>CM055782.1:0-4932590 GCA_029405325.1 Claviceps purpurea | reverse complement strand
CTTGCGCAACCGATCAGCATGAAACACGTTGCTGCCTTTGTACGCGGGCGGAGTGTCGATAACGTAGCTGAAGCCTCTTTCCTCCTTAACGCGCCATGGACCGGCCCATTGAGAGTCAAGACGAGTTGTCGGGGCTTCAGTTGTGAATCCTTTTTGCTGACGTAGACATAGTCACCGACGGACCAATTTACCGGACGTCGCTTTTTGTTGGCCTGTACCTCCTGCAGCTTCTGAGCTTTCAAGGCATTCCTGTGGGCGATGGCCTGAACGTCCTTGAGTTGTTTGACAATCTTCGCGGCAACCTGCTTTCGCTCTGAATCTAGATCGACTTCCGGTAATGGCAGTGAAAGCGGGTTGCGGGGCTCACAGCCAGTTACCACCATGAGTGGGCTCATGCCCAGCGAGGCATGATGAGAACTGTTGTGTGCAAAGTCAAGTGACGGAAGGTACTCGCTCCAGCGGGTCTGGTACTTGTCAATGTAGAACCGTAGGCGCTGATCCAAGTTGGCGTTCGTGATCTCAATGCCTCCCTGGGTCTGTGGGTGGTGGCGAGAGCTTCCGTGACGATGTTTGGTACCAGTCAGCTTGTTGATCGTATCCAAGAACTCAGAGATAAAAGGTCCAGCATTGTCAGAGATCCAGGCTACCGGCATCCCCAGAAGCCAGTAGACGCGCCGATAATATCGCTTGGCTAGTGTTTCGGCATCGTCATTCTTCTTTCCCGGTAGCGTCACCATAAGCCTGCTGAATTTGCAGATGAATGCCCAGACGTAGTCGTAGCCGTGAACGTCGCTTGGCATCACCTTACCGTCAACGATAACTGTATTCCAGACGCTTGTTGGCACCGGGATCGGGTGCAGCAGCCCCGGGGTTTTGTCATGCCGGGTCTTGTTGCGTTGGCATTCCTGGCAGTTGGTAACGTAACGTTTCACGTCTCGACCCAACCCATCCCACCAGTAGATCTTGCTGAGCTCGGCCCTGGTCTTGTGCTGGCCTCCGTGAGCGAATACAGCGGGCTCGTGAGCCTCACGAATGAGCGCCGTCCGAAGGAAAACTTTTCCATCGGCCGTAGTCTCAGGGACAATCAGTTTACCGTCGTGCGATCCCAGCTGGCGGCTTCGGTTCTCTTGGACAATCAGATCGACAAGGTCGGCACCTCGGGGAGCGGTGGATGCGTCGACAGCTCCAACAGCGATGACCGGTTTCTCAATGCGATCTGCGGGAATCATGACGAGATCCCGCTCCAGTCGCTCCCGTGCTTTAACAGTAGGGTTGTCAATTGTCTTACGGGAAAGGGCGTCAGCGGCAACATTCTCTTTGCCGGGTCGGTACCGCCACGTAATGTCGAAGTTGGCGAGGTACTGGGACCAGCGGATCTGACGTGTAGAGAGAATGCGCTTTGAGGAGAAATAGACGAGCGCTTGGTGATCCGTCAAGACAACGAACTCGGTTCCCCAGAGGGCTTGTTCATGATCCTTGAGAGCGTGAATGACGGCGAGTAGCTCTTGGTCCTGGATCGGATAAGACTGCTCGGCAGGCGTCATAGATTTGGAGGAGAAGCCGATGGGCTTCCAGGTCTTGTCATCCTGTTCTTGCCAGATCACGCCACCAGTCGCTTTGGCCGAGGCGTCGCATTCTACCTTGATCGGGCGTCCGGGTCTAAAGAAAGCCAGGACGGGTGCCTCGGTTGCGAGCTGCTTCATCTTGTTGAACGATTCCAGTTGTTCGGGACCTTTGACGAATTGGGCATCCTTCTTGAGCAACCGATTGAGCGGCTCAGCCGTCTCACTTGCGTGGTGACAGAATACGCGAACGTAGTTGCAAAGACCTAGAAACGAACGTACGGCTTGCTTGGAGTTGACATCGTCCCACTTCCAATCAGTAATGGCCCGTATTTTCTCTGGGTCTATGCTAACTCCCTTGCCAACATCCAATTGCATGCCCAAGTACCCGGTGTCCGTGACGTTGAACGAGGACTTCTTGATATCGCCTTGAAGGTCAGCCTTGTGCAAGCGGTAAATCACTTCCTCAACAGCTTCAAAGTGGGCGTCGTCATCGTCCTCCTCGGTAAAGATCAGAACGTCGTCGGCGTAAGCACTAGCGATTGAGTCCAAGAGCTCATTGAGTTGAGCGTTGATCAAAGCTTGGAACCAAGCAGGGCCCACACTCAGACCAAAGGGCAGCACCTTCCACTGGTAGGTGCCAAAGCGAGTTTTGAACGCCGTCAAGTAACGAGACTCCAGAGCAACGAGCATGCGGTTGAAGGCTCGGATGATGTCAATCTTTAGAGGCGCTTGGCGCGGCCCACGCGTGCGATGGTGCCTGGCACGTCTGGAGCCATGGTGAGCCGTTTCTTGATGAACGTGTTTATGAAGCGGAAGTCGCAGCAAAAACGTTTCTCTAGAGAGTCCTTCTTGGGCACAAACAGCGTCGAGGCAGCGTGGGGAGGCATCTCAGGGCAGCGCTCAATAAAACCTATGCGAGCCAGCTCGTCTACCGTGTCTTTCTCGAGTTGCATATAGGCAAACGGCGTATTGTAACGAGCGGGCTGTCCAGTGATGGGGCGGCTGAGTTCAAGAACGACGTCGAAGCCGGGCCTGGACGGTGGTAGGTTGGTGGATGCCTTCTTGGAGAAGAAACCCTCCAAGTGGAGTAACTGCGGAGGGAGCTTTCTGCGGACCACATCGATGTGTTCAGGGTTTTCGCCTTCGGGAAATGGAATGTGATTGCCGTCGAAAGTCTTAAGCCAATCGCGCTCCTTCTTACCCGTCGAGACAGGCGTTGCTGAAATTTCTGCTATGGCGACACAATTGTCAGGTCGTTCAACCAGCGGGACCGGGCTGCTTGGCATTGGTACACTCGCCCAACGAGTTTGACGAGGGTCCTCGGCGATCTCGTTGGCGATGGCGGCCACCGTTGCCGCAGCGTCCGGGGCCGTGTTGACGTTTCAGAAAGGAGCTGGCTGACAGCGTTGACATTGATTGGCTCACGCCAGTTGCGCTGGAGAATGGCCTTGCGCTTGATCTCCTTGTCTTCCTTTGTCATGAGCTTATCGCGGCGGATGACGTCTGCTTGGTGCCTGACATCGACCCGTCTCGGAGAGCTGTCAGAGAGCAGGATGGGTTTGGAGCAATAAGCCAGCGGAGGAATATCATCCGGCCAAATGAACGATTTGGCGGCAGGAAAGAGTCCCACGCGGTGTTGCACCCAAAAGTCCTGGCCGACGAACACATCATGATTGGACTTCATGATGATGAACTTTTGGTTGATAAACCGACGATTGTCGATTGCCATTGAGGCTCGGATGTATTGAGTGACGAAGCCTCGGGGAGTATTGCTGAAATCCGCTAGCTGGATAGGCTTGGGAGCTGCTTGATCTTGCCCTTGAGCGTTTTGACCACCCGCTGGGCGAATTCGGGTGTCATCGAGAGGTAAATCCCTGCTCCAGTATCGCAGAAGGCATTGGCTTGCAGACCGATTCCGTCAATCTTCACTTGAATTGGTACAATGAATTGTTTTGACGAGTTAAATTTATCAATCTGGCCTATCTGCGGTACACTGCAGACCACTGCGGAGTCTTTCAGTGGTCGAAGTCGTTTCCCGACTCCCACTCCGAGCTTTCCTCCGAGAGATCCCGCGTACAGTCGCCCATATCCCCTTTGTCTTCCTCCTTAAATCGGGCCGTGAACTCCCGGATGACCGCCCTTTTGTTGGGGCACTCCGCCTGCAAATGGCCCGTCAGGCCACAACCGTAACAAGCTCCTGTGTTCCTCGCCTCCTCACGGGTCATGCCGATCAATTTCTTCACATCGAACGCCGGAGCAGGGCGGTTCCTTGGGCGCTCTGAGCGTTCGAAACGGTGTCTAGGGGGTGAGGACGCCTTGGCCAGGTTTTTCTGCCGGTGGTGTTCGTGTCCCTCGGTTCTAGCGAGGACAGCAGCCGTCAGGACGCGCGTGAAGCTTTCGTATGACACATTACTGTCCTCTGTGCTAAGGTGAAGGTGTCCCGTCGGGTCGAAACCTGGAGGCAGGCAGTTGAACAGCGTGGATTTTCGCGCCGTCTCCCGGATGTCCGCCTTGTCAGCCAACGTGTTTACCTTGGAGATAAACTCGTTGACATCATCTTTCCGAATATCGAACATCAATCGGGAAAGGGTGCGATTGGCTATGGTGGCCCCATGCGGGTTGCCGAAGGTTACCTCCAGCTGGGCCAACATTTCTCGAGCGCTGGTAAAAGGGTGATTCTCTGACGTGTACCGCGACATCATCATGTCGCGAGGACCGCCCTTTACACGGCCAAAAACAAATGTCATGCGGGTACGCTCGTCGCGCCAACAATATCTGTTGTTGTGTAGATAGTCGACAACGCTCACAATCCATCCCTCGAAATCCTCCTTCTTCCCTTCGAAGACTTCGGGCAAGGAGCGCGTCTCGCGCGCCTTCGAGTCAAATTTCGGATTTTCGGCGTCTTGACTGTCGCCGTATGGATCCAAATTCCTACTGGAAGCAAAGCCAGTGGACTTGATACCAGTACCGCCGAGGCACTAGTCGCCGGACTTTCCTGCCGCTCGCTGCTTGAGACGCGGGGCCTCGGCGTAGAAGCACGGGTCGCCGGAGTCTCATGGCGCTCGCTACCTGGGGCGGCAGAGGTGATGTTGTTGACCCTCAATCGAAGCTCTGATACTTGCTCCATTAGTTGTCGAGCCCACTGGGGTCTCCTGGTTGGCCATTTCCTCAGTCGACGCCATGAGTTGGGCGTCAACGGCGAATTGGCTGTCGACGTCGGTTTCTGACTGTTCGCGAGGCAGAGAGGACTCGTCTATCAAGGAGTCGTCTGCGATTTCAGTGGATGATAGAGCTGCTACTCGGTGCTCGTC
Organism: Claviceps purpurea; assembly: GCA_029405325.1. Classification (NCBI taxonomy): domain Eukaryota; kingdom Fungi; phylum Ascomycota; class Sordariomycetes; order Hypocreales; family Clavicipitaceae; genus Claviceps; species Claviceps purpurea. Next base: position 4,927,714 of record CM055782.1, on the reverse strand, counting down.
GTTGGGGAAAGCACCCGGGCACAGGTCGTCTTCTTCTTTGACAATGTCAGTGGCGGTAGCCTCTCTCTCGGGCTCTTCGCTCAGCTCTTTACTGGCTAAACGGGCAGATGATCTAGTTGAGGCTCCCAGTCCTTCTTCTTTGGCATTAGGGGCGGCAACTGGTCGTTCGATCGTTCTGCACTCTAATTTCGTGTCGTGTGCAGCCGACGGAGTGTTGCACGGTCGGGCTAGGACCGGGCGGAAGAGTGAGTGGTGCAGGTGTAGGACTCGTGCACCGGCGAGTGAGTTGTGAGTCTACTCTTGTGTCACGACTGATCACAGCGGGCACAGGAGGCGGACGAGTGAGGCTCTATTAACGAAGAGAGTAGACTAGAGAGCAAAAGAAAAAGAGAGCAAAGGGGTGCGGCCGGCGTTGAGCCAAAGTACTCCGCGGGCTGTGCAGAATCTGCAGCGGTCACGTGACATGGCTGAGTGACGCTGGTGGCAGCGGTCCTCACAATTGGGATGTCGCGATGGTCGTCAAACGCGGGGGCGCATCGCTGTACGGCGCGTCGGAGTCGTTGTCGTCAATAGGGCATGTGTCTTCTACGATTTTTTAATTTTTTCAACTCGCTGCGGCTGGACCATATTCTTATTCCTCATCAGCTAAGATTGAGTCGATCGCAACGAATGGAAATTGGCACTTGCATCGCCATGCTTCATGAACATCGCACGAGTGGCGTTGGCCGTGATGCGTCAATCTAAGCACGGCGACAGGTTTAGTCTTGGCCGTTGAGCCAATCGTGCGAAAACGTTGTGGGTCCTGCTAGGCAGGCGGATTGGGTGGCCACTTTGAAAGACGAATGGGAGACACAGATTAGATGGGGCATTCGCCGAGACGATGGGTACTTAGATACCTATTGGTTGTCGCGGCCTCGCGCTCACCAATTCAATTGATGAAGTAGCAGCTAAGATGCAGCCGATGGGGAGTCGAATACATATTGTAGTTGGACGCGATGCAACTCAATTGCAGATGCAGCCGAAGAGGTATTCTCGATTCTCATCAGCGTCGATTGCCTCAGTTGCAACGAGTGGTAATTGGTTGTCGCGATGGTCGTCAATCGCGGGGCGCATCGCCGTACTGCCTTCGGAGTCATTGTCGTCGATAGGGCATGTGTCTTCTGCGATATATTTTTTTAACGTCGGTCGCAACGAATAGCAATTGACACTTGCATCACCAGGCTTCATGAACATCACACATTTCTCATCAGTATCAATTGCATCGATCGCGATGAATGGCAATTGACACTTGCATCACCATGCTTCATGGACATCGCACGAGTGGCGTTGGCCGTTGTGCATCAATAATTGCACCCAGCGATTGATTGATTTCTGGTACCTGCACGCTCGCCCGCGCGACCATATAACCTGAGGTCACTTTTGTGGGGCACCCTGACCACACGTTTGAACGTACAAAACTCAACTTTTTCTCCACTTTTTCACCGCGCTATACCTATTCGGTCCCCGGTTTGAGCGGATATGTCGCAGAATAATAGTTAGGCCCAGCAGATTCCCCTAGGCTAAGGCGCGACATACTTCCGACCGCCTAGACCACTGTTTCGAACGGACCACCGAGGAACCACTCGCAACCGGGACCCCGGACGAGTAGGAGCGAAGCCTTCGAGGCACATTTCTTCACTCTTCTCCTGAACACCATTCTATTGGTGGAATAGAGCGTCAGATGCAGCCGATAGGGAGTCGAATGCACATTGGAAAATTGCAGATGCAGCCTGTTGTACGGTCGTTGGACTTTGGTTTGTCGCGATGACATCAATGGCGTGGGCGCTTCGCCATGCGCATCAGTTTCATCAGTCATACTGCGCGTCCGATTTGTTGGCCGTCAATGGGGCATGTTTTCTTCTTCAATAATAATGTTGCCAGTAAAGCGGAGCCGTACGTAAAACTGGGGCCACTTCTGTTCTGTGCGTTCACCCGCGGCGACGCAGGCGCCCGCCATCCTGCGCTGTCTATCGTAATTGCAGAGTCCAGAGTGAGGCCAGCGCCGCCGCCAATCCCGCACTGCCTCCCGACCATGTGCTTTTTACACCCACACGTGACACCCAGAACCACTCGCCCGCCATCCCGCGTTGCCTGCTCAAGCAAACTGAAGTTCTGTGCGATTAAATTTGCACAAAACTGTGTCCATTGCGGCGGCGACGCAGTCGCACGCCATCCCGTGGTCCTGCTATCTGCCCGCGATTGAATTTGCCCGCTACATCCCGGTTCGCCATCGCAGCAGGGCAAAACATCCCATTGCGGCGGCGACGCAGTTGCACGTCATCCCGCGCTGCCTGACAGTGCTGTGACCACTGACGGGCCCCTATAGGCTATAATCCCCCGGGACACCTGCGCAGGCAATTTGGCGCCGAAAACAGTGGGCACACATGCACGTCCGCAACCGCCATCCCATCCGCAAAACTCCCACATCGCAATCCTCACTTTTCCAGCCCCACGCTCTCCAACCCGAAGCGAAGCGAGGCCGAGTCTTCCTTCGCCCCGAAGCGCAGCGTAGGGCCACGACGGAAGTCCTCGTCTACAATGTAGTGGATTTAACTCGCTGAACTCGATTCTCATCATTATCGATTGCTTCGGTTGCAACGAATGGTGATTGGGATGTCGCGATGGTCGTCAAACGCGGGGGTGCATCGCTGTACGGCGCGTCGGAGTCGTTGTCGTCAATAGGGCATGTGTCTTCTACGATTTTTTAATTTTTTCAACTCGCTGCGGCTGGACCATATTCTTATTCCTCATCAGCTAAGATTTGAGTCGATCGCAACGAATGGAAATTGGCACTTGCATCGCCATGCTTCATGAACATCGCACGAGTGGCGTTGGCCGTGATGCGTCAATCTAAGCACGGCGACAGGTTTAGTCGTGGCCGTTGAGCCAATCGTGCGAAAACGTTGTGGGTCCTGTTAGGCAGGCGGATTGGGTGGCCATTTTGAAAGACGAATGGGAGACACAGATTAGATGGGGCATTCGCCGAGACGATGGGTACTTAGATACCTAATGGTTGTCGCGGCTCGCGCTCACCAATTCAATTGATGAAGTAGAGGCTAAGAGATGCAGTCGATGGGGAGTCGAATACATATTGTAGTTGGACGCGATGCAACTCAATTGCAGATGCAGCCGAATGGGTATTCTCGATTCTCATCAGCGTCGATTGCTTCGGTTGCAACGAATGGTCATTGGTGTCACGACTGATCACAGCGGGCACAGGAGGCGGACGAGTGAGGCTCTATTAACGAAGAGAGTAGACTAGAGAGCAAAAGAAAAAGAGAGCAAAGGGGTGCGGCCGGCGTTGAGCCAAAGTACTCCGCGGGCTGTGCAGAATCTGCAGCGGTCACGTGACATGGCTGAGTGACGCTGGTGGCAGCGGTCCTCACACTACCCCCTCAAGCCGCAGCCGCTGGCGGCTGCAAGGCTTGACAATAAGAAGAAGAAAAAGAAAAAGGAGAAACAATTTTTTTTGTTTTTGACGAGTGATTCAACATAAAAATCAAAACAGAACGAGACAACGGTCACCTCATTTGTGACGTGTTTTGTGCTTCTTGGGGTCCAGACTTCCTCTCGCGCCGTGTTCTGCACGGTTGTCGTCTGGGTGCGAAGTGCTTGGGATGTCGTCTGCGGCCTCCCGAATCCATGCTTGAAGCCTCACGGGTGGCCCAGCAGCATCAGGGTATTCCCGGTGGAAACTTTCCAGCGTTGTTGCGGCGTTCTTGAAACCCTCCGCGTCGTAGAACATTTCATCTGGCTCCAGTCCCCTCCAGGCTACTTGATACTGGAGCTTCTTGTTGTCCCCACGGCCGAAGACCCGTGATGCCAGTATCCGTTCCACCTCCCATTCCGGTTCGCCGTCAATAAGGTCAGGTGGCTCTGGCTCTGTTTGCTGTTGCGGCAACGGGTCGTCCGCTGCCTTGCGCAACCGATCAGCATGAAACACGTTGCTGCCTTTGTACGCGGGCGGAGTGTCGATAACGTAGCTGAAGCCTCTTTCCTCCTTAACGCGCCATGGACCGGCCCATTGAGAGTCAAGACGAGTTGTCGGGGCTTCAGTTGTGAATCCCTTTTTGCTGACGTAGACATAGTCACCGACGGACCAATTTACCGGACGTCGCTTTTGTTGGCCTGTACCTCCTGCAGCTTCTGAGCTTTCAAGGCATTCCTGTGGGCGATGGCCTGAACGTCCTTGAGTTGTTTGACAATCTTCGCGGCAACCTGCTTTCGCTCTGAATCTAGATCGACTTCCGGTAATGGCAGTGAAAGCGGGTTGCGGGGCTCACAGCCAGTTACCACCATGAGTGGGCTCATGCCCAGCGAGGCATGATGAGAACTGTTGTGTGCAAAGTCAAGTGACGGAAGGTACTCGCTCCAGCGGGTCTGGTACTTGTCAATGTAGAACCGTAGGCGCTGATCCAAGTTGGCGTTCGTGATCTCAATGCCTCCCTGGGTCTGTGGGTGGCGAGAGCTTCCGTGACGATGTTTGGTACCAGTCAGCTTGTTGATCGTATCCAAGAACTCAGAGATAAAAGGTCCAGCATTGTCAGAGATCCAGGCTACCGGCATCCCCAGAAGCCAGTAGACGCGCCGATAATATCGCTTGGCTAGTGTTTCGGCATCGTCATTCTTCTTTCCCGGTAGCGTCACCATAAGCCTGCTGAATTTGCAGATGAATGCCCAGACGTAGTCGTAGCCGTGAACGTCGCTTGGCATCACCTTACCGTCAACGATAACTGTATTCCAGACGCTTGTTGGCACCGGGATCGGGTGCAGCAGCCCCGGGGTTTTGTCATGCCGGGTCTTGTTGCGTTGGCATTCCTGGCAGTTGGTAACGTAACGTTTCACGTCTCGACCCAACCCATCCCACCAGTAGATCTTGCTGAGCTCGGCCCTGGTCTTGTGCTGGCCTCCGTGAGCGAATACAGCGGGCTCGTGAGCCTCACGAATGAGCGCCGTCCGAAGGAAAACTTTTCCATCGGCCGTAGTCTCAGGGACAATCAGTTTACCGTCGTGCGATCCCAGCTGGCGGCTTCGGTTCTCTTGGACAATCAGATCGACAAGGTCGGCACCTCGGGGAGCGGTGGATGCGTCGACAGCTCCAACAGCGATGACCGGTTTCTCAATGCGATCTGCGGGAATCATGACGAGATCCCGCTCCAGTCGCTCCCGTGCTTTAACAGTAGGGTTGTCAATTGTCTTACGGGAAAGGGCGTCAGCGGCAACATTCTCTTTGCCGGGTCGGTACCGCCACGTAATGTCGAAGTTGGCGAGGTACTGGGACCAGCGGATCTGACGTGTAGAGAGAATGCGCTTTGAGGAGAAATAGACGAGCGCTTGGTGATCCCGTCAAGACAACGAACTCGGTTCCCCAGAGGGCTTGTTCATGATCCTTGAGAGCGTGAATGACGGCGAGTAGCTCTTGGTCCTGGATCGGATAAGACTGCTCGGCAGGCGTCATAGATTTGGAGGAGAAGCCGATGGGCTTCCAGGTCTTGTCATCCTGTTCTTGCCAGATCACGCCACCAGTCGCTTTGGCCGAGGCGTCGCATTCTACCTTGATCGGGCGTCCGGGTCTAAAGAAAGCCAGGACGGGTGCCTCGGTTGCGAGCTGCTTCATCTTGTTGAACGATTCCAGTTGTTCGGGACCTTTGACGAATTGGGCATCCTTCTTGAGCAACCGATTGAGCGGCTCAGCCGTCTCACTTGCGTGGTGACAGAATACGCGAACGTAGTTGCAAAGACCTAGAAACGAACGTACGGCTTGCTTGGAGTTGACATCGTCCCACTTCCAATCAGTAATGGCCCGTATTTTCTCTGGGTCTATGCTAACTCCCTTGCCAACATCCAATTGCATGCCCAAGTACCCGGTGTCCGTGACGTTGAACGAGGACTTCTTGATATCGCCTTGAAGGTCAGCCTTGTGCAAGCGGTAAATCACTTCCTCAACAGCTTCAAAGTGGGCGTCGTCATCGTCCTCCTCGGTAAAGATCAGAACGTCGTCGGCGTAAGCACTAGCGATTGAGTCCAAGAGCTCATTGAGTTGAGCGTTGATCAAAGCTTGGAACCAAGCAGGGCCCACACTCAGACCAAAGGGCAGCACCTTCCACTGGTAGGTGCCAAAGCGAGTTTTGAACGCCGTCAAGTAACGAGACTCCAGAGCAACGAGCATGCGGTTGAAGGCTCGGATGATGTCAATCTTAGAGAGGCGCTTGGCGCGGCCCACGCGTGCGATGGTGCCTGGCACGTCTGGAGCCATGGTGAGCCGTTTCTTGATGAACGTGTTTATGAAGCGGAAGTCGCAGCAAAAACGTTTCTCTAGAGAGTCCTTCTTGGGCACAAACAGCGTCGAGGCAGCGTGGGGAGGCATCTCAGGGCAGCGCTCAATAAAACCTATGCGAGCCAGCTCGTCTACCGTGTCTTTCTCGAGTTGCATATAGGCAAACGGCGTATTGTAACGAGCGGGCTGTCCAGTGATGGGGCGGCTGAGTTCAAGAACGACGTCGAAGCCGGGCCTGGACGGTGGTAGGTTGGTGGATGCCTTCTTGGAGAAGAAACCCTCCAAGTGGAGTAACTGCGGAGGGAGCTTTCTGCGGACCACATCGATGTGTTCAGGGTTTTCGCCTTCGGGAAATGGAATGTGATTGCCGTCGAAAGTCTTAAGCCAATCGCGCTCCTTCTTACCCGTCGAGACAGGCGTTGCTGAAATTTCTGCTATGGCGACACAATTGTCAGGTCGTTCAACCAGCGGGACCGGGCTGCTTGGCATTGGTACACTCGCCCAACGAGTTTGACGAGGGTCCTCGGCGATCTCGTTGGCGATGGCGGCCACCATTGCCGCAGCGTCCGGGGCCGTGTTGACGTTTCAGAAAGGAGCTGGCTGACAGCGTTGACATTGATTGGCTCACGCCAGTTGCGCTGGAGAATGGCCTTGCGCTTGATCTCCTTGTCTTCCTTTGTCATGAGCTTATCGCGGCGGATGACGTCTGCTTGGTGCCTGACATCGACCCGTCTCGGAGAGCTGTCAGAGAGCAGGATGGGTTTGGAGCAATAAGCCAGCGGAGGAATATCATCCGGCCAAATGAACGATTTGGCGGCAGGAAAGAGTCCCACGCGGTGTTGCACCCAAAAGTCCTGGCCGACGAACACATCATGATTGGACTTCATGATGATGAACTTTGGTTGATAAACCGACGATTGTCGATTGCCATTGAGGCTCGGATGTATTGAGTGACGAAGCCTCGGGAGTATTGCTGAAATCCGCTAGCTGGATAGGCTTGGGGAGCTGCTTGATCTTGCCCTTGAGCGTTTTGACCACCCGCTGGGCGAATTCGGGTGTCATCGAGAGGTAAATCCCTGCTCCAGTATCGCAGAAGGCATTGGCTTGCAGACCGATTCCGTCAATCTTCACTTGAATTGGTACAATGAATTGTTTTGACGAGTTAAATTTATCAATCTGGCCTATCTGCGGTACACTGCAGACCACTGCGGAGTCTTTCAGTGGTCGAAGTCGTTTCCCGACTCCCACTCCGAGCTTTCCTCCGAGAGATCCCGCGTACAGTCGCCCATATCCCCTTTGTCTTCCTCCTTAAATCGGGCCGTGAACTCCCGGATGACCGCCCTTTGTTGGGGCACTCCGCCTGCAAATGGCCCGTCAGGCCACAACCGTAACAAGCTCCTGTGTTCCTCGCCTCCTCACGGGTCATGCCGATCAATTTCTTCACATCGAACGCCGGAGCAGGGCGGTTCCTTGGGCGCTCTGAGCGTTCGAAACGGTGTCTAGGGGTGAGGACGCCTTGGCCAGGTTTTTCTGCCGGTGGTGTTCGTGTCCCTCGGTTCTAGCGAGGACAGCAGCCGTCAGGACGCGCGTGAAGCTTTCGTATGACACATTACTGTCCTCTGTGCTAAGGTGAAGGTGTCCCGTCGGGTCGAAACCTGGAGGCAGGCAGTTGAACAGCGTGGATTTTCGCGCCGTCTCCCGGATGTCCGCCTTGTCAGCCAACGTGTTTACCTTGGAGATAAACTCGTTGACATCATCTTTCCGAATATCGAACATCAATCGGGAAAGGGTGCGATTGGCTATGGTGGCCCCATGCGGGTTGCCGAAGGTTACCTCCAGCTGGGCCAACATTTCTCGAGCGCTGGTAAAGGGTGATTCTCTGACGTGTACCGCGACATCATCATGTCGCGAGGACCGCCCTTTACACGGCCAAAAACAAATGTCATGCGGGTACGCTCGTCGCGCCAACAATATCTGTTGTTGTGTAGATAGTCGACAACGCTCACAATCCATCCCTCGAAATCCTCCTTCTTCCCTTCGAAGACTTCGGGCAAGGAGCGCGTCTCGCGCGCCTTCGAGTCAAATTTCGGATTTTCGGCGTCTTGACTGTCGCCGTATGGATCCAAATTCCTACTGGAAGCAAAGCCAGTGGACTTGATACCAGTACCGCCGAGGGCACTAGTCGCCGGACTTTCCTGCCGCTCGCTGCTTGAGACGCGGGGCCTCGGCGTAGAAGCACGGGTCGCCGGAGTCTCATGGCGCTCGCTACCTGGGGCGGCAGAGGTGATGTTGTTGACCCTCAATCGAAGCTCTGATACTTGCTCCATTAGTTGTCGAGCCCACTGGGGGGTCTCCTGGTTGGCCATTTCCTCAGTCGACGCCATGAGTTGGGCGTCAACGGCGAATTGGCTGTCGACGTCGGTTTCTGACTGTTCGCGAGGCAGAGAGGACTCGTCTATCAAGGAGTCGTCTGCGATTTCAGTGGATGATAGAGCTGCTACTCGGTGCTCGTCGTTGGGGAAAGCACCCGGGCACAGGTCGTCTTCTTCTTTGACAATGTCAGTGGCGGTAGCCTCTCTCTCGGGCTCTTCGCTCAGCTCTTTACTGGCTAAACGGGCAGATGATCTAGTTGAGGCTCCCCAGTCCTTCTTCTTTGGCATTAGGGGCGGCAACTGGTCGTTCGATCGTTCTGCACTCTAATTTCGTGTCGTGTGCAGCCGACGGAGTGTTGCACGGTCGGGCTAGGACCGGGCGGAAGAGTGAGTGGTGCAGGTGTAGGACTCGTGCACCGGCGAGTGAGTTGTGAGTCTACTCTTGTGTCACGACTGATCACAGCGGGCACAGGAGGCGGACGAGTGAGGCTCTATTAACGAAGAGAGTAGACTAGAGAGCAAAAGAAAAAGAGAGCAAAGGGGTGCGGCCGGCGTTGAGCCAAAGTACTCCGCGGGCTGTGCAGAATCTGCAGCGGTCACGTGACATGGCTGAGTGACGCTGGTGGCAGCGGTCCTCACAATTGGGATGTCGCGATGGTCGTCAAACGCGGGGCGCATCGCTGTACGGCGCGTCGGAGTCGTTGTCGTCAATAGGGCATGTGTCTTCTACGATTTTTTAATTTTTTTCAACTCGCTGCGGCTGGACCATATTCTTATTCCTCATCAGCTAAGATTGAGTCGATCGCAACGAATGGAAATTGGCACTTGCATCGCCATGCTTCATGAACATCGCACGAGTGGCGTTGGCCGTGATGCGTCAATCTAAGCACGGCGACAGGTTTAGTCTTGGCCGTTGAGCCAATCGTGCGAAAACGTTGTGGGTCCTGCTAGGCAGGCGGATTGGGTGGCCACTTTGAAAGACGAATGGGAGACACAGATTAGATGGGGCATTCGCCGAGACGATGGGTACTTAGATACCTATTGGTTGTCGCGGCCTCGCGCTCACCAATTCAATTGATGAAGTAGCAGCTAAGATGCAGCCGATGGGGAGTCGAATACATATTGTAGTTGGACGCGATGCAACTCAATTGCAGATGCAGCCGAAGAGGTATTCTCGATTCTCATCAGCGTCGATTGCCTCAGTTGCAACGAGTGGTAATTGGTTGTCGCGATGGTCGTCAATCGCGGGGCGCATCGCCGTACTGCCTTCGGAGTCATTGTCGTCGATAGGGCATGTGTCTTCTGCGATATATTTTTTTAACGTCGGTCGCAACGAATAGCAATTGACACTTGCATCACCAGGCTTCATGAACATCACACATTTCTCATCAGTATCAATTGCATCGATCGCGATGAATGGCAATTGACACTTGCATCACCATGCTTCATGGACATCGCACGAGTGGCGTTGGCCGTTGTGCATCAATAATTGCACCCAGCGATTGATTGATTTCTGGTACCTGCACGCTCGCCCGCGCGACCATATAACCTGAGGTCACTTTTGTGGGGCACCCTGACCACACGTTTGAACGTACAAAACTCAACTTTTTCTCCACTTTTTCACCGCGCTATACCTATTCGGTCCCCGGTTTGAGCGGATATGTCGCAGAATAATAGTTAGGCCCAGCAGATTCCCCTAGGCTAAGGCGCGACATACTTCCGACCGCCTAGACCACTGTTTCGAACGGACCACCGAGGAACCACTCGCAACCGGGACCCCGGACGAGTAGGAGCGAAGCCTTCGAGGCACATTTCTTCACTCTTCTCCTGAACACCATTCTATTGGTGGAATAGAGCGTCAGATGCAGCCGATAGGGAGTCGAATGCACATTGGAAAATTGCAGATGCAGCCTGTTGTACGGTCGTTGGACTTTGGTTTGTCGCGATGACATCAATGGCGTGGGCGCTTCGCCATGCGCATCAGTTTCATCAGTCATACTGCGCGTCCGATTTGTTGGCCGTCAATGGGGCATGTTTTCTTCTTCAATAATAATGTTGCCAGTAAAGCGGAGCCGTACGTAAAACTGGGGCCACTTCTGTTCTGTGCGTTCACCCGCGGCGACGCAGGCGCCCGCCATCCTGCGCTGTCTATCGTAATTGCAGAGTCCAGAGTGAGGCCAGCGCCGCCGCCAATCCCGCACTGCCTCCCGACCATGTGCTTTTTACACCCACACGTGACACCCAGAACCACTCGCCCGCCATCCCGCGTTGCCTGCTCAAGCAAACTGAAGTTCTGTGCGATTAAATTTGCACAAAACTGTGTCCATTGCGGCGGCGACGCAGTCGCACGCCATCCCGTGGTCCTGCTATCTGCCCGCGATTGAATTTGCCCGCTACATCCCGGTTCGCCATCGCAGCAGGGCAAAACATCCCATTGCGGCGGCGACGCAGTTGCACGTCATCCCGCGCTGCCTGACAGTGCTGTGACCACTGACGGGCCCCTATAGGCTATAATCCCCCGGGACACCTGCGCAGGCAATTTGGCGCCGAAAACAGTGGGCACACATGCACGTCCGCAACCGCCATCCCATCCGCAAAACTCCCACATCGCAATCCTCACTTTTCCAGCCCCACGCTCTCCAACCCGAAGCGAAGCGAGGCCGAGTCTTCCTTCGCCCCGAAGCGCAGCGTAGGGCCACGACGGAAGTCCTCGTCTACAATGTAGTGGATTTAACTCGCTGAACTCGATTCTCATCATTATCGATTGCTTCGGTTGCAACGAATGGTGATTGGGATGTCGCGATGGTCGTCAAACGCGGGGGTGCATCGCTGTACGGCGCGTCGGAGTCGTTGTCGTCAATAGGGCATGTGTCTTCTACGATTTTTTAATTTTTTTCAACTCGCTGCGGCTGGACCATATTCTTATTCCTCATCAGCTAAGATTTGAGTCGATCGCAACGAATGGAAATTGGCACTTGCATCGCCATGCTTCATGAACATCGCACGAGTGGCGTTGGCCGTGATGCGTCAATCTAAGCACGGCGACAGGTTTAGTCGTGGCCGTTGAGCCAATCGTGCGAAAACGTTGTGGGTCCTGTTAGGCAGGCGGATTGGGTGGCCATTTTGAAAGACGAATGGGAGACACAGATTAGATGGGGCATTCGCCGAGACGATGGGTACTTAGATACCTAATGGTTGTCGCGGCTCGCGCTCACCAATTCAATTGATGAAGTAGAGGCTAAGAGATGCAGTCGATGGGGAGTCGAATACATATTGTAGTTGGACGCGATGCAACTCAATTGCAGATGCAGCCGAATGGGTATTCTCGATTCTCATCAGCGTCGATTGCTTCGGTTGCAACGAATGGTCATTGGTGTCACGACTGATCACAGCGGGCACAGGAGGCGGACGAGTGAGGCTCTATTAACGAAGAGAGTAGACTAGAGAGCAAAAGAAAAAGAGAGCAAAAGGGGTGCGGCCGGCGTTGAGCCAAAGTACTCCGCGGGCTGTGCAGAATCTGCAGCGGTCACGTGACATGGCTGAGTGACGCTGGTGGCAGCGGTCCTCACACTACCCCCTCAAGCCGCAGCCGCTGGCGGCTGCAAGGCTTGACAATAAGAAGAAGAAAAAGAAAAAAAAGGAGAAACAATTTTTTTTGTTTTTGACGAGTGATTCAACATAAAAATCAAAACAGAACGAGACAACGGTCACCTCATTTGTGACGTGTTTTGTGCTTCTTGGGGTCCAGACTTCCTCTCGCGCCGTGTTCTGCACGGTTGTCGTCTGGGTGCGAAGTGCTTGGGATGTCGTCTGCGGCCTCCCGAATCCATGCTTGAAGCCTCACGGGTGGCCCAGCAGCATCAGGGTATTCCCGGTGGAAACTTTCCAGCGTTGTTGCGGCGTTCTTGAAACCCTCCGCGTCGTAGAACATTTCATCTGGCTCCAGTCCCCTCCAGGCTACTTGATACTGGAGCTTCTTGTTGTCCCCACGGCCGAAGACCCGTGATGCCAGTATCCGTTCCACCTCCCATTCCGGTTCGCCGTCAATAAGGTCAGGTGGCTCTGGCTCTGTTTGCTGTTGCGGCAACGGGTCGTCCGCTGCCTTGCGCAACCGATCAGCATGAAACACGTTGCTGCCTTTGTACGCGGGCGGAGTGTCGATAACGTAGCTGAAGCCTCTTTCCTCCTTAACGCGCCATGGACCGGCCCATTGAGAGTCAAGACGAGTTGTCGGGGCTTCAGTTGTGAATCCCTTTTTGCTGACGTAGACATAGTCACCGACGGACCAATTTACCGGACGTCGCTTTTTGTTGGCCTGTACCTCCTGCAGCTTCTGAGCTTTCAAGGCATTCCTGTGGGCGATGGCCTGAACGTCCTTGAGTTGTTTGACAATCTTCGCGGCAACCTGCTTTCGCTCTGAATCTAGATCGACTTCCGGTAATGGCAGTGAAAGCGGGTTGCGGGGCTCACAGCCAGTTACCACCATGAGTGGGCTCATGCCCAGCGAGGCATGATGAGAACTGTTGTGTGCAAAGTCAAGTGACGGAAGGTACTCGCTCCAGCGGGTCTGGTACTTGTCAATGTAGAACCGTAGGCGCTGATCCAAGTTGGCGTTCGTGATCTCAATGCCTCCCTGGGTCTGTGGGTGGCGAGAGCTTCCGTGACGATGTTTGGTACCAGTCAGCTTGTTGATCGTATCCAAGAACTCAGAGATAAAAGGTCCAGCATTGTCAGAGATCCAGGCTACCGGCATCCCCAGAAGCCAGTAGACGCGCCGATAATATCGCTTGGCTAGTGTTTCGGCATCGTCATTCTTCTTTCCCGGTAGCGTCACCATAAGCCTGCTGAATTTGCAGATGAATGCCCAGACGTAGTCGTAGCCGTGAACGTCGCTTGGCATCACCTTACCGTCAACGATAACTGTATTCCAGACGCTTGTTGGCACCGGGATCGGGTGCAGCAGCCCCGGGGTTTTGTCATGCCGGGTCTTGTTGCGTTGGCATTCCTGGCAGTTGGTAACGTAACGTTTCACGTCTCGACCCAACCCATCCCACCAGTAGATCTTGCTGAGCTCGGCCCTGGTCTTGTGCTGGCCTCCGTGAGCGAATACAGCGGGCTCGTGAGCCTCACGAATGAGCGCCGTCCGAAGGAAAACTTTTCCATCGGCCGTAGTCTCAGGGACAATCAGTTTACCGTCGTGCGATCCCAGCTGGCGGCTTCGGTTCTCTTGGACAATCAGATCGACAAGGTCGGCACCTCGGGGAGCGGTGGATGCGTCGACAGCTCCAACAGCGATGACCGGTTTCTCAATGCGATCTGCGGGAATCATGACGAGATCCCGCTCCAGTCGCTCCCGTGCTTTAACAGTAGGGTTGTCAATTGTCTTACGGGAAAGGGCGTCAGCGGCAACATTCTCTTTGCCGGGTCGGTACCGCCACGTAATGTCGAAGTTGGCGAGGTACTGGGACCAGCGGATCTGACGTGTAGAGAGAATGCGCTTTGAGGAGAAATAGACGAGCGCTTGGTGATCCGTCAAGACAACGAACTCGGTTCCCCAGAGGGCTTGTTCATGATCCTTGAGAGCGTGAATGACGGCGAGTAGCTCTTGGTCCTGGATCGGATAAGACTGCTCGGCAGGCGTCATAGATTTGGAGGAGAAGCCGATGGGCTTCCAGGTCTTGTCATCCTGTTCTTGCCAGATCACGCCACCAGTCGCTTTGGCCGAGGCGTCGCATTCTACCTTGATCGGGCGTCCGGGTCTAAAGAAAGCCAGGACGGGTGCCTCGGTTGCGAGCTGCTTCATCTTGTTGAACGATTCCAGTTGTTCGGGACCTTTGACGAATTGGGCATCCTTCTTGAGCAACCGATTGAGCGGCTCAGCCGTCTCACTTGCGTGGTGACAGAATACGCGAACGTAGTTGCAAAGACCTAGAAACGAACGTACGGCTTGCTTGGAGTTGACATCGTCCCACTTCCAATCAGTAATGGCCCGTATTTTCTCTGGGTCTATGCTAACTCCCTTGCCAACATCCAATTGCATGCCCAAGTACCCGGTGTCCGTGACGTTGAACGAGGACTTCTTGATATCGCCTTGAAGGTCAGCCTTGTGCAAGCGGTAAATCACTTCCTCAACAGCTTCAAAGTGGGCGTCGTCATCGTCCTCCTCGGTAAAGATCAGAACGTCGTCGGCGTAAGCACTAGCGATTGAGTCCAAGAGCTCATTGAGTTGAGCGTTGATCAAAGCTTGGAACCAAGCAGGGCCCACACTCAGACCAAAGGGCAGCACCTTCCACTGGTAGGTGCCAAAGCGAGTTTTGAACGCCGTCAAGTAACGAGACTCCAGAGCAACGAGCATGCGGTTGAAGGCTCGGATGATGTCAATCTTAGAGAGGCGCTTGGCGCGGCCCACGCGTGCGATGGTGCCTGGCACGTCTGGAGCCATGGTGAGCCGTTTCTTGATGAACGTGTTTATGAAGCGGAAGTCGCAGCAAAAACGTTTCTCTAGAGAGTCCTTCTTGGGCACAAACAGCGTCGAGGCAGCGTGGGGAGGCATCTCAGGGCAGCGCTCAATAAAACCTATGCGAGCCAGCTCGTCTACCGTGTCTTTCTCGAGTTGCATATAGGCAAACGGCGTATTGTAACGAGCGGGCTGTCCAGTGATGGGGCGGCTGAGTTCAAGAACGACGTCGAAGCCGGGCCTGGACGGTGGTAGGTTGGTGGATGCCTTCTTGGAGAAGAAACCCTCCAAGTGGAGTAACTGCGGAGGGAGCTTTCTGCGGACCACATCGATGTGTTCAGGGTTTTCGCCTTCGGGAAATGGAATGTGATTGCCGTCGAAAGTCTTAAGCCAATCGCGCTCCTTCTTACCCGTCGAGACAGGCGTTGCTGAAATTTCTGCTATGGCGACACAATTGTCAGGTCGTTCAACCAGCGGGACCGGGCTGCTTGGCATTGGTACACTCGCCCAACGAGTTTGACGAGGGTCCTCGGCGATCTCGTTGGCGATGGCGGCCACCGTTGCCGCAGCGTCCGGGGCCGTGTTGACGTTTCAGAAAGGAGCTGGCTGACAGCGTTGACATTGATTGGCTCACGCCAGTTGCGCTGGAGAATGGCCTTGCGCTTGATCTCCTTGTCTTCCTTTGTCATGAGCTTATCGCGGCGGATGACGTCTGCTTGGTGCCTGACATCGACCCGTCTCGGAGAGCTGTCAGAGAGCAGGATGGGTTTGGAGCAATAAGCCAGCGGAGGAATATCATCCGGCCAAATGAACGATTTGGCGGCAGGAAAGAGTCCCACGCGGTGTTGCACCCAAAAGTCCTGGCCGACGAACACATCATGATTGGACTTCATGATGATGAACTTTTGGTTGATAAACCGACGATTGTCGATTGCCATTGAGGCTCGGATGTATTGAGTGACGAAGCCTCGGGGAGTATTGCTGAAATCCGCTAGCTGGATAGGCTTGGGAGCTGCTTGATCTTGCCCTTGAGCGTTTTGACCACCCGCTGGGCGAATTCGGGTGTCATCGAGAGGTAAATCCCTGCTCCAGTATCGCAGAAGGCATTGGCTTGCAGACCGATTCCGTCAATCTTCACTTGAATTGGTACAATGAATTGTTTTGACGAGTTAAATTTATCAATCTGGCCTATCTGCGGTACACTGCAGACCACTGCGGAGTCTTTCAGTGGTCGAAGTCGTCGTTTCCCGACTCCCCACTCCGAGCTTTCCTCCGAGAGATCCCGCGTACAGTCGCCCATATCCCCTTTGTCTTCCTCCTTAAATCGGGCCGTGAACTCCCGGATGACCGCCCTTTGTTGGGGCACTCCGCCTGCAAATGGCCCGTCAGGCCACAACCGTAACAAGCTCCTGTGTTCCTCGCCTCCTCACGGGTCATGCCGATCAATTTCTTCACATCGAACGCCGGAGCAGGGCGGTTCCTTGGGCGCTCTGAGCGTTCGAAACGGTGTCTAGGGGTGAGGACGCCTTGGCCAGGTTTTTCTGCCGGTGGTGTTCGTGTCCCTCGGTTCTAGCGAGGACAGCAGCCGTCAGGACGCGCGTGAAGCTTTCGTATGACACATTACTGTCCTCTGTGCTAAGGTGAAGGTGTCCCGTCGGGTCGAAACCTGGAGGCAGGCAGTTGAACAGCGTGGATTTTCGCGCCGTCTCCCGGATGTCCGCCTTGTCAGCCAACGTGTTTACCTTGGAGATAAACTCGTTGACATCATCTTCCGAATATCGAACATCAATCGGGAAAGGGTGCGATTGGCTATGGTGGCCCCATGCGGGTTGCCGAAGGTTACCTCCAGCTGGGCCAACATTTCTCGAGCGCTGGTAAAAGGGTGATTCTCTGACGTGTACCGCGACATCATCATGTCGCGAGGACCGCCCTTTACACGGCCAAAAACAAATGTCATGCGGGTACGCTCGTCGCGCCAACAATATCTGTTGTTGTGTAGATAGTCGACAACGCTCACAATCCATCCCTCGAAATCCTCCTTCTTCCCTTCGAAGACTTCGGGCAAGGAGCGCGTCTCGCGCGCCTTCGAGTCAAATTTCGGATTTTCGGCGTCTTGACTGTCGCCGTATGGATCCAAATTCCTACTGGAAGCAAAGCCAGTGGACTTGATACCAGTACCGCCGAGGGCACTAGTCGCCGGACTTTCCTGCCGCTCGCTGCTTGAGACGCGGGGCCTCGGCGTAGAAGCACGGGTCGCCGGAGTCTCATGGCGCTCGCTACCTGGGGCGGCAGAGGTGATGTTGTTGACCCTCAATCGAAGCTCTGATACTTGCTCCATTAGTTGTCGAGCCCACTGGGGTCTCCTGGTTGGCCATTTCCTCAGTCGACGCCATGAGTTGGGCGTCAACGGCGAATTGGCTGTCGACGTCGGTTTCTGACTGTTCGCGAGGCAGAGAGGACTCGTCTATCAAGGAGTCGTCTGCGATTTCAGTGGATGATAGAGCTGCTACTCGGTGCTCGTCGTTGGGGAAAGCACCCGGGCACAGGTCGTCTTCTTCTTTGACAATGTCAGTGGCGGTAGCCTCTCTCTCGGGCTCTTCGCTCAGCTCTTTACTGGCTAAACGGGCAGATGATCTAGTTGAGGCTCCCAGTCCTTCTTCTTTGGCATTAGGGGCGGCAACTGGTCGTTCGATCGTTCTGCACTCTAATTTCGTGTCGTGTGCAGCCGACGGAGTGTTGCACGGTCGGGCTAGGACCGGGCGGAAGAGTGAGTGGTGCAGGTGTAGGACTCGTGCACCGGCGAGTGAGTTGTGAGTCTACTCTTGTGTCACGACTGATCACAGCGGGCACAGGAGGCGGACGAGTGAGGCTCTATTAACGAAGAGAGTAGACTAGAGAGCAAAAGAAAAAAGAGAGCAAAAGGGGTGCGGCCGGCGTTGAGCCAAAGTACTCCGCGGGCTGTGCAGAATCTGCAGCGGTCACGTGACATGGCTGAGTGACGCTGGTGGCAGCGGTCCTCACAATTGGGATGTCGCGATGGTCGTCAAACGCGGGGCGCATCGCTGTACGGCGCGTCGGAGTCGTTGTCGTCAATAGGGCATGTGTCTTCTACGATTTTTTAATTTTTTTCAACTCGCTGCGGCTGGACCATATTCTTATTCCTCATCAGCTAAGATTGAGTCGATCGCAACGAATGGAAATTGGCACTTGCATCGCCATGCTTCATGAACATCGCACGAGTGGCGTTGGCCGTGATGCGTCAATCTAAGCACGGCGACAGGTTTAGTCTTGGCCGTTGAGCCAATCGTGCGAAAACGTTGTGGGTCCTGCTAGGCAGGCGGATTGGGTGGCCACTTTGAAAGACGAATGGGAGACACAGATTAGATGGGGCATTCGCCGAGACGATGGGTACTTAGATACCTATTGGTTGTCGCGGCCTCGCGCTCACCAATTCAATTGATGAAGTAGCAGCTAAGATGCAGCCGATGGGGAGTCGAATACATATTGTAGTTGGACGCGATGCAACTCAATTGCAGATGCAGCCGAAGAGGTATTCTCGATTCTCATCAGCGTCGATTGCCTCAGTTGCAACGAGTGGTAATTGGTTGTCGCGATGGTCGTCAATCGCGGGGGCGCATCGCCGTACTGCCTTCGGAGTCATTGTCGTCGATAGGGCATGTGTCTTCTGCGATATATTTTTTTTAACGTCGGTCGCAACGAATAGCAATTGACACTTGCATCACCAGGCTTCATGAACATCACACATTTCTCATCAGTATCAATTGCATCGATCGCGATGAATGGCAATTGACACTTGCATCACCATGCTTCATGGACATCGCACGAGTGGCGTTGGCCGTTGTGCATCAATAATTGCACCCAGCGATTGATTGATTTCTGGTACCTGCACGCTCGCCCGCGCGACCATATAACCTGAGGTCACTTTTGTGGGGCACCCTGACCACACGTTTGAACGTACAAAACTCAACTTTTTCTCCACTTTTTCACCGCGCTATACCTATTCGGTCCCCGGTTTGAGCGGATATGTCGCAGAATAATAGTTAGGCCCAGCAGATTCCCCTAGGCTAAGGCGCGACATACTTCCGACCGCCTAGACCACTGTTTCGAACGGACCACCGAGGAACCACTCGCAACCGGGACCCCGGACGAGTAGGAGCGAAGCCTTCGAGGCACATTTCTTCACTCTTCTCCTGAACACCATTCTATTGGTGGAATAGAGCGTCAGATGCAGCCGATAGGGAGTCGAATGCACATTGGAAAATTGCAGATGCAGCCTGTTGTACGGTCGTTGGACTTTTGGTTTGTCGCGATGACATCAATGGCGTGGGCGCTTCGCCATGCGCATCAGTTTCATCAGTCATACTGCGCGTCCGATTTGTTGGCCGTCAATGGGGCATGTTTTCTTCTTCAATAATATAATGTTGCCAGTAAAGCGGAGCCGTACGTAAAACTGGGGCCACTTCTGTTCTGTGCGTTCACCCGCGGCGACGCAGGCGCCCGCCATCCTGCGCTGTCTATCGTAATTGCAGAGTCCAGAGTGAGGCCAGCGCCGCCGCCAATCCCGCACTGCCTCCCGACCATGTGCTTTTTACACCCACACGTGACACCCAGAACCACTCGCCCGCCATCCCGCGTTGCCTGCTCAAGCAAACTGAAGTTCTGTGCGATTAAATTTGCACAAAACTGTGTCCATTGCGGCGGCGACGCAGTCGCACGCCATCCCGTGGTCCTGCTATCTGCCCGCGATTGAATTTGCCCGCTACATCCCGGTTCGCCATCGCAGCAGGGCAAAACATCCCATTGCGGCGGCGACGCAGTTGCACGTCATCCCGCGCTGCCTGACAGTGCTGTGACCACTGACGGGCCCCTATAGGCTATAATCCCCCGGGACACCTGCGCAGGCAATTTGGCGCCGAAAACAGTGGGCACACATGCACGTCCGCAACCGCCATCCCATCCGCAAAACTCCCACATCGCAATCCTCACTTTTCCAGCCCCACGCTCTCCAACCCGAAGCGAAGCGAGGCCGAGTCTTCCTTCGCCCCGAAGCGCAGCGTAGGGCCACGACGGAAGTCCTCGTCTACAATGTAGTGGATTTAACTCGCTGAACTCGATTCTCATCATTATCGATTGCTTCGGTTGCAACGAATGGTGATTGGGATGTCGCGATGGTCGTCAAACGCGGGGGTGCATCGCTGTACGGCGCGTCGGAGTCGTTGTCGTCAATAGGGCATGTGTCTTCTACGATTTTTTAATTTTTTTCAACTCGCTGCGGCTGGACCATATTCTTATTCCTCATCAGCTAAGATTTGAGTCGATCGCAACGAATGGAAATTGGCACTTGCATCGCCATGCTTCATGAACATCGCACGAGTGGCGTTGGCCGTGATGCGTCAATCTAAGCACGGCGACAGGTTTAGTCGTGGCCGTTGAGCCAATCGTGCGAAAACGTTGTGGGTCCTGTTAGGCAGGCGGATTGGGTGGCCATTTTGAAAGACGAATGGGAGACACAGATTAGATGGGGCATTCGCCGAGACGATGGGTACTTAGATACCTAATGGTTGTCGCGGCTCGCGCTCACCAATTCAATTGATGAAGTAGAGGCTAAGAGATGCAGTCGATGGGGAGTCGAATACATATTGTAGTTGGACGCGATGCAACTCAATTGCAGATGCAGCCGAATGGGTATTCTCGATTCTCATCAGCGTCGATTGCTTCGGTTGCAACGAATGGTCATTGGTGTCACGACTGATCACAGCGGGCACAGGAGGCGGACGAGTGAGGCTCTATTAACGAAGAGAGTAGACTAGAGAGCAAAAGAAAAAGAGAGCAAAAGGGGTGCGGCCGGCGTTGAGCCAAAGTACTCCGCGGGCTGTGCAGAATCTGCAGCGGTCACGTGACATGGCTGAGTGACGCTGGTGGCAGCGGTCCTCACACTACCCCCCTCCAAGCCGCAGCCGCTGGCGGCTGCAAGGCTTGACAATAAGAAGAAGAAAAAGAAAAAAAAGGAGAAAACAATTTTTTTTTTGTTTTTGACGAGTGATTCAACATAAAAAATCAAAACAGAACGAGACAACGGTCACCTCATTTGTGACGTGTTTTGTGCTTCTTGGGGTCCAGACTTCCTCTCGCGCCGTGTTCTGCACGGTTGTCGTCTGGGTGCGAAGTGCTTGGGATGTCGTCTGCGGCCTCCCGAATCCATGCTTGAAGCCTCACGGGTGGCCCAGCAGCATCAGGGTATTCCCCGGTGGAAACTTTCCAGCGTTGTTGCGGCGTTCTTGAAACCCCTCCGCGTCGTAGAACATTTCATCTGGCTCCAGTCCCCTCCAGGCTACTTGATACTGGAGCTTCTTGTTGTCCCCACGGCCGAAGACCCGTGATGCCAGTATCCGTTCCACCTCCCATTCCGGTTCGCCGTCAATAAGGTCAGGTGGCTCTGGCTCTGTTTGCTGTTGCGGCAACGGGTCGTCCGCTGCCTTGCGCAACCGATCAGCATGAAACACGTTGCTGCCTTTGTACGCGGGCGGAGTGTCGATAACGTAGCTGAAGCCTCTTTCCTCCTTAACGCGCCATGGACCGGCCCATTGAGAGTCAAGACGAGTTGTCGGGGCTTCAGTTGTGAATCCCTTTTGCTGACGTAGACATAGTCACCGACGGACCAATTTACCGGACGTCGCTTTTTGTTGGCCTGTACCTCCTGCAGCTTCTGAGCTTTCAAGGCATTCCTGTGGGCGATGGCCTGAACGTCCTTGAGTTGTTTGACAATCTTCGCGGCAACCTGCTTTCGCTCTGAATCTAGATCGACTTCCGGTAATGGCAGTGAAAGCGGGTTGCGGGGCTCACAGCCAGTTACCACCATGAGAGTGGGCTCATGCCCAGCGAGGCATGATGAGAACTGTTGTGTGCAAAGTCAAGTGACGGAAGGTACTCGCTCCAGCGGGTCTGGTACTTGTCAATGTAGAACCGTAGGCGCTGATCCAAGTTGGCGTTCGTGATCTCAATGCCTCCCTGGGTCTGTGGGTGGCGAGAGCTTCCGTGACGATGTTTGGTACCAGTCAGCTTGTTGATCGTATCCAAGAACTCAGAGATAAAAGGTCCAGCATTGTCAGAGATCCAGGCTACCGGCATCCCCAGAAGCCAGTAGACGCGCCGATAATATCGCTTGGCTAGTGTTTCGGCATCGTCATTCTTCTTTCCCGGTAGCGTCACCATAAGCCTGCTGAATTTGCAGATGAATGCCCAGACGTAGTCGTAGCCGTGAACGTCGCTTGGCATCACCTTACCGTCAACGATAACTGTATTCCAGACGCTTGTTGGCACCGGGATCGGGTGCAGCAGCCCCGGGGTTTTGTCATGCCGGGTCTTGTTGCGTTGGCATTCCTGGCAGTTGGTAACGTAACGTTTCACGTCTCGACCCAACCCATCCCACCAGTAGATCTTGCTGAGCTCGGCCCTGGTCTTGTGCTGGCCTCCGTGAGCGAATACAGCGGGCTCGTGAGCCTCACGAATGAGCGCCGTCCGAAGGAAAACTTTTCCATCGGCCGTAGTCTCAGGGACAATCAGTTTACCGTCGTGCGATCCCAGCTGGCGGCTTCGGTTCTCTTGGACAATCAGATCGACAAGGTCGGCACCTCGGGGAGCGGTGGATGCGTCGACAGCTCCAACAGCGATGACCGGTTTCTCAATGCGATCTGCGGGAATCATGACGAGATCCCGCTCCAGTCGCTCCCGTGCTTTAACAGTAGGGTTGTCAATTGTCTTACGGGAAAGGGCGTCAGCGGCAACATTCTCTTTGCCGGGTCGGTACCGCCACGTAATGTCGAAGTTGGCGAGGTACTGGGACCAGCGGATCTGACGTGTAGAGAGAATGCGCTTTGAGGAGAAATAGACGAGCGCTTGGTGATCCGTCAAGACAACGAACTCGGTTCCCCAGAGGGCTTGTTCATGATCCTTGAGAGCGTGAATGACGGCGAGTAGCTCTTGGTCCTGGATCGGATAAGACTGCTCGGCAGGCGTCATAGATTTGGAGGAGAAGCCGATGGGCTTCCAGGTCTTGTCATCCTGTTCTTGCCAGATCACGCCACCAGTCGCTTTGGCCGAGGCGTCGCATTCTACCTTGATCGGGCGTCCGGGTCTAAAGAAAGCCAGGACGGGTGCCTCGGTTGCGAGCTGCTTCATCTTGTTGAACGATTCCAGTTGTTCGGGACCTTTGACGAATTGGGCATCCTTCTTGAGCAACCGATTGAGCGGCTCAGCCGTCTCACTTGCGTGGTGACAGAATACGCGAACGTAGTTGCAAAGACCTAGAAACGAACGTACGGCTTGCTTGGAGTTGACATCGTCCCACTTCCAATCAGTAATGGCCCGTATTTTCTCTGGGTCTATGCTAACTCCCTTGCCAACATCCAATTGCATGCCCAAGTACCCGGTGTCCGTGACGTTGAACGAGGACTTCTTGATATCGCCTTGAAGGTCAGCCTTGTGCAAGCGGTAAATCACTTCCTCAACAGCTTCAAAGTGGGCGTCGTCATCGTCCTCCTCGGTAAAGATCAGAACGTCGTCGGCGTAAGCACTAGCGATTGAGTCCAAGAGCTCATTGAGTTGAGCGTTGATCAAAGCTTGGAACCAAGCAGGGCCCACACTCAGACCAAAGGGCAGCACCTTCCACTGGTAGGTGCCAAAGCGAGTTTTGAACGCCGTCAAGTAACGAGACTCCAGAGCAACGAGCATGCGGTTGAAGGCTCGGATGATGTCAATCTTAGAGAGGCGCGCTTGGCGCGGCCCACGCGTGCGATGGTGCCTGGCACGTCTGGAGCCATGGTGAGCCGTTTCTTGATGAACGTGTTTATGAAGCGGAAGTCGCAGCAAAAACGTTTCTCTAGAGAGTCCTTCTTGGGCACAAACAGCGTCGAGGCAGCGTGGGGAGGCATCTCAGGGCAGCGCTCAATAAAACCTATGCGAGCCAGCTCGTCTACCGTGTCTTTCTCGAGTTGCATATAGGCAAACGGCGTATTGTAACGAGCGGGCTGTCCAGTGATGGGGCGGCTGAGTTCAAGAACGACGTCGAAGCCGGGCCTGGACGGTGGTAGGTTGGTGGATGCCTTCTTGGAGAAGAAACCTCCAAGTGGAGTAACTGCGGAGGGAGCTTTCTGCGGACCACATCGATGTGTTCAGGGTTTTCGCCTTCGGGAAATGGAATGTGATTGCCGTCGAAAGTCTTAAGCCAATCGCGCTCCTTCTTACCCGTCGAGACAGGCGTTGCTGAAATTTCTGCTATGGCGACACAATTGTCAGGTCGTTCAACCAGCGGGACCGGGCTGCTTGGCATTGGTACACTCGCCCAACGAGTTTGACGAGGGTCCTCGGCGATCTCGTTGGCGATGGCGGCCACCGTTGCCGCAGCGTCCGGGGCCGTGTTGACGTTTCAGAAAGGAGCTGGCTGACAGCGTTGACATTGATTGGCTCACGCCAGTTGCGCTGGAGAATGGCCTTGCGCTTGATCTCCTTGTCTTCCTTTGTCATGAGCTTATCGCGGCGGATGACGTCTGCTTGGTGCCTGACATCGACCCGTCTCGGAGAGCTGTCAGAGAGCAGGATGGGTTTGGAGCAATAAGCCAGCGGAGGAATATCATCCGGCCAAATGAACGATTTGGCGGCAGGAAAGAGTCCCACGCGGTGTTGCACCCAAAAGTCCTGGCCGACGAACACATCATGATTGGACTTCATGATGATGAACTTTGGTTGATAAACCGACGATTGTCGATTGCCATTGAGGCTCGGATGTATTGAGTGACGAAGCCTCGGGGAGTATTGCTGAAATCCGCTAGCTGGATAGGCTTGGGAGCTGCTTGATCTTGCCCTTGAGCGTTTTGACCACCCGCTGGGCGAATTCGGGTGTCATCGAGAGGTAAATCCCTGCTCCAGTATCGCAGAAGGCATTGGCTTGCAGACCGATTCCGTCAATCTTCACTTGAATTGGTACAATGAATTGTTTTGACGAGTTAAATTTATCAATCTGGCCTATCTGCGGTACACTGCAGACCACTGCGGAGTCTTTCAGTGGTCGAAGTCGTTTCCCGACTCCCACTCCGAGCTTTCCTCCGAGAGATCCCGCGTACAGTCGCCCATATCCCCTTTGTCTTCCTCCTTAAATCGGGCCGTGAACTCCCGGATGACCGCCCTTTGTTGGGGCACTCCGCCTGCAAATGGCCCGTCAGGCCACAACCGTAACAAGCTCCTGTGTTCCTCGCCTCCTCACGGGTCATGCCGATCAATTTCTTCACATCGAACGCCGGAGCAGGGCGGTTCCTTGGGCGCTCTGAGCGTTCGAAACGGTGTCTAGGGGTGAGGACGCCTTGGCCAGGTTTTTCTGCCGGTGGTGTTCGTGTCCCTCGGTTCTAGCGAGGACAGCAGCCGTCAGGACGCGCGTGAAGCTTTCGTATGACACATTACTGTCCTCTGTGCTAAGGTGAAGGTGTCCCGTCGGGTCGAAACCTGGAGGCAGGCAGTTGAACAGCGTGGATTTTCGCGCCGTCTCCCGGATGTCCGCCTTGTCAGCCAACGTGTTTACCTTGGAGATAAACTCGTTGACATCATCTTCCGAATATCGAACATCAATCGGGAAAGGGTGCGATTGGCTATGGTGGCCCCATGCGGGTTGCCGAAGGTTACCTCCAGCTGGGCCAACATTTCTCGAGCGCTGGTAAAAGGGTGATTCTCTGACGTGTACCGCGACATCATCATGTCGCGAGGACCGCCCTTTACACGGCCAAAAACAAATGTCATGCGGGTACGCTCGTCGCGCCAACAATATCTGTTGTTGTGTAGATAGTCGACAACGCTCACAATCCATCCCTCGAAATCCTCCTTCTTCCCTTCGAAGACTTCGGGCAAGGAGCGCGTCTCGCGCGCCTTCGAGTCAAATTTCGGATTTTCGGCGTCTTGACTGTCGCCGTATGGATCCAAATTCCTACTGGAAGCAAAGCCAGTGGACTTGATACCAGTACCGCCGAGGGCACTAGTCGCCGGACTTTCCTGCCGCTCGCTGCTTGAGACGCGGGGCCTCGGCGTAGAAGCACGGGTCGCCGGAGTCTCATGGCGCTCGCTACCTGGGGCGGCAGAGGTGATGTTGTTGACCCTCAATCGAAGCTCTGATACTTGCTCCATTAGTTGTCGAGCCCACTGGGGGGTCTCCTGGTTGGCCATTTCCTCAGTCGACGCCATGAGTTGGGCGTCAACGGCGAATTGGCTGTCGACGTCGGTTTCTGACTGTTCGCGAGGCAGAGAGGACTCGTCTATCAAGGAGTCGTCTGCGATTTCAGTGGATGATAGAGCTGCTACTCGGTGCTCGTCGTTGGGGAAAGCACCCGGGCACAGGTCGTCTTCTTCTTTGACAATGTCAGTGGCGGTAGCCTCTCTCTCGGGCTCTTCGCTCAGCTCTTTACTGGCTAAACGGGCAGATGATCTAGTTGAGGCTCCCCAGTCCTTCTTCTTTGGCATTAGGGGCGGCAACTGGTCGTTCGATCGTTCTGCACTCTAATTTCGTGTCGTGTGCAGCCGACGGAGTGTTGCACGGTCGGGCTAGGACCGGGCGGAAGAGTGAGTGGTGCAGGTGTAGGACTCGTGCACCGGCGAGTGAGTTGTGAGTCTACTCTTGTGTCACGACTGATCACAGCGGGCACAGGAGGCGGACGAGTGAGGCTCTATTAACGAAGAGAGTAGACTAGAGAGCAAAAGAAAAAGAGAGCAAAAGGGGTGCGGCCGGCGTTGAGCCAAAGTACTCCGCGGGCTGTGCAGAATCTGCAGCGGTCACGTGACATGGCTGAGTGACGCTGGTGGCAGCGGTCCTCACAATTGGGATGTCGCGATGGTCGTCAAACGCGGGGGCGCATCGCTGTACGGCGCGTCGGAGTCGTTGTCGTCAATAGGGCATGTGTCTTCTACGATTTTTTAATTTTTTTCAACTCGCTGCGGCTGGACCATATTCTTATTCCTCATCAGCTAAGATTGAGTCGATCGCAACGAATGGAAATTGGCACTTGCATCGCCATGCTTCATGAACATCGCACGAGTGGCGTTGGCCGTGATGCGTCAATCTAAGCACGGCGACAGGTTTAGTCTTGGCCGTTGAGCCAATCGTGCGAAAACGTTGTGGGTCCTGCTAGGCAGGCGGATTGGGTGGCCACTTTGAAAGACGAATGGGAGACACAGATTAGATGGGGCATTCGCCGAGACGATGGGTACTTAGATACCTATTGGTTGTCGCGGCCTCGCGCTCACCAATTCAATTGATGAAGTAGCAGCTAAGATGCAGCCGATGGGGAGTCGAATACATATTGTAGTTGGACGCGATGCAACTCAATTGCAGATGCAGCCGAAGAGGTATTCTCGATTCTCATCAGCGTCGATTGCCTCAGTTGCAACGAGTGGTAATTGGTTGTCGCGATGGTCGTCAATCGCGGGGCGCATCGCCGTACTGCCTTCGGAGTCATTGTCGTCGATAGGGCATGTGTCTTCTGCGATATATTTTTTTAACGTCGGTCGCAACGAATAGCAATTGACACTTGCATCACCAGGCTTCATGAACATCACACATTTCTCATCAGTATCAATTGCATCGATCGCGATGAATGGCAATTGACACTTGCATCACCATGCTTCATGGACATCGCACGAGTGGCGTTGGCCGTTGTGCATCAATAATTGCACCCAGCGATTGATTGATTTCTGGTACCTGCACGCTCGCCCGCGCGACCATATAACCTGAGGTCACTTTTGTGGGGCACCCTGACCACACGTTTGAACGTACAAAACTCAACTTTTTCTCCACTTTTTCACCGCGCTATACCTATTCGGTCCCCGGTTTGAGCGGATATGTCGCAGAATAATAGTTAGGCCCAGCAGATTCCCTAGGCTAAGGCGCGACATACTTCCGACCGCCTAGACCACTGTTTCGAACGGACCACCGAGGAACCACTCGCAACCGGGACCCCGGACGAGTAGGAGCGAAGCCTTCGAGGCACATTTCTTCACTCTTCTCCTGAACACCATTCTATTGGTGGAATAGAGCGTCAGATGCAGCCGATAGGGAGTCGAATGCACATTGGAAAATTGCAGATGCAGCCTGTTGTACGGTCGTTGGACTTTGGTTTGTCGCGATGACATCAATGGCGTGGGCGCTTCGCCATGCGCATCAGTTTCATCAGTCATACTGCGCGTCCGATTTGTTGGCCGTCAATGGGGCATGTTTTCTTCTTCAATAATAATGTTGCCAGTAAAGCGGAGCCGTACGTAAAACTGGGGCCACTTCTGTTCTGTGCGTTCACCCGCGGCGACGCAGGCGCCCGCCATCCTGCGCTGTCTATCGTAATTGCAGAGTCCAGAGTGAGGCCAGCGCCGCCGCCAATCCCGCACTGCCTCCCGACCATGTGCTTTTTACACCCACACGTGACACCCAGAACCACTCGCCCGCCATCCCGCGTTGCCTGCTCAAGCAAACTGAAGTTCTGTGCGATTAAATTTGCACAAAACTGTGTCCATTGCGGCGGCGACGCAGTCGCACGCCATCCCGTGGTCCTGCTATCTGCCCGCGATTGAATTTGCCCGCTACATCCCGGTTCGCCATCGCAGCAGGGCAAAACATCCCATTGCGGCGGCGACGCAGTTGCACGTCATCCCGCGCTGCCTGACAGTGCTGTGACCACTGACGGGCCCCTATAGGCTATAATCCCCCGGGACACCTGCGCAGGCAATTTGGCGCCGAAAACAGTGGGCACACATGCACGTCCGCAACCGCCATCCCATCCGCAAAACTCCCACATCGCAATCCTCACTTTTCCAGCCCCACGCTCTCCAACCCGAAGCGAAGCGAGGCCGAGTCTTCCTTCGCCCCGAAGCGCAGCGTAGGGCCACGACGGAAGTCCTCGTCTACAATGTAGTGGATTTAACTCGCTGAACTCGATTCTCATCATTATCGATTGCTTCGGTTGCAACGAATGGTGATTGGGATGTCGCGATGGTCGTCAAACGCGGGGGTGCATCGCTGTACGGCGCGTCGGAGTCGTTGTCGTCAATAGGGCATGTGTCTTCTACGATTTTTTAATTTTTTTCAACTCGCTGCGGCTGGACCATATTCTTATTCCTCATCAGCTAAGATTTGAGTCGATCGCAACGAATGGAAATTGGCACTTGCATCGCCATGCTTCATGAACATCGCACGAGTGGCGTTGGCCGTGATGCGTCAATCTAAGCACGGCGACAGGTTTAGTCGTGGCCGTTGAGCCAATCGTGCGAAAACGTTGTGGGTCCTGTTAGGCAGGCGGATTGGGTGGCCATTTTGAAAGACGAATGGGAGACACAGATTAGATGGGGCATTCGCCGAGACGATGGGTACTTAGATACCTAATGGTTGTCGCGGCTCGCGCTCACCAATTCAATTGATGAAGTAGAGGCTAAGAGATGCAGTCGATGGGGAGTCGAATACATATTGTAGTTGGACGCGATGCAACTCAATTGCAGATGCAGCCGAATGGGTATTCTCGATTCTCATCAGCGTCGATTGCTTCGGTTGCAACGAATGGTCATTGGTGTCACGACTGATCACAGCGGGCACAGGAGGCGGACGAGTGAGGCTCTATTAACGAAGAGAGTAGACTAGAGAGCAAAAGAAAAAGAGAGCAAAAGGGGTGCGGCCGGCGTTGAGCCAAAGTACTCCGCGGGCTGTGCAGAATCTGCAGCGGTCACGTGACATGGCTGAGTGACGCTGGTGGCAGCGGTCCTCACACTACCCCCTCCAAGCCGCAGCCGCTGGCGGCTGCAAGGCTTGACAATAAGAAGAAGAAAAAGAAAAAAAAAGGAGAAACAATTTTTTTTTGTTTTTGACGAGTGATTCAACATAAAAATCAAAACAGAACGAGACAACGGTCACCTCATTTGTGACGTGTTTTGTGCTTCTTGGGGTCCAGACTTCCTCTCGCGCCGTGTTCTGCACGGTTGTCGTCTGGGTGCGAAGTGCTTGGGATGTCGTCTGCGGCCTCCCGAATCCATGCTTGAAGCCTCACGGGTGGCCCAGCAGCATCAGGGTATTCCCGGTGGAAACTTTCCAGCGTTGTTGCGGCGTTCTTGAAACCCTCCGCGTCGTAGAACATTTCATCTGGCTCCAGTCCCCTCCAGGCTACTTGATACTGGAGCTTCTTGTTGTCCCCACGGCCGAAGACCCGTGATGCCAGTATCCGTTCCACCTCCCATTCCGGTTCGCCGTCAATAAGGTCAGGTGGCTCTGGCTCTGTTTGCTGTTGCGGCAACGGGTCGTCCGCTGCCTTGCGCAACCGATCAGCATGAAACACGTTGCTGCCTTTGTACGCGGGCGGAGTGTCGATAACGTAGCTGAAGCCTCTTTCCTCCTTAACGCGCCATGGACCGGCCCATTGAGAGTCAAGACGAGTTGTCGGGGCTTCAGTTGTGAATCCCTTTTTGCTGACGTAGACATAGTCACCGACGGACCAATTTACCGGACGTCGCTTTTTGTTGGCCTGTACCTCCTGCAGCTTCTGAGCTTTCAAGGCATTCCTGTGGGCGATGGCCTGAACGTCCTTGAGTTGTTTGACAATCTTCGCGGCAACCTGCTTTCGCTCTGAATCTAGATCGACTTCCGGTAATGGCAGTGAAAGCGGGTTGCGGGGCTCACAGCCAGTTACCACCATGAGTGGGCTCATGCCCAGCGAGGCATGATGAGAACTGTTGTGTGCAAAGTCAAGTGACGGAAGGTACTCGCTCCAGCGGGTCTGGTACTTGTCAATGTAGAACCGTAGGCGCTGATCCAAGTTGGCGTTCGTGATCTCAATGCCTCCCTGGGTCTGTGGGTGGCGAGAGCTTCCGTGACGATGTTTGGTACCAGTCAGCTTGTTGATCGTATCCAAGAACTCAGAGATAAAAGGTCCAGCATTGTCAGAGATCCAGGCTACCGGCATCCCCAGAAGCCAGTAGACGCGCCGATAATATCGCTTGGCTAGTGTTTCGGCATCGTCATTCTTCTTTCCCGGTAGCGTCACCATAAGCCTGCTGAATTTGCAGATGAATGCCCAGACGTAGTCGTAGCCGTGAACGTCGCTTGGCATCACCTTACCGTCAACGATAACTGTATTCCAGACGCTTGTTGGCACCGGGATCGGGTGCAGCAGCCCCGGGGTTTTGTCATGCCGGGTCTTGTTGCGTTGGCATTCCTGGCAGTTGGTAACGTAACGTTTCACGTCTCGACCCAACCCATCCCACCAGTAGATCTTGCTGAGCTCGGCCCTGGTCTTGTGCTGGCCTCCGTGAGCGAATACAGCGGGCTCGTGAGCCTCACGAATGAGCGCCGTCCGAAGGAAAACTTTTCCATCGGCCGTAGTCTCAGGGACAATCAGTTTACCGTCGTGCGATCCCAGCTGGCGGCTTCGGTTCTCTTGGACAATCAGATCGACAAGGTCGGCACCTCGGGGAGCGGTGGATGCGTCGACAGCTCCAACAGCGATGACCGGTTTCTCAATGCGATCTGCGGGAATCATGACGAGATCCCGCTCCAGTCGCTCCCGTGCTTTAACAGTAGGGTTGTCAATTGTCTTACGGGAAAGGGCGTCAGCGGCAACATTCTCTTTGCCGGGTCGGTACCGCCACGTAATGTCGAAGTTGGCGAGGTACTGGGACCAGCGGATCTGACGTGTAGAGAGAATGCGCTTTGAGGAGAAATAGACGAGCGCTTGGTGATCCGTCAAGACAACGAACTCGGTTCCCCAGAGGGCTTGTTCATGATCCTTGAGAGCGTGAATGACGGCGAGTAGCTCTTGGTCCTGGATCGGATAAGACTGCTCGGCAGGCGTCATAGATTTGGAGGAGAAGCCGATGGGCTTCCAGGTCTTGTCATCCTGTTCTTGCCAGATCACGCCACCAGTCGCTTTGGCCGAGGCGTCGCATTCTACCTTGATCGGGCGTCCGGGTCTAAAGAAAGCCAGGACGGGTGCCTCGGTTGCGAGCTGCTTCATCTTGTTGAACGATTCCAGTTGTTCGGGACCTTTGACGAATTGGGCATCCTTCTTGAGCAACCGATTGAGCGGCTCAGCCGTCTCACTTGCGTGGTGACAGAATACGCGAACGTAGTTGCAAAGACCTAGAAACGAACGTACGGCTTGCTTGGAGTTGACATCGTCCCACTTCCAATCAGTAATGGCCCGTATTTTCTCTGGGTCTATGCTAACTCCCTTGCCAACATCCAATTGCATGCCCAAGTACCCGGTGTCCGTGACGTTGAACGAGGACTTCTTGATATCGCCTTGAAGGTCAGCCTTGTGCAAGCGGTAAATCACTTCCTCAACAGCTTCAAAGTGGGCGTCGTCATCGTCCTCCTCGGTAAAGATCAGAACGTCGTCGGCGTAAGCACTAGCGATTGAGTCCAAGAGCTCATTGAGTTGAGCGTTGATCAAAGCTTGGAACCAAGCAGGGCCCACACTCAGACCAAAGGGCAGCACCTTCCACTGGTAGGTGCCAAAGCGAGTTTTGAACGCCGTCAAGTAACGAGACTCCAGAGCAACGAGCATGCGGTTGAAGGCTCGGATGATGTCAATCTTAGAGAGGCGCTTGGCGCGGCCCACGCGTGCGATGGTGCCTGGCACGTCTGGAGCCATGGTGAGCCGTTTCTTGATGAACGTGTTTATGAAGCGGAAGTCGCAGCAAAAACGTTTCTCTAGAGAGTCCTTCTTGGGCACAAACAGCGTCGAGGCAGCGTGGGGAGGCATCTCAGGGCAGCGCTCAATAAAACCTATGCGAGCCAGCTCGTCTACCGTGTCTTTCTCGAGTTGCATATAGGCAAACGGCGTATTGTAACGAGCGGGCTGTCCAGTGATGGGGCGGCTGAGTTCAAGAACGACGTCGAAGCCGGGCCTGGACGGTGGTAGGTTGGTGGATGCCTTCTTGGAGAAGAAACCCTCCAAGTGGAGTAACTGCGGAGGGAGCTTTCTGCGGACCACATCGATGTGTTCAGGGTTTTCGCCTTCGGGAAATGGAATGTGATTGCCGTCGAAAGTCTTAAGCCAATCGCGCTCCTTCTTACCCGTCGAGACAGGCGTTGCTGAAATTTCTGCTATGGCGACACAATTGTCAGGTCGTTCAACCAGCGGGACCGGGCTGCTTGGCATTGGTACACTCGCCCAACGAGTTTGACGAGGGTCCTCGGCGATCTCGTTGGCGATGGCGGCCACCGTTGCCGCAGCGTCCGGGGGCCGTGTTGACGTTTCAGAAAGGAGCTGGCTGACAGCGTTGACATTGATTGGCTCACGCCAGTTGCGCTGGAGAATGGCCTTGCGCTTGATCTCCTTGTCTTCCTTTGTCATGAGCTTATCGCGGCGGATGACGTCTGCTTGGTGCCTGACATCGACCCGTCTCGGAGAGCTGTCAGAGAGCAGGATGGGTTTGGAGCAATAAGCCAGCGGAGGAATATCATCCGGCCAAATGAACGATTTGGCGGCAGGAAAGAGTCCCACGCGGTGTTGCACCCAAAAGTCCTGGCCGACGAACACATCATGATTGGACTTCATGATGATGAACTTTTGGTTGATAAACCGACGATTGTCGATTGCCATTGAGGCTCGGATGTATTGAGTGACGAAGCCTCGGGGAGTATTGCTGAAATCCGCTAGCTGGATAGGCTTGGGGAGCTGCTTGATCTTGCCCTTGAGCGTTTTGACCACCCGCTGGGCGAATTCGGGTGTCATCGAGAGGTAAATCCCTGCTCCAGTATCGCAGAAGGCATTGGCTTGCAGACCGATTCCGTCAATCTTCACTTGAATTGGTACAATGAATTGTTTTGACGAGTTAAATTTATCAATCTGGCCTATCTGCGGTACACTGCAGACCACTGCGGAGTCTTTCAGTGGTCGAAGTCGTTTCCCGACTCCCACTCCGAGCTTTCCTCCGAGAGATCCCGCGTACAGTCGCCCATATCCCCTTTGTCTTCCTCCTTAAATCGGGCCGTGAACTCCCGGATGACCGCCCTTTTGTTGGGGCACTCCGCCTGCAAATGGCCCGTCAGGCCACAACCGTAACAAGCTCCTGTGTTCCTCGCCTCCTCACGGGTCATGCCGATCAATTTCTTCACATCGAACGCCGGAGCAGGGCGGTTCCTTGGGCGCTCTGAGCGTTCGAAACGGTGTCTAGGGGGTGAGGACGCCTTGGCCAGGTTTTTCTGCCGGTGGTGTTC
The DNA here is from genome assembly GCA_029405325.1 of Claviceps purpurea. NCBI lineage: Eukaryota > Fungi > Ascomycota > Sordariomycetes > Hypocreales > Clavicipitaceae > Claviceps > Claviceps purpurea. The sequence goes on along the minus strand of CM055782.1, from coordinate 4,893,320 downwards.
GTGTCCCTCGGTTCTAGCGAGGACAGCAGCCGTCAGGACGCGCGTGAAGCTTTCGTATGACACATTACTGTCCTCTGTGCTAAGGTGAAGGTGTCCCGTCGGGTCGAAACCTGGAGGCAGGCAGTTGAACAGCGTGGATTTTCGCGCCGTCTCCCGGATGTCCGCCTTGTCAGCCAACGTGTTTACCTTGGAGATAAACTCGTTGACATCATCTTCCGAATATCGAACATCAATCGGGAAAGGGTGCGATTGGCTATGGTGGCCCCATGCGGGTTGCCGAAGGTTACCTCCAGCTGGGCCAACATTTCTCGAGCGCTGGTAAAGGGTGATTCTCTGACGTGTACCGCGACATCATCATGTCGCGAGGACCGCCCTTTACACGGCCAAAAACAAATGTCATGCGGGTACGCTCGTCGCGCCAACAATATCTGTTGTTGTGTAGATAGTCGACAACGCTCACAATCCATCCCTCGAAATCCTCCTTCTTCCCTTCGAAGACTTCGGGCAAGGAGCGCGTCTCGCGCGCCTTCGAGTCAAATTTCGGATTTTCGGCGTCTTGACTGTCGCCGTATGGATCCAAATTCCTACTGGAAGCAAAGCCAGTGGACTTGATACCAGTACCGCCGAGGGCACTAGTCGCCGGACTTTCCTGCCGCTCGCTGCTTGAGACGCGGGGCCTCGGCGTAGAAGCACGGGTCGCCGGAGTCTCATGGCGCTCGCTACCTGGGGCGGCAGAGGTGATGTTGTTGACCCTCAATCGAAGCTCTGATACTTGCTCCATTAGTTGTCGAGCCCACTGGGGGGTCTCCTGGTTGGCCATTTCCTCAGTCGACGCCATGAGTTGGGCGTCAACGGCGAATTGGCTGTCGACGTCGGTTTCTGACTGTTCGCGAGGCAGAGAGGACTCGTCTATCAAGGAGTCGTCTGCGATTTCAGTGGATGATAGAGCTGCTACTCGGTGCTCGTCGTTGGGGAAAGCACCCGGGCACAGGTCGTCTTCTTCTTTGACAATGTCAGTGGCGGTAGCCTCTCTCTCGGGCTCTTCGCTCAGCTCTTTACTGGCTAAACGGGCAGATGATCTAGTTGAGGCTCCCCAGTCCTTCTTCTTTGGCATTAGGGGCGGCAACTGGTCGTTCGATCGTTCTGCACTCTAATTTCGTGTCGTGTGCAGCCGACGGAGTGTTGCACGGTCGGGCTAGGACCGGGCGGAAGAGTGAGTGGTGCAGGTGTAGGACTCGTGCACCGGCGAGTGAGTTGTGAGTCTACTCTTGTGTCACGACTGATCACAGCGGGCACAGGAGGCGGACGAGTGAGGCTCTATTAACGAAGAGAGTAGACTAGAGAGCAAAAGAAAAAGAGAGCAAAAGGGGTGCGGCCGGCGTTGAGCCAAAGTACTCCGCGGGCTGTGCAGAATCTGCAGCGGTCACGTGACATGGCTGAGTGACGCTGGTGGCAGCGGTCCTCACAATTGGGATGTCGCGATGGTCGTCAAACGCGGGGGCGCATCGCTGTACGGCGCGTCGGAGTCGTTGTCGTCAATAGGGCATGTGTCTTCTACGATTTTTTAATTTTTTTCAACTCGCTGCGGCTGGACCATATTCTTATTCCTCATCAGCTAAGATTGAGTCGATCGCAACGAATGGAAATTGGCACTTGCATCGCCATGCTTCATGAACATCGCACGAGTGGCGTTGGCCGTGATGCGTCAATCTAAGCACGGCGACAGGTTTAGTCTTGGCCGTTGAGCCAATCGTGCGAAAACGTTGTGGGTCCTGCTAGGCAGGCGGATTGGGTGGCCACTTTGAAAGACGAATGGGAGACACAGATTAGATGGGGCATTCGCCGAGACGATGGGTACTTAGATACCTATTGGTTGTCGCGGCCTCGCGCTCACCAATTCAATTGATGAAGTAGCAGCTAAGATGCAGCCGATGGGGAGTCGAATACATATTGTAGTTGGACGCGATGCAACTCAATTGCAGATGCAGCCGAAGAGGTATTCTCGATTCTCATCAGCGTCGATTGCCTCAGTTGCAACGAGTGGTAATTGGTTGTCGCGATGGTCGTCAATCGCGGGGGCGCATCGCCGTACTGCCTTCGGAGTCATTGTCGTCGATAGGGCATGTGTCTTCTGCGATATATTTTTTTTAACGTCGGTCGCAACGAATAGCAATTGACACTTGCATCACCAGGCTTCATGAACATCACACATTTCTCATCAGTATCAATTGCATCGATCGCGATGAATGGCAATTGACACTTGCATCACCATGCTTCATGGACATCGCACGAGTGGCGTTGGCCGTTGTGCATCAATAATTGCACCCAGCGATTGATTGATTTCTGGTACCTGCACGCTCGCCCGCGCGACCATATAACCTGAGGTCACTTTTGTGGGGCACCCTGACCACACGTTTGAACGTACAAAACTCAACTTTTTCTCCACTTTTTCACCGCGCTATACCTATTCGGTCCCCGGTTTGAGCGGATATGTCGCAGAATAATAGTTAGGAATGTTCATTCAGAACGCAATAATTGACTGTGGCTCTACAAGAAACTCTAGAGGCTTGTGATCTCCCTCTGAGTCCTTGGGAGGAGCCGTCGATGATATAACGCACAATGTCTTCCCGTCTGTCTCCTATCAACGCCCTGAGCACCCCAAATATCGTCAGGGTTGCCAAATTCGTCTGCTCGGGTCTCCTGTGTCTCCCACTCCTCCGCCCTAGCTTCTTCCGGGTTCCCTGTGACACATCAGGAGTGCGGAGTGGTCTCGAATGGCCAGGGGTGCGCCGGATGAGCCGCCAACTCCAGGTTAACGCCATCTCAATGTGGAATGTCTGCGGGATGGGTCATGTGTACGCAGTCATGACATTATGCCTCTTTTTTATAATGCACATCTCACTTCTTATCGACTTACTCTAAGTCCTCCTTTTCTGCCAACTCCATCCACTTGACTCGCTTGATGTACTTCCTGCTTCGTTGCTTGATGCTCGCTTATCTGCCTTCTGTCGACTTCTTTTCTTTTCGCCTTCTTTGCTTGCTTGTTGTCTTTCCACGTTCTTGTCCTCTTTCTTACTCAGTCTCTTTGCTTACTCTCCTTTGTCCTCATTATTCGCTTATAGTTCACCATCTGTCGATTCACCATCTTCTTTCTTCTTTCCTACTTTTATGCTTGTGTTCTGCCTTTTGCTTCTTGCTTCTACTTACTTGCATAGTCGACTTCCCCGGCTCCCTCACCGCCCGGAGGCTTTGTTTGACAACAGACATATCGTTTCCTCTTTTTCTATTGTTTGTGACTTGACCCCCTGCTGTGTTTCCGCACCTGACTTCTCTTCCACATCTGTAAATACCCCGTTCTTGTCTCTTTTTTTGCTGCATGCTGGCTTTGTGCTTGCCATTCTTCGTATTTGACTGCCATCTCGTTTTCCCTGGAGTGTTGGAACCGCTCGCGGCTCCACACCAATAGTCGCAATCGTCTCATACAGGACATATCACGGATGTTTTACGGTGGTGCCACAGTGTGAGACCGATCGCACAGGAGCGGAGTATCATCATGGAATCATGAATGCGATAACCCTAGTGCAACATCACGAGCGAGTGACATATAGCTTGATCCCATGGACAAGCCAGCTGCCAGGCCAAGAAGATTGAATCCAGTTACCCAGTACATACTCATTTGTGTTTCGTTTACAAGCATGCCCTTATATGTTTCCCCTACGAGCCGACATTGTGCCTTGCCCCTACCTTCTTGACGTTCTACACTCTCCGATCCATTATTTTGAACGCTATCTGTTTCTTGATCCTTTCCCAACCGCTTACTATTTCTGCTTTCCTCTCGCTCTAATTTTTATCTTCTGTTGTCGTGCATACTCCTCAAATCTCACGGCTTGTTGCGTCTTTACTTACTCACTCCCTGGATTCTTGCTTGCTTGCTTGCTTACCCACCTCCCCTCGTGCATAGATACTTCTCTGGGAATCCCAATGCCAGTCATAGCCAAGTACTTACATATTAATTTGTCTATGATGCTGGTCAAGACGCAATGCGAGACACGAATGTGGCAAGCACAATGGAGATATCAAGGTTTCACACAGTCCGATATATTAATGGAAGTATATGCGCATGTCAATTTGTATGTTGGGGTAGCTAGCCTCTAGGCTGCTGGGGGTCACGTTCTCACCTTCAACCACATAGCAATGCTGCAACTCATCCTCCATGACCTTTCAGCAGCGATGGCGACACCAAGACGCCCTTAGAAGCCATGTGGTAAGGACGCCTCGCACGAAGAACCGCGCGTGTTCAGCCATTTCAGCTGGCTGATCAGCCGTGCACATCGCGATTGGGGAGGGAAGTTTCAGAGCCCTCGTATGCTGGCAGCTGAATCAGCAAACGTTTCGCTCATCAAGATTGTGGTATCTCACCTCGTGGGCGAGGGCAACCGGCCAAGTGTCCAAAATATAATATGCAACGTCTCCAAACAGAAATCATCAAGCAATATTTATTGTCAATTTGTCATCAGAGAGCTGGAACTCAGGGAAGAAGGATAAATGCACGCCTCACGTTTCCACGGACACAATCAGGAGGCCGAGCGGCCCGAGGCACCTGGCGTCATGCGTTGCAAAGCCGTGCATACGCTCATTTTTACACATCAACATTCCCAAAAATGCTCAGCTTTGCTCTTTGATACCTATTTATGCCATTTACTTGATTTCGTCGCGTTTTCATGCACAGGTGAATGCTCTGTTGAGGATGGCGCTGGGCAGACCTAGATCTTGACTAATGACTCAGGAGTCAGGACTTTAGCGTCCGGGAAGTTCGTAATCGTACACTGTACTTGAGACCAGGACGACTTGCTCCCCAATCAATGGAATTGGCTAGTTCAAGGCTCGATTCCTCGAAGGAAATTGAATATACATGTGTACAAGACCAAACAAAACGCGCCCATTATAATTGCATGCATCGGAGCAAATTTCACCACGGGAATCAGGGTCCTCACATAGGCCTCCCTAAGACCCCAATTCAATGAGAGGCAGTGTGCTATGCGCCGTTGATCGTCATAAAATACAGGTATATTTCGACATGTAATCAATGACGGCAAAATTTTATTATCTTAACGCACTTCAAGTTTCAACGAGCTTCACCCAGCTGAAATCGTGATGGATTTCCTCGAGAAGCAAGCGGTAAGTTCTCAGTATCTGGATTGGCCGTCGCGTAGATCTGACCTTGACTCCATCGAGAACATATGATCTTGCCTGAAAGAGCGATTTCATTGGAGGGGCCAAGAATGGCATATGCCTTGTATCTGACCTCGCCTCGTCACTTCCTCTTATTAGAGACTCGAGAGCAGAAGAGGCTTCGACCCGATGAACTCAGTGCACACTACAGTTCATCAGACCGGTAAGCATGGAAGAGTAGTCACTCGTCTTTTCAGTCTCCCGTGGTCTTCGTCATGAAGGGGGGCATCATCGGGCTCTCAAATGGCTCGAGGTGGACTTTTTGAAAGATGGGAAACGGGCTAATTGGGATACAATCTTGCGCTTGTCACGCTGTCAACGCCTGATGGGACGATATGAGGGTTTCGTCTCTCATTTTTCCATCACGCATAATTGGATGCGTCGCATCATCACGAACCGCCGAGATTCAATTTTTCTTCTCTTCGCCGCGCTCACAAGTAGGTGCCTCGTAGCTCTCCGCCTCCTACCACCAGCAATCGGCTTCCGTCTCATGCGAGTCCTGATCTGCGCGACACACCACTCGTGGGGGTGAACCCTAACTCGGATCCAGTTAGCGGCAAAACATCAAAAATCGCGATACGGCTTTTCGACCGCTAGCGCTGATAGACTTGGTGGTCCAACAGATGCCGATAGAGACTTCAGACGACGTATTCGTGTTCTAAGCAAACGAGCACCTCCATATACAGATTTCGCTCGGGTCCATGACTTTTGTAAGCCGAAGGCACTCGTAAATCAGTCGTCGGAAGCTGGAAGCTAGTTTTAAAACGATCATTTAGGCGCTTATAGGATAAGAGTTCATCGTCCCTCGACGTCTCTTTCGTTTAAGAAATGTTGCACAATGCAGCGGCGTCTCGGGAGTTCGTATTGAAAATCTCGTGAGTGTAGATTCTAGAGCCACTTTTATTAGTAGATTTCCCACAACTCGAAAGACTGAATTATGCTTCGCGTGGCCAAGTAGTCTGGGTTCCAATGTGCATCGGGCAGCCGCCATACTCGGCAGCAAGTTCTGCGAGATGCACGCCAGCATGCGTGTTCAGAATCTTAATCTTTCTGTCATACTGGTTCATGAAATCTTGCAGAACCTCCAAGCCACCTCCGACCCTACCTGGCTCTACGAACCCAGTGTGACGTTGCTCAGTCTCGGAGCCGTTTGCGAGAGGCTGCTATTCGAAAGGAGAGGATGTGCTACGCGAATTGGAGTCGAACCTAAGAACATGTCAGCAAACATTGCAGTCGCAAGAATGATAAACCTACACTTGGACCTTGGTGACAGGTGTTCTTGCGGCGCTGGGACTTTTATTGCTCGACTTTGACTGATGACCTCTGGAAGCTGTTTCGCGATCTCACTTGAGTACCAGACACAGAGCTGAGACATACGGCAGACATTGCGGCCACTTCTCAAGTTCGAAGTATGTAGTGGCTGCTGCCCACTGACTCGCTTGGAATTGGATTGTGAGGGCTGAATATTTCTTTCGTAAGGCGCTGGAGCGCTTGGTCGCAAAGAATGTTTCGCAGCGGCGGGCCGGCGGGCTGATATGCGTATCCTTGAGCTACCCCCGTAATACTAGAGCGGCTGATCATACAGTAATGGACACCAGATTCAGCATTATTTAGGAGACTGTATGGGTGTGGTCGGACTTAAGTCATCGCCATGTCGGCGGTAACTGAATCTTGCGGAAGTGATCGCCAAGCTCAACCGTAACCTCTGACCTCAGTACATCCATGGAGAATAATCGCACGACTTATCTCTGGTATTGGTCGGACGGCTTCGTATTCGATCGAGATAGGAGACAGTTCTTCATCTGTGACAAAGAGTTAGCAAGGCGCGATCTCGGTGGAGGAGGCGCAGCAAACCATGAGCATCCATCAGATGCCAGTCATCTTCGATGCGATACTTGGTCATCGTTTCTTCATACTCGGCCATCGATCGTATCTTCTTAGCCTGCCGTCAGAGGCGGGGGCTGAGCCGGCTGTCCTGCCCTGAGTGAAGTTGCATCATGCCACGAACACTTTAATGCCCGGGCAGCAATCGAAAAGAAGGGGAAGGTCGAGGGTACCTCACTGCATCGTATCGTTGCGTTGGGCCTATAGCATTGGTAAAAGTGAATCTATCGCTTAACGCTATTATTAGTAAAGTAACTGTTTTGCGACGGTGATAAAAAGAAGAGACGTAAAGTGAAGCTTCACGTGTCTGTCTTGAACGCGCGGCGCACGAGAAGATTGACCTATGAGACCAATGGCTGTGTTCTGACTGAAGTCGTCGTCATCTCGGCGGCAACTGGATGTTACGGAAGTGATCGCCAAGTCCAACCGTAGCCTCTGACCTCAGTGTACCCTTGGATAAGGGTGTGAGCATCGCACAACTTATTCTCTGTTATTGTGTTAGTCGGAGAACTCCGTATTCGATCGAGATAGGACACAATTCTTTATCTAGGGCAAACAGTTAGCGAGGCGTGATCTCGGTGGAGGAGGCGCAGCAAACCAGGAGCATCCATCAGATGCCAGTCACCTTCGATGCCATACTTCGTCATCTATTTCTCCAGACACGTAATGCTCCCACATAGGGCCAGGTCGAGGCCGTTGTCGCCGTTGGCTCTATATCGTTTCTCCGTCCCCTCGAACGAGAGCTCGAAGAGCCGCGCGAATCCGCATAGTGTACCCGGGGGCCTGGAATGGTGAAAGTGGAGAAGCCCGCAGGATTGTACGGTACTGATCCCTCTCCGAAAGGAAGAACCTCATGTACTGAAAGATGGACCGGAGAACCTGGGATAAGCCGTGACGTTCGGACCGTGACGACCTGCTCCATCCGAAACGCCACCCCTTCTCTTCCAGGCCGAGTATACGATGCACGTTGAAGGACGATTGTCCGCGTTGAACGACGTGCTCGTATACTTGCCAGTAAAGTTCACGATGTAGCTTGATGAGGAGCTCAGGACGGCGGCGGCAGGACTGGTCAACCTTTTGAGAGCCCTTGCCAGGGTAGAAGAACTCCCAAGTCTCTTTCTCCGATCGGCCATGTCTGAAAAACAACTAGACAGCATCTCTCTTGAACAAAACATGAAACTTCGCGTGAACAACAAAGACGTCGCGAAGCCTGACAGCCACGGCGACATATGGCTCCACATCGTGACGGCTATGTACTTTTCCGGCTTCTCTTCGCGACGTCTTTGTTGTTCACGCGAAGCTTCATATTCTGTTCAAGGGAGATGCTGTCTAGTTGTTTTTCGGTCAATGAGTCGCATTTTGGAAGTTAACTTACCCTCATCGTAAAACTTGCATGGCCGCCAGAGCTCCTCCTCGCCCAGCTTGGCGAGCTTCACCCATTCTTCTAGTGCGCGGATGCGGTGCTGTCCCGCAAGGAGCTCTAGCTGTTCTCGCCCGTTCACGTCCGGCCAGATGGTTAAATCCAGCATGCCCTCGGCCTGCTTTGCGCCATCTTGCGAGTCAAGCTCATTCATCATCCGCTTTACTTCAGCACTCGTGCAGAGCACTTTCCGATGATGCTCTTCTAGGTTGCGCTTCGGTCCACCAAGTTCCAAGAAAGCCTTCTTCAACTTTTGTACATGGCGGCGGTTCAACGGTCGGTTGGATCCTAGGCTCTAAGTGGTTGTAAGCAGCTTTGTTGGCATGCGAGCTGTGGCAATGCTCTTTGCATGCTCCAGCTCTAGCGCAGGGCGTTGTGCCTGCGACCGCACAATTGTAGAACCTTTCGTTTTGTGCGTCTCTTCGTGCGTCTCTTCGTGCGTCTCTTCGTGCGTCTCTTCGTGCGTCTCTTCGTGCGTCTCTTCGTGCGTCTCTTCGTGCGTCTCTTCGTGCGTCTCTTCGTGGTAATACCAGATGTTTGGATGGAGGTGATGCACCCGGCCCCCCACTCACGATGGAGGGCAAGTCGATCACGTGACCTGATGTCGTCACGACTCACACACACCTTATCGAATCTCGACCATCTCCGGCAACTCTGTGACGCATGCCTTCCTCCTCTAGCTTCTGCTGCTGGGATGATCAGTACTTGACAAGCCTCATTGGTACCGACGATACAGCTGCCGTCAACACAAGGTACAGAAAGCGGACAGCGGGTCAATTCTAGCATCAGAGCACAAGAGCGCAAGTGGAATTGGGCGAAGCGCGAACGCTGGTGCCCTCGCTTCAATCTCAGACTTCTTCCGGCAATCAATGGTCCTTGCCCCAATGCCCCTGGCATACTCCGTAGTTCCCACGCGAACCAAACACCAACGTCCCGTATACGGTGGAGTCCGGAGCAGATTCTGAAAAACTTCATGTATGAAATCGACAAAGACCCGAAGACACTCTTGATGACGACACTGCCGACGCCATGCCGAAAGCTCTGCCGAAAGCTCTGCCGACGCCATGCCGAAGAACCTGACGATCTCAATGATCTCATTTCGATCGAAGCTTGCAGAAAAGAAGATGCTATAAGCAGCAGATGGATCCGCTCTTTACGGAAGCACGCTATCAGGGTCTCGAGAGAACTTTGGCACAGCGTTTGATGTCATGGGTTTTCCCATTGTTACGATGCCATTGATTAGCTTTCTTAGAAGCTTTGCAATTTCTCAGATCTGGTCACGCCGACGCAGCCATCGATTTCACTTCTGCATAGCGCCAGAGATGTAATCTTGACCCGACTTTATTACTTCGTAGGTACTCTTGAAAATTTCCTCTGTACCCGCCATATCAGTCGCCTATGTGGACGAAGTCGAGCATCGCCTTCTCGTCTTCGTTCCATTCCCGCCACAACCTATGCGTATCACTCTCTTTCTTGCTTGTCATTTCTTTTTCTGGAGCTTACTCTCGACGACGTGACTATGCCGCTTCTGACTTCCATCCGCAGAGGCGATCGGATCATACGGCATGCCGACATGCAGTACAAGTGCGATGAACCCTGGCGCCTGAGCCCAACACCACGATCGCTAACGTGTGTTCAGCCTGTCGACGAAGACAACCTTAGCCAAGATCTCTCACAGTTGAGAGTCGGTTCGACTACGTCGGAGGCACGATCTTCCGCGTCGCTCAAATTTCCGACCACGGTTTGTCGATACGGAACGGTGAACGACGACAGTGATCGATGCAGTGTGACGACAATCGATTCGGAACCACGATGGATGCGATGCGATGCAAAATTTTGATGCCCCCGTCGTTCAAGCAAGTGGATGTGGTGAACAGCAATAATTTCCACCTCCTCTCGGTAGCACGACGGCAAGCGCATAGTTCAAATCGTCCACGATACTCGAGAAGTTCGCCCTGTTCGAAAGACTTGTAAGCTACCGGTGCCTGGCTTTCAACTCCAAACCTTTCGAAAGCATTCTATCCCACTGCTGAAGATCGGGCTTGGACGGTTTCCGCGTTCTCACCGAACTCCTCGGGATTGGCGGCAAAGACGGGAGTTCTGTGACGTCGGATTTGCTGGTGATGATTGCATGCGTGCATTTCTTCTCCATTCGTCCGCAGCAATCTGCATCCGGAGTAGTCGGTACTTCAGTAGCAGCAGACGTCGAAGCAGCTGCACTTTTGCACTCGGCCTAAGTCTTTCGCCGGCTGAGATGTCGATGATATTGCTCTGAGTGTCGCGCGTGTTGACGCCTATCGTGGATCGTTTGCCTGTCGATATCTCCAGTCTTTCCTCATCCCTCATATCGAGCTCTTCCACTACATATGTGTCATCTCCTTGAGCCTTTTACCAGCTCATTCTCGACGAATCGTCACCCACAACAATCCGAAGTCGACCGCTGTGTATGAACTACGGTGTGCCCAGTGAGTTCTCGATGTCTTCTCCTGTTATTTGCCGCACAATAGTTGTCAGTTTGGCTATCTCTCGCGATCCATTGTTGTATATGTATATGTATGTAGACTCTATCCAAACACACCCGTAGTCAATATTTTCAGTTCGTACGACGTGATTGAGACCAGACCAGACCTCTCCCTCTTTCCTTCTCTCCTCCTCACTTCTCCGATACCTACTACGAGTACACTACAGTCATGTCCGCACACTCATTGAGTGTAGGCACTCTCGCGGATGCATCTCAATAGCCTTGGACTTCTCTACGACTATGCGGGCACCTTGAGTCTTGAGTCTTGAGTCCTTGACTTAGCTCACCGCCCGGTTGACTTCCTCCAGGGAGTGCGGGGGTGTTTTGTGGTCGTGATTCAATGAGACACGTTTTACCATGAGCCAACAGACTGATATATGCACAAGTGAAAGCAAGCTTGCAACTCCGCATATACGGGAGTTCAGAGACGTCGGATTTGTGTTCTGGCGACGATTGCATGCATGCATCTTTTCTCCGTCCACTCGCAGCAATTTGGGTACGGTATAGAGCAGCGGAATGTGCTCATGCTAGGCTCCAAAGTAACCGAGTTCGATTTTGTACAAGCTAGAATAAAAGAACCCCCGGCATATCCTTGTGCTTCGGGCTGGAATTCGCTACGGCAATCGGAGTCCTCTCGTCGCCCTCCAAGCGGGCCCCGACTCGAAGAGAGGCGGCGTCACACGCGCCATTTACCGTGATCACATTGAAGAATACATTCCAGCCATGCTCGATAGTGACAATATATTCATGCATGACAATGCGCCGGTTCATATGGCCAGTACCTATTGTGACAATTTGCCTCGAGGAGCTAGGGATGTGACGTGTCTCCTCTGTACAGGACGCTATGCAGCCAGCCTCGACCTGAGTCCCATTGATAACCTATGGCCATGTCTGAAACAGCAAACCTTGATACGGGATCCGAACAGGACACGTATTGAGAAGTCCCAGGCCGCATTAGAACATCTTGAAAAAACAAAGAAGTGGGATGAACTCGATACGAAGCTTGTTGCTCGAGCTCATCGACAGCGTGCCTCGCCGTCTTCAGGCGGTGATATATTTCAACGCGTGTTGTACAAAATATTGATGGAGTGAGAGTCAAGTGGTTGGGCCTTCATGATTATACAGACTATACTCCATTGCGCTTTTTTGGCATTTTAAATGGCCAGATCGCGAAAAAAGTGAAAAAAAAGACGTGTGGTGATCCAAACAGGTCCAATGTAGCGTCATCGCGATCGCTGACGTTTCGTGCAAGTCTGACCCTGGGCTGCCCCCGCAGATGCGGAACCGCGTTCGACTCTTGACTCGCGCCAGAAAAGCAATTGACCCGACACTATTCTGTAGGTAATCACAACGATCAAACACACACTACCAAGCTTAAAATTCGTTTGCACTTGCACTGGTGGTTCATGAGAGAAAACGGTCCGAAGGCATCGCTGGTGAGGTGGAACATTCCCGAGCTGGGTCTGTACCTATCTTTGAACGCCAAAACTCTATCAATTGCGCAAGTGTCTTGCCCAACCTTTCGAAAAACAATAGTCGCTGACTAGATTTTCCTCTTGATGCTATTCGACCACGGATTCTTCCTGTTTGCGATCCGAACAGGCGTGGGCGATCCGGTGCACTGTTGTCTATGAGGTCTTACCAACCGGACGATTGGCAAGTCATTTATATGTGATCGTACGGTCTTATTTACGAAACAAATGCACCAAAAAAAATTGAGACCAAACGTTTGGCTTTTCATCCAGATTTCGTTGAGCTTTCTAGCGTTGAAATATCATACAGATTTAGGTTGTTGGATATCTTGCATCGACGGTGGCCCCTTGGTCTGACCTTCCCGCCTCTCCACCTCGCACATGATGGAACCTGTGGCTGTCCAACTCAGATGATGGTTTCTAATGACATATGCGCAGAGTTGAACAGAATCTCATCAGTTTCAGATATGCTACGGCTGGTGTTGCGGACGGAAGAAGAAGGACGGTGCATCAGGAGATGATGTGGGGGATTGCCGGTTGCAGGCAGCGCAGCCGTCACGTTCTCGGGAGTCGGATCTCCCACTTCGACGCCAGACCATTCGCTCTCATCGGCGAAGTCATCGTCACACCTTGCGAGATTTTCGTTCCAAGCCCCAAATATTTGACATTGTCACATCATATTCAAGCCTAGCCCAGAAGCTCGCTACTCTACACACTCCGGCTCTAAGTACCGCACAAGTCCACATGTTCGGCATACGCGTAACGCTGCACATTTTAGCCGGAAGCTGCTTGCGCTGATTGGAATTGCCTTGTATCTGGCCTCATCTCGTCACATCTTGTTATTAGAGAGCAGAAGAAGCTTCGACCCAATGAACTCAGTGCACACTGCAGTTCATCAGACCGGTAAGCATGTAAGAGTATTCACTCGTCTCTTTCAGTCGCCCGTGGTCTTCATCATGAAGGGGGGGCATCTGCGGGCTCTCAAATGGCTCGAGGTGGACTTTTTGGAGAATGGGAGACTGGCTAATTGAGATCCAAGCTTATTAGTAGCTTTCCCGCAACTCGAAAGGGTGAATTCTGCTTCGCTTGGCCAGATAGTCTGGGTTCTAATGTGCATTGGGCAGCCGCCATACTAGGCAGCAAGTTCTGCGAGACGCACACCAGCAAGCGTGTTCAAAATGTTTATCTTTCTCAGTTCTGCCATGCTGGTTCTGAGTTCAGGACATCTTGCAGGACCTCCAAGTCAGTGGCCACCTCCGATCCTACCTAGCTCTATCATCTATGAACCCAGTGTGACGAAGCTCAATCTCTGAGCCGTTTGCGAAAGATTGCTATTCGTAAGGGGAGGATGTGCTACGCGAGTTGGAGTCGAACCTACGAACATGTCAGCAAATATCGCAGTCGCAAAATGATAGACCTACACTTGCTGTTCTTGCGGCGTGTTCTTTGCAACCCCTCCATACAGAGCTGAGCAGGATCTTGGGTCCATAAATTTCGGTATCTCGGGAGTTCGTATTGAGAATCTCGTGCTTGCATACTATAGAGCGTATTGGCTCATGAGGGCAGGTCACTTCTTTCGTAAGGCGTTGGGGCGCTTGCTGGCAAAAAACGTTTCGCATATACGTAATACGTATACTTGACGACCCCCGTAACACCAGAGGAAGAGATACAGCCATGACCAGCTCGGATTTATCTATGAGACTAATGGCTGTGTTCTGACCGAAGTCGTCGTCATCTCGGCGGTAACTGGATGTTACGAAAGTGATCGCCAAGTTCAACCGTAGTCTCTGACCTAAGTGTACCCTTGGATGAGGGTATGAGCATCGCACAACTTATTCTGAGAACTCCGTATTCGATCGCGATCGGACACAGTTCTCCGTCTAGGGCGAACAGTTAGCGAGGCGTGATCTCGGTGGAGGAGACGCAACAAACCAGGAGCATCCATCAGATGTCAGTCACCTTCGATGCCATACTTGGTCATCCATTTCTCCAGACGCGTAATGCTCTCACATAGGGCCAGGTCGAGGCCGTTGTCGCCGTTGGCGGAGGACGAGCCTTCCAGTATAACCGATCGTAACGGTAGCCCAACGAGACTCCCCATGTCGAGGTGAACCGTGAAACTGGGGGAAGTCATCGCCCGTCGAGCTCGTCGATCCATACTGCCACCGCCCGTAGTCCATGCAGCATGTCTCCTGGAACATGCCGAGCGCTTGCGAAGCGCTGAAGTCGGGGGCGGCTGTGCACGTCAAGAATTCGCTCGCTGCTGAGTGCTCATGTCAGCCCTTTAGTCTTTAAACCATAGCGTCAGTGTATAGTACGTACGGATGATCCGCCGGCGCGTTCGAGGTAAGAAGCTCTCCTCCCCTTCAGATGAAATTTCCTTTTCGTTATCGCTTGCGTCGTCGAGGTAAAGTTCGTCAGATGTGTATAACGAGGCAGACTCGTCGCTCAAGTTGTCGTCGTCGGCCGTCTCGTATCGTTCCATTCTATCGAGATGTCAGGATCTACAATGATGGCAAAAACAAGTACTCTGTACCTTTCAATCCTTTTGCAGATAGCGTTGGCGCAAAGAACGAAAGATGGCCGGGTCGAGACGGTTCCTTCGTTGGTGACTCGTTGAATTTGCCGATTGATTGCGGAATCGCGCTTAGTTGCGGGGTCAGGCTGATGGCGGATTGCGGGGTGCGTTCACGCTTGCGCTTCATTGCGGGAATTCCTGCAGAGCCGCCGCATGTACATATGTACATATGTACGTATTATTCACCCGCACGACCATTGCAACTTTCTGCCACAGAAGTTTCAAAGAGGTGGGCCTGGCACGCACCACCAGCCACTGGCAGCCAGTCACTTTCCTTCGACAAAAATCCGGCAAACAGCATCATTTTATCAACCAGCAACACAACGAACTGGTCGATCGGTTTTAGCTTTCAAGGATGTTTCAATCATCATTTCATTTGTGTTCCTTCCATTCCACAACAAGGTCGTCTTTCCACACGGCGCAGCGATGGACGCCAACTTGGTACACTCTTGATGACGACACTGCTGACGCCATGCCGAAAGCTCTGCCGAAGAACCTGACGATCTCAGCTTGTCATTTTTTTTGGGTAGCTTTAATTCCACGGCCCATTTTATTATTAAATACACTAGCTGAGCTGGCCTAGGCTGCCCAGTTCTAGAACTTCTACAAGGTGAATCATAGGGGAAAAACCCTAGTACAGGGAGGAAAACCTCTATGCTATCGTCGCGCTGTGCATCGGGCCGATTCGGTCCGACCGCGGTTCCTATCATACAAGTATGTTTATCTGCTCGCCGGTGTTCGGCGCGGCAGACGCTGGATGTTGCATTTGGGAAAAAGGGACCCACTCCTCCCCGTACGGCGTGAACCGCCTACCTCCTGACGTCCTGGGCGGGATCCGCTGATGCTTCCTCCTCCCACCTCTTTTTCAGCACGGTCGCGAGAGTGAATTGTTGTAGTCGGCCTGTGCGAAGCATCCATTGCACCACTGCCGGTGCAAGCTTCGGGCTGTCCAGGGCCGATCTAATGTCGCGGCGGTCGCGAAGGGGCGCGACAGGAAGGTGAATGGGGCGCAGGTGCGCGAATGTCGGGCAGTCCAGAATAACGTGGTAATGGTCGTCGTTTCCCTCCCAACAGTCGCACATGGGTGAAACCACGTCCGGTACCTTACGAGAGAAGAGGAACCCGCGAAGGCCTATCTTTTCTGTGCGCATCTGGATGAGAGCGGCAGACTCGTGTTTCATCAGCGGTTGGTGGAGGCGCACGATCTTGCCCGTGGAGTGGAAGCTCGGCCTGTGTTCAGCGGCTGTGATGGTCCGTTGGGGGCGTCTGGCCCTGGCTTTCTCTCTGTCTTTGTGCCATCGCTCTCTCCATTCTTTCTCGAGGATCTTGTCGGGCGGAAGGCCGTCGGGGTCGGGTGCCGGACGGTCTTGGAGCGGGGTGTAGGGGGGCCGTCGCTGACGCCGGCGGAGGTGGCTCGCTACCGCCGTGCACGCTTGTCGGATTAGTTCTGCCATGCCGTTCTCTTCGATTCTATCGTAAAAACGTCGCTTGATGTAGTCGAGAAAAAGGTGGACAGGCGGGACCGCGGACTCTGTTTCGACGATGGCAACGGGTGTGGCTTTGTATGCTCCGGTCACAACGCCACGGCCCATTTTTTTTATTTCCACGGCCCATTTCATATATTTCCACGGCCCTGATAATTTGGGTGGCTTTAATTCCACCGCCCTAATAATTATCCCCCGATCCGGCTACTGCAAATCATGTGACTCGTAGAAAATAACCACCACCTGATCAAGAGCAACTTATGTAATTCGACTACATAGTGATCTCCTGACCTTTTACAAGCACATCAAGAACATCTGGATGGCACAAATCTCTAAGTATGAAGCTGATCGCGCTGATGGGAAAAAAGCACAACCGAACAGTCTCCGAAGCCCTCTGTACAATGCTGTCAGAAGATACGTTTACCCATTCGCCTTGAAATTGATAGAGAAGCAGAGAACTTACCTCGCCGCCAACCACCTGCAAGATTCTGAGGAGGAACGAGTCGCTGCATGCACAGGGCTCTTTACCAAATCCATGGGCCTGCCATGCAAGCATACGATTTCACAGCGACTTGCAGACAATCTCATCCTGGAGCTTCGAGATATCGATCCTCATTGGTATTTCGACCGCGAAATCAACCCCGAAGACCTCATCGTCGACCGTCCCATGCCGATTCTCGAACCTCTCGTCACTGTCACCCGTCGCGGTAGGCCCCAGGGGTCTACTGCAACTATCTCCGCATCGCAGGCTCCTACTGATGGAAACGATACGCCTCGTGGCCGTGGTAGGCCGAGAGGTAGGCCGAGAGGAAGTAGGGGGGTTGGTAGAGCTGGTAGAGCTGGTAGAGCTGGTCGGCCTGCAGGAGGCAATAGGAGGGGTCGTGGCGATGCTAGTACTGCGCGCGATCCTAGTCATTTCGAAACAATCGCCCAAAACCATACCTGGCATGCTCCTGCTACTGGTGGCAATCCGCTTTCTTAGATACATTACTTTTGGTGCGTTTAGCTAGTAAATGTAAATGCCTTTTTAGTCACGGAATACCTCGTGACTCGAAACTTCTGACATCGAGTTCTCCAAAAAAACATTTTTACAGTATGTGGCCGGATACTTGGCAAATTATTAGGGCGGTGGAATTAAAGCCACCCAAATTATCAGGGCCGTGGAAATAAAAGAAATGGGCCGTGGAAATAAACAAATGGGCCGTGGAAATAAAAAAAATGGGCCGTGGAATTAAAGCTACCCTTTTTTTTTCTGGAGCTTACTCTCGACGACTTGACTATGCCGCTTCCGATTTCCATCTGCAGAGACGATTGGATCATATGGCATGAACCCTGGCGCCTGAGCCCAACACAGTGATCGCTAACGTGTGTTCAGCCTGTCGACGAAGACGACATTAGCCAATATCTCTCAGTTGGGAGTCCGTTCGACTACGTCGAAGGCACGATCTTCCGCGGTTTTTCGATACAGAACGGTGAACGACGACAATCGATGCGGAACCACGATCGGTGCGATGCGATGCGATGCAAAATTTTGATGCTCCGGTCGTTCAAGCAAGTGGACGTGGTGAACATCGATAATCTCCACCTCCTCTCGGTAGCACGACGGCAAGCGCATAGTCCAAATCGTCCACGATAAACAAGAAGTTCGCCTCGTTCGAAAGACTTGTAAGCTACCGGTGCCTCGCTCTCAACTCCAAATCTTTCGAAAGCGTTCTATCCCACTGCTGAAGATAGGGCTTGGACGGGTTCCGCGATCTCACCGAATGCCTGGGTGGCGGCGAAGACGGGAGTTCTGTGACGTCGGATTTTTGTACTGGTGACGATTGCATGCGTGCATTTCTTCTCCGTTCGTCCGCAGCAGTCTGCATCCGGAGTAGTCGGTACTTCAGTAGCGGCACATGTCGAAGCAGCTGCACTTTTGCACTCGGCCTAAGTCTTTCCCCGGCTGACATGTCGATGATGTCGCTCTGAGCGTCGCACGTGTTGACGCCTATCGTGGATCGTCTGCCTGTCGATATCTCCAGTCTTTCCTCATCCTTATTGAGTTGATAGAACAAACTTGAACGCAGCACACTCGCTTGAATTCAACCCCATTGAGCATATCTGGAAGCATGAGGAATATGTGGCCTTGAGGTATGATATTACTGGTGAGGTGAATTATTTCCGCAGGCTTTCCTTGAGGAGCCAATTTATATTAGTGCATATGTTTTGGATTAATCTCTTCTCATCAAGTTCCAAACCGCCCAATTGAGGCCCTCGTTACAATATGCAAGTGTCTTGCATCAGTAGGAGAAGGGTGTTGCATTAAGACATAATGTGGTGGATTGCAGCGAGGACATCTACGGTGCTGATTGAGGAGGCACCACAGGCTAGGCAGATAGGAACGAGGTGGTAAGTGACAGACTTCATTAGGTCATTTAGAATAGAATAAATTGAGCTGGTAAAAGTAAATGAGGAGACACCGCCGCCAAGCGTATTCCTACCACCTGTCAAAACAACGCTGACGCCTACGGTACTTGAGCGCGACCTAGTGTCTTTTACGCATAATCGTCTGCTAAAATTAGGCATCAAGTAGCTTTGCCATGCTTGAGGCGCCGTTCAATCGACCACGTAGAAATATGAGGCACGAGGCTCATTCGTGGTAATTTGGCAGTTTAGCCATTTGGCCGTTTGGCAGCTTGGCGGCGTTGTCGGGTTTGATGGGGAGCGGAAAATCTTGTCGTAGACCGCTACTCCCACCATCGTCTTCGTTGAAAGTGAGCTCCTCAACGGGCGCGTACGGGGGCTGACTGCTGAATGAGGAGTCTCAGTTTGTATTCGTCAAAGGTCGGTGTGTAACTTGTGTGCGCTGAGGGTCGAGGTGATGGTCAAACTTCTGCGGTATATTACTATAGAATCGTCGCAAATTAGTTTAGCTTTACTGATAAGACCATACTTCTCTTCCCTCCTTCTCTCCTCTTCACTTCTTTGACAGCTACCATGAATACACAAGAGCATCCATGACCCTGGATGTTAGAATTCTCTCTATAGGACTAATGGTTGTGTTCTGACTGAAGTCGTCGTCATCTCGGCGGTAACTGGATGTTACGGAAGTAATCGCCAAATTCAACCGTAGCCTCTGACGTAAGTGTACCCTTGGATAAGGGTGTAAGCATCGCACGGCTTATTCGCTGGTATTGGTCGGAGAACTTCGTGAGTTCGTATTCGATCGAGATAGGAGACAGTCCTTCACCTAGAGCAAACAGTTAGCGAGGCCTGAACTCGGTGGATAAGGCGCAACAAACCTTGACCAGGAGCATCCATCAGATGCCAGTCATCTTCGATGTCATGCTTCGTCATCCAGTTCTTCATATTTGTGGCCGTCGGTCGCAGCTTCTTCGCCTGCCGTCAGAGGCGAGGATCGAACCGGGTGTTCTGCCCTGGGTGAAGGTCCATCATGCCACGAACACTTTCAGGGCCTGGCAGTATCGAAAAGGAGGAGGCCGTCCTACGCCCGTTATTCGTGAAGGAAGTAATTAGTTCGCGGCGATGATAAATACCTAGGAGAGACGTAGATTGAAGCCTCATGCACAGTGCCTGGGGAAAATCCAAAACTGTGAGAGGAAAGGCGGTAGTAGGTACCGAAACAACTTCCCGCGATGGCTTTGCGACGGCTCGAAGGTAAGGTCTCGCGATGGCTCAACGCTCTGGGGCTGATGAGGGAGGTGGGCGAGTAGGGATGGGCGAAGAAAAGTTGGGGGCGGGTACATGTCATCTTATTATTACCCCTGGCAGTTGCGCCCTGCTTATGTTAGAGAATGTAAGGAGACGAGGCAGCAATGACGCCATGCGATGACGGGATAAAGGGGAAACAGCCAAAATTGTGGACGCGCTATCCTTGCCAATACCATGCAAGAAGCGCAATCATAACACCACCAATTCTTTATTTTCAGATGTGATTGAAATCTATAGACTGTCGCACATCTTGACGTTGTTTCGGCTTCTTTTTCCAATGTGTAGTTGTGAAGATAGTCGCGAGCTTAGGTAAATACATACCTACCTAGTGAGCCACCAACCACCGGCGGCGCTGCGAGAAGATCTGAATCGGCTTTGTGCGGTCGTAAATGGGAAGCAATGCAGCGAAAACTGTCATTCAAAGAAGCACATCGTCTGTGACTGTCCTAGTGTGAGTTGGGAGGAGGATGCCGAGAAATTGACACAGGTAACACGTGAAGCTCGATTTTGTTTTTCTGCCGATGATACCTCCAGATGATGCGCTCCGACCGATCTTCAATCCCGTCGCAATCGATCAATATACGAGTTACGATCTTCCGGACGCCTCATGAGAACTTTTACAATGCGGGTTGTGCATTTTATCATACAAGAGAAAACTAAAACGAGGTTTGATTGAATGCATCAAGTTATTTGGCGTGGTATAACTATTCGCCCATAGTATCGCGACTCCAGTCACCCACCCTAAACCATCTCACAGCAAAAAGGTTACAGCCACCTCAGTTACTCGTGCATCCTTAATGTGTAGATGTTTTATACGTTATGTGAAAGCTATGGCTTTCGTCTTTAATACTGAGTATATTTTGTGAACTGTGCGAGTGCAGCCATCTAGTTATGGAGTGAAGAGTAAATCAATGGATCAGTTAGTCCGATGTCAACGCTCTCTCTCCTATCATTTTCTCTTTAACTTGTCAGGTTTCACGGGTGAGCCGCATCTAGAACGAGCTTCGGCAATGTCTACTGTGTCATTTGAAAGCTGCGAATTTTCTCTTCAACATGACGTTATTTTTATCAATGCGCGAATGCATGCGTCAATTCACAATGCGAATTTGATTATCTGATATGCTGTCAATGGTCATTGACTCACTGCAGCCTCTTTCTCCTTATATTCTCTGACGTAATAAGCAGGCGGCCCTAGATCACGTAGGACTCCTCATTGGACTGACGGTCGGAGGGCGGCAGGCGCAACCAATCACACTGGTTATATCTGCTGCAGATCGCCCGAGGTTGCAGAGGTCTCCTCAGTGTCAGAAAAGATTCAACAGATCAGTTGCAACTTGCCTCCAGCACCTGACCCGCGCATCGATCTTGCTGTGTTTTCGCTTCCTCCATCTCAGCGCTTTTTATTGCTGCAATGCGAGCGAATCGCCTTGGATCGCCTTGTTGGCGTCACTCGTATGGAAGACAATCAATTGGCTAGATGCAAAAAAAAGTCGGTAGGTTCGCTGCAGCCACTCGCACAGTTTTCCCATGAGCAATTACATCACTGATTCACTCGCAACGAACGTGCATCACCATGAAGATCAAATGATCTGTCCCGACTCCCAATCATCGAACCGGCCGCTGCATGATGCATTCCATCGTGCGTTTGAACCTAATCAATCGCGGCGCCGCCCGCACATTCTCCAACCATCGGTACCTGTCACTTGGGACTGTAGGCTGTCAGGCAGCAGGCTGTTCTTCGGAGTGTATGGCGATTCTTCTCCCGCGCCGATGCGAAGTCTGCGAATCTTTGGAGCCGATCTATTCGTCGCCCCGTCGTCTTCTTCACACGTTCTTCCCAACATGTTGTCCTACGCCGTCAACACTCTGGCTGTACCGATTCTACTCTTTATCGTCCTCGTCTTCGTCATCCCGGACTTGCTCTCCCCAGTGCTGTTTGATCGTCACCATCGGCTGCGGCGCCTTCGTCCGACTGTGCGCAATCGCCGTTCTTTGATGCCCTCTTCAAACCAGCTGTCTGAAGCTTGGCCTTGCCTGTATATTTATTTTTTTATGGTACGGCACATATGTCGTTGAATTGCTACGGTTTGCGCATAACTATGTCGCCTATCTGTTTGTCGCATTCAATTGACTTGGTTGCGATGCGAAATTATAGGCTCTAGCCCTAGGCCGAGTCTAGCTGGACAGTTTGCGTGTAACTATATAACAAGATAACGATCAGGAAGCTGCGTGACACCGTTTCTCTCGGAGTCCGCGACAAATTCATAGGAAATGGAATCTGGGACGTCCTGCCAACGGCGCTGCCGTCCTTGTTACAACGGCCGAACAACGCGGTCTAACATAAATTCCAGCCTTCACATTCATGTCACCTTCACATCAATGCCACCGTTCTCATCGCCGTCGCTGTCGCGGTCGCGGCGAGAGCTGTGCACATCGCTGGCAATTCAGTGACTCTCTCGCCCACGAAGACCTTCCCCGGTCTCCGGCAGGCCTACATGGCAGTTTACTTCCCCTCACCATCCAAAGCCCTCACCATCCTGCGCACGGACCACCAGAGGCCGAGATCGCGGTGACCAAAACAGCGAAGGTGGATCCACAAGGAGTCTCATTGGCTGCAGCGTTCTCAGCGGCAATGGCACGCTCTCAGAGTATTGATGACTTTATATTGCATGCACGCTCTTAGAGTATTGATGACTTTATATTACATACGTGTAGGCCACCCTCTCCGCCCCCTCTCCGCCCTCACTGCCATCCAAGGGGGTGTTGACCGAACCTCTGCCTTATCCTCGTGTGATTCGGCGCTGATATGAAGTCCGCCGACCCCAATAACGTGTTGTTCCTGCTGCGTCGTCGGCGGAGGTTGAAGGGGCTGCCAGGCGACGTAAGGGTGTTGTTGCTGGTGCGTCGTCGGCGGAGGTTGAGGGTGTTGTTGCCAGAAACGAAGAGATTGCTGCTCTTGTACATGCCATAACTCACGGGCCGCCCTCTCCGCTCATTCGGCCGACTCTACTTGTGACTGGTGTAGCACGCCGGTAAGCTGTTGAATGCGTTAAGCGAGGAGGAATTTCTCCGCCTGCTGGCGTCCTCAAGTTTGGCGTCTGTCAGATCTCCTTTGTGACACCACTTGCCGTAGAGCACGTTAGCCCTCCGGCAAGAGCAGCTATTCGTTAAACACGCAGTCTGGCTCTTGCAGCCGCAAGATACACGGTCTCGAGCGAGCGCAGCTTGGGAAGGACCAGGAATGGGACCTTGATCAGAAGGCCGGCCGAGCGGCCGAGCGGCTTCAACGCTGTTGCGATCGGTCAGTTCGCTTCTGGTGCTGCCACGCGCCGTGCTAGACGCCTTCGCGTTCGGTCGACGCGCCGCTGGCTTAAACACCTTTCGAACGACTGCTGGCTCACGTAGTCGTAGCTCCGGAGGATTTATGAAGTGCTGACGGTTGACGAACCAATGCACGTCGAAGTCCGTGGTCTTGAGCACGTCGCCGCTCTCCAAGATGCTCATGATCTTGTGGTAGCACGGCAGCCCCATGGACGCAGTGTAGTCGTACCTGTTACAGACGCGATCGTCACGTCACGTGTGCATTGCCGGTATCGGCCTCTGGTGGTCCGTGCGCAGGATGGTGAGGGCTTTCGATGGTGAGGGGAAGTAAACTGCGCCTACATGCGGCTCACGCCACCCCAATAAAGCAACTAAAGACCCTCTCTCTCCCTCTCTCTGCATCGATGTTGGCGTAGTGAACAAACATATATTTTGGCGCACTGGGATTCTTCTTCGATAAAAGAAGAGAGACTGCTGGTGTCGGAATCGCTGTCCATGGCACACTGCCACATGACTGGATGCACCAATGCCGTACGTGTGTGGCCCCACACACGCACTCGTTGGCTGCAGCCGTCAATAACATTGCAGGATAAAGGGTGTCCCCCCCCTTTTTTTGTTATCCCTCTTGCCTCACTTCCTAGCTCGAACAGACACGACGAATTAACTATACTTTGGTCACGAATGCATGCATTGACGTTCATTTGCTTACCTTGTTTATCCCAACTATCGTCATTTTCATCGTCGTCCTCTTCTTCGGACATCCGACAAGAAGGTCTGTCCCAACCCTCTTGATTCCAGGCTGCATAGGCCACTTGACTTGCGCTTGTGGAGGCCGATATCAATTCTTTTTCTGCGTCGAAGCGAGTTGAAGAATTCTTGGAGCCTGGCCTGCGCCAACACGTTGCTGCCTCGCCGTCATCATCGCCTTGGCTGTAACTGTTCTCCTCCCCTTCGTTCTCGTCTTGTCGTTCTCGTCTTGTCGTCTTCAAGCTGCTGTCTTCCAATCGTCACCATCGGCTGCAGCACCTTCGTCTGGCTGTGCGCCATCAGGGCCTTTCTTTGATGCCCTCTTTTCAGGGGTCGAGAATTCAGGCCTTCTTTTTTTACGGTATGCCCCGTTCCTGCAGCGATTGTACTTGACGTGATAATAATGATCATAATCGCTGATTGCATCGCTGATTGCGCCGCTGCTTGTTCATCACTATCATTGAGATGATAACATTTGGCTGATCAGGTGGAGTGCGCACTGCGTGGTCATTTCTCCGATATTGGGCGAAATTGAAACCGGGCGACGGCACGGTTTCTCTGGCCCCGGCCCCCCTCCCCCCCTTCTGCGGAAGACATCTCTAAAACTGGGCGTGGTTTCTTGTAAGTTGTGGTGGTCGTCTCTCCTCCTGGCATCCACCCCCTTGCCCCCTCCTGTGGAAGACATCTCTTGTTGGAATCGCCATCCTCAATAGGCACTTACGGTGCAATCTCTGCTTACGCATGTCTGCTACAGCCTTGCTACGATGAGGAGTGGTGTACACACTTGCGGTCGCACAACATCAGAGGCCGATGTGAAAGTTGAAACTGCAAACTATGGGGGACGAGATGGTAGTCTGCCTTCTGACGTGATGGTCTCCCTTGTCTGGTACCGTATAGGTAGGGCTGCAAATTTTACTGAAATCTAAGTACTTTCACATTTCAATGAAATTTCATAAGAATTATACTTCCACTTTTTTTCATATGATTTTCACGTGCGACCCAACTATACACGTGCGACCCACAATAAAGATGGATTCTGCTCTCTCATTGGTTCGCCTATGCACGTATGTAGGGCTCCCACTTCGCCCTATCCTGATCAGTGATTCCTATCAATGATCATCAATGTTCCAGGTTTGCCCCGGCCCCCAAACCGGCGTCCACACAAGTCGCAATATTCTCGAATCTCAGCAAGTTACCATCAAACTTCAATATCATTATCAAGTCTCAATACTCAAGTTTCAACACCATGGGTCGTCAAAAGCAGAAGTCATATGTAGATGTAGCCTTTGCGTCTACCGTCTCTGAAAGCTATACCAAAGATAGAGTCACCTGCACGGCGTGTAACGAATGGACCATAGCCGAAAACGTCACCCGCCAAAAACTGCACCTCGAAACTTGTGAGGCCTATTACCTTAGCAAGGCCAGAAAAGGGGTTGCCAATGATGCGACCAGAGCCTTCGAGAAAAATAACCCGACAAAGGCAATAAGCCGGCCAGGGCTACAGCAGCCAAAGATCACCACGATGTCAAAGCCGAAGCCTGCATCTGACCTTGACGACATTGTTGCTCTGGCTACCTTTACCGGAGCTCGCCCATTCACCCTCTTCGAACCAGAGGACATGCGAATTGCTATAGAGGCCATCAAGAAAGCACCTCGGACTTGGGTGCCTCCTAACCGCGCGAAGTTGTCCGGGCCTTTGTTGGAGAAGGTTTTCAACTCTGTGAAAGACCAAGTGGAAGAACATGTCAATCAGGCCCAATATCTGAACTTCACCGTTGACGAGACTACGGATATCACGCAGACAAGAATCGTCAATATGAGTTTGATTACCGAGGGAGGAGCCTTCCTTATCTACACTCTTCCGGTGCCCGCTATGGGTGGTTCCGCGCAATGGCTCAAAGAATGGGTTTTACAACAATGGAGAGACTTCTTAGGTTTGTACTCCACGCCCGCTGATTCTCTAACAATTGCTAACATAATCTCAGGGCCAGGGGAAAACATACTACACCGGGTGAACTCGATCACCACGGACACGTGTAGTACAATGGTTGCCTTTTGGAGACTTTTGAACGAAGATCCTACCACGGCCCATATCTTGACGGTCCCCTGCGACAGTCATGGGCTCCAGTTGCTCGTGAAGGACGTCGTGACGTCGGAGCCCATGAAGGGCCTTATATCCAAAGCCCAATCGATAGTCAACAAATTCAGATCATCACCAAAACAGCTGATGCTTCTACGGGAAAAACCTTACATCAAACGTCGCGCCTTGGTTGTGGCCGCAATCACGAGATGGGGCACCCAGTTGCAGATGATAGATAGCGTCCTCGAAAATGAGAGTCAGCTCTCCCTCTACGCGCTGGATCCCGATGCGGAAATGAGAGAAGAGATATTAGCCCTCCTCAGAGACCCCCTCTTTTACAGGAGCTTGAAGAAGCTCTCCGAGCTGCTTCAACCATTGGATTGTGCCCTTCGTCAATCTGAAGCAGAGCACGCGAGTCTCTGTGATGTTGTAGAGCGCTGGGAGAATATATGGATGAGTTTGCAGAGAACGAGCGGCACTTGGCCTGAAGTCGCCCATCTCATTGAGGGAAGGGAGTCTATATTCCTTCGTCGCTTGGACCGTCAGGTCAAGCCCATACATTGGGCTGCTTATGTTCTTGACTCGACCAAGGCGGGCAAGGATCCAATCTCATTGTTCGCGTTGGATGATGCCCGTTGGGATTTGGTGATTAACTTCATCAAGTCAGCCGTTATACCCCAAACTGATGATGCGCGGGATCGGATATTGTCGCAGTTCTTGCGGTATCGTTTGCGGCGGGAGTACTTCTCACCCCAATCTCAGGGATGGACGTGTAACCGTACCAGTCAGGATTTCTGGTTGTATCACTCACTCTACAACGCCCCAGAACTCGCAAACTTAGCATTGAGGTTGCTGAACTCCTTGGCCAACTCTGTCCCTTCTGAGAGGGCCTTCTCGATCAACGGCCTCGTCCACAGCAAAATGCGTTCTTGTTTGTCGCAACAAAAGGTGTATCGGCAAGCATACATATATGTAAACACTCGTACACTAAAGAAGTTAAAAATGAGGGACGCTGGACAGGTCGAAGATGTTGATGTATCTAGCCTATCGAATTCGAAGGATTCGGGTGATTTGGATAATACGGAGGACGATATTGTGCAACAGGAAATGGCAGCTGTAGAGGAGTACATGAGGGCATTGGAAATAGTGGAAGGGCACAAATATTAATGGATCGATGAGCTGAAAGATTGCGCGCTCAATGTGTTTTGGCTGCATTCATCCGAAGAACTCAAGAATGCATTCGTGTGCGTGCGGCGTGCCTGTGTGTGTCTGGCTGGCTAACTGGTGTTTGACCCTCGAAGCCTGGAAGTTTATGTATGCACTGTAATCATTGATCAAGATGATGTTGCTTGTAGAAATGATAAGGCATGCGGCATGTGAATTGTGATAGATGTATAATGTATGAATCATATGTGGCATTGATGTCTGTATCTTTGCATATTGGTTGACGCGGCAGACTACATAATGATACACTTGATCCGATCAACACACAAACTGAACTTTTACCCAACGCCTTGATGCTTGTGCGCACGGTTTCGGTATAAGAAAATGAGGAGAGGATTGAAGTTTTATAAAAACAATGTAATAAGGCACTCTGATTTACGCGATCGTTCACCAGTTTCTTCACGATGTTGTTGTTGTTGCGTATTCTCAAAATGCTGAGAGGATTTAGGGTGGGTGTAGTTACTTCACAGCGACGAGCGTTTTGGCCCTTTGGGGCCTAATTGGTCCGTGATTAGGTACCTAGGTAGCGTTTCCCCACACAACCAAAAAAGCGGGTCACACCCCGGTGAATGAAATTTAAATACTTACGTAAGTTTGAAACGAAAGATGTATGCTTTCAGCAAATTTTCAATTTCATATAGCAGCCCTACGTATAGGAGACCATATGATACATCTGCCACTTTCCTTCCTTCTCCCCATTCTCTTCTCAATAGCCACTTTCCTTCCTTCTCCCCATTCTCTTCTCAATAGCTTCCGTATTCATAATTTCATGAATATATTGTATGATACATCTGCCACTTTCCTTCCTTCTCCCCATTCTCTTCTCAATAGCTTCCATATTCATAATTTCATGAATATATTGTATATTGTATAATATTGTTCATGTCAGCCAACCCTGCGTATACGCATCCCGACGGCACGCAACGCTTTCTCCTGGTGCCCGCCTCCTGTGGAACGCGTTTCTAAAACCAGTTGTAGAGACGGGACGCTTTCCTCGGCTGCGCCCTCCCCCTCTCTCCCCTCCCCCCCTTCCTCCACCGAAATCCTAGGCCTAGCCCGAGTCCATCGCGCCCGTTTGCGCCAAACTATATACTTCTCTTCACCGATGTATCTCTTCCTATATTTTTGTATGTACATATACTTCTCTTCACCGATGTATCTCTTTTTTTTTGACATGGTTTTTTTTTTCATCATCAAAAATTCTAGTATAGGGTAGGCTGCTTTCGTATCGCGGCTTTGGTGGGAATGCCCCACTTTCAACCCCGATCGGGCGAAGGCTTTCGCTGAAAGCCTCAGATCCTCATGGACCAATGTACCTACAATGTATTTTTACACCTACTTTGTATGTAAAAATACCTCTTCGCTACATCAATGTACCTACAATGTATTCTTACACCTACTTTGTATGTAAAAATACCTCTTCGCTACATCAATGTACCTACAATGTATTTTTGCACCCACTTTGTATGTAAAACTACTTCTTCATTACATCAATGTATCTGCAATGTATCTTTGCACCTACTTTGTATGTAAAACTACTTCTTCAATACATTCATGTACCTACAATGTATTTTTACACCTACTTTGTATGTAAAAGTACTTCTTCAATACATTCATGTACCTTCAATGTATTTTTACACCTACTTTGTATGTAAAACTACTTCTTCGCTACATCCATGTACCTACAATGTATTTTTACACCTACTTTGTATGTAAAAATACCTCTTCGCTACATCAATGTACGTACAATGTATTCTTACACCTACTTTGTATGTAAAAATACCTCTTCGCTACATCAATGTACCTACAATGTATTTTTGCACCCACTTTGTATGTAAAACTACTTCTTCATTACATCAATGTATCTGCAATGTATCTTTGCACCTACTTTGTATGTAAAACTACTTCTTCAATACATCCATGTACCTACAATGTATTTTTACACCTACTTTGTATGTAAAAATACTTCTTCAATACATACATGTACCTTCAATGTATTTTTACACCTACTTTGTATGTAAAACTACTTCTTCGCTACATCAATGTACCTACAATGTATTTTTACACCTACTTTGTATGTAAAACTACTTCCTCGTTACATCCATGTACCTACAATGTATTTTTACACCTACTTTGTATGTAAATCTACCTCTTCAATACATCCATGTACCTACAATGTATTCTTACACCTACTTTGTATGTAAAACTACCTTTTCAATACATCCATGTACCTACAATGTATTTTTACACCTACTTTGTATGTAAAAATACTTCTTTGCTACATCAATGTACCTACAATGTATCTTTACACCTACTTTGTATGCAAAAATACCTTCGCGTGACATTGATGTATATGCAGTGTATTCTTGCACCTACGTTGTATGTAAAAATACTTCTTCGGTACATTAATGTATCTGCAATGTATTTTTGCACCTACGTTGTATGTAAAAATACTTCCTCGCTACATCAATGTACCTACAATGTATTTCTGAACCTACTTTGTATGCAAATCTACTTATTCGTTACATCAATGTATCTACAATGTAATCTTGCACCTACTTTGTATGTAAAACTACTTCTTCGTTACATCAATGTATATGCAATGTATCCTTTGCACCTACTTTGTATGTAAAACTACTTCTTCGTTACATCAATGTATCTGCAATGTATCTTTGCACCTACTTTGTATGCAACAATATCTTTGCGTGACATCAATGTATCTACTATGTATGTTTGCGCCTACTTTGTATGTGACAATACTTTTGCGTGACATCAATGTACCTGCAATGTATCTTCGCACCTACTTGATGATATAGAGAACCTTAGCATTATGGCCGCTGTCTATGAACGGGGCTTGGAACGAAAGAACTGATCGAGATGAAACACAATGGTTGACTGTGGCTCTCGAAATGACTCTGACGGACTCAGTTGTCCCAAAGCCTAGAGAGGGCGACTCTACGATCTATTGATACAATATACATTATACATCAACGCCAGACTGACTACCCTAAGTCCCCTCAAAGACTCTCCTCCGCTTCCTGCTGGCTCGGAGATGATACCGTGCCTACTATCCTCAATGACCCATGCGGAATGTCCGCCATAGGCATGTGTGGATGTGATCGGTCGGCAATGCGAAGTTGCGAACACCCTCAATGCTGTGTGCGGTATGTCTGCAGTGGGCAAGTGTGATGAGCCCTAAGCTCCCAGCTGCTCGGTTTTCCAAGAGGCTTAGGGAAAAAAACATCTTGCCTACAATCTTTTTCGAACTTGAACTGGCGGTTTGTCAAAGAACACATCCAGAGTGAGGACCAGTTGGAACTTGGAACATTCCCGAGGGCCTGTACTCTATCTTGGGATGGCTTAGGATCCTCGAATTCTCCCTCACATTCTCACTGATTCCCTTCAAATCTTGACGAAACGATAGTCCCTGAATAGTAATTCCTCTTTTCCAAGATCATTAAACCACTCTCCAATAAGCCATCTGAACGGGCGTGGGCAATCCGGTGCAGTGTTTTCTGGCAGACTTTTTCCACCCAGACAATTGTTATGACCCTAAGGTGTGATCATGCGGTCGCATCATGCTTTTGAATGGGAATATATCACACTCCATAGATGCAAACTTCTTCGTCGGCCAAGATTTTGGTGGTTCATTAAGGTCTTATGGACTAAACACGCGTTGAAATAGTACACTGACGTGGCAGTTTACTTCCCCTCACCATCGAAAGCCCTCACCATCCTGCGCACGGACCACCAGAGGCCGATACCGGCAATGCACACGTGACGATCGCATCTGTAACTACGACTACACTGCGTCCATGGGGCTGCCGTGCTACCACAAGATCATGAGCATCTTGGAGAGCGGCGACGTGCTCAAGACCACGGACTTCGACGTGCATTGGTTCGTCAACCGTCAGCACTTCATAAATCCTCCGGAGCTACGACTACGTGAGCCAGCAGTCGTTTGAAAGGTGTTTAAGCCAGCGGCGCGTCGACCGAACGCGAAGGCGTCTAGCACGGCGCGTGGCAGCACCAGAAGCGAACTGACCGATCGCAACAGCGTTGAAGCCGCTCGGCCGCTCTGCCGGCCTTCTGATCAAGGTCCCATTCCTGGTCCTTCCCAAGCTGCGGTGCGAGCGCTCGCTCGAGACCGTGTATCTTGCGGCTGCAAGAGCCAGACTGCGTGTTTAACGAATAGCTGCTCTTGCCGGAGGGCTAACGTGCTCTACGGCAAGTGGTGTCACAAAGGAGATCTGACAGACGCCAAACTTGAGGACGCCAGCAGGCGGAGAAATTCCTCCTCGCTTAACAACGCATTCAACAGCTTACCGGCGTGCTACACCAGTCACAAGTAGAGTCGGCCGAATGAGCGGAGAGGGCGGCCCGTGAGTTATGGCATGTACAAGAGCAGCAATCTCTTCGTTTCTGGCAACAACACCCTCAACCTCCGCCGACGACGCACCAGCAACAACACCCTTACGTCGCCTGGCAGCCCCTTCAACCTCCGCCGACGACGCAGCAGGAACAACACGTTATTGGGGTCGGCGGACTTCATATCAGCGCCGAATCACACGAGGATAAGGCAGAGGTTCGGTCAACACCCCCTTGGATGGCAGTGAGGGCGGAGAGGGTGGCCTACACGTATGTAATATAAAGTCATCAATACTCTAAGAGCGTGCATGCAATATAAAGTCATCAATACTCTGAGAGCGTGCCATTGCCGCTGAGAACGCTGCAGCCAATGAGACTCCTTTTGGATCCACCTTCGCTGTTTTGGTCACCGCGATCTCGGCCTCTGGTGGTCCGTGCGCAGGATGGTGAGGGCTTTCGATGGTGAGGGGAAGTAAACTGCACTGACGTGGGCCGACCTAATGTTGATGAAGTTCGTGCATCGGCGTCGGGCGGCGACGTGACATTTCCGCCCTCACTTCGCGCACAATGAGAGCTCTTACTATCTCCCTCAGTTTCCTGGTATAGCATGCCATACGCCCATGATTTAGACGATATTTCAGTAGTGTCAGACGACTTGAGCTGTTGTTGTGCACCGAGAGACGATGTGGTAGACTATGTAGTTCGTTATTCATCACGTGATAGTGCCCCCTTTACTCTCCCATTTCACTGCGCCCGCCAACTCTTAGGTACCTAGGACCTACCTATAGTGAACGGACTCCACTGCCAACAGCGGTCCTCACAAGTTCCCCCAGCCGAAGCGCAGCGGTCGCTTCATTCCCGCTACATAACGACCCATGCATACGCTTCCTTTCTTGCTTGCCATTCTTTTGTTTGGCAATTACTCTTGACGATATGACCACGCCCCTTCTGCTTTCCCTGTCCGGTTGAAGCTTAGGGTTAAACACATCATACGGCATGCCGACGTGCAACCCTAAGCAATGAACCCTGAGCCGGCGCCGAATCCCAATACCATGATCGCTAACGTGTGTTCAGCCTGTCGACGAAGACGAGTTAGCCAAGGTCTGCCAGTTGCGAATCCAATCGACTGCTTCGAAACCAATGTCCCTAAGCGTCGCTCAAGTTTCCGGCCACGTTCAATCGATGCGAAGCGACGACAATCGATCGAATGTATCATGCCTCGGTCGTTCAAGCAAGCGGGTGTGGTGAACAGCAATAACTCTCAACTCCTGCCGGCAGCACGATGGCACGGCAGGTGTTGAGAGTTAATCGTTCATGATAATCGAGACGTTCGCCCTGTTCGGGCCTACGCTTGTGTGCTGCCGGTGCTATATTTCTCAACCCCAGACCTTTCGAAAGCATTCTGTCTCGCGGCTGAAGATGATGCTTGGATGGTTTAAGCTGTCTTGTCGGACTCCACGAGATCGGCGGCAAGACGGGAGTTCTGCGACGTCGGATTTGTGTTCTGGCGACGATTGCATGCGTGCGTCCCTAAGCGACCGCTCACAGAAGTCTGGAGTCGGCGTTGTCAGTCCTTCAGAAACAGCGGTGGACGTCGAACAACTGCAGTTTTGCACTCGGTCGAGTGATGCTAGCCAGCATCGTCAAAGTCGCGAGCCGATCAGATCATAAGCCCAATACCATGATCGCTAACGTATATTCAGCCTGTCGACGAAGACGACGGTAGCCAAGGTCTGTCAGTTACGAGTCCGTTCGACTGCGTCGAAGCCCCGATTTCTTGCGTAGCTCAAATTTCCGACCACGGTTTGTCGACAGGGAACGGTAAATGACGACAGTGATCGATGCGCTATGACGACTAAAATCGATGCCGAAGCACGATGCGATGCGAAATTTTGATGCCCTGGTCGTTCAAGCCAGTGGGTATGGTGAATAGCAATGACTCCCGCCTCCTGTCGGTAGCACGACGGCAAGCGCAAAGCCCAAATCGTCCACGACGCTCAGGAAGTTCGCCCTCTTCGGTAGACTTGCATGAGATCGGTGCTTAGGGCTTAAACCCTGAAGCTTTCGATAGCATTCTGTCTTGCTGCTAAATATCGGGCTTGGACGGTTGAAGCGAATCTCGTCGGACTCCGCAAAGACGGCAGTTCTGCGACGTCGGATTTGTGTTCTGGCGACGATTGCACTACCCCCAGCAATCTGGGTACGGTGATGTCGGTACTTCAGAAACAGCGGTGGGCGTCGAAGCAGCTGCAGCTTTGCACACGTCCGAGTGATGCTATATAGCCAGCATTGTCAGCCCGCCCGGACGAGAGACGTCTCGTCTTCCTCTCCACGTATGCTCACTCCTGCTTCTTTGCGCGTCTATCACTCACTCTAACGGCTTCTTTTCGACTTGCTTGCTGCAAGAAGCGATACCGAGACTTTCTGAGCGGCCTCGAAGTGTATGCATTTTACCCTAAGCTGGCTGGATAGGGTGGATGTCGCTCCGAACGGCGCACCTGTTGACGTCTATTGCGGATCATTTGCCGGTTGCTCCAACCCTAAGCCCATCTTCATTTCGAGTCCCTCCACTTCATCTGTGTTATCTCAAGCCTTTTTCCAGCTCATCCTCGACCCATCAACCCTATGTCCCGTTGCTGGATACAGGCCGTTTTTGAACCTGTATTGAACTTGAGAGACAGTATTTAGGAGCATCGCCATGGCTTAGCCGCCAGTTATGTAGAAACAGAAGAGTAGCTACAAACGTCTCGAGCTTTCTTGTGCGCCAGTCAGATATGCCACTTGCCGTCGCGGTGCATCCCCTTGCCGTTTCTCGACATGCGCAGCCGCCACGTCCTTCCACTTTGACACCAGGCCATTCACTTTTATCGTCAGAGTCACTGTCACACTCTGCCGGATGAAGCTTGTCGAAATTCGACATGAACTGACTGAACGAGTTCGCCCATCTGAGTTTCTTCCAGGAGATGACCCTAAGCGTAGACCGCTTTCCCACAAGGTTCCCGTCCGGGCGAGTCGGCGACCAGGCACATCGTGGAACGATTGACTCTAGTCTCTAGCGACGCGTCACCTGATGGTGCCTGACGCGTCCAGGAATATCTTGCTCGCCAACCATCTCCATGATGGATTGGACCGAGAACCCGCGAGTTGACGAATATCTTTTTGGGCTGATGGACTCGCTCCTCAACGGCATCCGATCTCCAAATCGTTTCTCCTGATTTGGCGATACCGTATACACATCAGACCCCCTCTGACCGGCACCAGATTGCTTACCCTAAGCAAGGAATGGAGGAAAGATACCATGTGCGCGGTCATATTATACTACGCCTCTGGTGTCACGCCGATGCGAACGCGTAGTCCGCTGACGAACCCTAGTCTGCTGAATATGATATTTCTAGAGGACGGCTGACCAGCGCGAATTCCTTTCGCAGCATCAAAGCTCGACCGCGTTCCTGGGGGCGATTGTTCGGGTTCCACGATATTACTTGTCGCCGGGAGGGATTCTCGAGACTCTTGGCCTCGCCCGCCGCCACGCCAAAGAGCATCGAAGAGAGAATAGTCAAGTGCAATTGATAGCTCCTGGTTGCTGTGCACAGTGTTACTATCGCCGACCATCTCGTCTCTTGTGGTTGACGCAAAGTCGACCGATTCCATCCAGACCTGTGCGTGGCTATCGGGCATTGTCGAACTAGTGTGCCTAGATCTCGTCATCTGATTGAGATTCTTTACACATTCATCATTTCGATTCTCGCGGAGCTCGCCTTTATCAGTGACAAGTGTAAGCTAGGTAGCTAGGGTAAACATTGACACCATGCCTCGATCATAGAGCTCGCACGTCCACCATATCCGCTCGACGGCGACCAGCTGGCAAGTGGCATAGATCATTGGGATCCTTCTCAGACCATACGGCAGTGCTGGATTGTATCGGCGGCGTTGCACACTCAGCGGAGCCGGTTCCCCGGTGCCATGCGCTTCATTCCAATCTCTTCCTAAACACGTTCGTGCAATGCCTGTCGGAACGATGAGCTTCCGCGAACGACGACGACAATCGATGAGATGCGATATTTTGATGCCTCGGTCGTTCAAGCACGCGGATGTGGTGAACCGCGATGACTCCCACCTGCTCTCGGTATTACAACGGCGAGCGCATAGTATAATCGTCCACGATACTCAAGAACTTCGCCCTGTTCGGGAGACCTTTGAACTATTCCAAACCCTGTTTCGAAAGCACTTTCCCACTGCCGAAAATCGGGCTTGGACGTTTCAGCGTTCTCACCGAACTCCCCGGGGTCGCCGGTCGGCGGCAAAGGCTAGAGTTCTGCGACGTTGGATTTGTGTACTGGCGACGATTGCATGCGTGCATTTCTTCTCCGTTCGTCCGCAGCAATCTGCATACAGAGTTGTTGGGACTTCAGCTTATTCGGTAACAGCGGTGTGCGACGTGCGTTGAGTTGAAGCAGGTGCAGTTTTGCACTCGGTCTATATCTCAACAGCCTTTAACTTCCCCATGAATATGCGGGCACCTTGAGTCTTGAGTCTTGATTTAGCTCATGACATGATGGTTTCATCACCCGGTTGACTTCCTCCCGGGAGTGCGGTCGTGTCTTGTGGTCGTGATTCAATGCGACACGTTTTAGCATGACTCCGAATAAGCCAACAGACTGATATGTGCACATGTGACGTGGAAGCAAGCTTGCACCACATGCCACCTGAGACTTTCTAGGGAGTTACACGGCGCGAATGGTCGGGATCGCGATTCGCCGAAACGATATTGCAGGATTCATGAAGCGCAATATCGGGTTCGAGGACGTCTCCGGATCTCAGGAGTCCGAAACCTCTATCTTTACGAGGGCTTTGTGTATGCAAGACTCTCAAGGACTTTGGGGATAGAAGGAGAACACCTTTTGAGATCGATGGCGAGCCACTGTTGAATCGCGGTCTGCATTGGCTGGACATTCATCAGTTTCAAGTCCCAAAAGATTGGCCCTTGTCACATCATGTTGAAGCCTTTTTCTCTACTCTACACACTCTTAACTCTAAGCCCTGCACACTCCACATACTCAGCATGCTGCATGCGCTGCACAGTTTCGGCCAGAAGCTGCTTTCGCTGATTGGAAATGTCTCGGCTATGACCCAATGAACATGGTGCAGATGGTGCGGTTCATCAGATCGGAAAGCAGGCAAGAGTGGTCGCCCGCCTCTTTCAGTCGCCTATTCTCGTCGTATGAAAGGAAGAATCACTGATCAGCGGGCTTGCATCGAAGACCATAATCATATGCAGAGATTCTAGTCAATCACTGCAGTCGTCATGTATGACTCTCCTAGGATCCTAGGATTAGCTCCTGGACTCCTTGGGATCGCCATGAACATCAATTTCTGTCACCCAATTTTAGTCAAGACATATCAAACTTCTTTCCTGGCTTAGGCTAGATTCGCTCCCATTACCATGATAGATGATCTTAAGTTGATATGCAATGCCCTGGGACGAAGAGTTCCATAAGATTCTCACGAGGTTCACGAAGATTACAGGCTGCGATTGGAACGGCATCTGTCAGAGATTACGATTAAATGATCATGGCACTGGGCAGCACTGGCGAGGTGAGACCGTGAGATATTCCAAAGCCCGGTCCATTCTCTATCTTCAAAACAACGATGATCACTTAATCTCTCGACATCCTCCTCCAACTGTTGAAGACGCGATAGTCACTCTCGAGCTATTCTAATACGCTGCATGGCTTTCCACTTGCGCCTGAACGAGCGCGGATGGCCCGATGCAGTGCTCTTTGCAAGATCTTACTCCCAAGACAATTGACAAGCAATTCACGTGTAATCGTACGGTCACACTTGATCCAAGTGTATACGAATCAGATCTCATGAGCCACGAGCTTCCTGGGAGACTAAACTCTTGGTTTTTGATACGGCTTTCATAGAGTTATCTGGCGTTGAAATTGTTTGCATGTGTAGGTCGGTGGAGTGGCGACAACACGGTATGACCTTCCCGCTTCCACCTCGCGCACAACACCAGCTCTAAGTATCCTGTTCGGCGTTCAGGCCTTGGCATTGAATGCCATTCGCGCATGATTTGGACAAGATTTCATCACTGTCAGATGACTTGCGCTGTTATTGTGCACCTAGAGATGATGTGGTAGACTGCCAATTGACGGCAACCTTGAGTTTTTTCGTTTTCCATCACCTGACCACTCCCCCTCCACGGGAGATTCCACTGCAACAGAATTGAACCACTGGCAAGTGGTCCAACAGATGTCGATCGAGACTTCGGACGACATATTCGTGTTCTAAGCAAACGATGACCTCCACACACAGATTTCACTCCGAGTCCGATCCATGACTTTTGTAAGCCGAAGGCACTTGTAAATTAGTCGTTGGATGCTGGAAGCTGGTTTCGGAACGATCATTTAGGCGCCCTGTAGAAGAAGCGTTCACGGTTCATCGTCCCTCTATCTCTTTCGTTTGAGAAGTGTTGCAGCGGCGTCTCGGAAGTTCGTATTGAAAATCGCGTGCGTGTATATTCTAGAGCCACTTTTCTTAGTAGCTTTCCCACAGCTCGAAAGACTGAATTATGCTTCGCAGCCTTCGCTTGGCTAAGTAGTCTAGGTTCCAATGTGAATCGGGCAGCCGCCACACTCGGCAGCAAGTTGTGCGAGATGCACACCAGCATGCGTGTTCAAAATTTTCATCTTTCTGTCATAGTCATACCGGTTCATGACATCTTGCAGAACGTCCAAGCCTCCTCCGATCCTACCTGGCTCTACGAACCCAGTGTGACGTTGCTCAGTCCCGGTCTCCGGAGCCGTTTGCGAGAGGTTGTTATTCGAAAAGAGAGAAAACGTTACGCGAATTGGAGTCGAACCTAAGAGCATGTTATCAAAGATTGCAGTCGCGAGAATGGTAGACCTACAGTTGGACCTTGGTGACAGGTGTTATTGCGGCGCTGGGACTTTTATTGCTCGACCTTGACTGATGACCTCTGGAAGCTGTTTCGCGATCTCACTTGAGTACCAGCCACAGCTGAGACATACGGCAGACATTGCGGCCACTTCTAAAGTTCGAAGTAGTGGCCACTGCCCACTGACTCGTTTGGAACATTATTGGATTGTACGGGCTGAATATTTCTTTCGTAAGGCGCTGGAGCGCTTGGTCGCAAGGAATGTTTCTCAGCGGCGGGCCGGCGGCCTGATATGCGTATTCTTGAGCTAGCCCCGTAATACTATTATACTAGAGGCTGATCATACAGCCATGTACTAGGTTCAGCATTATTTAGGAGACCGTATGGGTGTGGTCTGACTAAATTCATCGCCATAATGCATATCGGAGGTAACTGGATCTTGCGGAAGTGATCGCCAAGTTCAACCGTAACCTCTGACCTCAGTATATCAATGGAGAATAATCGCACGACTTATCTCTGGTATTGGTCGGACGGCTTCGTATTCGATCGAGATAGGAGATAGTTCTTCATCTACGGCAAAGAGTTAGCAAGGCGTGATCTCGGTCACTGGTGGAGGAGGCGCAGCAAACCATGGGCATCCATCAGATGCCAGTCATCTTCGATGCCATACTTGGTCATCGTTTCTTCATGTTCGTGGCTGTCGATCGTATCTTCTTAGCCTGCCGTCAGAGGCGAGGGTTGAGCCGGCTGTCCTGCCCTGGGTGAAGTTCCATCATGCCACGAACACTTTCATGCCCGGGCAGTATCGAAAAGGAGGGGAAGGTTGAGGGTACCCTCACTGCATCGTATCGTTGCGTTGCCAGTTGGGCCTATAGACAAAAGCATTGGTAAAAGTGAATCTATCGCTCAAAATTATTAGCTTAGTAAAGTAACTGTTTTGCGACGATGATAAAAAGAAGAGACGTAAAGGGAAGCTTCACGTGTCTGTCTGAAACGCGCGGCGCACGAGAAGATTGACAAAACACGAAGTGTCCGCTCGTAGGTGAAGCAGACAAAGAGTATTTCAACGCGTATGTACTTATCAAGACACAAGAGACGTCGCTGTGGAAGGAATGGAAGAAGAGGAAAGGCGCTGGGACCGACCACGCGGTGCACAGCTTTTGGACGCGTTTTGGGCTGAAGGTGCGGAGCGATTCTCAACAACATGGGCGACCGACCAGAGATGTCTTTCTGCAGCACCACGATGGCCGTTGACGCGATCCGGCCATTGGCGTTGCCGGGCACCCACTCAATGCCTAATGTCCGCATGCTTCCACTGAGGATGGGCGCACCTCGATCCTGTTTGCGGCAGAACGTCGAAAAATCGCATTACGGCTTTTTGAACGCGGCGCGAGCAGACTTAGTAGTCCAACAGATGCCGATCGAGACTTCGGACGGCGTATGCGTGTTCTCTGCGACCCCTCCATACAGAGCTGAGAGGGCTCTTGGGTCCATACATTTCGCAAGCCGAGGGCACTTCGGATTTCGGAAGCCGTCGCTGGTCTCGGGACGATCATTTATGCGCCATAGAGGAGAAGCACTTATCGTCGTTCGAGGAGTATTTTTGTTTTCAGGAGCGTTGCGGTGGCATCTCGGGAGTTCGTATTGAGAATCTCGTGCTTGCAGACATAGAGCGTATCGGCTCATGAGGGCTGAATACTTCTTTTGTAAGGCGTTGGGGCGCTTGCTGGCAAAAAATGTTTCGCATATGCGGATCCTTGAGCGACCCCCGTAATATCAGAGGCAGAATACAGCCATGAACGGCTTCAGAATCATCTATGAGACCAATTGCTGTGTTCTGACTGAAGTTGTCGTCGTCTCGGCGGTAACTGGATGTTACGGAAGTGATCGCCAAGTTCAACCGTAGCCTCTGACATCAGTGTACCCTTGGATAATGGTGTGAGCATCGCACGACTTATTCTCTGGTGTTGTGTTAGTCGGAGAACTCCGTATTCGATCGATATAGGATACAGTTCTTCATCTAGAGCAAACAGTTA
The DNA here is from genome assembly GCA_029405325.1 of Claviceps purpurea. NCBI lineage: Eukaryota > Fungi > Ascomycota > Sordariomycetes > Hypocreales > Clavicipitaceae > Claviceps > Claviceps purpurea. The sequence continues at coordinate 4,852,335 of CM055782.1, read as the reverse complement.
GCGAGGCGTGATCTCGGCGGAGGAGGCGCAACGAACCAAGAGCATCCATCAGATGCCAGTCACCTTCGATGCCATACCTGGTCATACACTTCTCCAGACACGCAATGTTCTCACATAGGACCAGGTCGAGACCGTTGTCGCCGTTGACTCTATATCGTTTCGACGTTTCTCCAGAGTCCAGACTCCAGTCTCCACCCCATCGAAGTTGAACGAGGGCTCGAAGAGCCGCGCGAATCCGCATAGTATACCCGGGAATGGTGAAAGTGGAAAAGCCCGCAGGATTGTGCAATACTGATCCCGCTCCGAAAGGAAGAACCTCATGTACTGAAAGATGGGCCGGAAAACCGTGAAGAACCTGCGTCGCTCTAGGATAAGCCGTGACGTTCGGACCGTGAAGACTTGCTCCATCCAAAACGCCACCTCCTTCTCTTCTATAATTTTGTTGATTCGTTCACTCTCCCGCGCAAAAGGTGTGGACGCTTACGGCTGCTCTGGTGTCTGTTGACAATATATCACCCCGAGCAGCCGCTCGTGCTTGGCGCGCAGATACGCAGGGCCGCGGCTTGGGTCGGAGGAGAGCGTCAACGTCGCGATTGCGTAGTTCATGCAGCATGTCTCCTGGAACATGCCGAGGGCTTGCGAAGCACCGAAGTCGGGGGCGGCTGTGCACGTCAAAAATTCGCTCGCTGCTCATGTCAGCCCTTTAGTCTTCAAACCATAGCATCAGTGTATAGTACGTACGGATGATCCGCCGGCGCGTTCGAGGTAAGAAGCTCTCCCCCCTTTCGGATGAAATGTCCTCTTGGATATCACTTGCGTCCTCGAGGTAAAGTTCGTCAGATGTGTATAACGAGGCAGACTCAACGGCGATCGCTCAAGTCGTCGCCGTCGTCCGTCTGGTATCGTTCCACTCTGTCGAGATGTCAGGATCGATAATGATGGAGAAACAGGTAGTCTGTACCTTTCAATCCATTCAACAGAAAGCGTTGGCACAAAAAAAGAAAGGTGGCCAGGTTGAGACGGTTCCTTCGTTGGTGACTCGTTGAAACCGCGATTGATTGCGCAATCGCGCTTAGGTACATAGGTACATAGTTCCGGGGTCGGGCTTCGTTGCCATGGCGGAGTTGCGGGGTGCGTTCGCGCTTGCGCTTCATTGCGGGGAAACATTAACGTCCCCCCCAAGAACTACCTATTCAACGTCCACCCTGAGTTTCCTAAAATGGAATAGTCTGTTCCAGGTACCCTGCTAGCGCGGTACATACATCTGTTTAGTGCGCTTTGGAGGTACGTACTCCGTAAAGCGATGCGCGTCGCGTAAACAACATTAGTTTTTCTTGCATCACAAGCTTTCGAATGCATGCTTTCACAACATCGCGACCTCGATCTTTAAGCCGCACTACTTACTTTCCATCGGGCTCTCAAGTTTAAAATGAGCTCGCCTTCATCTTCATCATCGCAGCCACCGAGCGCTCAGCTTGGCGCGTCACGCAGTGTATCGCGGCTTCCCTCGGCGCCTCCATCGCAGGGTGAAGATTCTGACAGCTATATTAGTCGCCCATCTCCCCAAGAGAACGCCGAAAATGATCGCGACGACGCCTTCCTAAGCTAACCCTAATCGCAGCCAAATTGATGAAGCTGAGCTTGCTGAGCGGCCCACTGTACCTCTGGAGCCACGACCTATACAGACTCGGCAGCGACGACAGCACTCTCGGCACCAGCAAGGCGCTGGCCCGCGCCGCAATCGTCGCGATTTTAGCTTATTCGAGCGTCTTGACAGCAACAATAGGGCCACAACGCCACCGTCTTCACTGCCATCGCGAATGATGAATCAAAGAACACCAGTAGTACCGACGGAAAGAGTGTATAATGCCGCCAGCCATTGCGACGCCAACCACAGCAACCACGGCGCTGTCGCGGCCATATTTAGGTCACCAACGGCCTCTACACGTCTCGCACACGCCGATGCCTGCTGCCACGTTGCAGCAGCAGCAGTTGGCTTTTGTGCCAGTATCTTCTCAGCCTCTTTGCAAGGTCTTATAGCTAATTTTCGCGACAGTCAACCTCAACAACGCCAGCTGCCAGTTTTTCTGCCATCCTAATCGCTCCAGCAGGTGCCGTTGCAGAGTTTGCAAAGCCGACATCAGCCCCAGCATCCTCCGTCAAGCAGTCACGGGCAAGCTTCAATGGCTGGGTTGTTGCAACCCCAGCTACAACCACAGCGATTCAGGCTGCTGGCCCCAGCCCCTAGCTACCAGGAGCCTCAATATCAGCCATCAACCATGCCTGTTGGAGTCGACGAAAGCTTCAGGTTTTCTATACCAGCGCGGCAATCCGGCTGGTCAGCCGGTAGTACGCTGTATGATAATAGTAATTAGTTGAATATATATGGCACGGCCAATATGGCTCTTTTTGTGTGAGATTTGAGTAGCAAATACGAACCAGGACAGCAGCTTTTCAGCGCCTCCATGTTCCATGAGAAGTAACTTCAACTAAGCAATACCGTCCAAACTTGAGCCTTGTTTTTGAGCCCACATCCCTTCCAGCACGGGCGCTCAGCACCTCACGGACGACGATAAAAGGTACAAAGCGAGGTAGAATCACTATACTTTCATTGGCTACGCTATACACGCTAACAGGGTACCCGACACAAGTCTATTCCATTTTAGGAAACTTAGGGTGGACGTGGAATAATTCTTGGGGGGACGTTAATGTTTCCCCAACATCGCGACTCGCGAGAGTCTCGCGCGACGAGCGCGCGGCGAGACAGCATTCTCGCAGCAGTAAAAGTCTGACGATTTTGCGGCGCGAGAGGTCATTCCACTTGAGCACATGAGCATCCGTCATCCCCGATCACCTGCTTCGCGGTCGTCACGCCTAGTACAATGGCAACGTCACTTTTCCGCCGCTCGTTCAAGACTCTTTCCGGCCGAGCGTGGAAACCTCTCGCCTTCCCTAGTAACGGTTTCTACGTTATACCCGCAGACGAGAAGTTCGAAGAAGAGACCATTCCAGGCTACAAGTCGTCCGACTACTATCCCGTCACGATTGGCGAGGTCTTTCGTGCCCGATACCAGGCCGTAGGCAAGCTAGGTTTCGGTAGGACATCGACCGTGTGGCTAGCACGGGATTTATCGTGAGTGGTATGCCTTTTCCCTACCTGGTGCTGCCGACTGAATAATTGTTCTAGCGAATGTCGCCACGTCACTCTTAAGGTTTTGAACGAATCAAAGACGATCCAGGAGTCGCTGGAAAATGAGCTCAATGTTTTCAAGCGCATTGAGAATTCCCCAATTGATCACCCGGGCCGAGGTGCTGTTCGCTCCCTACTCGATACATTCGAAATCGACGGTCCCGATGGGCGTCACCGGTGCTTCGTACATACGGCACTTTGGGAGAACTTAAATCTTACTAGACGTCGCACGGGTGCGGAGAGACTTTCGGGATTAGCCATGGCTTCGGTGCTGAAGCGTCTTTTTCTCGCGTTAGACCTTCTGCACCAAGAGTGCCATATCGCACACACTGATATCAGCGAGACCAACATTCAGTTCGGCACGGATGAGGCGGTACTAAGTGCTTTCGAGCAAGAAGAGCTGGATAACCCTTGTCCGAGAAAGGAGGCCGATGGGAGAACCGTTTACGTGTCGCGTCTGATGCAGGCGCCAAAGAAACTCGGTGCACCTGTGCTGTGTGACTTTGGCTCGGCCATGCGACTGGACGATGGGATTCCACGCCTGGAAGACATACAGCCCAGTACGTATCGAGCACCGGAAGTAATCTTAGAAATCCCGTGGACGTCTAGCGTGGATATATGGAACGTGGGATGCATGGTAAGCGCCATGAACCATACCTTGAAACAGCAGATTTAGCGCTCTATAACATACCGTTTTCAGATCTGGGACACCTTCCAGGGCGAGGATCTTTTTACCGGCCACGATCCGGAACTGAATACGTATAGAGGCCGCGCTCATCTTGCCGAAATGATAGCGCTCCTTGGACCCCCGCCACCGAGCCTTCTCGCCCGTGCAAACTTGAGAAGCAGGTTCTTCTCCGATGCCGGTATGTGACGTGCCACTTTTAAGTCTTGCGGCTCTCTCTAACACCGTGTGGACAGGCGAATTCTGTGCCGGGATCCCCATCCCCGAACCACGACCGCTCGAGCAGAGAGAAATGTTTCTTAAGGGAGAAGACAAAGACTGTTTCTTACGATTTATGAGAAAGATGCTGCAGTGGGAACCAGAGAAGCGCAGCTCTGCCAAGGAGTTGGCAGAGGACGAGTGGATACTAAAGCAGTACGAACGTCAACGCGACTAAGACCCCAGTGCGACGACGCGTAAAGGGACAAGAGCACAGAGGGTCATCATTTGGGTGATGACTTGAGCCAATACCAGCTGCTATATGTTTTGATCCTTGCGGACTTACTGCCACTGGGCAATGAGTAGTTCATGAAAAGTACTGTATACGATGCAGCGATTATAGTTATACTCGGATTATGGGCAACTTGATTGAGTTGGTAGGTAGGTCTAGGTAATCATCGTCTGCTTACAGAGACAAAGTACGAATCAATGAAGGCCATTTAGTGACTCGTGAGAATAACATTGGTAGAAAACCTCCCAGTAGTCGCAAGAGTAGGAAGGCGCTCAACGGTCTTCTTCAGCCGATACCGGCCGCAGACCGCTACTGGTCCCAGATTTCCGTCGACTTCATGACGGACCTACGCGCGCGTGACGAGTCAGCACCGCGGTACATGATGGTGATTACCGACCGGCTGTCACAATACACCCAGCTGGAGGCGATGACAAGTATGGCAGCCGAGGAGTGCGCGGAGCGGTTCAAGCAGTGTTGGTGGCGGTTCCACGGGTTCCCTAAATCAGCACATCATCTCTGATCGTGGGTTGGATTGGGTGGGACACTTCTGGTCGACCTTGTGTGAGCTTGTCGACCAGGAAATCGTACCCGTGCAAAGCCCTATTGGCACTCATCCCCATGACCGTAGATGTCCTGTTGTTGAGCGCCAATTGACACGCCGGAAGGTGATCGGGCCAGTCGTACATAGGTACATACTGTGAAAAGCCCACCAGTGACCACTACCCGTAGGACGGCTTGCACCTGGAGCTGGTACAGCGGTTGGACTCGCCGGAGACGCACGTCGCCGAAGGGCGGTTGCATTTTTGGAACACCTCATCTTGCACAGTACGGCCCACCATTACCGTCCTATTATGGAGGGAGCCACGTCGTGCCCCACTTCACAAATTCTCCTTTCCACAACACCAAGAAACCGATCGCAGAGACCAATCCGGAACCCTCTCCGAAGCTCACGAGTCACAGCATTTCGAAGGTTCCAAGGCCTCTTGAAGTCTGATCGAATCGAACCCCCTTAGACCACTTTCAGGTTTCCTTGGTTTTGTACTTTTTCCTAGTCTTCGGCCGAACAGCCGCGATGCCTTCCTCAAGGATGGAGGGGCCCTGCCGAAGCTACACTACGCTCAACAACGACCGTTTCAACCCGACCAGATTGGTTCTCGGAAGGAACTCATCTCGAATAGACAAGGAGCCGAGGAGTTTTAAACTCGAAGTCCGACGAGGCAACTGCAGCTAGATAGCTTCAACGCTACATACGGTAAGACCTCCCTACACCCGCCCACGTCATTACCAGCGAGCGTCCCAGCGCGACTCTCGCGAACTCTACTTTGCGTTATAGGACTATTGTAGGGCTTGTTCTCCTACCCTCGGGGTGCAGCGTTTTCCGGACAACCGACCCCACGCACCCTCACGCAGAAACGGTCTGTTACGAACCGGTGGCGCTCTCTTCCGCCCTTCCAGTCGCGAAAGCTCTCGATTCCTCGAAGCGAATATCGACGCACTTCGCGTGCTTCCACAGTCACGCCCTCTTGTTCTCACAGACATATGGCACTCGTGTGCTCAGAGACATATCATGCACTCCGCGTGCCCTCGGTCAGAGAATATCATGCACTTCGCGTGCTCAGAGAAATTCTATACACTCCGCGTGCTCTCTCAGACATCTCGCACTCCGTGTGCTCTCTCAAATATCTTGCACTTCGCATGCTCTCTCGGACATCTCGCCTTGGCGTGCTTAAGCATCAGAGAAATACATGCGCTCCGCGTACCTTCACACAGAAAGGTCCCACACTTGGCGTACTCTCAGAGATGCCTCGCACTCGCGTGCTCAGAAAACAATACGCACTCTGCGTGCCCTCACACAGAGGAATCTGGCTCTCTGGTCTATTTTGCGAGTGCGCGGATGCGGTGCTGTCCCGCAAGGAGCTCTAGCTGTTCTCGCCCGTTCACGTCCGGCCAGATGGTTAAATTCAGCATGCCCTCGGCCTGCTTTGCGCCATCTTGCGAGTGAAGCTCATTCATCATCCGCTTTACTTCAGCATTCGTGCAGAGCAGTTTCCGATGATGCTCTTCTAGGTTGCGCTTCGGTCCACCAAGTTCCAAGAAAGCCTTCTTCAACTTTTGTACATGGCGGCGGTTCAACGGTCGGTTGGATCCTAGGCTCTAAGTGGTTGTAAGCAGCTTTGTTGGCATGCGAGCTGTGGCAATGCTCTTTGCATGCTCCAGCTCTAGCGCAGAGCGTTGTGCCTGCGACCGCACAATTGTAGAACCTTTCATTTTGTGCGTCTCTTCGTGCGTCTCTTCGTGCGTCTCTTCGTGCGTCTCTTCGTGCGTCTCTTCGTGCGTCTCTTCGTGCGTCTCTTCGTGCGTCTCTTCGTGCGTCTCTTCGTGCGTCTCTTCGTGCGTCTCTTCGTGCGTCTCTTCGTGGTAACACCAGATGTTTGGACTCGTGGAAGTCGATGATGGAGATGATGCACCCGGCCCCCACTCACGATGGAGGGCAAGTCGATCACGTGACCTGATGTCGTCACACCTTATCGAATCTCGACCATCTCCGGCAACTCTGTGACGCATGCCTTCCTCCTCTAGCTTCTGCTGCTGGGATGATCAGTACTTGACAAGCCTCATTGGTACCGACGATACAGCTGCCGTCAACACAAGGTACAGAAAGCGGACAGCGGGTCAATTCTAGCATCAGAGCACAAGAGCGCAAGTGGAATTGGGCGAAGCGCGAACGCTGGTGCCCTCGCTTCAATCTCAGACTTCTTCCGGCAATCAATGGTCCTTGCCCCAATGCCCCTGGCATAGTTCCCACGCGAACCACACACCAACGTCCCGTAGACGGTGGAGTCCGGAGCAGATTCTGAAAAACTTCATGTATGAAATCGACGAAGACCCGCAGACACTCTTGATGACGACACTGCCGACGCCATGCCGAAAGCTCTGCCGAAAGCTCTGCCGACGCCATGCCGAAGAACCTGACGATCTCAATGATCTCATTTCGATCGAAGCTTGCAGAAAAGAAGATGCTATAAGCAGCAGATGGATCCGCTCTTTACGGAAGCACGCTATCAGGGTCTCGAGAGAACTTTGGCACAGCGTTTGATGTCATGGGTTTTCCCATTGTTACGATGCCATTGATTAGCTTTCTTAGAAGCTTTGCAATTTCTCAGATCTGGTCACGCCGACACAGCCATCGATTTCACTTCCGCATAGCGCCAGAGATGTAATCTTGACCCGACTTTATTACTTCGTAGGTACTCTTGAAAATTTCCTCTGTACCCGCCATATCAGTCGCCTATGTTGACGAAGTCGAGCATCGCCTTCTCGTCTTCGTTCCATTCCCGCCACAACCTATGCGTATCACTCTCTTTCTTGCTTGTCATTTCTTTTTCTGGAGCTTACTCTCGACGACGTGACTATGCCGCTTCTGACTTCCATCCGCAGAGGCGATCGGATCATACGGCATGCCGATATGCAGTACAAGTGCGATGAACCCTGGCGCCTGAGCCTAACACCACGATCGCTAACGTGTGTTCAGCCTGTCGACGAAGACAACCTTAGCCAAGATCTCTCACAGTTGAGAGTCGGTTCGACTACGTCGAAGGCACGATCTTCCGCGTCGCTCAAATTTCCAACCACGGTTTGTCGATACGGAACGGTGAACGACGACAGTGATCGATGCAGTATGACGACAATCGATTCGGAACCACGATGGATGCGATGCGATGCAAAATTTTGATGCCCCCGTCGTTCAAGCAAGTGGATGTGGTGAACAGAAATAATTTCCACCTCCTCTCGGTAGCACGACGGCAAGCGCATAGTTCAAATCGTCCACGATACTCGAGAAGTTCGCCCTGTTCGAAAGACTTGTAAGCTCCCGGTGCCTCACTTAAAACTTTCAACTCCAAACCTTTCGAAAGCATTTTATCCCGCTGCTGAAGATCGGGCTTGGACGGTTTCCGCGTTCTCACCGAAGTCCTCGGGATCGGCGGCAAAGACGGGAGTTCTGTGACGTCGGATTTGCTGGTAATGATTGCATGCGTGCATTTCTTCTCCGTTCGTCCGCAGCATTCTGCATCCGGAGTAGTCGGTACTTCGGTAGCGGCACACGTTGAAGCAGCTGCACTTTTGCACTCGGCCTAAGTCTTTCCCCGGCTGAGATGTCGATGATGTCGCTCTTAGCGCCGCGCGTGTTGACCCCTATCGTGGATCGTTTGCCTGTCGATATCTCCAGTCTTTCCTCATCCCTGGACCCTCATTGAGTTGATGTAACTGACTTGAACGCAGCACACTCGCCTGAATTTAACCCCATTGAGCATATCTGGAAGCAATTGAAGCATATGAGGAATATGTGGCCTTGAGGTATGATATTACTGGTGAGGTGAATTATTTCTGCAGGCTTCCCTTGAACAGCCAAATTATATCACTACATATGTTTTGGATTGATTTCTCCTCTCATCAAGTTCCAAGCCGCCCAATTGAGGCCCTCGTTACAGTATGCAAATATCTTGCATCAACGTCGAATGACGACGAGGAGGTGTCGCCTTCCTACCTCCAGCTCGCGCACAATACGAGCTCTATCTTTCTTGGTCAAGCTCTGGCTTTAGGTACCATTCGCACAAGGTTTGGACAGTGTTCCGTTAGTTTTAGACACCTTGAGTTGTTGTTCTACGGGAGGAGAAGGGGAGTGCATTAAGAGAAAATGTGATGGATTGCAGCGAGGACATCCACGGTGCTGATTGAGGAGGCACCACAGGCTAGGCAGATAGGAACAAGGTGGCAAGTGACAGACTTCATTGGGTAAGTTAGAATAGAATAAATTGGGCTGGTAAAAGTAAAAGAGGAGACACCGCTGCTAAGCGTGTTCCTACCACCTGTCAAAACAACGCTGACGCCTACGATACTTGAGCGCGACTTAGTGTCTTTTTAGGCATAATCGTCTGCTAAAATTAGGCATCACGTAGCTTTGCCATGCTTGAGGCGCCGTTCAATCGACTACGTAGAAATATGAGGCACGAAGCTCGTTCGTGGTCAGTCTGGAATTTTGGCAGTTTAGCCATTTGGCCGTTTGGCAGCGCGGCGTTGTCGGGTTCGATGGGAGCGGATTTAAGGTTGGGCCGCAGCACGTATTCTGCTCGTCGAGATTCGACACAATCCCGATTGGATGAGTGCGCCATTCATTTGAGTCTCTCAGAGAAAGTCTTGTCGTAGACCGCTACTCCCACCATCGCCTTCGTTGAAAATGAGTTCCTCAACGGGCGCGTACGGTGCGCTGACTGAATTGGGGGGTCTCAGTTTGTACGCGTCAAGGGCCGGTCAGGCCTCCACGAGAATGGGGGTGTTGAGGGGGGAGATGAGATGAGATGTGGTCGTGTGCAACGTTGTATGCGCTGAGGGTCGAGGTCAACCTTCTGCGGTATGTATATTACTATACCATGTAGAATTGCAGCGTTCTATCCGTCTTCCCCACGAACAGCACCGGCACCGGTGACCGTGAAGTACCCCTTGCCAGGGCAGTGGAGATTATTGAAAGACTTTCCGCCTGATATTCCCAATAGCTTTCAATTGCGTCATGAGGTGGCCGAAAAAAGGGCTTGCGAGGCCTTGATGTGCGTAGGTGGTGCATGTGGCTGAGGATATGACCATTGCAATTGTCTGGACTAAAACTTGTCACGAAGCGCGGTCCTCGAACACCGTTTCTCTGGTGAAACACTGCTATACTTACTCCGTACATTCTGTACATCTTCGTTGTGGGGGAGTCTCTTTCTCGTGCGAACCGCGTCCTTCTGTTCAAAGCCTGGCTAATTACTCAACAATGGTGCTAGCTAAACTAAAACAAATACGGAGTATCACACAGCTCATCCATCGCTCAAAAATACTTTCGCAAAGCTTGGCCCAGTCGTGCTTCTCGTTGCCGAAAATAGTCGCAGACGTCGCCCAGCGGCTTCGCTTCCAGCTCAATAGAGCATCAAGGATTGGAAAACTCACTGCTGCGCAAGTGCAAGATGCTGAAACAATCAGCACTACGCTGTTATCTTGGGAGGCAGAGGAGGAGCCTTTCACCTTGGAGTACGTATCTCACATCAATCAATCAAGCAAACAACTTGCGGCCTTGGCTAATGTATTTTAGTGTCGGCGAGCCGTCTAGTAAAGGCGCCCACATAATGTTAACAGAGGCCAGCGCCGTTTCGATGAGCTCGACACATTTGAATTGGTCCATCTGGGAATTGACTACGTGTTGAAACACGCCAAGCCAAGAGCCGTCTCTGGTAGATACGGACAGTCGATTGGAATCGCGACAGCTGTCGAAAAGGCCCTGGGCGAATTGTTGCCGCGACGATTGGGAGCAAGACTGCAAGTCACTTTGACAAGCTCCCTTATCGAACTGCTCTCAAACAAACGATCGTATTGCCTATAAAATACATTAGCCAAGGCCGCAAGTTGTTTGCTTGATTGATTGATGTGAGATACGTACTCCAAGGTGAAAGGCTCCTCCTCTGCCTCCCAAGATAACAGCGTAGTGCTGATTGTTTCAGCATCTTGCACTTACGCAGCAGTGAGTTTTCCAATCCTTGATGCTCTATTGAGCTGGAAGCGAAGCCGCTGGGCGACGTCTGCGAGCATCTCTGGGATCCAGATATCCCGGAATGCCTTTCGCAAAAACTTGACGTCTACCGGGCATCCCCAGCTCTGTAGCCACATGTGGCTATATTGGTCGGCTGCGACTGGCGAACCAAAATGGAAGCCCAAATCCGCCACGTGCAGTAGGTTCGGGGGCTTCAGTGAGACCTCCAGCGGATCCTTTATGATAGGCCATTTCTCCAAGTTTATTAAGCCCATCCCCTCTCGAAGATTGAGCAGTTTGCTTCAGTAATAGGGCCACCCCAACATCTCGATGCTAGAGTCCTAGACAGAGTCTCAAGCCGTTCTAGGACGGCGTGACGCAGCACTGTTGGATCACCAGTGAAGCAAAACTCTGCAAGGCGATTCAGAATTGCAGTGGCCTCGCACGAGGATGGACTGAGGCCTGTGTCGCCGCTTGCTACATAACGTGTCTCCATCTCCAAGAGGAAGGATCCTGCGGGCTTTTGAGCCTTCCCGGTTCCCACAGATACTCTCCTTGGATTCGCGCAGTTCTTCGAGACCTTCCTCTTGGAGATGGAGACACGTTATGTAGCAAGCGGCGACACAGGCCTCAGTCCATCCTCGTGCGAGGCCACTGCAATTCTGAATCGCCTTGCAGAGTTTTGCTTCACTGGTGATCCAACAGTGCTGCGTCACGCCGTCCTAGAACGGCTTGAGACTCTGTCTAGAACTCTAGCATCGAGATGTTGGGGTGGCCCTATTACTCAAGCAAACTGCTCAATCTTCGAGAGGGGATGGGCTTAATAAACTTGGAGAAATGGCCGTATCGCGGACAGCGTCTTCGATTGCATACGAATACCCCCGGAAGGCTTCAAAGTCCAATACGTTACGTCCTCGCACTCGTTCTGCGTGAACATATTTGCCTTCAAAATCTTGTAAAGGGGTTCGGTGAAACCTGGCGGCCGGCTGCCAACCGGCGGCAGGAAACATGTACACGCAGAACGAGTGCGAGGACGTATTGGACTTTGAAGCCTTCCGGGGGTATTCGTATGCAATCGAAGACGCTGTCCGCGATACGGTGACGCGAGGCCGCGCAACAGCGGAGTGTGGAGTAATTGCCGTATGTCGCGCAAACTCCCGAGCGGTCCGCCAAGAGGCACATAGGCACCCGGTTGTCCGTCCCGTCGACTGGTGGCCCGGAGCAATTGATCATGGCACTGATCGTGTACGAGACCTGGTCAATGTGATTAAGATCGTACATTACTTCAAGCTTCTTCTTCCGCCGGCCGAGCTTGCCCGTGTACGGCATTTTCTTCCCTACACCCGAAGCCGTCGGTCGGCTCCCTTCCGACTCCGGCTCGAAGTCCTCGTCATCGCTGAGCTCGCCGATATGTCCGGTGTCCTGGACCTCTGTGTTGTCATCCTGTGTAACCTTTCAACTCAACGAACGCACATTCCGATTCGCGAGTGGACCAGAAAAGCAGATCTGGTTCATTGTACTGCATCCTGTTCAAGTGGAGACGCTAGAGGCGCCCGAGTCGCTTCGGACAGAGACTGTAGAGCGTAGCACGATTCAAAGCGATCGTGCACAGGCTCTCAGTATATACCTGAACGGCCTCCTTTATGGGCACGACAAGTTCTGGAAGAAGAACCACCCTGCCTTCCACGTCCTCGACCACGGAGATGACACCTCGTTTAAAACGCCTCTTAACATGGCAGACGTGTCATCTCCGTGGTCGAGGACGTGGAAGGCAGGGTGGTTCTTCTTCCAGAACTTGTCGTGCCCATAAAGGAGGCCGTTCAGGTATATACTGAGAGCCTGTGCACGATCGCTTTGAATCGTGCTACGCTCTACAGTCTCTGTCCGAAGCGACTCGGGCGCCTCTAGCGTCTCCACTTGAACAGGATGCAGTACAATGAACCAGATCTGCTTTTCTGGTCCACTCGCGAATCGGAATGTGCGTTCGTTGAGTTGAAAGGGAAGTGTGTTGTTCGCGTGCCTCAAGCTGTAAAGCGCCTGCCAATGGCTCCAGGAAATCGTCACATCGCCGTTCACAGATGATGACTGGCGGACGACAGGGTGTAGCGGTTGGCCCACTATCCTGAACGTATTCATTCGAAACTCAGGATAGTAGTCAAGTTTTGGGCTCGCCGGCTCGGCCTCATTTCCCCAGTCCATGGTCCATTTCTGCTGAATTTTGGCAAACACTTGGCTCGCGGGCCAGGTGGCTACCTTGTTGATGAACTTCACGGCTACTCGACTTAGCGCTTTTGTCTTCAAACTATAGCATGAGTGTCTAGTACTTACGATACTGCCTGCCATCGCCCTCGTTGTGCTTGATGTTCCCCTCCCATGTGTGGCAGTTCCCGAAGTCTTTCTGATAGTTTAGTTTCGTGTTGAAATACATCCTCCCAAACGGGTCTGCGTCGATAAAGTTATCAAGCTCGTCCTCGACGGATGTCTCGGACCGGTTCTAGGCCGATGGGAGATTGGGATGCGTGGTGCCACTCATTGTATCGTATCTATTGACACGTCAGGATCGAGATGATAACATAAGACAGATGACAGGAGAGGGCATTGTGTAAGGTGCGTTTGTGCATAATCCATCAACTTGTCTTTGCCAATGAAGGGGCAGACTCGATGACATGGATTCTCCCGTCTGAGGTCCTGCCTGTGAAAGCTTTTTACTATGTGGCTTCACATTTACTCACTTTGGGTGTTGGAATATTGGGTGAACTCGAATTCAAATGTGCAGCAAGAGACGACTGGTGAATAAACACAGCTGAGGCAGACGGTCGGTGTGGTGATCGTTTTTCGAGTAGTACACGTCTAGGTGGAAGAGTGGCGGGAGCAAGTTTATGTGGTGTTGTGCCTGCTGTTGAAACTTGAGTCCCAGAGACGAGGGACGAGGGCACACAATGATGACCTGCTTATGGATCAGTTGTAATTGCAGCGTTATTGGTCTCTGGTCTTTATCCATGGACCATCACGCGACTTCATCTCCTCCGTCCCACCAACACGTCGACCGGTACTTTGTTCAGTCTTCAGCCACCCTCTTTCTTGCAATCACAAGGCCGCCTGATGCAAAATTTTCATTCAATGCCTGTAGGCCCTGATGCAGATAGGCGCACGTCGTGCTCCGAGCATGCATAACTTCGTGCGCTAACCGTATTTGGTAAAGATCTGCAGCATAAAATGCACAATTATTCTTACCCCTGTCCGCCATGTACCGCGCTAATGCACGATGGACAGGGATCCATGTAGGGGTAATCATTGGTCAAGACGTCGCAAAACTTATCCACTTGGACTCGTGCGCCGCGCACGAGTTGCCCCAAATGAAGAAGGGGCAATCGGTCGCTCGTGCGCCGCGCACGAGCGCCGCGCACGAGGGGAGCCCAAAAAAGCTGTCGGTCTTGCAAGTTGCAAGCTTGGCAAGTCGCCCAAAAAACCACTGCACGACGTGTTTCACGCCCATTGAGATCGCAAATGGAGAGAAAGGCAAGGCACGTTACTACCGAAAGAAATAGCTCGTCAGCGACTATTGCTTCATTTAGTTTTGATGAAGGATAACGGGAAATTGATGGGGTTATTATGGTGATTTGAACATAGGGCGGCAATGTTTCACTCCACCACTGGACCACCAGCAATACCTTAACACAGTTTTCTCTCTACAATCGCCATCTGAAGTGCAACTGGATTTTGAGCGAAGTTGAGTGTTCTTGGACCTCTTGAAAAGCATTTGAGATTGTTCGTCAATAGAATAGTTCATGTCAATTCAAGTTATTGCTCATGATGAAGGGGGCAGCCTGGCCGTGAGGAAAACTTGATATTGCTAATACAATCCGCGACTACACCGTCAAGAGAAAAGGATTCAGTTTCGAAGTTATCGAAGAGCTTTATCAGAGTATTTCCTTTCTACGTATCACGTCACATGAGGATATCAGAAACGTAGCGCGAGTTTCACTGAATTTCAGCCAACAAGTGACTGCGATTTTCACTACGCAGTTGTGCGAATAAGCTTGCTGGTACATGTGCCTGATCTAGACCCATGGAGCATACTCGGAAGCGGTTTGAGCTCATCATGGTTAAACCGTCTCTTTTTCTGACGTCGAAGAGGATTACGATGTCACCGAGAAAGAATTCATCAAGTGCTTCGAGTTCGCCTGGGCAGCAATGATGATTCTTCGAATACACAAGCCGATTGACTCTTCACCCCGCCACCTTGATGCTTGCATTTCTTCAGGGGACCAATATGCCAAAGTTTGAATAAAAATGTCAGAGCTTCCTAATGATGCACGAAACGTTATAATTAAAGCATTCGCTATCGTTTTCACCGAATGCTGTGAAGGTGGTTCAGGGTGGGTGTGCAACAAGTTTGAATTTATATGATCGCAGATTGCTCTACGGAGCCGGAGTACAAAGTACCTATCTAGGTACGAAAACGGTATAGCGGCTTGAATCGGTGAAGTGGATCGGTACGTGAGGTTTGACCCGCTTATTTCACAAATGGTCATGTACCTTTTGGCGCACGACGTGCGCCCATCTGCATCAGGCACGTACTGGTGGCCCACCAGGCAGTTTACTTCTCCTCACCATCGAAAGCCCTCACCATCCTGCGCACGGACCACCAGAGGCCGAGATCGCGGTGACCAAAACAGCGAAGGTGGATCCACAAGGAGTCTCATTGGCTGCATGGCAGTGCAGCGTTCTCAGCGGCAATGGCACGCTCTCAGAGTATTGATGACTTTATATTGCATGCACGCTCTTAGAGTATTGATGACTTTATATTACATACGTGTAGGCCACCCTCTCCGCCCCCTCTCCGCCCTCACTGCCATCCAAGGGGGTGTTGACCGAACCTCTGCCTTATCCTCGTGTGATTCGGCGCTGATATGAAGTCCGCCGACCCCAATAACGTGTTGTTCCTGCTGCGTCGTCGGCGGAGGTTGAAGGGGCTGCCAGGCGACGTAAGGGCGTTGTTGCTGGTGCGTCGTCGGCGGAGGTTGAGGGTATTGTTGCCAGAAACGAAGAGATTGCTGCTCTTGTACATGCCATAACTCACGGGCCGCCCTCTCCGCTCGTTCGGCCGACTCTACTTGTGACTGGTGTAGCACGCCGGTAAGCTGTTGAATGCGTTGTTAAGCGAGGAGGAATTTCTCCGCCTGCTGGCGTCCTCAAGTTTGGCGTCTGTCAGATCTCCTTTGTGACACCACTTGCCGCAGAGCACGTTAGCCCTCCGGCAAGAGCAGCTATTCGTTAAACACGCAGTCTGGCTCTTGCAGCCGCAAGATACACGGTCTCGAGCGAGCGCTCGCACCGCAGCTTGTGAAGGACCAGGAATGGGACCTTGATCAGAAGGCCGGCCGAGCGGCTTCAACGCTGTTGCGATCGGTCAGTTCGCTTCTGGTGCTGCCACGCGCCGTGCTAGACGCCTTCGCGTTCGGTCGACGCGCCGCTGGCTTAAACACCTTTCGAACGACTGCTGGCTCACGTAGTCGTAGCTCCGGAGGATTTATGAAGTGCTGACGGTTGACGAACCAATGCACGTCGAAGTCCGTGGTCTTGAGCACGTCGCCGCTCTCCAAGATGCTCATGATCTTGTGGTAGCACGGCAGCCCCATGGACGCAGTGTAGTCGTAGTTACAGACGCGATCGTCACGTGTGCATTGCCGGTACCGGCCTCTGGTGGTCCGTGCGCAGGATGGTGAGGGCTTTCGATGGTGAGGAGAAGTAAACTGCGCCCACCAGTGGTGGGCCATTCAATTTCATCCCCCTCCCTGTAAGGTACGCCTAGGTAGGTAGGTACCTATGCTGCTCATTGGACCCCCTTTCCTCTAAGGGAGGGGGGGGGGGGTGAAATCATTCGAGTTGTTGGCTCGCCACCCGAGAGGCTGCCTGAAGATACAGAGTTGGCTAATGTTGCGGACGCGGCAGCACGGAACCGCGATTGTTGAGATATTTTTTTAGGGCAGGGATAATTCCACTGCCCTGTTTCGCTATTTTCACTGCCCTGATTATTTTGGTCGGGATATTTCCACTGCCCTACCTAAATTTAGATAATTCCACTGCCCGAAGATAAAGTGACATAGTATTTGAGTGTGGCCACTGCAGAAAGCCAAGTCACTAAATCCCCCCCCTTTCATGCATAGACTCAAGACCTCAGCAGGGGAAAAATAAAGCGACATGATATTTGAGTGTAGCCACTGCAGAAAACTAAGTCACTAAGTTCACCCCCTTTCGTGCATAACTTCTCTATGTAATCCAACAATTATCTTCCCTCGAGGCCCGATAGGTACAACGACGTCACCTCCCCTCAAATCATCGCCAAAGACGCAAGCATATCTCAGGATTAAGAATGGATGATAAAGTTAAAAAGTTAGAGTGCATAAAATGAATACAACTGCACCTTGAGATATGTACGGCGTCTTTGGCGATGATTTGAGGGGAGGTGACGTCGTTATACCTATTGTGAGAAACGCATAACCACCCGTTCCGCCCAAAAGGTCAAGTGACCAAGTTGCACGTCTGCAGCTTGATCAAGGTTATATAGTGCATTGTCACAGCTGCACAGACGGCACTGTCCAGACCGTGACACCTATCGGGCCTCGAGGGAAGAAAGATAATTGTTGGATTAGAGAGGTTATGCACGAAAGGGGGTGAATTTAGTGACTTAGTCTTCTGCAGTGGCTACACCCAAATATCATGTCGCTTTATTTTTCCCCTGCTGAGGTCTTGAGTCTATGCATGAAAGGGGGGGATTTAGTGACTTGGTTTTCTGCAGTGGCCACACTCAAATACTATGTCACTTTATCTTAGGGCAGTGGAATTATCTAAATTTAGGTAGGGCAGTGGAAATATCCCGACCAAAATAATCAGAGGGCAGTGGAAATATCCAAAACGGGCAGTGGAAATAGCGAAACAGGGCAGTGGAATTATCCCTGCCCTTTTTTTACCGCGAGATTGTGATTTTTGGTGCCGATACTACAAAACAACCTACAGCCAGCCACCGAAGCTCTCAAAACGCCCAAGTCCGCTAATCCAGATGTTTGGCAACAACCTCCCCACTACTTACCGCATCAGGCAATCCTGGCGGATCCTGGCGGATTTTGAAATGAGCGTTAACTCCGCGAACTGTACGAGTTTATTACTCGGCGAACTGTTTTTGCCAAAATGCTCCACATTTCTCAGGGTCCTTTGCATCTCCCCGCTCCAAGACAGTGCTTCAGGCAATGTGACACCGTTGGTTTGACATTTCCAAATCATTCAAGTACCTGTTCATTTGACATCACCAAAATTCGTCAACGTCGCACATCATGATGGGACCCTCGACCTGCAAAAACGTTTGCCATGCTGATGGCTGAAGAAGTCCCTGGTAAGGCAGATCATCGACTAGGTAGCTAAAGATATCAACTAACCATGACTTCAAGGACTACGGTCAGCCACTCCTCCGAATCTAATAAGACCCCCTCAGTGCGTCCGTAATCGCAACCTCCGTGCTCGGCCTCGCAACTCATTCCACAGAAGTGCCGCATTTTCAAACCTGTTTTCGAGTTGCTGTCAGTCGTCATACAGGCTTTAGCGTCGCGGCCGACCCTTGAAAGCGATCCTGATGTGCCTCAACCGTCCCGTCCCATGAGCCATGACGACACGATGGTATACCCCCTGTCGCAGAGCTCCTCGCTGCCATATTCGCTACAGCTCGTCGTTGCGGCGTAGAGGCAGCCGACGCGCCGCCGTAGCCGATTTTCGAAGCCAAGCCAACGTCACTGACTCACAGTTTGTAAGTGACAAGGCAGAGACATTGCGTGTCTCGAAGAAACAGAAACATCACGCGAGGTCGCGGACGAGACAAGGGAAAATCACGGCCGTCCTCATCTGTGAAGGCTACGAGAATCAGTGGCTCGGCATCGCAGGATCCGACCACACACAGTGAGGACGGTGAAAGCGAGTAATCCATCCCGGCTACGCAAATGATCGAGTAGGCGCCTGGGCTATTTGCCCAGTCACGAATGTGTCATGGTTCAAAGTAATGATCGAAGACACCGGTGGTGTATCATTTGAGCGAATTGAGTTGCGTCGAGCCTCAAAGCCCGAAGCGAATGTGTACTGTTTGTCATTCTAATTTCCACTGTAACTCGGCGAGGTACGAAGCAGCCTGGGAAATGAGCATTTTGGCAAAAACAGTTCGCCGAGTAAACTCGTACAGTTCGGGGAGTAACGCTCTTTGAAATTCTGGTACCAATTGAAGTCTTAGGTATTTGGTACCCTAATCTGAACCTGACGGCCAAAGTATACGCAGCCTAAGCCTTAATTACATAGCTATTCGGCAAGCAAGTTTTCGCAACAGAAGTTTGAAACAAGCCATGGCATCTTCGTTCGTGATTCTCTCAATTTTACGTACGTTCTTGCGCGTCCGATGCTCGAATCAAGCCGCTATGACCTGCCCCCCGCCGCCTGCACCTCGTGTTGACGGCAGCTGTGGCCTAGGTGCCAGTGAGCTTTGCAAAGTACTCCGATCAATGCCCTGCCTGGGAGATAGGACGCTGGAAGCCCCTACATACATTCATACAGACTCATGGCTCATGGAGCTTCGCGCCATCATTCATTGTGTGCAAAACGTCTGTTACGAAAACTTGCTTGGCGAATAGCTAAGCTCCTATCGAAGACGACGCTGCGCCGGCGGACCCTATCACCATCGCTGATGACACTGAATCGGATTGCGACCTACAGCAGAAGGAGGTCAATTTGGAAGATATTGAGAAGATGAAGGTCGAAGAAGACGATTCTGACAGCGAAGACGAGGGCTCCCTCAGCCAGCCCTTCCACAAGAGCAGACGTTCGCCTTGCTCGTAGCGCTGGAGTCTTATTAGGCAAAACTGAAGAAATCGTGCGGCGACGCGTAGCGGAGGCGCACATTTCGTGTTTGCCTCTTTATCTACACGACTTCGCCGTGCCGCTTGGTTTCGACGTCGCTTGGCCGAAGTGATATGACAGGAAGAACGAGGCCTCTGGCAGATGTCTAGGCTGTCTTTCCGCTGCTGTCGTGGTCGTAAGCAAGATTGCCGGGGCAAGGTAGATTCACGGCGCCACACGATCAAGACCGAGTGCAAGTGGGAGGCGGCTGCAGTAGCGTCTGATCCTTCTGAATTAGCCGGCCCCTTTGAACTCCGTCTCAGCCAGACGATGATTCATAATCACGGACCGAGTACATACATAATCCTATTGCCCTCGTCGGACACCGGCGACCGCCAGCGCAGTCGAAAGAACCAAGCCTTGGTGGCTAAGCTGTCCGACCCTCCTGCGCGTGTCCTTAACTTGTTCATCAAGCGCGAGCATGGTGTCATCATGAAGAGCGAGGACATTTACAATCTCCTCTGGCGTTGTGTCCTTGCAGAAAGGAGAGTGATGAACCAAGCAGAGCGGGCGTGATACAGTATATCCACTCTCAAGCGCTTGAGATGGTGCTCGAGAACCTTCAGAAGGCGTGGGAGCGTCTTGAACCATCTCACCGTGAAGATGGCACGCCTTTTACGCACTCAGCCGTCCTTGCCAACTCCGACAACTCCGACAACACCGAGAACCGCTGCTGCGACGAATCACGATTGCGTCTGTAACGACGACTACACTGCGTGCATGGGGCTGCCGTGCTACCACAAGATCATGAGCATCTTGGAGACCGGCAGCGTGCTCAAGGCCACGGACTTCGATCTTAACTTGAGGCTTGTCCTGCTCCAAACGGTGACTGGAACTCTTCCCGAGGGTTGGCCGGACACTGCGACAGAGCGACAGAGTTTGTTCTACGTAACACAAGGGGCACACGGCTGATCGGTTGTGACATATTGTCAAGGCTAATAAGGAGGTCACAACGGAGTGAAGGCTGGGGACAACATGTCAAAGGTGGGTGTCGATTGCTTGAAGGTTTTAATCTCTGGCCCTCTACCATACATGTGCGAGGCCCTGTCTCTTTATACCTCCCATCGCAATCTCTGACTTCTTGTGGACCCACTCCCTGCCACTTGTCCAGTCCCACAACACACTGTAGGTATGTGGTGACATACATATTTGTTAGAAGGACTGTAGGACAGCTGGCGGTGATGATTTCTTCTCTCCCATCCATTTTCCTTCATTTTTCGACATCACTATTGACGCTAGTCTGAAACCGCACCTAGGACAGTTTATAACAGCAGCTTCCCTGGCACCTACAAACCCCTGCTTCTGCCGATATCCCTGTCGTGCAGCGAGCGTTGATGCCGGCACCTTCAGCAGAGCAGCCATTCCGGGAGCAAAGAAAACTCGCACTTATGCTCCCATCGGGATTGCATCGAAATACGGTTATGTCTTTCCTATCTAGAGGAAATCCCACTTTCATAAGCGCCTCATTGATCTCCGACTCTCCATAGTCTGGAATCGGAGTGATTTTAGAACATTGATCCTGTGAATGTTGGTGTCAAACTGGGGAGGACTTCTTACCATTTTTTGAAAGGGTATAGCCACAGTAATAGAGCGCTGGAACACAGGTTCCAGCCTTCGCAACAGGGACAATCGCCACCACTACGGCAGCTATCAGAGATATGAACTGAACCATGGCCAAAAGAAACTCAAGTAAGTGTAAGGGGGAACGATAGATGAACAAGACGTAAAGAAGCTTGAAAGTTGGGGTAGATACTTCGAATTCAATGATTGAGTAAGGGCATTTTATATCTGGCCAACGGGTCAAGCATGCCCATTTTCAGTCCTCTCTATGGTCTTGGTTGCCCGGACTGGACATAGGTAGTAACTCCATGATGACAACACGGCGGGTGCAACCAATCCCCGCTACGCAGCTGATCGCAACCACATCTGGACAATTATAGACGATTGCCTCACTTGCACTCTCTAGGCCGTCAAGGTTACGATGGAGGTGACTAGCGGAACGAAGTGATCGACTTCTCTGCACGTCCACTTGTACCCGCTTAACGCTCGTAAGCGGCATTGAGTATTCGGCCGATGGCAGAGACAGCCTTAGGGGCCAAGACGACTAATACCACATGGTGGGATATCTCCCAGTCAATGCAGGTATGTACCTATGTATTACTCAATCGATCCATCCACTGTAATTCACCCAAGTTGCGCGGCGTTCGAGTACAGATGACGAGCCAATTTCTAGAAAAGCGAAATCACACCACTCGATCAAGGGTGCAAGGTTCATCTGGTCAAATAGACATACGTAGTATGTACAGTAAAAAGAGCGCAATGCTGTAAGACGGGGTAGGCCAGTGGGTCATGATCAAGCAGGAAGGGTAGCAAAAGCCGAGTTGATGCCAAATTATATGCTTGGGCCACGGCTCGGAGTCTCATCGATTAAGAAACCAAAATGGAAGATTGTCTTGATTTGGGGAAATCAATCTTGCTGGCGGCTATCTATCTGTCGAGTCGGCCTTGTTACACAGCGTGATTTGAGGGAATTGTTAAGCACTAAGATAATTAAGCGAATCCCGTATGTAGGTAATACTGATCGTCACGACTATATCGACAAGATTCCAGGTGTATCCCGGACGTCAACCTTCCGACCAGATTACCAGTGACTGCAGTGTGGGGTTACATAGGCCTGCACATCAACGTAGAATGTAGATTACATGGTAAAAGGTACTTGCCCATGATGAGAAAGCTTCTTTTCTCTTCGTCATAGTATGTATCGAATGGTTGCAAATCATGGCTCTGCTCATCAATGCATCGGCTTGGAACTCCGAACACCTAGAAGCATCTATGATCTCTGTCGATACTGCAGTGAGGAACGCATTCGCCGCTGGTCCAACGCTTCCCTTCGCTTCAGGTTCATTGTTCTTGTTGTGCATCCTGCTGGATTGTATGAACAACAAGCTATGTAGCCATAAGGAGCGAAGATATTTCATAATTTTCGATTTCCCTCCAAGCTCACGATCGACTTGTCCGGGGAGGCGAACCTCAATTCAGTGATCGGTTAGATTCGATAATCCTCAAAGTCACTCGAACTGATGCAGATGGTCGGATTTAAATGCCTCTTAGGAGCACAAGGCCCCGTGGCCCATGCGGTCCCCTACCTACACTACACTTTCAGTGTTCACCCATGGAACACTGGATTTGGCCATACTCGTGGGTGAAACGTTTGAAAAAAGTAACCCACTATATCTAAACCAAAATTGGTGAGAGCTGGATTTTTCGCACCCATTTTTTTGTTCTCGAATTTCGTCAAAGTACTCGGTTTGTGTCACCCACTAGATATAGTGGGTTACTTTTTTCAAACGTTTCACCCACGAGTATATTTCTTGGTTGTGGTTTTCTTGGTCATGGCTGCGGGGCAAAAAAGCCTGGTCCGGCTTGCGATGCCCTCACGGAGTACAACGTGATACAATGAGAATTGTCACGTGTTGATGACTCATGCGCTGGAGACCCCAAAACAAACGTCACCAATGACCATATTCCCCCGCGAATGTTCTGAATCGCATCCCACGCGCAGAAGCCGTTTGCAATATGTACCTTCCGACGTCGAGAATGTTCAAGAAGCTCAGCCCGCGATCACGATACGCCTCAATCTATTCCGTTTATGAGCGATGACAGCGCGCATATCGTCCATTGCCGTAGAGTCCCTCGATATCGGATTCGCTGCAGCCAATTCCCCCAATGCGGAGCCGAGACGAGGAGCTGTTCTTTGAACTCAAGCCGCTTGCCGCCATAGAGGTATGTAGGCATGTACCAGCAGACTCCAGCGGCCAGCCCACCCTCCCTCCAAAGAAAAAACAAGACTCGCCGTATTCATTTACCCTCTTCCGCAATGGCGCATGATGCCTAGAGCGCTGGGGCGACCGATGAAGCTGTGCCGGTGGGCAATGATTCTGAGACGCGTGGCCTCGTCCAGAGTCGTCACCCCAAGCCAACCCTGACCGAATTGCCGTGGGTGCCATCTGCATGGCTGGAGGGCTTGTGGAAGGTATGTCGTCCTATGCTGGACGCGAAAGTTGGGCGCACTCGAAGTGCCACCGACGACGAACAATGCAACAAAGACAAAGACTGCCTCACCGTCCAGACCCTTGACAATTCCATCGAGAAGGCAGTCCAGGAGGTCCTTCGAACTCTTTCCCCCGCGAAGGGGTTGCGTGGGCGTCTATCGCTGCTAGAGGCGCCCTCAGCTCGATACTGCACCGTTTCCGACCTCTGAGCATTCGACTCGACCGAGATACACACAGTCATAAAACAGCTCCCTAGCTGGGAGGCACCAGGCATTTACGAGATGTCCGCAGGATTTTCAAAGCATGTGGTCTCCCCTGGCCCATTTGTCCCTTTACCAACATCACGCCCCATGGGATGGGCACGGTCGACCTCCGCTATGATATTGCTTGAGCTACATCATACATACGCTTTACTCGTTTGTGACCTTAAAGGGTGCTATTATCCTGAACCATGACAAGAAAACAAGCAAGCTGCCATCAATTCATTCGTCAAGTACGTTCACCTAAGCTCAAGTTGCACTTCAGATTGACTTCTTTGCTGAAGCATCATAGATGAATTGATGCATACTATCTCTCGTCCATTTCTGCTACAAAGCCTACGTCCGTGCTGCTTGCCGCAGATTGTTCAAGCCTCATCGTCAAGCTCTGTATTGAACCATCGTGATCGATACAGCACCTGATCCCAAATGTTCGGTTGCTTTCTTCCTTCAGATATATAACTCACGTGTTTCCCAAAGACCTGACCCCATTGCGCCTGGACATACAGCGCGTTGCCGTTCTCGAGAATATCGATCGATTTTATGTCCGATCGTGGCAGGAACACTCCATTCGGACCGTTACGGGTGCCTTCGGGCTGAAAGCCTTTCAGATATCGTTGAGCAACGAGATCACCGTGCTGGAAGCTTTGACTCTCCATATCGAATACGTGCACATCAAGATCTGTCGTAATGAGGAGTTTGCGTTGGTTCGGAATTGATGTCATGGCGTGCGGCCCATCCCACCACGGAGTGCTAGAACCCCACTCGGTGGAGAGTCGGACGGGACTGCTGATGATGTGGGATTCATACTTTGTCTCGAACGAGCTAGCCGTGTACCTGTATGCGTTGAGAATACTCTTGGAGCCCTCTGAAAGCGGTGATCTATCATTGCCAGCAGCCCAAAGTACTTTTCGCTGATCATCCCAGAGCACTGCATGGACAGCAGAAACGCCATCTAGTTGCTGTATTGGCGCAGCTCCCACACCTTGCGAGGAAAAAGTATCAAAGATCTTAATGCCACCCCTTATGTCGTTTGATGTAGTAGCAATGGCTATCTTCCCGTCAGGGAGCATCTCCGCAGAGTGAGTGTTGTCCATGTCATCTCTGTTCAGGCATATTCCAAACGCAACGGCCTTGTCTGTATCACGCCCAGGGTGATGATTGATGATAATTGCTGCGGATCCATGAATAGCGATCACACTGTCTCCATTATTTGCCCATTTATTCTCCGGTGCAGAGCACCCCTGGGCTTGACACAAATCATAGAGACATGCCCGAAGCTCGACAGAGATGTTTTTCCCATCCTGCACACTCCAAGACCATGACGGCTGCCCATCGGTGTCATGAATCACAATCCGTGCTGTGCTGGTAGGAGACCCATACAGACCTGTTATAATCTGGGACTTGAGGCTGTCTGGGAACAAGCTAATGCCACTTGGATGAAGCTGGGGGAGAGATCCAAAAGCTGACGACAAGAGCGTTAGAGCCACCGATGAATACAACAGCCACATTCTTATTTAGAATGATGTAGATTGAGATAAAGACGCGTGAATATGGTGCATATGCGAACCTTTGATTAGATCTAAACTCAAATTTAGAACCGGCGTTAGTCTTGTTCTTTAATCGAAATGACACTTGGAAGCTGTAGCCTGTCTCACAGAAGCAAGCAACAGCGGTACATGGCGACCAATGAGTCTGTGCTTTCGTGTGCCAAGAATCAAGATCTCACAGCCTCACACGACACCATGATCAAGCCTATGGGCCAATGAAAGCCGAGGTGAACTGGTTTTCGCAAGAAGATACAAAGCGTAGACTGCCGATGTTGAGTCCCCTCATGTATCATTTTTCAAGAGCGGGTTCGCACCCTGACCCATGATACCTCAAAATACACAAAGGGATAATCATGGACCACGCGTTGCCCGCTGACAAAATGGACGGGGGCTGAAATTGAAGGACAGTCTTGCAAATTGCGTGGCCTTCACACGAAGTTGTCGTCCATGACTCCGTGCCGTGCTGATAAATTGCTGAATTTGTGGTGTCGATGCGATCAAGGTTATCGCGATTCGCAACCATCCTAGCCTAGGCAATGGGCAAGCTAATCCAGCTCAGCTCAAGCGCCACATCAAGAAGCACGGGCCTGATGGTTGTTGTTGAGCAACCGTAGGTATACGAGTTGGCAACACTTTGTTCCCTATGGCTGCTGACAGGCATTTCGCCCCCGATTGCTTCGATGATTTGAGCAATATTGAATGGCAAGTCGTCATCTGATGCAAATCCCTTCAAGGTGTCCTTGTTTTCCTGCAGTTGTGTAAGCTCTCGAAGATAGGCAGTTGCTTACGCGGCAAAGTTATCGAGAGAATACGTCTTGACAGGAGCATGACAGCACTAGGAGCATTGCACTGGACGAGCCGCCTCGGTCTGACGCATTTATTTCAGATTATTTAATGCTTGAAAATGCAAGAAATAGCGAAGAAAAGGCACCAAGACCGGACGTAACAAGAAATAACACCAGCGCGCCTCGTCTCCAAGACTCCGAGTTAGCCGGATCCGTGGTCGGTATTCAGGTAAAGAACGTTCTTTGTCGTTTTTGGGTAATGCACAATGCCAAATGCACAATGCCAGAAGCAATCGGGCGGCTCAGTGACTCTGAGGGTGGTGCAAGTTAAAGCGTTCCCATCGAAGAATCGAGAGGCTTTCCAGTGTCCACTAGGAACTTGCTCCAGCGGTGTCTCTCAAATGTACGGCCTACCATAGTTTGGTGGCCGGTGGCTGGGTGTGCGGGGCAAAATGCAAATAGTGGCCGGAGTTGGATTGGTCTACCTACAAACAATCTCCGATAAAATTCACTGATCTCTTACAAATCTGATGAAGCGTTTCGTGTTGCCGGGCTAATGAAGTCTTCTGCATTCGCAGAAATCTGCTACGTGCCACGTCTTGGGACTCGGGAGATCCAGAATGGAGTGAAGACTGAGGGCAATTGTCTACGCAGCCGCTCAAGTCAAAGATGGGATGTCGGTGCTTGATGAAGGTCGTGATCTCTGGCCTCAATCATACATACGTAGGCGAGGCCATTGTCTTCTGCACCTTCGCTCACGCTCGTGCATCTGCTCCAACCTCTAACTCATTCCGGTTCTTGCCACTGTCCCATACATCATTGTCCCTGACAGTGGGCACTATGCACCACGATATCCTGATTTCTGATTAATACTTATACTCCCAAGTCGCTCGATCTCATTTTACTTTCAGAGGTTATAAGCTTGTCGGATCCAGAGGTTCTCCTGCTACCATAGGCTAGAAGTCCTTCGGCTGTCATAACGTCAACTTAGAAAGGGAGACTTTGCGTTGTAACGGTTGTGCAACCTCGTCGTCATGCCCACCGGGATGAGTAGGCCAAATCAGTGATGAAATAGTTAGTGGAAGACAAGACCCTTGTTTTTGAACTTCAGCCTTGATCTCTTGACAAGTCGGCGCATTTCGGAGCATTTTCATTTGTCTCGGTGCAACCGAAGAACGAGGTTCGGCTCGTGACGGCTTTCCGTTTGACACTATACTAGGGCCCCTTCGGAGTCCTGACGCCGCAACTCCCATTTATCCATTCGTTCTTAGGCATAGGAGTGGGCGCGTGAAGCGAAGAATTCGAGGGTTGAGAGCTGTCAGGGCAACGTGGCTTGATTGAGACGACCATCCCACAGTCACTAATAGTCACTAGCAAACTCAATAAGTGCCGTCTGGGTGAATCTTCATCCAGGTCATTCTTTCGGCCGAGAACCCTAGGTAGTTTCGAGCCAGTCGATATGAATTAGTCGAGTATTCTTAGTGGAGAAAGCGGATGTTATGATCGCGTGATTCATAGGGGCTCCTGACACCCTCACGACCACTTTCGAAGTGTCTAGCTAGAAGTCGACGAAGATAGGAGATGCAATTACTGATCGGACACACAACCCCCATTGTGCAAAGCCCAAACAATTCGTCAAAGAGTTTCATATATAGCACCTTGCCCATGATATAATTGAAGACTTGAGTATGGTCCTCACATCAAAATTTCCAGCCATCACATCAGCGAATGCAATCATCATGGCTTATGTCAAAGTGGCAAGCTTATTTCTCCTCAGTCAGCTGGTGGCTGCCGCCCACCTAATGCCTAAATCACCAGCATGTTTGCCAGTACACATGATGGCCGCGCGAGGAAGCCTTGAAGCTTCTGGAACTGGGATTCTGCAATCGTTGGTCCAAGAAATCTCCAAGAGGCACCCGAGCTCTACTGTCGAGCCCATTGACTACCCTGCCGGGATGGAAGATTATGATGTGTCCGTGACCGCAGGCACGCAAGCAGTGAAGAAGCAGATTACTTCATACGTCGAACGCTGCCCAAAATCTCAAGTCGTCCTGTTGGGCTTCTCCCAGGGGGCACACATCACAGGAGATGCACTTTGCGGCGGCACAGCATTAGACACTGGGGTCTTCACGCCGCCATTGAGTCACGATATTAGTAGCCACAGTAGGTTACAGCTCCAATTCTCTTCGCCGTCTACTTACACTTTTGATACTGTACAACCCATTTATATTATTTTTATATGTTCACCCCTCTTTTGGTCTTCTCTAACCTCTCCAGTCTCCGCTGTTGTCTGGTACGGTGATCCGCGCCACGTTCCAGGAAAGTCGTTCAACAAAGGTAACGCAACAACCGATGGAGTAAGTTTCGTAATGCCCTATGGACTCGGTTCCGTCAGTAACTTATTGTGCGCTTAGATGTTTGTACGCGAAGGAGCCAACCAGTCCTGTGACAAATACTCAGACATTCTGGCCTCATACTGTGATGACGGCGATGCGTTCTGCGCCACCACTGGAGACAACCTTATCGTCCACGTCACCTATCCGGAAAGATATGATGAGATGGCTGCAGAGTTTGTCAACGAGAAATTGGCATCACGACACTCGACGGCGCGAAAAGCGATTTAAGAGAGTATTGCTGGTTGTCCATGCACAACTCATATGACCATTGAACGCGATCGCCATTTGAGAAGAATTGTTGTGGGGGTCTTGCTAACAAAGCGAAGGCTCAATGAGATGCGTGCACCCTTCAAGATTTGAAACAATGTGTGTGTCATTGTGTATACTATACCTACAACCTCTATGTTCGAAGTGTATCAACTGATATCCATGCAACCTATTCAGTCGTTTAATTTCAGGCTTTTGTATTGATCGATTCTCATCATTTGCAGCATTGAAGCATTGAAGCATTGATGAACGTCTCTTGCATTTACCAATTTTTTTCGAAAGAAAATTTGAAGTCACCAATCGCGTTGCTCATTGAACCCGCCGAGCGCTTAGGTATTTGGCTACCAGGAGGTAGGTATTAAAAGTGGCGACCGCGATTGTGCCCGCCGGAAGCAGTTCCGTGACCCGTCCAACCTCGTTTGCCACATTTTTCTTGATATGTGTGTATTTTAAGACGTTAATATCCCGCCCTTCATATCATATGCCGATCATGCCGTACACAGCGTTTCTCCGCTAATAACGAGGTCCCAGCATGATAAGGGCACCAAGAAGCTTTTGTTCACTCTTGACAATTCGTACCCAACGTCGTGGCCTTCAACTACTCGGTCCAGCAACATCTCCACTGCCTCTCGGCCGCGCCGCCATGTCTATGACGCCATCACCCGACGATATCGCCATCGAGCTTCCTGATGGCCTCACAATAGATCAGTTAAAGTCGTTCCGACCATACAAAGTAGATAATTGATCCCATCATCTTAGACAGATTTCTGAACTTCTGTTTGGACTTTTTCAACC
Organism: Claviceps purpurea; assembly: GCA_029405325.1. NCBI lineage: Eukaryota > Fungi > Ascomycota > Sordariomycetes > Hypocreales > Clavicipitaceae > Claviceps > Claviceps purpurea. Next base: position 4,822,375 of record CM055782.1, on the reverse strand, counting down.
CATTTTTCTGACCTCCACGCAGGAATGGACGGCCAATTTGAACAGAAGTCTTTCGCTCCAAACCAAGACGTCCCATCCCTTCCACTCTAATCCCTACGTCCTGCGATCCGTCCAAGTCCAGTCTTTTGATCGATTCGGCAATCAGCGCCTAGGATTTGTCAAGGTCGCTGCCTCAATTTCTAACTCCTCGGGCGAATCACTTCCTGCGATAGCTCTGCTTCGGGGGCCCAGCGTGGCCATGCTCGTCATGCTCATCCCTGATGACGTACCCGAAGAATCAAAGGAACGATACGTAGTTTTAACAGTGCAGCCTCGCGTTCCGGCTGGAAGCTTGGCCTTTGTGGAGCTACCGGCAGGAATGGTAGACGACTCTGGAAGCTTCAAGGGTGCGGCAGCGAAGGAAATTGAGGAGGAGCTTGGCTTAGAGATCCACGAGGATCAGTTAGTCTGTCTTAATCAATTGGCGGACGATGCTGTAAAAGATTCAGGAAAGGGGCGGGGAGAACAACTCCCAGCGGCCGTGTTTCCCAGTGCGGGCGGTTGTGATGAGTATGTTACGATATATTGCTACGAGAAGAGGATTCCAAGGTCCCAATTGAATGACTGGAGCGGGCGTTTGACGGGATTAAGATCGGAAGGGGAAAAAATTACGCTCAAGGTGGTGCATATGAAAGACCTTTGGAAGGAGGGTGCAAGAGACGCAAAATGCCTAGCGGCTGTTGCGCTCTGGGAAGGTTTGAAGGGGGAAAATCTGCTTTGACGGCAAGCAACGAGAACTTCATTAAAATATGTAGTAAGAAACAGTATTATCACGTACCAGTAAATAAAGAGACGAGAACATTAAGTTCGTATTTGTGCTCTGACTCAATACACTCTCCCCAAACATGCAGCAGTGACCGCTAGTTGTATCCGAGAGTTCACGAGTCACGACTCAGAACTTGAGACTTTGCGCTAGTAGCATTCCTTCTGCGAGCGTCCCAACCCTCGCATCGATTGCGCAGCCTTCCTTTGCCAGTCTTTCACACTCATGCCACAGATCCGCCAGCTTGACCGTGAATACCTCAATGAACTCTCCGTCTTCTAATTGCGGCTTCGGGTCTTGGTTTTCGGGCAGCGTCATATCAATCTTCATGTGCACCATTCGGAGATTCGTGTTGCAGAATCCGGGGTCGTTATACATGATTGGCGTAGTCTCCGTAACCGTCCCAATGTAGCCGGTTTCTTCTCGCAGCTCTCGGATGGCAGCCTCTTCAGCCGATTCCCCAGCATCTACCAGGCCCGCTGGCACTTCAATGGTGACCTTTCCAATTGGTGGGCGATATTGCTTCTGCAAAATTATCTCTCCGCCTGTCGGCTTGTCCAGGATAGCGACAATCCCGACACCGTCAATTTCAGCGCCATGGGGACGCGTCCGACGCTCGGCCGATTCCCATGTCCGGAAGGCGCCATTGGGATCTTGGTAGGTGATTCTGAGAAGGGTTTCGACTTTGGTGAGCCACAATGCACGATGATATCGCAGAGGTTGGAGCAAACTTTGGGTATCCGTGACGGCTTCTTTGCTTACTTGGTCAGCTTGATCCATCGGGCTTCGCTGTCTGGCTAGGAAATGAGTGAGCGAAGCGTCAATTTGCGCTGGCGGCAAGCTAGATAGCTCCATTGAATCATTTGCGACTTCTCGTACCAAGGCCCCGGAGGACACGACTTTAGAGTTTGCTGGCGACATGAGGAAATGACAAGTTTTAATGTTGTTGTTGCCGGTGAATTGACATGATGACAGATCGAAATTGTACACGACGGCCCGGCGTTCAGTAGGTACTGTAGTCTGTACCTAAGGTAGTGATTAGCGCGGCCATTCCCCCACCCCCACCTCGAGACCGTAGACACAGTGGTCCTCAACTCTCCGTTGCGTCGCGTCATGCAATCACCCGTTCAAACTCTGTAAACTATTGCGATCTCTAGCAAGCAACACAACTTCAATACCTTTGAGTTATAACTTACTAATTATGATGCACACGTACCTAATCCATGTACATACCTTGTAGTACCTACTCAGAAGAGGAGCTTGTGCGGAGTCCGCTGTGGGCTCTAGGCGGATCAGGTGATTCAGGTCTCTACGGTTACCTAGGGAACGCAATCAGCGCGCCCGTGGATTGAGATTCGAAACCATCTGGACGCCACGAAGCAGGTTTACCCCGCGTATCGCAGTCAAATTGGCGTGCCGCGTTGTTCAACTGCCGGATGCCATCACAGTGTTCTTCAAGCAACCGAACACCGGGTTGTGGAGCGATAAAAAGGGGACCTGGAAGGCTGTGATCACTGATGCGAAGCTCGCGCGCATTGGCATACCATCACTGGGCACAGATCGCAAGTCCTGGCATGATGGCAGGACTCTTGCATCTTCGATGGTTCCGACTATCCTCCAGAAGTGTTTCTTTTGAAATTGTTATCAATGGTCATCGACACCTAGGCAGTAAAGTATTATCAGACGTAAACTTTTGTTTACTACAAGAGTTTAGTTAGATGACAGAGAAGAATCAGGCAAGTCCCATCCATCCGCCATCCCGCTCATAACACGTAATACTTGTCGTGACCACGGCTTATGCAGACAATTGATGGTTCGAACACTATGTACCTACCTAGAGGACTTTCCACCTCCATCCCGTGACTGATATGCGAGTCGCTGCGAGGACAAGCGCGGCAGCCAACATGACGGAACCACCCCAGATCTGGGCCCCCAAATATGCACCTCCTTCCCGATCAATGATCGCCCCAGCTGTAGGCGGGCCGGCCAAGGCAGAAAACGCGCACAAGGTTTCGATCATTCCAAACCGAATTCCCATCTTCTGCGGGTCCGTCGTCAAACTCGCCAACGACGGAACGTATGTAGCTTGGTTTGCGCTGGTGGCCAAGCCGTAAAATACGCTGAAAGCATACATACTCGCCCGGGTCTTGACAACAGTCCAAATGAAGAGCATGGTGCCTATCAGTCCGGTTGCTAAGATGTATACATTGATGGGACCGAGATGCCGATTCGCCACATGCCCGACAAATGGTCGAACTCCAATGCCGACCGCATTCGTGATGAGAAGCAAGTTTACAGATTCGAGCGACGAAAATCCAACAATATTTCGCGCAAAGCTGTTTATCTGTATTGTGGTCTGTTAATCGATTGCCCGTGAACGTTAAAGCTCGGGGATTCTGTTTTTGACTTACATAGAACAGTCCGAAATACATGCCGTAAAAATTGAAAAAGGCACCGACAGCGAATAGCACATATGACGTTTCTTTGAATGCCGCCCATTCAATAAACGGGCCTGTCTTGCGCCCAGGAAGGCGTGGGCGTAACAGCAAGCATGATATGATGCAGATCACAAGCGCGATAAGCGCGGCGACTCGAGACGCCCACCGAAAGCCAATCTGAGGGATTAAGTACTGTACTGTGGTGGGAAATATCACTCCGCCTGCAGAGGTGCCAATGCCAGACAAGGATAACGCCAGAGATTTGTGCTTCTTGAAGTAAGAGCTTGTGATGCTGACGGCGGGGGTCGAGCCGATTCCGATGCCGATTCCAAGGCAGATGCCCTGAGCAAGCATGATTTCCCAATATTTCGAGCAGAAGCTCGTCATATATGAGCCGAGAATGACGAAGAAGCAGCCCACGATGATAACCTCACGTGGATATCCAGCGTCCGCGATGCGACCAGCAGGGGCACAGACAAGGAAGCCGATGAACACTTGAATGGAGCCGATCCAAGATATATTTGCCGAATTCATCCCAAGGGTATCGACATAATACAGTTGGTACACTCCCCAGGTGGCGGCGTAGCCCCATGAAACTGCATTGGCGAGATTGGCAGCAATCACCTGAGACCATGCCAGCCAACCACCATCCGGGGGATCAAAGTCGAAATCAGACACTTGGTCAGGGCATTTCTTTTCGTTATCAAGGTCTGTAGGGAGACGATCTGGATGACAGAGAGTGATGGCTGACGAGGATGAGGATGTGGAAAATCTGCTGCCACTGCCTCCAACAAAGTTGCGGACAGTACAATGCTCCATTTTTTCGATGGAAACCCTCGGGGCATTCATGCTTGAGGAAAATTCACCCTACTCATGAGCGGTGAAGGCCAAATAAAGAGGATCAACTCAGATCTGTTCGGGTCAAGAGGGCTATGGGTCGCATTTGTCAACAGCCTTTCTAGTCACCCCGTTGCCTTCTTTCCATCTTTATATGTACATTGGTCGTCGTCCTCATGACTATCAAGGTCACGCGGATGATTCTCTTATCAACTAGTAGTTACCAACTTTGTTTCACTCTACATGCCGAGACCGCATCTAATCATCTACGGAGCCGAGGACAAGTACGGAGTGTACGGAGTACGTATACGGACATTACATTCTCGTCAATCAGTGCAGTACGGTGTGAGGAATCAAGATAAGTCGTGTTTTGCATCCCCTTTTTATTTTCTTTCTTCGCGGTACGTATGTAACCGCCTTTTCCGCGATACGGGTAATTCTCTGCCCAGCCATTTGGGGAATGCATTCCTCACGGCTGCCGCATTCCGGGCCTCGTCATATGCGCGCTTCGCGACGCGACCACTAATCATACTAGGCTTATAGACGTCGATTGAAGTGAGCTCTTTCGTGAGACATGACTTTAAGTACATGGATTTGATCCATACTGAGCAGCTTGCTGAACCTCGTTATCTAGCATCTGTGGTATAGCCTTCCACCAAGCACTTCACTTTTCTATGCACGCCTATGATGTGCTCTATATGATTCCTTGAGGGAAATTCGTTTCGAGCTCGATTGCAGTCCTGTGAACTGTCATCATGTCTCGGAACCATACTGCTTGACAAGTCACACGGCATCCAGAATATTTACACGCTATAGTGACTCGTGAGTGGTCGACGTATGCATCTATTATCAGCATACTAGAGAGCAATGCGCGTGGAAGAACAAGATGAAAAGGCAAAAGACATTGAAGATAAGCCTAAGGTAAGACGTCAAGAAAAAGGCTTAGCTCATTTTGCCAAGATAAGCTTCGGCCTCATCTTGAAACCTGGGAGCTTCCAATTGAGGTAATGATAGATTACTCTTCTTGATGTCGTGATTCTTCGTCTCTGAAGAGGAAACAAGGAGGTGGTCAAGTTGGGAGTTGGGTATTACCCAGCTTCTCGGAAATTCTGTTTCCTCCCGCCGGTGCTATTTCTTTTGTCTCGTTTCCAATATCGTGCTGCTGAGCCTGCCACCCTACGGCCTATTACACTGACCAACGTCAGCGGCAGGAAAGCTGTTGGAGATCATGATCCCCATATTGACGATTTCGAGCAGTGTTCACTGTTCAGTCCCCAGTTTCATTTCAGCCTGCCTATATACCGATATTCTCAGCAATTAAATAATTGGGTCGATTCTGCTCAGTCAATAGCGCCCTCTCGTTGCGCTTTGAACAGGGGAAAGGGAAGATATCTGCGAAAACTGTGTTCCGTTGTATGTAGCCTCTGCACATGAATGGCCGAGAATGGACTGGATTCCTTCCTCCATGCAACTTAATCTCGCATACCCTCCGTGCTAGTATGCGTCTGATGCAAACTCGCTAGCACGCTCCAAGGAAGATAGTGAACCCATATAAGAATGCCACCACGCCATGTACGATATGCCAGGCACCGCTGCACCTAAAGTCCTCATGGACGAGTTCGTATCTGACGGACTCAAGCTCGCGCACATGCCACTCGCATTCACCTCCATCTGCGATGGGGGACAGCCTTCCGGGTGGTGATGGTCATGAAAGGGCGTAAATGAGAAGTCGAATGGGAGTTGCTGTAGCTGTGCTTGCGAAGGAACACACTCATCGGCGATACTAGCAGACGAAAAAACCCCAGGCCATGGTATTGATGGCGAGACTTCGAAGTCATCCGATAGTTGACTGGTCGGGGACTCAGTCAATGCGTGTTTTCTCATCTGTCGTTCTTCGTCGTAGAGAGGCTGAATACATTTGCGGCCAGTCGGCGTCTTCAGGTGACGAGCAAAGTCGTGCAACCGATTGAAGCGACGGCCACAGCCCCAGCAACCATTCGACTTCAATTCTCCGTAGCACAAGAAATCTTGCTTTTTTTCGGAGGCGCCACTGCTTCGCGGAGTCGGAGCCCCATAATTGTCGCAGGACACGCGAGGGTCGCAGGTATGAGGCGGTATCTTGCACGTCGATGCGCTCCTCAGTGGGGAACAGTGACGGGAGCCGCGGCTTTGAAGCCGTTTTCTTCGCGTGGCATTTTGGGGATGACCTGGCTCCATGGCATCGTCATATTGCATCTCAGCGTGCAACTTTCTTCGTTTGCTCTGCCCTGAGTGCTTGCATTAGTCCTTTCTTCTAGGTGCTGAACCGGGAAAACTGATGTCAATTACCCTTGGACGAGCAGCCATCCATGCTGGATTCACTACATCTCTGCATCCTGCTCCAATCGAAGAATTTGATGTTGATCTGGCCGTGAAAGCCTATTCTCGAGCAGCTGTCACATGCATGCGAGAGTAATTCTGTTTGCTGCCCATCAACATTTTGGTTCGGGGATCTGTTTTGTTCTTAAATAAGTCCATTCCCTGGCGAATGCGGTCCCATCACGACTCTCAAATCTCGACTCATCTCGACTCTTGAGACTCCCGAGTCCCGGCTTCTCCAGAGTCCAATTAAAGATCGTGTGGGGCATGCCGCATTACCAGGTATGTAGGCCTTAGGAGGTATGTACCTTAGCTGTAGGTACATAGCCTGTTGGTCACTGGGGAGAGCCTCGTCCATTTTATACGCTGAAGGCCTGCTAATTGGCCCGGACTGCTGGGCTCTGATCTGTCATCCCCCACTGATGACCGAACTCGCCCGACCGCATGCCAACCTCGGCCAACGAACGACGCCCCGGGACGCGGGAACGTGGCAGTGCAACAAGGCCTCTTTCCAGGCTCCTAATTCCTTGACTTAGCAAAGGCACTTATCTTCTGCATCCCTTCTGCTGCACCGAGTCCCCGACCTGTCATAGCATGGCCAGCGTATGTGCCCGGTAGAGAAGACCTACTCGCGGCAACAGATCTCGTTGGGTAGTCATGGCCCCGTCCGCCACCAAGAAAGCCAGATTGAGAGTCTTCGCACCCAAAGTCCGCACCGGGTGCGTGACCTGGTGAGTTTCCTCCTGCAGTGATGCCTCCACTTCCCGACTTATGGCCTACATACCTACCTGCTATCTACATGCATACGTATAGTACATGGTACTGCCTGCTTGACCTCGGGGTTGCCTTCTTGCTAAAATGGTCTTGTCAGTAAAAAACGACGCAAGAAATGCGACGAAGAGAAACCTATCTGCCGACGATGTAGAGACGAGGACTATATATGTGACGGGTATCTCAATATTGTGTCACCCAAGCAGACTCGTAAACCAAAGCCTCATTGTCTCGCGGAGCATACCGCCCTGATCAAACAAAATTTGCCTGGAAACGCATTCGAGCATTATTTCCGACATCATTTCTTCACGTTTACTATCCTCGACTTGATGGACTTACCCAAAGCGACGACTTTCTGGACAACGACTCTCGTCACTCTCCAACAGCATAATTCGTACATACAGCCGGCTATCACGGCCCTCGGCGCGACTCACTGGCTGTTCCTATCCGGCGTTGAGAAGACTCATCATTTGCAAAAGTTTATCGTGGACCAGTATAATCAAGCCATTACTAATCTAATACCCTCGATGGAGACTGGGAGGTGCTCGGACATGGAACCTATTCTAGCATGTTGCCTCTTGTTCGTCTGTATCGAAAGTCTTCGCGGCAACCAAGCCCAAGCGATTCGTCACCTCGAGGCCGGGTCGCGGCTTTTTAGCGAACAACTGCAATCTACGAATTCGGCTCTATCACTGCAGTGGCTTGCTGCAATGTTCCAATCCCTTGGCAATCAAGCGGCTCTTTTTGCCGAGAAGCAAGTCCTTCGAGATCTGACAAGTTTCCTACCTGCACTAGACAGCGATTCTTCCGAGGCCTTCACACACCTGGATGAGGCCAATGAAGCACTAGATAGATTGGACAGTACTTTCAATCGCATGTGCTGGGATTGCTCAGACAATTGTGAAGATGTTGCCAAATGTCCCGATCATTGCAGCTGCGAGAGTTGCCTCGTATGGAACGCCTTTGAGAACCAAGTGGCAACTTTCAGCCTGCAGTTCCAGCCGTTGGTGAAGAGGATTGAGGCAAAAGGAAATCTTGGCGAACGACAGCGGCTGGTTCGTTTGCAACTTGTGGAAAAGGCTTGGCAAATCCTCGTCGACGATTCTGAATACTGTTACGCAAACTTCAAGCCTCAGCACTCAGACGAACTTTTGGATCTCATCGAACGCAGCCTAAAGCTAGCGGCCCATCGGCCGACTTTTTCGCTCAGCGCAGACATCATCCCTGCGATTATCGATGTCTACGACTACAGCCCTAGTGCAGAGCGTCGGAGAAAGGCAATCAGTCTGCTACGGTCGTACCAGCTCCGGGAAGTGGTTTTTACCAGTCAACAGGTGGCTGACTTTCTAGAAGACCACTTCTCTAAACTTTGCCTAGGAGAAGCGAAACAAGAGTGCTCTGATGAAGGTAACCCGGCGTCCAAGGATATGATTATTTCGGAGCGTCTACCACACACGCCTTCTTTACGCTCGCGAATGTGGGAAATTTCATCAGCTATGACGGCGTACTTTTGAGCGTAGCTGTAGCCTGTGCTCTGCTTTCGCTAATCACGGTTGAGGAGGCTTTATAATTCCTTTGTTGGCAGATTGGGTAGGGCAGTGTTGTGTCACGTTGCATAGGCAACCATCAAATGCTAGGTTGTTTCAGCAACCATGCGTCTTTTAGAAGAGTCGAGCGACCTTCGGTGAGTTCACGTCGTTAAACCTTGCCATATGCAAATCCTTACTCTATCGTATATCCCACTATATAATTCGCTATAACAGGCGACGCTATTCTCACAGCTCTATACCTTGCGGTGGACTTGGTCGCTAATCCCTTCCCCATGAAACAGCATTGGATCGCGGATCCGCCAATGGTAGAGCATCTTGACGGCCTGAGGCTGGCTCTTGAGCACGATGGGACAAAGAAGGCATATTTATGTCCACACACCTCCTCTGGGTTTGATCACAGCGACTGCATTGCCGACAATATGTCTTGTCTTGTCGTAGTTCTGAAGTTTCTTTCTAGCTCAGTAACTGGAACGAGCTCGAGAATGTTTTAATCGCCTTGCCGTTGTAACGCTACGAGCAAAGATGGGAATGATGTACAGCTTCTGCCGTGTGACTGGAAATCCGTCGCCGCTGCAAGCCTACTAGCCAGGTTCGGAGCCTCACGTCTTGTTGCGAATCGACTTGTGGCGTATCCTATGACAGGGGTGCCTGTTGCAGTAGCAATCTGAGTTCTCCTGAGCATATGATTCCAATGTTTCAAAATTGCCCGGGAAGGGGGCGACTATATTGACGACGAGATCTTTGATGAGGATAAAATGCCACGCATATTGATGGATCAAGTATGAGTAAGACATACTGATCTCCTTCAGCATGATTGCAATGTATCAAGTCTATTTCATTCACGGATGGCAGTTTCGGCAATTGTGCAAGCTGAGGTCTTCTTGCTAGTCAGTCAATGTATAATCTCAGCCCACTACACGCCTATTATATGCGGCTCACCAAGCTGTCCACTGTCTAGTCCAAATTTGCCCGGTCTATCCACATGTTTCGTCGACATGAAGATAAAAACTTAGGCTCCCGAACTCAACTGTGCATGTAGCAAGTTCATACGCATTAACGGAAAAAACATCTCTCGGGCACTGAATACAATAGAATTTACGCAACAGGATTAGATCAGCCCATGCATCACCTACCTATAGCTAGTATGCACATATCAGCTACCTATGAGGTATCGATCAAGCTTTTGGTGGACACAATACATATCGTTTACCTACATGTGGAGTGCGTGTGCCGCCAGCTCTTATCGATAAGAGCAAGTAGAAATTGAGGTTGTAACTTGTCGACGCGAAGTCCCCGCCTTTCATGTTCCAGCCGTCTCCACTAAACACCACTTCACGCTGACAACCGACGGCCGCCGAGAGAGATAGACTGAGGAATATCGATTCGAATTTAGGTTCTCTTGCCATTCAAACTCAGTAGAATTACTCGATTAGCAAGTCCGCTTGTTCCCCGTCCATAGGTCGATATGTCGGACGACGAGGACTTCATGCAGGAGTCGGGTGATGAGCAGTAAGAGATGTGGCAAAACTTCCCTCGGGGTTTCCTAAGCTAATCCAAACAATCGCTAGATATGATTTCGAGTACGAAGAAGAGGAAGAGGACGAGTCAGGAGATGTTGATATCGAGAACAAATACTACAATGCAAAGCAAATGAAGGCAGCGGATCCCGAGGATGCCGTTGCTGAATTCCTTGGGTTACAATCGTTGGAACAAGAAAAGGGCGAATGGGGCTTCAAGGGCTTGAAACAAGCGATCAAGCTGGAGGTCAAGCTTGGAAAATATGATCAAGTGAGATGCAGTCGCTATGGTTGTGCAAGATTCCATCGTCACTGACATCGAGAGTTAGGCCGCAGATCATTTTGCGGAGCTTTTGACATATGTCAAATCAGCAGTTACGAGGAATTACTCAGAGAAATCCATCAACAATATGCTCGACTACATTGAGAAGGGGGCGGATGGAGACGAAGCATCCGAGAGTTTGGAAAGGTTTTACTCCCTCACGTTACAGAGCTTCCAAAGCACCAAAAACGAAAGGCTATGGCTCAAGACCAATATCAAGCTTCTCAAGCTCTTACTCGACCGGAAGGAGTACGGTCTAATTTCCAAGAAGCTGAAGGAGCTTCATAAAGCCTGCCAGCGACCAGATGGCACGGATGATCCAAGCAAAGGCACCTACTCGCTTGAAATTTACGCTTTAGAGATCCAGATGCTGGCCGAGACAAAGCACAATAAGCAGCTGAAGGCACTATATCAGCGAGCACTCCAAGTGAAGTCGGCTGTGCCGCACCCAAGAATCATGGGTATCATCCGAGAATGCGGCGGAAAAATGCACATGGGCGAGGAAAATTGGAAGGAAGCCCAGAGCGATTTCTTTGAATCATTTCGCAACTACGACGAAGCAGGCTCTCTGCAACGCATACAGGTGCTCAAATACCTTCTTCTGACCACCATGTTGATGAAGTCAGACATCAATCCATTTGACTCACAGGAGACCAAACCTTACAAGTCCGATCCGAGGATATCAGCAATGACGGAGCTTGTTGATGCTTATCAAAGAGACGATGTGCACGCCTACGAAAAGGTTTTGCAGACCCATCAGGATATTCTCGACGACAGCTTCATTGCTGAAAACATCGACGAGGTCACTCGCAACATGCGCACCAAAGGCGTGTTGAAGCTGATCGCTCCCTATACCAGGATGAAGCTTTCGTGGATTGCCAACCAACTGCAGGTGTCCCTGCCAGAAGTGCAGGACATTCTTGGGTTTCTCATCGTGGATGGCAAGATTGATGGGACGATCAACGAGCAAAAACAAATACTGGAGATAAGGTCGGATGCTGATGTGAAACGTACAGAAGCAATGGACAGGCTTTCCTGTTCAGTACAACAGTTGTTTGCAGCGATCTTCAAGGAAGGCGAGGGCTTCCGAAACCTGGATGCCAGTTCTTCGTTCGACCAAAGTATGGACTACCAAGGCCTATCAATGGCACGAAATTCGATGCTTCGAAGCGGCGGACAGCAGAGGGCCAGAAAGGGCAAAACGCAGACGACTAGTTGGGCTTGAATGAAACAGCATTGATGAAGTAAATATGACGGAACGAATCAACTCATTATTTTGGACGCTCGCTTTCTTCCAAGCTAGTAAAACTTTGTGCGCTTTTCTGAATTTACCCATCGTTCCCTTCCAATGGCCCTCTCAGGATAGAGTCCATGTTACACTTCCCACTGGATGAGAGACCGGCAGGGGAATTTCTTTGTTCGTTTCACAAAGGCAGGATTGTAGCGCTTTACGAGGAGATCTGTATGCACAGCGAGGTTCAGTAGTGGTTGCGCACGTTTAACCCCTCGTCATCGTGAGGTAAGTCTCGCATTCACTTTTAGTATGAGTTGTACAGTGTACAGCCGGGGTTAGATGATGGGAGCGACTTCTCAGTCGCAGACCTAATAATAATTCCTCAAGCATGAAATAAATCAAATTTTCAATGGTACGTGGACCATCAGCAGCCCGTCATGTCGCAGATAGAACTCTTACTTATGCGATGCTTTGGTGACTGTCACTTATCACTTTTGGACAGTATGCACGTGGTGTATGTCTCGACTCTTGTCCCCACCGGCGGCGACTTGTGATTTCTTGAGAGGTTGCACTGTCAGAAGTAACAGGTCTGTCCAGGTCGTCCACTGAACTAAGCTTTTCAAATCTATACCTTCTTTGCATAGTACATCTTTGCCAGTGCTCCATTCGGGATTTAGACATCGGACCTTTTCTTTTTACAATGCCTCTGAAGAACATCAGTCCATCTCCTGATGTGTATAGCCCACCGCAAAAGATATCAACTGGGAAATCCGAGCAGCCAGCCAGGGTTCTCGAGATGTCCTCGTGGGGGCAAACAGTAAACTCAGTGGCATTGAAAAGGTACCTACCATCGAAGCAGTACCTAGTTTGTATGTAGCACAGGCGCCTAGGTACTGGCAACTGCGGGGAGCCTTGTTGCATCCATAACGGTATAATCCCACTGGACTGGTTGGTACAGTGAGCCGAGTGTTACAACGAAAGGGGGGTCTCAGGTCTCGGCATGATGGATGCATGGTTTTGCAACGAGATGCGAGTCAACTTGTCAAGAGGGGAAAGGAGGGGGCAGGGACGGAAAGAGGAGAGGCGCGAAGTGCGGCCGGGATCAGAGACAGAGATACGACTTTATTTTGGAAGGCTGTCGTTACGGAGGCTTGTGTTGTCATGGCTGGAGTCGTGACGATATCATATTCTGATAGAACGATTTTCCGCCCTCCCCTCTTCTTAGATTTGTATGTAGCACGCCGTGTGGCATTGTGTTATCATAGCTAGGTCACCAACGATTACATGTTCTGACAGGTTGTTTTTCTTACACAACGTTGCGGGTTCAACACGGTGAGATATGAAGCCACCTGCCGCCGATTCACCCATGATATAAGGGCACGTAGCTTTGGCCGAGGCGGGGTGAAGAGAAGCCCGTCAGATGGCTGGTCCTGGTTTGCCCGTGATTGGGGCCAAGAAAACCAGATGACGTCTAAGTACGGCGGTCATGCTCGGCAGTGAGATGCATCTGGTGAAACCAGAGTTACCGGACGGGAGGTGTGAGAGGGAGTACAAAAGGCGTGTTGGGATGAACGCGCGTGCGAAATGAGTGGTTGGAGATGAGGGGTTCGTTCCCTCGAGTCTCCCTGGAGATGACCGAAACTTGGCTACATTTGCATGTATACAGAGTATAAGTCCCTTTGCGAGAAAAATAAGCTTAGGCAAATACACCCAGAAAAGAATCGAGCTCAAGCTAAACGTGCGCACGTAGCACGAGCGGCCACACATGCAAGCCAAAAAAACATTGCCATGTATACCGTACATAAGTCTCAAATGCAGCCCATCGTCGGTATCAGGTCGCGATGTACTGTACCGCACCGTCTGCTTTACAATTCGCGGACACTGTGCGTGCGACGTCAGACGCGATCATCCAAGGTCTTTTAATGAGCATTCCTACTCGGACAGCATAAAAGTACTAATCGGACAGCATTCTCCACAATTCTTGGGCTCCTGTGTATCCCCCCAAAATTACAGTGGGAAGTAAATGACCAAACTGTACGGAGTACGCATCTCGCATGTGCATGTCTCAACATCACCACGCCGCCCCGAGGAGGCTTCGGCGATTCACTTTAGCAATTCATTTTCGGTGTTCTGAATTCTTCTTTCATTGTATCTATCCTTACGTACGTCATTCGTGGCCCAGCAGAACACGCCGGCGTCTACAGGCGACTAAGTCAATTGCGTAGCCGGGACGACCTCCTCAACTTGCCCGGTCTCGCTGATCATGGTCAGGGCCTGCGATGACGGTCCAGTGGGTTTCGAGGCGTTGGTAGATGAAGATGATCGCGATGCCCCACCTCTGCCTCTGCCTCGTCCGCGGCCTCGCGTGGTCTTGGTCCTTTGTCTCTTCGAGGCCCGTAATGCCTCTGCCTCCTCTATCTCGAACTGTGACTGTCGACGGCGTATGCTTGACTTTATGGGGCGGCTGCTGGGGAGGGTCGGCTGCGACGTTGAAGCCTGTGTAGAACGATCAACAGCTTGAAGGCGGGTCGGAACCGTGACCTTTTTGTTTGATGAGGCGCGAGGTCGACCACGAAGATGGGATGATGATGAAGAATTTGGTGGGTGGCGTTGATGCGCAAATGCCAAACAGTGTGCTTTCCTTGAACACTGTCTATGAGCGAAAGGATACATAAAAAGCGGAGAGTGTCACGAGATTTCTGGGGAATGCTGTCCGGTTAGTACTTTTATGCTGTCCGAGTAGGAATGCTCCTTTTAATTACGCTCGGCTGATAAAGTCGAAGCGGCAGAGCGAATTTGACGGCCCGGATGTGTGGCGGATGTTGTGAATGGAGCGAAAAGGCGATGAGAAAGACCGACATGCAAATCCTCGCCAAATCTTTTCGGAACCGGAGACTAAATTAGTAAATAAGGAGTCAACCAGCTGTGGCTGAAATGGAGAACTGGATCGTCGCTTTGTTACGGTTGTTACATCAGCGATGAAGCGCTTGAAATGGTCTTGGGCGGGTATGTAGGCGCCTTACAGATGCAGATGTGACGTAGAAATTTTGACGCCGTAGCGACTGACAGTGGGACTCGTCACTCGCTTTGACGCGCCCCCTTGACGCTCCTTTGACGCTCCCGTTCTCCGTACCTAATAAACCATTCTTGATCCAGGATCACGGCTCGTTGCGTTCCACTGTGGAGCCACTGCAATCTGCAGAAATGATCTTGCTTCTTGCTGGGGTGATCACTGGCTCTCTCGTTTCGTCTCTCCAAGTTCTTTTTAGGTACATGCCAAACGCATGGTGGCAGCATCTTGGATTCGTGAATGAATGCCAGAAAGTCAGCGCAAACCACGCAAGGTTCAACAATGAAACAGAGCATGCAGAAACAGGGGCGATCGAGACGGGTTGGTGGGTTGCATAGGTAGCCAACAAAGGACAGAACCCCTTGCCAGTATGTGTGCGAATAACTACCACATAGTGGCCTTCCACGTAGGTATGCCTACACAATCTTCGCTCGTCGCGGTCCCTACGATGCGAGATGGATGAAGGTGCGAACCCAGCATGGCGTGCGTCTGAGTTTGAAGGAGACATCAACAGCCCTTGTGCCAGCCTCACACCCCTATGTGTACGTACAAACCTAATAGGTAGTACACATCAAAGCGGGACTGCGGCGCAGTTTACTTTTCCGCACCCCTGGATGCGCACCCCTCGCGCGCACGGACCCCCCGAGACCGAGATCGCAGCGGCCAAACAGCGAAGGTGGATCCACGAGGGGTCTCATTGGCTGCAGCGTTCTCAGCGGCAATGGCACGCTCTTAGAGTGTTGATGACTTTTGCAACGGTTGTAGAATCTGCTATGTATATATGAATCGGCTATATATACGTGTAGACGCCAGAGGAGATTGTAAATGTCCTTGCTCTTCATGATGACACCATGCTCGCGCTTCATGAACAGTTTAAGGACACGAGGAGGTTGGCCAGCGTCGGACAGCGCAGCCACCAAGGCTTCATGGTTCTTTCGACTGCGCCGACGGTGTCCCACGAGGGCAATAGGATTACTCGGTCCGTGTTCATGAATCCTCGTCATCGTCTGGCAGAGACAGAGTTCGAAGGGGCCGGTTAAGTCAGAGGGATCAGACGCTACTGCAGCAACCTTCCACTTGCAATCGGTCTTGATCGTGTGGCGCCGTGACACTGCCTTGCGTCGGCCATCTTGCTTACGACCACGACAGCAGCGGAAGAACAGCCTAGACATCTTGCCAGTGGACTCGTTCTTCCTGCCATACCACTTCGACCGAGCGACGTCGAAACCAAGCGGCACGGCAAAGTCATGTAGATAAGACTCCAGCGCTCCGAGCGAGGCGAACGTCTGCTCTTGTGGAAGGGCTGGCTGACCAAGAGAGCCCTCGTCTTCGCTGTCAAAATCGTCTTCTTCAACTTCCATCTTGTCAATGTCCTCCACGTTGACCTCCTTCTGCTGTAGGTCGCAGTCCGATTCAGTGTCATCATCAATGGTGATGGGGTCCGCCGGCGCAGCGTCGTCTTCGATGGTGATGACCTCCGCCTGCCACGGCGACGGTGAAGGCGGTGACGGCGTGAGGTCCTTCAGCAGCGCTTCAATGTGCTCTTTGTTGGACTCCATTGTGATGGCGGTGATGGCGGTGATGGCGGTGATGATCGTGATGACGGGTAACAACGTTGTGCAGCTTGTTGTGGAAAGGCTAGTTGTAGAGTCACGTGTGCATTGCCGGTATCGGCCTCGGGGGGTCCGTGCGGGCGAGGGGTGCGCATCCAGGGGTGCGGAAAAGTAAACTGCGACTGCGGCAGGCTGATGCAAACTCTAGCAATCTGTGATCTCTGCAGCACGAGAAAGGGGTCGATTAGGGCCCAGGCAAAATCCAGAGGCAAGAAGTCGTGGAGCTCGTTGGCAAACCACATGGAGGCAGGAGAATAATCCATACTCCGTACCTACTTACGTACGGATGATACTCCCTTGTTGCATGGCGGGGACGAAACTTGCCCAAATTCAATGCCGATTGTAAGTTTACAACCGCGTGACCTGTTGAGCATTGACAACAACCGTGTATAAGCTTTTAAAGCATCGTGAACCGTGATACACATACCACACATCATATACATACGAATAAACTAGTTCAGGTATTCTGAAATACTCCTCATATGCTGCCGTTGTTATGAAAATGGCCATCAACTCCACCACTATAACATGCACTCCATCAGCACAACGACTTGAGCGCGTTATTGTCTGTAGCGTTCGTCGTCTCGTTGATCCACTGCATGGCAGATACGGACCAAAAGCAAACGGTCGAATACCTCCACGGAGTAGGTAGATATCTACATACGCAAAGCCGTCGGACAAAACATCACTTCGAAGTTCGGCTCGATATCGCTTGGTTCCTGGATGTAGAAGTTAGATCGCATCGAATTATATTTCTCTTCATTCATCGAGTCTCTCTTTCTCTCGTATCTTTCACATGATTATTTACCTCCGGTTTGTGTTTTTGGGGCCGGGATCGGACTGGACCAAGAGAATGGTACATCTACACAGTGGAAGCACAGTACAGGACGTTCTCGGGGGTTTCATCAATTGGCTAAATCTCGGTCATGCAAGATGGGTAGTAGCAGCACCTTAGCTTGCAGTTGGCCCGAGCTTCTGATGCTTGCAAAAGTGACGCGTCCATCCGGTCTTCGTTTCCCCCCTGTCTCGAGTCTTACAAGTTACAGTTATGTACATACAAGACGTCTGGACCGCTGTCTATGTAGGCAGGTACTCTGTATGGTGCCACAAAGCGAGAGTCGAGCTTGTCAGGACGAGACAGTTGAGATTTGGACGGTGGATGCGGCTGCAAATGCGGACTGGATACGGCGGGGAGCACCAGATACGACCAGCGCAGTGACCGCACTGAAAACTTGCGCACAGTGCTGTGCTGTAATTGCCAACGAATTGGGCGGATAGTCCGCTGGCGAAAAGTTGTCCACAGAAAGAGGGATGCTGCCTATTTCTACTTGTTGCTGCTTGTGAGCTCTTTTTTACCTTGACTCGTCGCACGAGGCCATCGACAAGGGGTGGTTTGGAGAGCTGATTATAGGTAGGCTATGAGCAAGGGGCATGGGCTACTGACGGATTGTCAGCATCACACATGGCAGTGGAAGACTGATTCGCGGGGTGAGGTGAGATGCAGCACAACTGTCCACAACATGTGAAACTGACAGCTTTTGGGGCTGTTCGTTAATTGCTACTTGGCATCGTGGTGTGCAATGCATGCGTTGATGCGCAGTAGGTATGTACACGTAGGATTGTACGTCGCGTATCGTGCTGAGCTCGGTGAGGTCGCATCAGGTCGTCTTCACCAGAATCACCACCCCTCCCCTCCCCGGGTTCCACCCCCATGGCCATGATGATGCTCCCCATATGGCCCACATCGAACAGGCAAGCTGTCCCGACTCCCGACTCCCAGCCATCTACCGGGGGCCATGTGTCTCTCCCGGGAACCCCCCAGCCCTCGATTTCTCTCCGTCGAACAAGTCCAAACTGTGCTCTGTAGATAGGTACCTACATACATACCTACGGAGTACGTACATAACAAAGGAAGTCAGCGAGGCCTGGCCTACTTGGCCCAATGACATGAGTTACCAACATTCCACCACCACGGTCGTGCTACGTGCAACTTGTGAACAGACTGCACAGCTTCCCCTCTCCACGCGCCTGCGCTTTCGCTGAGCATGTCGTCAAACCGCCGCATGAAGACGTGGCCTACCTATGACCAAGCTCGGCTGCGTGCCACATGTCATCAGTTCGTCATCACTGAGATGCCGAGACTTGGCTGTGGGAGATCTGACAGCTTCGATATACTGTGCACACGGAGGCAATGGCCCGTACAGCACACGCACACATGCCATGCGTAGGTACTATGCAGTGTGGAGGCTTAGTCCTTTGCGGTCATCATAACGATAACGAACCGTGATCCTGAAGACGGGCCGTCCGGGAAACGGAATGACAGCCGAAGAGGATGTCGAGGGAAATGCTGCATGGGATGGATGCAGCGCTGCAGTCGGAACAGGCGGGCAAGGAGTCAAAGGCGAGCCGCGCACTGGCAAGTTGCAGGTTGGCGGCCCCTTGGTCGGTTCACCATGAAGCAAGGGATCAATCAATTGAGCTCTTTCTCCGTGGTTCTGCCCGTGTATCGAGCGGTGCTAATTGGTCTTGCTCTTCATCATTTCTCATCATCCATCCTACTCTCCAACTTCCAGCCTGCAGCCGCGTCCTGGACTCCTGGCAATGAAAAGGCAATTTGCTGTTGTTGTATATATCATTTTACGATGTCCCCCATGACTTATCTTCTGCCCTCTTTCCACCTTATCTCTCCATCCATCTGTCTGTCTTAGTCCTGGCATTCCATTCCCGACGTTGCTGCACCATATCAATGCTGATCAAGTCTGCTCTTGGAAAATTCTCTATCAAAAAGGTGCCGCCAGTCTGCGCTCACACTATCCTTTCTGAAGGGCCAAGGCAGACGATGTCGTAACGCCTCACGCCTTGTCGTTTGATTTCACCTTCGGTCTTCGGAACTTCCACTGCGGCGCTTTCAGGATTGGACCAAACTTGGACGACATCGTCACAGTAGTCATCTGGCATCAGCCAGGTCTCTGTTGGCTCCTTATTATTCTTTTCTCCCTGAGGCTGTGCTTTATCTTCAATCGCCCTTCAGCTCTCGGCGGCATCATCTGTAATTTTCCGTGCCCTCTGCATTCTTCCACGCTCTCCTGAGTCTTGTGGACTGGCAGTGTATGTACACTTACACAATCAAGCGAGCTCTCGGCTGATGGAACTTTGTGACTCTGGTTTGTATTGGCTATATAGCTGATATAAAAATTGTCGCCGTAGGTGATTGACTCTCTACCGAACCTTGTATGATTTCTATACTCAATACTTCAATCGCGATATATACAAGTCTCTTCTTGTGTGCCTTGCTGGACACCACATCAAGGGCCACCTCGAGACAGAGTCAACCACCTACGGCGACATTCGTATATCAGCTATCTAGCCAATACAAACAAGAGCCACAAAGTTCCATCAGCCGAGAGCTCGCTTAATTGTGCAAGAGTACATACACTGCTAGTCCAACACTTGAAAGTCATCGTCGCTGATACAGTGTCAGACTCCACTCACCGAGAACTCGTCGAGTCCTGGCTAGACGCGTTTTCACACCTCGCACAGCTGAAGCGATTCAAGTAGCGTTGGACGCTGTACAGTAGCTGCTTAAACTGAAGGCCAGACCTGCTGGTACCCGGTTGATCTTTCCACGCGTACTGAGTTAGTGGCATGGTCTCTGCGACCAAAACCGAGCCGCTGCTCTACCTTCCTCCATCTTCACAATCGATATACAAAAGGCGGCATGTTCCAGCAGCATTCAGCTCCGATTTCTCCATCCTCGTCCTTGTTCTCCTCGCTATCTCTGTCTCATGGCCTAGACTTTGCGCCAGTCTTTGACCTGTCCCACGGCGCGTATGCAGGAGGCGGGCAGCTAAGCCCCACTACTCCCCGAGGATTATCACATCAACCACAATATTTGGCCCATAGCCACAGCCACAGCGGTTCGCCATCCTGTACCACGACTGCGCTCCACCCACAACAGCACTTCCTCTCAATTCAACGACTTCCGCATTGCCCCTCGACCTCAAGATTCATATCGACTGGTCATACTTTACGTTCGCATATGCGCAGGCTTCGCGCAAGGATGGAACATCAGACGCCGCATGACGTGGCGGCTCAGCAGGAAGCTGCAAAAGATTACCAACCAGCATTGCAGGTATGCCGTCTTCAACCACACGCACAGCTCCCCACCCTGTTCGCCCCAATTACTGCGGATGCGGATCCGTGGCGGGTTCAAGCCCAGGTTAACTTGGGGATGGCATGTCACTCACTTCATCCACAGCGTCAATGACTGTCGTTTTTATTTTGTTATTTTTGCGCTCCTTTTCGCACAGAACAGATCGCACTTCCAGACAACTAATGCTCAGCTCACATGCAAATAGGGTCCTCTAGTTGGAGAGAAAACCCCTAGTCATATCATTACGCAAGAATACGCCAAGGCTGATCAAGTATACATTGAGAAGACCACTGTAAGCTACTTTCGTTGGCATCTTCAACCGCCCCCTGTCACCTCGAATGCCGCCCACGTTTCCGTCTTGAACCCATGATGCTAAACGGCTGTCCACTGTATTGTAGGCCTTGCCGGAGACTTATTCACATTACCGCCCGATTCAGGGCGACGGCAATTGCGGTTGGCGAGGTAGGTTTATCGTAAAGTTGAGCAAACTACCTACTTACTATACGCATTTGGCCAATGAGGACATTTCATGGTTCAGCGTGCCCCTTCTCTCGATGCTTGTGTACTAATACCGCATTTCTCTCTAGCCATTGGGTTTTCTTACTTTGAAAAACTCGTCGAGGGCGGTGATCAATCTCAAATCGAAGGAGAAGTCGCCCGCTTGAAGAGCTTAAATCATCTTCTGAGCACAGTCGGAGGCTACGACTATTTCGAAGACTTTGCAGAAGAAGCCTTTGATCTCCTGCGTGAAGTGGCGGCCATCATCGACAAACCGCAAGCAGCATATGATCTTGTTCGTCAAAGATGGAACGATGTAGGGGTGGAGGGAAGTCTAATATTCTATTTTCGCTTGCTGGCTGCAACATTCCTCAAGGCCAATGCTGCGACATATGAACCATTCATCCCCGGCGGACAGAGCGTTGCAGGTTATTGCGGGCAGAACATCGAAGTCGTCAATCGAGAAATCGAGCAACTTGGTATAATTGCGTTGGTCAATATACTTCTCAAACCACTCAATTTCGTCCTAGAGATTGCCTATTTGGACCGCAGTCCTGGCAGCCAAGTCAATCGGTATCGCTTTCCGGATGAGGCTAACGGTAAAGATGTCATGGAATTGGGACCCATTATTCATCTTCTTTACAGGCCAGATCATTATGACATCCTATATCAGTCTCATGCCGGTCATCCACCAGCTCCAACTTCTCCCTCGCATTTAGACCTACAAGTCAACCGGGTCGCAGGCTTCACGCAAAATGCAGCATTTACGGATTCTGCTGCCGCTCTGAATGCCTTTTCGGCGGTTGACTTTGGGGCACTAAGTATGATCCCGGGCATCAGTAACAATGCAGGCAATTCCTTGGCCGGCATGATTTCGATGTCAGCGACGCCTTCATCCACTACGTCGGCTACTGTTGACAGCTATTCATCAAGTCAACAGGATTCGTGGATGAGTCCCTTCCCATCTGAGATGCAGTCTGCGAAGGCCGGGTCTCCACGCCAGCCACGGCTTCTTGCGAATGTTCATCCGTCATCGCAATCCGCTCCGTTGCCGTCAACGGGCCCAATGGGCGCCCGGCGCCCCTTGATTGCCGCAGGAACCAGCCTGGGCTCTCAACAATTGTCCCCCCTTGTAACAACAGCAGGGACCGCCGGCTATCCGATCCGATTCAGTCCTCATCAATGGGAGTACGAAAACAAGAGCTTTTCTGAGCCCATATTTCAGGTAACCACGAACACCTTCAAGAATAGCATCTGGAACCGCGCCCATTATGGCAATCCCGACTTCCAGCCTGAGGAATGGAATCCAGACGAAGATGGACAGGACACCCGACAGGTAGGGAAAAGAAAGGTCAGGAAAGATTCGCGATAGGGAAAGCATGGTGTTTGGGTAGTGGATGGGAAGGAAAAGCCTTCGTGCAGCTCGGTTTGATGGCGATTCGATACATAATTGAGGAGGTTTCGCATCGTGGTCAATGCCAGATTAAAGCAATAATTTTTATGTCTTCTCAGACTGAAAGGTTTGACTTGTTTGATGGAAAGTTGGACATTTGATGCGTGATGTGCTGATGTGGCCAATAATCCGCCCAAAGTGCAAATGTCACTGCCACCTTCGCCCCTGAGTTAAGGATGGTGCGGTATACCCACTGCCAGGTATGTACGAAGCGACATTGGCTCTGTTTTTGACATAGGCGTGCAGATCGCAGACAAGCGGTGAGTCAACTGACTTGGTCGATAAAGTGGCTGTTGTTCTGCTTCGGTTCTACAACACGATGTTGCGAAAACCGATTCCGTGACATATGTGATGGCCGAAAACGAGGGGACACATGACTGAGGCATTTAATTGCACTGCTTTCACATCTTGTAGGCTATGATCAGCATGAGGGCAACATCCTCCTGTCTTTTATTTGGCGGAAAGACACGCGTGGTACAGCGCATGACGGGCTCGAGTCTAATCTGCGCTAGAGCCAAAAAAAAAAAGTTAGATACAACATCGGCAACGTCACAGAGAACTCGACATACCGATGCATCTTTGTGCCTGTCTCTTGCGCACAGTCATTCCAGAGGGGCGTTATATTTATCAGTGACCAACCAGTCTGTTTTCGTTCCCCCTGGTCCGTCCGGCGTCGATTATACTGTTTCTATGTATCGCTTCATTTCCCTAACACAATTAATTAGCCAAAGAGGAAGGACTTCAACGGGGGCACAACCATCAGTTGGGCTTTGCCTTGTTTCCAAGCCAAGCTAAAAAGACTCACCAATCTGTCACGGCTTCATCAAAGAGTCGCACTTCGTTCTCTCTGGTACCGCCAAAGTGCTCAACAAAGTCATCGCCAAAGATTTCGCGAGCGATGCTGTCCTTGTGCATGAAGCGTGCGGTAGCTTCCTTGAGGCTCTTGGCCAATCGCTCACCAACGTCGCTAGAGCCACCAGTTTCTTGGCCCCTGGCCAACGGCGGGCAAGGAATCTCCAACTTCTTCTCAACACCGCGCCATCCACAGCCCATTATTGCAGCAAGAACAAAGTAGGGATTCGAATCGGCGCCAGGGGTGCGTATCTCGAACCTCGTGGCTCCAGCCTTGGATGTTGGTGGCGAAATCAGCCTTATGGATGCAGAGCGGTGCTCCAGGCCCCAGGACACTGTGACAGGGGCCCAAAAGTTCTCCACGAGCCTCTTGTATGAGTTCACGGTCGGTGCCAACATGGGCATAATATCAGGCAGCCCTTCCAGGAGCCCAGCCAGAAAATGGCGACCTAGGTCGGACAAGGCGGTAATATCGGCCCACTCGGCATTCTCGTCCATGGTATCCCTCGCAAAGAGATTCTTGCCGGCTTTGTCTACTATGGAAACGTGCATATGCCCACTGTTGCCAGGAAGACCCTGCCTAGGTTTGGCCATAAAACAGGGAGTAATGCCATGTCGGACGCCCACACTCTTGACGACGTATTTGAACAGGCTTGCGCGATCAGCCATCTGAGCGATCTCGCCAAATTCGAGAGCTGCTTCGTAAACGCCCGGGCCGGACTCGGTGTGCCAACCCTCGATGTCGCAGGAGAACTTGGCACATGTGCTGTATACATCGTAATACCAATCTTTGGTGTGTACAGGCCTAGTAAGCGAGTAGCCGAACATACCTTCTGTCAAGGATGGCAGCTGATCGGGGGGGTTTTGCTGAAGAAAGGCCGCTGGGGAGGCAGATGAGGAATCCGGATTGCGAAATGTGTAGAATTCGTACTCGGCTGCGTCATCACATTAGCACGTGCCTCGATAGAATAAATCTCACGCTCTACTCAAGTAGGGCTGTCTGTACGGGGACATCTTTGCAGCCCCCGTAGATACTTCGCAAAGGAATTAGACTTACCGCCAGCCATGGCTCCGTAGCCCTTGGCCTGCACCTTTTCCAACTGCGTTTTCAACAAGCCTCTCGAGCAAGCAGCTATGGGTTCCTTCGTCTCGGCATCAAAGAAGTTGACAAGAAAGAATGGAATGTTGTTTTCCCAGGGTATGCGGCGAAACGTGGAAAGGTCGGGAATAGCCAGCATATCGCGATAGCCATTTTCCGCGTTGGACACCTTGAGTTCTTTCAGATAGGTGCGATCGTGCATGTCCCAGCCGAAAATGACGGAGCAGAAGCCGAACCCGTCCTCGGCAACGGACAGGAATTTCTTCTTGGAAACGAGCTTGCCGCGGAGTATGCCGTCGACGTCGATGCCCGCAAGCTTGACGCAGGCGTCGTCGGATAGAAGCTCCGGAAGGCATTCAGCTGTTATAGTTGCGGGCGCCATTCTTTTTGAGTCTGTTTGTCAACGTCGTCTCTTTGCGCTTTTGTAATTGAGGGATTGAATAGTCCGAGATTGCAGAGTTCAGAAATGTTGTCGAGCTGGAAAGGGAAGAAAAGGCGACGCACCGCGGGTGGCGCAGCGCAGCTCGGAGTCGGGAGACGTTGTGGAGATATCTGAGCAACAACGTTACATTAGGTAACCGAAAGCAGAATCATAGAGAAGCCGGGGCAGCCTTGTACCAGTCAGCTTTGCAAAAAAAGCCGCGGCGCAGAGGAGCTTCCGGGAGCTCCTTGGGCAGAGTGCCAGAGATAACGCCAAACATGGTCATGTCAAGGAATTGATTGGCTCATGGGCAAGTGGCCACTGGCGGCAGGTCAGGACAGGACCCCATATCAGCTTGTACCTCAGCGACAACCCCGCCATCGTCAAGGATGTGAAGTTGTAAAGGTGATTCCCTACCCTCCATCTTCCAAGCTTCTACGGCACAGCAACTCGAACGACTTCCATTGGCTTCGAATTTCCGATCAGACCAGATTCTCAGGCAGTCAAAATCAGGTTGTGTCTCCTCTCTCGTCCTTTGATAAAGTATACGGCACTTGTCAACGTGTAGAAATGGGTCGTCTTTCTGGGAAAAACGCCATCATTACCGGGGCGGCTGGGTATGTTTTGTCGGAGAACGTGAGAAGAGCATGTGGCGTGACAAAGTTCGTTAACCAAGACTGATCAGGGGCATCGGCCTCGAAACATCCATTCTTTTTGCCAAAGAAGGCGCCAATGTCCTCATGGCAGACATATCGGAGCCGGCGCTCGACAAGGCGCTTGCGAAAGTGAAGCAGCTCGTTCCGTCGGCCGGCAAGATTGAAATAAAGGTTGCAACCTATCCCCCACCTTCTTCCGCGGCAAGAAACTATTTCTTTCCTTAGTCTTGTCTACTCTGCATCAGACTCTAACGTCTACATGATCCATCAGAAATGCGACGTCTCGAAAGAGGCCGAAGTCCAGGCCCTCGTCGAAACGCTTGACTCCTGGGGCGGCCTGGACGTCATGTTCAACAACGCCGGCATAATGCACGCCCAAGACGACGATGCCGTTAACACGCCCGAACAAATATGGGATCTTACCCACAACATCAACGTCAAAGGGGTCTGGTTCGGCAGTAAGCACGCAGTACTCTCTCTGCGCCGTCATAAAAAGGCGCGCGGCTCCATCATCAACACAGCTTCGGTTGTGGCCCTCGTCGGCGCAGCAACGCCCCAGCTTGCCTACACGGCCTCCAAGGGTGCCGTTCTTGCTCTGACCCGCGAATTGGCCATGGTTCATGCCCGCGAGGGATACCGATTCAATAACTTGTGCCCTGCGCCATTAAACACTCCCCTTCTGCAGGACTGGCTAGGCGATGACCAGGCCAAGAGGCATAGACGCGAGGTTCATTTCCCAATGGGTCGTTTCGGCGAAGCGATCGAGCAGGCACACGCGGTGGTCTTCTTGGCGAGCGACGAGTCGAGCTTTGTGAATGGCCATGACTTTGTGGTTGATGGCGGCATGACCAAGGCTTATGTTACGCCCGAAGGTCCTGCGCCGGCCGCGCCCGTAAACAACGCTTCCAGGACTACCTTGGAGTAAGCTGAGACGGTCAGGATGCGGAAAGATACCGTATGTAGAATTGTGGCGCGCACCCGAACCTTTTCAAACATACAACTCGCGGAAGATCATGTTCGTGCTTGAAATTTCCAGCGCCCAAAATATCACTCACCCCGTAGTGGCGTTTGCATTGTTCCTTATTTTTTGCATGTTAGGTGGTTTCAAAATGAGGCTTCCAATAACGAAACTTGTCCTACATAGATGATATAAACTCATTTCGATGCAACTCCGTCTCATGCGCGCAAAGCCTGACCGACAAAATAGGCACCCATTTCAATCCAAGCAACAGCAAGTTCAAACTCAAACCTTACTCCAACGCCATTCGCGGAATTCCCTTTCTAATCAAACTGTCCCTCTGTATTGCCATGGCCCATACTCCTGCTGCTGGAGCTACCGCTCTGGATCGCGCCCAACACGCCATCCATGTAGCTGGCACCACTCCACTTCTGATGCGTCAACACGTCACACCCGAGCTGATGTTCTCGTCGCTGCACTAGTTCTACGTAGGCTTTCATGCCATCAGTTTTGAAGTTGCGCGCCAGCTCGCACGAAATGGCAGCCGTAGAGTGCAGTCCCGCCAGAGACACAAGCTGCAGAACAAATCCTTCCTTGGCAATGTCCCAGATGAAGGACTTGAGCGTCTCGGGCGTGAAGCCATGCGCCATCCAATTAAACGAAGGAGAGAGATTGTAGACGAGTCCCTTGTTGGGGAATTCTTCGTGTACAGCTCGGCCCAGCTTGGTGGCTACTTCAACGTTGGGATCCCCGGTCTCGACCCAAAGAAGATCAGAATACGGAGCAAAGGCCAGAGCTCGCTTGGTGGCGGCCTTCATGCCAGCACGGAAATGGTAGTATCCCTCGCGGGTTCGGGGGATGTCCCAGTTGAAGTACACGGGGGATTTTCCGTAATGTGTAGCCAAAGTGCGGCGGCGGGTGATGCCCATATTGGGGTCCTTGCGTGTAGCATTCACGTACTCGGAAATCTTATCCTGACTAACGCCTTCCTTCTCCATGTGCGCAACAGCAGCTTCGTCGAATGTGACGAGTTTCGTTTCTTTGACCCATTTTGCTTCGAAGACATCAATCTGGAACCCAGTGGCTCCCTTGACTTCCATAGCCTGGATGGTCTCGGCAAGAGGCTCGATAGAAGGGTCAGCCACGCCGAGGATGAATTCGTGGTCACGAGCATCGATCGCGGAGGAGAGCAGCTTGCCGGACTCAGAATCCGTTCGGGCGATGACCAAGTTCTCGCAACCCATCACGTCCCATTGGAATCGCGCAGCTATGAGTCGATTAATGTGCTCACCAGTTGGGACAATAACCTTGCCGGCCAGATGACCACACTTTTTCCCACCGTGCAATTGGTCCTCAAAGTGCACCGCAGCTGCACCGTTCTCGGCGAACAGTTTGGCGAGCTTAACAACAGCAGACAAGCCGCCATGCCCAGTATCTCCGTCGGCGATGATGGGCCGTAGATAGTCGATGTACGGCGTCTTGGCGCGCTCCTCGGCCGTCATCTTGCGACGAGCATCCCACTGTTTTCGGTCGTGCATATTTTGAGCCTTGGCTAGTCGCTGGACCTGATTCGGGACTGTATTGTAGGGATAATCGCCAAAGTCGGGGGAAACCTCGTTCGTCGTGGTCAGCAAAGACGAGCAAGCCCAGCCGGAAATGTACAAAACCTCCTGGTGAGCCGCTTGTTGTGTCATCTGGATAGGATCGATAGCACCCACTATTAAAGCTTGTTAGCTGCATGAACGCCTTGGAACTTTGGTACTTTCAAATAATCTTGCTCTCTTCTACACTAGGTCGCGAAGGGTAGCTTGTACAGCTACTCACTCGTATGAATGGGTTTGCCGTTGGACCGGCGCTCTTGAATCAGGTTGAAGAGCTTGGACGCCATTACGGAACTTGGGTACGAGATCTTCTGAGTGCCTCTTTTGCTCACGACATCAGCCGCGCTGTAGGGTCTCTTTATCCCGGCGTAACGCGGCGTTGACCACCAGGCTTCGACCTCGCTGAGTTGGGACTCGTACAGAGCGTCTTCGGCATCGCCTGCCTTCTGTGATTCGGGCAAAAGCTGGAATGAATCGGCGGCCGGAATGGCATGAGAATACGGGTTCCCCGCGAAAGTAGCCATTCTCGTCGTGGTAGAGATGGCACGAATGGGAGCGGATCGCAGTAGTATTTTTGGAGAAGTCTTCGTGGGTAGCATGCGCCTGGAGGCACCAGTAATCGCGCGTCGCATCATCGTGGCAAACGTTCTGCGTCGGTCGAATGCCCGGTTCAGTCGGCGAACAGGCCAAGGCAGGAGAACAGGGGTTGTCCACAGACTCGTTCTCAGTAATGATGGCAAAGGCTTTGCATGCAGAGATGGTTGAACTTATTAGGTGACAATGTCGAATTGACAATACCAGGTAGTTCAAGACGCGGACCTCGGAGTAGCGGGCAGGGCCCCGTTCTGGAGCGGCTATGACGATTCAGCGCTGAGCGTATGCAGCGGGCCAGCGGATCAAGGCGATGGATTGATTGCTGGCTCGGCGACTTCCAACACGGACAGCGTCATCAATGTCATATCACATACGGAGTAGGTATGCGTTTTCAGAGACGCGCAGATCAGCTAAGAATACACAGTGACACCAGTAAACATCATTGATCACTTGCGTCGTTTTCTTGACATCCATCCTGCGCCTACAGAGTACTTGCCGTCCGTGCCGGGGATTTCGCGGCTTGCCTCGGCTGAGTGTGCGGCTGTTCGTCATCGCATCGCATGTGTTTCGGCATAACTTTTTCTGGGGACAAGTAGCCCACCCCTCGAGCCTCACCCCTTTCTCGTATGTACCTATCACTCTTGCTCTTCCTCTTGTGCAGCATTGTTTAGCAGGGTAATTCCAAAGAAGTTGGATTCTACTTACGCTGTGGTGAGTTACTATGTATGTCCTTCCTGTTCTTACCCGCTCTCGCTATCAAGGCTAGGAACTAGTCAATTGACCACGCTCGCCTTCCAGTTGTACCCCACGAACCTTTAGACTACCATTCGCCATCTTCTATAGCCAAAGAAACACCAATGGCTTTCAATTTGAGGACTTCTACCCGGGCCATCGGCTCCCTTAAGGTGATTGTGCAGAATATAAGACTTGAGCTCATGCTTCCCAAGTCGATGCTGATTCGAGGCAGCCTCTTGCCCGAGCGACAATTAGCGGCGCCCGCGGCTATGCCACCACCGAGCCGGACCTCAAGACGACCCTCAAGGACGTCATTCCTGCGAAGCGTGAGTTGCTCAAGAAAGTAAAGGCTCATGGCAGCAAAACCATTGGCGAGGTCAAAGTCGAGAATACACTCGGTGGCATGCGTGGCCTCAAGGCCATGCTTTGGGAGGGGTCGGTCCTCGACGCCAACGAGGGTATCCGGTTCCACGGCAAAACCATCAAGGACTGTCAGAAGGTTCTGCCTAAGGGCAAGACGGGCACTGAAATGCTTCCCGAGGCTATGTTCTGGCTTCTTCTCACCGGTCAAGTCCCGTCCACAAACCAGATCCGTGTGTTTTCACGGGAGCTTGCCGAGAAGGCCCAGATTCCCCAATTCGTTTCCAAGATGCTAGACGACTTTCCTAAGGATCTTCATCCCATGACACAGTTCGCAATTGCTGTGTCAGCTCTCAACTACGAGTCTAAATTCGCCAAGGCTTATGCGCAGGGCCTGAACAAGGCTGATTACTGGGAGCCCACATTTGATGACTGTATTTCGCTCCTGGCCAAGCTTCCCACGATTGCCGCCAAGATTTACCAGAATTCCTACCAAGGTGGTGGTGCTCTCCCTGCTCAAGTTGACTTCGGGCAGGATTGGTCTTACAACTTTGCGGCCATGCTCGGGAAGGGTGGCAAGGAGAACGAGAACTTTCAGGACCTTCTCCGTCTCTACCTCGCCCTGCATGGAGACCACGAAGGCGGCAATGTCTCTGCCCACACAACTCATCTTGTCGGAAGTGCCCTCAGCGATCCCTTCCTGTCTTATAGCGCCGGTCTCCAGGGCTTGGCTGGCCCTCTCCATGGGTGAGTTTTTCCTGTCTCAGACCGTCTGTATTGCTGGCGCTGCCTGGGCATGCTTCGTCATATCGGCTGAATGAACCAATGACTGATCTCGTGTTGCAGCCTTGCCGCCCAAGAGGTTCTCCGCTGGATCATTCAGATGAAGGAAGCCATTCCCGAGCACTACACGGAGCAGGATGTGCACGATTACCTATGGTCCACCCTCAATTCGGGTCGCGTGGTTCCCGGTTACGGCCACGCCGTCCTTCGCAAGCCCGATCCCCGTTTCGAGGCATTGATGGATTATGCTGCAACTCGTCCCGAGATAGCCAAGGACCCCGTCTTCCAATTGGTCGAAAAGAACAGCCGTATCGCGCCCGAGGTGCTCAAGAAGCACGGAAAGACCAAGAACCCCTACCCCAATGTAGACAGTAGCTCTGGCGTCCTTTTCCACCATTACGGCTTCCATGAGACATTGTACTACACAGCTACCTTTGGTGTGTCTCGCGGTCTTGGCCCTCTGGCCCAGCTGATCTGGGATCGTGCCTTGGGTCTTCCCATTGAGCGACCCAAGAGTATTAATCTCGAGGGTCTGCTAAAGCAAGTAGAAGGACAGTAAAGATGGG
Source organism: Claviceps purpurea (assembly GCA_029405325.1). Taxonomy (NCBI): domain Eukaryota; kingdom Fungi; phylum Ascomycota; class Sordariomycetes; order Hypocreales; family Clavicipitaceae; genus Claviceps; species Claviceps purpurea. The sequence goes on along the minus strand of CM055782.1, from coordinate 4,791,134 downwards.
ATGAATAAGTAATCATTTGTAATAGAATACGACAAGTTATTAGTCTCTAATCTTTGGTATCGGACTGACAGTAGTAGCATTTTCTCTTTTTCCTGCTATTCTAGCTGCGTCTTTAACTTCATGTTAGACTGTTTGGCGCTCCGAATGGATGGCCCGGAGCGGTAATGTGGTAATGTGTATTATAACGAATCCAATAGGACGAAAACATGCTGGACGACGGCACAAGACGAGTCTGTTTGACCCGAGAAAGCTGTTTGACCCGAGAAAGCAAAGACATATCTAGATCATGCTACGGGGAAGCGATCCACTCTGCTAGTAGAGGGATAGGCAAATATTACATACCTCCTGAACATGTAATCCAAGAACGGATTTTGTTGAGGCACCTCTTCGGCTTGGCCATGACCCGTTCCCTCGCCAACCGATCACCGTCAGCCTTGCCGATCGAGTCCAGGTATCTCGGGGAGTCGGTAGTTCTACAATCTTTCTATTTTCACCGTCTAATAGATAAGAAAGATGGTTTGGAAGATGGAAGTATCAATGCATGGTGGTACAGACGTTGTTGAGACTTTGCACTAGCCCTTCCAGCCAAGAATCGAAGTCCATTCAAGAAAGCATGGAAAACACCTGCGTAGCACGACCGCCAAGCAAGAAAATGGGCAAAGCAGGCAGGGAACGAACAGCATGACTTCTCTGCACGGGTTTAGTTTTATCTCTCGAAATAACCTGATGTGGGAGGGCACAGTAGAAACGTAGATAGACAAAATATACCTATGGAGGCTCGTGAAATGAGTCTTCTGACCGTGCCGGGATTACTTATCGGAAGAGCACCTCTGCGGAAGATTGTCCCATATTGACGCGAAACAGACAGTTTGATGTGGTCGAGGTCGTCAGTCAACACAGGTCACGCTGCAGTGCTCTTCTGTCATAACGGAGAAGGCTTTCCTTTCTAATACCAGATCATAAAACGCGTGTACGGAGTAGAAGCATAGAAGACTCAGAGGGAATTTGTTGGCGAGACTGATGGACATGAGTCCGATGACGATCTGATAGATGAAACGATGAAACGGTGCTGATGCCTGAGTTCGGAAAGCGATGACAAAAGAGACTTTGAGATGCGCCGGGGAGCACGCGGAGAAGGACGTAAGAAGATGGCAATGCGCCAGAAAAATGTGACGGATACCAGCTAAGTGCTTTGTACTGCGAAGTGGGTCCTCGGTTTCCTCTCAAACCACGACGATTCCAACCAGCTTGCGTGAACTTGTGAAGCCCTTCCGCCATCCAGCGAGAAACGAGCAGTGTCGCTGTGATTGAGGTGCACATGATTATGACTTCATCAACTGGGGACATTTGGACGTCGAAAGCCGACGGGGTTGCACGATGATGACAAACCTGAGAAGAGTCACTAGGATCAGCAACGGTGGTTTGTCGGGACTCGGGATTTCGGAACGGGGAGGTAAACGAAGATACCTCCTAGAGTCGGGTCAATACTTCGTACTTGAAATTGACACCACAGACAATGATCCGATGCCAATTGGGATTGCAACAAATGATTATCACGTACTTCGTATGGCATATACTATATGAATGACAATGGTCCGGCAAGAGACAGCATTTATCCGCTGACAACGAAGAGGCTCGTGCTAGGTATGTAATGGCAACCAAAAAAGGCTGGAAGTTGAAGATGGCGAGACTCGCGCTACTTTTACGTACCTATTGAGATTCCCGTCGTTTCTCTTAGTAAATATATTGACGGCCTTCCCTTCTGTCTCGGCCAAGCGTGCCAAGTCACCTGCTCGAGGTCGCGTTTGGGAATTTTGATCTGCCGACTTGGAAGTTGCCAGGCACATGTCCAGCGGGTATTGAGTCGACTTGCCCCATGTGCCATTGCAAGCTTCATCTGTTGTCGAAGACGACCATGGCGAGAGCTTGTCCCAGTTTCCCGGGCTCAGCGAGAAAGGACACTAATTGATTTGCATGTACGGAGTACTCGTGGGTGTAACCTTTTGAGTACTTCTGTACGATGGTCAGCCGCATACCTACCACGCCAAAGTGCTGTAGCTTTGCATCTGGGGTCCTCTGACCATGTTGGTATGTGGCATTGTAGCCCATCTTGAATCTGCTGACACCAAGATGCGATGGCGCTTAGCTTGCTTACAAGTTAACTTTCGTTTTGGGTACTAAGCTACCTATCCAATACCCAAATACATAGGTACATCCTTGGAATCAAGTGCAGTAGGTATTATTAGACAGATTGATGATTTGCAGCTTTGGTTGACCGCAGTGTTATCCCAGTCCCGACTTACGAATATGATGCAGAGTACTCCATATGGTACCGCAACATCCGTCTCCAGAGATCGGCACGAAATGCAGCAGCAGGCTCTTGGCTTGCAAGGTGGCGTATCTCAGGCATCCTTGGGTCAAAATGCTTATGCGTGTCGCGCTGGGTATGCACAAGAGGCCGATTCACGACCTTGGAACTTCAAAAGCCCTCTTCAGCAGCTAGGTTAGGCACTGGGCAGTCACGACGAAGACGCGGGACGGCTTGTGCTGGCTGTTTCTCAAGTCATTGAGTCTTGACCAGTGACCTTGGTTATGCAATGAAGGGAAATGTCGGACCGGAAAATGCCGGACGGCTGTCGGTTTTGGCAAAGGCTGGGGAGTTTTGCTTCAGGCCTATAGGTACGGAGTACATACATGTGTACCAAATTCCATGCCAAGACTTTGCAACGTGCTCTAAAATGAAGCGATGTAACGCTCTTTCTGTTCATGAACTTCATGCGCCTCTGTCTTGACTCTTACAGCTTACAGTTATTAGGTAAACGTAAAGACATGAAGGTACCTATGAAAGTTAGTCAGGACTCTGCTCTCTTGCGAGCAGTCATCAGACGATTGAGTCCGGGAGTATGGAGATACAAGCAGCCGCTTAACTCCGATGAGGGAACACTGAAACAGCATCCAATTGGACAATTCTGCGGCATGTGGTACGGTGACTGCATCATACGGAGTAATTACGAGCGGATGAGATCTACAGACTCTAAACATGATGCGAGCTCATCAAAGTCGGCTGCAAAAGCGCTCAAACTTTGCTCGAATCCCAGCCAATTATCACCTAGAAGTCACATCGGCCCACTCAGTGTTCCCGGCAAACCTGCATCGCACTCAAGCGTTCGTGGTAGGTAGTCGTGGTAGGCCGCACACACGGTTTGGTCCCCCATGACCGGTTATTAATGGCTTCCTTGCTCGAATTGAGTATCTCCGGCTTTCCGCTGTATCAAATTATCAGTCGCACGAACTATGTACATAGAAATGGCGTGAAGGCGGAGTGAAGATGAAGTAGTTTGAGGCCGGCTTTCAACCGCGGCGCGGTAATATGGTATATCACTTTCCCAATCTGTATGACAGCCCGTGGAGTAACTTCGGAGTTCTACATATTGCATACATACGTGAAGAGTTTTGGTCAGATCCGAAGACTGCTTTTAATGACGAACCTCGCCAACTTGTTTCAACTTTTACTTTTGCCAAAAAAAGGTGAAGACTCCTAAGCTCCTGTCAAGAATGGCCCTTACAGCACAACAAACCGCTACGGTCAAGTCCACGGCCCCTATTGTGAAACAATATGGCCAGACGATCACGACAACCTTTTACCGAAACATGCTAAGCGCTCATCCCGAGTTGAAGAATTACTTTTCTCTTCGTAATCAACAACTAGGCGCACAGCAAGCGGCCCTTGCCAACGCCGTTTTCGCCTACGCTGCTTATATTGATGACCTTCCGAAGCTGAGCCACGCTGTGGAACGCATTGCACAAAAGCATGCTTCTTTATTCATCCAGCCAGAGCATTATCCCATTGTTGGCAAATACTTGGTTGGCGCATTTGCCGAGGTCCTGGGTGATGCTTTGACCCCAGAAATTGCGGACGCCTGGATTGCTGCCTACGGCCAACTTGCCGACGTGTTTATCAATAGGGAGAAGCAGCTGTATGCCAAAGCCGGCGACTGGAAGACGTGGCGCAAGTTCAGGATTTCGAACAAGGAGGCGGAGACGGATGATATCGTCAGCTTGAACTTGGTACCTGTCGACGGCGAGCTATTACCCGCATTCAAGCCCGGACAGTACGTCTCGGTCCAGCTTTCGATTCCAGAGCTCGGTGAGCTGCGGCAAAACAGACAATACAGTTTGAGCGTCGCCCCAGACGGCAGCAACTTGATGAGGGAGTATCGCATCTCGGTCAAAAGGGAAACAGTCGACGAGGCCCACAGCTCGACTGATGATCTCGCTGCTGGTAGAGTCCCCGGAGTCATTTCCAACAGACTGCATCAGTATAAGGTCGGCGACGAGGTCCACGTCAGCCCTCCATGCGGCGAGTTCTTTTTTGACCCAGTCACCGCCATCCCTGATACACCTGTTGTTCTGCTGTCCATCGGCGTGGGAGCCACTCCCCTAGTGTCAATTCTTGACTCCATCCTCAAATCGTCCAACCCAACGCGGCCCATCAGCTGGGCTCAAGCCGCTCGTCACTCAAACTCCTTGTGCTTTCGAGAGCACATTCGCGAAATCACGAACAAATCCAAGGCCGTTGGCAATTTCAGGCGCGCAGTGTTTGTGAAGAATATTGCTGAGGTCGATAAGAAGGGCATCGACTACGACTATGAGGGTCCGCTGAGTTTGGCAACGCTTGCAGACAACGACGCCCTGTTTTTGGACCACAAGGCAACCGAATATTATATCTGCGGACCGGAAGACTGGATGGTGCAGATGAGAGATCAATTGGTTGGCAGGAAAGTGCCTTTGGAGCGGGTGCACCTCGAACTGTTTCGGATAGGGGACGTGTAGGATGGTACATTTCGGCGTGTGTATTTTCAGCAAGTTCGGCTCGATCGTGCAAAGACGCATACTGCATGGCTATAATCAGTGTATCTGTACAGAGTATAAATCGTGTAAACGTGTGCAGTTCAAGCCTATCATTAGATCACATGCAGAAGCACTGGGATTCTTGCCACACCTGGCAAGTCCGCCCATTCATTCTTAGGCACCTGTTGTGTGCGTGTGCGCTCGTGGCAATGTGTGATTGCTCGTTATTTTTGACTCGCTATCTCGGTATGGTGATCCTTTCACCTGCGCTCCTCGTTGAGCTTGTGATTATAAAGTCAAAGCGAATCGGGCGATGGACGGGGGGCGCTGGTGGGAGAAGGCGAATAGAGTTAGCAACGTTAGCAACCTCTGGCAGCGAGGATTGGGCGTCGGAGGATGGCTTCGACTGAACATCATCTCGTCTTTATGAAAGCAAAACCGACTCCATGGAAGCAAAACGAATCTCGGACCGCTCGCTCCATCAAATTTCGGCACAAATGAGAGAAAGGAAGAAATCTCCTACATATCGACTTCATTTTTTGGTTCGGTGTCTGGTGTGGCCCGTGTGGGGCAAGTGCCCGCTTGACAACTCTCGGCGACACTAAATCCTTTACCGCCCTCCCCGCGTCGACGAGCTCCTTCGCTTCGGAATCCGACCCCTTATCGGTCCTCCGCGGCCCGCCTGTCAGGACTCAGGGCCATGCTGCATGCATGGAAGAATGACCTTAAAAAGTTAACCCGGAACCGTTAGAGTATTGCTATGTACGGTAATTACTGTGCGGAGGAGGTGGCCCTTGGCCCGTGGCGCTGAGATACTTAGTTAGGCCCGGCGCTTGAATTGCGGCATCCAAGGCGCGCACTTCTTGGTATGTACATGGCAAAGGTGCTGCTGAAGGGGCCTGATTTGCACAAAGTCACGAGAGATGTCCTTGGCACATGCTTTGATGTAGCGGCCGAGTGTCGGAGAGGGCGAAATGGCCAATTTCTCGTTCCTGAAACACGGCGCAGGGAGGGATGGGAAGCATGGCGAGTCCGACACAGCAATGCATGCTCCTGTCACCGTCACCTGTGACATGGCAAGCCCTAAGCCGTCAGGATTCGGAAGAGGCAAAGTCGGAGACAGATCGTGAGCGCATGGCTCACTGTTCTCGACAGATAGGTATCAATGCACATAAAGAAAATTTATATTACACACTTATTAACTACCTTACCTGCAGGGAAAGAGAAACGGAACTGGCTGGCCAAAAGGTGCCAGATGGAGCAGAGATCCGAGGCTAACTGAAAGCAAACTACCTAGCCACAACCTGATTTGTCGCTCGCGAAAGCACGGGCAAGTTGCCGCACCAAGTCAGTGACGTCGTCCAATCAACATCATAGATGAAGCTGAAAAACGTGCCCATCGTCAGCCCTGAACCAACAACCCGTCCGTCCCTTTTCTCGCATTGTGCTGTTTCTTGTGTCATTCGGAAGCCTCACTTCACCGACTTTCCGACGTCGTCTCCGCCTGCAACAGCTGGAACGTGCTGCTTCATACGTCTCACTGGTCGCTTTGAGTAACATGGCCTAGGCTTAGCCCTTCGACTTGCGTGTGACGCGAGACGATCCACGCGATTCGGTTTCCCACCACGATCTTCAGTTTCACGACTTCGAGGCCGCAAGTCTCGTATAGACAGAAGTCTGAATAATCGGATCTGAAATCCGGAGGTGACCCTGTTCGGGGCCATCTTATCATGACGAACCGTCCGAACCGCCCCAAGTTGTTGGTTCTGCCGAGGCAAGATACCGCTGCCACCAGACAGACATCATCAGGCTCACTGCACGCCGGCGCGCCAATCTTGACAATAGGATCGTTCCGACGTCAACCGTCCGTCTATCGATACCAGACTTTCCCTGTTCAGCCGCCCAAGACGCCTTTGGAAGCTCCCATTCCCGGCTCCGAATCTGATTCTGCCTCTTCGGGCTCTTCCTCCCACGATCCCCACGTTACCGATGACCACGATAATGACGAAACGCCCTTGCCAGTACGGCAGCTGCTGCTTCTAGCATTCCTGTCGCTCTCCGAACAAACAGCCTTGAACTCTATTGGGCCCTATCTCCCCGAGATGGTGGCTTCCATGCCTGGTATGCCTGCTGAGAAGGGTGGCCTGTACGTCGGCATGTTAGCCAGCGCATTTGCGCTGGCACAACTCTCTACCAACTTCTTATGGGGATACGCGAGCGACATCGTGGGCCGCAAGCCGGTGCTGTTAGCGGGCACTTTTTCGCTCATGTGCTGCTTTTGCGCGTTTGGCTTCTGCAAGAAGTACTGGCAGATGGTTCTTGTCCATGCGCTCATGGGAATGCTGAACGGAAACGCTGCCTGCGTGCCTACTGTGCTGGGGGAAGTCACCGATCGGTCGAACCAGAGCCGGGCGTTTACCTACCTGCCTGTGATTTACTCCCTCGGCAGCATTACCGGTCCCGCGTTTGGCGGTATTCTGGTCAACAAGCTGGGCAAAAAGTACCCCTACCTTGGGCCTAATCTACTTGGCGCAGTCATGCTGGGCTTGAGTGTAATCGTTGTAGGCATCTGGTTTGAGGAAACGCTTGACAGAGAGAGCGCCACGAGTCCCTGGAGGCCAATCTGGCTCACGAAGCTGGTGGAATGGACTAGAGGCTTGAATGGGGGAGACGAACGCAGAGCATCGTGGAACTCAAGCCTCGCGGAAGAATCGGCCACTCAGCAGCCCCTTTTACCTTCTTCTTCTAGTTCTTCTTCATCGACATCAGCGTCAAGAGTTGCGGCCGCCAAGCCCTCAGACGACAGCAACAGCACCAGCACCAGCACCAGAACCAGCACAAATGACAACGAAAAGCCCGTGTGGAAGGATCTTCTCAACTACACCACCATAATTCTCTTATCCACCTACCTAGTTTTCCAGTTTTCCAACATCAGTTTCAACAGTTTATATCCCATCTTCGCATCAGCTCCCGCCCCAACCGGCCGCAACCTTGACCCTTCCAAGATTGGAATTAGTCTAAGCGCCGCCGGCCTCGCCACCATTATCTTCCAGGCCTTTGTCTTTCCGCCCATCAAGTCCAAGATCGGAAACCTTGGCTCGTATCGATTCGCTCTGCTCGGCCTCGGCATCAGTCTCCTTCTCATGCCTTGGGTAGGCTTCCTCGACGATGAACCCCCCCTGGGCATTGCGACCGGAAGGCTCTGGCTCTACATCGAGCTGGCCGTTGTACTAATAGTAAAGAATATATGCGCCGTGGGAGGACTATCCAGCGTTATGTTGCTTGTGAGTTTATCCCTTTTGCCTGATATCCAATTCGCCACTATTCGCTACCAAAGATATAAAAAGCCCAGTAGCAGAAACGTATCTAATGATGCTTCCAGATCACAAACTCTGCTCCATCACATGCCTGCCTCGGCACCCTTAATGGCGTTGCCCAGACGCTGTCCGCCCTTGGCCGCAGCATCGGTCCCGTGGTTTCCGGCGGTCTTTTCACCCTTTCGGTGAATATTCGTCCCAAGGGCGAGCTCCTCCCCTGGAGTCTTTTCGGTGGTCTCACCCTACTAGGCTGGTGTCTATCGCTCTTGATACGAGGCGATGGCCTCGAGAGCGAAGACTGGGATGAGGAGGGCGAGGGCGATGAAGAGGCGGGTACTTAGGTTTTTGTATTTCTAATGGCGGATTGTTTGCTAGTAAGGCATTTGGGTTCTGTTGTTTGAACCTGAGGGTTTGGGCTTGAGAATATGTACATCTATGGTGAATGAGGGGCCTTCAGCAGCATGTGATTATTCTTGGATATTCACAAGGAGCATGATCATGTTTGACTTCACTAATATGAATAAATTTCTTTCCAAAAACGCCGTGTCTTTTAATTGCATTGAAAACATCACAAAGTGCCAAGGTCCAAGCTCCAAAGACTGGACCTTGAAACTACCAGGAGTCAACTCAAACACAATGAACGACTTGAAGTTTTGGCTCTGGAAGGATCGCGAAAGACGTGGGTTTTTTTTTCCTTAGTCCCGAGAGAGCTTGCGTTCTATCTTTATAACTCAGCCAAAGTGTTTGAAGTTCGGTGTGCCAGTCGGATATGGTTGCCCGTTCTGACCGATTTATACGAGTTCCTGTCCGATCTGAGGTGATTCTCTGGTCGAGTATGGTTCTTTTGTCTGAAGTTCGGAAAGGTTCTCCGCTCTGAGATGTTTTCTCCGGTCGAAGATGTTCTCTGGCCAGAGATTTCTCTTCTTAGTTAGATGGTTCTCATAACGATTCCCGATTGTCCGTATCGCCACATAATCTTGGACTACTCCGATATTCTAATTCATCAGTGGGTCACAACTTGGGTAGTTTGGCGATCCCAGTATTCCAGAATACTCTCCACCGCAGCATTCCACTCCGTCTCAAGATGACTCGCCAAGCACGGAACGGCATCGAGACCGACCTTCTCGCCCTCCCACATTTCGGGCTTGCGGGCATAAGTATCTGCAAACGCGGCAATCAATCCGTCCTCTTTCATCTTGTTGAGGATAAGCCACCCCACATTCCGGCTCTGATCAGACAAAGGATGTTGGACAACCCGCGAATAGCTCTCCTTGATGAGGTCGAGGGGAAGATTATAGTGAGGTGTTCGGTTGCCAAGCTCAATCGCTAACTGCTGAGATGCGACGTAGTAGGACCATGCGCCGCTCAGGGAAGTCCGTAGGGCCTCTACATCCTCTCGTTCTACCTCTCCTGAGGAGATCATGTCTTCCGCCATGCGTTCAAAGCTCATCAGTTTGGATAAGGTGTTGGCGCGGCTTGATTCAAATCCGTCGACGAGTTTGCGTGTATGTGACTGCGACTACATAGCGGGGAAGTGAGTGAGTAAAGGGTTGGCAGTACACATTGGCGCGGGGTGTTTCAACATATATTTCCCGAGTAACTGAAGAACTCACCCTCCCGCTCGTTTCCCTCTTCGAAGTCATGGCTTCTCTGGGCATAAGGAGCACAAGTCTCGTTAATAAGATCGCAGAGAAGTAAGATCACCACCTTTGCTGATACTTGGATCTCTTGGGTGACACGAGGTAACAAGACTTTTGTGGTTTTTTTCCAGCTTTGTTCCGCAACGATGTCCGTAAAGTACCTGACGTCTCTTTGCTTCATCTAACATCTGCTTCTCAACCACTTCACAGATGTAGAGAGCGATATATATACGTGAAGGTAAGTGGCGTTGTTCCTCGCCTCTTTGCCTTTTTATTGGCTAGGCAGGGATTCGGTAGAATGAAACACAGCTGCTGACTATGAACAGTCGAAAGTCAATCTCGTGCGGAAGGCCATGCGTCAGGGTTACATTTGGAACTCGAAGCCTCGACTAACAAAACCATAAGTTATGTTGTTGAGTGAGAGACGGAGTCTGCCAGCAAGGGTCACGAGCACCCAGTAGAGACTGTCTCGGCTCTCGCCTACTACACCTTGGGGAGCTGAGCTTCCGCGAAGACGTATTGCTTTTCAAAGTCTTGTCAACATTCCAGCATTTTATCTTTCCAATGTAGTTCCAAGAAGGATGGGGAAACGTGAATAGGCATCCCGTCCTCCCGCCCTCCCGTTCGAGCAGGCCATCGTTCTGAACACTCTCAAGGCCAAGTCGCCTTCTATAAATGTGAAACCACTAGTCTTGCATAAGAGGGTCAGACTGCGACCATGCAAGACCTCGTGAAGTGGTGGGATAAAATCCAAGTATGTACGGAGTACAGTGTGTTGGTGACTCGGACCCAATATGCTGTCAGATCTGATTCAGCTGAAGAGGGGATTGTACCGCGTGCGTGCCGGGACGGACCTGGCCGTCACGCCTATAAGTTGTCCCGATATTCAAACTAGTTTCATGCGGAAGACCGCTTATCGTTCCTTTTTTTTTTTGCTTTGTTGCCTCGATTGCGCTTCCTGTGAGGGCATTTGCGCATGTCTTAGCCCGACGCATGCCACGCACAGTACATATGTCGCAAGTATCCCGCGTGGTCGGCATAGACTAGCAGCGTCGAATCTCGATCCAAGCCATGACGATCTCTTTCAAAGTACGGAGTACACATCGTTGTCTCTGAACGTTCCAGCGGCAGCTACATTGTGGCAAAGCACCGGGGTGCATACTGCGTGAAGTTATGCTTGTGCCAGTAGGTACTTAGGTATGGGTAACCTGAACCCGGACTCAAAATCGCGCAACAGACTTACCGGCGCCGCAAGTCTTGAGTCTAGACTAGAATTCCACGGCAATTGCTTTCACAACCGTCCTGTCGCCACCTCAGTCGGCTGATGTTCTCTGGGAAAATGACCTAATGAGAGGCTTTTGCAGAAGGTCGAGGGCGAGGAAGAAGAGCCGAGTTAGCAAGCAAAATGACTCGTAAGGTGATTCCAGGGGACGCAGGTCTTGGCCAAACTGCATCTATCGTCGCGTCTGGTCCGCAACACCTGCTTTTCGCGTCCTGCGTCTCCATCTGCACCTCTTGATGGGCTCAACTTCATTATAAGGTGATGGGGGAGGCGCGCTAGGCGAACCTTTGAAGTCAAGGTTTTGGGCGTGGTTTTCGCGTGCGTTTTGCGAGCATCCTCTCTGTGGCGATTGAAGATCGGAGGTTAAGTTCATGCAAACGTGTTTCATGGAGGAGAAGTGGTCGATAGTGCCGCTGCTGCGCTGCATGTGGTGCCGCTGGTGCGGGGTATGCGGGGTGTTTCAGAGGTTTTGGCGGGCGAGTTTTGGCTGGATCTACGGAGTACAGCCCCTCTCCAAAAAGAACGCAAACCGCCAAGCACCACACGTAATAACTCACTTATACGTACTGAGGCCATTTTGCATGCTAGAGATGCACAATTGCGTACAATCAGCAGAACTTTAACTGGGTTCTTGATTGGCATACATGGACGAAGGTGTAAGCGCGCAACGCGACAAAGAGCGAAGGGGGTTTGCGCAGGCTCGTAGCAAGCTCCTACAAACTCGCATTAGAGCCTGGAACAGCATCGTAATGAGCACTGAGACTACCTAGGTCCCACGAGTCCAATCCCGTCGTCAGTTACCAGTTCCGAACCTCCGATGCGCGCAACCGACTTGTGTGCAACCCCCATGGCGGGCTGGTCAGTGGTCACTGTCACTGGTCGTACATGACAGGGCCGCCTGAAGGGTGCTGAATAAAGGTTTTCTTCCGTGGATGAATGAAGTAGAAACGAAAAGCACTCGTTAACAGCCACCCTCTTCGAATGAACCATTTTACGTCATTGTGAGTACCTGGGTTGCAATTCCAGTACTGACATTGGTGACATCACTCTTTGCGTAACAGTCAAATCTACCTCTACCTACCTTGGTCCCAGCGCCACCCACGTATAATTAGGCTTGCCATGGAGGCAGAAGAAGAGAAGAAGACTGCAGCCAAGACGCACCAATGGTACTGCCTCCAACAATTCGAACACGAGATTCCAGCCAACAGCATCGGGCAAATTCCTCTATTTGGGTATTGTGTCAACTGGCACCCTCACAATATCGGGCGGAGTGCCGTATCTGGTGATTGACCAGCTCTTGCGGCGGTCTTTTAGCGTGCTGTACTCCGTATTGTCGAGAGAACTGGGCAAAGTGGCGTCGTCATGTGCACGAAAATCCCACGCCAGACTGGTGGTTGCTGCATCGATCAGCGACTCGGCGACTCAGCGCCCACAACCGAGCCTTTGCTACACGTACAGTGGGTGTGAATGTTGTGTGAGAACAATAGATACTGCGTATGGTGAGCATCCGTGACGTGAATTCACGGACCACTGGAGTTAATTAATAACTCAAATGGTGCGTTATGGATGTAGACAAACCCTGGAGGTCGACTCTTTCGTTTCACATGACATTGATGCTATTCTTGTCGTCTTTTTGTTCCCAATCCCGAGGTAACCTTTTTGCACAAATTGAGAACCGTGAAATAGCTGGAGGTTCTTGAAGTGCCTTGACTGATTGACCGACTTCAGCTTCAGGCCGCAGCCTCGGCTTGTCGATTCACAGCCTTGCTCTGGACTAGTGAACGTAGGACTGTCCGAATGTTGTAAGTTGAAGCAGACGGGGCTTTGTAACTTATAAACCGAGGCTGGTCCTGCCGCCTGCGCTTGAGTCGCGGCCACTGGCCAGTGAGGAAGAGTGAACAGGTCTGTTAATCTAGCTACATGTACTCCGTACCTGGCGAGGGCATCCCGACCACCTCAATTGTTAAGAAGTGGCCATTCCCTGAGAATTAGATGATCGGGAGGCGGACGCCACAATGCCACGGGTTCTCGGTGGAAACAATGAGACAGATCAATCGGTTTCGATGGGCTTTGTTGATAGGTGGTGTGTTGCTCGCACCGCCGCCAGGCCGTCGCTTTCATCTCATTTTTGTGTGTATGATACTTACGCTTCTCCATCCTGACGGCATCTTGGTACTCCGTAAACTCGTCTAAATTCGTATCGATGGCCGGCACGGGGTGGCATCCAACCTGGATCTAATCTACGGCACTGTGCGCTCTGCATTGCAATTTGCGATGCCTTGGTGATTCGGAGCAAAATGCGTGTTCACGTCTTCGCGATTGTTTGTTGGACCGAGCCCTGCTACAGTAGGATTTTACGCCGCTTCCAAAAATGGTGCCTGATTTCCGACATTGAGTCTTGGACTCTTGACGCACTTTGCGGGGAACAGCGTGCCCATCGGGCCGCAGATCCTTGTTTGTCTCATCTCATCATATAATGACATGGCCATCGACCCTTCCGTCATGAACTCCCTCACAATGCCGGAAGCGCGTCGTAATCATCACTGATCAGCGAACGCCTGTATTTCAATGGCCGTCTGTGCACCCGCACATCCGGGTCAGAACGCCTCCTCGGGCTGCAGCAGGATAAGTTTGGTCTGGCGGAAAAGAAAAGATAGGACGAGGCGACTGCAAAGTAAAAAGAGCTTGCGGTGGAAACACGGAAACCAGGGTAATGTATAAGGAGGTATGTTACATGCATGTAATGAACTACACATACAATACATACTATGTACATACCTATACTCCGTAGTGTCGGCCGACTTTCTCGCGCTAGGAGAAAAAAACCCCGAGGAAGGAATTGGCGAGGCGATGGCAGTGCACCTGGCTTGGACCTGGCTGGGTACGTACTACGAATACTCCGTAATAAGCAGATCGAGAAGTTGTACTCCGTACTCCGTATATTGTTCGTATTAACTTTCCGGTTCCAGCTTCATGTCATCATAGGGTCCATATAGGTAGTCACCAACATTTGCCAGCTTGTCACGTTGCCGCGAAACCTCGCGTTGCTCCTGGCAATCGTTCGCATTGTTTATAATGGCCCCGAAAAGAAATGAGGAAACCAAAAGATCTTCGCGGGGTTGGCGTGGCCGGGTTTCGATCCACGTGGAGAAACAAAACTGTTTCCGGCCGACTGCCGACTTCCCCGTTTGGCATTTCCTTGCTTTCGACCTGGTTCCCCTGTTCAGCTCACCCCTAGTCCACAGAAGGCATCCCATCCCAGAATACCCATCCCTACTCCTTCACGACGTAATACGCTATCGAGGCCATTAAGTATACGATGCTTCTCACCGTGATGGCACGTAAGAAACATGCCATGAAGCAGACATGACCAAGCCTCGCATGTAGCCTGGCTTGCCGCTTGAAAACACATTTAATGTCCATTTGCTTACTTTACTTGCTCGTGTCTTCCAGCTGCGCATCTCACCGAGCTGCGGCTAATACGGGATTGTCTGCTTCCCTTCTTTCCTAAATAGATAGAGAAGACGATACCTCCGCATAGGCTTGGCTCTCCCCGCCGGACACGTTTGTGGCTGAGTTGCAAAGCTGGAGCTGACCCGTCATTCACACATACATATCCTCAAAGTGTAGTAGCCATAGTAGTATGATAGGTATGCATAATGCGGGTGCATACGACTGATTCTCTGTGGGGGAACTGCTGGTGGCTGTCTGAGGTCAAAAAGCCATGCGCTATTGTACCTACTCCTGCAGCCACCATTTATTACGACCCTACCAAGAAATGCTCGGAGTTTTCACCTGTTAAAGAACTTGACACACACCCCTCTATTCTTCCACGCCCCTGTCCTACTTGCTTGTTCCTCGTTCCTTGTCCGTCCATATTCCCTGCCTGGTTCTAGGCTAGGTCGGGGGATATTTGTGTCATTCATGGTGGAAGCCGCGGTAAGATGTGTTCCCGTGCATGGGCTGAAGTTGATGGGATATAAACTACCTTCCTTCAACTCTCGCAGTTCTATTGCTTTCCTTCTTTCTTCTCTTGCTTCCTTCATCCGGCTACTGTGGTTTTTTTCAACGGCTTTCAAGACCTCACAATCGTTTTCCGGTCCACTGTCACAGATTTACACTCGTTCTCGCCAAAAAGCTATTTCGAACACCACCATTAGTCAAGATGAAGTTCTCCGCCGCCGTCACTGTCATCGCCGCCGCTGGCGCTTACGCCGATCTTCAGATAGTAAAGACTGTGTTGTCTGATGTCTCTAGTGGCATTGAAAGCCTAGACACCGCCGCCAAGGGCTTCAGCGGCGACGTCGGAGCCGTCAAGTCCAAGGCCGACAGCCTCATCGCCTCCCTCAAGAAGGGAAAGTCCACCGTCGACGGATCTTCTGATCTTACCCTCCAAGATGCCATTGGCTTGAGCGACCCTGTTCAGGGTCTCACCAAGAAGGGTCAGACCCTCCTCGACACGTTCAAGGCCAAGCGCTCTGATGTTGAAAAAGCTGGCGCTTGCAAAACTGTCCGCGGCGAACTCGAAGAAATCAACGACAACTCGAAGGCTCTTATAAAATCCGTTGTTGCCAAGGTCCCTAAGGACGCTCAGGCCATCGCTGAAGGCCTTGCTGCTGGACTCACCAAGGTCCTCGCTCAGGCTCAGGATGACTTCTCCGAGGCCAACTGCAAGGACTCTGGAGGTGCTACCAGCACTGGTGAACCTTCCAAGACTGCCTCCGAGACTTCTTCCGAGACTGCTACCGAAACTGCTTCCGAGACTGCCTCCGAAACTGCTCCTGGCACAACTATGACTCCCTCCATGACCATTGCCCCTACTCATGGTGGCAACAAGACTGCCACTACAGCTCTGCCTACCATGACGGCTGGTGCCTCTTTCATGGCGCCCGCTGGAGCCCTTGTGATGGCTGTTGTCGCCGCTCTTTTGTAGATCAGAGGCAAGAACAGAATAGAGCTTTCGATGCGCGAGGGGTGGTGCTCCGAATACCAACGGAATCTATTCGTCACGCTCCGCAAACTTATTAATACGCCCCGAACAAAAGCCAGTGGATTTCGCTTAAGAACGAGGTTTCATGTACCATAATGGGAAAACGACTTTTACTAATTGGTTGGAGACAATATTTGGGCTATTTTGCAGTACTGTGTATTGAGTTTTAATTAGCTAAATGACATTGGATTCGACCACCTAATGGCCACGTAATAAGAAAGACATGTATGGGGCATTCGTCGCCGTCAAAGCCATCTTTCGTGATATTAACCGCGAAGAGAACTCAACTGTATTTTTAGTCTCAATAACCGCATAAATACCACTTGAGCTTTGATATGCCGGTACTGACTCTGTAATTCTGAAGAAGATACGGAGTAGATGCTCTTGAATGAGTCATGACATGCATAATGAGCGTGGCCGCGCCACACATGACGGGTTACCCTCCTCCGTATGCCGGGCGATAATTGTCTCGACAGGGACTCGGTGCCTTTCTTTTGGTTTCATGACTCTTGCTCTCTCTATGTACTCGTCGTCTCTTCTTGTCGTCGGTCGATTTTGTGATAGCCGTGCCATGCTTGACTATATCGGCCACGTTCTTCGTAGATTCGGTTCCGTACCGAAAATTACGGGTTTGCGAGCATTCCAATGCACGGCCAGGTCCACGGCTATTTAAAGCGCGGATATCCTGGCGCTCGCGTCGACGTCTTGATTGCGTTCATTCGGCGATTCGTGTAAAATGGGACTTCAACGTAGTTTCATCTTCCAGGGCCTCTGCTATGGTGGAGAGGGCGACTAACACTGCGCGCTCAGAGAACTTACTTGAAACCAGAATGACGACCGTGTCTCTGCTTCTCCTCGATCAGCACTCTCACAACATATTCTCATTCATTCCAGGGATGGAAGCTCAGATATGAAATCGCGTGCGAATCGATCGAAACCCAAAACTACCGCAACAGGTATCGATGCCCACATTAAACATGACGCATACCTATTGCACTAGAAAGATCGAACTGTGCTAAGAAGATGGGTAAGGCGTGGGTAACTTTAAACCTGCAGCGTCAGACTAAGTTTAAGGTTTGGCATTCCTGTTCATTCGATATTGGCGGCCTTGGACTCGATTGTTCCATTCGAATCTTCAGGCCTCAGCCTTCCTTCGAACAATAATGTCTTGCATGGAGACCTATTTTTCAGAGTGCAGGTTGGTCGGGGTATAAGTCGTGCTACAGATAGCAATGAGTATGAGGTTGAGGGTGTATTCCGTAGGGGCGTCGAAGATCTAGCTCAGGGCGCGTCACTGCCGAGAAAGTCCGGTCGAGATCAGAGTCCCAAACACGGTTCTCCGACATACATGCTGGAGAATAGGTCAAGTTTTCCTGCTTAAGGAGGCATTGTGGGATGAACCTTGGGCGAAGAAGACAATGGGTCGTTGAGCAGATTTACACGTGTCGTGCATGCGTCTCCTTGTGATGTGTGGATGCGAATGTGCGAGGAGGGGGTGAATAATATGTGTAGAAGGGCTTTCGCACCAAAACATCGGCATGCGACATCATATGAACCTTACAAAGAAAGTTGAAGAGGAGATGCATCATGCATACTCTGTACGGAGTAATTGGCGACGAGTTTTAAGAAGTGAAGCCCTGGTATCGTTGTGGCGTGCATGTCTGCATGTGGCGTGTCGCGTTTATGTGGCTCAGGCACGCCCCTGATTGGCCAATGCTATGTAGCACAATTCCTTGCAACAAAGGTGACAGCGCGAAGAAAACACCTAATTGGGAATTCTCGCGGCTCATTCAGTCGCCCCTTGTTCTGTCTGGCATTTGACCCTTTCATCACCCCGTCGCTTTTCTGCACCTGTGGCCATTTGTTCCACATCTCTCATCTCACAATCGCTGCTTTCGCTCGCTTACTTGCTCCTGTCCTTGCGTCGGACAAGTCTTGCTTCTTCTCCATTTCTGCGGCGTCTTCTACTGCACAAAAATGTCGGACAAGAAGAGCGACGACCTGGTGCTGCCCATGCCCGCCAACAATGGCTACGCCGATGCAAATAGCCAGGCCAAGGCTGCACCCGTTTTCACGCCTGCCAGGTCAAAATCAGACGCGCTGAAGGGAGTCTCGTCGCTTGATAACAACCGTGGAGCCTCGGTCTTGGCATACTGCCTGAGCTCGATGAGCATGACGATTGTGAACAAGTATGTCATTTCAGGCTCGGACTGGAATATGAACCTGCTTTACCTCGCGGTTCAGGTATGATAGCGCTCAAGACATGATTCCCATGATCATTCCGTGTCATAGAATAATTCAAGGCACTATGCTGATTGTCCTAGTCTATCGTCGGCACGGCTGCGATTGTCATTTGCAAGCAAGCAGGCTTGATTAAGGACTTGGGTTCATTCGACTCACAGAAGGCCAAAGGCTGTAAGTCTCGCTTCCGCTCTTGTTTTCTCTTCGTTGATCTCTCGCTGGTCTTCTCAATGCGCCACTAGCTGCCAATAATGTTAACGGAATCGATTAGGGTTCCCTGTTGCCTTGTTACTGGTGGCCATGATCTATACTGGCAACAAGGCCTTGCAGTTTCTCTCTGTGCCCGTCTACACTATCTTCAAGAACTTGACCATCATCGTCATCGCCTATGGAGAGGTAATGCTATTTGGAAGCAGTGTCAGTCCACTGACTCTTGTTTCCTTTGCTATGATGGTGTTCAGCTCCGTCATCGCTGCGTGGGCAGATGCCAAGAGTGCAGCTTCCGCTGCAGCCCTGGCCACGCTTAACGCCGGCTATGCTTGGATGGGGGTCAACGTGTTTTGCGCTGCCATGTATGCGTTGAGTGTGCGAAAGGTCATCAAAAAGACAGGTTTCAACAACTGGGAGGGTATGTAACCTGCGCGAGAACCTGGCTATTCATGGGCACCGAAAGCTAACAACGTGGCAGTCATGTACTACAACAATCTGCTCACCATCCCCGTGCTGATTCTCTCTTCGCTTCTTGTAGAGGATTGGTCCGCTGCAAACCTGAACAAAAACTTTCCCGTTGCATCCCGCGGCAGCATGGCCACGGGAATGGTCTACTCTGGTCTCGGAGCCATTTTCATCTCCTACTCGACAGCGTGGTGTATCCGTGCTACGTCATCCACCACATACGCAATGGTCGGTGCCCTTAACAAACTCCCGGTGGCCATTCTCGGAATCATCTTCTTCGCAGCGCCCGTCACATTTGGCAGTGTTTCTGCCATCCTGCTAGGCTTTGTAAGCGGCATCGTGTATACCGTTGCGAAGTTGCAGAATAAGCCCTCGCCCCAGCCGCCTGCCCTGCCTCTCACCAATAAGCGGTAAACCTTTACTTCAACATATCTCTTTATTCTGTTTTCGCTCTTGGCTCTGGCCTGGGCCCGATGCCCACTTCAAGTGGTCACAGCCTGCATGATACTCCTCACCGGAACAAAATTGCAGGGAATTCTTTCTGTCGGTATGTATATGGAGTCATGAGGCGTGTAAGCTAAGAGGGCATCTTGTAACATCAAGATTGGTTTGTAGTTGTGTTGAAATATTGGTTCCGTGTATGGACCATCTTACTTGCACTTCGGGCAACTTGGTAAATCTGTGGCTCCAAATACGAGGGTGTGGAGGGTCTAAAAAGTCACTGGAGAAGAAATGAAAAGATGGATGGGAGTGGCTGGCAGTCGCTGTCAAACATTGGTAATTTACCAACTTGATGTTCTTATTCGGAGTAGTCGCACGAGTGATACTCTTGACGCAAGTGATTGGATTGACATCAAAATTTCCAGGGCTGCATGTTTCCCTTCAGCAGTCACGATTTTCTTTTGCTCCAAGATCAACTCTGATCTCTGCCACCTCTTGAATTGGTGTGTCAAGTCGAGACCTATCGTCGCGTCATTAGAATCGCAAACAACAGCCATTTTTCATGGTACGGAAAAACTCCGGCAAAACCTGCCTGGTTCCACGGAACTCATCCTCGCGATTCCATCGCCAACCCTCCTCCAACACTTCCATCATCCAACCCCTCCGCCAAACCGCCCAGCATGTCTCAATTTCGCGCCAAAAAGCTCGACCTGGGCTGCTTCGTCAAGATCCGTACCATTCGCGACCATACCAAGCGCAAAGTATTCGAGCAATTCGAAGCCGAGAGGTAAGCACCGACACCCCCGTCTTCGCATTCTCTGCGCAAGACCCTCTCACGAATCCTTTCACGATTGAGCAACACAAGGCATCTTTGAGTCAACGAAAGTGTAGGCAAGGGATAAACTAACACAGTCTACAGGCAAGCCCTTCGCTACGTCATCCGCAACACGACCCTCCCTCCCAGAGTCCGCGCCACGGCTCAGCTCCAACTCGCATCAATGCACTCGTATACACGGCCGACGCAGATCCGAAACAGATGCATCATGGGAGGAAAGGGGCGTGGTGTACTTAGTGATTTCAAGATGACTAGAGTGAGTTTTCCGTACACGTCATCCATCTCAAATAAGATGCGACAGTGGCAGGCAGCTAACAGGCTGGTAGTTCAACTTTAGGTTACATGCTTTAGCGGGGAATATCCCGGGAGTGAAGAGAGCGAGTTGGTAGAACGACGGAGATCTATCGTTTCGATGTGTGTAGGATAAGATACTCTTTTTGATGGGGAAGAGAAATGGCGCATGAAAGACCACAAGGCTGGCTTGTACTGAATATTGAGCGTGGATCGATTGGACGAAATACAAGATTTATGATACAACTCGAGACGGGCTTGGAACACGAGATCCTACTAGGCGATGATACGTTTCTGGATACAGCTGTGCTGCAAACACGGGGTTGGCCGATAGCGATATTGTTCCTTTTCTAATGGGCACCGCTGTTCGCGGCGTGCAGACACAGGTCTATCGAGCTGCAGCTGCATTGAGACTCTGAAGTACTATTCTCCTGTCAAGGCTGCATAGGCAAGCATGTTTCGATGGTTGAGTGCAAAGTAGACATGCTGTGCGCCGGTCCTGCGATTGCGTGTCCCAGTCATGGCCTATCAGAGTTGCTAAGACGAAATTGATTATGTTAAGTTGGCCGGCGCAGAACAAGTTGCGCGGTGATGAATTACAGAGCAATTTCGAGCGTATGATTTCATTGAGCCCATGTATTTTTGTTTCTCTGTACAGGCTGCTAGAAGGTACCTAGCAAGAGATACCTACAGTTGCGTCACCTGTTGAAGGCTGAAGCCAAACAAAAAAGTGGGCCCTATCACCAACCGGCAACTGGCAACTACAACTCTCACCAACCTCGCCACTTTTACTTCGCATTTCATTTTCACCTTGTTCTTCCACGAGTCCAACGAAACAAAATCTCCGCCGCAAAGCACATTATAGCCCATCATGGGTGGTGGTGATCTCAACCTGAAGAAGTCCTTCCATCCCACCCTACGACGAAATCAACAAGCCGTCTGGGATGAGGAGCAAAAGGCCCTCGCGGAGCGTAAGCGCACCCAACAACGCGTCAATGAAATCAAAGAAGAGCGCGCCAAAGAGGAGCTGCAGCGGCAGCTCGAAGAAGCAGGTGGCAAGAAACGAGTAGATCGAGTCGACTGGATGTACCAGGGTCCTACAGATGGCCAAGTTGGTGCCAGCGAAGAAACCGAAGCCTATCTTCTCGGAAAGCGAAGAATCGACAACCTCATCAAGGGAACAGAACACAAGAAATTGGAAAAGTCGGCTGGTGAGGACAGTTTCATGGCTCTACAGAATGCGAATACAGCAAGAGATACGGCCTCCAAGATTCGAGAAGACCCTTTGCTGGCGATCAAGCGACAAGAGCAGGCCGCATACGAAGCGATGATGAACGACCCGATCAGGCGGCGACAATTGCTGCATTCAATGGGTGTCGATGATCCGAAGAAGAAAGAGAGATCGGGAGATAACGAGAACAGGCACAAGAGAAAACACCGAAGGCATAGAAGCAGAAGCAGAAGCCGAGAAAGAGACTCGGAGGATGAAAAAAGGCGGCACAGACGACGGCACAGATCATACTCGCGTTCTCGCAGTCCTAGACGACATCGTCATGAAGGCGACGGCGATGAGCAGCGAAGGCAACAGAGACATGGTCGGAATTCTGGGCAAGGACTAAGCCCATCGCGTAGACGAGACGGTTCTCGCGATCAGAGGCGCGGTCACAGCCCACTGCGAAGACGAGATGGTTCTCAAGACCGAGGGCGTGGACACAGCTCACCGCGGAGACGAGACGGTTCTCGCGATCACAGACGCGGACACAGCTTACCGCGAAGACGAGATAGTTCTCGGGATCAGAGGCGTAATGACTCTCCCCCGCGGAGACGAGATGGTTCTCGCAACCAAAGGCACGATCAAGGCCCACGGTATCAGGATGATCTGAAGCATGATGATCGCCATCACAGCTCGTATCGGACAAGACACCATTCACCACAAGGGCACATGCACGATCCTAGGCACAAAGATAATGATGATCGGGGAGCAAGGAGTGGAAACGGGAATGGAAAGGGATATCGTTCAAACGGAAACGCCCACAGCTACAACCGCAATCAATCAAGACAAGCGCCTCGCGCGAACGACGACGATGATGGAGAGGCAGAGAAGGCTCGTAAATTAGCAGCCATGCAATCCGCAGCCTCGGAGTTGGATCTCGAGCGTGAAAAGCGTCTAGCTGCTCTGGCAGAGCGGGAACAAGCGGCCAGGGAGACGGATTCTAAGGCCCGAGAACGGGAAGGCGAAAGGGGCTTCGTGAATGGATTACACAAACAGGCTGGCAAGCTAGATCTGGGAGAGAGAATGGGACGAAATCGGCAGGGATATCAAAGAGATGATGATTAGAAAGATCTGGTATATGGTCAGTTCTGTTATATGGGCAGTTCTGTAATGCAGACATATGTTCATACCCTCTGCAGTTTCTTCGGGATGTGATGCCAAACATACGTTTCCGTGATATGACGGCCTTGTCGGGACTCGGGAAGCATCAAGGGCAGTTTCAGTTTCTCCGTATTTTCGCATGTACACTAAGCTCTTCGACAGCGGCTCGCCATGATGGCGGCTATACACGTGTGATCTCGTGCTGGACATGCAGTTTGATAACACGGGTTAATTCTGGCGCGGAATGTGTTTTCTGTCCTCCGGGCTGCCTGGCATGCCAGATATGACGGACGTCGTCAGCCCTGGACGGTCCTGTAACAAAACTTGTCCCGAGTGAAAGGAACAAAGAAGCACTGCCGAGGAACCCTTGCATGCTTGCGGCCCTGAAACGAACTAACAAGCGCAATGGCAATGTGAGTACATACATAAGTAGCTATGTATGTACAATTGTAGCCCCTAAATCATTTGCTAAATCTGCCTTCTAAGTTCTGATAGGGATCGGTTACTGCTTGCTTTTCGACTTTCCAATACTCTCGTTTCATGTAACCGGTTGACGTATATCTTCATTGATTGATTATATGCTTCGTGTCTTGTGCAATGCTGCACATACGCTGAAATGAGTTTCAGAGGCAACAAGGCAAAGAAGGTCAAACGTGTTCATCAAGCAGCTCAAAAGTGCAATGCGAAGCCAGGAGGGAACAAACAAGGGCGGGCCAATCTAGACAAGTGGGCTGATGGATTTGCGCGCCCTTGGTGCATGAACAGCGTGCTTGTGGGGAACCAGAGCCCTGGCAGGGGATGTAGATGACTGCTTGGATATCATTTGGAGAATGCTTGTGATGTTCGCGATGTTGTCGGGTTGGGCTGGATCTGATCTGAAGCCGAGACATGACAGCTGAGGGACAGTATGGATACGTAACTGTAAGTCAGTCATACTCCGCATGTAAGCAACTTGTAACGTATTCTAGCAGCTGTACAGAATATGTCTCGTCTGATTGCGCCACGCCGCAAAGCGTGGAAGGAATACATACATGATGATACAGTGCAAGTTGCAACTCGTATTCTGATCTTTTGCCCTGAAATTGCTGGGGAATTTGGGGAAATGAGCCAAGCGTGTTTTGTGGCGGCGGAGCCCACTGCCCGTCAGTGGTCACGACTCACTAGTCACAGGACTCACAGCCTGTTTAAACTCCGGTCCGTCAAAAGTCCCACCAGCGTGACCCAAGTCAAGCAAGCAGCGTCTCCAGAGTCCAACTCCGACGCAGTCTGGGGGGTTTCTACTTTGCCAGACCTTCTAGATGTCCTTCTTAGCTGTGCTATCTTGGGATGCTCTCGCTTGTCGTCTTCGTCACCATCAACCATTCAACTTCGGGATCCCTTCTGGCTAACTCGGTTGGCTACCACGTCTGATCCCTCCTTCCGTCAGCACATCCATCCGACTTTCCCCTTTACCGTCGATCCTCCTCCTTCAGATCCTCCGTCGCAACCGAATCGGCGAATCGGCGAAAGACTCCACGTCACACCAATTCGTCCTGAATATTTCCTGTTCTCTGGCAAGACCGCGTCGCTCTCGTAATACACCCGTCCAGTTTGACCACGTCAGGGCTCTATCCGCATGCACCGAACCCACGCGCAATCGAGCAACATACAATCCTCCTTGCCGCCCGGTGCTTGTCAGAAGTTGTCGAGCTAGCAACTGTCCTCTTGCGAGATGCCTCTCTGCGGCGGATCCAAAACAGTCCAGCGAAAGCTGGTGCTTCTGTATGTACTCATGTCGCACAGCGCATGGCGCAAGATGGAGTGGGCAGGGCTGCGCAATGCGATTGAGAGCTTTGGCGCCTTTTAGACCTCGGGTAGATAGACAGCATTGCTAACCTGCTGGGGGCGAAAGAGGTGACGGTGCCTGTGGCAAAACGTCATTGTTGAACGTCTTCACCAGAGGGTAAGTTGTTGCAGGCAAAATTGGCCAATGATGCGTGAGAACTGACCTGACTGCAATCAGATACTTCCCTACCGTCTACGAACCGACCGTATTCGAGAACTATGTCCATGGTATGAGTGCTGCAGAGCATTGCGCTCAAGCCGCCTGCTGGCTGCGGGCAGTCTGACCTTGTCGCAAAGATGTATACTAACCACTGTTACTAGACATTTTCGTCGACAATGTGCACATTGAATTGTCGTTGTGGGATACAGCTGGTCAAGAAGAATTCGACCGACTGCGTTCTCTGTCCTATGGTATGGTTTCTCTCCCTAATCAACCCTACTAGCGCTTCTTGTGCGCGCGCGTTGTAATATCTTCCCGATTGAGTTGGCCAGCTCAATGGCTAATATTGGTGACTACTAGACGATACCGACCTCATCATGCTCTGCTATTCAGTCGACAGCAAAGACTCACTAGAGAACGTCGAGTCGAAATGGGTGGGAGAAATCGCCGATAACTGTCCTGGTGTCAAACTGGTCCTGGTCGCTCTGAAATGCGATCTCCGGGAAAAGGGCGGCGACGACGAAGACGGCGACGAAAACACAGCGCCCCGCGAACTCGCAGCCAACGAGCGCCCCGCGGGGCCTTTAATCGAATACGACAAGGGACTCGAAGTTGCCAAACGGATAGGGGCCTCGCGGTATCTAGAATGCTCGGCCATGAAGAACCGCGGCGTCAACGAAGCCTTCACAGAGGCCGCTCGCGTTGCCTTGAGCGTCAAGAAGGAGAGAGAAGAAGGCAAATGCACGGTGATGTGAGCCGAGACATATACGAAGCAGATGTGTGCCAACGAAATCCCAATACCCCCGATTGTTTCATGTTTCGACCTTTTTTTGCGCCGTACTTAATTTTTTTTAAGTTTCAACTCCCTGATGCGGAAGGGCAATTCACTATTATTATCTGCTTGCTACAAGAGATCCCTTGGCCCTCGGGCCCCTTGCGTTTCGATGTTTTGTTTCTTTAGGGCGCAAGATAGACGGATTTGTGCAAATGGACGCCATCAACAAGGACTATCCGATCCAGCCGTTCTGTCGCCTCCTTTCATCCGACGGTATCTCAGAGTCATCCCTGCCACCGCGATACGGACTCACTAAACACCATGCACATCTCGGCGACTTATCATGCATGGACATCGTCTTCTTTTCAAGAAACTCATTCCAGCACTTATTCTTTTCTTTCGCCTACCCACATCGTTGTTACTGCTGCTTCGCACCTCCGTGCAATCTAATTCCCTGCTTTGGGTGTTTTTCTTTTGTCGGTCTGCGCCACTACAGAGATGGCAACGGTATCAGGTCGTCTCGTGGGGTCTATTAGCATAGAGGAATTATCGAGTTGTCTTGTCTTATTAGGCCTTTGTGGGGGTTCCCTCCTGCCTACTCGACAAGAATTTTAATCGTATTTTTAATGGCTGCCATGTTTTCTCGCTCGCTGGGTCTTCGATTCGTACGCATTTACTGGGCCTTGTTCTTCTCTTTTCAGATTTGTGATACTAATTTATTTTTCTTTGTTCGTGAGCTTTCGACGCACTGCCTGATCCGATCTGGTTGTCCGCCCAAAAGAGAAACCCGGATACATGTCCTTGGTGGGAAGTCAATCCCTCCCCTATTACCAGAAGAAGAGCGGAAGGGAAAGATAGGAAGAAGAGGAGAAATTGGAAGAATAGGAAGAAGGAGACAGAAGCGAAGAAGATCAAGAACCGGTTGGACAAGTCTGGGGCATGTAGTGCGCGGCTACAATCCTTCATACGCACGGGCAATTATGAACAGACAGCATACATGTGTAATCACTTGCGCGCACGAGATGCCTCTAATTTGTGTTTGCCATCTGAATTTCAATTTGCCGCTTACGCTGTGTTAACAAGTCCTGAACGCCACGCCATCGCCTCCCACGCGCTCCGTGAGTAGTAGCAAGGCTTATGCAATCAACAAGAAGCTGTCTACCGCCCTCCTCGCGGCGGTTATCTGATCGTTTGTTCCGTCCCTAACCCCTAAACATTGGTACTGTCCAATCATACCGGATGTAGATCGGCTCAAGTTCGATGTCTCGTAAACGCTATACTGTTGTTAAGCTATAAGAAGAGATAGGAAATAGAGGAATAATGAGAAAAAGGGAAGCAAAAAAAGAAGAAGAAGAAAATAGGATAAATAAGAAAAGTGGGAAGCAAAGGAAAGAAAAAAGACGAGGCTCAAAGTGAGTGGTCATCGATAATCGCCAATCATGATTAGCGCGCCCATTCAACGACCTCAAGAGCCATCATGACGAGAACTAGCGTAGATGGCAGAATCCTGTTCTCACTGTTAGACATGAACTATATAAAGGACCGTGCAAGTGGACGAATAACTTACCATATAACGTAGCTCTGGAATAAGATCCGTCCCATGGTCTTCTCATACACCATGTTGATCTGGCAAATCTGTGCCAGTTGGAGAGCGCTCGGTGCGCCGGTGAGCAGGAAACAAACGATAATGAAGATGGGATCATCCAAAATGCTGACGTTGAGGTACTTTGCAGTGCAGGCCAGGATAGGCGCCATGATGGCGGTAGGAAGAACCATGCGACTCAGCAAAGACGCAACAAGTAATTTCGTTCCAATTTCTTCTTCCTCGGGATCATGGCTGTCCTCGCAGGCCATGGTGTTTCTAGCCAAGTTGGCACCCAGAACGACCAGGATAAGCGGCACAGCAACGCCACCGCTTGATTTGACGGCACTGGTAACACTGTTGTTGATGAAGGATCCATCTTCGAAGAATAGCTTCTGCAACGAAGAGACTGAAGCAACGAGGACGGCAGCAAGCATGGCCCACAATGGCGGATTCATGAACTCCCAAATAAAGGTGAACGTCTTCGCGACGACGCGCTTGATCAAAGACATGACAATCTGCACAGGCCGAGGCAAGGCGTTGTGAATTTTGAGCAAGTATCCGTAGACATGAGCCCCAGCTCGTGCTCCCCAACTCCGTCGCTCGACTTGGCTATCGCGAACGTGGGGAAAACGAGTCTCACTAGCGATCCCGTCCAGACTACTGCTGCGAACACGTTTCGAAAAGGTCGAGTACGTTGCCCTGCTCTTTTTGGGAGAGAGCAGATCTTCGTCGTCGCTAGATGCGGCCATGGAGGACTGCGATGCGCCGGAAATCGGTGTTCGACCAGCCGGGACATAGTCGCGGGAATCCACGCTACGGTTCTCGTCCTCTTCCTCGGTATCGCCCTCAAGTGGATCGGGCAGAGCACGGATTTCGTCGTCTTGGGGCTCGTCATGATATTGTCCTTGTTGACCTTCCTCGGCAATCTCGACCTGGTATTCCTCATACTTGTTCTTAGGGGCCAACAGTACATGGTAACCCCAACTCCATCGCACAAGTTGGCCGAGCTGCTGGAAAATCAGAAGATATAGAATGCCTCTGGCGGCGACTTCATCGTCATTATCGCCGGGGATCCGGTCCCAGTGAAGACCTTTGATCGTCTGAGACAGCGACATGACGAGGGAAATAGGCAGTGAGTTCGAGTTGCCAAAGACGCCCATGGCAGTGACAAAGTTGGCGGCTCGCTTATTGAACCGAAAGGCTTTGACGATCAAGACGGAGACGATCCATGATACAGCAGTTTGGACAACGAAGATGGCAGGAATAATGGCCAGTTCAGACAGCTTTTCGGCGTTGAGTTGTGAGGCGAGCTTGGTGAAAACTGAATCGTGGGAGAGCGAGCAATTAGATTGAGTCCATCAAAACGGCGGACGCGAAAAAGGCTACAGGCTGCTCAATCTACTTACTGAGGCATGGCGTGAAGAGCATAACATTTAGGTTCGCGAGGAACTTTTGCTTATCGGCATCGAAATGGCCCAGCCGGGCAATGATGTACCCCGGTAAACTGACGCATACGACTTCCAAGACAGCCTCGAAAACGAGTAAGCACAGGTGAGGTAATGACGGATGGTTTTCGAGGCCATCGCCTTGCTCGACAAAGAGCTTTAGCGGCAAGTCATAGGCATCTTGGGCCAACTGCGCCAGACGAAACGACGTCGGCTTAGGAAAGCCTCCAGCGATATCCATCAACAGCCAGATGCAGTCACTGTGTGTTCGAGGGTGGAGAAACGGTTGAATGTGCAAAAGAAAGAAATCGTATCCGATGCAAGGATTGTAGTCGTCGCACAGGCAGCTCTCTCGGAGGCTCTTGCTTCGAAAGCGTTTTCGTGGAATGAACGTTCACGATTGTCTGTCGTCGCTCGTGTCAACGATGTGGGATTTCCTTTTTTTATCACTTTGACTAGTCAGCTCAATTACAAGTTGTACCGGACACAGGCGCAGCTAGCAAGGTTTGGCGGCATGTCGAGGTGTGGTCACTGGTGGCGACATAGAAGTACACAGCCCGCCTACATTGCGCGTACGGGTACGAAGAGAAGTGAGGCCCACCGGCCCGGGGGAATAACCTTAAAAACAGTGCCAAAAGGCAACAAAGGCAGCATAGATGGGAGTGCAGTGGTCAGTGACGCATGTCTCAGCGCAGGTTAACAAGCCGCGCAGTTCTGGGTCACCTACAGCGGGCGACGCCAAGAAATGCAGTTTACCTGCGAGAGGAGCGAGCGGCGCAGATTGGTTCTTGGATGTCGTAGATGTGGTGGCTGTGTGATACGTAGCCGAGAGCAAGTTGGACAAAGCGATGCTCTCTTCGTTCGTTGTGGCGTTCTGCGTTTCGCAAAGGGGGTGGCTTTCCGGCGGACTACAGACTACAGGGCTGTTCGTGGCGCTCATAGCCAAACCGATCATACCAAGAAGTTCAAGAACTATTCCAACGACATGGGTGTACCGAGCTTTCCTGTCATCCTGTGTTGTTCAGGTTCTGCTTCCATTCACCTACCTACATTATACATATGTACATATGTAGTAGATATTGAACTCCCGAGAACTCGCAGATACGTGCCCCTCATTAATCTGCGACTGCTGGCTTAGGTACGCAACCTCTTGGCAGAGGGCCGCCAAGTTGGCGATGCCAAGATCATGCCAGTCATGAAGCCGCCGACTCGCTGCCTTGGAACGGGGTGGCACAGACCTTTTTGAGGCTGAGAACTGGGGCAGGCTTAATTAACGGCTTCCTCTTCTCCCATCTCTGGACTACCTACGTACTCGGTAGATGCATTCAACATGCGCCGCAAATTGCAATCCGTCCTCCATTGAACAGATGCCGTCACCACTCAAACAAGTGACGAGAGCGGTTGCTGCTACGTACCTAATAATGTAGGTAGATATTGGCCGCCGTGGAATAGTCATTACCGCATACCTATCTCAATGACAGCTTTGGTCACAGGCTTTGGCGGCCATCGGCACTCACAATCTCAATCTCTCTTGAGTCTTGGCACTGGGCAGTGAGCGGACGGAGGCTTGGCCGGCTTTGCGGGGCAGGAGCATCCGATCTTCCATCCTAGGAAATTTTTTGCGGCAATATGAGGCCAATCAAGATGCATAAGCCGTCATTGTTATCCTTGGCTGCAGCATCTCGCGAGTCGCGACTCGCATGGCTTCGAGCGGACGCGTCTTCTGATGCAACTTCTTCCCGATGCTGCGAACTTGCGAAGTGCGATGGAATTGATAACGCGCCCAATCAGACTATCATTAGCGAAGCGGATGACTAGACTGTGCCACCCAATTGTGACGGCAACAAATCATGGCACCGTATCATGGCCCCCAGATCGCGGCATCGGGATGCTCATAATGAGCTCAAGGAGAGGCAGCTTCATTCCGGCCATCCCAGCGCAGACATCCAAAGCCTCTCTCCTCTTTGAGCATGTTCTGGGCCGCTAGGTATGTATGTAAAACCAATAAAACACCAAACATGAACCCCGGCTTATCTGCCTACCTAGTTGGGCTGCTACATAGGTAGGTAGGTATCACTCCGTCGACTCGGTGTACAGCCAGCTGCCAAGCGCCAATAAAGAACTGCGCGTGTACGGAGTAATTACTAGTTGGATTCTCGTCTGACCAGTCTTTGAATGCAGGCTGTGCCACGTGTCGAAAAAGGATGATCTTCGTGAGATTCGTCCCCCGACTCCCCGTTGGCGCCCCCCACTGTAGAAGCGCCCCTCGGTATACCCAACCATTGGTGGTGTTGGATGCGCAACATACATTGTATATCCTACCCTACGGCACTTACAAAAGTTTGCCCCAAATCAGTTACAATTTACAAGTGTCACAAACTAATGAGGCGTTGTTGGCCGCATTATGTCCATGCCGGAGATGGCATTCTCCTACTATTTATGTGCAGAGACTGTTTTGGTTTTTAGTAAGTTGGATGCCGCACCCGCGCTAACTCGTCCTCTTTGTCCTTCGTCCAAGACATCTGCACCCCACGCAATCGAGTTACATGTGCATATGTTTGTATGTAGGCATCGTCTGTGGAAATATCCGTAGCCAGCCGCAAAGGGCATCGCGACAGCTTCCTCATAAGACGGAGTGCTGTGGCGGTGTCGGGTACAGTTGTTCACAGCGCAGTCACACGACATATTTCTGCGGCAATCATGCGACGTCGTAAAACTCAGAAGGAGAAAATCCAAAGAAACCGGAATGATTAGGAAAATCTCTCGATGTTTAAAGGAATTGGCTTGGGTTATGATCACGGAGCGCATTGTGTACTTTGTGTGAGCCAAGCGAAGCGGCAATGCAGGCAGTGTGCTGAAGATGAGGCTTGAGCCTTATAATAGGGAGATTCTGATTCAGGCATCATCGCGACTCGCGAGTCGCGAGAACTTGGAGGTTTGAAGGAAAAGGGGTACCTAGCGGCCCCACTACTTCCGCCTCCATTCAGATGTACATACGGAGTACAATGGAGGCCTAAAAAAGGCTTACACGCTCAACCGCTTTTTGGCGCGTGAACGTAAGGTTATTTTGCTAAGGAGCTGTAGATAGGAGGTAGATATGTCCCCCCATCGGTACACCGGCGTTGACGCCGGGGTACAGGTAGGTATGTACCTCGGTCCTCCATGGTATCACGCAAGTTCGCGCACGTGTCAGCGACGAGCTTTGAGCCATACCTACATGCAACGTAAAGTCCAGTGAGCGTGTTCATTCCAATATGTCGTCTAGTAGCGACCTGTCGGCTATGACAATTGCTGCTTCGAACTTTGATCACTACCAGAATGAAGGGCATGATAATTTTACCCAAGCATGTATCAACTTAGTCCTAAGCACGCCAAGGCCTCTCTTGCCAAGGATTTGTAGGTTACTTGCGAAACACTGGCTAACAACGTTCAAGGTCATCGTCTGTGTCACCGTCAAATTCACCGTTAATTGCTATCAGCAAGGGACTGCATTAACATCCCGATCGATCACATGACTCATGAGGAATCTCGCCCGGCCCCGACGGCATGTATCGATCTGTCGTTACAGAAGTCAACCAAAAGCAAGCCATTCTGGAATCTCGCAAGACGGCAGCTGACCCTTGCACCATCAAATAGCTTAGAGACACGCGCGTGATTGATAACTTTTGGTTGCGAATATTCTGTCATTATCTGATTCCTGCAGATACAGGTTTCTGCCATCCCTCCAGGCCAATACTGGAATTCGGCTTGCATGCGTGTCCACAATCACTCAGGGATCTCTGCGGAACTGGACCATTCAAGCGAAACAGCATTCTAGTTGTCTCGAAGAGATGTCTCTGGCGCCTACAATTCGAACTGTAGAAGAGTATTGCGGCGGAGAGCTCGTTTCGGCCGTCCTGGGGGCACCGGAGGAGATACGTCGTAAACCGATATGTAGTTGAAGACTTAGATTTTTGCACATGGGCTCCGTTCCTTGAGATATCACGAAATTTAGTTGGATGGCACGGCTTAGAGTGTCCTGCTTCGTGACTTAACATTTCACAATTTCATATCGATCGTTTTCATGTTGATAAGAGCGTCCGAGCGCGGTCAGCTAGGTACGGCATATCAGGACTCAAGGAAAAAAGCATTTTAGCTATGGCGTTGCTCAATCTGGACATGGATATCTGGGAGTACGGTACAAGTATGTTAGGTACCTAATGTAGGTATAGACACCTACAAACCAACCAGATCAAATTCAATGGCTACCAGACCTTAGGTACCTAACAGTACATACCTCCTTGTTGACTCCACTGTAGGTGGTGAGCCGGTGCTCCATGATCCCAATTGATTGCCCCCACCATGCCGAGTCGCCGACAACCACCTCGCTGATGATGCCGTAGATTACGCGCCAGGCCCATTCCGTCCTACATACAGCACAAACTCCCCGCGACAGCAATTCACCCTTGGACCTCCCCGCTCAACTGTTTTTGGGGTCAAGATCGCCGACGTAATCGACGTCGAAGGACTTCGGCATCTCGTGGAAATCGTGGGCAGTTTCGCATTTCAGGACTGTTACCGGCGACCGCATTTCCTATCTGCTCCTGTGCATGGTTTGACCTTAGCGAATCTTGGCGCGGAACGGCTACGCCATCCGCTCTTGGGGCTGCTCTCTTGCCGCGTCCGCCCACGCCCCCTTAAACCGTCCACAGCGCCTCGCACTCGCCATGAGCGACTCTGAATCGAATCCAGGCACGCCGGACGCGATGGAGCGATCAGAGAATCCCGAGTCTTCGACATCTCCTCGCGAGGGGCTTGGCTCATGTGATACCAATACCCCGCCAACGTCACAAGCTCTCGAGGCCGAACTACAAAAGCGAATGCCCTCTCTTCGATCCGTCTCTGATCCGCCAAACATGAATCCGAATTCGACATCAACAGGAATCCTCGGCAAAGCGAGGAACCCGTCTCATACGGTTCCATCAGTGACTGCCGGCGCCATGGGAAACGATGTGATGGCTAGAGCGCGGGCTTTGCATCAAGCGCGCATGGGGAAATCTCCTATAGGATCCTCGCCGCACTCTCCGTCATCTCCATTCTCTGGCGGTCTACCTGGAAGGAGCGGATTCCCCGGCTTAGCAATGCCACCGAACGCGATGCATCGACCGAGCGCCGTGCCGCATCCTAGATCAGATCCCGTGATGCAACCATCTCTGAGTGAGAGGAGGGCCAACAAGTTTGGTATGAAACTGTCAGAAATGGGCAGCGCAAACTCAACACTCACACCCGGTTTCAAACGAACCGGTGCACCCAGGTTGTCGGACATGACTGGCAACTTGTCGTCTGACGGGATGCGACCTGCTGGTGCCACGCTCGGCTCGAAATTGGACGATTTCAAAAAATACATCGATGCTGACAAAGGCTGGATCACATTCGATGGAGCTGCCACAATAACAAAAACGGGCGTCAATTTCGCCAGCGGCCAGACCTTCAGCATATCCCTTGATGAAATTCAAATACAAGGAGAGCTCGGCAAAGGCAACTATGGCACTGTATACAAAGTCAGACACGCCAAGCCAAAAGGTCCCCGTTTCGGTCATGGCTTATCCGGAGTTCGCCTGCCGCACTCTGTATCGGATACAGCGGTCAACAAAGCCAGACAGGATACTGACGACTCGGAGGCTGGCGAAGGCGACGGAACCACCGGCAAGATGATGGCGATGAAGGAGATCCGACTGGAACTAGACGACGCAAAATTCACAACCATATTAAAAGAGCTTGTCATTCTTCATGAGTGTGTCTCGCCACACATTATCGATTTCTATGGTGCCTTCTACCAAGAAGGAGCAGTATACATGTGCATTGAGTACATGGACGGCGGTTCTATTGACAAGCTGTATGCTGATGGCATTCCTGAGCATATCCTGCGAAAGATCACCTACTCTACTGTCAAGGGACTGAAGTCGTTGAAAGACGAACACAACATCATCCACCGCGACGTAAAACCGACCAATATTTTAGTCAATAGCAGAGGCCAGGTCAAGATTTGCGATTTTGGAGTCAGTGGCAATCTAGTCGCGAGCATAGCCAAGACAAATATTGGGTGTCAGAGCTACATGGCGCCCGAGAGAATTTCTGGCGGAGGCATGTCGGCACCAGGCTCATCGGATGGAACATATAGCGTGCAGAGCGACATCTGGAGCTTAGGTTTGACCATCATCGAGTGCGCCATGGGCCGCTATCCTTATCCTCCCGAGGTGTCATCCACCATCTTTAGCCAACTGAGTGTAAGTACCTGTGCACGTTGCAACGAGATACCGACTCCTTCTCCTCAGCTTACAGAAACACTGACATGCTGACTCTGCTCCTCCTTTTTCTAGGCCATCGTGGAAGGCGACCCCCCTGATCTTCCAACAGAGGGCTTCTCCGAAACCGCGCAGGACTTCGTTTCGAGCTGCCTACACAAGATACCCAAGATGCGAGCCACATACGCCATGCTTCTGAACCATCCCTGGCTACAAGCCTTGTCCAAGCCCAAAACAATCACCGAGGAGACTGAAGAGGGAGAAGAAGCCGATAAAATCGCCGAGGCCGTTGGTCATCTCAAGCTCGGAGGGGAGGACACTAGCGACGAGGAGGTGGCCGAGTGGTTACGACAAGTGCTGAACGGAGGAAAGGCCAAATCAGTAGAGGAAGCCACTGCATCCCGTCCAGCTCTGCATACAGTCCGCGGAGCCAACAGTCCGTCCTGACCAGGGTGAGACTTTCATCTTTTTTTCCCTTTTCTCGTTGCCTTGAAGATTCTTTCAACCACCCCCACCCGCTGGCCTTCGCAACCACAACGACAAGTACATCTCTCCTATGTATGCAAAAAGCAGCCTATATCGAGACACAACCGAAGTGTTGTGTGCATTCACCCACCCCTTCATTAATGGGTACGCGCATGCCTCATCTTTTTGACCGTCTTCCCCGCATTCAAAAGGCCATGACGCAGCAAAATTACCCCGGAGAATGCAGCCTCAACAAGTAAATAAACACATCAAGATTGATTCATCACAGTCTGGGCTGAGACCTGTAATTGGGTTGCCCGCGAACCAAGTTCTGTATGCGTTGATACGCCAAGGAATGAAGAATATCAAGTCCGGTGACAAATATTGAGATTCGAGGTGTGGTTGGTTATAGCTCATCAGGTCTATTAGATGCTCGACGCTCATCAAGCTACCCGGCCGCCATCAACTATGGACCTGTTGTCGCGTCATAGAAAATACATCTACCACAGTCCTCTACTCAAAACTTTTCGTCAAACCTCCCTTCTGTTCTTCGTTTTCTTCTTCTCTTTCTCATTTTTCTTCTTATTTCCCCCCTTTCTCATGTACGCTTTCCCCCTTTTTCCTCCTTCCGCACTACGCGGAAGCAATTTCTCCCTTTCTTCACGATACGCGAGGGGTGGGTGTTGTTTGGAAGGTAGAGGCGTGGTGAGCCCTGGGAGCAATATGTGCGCGTTGGGTGTGCGCCGTAGAGAGCAACAATAAATAAGAAAAAGTGGCAGCTGTTTTTCATCAACTAAAGTGTGATATATCCTATGTCCCACTTCACTGCTTATACTACACGGTTTCTAGCAAACATCTTAATTGATTAAGATAAGGTATGGTCCGAGCAATAGAGAAATTTATTGAATGTAAGTCAACGTCCACAGTACTTCGCCAGGTCCCCACGAAGAAGTAATGCCTACGGATCGACGCTATGGCCGGGCTAATATATCACAAGAGGATATTTTCGACGACTGGAGTAATGTCGCACAATCGACAAAACCGTCCATATGAAGGAGGTACTTACGGAAAGGGTGGAGAGCAACTTCCAATGTTTGAACATCAATGTCCCGTTCGAGCATACTTGCTATTCAGTCAGCAGGATCATGAAATGTTGTTATTAAGAAAATAGTGTATGTACAAAGGCATTCCAATAGCTTTCAAACATTACGCGCCTGATAGTCAGGCATATTCATTACGGCACAGGGTATCTATCCCATCCCATATCCGACTTCCATATCCAAGGAGTGACTCATCAAAACCGTCCCCGTGGCAAAGAAACAAGAATCGCGTGCCTGTTAACCGATTCTGCAACCAAACCCTTCATGTTCTTCTTACATAGTGCCCTTGACTGGGCACCCATCTTTCGTTCAGTATCATTATTACAGCGTCTGCGTCGTAAAGAAATAGCAGGAAAAAGGTACCACGGAGAGAACGAGTGTACTGTGTAGTAGGAGCATAGGGGAGCACAGGACGGGGACATCAGTGAGTCCAGCGTTCTGCGCACCCTGAGGTGGGATCTTCGACCAGACAGATATCGGAGAAGATCCCGTTGTGTCAATGTTACTGAAAGCGGAAGTGGCGCAACCCTGGATTACACGAGTCTCGCAACTGCCGCTTGAGAAGTCGCTTTGAAGAATTCACTTTCCAAGTGAAAGCGTTCATTAAACTCGTAAATCTGCGCGCTCAATCACTTCGCCCCTAGGCAAGGAAGGCCTAAAATTTACGAATATTCATCCTTGACGCGACGGCCTTCATATGATCGAGTGCTGCGACGGCGACTGAAAAAACCGCGTCTGCCAAAACCACCTACCACGCCTGTGGTACCAGTGTCACGTACCATGCCTGCGCCAGTGCCGCCTATCGTGCCCGCGGTTCCAGTGTCGCCTACCATGCTTGTGGTACCAGCACGCGTTTTGTCTTTGCGGATGCCCATGGCGAACAAGATAGTGGCAACAAGCAAAGCAGCCCAAGAACCCCACATCCAGCCGAAGCCATAACTTCCCAGAGATGCCTCGCGGCCGTCGTCTCGGAAGCGGTTGCGAGCCTTCACAAAAACTGCAGTGAATAGAGAGGTGGCGATGGTGTGAAGGATGAGCGCAAAGCCAGCAATCATGAAACTGATGGCAGCGCCGAGACGGCCGCAACACGCGAGGAAGCCGGAGAAGAATGCTAGCATCTCGAAGAAGAGGGTGATGATAATAAACACCCAGCTGAATCGCCACATGTAGAAGTACTTGGAAGATGTAGTACCATTGCCGTGGCTGCCGCCCAGGCCTTCAGGCACGTTCTGGGCACCACTGTCCCATGCCCAGCCAAAGGGGATGGCAGCCTTGGCGCCAGAACAGTCGAGGTTGTTGTCGCCACATATGTAGAAGTAGGTCCATTGAGAGAATTCTCTGGCACCTGTTATGCCACCTGTGTTGGCGCGCAAGAAGTATGTCTTATTAAGAGGCGTCGAGTCGCTGACACCGGAGAGGACGATGAAGAAAAGGAAGAGCATGGATGCAGCCAGGGTTATGAGGCCACCGAGGCCTAGGGAAAAGTCTACAAATTGCGTCAGCTGATTTGATCAATGGCCTGACCATCATGAGGTCGGGACTGATGCGACGGTTGCGTAGACTTACTCTTGAGCATTATGAATTATAGGAAGCCTAAATGGCTGTGAAGCGTATGAGTGACAGGATTCACGACTGTATACAACAGTGATCGCGTCGGCAACGACAGGTCTCGGAGTTTTATGCGGAGCCGTGGACGGAGGGCCGGGGGAGAAGCTAGGAATGGAAGAAGGATGCGAAAATATGCAGGGAGGGCCGTCGCCAGATAATAAAGCTTGCGCGTGCCGTTGGCGTCACCCGACAGCCAGTGGGAGGGAACGACTTCTTGGGAACGTACTGGCTTACCTAATGTAGCGTCACTCACTGTACCAAAAAGCGGATCAAACAAGCACCAGACGGCACAGAAACTCTAGGTAGGCTTTTAGAGAATCCTTGGTTTTGTCCAGATTTCTGTGGCGGTGGTTCATCGCGAGTTTCCAAGTTGCTTGTCTTGGTGCCGGTTTGGGCTTTTACCGGCAAGCTTGCAGAGCGATCAAGTGGGACCGCAGCTGGACGATGACGACACAAGCGGAGTCACACAGCAATACCATTGGCTGCATTAGGCAATGAGCTTTGCTTGATGGTTGACGTCACCATGGCGACCTGGCCGACGCTAAACCACATCGTCCACAAGATCCCATTCCAAAGTCCACAAGATCCAGACTTCAGACTCCAGAGTCCAGACCGGCTAACAATGTATGAACTAATCGACTCTTTTGCAGTTTGGTCAAGACACGAAACGCCGTGGCGCACGGGCGCTCCGCGCGAAACGGCATGACATCTGTAGAAAAGAAGAACCACTTCTTATTTTGCAACGGCTGGATTTGCTTGCGAATAAAGTACGTAGACACTCGCTTTAGCAGAGGATATTGTAACGGGCTTTCTTCAGTCATCTTTTGAAATAAAAAGAAGAAGGAATTTAACAAGCTAATGGACAAGTAGCTAATATTCGCTTTAAGCCTTAAGGATCGTGTAAGTGACTAGAAATGAACGTGTACGTCCCATCATGTCATGAAACAGAACGACGGAAGTGTTGTGCGGCGCGCCTGTTGAAGAAAGCAACACCGTTAGGTAGGTAGTCTCTATTGTCGCTGTGTCACTGAAGAGCCTTGCGACTTTAACAATAGTGTCGTGAGAAGTGAGGCAACGAGCGAATGCGAAGTTACTACCAAAGTTGCATAGCTCTCAAAATTCGAACTTCCTTGAAGTTCCACTAGGTATCATCGAGATGCTCACTGCCGACTCCAGACTGCATGAGCAGGAGGACAGAGAGGGGAAAGCGACAGCCGACTTGCATGACGCGACGTGTCAGCAGTGAGCACTGAGTAGTAGTGAGTACTCACCATCTGATGTCTCATCATCACAGTCATGGTTATCGATCCCCTCATGGGCGCAAGCGCAAGCTCCATCTCTTGCGCTTGCACTTAATCTACCTGCCGAACCCGATGCAACGTTGATGAGCCAAAAGCCAAAATTCGTTTCCACCGCGGCCACCAATTGCCAATTAGCTGATGTCTAGCTGTGACGCCATCGAGCTGACTAGCCATGAGCTTCATTAACATAAACTTTCTACTCAAAATCTCCATGGTTCGGCATCTTGACTACCGACACATAGGTACCTAGGTAATGTAGATAGTGCACTGATCATACGCCACCCAGTGATCACAAGCCTTCAGACAATAATCCTTTCAAGTCGTCACTCAAGCTGCCAGTGCCGATTTGTGGGGCTTGTCTTCGCTTCAACAATTTGTCCCCCACATGCGTTAAGCTTCCAGCTTGATCCAGATCGAACATATTGAGCGGAGGAAATGACGTCGTTGGACCACGGGTCATGGTCGTAAGCATGTCAGTGACTCGAGTGAACGTCATGACAATATCGAAATAGAGACTGCTTCCTCGGGCATCCCGTGAGCTTGGGGTTTGGTCAAGCGTTTTCTGCTCTGCTACCTATCAAGTCTGGAGTACTTGTTGCGTTCACAGGTCCTTTTCGCATGGAGATATTATGCGCGGAATCGGCCACGGAGCAAGAAGCTGCCGCGTGTACCTCGACTGCAAGCCGAGATCTGTAGCTACGACTGTGCCGACACACGCCAGTCAGTCTGATGCATTTTTGGAACATGGGCCATCAAGTCGGCGACGAGGTGAGAGGGTTGAGAGACTCGGAACGATACAAGGCGACGGAGATAACCATCGTCTTGCTCATATGCAGACGGCCTATGTGATCTTACAAGCGTAGCGTTATTGCTGGCATCTTTGGGTGATGGCTCGCCATGCCATTATTATGAATACACGCATCTTGAACTTGTCGCATGCTGACTAGCTGCAGCGCCCCCCGGATATGAATCTTTCTTCCCTCTTAAAGAAGGAGAAGACACCAGAACAAAAAGAACCCATCATGTTGGCGGTTACGCGAGCCCGCAATGGCATTCTTCAGCGACAACAGAGCCAGAACTGTAGCGCAACAAAAATTTGACACTGAGCCAAGCGAACGGAAGATCAAAAGAAATGATCGAAATCATTGTGGGGCTTCGCCGGGGATCGAACCCGGGACCTCTCGCAGATGAGCTGAGGGTGTGACCCTAAGCGAGAATTATACCACTAAACCACGAAGCCGGAGAGATGGCCCTATTTGTTGATGTGTTGACCGTAATTGTGTTTTATAAAGATTAAGCATTGAGAAGTGTTTCGTGATTTCTTGTTCTCGATCACTCGATCACGCCCAGGTCGCGTTATTTCGCGGGGACATAACCTTCGCCAAACAAACCGGCCGTCCATATGGCTCTCATGTCCCGCATGGCTCTCATGTCCCCTCGCTCCTCGGCAATCTCAACACACGCTGTGACTCTCAATTCTGTCAATCTAGTCTCCCGCGCCGTACGGCCTCGCAGTACCTTCGATGCCGCTCCTTTCGCAAGACCTATTCTGTTTCGGAAGTGGTCTGACTCACGCAGCCCTCTGCGCATCCTGGAGCATGTCCATCTCACAGGACAGGATCATCGCGCCCGTCTCATCCCATACACCCGCGCCGAAGATTTGCAGGAGCAGCATCGTGGGTGGTTCCTCTCCTGGAAAGCCCTATCTGAGGAGCAGAAGACATCAGGCGAACATGGCGAGGCGCCGAAACCACGTCTGCTCTCCTTCGAGGCCGAGCCTACCTTCACACTAGGTCGTCGGCAGGAAGATCTCACAGCAGAGCAAGCTGCTCGTTTGAAAAGTCCCTTGCGCGTAAGTCATACACGACCTACGCAGTTTGCGCAAAGCTTCATACCGCAGGTCAGGAGAACCAATCGAGGAGGGCTCACGACGTACCACGGCCCCGGGCAGCTGGTTCTGTGGCCCGTCTTGGACATGCACTCGTGCGTGTATCCAAAGTACGGGGTTGCTTCGTACGCTCATCATCTGGAGACGACGACGCAGCGCTTTCTGTCTGAGAATTTTGGCATTGAGACGTATATTGCTCGCGACGAGCCCGGTGTATGGGTCTCGATAAAGACGGGGCGACCGCGCAAGATCGCTGCACTGGGGGTGCATCATCGACGTTATGTTACGGCATTGGGCATCGCCATAAATCTTGACATTCCCGTAACGGGAGATGAGAGCGTCAATCCCTGGGCGCGATTCGTTCCCTGCGGGCTAGACGGAAAGCTGGTGACTTCCGTCGCTGCGGAAGTGGGAGGCCATTTGCCACATAGCTTCGATTTTGAAGACTTGGCTGGCCGGTGGGCTGCCCTCTTTGAGGAAGGGATGCTAGATGTGGAAAAGAGGCGTTGGGGGAGCAGCGAGGCACAAGATTTGGGACGGTGA
This sequence comes from Claviceps purpurea, assembly GCA_029405325.1. Classification (NCBI taxonomy): domain Eukaryota; kingdom Fungi; phylum Ascomycota; class Sordariomycetes; order Hypocreales; family Clavicipitaceae; genus Claviceps; species Claviceps purpurea. The sequence continues at coordinate 4,749,219 of CM055782.1, read as the reverse complement.
TGAATAGCCTGATGGCCGTGGCTCCAATACGTGAGGTACTGAGTCAAATCTCAGGTTTCCTGCCAAGTCATCAGGGCACGAAAGTTCATGGTAGGCGATGGCTTTCCCTATCGAAATTGCAGAAGCGGCTACATTCATCGATTCTAACTCACATTCACAGCGTGCATCCGAGTCGTCATATACACACAGTTACGCGCGCAAATATACGATCGACCTCGGCGACGAAAAGAAGCAATTGCTCTGTCGCATTCTATACTCCCATGTTCCCAGTTTTCTGTTTTACGTGCGAGGCAGTGTCGAAGTCTGACTACGGACATAATGTTTCCTGATACTGAAGAAACTTTGACCTTATCAGATCGAGGCCAAAACGCATGCGACACTTGTAGAATCAAGAAAGAATATCGACATACGGAAAGATGTCAACATACAGGACTGAAGCGACGAGGAGACTTTTGATACAATACGGATTTCCCCGAACCGATGCGGCGAGAAAATAAGAAGAATAGAATATCTGTGGCAGCGGACCGGACACGTAGAGGAAAAGAAGCGACAGCGTCCTGCTGTATCGACAGGGTCAGTAGAGACAAGCCGTGTTGCAGGCCACGGGTACTGTAGCTGAAAATCTGTTCGGCTGTGAGACTCGTGGCGTGATGGCGAAGGTAATCACAGATGTACGACGCCTGTGGCAATTTTTCGTTCTCGGTGGCCTCGGTGCCGAAAGCTTGGATTCTCGTTCTGCTGCGCCTTGCATTCCATCTTCGGAGTTGCTCAGTCATGCGTCTCCATGTTACCCTACCCGCTACATGTCCGCGATTCGCGCGGCCATATCGATTACGATCGTCATTACGTACAGGACGACTCGCTGTGGTGGGAGGAAACTACCTACCTTGGCCTAGCCCATACATACACGTCTGACCAACGCATAATTCGTAGGCACCATCGGCTTCTGCTTGTACAGCTATCGATATCATGCGAAGCGGCCATGACATCGTCCATCGGCGATTAGCACAACTCCGGTGATCCGTACATACCCGCGCTATTGCCCGAAACGAGGGGCATGTGAGCATGACATGCATGTCGAGGTGTGGAGAAGATGAGTTTCCTTTTGGCGACGTGCAGATATGGCTTTATGGTGGTGTGGTAGTACGGAGGAGACATGATGCTGAGACTGCATACTGTGACGACTGGGGTTCCTTCCACGACGTCCAAGTCAGCAGACTACAGAGGCTTGCCATGAGACGGAGAAGACGGTTCCACCCCCGACAACTGTGTTCAAGGGGCCTATTTCACACCGGACTCCTCGCCTACGGTCCTCCAGTCCGATACCTTCGGTCTGGTTGCAAGGTCTCCAGGTCGACTTCAGTTTTTCTGACCGTTCTGGTGCTGTTATATCCGGCTTTATTATTCTTAGGGCCTCGCTGTTTACAGAGATGGCACCCAAATACTATTGGTGGGTTATGTCTACTTGCGATACGCAGTGACCGTTGCCAGAGACGCGAGAGAACTGATACGATCTATACTTGGCCCAGGCTGCCGAAGGACGAGGAAGAACAGCCGCTTCAAGAAGAATACATCGGAGACTGCTCAAGACCTTCAGCAGAATGTCCAAAGCAGGGCCATTCACACAACGCGCCAACACGCTGGAAGCTATCGCTCTCGACGTGTAAAGACGTATTCTTGCTCTTCTTTGCAATTCTGGGTTTCGTGAGCCTCCTCCGCCCCCATTCCCAGGCACTCTGGACACCGGGCTCCTCAGCAACGAAGACAATCCCAACATCCTGCAGCTGCGGCAACTCAACCGCCCAAGCCCTGGCCCTCGGCTGCAAATACGACTCCCTAGCCGCGGCCTGGCTTCCCCCTCACTGCCGCGACGACGACCTCACCGCCGAGTTTGATCGCTCCGGCCCCGGCAAGGACGGCCAGTGGACTTACTGGAGGGATCTGGCGCGCACGCAAGAGATTAGTCTCGACGAGTTGGCCACGATGGGGGATGACAAAGCCTTTCGCTTCTATATGACGGGGCAGTGGCACGTCGTGCACTGCATATTTTACTGGCGAAAGGAGCACAGGGCGCGCTTCAACGGGAAGATGGTTGAGCCTCGGTCTGACACCGAAGGGCATATCAAACATTGTGGGAAAGTGTTGATGGATCCGGAGCATAGTACCATTGCTGGGGTGGAGTTAAATACCGACAGATGATGGCCGTGGAGAGCTTGACCCTCCTTCATTCTTCTCTCTATTTCTCCTTCTACCCAGCGTTACTCCCGCGCTGCGAAGACCACTTCACCTGTTTGTGGTAGAGTTGTTGTGTACAGTGTGCGTATAGGCTCCGTATAGGCTCCATAGCTTATTGCTTCATTTGCAGTTCTTCTCCTACGAATTCCTGAAAGTGATCAGAATATCAACATTCCTTGTTGAAGCTATTGGAAGCGCCACCGGGATGGCTTTACATGGTTCGTTCTAGGTAACTTCTCTCGCGACCTCCGTGACCAATTATTTCTCTTTAGTAAGACGACTTCATCGTACGAATACGGGAAGGTACCTATGTCTTTTGCCGTCACATGTCAAGAGCCACACCCATTCTTCTATGACAAAACAGTGAACACCAAAGTTGTGTAGGTACGCAAGCTTGGCTAATAAGGTGTCCGGGCCCCAACCGTCTTTTCTTTCGTCATTTTTTTCAGTCTCCGACTCTCCCCCCGCTACCTATCTCTCGGACTAATAATGCAGTACACTCTCTGTCTGAGCTAGATAGGCTGCTTGTCCGTCAATGATCTGCTGTCTGCTATGCTGTAGCCTGTCAGCAGTGGCTATGACATTCACATGCATGCGTGGGTGGCGCCGATTGGCGGGTTATGTAGACTAGAGAAGTTCTCTTCTGTATTCTCCAATGAAACTGCAGATACTTCTCCTTTCTACCACCCACTCAAGATCAATCTTGATTGTAGGTACCTACTCTGCCTCTGCTTACACGCGAAAACCGGGATACGGCCCATTCCATCCGGCTTTGGCGTCACATGCACTTGATGGAATCGCGGATGCGGGACGCCTCTTTCAGTACTACAGTGAGCTGCAAGCCGGAACGCCACGATGCAGATTCTACTTATTTTCTCCGCGTTTTTGGGCCGACATTCCCGCCATAGTCTCAGAGGACAAGAGAAGTCCACGATTTCTTACATTGTTCAGGACCTCAGCGACACACTGTCCATGAGGACTGTTGAAGTTTAGCTAGATGGCTCTTTGTGAGACCTTTATTGCCAAGTGAGCCTAAAAAGCGAATTAAGATGCATGTGCTATCATCTGTGTGTATTTGTATTTGTGTACGTATTCACAGCGAGTATTGCCTGATAACCCATACACCACTAAGCTTGAACCACCATTATGCAACCACCATTATGCGTAGGCTCTATTGCCCTAAAAGTATCATCCGTCACAAAAACCTCAAGAGGCATCGGGCTAGTCTGTGATGACGCTGTTTGGACGGGTTTACTGGACGTCTCTCTTGTCGGTAATGACACTGTCGGGATGCGTGTACTGAACATCCCTCTTGTCGGTAATAACACTATCGGGATGCGTGTACTGAACATCCCTCTTATCGGTAATAACACTATCGGGATGCGTGTACTGAACATCCCTCTTGTCGGTAATGACACTGTCGGGATGAGTGTACTGAACATCTCTCTTGTCGGTAATGACACTATCGGGATGAGTGTACTGAACATCCCTCTTGTCGGTAATGACACTGTCGGGATGAGTGTACTGAACATCTCTCTTGTCGGTAATGACACTATCGGGATGAGTGTACTGAACATCCCTCTTGTCGGTAATAACACTATCGGGATGAGTGTACTGAACATCCCTCTTGTCGGTAATGACACTGTCGGGATGAGTGTACTGAACATCTCTCTTGTCGGTAATGACACTATCGGGATGAGTGTACTGAACATCCCTCTTGTCGGTAATAACACTATCGGGATGCGTGTACTGAACATCCCTCTTATCGGTAATAACACTATCGGGATGAGTGTACTGAACATCCCTCTTGTCGGTAATAATACTATCGGGATGCGTGTACTGAACATCCCTCTTGTCGGTAATGACACTGTCGGGATGAGTGTACTGAACATCTCTCTTGTCGGTGATGACGTCCCCCCATAGCGTGTACTCGACCGGAGCAGCCGCCGCAAGACCCAGACACACGACCAGGCCAACAACCGAAAAGGCGTGCATGTTGAAGAAATATCTTAATGTGTTATTATAAGAAGAATATGATAAAATCGCAGATGTCTTTGGAGAGGATGTGAAGTTGGAAAAAATTTCCCAAAAGCGCGGTGGAAAGCAGCAGTGGGCTTCTTATAGAGAGCGTCCTGGTTAGACAAGGCACCCGATTCACTTGCTCTCATGATATCGATCTATATGACCATGCAGTGAGCCAGCGTGCCTCAAGTCTTACTGATTTCGCAATCGTGCATTGAAGAGAGTGAGACGAACGCCATCGACGATCGTCATGTGCAGAAACTGGCACACAACCACAACCACAACCACCTCGGCTGCTCGGCACGACCATGCATCACTGGTGGTGTAACATATGCAATGCATGCTACAACTCATACATTAGGTAGATCAGTCTTGCATTACGTCAAGATTTGTGTATGTCTTCCCCCTCACTCTTCTTATTTTTAATTTTTTTACAACAAATCCATGTCTCGGCGTGTGAAAGGACTTGATTTGACCGATGACCGATGGCGTATGACCATGCATGACTTTGCTTTCCTTTCTGATGATTACACCTTACGCCTCTCCGATACTTAGTACTGCAGTATCGGCAGAGACGTAATTCTCGACCCGAGTATTAGAAGTTCGGCATTATTCCTTTGAATCCTTTCTCTCATTCCAAATTTCCAATAACCAGTAGAACACGTGGTTTCTCCCCACGACCCGTCCTCACCATGCTTCACTGGAAAAAGGCTCAACCCCACAACTCTGAACTAGAAATACCCGACCTTGAAGAAGACAAGAGTAACGAAAGAGATGTGTTCCTCGACAAAGGCTCCTCACCGAACATGGACACACCGAAACGTCCACCACGCAGACCACCAGTCCTTCTGGCATCAATTGCTTTTACGCTGCTCAATCTCGCACTCCTGTTTGTATCTATTATCCTCCTCTTCTGCACGCGGAATCAGAGACGAGCGCTTCTCAGAAATGAGAGCAATAGTCTTCTCAAGGCCGTGGATGCGTATTGTATGCTACCTTCACCGCTTTCATCCCTCACTGTCGTCGATCAAAATAAAGTCCTCATTCGGTGCCTTTGCTGACCATCGGCTGCAAACCAAAGCCCCTGTGTACGATCAAGTACACGTGCCGTTTATTGAATTAACCATCAACGGCTCGTTGCTAGACCGCGGAGAGTCTATTTACAGACAGGCTCCGTCAGCAGAGGTAGACGCCGCTTGGGACTTGATAACACACCAGCTGCCGCACGCCATTAGCAGCCAAGATGTGCTTCGCTTGGGAAAAGATCCCAAGAGGACGGCCAAGTGGCCCTCAGAATGGGTGTTCGGCTCCGATGCCTACATCGCCGAGCTCGACATCGTGCACACGGTACACTGTCTCAATGCCGTGCGTCGGGATGTACACTGGCAGCATTACTTTGGAGATCGCTACCCAGATGGAAAGTTTCCAGAGCTGCATCGCACACACACGGACCATTGCATCTATATCATCTTACAGAACTTGATGTGCAATGCCAATGGCGACATTGTTACCAATGTCTGGGTAGAGGGTCAGCTGCATCCGTTCCCTGACTTCAACGTCAACAAAAAGTGTCGCAACTACGGCACCTTTATCGATTGGCATCGCAAGACTCAGATTACGGACATGAAGCGATTTCTAGAGATGCGGAAGCCTCATGACCACGTGCCGTGGAAGATGTCGCAGAAGTTTCACGACCTGTTCCAAACGGGGCTGAAGGGAGGAAGTAAAGATGAGATACTTAATTGACGTCTCTACGCCTTTTGCAAAAGTAATGCCATGTGAAACGCTGGTTTGCTTGAGATCGAATATGTATGTCGTCAATCATGAATATTGCAATGACATACAATACGATTCATGCGGGGTACCTCGAACTGCGCCGGCTTCCGCGCTCAGAGACAGGTGCTGCAAAAACAGCGAGCGCATGATTGTAGAGGCTCCGAACGATTCGTTCCGTCCCTTGCGTCTCCCAGAAAGGGCCAAAACACATGCGACTCTCGTAGAATCAAGAAAGAATATGACATACAGGACTGAAGCGACGAGGAGAGTCTTGGTACAAGAGGTACTTGGAAATGGATATCCCCGAATCGATGTGGCGAGAAAATTAGAGGCGTATCTGTGGCAGTGAACTACAGACGTAGAGGAAATGAAGCGGTAGAGTCCTACTGTATTGACAGGGCCATGCAGAGACAAGTCGTGATGCAGGTCACAGAAAGCTGAAGTTTGTTCGGCTCTGGGACCCGTGGCGTGATGGCGAAGGTGACCGCAAAGGCCTGACGACGCCTGTGACAAGAGTTATCTTGCTTGTTTTATCTCCATCCTTCAAAAATATCTCGATGGTACCGTAACCTGTAATCCAGACCTGGGTATTCCCTGCCCAGATGAAGTCGCCCTCGGCAGGTGGCCTAAATTGTCGTACACGTTCCGGAGTGTTCGTGATATGACACGTCGATCCTGAATCAAGGATGAACGAGTGTCTTAGCGGATAATCCTTCGTAGATTGGAAAGATGCGTAAAATACAGCGTTGATGTTGGCAATTTTTCGTCCTTCTAGGGATGCGCAAGCACCAGCGTTGATGTTGGCAGTTCTTCGTCCTTGTAGTCACAGATCGTTCCTTGCTTCGTCTACGAGACGTCGGAACTTGGGGTCAGTCTCCTGTCGATACTCGAGAAGCTCAATGACTTGTGCTGTTGGTGTCCACAAGCTGGTTTCTGTTCGTCATTGACGTACCAACAGGATCGGAGGTCATGAAACTTAGTACACGCTGGACATTTCTGTCCAGCATTGGGGTTAGAGCCCTTACCGGGATTACCAGCTGGTTTACTTGATCCATGCTTATGGGTAGAACCCTTACTGGAATCACCGGCTGGATAACTTGCACCAATTTGTACGTTCGTTTTTGCCCTCGAGGTTCGTTTACTCCGCTTGACAGACGGCGCGCTATCAGGAGCGGCAGAGGCGTCCCTCTTGCTCCCTACGATAGTGTTTGCATTTTTCTCGTCATCAAGCGGTGTATCCTCAATCGTCAAGAATGACGCAGACTGTTTAGTGTTAGAACGCAGTTGAACACGGTTTGGGTACCTATTCGTCATCTGGATTCTGAATTTCCTCATCATCTCTTTTCGAGTCATCCGGGGATCATCTCTGCCGTAGTCCAGAAAGTTACTCGTCCAATTTTCTGCAACTTTTGACACTGCAGTGACGAAGTCTTTGATGATCGCGTTGAGTGACGATAATTCAACGACTCCAAGCTTCTCTGCATACGACGCTGCTTCGTCGTACCTTGCCAGCCATAGCTCCCAGTTGTTTGGGTTCCTCATTGGTCATTGGTTGGAGAGCTTTATGGTATCGGTCTCGTGCTAGGTCTTGCTCATGTCGATCGTCGCCTCCAGGAGTCCAGACCGGATGGTCCCAATGAGCCACTCAGGCCAAGACCAATTCCCCCTCTCTGCCCAGAGGCAAGAGATTACCAGGGGTTGGCAGCCTTTCCGGAGCCGACCATTGCATCGCACCTATCAGTGGCAGGCTTGGGAGCCTACAGAGTAGACGTGGAGGCTTTCAATACCCTTACGACCACATATAAAACAGCAAACGACCTCTACGAGAAGGAAAGGAAACATCTTGGAAGGCTGATGCAGATGGTACAGTCGAGCGTATCAATGCATTACAAGGACACGTGCTGCAATCCGGAGCAACTTCTTCAACACTGGATCGCCACATTGTTTGTTACAGCTAGGTCTTGCTCATGTCGATCGTCGCCTCCAGCTGTAACAAACAATGTGCCGATCCAGTGTTGAAGAGGTTGCTCCGGATTGCAGCACGTGTCCTTGTAATGCATTGATACGCTCGACTGTACCATCTGCATCAGCCTTCCAAGATGTTTCCTTTCCTTCTCGTAGAGGTCGTTTGCTGTTTTATATGTGGTCGTAAGGGTATTGAAAGCCTCCACGTCTACTCTGTAGGCTCCCAAGCCTGCCACAAATAATGGGTTTTGGGTGATAGTGTGCTTGTATTGATTGATCGTGACTTGTGATGTTGTGTGTGTGTTCCTGTTCCTCAGGGGCCATTCTAATTACAAAATACCTAGGTGTATGTGTGTGCACGTGACTTCTGCCACGTATTACCGCCCAGCGTCCAAGTACCCATATCCGACAGGACATCAGTGATCAAATCAGACAAAAAACAAAACAAATGCAACAATAGATGCAATGGACAACATTAATTCAAACGAGTGCAATTGAACTGATCTGGAATTATAGACTACCTACGCAATTTGAGCAACGGTTTCCAACACGCGGTGTGTGAGGTTGCGATATGTGCTGGAGTCCATTGATGAAGGCCTGAGTGTATGGCCACCGAGCTTTGATCATCACTCTATCATTGTAAATGAGTCTCTCATGGAAGTATGTATGAAGAACCATATGCGACGTCTCTCACAGGTTTCATCCGACCCTAGACCGAACGATTCTGTACTTTTCGCAGTTTCACTCTGGGCTGGCGTTCGAACATGCGAGACGGGCTATGGCCATGCTGCCCAAAACGTGAAACGATACCTCCTCATTCCCTGGGGCAGTCAATGTTTTGCGGATTTCTGAGTCCAACGCTCGCAGCGGCAGACTGGCGCCGCTAGCGACGATCGCATATGCTCAGAAGCCACACTCATGAGTCATCCTTCTATACCTGTAAAACACCACAGTACGTAAGCTTGGCTACCTGTCAGTGACCTGCTATTTGCTGACAGCATACTAGATACAGTATGTATGCTGTCAGCACTGAGAGGTGCCTTCGTGCTATGATAGGTATGCATGGGTTGGCGCCAATTGACGGTCGACTTGAGAGTTTCCTTTTCGTGTTCTCCAATGAAACTGCAACTTGATCACTTTGCCGCTGGTTATGTAGGGTTTCCGCGTCACATGCATTTGACGGAATCGCGGATACGGGACGCCTCTCTCAGCACTGCAGTGAGCTGCAGAGAGCACTTAGGTACTTCATTCTCCTCCGCATTCGACATTCCCGCCATACAGGCTCAGGAGTCAGAGAATCAACAAGAAAGTCCACATTTTCCTTATATTGCTCACGGCCTCGGCGACACACTGTTTATGGGGACGGTTGAATATCACTCATCACTCTTTGTGAGCCAAGTGAGCCTTAATTCAGGTGTATGACGAAGGGCCGTCTGGGGAACTACTTGTACGTATGTATAAACAGCTGAGATTGTCACGCCCCTAGACCACTATCCATCGCCCTAGAAGTATCATTCGTCCAAAAAACCCTAGGAGGTGTCGCGCTTGTCTGTGATGACGTTATCTGGATGAGTGTACTGTACGCCTCTCTAGTCGGTGGCGTGATCATCATAGTGCTTGTACTGGACATCCGATCTCCTCTTGTCGGTTGCGTGGTCATCATAATGCTTGTACTGGACATCCGATCTCCTCTTGTCGGTTGCGTGGTCATCATAATGCTTGTACTGGACATCCGATCCCCTCTTGTCGGTGATGACGCTATTCGGATGAGTGTACTGTACGTCTCTCTTGTCGGTTGCGTGATCATCATAATGCTTGTACTGGACATCCGATCCCCTCTTGTCGGTGATGACGTCCCCCCATAGCGTGTACTCGACCGGAGCAGCCGCCGCAAGACCCAGACACACGACCAGCCCAACGACGGAAAAGGCGTGCATGTTGAAGGAATACCTTGATGAATGAATAGAAGAAGAATATGATAAAGTGAGATGTCCTTGAAGAATTCAGGATGCAAAGTTGAAGCGCGGTGGCAGTGACTGTGTATGTGATACGGAAACAAAGCAGCAGCGAGCTTCTTATAGACTTATACTCAGAGAGCGTAAAACAAGGCACCCGATTTTCTTTTTCTCGTGATAACGATCTCATTACTAATGCAGTGAGTAAGTCTTGCAGAATTCGTAATCGTGCATGGAGAGAGTGAGACGAACGCCATCGTCATGTGCAAATGCTGGCACACAGCGTCACAGCCCACCGCCTCCGACACGAGCGTAACTAGGTATTGCGTAGTAGATCATGCAATTTAATGCACATATCTCATCACATGAGATAAGCCTCGTATTGCGTCAGGACTTGTAGCTGCCTTCTTCCTCACTCTTCAAAGTTCATTGTTTTCTACAACAACGCCATGTGTCTGCGTATAAATGGCGTAGATTTGACAGAGGGCCGACATGTAGGCTATGTAGCGTATTACCATGCATGGCTTTGCTATTCTTACTGAACACTCCTTGACAAGACCTCCACTTCAGTACGAGTGCTGCAGTATCAGCAGGGACGTAATTCTCGAACTGAGTATTAGAAGTCTGCATTATTTCTTTCTATCACTCCAATAACCAGTAGAACACGTGGTTTCTCCTCGCGATCCATCCTCACCATGCTTCACTGGAAAAAGGCTAAACCCCGTAACTTTGAACCAGAAGTAAACGACCTCGAAGAAGACAAGAGTAACGAAAGAGATGTGTTCCTCGACAAAGGCTCCTCACCGAACATGGACACACCGAAACGCCCACCACGCAGACCACCAGTCCTTCTGGCATCAATTGCTTTTACGCTGCTCAATCTCGCACTTCTGTTTGTATCTATTATCCTCCTCTTCTGGACGCGGAATCAGAGACGAGCGCTTCTCAGAAATGAGAGCAACAGTCTTCTCAAGGCCGTGGATGCGTATTGTATGCTACCTTCACCGCTTTCATCTCTCACTGTCGTCGATCAAAATATAGTCCTCGTTCGGCGCCCTTGCTGACCATTGGCTGCAAACCAAAGCCCCTGTGTACGATCAAGTACACGTGCCGTTTATTGACTTAACCATCAACGGCTCGTTGCTAGACCGCGGAGAGTCTATATACAGACAGGCTCCGTCAGAAGAGGTGGACACCGCTTGGGACTTGATAACAAACCAGCTGCCGCACGCCATTAGCAGCCAAGATGTGCTTCGCCTAGGAAAAGATCCCAAGAAGACGGCCAAGTGGCCCTCAGAATGGGGATTCGGCTCCGATGCCTACATCGCCGAGCTCGACATCGTGCACACGGTACACTGTCTCAATGCCGTGCGTCGGGATATACACTGGCGGCATTACTTTGGAGATCGCTACCCAGAGGGAAAGTTTCCAGAGATACACCGCATACACACAGACCATTGCATCTATATCATCTTACAGAACTTGATGTGCAATGCCAATGGCGACATTGTTACCAATGTCTGGGTGGAGGGTCAGCTGCATCCGTTCCCTGACTTCAACGTCAATAAAAAGTGTCGCAACTACGGCACATTTATCGATTGGCAGGGAAAGAATCAGATTACGGACGTGAAGCGATTTGAAGAGGTGCGGAAGCCTCATGACCATGTTCCGTGGAAGATGTCGCAGAAGTTTCACGACCTGTTCCAAACGGGGCTGAAGGGAGGAAGCAAAGAAGAGGTACTTGATTGACGAAGAGATACATACTTAATTAAAGTCTCTAAGCCTCTTGCAAAAGAGATGCCATGTGACAGGTACGTCGGTGTGCCTAAGGAATATTTCGTCAACGAGTTACTTCCCTCACGGCCCTACGCCGCGCTTCGGGGCGAAGGAAGACTCGCCTCGCTTCGCTTCGGGTTGGAAAAGTGAGGTTTGCGATGTGAAAGTTTTGTGGACGGGATGGCGGTTTGCGGACGTGCATGTGTCCCCACTGTTTTCGGCGCCAATTTGCGGGGCTCCACATTTGCGGGGCTCCACCATCTGCTGTCTCTTCCCTGGGCCCCTGGGGCCTGCGCAGGTGTTCCTCCACATAATTGTCAGGTAGCGCGGGATGGCGGGCGTCGCCGCTACAATGGATTCCTCACTTTGGTGCAAACATTAGGTAGGTAATAAGCAATCAAGTTGCAGTGTGGATGATTTGGAACAGAATCACTCATAGCGCTGGCAGGCAGCACGGGATTACGTATGAATACCGGTATTGCAATGGAATGGGCAAACATTAGGTAGATACTCCGTCCGTGCCTTTGTAACATAATTCCTGATTCATGCGGGATACCTCGACCTGCGCTGCCTTAGGTACCTAGTCAGTAAGCCAATGACCCCTGCTATGTACACATGTGTGCCGGGCCACGATCTGCCGCTTGATTCTTACCTTAAGCAGCAGCTCTTCGATTTGTCCCTATTACAGTAGGTATCTCTTGATAGGAAATACCCGATCTTGTGGCCGTCTCACCAATCACGATCGATCAACTAATCAACTCATCGTCTGACAGGGTCTCGTCTTATTACACCAAGCGGTTTCTTGGTCGGCGCAGCGGCGCACCACGCCGAGATCAATTCAAGTATGGAATGAGCATGTGATAGGTCATACATACTTCGGAAATGGCAGCTCGTAATGGAAGCATCATAACTTCGAGCCTCGTCTCTGACCCAATCCCGGTTCCGACTTTCAGCCACGACCGGCACGAATACCTAGCCATACATAGGTAGGTACACACAAGAAAGACCTGTTGCTCTTCCCCGCCATTTCCAAGGACGCCATCATTCGGTCGGCGCACAACCAGATAGGCTTCGCGAGTTCCGGGGTCGGACAAGGCGGACAAAGACTTTTAGAAGACCGAGTCGCACGAGGTCCGTCCTCGCTGCTTTCCTCCGTCGAGCATGACCCAAGAATGAAATCAGTCTGTGGTTGATCTCACCTTCGTGATTAGCATCTACAATTCAGCACGCCATGGAACCATATTCTTCTTGCGGCGCACCAGACGACTCGAGCTTCGGCCCTGCCGTCGCGAGCTGCCACAGAGCATTCGATTTCACACTACTGTTCGAGGACCTTGTGTTTGGAATAATTCCCAGCGCCGCTTTCATCTTGTGCGCTGCGCCTAGATTTTATTACCTATGCAAGTCCCCTGTGGTTGTCGCGAGTAGCCAACTGCACAGGATCAAGTTGGTGCGTAAATGGAAGCGTTGCAGCGAAGAACGACAGCAGAAGTCGCGATTGCTGATTCCATGCCAGATTCTTGCCGCTGCGCTCGTGATTGTCCAATGTGCGCTTCTTGTAGTGCAAACCGGACATATCAAGTCTCCCAGTACATCCGTCTCGATATCTGCTGCAACTCTGCTGATGGTAGCTGGCCTTTCTATATGCCTTGTCTCCCATTACGAGCACCGCAGGTCTATCCGTCCCTCAGGTCTGCTCATCGCATACATGTTCCTGATGATTCTATTCGACGGTGTAAAGATACGAAGCCACCACTCCATCGGCAACAAAAATCTGCTGATCATTCTGAGTGTTGACTTGGCGCTCAGGGTGCTGCAGTTTTTAGCGGAATGCAAGAACAAAAGGAAATCACTTCTTGGAAGCTGCAGCGAGAAAGGTCCCGAGCAAGTCGCTGGACCAATAAGCAGGACATTTTTCTATTGGCTTCACAACTTGATGCTACGAGGATACAAGAGCCACCTTTCCATGGAAGACATGGGCGAGATTGATGACTGCCTCTTCTCGACCAACATTACCAAGCGGCTGTCTTCTATTAATTCTAAAAGAATCAGTATGTTCCATTGTACCTGTTCGAGCGCGCTCTTTGACCACCTACGCAATGAACTCGAGTTGATGAGAATGCAACGTAGACGGCCGAATATCAAGCCGCGGCTTGCCCATGATTCTGCTGCGGTGCCTCGGACGTAAAGCCTTGTATCCTGTCATTCCGCGTCTCGCCTTGTCGGCGTTTACATTTTCTCAGCCCTTTCTGGTGAACTCGATGCTGAGTGAGCTCAGCGATGGAAACCCGCGCGACTTGACGGCTGGGTATGGCTTGATAGGGGCTACTTTGCTCGTGTACACCGGAATTGCAGTAGGTATTTGCATCACACACACACACACACACACTCTCTCTCTCTCTCTGAAAACACGAAAAATAAAAGGAAAGGAAAGAAAACAAGGATAAGAGACCCTAGGATTGTTTTCTGTATTGGTTGAGTTCTCAACTGACTCGAGAGGTGCAAGGTCTCCAACGCCTGGTACTGGCAGCAGATTAACAAATCCATCACGATCGTTCGCGGCGCCCTGGTTGTTTTGCTGTATGACAAATTACTCCTCATCCAGGAGGACCCGTCTATCGAGCCACGCGCCATGACCCTGATGTTCAGCGACACGCAGCGCATCATGGGAAGTCTGAACTACATACACGAAACGTGGGCTGCCATCGTGGAAACAGCAGTAGCAACGTGGCTACTCTACATACAGACAGGAAATGCGAGCTTTGCCATGTTAGCAGTTTCGATAGGTGAGTATAAACAAAAGGACTACGTATTTAGTTCTCCCTTTCTCCCTTGTTCAACATCTTGATCGCTCATCATTATCAGTCACTTCGGTCGTATGCTTCAGCCTCTCTAAAACGATCAGCAAAAAGCAGCAGACCTGGCTTGGCGCCGTGGATCGGCGGCTTGGTCCGACCAAGAAGATGCTTTCATCTCTGAAAGCCATACAAATGCTATCGGCAGGTGAGCGAACAATGGCAGCGATCAAATATCTAAGACAGGCTGAATTGGCCATCTCGTGGCCTTTTCGCCGTCTTCGCGTTGTGACGGACGTTTTATGTGAGTGGATGTGCCTATTTCCTTCCTTCACAAGTTTCCCCTCGCCTGTCCATTCTTGTTTCTCTCATCCGTTGTTGTCTCGTTTCATGTATCATTTTAAACATTGATCCGGGCAGAAGAACCTGTACTGACCCTACATTGACGTGCTGTTTATCTGCAGCATATGCCCCAATGACACTTTCGCCGCCCATCGTTTTCGCCGTGTATATTGGGTTACATCCAAACAGCGAGGACCTGCAAGTCACAAAACTGTTCACGTCTTTGACACTCATAAGCCTGCTAGCCACTCCGTTGATGCACGTTTGTCAAGCTATCCCAACACTTGGTGCCGCCCATGGTTGCATTAAAAGGATCCAATCATTCTTGGACATGGAGGATCGCAGAGATCCCAGAAGATTCAGCTCTGCAGATTCTTTCACTCACGAGGGACACGTGAAAGAGGACAAGAATCCTGTCTATGTGTCGATAGATACAGACGACGGTACTATACTTAGCCTTACAAACGTCTCACTTGGATGGGCAAGAGATAAAGCCCAATTGACTGGCATAAACCTCAACGTCAAAAAAGGGTCCAAAGTTGCTATTCTCGGTCGCGTCGGATGCGGCAAGACGTTGCTGTTCAAGGGATTGCTTGGAGAAGCAGCACAGATTGCCGGAGAGATCACGGTCCGACAGGACCTCAAGTTTGCATACTGCAGCCAAAGTCCCTGGCTTGAGAACGTGTCTGTGGAGATGAATCTCAAACAGTATGCGCCGGATCTAGTCGATGCCAAAGTGTTTGATGGGCTGGTACAGGACTGCTCGTTGCAGGACCTCATTAACCTCCAGGATTATCAGGTCGGAACGATTGGGAGCGGAGGTGTGAAGCTCAGTGGGGGACAACGACAAAGACTGGTATGGAGTTATTCAATATTGTTTTCTCGCCGTCAAATAAAGAAGGTCTTCAACTTACATTTGCTACCTTAGGCTTTGGCGAGGGGTCTAGCGCTCAAAAGGGACATCCTCCTGCTTGATGACGTTTTCAGTGCCCTCGATCGTCGAACCCGTCTCCATATTGCGCAGAACCTGCTGCAAGCCAAGGAGTCTCTCGGACATGTTCCCACGACGGTTATATACACCACCCACGATAGTAAGATAGGTCCTCCCCTTCCCACAACTAGGAATGAAATGAAATCAAAAGCCAGTCCCACTAAACAAAGTATACTTGTAGAACATATTGCCAGTATGGCCGATGAGGTATATGTCATTACCGAGTCAGGCACACTCGAAAGGCTCAAGATGGAAGACATGACTTCTATAGAAGACACAAATCCACCGATGGAGGATGAAGCGGAGAAGCCCCTTGCGGTCAAGCACAAGAACGAGACGAATAGCCCAGATGATAAAACAGCACCAGATGACGCGAAGAAAGCCCTTGGAGACAGAACCGTGTACAAAACGTACATGCAGTCCATGGGCTTCCTCAATTTGACTGTTTTTGTTCTGATGGGCATGGTCTTTGCCTTTACGTACAAATTTCCGGATATTTGGATCCAGTGGTGGTCGACAGCCGTGTCATCACCAAGCGACAAGCAAAGTCATTCCACAGCCTATTGGATATCCATATACGCCGTGTTAGAGGTTCTGCCCTTACTTTTACTGGCGCTATGGACATGGCATCTCTTCCACAACGTGGTACCCGCAGTGGGAGTGTCCTTGCACGACAGCTTGCTCCAGACAGTCCTCAGCGCGCCCTTCCCATTCATTAGTTCTGTCGATACGGGGTCGATGCTCAACCGCTTCAACCAGGACCTCATGCTTGTCGACTCTCTACTGCCATTTGACCTTGTCAACACGGTCGAAGAGCTCTTCGTCGCTGTCATTAAAGTCGTCTTCATCGCAGTGGCGTCCGCACAGGCGCTGGCTGCCCTGCCCGTGGTGGTCGTGGTGCTGTACATGATCCAGCGATTCTACCTCCGCACGTCCAAACAGCTTCGTCTGCTCGATCTCGAAGCCAAGGCAATTCTGCATACCAAAGTCTCGGACGTCTCCGCACACGCTGGCCCGTCCATGATCCGCGCGCACGGGTGGCAGGGCGTGATGCGGCAGAACTTTATGAAAAAAATGGATGCGTCCCAGAAACCCATCTATCTTCTCTTCTCCGTCCAGAGATGGCTCCAGTTGGTCTTGAACTTGGTTGTCGCTGGGCTGGTCGTCCTGGTAGCCGGCGTGGCCGTCGCTGTCAGGAGCAAGGTCAACGTGGGAGCCATTGGCGTCGCGTTTCTGAATGCTTCGACGCTGGGCGAGACGCTGACGCATTTTATCATGGCTTGGACATCACTAGAGACATCTTTAGGGGCGATTGCACGTATCGCGCTCTTCAAACGAGACACGCCGTCGGAGCAAGATCCCCCTTCTCACATTGCTCCTTCGTCATCCTCCCCCACGGCCCCTATCTCGTGGTGGCCGTCCTCAGGAGAAGTCATCTTCGACAATGTCTGGGCAAGCTATAACCCCGATAGTGCAGGTAGCGGTCCCTCCCCTTCCCAAGACTCCAACGATCCGGCATGGAGCCTTCGAGGCGTGAGCTTCACCATCCATCCCGGCGAGCACGTCACGATATGCGGACGCACCGGCTCCGGAAAGTCCACCGCCCTGCTCGCGCTCCTCCGCATGGTCCACATCTCCATGGGCTCCGTCTACATTGACGGTACTGACCACTCACACCTCCCTCTTCCCGTTCTCCGAAAGGGCTTCTTCGTCATCTCCCAAGACATCCTCGAAGAATCCGTCCCGCTTCGCAAACAACTCGACCCCGATGACGCATTCTCCGACGCAAGAATCCAGGCCGTACTGACCCAATGTAATCTATGGCAGAGAATCAGCTCTGAAGGCGATGGACTCTCCTCCACCGCTACAGACCTGAAGCTTTCTGCTGGAGAGATGCAACTCTTCTGCCTGGCGAGGACTCTTCTCGATGCTGGTTCCAAAGAGGGCGGTGTGCTGATTCTAGATGAAGCCACGAGCAGGTATGTTTTTTTTTCTTTTGGATACTTCAAGATGCAGGCTTTCCTATGAGGAAGATACATCGAAGGAACTCACGACTGACCTGTGCGTATAGCCTTGATCGCGAAACACAACGCACGATTGATGCAATTGTCAATACAGAATTCAGAAACAAGACCGTCATCTCGGTCAGTCATCGGCTTGATAGTTCGCTCACGGGCTCGAACCGGATTATTGTCATGGCGGAGGGGAGGGTTGTGCAAGATGCTGGTGCTTGAGTTTAGGTATGCTGCTGGTAGGCGAATATTCTTGGACGGGGAATTGGAAGATGAGCAATCGGCGGGCGGGTGGACGAAGAAGGGTGGAATGTAGGTAGTAGTGCTGATTATCTTGACAGGATTTTTTTAGTCGTTTGGCAGCCGAGTACGTAAGTGAATCTAGCTTCTCTTTCATTGCGTCCCGTTCCCTTGATAGCGGCCTGTCCGTATCGTGCCATTTCCTCAACGTATCTAGATGAATCTTTGAGCGATCGTCTAAGAAGAAACTTCGATGATGAGGCGCCTACGTGCCGTTGGGCCCAGGCATGCGAAGGCTACCAAGAATCGTAAGGCTAATAGCGGCTCACGATGATATTTACTTTTTCTGCCTTCAAGAACAACGTCGATTAAAATGGCGACGAAGTAACAGCGGCAGAAGGTGGAGACATGATCGTCAACGGTCACGCTACGTCACGGAGAACCCAGCACCATATGTATAGCATGCCATCCATGATCCACGATCAAGCTTGAGCGCACGGCGTTACATCGCCCACGGAGAATCGCCGACGCGGGCCGGATAATTTTCCCCGGAGGCCGTCCGCATCTGAAACGTGCAGACCAAGTGTGCTTTGCGATTCTTGTTCTTGTAACTATTCTTAGAAGGTAGGTATTGCGCGACAGTGCATCATGCATGTATGTACTCTGTATAGTCGAAATCAGTCGCGTATGTCTAGCAAGCCAGGTATTGAAACTATCCACAACAAATGATCGTGTGCCAAAGATTCGAACTAAGATCAGCATCCTGGGCCACTGTTCATGTAACAAAGTGAAATCGAGTGAGACCTCCAAGCAAAAATGCATCGATTCTGTTTTGTATGAAAACAAGAGGAACGAAAATGAAAAGAAAGACGACAAGAGAACTCCGCGGACGCTAAAACAAACTCCTCCTCAATCGACCACTCAATCGAGGTCATGCCATCAAAAAACCGCTTCAGCCATCTAACATTCTTCCGTGCCTCGATAACCCTACACGGTGCGACTTGCTAGCCCAATCGGGGCATTGCCGTAGGCCATGTACATATTACTTCGGTTGGGCGGCGGTCGGGGCCGCGGCGGAGTAGCCTCGCGCCTGTTGAGCGGCGTGAACACGACCGAGGGATTCACTAGCGGCTTGCGCCGCGCGGCGAAGACGGGCCTCGAGGTTGGAATCTCCCAGCATAGCGCGACCGTGTGTGACGAAGTCATCGAAGACGGGGGCGAAGGTGGGGTCTTTGAAGTCGCATCCGTAGTAGAAGAGGACGTTGCCGTTCTGGTTGAAGCTACCGTCGGCCTTTTCGAAAAACCACGTGAGATTCTCATCGCTTTCGCTCACAGTCCAAGCTAGGCGGGGATTGTCCTTCTTAACGGCCGCAAAAACATTCTCGGCCACGTTGGTGAGCCAGCCAGGTTTGGTGATGGTCAGCGTCGCTAGAGTCCCCATGGTGCGATCCTGGTTGGGGGGCATGACAATAGCCAAGCACTGCATTGTATCGTCGTAGTAAGCTGCGAAGGGGTTCTCCTTGAGGAAGTCAATGTAGCGATCGACCGTGGCTTCGGCATCGAGACCCTCGCGGTCGCGAATAAGCGTCGTCTTGAGCATCTCAAGGTCCTCGAATTCATCAACGGAGGTGACTTTTCGGATCTTGTCGCCGCGGCGGATCATAGTGCCCGCGCCCGAGTCGGTAAAGAGCTCTTTCTGCAGATCGCTGGGGTGAATAATAGCCACGCTTGAGCTGCGGGGAAGCGTATCCAGGAGCTCCTTGATCTCCTTGATCTTGAGACGGGTTCCATAGCGGCACCAGGACTGCGACATGAGACTGTCGAACTCGGCGTCCAGGTTGATGTGAGAAATTTTCTCGCCCTCTCCATCAAACAGTCCTCCCTTTTCAGAGAGATAGACAACCTTGAGGGGCTCGAGAGCGCGGGCAAGCTCAGCAGCAGCGACATCGGCATTGACATTGAGCAAACGTCCATCCATCGACTCGGCCATGGAGGTCAAGATGGGTATATAACCGGCCTCAATGGACTTTTCGATGCCGGCCTTGTTGACCTTGGTGATCTTGCCCACGTACTGCCACTTTTCCTTGTTGAGATAATCCGCAGTAAACACACCCGAAATGGAGCGCGTGGCCACGCCGAGTGCATCCAAATGATCCGTCAATCGCATATTCTCCTCCAGAAATAATCGTCGCGCAATGCCAAGGGTCTTGGCGTCAGTTACGCGAATGCCCTCTTCGAATTGAGGCTCAACACCAGCCTCCTCCAAGAGGCGGTTCAGCTGTGGGCCAGCGCCATGGACAATAACGGGGTAGAGACCAAGCTCGTAGAGGAATAACAGGCTCCTGCAGAGCTCGTTGATGTGGTCCGTCAAGATGGCGCCGCCAACTTTGATGACCGCAAACTTTTGCGACGAGACGGAGGTGAAGAGCTTGAGGTACTGCTGGCCCTCTCGCTTACTGCCGATGCTGTTGATCGTCTGGGCCACAATTTCTCGCATGCGATCGCGCGCAGGTGGCGCACCCAAGGCACCGGTGGTGGACAGAGCTCGGCATAAGGCAATGTTTGGAAGTCGGATCTTGCTCGGAGCGGCGGCAGATGAAGCTACGACAGAAGCAGCTCGTCGAAAGCCCGCCCGAGAGATGGCAGTCGTAACAGACAGCATCGTCAAGGCTCGATTGGCGCGAGCACGTGAGTCGACAATATCGCGGGGAACGCCAACAGGCAAGTAGCTGCGACTGCTAGACCGTGGAATTGGATGAGCTCGTCAATTATAGGCGTGTCAGGCTGGAATGGCACTACCCGTGGCGTGAAGGCTGACACACAGGATGAAGACGGTGATCTAGAGGATGAGGAACGACAAAGAGGTGGCCGATTTGAAGGGAATTTGAGGACTGGATGACACGGAGCTCCGTCGAGCTGTTGGGCGGGGTTTTCAAACCCTGGCTTGGGCACGTAAATTTCCCACGAGAAGAGATCTAGCCACTTTATGCATGCACGTGACTATGCCGCGGCTATGTAGGTACTAGAGCGGAGTAGAGCCCACATCGAGGCGCGTACAGAGAAATGAAACGTTGCAGAGACCTCATTTGTTTACATTAATTTCTGAGTTATGTGCTGAAGCCGCTGGCAGTCAGTCAACCATGTCGCAGGCAGCAGCAGGTAATTATATTTCAGGATTTGGAGATGTACCTATTCAAATAGTGCGGCCAGTGGCCACGCTCTACTCTTAGCCTTTGGGTCCGCCATTTAGGTATGTACCTGCGTACCTGTGTATGTACGGACCTATGACGACTCTCGAGTCTCACGTTATCTAATCTCCTCTTATCAGACTCTTTTACTTATTTACTTATCTCGACTTGGCCGAATACGGAGATGTCGAATCCATGATCTTCTTTATCATGGACCGCGAATCGATCCGAGACGCCATCTTGGCTCTCACCCGCCAGTTGACTTGCCCGTGCCGCATGCGAACGAAGCCGAGCCCGTGTTGGTTAGTTACTACTGCCCAGAGATCCGAGTCCCGGACTCTCCAACGCTCGTCCAAGTTGTTGACGGTAGATAAGCTTATCTCTCTATCATCTCTCCAATCTCTCCAACGCCAAACATGACATGCTAGTCAAGCCATGAATGATCCCGGCACCCGCTTATCTAGCCGTGTTGGCATCGAAGATGGCTGGACATGTGAAGCTTGGCGGTTGAGTTGGATGCGCGGATGGTTGGATGGCCGCTTGCATGGCATTGTATGCCATTGTGTATAATGCTTAGCTTATGGTCTCTGAGGGATGCCATTATTGGTCGACTTTATTTTGCTGTCTCAAGTGATAAGAGCGTTCTGTTGCAAGGAAACTCGCCTTTCCTAAGCATCACCACATTTCTCGTCAGGCTGAGCTTGTCCTGGACGCGGGCAAGATACCCCAATTGGCCAAGAGCATTCTCGGGATTTCACCAACCAGTGCAACTATACGACTCATCGCCAGCTCTCGTATCAGACAATGTCCTCTCCCGGTCCAGCCCTCAGCCAGGGCTTCGGTTATGGCATTATTCTTGGCGTAGGATTCGGCTTCGCTCTGTTCATGATCTTCCTCAGCCATGTCCTCAAACGCTTCAACAACGAGGTGCAGACGTCCGAGATGTTCAACACGGCGGGCCGGACCATGAAGTCCGGCATCGTCGCCGCCGCCGTCGTCTCGTCGTGGACATGGGCCGCGACGCTGCTGCAGTCGTCGGGTGTCTGCTACCGATACGGTGTCTCGGGTCCCTTTTGGTACGCATCAGGGGCGACAGTGCAGATCTTACTGTTCGCCACGCTGGCCATCACCTTGAAGAAGAGGGCGCCCAATGCGCATACCTTTCTGGAAGTCATCCGGGCCCGATACGGCGCTCCCGCCCACTTAACATTCATCTGCTTTGGCCTCGTAACGAATATCCTTGTGTCGCTGATGCTGATTGCCGGTGGTGCGGCGACCGTCAATGCTCTAACGGGCGTCCATGCCGTGGCGGCCATTTTCCTCATGCCCATCCCCGTGGTGGCTTATACGTTCGTTGGCGGTCTCAAAGCAACCTTTATCACCGACTACGTGCATGGAGTCGTGCTGTTCGTCATCATCATTACCTTTGCGCTGACGGCGTACGCAACCTCTGATGTGCTCGGCAGCCCCTCGGCCGTGTACGATCTACTGGTGGAGGCGGCTCGGCGTCATCCTGTCGAAGGCAACCAGGATGGAAGCTATCTCACGATGCGGTCCAGCGGAGGCGCCATCTTCTTTGTCATCAACATAGTAGGCAACTTTGGCACCGTCTTCCTTGACAATGGCTACTACAACAAGGCGATTGCCGCGCACCCCGTCCATGCCTTGCCGGGTTACATCATGGGCGGCCTGGCCTGGTTCGCGATCCCCTGGCTCACGGCGACGACGCTCGGCCTTTCAGCTCTGGCTCTTGAGTCGAGTCCTCGCTTTCCCACATTCCCGGAGCGTATGACCGAGGCCGAAGTCTCGGCCGGCTTGGCCCTTCCGTACGCCGCCGTCGCCCTCCTCGGCAAGGGCGGCGCCGCGGCCACGCTCGTCCTCATCTTCATGGCTGTCACGTCGGCGTTCAACTCGGAGCTCGTGGCCACGTCCTCCATCTTCACCTACGACATCTACCGGACCTACATCAACCCAGCCGCCGGCGGCAAGCGCCTCATCTACACATCGCACGTCTGCATGGTGGCCTACTCCACCGTCATCTGCTGCATCTCCATCGGCCTCTGGTACAATGGCATCTCCATGGGCTACCTCTACCTGCTCATGGGCGTCCTCATCTCCGCAGCCGTCATTCCGGCCACCCTGACCCTGCTCTGGAACGGCCAGAACCGCTGGGCAGCCATCCTGTCACCCATCCTCGGCACGTCCTGCGCAATCATTGCCTGGCTCGTAACCGCTCACAAAACATGCGGCGAACTCAGCGTCGAGTGTACAGGATCCAACGACCCGATGCTGGCTGGCAACGTGACGGCTCTGCTGTCACCCGTGGTCTTTGTGCCCTTGTTTTGCTTAATTTTCGGCCTGCAACGGTATGATTGGAAATCCATGATGCAAATCCGCAAGGCCGACGACCATGACGTGCTGCAGAGCTCGGGTCTTGATGCCGAGGCCCAGAGAGAGGTTGAGAGGACGAGCCAACAGAATTTCGAGGACGAGCAGCGCAAGTTGAACAAGGCATTCAAGATTGCCTGCATTATCACAATCTCAATGTATGATCCGTCCCCCTATTCACCCACCTTGCTCCCTTTTACTTCCCCTTGGCTTTATTCATGTCTACCACGAATTCATATGTACCGCGCAGCTGACCGTCTTCTCAAACAGGGCTTTATCACTCCTAGTCCTTTGGCCCATGCCCCTATATGGCTCCGGATATATCTTTTCGAAGAAATTCTTCACAGGCTGGGTCGGCGTAGGAATTGCCTGGATCTTTTGCTCCTTCATCGCTGTGGGCCTGTACCCCTTGTGGGAGAGCAGGCAGTCCCTGATCAAGGTGACGAGGCTCCTTGTCACGGGTAAGAAGCCGCAGTCTATTATAGAGGGCGAGCCGGAGGAGCAGGGCTCATCGGAGAGTTCGAGCGGTGCTGCGACACCGGTTCCGAAGACGGGATTCGTGTCCAAGGTTGGGTAGTTGAAAATGTATGGATGAGCTTGTATTTCACGTATCAGTTGTTTATTGTTGTTTGAGCTTGTGTGTAGTGCCGTGTGCTGTTGTATGTAACTTAGTCGTGGTAGAGAATACTGCTCCCACATGTTGTTAGAAGAGCTGTGGTCTTGTGACTTGTCACCCATTTCTATTCACTCTGCGTGATTATGCGCATGTGACAATGAATCATGCCTCAAGCCCGATTGCCCTGCTGTTGCAATAGTCATCAAGCCAAAAATACCTACACTCGTCCTCACCTAAGTGCAGGACAATCCGACCCATTAAATTGTGATACGAGAAAAAAAAAGGTATCCTGGATTCCTGCCGTCCTGGAGGTTGGACAGGTTGGGTGATAGGTCAAAAAGTATGGTGCCCCGTACTGGAATCGAACCAGTGATCTTGTCATTACTAGTGACACGCTTTACCACTGAGCCAACGGGGCTTGTGTTTCATGAAAATGGAGCGCTTATTACAATTTATGTTCTTGTGGCAAAGAGGTGGGCAAGATATCGAGGCTAGGACCTAGGTAGGTATGTTGACGCGTTCGCCTTCGTTTTCCCCCGGATTGTGAGGCTTTGAATGATACAAAGTAGCGTTAGTCAGTGGTGACGGCGATGTAGTGCAATGCCTCGCGGGTAGTGAAGTCTGCATATATATTCAAGTCTTTACGCGACAAAGGGTGGTGGAACGACTGAATGCAATTCAAGATCGTGTCGGGAGCCGGTCGTACCTGTAACGGAAATCCGTCCTTGCAAATCCTCAAAGGATCAGTGCAGCCATGCCGACCCCGGTTCTATCCACAAGCCGACAATGTAGCGATGCTGATCGCGAATCATGGCGGCTCCCATCGCCAAGCCAAAGGCCCAGGAACCGTGAGATCATGGCGATCAAGATGCCGGCCGACGATTTCCGAGGCCGCCGGCGCGCACAATGAATGACCAAAGCCATGATCTGTGCAATTACCGTGCGACCTGACGACTGGCTGGCCGTCCATTACGCGCATACAAGTTGTGTCATTCTCAACATCATGACCAATCCACACCGATGCGGAACAATGATGAATGCTCTTTGCTCACATTGTCACAAGGTTCCACTTTGGCCGCTTTGTTGGTTTGCGCTTGTTTCTCTCCATTCCCGTGAGACACAATTTCTCTCTACCTTAAATCTGCCTGTGCACCGCCGCCTGGCTTCTCTTTCTCTGAACAACCCTCGGATACGCATCGATCACGCCGGGCAACGAAGCATCGATCGTGTGGACGCGTAACCTTGCCGCGTGTGCAATCAAAACTGCACCAACACCATCTTCGCAATGGTGCACCCCCTCGCCGAAGCCGAGTTGCGAGGCCAAAGCACCGACGGTATTCCGTTTCGCGCCAAACCTCACCATGTCCACCGAACGTGGGCGGGAACATTCTCGTCGTTGCCGCAGCTATATATCCAGCCCGAGTCGCTGGCCGAAATCGAAAAAGTGGTGTCGCTCGCCCGAAAATGCCGTGAGCGCATCGTAACCACCGGGTGCGGCCACTCGCCGTCAAATATCACCTGCACGTCGAGCTGGATGGTCAACCTGGACCGGTTCAACAAGATCCTATCTGTTGATCGCGAATCGGGCGTCGTAGCCATGGAAAGCGGCATACGGCTCTACGCACTATGCGAGGCGCTGGAGAAATACGGACTCGCGATGCCCAACCTGGGCAGCATCAACCAGCAGTCCATCGCCGGTGCCATATCGACAGGAACACACGGAAGCAGCGTGCAGCATGGCCTCATGTCCGAAGACGTACTGGCCCTAAAGGTGACCATGGCTGATGGCACAACCCGCGCATGCTCCGCCGAGTCAAACTCGGAGCTCTTTCGAGCGGCCTTGCTCTCGCTCGGCGCCCTGGGCATCATCACCGAAGTCACTTTCCGCGCCGTCCCAGCATTCACGCTCAAGTGGACGCAGACGATCGATACCGACTATAAGCTGTTCCAATCCTGGCCCGACAACTTGTGGAACCAGAGCGAGTTCGTGCGCGTCTGGTGGTTCCCATACACGAGAAGAGCAGTGGTCTGGCAGGCGGACAAAACCTCAGACGCACTTCGAGAACCCCGCCGAAGCTACTACGACGGCTTCCTAGGCTACTACATCTACCACAACCTCCTATACGCGGCCCAGTTCGTCCCAAGCATGTTGCCCTGGATCGAGTGGTTCGTCTTCGGCATGCAATACGGCTTCGCCAACCGCTCAACCAGCTCGGCCGTCCAACCCAGCCGCAAGGCCCTCCTGATGAACTGCCTGTACTCGCAATTCGTCAACGAATGGGCCATCCCTCTACACAAGGGGCCCGAAGCCCTCCGCAGACTAAGTTCGTGGCTCAACCACCTCACGCCCGAAGACCCAGACTACGTGCCTCACAATATCCCCTTCTCCGCAGAGGGCCTCTACATCCACGCCCCGATGGAAGTCCGCGTCAGCGACACAACCCTCTCGCCATCGAAACCCCGACCCTATCTTGATCCCACCGTTACCGACGGACCGACTTTATATCTCAACGCGACTTTGTACCGTCCCTATTGGCGCGATCCCCCCTGCCGTGATCGCTACTACGAGGCCTTTGAGTGGCTCATGAGAGACATGGGTGGCCGCCCGCACTGGGCCAAGAACTTTGAAGCCTACCGCCCAGACATTGAGGCCATGTATGGGGAGAATTTGCTCAAGTACCGCTCTGTTCGTGATGAGGTTGACCCAGAGGGCATGTTTGTTGGGCCGTGGCACCGCGCGCGCGTGCTGGCGGAGATGGAGGAGGGGAAGAGGCTGCCGCTGGAAGAGATTGAGGTTTGTAGACAGGATGACTCGAAGGGGGGTGTGCTTACACGGGGTCTTGTTTGGTGAGAGGCCAGGGGTACTGTATGAAGGGACTGCGATGCGATGCGCTGCGTGGGCAGGCTCGCTCGTAGGGTATCTATAGCGTCGTGTTTTTACCGTAGGCTTTAACGTTTAGCTGTTCGTTTGCTCATGACTTGATGGACCGTATTTCTTGCTTCGTGCTAGAGTTTCTTCTGCTCCTGTCCTAGGTTCGCGGGGCCCTCCTGCCTGGGTACGACTTTCGAATTCTCGTTCTCTCCGTACTTTTTTGAACTCCAAAGTCGAGGCTTTAGGTCTCATTGTGGTCACCTTGCGTTGTGAATCGCATCGCATACCTACGAATACACGTATACACGTATGTATATACACATACCCCCGACCCAAAAGCCAACAAGGTCCGTACCTCATATACATACTGACTTAGTCCTTTCCTAACAAGTAAGCTACAAAACCCCCTCTGACATCTTTCCTGCGGACTCTCTACCTGCCCCCCCGGACAGTCTGGACCACAACTCCCAAAATGAGCAATGCTGAGAAAAAGGAGCAGAATACACAACATGAAAGAAAAGGACATGTCCCAAGTCCTACACGCAGCTACCCCTTCTCAATAGAATAAGTCACGCCCGATTTCGTAGACCATAGTGTGTATGATAATGCGCATCGGCCCCGTCTATACTGTTCGGTCGACGAATGAAGAATTGTAGAATATTGTACAAGAACAGGAACCGTCAAGCGGCCAAACAAGGAACAAGGAACAAGTAAAAAGGGAGTGGCATCCTCTATTCTCAGTGATGAACAGCCACCCCTGCAGGCTGTCATCTCTATTGGCCTCGCGCCATCAACAAACAATTTCCCCAGCCATGAAACCAATGCTCCCGTCTACAGAAGCCCTCCAAATTCTCTTCCACGTGTGCCTCCTGAGTCCTTAGCAACTTGACCCGAATCACAAATCTCAGCACACCAGACCCCAACCCAACCCATCCCATCCCCTTAGGCTCTTAGACCTGGCCCGCCCGACTCTGCGTCGCACTCGTACGACTCCGCTCATCCTCCTCCTCCATCACATCACTCAACCGCGTCGGATGGTGATGTCTCGGCACAGTCTCCCACCCAGGAGCCCCATACCCCTGCCCACTATAATCCTGCGGCTCAGAAAACGTTCCCGTCCACTTCCCATCGTCCACCCCAGGCGAGGTGGTAGGCGGCACAGAAGAATCATGACCCTCCCTCGGCTCATTTTTATTCGTCGCGGGTGAATCGCACTCTTCGACTCCTAGATCCGACATCGATGCCCCAGAAGGCGGTGCGGCCATGAGGGGGATCTTTTGTCCTCGGGAGTCGAGGATGTAATTACCCGTCGCGTCGATGATGTACTCGCCTTCGTCGCGGGGATCGCTCTCTAGGCCTCCGGCGCCGCCAGACTGAGAGGATGGTCCCTGCGGCTGTTCCTGAGACGAAGACTGAGGATGGTAGAAATTGAGGCTGGGGGAGGCTGTGGGTGGTAGTGATGATGCGGCAGGTTGTCCTTGTAGATGTTCTGACCCAAAGTTTTGCCCGTATGCGCGCTCATAGGATGCTATTACTGCTGCGTCCCTCGCCGTTGCTTGTCGGCCGCCGCCACCACCACCACCACCGGCACTGGCACCGCCATGTGTCATTGGAACGACCTGCACTCCTCCTATCATAGTTGGCTTTCCAGACTGCAGAGAAAGCGTCCGATCTCTCTCTTCTTGTTCCCTGCGTCCGAGCTCTTCCCACGCACGTCGGGCCTCATCCTTGGATATGGTGAGCTCCTTGCGCATCTCAGCAAGCTGCTTCTGAGCCTTTGATGAGCCCATTTCGTGTTCGACAGCCTCCCGAATCGCGTCATTGCGGTCGCGTCGTTCTCTCTCGAGGGCCTTTTCGAGCATGGCGGTGACTTCTTGATTTCGTTCGAGCTCCGTTCGAGTTTCGAAGAACCATCGCTGGAATTTTCTTTCCGAGCTGGCTCGTAGTCGTTGGAGCTCCACTACGGCATGGAATAGATTGGCGCCAGCTGCTGAAAGGTCGGTCACTTGGCGGGCTAGTTGTTGGCTCAAAGGGTCGCGACCGATGTCATCCTTGTTCTGCTCTAGTTTTCGAATCCAGTAACTGGTCAGGCCTTCCCAGTGAGCTGACAAGGTCTCCCAGCGCTCAAAAGCATGGGGAAATGAAATGCGGGGTTTGGTTTGCCCCGCGGATGTTGTGGTGCTTTCCAGCGGCAGCGAGTTGGAATCGGGTCCTTGTTGTTGCTGAGGTCGCGGTCGGCCGTCCGAGGTAACATAGGTAGGTGATGTTGGTAGCTGCTGCTGGGATGTAGTAGTGTCAAATTGATGCGGCATCTGTTGCTGTTGTCTTGGGGGTGAAGACTGTTTTTGTTGCTGTTGCTGTTGTTGTTGATGGTGATGATGGTGATGGTGATGATGCATAGGCTGCTTCGCTGTCGATCCGACGGTTGGGTTTCGCGGTGGTTGCACAGTTCCTTGAGCAACCGTCCGTGGGTCTTGGTGCATGTGCTGCTGGCTCGGCTCCGAGCTGGCGCCCTGCCCCGAAGCGACGCCAGCAGATGTGCGTTCGGCAGTCCTCCTCCGAGTTTCTTCAAGCAATCGAGCTTCATTTTCTGCTCTGCTCCGTTCTAGAGCAAGTCGTTCAGCTTCTGCTCTCTGTCTCGCCTCTCTGGCGACTCGCTCTTGCATGATTATTCTGGGGCCTCGGATTCCAGACGGTGAGGTCGTGGGAGCGGGTCCTGCCGCCGCATAACGAGGTACCGTTGTTGCATGGCCGATCGTACTTGCAGGCATCCCACTGGTAGCAGCCATCAGGTCAGCCATATCGGCGGACTCTTCAATTTCGTCGGGGGTAAACGGGTTTGGAAGTCGAAGAGGTCCTTCGAGGGCGAAGACGATAGCACTATGGGTGTTGCTGGAGACCCGGGCCAACTGATGCGGCTCACAACAATTCTGAGAGAGGTGGCACTGGGATAACCCGCGGTCTGTAGGAGTTTCTGTCTCGAACCTTTCAGCTAGATTCTTGGCATCCTCTGCGGCGTGCCTCCGGGAACCACCGTCTTGGATAAGTGAGGCGCTCAGTCCTGTAGTGGGTGAATCTGGACGAGCACGAGCAAATGTAGGTGGACCGGCCGCAGCAGCACTCGGTGTGAATCCAACCGAGGGAGCAGCAAGAGGCTCTGGAATCTGGACCGGGGAACTTTGAAATTTCGGAGTCCGACGAAGCGATCGTGAAACAGAGGAAGCCGGGCTAGAGAGTCTCTCGATAGGATCTTCTCTCGAAATATCGTCAGGATGAAATGATGTATGCGCCAACGGCCAAAGCAAAGCCGAACGCTGCTGGTGTTGTTCCTTGGCGTGAGGCGCGTTAGGGTCGTAGTCGTGGGTCTCGTCAGTGTCGTGAAGAAGAGTCTCAGGCGGCTGGGCCACAATGACTTCCGAAGCCACGGGGTTCGGGTGTAAGGGAGACAAGATGAATGGCTCACCACCAACGTGACGTGGCAGCGAGCGAGAGGAGTAGAGAATGTTGGAGTTCTGGAATGCGGGAAGGAATACGTCAATTCAACGTGGTGTCCTCGTGCGTAGTGACCCAGGCGAATTTAGGGCAAGAGAGGCTTGTGAGACAAGAATGAAAGTGGCGGCGCAAATCAGCAACGGGGACCGAAGACAAGGTCCAAAGGGATCATCGGGATAGAAAATGCGCGTGTATCCGGATAAGAGAGCGCTGAGGTTGAGCGAGATGCTCGGGAGTACAGCAGGCGGCGCCAAAGGCGACTGACTGTAGGACCGCTACGGTGATGTCAAAATGGTGGTGGCGGGAAGAAGAACTAAGGATCAAGGCGGACCTTGGCACGCGGGGGCGCTGCGGGACCGAGAGTGTTACCTAGAGGCTAGAACTGTAGACAGCTGACGGACCTACCGGTACTTGCAGTCTGCAGATGATGCGAAAATTGGGGGGGCTGGCAAAAGCCCGATGGTTATTATGTCCGCCAAAGTAATTGCCAGTGCTGCGGGATCAATGCATTGCATGATCTGAATGCCTGGGCCGTTGGCGAGTGGCAGGGATGCCTTTGTTTACCTTGCTCGGCGTGCAGAATTACAGCTCTACTTTTCTTTTGATGCCACCCGACAGAGTAAGGTACCTACGGACTCCGGAGTAGAGGTCTTTATTGTTATTCCTTTCTGGCTTTATTCCATGGTCTTCTCTTTTCTTCTTGCTTTTCATTTCTTCAATTTCTTTTTCTTCATCTACATACTCCGTACTTCTGCGGAAATACTTCTTGACCAACGCCACTGCATCCCACCGTGTCTGTCCCTTTTCTTCATGCAGTGTCAAACACAACAACCTCGGCCTCATCCGACCCAATGCTCTCCACATACAATTTATCGCCAGCAAATACACCCTCGATGAACGCGCCGTCGCCCTCGGAAAGTTCAGCATCTTCTCGCCCATCCAGCCGAATCTTTGCCTTGCCGCCTTTGCACATGCTCAAATGAACAAACACCTTTCTTTTGTTCTGCTGCGTAGCCTTGGCGCCCACGATCCATTCGAACCTGTTCTCTGGCGCAATGATGCCTGCCCCCATGACAAAATCGGCATGTATAGGAATCGTGTTGGGAATGACAGCCTCTGCGTCCTTCTCCTGCTGAGCGGTAGCGTCCTCGCCGCCTTTGAGTGGACTCAGAATCTTGACAAATTCCTTGCGCTTGTCCTCTTCCTTGAAGTGAAGAGTATGGTAACGAGGTTGCAGTCCCTTCTTCCATGGGACCGCCCAAATCTGCAGAAAGTGCCCAGTTTCCGACTCGTGCTCGTTGAATTCTGAATGTGCGATGCCGGTGCCTCCGGTCGTGAACTGCACATCTCCCCTGTGCATTCGGTAGAACTTGTCCGATTGGCCGCCCTCTTGGCCCTTTGTCAACATGGAGTCGCGATGAGTTAACTCTCCAGATAGTACGTATGTGAAAATCTCAAAGTCGCGATGCGCATGCGTGGGAAATCCCGAGTTGGCCTTGATGCGATCCTCATTCAAGACTCTCAGCGCGCCGAATTGGGTGAATGCAGGATTGTACCAGTCCGCGAAGGAAAAGCTGTGATATGTATTCAGCCAGCCATGGTCGCTGTGGCCCCGGGCTCCGGATCGATGAGGCGTGATCTTGGCCTGATGAAGTACAGACTTGGACATGTTGCCGGCTGCCTTGATCATGGACGGTTCTTGCGTTGGGGTCGAATTGAGACGATTGTGAAAGATATTGATAAATCTTTGCGTGATGAACGTATACTCGGTGCTTGGTAGGACGATGACTAGGATGGAGAATGAAACGACTAAGATTGAAGCCCAGAGCGAGAAGCGCGGCATTTTAAGTACATACTTCGATTGGGCCCGGCCGAAGAGCAGAGAAGGACCGTGGGGATGCTCCAGAGCTAGTACAGTAGATCTCCTGCTGATTATCAATCATCCATCAATTCAAATCCATTAGCTAGTCGCAATGGAAGCCATTCGCGGCGGCGCCCCCATATTACCAATCGATTATTCGATTTCGGATTACATATGTACTCTCATGCTGGCTGGCCGCTGACCCAAGCACGAAGTTCTCGATGTGGTTTGGTGACCCACCTCCAGGGATTCTCCGCACGAACTTCGAAGTCGGGAAGGATGAGTCTACATCACGTGATGCAATGCTTACCAAGCTCAGCGCGACGCGTTCTCCGGCGGGAGGTGTCACTCCGAAATTCATACGAGTCGAATGGTTTACTCCGTATGTACTTCGTTATGCTTCTGCACTGTGCAATATGTAAGACGCTCTTGTATCCTGGGCGGCAATGCGGTCTCGCCTTTATGCATAAACACTTTGCTGCGTGCCTTGTGTGATCTACACATGTGCGTTGTAACTTGTATGACAACTCACGAGCATTCCATGAGGAGAGGCTCCAATGTACCTAGCTCAAGTCCGGTGACGCGATGGCGGGCTGTCCTCCAGGCTCCGCCGTTATTGCCGGTGACAGAGTACTCTGTACAGAACGGAGGAATGACGACACAATTAAGCATATTGCTTGGCGGATAGCAGAGAACATACCCAGCTGGAAGCATCAGGCAAGTGCTAAGAGGTAAAGTGCAGCCGAGAAAAAGATTGAAGACCTCTTTTGTTGGACTTGGACGGCTCTTTTCACCTCGGAGCCCTATCGCTCCTGAGTCTTGAATCCCGAGTTCCAACTTCCCAGCCTCTTTAATGGTAAAGCGGGGCAACATCCCCCTGCCAATTCGCCTAGCAGGCTGCCGGTTGCCCAGCTCCTTCCTACACCGAGATGATTTTTTTCCGCACATAAGCACCTCGAACACTTCCCTCCCCATCGTGCACAGCACGTACAAACGTGAACAGTTTGAAATTCGTCTCTTTGTCACTCTTTCCAAGTAAGTCGCTTCAAGCCCCTTTTCAGACAGTCAGCATATTTTCCTGTTTCGTTGCGGGAACCCGTCTAGTTAGCGGCCGCCCAGCGTGGGGCCGGCCGGTGGCTGGATGCCCAACACGCAACGTTGGACTTGGAGGCAACCTCCAACACATGTACTAAGAATGACGTTGAAGTCCAGCAATCTCTCATTCTTTCTTCCATTTTCATGTTCTGGGCTCTCCTATATTGCACATCAATTCTCCGGGCCCTTGTAAATCCAAGTGGAATTGGCGTGCAAAGGAATCCGTCTGCACCGGATTTCCCCGCCAAACTTACAAGAACGGAAGCCATACGTACCCCAAGCCTAAGCTCTTGATTCTTCCTTGAGATATGTACATACTTTCATGTGGTGTTATATACACTCCGAAGGGGATAACTGTCTGTGAATACTATCGACTAATCAATTAGGATAGGCTGGTGGCCACAACACGCCCCATTCACTTGCGCGCATCAAAAGTACAGTTCAACCTGGCCCGGCCCCCAGGCAGCCATGTTTCCTGCCAGAAATGTTGCTCGGATGGACAGCTTCAAAGACGAATTGGCTCTTGCCACGGGCACAGTTACGCCTGGTGTGGATGATTCTCCATACATTCAATATGCCCTCAATGCGTTGACTCGGGACCGGGAAGGATCAGAAAGCGAGATACCCGATAGTTTACCACTCTCCGAGAAATATACTGAGAGTTCTGCGCCACGACAGGATCCCGGGCTCAGAGTCAAGGACTTTGCTCCGCTTCAGTCGTCACAAATTGATCCTTTCTCCTACAGATCGCAGAATGAAGCGATACACCATCTGCATCAGGAACGAACGGCGCCATTCGAGTCACTAAGCGCGCAAGAGATTTCATGCGATAGAGAGAATCAGGCACTACTCTCCACAAGATATTCGAATAGTAGGGCGACGGGCCAGAGCCAGTGGGTAGCAGTAGGTCAAAAAGAGCTTCAAGTAATAGACCCAAGAGGACGCACGTATCGGCCCCTGACGTTCAAGCCACGAATACTACGACTTCCTTCCATGATAGGTTTTGTGGCGCTCTCTGTACTCATGACAGTGGGCCTGATATTTTCTGCAATACACTCAGAGAAACACTACGGACTTACGCCATATCCAGGCAGTATATATTCTGGACAATATTTTGTCTTCCGCATTCTGCCACAGCTTTTGGCAGGTGTCATTCTGATTTACGCTCAAAACATTGTCACTGCATCGCTGAGGATCGCACCGTTCACTGCATTAGCGAAGGAGGATCCCCAGAAAAGATATCTTGCACTGTTTCGAAGCTTGTACCCAAAGACGTTTTTGCTGCCGCAATTGTCTGGTCCTTGGCAACTCAAAGCATTTGGCATTGCGACATGGCTCATGAACTTCACGGTGCCTTTGCAAAGTGCCGCCTTTACCGTAATCAATCACGACAAAGAATCAGTCTGGAGATGGGCCACTAGCAGCGGCGTCATTTGGACCTTAGTGGCTCTCTACATTGCTCTCTCGATTGCAACGTTTGTCTTGATGATTTTCTGGTTCGGCCAGTGGACGGGCCTTGCGTGGGATGTTCGATGCATCGCTGACCTACTTCCTCTACTACACCGATCGAATACTATAGGCAGCTATCGCCGCAAGGACCTGTGTGAGCACCACTGTGACTTCGAGGCCGAACTCTCGGAGAGATGGTTTGACAGACTAGGCTATTGGCAGACGGAAGACATGACTACCGGAGGCATTTGGCACACGATTGGCACCTCTGCATTGCCTACGGATACGCCAGCAGCGTCTCTCGCGCAGCAACACCAGAGGAAGAGAAGTAACAATAACAGGGCAGCAGGCTGGATTAATGGCACTCTCGGGCATCAAAGAAACGAGCTCCCGGATGGAATTCACCAGATCGGATCATCCGCGATCTTAAAATTCGAAGGCGGAAGCTACTTGCCTCCAAGTCTCACAAGCTTGGTACTGGTCACGTTTGCTCTTGTGACCGGCAGCCTGGTACTAGCCCTGCTGATAGTGTCTTTCCTGCCTCAGACAAGACTCGAGACTGGATTCGCACCAATGGTTGCCGTCAAGCCCAACTCTTCGGCATTTTCTTGCGCCAACTTTCTCTACAGCTTCCTTCCAGCTGCTTTGGGCATGGTGATGTTTATTGTGTTTCAGAGCCTAGACAAGGCGTTGCGAATGTTGCAACCGTGGGCCGACATGAGTGGACTCGACGGTGCGCCCGCCAGCCGGTCCATTCTCGCCGACTACGCGGCCTGTCTGCCTTTTCAAGCGCCCTGGAAGGCTCTGAGCAACGGCCATTGGCGCGTCGCCGTCATTTCACTCATGTCGACGCTGTTCATCTTTATCCCCATCCTGGCGGGTGGCCTCTTCATGGCCCTTACCACGCCCAGTGGACGAGTCCGAATGTTCCCGAGCATGCCAGTGTTTGGCGTCCTGCTCACGCTCCTCCTTTTCTATGTCGGCTGTCTGTGCATCCTGATTCCTTGCCGGCAACAATTCCGCCTCCCTCACCCGGTGGAGACAATCGCCTCTATCATTAGCTTCTGCACAGCCCGGGAGCTCTGCGCAGATTCCGCTTTTCGCTCCGTTCGCTCCCGACACGATCTCATGGACAGACTAGGCGTTTCCCGTGCCGATCGCCGGGAGGAAAGCGTCTGGATCTTCGGCCTTTTGGCGGGCCGTGACGAGAAATGCCTCAGCGTACGACGTATGAGACGATATACCGAGAAGGTCGCGGTGATGAACTCCGTGAACACAATGGTTTAATCTAATACAGCAACAAGAACGAAACCACGATGACGAGCCTTACGAATACTTCTTACTAATTCAACGAGTTTCAATGATGAATGAATGCAAATGCAAAGACCACTTGATACGACCTACAACGCCGCCGTCTATAGTGGTCGTAAGAGACGCATTATCTATACCCCGGCATCGGAGTTTTTTGCGACTCACTGGCTTTAATTTGAAGATTCCCATTTACGGATCACGATATGCATGCGTTTCGTTTCTTAGACTTTCTTTATCTTTTGTGCATTTACCGGCGGTTAGAGCAGGCGAAGCGCTTTTTCGTCTCGTCATTTGTTATTGCAAAGTACGCCGCCTGAAGGAGCAATTTGTCATAGACTGTAATGATGATAAAAAATGAAGCACATGGATCATCACAACATTTGTTTTTCGGCCTGCTCGAAGCCGAACTGACTGGAATGCTTTCTCTGGGCACAAGTTGCTAATGGTGGACATGTGGTGGATGGTGGTGGCTGATGTGGCGGGCTGCTTGTTGCAACTCGTGCGTGGTTTGCCGGCTCGGCTATCAATGGATGGCGCCGTCGCCCGTCTTCTTCGAAAGCTCTCGCTTCTCAAGATCGTCAATCTGAAAGATCTCCTCGATTATGCGCGCGCTATTTACAGACCATTATCTCTTGCAGAACCTGCATGATGCACGTATATGTACATACATGCAAAGCTGAATAGACGAGATATTTTCCGCAAATTGGAACTACACGTAGCATACAAAACGGGGAAAGTATTTTGACTCGCATCGCAGCAGTTCACTTGCGGAGTACCGGCCCCATTATACGTACTCCATATGCGAGGCACAAGTCCAAACGAAAAGAATGGTTCATCATATGACATTGGAGGCGCAGCAGTTTGTTCACAATGTCTCGCTCGCTACTCCATACGTTTGTTTATGCCCTTGTTGCACCCATCCGAACCAATACCAAGCTCCATAGTCCCAACGTTTTGTTTCGTCCTGGTACCAACAGCGTGCCATCGCGTTCCCCGATTTCTCAACTCTCCCTTGGGGAATGTAACCCTCCCTCCGCGTCCTCAGGCCCGCCAATCGATCTTGTCTCAAGACCCCTCTCATCTGGTTCATTCAGCGGACCTCTCGCCGCTAAAAAGGGGGCAATCCACCGAGACGGTCCCACCGATCGACCACCCCTCCTCCCTCTGCAAGGGCGAGTCCGACTCCCTTCTCCTCGCGTTGCATAAGCCCGTAATACGTGCGTCACTTGGAGGCTCTATTGTTCACAATGTTTTGTCAAAAATGGATCAAAGATGGCAAGTTTTTTAAGATATTGCGAAAACTGATAAGTGAAAAAAGGCAACAGTAAGATACATATGTAAAAAGGTTTCTGTAAAGGTCCTGTTGTCCCCCAAGATTTTCGAACTGGGGAGGCCCCCCTCCCCCATCCACAACTTATACGCCGCGGGCATTTTCCCCCCTTTTTGTCATACCATCGTCGTGCATAATCATGACTGTCCATCCTTGCAAATGAGTGAGTGAATAGGAAGCATGAAGGATAAGACGTCAAACAAGAAGCATCATCATGACTGTCCTCGCGAATGAGTGAATTAGGAAGTATAATGAAAGAAAAGACATCGGATAGGAATCAGATACATGAAAAGAAGACTTGGATATGAATGAAGAGACGTGGCCCTCCGAGTCATCATGGACGTGAAAGTGAATGGGCATGATGTGTCATAAAGATCCAATCAAGAACTCTTCTTGCCGTTGCATGCGAAAGACTCCTGTGGTGCGTCCCACAGCTGTACTCGACAAAGAAGCAGACTCCAAAGCAAGATAAGCAACTCATTGACTTCTCCTACCAAGAAACCGGCCGAAAATATCCCTTCCATGCCGTTTTTGCGGCGACGACGGCGGCGAATAGGCCTCCTCATGAGCGGATGTCGGTGTCGCAGTCCTTGCGCGGTTCCTCCAGCGCGATGACTCGCCAACGCACGAGCGTTTGCACAAGGCGAAGAAGCTCCTGCCGTGGCAATTCTCTTCTTCGTCGTCAGAGTCGTACTCAAAGACGGATTTGGGCTCCTGCTCAAAGTAGCAGGGTGGCAGGGTGTTGATGGATCTGGGGTGTCTTGGCGCCCGCGATAGTGAAGGCCGTATCTCAGGAATGGGCGAGGAAGGCAAATGTGCGGCAGACTGGGAGACAACTGAGTAGATGGAACTTGTGGATGGCCTGCTGTGGGATGCTTTGTCCCAGGATTCCCGGATGGAATCATCGCCGGGGGCTGCTGGTCGGCAACGTGTTGTGGTTGCGACGGAGCTTAGGTCGTCGTTCTCTGGGATGGTATAGTCTGGCCTAATAAAGCTTGTAGGTACCAACGACGATGGCTGCATATATGGAGTGATCATGGTTTCCGCGGGTCGAGGAGGTCTGGGCGGTGTGCTGTCGCTCTTATGTGATGAATGAGGCCGCGTCTGCTGGCTTGCAGAAGCCATGCGGTTTGCCACAGCCGGCAACCTGCTGATGGGATGAGGACCGTCGGGTTTGGGGAACGCCGAGTAGCTGACTGTTGCTTTCCTAGGCTGTTGCTGAGGCGATGGTGAAGAGCCGCAAGGCAACGGCCATGCTGGAGCATGTTGGCGGCGATGCTCGAGAGACTGCTGCTTTCTGTGCGGGACCGGTATCAAAGCTGGAAGTTGTCTGCTCGGCACGGCGATACTTTCAGCTCGCTTTGATGATGGCGGGGGCCTCCAGAAGGTGTCCCAAACTTGAGCCATGTGTGTGAGGTACTGATCATCGTCATCGCAAGAGACCTCGGAGTCCGCCCGGTCTTCAATCAATCCCGGCGCTGATGCATCCGAGCCGAGAGACCCTCTTCCTGGGGACTGGCTTGTGCTTGATGAGCATTGTGAGCTGCTTCGACATGATGCCCTGCAGCTTGTGCGGGTGTGTCTATTGCGAGGATACGAATAGTTGGCGACGGGGTAGTCTTTTGGCATCGGGGCCACATCTGTCAGCTTGCCAGAGGCTGGTTCCATGATGCCAAGGAAGGCAATATTTTTGCCTTGATGCTGAATTGTGCTAGGGTTGGTCTTGTTTGGTGTTAAATGAGTCGATGAGTTGAACTGAGTTGCCTGGGTTTGTTTTGACGTGAGGGTCTGAGAGAACGTGTGTCCTTCCTTTTTTCTTTGATCTTTGCTCTCGTGCAAGCACCGATATCTTGTTCTCAGGGCATGAAATTTGGGTGAACTCAAACTAGAAGTAAGTATTGATTCGTTGTGGAAATTTGGCGAACAGCTCGAATAGTATATAATGTGTGGCGGCCCGAAGTAAGATAAGTAGTGCAAGCATGCATAAGCTACCCACCAAGTCCACCTGTCGTCAACCCACCACCCGCCACTCGCTTTCCAGGTAAACATTGACGAGGGCGCATATTTTTTTTGTTGCTCAATTTCTCATTCGTTAGGTCTGGATAAACAGAATAGGTCTCACGTCTGCGTGGGTGAGACAGTCGTGGGGCGCCGACATCCACGGGGCTATTTTGGCGTCCATCTTGCGCCTATCCTTGGGTCGAAGGGCATTCCTCTAAAGAGGGGGAAGCCGTTACGTTCCAATTCTTCCACTGTCTTTGTTGCCCACAGGCGCAAGGGGCAGAACAAGAGGCGACAACATGGCGGTTCTCGCGATCAAACTTACGGAGTAGGACCCTTCGATTTTGCTGGGAAAGGTGGCCGGGAGGTAAGACATCGTCCCGGATGAACGGCGATGATGAGGTGTAAGGCCCGATCTCCTAGGTGCTCATGAGTTATGACCCGTGAGATTGAAATTCTCACCTTCTCGAGTAGCCCACCTGGAGAGCCGGGTGACAATTCGACCTGCTTTTGGAGCTGGTGTAGTTGTGAACCAGATATTGGCTGGTAAACGCGCTGTCTGCCTCGCGGTTCCGTCATTGCATCGTGCTCGACCGTCACAAGGTCACTCTCACTGCCATTGCGCTTACAAGTGTAGGCGGGCCAATTGATGTCGGTGGCTATTGCATTTGCCACGCGTGACATGGCAGTCTGTCGATGGTATCGTCGGCAGACTCGGCAAATTATGCGGCATCGTGAGTTGGCGTCAGTCTCGTCTGCATGAAGTCTTTGGCCAATTTCCCTAGCAGGTGTAGAAAAAAGGAACCTTCCGGGCTGGACCAATCTCGTAAGTCATGCCACGAAGAAGCGAAGTACAAGCAAAACGTACACGCAACGGCAGCAGCTGATGGCGTCCGGTGGGCCGGCTCATGGTTCGACTTTCCATCCGACTTCACCATCCACCGTGCACTTACAAGGCCGTCGTCGCCTTTTTGCAAGCGATCCGTATATTGCTAGCTTATCATCGCAGCTGGCAGTCAAATCTCTGATATGTATACAGTATGTCTGCCGCGCGCATGCGTACGAGCACTTATCCAGGCTCGTTCAGACCCATCAGTAGGTCAATATGTCCGAGGAAGGCTCGGCACCAATTTGCTGTCCTGCACGTCTTACAACTTGCAAGCGATGACACCAAGACGGTAAACAACAGAGACATGTAGATATCGCAACACGCCGCGGTATAGGGGTTCCCAAGCAGCATCGAAGCACCGGAACCACATGCCCACGCAGATTGCACATCGCTTCGCGGCCCCATTTGGTACACTATGTCTTGTGTGGCTTCGAACGGCTCTTAGCCTTCACGCCGCCTGCGAACGATCTGGACTGCTCTCTTTCGAACTGGTGGCTTTCGCGGCCTAGAAACTCGACTTAGTGGCCGGGGCAAGTCCTCTGTTCACTTTCTTGCTTGACGCTCAGAAAAACTGCTTATGCATCCCATGCCCCCGTCTCGGCTTCGCAGAGAGGCGAGCTTTGGCCAACAAAAAGGGAGCGAAGGCTGCAATGAGGGTGTTCAATCGCCCCGTGAATAAAAATCTCGAGCGTCCAGCGTCGCTGATCTCCAGATGGCATCTTTATCGGGGCATGTTGAATGACGTTGAAATTCCAGGACGACTGTGATGGACATTACCTATTGCAAAGCTGTCTTGATGTCGTCGGTTGGCCCATTCGTTGCGCGTGCGGCGTGACTAGCGGAAGTTGCACGTGCAGAACTTTTCAGGAAGGAGCTTTGGGTGTCGCGACGAGATGAGAAGAGCCAAGAAAGTATCCCTGCAACGCAACGTCGAACATAAAACATATCATCCTTTAATTTAAGAGCAACGTGAACAAAGTTGATTGTTACGGCAGACTATAATCTGATGGCCAGATGTCCCCGAATATTGGAAATCTGGAAGTGGCTGCAGCGAGACACGCAACAAATGACATGCAAAATGCAACCATACGGAGTACTGACAACTGAAATGGGACGATCTGGCATGGCCAGTGGCAAGCACGTCAAGTCTACTCCGTAGCTGCAGTCACAGTTGTTGCGGCGGTATTGTCGCGACTGTCTACCATATCCGAATTGCCAGTTTCCCAGAGCCCCCCTTTCGCAGCAACAGGCGACAGCAACGTCCATGGAGTTGTGGGTTGTGATTCAGAATATGCCCGACGCAGTCACCCAATGGTGCCGCATCGGACATTTGCACACGACAGCGCCAACATATGGATATGAGGGTATAGTAATTCATATGCATGGATACCAGAGAAGTCGAGTTGCGCAGCGGCTCACCCGTGGATGTCGTTGCAGAATGCCACGACGTCCTCAGTGACCAACCCTCGAGACTGCCTCAACGGCTAATCCTGCTATGTATGTATATACCTACCGACTTCGGTTCCAACTACTCCATAATCATGCTGTCGATACGCATCGCATCGGATGAAGGTTAGCCACGCGTTCTTCTGTGCTGCGGGAAAATTGGTCGGATCAACACAAGGAGCATGTATTTCTTTCGAGCTTTGCCAAGGACGAAGAGCCGAGTAGCCGGATGCGCTTTCGGGGCGCGAAGGCCGTCACGATGCGCAACAAATACAATTGCCCGTTATGTGGAGTGCTATGCGCGTGTTATGGATCCTATAGACTGTTGGGTTTCATTTGCATGTTCATTGTATGTGCTGTGTGCGTTCTACCATTGTAAGAGGCCATTGTGTATGCGATTGTTG
Organism: Claviceps purpurea; assembly: GCA_029405325.1. NCBI lineage: Eukaryota > Fungi > Ascomycota > Sordariomycetes > Hypocreales > Clavicipitaceae > Claviceps > Claviceps purpurea. The sequence continues at coordinate 4,706,768 of CM055782.1, read as the reverse complement.
CCATACCTAGCCTCTCCAAACGGCGAATTCACTGGACCGGCTCAAGCTTTGTTGGCCGCAGCCCCGCTGGATTGGATGATGAACGGGCACTTTGGAAGTTGAACTTGGAACTTTGGAAGTTGGGCGGCGACTTCGAAAGTGGGGCCAGCCCAACAGTCATCACCTCAGACCTCCTTGCGACGTCAACGTGCATTTGGCCACGATAACAGCACGCAGCAGTGGCGAGAGCGCATGCCCTTCCATTCCCAGAGTAATTCGTGCTTCTCCAGACCCATCTCAAAGTACGCTCTGCTGAGCCGGCCAAGCCCAATTCCATCGTCGTCACTTGTCCCCCGAGTTTGGACACATACTAGGACGAGTGGCTGTGCAGCTCCACGCTCGTGTTACCATCATGTCCGAAGCTGGCGACAGGTGAGCACCCCATCGCAACATTCCAACATCACGAACGTTGTTCGCTTTTGTGTCTTTGTTGTGGGCATATATTGAGAAAGGACTACTATTTGTGCCGTGACGCAGACAGCTAGCCCACTAGCTCCCTGCCTTCCCTTGTTGTCCACGAGACAGACAATATGAATACCATCACCCCTCACTGCATCTGTGCCAACCTAACTTCCTATCCGAATGCGATTCGATCTCTATTGATGACTGTGTTACTTTCTTACCCATGGCTAACTTGACCTTTCTTTCGCTGAATAGCTCCCACAAGCGGTCCAAGTCCTCCGCGGCGTTGTCTTTGCTTCGTCGCAAGGAGACCCGTGAAGAAGACTCGTGCTCCGAAGACGGTCGATCCATCGCTGGTGCTCCATTGGCAAAAAGCGCAAGCAACAATCCCTCGGGTGCGCCCTTGTCGCATCAGACGAGTACTCGGGGACACGGCTCTAAGTTCTCCACTACATCTGCTATGCTCAGCAGGGTCCCCTCGACACAACCGCAGCCGGCCTACGCAGCAGCCAGAAATAGTGGCCTTGGAACGAGCCAAGGCATGAGCTTGGAGCAGTCGGTTCGAAAATTCAGAGTCGTCGAGGCTCTGAGAAGCGGCGATACCGCCTCTATATCTAAGGCTGTTCGCGACACCGCCGAGAATGCACCTCGACCGAGCACCTCTTCCGTAGCAACACTGGGCACAGGGCCCTTGGAGGACACCACTGTACTGCACTTGGCGATTCAATGCGCCGAGTTCCCCGTTGTCGAGTACGTCATGTCAGACAGCGGCCATGGTGTGGATATCAATGCCAGAGACAAGGATGGGAACAGCCCGCTTCATATTGCCGCTATACAGGGCCGTACCCCAGTCGTGAAGCTGCTGCTTGACCAAGCCGATATAAACGATGCTGTGGTCAACCATCAGGGCCAGCTACCGCTAGATCTTGCGCGAAACCCAGAGATTTTCCAGCTCCTTCAGCTCGCACGCTCTCTCTTCACTGAGGCCAAAGTTAAGCAGGTGCAGGAGTTGATCGCACAAGGCGATTACAACACGCTTGCGAATGTTTTGGAGGAGCCTCGGTTGAAGACCATCGTTGATATTAATAGCCCCGAATTCGCCTCCGAACCCGCCACAGTACAAACTGGCGGCACACTGCTTCATGAAGCGGCACGAAAGAGAGATACTCAGCTGATTGAAGTCCTTCTCCTTCACGGAGGCGATCCTTTCCGCCGCGACCGCAAGGGAAAGTTGCCGCAATCCGTCACGCACGATGACAATGTCAAGGCCATTTTGAAGAAGTCGCCTGCCGCCGTGGCAGCGCAAAGGGGAATTCAAGAAAAGGCCGTGCTTGGCCATGCAGCTTCCCAAGGTGCTGGTTTCAGCGCCGGATCGGCAGACTTGATGGCTGGGCGTGAATCCAGGGAGATGAAGGGGTACTTGAAGAAATGGACAAACTATCGCAAGGGCTATCAACTCCGATGGTTCGTCCTCGAAGATGGCGTCCTTAGCTACTACAAGCATCAGGACGACGCTGGATCGGCCTGCCGCGGTGCAATCAACATGAAGATCGCCAAGTTACACATGAGTGCCGACGAAAAAACAAAGTTTGAAATCATTGGCAAATCCTCCGTCAAGTATACCATGAGAGCCAACCACGAAGTCGAAGCCAAGCGCTGGTTCTGGGCACTCAACAACTCCATCCAATGGACCAAGGACCAGGCAAAGGAAGAGGAGAAGCAAGCTGCGCGCAGTGCGGAGATGCTGAAAATCGCCAAAGCCGAGCAGAACTCGCTGTCACCGCAAGAGTCTCACAGCGAGGGTGCCAGCTTGTCTGACCTTCAACGAACCGCATCACAGCTCGTTAGCCGTACCCCTTCGAACAGTAACAGGGCTTCACCTCCGAAGATCGACGTCACCGGGGCTAATGCCAGTACCGTCGGAAGCATAGATGACGTGGATGGATTTGCCGATGCTGCGACTGATGGAGACTTTTCCCGTGTTCGGAGTCAAGGAGGCGGCGGTCTTACTATTCCTGGAGAAGACGATGACGACGACGACGAGGACTACGCCGATGACAGAAGTATCCATGAAGAGCCCCGGGCCACCAAAGACGCGCTCAACATCACGGCGCAGTCTGCGAAGCTTCAGCTCGAAACCATGACGGGCGTGCACAACGCACTCATGGGACAGCTGACACAGAGCCCTGCGACGCCACTTTCCGATATCAATGTCACTCAAGCGCTGTCCACCTATGACGCTGCAATTCGCAGCCTGACTAGTCTTGTTGGCGACTTGCTGCGCATTTCCAAGGACCGAGACGCGTACTGGCAATACCGGTTGGACCGCGAGGCAGACTTGCGTCGAATGTGGGAGGAGAGCATGCAACAAGTGGCCCGTGAACACGAGGAGCTCGAGGCTCGCATGGGCGAGGCAGAGGAGAAACGACGCCTGACCAAGAAGGCCCTTCGCGAGGTGATGGAAGCTGGAGGCGGCCGTCCAGGCACACCAACAACTACCGCTAGTAAGCAAGAAGACGCTGAGGCTGCAGATGCTGCTTCATCACCGGCGCGAACGCTTGGAAGACGACCTACGGCTCTGGATCAGCTGGGCGTTCTTTCGGATAGCGAATCGGGTGACGAAGACGAGTTTTTCGACGCGGTTGACGCCGGGGTAGTGGAAGTGGTCGACGTTGCGCAGAAGCCCCATGATGACAGTGCGCAGACTCAGAACGAGGTGGTCGTTTCGGGTAGCATTGACATTAGTAGTGCATTCAAGGGATATGAGAATGGCATTCGGCTTCGACTTAAGATGGATTCCGATGACCGTCCTAAAATCTCTCTCTGGGTAAGTACATTTTTCCATCCCCCCTTCACCAATCCTGCGCACCTGGGCTCAGCCCCAACGCATGTGTCATTAAGGCTTACTTTATCCTTTGTCTAGGGCATCTTGAAATCTATGATTGGAAAGGACATGTCCAAGATGACACTGCCAGTCTCATTCAACGAGCCGACTTCTTTACTCTACCGCTGTGGAGAGGACATGGAGTATGCGGACTTACTTGATCTTGCCGCGGAGCGGGCCGACTCGATTGAACGTTTGGTGTACGTTGCCGCATTTGCCGCTAGTGAATATGCTTCGACGATTGGACGTGTCGCGAAACCTTTCAACCCCCTGCTCGGCGAGACCTTTGAGTATGTGAGACCCGACAAGAACTACCGCTTCTTCATCGAGCAGGTCAGCCACCATCCACCCATTGGCGCCGCATGGGCCGAATCTCCCAACTGGGAATACTGGGGCGAGTCAGCCGTCCGGTCCAAGTTCTACGGCAAGTCCTTTGACATCAACCCTCTCGGCACATGGTTCCTCAAGCTGCGCCCCAAAGCCGGCGGCAAAGAAGAACTCTACACATGGAAAAAAGTAACCTCCTCCGTCATCGGCATCATCACCGGCAACCCCACCGTAGACAACTACGGCCCCATGGAAATCAAGAACTGGACCACCGGCGAAGTCGCCCTCCTAGACTTCAAAGCCCGCGGATGGAAAGCCTCGAGCGCGTACCAAATCTCCGGCAAAGTCCTCGACGCACAAGGCAACGTACGTGTCAGCATGGGCGGCCGCTGGAACTCCAAACTCTACGCTCGCCTCACCCCTGGCTTCGAAGCCAACGTGGACGGATCCAAAGACGCCGGCCCTCTCCACAAGGAAGGCTCCATGGCGGATCCTAACCGCGTGTACCTCGTCTGGGAAGCGAACCCCCGGCCCGAAGGCATCCCCTTCAACCTAACGCCCTTTGTGCTGACCTTTAACCACATTGACGACCAACTACGCCCGTGGCTCGCCCCCACAGATTCCCGTCTACGACCTGACCAACGCGCCATGGAAGACGGGGAATACGACTTTGCGGCCTCAGAAAAGACGCGTCTGGAGGAGGCGCAGCGGGCGAGGCGCAAGGAGAGAGAGGCACGGGGAGAGGAATTCTCGCCGGCGTGGTTTACAAAGGCGCGGTGTGAGGTTAGTGGGGAGACGTACTGGAAGTTTAGTGGGCGGTATTGGGAGCAGAGGGAGAGGGCTGGGCCGGAGGGGGATGCGAAGGCGGCGTGGGGGGGATTGGAGCCTATTTTTGGGGAGGGGGAGGAGCAATAATCTATACATATCGAGGGGAGCCGGATCGTAATATTGGGGGGGGGACTATATGTGGGCTGTGAGGAGTGAAGGACTGGTCTGATTGGGATGTTGAATATATTTTGGCTGTTTCTTGGTTTTGGGCGGTTGTGGCTTGTTAGTAAAGCTGGGACTGGACTTGAAGGGGTTATTGGATAGAGATTCGAGATCCTAACGTTGTTCTATTTCTTGGTCTTGATGAGTTGCGGCTCGGCTGAAAAGCATGGCGTGCGTGAGTGCAAGAAGCCCGTAGCAGGATGTCCTGGCCAAGAGTCAGGGGTTTGCTGTCGCGCCTGCAAGAGGTTGATAGGTATGTATATATTGATGGATATGATTTGGAGGCTGCTTTAAATCGAGCAGGGAAAGCAGAAGCGGCATGCTGACGTTGAATCCTACGAAGTATCTAGCAGTTCGGGATTGCTTGTCTGGCGCTCTGGAGTGGCGGGGCAGACTTGCTTGCACCTCAACGTCAGCGATTGCCCCCAATGCCCAGAGAACATTTTAAAGCATCGGCGAGGACACATGGGATTGATCCTCACGAACGAGTCGGCGAAAAAAGAAACCGTCGCGCTTACGAGTATCCTCAAGGTGAAATCGGGCGAGGAAAAGCGGACAAGAAGGTTGTCAACATTGTTAACATGGCTGAGAATCGCACCCGCCGTCATCAGGCCGGCAACGAGAGACTGTTGATCAGATCTGTATATCTCTTTCATTATATTCATGATTCAATTGAGAATTTTACGTCATGTATCCTGTACGCCATGAAAGAGTGAGAATGTTTGATCAGCACAAATTTTCCTCACGCCACCAGTGTCAGGGTGAGATGTGTGTTGAATCGTTGATGCGGCCGACATGGTTTGCAACTTGTTCTCTGTACCTACGGAGTATGTGTGAGCTATCTATCACGTGACCCTCTCACCTGTGACATGCAGCAGGACTCAGCGTCGTCTTTCTCTTTCCTTCCTTTCCTCGTTAATCTACTATTTTTGTTAAAAGGTAGAGCATCACTCGTGAGTCGTCCGCCTCCTGTGCCCACTGTGACCAGTCGTGACACTAGACACTTGTTGATTCGCAGTGCGCCCCTTCTCAAGTGGCATAGGTACCCTGGTCTCAAATGGCATACCCTCGTCAGCTAGATGGCTCGACCTACAGGAAGCAAAACATTCGCGATAATACTTTGGACAATGCGCAGCTGGAAACACGATGTCCGCTCGACAATATACGGACCGCCGAAAGGTCCATTCCCGCGAGTCAATCCGCCGGCCAACTCGATCAGCTTCCAGCAGAGCTTCTTGTAATAGTTCTGCTGTAGCGGCAATGGACATCGTCGACTCCGTACCACAATACGCCGCCCTCATCGAGCAATACCCGAACATGGTCCGCGCGATTCTCAGTACAAGGCAGATGCATTCGATTGCAATGTGCTGTACAAAACACTAAGCACAGTCTCGTGCTCCACGTGCGAGCGCTTTGGCGACCATCTTTATCTGATCGACTGCCGAAGGGTATGCTACCATTGCTTCACGGAGCGGCTGGAATACTTTCCCCTCACGGTCGGTCGCGCTTCCAAACTCGTCACTCACGACATGATACAGCGGAGCAAGGCTACCAGCAGTCGTCAATACCTACGGGTCGCGAATATCCCAAGCATACAAAGCCTACCCGGGGAATATTGCACCGCCTGGGTTGGTAGGGACAGGGGCAACTCGGTGCGGAAGCGGCTTCAACTCTTCGACCGCAGAGCAGTGATGCGGGATTTGAGCAGTTGTGGTATTCCAAAGATAGACAATACCACCAGAGAACCCCTCCGTTTCATGACTATCATTACTGCGCCTTATCTCATCGACTTTGGCCGGCAGGCGGACTGGGGATACTTTTGCGTTGGCTGCCTGGACGAACTACAAGAGACAGGAAGGCATTTTAGAACCAAAGATACAAGAGAAGGAATATCGGAGCACATGGCGAGGTATGGACCGCTGAAGAAGATGTCGATTAAATATGACAGATACCTTCACGTCAAACATAACGGCGAGCAAGATCAAGGAAGCCACTAGTTTTTACGTCCTGCAATGATGCATAGCTTATCTTCACCCTCGACGGTGCATCTCATCTCTCCCAGCCGTCACCATCATAACTTATATTCACCATCAACGGTGCATCTCATCTCTCCCAGAGTCAGCCGTCACCATGTGACTGGGACACATATGACCTGAATTCGGAAGGTCTTCGCTTATTACGGGCCTACACTTGACGTTCGTCCCCTGACGCCCTTCGCATTGAATGAAAACCTCCCGCTTCTTGCACCCGCAGGAGTACGTGCGAAAGTATTGAATGCACATTGTGCAAGGTTTTGGTGTGGCTCAGCGGCAATATGTAGGATGTAGGTCCAAACATTCAAGTTAGTGGCGACCATGGCATTTGTAGGCTTTTCGGAAAACTGGACGTACTTAGGGACGATTGCTTGAGGATTTACCGTTGATACAGAGCCGAAACCGAGCGATATCGATACGTACTTAGAAACGATGGCTTGAGGGTTACCGTTTAGACAGAGCCGAAATCGAGCGATATCGATTCGTACTTAGAAACGATGGCTTGAGGGTTACCGTTTAGACAGAGCCGAAACCGAGCGATATCGAAGCGTACTTACTTAGGAACGATGGCTTGAGGGCTCACTGTTTAGACAGAGCCGAAAACGAGCGATACCGATCAAGTAATATGACTTTGGAGAATTGTGCTTCATGGACTCAGGTGTTGATAGGATTCCTGGTCTCTCCAACCTTTATATATACAGAGACCAAGTCACAGGAATTCTAGTCTCGTGAATATGAACTCCCGGATCTCTCCAGTTCTATTGTTGCTCCTACAATCAATTTCTTCATCATATTAAAACATATTATACCAGGTGGGGGTGTTCTATTCACCTCGCACACTCCAAAATTGCGCAACTGTTCACACTGCGAGAGGATCGGCACAAGATCGCAACCTGACCAAGGTTTTCGGAACCTTGAATAGGCCCGGTCAAAACAGCGACTTTCGAGCACTCAGCACCTTGGCCCCAGTGTCGGCAGACCCTTCCCCTCTTCTTTTGTCTGACATCTCAATCTCCTCTCACTTGACACTGACAATTGTCGTTCATCGCAGATCAACTTGGTACCGCTCGATCAATGCGGCGGCTTCAATCATATTCTTCTCACGGCAGTCCGCTTGCGACGCTGGTTCATCGTTCTTTCCAAAAGATTAATGCAACTTTTCGACAGTGGTCTATTTAGCGACGTTGACTCACCAACACAATCAAAACTTCCCAACAGTAGTTCAATTTATGACACTGACTACTTTTCTACCAACCACTTTCTCCGAGCCATCTCCATCCGTTCCAAACCGCTGAACAGGACTATACGGACCTGCACCGTCCTTCTTTGCAACTGCACCTCCTGCAACCTTCATTGTCAAACTTCTGCATCAAGAAATAAGCACCAACGTCAGCTAAAACATACTCGATATGTCCAGCAAAATCAGCTACAATCTGGACAAGATTCGATCCCTCAACTCAAGCGCTGGCTGGACAACTTGGAAAGAAGATGTGACTGCCGCCCTGCGCATGAGCGGTTTCGGAAACCTGCTAAAAGTCAAGCGCGACGCCGAGTTCGAGACTTCAGACGGCCTTGATGCCGCTGAAGCACGCAAAGCTAGGGAAGTCTGGCTTGACAAACAAGAGACGGCATGCGGTACCATATTCCAGTGTTGCGGGCCAAGAGCTCGCCAGTTATTGAAAGGTTCCGACACTGAACCCATCGAGAAAAAGGTGGCAATATACTTTGAGACACTAGAGAAGCGTTACCGGTCGAACGGTAGTGTGGTACTACAGCAACTTAACTTACGCTACCTCAGTCTGAGGCTTGACGGCTGCAAAGACGTCGCCGAGTACACGGACAAGCTCCTAAGAGACAGGTCCGACCTCCAAGTACTCGACAAAGACGCTGTCATCGCAAAAATGTTTTTTGTAACCCACTTCTTGAGCGGTCTTAGCCCTTCCTACGACCATTTTCTAACCTTCTTCCACACTGTCAACGACCTCCTTCCAACCAGGAAACCCAATGATGAAATTGACACTCCCGGCGTAAATGTCGAGGACGCCCTAGAACAGGTGGAAAAACACGAGCAGCTACTCCTAGAACGAGAGGCCAATGTCACGGCACTACTTATTAAGCCCCCGGAGAAAAGAAAGACGTACGACGAACGCAGGGCAAAAACGGAAAGCCAGAAGCTAAACCATCAAGGACCCGCGCGTAGCGATCAAGTGGCCACACAACAGCACTGTGTTGCCGCAATGGCTACCCCTCAGCAGAAGAACAGCAATGTACGGCTACTCGCCTGCCTGATTGATGAAGATGATACAGGCGACAGCGAGTATCGCTTTCTGGTAGACGGACGTCATGTCAGATATGTTACCACAGCACCGGGCACGTTTTGTGGGTTCGAGGACGACCGTACCTTTGAGCCAATCTTACTTAGCGAGCTCTTCCCCCCATTTCCAATTGGAGATTGGAACAACGGCCGTGTAGCCAAGGATCCTGTTACAGGCAAAGCTACCTTCATCAGGACCGAGAAAGTACAGTTCACCGAGGTGAAATCCGTTTGGCATAACGTCAAGCTTAATGAGTTGGATTTCTCCCCTAACCCTAAAGGTCGATTGAGACAGCGCGTTCACGTCGTAGTGCACCCCACAATCAACGGTGGTGAACCCGTGCTCATGAAACTCGCGGTTTGGCCTTGGGAGATATCCTGCATGGAAACGGAGACTGCCGTCTATCAATGGATTTGCGACAAAGGCATCGGTCCCAAGTTTCTGGGCCATCTCACCGAGGGTCCAAACGGACGCATCATCGGCTTCGTCACAGAGTGGTTGGGCGGCACGAGGCCTGCGGAACCGAGGGATCTGGACGGCTGTAAGAAGGCCTTGGCCCGCTTGCATCAGCTAGGTATCAAGCATGGGGATATCAACAGGCACAATTTTCTTGTACGAGAGGGAGAGGGGCATGAAGACGAAGTGGTTTTGATAGATTTTGAAACGACGAGGCGAGATCGTCCACATGCTGAGCTTGAGGACGAGATGAAGGCCCTCAAAAACAGTTTAGAAAGCACGGATGCTTGAGGCGGAATGGGCGCTGGGCAAGGGCGAAAGATTAAGGGCTTGCAACCTGACATTCACTTTGACATTCGCTTTGGGTTGAGTCAGAAGCGGTCTAGGGAGGCGGGATCGGATGTAATGATTATGGAATCAATTTGAACAGGTAGGTAGGTAGGTAGGTAGTGGGCACACATAAAATCAATATGGTGACGCCGTGGGCGAAGGGGCGAAGCTGAGCGGGGTTCAAATCCTTCTTGACGGATTGTTGGAAATTTGGAACAGCTGTCCTCAAGGACACACAGTACGTGGACACACACTGCGCGGTAAGACCGTTTACTGTTTCCTTTATCTCTCTCCTAGATAGCCTACATGAATACAACAGAGTGTTCATGTCAGTTCAACCTCCTCGTACACACATGCGTCAAGGTCTACATCGCGACGAAACCAAATTCCGTTCTGACTTGACTAGACATCGTAGATACCTTGTGCATTTGCGTACACTTATTAAGCAGACTGCAGACACGATAGATACTTCATATTCAACGTAGGTATACTTTATTTGACGTTTCCACTACTACCGTTACATATCACTACTACAATATAAACAGCTACCTACCCCGAGGCGTTGGCGTACCCTCCATATCCCTCTCGCGTTCTTGTCTACCCGTAGACGCACCCGTAGAGAACGTAAGAGGACGGGGCATTAGTAGATCCGGCGTTCGTGGCATAGGGGGCCCCAAGGGAGGGAAGAGTACCTGCTGAGCCCGATTTTCTTCGTCTAGCCGGCGTACCTCAAGCGCGCGGGTAACGTTCGGTCGGATATCGTCGAGGGTAATGTCCGCAAAGATAGCTAGGTGCTCAAGACGCCGCACCCGGGATAGGGCAACATAGAGTAGCCCTAACGGCCGCGGAGTACCCCTGGCCTTCAGATCTACTATCGCGAGGTCGAGAGTCATTCCTTGAGACTTATGGATCGTCATCGCGTACGAGACCATAAGAGGGAACTGTTCTCTCCATTGATTGTCCGTAGATGTCCTCGTAGTATTCTGCGTACGGTACCGCGGCAGGGGAAGATCGGGACTACCTTCGAAGACATCGGGACCCCGGGGATGGCATACGGGACTCGGGAGAGCAGGACCGGTATACTTCGGGAAGCAGTTTAGGATATACGCCGGGAGGGTGGTACGGGGATCGGTAACATCGGCATGCCAAACGATATAGACAACGTAACCGCGACTCCCGTTCACGAGACCGGCCTCCGTCCAAATGTTCGTCGTCAGCATAACCCGTGCCCCGATACTAAGAAGCAGCTCGGCCGTGAGGTCGTTGAAGTCCTTACTCGAGATGGAAGCATACCGCGGGTGAGCGCGGAGGAGTAGGACAGGTACATTCGCGTCGCGTAGGCGTGAGTAGTTCATTTCGTGGATGCTGTCCCGCGTAGCAAAGAGATAGACGGCCTGTTCGGCTCAAGAGACGAGAACGGACTACTTTTGAGGAACAGGCCGACTGTCTCTTTGCCACGCGGGACAGTGTCCACGAAATGAACTACTCACGCCTACGCGACGCGAATGTACCTGTCCTACTCCTCCGCGCACGGCATAGTCACCCGCGGTATGCTTCCATCTCGAGTAAGGACTTCAACGACTACCTCCCCCGACCGCCGCGACAGTAAATCTCGGAGGTCGGAGGGCCGGAAAGGGTGGAAACCCGGACAAAGGTCAAACGGATGTCCAGACGGACGAAGAATAGAATCTCAGCTCACTGAAAAAGACAAGAGAAGAATTGCTGATAGATCTGACACGATCCGCCAGACTAGAAAGAGAAGATAGAACGAGACTCACTTCACTATCCGCGCGACAGGAATTAAGTCCTTAAAACACGACAAACCCCGACTACCCCCTCTTCTCCTTTTCTTTCCTCAGTGGGCTCCCTCAACTCTTTTAACCAAATGCCCAAACTGATCTCCCTTGTGTTGAACTTCGGATGTCTCGGGCAATCTCTCCAGATGCCTTGGTAACCAACAGAACTGAATGTGACTAATAAGGAACAGCAAGAGAAACATGCAAATCCAACCTGACACAACAACTTCATAGCAAGCGTGAAAGTGTCTCACAGAGTCACAAGTGAAATGTGAGGGAGCGACGATAATGACAGAAGCGGGGTAATGGAGTGATTGACCGAAAGCGGAGCAATGACCGCTAGGTACCAGGTACCTGTTCTGGCAAAGCGCTTTCCGGCGAACCGGCGATATTTCTCGTAACACATGACCATCCGGTCCTCTGCATTTGAGTGCAATTCTCAAAAGACCACTTCCATCATCCCATCACCTCGGTTTCTCACGAAGCTTTGTATGTAACGGCAATTTTTTTGAGTCTGAAGCATCGGAACTTACTGCTAACGCCATACGAAGTGCGTCTACAGTGTTCTCACCATGGATCGTACCTCTGACTCCGACTCCTGAGGCTTCAGGGGCCGAAGCCCGGAGTAGCGATGCCTTCTACATATGTCATGCGGTTGCGGGATTAGCATTAGTCTAGGCCTCCCTTGCTGGCGTCGCCTCTTCCAGGAATAAATTCGAGTCCCTCTTGAAGCCGTTGATCGTTTCTGATGGCTCGATCGGACGCGGCTTTTGACCGGAGATAATCTCCCTGTTGGACCGTACGATCCCTTTATGGTTCATCATCAATGGCAAGGGGAGACCGAAATGTAGTCGTGGTCTTGGTCTAGGCTCTCGATCGAATCGTCGCGACCCGAGCCCGACACTACTTGGCAGAGCTCTGAACCAGGGGCGCAATGAAGCATTGCAAAGCAAAATGCCTCATCCGCGCCGTCATCATCGCCTGCAGTCTGGAACCAGAAGCGCCTTTCACACTGAGGGACCCGGGAGCCATTAAGTATTTACCTGGCAGATACCTCCACGTCAAACTGAACGGGGAGCAAGATCAAGGGAGCCACTAGTTCCTATCATGATGTATCTCCTGAGTGAGACTCTTCAATTCACGTCCAAACAAAGTTCCTCCTTTCTCGATATCTCGTCCTGTCCAGAATCCTCGGACCTTATCTATCGGAGCATATGACGAGGTATGGATCGGTGAAGAAGATGTCGATTATACCTGGCAGATTACCTCCACTTGAATCTGAACGGCGAGCAAGATCAAGGGAGCCAATACTAAATAATTTCTATTACGACCTATCTCCTAAATGAGATTCTTCTAAGCAAAGCGCCCCCTTTCTCGATACCTCGTCCTGCCTAGAATCCTTTGACCTCATCTCTCCAAGTCAAACCGAACGGCGAGGAAGATCAAGGAAGCCAATAATTTTTATCAGCATCCGAGCAAAACGACTCCGGACTCCCCACCGGACTCCCCGTCCTGCCCATAAATCTCGGATCTCACCCGCACCCTTGTCGGCGCGTCTCGTTCTTTCCTAACACCACCATGTGCGAGGGATACATATGACCTGATTTGGGAAGATCCACCCTCGTTATTGGGCTGCACATTACGTTGGTGCCCTGACGCGGAAGGCACTGTTGAAATACTTCTGGCTTTTTATAACCTCCTGTATACGTGCGAAAGAAACGGGTGCACATTGTCCTATATTCTGTGCGGCTTGGGTCTAAACACGCAAGTTGGTGGCGACCATGGCCATTTGATAAGCTTTTCCGAAGACTAGACGTACTGATCAGAGGCGGCTTGAGGGTTCAAGTGTTTACTCTTTAGGTGTATATTTGATATGCTCAGGTGCTGAAAGGATTTTTGGTCTCTCCGACTGAGTATATGAACTCCCGGATCTCTCCAGTTCTGTTGTTTCTCCTACAATCAACTCCTTCATCGCGTTGTCTTCACAGAAATGATGGATGAACAGACATGACGCAAAAGTTGAAAAAACAGTAGAGACCCTCTCAGAATCCCCACGACAAGACAAGAAGAAGAACCGTGACGCTTCCGACGAGAACAACAATCCACATGGGATCAGAGGATCAGCTCCCCAAGAAAAGACATGAACTTAACTGAGTTGAGTATTTATCGTAAAGCAAAGAAAAAACAATGGAGGAAACTATGTACCAAGGTTCAGGCCGACACCCTTGGACAATGGAAGGAAAAAACAGCGAATAACAAGCGAGGTTACCTCGCATAACTTGTGGTGGTCACCACTTGGCAAAAAAAGAAAGGAAACATGCAAGAGCACACCCCGCTTTGCTCTCACATTGAAACAGGTTACATTAGGTATACATACGATTACGGAGTATGTACCAGACAAGGTCTCTTCACCGAGATGACCGACAAAAGATTACAACCAACCTGATCAAGAATTTTCGGAACCTTGAATAGGGGGGGCGATCTTGACCCAGGTCGTCGCGAACAGACTCTTCCCCTCTTCTTTTGTTTGACACCTCAATATTCCCTCACTTGACACTGACAATTAAGTTTCGTCGCAGATAAATCTGGTACCTCTCGATCAATGAGGTGGCTTTCATCGGCAATACGGCGCCTCGGCTTCGCTTGAAAATCATTGCGGTGGCATCGTTCTCTCCAAGAACAAGATCAAACTTTTCGACAGTGGTCTATTTGGCGACGCTGACGCACCAACACAATCTCTGAGCCACCTCCATCCATCAATTCCAAACCGCTGAACAGGACTATACGGATCTGCGCCGTCCTTCTTTGCAACGACGTCTCCTGCAACCTTCGTTGTCAAAATCCTGCGTCAAGAAACAAGCACCAACTGTCAGCTAAAACACACTCAATATGTCCAGCAAAATCAGCTACATTTTGGACAAGATTTGGTCCCTCAACTCAATCGCTGGCTGGGTAACTTGGAAAGAAGATGTGACTACAGCGCTGCGCATGAGCGGTTTCGGAAACCTGCTAAAAGGCAAGCGCGACGCCGAGTCCGAAACTTCAGACGGCCTTGATGCTGAAAGCCAGAAGCCAAACCATCAAGGACCCGCGCGTGGCGATCAAGTAGCCACACAACAGCACTGTGTTCCCGCAATGGCTACCCCTCAGCAGAAAAACAGCAACGTACGGCTACTCGACTGCGAATTTAGTTTAGATGATACAGACGACAGCCACTATCGCTTTCTGGTAGACGGACGACATGTCAAATATGTTACTACAGCGCCGGGCATGTTTGGCGGGGTTAAGATAGGCGAGCGTGTGCATGGGCCACTCGTACTTGGCAAGTTCCTTCCCCCATTTCCAATTGGAGACTGGAACGATGGCCGTGTAGCCAAGGATCCTGTTACAGGCAAAGCTACCTTCATCAGGACTGAGAAAGTACAGTTCCCCGAGGTGGAATCCGTTTGGCATAACGTCAAGCTTAATG
The DNA here is from genome assembly GCA_029405325.1 of Claviceps purpurea. Taxonomy (NCBI): domain Eukaryota; kingdom Fungi; phylum Ascomycota; class Sordariomycetes; order Hypocreales; family Clavicipitaceae; genus Claviceps; species Claviceps purpurea. The sequence continues at coordinate 4,691,727 of CM055782.1, read as the reverse complement.
AGTTGGATTTCTCCCCTAGCCCTGAAGGTCCATGGAGAGAGCGCGTTCGCGTCGCAACGCACCCCACAATCAACGGTGGCGAACCCGTGCTCATGAAACGCGCGGTTTGGCCTCGGGAGAACTACATGTATCACATGGAAATCGAGACTGCCGCTTATCAATGGATTTGCGATAAAGGCATCGGTCCCAAATTCTTAGGTCATCTCACCGAGGGTCCAAACGGGCGCATCGTCGGCTTCGTCACTGAGTGGTTGGGCGGCACGAGGTCTGCGGAACCGAGGGATCTCGATGGTTGTAAGAAGGCCTTGGCCCGCTTGCATCAGCTAGGTATCAAGCATGGCGATATCAACAAGTATAATTTTCTTGTACGAGAGGGAGAGGAGCATGAAGACGAAGTGGTTTTGATAGATTTTGAATCGGCGAGGCGAGATCGCCCACATGTTGAGCTCGAGGACGAGATGAAGGCCCTCAAAAACAGTTTAGAAAGCACGGATCCTCGAGGAGGCCCAGGCGTTGTGCAAGAGTAAAAGATCTAGGAGTTGCAACGTGAGATTAATAAGCTGGGATTGACATTCGCCTTTTGGTTGAGCCAGACGTGGTCTAGGGGAACGGGATCGGATGTAATGATTATGGAATCAATTTGAATATATGTAGTACTTGAATTTATCCTCATAGAATATGATGGCAAAGTTCAAACTACAAATCGCCACAGCCGGAGTAGCATGAGCACTAACTACCTAGGTAGAGATGATACAGCCGACAGCGACTATCGCTTTCTGGTAGACGGGGGCATGAAGATGAAGTGGTTTTGATAGATTTTGATCTGGCGAGGCGAGATTGCTCACATGTTGAGCTTGAGGACGAGATGAACGCCCTCAAAAATAGTTTAGAAAGCACGGATGCGCAAGGGCAAAAGATTTTATACCTGATCAAAGTAGATATTCGTGAGGGCTTATAGATGCAGTCCACGGTTCATTGCTGTGTGAGTGTGGTTCACAATTACCTACATGGCTTGTAATGTGCAGATGTCTTTGTAGTCTATGGCTTACATTCTAGATATTCTATGCCGTCTATAGATGTAGTGTACAGTAGATTAGGTAGTGTACAGGGCCCTTCCTTCTTACGTCACCTTCTTACAGTCTCTATTTACAGTACCTTTTACAGTACTTGTTTGAAGTGTCTTTGGCCGTGCTTCTTAAGTTGCGGTACACTTTCTGTTGGTTGAACAGCAATTCCAACACTTTCCGTTGCATTTCCTCTGTATCTCCTCCCCAAGTATTCGCCCTTCCGGTAGTTCTTTTAGTATGGCCCAATCTCGACTGTATTGCTGCGCAAAGGGGCTCTTGATAGTCCGCACACGCCTGGCTAGGTCATCACGCAATACAGGTCCGCAGGCCCGTCCTTTGCACCTCATACAGGAATCATGACCCCTGGCGTACCGCAAAGGGGTATCTGGCATGCTGGGCTTTATAGCTTGGGCTTTTCTGGAGACGGTGCGAGTCGAACGACGCCCTACAAGAAAAGGTATAGATATCAGCATGTGGCATAAACCCAGAAGAAAAGCGTCAATGAGAGGATAAAATCATGAAAGCGAATTCTCACCTCCTGCACACAAGTAGCCAACAAGGTCCCATCCCGCGCAAATATCCTCTGCGTCACAAATCCCCTCCCATCCCCCGCCCATGGACTATCCATATCCGCAAACATCCACTCATCAGCCCTCACCCGACCCGGCGCATGGAAATATATCGAATGATCCAAACTGACCATCATCCCCAGATGAGGCAGCGCCTTCCACCCCTCCGGGTCATCCCCCAGCCCCTCATGGCGAGCCACATGCTCAACCCGGCGCTTCTGCTCCTCCGGCAGAGCATGATACTCCTGCGGCGGAAAGGGTAGCCTCCAAAGATGATGCACGCGAGCCACCGTACCAACGAAGCCACTATCCGAGATGTACGCCAAAGCATTCAAATGCGCCTGAAGACCCCCCTCCGCCGAGATTTTCCCCCGACATCTCATCCACTGCTGACACCGAATCTGGTGCGGCTCCTTACGCCCATCCCCTATCCCATTCCCTTTCCCATTCTCTTTTCCGCTTCCGCTTGCCTTCCCATCAAGCGTAGGCGCCGCCGGCATCGGCACCATCACATGCTGAAACGGTCCCCCCCACTCCCCCTCCTCACACTCATACTCCCCCTCCGGCAACGACCCCTTGGCCTCCTCCGGCAACTCCACCGCATGCCTCACCACCCCAACCCCCTCTCCCTTCCCAGCTCCAGCCCCAGCCCCCTCTCTCACAAAACTAATCGTCGTCGTAAAGATACAACTCCCCCTCTGCCTCGCCTGCACCGTCCTCGTCACATACGAGCGCCCATCCCTCACACGCTCCACATGGAACAAGATCGGCACACTCCCCGAGCCAGCCAACAAGAAATAACAATGGCATGAATGCGGGAGAAAGCCCTCCGGGACGGTCTTTTGCGCCGCGGCGAGACATTGCGCGATGACGGTTCCGCCGTAGATGCCCCGTGCGCCCGAGGGAACCCATGCTTTGCGGGTGTTTGTGAAGATGTCTGGGCCGAGGACGCTGACGGGGGTGACTTGGAGGATGTTTTCGATGGGGGCGAGGGAGGGATTTGGGGGGGGAGGGCGGAGGAGGGTTGTGCGTTCTTCGGGGGGCATTTTCGGGAATCGGGAGGCGATGTCGAGGCGATGTCGAGTCGAGTCGAGTTGTAGGAAGGATGTTTGTGGGAGGAGGCGCTGTGTTGTTATTGTTGTTGGATGGGTTTTTGGAAGTTCGAGGCGGAGGAGGAATATCAAGTTAATCGAGTCATGTATGTGTTATGAGTAGATGTAGAATGTACAATGACGATAGAGGGCTGCGGCGGCGCAAAGCTCCTTGGTGTTGGCGTTGGCGTTGGCGAGATGATGCAACTGCAACCTCGGCAATTTTCGTGGCGCCAAGTGGGGGAGAAAGGGGTACCACTGTACCAGGTACGCCAGGCGGAAGAGGGGTTTGAGTCTTGACTCTTGAGCCTCGGTTCATTCCGTTCACTCGGAGCCGTGCATGTTAGCATGTATGATAGGTGCATACAACGAAATACCTATTAACAACACGCTGCATCGAGTCACCCCTCCACCGTTCAGTCCTTACTAGAACGTGAATTGAACATTCCTGAATCCTACACCGTACACGCCGTGCTCTATTCTACATACAAATACGTACCACATCCACAAACCGCTTCATCACCCTAATTCAGCTGATTATACCTCTCCCTAGCCTTATCCTGCGCCGTCGCCAAATAATCAGAGTACTTATTCGTCGTCTTCTTCTCCGCCAACTCGACCGCATCACCCAAATTGCCTCCCTCCGCACCTAACCCAACACCCGCCTGGTACGCATTCGTCGCAATCGCCTCCGTACGTCCATCGCCATTCGCACCAAGCCCTCCCCCAGCTGTCCATCCCATCTTGGCCAGTATCCCTGCGCCCCTAGACGGCACGGAACTAACAGCGGGAGTTTTGTCCACTGGCTTCGCTGCAGCCTCGCTCTTGGGTTTTGTTGTCGATGACGCAGATGATGGAGGCGGTACCGATGGCTTCTCAGGCTGATTGTAAATGACCCGCCGCTCCTTCGCTCTATCGCGATACTGAGGCATTTGGGACTCCTCCTCGGCTTGCTTTTGTAATCGTTTGTCGCGTGCTGCGAGTCGAGGCTGTGCTGCTTTGACCTTGTCGGCATCTTCCATGGCGGATTTGTGATTGCGCGACTTTTCGTGGATCTTGACTTCGTCTGATGATTTGTACTTGCGCATGCAGATGAGACACATGAGCCTTTCTCGGTCCACGAATGTCTCCTCCTGGTCATCCTGCTGCGACGGGTCGTCTGTTGATGAAGAGACACCGACGGTCGGAGCGGCCCCTGGCGTGATACCCATTGTTGTAGTTTCCTTTTCCCCAGAGGTTGGCAGTTGGTCTAGTGAAGAAGCGCCTAATTTGGTGGCATTGGATAGGGCGATTTTGATGGGCGCTTTGCTGGCATCAGATTTGGGTGTAAATTCGGGTGCAGGTGCAGTGCCGTGGTTGTTGGACTTGTCGCCTTGTTCTCCCCGGAGCTCATCGTGCTTTCGTTGCCACATGGAAATCTGACCTGCCATCACGATCGGTTTCTTGGTGGATGCGGATGACGCCGCGCTACCGTCCACCTTGAGGCGCTTCTTCTGCTTCTTCCCCTCCGCGTCTTGGTCCTCGGCAGGTCTACTGCCCTTGCCGGAGTCCTTGTTCGTGTTCGGAGGTTCCGACGTAACAATCAGTTGGCTTGGAAATACGCGCAAATCTCGATATCGTACCCGCAAGGAGGGGTTGAACAGCGGGTAAAAGGACATGTGTTCGTTTGCTGTCGTGATTTCTCGATCCTCGGGCAGGAAAACTCCCATGTGAGTCGGCGCAATCGTCACGGCACAGCCAGCTACCGTAAAGGAACGCGACAAACGAAATTTGGCCACGGCAGCTGCCGCATCCTCTAACGTCCAGAACTCAGCGAACCCGTATTTGAAGCTCTCCCCCGACCTGACCTCGCGCGTCAGGAATACGCGATGGAGCGAGTTGGGCCTAGCTCCATATCGTGCGGCATCGGCCCCGGGTGCTGTCGACTTTAACTTGCTGGGTCCGTTTGCTGAGCTTTTTACTTCTTCCGTCTTTTCCAGCAGCTTCAAATTCTTGGCAAGCATGTCCTCTGTAACAAAGGATGGCAGCGGGTGCACTACCAAAATCTGGGATACAGCGTCCGCGCCGTCAGCCACGTCCGCCGCTCCGTTTAGGCTTTGCTCCCAACTTGCTTCCGCTGTTTACCATCTCTTAGCCGAGAGAACTTCCTACCGCCACGGACAAAAAAAAGAAAAGGGCCTTACCCGTTCGAGAGGTACCGCAGGATTTGCATTGTGTTCTCGAATGGTAGTTGAAGAAATCACACTTGTATGAGTTAGCAAGATGCCTTGGCTTTGCGCATGGGTCGACATAAAATGAGACGAGAGAGTGCATACTAGTGGGCATGTCCAATCCTTCCGCCGAGGATCGCCTTCGTCTCGGCTGCGAGCAAAATGCACATATGCCTCAAAGATGCCGTCTGGTGCATTATCAGTGGAATGCCGTAGCTCAAGGTGCAATTTTGGGAAATGTTCTTTCACGAAAGCCGTAGCTTGAGAAACGTCTTCAAACTGGACAAACGCTCGTAGTTTGCCTGCATTCCTCGTTAGACAAGAACAACACAACAATGGCCTTGCAGGATCACCGAGGAACGGCGCCAACATCCTCCCTATTATAACGAACCTCTTGAAGACGGTATCCTCACATCGACGGGCGGATGTTCGGCAGCAATGGAGTAGGTAACCAGCCATTCGCGAAGCTATTTACGAAGAAACATTAGCATGGACCTTGGCGCTCGATGCCAGAAATTGGCAATAAAAAGGGGTGTCTAAAGGAAGAAAGGCAAAAGGAAAAGTCAGCTCACCTCCGCGGTCGTGATACTATGTGATAAGCCCTCGAGAATAACCGTATCCGTAGGAGCCCCCGCGTCGCGCGTATGACTGCGTGATCGGCTTCTATATCTGCGCCAACGAGGGCTCCGTGATCTCCCGCTCCGATCCGAGTGCGAAAAGTCGGTCCCACGCGATGCGTAATCATCGTACCGAGCATAAGCTCTATTGTCCCTCCGACGCCCATGCTCCTCATCATACATATTCTCATACGAGGGCTGCTCCTCATTCCAATCATGGTTCGAGCGATCACGATCACCACGATGGCGAGGCCGCGGTGGGCTACGGCAACGGCCCCTAGCACCATCATCCGAACCCCCCTCATAACGACCTAGCGACTCCCCTCCATCAGATGCATCTTGTCGGAATCGATGGGCTGTGTTATCCGGGTACTCCGGGTGATCGTCGTAGTATCTTTGCCTTGGAGGAGATCTGGAATAATCCCGTTGCCCCATAGGTAAGTTAGCTTAAAATCTCGCTCCAAAGCTCAAAATGAAGCAGCTCCCAAGACATGAACAAAGACAGGCTTGGAAGAAGCTGTTCATCAGCATCCCTGGAGGGCGCGGATCATGTCTTTACCATGACGCGATCGAGAGTAGGCGTCGTGCTGGTCCTGGGCGTCCCGGCCTCTGGGGGCTCCCATGTTGTAGTCGTGGCGAGTCCTCCCCCGATCGGAGGATCTGGCACGGTGTCCGGCGCGCATGATGATGAATAGGCGCGTCACGGCGAAGATGACGGAAATGTCGCTGGCGGATTTGAAAGAGGGAATCTTTTCACAAAGGACGACTTGCCAAGGGCGTGCACTTGTTGCCTCATCCTTAAGAGTACGGGCTAGGGACAAAGATTAGCACGTATTTTCCGTGCATCTTGAAGTACCGCAGCCGTACTCCTCAGGTACCGAGTCTTAGTCATCAGAAATCGAAAAGCCGCGGGCTATCGACGGCCCCACAGTCACCCGCAGCTGCCCTGGGGATCCCACCATGATCCGTTGATGCCCCATCGCCTCGCCTCGTCATCTCAGGGCATGATGCCGCCCACTCATCATCAACCACCGTTAGGCTTGACGATCCTCAGTGATCCTCAGTGACCTTACCAAAAATGGCCTCTGACCAAATTCCATGGGAGCTCTCCGACGAGAACTGCCATGTGGCTCTGACAACAGACCTCCTCAACCCCCAAGCCACAATGGACAAAGTGCGCAGCCCAGCCGCCGGCGCAATTGTCCTCTTCGCAGGTAAGGCCTCCTCAGACAGACACACACCCATCCACGTAAAGGAGCAAACCCACCCGCCGTGACAAGAAGCGGACACCAACTCTTGTTTCTTTCCTTCCCAGGAACCACAAGAGACAACTTTGCAGGCAAGCCCGTCAAGGACCTCCAATACACGGCATACAACCAGTTAGCTCTCCGGACAATGCTGGCCATCGCCAAAGACATGCTCTCCAAACATGGCTTGAAAGGCATTGCCATGATCCATCGCTTGGGCACGGTGCCTATTGGCGAGGAGAGCATTCTCATTGCTGTGTCGTCACCGCATCGACAGGCGGCGTGGAGGGCAGGCGAGGAGGCACTTGAGGAGTGCAAGGCTAGGGTGGAGGTGTGGAAGAGGGAACATTTTGAGGGGGAGGAGGGTGTTTGGAGGGCGAACCGAGATGGTGCGATGGGTGAGAAAGTGAGCTGAATGATGATTGCCGTGGACTGATATCTTCTTGTCCTTTATGTTCCTTCCATTTTACTAATATTTGACTGGATTCGTTGGTTCAATGCGCTGACTAGGTACGCTTGCATATATATATGTATATGCCTACCAGAGTACTGGCCGAAAAATGTCTGGCCCCAAAAAGTAAATACGGTACCTTGCCATACGAGAGGAGGCTGAGGAGCTCACCCACGACGACGACACATGACTTCTTTGCTTCCAGAATCCCGTGCAAAGACGGTCGCAATCATGCGATGGTACTCCCTCCCCTGTGACTCCTAACGATATTATGACACAGGCTCCAAGCCCCAACGTTTCCAACAGCACCAATCTTTCATTCAACGTGACGTCTTGTTCTCATTTCCCATCTACATGCCCTTCGACGGACCCTGCTTCTGATTCCATCACTTTTCGTATACTGGCGGTGGTTCTTGGAGGAACTGCATCGGACAGGGAGGGTAATCCGAGCCACAGCACCTCCCATACATGACTGTCCGTTCCATCTCGTTAGTCGACTATCGTATTCTACCCCAACATCTGCCAGCCTGTGCACATCTTCAAGAGGACCCAAGACTTACCGATATGTCCGCCATACGCATCCGCATACGCAACATCCACGCCCAACCCATGCGTATCAATCTCCTCCGTAAGCGCCGAGGGATACACCACAATCCCATACTCCGCATGGAGAACTCTCCAGAATTCATAGGGCACTCTAGTAGAACACACAGGTTAAGTTAGTCCCAGTATCTCTAACAGAAAGAAAGAAAGCAAGCGTGGGCAAAGGGCAATAACAGCAAACATGAAGCATGTGATAGCGAAAGAGAAAAAAAGGCGCAGCAGAGGAGAAGCTATCAACGTACTGGTACTGCCCATGCTTCACACAAGCATGCACAAACAAACACACCGTCTCCAACACAACCTTCCCCCCCCGGACAGCTTCCTCCAGCTCATAATCCTCCCACGCATTCAGTTTCTTGAGGCGCTTCTCCGAGTACGACATGGCAATCTGCCAGCCCTTTGCCATTTTCTCCAAATCGCGCTCACAATGCATTGTGAAAGAATCTCGTTTCCCGCTCCCAAAAAAAAGTAAAAAAAAATATAAACAGTTTATACTGAATCGTGGGTCGTCGATGTCGAGTAAATTGGTGGTGGTGGGAATGCCGTTGGTGGAGGTGAAGAACGCAACGGGGTAGGTACTCTGTAAGTGGGAGGAGGAGGAGGAGGAGGCGGAGGAAAGGAAGGGGACAAGACTCTTTTAAAGTAAGACAAGCTCTGGTTTCACAATTCGAACAAAGCTTGAAGATGAGGAAGAACAAAAGAACGAACACGGAGGAAAGAATATATACATACTTGTTCGCGCTGTGCACCCCAAGATCTCTATCCACTGGAACACATGACGATGTTAGCCTGCCCATCAAGGTCCCCATATGGGCCGCAAATCTGTCCATGATGCCCATTACTATGGGGATCTGTTCGACGCGACCGATTCACCAATGATGGTTCCGCGAACGGTGATTGAAAGCTGTGACTAAACAAGATAGACTTGCTGGTTTAGGTCATTAGTTGGCTTTGGGTGCCGCGGGCTTCTGCTGATGCTGGGGCTGGAGGACTAATATGATGGCTTGCTGTTCCACCAGAGTATTTCCCCTGGGGAGACATCGAACTCCGGAGAACTGCGATGCGCACCATGTTGTGGAACACTTGCCTGTTCAATCGAACAGTAGGCACTTGTTGAAAAGTCTTGCCGCGTCAGCTCGAGCCATCGTGGCCGGACATGAACACCGTATGTACCTAGTCCGCCCCATTATAGCCCGACATGAGATGCACACCTGAACAGACGGCATGTCCAACAAATAACGTACATTTCATAATCTAAGTTTCAATAGAGGAAATAGAGGAAATAGAAGAAGGAAAGCCCTCACAGGGTCTGCCTGGTATATCCGTAAACACCACGCACATGCCAAAGCCTTGCCCCAGACCAAAATCTTACATACAACGTGTACCCATGGACAGAAATTCGTTCATCGTATCATCATAATCATCATCATCATGAGTATCATCTTACAGCGCATAATTCTCCGTATGCAGGAAAATCTCCTCCAGCTCGTCATCCCCCCAAATCTCAGCCTGTAGCCTCGCCACAGTGTCCGCTACACCCACTCGCATAGAGGCCGGACCACACACGAACACGGCTGTTCTTCGTCCAAGAATACCCCTGCCGTCTGAGCCGCCCGTGGCCCACTCCTTGAGCATGTAGCCTAGATCCGGTCGGCCGTACTCCACGCTCCATCCGCAGTCGAACTCATGGGGTATGGGAAATGCAGATCTCATGAGATTCTTCTGCATTTCGGTGGGCGTGGAGGCAAATCCAAAGTCGAAGCCAGCGGGAGGTCCAATCGTAGAGGTTGGCCTTTGTTTCGCGGCTGTGGGAGGTAGGCTGCGATCATGGAGGTGCGCGGGTTCAGGGGCTCGAATGCTGTGTACGTCGATTTCTCCGTCAAATTTGGCGTCAGAGAAATGTTTCGTAGGGTTAGGAGGTGCACAGTTCGAGGAAGGGGCTTTCTCCTTGCGCAGAGGTGGGATTTGAAATTCGTCGGATTGCGGTGGCACATCTTCTTGGACTACTTTCTTGTCCTCGGGAAAGCCATTGGGTCCAACTTGGATATCAGAAGGCGCAGGGTGTTGATGAGCTTGTAGGCCTTTCTGTTGAGGGAGAGCAGTGATGCAGTCCTGTTCATCCTCGCGCAGCTCATGCTGTCGGCCCAAATCACCGTGCGGCACAATATGAATCAGTGCCGAGTTGCGCTTCGAGGCAATGCCTGCCACAAAACCATCGAGTCTATCGTGAAGCATGTGGTTGATGTGGTTGATGGTTCTGGAGTTTCGGCCGCTGATCGGTGGCGTCATCTCACTACCCAGGCGACGACGGACAGCTCCGGTGATGAAGAACTTGCACGTCACACTGCCAGGAGGCGCTGACTCTCGACATATGCGCAGCTCTTCGCGGAACCAATCCATGGCCTCGAACCTTTTGAAGGCCCACACGACAACAACCTTTTGAGTAATGGCCTTGCCTTCGCGCATTCGCTTCACGAGGCTGAGCAACTGCGACATCAACGAAGTGATGCCACTTCCTCCTGCCACAAGTATGCAGGTATCAAAAGCGGCTAGATCTCTTCGCATGCCACCATACGGCCCATCAAGGAATGCTCGATACGTGTGGAAGGGGCCTTTCGCGATGGCAGTATCCAGGACCTTTCGAGTAAACCCCTTGAAGGGCTTGAAGACGAGCACGCAGTCACGGTAATTCTCGCCATATTCAGAAGGAAAGTCCTCACTGCAAAGGGAGGTGATGGTGAAAGGATGGTTGTCGTGCAGGGAAATTCCAGGTATCCGGAGGTAGACGTATTGGCCTGGCTTCCACCGCATCTGGGTGGGTATCGTGACCTTGATGGCGTCTTCGGACATGAGCGTAATGGCAGCTTCGTCACCTACCATGAACGCAGAACGCCACGGCTTGGCCCAGTTGAGTTTCGAGATTCTCAAAAGGTAAGCGAACGCCCAGATGGCAATGGTCGCATACAGATACTCCCAGGTCAAAAGGGCATTCTTGGTGTGCCAGAACAAGAGACCAACATAGGCAATTCCAGCAGGAATATGAAGAATGACAAAGGTCTCGTACGCAAATCTCCTAATCCAGGGCAAAGATGCCACACAAAGCCAGATCAGTGGCACTATGCAGGCGACTCCGGTTCCGTAAATGATGCCGCTGCCGTCTGGGAAAATTTGGTTGAAAACCGTCATGCCGCCATCTTTCCAAACTGGCTGGACATAAAAGGGAATCATGTGAACGAGAGAAAGGAAAAGACAGATGTATCCCAGCCAGCGATGAAAGACATTCAGACGCTCTGGTCCGATACCAATGAGCGTAGTGAGAATGTTTGCTTTCATACTAGTGACGACGATCCAAGGCGTCATGGCTACCGCCAACATGCCCGATCGTATGGCCACAGGCGGCGATCCGAATCGAATGCTCTCCCAGTATAGAGGCTGTTGCAAGAAGCAGTATAGTATGACGTAGACGAGGGCAACGAGGACGCATGCGAGGACCGCCAAAGATGAGAATGTGACTCGCCATTCCTTCCATGCAAGATCAGGAATAGATCGGTAGAATACCCATCGAAACAAAGCCAAGGTATCATTTACGATACCAACAGACGAAAAGTGCGCCTTGGGACGAAAACTTTTGTTGTGCGGACCATAGCCGTGCGGAGATATTTGCTGCGGTTGGCCATTTTGCATGTCCAGGTATTGATCATCGACTTCCTGTTTGTAGATGGCTTGGCGGATCTTGTCTTGCCAATAGTGCCATATACGCACCAGCATAACACAGCCTATCAAGCTAAGGGCGAAGTATGTCCATCCCAATCCATATTTGCCAGATTGAGTCCAAGGGTCCACGGTGTTTGCCTGGACAAGCCCTGGGAGACTGGGGGTAGTGGCGGGAACCTTAATGCGTCTTGTGAGTTGCGATAAGGAGCGGCCAAATTGTGCATTTGCCTCGCCGCCTGAGAGAGTCCCATAGCTTGGAGCCATCTGGACCAGCGTACGATGAGCTCCTGCAGCAAGGTTTTCTTTCTTGTATTTTTCTGAAAGACAGACTATGTCCGAATATTCTTTGAACTAGCAATGAGGCGGAGCTTGCGACGCACTCAGTCCAACATGAAAGGCAGGCGAATATAGCGCTTTGCGGTTTTACGTCGGCACTTTGAGTGAATGGGCATCTATATTCAGATGCGATGCACCGCTCGGGCTGAAATGGAGAGGTACCTCGATATCGAAAGGGGTGTTTGAGCCAGAAGTGTGAGCGAATCGTGAGATCGAACAGAACGAGGGACAGGAGCCAGGGTATATTATACCACCGGGCGAGGTGATATCGGCCCGGATGTACGTTGAACGTGGGACGGGAGACCTCCAGCGAGAACCGCAGTTGTTCAAAGTGGAGAGAGTTATATGCCGGCACTCTTTGCAGGTCGACTGCGTGGGAAGTGGGTTGAAACTTGACGGATATGTCAAAGCAGCTCATGCAGACGGCTGCAGCACAGCGTCGGAGCCTGGAGGGAAAGTCATGTTTCCAGGGTGGCGGGAAATGAGAAGCAAGCTGCTAGGTATGTAGTGGCACAAGCTCGTCACACACGGTGAACATGGGCGCGACGAAAAAGGTGCGTTGGCGATGAGAGCGACGGTGTCTGGCATGTCTCCCGCAAGAGGTCGTACCGACTTGATAGTTCGGTGAAGAATGTGGGAGATGTCGGACTCAGTCTGCAGCCGGCTCCGGATCCAAAGACACAGCCTGCCATGGCGACGGGGTTGGTTTCCTTTTTGTTGAAGAACGTGTTGCTGTGCCGTGCTGTGCTATACTGTGCCGTCTTCACTCCGAATGGGCGATTTCGGGTCCGATTTGGCATCTCTGCCTGACAGCAAATGAAAAGGCTTGGTGAAGTGTTGAGAGTCGGAGAGGGGAAGGAAAACTGCGGTTGTCTCTGAATGGTCAGTCAGTATGCGGGAGCGTGGCAGTCAGTGGCACACTGGCACCTATGGCCGCGCCTGCCGAATGCTTCACTGTTCAGGGCGCTTATTAGGGTTCTGTCAGACGCGCCACCTCACCTGTGCGAGTCTCACTGCCGCTTCAGACTCTTCCTCTCTCTAACTCTCACTGCTGCTGAAGACCGGCTGGCTCGGTTGAAGGTTCCGAAAGATCAATAATGTAAGTTGTAACAAGTGAGGTTTAATTCAAGGGTCTCATTATACAGGAACCCCATTCTGTTACACAGGAACCCCAACCGCCGCGACCGGCGATATTTTGTCGTACACGTGACCATCCGCCCCCTGCATCTGCTTTCAATTCTCAGCAGACCCTCCATCATCCGAATTCATACCATCCCATCGCAGTTCCTCACGAAGCTTTGTATGTAACGCCATTTTTCTCATGTATGAAGCAGTTGCGCCTACGGCTAACGATATACGAAGCGCGTCTACAGTGTTCTCACCATGGATCGTGCCTCTGAGCCAGTCCCCGAGCAAGCTTTCGAGCCATTGCAAACATTTGAGTCGTACGAAGACGCGATCGAGTCAGCCAAGCAGCTAGCTTCAATTCAAGGCTACAGCCTCGCAATCCAGCGGCGGACGAAAAATTCCGAGGATGTTGTAAGCTCTGTTCGTTTACGCTGCTCGAAGGCATTCAAATTCGTTCCCTACGATACCGGCACGCACCCCTCGAAGAAGAGGCGCACGAAAACTCGCAAAGAGTCATGCCCTTTTCGACTTCTCATCGCCCGTGATGATCAAAACCGCTGGTTGATTACGCCCTCACCAAATGCGGATGCGAGGAAGCATTCCCACGAACCGGATAAGTTTGGATCGTTTGCCGCCGACCGAGGGAAGATTGTGAGAAGGCATGCGGCCTTCATTCTCACTCAGTGGAACTCTCGCGTGAAGGTCTATCAGATCCTTTCAGGCCTCCGACAGACAAAGGATCGTGATACTTGGCTCTTGAGGGGCCAGGATATCGCAAACTTCCTTCGAGCTCACGATCGAGCTATGCTTGGGGGACGAACCTCGATTGAGTGGCTCATTGATGAGCTCCGCGAGAATCCATATTTTGTCTCAGCCTCTTGCACCGATGATGGTGGCCGGATTCAATGCCTTTTCATCGCTCCACGAAGCGGCATCGATCTTCTGAGGAAGCATCCGGACGTACTGCAGTTTGACTGCACCTACAAGACCAACAAGTTCAAAATGCCTCTTCTGAACATCAGCGGCATTACGAACACGAGGAAAACATTTTCGGTTGCTGCTATATTCTTACCCAACGAGGTCGAGAGCACCTACGCATGGGCTCTCAGTCAATTGCGCCAGCTGCTACATGATGAGGCTATTCCAGGCCCTCGCATTATTTGCACGGATCGGGAGAAAGCGATCATCAACGCCCTGAGTAAGATGGAGCCTTTCAACGAGTGCCCCTTGCACATTTGCCGCTGGCACGTCAACTCCAACGTTCTTGCAAAGACGAAGGGGTATTTTGGCCCTGCAAGGAAGGGGCCAGACGGGAAGATAGTCCGTGATCCCCTATTTACGGACTTCCTCCACGCATTCTCCGAACTGACTTACGCACCTACGGTGCCAGTGTACGAAGAGCGACTTCAGGAATTTCAAACTCATGGTTGGCCCCCTGCCGCAGTCAATTACTGCCTCAAGACCTGGATTCAGCCGTGGGCCGAGCACTTCGTGACCGCTTTCATTGATCAGCACCGTCATTTTGGCCTCACAACGACGTCGTCGGCTGAATCAATGCACGCAAGTATCAAACGGCACATTTCTGGCAGCACAGGAGATCTTCGATCAGCAACGGATGGCCTTGTCTCGTTCTGGAAGGCGCAGGGCGCTAGAATACGCGCGGAAGAGACTTTTGTTAGCGGGCGGTTTGGTACTGACACGCTGGGTGTCTTGTACTCAGAGCTGAGGGGTAAAGTGAGTGAGAATGCTCTTTCCTTGATTGTCAAGGAGTTAAGGTCGCTTCAGAAGCCCAGGCCCGGAGTCCCGATGCCTTCTTTGCCATGCGATTGCGGGATTAGCATTGGTCTGGGCCTTCCTTGTCGGCATCGCCTCTTCCAGTACCAGGAACAAGACGTTCCCATCCCTCTTGAAGCCGTAGATCGATTCTGGTGGCTCGACCGGACGCGGCTTTTGACCGGAGATGATCTCCCTCTTGGACCGTACGATCCCTTAATCGTTAAGGGCAAGGGGAGGCCGAAAGGTAGTCTTGGTCTAGGCTCACGATCGCATCGACGCGACCCGACGCTGCTTGACAGAGCTCTTAATCAGGAGCGCAATGAAGCATTGCAAAATTCTTCATCCGCGCCGTCATCATCAGCGCCTCCAGTTCGAAACCGAAAGCGACGTCTTCCACATCCGGAGTTTGCTGTCCCAGATGCGCCTAATTCGCCTTCCGCGATCACGAATGCTTCGTCCACAATCAAGGCTTTGGAGTGGCTGGACGTTCATGGGGATACGTATGAGGCTGGTACGCAGATGCCTCGCGCGTCTCAACGAATGGCGCCGCCGTTGGAGGACCCAGAGGCGCCATTCTCACTGGGAGGCTCGGGAGACATCATCTTAAGAGATAGTGAGGGGTTAGCAATTGAAGTCGAGGATGACGTTACCAATGAAGCGGAAAATGAGGCTGACATTGCAGCTCATGATGGCACAGGAGGCGATGATGTCGCCACTCGGGAGTATTGGGATGGTGTTGCGCAAGAACATTGGGAAGTCAATTAAGCATTTTGTATTTATTTTCAAATTTATTTTCCACATTTCAAATCTACAAGTCGATCAATTGATCTTTGAAGCATTTGCCCAAGTATCGTTGTGCGGAATGGTCACGTGTTTATGACAAATATCGCCGGTACCGGCGATTGGGGTTCCTGTGTAACAGAATGGGGTTCCTGTATAATGAGACCCTAATTCAATTGATGGGAGATCCCGTAAATCAAACCCATCTACGGAGTAAGCCACATGAAACAAAGACTAAAGTGTCTGTCACTCTTGAGTCTTGCCCCAGGTGGCTGGCGTTGGACAAGATGCGGTTGATGCCACACACGGTGACACAACTGAAAGTGACAGCCTCGCGCCCCGCCCTCATCCCATTTCGTCCCTCTATTGGCTGCTTCGTTGGCCACGGCCGCTTTGCTCCAGCGAGGCTACGATCAACTTTTCCTAACATTCCCGACGTCGCGACGTCGCGCTATCACATCCACAGCATCATACAGGTCGCTAGTCAACACACAGCCCAGGTCGTCACAACCCAGGTCGTAGTCATCCCATTGATCGCGGTTGAAACAAAAGGTCAAGCTTATACGCCTCGCCATGGCATCCGACGCCGGCCTGTCCCGAGCAACCTTTGCAAAACTTTCACCTCATCCATATTTGCTCGCCAACCTCAACCCGTCAAGGGATGACGTGCAACCGGCCAGAAGCAATGGCCGAGCGCCAAACGAGGCCCGACCGATTACGGTGAACTTGTCGAGCCTCTCACATCCGCACGGTAGTTCCCTTGTCCGAATGGGAGACACAACCGTAATTTGTGGTATTCGTGGCGAGACACTCTTGACTCGGGACATTGCCAACTACCGCGCATCAAATTCAAAATCCGAGCTCTGGGACTATGATCTCCTCGTACCCAACATTGAGATGGCTACCGGCTGTGCACCACAGTTCCTGCCTGGCGGGCCTCCTACGACATTGGCGCAGACACTGAGCACCAGAATATATTCCCTACTTCACGGGTCCAACCTCGTACAACCCGACGACTTGAGGATCTGGCATACCCGACCGTCAGAACACCTTGTCGCCGAAGATGATGCTATGGACGAGGATGACGAGAATCCCAGCAGCCAGCGCGCAGAAGCATACGTGGTCGCGTACTGGGTTCTCTACATCGACATATTCTTTATATCCTTTGATGGAAATCCCTTCGATGCAGCTTGGGCAGCCACGCTTGCTGCTTTACGAGACACCAAAATTCCCAGAGCAAACTACGACGCAGACCGCGAGATGATACTATGCACCCGAAAGGATCCTACTCCCCTCACCATCAAATCATTGCCTGTGGCGTGCACTGCTGTAGTGTTTACCGGCAAAGAAACCGATCGACCCTCGGACGGAAAATTCTGGCTCCTCGTGGACCCCGACAATTTGGAGGAATCTCTCTGCGATGAGACTGTCACGATTGTTGTTGACTGTCAAGAAGGAAATACTAGGATTCTGTCAGTGTCCAAGCATGGAGGTGTCATTCTATCCTCTAAAATGCTGAGGTCGGAGGGCCTCATCAATTGGGCTACTGAACGATGGAAAGGTGTCACATCCGCGATAGCAGGCAAGGAAGTGTAAAATAATTGATACTTGGGGTCACGAAAGGCAATAAAACTAAGAAGTGATACCCGCAATTGGCAGTCTCGACTCTCAAGTGCACGCAATGCACAGCACAAATCATGCGCTCCATGACTGATTGTCATGGAGCTAATTAGGCATGTGTCAACCATTCGAACCACCCTTTCAGACTTTATTCTAGAGCAGTAGATACCGGCCGACAGATTAATCTCCCGCTCCTGCGAAAGTAAATTGCAATGAAGAATTTACAACCCGCGATGCCACCAGCACAATTGTGCCTACAATGCATAGCGCGTGGAAAAGGAGCGGTGGATGAGGAGGAGAAGAAGAGAGGAGAAGAAAAAAAAGCTCTGCCCAGAAACGTCTTGTTCGACCCACGGACCGAAGCTTACCCGCACAGGGGCTAAAACCGAGAATTGTCTCCACAACTTTTCTCGTTGCCGCAGCAAAAACTCCAATCCAGCGCACATAAAACCTGCTTCGTGCTTTTTTGTTCTTCTTCTTCTCCGCCCAACCTCCCCCCTTTTCTTCACTTTCTTTGACCATGGAATCCCTCTCAGAAACAAAATGGGATGTAGTAATCAGCGGCACAGGGCTCCAACAGTCCCTTCTCGCCCTGTAAGCTTCTTGGATTCCATCGGCTTCGCTACTGTTCCGAAAGCTGGATCGCTGAAGAAAAAAAAAAAACTGACAACGAGTCTATTTTTTTGCTGACCACGGCCGAAAAGAGCTTTGTCTCGCTCGGGCAAGAACGTTCTGCACGTCGACTCCAACGAATACTATGGCGCTGCCGAAGCTGCGCTGAGTCTTCAGGAAGCGGATGAGTGGACCGAAAAATATGCTTCCGCCGCGGGCAACGAGCCATTCGCCGCCGCACAGGTGTTCAAGGACGGTGATGGTCTTGCGGCATCCCGATCGTATAGCATTGCTCTGGCTCCGCAGCCGGTTCATGCGCGGTCGGAACTTCTCAACCAGCTCGTTGCCTCCAAGGCGTTTCGGCAGATTGAGTTTCTGGCCATTGGCTCATTCTTCATCTTTCAGCCCGGCTCCGAATCTTCGGGACCGTCACTGACTCGGATACCTTCGACGAGAGAGGATGTCTTCTCCAATAAAGACATCCCGACTCGGGCGAAGCGATCTCTGATGAAGTTTCTCAAGTTCGTTCTGGAATATGACGTTGAGCCGCAAACCGAGCTATGGAAGTCGCAAGAATCAGAGCCACTGGCTGAATTTCTCGAAAGAGAGTTCAAGCTCGATTCACAAACGCAGTCGTATGTTGCGACTCTGACCCTTTCTCTTCAAAAAGATACTTCTGTTGGCGACGGACTGGCTTCCATCCATCGGCATCTCAAGTCCATGGGGGTATTTGGCGCTGGCTTTGCCGCTGTCTATCCCAAGTGGGGTGGCCTATCAGAGGTGGCTCAGGTAGGTTGCCGCGCTGGTGCCGTGGGCGGCACTATCTACATGCTGGGCGTCGGTGTATCAGACACGAAGCATATCTCCAGAGATGGCCAAGACCTGGTCGCCATTTCACTCACAAACGACGTGACGGTCGAGACCAAAACCTTCATTAGAGACGATGTCGAGACGTCAGATGAAGGTCTTTGCGTCAGCCGGCTAAGTGCCATTATCGATGCTCCTCTCTCAGCAATGTTTGAGGCTGTCGTCCCAGGGGCACCTACACCCTGTGCAGCTGTGGTAGCTTTTCCAGCCGGATCTGTCCTTGATGAGGATGGCACTCCCTCACAATACCCCATTTACGCTTTGGTTCACTCAAGCGATACCGGAGAGTGCCCCGTTGGACAATGTGAGTACTACATGGTTTCTTTCTTTGGCTTGCCCTTCCGCCCCGCGTGTTCTGATGAACTACACATATGAATACTTATCTACATTGTCTGAATTACAATGACGATTCTTATCTCTGACAAACTGATACACCAACTCAACGCAACGTTATTTTTGTTCCCGTGCGTTTGAAGAATTGCCTCGCTAACGAAGCTTCTGAATCAACAGGTGTCTTATACTTGAGCACGCCCTCCTGCCTTAACTCCCAGGCGCTGTTAGACACAGCTCTCGCCAAGCTCATCACTGCAGCACCAAGCTCACCGTCGGCCAAGTGCTTGTGGCGACTGCGCTACGAACAGACATGTGGCTCCGGTTCTTTTAGCATGAAAGATAACATTGGAACGTTTGGCAAATTCGCCCCTGACGTGGCCTTCAATGACTCCGTTCTCGCGCCAGTACAGGAGGCATGGCAGATAGTTGCTGGTCCAGACGCTGACACGAGTAGCTACATGAGGTTTGAAGACAGGGAAGGCGTTCAGGACGATGAGGACGTATTTGATGAATAAAACAATTCTCTGAAGTCGTTGTCAATGATTGATCTGCAATTTGACCACCTAAGCTACCATGCCGTAAGCCCTGTTTTTTATATCCCATAATAGCCAATATGAAGTGAACAATATCTGTCAATACCACCCGTGTCCCCCGGAGGCTGGAGCCGTACACCGCTCCTGTTCTCCCAAGCGCCCTATTACCAGGTTTCCCATAGTTAAGTACAGAGTACATACATGATACGTACCCTGAACATTTCTTTGAACAAAAAAGCAGTGCAGATGAATATGTATGTATGAAAACAAGGATCCCGTGCCTAAGACGCATATAAATATGGCAGATCACAGTCGTGAGTCGTGACTCGTGTCATGCGTTCCCCAATTTACCGTCTGATCCCAGGCCGATAAATACGACGTAGTTGTGTACAATATATGCCGACGCTATGGCCGTGAAGCTTGGCCCGCCACTTTCGATAGACGAAAATAGACGGTAAGTTAAGACTCACCAAGACGGCCTCCCATTTTGAATTTTTTGGGCCAGCTAAAGAACATGCGGCAGAAATGGAAAAAATGAAGCAAGTTGTAAAACAGAGAAATAGACAAAGCAGCAACAAGAAAAGACAAATGCACGCAGCACCACAACGCCAGCCAATTCAGACCTGAACAGGAACAGGGTAGCCAGCAGCCCCATTCACAGGAAAGCTGACGAGTGACGACAAAGGGTTAGCGCGGGGGGAGAACTACCTAGACGGGGCCCTCTGTTCTCTCCCCCGTTTTCTACCTTGCATGACCATCAATGCATATCAATCTTTTCGTCAGATGCGACCAACCCCAGCTGCGAACCCAATATGAAGCACGCCAAATGGATTCTTCTCCAGCACGCCCTCCTGTCGAACCGAAACGACATTCTTGGTCGCCAGAGAAAGAATATGCATGAAAGCCTGTGCGGCGACCATCTTACTGTGGACTTCTGGACTGGCGAGCTGTTCGAACTGAATCCAGCGTTTATTTTCCCGAGCATCTGGGCCTGGAGCTCCATGATGATGCATCTGCTCAGTGACATAGTCCAGGAAGTCATGGCTAGAGATGTCAAGTCCGGCCACGGATGCTTGCGTGTCATGGTTGGTATTCTCCAGGCCATGCGAGCTCAGCAACATAGAGGAGTGCTGAGACCCAAGGCCCATATCATGGAAAGGATCCTCGATGGGGTCGCTGTGTCGTTCTATGGAACCGACGACGCTGCCACGGCCGTGAAGAGGACTAGGCGCGTGTAGTGACTTCTGAGCACTTCCAGGAGCAGCGCGGGTGGCTGACCCAGGCACGGCTGAGCCTTGCCGGCTCCATGGCATGGCAAGCATGGAGGAGTTCTTGTCGTCCATTGCGGGGGCTGCTCGCATGCCGATTTCTGGAGCTGAGTCGTCGCCAAAGTGTATAAGCTCGTCTCCGAAATGGACGTTCTCTTCTCCGCGTCGGCCGAGCTCATCGGCAGGGGTTTCTAGACGACGCTGCTTTGTGTTGCGGGTGTCTTTCCCATCCCCTTGCCCATTTTCGTCTTCGTCTTGGCCAAATGCTTCGGGGGATTTACGTCGCCTTCCTCTCGTTGCGTGGGACTGTTCTGTTGCATCAATCGAAAGCCCTAGTAGGCGAGCTTGCAAGGCCGTGCCGGAAAACTCAGCCGCTAGGGGATGCTGGACACTGAAGTCTTGCTGCAGGGCGCCGATGCTGGATATGCCGTTACCATACATGAATTGGAGTGCATTGGCCTTGGCTTTGGCGATCGTCGTGCCCTTGACCCGTTTCCGGGCCGAGTGCATGTTGGCGGCGTAGTTATCAGACCAGGTACGAAATTCATCGCGTGACACGCGGACCTCTTGATCCACCATGGTTTTGAACCTGCGGCCATGAGCGAGATGTGCCGTGGCCGAGATCTGGTCACTCTCCGTGGTTTCAGTCGTGAGAGTGAGCCCGGCAGTTGGCTGCGCGGCTGCCACGGCAAATGGCTCTGCATCAGGAAGAGCATCTTCGCCAAAGTCGAAAAAGTTGTCTTCGTTCAAACCTGCCCCTAGCTGCTGTTGAACTCGTCTCCCCACTTGTGGGAGCGTTGGGCCTGCAGTATGAAGCGGATCTGAGCTTGTTGCACGCAGGGGTGGCAGTTCGGGCTCAGCATCCATGATGCTGACCAAGTTGCCGTCGGCATCAAACTCAAGACCCATCCCGTGAATGGGATCTAGATCCGTGTCATGATCGTCAAAGGGCCTGCTATCCTGCATGGCCCCGGCTTCACGGAATGCTTTGTTGAACGGAGAGCTGTGGCATAGATTACCAGGCAGTTGGTAACTTCCGACAGAATGAGATGACGGCGGCAGATCGAGGCCCACCATGCTCGATCGCCGGCTTGTGCACATACTTGAGACGGCAGATAGATCGAGGGGCGATAATTGCGAGAAGTTTGGGCCTGATTCCTGCGTCGGCATCAAGTGTGATCTGGCCTCGTACGCCAACATTGCATCCAGCTGAGGGATTATGGCCAAAGGATCGAACTGCGGATCATCCTGAAGCATGATCTGCTGCCGCCTAGATTGAAGCCGGTCAACGTTTTCTCCCATGTTGCCGGTGCAGACATTTTATCTTTTCTGAAATCCCGATTTTGGATTCGGGTTGGATAGGGGAACCAGCGGGCGACACGTACTTGGCCTTTCCGGCTTTTGGGTCAATCTCACTCGTGTTCATGGACCGGAAAAAGGTCATCATGTCTGACTGTGTCTTCTCGGCATCGGAAAGCACATAATTGCACTGGTGTGAAAAGACTCGAGAGACTCCGTAGAGTAAGTTCCCCTGAAGTCGCAGAGCGAGAGGAGCTCCCGGATCGATGATCTTTTGACAAGCTTTGGGAACATTGACCCCCTGAATAGCCTTCCTGTTCAGTTTCGGCTGGTTGCTTTTGCCAACGGTTGCTATAAGCCTGTATTGGGTTAGTCCTTGGGGTCTGAAGCTGTACAAGACTTGTGGGACGATGTACCATATTGTAGAAACGCCATATTGGCTGTTGCTTAGAACTTGAAGCTGGTTAGCGGTCTGGGGACGTACGACGCCCTATTCTATAGCTACCTTCGTGACTGTAGAACATTGTAGTGCTATATCGACCTCTATCCGGCTATCAAACGAGAAATCAATTTAAAGTATGTCATTTAAATGAGGATTGAGTTCACAAGGGACCAAACAAAGTGAGTGGTATCATCTCCGTCAAAGGCTGGAACTAAGAATATTGAAGTTCTGATGAATTAGGAACAAAAAGCGAAGAGGCGAGACGCAGAGTGGGCAAAGTGAAAAGCGCCTGGAGCCAGGTGTTGAGCGATGCTCGGCACCTGTTGACTGTCGGACAGCTGCCAGCTGTCAGCCCCCAATGAGGAGTATAAGTCGTCAAATCGCGACGTCTCCTTTCCCGACATCTTTTAGGGCTTTTTGGCACAAAGTACAGCGTCAGGCAACATTAAAAAAGTACAGCCAAGAGACCTCTGAAAGAGTATTGGACTTTCATGATCTGCAAGACCAATGACCAGTACGAGGCCAGCATGAGCTAATTCTCTCATTCTCCTTTTTTCCCGAATGGACCCATAAGCCCGAAAATTTACCTCGTTGCATTGCATTGCATGATTGCATCATCTCTACCTTATACTCGCCGTCGACTGACCAGCGATACTGTGCGATAGCTGCATATCTAGACCGTAGCAATGGAGATGATGCAATCGTCCTTTCGGCATCGGTCGGTTGAGAAGCCGCACATTGCGGAGCTCATGAATGTCCCGAGAGACGGGCGCCTGGTATTTGTGTCTCTCTTCTGTGCATTCCTTCTCTCGGGCCAGGACAGAGTGAGAGGCCCGAGCTCAGGATTCCGACCGTGCCGTGAACACCCCCAATGGTCCCCCATCAAGGATCTGAAGCCTTAATTGCTACGTACATAGGTACACAATCACAGCCGGGGGCCACGCAACGTGTTTCGGGGAGTACATAAATGTACCCGCCGATTACTCATCACTGATCAGTCGCAAATTCGAGGATTCGAATGTCATTGCAGAAATTGGTCATGCCGGCAAGGGAAGGGTATGTACAAAACAATTGATGCAAGTCACGACTCAGGAGCCGGGAGTCACCCGTCTGAGCAGCCCAGAATCGTGTTTATTGCGGTGAAAAGTCCACAGAAGTCGTTTTCAGTGCCCGACGAGTCCGGTTCAACTAGGGAATAATGCAGCCAGCGAAAGCCGGTGTTGTGACAGGCCGCGATGTCCGCAGCCCCATTCTGTAAGATCTTCCTGGATGTACTCTATACTTGTAGATGTTAAAACTGCCATGCGTGTTATAGTAGGAGCCTGCACCCCGGGCGTTTCTGAGCAAGTTGACCCATGAAAATGGCACCCAAGAAAGCGGAGAGCCGAGAACAATGCGGCTCAAAGAAGTGCGGCATCTCGTTCTCCGAGTCTTGTCTTGGACCAGAGTCGGAGGGGGACTTAGATCCATCCCAGATAGGTATACTCTGTACAGACTCCAGAGTACAGAGTAGTAGAGACCTGCATTGGTATGCACGAATATTGTGAGCGGCTTCTCTCTTTGATGGCAACTGCCAACAACGACCTTGGTGGGTGAGTATTTCTAACGCCAGGCTCCCGCAATCCTTGTCCTCTTCTCCTCTTTAAATCGCTACGGTACGTTACCTACTCTCTCCCCCCTTCTCCCTGAAGTTTGAACTTTGAACTGCCCTTTTTCGTCCAAGTCCCCGTAGGAAACGCACAATCGATGTGCATTCAGCGTCCAATGTCTATAGACAAAGTAGTAAGGTACGGTGTACCTACGACTACACTTTCCAATTCAGACGCAGTTGCTTTGTTACAGCCCTGAACCCTGCACACGTATTACCTAGGTCGACGGTCGACCATACATATCATATATGTACCAAAATGGCTCTTGCCCTGCTTTGGTCGACAGTGGCCGGCCGGCTCCCCGTGGTAATGGCATACCTAGCCAGGTAGCTATGGAAAGGAACTGTCGGGAAAAGTGCGTCGTCGTCCCCACGTGTCACATCCAGACTGCGGAGTGTAGTTTGAAGATATGCATAAGAATAAATCACCATCTTGTCATCTAATACGACTATACGGTAACGACTGCAACCCCGTGTTATACATACGACGTACCTACCACTATTGCACTATCCCCGTCGCATCCGCATTCATACCGTCGCTTTAAAATAGTAAGGAGGGCTCGGGAGAGGAGGCCTCGGAACTCAAAAGGGGCAACATACTCAAATTTCCAGTGTTTGATAGGCCAATACTCCGACTTGGAACACCTTTCACACACGTATGGTTCCGGAGCCTGAGGTGGGTTGCCGGGGTAGCTTCGATTGTCTGCGGAGAGTTGGCCGGTTCATCTGAACGACTTGATTCCTGAAAGGCTCCATCGGGTCACCGATTGCAGCCGACAACGCAGCCAGCGAACAAGCGGACAGCCTGGGGATGAGAAGGGGGAAGGGGGGGAGGGAGAATCCGGGATGCCCGATGCATGAGATGCTCGGCTGGGAAACTGGCCGACCCTTGACAATGACATCTTTGGTGTTCCGGGACCATGTCGTCCCGGTGTGTCGGCCCCGGATCGGGAGGTTCGAACCGGCCACGCTCGTTGACCAGAACAAGCCGAGCCGAAGTGGGTTACAGTTATTTTTCGAAGACGCAACTCGGTTCTCATTGATACCTATTTGAGAAAGAGGATGCCTAAAGGCTAAAATTGATTTTGACGTAGATCCAAGGAGCCGCTGGGGAGGCGGGGGAGGGGGGGGGGGTTGTATAAAGATGGAGGCGTGGAAGAAACACCAGACGTCTTTGGCGTACATACAAAGTATAATGTTCGTAGCCAATCTTTCTCAAACCCTCTTGGTGAGTTCTGAAATGCTACGGAGGACCCACGTGTCCAATGCCTAGAACTTTGCTCGTTCTGAGTCTGTTTTCTCCCTCTCTGACGCGTGCGCGTGTAAGCCTGCTTGTTTCAGTGTACTCCATATGTGAAAGTGTGAAAGCAGTCCAGGTTTATAAATAGCCTCTCACCATCCTTGTCTGAGACCAGGAAGAAAGCTTAACACGTGAGCAAGAAAAGCAAAATGATCAAAACTCTCAATTCGAGGCCGAAAGATGGGTGAAAGGGTCCGCCGAATACAGCTCGAACGCTTATATACTGATAAGAGAGACAACAATCTACGGAGCATGTACGAAAAAAACCCTCATAGCAAGCAGTCCATTACTTTGTATGCTTCAATTCCTACATCCCAGTCTTTGCGAAAAGCCCCCACAAATGGCACACATGGTCTACGGGTGCCTTATACGTCGCTATGGCTATGGTTGGCATATCTATAATACCTACGCCCAGTGGATGATGTAAACGCCCTTTCAAGCGATGGATGCCGGCCCAGCCGTGACGCCAGTGTCGATGGCGCGCCCTGGGAATTGGGCAACAACAACAACAAATCACACCCTCTCGGCATCATCCGCTCCGCTTTCCCAGTCAGTGTTTGCTGTAGAGAAAAGTGAGCACGGGGATGATGCGGCCCAATCCTGAAGGCTGAACAACGTTGACAGGTTCGCTCGCTCGCTCGCGAACGGCAGGCATAGAAAGTAGCCGCCGGCGGAGGTAGAGCCTGACGATTCGAAGCACACGAATAGCAAAGTCAACAGACAAATGGCAATGAATGCCTTTTGCTATGTAAATTAAGAAGACCGCAGAGCAGAGCTGTGGAATGCATTACACGACCGTTGGTAGACACACTTACCCAAGACTCGAGAGCAGTTATCCTACCTATTCCCTGGGCCATCTATCCGTCCATCCCGTTCTCGACGGCTGCTCCCATTCCTGTACAGTAGGTAGGTACTCCGTACAATCAGCCTCGTCAACACAGATCAGAGTACTCCGTACAACTAGCCGCATTTTCCGATTTGCCGACCAAGCTTGCAGAAACCCAAGTGCCGAGCGGCGAGTCTGCCTCCCCAGCCGCGGAGATTAGTCACGGGCCCGGGTCTTTTGTCCTCTTCATTCTTTATTCCCTTCCTTTGCCCCGTTCAAAACAGAGACGTGCAGTTTTTTAAGTTTGATTGCGCGTTTATGAAACGCGATGTGGTGGAGCATGGCTTTTCCCATGCTAGGATTAAGGGCGGCTATTTTCGAATCGTGACAAATCGATACCATGGAGCAATCTTCAAACTGCGCTGGTCAAGAAAGCCAAGAAATCGCGTTTCTTCTTTAGCTTCTTTTTGGTTTCCATTTTTCCATTTTCTCCTTTCATTTCGTCCCATTCTTCTTTTCTATGGGGAAGATTGATCATTGAGGGAAAACAGACTTTGGGGGACCAGGCTTGGCGAGGGCAACGGGGAATCGGGATCTGGAACAAAGTCCTTAGTCCGATGACATTGACATTGATATAGACAGCGAATGTGCATTATTATACGTGACTTCCTTGGGGAGGTTTTTTATCGTCCATCTCTTTTTGGCAACTGCTTCCCCAATTTGTGTTTCTTGTGTAGTTTAATTCCCTTATGCTTTGATCCCGTCGACTCCGGCCCTGTATCTCCTTTATTCCCCTGAGTCCCCTCCCTAGCTTCTGGCAGCGGCCGTGTCAAATGTTTCGCCTGTCAACTTGTAAAACGCATCCTTGTACTTGGCTGACGTCGCTTCCACGATGTCCTCGGGAATAGTGACACCCTCCTGCGCCTTCAAACCTTCCTTGATGAGCCAATTCCGAATGTACTGCTTGTCAAAGCTGTCCTGCTCCTTGCCCAGCTCATACCCGTCCTTGGGCCAGAAGCGCGAAGAATCGGGAGTCAAGACCTCGTCGACCAGGTATATGTTGCCGTCCTGATCCCTGGCGAACTCGAATTTGGTATCGGCAATGATTATGCCACGTTCCTCTGCATATGCCGCCGCCGTTTCGTAAATCATCAACGACAACTCCTCCACTTTTTTGGCCGTGTCCTTGTCGCCAATCTCCTTCCATGCATCGTCAGGGTGAATGTTTTGGTCGTGCTCACCGGCCTCGGCCTTTGTGCTGGGCGTGTAGATGGCCCGGGGAAACTTTTGACTCAACTGCATGCCTGCGGGCATGGCGAGCCCGTGAACCGTTCCTTTGGCTTGATACTCCTTCCACGCACTGCCTGTGAGGTAACCACGCACAATGGCCTCGACCTTGACAACTTCGAGCTTGCGGACTTGCATGCTGCGATTCTTGATGAGGCTGGCTTCCGATGCGGTCAAGACGCCGGCAGGAATCTCTAAACTCAAGAAGTGACTTCTCAGGTCAGGGATGCGCTCGGAAAGAAGGCGAAACCAATATGCCGACATGAGAGTCAGAATGGCGCCCTTGTTGGGGATTCCATTCGTCATGACCACGTCAAACGCCGAGAGACGGTCCGAGGCAACGAACAGAAGAGAACCGGGGTCGGGAAGACCGAACAAATCACGAACTTTGCCCGATGAGATCTTCTGCAGCGAGGGCAGGTCTATGGTCGTGAGAGCTGCCATTGTGAGGGGGGTCTTCGTGGGGGCGACCTATCAGGCTGAAAAATTTCAATCGAGTACGGACAGACTAAGCAAGCCTTTTCGTGATAGAAGACCTTGGTAGGATTTCACTGTGCCGAAAAGGGAGACACTGAGAGACTGTAGGTAATGTAGAGAATTTGGATGTTCTGAGAGACCTCTGCTTGATGAGTCACTGGTGTCGTTGTGGGCTGCGAGGTCATATTTGCAACGAGAAGGGTCGACTGTGCGCGAAATTTGCCATTCGAGCCGGGGTCTCCACCAGCCAAGTCACTTGCACGTGGGGACTTGGAATTCCGGGGACTGCAAGTTGCGGAGAAGAGCCCGCCTTCGTCGAGCTGGCTTGGTCCTTGGAACAGCGTCCAGTCACATCAGATGCACCACCAGATGCAGATGCGCTAAAATGCAACATTAACGCGACGGAGCATGCAAGGTGACAGTGCCGGCCGGCCGGGTGCTCGTCTGTGGCACCAATAGACACGAATCGGGCCCTGGCTGGCCCGATGAGATTGGCCGACTAGTTGGGCCTCACATGGCTGCTTCACGTGTGCGTGTCAACACCCCAGCCAAGTGCCAACGGCGATTGTTCACTCTTAGCTATTTGTCCTCTCTGATAGAAAGATCCTTGGAGCAGCAGGAAGCTGTCCGGTCATCTGCTGATCAAACATCATAATTCCGCAAACTTGGCCCGTGTACTCCATATTACCGCCAAGTATTAGGGACGCCCCCCGAGAGAAAAAGTAGCTGTGGTGGAAGTCTAGCGACTGAAGAATAGCCTTCGTTTCTTGCAGTGGCCACATCATGCAAAGGATTGAGACACTTCTTCTTATCTACGGAGTATACTCCGTACATACCCACGTTATGGTTCTCGAAACTCCAACCACGCGCGCGATACCAGGGGACGAGAATTCAGGGTTCTTCATCCGGGCTTTCGACCCCAAAGTGCCGAGTTGCCGGGCCACCGGCAAAGTGTCTGTGCCGGCACAAATGAAGAATGTATTACATCTGAGTGTATAGACAATCTGACTGTCTGCCCCCTTGTTTACATGACTGTCTCGACCACCCGACTGTGTCGCTGGCCAATCATCTTCGAGACCAATTTTGACACAGTCAGGTAGGCAATTACTTAACGTTTCTCAATTTCTCAAACCCGTCTTCAAAACGGTAACTCGGTTCAGTGGCGCGAAACGCACCAGCCACTTATTTCGTAAACACCGACACGGCGCGCGAAAATTTTGCAACGCGTCCCCTCTTCCTCTTCATCTTCTTCTCCCCCCTCACGTTGTTCCCAAAATTCACTTGTCGACGATCCTCTCGTCAGACCCCTACACAACTACGTATTCCGAACGAAACAGTCCGTCCATCCCACTATGTCGGTTTTAGATGACATGCGATCGCACCTTGATGCAGAATTTGAGAATGGTACTTACTACTGAGGTATTTGAGGACGGCACTGAGGTCGTCGAGGACGTTAAATATGAAGACGCAAGTGTTTAAATGGGAGAATTGAGCTGTTAGTTTGTTAACGGGTTATAGGAAGATGAGTTCAGCCATGCGACTTCGAATCTTCACCTCCTCTCCGCCTTCATCGAGCGTAATGAGGCCGACATTCATCAAAATGCCGTTTACCGCAACCGTGCACTTTACATTTGCCATTGCGTATTATGCGATCTCGGGGAGCCAGTCATTCGTCACCAGTTTAATCTAGGCCTCCAGAAATAGCATTTCAAGATTCGACTGCGGTTCAAGTGACGCGAAAAGCAGTCCCAGATTCAATTGCGGCTCGCGAGGCGCGGACACGATGACGAGTTGCTTTAACTGCAGCACACACCTCAAGTCGCGGTAAATGATTATGCAATTAAGGCGATAATAATGCAAAGGATTGCAGACGCAACACAAAGCCTGCTGTTTCACTTCCTGCATCAGTCATCTTGGTACTTAGTGTACCACGGGCTAGAGGCTATCTATCACCGCCTGAAGACGGCGAGGCATGCTGTGTATGGGTCTCTCAACGAGCTCAATTTCAATTTCCTCCCATACATCCATCGCAATCTCTTGAAGGTATTTAAGGAGGCCTGGGTCTCCGTCATATATGCCATTTGAGGATCCCTCTTAGAAATACGATTTTTCAGGCAGGACCAAATGTTCTCGATGGGGTCAAGTTCAGGGCTCGAGCCAGTCCGGAGAATCATCCCTGGCTCCTTGAGGCAATTCATCACGGTTTCAGCTGTGTCATTGGGCTCGTTATAGCGTATAAAGATTCTTTAGTCATAGATTATATTTGTGGTAGACATTAATCAAATTCATCGCGATTAACAGCGCATGTCATGCCGCCTCTGTCTGAGTAGGGCCGTCTGGGGGGACCCTAATTGCCGTAGGGAATGTTGCTTCGAAACATGCAACTATGACGGGCGCGTTTCATCTCTTATTGTACACATTTGACGTAAATTGTGTTCGACTCTAGAATGAGCTAATTTCGTCGGTTGGAGACCAAGTTGTCGTAGTTATTTATAAGTTCGGTGTGCGATTTCGACCTCCCGGACGCCCAACGCCGTGCTCAACAGAGCATTCACCCGTCCAAAAGCGCGGTGAAACGACGCAGGCGACATGCTGCAAGCGAAGAGCAAATCTGAGACTTTTTGCGGCATGCTCATCTGTTTAAACATGGGCGTTGCACCACTTTGCAATGCATGACGCCAGCTTTCAAGTTTCTTGAGGTGCCTCCTAAATGTGTCCGTAGAAACATGAGGCGCGCATTTCTTCTTTTTAAAGATCTCTGATGGTAATGAAAGGCTGCCTATTTGTGTCTGTTTGAAGACGTCGCATATCCTGTTTTGAAAGCTTGGACGGGCGCCCTCGCCCACAAGGTTCCTGGAGATTCCCTCTTCAATCGCGATATGCGCGGCTGACCTGCCTGCTGACATGGCTCACCACACGCGGTTCCTCGTGCGAGGCGTCTTGTGCTTACGGCATGGCATCAAATGGCATCGTGGTGTCGCCATCGCTGCTAGAAGGTGAATGGCTTGGTACAGGACGAAGGTGCATTGACGAGATAGTGAGTTTTTAAAACGACCCCACGTAGCAAGTCGTAACAACCCACCCTAAACCACTTCACGACTTTGAGGCCAGCCAGTTCATCAATGAAATAAACCGTCACGAAATGCATGAAATATACTTCTATAGGTATCTAGAGAGATCTCTGGTTGTCCTGTTCCATTTTTGGCAAGAATTGATAAGTGAAAGCGTCGAGGCGTTGGAGGATATATCGATCAGTGATGGCAAGTTAAACATTTGTTATTGCTGCTTACTGTCTTTGCCAATTCGATGCACCCAATTGCCCCCATTACCATGATTATAACTTGGAACTTGCGTGCTCTATTAAAGAATAGTACTATAGAACTTTTAAGAGTACATATCGAGGATCGAGAAGGTCAAGATTCGGTCGTAATTCGTCCTGGTGAAGGTGTACGTGCACAAGCTGAGTTTACACCCCATCTTCAAATCACCACATCATCTCTGCGCATTCCTCGAAAGCCTCCTTAAAAAGTAATGGATTACAGTCGCTCAGAAGCTGTTTCTTCTCATGGTAATATTCGCTGCATTGCTTTCTATTTGCAGCCCAAGTGGTGCGGATGACACGGTATGTACAATATTTCGTGAGAGATCTTCCCACCGAGACAATTGACAATCGCAGAAACACGCATGAATTGCTTGTCAATTGAGGTGGCATGCGTGTTTCTGCGATCGCGTTTAAGACAGAACGCGCAGACTTTTCTGCACGGGGTTTTTCAGAGATCAAAGATGTGGATGACTCTGAAGATTTTGTAGAATCATCCAGCGTTGAACTAGGTATCATGCAATTGTTGGCGACATTGCGGTGTGGCTGTCGCACAAATTAATTATTGCCGTTTTGGCGACGGTGGACGTTTTTTCGACGTTTCCAGCCTGCGTTTGCTACTGTACGAGCGTCGCTACCTGACTGTGTCAAAATTGGTCTCGAAGATGATTGGCCAGCGACACAGTCGGGTGGTCGAGACAGTCATGTAAACAAGGGGGCAGACAGTCAGATTGTCTTCACCCTCATTACATCTAGTATGCCAGTGTCGTTCACTAGTTCACTTATATTGGGCAGAGTGGGAAGCTCCGAACGACTAGAATGATATAATTAGGTAGGCCATCGCCCCCTGCTGTGTATACTCCGTAGAGTTGGCCAGGGGGGATTGGACGAGGCAACGCGTGCAGAACGGGGTAAGATCCAGAAAGGGGATGGCTTCGTTGACTACCTATCTCGGTTCCAACGGATATTGCGACCGTGGGAACCCTAGACTGGTTAGCCAGCACTGAGTAGTGCTGGGTCTATCAGACCTCAGACTACATACCCATCTGTCGACTTCTTAATACGGAGTAAGGATGGCTTGCTAATTAGTACTGTCATGTTGCTCGATGAGGCATTTTAACTCACGTCTTCTCACGCGCAGGACTGAATGAGGTTGACGCTGATACGGACGGACAGAGGCCTCGTCACTACGCAGCAAGGCTCTTGCTTGCGCCAGAAAAGAATGCCAGGGTGTGTCAGTGTCGCGATGGACAATCTAGGGCGGTCATTGGAGTCAGGGACTCAGGTCGTCGCAGCTATGTTGCATCTGTTTCTTACCGTAGTATGTGTTTCGAGTCTCGACTGCAAGGCGGGTCTTTCACCCCAAACTTTCATGGAGAGCAAGAATACAAGTAAGGTTGACGAGGACGGCGAGGACGGCGAGGGGCGGATGGCAGGGATGATGTAAGTGACGAAGTTTAACATTCAGAAGGCGATTCGAACAGTCGTGCTCGAAGAGGGTCCAATCGAGGCAGATACATACATATGTACCTACATAGGTAAGTCGGCAAAATAAGATCACCTTGATCGCCGGGGCTTTTATAGAGATGCCTTGCCGAAGAGGTGTCAAAACTTAAAAGAAGGAATTTCGCAAGGGGCCTTGATGGCCGTGGCTCCCGAGCCGACAAGGCGGGCTCGGGTTCCACAAACTAGACAGACAGATAGGCAGGCAGGCAAGACAAGGCGGCAGGCAAAGCAGAGGGCAGGCAGGCCGCAGGCACGAACATTGCGCGTGGCTTACTCCGTATGTACTTGCCGAGTGCCTGCTCCCCCAAAGGAAGGCGCCACCCGCAGGGGCAGAAAAGTCCAATCAGCTACACACATCTCCGTATGTACTTTGGCTGCGTATGAGAATTGCCGCGGGAACTGCCCCCGTACATCATATACGTTCTCTCTGTGAAAATGATGGAGACGATGTTTTTTTTCCCTTTGGTATGTAGGTACTGGGTCATTGTATGTCTTATGTACATATGTACATGAATGAGTGAATGGGTGGGAGAGAAGAAGCGAACGCTGGGGGAAGGAGCACGCCTTCTTCGGACGCGCCCGAATCGGCCTTGGGCACATGCCACGCTAGTATGTATCAGGGCAACTTGTTCGAAGGCGGCTAATAAACAGCAGCAACGCCGCACGGAAAGCCGGGCCTTAGTGGAGAACGGCTTGCTGCCAGTGCTCTGTCGTCAAACACTTGAGTCTGCCAGTGTTTGCCAGTTTCTGCCAGCTGCCACCCCCTGTATCCCACTGTAACCTCCGGATCAGACACATGTAATTAGATCTGGATAAAGTGTCCAGCCCAACAAGTCAACACCTCTCCGCGCATCCATGCAATGCACATCATGCATCTGATCCTCGGAACTGCTTCGAGTCCCTTCGACCGAAATGCCCCAACTCGCCCTCCACAACTTCATGCGTGCACTATAACGGCTTTTATTAAGTACCCATCGAGACTGGCCCCGATTCCCTGCCTCCTTCTGGCCACCTGCTTGCCGCGACAATTCGGAATTAGTTGCCTACCTAGTGTGTCTACATACCTACTTCATCTTCCTCCATGCATACCACCTGCCTGCCTAGGTATGTACATGTACTTAATAGGCAGGCGAGACCCTGGGCAGGGAAGTTTACCTACGAATGCACCTAGTAGCCCGCTTATTGCGGAAGGTACGGTCCATGCGATGATGCACATAATAATCATTGACGGTCCCGACTTTGACGAACCTGAGATTTCTTGTTCCATTGCGTTGCACACACTGGCGACTGCGTTTGTTGTCTCTGGTCCATGTTGTCCATTCAAATCTGTCCTTGTCCGATATTGCCTGTCAGTTGTCTGTTGATTAATTAAGAAATCAGTCAGCTCAAACTGCCTAAGTCAACTTCGTGCGCCATCTCGACGACGCCATTGCCGTCCTTACCACTGACTGGAGTATTCACAATCACTCGCAGGAGTGGCGCCGGCAGGCATATCATCACCAAAGCAAAGCGCACGGGTAGGCAAAGGCGCAGACGTGAAGTCATTTTGGACTTCCATTCCAGGCCACTTACTTCATCGCCCGTCGAGCTTTCTTCGCCGCTCTCCGACAAATACTAGGTATGGATCTCGCGACTATGAACCACAATTTCGATATGACCGCTGCATCCGAGAATGCGTCTGCATCTACTTCTGCACCTGCGACTGCAGCGTCATCTCTTGCCTCGACAAGCCCCCGGGAGTCCGTCTCTGTCACCAGTCCCATGAGTATCGATGCCGCCTGTAATGCTAGTCGTGCGCCACATGCCCCTGCCATCAAGCGCCGCTCTCCCATTGCGTGTCGAAGGTCAGTTCGTCATTTTTGATCAACAAGCCTTCTTGCTGCTCTCTATGTTATGGATTGGTCATTGACATTGGCTTCGCTCAGATGCCGCCGGATGAGAAGTAAATGCATTCACGAGAAAGGGAAATCACCGTGCAAGTCATGTTTTGAAGCCGGCATACCCGCCGGGGAATGGTAGGTCGCGACATTCGTCCCCTTGCCCTCTGACTGTCATTTGTCTAACCTCGGCATACTCATGCTCGTGCACAGCGTCTTTCCCACCAGAGGACAACCTGATTTGGACCGGGAGTATAGGCATCCTCGCACAAGATCGGACAAGTCCAACAAAGGTGTGACTGGAGCCGCGGCCAAGTCACGCCGGTCGATCACTGGAAGCTTGTCAACATCCCCTCGACGGTCAACCGATGACTGGGACGCGCTGCCCCCAACGGCAGATCTCATCGATGGAGTGAGACTCTTCACCCAGCAGTATTTCCAGCTTGGCTTCATTCCTAAAGAGCAATATACCGAGCGTTTGCGGAAAGACATGCGTTCCACAAGTCTCTTCTTGTTGATGAGCATCCTCAGTGTTTCAGCACGACTGAGTCCCGCTCTGAAGCTTCGCTACGGCAGTGGCGTCAAGGCAGCTGAGTTTTTCATTGACAGAGCCTCATATATTGCGAATGAGGAAGTATATCAGGAGCCTACGCTGGAGCGTTGCCAAGCCTTCTTTTTGCTAAGCATCGCTCAGCAAAATAGTGGAGAGCGCCACAAGAGCTACGTGAGTAACATACATACCTCCTACTATTGTTGACGCGGAAGTCAAAAACAGCAAGTCTCTAACGTCCTTCTCTGCAAAGATCAACATGGGCATTGCCATGCGCATGGCGATCCTCATGCAACTCCACTGTGAGGAGACGTATCACATCTCTAACCCGACTCCCGAACTTACCATGCGTGCAGAATCGGCTCGTCGGACAATGGTAAGACGCTCCATGGCATCCTTTTGTCTGTAATGTAGATGATGGGGGGAGAAAAAGGAAAAAGCGACAGCGCTTTACTCTGTCTTATGCCTCGCTGTGCCTCATTTGACTAATAGATTCGCTTTGCACTAGTGGATGCTTCACAGTCAAGATAATCTGCATTCTGGCCCCTTGTCACCAGTCTCTCTGGCAGCGAGCGACATAACCACTCTTCTACCTAGTGACGAGGACGACTTTGTCAATGGTCGAGAGCCACGGTCACGGGCTGCAATGGACGGTACGCCACCGGCCATTGAGCATCCCAAGTTGATTCGAGATCCTGGCAGATCACTCTTCGCAACACTAATGCAAGTCCACGGCTGGTGGGGCTTGGTTGGACGACGCGCTGTCCGATACGGCAAGAGTTTGCATCCTTGGGATCCGGCCAGCGAGTTTGCTCAGACGGCCAGGAAGCTGCGGGAGTGGGAGCAAGATCTACCTCATGAACACGTCTGGAGCACTTTTCTCCTGAAAGGATACAAGGCTGAGAGGCAAGAGTTGGCATATCTCTGTGTGACTATGATGACGCGATTGTCTAATATCGTGCTTCGGAGGCCGTATCTAACTGAGTGAGTAGTCTCTTCATTCTCTTGTTTTGTCTCTCCTCACCCTTCTGTCCTCTACCTCTCTCTTAAGTCTTATTTTTACTCGATTCCGCCACTAAAGTTCGTCTTTTCCAGTATCATAAAGCCGGATAAAGGGGACGCCACAAAACAAGCCTTTTTCCAGTCAATGTCTGACGAAATATTTGCCAACGTACGCTACTTATACGAGCAAATCGACGCCCAGTTCACCAACCGATCACCAGATGAGGTTGTCGGCGCCCAGATTTCCGCCTTTTGCGTCTATAGCTGCGGGTTATTCTCGACCTATCTTTGCAAGTATCCACACAGTACGCTGCTTTCACTTACTCTTATCCCACCCTTCCTGATCTGGCCCGCAAGTACAGATGATAACTCGATTATGTGCTGACCTGGGCATTTTTGCTGTTGGATCAGTCTGTCATGACAAGGCTCTCGTTCGCGACGGCCCGAAGATGCTGCAAAGAACCATCGGAATTCTGAAAGAGTGCCGTCAGGTCTGGCCATTCGCCGGACGTTGGGTCGAGGCCCTCGAGAAATTTCCTCTGGATACACAATGTACGATTTTCAGCAGCCACGAAGGCAGCATGAATGACGGCAAAAGTTCCATCTCCCTTGCGGCCCGCCAACTACCTCCTTTATTCCCTAACAAACCATCATGTCGACAACCAGGCCCACACCATCCTCCTTTGAGCTTTCCTGAGCCAAACATACTACCTCGACCACTCGGCATACAGCCCGAGCTTCCGCCGGCCTCGTCCATCGACTCGCCTCCTCATCATACTGCCAATTCCATCTCGGGCGCGACCATGAAACAAATGCAATATCTTCCATCACCCCCTCCGCAGAATCCGCACTCTCAATCGTTCTCTCAGTACTCAAAACATCACGCATCATTACCCCCCGCTATTCCGGCTTCTTCGGCGCCTTTCTCGGTTTCCTTTGCGCAGCCTCAATCGCACATGATGCAGCCAACTCGTATTGGGTATGCTCCATCGCAACGTACACCCCCTCCACCTCAACCAGGTCGTCGGAGCGCCGACGGTCTGGGCATGCTCATTGATGCCTTTGACTCTTCTCAACCGCCATCTCCGCGGCATGCTGCGCGCTCGTTTCACCTTCAACTGGGGCCTGGGACAGACGGCTTCGAGGGTGAATTACAGTATTACATTGATGGGCCGCCAGCAACGTGGCTGAACACGACGCCATGTAGGGGAGAGACATCATGACGATCGACGAGATACTTTTTGAAGCGGCAGACTGTGAAGCGTGATATACCCCTTGATTTAGATGTATGCGTTGAATTTCTTTGATTTTGTAGTCGGTCCAGTGTATGAGCTATGTTTTGGAAGAGGAAAAATGGGTTGACGGTGCAGTGACTACTTGCTTATGGCGATGTGGGAGACGGCTGAAACAGCCATGAAAGGCAGATTTTGTTTGCCATCTATCTAGGTAGCTATCAGGTATCTAGCTATCCTAGCTAGGCATGTGTACTGTGTACATAACGCCTTATAAAACTCGAACAAGACAAGTCAGACCTCTTTCCCCCGCGGTGATAGCTATTACAACTTACGACGTGCGGCCTGAGATTCAGTGCTGGCGAAAACCGTATCCAGAAAGATCCACGAAAATTAGATGATGAAGTTTTTTCCTACAAGCCGAGTACATAAGGCGATTAGTCGAAAAGGGGAAATATTGAAATGGGGAGAGTAATCTTGCAGGATGAAAAAGGATTCATCAGAAATTTCTATGGCCGCGATCAGCACTTATAAGGCGAAAGAAGAAATGATGAAGAGGTCAAGAGAGAGCACATATCACATATCACAGATCACAGATCATTCATGGGATTGACATGCGGTGTCTTTTCCCATTATGCAGCAAGCTTGGTCAATTTGTTTTTAATGGGGATTTCATTGAGTATGTGTCTTTCTGTGTACGTTGTACGTAATACATATACGCATAGACGTGTACATATCTCCTCCCATCTCACGGTCTCACCCAAGCAGCGGCACCACTTGATGCACTATCTAGACTTGGATGCGAATCCGCTTCAGCCTCTCGCCCACACAGGAACACCCCCGACTCTCCGATAATGACACGGACGTGTTCTCGAATCACCTCATCTCACGACTCAAAACCAACGCCCCTTCCCCGGTTTTCCTGCCGCCCTGCCCTGCCGTCTGGGCAAATGTCCCGCTACCGCACCACCCAACCATGCTGCAAAGAGATCCCATGAGTTCCTGCCTGCCTGCCCGCCCGCCGAGCGATATGATGCTACTGAGAAGTACCCATTCACTTGAATGGAGTCTAATTGTAGAAAAGGGGCTAGTAAAAAAATACAATACAATACTCTTGCCAAATAGGCTGAGCTACATAGTAATAAAATAAATAAAAGGGGGGGTAATAACAAACACCAATGACCAAAGAGTAGAAACGCTACCGCCTATACTCCCTGTCCGCTTTACATGAGTTTTGACGTGCCGCCCTTCTTTTGCGGCGCGTTACATGACCTCTCTATTCCTTCATTGTAACTTGAGATGATTAAACAAGGGATGTGTGTAATGTGCAATACAAAGTGTCGGGAAGGGGAAAACTGAAATCAAAATAAAAACCGCTGGTGTAGTGTATGACATGACGAGGAAGGGGAATGAACAAGTTGGCGTCGACTAAATACCGTTCGTCGAGCGCGTGAAATACAAGGGGGTATTTAAGAGTCTGGAAGGGTGTAGGGGAAGAGGGGACGAAATCTATGCGCGCGTGAAAATGATAAAAACAAAGAGTCGTGTCGTGGGGATTCATTTGGGTAATCATGTGTTGTGACTTTTTCGGGGGAAATAACATGAGTGTTTTGCCACTTTGCTGGCATCGCGAAACTGAAGCTCGGCTCAGAATCCTTCGAGACTATGGGTGGCGGTGATGGCGGCGATGGGAGGGGGACACATTATGGTGACGCAAATTGCATGGTTGGTTCGTCATGCAATTGTCGTTTGTTTCTTCGTCAAGCTCACGTCAGCTTGGAAACTGCCTTACGTCGACATGGCGGTACTGGCGTTGCCAATCTGACGCTTAACCTGCTCTCTTGCCCAACGAGCAGTCTCGAGGGTTCGCGCCCCGTAATCACGATTAGTCTTCGTCTGTTTGATCATGGTCTTTAGCCAGTCTTGTCGGAAAGCATCGACCAGTTCGCCATTAGGGAAAGCATCAGCAAGGTCACTGAATTCTATATGTCAGTAACGCCACAACCAACAGGTTAAAGGGGAAACGAAACAAAAGCGACTCGGTTGTCGGAAAGAAATCTACGCACCCGATGACACCCATGCTGGCGCGCATGAGGGACTCGCTGCGAAGGGTATCGCTGGCGATAAGCCCGAGGAGGTTGAAAATGGTCGAGATGTATTGCTGAAGTATGTGTGCTGCACAAAGGTCAATGCAATTGTCCTGGCTGATCTGACTGGCCTAGGAAAAGGACGACTTACTTTTGTTGCTGATCTTCATGGCTCCAATTATGCCACCCCAAGCATCCATGATGCCCTCACGAAGAGACACGACGTAGTCAACCATCTCGGTGGGCCCATCAGCCGATGCAGTCACAGTCGCGGCCTGCTCCAAGACTGTTGCAACAACCGACAGATATGTTTCAAAATGTCCACCGATGGCACCAGCAACGTCACCAAAACACTGCAGAATAGCCGGCTTGAACTGGTTCGACAAGGTGGGGCTCTATTCATGAGTTAGTATTTGTAGGAGTGGGGGGGTCAAACATCATTTTGACAGCGACGCAACGACAAGGGCGTCATACGTTGTGGACAGGTTGACTTACTCTCAGGTTGTTGAGCAGGTAGTTCATGAAGTTGTCACAGAACGGCTGGCTACGCTCGCCCATGGAGCGGGTGATGTCGCTCACAAGGCCAATGGCCATTGAGCAGAGACTAGGCTCTTCCTGATTCCCGAGTGCGTTGTACAGGAAGGGAGAAAAGGCATCCATGTACTTGCCAAAGTCCTGTTCCATGGCAGCAGACAAGGCAGAAATGGAGGCAAAAACAGCTTCGGGAACGCTGGACTTGCCACCGACGGTGTTCAGAATGCGCAGCAAAGTGTGCATGATACGATCTCCTTCGGGTGCCACCTCCTTGTCCAGTCTCGTGATGATGGCCTGCAGCACGGTGCACAAGCTGTTTTGCATCTCTTCGAGAGTGATCTTGTCTTCGACGCTGACAACCTGACTTTGGAGACCAATGGTCTCTTCGAGGCGCTTGAGGATGACGTCGGACAGTGACGCAATGGTCTGCAAGCTGTCTGTGGCTGCGTTCTGAACAAAGACGTTGAGCACCTCGTAGGCAGCAGTACGCACCGAGGTATCGGCATCTGTTCTAGAGGTAACATTGAGCAGAGTGCTGACGGCCTGGGTGAAGTGGATGGTGAGCGGGTTTGACGGGGCACCATATTCTCCGGCGAATCGCTCAGCGAGGTTCATGAGAGCCCAGCAGCACGAGGGCGCCATCTTGACGTTGCTCAAGAGACCCTTGAACAATGACTCAATCAGGGCGGGAAGATGCTGAGCCGGATCGATGGACTCGGCGCATGAGTACGTCAGACGACCGAGAGTAAAGGCGGTGGAATCCCTGACTTGAAGATCTGGATCATCCATCATGTTGATGAGGACAGGGAGAGCCTGCTTCACAATAGGATCCAAGACCTTTTCGTCAGGGCCCTCCATAATGGCACCAAAGGCCGAGACGGCGGCATCACGGAAGTGCCAATTCTCAGAGCGCAGGTTGGCTTCGACAAACTGCAGAACAGGAGTGATGATGCTAGCACCCACAGCCTGTGAGTAGAGCTGCAGGCACTGGTAGGCGGCGCGAGAAATATTGTACTCATCGTCGGCGGCATCCTCGTCCTGCTTGGTGAGAAGCACCAATAGAACGGGGACAACCTCACTGGCGGCAACGCGGGCGAAGTTGTAAAACGGGCGCATCTGATCGTTGCTCTCGACCATGGAGTTGTCGTCTTCGATGGAATACTCCTCCTCGCAGACAGTGCTCCAGAATTCGACAGCCAACTTGGCGACATCCTCATCGTCGGACTTCATGCCGAGGATAGTGAGGCCGAAGAGGGCCTTCTCCATGTAGAAGCGCATGTTTTCATAGTACAGAGCCATGATCCTGTTCAGGCAGCCAAAGGCACCCTGTTGAATGCGCGAGTCTTCGGCCTGAGTGGCCTCGCAAACGACTTGCATGATGTAGTTACGCTCTCCCTCATGCTTGAAGTTGCTGCTGACAAACTCGAGTGAATCACCCAGTGCAGTGATGGCGGACAGTCGAACTTCATTGCTCGTCTCTTCTTTCCTAGCGCCTTGAACAACAGCCGTCAGGATAGCGTTGGAGTAGGAAATGAGGGCGAGGCGAAGTTCCGAGTCGGGACTTTCGCAAATGTAGCCAATGGTGGTCAAGGAAGCCTGCTTTTGATTATCGGCGCCGTCCGTAACGTTCTTGACCAAGTAGGGCATAAGGTCGGTCCAGAGATTGCGAGGTAGCTCAATAGCCGCAATGGATGAGACAACCTGGGCTGCAGCGTTGCCAGCTTGTGGGTTGTTGGAGGACAATGTCTGCAAGGTGAGCTGCCTGATGCGCGCCTTGGTATCATCGTCTATTTGCTGAAGCCATTTGGTCTGGAGCTCTTGCCGTCGCATAAAGTCGCGGGCTGTGAAGGCGTTTTTCAGGGCCAAACCGGCCGCCATTCGGATGGAAGCATCTGCTTGGTCGTTGGCAAGCTCTTGCACCAGGGTCGCAAGATACAGCGGCTATTTGTAGGATTGGACGGTCAGCTAATGAGCAAAATAACGAAAAGGCAGTAGGAGATAAAGGAGAGGGGAGGGGCGTGAAATGAGAGAAAAGGGGGAGCTGAGGAAGGAGAACGAGAGAGCAAATGGCGGGGTTGTTCGCTCTTAGGACAAGGAACGAAAATTGGATTTGAAGCTGTCGAGAGACACGAGCACAATGAATCAACTTACGAAATTGTTCTCCGCGGCCTGGTTCAGTTGCTGCTCGGCGGCATTTCGCAAGTTCGCGTCTGGTTCAGGAAAGCATCTGTTAGCAAGATTTTGTCGAGGGTCCAAAGTGGCAAATCCTCGCCTCTCTGCGCATCAGAATGGTATCCGTAAGAAGCGGTGGTCCACGACTGCCCAACAACACAGTGTAGACGACGGCTCCCCCCAAACTGGCAGGTGGCAAACAAGAGACTCGACTCGTAAGGGTGCCAAGGGCCGGTTCAATAAAACAATAACAACAACAAAAAATCGAAGAAACAGACAGAGTCCCGCGCTGCTTGCTTACCTGGCGACAGCGAGTTGGTGAGCACCTGATTAATTTCTGAGCTCGACATGATGATGGATTATAGGGCGTCTCGTCATGCGGCTCCCGTTGAAGTTGGGTAGGAGAAAGAGAGAGAAGGTTTCGCGAGAAAGCCGGGCGCTGGGAGATAGAGCGCACGTGTGAGAGCTAAAAGGCGGAGACCCAACGCAGCGGGTGGGGGTGTTTTTTTTATTTTCCTGTGGTGGACTTGTAGTTGGTGCGTCGTCGTGGACAAGCAGGTAACGACGGGTCTGGTCTGCTTTTTTACTTTTTTACTTTTTTTTAGTCGACGATCGAACGTAGACAGCGGGGACGACGACGCTTTATGGTTATAACGGGGCGAGAAATCGGACGTTCCTGTCGCGACTTGCTGAGAAGGCGTTGCCGGTGCGAGAGAAAGGGCCAAAGGGGCCAGGAATAGCGAGGGCGGAAGAGTATAAACGAAGGTTTTGGAGCTGTGGAACGCTCGTCAAGCAGTCTCTGGTTCACGGTTTCGAGTGTCAAGGTCGGAGGACAAACGGCATCGAATGGGAGACAGACGAGATGATGAGAGGTTCAAAGTTGTGGAAGGCGACGGAAGATGGAATGCAGATACATGAGTCCCGATGTCTGATGGAATGAGTGGAGAGAACCCCTGACATGCAGCGCCACAGCACTGTTGCAGCGCAGTTGCAGCGAGTTGTAGCACTCGTGGGGGGTATTGGCCGCTACATCGAGGCGCTGGGACGGCGGAAAGCACTGGCGCTTCCACAATTGCCCGCATGGTGCAGCGTAGGACGCAGAGCACCCCTATCCCTAGCCGACAGAGAATGTTACACTTACGAGTATGCAAGCCAAGGCAAACGCGCGTCCTCTTGTGGACGCGGCATTGTTGTTGTTGTTGCTAATCCGCGTCCCATGAGACTTCATGGTGAAGGCGCCCCCAAAGGCGGGGTAGCGGCACCACAAACTGAATGCCGACAATTGGACATTTGTTCGCGGCCCTGCGGTGAATCTGCTGCAATGTAAGTCTTCAAAGGCTATGCGCACGATCTGACTGTCCTCTACAGAATACGAATATCCTCTTTCTTTCTGTCTAGCACAATATCGTGCTGCCTGCCTTCCAACTTCGTCCACATAAGGCTTCCCCGTGCGAGATACGGCATCTATTGGCACTGTGCATTATCCGAGCCATCCCCGCAGATTGCTACAGACAGCCAATCACTGAGTAGATCCGACTACGGACCATCGAGAACTACAGTGGATGTTTGGGCGCTTATGAGCGTTTCAGATGGCCTGCTTTGGATGCCCACTGCCCAGAAGGCGGGATGCCC
This sequence comes from Claviceps purpurea, assembly GCA_029405325.1. Lineage (NCBI taxonomy): Eukaryota > Fungi > Ascomycota > Sordariomycetes > Hypocreales > Clavicipitaceae > Claviceps > Claviceps purpurea. Next base: position 4,647,715 of record CM055782.1, on the reverse strand, counting down.
TGTGTTCTACCATCAATGCAGACACTGTGTCCTGGGACATGTCACATGCCGCATGCGTCATGTCAAGTCTGTCGGCTCAGCTCAGCCCTATCCCGTGATTCGCGATAAAAAATGCCGACAGTACCTCTGTAGTTGTACTCCGTACCTCCCCTCTTGTTACTGCCTACCTATCTGTCACGAAATACCATGCCACGGACTTTCATAATCAAACTACGTAACTGTATCCGACGGACTACTCTGTATCATCCAGCGATACATGCCCCCCAATGAGGTCTTCTCATCTGTAAACAACAAACAAACAAAAAACTCGTTCCCTCGCCCCGCTGCTTCCCCGGCAACGCACCACTATAGCCGGGGCTCAGGCGGAGATTAACTGCTAACCAGGAAGGACAAGATTTGATGGCCCCACGACTGAGGAGCAGGAAGAAAGCGCCAAAATTCACACAAGATGAACGAATGGTGCGTGCATGGAGGGATGTGAAGGCAGTCATTGGGGACAACAACACGGAGTAGGAAGTATGTAGGTACAGAGCACTGTGAGTTCGTGACAGGAGGAGGTTGCTTTTCGACGTGGCCGAAAGCTCACCAAGCTGCAACGCAATTGGCTGTGACCCCTGTCGATGATCTGAAGTGGGACGGTCACAATTCTGCCTTTACGCTCATTGGCTATAATGACAGCGTCACGACTTCGCTCCCAGCTACTCCGTACCTAACCTACAGAAAGAATCCGAATGTACAGCATGTTGTAAAGGACTGGTTGACCGTATCCTATTGGCAAGTACATAGTACTTTCCTCTTTGATATCAAATACTTCTTATTCTTGTTTTTTCTGCTCTTTTCTATCGCCACATGAAGTTGACTCACTCGCCGAAGTTGATCCTCAAGCCCGTCGTGCAAGAACGAGCACGTCACTGCAAACATTGGTATGGAAAGATAATAATGGGAAGAGACACAACGACACGACACAAATCCATATTATATGCACTGCGTGATAGAATGATGACTAAAGAAGTTCTCGTCTCATTCGACCCTTATATCCGTCCTTCATACGTCATTATCGTAAATGTCATCATCAGAAACCCATCCCGGTGCCAGCAGGACGGCATCTACAGTTGCCTCGATTCCCGCCCTTCATATCAGCATCCAACCCCATTATCCCAACCCTAATGCTTACCTGCGTTGAATTCTGCCTCCCAGATCACCAACATCTCCCTCCCACCACCAATACAGGTAACAGGACACGCCATGTCCAACGCAGTGTCCAGAAAGACAGCCCGCGCAGTTACCGCATATACCCCCTCCCCGGCGCCCGACTATCATAAATAACTTCCCTCTCTCGCACCCGCTCATCATCCCACTCATAGTCATACCGTCGCGGCCGCTGCTCGTAATGGTCCCGCGGATGCCGTCTATACCAGTCCTCCATGTACTCTCGTTCCCGATCCGCCTCCACGTACCGGCGACGCCGTCGGCGTATACGAGAGCTCAACTCCGTGAGCTGAAGAACCTGATCCTATTTCCCCCCAAAAAAAATTATCAAATTAGCTGCGACTGTCCCGCTTTCTTGCTCTGTCTCTTGTTTTCATGGAGGGGCGATACTTGGACAGAAAACAGACCAGGACCTGCTTTCTTCGTGGGGGCAACGTACATATGTTAAATAGTCCATGACGTAGAAAAACCACGTCGTCTCCTCATATCGGTAGCCCATCTCCTCGATAGCTTCCCGACACACCAAATCCTTGGTCATCTCCGTCCACATATCCCTCGTCGGCGGCGGAGGCGGGGGCGGCGGAGCGGGCGTACGCGTGATTCTACGCTCAATATCCACATCCACATCAATCTCTCGTTCACGATCATACACCGTCACAGAGGAGTGATGGTCTCGGCCAAACGCAGGCGAGGGCTGCCTTGCCGGCACGAGAGCCCCTTCTCTTTCTGGGATGAATTTTGTTCTTCGGACGCCGCTGTACTTGGACCATTCGGTTTCGGTACTCGCGCCGCCCACGCCGTCCATGCGCACTTTTTCTGTGCCGGGCGGAACATCGACAATGGCCCAGTCCTTGGTGGCGCCGTGGTATGCTTCGCCGATGCGGCCGCGGGAGTCGATTCTGCTAGAAATGTAGTCTGCTTCGTCGTCTGGGAGGGGGGCCCTGGCAGGCGCAGCGGAGTGGGATCGTCGATGTGACCGGCGGTCGTCTATGTGTATGCGTTCGAGGTCTCTGCGGAGAATGATTTCATCGTCGTCGTGGTAGTGGGAGCGGCGCTCTCGCGAAGGGGAGCGGTGGCGGGATGTCGAGCGGTGAATGTCCACGTCTACCTCTGTGCGGTTTTTTGACAGCGAGATGTCGATGTCGGTTTCGCGCTCGCGGGTATGGGTATGGGCGCGGGGACGAGGTGGTGGCGGAGGAGAGGGCACCTTTGCTCGGATGACGCCTGGTCGTGGCAAAGACGAAACCGCCGTTAGCGATGAATCATGTAACTTGTGTTCTTTTGATTTGAAGGCAAACTCACCATGATCAATATCTGTATAGTGTGTAATGACCTCGCGCTCAAGAATCGGCACCCGCACCACCGGCGGAAGAGGTGGCGGCGACGGCGAAGGACTCGGCTCCCTGGCCTTTTGTCTCTCGATGATTCTCGTGTGAATATGCTCCTTGATCGGGGACGGGCTTCTTCTCCTCCTCTCGACGAAGCGAACCGAGTGCGCAGATGGAGACCTCCTCCTCACGACGGAGGGACTTCTCGCCCTCTCTCTTTCTCTTTCAGTTTCTCTCTCGACGATTCTCGTACGCGAGTGCTCATGGCTGTGGTCATGGAAGTGAGGGGACTCGCTTCTTGGTCTGTGGACTAGACGCTCCTCGCGCACGCGCACGGGACTGGGGCTTCTCGGGCGTCGATCCCACGTTTCTATGTCGCGCTTTCGCAATACCATGGGCCCAGCATCGGTGCGACGAGCATCTTCGCGAAGGAACGAGGGCGCCGAGTCCCTTTCGCGGACGGGCGGAGGCGGACTCCTCGTCGTGACTCTGCGGGTGCGATATTCGGCATTCTCGAAGCGGGGTTCGGATCGTCGAGGAGCGGCGTAGTAATCCCGCTCTTCGAACTCAGTCATCCGCGCGCCGCGTTGAGACATGGTGTTTGGAGGGATGGAACGCCGTGAAAAGAGGAAGATATCAAAATGAGAAAATGTCAAGGGGTAAACAGAAGCTTCCACGGCTGCTTCAAGATGTGATCGTGGGGTACGCCGGTTCGCTTATCTCGAAGATGGTAATTTGGAGGAGGGGCAAATTGCGAAAGGCCGGCACATAAGCTGAAAGCCGCGGCAAGCGTCTCGAGGCTTACAGTTATTACAGCAGTTTAAAATCAGACCAGGTAAGTTTATGATGTGGCAGAGCTGCGTGACTGTGTGAGGGACTCTGGTATTGGTCCAGACAACCAGTTGCAAGTTCACGGAGGAAAGGCCATGGATGCTAACTTCTAAGTGGCCCCGTCACGACTCACGGCACGCCCGACGAGGATGCCCGACATCACGCCCAACGACGTCACAGGGCGCTCCTACACGCTGCACTTTGACCATAATCCCGCTGAATGGATGTGCCTTGCTTGAAAAGCAGGTGGCTGGCGACGGCGAGTTCGCTCCTTGTTATGAGCGGGGCAGCGGATGAAGACTCAACTTTCAAGAGCACAAAGCAGACGGGCTGCGAAGCGGATCGGGACGGCCCAACGCCGCGAGCCCAAAAGATACCTAGGTTCTTCTAGGTTTTCAAGCACGGTGGCCTGAGATGGTGCAATGCGTCAGCATGCGATACAGAGAAGGGACGCAGCAGCTCGACATCCATTCAGACGACGGAAGTACCTATGAGAACGACGTATTCGTACGTGATGAATGACGACAGCCGAGGACGAGACCAGATGACTGGCGCGGCGTCCAGTCAAGTCGTCAGACGACATGCATCATGTCTTACTTGGAGCAGCAGGCTGATGTGGACTACGTACTCCGTACATGATCATCCCGCGAATTAGACGCGTGTTCGAGGCCATCCCGCCGATAAGACGAGGTTATCGAATGTATTAAAAAAGTCAATGAATGGAGTGAAAATGACAAAGGATGAACAGAAACGACTACATACGAAGTACTGTGTGATGACGCCGCAAGCATCGCCCGCCAGTATACCCACCAAGAACGACACAGCAACTCGGGCAACAACATCACCACCAACGTAGATAGCACTGAGCCCGACATCATCGAAAACAACGACAAGGCCTCCGAAAACGCTATGAAAACTCATCCCTTCTAAGCTTCCCACTGCCTTTTCCCGTCACCCATTCAGCCCATCTGACACCACGATGACTCGAGACCCAAACCACCCCAATCTTGGCGATAACCTCAGATTTTCGCCTCTTCACCTGCCTCTTCAAAGCATGATACCGAGACTTGTGACTTTGATAAAGTGCGAGTTGAGGGTGGTACTGGCGTAGTTTGGTTTCCCCAAGCGAAAAGGATCAGCTCCAGTTGGCATACAACGTTCATCAAGTATCGACCCCATTACCTCACGATCGGGACTCAAGCGCCGTGGATGAGCAATTTTTTTCTTCTTCAAGTATCTTCCAACTATTCCAACTGTCATATACTCAAATTCACCAGCTTTATCGCTCATTCGGACAGTCAGTAAGTTGTGACACAATAAGCGATCGAGATGTGAGTCGGCGAGACATGATGATATCGCAAACATCATTGACGAAGTGTTTCACTTCAGCAATGCAGTTCTGGCGGCTACAAAAATGGTAGCTTTATAGAGACTGTGATACCTACGGTAGTCAAATATGAAGGGAGCAGAGAAGGACAGAAAGGAATCGATGTTCGGAGGGGTGCGTCACGCGTGCACGCGGAGTACACCGAGCACTGGCAGCCAAGGGCCTCATCGTGATGGCCAAGAAGTAACAAAAGGTACAGCAGGATGCCTGTACATGCCACAGCATGATGTAGACGAAACGAGCCAACATCGTTTGAAACCCTGAAAGCTGAGCGCACAGAGAAAAGTCCTGGCCATCTGCCGTGCCAGTACTGACTCGCTGTACATGACAAACATGGGCATAAGAAATGGCATCGCATCATAGAATCTATCTTCTCCCAGCTACAGTATCTAGGTTCCTACTCCCCCGGGCCCCATCAAGTCTTCAAGTTCTTTCATTAGCACAGCATACAAGGTCCATTCCGTAATCTGTAGTCAAACTCACACCCTTCCCCCTACACAGGTACTCCATCCATAGCTCCAACATGAGGAATCTGAGCTCGTGAGAGGTAGAGAGGGCAAATGAGGAAGACTTCCAAAAACAGGAATAGCCTCCAAACAAATTCATGCCCACCGTAGCAAAACACATCGCGAAAGCAACAAATTCAAGCTCCAAAAAAAGCAGAACAAAAGGCTTTTCAGCATGCATCATCTCATCTCGTCGTCATCCCCCCCCATACCCCCTCTGGCCTCCAACCTCCCTCAGCAACAACAGCCCCATCAACATCTCTCCTCAATCAAGCAATCCCTCTCTTAACATCCTTCGCATCCAGCCCCGTCAACGTATTCTTCCGCGGCCGCGGATAATCCGGCCTCCCCTCCAAAACATTCACCACCTCCCTCAACCCAAGCCAATGCGCAACCCTAGGTCTCCGATTCGGCCAATCCGTACCCGACTCCTCCAAAACCTCCATGGGCGTAAACACAACCTCTGAGCCCTGAATGCCAATCACACTCGTGCTATTCGGATCCTTCTTGACGCGGTTATGCGCATTGCGTCCATATTCTTCCAAGTGCTGGATACACTTGATTGCGAGGCGCACAGCGCGGCACCGATCCATTGGGGAGGGAATCCCACCTTGTTGGACATGGCCCGGGATACTCTCGCGGCTTTCGAACCGATCGTGGGCTTCTTCGCGAATGATGCTGGCAATGAGTTTGGCGTCGTAGACTTTGCTGGCTTTTTCGTTGACGAGGATGAGGCGGCCGGCGCGGGATTGGCCGCGGTCTTTTTTGAAGACGTCTTTTAGGTGGTTTACGTCGGCGTGGAGCATGTCGAGGCTGATGCCTTCTTCGGGGATGTAGACGGCTGAGGCGCCGACGCTGAGACCGCTGAGGGTGGCGACGTAGCCGCAGCGGCCGCCTTGGGTTTCAATGACGAAGACGCGGCGGCGGGTGGCGGATGCGGATTGCTTGATTTTGTCGCAGTAGCTGACTAGTTCGTTGAGGCAGGTGTCGGAGCCGAGGGAGTATTCTGTGCCGGGCACGTTGTTGGAGATGGTGGCGGGGAGGAGGCAGACGGGGATGCAGAGCGAGGGGTACTTGTCTCGGGCTTTGCGGAGCTGCGATACGGAGTGGAAGGCTTCGAAGCCGCCAATGATGAAGAGGGCGTCGAATTCGTATTGCTCGATTAGGTTGGCAATGAGCTCCATGCCGGATTCTTCGGGGAGTTCGCGGTTCGTTCCAATCTCGGAGCCGCCCTTGCTGGCCCAACCGTCTACCTCGAGCCAGTTGAAGGGTCGCACGGAGCCGAGGGGCTTGTCGTCGTGATGGCGGGCGAAGCCTGCAAACCCGTTATGAATGGCAATGGGCTCGTGCCCTCTGCTGAGACAATGGGCGACAGCCCCTCGAACAGCCGCGTTCATACCACCAGCCGGAGCACCGACATTGATAAAGCCAATCTTCATGCGCTACATTTTGTACAGTTGGTCAGCACAATAACATGACCCGGAAGAGGAGAGAAAGAACGGAGTAACGGGAGGGATGGACAGATATCACTCACGTGCTTTTCTGGCAGCTTGTGGTCGTCGATCAACACATTGGTAGTTGTAATATACGACTTGTACTGGTCGGCAAATTCGTTATCACGGAGTGCCATGGCCTGGTCGAATTGTTTGTTGTCAATCAACGTGGATACTTTCTTCGTCTCTTGCACGGCCTTCATCAACGGCTTGCGCACAATCTTGTTCTCGTTCATGGCGATGAAGCAAGTTTCGGTTTCCGGTGTAGCCTCGAGGACTGCCTTGACAGCCTCGACACCTTGAAGCGTGGAGATGATTCGGTCGTAAGCCACAGCCGTGCCACCTCGCTGCACGTGGCCCAGAGTAGTGATGCGCGTGTCCAAGCCGAGGCCGCCCTCCGTCTTGTCCGAGAGAAGATCCCTGATCTCTTCAGGGCTGATCTTGTTGCCGTCCTTGTCGCGGGCACCCTCGGCGACGATGACAATGGTCTTGCGCTTGCCCATCTTGCGGTGGCGGTTCACCACGAGGGACATGTCTTCCCTCCAGTCGTGCTCCTGGGGACGCTCGGGGATGAAGACAAAGTCCGCGCCCGTAGCCACACCGGCGAGCAGCGCCAGCCAACCGCAATGCCGTCCCATGACCTCAATGACAAAGGCACGCGAATGAGACGAGGCAGTGGCCTCGATGTAATCGACCATTTCACAGATTCGGGATAGAGCAGAGTAACAGCCAATGGTGGCATCGGTGCCAGAAAGGTCATTGTCTATGGAGCCGACAATACCAACAATGTTGAGGTGCTTGTACGGGGCAATTTGGCTCTTGGTGAGTTCCTTGTTGGCGACCAGCTCCTGGAGCAAAGACGGCCACTCGCTGCGGAACCGGTCTGCACCAGTCAGAGAGCCATCTCCTCCGCAGATAATCAAGGCGTCGATTCCGTTGAGCACCATGTTCTTTGCGGCCGTGAGTCGCCCAGGTCGTTCGTAGAAAGCCATGCACCGAGCCGTGCCGATCAGGGTACCGCCTTCGGACAGCCATCCTCGCACATCGTGCCAATCCATCTGCTTGATGAAGTCTCCTCCACGGACCAAGCCTTCGTAGCCTTCGTACACGGCGAAGGCGTCACACCCCAGGTGGATGGCCATGCGCACAACGGCGCGAACCACGGCGTTCATGCCCGGGGAGTCACCCCCGGAGGTCATGACGGCAATCTTCTTTTTGGGCGCCATGGCTGGAGATGGAGCCCTTCGTAGTGAGGGAAACGCCGAGCACACGGGAGAGTATGTCAGGCCTGCGACCAGAGCCCGCCAGAGCGATGTAAGGATGTTTCGAAACGGCGCGAAGAGGATATCGAGAGGTCGGAACAAGGGCCGGAGGAAGGGCGCCGTAGGCATTGACAAGGGCGTCCACTAACCCAGCAGGGACCTCAAGAGCGATGTAGACGCACAGTAAATAGGAAGTTGGTTGAGGCGTAAGAGATAAAGACGCGGAACGGAATGTAGGGGAGGACAAGGAGAAGAGGTTGGGCGGTCGGCGGAAAGACGCCAAGTCAAAAGCGGTTTCAACGGGATGGAGGGGCAGAGACGGCAAACGACGACGGAACGTGGATTGACGGAGTGACGTCGGCTGCATCCGTCAGCCCATCCGACAGGCCACCAGTACGGCCCAACACACCAGAACATTCAACAGGCCACGAGAAGTCAGCAGACATTACATTGAGCAACACGGAACTTGGCACAAGGAACAGGAATCAATGCTTATGCGTGGGACAATCACTCGCACGCAGGTTTCGGCTTCAATTGTTTCAGCATCGCGCGTCGAGCTGGATGCCACTCCAAGCTTAGCGTACATTAGGTAGCTTAGCTTCCACAGCTTAACGAGCTTTTGGGAGCGTTTTTTTTTCTTTTTCTGTTTTTTGGGGCCTCTAGGCTCTGTGGCGTCTTCAATGATTTTCCTGGTGCTGTCATGCGGGGCAAACCCGCGTTGCCCCTCCATCTTCAAATCTTGGCTTGTGTTGAGCCACCACTCACGGCAGCACTGCGCCTTCCCGTGCCTGAATCAACTCCCCGTTGACACATGCGGCCTCTGCAGAAAAGCAGACCTATTCGCTAAAGAAATTTATTATTAGATGGCGATAAAGTACACGTTGCGCATCTGGCTGGTCGCCTGGATCTGGGATCTGGGATGCATCATGCTTGTAACGAGTTACATGAGGGCTTCTTCCGAGGTGCTTGTCTGATGTGGCTGAGCCACAGCTGCAGCCTCATGTGGCGCGGCTCATCCCGCACTGCAGTTCTGCACGTCACGTCTTCTCACTGGTGGCGCGTCGCACTTCGTAGAATTCATGAACGTCCACTCTGATGTACATACCAGGACACCGCATCACAGCACCATACATCGCAACACACACAACACACACAACACATCACACCGCAGCAGACGACTGCATACCAAGGCTTCTATACATGTGACAGCAGCATCAATCGATCCGGTGGAGGCCGTCATCAGCCATGAATTCCGCCGAGAGCCCGCCATTGTCCTTGCGACCCTTCCCCGTTGCCGACCGCGCCCCCAAGAACCTAGCCGAGTTCATATCGCGCGTCAACGCCCAGGCGGGAGGTTTCCGCGACCTCACCGAAGAGAAGCTCCGAGACGAAATCAGATCGCGGGATGGCCTCGGGCTTGTGCCAGACTCGGACCCCGAAGATGTGGACATGTCGGATGCGGGTAACGAGGAGGATCAGGCCAAAGACCCAAGCCTTGCACGGAATGAGGTCCTCAAAAATATTGAGTACGTGATGAGAACTCTTCTTGTTTCTCAGTTTTTCCCTTCTTTTCGAACAGGAGACGCCAGAGGCACTCTTACTGATTTGCGCTTCTTACTGGCAGAATCGCGAGCAACACCGCCATGTTGACACTCGATTCCCTCTCCCTGCTCCTGTCGAAACAGAGTCCCACGCAAGCCAGCTTGACCCTCTCGCAGCAATTGCGAGAAATGGTCGGCATCGGCACCCTGGGTGCTGATCGGCTCGACGAACCGACCGCGAAACCCTCTCAACAACCTGCGGAACAGGAAGAAGTGGCTATGGGCTTGACCCTAATGCAGATCAACCAAGCGAGAGACGCCGCCGACGAGACGGGCAAGTTTTTGCAACGAGAGGTCGAGGCGGAAGGTAGATACTGGAGGGATATCGTCGCGGTGAAAGAAGCTGGATGGGCCATCTGCAGAATGCCCAAGGAGCGGCATACGCTGGCCGTCAAATTCGGCTTCTCAGAGGGTACGTGTGGCGGGCATATTTGAACCAAGACCAAGACACTTTTCCACGACGTGAATGGCGTGCAAACGTGCGAAACCCAGGCTAACCCAAATTCTCATCTCAAGCTGCCGCCGAGTTCAAGAATAACGGCTTAGCGCCGATGAATAGAGGTCCTGATGGATTCATCGACCTGGATCTTGGGGGGCTAGGAGATGTATCGGAAGGACTTGTAGTCGCCTACGAGAAGAACGGCAAGGTAGTCGGTCGATCGGTTCCTCGTCGAAGAAAGGCGCCCAACGACGGCGCCTCGCTCGTGTCCCGTGTGCTCGAAGCCCGTAATACCATCTTCTCGCAGGAGCTCTGGCATGAGTTGGTGTGCGAAGCTCGCACCCTGGCCGCGTACGATGTCAAGCTGCAAGGATCAACCATTACCTTCCGGGTCGACGATTCCTCCAGCATCATCCTCGAGTTGGTTGCGCTCGAATCGCATTCCACCATGGATGACGAATCATCATCCGACAACGGCAGTGGCAGCGACAACAACACCAGTAACAAGAACCACTATGACGAGAGCAATATACACATGAATAACGACAGTAATGATAACGATTTTCACGACAACAGCATCTCCAACAACATCAACAACACCAGCGATACCAGCGATACCAACTACACCACCATGGCAGAGACGATATCCCTCTCCCTCCACATCCTCCTCAGCTACGCCCACCGCTACAACGAGCTCATGAGGATACGTCCCGTTCCTCCACACATCTCCCGCACCCGAGGCCAACAAGCCTACGCCCTTCTCCGACCCGTCATCGCCCGCATCATGTCCATCCGCAGCATCCAAGAATGCACCGAATTCATCGGCAACATGACAAAGGCTCTCCACAACGCCGGCTTCCGCTCCTCGTCCTTTACCCTCAAAACACCCCCCTACTCTGTCGTCGACGCCACGACCCATAGCCCCAACCAGCCCGCCGGGTCACAGTCCCTCATCCGTAACATGCTCCTCCCCATCGAAGCCAACATCATCTGGACTATCCTGCCAGACACGAGCCTCACCATCCGCTGCCGAACATTCATCTTCCCCGTCACCACCACATTCTACCACATCGTCCTACCGGCTTCAGCAGAGCTCCTCCGTCGGCATTGCGCCCCATTCCCGGACGGATACACTGATATAGGGGGCCTATTCGATTACATCTGCACCACGACCTCACGCGTCCTGGCCCTGCATTTCCTGTCCAAGCTCTCTCACCCTATTTCTGGTCCTGGGCTGGACGGTAGCCACACGGGGGACTGGATGCAGATCCCGCACAACTCTGCGCTACGACACGCGGTGGATGAGAAACGCGAGATTCACTTTTCGGTGCTGGATGCGCCGGTTGCGCTGTATGTATCTGGTACGGTGCCTATGAAGGACCACAGGAATGGCGACGGCGGGGACAGCAATGGCAAAGAGGGAGAGTGTGTTGGAAACGGCGAGAGGATTTCTGGGGATGACGCGGCGTGTACGTGGACGTGGACCGCTGGCCAGGAGGGTAGTGAGTCGCGGACGATGGAGGATGTTATTGCTCATTGTGCGGGGACCATGCGTTCAGATGTAAATGGGGTTGTTTGATCCAAGGGGTGTTTATGGGAGGGGTTTGATCGTGGAAGGACTGGGGATCCGGCGCCGCGGAATGGAGGCATCGTGGACTAGGATCGCTTGGAAGAACGGCCGTAGTTTACTGGCCATTGGTGCTGAAGCGGTTCTCTTCGTTTGTGCTGTTTCGTGAGCGCGGCAGCGCCCCCCGGAGGGTCGCCGAAGGCTAGTGGAATAGGTGGTGCGGTGCGGTGCGTAGAGCCCCCGGGTTTCTTCATAGTTGGCCTATGAAGACCTGAAACTTGCTCTGCTATGATAGGCAGGATGAAGAGACAGATGTGAAAATAGATCAAGAGCAGAAGAATCGATTGGGCGTGGTCCTGTCTTCGGTAGAGTGTGTTTGTCCGATACATCATGATTCACGCACACGGGAATGTAGCCGCACAGAGCGCTACTTTGCTGCATCACGCACAAATCACTACCACTCGTGACGGCTACTCTGTTTCAGCTCTGCCCGTTGCACTGCACCTATGTATTCCGCACTAAGCAGGTTCTATCAGCTTAGTGTTCTGATCTTTTGGTCGGGTCGGTAGGGGTATCCGACGATACGATTCCTCACACCACTCACCAACGCTTATAAAAGCCGAGCCCTTGCCCGCCCAAGTTCCAGTTATCCTAACTTCTTCTTCTTCACACCCAAGTCTACAACACTTGGTATTCTCGAGACTGTTGTCTCAAAATGACTCTCTGCTGCTCCAGCATCCCCGATGGTCACGGGTGACTCCTCATACCCAACATCGCTGCATCTTTTTCTCGCAATTCTCTATTCCACATCCTTGTGTGCAATCACACTCAGATTGCCATGCAGACTTTCTTTTCGATTCACTTCTGGTGGATCAGGGTTTCGGGTACCACTTCACCAAGAAGTCTGAAGAACATGAAGACCACGACAGTCTGTCAATAATGACGGTGGAATATACATCTCTAGACTCTGAAGTCATGATCCGGCCGTCAGAACAGACACAATTTTGTGTAAGCTGAGTACCCTTCCCTCTTAAACGAGTCGCGAAAGGAGATTGGTGAAGGAGAAATCGCAGTGGTTCTGTTGTTGATAGGTTACAATGTAAAAGGAGGAAGGGATTGAGCTGACGATGGTTGAAGTGTGAATGGGATATAGAAGATTGTACTCGATGTTTTTCCTTTGTGTTTATTTTTCAGTTTCTTGTTCTCAATCAATGACTTCGATTCTATGCGATTCCGACCTATCCTAGTCCTGGATCGATCTGTGACCACTGACACCGTAGCTGGCTCTTGCCTTTCATCTCCATCTATTCTCTACCTCTTTATTAGAGATTCGACCTATCCTGCTTCCTGTCTTGTGACACCGTAGGGAGTTGTTCGTAGGAGCTTTACTCTTTCTGGTGACAGCCTACATAGTACAGACCGCCGAGGCGTGCTGCGTTGCAGCCTCAACGGAGGGTGAGTAAACAATCACAAAACTTGATCAGGACCCAGGTCACAGTCCTTAAGCGGCTGTTCGTTGTTCTCTCAACCCCGATTCCCCGAACTCGCACCAGCACGAATGCTTGAAACTGAGAATAACGACGCAATTTCACATTCCAGGTCTCTACTCATAGGGTCACGATTGCGAAGTAACGATTGCATGCTTTGTACATATTTAATGAGAATGCTGTATACCATACTCCCTCCGTATGAACGCCGACAACAGAGAGGTTCACAGTTCGATTCATCATAGCTACCTTTCCTGTTTGCATTTTCCATGCTGTTAAGGCTTTCAACGCTGAGCTACATTCATGATAACACCAACACTTTAAACGAGACGACGTGAGTTGCAGACCAACACAGCTTTGCGCCCTGCCCTCTTGGTCCTGCTGCCGCAGTCCTTAACTTACGGATATAAACGGCCCTTTTAACTTGAGTGACGAGTCACGACATCTTTTCACGTTTCTATATGACTCGTTGTCACGTTTTGAGATGTACATACATACTCCGTAATTATGTACTTCTTTTCACGGTCGTATAGGTAGGTACAGGCTACAGCATCCTCTGTACTCTTGTGTACATCGTCATCCGCAAGTTGCAACAAATTCTCACCGTTCCATGAATCCCTGCCCATGGTTACATTCCCAACTTCTTCTCGAGTCTCACCGTCAGACTCCACGGTCTTAGTCTCCACCATTAGAGTCTAGAATCTACCTACCTACTCCCGGCTCCGTAGACACACAACGGCCATAGCATTTATAGGTACACGACGCCTTCACACTCCGTGCGTACATACCCGTTCCACTTGACCCCTGTCTATGGTTACATCCCACCGTTAGACATACAGCCGCGCCCACGGGCATGCGCATGAAGGCTATCTATGTATGTACTCCGTAGTACGGAGTACGGAGTATGTGGCCGGGATTCAAACATGACTTCCTGCACGCCCCCATACAATTTCTCGTGCATGGAGTACACATAGTTAGTCACCTGCCACAGCATCTCTAGTTGCATGCTCAAATGATGTCAAATCCTCATGCAGGAAAGACGTCCGTCCCCTTCAGGACTTTTTGTCGTCCACAGGCGCGCGCCAACACGGAGTGTTGACATGTAATCTACCCTCATGACAGCCAGATCTCTCTTACAACCTCTCTATGTAGTCACTTTCCGCGCCTTGTTCCCTGTACTCCGTAAGGGTACATTAAATTATATTGATACTAAACTCCCTTCATACGGCAGCCACGTCTAGATTTCATGCCTTTGCAGTATCCACACACTATCTCCCACACTAAGTCAGAAACCCGTGGACATATGAGCTCAATCAATCTGCCCACTACACAATTTCCTCGTTCCGGCTATCCATCCCGAGCCCGTGAGCAGACCGTCTGTCTCAATGCCTACCACTGACAACATCTTGTATTCATTTCAGGATCCACGCATGTTTTCTCCAATCTATCACACGACACATCGCCAACTGTTGGCTGCATGGGACTCTCATTTGGCAAGCAAACAAAGGCCCCAACTTTGCTGGCCAGATGGCACTTCATGACCACATGTCCCACTCCTCATCGCGTATTGAACAAGAACTTCAACTCGCTCACATTCAGCCGCCCAATCTTCATGCTCTCCGTTTCGTCAAGCGCCGCCTCCACAATCTCCTTCTTCTTCTCTTGCAACTGTACGATTCGATCTTCCACCGTCTGCTTCGTGAGGATTCGATAGACATTCACCTCGCGCTGCTGCCCGATTCGATACGTCCGGTCAATAGCCTGCATCTCGATGTAAGGGTTCCAGAACGGGTCCATGATGATGACACGGTTTGCCGCAGTGAGGTTGAGGCCTGCGTTGCCGGCGCGCAGCGACACCAGCATGACCTTGACCTTGGGGTCGTCACGGAAAGTATTGGCTGCGTCGCTCCGTCGGTCGCCCGACATGCTGCCGTCGTAGCGGAGCGGCTTAGATTCGAACTTTTCGTGCCACATTGCTACCTCAAGCAGATCGAGCAGGAGGGTCCACTGTGAGAAGATGATGGTCTTGTCGCCTGTGCGGCCGATTTCCGTGAGAAGTCGCATGCATTCCGAGACTTTGGCCGCCGGCATCCATGTTTTGCGGAGGTATCGCATGTACGTCTTGTAGGCTTCCATGTTTTTGGCCGCTTCGAGACGGAGACTCTTGAGCATGTGGGGCTTTACATCGGGCTTCTTTCCTTTCCCTTTACCTTTGCCTTTGGTCTTGCTCATGGTCTCCTTTCCCTTTCCCTTCTTCTTTTTCTTCTTCTTCTCCAGCTCGCTTTTCCGTTGCTGATTTCGTTTTTTTCGTTCTAGTAAGGATGCCTTCATATTCAGAACTTCGAGACTATCAAGGCCGTCTTCGTCGTTGTCCTCCATCTTTCCCTCACTCTCGTCATCGTCCACGACAAAATCCTTCAGGTTTCCCCTGTCATCGACTTCGTCCATCTCATCGTCTACGTCCGAGTCAGATTCGTCCGAGTCGGATTCGGTTTCCGCATCGCTGGCATCTGAGTCAACGGCCTCCAGCTTGTCTACACTCTCGGGCATGTGAATCTTTTTGAACAAGTCGAACGTGAAGCATTTCCGTGGATTGAATGCTCCACGACACACAGGGCACTTAGCCGTGTTGCTCTCGTGGCCCTCCTGGATGTTCTGCGACATGGCAGTGTCCGAAATGCGAATTAGGCAGTCCTTGCAGCTGTCGTGCCCGCACGGTATGAAAAACAAGGGGGACTGGACCACATCGTAGCAAATTGGACACTCAAAGTTGTCGAGTGTCCTGATTCTCTCGACAATTACCTTGTCCAAATCTCTGACAGGCTGCTCCACATCTTCATCGCTTCCTACTACTGCGCCGCTCGCATCATCAACATCCAGATTGAGATGCGGATGACAACATGCCTGACGGAGTCGAAGGAGCAGAACGAGAATGTTGGAGTAGTTCTTCCCGATGGAACCCTCTCGGAGATACTTGCTGAACAAAACCTGGGCCTTTTCCTCGAGCTGCTTGTAGAAGTCGCGCTCGTCTGTAGACAGCTCGGCATACACAACTTCCTCCTTCTTGCGCGGCAGTTCCAAGATGGGCTTCCCGTCGAGGAGGGAATCTTTCTTGCGGCGCAGCATGACTGCTTTTAGTAGCGCTCGAAGTCTGTCCATAGCTTGGCTTTTTGGATCACCTCTCTGGCCGAACAGGGCCCCAAACGCCTTGCACACTGAATGTCAGTACTTTGATCGAACAAAATCTACTATCTTGAGTGGGCCGAATAACAATGAATGTGCTCATACCTGTCGGAAATTCTCCCAGGAATTGTACGGTTTGATCTGAAGAAACTTCAATAGCGAGAAAAGCTCCAAGACCCCGTTCATCATAGGCGTGCCAGTGAGACACCATCTATAAGTCGCTTTCAGATGGTGACATGCTTTTGCTGTCTTGGTATTCCTATTCTTGATGCACTGCGCCTCATCTAGAATGACTCGGTGGAAGAAAGCCTTGCCTGGATTCAAGAGGGGAAATTTGAAACTACACGCTCTGTCATTGAAGTCAATATTTCGATCCTTGTTTTCTTCCATGAACTGCTCAAGTCTTTTTAGTTCTGATGCGATAGTGCCGTAGGTGGTGAGCACCACATCATATTTCAACAGGTCTTCCGTTGTGGACTTTTTGCCATGATGCACGAAGACACTCAGCCTGTGTCCCGGATTCGTCTTCTTCATAAGTTCTTCCTCCCATTGGCGGATAAGTGAGAGCGGTCCGATGATGAGGTTCGTCTAATCAAATCAGCAAATGTATCAAAGGGATCGCACTGCACACCCTGTATTTTGGGCGACGACCTACTTTTGGACGCGACTCGGCGCGATTCGATAGCATGAGGGAAAGCGTAGAAATAGTTTTCCCCAAACCCATATCGTCGGCTAGGATGCCGCCCTTGTTGGTGCCCGCTTCCATTTTCTTCATCCATGCAAGCGCAACTCCTTGGTGTCGGTAAAGAGGGTATTTGAGACCTTCCGGACCAACCTCGCGATTGTACTCGGGAATGTCGATGTCTGGCCTAATATTCTTTAGCAAATCGTCGATCTCTTGACCTGTCGCTGGCGATGTGTCCTCTTCATCAGCCGCCATGATATATTGAAGTCGATCGTCCAGAGGGTTCCCAAAGGTATCTATGCCCCTCATAAAGTCAAATGTGCTGGTCTTGTTGATGATTCGCGACATGCTGCTTCCGCTCGGCCCGGCCATAGTGGCCATACTCGGCGTCTGAGAGTATCTTGATCCTGCAGCCACTGCACCATGATAATCACTTGATGGCCTGAAGCTTGGAGAAATTGGTGGCAAGGCAGGTTGACTGTGGTGGGGGTGAACCTCCGGTCCGGAGGTCTGCGAGCTTCGTGCACCGAACGAGTACCTGCCGGAATAACTTGGATTTTGTACGGTGGGTGCGTGACGCGGAGATGTACCAAGTGAAGTCCGGGGTGTCGCATCCCATCTCGGATTGTATGCTCCAGGCATCTGAGTCCCATGTGGTTCAGTTGATGGCGTGGTCGGATGTTGTCTTGCGGAGCCAAGGACGGTTGGAGCTTGGGATGGATACCAAGGTCCATCACTCGGCGAGCCCGCGTTCAAGCGCTGCGTCTCCATGAGCCTGGAAAGAGCGGATGGCTGAGAAGATTCGGTGTTAGACGAGGATGGCATAGTCATCGAGGAATCCTCTCGTGACTGATCGCTCGAGAGTCGCAATGCCAGACGCCGATCTTCGTTCTCCTGTTCTCGCTGCTTGGCCCGAGCAAGCTGTTGTGAGACACAATAAGCATCTAAATCAACATCGTCCCTATGTCTCTTAGAATATTTACTTCACGAGTTTTCCATGTGTTTCATTTGTGAAGGGAGTACGGAGAGCATACCCAGTAAGGTCGATCATGTCAGAAGGTTCGTTCAGGAATGATCTTGTGCCGTAGCCAAGCCCAGATGACCTGGCGACAGGCCCGTCGTGACGAATAGGAGTGGCACGTCTCGACTTCACCCGGCCGTCTGCTGAGTCCGAGTCGTCTTCGCGAAGATTCCGTTTCCCACTGCGCACAGCTCGGGGACTTCCCCGGCCGCGCTCATCGCCTTGGAACGTCGGCATCTTGGACAACGATCCACCTGCAATAGCAGGAGATCTAGGCGTGGAGTTTGAGTCTATTGCTAGTTTGTCAGCGTGGAAGTTCTGGGGCAGAGATGGCAATAAAGTGATGAATGTAATGAGCGTGGAAAAATGTCGAAGGTCTCCCAGGCGGCACGAAGTCCGACCAGAAGTCAGAGCCGCAGTCACTGATCTTGCATCTCAGAGTGCATCGACAACTCGGGAATCATGCAGTATCATCCATCTATGTGCAGTCAGAGCACAAAAGGTTTGCAGCACAAGATGACACATCGTGGATCTCTGCACAGTTCAGTGGAAAGGAAGGAGCGATGGTGGAAGCGATCACGGCATCGTCTTGGAAAGGTAAAGCGTCACACTTACTGCTTGATGGACCAGGGAGGGTCGCAGCATCTGGCAGGAATACAGGCGGTTAGTAAAAACTGCCATAAGCTCGGTAAGAAGTAAAAAAGAGGCACAAGGGAACACACCATCGCTTCTTCCCCAGGATCCTTGTCTTATTCGCCTGATTTTGTCTTTCAGTCGTTCGATCTTGTCTGTGAGTTCCTGCCGTTCAAGCTCGATACCCGGCCAGGACTCGGTTCGCATGGAATCCAGTACCACATTTTGTATGGTTAACTCCTCTATAGCTTCCTCCAAGATACCCTCGATTTCCCTTTCGCTGAGAGAGCCTGCCATTTTTTATCCTGGGTCTTGTAGGTAGCCGCGCAGTCGATACACCAGCATCGACGGTTTGCTGCGACAGCCTGCGCCAGAACGCAACGAAGGGGGCGGTCCGAGATGTGTGATTCTTCGTGGAGCATAAGACACAAGACAGAAGAACGGGCACTAGGCGAGTCGGTAGCTTGCGTGATTCTCGCGATTAAAGCGATTGATGACAGCGGTGTGTGCGAGTTGCCCGTTCGTGAATGAATCGGAGGCGATATCGATTATCGATAACCCACGGGTGAAAAGACAGAGCCTGAACGCCGCGACGCGTCGTGTGGGGTCGTTGTGGAGTGGTCTAGTGGAGCGCTCGACAGCTCCTATTGGCTAGCGCATCACGACGCGTCACAAACACCATTAAACTTCGGAGGGGTTTGCGGCGTCAGCTATGCCTCAAATGATAAATCTCAACTCCATTGGATGCAGGCGTACGGTGCCCGGTCAAGAGGCGAGGATGCGTATGATGCATCTATTCAGAAGTAACGAGAAGGTAAGCTTGCGAATATTATAAACAGTAATGCATCGAAAGCAAGCGGCTAAATGTAGCCATCTTGTCATCGAGCCTCGAGGGCCTCCCCAACGAAGCCGTCACAACTCTAGCTATGAGAACCAAATGAGAGAAAAAGTGCAAGCTGCCCATCTGGGGAGTGTATGCGTCTGTTTTGGCATCTCTCATAAAACTAGCTCAACTTGATTGCATCCAAATAATTGTGTAGACGTTTTATCAGTTCGAAAAGTAGAACGATCGAAGTGAATTGCCTGAGCAACTCTGCAGTGTGCATTACTGGTACCCTAGAGCGTTCCGCCAACAACAACAACAATGTCACATGACGTAGTGGCGTTAAAAACACAACAACAATAACAATGTCACAACAGCACTCGTTGACTTGCGAGTCGCCCTTCATCTTTCTGAATTCTCACACAACATGTACTAGGTATATGTGTACATATTAGGTACCTACATACCTATGTATGTACCTACATTGTAATCACTCTGCTCGAGAGCGCTGTGCTGAAGGTCACCTACAAACTATACCGACAGAGAGCACACAAGGAGGACAAGTCTTCGGCGTTGCATTGGCCCGACACGAAAGATGGCATGCACCTTGGGCTCGATTTTGCCTGAAGCCAAGAAGATATGTAGGTACGTACATACCTAGATATGATAATGTACTCGTGAGTCGTGGGTGTAACCTTTTGAAAAGGACACACGAGTATGATACCTACTTGTGAGGAATCGGATATCCCTACCGACCCGACCAAAAGGTCAGAAGTTAGAACACTAAGCTGATGAGAACCAGCTTAGTGCGGGATATATATGTACATGCAAATAACGGACAGAGCAGTTACGGGTAACCGTCACAATACTTAGGCAGCTGAAGTGCAGCCACCGAAGACGAAAGCGACCGAGGTAGGACAAAATATGTACGGTGTTCACTCACGGTGACTCACCCATGTGCGACCATTATGTAAGGTACCTACCTATGTGAAAAACTGAGTGCTTTAATTGCACGACGAGCTCTGTAGAAAGGTAATCGACATAGCTAATCTCTCGCACACCAGCTCTAACTTCTAAGCCTCCTCCTTTCCGCAATGCTAGCGCTGTAATGCCTGAATTAGGTACGCTGTGGATTGAAGAATGAGCCCAAGCGCATATGTAGGTATTTATTACGTAAAAATTACAATGGTGACTTTTTTCCCTTCAACCTCGCTCGGACTATCATTCGCGATTTCGAAGCGTTCCCATGTACATAACGATCTACCCCCGAGTTATCATGGGCGATGTGATGGCCTGCACAGTCTTGCTATGAGTTTGGTCCGTCGGGTCTTGTTGCAAGTAGGTACCTATCTACGTGCATGTTTGTGGCGTTGAAGAGACGCAAGAAGAATGCACATAAGTAGTCCGTCTCGTGCACGCAAGAGTTGGCGAAGTTCTCGTCCAGGAACTCAGGCCGAGTCTCCGAGATGGACCTGCACACCAATTTCTGGTGAAATATTGCATGCTACCTACATACATATCAAAGTACGAGAACATGGCACAACCTGAGCCCCTCATATACCTCTTGTTAGCCAACTTGATCGATTTCGCAGGTGCAAGCGACCTGCATAGCAAATGCGCACATTGTCGGATCAAGGCCCAATTGGCTGTGATGCAAACAGTATGTACCTACTACCTACTCTGTACACAGTACATATATTCAGAGTATTGTACGGAGTACACACGCGATGCTAATATGTACCATGTCGGGCACGGTTGATATGGCAAGTACGCGGTAATTGCCTAGAGTAAATACGAGCCAACGTCGAACGAGCCAACGAGCCCAGCCAATTCTAAACTCAATTCGAGACGACTTGCGGGCCAGCCAGGTCTCGAGTCGTTATGAGACCATGCTCGCGGTTGACATGCCCGCTTTCAATCTGCTTTGCAGGCTACAAGCCACGGCTTGCGGGAAACAAGTTTAGAAACAGCCGGGAAGACGGGCCTCATCACACCATGGTTATTCCCTCAAGCACGAGCGACGAATCGCGCTGACTGGTCTGGAGTCGAAGGACCCGTCAAGGACCCGTCAGTAATTTGCGCCTACCCCTGGACTGCCGCCAACCGACATGTACATAGGTATACGGAGTATAATAACCACAGTAGCCAGGTATAAGCCGGGGATCCGCGGCAGGTTTTGAAACGGAACTGTCGAGACTCGAGATATATGCCTACCGCATCGCCGTGGAGTGACTTGTAAGCTGACGGCGACTGGCTAATAGCCGAAATTCGATAGGGGCCTCCTCGCTCACGAGGCTAGGTATGTAGCCGGCAGTACTCCGTAGAACACGAACATCGCGTACATACCTACTCCGTACTCCGTCGTCGCGCTTATCCGGGCCGTCTTTGTTCGGCGATGAAAGTGGAGCTGCTAAGGTTTGTTGTGTTTTGGCCCTTTGGGTCGTTTTATTCCGGATAACGTTCCTAGGTATTATAGTCATCGGAGAAAGAAGAAAGATCGATACAGCATGGGTTGTGCTGTTGCTTGTTTTTCGTCTTGTTGATGTGGCCAGCATGATGAGTGGCAGGCAGTAACTACAACGCAGAGATTGACATAGACTGTGACCATCAGACGTCGAGTACTTACAAATGATTGCATTTGCAAGTACAGAGTAGAATTGAAGGAGAAGAGAGGAACGCTCTGCCCTACAGGCTACCACAGGAACTATTTTAGCTTGCCAGAGTCGAAAGAGGAAAGAGAAATTGCTGCTTGGCCGTGTATCGGGGTGGAAAAAGGCATGCTTCCACAGAAAGCCGCCCAAGTAGGTACTAGACAATTAGACAATCTCTGCGAAGTAAAATTAGAATACCCGGCGGGCCGGCGTAAGAGAAGGAAGAAAAAGGAAGCCAAGAAGAAAACAGAGAGCGGCAATCCTGCGGGGTGTGGTGTGCAGGATGGGTGGGGTCTCTGGGGTGTGTGGCTATTATACGTAGGTGGGCGGCCAGGCACGGGGTTTGCCCTCAAGGATCACGACTCGCAGACCCCGACGATATGCTCTTTGTCTCACATAAACCGCGTGGCAAACAGCCCGTCACCAACACCACTACATACATGATATGTACATACCTACCTACCTACCTAGAGACCACGACACAGCCAGCTTAAAGACGAAAAGCAAAGCTCTTGAACCCCTATCATCCGTGGCCTGTTCCTTTTTCGTCACGCACCACGACGTCCGTCTATCGGCTATGTCGTGGCGGTGCAGAATTCAACCCCTGGACACAACATCGTAGGAACTATCAGACACGAATTGCCGCGGCCACACGTCCTACCTAGTTGTGTCAGAGAGCAGCTGTGTCTAGGTAGGTATGTAGTGTTCTGTTCGGTTCTGTTCGACCTTTCGCCGCCTGTCTCCTCGGTAGGCAACTTACTCCAGCTCGATTGAACGACCATGTCCATATCGAAATCACCAGCCGATCATGATCAATTAAGCCTAATATTCAAGCAGCTGCACCAGGTGTTTTTCAGCAAGAGATTTTGGAAGGACCATGAATATTCTGGCAACGCAACAACTGGTGCGGCTGTTCATCATCAAAGTGGCTGAGGATGTTGATCACAGGAAGGAACCGGCTCAGATACGGAACGAACGCGTGATGAACAACTCACTTCAACGCATCTAGTGACAAGTGTACGGAGTACATCTGGATGACTACTCCGTACCTCCTCGGACTCCTGGCCGTCGAGGGCCCACCGGATCGTCGTCCATTCCCGAAGGACTCTACGGAGTACGGAGTATTGACTCATATCCTCGTCCACTTGATAGGGTACCAATCCTTCTCTTGAACTCAGCAACGACATGTGTATGCAATCCACTCGTTGGCATAAGTCTGGGACAAAAGGTTCTCGGATTTTGGCCTACCTACAGTTCTTTCATGTATGCACATATGTGCATGCCTCATTCTGGATTCGCAGGGACTAGATTGTTCTGGCTTCCCTTCGTGAATTACGGCTCGTCATCAAAGAGTCCCATTGACAGCTTGGACGCCGTTAAGATACTGGCATCGACTCAGATTCGGTCACATTCATCCATCTAGGAGATGAGCCATCGCTGTCATCAACATATCATCATTACAGTGGCATCTGGCGTGGCCGTCCGGCCACATCGAGCTTGCCACCATTTTCGCTTGTTACACAACACGTTCAGACCCAGAGCATCGATTGTCAAGTGACTTACCTACCTCTCTGAATGGCTTGTACAGAGTATGTACTCCGTACGGAGTAGTATCAAGCATACCTACGAATATGCACCGGGGACCGGAGACCAGGGACCAGGGACCAGGGACCAGGGATCGGGGACCGGGGATCGGGAACCACATTTTCATTCCATGTCAGAGCATGACAGTACTTCATACCTACGGAGTAGATCAAACGTATTATTGCTGGGTTTAGCTAGATTCGACGGGCCTTGAACTTTCTTCGTCAAGAGCTCCCCCGAGTCCCCCCCGCCTGTTCAGCTTGGCTCGACATGCATGTGCGTGCACACGCCCCGGTCAGGGACATGCGTCTACAGTAGGTAGGTATCTCCGTTGTTTTCACCACGGGGTGGAAGTGTATATTAACAGGCGTTTTTCCACACCCGCGGGAGCACCTTGAATGGAAGCATCTAAGTTGGTCGATGACTTAAGGATCTTTCTCCCATCTAGCCAGTTCAGGCTGCTTGAGCCAATTTGGAGTTCTGCAACTCCTCTAGCCATTCGTTCGTTACTTCTTTGCTGATCACAGCACCCGCCCTCGTTTATGATGAAGTTCCTCGCGGCGGCCTTCTTGGCCACCAGCGTTTCGGCCGGAGCTTTGGACATTACTTCTGCCAAGCGTCACTTTGCTGCCATCAATGATGTGGTGGGCCGAGTCGGTGCGCATTTCGAATTACTTAGCAACCAAGTTAATGGCCCGACTACCGACGTCAAGTCATTTGAGGATGCTGCCACAGCCGTCGTTGTGACTCTGAAAAATGGAAAGGATACTATCGAGGCCTCAGCCGACTTGCCTCTGTTCGCCACCACCGATTTGTCCATCACTGTCACCGAGCTTAAGTCCAAGTGCCTGACGTTGGCGGTTGGTCTTAAGTACAAGAAGGATGCTTTCGAGGATGCCGGCTGCTGCGACCTAGTCCGCGAGAAAACCGCTGAGATACACGTCCACGCCACTGACCTTATACATGCCATCATCAGCAAACTGCCTGGTGTTTCCGACGACTCCGTCAAGACACTATTGAACGACCTCTATCAAATCTTGGACAAGCTTGAGTCCGACTTCCTCAACACGAAGTGTATCAATAAGGGACCGACCAGTGCCGTCAGTACTTCCTCGGCTCTGCCCACGACTGGCACGGCAACCGGTACTGCCCACACCGAGACCAAGACTCCTTGCACCGAGTCCGAGAATACGGCAGCTCCCACTGGCACGCATCCTGGCGCCATTTCTACTCCCTCTGGTACTCACCCTGGTCCCTCAGCACCTTGCGACAATGAGTACGGTTGCCCACCCACCGGCACTGCTCCTCACGACACCAAGACTGGCTCCAAGCCCACTGGTTCCAAGCCCACTGGCCCTCACCCCGTTCCCTCAGGTCCCTGCGACAGTGAGTATGGCTGCCCACCCACCGGCACTGCTCCTCACGGCACCAAGACTGGCTCCAAGCCCACTGGTTCCAAGCCCACTGGCACTCACCCCGTCCCCTCAGGTCCTTGCGACAGTGAGTATGGCTGCCCACCCACCGGCACTGCTCCTCACGACACTCAGACTGGCTCCAAGCCTACGGGAACTCAACCAGGCCCCTCAGCACCTTGTGACAACGAATACGGTTGCCAGCCCACCGGCACTGCTCCCCACGACACCAAGACTGGTTCCAAGCCCACTGGCACTCACCCCGTTCCCTCAGGTCCTTGCGACAGTGAGTATGGCTGCCCACCCACTGGCACTGCTCCTCACGACACCAAGACTGGCTCCAAGCCCACTGGTTCCAAGCCCACTGGCACTCACCCCGTTCCCTCAGCACCTTGCGATGATGAATATGGCTGCCAGCCCACCGGCACTGTTCCTCACGACACTCAGACGGACTCCAAGCCCACTGGCACTCACCCCATTCCCTCAGTTCCTTGCGAGACTGAATCTGATTCTCAACCCACTGGTACTGCTCCTCACGACACTCAGACTGGCTCCAAGCCTACGGGAACTCAACCAGGCCCCTCAGCACCTTGTGACAACGAATACGGTTGCCAGCCCACCGGCACTGCTCCCCACGACACCAAGACTGGTTCCAAGCCCACTGGCACTCACCCCGTCCCCTCAGGTCCCTGCGACAGTGAGTATGGTTGCCCACCCACCGGCACTGCTCCTCACGACACCAAGACTGGTTCCAAGCCGACGGGAACTCAGCCCGGACCCTCAGCACCTTGCGATGATGAATATGGCTGCCAGCCCACTGGCACTGCTCCTCACGACACTCAGACTGGTTCCAAGCCTACTGGCACTGCTCCTCACGACACCAAGACTGGTTCCAAGCCCACTGGCACTCACCCCGTTCCCTCAGGTCCTTGCGACAGTGAGTATGGCTGCCCACCCACTGGCACTGCTCCTCACGACACCATGACGGACTCCAAGCCCACTGGAACTCAACCCATTCCCTCAGTTCCTTGCGAGACTGAATCTGACTCTCAACCAACCGGCACTGCTCCTCACGACACTCAGACTGGCTCCAAGCCAACGGGCACGGCTCCTCACGACACCAAGACTGGTTCCAAGCCCACTGGCACTCAGCCCGTTCCCTCAGGTCCTTGTGACAGTGAGTATGGCTGCCCACCCACCGGCACTGCTCCTCAGGACACTCAGACTGGCTCCAAGCCCACTGGTACTGCCCCTTACGACACGAAGACCGGTTCCAAGCCCACCACCCCTGGCGGCACTGCCCCAGTTCCGTCAGTTCCTTGCGAAACTGAGTCTGAGTCACAGCCCACAGGCACTGCTCCTCACGACACGCAGACTGGTTCCAAGCCCACTGGCACTCACCCCGTTCCCTCAGGTCCTTGCGACAGTGAGTATGGCTGCCCACCCACTGGCACCGCTCCTCACGACACCATGACGGACTCCAAGCCCACTGGAACTCAACCCATTCCCTCAGTTCCTTGCGATACTGAATCTGACTCTCAACCCACTGGTACTGCTCCTCACGACACTCAGACTGGCTCCAAGCCCACTGGTACTGCTCCTTACGACACCCAGACTGGTTCCAAGCCCACTGGCACTCACCCCGCTCCCTCAGGTCCTTGTGACAGTGAGTATGGCTGCCCACCCACCGGCACTGCTCCTCAGGACACTCAGACTGGCTCCAAGCCCACTGGTACTGCCCCTTACGACACCAAGACCGGTTCCAAGCCCACCGCCCCTGGCGGCACTGCCCCAGTTCCGTCAGTTCCTTGCGAAACTGAGTCTGAGTCACAGCCCACAGGCACTGCTCCTCACGACACGCAGACTGGCTCCAAGCCCACTGGTACTGCTCCTTACGACACCCAGACTGGTTCCAAGCCCACTGGCACTCACCCCGTTCCCTCAAGTCCCTGCGACAGTGAGTATGGTTGCCCACCAGCCGGCACTGCTCCTCGGGATACTCAGACTGGCTCCAAGCCCACTGGTACTGCCCCTTACGACACCAAGACTGGATCCAAGCCCACCGGCACTGCTCCTCACGACACTCAGACTGGCTCCAAGCCCACTGGTACTGCTCCTTACGACACCCAGACTGGTTCCAAGCCCACTGGCACTCACCCCGTTCCCTCAAGTCCCTGCGACAGTGAGTATGGTTGCCCACCAGCCGGCACTGCTCCTCGGGATACTCAGACTGGCTCCAAGCCCACTGGTACTGCCCCTTACGACACCAAGACCGGTTCCAAGCCCACCGCCCCTGCCGACACTCACCCAGTTCCATCAGTTCCTTGCGAAACTGAGTCTGATTCGCAGCCCACCGGCACTGCTCCTCACGACACTCAGACTGGCTCCAAGCCTACTGCCCCTGGCTTTACTCCTCCTGGCGTCCCTCCTCCTTGCGACAGTGAGTATGGCTGCCCACCCGCTGGCACTGCCCCCGGTGGCACTCTACCTGGCCCTTCACCTCCTCGCGAGACTGGCTCCAAGCCCACTGGCAATGCTCCTGGCTATACTCCTCCCGGTGTCCCTCCTCCTTGTGACAGTGAGCATGGTTGCCCACCCGCCGGCACTGCTCCCGGTGGCACTCAACCTGGCCCTTCACCTCCTCGCGAGACTGGCTCCAAGCCCACTGGCAATGCTCCTGGCTATACTCCTCCCGGTGTCCCTCCTCCTTGTGACAGTGAGCATGGTTGCCCACCCGCCGGCACTGCCCCCGGTGGCACTCAACCTGGCCCTTCACCTCCTCGCGAGACTGGCTCCAAGCCCACTGGCAATGCTCCTGGCTATACTCCTCCCGGCGTTCCTCCTCCTTGCGACAGTGAGCATGGATGCCCGCCTGCCGGCACCCAGCCTGGTTCTTCACCTCCTCGCGAGACCGACAATGGTTCCAAGCCCACTGGCAATGCTCCTCCCTGCGACAGTGAGCATGGTTGCCCACCCGCCGGCACTGCCCCCGGTGGCACTCAACCTGGCCCTTCACCTCCTCGCGAGACTGGCTCCAAGCCCACTGGCAATGCTCCTGGCTATACTCCTCCCGGTGTCCCTCCTCCTTGCGACAGTGAGCATGGATGCCCGCCTGCCGGCACTCAGCCTGGTTCTTCACCCCCTCGCGAGACCGACAATGGTTCCAAGCCCACTGGCAATGCTCCTGGCTATACTCCTCCCGGCGTCCCTCCTCCCTGCGACAGTGAGTATGGTTGCCCGCCCGCCGGCACTGCTCCCGGTGGCACTCAACCTGGCCCTTCACCTCCTCGCGAGACTGGCTCCAAGCCCACTGGCAATGCTCCTGGCTATACTCCTCCCGGTGTCCCTCCTCCTTGTGACAGTGAGCATGGTTGCCCACCCGCCGGCACTGCCCCCGGTGGTACTCAACCTGGCCCTTCACCCCCTCGCGAGACCGATAATGGTTCCAAGCCCACCGGAAATTCTCCTGGCTATACTCCTCCCGGCGTTCCTCCTCCTTGCGACAGTGAGCATGGTTGCCCACCCGCCGGCACTCAACCTGGTCCTTCGCCTCCTCGCGAGACCGACAATGGTTCCGAGCCCACTGGCACTGCCCCTGGCATTACTCCGCCCGGTGTCCCACCTCCTTGCGACAATGAAAATGGCTGCCCGCCTGGCATCGGCGAGCCTTCTGTTCCCGTTACTACACCAACTACCTTTATGACCAAGCCCCTTCAGCCAACTGGTGGTAACGGCGACGACGCGTCTGGCAGCAACTCCCAGCCCACCGGCGGAAATGGCGGTAGCCCTCCTGTTATAACCCCGCCACCCACCAGCGGAAATGGCACTGTACCCACGGATGGCAGCCCAACGCCCTCGGCTCCTGTCACGGCTGGCGCTGCTTTTGTTGGACCCACGACCGCTTTCGCTTTAGCCGTTGCGGCTCTCGTTGTTCTTGTGTAAATATAGGTGAAGCGTGGATGAAGACGGGTCCCTCCCTAATGTATTTTGATGTTGAAGAGCAGGATGACGTAGCATAATGTTTTCTTGATAGACGTCGGCACTCGCCACGACATGCACTGTACCTAATTTACATACCACCTGTCCCTGACTGGGTATCACATGTACATGAGTATAGGAACTATGTACAAGTAGATGCAACAAGCTGCTGGAGGTGAAGAATAGTATGACATGCGAAATAATGGTAATAGATGGGAGCCGATTTTCTTTCCAGTGCCCTGTCTTGAATATCTTATATTGTGTCGCATCCTCACACTCAATCTACCATGAAGGGCGTGCCGCGTCACGACGACGCTATTCACAGTGGATGGGTCGTATCATCACGATGCAGACTTGATCTAGATACGCATCTCATATGAAGGGATCGTGTAAGATGGCTGAGCGAGCTGAGCAAAAGTTCAAAACCCTCGCACTAGGTCTTCCCTTATTCAATTGTCATGAGGTTGTCCACATGTCCAGGAACAAGAGGAGAGCAGAGTGGGAAAGATAGAAGTGCGTTGCAGCCGGGCATATATATTGCGACCAGCGATTCCAGCACCAAGCATGCATGCATGTATAATAGACAAACGGCGAATTTTGCGATAAAGTTTTGCTTTAAGGTATTGAATGTATGTATCTAGCTACATGTGGACTCGCGGTATTTGCACACCCCATTTGTCGTTGACTCGTTGATATCACGCTGTGAGACGTGACGATGACTCCCTGCTTGTAAGCTGTTGATGTGTGGCTCACAACCAATGGCAACGCACAAGGTCCGAACTCCGGACAAAAAAGCTGCAGCAACTCGAGCGGCAACGCGAATTTGTTGACCTCTAACTCAACTGGGGAATGGAGCAAAACGACGGAAGTGTCCATAGCCGCCGATACAGAGCGTGACGTTTTGCTAAGAATCGAACAAGCCTCAACGGGTTTGTAAATTGTACCTGATGAACCAAGTTATCAAGATTCAGAGAAAGATAGTCTTATCTTCTTTTTCTTCATAGCAATCGCGATGGCCCAATCAGTACTACACGATTCTTTTACTGGATCAATGCATCGTGAGATTATTCCGTCAGAATCCGCCTGTCCAACAAAAGAATGAAATAGACAATGTAAAGTGGCCAGCTCCAATTCTATCATGGGAAGCATTTAAGAATGAAATTCAACGACAACGCAGATTCTTGAGTACCGTAACCGTGCTGTCCATCCAGTCTAACCCAACCCCCTCTTCCTTGGTTTCTTGAGACTTACCTAGGTACCTATGGATTGCGGGCGTAATGTTAGACGTGCTAGAAGTTTCCAAGTGACAAAAAGTTTTCGTTTCCTTTAATAATAATATGTGACTCGGGGGTCACGGTTCACCAACAGGCTACATAGGTATCTATGTACCTACGTACCTACTAGCCCCGGAGCAGGTATAGGTACCTAGGTACATACCTCACGACTAACGCTATCGACAGCAATTCCCGTAATTCTTCATCACCGCAGCAGCGACTCGTTGCTCCCCCTTCCACGATCCATGACTAGTCTGACACGGTAGACCTCTCCCCCTCCCAGAGTCCAGAACTCGCACCATGGCAAGCATGTCGTCAGGCAGGCTTGATGCGAACCGCGACTACGCCGGGGCCGCCGGGCGCGGAGGAGGAGGAGGAGGAGGAGGAGGCAGCGGCGCCGCGGGCCTGCTCTCGCCCATGGCCTACGATGACGACGCCAGCTCCCTGCATTCCCGAAGTGATCAAGACTCCGACAGCGACGACGACCAGCTACAGCTACGCGCGCGCAACAGCCGGGAATTGCGCGCCGCGGACCGCATTGTGCTGATGGAGGAGGAAGAGCTCGACCGCCTGGTCACCACCACGAGGCAGCAGCAGCAGCGCCGGGGTTCTGGACTCTCGGTTCCGAACCCGCTCAAGATGTTTGGTCGTCGGCCGGGATCCTCGCAGGGTTCGTCGCCGAATGCGTCTG
Organism: Claviceps purpurea; assembly: GCA_029405325.1. NCBI lineage: Eukaryota > Fungi > Ascomycota > Sordariomycetes > Hypocreales > Clavicipitaceae > Claviceps > Claviceps purpurea. The sequence goes on along the minus strand of CM055782.1, from coordinate 4,616,670 downwards.
CGGAGAAGCTGGTTTCGCCGGCGAGGAGGAATAAACGCTCGTCGAGGCGCAAGCAGAAGCGAAGACGATTGCTGGATAACGCGCGCCATGGAGAGGACGGCGAGCTCATGTATGAGATGGAAGAGGGGGGCGTCAAGGACGGGGACTCGCCAGGTGGGAGCTCGGAGCTGGATGATAGCGAGGAGGACGATCGACGGAGACTCAACATGGCGTCGCGGGTGGCGAGCCGAGGCGTTGGCTGGCGAAGATGGATCTTTATTCATGCCCTCATTGCGATTGGATTCGCCATGCTGGTGCTCATATCGTTGAAGTTGTCGCGAAATCGCCGGAGTGCGCATCCGCGGCCGGCGCCCGCGGCCGGTCAGCACGGCCTCGTCAGCAACGGCACGACGCTTTTCGCGCCTACTACGATTATCCTCAGCCTGGATGGCTTCCGAGCCGACTTCCTGCACCGGGGACTAACGCCACGGCTCAGCGCTCTCATCAGAGAAGGCATCTCTCCGCCTTACATGACTCCGTCGTTCCCGTCCCTGACGTTCCCGAACCATTACACACTGGCCACGGGGCTGTACCCGGAGGCGCACGGTATCGTGGGCAATTCCTTCTGGGACCCGGACCTGCAGGCCGAGTTCTACTACACAGATCCGGCGCGCAGCCTCGACCCCCGGTGGTGGGCGGCTGGCGAGCCGTTTTGGGTATCGGCCGAGAAGCAGGGTATTCGCGCCGCGGTGCACATGTGGCCCGGCAGCGAAGCCCGAATCCAGGGCATGTTTGCGAGCATCGTCGACAAGTTCAACGAGAAGGAGGCCTTGGATAACAAGGTTTCGCGGATCTTGGGCTTACTTGACCTACCAGGGCCAGGACAGGGGCCTTTGGTGCAGACGCTGCAGACGTCGGACAAAGTTGAAACCCGCGAAGACACGACAAACACCCGACCACAGCTTATCGCCGCTTACGTCCCCAACGTTGACTCCGACGGCCACAAATACGGTCCCAATAGCACGGAAATTAACTCCACCCTTCAAAGCGTCGACAACATGCTCGGCATGCTCCTCCAGGGGCTCCAAGACCGGAACCTCACCCACATTGTCAACGTCATCGTCGTCTCTGACCACGGCATGGCCACTACGGACACCTCCCGCCTGCTGCAGCTGGAAGACCTCGTGGACACTACCAAGATTGCTCACATGGACGGATGGCCTCTCTACGGCCTGCGGCCCCATCGTGACGAGGACATCCCCGTGCTGTATGAACAACTCATGAAGAAGGCTACCAACACCACCGCTGGAGCGCAACGAGTCTTTGATGTGTACCTCCGCGACGAGGACATGCCCCAGCAGTACAATTTTGCGCGCAATAGACGCATCGCGCCTCTGTGGCTGGTTCCAAAGACGGGATGGGCGATTGTGCAGAAGCACGAGGTGCTGGTCGAGGAGGCGCAGAAGACGGGGGAGGCGTATCATCCGAGGGGTCTGCATGGCTATGACCACTTGGATCCGTTGATGAGGGCTATATTTATAGCAAGGGGGCCGGCGTTTGATCAGCAGGAGAATGGGAGGATGGAGCCATTTCGTACGTACTTCTGCGGAAGGGGGGTATTTGCCACACAGCACACAAACACATGTGACTTTCCTCAATCTATCATCACGCAGCGGCCTCATATCTCATGATCCCAGCTGTACTCACACTTCCTATAGCATACTCCCACACACATACCCTTACTTACACTTCACAGCGCCTATACACCTAGCAAGAAACACACGCTAACCCGTCTACCAGAAAACATCAACGTCTACAACATCCTCTGCGACTCCCTGGGTATAACCCCCGCGCCCAACAACGGAACACTCCGGCTGCCCTTGCAAGCTGTAGGCACTCACTCGCCTGAGAATCAGGTTCCCCCGCCTGCGGATCCCCCTCTCTCCACATCGACGGCTTTGAGCTCGCCTTCTCCGGGTTCTAATGTGCAAGTCGATGTTCCACAACCTCCTCGTCCGCATCTCCTCTCAGCCTCGCCCTCGCACCCGCTTACGGTCTCCACGAGCACGAGCACGGGCACAAGCACCCGCACCCCAAACCATGACGATGCGCCTCCCCGACCCGTCAAGGCATCTGATACTCCCCTCTTCACGACTACGCCTGCACCCACACTCTCACCCACGCCTACTACCCCCATAATACAGACGACCCCAATACCCCCACAGCGCGAGGCAGGCCAAAACAGTCCCAAGAAGGAGGATGATGGGACGGGACACGACGGAGATGAAGCTACTGGTGGTCGGGATGGTGGGGGTTCGTTGGCGGGTAAAGTAAAGGGCTGGTGGGAGTGGTTTACGCACAAGGTGGATCGTGTGTGGGATGCTGTTACGGAGGAATCGAGGTAGATCACTTCATTGTTGTTTTTTAGACCACCCGAGTTTCTTCTTTTTTGTCTTTCTTTTCTTCTCACTGTATATCCTTTTTTTTGTCGCTCTTCTTTGCTTTGTTATCTTTTCTTTCTCTGGTCATCATATTTTGATACAATTCACGGAGAATTGTTTTGATCCTCTTTCTGGGAGTTCTCTGTGGGACTTCCTGTTTCTGAACAGTGAACGGAGTACATGGTTTGATGGAAGATGGATGGATGGTCTGTATTGACTCAAGCATCGGGTAGAAATCGGTTACAAGCGATGGTTTTGCTCGGCTAGAATAAACTGGGCTATGTACTTGCTTGACATCCCTTCCACGTGATGGTTGCTATATATGGCGGTAGCTGAGCGACCGTGAGCTCTAAGATGAAGTTGAATGTGGTCCGTGGACAATATAGATAAAAACGAAGCGCAGGTTTCGCGTTTTGAGAAGACTCAGAGATACCGATGTTCTGGGCCATTTCTGGCTACTCAAAGCTCACACAAAAGAGGTGTTCCACTGCTTCGAGCTGGAGCCTAAATTGAGGGCCCTTCATAGCTGACTGCTGCCGGCAGAGGTTGTGAATAAGGCTGAATGCACCGTCAATATGGCGCCCTTGCGGGCCACCCAGACGCTGAATCTTGCGCATGATATTCTTCGTGAGCTCGGCCATCAATCGACGGAGAAGAATGGGTCTGTGATAGAAGTTCCAAGTCTGTGCAACGAGGCTGGAAAGAGCTGGTAACTGGCGGTTGTTGACGCATTTTGTCGCGATCGCGATACCTAGCTGTGAGCCTTGCGAAGAAGTAGAGCGCTTCTCTACATCAGTACTCGCACGCAGGCCCAAGGAGAGTTATGAGTGATGACTGGAGCTCACGGGCTCTCCTTGTAAGCGAGCCCATGGCATACTCCTTTAACTTTTGACGGAGAGATATCATCTCAACCATGTCGTATAGCTTATCGTGACTACGATGCGGCAGTGGGCGCGCAATCGCTTCTAGGTGGCGCGGGTGGTCGGCGGAGACGACGGTTTCGAACTCAACTGTTGAGAATTTCAAGCTCGATCATGTGACCTGAAGGGTGCTAGACTGAATGAAGACTAGCGCACGACTCTGCCTCGAGGCAGTCGGAGTAGAACTTCACGGTCAATCAACCCAACGTGCCCCAACCACCCTGTGCTTGGTTCAATAGGTTGTGAGCTCCGGTTTGTCGCAGAGGACAATTGGACGATTGATCAAGCTACTGCCTGATTTATTTCACGGAAAGCGGCAGAAGCAGCCGAAGCAAAAGAAGCCAAAGAAATGAACGCATTCAACGCTCAGTTTACCACTTGACTCCAGGTCTCGGATGAAGTGGTAACTGACATCCACGTGCTTCGACCTTGGAGTTCAGGATTCTTGACTAGGGCAAGTCAAGTGCCCCTTGGTTGTCACCAAGCATTTGAACTGTGCGCGAGTTGCCCTTTCCTCCTACCGCCTCTGGGTGTCCAAGATCTCTGAGTATTTGCGCAACCCATTGTCCTTGCTATTATTATGCACACACCGACTGGGCCATATACTCTGACTCACAGCTTGATGTAGCTACGCTTCTTTGCCTCTTCGATGGCCACGATATCGGGCCACCGTAGAACATGAGAACTGAGCCGGAGATCGACTTCCTGTCTGCCTTGTTGCTCGCCCATTCAGCGTCTGAATACACTGCAAGTGCCAATCCGTGAGGCCACCTTGATGCCATTCAGTGTCGGCGTGAATAGTGCGGGCAACTTCAAGGCTAGGGTGTTGAAGAACAACTTGTCGGTGTAAGCCGGCTTCAGAGACTCAGAGTCGCATCGGCACCCACGACTTTTCGGTGGAATTCCTTGAGGGTCTTCCACGCGACGTCAATCGTCATGCCGTCGTTAAACTCAAACTGCGTGATGGCAGTCTATTCTGAGAGGCAATCGCTTCATCCGTCTTGTTGTACAGAATCAGACTGCCAGCACGCAGTTTGAATTCAACGACGGCATGACGATTGACGTTGCGTGGAAGACCCTCAAGGAAATTCCGCCGAAAAGTCGCGGGTGCCAATGCGACTCTGAGCCTCCGAAGCCGGCTTACACCGACAAGATGCTTTTCAATACCCCAGCCTTGAAGTAGTACTGTAGCCGGCACTATTCACGCCGACACTGAATGGCATCGAGGCGGTCTCACGGATTGGCAAGGAATTCCCACCAGAGGAAAAGATTGCTATGCTTGCCGAGGCTGAGGGTGAAGACAAGGGCAAGAATCCGACGCTGGACGTTGACGAAGCTCATTTTAGCAGAGCTCGAGGAGGACGACGACCGCAGGTTGAGCAACGTGGAACAAGGAGATTCACCCGCTACGGCAACCCTCAGAGAGTGACGGGTTCATCTGCCTTTTGTGTGGCCAGCCTGACCACCCTGTTTCAGTATGTCCTGCACTCAAGTTTGCCAAGCGCTTGTTTGACAAGTACATGGCTCGACACCAGGCCAAGAATCAGACTGGCACAGTCCGCAGCCTTCACCTAGGAGGATATCCGTGTGTGCTTCCTCACTCCATCTGACTGGCCACTTGACTCTGGCGCTACATCCCACATGCCTGACCGACTTTCCCGCCTTAGGAACCTCGTACCCACGAAAAGGCGATTGAAGGCTGGTAGGGGAGTGTTGGACTGTAAACGGATGGGAGAGGTCACAATTAGCTGCCCAGATGGATCTGAAGGATGGTTGCGGGATGCGCTCTTAGTGCCTAACTTGGGCGTCAGTCTAGTTTCATTGAGCAAGCTTTGTGAGCATGGACTAGAGGGCTCGTTCAATAAAACCAGTATGCAGCTATTGCGGGAGAATAAGATCATTGTTTCTGCATCGAGAACGAGCAATGGACTGTACATGTAACATGGTTGAACACGTTCAGCCGGAAAGAAAAGGCTACGACCTACGTCGACACCGGGACGGCGGCTACTGAAAATGGACCTTCGACAGCCGGAAGTGATGATGTCCTGATGGATGAATCATGATATTGCAGTTGAGACATCCGGAACTCCGGAAAATACGACAAGGCAAACCATCGAGGAGGAGAGTGAGAATGGAGATGATGGCGACTTGTTGAAAAGTGATGTGCAGCGATATGTCAATTTGTCAAATATCACAACAAGTTCTCACATCTCGGGTCTCGTTTTCTACGCAATCTTTACTTGGTAACTGTCAACTGATCTGAGAGAACTCCCAATTTGTGAAAGTATGCAAGATATCGAAGATGCATAACCAGGTCCCTAAGGACAGTCGACTTGAGCCTTTCCGGGGCCTTGGGCGACAGTCAAGCTAGGACGCGTGCAGTTTGATGTTGCTGGACCTTTCCCAACATCTCTCAGAGGAAACAAGGTTTTGATCATTGACACCTTCAGGCTTCACGCGACGAGAACGGGTGATCCCTTGTAAAGCAAAGAGTGAAGCATATACGGAGTACTCAGTTGTTAACTTGGAAGAACTGGAACTGGAATCTGACCATAAGGTCAAGCAGGCAAGATCGAACAATGCGCCTGAACTTTTGAAGGCATCGAAAGAATGGGAAACTCAGTAGGGAACTGCATCGCAAAGCATGACGAATCAACGATTGCGTCATCACATTAGAACGGGTCAAACACGACTTCCTCATTACTGTATGATAGCAAAAGCAGAAGGTGATACAATAAGCCTGAACAAGATGGTTACATACATATGACCAAGGGATGACGAGCAGTAACATAATCCGAAAAGTGAGGGGTAAGAGCGCAAACAGGTATCCAGCCATTCCCTCTCCCCATCACAGCCCCGTCCACTTGTCCAGGTTGGACCAGGTAAGCAGCGCGTACCGTTGCCCGGAATGGGCGCGTAACGACTCGAACACGCCAATAAGGGTCGATGTCTTACAGAGTAGGTGTCAGACACGGCATGTCATACGCATGAGATTGGCAACTTCCAAGTGCCCATCGGGCGTGCGCAGCAGAGATCGAACCCATCATCATCCATGATTCAACCCCTAGCTTGTAGCTCAATAATATCTTGCGGGCTCTTGAGCATACCTTCACTCCGTTTAGATCCCTTATCCCTGACCGTAGGTTCGTAGCTGGAGTCCTGGACAACTAACAAGTTGCGCTGTACCGTACAATGTACCATACATATGTACGTACATACCTCTCATTAGGTACCTGTGCTGGGTGCAGGGGGTTGGCCATCTTTTATGGGCCTTCGCTTCGACCCGAACTCGGCAATCGGGAGCATTTGGAACAAGCATAAAGCCCCCCCCGCACACCATTGACCAGGTGTTGGTCTTTGCCTCTTTTACATACTCCGTACATACCTTACTCTTTCCTTGGTAGAATCTACATATTCATCTTGGCCAGCAACATCGTCTTTTTAGCTTCGTGCAGCAGAAGCGATAACTTGCCGGACACTCAGCAACTACAAATACTGCGTGAAACACTCTCTTTCTTTCCACGTGTTCCTCGTCCAGGGTCCTCAACGGCCTGTTCGTGCCAAGATCATTCGTCTCCAGCATCCGCATCCTTAGTTCCCCTTTCAAGTTCCAGTCTGGAGACTACAGTACATAATGGATCCACAAAACTGGAATCGGGGCATCGAATACATCGAACATAACCCCATCGCAACCGGTCTCAACACTTTTTGCTCTATTGCAAGAAATATGGGCGTCTGCGACATTACTGCTGTTGATCAACTAAATGCACAACGTGAGTAGGTTCGCATGGATTCAGTAGTCCAGTCTATAGGTATTAATTCATTTGCAGATCTACAATCTCTAGCTTTACTTCTTATGGGCTGTTTGTCGTGTCATACAGCAGTTCAAGCCCTATCGGGGTGGCATGGGAGTTTATCGGATGATTTGATCCAAGTCAGCATAGCGCTCATGAAAAACCACATCGGCGATGATTGTTTCCGACCTCTTCTCAAAGCAGCCATCACCCGAGCGGATGTTAGGACTCTGTGGATTGAATTCTTCACCCTTAGCGCAACACTTGAAGCGACTCATGCTGCTACAGGTCCTCCAACTCCCCGATCCACCTCGCCGCAGTATACCTGGAGCATTCCCATCACCCAAACATCATCACCAATCATCAACGTGTCCGAGCATCACAGACTCCCTGCCGCGTCAATTTCACCAAACTCCATCGTATCCCAGCATCTTCAACCGCCATCAAAGTATACCACAGGATCCGTGGCCAACTCGGAGCATCGCATCGAGAACGAAATTGATCCGCTACTGAAGCAGGAGTTGGAAGGCCGCTTAGATATTGACACCCCACGCTTTTTTGACAAATTCTTCCCAAGTAGCAATTATCAGCGGACGGCGGAAAATTTTCTCGACCGATGCAAGAACGGTGCAGTGCCGGCGTTCAATAATGGGTGGGAAATCTGGCCTGACCGAGCTGCGGAAACTGAAGTCGTCACCTGGTTGAAGCTTTTGAGCGACAAGCTAGAAAAATTCTCCAGAGCTTCTTTTTCGTCTGATGTTTCGAGTCGACGAGCTATTTGCAGCATACCAAAGATGCCGATTCAGGGGGCTGCGGCGACGCTAGAGCTGGATCATGATGTTGGCTTCGTTTCTACAGCCGATCTGGAACCTGGGCCGGAAGGTTGCATGTACCCCGGAGCTGAAATATTGGTACACGGGAAGCTGATGAGCGATCCCATGGCCGACGAGGCCCAAGAGGCGAGGTATGCTCTCGCGAGAAACGCACAGGATATGCTGGCTGCACAAGGTACAAGGCGTTTTGCCCTAGGCTTCACTCTCTGCGAGTCCTATATGAGGGTGTGGCTATTTGACAGGCTTGGTGGGACGGCATCTGAGCAGATCGATATCCACACAGAGCCTATACGGTTCATCAAAGTCATGCTCGGCTTTCTCTGGATGAGCGAAGAAGACCTCGGGTTTGATTCCTCAATTGAGGGATCCGGCAATTCGCGATATCTAGAGATTGAAAAGAACGGAAGCAAGAAGTGTATCGTCTTGGATCAGGAGAGAAAAAGGACCCCTTGTATAGTTGGCCGGGGAACAACCTGCTGGAAAGCTCATGACGATGATGATCCGACGACAATTTTAGTCATGAAAGACTCTTGGCAGGAAGTGAAGCGCGACCACGAGGGTGAGATGCTGTTATATGCAACTCGCAAAAACGTGGTCAACGTGGCTCGCCACTACCACCACGAGACAGTGCAGATTCGCGGCATGGACGACGATGTCCGTCAATGTGTACGACGAGGGCTGGTTAAAGCAACTGTTTCGACCTCTACACGATCTGACCCCCAGAGCTCCGGCGGAGCGCCGTCATTAGGGCTGCGGAAGCGCCGGATGACGAGCACAGATTCTGACACAGAAGAAACAAGCTCTGAGCTACGCCCACGAAAAAAGATTCGCTCGTCTTGGCCAACAAACACTGCTACTGAGCCGCGAACGGAGCTACCAACGGAGCTACCAAACAGGGTTCATCGGCGTGTTATTGTGCGGGACTATGGCAAGCCCATTTACAGAGCCAGCTCTCGCCTGGCGCTGCTTGCCTGCCTCGAGGGCTGCATTACAGGACATCAGTCTTTGTATCAGGCAGGTATCCTGCATCGGGACGTTTCACTTAACAACCTCTTGATCAATGAGGAAAGCGAAACGAATTTGTCCTTGCCACACTTCCTGATCGACCTAGATCAGGCCATCTACACGGATCGCCATGATCCCTCTGAACGGACTAAGGTAGGCACCAGAGCTTTCATGGCGATCGGATTACTTGACGGCGAGGAGCACAGCTTTGTACATGACCTTGAGTCATTCTTTTGGGTGTTTCTTTGGATCTGCATCCACTTTGGCAAGGCTGGCGAAGGCTCTCGTGTCGTACGTCGTTATGACAGATGGCACGATCTCGACGACGAACGGTTGGCATTCGCCAAAAGAGCCGCGGTTCGTCTACACAGCGATTTCGCGGCCACAGCAGAACGAGACTTCATGCCTTTTTACAAGCCATTGATTCCCTACGTCAATCAGATCCGCGAATTGCTTCCTTTCAATGCTGAACTGCCAGGGCAGGTACTTGCGACCAGCGAAGTGCCGAGAAAGACTGGTTTCGAACTTTATTCGCAGATGATCGGAGTTCTTCGCGAGGCCCAGATGGATCCTGAAGTGCGGGCAGAATGAGCGATGCCGAGAAAGCTGTCCAAATGCATTCAGCTTCTCACCAAATTGGACGTACAAGCACCCCGATTGTCGACAAGCAACTTTACGTGTGAATGTGCTGCCCTTGATACTAAGGACTGAAGAGCCTCAAAGTTGCTTATACATGGTCGCCATTGTGGTCTGCAGCTCTTTGGGTTGGGCGTCAAATCGCCTGGTCTCGTTGTTTTTCCTTTTTTCTTCGTCAACTGTGCGAGGCTATGACCGACAACGCCTATACGAATCAGGATGATCCGTGTTCTCACGAAAGTGTGCGGCTATCACATTCCAGTCTGAGGTCTCCCTCGCCAGCGCTCAGTATGCTCATTGCTGCCCGGTGAAGCCATATATTTGGGCAGAGGCTTCAAGCTTGGACTCGGTGGCACTTGATGGTAGGAACAACTGTCTCCGACAACGTCGGTATCGGGCTCCCGAGTCACGATATGCGGGGCGGTCGTTCCAGGACTGGCATCCTACTCGCTGTGGAGTCAGAGTTTGCCTCGCTACACATTGAATTAGTTTATGCGGAAAAAGACACGAGTACACATACCGTTGAGGCTTTGACGCAACTTCGTCACGCAAGGGGCAACAGAGTGGCATGGCGCGACGTACTTATGCGTACATCATGTACGAATGTACGGCAGGATATGTACTTGCTTGCATCTAAAGGTCATGCACAAAGCTATGATTCTCGCCATCAAGCAGTCCGATCGCCATGAAGTTTCCAGTGCCTACCTTGGTCCGTTCAGAGGGGTCATGGCGATCCATGTAGATGGCCTGATCTACGTCGATCAGGAAGTGTGGCCAGGACAAATTCGTTTCATTATCCTCATTGATCAAGAGGTTGTTAAGGGAAACATCCCGATGCAGGATACCTGCCTGATACAAAGACTGATGCCCTGTAATGCAGCCCCCGAGACAGGCAAGCAGCGCCTGGCGAGAGCTCGCCTTGTAAACGGCCTTGCCATCGTCCCGCACAATAATAAGGCGATGAACCCTGTTTGGTAGCTCCGTTGGTAGCTCCGTTGGTAAATAATGAGTTGGCAATGGCCATGCATCCGCATCGAGAGAATTGCACACAGGGGTAGGTAACTTTAGTATTTAGAGGCCCGGGTCAAGATGCCGACGTCTATTCAAATTTCGGTTACTTCACTGTGGCAGAATTGCAAAATCGCTGAGTGTGTCTTTCAACTTTACATGCTCGCCATTGACAGCTGTTTCACGGCGATCCGCGCCTTGTTTAAGATTAAAATTTATGCAGGGCGTCGCGAGTTCCATTTCGTATCGATAAAAAAGCGTCGAGACATGCATATCAAGCCACCAAGCACAATGTATTGCCTTAATTCGTCCGCGACAACATTTGTCGCCGCCGGTCGGTGTGTGACTCGCGACTCGTGAGACACGAACGAAGTAATGGGTCACGACTCACGAGTACGACTCACGTAAGTGACGTTACACGCAAACACTTTCCGTTTGATATGATTATGTAACAACGTCGAAGTGTTAGGTACTGTACCTACGTACATATTCGCGCAGTCCAGCTTCCCCCGCACAACTTTGAACTTTCGTCCTGTTCTTCGTCTTTCCTTTACGACTACATATACAGATTACCTACCGGTATGTAGCCACCAACATCGTCTCTTCAAATTCTTGAAACAGGAGAAATTTAGTAATTTACCGCATACCCAGCAGCTACAGATACTGGGTGGAGTAAAATATTTCTTTCCTTTCAACGTGTTGAATGCTCGTCCTCCAGGCTTGCTTGTGCTAAGATACTCGTCTCCAGCATCCGCATCCTTGGTTCCTCTTCCCGTCTGAAAACTAATGGATCCACAACACTGGAATCAGACGATCAAAGATAACCCCATCGGACGTGGTCTCGATGTGCTTCACTCCGAAGCAAGACGAAATGTCGTCTGCAAAATCGCTGCCATTGACCAACTCAGTGCGTACAGTGAGTATAATGTCTAAATGTCATGATCCAGCAGGCCACTTCATAGGTTCTAACTTATTTGCAGATGTCAAGATTTTTGCCCTGCAGCTTCTAACCTGCTGGCGAATTTATGCGGCAGTAAGAGTCCTACATGGGATCCATGGAAGCGTCTTGAATGAACGTGATGTGATCACAGTCTTCGAAGCTCTAGCAGCGGATAGTAATAGTATCGAACTGGATTCACTCCGAAATCTTCTCAAAAAAGTCATCGCTAAGGCAGACGATGAGACTATGTGGGATGAATTCTCGACCCTTGCTGTGACTCTCCAATTCGAGAAGGTGGTCATTGCCGAACAGTCGCCCGAAATGGTTTGGGGGGACCGACCGACTGGATCGTCGAGTTGATCTTGGACTCTTGGAGTGCCAACGGCCTGGCAGTGGGCACAGTGGCACTCGCCCAAAGACGTGTCATGGCGGTTATATCCAGATTATTCTGATTCAACAGACTTGCTTGCGATCAAAGGTGAACGAAACGCTGCTGCACGTTCCCAGAGACACTCTTTATCCTCTAGGACGTCTGATGCTGCCATAATAATCATTCATGCTGGTATGAGGCCGCCAGAGAGGCTGGAGCTCAGATCAATGGAAGCGAGATGATCATGGCCCCAGGCCGTCTCTTCGGTAGGGTCACCTTTGGACCTCGAGACTGTGCCACTGTGGCAGGTGTTTTTATGCTATTGGCAATCCTGCGATACCAAACATTTCACGATCACGATTCATCGCACCCGTTCCTGCCGGCCTTTGCCACTGCTTTAGCGAGAACAATGAACATAAAAACGAGGTTACAATATTGGAAATTTCCAGGGCTGCCGCACACATACATCAAGCGTGACACCGTGACGTGGCGAAGCGAAAGCTTGATGCTTGCTTCGTTTCTGCAGCTGATCAGTATCAAGTAAACTGCCATGGAAACTTTGACCTGCTTTCGGAGTCAGCCTCCAGGTACTGGGCTCTGCAGATGCCAGAGCTCAAGGAGAACATCTTAAACGAATAGGACGCCGATTAGGACGCAGTCTGCAGAGCTTGCTCTTGGGCAGTTTCTCTGTATGAGTAGAGAGGAATTCGGATCTGATCCCACGATAGAAGGTCCCGACTTTATGTTAAATGGACCTCATATCAGTGATGACTCATGAGAGGAAGCGGTGCATTGAGATCGAAAAACAGAACGGAGAGAAGGAAGTTGAACATGTTGTCCTTGATGAGCAGATGTCGAAATTGTCTTGCGTAGTTGGTCGGGCAACCACCTCCTGGAAATATCATTTCAAAGGCCGTCCGGAGGAGATACTCGTCGTCAAAGACTCTTGACCGGTCACCGAACTCAACGCGCCCATCGGAGGGCGACATGTTGTTGCTTGCAAGTTGCGGCTAGTCGAGAGGTCGTCAACGTCACGCGGCACTACCACCACGAGACAGTACAGATTAGTGGAATTGACGACGATACTCAATTCGCAATGCCTCAAATGACCGCGATAATCGAAGACACCAGAATGACAATCGACATACATCTCACGAGTCACCCCTGCACACCTCACAATTGGGAATACTTACTACGCACCAGGATTTCGAAACTGTAGCAAAAGACTTCATGCCCTATTACTAGCCTTTGAAGCCTTGGATCATTGATCAATCAGCTCCGACAATTGCTTCCTGTTGTCATTCAACTACCAGGAGTTCGGCCAAGGGTCTTTGACGACGAGTATCTTCTCCCAACGGCCTTTGACATGAGCTATACCGCAGGTTGTTGCTCGACCAACTACACAGATATTTTTGACATCTGCTCATCAAGGACAATGTGTTCAACTTCTTTCTCTCCGTCCTGTTTTTTTATCTCAATGTACCGCATCCTCCCACGCGGTCGTCACGTGATGCAGCTGCCAGCACGCGCATGTTTCGATCACGAGCATGGCTTATAATATATTTCTCAATCTGTGAGAATCGGCGACCAAAAGGTCAGAACACAATAAGATGGTAGGAACTTAGCTTAGGGGGGGATATAGCCTATAGGTGCAGTGCAACGACCAGAGCTGTACAGAGTAGCCGTCACAAACCCGAACACCATATTGCAAACATGCGCTTTTGTACTAGTGTGCTGCTTTACCGGATATTTTGTTAATTCTGAAGGGCCTGAATCCATGATGTTAGTTGTGTTACCTGTCGTGCCAACATGAATGATGAGCGTTAGCCGTTAGGTACTCGCAGAGCAGTACGGATTTACGGAGTGCTCGTGGGTGAAACTTTTAAAAAAGACACTTACTATATCTAATCAAAAAATATGTGATCAATTGTCGCAGACGTGGAGATATTGGCCGACGAAAATCGACCAAAATTGGTGAGAGCTGAATTTTTCGCACCCATTTTTTTGTTCTCGACTTAGGTCACCTGTTTGTATCGACTCCGTAGAGGTACTCCGTACCTCGGCATCCCCAAAATAGCTCGTCTATGCGAAACATCAGACGCAAAAGAAGCCCTGGAGAATTCTTCTACCTCGTCGGTGACAAGTTTGAGCCATGTGACGACCTCAGCCTCCGCGGCCCCATCAGGCCAGGTGTCCCACCCATTATGAAATGCCGGCATTACGCCAGCCTTGCATCTGTCGAGAAACCTTTCCGCCTTCTGCTGATAATCGCTGCTTGGAAAGAACGCGTCCAAAAAGCCTGGGGTGTCAATACCCAGACGGCCTTTCAATTTGTGCTTGAGAAGCAGATTAACGTCATCGTCATGCTCCGACGAGGAGCTCGCGTAGTCTGTGGTGTACTGAGATGGTGATTGAGATTGGTTGAACATGGTGCATCCTGGTGCGACCGTTGCGACAGGAAGGCTCTGATGCTCGGACACATTGATCCTTGGAGTTGATATTTGGGCGGCGGTAGCGCCCTTATCTTGGGGCTCGGTGGATCGGGGAGCTGAAGGTTTTGTGGCAGTATGAGCTGCAGTGAGAGTCGCAGCAAGGGTCAAGACTTCATCCCACAGAGTCTTTTCGTCTGCCTTAGTTATAGCTGCTTTGAGAAGACGCCGGACGGCAGCGTCTCCGATATCATCCTTGACGACGGCTCTGAAAACTGTGACTACATCATCTAAGACGCTTCCACGAATTACTTCTGATGCATGAATTCGTAAGCAGAATACAAGCTCTATGGCGAGAGCTCTTAGATCTGAAAATAAGTTAAAACCTATGAACCGGCCTGCTGGATCTATGTCAGCCTACTCACCCTCTTCAATGACTCGGTCAACGTCAGCGCTGTCGCACACGCCGATCCGTCTTGCTTCGGAGTGGAATCTATTGAGACCATGCGCGATGGGGTTGATCGTCCGATGCCAGTGTTGTGGATCCATTAGGTAGGTACCTAAGGTTGTTCAGTGTCGAACCTAAGAGGCGAATGATCTCGGTGCAAGCAAGCCTGTAGGACGAGGAACACGTGGAACGGAAATAAATATTTCAAAATATTTCACTCAACATCTGTAGCTGCTGAGTATACTGTGTGCGGCAAATCCTGTTGCAAGAATCTGAAGAGACGCCGTATGCAGCTCCTGATGACTGTCACAGCTTGCCAACAGAGACGAGGTCGAACGCTCACCTTTCATCCACCTCATCAGTGATGCGACTTGGTACCTCTCAAAGAAGACACTTGCCGAAGCCGAGTTTTCTTGGCGGCGGGCGCAAACGCGCTCGCGGCTCCGCAGAAGCTAATTAGTAGATATGAGGAGATTGTGTGTAGCATGTACCTATTCTGTACGATACGTAGCCGACGGCCGACCGATATCTGACAAGTAGACAATTGCCAATGGTTAGGCATGCATGGGCAATGGTCTGGAATTCCTCTAGATAGAGTTGTCATGGCATGATGACAGGCTCAAGTGACAACGATGTCACATCAACATGCATGATGCAGTGATGCACGATGCAACGCCTGTCACCAATAACCAGAGGACTTGATCATAGGTGAGTTGTAACACACATCGAATAATCAAAGCATGGCTGTCTTTTTCTAGCCTCATACGAACCTAGAATGAATCTTACGGGTTACCAAGACTCAAGTACTCAAGTACTCAAGTCTGTTGTCCGCTGCAATCGGCTTTATATTTCACCGTTCAACGCTACGACGTCGGACGTCAGTTCCTCATCCGCGCAGGAATGCATTATGCCGCGCTCCAGTCTCTAGATGGAGTCCGAATTCCGAAGACGCCTGTCGTCTAGTAGTATCGCCAACTCAGATTTTCAAGACCCGCAAAGATCTTGCAAGTTGAGCGGGCGCCGGGAAAGGAGGGCATTATGCTGCGTTTACGCATAGTCGCGGTTACTTCCTGCTGAAAGCTGCAAGTCCATGTGTCAGTGAGCCAATGTATTTCTCCGGTGGTTATTAGTAAATCGCCGTCTGGAGATGGTTTACATGCCGCTCTTTCTGCAATGCGACGTCGGCTAAGCGCTTGCGACCTCAAAGGGGCTGAGCGCACGCAGTGAACTGTGACGGTACGACGATGACAGATGTTCCTCAATAGGGAATGCCACCGTCAAGCGTGATCATGGCAATCCTGCAGAGCACTCCGTCGGGCCGCCGCCGGCTTCGGCCAGCATGATTCATGAATGATGATGCTAGCCTGGACATCGGCAGCTTCAGCCGTCACAGGGGTGAAGGCTCTGGGAACGTACGCAAGGACTTCATTGAAGTTCACCTATGATCGCAAGGACGTCTGACTGTCTGTTAGGTTAAACTAAATCACCGCCATGACGCTGGACAGGTCTATTGGCTTTTGCCAGGCCGTGGGCACTTGCCACTACCGGTCAACTCGACGATGTAGTCGGTCTGTATCCAAAAAAGTTTTCAGCAGGCATTCACGACGCATGCCATCTTCACCTTCTCCTACCGTTTTCAATCTTGATAGATTGACAAATTTCAAGACACTGGACAGCAGTGAGCCTCTATGGATAAGGAAAGTAGGAAGTATGCGTGTCAAAGGATGTGAGCTAAATGTAATAAAGATTGTGGCAAAACACCTTAATAATCTGATTCCCCAATCATAGAAATCATTTTCGAGTGTGTAGTACTCTGGAGAGTGAAAGGTGAAGTTGTGAATTGAACGTCACATGAGGAGTGGACGCGTCCGCCATCCGGAGCTACAAGCCGGGAGCACTGAGGCTTACCGAGCAAGTAATTGATCCACATGTATCACCTCAGGTATCGTGGCGTCAAGGGAATCGAGCACTCGCGACTTGTGCAAATTGCAGGCTCAGCACCTTAAACCTTTAGCCAATGGCTCCAGATTTTCTCTCTTCAGGAAGTTCAGCGATCTCGGGAGTCAGGGAGACTCGGACGACGTTCGTAGCAGGCGTTGACGGTTGCTCCGCTACTCTGCTAGCACTTCAGGATCCTCCTGGGCCTTGCGAAGGACATTGATCATCTGGGAGTAGAGTTCGGGGCCAGTCTTTTTTAATGGTGTGCTGGTCCTGAATACCTGCCCTGGCAGTTCTGCGATGTAGGCAAGCACTCCTCGGAGCTGAACGACATGAGGTATCAATGGCTTGTAATAGGGCATGAACTCGCGTTTTGCGAACTCTATGAAATCACTGTAAGAAAAAATCACACGCTGTTTGTGAACTAGCAAATCGAGGTCGTTGAGATAATTCCACTTGTCAAAACGGGGCGATGTCCGAGAGTCTTTGCCAGACTTTCCGTAGTGGATGCATATCCATAGCAACACCCAGAAGAATGACTCAAGATCATGCAAAAAGCTATGCTCTTCGCCTTGGAGCAATCCGATTGCCATGAAAGCTCGAGTACCTATCTTGGTCCGTTCAGTGGAAGCATCATGGCGATCTATTTCGATGGCATGATCAAGGTCAATAAGGAAGTGTGGCCAGGACTGTTTCGTTTCCTCATTAATCATGAGATTGTTGATTGAAATGTCCCGATGCAGTATGCCTGCCTCGTACAAAGACTGATGGCCTCTGATGCAGCCCTCGAGACAGGCAAGCAGCGCCTGGCGGGAGCTGGCTTTGTAAATAGCCTTTCCATAATCCTGTACGATGACACGGCGATGCACTCTATTTCCTAACTCGGTTGCCGTTCGTAGCTCGATTTGCGAGTTAGTGGCACTGTCTGTTGGCGGCGAGGAGCAAATCCTTTTCCGTGGGTGTAGACCAGAGCCTTCTTCCTCCGCGCTCGCGCTGGGGTTCGTACTTGTCCCGCGCTTCCGCGGCCTTTCTGATGGCGGTCTGCTGAAGCTCTGCGAGTTATTTTGTGCAGAGTTCGAAGCGATTGCTTTGGCCAATCCTCGTCGTACACACGCGCGGACATCATCGTTCATGCCGCGAACCTGTACTGTCTCATGGTGGTAGTGGCGAGCCACGTTAACGACGCCTTTCCGAGTCGCGAGCAATAACATGTCGCCCTCCTCGTCGCGCTTCACTTCCTGCCACGAGTCTTTGACGACCAATATCGTCTCGGGATCATCTTTGACATGAGCTTTCCAGCAGGTCGTCGCCCGACCAACTATACACGGCGATCGCAATATCCCCTGATCAAGGACGATGCACTTCTTGCTTCCATCCGTTTTCTCAATATCGATGTGTCGTTTCTTGCCATCAGCTCCCTCTACCGTAAGACCAGGTCCCTTGATTGAGGAGTCAAAACCAAGGTCCTCTTCACTCATCCAGAGGAAGCCAAGAATGACTTTGATAAACTGTAAAGGCTCTGTGTTGATATTTATCTGCTCAGATGCGACGCCGCCGAGCCTGTCAAACAGCCACACCCTAATCAAGGACCCGCAGAGAGTGAATCCTAGGGCAAAACGCCTTGTGCTTTGTGCAGTCAGCATATCCTGCACATTTCTCGCAAGAGCCAGCCGGGTCTCTTGGGCCTCGTCGGCCATAGGATCCCTTCTCAGCTCTCCGCGTGCGAGCATTCGGGCACAAGAGTATGTCGAATTCTCTGGACTACGTTCCAAATCTACTGCAGAGACGAAGCCGACGTCCAACTCTGGCGTCGCCAAAATCCCCCCAATCGGCTTTTTCGGCATCCCCAAAATGGCTCGTCGATGCGAAACATCGGACGAAAAAGAAGCTCTGGAGAATTCTTCCAGCTCGTCGGTGACAAGTTTGAGCCATGTGACGACCTCAGTTTCCGCGGCCCCATCAGGCCAGGTGTCCCACCCATTATGAAATGCCGGCACTACGCCAGCCTTGCATCTGTCGAGAAACCTTTCCGCCGTCTGCTGATAATCGCTGCTTGGAAAGAACGCGTCCAAAAAGCCTGGGATGTCAATACCCAGACGGCCTTTCAATTTGTTCTTGAGGAGGATATTAGTGTCCTCGCGATACTCCGACGAGGAGGTCACGTAGTCTGTGGTGTACTGGGATGTTGATTGGGATTGGCTGGACACGGTGCATCCGGGTGCGACCGTTGCGACAGGAAGGCTGTGATGCTCGGACACATTGATCCTTGGAGTTGATATTTGGGCGGCGGTAGCGCTCTTATCTTGGGGCTCGGTGGATCGGGGAGCTAGAGGCCTTGTGGCAGTATCGGTCGCACTTAGAGACGCAGTTATAAAAGCCAAGACTTCATCCCACAGAGTCTTGTCATCCGCCTTAGTGACAGCTGCTTTGAGAAGGCGTCGCACACTATCCTCTCCGACCATACCCGTTGTAACGGACTTGGAGAGCGCAGTCAAGTCATCCGAGACGCTTCCATGGATTCCCTGTAGGACTTTCGCTGCCGGATGACTTCGCAAGCAGACTACAAGTTCTGTGGCCAGAAACCGCACATCTGCAAATGAGTTAACGCCTGCGGACTGGCCTGCTGGATCGATGTCAGTCTACTCACCCTTTGCAGTGATTCGGTCAACCGCAGCGATGTCGCAGACGCCCTCTTGTCTTGCGAAAGAGTGGAACACATCCAGACCATTCGCGATGGGGTTTTCTTCGATCGTCCGATTCCAGTGTTTTGGATCCATTAGCTTAGACCCGAACCCAGAACGCGGATGCTGGAATGCTAGAGATGAATGAGCTTGGCAAAAACAGGCTCGTAGGTAGGACAGGACAGAGGTTGAAAGAAAAAAAGTCTTTCACCAAGTATCTGCAGCTGCTAAAATAGGTATGCGGCAATCCTGTTGTAAGAATTGAGGAGACGCTGATGGTTGCCGCGTGAAACAGGCGAGGACGGGGGGGAATCTCCGGACTCTGTTACTTGTGAGCAGATGCACGTGACTCATTACGCGTATGTACCTAGGTACTGGCATGGCTGGTGGCTGCACGTACATACGTTTACGATTCGAAAGCCGCCTGAGGATTACATGAACGTTACGTTCTCGGTATCATACAATATCGATTCCTTCTTGTCGGCTATCGCCTCGGAAAATGGACTTACAACCCTATGGCAAAAAAACCTCACAGCGCCACACTGGGCCCATTCTTAACTACTCACGGCGCACTCAACAACTTCACTTATACATACTCAGTCCAATTCGCATGCTAGAGGTACGAAATTATGTGAACTTGTGTAGTTTGAATCAAATAATTAGATCGCTCAATCGAGGCTTATAATATCACCCGCTGAAGTCCATCGCCGCATGAAGACAGCTAGGCATTGTTATATAAGGGTGTGATCCACGAGCGCCGACAAACTTTCATACATGTAAAGGTACCTAGGTACAAGGCGAATGTGGATCGCCGACTCCGTAGGTACCTAATCACGCAGTACATACCATACAGGGATTGCCAAAGCGGCACCGCCTTCCGTTCGTGGCCGCGTACCTGGCAAAAGACGGATTGTCGAAGCGACAGTGCTTCTCCAGTGCTTCCCGCCGTCCCAGCGCATCGATATAGCGGCCAACACTCCCCGCGAGTGCTAAAACACACTGCAACTGCGCTGCAACAGTGCTGTGCGGTAGGTACCTAATGTATGTGCATTAGGTACGGAGTACATACCTAGGTACCTAAAAGTTTAAAAAGATGGGGTCCGCGTTTGCGCGTCTTCTTTGTTCGTTTGTAAAACTTCCTCGCGAGTCGCCACCGTCGGGCCTCGTCCTCGTCCCCCGTTGATCGTAGCCACCAATTGACGAACAGCGTCTCTTTCATTCTTGCAACAGGATATGCCGCACACTCAGCGACAGATACTGAGTGAAAGACTTCTTTCCGTTTCAACGTGTTCCTTTTCCTACAGCCCTGTTTGTGACGGGATCATCCGTCTCTAGCACTCGCATCGTTCCGATCTGAACTAAATTCTAATGGATCCACAACACTGGAATCGGACGATCGAAGATAACCCCATTGCACATGGTCTCGACGTGTTCCACTCTATTGCAAGGCGGAAGGGCGTCTGCGACATCGCTGCCGTTGACCGACTCATTGCAGACGGTGAGTGTGATGAATGATGACATCAACCATCAAACAGGGCACTCCATGTATTAATTAATTTGTAGATGTACGGGTTCTTGCTTCACACCTTCTGTTCCGATTTGAGGACTATGCTGTCGCTCGAGGGAACTTCTACGATGATTTGGTCAAGGTCACCGAGGCTATAATAACGAATACAATTGAAATCGATCGTCTCCGACCTCTGCTCAGAGCAGGTATCACTAATAAGGCGGACGATAAGGCTTTGTGGGGTGAAGTCTTGACACTTATTACTGCCCCCCTCACTGCGACCGATACTGCCACAAGACCTCCAACTCCCCATTTCGTCGAGTCGCAGAACAGAAGCGTCACGACCACCCAAACATCAACTCCAAACATCAACATCTCTGAGCATCACAGCCTTCCTGTTGCAACAATTCAACCCGTTTCCACAGTGTCCCAGCATTTTCAATCACCATCCCAGTACACCACAGGATCTGTGACCTCCTCGTCGGAGCATCGCAAGGAGATTAATCTCCTCCTTAAGCATGAATTGAAAAGCCGTCTAGATATTGACACCCCAGGCTTTCTGGACGCGTTCTTTCCAAGCAAAGAGTATCAGCAGACGGCGGAAAATTTTCTCGACCGATGCAAGGCTGGCGTAGTGCCGACATTCAATAATGGGTGGGAAACCTGGCCTGACCGGGCCGCGGAAACTGAGGTCGTCACATGGCTCAAACTTGTCACCGACGAGCTAGAAGAACTCTCCAGAGCTTCATTTTCGTCCGGTGTTTCGCATCGACGAGCTATTTTGGGGATGCCGCGGAAGTCATCTCGAGGTTCTGTGGCGGTGCCAGAGTTGGACGTCGCCTTCGTTTCTGCAGCAGATCTGGATCGTGGCCCCGAAAGTTTGAGAAGATACTGTGCCCGAATGCTGGCCCGTGGAGAGCTGAGAAGGGATCCCATGGCCGACGAGGCCCAAGAGACTCGGCTGGCTCTTGCGAGAAATGCGCAGGATATGCTGACTGCACAAGGCACAAGACGTTTTGTCCTAGGATTTACTCTCTGCGGGTCCTTCATGAGGGTGTGGCTGTTCGACAGGCTCGGCGGCATCGCATCTGAGCAGATAAATATTAACACAGAGCCTTTACAGTTTATCAAAGTCATTCTTGGCTTCCTCTGGATGAGTGAAGAGGACCTTGGCTTTGACCCCTCAATCAAGAGACCTGATCTTACGGTAGAGGGAGCTGATGGCAAGAAGCAATACATAGAGATTGAACAGCAGGGTGGAAGCAAGAAGTGCATTATCCTTGATCAGGCTATGTCGAGGAAGCCTTGTATAATCGGTCGGGCAACGACCTGCTGGAAAGCTCATGTCAAAGATGATCCCGAGACGATATTGGTCGTCAAAGACTCTTGGCAGGAAGTGCAGCGTGACGAGGAGGGCGATATGTTGTCGCTTGCGACTTGTGAAGACGTCGTCAACGTGGCTCGCCACTACCATCACGAGACGGTACAAATTCGCGGCATGAACGACGATGTCCACACGTGTGTACGACGAGGATTGGCCAAAGCAACCGCTTCGAACTCTGCACAACCTGACTCACAGAGCTCCGGCAGAGCACCATCAGAAAGACTGCGGAAGCGCGGGACGAGTACGAATCCGAGCATGAGCGCGAAGGAAACAGGCTCTGTCCAACATCCACGAAAAAAGATTTGCTCCTCATGGCCAACAGACGCTGATACTAAACCACCAACTGAGCTCCGAAATAGGGTGCATCGTCGCGTTATCGTGCAAGATTATGGCAGGCCTATTTACAAAGCCAGCTCTCGCCAGGCGCTGCTTGCCTGTCTCGAGGGTTGCATCAAAGGTCATCAGTCTTTATACGAGGCAGGCATACTGCACCGGGACATTTCCATAAGTAACCTCATGATTAATGAGGAAAGGAATGAGTCCTGGCCACACTTTCTGATTGACCTTGATCACGCCATCGAAATAGATCGCCATGATGCTTCTAATGAACGGAACAAGACAGGCACTCGAGCATTCATGGCAATCGGATTGCTCCAAGGTGAGAAGCATAGCTTTTTGCATGATCTTGAGTCATTCTTCTGGGTGTTGTTCTGGATATGCATCCACTACGGCAAGTCTGGCAAAGACTCTCGGATATCACCCCGTTTTGACAAGTGGAATCATCTTGGCGACTTCGACCTGTTATTGGACAAACAGAACATGATTTATGCGTACAGTGAGTTCATTGGCATCGCCGAACAAGACTTCATGCCCTACTACAAGCCATTGATTCCTTACGTCAATCAGCTCAGAGAATTGCTTCCTTACGTCACACAACTGCCAGGGCTGGTTTATAGGAACAGCACACGAGTAAAAAAGACCGGCTCCGAACTGTACTCGCAGATGATCAATGTCCTCCGCGAGGCCCAGAAGGATCCTCAAGTGTGCGCAGAGTAATACCTCAGACCTGCTACGAAAGTCTCCGAGATCGCCATCGAAAAATCCCTGGGAGTCGGGACCACTGGTGTCTGGTGAATGCTCCATTGGAGCTGCAGTCTGCAACGGCCCGA
The DNA here is from genome assembly GCA_029405325.1 of Claviceps purpurea. NCBI lineage: Eukaryota > Fungi > Ascomycota > Sordariomycetes > Hypocreales > Clavicipitaceae > Claviceps > Claviceps purpurea. The sequence continues at coordinate 4,593,188 of CM055782.1, read as the reverse complement.
TTTTTTTGAGGTCATGTTAGCCGGAAAAATGGCACGGGGGTAAATTGCTCGCTCAACGCTCCCAGCCTGGGCACGCCCGGGCCCCGCGGCTCCAGAGTCCGGACGCGTCTGTGTTATTATCATGTCATGTTCACTTGACAAAGGTTCACAGTAATATTAACCTCAAATTGATCTCAAGATCACAGTGACACAGAGTCAGAGCCTCAGATGCGATGCCACCGAGCCAGGCGGCGAGCCTGTCGAACAGCCATACCCCCATACAGTAACAGGATCCGCAGGGAGTGAATCATTTCTGGCAAATCCTAGGACATAGAGCCTTGTTACTTGTGTAGTGAGAAAAATCCTTGCATACTGCGCAAGAGAAAGCTAGCCTCTGCGACGTGCGTGAGGCGTCTCTCTCGTCCAAGATATTCTACAGTCTACTTGAGCTTTCCAGAGCTGAGAGCTCAACATCTGTGTCCAGAAATAGGTCAAGCTTTCTCGCCCAGATTCCAGATCAGCTGCAGAAATAAAACCCGCATGATTATCCAGCTTTCGCTTCGCCAATGTCCCTTGGGCCTTGATGACTTAGGCTCGTGGATGCGAAACATCGTCATGAGTCGAAAAGAAACTTCTGGAGAATTTCTCCAGCTCTTTGCTGAAAGCCTGCAAAAATGCTGGGCATGGATGATGTAACGAACTCTTTTTCATTGACATTAGGCGGATCAGGTCCAGCCTCCAGGAGTCAGGACCTGGACAGCTCTCAAATGGTACGCCGACGAGTGTCATCGCTGAATGCCGGCTCCACGGCGTACGCCGGACGTCGCCGGTCTTGCATGCATCGGCTCAGAACCTTTCCGCCACCTCCTGATATTTGTAACTTGGAAAAAAAACGTTTCCTGAAAATCTGGAATGTCAACTTGTCAATATGCAAACGGCCTTCCAAGTTCCTATAACGAATTCTATTTATACATATTTCTTCCCACACATCAGTCGCAATATCTTCGAGGTATTTTCAAGAGGCTTTCGACTTCGTCAATGCGTCATATGCGATCTAAGATCTTTAAAGCCATGCCACATGTTCCCGGTAGAGTCAATTTTAGGGCTATGCGGTGGCCAGTCCAGAGTCCAGATTCCAGAGAAGCTGAGAGCTCCTCGAGGCATTCGTTAACGAGTCTAGTCGTATCATATTCGAGTCTCGGTAGGTATTTCTCAACATTTTCACGAAAGTCGCCTGTCTCTGGATCGAGGTTTCAAACTTTCCCGGGCGGCGGGAGGGCGATGTAAGCCTGAGGGCCGTAATAATTAATTACCGTCACGGATTGTGGTCCGAACCAGACTATGACAAGTGCGCTAATAAGCGCTTTGTCTTGCCACGCATAGGTGTGATGTCAAGACTAAAAATTGCTTTTTACCCTTTGATCAGCCAAATTCCGTTGGTTCACAATCAAGTTGCAAGTTGCAATTTCAAGGCAATCAAGGGTGCGCTTTTTTGAGCTTTTGAAGTTCGGAACTCGTACGCCAATAAGCTCAAGGGGCCAGCCTCGAGGGCTGTAGCCTGTAATCTATTCTTTCCAGAAAGATTATGGCCATCCTTGCAAAAAATGCGTAGAATGATAGAGAAAGCCCTTTTTTCAATGAGTGTCGAGTCAAAAACAACGGAAGCGTTTAGCAAACTCTCAAGTCCAGACACGGGCCTACGGAGTACACTTTCTCCAATTGGAGTTTGGCCGCAGAGAGGTATGTGTGTAAGTATCCAGATTCGACATACTTACAACCTACTCTGGACTCTTTCTGGAGTCTGTAAAGAAGAATTGATAACTCAAAGGTATGTAACGCCAAGTCTCAAGAAAAAGTGGAAGACAAAGGTGGCCGATCCTTGTTGAGTTCCGGGAAAGGATGAATATGTTGAACAAAATGGAAATACGACGTGTCACGCCATTAAAAAGACAAAAAAAACAAAGTTACATACAACAACCGGTGTTCGCTGGTCGTCACCGACCCAACTACTAATCTGTCGGTTGGCAGCTTATCTATGGGAGAGCGGACGGGATCCCGAGTTTTCTGCCACCTATGGTCGTATGTGACAAGATGTGTTCAAACCCAAGATATAAGCGATAACTGAACTGTAGGTACTAGGCATTTCCCACCGGCGAGGCAATCTGGCGATGAACATTCGGTGAAGCTTAGGATTCGCATGTTCCGGTATACTCTTTACATTATAATTTACACGTGTTTGTCTTGAGTGTGGGGGCAGGGGCCACAGCCAGTCATTGGGCTGAAAGCCTGAAGTACAAGATGAATAGGTACAAGATTAGGCGTTCTTACAATCTTACTGCAGTCTGCCACCATCGAGACTGTTTCGAGAGTCGCCAGTCAATTAGGTACAATATACATTAGGTACCTATGGATCATGAATCATGATACATACTCGTAAGTCGTGGGTGCATACTGCACTGACGCTTATCTATATCTAATGGGTGCGACTTTCCCATAATAGTGCCGTTTTTTAAGAACGGAGAAAAAGGTGTCAAAGTCTAAAGTTTCCCCAATTTCCGTCGTCAAATATCTCCACGTCTGCTACAGTTTATCAAATAACTGTTGGAGGCTGAAGTTCTGAACTTAGTACCTACTAAGACTACCTCAATGCTCATAACGGTGAGTTACATGAGTTGCGTGGATTGTCGTTGCTATGCAGTGAGACTCGAGAGCCTTTTTTAGGTTGCACCCATGGATAGCTAATTTTTACCTGCGCGTCTGTAGTCTGTGAGCCTGCTTCCTGAGTTCCTAATGGCTGCTACAGTCACTTGCAGAGCCGATCCCGATGGTGAGAGGCTGGGCGAAGTTATCACAATTGACCGGCAGCAACATCCATCCAGAACAGCTACCTGCGTTCCTGTCGACAAGTACCACGCATCCGTCCGTGTTGCCCAAGACATACCAACGAACTGCTCCTGGTCCCGTGGGAAAGGACTTGGAGATGTTGTTCCCTGGGCTTTTCCTGTTCCCAATCCCACGTCAATGATCAGTCAAAAGAGACGGGCTAGTAGGCGAGTCTACGTGCAGGACGAAAGACTTACAACACGACGCAACAGGAATTATCTCTCGCTTCGAGAGTATTTGGAATTGGGGAGCTTGCTTCAATGGGCTGGATGGCTTGAAAGTCGGAGTCCGTTGGAATGGCGTGCACTTGGATGCCATAGATGGCCAAGCTGCCGAGGATAGCGCTGAATTTCATGGTAGTGGCGTTGAAGAGATTGGAATAAGCAGTTGGATATTAATAATGGAGGATTCTTAGTATGAGAGCCTGGCTCCTGCCATACGCACGAGGCGAGGAGTTGCCCGTCTTTATATCGCTTTCAACACTTGCAGGAAGCTTCGGCTCGTTGTTGCTGGAACATGTGCAGTACGCCGGGTAATGTAGATTATGTAGGTAGACCTGGCTGTCAAGTTCCGGACTCCCGAAGATCCGCAGATCCGGCGCATCCTCGTATGTACCACGATGTCCGGTCACAAAGTGTGGCATGCGAAGAAACCATAAACATACGTTATTGAAAGGGTTGGAGGTAATCTCTCGAAGCTAAGAGATTGCGCGGGAGTAGAACTGTAGTGTATTGCTACACGAGGACTTCAATGGTGATCGTATTCGTGATCTACAACTGATTGCTTGAAGAGAGGAGAAGAACTATCTAGGTACCAGAGACTTCTTCCCCCTATTGTGTGCGTTGTGGTGCACGGTCCCGATCCGGAATGCCTCACGTGACACGTGCCCTGTACGTACTACATGGTGTCAGGTGGACGGCTGACACAGCTGACAGAAATTAAAGCGGGCTGACCCGGAGACATCACTGATATCTGTAGCCGCCCGCATCAAAATTGAGATGACATCCTCATGATACCTACATGTCTGCACTGACCACCATATTCTCAATATACGTTGTCGTTATCCAAATCTATCAACTTCAGACAAAACAACATTCTGGTTGTTCCGCCTGTGACGGCAGAGTCGTTGCACTGCACTACCTATATCCCGCACTAACCGCACTACCTATATCCCGCACTAACCCGGTTTTCTGCCAGCTTAGTGTTCTGGCCTTTTGGGCGAATCGGTAGGGATATCCGATTCTCACATGACTCTCCCCGAGTGCCCGGATTCGAAATAATGAGCGAGCCGGCTTTGCCCATACCTTGACAATGTCACGGCTGGTCACAGCGGGCACCGAGGCAGGCGATGAAGCTCTATTAACTAGAATCATAGATCGAGGAGAAGAAGGAAACAGTTTGTTTGACATCAACCTCATCTTTTTCAGTCCCCCATCTCATTACCATGTCATCTCTCGACGCCCTTGACGCGCCGTGCAGTTGCTGGAAGGCCGAGTTGAGTTCGGCCAGTTGCGCCGCCTGCTGCTCCCGCACAGCCTCGCTCTGTGCGAGGCGCTGCTCGGTTGCGGCGAGGCCCTCCTGAACCGCCTGCTGGATGGCGGCGTGTAGCTGCGCTTGGGATTGCGCGTCAAGGGCGTCGAGAGATGACATGGTAATGAGATGGGGGACTGAAAAAAGATGAGGTTGATGTCAAACAATTGTAAGGGACTGGCCTTAGGTAGGGGAACGGTTGTTGTCTAGCGTCGATATGGTATTGTTTGACATGAGGAGAGAAGAAGAAGAAGAGTGCCCTCCTCTGTCTCAGAGCTAGCTAAATACATGCAGAGTTGTGTGTGTGGCTCCAGCCCTAACCCCCTTCGATGCCCCCACCCCCGGGTGGGTGTTGTCCCGTGAAAGAAGGAGACGAGCCAAAGCTCGAATCCATGACAGCTGCAGGTGTTGAGTCCAAGTACATAGGCTGCGCATAATCTGCAGCATTATACGCCGACAGCACGACGGTCGCGGAGGCTCGGCTAGAGTTTCACAAGCTGCGACAGCGGGCGGGAGAGCCCTTCACGGAGTTCCTGGTTCGATTCGATAATCGATTTGAGTCGCAGTTGGCAAAGGCGGATAGGTTGGGTAACGCCGACGGTGACAAGATCGAAATGTTGCAGATGGCTCTGCATGCGGATTCCGACGTACGGGCAACCCCCGTCATCAACGTGTCCCCTTCGGAGTCTCTGGCCGTCGCAGCTGTGGTGAATGACCCGGGCATTCGTCGTGAGGCGGAGCGGAGCCCTAATGGGCCCTGAGCCGCCGCGTCCTTGTAGGCGGCGACAGCCTCAGCAGAATTATCAACGGGGATTTTCGACGTTCGGCAGCGTACGTCGAAGTCGTATGCAGCGCCATCTGCAACATTTCGATCTTGCCACCCCTCGATGGCACGACCTCGCAGTTCCGTAGTTGGAAGATCACCATGGAAGACAGGCTGGCTTACAGGCTGGCTTCCGACTGCGCCCGTCTTACTCCCACGCCAACAGTGGATCTTTGTCAACGATAGCATCGCGGACCCGATCCAGAACTTAGAAGAGGCTGGCGCACTACTATACTTTAGTAAACAATAAACGGAAACGTGACAAACTTGAGAACAGCGTTCAGGAGAACTTGAACCAGCCGGGCCGTGAGAGCGTGGTGCATTTTATCTGGATCCATATGATGAACGGAACAGGGCAAGGCGAAATACTGCCACACGAGCACCTGCGGGTCGGCCATCCGCCCCAAGGATTTCATCTCCTCTAGCAGGCCAAGATCGAACTGTTCGGCCAACGGCAGAGTCGCAGTCCTCGGCAGCATTTCGCCTTGCCCTATTCCGTTCATCATATGGATCCAGATAAAATGCACCACTAGGGTGCATTCTTTCCAAACCTTCCTCTGAGAGCGTGTCTAGATCTGCCTCTGAGAGCGATGAGCTCTCACAGCCCGGCTGGTTCAAGTTCCCCTAAACGCTGTTCTCAAGTTCGTCACGTTTCCGTTTATTGTTTACTAAAGTAAATTTGTCTTCGTCCATTCTTCCGTTTGTAGATCAGTTCTAGAGCTCCGCTGTTAGACTGTTCCTTACCTTCTCGCCGCAGGGCATTATAAGTAAGGTTCCAGTTGGATGGATTCGCCTGTTTGTGGGCAATACCAGTCCATGCTCTATTTTGGAAATGCTCCATGTCTCGTCGATCAGAGACCTCTGATCTGCATTAATAGTTAGTAACAGCACTTGACGGTGAGATTCAAACCTACGTTCGGATTCCCTCAGCAAGGACACAATCCCTCAAAAATGAGAGACTCTTTCCACCACTCTGCTCTGCGGCGTTGGTATTTGCCCTAAGCTCCTTCCAATCGTTTGGATCCATATTCGAAAGTGCTTGGCAAACACCTGGCCCAACCCAACCTTGGCGCTTGTGCTTTGCCCATCTTGCAACCTTTGGCCGTTCGGTTTGAGCCACTAGTAGTCATTAGTTAGAACCTTGATAGAATGCAATCGAGTTGCGAGCATATCACAATCGTATAGCAATACCGTCTGGCTCTAACTTACTTAACCCCTCTATGATAGCCATATACTCGTCTCGGTCTCTTGCTGTAGCAAGCTCATGCATCCTCTTGGCGAACTTGCTTGTGTCTGTAGGACCAACCGCTTGGTCGATGTTGCGACCGAAGTGTACCATGCATGTTCGGATTACATGCGAAAGGTGCTCTGTCCGGGATCGATCATCTCCATCAGGGGCTCTTCCAGCGAGATGTTGTCCTAGGCCTTCTTGAATTAGGTTAGATTACCACAAGTCACATAGCGTTAACTTACCCGAGCAAGCCTTTGAAGACATGACCACGATTACGGCAGAGAGTCCATCTCCATCAAGATATTTGAAGCGAAGGGGTTGACCCGTGAGCTTCTGTAATACGACGAGTCACGAAATACGATTAAACGTATGTTTGTATGTTTCTGTGCCTTCCCAGTTGCAGAAGACGCGAGCTAAGGTTATGACTGCATTACAGTATTACCTAAGTTCAAGTTAGAATTGAGCTCAGAAGGCTTACTCTTGCCATGTAAATCATACTGGCACGCGAAGAGTACTTCTTTGTTGACGTTGCCCTTTAGCCTCTTCATACTCATGTCTACCTCGATAGACTTGATTTGCTGAAACAGTGCAGCCTGTTCTTTCAGCATACAGACCACTATAAACTTTTCTTCCTGAGCGCCGTATTTATAGATGTCTTGAATATAGCACTATTTTCATTAGCATAGATCTATTGGCACATTGTGGCACATTGAGGAACTTACATCTGTTTCATCTTGCTCCAGCTGTTTTTGTTTTTCCAATGCTACTGCAGCAAGATTCAGTCCAATGGGATATGAATCGGTCTTCAAGAATCAAAGGAACCGAATCGAAAATCTTATTCAGATTTAGAAGACCGATTCATATCCCATTGGACTGGATCTTGCTGCAGTAGCATTGGAAAAACAAAAACAGCTGGAGCAAGATGAAACAGATGTAAGTTCCTCAATGTGCCACAATGTGCCAATAGATCTATGCTAATGAAAATAGTGCTATATTCAAGACATCTATAAATACGGCGCTCAGGAAGAAAAGTTTATAGTGGTCTGTATGCTGAAAGAACAGGCTGCACTGTTTCAGCAAATCAAGTCTATCGAGGTAGACATGAGTATGAAGAGGCTAAAGGGCAACGTCAACAAAGAAGTACTCTTCGCGTGCCAGTATGATTTACATGGCAAGAGTAAGCCTTCTGAGCTCAATTCTAACTTGAACTTAGGTAATACTGTAATGCAGTCATAACCTTAGCTCGCGTCTTCTGCAACTGAAGTCTGCCTTGAATGACCTTGAATTTGAGACCGTTGCGGCCGCACATGCAGGGTTCCTTCAAAGGAACCGAATCGAAAATCTTATTCAGATTTAGAAGGAACCCTGCATGTGCGGCCGCAACGGTCTCAAATTCAAGGTCATTCAAGGCAGACTTCAATTCCTTAGTTGCGAGAAACTTATCTAAACGAGCAAATATTGTTAGCTTATTGCAGTCCTGGCTCATTCCAAAGGATCCAATTCGATGGGACAAAAATCGTGGGATGCCCCACCGGTGGCGATGGTACATTTAACGATTAGGTACCTCCTCGAACTTCGAAGACGCCGGGGTACAAAGTCATCGTATCCACTATGTATTGCACAATTTCGCAAGTCCCTCTCGTCAGACAAGTCGTCAGACGTCAGGTCTATTGAATCTGGCCCTCAATCTGTGCTTTCGACTGATTGTCGAAGAAGGCGATGCCCGTTATGATGAATGAGGGAGAACAGAAAAGGATAGGAGTGAAGACAAACAATTGTGATGGCCTGGTCTAGAATGTGTGCTGCAGTTTGGCGTCGACAATGGGATTGTTTGTCTTGCCAATCGAGGAGAGAAAGAAGATGAGTTTTCCCCTTCGTCTCCCGTGGCAGTCCTAATCTGACGGTCCACCCACTGGCTTAGGTCACGTGATAGATGGCCCTCATTGAGCAGTGAGCACAGTGCAGATTACATATGTATTAGGTACTTTTCCTCCCTGTCCTAGGGTTTTTCCTCTAGGTATGGGTAGGGCTGCTATATGAAATTGAAAATTTGCTGAAAGCATACATCTTTCGTTTCAAACTTACGTAAGTATTTAAATTTCATTCACCGGGGTGTGACCCGCTTTTTTGGTTGTGTGGGGAAACGCTACCTAGGTACCTAATCACGGACCAATTAGGCCCCAAAGGGCCAAAACGCTCGTCGCTGTGAAGTAACTACACCCACCCTAAATCCTCTCAGCATTTTGACTCGTGAAGAAACTGGTGAACGATCGCGAGAATCAGAGTGCCTTATTACATTGTTTTTATAAAACTTCAATCCTCTCCTCATTTTCTTATACCGAAACCGTGCGCACAAGCATCAAGGCGTTGGGTAAAAGTTCAATTTGTGTGTTGATCGGATCAAGTGTATCATTATGTAGTCTGCCGCGTCAACCAATATGCAAAGATACAGACATCAATGCCACATATGATTCATACATTATACATCTATCACAATTCACATGCCGCATGCCTTATCATTTCTACAAGCAACATCATCTTGATCAATGATTACAGTGCATACACAAACTTCCAGGCTTCGAGGGTCAAACACCAGTTAGCCAGCCAGACACACACAGGCACGCCGCACGCACACGAATCCATCTTTATTGTGGGTCGCACGTGAAAATCATATGAAAAAAAGTGGAAGTATAATTCTTATGAAATTTCATTGAAATGTGAAAGTACTTAGATTTCAGTAAAATTTGCAGCCCTAGGTATGGGTCATCATGTACTCCGTAGAGGTTCTAGAACTGGGCAAGCTCAGGCCAGCCTAGCTAGTGTATTTAATCCCATTAGCGGTCCGGAGGCTCACTTCATGTCACTGACAGGGGGTTGACAGGGGGCTGCAGCCAATCACGTCGCAGCTTTACGAGGAGTACATCGTCGGGCCCGCAAAATTGGCACAGGATAGAAAGTACCGCCGATCGCCGCCGTGACATAGAGGAACATCGGATTAACCGCACGGCGGGCTTGATTGAGAACGAATCTTCCTCTTTTCTTGCGCTTGGATTACAAGCAAAGAATTTATTGCGCAAGTTGGCTCGAGATAGAAATACCAACAATTGCCTTTGTGCCTAAGAGATACATCGCACTTTATCGCAACAGTAGTTTGACTGAGACCGTGGCTATTACCTAATTCCCGTCAAGCAAACGCCCAGGACCGAACTTCCTTTGTTTTGAGCTCGATGATTGTGATTGCCCAAAGGCGTAGGGTACGCGATGAAGCATTTTGAAGCATTCGTTTCTGAAGTCATCATGTCAATCCAAGTCGCGATCCGCGAGCAAGGGGGGTGTGGGGCACGTGACATGAAGTGAGCCTCCGGACCGCTAATGGGATGAGTAAATACGGTACCTACGTACATACATACCTACACCTGACCCTTGCACACCCTGTTGCCGCCAGACAAACCAAAACAGAGCTTCTTATCATAACACATCATTACTCATCTTAATTCTCTTCGCTCAGCAACTCTATCGTTTCCTGCAAGCGTCGACATTGTTTGGCGAGACGAACACACAAGCATCGAAGGAGTTGCTCTATAACTTCCGTTATCAGACGGACACGACTACGATTTTCCTGTGGGATGGGCGGGAGCAAGCAAACAATTTCGGTCATGTCTTAAACGTTGGCGGCAGACCAACGCGGCGAAACCTCCAGCATCGAGCGTCACGATCATCTCTCTCCCGCATCCAATAACTCAAACATTGGAGGCGTCATCGGAGACTGGTGCAGACGATACTTCCGTGTTTTTGGCAGGAAGGTTCGCTGGATTGCACTTGGGCGGTAAGGCAACTGCGCACGGCACTCCCTCGACTCTTGTGAGCAAGAAGGGAAGGAGCGACGTACAGGAGGACAACCGAAGACCGTCTGACAATTCCTCCCCTCCCCCCCATCTTACCTGGATCATTCCCTCATTATACATACTCCTTTGTCATCAAAACATCCCGAAATTCTGTCCAATATCCTGTCGCACGAGCCGCAGAGCTTTCAAGAAAGTCTTGCGTATTTGGCCGGGCAATAACCTGCTGGAAAGCTCACGTCAAAGATCATCCCGAGAAGATCCTCGTCGTCAAAGACTCGTGGTAGAACTTGAATCACGACGAGGAGGGACAGATGTTGTTACACGCAACTCGCAAAGACGTCGTCAACGTGGCTCGCCACTACCATCACGACAATACAGATTCGCAGCATTACGCATGAACGAAAATGTTCGTACATGTGTACGACTACGACGAGGATTGGTACTTCTAGCTCTGCACAATCCGACAGCCAGAAGTTGCCAGAGGCTCAAGGCGCAAGCGAAGTAAGAATGCACCAGGAACACGCGCGTCGAGCGTGGGAGTGAAGGCCTATCATATATTAAAGACAGTGGCCTCGCACATGTATGACTGGACGAAGATACTTATACCCAGTCTTGAATTTTTCGTGGATCTCCCAGTTCCAACATAGCCTTTCATTTCGCCATCCTCTCTCTACCTGTGATACGCAATGCCGTCAATTCACGACATCCTGTCAGGCCCAAAGCTGCCTCTCGACTCGAGCTCGGTATCTGGGGGTTCAAATACCTACGACAACGATTGGAAATTGGTTTCGGATTGGACATCATGAAAAGATTTTACGATCGAGAATCTGACGGCGATGTATGCGACAATACTAAATGCACCCTGGAAAGATAACCTGCCAAACGACGTTACGTCTGGATTCGATCAGGTGGTCCGAGATGAGTTGAGCCTGGACTACTTTTTGGCAAAATACATCTGGCCATCAGTGAACTTGGCGCTTATGCAAGCCAGGTCCATCCTAAGCTTGGGCTCAGCACAATTATATTTAGGGACTGGAAGCTGGTATCAAGGCCGTGAATTGCCACACTGGGGCTTGGCCTTAGACCCAAACGGCTTATCCCCCGGGAAATTCGACAATCTCGCAATACTAAGTAGGTACCTACAGTGAAGGTTACCTGTTTCGCAACTCGCCGCATACGCAAATCACAGTCAGTGTTGATACGGATTCATTATCACAGATGCAGCTCTTGTTGTTCCGCGCTTCACCAAGGAGCATATTGACGACTGCTTATCAGCGACACGGCCAACCCGTACACTTCAGGCACGAAGCCACCAGCGTGTCCCCTCCGACGAGACTAATTAATCGTCTCAATCGATATCCATGCCGAATGGTAAGTCGGATTCCGACTTACATAGCTCCAGCACAGCGCCATTTGGAGAGCTGCGGAAGCGCAGAACAACGAGCACGAAGGAAACAGGCTCTCGTGACCTGGTTCGTTGACTCCGTTCAAAGGCATCAGTGTCGGGACGATCTGTCCCGATGGCGATATCAAGGTCAATGAGGAAGCCTGACCAGGTGTGATTCGTTTCAGTTCTCCTCATTGATCATGAGATTGTTGGTGGAAATGTCCCGAGGCAGGCGTGTCTTGTGGTCAATGACGAAACTGAAACTAATCAGACGGTCAGACCTGGAGGCTGGCCAGGCTTTTCTCATTGACCTGAATCTCGGTATCTAAACAGATCGTACTGAATACTGATGCATTTGAACGGAGTCAACGTACCAGGACAGGTGCCAGAGCTTCCATGATAATCGGAGTATATGCTCAAAGGCGAGGAAGCCTCAGGACTCCTGAGGAAGCTATGCTCCAGAGCCAGGTTTCACTCTTCATTAACGACGCTGCGTGCCGCTGCCAGCCGCACTCGACGCGCCCGCACCCACTGCCCCGGCGCCGCGTATGGATCGCGACGGTGACACCATCATGAGTGGTGTGAATGCCCTGTCGTCCACGAAGGACGCCCAAATCGCCGCCCTGACCGCTCAGGTCGTGGCTCCAAGGTGGTGCGCCCGGTCGAGAGGTGGCAATTCCGCCGGCGACTCTCGCCCATACCCGCCGGTCATCTCTATGGACGTCCGTCGTCAACGTCTTACCAATGGACATTGTGAGCGTTGCGATGCTGACCCCTCCCACCGATGGAATGACTGTCGGTATCAGAACTTCCAGTCTTCACCCACGGTCTCTGACCCACGTCGCGCCAACGTCAACAACATCGCCGCAACGGTGGGAAAAATCCAGTCTCTGACTCCAGTCGTACCTTAGGTAGTCAGACGCCCTGGAGGATGTATGATCATGTAGGCCCGCTCGATCTCGATCAGCCGCCTACCACGGAGGAAATCGCGAAAACAAAGCATGGCTTAGACAGTAGACCATTTTAGTAGACTGTCTAAGCAACAATCGATTTATGCTGTTGGCTTTGTTTAATACTGTATGTGTCCCTTTTACAGCAATCAGTGATTCCCTTGTGACCCGCCACGGCGCCACAAACTTCCACGCATTTCACTTGAGTCTCGCGAGCTCAAATTCACTAAAGACGACGACCACACACACCCGATTGACTCTATGACGTACCTGAACCTGGACATCAACGGCCGCCGCGAACGTGTCTTCGGCTACGTGATCACCTTCACTACGACCTCATCCTCGGCAAGGGTTGGGCTGAGGCCAACCATGTCGTCTACAAGGCAGGGAAACGCCAACTCCGCACCGGTAATGGCCCTACGCGCATCAACGTCTGCGAGGCGGATTGGAAGAACAGACCCGCCGTGCGCGGGCGCACCAAGCCTGTGCGGGTGTCAAGGCCCTCGCGGAGCGCCCACACCACCGTGAAGAGGCAATCCAGCTCTGTTCGGTCAGCATCTCCGATATTAACAAGGCTCTGGACAAGCTCGCCGAATCCAAACAACCCATGGCTGTCACGGAGATCCGCGCCGAGCTCCCGCATCAACTTCACTCGGACGTCGCCCCGGCGTGAACCTTCCCCCCATCGCCCTGGTTTCGACATGTATATTCCGCTGAAGAAGGACGAGAAAGGGAAGGACCCGCAGCCGCCGCACGGCCCACTCTACGATACGTCCCACGAAGAGCTCCTCGTACTCCGAGCCACTCTCACTGACCTCCTCGAACAAGGCTAGATCCGTGTCTCTGCCTCCCCTGCAAGCTCGCCGGTGCTATTCGCACGCAAGCATGGCGGTGGTCTCCAGCTCCCACCGTACACTTGGGAGGGTCGACTTCGGGGTTAGGTAGGGCAAACGTTGGGTCAGGTGCCCCGAGAACCGAGAACGGAGGGCGGGCAAAAAGCCACTACGACGATAGGAGTTAACGAGGTACTATATGTACCGTCCTAGTGGGAAGCCGGCTGTGGACTTGTTAGTTACATAGTTCCTGTGCTTCGCTGTCTCACGGCCGAGGCGACGAGGATGCGACTTCCTTAAATATAAATACGGCCCCTTCAGGAAGTCCTCAACTTGACTTTTCATCCTTCTTCGAATGAACATCGGGACCTGCTTTCTCTAGACTGTATCCGAACAGCTTCTTCTTTACCTTCACAGTCTTATCGCACGAGCCGGTGGTATCAACACCATAGTGCTTTCGTTGCATACCTCCAAAGAGAACTCAGAAGTTTTTATTTTACTTCTCTATCACTCTCGCTTAATAGGTACATTATTACTACAATGACGCGGGTAAAACCTGGAGAGAGAAAGAGAGCCAAGGCACCCAAAGTGCAAACGGGCTGTCGAACATGCAAGTAAGTTGACAGTTACAAAAAAAATAGTGTGCAGAGCATGCACATTGCAATGTCATTTCGTTGTAGATCAAGTGCTAACAGTAAATGTCGCGTTGGTACAGAAGTTTGTCCACCCGTCCTTTCACCACACTCCCTCGGTTTCGAGTTGCGATGTTATCCAACATCAACACTCAAACCGAGCATTCCATTGTTAAAAACTTGGAAATGCATTACTTCGTTTCAGTCATTAGGCTTTAGCTAACTTGTGGAATGAAACATGTCCCGGGTCCGTCGAAAAGACTCAAGTTAAAGTAGGGAAGTTCTTCAATGGATACTAACCATCTGCAAGATCTACCGCTACTGCCACGGCAAGTCGATTACCTTGAACACGTGCGCAAGAGAACTCGGCAAATAACCTGTAACTTGTTGTTGGGCGCAAGGAAATCTAGATAATGCTCTGTCGGGACCCGGGCGTTTGACAAGCAATCAAGATCAAGAAGAGAGTATGTACTTAGGTACTATGTGATATGTATAACGTCTGCGGCTTCTACCATGACACATATGGGCGAGTGGTCTCTCACAATGAAGCAGATGTGATGCAAATTTCTGAGACAAAACTGTGCACTAACATGGTTCCTACAACAGTGCAAAACAGGAACCCTCAGCCCTGAAACATCACATGTTGGGTCACAACAGCAATAAGAAGACTTGTACGACGTACGTACTACGTACGAGTCACGACGTACGTCGTAATTACGTATTGAGGCCATCATTTGTAAATTGAGCCAGAAATTCGCGGTTGAGTGCACTTTATAGAGCTTTCACAGGAGAATTAGCAAAAACGTATTGATGATTTGTCTCCGCCGGATCGCTCTCATTCGCAATGATTCATGAATTGATGGGTACTTGTAACTTTCCCTCATTCCAATTTCCGTGTCCCATTATATTGACGAATGACCTCATTGTAAAATCTTAAATCCGCAGCGTCCAACCCTACAGTCTACAGATAAACCAGTTGCCATTGCACCAAGTCTCCGTGTCAGAAAAAAATGGTCTGAAGACCGTATCATGATCCCTATGACGTATGTTACATGTATCATAAATAATGAATGTACATATAGGTAGGTATGACTGCTCAAGTGAATCCTTCCCGAATCCTGCGCTGCGTCTATACATTTGTGACTTGTCCCGCATCTTCAATCCACCAGTGACCACAGTCCACGGACCACAACTCTACCGATTCCTCTGAATCGTGCGGAGGACCCAGTGTGGTCACTGGTGACAAAGCCAGACAAGACCTTAGACAATTGTCAAGGTACAGTCTTACAACTTACAAGTCATCTTCGTGCACTTCCGGATCTCGTCGAAACCGGGTGACAATATTATTGGACACACCACCCGTGCTGATTCATGTGTTACCTGAGACCTCAGACCTGCCATCGCGGGATCTTCTTCCGAATCCCACACACACACATGGCGCTCAGACCGCTCAGACCGGCAGCTGCCACGCCGCGGCGGCCCGCAAAAGTGGAGCTAGCCGCCATCGTACAATTGTCAGGGTACCTACCTAAACCTCATATGTATGTACACGAGTTCTTCCGTCGCGGCCCTACGCTGCGCTTCGGGGCGAAGGAAGTCTCGCAGCCTCGCTTCGCTTCGGCTGGTGTCCCTCGTTTCAGAAACCTCGAACGGAAGGGGTCTTCGAATTCGAAAAGTTAGGAGGCCGAAAAGAGAAGAAGAATTGGTCCGACCCAGAATAGGCCTAGCGGCCCAAGGTATGTACCTACACCGTACCCTAACTTGTACCTGTACGAGTCACGAGTACTCCGTACGAGCCACGAGTATCAACCTCTATTGTTTGTATGTATGTAAAATCTTTAACAATCAGGCACGCTTTACAATGCCGCTTCTCCGCTAAGTGAACTCACGTACTCTTCTACCAAAGTACATATTCACAAACACCCCCAGATATCAATAGGCTTTTCCCATGAACCTCCCATAATGTACAAGTGTCACTCGCCTGTTCAAAGACCAGAGAGGTAGACTGTGTGCTTCCTCGACAAGTGACATCAAGAATACAAGACCAAGTATACACATAATCCAAAAGAATTCCAAAACAAAAAAAAAAAAGAGGGCCTGATCCGCCGTTGTCAAGTATGCTCGTCATCACCGTCCCGTAAAGAGACCGACTCGTAAGGCATGTCCTCTGTCAAAACTTCGCCGCGCATAATCATACTCTGGCGCGGCCACCCAATTGGCATGTTGGATAGTCGTCTTGGTGTTCCGGCGCCCTCGCTGCGAACGCGACCTATTTTGACTGTCGCCCCGTCGCCCGCTTGCTTGTTTTCCACTGCACTAGATGACGAACTATGCAAGCTGGTGGTGCTGACTGCCTCGGCCCCTTTTTCTCCTCGCAATGACCTATTCCGCAGCAATCCGAGTTTTCCGTTCGCAAAAGTAGTCATGGCCGCCGCCGTGTTTTGCTGGAATCCCTTGAACTGTTGCAGAGTCGTTCTGTCCGATCTCTCATCCACAAACATCCAACCAATTCCCGTCACCATGGCTACAAGCACCAGGAGGGTCAATATTCCTGCCCCCGCTCGATCACCAGCTGTAATGGGCTTGTAATCGGGCGGCTTCGGCTCGTTTCGTCCAATGTCGTTTCCACCCGAACCGGGACTGCCCTTGCTGGTGCCACCGGTTGCAGCCGTGAAGGGTGGAGGGCGGTCTTTGATCATGCATGCCAAAGTCACTTCCATGGCAGCCATCTGCTGGCCCACGCCGGTTGACCCATCGTATTTGTCCTGATTCCATTTCAGACCGCACATGCGCTTATTATCACCACCGACGCATTGCTTGGCGGCAGCAACAGCTGATGCACGGAGATAGGGCATGACGTAGTCGTAGGTATGCGGTGCCCATTTAGTGATTGCGGCGAACCATCGGCTGACGTAGGCCTTGAACGATTGCTGATCCATATTGCAACGGTCGACCGGTTCGCACGCGACTTCGGTCATGATGTTCTTCCCAGGCCCCGTGAAGAAGACTTTACTCCCTTTCAGTAAGCCGTCCAGCCTATCCTTCCAAATCGGCTTTTCAGTGTAATTGTACATGGCTGCAGCGCCAAGGATAAAACCTCCTGCATTGTACGTAAACTGATAAGGCACATGGTCAGAGCAGTTACTGCCTATGTGTGCTCCATCGATAACACGCCAGTATTTGTCGATATAGCCCACATCAACCATCCAGTCCCAGGTCCGATCCGCCCATTCCCCGTACGAGCTGTTTCCCGTAAAGAGGGCCAAACGAGCTCCGAGGGCGAAGAAGCAAGCTTGTGAAATCGAATTCTTGTAGTCATAGCCTTGGTTCCACTTGAAGATCTGCCAGCGTAGGCCACCGTTGCAGTTTTCGCTATCCCATCGAGCGGCTTGGGTGTTGAAGACTGCCTGTGCAAGTCCTAGCCATTGCGGCTGGTCCGACGAGGCTTCTGGAAAATTGTACTCGGCAGCAGTCATGACTGCGAGCCCCCAAAATCCTTGGTCATCGTTTCCTTCGGTAAGAGTCTGGTTTCGAGGCATATAATCGTAGTCGTTGCCAGCCTGAAACAGAAGGCCCTGTCCGACGAGATCGTTGTATTGGTCGTCACCCGTGTAATACCAGTAGTCAATCAGTGATCCGAGAAAGGCGCCCGCCTCCCACCCTATGGGCTTTGTTAGAAACGACGGCCAGCTAATTGAACGCCCAGGATCAAGTTTTGAAGAGCGCTATCTATCACGTACAGTAGTATGGTGCTGGGAGAAGACCTGGTGTGCCTCCGGGCTTATTCCCACTATAGTAGGCCACGAGATCTGCAGTTATTTGCTTGGCAACTGATACGATGGATGCTGCCGAGGACGAGATTAGTGTTGGCACAATAACCTTTGCAACATGGCATCCAGGAGGCGGCTTGACAAGGCCAGACGTAAAAAAGGCAGATACATACAAGTTGAATTGGGATCCAGGTCATAGGCCGCAGCAAAGGGGCTCGTCAAAATCAGCACCGCTGCAAGCAACAACTTGGTGAAGCCGGTTCCATGACGTCGGTTGGACATTGCCGATGATAAGCAACAACAGATCTTTGCGTTGTTGACGTTATCGTTGACGTTGTCAACGGCAGGTAGGTAGTTCAGATACCCATGCAGGCGAAGATGAAGCAAAGAAGCCGTGCCGATCGGGCTTTCATGAGACGACGACGAGGAAGAAGGCGAGACGGTATGCCATTCGACGATGGTGCAAAAGGAGAAGAAGGAGATTGCCCAGAGGCGCCGGACGGAGATCTCTCAGGGCTCGGTGGGGAAACTCGGGAGACGAATGCGCAAGAGCCGGAGTCTTGAGAATTGTCTGAAAATGGCTTGGCAAGCTCAATCCGGCCTACAATGGCGTTAGAGCTGCGAATCGGGATACAATGATGGTCGGTTGATGGAATGGATGAGCGCCTCGTGGTGGCAATCGATGTGAGTGGAGCGGGCAGGGAAGAAAAGCAGCGGATGGAGGCCGGGAGGGGCTACATCAACCGACTGTGACAAAAATTTCTCAGGCTGAAAATTCTCCACAAAAAAACTCAGTTCTCATTTTCAAAATCCACGGCTTCCACTAGGGGCACTTGCCGCATTCAGTCGACGAAGTATTTTTTTTCACGCGCATGTACCACTGCTTCCCCCAGGGCACTGCTTCCCCCAGGGCACTGCTTCCCCCAGGGCTCCGCTGCGCGCATGCATTGGCCAATGGTGAAGCTATGTTTTGCGAACGTTCGGTAGGACTCCTTCAACATCATCAATAATGAACATCAATCAAACATTGTCGGCAACGATACGATATTCAATAACATCGCGATTGATGGCGTGTGCCCCTTTGTGTCTATGTGTGTTGTTGATATGTATAATCTACTGGCATGAATCATGATGTACTGTGTGGTGTTTCATTCCTGTATGTACGTATTGTACAGATACTAGATGCACGGCCAATCGAGCGCACAATCAAGCTCACATCAAGTCGGCAACTATCCAGAACCTCGGCCATTTTTCCAGTCGAGGCTGACTGTTTACTGTTTTCACGCTCGGGATTGAGGTTAAACATCATGCACAAATTCCGACTTAAGATGCAGCGAGCCGCGACGGTTGTTGGCGTGGGTCAAACAAAATACCTGATGAGATTTCAACAATGAATGATATCTAACATCGTTATCCGGAAAACTGCCTTTGCGCACAAGCTTGTATACCACATATGAAAGAGAGAGAATCAGCGCTTCTAATGAGATATGAAACGCTCCAATCGAGACATATTTCCGGTTTTTTCCATGGGTGAAGTGACGGTTTTGAAATGCTGTGAGGTGGTGTAGGGTGGGAAGTCGAATCATGAGATGTACAGAGTACTCTGAAAACCCGCTGAATTTACTGTAGTTATAGGTACCCGAGTACAAGGAGCGCCCATAAAATTTCCTCAATTCTCCTCCGCGTCGCATGAAAACACTCTACCTACGGCGACCGTCATTCAACTGAGCCGCCAAAAGTCGAGAGATTGTACTCAATTGTGCATCTCTCGCATGAAAGTTGGCCTCAATACCTACGCAAGGTTGAGCCAAAGCGCGCACCAACCGTAAATCACACCCCAAGTCATGGCACATGGCAAACTTACACTCGAGCGAAATAATCAGTGTCTTTCCGTAAGATTAAATTTGCCCGCTGCATCCCGATTCTTACTGCGGTTCGCGATTGCAGCAGGGCAAAGCATCCCATTGCGGCGGCGACGCAGTCGCACGCCATCCCGCGCTGCCTGACAGTGCTGTGACCACTGACGGGCCCCTATAATCCCCCGGAAGGGGCTCCCCGGAGGGACACCTGCGCAGGCAATTTGGCGCCGAAACAGTGGGCACACATGCACGTCTGCAATCGCCATCCTATCCGCAAAACTCCCACATCGCAATCCTCACTTTTCCAGCCCCACGCTCTCCAACCCGAAGCGCAGCGTATGGCCGCGACGGAAGTACTCGTTGATTGATATTCAATTTTATTAAATCCAGACCCGCACATGCAATAATGGGTAGATCAGGCTTCATACTTGTACGCCTGATTCTGACGACACGAGCTGCTCGAAGTCGATGATCGATGTTTCTTGATCAGGTTCCAAGGAGGACAAGATTCGTTCCGCGGACTCGTGAAGAGGTGCAGCGGTATCAGGAGCATAACCATGCCTTTCCATGGAAGGCAAGATTTGTTCGCCGGTGTCTTGTGCGCCGGGACCTTGACGAGGTGCATCATTGTCAGGAGTGTGCGCTTGCATAGTGAAGAAGAAATGCCACAAGTGATTTGAGTGAGAAGGGGTAGCAAATGATTTTTTTCGCAACGCGAGGGTTTGTCGATAATCTACAAGGTAGGGTCCCATAGGAGGGATGAAATTGAATCGCCCGCCAGTATTTGTGTTGCAAGGAGACAAGAAAGCCGGAGAAATCTTTTCGCGGGCGTGCTCTAGCGCTGGGGGAAGCAGTGCCCTGGAGGAAGCAGTGCCCTGGGGGAAGCAGTGCCCTGGGGGAAGCAGTGGTACATGCGCGTGAAAAAAAATACGTCGTGGACGGAATGTGGCAGGTACTCCCAGAGTTCGACCTCAGTTGGTGGTCGGATTTTTTGATGAGCGCTGAGTTAAAAGTGGAGAATTTGTCGGCTGAGAAATTTTTGTCACAGTCGGTTGATGTTCACCCTCGCCTGGACATGATGATGATGATGATTCGATAATACGAGGCTGACCGGCGGGGGGAGGGCCGCGATGCTGCCACAAATAGCTCTCGCCATGTTGCTGGCAAAAGGGGCGCGTTCCACTTGCCAGCCCGCTACCGAGGACTAGAAGCGACGGCGCGAGTTGCAAGCACGATGACGCTCCCCAAAGGTCCATCCACGAAGGTCCACGGAAAGGATAGCCACGGTGGTTGACAGATGGCTGCCACGATGGCTGACGACGTCTTGTGCAACTCCAGGGGCAAACCCTCTTTTCTGAAATTCTGAGACTCGAGCCAGGGGGATCGTGGACTTCGCTGCATGCTCCGGAATGACGGAAAGGGCGGGGAACCCTGCGGGCCGCCTGCCTTTCCGTGCGCCTCCATCATCATCCTTTCGCCGCAAGCCGCAATATGCCGAGCGGCGCGATCGTGAGTTGCATTGTCGA
This sequence comes from Claviceps purpurea, assembly GCA_029405325.1. Classification (NCBI taxonomy): domain Eukaryota; kingdom Fungi; phylum Ascomycota; class Sordariomycetes; order Hypocreales; family Clavicipitaceae; genus Claviceps; species Claviceps purpurea. Next base: position 4,571,940 of record CM055782.1, on the reverse strand, counting down.
CCAAGCCCTTGGCGGATGATGCGCTGCATTATCGCCAGCTCAAGTCGACGGGGGGTTTTACCTTTGAGGCTGAGGTACTACCAGCCACACTTCAACAAAGAGTTGTGGCGGAGTGAAGTGGCTGGTACCGTCGCCCACGGTTACACAAACCAGATCCTGCGCATTGCTCCTAGCCTGCTTTGGGAAGGGGGCTGGCGCTGCCTCTTTCTTCCATCACGTAACGCAGAGCTTCAACGGCTCGTCTTCCAACCTTCAATCCACGCATCACCCTCAAAATCGGACGGAACAAAAGAGTCATCCAGCCGCATTTCTCCGTCTCGCGCCATCGACCGACTACTACCACTCAATATCGCATCTCTGAACATAGCAAAAGCGATCGAGATCCCCGACCGTACTTCATTTCAACTCTCCACGACGTCGACGCATCCCAAAATGTCCCACCAAGGCCCTTACGATCCCCACCCCGCTGATGCCGGGCAGCACGCCGCGCAACCTGGCGCCGATCGAGTCAAGAAAATTCAGGAGGTGGGTTCTTGTTTTGAGATATGATATCTTCTGGCTCTGGTGACAGCCTCGGCGCACGAGATGACGTGCGGATCTCGAGGTTCCGCGACCTTCGGGATGCGCGACATTCTCGGGAGGCAAGGCATCCGCCACCGCTTCTGCCAGGCGTGTATTCGATCATAGCCCTGCCTCTTTATTCATTGCAGTCAGCGATTTTTGCAATCACGCATCGCGTTATATTGGGGTTATCGCTCCGTTCAGTGTGCGTGCTCGCTGGCGACGACGCTCCTGACCAAGTTGCGATGATCGCCAGCAATGCCGGATGTGATGGAACGAGCGAAAGATGACTGTTTGACCGTTATTCAGTTGCAAGGCAACTGCAACGATTGATATCCCATTAGTGTTGTCCTTTGTTCTTCTGCTTTGAATTTCCTTGTTCAATTTTGGCCACCAAAGAATGGGGCATCGCTTGCACGTTTCAGCGCTGACAGGGTCCGTGTCTAGGACATCAACGACACCGTCGGAATCTTACGAGACAACATCAACAAAGCCAACGACCGAGGCCAGCGCCTAGATGCCCTCCAGGACAAGACAGACAATCTGGCGGTTTCCGCCCAAGGCTTCCGCCGCGGCGCGAATAGGGTCCGAAAGCAGATGTGGTGGAAAGACATGAAGATGCGCATCTGCATCGTTGTCGGGATCATCATTCTTTTGCTCATCATCATCATTCCCTCCGGTACGTCTCGCGCCCCTTGTTTCTGACGCCTACATGTTTTGGCTCACGATTTCTAACCGCCCTCTCACAGTCCTTGCTACTCGTTAAGTTGGTGATCGGTCGGTTTACGCAGCGACGCCAGGTAAAGGAGACTTATGCTTGATGGGTAACTATGACATGGCGGAGCTTCTTGCACAAGCAGTAGATGGGACATGATGATCGGCGGCTTGGAACAGCTTCTTCTGTCCCACGAGGAGGAGATAGATCTTCTGCGGGGATGGATGAAGTCACGTCACGCCGTCGGGACGGGAAATGAAAGCCTTTTCTTTTGTGCTGTTTTGTCTTTTGGTTTGGATGGGAATTTCGTTTCAAAAGAAGCCTCTTCCTGGACAGGCACAGTGTCATGACGTGCTCGGTCTGTGCAGAAGTCTGTGTCGTTATTTCGAAGCACAGGCAGAGGCAAAAGCCGAGGCAGACCGGGCAAACCTGTGCTTATTTACGATTTGAGACTTAGGCGTTTGATAATACCACATGAATCTGACACCATGATTTCCATTTCTTGCTGATGCTTCGAGTTTGTTGTCGGTATGTGGCGCTGAGAGCCGGCCTGATGCTGTGGACACTTGCCAAGTGCCAAGTCACTCACCGCCGCGATATTCAGGATGCTGTGACCAACTGGAGGGAGCGAGGCTAATCAGGCTACCTAATGTACCCCTATTAGGTACACTAATACTAACCAGTGGTATTAGATTGATGCCACTGCGTCAAGCTCTCGATCTCCTTCTTTTTCTTCTCCTGGGAGCCAAACTTGTCCCGATAACACTTTTCACACGGGCTTGCTTCTGTATTTCTACACAAATGAGGTCGAGAGAACGGTGACCACTGACGAACCTACGCTTAGGCCTTACTCTCATAATTGCGCCAGCTGATGCAGAATGAGGCCATTGCTGGCACTCACCGAACGCGAGGAAGCAATCATCGACGCGTTAAGCAAGATGGCACCTTGAAATTGGTGCTTATTGGACACCTGCCGATGGGCACGTTGAGTCGTTGACTTCTCGAGAGTCGAGTCTCGACCCGGATGCGGCTCATAACCGGGAGTCCGGGACTGAACTGATCTTTGTCTTTGCGTTTGCAGGAAGTCACCGAATACGCTGAAAGAGAACGGGACGACCTAGCACTGGTGACTGGTGGCCGAGGACGAGGTCGATGTGGCACAAATTACAATGCATCTAAGATTGCCACGCATGTCATCGATCGCAATTTCTCCAAATCTGGAAATGTCAGGATGAGGAGCAGTGAGTACAAGAATGTGGCCACGCACCTATGTAGCGTTTTGTAGGCTACAGATAAATTGTCGTGAGCTACGGCCTTCATCGGGTCACCATGACACCGGGCAGTTTATCACGTCTCTTGCGCTTCTTTGCCTGTACCTTTCTTTTCGCCATTCAGATTCAGAAAGGCCTATAGCATCTGCCATGTCGAGCAAGATGCCGACACCTCCCCAATTCTCAATCCGCACTGGCACCATGCACCATCCACCGAGCCAGAAGAAGTCCAGCTGCGCTTGAACAATCTCGGCATCCATCCCTACGTCACTGCTAGGCACATATTCGTACACAATGGCGCGGTAATCTTCAGTCGACGGCATGTTGCGCAATACACGTCTTTTGACTTTTAGCTCGGGAGGTTGCAGTCGAAGAGACAAGGCCCAAAGCTCCTTGCCGCTTATTGTCGTCCATCCATAGCATTTCCTTAGACGAGGTGCGGTTTTGTATTCCACAGCGCCTGGCATATCTCGAAAACGTGCTTCGGTGCGGCCCTCGGTTGAAAACGCGTGAAGATTGGAAACTGCGTCGTCGAATGTTGTCGGATTTGGATTCAGCCAGATGGGGTCCGAGGAGTTTTCAATGGCGAAACGCATCTTCGCGATGAGTGACGCATTCTGGCACTCCCGTTGGAGCGCCCAGTAACATGAAGTGTCCCGCGGTTCTTTGTACCAAAACTAGACAATGAGCAGCATACTCAGTACTGTACTCTGTATTTTGATGGGCAAATTGCAAGCCTTCCAAGATGACGTTATGAACCTACCACTTTGAGCGCATATGTCTTGCTATCGCTGCGGACTTTCCAAACAACTCCATCTACCCCGAACCCAAGCAATTTAATGAACTTGAAACTCTCGTGGTGCGTAAATCGCCCTAGCAGAGGGTGACGGAAATCTCGCCATGCACAAGCGGCTTCAGTATCGCTCATAGGGTTCTCATCGAGGAAGGTTTGCTGTTTCGCACGGATACATTGTGTTTCAAGTTTTGACAGAGCTTGGGAGGGCTCTGGAGGCTGCGATTGGCTGTCTTCAGATAGAGACATGATGCCTTTGTGATACGTAGCTATCTTTGATCTGAAACGTCTTCACGATTCTGAACAATTGAAGTTGGCCACAAGATTCTGGTCAATGGTTTGTGGTAGACCAGATTTGCCTTGCTACGTTGCTGTTGTCTGGGCCGGTCAGATGTATTTGAGGAATGTTTGAATGCTTTTGTAAGCTCACCCCAAGTCACGTGCTCTCTGAGTTTGACTCCCAGACTCTACCCTCGCGATTCGCGAAACTTGAACAACGGAGACGCGGCGATGGACACACCCAGGAGTGGATTTGCCGCCCGGCCGGTCAGAATTGCACCTTGAACTTGTAAAGTTGTGATCACATCAACTCGGGTTCCAAGCAGGGGAATAGGCTCATTCCAGGCTCAAAACCAATTGAGAACAGTGGTCGAGTTCACTGTGTCCCAAGCTGGCATTTCTGCCGAGATATCACATGAGCTCTATCCTCGGGGCCGCTCTTTCTAACGCAAAAGGTTCAAGTCTGTACTCCGTACCTCAGTACTTCTCGCCACTGGCAAGTGATTGAAGATTGCGCGGTCGCCGCCGCTCGCGTCCGGAGCATTGAGAGAACTTCATCCCCATGCCCTGCGTGATGCGTCTGGCTATCATGGACTGACGAAAATCGACCTTTTTCAGCTCCTTTCACTACTTGTCCCAGACTTTCTCAATCTCGCTCCAGCAATTTCAGCCGAACGTCGCAGGGGTTGTTCATCTCGCACTTGAGGATCATTGTGGGCCGACTTGAATCATCTGCGAGTAAAGTTCGGGATATATAGTTTTTTTGCATTGGTATGCCGTTCTCAAATATCTGCACTGGTAGTTCAAACTTCAGCGATGATAGTAAACAATTTTCGGAGTTTGTTGGCATAACTAATCAATAGCTTGTAATAGGGCGTGTATTCGCATTCTGCTTCCGCTATGAATCACAGGCCGAAGAAAGCAGGCCTGAGCACTGCTTGTCCAATGCCAGGTTGAAGTCGTCGAAAGAAGTTCCATTGTCAAAATTAACGGGGTGATGTCTGAGATTCTTTGCCAGACTTGCCTTAGTGAATCCTATACAAAACAACACCCGAAAAAATGACTCGAAATCATGCAAAAAGGTATTCTCCTCGCCTTCGAAGTTTGAGCAGTCCGATACTCCGGTTACCATGAAAGCTCGGGTACCCGGTACATACCTATTTTTATTCGTTTCAATTCATCAAGATTCTAGAGACTAGCCGTGTGAACGAGACTCAACGAGGTCGTTGTAGTGCGTGCAGATTCTGTCATCATTGATTACATTCTGAAGATATATATATTTTTAATTTTATCACGATCAATTGCGCATGGTGGGCCGCCTCTCTTTGAGTTGGAGTTCCGGATGAGAAACCCCTAAATACCGTAACGAATTTCGCTTCACTACATGCAACTATAGTGGGCGCGTTTTGTCTCTTCTTGTACACATTTGACGATAATGACCTTAGACCGTAGAATGAGCCATTTCCATTGACTGCGGAACAAGTTGTCATGGTTACAGGTTAAGTGTGCGATTTGGACCTCCCGGACACGAAGTCCAGATCTGGATCTGTCCAGCGCCGCTCTATTTAACCGTGCATGAGGATGGTTCATGGGACTCATTAAATCATTACGTGAAGGGGATAACGCGATATCAAAGAGCAAATATGAGGCTCTTGGAATGTTCATTTGTTAAGAATGAGCGATGCACGGCTTTGCAATGCATAACGCTAGGTTCCCTAAAGTGTCTCCTGGTTGTGTCCGTCGAAACATGAGCCACCCAATTCTCTTTAAACTCTCTGATGGTAATGAAAGATTTCCTACTTATATCTGGTTGGTAACGTCGCATATTATGTTTTGAAAGCTTGGACGGCCGCCCTCGTCTGAGGCTCGTTCACGAGGTGGGAATCAGATGCCCCAATCTTGGTGGGTGAAGCGTTTTCTGATTCCGCATACGGGCCCAGGAGATTCCCTCTTCAATCCGATGTCGGCGTTTGATTGCCTGCTGAAATGACCGAAGACACGCGGCTACTCGTTCGTCGCATCGTATTAGGTTCTTATCGCGTGGCTTAAAAGGGCGTTGCGGTGTGGCCATCGATGATCAATGGGTTGGTAGTACGTGGATGAAGGTACCGACAACAGGTGGGTGATAAATAAGGTGAGTTTTTTTTCACACCCCCATCGTTATATCGAAATATCGTTATATCGGCTCGATTTTATGCAAACAATTTCCAAAAATGAGGCCGAAAATTATCGTTTAGGTGAGGATATCGTCTCATGGCGAATCGTTATATCGGGGCCTGACTGTGCTCCGTACTCGTATGCAGGTAGTAGGGTGCGACTAGGAACTGAGTTACTCCCTACTCCCACCTATAAAACCGCATGATCCAGATCACCATTCAGTATTCAGTCATTCCATCAGTCGCCAGCCACCACCCAGAAAGTGAGTGTTTGGTCTTCCACAGGCGACAGAACCTCAACCACCAATTTCTGATCACTTCAATATTTTAAGGAACGTGGACACGTTCCCCACCGAAATTGCGTATGATCGTATCACGGTGCACACTCAGAAGTCACGTTAGCATCATGTCTGTATCTGAAGACAGCCAACAACAGCGTCCAGAGCCCCCTGTGGGCCTGTGACCAGATTAGAAAGGCTATGTATCCGTGCGAGACAGCAACCCTTTCTCGATGACAAACCTATGAGCGACACTGCGGCGGCTTGTGCATGGAAAGATTTCCGTCGCCCTCTGCTAGGGCGATTCACGCACCGGGGAAGTTTCAAGTTCATGAAATTGCTTGGATTCGGGATAGATGGAGTTGTTTGGAAAGTCCGCATTGACAGCAAAGCATATGCGCTCAAAGTGGTATGTAGGCTTTTCTTGGAATGTGGATGGATTGCCAAACAAATATATGGCCAAGTATTGAACAGTGAAGACTGAGTATGTTCCTGATTGTCTACCTAGTTTTGGAAAACAAAAGCGCCGGAAGGTTCAGAGTACTGGGCGCTCCAACGGGAGTGCCACAATGCGTCACTCATCGCGAAGATGCGTTTCGCCATTAACAATTCGTCGGACCCCATCTGGCTGGAGTATGAGAATACGCCTCAAGGATTTCAGAACCTGCCTCAACGCCTTACCCGATTTGGATGGGGAAGTATTTCACGAACGAAATCATTTGTACCTGTACTTCAAAGGTACTTCCTCTCATTCTTGACCATCGCGCGCAATACCTACACTTCACTCATACACCTATGTACCCCTTGCTTCTCGACGCAATTCATCACGACTTTAGCTGTGTGAAAGAGCTCGGTATACCTAGCGCGTAAAGATCTTTTTTTTTGACTGATTATATTTTGGAAATATTTCTCAGTTTTATCACGAACAACGGCGCATGGCACGCCGCCTCTTTTTGAGTTGGGTGTCTCTTGGGAGGACGATGAGAAGACCCTGATTACCTTAATCGGGACAATGCATGCAACTATAACGGGCGAGTTTTGTGTATTCTTGCACACATGTGACGTTAATCGTCTTCGACACTAGAATAGGGCAATTCCGTTGATTGGGGAACACGTTATTGTTCTTACAAACAAGTTTAGTGTGCGATTTCGACTTCCCGAATGCCATGTCCAGAGTCCAGACAAGTCCAGATCTGGGTCTGACCAGCGCCGCCCTCAACAGAGCATTCACCCGTGCATGAAAACGCGACGAAATCACGTAAAGAGCGTAAGGCGGTATCAAAGACAAAATCTGAGTATTTTTTGAAAACGTTCAATTATTGAAAATTGGCGTTGGACGGCTTTGCAATGCATGACCATCTGACGCCAGGTTTCTCAAATTTTAAGGTGCCTTCTGATTGTGTCCGTGGAAGCATGAGCCGTGCATTTCTTTTCCAGCTCTCTGATGGCAATGAAAGATTGTCTATTTATTTATGTTTGAATCGTCGCATATTTATGTTTTGAAAGCCTGGACGGGCACCCTCGCCCACGAGGTGAGTTGAGAGTCCCAGAGAAGTATCTATGCGTGACCGAAAGAAAGACTGCAACGTGCTCCCAGCCTCCCAAGTATCGAGAGAAGTACCTCGACATGCAGGTTTGTACCGCGTCCAAATCGGGTAAGGCGTTGAGGCAGGTTCTGAAATCCTTGAGGCGTATTCTCATACTCATCTGGCTGAATCCAAATCCGAAAACGTTCGATGACGCAGCTTCCAATCTGCGGGCTTTCTCCACCGAGGGCCGCAGCGAAGCACGTTTTCGAGATACCTAATGCCAGGCGCTGTGGAATACAGTAACAGGACCGCACCTCGCCTGAGGGAATGCTATGGGTGGACGTCGATAAGCGGCAAGGAGCTTTGGGCCTTGCCTCTACTACTAAACCTCCCCAGCTCAAAATCAATGGACGCGAAGTGCGCAACATGCGGTCGACTGAAGACTACCGCGCCGTTGTGTACGAATATGTGCCTAGCAGCGACGTAGGGATGGATGCCGAGATTGTTCAAGCGCAGCTGGACTTCTTCTGGCTCGGTGGATGGTGCATGGTGCCAATGCGGATTGAGAATTGGGGAGGTGCCGGCATCTTGCTCGATATGGCAGATGCTGTATGCCTCTGCCACATGGGATGGCGCAAAGAGTATTATCGGCGAACAGAGGCAACGGAGGTGATGGAATTACTGGAATCGTGACCTGATGGAGGCCGTAGCACAGTGTGGTTTCTCCGTAGTCCTAGCTTAGCAGATGCCACTCCGATGCGGGAGTCGCGGCACCATAATCCCTACGAGTAATCACATTGAACTCCTAGAACTTAGTTGCGTAGGCAGCTGAGGCTAGGCTACCCTTGCCAGTGTAACGGATTGATATGAAAGTGAAGCCAACCTTGATTTCGAAACCGGCGCATACAACGACAGTGATCATTGTCACGGCCAGTCCGCAAAGAGCCTTGCCGGAACTATCGTTCCTTGCCCCGCTTTCAGTCAACGACCTATCAGCCCGCAGTTCTGCCATTTGTCATCACGCCCTCACATTTTCCTTTTGAGATGTTGTTGCGACTTGTTGAGACACCTGTTGGGATCGAGGAGTGCTTTCTGTGGAGTTGTCATGTTTCTCTTGCTGCTCTTTAGTTGCATTCCGATCTGTTGGTTTCCTTGGCATCTGGAGAGATCGCGGGAGACATCCGAAGTTCAACACATCGGAGGCCAGTTTGGGCATTTGTATGTTTCTCTTGCTGCTCTTTAGTTGCATTCCGATCTGTTGGTTTCCTTGGCATCTGGAGAGATCGCGGGAGACATCCGAAGTTCAACACATCGGAGGCCAGTTTGGGCATTTGTATGTTTCTCTTGCTGCTCTTTAGTTGCATTCCGATCTGTTGGTTTCCTTGGCATCTGGAGAGATCGCGGGAGACATCCGAAGTTCAACACATCGGAGGCCAGTTTGGGCATTTGTATAAAGGAGGGGAGGGAGCCCATTGAGGATAGAAAAGGAGGGGGAGAGAGGAAGAGGGGGGTTTCGTCGTGTTTTGAGGACTTAGTTCCTGTCTTTCTGGTAGTAGATTGAGTCTCGTTCTATCTTCCCTTTCTAGTCTGGGAGATCTTGTCAGATCTATCAGTCGTTCTTCTCTTGTCTCCTCTCTGTGAGCCGAGAGTCTGTTCTTTGTCCATCTTATCACCCGTTTGACCTTTGTCCGGGTTTTCACCTTTTCCGGCCCTCCGTCCTCCGAGTTTCACTCAGTCCTAACAGACTGTCTGTTAGAATCTGGCTATGAAGTGGCTGTATCACGTTATCTATCACGTGATCCTCAGCCATCCGGTCACCTATATATGATGTATCCCGGATTCCTCATGCTCTAGTTCTAGTAGTTGCTCCTTCAATCAACTTCTTCACCTTTGATCCTCACATGCAAACAGGTTATGAGCCCGGACGCTTTTGGGCTGAATAAGCTAAGTTTCCTCCTCCTACCTTATACACCCCAAAATTGCGCAATTCCCACTGCGTGAGGACTAGCCCAATTGTTATCCATATTCTTTATCATCGTCAACGAATCCTCGTGTGAATGATGATTTCGAATATGTAAGGAGAAACACTCGAAGAAGTTTTCGAACGGTTTGCGGGATGGTTGCAGGACCAAAAGTAGCTGGAGGGTTCAGTGGCTGAAAGCGGCCTAGTGCCTCAGCCCTGTTCCCCGCCTCGGTCCGTTTCTTAAGCCATCTCTTGCCTACGCTAACGCTTCCTCTCCTTGACACAAGTTGACAGAATTTACGGCATACAGGATTGGTCTAAGCGTGGGCTTTAATTAGCATCGTCATCGAGTTTTCCGGAAGTTCTTAAGGTTGACCTTAATTGAGCAACTTGGAGCTTCCGGATAGTTCAAGTGCAGGATGGTTGGGCACAAGCCGCGATCGGCTAACGCCCCAAACATCCGCCATCCTTGCCTTCAATCGCGACTTGCTAGCCCCAAGACTACTCGTACAGTCCAAGCAATAGCGGAAGTCAGAAAAAATGCGAACGCGGACTGGTCTCGAATGTCCTCGCGTGCGCTACACTCGTCAACTCTGTCCTTGCGTGGGCATGTCAAAGTTGTGTCTATGACGAAACTATTTGTTTTCATAGTTTCCATTCCGGACATCACAGTCAGCTCAGAGCTGGTAACTTGGCACTTCTGTCCTTGCGTGGGCATGTCAGAAGTTGTGTCTATGACGAAATCATTAGTCCTCGTTCCGGATGTCACAGTCATCTGGCAACTTGGCAACTACGTCTAGTACAAGCCATCTATTTCCGCTTGTCAGGCCGAAGACATACTTTCTCTGTCTCAAGATCCTTCTCCGGTCATACATCAGAACGCATCTTCTTGCCGTCAACCTATCCTGTTCTCGCCAAACGCACTTCCTTGTCACTACTCTATCCTGTTCTCGCCAAACGCGCTTTCTTGTAAGTCCTTTCATGAATCTGCATATGAGTTGGGCATCTGGTATGTTCCAACTATTTTCGAAAGCGTGAATGTTATCCCTTGCCCTGGACAACTGATCTGCGTAATCCTATCCTGTTCTCGCCAAACACGCTTCCTTGTCGCTGCCCTACTCACGTTCGCAATCTCTACTCCTATTCTTCATCCCTACGACACCTCGACAAAATGACCAACCAGTCACTTTCCAGCTTTGCGGAGAAGCCTCAGCCTCTCGACACCTCCGCTGACTGGATATCTTGGGAGAGAGCCATGACCGACGTCCTGAAAGTACAAGGCTACTCCGATCTGCTCAAGGGACAACGTAACGCCAAGTGGAGAGACCCGGAAGAGATGGCTCCACATCGATTGCGCAGGGAGAAAGAGGCCTGGGCAAAAAGGCAGGAAGCGGCATGTGCTCTTATTGGGACTTGCTGTGGTTCCTCAGCCCGCGACACTTTAGCCGAGGCCCCGAGGATCGAGGTAGCTGTGTACCTTCGCCGGTTGCGTAAAGAATATCAGCCGAAAGGTAACGCTGATGCGGCCTTTCTTTTCGATGACTTCATGGACAACTACAGGCTCGACAAGTGCAAGAACATCGCGGATTACGCAGATCAGTTGTCCAGGGCAAGGGATAACATTCACGCTTTCGAAAATAGTTGGAACATACCAGATGCCCAACTCATATGCAGATTCATGAAAGGACTTACAAGAAAGCGCGTTTGTCGAATGTGGTTATCAAGTCATCAAATGTCGTTTTTGACGAGCAACACTGCAATTCTCAGGAGTGCGACCCTGTTGAGCCTTCCACGTCAGCTAAAAGACCTCTTGACATTGATCCCTCACACCCTGATAAAAGAGTGCGCCCGGCGACACATTCGGCCTGTCCTCCCACATCTGAGCCTGGGGGAGAAATTGGCGACTCATCTGAGGTTCCATCACCGCCTTTACGTTCGCCAATCCCTGCTGCCTTTCAGCCTCTGCCCAAGGGTGAATTCGACGCTGGACCTATCGATCCTTTCCAAGACATGCCATCTCAAGACTCTTGTGTACAAAGTTCAATTCCAGTTTCAAATCCAAGCTCACTACCTCAAGACAACTCACCTATCGAAGACCGTCCACCTGACTCCGAAGATTCCCGCCTTCCTTTTCGATCGACCCGCGGCAAATATCGAGACGACACTGTACAACGCTATGGCTACATCCTCCTTTTCGCGGTCTTGAGCTCCATTATGCTAGTTTCCGACGCCAATGTCATCGAACCCAAATCCTTGAAACAAGCAAAGAAAGACAAAGCTTCTTGGGATCGATGGTGCAAAGCAATGAAAATGGAATACAACTCACTCCACACCAATAAGACCTGGACGCTAGTACCCCGACCAGCAAACCGAAGAGTCCTAGGCGCCAAGTGGGTGTTCAAGATCAAACGTGGTCCGTCTGGTGAGATTGTACGATACAAAGCGCGTTGGGTTGTACGTGGTTTTGAGCAAGAAGAGGGCGTGGACTTCCAGGAGACGTTTGCTTCGGTGGTCAAGCCAATGAGTTACAAAGCGATATTCGCAATTGCCGCCGCATTGGACTTAGAGTTACACCAGATGGACGTCAAAACCGCATTTCTTTATGGATTGATCAACGATCTGGTATATGTCGAACAACCGGAGGGACTTGAGGACGGCTCAGGACGTGTATGTCTGCTGAATAGGGCACTGTATGGCCTGAAGCAATCGCCTAGTATCTGGTACGAGACCTTGTCTGCCTACCTGGCCACTTTGGGTTTCAAGCCACTCACATCCGACCTTGGGGTGTTCTTCAAAGGCAACCTTTATATTGCCATTTATGTTGATGATCTTCTCATCGATTGCAACGCTCAAGGCTGCTCTTTCCAAGCGCTTTGAGATGGAGGACCTTGGGGAATGTCATTTCTACCTTGGCATGGAGATCGTTAGAGATCGCCCGAATCGCACCATAGTTGATCGCATTCGGAGAGGAAAAGAGATACCTTATCGAGGCCTGCTTTGTCCCATAGAATTTCTTGCTGTACCACCTAGACTCATAGACGTCCGACTCACGGTAAAATGCTTCGTCTAATGGCTCATTATGATCCTGCTCAAATCGGCGCACCCCCTTCAGAAATTCGAGGAGATCTCGAATTGTGACTGGTGTGCGCGAGGGATGGGTTGCGATTGAGGCAACGTACGAGAATTTTGGTCGGCTCGAGGCGAAATTTTTTGTACCCGATGACTCGTTATAACGATACCAGCCATTTTTCGGGCCCAAAAAATATCGCCATCGTTTTAGCGAATTTTATCGCTATCTGTTAGGCGAACCCAAATTTCCGATCAAAACTTATCGGTTTATCGAAATTATCGTTGTTCTGAAGATCGTTATAACGGGTTTCTACTGTATGCCCCACCATAGAACTTCTCTTTTTCACAACACCGTAATAACCGATCGCAGAGGCCAATCCGGAATCCTCTCCGAAGCTCACAGCATTTCGAGGGCTCGAAGGCCTCTCGAAGACTGATCGAATCGAACCCCCTTCGACCGCTTCCAGCTTTACTTGGTTTTTTACCCTTTCCCAGCCTTCGGCCGATCTGCCGCCCAAGGACGGAGGGCCCTGCCGAAGCTACACTAGGCTCAGTCACGACTGTCTAAACCTGACCAGATTGCTTCTCTGAAGGAACTCATCTCGAATAGACAAGGGACCGAGGGGTTTTAAGTCGAAATCCGATGAGGCAACTCCAGCTAGACAGCTTCAACGCTCCATACGGACCACGGTAAGGCCTCCCTACACTCGCCCACGTCATTGCCAGCGAGCGTCCCGGCGCGACTCTCGAGAACATATACTTTGCGTTATAGGAATGTTACAGGACTTGTTGTCCTGCCCGTGGAGCGCAGGGTTTTCGGACACTCGGCCCCATGCACCATCACGCGCAGGAACGGTCTGTTACGAACCGGTGGCGCTCTCTTCCGCCGTTCCAGTCGCGAAAAGCTCTCGAAGCAACTATCGACGCACTTCGCGCGCTCTCACAGACAGGTTGCACTCGCTTGCTCAGAGAAATAGTATGCACTCCACGTGCCCTCGCAAACATGTCGCACTTCAGATGCTCAGACAAAATATATGCGCTCCGCGTGCTCTCTCAGACATCTCGCTTTTGGCGTGCTCAGAAAAATACATGCGCTCCGCGTACCTTCACACAGAAAGGGTTCCACACTCCGCATACTCTCAGAGATACTTCGCACTCGCGTGCTCAGAGAAATGTTTGCACTCAGCGTGCGCTCAGAATATAAAGCGCACTCCGCGTGCTCTCACGCAGAAAGAATTTGGCTTTGTGGACTATACAGCGCTCCACGATTATCTCTTCTCGTTGATAGGCCGACCGGGCCTGCCATAGAATCAACGCGAACCTCGAATAACGTTTCGCATGATCCGGAGCGCGTTGTCGGACCGCCCGGGTCTACTTGGCACAACCGTTCCGTATCTATTTTTAATTACTTTGCCGATTCTCGAACCACTTCGCTAGGTGCTTGAGGCATTGCTGCCTCACGTTTCTCTGCGATCAACTCGCCGATTCATCTTTGTTCTCTCTGCGAGAGACAGTCAACGGCCACCACTCATCCACGACACCTGGCGCGCGATTACCAACTTCCTGGGTCTGTACCGCAACTTCAAGAAAGACAGCCAAGCCGAAATACTTGAATTTACAGACTCGCCTTTTGAACACAAAGGTTACGAAGGCTCACGTTCTGATCGCCGACGCGCTTGCCTTGAACGCGGTGACCCTTCGTAGGACTCAGGAGCTTAGCAAGTTCCTTAATTGTGCTCGGCGAAGATAGCAGTTGTGCGCTCCTGCCAAATGGGATCGGCCGGTCCTTCGATCACGGCAACAACTTAACAAGGCGCAGTCTGTCTTGCGAACCGGAACGGCGCTGCCGCTGCCCCAGACTCAGGCTTTGCCCTTGCCACAACGGCCGACTAACGCGGTCTAACATGAATTTCACCCTCACATTCATGTCTCCTTCACATCAATGCCACCGGTCTCATCGCTGGCAATTCACACGGACAACACTACGTCACCACCTCCGCCGGACTTGTCACCCGGGCTCCATCCTCAATGCGAAGACGTACACGGCCGCCGCCAAATCATCGAAACGTTCTGTCTGGGCTTACCACAACAGGGCCTCTCGCCGGCCTCCTTTGATCTTCTGTGCAGTTGGATTGACACCCCCGCCTTCGGCTGGTACAACACGTTCATCCACAACCAGAGCAAGTACAGCCCATTGCGCCTGGCGCATATGCGGCGACGCTGCGGTCAGTACGTGTAAACCTAAGACTTTCCCGTACTAATTCCGACGACGAATATATGGAACGATGGTTGGCCGACTTGAACAATCGTTCTCTGCAACAGCGCCCAACGTCCAAAGGAGCGTACTCGCATGGCCCAGAGCCTGTTCTTCCAACACCTCGACCCTCCCGCTGCAGCGGACGAAACGTCGTCAGACGTTATCCGCGGCTTTCCGCTCACAAAGGAGTCCGCGCTCTCTGCCATCCCAAGTTCCCGACTTCCGAGACTGATCATCGGGGTCTCAATCTTTCGCCCGGCCTTGACAGCCTTCGATTTGATGTCCATCACATGTATTGAATGGCTGTGCGTGATTTTTATATCTACTTAACACTGAACAGAGACAAGAGCGTCAGTAGGTGTCGCCTAATCTGCCGTCGGCCGAGTGAGGGCTTCCAGACTCATAGAATAATCTCTTCCTGTCTTCTGCGTACCGCCAATTTCGCAGCAGGATTTGCATTCATATTCAAGCCGAACTTTCTGGGCTCAATATCCGTTCCTTCAACTAATTCAAAGTCATACTTTAATAAAATATGACAGAGCACAAGTTTTATTTCTTCAGAAGCAAAGAACCTCCCAGGACACGCATGAAGGCCATAACCGAATCCCATGTGGTCCGGACTCACGCTCACAAGCTGAGATACATTCTCTTTTCCTGGGACCTGACGCAAATTGTAGAATCGGTACCCATCAAATCGGTGTGGTTCCTCGTAAGATCCAGCATCCCAGTGCTTGTGAGCAGAAACTAGGGTCAGCGTGTTCTTAGGCAGAACTGTACCGTCTGCTAACTTGATGTTTTCTGTAGTCATCCTGCGCATGCTTGCTGAAGAGTGTCAGTACGGATCGCTCAGCTGTTAAAGATGTGTAGATACCTGTCACCGGGACATACCAATTGCAATAGGCTTCAGCCTTTGGCTTTCTTTCAAAACGCTGTCCATGAGTTTTAACTGGTACAGCGAGTGCTTTGACCACCCCGCGACTCCAAGGACAGATATGATTTCTTTCCGCAGGGGCTCGACAAGTTCAGGATTGCATGCGATGTCAAGCATCACCTGGGTGAAGAAGTCCGTGGTGCTATGAAGAGCCGCCACGGATAGAGAAAGTTGAGCACAGGCCGGGTCGTAAGTCAACTTCTTATCCTGAGCTGTTTGCTCCAACCAATCAATTGCGTCATTGCACTCGAAACGTTCACCTCTGCGGGCTGCGTCATTCCGTTCAATTCGTCTTTTCTCAAGAAGGGGGTGGATGAGACTTCTTGCATCTCGAACCAGATCGCGTGCAGCAGTACAGTGTGGTAAAAACCATTGAACCAAAGGTCTCAGCCAAGCTGGCCATAGCCGAAGCTCTTCCACCGCCTTGAAGGCGACGACGGCATATGTGGTCGTGATCCGTAACCACTGTGGGTTTCGACACATCTCGATCCCCAAAAAAACGCGTGACGTGACACGTGCCATGAGCTGCAAATTCGCATCTTTCGCAACTATCTCGTGCCAATCTACTCCGTAATTAGATCAAAGTTGGCTTAACATGGACCTTGCTGTAAATGTAATTGCGGAGAACATTAGACTCTCACCTGCATTATTGGTGTAGATGCTGTCTAGCACTGAGCTACACTCGTCTGAGACTGGTTCCGTCACCAGTTTTAACTGGTGTGTGAGCTGATTGCGGGCCACGAGCTTCATTATGTGACTTTCGGTTGTTCCTTCTCTGAACCCCTCAAAGCCGGGCAGGTGAGCATAAAACCACTGTCTTTATCAGTGACCACTCACCAGCCTATGTAAAACCACGTGATTCTCGTTGTCCGTACCTTGAAAGCGGCCTGCGTAAAACTAAGGTGGTCATGGTTGCGAATTTCATGAGCGTATTTTGGCGGGAGTATTAAAATCTCCCCAACGTCACCAATGACCCGAAACGGAAATCCGGGGGCCAGAGCGAGTCCCTTAGCAATGAGTTGCCGGGCGCCGAACATGAATTCTTTTTTTGCGCGGACGTTGGTAAGCTCTCCGAATTTCCTGCCATTAACAAGGCGGAAAGGCTGTGGCTTGAGCCATTGAAAGCAATAGAAAAGAGCGAGAATCGTCACCACCACCAAAGTCAAGGCATATTTGGGATCCGATGAGCCGTATACCTGAGGTAAGCCCATTTTATAGGCTATCGAAAGGCCTGCTGAGTTTGGACAGAGTATGTTTGACTTGACAAGTTATTAACATTGAACTCCAAAGAAGTGTTGTCGTTGAAACTTGAACAGATGAGTTGCAAAGATAAAGATGAGTCTCCGTCTGCAGTTCACTCAATAGGACAACGAGTCGGACAAGGCTTTCTTCTACCTCACCTCAATGCCAGGTTGTGAGGCGCTTTCCGTAAGGGCCGGCGTAGGCTAGAACCTCCAGCGTCCACACCTATAAGACACGTCTCATTATATGTAGGAAGATCAACGACATGCCGCTTGTAAGTTGTCCGTCGCCAACTAGCCGGGGTATAAGGTTTGAGAACAGAGGAGTCATAGGCACTACGTGGTAAAGCTTCAACATCTCACACGAGTGACGATCGACATGATACGTTATCGCTTGCGGCTTCACTACGGACTGCTTTCTACTCAGACTGTTATACTTCGAATGGAGGTCTCAGATAGGAAGGAGGCCGGATTGCCATCCTGGATCGAACCGATCGATTCATGCTAACAGTCGTACCATACCTAGATCATATAATCCTACGGGATCTGGTATCTTCTGAGCGGATACCATGGTCTCAGGTCTGCGCTTTGCCCAGTCCTCAGCAATAGATAGTTCTCATCAGAATCTCAATTGTACAGGGTTCACTCATGAACTTGTACAATGCATACCTATTCTTTTGTCGTCCGACTCGTCTTGCTCCGTCGGGCGCAACGGAATCGGGCAAATACACGTGTGCACTATGAACACACTTGCCCCGGCCCCCATTTTGGGCAGTTCCGCAGAGGAACATCGACTGCTGCGGTCATGCGTCATGACTTATCGACATCCAGACTATCTGTGAGCGCATATGAGATTTTGTTTCATATTAGATGTACCTGGAGTATTGGAGGGGAAACGGGTTAGTAGTTATCCAGCCCTCCAGAGACCCTTTTGAGAGCGAAAGCCAATTATTGTGTTATGATATGAGGATTTCTCCCGTTCCAAGCCCCAGATCATTGGGTCTTGTCACACATCACCAAGACGGTGGCACAGACACCAGCGATTGGCTCTTGGAGACAGGCCATCACAGCAGAGGGGTACGGCGCATCGGCCGACGGCGATTGCATCAATCTTGCCCCGAGTAAATCAGAAAGTGGGTGATGTACGGACTCACGGAGTAGGCCGATACCTGATCATTGATGAGGAAATAGGAAATTCAGACACTACCCAACGGACATTACGGAGTAGAATTTAGGATATATTCGCACATTTATAGGTAGGCATTTAGGTACCTAGAGGCTAGGTCCAACATTGGAGTTCTGCAACATCCCTGTCCCTGTCCGGCAGTCCACGCACGATCAGATCAGACGGGTCCAGCATGCTGGGTAACGTAGGTTCTCTGCAAATTGAGTTACATAGATATGTACCTATGTAGGTAGGTACATGCGTCGGGGTGCCGATCCGGAAGGAATTCCGAATCCACAGCCGCACATATGTATGTACCAGGTACCTACCATCGTCGCTTGACTCGCTTCTTCTTTCACAACTCACCACCCAGCCGCCGGTTACCGCAGATTACCGCCGGTAGATCAAAACGGTACGGGGGACACCCCGTCCACGGGCACGAGGCCGGACTGGCATTCTGGCAACTGCCGAAGTTCCCCTGCGTGGCCGTTTCAGGATCCGATTGGCTAGCCATCCCAAGGCAAAATTGGCTGTGCCAACCGCCGGCAGATAGATTGTCTCTTTCTTGATTGTACCTAGAACAGCACGAAGAAGGTCGGTTCATTATGGATAATGGGAGAGGCCATGATACTTACATCAGTCATCAATTCTTTACGCGACGGTATACTGTATACATTTCTTATTCAATGTTCAAACTCATATCATTCAACACTGAACAGTGAACAGTCTTGAATATGGAGTCAACTCGAGCTACGTTCGCCATTCCGTCTGCCTTGCGTGGCTGTCAGTCTCTCCTATCGTTTCACAGCTCATATTCTGCCTCTCACCATGTCGTTTTCATACTTCTTGGCCTCATTTTTTACTATCTTGTCGAGTTTACAATATTTCGTCGTACTCGAGTTAAGGTTCCTGTTCTGGGCTACCGATGTATACTAGAGCCAACTTGGTTCGTGAGGTTGCGATTCGTCTGGACTGGCGGCTCCATTGTTCGTAATGGCTATGAGAGTGTAAGCCAGAATCTAGATTCTCTGAGAAACTTTCTCACGACGCGGACAAAGCTCAATTTTGCCTAGTTTAGATCATCGATTTTCCAAATTCGGAAACTCGGGACCGACATTGTCATCATTCCCCCCAACTACATTGATGAGGTTCGAAAGTTGACTAAAGATAAGACGCGATCGGTCGAGCCTTTTATCCATGATTTCGCAGGAAAATATACTCGTGGAATGACGTTTCTCCAAAGCGATCTGCAGAACATCGTCATTCAGAAAAAGTTGACGCCGAGGTTGGCGCAGTTGACAAAAACTATGCAAGAAGAGTTAGATCTCGCGCTTTCCGTGGAAATGCCCACAATGACTGGTTTGTATTCAAGTCTGGTTCATCTGTGACTCTGTTCAACGGGGACTTATCTGACCTGTCACCTTCTATCAGAAAATGAATGGATTGAAGTTGATATTGCCTCGCTTTTCACGAAGATCATTTCTCGCATCTCAGCCAGAGTATTTCTTGGCCCTGATCACTGCCATGATGAGGAATGGCTATCAGCTACTGCAGAGTATAGTGGAAACTTGTTCATTACGGGCTTCATTCTACGCGTGGTTCCTCACATCCTCCGCCCATTCATTGCGCCCTTGTTACCTTCCTACAGACAACTGCTTCGAAATGTGTCTTCCGCGACACGAATAATTTCCGGCATTGTGTGTGAGAGAAAAACACAGATCAGGAGCAATTCAGATCAAGACATTCTGCAGTTCATGATGGAACACGCCACTGGGGTGGAAAGAACGCCCGAAAATCTAGCGCAACGAATGTTGATCCTCAGTTTGGCTTCAATACATACTACGGCTCTAACAATGACACACGCGATATATGATTTGTGTGCTCACCCGGAATATTTCGAGCCTTTGAGACAAGAAATGACCATTGCTCTTGCCGACGGTGGTTGGCAGAAGACGACCTTAAACAGACTCTACAAACTTGACAGCTTGCTCAACGAGTCACAGCGCTTGAGCCCTGTTTTCCTTAGTGAGTGCCCTATAGAGCCGCACTACTACTGATTATCTACTGACAGCAAAGCAGTGACTTTCAATCGTATATTTCACGAGCCAATCAATCTTTCAGACGGCACTCATCTCCCATCTGGAACTCGGATTGCTGTGCCTTCGCATGCCATGTTGCAAGATCCTCTTCACGTTCCAGGCCAATCTCCACCTGCCAAATTTATTATTTGATGCATTTAGATATTCAGCGCTTCGCGAGGAATCTGATGCCACATCCAAGCATCACTTCTCCATGACGGATTCCAACAACATGGCGTTTGGGTATGGGAAGTATGCGTGCCCTGGAAGATTTTACGCTTCGAATGAGATAAAGATAGTATTGACAAACCTTCTCTTGCGATACGACTTCAAGTTTTGCGATGGGAAAGGGAGGCCGAGGAATTTTACAATTGAGACCGACATGATTCCGGATCCTAGAGCTCGACTATGTGTTAGAACACGCTCGCCGGTCCGGGTCAACTGAAGAGTCGGGCTTACGGTCGCTCTCACTAAGTCTTCAAGAGCTGGAAGAGCATGCCGTTGGATTCTGTCGCCGGGTATGTAGGGCTGTATATCGCACATCAGAGTGGTCAGACGGCTGCGCCCGCGGCCCATTCTTCTGTGCGAGAGATTCGTTTTGTAAACATGCCTCGAAGCTAGACAATTACACATTGCGAATTTGTGATTGAATTATGCCGTACAGCACTTAGTGGCACGCGCCTTCGGAATAGACTTGCGCATGTGTGTTTGGAAATCCTAAAAAGCCCCAGCTCACTTGTTGACGGTTGAGCCGCCGCCAGGCTGAATTCGCTTACCTACATATGTACCTACCTATAGAACTAGGTACCTAGGTAGGTACATACATACAGTCAAACCCCGATATAACGATTCGTTATAAAACGATATCCTCACCTTGACGATGATTTTGGGCCTCATTTTTCGAAATTTCTCACAGAAAACCCATCCGATAAAACGATATAACGACGGGGTTGTGGTCACTTTTACGTTATCGTCATATCGGGGTTTGACTGTACTCAAGTGGGTGTCCTTTTAGAAAGGTGACACCGTGACAGTGACACCCACGGGCCACGGGTCACAACTCATGGCTGAGCAGTGAATCCACATGACTGAGTTCTCTGAGACAGTGAGACTCTGGTAATACTTAAAATTATTATGTAATCATACATCCATTGCATAAAAGGTGAGTGGCATGTTCGCCTTATGCCGCAGTTTGTCTTCCTACGTGTAACGTTTGACCGTATACTTATTACTACAGCTATGGGCGAATCCGCTCTCGTCATGACACTATCTAGATGGACAGCTCTCTGGGGTAATAGAAGCTGGACCGATTTGTGGCTTCATCAAACCACAGTCTCATGGACTCCTCTCTGCATAACTTTGCTCTTCTTAGGAATTACAGTATTTTACCTCTGCGTGTCAAGACCTTCTGATCAGCCTCCGCTCGCTAATCCGTCCAAAACAATTGTCTCCCGCCTCAGTACAAAGGTACGTTCTTCACACCTACTGAGCAGAACGATGACTCATTCCATTTTAGGCGACTTTCGTCAATTCTAGCAGAGATATTTTGTCCGATGCCAGAAGACGGTTTCCTCAGCAGCCCTTTCGTTTGAGAACAGACTGGGGAAATGTACTGGTTCTCCCTCCAACATTCGCAGACGAGCTTCGAAACGATTCCAGACTAAGCTTTGGGAAAGCCGCCATGCAGGTTCGTCAAGCAGTTCTAGATAGTTATAAAGCGATCAACTAAATGGAGTCCTTGAGCAGGATAATCATGCCGGGGTTCCAGGCTTCGAAACCGTTCAGGTAGTTGGTCGCGATGACCAACTCGTCCAGAGAGTGGCCCGTAAACAACTGACCAAGCATCTTGGTCAATGGTGAGTTTGGCTCCTCCTGCCTCAACATCTAGTATGTACAGATTTGAGTGACTAATTTATTATTTCATCATATTGAAAGGTAGTGTAATTGAACCTCTTTCAAGAGAAACTACTCTGGCTGTATCCTTGAGCTTCGGAGAATCAGCGGGTATGCTGTCCATGTCTCGTTCGAGGCTTTTTGCACAATAACTGAAGTGGTGAACACAGAATGGCGAAGAGTGTGCCTGAAGCCAGCCGTCATGGATATTATCGCCCGCATCTCTAGCAAAATATTTCTCGGCGACCAGTTGTGTCGCAATGAGGAATGGCTCCAAATCACCAAGAACTACACTACCTGCTTCTCCACAGCGGCCACGAAGCTACGCATGTTTCCCCGTCATCTTCGCATTTTGGCGCACTGGTTTCTGCCCGAGTGTAGAAAACTCCGCCAGGAACGTGATAATGCGAGAAGAATTATCATGCCATTGCTTGAACGTCGTCGCGAACTGAGAAAGAGCGAAATCGCGGCTGGAAAGTCGCCCACGTACCATAACGATGCTATGGACTGGGCAGAGCAAGAGGCTTCAGCCGCCGGCACAACCTTCGATCCCGTGATTTTCCAGCTAACTTTATCTTTGCTTGCCATACACACCACATTCGACTTGCTCCAACAAACTATGATTGAGCTTGGACAGAGACCAGAGTTTCTGCAGCCCTTGAGAGATGAGATTCAGCAAAGCCTACTGAAAGACGGATGGAAAAAGACTTCCATTTTCAACATGAAGCTGCTTGATAGCGCCATTAAAGAGGCCCAACGATTGAAGCCGTCGAGTATATGTCCGTTCGTCACCTGTTGTTCAAATTCAGGAGCGATGATCGTATTATAAGTTCATAACTTACTAACTAACTAGTAACTACACCTGTCTCAACCACAGTGACGATGAGACGCTACGTCCTAGAAGACTTGCAGCTCTCCAATGGCTTGGTTGTCAAGAAGGGCACGCGCTTGAATGTCGACAATCAACGGCTGGTTGATCCAAGCATTTACGATCACCCAGACGTTTACAACCCTTATCGATTTTATGACATGCGTTCAAAGCCTGGTAAAGACCACATTGCACAACTGGTTTCCACAAGCCCTGATCACCTTGGTTTTGGCCACGGCGAGCATTCTTGCCCCGGCCGCTTCTTCGCAGCCAACGAGATCAAAGTAGCCCTGTGCCATATTTTGGTCAAGTATGACTGGAAGCTAGCGCCATTTACAAACACCGATCCGGAAACGAAGGGCATGATCTCCAAGGCTAGCCGCTAGCCCGGTAACTGAGATATTAATTCGCCGTCGCCGGTCCATGGATGTTGAACTTGACTCGGTCTAATATTTGTCAGACAGACTCAGACTGCATGTTCTTTAACTTGAATCTTATCAGATTCAGCGCAGCGCACCCCTGTACCTTCAGGGGGAGGGGAGGGGAGGGGAGGGTAGGAGTGGGCAGGGGGGGCCAAAGGGCCAAAGGCATCGCTAGAAAGGCTTCAATTGAATGGTAAATTTGCAGAGAACCTACGGTACTGATCTTGATGAGTTGATACTGAAGTCGTATCGTACCCCGGCAGGGCTAGGTACCTTCACATGGCGACATGTGGACAGGAAGAGAAGTCTGACGATCTCAAAGACTGGCCCAGTAACTGATATATTGATCCCTCGTCGTCCGACAACGGTCGTCTTTTAGCGAAGTTTGTCTTGGCTCGGCTTAATATATGCGAGACCGCATGTTCTTATCAGATACACTGGTCGCAATACCGATCCTGATACTGAACGCGTACCCCGTCCCCGGCACTTTCACAATGACACACGTGAACAGGAAGAGAAGATCGCAAACTTGTAAGGACTATCCAGCAACTGATTAGTGATTCGTCGTATCGTGGTTCGCCGTCGTTCAATGGAAGTTAAATTATTAATAGGTACCGATTCATTCTAATATATGCGAGACCGCGTATTTATAATTCTTGAGTACATTCGTCAATGATCGCAATAATGATCTAAGTACATACTGCTCGGCAGGCTGGCTGCGACCCAATACCATACCGGTAACCGCTCGCTCGCGGCTCTAGCCTCTGTCACCTGTATCATGTATGACAAGGGCCAATGATCTGGGGTTTGAATCGAGAGAGATTCTCTAATAATAACACGATGATCAGCTATAGCTCTCAAAAGGGTCTCTGGAGAGCTCAATTTCCCCTACAAGCCTTGAGAGGCCTGCTCCAGCCTCCAGGTACATTCATGTAATAAAATGCAGTGACGCGAAGCTGTGCCAGGACGCGCCAAGAGGTAGGCGAAACTGAAGTCTGCGACCCGAGTCACGTGGTTTCATTTTGGTGTGTACGGCATCAGGAAAGCTGTAGTGAAACTGGCTACACACTGAAGATTTCCCTCTCGGCTGGGTGTCCCTCCGGGGGCCCTCCGGGAGCGCTGCCGCGGGCTGTTCTCGCTGCGCTCGCGTCGTCAAAAACTCTGGTCGTAACCATAGACCTCTCTCGTCAAAGATGATGGACTTGTCATGTTGAAGTCGTTGGCGAAGCGAAGCGGAGCCATTTTTCCATCCCCGAGGCTCTCAAATCTGGATGTGCTTAGTCAGAAAAGCTTGGCGAAATGATTGGCTCTCGTTGAATCAACTTTCACCCCCGATAGCTCGGCTTCTGATTGGCCAAGCACAGCTTCGTCCCTTCGCCCACAGGCGTCACCATATTTTCTATAGGCGTCAGCGTTGTGGAACAGGTAGTAGGGAGTCGGGACACGTTTAGGGCGGTTTGTCTCGTTTGACCAGCTCAATGTATATTTGACCCTAAGTTTACTCTATCCAAGTATGTCACCTGTCACCTTGTTCCTATCTGTCTTGCCTGTGATGCCTGTTCATTCGGCACCGCGTGTGTCCTCGCTGTTTGCATGAGTTCCTCATCGTTATCGATCACAGGACTCATGACTTCTTTGTTCATACCAGTGTTGGTGCCTTCATTCAGCTAGCCATTGCGTGTTGGGCTCCGTCATGATGTCTAGCAGGTCAAAGGGGCATCAAACAGAATGCCTTGCACCTCTTTTACACGAGAGACGGCGACGTTGGAAAGCCCTGGAATGAAGTCCTCGCCCGAGATGTCTGTGGCCGCGTTGCCAATTGCGCATCCCTGGGACTTGTGTATCGTAATTGCATATGCCACGGTGAATGGAAACTGGATGCATGTGCGTATATCCTTATTTTGGAAGAACTCTGGGCGAGAGCGGAAGATCGGGACAATCTGCTTGAGATTCTGCTTTGCCTCCTCGCCATGTTGGCACTGAAATGTTACTCAATAGAGGTTGATGACTTTTAATAACTCCGTGACGAGCGGTTCCGCGTAAAAGTAGCAATACGGCTCTGAGCTGGGGCTTTCTTGTGCGGATCGCTCGCACCGTGAGTTGCGGTACCGTCCTTCAGGTCATGCCAACGACGGTGCCAATTACCTCATTCACAAGCGCCCTGGCTATCCAGATGCTCTTCGTCAACATGATCTTGGCCCCAACACAGGCTCAGCTGTTGTTGAAGGTTGCCAAAGTCGCGGTGAATGACACGGCATTTCCGGCACTGTGATAGTGAGGCCCGGGACCGGGTTGTAACTTGTGGCTCGCTTGGCTCTTCAGGTCGGTGACTCGTGAGTATCATCTGGGGGGGTGCTCCATGGTAGTTGAGGCTACCTCGGTGTAATGCGATGCTGATTCTGGACACTAGATAGTGTTGATGGCTATCTGTTCATCGGTCGGGGATGAGTGAAAGTTTTGTTTCATTCATTTGTTAGAACGTGGCTACGAAAAGATCTCCCCCTCGGCGGGGGGGCCTTGCCTTCGGCGACCCTCTGGGAGCCCTCCGGGGGCGCTGCCGCGGGCTCTTCTCGCAACACTCACGTGCAATCTGTGTTGCAGTGACCAATGAGAGTAGACTTGCTGGCCAATGAGAGGTGGCTCTGCGACACTAGCGCATTCTCCTACCCCATTAACCAAAAAGAATAGGCAAACCCGGAAGGTGCGCCTCCGCTGACGCTTCGGCACACCTTCCTTCAGTTTTGCCTAATACTGGTGGGGGATTCAATTTCATCCCACCCTACCTTACAGGTAGGGGGGGTCGCATAGCAACAAAATGCCCCTTAAGGTCCAAAATAAAAAGGTACATAGCTTCCCCGCCATTTCCACACCAAAACAGATGTACCTCGGTTTATCTCATATTTCGGCTTTGGTGAATACAGAATACCGGCTTTGGTGAATACAGAATAGGTACCCACGTTTGTTTTTTTTTGCATCGCGAACAGGTATCGCGTCTCGACTCTCCCCAGCTTTCTTCTAGCGCGCCACACTACCAACTTTAGTACCAACCTTGACACAGCAATTGCAATCGACTGCGACGTTAAAATGGCATCCGACGCGTCAGACGCTGATTATTCGTCAGAGATTGATTATTTGCCAGACGATTATGTGCCAGACGCTGATTATCCGCCAGACGCTGATGATTCGTCAGACGCTGATGCTTCGTCAGACGTTAATGCTTCGTCAGAAGCTGAATTAACAGCAGTCCAAAGATGGATCGATCCTGCCACCGGTCTGCCCAATTTTTATCGCCGCACACAGCATAACCTCGAGGAGCGAACTGTCGCCGCGGTGGAGTTGTATCGAGAAGGTTTTTATCCGAGTATCACGAAGGCTGCGGCAGCCCTCGAAGTGCCATACCATCGCGCATATGGCCGCAGTAAGGGCCGGCGGCCTGTTTCCCATAACGGCGGTCATCGCGCAATCCTCACGTCCGCTGAAGATAGAGCGGTGCTGATTTGGGCCCATCGCCAGGTTATGTGCGGCCACCACATAGAGATCCGCCGCCTTCGTCTCCAAGTTAATGAGATACTCAGAGCTTCCGGCCGCAATAAGAAGGTCACGAAGCGCTGGGCTCGCCGTTACATGAGTAGGCATACGCATATCTTTCATATGAAAAAGCCTCTACCCAGGAAGCGAGGAGGAAGGCCGTGGAAGACCGTGCTATCATCACCTCTTGGTTCGACGCGTGGAAAAAATATCTCTACCTCAACAAGCCGCTGAAGAACAACATCTGGAATTTCGATGAAACAGGCTTTATGGTGGGCTATTTAAAACGCGGTAGCTTAGTCTGGACATTCAACGAGGTCGATAAACCAGTCATGCTTGATTCTCACGATCGAGTCTCTGTACCAGATGACCGCCAGTGCCTCGCCTGCAAATGTCAAGTCCTTGAGGCTAGCCCTGACCATGCCCCTAACCGCTCGTAGCCAGCAGCGGAGGAACCCGACCTCTATCCGTACCTCCTTCTTCCTGATTCTACAGTTCTCCTCTTCTTGAGCCTCTCGTCTGTTGTTCTCGTCTTTCGCGGCTCTAGCCCTTGCATCAAGAGCAGTTATGGGGCCCCATTTGGCCACACGTAGCTCGGCTGCCGCAGCCTTCGTGATATCAGCGTCTGACGCGTCGGATGCCATTTTAACGTCGCAGTCGATTGCAATTGCTGTGTCAAGGTTGGTACTAAAGTTGGTAGTGTGGCGCGCTAGAAGAAAGCGGGGAGAGTCGAGACGCGATACCTGTTCGCGATGCAAAAAAAAACAAACGTTGTTGAGCAAATTGGGGGGGCAAAATGGAATGTTTATTTTGACTAAAGAGCTAGGTTACCCAAGAAGTGGGAAAGTGAAAATATGTGCACGTTCGGCTGGTACGGCCGTCACGTGATGCGGCTCCCGGTATTCTGTATGTATTCACCAAAGCCGGTATTCTGTATTCACCAAAGCCGAAATATGAGATAAGCCGAGGTACATCTGTTTTGGTGTGGAAATGGCGGG
Organism: Claviceps purpurea; assembly: GCA_029405325.1. NCBI lineage: Eukaryota > Fungi > Ascomycota > Sordariomycetes > Hypocreales > Clavicipitaceae > Claviceps > Claviceps purpurea. Next base: position 4,543,945 of record CM055782.1, on the reverse strand, counting down.
GAAGCTATGTACCTTTTTATTTTGGACCTTAAGGGGCATTTTGTTGCTATGCGACCCCCCCTACCTGTAAGGTAGGGTGGGATGAAATTGAATCCCCCACCAGTAATTATAAATTTATATGTACATGGATCTCAGACTATCATGTCTGAGGGCTGCAATGTTCCCCACTCTGCTTGCTGCTGAATGCTTCAAACGAAACAATGGTTCACATGTGCACAAAGATATTCTTGATGTCGATGTCACTGTCGCTGTGTTTGTCTGCTCGGCGGCGATCGGCGCGCTGTGCGAATAACCTCTATGACGTACCTACCTACCTAGGAGGTACCTGGTGCATAACCCTAATGCGGAATGTCCGCAGTGGGGCAAGTATGTCCGCGACTCCACTGTCCACACGTGGGATTAGGAGGCACCCTCCTTCTTGCCCCTTCCGTGACCATGGCGTTGTGAGACCTTGTGACTCGTGAGATACATAAGGTATGTACATTATACATATGTACCTACTCGCGGGTATAACCTTTTGAAAAGGACACCCACGAGTAGGTATATATCCCCCACTAAGCTGAGTTTCTATGTACCAGCTTAGTGTTCTGACTTCTGACCTTTTGGTTGTGAGTTGTGACCGGGCAGACTCGTACGTGCTTTTTCTCACAGGCCACTGCAGTATTTTTAGTATTTACTGAGATCGTGTAACAAGGGCCAAATTTTTGGGACTTGGAATGAGGAATGTCAATTCAGGACGTGATAATCGGCTGTGACTCTACAGGAACTCTAGACTTGCGATTCATATATATCATCGATGGCCACCTCGAGGGCTCAGAGGGAGGACACACGCCTGTTCCTCCTCAGACCCCACTGTCCCTGCTGCCAACCCCGGCTGTCTGCCTGAATATCCCGAGTGTGCCAGCAACCGCTATGATCAGGTATGTATACGCCATATACATACCGGCAAGCGCTGACCTAGCATTGCGCTGGTCAAACACCACCTATACTGGCAAACGTTGTGCAGGCAAGGCGGAGCCGACACACTCTCTGGTCGGGAAACGCTGTGCGGGCACCGTCGATGTACAGCGCCCCCGAGATGCACAGCGCCCCCGACTGAAACGTCTCGACTGATGAAACGCCTCGGTGTGGTAAGTGTGCCTATACTGCCTGAACCGGCAAGCGCTGTACGATCACGGAGCATCGTGGGTGCACACTGCACAGCGCCCGGTTGAAATGTCTCAGGTGGGGACTGGTGTGCCTACACGTGTACGGTGTGACAGATCGCCAACGGAATCCAGAAGCTGGCATTTAAGACACAGTACTCCGTAATCGTATGCAATCATTTGCAATGGAACATTGGGTTTTCACTGCCAAGGGTGCCTCCGGCGCCGGGCGGCTAGCATCCTTGAGGTAGTATTCCGTAAAGTTGAACTCCAAGGTAATAATGGTACCCAGTGGTCCCTCCCAGTCAGCTGCCACCGTAAGATAATTCAAATGAGAACAGGGGGATGGAAAGTTCCTAGCAAAGGAGCAGATGACTGGACTTTGAAGCCATGTCTCGTGCAAGGTTTTGGTGACTTGTGACAGCATTAATCGAATGCGAAACGGAGAAAAAAGCGCATTCTCCAGTTCCAACTATGACGATGCCTTCAAACGATCTACCCTTCGTTGCGGGCCCACCGGTGAGTTGATGAAAGGTACAAAGAGGCGTTTACGCCGAACAAAGTTGACGTGCAAGGAAAATCTGAGGACTTCACTTTTGAGAATACTGTTCAGTGTTTCCGCCATGTCGAGGTGCGTTTAGTAGCTGTTTCTGCAATTGCGAGTCTGTGTGTTTCGTCTAACTAACATTTGGGTAGCAAACCATCTGCACCCTTCGAGGCGCAGCTTTTCGCATCAAATGATGACGACTTGACCGCATGGGCAAAAGCTCTGATGACCAGAGCTTTCTCAAGCTACCACACTTACTATGGACTCTGCACAGCAAGTTGTCAGGTTTACGATACAGCTTGGGTAGCGATGATTAGCAAAACAGAAGACGATGTGAAAAAATGGCTCTTTCCGGAATGCTTCTACTACCTACTAAAGACTCAGTCTCCGGATGGAAGTTGGGGTATCCTTGAAACAACGCAAACTGCTGGCATCTTAGATACATCCGCAGCCCTATTAGCTCTTTTACGTCATGCGAAGGAGCCTCTTCAGCTGATGGCAGTTTCTCCAAACGACATCAGCCAGCGCATCGAGCGGGGCTTTGCCTCCCTTCAGCTACAGTTGAGCCAGTGGGATGACGTCGAAAAGAGCAATCACATTGGCGTCGAGCTGATTGTGCCCGCCTTGTTTTCCTATCTTCAGAGAGAGTCAGAGAAGGGCTCACTTGTCCTTGATTTTCCATGTAAGAAAACTTTGGAATGCATGCACAAGGAAAAGATGTCTCAGTTCAACTTAAGTACTTTGTACGCGCAACGACCGTCGTCAGCTCTACATTCTCTGGAGGCGTTTCTGGGAGAACTCGACTTTGATCGCGTCTCTCACCACATGTATCACGGTTCGATGATGGCATCCCCTTCGTCGACCGCCGCTTATCTGATAGGAGCATCGCAATGGAGTGACGAGGCTGAATCATATTTGAGACACATCGTCAGTAATGGAGCTGGCCATGGTGATGGAGGGATTCCTGGAACATACCCCACAACTCACTTTGAATGCAGTTGGGTAAGTAATCTCACCTTTCTTTCCCTGTTCAGATCTGAACTAATGTAACCGAGCAGATTCTGGCTACACTGCTCCAGGCGGGGTTTCATCGCGATGATATTGAATGCGAGGGCTTTCAAGGCCTCGTTGGCATCCTCCGCGCTTCGCTTGAAGATGAAGGGGGAATCATAGGCTTCGGTTAGTACCAAATGGCTTTCATGCGTAAGCGAATTCGCTGACATAGGGTTCAGCACCGCACACCGCCGACGTTGACGACACCGCCAAAGCTCTACTAGCGCTGAAGCTTTCTGGTCAACATGTCAGCCCAGACACTATGATTAAGATCTTTGAGAGGAGAGACCACTTCACAACATTTGGTGCTGAGAGAGATCCCAGTCTGACCTCGAACCTACACGTCTTGCTTTGCCTTCTACATCAACCGGCTGTGTCTCAATATAGTTCTCAGATTGTCAAAGCTACCCGATTTATATGTCAAATGTGGTGGTCCAATGATTACCGCGTGAAGGACAAATGGGTGAGTCTCCCTCAAAACATTCATGGCCACACTGCTCGGGAGTCGGCTAACGCAAGTAGAATCTGAGTCACCTTTATCCGTCTATGCTATTGGCGGAGGCTTTGACCAGACTTATACTCGTTATCGACAGCGGTGAGCTTCTCGAGGATATCGATTTCGATCTCCGATGTAGATTGAGTGTTTCGTTGTTCCAGGCATGTCTGCGTATCATGCTGGATCAAAGCGAAGACGGTTCCTGGGACGAATCCCAGGAGCAGACTTGCTATGCCATTCTGGCTCTTTCTCACGCACGTCATGTATCTTTCTTTGACGACTTACGACACGAGATACAGGCTTGTATGGACAAAGGGGTCGCCTGGCTCAGATCGTCCACGCTTCAGCCAGAGGACCTACCTTGGACTTCCAAGACAGCCTACAACCTGGCATTCGTGGCCGAAGTATATAAAGTCGCAGCTCTCAAGGCAGCTCATTGCAAAACATCATCAAAGGGTGAGATTGGTCACAGCCTGCCATTTGCAAGCATCTTGGGAGAACTGGAAGGCCACTTGCGTCTCGTGCGCCAGACAGCTCTTTTCGCTCCACTTGACGAGTGGCAAGTCCGAGCGTCATTGATTGAGTCTTCATTCTTTGTCCCGCTCTTGCAAGCCCAAAGGGTTCAAATTTACCCAAGGGAAGGGTTAGGCGTAGGAGAAGACAAATATCTCAGCATCATTCCTTTCACTTGGGTCGGGTGCAACAATCGAACCCGAACCTTTGCATCCGCGTCCTGGATGTATGATATGATGATGCTCTCTCTACTTGGCTATCAGACAGATGAGTTCATCGAAGCTGTCGCAGGTCCTGCATCCGGCCAGAGCAAGAGGCTACACAGTGTTATCGACCAAATTTTCGACGGCATCCATAACAAAGGTCTTCCACTTACGAAAAATGGGAATATGGATTGCGATACTCCAAATGCCTTGGAAGACATTAGCAACCAAAGTCAGAACATTCATGACAGCAGTTCACTTGCGATTGAATGTGTAGAGATATCGCTCACAAAGTTCGTCAAGTATGTAACGAGTCATGAATCTGTGTGCAGATCGAGCAGCTGGGATCGTGAGCAGCTGGTTCAGGAGTGCAGAGCATTTCTGCATGCGCATGCAACCCAGCTGGAGGACAACGCCCGTTTCGCTAGCCAGGAAACTGGCGACATCCTCGACTCACCGGCGCAAACATATTACAATTGGGTTCGCACGACCGGCGGAAACCACGTGGCATGTGCGTATTCCCTGGCTTTTTCCAACTGCCTGGTATCTGCCAACATTGGCCATGGAAAGGAGGTATATCCTACAGTCGTACAGAAATACCTTTCCAATGCGATTGCACGCCATTTGACAACTATGTGCCGCATTTACAACGACGTCGGCTCGGTTTTGCGAGACTCTGATGAACGCAATGTCAATTCAATACACTTCCCTGAGTTTTCTGACTGTGTAGGGCAAGAGGGGAGAAAGAAATGTCTTACTCAGCTGGGCGAGTACGAACACGCTTGCTTGAACCTGGCATTGCACAAGCTTAGCCAGGAGACTAGTAGGCATCAGACAGCGTCCAGAATCGATTTTGACTCGAGGAAGTTCAGTATCTTGAGACTTTTCTGCGACGTAACGGATCTCTACGACCAGTTGTATGTCATCAGGGATTTGTCTAGCGCCATCAAGGTAAATGGAGGTTCATGAGGGCCAGTGGGCCACGTTGACCGTTTTTGCTCTCTCAGCTCTGGAGAAATTGGCTCCTCTGTTGATGGTGATGACAGATACTGTACCTAGTTGAGTCGAGTTGAATACAGTCAGGTGATGGTTCATTTCTTTCGACACCCTACTTGGTATCGCCGCTGTCCGTGAGACAGCTTTACATTCTCGTTTGCTCCTCCATGACACTTTTGTAACCCGCAGGGCGGGCATAGTCCTGTCGTCTGGTGGGTGAACAGTCGATCGAGTTATTGTCCTTCCTTCAGATGAATCCTGCAACAGTTCCTGCAGGAGGTATTGATCTGTTGGCCATTATCCTTCTTCCCGTTCTTCACCGTTTTACTGGGCGGGCATGAGTCGGGCGCGTCGGGTCAGAGCTCTCAGCTACCTGACTGGAGCAGCCTATCTGAAAGTGCTCTGTATAAAGCCGCAGATTGATTGACGTCGCCCACAAGATTGTGCGGCGGGATACGTGTTATCCCGACCGACAGAAAAACTGCAAGTATCGAGAGAAGTACTACGTACTCGTGGGTGAAACCTTTTGAAAAGGACACCCACTATATTTAGTGGGTGCGACTTTCCGAGAACAGGGCCCCAATTCGAGAACGGAAAACTAGGTGCGAAAAATCCAGCTCTCACCAATTTTCGCCGTTCAACATCTCCACGTCTGCGACGATTGATCGGATAAGTATTGGAGAATGAATTTAGTATCAACTTAGACTACCAAATAATACTCATTTCCATGAATTACAAGTCGTGCGTTGATGTTTCTATAATTCGGTATGATTTGGATGCAAAGCGCAATTGACGACCCAGCCCGTTCTTTCGTGACCAACAAGTAGGAGGCTTCTCCACCAAAACTGAAGTATTCCCGTGTTAGAAAAAGGGCCCTGTTCTCGGAAAGTCACACCTTCTAGATATAGTGGGAGCTCTTTTTAAATAATCCCAATAGATACTTAATCCAGCTTCCAAAATTCATGTGATCAATTGTTGTAGACGTGGAGATGTTGGACGGCGAAAATTGGTGAGAGCTGGATTTTTCGCACCTAGTTTTCCGTTCTCGATTTGGGGCCCTGTTCTCGGAAAGTCGCACCCACTAGATGTAGTGGGTTTCACCCACGAGTACGGAGTACAATTGAGTACCTAATTGATCGCTATCGCTTTGATTGCGTGATTCTACATGTTCTAACTTCTATGTCAGAAACGCAACGGTCATTTGCCATCCCTGTCAAAGAAGCGGTAACTCCCACAGTTCTCAGTGTTTTCCATCATTTCCCGCGACAAACATGATGCGACGCAATGTGTTGGTGCGAGCACACTGAGCGCGGAGGCCCAACAGTAGCAACAGTGGCTGGCAGCTGCGCAGTGCATCGCACCTGCATCATGACGGACATCAAGGGTCTATAAAGAGGTAGACCGTAGTCCCTGGGCCCTAGGTGCAGGAAGTTTCCTACTCTCTTTTCCTCCTCACGATCAAGGATCTCATTGCCTACCATCGTCCAAGACCAGTACTTCTCACAAGCCTTGACATCACCTTTTCGTTTTACTGCCTGATACATAGGTAGACATCTCAATGTCAACGATTCACGACGTTCTAGCACGGCCAAGCCCGGAATCAGACTTGGGCTGGGCATCTCACGGCCCTAACGTCTACAGCGAAAGTTGGCTACCTGTGTCAGAATGGACGCCATGGGTAGACTTTACAATCCAAAACCTGACGTCGACATACGCGCAGGTACTGAATGCACACTGGAGCGGAGGAGATCCCCAGTCAATTGGCATATCAGGTAGATTTGATCTGCTAGTCCCAGATGAGCGAAGCCTGGTTATTTTCGTGGGCAGGTACCTGTGGCCATTCGTGAACGGGGCGCTTGAACGAGCCGCTTCCATCATCAACTTGGGCCAAGAACCGTTGGGCCTAGGGCCTGGAAGCTTTGGTCAAAATAATGCGTTGCCAGACTGGGGCTTGTTTTCGGTGCCAACTCCCGCGTCGCAAGAGAAGTTGGATATCCTATTACCCGGACTCACCAAGCTCTCGACCAAATGGTACCCCGAGATGCGCCTTTCAGAGCACGAAAGCGTCAGAAGCGAATGGGCCTCACCTTTGTCGCAAGTCAGCACGTGCGCAGCGCTGAGTGATTACCGGTATGGATTCCTGATTACTGATGAAGCTCTTGTTGTTCTGCGCTTTACCAAGAAGCGCGTTGACGCATCTGGCACTCAGTCTGGTGACGACAATGATCCTGCAGGCGTTGTCAACGTGGAACTCCTACCGCCTGAATATGCAGTAATTCCTATGTCCGCTAGTGGGAAAGACAATCTCACCGTCAAACTCGCGGTGTTTTGCTTGTGCCTCATGGCCTCTGGTGGACATGACAAGCTCGACTACGGGTATCCTCCTCTGCGGTAGCTTATCAACGACACATCGAATCCCGCTGCAAAAAAAAGTTGCCCAAAATTGCCGTTCTCTACGAAAGCCAAGAGTGAAAGCCGGAGACTGTCAGGTGGTAAGCGAGCTCTGATCATGCAGCCAGTCGGATGGCCAACAGCCCAAACGGCACCGGGCGCGGAGCCCATCGAAGCCATAATCATCAGATCACAAAAGACAGTCATGAATCTGACAGAGAATCAGAGGGGCTAATTCGTCTCGAACAAAACGTCAGGCCCAGCCGACTGAAGTTGGCGTGAAGAAGCGAGATGGAGAACTGTGCTTTAGTGGCTAGAATCTCAAAGGAAAATACACACTTAAATTCTTTGTTAGACTATAGTCTATGACCAGCCAGAGCTCCGCACGCGTTCCTCTGTCCCACGCCGTTAAACGTGATGTTGAGATATTCTTGCAATACCCTTGTGGTAGCAGTGGCTCACTTTACCACCATTAACCAACATGCGCGCCCGCCGCTAACCCGTTACCCGAGGCCGTCAGATTCAAGATCATCATTCAACGCCGCGCGAAGGCATAGATAATGCCGAGACTCGAGAGGCAACTTACTTCTTCCTCTTGTTACTCACTGATAGATATCTGGCATCCATCACAGGTACTCGGTGCTTCACGTGTAGCGCAGGAATGTCATCACCACATGATACATCTCGGGTCCGGGGTAGGCTGTAGCATCTTAATTCTTAAGCTACGCAACAATTGCTTTGAGCTAGTCAAAGACAGGTATTTCAGTCAATTCTGCTGCGCGTCTTCGCGAATACAACCATTTGTGCCATCCCCTATGAAAAACGGACATGACATCTGCCATATCGAGCAAGATGCCGTCGCCCCCCCAGTTGTCTCGCTTCATCATCGTCAAGCACCATCCACCAAGCCAAAGATAGTCCAGCTGCGGCTGCACTACGTCGACATCAAGATCTGCCACACTGCTAGCCTCAGTGCTAGGTATATACTCGTATACAAGTGCGTAGTACTGTTGAGCCGGGAAGAATTGGCGACGTCCTTGTCCACGTCTATCAAATGATAGAATGGAAGGACGCAGGGCTTTGTACATTGTCAAAACATCCTGGCCGCTTATCGACATCCAACCATAGCATTCTCTTAGACGAGGTGCGGTACTATATGTCACTGCGCCAGGCATATCTCGGTATCGTTGTCGGCTGCGGCCCTCGTCGGAAAAAGCGTGCAGATTGTAGAGTCCCTCGTGATGTGTTTTTGGATCTGGATGCAGCCATATTGTGTTGGACGAATTCTCGATGGCGAATCGCATCTTTGCGAAGAGTGACGCATTTTCGCATTCTGTTCGAAACGCCCAGTAACATTGAGCCCGCTGTTGTGTGTCCCAGAACTAGGTCGCCAGTCAACTGTCAGCACCACAACGTACTCAATAAGCGATCGATTTATTCAACAAGACGTACTACTTTGAGCGCATATGTCTTGCTGTCGATGCGGACTTTCCAAACCATCCCATCCTCCCCACATCCGAGCCGTTTGGTGAACCTTATGCTTTGCTGATGCGTGAAACGCCCTAGCCGAGGCTTCTGGAAATCTCGCCATGCACAAGCGGCCGCAGATTCACTCATTGGTTTCTCATCGATGAATGATGGTTTTCGCGCACAGGTATGAATGAGGCGGCGCTCTGGAACTTGCTTTCTGGTGGGTTTAAAAACTGGACAGGCCTCTAGAGCCTGCCCTTCGGTGCGTTCAGATACTGGAAAAGGCTCTGGAGCTTGTCGTTTGATGCGTTTATATACTTGAACTCCATCTTGGGTGCAATCAGATACAGGAAAAGGCTCTGAATATTTCCGTTCGGTGCGTTTAGACCGTTCGATGCTTTCAGATGCTGGGCACGGCTCTGAAGTTTGCCGTTCGATGCGTTCCCATCGAGACATGGTATGATGATGCCGACGTAATACGGTATACCTGAGAGGCTGAGCAGTGAGTCACTGTGAGTGCGATAAGTCTTTTCGATATTTAGACGGATGAAAGGTATCCACGTCTCTGAGCCACGAGTTTGTAAGTTGTGGTAATAGTTAATGGTAGGCCAAACTTTTAATTCTTGGTGGTGACCGGGCGGCGGGTTAGACTTAGCATGTGATCTGATGCATCTGATGTATTCTAATTTCTGATAATGTCGGGTCTAGGTTCGTGTCAACTTAGCCTCGACCTTAAACTCGCTTAAGTACCTCAGTTTACTTTGTGTAACGTAGTACCGTGCACGGCCAACAAGTCTTCAAAGGTTGACCTTGCTCCTAACTCAAAAAGAGGATGGGGTTGATGGACACGTCAATGGGCCTTGATCAATGATTCGTCAGGCTGCGTTGCTCCGAACGTCTGTTCGAGAAGCAACTCGTTGAGATGAACTGGATCGACTTCTTTGTTGAGCACGACCGTCGACCAGCCAGAGCTCCTATGTGCTAGCAAAAGGGCATTGCAAGAAAATCGCAACATCGCGTTGAATGGCGGGATTCACTCTGTTACGAACATGCGCACGAAGGGCAGTTCTTAGAAGTCCAACCAGAAGCCGTCAGAATAATCGTCACGGCAAGAAAAAGATTATGCCGAGAAGCATCTTACTTTTCTTCCCACTCCTTCCTCTTTTTACTCACTGGTGAAAATCTGGCATCCAATGTCCATCACATGTACTCGGGAACTTCGCGTCCAGGAGTGTAGGAATGTCATCGCCGCATCTCGGTTAGTACCTATAGGCTGTTGAAATGCGAAACAATCGCTTGAGCTAGTTATAGATAGGTTGTTCAGTGACGTCTGTTGCGCGTCTTCGCCAATACATAAGTCTGTGCCATCCACTTTGAAGAGGGGATATGGCATCTGCCATATCGAGCAAGATACCGTCACCCCCCCAGTTGTCTCGCTTCATCGTCGCCAAGCACCATCCACCAAGCCAAAAAAAGTCCAGCTGCGGCTGCACTACGTCGACATCGAGACCTGCCTCACTGCTAGATATATATTCATACACAATTGCATAGTACTGTTGAGCCCGAGAGAATTGGCGATAGTCTCTTCCATCTTGTCCCAGTCTTATGATGGGAGGTCGCAGAGGTCGAGGCATTGTCCAAATCTCCTCGCCGCTTATTAACGTCCAGCCATAGCATTCCCTTAGACGAGGTGCGGCACTATATTTCACTGCACCTGGCATCTCTCGGTATCGTTGTCGAGTGCGGCCCTCGTCGGAAAAAGCGTGCAGATTGTAGACTCCCTCTCGATGTGTCTCCGGGTTTGGATGCAGCCATATCGAGTCGGCCGAATTTTCGATGGCGAATCGCATCTTTGCGAGGAGTGACATATTTTGGCATTCCCTTCGAAACGCCCAGTAGTTTAGAACTCGCGGTTGAATGTCCCAGAACTAGCCAGTCTGAAGTCAGCACCACAATGTACTCAATAAGTGACCCATTCAACAACTCTCAAGACGTACTATTTTGAGCGCATATGTCTTGCTGTCAACGCGGACTCTCCAAACTATCCCATCTTCCCCCCATCCGAGCAGTTTGGTGAACCTTATTTTTCGCTGATGCATGAAACGCCCTAGTCGAGGCGCCTGGAAATCTTTCCATGCAGAATCGGCCGCAGATTCACTCATTGGTTTCTCATCGATGAATGATGGTTTTCGCGCACAGGTATGAATGGGGCGGCGCTCTGGAATTTGCTTTTTGGTGGGTTTAAAAACTGGATAGTCCTCTAGAGCTTGCCCTTCGGTGCATTCAGATACTGAAGGCTCTGAAGTTTGCCGTTTGGTGCGTTTTAGTGCTGGACAGGTCTGTAGTTCAGATACTGGACAGGCCTCCGGACAGACTGGGCTTTTCCGTTTGGTTCGTTCAGATACCGGAAAAGGCTCTGAAGATGCCAGTTCGGTGCGTTCAGACCGTTCTATGCGTCCAAATACAGGGCAGGGCTCTGAAGTTTGCCGTTTGGTGCGTTTTAGTGCTGGACAGGTCTGTAGTTCAGATACTGGACAGGCCTCCGGACAGACTGGACTTTTCCGTTTGGTTCGTTCAGATATCGAACAAGGCTCTGAAGATGCCCGTTCGGTGCGTTCCGTTAGAGACATGATACCAACGTGATACCTGAGTGTGATGAGTCTTTCGATATTTAGACGGAGAAAAAGTATCCACGGGACCACGTTTCTGAACCACGAATTTTCAAGTTGTGGTAATAGTTAGTTGTAGATCACACTTGCACTTCAGCTTCTTGGTGGTGACTGGGCCTGCCAGAGTGTGATCTGATAAAGCGTTTGAATGTGATGAGTTTTTGTATTGCTCTCTGATGGATTCTGATCATGTCTGGTCTAAGTTCGTAACTTAGCCTCGACCTTCATGCCGCTTAAGTACCACAGGTGCTTTGTGTAACGTCGATGTTACATCACGTGTCAGATATACGTTGAGGTAGACGAAACTGAAGAAATGTGCACAACTTCGTGTTTTCCTCTCTTATTAGACGAGAAGTCTATTGATTGGTCTCCGCACCTTGCGCCAGATCTACCTATGCGGGGCCATATGTACCGGAAGTTGAAATATGTTGAGGAATAAGCCGTGCTCGTGCTGGCAGCCGTATCACGCGACAGCCGATTACACCTACATCGGAGCCTCAACGGAGGAGTGAGCACAACTTACAAGTAACAAGATACCTCTTAACCCTCTAGACAGGTCAGAATTATTGCAGCAGGTTGTCCTCTCAACCTCAAGTTGCACCGGTTGAGTAGAAAGATGTGGTGAAGACCTCCCGTGTTAGGGCCTTGTTCTCACACAAATGGCCTGCCAACGACCCGCGGCGCTGAGCGCTGTCTCAGAGGCTAGAGCCCCGGGCCTTTCCAGCCTTTAGGTCAGTAGAAAGATGGCATGTAAAAGTACGCCGTGATCCTCAAGAACCATCTGAATTTCTAAAACAGGGCCAAAATAGAGACGATTGTTTCAATGACGACAAATTACAATTGCAATCAAACGTCATTGTCGCGCCATGCCTGCCAGCGCCCGCGAGCGATAAGCCCCACACAGACTTCCCGAATGTCCGACGGCGTTTGTCCCACGTCCACTCCCATCGTTGAGTCTTGACTCTTGACTCTATCGTCGACTGCCTTCTGTTCGTATCATTTGTCGACCTTCTACAGAGAACCTGTCGACCTCAATGCTTTATCGGACGCTGAATTGGGCCCTCGTTCGACCCATCCACGGCATTTGTTGGTATTGAGCGTTTCGAGCACCCACGCGTCCTCCCTCGTCCTCCGGTCTCCAGTTCGCCAGACGCCGCCCTTGGCTAGAGACTAGCAGCATCCTTTCCCAGGGCTTTCTCCCGCCGCCATGTCGCTATTCAGCATGCCTAGTGGCGGCGGCAACGACGTGGACGACTACTATAACCTTGGGACGCACCACTGTCCCATCACCACGTCCAGCCCCGTCGCGCAGACCTGGTTCAACCGCGGACTCGTCTGGTGCTACGGCTTCAACCACGAGGAGGCAGCCCGGTGCTTCCAGACGGCCATCTCGCACGACGCCTCGTGCGCCATCGCTCACTGGGGGCTCGCCTACGCCCTGGGACCGAATTACAACAAGCCATGGGAGCTCTTTGGCCGGCGCGAGTTGAGCAACACGGCCGAGAGAACACACAGGGCCGTGGAGCAGGCGCAGGCGCTCTGTGGAAACGCTTCGCCGGTGGAAAAGGCACTCATTGAGGCTCTTCGCTTCCGGTATCCTCGTGTGCGGGCCCCCAGGAAGGGAGACTACTGCATCTGGAACCGCGAATACGCCGATGCCATGGGCTCCGTCGCGGCGCGCTTCCCGCAGCATCTCGATGTGGCGGCGTTGTATGCCGATGCCATGATGAACCTGACGCCGTGGCAGCTGTGGGATATCAAGACGGGCCAGCCAGCAGAGGGAGCGCGGACGGAGCAAGTGAAGCGCGTGCTGGACGAGGCATTATCGCAGCAAGGGGGAGACCAGCATCCAGGACTACTGCACCTGTATATTCACCTCATGGAGATGTCGAGCACACCTGAGGCAGGCATGCCGGCCGCCGACAAGCTGCGCGGCCTCGTCCCGGACTCAGGACACCTAAACCACATGCCGAGTCACCTCGACATCCTCGTGGGCGACTACGCTCGCGCTGTAGCCGCCAATGCCGATGCCATGGCTGCCGACGACAAGTTCTTACAGCGCGAGGGCCCGCTGAACTTCTACACGCTCTACCGTAGTCATGACTTCCATTTCCGTATCTACAGCGCCATGTTTTCCGGCCAGTCTCGACTTGCTCTCGAAACAGTCGAAATGCTCGAGGCGTCCATCTCGGAGGAGCTTCTGCGGGTGGAATCCCCGCCCATGGCCGACTGGCTCGAGGCTTTCCTCGCCATGCGCGTCCACGCCCTCATCCGCTTCGGCCGCTGGGACGACATCCTCTCGCTGTCGCTACCGCCCGACGAAGCCCTCTACTGCGTCACGACTGCTCTCCTCCATTATGCAAAGGGCGTCGCCTACGCAGCCCTCGACCGCGTCGAGGATGCCCATCACCACAGGGACCTCTTCCGCCTGGCCGTCCCCCTCGTGAAGCCATCCCGGACAATCTTCAACAACAAATGCGTCCGCATCCTCGACGTCGCAGAGGCCATGCTCGATGGCGAGATCGAGTACCGCTCCGGGCACCACGGCGCTGCCTTTGCGCATCTTCGTGAAGCCATCCAGCGCTACGATTCTCTGCCCTTTGACGAGCCATGGGGCTGGATGCAGCCCGTCCGGCATGCCTACGGCGCATTGCTCCTCGAGCAGGGCCACGTCCAGGATGCTCTGGCCGTATATAGAGCTGATCTGGGGCTTGACGATTCCCTGCCCCGCGTTCACAGACATCCTAACAATGTATGGGCTCTACATGGCTACCACGAGTGTCTTGTTAAGCTGGGCCGCATTGCAGAGGCTAGGGCTTTGGCGCCGCAGCTGAAGAAGGCGTTGGATGTTGCGGACGTGCCGATCAAGGCGTCCTGTTTCTGTAGGACGTCTGTTACGGCGAAGATTTAGATCGCCGCTCCTTGCCTTTATTCTCATTTCTCTCCCATATTTCTTTGTTATGATGGGTTTTTTCTTCTTTTTTTTTCTAGGGCTTCTTGTTTTGTTTTTCGTTCCCCCTTTGCGATTCTCTTGTTTTCTGCCTCACCGTGGCATAGAGTAACACAGTACAAGCATGGAATGGAGTTGTGAGGGTTCGAATTCGGGGAACATGCCGCAACAACGGCGACTGGATTATAACAGAAATGCTGGGTGGTGGGCGCTGAGCGCTGAGCGGTGGGTGACATAGACTTCACTACATTATTGCCGGTTCCTCAAAAACAGGGCATGATTTCATAGTAATGCAAAAGAACAACATCCTTGTGGAATCCTGAAAGAATGCACAGTGGCTAGCTGAAGTCCACAGCGTCTCGTCTAGACTCTGCGCAAAGTCAAACAATACAACATGATTAACCAACTCGCCCGTTCGACAGCTTGGCCGCAGCACCACTTGCCTCACTCCCCACCACCTCTACACCACCATCAACAGTATCACCACCGTAGGCCCTCTTGTTCTCCTGTAACAAAAAGTCCTCCTGCTCCTTCGTGCTCTTATCCAGATCCAAGAAGACCCAGATCCCCACAGCACTGACCAGGCTAAGCGCAAACAAGAAGTAAAACGCCGCGCTGTTGTTCGTTCCCCCCGGGGTGGCATCGATGATGGCACTGCAGATAAGGGGCCCGAGCAGGCTGGAGGCCTTGCCAATGATATTGAAGACAGAGAAGAAGAGAAACTCGTGGCCGCGGGGCGTGACGGAGCTGATCATGATCTGGGAGTAGCTATACCAGGGACAGACAAACAGTCCATAAAAGGCCTGGTAGGCCCAAATCTCCCAGACGGTGTGGAAACCAAATCGGTCGCTCCAGTTGCCAACCATGCCCCAGGCGTCCAGGATAAGGATAAAAACCATGTTGGCGTTGAACATGGTCTTGGCGCTGAGGTTGAATCGTTCCTGGATGATCCAAAAGGTACCGATCCCCACGGCCTGTGCGACGATGCCGACAAGGAGCAGATACGTCAGAGTGAGGGTGTTGTAGCTGACGACGTCGTTTTGCAGAGTGGAAATGACAGTAACAGTCGTGTTGAGGGAGTCACCAAGGAAGAAATACCCAACTAGGTAGATGAGACTCTGCTTTAGATGCCAGATCTGCGTGAGGGCTTCACGCAGCTGCCACAGACCGGCCGTGACGATATTGTGCCCCGGCGGGATCTGCAGCCCCGGGCGCGTCTTTTCCATAACGAACCAGGCAATCGAGAGCGCGAGCCAGCAGGCCGTCGCAAAGGTGATGAGCACCGATAAGCCCCAGTTGTTGTTGTCGGTGCTCTCGTCCACCTTTACCGCAAACATGATGCCTACAATGATGGCGAGGATGACTACCTCCCCGACGGACTGAATCCAAAAGGCCACATTGCTCAACCTGCTGCGCTCCAGCTCGTCTCGCCGATCGAGTTCCGGTCGCGCAATGTCACCATTCTCATACGCGGTCTGCGCATCCCTCATGTACTGGGTATTGCGCGCCAGCGACGGGAATGCCGCCGTCCAATACGTCAGTGTCAGCTGGTACGAGATCAAGCCCACGATGTAAAGCCCAATGCCGACCCTCCACTGGTCCGCCTCGTGCACACCTATCCAGCCAAAGCCGACGCCGTAGGCAACAAGGGACCAGATCAGCAGAACCCATCGTCGGCCGGTGCCAAAGTCGGCGTAGGCACCAATGACGAGAAACAGGACCGCCTGGATGGCGAAGGAGACGCCATTGCAGAGAAGGACTATACTGTTGACATCGCGCTGGCGGCCTGCAAAGTCCAACAACTTGGAGTCCCCTGCGGCCTGCGCCAGGAGGTTCTGAAACGCCGTCGGTCCAAAGTTGAAGAGGGCGAGGCCATTGGCACCTATGAAGTACATGTACCACGACCGGATCTCCCATTTACTAGTAGGCGGGGTTTCGCCATTCTGGAACGCGGGCATCACGACGCGTCGCAACGGCTGCGTCGATGAGGGCATATCGGAGGGCTCGTCTGCCTTGTCTCCGTCGCGAGCGACCGACGATGAAGAGACGGATGGCGTAATGGCTGCGACATGCTCGTCCGCCAACTTGGTCGCCTCATGCTGCTTCTGCTGCTTCTTCTGCATTGTCGGTGGCGGTGTCATGGCCGGCTCGGTGCGTCGATCCCGGACGGCCGCACAAGATGGATGGTGAGACTGGAGAAGAACGAGCCTGCACTGTCCATGAACTGCTTAAGATGCGGCCGCCAGTCCGAGTTTTGTGTTTTCGTATTGCCATGCCTTCTCGGACATCTGGGCGAGTTCGTGCGTTGGCCCAGGGTCCCCAGGACCCAGAACCCAGACCAGCCCGTCGTCATTCCTTCCTGGTGATGGAGCAAGATTGGCTCGATGGCGACGCTGGATGGTGGAATGGTGGTACGGGCTCCGGATTTGAGCCGACTAGTGGGTGACTACGACCGAATCAAGACTGGCACAGGGATCTGAGTGGGTACGCGTGGAGCCAACCAAAGGACCCTTGATCCCTTACCTCCGTAAGTGTAGTGGGTTCCTTCTGGTCTGGCCAATGGTACCGGTACGTACCTAGGTACCTATGTACCTACATAACAACTTCGTACCTCTTGTGATTTGTTGTGATTCTTCATCAGCCAACGCGGCAAATGCATCAGCAAACTCTATTTGTAAAAAGCCAGCCACAATAGCGGGAGGCGTCCGTCACACAAAGCAAAATTGAGGCGCCCATTTTTTCTTTGCAATTTTTCTTTTTCCAAGATGTATATATATACAGCTAAAGGCTCAGAGTCTTACCGTCAAGACAAGCTCACGCACACGCAAAAACACGCAGAAATCATGAAACTATCTTCAACAGATCTAGAATATGTTGCGCCTGATCTTTGTAGCTGCCCTCGCGGCAGGTCTTCCCTTCCAGCCATCCTCCCTTGATCCTCGCAGTGGCAAGAAAATCTCCGACCTTAGATTCCGCGAAGATGGCACATTCCAAATCACCGTCTTTTCCGACTTCCATCTGGGTGAACGTATGAGAGCTCTCGTCCTACCTACAGCCCCCCCCCCCCTCATTATAGGATGATCTGACCGAGATAATAGTGTCAGCGGTACCAGATGGTCCCGCGCAAGATGCCAAAACTCTGCAAGTCATGCGCGAGGTGCTCGACTACGAGAAGCCCGATTTTGTCGTCCTCAATGGTGATCTCGTGACGGGCGAATCTGCCCCCCGACGGAAAAACGCGCACTACATCGACCACCTCGTGAAGCCTCTCGTGGAGCGCAATCTCACCTGGGGCTCCACGTATGGCGAACACGATCACACGTTCACGCTCCATGGCGGCAGCCTTTTGCGACATGAGCACAGGTTTGCCGGATCTCGAACACGCAAGATGGTCAACTTATACCATGCGGGGACGTCCAACTATTATGTGCCCGTCTACGCGGCAGATTGTGTCGATGTCAAACGCCAAAAATGCCATCCGGAGCTTCTTCTGTGGTTCTTTGACAGCCGCGGCGGATACGACCTTGGCCGGAGCACCAGATATGGCAATCCTGCCCCTCTGCCAAATTGGGTCGATGCCTCCGTCGTGAGATGGTTTCAGAAGACGAATCAGAAACTGAGCCGGGCTGCGCAGCGAGACATTCCGGCTCTGGCTTTTGTGCATATCCCCATCACAGCTGCGGCAGCTCTTCAGAAAGATGGACTGGATCCTCACAAGAATCCGGGCATCGATCATGATGTGCCGGTCTCTCATCAGGGAATGCGATGGTGTAACGAGAGGAAATACGACTTGGGTGGCCTGCGGTGCGACAAGGATGGGCTCGACACCCAGTTCATGACTGCTCTGGCTACCACACCCGGCCTGAGGGGCTTGTTCTTTGGCCACGATCACGGCAACACCTGGTGTTCTAAGTGGCAGTCCCGGATCCCAGGCACAGACGTCACTGCCAAGGGTATCAATCTGTGCTATGGCCAACACACAGGGTACGGGGGCTACGGGAACTGGATCCGTGGCGGCCGCCAAATCGTCGTCAACCGACAGTCGGAAGACTTGGGCATTCAGACGCACATTCGCTTGGAGGATGGGAGGATTGTGGGGGCCGTGAATCTCAACTCGACGTTGAATGAGGATTCGTATCCAGCCACGCCCAACGATGAAACTTTCTTGAAACTGTCATGAATCTTGGCGTGCCCGTCGGTAGGGGGGAATAGGACTAGATGAGTAATTTAATTTCCAACGTTGTATGCTTGGCGCGCATGCCATGTTCTGAGTAAATGTTCAAAATGACGTTGTGATGCAAATAATAGGGGTCATCATGCCTGGTATAAGTCCTACTTACGCATCTGTGAGAATTTGAGAGTTCATCTCGTTACAGTGTGTGGGAAAACTTAACCCTTGTTTCGAGACCTCATCGTGGAAAGACATGCCGCATGCGCACGTCTCCAGAGGCCAAGCCCGATCCGCGTCTTCATATCTACTAATCTGGCATACGCAGCGCACATAGGGATGACGACTGAAGAAACGAGCACGTAATTCATGTCTTCTCAAGAGCTGGCATCGCCATGCTGAAAATTCTCTGGACATTTGAGTTTGGGATACGTACCCATGTTCTCAAGTTCAAAAGAATTGAGCAAACTACACCTTTTTGCGATTGTGTTGCAATAGACGTCTGGGCTCAAAAATGCCTCCTCAAAAGAGCATCCAGCTCGAAGCCATCAAGATGGCACCCGACTGCAAGAACCTTGGAATTTTGAGGTATGTACTAAAGTTATGTTTTTGCAATTCTACATAACTCAGTACTATCTAATGAACTTCGTCAAGGCCAAGCATGCTTCCTTTGACGACTCTCCACTCCGGCCTAGCAACAGTGGACTGTCCTAACGCGAACTCGTCTCTGTCTATGGGAGTTAAATCCCTATCCCCTTGCCGTTCTATCGCTTTGTATTGCAATGCGGGTCCAATTGACACCCAAACGCATTGCAATCCTGTTGCGATAGTGTGCTTGCATACGCAGTTTGAAGTTGATTTTCAGCCCAGACGTTTATTGCACTAGGATCGCGATAGACATCCAATTGAACTCCGATGCCATTGTAATCATGCTGCGATTACTACCGAATGCTAGTGGGTTACGCCATGACACGATCCAGATGGCTCGCCACAAGAGAGCCGTAAGACGTGGCGTGTCTATCAGATTATTCAGATATAAAGAGAGAACTTCGTTCGCACGATATCGGAGAGCTACCCAGCTGAGGAGTAAGTTGTACATAGCAGTACTTCATTGTGTTGCATGTAGCTTACAAGTCAGGGACCAAACTAGGGCGTGACTCGTGAGTCGTGAGCGATCAACGGCTGGCCGTACGACGTCCCGTTCAGAAGCAACTTCGTCAGGTGTGATGTAATGCATGAAATGCATGAATTGTCTTTTGACACTCACCTCATCACACCTGACGAAGTTGCTTCTGAACGGGACGTCGTACGGCCAGCCGTTGATCGCCCACGCCCTAGTTTGGTCACTCACTTATAAGCTGCATGAACTACTGTTATGTACAACCTGCTCCTCCGCTGGGTAGCTCTCCGATATCGTGCGAACGGACTTCTCTCTTTATATTTTATGTCTGATAGACATCCCACGTTTTACGGCTCTCTTGTGACGAGTCATCTGGACCGTGTCAAGGCGTAGCCCACTACCTAGCATTTGTTAGTAATCGCAGCAGTAGCTCGTTTCGTCTCGTTTTCTTATGGGGTAATGTTCAGGCCTCGAACCTAAATCTTCTGAATTCTCGCGGCATTGGCACCGCCGTTACCTTCCATTTTTAATCGGACGCTGCGAGGAGTTGTGCGGTAAGTTATAACTTATGGGTGCTGATCAACTCGCAATCGAATTGGTATTTTTCGTGATGTGCTGCCTGGGCAAAATTTTTTCTTCTTTCCCTACCATCTCTCACGTAAGCAGAAGTCTAAGCCGAGCAGCCCTAGATCACGTGGTCAATTTCGAACCCGGCAGCCGGTCGGACATTGAATTCTGTTATTGGAAAGAATTGGGGTCTTCCCGTTTGGGAGTTAGGTACAAGACTTTAATCATCCTTCTCCTAAGTCCTTCATACAACAGTTCTGGCGGCGGCGGATGATCGCGTGCGCGTAGATCTGGCTCATGGAGGTCTGTAAGGTCGTAATCCACGCCCTCGACCGACTCACGGAGCTCACCGTGGTTACGGCGACGCGGTATGTATGTGTACTCTGTTACGCGCGGCCGTCGGCGACGAGGTGCCGTTTCGAGCTCATCTTCACCACCGCTGTCGCCATCAATATTGACATCAGTGTCACTGTCGTTGGCCTCCTGGCGCAGCAGGCGACTGACCGAGCTGTCGTAATCTTCATCCTCTGACGTGTTCCGGGAGGCAAGCCGCGCTGGCGTCAAGCTGAGCGCTCGACGGCTACGTCGCGCGCGAAGGTTGCTGCTATGATGGCTCGTTTTCAAGTCGAGAAATCGGAAGTAAAAGAGGTCGTTTGTATAGCTTCAAAAGCCAGGTCGCGAAGCTGATGATTGACAGATGGTGGTAGGAAGTCGCGGTGCCGTAATCTGTATGTATTTTGTTTTTCAAGCACGATGTATACATACACATCTTGCGAGGTGGCTGAGCCAGCTGAGTACCTCTAAGGCGCAGGAGGCCAACGACAGTGACACTGATGTCAATATTGACGGCGACAGCGGTCGGGGCGCTGAAGATGAGCTCGAAACGGCACCTTGTCGTCGCCGGCCGCGCGTAACAGAGTACATATCGCGTCGCCGCAACCACGGTGAGCCCCGCGACTTGGTTGAGGGCGAGGATTACAACCTTACAGACCTCCATGAGCCGGATCTACGCGTACGCGATCATCCGCCGCCGCCGCCGCCAGAACTGCTGTATGAGAGCTTCGAAGACGCACTCGCTGGAAATTGGCCGAGCATTCAGCTTCATGCGCAACCTCTGACGACAGCAACCAGCATTTCAGGGCCTCAACTTGGGGCGCCAAGCACGCCCATTGATATTGATGCTGATGAACTCTTTGGATTTCCTATACCGGCGCGGCAATACAGTTGGGCCGGCTGCAGCATGCTATGATAGCACAGACAGTCAGTATTGGGTAGTAAAAACACGGCCAACATGGCTCTTCTCTGCGATTTCTATAGAAACCGAGGTTCCTGATTAGTCTTCAAATCTATAATTGGACTACAACAACGTCAACATTCAATTTCATCCTTGAGCCTACGGGCGATCATACCGCCAGCTCGGCACAAGATTACAATACCTACGGTAGTCACTCTAGTTAGTATTCAGACGAATGTATCTTGTGAGGTGGGACACAAAACAACAAAGTTTTCGACGAACGCCCGTAGATTGAGATGGTATTTGAGAGCCACGATCATAACGAATCCTGACTTACGTTGCGGAGAGGTGCCCGTCAATCGTGCGATAATTGCTCAAGGCGTCCTTGACAAAAGGCCATTCCTTTCTGAAGGGCCCATCGCTGTAGGAAGGCAAAAAGCTCGTCAAAGGTATCAGACAGCACGGAGGGAGGCAAATCTTGGATTTGCCCTCCATCATACTCGTGAGTCGTCAAGGGCTGTGCCGTGGGCGACAATGCGCGTGTTGGCGTGAAGCTCAGAAGAGGGATTGAAAGACATGATGATGATAAAATTGAAGTTGAGGAATTAATTTGGTGAGAATTCGATCGTTACTGATGATTTTGACGGCAAGTTGATGTTGATGAATGTTGGCTGTACGAGTGAGAAATTCTGCTCGACCGCGTTGGTGACCGACCGCGTTGATGAAGGAATGAAGGGGTGCTCGGAATGCAACATTTTCTTCGTCTTCTTCATGTTTTCCCTTCCTGTTTAGGTTTAGTCTATTTTCTCCGTTTGGCTACCCGGTGTGGCATAGCCGCATAGGGGAGGTGGCCGTATCGAAAGCGCCACTTCTACGGCATAAAAAGTTACGGCGCAGAATAGGGATACCCGTCGCGGATGGGCCGCGAAAGCAGAAGAGGTTCCAAAGTGCCTAGGTACATGGGGTCCGGGGACGTACCTACCTACCTATCTCAACCTCAATCACACAT
The DNA here is from genome assembly GCA_029405325.1 of Claviceps purpurea. Taxonomy (NCBI): domain Eukaryota; kingdom Fungi; phylum Ascomycota; class Sordariomycetes; order Hypocreales; family Clavicipitaceae; genus Claviceps; species Claviceps purpurea. The sequence goes on along the minus strand of CM055782.1, from coordinate 4,521,414 downwards.
CCTATCGATAAGGCCTGACATCTCGATTCTCGGGTGCCGCGCCTTGTTCGAGCTTCCATCCATCGACTGCCATCTTGGCATCAGCTTCTCCAAACCAGGCACGGCTCCGAGCCAGAATGAGCTCGCCAGAGTACATAGTCTATATAAGGGTCCCCATCCCGCGAGGGGATTTTGTCGATCCTCCGCCCGTACGCAAAAGAGTGTCCCATATGCAGAGGACTTGACCGCTGACATCATGTCCGCAGGTTCACTGGGATCCCGCCAAAGACGAAGCTCTATGGGAGATCCTGTCGGGTGCAGCACAGAAGCAAATAGATTGTGAGTTGATGCATAGGGAGCCTCCATATCTTGTACACCTTGGTGAAATGATACGTATCTAATGTTTCGGCTCTTTGCACACCAGGGAGTCAAGTGTACGGCATGACCAGCAAGGCGTGACCAGCGTCTCGCGACGACTTCAATCGATCATTAGCCATGACACTGCTGACGCTGTGTTCGCAGAGCAACACAGTTTGGTGTGCCCGTCGATTTTCTCTCGCAGCAGGTTGCCTACTTGACCGAGCGCCATGCATCTCAAGTTCGTGCCCAGGTACGAAAAGCGACTGCCGCCGCCAAAGGATCCGTGGCACCATCACCTGCATCCGCCTCGGAGCCGGCCGCGGGTGCACATCCACGGACGGGCTCTGCTCTGTCTACGAGACGCGACTCGCCCATGCCGCGACACGAAGGAAATATGAGCGGCACACCAACGACAACAATTCCCGTGCGTCCCAACATCAGCCGACCTGCATCGGTCAATGCGGTTCCTGCAGCCGGGTCCAGCGCCTCGCCTCGACACACGACGTCGTTCCCAACCAGAGCGCTGGACCCGGGATCGAGGCAGAGACTCTCGTCGCTCCCCATCACCTCGGAGGCCGGGAAGTCTCCCATCCCCCACACCGTCGCTCCGCACAGCGATGAACCATCCTCCCCGGGTCCAGCAGCATCGAGCTCCGACGAAACCTCTGCCGATGACGACGATGACTCCAGCCCCGCGCAATCACGAATCATCCGACGTCCACCGCGATTTCAGCAACAGGATGCCGCGCAAAGCTACCACGACGATGGCGACGATGAATTCGAGCCCGCCTTCCAGCCCTACCAGGCTTCCTCTGATCCGTCAACAAGGCAGGACATGGCCTCGACCTTGACGTTGAGAAGAGACGAAGTAGGCCTCCCGCGACGAGCCCACAAACTGTCCATGAGAGACGTCATCCACCAGTCACAAACATCCGAGGACTCTTCGACGGGGTCGCCTGTTATCGCGCAGCAGCGACAGAATAGCCGAGACACCAAACAGGCTGCGGGCCTACTTTCGCCCAGACGAACAGCTGAATTGGCTGGGAAAGTCCTGTCCCGAGAGGGTAGCGAGGGGACGCCGAGCATGGGAAGCAGCTTCAGTGACCTCGATGGTTTGTCTCGTCCTTTCTTTTGTCTTATGGCCATAGCTCGCCATGTTCACCGGTATTCACTAACGGTGTCTCTCTTTAAACAAATATAGATGCTTCCATTACACAGTCCGCTCTCGAGGAAGCGTTGGCTAGTCACATGAATCGGCCGGGGGCTAGTAGCCGCTTTAGCATCAGTCAGGCCTTCAGGCGTCGAAACCAGTCGACATGAGGTCGCAAGGATGCTGCCTTCCATGATGTCAATTGCCTTGTGTTTTGGAAATCCCAAGGCCATTGGTACATTTTCTGAGTTCTCATTTTCGGAGTTACAGGTAGCGTTGCAAGTTTCACATTGAGCATGGGCATAACATGAATTTCGGCTTTGGCGGTAGCTCTCCAACGGGAGAATTGTTTTGGTTCTTGGCGAGATGAACTCATGAAGGTGTTCCGCGATGGCAGGACAAGCACTTCTGCGGCTCCTCAGAGAGTTTCTGTACGAGAGTACATGTAGGCACATGAAAGGCAACGAAAGACTGACAGGATGAATTATAATTGGCCTCTCTCATTCACGTCGATTTCTTTGGTAACACAGCGTGTAAACGTGTATCTGCATGCAGCTGGCGCAGCTGCCCACGGCGCCCGCTCGCTTATTTCCCCCGCTCAGAACACAATGAGGAGATGATTTGGTCTGACGTTGATGCAATGAATCAAGCTCTTTGCCACGGACATATCGTTCGCGACAAGAATCTCGCATAACAAGAGTTTCTCACTAACAAAGAAACCTTTCTTTTGTCCCGTCTTTGTAACGCCCATACGACCGAGAGGGATCTGCAAGTAAGCAGTCGACATCGTCCGCATCATGTTCCGTCGCCTCTGGACAGGACTGCCCAAAGATGCGGTGTTTCCCGCTGATCTCAAAGGCCTCGGGTATGTTTCTGATGCGATTTCGTTCCCTCTATTTTCCTGCTAGGCTACTTTTCTCTTTCCCGTGTGATTGATTGCGTATCCTAACTGTTGGGACTAGATACTTTGTCAATGAAGAAGATGAGATTCGGTCCATCGAGAACCCGGACAACTACTTCAAATTCTTCCTCAATCGTAACCCGAGGGTAAATCTACGCCAGCGCTTCCAGATGGATGGTACGTTCCCTCACGTGGCTACGCCTGAAACAAGTCCTTGACTCTAATCAATCGTTTTCCCCCTGAGTTAAAATGCAGGTGCTGTGAGAGATATTATTCACCAACGCCTGCAAAGCGAGGGCCTCGAAAAGAGGCAGCTTCCCCTTGGCGCAGAGCCGCACGAACCTCACGTATCCATTTTCGCAAGCCCCAATTTATCTTCCAAGACGCGTGTCGTGGTAATCTTTGGCGAACCGGCACACTATCTCGGACTTGTAGCTGGCAGAGTGACCCATGGCGTTGGCGGCATCGACAAGGGAAGCATGGTCTCCGTCGTGCGGGAGCTACACAACCATGTCTCGAGCAAAGAGGACCCTTCGCCACCAGGAATTGTGATTGCGAATCCCGCCGAGTCGTACTGGTGGCCTGAGGGACAGCGCTGCTTGACTGTGGTGGACAGCACAGCGATTCCGCTCCCGAGTCTCGTGCACATGGTGAGGCCCCCTTGTCCAGACCGGAACGGTGTGCCAGGAAATCGGTCTGCCGAGGAGCATGTCTCGTACATCTTTGATAAGCTCTTGCGGGGGGAGCTTCGCGAAGATGCGAAACTAAGCATCGTGGCTGTCGGACAGAGCTGTGAGCTGTTGACCAGGTTCTTGGACGATGCCGAGAATTGGAACCGCTGGCTGGGCAGGCTGGACGGCATGATTCTCCTGGGGACGGTATATCCTGTTGAGACGCTGCAAAATGATGCTTTGAAAAGCTTTCTCGCCGAGGTTCGTTCAATTTTCCTCTTGCACAGACCTCCATCCCTTTTCTTCACAGATCAACCGCTCCGGCCCATGTCGCCCAAGAGGTGGATAACAGAGAGAGAACAACAAGCCTCCACAGACAAGACAGACAGATTCAAGAAGAAGAAACGTCGAGCGAGTTTCTAAGTAATAACGTACTAACCGCCCTGTAGCGCTCCCGTGCCTACATCTTGTCCTTAGAACCCGTCAACACACCCCTCGCTCCCCCAACAGGCAACCCACATGCGGGAATTCCAGCTCTTGGCAGCCCCTGTTACTCATCCGCTGAGTCCTTGTACGCGGAAAAGATCCTCCTTTCCGCGCTACAGCCCGCGCTGCAGTACCTGCAAGAGATAGCCACCACGATCACCTACCATAATCCTGAGATTATCGTGGCAGAGAGGCCTGAGCCATCGGATGACGACCTCCGCGACGATCAAGAGACCTGGCACGCGATATCGGAGCAGGAGAAACCGGCCGTTGGAGTGATCGATGAGGCGTCTATGCGAGCGCAGGTCAAGCGTGCGAGACGGTTCAGAAGGATCGTAAAGGGGGAGCAGAGCCCGGATACGGATGGTGAAAGCGCGGATGATGACGCGTTGGCATGAATAAGTGTAATAGAGCGAATAGATAGGAGGGCAGGATGGGACAACCAGAGATGATAGGCCACGCGCACATTTGACCAAAAGTACGTCAAAGTCACTTTAGCCCAAAGTTCAATTACAATAGATGCCACAATAATAACGTCTAAGTGCTGGAACTAAAGCCGAGCAGGCGCTCTCATATTGTGCTGAATCAAAAAAAAATGTACAGGGGTTTCGCGGCATTGTATGGTCCATACAACAGCCTCAACAAGGACACAAAAGAAGCCAAACACAAAAATAATAAATCAGATAACACCAAGCTATCCCTCTCATCGTAGACCTTGAAAAAGGCTACCAAGCATCCCAGATGGAGCCGGCGCATCTTCCAACAACGCGCTCGTCCGCCTCGTCCTCTCCAGCACAACAGCTTCTTCTGCAGCCCACCGGCCCTCCGCATCGGGTGATCCACCACCCCAGAAGGAAAATAGGCTCCCAGATGTACTCGCACCAGTGCTCTTCCGGGCGTCCTCCTCTCGGGCCAGCCGCGATACCATGACGGACCAGTTCTCCAGCCCCGTGGCGAGACACTCCCGGCACACGCGGTTCGCGTCCTTGTTTTCTGTGGTAATGGGGGTGTCGAGGGCTCGTAGCTGCTCTTCAGCTAGGTCGACCCCGTCGCGTGTCCAACCCACGCCTTCGTCCTTGGAGGCACATGTTGCGTAGAGGATCTCGCCGATGTACAAGCTGAGTGATGCTTCTTGGCAGCGCTCATGGGCATCGCGCCAGGGTGGAGACGTACCGTCGGGACCGGGAGGAGGATAAGCTGGGGGGCCGAAGGTGGTGACGAATGTTTCATAGAGGGATTGGGACGATTTCTTGTTGGTCTGTGGGGGAGGCGTGGTGGGTAGGGATCGTCGGGCCTGGAGGAGGGAGATGTACATGGGGAGGGCGGACGAGGTATCCCCCTTGCGGGCTTTATGGTTCGCGATAACAGTGAGGGTGTCGAGGACATTGAGGGATGGGGCCGGTCCGCTGGGATTGTTCTTAAGGACGAGAGTCTTGCTGTCGTAGGGCAGCTTGGATGGCTCCAATCTCCCCGAGGCTTCTGTCAAGGCCAGCTCGTACAGCGCATCCACGCCTGGTCTATGTTTGAATTCCAGAAACGTGGCGTATTCCAGCGCTACTTCCATCCTCTGACGCGAAGTCAATCCCACGGTTGTCAGGGCCTTGGTGTACCAGTGATCGGCCGAGGGAAACGCCAGCTCACAAACTTCCTCCCTCGGCGCATGAGGCTGTCCGCGCGGAACCGGCCTAGGTCGAGGATTCGATGGCCCGCGGACAAATTCAGGCGCCCACACAATACTGCGCTCCGTGTCACGCATCCATCCGTCCACATGTTCCGCCGCTTTGGCCGCCAGCATGAGGGCTTCGAAGTAGCCTCTCCTCCATTCTTCCGACATAGCCGAGATGTCGCGGTTGATGAATTCGCCGGGCACTTCGAGCGCCGGATCCTCCTTATCGCTGAGCTTCACCACTTTGCTACCTGAGGCTTTTGGGTCGTCCAGTCGTATGACGACTTCTCTAGCGAGTTCAAGGCATCGAGCCCAGTCAAGCATCCCGTCCCTTGGATTCTGAAGTTCGAGCGCATCGCGCAGATATTTTCTCGTCATGAAGCTCCACTCATGTGGTGTGGGATGCTCTCGCTCATTGAACTCCTCGTTGATGAAGAAGTACGCGACGGCCAAGCACGCTCCCACTGCCCATATTGTGAGGGTATATCGAGCGAAGAGCTTGGCTTCATTCTTGAGCCAGGGCGTGCGCTCTGACGTGAACGATCGTGCCACTGATGGCCTGGCTGTCGGTACGAAAAGAAACGGGAGGCTGGGCCGGGACCGAACACATGTGAATTTGGTTTGATGGCCGAATGACCGGACGCTGATGAATCGAGGACCTGCCGATGTGGGCACGACGTGCGATTGCCGTCGAAGGGCGGCTTGCGGAATGCGCATCGTTACTATGCGGCCCCGAGGGCCAAAACCGCTCCTCACGTTGTACAGTGCTTCCTCTTCGATTTGTATTTCGCAACCGATGCGTTGCAAATGGTGTTCGATAGCGCCGTTGCGACCATGTCGGCGCAGGATCGGCCTTGGTGGTTTTTGTCGGAAAGAAAGGTATCTGCCGAAGCTGTCGAAACTTGGGGGCGGTGATGGGCACGTCCGCGAGATTACTAAGCAGATTTTGCGCGACGTCCAAGTTCCAAGCAGCTCGGTAATTCTTTCGCAATGCAAACGAGCAAACATTCTTTTCACTCGTTCGAGGGCGATTATTTATTTTCATCTTTGGGAGGAGTCGTAGTTGGTGCCATGTTATGAGATTAAAATGACATCCTTCTTGTCCGACACCCTCTCCAACCCTCGGTTTCAGCTGCTCCTCACGGCAGTGCTGTCCGGCGCAACTGTAGCATCGCTCATTCTTGGCTACCAGGCGCTCGAGCGCGAGGAGAGACTTGAAGAGCTCAAGAGCTCCATTCCTCAATTGGCAGACAATAGCCACGAAGCCAACAAGGTAACTTGAGACGTGAGGGCTCTCTCCCCCTTGTTTTTTGTCTTCTCGGGTTCCATTACATAGATCATGGTCAAACCTTTAGTTCTCCGCGCTGATGTTCCTATCGGCCTTAGCTCAACGACTTTGGGGCTGCTTCGGATGCGGCAGCCGACAAAGAAGATGCCAGAAACCAGGCCTTGGCCAAGAGAGCGCAAGCCGGTGATTTCGATGAAGAGCTCATTCTGGAACAGCTAGCGCGCAACAGGGTATTTCTAACTCCAGAAGGTCTCGCGAGGCTGCGGGAGTCGTTCGTTGTTGTCGTGGGCTGTGGAGGCGTTGGCTCTCATTGCGTGGCTGCCCTTGCGCGCTCTGGTGTGTCTAACATTCGGCTCATTGACTTTGATCAAGTCACTCTCAGCTCACTGAATCGGCATGCTGTGGCGACCCTGGCGGACGTGGGCACTTCCAAAGTTCATTGCCTGCAGCGACGACTAATTGCAATTGCTCCATGGGTCAAGTTCGACCTGCAGCAGGAGAAATTCGAGGCAGCGGTGGCGGATCGAATTCTTGGGCCATGGGAGAATGGCCGGCGGCCGGATTTCATCGTGGACGCAATCGACAATATCGAGACCAAGGTGGAACTACTCAAATACTGCTACGATAATAAACTACCAGTCATCAGCGCCATGGGCGCGGGTTGCAAGAGCGACCCCACGAGGATTGTCGTTGGCGACATTGGAGCAAGTCGAGACGATGGTCTATCGAGGGCCACACGGCGCCGCCTGAAGCTTCTCGGCATCACGAGCGGCATTCCCGTTGTGTATTCCACAGAGCAGTCCGGCGAGGGCAAGGCCGAGCTGCTCCCACTTCCGGAAGAGGAGTTTCAGAAAGGCTCCGTGGGAGATCTCGGCGTAATGCCCAACTTCAGGGTCAGGATTCTGCCCGTCCTGGGCACCATGCCTGCCGTATTCGGCCTGACCGCCGCCAATCATGTCATACTCAGTATCACTGGATACCCGCTGGACTACGCGCCCGCCAAGGGCAGGGAAAAGATGTACGAAGGCATCATGACCTATGTTGCGGGCTCCGAGGACCGTCTCGCGCGATCACTGGGCCTGGATACGGTCGGGCTCAAGACTCCACTAACGATGGGTGACGTGGCTTTCTTGTCAGAGGAGCTCTACCACGGACGCAGTATCATCAGCGGCATATCCACGAAGATTGTTCTAATCCGATGGCGCCGACCTGAAGGACCAAGCATGTACGTCATAGGGGAGGGCAAAGATGTTCAGAAATGCTCCACCGTCCGACTGAGAGATCTCGTGTGCATGACAAAGGAGGAAGCGACGAGACATGAGAAGGAGATTTTCAAGGCTGGCAAGAACCTCGAGGAGCTGTATGATCAGGAGACTATTGAGCGCGTGGAGACGAAACTGGCCTCGGCCGCCAAGTACGAACAGTTTCGATGATGAAGTGGCATGTTGAAACTAGGCAAACACAAATGAAACGATAGATACATGAAATCTGCGACTGGAATAGCAAGATTTCGCAGCAATCATGTCCAGATGTTAATTGCACACCGTCTATTGGGACAATAGCCATGCGATGCTCAAGAGTTATCAAAGCTGGTAGATTTGCCCTGCCCTCTCCTCCTCTTATCCTATCTTCCCACTGTCTTTTACTGAGTCCTGGAGGATCGCTTGTGGCACATACAGCGGCGCAGCCTGCCTACTAGCCGATGGTCCAGTGCTAAAGCCATTACGCTGTGCGACAGTCTTCGTACCACAGCATTGAAGCCCAGCCAAGGTGAGTATGATAGAAACATCCGTGGAACATCCGTTCCATTTTTTCACCTGCATCTTGTGTCTATCTACCACTGGGGTGAATGGACAATCAAAAGTAGAGCAGTGGCCATTACTTGCCGTTTTTTGTGCGCATATACTTCAAGATTCGAGTCCAAAAGCAGATATGCTGCCGACATCTGAACCCCCCGGCGCTTTTGCCACTGCCCGCATCACGGAACGCCAGTGTGACACGGTGCGGTAGAGACAGATCCTGATCATTGATGGTGACGCAAAGCGCAGAGAGACGATTCCGGATGCTTTGAGACTCATCACCGGCGCGCGTTTGTCAAGAACGTCTGGTGATTCGTGAGGGTATACTGATTCGTGTCAGATTCGTTTCTATGCCAGAAAGAAGTGTGCTGATATCGATCCGAATAGGGCACAATGGTAGTGAATCGGGATGGCGATAACTTCGAGGCTCGCGTTTGTGCGACCCAAGCATGGGCTTCGTGTTTCAGGTCGGTCCAACATTGTAGTACGGTCATCATGCTTCGTATTTTCAAGGCATTCATGATGCAGAACAAGGAGCGGCAAGGAGCTGTGATTGTGTTCTTCTCTTTGGGTTTAAATAGGGGCCCATCTCTCCCCCCCAAAAATGAGCTTTTCTCGCCAGTCCGCCACAATGAGCCGCACCCCCGAGATGCTGCGCGATCTGCAACACAGACGCCAGCGCAGTCACTTCCTATCTTTGGTGCATTTCTGCCAGAGAGCTGCCTTGGACAACCCTTTATGTACACATGCTGTACGATTTGCATTCGTCCCTTGAGAAAGCCGGTAAGTTCGCGCATGTTCGCACTGTCACTGGAAACGCAACAGTCCCTGCCTCTGTTTGTCTCTCCAGAAAGTCTGTTGCCTCTCAATATACCTACAACGAGCCCCTTGAGCCTGTCACCTTTGGTGACGAAATCGACATCACGAAACCAATATTCATTGCAATGCCCCATTCGCGAGGAGGTCAAGGCGGTCTTGACTCTTCCGAGACGCAGTCCCATGCATCGAGCATCAGTTTTGGCCTGCGCGAATCCAACAATTCCAGTTGCAAGAGACAAATCGTGGAGCGCGTTTGGCTGCAGGGACGGACCGTGACGTGGCGTCGAGGTGTCGATTGCCGACCGATGATTTGGATCGTGGGGATTTGTTGGCGGTTGTTGGGCTTATTTCGGCGGAGTTGGGAGAATTCAGGTTGGAGTGGGCCCTCGTGACTTTGTCTCTGGGCTATGATTCGTCAATCGCGAGACATCCACGCGAATCAGGCGAACCAGGATGAGGCGAATCGCGGACGAACCTCCCGCATATAACTGCCCAACACCCCGGACAAGGCGGCTCGCGCTCATCTGTGCGATGCTTGCGGGCTCGACTTATTATATTATGCTGAGGCTTCGAGCAGATTTCCGTCTTCGATATCGGTAGTAACCATCGTCTTTGCTAGTCTACCACGCTGCTGTCGCCCAGGGCTCAGTTGCGGTCGCTTCTCCGGACGAGCGAACGAAGCAGGTAAGATTGGATCCTTACTTTCTTTGCACTCTGTCTACTTAGATGCGAACTCGGCTACTGTCTGGTCGTCTTCCGTGACCTCAAGCATGTCTCTGCGACTCTTCTCTCATTGTATGGTCAAGGCTGTTGCTGGCCACAGGCTGTGGCAAAGTTTTCAGACGGCCCGCTTCGGACAGCCAGGCCTCGGTCTATTACCTTCCGCGGCTTTCTGTTTGTCTTGACACTTGTTCTCTCTCATCTTCTACCACTTCCTCCGTTCTTCATGTTCATTCACTGGTCATATTTGGTGTTCCGAATCTTTGTTGCGCTTATCCTCTTCGTTTCGTGGCGTTTCCTTGTCGCTAAAACTCGTTTTCAACTTTCAGCAACGTCCATGACTCCGGCCTTTGTCACTCATCACCTGAGACCCCCGTAGCATTGTCTCACCGACGCGCCGACGCGAGCGAGTTCTTCGGCATCCGAACAAATCGTCTGACCCTTTTCCAATGGAAAAATTCACCAAAGGATGGGTTCAGCATCTCCGGAACTCGTCCCGTCAACCGACGCCCTCTCACAATGTCCACCGTTCGTCCCGAAATGCCGAGTCCCATCCGAAGGAGCAGCCGTTTGAAACTGTCAAAACTCGCGTTCGTCGCGATGGGTTGAGGCGCTCCACTGCACAAGAGGCTCCGGATAGTGAGGTGGACTTCCAAGACATTGTTCGGCAGGGGAACGATGCCATCAGAGCAGTGTAAGATCTTGCCTTTTGTGGCCGCTCCAACTCTGGCAAGACGGCCGAGCAGTGTATGTTAACGAAGCGGGCTGTGTGGTCATCAGGATCTCGAAGACCAACGAATCTCTAGACACGAAGAATCGTGCAACTACGAGAGAGAGGCTCTTGCCTGGCCATGCGGAAGTAGGATGCACAGCGGAAGACGTCACAGCAGAAGAAGATGCATCGGAGGAAGACACAGAGGGTGAAGACGCATCGGATGACAACAAATCTGAGGATCAACTTGACCGACAGCAGCAGCACAGTGATGGAATTGAAAGCTTCTGCCGAGGCAGTCGAGGCTTGTGCTCCCCGCCTGGATCCATCGCCCGGCAACATGGTTCGCCGCCGACCGTACCGCGCCCCAGCAAGCCCCAGGAAAGTGATTGTAATGATGACTTTCATCGGGGTCTTGAGCAAAAAAACGCGCCAGTCCGGCAACTCTGGGTACCGGACGATAATGGAAAAGGCTCTGTTGCCTCGCGACCTGCCAAGACACCGCAGGCGTGGCGCACTCATCACCGTCCCGAGCGACAAAGGCCGCAACGTCGACAGCAGAATCGCGCCCACAGCCAGCTACCCATCGATGATGTCCACGCCTCCAAGTGGCCTGCGCCTCCTTCTCTGCCTAAAGTCGTAACAGTTTCGGCTCAGCAGCTCGTTGCAGAAGCCCGGGGTATCTACAGCGGCCTGATGCTACTCGAGTCCAAGTGCATCGAGTGCGACACTCGGGAGTTACAGACTGACCTGGGTGAAGAGCAATATCACGCATTAATTACTCTCCACCAAGCACTTCTTCACGAGCATTTCGACTTTTTCCTGGCCACCCAACATCCAATAGCCAGTGATTCATTGAAATCCCTTGCGACAAAATATGCCATGCCAGCCCGCATGTGGCGGCACGGAATCCACTCCTTCCTGGAATTGTTGCGCGCCAAGCTACCTGAATCGCACGAACACCTGCTTGCCTTTATACACGTTGCGTTTTCTATAATGAGCTTGCTCGTCGAGACAGTGCCCGCCTTCCGCGCGACTTGGATCGAATGCCTGGGCGATCTGGGAAGATATCGCATGGCGATTGAGGACAGCGATGCCCGGAACCAGGAACTTTGGAACAACGTGGCGAAATACTGGTACACGCAGGCATCGGATAACGCTCCAACGACTGGCCGGCTGTATCATCACCTGGCCATCTTAGCGCGGCCAAACGTGCTCGAGCAGCTGTTTTTCTATTCCAAGTCTCTCTGTGTCAAGGATCCGTTCTCAAGCGCGTGGGATAGTATCTTGACATTCTTCGATTCACTCTTGGATACCGGGTCTCTCTTCTATCAACGAAGGGATCCTGTACACGCCGCCTTTGTTCGAGTCCATGGGATCCTCTTTTCCGACAAGGGAACGGATCAACTTCAGTCAGCAATGGACCATTTTCACGGCTCCCTGGAGCACCACATTGTGGCGGAGCAGGACAACTGGCTAGAGCCTGGGTAAGTTTCATAAGCCGTCACAAACGTGGTACATGGATACCTTGCACAAATCAACTAACGGCCAGCTAGATATCACATGGCAATTTCCTTGAGCTGCCTGCTTCTCGGCTATGGAAGCAAATCGAATGTCCTCATGCAAGCCATGTCGCATTCTAGTGGCGACGGCGACGTAGAGAATGGAACATCTCAGGATCATGCTGACGCGGACGCAATCATCGTACGACCAAACCCCGCATTTGATACGGCTGTTTCATTCGCCGGCAAGACTTGTGACGTTGTAATGGGATGCGGGGGCGCAAAGAACACGCTCGCCTGTTTGCACACCACGTTGGTCTTTTACCTATTTATGCACCAGCGTCCGTCTGCCATGAGCCTTTTGGAAAAACATTTCCCATGGAAGCTCCTGTCAAGAACCCTCAACCGTCTGCGGCGCATGTGCGACTTCCCTCCCCGCATCGACACCACGGACTTTCCAGGCCCTGAGAAAAGCGAGCCTCCTCATCCACTCCCAGAAGATTATGCAATGCGTGGACTCATCTACACTGAGGGATACTTCCCTCCAGACTGGTTCAACAATGACAAGATCGAGGTCGAGGCGAGATACCTGGAGCCTCCTTCCATAGTGGGCAAGCGACTTGAGCGAATACTCTGGATCGGGCGCATGATTTCTCGTCAGAACAAGTGGCTTGTCTGGGACGAAGAGACCGAGGAGTTTACGGTTACGGCAGAGTACGACTGTGAGCCTTGAATCACGCTGAAGGGCGATTTATAAAAAGAAAACCATACACCAAAAGTCATGGCACGTCGTGACAGCAGTCCGGCGCAAGATGATGCCGACCAAGACACCGATACTGCACAGCTCTATTGCAAGCAGCGATCAAAACATGCTGCCGGACGGACGCTCGTCGACGCACAAGCTGCTCCTGCACATGTGGCACACAGAATCAATGCAAGTATCCAGCGGTCTGTGCAGGTACTTGTGGGTTGATATCTTCGATACGTCTGCCATACGGACGGGAATCTGAGGAGCAGTGGATTGCCGTACGAAGTAGATGGAGGAGACATGAACATGGCAGGTATTTTCATCTGAGCGTGGAGAGAGACTTGTACGCTGGACAGCGATGCTAATTTTGCAACAGGAGCCCTCCAAGGGTACGAAGGGGAAGTGTCAGCGGCTGCGCTCGTGACGGGTTTTTTTCTTGCTTCTTTTTTTTTTGCTCACCAGGCATCCTTTTGTCAAGTTTTGTTCACCACGGCCTAGGTACATGGGAATTAGATGGCACAGTGTGCTTTGGTTCTTCATAGTCGCCGGCTATTGGCGCGACATGGCTTGACCCATCACCACCAAAGCATAGATACATGGGAATTAGATGGCACAGTGTGCTTTGGTTCTTCATAGCCGTCGGCTTTGGTGGTGTTGCATGGGCCGGCTAGCACTGAGGCATGGTACATGGGAATTAGATGGCACAGTGTGCTTTGGTTCTTCATAGCCGTCAGCTTTTGGTGCTTCATGAGCCGGTCAGCACTGAGGCACGATACATGGGAATTAGATGGCACAGTGTGCTTTGGTTCTTCATAGCCGTCGGCCTTTGGTGCTGCAGGGACCGACTAACACCACGGTGCAGATACATGGGAATTAGATGGCACAGTGTGCTTTGGTTCTTCGTAGTCATCGGCTGTTGGTGTTGGATGGGCTCACCATGATGATGCGCTTGGAAGAGATGGATTGGGGAATAAGTTGAGCGTTGTAACTTGTAACATGTAACTTGTAACTTGTAACTTGTGAGGAGGTTTTCTATCGTGGAGCGCCGGATTAGGAGGCTGGGAATACTTGGTAAAACATGAATCATAATTGAGGGGCCAGTCACAGGATAAGGGTCTTTATCTTCATGCTCAATCTACACCTCCTTTTTAATGGCAATCCTCACCAAGCGAACTTCGAAATCGCACATTAGCATCGATGAGGGCAAGTTCAGTTTGCTCGAGTGCACGCGGCGCTGTGCCACTGTCAGTAAGATGGCACGTTGATGTCTAGTACCCAGTCCCAGCTGAGACTGCAACACATACCGCGGCAGCCTGTGACTAGATCCTCTGCTAGACTCGACGAACCCGCAAACTAGGTAATGACTTTGGTGTCACCCATCATGAGGCGGGATACCTAGCCAGGGACTCGTATCAATTCAATTGTACTCCGTATGAACCCAGGAGATACAGGTGGAGAGAAAGTAAAGAAGACAATGACCGTTGTCACAGATCAGAAGTAGAATAGGCCGAAAGCGCATCAATTCGAATGTGTTGATTGAGAACAAGGAAAATAGACACAAATAGGAAAGAGAAAGACAGAATAAAAAGCCGCCAAATACAATGCACTTCTTTACAGGCACATATCCATACAACTCCTCTCTCATCCTTCACTTTGATACCTACCAATGTAGCCAGCAGGTTGCTTCGCTGCCAATTCCAATCTCCCTTCGTCCCGAAAATCTCTGCTCGTCAAAACCGCCGTCGTGTTGTCTTGAGACTTGACAGCTTGAAGGTCGAGGCTGAAGCTGCTTCGTTTCTCTGATCGTAATCCGGTCTATTTGTCGTGCCCGGAGTCTCGACAAATGATCATCGCTTCGTTTACTCACGTTTTCGCATACTTGGCTATCGGACAAAGACAAAAGAACAAGTTCACATGAGACCGATTGGGTGTTTTTCGGAATCGATTCAAATGGGTACCCAGAGCACTCTTTGCCATCACACATTCGTGGGTGAAGTATTCGCACTTATTTTATGACTTTCATCTTTTGGCTTGGCCGTCAGCATTGAGAAATCGACTTCAATTTGTTTTATTTATCGGGTTTGCCGTCGCGCAGTTGTAGCACACCTTTCATTCCTGGACCACGTGCTCTTCGCAAACATCCCATAACTTCGCGGCGTCATGATTTGCAAAATAAAAGTTCGTTATGCGCCCTGCTACCTAATTAATCCTAGATATCCTGGAAAATGTTCATGAAATCTCATCAGCATGTCCTCCCTGCCCGCGTAGAGACCCACAAACCTCATGTCACACTCGTACCAGATGTCGGTGGTCACACCCCCCAGCCCGCTTGAACCACTCTTTTCGTCTCGATCGCCCATCGGGGGAGGGATCACCAGTGTCTTTTTTGTGCTACAGAAGGAGACCAATTATGGGTGTGTACGATAGGTAGTCTGTAGACTTGTCTCGAGATATTCGCTTATATTTATAGTCAAGAAAACGTCAATCATGCAATAATCCAGCTGATTCTCCACCAATATGTACTACGCGCTGACGTTCCAGAAAGATCCAAGTCGAAAGATCCAAGTCCATCTTTGCAATCAGTGAAGTCAAACCGCAGAAGCGGTGCGCACCAAGTCGCAGAAAGATCTCTTTCAATTTTCCATCGTCGTCGATGAATCCGTTTCAACGAATCACCATGGTGTCCATCATTTGAAAGAGGAGAGAGAAGCTGTCCGGGTTGTTGTTGAAACAACCAGAGACAGCTGGTGATCATGCCAAGGCACCCCTTGCCTGGCCAGCGGAAAAGAATTTGATAAACATCGCTGTTCCGCCCAGTTACATGGAAAGAGGTGCCGCCCAAATACAGTCCAGTCAATTGCGGAAATGAAGGAGCATAAACTGTCAAAACGCCGCCTAACTAGTAACAATGCCAAAACACCCAGTAAGAAAACTCAATCATAAAGTCGTCATGCCGTCTTTCGTTTCTACTCCCCTTTATCTTGGGTATCGGATTCTTCTTTTTTGGTTTTTTTTTCTTTTCGCTTTTTGCCCATCCATTGTGATTGAGCGATGTTGTTTTCAATTTTGCTCAGTGCTGGAGCACGCAAGTCAAGAGTATCACAAAAGTCGCAAAAGTTGAATCAAAGCATTCAGAGCCGCCTCGTTTCCCGCAGCAAACACTCCGCGATTAAACAATGAGAAAGTTCAAGTCTGGATCCTTGAGCAATTGCACCCAACTTTTTGTACCCATGACCTTGCTATCCAGATCCCAAAGAGACTGGAGTGTGTCCATGGCTGTGTATAGGAAGCCCCAAGGGCACGATACAACGAGTCGTTTCAGTCTGTTCATGACCCAGTCCCTCCTGGGAGGATCACGAGCCTCTGCACCGGCAATGAATGTCGGCCACGTGGTGGCCTTGAAATTGGGGTCCTCGTCAGAGATGCATGACAAGTGCTCAATGATATTGTCGCTCAGAAGCCTCACCGCCTCGTCGTGGTTAGGAATTTCGGCCAGGGGCGGGATGGCCTGCAAGATGTATAGACAAGCGGCAAGCCGGTGGGCGGATCCGGCATGGACTCGGCTCTGGATTGGAACACCTGGCATGTATTCCATATTTCGCGCGTCATTCGCCCAGGCATCAATGTCAAAGGACTGGGCTTCCTGGAGGAGTTTCAGTCCAGCATCGCGGATCTCATCAACAGTGGAAGCATCAGAGCTGGCGTTCGACAACTGGGAAGCCGAGTACAGGATAATGAGAATTTCCGGGGGACAACAAAGATAGTTGTTCGCTGCTGCTCGTCGCAGAATGGAAATAATCTGGGCTGGCTTGAAATAAGATTGACTGTCAAGCGAAACAGCCGGCATGAAAGCTGAGGCCATGATGAAATATCTAGTAGTTGTTTTTTAAAAAGGTTTTTGTGTTCGTGTCAGTGAGACTGCCCTTGGCCATTTACTGGGGCATTTCACGGGGATAGAGGTCAGCAGGACAAGACTCACATAAAACAATCAGATAACATGTAGTCACGCAAAGTCGTTTCGGCCCCCACGGTGGGTTGCAACAGAGACATGATGCGGCCTGCACCTTCGAGATGGGCCTTCCAACCGTGCTTTCCGGACTCTATGAGCTCCACGTTGATGAAGAAGAGGGCGGCAGCAAGAATAACATCAGCGCCAGTGGTTTTCATGTTCTCCACTGCTCCGCGCATCAGGCCCAGTGCCGTGGCCTTGGCTAACAGAGCATCATTCAAAGCACGGCGCGACGCCTGGTGGATGATGGCTCTCAAATTCTCTCCCACTTCACCATTCCGAGATGTCAAAGGTGCTCGAACAAGGTTTGACATGTGAGACGCCGAGGCGGCCACAATGATATGCTGCAAGAGCGGGTGCGCCCTGGTCAGGGGGATCAGTCCCCGGAATGGGTTCCGGTCGGGAAGATCATGAGATACTAGATCCTTGCAGACTCTGGTGGCGACTAAATGTTTTGTTTGCCATTGATTTAATTATTTTGGTCCCATGGTCAGCGAGAGATTCATCTTCTTTCGTCCGAACGCCACACGCAGTGTACCGTGGCGACTGCCCCAAAAGGTAAAACGGGAAGCAAGCATGTCCGCCACCTGATAATACAATCCATGAACTTACAGTACGATAGATAATGCCGATGTCCATATTGCATGTCCTGATATAGGGGATCCACTAGCACCCAGGGACTGGCGGGAGAAAACTCGGATGAGGCTCTCGGGTGGGATTGCACCACAAGCTGCGTTTCTCCATCCTCTTGCGTTCCGTCGTAACGCAAGGCCCCCACGTTAACGGTCTGGGGAGAAGCAGATGGCGTAACACTTGACCGAGACTCCAGCTTGGCTGGTGTAATGACTGACAAATTCTCCGATGTCTCTGACAGAGACCCTGTCACTGACCCAGTACTAGAGGCGGCGGCCGCCACAGATTCAGAGGCAGACGCAGAGACAGACGCAGACGCAGACGCAGACGCAGACGCAGACGCGGAGCGAACGGCAGAGCGAGCGGCAGAACGAGAGGCAGAGCGAGAAGCAGCACCAGACTTAGAGGGAGACGCGTCGCCGGCCAAGGGCGCACTTGAAGTGCGTCCAGCATACTTACCCCGAGTGGCGACGGCACCGGTCCATCGCAACAGTTTCCCATATCCAAGACACACTCTGCCAGAGTTGACGCATTTGTTGCACTGTGGGTAAGAGCGGTCACATCGGAGACGCTGCTTGCGGCAATTGTGGCAGGCCTTAGTGGGAGGGTTGACGACGTCCATCGTAGTTCAGTTGGGACAGACAGAGCTGGAGCTTGACGATATTTCTGGATGCGGCAATTCCAAGTCACTGTCACCGGCGGCTCGTCTGCACTGCGTGCATAGTACAAGCCCAACGACGGGCGGAGGTGTTTGGTGACGAGGGGAAAGGGGGCAACGCTTCTTTCTGGTGTTTTTCCCTTCGAGGCCTGCGTATCGACGCGGTCCTTTCAGCTCTTTTCTTTGTCCGGCCTCTTTCGTCCGCGCCCAATTACGGACCAAGACGCTGGGCTCATGCGATGCGAGCCGGCTGCACGGGCTGGCGCGGGGTATCAATCGTGGTCTGTTTTGCGTGGTCTGTGTGGAGTTGTGGACTGCTTGGACTCTGTGAGTCTGTGGACAGTGTACCTACCTATCTCTCCATGGTCTGGCCTGTGATCTGTGATGTATGATGTGTAATATGAGATGTCGTGGTGCGTGGTATGTGTGGTGTGTGAGCCTCTCGTGTGGTTGAGCACTGGAAGTGGATCCCATCCTGGGCTCCTGGGTCCACTTATTGACTTGCAGTAGCCGCTAAGCCCCATCTGGCAGCCAAGCCGCACCTGGACATGGGGCCCTTTATCGGCGGCGTGGTGCGTGCCACTCTTGATTGGCTGACGGTTCATCTAGCCGCCGTTCCCGCTTCTCCCATCACAACATCCATCGCACATTCTTCCTTGCTTTTACATCCTGCCTATCGCAGTCAGGAGGCACGAGTAAGATCGATGGCTTTTGTTCAGCTCGCCTTTTCTTTTCTTTTTGGGCACTCGGCAGTAGCGGCAGCTAATAAATGGCCCCTTGCCAAAGCTATCCATGCATCTCCCTCCTGCTTGCTTGGAATGCTATGCTGGCCAGTTCATCGTTCGACACGTCTGTCCACACCCTCCCGCGGGGACTCCACGACTCACGAGACGAACTCGCATCTACAAACTGGTCTTGAGCCGCCTGACTGCATACCTACGAGGTTCGATCGCAGCGCAGTAAATTGGCCCAATGCCGAATGGCTGGATCCCCAGACTTGTCTTTCGATATATCATTTGGTAATGAGTTGGCCATGATATTGGAGTGAAATTGATGATACATTAGGCGGATTTGACGCCTGAAGATTTAATTTACCGACATGTCACTCCCTGTGCCGTTAGTGCCGCTGTTGTAGGCTCGCATCACATAAATCGAAATGAAGAAAGGTTTCGACGGCCAGGTAGACCATGATTGTCCATCGAAATGTGACAATGTCCAACGATGCATCGGCGACTTGGATCTGCGATACGCGTCAACCCGGGCAGTCACTTGGATCGATCGCCTACCAGAAGTTCTGATTGATTGATCTTCTGCCTCTACCGCGCTTCTATTGTTGCATCACAGCTCTTCGGTATACTAGACTCTCGCTTGTACCATCTCGTGGAGAGTCGAAGACAGCTCATCGCTCCTCGGCGTCGAGGCAGTCCCGGTGATGGCTTCGCATGTCTTCTCTCGGCCAGCGTACTCTCGATTTCTTGCCAGCGCTCCTTAGTCCTGCATGAGTGGCTGGCGATAGCATCTTTCTCATGACTACTCACATGCCCAGTTTGTGGGGCATGATTACGCAAAGAATTAGACTTGTCATATCTGCCATGTCTCAGCCCGTGTCATGCACGTATGTTTTGAATTGATATTCTAACAAGGAGGCGGGCACACTACACGACGTCTGTAGTGCCGAGACAAAAAAGAGGCTTTCATCACCCGCTCTTTCATCGTGGGATCTTGACGACTATTTCGAAGAACACTCTTCAGCTACAGGTGACCAAGTTTATGTATCAGTTTTCCGCTTCCACAAGCGGCCATGCGAGTAACCGAAACACTCACTAGCCCAAAATATGAACCAGTCGTCGCAGTGCCATAAAGTCCGACCTTACTTGTCCGACCCTGAAGCAGTCACAAGACCTTGAAGGTGTGCACTGTGGCGTCGTTTGCCCCTTTAATACGCACGCCTGTCGAATGGTATCGCGGGTCGCTCCGTGTCAAGAAGCGAACGATCTTGCTTGCGGCGTCGGGAATCCCCGCGGATGGCACCATTGTCGCGAACCTTAACGTTCCTTCAATTTATTGTCCGAGCTTTGGTCCGACTTTTAGTCTCTACCGAGAGCGACCACATGGAATCTTCAATCGTGGTATGTACATACCTAGCCGTGAGGCTCTGCGGCCTGTACAGCACGTACGACCGTCATTATGATGTGTTCTCGCCATTTCATTTCGTGACAACCGTTGTGTCACTGCTCTCAAATTTCTGCCGGACTTATGCCCTGTCCGTGGTCTTCGTCCGGCGTCTACCGGTATCTGATTCGATGATTCAGTTCACGGCAGCGCCGATGGCTAGCACAGCTCGCCAATTGCAACACGCTGCGTATGGAGAAAGCCAAATTAGCAGAGACGGCCGTAGCACAGGTCTTTAACATGTTACATCACGTCTCTCCAGGCCCGCTCCTTGAAGAATGAGTTATGAACTTATGGTACTGTATCCCGAGTCCCGACGCCCTTGTGGTAGCTCGCGCCGGCAACAAAGACCGTCACCGGGCTGATTCAACCGCGCATCACTGACAGAAGCGTGTCTCCATCGCGCTTAATGATGAAGCAGGTCAGTCATTTTAAACATTGACTTCAACCCAAGTTCCAACAAGGACGCACTGGCAACTGCTCAAGGCTTGGCCTTCAGTGCGCCATGCTGCCATGGAACTCAATCCCGGCCGGCCACCTCGCCGGACCCAACGCTATCTCGCATAAGTAGCGTTCAAACCCCCATGTCAAAGGTCGCAGATGATGAAAAGATGAACGAACATAATGGGAAAAGGAAAGAGAAGAGAAGAAAAAGAAAATAAGAAGAAGGAAAACAAAAACAAAGACACTTTCTCCGGATCTATTCTACTCCACATATGTCTTTCGAGGTAGAAATGCCGTCGTCTGCAGCCTCCTTTTCCTACCTAGCACGTCGCGACTACTGAGTATTCCATTTCTCTGACCCGTGCCAACGTTGGAGCAAGACTGAAGACATATAAAAATCCTCTTTTGCCTAACCAAGCACTACGTATCTCTATCCAGAATGGGCCAGCAAGCGGCTCCTAGAAGCATACCTACATTTAAACAACAAAGGAGAAGCGACTGCTGCATATATTGCTTACGGCGACGTCTTATCATCTGGTGTACTGATCAGGTCATGATTCTGTTAGTCGTACCACGTCGAAGCGCGCCTCACAGACGAGTTGATATGATAGATAATAGTGGCAAGCGACGGCTGTAGCAAGAAAAGTCTTGGTATCACGGCATCACACAACGATCTTGCCACCAGGCTGAGATACCTCCATACGTCTGTACGCGATATGTTGCGCTTTCTGCACGGCTTCTGCAAGCCTCCTGCACGCCTGCGACAATTCAATGCTCGAGCCTCGAATACCTAAGGCGGCACCTGCCACGCGTACCTACGTACCTACAGCGATCTTGTGATCTGTCGCATATCGGAGTTTTTCAGATGTTCCCTGCTTGGGCTTAAGACACCGGACGCCACATCGTAATGCTTCCTGTAAATCTCCTAACAAATAGAATGATGAGATGCAGTCCATGTGGTGGCTTTCGGGGATGCGTCCAGACTCAGCATGCGGGTTAAGTTGCCGACAACGGATGACAGGTCACAGGGACGTGCATCAATGTTGCTTCTACAGAGTATTAATGCCAAGTAATATTAATAGCTGGCCAACAACAGCCCTGCTTGAACCCTCCACACTGCGTGGCCGACCACCCTTTACGTATCGTACAAGGCTCATGAGGCGCAGCGACGTGGCAAGTCGAAAAGCAGTTGACCGTTTCGAGCCACTCTCTCTTCTCTCAGTTGGAGACTTTCAGTACATACATAGCTGTCTGTGACTTCCTGTAGGCTGTCTCAGAGTCCGGAAAGATGGAAGCCGGGAAAAGCGTCGAGTCGTCGCATGTGGGTAGATCCTCATCAGGGTGTGGCAATCATCTTGTTCCATATGGTAGGTAGTTGCGCTGAGACGTGTGTTTGCTTGCATGGATGACGAATTCATGGCAAGCCGCATTGCGTCTTGCTTGGGCTCGTGGCTCAGTGGCTCGTGGTTTGTGGCTGCTCACGGCTCACGGCTCGCAGCTCGTGGCTCGTGGCATTTTGTCTCAAGTAGGAAAAACCTTGAGTCTAGGGATACCTTATTCGGTAGTGGACTGTGCTACGGGCACACCAGAGATGCGAGATGCGGGTGAATGGTTACCGAGAGCACTGATATTGGAGAAAAGGACGAATAGGGCTACATGTCGAATGGAAGCCGATGTGCGAAAGATGGATTCGCTTTGAGGGCAGTTGCCCTCGAGAGGCCACAAGACTGAAATGAGAACACCGACAGTACTTGCCGAGTTATCTCGCTCTCCTCGATCAATCATCACGAGTGCCCACAGCTGCACTTAACGCACGAGTCACGACGAAGCATTTGATACATGTTGGTATGTAAGGATCTCGACGTCAGGATTTGACGTGATCAGTGATCTTGACTCTTGCTAACCATCGCCAGAACCCTATGAGGCCCTATCCTTTGGGGTGGCATCTTGATCAGCAGCTCCACGCAGCCCTCGGTGTCTTGCATGTCCATCCGCGGCATGCATCACTTGGCACGTCTTCCACCGATACTTTCTTGCCAAATCTCCACCTGCATCAAGACAAGGCATTTGCTGTGAATCATCACATCAGTCATCAGGCCCCCAACCCTTAGACCTACTAAGCTCGTTGCTATGTCCATCTACGGATGTCCCCTTGCCTCTCGGCTTCGGACTTTCGATCTTTAGACGCCAGGCTCTTCCAGGATCACACTCTCTGCATGGATTCCATGGAATCTGGGGACGGCATGCGTTTCGATCACCTTGTGCGCATCAACGCCGATCGCGAAGCTCTTTCCTATGGTCTCCACCTGCAGACAATCTCACGGAGAAGCCTCCGATCCAGCGGGATCGTCCTCCGCATCTGAACCTCCAACGGGCTTTAACTTTTAAGCCTCCTAGTGGAGCTCCAGGACTTGAACGACACCACCCATCATCAATTGGCTTGGGGCCAAGCGGGTGTCGATCTTCTTGGTCGCCTGTGCCCATATTTTCGGATCCATCTGAAGTTGAGGACTCGAGAGTCGAGGTACCTACATCTGTACTGGGTCACTATCCCGACAAGATGTTTTTTACCCTCAAGTTTCAACAGCTGAGGTCGGAGCCATGGGCACGGCTTTCAAGTCAGGAGCTGTGTAGTTTCGGGAATGCGAATTTCCTTGCTTGAACGACGGCTTTCCTTCCCGTTTTGGCGTTTTGGCGTTTTGGCGTTTTAGGCTTGCAGTCTAGGTATGGGATCGAGGGCATGGCCACGCGCTGACCGGACCTTACGCAAGCCAAAAAGACGGGAGGCTGAAGTATGTTCAAAGTTGGCCATTAATTTTGACTGATTACTGGCCCCTGGGGCAAAGGTGGGTGTCCAGCAGATGCGGATCTCGGCTATTCGGTTTGCCTTCCTTGCAAGTTTACTACCTCATACTCCGTAGGTACATTCAGTCAAGAAGTGGAAGTTTCTCCGCAGGCGAGGGTTTCCTGCGCGACGCGTTGACGCGACGGAATGGCTTCGTTAAAAAAAAGACTGGCTGGACAAATTTTAATGCGTTTGGACATCAAGCCTGCTTCAGTACCGAGAAACGCTAATTGATCGCCCAGAACCAAACATGAGACTCCGAGATAATGCACAGAAAAGTTATTGACTGAACGCGCATAAGTTTGCAGGACGTGAGAGCTCGATACGAGAAAAGACTTTCTCTCTCGCCTACCGTCTGCCCGTCAGGACTCAGGAGTCTCAGGACTCAGGAGATGAAGGCGAGTTTTGTGAAAGCTCGCCACTCTCATCGCTGCATTTGAAGCTTATGTTGCCGAATGACGATAGAATGATGTGGGAGTTTGATGAAGTTCGACATACATACCTTATGTCTCACAAGGGATGGGGTCGCAGCGAAAGGTACCGTCAGACGGCCAACTGGTTGATTTGCCGGGCAAATACACGTCGCAACTCGATCGACCCGACATGCCGATCGTCCAGCCATTCACCACGACCCAAATCTTCTGGCGAAAGCTGCTGGAATGCTAGCCGCGGGACGGACAACAACTTCCTGGGAGACAGGAAAGAAACAAGAACAGTAGGTAGGTATACAGGCCTCGAGCTGGCAAATCCACCGTTGGACCTCGGCGAGAGCTCCCAAACCATGGTCCATTTATGGATAGGGAGGTTTCCGGCCGGGCCACTACTGTTATTTACTACTAACTACTTGCTGGTTCCATGATTTACTTCGGATGAAGTACGGAGGGTATGCACGATCTCCATCCGCAGTTAGGCTTAATGAAGGGTTCAAACCCCAGAAACGTGGAGGTTGCATACCCTCGGGCTCTCACACCGCGCAGAGCAACCGCGCCCTGCATTCTCACTGATCATGCCGCCATTTCATCTTCTTTTTGATAAACCCATCATGATGCACTCTGTGCCTACCCCCCCAAACCCCGGGGTCGGTGTCGCCATTACCAATCAGCGATCAATCAATCGCCAGATAGAAGAAAAAGGGGGGGGGGGGGGGGGGGGGGGGTGTGTGTGTGAAAACGCCTACACCCATGCCATTCCCGCTGTCCGTTGTACTCCGAACTTTATGCTCCCTCGTGGCTCTGTCATGGGCGAGAATGACGCGGAGGTCAGATCGTTTATCGAGGATTTGGTCCACTGCCGATATGTGGTAGTCACGCCTGCAGACGCAGACAAAGCCCCGGGGTCCAATTGTGAGATATATCTCCGGATTAAATATACAATGCTACCACCTTTACTAGCCTCTCAGCCTTTTTGATGGAACTGGATAAGACTTATAACGAGCCCACCCCCATTGCACTACACGCGGTTATTGTAAAACTCTCTTTATGTCATCAAAAGAGTTTATTCGTCTCTATTTCTCGCAGCCTAAGGAAGCTCAGAAGTCGTCACAAAAATCAACATCCCTACCATTCTAGCCATCCCATTACATCCGACGTCGTGACGCGGCTTCGCCCAGGTATGCTATGCTATAGTCGTCTTGAGATCTAGTAGTTTCGAGCTTTTCTTCTCAACCAACACTGACGTTTTGTAACTGTCTATATATTGTAGTAGCGTGGGCTTTTCGGCATTGATAAATACTCTATGGCCCACCGTCTTCAGTCGTGGCAGCCAAGCGAGCTACGTCGCCATGCATCGCAGTCACCCCCATCTCTACCACTAGAGGACGTGAGATGCTCACTACCCTCTATCTCGAAGCTGCTCGGAATTGCAGACGCTGGTTCGCCTGCAAGTACAGCATCACATGAGGCTTCTCCCGAATATCTTGATTCCGAAAATATGGACATGCACAGTTACAACCAACGCGGAACGAGATGGGGCGAGTCTAATGAGATCTTCGTCAGACATTCGAGACAGCTTTCAGATGCATCATTTGCCAGAAACTGTAGAGCGCGACAAGAAACACCTCATCCCATAGACTCTGGTGGCTTCTACTCCACCCAACGACAGTCTGTCCGTCGAGCTCAGGGCGCCCAACTACCTTCACCTCATTCACAGCAGTCGTCTCCGGGGGCATTTCGAGACTTATCCGACGACAGCGCCTGTGATGCTTGGGACTTATTAGCCAACAAGAGCCCATCTCGCCGTGATCGAACAGCCAACCCCTACTATCAACAACTGCTGCCCCAGACGCTCCTCCAAATCGACGGTGCCGATTCATTTGCTTCCGCTTCGGTCATCGGACCCTGGCAACACCATCACCACATGAGCCCCGAGAACGACGCTCGATATGCTCATAATCCGGATCGATACATGTGCCAGACCTGCAACAAGACTTTCAGTCGGCCCAGCAGTCTTCGCATCCACAGCCACTCGCACACGGGAGAGAAGCCATACAAGTGCTCACGCGCTGGATGCGGCAAGGCTTTCAGCGTCCGGAGTAACATGAAACGCCACGAACGAGGATGCCATACCTTTTACTAGCAATGCCATGCCGATCGACTACACGGGCAATGGCATGCACGACTCGCCAATGTCAACTGAGACACTCAGCCAAGTTGTCATTTGTCAAAACAGCTCTCTCGACCCGCCACGGCGCATACACGGTCATTGGCAGATGTGCTCTACAGCCTTGGGTACTACATACTTTGCACACAGGTCGATCGACCCGCCAACGGACAGCCGTGGCGCATATATATACATTTTTTTATGGAGGGTCATTGGAGCCTACCGTCGCCGGAATTGGGTTCATCACGATTTCACGAAAGCTCTGTGCTGAACGCCAAGGCGCATATACGTGTTTTGAACTTTTGTTAGGCTACCAGACTGTCAGCGATGCGAAGATTGTTCAGCCTTGGATGGAGTCCAAATTTTCGTGCTCCTTTTTTTTTCTCTTCCTTTCTTTCTGCCTGCGCTTTGGTTCCCCCTTTTTTGTCGAATTTTCCCTCGTTGTTCGTAATCCTTAGGTCCATTCCTTTTCATTCTTCTTTGTTACTTGTAAGTTGTACCAAGTTGCAGCAAACATCAAGCCAGCATATGCCATAGATGATAGGGTGGCTCGAACGGTACCAAAAAGCACTCGAGATAGCTATGTACACAGTACACGACGTAAACAGAACTACAGTCCGCAGAAAACCAATAATAGACCATGATGAGCCACACGATGTATTTTTGATCTAACCCATGGGCCATAAACCGCGTTTAGGTACAGCTTCGTGTGTGGTGCATAGAATACGTGGTAAAAGTGGTTGATATTGCTGTCACTCTGTGTGCCAACAAAATTCCAATGTAGGTAGTCACAAGAGCAACCCTCTCACTCTGCCCAGCCTTGTTATCGGTTATCCCATCTCAGCTTCACCACGCCTTCGTCATGGAGACATCAAGCGTGCTGCCGTGGGTTTTTCTCATGGCCCATGGGCCATTGCCGCTGACAAAAAAAGGGACCCGTCACCCTGCACACGACTGCTGCATTAACAACAACGTGCAATGCAGCAAAAAGACCGGTGAACCAGCTGGCAGCCCGCCTGACCTCCACCACGACTATACATCCCTATGA
This sequence comes from Claviceps purpurea, assembly GCA_029405325.1. Taxonomy (NCBI): domain Eukaryota; kingdom Fungi; phylum Ascomycota; class Sordariomycetes; order Hypocreales; family Clavicipitaceae; genus Claviceps; species Claviceps purpurea. The sequence continues at coordinate 4,494,206 of CM055782.1, read as the reverse complement.
GCTTAGAGGTGCCATGCTTGATGCTTTTTTCTACGAAGCCATTAGCCAAAGCAAGGAAGTCGTTGCATATATTACATACTTTGTAGTACACTACATATGTATGTACTACCCCAATTCCCATCTTCATGGAGCTTTGATGTTCCTCCACGCGGAGGCGACGCAACGGAGCCCTGGCATTGGAGCGGCGCTGCCTCCGTTGTTGTTTTCTCGCCGGATAGTGAGACACCCCCCCTTCCCTCCCTCCCGCTTCTTTCCTTTCCCCCGCCCGGCCGCCCCCGGGACAGTGGACACCACGAGTCCACGACACCATCCCCGGGCGGGTTTCTCCAACAGAAAAATGGGGAAGACCCCGGGAACAAGGGAGGCAGGGATGCGCATGTCGATCGGGCTGCATTCGCTAGAGATATTCCCTGTCCTGCGTACGGTAAGTTAAGGTGCTGTTGTAGCCTGCAGGTATTTCGGCGCCACGACGGCCACGAGGGCCACGAGGCCAAAGCGGATGCTACCACCCTAGGGGGATTGCTGCTGGTTTTCCCGTATTCGATCTTGATTGATGCAGGTTTTACTGAGATGCTGCCTGACCGGAGTATGGGCATAGTGTGTTTGTGTCGGCCGATGATTTCATTATTTGTACATCTTGCATCAAGGGGGGAGGGTCTTGTGGTGAGCACTGAGAGGTCTGGCCAGGTACTGTAAGTGGAACTATATCTAGTTACTCCGTACTCCGTAGGTTGCCGATCGCACGAACTTGGTGTTTGTCTCATGTTTTTTCCCTTGTGAACTGCGAAAAGAAGAAGTGATGACGCAATAACAAGGCTGCTTGTTCCATAGCTTCTGCTAAAGGGATCCCGAAGCTTTGTTGTCATGAGACTACATCCCAACTCAGACTGGGTTGCTTGGGCTTGCCGCGCGGCTACACCCGAAATCTCGTCAAGATCCCTGGCTTTCTGCTCGCGTGTAGTTGGCGGACAGTGTGTTGCATCTCCGGTTACTTGGACGTCTTTTGAGTTTTGCTTCAGACCTCATCGTCACATCACCCAACTATCGCTGGCTTCCGCCAAATCTACCGAGACGAAGGGCGACAGGTAGGCAAAGCAGACGCGTGCCCCTGGCTGCCCCATGTCGATGGCACGAGTATATTGATGGAACGATACTTGAATAGAAGAAGAACTGTCAGCTAGCAGATGATGCCAAATCTCGACAAAGATCATACATCAACTGCACTTGGGCTGCGGGCACCTATTCATCGCAGCTGAAGCCTGAAGACTTCTCAAGGTAAGCGTGTAGTCGTACAGGTCATGAGCCGCATCACGCGTTGGTAGAACCTCGGCGACTGACTGCAATTCCTAGGCTTTCATCGGGGAAAATACGAAGCATAGAGAGTTTGCCATCTTTCATGGCAGTGTGAGCGGCCAAGTGAGCGGGAGATGAACAGCACATCGCGAGTATCGGCTTCAGCCTTCTGATTCCACAAGTCAGGCATCCCGCAGGTATCTCATGAATGATGAGGCTCTGCCCTGGATGCTAGAGTGCCGCCTTTTCCATGCCAAGTCGAGAGTCGAACAATTATCCTGCAGCAACGGGTATGACGTTTTCCAAATTCTTCGAAAGCGAGCCAGGGCCAGGCGATCCTTTCTTGGTCGAGTGACATCAGACAAGGCCGGGACTGCAGGGTTTCCAGGACTGCTGGTTATAAGATGACCAACTCAAGACTGACGATATCATGGAGTCTGTATGGAGTGATGCGTCCGCTTGACGTCTTTTTCAACTCCAGCTTCACACGAACTATCCGTACTGATGGTAAACCTCGCGGTCATACATGTCGTACGACATCTGCTGTGGCATCAGTGCAGCGGAATCTGCGTAGGATTTGCCGGATCGCGTATCGAGGCTGAATGTCTCGGCAGCGGCAAGCGCGACATGGTTCCTGAAAATGCTTTCTTTCTATCTGGGCCGCTGTCCAATGGCGACCATGATGCTTAATCTGGACACCTTGTCTTGAACCGGGGCGCCAGGCATATGTATGTATGCACAAGCTCCGGACTTGAACGGGCACAGTTTCAACTTTCCCGAGAGCGGCCATAGAGGGCCTCTGAAGAAGTCACCTCCTGTGCCACCGCTGCACTCTCTGGTCTGGGGGGTTCGATTTGCTTGCAAGTTGCAGGGCGCTACCGTTATGTGGTCTTTTGTGTCCGGGACGAATGGGACGATCAGAACGAAAGGACAGGAACGTATCGAATGCTACGTTGTGTATCAAGTCACGGCATAGTACATGAGTACCTATGTAGTACATAGTACCTGCCTACTTGTGCGTCTGTGGCAGACACCCAGGACTTGAATTCGACGGTCTCTCGCGCATCGTGGGCTCGCATTGATTGACGTTTCATGGTGTTTGCTGGAATCCTGCATCCCCCAGTTGAAAGGTTCCAAATGTTCCCCACTCATTCGACATGCTCGAGAGCTGACGAAATCGGAAGGGCAGACCGAATGCCACTGAGGCAGCTCTTTCCTCGCGAACCAGCCAGATAATTTCGTATTTCCGGGGTGCAGCACAAACGGCAAGAGCGATCAAGACTCGCAGTCGCAGACTCGCAGTCCTTGGCGCCGGCTCCACCTGCTTGCACGGATGACCGGGGGCTGCCCAATCCACGGTACCTGCGGAGCACGCAATCTCAAAGACGTACCTGTAGGTACCTAGGTAGGCATCTTGATCGTGAATTCACCTTTTCTTGACTGCTTTAGATCGCATTCTCTGACACGAGAAGTCGTTCATCTTCGGATGAAATCCTTATGTACATACATTAGGTACTCTGATCGGATCCCCTGCTCCTGAAGGCTGCCATTAGGTACCTCGTTAGGTTAGGTACATACCTTATCCCGTTGCCGTTTCCCCTTCCGGCTTCCCTGCTCGGCCCGTCTCGGACCCTCCCGACATTCCCCAATCACGAGCCGTTCTTGCTTAAAATCTCCCGGATCCAAGCATTGCTGCAAGTTGCAACCCGCCCATCTCATTGCGCGTGGCTTCAACATCGGCTCAAACTTCAACGTCTACCGCTGGCCCTTGCTGCCCTCGTTGCCCAACTCGCTGCGGTCTGATCCGCACCTTGGCGAAGTTCGGATTCTCGGGTCCCGCTACACCCCTCAGGGGAATCATGCCTGATTGCGCACAGCTATCTCGTCCCAACATTGTAATTGATACCAACACGAGTCTTCCTTCAAATTCAGATCTACGTCGCAGGTAAACAATCTACCTCAAGTCATCGAATATCGACATCGTCAACAACCAGCGGACCATTTGGGACGCCGTAATTCATCTTTCGCCTTTCTAGGCGCTCCCTCAAGGACAGGTTATGGCGACAAACGCCGTGCACGACACACAACTGGGACTCTCGGCCGAGGAGGTCCAATTGCTCAGGCAGGGACAAGCAGCACTTGAACACGGCAGCGGAGGCTCTACCAGCTCTCGTGCTGCCAGTCGAGCAAGCAGTCAGGGTTTATTGCTGCTAGATTCTTCATCTCTGGCGGCTCTCGGGCGATACTTTGACCGGCTGATGGCCTCTGTTGAGCAGAGCATGTTTCGTCTGAGCGAGCAGGCGCAATTATTTACCCAAGTGCAGTACGATCGTGCGGGCAACATCATCGACGGTGCGGATGCTGAAATTGCACGATACATGGAGATTTTGCGACAGCTCGACGAGCTAGAGCTGGATTTCGATCGCATTGCTCACATCAAGGAAATCGTCAAGGGGTATCGACAGCGAGTCGAAGACGTGGAAAGAGAGTTGGAAGCCAGCGGCTCGTCAAGCCATCACCACAAACACACGTCTTCGCACAAGCGCTCTCATCGAGGTGCATCTTCACGCAAGAGCAAGCGCTGAGATGAGCTGGAGGATTCTTTGTATCACGACGGCAGACCAAACTGCCGGTCATGATTGGCGACCGCATGACATACGAATTGTATGAGGAACTTGAGCGAACAGCCTTGTAGCACCTGGCTACTTCCAAAAGAGAAGGAAGTGAGATCCGTGGCTTGACGGCGGTTGTAGCAACAATGAAACAAGTCTCACTACTCATCTACGAGGTCGGCTTTTTGTTTCATCATTGGATGACGAGTTGGCTATCATTGACCAAGTGGGGGGGCGGGCAAGGGAATAGTCAAGACGTGTGGGTGAGAGTCATTGATTTAGATGTGCATACGTACTATGTACAATTCTGTAAGTTGGGTACAGTAGGCCCTTGCGACGCGTTATGGTATGGGACGGCGTGTGGGCAGAAAGGCATCTCTTCGAAGCCCAGCAGGCGGTTGGTCGGGCAACGATCCTCCGACTCCCTCCTCATTGGGACCGCGGGCGCATAATGCATTTCGAGCGAGCAAAGTGCCAGTAATAAGTATCATGACTCAAGACGAATGAAGATGGGATATTTGTTTTCAGTCTGACTCCGTCATGGGCACTCAGGTATCTGATATGATATGGACCAGTTGTCACTGCACTTGATTGGGGCTGAGATGTAAGCCTCGGGGCTGGATTTTAAGTTGGTCACTTCTCCTCCCGACGTGACACGACTGCGCCGGAACGAGCACTTCCGACATCACATGTCTCTGAAAAGCAGAGAGGCCGACCCGAATACTTAGCAGTAGGCATCGTTCTGTACTTTCAGGTACTCAGATATCGCTTTCTTCTCGCGCTGACCTCCCTCTTCCCATCTTAAAGTATCAGCGACTGAATTGCATGCAGCTCAAGTGCCACTAGCTCATGAAACAGCCCGCTTGTATCCATTGCGATGAGAACCCGCTCGGAATGTTGCGGTGCAACCACTATAATAGCAAAGCACACATCGCCCAAAAGCCGCGTTTAGTCCAAGCAGGCCCAATCGAGAAACGCAGGGTAAACCATAAAACAAGACGCCCATGAGGAGGCGGGGACGAAACGTCAAATGTCACAGGACAAGGAAAGGCATCATAATGACTTCAAAGATGAAGGATGGGTAGTACACAAAAGTTCGATAGAACCACTCGCAATATCATTCCCACAAAAGAAACCACGACACGTCGTGCAAAGAAAACAAGCACAAAGAGAAGAACGACTGAAGAAAGTCGAGATATCATGAGACGGTAATAAAGCCTCATTCAAGTATCCTCATGAGGCTGCGGCAAAGCATCCCTTGCAAATCCAATCAGCCATGCAATCCAATCTCATCCCATCCCATCCCATCCCATCCCTAGCCCATCCATCATGCCCACACACCAGTAACCGCGGACAGGTCATTGCAATGGCAAAGAAAGAACAAAAGAAAAAGAATAATTACAAAGGAAAAATGAATAGACCCTCCCACAAAAACGCCATCAGATGCCATCAGATGCCTTCCCATACGGAACTCCCTTCGCGCATCATCCATCCTCCTAGAGCTCATAAAGCTCTGTCCCTCAGCAGCTCATCTTCACAAGTCCACTCCCCTCCCCACCAAAAACTCTCTAGAAGCTCCAACAAAAGTCCCAATAAAAAACGGGGAAAAAGCAGAGGCAACAAAAGAGAGAGAGAGAGAGAGAGAGAGAGAGAAAGAGAGAGCGGATGAGGAGTCCAGACAAGAAGGACACACAAAGAATTATTAAGAATCCAAAAGACACCCTTATGCTCTGCACGGCTCCCAGATACAGTATAAAGCCCGTGCTCATGACTTCGCTACCAACGCCCCCCCAATGATATGGACTATGCTTCATCTTCTTCTTTTCCATGTCCTTTCTTCCGTGGTTGGCCATCCAATGACACGTGTATCTCGGTCAGTAGACCCATACGAGATACTCATCTACGCCTTGACAGCCCTCTTCTGCTTCACAAGAAACGGACTCGGCATCTCATCCCGTGCAGGATCCCACACCGCCACCCCATCACTCCAGCTTCGCGTGCCGGCACTACCACTTCTCCTGCTGCCACTGCTGCTATTTCTGCTGCTTCCACCGCTCCCACCGCCACTGATCCTTCGCTGTCCTGCGGCTCTATCCTTGAACGCCACGCGCTTAGGGCTGGCATTCTCGGCGCCACTGCCGGTGCTCAGGGGACGGCCGCCAGCCCGGGCCTGCTGGAGCTCGACGAGCGTTCTACCCTTGGGAGCATTGTTCTTAGCTGTTATCCTGGCCATGCTGTCGGTGCTGCTGTTGGCGTTCTCCTTCTTGGTGGACTGCTTGCGCAAGGGGCCACCAGAGTTTGCATCCGGCTGTACGCTGGTCATGGCCGGGATCTTGCTACTGAGTTGGCGGGTCGGTGACCGTGATCGAGGCTCAGCTTGGGCAGCAGGGGCAGAAGCGGCAGAAACGGCAGAGCCGGCAGACGAAGCGGACGAGGCGGACGAGGCGCCGGTGGTCCTGGAGACTACCAGCCCTGTGGCCTTGGATACCAGCCCAGTGGCCGATGACTGCGGCCTGATCCGGTTCATGGGACACGATTTTTGGGATGTGAGGACGGGTCGACTCTTGGATGTAAACGGATTCTTGACAGATCGCACGTTCCTCGTCGGAGAGGGAACGATGTCGTCGTCGTCGGATTCCATGGAAAGGGGTTCCCGCAGATCCCACCGCGGGTCCGTAGGAGGGATTCTGTTCGCATTGGCCTCAAAGATATTCCCGCTATATGTGCTCGGCGGCTTGGTCGCTCCATTTCGTCGGGGTGATAATGACAGACTGGCAATGGCCATGGGGCTTGGTGATAACAAGTCAATGTCCATGGGCGTTCCTGGTTGCACTTGTGTCGCAAACATGGTTTGCGCGCGATTGAACGGTGTCCGAGCTGCCCGTCTTGAGTCCTTGGAGGCATTCGGGGTTTCGATATGCAAATCGATGAGGTCCATCGTCACGGTCGACTGCTCATCTACGTGAGCAGCCGCCGATACCTCCTGTGGAGGATTTGCTGTCTTATCCGCAGATGGCGCGGGGTTTTGATTGTGATTATTGTGATTCTCTGTGCATCGGCCAGCATCATCTGGTCTGGGACAACTGCTGGCCGCGATAGCAGCCTTGTGCTTTTGTACTTCGGCCTCCACCCGCAGCTTGACTTCCTCCTCAAACTGCTTCTGCAATCTTTGCAGTTCGTTGTTGGCAAGGCGATCGATCTCGAGGCGTGCCTTGACTTCCCATTCTCTTCGGAGCGAGGAGTCGATCTCTTCTCGAATCATTTCTCGCTCTCGTTCGAGGCCGCTAAACCTATCACCAAGCTCCTTCTCCTTCTTACGGATCAGGCTTTCTCTCGAACGCAAAGATCGGTTCAAGTCCACGATTTCCTTCTCCTTTCGCATCAGCTTTACCACCGGCAACTCGAGCAGCTGTGCCGTGTCGGGCCTCCTATCCGGATTAACCCGGAGGCAGTCTCGAATCACCGTGTTTAGTTCAGGGGAGTACATGGCGGGTAGCGTCGCCACTTTGCCCTCCTTGATCTTCTGGATCAGATGGTAATGGGTCTTGGCATTGAAAGGTGGTTCGCGCGCGCACAGCTCGTACATAATACAGCCCAGTGACCATATATCCGACTTCAGGGTGTACTTCTCGGCAGCACAAATCTCGGGCGACATATAAAAAGGTGTGCCGACGTAAGTGGAGGCAAAGTCTTGGGACTTGATCATCTTGGACAGTCCAAAGTCTCCCAACTTGACCGAATTATCGTCTCCTAGGAAAACTGTATGGGAGGACATGCCATGTTAGTACGTAACCGAAACAAAATTACGCAGAACCATGCGCCATGACCAGACCACTGGAAACTATCCAATTGTGCTGTCCTGATTAGCAGTCTGAAGCGAACGTACCATTCTCCGGCTTCAAGTCCCGATGAAGCACCGTCATAGCCCCAGCCGGGGGTTTAGGTGTGCCATTGCCATTTCCTTGTGTTAACATGAACGCGCTACCTCCCACCTCCGGGGGATCGACACCGTAATGACACCGGTACAATGCCATGACGAGCTGGCTGAAAATACTCCAGACAAAGCTCTCCTGCGCTCTCTTTCCCTTTTGTTGCAAGTCTTTAATCACTCGTCCGAGGTCGCCATTCCCACAGTACTCCATATACAGGTGAAGATCCTGGCTGGCTTTGAGGTGTTCGCGGTGGTAGTAGGCTACAATGTTCGGGTGACGCAGATGTGATAGGATTTGGAACTCGGCATGCAGCTGCTCTCGTTCCTTCTGAGACATGCGCAGGTACGAGATCTCCTTGCGGCACATGATGAAGCCGTCCGTCTTGCGGCGAACTTTGCGGATGACACCGAAGGAGCCATGGCCTAGTCGTAAGCAGCCAATGGTTAGCAGAGCTTTCAACAATGTGGCAACGATGTCCAATCTCTTACCAATCTTCTCCAGCGTATCATACTTGTCCTCCGTCGTCATGGCGAGGCGTGTGGATGAGGTGTGCTCTTATCTTCTTCAAGCTGGCGCCAAAGAGCTCAATCCCAGGTAGCGGTGCTCACCAAGTAGTCCCCATAAACGGTATCCGATGCGAGTGCAAGGGATCCTGGTCGTATGTGGTGTTGGAAGCAACTTTGCAGGCAGCAGTCGACTGGCAGAGAGTGTCTCCGGGGACGAAGAGGGAGGTATTGAAAGAGGCAGAGAGCTGAGGTATAGAGCGAGGGAAGATGAAAAAATAGAAGGGGGAAAACGGCTTTGCTGTTGGTTAGTGACAAAAAGCTGTTCGTCGCTGACAATGTTGCAGAAAAAGACTGTGTCGGAATCATGGACTGCGAGGAGGGGGGAAGGGAAAAGGCCTCCGGATATGAACGACGGTCTGGTGCCTGCAGCATTGATGGGCCAAATTACCCAAGTATCTCGGCGCGGATGTTTCCTTTAGAGCTGTCTTCCAGGGCCCCCAATGCTGTGGACAACCCATGCTCTGGGCGACCGGCTGGCGACGATGACGGACGTAAACAGTCGACGGCGCTGCCATGGCAACCGCCGCACGGGCCTGGACATGCGACGGTTTTTCATATCGATAACGTCGGCCATCCTTCGTCCGTTGGCGTTCCGGCATAGCGGAGACGTGTGGGGCTAGCGGGCGGGTGACGCCATGGGCCACGATGCGCAGCCAATCATGTGCTGAATACGCCGCGGGGTCGGCAATTCGGGTGACATGATTCTCTCCTAAGGATCTTCATGCACAACGAGACCTCCTTCATCTCTTCGTCTCATCATGCCCAGCGAGGACATCAGGCTCAAGCTTGCCGAGACACACAAGCTGCGGGATGCGAATCCGCTCGATCAGAGCGATGAGTTCAAGGCCTTCATCTTGGCGTGTCGCCATGGCGATTTGCCCAAGTGCCAGGAATACATAAATCGGGGCGTCAACATCAACGGCAGGGATAGCTTTGACTACACGCCTCTCATTCTTGTGAGTGGCACGAAAATGACCTGCTTCAACGTGATTCGCCAAGCATCCTCATTAGCTCAAAGGTTGCCTTAAGTACCGGATGATACAAGGAAGAGACAGGAAAATGTACGCATGGTCAGCAAAGTCACTGACATGGTTGCATACGGTTCCAGGCGAGTCTATGCGGACATTTTGAACTTGTGCGTTTATTGTTAGACTCAGGTATGGCTTCGCCTGCAATCTTTCCAAGGCGAAGAGTCCAAATGATGTGTAATAGTTAACGTGGTTATGACCAGGCGCAAACGCCGAGCGCAACACCTTCCAGGGTGAACGTTGCATCTACAACGCCCTCAACAACAAAATACGCAAGCTTCTCCTCCAATATGACTTTTCCAAAACCTCTGACCCCCACGTTTACTGGTCCAGCCACATCTCCAGCCTTCTCGCCCGCACCACGCCCTGGACCTCGGACTTTACGCTGAAAGCGGGCTCTCAGTCCTTCCCCCTTCACAAGTTCCTCCTCGCGTCAAGGACGCCCTTTTTTCAGCAGAAGTTGCAGGCAAACCCTGGCCTGTCATCGTGGACGCTTGAAGACTCGGCTCCCGTGGAAGCCTTTTCGATTGTCCTGCGGCACATATACCTCGACGACTCACCGACGGACCTCGTCACGCCGTCGGCGGGGTCTGTCTCCTTCAAAGAACATGAAGGGGAAGAACAAGGCGGAGGAGAAAAGGTAGAAAAAGCCTTGAAGGGCGTGGAGGAACTCAGCAAGCAGCTAGGCCTTGAGCAAGGGTGGGATGGCGAAGCCGCCAAGGACAGGCGACTGGCGCGTCAGCGGTTTCTGGACGAGGAGGAGCGCGCGCTGAAGCAGCTGCGCGAATTCTTCACTTCCAAGATTCTGGCGAACAAAGTCGTGGTGGATGCGGACCAGGCCAGCAACGTCAAGTGGATGTCTAATGACAATCCAGCGTTTGCAGACGTATTGCTTCGCGCAGACGAGCCAGACGACACATATAACGATAACGACGTCGATACAGTCGAATCCGTACCAGCCAACGTTGTACCTACACCACCACCAAATGGGCAGGCGGCTTCCATCCACGCCAGCCCAAGCAGCGACACCCACTCCTCGAAGCCAGCCCGTCGATGCGTTCTCTACCCCGTTCACAAAGCCATGCTCATCCGCAGCGAGTACTTTTCCAAAATGTTCTCCGGCGACTTCCTCGAGTCCCAGCACGCAGAGCACCTCCGCATCATCACCATCGACGTATCCCCCCCCGTTCTGGAATTGGTCCTCACATACCTCTACATCGAAAACCCCATAATTCCCCTCCAGCATGCCCTAGACGTCCTCTACGCTGCAGATATGCTCTTCCTCGATGCTCTGAAAACGAAAGCCGCCCAGGCTATCAGTGCGCTTGGGAATCCTACCACCACTACCACCGGCGCGCCTCTCCAACACACACCCAAACCTCACCAAGTCGTCTCCTCAAACGACGATCCCCTCGAAACAGAGCCCATAAATATCTACGATGTCGTCCACGCAGCATGGGATCTCCGCGTGAGACGTCTCGAAGAATTCGCGGCTCGGTACCTAGCATATCACCTGGAGGATTACATTGACGATCCTGACTTCCATGACCTCATCCGGGAGAGTGCCTCTAGGATCAAGAAGCGCGAGGAGACGGATTCGATTGAGTTACTGGATGATATTCGGCATTATCTGTCGGATAGGTTCCGATTGCGGTTTCCGGATACGCGGCTGGATCAGCTCATGGAGGGGGGGGATGAGGAGGGTGGTCAGGAAGGGGAGGATGCGACTGGCACTGGAAAGAAAGATGAAGAGGCCTCGGTTGGTGGACATGGTGAAGAGGGTTCTGCGGAACGAGGATGCGGACTACACAGCGAGGAGCCTGATACAGTGACAGAGGATGCATTCGCGTCGGACGCGATTCATCATCAGTTGTTGCTGGATAAGATTGAGGATATGTTGGAGGGGTTGAAGCTGAGTGCTTAAGGCCCAGGGAAGACTTGCCCTGTCTTGAGTTGCCTCGTCTTGTCCTGTGTGCCGTTGCCTTGTCTCTCGGGTTACCTTGCTAGTATGCTCTGGCCTGTTTCGTTCGCCATGTACATTCCAACGGAGCAGCTGCAGAGCAGAGCAAGGGAACAAGGGAATGAAGCGTGACGGATTTTGAGACAAGATCCGTCGTAAAGCTAGGAGACGCAAGTTAGGAAGAAGAGCCAACTATACATTAGGTATATCGGCGAGAACACTGATCTTCATCTTCATCGTCCGCAAAGAATATAGACCTACATACATGTTGAAGGAAAGCTACGTAGTACGGAGTACATGCTGAAGGAATAAGTGTATCCACGCCACGTGTACTTCGCGCCGTGTGGGGACCTGAAAATCTCTTCAAAGTTCACACCCTTCAGTTCCACGGCTGCTCGAACATATTGTGTACCTAGGTACCTAAGGTATGTAGCTCTTTGGTCAGTCAGTACCTTCAAACACTCAATTTTGCCCCCCCAGATATTGCTGCAAAGTCCTCGTACAGCCGATCGAGACTATCTTCTGGTTCATCGACAGGGTCGAAGATCATGTACATACTTGAGTATTTTGTGCGTCGGTAACCCGGCAGCGACAGTCGTTGAACCCGACCAATATGTACTCTGTAGTTCAACGATTGTTGCTGCCGGGTTACCGACGCACAAAATACTCAAGTACATGACTTTTTTTTTTTCACCGATTCAAACAACTGTTCCGCCAGATTCGCATCTTCGACCCTTTCGACGAACCCGAAGATAGTCTCGATCGGAATATTTCGTACAATTTTCCTCTTGAGAGAGTACATTGCCCCAACCTCAACCCGATCTTTCCATTTGACTTGTCTTACCATATCAGTGATCACTCTGCAGCATCCTCAGTCCTCCATGAGCTAGAATTATGTTTACTATTATATATTTACGTATGTATGCCTTTTCATCAGGGTATATATCCTATCTCATCCCTCCTCGTGTACTCAAAAGTGAAGCAACCAGTAGAGGATCCAGCTCCCGATGCAATTAACACTCCACAATCTTAAGCCTTGACCGCAACTTCTCAGGCAATTCCTCCGCCTTCACCAACCCCAACTGCACACAGTCCCCCCAAAAGAAAGAAGCCCGGTCCTGCGCATACCGCAGGTAATCAAACTCATCAGGCCCGATATCTTGCTCTGCTTTGAGCACATCCGCCTCACACGCTGGCTCATTATCCGCATCCAGTCCAGGGATGCGGGCTTGCACAATACCCCAGGCCACCCACATGGCGCTATTGCCCGGGCGCCACAGACGCGCTTCCTCCATCAGTTCGCGCACCTGCAGGTCGCTCTGCTCCTCTCGGGCGCGTTCAGCGGCACTCCATCCCCCGGGGGGAACACGCGCATCAAGCATGAAGTCGACGATGGAGCTGCTGGAAGTGATGGGATTCAGGGATGGCGTACAGGAGCCACTATCCTGGGGGACGAGTCGCGGGGTGGCGCTCGCGGACGGGAATTGCGGACGATGATCAACGTAGGCTTTTATAAAGCGTCGCTGCTCTTCGGGGGTGGGATATCGCTCGTGGTTGCAGACATAGGGCGACGTAGCGTCGTGGTAATTGTACGTCCACTCAGAGAAGTGATTGGCAAATTCTAGCCCCGGGGTGTTGGCAGCGGCGTACTCGAAATCGATGACGATGAGCTGCTTGTGTTTGTTGGCTGGCTGGAGAAGTGGCGACTTTTCATCATCGGGGCGAATACGCAGAATGTTTCCATATTGAGTCTGTGGTTGTTAGTTCGCTGGAGAAGTATGTGTATCTGTGTGGCAGTGTCGTTGAGCGTAAAATAAGAGCAGATTGACTTACATCGTTATGGGCAAACACCAAGCGGTCCTTAATCGTCCTTTTTGTTTTGTAACAGGACTCCACGTGCGTTCGATACTTGACGACCATTTGTAGAAACTGCTCCCAGGGCACGCCGCACACATATCCGTTTTCTTTCCATGCGTGAACGACTGAGGCCCCCTCACTCTGCGCATCACGGCCCCGTTCATACTGCTGGTCCAGGTACGTTGTAATTTTGGCCACGTTGGCCAGCCACTGGTCCCAGTTTCGCCAAACATTGGGACCGCCCTCGCGCTCCAGCGGCAGGAGATCGATGCCGTCATGAAGCTCGCGCATTCTTTTGGCAATCGACTTGCTCGTATCGGGCTCCCGCAGGTGAGCAGGAGTCAGCGTGATGGCGTTGAAATACTGCTCAAAACGCCCATTCTTGAAGGTTCCCAAGAGTCGCGGGCCAATCTTCTTACGAGCAAGACGTTGCAAAACCTTGAGTTCGTTCTCACGGTCGATTAGATGCTCTACCTGGGGACCGTAGACTCGTAAAAGAATCTTTTCTGGCGTCTTTCTGCCTTCGACCGATTCACCCAAATTCTTTGGCGGTGTTACAACGTAGACTGCATTGGTCAACGCACCACTTAGCCGCTCAACGTCGATCAAATCACCACTTCCGAGAGAAATCCGTCGCCAACCCTTCAGCCTTAACGTATGCGCAATACGAATAATTTCATTCTTGAACGCGAGCCAGGCATCGCTGTCCTTGTCCAACTGGCAGCTTAACAAATCATCGGTGCTGGCAGCTCCTCCGGTATAGCTGAGAGTCTTGGAATTGTCCAACCATGCATCGCAGCTCGGCACGATTGCGTCACCATCGGCATAATCCGTGTCCGACGAAGCAGCGCGATGCAAGCCTGGCTTTGAAGAACCCCGTCGGCGACGTGGGAACTTGGACGGGTGCTGAGGAATGGAATTGAGACCGAGAGACGAGAGAGAGCTTTGCAGAATATCCTCGAGCTTTTCGAAGGAGATATGACTAGACTGCGAGTCCAGTGAATCCGATCGTTCGCGGACAGGGTGGGTACCAGAGGCGGAAGTCTGGTCTTGATCTTGCGGAGACTTGGATTTGCGACGATGCGACCTGGGTTTACGGGCGGCGGATCTCTTGCTCTTCTCATGTTCCAGCCAGTCAGAAACTTGGGCCAGAAGCTTCTCGGCGTAATAGTGATGGCGTTGCGAATGATGCTGGTGATTTGTGGAAACAGCAGCCTCTTCATCTGGGCGCAGAGCTGTCAAGTTTTCGCTGAATGAGGACCGGCCAGAGGTCGGCCTCCCCCCGAGTCTGCGACTTGGTCCTGCCCGAAATGTCTTCCCGGAGAGGGGTTCGTCCTCCGCGTCGAGTTCAGGTTCCGCTATCTGCACGGCTACACACAATACATCTGTAAGCCTACGATGTGACATGGCAGATGGCATCTCAGAGCGGCTGTTCACGACGTACCAACCACAGGCCGGTGCTGCATGACTAACGCGACAACGTCGATTACGTACCTTTTAGAGTACCGTCAGGCGGAGGGGCTCTCTCGCTATCAGCGTCACCCTTCAAAGCTGAGCGCAGAGGCGCAGGGCCAGAAGAAGCAGGAGCGGATATATCGGACATGATGGCGATGGGAGTCTTTGATCACGAGCACTCGCTCTAATGTGCCGGATCCGACTCAAGCAGCAGTTGGCAGACAAAGGACGATAGGTATCAATAGGTACTTGGCGAAAACGAAGGAGAATAGAAAAGAGGAATAGGTCATGAACAGGATAGGAACGCGGTGACGAGGCCAAGCTGAGGTCCTCGGGAGAGGCTCGGAGAGGGAAAGAGGCCGGACAACAGAACGGTTAAATGCTAGGGCGGAGGGTATCGGTAGGTCCGGAAACCGTGGGATGCATGCGATAGGTATGACGAAGGCGACGATGGCTTAGGTACATACTCCTGAAGGCGATAAAGGCCAAGAGACAAGAGCGAAAGCGAAGAGAGTGGGTGGGTCCGACTCCCGAGTCCCGAGGCTTGTTCCGGGCTGACAAGCCTCCCTATTGGTTGGTAGCGGAGAAGGACCCTGGTTTTGGACGTTCAAGTTTCACTTCAGCCCGAACTTTGGATCAGACGGAAGGCCAGAGCAGGCCGCTCAGGTAGCGCCTTCCTTGTTCTCAAGGCCAGCACATGATGGAAGTAGAGCACAGACCGCACTGCGGAATAGGCGTAGGTACATATATTGAGCACGTGAGGCCGATGGGAGTTGATGATGAGCCGCGGTACTCCGTACAATGTGCACATATGTACGTGACTCGTTATGATGCGCTGCGATGCTGTACCTACCTACGTACCTAATTACGTTGCCGTGCATTTCGGAGACATCGTTTCTCTTGTATCCCGCTTTTAGTGCAACACTGACGCACGCGGCATGGCATGGCGGGGTACTTTGCGGATTATGCGCCGGGCATCAAACCCTTCATGTGCGTTCTATCTGTATTGAACCGCCTGTCACTCGATCTCTGACTATATCATCCTTTGGACTTGTCGACTGGTGGTCATGCGCTTATTCCAATGGCAGACGTGGTGGTTGAGGATGTTCTCCCAAAGACATTAATAAGTAGCGCACGTGCTCAGCTTCATACACACCGCCACGATTTCCGTCCCTTCATTGCCCTCACTTCCCGCCCTCGAGTAACCAATCCCTCGAGGCATCAACGCCCTCATTCCTCAATGCCCACACAATAGCATCCACCACATCATCCACAATCGCCGCAGGCCTGTATCGCGGCTCCTTCTTGGCAGCCGTCTCCTGCCAAACACCCGTCTTGACCAAAATAGACACCCACTCCGTCCCGTCTTCGGGACAGAACTCATTTGCCCCGCGAATGTCGCTCTCCGGATTATCCCCAATCATGTACACCCTCCGTAACTTGGTGGTTTTCCCCGTCGAGCCGTCACTGCTGCTCTTTGTTGCCGTTGACCCCGAATTCATCCGGGAATGGTGCTGCAAAAGTCTCGTGTGTGCGTAGTCGTAGGTAAACTGGGACGGCTTGCCGAGCGCATTGTAGCGAAGCTCTGCGCCGTCGGTGCTGGCAGACCAGACTCCCTTGAGAGCTTCCAGGAACGCTCCCGTGCCGAATCGATTGACGGGATATTCCGTCTTCCAGACAAGATCTAGATTGGATAACCATAGCTCAGGCTGTCCGTCTTGTTGCCAGCCATTGTTCGGGAGCGAAGACGTGCCGTTGAGGGACGACACGGTCCCGAGGTACCCCTTGTGAGATATCAAGAGGTCATGAATCACTTGAATGTCGAGAGACCAATCTCGCGGATCGTTCCACACCAGGATCTGATCGATTTTCAATGCGTGAGGCGGAATGTCTGTGCTCCGGGGTTCTGTGACTGCCGAGGCAGACTTGCCGTCTGGCAAAGCTCTGAATGTCGAGTGAAGCGAGTCCTTCAAGTTGTCGAATGGGTACAGGACGGAATTGTCGTGGACCAAATCAGCTGGCGTTATGGCCCGCGAGAACCCATACCTATTCACCAACAGAGTGAGCAACACCGAGTCCAAGACATAACAAACAAGGGAAATGAATAAGAAGGGAGGGGAGCGGCATACTCATTCGCAATCTCACGAGCCCTCTCCGGACGGGATCCCGTAATCAACACAGTCTGCTTCTTCACCCTATCGGCCCATCCCCGCATAGGCGTGTGCGACAAGATGACCCGATCCTGAACCACATCCTCATCCATGGACAGTCCCAGCCGTTTCGTCAGAGAAGCCACCTTGGTGTCCTCATGCGTGCCGCCCCCATTCGTGAGAAACACGTAGCAAATGTCCTTGGCGCGGATGCTGCGCAACATCTCACGCACTCCGGGGATGCCTTGGCCGCCTCGATACAAGACGCCATCGATACTAATTCATGCACATCCATCAGCATGTGCCTTCTGAGTGTGATTCGTCCTATCCATTCCTCTCTGAAATTTCGTTTTTCTTATTTATTCATTTCTTCATTCGTCCAAGGTGTTCAAACGGAGCTCAAAAAAAGATGGCATGGTGATGCGTACTCGAACGCAAAAGCAATGTCGGAAAACACATTGCCCTGCCCCTGTGTCGTCTGTGTGGCGGTCGTGCTCGCATTTTGACCAGAAATCGACGTGTTTCTTTCTGCTCGGTGCGCTGTGCTGTGGATGCTTCTTCGTTGTTGGACGTGATAGCAATGGCGTTTGTTGGTGGCGCCAAGGGGGAGGCTGGGCGAGGTGCACGGAGCTATTGTGACGTGAAGCTTCTTCGAGGGCAGTCGGGCCAATTGCCTCGCGCAGAGTCCAGCACGGGACATGGCTATCGTCTTGAGAGCGGCGGTAGAGTAAGCTGTCGGAATTGGCAACGTATGACAAGAGTTTACGGATGTAAATAAGTAGATGACAACGACGCTGAAACTTGATCACAGTTTGGGAGGTTGCAGTTGCAACATGCGGCTCGCCTGATAACGGCCATGTGGAGTCTCCACATACACCAACACGCCAACAGTGAACACATGCATAAGTTATATGTAAGTTATAACTTATAACACATGACAGCGACAACGGCCGCAGGCAGACAAGGCAATGACGGTTTGGAAATAGCGACAACGGCCGCAGGCAGACAAGGCAATGACGGTTTGGAAATGAGTCAAATGACCAATTTGTTCTGTTATACAATGTGGTTGAGTCGTTGAAGCTGGCGTAGCTGCAAGGCAGCACGCTACCTACTATACACAAGAATACACAATTTTCTTCAATTGTCCCCTCTGCACTCCTCCATCCTCGCGTCATTATTCATTTCCTCGTCCAGTCCTTCATGTGGTCCACAATCACCTTTGCACCCTCCTCGGGCGAGTGCTGCCGTCCCAACACCTCGACAAAGTCCCCGTCCGGATCCATCAAATAGAAGTAGATGCTGTGGTCGACCAGATAGTCTTGGCCAGGCTTAACGTTCTGTGGCGTGCTAAAGTAGACTCGATACATCTTGCACATGTTCTTGATCTGGTCATACGTGCCAGTCAGGCCAATCAGTTTATCGTGAAACTCGGCGAGGTAGCTCTTAAGAGCCTGGGGGTCGTCGCGCTCGGGATCGCAAGTGACAAAGACGGGCTGAAGCGGTAGCGGAGCCTTCTCGCTCACGATGTCGATCATCCGGGCCATCTTGTCGAGCTCCTCGGGACAAATATCGGGACAGCGCGTGAAGCCAAAGTATACCTGAGGAGCAAGGTCATTAGTTCATGTCATGAGAGATGGCTTCCTTGGGACTGTTATCTGCGAGATGTCTCATACCAGAGCATATTTTCCCTTCATCGTCTCGCTCGTAAATGGCTGGCCGTTGTGGTCAACGAGCTCAAAGGGGCCGCCGACCTTGGGCTTTCCAACACCCTTGTTGGCCTCGGCGATCTTTTGCCGTCTCATGCGCTCCTTTTCGTGTTCAAAGTACCATATCAATCCACCGCATGTTGCGAGGAAGACAACGCCTGCTTTCCATGAAAAGGGCTGCAAGCGACAACACATCTTCGGTCAGCTCTCTCCTATTTCCTGCCACATGGTTCTGTGCTTCCATACGGAATACGGGAATACGGGCACGTACACCGTTGCTGTATCTACTCTTGGCCTGCTGCATAGTCTTGTACGTTCGTCGCTGGGCAATCGATTGCTGGCTTGGAACCGCGGCGCGCCGGAGTGCTGGGGCTCGAGGCCGCAATGCGCCGCTGAAGACGCATCGTTGACATTTCGTAACCGCGCTCTGGAGTGCTTTCGACGATATAGAGTGGGACGCCATAGCGCAGGAATAGAGCGACCGTATAGGCGATCAATCGGTGAAAATGTTGAGGGAGTCTCTGAAGTCTTCAGTGAACTCTCGATGATGATGCTGACCGCAGCTGCGTGTGGCAACTTGCAAGCGGAAAATCAAGCTCCAATTTCCAAATCTGCCACCAAGGCAACTGCGCCGAGAATTTGCCGCACCACGAAAAGTGGACGACCCGACAGTTGAACCACCAAGTCAGGATTGAAGCATGAACACCACCATGCTCTTGCAACGTCTTGTGCGTACAACTGATCGGTTACTTGTCACGACCCAGCGGCAGTGATGATGGATCTCTCTGGATCATCGCAATTATCTTACACATCGTATATATCGCATTCGAAAACGTGATACCCGGCTTCACAGGCCAAGGCGCGTCGAATGAGCCGACTGCGCGTTTTGATCCATTACATCTCTTCTCTCCACCATGGCACGCCCTCAGCCTGCAGCATCGTCCAACGGTGATAGTTCCTATCCTCAATATACGGATCAAGTATTCGTGCCAGCGCATTTTGTCGTCTCACCTCTGCCGCCGGCCTCAGATCGCGCCTCGACTGTAATCAAGCCGTCGCCTACGCCCTTGCCGTCTGCAGAGCCAACGGGGGCCACATCCACCGCTCCATCGACGGGCACATCAAAAGCCGCATCGAAAGTCACATCGAAAGCTACATCGAAAACCACATCGAAAACCACATCGAAATCCGCATCGAAAACCACATCGAAAACCACACCGAAAGTCAAGTCGAAAGTCAAGCCGAAAGTCCCATCGAAAGCCAAGTCGAAAGTCACATCGACAGTTACATCGAACGTAGCCCCGACTGCAGCGCCGACTGCAGCACCGATAGAATCAGCACCGGCAGTAGCATCAACAGAAGCGCCGACAGTAGCATCAACAGAAGCACCGACTACAGAAGCACCGACTACAGAAGCACCGACTACAGAAGCACCGACTACAGAAGCACCGACTACAGAAGCACCGACTACAGAAGCACCGATTACAGAAGCACCGGCAGCAGCATCGACAGCGGCATCGACTACAGCAGCAGTGACAGCAGAGGTACCGGCAGCAGCGACGACACCAGCACCGGCAGCAGCATCGACAGCGGCATCGACTACAGCAGCAGCGACGGCACCAGCACCGGCAGCAGCAGCATTAATAGTTGCACCGACAACAGCATCGACACCAGCACCGACAACAGCACCGATACCGGCGACGACACCAGCATCGGTAGCAACACCGGCAGCAACACCGGCAGCAACACCGGCAGCAACACCGGCAGCAACACCGGCAGCAACACCGGCAGCAACACCGGCAGCAACACCGGCAGCAACACCGGCAGTGACACCGGCAGTGACACCGGCAGTGACACCGGCAGTGACACCGGCAGTGACATCGACGGTCACATCTGGTCATCCTTCTAGAAAGAGAGGAACGGCATCGGCAGTCAAAAGGGGTCCCAGAAAATCGAAAGCCGGCGAAGCCAGAAAGAGTAGAAAGATTTCCAAGGTTGGATCAGTCACCCCGGAAGCGGACGGTGAAGCAGCTTCAGACGACGATGGGTCCGACAGTGGGCCTTACTGCCTGTGTCGCGGGCCTGACGACCACCGCTGGATGATTTGCTGCGAAGGGTGCGAGGACTGGTTCCACGGCGAATGTATAAAGTTGAACAAGGACATTGGAGAACATCTCATTGAAAAGTTCATTTGTCCTAACTGCACAACAGAGGAACTGGCCACCATCTACAAGAAAACTTGCGCGCTGAACGCTTGTCGCAAGGCTGCGCGTCTGACACAAAGCGAAGCCAGTGCATTTTGTTCTAATGAGCACGCACAAACATGGTGGGAGCGCATGGTCAGCAGATTACCCAAAGCCAAGAGCAGAAAAGGGCTCGATGATCAATTAGCACAGGAGGAGTTTATGGCCTTGTTGAATAGTAATCTCGAGGCGATAGATGCAGCGGGCTTGTGGACTCTGGCCAAGGCGCCCTTTTCAGACACGAATGCGCATGCCACCAACGGCGCAAAGCATGGTGAGTCTGCACTTTTGGGCACGCGCCGCAACCTGCCTCACACTGCCAGCATGTTGACAACTTTAGCCTCGCCCATGACTTCAGATGGCCCACTGTTCAAGATTTTGAGTCATGAGGAAAACGAATTCCTAGACCACACTGCGCAAGCCCGCTTGCAATTGAACGAGGAGACCGTGCTGTGCCACAAGATGTTTACTCTGATCGAACTCGCACAACAGCGCCGACGGGCCGCCATTGACGCAGGACACTTCGCCGAGGATATCTGCGGCTACGACTCGCGACTAGATGTCGTTTCGGCCCGGGATGTCTTCTCCGCGTTTGTCCACTCACCCGAAGGCGAAGAGGTATTTCGGCAGTCCATGCTCGCGGATCCTCTGGGAGAAGATGATGCTGTGCGTGGCATGTGCGACCGCAAGCGCTGCAAGGCGCACAGCGGCTGGCAAAAAACGCTGGCGTTGGGCATCAAACATCACATACGGGAGATGGCGGATGAGATGGCCGCCATGGAAGATGAGGAGAATATCGTGCGCGCGGCAGCGGAAGAACGATGGAAGAGGAGGCAGGCAGAGAGTAACTGGGTGGAAGTGCTGAGTGGGTAAATTCCCGGCGGCAGCGGAAGAACGATAATCAAAACAACAGAGAACACTGAGTGGAAGTTTTGGACGGGTAGAAAATCCCAAGATTAAACGGGACAGCCACAAGGCAATAGGTGTTTCGATCTACCTACGTCAAGACATGGGAGGCATTCAGGAATAGCCTGAGCCATCAGCAGGGAGTGTGTTGGCATCACGGGTCATGCGCCTCGGACCTCTCCAACTCACAAATGCCGTTAATGGGAAGGCTTCTCGGGCAGGCTGCGTGTACATGAATAGATTTTTTTCCGCGCCCATTATTGCAGTTAAACGTAAAAAATACGTGTAGAGATGCACCGTTATTGGCAGCACCGGAGAAGCGATGTCAGGACGCGCTCCAAATGGAAGTATGTACATATGTAACTAATGAGGGGGCACGTACATAGATGATACTACCTAGGTATGTACATACATATCTTGAATGTACGGTACATTAGGTACCTGGTACCTCCTAAATGGAGGGGCTGCGACGATCCCCGCTTCCGCCCCTCCAATCCCTGCTTATCAAGCAGGCGACGTGACGTAGAAAAAAAATGTTTGGAGCCTCCATTGGAACTGGAATTACTCCGTACACCTTGCCCTTGCCGACTACGGATTACCCTCTCCCATGAACGAGAAAAAACAAATTTAGGAGACTTTTCCTCTCGGCCGGTGCTTGCGATTCCATCCGACTACGCATCTGACCAAGTCACACACATCACCTCGCAGCTCACCATGTCGTCCTCGAAGCACCCCGAGGATGTCGAAGACGTCGACGATATGCTCGCAGCCGACGACGCAGCCGAAGAGATTGAGCACGATGGCGACGACGACGTTGCCATGGACTCCGATGCCGAAGACGACCAGCAAGCCATGGACATGGACCAAGACGAGGAAGTACTTCTGCAGAACGACTCCATTGCCTACTTCGACCTCCCGCAGGACTCCCTCTTCGCCATCGCCCAGCACCCCGTACATGCCTCCCTCGTGGCCGTCGGCGGCTCAGCAGGCCCTGAAGAGGACGCTCCCGGCGCAGGATGGCTCTTTGACACCTCCGCCGCTACATCACGGCCCGTCCTCCCAGCCAGCTACGCCAGCGATCCAGCCGGCGCAGCAGGAACGCCCACAACGACCCAGCTAGACAGCCTCTTTTCGCTCGAGGGCCACACTGACTCCATCAACACCCTCTGCTGGACATATCCCCGCGGCGAGTACCTCATCAGCGGTGGTCTCGACGGCCGCATGAAAGTCTGGAAAGCCGACGTCCAGCCCGGCCAACCCCTCAGCATCTCCCCCCTAGGAGAAGCCCAAGAAGTAAAAGAAATCAACTGGCTCGCACCATGTCCCTCCCCCGACCACCCCAACACCGTCGCACTAGGCGCCACCGACGGCTCCGTCTGGGTCTACACAATCGACAGCAGCGACCCCTCAAACCCTCTCCAGATCATCCAGAGCTACTTCCTCCACACGGAGTCCTGCACAGCCGGCACATGGACCCCCGACGGACTCCTCCTAGCAACCGTCTCGGAAGACAGCAGCCTCTACGCCTGGGACGTTTGGGGCGCCGCCGCCTCCCGAAACTTGGTCCAAGAGAACGGCATGACAGCCATGTCCCTCACGGGCGAGGACCAGCGCTTCGAAGTAGAAGGCGGCCTATACTCCATCGTCACTGATCCAAAGGGCACATTCGTCGCCGTCGGCGGCGCAGGCGGTGCCGTCAAGATTGTCTCCCTACCACGACTGAGTCAGCCCATGACGACGACGCCGACGACGACGACGACGTCTTCGAAGCAGCGCTCTCAAGCGCAGAAAAGTTCTCGCGGGGGCCCCAAAGTCACCATCTCGGATGCCACGTCCGGGGGCCAGATCCTTGCATCGCTGCACACGCAAGCTGATAGTGTTGAAACTCTCGCTACGACGCTCTCGTCGACGAGTCCGCCTACGGTTCTTCTTGCGGCGGGGTCTGTGGATGGGTCTATCGTGATATATGATGCCACGAGGCGGTTTGCTGTCAGGAGGCATATTTCGGGTGCTCACGAGGGCCATTCGGTTGTGGAGCTGGAGTTTTTGAAGAATTCCTGGTTGCTTACTAGCTGTGGCATGGATGGTGTGGTGCGTAGGTGGGATCTTCGCAGTGGGGGTGTCACGGGCACGACGGCGGGGGGTGCTACGGATAGGGGCCTTGTGAAGGAGTGGAAGGGCCATAGGGGGGATGGGGAGAGGGGTGGTGTGTTGGGCTTTGTGCAGGGGCAGACGGGGGAGAGGATTGTGACGGCGGGGGATGATGGGGTTGCGTTGGTGTTTGAGGCGTGATGTTTTTTTTTAATCAATGAGGTTGGAGGTGCAGAGACAGAGAGATGGTGGTTCAAAAGGTCCAGAACGATAGTGTGTGGATGTTTTGCGGAAATATGTTCATAGAGTTGGGAGTACCATGGGGTTATGTGGTGCTTACGGATGGATGATGGTGCAGACTAGGAGCGCTTTCTGCGGAACTATATAGAAGAGAGGCAGAGATTCAAGTTGATTTCCATGGACGTTGTCTTCTGCAAGCTGATGAGCCAAAGAAGGGGAAGACAAATCTTACCCAGGGGTGGAATGTCAGCGACGTCAAAAGAACTACATAGCCAAAATAGATGCCCGTCCGAATTCACATCAACGAGCACCTCCCGCACATATAAAGCCGCAACACACAGTGCATACTACATCCATCAACACAGCACGTCAAAAAGGGGCAAACGAGAATCCAAATATGTAGCAAGCTTATTTCACAGCCACACATACTACCGCACCAAACGCCACCCCGGACCCGAAATTTCCCAATGTTGAGATGAGCCAATTCCTTCCTAACCCTCCCGCTTTATAGCCTTTTATAAAAACATGGTAAATAGAACGCCCCTTGGTGTTGAATTCCATCCAGTGTCCAAACAAAAGGAGACGAAGAACGAGACCGAAGAAGAAGAAAATCAAATAGTCAAAAATGGGGCCTTTGTTCTGTCCAGACAAAGACCAAAAACTCAAAAATGTCGTCGGAGCGTGAGAGAAGATGTGGATAGTGCAAGTCCTCTAGATCTATGAGTGCGCATGATGAATACTATACACCCCTGCTCGTTCGTGTCCTGCCTTTGTGCAAGCTATCGAACCGGTGAATGTTGAAGTACGTGCTTCTCCTTTTTCCGATTTTCCAAATAAACAGAGATGCGAAGAAAGGACACAGTAAAAAGAAGAAAAAAAGTAAAGCGAAGAAAGGGTATTGTAAATGTTCGTTACTGGGTAGTGTCCTCCACAGGGGGGCACGTGCAGAAGAGGTTGGTGTCGCCGTAGGCTGTAAGCAGGTTAGCTGAGTCACCGCTTGATCAGAATCACGACACTCCAGGAATTATCAACTTACTGTCGTCAACACGGGTTACGGTCGGCCAAAACTTCTTCTCCATCAAGTACGACAGAGGATAAGCGGCCTTTTGACGTGAGTAAGGGCGGTCCCATGTACCCTCACCGTCACCCACAATCAAGTCCTTCTGCGTATGGGGCGCATTGCGGAGGACATTGCCCTGGCGAGGCTGCTTGCCCTCCTCGACTTCGCGAATCTCTTCGCGGATGCTGATCAGCGCATCGGCGAATCGATCCAGCTCCTCCTTGCTTTCGCTCTCCGTGGGCTCGACCATGAGCGTGTTGGGCACAGGCCAGCTCATGGTTGGGGCGTGGAAGCCGTAGTCTTGGAGACGTTTGGCAATGTCAATGGCCTCGATGCCAGCCGACTCGCGGAACGGACGGGCGTCAATGATGAACTCGTGAGCGCAGCGGCCCTTTTCGTTGGTGTAGAGAATGGGGTAGTGGTCCTTGATACGGGCAAGGAGGTAGTTGGCATTGAGCAGAGCCACGCTGGTGGCCTTGCGGAGACCCTCGTCACCTATTCACAAATGTTAGATCAAATTGACCCAGAGGGCGCGTGGTAAGTTTTCAAGGGAGAGCAAAAGTGAAATGACACGGGACAAAATGCTTGGGGCAAAAAGATCAAAGAAGAGAGGTCGAAACCTACCCATGGTCGCCATGTAAGCCCAGCTGATGGGCACAATGCTGGCACTGCCGTAAGCAGCGCTGGACACAGGAGTCTGGCCATCAACGTCAGGCAAAAAGGGCTTCAGGTGAGACTTGACACAGATAGGGCCGACACCGGGACCACCGCCGCCGTGGGGGATACAGAAAGTCTTGTGAAGGTTCAGATGGCAGACGTCAGCGCCGAGGGCTCCCGGAGACGTTAGTCCAATCTGAGCGTTCATGTTGGCCCCGTCCATGTACACCTGGCCGCCGTGCGCGTGAACGAGGTCACAAGCCTTGCGAACATCAGGTTCAAAGACACCATATGTACTGGGGTACGTCACCATGAAGGCACCAAGCTCCGCCTCATACTGCTTGCACTTAGCCTCGAGATCAGCTAGGTCCAAGTTGCCGGTTGCCAGGTCACACTTGACGGGGACCACACGCATGCCCGCCATGGCGGCGGAGGCAGGGTTGGTGCCATGAGCGGAAACAGGGATCAGACAAATATCACGCTTGGGTCCGGGCTGCTGCTCATGATACTTGCGGATAGCTCGCAGACCGGCAAACTCGCCTTGGGCACCAGAGTTGGGCTGCAGTGAGGTGTCATCCATGCCAGTCAGGGCAGCGAGCTGCCGGCGAGTTATGGTGAACAAAGTATTCCATCCCACCTTGCTGCTCTCAGGGGCGTGCGGGTGGATATTAGAGCTTTTGTGATAGCCAACGAGTTCCATCTGGCTTGTTGCGTTGAGCTTCATAGTGCACGAGCCCAGGGGTATCATGGAGTGGACGAGAGACAGGTCTTTGGACTGCAGGTGGTGAATGTATCGGAGCATCTCGGTCTCGCTGTGGTAAGAGTTGAAGACGGGATGAGTCAGGTAGCTAGACTCTCGGCGAACAATGTCGGGGATCTCGTCAACAATCTGCTTCACAGACGGTTTCCAGCCGTTGGTCCATAATTTGTTGGCCATGGCGACGCAAGAGTCACTATGATTTTTCCTAGCAACAGACTTGAAAGCCTGAACAACGTTGAGATAGGTTTCCATCCTAAAGGTAGGGAAGGCAGCAAGAACGACCTGATTCGCGGCCCGCCCCTTTCCACTGCTGATCGAATTCCGAAGGAGATTATCGCGAAGCGTCTGACAAGCCTCAGCACTGTCAAAAGTTATGGTTACAGTGTCCGACAGAACCCGACCCTGAGGGTCAAGAGTGGCAGTGGTGACTGGGAGACCGTAATGCTGCGCGGCAGACTGAACCATACGGGAGTAGCGAAGATTGGTCACGGCCATCTCCTTGAGCTGGGCTGGGCCATGGTAAACGGCATACATGGCAGCCATATTGGCCAGGAGAGCCTGAGCAGTACAGAGATTGCTAGTAGCCTTTTCGCGACGGATGTGTTGCTCTCGGGTCTGTAAGGCCAAACGCAGCGCGCGCCCTCCAGTGCGGTCCTTGGAAACACCAACAATACGGCCGGGCAGACGTCGCTTGCTGGATTCCTTGACGGCCATAAAGGCAGCGTGAGGTCCACCAAAGCCCAGAGGAACACCAAATCGCTGCGAGTTTCCAAATGCAACGTCGGCGCCCCATTCGCCAGGGGGCGTCAGGAGCGTCAAAGCAGACAGATCCGTGGCAACGCTAAAGAGTGTACCCTGCTTGTGAGCAATATCCGCCAGCGATCGATAATCACCCACACCGCCGTTGGTGTCAGGATATTGAGCCAGAATGCCTATTAGATCATCCCCAAGATTCTGAATCTTCTGTATCGCGTCGGAAGTTGATACGTCGAGTACCTGAAGGCGAATACCGAAGCCCTCGGCACGGCCACGCATGACCTGGATGGTGTCGTCGTGGACGAGGTGAGAAACGACATACGTCTTGCCAGGTCGCTTGGCACGAGATGCTGGGAGGCTGTTCAGAGACATGGTCATGGCCTCGGCGGCCGCGGTGCCTTCGTCCAGCAGACTAGCATTGGCGACAGGCAGACCAGTCAAGTCGCAGACCATTGTTTGGTAGTTGAGCAACGACTGAAGACGACCCTGGCTCACTTCGGCTTGGTAGGGAGTGTAGCTGGTGTACCACGCTGGGTTCTCGAAAACGTTCCGCTTGATGACTGGGGGGGTCTGGGTGGGATAGTAACCTCCACCATTCATCCACGTGTATATGATATTTTTGCCATGCATAGACTTGAAGGTCTTGGTTATGCCAGTCTCACTGTACTGTTTTGGAAGAGACTGGATCTTTTCTTGGGGAGGCAGCATGATGTCCTCCGGTATGACCTGAGCAACAAAGGCGTCCAGAGTGTCAACCCCAGAGTTCATTTGCTTCAGCATGGCCGCGATATCCTCATCGCGCGGACCAATGTGCCGTGTAGGAAAGTCCTCCCATGGAAGAGAAGCCTCCGCATTCTTCATCCGCATGTCCCCAAAGGCAGGATCCTGACGGAATTCATCAAATGGGTTGCGATGAGGTCCGTTCAAAGGTGCAACAGGTGCAGCCCTGGTTTTCTGCGATGCCCAGCGGGCGGCAACGGCACGAGAAATGGCAGCGCGACTAACAAGAAGCGCGGCCGAAGGCCGCAAGGGCGCTCCTCGGGCGAGAGCCAGTCTCAAAGCCATTGCGTGCTCTGTGGCTGTTTGCGGACGGTGCGTGTCGCGCAGACGGTTCAAGGCCTCGGGATCCTGAGAGATGCCGAGTATGTGTCAGTCGACGAATATGGTCAGGAATTATGTCGACAGCCAAGTGACATAAGCACCTTCTGAGCCCAAAGTCGGTTGATCGATGGTGGTCGTGGTGGTTGTAAGTTGTGACTTGTGGGGTTGAGCCGAGAGCGGTGGGAGTAGCGGTGGCCGACTGGTGGCAAAATGAACCAACACGCCACCAATGCGATGCGAAGGGACAATGAAATGAAAGACTGGGTAGAAGAAAGATGCCCAGGCGGAAAAGATGGCGGGGAAGAGCAGAAGAAAGACGTCAAAAACTTATCCCCAGATGGGGACGGTTAATAGCATTCTGTGACTAAAGCGCTTTGCTCGCGATTCCCACTTCTCACAAGTGAATCCCATTTTTAGTTGTTCCAAAATCTCTTATCATATGCCGTCCTTATCGGATCCCGCCTTTATCGGATCATGCAGGGTCAAATAACCGTCTCTAAGCGGGCGGCTCTGAGTGGAGACGTCGTCGTTCCATTCCCGTCCTGACGGAAGTTCTTCGGGCCGCGCTGGGAATTCTGCGCCTATGCCTCTTTTTCATCGACGACGGCCGAAGTCGCCCTGTCATACGTATATCACCGCTTCTACCTGCCCGACACGACTACAACACCACTACTCACAATGTTTGGAGGATGTATGTGTCACGCCACGCCCGTGGAGCAGTTGAGATAATTCACTCAGGAAGTCTGTAATCGCGATAGCTAACAGCTCGTTGAACCAGTCGCCCCCCCGCAGCAGTCCCCCGAGGAGATCCGCGCCATGGAGGCCGAGGCCGTCTTTACAGTGCAGCAGGTCGTCGCGGCTGCCTTCATGCTGTATCTCTGTATGTTTCTCTCACCTTGTTCCCTTTTTACTTGTTGCTCGGTCGATCTTCTTCGTGATCCACGCGGAGAGGTTTGACGAGACCCTGCCTTGCCTGAGGCTGCATCACAAGTTCGGAAAACAGGTTATTTGCTGACTCGGCAATGATGCTTGACAGCTCCTTTCGCCATCGACATGGCTAGCAGAGTTTTTTAGAGAGCATAGACTTCGGACCCAACCAGAAGACGCAATTCAGACGATGAGGAAACCCCCGTACTTTCGATTTCGGGCGGAGACAAGAGGCCATAGAGACAGAAGACGATGAAGGCTTCTCTGTGCCTGTCCATGTGCTGGGCGGCACAATGAAACCCTTCAACACCAAGAGTAATGACGACCCAATGCGCCTACGATTCGGCAGGGCGTGCTGCTCACTGTATAGTGTACGATAAAGAGCGAAACCAGAGAACTATCTAGAAAGGCATATGGACGCCTTAAGTATACGGGAAATCTATACCACAATTAATCAAGGGACCCAAGCTTCGGCGTGCTTAAGTTATTGGTAGCACGCGCAGCCATTGATTGTTCTAGCGGCTCGTACACGAAGCTATGTTTCTGCCTTGCTATAATCGGTTTCTTGAGTGTTCTCATAGCCTTCATATGAACGGCATCACTCGCGCCTAGCTACAAGCGGTTCCGCGATCGTTCCAGTTGCTTGTATGAACCTGAGAGCTCACTTTATGTCATTCTAGACATGTTCCAAAGGTTATCCTAACGTTAATGATATGTTGAAAGCCGCTCAACCAATGGAACATCGACGCCACATTACATGACCGATAACTAGGTATCAATCTGGATTCGCATCGAGCTACGAGTAGTTCAGAGGGCGTCTTAAAGCCATGTTTTAGGCCGCATATTCAAGGTCCCATCCATTCTTTCCCACTACCACGCCTTAGACGCAGCTCCTTTTTCCATTCTAAACAAAATACCATTCATTGGCGCATTGACACTTAGTGGCATTTCAAATTCGGCAGAAGCGCTCCATACAGGCCTTGCCACTCAATGAGCCTCGTTTGCACCTCCATCTTCACGCTCATCAGCTTGTTCTGTCATCTTAACTTTGAGTTCCCCTGACGGCTCTTTTCCCATTGCTGCAAGTCTTGTGCAAGTATTTCTACTTCCTTCCTCAAGTGCTGCAGTTGCTTTTCATAGTCTTCCAATACCTGGTGTCGCTTGTTAGCCTCCCGAGTTTCCTGTAAACCAGCTTGCCGGGTCATGGTATGCAATGATTATTACATCGTCATGAGATGAGAAGCTAAAAATAGGAGCAAAGAAGATGATACTATAAATGGACTTACTTTCTTCGCCTTGGCCTCAGTCTCCGGATCCAGGCCCTCCCCATCTTGGCCACCAGGTTGATCGAGCTCCTTGCTCAAGCGGTCCGAGTATACCCTCAAAGAGATGAGCCTACTCCACATTTCCTCCTCCCTGGCTCCCACAGCCGGGTCATTGACCTGTCTCTCCAAAACCTGTAGTCTGTTCTTGAGATCATCCTCGTCCGCACTCAGCGCATAGCCTCGGTTCCGCAGAATCTGCACCTTGGCCGCCAGGACTAGACACCTCTCACTAATGGCAGTCTGCCGTCTTCTAGCCGCCAGTGCCCTAACCTCGGTCTCCAGCTCGTGCCGCTGCAGGATAGCATCGAGGCTGCCGTTGATCTGATGCAAGCGCGTGTTGAAGTCGTTGATGGCCCGCTTCTGCGTCTTCAGACGATCCGCTACGCCCGTGAACCCTGAGCACAGCACGGGCATGTACCCCGAAGCTGGCTTCTTCTGCAGTGCTTCCTCCCACTCGTTGGCATCTTCGTGAGGCTGAGGCTTGTAAAAAGGGACGTGGGCCTCGTCGACCTTGTTGTAAAAGTAGTGTTTGAAGACGCAACTAGGGCCGGAGGGATCCCATTTTTCAGTCACGAGCTTGATCTGATCGACGATTGGTTTCTGCTGGTCTAGAACACCCAAGTTAGGCATGACGCTTTCGCCTGCGGTTTGGAAGAAGGCGAGGGGAGAAAGAGGGGTCGCGGCTGGTGTGAGACCTACGAGGTGTGTCCCTGCCTGGTTGCCATAGGGAACTTGACAGCTGCGCTTGTGATTGAGACAAGGCGGGCATTTGCTGTGCATTTTGCTGCTGTCCGAGCGCATTATTGCCCGTGGTGTTGTTGTTTTGCTGGTTGGCCATGGCCTGACCGAATATGCTGCTCGCGGCAGTAGGCTGAGATTGCTGCGCAGGTTGTGGTTGACCGAAAAGGCCCCCCGAGCCCGCCGGCTTGGTTTGACCGAACATCGACATGGTCTCTCGAGATGAGGTTGAGGTGGTGAAGTCTGGTGGAGCTGTTGGATATCGGTTGCTCCCCAGCAGGAAGTATGAGCTATCTGATGCCGTCGAGTATCATACACTTATTTGCGGGAGCTGGCACGTGGACTTTGGATCAGGTCAATAAGGTATATAGATCAGCTTGGAGCTCGTCTGGTCGTCCAGCTCTGTCTGGATGGCAGATTTTTGCGAGGTGTTGTCGCGCGTTAGTTGTTGAAAGTTGAGGCTCTATTTCCTCTCGTTTTCCATTGGTGCAGTTTCGCGCCGCCTTCCCGTCCATGTCAGCCAAGTCTCCACCCCTACCCATCCACCAATCAAAGACGACCAATTCCATTCTCAACCTCCAGATTCCCGACGTCCAGCGACCGGCACCAGCTTCACCAACCTCACTTCGTCTCGACCCAAAGGGCAGTCCCCATCCCAGGCAAGGCAACATGGCGGCCCGACGAACTCAGTACGTTCTGGAATGATCCTCCGTCTTTTCATCTCCTCCTCTGGTGCGATTGAGGTCATCCGGCCCGGGGCCTAACAACGATAACCCGTGATCTTTACTGTGGCTAATATACCAGACTGCAGGTTCCATCAGGAAGTCCTCATCGACACCACACCACTCCCCGACAGCATCCCCGCCGTTAAGGAGGTCGGCACCAGTTCCGCGCCCCTTCTATCGGCATCTTACTTCATTGGCGCACGATGCCGCGACTACAACGATGATTACATGCAGTGCAAGAACGAGAACGCCGGTCGCGGCGAATTCGACTGCATGAAGGAAGGCCGCCGAGTCACTCGCTGCGCGCAGAGCGTGTACGTTGGATATATCCCTACCCCGAGCCGAGTTTTCGAGTTCTGAACGGGGACAACGAACAAGTCTTGGAGCTTTCTGAACTTCTCAATGCTGACGCCCAATGGCGGGCGCAACACAGGCTCAAGGACATCGATACACACTGCTTGGCCGAGTTCCGTAAGCACTGGGATTGTCTCGAAAATCGAAACCACCAGATGTGGCAATGTCGACCTGCCGAGTGGAAGCTGAACAAGTGTGTCTACGACAAGCTGGTAAGTCGAGCGATCAACCTCTCTTCAGCAACGTTGAAGAGGAATAGTGAAGCGTTGCGGCGGTTGTCTTATTGTGTATTCGCTAATACAGATGGACGCAGAATTTGGAGAAAAAGATCCCCGACCAGCCCCCCAATGTTACGCCCGTGCATCTGCGGACACATCAGATTTTTGCTGATAGGCGCATTGGTCCCGGTGATGGCAAGCCTTTTGTTGCGGGACAGTCTGAGGCGAAGCAATAGGGGAGGCCTAGGAATGGTGAAGGAACCAGCGAGACGTCATTATGTATATCTGAATCCAATTGAACGGTCGACTGTTTGGTCTGGAGCTGTCTGTCCAAGATTCCTCGTGATGCAGTGAATCTCCTTGCGGATGGTGGATGGAATATCGCCACCATCTCACGAACGTGCCCGGCTGGATTGGCCGCCGTTGTGGCTATTCGCTTTGTCTTTAACATTCTAAACTCTGGTTCTCCCCTTTTCTGCCTACAACAGTTATTACGCTGGCTAACAAACCCCCCATCACTGTGTCTTACTCAGTCTGGGCTGCGGTCTACCAGCTCCCCTGGCCGCCTTCAAGACATCGACCGTCTCCATGCCACAGAATTATGCCGGCCCCGAAGCCCGAGCATTATGCGCGTCTTTTGCGCACTCTGTCCATGAAGCCCCAAGTGACCAAATACGTGGCCGGGCAAACAGCCGGCATCCAAGAAGATTGTCTCCTGACGGTCACTGATTGTGCAATGTGTCGAACAAGTGAGCAGGCATGTGGGTGACGTGGTAGGTCCGATGCCTTGAGCCGCCTGGCAAGATGGAATCGTGTCACGGCGCCGTGTTTCTCAGCAGGTGATGGCAAGGGGGGTTACATGAGTTCTCACGAGTGATGCGGTAAGGAAGTGCAGTCTCGTGCTGTCCTTAGTGGCCACTGGCCAGACTTAGCAAGGGTCCAACTCTGCTGATGGAAGACAGGAAAGGGAATTGCTAGAACGGGGTGGTCGTGATTTTTCGATGGATCTTGCTATATTTGTTTTTTTATTTCGTCACGTTTCTTTCTACTAAAAGAGCAGTTACGTCTTCACCAAACCGCAAGGCATGTTGAAGTGTGGGTGTTGCGTCTTGCCAGTTGGTTGCTTCCTCCCCTTTCCAGAACACCGTTTATTTTTTACACTCCATTCGAGTGCAGGGTGTGTTCATACGTGCACTTGCGCACATAAGAGGAATGAGGACAGAGAAAACAGGCAATAATAGAGACTGACATGAACAAGAGCCTTCTGAGCACCCGTGGCAAGGAAATGTCTGTATGTATTGCATTCGCATGTTTCCTAGGCTGCCCCCGCTACCCTGCACCGAAATTCAACGAGCTTTCCATGTTTCATTCCGACTCAAGATGCCTTCAAGTAGCTCCGTGGAAACACAGCCATTTCTCTCCATAACTATTGAACGTACGTACCTACGGAGTAGAACAACGAAAACACAATAATAACAGTGAATGTTTACTTGTGTACCCAACTAGTCAACAGTCAAGACTCAGGACACCCCGAGAAAGCGGCTTTATCTTAACTGCGTCCATGCCATATCCACGCCCTCCATTCCAAACCCCAGCGCAGTATGTAACAGGGCGAAACAAGATCATGACCACGGCCTGATTGGTGTACATACGGAACAAAAGCGTAAAACTCCGCAGTAAGTCAGCAGAAACTCGTGCCCAAAAAAAGCAGAAACCCCCCCCTTGCGTGTCCTTGTTGGGCAATGGGGACAGATCGTTGCCACTGCCAGCAAAATCTGTCTCTGACACTCTGTTTCGTTTGTCTCCGTAAGGGAGGGGGGGTCGCGATTATCTTCACCGAGTCACAACAATTACGGAGTATATGTTTACCTAACCAAGTACATTACTACATTGTATGCCACATTTGAGCCCCCTCGCAGCCTGCAGGGATGGAGAGGATGGTCCCGAAGCCCCGAACCCATGTCTCCATCTCAACCGGGCATTGTGAAACTCAATGGGGGTTCTCCGCGTTTACGAATATGTAGGTGACTGCAGGGTTGAAAAGCAACTGCAATTATGTATGCATGTACATACAAAACATTTTGTTGACTGATTTTGCTTGTTTGCTTTTTTATTAGGGGCCTGCATTATTCGGGGTTGGACTCTGGAGAATGTTGTTTGAAGATATTGGCGGGAGCGGGGGTGGGGGAGGTGTCAGTTATGTGCCTTAACCGTGCTCAACCGAGGAACTTTTGCCTTGAGCTTGTCACTCCTTCGTCACGATGCAACGAGCCCACGATCGTTCATCGAAGCATCGGATCATCGGATCATCGGATCAAGCGGCATGGAAATGCATGCTATTCCCATGCTCACTCTGCCGTATCCCAATGTGCATCTCATGTGTTTCTTTCACTGCACAAGCTCGAAAGACTGGGGCAATCTCTCCGGGACTTGCCGGAAAGATGCCCACAGGCAGGTACATTAGGTACCTAAGGTATGTAGCAGCGACGTTGTGCAAGTTGCAACTATGCAAGACGGAACATGCGGACCGTAAAACGCGTATGCCACTGCACATGCAGAACAAATGCGGGCCATACTACATGCACACCGTACATGCAGATCGCTCGCAGATTCAAGAGAGAGTGAGTGTGACTTGTAAGTTGTGAGTATGACTGCAGATGCGGAGCCGGTCATCATGAATCGAGTTGATGGAGAAGCCGTTTGGCATATGTAAGATGGTCACATGTGAACGATGGACACGTCAGCTCATGTGTGAATGTACTGTACTGTAGTCTGTAGCAATGCTGGTTGCTGCACTGGATCGGAGGAAGATCAACGCGATGATGTCGATACTAACGAGTTTGAGGACAGGTATGATGCATCGTGGTAACATCATATTTCTTCTACAGAGCGTATGTACTATGGACTTATATGATATATCTAGGGAAAATATACGTAATGAATGTAACATGTTGAGAAATTTCTATAGAGCGTTGAGTCTGGGCATTCCCCATAATCCATCGGCCAAAGAGACTTGCAGCCTCCATGTATCCCGACAGACATCTATTTTTCGTCTGCAGTGTGATCTACCTAGCAGGATCATCTATCATATGCAGATAGTATTCCAATCGTGAATCCGTGTTGAATCTTGCCAAACTTCTTTTCTCCATTCTCCCTCTGAAGAAAACGGCGCACCAACCGAGGCCCCCGTTTTCAGATGACACTCCTAAACATAGTGTAGCTTCCCACCCCCCCATCATCACTCCTCTCGAACCGAAAATACGTCGAATATATTCGATCCCCCGTCTTAGGCGACGCCCACGAAAATACCCGCTCCTTGCTCACCAGCCGCCAACCCAACCCCTCCGGCACCCCAAACGCCTCCATCGCACCCACATGGTTAGAGCTTGGAGCCATAGACCCGGCTTTGATATGGCCCGTCTTGATGAGGTTCTCATTGTACACATCGGGGATTTCTTCCACGCTCAGCGTGATGGACTTGCTGGCACGGAGAAAGAAAAGCACCATGACGAAGGAGAACATTTCTGGTTCAATGTGCTGCAGAGCCGAAGAGCAGACCACGTGGTCGATGGGCTCCCGGCCGGCTCCGTGAGGTTCATGAGGGTGGAATGCATGGTAGCCTGGTGGACGGAGTCGTAGAGGCCCGTTTCGCGGCAGATATCCAGCATGCCGGAGGAGATGTCGCATCCTAGAAGACGGTAGTTTCCCTTGGTCTCTTTGGTCCCATTGGATCCATTGGTGATAGAATTGTTCGGAGGCGAAGACGAAGGGGTAATAGATAAAGAGGCAGCATGTCTCATATATTTCTGGCTCTGCGCCAGCATTCGTCCAAAAGCACCTGTTCCACAGCCAAGATCAAGAATTGTCCCCGAAAAGTCATATTTCTCTACCAGCTCACCCAGGGATTGTTTAATGGTATTATCTTCGGTACTCATCAGATAGTCATACTTTGGAGCCATGGCATCATACGCGGACGCGGTGCCGAGATGGCGGCTGTCCTGCTCCAAGGGGTGACGAAGCAAGTGATTCGCAATATAGACATTAATCAAGGCCCCGTGGCCACCCGGGAAGCCCTGCAAAATGGACAAGTCTTGGTATTGTCCCGTGGGGAGGAACTCCGCCGGTTGAGGATTCACCTCAATGACGAAGACTTGTCCATCGGGCGTGACTCGAAGATCGACGTCACAGCCCGTGTTATTCGTTGTGCAGCTGCTGACGGCGAATGCTTCTATGGCTGCCTGCTGGAGATGCTCATACAGCGCGGCATCGTCTTCTTTCCGCAGGAGCTCCATGTGTGTGCCGTCGTCGAACTTGCCGTCAAAGGTGAGGAACTGCTCTTTCTGTGGCAAGGGCTTCTTCATTCGGTAGGCCAATGGTGTGACAGCTACACAGCTCTGGCCTAGTTGAACGACGACACAGCCATAGTCCTTGCCTTCAATGTATTCCTGCACAACGATATCTTCGCTGTTCCGCCCGGCGGCCTCAAGAGAACGTGCGTATCCAGCAGGGTCTTCCATGCCCAACCCGGTGGCACGCCTCATGCGCGGCTCCTGCAATGCCTCGTGCATGCGTCGAAGCGCAGAGTCTAGCTCCTCCTGATTGCGGCATACGGACCTCTCGTCAATCAACTGGCTGGCACATCCAAACCCGGGCTTGACGAACAAGGGAAACCGCTCGACGCCAGGAACTCGTGGCGCTCCATGAAGCCTGGCCGCTTCGTAGAAGTCGTTCTTTGTCTGGGACCTTTCCGAGCTGCGGACTCCGCAGGATGGCAGGTCCAACGATTCGAAATAGCGGGAAGCGTCTGCCCCCGCAACCTCGTCATTGGGCGTGCCCCAGAGGAAGTTGAAGTAAAAGTCGAATCCCTCAGCAACTGCGTCATTAATCTGCTGCTCTGCCTTGTGTTTGTGTATCCAGCGGTATTCGAATTCATGCTGAGAGGTGAATCGTCCTGGCTGAGAGGTGATGGTGTCGAGATCCTCCAAGACGGAGCCTGACCCTTCGTAAGAGGATAGAAAGACGCAGATTCTCATGGCTTCTGTCTCGAGTGTTGTCACGTTGGAAGAAATGAGAGATAATTTTGAGTAGACAATGATTCAACCTGTTAACAGTTACCTTGCAAAGCAAGCGAGCAAGAAAATCGGAGCACGAGGGCTCGACATAAATGTCCACTGCTGCTTTGGTTCTGCCGTGTCATATTGACCCGTCTTTGAAAGATCAGCGAGTTATTGGCTCATAAGTGCATCAATAGTCGGCCATGGCACGACGCCAGTTGCCGTTGATTACGGCATCTCGATCCACCCTTGCGCCAACATCGTCGGGTTTGCACAGCGAGGGGAAAGACCTTTTGTTACTTGTATAGGACTGCGATGTGGCAAATTCCCTTGGATGGACTTGAGCTTGCATTCTATGGTAGATGCCCAAAGATCTAGCTTACACATACCCTTGACTATACCCATGGCCATTCCAAAGGGTCATGTGCAAATATGTCGATTGCTATTGATGGATCTGAGGGTTTCTTCCCGTGCCTTGGTTGTGATGGAACTCTTCCGACAACGCAGCGTGCGCACCGGGCCTTTCGTCATATTACATACTCCTAACGCACGCTTAGCGGCTGAAAATAAGTCTTGAAAGTTGTACCTATACAGTGTCAGTATCAGGTTTGAGGGATGGTAATTTGACAAATTGCGTGGCCTCTCGTCGTGAAGCATTGCTGCATTGATGCCGACGACGACAGCATCCCCAGCTTACGGAGTGAGGGCCGCCCCGTTGCGGTCGCTGTCTCAAACGTCCCGTGCCGCTGACGTGGAACGTCAAGTTTCCGATGCCCGCTTGACGAAAACACCAATATCCGTACGGTACGGAGTTTATATGTGCATACCTACATATCACCAAGGTTGTTCCGTACATGCAACGGGCATGCAGACATCTCGGAGGTATCGCGGGGCGCAGGTGTTCGCAGAGGCGGTGGGGGCCATACATACATATGTGCTCAATGCAGTCAATGCAAGGCCGTCGATGGCCATGCTGCAGCTGAGATACCTAGGTACATATGTACCAGGTACAGGCAGCATCCATCTGCCCATCCCATGATCCATCCCCTCATGCCATCATCTCGCCCTCCGTCTCAACATGCTGGTCAACTAATCACGGCAGGCTAAATAGAAGCACGAAGAGTGATCCGCACTCGGCTATCATGAGCCGAGGAACGTCGGACAAGCATGGCTGCATGGCCCATTATCATGGGGTGACTTTCGGCTCCGCGATGAGGCCCGTTGTCGAGAATCCAATGTTCCAATGTCGCTTCACGTTGATATACGAATCAAGGAAACCTTGCCGCAGATTCGTGCATACGAGGGATACAGCAGAAGAAGTGTGGGCGACGGACGGCATGACTTATAGGTAGTTATACGTAAAGCAAAACATCAAACCTTCCCGGTACTACGTACGCTGCTGTGCCCGGCCGGCGTCGGCTGCCCAATCTTCATATTTGTATTTCCCCAACGCTTAGTTAGTGTCGCATCACGATTGTCACCATCTGACAAGCACCTGATTGACAACCCTCGCATAGCATTATGTATCGGAAGCCAGGCTGGAGGAAGGGGGGCGACCTGCTTCATGTCTCAGCGGAAACGTCTCCGTCTTTGAGTTATTCCCGCCAAGTCGTTCGCGGTTTTGTCTGAAGTCTTGTATATCTCGCCACTAGTACGTGATCTTCATTCGCGGCCGGCAACGGAAAGAAGAGACCATGTTGGTTGGGCTGTCTGTAGTATGTACTCCGACCGTAGATAACATCTTGTGGCCAAAAAAGTCGAGGTGCTGGTTGCTCCTGCTTTTTAGGTGCACAGGTACCAGTATTCGGGCCCCAGCGGGAACAATCCGAACTATGTATGGGGAGTAGCACTCGGATCAATTCATCATCTCAAGATTGCTGCGGCCTGGTCCAGCGCGGGATCAACATGGGATGGCATTGCTCTGAGAGAATTGGTCATTATAGACGAGGCAACAGGCTATATTGCGCTAGGTAGTAGGGAGAAGACCGAGTCAAAAAATAAGGATTGAAAATTGCTTCGACTGTCTGTGGGGTGGGAAGGAGTACCAAGTACCTCCTAGTTTGACTTAGCCCTCACACGCATGATGATGTCGGAGCCGGGGCGCCATGTTGTTACACACGTAGGTAGGTATAGAAATGCATGTATGTACATACATACATACCTACATTATACATATGTACATAGGTAGACGATGGCGAGAAAAAGGTTGTTGTTCGGTAATAAGACTCCCGTGAGTCCGCGACGATGTGGGCAGCCGTTCGCTTCGGCTTTCCGGGTCCGCTGTTCCTCCTGCGGATGGACAAGTCGCATTACGAAAAATTAGTACGTAATTGGCGTCGCACAAGGCAGTGCAGATGAAACAACGTTTGCACGGCGATGAGGCAAAGGGAAGGAGGAGGAAATGGAAAAGCAGGAAAAGGGTGAATCAGGAAGCCGGTGAGCAATGCAGGCGCGTCGGAAGCTCGAGGGGACATGTTTCCGGCCAAAGCGGCCAACCGCGGCCGTAACCAGGTGACAGCGAGGTGACAGCCGTGACGGCAGATTGGCGCCCGTCTGTCTCCGACGCATCGAGAGAAGGCATCTCCGTTCCGAGTTCCTGATGCCAGATTTGTCGCCTCTCTTGATGCCTGTTTTTTTTTTTTACGGAAATAGGAACAACTGCAATACGGAGCGAGCCAAGTGGCGCCCCACTGGCCGAGAGATGAGGACGTTTCAGGGACGACATCACCCCACATTACCAGAAAGCAGACTTTTAGTCTGTTCAGTGGGGCCAGGGCCAGTGGCAGGCTCAGCACGACCCCGGTTAGTCGGCTGCTCGGCTGGGCCAAGCGCCTGGAAGCCATGGACGAGAGAGAGAATCGTCGGGAGGCCAGCCATCTCAATCCGGGACCTCACCATCAGACG
This sequence comes from Claviceps purpurea, assembly GCA_029405325.1. NCBI lineage: Eukaryota > Fungi > Ascomycota > Sordariomycetes > Hypocreales > Clavicipitaceae > Claviceps > Claviceps purpurea. The sequence continues at coordinate 4,453,588 of CM055782.1, read as the reverse complement.
ACGATGGATGGATAAACACCCTTCCGCGTCGCAATCTTTTTGGCAGGATCCCACCGTCGTGATCCCTTCACTAAATGCTCCGATCTGCGCCCGTCCAGCGCAATGCATCGTTGTTTCTCCTGAGATTGCGCCATCTAGGTAGGTATGTATGTAATGTACCCCGTATCCTCATTTTGGAAGTCTGCCATACACTGCGCGTCGCATATCCTGCGCGGCACCGATGCCTGATGGGCCAAGAGTAACTGATCAATGTCTCGAAAGACTCTTGAAACGGTGGCTTCCATTGATCAGATGTCTGCGGTGTGATGACGATGCTCGAGACAAAAGATGTCAGCCTGTGTAACCATTAATTCATGCCATTATGTGTAACTCCCACCAAATTCCCCGTGGAAATCCCCTCTTCAATCTGCGCAGCCGCCGGCAACCTTGACGATCATTAGTAACGATGTACTCCGTATGGTACCTACATATTGCAAATATTGTCAAGGTCAGGGGATGCTTCTTGCAGGGTACTACAGCAGGGCATCGCAGGCATTATGTGAAGTGAAACCAGGGGAACAAACAAACCCTCAACGAAGTGTGCTGGACGGCGAAATTAAGGGAGATGGGCACCAGCTTTTGGAAGCAAGTGGAAATGCGTCTGATGTCATGCTCCAAGCCAGGCTATGATATTGTAGGCGGGGAATACATAGGTACGTATGTACATATGTACATGTAAGGCTACAACCCTTGCTACTGTAGCCCACACAGGCACCGATGCTGGCATTCGCCCACATCCGTGGCATCAATTTGTGGCATGGATCCGCGGCATCGGATCAGATCTGTGGCATCAGGTTGTAACAGAGGGCTCGGCACACGAGTTGGCCGCTGTTGAATCTTCATTGTTGGTGATGGCAACGGACAATGAGCAAGCCAAGATTGCAGGAAGCGGACGTGAACTCGGACTGCTCAGCGTCACCCGCAATGAGTGTGTTTGAGCCACTACGCACACCCCCAGTCCATGACTTCATTGGATGCGTCGTTGCGGTTCAGGGCGTGTGGTGCAGGGCGTCTGTTAGCGTCAGGGGCCGCTGCAAATTCTTGTCCACTCAGAGCCGCGGACCCCTGGCGCTACTGCGCTGCTACGATTGGGCACAACGCGTCATCTGGATGCAGTGGCGGGTTGGGAATGGAGGGAGGATGAATCAGTCCGATCGGGTTTGCCAGACATTTTGCAACTCGCGCATCGGGACATCATGCATCACAAGGGTGAGCCAGTTGTTGACACGAGCAGTGACCTCCTCTTCAACTTGGGATCCTGCGCTGCTCACTCTTCCGCTGCTCATTGCCAAAGAGGCCCAACATGCGTGTGGCACGTGTCCAAGTACCGGTATGTATTTACCTTTGCGCCCATTTGATCCCCGCCGGCCATGTTCTTCTCCTTGGCGCTCAAACCATCCAATCTTGCCGCCCACCCGCGTTATGCCTCACACGTCTACGCGCCACGCCTCTTTGCCGTTGCTCCGTGTCCAACCCTTGTTCCCATCAAGTCGTCCCTGGAACTTAACGACCTGCATGCACCCCATATCCCATGTCCCTCCACACCGGCCTGCGTGGGCTTACGGAGCAACAAGCCGCCGGCTCCAAGTGCCCCACAACCCACAGCTAGGCAGGGCAGTTGGCTCGCAGCTGGTACATACATTGTACATGTAGGTACCTCGCAACTGGCTGAGAAGGCTTGGACCCCATCCGTTCCTGCCTTAATAACATCCGTCGGCCGCGCCCATCTTACATTTAGTTTCCGATCCACAACTTCTCTTCTCATCACACTCTCTCCCGCCCCCCAAAGCGAAAGACCTGGATTGTCGAGCTGCCTTGACGGTATTGCTGCTTTTGTCTTCCATCTGCACTCTTTCTCCATCCCACGCTCCTTTGTGTGTCCTCGACGACACTTTACGCTCCTTGAGACTCTTTTTCGATTTAAACACGGGCCTTTTCAACGTCTTCACCTTTCACCCGGCTTCCCTTGGCATTCGATTACCTCGGTCAGACGACCCACAACCTAAGATCGACAGCAGTGCTGCCCAGCTGGTTCTGAAGCAAGTGAAAATCATTCTACGAAGTAGTTAAAAACAACGCAACTTGAACGCTGTATCAAAGGTAAAGGACACGCCCCTTGCGATGATATCCCTGTTCGCTTTGTGTTCTTTCTACATCATTGTTTCTTCTCTTCCCTCGGCCACCGGACTGGGAAACTTCTCAACTCGACTGGGATCGCCCAAGGCTTCCCAATGATCAACGGGTGTAAACCATATCTCGCTTCCTCAGACGACACTCGCCTGAGAGGAATGAGTGCCCGCCATGAACTATAACTTGACGATGAGTCAAATACCGACGCCGACGCCGTGGACTGCGACAAGAGTGCGCCCACCCGAAAACAGCAAGTTTGGCTGCCCACTTACTTGGAGCGACCGTTTTCGACTTCCTGTCTCACCCGTCCCCCCACCGACAGCATTCCAGAGTCTTCAACCACCAGCCACCCGGCTCTACAACCTATTCCGGCGCCAGATGAACAAGTCGTTGTTTGCATTGTCTGCTTCGAACAACGCCTTGTCTCTCTGGACTCATGAGAACTAGCGACGCATGGCAAGAAAACCGGCGGGTGCCACCTTCCACCACATCGTTGTCTGATATCTTGTCGCCGAATGCGGATAAAACAGCAAATCAAGGCCTCTTTGTTTTCTTATATAATGAAACGGGATATTCTTGTTGTGAAAATGTTGCTAACTCTTCACAAGTTCGATCACGCTGTTCAAAATGAAGACGTCGATTCTTCTCGTCGCCACGGCTGCCTTGTTGGCCACCGCTACTCCTTTGAAGAAGCGCGTGATGGTCACTGACTGGGTCACCGAAGTTGAATGGGTCACTCTCTATGAAGATGGTACCTCCCACCAACAAACTCCGGCGGTCAACGTAGAGGCGCCCAAGGCTACTACTCCTCCTGCTGCTCTGGCAAATGACAACAGTGTCAAGCCCCATACTACCTCGGCCGCGCCTTCTTCTTCAACACCTACTCCTACGCCTCAACCACCTAAGCCCCAACCAGTGGTCGTCGATGTTCAGATCCCCGAGGTTGAAACCCCCAAGGTTCAACCTCCGGTCCTCGACGTCAAGACCCAGGCCAAAACGCCAGTTCTCGAAGTGAAGCCACAGGCTCCCAAGACCTCCTCACCTCCCAAATCAACTCCCAAAAGCTCTCCACCCCAGCAGGCTCCCGCAACCAACAACTTGAACGGCTACCAAAAGACGGTCCTTGACCACCACGCGATTCTTCGCAAGAACCACGGTGTCCAACCTCTGGAGTGGGACGAAACCCTTGCCCAGTATGCCGCCAACACGGCCAAGGGCTGCGTGTTTCAGCATGACATGTAAGTTCCATCGAGCATGAGTGGTGAAAGCTATTCAATTCAGATGAGTCAAATTACTGACTTCTGTAATTAGGAACCAGGGTAGTGGTAACTACGGCCAGAACCTTGCTAGCAATGGTATCTCTGGCGACATCTCCGGCCAGGAGGTCGATTCTATTAGAAAGGCCATCTCGGACATGTGGTACAAGAGCGAGATCAACAGCTTTAGCTCGTTCTATGGCATGTCCCAACCTCCCTCCAGCAGCTTCCACGCGTATGGCCATGCCACCCAGCTTCTGTGGAAGGATACTCGCAAGGTCGGCTGTGCCACAGTCAAGTGTCCCGCTGGTACCATTTTCGGCATGAACTCGCAGTACAGTGTTTGCAACTATGGGCCCCCTGGTAAGTCAATCTTGGCCACCTTGATACGTCGATCACGGATAACGGGAACATTCACTAACATGCATTGCGCACAGGTAACGTTCAGGGCCAGTACGGCGAAAATGTTCTCCCGCCCCTTGGCCTGGACATCTCCATTGTGTAAAGGGCTGCCTTCGCTCTCAAACACGCGCCGCACGCCCATCTCATTGACTAGAAGCCATGAGCGCATCGGCAACATCACGCGCGAATGTGCGCCCAGTGGAGCTGGAGCTGACATGTCGAGCACGGCCGTGGCTGATGGTCGATATGTAGATGAGGAGTGTATAGCAGCCTGCATCATTTGTGAAATTCGCTTCTCGCCTGTACGTTATACCACGTGGTATTGAACAGTGCTGGCCCTTTTTTTCTTCTTTCTCTTTTTTTTTCTTTCTTTTCATGTAAGACGAGGATCTCGTCCTTCACTTCTTTCCGGACTCTCTTTTACCAAACCTTTCATTCAAATCGGCTTCGATTTTTTCTTTTCTTTCTATATATATATATACATATGCAGCATGGGCTTGGCGCCATGACGATGGATGCATGACGGAACTTTGCGTATTACCGCGCAAGTAACGGCGGGATGAGAAGGAGAGGAAGTTGAGAACTGTAGTGCGCTGGGTTTTTCGCCTGACAGTTCTCTTCTTTCTATCTAGCAATGACATCTTTTGCGCAATTGATGGCTTGCCCAGAAGTGTCTACCGTGCTGTGTGTGTTGACGTGTTCGAGACTCCGAGGCCGTCACGAAGCCGCATCAGCGACGACTTGGTGCAGTCTTTAATCTTGGAGTAATGTATATGAGGCTTCTCACACGGCGGCCCTGCCTCCGCAATCGCCGGCAAGATCTCTGAGTTAAAAGTTGAGTTGAGAACGCCTCTCCCTTATTACCGCATCTGCATTCCATTTAGGAAGTTTCCTTCCTATAACCTTCCTATGTTCGGCTATATGTATGAAGGGAGGAAGGTCACTTCTGAAGTTTAGGATCCTAGCTCGGGATTCCACTGATCCAAGTTTGGTTTAGTATTGCAATTAGCAACAGCAAAGATTGATGACAATATGCTAAACGCTAGGGAGGGGAGGGTGTCAGTGCTCAAGGATCTTGGTCCTGATATCTTGTGCCCGTTCCCCTTTTGCGGACCTCCGACCCTTCGCTCGACTCCAATGGCTGGCTTCTTCTTTCGATCCCCGACTCCCCGCTGCTACCTACTACAGCCACGCACGTAGGTAAGTGACAACACTATCAATGATCTTATCGCTGCTATGTAGTGCCATGGTCCCTGAGAGTGGTGTGATAAGTTTGGCTTGTGGAGGGGGTATCAAATCAAGTCGAGTCGAGTAGGTATAGCCAAGATACATATTTGGAAGTCCTATCGGTGAGGATCTCTTACATATCGTCTACGTATTCTACTTTTTCTTTTGGAATTGTGACTTGTATGTGTTTACGGAAATTGCGCCGGATTTGATCTTCTCTTGAGTCTTGCTTTCACTCTTCCATCCTTTCATGCTATCATTCTATCATTCTGTCGTTCATGCATTCATTCATTCATTCGTTCCACACCTAAAATATACCCTTTATCAAACCTGCCACCAATGTAGAGTGATATCCGAACGTTCAACGCAAAGCATACCCGTCCTCCAGAAGAAACCAAGGTGATCCTCGTACAACTTACCTGGTCTGTACGATGTGTACATACCTACACTGAAGACGATCACCCGTGCCAAAGTTTCGCAAACGTGTCTACTTGCAAATTCAGCCCCGGCCCCCGAGTCTCGACACGCCGAATAAACCTACGGCGCGGGGGTCCAGAACGTAGACTTAGAAGCGCACTGGGCAGACATCGATCCAGAGCAGCAAGTCAGTCCAACATGCGGCAAGCCTCCCGAGTCCCGAGAGACTTTATGACCCTTGAGCGCGTTGACGAAGTTTGTCTTTGTCCACTGTCCAGGCACGTGACATGAGGTGCAGATAGATCCTGCAAGTCAGAATTAGTACAGGAGTTAAGGCCAGCCAGAACGCGTTGTAGCCTGTAGGCATGTGCCTATGAGGTACCTAAGGTAAAAATTGGATGGCAAATGGATTTGCACGCTGCCCCGCCAACCGACAATGACAATCCACCACAGATACCTAGGTCCATCATCTACGTGCATTCTTAGATTCATCAGACGTGTAGATTGATACATCATCATCTCTCATCTGACATGCGGTCATTATCATATTCATAGCACAGCCCCGGAGGATCAAGTTGACAGCGCTTGCGAAAATACCCTAGGTACATATAAAGATAAAGAAAACGTCATTCACGCCACGCCACGTGCACCGGCGTGCACGTACATGAAGGCCCGTTCCCGAGGGGGGGGTACAGTTTCCGCACAGACAAGAAAGTTTATTATATTATACGCACGCACGCACGCACGTCCATGCATCTCCGGACTTTATTGACCTGCGGGGTCCCGGGGATGCCACGCGAAGGATGCGGAGAGTTTTCTGCTTGGCAGGTTGGGATGAAAACGGCCGTTGTGTATGTACATACATACATGTAGACGCAACTTTTAAGGGAACTTTTAAGGGCATGGCAACAGTCATCAATATGGACAATTGGAGGCAAGTTGGAAGCTGCAGTTGAGATACCTATTGGAATGGCAGCTACGATGTGGGAAGAAATGTCAGCAAAGGGAGACTGGGTATGTGTACAGTGTACAGTGTAATGGGGACAGGGATGGAAATTGGGAGACTCAACAACCTGAGTTACTGTAGGTATCGATGCATGCACGACGAATGCGATCATGTAACGCGCGGGGGAAGCTTCCCTCACTGCCGCAGAAACAACAAAACGGCAACTCCTCGAGAATTGTGTGGGGTCGTCACCGGTCGGTGATGTGATGCGGAGATAAAGTGCGCTCGGTCCATGATGATGCAGCCACCATGAGCCGAACAATCGCACAGAGTCGCTAGAATACTAAGGAGAAGGCCAATGCGCGCCAAGAAGACAGATAGACGATGACGCATGGCGCTCGGAGCAGTTTGACATCTGTTAGGGGCACAGAGGGCACATTGCACAAGCACCCAAGGGGAGGTCTCCAGGGCTCCGAGGAACTTGGAAGTTGAAGCTTTGTGGTGATGCGGAGTGTGGTCCGGCAGGCAGCAGAATGTGAAGATAAGATAGGCAAAAGACGGGCACAGACGGGTCACGGATACAGGCAGAAAGGGCCAGAAAAGACTTGGACAGGTAGAAGCAGGTATTTCAACATATGTAGTATCGCTGATCTTATTTGCGTCGAGGTCATTTGCGCCAAGAACGAGTAGGTGGCCCAACATGCAATTCAGCTTGTACAAGTACCTAGAACCCATTTTCATATTCGAAAACACTTCCATGCCGCGGCATGCCATCCGCAACGCCCGCTAAAAACCGGCAAACCTAATGTGTCCTACATGGTAACATGATGGCCGCAACTCCAACAAGACTTCTTGCTTTGAAAGCCGAGTTACCTCCGTGCATTAACAGTGCTACCGCTGGTGACGGCGCGGAGCAGTAGGCAAAGGCAGCAGAGGCATAAGGACCGACTCATTGGGCCAAAGAAGATACAACAAAGGACATGGGCTTGACTGTTCGAGTCGTGAGTCGTGACGTGAAGAAGGAATAGAGAAAAAGGGAAGACAGAGTGAAGAGAAACCGTTACCCAAGATAAAAAAAAAGAAGAAAAAAAGAAAAAGAAAAAGAAAGCCATTCCTCAAAGGTATCAAAGTATCAGCATGCCCAAATCTGCAATGCAAGATACATCAGGCGACCCGATAGGCACTGCCATGGTCAGCAACAATCCAGAGTAGACTAAGGATAAATATGAGCAACTTACTCGATGATGAGCTCCTCTCCTGACCACATCCCGCTCGCAACCCACAATCCACAATTGACAATCTCAGCATACCGCTTATCCGGTGTCTTGACAGTGGCAAACATGCGGAAGCCATACTGGCGGGCATCTATATCCTTGCTTTGGCCGGGCCCAAGAAGAGAGTCCAGGATGTCGCATGGCCCAGACAGGGACCCCCGAGTTCGCATCTCCAGACTAGTATCGCAGGAAAGAAGCCTTCGTCAGCTGGGCCATCCTCAATGGAAGCACCCGCGCCCGCACAATCGCAAACAGACGCAGGAAGTCAGTCATGAGTCATGACTTACATGGCTGCTGGTTGATCACTCGTCTGCAAAACAAACGCCCCTTCGACGATGCGTATCGGCCGGAAACCCCTTGCTTGGCCCAAATCATAGCCGCCCGCCTGGGGTTGCGTGAACAAAAAAATTAGCGGCTGTTGCGTGTATATATATACATATATATATATATATATATATCTTGCGTGCATATCACAACAGGAAACGGTACCACCTACAAGAACCCGTCCGTTGCCAAACGACCCAGACCACTGTCCTGCGGCAACTGTGGCGATTTCCTTCTGGATCTTGCTTTCCACGCGCGATGGCTCTGGGTTCAGAGCGACGGCTATGCGAAAGTCGAACTCCAGAGCGGGCATCGGGAAAGAGAGCGACGGTTTCGGAAAATGCGGCAAGGCTCTTCGGCAGGACTCCTCCACGCTTGTTTGACTGAATATGCTGCCACTGCTAACCTCGGTTAATTACCATCTGCTCCCAAGGTGTTTCTTCTGTGGTGGTGGTGGTGGTGGTAGTGGTGGTGGTGGGTAGATCATGCAAGTAATGACGGAAGCTGACCTGCTGATATGGCTGCTTCCAGAGTCAGACATGTCGTCGTGGAATTCTCCATGCCGTGGTCGGCATATCGGCTGCATCATGAATAGTGCCGGGTTTGTGCTTGTAGAAAGGGAGTCCAGTTTAGAGTCGGTCTTCACACACGGGCCGATCATGCCGGCGTCCCAATTCACGACATCTTGTTCGACCATTCCGTTATTCTCGTCGGGCTCGGCCGTATGGACAGGGGCGATGTGAAGTCCGTTGAAGTGGTTCAAGGTAACCGAAGAGCTTCAGCTTCTGTGACTATGTATGTGGTTCTCTTCAAATGTATGGGGACGGGTAGTAATGAATATATATAGAAGGATTCAAAGGAGGGAGATGTAAATGAAGAAGAAGAAAAAGTCTTCACATCTGTCCGAATTGTCAAATTGTGACAATGTTGTCGCCGTCGAGGTGTGTCACCGTGTAAGTCTTAAGAGAGGTAGTACAGGTGATGCTGGAACGCTGGCATGTAGCAAACAACAGCAAAATTAGGTTGCATGTGTGAATGGCTCGGCAGTCTTCCACTAACAAGACGGTTCAGCGGACACACCAAGTCAGTGGCGACTCGCGAGGCAGATGGCGTGGGCTGATGTATCAGATGTATCAGGCAGGTGAGTCGACCGGGTCGGAAGCGGGAGGACGGGTCGGGTGGTGGAGTGCAAAACGGTGGCGCCGATGATGGTGGTGGTAACGATTTGGTGGTCACTGGTCAGTGGTGACGATGTGTTTGACGACTGTGTGCAATTCGACTGGTACATACATAGTTCGAAAACCACACCCGAGCTTGGGGGGCAGTCCATCTTCTTGTATCATGATTCATATGTGACTACTCTAACGGACAAGACGGGAGGTCGCATGGGTACAGGATCCTCGTTTGTCTCGATATTCCCGGACATGCAACAGAAAACTGAGGATCCATCATACAAGACAAGATCGGAGCTTCATTGAAGATGCATGGAATCATGATTGACACTAACAGCTGACGACGGCCGGAGAAAGCCAGATGTGGCACCACCCATCACCCACGCCCGAATAATTGCACGAGACCAAGACCCCGAGCGGGCGAATCAGGCCACCGAATTGCCAATCAATTAATCGACAGCGCCAGCGACCACGGGACGATGCCGCGGGCCCGCGAAGCCGCGGCCAATCATGCGTAGGTAAATACCTGTCAAGTTATGTATCCGCTGGCAGGCCTCTTGGAGGATAGCGCGTGCGTTTGGTATGTACCTATTTGGCGTTTGGTAGCTTGTGGGGGGAATTGGGGGATTCGGGAACAATCAAGAACGGCAGGCACGCGGCGAAGTTTGGCAAGAGCAACTCAACTGATGAAGCCGGCAACTGCGCCGCTGATGAAGATGCCAGCTGTTTGTTTGGCCTCACGCGTGAACGGCCAATCTTATCGACGTTCCTCAAGCTCAAGATCATTAGTTCCTCCGTTCAAATCTGTCAAAATCTCTCAAAATAGTGGCCGATCATCGACTTCATTGCCTGTAATGCATAGATTGGCTTTGACTCTTCATTTACCCTTCCACCAGCGAATGTGTTGCCACGAGCAATGCCGGACGCAGGAAGCGACACGCCCGCGATATTGGTTTGCTAGACTGTACATAGGTAGGTCTATGCATATTCGTTCGGAAGACCTGATGCAGTACTCCCTGACGTACATGTCTGTGGCACACTGGCACGTTTAGTCCATCAAGCCAAATGCCAAGTCGGTGCGGTTTGGCTCTGTCTAAGCAGTCCAAGAAAAAGAGGCTCAAGAGCCCACCTTGCGATCTGCACAACCATTTCTATCCGACTCCAGCTCGTGAACAAATGTTTGTTCGCTCCGGCCAGTCAGTAGCTCGCCTGAGTCGCCTCACAGATAGCGTTCACGGTTCACAGTTCAGTGCGTTCCTGAAGTCTGCACCGAGTCTTTGACGTAGTATTGTCACGCATGCCGTGCCACTCGAACCGGGCGCGAGAAGTGGAAATGGCCACATCGATCCGATGATTTGCGCTTGAGGCCTCTTGCGTGTGTTCTTGGGCTTCGCGTTTGTTTCGTCACTTCGGAGTTACTCATAATGCAATGATTGGAGTAGGTACCTAGTCAGGCACGTTTCGTTTCGCTCGCAAGGCGTCCATTGAATCCGGTTTACCTCAGTTCAATTCTCCAGAAGAGAAAACGCAATACAACGATGGAAGGATAATCATGATTCATCGCATCGAGGTTTCATAGCTTTTTCTGTAGCGGCATGGTATGCATACAAGTGGACACCTGCATCTTCTGTTACATCCGCTGCTGCATCGAAGCACTGCCACGCGGCTGGGTCAGCCTCAAGTCGATCTGCTGGACTTCTTCAAGTTTGGCTTGACGGGATGGGGGTTTCTCTGCGGTTTCTCCAACCAGGGAAACTGCACTGCCTCTTTACCGTCACAGTTGCCTGGCTGGTTCAATAGATCGGGCATTCGTAAACTAAACACCTACATGTACTCTAGGTACTCCGTATATGTACATGTATTGTTTAGCCTACCGGGGTATTGAGGTGCTTTAGCCTCTAGAGTCTATACACAGGAGCTCTTGGCTATTACAATTTACAACCTTGAGTGTCCGAAACGCACTTCTAATCCTCGAAAGAAAATTAGACAAGTAGCCTCACATACAGGTGACAGGCTTTGGAGCCAAGTAAGCAGAACTGCTATCTTGGACAATCTCGATCGCGGATTCGCCATGGCCTGCGGCGTGCACTATACATGCTCGCCTATGCATCTAATACGCTTGCTTCAAGCTCGTTGCCAACCTTCAGACTGCGGGCCAGTCCAGGACCATCTACCTACCGGGCGAGAAAGCTCGGCGCGCAGGACTAGCTCACGATACTCGGATAAGATGTGCCCTGTGAGATGACAAAAGCATGGCTGGTGTTCTTACTTCGAGCATGTTCGTCCCGTTAGCGCTGCTGAATCCCAGTCACATGGAGCAATTCAGCGGCGGTTGGTTGCAAGTTGCAACTCGTGAAGGAAGCGAGGACAAATACTTGATTATAGCCAGCTGAAAATGACCTACACACAAAAAGTCGCATGCACTTACTTGTGTACCACAAACGGCGACAGTCTACAGATCCCTAAGAACTAAGTACACGAACCGAAAGGGGATCGGATATGGAGACAAATCAGCACGATCTGCTACATGGACGTACATTCTTCTCCGGGGCAAAGAGCGCATTTACAGAACAAAGTGGTATTTCGTCCTTTCATTAGCTCTGGGAGCATGTGAAAACGCTGCAGAGCTAAATCGTTCCACAATACCGGTCATATAGTCAGAGGATCCGATAGTGTATGTTGTTTGTTTGCTCTGAAGATGGATGTAAAAATGCTAGAGAAGTAGTATAACTTATCTGTTCATAATTCTATCCTGTTCATGTTGTCCTACCCGTTGATTTTGGTCAAAAAACAAAGGCAAAGCGCTAGGAAGGCGGTACATCTGATTCCGCGGCTTATATATAGAATCCGCCGTCCCGCACGTTCGTATTCATCAGGGAAAAAAGGGCGGCAGCATGCCCAAAGACGTCGAGTTCATACAGAGGCTTCGTCATCCATCTCATTCCCATTGTAGTGCCGAGGAAGCAGCAAAGATCCCTCACTCGGGCTGGACCAAGACGTGTCTAGCACGGTTCTTGTTCACCGATTTCGTGCAGATAGCCACACGCGCCTTTGCCCCCATGGCAACACTCCATTTCGTCCAAGAATCGTTGATCTGGCCACACGCCTAGTGCGACATTGCGTATCGTCGCTCAGCAAGCATGCGTGCAACGGATGCCATCGTCAGGTCGCAAAGAGGCGAATGAGGAAAATAAGACTCGGGCCGCCCCGGAAAACCATGCCATGGTCTCTGGAGAATGATGCCCAGGATTTCGGGCCTTGATCGAGAGTAGACATATGCCGTGTGCCACCCCAGATAAATGATCTATGGAAAAGTCCAGCCTCTTGGGTCCTGGGGAGGACCTTGCCGGCTATCCGGTCCCTCCTGAGACATGCCTTCTTTTCCCTCCTTTCTTCTTCATCATGGCCGTCGCATTTTCGCTGTGCCCTTTGCCGTAATTTCTATAGCCAACGCCTTCCGGTCTACTTCAGCGTAACCATCACCTCCAAACAACTCACGTTCCGCACCCGACTCTCATCCGCCTCCGTCCCATCCTCCAGTACGATATCATCCACCGTCTTCACAGTCTTTGTCCGTAACGCCACGTCGCAATCACCCTGCTGTTCGAACCAGCTCGCCAGGCTGAGAGTCTTCTCAATCGCCTTTCCCGTGCCCATGACCGTGACGACCATTGGCTGGGCGGCCTCGCCTGTCGCCCCGGCCGCTGTGTTGGTGCTGCGGTTGAGGGCCGCGACGCGGGACTGCAGAGAGGCGTTTTTGGGGGCTGGGGGGCGGCGGAGCGAGCGGTTGAGTTGTTTGCGGACGCGTCTTACGGCGGACATGAAGGGTGTTTTGGAGGACATGTACATGGTGGGGGATTTGGAGGAGGAGGAGAGCTGGGGGCGTAGGAGGGGACGTTTTTGGACGTGTGCGCCTAGGTTGTGTCAGTGGTTAGCTGTGCGTCTAGATCTTCTTGCGTTCTTTTTTCGATTGAGAGAGCAGCCTCACTCACCTTTAGGGACGGGGGCCAGTTTCCGGACCAGGCCCTGTCCTGTCGCGGATTGTGTGGTGGCCATGGCTGCAAGACGTGGCCAGGAGCCGGCTCCTCTGCTGTGCCTGAGGTCACTTACTTTCGGCGGATTCGTGTGTGTTTCTGCAGCGATCGTAATGTCGTGGGTGTTGACGGGCGCAAAGTTGGAGGTGGCAGCTTGCGAAGTAGGTACAGTATGTTAGAATAAGAAAAGTCGACTTAGCCAGCCTCGTTGCAACTTGCAGGTGTACCTACTGCAGCCTCGTCTGATTTGAGGTGCTTTCAGTGGTCAGAAGTAGAAGTCGAGAGTCAAGACCCACATGAGCTAAGGCCCGAGACGTCACTCGCACCACCGAGTCGCATGTCCCTCCCCGCCAACTAAACATCGCCAACATCCTCAACGACAACTCCAGACACCATGGCCGGCCGCCTCGTCTCGTGACACACCCCGCTCTACTCACCTTTCTGGCCAGATCCTCAAAAGCACCCCAAGGGTCACAAAAAAGAATAGAACTCAAAGATACCCTATCTCGAATCGAGAACAGCAATAAAAACCAAATCTACCAGCCATGTCTGTCGCCGTCTGGCCACACATCTCGCCCGAAGACCTCGCCATCAAAGTCGCCGAGTCCCTCGTACGCAGATCCGCCCAAGAAACCCACCCTCCCTTCTACCAGCGCAGCACGAGGAAGCCAGCTTGAATCGAGAGAATCCCAAGCACAACACCCACGCACATACATACATCCATACTAACGGTTCGACCCCCCCAGGAGCGCGATCTCCAATGGGTCGTTGAAGAAACGATAACCTCATGCCATGATCTCAAGCACGGCATAGAAGATTGCTATGCGCTGCTTGCGCCAATCGATCCAGGCAACACGCTCGTCATGAGCACGCAGCGGAACGAGACAGTCAAAGGGACGATTACGAGGGTCGGCACCCGAATAATCAAGGGTGTGCGTATCTCTCCCCCTATTATACCTTTCTCTTCATCCTATCTAATCCATGTATACCTCACGGGCAACAAAATCTCTCTTTCCAACCACCCATGCCTACTACTTATTCCATACCACCTGTCTCCGCACGCAACACATACCATCGCTGCGTCACTAACACTCAAAACCAAACCATCTCCAGACCCTCAACCTCCAACTACGCACCGTCCCCGCCTGCCAAATCAGCATCTCCTCCTCCGAACCCATCCACATCCCCGCCCTCGACACCCTCCACACACACCTCACCCAAGCAATCGACCTCCTCGGCCTAACCCTCTCCTCTCCCCCCACAGCCCCCTCCCTCGCCTCCGCCCTCAAACTCCTCTCCGAATCCATCTCCGAATCCCTCGCCCTCCTCAAAGGCACCCCCCAAGACCCCAATCCAGCCTGGCAGACATCCTCCTGCCCCGCCCACCACTTCTCTCCATCATTACCCCCGAATATGAGCGTCTACATGGCCATCCAGGACAGCAGTCTCGTGCTCTGGCTCCGCGTGCTCGAACCCGCAGACGCGCCCATCGCTCTTGGCACAAAGCTCGGTCTTGCGATTGGCACGTTTCGAAGGCTTGAGCACGATGAGATGGATGTGCTGTTTCGGTATCATCCTGAGGGGGATGGTCGCTGTGAGCCCAAGAAAGGGAGTATCGGTGCTGCTGGTGCTGATGGAAATGCCGCCCAGATGAGCGGGAGGAAGGAGCTGGATCCGGTGCAAGAGGTCTATGTGAGGGAGAAAGTGAGGATTGAGAGCGCGGATCCGAGTTTGATTTCGTTGCATTCGAAATTGGGGCAGTTGGGGCATATGCTGGATTTGGCGAGGCATAATTTGGCTGCTCTTATGGGAGAGGATCTCGATGATTGAGCTTTTTGCTTGGTGGCAGCGGTTTCAGTTTGTTTTCACTTTTTTTCCCCTCTGATTCTTGCTCCTTCTTATTTATTAGATTGTTGGGCATCAGATTTTATAGTTTGCATTGGATACCCACGGGTATAGGCATAGGCATGGGCACGGGCATGGCGTTGGACGGCTATCCAGACACAGACAGGAGTAACGTTATTAACTCATTGCGTCAGTGGTGTCATTTGATGAAGAAAGCTCGTTTATATGCTCTAATTCCTCAACTACATGCAGGCGTGTCCATAAAAATGGTATTTGCCTTGTGTTTCAGCTTCTCATTACATTACCCTGCAGTGTCCGAGTGCTTCTTATAATCGCATGATGTCTACCCATGTCGGTCAAGGACTACCTACTCGTACACGCAAACAGGCAACACGTACCCTGTCTAGCAACGCCAGGCTATTCATACGCACCTTCACAGAATGAGAGGATCGCACCACGGTTTGCTGCCGCTACAGCCCACCGCTCGTAAGGCAAACCATGAAACAAACTCTCCCACGACTGTTGCTCCTGTAAACATATTTCATTCCCGCCACTGACATGTTTTTGAGGTGCTCCTGCTGATCTGCCCTAGCCGACTGGTGACCAGGGCATGGGAATCAAAATGCGAGACTTCATGTTCTGAATCAACGGAACGGTCTTGTGCACTGTGTCACTCCAACCCTCCACAGACCAGCTCTTTTCGCGGCGCTCTCGTCGCTCCTCCAGGTTCGCAAATTGCCACAGATGATGTACCGTGTTAAGATCACCTATCTGGACAAACCATGCGCCAACACCTTCCATGACCTCGCGACGAGCTTTCAGACCACGTCGCCAGTGTGTCTCCCACTCCAATAGGTTTCCGGGGTGCAGGGTGTACGAACGAAGCTCAAAGATGCCTCCAAGCTTTCGGGGAGGCGTCGTCGGCCAGAATGAGAATTCTTGCATGAGCGAAATTTTCTTGGACGTAATCAATCTCTTAAGTTTGTTATCGAAGTCGGCAAACTCGGGATGGTGGCTGATGGCGTGCCGGGACTGGTGGTATCCCTCGTACTTTTGGTATTCCCAGATGTGTACTGTAACTCAGCGTCAGTGGTATGTATTGCCGAACAAATATAAAAAGCAATTCAATCCCAAACATACCAAAGGTGTCGCAGTTGCCAACCTCGGTTCGCCAGCTACCGACCAAATGGACCTTGTTCTCGGTGGTGTTGGCCATCTTGGGATAGAAATGACCGACCAGCTCCACGTATTCGTCGACGTGGTCGGGCTTCACCTCATGGAAGACTATCGAGTGAACGTACTTGCCTCGAGCCAGCACCTGGCTGAAGCTGGCCTCGATCTGGGCTTCCATCTCTCTACCCTCCTTTGTACCGTAGATGAGGTTCGAGAGCGGGCCCGACTTGTGATCAGAGTCGTGCTTTTCGGCCTCTGCGGCAGCTCCTGCATTGATGCTGGATGAGCCTAGGTCCGACTTCTCGGACGAGGTAGAATTGGCAGACAACGCACGTGCTCCCTGTTCCTTCTGGGCCTGCACCAGTCTCGCGCGGAACTCCTGCTGCTTGCTGTTGAAGGAGTCTATCTGCGCCCGTGAAGGGTTGATATCGCCCATTGAGGGAGTCTTATTCGGTCTTTCAGCTGTGGTACTGAAAGCTCGGGTGACTGCGCGAGGGAGTCCCGCGGGGGCATGACGAGGAAGGCTTCGTGACAACATATTGAGACGAGTAAGGCAAGCGAAGTAGTGTGAATGTGGATGTGAGGTGAAAGACGTAGAGTGAACGAGGAAACGATCAGGACAGAAAGGCGACGACTTTCTTAAGAGCGTAAACGGCTGCAATGCAACACCGACCGGAGGAAGTCAGACACACGAGCCAAGGACTCTGAAAGTCTGAGATGGGATGATTTACTGGAGCTTGGACACGGGAAAGCAGAAGCAGAAGCAGAAAGCAGGCGAAGAAGAAGAAAGCGGGGATTAGATGCAGCCTGTATCTGAAGCAGGACTCAGAAACAGAATCAAAACGGGAATCAGAAACAGGAAGGGCACACAGGAAGCAGCAAGTTCTGGACGGAATGTCGCGTCGGACGGCACGCAGCTGGCCTGAAGCCGTTGTCGTGGAGGCAGTCTCGACCCGCGATTGGACGCAGCCACGTTGTTCACCCCGCACTTTGCAGCTTGAGGTAATGGGCCAACGAATCTCGGTTGTAACTTGTGGCTGGGTCGTATTACTGTGACAGAATGATTTATGTGATGGCAACGCGTTGGATCCGGTGATGAATCTGCTGGAAGTCTGAGGTTGGATTGGGGCCGTCGATCAATGACAATGGCAGTTGCTAGTGCTACCGTCTACGAGATGATTACCCCAACTCCACGGGGAGCTCGGACCTTCATGATGTCACAGTGCACACGCGCGATCAGTGGGACTACACGTGACTCCACATGGATAAATCATAAGACCCTAGACGACGTTGACAGCGAGAAGAAGAGGAAAAACTATGTTGCGGCGCTGGCTGCGTCCCGGCTCTGGCTGCCTGAGGCACCACACTCGTCGGCTCGAAGCGCGCCAGAGCTCTTGCAATTGGCTCCGTCGAAAAAGGCTCTCTTGGAAGAACTTCGCGACGAACGACAACTCCTCGCCGCATCTAAACCTTTCCGAACCGTCGATTAAACCCCCGAAAAATCTCGCCCATCATGTCCATTTTCGGAATGAGGAGGTGGCCAGCTCCCGTTTGTACGTTTTTGCGCGAGGCATCCATCAATGGGCGACCCCTGATGCGGAAACCAAACACCATGCTAACAACCTGACAATAGTGAAGCCCATGTGGCCCTTTTTCGCCGCCGGTACGTGACGCTTGCTTTGACGGAACGACATGCGAAACGAAGTCTTCCCCTACTCCTTTCAGAAAGATGCAACAAAAGAAGAGCGAAGACAAATTCCAGAGGACCCCTCGTTTTGGACGCCCACGCCGAATATTATATTGACTTTGGACACCAGGTATCGTTGTCATGTACGGTGTCAACACTATCCAGGATGCTGTGACTGGTGGTATGCAACTTCTGTCCCCTCGCTGCATCTTACGATGGCATCTAGCAGAGTACCAGGAAGAATTACTGACACCCTATTACAGGCGGGGCCAAGGATGATAAGGCAAAGAAGAATGCTGCCGACCACTAAATTCTGTCCACTTGAGGATCGCCGACGAGAGACTGAGCAGGCTGGGGACCGGACGAGCGAGTGCGCTGCACGGGGAGGAATGCTCATCGGGAGCGATGGTGTATCATTGGCATGGCATACGGAAAGGGGAAGCGTGCCTCTATAGAATTCGTGTATCAAAATGAACGATGACGGACGAGGAGTATATTCATCGTGAGGGCCAGCCTTTATCATATGACCCCATGTTCTTCATGAAAGGATGACATATCAGGGACGGCGTAGTTGCGATATCGACACCTGCAATGACGGGCAATCTACGCGACTGACTTACTGCCCTGCTCACCAAACTGACGTACTCGATATTTGTAAATCTGTAATCCAATGCCTCCAACCAGGCACTGACTGCATCTCCTCCATTTTCCCCCTCTTCCCCCTCTTCCTACCCAGAACTACTCCATTGTAGTTGACAAAATATATTTGCAACATGAACAATAGAAGCCAGTTAATTGTTCTCGCCCCGTGTCGTGCCAGCCGCGTTTCAATTGGCAATTGAATTAATCCAAGCTCGCCGTCCCGTCCCAGTCAGGCCACCAGACCGAACCCCACGGCAAACAAATCCACCTTTTTGGCTCCTCCATGATCCATCTGCTGTCGACGCAACAGAGGCCAATTCACTTACATAGATACTCTGCTTGCACCCGCACGAAGTTAAAAATCAAGAAAAGAGAGGACGGAACAAGGAGCCCAATTTCAAAGGAACTGGAGATAGCCGACTCCGAACGTAAAAACCGTCCCACCGGCTAATGCGCCTCCTCTCAATAACACTGGGCCGAACCCCAGTCTCACTTCCCCGAGCCTCACTCACTCGTCCACCAACACTACCACCACCAGCAGCATCATTCACAATGGGCGCCACAACCCCAGCATCGCAATCCAAGAACGCGAAGCAAAATGTCAAGATCCTCATGCTTCACGGTACGCACCTCCACCTTGTCACCTTCCCTCACCAATCTCACCCCGTACATCCCGGATCTACATACTCCCCTCGCCCCGTGAACCCATTCTACTCGTGAAATATACATCCATAAAGCTCCCAGAAAGAATAAAATATACACCTATAAAGCCCCCAGAGAGAACCACAGTAACTAACACACCCCAGGCTACACCCAATCCGGCCCCCTCTTCCGCGCCAAAACCCGCGCCCTCGAAAAAGTCCTCTCAAAAGTCCTCTCCCCCCTCTCCCTCACCCCGCAACTCATCTATCCCACCGCGCCAAACCGACTCCTCCCCCAAGATATACCCGGCTTCGTACCCTCCAGCGACATCGCCCCCTCCTCCTCAGAAGAGGACTACCAACCCGATACCTGGGCATGGTGGCGCCGCGACGACGCCTCGGGGAATTACCTCCTCCTGGAAGAAGGCATGGCGACTATCGCGGATGCTATCCGTGAGGTAGACGGCATAGACGGCATCTGTGGGTTCAGCCAAGGCGCCGCAGCGGCGAGTCTTGTCGCCGCGGCGCTGGAGCCGAATCGGGTGCTGCCGGAGGGAGATGCGGCGGCGCGATGGGTTCATGGGCTGAGGGAGGCGAATGGCGGGAAGGCGGTTCGCTTTGCGGTATCGTATTCTGGGTTTTGGCCGCCGGTGGAGTCGTTGCAGTTTTTGTATGAGCCCAAGATTGAGACGCCCATGATGCATTATTTGGGGAGTTTGGATACGGTGGTGGAGGAGGGGACGAGTCAGGCGCTTGTGGAGAGGTGTGCGGATGGGGTGACTGTGGTGCATCCGGGGGGACATTATGTTCCTGTGTCGAAGGAGTGGGTGATGCCGTTGGCTGGGTTTATTAAGCAGCATGCGCAGGGGTTGTTGGTGACTAGGACTGAGCTGTGAGGGCGATGATGAAGTATGATATGATATAGACTGCTGGGTATGCCACATGATAGATGGAGGAGAGGCCGATAGAGTGGGCTGATAGACTAGACGCGGCGGGATTATAGGTTCACATTGGGTCATCATCAGAAGTTTTCATTATGCGAAGGACTGTCCCAGATCTACACAACCAAATTCTCTCCCACCTGCTCTGTAGTCATAGCGGAGATGGAATGGTTAGCTAGTCGTAGCTTACATGGGCATGCTATTCTCCTCTGCCGTCACTTTCCTTCTTTCAAAGATGTATTGTAGCTAAGAGAGGGCCAGATGTTGCCCCAGAAAACTCCAAGCCCCATCTATTTCGTATTCGTGGGTTGGATGCGTGCCATCATTTCCTCCTTGGTGATGAGGTGGTCGATTCTCTCCAAATGGCCCAACAGACTCTTCATGTTATGGCTCCATTCGTTGAGCACGTCATCAGCATCCTTGGGCTTGGCAAAGCTGACAACCCGTGCCGGCCGGTCAATTTTGGCGTACACTGTCTTGGAGGTGACCAGGTCGCTGATGTACTTTTCCGTTTCGTCCTCGGTCAAGTCGAGCAGCTCCGTCAAACGGTTCATACGAATGCGTGTGTAGTACTTTGCCACCACACGAACATTGTGCTCAATTACGCGCTTCCGTAGATCCTCCCATCGCTGGTGGGCTTTTTCGTCTGACGACAGTCGTGGGTGCGCATCGAAGACATCAGTACTGCACAGATGAGGACCGAATTGCTCGGCGATGGCGGGCCATCGCATCAGCTCAGGCACTGTAAATAACCGAAGGAGCTCTGCGTCGTGAGAAATCTGCGTGTTACGTGTGTCCTTGTGGATACGGTGAAGCAGGTCATGCTGCTCGTTATCATATGGTGACAGAATAACAAAGTATATGACGCGTTGCAAGACCTGCGAAGAAGTTACTTTTGTCAGCCTTGTCTCCTATTCGCAGAGTATAGCTAGCCAGGACCCAACATGAAACCAAAGTACAGAGGAAAATAGTATCGAAATGGCTTACAGGGTGCAGCTTCGCAGGGTCTTCCTCAACAGCCTCAGTATCGAGTACCTGTCGATAGTACTTGCATACATCCAAGTACTTGCCCTCATGCTTCGCCAGTGTGATTTGTTGCTCGTAGAATCGCAATTTGAGATCCGTAGTGTCGTCGGGCGTCTCCTCGGGGACCTCTTCGCCGCGAGCCCTCTTCTTCTCCCGTTCCGCCTCTTCTTTCTCCAGCTGCTCAGCAGTCTTGACTGGCTTGCGCGAGAGATACTTGGTGCTAATCTTGCGACCGAGAATGCTAGCTTGCGTCCAGTCGCCGTTCTCGATGCAGAGGGCAACTTGTGCCAAAATAAACTCCGTCTTTTCCCTCCTGTCCATGGATCCAAAGGTCTCGACCTGCAGCTCGCACAACACCTCAGTGGCTGCCTTCAAGTCACCTTGCTCCTTCTTGATATCGGAAAGGACTTTGGTGACACGGGCTCGCTCCACTTCGACAAAAATCTTTCCTTCTGTGACGGTTCGCAGCGTCTCGATTAGCGAGAGTTTCGTCTTGAGGTCCGGGGCGTCTTGGAGGAATCCGACAACGGTCTGCACCATCTTCGTGATGGCTTGCTTGAGCTGACTGTGCTTCTTGGACATAACGAGCGTTTGCTCGCCCAGTAAGCTCCAGTCTCCGGCATTCTTGCAGAGTGTGACGATGGAAATCAGTATTCGTGCGGTCGAAGCCAAGTCCGAAGCCTATAAATCCGTTAGCGTGTGGCCGTTGTCGGAATGACTTCAGGGAATCGCACCTGTCGTGTCTGCTTCTCTAGCGCTGTGAGCTTTTCAATGGCTCCTTGGAGGTTGGTCTGCATCTGTCAGCTTTCATTCCGTGATCAAGATGGCAGGCTCAACAGCTCTGGTACCTTGGCCAAACTTTCAGCTTCGGGAAGCTGTTTGTCCACCTCTTTCGAGAAGTCCTTCTCGGGCTTCAACATCCCTTCAGACATGGTGACGAGATTGGAGGGTTTCGTTTTCTTATATTTGTTCTCTCTTTTCTGGATTTATTCCTTTGTGCAGGCTCGGAAGTTGGGACAACAAGACGGTGGGCTCTCGTAGGCCGAATGTGGGTGGTTTGCGGAAAGGTGTGGTTTAGTGACGATGTCTCGAGCTGATCGCCGAAGCTGGCCAATTCACGCGCAAGCCACCTCTGACGCCACATATAGCGAGGCCCAGCGCTCAGCCACATCACGTGACCGCGACAGATTCTGCTCACTTCCTTGATGAACCTTCCTTTCTTCTCCTTTTTTAGCCCTGCCTGTGCCTCTACAGTGCAATGCTGTTTCGAAGTATTGAGCGCCACGGGGTGGCGACCTCTTCGTCAGCCATCTCTTCTGGCGAAGCGCTTGGCAGTCTTCTTCTTGGGCATGGGCGCGGCGCCAGTCGCTCGAGTTATTCTGCAGAGACATCGCCGCGCCGTTGGCCAAAATGGACAACGCCCTGCTTTCCCAACGATACGGGACACCAGCCTTCAGCCAGCTTCAACCAACTCAGATGCCCCAAGGTTCTCAGTCAGCAGGATTCACCATCGCGGAGGTGCTGCGGATTGCCCTCATCGCCCAAAAGCGTTGGTGATTTGAGTTGTGCTTACCGGTTATATGGATGACATATTCTGCAAGCACACGTTTGTCAGCGCCCAAGAGATGCTGAGCCAGTTGGAGGCGGTATTGCGTGACCCTCACGCTTCAACCATGGCCAGCGGTCGACATCCAGCGGGATGGCATTAATGCTCTGTGCTCTCAACTGCCTGCCCCTTGGGCCCGCCAACCTCGTGCACCTAGCCAACTGCAGTGATCGATATCATTCCTGAGCTTCATGAGTGTCCACAAGAGGCGAGGAAGGAGATGATCTTTGATAAACGACCACTGCTCTCCGATCGACGTGTGCTTGCAGAATATGTCGTCCATACAACTGGTAAGCGCACTCAAATAACCAACGTGTTTGGGCGCCGATAGGGAAGGCTCTGGGTAAGGGGAAGGGATGGGGCCCAGAGCAATCCGCAGCACCTCCGTCACGGTAAAGCCTGCTGATTGAGAACCTTGACGAGTGTGTTGAAGCTGGCTGAAACCAGGGACGCTAGATGCGGACACGTTCCTCGAATGGGGGGAATCCAGTAGGCGTGTTTGAGGTCGAAAACGCTGCACGATTTCACTGTCGGATCAGAGAGCTGGTCATAGACTTCAGCAAGAAGAGGCAATTGGGTGCCCGGTATTTTCTCATCAACGTGCGAGCGTCAATCGTTGCTCAGCCCAGGGGTCCGACTCGTCTTTCAGCACCAGCACAGGCTCAGCACGCCAATCCGACATCTGGCCATTCGAGGCCATGGTGGACTCGTACATGCCAGACTCGATCCCCTCCATCACCAGGCGGTTGACCCAGTACTTCTGCGGCTCAGATTACCTCTTCTTGGGTGAATGTGTCTAAGGCCTCACATCATCTTTAAGTCGGGGGGCATGGACATAAAGGCCGGTGGCAGGAATGTCGGCAGTCGAAGAAGCATTGAGTTCTCGATAGGCATGAAGCGTTCGCATGATATCCTCAACCATGGAGCTAGGAACCAATGGACCCAAAGTCACACCACAACCTTCGAACCAAGCGGTAACATCGCTCAACAGGACTCACCAGTGAGCTTCCCTCCGAAGGATTTGACGCGCAGTGGGAAAAGGAAATGAAGGGGGGGTTTTGGCAATGGGCCCAGACCAGTTGTCCTTGGTCCATGGCACGGCACCAAGTATGCCTCCAGAAGAATGCGACATATCAACGACGCGACTTTCTTTACTCGAACCCACGACAGCTTCCGACCAATGCGCACAAATGCTGAGTTGACTGGCGACTCGGAAATCATCATAAACACGAGGAGGAGAAGTAACTCGTGGAGCGTGGTCCATGAACCACACTTCAGATGCAACCCAAGAATGTGAATGAACGGAACTTCCAAAAGGGCTCCAGTCAGAGGTTACTCTGCGTTGCCGGATGCTGTTTTTCGACATGACCAGGTCGTTGTGGGAGATCTAGTTTCCGGAATTGTCAGAGTCAGAGTCAGACGACTCCTCATTCAGCGAGAGGTCAGCATCCTCCCAACCGACACATCTATTGAGAATTGCGGGGTCGATGGGACACAACACGATCTTCTGTCGATCGGACAAGGTGACCTTTGGACCTCTGATCGTGAACACCTCATCGCCACGCTCTTCGATACCAATAGTGAGCTCCGAGTCCCTGATGTCGAACCTGGCCCCAATATCATGCAACCAAGGCAGACCGAGAAATGATGACAGTCCGATTCTTTGAATGGGAGTCTGGGGTGACTACTGCCCACATCATGCGTTTGACTCCCTCACAGATCAACTGCATCGAGACAAAGTGGGAGACCATGTTATGACGACCACATTGATCATCTGGGGACCTCGGAACCCAACAGATCCAAGGTCATAGACGGGGAGCTTGTTTTTGAGAACTAAACCCCGAGAGATAATATTGATCTCCGCTCCTTGATCTGCGACAGCTTGACCAGGAAGAAGATCAAACACTTGCTTCCCTTTACACCCCGTGAACAAGAAAGCAGGGACGACCAACAGCTTGGCACCTCCGCGGTACTTTCGGAGTAGATTGGTGTTGTGGGAAGCGGAAGATGATTGCTTGGAGAGGTCGGGCGGAGCCATCAATGGGCCCAAGGCCTTCACGTGCCCAGCTGTCGCTCAGGATTCCTGGGCTGTCCAAGCAGTTTCGAAAGCTTTCATCTATGGTTAACGTTTCCAAGAGGCGCCCTCGAAGGAATTTCTCCTTTGCGCTTGGGGCTCAGTCCGTCCAAACAGCCCCACCCGACCTCTCCAAGGCTCAAGCACTTGTTCTCCGTTTCCCACAACATCGATTTACTCCGGAAGCACCGCAGGGCGTCAAGCTCTCCGGCGTACCTGCCCTGCTGTTCATGAGGTACAAAGGGAAGCAAGTGTTTGACCTCTTTCCCGGTCAGCTATTGCAGATCAAGGAGCAGAGATCAACATAATCTCTCGGAGGTTAGTTCTCGAAAACAAGATCCCCGTCTATGACCTTGGATCTGTTGGGTTCCGAGGTCTCCAGAAGATCAACGTGGTCGTCATAACATGGTCTCCCATTTCGTTTTGATACAGGTGATCTCGAGGGAGTCAAGCGCATGGTGTGGGTGGGCAGTAGTCACCCCAGACTTCCACCACAAGAATCGCACCGTCCTCATTCTGGATCTTCCGTGGTTGCACGATGTTGGGGCCAAGTTTGATATTAGGAACTCGGAGCTCACACTTGACATCGAGGAGCGTGGCGATGAGGTGTCTACGATCAGAGGCCCCAAGGCCACTTTGTCCGACCGCCAGAAGACGTGGAAGGACAATGCTCCTGTGTTATTTGTGACTACTTTCAACTTTGGGCTCGAACATCAGGAGGTGGTGAGACGCAGACCTTCCCCAACACAGCCTCGCGCCAAGCAAATTCTAGCCTTTTACGGTGACGAGACGCATAAGGCCATCAATCAGCCGTCCATTGCAGTTGACTACAACAACCATATGAGATCAGTAGGTATAAGTGACCAGTGAGGCTCATATACAACAAAGGGTTTCGTCATCGAATTCGCCGAGCTCCATGACAAGCTTTGGCTTGGAGATTCCTTGTCGAGGTGATTTTGATCAATACAGTTACATTGTGCCGAAGTGCGACCCCCGACCGAAAAGGCCAAGCAGGCTGTCGATGGCTTCTGCATGAATATGTATTGATTAAGATCATCTCCAGAAGGAATTTCAAGCCAAAGCTTATCGTGGACCCGGCGAAATCGACGACGATACCCTTTGCATGACTTTAACTGACCACTGATGTCTACCGACCCCATGTGGTTGTTGTACATAGTCAACTGCAATCATCGGCTAATTGACGACCTTACGCGTCTCTCATTAAGCGCTATCATGGGGCCCGTCAATCAAGAAAGCGTTATCGGGCTGGCGACGAATTCACAGCCATGGCGCAGCATCAACACGTCCGAAGCAAGACACGGTCTCCTTGCTCAGCGTGTCAGGGCCATAAGGTTGGGCCAACTCGATCGCGGAGCTCGAGACTATGGAAAGTGTCGGTTTTGGGCGAGGTTAACGTAGGTAAATGGCAGGAAGCCACGATCCCGGTCAAACTGGCGTTGCGATACCTACGTTGTCGCTCTTCGTCAATTAGGTAATCGCTGGCTTTTTTATCAAGAGCCAAATTTGCAGTAAAATTATGTACCCGCATGAAGTTTATCAGAATCATAACGTTGGGCAACCTCGAACACGGAAAAGGTCAAACCCAGCCTCTAGATGAGCCGGGTCGTCCCGATTTCAGTCGAAGTGCTTCTCATGATGAATGCTACATTTTGTCACTTGGAACAGAGCAGGGAAATAGTGATGAAGGAAAGCTGAACTGCTGGTAGATATGTACTTCTAGCATTGCGCTGCGACGCCCCTGTTAGTGACCTGAAGCGAGCTTTAAAAACCAAGGCCTTCAATGCTATTTTATCTATTTTATTCGACGAACTCCTACAAGATTCCACCACCATTGCTTCTCACGAAAACTGCAGTTTACGTGGTGCAGTTCTCACTTCTGTCACATTGTAAGGGGGTATAGAACGCTGTTACTCTCATGGTTGCGAGAGTCTCGTCCAGCAGGGGGACACTGCAAGATTCGTCGAGTTTTGGGTAAACGTGCGAGGCGTAGCGCTGACGGCTTATTACAGGATGCGGCTCATATTTTTTACGATGACGACGCACAGCGACAAGAGTATGAGAATACGCCTCAAGGATTTCAGAACCTGCCTCAACGCCTTACCCGATTTGGATGGGGAAGTATTTCACGAACGAAATCATTTGTACCTGTACTTCAAAGGTACTTCCTCTCATTCTTGACCATCGCGCGCAATACCTACACTCCACTCATACACCTATGTACCCCTTGCTTCTCGACGCAATTCATCACGACTTTAGCTGTGTGAAAGAGCTCGGTATACCTAGCGCGTAAAGATCTTTTTTTTTTGACTGATTATATTTTGGAAATATTTCTCAGTTTTATCACGAACAACGGCGCATGGCACGCCGCCTCTTTTTGAGTTGGGTGTCTCTTGGGAGGACGATGAGAAGACCCTGATTACCTTAATCGGGACAATGCATGCAACTATAACGGGCGAGTTTTGTGTATTCTTGCACACATGTGACGTTAATCGTCTTCGACACTAGAATAGGGCAATTCCGTTGATTGGGGAACACGTTATTGTTCTTACAAACAAGTTCAGTGTGCGATTTCGACTTCCCGAATGCCATGTCCAGAGTCCAGACAAGTCCAGATCTGGGTCTGACCAGCGCCGCCCTCAACAGAGCATTCACCCGTGCATGAAAACGCGACGAAATCACGTAAAGAGCGTAAGGCGGTATCAAAGAGAAAATCTGAGTATTTTTTGAAAACGTTCAATTATTGAAAATTGGCGTTGGACGGCTTTGCAATGCATGACCATCTGACGCCAGGTTTCGCAAATTTTAAGGTGCCTTCTGATTGTGTCCGTGGAAGCATGAGCCGTGCATTTCTTTTCCAGCTCTCTGATGGCAATGAAAGATTGTCTATTTATTCATGTTTGAATCGTCGCATATTTATGTTTTGAAAGCCTGGACGGGCACCCTCGCCCACGAGGTGAGTTGAGAGTCCCAGAGAAGTATCTATGCGTGACCGAAAGAAAGACTGCAACGTGCTCCCAGCCTCCCATGTATCGAGAGAAGTACCTCGACATGCAGGTTTGTACCGCGTCCAAATCGGGTAAGGCGTTGAGGCAGGTTCTGAAATCCTTGAGGCGTATTCTCATACTCCAGCGACAAGGCTCTCAGATCATAGATGTAACGACAAGTGGACACGAGGTTGAAGATCGTGATTCGTACCTACCTCTTAGCACGCTGCACCCAGGTCCAGACCAGTGACGACTCCTGACGAGTGACGACTTTCAAAGTGGATATTCTTCACCGGCTAACCGGCTTTAGCCGCACTAGACGCGCCGATTCAAGCCACACTTCTGCGCGTTGTTTGAACCACCACCAACCAGTGAACCACCATGTAGCAGCTTGCGACTCAATATCACCACCATAGCAACCACAGCACCCGCGCTTTTCCGCTCCCATTGCGCCCTCACACGATCCTGATTCCAGCTCACAGCCCCCCCAGACAAACGTTCAGCGCACGAGAACTACAGTCTTTCCGCCCTTCTCGCCTCACGATCCAACTCAACCCTCAACCCGCAGGTCCAGTTACCGAGCCCTCAGTCCCCACGATAGTATCCAGCAAAACCGTCTCCCCCACGACTCCGAAGTCCGATCCCGCATAATTTGTACCCATCTTGCGCCCTCTACCCATAATGGCCACCTCTGGCACCCCCTCATACGCCAGCTGCGTATCCTCCCTCAGCAGCTCCCTCAATTTCCTAGAATCAGCAGTCCACACCCTCGACCACGGCATCACCGACTTCCCCCGCCTAATCAAAGTCTTGAAAACCGTTCGCGTATGTCCTGTCTTACCGGCTATCCCCCCGATGGCAAATTCATATCCCAAATGAGCTAACAAGCCCCCTTTCCTTTGATCACATCAAGCACTACGAGCTCATCCCGCAAACAACCCTCGCCGCAGCAGAAGCCTCCCTCCGCGACGAAATCGGTCCATACATCGCATTGCTCCTCTCTCGAGCGGACGCCCAAGTAGAGAGACAAGCTCGGCGCATAGAAACGCTAAAAGCCCGGGCGGAGCTCCAGCAGGGCCGGCTTGCAAGGCCTGATGAAGTGGGGAAGGCATCTACTTCGTCGGTGAGAGGTCGTAGATTGGCTGGGGAGGATAAGCTGAGGGCGCGGATTGTGAGGCAGCGGAAAGAGGCGCTGCGGTATGGGCTGGAGAGGTTGGAGTTGGAGGTGTTGCAGAAGGAGAGGGAGTTGAGGAGGCGGCTTGATGGG
Organism: Claviceps purpurea; assembly: GCA_029405325.1. Taxonomy (NCBI): domain Eukaryota; kingdom Fungi; phylum Ascomycota; class Sordariomycetes; order Hypocreales; family Clavicipitaceae; genus Claviceps; species Claviceps purpurea. The sequence goes on along the minus strand of CM055782.1, from coordinate 4,424,460 downwards.
TAGGGTTGGTGGGCTGGGGGGGGAGTTGCGCGTACGTGACGATTTACTAAAATGACTTTGGGGGGAGGGGGGGGGCGAGGCTGGAGATGGGATGCACGCTTCAGAGCCTTTAGCAAGACTGGCTTCTGATGGTAGCCGAGTTGTGGCTGTTCATTGAGAGACGGCTTTGGTGGGTGGATCTTTCCATGAGGCTGGGATCATGGGATCTTGGTTATTGATGCTTGGTTTTCAGCGCTGTGCTTCGGTGCTGAGACACACTCATCGCTGCTGGACTGCAGGAGTGAGTGTACTGGCTTATCTCGCCGTACTGCTAAGGACCGGTTCAACAATTCATGGCGCGGATTCACATGAGCCTATATGGCTGACACGATGCTGTGGGAGCCAGTTCTCCGAGCAGAGTCAAGCAAGGCTGGGGATCATGATGGGTCTGCTAGCGACATGGCCTGACTGATTCCTGAAGGACGTCAACAATACAGCACATGAGCGAGCGTGCAACCATATTCATGGGCCCTATCGAACCCAGGCACCGGGCGGCACGCCACAGATACGATAGGTATTCGCAGCAAAGCCGAGCGCACAGCACTGTGATCCCCCTTGAGACTGCACGCTTTTTTTGTTCGCGTCTTTCGCAAGAAGAGCAGGACGAGGAGGTGGACTTCAAGAAAGGAACTTAGAGGGATGCACGGAGAATAGAAGGCGAGGACAAGAGGACTGAGAGAAGGCCTTTATATATCTCACGGCTACGACTATTAGCTGGCTAGCGGAGTGTTTACATCCTATTGATCGTACCTCCTTCATCTTTCAAATCGTCCCCCATCTACTCACGACGCATCACATGGGCAACCACATAACTCACCTCCCCAAATTCCGCCCACGCACAAGTAGCCCATCTACCAACCAACCAGCCAAAGTCCATCAAATCGAATGAATTCATGTATATATGTACCACCCTCTTCTCAAGGCGTTGAGTCCAAGTCCAAGCCCAAACCTCAAATCACACAAGCCATAACGTTCAACAACCCCCTCCCTACAAGTCCCCACATAAAGTTGAACAAGAACTCAGAACCGTGCACGTCAAACCGAAAAAAAGGCACACGTCTAAAAAGAAAGGCTCACATGGCGAAGAAGAAGAAGATGAAGCAGACAGAAAAAGATATGAACAAAAGAAGAAGCAGTTTGAAATATGTCCTGCCCATGCTAATAAAAAGGTACTCCAATCCATCCAATACATTGACCCAATGACCCGAATTTATTTCCTGCGAAATGGGAAAGTAATAAAAAAAGACACAAGAAAAATGGTGTAAGTCACCAACAGAAACCGTAGTCGATGAGACAGACACAACAGGCAGGTAGGCGGGCAGGAATGAGGCGAGAAGCGGGCGGGCGAGCAGGTAGGCGGGTAAGCGAGTGGAATGTGGAAAACGTAAATGGTATCGTCGCGCAGTCTGCCCTTATATACGGCGTAGCTGAGCGGCTACAAAAAGCAAGCCCCTTGCTGATATATGCGCCATTTTGGCATTATTTCTGCTGCTCCCGTGCCGTTGCCGCCGCCATGCAAGGTGGCCCAGAGGTGCAGAAGCGACGTCCGACAAAGATGCACTGTCGTCCTAGTCGCAGCCCTTGCCACGCATCGCCAGCGCCAACCTCGGGCACCCTTGCCAACCCTTGCTGAGCCCTGCCACCCTGGCTATCCCTTGCCCCCTCTTGCTTGTCCTGGGGCGTCCTCTGCTCGTATAGCCACTGAAGCCACTGAGAAGCGTCGGCTTGCGCGCATGTTTCATTTCGTCGTGAGCTCATAATAGAATGAGGTAGTTGCTTGGTGCGATGCCAGTCTCGCCGGTGCCCCGCCTCCGTGCTTGCCACCATCGTCCGCTGACGTCGGACACGTCGAGAATTTCGTGCTTGTTGAAGGAAATTTCGTTGGCGTCTGAGGGATTGGCCTCGTAGCTGTAGATGGCCTTGGCTTGGTAGGGGTACTCGGTGGGAGGCAGGACCTCTTCGTCATTGCCTGGACCTTTCGTGGCCGTTGGCAACGAGGCTCCGCCGTAGGATGGCATCGGCATTGCTGGCGCGGGCGGGGCTTGTGAGGTCCCGGGAACGGGCGAGGGGTTTTCAAACCCGCTCAGCTGAGCAGACGTGTACATCTGGGGGGGCTGGACCGAGTTGGAGGTCTCAGGGCGACCGGTGCCACCATAGCCGTTCATGTGCTGGCTCTGGGCGACGTTCGAGCCCTTGGTGAGAGCGAACGAATCCAGAAAGGCCCGAGGCGTTGAAGAGGGCGTCGACCCAAAGTAAAAGATCCATACAATGATGACCATAGAGAGGAGGATGAAGCCTGCGGCGGCAGCCTCTCGGGCTCCGCTCTTGGCATACACGAGCGAGTTGACACCAGACGTGACCAAAACCATGCCGCCGGCAAGATAGCCCGTCACCGCGACATGGTAGGTGTGAATGGAATCGCTGGCAACGACGACAAATATTCCTAGAATGAGGAATAAACTATAGACGACAGCCCACCAGGCGAATGAGGGAAACTGCTTGTCGGGGTTCTGGTCAATCGATATGCTGTTGGTTTGGATCTGCGCAATGATGCAGGCTATGAACGTGATGGACCAGGCGAGCTGACGCGGAGAGGGTTAGCATTTATACGTTGAGAGAGAATTGGCCCAGCGGACCGCGAGACAGAGACAATCAACTCACAAAGGCAATGGACAAGGTGGCCAGGGCGAAGGGATCGCCGAGGATATTACTGAGTGAGATACGCTGCTTCCTACCAGCGCCGACGCCATACGCCCGCGAGTGTTCCATTTTCACAAGTGACGGAGAATACCGCGAACCGTGCCCTGGCATAAGGAATAGAGGAGCAGATCTGACTGTGGCAACGGGTACTGTGGTTGAGTTGGCCAAGTACACAGGAATCAGGGACGAAGACGGAAATCGCGTCGAGATAGCGGACAATGTGACGATGTGCGGCAGTGTGCGGCAGTGTGGTGATCGGGTCGGTGGCGATGACGATGCAAGGAGAGGAGACGAGGGCGGTTTCGATCAGATTCGTGATGCGCACGCGCGAGTAAAAGGGAGAGAGGGTGTTCTCCTCGAAGGAAAAGGTGGCCTAACGAGGGATCAAAATCCGGCGCAGCCGCAGATGAAGGGAAATGGAGTTATGAGCGCGAGAAGGACGGAAAGAAAGAAGAAAGCGGTTGAGATTGAATGAGTGACAGAGGACACAGCAACGGGAGAAGACGATGCGGGATGAAGTGAAGGGTTTGTCGGATGCAAGATGAGGAACCTGGCGAAGCACGATGACACAGAACGAGGGGAGGGCAGGAAGGACAAGGAAGCGGAACTTAGAAGGGAGGAAAAACAGGAATGAAGGGGACGAAACGGGATGCCCGGTGCGTGGAGCACTCGAGCAGCCACTGGCCAGCTTAGCCAGGGCGAGGGGCAGCTCCGGGACGCGGCGTGGGCGGCTGCGCAGTTCCGGGGCGCGCTGATTGGTGGCTGGATGTCGAGGGAGCGAGAAGTGGGACTATAGTGGCGGTGCTCAACGGTGGTCGTGGCGGTGCTTTATGGTCTTCTACGATAGAGAGCTCAGAGCGCACAATGACAGAGGTCCAACGACAGCACGCAACGATACCTAGCGCACAGCGGGCACGGCGAGACGCGCACATGTTCGTACATACCGGTGGGCTAGATAGGTACGAGGACCAGAGCCCATGGGCCATGGGGAGTTACGCGGATCATGGGGAAACCCCGAGGCCAGCGTAGGTACGCCGTACGCACAACTCGGCACCTCCGCCACGAGAAGCCGTGACATGCCGCCATGTGGCCCCTGGACCTTCCCCTGGAATCTTCCCAGCTCAGACCCCACTGCCCAGGCACTTTGTCACGGTGGATCCAGTGGGGCACTCACAACTTACTAAGCTAACCCTAATGGGAAGTCCGAGGGGACTATAGGTAGTAAAGCTGAAGGGTCCCGGTGCCGAGGATTCACGTGAGCGCACTGACAGTACATACCTCATACGTGGCGCCAAAGAGACGTACATACCTCCTATCTAGGTACCTACCTCCTACATAGTACCTACCCTTCCCTCCTTGCCTTCGGCGACCCTCTGGGGCCCTCCGGGAGCCCTCCGGGGGCGCTGCCGCGGGCTGTCCTCGCTGCGCTCGCATCGTCACAAAATCCATTACTCTCAATCACAGATCTCTCCTAAGGACAATGGACTTCGCTCCGTTTACCAGCTCAATCAATTTCAATTACACTAAATATACAGAACACATGAAACACGCGTCTCTCGCACCAATCGTTACAGACGTTACAGAACTGCAGTGTACTATGCCACGAGTCGTCTAAGTTGCCAAACCTCATCTGCATCCGCCGGCAAATGATGAGCCTGGCGCAATATGATATCAATCGCACAGGGGGGGCTAAATAGACTGCAACTGCCGGGGTAAGAAGACATGTAACCGCCACCTAGATGGTACATTTACCGATTACCTCTTTTACACACGTCCCATTGCAAATTCCATTGGCTAACACCTAACTCTAACCTTAACACCTAATCCTAACCTTAACCCTAACACCCTAACTACCTACCTAGCTTTCCCCCCTCCTTGCCTTCGGCGACCCTCCGGGGGCCCTCCGGGAGCCCTCCGGGGGCGCTGCCGCGGGCTGTCCTCGCTGCGCTCGCATCGTCACAAAATCTATTACTCTCAATCACAAATCTCTCCTCAATCAATTTGTGGCTGGGCGGAGGTTGGTGCGAAGACGTCGTCAAGATCAGGGCCGCCACTTTGCTGAAGCATTGGCGAAGCCCTACTGGCATACGATGATCCCTCGCATGAATTTCACTCGTCGTTGGGGTAAGTGACGAAGGCTGTGCATGAGAAGCTCTCCTGACAGACCGATGGTGGCGCTGTATCCGTTCACGCTCGTTTCTCGCTGCTGCCTGAGACGAAGACTCGCCTGGACGTGCTCCGGAGCGGTGGTACTGCAGATGACCGTCGTCGCAGGTGAGGAAAGCACTCTTGATGGCCGGTCTTGTCGGTGTGCGTGGCCTGGGCCTGACGGCGACAGACTCTGCGTGAGGAGGCCCGGCCGAGTGTCTCGACGGCGTACGTTCTGCTTGAGGCGATTGTACGTCGGCGATGGGGCGTTTCGACGCCGCATCTGAGAATGCATTCGCGGTCATTGTTGATGGCTATTCGAACTGATGAGTTAGTCATTCGGTAAGATGACCCAGGAAGAACTCAACTAACCGCTGTCCAGTCGTTACGGCAGGTGTCACATTGGGAAGTATATTGGGCATTGCCTGACGTAGAACGGCGTCGGCTGACAAAGTCATCGAGTGGTTTCGCAACAGTGCACTTATTAGTGCATGCTTTCGTGTGCCGTGGTGAGACTCCATTGTAGACGTCAGAAGGAGATGGGAAGAGGGCAAAGTGTTCGGTTTAATCGGGTGAAAGGTTTATTATGATGAGACAGCGAAGAATTGAAAAAAGGGGCGATGTTGCATTGTTGAGAGTTTGGACGCGTCGACGTTTGTTGTTCTTTTTTTTACCATCGTATGATAGCTGGTACCATCTACATACCTAGGTACCTACATACTCTGCTCCGTATTGAGTCATTGACAGCTGGGAGCACGCGTCGACGGGTTTTGTTTCTTATTCTCATGATCTCATCTGACACAACGCGCTAACACCCCGGGAAGGATTGGGGGTCGGAGCGGGAGTACTTTCCACCGACGTCTGGGCGAAGATAGGTACCTATTTCGTACCCTGAGCGGGTAAACTTTCCTCCGGGGCCCTTCAAACCGCCGATCATTACCGCATCTCAGTTCAGACCGCCGATCATTACCGCATTTCAGTTCAAACCGCCGATCATTACCGTATTTCGGTTCAAACCGCCGATCATTACCGCATTTCGGTTCAACTTGAGAGCGTATCCACACTTCTCGCAGTTTTGCTCCTCTGCCGCCAGGCCCCGCCTCAGGAAAAGCCTACCCTGAACCTGGCATAATTGTAAAGCTTCGCTTTCCTTCCTCATCTTTCAGTAATCGTCGCAAATTAGTTCAGCTTTACTAACAAGGGGGCTACGGGGGTCACCAGCCACATCAACCGACCTGCCTCATCGTCCAATGTCCATTAAAAGGTGATGGCTCAGCCTTCACTGGGGGCAACGCTCAAGCCACCGGCTCTACCTACGGAAGGCATGTAGAAGTTAGAACGCTGTCCAATGCAACTTTCGCGACGGAATGTGCCTGCAGGCTGCGTGGCATCTTAAGACGCTTACGGTAGCAAGGATAGCAAGCATACAAGTATACATTAGGTAGATACGCGAACTTGGCATAGGTACGCGAACGCGAGCATCATACGTACTCTGTATCGCGCATAGACTACCTACTCCGGAGTCCGTACATAGAATACCTAAAACTTAAGAATGAAAGTACCACGGCCCACCCCAAAGCACGTTTCAACATGCGTCGCCCGTTTCTCGATTCAACCGCTTTATGCATCTCTGGCATCGACAATGAAACTGCTGATCAGTGCATATTCGGCGACCTTTCGAGAAACGGCACAACAAAATCCTCGCGACTTGTTGTTGCTTGTATCTATGGTATTCGCGCAGCAGCACAATCTTCCTGTAACTCCCTTCTCCGCTCCTTTTTCCTCTCTTTTTTTTTTTTGCTATGAATCTCTATTCTGTGCTCATTTCGTCGGACTTGTCTGAATATCTACTTGATCTTCCCTTTCTTGTTGACCTCGCTATGAACCGGCCACAGGAGTAGGTACTGCCCGGGTACATACCTCGCACCAAAGAGCCGCGTCCTTGGCTCGGCTCTCGCAAGTCGCATCGTCTTTGTCCAAAGACGGCTGCGTGAAACACCCCGACGGACATGTGCCCTGAAACGAACATCGGTCGCAGCCTATTTCTGTTCTCCGTGCATGTACATACTCTGTATGCCTATAATTATTATGTACAGTATATATGTATGCAAGTATGTATGCTGCGCACCTGACTTGTTTACATTTGGTGGAACTATGTATCCCTCGTGTCTCGTTGACAAACTCTTTGATGTCAAAGCCGCGGCAGAGTGACGGCCTGTCTGGGTTCTCCGTGCCGTTTTCGTAACTGCTCGCCACTGTCTGTTTCAATGATGAATTCGCAAAGTCTACTTCCGTAAATCATACTGGAAATACACTGGAAATACACAAGGGTATCATAAATCTATCTAAATCACAGAAAAACGCCTGATGATCCCTGCTCAACATGCTAAAAAGGTCGAAACATCTCCCCCTTGGCTACATAGCACAAAGGGCCAACCCAGCACTCACTATATCCGCTTCTCCCCCTCAAGCGCCACCTCCCGCCTCCGAATCGTCCTCTCCACGTCCTGTGCCTTGCCCTCTAGATCTGCCAACGATTGCGAGTTGGCCAGCACGCCGCGCTCGTACCACGCCAGCATGACGGCCTCGCTTCTTTGTCTCAGCTCGGCCATCTCAGCTGCTTGTGCTAATTGCGTTGCCTCAATCGCCTTCATCCTCTCCGTGAGTCCAATCAGCGATGCGCTCTCCGCGGGGTCGGGAACAGGACTATCTTGTATGGCCGTCAGACAGGATAGTGTCGCGGGAATTGCAGGTGCAGATGCTAGTACAATGGATCGAATCGCGTCGACGGACAGCTGGGAGGGCGGTTCTGAGGCATCTGGTGCGTGGAAGAGATCGGGGGTTGATTTGTCTACTGGTGTGAGCAAAAGTGGTTTCATCCCTTTTCAATTCAATTTTTTTTTTTTGCTTCTTCATCTTGATCTAAAAAGGAGTCAAGGAGCGTGCGGTCTTTCTCTCGAGACAGATTGTTGTTTCGCTGGGGCAGCTCAATGCTAGCACAGACTTACATATTTTCAGCAGCTCTCCGTATACGCGTATACGAGAGATGAGCATTGAGAATCGTTTCTCGAGATTCTGAATTCGTTGTATGGCAGATTCTGTCTGTCCGGCGGGATGCGATGCCGCGTGTCCGTGGAGGACGTGTTCGATGCGGAGGAGTCGCGATTCCAGGAGTGAGATGGTAGTCAGCGTCGTCTGATCCAGAGGGTTGTCCATCTTGACGAATCGTTTCCTATCGAGGGGCTTGTCTCGAGAGAGTGTGTGCTCGACGGGAGTTTTCGAGATTGAGCAAAATTTCCAGGGGCGAATCGGATATGTACTTTGCATGCGCGCGAACGACGTCGACGAGTGATCAGTTGGTTGATGATGGGTGGTGCGGGTAGATCGGCGCATCCACCCCTCTATGATGGAGCTCAACACTAGGCTCATGATTGGCTGCAGCTGCAACTGTAACGGACGGGATGAACGGTGAAATAGGTAGGTACCTCTTGCAGGTATCCTTTCTCGATAACGCTTTTTGATACCATGTCCTCACCACGGCCATCACGAGCTGTCGGCCGCTCTCTTCATCTTCCCGATAACACCCACGATACCGTTCTCGTCTCAGTCCGCTGCCACCGTCGCCGTCTGCTGGACTGGCTCAGCCTTTTCCGCGACTGATCCTCGGCATTGCGAACTGCCTCCCGCCCACGGCTCCGCACCCGTCGTTGGGTGGAGGGAAAGGTGTCGTCTTGAAGTCCGACACTTCCGCCCTTGGGCACGCTGCTCGCTCGGTTTCGTCGAGTAAGCGTGACGCGCACGGCGCACAGCGCCTGGTGCTGGGGTGTTTTGTAGGAGTCCGAGTCTGAGATGACCAATTACGCGACTATATCGAATGGCAGTTCGTCTGGCTCGTCTGGCTCGTCTCGCAGCGATATGTCAAGGTGCGACGAAATCCCTCTACATCACCGACTATCGGGGATCGCGTCGCCAGGCCGCGCTTGGTTAGCCTGCACGCAATGCGCCGATCTTTTCAACTGACTCTCTGGGTGATAGATCACGACGTCGTGGCGGCAAAGATGGTGGCCAGGGAGGAAAGGCCTCGACAATTAGCAGCATTGTCAACCTGCTCAACACAAGTTCGATCTCCTCCTGTCCCTACCTGAAATAATTGCAAAGAACACAGGAGCTAACTCCTGCAAAGTCGTCGGCGCGGGAACCCTCGCCATGCCATCCGTCCTATCACACATGGGCATCATGCTCGGCGTCCTGCTGGTCATGTGGTCTGGCCTCACGGCCGCCTTTGGCCTCTATCTCCAATCCAAATGCGCCCGCTACCTCGACCGCGGCACGGCGTCCTTCTTCGCGCTTTCACAGATAACCTACTCGCAGGCCTCGGTCATCTTTGACGCCGCCATCGCCGTCAAGTGCTTCGGCGTCGGCGTGTCCTACATGATCATCATTGGCGATCTCATGCCGGGCGTCATGCTAGGATTCAACAGCAACGCGGAGCAGATTCCCTACCTGGTGGACCGACACTTTTGGATCACGGCCTTTATGCTGCTGGTTATTCCGCTCAGCTTCCTGCGACGGCTGGAGTCGCTCAAGTACACAAGTCTGGTGGCGCTGGTGTCGATAGGATACTTGATTGTGCTGGTGGTGTATCATTTTGCGGTTGATCCTCACGCCGCGCCAGAGAACATTCGTGTTATTAAATGGGCCGGCGCGGTGGACACGTTGAGTGCCTTGCCGATTGTGGTGTTTGCGTATACGTGCCATCAGAACGTTCGTTCACCCCTGAGGTCCCCAAGCCTGCCCTGAAACTACTACGTGCATGCCCATGTTCATGCCATGTTCCCAATGCTAACATGGTTTTCTATCAGATGTTTTCCATTGTGAATGAGATCAAGGACAACTCTCCACCGGCCATGGTCCGAGTAGTCTCAGCCAGCATCGGATCAGCGGCTAGTATCTACATCCTGGTCGCCATCACCGGGTACATAACCTTTGGAAACAACATCGTCGGAAACATCATCCTGATGTGTAAGTTCTTCTCCCCCCCCCTCAGATATGGCCGTTCCTGCATCTGTCAGGCCAAATACTCATACGTTGTAGACCCCACCGGCGTCGCCTCCACCATCGGCAAAGCCGCCATCGTCATCCTCGTCCTCTTCTCCATCCCCCTCCAAGTCCATCCCTGCCGCGCATCCCTGGACGCCGTCCTCCGATGGCGCCCCTCCCGATCCCAATCCCTCACCGGCCGCAACGAACCCTCCTCCCTGAACGCGCCCTCTCCACGCGGGGGCGACCACGCAGCCACCACAGCACCCATGTCCGAGACGCGCTTCGCCCTCCTCACGACCCTCATCCTCACATTGGCGTACTTCACGGCCCTATCAGTCAGTAGTCTGGACCGCGTCCTAGCCTTTGTGGGCAGCACGGGCTCAACATCCATCAGCTTTATCCTCCCGGGGCTCTTCTACTACAAGATCAGTGACCCGGAGAGCCCTCATCATCAGCGCCTCATGAAGGAGGATGACGATATGGAAGACTCGGGAGCATCGGACTCTGATACGGAGGATGCGGAGTCTGTGGCGGGGATGCAAAGACCCTGGCGGTGGCGCCGGAAATGGAGGTGGGATTTGGAGCGTTTGGATCATGGGCTTGTGAGGAGGTTGGCGCTGGCTTTGTCTGTTTATGGGATGGTTGTCATGGTTGTGTGTTTGATGATGAATATTTTCTTTGCGGCGTCGCATTGAGCTTATGGGGAGCTTTACGGATGAGGAGGTCGACTTACACCGTACGATGCGGTTGGTTGTGGGGAGTCGGGACGTAGAGGGAGGTTGGAGTTGATTTGGTCATTTTTCCACCCCTTTTTTCACTTTGTCATGGAGGGGAGTTGTGCGCTGACATATCGTGCGCTATCGACACTAGAGCGCAGTTGGCTACACCGAAGACCAATTGCATAACGCTTGGGGAAAGCATGAGGTGTTTACACCTTGCGCCTATCACGTCCTGTGGGGGACGGAACTGAAACGGCTGGTCAGCTGGGTTGTCTTCTACTACAAAACGAACAAGAACTACGGCGTCTACATTTTCAGGGCGGACTAGCTAGGCAGGGCTTTGGCCTAGACAGGGGAGTTTTTCTAGGCGACGTACATACTCGATACGAGGGTTTTCATATGTCGGATCTCATAAGTTAAGAAAGGCAAGAAAGCATAGTCGTTGGGCGTTGCAAAGTATACTGTACATACGGCATTAGTGTAGAATATGGGAATCTCAAGACTCATTTTTTTTCTATATATGGAGTATCAGTTGACCACGAGGGTGCATTATTTGTCCTTTGTTGTCGCCCCTTGGCCCGCGCCAGGTCATAAGACTCAAGAGACACACCGCCAGGGCCGAGCTTGTCCCAGCTCAACTCAGCCGCTTGAGACTATTCACTCGCGAGTCGCGCCCCTCACGGGGTGGTAAGCGTCCACAAAACTTTATCACACCTTCTAGATGACGAAACTTCAAATGCGGCTGCAAACGCATGGTCCAAGAAAGCAATCTAATTTTGGTATGTAGTTTCTAACCCTGCGTTGTGGACCATACTCTGATGAGCAAGGGCCACTTCACGATTGTTTCACAAAACAAAGGGAGAAACAACTGAGGCGCAGTGGAATGGGTAAGTGAGAACAAAGAGGTGAAATCAGGACGTCTTCTCGTCGCTACGTGTCTGTCAAGTACATATCTATGTACAAGGATGTCGGTCAAGTAGAATGAGGCCCGTCATGTACATTGTATACTCGGGGGGGAAACCTAAAAAGGAACACCCGTGAGATGTCCACAAGTAAGTCTTCCGAGAGGATGAAGTCTTCGAAGTAGTCATAACGGGGGTATCACTGCAGAATGAAGAATCAAACATAGCCAATAGCCAAACGGAACCGCATGATGAAGGGAAAATTAGAATTGACGAGAACATAGTTTGTCAGCAAGGAGTTATATTACTGCTCCTAAATCCGTGTGTCTTACTTGCCCAAGGCCTGCCGTATCAAAGAGGCCATGGAAGACCGCTTGTCCAAAGTATAATGTATATAAAGAGGCAATGTTGCCAAAAAAAAAGAGTATTTATCCAGCAAAGCAAGGACACACACCACGAAACCGCCACCTCGACAATATTTCTCCTGGAATACAGAAATCTCGAAAGACACACTGTACCTGCTCCCCTCCCAATAGCCCTGAAAAGAATAGACGCGTGCATCAGCATGCGACAGATGGATATATAAGTAAATCTTGGGAAGAAAAAAAAAGTAAAAAAAAAAGGGCTATCGAGGCGAAGGGGTTCAAAAGTGGCGTGTCTACCCAGTATGTATGTGATTGTATAAATGGCGATTCAGCATCTCAACGTAATGTGATGACCTTTTTTCCAGCGCAGCGCAATCGACGCGCGCGTGTGCCCAAGCTAGGTATCGTGAAAGAAGAAGAAGAAGTCGATCAAGTTGGCTGGTGAGTCGAATAGAGTCGAGTTGAGTTTTCCACGCGCATACAGCGCGGAAGCCAGGCAGCCAAGAAGAGGCAAGAAAAAAAAAGGGGGAGGCGACGAGGCGAGAAGAGATGCCACAGCCCACGGCCCACACTCAAGCTCAAGGATGAGAGCATCGAGGGGCGTATGTAGATTAGCTTGCCTCAAGAAGCAACATCCGGTTTTCAAGCCCAAGCCATGGCAGCGCCGCTTCTCGCAGTCGTAAATTCGTCATTGATCATAGATCGTCTCGGAGGTGGAAGGTGAAGTAATCAGGCCCCCCAAAAAATGGGCCTGCAGTTAAGAAGCGAAGAAAAGGTGGTTGGATTTTCGACAAAGGAAATGTAGTTTTAAAGGTATGTAAGAGGTAATAGAAGTGACCCCGCTAACCGCATGTCGTGATGCGGTGAAAGTTGATGATTCCAGCCCAAAAAAAACGGGGGGTTCGTGGCGAGCGTAGAAACATTGAAAAGGCCGTCGGATTCAAGTTCAGTGGACGATTTACATAGCCGCCGCAGCGAGCATGCCCACGAGGCCGAAAAGGGCAACATTGGCCGCATCGAGAGCTCCAGCGGCATTGTCGGGTCCCTTGTTCGTGGGAACATGCGCCGGCTCGGTGGTAGCATCTGGGGTCGCATCCGGGGTCGTAAAGGTGGATGTAATGCCACCAGTGGGCATGTATGTGGTCGTGTTGTTGCTCGTGCTGATGCTGGTGCTGGTGCTGGTGCTGGTGCTGGTGCTGGTGCTGGTGATGACGGTCGTGGTGGTGTTGTACGCCATAGACGACGAGCTGGACGGGTGCGCTCGCGACAGCGTCACCGTCTTGGTCAGTTTCCCCGATGCGGTGCAAGTCGTCGTCGTCGTGGGCGCAGTCTCCGCGAGGACCAGTGCCGGAACAACGGCGAGGAGAAGAGCCTTGACGTGCATCTTGTATGTGTTTTTCAGTTCTGAATCGTGATGAATAAATTCGATGTGGATATGTTTCCTGTAGTTTTTTTTTTTTATGATGAACCCGTTGCAGATATTTGAAAAAAAAAAAGAGTGACTGGAGTTGAGAATACGCAAGAGGGGTGTTTTGAGACTTTGCCAACGAAGCCTTTGATAATGCAAGCGGTAAGAGTAAATGGTGACTCTGCATACGACAAAGAAGTTCCTCAAGAAGAAGGGGGGGATGGTACCAGGTAGGGCGCCGGGCCAAATTTAGTTACATGAGAACGAGTTCTTCGCGCGCGCGCCAAAGGACGAGCCCAAATGAGCCCTAATAAGCTAAAATGCACCAACTCCGTAATTTTTATGGCGCCGCAGAAAGCACAATACCTGTGACCTACGGCAACCAGGAGTCCAGGAACTGACTTAGAAGCAAAATGAGGGCGCAATGGAAAAAGCAGCAACAATGCGACCCGCGCAGGGGTCGTTTCAGCCTCATCCCTGTCTTTCATGTAGCGTCTCTGCCCAATCAGATGGCGAGATCCGCGTGCCTTTGGCTCAGACATTGAAAGTTTTGGAGCGCGGGTACCTTGCATCGCGCACGGACCAAGCTCAGGTGCACGGCGCATGACGACTTTTTTTCACCATGTATTTGTGTATGTACCTTGTACTCCGTATGAATCCCGGCAACGCGCTTCGTTAATTTATCTGCTGCTGGCTGTTTGGAGTGCCCGATATGTACTCCGTACGACGAGATGCAAGATGCCGGCCGGCAGAATCAGCATCACAGGCAGATGCGCTTATCCCTGATGAGTCCCTCTTCTGCGCGCGGCTACATATGCATGTACATATGCACATGTCTGTTTGGCGTCAACGACTCCAACGGAATCCAGAGTGTGTAACGCAAAGGCCTTGTTATGTCTCTCATCAACGCTACAATCTTGTCTCGTTTGCTACAGTGTGTCTCAGTTCCTCACCTCTTCCAAGTCACGCCGTTGAAATCGCCCACCCGCATTGCATAGCGTTACAACTTACCACACATGTACGGAGTAACATATGTACATACATACCTATGTTAACGGTCTTTCATCTGCCGCACACTTCGTCTCATCCATCCATCCCTTCTTCGCATGCCGCCGATCACCCCTCGTCTCGGCCCGTACAGTCGCATCGCTCATCATGACGCGCATAAGGTAATCCCACGCGTTAATCCCACGGCCCGTGAGTCGTGAGTCTAAATCCGCCCAATCTCCTCTGCGCGATGCCCTTGCCCCTTTCCCATCGAGTCATGCGCTGCGCCAAAGTACAAAACGGCCTAGCACAGGAAGTCAGGGTCAAGACTCAAGGTGTTTCCGCCGTACGGGCTCCCTCTGAAGAATCCCTAGGTAGTTATGTATGTATAGGTATGTAGGTACATAGGTATTGGCTGTGCTCTTTGGAATGACAGAATTCCTCTCTAGGTACGTATTGCCCCGCCCCCACAGCACTGTTGCGAGTCTGCGACTTGCAAGTTGCAACTCGCCAGCATCTTGGCGCGATGGCGCCGCTGGTCACTGGTTCAGAAGTTGAAATTGCGACAATCTCAGAATCGCACAGTGATCACTGATTACTAGTTGTTTTCTCTTACATTGATTGGCGTCTTTCTTTGCGACGACTCCACTGGTCTCTGGCGGCCACTTGGAAGTTGACACTTTTGTCCCCGACGCTTGACTGCTTTAGGTATTGGTCTGTCGGTGACTCGGTGGCATGATTCCATTCATTACACCCGTTTTCGCTTCGCGGCTGCTCGTCCGCTTTGTGGCCACTGGCGGCGCTTGTTTGGCGGCGCGACGAGGGGTTGAGAATCGCGATCTCGGTTCGTGAAAATTAAATGGCATGGCGCCGGATCATGGATGGGCGAGGACGAGGGCTTCAGGTGCGTTGCGTTGTCTATGGACCTACGTCATTTCGATTTGACTTCTTTTTGTTCTTTAGCATTCTTGTATTGTTTGTTCGAAAGTTCTTTTCCTTCATGTTTGGTCAAGGTGTGTTGTTCGGATTCCAGCCTGATGCATCGACGAGAGGGCTTGTATGTCCACGCGCTTCACTTACTTCGTATGTACCGGGAGACCGCCCTCTCTCTTGGCTGGCCTCGCACGACATGTACATACCCCGAATCACGATGTCGTCTCATGGTGACTCGTAACGATGAGCCTCGTGACGGTGGGCAATTTCTCTATTGTCCACCCTCAGCCCTGTCGCTGAGATTCGGCGTCGGCGCCACCACATAAGCGAACGCCGAGATGGCAGAGCACCGTTCACACTATGTTATGCATGGCAAATCCATCCTGTGTTTACTCCACGGCACACGTTATACACATCTTGTGTTTGTTGACACCAGATGGTCCCGGCACCAAGTCTCCGTCAGCAAGGATTGCACTTGATGGACAGTGAAACCTGAAGCCCGGTTGTCATGAGAGAAACATTCCTTGACCGCTCGCCCCCTTTTTTGAGTATCAACCAACTGGCGGCCATTTCCAGCGTTCAATTCCACCGCAAGAGCGACGAGCATTTTGTGGCAACCCTTTGTTTACACGGAACTGTGGTGAAATTATGGGACCATGACGGTGGTGTGAACCGTGAACCGTAACCACGATGTTTCCGTTGAGCTGCCGAGTTCAGTTCAGTTCATTTCGTCTTGGTAAAGTTGAGACCGCTGTGTATGGTGTGAAATGTCAACAAAGGCAGCAAAGACAGCAAAGACAGCTTCAGCTACCATCATCATATTCTGCTTGCAGCGCAGTCGACAAAAAGAGACAAGATTCGCCTTATCCAAAAAAAGAGACAAATTCCTGGCTAGAAGGGACAAGCTCAACTCGTCATATGTACAAGTTTTAGCTTGCAGAGCATTCGATATGAAGACCAAGTCGTATCCTAAAAGCTCATCCCAACAAGATACAACATCTAAATTTCCACAAAATGAGACAAGATCAACTTGTTATACAAAGTTCGGGTATCAACGGGCTGTAAGGCCAGCACGCCTATTCGCAACGAAATACAGAAACTCTCGGAAAACCCCCCATTTTGAAACCCATGCGTTAACATTCCCAACATGTCCATCAAGTCGTTCATCATGCTCGTTTTCTACACCTATGCAACCCAAAACCACACCTTCTGGAGCCAGTTCTTGGCGATTCGAGGCCGCTCCATCGCCTCCAGCTCATCCATCTCCTTCTTCCCCGTCACAGCATCGATCTTGTCCACGGGAATATACAGCGCGGTGCGGAACCACAACTTATGTCCGAGGTACAAGACCAAGAAAATCGGAATCGTGATATAGGCCGCCACAAAGTCCTGTGCACTAAAGGGCATAAACGTGTGGAAGCCATTCGTAATGGTGAGAAGGCTGATGACGACAAGAGCCGCATACGACACGTAGGGCTGCAGCGGCGTCCTGTACGGGAGAGAGTCCAGGAGGTTGTTGAACTCCATGGCGCGTCGAAATCGCAGGTACGTAATCAGGACGACGATCCAGGCGATAAAGCCCGAAATGGTGGAGATGTTGCTGAACCAAGTAAAGACCGTCGATCCCGAATTCGACACGTTGAGATAGGCAAGCAGGCCAATCGCCCACGTAGCCAGAATAGCGAGCCACGGCACTCCGTTGCGGTTCGTGGCGCGGAAGATCTTGGGTGCCTGGCCATTCAGCGACATGGAGTACAGGATTCGACTGCCCGAGTAGAGGAACGAGTTGCCCGCAGACCACGCAGATGTCAGAATCGCCGCATTGACAATGTGGTTCAGCACAGGGATGCCCACGTTCTGAATGCCAATCACAAAGGGCGACGCGCTCGCATCCGACTTTCCTTCCTTGGCCGCACCCAGCAGCGTCGGGTCATTCGAAGGCACCATGATACCAATCACAAGAGAACCCAGCCCATAAAACACAGCCAGACGCCAGACAAACCGTCGAGCTGCCTTGGGAATATTCCTGCGAGGATCAATCGTCTCGCCCGCGGCAATGGCAATGAGCTCAGGCGACGTGATGAAGGCGAACCCAGCAGACACAAACGCCTTCCAGTACCCCAGAAAGCGACCGGTAGGTCCCGCGACCTTGTAATCGACAAACGCGCCAGGATCGTTCCAATAATGAAATCCAAGAACCTTGTCCTGGTTGGGACCGCCCCCAAAGAAGATGACGAGACCCAAGATGATGAGCCCAATAATGGTAATCAGCTTGATACTGGCAAACCAAAACTCGGCTTCACCAAAGAAGCTCACAGCAATGATATTCAGCAACAGAATCACCAGCAGGACAATAGTAATCCAGACGGCGATATTCACATTCGCGCCCCAATAGTCGATAATGATGCCCGCAGCCGTGGCCTCGGCCCCAATCAACATGGCATACGCATACCAATAATTCCAGCCCGCTGCAAAGCCCAGACTCGGATCCACGAACCGGTCCACAAAGTACGGCACAGTGATGCCCCGCATGGGCAGGTATGTCACCATCTCGGCCAAGCTGTTCATGACGACCCAGACAACGAGCATCATGGACAGGTAGGCCATGAATAAGGGCGCAGGGCCTGTAGTCGAGAGGATGTTTCCGGAGCCGACGAAGAGGCCTGTTCCGATTGCGCCGCCTAGCGCGAGGAACTGGATGTGTCGGCTCTTGAGGCCACGTGCTAGCTGGTCGTGCTGCTCTGCTAGGTTGTACTCGGTGGATTCGGCAGGAACGTTGCCGCTTTCTGAGTCGCGGTCGACATGGCCGTCGTGTTTCTCCATGATGATGATGATGGGGGTGACCGCGCTTCCGGCAAGGCTGTTTGGCTTTTCTTCTTCTTTTTTTTCTTTCACACAAGGTTGGCGTGTGATGGCGTGTGGACAAGCGGACGAAATATGTATCTGAGGATGTTGGTTGGGCAAATCAAGAGCAGAAGAACACGCTGCTGAAGGTGGAGGCAATTATTGTTTCTGATGGCAGATCTCGGAGGGCGGCCTGGTGCCGAGAGCCAAGGGTGAGTGGCCACTGGCCAGAGCTGGCAACTCGAGAAAAGGCCAATTGGTGCCCCCAAAGGAAGGGTCTCTGGATGGACGGCTGGGCAGCAGTCGGCACAAGATGGGATGAGATGGGATGAGATGGGAGGAGAGGAGAGAATGGACAACAAGGAATGGAGAATGGATATTGGGGAACGGGGGGAATAGCTATTAATGTGGTGCTGGTGAGATGCGTTTCTTTGCATTCGCGGGGTCGTCTACCGTAGGTCCGTAGGTCCGTAGCAGGGTCCTTGGGGAACCCTGGAGGCTGGAGCCGGGCGGAGCGGGGCGCTCACGACGACTCGACGAGACCGGACGCCATTCAGCCACCTTGGTTTTTGTACCTACCATGGCTTCACGGGGAATCACGGCCGCGAGGGCACGTCTCACCCGGCTGCTACATTACATACATGTACCCCTGGTTGTTCTACGTAGAGTTCTGAGTCGTAGACACATGTGTACGGACCAGAGTATATACATATAGCTTTGGTTGTGTATTGATTCATTGAATCATTGATCGTCGTCTCGACTCTCATCGCTTGCCCGGCCGCGTTCATCCAAGACGGAGAAGCTCATAATAAGGGGTCCAGCTTCGTTATCTTCAACGCGGGGCACGCGACGATAAGGACGCCTCCAGCAGCAGGCTGCAGTGCAGATTCTGCAGGTTGACTCAGAACTGACGTCCATGGTGCTGCTTCCCTGCTCCAATTGGAAATTTCCATTTTCTTTGGCTGCCACCATACGATACCAGTTGAAGATACGGAGTACATACTCGGCTCTCCTATTTTTTACGTTGTTTCTTTCTTGTCTTTGCAACTACATCCCTAGGTACCTATCTCAATCGCACAGTCCTTTCTGCGCTCCCACCATTGATTTCCTTCCCCACAGACTATCTTGTGATCTTATGACTTATCTACCTAGCTCGTTATCTGCCCGTCTAAAACAAAACCTTGCCGAGGGCCCTGTGGAGCCTTTCCTACAGGCGATTCGTAAGGGTCCTTGACTCCTTATCAGTGATCACTGATCAGTTGACAGTCACCAAAGAGCGGGGGAAAACCATGCCCTAGCCGCCAAGACCGCGGGCTTGAATTCAGTTGTCTGGTCTCGACTCTCAACTGCATACATAATTGCTTCTGACCACAACAAGCCGAAGCCGAACAAGCTGTCGAATGCGGTGTTACGCGACGAATGCGGCGACGCGGCTGTGCCTATGAGGTATGTACCACTTGATACCGCGATTCATGACGCGAGGGCCACACCTTGATTGAATATCCGGGGCAATCCCGCTCGCAACAATGGCTGCGAGGCCACCTTGTTGCCTTCTGCTTAGGTAGGTACATTAGGTAGTGGCTTTCCCAAGGCAGTCGCGACGAAGATGCCAATTGCATGGGAAATAAAGCACGGCTTGGGCATGGACATGTCTTTTTTGGGTTGAACAAGTCGAATTGGCCAGACGACACCCCTTCACTTTGCCATGATCGACAGTATTCTGTCCCTTCCACGATTTCGTCACGCTGCATTGTATCTATGTATGTACCTACACCGTACATACGCCGTACGCAACGAAAGTTAACAAAAAAACCCTCATGCCGATCGCGGATGGGGCTGTAGATATTAGCCGCTCTCTCTTCATTGGCATTGTACAAGCCCTGGCCTGTTCGCCTCCTCATGACAAGGCAATGCCGATGCAAGCCGCCCGGGGATAAGAAGCCATTTGCGATTGATGGTGAATGTGTGAGCGATGGGGAACGGCCCCGAACGGGCCAAGGGCTCCGATTCCAGAATTGGCATGCCGAGTGGTGGAGGGTGGCGCGATGAAGGCTTGAAAGTTGAAAGTTGAAGCCCAACTTCTGCACGTGATGAATCCCCCCGGTTCTTCTGCCCCAGATTTTCAAGCTTCTCCCGCCCGAATCTGACATGGGCGCCGTTTCAACTTTCGGACCCATCATCCCTGTTCGTGATGCTGCCAGAAGTTGAACTGCGGAAGACGGGCCAACAACTTGCGAAGCTATTGTCTACGACCACATACTCCGGAGTCCGTACCCACGAAGTCTGCAACTATGTACCTATTTTTATACCGGGATTGTGTGGGACAACGACAACATGTATCGACGTTTGCATGCTGTCCATAGGTAATGGAGCCTTATGGAGGTACGCGGTGGCTGGGTGCACGATGCACGATGCTCTCTTTTGCGGCTTGCCTCAAACGACACCACCTTCACGCAAGGCTACAGCATACCTATGAGACGCGAGGACCACGATGTGGGCCCTGTCAAAAGCCACGTTCTCCCACGGGGCTTGCACGAATCGTTCGTCTGGTTCCTCAAGGTTGGTGTACCGTGTGACTTGTCTGCAGACATGTCACGATGTCTTTGATGGGCCGAAGTGCAATTGGCTGCCACTCGAGGAAGCGTGGCATGGCCTTGTCGTGGCTGGAAAGACGTTGGTTCCACGACGGGGGCTGATGAGAAGCCGTGGAACTCAGAAGCCCCCAACTGCTTCTAGTTCCTGACTAGAACTATGAGAATCGGGAGTCCTCGGCATCTCTGCCAAGTCCACGCCGCGGAGCCAAATCCGAATGCTGGACTTGGCGCGTCAGCGCCGCAAATACATTGCCACCGTCCCTCCTCTTCTTCTTCACATTGTTCTCAATATTGAGTTGTTAACCATCCTGGCCGTCACGTCCCTACACGTATATTCTGAACAAACTAGATATGGATGAGATGCATGATGCAATCGCACTAATGCAGAATTCGAGGCTGTTACTGAGCTTATCGAGCATATGGATTCTGTAGAGGTAAGTGCGTAAATAGGAGACTTGAGCAGTTCATTTGTTAACGAGGTAATAGGTATAGCCTATAGGAAGATGATTTACTCCATGAGACCTTAGATTTATCATCATTTCACCTCGTCACCGCCTGCGGTCTCATCAAGAGAAATAAGGCCGACATGCATCAAGATGCCGTCTGCGCCGAACCGTGCACTCTACATCTGCTATCGCGGGTTATGCGATCTCGGAGGGCAGGCTGAGCCAGCAGTTGGTCAGTAATCTATTATCTGATGTAGGCATCCAGAAACAGCAGTTCAACATTCGACTGCGGCTCGAGAAGCGCGAACAGCAGTTCCAGATCCAATTGCGGCTCAAGAGGCGCGAACACAACAAATAGTTGCTCTAACTGCAGTACTTCAAGCCGCAGTAAATGACCATACGTTTAAGGCGTTAATAATGCAACGGATTGTAGCTGCACTTCCTGCCACCGCGCCTGCTGCTGTCACGATGAGAGTACTCTGATTACCGCAGTGTGTATTGCTCCAAAACGTGCAACCGTGCAACTATGACGGGCAGGTTTCATCTCTTGTTGGACACATTTGAAGTCAATTTTCCTCGACCCTAGAATGAGCCAATTCCGTCGGTTGAGGTCCAAGTGTTCTCAGTTACAACTTACAAGTTAGGTGTGCGATCTCGACCCCCGGACGCGAAGCCAGATCTAGGTCTGTCCAGACTCCAGCACCGCGCTCAACAGAGCATTCATCCGTCCATAAATCGCGGCGAAATTACGCAAGCGACATGATCGAAGAGCAAATCTGAGACCTTTTGCGACACGCTCATCTGTTTCAAAATGGGCATTACACGGCTTTGCAATACATGACGCCAGCCTTCTTAAGGTGCCTCTAAATGTGTCCGTAGAGACATTAGGCGCGCATTTTTCTTTAACTTTAAGCTCTCTGTCATTGTCTCTGATGGTAATGAAATTGTGCCCATTTACATCTAAGACGTCGCATATTATGTTTTGAAAGCTTGAACGACGGGGCCCGGGCGGCCTCACCCACGAGGTGAGATGCCCCAATGAGTCAATGAGTCAACGACTCAATCTTTCTCGTCGAGATTCCAGATCAGCTGCAGAAATGAAGCCAGCATGATCATCCAGCTGTCGCTTCGTCAAATGTCCCTTGATGACTTCGTTTGGCAGCCCCAGAACGGCTCGTGGTCCGTCGTGGAGCGAAACATCGTCGTCAGTCGAATAGGAACTTCTGGAGAATTCCTTCAGCTCTTTGCTAAAAGACTGCAACCATGGAACGACTTCTTCATTGGCGCGATCAGGGCCCAGGCCAGCTCTCAAACGGCAAACCGATTGTTGATGAGCAATGAGCATATAACGAACTCTATTTATCATATTTCCTCCCACACATCAGACGCAATGTCTTCGAGGTATCTTCAAGAGGGCCTTCGACTTCGTCATATACGCTCTTTGAACCCAGATTACTTGTTTCCGATGGGGTCAAGTTCAGGGCTATCATCATCTATGCGGCCAGTCCAGACTCCAGAGCAACTTGAACTAGCCTCAGCTCCTCGAGGCATTCGTTAACGAGTCTAGCCGTATCATCTTCGAGACTCGAGCCTGTTATCTCGGTAGGCATTCTTAACATGTTCACGAAAATCGCCTTTCTCTGAGTCGGGGGTTCCCCGGGGCCCGGAGGACAATGTAAGCCTGAGTCCTGACTCATGAGCGTTGTTCTTGAGGGCCGTAATTACCGTCACGGATTGCGATCCGAAGTTCGAACCAGACTATTACGAGTGCGCTAAGCGCCCCGTCTTGCCACGCATAAATTTGATGCCAATATTGCTTTTGACCCTTTGAATCAAGTTGCAAGTTACAAGTTCAAGGTTGCGCTTTTTTGAACTTTTGAAGTTCCCAACTCGTACGCTAATAAGCTCAAGGCGCAGGGGCCAGGGCTATAAGTTATAACCCTTATTCCAATTGGTGTTGAGTCACAGAAACCGGCAGCTTTTAGCAAACTGTCGAGTCCAGACGCGATACCTACATAGGTACTACGTTTTCCCCAAATCGGCCACAGTCTACAGAGATGTATGTATGTACCTACCTGCGGAGTACATACTTACAACCTACTTTGCTCTTTTTGGAGTCTGTAAAGAAGCATTGGCAACTCAAAGGTCACGCCAAGAAAAAGTGGAAGACAAAGATGGCCATTACTGATTCCTTTTTGAGTTCTGGGACAAGATAGATATGTTACATGTATGTTGAAACGAAAATGGAAACACGACGGCACCATGACTCACCAAACAACAAAAAGAAAGGGTCAACATACAACAACCGGTGTTCGCTGGTCGTCACCGACCCAACTACTAATCTGTCGGTTGGCAGCTTATCTATGGGAGAGCGGACGGGATCCCGAGTTTTCTACCACCTATGGTCGTATGTACCAATTCAGGTTCAAAGCTAATATATAAACGAAGACTACACTGTAGACATTTCCCGGCAAACTGGCGATGAAGAACCGGTCAAGCGTAGTGATTTTCATGGGTCTCCACGTCTGCTCAATGCTATAATTCATCGAATAATTGTTGGAAACTGAACTCAGTATCTACTAATAAGGTCGTTGCTATATAGGTAGTGAGACAGTAGACTCGTCAACTCGAGTCTCGAGAGCCCTTTTTAGGTATGGGGGAGCCACACCGGTGACCGTACGGCGTACCCGGCGTGGAAATTTGAAATCTTTTATTGAGCAATTTGGGGGGCATAATGGTGGTGTATATTTGACTAAAGAGCTAGGTCACTCGAGGAGTGAGAAGGTGGAAAATATGTGCGTCTCGCTGGTAACGCCGTCACGTGATGCGGCTCCCAGCACCGAGCATGGCTTACTTCTCAACATCCTTCAACTTTTCACAACAAGAACTCTCGGTCCAAAGAGGAAATCATTTCGAAAAGCCGAACTTTGAAGGCCGCTCCGATAGGTAGGTATCTTGTTATCTTATTGAGAATTAAGCCATGCTCATTGCTAAGTGCTGGGAGCCGCATCACGTGACGGCCGTACGGTGTACCAGTCGACCACATATTTTCACTTTCCCACTTCTTGGGAACCTAGCTCTTTAGTCAAAATAAACCTTCCATTTTGCCCCCCCAATTTGCTCAATATATCTACTGTATCAATAATGCAATATGTATTCCGTTGCTTCCGCGGGTAAAACGAAATCACCCCCGGTTCCCCTTCGCTGTCCGGGGGCTAAGCAAAAAATGTTCCAATCCGGTTTCATGATGATAATCTGCGAGTTCAACATCCCCATATGAACGGAACACCCGGAGTTGAAAAGGGCAACACCATGAGCCAGGGCATTTCTCCAACTTTAAAAGCTGGACTTCGCCCATCACCTCTGTGCAGTCTCCATCCGAGTCTTCAAACTCAACAAGACAAAGAAGATAACAGGACACTGCAGGAACCATCGCCAATCACAATGTAAGTCATCAACGTCTGATACAACACTGATGACACGTCCATGACTTTCATTCTTTCCTCCTTCGTCGTTCAGCGTCTCCTCCCTCCCCCCTCCCCCCATTTCGTGTTGGCGTTCTTTCATCTCTCATGCAAACTCATATTTGGCTCAATCGCTTATCCAAGTCCAAAATAGATACCAATCATGAAGATTTCTGTTGTTGCTGTCCTCTCCATGGCCGCGGCGCCAGCCCTCGCTGTCAACAACTACCGCGTCACATGCAATCACGACATATATGACTCGTACACTGATCATACACAAACTGCCTTACAGTACTTCAACACGCTTTTCAAGTATTTCTGCCAAGATTCTGGATGTGTTGATTACGATGCTCCAGTCCTGCAAGGCTCGGGTGTGGTTAGCGGGTGTAAAGATTGCCCAGCCGGCTGGGGTCCCGACGTTTTGGGACATTGCACGACGGTCCCTGCTTAGCCCTAAAAAGCGTTTCCGACTGTCGCATGCGGCATGGATGGTGCTGGACGGTAAAGAGAGGCTTGGAAAGGGGGGACGTTACAGGTGGTCTGCGGGCACTTTGTAAAAAAGACCAGTGTTCTAGCTAGCAATTGCTTCTAGTTCCTGACTAGAACTATAAGAATCTGAATCGGGATTCCTCGGCATCTCTGCCAAGTCCAACCTGCCCACGGCAATACATATGTACAGAAGTGTTGATCTCATTTAACTTTTAAGCAGAAAGACATGTCACATACACGTGCGGAGCCAAATCCGAATGTTGGACTTGGCGCACATTCAAACTGTTGCACCTCGCATTTTTCACTCGAACAGACTGAGCGCTGCAAGTGCCAGCGGCGCAAAGACGACCATCAATGATCCATGCCTCTTGTTACTAGCGGACTGAAACGTTGATCCGCAGTCCAGGCGTGTGAAGCAGAGCCGCTCTTTATCTTCTCGATTCCATAGATGTCCTCGGGGAACAATAATTAGTAAAGCTGAACTAATTTGCGACGATTAAGTTACTGAAAGATGACGAAGTAAAGAGAAGCTTTACATTTACGCCAAAGTTCAGGGTTTATGTGCATTTGACATGTCAACTAGACCACCCGCCGACCCTGTGTCTAAACGTAACGACATGCGCGAAGGTCAGTGTGTCGCTTCGTCTGGCAGAACGGTTTGCGCGATGAGTTGCCGAGTCATGTAGCTAGCGAACAATCCAGCCAAAGATTGAGCCAGCGACAGAAAGAATGCTTCGACGACACGAGAATGATGATTCAAGAAGTCAAGATAAACAATGGATGGATGTCGCGTGCGGCGTGATTCGATGCTCTCAAGTCTCGTCATTCGTAGCAACTTCAACAATCTGGTCAACGCCAACGTACTCGGGCACATCAAGATCATACTTTCTGGCCATGGACGGTGACAGGAAGCTAATACCGCGTCAGCCACTTAGGTCTGGGCCAAATCACTTGGTCAAAGTACGTACCGCCCGCCAATAAAGTGTCTTCCTCTGAAATACTTGGCCAAAGGTTTTGGCGCTGTAAGACTGACAAGAGCGGTGGGCATAAATGAGCTCCCGAGTCCTGACTTTGGTGGACCATCTTCGATATTCCACGACGAAGGGGCATCGACTGAGGTCACGGGGAGCTTTGTCGTTTCTAGAGATTGGATTACTCCAGGGAACGGCTCTCTTACCTCTCCCGAGAAGCTGAATCCTATGAATTGTTAACAAGCGATGTGGACACGAGAGATGGAAAGAAAGAAAGAAGAATAAAAAATAGTTAACGGAAACGAGGAGGGAACTATAACGTCATGGCATTCTGCGAATATGAAGTCACGATTCACGAACCGAATATCGCATCGACAACATGGTCTGTCGACTTCAATGCTGATTCAAAGTCATCCACAAATGGAACCTCGAGTTGTTCTAGTTGTTTTGTCAAGCGCTTTTAACTCGAAGAGCGTAAAGAGCGTCAGCAACGAAGGCTTTAGAGTAGACAGGCAAATAGGTAACACATTCACCCTGGAGGGTCCGTCTTTGCAACTCAAAAATCAGACATAGCTGTGGGACTTGGATCAAAAAGACCACGATAGGGAAGGGAAACAAAAAACTTAAAAGGGAGGAAACAGTCATGCAACTTTATGTGCAAGCTTGGGTGACGGTCAACACGTTCGACCATCACTCACGCACCTGATAGAGGTCATTTTTACTCTTCTTCGGATAGAAAACAGTAGGCTTATACCCATAGTGAAAAAGATGCCGAGCAGCCACAAGCCCATCTCCGCCTTGTAAACAAGTTATCAGTTGTCAAGAGTCAACTAGACACAGCCATTCACAGTCCGGAA
The DNA here is from genome assembly GCA_029405325.1 of Claviceps purpurea. NCBI lineage: Eukaryota > Fungi > Ascomycota > Sordariomycetes > Hypocreales > Clavicipitaceae > Claviceps > Claviceps purpurea. The sequence continues at coordinate 4,397,551 of CM055782.1, read as the reverse complement.
AGAGGCGGCATACCGTTGTTCCCGGGGCCACAAGCCACAAGTATTCTTCGCCCCTTGTTCAAAGGCTGTACCCGACTGACTGATTATCGGATTAGAATCCTAGGGTTCCTAGAATCAGGTGTAACAGTTCTCGGTCTGCGCCAATGTAGAACAACCCACCGGCTTGCGAGACCGACAGACCAGCCAGCTCCATCAGCTGATCGATGGAAAAGGCACATGTGCTCATGAGCTCCTGGTCAAGAGCCGCGGCAGCCTTTGCTCCTAAGGTCTAGGTAGTGCCGCCGCGGACTGAAAGTTAGCAACAAAGAAAGGGAAAAAGGGCCCAAAGGGCGGCCCAAGGGTTCAGTGAGTGGCTAGAGCAGAGCTTTGCGGGACAAGGTGACGCCGCACGTTGGAAACTTGAATTTTTGAGATAAGGCAGGCACTTCCATACCTTGAGTGCCATGGTGATAGGTTATAACTCCCGAGAAGATGACGAAAATTCGAGCGGTTTCTCGTTAAGATCAGTGCGAAAGTGGAAGAACTCGGCATGTATCGTACTGTTCACGGCGATTGACGAAGCAACTGATGTGTGCAGGCAGACTGACATCATTCCCATGAAGCCATGAAAGCGGGAACCGGGGCAGGGATCCGGCGGCTTGACGCACCGCACAGCCACACCGTGGCACAGCCACAGCCCATCGGCACGGCAAAACGCGACTCCGGATCGAGAAATCCACCACCAACATCACGAACTTCACCATCTTAACCCAGCAACGTCCTTTCGGTCTTCAAGCCAAACTACCCTCTCCCTCCTTGTTGAAAGAGAAATAGAACAACGCAAGCGAGCTAGCTCTCACCAACGCATCATGGTTATCAAGATCCGACTAGCGCGATTCGGTCGCAAAAGTTCGCCCTTTTACAACATCGTCGTCGCGCACGCCCGGTACGTCCGCAACCTTCCTTCCTCCTCTTCGTTTCCCCAGGAGAAGTCATGCGCAAATAGAGACAATTAGAATCACCGTGCGCTGTACACTAACTAGACTCAATGCGATCCTCACCACAGAACTGCTCCAACATCCAAACCCCTCGAAGTCCTCGGGACGTACGACCCCTTACCGAAACTCGATCCCTACGACGACTCGGGCAAGCTACACAAAGACGTGAAGCTGGATGTGCCTCGCGCCAAGTACTGGGTAGGTGTCGGAGCGCAGCCAACCAAACAGGTCTGGACGTTGTTGTCCCTGCTCGGAATTCTGCCAAAGAAGCAGTCTGGACCTGTACCCAATACAAAGCTTGAGCCTCTGCAGGCGGACAAGGTCAAGATCCGGTAACTTGGGAGCGGAATAGCGGAGAGGGATACGGATATTGCTTGGGGCATTGTTTAGCGACAAACGGCTATACAGCTGGGACTTGATTTACGGGGGGGGGGGGGGCTCCGGAAAAGGAATTGTATAAGTTTGAGGACGAGGACTTCTTTTTAGCATTTGCGGCGTTTTAATGGTTGTACACTTAGTGTTGGTTTGATATCCTGCTCTTTGGAAAGTCTCTTAGATGCGTCATGCCAAAGGAAGGGTGACTTATATCGACCGGATAATGTCCGCTGGGGATGCGGTCGGTGGGCGAGTATAATCACAAGGGAAGATGATGCAGTCTCATTTGCTGCAAGCAAATCAATCGCATGTTTTTGGACTTAACCAAATGAACACAGGCTACCTTCTTTTTCCTACATGAACGAGTTGAAGAGGATGTGGACGAAATCGGCTCCTCATGGCTACAAATTTCGACATCGCGGCATGCATTCATTTGGGTGGCAGAAAACGGTTTCCATTTCTAATCAGGGGCAGAGGCATGGGGCTGGAAGAGTGCAATATGGATCTAGAATTGCGGGATAGAAAGAAGTGTTCTGGTTGATTGTGTGTGTGTTGTCGCTGCGATCATGATATGTACATACTTTACGCGGTGATTGTACATACATAGGAGGTACCTGAGGCTGAGGTACGAAGGTGGCCCACACGGTACACCTTACCTAACTGAGACCTGATTGACTGATCGCCGTATCTGGCTCCCAACTCCATGGCTAACTACCTAAATCTTCTTCGCCCGTGTCTGCGAACATTTTCACGACGGACAGGACCTACTTATGCATACCATCAGCTGCAGTAATTGTCGAAACTAGGCAGCTCCGGATGCATCCTCCAACGAACTTCAATGCGCGCTGATTCGGAAAGTTACCCTTTCCGAGAAGGTACCTCGGCAGCAAACCACCCATTAACACCCGCATGCAGACCTCGAAACTGCATAGGTATTTCAAGACTCTTGCTTATTAACCGCGGATAGCTGGCTGAATTGTAAATACATATGGACATAGGTATGGCAGAAGTCCGTCTATGAGGTAGGTAGTGCGTGCGGGGAAATCCAGCACCGGCTGGTCCGGGCCGATCACAAACAGGCAAAGAACTTGAGGTTGTGGACATTTACAAGGATGCAAACCCAGAGCTCAACTGCATCGACATATGCGCGCGTCCTTGAAATATAGCCAAAGGTATGTATAAGCCACGTACTCTATAAATCTGCGGACCTCGCGGTACAGAATCAAGCTAAAGCCCGTCCAAGGTAGTGCTCGGTATTGCAGTTCTACTAGGGTATACTCTGTACACGTGAGCTTTAATCCCTCACTGTGGACAATGGACGACGTGACAATGGACGGCGTTCGCACAAGGTGATCGTCGACGGCTCCGTAGATCTCGGCAGTTCCAACTTCTCTGGTGGGCCGACAAGCCGTATACCCAACGAATTATGGCTTCGTGCTATTGCAGACTGCGATCCGCCCTTCCGATATCGTGTGCATGGGCTGTCGCAATTACCCAGATTCACGGCTATGGAGGATCTCTCTATAGGGCATCTGTCAGGACGGCCAAGATGGCATGGCAGAATTAAAGCAGCAGAAGACACCTTGGTCCAGCCCGTTTGCTTCGACTTTTCTTGCCCGCCTTGAAACCTCATCATCCCCAAACCACTTCTGATCCGTCCCTCCAACGTGCCTCACCAAAACAGAAGCAATGAGAATCTGCGTCTTTCTATCCTCGTACGAAGGGTCAGGCTCCGTCTTGGAGGAGCTCGACACCATCACGTCTCAGCCAGGACTGTTTACCTCACAGCATGAATTCGAATACCGGTGGATTCACAAAGACAAGGCAGAGAAACAGATCAATGCCGCAGTCGCCGAAGGTTTCGACTTTTACTTCAACTTCCTCTGGGGCACACCTGTTGATGCGGTGGCAGGGGTAGACGCCTCTCGCTATTTCGAGTCTCTGAATCTACCATCCTGCGGAGTCCGCAGCTCGTGTCTTTCCCAGACAAAAAACGAATACTACAGCGCGGCCAGGCTTCGCGGAGCCCCACAGGTTCCTGGCGTTGAACGGTTCCCCTTGTTTGTCAAGCCTGGTTTCGGGTCTGCCAGCCAGCTGATTGATGACAGATCGGTATGTCGCAATCAGGAGGAGCTAGACTCTGCGCTTCGCCGAATGCATGAGGCCTTGTACGAGCCGCGCCTGAGGCGTGCAGCTGCGTTGGGAATAGAGGACCCTGTTGGATACGCACGTTCTCTCGAGGCCGCCGGTCGAGACAGCGAGGATATCGTTGTACAGGAATACATCGAAGGCAAGGATTACGGCTGTGTCGTTGTTCAGCTGGGCCAGAGCTGCGTAGCTCTTGCACCGTACGTGTACCGAATGAAGGCATTGCCACAAAAGGAACAGTTTCTTACCTTTGCCGCCAAGTTTGACGACGGCACATACCCAGAGCTCCTGCGGAAGAAAGACGATGCTGCGCTCTTTGAGCGCCTCCAGCAGGCGGCCATAGAAGCATTCGGCGCCAGCAGCTGCAAAGAGAACAATACGGGCTGCGATGTCGATCTTCGAGTCACGGCCGATGGACAGGTCTTTGTCATCGAGGTGAATCCCCATCCGGCACAGTTCATTCCTACAGGATCGGACCAAGATTTCCCCGTCATTCATGGTTTCCCCGGTGGGCACTGGGCCTTGATCAACGTCTACATCGCGAATCACTTGCTACGCCACTCGGAGCAAGACGATAGGCATGTGGGCGTCGCGTCCAAATACGATGACATGGCCCCAAAGTACGACCATTTCGTCGACACCGGAGACATGACGGTGAAGCAAATGCTGGCCAAGTTGGTGGAAACGTACGACTTTTCCGGCACGATTCTCGACCTTGGCTGCGGAACAGGTGCTGTCGGCCGAGCGCTAGCCCAGTGCCAAAAGTACCAGCAATGTGATTCCACGTCGTCTTCGTCTTCTTCCTCTACCCCCGTCTCCCATCAAAAAGGGATCTACCGCCTGCTAGGGTGCGACATCTCCCCCGGTATGCTGGATGTCTGTCGCAAGACCGGCCTGTACGCCTATCTCCATCTGAACACCATACAGGCGACCCTGATGAACCTCACTGAGACCGTTGATCATGTGATTTGCTCTTCCGTCTTGCATCTCGTTGGACCGGAAATGTTTACCTTCATCGTCGTTCTTCTCTTTGTTCTCGCCAACAAGTCCATCACTCTGAGCGTAGACGAGATCTCCGATGCGTACAACGAAAACCTTGTCAAGGCGGGCCTCAACGTGCTCTATTCCTTCGATCACGTGGCCAGAATGGAGGCCTTTGGAGCCCCAGAGGGTTGGCGGCTGGTGAGCAAGGAGCGCGTCTTCTCCTGGGCATCGCCCAAGACAGGGGACCGCATATACTCGACCTACTTTAGATTTGAGAGAATAGATGACGACGCGGCGGCGCGACACACCATGTTCAGAAACAGCATCTGAACGAATGTCGTTGGTGGCTCTTCCTTCGGCATGAGAAAAGAACCATGTACGCTATTTTTGGAGCACCGGTAGAACAATGACTGCATTCATGCGCCTACCGAAACATACTACAGATGCTAAAAAAGATCCAACCAGATACATAGGTACATGGAAGCTGTTTCCTGTGAGCTGATGACATTTTTTTTTCTATCATAAATCCACTCAATCATTCATTCATCCGGGTTTTCATTTTGCCCCGCGCAAGGTTTGCGGTGTCCATTCGGCCTCGGCACGGCGTCAACGCGGAAATAAACTTTTGTTGCTGTTCAGATGGACTCAAATCCAAGAATGTCAAAAGCGGGTTCTTTCCTCACTTACGTACAAGTTACAATCTAATGACAATGCAGATCTCCCATGGAGAATCGTTGTTTTCTCCGTCATGTCTGTGCGGGCAGCTCCACCCTCGCCACGCGCGTCTGTCTCTTCTGTCTCTTCTGTCTCCTCATTTCGAGTGCTTCCTGCTTCGTCTTCATCCACCCCCCTCTGCCTGGTTGTGAAGACCCTGAACGTTCCGGTCGGTTTTGTACGAGTTGGAGCGAAAAGCTAGGAACGATTTGTGTATAATGCTCTTGTTTACGGAGCGCCACAAACACAGCGGGACTAGGTATCAACTGAAGAACCCAGGAATAGGCGCCGCGGTCGAGCGATGGTTTGGATTCTAGGTATTAGAAGCCTCCGTGAATCTTGTTCACCGCGAACCCGATCTGGCCATCCTCCGCCAATTGGCGTCATGTTTGGACTACCTACTTGACCTAGCAGGCTGTTAGTCTCTTTGTCTGGACCAAAGTGGGCACTCGATTTACTGCATCCGGTGAGCTTGAGGTGACGAGGGCCGGCCCTAACAACGCAAGTCGAGATGGGCCGAGATGGTCGAGATTGCCCAGATTAGTCGAGGTTATCGAGCCGGTCGAGATAAAACGGTAGTCGTCGCTTTTCTGGCTGCGCTAGCCGGCCATTTTGTCTTCGATAGTCACGGCAAGGCCCCTTGGCCGCCGCTGTTGACTTCCACTTTGAGCCACTTACTCAATGTTTGGCATATCTTTCCTCGTTTGATGCCCGTCGCATTCCGAAGTAACGATTGTCTGCTTTCTTGGGATCGCCACGCTGCGGAAGAAAGGCCCAGGTACCGGAGAATAGGAACGAAAGGATACTAGAGATGATGGCTTTAAAGACAAAGTCTCGTCCTCGCGCTGCCGTACGCCGTTGGTGTATCTGCAGACGCGTGTAACTGCAGTCAAACACCAAGGCGAACAGATCACGATGAAGGTAGCAGCTTGGCTCTTGTCGTCCGCCATTGGTGCAGCTTTGGCAGCGCCTGATTGTTCCTCCCCTCCCCCTCAAGAGGACATATTCGACTCGCTGCAGAAGTTTTCTGGTGCTCCGGGATTCTGTGCCATCCTACTCCAGGTCCCTGTGCCGACCATCAATAGTATCAGGACAGTTACGCCTCAGCCGTTTACGGTCTCAGGCGAGACGAAGACGGTCATACGAAACGTGCCAGGCACCAGGCGTTTCGAGACACGAACCTTTACTGCGTGTATCACTGAAACCCTGCAGATTACGGACACCTTGAGCCAGGATGCGGATCGTGGTGTGGTGGCCACCGATGTTCAGACGGTCACAGTAACGCGTGTTCATACGACCCAGGCCACTAATGCGTTACAGCAGACAGTGATCCGATATCTCACGGGTCATATCACGAGTACAGTTTTCGACACCGCCATCGACGCGCAATCTCAAGCCGCTGCAGATGCATCCGCCATTGTCGCGACCATCACCAAATATGCTGCTGGTTTCGTCACGGCCACGTTCTATGAACTGGTGGCTCCATCCCACACAAACTCCTCTGCCAATAGGGGACCAACCACTTTTGCAAATGTCATGACGCTCTCCTTGACCGATTCGCACATCGAAACTGCGACAAACACCCGCCATGGAAACTCAACCCAGAAGGTTGGTGCCTCGGATACGGAGACGACCCAGTTCACGGATTACTTGAAGACGACCGGCACGGTCGCCAGCTCGTATCATGTGACCATTTCGAACTCAGCCGGCGACACCATCACCGCAACCGCCATTGATGCCTCTACCGCAGTCACCTCCGCCTTGGCGAGTGCTCTCGCGGCTGCGGAGAACAGAGAGGAGCCAGACAAAGCTCCTGTTTCCGCTGCAGCCACTACAGTCTCCATCCCTGCTGTGGGGGCCACGAAGAACAAGCAGGAGACGATGGAGAAACGTGGTGAGGAGGGTCTTGCCGACGCGGATCCGACGCAGCAACCCGTGGTCAGCAATGCGGCGAGCTTGCTGTTCAGTGCGTGCTCTAGGCTGAAATTCACACCGGAAGCAGAGGTTGTTTACTATGATGTGACGGCTGCGAGACCTACGGTATGTTCGATCGTCCAAATCTCGATTCTCACTCCCCCTTTATGAGGCCTACCAGTGTGAATTCCAATCGATCTTAATGTACTCGTCAAACATTCTAACATGATGCACGCATAGGTCGTTGAAGATGTCACATCGACTGTGAAGGCAGCAGAGGGAATTTACTACATCACCGAGTACTGCAAAGACGTTCTCACCAAGACAGTACATGTTGGTGCTCCCATGGGCAATGATCCACTGGTGATTACCGTCACCGAGGACCACACGACCACCCTCGGGGATCAGTTAACGCAGTACTTGACGACGCTGGTCACCGACTTTGTCACAGTCAGCCAAGTCGAGGCCTCGACCCAGACCGGGGATGCAGCAAATCCTCCGGCCGTGACAGACAACGTCGGTGCTACCGGGGCTCACAATCCGTTGGCGTCGGGCGGGACGGCCAAGGCCGCGGATGCCGGTTCTGCTGCTCAGACCTTATTTACGACGGTGACTATCAAGCACCCGGCTACTGTGTATATCACTGTGACGAAAGCCGTCGACGCGACCGTCACCCAGGCCATCCCCAAGACCATTGCCTCAATCGGGGGCAGTATTATCCAGAGTATCGTTTCAGTACCCCGCAGCAATGGCGACGACTCAGGCATTCTGCCTGGTGAGACTACGAACAATGGCCATACTCCAGCTATTGTGACGACCAAGGGTAGCGACATCGAAAGTTCCGACATTCTACCCATCTCTGCTTTGACAAGTAACTCGGACGCGGCTTTTACCACGCAGCCCCTCCTGACACTCTCATCCGTCACTGTCCCAGCCATTAGCACTTCCACAAGCGCTGTGAATGGCCTTAACCTAATCAAAAATGGTGACTTTGAGTTAGGAGTGGTCGCGCCTTGGATCTCTGCCGGAAACTACAGTTTGGTGGAAGGACATAACAGCGTTTATGGTCTATCTTTGCGCACGCTGCCTCCAACATCGGACGCCAGTAGTATTTCACAAACGATTGATACGGTACCCGGCACGTTGTACAGGCTCTCGTTCTACATGAATCCCATTAGCGGGGGAAGTAACTCGATGTTGACCTGCACCGCATCCGCAGTCAACGCTGTCGGAGTCAGCATCAAGATCCCTACAAATGTCGACACAAACCGGTGGTCACTCAGGTCATTTACGTTTACCGCGCCGGGGACGTCGATTGTTGTGGAATTTAAGCTTGATTCTGCGGTTGTGTTGGAGGCGAGACAGGACAATACTGGTTCCACGGTGGCATCGGAGGCGATCTTGGATGATATTTCGGTTATTGTGGTATCTTCAAGCAGTCGGCCTCCATCAAGCGCTGCGTTGTCCACAGTCCCTGATATATCGATCTCGGCTATCAACACACAGCCCGTCTCATCGAGTCTTGCATCGATTCCGGGCCAGGGTGTCACTATCCAGCCCATCCCATCAGGTCCTGCATCGAATCCGGACCCGGCTGTTTCTAGCCAGCCCGTCTCATCGAGTCTTGCATCGATTCCGGGCCAGGGTGTCTCTATCCAGCCCATCCCATCAGGTCCTGCATCGAATCCGGACCCGGCTGTTTCTAGCCAGCCCGTCCCATCGAGTCTTGCATCGATTCCGGGCCAGGGTGTCTCTATCCAGCCCATCCCATCAGGTCCTGCATCGAATCAGGACCCGGCTGTTTCTAGCCAGCCCGTCCCATCGAGTCTTGCATCGATTCCGGGCCAGGGTGTCTCTATCCAGCCCATCCCATCAGGTCCTGCATCGAATCCGGACCCGGCTGTTTCTAGCCAGCCCGTCCCATCGAGTCTTGCATCGATTCCGGGCCAGGGTGTCTCTATCCAGCCCATCCCATCAGGTCCTGTATCGAATCCGGACCCGGCTGTTTCTAGCCAGCCCGTTTCATCAAGTCTTGCATTGAATCCGGACCCTGCTGTTTCTATACAGCCCGTCTCATCGAGTCTTGCATCGATTCCGGGCCAGGGTATTTCTATCCAGCCTGTCTCAACAAGTCTTCCATCGATTCCGGACCCGGCTATTTCTACCCAGTCTATCTCACCAGGCATTCCTGACCCGGCCACCAGCATTCAATCTCGTTTAACATTGTCTTCGAATTCGGTTCCGGATACTATCATTCAGCCTAGTGTAACAACGACATCCGTTTCTCTCCCGGTTGTTTCCATCGATGCCACTTCAACATCAACTGGCACGGACCCGGTGGCTGACACGACGCAGTCTACCGCTGTTACTACCCAGCCGAACGATGTAACTACCCAACCTGAGTTGACGTTTCCATCTGCCACTGTCCCGACCACCAGCGCAAGCACAGGGGCCGCGGCTGTGAACATGGTCAAGAATGGTGACTTTGAGGCAGGAACTGTCGTGCCTTGGACCCCTGCTGGGAAATACAGTCTAGTCGAAGGACACAATAGTGTCTATGGCCTGTCCTTGCGCACGCTGCCTCCAACGCAGTACACCAGTAGTATTTCTCAAACGATCGAGACGGTACCCGGCGCGTTATACAGGTTCTCGTTCTACATGAAGCCCATTACTGGGGGGAGTAACTCGATATTGACCTCCGCCGTATCGGACGCTGTCGGAACCAGCATCAAGATTCCTACCAACGTCGACATAAATCAGTGGTCGCTCAAGTCAGTAATGTTTACCGCGCCGGGGACGTCAATCGTCGTGAGCTTCAAGATTGATTCCACGGTTGCGTTGGATGCGAGAGATAACACGGGTTCCACGGTTGCATCGGAGGCGGTTTTGGATGATATTTCGGTTACAATGGTTTCATCCAGCAGTCAGCCGATAGCATCTCTCCCGTCCTCCACGGTGCCGGATGTCCCTGTGTCGGCCGGTAGCACCCAGCCAATCTCGACATCTTCTATATCAGTTGCGGAATCGGCAGTCAGCATTTCGTCAAGCGCGACACTTACACCTTCTAGTGTACCGACTGTTTCTGATGTCCCGGCTAGTTCTATCCCGACATCTTCTATATCTGTTGCGGAATCGGCAGTCAGCATTTCGTCAAGCGCGACACCTACACCTTCTAGCTTGCCGGCTGTTTCTGATGTCCCGTCTAGTTCTATCCCGTCTATCTCAACAGCCACGTCTGTACCGGTCCTGGCCAGTAGTGTCCAATCGAGCTCAATCATTTCATCGAGTCCGGCCTCTAGCATTCAGTCTAGCGTGACGCGTACATCTTCTACTCTCGCGGATGTCTCCACCGCGGCCATCTCGGCATCCACAACCACAACGGACCCGGCTATCATTACTACGCTGCCCAACCTGTCGCTGCCATCCGGTACTGTCCCGGCCGTCACTGCATCCACAGGCGCCGCGAATGGGGCGAATCTGCTCAAAAATGGCGATTTTGAGACGGGAGCCCTCTCGCCTTGGATTCCTGCTGGGACCTACAGCCTCGTAGCTGGTCGGAATAGTGCTCATGGGGTCTCTTTGCGCACCTCTCCTTCGACGTCGCTCACTAGTATCATCTCTCAGACGATTACCACGAAACCTGGCACGCTGTATAGGTTCTCGTTCTACATGAATCCCATCAGTGGCGGTAGCAACTCGATATTGACCTGTACCGCATTAGATGCCGTCGGGACCAGCATCAAGATTCCTACAAACGTCGATACGAACCAGTGGTCGCAGAAATCCTTCACCTTTACCGCGCCGGGAGCCTCGATTATTGTGGGCTGCAAGATCGATTCCACTGTTGCAGCAGAGGCGCTTCTTGATGACATTTCGGTCACGCTGGCTTCCTCTAGCAGTTTATCTTCTTCAAGCATCTCGCCGTCCACGATTTCGGACGTCTCAGCCGCTAGTGGGCAGCCTATCCCGACAACCTCTACGCTGGTTTCGGAGTCGACAGTCAGCATTCAGTCAAGCTTGGTGACATCCTCGTCCATCCCGACAACGACAGCTACCGATCCGGCCATCATCACCACGCTGCCCAACCTGTCACTGCCATCCGGTACTGTCCCGGCCGTCACTGCATCCACAGGCGCCGCGGATGGGGCGAATCTGCTCAAAAATGGCGATTTTGAGACGGGAGCCCTCTCGCCCTGGATTCCTGCTGGGACCTACAGCCTCGTCGCTGGTCGGAACAGTGCTCATGGTATCTCCTTGCGGACGTCTCCTTCGACGTCGCTCACTAGTATCATCTCTCAGACAATTACCACGAAACCTGGCACGCTGTACAGGTTCTCGTTCTACATGAATCCCATCAGTGGTGGCAGCAACTCAATCCTGACTTGTACTGCATTAGATGCTGTTGGAACCAGCATCAAGATTCCTACGAATGTCGATACGAATCAGTGGTCGCAGAAGTCCTTCACCTTTACCGCACCAGGAGCCTCGATTATTGTGGGCTGCAAGATCGATTCCACTGTTGCAGCAGAGGCGCTTCTTGATGACATTTCAGTCACATTGGCTTCATCTAGCATTTTGCCTTCATCTAGCATTTTGCCTTCATCTAGCATTTTGCCTTCATCAAGCCTCCTATCGTCCACGATCCCAGACGTCTCAGTATCAGCCGCCAGCACCCAGTCTATCCCGACAACTTCTGCGGTTTCGCAACCAGCTTCCAGCACTCAGCCGAGCTTGCCAATCACATCCTCGTCGTCCGTCCCAACAACGACGAGCACGGATCCGGCTATCATTACTACGCTGCCCAACCTGTCACTGCCATCCGGCACTGTCCCGGCCGTCACTGCATCAACAGGCGCCGCGGATGGGGCGAATCTCGTTAAGAATGGTGACTTTGAGACTGGAGCCATATCGCCCTGGATTCCTGCTGGGACCTACAGTCTTGTCGCTGGTCGGAACAGCGCTCATGGTGTCTCCTTGCGCACGTCTCCTTCGACGTCGCTCACGAGTATCATCTCTCAGACGATTACCACGAAACCTGGCACGCTGTACAGGTTCTCGTTCTACATGAATCCTATCAGTGGCGGTAGCAACTCGATCCTGACCTGTACCGCATTAGATGCTGTGGGAACCAGCATCAAGATTCCTACAAATGTCGATACAAACCAGTGGTCGCAGAAGTCCTTCACCTTTACCGCACCGGGAGCTTCGATTATTGTGGGCTGCAAGATCGATTCCACTGTTGCAGCAGAGGCGCTTCTTGATGACATTTCAGTCACGCTGGCTTCATCTAGCATTTTGCCTTCATCTAGCATTTTGCCTTCATCAAGCCTCCCATCGTCCACGATCCCAGATGTCTCAGCATCAGCCGCCAGCACCCAGCCTATCCCGACAACTTCTGCGTTGGTTTCGCAACCAGCTTCCAGCACTCAGTCGAGCTTGGTGACATCCTCGTCCATCCCGACAACGACAGCTACCGATCCGGCTATCATCACCACGCTGCCCAACCTGTCATTGCCATCCGGTACTGTTCCGGCCGTCACTGCATCCACAGGCGCCGCGGATGGGGCGAATCTGCTCAAAAATGGCGATTTTGAGACGGGAGCCCTCTCGCCTTGGATTCCTGCTGGGACCTACAGCCTCGTCGCTGGTCGGAACAGCGCTCATGGTGTCTCTTTGCGCACCTCTCCTTCGACGTCGCTCACTAGTATCATCTCTCAGACAATTACCACGAAACCTGGCACGCTGTACAGGTTCTCGTTCTACATGAATCCCATCAGTGGTGGCAGCAACTCAATCCTGACTTGTACTGCATTAGATGCTGTTGGAACCAGCATCAAGATTCCTACGAATGTCGATACGAATCAGTGGTCGCAGAAGTCCTTCACCTTTACCGCACCAGGAGCCTCGATTATTGTGGGCTGCAAGATCGATTCCACTGTTGCAGCAGAGGCGCTTCTTGATGACATTTCAGTCACATTGGCTTCATCTAGCATTTTGCCTTCATCTAGCATTTTGCCTTCATCAAGCCTCCTATCGTCCACGATCCCAGACGTCTCAGTATCAGCCGCCAGCACCCAGTCTATCCCGACAACTTCTGCGGTTTCGCAACCAGCTTCCAGCACTCAGCCGAGCTTGCCAATCACATCCTCGTCGTCCGTCCCAACAACGACGAGCACGGATCCGGCTATCATTACTACGCTGCCCAACCTGTCACTGCCATCCGGCACTGTCCCGGCCGTCACTGCATCAACAGGCGCCGCGGATGGGGCGAATCTCGTTAAGAATGGTGACTTTGAGACTGGAGCCATATCGCCCTGGATTCCTGCTGGGACCTACAGTCTTGTCGCTGGTCGGAACAGCGCTCATGGTGTCTCCTTGCGCACGTCTCCTTCGACGTCGCTCACGAGTATCATCTCTCAGACGATTACCACGAAACCTGGCACGCTGTACAGGTTCTCGTTCTACATGAATCCTATCAGTGGCGGTAGCAACTCGATCCTGACCTGTACCGCATTAGATGCTGTGGGAACCAGCATCAAGATTCCTACAAATGTCGATACGAATCAGTGGTCGCAGAAGTCATTCACCTTTACCGCACCAGGAGCCTCGATTATTGTGGGCTGCAAGATCGATTCCACTGTTGCAGCAGAGGCGCTTCTTGATGACATTTCAGTCACATTGGCTTCATCTAGCATTTTGCCTTCATCTAGCATTTTGCCTTCATCTAGCATTTTGTCTTCATCTAGCATTTTGCCTTCATCAAGCCTCCCATCGTCCACGATCCCAGATGTCTCAGTATCAGCCGCCAGCACCCAGTCTATCCCGACAACCTCTACGCTGGTTTCGGAGTCGACAGTCAGCACTCAGTCGAGCTTGGTGACATCCTCGTCCATCCCGACAACGACAGCTACTGATCCGGCCATCATCACCACGCTGCCCAACCTATCACTGCCATCCGGCACTGTCCCGGCCGTCACTGCATCAACAGGCGCCGCGGATGGGGCGAATCTGCTCAAAAATGGCGATTTTGAGACGGGAGCCCTCTCGCCTTGGATTCCTGCTGGGACCTACAGTCTTGTCGCTGGTCGGAACAGCGCTCATGGTGTCTCCTTGCGCACGTCTCCTTCGACGTCGCTCACGAGTATCATCTCTCAGACGATTACCACGAAACCTGGCACGCTGTACAGGTTCTCGTTCTACATGAATCCTATCAGTGGTGGCAGCAACTCGATCCTGACCTGTACCGCATTAGATGCTGTGGGAACCAGCATCAAGATTCCTACAAATGTCGATACAAACCAGTGGTCGCAGAAGTCCTTCACCTTTACCGCACCGGGAGCCTCGATTATTGTGGGCTGCAAGATCGATTCCACTGTTGCAGCAGAGGCGCTTCTTGATGACATTGCAGTCACGCTGGCTTCATCTAGCATTTTGCCTTCATCTAGCATTTTGCCTTCATCTAGCATTTTGCCTTCATCAAGCCTCCCATCGTCCACGATCCCAGATGTCTCAGTATCAGCCGCCAGCACCCAGTCTATCCCGACAACCTCTACGCTGGTTTCGGAGTCGACAGTCAGCACTCAGTCGAGCTTGGTGACATCCTCGTCCATCCCGACAACGACAGCTACTGATCCGGCCATCATCACCACGCTGCCCAACCTATCACTGCCATCCGGTACTGTCCCGGCCGTCACTGCATCCACAGGCGCCACGGACGGGGCGAATCTGCTCAAAAATGGCGATTTTGAGACGGGAGCCCTCTCGCCTTGGATTCCTGCTGGGACCTACAGCCTCGTAGCTGGTCGGAACAGCGCTCATGGTGTCTCTTTGCGCACGTCTCCTTCGACGTCGCTCACTAGTATCATCTCTCAGACGATTACCACGAAACCTGGCACGCTGTACAGGTTCTCGTTCTACATGAATCCCATCAGTGGTGGCAGCAACTCAATCCTGACTTGTACTGCATTAGATGCTGTGGGAACCAGCATCAAGATTCCTACGAATGTTGACACGAATCAGTGGTCGCAGAAGTCCTTCACCTTTACCGCACCGGGAGCTTCGATTATTGTGGGCTGCAAGATCGATTCCACTGTTGCAGCAGAGGCGCTTCTTGATGACATTTCAGTCACGCTGGCTTCATCTAGCATTTTGCCTTCATCTAGCATTTTGCCTTCATCAAGCCTCCCATCGTCCACGATCCCAGATGTCTCAGCATCAGCCGCCAGCACCCAGCCTATCCCGACAACTTCTGCGTTGGTTTCGCAACCAGCTTCCAGCACTCAGTCGAGCTTGGTGACATCCTCGTCCATCCCGACAACGACAGCTACCGATCCGGCTATCATCACCACGCTGCCCAACCTGTCACTGCCATCCGGCACTGTTCCGGCCGTCACTGCATCCACAGGCGCCGCGGATGGGGCGAATCTCGTTAAGAATGGTGACTTTGAGACTGGAGCCATATCGCCCTGGATTCCTGCTGGGACCTACAGCCTCGTCGCTGGTCGGAACAGTGCTCATGGGGTCTCCTTGCGCACGTCTCCTTCGACGTCGCTGACTAGTATCATCTCTCAGACGATTACCACGAAACCTGGCACGCTGTACAGGTTCTCGTTCTACATGAATCCTATCAGTGGCGGTAGCAACTCGATATTGACCTGTACCGCATTGGATGCCGTCGGGACCAGCATCAAGATTCCTACAAATGTCGATACGAACCAGTGGTCGCAGAAATCCTTCACCTTTACTGCACCGGGAGCTTCCATTATTGTGGGCTGCAAGATTGATTCCACTGTTGCAGCAGAGGCGCTTCTTGATGACATTTCAGTCACATTGGCTTCATCTAGCATTTTGCCTTCATCTAGCATTTTGCCTTCATCTAGCATTTTGCCTTCATCAAGCATTTTGCCTTCATCAAGCATTTTGCCTTCATCTAGCATTTTGCCTTCATCTAGTATTTTGCCTTCATCAAGCCTCCAATCGTCCACGATCCCGGACGTCTCAGCATCAGCCGCCAGCACCCAGTCTATCCCGACAACTTCTGCGTTGGTTTCGCAACCAGCTTCCAGCACTCAGTCGAGCTTGCCAATCACATCCTCGTCGTCCGTCCCAACAACGACGAGCACGGATCCGGCTATCATTACCACGCAGCCCAGCTTATCACTGCCATCCGCCACTGTCCCGGCCGTCACTGCATCCACAGGCGCCGCGGATGGGGCGAATCTAGTTAAGAATGGTGACTTTGAGACTGGAGCCATATCGCCCTGGATTCCTGCTGGGACCTACAGCCTCGTCGCTGGTCGGAACAGCGCTCATGGTGTCTCCTTGCGCACGTCTCCTTCGACGTCGCTCACGAGTATCATCTCTCAGACGATTACCACGAAACCTGGCACGCTGTACAGGTTCTCGTTCTACATGAACCCCATCAGTGGCGGTAGCAATTCGATATTGACCTGTACCGCATTGGATGCCGTCGGGACCAGCATCAAGATTCCTACAAATGTCGATACGAACCAGTGGTCGCAGAAGTCCTTTACCTTTACCGCACCGGGAGCCTCGATTATCGTGGGCTGTAAAATTGATTCCACTGTCACAGCGGAGGCGCTTCTAGACGACATTTCGGTTACACTCGCCTCATCTACTTCTAGCAGTCTGCCTCTGGCAAGCCTCCCGTCCACCGCGAGACCGGATGTATCCGTCCCGACTGGTAGCACCCAATCCGACCCACCAACGCCTACTTCTAGCATCCAGTCGAATTTGACACCTGCGTCCAACATCCCGTCAAGCTCGACAATTACGTCTGGTACCCTCTCGACTAGTTCTACTCAGCCTCTCTCACCTGTAACAACTGTACCGGTGCAGGCGAGTAGTATCCAACCGAGCTCAGTACTTTCATCGAGTCTGGTCTCAAGCATTCAGTCTAGCGTGGCGCCTACATCTTCAACCCTCCCGGCTGTTTCTAGCCCACCAGCTAGTTCTACACAGTCAATCTCATCGGCCACATCTGCATCGCTGCTGGCAAGTAATATTCAGTCGAGCCTACCTCTTTCCTCGAGTCCAGTCTCTAGCATCCAATCCAGCGTAATTCCTACAACTTCTACTCTTGCGGCTGTTTCCACCGCGTCCATCTCGACATTGTCAACGAACACGGACCCGGCTATTATCACCACGCAGCCTAACCTGTCACTTCCATCCGCCACTGTCCCCGCCGTCACTGCATCTACAGGCGCCGCCAATGAGGCGAACCTGGTCAAAAACGGTGATTTTGAGACAGGAGCCCTCTCGCCCTGGATACCTGCTGGGAACTATAGCCTTGTCGCTGGGCGTGACAGCGCTCATGGAATCTCCTTGCGGACGTTCCCTCCGACATCTTCCACCGGTATCATCTCGCAAACGATTACTACGAAACCTGGCACACTGTACAGGTTCTCGTTTTACATGAATCCCATCAGTGGTGGCAGCAACTCGATCCTGACCTGTACTGCATTAGATGCTGTTGGAACCAGCATCAAGATTTCTACGAATGTTGACACGAATCAGTGGTCGCAGAAGTCCTTTACTTTTACTGCGCCGGGCGCTTCCATCATCGTGGGCTGCAAGATTGAATCCACGGTGTTATCGGAGGCGCTTCTGGATGATATCTCCGTCGTGGTGGCCGATTCCAGCAGTCAATCTCCATCGACTCCTTTGTCGTCCTTGGCAATCGGTACCCAGCCTATATCAGGAACGCTTACATCCATTCCGGCCCCTGCTATCAGCACACATTCAAGCTCGATCAACGTCCCGGCTATCAGCATACAGTCAAGCTCAATCGCCGTCCCGGCCACTGCAACGCAGTCCATCATGACACCGTCATCTGTCACTGTTCCGGCCGCCTCCGCCTCCACAGCTGACGCGTGTAGGCTGAACCTAGTTCAAAACGGTGATTTTGAGACAGGAGCCATATCGCCCTGGATTCCTGCTGGGACTTATAGTATTGTCGCTGGGCGTGACAGTGCCCATGCCATCTCTTTACGCACGTCTCCTTCGACGTCGCTCTCGAGTGTCATCTCCCAGACGATTACCACGAAACCTGGCACGCTGTACAGGTTCTCGTTCTACATGAATCCCATCAGTGGCGGTAGCAACTCGATATTGACCTGCACCGCGTTGGACTCTGTCGGGACTAGCATCAAGATTCCTACAAATGTTGATACGAATCAGTGGTCGCAGAAGTCCTTTACCTTTACCGCGCCGGGAGCCTCGATTATTGTGGGCTGTAAGATTGATTCCACTGTTGCAGCGGAGGCGCTACTGGATGACATTTCCGTCACACAAGCTTGTTAGTAGAAAATTGGTCAATCGTTTAGTGTAACGTGCATTTTGTAGTTTTAATATACAGTAATCATCTCTGTACATTCATGTCCGTGATTTCGAGCCGCATCATTTTTCGAGCCGGCACAGCCGACTCGACCGTACAAGTCGAGTGCATTGGTGGCTATTTCTTTGTGATTGATTCCACTGCGATGCGAACACGGGTGCCGTTTTTACCGAGCCGACTGCAGGTGAGTGGTTGAGTCGGATTCAGGTGGAGTGCCGCGTTGATACCAAATGTACATGTACCTACATACCTACCTAGGTATGTATGTATGTATGTAGGTATGTACCTCCCAGGGAGTACATATAGTACTCCGTAGGTATGGAGTGCGTTGGTATTAATAGCAGCAGTTGTGCATCGCAGGAAAAGTTCTATCGCAGGGTATGTACTCCGTATATAGGGGCATACAAAGCACAAAACAGTCGCCAGACGGCTGCGCCCATTCTTTTGTGCAACAAGTTCCATAGAGGCCGGCAGACGTATGTTACATGTATCATCGCCTCGGGCCTTCCCGCTCCCGCTCCCGTTCCCGTCTCCCGTCTCCCGTCTCTCCTTCTGTCGATCTTCTCTACCGCTTTCACAAGGCGCACCTCGAACCCAAGTCCGCCAGAAACGCTCGGTTGCCCACGTACGCGGCTAAGGCCAGTCTCCCTTAGCCCGTCGAAATTCGCAATTACAGTCACAGTCACAGCCACAATCGCAGTCATTGTCTCAGTCACAACTTACAAGTAACAGCGCGCTTGGTAGCGCGAGCGCCTTACGCCAGCCAACCCATGGCTTCCATCGCCTCTCTCTTGGCCAGCCCGCCCAGCCCGCCCAGGCCAACAGCCAGAGTCCCCCGGATCGACATTGCGCCGCTGTTTGGCGACTCGCCGGTACTCAAGAAGCAGGTAGCACAGGCCATTGACGCGGCGTCGCGCGACACGGGCTTCTTCTATGCCGTCAACCACGGCGTGGATCTGGCCAAGTTGGCGGACGAGACACGGCATTTCTACCGGGCACTGACGGCGGCCGACAAGTGGCGGCTAGCCACCGGTGCCTACAATCCACTTCACCGGCACAAGGTGCGCGGCGGTTATTCACTCGCGGTGCCGGGCCACAAGGCCGTCGAGTCCTTGTGCTACCTAAACCCCGAGTTCCAGCGCGACCACCCGCGCATCGCGGACGCCACGCCGCTCCACGAGGTCAACGACTGGCCGGCCGCATGTCGGCAGCCGCGCTTCCGTGCCTTTGCCGAGGGCTACTACTGGGACGTCTTGGGCGTTGCCACGGCTCTGCTCCGTGGTTACGCGCTGGCCCTACACCAGCCCGAGGATTTCTTCACGCGTTACCTGCGCCGCCACGACACCCTCTCATCCGTCGTGCTCATCCGCTACCCGTTCCTCGACCCATACCCGGCCCCGGCCATCAAAACGGCCGACGATGACGGCATCAAGCTCAGCGTCGACCCGCACCGCGACGTCTCTCTCATCACCGTGCTGTGCCAGCCTGGCAGGCACCAAAACCTGCAGGTCCAGGGGCCCAGGGGCCAGTGGCTGGACATTGAACCCGACGACTCGGCCTATCTGGTCTGCTGCGGGAGCTACATGGCGCATATTACCGGCGAATACTACCCGGCGCCCGTCCACCGTGTCAAGTGGCTCAATGAGGAGCGCCTGTCCCTGCCCTTTTACGTCAATCTAGGCTACGATGACTGCATTGAGCCGTGGGATGCGGCTGATGCGGCTGCCGTGACGGCTTCAGGCTGGAGAGGGCAGGTTCTCAATCATCAGCCCCTTGTTCATCGTCGGCCGATGCGCTACGGAGCGTATCTGAATAAGGGTCTGGCGGATCTTGCCAAAGTCAATCGACAGGCTTAGACATTTGCGCTATGCACTTATATGTATGTATGTACATAGGTACTCCGTAATGTATATGTATATCGTAATTCTCGTTTCAGTTTTGAGTTTGAGCCTCGCCGCTACGGGAATCGGCACCTCTTACGGACCACGGTACATTCACCGTTCACGCGCCAGCTCGGCTATTTCACTGATGCAAACGGGTAATATAGGTACCGCAGCTGACGTTTTTTCCCTCGGCTATTTATTTGCGTCGCGCAATCCGAAATTCGAAACGGCAAGGCGTCGGAGTGAGGCTGTACCTAGATACGGAGTATGTATGTACACGCACGCATACCATGTACATATCTGGACCCATGCAACCCCTGAATCTATCGTCGTAGCCTGTACTCCGTAGGTACCTACATTAGGTACTTATTGCGCATCATCGCCACGTGGTGAATACTCCGGGGTGAATGACGGTAGGTAGGGGGCGTTGGTGACCCTTATTTCGGTACAACCGTTCAGTGGATCGTTTGGCCTGAACATGTGTGTAGGTACTCCGTACACCTCATTTATAGGTACATAGTACATACTCCGTACCTTGTAACAAATTTACGGCTAGTAAAAGGGAGATAAATCACTGACTCAAGATGTAGTGACCACGGAATTTGCATACACGACTTGCAAGTTGACCACTCGAATATGGATGCAACAGCAGGCGACTACGTTGTTGAAACCATCGCAGGCTGCAGCGGCATGTGCCAGACTCCTTTTTGGCCTTGAACTGACGAAGAAAATGATCATAGCATGAAATAAGAAAGATCCACGGACCACCAGTGCACCACTGCTATAGACCACAGTCTACGATGCTGTTTCAACCTGGAAGGCATACGTACGTCGTAAGCGCACCAGGCAAAAGCCAGCAGCCACCTCCCATCATCAGCCATGCTTGATCATTTCCTTGACGCTTTGAATCCTGGCAATTGGTCCTTTGCAGCCCGGCTCGACGAATCTTTGGCTGTCATAGGCCGAGCAGTGATAAAAAAAGCCTTGGAGGTTATCGCAAGTGACTATTATGGTCGAGTCGACATTGCCGGCTCGAAGCATAAGCTGGCTCTGCTTGTGCACGATGGTCGTTCCCGAGCTTCCGCAGTAGTACACGTTGTCGGCATTCAGCACGCATTGGTCGAGGATCTTATTGTCACGCCAGGTGTCGGTGGAACCGCTGAAGGTGCCTGTGCCGCATACGGCGAATGCTTCGCCAGCGAAGAGCGCAAGAGGCAGCGTTGCGAAGAGCTTCATTGTGGCAGTTGGTGGGTAGGTAAACACTGAACAGTGGGTAGCGACGGCTGTGATGATCGTGACGATTGATAATTGGTTGCTGTTTGAGTGTTCAACTGTCTCAGTCAGCGAACTTCGTAGAGACAAAGTGGTGAGTGTCTTGATAGGAATCAGGATCGGGACACACTCACTGGTTTTTTGTAACAATGGAGACGGATGAGGTGTTCCAGTTGTTAAGAAAGCAAAATTTCCCTGCCTAGAACTGAGAACACGGCGTCCCTCTACCAGATTTAAGAGATCAAATGGCCCCTTGTACATATATGTTGTACCTATTCATTTCAGGGGCAGTTAAGCACACGCCAATTTGTAGCAAGTTTTCTCCCGCAGAAACTGCCGAACCTGTAGGCGGTCCCGACTCCCGACTCCCTCTCCCAAAACAACACAGAAAGCAAGGCTTCAGCGCAAGATATATGTATGTACTTGTACCAACATACTCCGTACATAGGCAATACCTACTCCGTACTACGTACCTACCTAGTCATAAGGTCCATGTAGGTATGTATTCGTATGTTTTTGCTTCTACGTTCGTACACGGAGCCTGGTCGTGAGTCGTGACTCGTGAGTCCGTGACCCTTGCCGCTCGGCGCTGGGGTCGTGCCATGGGCGCTGTCAAGAGCCGCGACGCTACTAGGTACATACTGGCGCTGAATGCGTCGCAAATCATTATTGGTCAGTGTTAGAATCAAACAGTTAGCGTGGTAGGGCGCCCTCGCCCTGGAGCCTGGAGCCTGGAGGTGAGATTCCTCAGTTTCGATGAGGTACCTAGTGAACCGTTTGTTGATGCCATATGTATGAGGCTTGGGGGAACTCCCTCGTCATTAGCGATATATTTGGCTGATTTGCCTCATTCAACGCTGACTACATGTGAGTCCTGCTGCGTGCCGTCGAATATTCTTCGAATGGCTTCAGAGGGCGTGGTGGCGTCGCCATGGCTGCTCAAAGATGGGTTGGTTCGTGGATGAAACGGCATTGACGCGTCGTATCGACAAGTGGAGGAAGTTTTGTGTTGTTTATGGGGCCGCTGAGGTAAGGAGGTAAGTACCAGCCTCCCAGGGACTGTTTGTGCTATCGTAGGTTCTCTGCAAACTCAGTATCTCGAGTGGAGCCTTGCTAGCGATATCATTGGCCGCCACACACCCATTTGACCTAAAGACGCGGGCTTAGGCTCTTAGCCCCCTTCCCTTGTGGGCGCAGGGGTATGAAGTCCCGCTCGAGATACTGAATTTACAGAGAACCTACGGTATGTGGTCACTGGTAATGTACAGCCTGCAACCCCCTTTTTATGTACAAGAGTCAAGACCTGCGATAACCTCCATCCACGTGTAGTACATACAGACCCAACACAGCAGCGATGGCGACATCATAACGCCACTTGAAGCCGTTGGGTAAGCATATGAACAATTTTCTCATGATGCTCTTATCAGCAGGCCATTCATACGGTTCGGACTCATGGAGGGGTCCGTTTCCGCGATGTGGATGCGGTTGCCGGCCGATATCACGACCCGGCGTATCCGTATGCTCGCCCTCGTTATCGGCCCGGGCCATCTACCTACCTATACTCCGTATGTACCTCGCTATCGCTTTGGCGATGTGCTCCACGTACGGAGTACATCTCGTGTCTACCTAGGTCCTAGCACCGTACCACGAGCTACAGATGAGGAGATGCAGAGGGTCCTAGCTGGAATCTGGATCCGTGAGAACCTGTAACCTACCTAAGATATATCATCTGCGCAAGTCGACGCGGGGACATGCCACGGACAGCTCCGCTTCTCCGTCTCAGCCAGCGACGTGCGTGCATGCCGGAGTCAAATACCATTCTGCTCAGTGCTTGATCACAATCACGCGTCTGGTGTGGCTCCTCAGGGAGTCAGGGCAATGCTGTGGGACAATTAGCCGCTGCACTGGAAGAAAACACGCACCTGTGTAGTACCCTGGGGCCTGACCTGCTCGACATCGATCACTACGACCGCAAGCGCCACGATCCTGGATCATGTCTTTTTGTCTATCGCGAGACAACACGGAGGTTGTTTAGAAAAGGAAAGTCAGCCTTCAGATACTGGGTAATTACATTTCTACATGCATGATCTAGTAGTGACGGGGAATAAGTACTACGCACCACACGAAGCCAGGAGCCTGAAGGAGATTTATCTTTCTACTTGGATGGTCGAGGGCATTATCTTGAAAGACTTGTTGCATCGTTGGTCTTACGCACGACAATCGTGAAGACGGTCCGGAGCTGACAGCCTGACCCTTCTCGAGCCCGCCCCCCGTCTCAGACTCTCAGTCTCAGCCTCACTAGCACACTCCCACACCGATTGATCTACATACGTAGAATCATGAAGTTGCTTCATGGTCAACGAGGAACATCATGACCAGCGAATAATGCGGGCTGAATAAGTCAAACAGTTGCTCAGCCACACCTCTGCGCCCTAGCTACATGCTAAACCGCACACGCTACATGCCTCAAGAGTCACACAACAAGATTCTCTTCATGATGGTTTCAATACTTGCAATTTAACAGTCTCAGGGACGAAACGACTGGGACCCTTGGACCGAAGATACAGGATTCTAACGGATATATCGGAGTTTTCTGACGGTCCTTGAATTGCGGCCCCGTTGCAAATCTTTGTCGCCGAGGTTCGATGGGCGAGCCACCGTTTTGGTTCGGATTTCACTACGTTGTACGTTGTGCCAACGTTAAGAGCAGAGAGAACCTGCGAGGTTTCCTTGTGATTTTGGACTGATGACTTATAACGCTGATGATGATGGCAGTGCATGATTTATTACTAATAATACCAGCATACGATTCTACCTAGCTCAAGGCCGTGCCCTGGGCCCTACTCGCGGTACATGGGCAAAAAGACGCAAAGTCGCAAACCTCATCAAGCAAAAGCGCCGCACATGATACATGATACATCTCCGTTATGCAATGCTAATGGTTAAATTTGGTGCATATTGTAGATGGACGAGATACCATCTTCGCATGGCGGCAGAAAGTCGGTGTCGTGGCTGTGCATGCGGCAGCTGAACAGAGCTGATTTGCCACCATTGCAATTAACATAGACGATCGCGTCGACATTGAAGGACGTGAACGTGAGCGCGTCCTTGTTGTGCTGCACAGTCATCACAGTCTTGCCCTTGTCCCCGCAGGTGTACAGGTTGTTTGGTCCCAAGCTGCACTTCTCGCCCTCGTCCAGGCCATTGTAGTCATTCGACCCGTTAAAGGAGCCTGTATCGCATTGGGCGAGCGCATGGCAGGCGAAGAGCGCAAGTGGCAGGCTTGTGAAAAGCTTCATGGTGGGCGTGGAAGCGATGAAGAAGGCGCAAAGTCCCGTGGATGATGATGAGTGTGACGATTGGCGGCTGTTGCGGTTTGGATTTGTTCGAGTAATCTCGGCTGGAGGGGGCGAGGAGGACGAGGCCGTGTCAGTCAGAGTCCTAAGAGACAGCCAGTGATGCGCGATACGTATCTGCGCAGAATAGGACTAAGGAGGCTAACTCACCTTTTTGTGTTCTAGCTCCTACAAGCTCTGTTTATTCTTGTTCAGTCTTCCAAATACCAACTTCAAAAATACAAGCCAGCGGCGACTTCCCCCCCTTTCTTATATGGAATCTAGTGGGCTCCCATAGTAGAAGTTAGGAGGTAGGTAAGTACATACCTACATACATACATACAATCATGATTCATGCGTAGGTGAATCATACTCCCCAATGGAGTCTAAAATATCATCTCGTCTCTGGTAAGTTGTGTCACAGGTACATACGAGTGGCGTAATGGAATACTCTCCTCAGTCATACACGTGATGAGAAGGCATCGAGGGCAATTTCCAACGCACCAAGAAGTATGTAGGTACAGATGTCCCACTACATACATATTGCATACCGGTCCTACATACATAGATGATAGTGGTGTTCCTTATAAGTTATATCGGCCTTCGACTTTACTCCGGAGTCCAAAAGCCACCTGAGCAGCCTGAGCAGGGGTGCCCAAATTCCGAACTTGACTCCGGAGTCCGGTCCCCGGATGACTACCTACGGGTGACCGAGATGCCGAGTTCCGGTAAGTCCGTGGTTGTCAGTTGATATGTGTTATGTTACCGAGGTACCATGTCCCACAATCCACTGCGTAGTCTTAGACTCTTAGTATGTACATAATTACGTTGATACAGTCAATACATAGGTATGTGAGTTACACATAACTTAGGGTGAAGTTATTCTCCATTGGCTCCCATAATATGTAAATCTTCCGTCCCCCCCCCCCCCCCTGTCTGATGTCACCTGAGTCCTGACTCCTGCCCGTAAATTATAATTACTAATCATCGGACTGCAATGCCATTCCCGTATAGGTATACCATGAAAATCAAGAGGAACCACGAGTAGTGTCGCGGATTCGCGACCCATGGACGCGCGCGCCGTGTTTCGGAGTCAAGAGTCCGGACGCCGGCAGCCGGCTCCATATGTACCAATACATATATCCCTCCAGCCCCGAGTGATGCTTCTGATCACATGGAATACCAATAACAGCCCCATCCATTGTTCAAGTACGTTGCTATTGATAACAGTGAGTGCATCCCGAACTACTTACGCAGGTCCATTGTTATTCGCCCTCCCCCGCGCCGTGCCTGGACCTGCCCAGTGCCCAGGAGAGACGAACAACAATATACCCAGCACCGTATCTCCTTGGACACTGACTGACACGACTACGTCGTAATCGCCGCTTCATCAGAACATCTGTGACCCAGATAACAGCCTATTGTCTGTCACGATCATCACAATCGTCATCATCCACGATTCCACGGTATATCCACGGTCCACCAAGTTCCAACTGCACTCCTCGTCGCTGGCACGCCCACGATGAAGCTTTTCTCAACTCTACCTCTTGCGCTCTTCGTCGGCAACGCACTCGCCGAGTGTGCCGAAGGCACCTTCAACGGTTCACTCGACTTCTCAAGGATGAAGAAAGGCGGCCCTTGCGCCCTGAAATCAGAAGGCGTATACTACTGCGGCGACTCGGGAACGACCATTGTCCACAAGCAGAGCCAGCTCATGTTCCGAGCCGGCAAGGTCGACTCGACCGTAGTGGTCAATTGCGCTCAAACCCCCGATGGCGCCTCTAATTACTACTATTTGTACCACTGTAGTGCCAATGAAAGCGCAAGGTTCAAGGAGCCGTTCTGCAAAGGCGCAATTTCGTCGATTGAAAGCATCAAGGAGTTTTGAGTCGAGCTGGGCATGTCGGGAAGGCGTATGGTGCGTTTGCGTATGTATTTCATGCCGTCCGCGTCGAAATCAACAAGGTTGGTGGTCACTGACTCACTGGTGTTTTCGACAGCGCTGTACAGTGTATTGTATATCTGTATAGTTTTCAGTTTAAAACCAAACAAAATGCCCGGCGCGGTGATGTTTTCAATGTAGCCGTCTGCGTTTGCAATTTTGCATCGGTTAGTCCTCCTGAGTGACAAGTCCTCGCGTTTCAAAGACTCCATGGTGGTCATTGGTCAATGGTCCCGCCGTCCCGGCACCTTTGGTACCTCAGTATCAGGATTCAGTGGTTTGTCTCCATTTAGCCGACAAAGATACCTAGGTACATTAGGTACCTAAGCTGAACGGCGGAGCCGAACAATTGTCAGGTGATCGTGCAAGGGGTCTTGACTCCTAACCGAATACATATATGTACATATGTATTTTGATTAGTGAAGTTGAGCTAATTTGTAATGAAAATGAAACGAAGAAGCGTACAACAGAGTGAAGCTTTATTGGTTGTAAAGCTGAAAGTTGGGAACTAATTTGTATTTGTGGCGGTTCCAGGCTAGGTTTCAGGAAGAGGGCAAACTTGCAAAGTCTTCGATTCAAATCACCGAGGGCTGTTACAATCACAGACAGCGCTCAGCGAACAGAGGCCCTCGAATCACACGTGTGCACTGTAGGCTTCTGAGACATTCCAGCCGGGAGACGCCGTGTACCGACCCTCTTGCGAGAGTCGGTGGCATATGGGATACCTACATATTCAGGCGATTAGCAGGGGACAGAGAGGAGGACACTTGAAAGCTGAGATGATAGATCCATGACGTGTCATCGACAACCACCAACTTCCTGAAGCATTGAGAGGCGATTTTTCCATCTCTACGGAGTACATACATTGGCGCAGTGGCAGGGTCTTGCTCGCACCAAACAAGGCATTCGACTGTACGAAAAACTATCGCAGGGTACTTAAAGGGGCACATATAAGGGAGCTAGCCGCGCCGCCGCGATAGATTCAAATCCGCGCCCTCGTCCGCGTCACCCTCTCCCAGTCCCCCCCCGTCAAGCTAACATACGCCGGCGCCCCAGTCGGCAACCAAAACAACCGATCTGTTTCGCCGCCCGCCACCTTCGTCCCCAATGTCCGCGGACAAACTCCTTCCTCCCGCAGCTGAACCTTGTTGTGCTTGTGGTTGCCGGTGCTCATGCCGCCGACTGTCCCCCCGCCCTCGCGGACGCGCACAAAGATAGGCACCGCATACGACGGCAGCTCTTTTCGAAGGAGACTCGCCAGACCGGCCCAGTCGAACGTGTCTGCGCTAGTGTCGCTACGCAGTGCGATGGCTGCGCAGCCTGCTCGCCCGTCGTGGGATGGCACCTTGACGCCGTAGACGTTTGCTTCTGCGATGGAGGGATGTGTGCCGAGGACCTGTGTGACTTCTGTCGTGGATACGTTTTCGCCTTTCCAGCGGTATGTGTCGCCTGGGAAGAGAGAAGGTTACAGGTGTGAGTTCAAATTGATGTGCCCGGGAATATTCAGGGGTTGGGGGGGATTTGGCGATCGGGAAGCTGAAGAAACAGAAGAGATAGGGAGAGATAGGGGGGGGGGGGGGGGGGGGGGGGGGCGGGAAGAACGCCATATAGGGGCTTATACGCACCAAGTCGGTCCAAAAAGTACCAATGGCCATTCCCATCTCGACGCAACGCATCACCGGTACGGTAAAAGAGGTCGCCCTTCTCAAACATATCCTCCACCAACTTCTTCCGCGTCGCCTCATCATCGCCCCAGTATCCTGACCACGCCTTCCGCGAGGGGAGTCTCACGAGGACCTCCCCGCCCTTCTCGTATGGCATGCGCTGCGCAAATCCCGTTTGCGGTGACCGCCAGATCTGTCCGGATTTTGCGTCGATTTTGACAGGCACGAACATGTTGTGATACCGGTGCCGGAGGAGCCATCCGTGGTGGCCAACGGCCCCTAGGCCGTAGCCGCTTCGGCAGTGGTTGACGAGGTAGAGGACACCTTCGGTGCTTGTATAGAATTCTCCGATTTCGGGAATGCCGAAGCGCTCCTGTAGATGCGGTGCACAGATCAGTCAGGCATTGCTTTGGCATTTTACGCCCATTTGCCTGTGTAAACAACCTCCCTTTCGTTCCAATCAAGGAGAAACATTACCTGAACGCGATTCCATAGCTCTGGACTTAGGCCATTGCCCCAGATGAGTCGTATCCGATGGTTCTTTTCGTTGGGCGATGGAGGCGCCGATAACAAGTAACGTACAACTTCTCCGACTGTTTTACTTTAGTTCCTTGGCCGATTCCTCTGCAGTCGTCCCACTGTCTTCCGGTGTTTTGCCCAGAGTCGCACGCTCCATGATGGGAGCGCGACGTCCAAGGCAGACCGAGAAGTCCTTGGCACCAGATAGATCATAGCGTGCCGACTGCAACTCACCGTAGACGAAGATCGTGGCCTTGCTATCAATGCAATCCTGCCAAAACCGCGAGAGCGAGAACTTGGGCGCTACGGCTACCGATACACCACTCATCAGGTCCTCAATGGCAGAAAGACCCCCCGTGCCATGATATAGCGGAATACAATAGTAAGTCCTGTCTCCTCCCGGCCCTGGCCGCTGCCCAAACGTTTTCGGCCCTGTAGACGCTGTCATGTAGAACCGCGCGATGCTCAGAGGCGATGCCTTTGGTAGTCCGGTTGTGCCGCTTTTGACCACAACGCGTGTGCACCCCGAGTAAGTTTACTGTTTACGCCGCTGACTGATCCCTTGCTCGACAATTGAACGCAAAAAGGGGGAAATATAAAGACTCGGCACACATACCTGGTGTACATGAGCCCTAGCGGGAATGCCCTAGACGAGTCTTCGAAGCAGGTCGTCTCGGGCCTCTCGGTCGGATACCCATCCAGTTCTGCCTTCAAAGTCGCATCCAGAAGGATGAGCTCCACGCCGAGCGCTCGGAGCTCCCCAGCCGACGCCTCAATACGAGCAGCACAGTCCGGGGCACAGTCATAAAACAGGAGCTTGGTGCCGGAGATCTTGACACAGTGCACCAGGGCCCCCGACGCGAGGTTGTAGTTGATCAGGGCCGGGGCGGCACCAATGGATAGCAAGCCAAGCCATATGAAGAGGAAGTCGGGCGAGTTGAGCATGTAGACGCCCACGTACTGAAAAGGTTGGACGCCTAGAGTTTGGAAGTAGTGGCCGTACTGGGCAACGCGGCGGGATGCCTGCGCCCATGTATATTCTCCCTCGCGGGACCAGATACAGGACTCATCTGGGTGACGTCGCGCAAAGTCGTCGAATAGGAAGTAGCCAGATGCCTTGTTGGCCTTGGCTGTCCGTGAATGACGGCGTCAGTGTTTCCGGTCAGGTGCGGTGAGGGGATCGATGAATCAAAGCTTGGCAGCAACGTACTGGCCGCGAGGAGGTTCTGTTCTGCTCGCTTGATGCGCGACAGAAATCTCAGGTCCTTGGAGATGTGTAACTTGGCATCTAGATACGCCGTTGTGGCCACCAGGCCGCCCGTGGCAGCTAGCAAACCACCAGAAGCTATTCCTGATTCCCAGCAATCCGCGGACCGTGTTAGTGAACTGGCTACTGTTGGCCTTGGCAGTAGGAGGGAGCTTAAAGAGGGCAGTCACCTAAGGGACTTGGCATGTCAGTAATCCGGACTCAGGATCTCGTTCCGTTATGTCGGAGGAGCTTTGTCTGGTTTGAGGCCTTAGGTGCGGCATCCAAGACTCAAGTCACGACTCTGCGCGGCGTAGACAAATGAGCGGGTGGAGGGCTCAGACGCAGCGGCGCCACTGCCCGGCCCGAGTCATTTGGTCTGCGAGATGCGATGAACGAAGGCCGCTGCGTCACAGCACAAGAGCCGAATGCAACACGGGGTGCCGAGATGCAGATATATGCCTCATCGGCCCCCTATATCTGGGTCTATACCCCCCATGTCCGGCGGCAGGCATGTGAATATGAACTCGTGAGACTCGTGAGACTCGTGAGACTCGCTCTGGATGCACAGACATATGTACAAGATGCGTGGTGACGTGACTGAATCCACAGTGACAAAGGTCTGCGTGGAGTCATGGACAATTGAAACCGAAAAGATAGGAGGCTGGTGGTTTGAAGGTGGAAGAGGGAAGGGGAAACATACGAAGAAAGCTCTTCCAAATGACCACCAAACGAGCACTGTGACCTGTCGTCATCTTATTTACAAGGTGCATATCGGTCATTAGTATTTTCACTGTAGAGACTTTGGCCTCGTCCATCTCAATGATCTCATGCGGTGGCCGCCACGGACGGCGTGAGGGGCGTAGGGTAGCTCGTGGCCCCCGTGGGGGCGGGAAGGGGAAAAAAGTTCCTCGTCATCCCGCGGAACTTGGAAGGAGTCACAGTCGCGCTACCCCGCCAACAAAGCGCAACGCCTTGTGCAAAGTTGAAACACCAAAAAACGGCAACACGAGGTACAAAGCACGACGCCCGAACCACGCCCTCGCCTGCAATATCCGCAAGAAATATGGCCGCCGCAGACGCCGCCGAGAGGTTAGCTCTCCTCAAGGAGAATCTCGCTGAGGTGCTAAACCCCGAGATCATCGAGGAAATCCTCGCTGAGGGCAGAGACCCCAAGATCTACTGGGGTATTCTACGCGCCCTCCCCCCTCGACACGCGCAACGAATGGACATGCTGATTGAAACATCACGTAGGTACTGCCACCACGGGCCGTCCCCATTGCGGCTACTTCGTGCCAGCTATCAAGATCGCCCAATTCCTAGCGGCGGGCTGCGATGTCACGATCCTCCTCGCCGATGTCCACGGCTTCCTCGACAACCTTAAGGCACCAATTGAGCTCGTCGAGCAGCGCGTCCACTTCTACCGCTATGTAATTACTGCTGTGCTCCAAGCCGTTGGCGTGTCCACCGAGAAGCTGCGCTTCGTCCAGGGCAGCTCCTACCAGTACGACCGGGAATACACAAAAGACGTCTACAAGTTGTGCTCCATATTGACAACGCACGATGGTCAGAGGGCAGGGGCTGAGGTGGTCAAGCAGAGCGACAATGCACCCATCAGTGGTCTACTGTACCCTGTCCTGCAGGTGCTGGATGAGCAGTACCTAGACGTGGATGCGCAGTTTGGTGGCGTTGATCAGAGGAAACTGTTCATTGCAGCCAAGGCCTGGCTTCCTCGGCTCGGATACAAGCAGGTAAGTGTTATTGTGTGATTTTTGCTTCTCTTGTGACGCAACTTCTCCTGCCGTCCTAAACGCCAATCCGCGGCAAACCATGCGCTAACATTTGTTGACCAAGCGTGCGCACTTGATGAACCCCATGGTTCCGGGTCTGCAAGGTGGAAAAATGAGCTCGAGTGATCAAGGTAAATAGTTTAGACTCGGCTTAAGCGAGATTCTGTTTTGCTGACAACGACACAAAAACATAGAAAGCAAGATTGACCTGCTCGATCCCCCCGAGGTCGTCGCCAAGAAGATCAAAAAGGCCGTCGCCGCTCCAAAGGTCGTCCAAGACAACGGTGTCCTCGCCTTTGTCGAGTTCGTCTTGCTGCCAGCGTCTGGCCTGAAACTGGGAAAGAGAGAATTCAGGGTTGAGCGTGACCGCGATGGCCTGGAGCCTCTGGTGTACGACAATATTGCGCAGATGCACAAAGACTACGAGAATGATACGGTAAGGGTTTTTTTTTT
Source organism: Claviceps purpurea (assembly GCA_029405325.1). Classification (NCBI taxonomy): domain Eukaryota; kingdom Fungi; phylum Ascomycota; class Sordariomycetes; order Hypocreales; family Clavicipitaceae; genus Claviceps; species Claviceps purpurea. The sequence goes on along the minus strand of CM055782.1, from coordinate 4,364,979 downwards.
TGTCGAGAACAAACTGTGTCTCAGCAAGCAAAGTACTAACACTCCATGATGCAGCTCACGCCCCAGCAACTGAAAGCCGCCGTCGCCAAGGGCCTCAATGAGCTTCTTGCACCCATCCAAGCCGCTTACCAGGCCTCCCAGGACTGGCAACAAGTCGCCCTGGCCGCCTACCCTCCCCCACCCAAGAAGGAAAAGAAGGCCAAGGACAAGGGCTCGCGCTACCCCGGTGGTGGTGCGGGAAATGGTGTCGCGCCGGCGAAAGAAGCGGATGCTGGTGTCGATGGAGCTGCTGCTGGCGTGGATAAGTTGAGCGTATGACGCCAAAAGGGGTGCGAATGAACCAACATGGGAAGGCTTTGCAGGCATGCCATATACTCCGTAGATAGATTGGACCGATTTGATGTGACTTCAGCGAGACCAAATGCTTGCAGCCGGCCTGGTGCGCTAGGATATGAACGAAAAGGTATACATACATGACGGGAACGGACGGGGAGTAAGAAGAGCGTGAGGATACGCATGGGGATACTGTACATACGTATTCGTACAGAGCATGAACTAGGGGTACATTTTAGAACTCAATGCCCATGTGGGTGTTGTAACTTGTTAGATGCATGGGAATAGTGGCATCAAGAAATGGCATCAAGGAAAGGAACTTGAGAGGTATATCAAAAGGCAAGAGATCATGCAACTCTTGTGCGCCGCACATATCGTGGCCCGTGGGATATCTTAAGGTTAGGTACATATGCACCTAGGAGTAACCTACATATGCACCTAGGAGTAACCTACCTAGGTACCTAGGTAGGAGGTGTACCTTAGCCTCTTAGGTACTCCGTAGTGATCATGGTGACAAACTGCGGCCGCTTTGATTTTGTGCGACACATCAGGTTACCGCGCCACTATCGAGATGTTGGCTGTAAAGATTGTTTAAGGATAAATTAAAGCCATTTACGTATGAATCTCGACTCCCAGCAAAATGATATCTACTCTTTATGTCGAGACAATAAGGATTAAAAACGAAGGCGTTGAAATTTGTGCGCGTTGCTGCTCTGTTCACGTCAGTGGGTCTCACCATCTACGGACTCCAGGTACGGAGTGCCTACACAAGAAAAAATCGAAACCAGATAGTGTGTTCCCCTGTGAAACAAAGAGAGAAGGTACTCCGCGCGTCGAGAGCAGCGCCAGATCCAACACGGATCTGTACTGGCGGGCGATTGGTAGGGGGGATGATTCGATGAAATTGAATCACCCGCCACTGGCCAGTACTCCGTACTGCCCAACGCACAACACAACATGAAGTCCGTGGACGGTGGCCACTGGCCACTGGCAATCCTCATCGGACGCCAGGAGAAACAGCCCAAAAGGCAAGATAGATAGTGGTGAGTGGTGAGTGGTGAGCCGTGACTCGTGAGTGGTGAGTCGTGACTCGTGAGTGGTGAGTTGTGAGTCGTGACTGAATTCAGTGAGGTTCTAATCTAAGAGCAAGAAAACGAGAAGTATACTCGTGCCACAGCCCCACACTACTTTTTGGTTCTCGAATGCTCTAACCATCGTAGATGGTGCTCCGCACTTACACGCACACATCACCGACGCGCACAATTTTCAACACCTTCATTTTTAATCCTGATTATCTCAACGACAAGAGTCGATATAATTTTGCTGGGAGTCGAAGTGCATACATATATGGCATCAGATTCTTCTGAAACAATCCCGACAGCCAATTTCGCGACAGCGGCGCCGTAATTTGATGTGCCGCACAAAAACGAAGCGATCGCATTTTGTCACATGAGTACTAATCGCGCCGCACAACACGACAGCCTCGCTCTGACCCCGAAATATCTAGGCACCCAGTACAGAATCCATTTGTCTTCTAAATGCCATTTTCTCTGCTTCAAAAAACATATTTTCGTCAAGTTGTGCCGGTTGATCTGCAATAGGTAGATTCTAGCTTGGGATTCTGATGGGGTGCTCAGGCACGTGATCAACCACAGAAGCATGAAATTGTTCTTGCGCGGCCCAAGCTGGATCGCTTCATTGTCCTCGCAGCACACCGGATTTTCGCACCGCTACTGCGAAATTAGGCTTCGGAATTGCTTTGAGATATTACAAGGTCATCTGTATATTTATAAAGACTCCCAATGAATTCACATGTACATTCGTTGTTGAGTTGTTGACATTTCTGGACAACACCCGACCTGCAGCCGCGCTTCGTTTTTGTGCGGCGCATCAAATAACGGCACCGCCATTGCGAATTTGGCTGTCGGGATTGTTTCAGAAGAATCTAATACCATATATGTATGCACTTTGACTCCCAGAAAAATCATACCGACCCTTGTTGTTGAGATAATCAGGATTAAAAATGAAGGTGTTGAAAATTGTGCGCGTCGGTGATGTGTGCGTGTAAGTGCGGAGCACCATCTACGATGGTTAGAGCATTCGAGAACCAAAAAGTAGTGTGGGGCTGTGGCACGAGTATATACATATGTACACAAGGTTCGGGTAAACTCCTTGGGTAAAGGAAGTCAGGGGGAAAATTGGATGAGCGAACGCATGAGCAGTTGCATCATGCATGCGCTATCCAAGAGAGCTAGAGAGTAGCGTCCAATAGTTCCGGCTTCCTTCTGTGAAGGTCCCCCGGAAGAAAACATAGCGCGGAATATGGAGAGATTGAAGCCTGGGCCCTTGATAAATATACCTACATACATACTTATATATACATGGGAGCGAAGACAGCTGTCACGCTGGGAGTTCCTAACTTCCTTATTATGCCTAGCCAAGGTAGAAATCCCTGAGAAGATCTGAGACAGGACACCAAAAACAAGTGAGTTCGTCCGTATTTCGAGCAGACACCTACAGGCTACCGCTGTCGTCATATCTCTCAAGCTCACCTAGATTTCGGATAGACAGCGACTAATTACATTCGCTCTTCGCCGCAACACCAAAAACAGCACCTACCAAACGTCAACGTCACATTCTCACAGCCATCACCATCACCATCTACAAAACTACGCACAACTTGCACTTCCCGTTTGCCCTCATTCAAAACCATGAAGCTCCTTTCAAGCTTGCCCTTTGCGTTCTTCGCCGGCCACGCGCTCGCCCAATGCGACATAGGCCCCTTCAGCGGGTCAACGAATTGGGCTGACCTGGACATTTACGGCGCGTGCAATTTGAAACAAGATAACGTGTACTACTGCGGGGACTCGGGAACGACCATCGTGCACAAGCAAAGCCAGTTTATGCTCCGGGCGGGCAAGGCCGACTCGACAATCGCCGTCTTTTGCGCCAACAAGGTGACTCTTGTGTTCCACTGTTCGGCCGGTGACAGCGAAAGGTTTGTCGCGCCGGACTGCAAGGGAAGTATTTTGTCAATCAATAGCGTCCGGGAGCTTCCAGCATGACGGGAGACGTCCACACGGCTGAGCAGGCTGCGCCAACATTGTATGGTGGTGTTTTCGTTCCTATCAAGATCAGCATTACATACCTAGGTACCTAATGGCTATCAGTCCAGAGTCCAGAGTTGATTTACAAGAGAACATCGCCAGTCCGCTGTGATTGTCCAGACTCCAGTGTACAGCCCCTCCGGAACAACAACGCCCGACGCCACATGATACATCTGAGTCCTGACCCAATTTGAGCACCACACGTACATATTCATTTCGAGTTAGGTACCTAGGTTAGGTAGTGATCATGGTGAAAAACTGCGGCCGCTTTGATGTTGTGCGACACACCAAGTTACCGCGCCACTGTCGTGATGTTGGCTGTCGCCGGTCGGAATCTGTTGGGAACGTCAGGTATCGCGAGATAGTCAAAGGAAGGAAAGCACGAGTTGATGCATGGAAATACTAGGGGAATTTAGTTTAGTCAACCCTCCCGAGTCCCGAGTGACCGAGTCCCGTCTCGAAGTGTCTCGACGGTGGTCTTGGGGAAGGAATATTTTTCTTGGTGTGTTAAAAGGGGAAAGGCGGCACGCAGGCCGCACGCTGTAGCAAGGTTTGGACTTCAAAGGATTACATCATCAGCTTGAGGCTTTTGACGACAGGTAAGCTGTTTTCCTAATCTTTGGCCGTCACATCACGGGCCAGTCCGTTTTACCGAAAAACCTCCTTACTATACTTCCTGGAGGATCTTAAACGAATTTACGAAAGTCTAGAAAGAGAAGTAGAAGCTTCTCTGCCCGAAACCACCACATTTCTTGGCCGTTGCTAGCCAAACCACCGTTATGGTATCACATCCCATGAAAGAGATCGACGACGAATCACGATGAACCGCACCCAATACATCCGAAACTCAAGATCATGGTCCGATTCCGAGGATAAACCATTAATCTGAGAACAGCGGCACAAACCGAACTCAACGACCGAGTCATTTGTCTCTCAGAGACTGGTTCTTAGAAGACGAGCTATGGGGGTAGAATCTACACCGAATCGTCTGCGAAAACTTCCAAAGATGGGATAAGAGCGTCTGGTATACCGTATAGGGTGCACAAAGAAGTTCGGATGAAATTTCGCAAGGTTTTGTCTGACAACGGAGTTATTGGGAACGCAAGCTTGATCAAGGGCGAAGATGACACAGCCGACCCGTCAGAAGAAGACTAAGCTGCCAACCTCCCCGAACTAGTCCCCGCCATTCCACTGCCGAAGCACCCAGGACCCTTCCTGACCAAGTCACCAAGACTCCTCCGACTCCAAGTTTCCAACTGACAACAAGAAAGAAGAAAAGCTGCCAGAGGAACCCGCGTCCGCCCGGTAAGAATGTGTGCATCATTTCGAAGAAAAGCAAGCTTCTGTCCCGTCTCAAGAACACTCTACTGCATGTTGATGACAAGTTCTGTGTCAGCCTCTCCAGGGGGAGATGGACAGATCTGACTCATCTGAGAGAAAGAATGGAGACCTCGACGATGAACGCCACGACTCACGAGGAAGGACGTCTGGCCGAACCTCCAGATAGACAGAAAATCCCAACAGATGCTCGCTCCACAGACCCTCCCGTGGGCAAACTTCAACAAAGATCCTGCTGCCGACAAAGACTCCGTTGTTGACTGAGCCATCGTTGTTCTTCCCGACCCTCCTGATCTTTAGAGAAGGAGATCTTCAGATGGAGAACGTCCAGCAAAAACCACCGGTCCTTGCTGACGGCGGGGTCTGCATGAAGCGAGTTTTCTGGGCCGCCCTTGCTGCTGGCGTCGTCCTCAAAGTCAATGACCGCCCTGAGTTCGTTGACGCCGTCACAAACGACACGAGCTCTTCAGACGGCACCGGACCTCAGGAACAAGAAAGGAAGAAAGAAAAGACTCTGCGAGGGGAATTCGCCCTTGCTGGTCATCGCTCGCTTCCTTCGATCGGGACGACCTGGCTGGACTCGGCAGAATGTCTGACGTCCCCCTCCCTGATGATGATCTTGACCCGGACGCTGTCGCCACCTTTCCTCAGGTACCTACTCTTTGAATGACTGTCGCTTGCAGGAAAGACTGGTGGTACCTTGAGTACCTTTACCGGATTGCGATGGAAGATGATGGGAGAGAATTGGAACGATGAGTGGCGAGCGCTGGCAACCCCTTCGTGCGGTTTGAACATTCGACATTCACGGTCCCTGCGTGGACCTTCGGGACTCACTTGTATTCTTTCCGAGCAGCATGATGCGTTTTCTGTTTCGTTTTCTGGTCATTCTCGCCATTCTCCTTCTTCGATAAAAATGAGAGATTGCCAGTGGCAGTGTCCACTGTCGGAATGGCTGACCGAGGGAACAGTGTCACATGATCGGATGCACCAATTGCGTGCGCTGATCAAGCAGTCCGTAGGCCTCGTTGGCCGAGTAACCACTGTAGTCTGTGACTGTCTTGACTCTTGGGTAATCCACCCTTCCATGAGGAATGAGGATGATGCGGGTTGCTCAGGAGTCAGTGGCAGGCTGGCAGCGCGAGGCCGCGAGCCATCTTCGACTTCACATCCAGAATACCGCTGGATTTTATGACAATCTGTACGGCGGACTTCCGACCCAGTCAAGTCAGAAGACAGGACGCCATTAATGGAAGGTAGACTCACTCATCAGCGCCTTGTTTTGCAGAACAAGCACAAGCCGGTGAATCCATATTAGCGCTCGAGATGACCGAGGTATGAATCGTCTCATCGTGAATCGTGATGGAGATTCCACGTTGATTCGCCACTTCGCTCTCCCGAATGACAAATGAGTGGGGCGCGGCACGAGGCAACATTTTTTCGCCCCCATCCGATTGGCGCCTTGCCTGCGACAGGCTACAGCACTCGGAAGTGGGCTGTCCAATGCCGCGAGTTACCGGAGCGCAATCCCCAGCAAATTCGAGCCTCCCCATCGACTCCTTGGACTCGTGCTCTCCATCACATCACATCACGATCGACTACGAGCCGGCCTCAATTTCACACATACAGTCGGCCGCGCATAAGGCAAATCACACGTCGTACACAAACCGACTATGGCTGCTTCCCTCCACCGGGCCCGAGGCCCTGCCTGCCGAGCCATCACCAGCGCCCCGTCCGCCCTCGCCAGAAGTTTCGCCACAGTCCCTAACTCATCCGACACCGACGCCGCGCCGTCCAACAAACCCGCGCGCAAGACATACTTCAAGGACTCTGCCGTCGCGCCCTTCTCCGACTTCATTGGCACCTCATCCGCCGCACAGCCGCTCTCGCCCACGGAGGCCTACACACTTCGAACCGCCGAGGTCGGTCCCGAGGGTCGCAGGAGGACCATCACGCGACTACCCGACTGGCTCAAGACACCCATCCCTTCCGGCAACGCCAACTACAAGAAGATCAAGAAAGACCTGAGAGGTCTCGGCCTCCACACCGTCTGTGAGGAAGCTCGCTGTCCCAACATCTCGGAATGCTGGGGCGGCTCCGACAAGAGCGCCGCCACGGCTACCATCATGCTCATGGGCGACACGTGCACCCGCGGCTGCCGCTTCTGCAGCGTCAAGACGAACCGTGCTCCTCCACCGCTTGACCCGCACGAACCAGAGCATACGGCTGAGGCTCTCGCCCGATGGGGCCTCGGATACGTGGTCCTCACGAGCGTGGACCGCGATGACTTGGTCGATGGAGGCGCGCGGCACTTTGCCGAGACGATCCGCAAGATCAAGCAAAAGAGGTCGTCCCTCTTGGTCGAGGCTCTGACGGGTGACTTTATGGGCAATCTGGACATGGTCAAGATTGTGGCAGACAGCGGGCTCGATGTGTACGCCCACAATGTTGAGACGGTGGAGGCCCTGACGCCATTTGTGCGGGACAGGCGCGCGACGTTCCAGCAGAGTCTAAAGGTGTTGAGGCATGCCAAAGATGTGCGTGGCAAAGAGGGCATTATTACCAAGACTAGTATCATGCTGGGACTGGGGGAGCAGGAGCATGAAGTGATGGATGCTTTGCGACGTACGTTCCGTCCCTTACACACATTTCCTTGTTTCTTAATTTTTTCCCACCTTACTCCAAAGCCCCCCTAATCCCCATGGACACTTCCATCTGGGAGATACAAACAAACACCGAGGCTAATCATGTCCCACTACAGAGCTCCGAGGCGCAGATGTCGACATCGTCACCTTTGGGCAGTACATGCGCCCCACGAAACGTCATCTCAAGGTCGAAAAGTATGTCAACCCCACCGAGTTCGACATGTGGCGACAACGAGCCCTGGACATGGGCTTCCTGTACTGTGCGAGCGGGCCTCTCGTGCGCTCCTCATACAAGGCTGGTGAGGTCTTTATCGAGAACGTGCTGCGAAAGAGAGCTGGTGCTTCTGCGGGGGCTGGCGCGTCGGCCGATGTCGGCATCGCGCAGGCTAGTATGGAGGCCGAGCATCTCTGAGCCAGCACGGACTATGGTGTGTGACATGTTCAACCATACCACGTTTTCTTTCACATCTTTGTATCATATCTCATTGCTTCTACTTTCTCTTTTGCCGGAACTTGCAAGAAACTTGCTTTCTGTGCGGTAGACGGATAAAGGTTGTTGGGTTGTGGCATTCGTGGCATACATGGCGTTTTGGGAATTTTGGGTATTGACGCAGGCGTGGGCGGTAAAGCATGTGCCTTTCAACATTCGGGTACGCCGGCAGGAGAGAGGACTGCATGAAAAGAAGGGGGAGCGAGAGGGGATGGTGTAGCATGCCACTCGTATGCGATGCAATTATTACATAATGATGAGACTCAGACGCCATATCAAGGCAGATCGAATACTCGGGCACTTAATGTACATAAAGATGTGATGTCTTGACGACATATTGTGCAACGTGTGTATATCCAAGAGTATGCCTCGGAGACAAGATATTAGCACGCACCTATGAACTTGTGGCGTGTTATGCTGCAGATACACCTGGGAGTGCGCAAAGATAGGTACCGAAGAGCAACGTGTCCATGACGATACATCCATAACATTCGCAGCAAGCAAGACGCGCATTGCGCCGTGGAAACCAGCAACGCCTCTTGAGCACGACCATCAAAGCCCACATAGATCCGTCCAAGATGACTTCCTAAGTTCCTCTTCTATATGTCTCTTTAGTTCATCAAAGGGTATCACAAGTACCAGACCAGATCTATCCACTCGCCCCCTTCACTCCGAACAAACCTCCCCGTCCACCCCCTCACCTAGAATCCCACAACCCCCTCAGAGCAGTCAGCGCAATAAACAGAGCCTCCTCCGTCCTAATCGTCCTGCTCCCTTGATTCGGCAGCACATTAACCCAGTGATCAAAAAGCTCCTTCGTCTTTGCGCCCTGAACATCCATCTTGGCCAGTTCCTCATCATTCATAGACGCGAATTCCAGCCCGCGCGGCCCACCAAACACGATGAGCATGTGCTTGAATTTCGCTTGCTTGTTAGTAGAGGAAGGAAACGCCTTTTGAATAGGGGTTCCTCTTTCAGACGTCCCAATGCTCAGGTCGTAGCCGTTCTCGTAGGGACTCTCTGTGAAGACAGAGGAGAGGGAGTTGCATTTGCGGACCGAGTACCCCCAGTAGTAGCCGCCCTCCGTCCGGGGAGCCTGCGGATCGACGCACTCTGGGTACTGGGATTGATCTTCAGGAAAGAGAAGCGTGAGTCTGGTCTTGGGCGGAATATCCTCTTCGATTTCGACGGGCTCGTCGAGGCCGACTTGGACTAGGGTGCCCTTTCCGGTGCTGGTCTTGCCCGGGATAGTGACGCCCTCGCGGTAGGGGATCCATTCCTTGGGATTGGGGTGATGCGGCATGTCGAGACTGGGGAGCAGGGCCGTCATCCGCAGATTCGGGTGCAGCGGGAAGAGCGTCTTGCGCATGAAGGGCGGCGCTTCGAGGAAGGAAAGAATATGGGTGAGGAAGTGGCATGGGTCTGTGTCGCCCGTGTAGCCGGCTGTGTCGGTCTGTCGCGGCCGGGAGGAGAGCGGCGAGTCGTCAAACACGACTACTTCGTCTACGGAGAAGACGGCCAGGGCACGGGCGATCCGGCCTGGGGCCGTCATTCTCTGATCAGCTGTGGCTAGGCTGGAAACGCAGGCTCACATGTTAGCCGTGACGACGGATGGCGGAATGGCTGGAAGCCCATGCGCGAGAGAGAGGGAGAGAGAAAAGGCAGTCGAACTTTGTAAGAATGCTGCTCGGTATAGCAACCGAAACGGTCCAATCGCGACCTCCTTCAAACGGGACGAATGTCGCCGAGGGTTTGAACGACGTCCTGTCCTGCTGGTGGCCGCCATTGTGGGCGGTTTTCCGCTTCTAATGACATGTTTGGTCAGTGTACATGTTACAACTAAAAAGGAATTGATAGAATCCGATGTTACCTTATTTGAACGCTCGTGATAAGACATGGCGATGAACAAATGCTCCTTCTGATGCAAAAATGGCAATTGGTTTAAAGTATCGACCGGTAATGAGAAACTTGCGATCCGTCACTCTTGCGCTAGCTGCAGTCTCGTAGAAAAAAAGGAACGTCGCGCGTGAAAAAGCGGCAGAACGACAGCCTAGTTGACACCGCCTTCCTGAAGGGAGCCTCGCCCAGTCTTGTGCACTACCTCCTATGTACCAAACACATGTGAGCTCCGAGATCGTGCATCTTCTTTTCAAGTGTGTAGATCTGTCATGCTGTCAATGAGCTAGTATTACATGCAATCTACACTTGAGGCTATGTAGTTCAATACTTACGATTAATACGCTCACAAACCCTACGTATTCATCTCTACTGTGTGAAGTCGTCACAAAGTTGGCAATCGAGGCTTCGTCATTGGGGGTACCTACTACATACATAGGTACCTACTACCCACTCCGTACCCGTGGTTCGCGGGGCCCCACTTTTGTACGACTTCCAGACTCCAGTCTCCAGATCGCTTCAGTGATGATGCCTCACGTGACCACGTTGTCCTCTACATAGCTTCCAACCCCAGCGCAAATCTATCCACCAACAAGGCACACTCTCCCAGAATCAAGAACAATGAGCGGTCTCGTAGAAATCAAGTCCCCATCCGAGTGGCAATCTCTGCTCTCAGGCACCACCATCGTTGTCGCCGACTGTGAGCATCATCCTCCCCCTCCCACTTCCAAGGCCACGCCGACCAGAAGTGCTACCAATATCTTGCCATGCTAACTCATAGAAATCCAGTCTACGCCGACTGGTGCGGCCCTTGCAAACAGATTGCCCCAATATTCCAACGCCTCGCGACCCAACATGCCAGTCCCAAAAAAGTGGCCTTCGCCAAGGTCAACGTCGACTCCCAGCCCGAAGTAGCGCAGCAGAACCGTGTTTCCGCCATGCCGACATTCAAGATCTTCCAGAACGGCTCATGCATCCAGACCATCCAAGGCGCCGATCCAACTGGTCTCTCGCAAGCTGTTGCAAAGGCCGTCCAGCTTGCCGGAGCGGGCAAGGCACACGAAGCTGGATTCAAGACGCCTGGACGGACTCTGGGCGGCGAGTCGGCATCTCGTCCTAGTTCTGCCGTGTCGAGCTTACAGCTCGGAAATCTGCTGAGTACCTTGATTTCATTTATCGGGCTGTACTTGGTGTCGTTCTTTTCGGTACGGTGGCATTTAGAAGTTGTTGAACCCATCGCGAATGGAAGTGCTGACGAGTGACTGTTTTAGTTTGATGGGCAAAAAGCTGCGGAGCAGTCTCGCTTCAATGTTCACAATGCACAGCAGAGTCAGACAGCGGCATCTGGATCGAGAGCAGGGTTCGGGTCAGGATCGGGATCGGGATCGGGTGCAATTGCAAAACCGTCGGGGAGTTCTACGCGTCCGCAACAGAGGGCTGCGTTCAAGACGCTGGCTGATCTGTGAAGAGGTTCTTCCAAGACCACCATGAAGCTTGGCCTGTATTTCTTCGTGTATAGCGTTCATGCTGGGATGTGTTTGCTTGTTTGTTGATTTTTTTTTTGCTTTTCATGTTGGAGGACGAAAGTCCAGGTTGTTGGAGTTTAAGGGACGACATTGCGAGGGTTTGGTCACTGTCTATTGGTCGCATCAATCGGAAATCAACGATTTATGCTGTGACTCAGTTCTCAAGATACCGGATGTTGTCGGCTTTCACTCGACATCGGTGAGTTGGGAATGGGCTTAGGGGTCTTGCTTTCCAGGACAAGCAAGCTTTGCACGGCACTCAACGATGAAAGTGAATATTACACGACTTAGTTGTCTCGCCTGGTACATACGACCATACCTACCAGAGAATTCGGGATCCCGTCCGCTCTCCCATAGACAAGCTGGTAAGGGGCAGATTAGTAGTTGGGTCGGTGACGACCAGCGAACACCGGCTGTTGTATGTACGTTTGTTTGCTTTTTGTTTTTGATCCTTTGCTGGTCAATTGCCACTCAGTGCTTGCGAAAACGTAGGGTTGCGACTTGCGTCACGCCGCGACTCACGCCGCACGCGTGCTGCCAGTTGAAAGCTTTGTGTCCGAACTTCGGACCCCATTCGTGGTGAAAGCCGCCAATGATGATCACCAGATTACCAAGTGTCGCTGTCACGTGATGACACCTTGGCGCAAAAAGTCATCGCATGCGCGCATCTCGCGTTCGATGAACACCGACAAATGATACAATGCTTTCAGTTCGAGGCATTCGACATGCCTGTGCGAGGAGCACCTTGCTTCCTACGCATTCACTGAGAACATGCTGTATCAGGGCACACCCTGCCGCTTTAAATCACCATCCCGTCCTTGCTCGCAGCAAAGCAGCGGATTGCACTCTCAGCAGGCGCAGATTTTCATCGTCTCCATTGGTGCGAGAGACTTCTTCGACGGAATCTCAGTCTTTGGAAGAGATTGAGAAAGTCGTGCGTGATGCGAAGCAACGATTCCGGGATACCTTGCCCCGGGGCTACCTGAACGAGCAGGAACATGCCCTTTACGTACGATTATACGGCCCGCCGTTACGAGAAACCGAACCAGAAGATGTGGGCATTCCCACTCATGCTGACATGGGCGAGGACGCTCCATGGCCGGTGGAGGAGGTGACCCTATCACGAGAGCTGGAGGATGGGGACTTTGAAGACGTCGCATACACGATTGAGGAGCCATCACCCGAGTCAGAAGTTGAGCCAAGCGAGATAGATCTGATCGAAGAACATGGGGCCGAACCCGTGGAAAAGGCTCCAGGCTATGTGGATGTTGTAGCGAGGAACCAAAGAGAATTCGATGCGCTCCAAAGGCTGGCAGAAGATTTCGAAGCTGCACAGAAACGCGCAATAGAGGATGCGGTAGCGGCAGCTGATGGAGAGAAAACGGACCCACAGGAGCAGACATACTGGCCACCCGAGACAGAGGAGCATGAATGGCCTGACTCGGAAGAGGGAGAACCAGGAGATGATCAGAGATACCACCGCTACACGCTCGAAGGAAGGTTTCGTGACACCACGCAGATCCCTCTGCCAAAGGAAGAGCTTGTCGTTCCGATTCGGAGATTTCTCGAGCGAACACACGTCAAGCACGTCAAAGAAGCAGCCGAAAGCGCATTTGGCGGGCCCGGCCTACCGACCTCGCCGGCAACGCCCGCGGGCATGAGGAAGGGTGGAATGGTGGCTATTGGGCTGATGCCTGACCAGAGTCACATGTCGGAAATCGAGGCCGATGCTTTCCTGGCGGCGTACCTGCCTCCCGCGTATGCGTCTACCGCATCAGTTCTCGTCGAGCTGCGCAAACGACTTGGCAGTGACTGGATTCAATCGCGACTGAAAGAAGATCCCGAAGGCGGATTGAGCGTACTCGATGCCGGTGCAGGTGGCGCGGGCCTGGTCGCCTGGGAGCAGATTGTGAAAACCGAGTGGGAGCTGCTCAAGGAGAGAGGAGAGGTCACAGGCGAGAAACCGCCCGTAGGCAAGAAATCGGTGATTGCGCGGTCAGACCGATTGAGAAACCGGCTCAAGACGTTTCTCCACGACACAACCTTTCTTCCTCGACTACCTGACTACGAACACTCCGGGCCGATGAAGGGCGGGCACCTGGATGCAGGGCCGGAGCCACAGCCCCGAAAGCGATTTGATGTCATCATCGCATGCCACCTATTCCTCAAAGAGAAGCTAGAGCATCACCGACAGGCCGTCCTCAACAATCTCTGGAGTTTGCTGAATCCAGATGGCGGTGTTCTAATTATCATGGAGAAGGCCCACCCACGAGGCTTCGAGGCCGTCGCACACGTACGAGATACCGTTATAAAGAGCTTCCTTCTGCCACAGCCTGGCGAGGCAGGGCCAGAAACCGAGGCAAGCGCAGAGGGAGAAGACAAAAAGAAGCTGGACCCAGCCTTCAATCGAGACCTGCAACCAGGCTACATCGTCGCACCGTGTACCAACCACAAGACCTGCCCCATGTACGAAGATACCGGGATAAGTAAAGGCCGCAAGGACTTCTGCCACTTCAACCAACGATTCGTACAGCCGCAGTTCTATAGTCAAATGCTAGGAAAGAAGTCCAACAACCAAGGCGACGTAGAATACAGTTACGTCGTCTTCCGCCGAGGACAATCCAGACCCGAGAGCACCATCTCTGGTGAAAAAGCCACAGAGAAAGCCTTCCAAGGATTCGAGCATTCCAAGCAAACCCCCGACATGCACGCGCTTCCGCGACTGATCCTCCCGCCGCTCAAGCGCAAGGGCCACATCACGCTGGACGTGTGCACTCCCGGGGGCAAAATCGAGCGCTGGACTGTGCCCAAGAGCTACAGCAAGCTGGCGTACCACGACGCGCGAAAATCCAGCTGGGGTGACCTGTGGGCACTGGGTGCCAAGACCAGAGTGCCGCGAAACGTCCGAGTCGGCAAGCACTTAGATGACAATACCAGCAAGGGCAAGGGCATGGGCGATGGCGGCAAGAAGGCCCGCAAGGTAAAGCTTTCGGAGGATGAGCAGCGGGCGTTGGCGATGGAGAAGAAGGCGCTCCGGGATAGGGGCCCGAAGAGCAATGCTGCCAAGGAGCAGGATCTGTTGCGGGAATTGGTCTTTGCGGAGAAGAGGAACGATGCGTTGCTGTCTCAGGAACTGGATCGAGAAATGGCGGAAAGTATAGCAGAAGCTGAAGCTGCGTTGGGGGGTCGAACCGGTCGCGACGGTAGGTAGGGGGGGCATGTGTGTAAGATGATGAGCATGTTGTTACTCTGTACGATGTGTAGAGTCGCGGCTTGTTGAGGTGAATGGGGTGCTTCGCGCGGCTGTATCATAGTGTACTATACCTAGCTGTACTATCATGATTCATGAGTCTTACCAGGGTGGTGTCTGGGTTGTGTCATGGCAATATTATGGCAGTATGTATCATGTCACATGTGTACAAGTCAGAGCCTGCTACAGGTGTTGACAACAGACATTGCGCAGGTCTCATTACAGATACATCTATCAAAGCGCCGTAACTTGTAGAGAGTGCGTGTACATAGAATAGACGGTCACATGACCATGACTCGACGGAGTACCCATATGTATGTACAGAGTACCTAGTAGAAGGCAGATAACTCTGGCATCTCCGACTGCATTTCCTCTCACAATGAGGGGTGCTTCTCCAGCCGTTCACGCGCCGCCCCGACAAGCAGCCGAGAAAGGCAATCGCCAGTTACCTTAACCTTGGGCCGTTCTTTGTTTATGGTTTGTGCTTCATAATTCCTCCCTCGCCATTGGCCTTGTACTCCGTACCTTAGCAAGCTCTTACTCTGAGGGGCTCATGGATGATGGGCCCCACCCCCTCAATGGCGTCAGATCTCGCCCGAATAAGGCAACGCGGAAAAGCCACCCACAAAACCGCGCGTGCAGTGCCTAACACGGACGGCCTTCGGCAGTCGGTGCAGCGCGTAATGCGTGTGTTGCGTGAGGATGGGAGAATCAGAGTTCTGGCGGTGGCGGGACATGGGAATTTGGAGCAGCGGCGCGAATGGAAATGGCGTGCTTGGGCCCGTGGCCGGCGCAAGCAAGAGGGGGGCGCCTCTATTTCTTGCTTTTCCTCGGAGGTGCTTTATCTTTCCCCTGGGTTGGCCTGACTCTTTATTCTTGCGGTTTGCTTGGAGGATAAGAAAGAAAGAGACCAATCTTATTCACATCTTACAACTCACAGCTGGGAAATTCTTGGCGACGGATTGACTGCGTTTTCGATTAACAGTTGCAAGCAGTCACCCCGCACCGGAACCGCCAAAACACCAAAAGACTATCGACACTCTGTCTCAGGACGAGTCCGAATCACGGCGATAGATACCAAAGATCGAACACAATATAACAGCTGTCGAGGATCAGCCTCCTGAGCCAAGGCGATACAATCACAGCACACAAAACATTGAATATAAATACAAAGCCATCGACAGCTTCTTGGCTTGCCCCGAACCATGGCCGCGGCGCCCATGCTCGCGAGCATCAATGCCGCCTCGCACACGCACCTCATCGTCGGCATCAGCTCCCTCACCACCACGCGCTGCACACAATCCCTCGCGGCGGGCGCACATCCCATCCTCATTGCACCACCACCACCATCGCCGTCGCCATCACCACCAACACAAGCCGCGACTGTCGCTCCCACGCCACCCGCACCCGCATCGGCATACGATGCCCTCCCGCAATCCCTCCGCGACAAAATCACAGCCGGCCTCGTGACCTGGCACCAAACGTCGTTCGACCAAACGCACCTCATCTCCCTCGGTCGCCCCCAAGTCGACGGCGTAGTCGATGCCGTGTTCGTAACGCTTCCCCCGCGCGAGTCCCACGCCGCACAGCGCATCTCAGCAATGTGCCAGCGACTGCGCATTCCCGTCAATGTCGTCGATGCGCCACAGCTATGCACCTTCTCGCTACTATCTGTCCACACGGATGGCCCGTTGCAGATCGGCGTCACGACCAACGGGCGCGGGTGTCGGCTCGCGGCGCGCATCCGCAGAGAGATTGCCGGACTATTGCCATCGGGCCTCGGGGAGGCCTGCGAGCGGCTAGGCGGACTACGCAAGCGCATCCAGCAAGAAGACTGCGCGACAGCCGAGGGAGGCGATCTGGAGGATTCACTGGGCCAGGGCAGCCTATTCAACGGGCTGGTGAGGGAGGGGCCGCAGGGGCATGTGGAGGAGGAAGAAAATGAAGAGGAGAAGGAGAGGATGCGTACCCGCCGCGGGAGATGGCTAGCGCAAATGTGCGAATACTGGCCCCTGAAGCGCCTAGCGGGCATCACGGACGAGAACATCGAGGCTCTTCTATCTGCATATCCAGGAGGAGGCGCAGGCGCATCATCTACGCACTCAGGAGGAAACACGCCCGCCCAAGGCCACCAGACCGAAGAACTCGACGTGCCAGCCTCCCCGCCAGCCACCGAGAACAACACCCTCGGGAGACTCATCCTCGCTGGCTCCGGCCCCGGCCATCCCGACCTCCTCACCTGCGCGACCCTCAAAGCCATCCACACAGCGGACCTCATCCTCGCGGATAAGCTCGTGCCGTCTCCAGTTCTGGACCTAATCCCTCGCCGCACCCCCGTCCACATTGCGCGCAAATTCCCCGGCAACGCTGACCTCGCCCAGCAAGAACTCCTCGAAACCGCCCTTACCGGCCTACGAGCCGGCCAGACAGTCCTGCGCCTCAAGCAGGGCGATCCATACATCTACGGCCGCGGCGGTGAGGAGGTACTCTTCTTCCAGGCCCGTGGTCTCGGATCCCGCGTGTCTGTCCTCCCAGGCGTGACGAGCGCCCTGAGCGGGACTTTGTTCGCGGGCATCCCCGCCACGCAGAGAGATGTAGCGGACCAGGTCTTGATATGTACGGGGACAGGCAAAAAGGGGAAACCGCCGCGGCCGCCCCCCTATGTGCCTAGCCAGACGGTGGTGTTTCTGATGGCGTTGCATCGGATAGCGGATCTGGTCGATGAGTTGACGACGCATACTTGTGATTCGCCCTCTGCGTCGTCGTCGTCGTCCTCTTCATCGTCATCGTCTGCATCCCCTTCTTCTCCATCGGCATGCTCCTCGCCATCATCGTCCCAGGTCGTATCCTCGTCGCCTTCATCTTCACCTTCGCGCGCCTCATCACAGTCTACATCTGCGCCGGCCTCTTCGCCATCTGCGTCTGCGTACGGGATTACCCCGCGGTCGCCGCGCGTCTTGTTCCCTTCACACACGCCCTGCGCGGTGATTGAGCGCGCGAGTTGTCCGGACCAGCGCGTCATACGTACCACGCTGGAGTATGTTGCGCAGGCGATTGAGGCGGAGGGGAGTAGACCGCCCGGTCTGCTTGTCGTTGGACACGCATGCCATGTTCTCTCGCGGCATCATCTGCAGCTTGGTCCCAGGCCTCCGTGGGTTGTGGAGGAGGGATTCCGGGGTATGGATACGACGGCTGAGACGGAGGCGTGGACTGTTGGGTTGCAGGCTGCTATGGGGGGGTTGAGTGCCTGAGGTGAATTGGAATAGGGGGCTAGCTGTGGGATGCTGTATATTATGACATGACGATGCATGTAGTGGCGCTTGGGCGGACTTTTCACTTTTACCTCGTGGTAGTCAGATACGTATTTACTGTTTATTTCCTTCCTCCATCCATCTACTATCTATCTGTCTAGTCTCACATGCTCGAATCATCAACTCACGCATTTGTCAATATGTGAAGGTTTGATACAATCCATATCAAATTATACTGGAACAATCGTGAAAACTTCACAGAGTGTGACCTAGTTGAACTGTAGTGGAACTAAGAATCGTGCTGCGGGAAGCTGCATTTCGTGATTCGTGACACGTCATTTGAGGCGGTGTCACGTGTGAAGGGGACTCCGTTATGTTTTGTTTTTGTCAGGACTTCAGGTCTTGGTCTCGACTCTCGACTCTGAGTTCTCCCTCCACATTGGTTTATCAGCTAACGCGGACAGGTAAGCAGCTCGAGTCACGACTCACACTACTCCGTAGACTGTTTGATTCGCAGTACGCCCCTTCTCCGATGACATACCCTGGTCAGCCAGATGGCTCGACCTACAGGAAGCATAATATTTGCGATAATACTTTGGACGATGCACAGCTGGAAACACGATGTCCACTCGACAACATGCGGAGCGCCGAAAGGTCCATTCCCGCATGTCAGTCCGCCGGCCAACTCGATCAGCTTCCAGCAGAGCTTCTTGTAAAAGTTGTGCTGTATCTGGATGTCCCTTCACTGACTGATTTCCGTCGCGTCAACCGCCGCGCGATGGAAATCGTCGACTCCGTACCACAGTACGCGGCCATCATCAAGCATTGTCCCAACATTGTCCGCGCGATTCTCAGTATCAAGGCAGATGCATTCGATGGCAATGTGTTGTATAAAACACTAAGTACATTCTCGTGCTCCACGTGCGAGCGCTTTGGCGACCATCTTTATCTGATCAACTGCCGAAGGGTGTGCTACCATTGCTTCACCCGACGGCTGGAATACTTTCCCCTCACTGTCGGTCGCGCTTCGAGTCTCATCACTCACGACATGATACAGCGGTGCAAGGCCACCAGCAATCGTCAATACCTACGAGTCGCGAATATCCCAAATATACAAAGCCTACCCGGGGATTATTGCACCGCTTGGATTGGGAGGGACAGGGGCAACTTGGTGCGGAAGCGGCTTCAACTCTTCGATCGCGGAGCAGTGATCCGGGATGTGACCAGTTGTGGTCTTCCAAAGATAGATAACACCACCAGAGAACCTCTTCGTTTCATGACTATCATTACTGCACCTTATCTCATCGACTTTGGCCGACAGGCGGACTGGGGATACTTTTGCGTTGGCTGCCAGGACGAAGTAAAAGAGAGAGGAAGGCATTTCAGAACTAAATATACAAGAGAAGGAATATTGAAGCACATGGCGAGGTATGGACCGGTGAAGGAGATGCCAAATATACCTCGCAGATACCTCCACGTCAAACCGAGCGGGGAGCAAGATCAAGACAGCGACTAGTTTCGATCACGATGTACATATCTCCTGAGAGATATTCTTCAATCCACGTCCAAGCAAAGCGCCTCCTTTGTCAATTCCTCGTCCTGCCTATTCACCTGCGTCATATCTTGCTATTGTTTCGCAGCTTGACGCATTCGTCGACAGTGGACACTTGCTAAGTTCGCATCCGGGCCACCCTGTCGATAAAACGCGGTAATCGCCCAACCTACACCCTCCTCTCCATTTAATCCTCTCCCGCCCTCACCATGTGCTTGCGACACATATGGCTTGTCCCGAGAAGGTACTCCGTCGTTACGCGGCCGCACAATACATTTGTGCCCCGACGCTCAACACACGGCTTGAATTGTTCTGGCCTCGTGCACCCGCAGGTGTACCTGCGCACACATTCAACGCACATTGAACGCACATTGTTCCGGGCTTTGGGGTGGCTCAGCGGCGATATGGTCTGGGTCCAAACATCCAAGTTAGTGGCGACCATGGCATGTGTAGGCTTTTCGGAAAACTGGACGTACTTAGGAACGATTGCTTGACGGTCCACCGTTTGGACAGGGCTGAAACCGAGCGATATCGATCAAGTAAAGTGTTGACTTTGGAGGAGTGTATTTCATGTGCTCAGGTGCTGATAGGGTTTCTGTTCTCTCCGACCTTTATATATGTATAGAGACCAAGTCACGATCTCTAGTCTCGTGAGTATATGAACTCCCGGATCTCTCCAGTTCTATTGTTGCTCCTACAGTCGATTCGTTCATTCTGTTATCCTCACATTGAAACAGGTTATACCAGATAAGTTCTATTCACCTCGCACACTCCAAAATTGCGCAACTGTCCACACTGCGAGAGGATCGGCACAAGGTCTCAACCTGACCAAGGCCTTTTGGAACCTTGAATAGGCCCGGTCAAAGCAGCGACTATCGAGCACCTTGACCCCAGTCTCGACGGACCCTTCCCCTCTTCTTTTGTCTGATATCTCAATCTCCTCTCACTTGACACTGACAATTGTCGTTCATCGCAGATAAACTTGGCACCGCTCGATGCAATGCGGTGGCTTCAATCATATTCTTCTCACGGCAGTCCGGTTGCGACGCTGGTTCATCGTTCTTTCCAAAAGCTTAATCCAACTTTTCGACAGTGGTCGATTTGGCGACGTTGACTCACAACACAATCAAAACTTCCCAACAGTGGTTCAATTTATGACGCTGACTAATTCTGCTCTCAACCACTTCTCTATTAGCCATCTCCATCCAACAAATACAAATCGCTGAACAGGACTATACGTGAAAAACCACGAGCAACTACTCCGAGAACGAGAGACCAATGTCACGGCACTAGGCGCCTTCAAGCCACAACACGGAGCGCGCGCCCGACGGCACTGCGACCACTGCATGAAGCCTACTCATAACACGGAGCACTGATTTATCAAGCACCCGGAGAAAACAAAGATGTATGAGTAACGCAGGGCAAAAAAGGAAAGCGAGAAGCCAAACCACCAAGGACCCGCGCGTGGCGATCAAGTAGCCACACAACAGCACTGTGTTCCCGCAATGGCAACCTCTCAGCAAAGAAACAGCAACGTACAGCTACTCGCCTGTCTAGTTGATGAAGATGGCACAGACGACAGCGAATATCGCTGTCTGGTGGACGGACGACATGTTAAGTATGTTTCCACAGCGCCGGGCACGTTTTGCGTGGTTCAGTTGTACGAGCGTACCTTTGAGCCACTCGTACTTGGCAAGCTCCTTCCCCCATTTCCAATTGGAGACTGGAACAAAGGCCATGTAGTCAGGGATCCTGTTACAAGCAAACCTACCTTCATCAGGACTGAGGAAGTACTGTTCGCCGGGGTTAAATCCCTCTGGCATGACGTCAAGCTTGATGAGCTGGATTTCTCTCATCAAGATCGATTGAGACAGAACGTTCACATCGTAACGCACCCCAAAATCAACGGTGGCGGACCCGTGCTCATGAAACTCGCGGTTTGGCCGTGGGAGATAGGTTACATAGAAACCGAGACTGCTGCTTATCAATGGATTTGCGATAAAGGCGTCGGCCCCAAATTTCTGGGCCATCTCACCGAGGGTCCAAATGGGCGCGTCGTCGGCTTCATTACTGAGTGGTTGGACGGCACGAGGCCTGCAGGACCGAGGGATCTCGACGACTGTAAGAAGACCTTGGCCCGCTTGCATCAGCTAGGTATCAAGCATGGGGATATTAACAGGCACAATTTTCTCGTACGAGAGGGGCATGAAGCGGTTTTGATAGATTTTGAAACGTCGAGGCGAGATCGTCCACATGTTGAGCTCGAGGACGAGATGGACGCCCTCAAAAGTAGTTTAGAAAGCACGGATCCTCGAGGAGGCCCAGCTGTGCGAGACTAAAAGATCTAGGAGTTGCAACGTGAGATTAAGTTGGGATTGACATTCGCCTTCGGGTTGAGCCAGAGGTGGTCTAGGAGGACTGGATTGAATGTTATGATTATGGAATCATTTGAACTTGGGTTTTAAGTCCTGATAGGATAGATGATGGCAAACTACAAATCGCTACAGCCGAAGTAACACGAGTACTACCTCTTAACTAGGCACATATTAAATCTTGACTCGAACAAAGTTAGTCTACCTAGTATCCCATGTTGGAACCCTAAGTTACAAAGAATCAATAAAGATGGAAATAAGCACTGATGCAAAAGCACAAAAGGAATGGTTGGTATGATGATTGTCTTCATTGTTGCATTCCCTAAGTATAAAAGGAGCGGAGACCAGCTTTGTGTGTGGTAATCGTACCTAGCCTGTAGGTACCTTGTCCACTTCTGCCGCGATGTCACGTGAGCGCATTCACCCGGCCGCTCTGCCAACGCGAAGCGTGTTTGAAGTGGTGCAGCTACTCTCGACGTGAACAAACGAACCCTCATCCTCTCGCATCGCCAGCTCTCATTATTAACAGCTCTTCCGAAGTCACAACCTGCGAAAGACTCAATCAAAGCATGCCTTCGCGCTCCCGATCCCCGTCGCGGGGCCGGCCCCGATCGATAACGCGCTCCTTGTCACCTCGTTCAGACGTGTCGCGCTCGCCCGTACGCCAGCGTCGCCACGACTCCCGCAGCGTTTCGCGGTCGGCGCCGACGCCGCCTCGCCACAATGGACGATACAGGAGCGATAGTCGCAGTTGGAGTCGGGGTCCGGGCAGAGATAGTCGGGATGCGAGTGAATCGCCGGCACCCAAAAGCACAAAGGTGAGTGCGGGAGCATTATCTGAAGGGAGAGACAAAGCGGATTATACCCTCAGAAACCGTTGAAGCTAATCATCACGTACCCCGTACTTTTAGATTGTCGTTGAACGGTTGTCCAAGAACATCAATCAAGATCACCTCTATGAGATATTTGGCCAATTCGGTCCAATCAAAGACCTCGATCTACCGATGAATAGAACATGTAAGAAAAGGAGACGCTGCGTCCGTTCTTTTTGGGACCCTTCATTGCGCTCACGATGCCACCATCTTGGCCTCCATGCACCTCTAAGCCTGCTAACGGAATCTTGTTCATAGTCGGCACGAACAGAGGAACCGCATACATCCTTTTCGACCACGAAGCCGATGCCGAAGCTGCCATTTCGCACATGCACGAAGCGCAAGTCGACGGCGCCATGATCAACGTCTCCATCGTGTTGCCACGAAGAAAGCTATCCCCGTCCCCTCCAACAGCTCGCCGGGGTGCGAATATAGATCCCAGAGTGCCCATGACAGGTCCACGAGGTGGCGGGGGTCCGCCCAGGCGCGGCGGAGGGTTTCACCAGGGTGGCGGCCGTCGTCGACAGTCACCACCAGCCTCTGGTCGATACGGAAACAGGTATGACGTCTACAGACCACCGTCGAGATCGCCTTCCAGATCACCGGGCGGTGCGCCACCTTCACGCGGAGGTGGCGGCAGATACCGTAGCCGATCGATCGATTCGTATTCATCTCGTTCAAGATCCCCTTCGCCTCCTCGAAGGAGAGGCGGCGGTGGTGGAGGTGCCGGAGGTGGTAGATACGATGGAGCAGACGACAGACGGCGTAGTCGCAGTCGCAGCATGGTCAGCCATGGTGGTCGCAGTCCAGCGCGAAGTGCGCGAGATTATCGTTGATGGGAGTGGCGAAACAGTGTGCATTTGGTGGGAATTGCCGTGGCAAAACATGGTCGGGAATGGTTTGGCGTTTTCAGGGTCTAGGTCCGGGTAGGACGAAGTTGTTTCGATGGAATGGTTGCGCAGTAGGAGTTTGTGCCCCTGGAATCCTGGCGAACAACAAAGTCGTGATGGCAGAAAATATACCAAGAAACTCACAGAGAGAGAACTGAAAGAAAGAGACGCAAGGCAAGCAAGGGGGGGCGCATTGGGAGCATCATGACGCATCGAATGTGCGTGCGAGCGGCGTTCTAGACTGTCCTGTTTTTGACGTCGCTTTACCATGCATAGCAGCAGACGGTTCTTGTCCTCACTTGGGCTGATTCCATCGTCTCAACGTACCTCAAACCTGGAGAACAAACTCGCCCTTCCGACGACGCTACAGGTGCGGAAAATTGCACAGCATGGTACATAGTATGCCTCGTGCAAAGGCAAGTCAGTCAGTAACAAACTCAAACCCAACAAGATATTCTCTCAGGCACCTCCTCCTCCTCTCTAGTGACGCATATATCGCACGTTGTATTTGGCATCTCCTGCAAATTGACGCCCCGATAATGTAAACACACAACACGAGCACCCATTCTGCCAGTCGCATTCCCGCGTATCAATCACTTGCCACGCGAAAAGCGGCAGTCAGCCGAAACGGCCCGTGCCTACTACAGGTGTCACTGCACTACGAAGTCCATTCAGTTCGGATTATGCACTCCTATCGCCTCCTATCATGACCCTTGAGCCACACAAGATGAATAGTTAGACCTCTATTGCAGGATACATAGGGCTATGCACATCACGCCCACTCTTTTTGTGCAACAACCGCCTACTCTACCCATGGAAAGCTCTCTCCTTTCTTCTCTACGACACGAGAATGAACCGCGAAACTGTGTACGCGTAACGCCATCTCTCTCAGTACTCCTTCTTGCTGCTCAGTCCCGCGGTGCTTGTCTCGGCAATGACACTGCTTGTTTGCGGCACACGAGATATGTTTTCCTAAGGCAGGAAGCAGAGTCTCCACGAGGCTCCCCCGGGAGCCGGAATGCTCGAATGCCGTTGACGAGTCCTTAGCGCCGCCACGGCACCAGACGCGGGAACTTTGCTGCGTGTTTCCGTTCGTCGTAGGGACGGTTTATGGAAGGAATTTACCGGGAAGGGGGTGACGGGTCTAGGTAGCTACCGAGGCATTGAAATGCATCGTTTAGGCACAGAAATGGGCATGTGTCATAATGAGAAATGGTTTGGCGGTTGACCTGTGTGTGAAATGTGATTTATGCTAGTACATACGGTGTGTCGTATGTGTAGCAGCCCACCGCGTATGTATGCATCGTTGACATACAGTAGATTCGTGCATACTCATAGGCGTGAATGAACGGTGTGTTGTTCATCCATGCTACACTCTACCCATTCGCACGCGGCTGCACACATAGATATACCGTATAGCGTCTCCGTAGTATACATGAATGCATACCCAACAATTATACACACATGCATATACCTTCATCGTTACTACATATACGTATATACACCATCGCTATATATACATATATAAATATATATATATATATGTATATACATGCAGGTATATCCATCCCCGTACGTCCATACCCCCCTCCATACATATGCATGTGCCTGCATATATGTACGTCCGTCTCGCCAAGGCCATCCACTCACCACTACAGCGGTGAGACCCGAATAGACGCCATACTACCTACCATTCTCAGGAGTCAGGAGTCACGACCATTCCATCACGGCCCCACGAGTCACGAAAGCCTTTAATTCAGTCGTCGTGCCCTGGCATGCGGCATGCCATGGCCCATGCCACGCATGACTGCATGTGCATGAGCTCCGATTTGCTTTGTTCAGAGGACTACGAGAAAGAAAAGTAAATAACTCGGGTAATGGTACTTGGAGCCGAGTCCCGACTTTCTCGGCCCCTTTATGGGATTCTCATCTCTGGAGAGTGGGATGGCAGCATGGCTTAACGAGGTGGCCATAAAGTAGTAATAAAGAGATACCCTATGCCTTGACACAGAAAACTTGCGAAGTACATACTACAAACACGTCGAATTGCCCGTCGAATTGCCAATTCAGCGTCATGAGAGCATTCAGCATCCCATCATGACTGGACAAGTTACATATAGCACGGGTAAAATCACAATCATATCTTCATCCCGTCATTCTACGTAACCTTGTCGTCTAAATGTAAATTATATACTGTGTCCCATGGGCCTTTATTACAGTATCAGACCTCTCGGGCCCTCGGCCACTCTTGCGGCCCAAGAATCGTGTTGCAGCCACCCGACACGACATTGTATCCAAAATTACTACCATTGACCACTCAATTGGAGAAAGAAAGGGGGCTGAGAAGGAAGAATATCAGAGAAATGCCATCCCGGCACCCAAGCCCAACATGCCCATGGCCGCACCAGCCACCTGTGCCGTACACCTTGGCCCATTTCCCTTTGAAGTACTATGGTGAATGGAACGAGTAGTTGTGGTGGCCGTCGCCGTGGCAGATGCGTCGTCACTACTCGTCGTCGTCACGGGACAGTTGGTCGTGCAGGGCAATGCGGAGGTGAATGCGCCGGCGGCAGTAGAAACCGCAAAGACGGGCGCTTGGGAGGCAATGCTCGGGTTGGGAAGCACGTACGGTGCGTCGGGATTGAGCACGTTCCTTATAATGTGCATGACGCCGTTGGCGAGCAAAACGTCGGGCTGGACGATCTGGGCCGAGTTTGCGTACTTGTTGTTTCCACTCTGGTGGATCGTCAGCTCTAAGTTGTTGAGGCCGGCTGCGTCCTTGGCGAGGGTGGAGTATTTGGTAGCGTTGGCGAGCGTCTTGGAGTCGAGGACCTGGTTGGGGATGATGTGGTAGTTCATGATCCGGGCCAGCTGGGTGGCATTGAGGCCTTGAAGGGTGCCACCGACGGCCTTGAATGCCTCGTTTGATGGAGCTAAGATGGTCACATTCTTGCTGTAGGCAATATCTGGCATCATATTCGCCGCATACAAGCTTCCCAGGAAGGAGTTTGCCTGGAAGGCGTGGGCCGTCTTGTCAATCTGACTCGGGGGGACCAGCAGGTTGTCGACGATGTGAATTAGGCCGCCGGTGAAGGTCATGTCTGAATCGGTCACGGTGGACCGTGAACCCTGGCCGCTGATGAAGTAGGCCGAATCGCCTTGCTTGTTGACGAGAACGCCCTGGCCGGTGGTGACATTTGTGTAGGCCGAATTGGTGAGCAAGGTGGTTTCGAAATACGTGGGGCCTTCCTGGAGGCCACCGATGGCTACGGTGCCTTTGAGAATGTGATACTGCAGCAGAGGGACCGTCTTGTCCTTGTCCTCTGGATCCCAGACATTATTGAGGGCTGTGTAGGGGATGTTCTCTATGGCCTTGTTGGAGGGGACAGCAATCTATGTCACGATGAGCCGTGGTGTCTTCTGGAACTCGCAGAGCAATAATTTTGAACCAAAACATTGAGAATAAAAAAAAAGAACTTACTGTCACGCCGCTGTAGTTGGGCAATTGCAGCAGCACATCTGGAAATTTCTGGCGCAAACAAGCCACAGTAAGTCAGCAAAGCACATGAGCCTGGAAAGAATACAGAAAGGAACACACCTTGATGAGGTCGTAGAATTTGCTCACGTCCTTGTTGCCTGCAAGCACGGTGCCCAAGTCCTGATTGCCCTCGGCGCAAGCCCCTGCGGCGAGAAACGCCAGTGGCAGCACAGCCTTGAGCATGACGATGCCGGACCCGTGTGGTATGTGCGTGTGGTCGGACGTCGGTATGTGCGTTGCGGTATGTGTGTAGGGATTGGTGATGCAACTATCAGGCACGGGATATCTACTGAGGGAGTACTGGATAGAAAGGGACAGGATTTGGATTGGGATGCGAAAACGGCCGATCCGCAGAGAAAAGACGAACAGGACGGGCAGATGCTGCTTGTCTCGAGAACTCGCAGTGCATCAGTTGATCGTACGTTTGTTTCCGCACCACTGCTCCGTGCAGACTATTACTCCGTAATGATACAGTAATTAGAGAGTACAGCGACACAGACTGTAACGGCGTACAAGGATATGGAGCGGCGTCAGGGCGTTGAGCGGCTAAGCGGCTAAGCGTTAGGGCATCAGGTGGGCCAACCCGAGCCGCTGCGGCAGGAGGTTCAGGGGGCAGGACCAACCCAGCAGCCCCTGCCATCCTGCGCGGCCATCGGGAAGGAGCAATGCGTCTCCGGCTGGCAAAGCCCGGGCCCTTGTTCTGACATGGATGATGGGGTGTCCACTGCCGAGAGACGAGAAAGCACGGGACGGGTACATAACGAACGGGACAAAGAAGGCGAAATAGAACACATGGATAGATCATGGAACACTTGGACACGCGGATGCGAACAGGGGCAGGTGCAAATGCCGCGCTGTCAGTGTTTGCGCGTGGTGCTGCCCGGCCGGAGCCTCACCGTCCACGCAAATACTCTGCATCCTACAACTACAATGCACACAACACAACATACAGTCATCACAGATCCCAACCACCCATTGCTCTACTGGCATTCTCGCATCTGTCGCCAAACGTCTGGACACAGTGTCTTGGCCCGGCTGGCGCGACAATTGCTCACAGCGTCTTTGCTTGACCTCGCCGTCGCAGCGAGAAAGTAAAAACTGGAGGCTGGGATGCTCAGCTCGATTCGTTCGTTGGAACAAATTTTGCGGGATGCTTTTGCGAGAGAATACGTAAGTATGTATCAGGTGACCTACGGCCATGTGCCTGGAGTTTCTGGCCGCAGACTTTTTTCCGACTCCCTGCATGAGCAATGTCTCTTCCAGCCCAGTAATAAGCAGCCTGGGATCAAGACCGGATGAAACGACCGCCTTTTGCGAATCCTCACCAAGAGAGAATCTGGGAAATGGCAGAGCAAAGACGGAGTATGTCTCCTATCTTTGCCATGTCATTATCTTCACCATACATCATACTCGGAGTCGTGTTGCCATCCGTGATTCCGTCCAACATTATACATACACCACGACCGAGGGCCAAGCTGGACATGTCCGATAGAGCCTCTATCGAATACGAGACCGATCCAGCACGAATCGGTCTCATTGTCGGACATATCGCTATCGCACGTGACAACCGGCCAACCTGCTCCAATCTCGCGTCTGGTCGATTCATGGCGGTATGCGCTAACGAGGTCTTCATCATGCAGAGCCTGTATTAGGCTCCCGAGGACTACAAACGACACGCAGCACACTCATCATGGTGGATGAATAGCCCCGACTATACGAGACACGCATCAGAGTCGTCGTGAGTCGTGACGCGAACACTGGGGGTGTGCCATAGGCGGTGAGCCAGGTTCGCGAAATAAAAAACGTGCTGGCTGTTCATTACCGTGGGGTCGTGGGATTTCTTGTTCAAGGGTCTACTCCGTTGGTGGGACATCATATGGATATGTTCACCCTCCGACGTAGGGCTGCCATCAGCTGCCGTAGAGCTTGCAGGATCTGGCGTCATGTTTGACATGGTCAGGGGCTAAGCAAGCAGGTGCATTCGCGAAGCGTCATGCGTAGGTAGTTCATTGTTCCAACTTCCCGAGGCTGTCTGCATGGCATCTTCCCCCCTGGACCACGGGCCAGCCTAACAATTAAACATGGGCCATGGCCGACACAACGCACGTGAAAGTACTGGTACCGCGTCAAGCCTCAAGGTGCCGGACTCCGGAGTGAGGCATCCGGTTTCCGTCAGGGCTGACGTGGACCTGGAATCATCCCATCTCGTCAGGCGGAGAGTTTGCAGCCAGTTGGAGCCAGATGGATCATGGAAGAGGGAGGCTCAAACTTGGAGAACCGGAAAATCGGAAACCCGGGGAACCTGGACAACAGCAGCGCCCCGCCGCCGCCTATCGCCGCTTTATCTCCACGCCAAACCGGCCACATTGCCGTTCCTGAAAATATTGCACAAAAATCACCTTGCCGTCACTCCGGCGCCTTGATATGTATTTGGAGAGCACCTCCGTGAGCCCGTAGTGATCCAAAAAAATTACCGCTGGCTTCACGAACCCGGCAATCTGGGACTCGGGAGGCTTGCATAAAACCAGGGCAAGTTTCATCCATCGCGAGCGACTCCGATGCGCCTCGTTGTGCTTGCCCCCGGGTCCCGAGCTGGGAAAACCTGCGATCAAAAACGCCACCTCGCGACGTAGCAAGAAACGTTCAACATCTCGGAAGACAGGCGCGGAATGTGCCGTTGTACACATCCTCCATCATCCATGTGCAGCCTCACCACCCTCGTACTTCCCACTGTGCGACAGCCAAGGCCCAATACGCCAACATGACTCACCACCATTGCCGTAGATGACTCGTTGGCCATGGGCCATGGAGGAGATAAGATGTTGGTCAACGCGTGATTTGGTACAATGTTACTGCCAAGCCTACCCGAGCAGGAAGTCCGTAACGTTGCCTTGTGCCCTCTGCTGTAATTAAACGGTAAACCTCGTGGTTTCGCAATCGCACATTATCGCAGCTCGTGTTGAAGAAGCTATTTTGAGCAATCCGTTCATCACGACGCCGAAATCGGACTCCCGTTGGGATAGCTTCACATCACACGACATGGTCACTTGTAAGTTGCACCTACCTCCCTTATCAGAACTCAATCAATGCAGCCCCCGTCGATATTGAACCCTGATAAAGCTAAGAGGGGGGGGGGAGTTGCATCGCAGATCTGTCTTGCCTCTTGGGCCTTTGTCATGTAAATGCGACGTTATAAAAGCTACAAATACAGGCATGGGACCATGAGCCAGACTCATCAACTCAGTCACAAGGACGGGAAATTGCAGTGGCGTTACAAAGGCGGTTGCAAAGCCTTGATGGAAGATCACTTTCATGTTCTTCAAGTTATTTCCATGTTTCTTTATCCCTGTTGAGAGGGGCGTTTTGTGTATCTTGTTTTGTTTTTCTTAACTTCCTTCTCTTTTTCCCGTGTTCTCGTGTTCTCCCGTGGCACGTACGTCTCGTAACTCCTGTTGAAGTCGGTACATAGGTACATACATGCTTGCAAGTTGACACCCCCGGCTCGCCCTCCGTCATCAATGACAAGGGGGGGTGTCCATAGTTCGCGTAGGAAACAGGGGTCACGGCCTGAACTGAAGCCACCGGTGACCCAACGAAGTAAGTAATCAAGCAACAACGTTCTACCCGTTCAGCCACACGGCGTGTGTGTATAACAATATGTATCTCCTCCTCACCTGCACAAAACTCCTTGGTCCGGGGTGAGAAGCAAAGTAGGCGCGCGGGCAGTCTTGTACGGAGTCGACCGTTTCTTTCGGAGCGGCGTTGCTGGAGCTGGCTGGATTGGGGCAACAGGGGCGCTACAGATTTGTGGCGAAGCTAGTGCCGGGTTTCTCTTGGCCAAATCGGGATTGCAAGGTCTCTCGGACAAGGCCAGGTCGCTTATAGGCCACGGCGCCCGCTTCAGCGGATAATTTTCCCCGCCACGCCGTCTGCCGTTTGCCCGTGGGCCGGTGGCCTCGTGGTCCGTGCTTGAGGGGCGACACTAACCGCCTTGATGGATTATGGAGCAGCCGATGCGCCGAGTTGAGCTGTCCCAGTACATATGTACCTAAATCATCCAGTGAAGCTCCCAGTAAAGCTTCCTGTGAAGCTCTCAGTAAGCGGTGAAGCCCAGTGAAGCCCAGTGAAGCACCAGTGAAGCACCCAGTAGACGACGCTGCCCGAAGCGTGCCATATGGTGGTGTCTGGACGGTGTACAGCTGGCGTACAGCTGGCATAGCGGCTGACCATCAATGTAAGCCCTACGGCCTTTTCCTTACAATCTCCCACCTTTGGTCATCTTGGGCATTCATCTCAGCATACTACGCATGCCGTCTTAATCGACCAAACGCACAACTTCTCATCACGATCGGACGTGCCGGCGACGACGCTATTACTGCAATTGAGCTCTGGAAGAAGACTTCGATCGCGTGTGTGTCTCTGCTGTCACCCCAAGCTCCCACCGCTGGACAACCGAACACTGCATTCTGCACGCTGCCACATTCACACCGGCGAATTGCGGTCGGCCTGATCTGCTGACAAGTCATTGACACAATCTCACTACATATTCTTTTTCCTTCTTTCTGACTTGCTCTCTGGCTGGCCCTAGGGCTTTGCGGATTTCATCCAACCTAAATAATTCTCTTTTTTTTTTCCTTTTTCCTCTTTTCGCATTGTGTTTCATTTCTTTTTTTAGAAGTCCGCTCCTGGAACATTTATTTCCCCTCTGTCTCCCACATTTCTATCCCGCCCCCCCACGGCAATGGATCAAGAAACCTACTCGCATGGCTACTATGGCCACCCAGTGCCTTCAGCCGCCACGACGGTCAACGCAACTCCCCTCCGCCCTGGAACCCCAAACACGGATGCGAGCCGGAATCACTTTGACAATGATGGCGCATCGTCGCTTCGGCCGGGAAGAAGCACAAATCCGTTTTCCAGCCCGGATGCGTCGCGGCCGGCCTCGAGCTATGGATCCTCGAGTGCCTTGGGCCCGCGCTACGACGTCAACTCACAGCGCTACTTTCACTCACGACGTGTGGTCAAGGGAGAGATAGAGAAGCCGTGGCTGGAGAAGAGAGATCCGAAGGAGAAGTGGGTGACGATTATGCCCATTATTGGCATTTTAATAGGCCTGGCGATTTCGGGGTTTCTGGTGTGGGACGGCATTCGCAACGTCGTTCACCACAAGTACTGCCCTGTACTGGACGACAGGTTTGATGGTGGATTCAACACCGACATTTGGAGTAAGGAAGTACAGGTAGGAGGCTTTGGGTACGTTGCCATTGTGCTCGAGAAAAAAATATGATCCCCAGAATCAATACCGCTCGCTTCATTGTACGGACGCTAACAATTGCTTGTGTAGAAACGGCGAGTTCGAGCAGACGACAGCCGGCGACGAAAACGTCTTCATAGACGGCGGGAAGCTGGTCATCAAAGCCACGCTCCAGGATGTGGAAAAGGTGGAAAAGAACAATGTCATCAACCTGCTCAAGGACGGCACATGCACATCCAAAGACTGGTACAGCTGCGTGGCCGCCACCAACACCACCAACGGCAATTCGAGCATCGTGCCGCCCACCAAGTCTGGCCGAATCCATACCATGAAAGGCGCCAGGCTCAAGTACGGCCGCGTCGAGGTCACGGCCAAGCTCCCCGCAGGCGACTGGCTCTGGCCCGCCATATGGATGATGCCCGTCAAGGACACGTACGGGCCGTGGCCAGCCTCGGGCGAGATAGACATCATGGAGTCGCGCGGCAACAACTGGACGTACGGCCAGGGCGGCAACACCATCGTGTCTTCAGCCCTGCACTGGGGCCCGGATCCAGCCAACGACGCATGGTGGAAGACGAACAACAAGCGCCAGGCGCTTCATACGAGCTACAGCAGCGGCTTCAACACGTACGGCCTCGAGTGGTCGCAGAAATACCTCTTTACGTATGTCAACAGCCGGCTGCTCCAGGTGCTCTACACCAACTTTGACAAGCCCATGTGGCAGCGGGGTGGCTTCTCCGACTACACCGCCAACGGCACTCGTGTGACCGACAACTGGAGCCAGACGGGCAACAACAACGCGCCGTTTGACCAGGAATTTTACCTCATCATCAATCTGGCCGTCGGGGGCACCAACGGCTGGTTCGAGGACGGCAAGTCTAGTAAGCCGTGGGCGGACCACTCGCCGAATGCGCGCAAGGACTTTTGGGGCGCGAGGGACCAGTGGTACCCGACCTGGACGCAGCCTCAGCTGGAGGTGAGTCGGGTGGTGATGATGCAGCAGTGCGACGGGAATGAGGGACTGTGAGGTCCCGACGGCCGTGCCTCTTGTATTTTGGTGAGAGGTCTGTGGATCGGCATTATGTGTTTGTGTGCGTTTTCTATCATCGTTATCACCACCATCATCGCCTTCATAATCTTGTCTCATCACCACCATGCCATTTCACATTCGCAGACAAAATTTATCTGTCGCCATTTACATCATCGCCATTTCATTTCAGACTTTTTTTTTCTATCTGGCTGCTAGGCCGCAGCGGTAATACGGTATATAGAATACATGGGAAATTGGGAAATTAGGATGGGCACTGCATTTCGTCGCGGGACGGATTAGACCACGAGCATATTTGGACATAATTCATACTATCATCATCTCTTCACTGTCCGCTTTGCAGCCCACACCGCATTAAGTACTGTATTTACACGGTACACCCTCGTCGATGAACTACTCCATGGTAGATACGCGATCAATCCTTGATTAGTCCACCAAACGAAACAATGCGAAATTTCCCCATCGCCTCGTGTCGCTCACTCGTCCATCACCATCATTCCCACTGTACAATCCCCCACACAGCGCCACGATTCATCACCGTCACCATGTCCCTATACACGCAGACTTAACATACACAATGACACACTACGGAGAAATTACCAGCTCCAAGCCACGCCACTTCCCACTTTCCCATTTCCCACTTCCCACACCCTCCAGTCCCATCTCGTCCCGACAACTCAAACCCGCCCGCAAGCCGCATTCCAAAGCCCAAGACCCAACAGTCCAGGCTCCCACTGGCAACTGCGACATCCATGATCCGACCCAACGGCTCCTTCCCGTCCCGGTACTAGGTAGGTAGGTCTACTCACCCGCCACGTTGCCAGTGGATAGAAAGGTCCTCCGTAAATCATCCATCCAGCTTTGCGGTCTTTCGCGAAAAGGGGTCCCCAGTTACAACTTACCCCATACAGCCTAGCTGATCCCGATTTCCGCCCTCCGCAGCTCAGCCACCGCCGACCGGAGCCGGGATTGTCCAAAGACCGGTGGAGGGGAAGGGTCCGAAGGGATCTAAGTATTCTTCGGCGTACTGTAGTACTGTACTGTACCTAACTTAACGGCACGGTGGGACGGGCATGGGGGAAAGAAGGGGGGGGGTCTGATTGCTTAATTTACGTTTTGTGTGTGTGCGACTCCGGAGTACTCCGTGCTTTGTGTGTAAATACATAGGTACTGGAGAAGCCGCCATCGGGGGCTAGTTTAGGTAGTTCATGATGAGCTTGGGGGGTTTGTGAAGGAGGACTCAGGACTCAGAGCCTGGAGGTGGTGGCGCTTTGTTTTGCGAATTGCGTGTTTTTTATTTCATTTATCATGTACGGAGTACTGGTGTGGCTGAGGTTCTGGGCCTTTCTGTGGTTTGGGAGGCTTGGTGGTTGTCATTTTGTGGTGGCGCGTACATAGACCTGCAACATAATTTAGGTGGTGATAGGTAGCTATTCTGGGGGGAATCGGGATGTTTTGGAGATGGCGGGCTTGGTGGTGCCAGGTGGGGGGCGGAAATACTGTACCTGCCTCCTCCTAACTTCCGTAGTGGATGGAGATGGGGACGGGATCGGGGAACGGGGAACGGGAAACGGGGAATGGGGAATGGGGAATGGGGAATGGGGAATGGAAAAGGGACCGGGAGCTGATGACTTTGTCGTGATGTGTAAATGTTGCGATTGTATGAATCTCGTGAAGGTTTGTTCATGATAATGTCTTTGTCATCAATCACAATGGACTTTTCTCGGTATGCATTGCGTTTTAGACGTTATGTGGAAATTTTGTATGACAAGCCGGGCCATGTCAGTGTCACAAGCCATTTTCGTACCACTTTCTTCTCATTGAACATACGGAGTACAAAGCCACAAAACCACGAGCCACTTCGCACATCCCGATTCTTGCATATACGCACCCTCGCCCCCTTTCTCCTCGACCATATCCCTCGTGTCTTCTTTGTTTCCCTGCCCGAATTTATTCACCCCCGGTTCCCCAAACAGGTGATTAAGCTCTCGGCAATGAGAAGAAAGCCGAAGTATGTAATTGCATCAGGGCTTGGCAACGAGCTTGGGACGCGAGTGGCTGAACTCGGAACCATAGCCATGGGACCAGGACTACGAATGCGAGACATTGTCGCATCGTATCATGGAAAAAGCAGGGGAGGTCGTTGCCGAAAGAAAGCCGACAACGAAGGCTCTGAGAGACTGAGTATCAAGGCATGTACATACTGCGAAGAAAGTAAACGTAGAAACGGAACGCAGACGGTTGTTCAAACCCGGCGTTGTGGTTGTGGCGATGGGTGTGGAATCGGGAATCGGAATTGGAACGGCAATACCTACATGGCAATGGCAATGGCGGCATAGTTTGACATAGCGCCACGATGGACGATTTTCTCGTGGGCGACGTGGAGCCCCGAAGAATGAAAGCGACGCCAGATCGGGAA
Organism: Claviceps purpurea; assembly: GCA_029405325.1. Taxonomy (NCBI): domain Eukaryota; kingdom Fungi; phylum Ascomycota; class Sordariomycetes; order Hypocreales; family Clavicipitaceae; genus Claviceps; species Claviceps purpurea. The sequence goes on along the minus strand of CM055782.1, from coordinate 4,329,201 downwards.
ATGTGGGCAGAATGATGTAAGAACAACGACAGACAATCAAAGCAAGACGGTAAAACAACGAGCCAAACTAAACTAACCTCTTTGACAACCAACAAAACGTCTTCGAGGGTCGAGACAATCAATCGGGCCCAGGACCAGCACAACGAACAAGTGTAGGTAGATGCCGCTGCGGAGTAGGTACAGTTCGAGCGAGCTAATAAGCGAGAATACAACGCTGCCACACCGTCCCTAATTTCCATGTCTTATTCCCCCTGAGAGTCACTGATGCCACGAACCGCCGACCGGTACGTATGTATGTCCAGACTTCAGAGTGCTGCTTCGAATGCCGAATGCCATGCCGCCAACAGAAGCCTTCTACCCGACATGCAAGCCTCAAGAAGCGCATATATGATACCTATGTGCATACATACGATTACGGAGTATAGACCCAGAACAAAAAAGCACCTTCCAGAAGCCAATGCTATGCACAGTAGACCCTAAAATAATCCCGCCAAGAGAAATCCCGAGAGACAAATCCAAAAAAAAAAAAAACACGACATTTTTCGGGCCGTTCGTGTCCTGTAGACTGTCATTATTATTCTTCACAGATGCCTTGTAAGTTATGCATGTACTATAAGTCGCATGTTATGGTGTTTTGAACGCGGGATGCAAGTTGCAAGTTGCAACAAGGGCGATCGGAAAATCTTCTTTCTGCGACGCACGAGCCCCGGCCCCGGCCCCGGCCCCGTCACCCCGTTCACCCCGACAGATCCGTCCACCGGAGCCGAGCGCGGGCAACTTTGTTTTTCTTTACGGTTAGACTTACCTAGTAGATACATACATACATACATACCTAGGTGACCTAGGTAGGTCTTCAATGGTCGTGAATCGTGATGCGATGGGGTGTGGATAACTGGGATGATTTTGATTCGTGGCCACGACATACGTTCCCGCCCGGCCGATGGACTTTGGCCTGGACTGGTGGTTTGGTTTGAAATTGAGTAGGTAGATGACGTGAGACGGTAGATTGAACTTGACCTCGTGAATAAGCTACCTATCTAATCTATCTATCATGCCGCCGACTACATGATATTCAATCGCAATAGCAAGGAGTGTCGGGGAATAATCGTGCGATTGTGATAGATTTTGAGGCAATTATCTTTTGTTAGGGTCCATTAATGGGGGCCAAGTATACATTCTTGCGTGACGGATCGCCCGTACCCGTCGTGCTGGGTGGGTTAGTGGGGAGATATGTACCTACTCCGTATACTTCGGCAAGGTGCTGTGGTGTGGCATGTATGTAGAGAGAATCCAGATACATATCATACGGTAGGTAATTTACCGGTTCAGAAGGCTGAAGCCGGTAGGTACATATGTACTATGTAGTTGCGTACGTAGGTACATAGAAGATAAGTGAAAACTCACTTGGCCAAGATCATCAAAAGCGGCAAATCGCCGCGTGTTCGGAAATGATGAATGAGGGACGGCATTTGCGCATGCGCCACTTTGGCACATCAACTGGCCACCCGCGGGCCACCGGTGTAACACGCTGCCAGCTGGCCAATGATAAACCGCATGGAAGCTATGCATTCTTTCTTTCTTTTCGTTTTCTTTTCTTTGTTTTGTCTATCATGATTCTTGCCAGGTGCGTTGTTCCCCACGCCTTGTTCGCGTGCGTTCGATACTTGGTTTCGTGGTTCTCAGCCTACAGGTGACAGCCTACAGGCCCCAGGGGCTATAACAGCGGGTCTGGCTCAGCAGCTCAAACAAGCTCAAACAGACCGTCTGTGACTTCTCCCCCTGCTCAGGAGGCCTTATTCCCGCGACTAATCCCTTGGGGCGCAAATGCCAGATGGCCAGCGTTTTGGCTAAAAGGTGACAGGGCGGGTGGCTGCGAGCCTTCGGAGCTTGAGCCGCCGTCTAAGTCAGGGCCTGCCGAAGCGACCTACCTAAATATGTACCTTGGCCTCTTGAACTGCTGCCAACTTATAAGGCCTTGGCTCTTGATATCCAGCGACTCGTAATGCCGTCTGCAATATGCATTTACGGACTTATCACAGTAGGTAGGTAGGGTAGGATGAGCTTACCGGTACGTATTCAGCAGATCCACGAGGTTCGTCGCGGAACACCCCCTTGAAAAAGCAAAAGAAAAAGAAAAGAAACATGGTCGAGCGGCGGGCTTTGAGTCATACAATGCGACACCGTCATCATACTCTGCCATCCGGCATTTAAGAAGAAGTATGTAGCAGAATGCGACACGAAACGGCATCGATCCGTCACCTGGCTGTAGCCTGTGCCGACAAGGGCAACAACCTTGATCCCTATCGCGCACGAGTGCACATCATGGCAGATCATACAACACGACGTAAGTATCATGATGGTTTGTCTGCCATCACGGTCACAGTCAGCAAGTAGTTTGGCCAGAAGCCGGGCCGGGTACTGTTGAACTGCAGCCGCTGCCGGCGCCGCATGACGGTGATTGCATGCATAGTTAGATGCACCCCATGCCTCGTGCCGCATTCGCAACACAGCATACATACGGGTACCTATACCTTTTCTGGAGTCTGTACGGAGTAGATACTAGAGACTGACCAGGACCTCGGCTGGCTACAGGCCGCAGGAATACGAGATCCATTGACTTCGGAGTCCGGGCGGCGAGGGGTCCTCGCATTTGCATGTGCTGATTGCCACTGCTGAACAACTGGTCCGTCTTCATGTTGCCTTGACACTGTTTCTTCTTTGTGCTTTGTGCTTTGTGCGCATTCTTTAAGCTTTCTGCATTCTGCATTGGCATTCTGCATTCTTCATTGTGTTTTGCTCGGCAGGTCCATTCCCTTAAAGGGGTCCCCATAACAAATCTGTCATATCACCATGTCACTCCGTTTCCCATGTCCATGGGGCTTAACGGAGTAACCGTGAGTCCGTGACTGTGCTGCGTTGCGCAAAGCAATTGAATGTCGCAGGCAACGTTACGCGCTTGGAGTTTGTCCCACATGGATCGGCCTGTGAGAACGATGAAAGGCCTGCGTGCTTGCTATGCCAATCCGCAATGAATCAAAGTGGTTGCTGCTTGTCGTTGTCGAACGCGTGGCAGAACGCTTGTGAAGCAAAGATAGAATGATTGCGACGCCACCGCACGGTTGGTCAATGGTTTGTCCTGAGCTGGCTTGGCCTCTGGCTGACTTGTAGATATAGGTAGGCGTTGTAGTCGGTTCGTTGGGTTGGCAACTTCCGCTGTCGACGTGTTGCGTGAGCATATGTGAATCGTTCCTGCCGTTCTGGTCGAATTACGATTACGATAATCAGTCTGGTGTCACAAACTGAGGCAGGAGCTGGTGCGCCACAAGAGCAGGCAGGGAATCGGGTACCTCCTCCTAGGCAGTGGGGCAGGGAACGGGGCAAGGGACGCCAAACGGCCGAGAGAGACGCTCGGAGACAAGATGGGAGCTAAAATATGTACCCGAACGGGGAAAAGCCGGAGCGGAATTGATGGTTGAATAGAGCAGCCAAGTGGCAGTAAGCAGCAAAGGGAATTAGAGAGCGCAAAGTATGCAGTTGCCAGTATGGTAGGTATTAGGTATGTACGGAATATGTACTGCACCTATAGACTATAGTCAGTGGTACCATGGTGGTCGTTCGACAAGCCACGTTACAGTGCATCGGCGCGGCATCAGTAGGCGCATCTGCATGCAAGCCGTGACAAGCTGTGGAAACCGACTTGTTCCAGGAACACGCCAGATGCTCGATGCTCATTGCTGGCACGAGACGATGCGCGCCAGTTGATGCTGTCTCGCCTTGCCTGCCTCGCCTATCTCTGCCCCGCCGCAGCGCTAGCCTTTGCTGCTGCAGCGCAGCTCCAGGCGGTTGCAGAGCCCATCAGCCGCTGGGCCGTCCCCGAATAGGCGCCCTTTCTAGGCCCTTTTAGGCGGCCAAGCGCCAAACAGCGGGCCATTCGATGGCTCCACAGGGAGGAGTGGCGGCCACAGGGTTCGCCGCGGCGGAGACGAAAACTTGCCTCGCTTATCGTCTCTCGTCGCTTCGTCACGATTTTGGCCCTCATACTCTCTGCACGCTCGTGAGTCGTCGCTCCGCATGATCTGCAGCACCTTTCAACTATCGGTCACTACTGTCCGGGCTTCGACGTCTATCCTGGCGGCCGACAGCTGTGTTTGCATCACGCGACGGACATATGCCCGGCTTCGCTGCCCGGAGAGAGATTTCTGTGCGCTCGTCATGCCCTCGTCGTGTGCTCGTCGTGTGGCCAAATGATGAGCGGGTGCTACAGGCGTGCTACAGCCTACAGGTCTACCACGCACCGAGACGAAGTGGGAAGTTGTCCACCGTTTCTTACGACAGACGAACACTAGACGAAGATGAAGATGAAGATGGCGTCACAATTTACATACATCATGCTCTTCTCGTCTCAACGGGTGTCTTCCCGGGCGAGCGGTCAAGGCGACCCGCCACTTGCAAGCCACGCTCGACTGCCGCCTCTTTTCCACAAACGCACTTCGGACCCCTTCTTCAACTATGTACATACTACCTATGTGTGTACATACATATTCCTCGAGGAGCAATAACCAGAACTAAGGTAGGTAAGGGGGTCAGGTCCACTCCAACCACTCCGAATCACTTCAACCACTCCAACCTCCAACACGACGGGTCGAGATCGGAAGAAACGCCACAAAGCCCCCAATCTCGCCCACGTTTTCCCCAAAGAGTCGGCCGTCCATTCACCACTCACGAGACACGCCCCTCACATCCATCACCCCCTTGGGCCTTACCCCTCCTCGGTTCCTTTCATGTGGAAACGGCCTCGGGCTCGTGGTCACTGGTGAGCTGTTGTTGGCACTTGAACGCCCACCGCAACGGCACCGCAACGGCACCACCCCGAGCCTTGGACATCAGCTTTACATGTACAGCGCAATCTCGGCTTCATGGCGTGTAATCCCACTCAAACCTGTTCTCCGGCTTCGGGGAGGCTTCGGGGGGCTTCGGGCCTTGGCTGCCTTCTGCTCCTGGACACCGACATGTTGCATGCTCGCGCTCTCATCATCTCGTATCCTGCGTATACCGTTCTGATGCTCATCTCCTCTGTGCCCTCTTCTTCCCTCATCGTGACACAAAGGCTGAGCCTCGGGACGGTCATCAAATGGGATGGGATCAGGATGAGTCGGGCTTCGGATCGCTGTTGAGACTCGTTCTCGTCGCACTATATTTTTTTTCTCCTTCTCAGTTAGCTCTGAGACAAAGGCAGCTTATGGAGAAGGCAGTACATGTTGCGGCCCCACGATTACGTGCTATACAGCCTACTTCTCCGGCCAAAACGTGAAGCACGCAGAAGCACATCCCGCAAGAAGTACATGTACTGCCCACACCCCCCCCTTCCCCTTGTCCACTCCCCCGGTCCTGTCCGATCCCCGCCAGCATGCGGTTGGAAGAACGAGATCGCACAGGATCTTCTTGTAAGTGGTTTCCCACCTTTTGTTGCGGTACGACCTACAAGGACATTATTAGCCCACAGTCCCCTATTTGTGACATCCTTGCTTCTCTCCATCTTCATATGCTCCCGACCTGCATCCTGTCTTTCTTGAAGTTTCTCTTTATCTTCACATATTATTTCAGTCATCATTGAAGAGTCTCCTGAGCCTCCTGTGCCTCCGTTTTTGTACATACCGAATCATTCTTTGGACTTGAATCGAGCTTCCTCACTCGTTTTGAAACAAGCCTAGTCGCCTCTATCACCGCATTGGCATCGACCATAGCCCTGGTGCACAAAGAAGAGAAAAGGAGGGAAGCAGAAGAGAAAACAAGCTTGGATTGAACATCCACGACCATCGTTTGATCAAGCTAGGAACTGCGTCGTCTCCAACAGACGCGCAACCTTCTGACTTGGCGGCTCCAACACCTGGTCGCCTCGTCTTGCGCTGAGGTCGTTTACCCATTCCTCACCATGGGTGTCTTCAGTTACTTCAAGGCCAGCAGCACGAAAGCTGAGCCTGCTGCTGCGCATCTCCAAATCCAACCCGACGATGCATCATGGCGGCCAAATCAAAGCCAACAACCGTCTGCTCTTTCGGAAAAGCCCCTGTCGTCAGAACATAGCAATGCCAATGAAATGGAACTGCAGCCGCCGATACCTCGGTTTCACTCGCGACCACAGTCCATCTCTGCCCGATCAGACCGATCCATACCATCGACCGGGGGTAGTAGTTCCATGTTTCTAGATGACATCAAGCATGAAGTTATGGTGAACTATCTGTACCAGCAGCAATGTTCTCAGCTCTGGGTGAGTGACGGGTCCGGCGAGATTGAGGGAGTTCTGCTTCGTAAGGTCCGCGGGCATTACATGGCGTGCCCTCCGCAACTGGGCAACTCCCCCTTTGCCGTGGCATGCACGGCAATGAATGTGCAGTGCGCCATGACGGTGAACTCCCGAGTCATCAAGACTTTCCTTCAGTGGTCTCCAGATGCTGTCGACGTCCCTCTGATGAACGGCTTGAGGGTGCAGATCCTGCCGACGGTCGACGATCTTCCCCGGGCCCGGAAGCACCAGTTTGCGGCGTTTGTGGCCTCAGAGGGTCTCTTGGTGGTGTGGGACGACGATCCGATGCACATTGTGCAGCGTGCCAAGGTCATTGAGTCAGAGCTCATGGAGCTTGTGTGGAAAGCCGGAAACACGGATGACGAGGAAGACGAGAAGAAGGGCGGCGCCACCATGTTTGAGGCTGAGATTGACGAGGAGAGCGGCGAAGTGAAGCCTGAAAAGCGGCCGATCCATCTGCAAAACACGGTTCTCGTTTCGCTGACCCTGATTCTGGTGACGGTCTCTCTCGGTGCAGCCTGGCGCGAGCTGGCCACGGAGGTATCAGTGGACGGCGAATTTGTCCGACTGGCGCTCGTGGCTCTTTTCCCCGTGCAAATCTTCTTTACCCTCTTCTTCGCCCAGGTCATTGTCGGCTGTCTGGCACAGATCTTTGGCCCCATCCGCCAACTGACAATCAACTCCAAGTTCTACTCCGCGAGACCGCCTCCCCGCCTGCAAACTTCCGTCTTGCCTCACGTCACCATCCAGTGCCCCGTGTACAAGGAGGGCTTGCAGGGCGTCATTGTCCCGACGGTCAAGTCGATCAAGCAGGCCATGTCGACGTACGAGCTGCAGGGCGGTTCGGCCAACATGTTTGTCAACGATGATGGACTGCAGCTGATTTCGGAAGAAGACCGCCTCGCGCGTATCGAATTTTACGCCGACAACAGCATCGGGTGGGTCGCTCGTCCAAAGCACGGCGAGAACGGATTCACGCGCAAGGGCAAGTTCAAGAAGGCCTCCAACATGAACTTTGCCCTCATGGTCTCCTGCAAGGTCGAGGAGAAGCTGCAAGCCATCCACCGCCCCTATGAATGGAGCCAGCACGACGAAGCCCAGGCATACGAGCAAGCTCTGAAGGAAGTCCTCGAGGAAGATGGCCGCGCCTGGGCCGACGGCAACATTCGCGTCGGCGACTACATCCTGCTCATCGACTCAGACACCCGCGTCCCCGCCGACTGCTTCCTCGACGCCGTCTCCGAAATGGAACAATCGCCCGACGTGGGCATCATGCAATTCTCCTCTGGCGTCATGCAAGTCGTCCACACCTACTTTGAAAACGGCATCACCTTCTTCACCAACCTCATCTACTCCGCCATCCGCTACACCGTATCCAACGGAGACGTCGCCCCCTTTGTCGGCCACAACGCCGTCCTCCGCTGGTCCGCCATCCAACAAGTCTCCTACCGCGACGAAGACGGCTACGACAAATTCTGGTCCGAAAGCCACGTCTCCGAGGACTTTGACATGTCCCTCCGCCTCCAGTGCAACGGCTACATCATCCGCCTCGCAGCCTGGGCCGGCGAAGGCTTCAAAGAAGGCGTCTCCCTCACCGTGTACGACGAACTCGCCCGCTGGGAAAAGTACGCCTACGGCTGCAACGAACTCCTCTTCCACCCTATCCGTACTTGGCTCTGGCGCGGACCCTTTACGCCCCTGTTTCGACAATTCCTCTTCTCCAATATCCGCTTCACATCCAAAATCACAGTCGTGTCCTATATCGGGACATACTACGCCATCGGCGCAGCCTGGATCATGACTGCGGTGAATTATTTCCTCATGGGCTGGTTCAATGGGTACTTGGACAAGTACTATGTCGATTCGTGGAAAGTCTGGTTCTCCATCATCATCGTCTTTAATGGATTGGGGAACGTCGCCCTCGCGGTGATGAGGTACCGAGTCGGGGAGAGGAGTCTGCTATGGGCCCTATTCGAGAACTTCAAGTGGACCTTCATGTTGGCCATTTTCTTGGGCGGCTTGTCGCTGCATGTGAGCCAGGCGCTTCTGTCGCACATGTTTGAGGTGAACATGACGTGGGGAGCGACGAGTAAGGAGGCCGAGTTTTCGAATTTCTTTATCGAGGTGCCCAAGGTTTTGAAAAAGGTGAGCCAATCCACATACTGCTCTTTCAAGTCCCATTTTCTTTTTTTTTTGTTTCTTTCGCACTTTATGTTGGTGGATGGTGTGTGTTTGTTTTTGTTTTTGTTGGGTTTTATTCATGGTGCCTCAGCTGCTATAATAGCGACGAGGCTTATAATGCGGGGAGAGTTGCGCACACCGGACACCATCCCCTCCCTCCCTTGTTTGCTGCCTGCGGCTGAATTCCAGGATGACTATTTTTGGAAATTTCACAATCCCGACATGATTGGTTCAAGCCATTCTGTGCAAAATGCTAACTGTGTTGGTTAGTTTAAATTCTCGATGCTCTTCTCCCTGATCGCCATCGCTGGAATGATCATCTTGGCCGTCGCGCCGTTTGTGCCGCACGACTGGCGCATTACGGATTTCGTGGCCATTTTGCCCATGGCGACTGTTGCGGCGAGTCACTTTTTGTTGCCGCTGGCGCTGAATCCGGCCCTTATGACGTTTTCGTGGTAGATGACGGGTATACATCCGTCGTTACACTTTTTTTTTTGGCGGCAGCATACGCGTGCATATACTCGAGCACCAAGAGTCCTGTGTTGATCATATGCACAACTTCAACACGGCGACTCGCACATACTCACAACTCGCGACGACCATGTGTTATCACAAACACAACCTCCTACACAGATTCACATGCATACATACACATACTTACGAACGAGACGATCATGTGTATTCACGAACCCTTGACGCCATATTACTTGCATACTTATCATATCCATTTCACGTGTCACAATCAGGGCACTCCCATATAGACGGGACCGGCGTTTTACTAAGCATCTTCTTTTCAGCCACGCACGTCTCTTCTCACAGACGCGAGACGGGCTAGTCTATCTCCCCATATTGCCCTTTTAATAGAACCGTGTCGGGACTCGGAGAACATTCGCGGTTCCCCGGCACGGTCGCCACCTAGGCCTGGGATGATTTAAAACTTGGGCGAAGCAGGCATGATGATTGAGGGAGAGGTACATAATTATGTGACGAGGGAGGGTAGACTGCTTGAGTTTTCAGTAGTATTTAGTGAGCTGGGTATATAGACAGGCCTCGAACTGCGTGCATACAGGGGTATATATAGCACGAGGGATCGGGAAAGAAGTCGAGAACACAGAACCGATCGTAGATGGGCAGCTGCCTCGAAATATATCATCTACCTACATTTTTTTCCGCTTTGTGTGCGCGCGTGTATCTGCCGTTACAAATAGTGGTGTCGTCTTCCTCTACCTATCATCATCCATTGCCAACTTTCAACTTTTCATCCTCGACACATGACATTACGCCGAGGAGTCGGACATAAAACCAATTTCCTATCCGGAACGATCTCGCGTCTGCCTGCCTGCCTGCCTGCCTTGGAGGGTTTGCGGCATGCCGCATTGCGTCCCCGAATCGATTTCGAGCTTGATTTAGCCAGCCCGTGACCATGTATTACTTTGCGGGGCAACGAGCGCATACTGTTAAGATGAATGCGTAGAGCGGTCGGTCACGGATCCAGCAGAAGATCGATGACAAAGTTCAAGATCTACGCATGTATGTAGTATGTTTCAAGACCGATGCTGAAACCGACTTGTCTGCGAACCATCTAAAGCTACCTAGGTATGTAGCGACCACGTCTAGGCGGCCAGAGATCCAGACAGACAGACAAATGTGTTTGAGACACGCACACCAGATTGATGCACCCGAGCATGTGACACGTTGACATGGCGGCGCGTGGTTCCGACAAGAACACGCACGAGTGGCCAGAATGATGAGAAACGAGGGAAAAAAAGGGGGGGAAAAGAAACAAGGAGGGAAAAACGAGGAATTTGTTTCTCTTTAAGCTAAATGGGACTGAATCTGTCTGATATTACGGTGTGTTTTTAATGATGATCTGTGACCAAAAATGATGTGTGTGTTTGTGTCTCCTGCGTCGTTTGTGCTTCCATCCCTTTTCTCCTAAGTACAAAGCTCTGCGTGCAGCCCCAGTTATTATCTGCCCCTTTTTACCGCCTAACCTTTAGGATCTCCCAGCACCCGACAATCTGACAGAATCACGGCAGGGGGAGTCGGGATCTAGATCAGATCAGTTGGTAGACGGGTCATGCTACATACTGAGACTACATAGCTTAGGTAGGTAGTTAAAACAAAACCAACGAAACGGAAACGGAAACGGAAACGAAACGCCTCTATGCAAGCCAGAAATACAAGTAAAGTCTATCTGATTTGTGTCTCATCCATCTATCTATCTATCAATCAATCAATCCACCCAAGTCTCCAATTTTTTAGCAAACAAACCCAAACCAAGTATTCAATTTCAGGATACAAGTTTGAACCATTATCCCCTTCTTCATACCGGACAGCTTTTCATTCATCACCTATCCAGGAACTTTTTGCATCTACCTCCATCGCATCGCACTACATCGGATGCCCCCAAAGCAAACAGTCATCATGCATGCGTTCCACAACAGCACATCCGAGTCGTCGCCCAGAAGAGGTACATAGTAGTAAGCTCTCAAGGCCACAAGAAAAAAGCAAAGCAAAAAACAAGACCCAAAAATTACAACCATCTCAAAAAGAAAAAGAAGAAGAAAAAAGAGCCAGTAACAAGAAAAAGTCCACCACAACAGTAAAGAACAAGGCATTAATTACTCCTCATCATCCGTATCCACAGGATGAGGCGTCCCCTTCGGACTATTCAACCACTCAATATGGCGCAACCGCCTCCGCACCTCCCGCTCCTTGACCTCCTTCTTCGTCATCTTCTTCTTCTTCTTAGCCCGGAACTTCATATCCGAGTTATCCTCCACACCCGAGTTCACCGCGCTCGACACAACAGAGCTAGCCGCCGTGCTGGTCACGCCGCTCCCCGGCCGGGAATCCTCAAAGCGGTCCAGCGAGACAGCCGCAGTACCACGGTGTGCGACGCGTCCATCGTTGACGAGCCATTGCTCTGAGCAGAGCGCGCCGACGAATTCCTCGTTGTGGGAAATGAGGATCACGCCGCCCTTGAATTCGCGGATCGCGACGGCAAGACCGCCGAGGGAGTCGCGGTCCAGGAAATTGGTCGGTTCGTCGAGGACGAGCAAATGGGGGTTATTCCACATGGCGCCGGCGATGACGACCTTGACTTTTTGGCCGCCGGAGAGGGAGCCGATTTCGTTGTGGTTGGCGATTTCGGGGTCCAGGCCGAGGTCGTCAAAGTGCTTGGAGATGACGGAGGGCTGGAGCTCACGGTAGCCGAGACCTTCGCGGGAGGCTTCGTGGTCGTCGAATTCTTGGACGAGCTTGTCGAAGCCGAGCTCGATGAGGGTCTCGCGCGAGATTTGGGTGTTGTACTTGGGGAGGAGGTTTCGCCATTTGCTGAGTGCATGTTAGTATATATGATTCGATGGCAGCTTAGGGCTCTCTTCTTTATCTTGATCTCATCTCGTCCGTATCGGGGAAAAAGGACACTTACACTTCATATTGGAACGTCTTCTTGTACTTCTGACGACCAACAAGAGACTCAACCTGTCTCGCCGCATTCCCATCCTTCAGATCCACCCACTTCTCCATCTGTTCCTTGTCCTGATCGGAGAGCACACGCGTCTGCTTCATGTGCACCTCACGATCATCGCCATTGGCATAACGCCACTGCAGGTACTGATTAGGAGTCTTCTCGAGATGCATCTCGACGTGCTCCAGGGCGTGCTGCTTGATGTAGCCGATACGCAAATTGGGATGCTTCTCGACCTTGCCCGTGGTGGGGATAGTTTCACCAGTGAGCAACTTAATGAGAGTGGACTTGCCGGCACCGTTGGGCCCGATGATGGCTACACGCGACGACAGGGTCAGCTGGCAGGTGACGTCGGAGAGCGAGGGCTTGGGCGCCTTGGGGTACGCGTAGGAGACGTTGCTCATGCGGATGATGGCGCGGGTCTGGGACTTGACGCCGGTGAGGATACCCGGGGGCGGGAACTTGAACTGCACGTTGGAGGCGGACAGGGTGTAGTAGGCCTTGGCCTCGGGTCGCTGCTCGACAAAGGAGGCAAGGTTGCCCTTGAAGCAAGCCAGTTTCTTGCCGGGCTCGTAGTGGTAGATGTCGGTGGTGACGTTGTCCAGGAAACCCGAGTCGTGGGAGACGATGAGACTGGTAATGTCCGGGTGCGTCTTGAGGTAGTTTTCGAGCCAGGCAATGTTGGCAACGTCCAAGTGATTGGTCGGTTCGTCGAGCAACAGCACGTCGGCCTTTCGCAGCATGGCACGCGCCAGAGCGAGCTTCATCTTCCAGCCGCCAGACAGCGAGCCGACCTTGTGGGATTGACGACCCTCAGGCCCCGGTGTGAAACCGAACTCGGTCAGGACCTCGGAGATGTGCTCGATGCCCTGGGGCCCGATTTCAGGGTCCTTGGCGACGAAGTCAAGAATAGAAATATCGGCGTCCTCGCCTTGGTTGTGCTCGACGTAGCACGTGCGCAGCACATCCTGAGGAGGGAAGCCCTCCAGCTTGCCATTGGCAATCGACCGCATCAGCGTCGACTTGCCCGCGCCGTTGCGGCCGCAGAGACCGTAGCGGTGGCCCTTGAGCAGACGCAGGTTCGTGTGCGACAGCAATAGCATACCGCCGTACGCCAGCGAAAAGTCGGCGTTAACAATCTCCACCTCGCCGTCGTCCTCCTTGTCAGGCACGCCGAATCGACGCTCGTGCTCCTCCACATAATGCTGCTGCATGGCGGTGGCAATTGCGTCGGCTGCGGCAGCATCTTGCACCATCGACTGCAAATAAGGAGCGATGCGTGCGCTCACGCGGGTCACAAAGCGGAAGTTGACATCGGCGGCGACCATGTCACCAATGTAGGTGCGCGCAAGCTGGATGAACTCGGCCTGGCCAACGAGGACACTGCCGTTCTTTGTGAGGTGCTCGTCCAAAAGCGCCGACACGTCCGAAGCCGTGGTTCGCGCGGCCACTTCTTTGTCACCGGCCATGGCCTTCTCCATAACGTCCAAGGCCCGGTTGGCAATCTCACGCACTTCGGGCAGCGATGCCCTGTCGGCCACAGACTTAATACCCGGGCTTAGCTTGGGCAGGAAAGTTCTGGCCTCGATGGGATCGTGGACGAGCTTGGTCAAATTCTCAGTGATGACGCACGTCTGGCGCAAGACTTCCTGTGCGGTGTTGGGCGAGTTGAGCGATCGCTCGAGAAAGGGTGTCAGCAGAGCCAGGACGGGCGACGTGACAATAGCCACAAAGGTGGTCTGGGACAGGGCGTGGATGGCCTTCTGAGTGGACTGCGCAGAAGGATGCTGCATCGTCTCGACGAGGAGGGGGATGCGAGGCGCCACGTCGTCGTTCGAGAGCAGCGACGTGAGCGAGTGCATCGTCTCGAGCGCCTGCTTCTCAACCTCGGTCTTCAAGTCGTGCATGCCGCCTTCAACTAGGGGAATCAAGCCAGCGAGCTTGGCACCCATGGCTTCGCGGAGAATGTCCTTGTCGACGGCCTCCTCTTTGCTGCCGCCAATGGTCAGCTTGGCCTTGTCGGCCATCTTCTGAAGCAGCTTGTAGGCGCCCACGGTGCCCTGCCACTTGCCCGTCTTCTTGCCTAGGTAAGTCGACAGCACGGGCAGCAGGCCAGTGACGAGCGCCTCGGAGCTCAGGTTGTTGAAGAGGGCATCGAGGCCGTACTGAGCAGCCTCGCGCACAACGGAGCCCTTGTCTGCCAGTGCGTCCAGCGCACAGGGCACCATGTCGCTCTCCTGGCAGAGAAAGACGACCTCGGAGATGGGCTGTTTCGGGGGGAACCGCTCAAACACGGCACCCAGGAGGTTCTGAGCGCACTCTCGTCGAAGAGGGTTCTTCTTGTCGGCGGCGGCCTTCTTCACCTCGGCCAGCACGCCGTACTGTTGCAGACCGGCATAACCGACCGACTCGAGCAAGAGCTGGCAAAGGCTGTAGCTAGCATCGACAGACGCTGCCGAAGTCTGAGCACCAAAGATGGTCTCAAAGAAGGCAGCCACGTCCTCCTGCGAGGGCGGGGGACCGGCATCCTTGGACACCATGATCGGCGGCGACACAGGATGAGGCATCGTGATTTTGAAATATGGGTTGTCGAATAAAGTTTCTTTTGGGTTAATTTTTCGTATTATTTCTTTATAATTCTTTTTCGTCCTGCCTGTTTTCAAGTCGAGGTTCGGACAAGGCAGCGAAATCGTCAGAGAGAGCGAACAGTGTCCAGGTGCAGTTGTCGCTGTACGCTGTCTCGGTCTCGGTCCGGGAGTCTCTCCTTGCCTTCTGCGAATTGGCAGGAGACGAGAGAAGAAGAATAAACGAAAGGAACACAACGAAAAGCAAGAACAGAATCAACGGATGAGTGGAGATGTGTGTGTAGAAAGCAAAGGTTGGGGAAGCGTCGCTCCGTCGGCGAGATGTGGTGCAGAAAAGACCCTGAGCGACTTACTCAGCGCGGCTCGACCAGTCAAAGCGGGCGGAATGCGTCTCGATTTTTTTTTATCGATTTTTTCAGGGAATGGGATTTTTTACCCCCCTTTGCCCCTTATCAGGGTTGCTACCGACTGGAAATCTCTTATCACCCCGCCCGCCCCACTTACGAGGGGCATTCAGGGGTACGTACTCCGTACCTCTGCTGCTTTTTTCTCGTGTGTTGTAACTTGTACCTTGTTGTGGGGACTTCGGGCCACCGACGCTAAGCAACCTTGTCGTCGGAGTTGTCCATCGTCGGTTTCCGGATCTGGTTTCCTCCACGTGGGCCGCTCATGGCTTCTCGTGTGAAGTTGAATGGTGCTTAAAAACGATACGCTCAACGCCACGCGGTGTGACACCCCAACACCTTCTGTCAGTCATCAAGACACAATACGTGGGACTACAAAACAATTGGTCGGTAGGATGTCTGGCCCGAGGAAGCAGTACCTATGTAACACACGCCTTTTAAATACACACGCACACACGGGTACACACGTTTTCTCTCACATCCACTTACATACACAAACTCACTCACTCCCTTACAAACACCGTGATATTACACTCTATTGGAACTTCTCACCAGACCACATGCAACGTTACCCTCGGATGGTAGTAAGTGCCTCAAACGTGCAGTAGGCTCCGTCAGGAGTTAGTTAGGTATCACAGAGTGCGAGCCTACTCCACCGCACAAATCTAGTGAGAATATCACGAAATCCCTTCTCTCTCTCTTCTTATTCCCTTGAGAGAGAAATAAGAAGGACAAGACGAGAACACACAGGCCCTCACTTTTCCTTGTCTATTTTTCGGTCTCAAGTTCTACGAGCCGACACTCACATACACACATGTACTCAAATAGACTCACACTCTCGCACCACACACAAAAAACATGCCGCTGTATTTGCGCTCAAATCTATATAAGTCAACAACAATCGAAACAAAACTCTGCTACACACCCCTCAGACAAGGAACAGCTACCATACAAGTAACTGCAGCCTTTCAAACATTAGAATTAGAGGACTCAAGACTCAAAAACACAACCTAGCCCTTCCTCTCTCGCAATAACAACACCCCCTGTGAAAGAACGGTGCGCCAACGGCGGGTATATAATAAAAACCAAAAGAAAAAAACACATTAAGGTATAGCTTTGTTCGGTCTCCACTGGGTGTCTCGCTCAGTGAAGTACGTGATTATCGTTGCGTTGTCGACGGTCGCTCGACGCTTCCACCAATCTAGACACTCCAGATATGCGTTTGCTCCTTGGTCCTGAAGCATGCGGGCAAAAGCCATGGAGAGCAAAAGACCAAAGAAAGCAAAAATAAGCATAAAAAGCAAAAGAAGAAAGAATAAGTAAACAGTCGAGTGATAAAGATAATAAGCCGCAGTACGCGCTATGTGCAATCTATTCGCACATGTAAACAGGGACAAACAAAACAGGGATCAAACAAGTAGGACATCGCAAGAAAGATAGAAAGGGAGCCGGTAAAGCAAAACCCGAAGGAGGTAATAGAAAACAGAAAAGAAGAAAGGTAGGACGTATTAAAAGCGCGTAGAGATCCCATAGAAAAAGCAAAGTGGAAACACTACCTGTCGTCCTGTCATATCAAGCCTTCACAGCCGACGCTAGTTGCGCAACACCGCAGGCCCCTGGAACGTAGCCGACGTTCCTGGCCGTCTCACATTCTCCATCTCCACGCCCACCCCAGGATGGCTATCATGCTTCACGTCCAGCATGCCCTCACGGTGCATCCCCAAACGCTGATCCCCAGTCGTGTACTTGCTCTTGAAGCGATAATAGGCCGGCGGCCTCGGGCGACACAACACAGCTGTCAGATTTCGAAGCCACGTCCCCTGGCTATACGCGCGGAAGCGCTCCTCTTTGGCAAATTTATGCGAGAAGATGAGCTCACGTGTTGTTTCTCCGCGGGACATGAGGAATAGGTGGTAGCCCATGAGGCCGCCTGGGTAGATGAAGCAAAGAAGCCCGAGGAGGACGAGGGCAAAGGGTACGCGGAAGTGGTCGATGGACTCGCCAAATGAGATTTCCTGGCGCTGCATGTAGACGAGGAGTTGGGTCAGGCTGGTACCGATGAGGTAGGCGGAGAGAATGGTGGCGGAGGAGACGAATGTGAAGAAGTAGCGGTAGTTGCGCTTGCCGACGCAGTTGTTGAGCCATACGCAATGGTGGTCGTGGCCTTCGATGCAGTTGTCACATAGGCGGCAGTGGTGGGCGCGGGGAGGGCGCCAGATGTTGCAAGTTCGGCAGTACTTGACGGGTACTTCCATCGCTGCGGTAGTGGGCTCGGCTGATCTGACCAAGATCCAGCCATTCCGGGGAGGAGCCAGGCGCAGGGGATCATCGTCATCGTCTGTCGGCGGGAATCGATGAAGGTTGCGTGGAAGAATCTAGACGTTTGTGGTTAGACCAAGATAGGCAGTGTTAGGCAATATGACAACTTACCCCGGGATTCGACGCAGAGGCATGTATAAACGAAGACAAGCAAATAAAAGTCAAGTACGCAAACACAATCGGCACCGCCGGCGAAATATTCTCCCACAGCCATGGCGCCTCAAACCCGAAAAACAGAGCGCACGGAACAACGAGAAACAACCCCGTCACCACATTGATGGGCGTGTGCTTTGTATTCTGAAATCTGCCCCCCAGACAAAACACGGTGTTGCCTTCAAAGTATTGGTGGATCTTGCCGGTACTCGCCTCCTCTTTAGCACGCGCAGCCGTCGCCGTGGACAGTGATGGTCTCGCGTCGGACTGAGAGTTCATCCGGGCAAAGCGTGGGGATGAGGCCGTCGAGGAAAGCTTCTCGGCGCCTTCCACGCTTCGATGGCGACCGCCCTGTGCGAGCTCGGCTTTTCCTTGCAGGAGAAAACTTGACCGGAACGACCTGGGTGATCTGGATGGGCTGGGTGGGCCATTCGCGTCTCGATAACTTCTGTCGACCTTGATGTGCAAGTCCTGGCTCTGGCCGCGTTTGTTCTGCAGCGGCCGCATGCTTTCGGACATGCTGCCAGTGTGACGCCGACCGGTACTCGGGCTGGCCGTCATGCGTCCAAAGGTTTCCTGATCTGTCACTTCGGTGCCGCGAGAGGGTGGAGGCCGCATGCTGCCAGCCGCTCCGCTGACTCGACGATGCGGACTGACCACGTTCCGGTTATTATCGCCTGGTGAGCCATCAATGACACTATCTCCCATATCTGTTTGATCATCGTCGATGTTGGCCTGCGTATGTCCCGTATGTTGTAGCTGCTGGTTCACCGGGACCGGTCTCGCGCTGGGTGCTCGCTGAGCTTGGAGCTTCTGCGAGCTCAATGGCCGAAAAAATGCACCCGATGTCAGAGCAGGGGCATGACTCCTCGTTGTCAAGGTTGACGCTCGCCCTGATGCCGTCGTGCTTGCAATGCTCCCCCTGTTCGGATGCACTCCCGCGGCGGCAGCAATGCCTTTCCGCCCTACTTGACTTAGTCTCGCAGTAGCCCTGGAAGAGGCCAAGGTTTGCGCAGTCCCCGGACGTGAGGCTGTCTCAGTGCCCCTGGGTTGAGCAACATGTTTCGTGCCAAGCTCTTTCTCGCCACCGACATCGCTAATGCGAGAAGAGACGACACTCGCGGGCCTCTGGTCCATGCTTGCGTACTGGCCCGAAGGCAATCCAGTGTCGTCACCTGGTGACACGGGCCTGTCGGCCGGATCCTGTGAAGGCATAGTATACAGCGGGTTGTGGTCGATAGTCGTCTAATCGACGTTCCGCATGCTCGACTGTGCCGTGCTTTTCAAACAAAGGAATAAAGACGTTGGGTGCTTTTCCGCAGTCAGACCATGAAAAGTTACTTGTTGCACAACGTACGGAAGAAGCCGCACTCTATGCGTGTAGGCGATATTTCGGGTTCCACGGAATGTCGTCCTACATGAATCTGCCACAAAAATGGGGAGAGAAGAGAGAGGAAGAAGCAAAGTTGTTCGAAGGAAAAGCCAGGTCGCGGTCCAATATTGGCGAAGTGCGATGTATCGAGAATAATTGCGGTGTCGTGCTTTGAACAAGGATTCGGACAAGGAAAAAGGGCCGTGAAAAAGTCGTTCGAAGTTGATAGGCGCAAGGATCGAACGATATTCAAGGACAAGAGATGGCAGGACGAAGGTCAGAGGTCAAAGGAACGGTAATTAAGAGGTTTGATGGCGTGTGATGGCGTGTGGACGGAACGAGATCAGGAGCTTCGGCAGAGGCGGCGAGCACGAGAAGCGCGTCAAATAAGGCAAAGGAAGGGCGCAGCGGAGGCAGGAGCGGAGGAAGAGAGACAGCAACAAGAAGACCGACGGGGACGGCGACGGCGACGGCGATGCGATGTGTGTTGCCAGGAGTTGAGAGAGTGCGAGGGAAGGGAAAGGGAAGTGAGGCAAGCCGCAAAGGCAGAGGCTGATGTGATGCCCTGTTCTTTTCTTCGGCCGCTGGGGACGCTGGAGCCCTGTGCGGCACTGCCGCCGCAGCTGATGGCAATGCAAGGGGCTAATAACGCTGTTTGCCAGCTGATTGAGCCGACGTTACAACGGCCCAGAGCCATGCGCCGCGCTAGTCTCGCTATTTCAGCCAATCAGAAGCAGTCAGTTGTCCAGTCCGGCCCACGCGGCCAATGCGCTCCACTTCCATCTCTGCTTCAAGCTTGTGTTGCTTTTTTTGGTGTTGTGTTTGTTTTCGGTGCTTTCTACGGGAGTTATTTCTTCTTCGCTTGTTGAGATGCCTTGAACGGTCTACTCCGTACGATACCGTCACATACGGAGTATTTTCTGGCCAGGGCTAAACAATTCGACGTTGCTTGTCATCTCAGCGACAGAATGGCAGGCAGCGGGGCAAGCTCTCTCTGCCCAGTGCCACCTGGGTTCGCGATCAACGGCTTTTTCTTGTTTGATATACATAGGTACATACTTAGGAGCACGACTAGTTCACAATACATACGTAGCTGGTCCTGCTTCGAATCTTGATGACATCTCAATAAATTAGTAGACGGTTCGCAACCGTGAGAAAAATAGCCCATAGCGTTCGTTATCCTTGCCGCAAAACGCAACAAGTACCTTATATTAGGTACCTCTTGTGTATTTCCATCTCATCACTCACGTGACACCATACCCCAGATTGGCCAATCACAGGCCATGCCACGCCAACTCAGCATCATGCGACAAGAAACATCGCTTCTGACCTCACGCCCGCCCTCTCGAACAATCCTCAAGCTCCATCACCACCAACGCGACATCTCCGCTCCCCACGACGACATACCTCTCCGCTGCCGCAAAAACAATGGCTTCCCAAATCGCTCGCCGCTTCTTCAGCACCTCTGCCCGCCGCCTGCAGAATGAGGCACTCAAGACCGAGAGCAAGCGAAACCCCGAGATCATGGTGCGTCGACGATAAAGCATACACGGAAGCAACCTATCCGAAAAGGAACGCGCGACTGAACTAGAGATGGCAGGTCCTCGGTGCAGTAATGCTCGCTACTCTCAGCGGTGCAGGCTTCTACTTTGGTATGACGAACTCGACGCGATAACCCCCCCACCCCAGCCCAAAGGGGTTTTGCTTCTCCAGGACGGCTCTTGGCTGTGTCATTTTTTTTTTTTGGAGAATTCGTAGCAGAGGCTGACAAGGCTCTTCTTACAGGCCGCTCCCCCACCAAGTCCACCTCCGAAGACGTTGTGTCCATCGCCAAATCTGGCATGCCCTGGGAGGGCGACGCGGAAGGCAAATACAAGTACCACCCTGGGGGCGATATCAACGCCGACCCCAGGGACGCACCTAGTGCGCTGAACGTTACGGTCATTCCAGATGTGTCTCTGCCCGAGGAGTTGCACGAAAAGTTTAACAAGTGGGGCAAGGACGGATATCCTTAGATGGATATGTTTGCCTTTCGTGTGTGATGGCTCTATGTGTGAAAGGGAGGGGGCAATTCACGGATGCTTGCTCTGTCATCGTCAGTAAGGAAGGTCGGCATAGAAAGGAATCCTGGGAAGGCAGGCGATGGGGTGCAAATGTGCCGAGTGTGGGACGAGGGGAAGCAAAGAATGAAGTCCACGTTGTTCTGCAGAGGAGAGCCAGGCATTAAGGAGTGGTTGACTCGACTCCTGTTATATGTATATATATATAAAGCATATCTTCATCATGTCCATCTCGCTGTGGCCGCGATTGTGAAGAAAGACGCTCAGACAAGCTTTCACTATTTCGCTGCTATGCTAACGCTGCGTGCATTCAAAGATATCCAGAAATCGCTACTCATCTAACTAAAGCACCTGGCATACAGAAAGAAAGACACCCCTCTACATGGCGTCGGCTGCACAGTAGATAGGGGACGATATTTAGTAGCGTGTGCGAGTATCCCCCTTCGGCGGGCATGTGCAACCACTCTCAAGCCCGCCTCTCTCGTATTCCCAACACAACAACACTCAACGCATCCACTCATACCCATGGAGCGTCAGCATCTCATGCCGCACCTCTCATGCCGTCAGCATGTGAATCTCTTCCGTCGTAAACCCAAACAAGTACAGCAAATCCAACAAGCTGCCCGAATTCAATCTCGCATCCGCCTCCATCTGCACCACAGGCTTCGCATTCCACGCCACCCCCAAACCCGCCTCACCCAACATCAGCAAATCATTCGCACCATCCCCCACAGCCACCACCTGCGCCAGCTCAATCTTCTCCTTGGCCGCAATCTCCACCAAAAGATCTCTCTTCCGCTCCTTGCCCACAATCTTGCCCTGCGTCTCTCCCGTCAACTTCCCACCCTCAACAACGACCTGGTTCGCAAACGCATAGTCAATGCCCAGCTTCTCAGCCAACCAGTCCGTGAGGGGCTGAAACCCCCCCGAAAGCACCGCCGTCTTGACACCAAGTCGCTTAAGCGCCTTGATCAGCTCCGGAACCCCAGGCGTGACTTGCAGAATCGGGCGCAGATCATCAAATACAGATGCGCTCACGCCTTTGAGGAGAGCAACCCGCTCGCGGAAGGAGGCATCGAATTCCAATTCCCCCAGCATGGCGCGGTGGGTGATTTCGGCAACACGAACAGCTAGATCGGGGGGGTCTTTGATGGTTTCGGCCATGAGCTCAATGACCTCTTGGGTGATGAGCGTGCTGTCCATGTCGAAGACGACGAGGCGGGGGTTTCGTCGCCAGACGAGATCTCGTTGGAGAATCACGTCGACGTTCCACTCTTGCTCGAAGCGGTAAATTGTTTCGTGTTTTCGCAGGTCGGACAGGCTCAGATAGTCGGAGGAGGGCGCCGGGGTGAGGGTGAGTTCCACGATTCGAGGCGTATCTGGATGGTCGAGGCATCTGTGGGAGGAATGCGGCTCGCTGACGCCGGGGGGCAGGGGGAACGTGGACATGAGGTGCAAGAAGGAGGCGATGCAGAGAGGGGAAATGTAGGAGCCGTAGATGTGATCTAGCTGGTCTGATTCCTGTGTGGGGGGCTCGAGGGGGAAATCGTCCATGTTGGTCGTGGGCGCCATGTTTGGAGGCAAGACTTCGTGGCTCTCTGATGAGCCGGCTGGGCGATTTTGGCTCGACGCGCAGCTATTGGAGGTGCCCTTGTAGAATAAGGTGGCGACGAGTCGGTCGGAGGAGACGCCGGGCGAAGGTGCGCAGTTTGGATGCGATAGGCTGTGGTTGACGCCGCTGTCGACAATGGTGGCTGGCATATCATCGTTGGGGACACCTCGAAACGGTAGGATGGGCTTCGGCGATGCGGACTTGGACTTTGGAGACGTGGACTTGGAGGCGGATTTGCTTTCCACGACGTCGTCGATGCCATGATACTGCTCTGCTGACTTGGAGGCTCGGTACTGCTGGTGATGACGCAGGTACGAGCTTGTGCGCATATCCGTCATCTGAGGACGAGTCGGAGGAGACTTGCGAGCACCTGACGTGTCAGCCATGTTGGGCGAGCAGTGCGTTGCAATGAATTTGCAGATGAATTTGAAGCGAGTCTGACGCTGAGTCGAGAAGTCTAGAAGAATGATTGATAGTGAGGTGTCAAGAGGGGGAACTGCTCAAATTTCGGATGGGAACCAGTCCAGGATCGGGCCTCAGGAAAAAACGTTGGTGCGACGCGAGCGATTCCAGCCTCCAGGTATGTACGTAGCTTCTGCAGGGGGGCGCAGCAGAAAGACAACCTCGACGTCAGACAAAGGTCGCAAAATAGAAATTGCACACATGATTAAGAGGTACTTCTTGACGGGCGAGGAACGGCATTTACATGGCCGTTCGTTGGCTTACTCTGGCTGAAGCGAACTATGTGGTATTCTTCCGACAACAACTTGACGACTCGGTCAGCTCGGGTCATCTCGGCCATCGCCATGTATTCGCAACAAGCACTGTACGGAGTAGCCTGTAGATAGAATCTAGGACTCTAGACAGTACCTAGGACAGGATTTATTAGACGCGGCTGATGCTTTCTGAGGTGCCCCGCTGATCACCGGCCCCGCCGTTACGGCGTAATTTAGTGTTGAAACTTGAACGAGGCTTCATTGTGTGTTTAACCTTGACACACACTTGGGAGGAGATGTCTGAGATTGAAGCACCTCGTCCATATACATATGTATGGGCTCTTCGTGATCTGTTGCAAAACATACGACGCCGTCTCATTTACACAGCCATGTGCATGCGAAGCTGGAGTACCCGAACGATTCAGGACGCAATAAAAAGGTCTGTCTTCCGCACTTTTTGTCATTCGGTATAGGGTGTGGTGCCCGTTGCACCAGTCATCCGTCGTGACTCGTAGCAGCAGCATCATCGGCCTCACTTTCTGCGGCAAGGCAAATCGGCAAGCCGACAAGATGCTATAGAACATCCGCCACGAGCAGAATAGTCAAGGCCGGCACTCGATGTTATAGCCCCAGATTCCAACCATCCAGCCGCTTTCGTCAGCATCGCCTTTTTCTGCGTGCTGCCGCGGCACTCGGTCCGGCATACCGACTTCCGCCTTCCGATGAGCCGATGCATTATCACGGACTCCGGAGTAGGTACCTAGAGGTAGGTACCTATCACGTCCTAGCATCCCAAGGAGTCTTGACTCTTATCAAGCCGCCATATTTCTTACTCGTCGAGTCGCCACGCACATACAGAGTAATTCTTGTCCAAATACAGAGTACTATGCACTTTCCTGCTGTGTTACAAGAGCAGACGTGCGATGCGAGGTCAGGCATCATATCATGTCAATATGTATGGAAGATTCGCGCAGCAGTGAGGCAGTACCTCCGCCCACAGAACGCTGAACCCCCACTCAATCTCGGAACTACGATCCGAGCACTGAGCAGTGAGCAGATTACAGATTCGCCATTCCTGTGTTCTTCATGATGAGATCATCGCTGACCCCGAGCAACAAACAGGTCAACACGTCGAGACCGACGACAACTCTATTGAGGCGAGCCCCGGAAAATAGAACTGGAGACAATGGAAGTCTCGAATACGTGCAGAGAGTGGAGACGCACACCCGATGGCCAGGTAGCCGCTACAAAAATCACGTCAACTCGAGCCCGCCGTCAACCAATCACGCCCCACGCATCAACATCGCGGAAGCAATGGCGTCGATGTCGTGATCGATCCTAGACGCAAGAAGTCCGCGCTTGAGCTTGCACCTTGCAGCCCGCCCTGGGCGAGAACTGATGAATCAAGAGGAATTGGCCCCGGGGAATCCGTCAAGCGGCCACTGAGCGTGTAGGGAGTATGATGTGCTTTCTGTGCTCAGATATGTATCTCCGTTCAGCAGTGTCCCCCCTTTCGCCGTTCCCTTGCCGGTCTCTTCCCTCAAAACAGGAGGAACACGCACCAGACTCAGACTGCCATTGTCACTTTTTGAATAATTTGTCCCAATCTGTATTCTTTCATCCCTAGGAAGTGATTACTACACCTTTTGCTACTTTCGTCAGCGTTGCTGCTCTTGATTTGTAAGGAGACCTTTCGAAGACCAGTCCGCAATCACCGTCCCCAGGAGCACCTGGACACATCTCAACAGCCATAAAAAGACCATAATCTGTCACTGGACCTCTAGACAGGAACAGTACAGAGAAAGAATCTCAACATACTCTTTCTCTGCTTCCACACGCGGTTCTTCAACATCCCTCTGTCCATCTTTCCGCTATCCCCTATCCATTCATCAAGATGACCTCCCTTTGGGAAAACGGCGACTCGCTCCCATCAACATACGCCATGGAGAAATCCGAAACAGAATCCGGATACGCCTCAGGACAATCCGACTACACGCCAGAAGAACCCTCTCGACCCGATGTCCGCTTGACGAAAGCTCATGTCGAATACCTCAACTCGCAGATGGAGCCCATGCATCCCATGGACATCCTCCGCTTCTGCAAAATCATGTTCCCCAACCTCTTCCAATCCACAGCGTTTGGCCTCACCGGCCTAGCCACCATGGACATGCTGTCCAAGATCCAGGACGAGAATCCAGAATCAAAACCCGTCGAGCTCATCTTCCTCGACACACTGTACCACTTCAAGGAGACGTACGAGCTAGTAGACCGCGTCAAGGCCCGCTACCCCAACGTCCCTGTCAATATTTTCCGACCAGACGGCATGGAAAGCCCCGAGCAGTTCGAAGAGACGTACGGCCACAAGCTGTGGGATACTGCCGACGAGATGTACGACTGGATCGTGAAAGTCGAGCCCCTCCAGCGCGCATATGAGGAGCTCAAAGTCACGGCTGTGTTGAACGGACGCCGTCGCTCACAAGGTGCTGCGCGGGGATCCATTCCCATTATTGAGCTGGACGAGGAGCGAAATATCATCAAGATCAACCCTATGGCCGCGTGGTCCTTTTCACAAGTCAACGAGTACATCAAGGAGAATAACGTGCCGTATAATGCTCTTCTTGATCAGGGGTACAAGTCCATCGGGGACTGGCACTCCACCTCTCCGGTCAAGGACGGTGAAGATGAGCGTGCGGGCCGGTGGAAGGG
This sequence comes from Claviceps purpurea, assembly GCA_029405325.1. Taxonomy (NCBI): domain Eukaryota; kingdom Fungi; phylum Ascomycota; class Sordariomycetes; order Hypocreales; family Clavicipitaceae; genus Claviceps; species Claviceps purpurea. Next base: position 4,303,314 of record CM055782.1, on the reverse strand, counting down.
AAAAGCGAAGACTGAGTGTGGGATTCATAATAAGAAATCTCGTTATGCGCAGTTTGTTTCTGAGATGGAGGCGACGCCACGCCCTCAAGAAGTCTGTGCCGTTTTGGTATGAGGTGGAATAGAAGGGGACATGAAATGCCATGCAGTGGGGGCGCGGACAATTGTTGTGCATTACACACTGGGCCTACTGGCCTGACTGTGCCAGCTTTGATGATTTGATGATGGTTTTCTCGTTTTTACTTTTTTGAGGGGTCAGCTTGAGAACAAGTGAAAAGGAGTTTGGGTGTTGATACAAAGGGCAAGCAGGGAAAGTATCTTCTTTTTTTCGTTTCCTGATTTGGGAAATTGGTTTGGCGTTGTCTCGCACGCATGGCGTTCGTTCAGAGTGCCCATCACATTACTACAGTATTTTAGTCAGTAGAGTAGCTTCAAATGCGCAGAAGCAGTTTGCGCTCACCTGAATGAATAAAGCAAAGCTGTTGAATAGAATCAAGGCATCGCGACTCATGTGACAGTGTGGATGCCCATTTTCTTACCGGACCTAGAAGGAACATACCTAAGGCAGAGATCTGAGTTGAAGCTTCGATAGCGGTGGTTACAGCTGCGCATCCTTGAATCAGACTTCATGGCCACTGCGGCACGCCCCCAATGCCCCCATTGAGTAACCTGTGAGAACGTGGTCATAAGTTCCATCAATCCGATGGTGCAGCCACCGTGTCCCATCATCTCACGAGAGTTGAACAGACTTTACGAAAAAGTTGTCCAAGAACGGCTTCAATTGCCAGTCCACCGCGCGCGCGCGAATCCCCCCACTTCACCTTCACCTCGCATGAAAACCCATCAAACGACATAGTCCAGCTTTAACAACCACAAACCTTCTTTTTTTTATTTCCTCCCCCTTTGAAAAAACCAAAAAAAAAAACCCCCGAAGAAGTTGAAACAGCACCTGATAATGCCCCAACTCTCCTTCCCGAAACCCCCTCCCGGTTTCGAAGCCAAAAAGGCCCGCATCCTTCACGACTTGGCCGTCCCAGAAGCCGAATACACGGACGCTTCCCCCAAGGGCACCATCGACACAGGCATCCGCGACCTAATCGACGAAATCAACGCCGCAGAGGGGTTCGTCACGACGAGTAGCTGCGCAGGGCGGGTAAGCGTGTTTCTGGAGGGCAGAAAGGTGGCAGCGGATGTACATGGCGATGCTCATGCGGGGGCCTCCTCGGGGTCCGCGTCGCAGGTTGCCGGCGTGGGGGGTAAAGGCGCAGGCGGGACATGGCTATTCGTTTCTCATGATGTCGTCGAGGGGGAGAACTGGGCGGACGGGTTGGCGTTGAGGGGCAATGCGGAGGGGGAGGCGACGGAGACGGAGGACGAGACGAGGGAGGAGGAGGAGGAGGAGAAGGAGGGGGGGAGAAGGTTGATACACTTCAAGTTTGAGCCTATGGTGGGTTTTGAGTGCTTTTCTTTGCTACCTTTTCTGGTCTGCAGATGTTTCTCATTCTTCTCCTTGTTTCCAATCTTCTCTCTCTCTCTCTCTCTCTCTCTCTCTCTCTCCTTGTGGTCTTTCTTTTTTTCTCCCGAGGTTTCATATTTTCTTCACATCTTGATATCCCATCCCCCCCTTTTTTTTTGCATTCCTTTTTGTCCCCACGTTGTTTCGTTATGCAAGAAACAGGACATAGTGTATCTGACCCCGTTGCAACACGAGCACATCCCACTGTACACACTCACACCTCAAACATCAGAAAGAGAATCGTTGCAGTAACGTCTTTTTTTTTTTACCCTTGTTTACTCTTCATACAGATCCTTCACATCCTTACTGCCTCCCCGTCTCACGCTCAAGCTCTCCTCCAAGCTGCCCTCCAGGCTGGCTTTCGCGAGTCCGGCGCCCTCAACATCACACCCCAGGCTGATTCCTCCACGACCCCCATGGTGGCCGTCCGGTCCATGGGCCTGAGTTTTGAGTCCCTCATCGGGTTTGAGTCATCCCGCTCGGGGTCTCGCCACGCGCTCGTCACGGCGTCGCATCTGCGGCTTCTGATGGGTATTGCGCGGGAGCGCTTCGCCGAGAATAGCAAGCGCATCGAGAGGTTTCGGGGCGCGTTTGCGAGCAGGGTGTTGGAGAGTAGAGAGAAGAAGACTAATTCCGACGGGAGGGAGTGGGAGGATGCGGCTGCGAGGCGGGAGAGGATGAGGGAGGAGGGGTTGCGGCGGAGAGAGGCCTTGCGGGGGGGTGATGGTGAGACGAGTACTGGTGTATGTAATGATTGATGGTGTTTTTCGTGAGAGATGGTGTATGAATGAGTGATGGTGGGTGAATGTCGCCTATGTGGATGTGTTGAGCGGAAAGTAGGGTACGCATATAAACTCGGCAAGTGGGCTATGACTTCTTGTCCATGTGGTCGACATGGTGTATTTGCAAGAATAGTATAGGATCCGTCTTAGTTCATTGTTTTTTTGTGGTCTATGCACCCAGTTCTTGTCTATATTAGTAATGGCAATGACTGTCTTCTTCATGGTCCACTTCAAGGAATGCACATCCTCTGTCGTAGTCGTTATTGTATTCAGTAATGGTCCGTATCGAGGAGTAACGCGCATCCGCAATAACGTTCTATATCAGGCACAATTCACATCCTCAGTTGCCCCTTCCCCTCCATTCGCCTCGACCCTCACGATCTTCCGTATCATGATTCATCCCTCACGACGTCACCTTGTCAACCCACCTCCTCTCCAGCTCCCTCACCCCAGCCTTAAAGCTCTCCACTTCCTGCCAGCAGTCCAACGGCCGTCTATCATGCTCCCGCAGACACCGAATCACATCGCTGCGAGCGCTGTCCAGTTCCGCAGGCATCTCCCGGATCGTCTTCCTCTGTTCGAGCTTCTGACGCAGCTCATCCACCTCGCTCCCGAGGGAGAAGCTCGTCGTGCCGGTCTTGTCGTCGTCGGTGGAGGCGCTTTCCGCGGCAGCCATCTTGTCGTGTGCCACATTGAGGGCCTCGGATTCCTTCTTTTGTAGTTTCTTGAGCTCCTCGGCTACGCGGGCTTGGATGTGTTGCTCGATCAGCCTGGCGCGGGAGGCATCGGTCTGTTTGACGTGAAACGTTTAGTATATCCGGTCCACTTTGTTTTGCAATAGCTCCTTCATGCTTCTGCCATCTTTGTTTTGAAACTCATAATTCATCTTTGTCCTGAAACTCATTATTCGTTTCTTTTCTCTTATAGCCTGGATCTTTCTTCACGTTTTGCTTCTCCTCTCTTTTTGCTCCCCCTGTGTAAACACGTAGACGCACCTCCTTGGTAGATCGCATCGAGTCGACGACTTCGAGGGAGACGCTCGGAGGATTCGATCTGTTTCGAACAAGCATGAGCAGTCAGTTTGAGGAAATAGAACTGGATTTAAGCTTTGTTTTTTTGCCGAGGCGATAGGAATAGTTCAATCGCCAAGCCAGGGTCGCATTGTTGAGAAACTCACGCCTTCCACTGGTACTCGCCATTGGAGCCTTGCTTGGAGGTATTGGCCCCCATCTTGTTGAAAAGTCAATGGATGGGCGGTTGCGACAATTGCTCACGACGGTCTTGGCCTGGTGGTGGTTTGGGGTGGCCGTTTCATCGGCGCGGCGCATTCGTGCGAACGCACGCCGGCTAGATTTCGGGATTGGCGTCACCAGAAGCTGTGGTGGGCCGCCGTGGCAGCCGCCTTCTTGATGCCTGAGGCATACAAAACGAAACCACAATCGCTCACGACTCACGAGTCACGGACTTATCATGTCACTCGTTCGTATGATGTACATATCACGCCATTCGTCGTCGCCATCTGGCTGGCAGTGGCATGTGGCATGAATAGGTAGGTAATGTATGTATATTGTATCATGATTCATGTATGTATGTACCTTGCTGCTGGGCAAAAGGCAAAGATGCAGGGAAGGGAAGGCAGTCGGCAGGTGGACAAATGCAGGCATCAGTCACTTCAAACTTGTCGAGACTCCGCGAGAGCTAGCGATATGTACCCTTGACTGAGGACTCCACAGGCAATCATGTCGAGTTCTCGACAATGGCTTTTGCCAACGCGCAAGCGAGTCAGCCAGGGAAATTTGCCATCGTGTGTTCTTGGCGTCATTCTGTTCCATGCAAGCACGGGTTGGCCGTTCCGACTTTTCCGCCTCGCCGAGGCTGCGATTCGCAGCACATGTGATTCGTGAAGGTATGTACATACCACGAGATTTACGGGATTCTACACCCGAGAAGGAGCTAGGCTTGTTCAATAGCCTTTGTACTTGACTTGATATGAAGAGCGAGTTCGAGAGTTGGAGTCTTGTGCGAGGAGTTCTCAAGTTCAGTTGACGCGGCCTTCCGGCGATGTGCGACGCGATCGATCTTCTAAAGCTTGTGGGCACAGCAGCGAGACGCGACTGGAGCGACAGGCGATGGGAAAAGAGATGAGAATGCGCGGTTGAGACGCTTGTCCGATGGAGCGTGTAGAACAACTGACCCTTACCCCTGTCACATACCTGACCCTCTCACACACCTGACCCTCTCGCTGGCCAATCATCTTCGAGGCGAAGTTTTGACACGGTCAGGTAAACGATTAACCACGATTAACGTATTTCAAAACGTCTTCAAAACGGTGACTCGGTTCAGTGGCGCGAAACGCACCAGCCACATGTAAACACTGACACGCGCGCGAAAATTTTGCAACGCGTCCCCTCTTCATCCTCTTCTCCTCCCTCACGATGTTCCCAAAATTCACTTGTCGACGATCCTCTCGTCACTCCCCTATACAACTACACGTTCCGGACGAACTAGTCCATCTATCCAACTATGTCAGTTTTAGCTGACCTGCGATCGCACTTTGATGCAGAATTTGAGAACGGTACTCACTGAGGTATTTGAGGGCGGCACTGAGGTCGTCGAGGAGATTGAATATGAAGACGTAAGTGTTTCAATGGGAGGACTGAGCTGTTAGTTTGTTAACGAATTATAGGAAGATGAGTTCAGCTATGCGACCTTGAATCTTCACCTCCTCTCCGTCTTCGTCCAGCGCAATCTCGGACCTTAGATTTTCACCTCCTCTCGGACCGCCTTCATCGAGCGTAATGAGGCCAATATGCATCAAAATGCCGTCTGCCACAACTGTGGCCTTGACATCTGCTATTGCGGATTGTGCGATTTCGGGGAGCCAGTCATTCGTCAACAGTTTGATCTGGGCATCCAGAAATAGCAGCTCAAGATTCGACTGCGGTTCAAGAGGCGCGAGAAGCAATCCCACAATTGAATCGCGACTCGAGAGGGGCGAACACTTTGAAGAGCTGCTTTCACTGCAGTGCCTCAAGCCGCAGTAAATGATCATGAAATTAGGGCGATAACAATGCAGAGGGTTGCAGATGCAACATCATGGCCTGCTGTTCCACTTCTGCCACCGCACCTGCTGCTGATCAGCGATCTTGGTACTTAGTGTACCACGAGCTAGCGGCTACCCATCACCGCCTGAAGACGGCGAAGTATGCTGTGTGCGGGCCTCTTAACGACCTCAATTTCAATTTACTCCCATACACCCGTCGCAAACTCTTTTGAGGTATTTAAGGAGGCGGTGGCCGTCCGGAGAATGATTCCTGGCTTCTCGAGACAATCCATCGTATGGGCTCGTTATAGCGCGTAAAGATTTATTAGTCATAGATCATATATGTGGAAGATATTCTTCAAATTCATCACGATTAATAGCGCATGTTATGCCGCCTCTCTTTGATTAGGACCGCCTGGGGGCGCCCCAATTTCCGTGGGGAATATTGCTTCGAAACATGCAATTATGACGGGCGCGTTTTATCTCTTCTCTCTAGAATGAGCCAATTCCGTCGGTTGGAGACCAAGTTGTAGTTATTCATAAGTTAGGTGTGCGATTTCGACCTCCCGGACGCTAAGTTCAGATCTAGGTCTGTCCAACGTCGCAACTCGCGCTCAACAGAACATTCACCCGTCCATAAAACGCGGTGAAACGACTCAAGCGACATGCTGCAATATCTAAGACTAAACTTGGGGCTTTTTGCGGCAAGCTCAATCTGTTTAAAAATGGGCGTTAGGGTTCCTGGACATCCTCTTCAATCGCGATATGCGCGGATGATCTGCCTACTGATCAGTGAGAAATGGCTCACCACGCGCGACTCCTCGTGCGAAGCGTCGTATGCTTGCGGCATGGCATCTACCTAAGGGCATTGCGGTGTCGCCGTCACTGGTAGAAGGTAATGACTTCTGACTTGGTACGGGACGAAGGTGCATTGAATTGTGCGTTTTTTTAACGTCCCCACGTAGCAAGTTGTAACAACCCACCCTAAACCACTTCACAGCTTTGAGTGCAGCCAGTTCACCAACGGAATAAGACGGTGCAAAATACATGAACTATACTTTTATATGTATCGTGAGAGAGCTTTGGTTTTCCTGTTCGATTTTTGGCAAGAATCGATAAGTGCAAGCATCAAGACGTTGGAGGATACATCCATCAGTGATGTCAACCTGAACAAATGTTATAATTTATTGCTGCTCACTGCCTTTGCCAATTTGATGCACTTGATTGTCCCCATTACCATGTTCGATGACTTGAAATTTGCGCATTCTATTGAAGAAGAGTACCATAAGACTTTTAGAAGGATCGAGAATCGAAAAGGTCAAGATTCGGTCGTAATTCATCCTGGTGAAGCTACCTAGCTGTAAGTGCACAGGTTGAGTTTACACCCCATCTTCAAATCACTTGACACTACATCATTCATCTCTACTCAGTCCTCGAAATCTTCTTTGAAAAGTAAAAGTTGCAGTCTCTCAACAGGTGTTTCCTTTCAGGGTAACATTCGCTGCATTGCTTTCTATTTGCAGCCTAAGTGGTGCGGATGATCCGGTGTGTACAATCTTTCTTGAGAGATCTTACCGAGACAATTGACAAGCAACCTACGTATTACGTGTTTCTGCGATCGCATTTGAGGAAAACAAAACATGCCGACTTTTCTGCACGCGTTTCTTCAGAGATCAGGTATGTGAATTTTAATTCAGGTTTTGTAAATTATCCAGCGTTGAACTATGTACATATCGTGCAACTGTCGGCGACATTGCGGTGTGGCTGTCGCCCAAATTAATTCTTGCCGTTTCGGCGACGGTGGACGTTTTCGACGTTTTCAGCTTGCGTATGCTACTGTACGAGCGTCGCTTACCTGACCGTGTCAAAGTGTGTCTTGAAGATGATTGGCCAGCGAGAGGGTCAGGTGTGTGAGAGGGTCAGGTATGTGACAGGGGTAAGGGTCAGTTGTTCTATACCCTCTGTTCGATGGCGATCAAGCTGTTGCTGATCATTGGTGGTGGCGTGGCGATGACGAAACTCGAGCCAGTGGGATGCTGGAGTGGTCTCCCGTGGTGGGGTTCGCGGTCGTGAAACAAGAACAAAGGGACGAGAGCCAAGCGAGCATGCAATAAGACGCTCTGCTATCCGGTCTGTAGAGCTCTAGAAGCAAGGGAATTGATGGGAGTGGACGCTGAAGGCAGCAGACGAGAGCGTAAGGGCGAGCGTGACGCCGGGGTGGGTCAGATGACTGGTCCCTTGCATCAGCCACCCGCGATCCTGACGTGAAGGTTGATCTCGTCTTCATTTGTATGTACATGCCAAGTGATAGGCCCTGCCCCGCCAAGCGCCGTGTCAACTCAGGGGCTGGGAGTCTGGGACTGCATTATTATGATACCAACATGCGTCAAAATAGTTACAGCTGGCCAGCCTGGGTAGACTGGGCGCAATGACCATTGACAGGCAAATATGGTAGCTGTTGCCACTTGCCAGTGATATAGGTTTGAAGTTGGCGAACTACCACAGCGTCTTCCATGAACCTCGCCCAAACGTCGCCCCGGACCCTGAAGCTGAACAGATGGCCGGGGTCCGTGCATTTCCAGCAACCCCCTGTTCGTCTTTGGGGCACTGGGCAGTGGGAAGTCTCCGAATGGTGCTTCTGTTGCTCGTAATAAGGCTCGATGATCAGTTTATCCGCCATTAGCCATTATATCGACAGCCATCCGGCTCGCGTGGAGCTGTGTATTCCGTAGAGTACTAGAGATGGTGCTGATGCTGGTGCGTTTGATACTCTCGTTGTTGATGCCGACGATGATGCTCTTGCTCTTGATGCTGTCGATTCTTTTAATACCCTGTATGGGATGCTATTGTGATGCTGTTCGTGATGAAGCGTTGGTCAGCTGCGTGCCAGTCTCCAGAGTCCAGAGACAATGAACAACGCGCACCAATGACCCCCTTTCATAATTAAGAGACGCCTAGCCACTCTACTCTGCCTCTCGTGTTGAGACCCTGTATTTTTTCCCTTCTTCGTTCTTGGCTCTTCCTTTTCCATTACATATCTGCATTTGCATTTCCCTTGCCATCTGCATTTGCATCTTCTCTGCAACCTACGTGCATTGGCGCCCTCAACCCTCGTTGCCGCTACTGGGCCCAACTCGGAGCGGTGCTGCTCGTCACCGGCTTGTCGAATCTCGCTTCTCGACTGCCCCCAACCAGCGACCCTCCCATCTGTCTTGACTCTTGATAATTTTCACTTCTTCTCACGCACACACACCCACGCGTGCACATACGCAATTCTCTCGTCCTCGTCCACATCCACGTCGTCAACGGCTTCGACGTTCCTTGCACTCCTCACACTTCCGCAGACCCTTCTCTCCGCGGCTGGACAGCGGGAGGAGCGCATAGATCCGCCCTGACTCGCTGCCGTGTGGTGCTCCGTTGGCCCCTGGCTTCGCCGTCATCGCCTGCCTCAGGACGACGACTGTTTCCCGAGAGAAGAGATCGGCATCCGGCCATCACATCCGTCTGCCACAACTTAAACGTCTGTCATCATCTGAGCAGCAGCTTTTCCCACGCTGTGCTCGCACGCTTTGCAGCATCGGCAAGCTTCGCTGCCGTCCACGCCGTACCTGGCGCCCCGCTCGAACAACACAGTCGCATCATCACTCATTGCCACGCACGAGACGAGATACACAAAACGTACATACATTACAATCACACACACGGCAAACTAGGCACTCTGCATTATATTGCCTTGGTTGTTTTGCCGGCCGGAATCTTGCCGTCGCACATTGCCTTACCTCTGCTCCCGCCACTGGCCCGCCGCGGCCTGCGCCAAAACAAGGAGAAGGAAACAAGGTCGGAGGAGCACGGGAACCCACAAAAAAAGCCTCCCGTCCGTCTCTAGAGGACCACCGGACCCGGAATCATCGTTTCATCTGTCTTGAGTGTCGGACGTTTGCCTTTCTTGTCGTCGTCCGCTCCCTGTTCTGTCTTCTGCCTGTTCTGCCTGTTATACTGCCCCAAGTCCTGCTCAGTTGGTTACCGTGCTGCTCGTTGACGAGACACGGGTTCTGCGCCCTTTCCTTTGCACATTGCACACACACAGCCATTACCACGAGCGGGCTCAACACTCTTTCTTCACGCATCTTTCACCCTCTTTCTACGCACAGTCTGCATTGTGCGCCCTTTCTTTCTTTGTTTGTTGCACAGAATCGCCTCCCCTCCTCCTGTCCGGTTACCCTCCTGCGTGGCGCTGGCTCGCCAACGCTTGAAGCACAAGAAAGCACAAGATGGATCCGTCAAGGACCATCGAAGAGAGAGGATCTCATGGATCCTTAGAGGTACAACCCACGTCAACAATTGACCCTTATACCACGTCGCTAAATGGTGTGAATCAGCCTATGAATCTGGTTTTTCGTGATGCTCTGTGGTGGACTCTGGGCGCCGCTGGCATGCTGGTGCTCGCCATACGAATGATGGAAATTCTATGGGCCCAGCTACGACAAGTGTCAGCCATGTCGGTGCCGAGAGAAAAGCAGCAATACTGGAAAGTAGCTCAATGGAGCTGGATGCCTGGTTTGAAGAAGCACGTCATCTACGCGCCTCTCTGGCGCAAACGACACAATCGCGAATTCAAACTGTCCTCGGCCGTCAACGTGGGCACTCTACCCTCTCGATTACACACGATCATCATCTCCATCTACCTTGCCAGCAACGTGGCCTACATGTTTATTGTGAAATGGTCGTCGCACAACAAGTACGCACTATGCGCCGAGATCCGTGGCCGCTCGGGCACCCTGGCGCTTGTCAACATGGTGCCTCTTGTGATTTTTGCCGGTCGCAACAACCCGCTGATCTCGATTCTTAAGATCAGCTTCGACACGTATAACCTCTTGCACCGCTGGATGGGCCGTCTGGTGGTAATTGAGTCGATTCTACACACGGTCGCGTGGCTGATACCGGCGGTCGCAAGCAAGGGCTGGGATGGTGTAGGCCACTCCTTTATCGCTAGTTCTTTCATTGGATCGGGCATGATTGGCGTGGTGGCCTTGACGCTTCTGTTGATCTTTGCAGTATCGCCCTTTCGCCATGCCTTTTACGAGACCTTTCTCAACATGCACATATTCCTGGCCCTCATCGTCTTTGTGTGCACATGGGTCCACTGCGCGTCGTCGGAAATGCCAGGCGGCCTGCCCCAGCTGTCGTGGATCATGGCCATCATGGCCCTTTGGTTTGCCGATCGATTCGCTCGACTTATCCGACTTACGCACATGAACTGGTCGAAACGGGGGTTTACCGATGCCTTTTGCGAAGCCATGCCCGGCGAGGTGACGCGGGTCACGCTCAACCTTCCTCGATACGTCAATATTCAACCCGGCACACACGCCTATTTGCGATTCGCCGGTATCAAGGCCTGGGAGAGCCACCCGTTCTCCATCGCCTGGGTCGACCACTCGACGGATCATTCTCTCCCCACGGCGGAAAAGGAGCTGCTGCATGGCGGCTTGGACAAGACGCAGGCGACAACCTCGGTCGGCTTTGTCATTGGAGCGCACACGGGACTGACCAGAAAATTATACAGCCAAGCCTGCCAGTCGCCGCGCGGCATTCGACTTCGCGCAGCCATGGAGGGCCCTTACGCCGGCCACCACAACCTCGACTCGTACGGCCACTTGGTGCTTTTTGCGGGATCTACAGGCATCACGCATCAGATTTCGTATCTGAAGCATCATCTGGAAGGGTACAATAACGGCACCGTCGCCACCCGACGCCTGACGTTGGTGTGGATCATCCGATCATACGAGTCCCTCGAATGGGTTCGACCATATATGGACGCCATCCTACGTATCCCGAACCGCATCGACGTACTCCGCATCCAGGTGTTCGTCACCCGACCGCTAAATCCGCGCGATATTGTCAGCTCGAGCTCCACCGTTAAAATGTTCCCGGGCCGGCCGAATATTCCTCTCCTGCTGATGAAGGAGGTGCAGGAGCAAACGGGGGCCATGGCAGTCACCGTGTGTGGGCCTGGCGGTCTAGCAGACGATGTGCGTGGCGCAGTACGGATCGTACAAGGCGAGACGGTGGTGGACTTTATTGAGGAGAGTTTCACGTGGTAGAAGCTATGCGCCTGAGACGGTCTTGTCGGCCGTGCGCAGGAATTGTTCCAATTTTTCAATTGTATATATATTTGATGCATGCAAGCACGGTCGCTGAACAACTGGCTCACGCGCATCTGACGCTCTTGTCATGGCTCAATGGAGGAGAAGTGAGTCTTGGATTTCAAGGAGCGAGGGCTGTGCAGGGCGGCCGCTAGATTTGTAATTTTTTGCTTTCACGATACATAACAGCATAGCGTTTGCTTTATAGGGAGGGAATGTTGTGCGGTGTGGATGTTACATTATACAGACCTACATACCGAGACGTATAGTAGTGGTAGTGGCCACTGGCCGTTGGCCATGGGGGTTTAGGCCATGGGCCAGGAGAATATTTTTCTTTGTTGCTTCTTATGAGGGTAGAATGTTGAGGGCGGGTTAGCTTTTTGTAATATGGACTTGGCCATGATGTTTTATCAATTGTTGTGTAGGGGGCGTGTGCACTGTGACTTGGCTCAGCGACTTGACGTGGCTGGATACCTAATGTTGAAACTTGACTGACGATGGACGTCTACCCACTGCTTGAACGTCTTTTGTTGCTGCGAATCTTGGCCTACTATCATATATGTACCCGAGTCTACCATCTGAAGCGAAGATAGTTGTTGTGACAAGCGCCAATATATGGGACCAGGAACTGGTGAATGTCAAATTCAGAAACGCAGTCATCGACTGTGGCTCTACAAAGAACCTTAGAGGCGTATGGTCTCCATCTTCCTCCTCAGCGGGTGTGACAAGGGCCTGTAGGTATTAGGAACTTGGAACTGAATGTCTAGAACGCAAACATCGACTATGGCTCTACAAAGAACTCTGAAGGTCTGTGATGTCCCTCAGAGATCGAGGGGAGAGCCGGCGATATATACATATACACAAAATGTCCTACTATCTGATCTGTCCTCCTTGTCTGTCAACTTGTCTGATGATCTGTCCTCCTGTCTGTCTCCGGCAATGCCTGCATATCCCGAATACATGATGGCCCCCGAGATGAATTCTCTGATGCGCTAAAAGCGCCCGTAATCCGGCGACCTCGATGCGCTGGCAGCGCCTGTAATCTAGCGGCTCCAATGCACTGGGTGCATTGGCGGGCGCCTGAACAGCGGCTCCAAAATGCAGTGAGACGTAGCTCCGGGTGGCGTATGCTAACTCAGGGCGAAATGTCTCCAGCGGGTCATGTGTAGACGCCCCGTGTGACAGACCCCGACAGCCTGTATACTGTAAGCACGTGATTTGCGGTGAGTTTGGTCTTTCACAGAATCTCTACCACGAATTTGTGATCGCTTCAAGTCGTCAGGAACGTGTAGACCTTTCCTACCGAAACTACGTATCACTGTGCACACTCAGGCATCACGTTGGCGTCATGTCCCTATCTGAAGGCAGCCAGCAGCAGCCTCCAGAGCCCTACCCTCTGAGTAGGTTTGAAAGGCGATGTATCCGTGCGAAACAGCAACCTTTTCTCGATGAGAGACCTATGAGCGATACTGCGGCGGCTTGTGCATGGAAAGATTTTCGTCACCCTCTGCTAGGGCGATTTACGCACCCGGGAAGTTTCAAGTTCATGAAAGTGCTCGGATTCGGGGTAGATGGAGTTGTTTGGAAAGTCCGCATCGACAGCCAAACATATGCGCTCAAAGTGGTAGGTTCCTCTTGGAAGTTCAAAGAATTGTTCATCAAGCACATGGCACAGTACTGAAGACTGGGTATGTTGCTGATTGTGTAGTTTTGGCACGCAAAAGCGCCGGAAGGTACAGACTACTGGGCGCTCCAACGGGAGTGCCACAATGCGTCGCTCATCGCGAAGATGCGTTTCGCCATCGAAAATTCCTCGGAGCCCATCTGGTTGAAGCCAAATCCGAAAACATTCGATGACGCAGCTTCCAATCTCCACGCTTTTTCCGCGGAGGGCCGCAGCGAACAACGTTTTCGAGATATGCCAGGCGCTGTGGAATACAGTAACAGCACCGCACCTCGTCTAAGGGAGTGCTACGGGTGGACGTCAATCAGCGGCAAGGAGCTTTGGGCCTTGCCCCCACGCCTGCGACCTCCCCAGTTAACAATTGACCGACACGAAGTGCGCAACATGTGGCCGACTGAAGAGTACCGCGCCATTGTGTACGAATATGTGCCTAGCAGCGAGGCAGGGCTGGATGCCGAGGTTGTTCAAGCGCAGCTGGACTTCTTCTGGCTTGGTGGATGGTGTATGGTGCCGATGCGGATTGAGAATTGGGGAGGTGCCGGCATCTTGCTCGATATATCAGATGCCATATGCCTTTGCCATGCTGGATGGCATACGCATAGATATTGGCGAACAGAGGCAAAAGACGTGATGCAATACCTAGAATCATGATTCGATGAAGGCCGTAGCCCATGTCAATTCATCCGTAGCTTAGTAGATGCTACCTAGATGCGGGAGGCAGGCGCCTCCGTCCGAGTGCCAGGCCTGTCGACTCGCGATATCAATAATCAAACAGCAGAAGGAGAGGCCCTAGGAGCTTCGAACGGCCGCGCAAAGGCGCCACAAGTGGCTCGAGGACTTGCTCGGCCCAGTAAACCGTATCGCAGGCCCTGACTATTGTCTGAGAGTCTGAGAGAGTCAACTAGGCACATGTCGATCAGAAATAAACCATCAGTTCCCTGTCCGTCGGGTCTTTACGAGTTCACTCCATCAAAGCCGCCTGGAACCCGCTCGTGTTGGACGGGGCACGTGAAATGAGGTGCTAAGTATTCGGCTTACTCATCCGGCTGCCAACCCGATAGTACAGCGACTCACTCGCTCGATGAAAGATGAATGTATCGAAACCTCATTCACAAAACCTCGTGCGCCTGCTTTTAGAAGTCTGACTTGGCTTGGGATATTCCGTGCGTAGCCATCATGTCTCGTCCAGTCGCGCGCCGTTTATACAACTCGCTGCCGTCGAGGCCCACGCCACCCTCGGCTCGGCTGATCGGCTTCACTTCACTCGACCTGCGTCATCACCATCACCATTACCATGGCCGTTCCGTGCACTCAACATCAGCCTCGCGCTCGAAAGCGGCGTCCAACCCAGCCATGTCTTTTCCATGCCTGGACGCGCTGGAAACTCGCTCTGCTACGCTTTCCCGCGTCAGTTCAGATTCGGGCCCAGAGCCCTCCTATACGTCTGGTGCGACGGAGAACTTTCATTGCAAAGATCCCTTACTACTCGACTGGGGAGGCATACTCCCGCAGTTCACCGTTGCCTACGAAACCTGGGGGCAACTGAACGCTGAGAAGAGCAACGCGATTCTCCTCCACACAGGCTTATCCGCGTCGTCGCACGCGCGATCCACCGAGGCCAACCCACGACCGGGATGGTGGGAGAAGTTCATCGGGCCGGGCGCACCGCTTGACACGAACAGATATCACATCATTTGTACCAACGTCATAGGAGGGTGCAATGGGTCGACGGGGCCCAGCAGCACTGATCCCGGCAACGGGGAGCGCTATGCGACGAGGTTTCCTATCCTGACCATGCAAGACATGGTGCGCGCGCAGTTCCGATTGCTCGACCACCTCGGCATCGAGACGCTCTACGCCAGCGTGGGGAGTTCCATGGGCGGGATGCAGTCTCTTTCTGCGGGCGTCTTATTCCCCTCGAGGGTCCAGCGCGTTGTCACCATCTCGGGATGCGCCAGGTCTCATCCGTACAGCATTGCCATGCGGCACACCCAGCGACAGGTTCTCATGATGGATCCGAACTGGAATAGGGGCTTTTACTACAAAGGCGTCCCGCCGCACGCGGGCATGAAGCTCGCTCGCGAAATCGCTACCGTCACGTATCGCTCCGGACCGGAATGGGAAAAGCGCTTCGGGCGCAGGAGGGCTGATCCGAGTAAACCGCCTGCGTTGTGCCCAGACTTTTTGATCGAGACGTATCTTGACCACGCGGGCGAGAAGTGGTGTCTTAATTACGATCCAAACTCGCTGCTGTATATTAGTAAAGCTATGGATCTGTTTGATCTGGGGCACGAGAACCAGCTCG
This sequence comes from Claviceps purpurea, assembly GCA_029405325.1. Classification (NCBI taxonomy): domain Eukaryota; kingdom Fungi; phylum Ascomycota; class Sordariomycetes; order Hypocreales; family Clavicipitaceae; genus Claviceps; species Claviceps purpurea. The sequence continues at coordinate 4,287,844 of CM055782.1, read as the reverse complement.
CCACCTCGGCGCGTCGGTCCGCGCGTGAAAAGGTTCTTCTCTCAAGCTCAAATCAGGCTTCAGTTACAGATAACTCAGAGTGCAGCCTCACGTTGCCACAGAAGCCCTACGATGAGCAGCCAGGTTCACATCCGCAGACGAACGATGAAGATTCGGTGGACCTTGGCCAGGCTGCGTCGGGGCGGCCGGGACCACCCGAAGACCTGATCCGGGGCCTGGCTGCTCTGAAAAACAAACCCACGCTGGTCATGGGTGTGGTGAGCGATATGCTGTTCCCGGCGTGGCAGCAGAGGGAGATTGCAGACGCGCTGCGGCTGGCGGGCAATACGGCGGTGACGCACGTGGAGCTGAGTGAGGAGACGAGTTTGTTTGGACATGACACGTTTTTGCTGGACTTGAAACATATTGGGGGTAATATCAAGAAATTTCTGGATTGAGAAGGGATGCGACGTGTGGCATGGAGCACCGGCATCCTTCTGGCGTTCGTGCGTTGTTAGATGTCAATGTATCTACGCTATGCGGAAAGACATCGATTACTGATTTACGTCATGCCTCTACTGCCATGCTGTACAAGCCCTCTATCATATGAGTGACGGGCCTTTTGTATTGACGATGCTCACGACCTAAAGGCTAAACATCAGCGACCAGGGAACGAATACACTCGCACTTGACCTTGGAGCCCTGATGGATGTGTGCATTCCACACGGCATCAGAAATCTGACGCGCAATGTCTGTACTACTTCCGAGGCAAATACCGGCCAAGATGAAGATGTGAGAACAAGTCACAAACTACCTGTGCCTCTCACGCTTCTAGCCTTGTCGCACAATTGAAGACGTGGGCCAGTAGGATAATTACCTCGCACGAGTAATAGGTTGGCCACGCTTAGGCATAGCCGCATATCCATCAAGGGAAGCAGCTTGGCGGTTCATGGTTGCATTCGCGAGACGCGCAACCCTTTTCGCCTCGAGAACGCGGCCGCGGCACCACATCAACTGTCGCACTGTCTTGGCGGTAATGGCCCATGGGTGTACTCCGAGGCAAAGCGAGCTCCCATGTTTGCGGCCACCCTATGACTGAATATGAAGCATCTCCATACATATATATCACTCAAGTGCGCTCTTGTTATCCAGACCTTGACCTCATCTCTAATCAGCAGTTTAGCATCTCCAATACAGCAGATACGCACCATTGCCTTGGTTCTGAACCACAGTGTCTAATACAACCACGACCTCAACATGCGTCCTGCACTCTTTGTGATGGCTGCCTTGGCAAGCATGGCCGTTGCGGCACCGGTGGAGGCTCCACAGGACGTGGTGACTCGGGATTCGGCCAAGTCTCCATCCGAGAAGTCGCCCTCGATGAAGTCGCCCTCGATGAAGTCGCCCTCGATGAAGTCCCCCTCAATGAAGTCTCCATCCGAGAAGTCGCCCTCGATGAAGTCTCCCTCGATGAAGTCCCCCTCAATGAAGTCTCCATCCGAGAAGTCGCCCTCGATGAAGTCCCCCTCAATGAAGTCTCCCTCGATGAAGTCCCCCTCAATGAAGTCCCCTTCAATGGACTCCCACTCCGAATAAAGTTGATCTCATGTGTATGTACCTGTTTCTATGGAAGAACATTTCGCATTCTGTGCCATGTATGATGTGCTGACCTCTAGAAAGCACCGTCAATACTTGAAGAGAGAAGAAGAGTTCTTAATGGGAGAAGCTGGTAAACCCCCAACGCAGGAGATGAGTGAACTGGTTCATAGATATATAAGTCGTGTCTAGAAACAGCGTTATGGGGGAACGTTCGTGAAATGACTTTGAAACTTGCAGAGACGCATATAGATAATGCCACGGCAATTTGAATCAATTCTGGGCTTTTATCATGGATCTTTTTATGGTGGTAGGAAAATGATCTCAAGTGACCCCATAATTCCCCGTGTCTTCCTCACCTTGACAGGCACATGTACGGGTAGGTGTGTAGGAGGTACTATACCTACCTACTAGTACTAGGTACCGTACCTAACGGAGTACATCATGGCTAAGCTTGAACGCATCATCCCGAGCGAGGTCCAGGGTTATGCCTCGGTGCCCTAAGCTGGGAAAGCAGAACGCTCAGGCCGACATCCATCATGTGATACCACTTTGTTAGCAAAGGTCTAAAGAATGAAGCCGCCTGAACTTACAGCGATACAAGTTCTTCAATTTATCGTCAGATTCGGCAATATTCAGGTAACGTACGAATCGGAACACGTATTGGAAGTTTGGAACCGGTCGAGCGAGAAGGTACCGCTTAGGAGCTTCCTTGCGGAGTCTCGCTATGTTGCGGCGGCGAAACTCCCGCCGTTTCGGTCGGCAGGTTCTCAGCCGATATCTCGTCTAAACAGTCATCTATGTGCGCCTCGGATAATGTGGCTACAGATAAGTCGAGCAGTTGTTATGAACTTGCCTCCATCCGCTTGATGGCGTTGTATTTCCAACCATCTTTCAATCCGTTTGCTTTGTCAAGCTGGACGTCAAAAAGCGGACCCTCAGACACACCGAAAGAACGATTGGTTGAACGATCGTACTACCTACATGTATCAAAGGTGCAAATATTACATGACGCCGGAATGTGACGCATGTTTTATTAAAGCCGAGGTACGGTTCCCTCTGTTCCTGTTTTAACCAGTCAGGAATGCACCGGGACGAACGTGCGGTAAGTGGTGAATTGTTGGAGATATTTGGCACATCCCCATCAGAATAAACGCCTTCTTGCATTTCATAATCCGGCTGTGAGCCTGTGACACCTCACTAGGTGTATGGTTTCACAGTCTGCGCGGGATTCCTCCCAGACAACTCGTGAGTGAAATCAGACACCCAGTGAGGTGTCACAGCCGGATAATGAAATGCAAGAAGGCGATGATTCTGATGAAGATATGCCAAATATCTCCAACAGTTCACCAGTCACCGCACGTTCGTCCCGGTGCATTCCTGACTGGTTAAGAGGAACACAGGGAATCGTACCTCGGCTTTAATAAAACATGCGTCATATCCTGGCGTCATGTTATATTTGTACCTTTGATAGTACGATAGTCAACCAATCGCCACAAGTTCTTTCCGTGTGTCTGAGGGTCCGCTTTCTGACGTCCAGGTTGAAAAAGCATAAGGGTTGAAAGATGGTTGGAAATGCAACGCCATCAAGCGGATGGAGGCAAGTTCATCTTGCCGCTCGACTTCATCTCTAGCTAAATCATCCGAGGCGTACATGGATGACTGCTTAGACGATGTGAGGAATCGGATACCCCTACTGACCCGACCAAAAGGTCAGAACACTAAGCTGGTAGGAACCGGCTTAGTGGGGGTATATATAGGTACAGCACAACGGTCAGAGCTGCAACAGAGTAGCCGTCACAGACGACATGTCGGGTGAGAACCTGCCGACGGAAACGGCGGCGAAATTCGCCGCCGCAACATCGCGAGACTTAGCAAGGAAGCTACTGGGCGGTATCTTCTCGCTCGACCGGTTCCAATAGGTACGTGTTACGATTCGTACGTTACCTGAATCTTGCCGAATCTGACGATAAATTGAAGAACTGGTGCCAGTGTAAGTCCATGTGTCTCCATTCTTTAGGCTTTTGCTAACAAAGTGTATCAGCCATCTGGGTGGAGGTCGGCCTCAGCGTTCTGCTTTCCCGGCCCAGGGCGCGAAGCATACCTAACCCTGGACCTCGCTCCGGATGATACGTTTAAGTTTAACCATGATGCTGTTTTGGAACGCTGGAAGATGTATGGTGACAACCCTCATCTCAACTTTCTGCGTCCAACGCCGCGCGATGTTGCTGTGCTAAGGACCCCTCGTGCACAAGTCCGGAGACCAAAAAGCAAACCTGCGAGTGCTCCTCACGCAGAAAGAATATGTTTGACATCAGTGGCTTCCTTTGAATCCAAGACGGATGCGGAGAGTCAGTGATGAGGCACGACGTTTTGAGTTCAAAACAATATTGCTTGCGGCTTCAGCTGTCTTAGCTCGAGGGACTATCCGCCTTCAGCGCTCACGGCTGTTAAGGTGGAGTACGGTGGAGCACTGGAGAATGGACTGGGTGGCAGATACAGTCTGACCCCGCTAAAACGATCCGCTACAAAACGATATCCTCACTCTAACGATAAATTTGGGCCTCATTTTCCGAAATCCCCATACAAATAACGATAAACCCCGCCATAGCGATAGCGATACGATTTTGCTCGAAAAATCACGTGATATCGTTATATCGGGGTCATCGCGACACAATTTTTTGGCTCATTCCACCCACTTCCTCACGCAATATCTGCCCCAACTCATCGCGACACAATTGTTTTGGCTCATTCCACCCATTCCTGTTCTTTCCCACCTTAAACACCCCTTGTTGATAGAAGTAGGTGCGTATGTGGCACGTCACCAATCGTATTAGGTAGGAACCTATGTACTGTTCGTGTGGAGTTATGCTACCCTAAACGATTCAGCATTTGGTACATGATGAATAAAAGGTGCAAAACGCGTAGGCTTTAATGTTCTGTATATCAAATGAAGTCCTGTATTTTTTCCTTTGCGTCTGATTGTACATACAATAGCCCCGTGCGCAGGTGGAAGCTTTGGGCTGGGAGTCGGGACACGCATACGGTGACATGCAACATCAATATTGTGTGGCGATTTGAACATTCGATATTGCTGACACGTCAACTCGACATGGTATTATGGTGGGGCAGCATGCCAGATCAGTGGTCATGTGATGAGGCACGTGATGAACTCAAAAAACGTGAGATTCGATAAAACGATATCCCGATATAACGATGGGCTGGAGGCCATTTAGCAGATATCGTTTTAGCGGGGTCAGACTGTAGGGCCATGGGCATTTTTGTATTGGAAGTACAGTGGCCCCGCACAAATAACACAAAACTTCCTCCACTTTTCGACGCGACGCGTCAATTGACCTTCATTCACAAACCAACCCATCATCTTTGAGCAGCCATGGAGACGCCAGAACGCCCTTTAAAACCATTCAAAAGACATTCGACGCCACGCACTAGGAATCGCGTGTGGTCAGCCCTTACCGCAGGCAAATCGGCCACACAGATCGCTCAAGAGGAGAGAATTCTCCCAAGCCTCGTATATGGCATTAAAAAACGCTTCACGAAACAAGACTGGGGGATTTCACGGAAAGGGCGAGGACGTCCGAAAAAGCTATCGAAACATGATATGCGACGTATTCAGGCATACATTAACCAAAAACCCTTCACTTCAACTAGAGAGCTTATGGAAACATGCGCTCCTCATGTTTCTACGGACACAATTGCACGACACCTCAAGGAAGAGGGAGTCATGCATCGCAAAGCCGCACAGCGACCATTTTTAACTGAAGAACATGCCCAACTAAGACTCCAATTTGCGCTCAAGTATCGTGACAAGCCGCTTGCGTGGTTTCGTCGCGTACTATGGACAGATGAATGCGCTGTTGCGCGCGGCGATGGACAGGTCCAGGCGTGGGTTTGGCGCCCCGCAGGTCAGAACTGCACCTTGAACTTGTATTCACGATAACTCGGATTCTAACCAATGGATTGTACTCATTTTAGGTTCAAAAGCTGTATGGAGGCCAGTCCAGAGGAGTCACCCCTAGCTCCTCGAGGCAATCTTTCACGATTTTGGCAGTGTGAATGGGCGCATTGTCATGCATGAAGATAGTGTCACTATCTAGCATGGTTGGGAGGTATTCCTCAAGGTGATCACGGTAAACCGCGCTTGTGACGCCGCCTTTCTTTGAGTCGGGGTCCCGGAAGGACAACGAGAGGACCCTGATTGCCGTAGCGAATTCTACCCCAAAACATAACGGGGGACCCCGACTCAAAGAAAGGCGGCGTCACAAGCGCGGTTTACCGTGATCACCTTGAGGAATACCTCCCAACCATGCTATGTAGATAGTGACACTATCTTCATGCATGACAATGCGCCCATTCACACTGCAAAAATCGAGAAAGATTGCCTCGAGGAGCTAGGGGTGACTCCTCTGGACTGGAGACTTGAGCGCGGATTGAAACCTTTTTTAGACATGCCCTTCTCTCAAAAATGGGCATCGTGCGACTTGGCATGCATGACTCCCCTTGCCTTGAGGTATCGTGCGATTGTCTCCGTAGAAACATGAGGAGCGCATGTTTCTTCAAGCTCTTTGGTGCTAGTAAATGACTCTCGATTTATGTTTGTCTGGAAGTGTCGCAAGTCGTGTTTTGTTAGCTTGGTCGGGTGCCCTCGCCCTTTTGGTGAGATCCCCCAATCTGGGTAGGGAACCGTTTTTTAATGCCATAAACGAGGCTTGGGAGAATACCCTCGTCATTAGCGATCTGCTTGGCCGATTTGCCTGCTGTTAAGGCTGGATAGACGCGATTCCTTGTGCGTGCCGTCAAATGTTTTTTGAATGGCTTCAAAGGGCGTGGTGGCGTAGCCATGGCTGGTCAAAAATGATGGGTTGGTTTTTGGATGAAGCTAAATTGACGCGTCGCGACGAAAAGTGGAGAGATTTTCGCGTTATTCACTTGGGGCCACTGTAGGTATCTTCTAGAGGCCAAGAGCCCAAATTTTGTACTGAGTCAAGAAAAGCACACATCAGTGACAAGAGAAGAACAAGCATCACTCAAGTCAATACAAAAACACCTCATTTGCTTCCCCCAATGATCTGACAGAAGCAGAGCATCTGGGAAGGCACACCGTATGTTCAGCATCACCAAATTTATCAATGTCGCATGTCGCCCTTCGCAGATGGCATCAACAAAACATTTGAATAAAATCAATGCACACCTTGGTGGTCCTTCAGAAAGTGAAAATGTGGTACATATCGCAGCCTGATACCAAAACTTCCGCAGCACAGCCCGATATGGTCGATGGTCAACGAGTACACTCGCAGACATATAGCATGGTCCTATACTCATCAAGTAAGGTTTCAACGAGAAGGACGCCGAGACACAATCTATGTGGCTGGTAATGTGCAGAATCCGTACGGTAAAGTCGTCTCACGGGTTATTCCTGCAGGTTCGATCTGATGTCGATATCAGGCTGCCACGTTTTTTCTTTTGAAAACACCACCAATGTGTGCATTGATCGATGAGGTTCGATCAAATGCAACGTTGATGTCATTTGCAAAGAACGCGCGGCCTTCATCCAGTAGTTGTAGCTATTCCAAGTTCTTCTCTAACGGGTATTCAATCTGGTCTAGACTCAAGTTTGTCAGAGTGCTCTCGTGTCAGATTGCCTTGGCCCTTCCTTCAGTGTCGATCGCATGATGATTCGCATCTGGTGTCCGGCAATAGAAACGTTCAGAATCAAAAGCTTGGTCGTCGAGGGAGGGGGGAGACGCATCGCAGGCTTCGTAGAATATCACTTTTGGCTTCTCTCTGAAGCCACTCAATTCTTCAAGCTTATTTGAAAAGCGATTGCCTCTTTTCCCGTGGTTAAGTGCCCTGTATTCTTCGGGAAGCCATGTCCTCAACGGTCAGTGAATCGTGAAAAAGGTTTAAACCAAGACAAACATATTAGCGAATAATTGAGTCTTGCCAATTCTGGACCTCTTTGTCCTGGATCTGTTGACCTTGCCTTGGATCCGCTGATGCGATGCCTTCCGACATAGATGCCGGCCTATGTAGCTGTCACAAATAATGGGTTTTGGGTGATAGTGTGCTTGTATTGATTGATCGTGACTTGTGATGTTGTGTTACCGCCCAGCGTTATCGGACCTCCAAGTACCCATATCCGACAGTAGCAGCCGATGGAAAGGCGTTGTGAGCCCTGGAGTCACTTCTGCTGCCGACCGACGAAACCCACACGATTCCGCGCGGCCAGCGAGAAGTGACCCTAATTATCTGCGAGGTCGTGAAGTGAACAATGATCGAGAACCTCGGAATGCATTATCTGCGCGAATCCAGATGCGTGATGGGACGATGTTGAGAATAGATGCACACCTACGTGCTACATTAGGTACATTGTATACCTACTGTAGGTACAGTGCATATTGAAGGCTAGTACCTAATTCTCACTGTACATAACTTGCGGAACAAAGAAGGCACGCGGATGAAGGGCTGATTACTGTCCGGATAGAGAGTTCGTACTGTCCAAACGCACCGTGCCCCTGAAGAACCCTTCTTTCTGCCTTCTTCGGCTTCCTGCACCACCCATCATGGGCCATTGATTCTTGTCAACATGCCATTCGCTGGCCGCACAGATTCATCGGAAGCTTCTTGGTGCTTCAGTGTACCGTCGCTCGAACGAAAGGAATAAAAACCGCAGTCTATAAGAAAACCACTTGAGAGCAAAGGCTTTTCATGGCCCAAGTCCAGTCGACGTCTGCGTCACTACATCTATCTGCTGCGTTCCAGCACTCCTGTATAACAGAAATCGCACGATCAAACGAACCTACGCCACCCGATGTTTCCGCCGCAGCGCTAATGGCTAGGTCCAGGACAAAAACGCGGTCCTCGCCTTCCGCCAAGCATCCCGTTAGACAGAGCGGCCAGCAGAGAGACGAGAGCGCCTGCGCACAACATCGGCAGCGAAAGAGAGTGATGGCGTCTCGAACACGGTTGTGAACGTCCGGTACCTGCCTACGGGCTCCAGATATGACAACGTGTAGATACACCAGAGCGGCTGCTGCAAACACTTCTGTCACGTAGTGAGTGAGGACCGGCGGTGCTGTTGAGTGCAGGAGGCTGCTCGGCAAGTGCCGCTCAGTATAGAGCCATGGAAACGTCTCCTTTGCTCGTTGGAGACGCAGCTTTAAAGATGTCTCAATGTTGTGTGCGCGCTTGACCAGTTCGACCACGCTGAGTGTGCCGGTTTTCGCAGCACCCTTCTTCCAGACATCTAGCTCGACCACCTCTATGATGCCTGCGACAACCCAATCCTGGCAGCAAATCGCTTGTGATAGGTACTCGGTATCTGTTCGCCTCGTCTGCATCTGCAGCAAAGCGTTTGTATCGCCATCTGGCAGTACAGGGGCCTGCCTCATGGAACAGCTCCACATTGCATTGCACCACCGCAGGGAATTTGCGATGAAGCTGAGGGCTGGCGTGCTCATTTCTGTTGTCTGACCGTTTTGCGATGAAACAGCGAGGCCTCGACGCTCCCAAGAAAGCTTGCAGAGACTGAAGGCGCGGATAATGTGTGCTCTGCAGACATCCGGCCTTCCTCTGCGTGCCTAGAGAACCGCCATCGTCAGTACGGTGGAAGATGGCTATTCAGGATGTCATGTAACAAGGTGGACGGGAGGAAGCGATCCTACTTCTAGTATCGCTAACTGGAGGCTCGCAAAACAGTACCCCAGCGACTGCTCATCACTCCCATCACCGGCCATATTACTAGCAGCCTGTTGGTCACCACCCATTTCCTCGAGGGCTCGACTGTGGAAATATGTCTCATCTACTCGATGCCGTCAGTACCCGAAACCATATGTCGCCAGAGGCCGCGGTATCAGACTGACCTTGACGAAGACCATACGCGCTTAGACTCAGCGTTGCCCAATAGCAGACGGCACTTCTGCTGATGAGGAAAAATTGCCAGCTGCGATTTTCTCGAGATGACGCAAACGGAAGCTGTAGATACCGCATATTATCAAAGTAACAAAGCAGCAAATCAGCCTCCTTTAGCGTAGGTCGCAGTCCATATTGATCATGATTTCCAGAAACAGACGATGCAGTGCCGGACCGGGTGAAATAGTCGGTGGCTTGTCCCACAAACGCACTTGTCGCTGATGTAGTCGCGGTTGCAGCGGTCAACAATAGTTCATCCAGTTCTGGCAGAGTCGAAATAAATTCGGCATCCTCATTCTCAGTGTTTGGGACGGTCGTTATGGACGGCCAAATGTCGTCACCGCCTCCCAAGTCAGCAGTGATCAGTGGCTTCGACTCTGGTCCCTTATTCGATCCTGTCAGCAGTTCATATGAAGCTGTGGCGGATCTTTCTGTCCCCAATGTGCCAGGCCCCACGGCCGAAGGCATGGATGCATGCTCCAGCTGTACCTGTGTCTTTACTTCAGGGTAGTCAGTCAGCGAATACAGTCCTCGCTCATAGGAAGAAGCCGAGATATGTGCCTCTGATGCTGATGCTGACATCGGAGCTGATGCAGATGTCCAAATGGGCGTTTTTCTGCGTATGGCTCGCTTAGTCTGCTGTGCTCGAAGCTTTTCCTGGTAGTTCCCATCCATCCAGGACGGACGAACCCCGTAGCCGTCACAGGAGATGCTGAGTTTCTCACACCTATGACAGCTGGGCTTCGACTCATCACACTTCTTACGGCGAAGCCTGCATGTCCAACATCCCGTGGAGCTTCGCATCCTTGTTGCCGTCGGCTTTGTTTCCATTTTGATCGTTGGCTTCATCTTGACCTGGCCCCTGGGAGCGGGAAAAAGCAGGAGTGATACCTGATATCCTGCACCCTGAGCGAGCTGCTTTGAGGACCATCGCTTTTCCGAAACCTTGACGTCTTATCCGGCCCCATTGCGGACGCGAATTTTCCGGCAATAGATTAAAGACATGACCATGGAGGCGAATGCGAAGTGTCTATAGTTCTGTTGAGCTGCAGAACGCTTCGCATCCTGATGAGCACTTATTAGAAGTAGCCACGCATTTTCGGCAGGTAAACATGCAGAAGAATGTGCATTGTGACGCACACGATGCAACCCCCACCCCGGTGTTGAAGCTTTGTACCTACCTTTGAAGACATACAATGGTAACAGTGAGCACTGAGTATAGCATAATATAGCATCAATACGAAGTAAGTCAATACAACGAGCCACTGTTTGACATCTGACAGCATGACTCTGCAGCGTTCATGAGGGCTTCACTTCTTGATGAGCAGGATGCACGTTTCACACAAAGCATTGAATCTGACGACTGTATTTCGTCCGAAGATTATGTACTGGTTCCGCCAGTATCTAATTTCTCCTCTTTCGGCGTTCGCCCTGATATGGAGGCATTAAGAGCTACTATATGTGGTACACACAGCAAGGAGTCGTACTACGATACGAAGAATGAGCAAGTAGACGTGCGAGCATGTGAACCTGTAGGGTCGCTTCAGGTAGCATGCTTATCCTCGGGCTCCTTCTTTCGGTTACACAATGCTATAGGTGCCACCCTGTGATCAATCATGCATGTGTCAACCCCTCCTTTCGGCTTTCGGCACCACCGCTTCCTGCCGCTCTATTGCTTATTGCTGATGGAAGAATTGGTCACTGACGGGAACTTGGATCGAAGCTGTTAGACTTGGGGCTATGTACTCAGTACTGGCGTTACCATGGCGTCGGGCGAGATGCACCTTCGTGGTGGTACTTATCACTAGGTACATATGTTACAGCTTCATACCGTCCGCAAACAGTTTACACCTGCGAGACTGCTGCCAATGCTACAGCTCACCGATCAGCTGAAAAAAAAAAACATCAAAATCCGAGTCTCACGGCTTCGACCTTTCAGGTTCCAGATCTTCAGAGCAAAAAAAGATCCTGCAGTACGCTCAGGGCGTCAACAAAGGATGGAGTCCGGCTCAGACTCAGACATCGAGCTTGAGCCTTGGAACTCCGAGGCCAAACTAGGTGCAGCATCGACATCACTGTCACGGATCAGGCGATCTTTATTCTTTCTACCATTGACTATTGGCCTCAGTGGGTAGGTGCATCTCTATTCTGTCAATTCACGCCAGAAAAAACCAGAGTCTGACCAAGATATACAGTCTGCAGGCCGTATTTGCCCTCATCTTCTCAAACGGCTCGGTAAGAATGCTGCTCTTGGACCCTTATATCGGCCTGCCATAGACTTAAACCTACTTCTAGGCGTACCTGGCCAGCCTGGGAATCAACGGACCTGTTCTGTCGCTGGTATGGTCTGTAGGACCCATCTGCGGTCTCATATTGCAGCCCTGCTTCGGCATCCTGAGCGATCGCTGCCAATCATCGTGGGGAAGAAGGAAGCCGTTTATATTCTTCGGCGCCCTGGGATCGGTTGCGTCACTGTTAAGCTTAGCGTCGGCGGAGTTCTTGGGTAACGGCATTACGCGGATGCTATTGCCATCACAACGCCCTCACATCGAGAAGAAGAACGCTCTGCCCGCTATCTTGGCCATAATCTTTATCGTTGCGCTCAATGTTTCCGTGCAAGCCTTGCAGTGCGGCCTGCGAGCCATCATAGTCGACACGGTGCGTCCACACCAGCAACAGACGGCCAATGCTTGGGCCGGCGTCCTGGTCAGCCTTACCAACGTACTCTGCTATGGATTGAGCTACTCAAATCTGCGTCGAGGGTTGGAGTTCGAAAGCAGTTCTCAGTTCGCAGTTCTCTGTGGCATCACGTCTACACTACTGGCCACTACCGTTGCAGTGACTTGCCTCACTGTGAGAGAGGATCGTGACGGTACTGTACTGGAAGTTTACACTCGCGACGATAGACGAAGAAACTTCATTAGATCGACACTCTTCGATTTGTGTGTGGGCTTTTCAAGACTGGCGCCCGGGATTCGCACGACTTTGAAGGCTCAATTTTTTTCTTGGATGGGGTGGTTTCCATTTCTCTACTACGTGGCCACGTGAGTGACACACTCCCAATTCTTCATGCGACAACGGTCGGACTGCTCATGATTCGTTTCTATATCCCTTTGTTCCATGTACAGTTACCTCGGAAACCTCAGTAAGCTTCAGAACACTCTGCCCATGATGTTGCCACTTCGAAGTTCGACTCCGTTGACTGACCTGTACAGACAAAGCGAGTGATTTCTCTCCACACACAGAGAGCCTATTCGGCGCATCTCAAGTTGGTTCACTTGGCCTGTTGATATTCTCGTCAATATCTCTCGTGACTGGCATTGCTGTCCCTTACTTCACGGCCCATGGGTCAGCGGTGTCCGCTCGCAACTCCCGCAACAATCGAGAGCACATCATTCGCCGACTATGGGCTGCTTCTCAATTATTGTTTGCCACGGCAATGCTCCTGACTCTTCTGGTTACCTCAGTAGTCCAAGCCTTCCTTCTAGTTGGTCTTAGCGGCATCAGCTGGGCGGTGACGATCTGGGCGCCTCACGCCATCATTGGGGCGTATGCGTCGGCAGGCATGAGCCTGACGAGAGCAGAGAGGCGGTTGGCAGTTGCAGAGGATTCATTCGAGATGCGATCAGGCATCATCGTGGGTTTGCACAACGCGGCCGTGTCGGCGCCGCAAATCGTGAGTGCAGTGTGCTGCAGCTTTCTCTTCTGGGTCTTGGACGGCGTGTCTGGAGACATCATCGGGTGGACTTTCCGAATGGCAGCGGTATCGGCATTTGCTGCTGCATGGCTGATTGCGAACTCAGAAGACTAGGATGCGCGGAGGTAATTCGGTAGAGCGAATGCGAATGTTTTACCGAAGGAGAACAGAGACTACTGTTGGTGACTCGTGACATCCTCTGCGCCGAGTATGCGCACACTCAGATATACACATGATAATCTAAACTCTGAGCCCAGTCTCCTTCTCAATTACGAACCGTCCGGCTCATCATTATGAGCATCATAGCCACCGTCATCATCAGTCCTCAAATCATGCCACTGAGTCGGCAACCGCTGCTTCTTATCCGACACGAACTCATCTCCCATATCAATTCCCGAAATTGTCACCCCTCCCCTCCCGCCCCTCAATATGAGCTTGGAACAGTGATGGATATGGCCATCGGTGTTGAAGCGCGGCTCCATCGTCACCTCCGAAAACTGCGCCCGATGCAACTTGCGCCAATAAAACAGACAATGCACAACATGCCACTCCCACGAGGTGTAGTATCGGCCATCGGAGCGCACCAACTCCGCCACCTGCCCTCGGGACAAAGGCTCAGACATATTGCTGTCCGCAAAGTAGTCCCATGTGCCGTCGTTATTGGGCCCCAGGCTATCAAACTCGCCTTCGATCGCTGGGTCGCGGCAGTGCGGTGGCAGCCAGGCCGAGGACATGGGTACGTATTCGCAGTGAAGGGCCTGTGCTTCCTCGAGCGTGCTTCCACAGTAGCAGGGCAGGAGGGGGGATTGATTATGGCCCTGGTGCTGGTGCTGGCGATGGCGCTGCGATGACGATGCGGACGGAGGTGAAGGCCAGAGGGCGCGCACAATATCGACGGCTCCCCATAGAGCGAGCAGGAGGACGAGCGTGGCTGCGATACTGAGAAGTAAGATGCGGTATTTACAGCGCTTCAGGGCCTTCTTTTCGTCATTTGGCTTGCTTGCGAGCGGAACGCTCTCCGGGTCAGGCGTTGCCATTGCATCTTCTTCGTCGGCCTCGTCCTCGTGGAAGGCATTATTTTCAAATGGGAGGTAAGGTGTTATTCGGCTGGGCAGCATTGTCTCTAGCTTTTTATGTGAAACAAACGCAAAATTTCTACTTTGAGAAGCATATGGTTTGGTGGTGTATGGATGACATGAGAGAATATGAGAAAACGTAACTGAATGCTTTCTAGGAGCTTGTCAGTCGAATCTACCCATGATTAGTGAGTCACAGATTCGTACACCCCTCTCTACTCTTCCATTGACTGTTCTCTCCAAATCATTCCATCGATCCTCCGTCGCTTTCCGAGCCGCTCAGTCTTGTGACATCTGATTCCCTGCTTCATGCTGTGCCACCAACCTTCTCAACCGCCCGCGGGAGCAGAGTTCCAGGCTTTTCATCCCAGTTACAAAAGAATAGTGGCGCGTTCAATAGTGCCGCGGCCACCTGTAGCCAAGATGCTTTGATTGGAAACACTGGGAATAGGTGCGCAGATACTCTACTTAGGGACGCTCTCTTGCCACGTACTCCGCGAATCGCCGGCGGCGCGCGTCTCGCCAATGTAACCAAACCTTCTTAGGCGTGTCCTGCCTGTTTTGGATGGTCATCAGAACAATATGCCCGCAGCCCAACCACGGAATACTATTCCGATCCCTGCGACGTCTTGTTGCGCCCCCTCCCGTTTTGATGTAAAATCGCTTGTCAAGTTGACGAGGACACGACAGGCCTAACTTCAATACTCCTTTCACCCAGATTATTGTGTTCCTCCGACTGTGAATCGTCTTGCTAGAAGATGGCGGCCCCTGATAAGTCATCGCAAAGCCTCTTACAGCATCAAGACAGATTCCACGATGCTGAAGAAGATGATGATATTTCCAGCCGCACTCACGACATGAAACCGAAAGGCGTGGCCAAGCCCAAGAATTGGCATGCTATCACAATTTGCCTCTGGATTATATCACTAACGACAGTAGCATGGTTCATCTTTACTGCAGGGGCGGAATATATGCTTCATATTGGTCATAACCGCAACTGTGACTGCGGTCTGCCAACCGACTCTTTACTCGGAGAAGGTAAGCTGAACGCGTACATGAATGTATAAACATTTGCTGCAAGATTGTACAATCTCTCCTCCATACTTATCTTCTACTTTTGCTGATTTGACACGCAACAGTGGCATGGAAGTCAAGGATTCTAGATCCAGACGAAAGGTTCGTGACTACAGATCCTGGAGACATCGATGGGTCGAATGTGACGCAGATATGGGACGAGATATTTCCGAGTAAGTGCTCAAATATCTGTCGAATTAGCCTTGATCATGTCGTCTTTTTCTTAACACTACATCGCTAGGCGCCTGGATAGCTGTTCCTGACCCATCGGCTGTTGGATTCGGCGGAGGCGTCAACTTGCTCCGAGATGGTCAAGATTCGGACACCTGGGATGCCAAGACCGAAGGATTCAGTGTCGCTGTGATGCATCAGATTCATTGCGTTGTATGTATCAATCTCAAACTGTCTCCGTGTCGCCATGCAGAAGTTCAAGGCCACTAATATTCGGCGTGATACTCGTCTGTTCATTTCACAGGCCATACTCAAGCACTCATTCATGCTGTACCGACAGGACGCGACGTCCAAGGATATCGAACTTGAGCACATTGATCACTGCGTGGAGTATTTGCGGCAGGTACGTTTGCAATACAGCGATATGTCACCCTCATCTACCAGCCTGGCGGCGAATTGACTGATTGAAACTCGGATAGACGCTCATTTGTCACGGTGATTTGACTCTTGAACGCCCTTCCACGCAGACGTATCCGCAGGGGGTAACGGGCTGGGGAGAAATGCACCAGTGTCGGGACTGGGATCAGCTTATCTCTGTAGTAAGAAAGCTTGCTATTGTGCGAGCGAAAGATGGATGGGTAAAGGCCGCCTAGGTAAGCGACTTTATGAATCGGTGTCGTTGGTCAGCAGCCAGTCGAGATTATCACACTCAAGCCACACGTAGAACTGTCCTGTCCTAGAGACGCGGGGCATGGTATAGAAGGAAGACATGAGTCGTAGCCGTAGCTCCTTCTCTGTCACAATTGTATTCAAAGTGGCTTTTTAGTTCATTCGCGTTCAGTCTTTGAAGAGTAGTCTATGATGCATTCCCACATTCCTTCCACTGATGTGTACATCGTCCCTCTTCCGGTGCTGTGCAAGTGACCCCCTGAAAACGACTCAATCGTCTAAGCCTCTGTCTCGACAAAAGCCACTAGCATTGGAATCGAATGTTCTCCCCGTGGATAGATCATCTCGACCGCTACTTGTCGAGCTGATGGCAAACACCGTTGCACCCAATGCTCCACTTCCCCAGACTCGACCCGCTGGCCGTTTATTTTGATTTGCGCGTCCTTTCGGCCGACAAAGACCAAGTTCCCGTCTTCATTGTATCGAACCATATCACCCGTCTTGTAGAGTCGTCCTCGTCGTCCGTATTGAGGGTGCTGTGTCAACCAGGGAGGATCTTTGATGAATGAGGCGGCCGTCCTTTCCGCATCGTGGAGATAACCATCGCCAACCAGTGGGCCCTCAAGGAGAAGCTCACCGACACAGCCTGGAGGCAGCAGCATACTGTGATCCTCTGCGTCCACGACCCAAGTCACCGATCCAGCTCCCATTCCAATGCATGTGGCAATTTCCCGGCGTGCCACTACCGAATGGCTTTCATCTTGTGTGTCGTTTATTGTACTAATTGGAGTACACTCGCAGGGTCCGTAGAGGTTGATAATGCGCACACTTTTCGACCAGCGATCGACGTCGTGAACATGCAATGACTCTCCGATAAACATGACCGACTTCAACGTGGGCATCTGCTCCGGGCGCAGTAGGCGGGCAACCGATGGAGTCAAAATAACGGAAGTGGCCTCCATCTCTGCTATGCTTTCTGCCAGTCTATTATGCCGATCACTGTCTCGCGGTACGCACAAGCAACAGCCTAGCGCGAGGGTTACAAAGACGTTACAGATGGACATGTCGAACCCATACGGAGAGAAGTCATACAACCGGGATGATGCCGTTAATCCCAATCTTTCCGCTTGGTGGGCCAAGGCTGACGACATATTTCCGTGCGTTATCACAGTTCCTTTTGGTGTCCCTGTGCTTCCCGAAGTGAACACGACGTACATTGTAGACGAAGGTTTATTAGCCGGTCGCAGTAATGTGGGTTCTGGCGAATCGCACGAGGCCGATAGCGAGTCTGGGTCGTCAATGGTGACGACTCGTAGATTCAACTTCATGCTCAATGCGTGATTCACACGCGATGATATCATCATCTTCGCTCTTGTTTGCTTTACCATTGACTGTAGACGATGTTCAGGCAGCGAAGGATCAAGCAACACAAACGAAGCGCCAGACTTCAACACACCCAGTATCGCCACTGTTGTCCATAGGGATTTCTCAAAGCAAAGCGGTATTATGTCGCCTTCCTGGGCGCCAAGACCGATGAGTCGGACCGCGAGTCCGGTAGAGAGGCGGCTCAGCTCATGATATGAGTGCTCACCGTCCCATGCACACACGGCCGGAGCATGAGGTTGAGATCGAACTCGAGCCTCGAAAATATCAAGCACGCATCGATCCGCTGATGAAGGCACCGTACGATTCCATCTCCAAACCAGGTCCAGCTCTTCGGGTGTGATCATAGCAATGTCTTTGACCTTTTTTCGATGAACAATGGGGCTGTCAAATTGTTCCAGAACGTGTTGTAGCCGCCGGAGCAGTCTCTCAACGACCCAAGTTTGTATGATCTTGTTGTCAAACACGGCGGAAACAGCCATATCGTCTTTGGAAGCAATCACCTGAATAACAAGTGCATATGCACTGAATGCTTCACGTGTGTTGTCATCTTTCCACTTCCACATATCATCCTGTATGGTGTTGGTGGCAGTGTCATGTGCTTCGACGACTACAAGTGTTTGGAAAGAGCATGCATCGGCACAATGCGGAGATATTTTGGCTATCCGGTGCAATCCCGATTGCTCGAATGGAATCATGTCTGTCGCTTGGAGTTGTACTGCGTGCAAATAGTCCGCAACTGTTTGGTTTTTGTCCAGCTGGATGCGAACAGGGACTGTGGCGAAAGTTGGGGCCACCATTCTATCAATATCAGGGACGGGCGCATTTCTTCCAGAGACCGTCGCCCCAAATACAACGTCGTTCGTGTCGGACATTTGACTTGCAATCAGCGCCCAAGCAGCGCGAATCAAGTTCGATCTTGTGATATCCTTGAAGCATTGTTGTAGGGGATGTGCGAATTGGTACTCTACTTTCGTTTCTGGCACGGGCTGACCAACGGAGGGCGGCGAAGCCGGGAATTGGACGCACTCGCAGTTGGCCAAGGTGTTTTGCCAGTACTCTTCGGCTTCTGCCAAGTTTTGTTCCCTAATGTAATGCAGGAATGTTTGAAACTGTGGGCCAGGAATGATGGACGCCCCTTGATATGCCCGTTTTGCCGCATCGGTAATGAGGTTCATGGACCAGCCATCATAAAGCGCATGATGGACCGTCCACACGAACCACTGTATTTTACCTGAACTATTTTTGACCAACGAAAAGTGTGTCAGCGATTTTCCAAGGCCCATTGGCTGCTTCCTATCGTTCTGTAGGTGTACATTTAGATCTGTGGCTTCAATCCAGTCGATGCCTTGATCCGCGAGGACCACTTGCATCAGACCGTGTTGTTCATGTTGAATGATCCTCGTCCGTAGGATGGCATGCAATTGGACCACCTTCTCCCAGGCCCCCTTGAAGGCAGAGATGTTGACGTCTTCAGCCAGCTCCAGAATGGCTCGCAAGGTGTAGTCCCCATGCCGTTTGGCCGTCAGCGATATCAAGCCCTCCTGCAGAGGCGTGCATGGGTAGGCATCTTCAACTTGCACTGCTTCCAAGCCGCAGTGACTCGCTATTTCCTCGCACAAGTTTTGCTTCGTGCTGCCAAGCATGGAGAAGGCCGGGATCGGCCTGATTGTCGTTGGCAGTTCCTTGATGGGCTGATTGCGTGCTTGTTGTGAGAGGATAGGGTTTCTGAATATTTCCTTCACTTCTATTGAAACTCCAACCTTTCTTGCCTCGGCAGCGAGTCTCATAGCCGCAATAGAATTGCCCCCTAGACGGAAAAAGTGATCGTCAAGCCCGATCTTGATAGCGTCTATGCCGAGGACTCGAGCCCAGATACCTTGCAAAAGTAGCTCTGCTTCAGACGCAGGCTGCCGGACGGGCAGTGGACTCCTCGTCTTTGACAGCTGCTCCGCAGCAAAAGATGCGCCGAGTTCTCGAAGCCGACTGCGGTTCAACTTTCCTGTTGCCGTCATGGGCAGACTTTCCAACGACAGAAAATGCGTTGGCACCATGTAGCTGGGTAGGTTATCAATCAGTTGATCAGCGAGAGCCAGTGAGGAGGAATAGACTTTCGCATCATTAGCCGTGACATCAGACTTCTCAATGGGCTGGCTGTTTATCTGAAGAAATGCCACTATGAGCATCGAGTCTGAGGTTGAACCACGACCTGGCGGCAGTAAGACGGCCTCGACTGCGACTTGGCTAGCCTCTGAAACCAACACCTTGACCCAGTGCTCAATCTCCCCCATCTCAACACGCTGGCCACGAACTTTGACCTGCGTGTCCTTTCGGCCAACGAATATCAGCTTGCCAGTCTCGTCACCGTATCGAACCAGATCTCCCGTCTTGTAGAGTCGACTGTGGCGCCCAGGCCGACCTGTAGCTCCTCGCAATAGCCAAGGCAGATCTTCCACAAATGCAGCCATCGTCCGATCATCATCATTGAGATATCCATTACCAACCAGAGGCCCTTCAAGAAGCAGTTCACCAACGCAGCCTGGTGGGGCTAGTTCATCACTGTTTGCCGGATTTACAATCCATGTCACCAGTCCAGTCCCTTTGCCAATATGTATCGCTTCTTCTGGACAGGCAGCATTACTGTTGATGATACTCGTAGGTGTACACTCACTGGGGCCATAGGCATTGAGGATACGTACTTTCCCCCACCATGGAAGAATATCCGTAACGCGCAAAGCCTCTCCGCCAAGAATAATCGTATGAACTCCAGGTACACTGTCCGGGGATAAAAGTGAAATCACTGAAGGAGTAAACTGTAGTGTATTTGCACGCAGAGAATTTATGCTCTGCTCAAGGTTTTCCCTTCGATCATCATCACTAGGAACGCAGATGCAGCCGCCGGCGTATAGAACGGCAAAAACGTCTTCGATACATGTATCAAAGCTATATGATGCAAAGTCATATATTCTGGATGAGGGGCTGAACGCGAAACTAGACGCTTGATGATGTAGAGCGGAGGATAAGTTGCCATGAGATATTTGTACACCTTTCGGTTGACCTGTACTGCCTGACGTGAAAATGATGTACGCGATCGATGACGGTGATGGTGGCTGCATTTGCTCGCCTTTCTCATGCTTCTTGTCCAACTCGGAGAAAAAGTCCCAATCAAGAGTGACCGTTTGATCAACCAACCGAGAAGCAAGAGTCTGGTTGACCGCAGACGTCAGGATAAGACGAGGCTGCGCTTGACGTACAGCAGCTAGTAGCCTCTGTTCGGGAAGAGAGGGATCTAACAGGATGAATCCGCCACCTGCTCGTATAACGCCGAGCATAGCAACCGTCGTCCACATGGATTTGTTAAACAAAAGCGACACGAGACGATTCTGCGTGATTCCAGACGCCACAAGCCTTCTCGCTAATTGAGTAACAAGTTGGTCCAACACAGCATACGTCAGATTGCCGTCCCAGGCGCACACAGCAGGTGCGTCAGGATCAGTTTCCCCCCAACGTGCAATGGCCTCGTATATATCGGAGTGAATTGCGGGGGGGACGATACCGTTCCAGTTCCATATTTGCTGTAGATCCTCCTGTGTGACCATGCTGATTTGTTGTAGCGTTGTTTCTGGACTCGAAATGTCAAGCTGATGAAGAGCGAATTTCAATCGCTGCATCATCTTTTGCACTGTCCAGCGATCGATCACCTCCGACTTGAAAGTTGCTGAGGCTACAATCTCATGGGTTCCGAGTCGTACCTCGATGGTGAGGGGATGTGTGTCTGTCCAGTATTTCGGACTGCCATCACGCCAAGTTCCGAGCATGTTCTTGCTAATGAAGCTATTGCTATCATCATGGTTCTGCGGCTGTACAACGAGAAGAAGTTGAAAGCCGCAAGCTCTCTCGGCTTCAGGGCATGTTGTGGCGATCTTCTGGAGGCCACTTTGCTCGAATGGAATCATGTCTGTGGCTTGTTGTTGCACCATCTTCAGAAGCTCAGAAACCTTCTTATTCTGATCCAGCTGGATTCGTAAAGGGACTGTCGCAATCGTTGGAGCCACCAGTTTATCAAGCCCTTCAACTGCTGCGCTTCGACCGGACACAGTAACGCCGAAAACGACATCATCGGAATCGCTCATTTTCCCGACGACCAGGGCCAACGCGGCCCTTACGAGAATGGCTGTTGTAATGCCTGAGCGTTTCTCCTTGGGATTTGCGATCGAACATTCAACAACGCTATCTGCAATCGATTGCTTCACGGGCGAGGACATAGAAGGATATGGCACACTGTCATAATCTTTCAATGATTGTCTCCAGAAACCGGTTGTCTTCATGTCGTCTTGCAATTGAATGTAGCGAATGAACCGTGAGAATTGGGTACTGGCCGTCTCTCCGAGCCTGTCACCACCTTCACCATCATGGTAGGCCTGGCTGAAGGCGTCAATAATGAGATGCATCGACCAAGCATCAAAAAGGGCATGGTGAACAGTCCAAACAAACCACGTTCGTGTTCCCACGTCTTTGACGATGGCATGCCGCGAGAGTGGCTGCCCTAAAACCATAATTTGTTTCCTGTCGGTGTCGAGGTACTCATCCAGATCAGTCGCGTCAATCCAATGAACAGGGTCGCTCAGAACTATCTGTATCACACCCAGAGTCTGGTGCTGAACAATTCTAGTGCGTAGGATTGGCGTAGCATGAACCACTGTTTCCCATGCCTTGCACAAGTCTGCGATTCCAATATCGTCAGAGACTTCGAGGACAACTTGCATTGTGAAAGTTCCCGAGTGCATTGAACTTATAGCTATAAGCCCTTCCTGAAGGGGCGTGCATGGGTAGGCGTCTTGCACAGTTGATGGATCCAGATGGTACTGGTCCGAAATATCGCGCAGTGTAGCGGTCACATCGAGTTCATCACCCAAAAGATCGAACGGCTTGCTGTCCGATGGAAAGTCATGAATCATTTCCGTGCTTTGACGGGCGAGATCCATCAGAATTGGATGGCGAAACAAGTCCTCAACGGTCAAGTTGATACCAACTTTATGAGCCCCTGCTACCACCATCATTGCCGCGATAGAATTTCCACCGAGCGTAAAGAAATCATGTCCTGCATCAATCTCAGAGGGATCAATCTTCAGTACCTCGCCCCATATCTCTTGAATCTGCCTCTCAATGCTTGAGCTCTGCCGGTCGACCTGACGTCGAACTGTGGTTCGAGAATGGCTCGAATGAGCGAGCGCTTGACGATCAATCTTGCCATTCGTATTGAGGGGCATTTTCTCCAACACCGAAATGCTTTGCGGAATCATGTATGGATGTAGTTTTTCTTGCAGCATTTTCTTGAGTTCCATCTGAATTCTCTTCTTCCTCTGGGTCTGAAGAGGCTGAGTGCTTAGACTCTGTAGTGCGGCATTCTTTTCGCTGATAGGAAAACGGAACAAAGTTCTACGCTCGCCACTTTGCGTATAGCGGTGAAAAACGGCATCCATGGCGCCGCGCTGATGGAACTGTCGAGCCCAGCTTATTTCCACTCGGTAGCCAGCTTCTTCGGCCAGGGAGACCAAATCCTGCGCAGACAGCGATGGTATCATGTCGACTCTTTGGCGCACGGCTTTCTTCCAGTTCAAGTCAAATTCGTTGTCGCCATGCGTACAAAGTGAGTCTACGACACCTTTCTCGAATTCAAATTTTCGATTGGGGACATTGCATACCCCAATAACGGGAGTTGAGGTCGACGCTTGTCGTAAAAGCCGCGCGAGAGACTCACGATCCAGCTGTCGCGCCGCAAAATCAATCCACTCATTTTCGTCGAGTTCGTGGACTTCGCGTTGTGGCGTAGTGCGGGGCTTGACATGCAAAACAGCTGCATAGCGGTAACAACTTAGCTCGTTAGTAGCCTGCATCTGCTTCGGTAAAATTTCGACATGGAAAATTCGATCAGGTAAGAGGGATTGAAGGCCAACAAAGAAAGTAGGGTCGACGAGTAGCTCCATTTCAGCTTGCTCCAGACTTGCCGTTATGCCTCGAATGTCGTCCTTTTTGGCACTGTCCCCCGCGATTCGTAACGCTCTTGCAGTCAAGAACTCGCGATAGAGTGCATAAGATCGAACATCACCAAAAAAAATAGTCCTGACTTCTTCCAGCTGGAGTATATCGTGAATCAACCTGAGCAGATAGTCCAGACTGGGAAAATACTGTATAACGGAGTTTAGAATGACGGTATTCGGCGATATAGAAATTGGAAGTCGAATTAGATCGGCTGCTGTGGCCTTGTATATGTTGACCTTGTCTGCCAAGCCAGAAATGGACTTTACCATCTCCTTGACGTAATCAACGGCTCGACCAGATGGCTCAAGCCCAGTATAACTCTGCACTTCGTTGATCAAGTTGAAAAGAACCATTCCTGACCCTGTGCCTATCTCCAATACATGTCCGGGAGGCTCACCATTGATGATTGTCTTCATTGTATCATCTAGCCATTCACGCATTTCCGCCTTGTCGATTTCGCTTCCATCATACATGGAAGTCCAGCCAACAAAGTCCTGTCCCATCAGCTCTGGTTGTGTAACCTTGAAGGAACTGTATGTTTCGGTATCAATGCGTTCTTTCCAGTCTTCCACCAGCTCTGATTCGGATTCAAAGTCATCGCGTGGCCGCTCGTCGAGTTGTGTGTCGCTTTTCAGAATTGTCACAAAGCTAAATATTTGCGACAGATCGTCCTCCCCGTCGAGTAGCACTGTAGCAACCTCCTTGACGCAATCATGTGTACTCAAAATGTGATCGATCTCTCCAAGCTCAACGCGTTGTCCTCGAATCTTGACTTGTTGGTCCATTCGTCCGAAAAATTCGAGCAAACCATCCGTTGGGCGGTGGCGTACAAAATCACCGGTCCTATAGGCTCTAACACGATTGCCAGCGATCTCTGCAGTGATGAAACGGTCGGCGTTTTGCTGAGGATCGAGGTACCCTCTCGCGAGGCCATCGCCTGTCACGACAAGCTCACCGACGACACCCAACGGAACCAGCCGCTGATGCGGATCCATGACATACGCCCCAGAATTACTCAAAGCTCTGCCAATTGGCACGCCATTAGCAAAAGCTTCTGTTGCTGTTGATGACAAACAGTGCACAGTGCTTGCTCCGGTGTTTTCAGTTGGGCCATAAGCGTTGATGACGTTGCCCCTGATCAGCTTTTGTGCTAATTCTAAGTCTTGTGGATCGGAACGGTCTCCTCCAACGTATAGTGTGTTTAATGAACCAATGGCTTCGGGACACCCGTGCAAATATCGCTTCAGTAGCGCCGGAGTAATCAGCATCACTTGGATTTGCTCGCGGGATATGATGTCGGCTATGGTTGGGCAGTCCAACAAAGCGATCGTGCTGATGCATATCAGGGTACCCCCGTTTAGTAACGACGTGAATATTTCCCAAGTCGACATGTCAAAGGCAATGCTAGCGATATGAGCGATTGTCGATGAGGGGCTATGGTTCTGTACCATGTTGTTTTGCATTCCCAGCCTCACTATGCTGCGGTGCTCCACCATGACTCCCTTGGGAATTCCTGTTGATCCTGAGGTGAACATAACATAGGCGAGGCTTGTGGCCGAAGGCCCGACTCTGGAAGTGGCTATCCCAGAGCGACCGTGATACTCGCCTTTCAAGATATCCGCGATGCGAATGACTTCCACATCTTCATCTTTCACCTGCACAGAAGACTTCAGATCATCCGATCCCACCAGTATGAGCTTGTGGCCAGGTACCGCGGCGAGAATGACCTTTATTCGCCCGCTTGGCGTTTTCCCATCCAGTGGCAGATAAGCCAAATTGGCCTTGAGGACACCCAATATGGCGATGATAGCTTCGCAAGACCGATATGCAAGAATCCCGACGAGTGTCTCTGCAGGAAAAGATTGCAGCACCAACCATTCAGCCAAAACGTTTGACCTTTGGTCGAGCTCAGTATATGTCAACTGCGAGGTCTCATCTTTGACAGCTAGCTTGCCTGGAGCTGCCACGACCTGCAGGTGAAAGGCATCGATAATGCTCGATTCTCTTGGATAATTTGTCTTTTGAATACGCAAAAGGTCAAGAGCATTGAGTCGAGAGTAGTCATCAGCTGCGAGAAGCGGGATTGTTGCAATCAAGACACTAGGCTCGGCAAGCCCTTCGTGAAGGATCGTGAGAAAGATGGAAATCAAGTTATCGATTGTTCCTGTTTCAAATAACGCAGGCGAGTATCTGATCTCGCCGCGAAGTCCTGAGCTTTCTTGATGAAGGTACATTGCAAGATCAAACTGAGGAGATGTTGGAGGACAGCACTCGTCTAGCTTCATGCCTTCCATTGCAGCAGTCTCTGACTCAGACTCATCGGCCATAACATACAGTAGTTGAACGAGCGAATGTCGAGATGAACCTTGTAGGGCATGAAGATGCACTAGAATGTCCTCAAACCGCACAAAGGAGTTTTCGTCTGCTTCTATCACGACCTCGAGAACTTGGTGGCTCAGCTGAATGAATGTTTCATTCTCAACCGTAGTTCGGATACATCGTAGATCAGATAAAGGAACATCCACATTATTTGAGTTTTGAGCGTGGCAGCTCCTTTTCACAGCTCCGATTGTTGCATCTGCATCACCGGTAAGACGATAATGAGTGGCCCTGAAGGCGGCAAGAAGTACGGCAAACGCCGTCAATTTCTGTTGCTCACAATAAGCCTTCAGCTGATGTCGCAAGGTATCATTGATTCGAAATGACCGCACAGCCGTCTGCTCAGAAACGATAGCTGATTGCGGATGGTCGAAGAGTAGCACTGCAGCTCGACTGGTTTCCAATTTCTTCATCCAATACTGCAGTTGTTGATTGTGTATATCAGACTGAAGTTGCTGGCTATCATCAATCTTCTGAAATGGCTCAGAAACAGCACCGGAAGCGGGAGAATCAGCACTCGGGCTTGCCATGTCGAGAGAAGCAGATATCTCGCAGTTCGAATGTTTTACTTCCCCTTGCGGCTTGACCTGACAAGGGCCAAGACCAAATTCCATTTGGTAGGTTTTATGGCTATTTGCTTCGCTGGATTCATGCGCCTCCGTATCCGTAGAGCTTTCCATTAGGGTTGATGCGGTGTCGGAGTCTTCCAGACTTTCTATTGTCATTTCTGTAAACTTTTGTTTGGAAACCCTATGGTCGTCAACCAATGGAAAGGAGACGAACCTGATCAGAACAATCACAAAATGCAGCTATAATATCCGCAGTTGGATTCGGAGACCTAACCTTCCGTCCTGTAGTGACCGACCTTCTTCGTTGGCTTTGTACTGAGTACCGTAGCAGAAGAAAATTCGCGTCATGAGAGAAATAGCGGTGCTATAGATGAGAGCCAAGAGCAAGACACAGATCAACGCGAAGCTTGAGCGTATCTTGTATCACACGTCGTGCAGAGCATATAATTTCGTCATCCGTATCAACAAGCATGAGGCTGGCTGACTTCGACCGTATTTCCGATGGCTGATCAGTTGTGGAGGCACTCAGCCTCATCGCAGTCAGGCGGCTGTGACACCTCGACTGAGACATCCGATGTCGTGTTCAGCACTTCCAAGATCCTGGATGAAGCGCGGGAGGATGTCGCTCTGGAGCGCCTCGTCTCGCGTCGGTCATTTCTCCCATAACTGGCATCTTTTCAGGCGCAAGCCAAATACCCCTGTGCGGCTCTTGGATTTCGGTAAAGGAACTATCAATCGAAAGGTTGGATGAGTTGCAGAAGCTGAGCTTTTCGTGCTTTGGCGCATCGGACAATTGCAATTTGCGGTACATATTTTCCTCAGGGTTACGCAAGTTGAAAGCTCGAGAGTCGAACCTCGTATGGGTCACGTGTCACGTAGGAGGTGCCTAGGTACCTAGGTATGTACATACCAGTGGGCGTAAAAAACCCTCACATTCTCAACCACTTTTCGCCGCGTCGCTGTGAGGCTTTTTTGCCAAGCTCTCTTTAAAGACCTTCGCCAGAAAGGCAGGAAAAGTCTCAAATTGTCCTGATCTGGTACATGCAGAATACATGCTTTGTGCTGGATTTTTCGGCAGGATAGAATCGATCCCTTACGCGCCGCGTAGCCTTGTGAAGGCCAGATCGAACGACTGCTTTGCGAAGGCACGTCTGAACTTGCCAAGCTCACCTTGATGAAGTCGCCGAGAGCGCATCGGCAACCAAATTTTCGACCATTGTTCAGGTTCATTTCCAAACGTGACGCAATAGGTAGTTTGTACCACTAAACCAGGTACAAATTACATATGTCCTCATGTACATATACTTCCACAGCATCGACGCGTCGCGTCGACGCGTTATTGTGAAAGGGTCCACTACACAACAAGGGAAAATCTCAAAAATGGCAACTGACTGCCAAACATTGTTGAAAAATTGCCTCAAGTTCGCCCTTTGGGCATAGACTCGCGCCGAACTTGTGGCACATTGGCACCGGAGACTGTCTCAGCTCGCCCGGCCAGCTGGGAGTAGGTGTGTTGATGGTGCTGCGAAGTACAGTACATATATACAAATTGAGATGTGTGTATGTACCTACCCCTTCCTACTGCCAGATTCGGTACCGCGATCGGTGGATATTTGGATCAAGTCTTCATGCTGCCCGACTTGGGAACACTTTGTCCGACGGCATATTTACGTAACAGTACGTACAGACGGAGTACATACATGTACATACATACATACTCTGCCCATGCTATGGGGCGATGTGTACTACCTAGGTAGGTAGGTAGTACATATCGGACCGCAGCTCACCGAGAGGAACCGCATCTACTCGATCTGACGAATCTTGGTTCTGGCTGAACGCAAAGCCTCTTTCCGTTTCGTATACCATTCGAGGCGTAGGTTCAGCACAGCTCCTGAAGTATTGCAGTTCTACAACTTACGTCACCCGCCGCTACCCGACGCCACTTGAGATAGACAAATTGTTGACGTGAATCAGAGTGATGTATTGCTCGTTTTCAAAGCGGTTCGTTAAAGTCGTGGTGACACACAAACTGAATACGATTATCGGACTGGACCCCTGGTCATCTCTGCTGCACCGGACATGGGCTGTACTTGTACTGTATGAAGGCAAGACATGGGTGGCCGAGAAGATGGAGCGAGAAAGCGACCTCAAAGGGCACCAATCCAGTTTGGAGCTTTCTCCTCTGGTACAAGATTGAGAAACTTCGCGCAGAAATGTTGTCCTTGTGTTGAAGTCTTCATCTATTACACACAAGAACGACCGAATAATTCTGATACCGGGAATTATTCTTTGAGCAACTGACTTCTGAGCTACATCCGAGTCCCGACCCCGACGATTCCATTTACTCTATCAGTACATATTCTGTATTATCTCGCAAAGTCTTAGTCATGAGTCAATCAGGCAACGCATCATCAATCACTCCGCCCTTGGCCGAACTGGAAGATCTCGTGGCCGATATGAAAGCACCAATGCCCGAAGCACCTCGCGTTCTTCCCATTCCGGCCGACATTGGCGACAAATTAGCTGAGCACCTGCCAGCCTACATGATGCCAAAAATTCTGATCACGATGCAAAAGCTGCCTATGACAGCGACTGGAAAGCTGGATCGTCGCAGACTGCGTGAGATTGGCTCCTCTTTTTCTGCCCAAGAGCTGGCGGAGTTGCAGATGGAACGAGATGCAAAACGCGAGCCGCGCACGATTCTCGCAAAGCAGATGCAGCAAGTTTGGGCAAAAGTACTCAACATTCAACCAGAAATCATCGGGCTGGATGATAGCTTTTTCAGACTAGGCGGCGACTCGATTGCTGCGATGAAATTAGTGAGCGAGATGCGAAAGCATGGCGTTGAGCTGGCTGTGGCAGATATCTTCCGCTACCCGACCTTGGATTTGGCCACGAAACAGGGGGACACATTCAATTCGCTGAGCAGCACTGCCACGGAAGTCATCAAACCATTTTCTCTTCTTTCCAGCGAACTCGATATCGCCTCTTTCGTTCAAGACGTTTCGTTCCGCCTTCAGCTGAAGTCTCCGGCTCTGGTGGAGGATGCTTACCCTTGCACTTCGCTTCAAGAAGGACTGTTATCGCTCTCAATGAAACGCCCAGGTGACTATGTCACGCAAAGCGTCCTTGAACTCGCCCCTGGGCTAGACCTAGAAGCATTTCGAAGAGCGTGGGGTGAAGTTGCGCGTGGCATTGCCATCTTGCGTACGAGAGTGATGCAGCATCGAGGGTCCCTCATCCAAGTGGTCCTGGATGAGAAGATTGACTGGCATGAAACTACAAATCTTGATCTCTACTTGGAAACCGACAAACGCAGATTAATGCTTTTGAACCAGCCACTTGTGCGATACGCTCTTGTTCAAGACGCCAGCGGGGCATTCAAGTGGTTCGTATGGACTGTTCATCACGCGCTCTATGATGACTGGTCTTTATCCCTCATTATCGATGCTGTTCATCAGGCCTTTTGTGGAAAGTCGGTCGATTTTGGGCCACAGTTCACTAGATTTATTGAGTACCTTTCAAATCAAGACTACAACAAGATCGTGAGCTACTGGCACGGCGCCCTTTCAAGTTATACCGATACATCGTTCCCGGCCCTTCCACCATCTATTCAGCACCCGCGGGCAGATCGGACCCTGCAAGGTGAAATTTTCCTGCCACGGAAACAGCAATCAGGCATCACCTTGTCCAACCTTCTCCGAGCCGCATGGGCTTTGGTGGCCGGCGACTTGACAAACTCTCAGGACGTTGTCTTCGGAATGACAATGTCCGGAAGGGGGGCACAGGTGCCTGGTTTGAACAAGATGGCAGCGCCAACGATTGTCACAGTACCCGTGCGAGTGACGTGGTCGAAAGACCAAAAAGTATCCGACTACGTGAACATGGTGCAGAATCAGGCAACCGACATGATTCCGTTTGAGCAGGCTGGGTTGCAAAAAATCGCCAAAATTTGTCCCGGAAGTCACCAGGCATGCCAGTTCCAAACGCTCATTGTTATTCAAGCTCCAGGTTCAGACTCTATTCATGACGAACTAGGCAGATGGGAAAATGACAAGTCCCAATTCTCGATCAGTACATACGCTCTCATGCTTGATCTGCAACTCGGCCTGCACAGCGTTACCACATTGGCCACTTTTGACCCAAATGTAATTGAAGAGCCGACGGTGAAAAGGTTATTCGAGAGGCTCGAATTTGTTCTGCGGCAGCTCGCTACTGAAGATCCCAAGATGACGCTGGAGGAGGTCAATATGATGACAGAGCAGGACCTTCAGAAAATATGGCATTGGAATGGCGTGGTACCTCAAACGGCAGAACGATGCGTTCACGAACTGGTGGAGGAGAAGATCCAGTCAAATCCTGATGCCTCGGCTATATGTGCATGGGACGGCAGTCTTACATACGGTCAGCTGGGTGACCTGGTCACCATACTAGCTAGTCACCTCGCTCACCTAGGAATTGGTCCAGGGGTTATAGTGCCCTTATGCTTCGAGAAGTCAATGTGGACAACCGTCGCCGCTCTTGCTGTTCTCAAGGCAGGCGGTGCCTTCATCTTACTAGACCCGTTGATCCCGGAACAGCGTCTAGCTGCCATTGCTCAACAAATCGAGATGAAGCTTCTTATATCGTCCACAAGCAACAGCGCCCTTGGCTCTCGGTTGGCTCACACAACGCTCGTTTTGTGTTCAGACTTCTTCACAAGTCACTTAATACGCTCATCAAGCACTGCCTTGCACGCAAGCCCCGCCGATTTGATGTACGTGGTGTTCACGTCTGGCAGCACAGGGACACCCAAAGGCGTGAAGATCGCTCACAAAAATCTGGCCTCCGCTATTCATCATCAAGCTGAAGCTCTAGGATTCAACTCATCGTCCAGGTTCTATGACTTCACGTCTTACAGCTTTGATACCTGTATCGCGAATATCTTCTTTACCCTTGCTTCTGGAGGTTGCTTATGCGTGCCTAGTGATGGAGACCGGAAAAGCAACCTAGGCGCAAGTGTTGCGACGTTCAGAGCCAACTTGATCGAGCTGACGCCAACTGTGGCCCAGACTCTGGTCCCAAATGATGTTCCAGAAATTCGATCTATCGCATTTGGTGGCGAAGCCGTACGTTTACATGACGTTGAGCGATGGTGGGCGAAAGCGAAGGTTTCGAATACGTACGGCCCCGCTGAGTGTACACCTACGAGCATGATGAACATCCATTCTTTGACCCCGGAAGAAACAACTCGCATAGGATTTGGCGCAGGGGCTAGAACTTGGATTGTCAACCCAGATGACTATCATCAATTACTTCCAGTTGGCTGCGTCGGCGAGCTGCTCTTAGAAGGACCTATCGTCGGGCTTGGTTATTTGAATGACGATGAACAAACGAATACGGTGTTTGTGAAAGACCCAGCTTGGCTGCAGAAAGGCGCACCAGGATGTTTGGGCCGAGACGGTCGGCTTTACAGGACCGGCGACCTTGTGCGATATAATACAGACGGAAGCTTGACCTTTATGGGGCGAAAGGACGATCAAGTCAAGCTACGGGGCCAACGAATAGAGCTCAATGAGGTAGAGGCCTATATTAAGAAGGCATTGTCAAAAAAGTCAGAGGTTCATGTGGTTGCGCACGTCGTTACACCGAGTAATGATGATCGGCCCATCCTCGTCGCCTTCATCAGTATCCTGAGAGATAGTCATGACGCAGAAGACGAGGCTCCGCCTCGAGTTCTGCTCTCAGAGTTGACCGAAGATTTGGAGGATACCTTGGCTGCGACGCTGCCTTCTTATATGGTGCCCTCTGTATTTCTTGAGGCAAAACAAATGCCAACAACTCCCACAGGCAAGATCGACAGGCGTGCTCTACGTGTACAAGCTGGCTGTATGACGAAGGATGAGCTGGTCTCGCAGAACATTCTCCGTCGGCGTGCTTACTGTGCTCCAGATAGTGTCGCAGAGAAGCAGCTTCAGGGGCTCTGGTCAAGCGTCTTGGGTCTTGAGATATCGTCCATCGGCTCGAACGACAGCTTTTTCCGAATTGGAGGTGATTCCATTCAAGCAATGCGCTTGGCCGGAGCGGCACGAGAGCAAGGGTTTTCTCTGACTGTGGCAGACACTTTCAAGTATCCTAAGCTTCGAGATCTTGCCAAGATGTTATCTCAGAATGCTGTGACAAGCCTTGACACTCCGAACCCTTACTCACTACTTGACTCCGCCGTCGACAGGATTGATGCCCAATCCCAGGCTGCCACGATGTGCCAAGTGTCCGCCAGCCAGGTTGTCGATATTTTACCATGTACTCCATTACAGGAGGGTCTGCTAGCTATGACATTGAAGAGGCCAGGCGACTACATCTATTACAATGAGTATCTCCTGGCTGAGGACGTCGATGCTCTCAGATTTAAAATGGCGTGCGAAAAGGTCATAACGGCGAACCCAATTCTGCGGACCAGAATCGTTGATTTGCCGCAGCTGGGCCTAATGCAAGCTGTCATTGACGAACAAATTTGTTGGCAGGATGACTTGTCAACGAAGCCTGACTCGACGCCAATGGGCCTGGGGACACAGCTCGCTCTCGTCGGTCTGACAACCTCGGCCGAAAATGGAAGGCTTATATTTCACTGGATCCTGCATCACGCGC
Source organism: Claviceps purpurea (assembly GCA_029405325.1). Taxonomy (NCBI): domain Eukaryota; kingdom Fungi; phylum Ascomycota; class Sordariomycetes; order Hypocreales; family Clavicipitaceae; genus Claviceps; species Claviceps purpurea. The sequence goes on along the minus strand of CM055782.1, from coordinate 4,254,650 downwards.
TCTACGATGCTTGGTCGTTCTCTATGATGCTGGACTCGATTGAAGCTGCCTATTCTGGCTTACAAAAGGAAGAGAAGTCCGTTCCATTTTCAAGCTTCGTGGGACATATTCTTGCTGTCAATAAAGAGGAAGCAGCAGAATATTGGCGGACATATCTGCACGAAATCGATTCCTCGACTTTTCCCGTGCTCCCTGCTCTAGACCATTCACCTCGCCCTGACGCAATTGTACAGCTTGACATTGACAATATAACATGGCCCCAATCAGACATAACGGCCTCTACGGTGATTCGCACAGCTTGGGCGCTACTTCAAGCCACCAACACAGGCCGCGATGATGTCCTTTATGGGGCCACAGTCGCGGGCCGACAGGCTGCCCTTCCCGGCATCGATCGAGTAATGGGACCGACCATCGCGACGGTGCCAGTAAGAGTGTCCTTGGACTGGAATGGCAGCACCGTGGGCGCCTTACTATTAAGCGTGCAATCACAATTTTTGGAAGCTGTGCCCTTCGAACAAATCGGCCTACAGAACATCCGAAAGCTTAGCGAAGACGCAGAAATTGCCTGCAACTTTCAAACATTGTTGGTGACTCAACCCACGAGTTCAGATGATGACAAGAGTGGCAGGCCTCAGCAACTCTTTCACAATTGCAGGAATAGCGAGGGCCATGATGACCTAGCAATATTTAATACCTACTGCATCACAGTCTCGTGCGACTATAGTAAATTTGGCGTTCAAATTGCCATTAGCTACGACACGGCAATCATCAATTATGCTGAGGCCAACCGATTGCTTCTGGGGTTGGAGCACTTCATCTGTGAACTTTGCAAGCCTGGCGTCGAATTGAAATCTCTGAAGGATCTTACCGCTGTGACAGACCACGATATGCGCAAATTGTGGGAAAAGAACGCAGTCGTGCCAGACTCGGTCCACGTTTGCGTTCATGACCTGATTGCACAGACCATTCAGAGGCAGCCTCAAGCACCAGCTGTATGTGCATGGGATGATATGCTGACATCGCACGAGCTTACATACGGCGAATTGGATCGATTGTCTACGCAGTTGGCGCACCAGCTCGTCCGACTGGGTGTTGCCCCTGGAGAAATCATTCCGCTTTGCTTCGAAAGATCCGTGTGGACTTCCGTGGCGATGCTTGGAGTAATGAAGGCAGGGGGCGCATCGGTCGCGCTGGAAATCACACAACCATTAGAGCGACTTCGATCAATTGTACAGCAGGTGTCGCCAATCACTATACTCGCGTCATCAACGAGTGAATCCATTGCAGCCCAGCTGCATGATAGTGTCAAAGTGAAAATAGTCAGCCGTGGTACTTGCGAAGTAGAGACGGATGGTAACCTAAATGAGTTGCCGTCGCGAGCTACCCCCTCCGATCCTCTATACGTTGTATTTACGTCTGGAACTACAGGAACGCCTAAAGGCGTTGTTGTATCCCATGCCAGCTTCTCCAGTGCCTCTGTATACCAGCGAAAGGCGCTTGGCTTCACTACAGGCGATCGGGTATTGGGCTTTGCATCCCCGGCTTTTGATCTCTTTTGGTCCAACCACCTGAATACCCTAATTACCGGCTGCTGCATATATACTCCGACAGAATCTCAGAGGACCGATAACCTTGCTGGCTTTATCGCCGATCAGCAAATCACGTTGGCACATTTGACTCCCTCGACAGCCAGACTACTACGCTCTAATCTATCTCCGACAATGTCGACATTAATATTGGGTGGGGAGCTAGTATCGCGCGAAGACTTTGACTGTTTCAGTCCTTCAGTCAATGTTAAGATCACGTATGGGCCATCAGAATGCAGTCCTACATCAACCATCCTTGACACCAATGAGTTTTCATGGAGAACAGGAAATATTGGAGAGCCTAAAGGATTATGTGCATGGGTGGTTCATCCAGTCCGTCACACATTAGCTGCACCAGGCAGTGTGGGAGAACTGTGGCTGGAAGGGCCGCTCGTCGCTTCCGGTTATCTTCGTGATCCTGAGAAGACTGCAGCAGCGTTTGTTGAAGATCCTGCGTGGCTGTTGCGAGGTGGACCTGGAGTACCAGGTCGACGAGGACGTGTCTATCGGACAGGGGATCTAGTACGGTACGACATTGACAACGGCACGATTCATTTTGTTGGTCGTAAGGACAGTCAGGTCAAAATTCGCGGCCAACGAGTTGAACTCGGTGAGGTCGAGTTACACATCAGACAGGTTTTGGTACACAAACCAGGAGTTCAGGTCGCTGTGGACGTCATCACAACACGCGACAGCACGAAACCCATTCTTGTTGCATTCATCAGCCTCCCGAGCCACGAAATCTCTGCCCGAGATGGTGACAAGGTCCAAGACGGGCAAAAGTCTGCTGTGCTGGCTGTCACGGAGGACTTAGACGAGCAATTGGCCAAACGTATTCCTGCCTATATGATTCCATCTGCCTATCTGCCCATTCATACCATTCCCACGACTACAACAGGCAAGATAGACAGGCAAAGCCTCAAGAGAGTTGGCGCAGCTCTGAGCCTGGCTGAGATTGTGACGCAAACCCAGAAAACCCCGACCGCTCCGTCGAGCGACATCGAAGTCATGTTGGCAACGATATGGGCACAAACCTTGAACCTTCCGTATGAAAGCATTTCTGTCGATGTGCCTTTCACAAAGATAGGTGGCGACTCCATCAGTGCGATGCAGGTCGTGGCTCGCAGTCGCTCAATGGGCCTGAAATTAACAGTAAGCGATGTTTTGCGACATCTCACCATCGAGAAGATCGTTCCTCATGGCGAGCTTCTTCGTTCCAGCAGGACCACAGACGATCTTCATACAGAACAGGACAATCAACCATGGCAGCTATCTCCCATACAGAACATGTTCTTCATGGCTCATCCCTCAGGATTGCATCATTTTAACCAAAGCTTTGCGTTCCGACTCGCGTCAACCGTCACTGTCACACATCTTCGGATGGCTGCGGAAACCCTAGTGTCGAGACATCCGATGTTGCGAGCACGCTTTCGGCTTAACATCGAGGGCAAATGGGAGCAATACACGGTTCCAAATGACGAAAACGCCTTCACATTCAAGGTGCACCGGCTGAGGGAAGATGAAGACTCTGGTCACTTGCTGCGGGAGCGACAGAAAGCACTGCACATCATCACAGGGCCAGTATTTGCAATCGATTGTTTGTTGTTGGGAGGCGACAATCACGACAACGACGATGATTCCACTACTTTCGATATTACTATTTTGTTCACCGCACATCACCTCATCATTGACCTCGTCTCGTGGCGAATAATATGGTATGAGATGGAACAGCTGGTTAAAGGATCATCGAACTTACCCGCGCCGAGTACATCATTCAAATCGTGGGTTTGCAAACAGGCTACCACAGAACGTGTATCAGATGCCGGTCAGCTGCTACCGTTTCAACTCACCACCAATTTTGCCGAATGGGGCATTGATCCGTCCGATAACACTATCAGCGCATCTTCCGATATTCATGGATGCTTAGACTCTGAAACAACATCTCTCTTGTTGGGCAAGAGTAACGATAGTATGCGGACCGACCCGGTCGATATAATGGTAGCAGTAATATCTCATTCTCTCCATCAGCACTTTCCGGAACGCTGTGCTCCAGCCATATTTCTAGAGGGCCACGGTCGCGAACCGTCTGATGATACATCCGTGGACTTATCGGAGACAATCGGCTGGTTCACAACAATATGTCCCGTGCAAGTCCCTCTTAGCCACGACCACCAGGTTGTAGATGCTGTCAAGTTTGTCAAAGATACGCGACGAAGAATTCCTGGCAAAGGTTTAACTTATTTCAACAACCGTTATGGCGTTGCTTCCGCTGAGAACGGCGCGTGCCAAGCCAAATTCGAGCCGGTCGAGTTTCTGTTGAACTACGCGGGAATATACCAACAGATAGAGCGTGAAGAGTCGATATTTTCTCCTCTCGATGTCGATCTCATGGAACTCTCCTCGGACACAATCCGCACGGCGTTGGTAGAGATCAATTGCGGTGTCAGGTTCGGGGAACTACATGTGTCGGTCACTATGCACAATCGCATGAAGCATCGAGACAGGCTCGAACAATGGGCCAAAAGTCTTGGTCAGCAATTCCAAAGTGCATTGCAAGCACTGATCAAGGCAGGGAGAGTCGCTACCTTGGTCGACTACTCATTGCTTCGTGTCTCCTACAAAACCTTGGAGAATTTAATGGCATACCTCGGCAGGATGGAAATCAATATAGACAACGTTGCTGACATTTTTCCTTGTACACCTTTACAGGAAGGCATTCTTCTGAGCATGTCCAAAACCTCTTCATCTTATAGGATCGTTAACATTTGGAAATGTATCTCGGGCGACGGCAAGGTTGATGTCAGTCGATTAGAATCAGCCTGGAGATCGGCAATTGCCCGACATTCTGTTTTCCGAATTATCTTTGTCGAAAGTGCGGGGTATCAAGGTTTTCTCCAGGTGCAACTGCTTCGAGCGCCTGTCAAAATTACGGTTTTGCGAACCGATATTGACTCCTCGTCTCCGGAACACACACTACGAAGCTTGGAATGGCCGCATTTCAAGGAAACTGAGCCTGAATATGCCATTACAATATGCGGGACGGCTACAGGACATGTGGCCTGTCGTTTTGACATCAGCCATGCACTAATTGACGCGACATCGTTTGCGATCCTTCTTCGAGATGTGAGAGAAGCCTACCACAACAGTTCAAGCGTGCAGGCTGCCCCCTCTTTTGGACACGCAGTCGAAGAAATCATGAAGACCCCCCATTCGGATAGACTAGTGTATTGGAAAAAGTACCTAGCGGGCGTGAAAGCCTGCCGCCTGCCCTCCATTCCACAGGTGGCCGATGGCTGCGCTGATTTCCAGCAAGGATGGCTTCCTATTCCTTTGGGCGCAAGCAGCCTCCTGCATTCTTTCTGTCAGGCTCATTGTCTGACTCGCTCAACCGTGCTATATGTGGCTTGGGCTCTCGTGCTCTCGCAGCTCACAGGCAGCAGGGACATCTGCTTCGGGTACTTGGCATCTGGTCGTGATATTCCTATCAAGGGAGCGTATGACCTAGTTGGTCCGCTAATCAATTTACTCATTGGGCGCATTAATGTCAGTCTTCCCATTGATGACGTACTAGCCAAAACGAACCAGGACTCTATCGATCATTTCTCTTTCCAACATGTATCTTTGGCGGAACTACAGCGCGAGATCGGCATGCAGGGTGACCAACTGTTCACTACGTCTATTACAATCCGTCACGATCTTGACGACAACTGTGCGCCTGATGGCGACTCTCTTGGGTTCGATAGTGTCGAAGGAGAAGATCCCCACGAGGTAAGGCTGACAGACATCAGTTGGAGGCTCCTTGTGCAAGAATTCTTGTATCTTCTAACACTAGTCTATAGTTCGATATTGTTCTTAGCGTCGTCATGAACGGCCCTGACACTGAGATGAGTCTCAACTACAACATGAGCAAGATCAGCCAGTCGCTCGTCTCGGAAGCTGCTGATGTTTTCGCGGCGGCCATCACTTATCTCACGGATGTCCGCAATAATTGTACGCAAGAGCCGCTCGATGGCGCATTCTTCAGGTATACAACTGGTGTAGCTGAGAGCAAGGCTTTGTCGACGTGGAAGGGTTGGATGCAGGACCTAGAAACGAGCCATTTTCCATCGCTACCTCATCCCAGTTATATGTCGCAACGTCAGGTCAGCGAGAGCCACTACATCGGCGGCATTTCGACTGGGCGCAACGCAGTCCAAACAATCGCGATTTTGTGGACTAGCTGGGCTCTCTTACTGGCTACCAATTCGAACTCCAGCGATGTCGTCTTCGGCAGTGCGACACCATACGAGGCTATGGAGAATTGCAATCCTGAAAACAGACAATCTGCTTCCACGGTGCCTGTTCGAGTCAAGATAGATTACAACCAGACTGTAGGCGACAAGTTGAACGAGCTGGGGGCGATTTGTGACGCCGTCACACAGTATCGACGCATAAGCGCTCACTGGCTCCGCAGGATAAGTGAACAAGGCGAGCAGTTTTGTGCGTTCCAATCCGCGTTGGAGATAAGATTTGCTAGCTCTGCAAGCACAGTGCAACATGAGAGCCAGAAAGAGGTCGACTGTCTGCCCTTGAGGCTCACGTGTGTTGTCACAGAGTGTAGTCTGCAGTTGACAGTTCATTACGATGATCAGGTGTTGAACGACATTCAGGCACGAAGATTGTATCGCCAATTCGAAACCATATTTCGGCAGCTCTGCAATCCCAAAGCAGCTAAAATGAAGCTGCATAGCATAAGTGTCACACCAGAGCAGGAAATGCGTGAGATATGGCAATGGAATGCGAACGTGCCTCGAACAGCGCGCGCATGCGTCCATGACTTGATTGCGGACACCATTCGGAGACAACCCCATGCGCAGGCCATCAATGCATGGGATGGCGAGCTGACTTATGGGGAGCTCGATACGCTCTCTTCGCAACTAGCTTCTTCTCTCCTCGAGACTTGTCAGATCAGGCCTGGGACTATTGTCACCCTTTGTTTTGAGAAGTCTATGTGGACGCCAGTGGCGATGCTTGGTGTGATGAAGGCTGGAGGCGCTTCGGTTGCAATGGATGTAACGCAGCCCTCAGGAAGACTCCGAGAGATACTTCGGCAATCTTCTTCGACGATTATACTAACGTCGCAGGCCAGCGAATCGTTGGCTCAAAGTCTAGCTGTTGACTTACATGAGCAACCACCCACAATTCTGGCGATTCCAAAATCTTTCAAAATCGATCGTGCGACTGTGTGCCAGCCTCCGCGCACTTCCGTTGTACCAGAGGATATGCTTTACGTCGTTTTCACATCGGGCAGCACAGGAACGCCCAAAGGAATCGCCATCAGTCACGCCAACTTCAGCAGCGCGATCCTCCACCAGCAAGATGTCTTATGCTACCAACCATCTTCCCGTGTTTTCGACTCTGCTTCCTATGCCTTCGACGTTGCGTGGTTTAATGTCTTGTTTACACTCAAGGTTGGAGGATGCCTTTGTATTCCGAATGAGAACGATCGTCGAGGCGATATCTCGGGAGCAATCAGAAGTCTCAAAGCAAATTACGTCGAATTGACCGCCACAGTTGGGCGCCTGATTAAGGCAGCGGAAGTCCCGTGCCTGCAGACAATCCAATTCTGCGGAGAACGGCTTACGCTATCTGCTCTTGATCAGTGGCACCATGTTGAGGAACTATTCCATTGCTATGGGCCTGCTGAATGTACAGCGGCAACAACCGTTAACAGGATCATGCGTGTTGGAGATCAAGATCCTCACATAGGCAAGGGGTGTGGTACGGTTACTTGGGTCGTCTCAACGCGCCGATATGGTCTGGCCTCCATCGGCGAAGTAGGAGAACTGTGGGTTGAGGGGCCGCTTGTTGCAATGGGATATCTGAACAACCCTGAAAAAACGTCAAGTTCTTTCATCGAGGACCCTGTCTGGCTGCTACAAGGTGGACCCGGTGTTCCTGGCCGACATGGGCGCCTGTATCGGACCGGAGATCTGGTGCGATACGATGACGACGGAAACCTACACTTTATCGGTCGTACTGACGATCAAGTCAAGATTCGCGGCCAGCGAGTCCAACTCGGCGAGATAGAGGCGCACATCCGGACAGCAATGCCCTCCACGGCGCCACCGGACCTGCAAATCACTGTAGAGATGGTGAAATTACAAGACTGCTCGAATCCAATCCTGGTGTCTTTCATACATCTTCCTGGACCCCGCAAAGTCTTGAAGAATGATGTCAAAAACGGCAGGCCGCACAAGAAGCATAGCCAAGAAGAAGACTGGCATTGTTTCCACGCTGCTGCATCTCAAATGGCCCAGGGGCTAGAAGAGAAATTGGCCGGCGTTCTGCCCTCTTACATGATTCCCTCGGCATGTCTCGTTGTTGACTCGATGCCGATGACTGCTACAGGAAAGACCGACAGGCGGGAGTTGCGTGCCATTACTGGACGACTTACCCAGAAAGAGTTGGCAATGCAGAATGTCGCTCGCAGTCACAAGAAGCTGGTTCCCGTCACTGCGACCGAAGTGAAACTCCGACAAGTATGGTCGGATGTGTTGGATACGAGCACGGCAGATATCAGCACTGATGACAGCTTTCTTCAAATAGGTGGCGACTCGGTACAAGCTATGCGCCTAGCTGGAGCTTTACGAGAGCAGAGCCTCTGCGTGACCGTCGCAGAGATATTCAAGCACCCTCGATTGAGAGATCTTGCAAAATTGCTATCCGAACGCGGGTCGACGCCTAACGCCATCGCCAGCCCTGCGTCTTTCTCTCTGCTTAGAAATACAGTGGATTATAACTCAGCGTCTGCTAAAGTCGCGGCCCTGTGTGGAGTTGACACTTCTCAAATACAAGATATCTTTCCATGCACCCCACTGCAACAGGGATTGTTGGCCATAACGACCAGAAGATCAGGCGATTTCTATGTCTCGCATAATGAGTTCGTTCTCGGACAAGACATCGAGCGTCCTAAGTTCCAGAGTGCCTGTCATAAGGCTGTGAAACTACTGCCCATCTTGCGAACCAGAATCGTCGACTTGCCGGGGCAAGGGCTAGTACAGGCTGTGATCGATGAGGACGCAGCCTGGTACGACCGTTCCATCACTACTTCGGAGATAAAAATGGGATTGGGTACCAGGCTTGCCATATTTGGCTTGGTATCTAGTGCTGATACAGGTCGCCTGGTGTTCCACTTGATACTGCATCATTCTCTTTTTGATGGATGGTCATATCCTCTGATGCTGAGTTTCATTCAAGACATCTACCTGGACAAGCAGCCTATGAAGGTTGTCCCATTCCAAAACTTCGTGCAATATACTCTGGGCTGTGATGCCCATGCTGCATCACTTCACTGGCAGTCTTGCTTCGATGGCATTACGGCAGTCATGTTTCCCGCACTTCCCTCTCCAGACTATTCACCCAACGTGGATGGTTCTCTAGAGCACATGATTGAGACTGTACAATGGCCGCGGTCGGATATAACAGCGTCGACGGTTGTGCAGACTGCCTGGGCCCTTGTTCAATCAGTTCACACAGCTACGGACGATGTTGTATTCGGTGCTGTAGTTACGGGACGGCAGGCTTTACCAGGTGTAGACCGCATAATAGGACCGACGCTGGCAACTATTCCCTGCAGAGTTACTTTGAATTGGCAAGCGACAATCAGCGACTTTCTCCAACAGATGCAGCAGCAATCGCTGGATGACGCGTCGTTTCAGCAGACAGGTCTTCAGAATATCCGCAAGGCCAGTGCAGATGCGGCGACGGCCTGCGACTTCCAGACATTGCTCATCATCCAGCCTGTGCAGCCCGAAAGCAGTCTGGAAAGCTTCTTTGAACTTCGTGACGACCCGTGCTCCGAGAATAGCACATTCGATACATATGCGCTCGTGGTCGAAGTCATTTTGGAAACCAACGGCCTACTACTGAGCCTCAAATATGACAGTGGCGTTGTGGGTACTGCATATGTCAGGCGTCTCGCCAGTCAATTCGAAAACATTTTACGTCAACTTTGTACGATGAGTCACGACGACGCCTTGACTATGAGAGACATTCAAGTAGTGACCGAGGAATGCACACGAAAGATCTGGAAATGGAACGCTACGGTACCCCAACCGATCGATACATGTGTTCACGATCTAATTGCAGAGACAGTGCGAAAGCAGCCTCGGGCGCTAGCTGTTTCATCATGGGATGGCAACTTGTTATACAGTGAGCTGGAAGAGCTTTCTACACAATTAGCAAATCGTCTCATGAAACAGGGCGTTCGGCCCGGCTTGATCATTCCCCTGTATTTTGAGAAGTCCAAGTGGCTAATAGTAGCCATGCTCGGCGTGATGAAAGCTGGCGGCGCATCCGTCGCAATAGATATCTCGCAGCCTTTAGAGAGGCTTCGAGAGATCGCGCGTCAAGTCGCCCCAACTATTATCCTGACCTCAGCCACAGGCGCACCTCTTGCAGGAAAGATACATGTCAGTGGTTCGATCACTGTCGTCACTGCGGCCACTTTCGACCTTCGGACGACACAAGTCAAAGACACACGGACTCTTCAAGAGACGAGATTGGATCCTCACAACCTTTTGTACGTGGTGTTCACGTCTGGATCCACTGGAAAGCCAAAGGCAGTTACGATCTCTCACACAAATTTCGCCACAGCGAGCTATTATCAAGGCCAAAGGCTCGGGTTTAACAGCCGTTCGCGTGTGCTAGACTTTTCCTCTTCTGCGTTTGATGTTTTTTGGTCAACAAGTCTCAATTCTTTTATTTCTGGTGCCTGCCTCTGTATTCCAACGGAATCTCAGAGAAAGGATGATCTTTCAGGTTTCATGAATCAGCAAAAGGTGACTCTTGCGGATTTGACCCCATCCACGGCTAAGGTGATTCGGACTTGCCCGCCCAAATACCTGAAAACTTTGATTCTGGGGGGTGAGTTAGTGTCTCTTCAAGAATTTGAGTCTCTATTCTCGTCCTCAATCAATATCAAGATTACCTATGGACCTGCCGAGTGTACACCAACATCTTCCATCCTCGACACTGCATTTGGTAGCTTCGAGACAGCTGACATAGGCCATTGTTGGGGATTGTGTGCGTGGGTAGCTCACCCCACCAGTCATAATTTGATACCGCCTGGGCTTGTGGGAGAGTTGTGGCTCGAAGGGCCTCTTGTGGGAATGACTTATCTGAACGACAATGACAAGACGAAGGCTTCGTTTGTTGATGACCCCTCATGGCTGCTGCGTGGGGTAGGACCCGAAGAGCTTGGCGGCCGTCATGGGCGGTTATATCGAACGGGGGACTTGGTTCGATACAATGAGGACGGCAGCCTTCATTTCATCGGTCGAAAAGACGACCAAGTGAAGATTAGAGGACAGCGGGTGGAACTTGACGAGGTGGAGATGCACATTAGAGGGGCGCTGGGCAGCAGCAGCAGCAGCAGCGCGACGGATTTCGAAATCGTCGCAGACGTCGTGACGCCACGAGGCAGCAAGATACCCATCCTGGTATCTTTCATCAGCGTTCAGAATGAGTCGGAGTCTTTCGTCCAAGAAATGGATCGAGAAGTCCGTGACGGCATTGGAGAAAGGAAAGACGGGGAGAAATTGAGAGTAAACATCGAACGATTACTCGAAGGACTGGATGAAAAACTGACCGCCGTTATACCTTCTTACATGATTCCTTCAGTCTACTTAGAAGTTGGCCAAATTCCAATGACCACGAGTGGTAAAACGGACCGGCGAAAACTGCGTGCCACCGCCAGTGGGCTTTCATTGGAAGAATTAACCTCGAAGAACCTATTGCATCGCTGCAAACACCGCGAACCTACCACGGATAGAGAGAAGAGGATGAGACGTATATGGGCAGAGGTTCTTGAAATCGACGAAACATCGATTAGTGCTGATGATAGCTTCTTGCAGATCGGCGGCGACTCCATCCAGGCCATGCGTCTTACAGGTATCGCAAGGGAGCGAGGCTTCTTGCTAACTGTTGCCGGCATTTTCAAGACCCCCAAGCTTTTTGAGCTTGCCAAATCGACGGTGGCCAGTGATATGCAGCGTTTCGTCGATGTGCCCGAGCCCTTCTCTTTGCTCTCGACTCAGGTGGACAAAGAGGAGGCTCGCCTACAGATATCTTCACTGTGCGGCGTGAGTACCGATCAAGTCGAAGACATCTTGCCGTGTATACCGCTGCAAGAAGGTATGCTAGCGATGACTGCGAAAGGATCAGGCAATTATGTAGCCTACCACGAATACATTCTCGCGAAGTCTGTGGACGCGTCAAGGTTCCGGAATGCTTGTCAGGCTGTTGTGTCAGCTTTGCCTATTCTCCGTACCAGAATTTCTGATCTACCCGGGCATGGACTCGTTCAAGCCGTCATTAGCGAAAAGATTTGTTGGGGAACAACTTCTGGTGCAAACTTTCCTGCCACGTCCCCACCTACGACTATGGAACCGGGCTCACCACTCGTCCTGTTCGAGCTCTCGACTTCGGATTCGGGTCGTTTGATCTTTCGATGGACCTTGCATCATGCTTTATTTGATGGTTGGACACTGCCATTGATGCTGCAAGCAATTGAAGATGCCTACTACGACAAATTCTTGCCCAAGAATTTCCTTCCGTTCTCAACATTTGTGGGATATGTTCAAGACACAGACAATGAAGCGTTGGTTTCCTGGTGGCTTGCTCACTTGGATGGAATCAGCGCGCCAGTATTCCCTTCGCTTCCTTTCCCAGACTACGCACCGCGGGCGGATGGCACATTAGAGGAGACAATCAAAGTGAACTGGCCTCAATCTGACATCACTCCGTCGACGATTGTGCGAACTGCTTGGGCTTTGCTTCAAGCTATGTACACTTCCAGTGATGATGTTATCTTTGGAGCCACAGTTACTGGACGACATGCGGCTATACCAGGCATAGAGAGTATCGTTGGTCCAACTATCGCAACTGTTCCCGTACGAGTTACTATCGACTGGCGCAAAAACGTTGGAGAACTGCTTCATGAGGTGCAACAACAATCTCTTGACGTTACTCCTTTTGAACAAGTAGGGCTGCAGCGCCTCCGCAAAATCAGCCATGACGCAGAAATGGCGTGTAATTTCCAGACGTTGTTAGTGGTACAACCGGCGAATTCTCATGAAGATTCGGTAGAGCCATTTTTCGAGAGTCCTGAGCAGGCTCAACCAGCTCCCGAGTATGCGGATGGGTCAAGCACCTATGCTCTTACGGCACTATGCGACCTCAGAGAAGACGGTTTCAACATGACGCTAAATTACGACTCCTCTATTACAGACACCCTTCAGATCGAACAATACATGAATCAGTTGCGCCATCTTGCCGGGCAAATGTGCAAGACTGGGACCAAGTGGGCATCATTGAGCGATGTGGTGACCATAGCACGCGAGGATCTGCTTCGGGTCTGGCAATGGAACAAGACTGTTCCGGCGCCAATAGATTCCTGTGTCCACGATCTAATTTCTGATGCAGCTCGCAAGCATCCTCAAGCACCGGCCGTTTGCGCATGGGACGGTGAGCTTACTTACGAAAAGCTTGACCGCCTATCAACACAAGTAGCACATCGTCTCAGTAAGCTAGGCGTGGGCCGTGGGACAGTCGTGCCGCTTTGTTTCGAAAAGTCCATGTGGATGCCCGTCGCTGCGCTTGGGGTCATGAAGGCGGGAGGCGCGTCGGTTGCACTAGACACGACACAACCACTAGATCGCCTTCGAAATATCGTGAATCAAGTGGAAGGGCCTAGTTCTAATATGGGCTGTCAACTGATCTTGGCGTCCTCTCTCCATGAGGCATTATCTAACAAGCTGATGCGGCATGGCAAGCAGAACAAAACCCTTGTATTGAGTGATTTGACACTTCGCCAGGATCATGAAACTAATTCAAAGGATATACCCGCGTCAGGTGTTGTTCCGGCGGACTCGTTGTATGTCGTTTTTACATCTGGTAGCACAGGTCAGCCCAAGGGCGTCGTGATTACGCACTCCAACTTCAGCAGCGCAATTATTCATCAAAGGTCAAGTCTGGATATGCAACAGTCGAGCCGCGTCTTCGACTTTGCATCCTATGCTTTCGACGCTGCCTGGATGAACATTCTACACACCTTGGCGGCCGGAGCCTGCTTATGCATTCCCAGCGAAGAGGACCGGCGCAGTGATGTTTCAGGAGCCATTCAAAAACTACGGGCAAACTATGCGTATTTGACGCCCACTGTGGCGCGACTTATCTATCCAGAAGACGTTCCGTCCCTGCAGAAGGTGAAATTGGTCGGAGAGCGGCTTACCAAATCAGTTGTCGACCAATGGCGCCATATTGATACATTGATCAACGCCTATGGGCCAGCCGAGAATTCAGTTCTGAGCACATTGGGCCACATCAAGAGAGATGAGAGTCCTCATCCAAGTATCGGCAAAGGATGCGGAACAGTCACCTGGATCGTTTCAACGCAACGTGGTGGTCTAGCGTCAATTGGGGAGGTAGGAGAGCTTTGGGTGGAAGGACCATTAGTGGCGAAAGGGTATCTCAACGACCCTGGAATGACAAAGGAAAAGTTTATCAGGAACCCGCCCTGGCTGCTGCAAGGAGCGCCGGGTATCTCTGGTAGGGTTGGCCTTCTTTACAAGACGGGAGATCTGGTGAGGTATGATAATACTGGGTCGCTGCATTTCGTGGGAAGAATGGATGATCAGGTCAAAATCAGGGGCCAGCGCATCGAGCTCGGCGAGGTTGAAGTACACGTGGGACAATCAATTGTTTCAATCGAGTCAGCAGAAGTTCAGGTCGTCGCAGACGTGGTCACTCCACGGGGGTACTCTGTCGTCGCAGACGTGGTCACTCCACGGGGGTACTCTGATCCTATCCTTATTGCCTTGATCAGTCTTTACAGGAATAGTCAAGGCCACGGGGAAAATGGAGGCGCGAGTCGAAGGGAGTCAAAGAACCACGATGTCAATGACAGCAACAACGGCCACGGCAACGGCAACGACAACAGTGGCGTGTACCAGCAAGAGTCTCTTCTCCTCGCTGCTTCTCACTCCATCCGAATGTCGCGGGATAAGATTTCGTCGAAACTGCCTTCTTACATGGTTCCCTCTGTGTGTCTTCTGCTAGATGCATTCCCCATGACTTCCACCGGCAAGATTGACAGACGAACACTGCGTCGACTGGCTAGCTGCATGACCAGAGAGCAGCTCGCATCGGAAAACATGCTCCATGATCGGCCTGTCTATCGCCACCCAAGCACGGTGGCCGAGAAACAGCTCCAAAAGTTGTGGTCAGAGGTGCTGGGTCTTGAACCGAGGTTGATCAGTGCCGACGACAGCTTCCTGCAGATAGGGGGCGATTCAATCCAAGCAATGCGTTTGATCGGAGCGGCACGAGAGCAAGGGCTCGCGTTAACTGTCGCAGACGTTCTGGGCCATCACAGCATGAGCCGTTTGGCTCAGATTTTAGAGTCCACGAAGCCCGAATTGGGGATGCTAGAACCTGTCGAGCCGTTCTCTTTGCTTCCGAAAGATGTGAGAGTCGATGACATTACGCCATTGACTGAGACAAAACACGGCGGCGACATGAATGCTCGCGAAGGCATCTCCGACATATTCCCAGTGACGGATCTCCAAACATCATACATCAGCGCTGCCATGCAAGATCCCCCTAGCTCATGCTCCATTTTCTATTTGACACTTCCAGGCCAGATTGCTGTGGAAGATTTGGTCAAAGCATGTGAATTCGTTTGGAGTCAGCTGGATGCGCTTCGGGCCGCATTTGTGGAATATAACGGACGCTACTGGCAGGTCATACCGACATCATCAGCAACACCAGCCAGAATATCAATTCATAGACTTGATGCGGATGAATCCAACGAGAAAGGCTCTCTCCACGACGAAGTGTATCGAAAAGCCTTGATGACATCACTGCGGCTCGGAACAACATACACCGAGTTTTTGATCAGCAGGTCACCGAGTCAGCTCCGTCTCGGCATCAGAATGACGCATGCTCAGTACGACGGTATCAGCTTTGGCGAACTCGTGGCCATGATGTCAGCCCATCTGGCTGGTAGGACCGTCGATGCCCGCCCGCAGTTCTCCCACTATATTCAATTTGCCCTGGCTCACGAAGCTGAGTCTCTAAAGTACTGGAGGAATGTTCTGCAAGGCTCTCAACCTCTTGTGTTGGCTCCCCGCGTCCCGTCACCGTTGACAATAGGGCAAGATGCGGCGACTTCTCCGACATCATCGTCAACGCGAAGTCTGAAAACGACCGGTTTCATCGACGCGCCACGGACCCCGGCAGGGGTCACCTCTGCTACGTACTTTATCTCCGCATGCGCTTACGCTCTGTCCAAGGTCACGACGTCTACAGACGTTGTATTTGGGTTTGTTGTATCTGGTCGCGCGGCACTGCAGCACAATCTCAGCAATGTCTTTGGGCCATGCGTCAACGTTGTTCCCATCCGCGCCAGCATCGCATCAGCCGACATGTCTTTGACCCAGTTGTCGCTTGATCTTCAGCAGCAGCGAATGCGTGGGGCGCGGTTCGAAACTAGCACTTGCGCAGACGTCCTCGGGCAGTGCACCGACTGGCCCAAAGACACGCGTTATCACAGCTGCGTTGTCACATTCCAAGACGTTGACGAGCAGCCGTCGTTCAACCTGGACGATGAGTCTTCTAAGCTTCACGCATTCCCGGAAAAGGACCAAGTGGACGATGCCGAAGTGCTGTACGTCTATGCGAAGCCCGTGGGAGTGAGGTGGGAAGTGCGCGTGGGCGGTGCGTCGGGACCTGGTGAGGAGCACGGGGCTAAGGAGGAGCTCATCGAGAGGATTCATGAGGCGATATGTCTGCTGTTGAAGCGATCGTGACATTCGCAACTGTTAGGGAGCAGGGAATTGGGAGACTGGGGTCAGAGAAGGATTGCATGTGAGGTTTGGCCGAGACTCTGATCTGAAATTGATTATGTACTGTTCTCGTGTACACTCGTGTTATTATTCTAGCCTGTACAATACTTTCGAGACGAACGGAGAGGTACCAATTACAGTGCCATCATGAAGAGACGTTCAGAGTTCTGACGTAGTTGTGCAATACATAGAGGCGACATGTCGTCTCGCAATTGTACCATATCACGCAGGGACAAGCTTGATAGGTAATTCCATCGTACATAAGTTCACGTCAACGCGACCGCAGAACCACATGAGCTGCTGGTCAAAGATACCTAGGTACCTACCTACATACTTATGGTCCGATATCGCATGACAGAAGTCTCACGCTGATTGGCGTGTGTGCCTCTCTTTCCGCGACCAAGAACCCGACAAACGTAGGCGAAGGCTGCGCAAAGTTCAGGGCACGCTGGATAGGCGGTATCCAAGTGATGGCGAAGCCAATGACCATGATGGCGCCCGTGGAGAGGGCCGGAGAGAGAGCCGCGCGGCTCTGTATGAAAGGCATTTTGGCAGTTCGGAGGAGGTGTACAATGAGGGTTTGGGTAAGAAGTCTGGAGAAGATTGTTAGCGACGGGTCATTGTGGTCGTTAGTTTTGAGTAGGGCTTTTTGAGGGGAGGTGAGGAGTTCGTCAAGACGGTGAGCATCTTACCCTTCCTTGAAGGAACCAGTGCGTCTGAGTCAATCGCACGGCTTCCTCGTTGTCGGCAGTCTTCACGCCGTAGTAGAACCAGTTGAGCGCAAAGGTGAGGATATCGATTACGGAGCTGGTGGGCCCGAGAACGACGACGAAGCGAAGAAGATCTGGTACATTCAAGTTAGCATGGGGATTCAATCGATAGAGGTTGTGAGAATCGGATATCCCTACCGATCCACCCAAAAGGCCAGAACACTAAGCTGGCAGGAAACCGGCTTAGTGCGGGATATATAGGTAGTGCAGTGCAACGACCCTGACCGTCACAGAGGTAACGACAGCAAAAGCATGATCGCAAAAAGGCGCGTGTCAATATACCCCAGGTTTTCCAGAGGCAATCTGACTAATATCGTACGGGAGGTTCTGTGCCAGAAGCTGAATGGACATCATCTATACATAATAATACAAGCGGTCGTTAGCATCTTGTCTGCGGATGCAAGCAAATATCTTGCAAAAAGGATTATAGTTTCACACACCCGAGTGAAGGGCAGCCAAGCCGCAGCCGCCAGCATACTGAAGACATTGCCGAAATTAGAAGAAGCCACCATCTTGATGTATTTGATCGTGTTGCCGTGAGCAAGTCGCCCCGTCGTCACACTCGCCACCATGAGATGCAGACCCTTCTCCGTGAGCACGAGATCGGCACACCGAGATCTTTAAGCTCGGCAATGGACTGAGCAGCATCGTCATGTTCCTCCAGTGTGATGATATGACAGCTCAGTGTATCTGCGATGTTGAGGCAGAGGTAGGAGCAAGAAAAGAAAATAGACGAAACTTGATAAAGCAAAGACTTTGTAGTTTGTTAGGTACAAACTTGGTAACCTCGACAAAGGTTGTGCAGCAGGGAGAATAATATACGTGTAAGAATAGTCGAGCTCTGCGTCGTAGAAGAGATTCTAGTATTAAGTATATGCGACGATGTGCATTGTCAAAAATCAGAACAGGATTCGTGAGAGGCGAGGCCTTTTGGGGCCCGATGCTTCTTTATTTATGTATTTTGGTGTTGGAAAGAAACCACGAGGGTTGCGTATACACAATATGTGGTACAGTACTCATGAAAGCGAACTACCTAGGAAAGAGAGAAAAGTGCTCTTTCCTTTCTCATGTAAGCTAACCCTAAGCTAAGCGCTAAAAGTGAGCGGCCTTTGCGTGGTGTTAAAGCCACGAGGATCGCCCGCAACGGGCTATGACATTAGACATCGCTGCTGTAACCGGCGTCAGCAGCTGCTCACTTTCCCATATTTTTCTTGATTAGTACTAGATAGGTGTTGTATGTAGTGCACCTAGCCTTAGACCGTCTACACGCCCCAAGGGGAGGCTCTGCGGAGGGGCGCGCTGCGCTCCACTGCCGGCGACAATCAAAACTATCAAACTACCCACGAGTATCACGCACTTGGCCTCACAGCAGTGGCCACAACCATCGTGTGCGTAGCCGTACACCTCGTGGCTTTAGTTTGATAGTTTTGATTGTCGCCGGCAATGGGGCGCAGCGCGCCCCTCCGCAGAGCCTCCCTTGGGGCGTGTAGACGGTCTAAGGCTAGGTGCACTACCTCATACAACACCTATCTAGTACTAATCAAGAAATGGGAAAGTGAGCAGCTGCTGACGCCGGTCACAGCAGCGATGTCTAATGTCATAGCCCGTTGCGGGCGATACTTGTCTGATCTCCTGCTGAGGGAGATTGTCGCAAAAAGCGCTGGAGCGCGACTTCGGAGTCAGGACCGAGACCCTCGGTCGGAGAACAAAACCACAAAATTCGACGAAAACAAGAATGAAGGAAGAACAGAAAAACAACCCCACAACCCCCGACCATCACCAACCCATCAAAACCCGAACAGCCCGACTTCCCCTATCCCCTGGGGCAAATGTCCGTTAAAAATCGAGTCGCTTCTAAAAACCTGTGGAACGCTGATGGCGTCTCTAGAAGCCACGACAGGTATTTCGCATGCTCAGAATCCGACTGCGGTAAAGTTCGCCTGGAGTCGTCAGGCCAAGGCCAGTCCTTGAAGGCCTTCTTGGCCTTCCGACAGTAAACCAGATGTTCGGGGGACTTGTAGTAACCGCAGGAGCAATTGAGCACCGCGTCCTCGTGCTTAAATTTCCTATGATACCAGGCAAAGTCCCCGTGTCCAGTCTTAGCCGCCAAGAGCCTGTGGAGGACTGAGCGAGGTAGACGAAGCTCCTCCGGCTCCTTAAGGCGATACTCGGTGTGTAAGTCCTGGTATCGCCTCGAAAGGCCCCGGCGTTGTTTTGTCCAACAGGCTTCAACAAAGTGCCTGTAGATTTGTCGGGCCTGAGCTCTGAGCCCGGCCACCGTCGTGGCCCCGGGACGGGTGTCCCTAGGCCCTTGCATAGCTCCTCTCTTTGCAAGAGAGTCCGCCCGTTCATTTCCTTCTACTCCACAATGGCCCGGTGCCCACTTCAGCTGAACATCGTACACCTCCGATGCCCCGTGAAGCTGATGGAAAGTCCATTGTGAGGTGTCGGAGGCGTTTCCCCGGTGGCACCAAATCGCCCCAGTGTTGTCCAGGCAGACCCAGATACGCTTCTGGCTCTGCGCTGGCGGGAGTCGAATGACATGCTGCAGGCCTCTCCAGGCACCTACAGCTTCTGCGTCGAATACCACAGAATGCGGAAAATCTGGCAGGGAGCCCTGCCCACAACCAATCTCTTTACCACCCTGATAAACTGCGAAGCCGTACCCAACCTTTCCGTCGCAGGTTTGTGAACCGTCCGAAAAGATCGCCACGTTGTCGGGTGGCAGTGAGGCGTACCATGCCTCACACTCCGTAGCTGCCGCCTCCTTCGAAAGACCTCCCGTAGGATCCAAAGTAGATCCGGGGGGGTAGCGACGATGGGTGTGAATTAGTCTTTCAACTTTGGGCAGCAGCGCCGCAGTTCGCTGGAGTCGTGTTTTGCGTCTGAGGAGTACCGGGGCGTCTACTCGGCTCGCCAAGGGGTGCGAGTGATCAGATTTGCGAAGGCGTACACTGAATCGTAGCCTGATTTCTTCCAGAGCCATCTCTGCTGACGGGATGGCTGCCTCGCGGCAAAGTAGCCCGTTGGGAGTGGTCCGCCACACGGGGAGGATCGCCCTAGCTGCCGCGTTGAAGACCTTCTGTAAATCGTCAATGTGACCTCCTATCCTTGCACTGACGAGGTCTTTTCCCGCCTGAGATCTGTTCGCCGCGGGCTTAAGGCGGCCCGCGTACCAAACTTCCGCCCCGTAAAGGGCAGGTGATACTCGTGGGTGAAGCTTAGAATGGACACCCGATACTCCGTACATCTGTTGGTGTCCTTTTTAGGTTTCACCCACGAGTAGTTGTCGTCAGGTAGGTACTGTGTGGCCACGTTCGCATGTGCCATTGAGGGCAGCGATTCCAACACTCGGTGTACATTTTTCTTGAGCCCTCGTGGCGCCAGAGCTTGTGACGGCCCTGGGATGACAGAGCCTAGAGAGAAAAGCGGGTTGTGCTCTTGGTTCAAGTTGGTTGCTTCCTTCTTTTGGGGCGCCACTTATTACGCGAGGCTACCTCGCTTGTTGTTCGCTACTCCTGCCTCCCAAGGTATCAGACAGAACCTTGGATGGGTATAGTTACCTCGATTGTCTTCCTTTGCTTGATCTAGATATTCCAACTAAGTTCAGTTCTTGTCTTTTCGTGTCGAGTCGATCCCCGGATCGTGCATTGTTTGTCGTTTTCGTTACCTGCTTTGCAGATCCTCTTCTTTGTTGTGTCGTGGGGTTCCTGAGGGGATCTCTGCTGTTTGTGTCCTCTTCGGCCATCCACCATTTTCTGGCGACCGCGCCAGGAGAAGGCAAACAATTCGCGTTCTGAAGCGATCCTGGAACTCTAGAGGTTCTTCATAGTTTCAGTTTTCGCTCTCATCCCCCGCTCTGCTTCAGTCCCTCAACCTGGATTCATTAAGCGGGGTTGTTCGCTATCTGTTATGAGTCCTGAGTCCTGACTGACAATCAAGGCTTTCTCCGCCAACGTCATTTCGTTTTCACTCGGAGCTCTCTAAAATCGCATTTTCGTAGTCTAGTAATGTCTCTGGAGCCTCCGTTTCCTCGAAGAACACAGTTTTTTGTTACGCACGAGGCACTGGCATTTGCATGTGAGGCCGCGATATCCGTGGTAGTCCCGTAGAAGGCGTTGGCGATCCGGGATGACTATGATGATGACAGTGCGGATGAAGCACCCTGCAATGGTTCTCTGCGCTCCAAAATCAGTGACATGCCGGATACCGTGGAATCGCATACGATTGGGTGCCTAGGTCAAGCCTTGATGACTAGGGGACAGTATGGTCCAAGGGGTTTGGACATGCAGTTACTCTGCAGTACATCATGGTGCCTCCTCCATAGCTGTACAGCTTCGAGGGGCGACGAAGGAGCAAAATCTGGCCATCTTGATCGATTCGAGGGCCTGCGGCAAGGGCCGGTTTAACACGCCGCAAAGCGATAACCCGTTGAATAGAGGTTCGACCCCTGAGAACAAATCCATCGTGAGCTAGGAGGAAAGTCGAGAGCTACTGAAGCGCCAGACGTACGATTGCCTCGACTGTCGGAGGCTCGCGAGGATCTGATACGTAGACTTTGACGCGGGTGTTCCGCTGAGCGAGAATAATGGATCGGTCGGCTGGGCATGTTCCGAAGCTGTCTGCTTCGTGGGAACGACTCCTCGTGTCCTCATTTTGGTAAGGACTCGGTAGATTGTCCAGCGGGATCCCTCATTGCGAGACAATTGGGAGCCGAGAGGAGCATGATTTAGGTAGGTATGTACCTCTTGCGCGTCCTTGTGCACGTCAATTTCGAGAGGAACAATTCCGCGCAAAGCGAAATACTGTCACGTGTTGATGACTAATACGCCGGTTCCGGCGATTGGGGTCCACTAACAGGATGAGGATTCAGGAAGCCTGAAGGTCGCAGCAACCTAGCGTCGCGGCAATCAAAAAGAAGGGCATATTCGACGACGTCAAGTAGTCTTCCGTCTAGGCTTTTGGAATCAGGTCCTGGAACTTATTAAAGGAATTGGGCTACCCCGAGATCGTCGTTCTCGTGAGTCATAATATGTACATGTAATTCACGGAAGATTTGGACAGCATCGGTGAGGGAGGGGCTTGAGGGCATATTCCGAACAACCGATGGCGGGTTTGCGGATATTGTACTCTGTATGTAGGTAGATAGAGCTCACAGCGGATCTTATGTGCGACTCCTTCGGGTTTGTCCCGAGACGACGCGAGAAAGCCATGACTACGAGACTCACATGATACATCAGTCGCGAAACACCGTCTGGCCTACACATATATCGGGCCCATCCGTCGATGAAACAAAACTACAGAGTATATTCTCTACACATTAGATCTACTGTTTGGCAGGGTATGTTGAGATCCCTACTGCGATGGCCCCTCCTCCGAGTCCTCCCCGCCCAGAACAAAAAGTGACAAGGAACTCCGGCGGAGAGGCCAATGACCGTGTTGATGATACTATGCGCGCGCGGACCAGAGCACTACTCTGTTCTCTCTCGATGCCCCATTTTGCCCCTTCAAAATTATAACTCCAACGATTGCTGTTACCCACACCTCCAAGGTCTCCACCTTGCATTTACAGTCCTGAGTCGAGTCTTTGAAGAGACTGAAAATTTACAACCAAGTCTTGAAGATCTTGATGTAAATCATCTTCACGATCTGCACTTCCACGCAGTACAGCAGCAACTCCGCGACCAAGAACCCGACAAACGTCGGCGAAGGCTGCGCAAAGTTCAGGGCACGTTGGATAGGGGGGATCCAAGTGATGACGAAGCCAATGACCATGATGGCGCCCGTGGAGAGGGCCAGGGGGACAGTGGCGCGGCTCTGGATGAAGGGCAATTTGGCGGTTCGGAGCAGGTGCACGATGAGAGTCTGGGTGAGGAGACTGCAGAGAATTGTTAGCGAGGAGTCATCGTGGTCGTTGTGTTTGAGTAATGTCTTTCAAGGGGGGTGAGGAGTTCGTCAAGACGATGAGCATCTTACCCTTGAAGGAACCAGTGCGTCTGAGCCAATCGCACGGCTTCCTCGTTGTCAGCAGTCTTGACGCCGTAGTAGAACCAGTTGAGCGTAAAGGTCAGGATATCAATCACGGAGCTGGTGGGCCCGAGAACGACGACGAAGCGAAGAAGATCTGGCGCATCGAGTTAGCATGGGGTTTAATTGATAAGAGGTAACAGGAAAGGTCTGTTCGCAAAAGCGCGTGGCAACATACCCCAGGTTTTCCAGCTCTTGGGGGTCTTGAGGTACTCCGGATCGACACTGTCCCAAGGAATGGCAATCTGGCTGATGTCGTACAGGAGATTCTGTGCCAGAAGTTGAATGGAATCCATCTATTTTTCAACGTTAGTGTTTTGGTCGTGGGGAAGAGAGTTCGACAAGTTTCCCTGAGACGATCTTGCAGAAGAAACAAGTTGCACATACCGGAGTGAAGGGGAGCCAAGCCGAAGCAGCCAGAATACTGAAGACATTGCCGAAATTAGAAGAAGCCACCATCTTGATGTATTTGATCGTGTTGCCGTGGGTAAGTCGCCCCGTCGTCACACTCGCCACCATGATGTGCAGACCCTTTTCCGTGAGCACAAGATCGGCGCAGTCCTTCGCGACACTTGCACCAGAATCAACCGAGATGCCCACGTCGGCTCGTCGCAACGCCATGCAGTCGTTAATACCATCGCCGAGCATGCCCACACAGTGGCCCGACTTGCGAAGACTACCTACGACGAGGGCCTTTTGATTTGGCGTGAGTTTGGCAAAGACGGTGCAAGTTCGCACGACGTCATCAAACTCGTCTGTGCCTTCCAGGAGAGCTAGTTCGGGCCCAGTGATGGCCTGCACATCGTCGGTTTCCGTCACGTCATCGCGGCTGATAAGTTCCAGACGCTGGCACACGTTCACGGCGACGGGAAGCGCATCACCCGTGAGGACCTTGATCTGAACACCAAGATCCTTGAGCTCGGCAATGGACTGAGCAGCATCGTCCTTGGGCGGATCAATGAAACTGAGAACTCCCTCGAGGACCATGTTTGTTTCGAGCTCCTGCAAGCTTTCCTCGTCGCGGAAGTCCACTTCGCCAACCTTCTTCTGCGCGACGAGAAGGACACGATAGCCCTCTCGGTTGAGTTGATCGGTTCGTGTGACGAGCATTTGTTTTCTTTGGAAGTCCAGGGGGACCGTCACACCACCCTGGCGCACCGTGGAGCAGAGACGGAGGACTTCTTCGAAAGCGCCCTTGACGATCAGCAAGTTTGTGCGCGTCGCTCCCTTGACGATACAGGCAGATCGACGGCGCTCAAAGTTGAAAGGAATGGCGGCCACTTTCTCATATTGCGCCGTGTTGATGGATCGACCGTCAGCCATGCGGTGTTCAATGATTGCGCCGTCAATATTGTTTCCGTTTGAGCCCTGAACAACAGAGTCGACAGTAGCTAGCTTCAATACGTCGGCATTCGTTTCACCGGTGTAGTCGATGTAATGACAGAGAGTGATCTCGTCTTTGGTCAAGGTTCCGGTCTGAGCGCAAAAAAAGGGGGTCGGGTCAGAGAACTGTGGCCTTTTTTCCACGTTATCGAAGTGGGAGAGACATGAACCTACCTTGTCACTGCATAGAACTGTCATAGCACCGAGATTCTGAACCGAGTCCAGCCGCTTCACAATGGCATTCATCTTGGACAAGACGTAGGCGCCGCGGGCGAGATTCGCGTTGACAATGGCGGGAAGCATTTCAGGGACTAGACCAACGGCAACACTGATGCTGTATAAGGCGGCATTTTGCCAGTCCTTGGTAGTGTAGCCAGAGATACCCAAGACCTGTCGCTCATCAGCATACAGCACTCGACAAAACTGGTACCGAAGATTTCACGCGAATTCGCAAGAGATAGGGAAAAAGAGACTAGGTTGTAATCTTACCAATGGAACCATGGTGAGCATAAATCCAATAAGCATGTAGCTCACGTGTCGGATACCTAGCTGGAACGAGTTGGTCTCTCGTCTCTTCTTCAGTTCTTTGGCCATTGTTGCGATGAGAACATCTGAGAATCAGAACACATGGTTAGTAATTCCGTCCACATTGCTTTATAGTTGCCTCGTCTGCCACGTACCGGATCCGGTTCGAAGAACTAATGCAACACCATTGCCCGATATGACACTGGTCCCCATGAAAGCAATGTTGCTTAGATCAAACAACGAGGACCCTTTTTCGCCTGAGACATTGCCCGTCTTCGGAACAGGGTCAGTCTCTCCCGTCCAAGTCGACTGGCTGATGCGAAGGAAAGATGATTCAAGAATCAAGCAGTCAGCGGGCATGACAGATCCGGGAGAAAGAACCACAACGTCACCGGGAACTAGGTCAGCCTCGGCCACGATCTTGCAACTAGACTCGCTCGAAGTAGAGAGCTTCTGGTCCAGGATGATGCTGCGCTGGCGGCGGACTTCAAGGTTGGTGGAGACAGATGCCTGCAACTTGAAGACAGCCACACTGCTGCGATACTCTTGCCAGAAGCGGACCAGGACAGAGATAAAGACCATGACGACCAAGACGGCGAATCCTTTCTATTTGGCGATTGATAGTTAGCGTTTAGGCCTCACGAGAGTATAGCCACAGCGATTGCAACTTACCCAAGATCCAGGGGGGATTGCAGCATTGAGCACAGCCAAGACGATGAGCAGAATGTTGAATGGATTCGGGATGGCCTTGAGCAGCGTGATGATCCAAGAAGGAGCACTGTGCGTAGGCAGAATGTTTGGTCCCTTGATGGATCGGCGGACATCGGCTTGCTCATCGGACAAGCCATCCCGGTGAGTCTGCAGATGATCTAGCACCATGTCCGGCTCCATTCCTGCAAAGGCCGTGAGAACGGCCTCCGTAGAGGTGTCTTGGGCGTGCGACGGAACCTTGAGCCAAGACATGTCCTCGCGGCATGAAGAATCTCTGAATCTCAGGCGCGACATCCATTGCGCCATAATGCCGCGCGGGCGAGGAGTCGTCTGAGAGTGCATCGTGAGAGGGTTTCCACTCGGGTATCAAGACGTCTTCATACCAGTTGTTCAGACTTGAGATTATTCAGAGAAAGAAAGAGTATTACCAGCAAGAATTTGGTTGTTTAAGAAGGAGGTGAGGGCAGATGAACGACTTTAAGTCGTCGAAAGATGAGCCCTATGGTGGTTTATAGCCCAAGGCTTGTCGCTGTGATGCTGCAGTCGCCGCCACGACTGCTTGATCTCTGTGCGAAATATCCTCCAGTGTGACGATATGACAGCTCAGTCTGTCTGAGCTGCTGAGGTAGAGGTAGGAAGGAGCAAGGAAAGAAAATAGGCGAAAAGTCGATAAAGCCAAGGATTTGTAGTTTGTTAGGCACAAACTTGATACTTCCGACGACGGTTGTGCAGCAGGGAAAAGACTATATAAGAATAGTCGAGCTCTGCGTCGTAGAAGAGATTCTGGAATAAGGTATGTGACGATGTGCAGTTTTCAAATGTCAAAGCAGATTTCGTGAGAGGTGAGATCTCGCGAGGCCAGATGGTTCTCTATTTATTTTTCTTGGTGTAAATTTTTTTCTAGCCCTCCAGATCCACGGCTTTGAGCTTAATCCCCTGTCCTTTCCGCGTTGTCGCAGCCACCCCTTCCCAAGTATGGAGTGGAATCGGGGCCTCAGGCCTATGTATTTGATTTTGGGGACGATTGTTGGCTGCGGGAGTGCCAAAAGGTGGGCCGACAAACAGCTTTAGCGCTTAGGCGTTCGGGGCTAGCCAGGGAAGCAGGAAGCATCACCAAGCACAGCCTCATTCCTATCACCTCAAGGCTCAAACTTCTCGTGAGAAACCAGCCAGACCAGACGAGACCCGACCCGATCAACCAAAAGGAACCGAATCAAGGGAGCCATCGCGGGTGGGGGAACTTCACGGATTCAGCCTGATGTTAGCCAAGCAATCGGCAGTGAGTCGAACGATGCGAACAACTACCTAGGTAGTCGAGCAAGAATCAAAAAAAATCTCACCCATCTGGTCTTCCGCCGGAAAGAGACATCGTGACACACACAACGCATAGCAGAGCGCGATTTCTTTCATGCGTGATGCTATCGCTGTGCAACATCGCCGCACACTATGCTGAATCCCGCTGCTCCTGCCGTCGAGCTGACAATTCGTGTCATTCAGCAGTGATAGCGTGCGGATGACAGTGGCCCCATCCCGCGGGGTCTTGTCGGTGAAATGGAAAGAGCTTCATGAATTCCTGCTCGACGGTGTAGGGGTTGGTCGTGGGAAACGAGGGCATCGGACAGTACGGAGTACCTAGCGAGATAATTAGCTGACAGAAGGTTCCGTTTGGTGTTCTGGAACTTTGAGAAGCTAAGGCCCAACAAGTTACAATGACGGCTTTCAATTCATGATCCATCCATGGACCCACGCCCTTATCTCGCCGGCAGGCAATTCCCGAGTGGCGCCCCATCCCCTAGACGGTTTTAATGCTCACTTCAGGTCACGCGCTCCACACCCCCCTGCTCGATAAGTCGTGACTTCGAGTGACATGGACAGTGCAAAAATAATTTCCCTCGCCGATGTAGCTTTTTGTCACTTGAAAACTGTCGGTACTTCTAGCTTTGCGCCAATTTTGCGGTAGAGCTTATGTACCCCTCATCACGCTGCGACATGATTGGCTGCGACCCCCTGTCAGTGACCTGAAGTGAGCGTTAAAACCGTCTAGGGGATCGCAGGGTAGCAGCCATATTCGGACGCTTTTCCGCGCACTGCAATGGGCACCACGAGACCCAGCTTCACCACCGTCCACGAAGACTCAAGAGTTACATGAAAAAGTCTTGTGAAACTTGGACTTTCTTGCCCCCTTCGCACAAGAGGGTGAACATCAACCGACTGTGACAAAAATTTCTCAGCCGACAAATTCTCCACTTTTAACTCAGCGCTCATCAAAAAATCCGACCACCAACTGAGGTCGAACTCTGGGAGTACCTGCCACATTCCGTCCACGACGTATTTTTTTTCACGCGCATGTACCACTGCTTCCCCCAGGGCACTGCTTCCCCCAGGGCACTGCTTCCTCCAGGGCACTGCTTCCCCCAGCGCTAGAGCACGCCCGCGAAAAAATTTCTCCGGCTTTCTTGTCTCCTTGCAACACAAATACTGGCGGACGATTCAATTTCATCCCTCCTACGGGACCCTACCTTGTAGATTATCGACAAACCCTCGCGTTGCGAAAAAAATCATTTGCTACCCCCTCTCACTCAAACCACTTGTGGCATTTCTTCTTCACTATGCAAGCGCACACTCCTGACAATGATGCACCTCGTCAAGGTCCCGGCGCACAAGATACCGGCGAACAAATCTTGCCTTCCATGGAAAGGCATGGTTATGCTCCTGATACCGCTGCACCTCTTCACGAGTCCTTGGAACCTGATCAACAAACATCGATCATCGACTTCGAGCAGCTCGTGTCGTCAGAATCAGGCGTACAAGTATGAAGCCTGATCTACCCATTATTGCATGTGCGAATTGGATTTAATAAAATTGAATATCAATCAACGAGTACTTCCGTCGCGGCCATACGCTGCGCTTCGGGGCGAAGGAAGACTCGCCTCGCTTCGCTTCGGGTTGGAGAGCGTGGGGCTGGAAAAGTGAGGATTGCGATGTGGGAGTTTTGCGGATAGGATGGCGGTTGCGGACGTGCATGTGTGCCCACTGCCCAGTGCCCACTGCTTTCGGCGCCAAATTGCCTGCGCAGGTGTCCCTCCGGGGGCCCTTCCGGGGGCCCTTCCGGGGGATTATAGGGGCCCGTCAGTGGTCACAGCACTGTCAGGCAGCGCGGGATGGCGTGCGACTGCGTCGCCGCCGCAATGGGATGCTTTGCCCTGCTGCAATCGCGAACCGCAGTAAGAATGGGATGCAGCGGGCAAATTTAATCTTACTGAAAGACACTGATTATTTCGCTCGAGTGTAAGTTTGCCATGTGCCATGACTTGGGGTGTGATTTACGGTTGGTGCGCGCTTTGGCTCAACCTTGCGTAGGTATTGAGGCCAACTTTCATGCGAGAGATGCACAATTGAGTACAATCTCTCGACTTTTGGCGGCTCAGTTGAATGACGGTCGCCGTAGGTAGAGTGTTTTCATGCGACGCGGAGGAGAATTGAGGAAATTTTATGGGCGCTCCTTGTACTCGGGTACCTATAACTACAGTAAATTCAGCGGGTTTTCAGAGTACTCTGTACATCTCATGATTCGACTTCCCACCCTACACCACCTCACAGCATTTCAAAACCGTCACTTCACCCATGGAAAAAACCGGAAATATGTCTCGATTGGAGCGTTTCATATCTCATTAGAAGCGCTGATTCTCTCTCTTTCATATATGGTATACAAGCTTGTGCGCAAAGGCAGTTTTCCGGATAACGATGTTAGATATCATTCATTGTTGAAATCTCATCAGGTACATATTTTGTTTGACCCATGCCAACAACCGTCGCGGCTCGCTGCATCTTAAGTCGGAATTTGTACATGATGTTTAACCTCAATCCCGAGCGTGAAAACAGTAAACAGTCAGCCTCGACTGGAAAAATGGCCGAGGTTCTGGATAGTTGCCGACTTGATGTGAGCTTGATTGTGCGCTCGATTGGCCGTGCATCTAGTATCTGTACAATACGTACATACAGGAATGAAACACCACACAGTACATCATGATTCATGCCAGTAGATTATACATATCAACAACACACATAGACACAAAGGGGCACACGCCATCAATCGCGATGTTATTGAATATCGTATCGTTGCCGACAATGTTTGATTGATGTTCATTATTGATGATGTTGAAGGAGTCCTACCGAACGTTCGCAAAACATAGCTTCACCATTGGCCAATGCATGCGCGCAGCGGAGCCCTGGGGGAAGCAGTGCCCTGGGGGAAGCAGTGCCCTGGGGGAAGCAGTGGTACATGCGCGTGAAAAAAAATACTTCGTCGACTGAATGCGGCAAGTGCCCCTAGTGGAAGCCGTGGATTTTGAAAATGAGAACTGAGTTTTTTTGTGGAGAATTTTCAGCCTGAGAAATTTTTGTCACAGTCGGTTGATGTAGCCCCTCTTCGCACAAGACCAGCTGCGAAGTGGTGAAGATTACAGTTCGATGAGGAGAGCGCAAATCCTGCTCGCCCCACATACCTACAGTCCTCGAAACTTGTCGAAAGGGGGGGAGATGGCTGGCACGAGGCCGTCGCCGGTACGAATATGTCTTGACTCTTGTACGGAGTATGACAAGTTGACAACGACCAATGCAGGTAGGTATGTACCTGTCTGCGCGCTCCGGGCCGAACATAGTTTGGAACTTTGGTCTGATGTGCCGCCATAAATTGCGCCGTCCATGCGCCTCCTTTTCGCGTGCCAAGCCTCGCGCTCCAAGGCGGCTTGCGGGTTGGTCCTTGGGGCTTGTTGGAGTGTTGGAAGTTGGAACTTGGACGACAGAAACATTGAACATACAGAGTAGACGTCAAAGGTGATTGATGGATTTTACTGGCATGCCTGCAGCCTCGTGGTTGTTTTCGTGCCATTGGGTCACGGGTGGGTGTCCTGGACTCCTGGCTTTGTTTCGTGCCATCAGGGCTGTGATGAGATTCGCCGAATTTCGAGTCAGATTTTGGAGTCGACCTTTCTACCATTCCATCGGTCTGTCATGAGCGCCCAGAACTTTGGCATCAGCTCCTTAAGATTGTCAGTCGAGTTGCCCTCTTCAGCTCTCCGTCCTCGGGACTATTCCGACGACACCACATGGCACACACCCTACTTCGCGAAATTCCGCATGTCGCCAAGGCGAATTGGAAACTTCTAGGTATTTGAACCCAACGCATCAACGCTCTTGCACCTGCAGCAGCCTTGCGCATGTCTTCGGAGGCTGCTTTGGCCAGTCGTGTTGAGAATTGGTTGCCAGACGGATGTCTGTGGAAGCAACCATATGTATTCACCGTCCATCGCATAGATAGGAGGGTATAGTACTTTACTGTTTCCTCCATAGATAGGCACACAGGCTCACAGCTGGATGCAGTGCAGGTCCGTTTTCTAACGTAGTTCACATCAGGGTTGCTCGAAATGGATGATCTGGTTCTACCTGATTGAAGTTGGCCGACACTCTTGCGGCTGAGGCCTCCCAATGAGCAATTCAATAGCTGGCTTACTTGCG
Organism: Claviceps purpurea; assembly: GCA_029405325.1. Classification (NCBI taxonomy): domain Eukaryota; kingdom Fungi; phylum Ascomycota; class Sordariomycetes; order Hypocreales; family Clavicipitaceae; genus Claviceps; species Claviceps purpurea. The sequence goes on along the minus strand of CM055782.1, from coordinate 4,223,243 downwards.
TTGAGAACTTGTTTCGGCCGATGCAGGGCAATTTGTGCAACATGTCTTATCGTGTCAGCAACTTGAGCAGGATGAATTCTCAATTTCTACCCTCTCTTCATCGCGTTCCCTTCGGAATTTGGCTTTGCGGTCTCTTAGTTGGTACACAATTATATCGGCTCGGAGTTTGTGAACTCCAGGTTTGTCATTCCGTAAGGATGATTCTGGATCTACGTCCGTAACAAGGTTGTGATGCTTGCACTTAAGAGGTCTCTTGAGTCTTCAAGCTGATCTATGTACTTGAGAAAACACGAAATGTGCGCCTCCGCTGCGCGTCGGCACACAATTTCTTCGGGTTTTCCCTAATCATCAGATAGCCAGCCAAATGAAGGAATCTCTACAAAATAAATGTGCATAGCTGCTAGCAGGATGCTTGCAGTCACATTTTCGAAGCGCAGGGTAGGTGGGAAGAGTCTGCCGGAGTCCGATGACTGACCGAGCATCCATAGTTGTACTTTGACATGGTAGAGCTAGAAAAATTATAACTGTTCGGTTCCAGGACAGTATGAAATTATCCTCATCTACCTGATGGCGATACGACTTCTCTTGGAACAATGTCGAACTCGTCGAGATGATGAAAGCATTGGACCCCGCCGGCACTTTCGGGGCGACATGATTACATAAGTGCCTGACGTCAGGAACCAGAATGTCGCGGACTCGCGGCCCCTCGACCTGCCAAGTTGCGTCGTGACTCGTCATGCCTTACCTACTTGGTGCGTATGTGGCTCCCGAACCGAGGTACCGCGTAATCTACCTACATGTAATCATCAACCGGCCCTCGTTCTCCTGGTTTTATCATCTACACTGAAAACGATACCTGAATAACCTTGCCATCAAATTATCCACCTCGCATTCAACAGGCTCTACACTCTTGGGAGATATATGACACAGTACCTGGGCTCTGTGGTCTTACTGAGCTTCATCATGGCGCACATCTCGTCCAACCTGCTGCTTCATCGATTTAGACAAATGAACATGTCGGACCCTCCGCCGCCGCCAGAACCTCAGGCTTCCGACAAATCAGACTCTGAAGACTACTATCGCCCAACGCCGACCGATGTTATAATTGCGCATATCATGCTCACACGGTCGATAAAGCTACCATGGGAGCTGGTGGATTCCATCTTCGATATGGCTGAGTACTGGGCCCATTCCATCAATGTGATCGAATACCAGGCAGAACAGCAAGATCATCTACGCATCAGTGGGTCGTCCGGCACGCAAGACAGGTTCCTCGTGAGTCATTCTACTTTGCGCGTTCAGCGGATCTTCACTCACTGGATGCTGACATGTATCTTTTTGAACGACGTCCTATAGCTTCGGTCGTATCCTCTAGGCTTGACGGGTATTGATGGACAAGACTCTTTGTCTCAAGAACTAGCCTACGACACACACGATGCAAAGACGCTTCCGCTGCAGAGCGATTGCGACCCTTCTTACTTCTCGAGACTGGCCAAGTATCCGACACCTCGACTCCTGAACCCAGCCCGGAAGATTGTTTTCAAAATGAAAAGCCGCGATCAGGGCTGGGGTGGCGAACCAGATCTAAAAGGGACTTACAAGGCATCCTGGACATGGTTCGAAGCAGGACTCGAACGATTTGATTCCGAAGCAAAGTGTGCGTCATTTTTCTTCAATGGAAGCAAATGGGCCGCTTCAATTTACTAACAACTTCTCACAGGCAATTCGCAATGCACTCTCGATGTACGTGAGGGCGACGAGGAAGCGAAAACACCAGTATTGCCTGTGTGTTGCTTGCGCCCCATTCAACCAAAGATTGCCCGAAAACATAGCAGAAGCGAGACCACAGACGGTGACGGAACAAACCAAGACGAGCCCAATGAGCCCGGCCATCCCGAGGACGTGTACGAATACGTGCATCCTTTAAATGCACCCTCTGAATGGCTGATTCAGTGCAACAAAACTGCAACGGGTGACTGGCAAGAGCACACAGTCACCTGGTCATACTTGGACGATGTGAATCCGAACTCTGATGCAGGTACAGCCCTCGAAGACCGAGGCCGCGGGCGTTCAACAGGCGATGGCTCACTTGTGCGGAGTCTACGCATGGGTGATGTGATTACGATTTGGGGGAAAGCCAGATTCCCAGGCTGGGTAAATTCCATCGAATACGTCAAGGTTGAGGTGTATTGGGCCGTGTAGCGAAGCACACTCCGACACACGGAGTGCTAGATTTCGAAGATGGGCTGAATTCGTTGGTAATGCCAAGATGAAGGTGCATTGGGGGCGTAGTGAGGCACACAGAGTGTCAAACTCAAAGGACGGGCCAAACTCATTGAACACGTTAAGATTTGAGGCACCTAATGTTGGGCCGTGCAGCTTGAGGCGCACGGAGTGGTATAACAGTACAGAGCAGTCGATAGGAGGTGGCTATCTCTCCTTTTAGATGTTTCCTTTTCTTTTCGATAGTAGCGTTTGCAGTAAAACACACACCAATTGTAATGTTCCACTGAAGGTGTTTCACGGAGAAGGTCTTCAGACTTCGACGTCAAGTGTCAAGTATTCAACTTGCATACTGAAAGTTGCTGATTGGTCCGAAGTGTGAGGTGATCGTACTTGTCAATCATTGGACAACCGGCACTGCTTAGCTTGTACGTTGCTCCACTCCTTCGAACGCGCCACGTGTGAGTCGGAGTGACTCCATGTTTCTGACGCTCGATGCCCCTCTTCCACGTTTTTCTTCTGCTTCATGCCATCCCCTCTTCACATGCAGAACATGCTTGTACTGAACAGACGCGCCCACAGTCGCGATCAGACAATGCCCTCGACGCCAACAGGCCGCCCGATATACGACCGATAAACGAAGATTGCTTTCCGGGTGGGGAATGCCTCCATTGTTGAACCCAATTGGATTGTGCGACCCCACGCAGGGGCCAGGACTTCATCCCCGCTAGCGCAGCGTGTTTCATGCTAGAGTCGAGGAACCCGAACGGACCGGCTCGAAACCCCACGATAACCGACCCAACGCAACACCCGACAGGCTCGCGAAGTATGTCCGCAAGATGATGAAGCGGGAAACTTCGACCGAAAACTTGCGCGATGCCCAAGGAAAAGCCATTCCGCTCCACACCCAGTCGGCAAGATCGCAGCCTGCTGCCTCCGCCAGCAATAGTAAACCTCGACAAAAGCGCTGGGCTCCGAAAGTAACAACAGGTTGCAAGACTTGCCGGTTCGTATAGACACCTGTCACGACTCACTAGGCCCTCTCCGGATGACCTCCCTTTTGTTTCGCCTCTCCCCCCTTTCTTTTTCCTCGGGCTTTGAGGCTCGTGAGTCCTATTTCCGAACTGACTTGGAGATACTAGAGCACGACGAGTCAAATGCGACGAGGCAAAGCCGTACTGCAAACAATGCATTACGCGTGGGCGATGGTGCGAATACGCCGCACCGTCTCCTGGCAAGATCACCAACGCCAAAAATGGAGGAGGAGGTTCGGTGAAGTCGAATACAAAACATGAGGCCCAGGACTACACAGCAAAGGACGGGCCATCTGATGTTGAACTATCTCCGCAGTATATGGAAGTGGCCATGCGTATGAAGAGAGAGTCGGAAAGTCCATGTAGGACGATCGCTCCGGGCCCGAAGCCACCAAATTGGGATGTCGTTGAAGGCATACGATACTGTTGGTTCCGCTGCTGTTCCTTGTGTTGATGATTTTCTGTTCTTTGCTTTTGCCCCCTTTTTTTCTTTCCATCCGGAAGAAACCCCACATCGTTATGAGTCGAGACCACAAAATACCGCTTTCGGAACTGACACTCATCTTCTTCCAAAATAGTCTATCAGGTTATGGCCCCGGAGCATCTTTCGAACTCCCTCGGAGGAAGTGAATACGATAACCAATTTGTCGGAACTCCTACCGTGATCGTCAAGCATAGCTTCCTCATGGTTGTCACAGCACACCGTATCAAGGCTGCGAGTCGGGATCGGGGCGTCTTGCCCGCGCCTGATCAGCTCGTGTCTCTGGACCACGTATGGGCCAGGTTCTATTATCACATGTCGCATTCTCTCGAGAGGGTCAACCGCCTCATTGCGAGTCCGCAGCCTGCTATTGGCGCGTTCTACAGAATCATGGATATTTTGCATGTTGAGGTACGCATCACGCAGCCTGTCTTCGCTGCCCTTGGCACCACGAGTGTAATTTGCAATATAACAACAGCAATAGAAACAGGGCCTGGCTATGGATAGTTTTGCTGACACTTCTCACTTTGGGTAGCTCACGCTTCTCAACCAGACTTGGCGGCTTCATATAGAAGGCTGCGCGACGCTCATTCATCTTTATGGCGGTGTGCTTAGAGTGCTGGACATAAGTGCTGGCCAGCCTTCGCCGATCTTGGCCATACAGCTTATGCTCATGTACGAAAACCTTTCTATCACTCTTGTCGTTGTCGTGTGCTCTCATGCAAAGACACTAACATAGCTGCCGCGATGTAGCATCGCCACCATGGCGAACACGACTAGCCCGGCAAACGACCAGATCCGCGGGTTCTCGGACTGGACCACGCCCGAGATCCGCACCGTCTACTCCACCACCATGTACTCGGAGATGCCCTGTCCAACACATCTCTTCCTCAACATCATCCAGATCAATCGTCTCAGAGCGCAGGCAGCGAGCGGTGTCTCGTACAGGGACGTCATTTACGCCAGCGCGCGTGAGATATTCGCCAGCGTGGAACGGTTCTCGCCCGAACACTGGACAGAACCGTATATCTTCCCCACTAACCCCGGCTTGAACCTGGTGGCCCGGATCTTCAAAACAGCCGTGACGCTGTATGGGATCCTATCGTTACCCCCGCCGCCCTTGTCGACGGACGCTGCTCCCGCTTTGGACGGCCTAGCAGTACACCATCACAACGCAGCACCCATGGTCTCGTCATACGAGAGGTCGAGGCTGGCATTCCGCGACAAGCTCATGCGGGAGGTCTGCGAGGCCATTAGCACCAGACCTGTCAAGATCTGGCTCTCGTGGCCCCTAGCGGTGCTCGGTGTGGCCCTGTTTGATGGATCGGCAGCAAACAAGGCGATTGTGGAGCAGTATCTCATGAAGATTGGAGTCGCGCCGCAGACGTACTGTGGTCCGACCATTACGCTGATGAAGCTCAGGGCCTTTTGGGCATCGGGCAAGCGAGGCTGGGAGGATTGCTTTGACGAGCCGTCTCCCGTGATGGCATAGGAGATGATGCTACTACGATGCTGACTTGTCGCGCATCTCTTTGTGTCACTGTCTACCGTTCTCTTCTTTTCTTCTCTTCTTATTTCTTTTCTTCTTCCTCTTTGAAGCCTTCTTTGGGACGGGTTTTGTTTCCTTTGCGCAGGATGGCCGGCAAGGATGGCAGGACTGACTGATAGACTTGACGTACAAGAATGTACTTTGGATATTCGGATTTTTGATATTTGATATTGCATGCTGAGATACATGCTGCAAGGAGATCCAGTTTGGACAGCATCTTCTCATTTTCTTTGTACATACTCAAATTTGGAAAAAGCAATATGATCCGCCAGATGGATCGTTTTGCAATCTACGCATGGCATATTAGGTACCCTGGAGGTGAAACCCCCAAGATATTTCCCCTGGCATAGGCAGCATGTGAAGGCAACCTGGCAATTAGTGAAAGCCGTTCCGGTTGAAAGTGATGCTCCTGGTCCTGAAAAACTCAACATTGTAGTTGTTGTTGACACTGTGTAGCATGAGTCTACTCTGCCTTTTGTTCCCTCAGGGTTGTCTCATGATATACATGTAAAAGGAAACTCCACGCGAAAAGGCACATGTGATACCTTTTCTCTGGCCTGCCACGATTTTGATATAGCAACGCCCATAACGTCTTGGATTTAACCCCTTTTGGGCGCACGAATGAACTGGTGTGAAGCAGTATGTATGTAGTGTGCAAATATCAAGTTCCAAGCCCTGAAAGTTGATAGGTGTGCACGTCGGGATTCTGAATAGACTTTATGTAACGGACGCGACTCCGCGAGCTACACGTCTACACGTACACATCAATGCTGCGCCTGTTAATTCGTCTGCTATAATCACTGCAGTCACTTGCGCCACGTGTGTAGAGCTCATCGCCATGCTGTCGGCCAAACTCCTTTACCTGACTTGCCTTCATTCTCATCAACATCAGCCCCCCCCCCCCCCCCCCCCCCCCCCAATGATTCCCTTCCAAAAAAACAGCAGACGGCACTGAAACCCTACAAGTCTCGCCGTAGCTTCATATGCCGATTCACATCCTTATACAACAAGTACCGAAACCTGCCCGGCCCCCCCGCATAACACGCCTGCGGACAAAACGCCCTCAACCACATAAAATCCCCCGCCTCAACCTCGACCCAATCCTGATTCAAACGATACACAGCCTTCCCCTCGAGCACATACAGTCCATGCTCCATCACATGCGTCTCCGCAAACGGAATCACACCTCCCGGCTGAAAAGTCACAATATTCACATGCATATCATGCCTCAGATCCCCCGGATCCACGAACCGCGTCGTCGCCCACGCGCCATCCGTCCCAGGCATCCCCATCGGAGCCACATCCCTCTCATGCCGCACCACCGCCTCAGGAATCTCCAACCCAGGCACAAGCTCATACGCCTTTCGAATCCAGTGGAACCGCGCAACACTGCTCCCACCCTCCCCATCTCCAAGGTTCCAGAGAGTCCATCGACTCGCAGGCGGCAAGTACACGTAACTTCCCGGCTCGAGAGCATGGAAGTCATCATCCTCAAGCGTAAGCGTGAGATTGCCCTCCACGACAAAGAGCACCCCCTCGGCCTGCATGTCAAGTTCGGGTCGTGAGCTTCCCCCTCCGTACTGCACCTCCATGATGTACTGGGAGAAAGTCTCTGCGAAGCCGGAGAGCGGACGGGCAATGACCCAGAGGCGGGTGCGTTCCCAGAAGGGAAGTGAGGAGGTGACGATGTCGCTGAAGGTGCCTTTGGGGATCACGGCGTAGGCTTCGGTGAACATGGCGCGGTCGGTGAGGAGTTGGGTTTGGGGGGGGAGGCCGCCGGAGGGGGCGTAGTAGGAGTTCATGTTGCTCATCATGGCTGGGATCGATGGGCTGCGGTGTGTGTGTGTGTGTGTGTGTGTGTGTGTGTGTGGGCTTGAGGATGTTGTGCCTCGTTGCCACGTGGTGTTGTGATGAATGACACAAGGGCGTTTGCGAGATGCACTGACTCTGAATGTCGTTCCCTGAAGGCTGACCCCTGGGTGGTGTTGAGATGATGCCGAGAGATGGGAGGAACCTACACGAAACGGGCTGACCATCAGTCTTGTCGGAGGATAGTCTCGGAACAATGCAATGGAACGCGCCGTTGGTGCATAGACCCCATGATAACGACGTTGTTGGCTGTTGTTGCAATCTTGTTGGCAATCAGTTACAGTTTTAGGTAGGTACCTAAGTTCCCCGCGGTACTTTGCCGGCATCGGCTGCAAGTTGAGGACACGGACACGGACAAACCTCGGTTCAGTCATGTCTTTGGTGTGGGTTGAGACTGTTTTGAACTTTTGATATGTATCTTTCTTGTTGTTTGGGGAAAGAAAGGGAGGGGTGGCGCTAGCAATACGTCCAAGCCATCATCGATCTCAAGCAAAACATGTAGCCCTCGTTTTAGCACCAAACTTTCGTGCGCGAAGCTTTCATTTATCACTGCTGTTTGCGTCGACCTGGTATCAACTTGCAGGTCCACATTGCCATCATCATAACACGTCTCGGCAGAATAACATTCCCACTAACAATAAAACGTCTAAGAGTACAATACACCCATTACGAGGTGTGGAGAAGCCACGCATCGCATCGCAAAGCATCGCTTCAAGGTCGAATAAAGACTTCCAATTTTCATATACATATACAGCCCTCATTGAAAGAGGGGCGATTAGTCAAGGCGACGGCACCATCAGTCGCCGCGCTAGATTTTGCAGACGGCGCCTTCGCATCCATGCTCATGACGTTGGCGACGAGTTGTTGACTCTCTGGGCCTCCTTGTCCTTGTGTTCGTCGGTCCAGACGGCGGAGGAACGGCCCGAGGTGATGGGGTTGACTCTTTGGACGTACATGGCGTCGATTTCCTCGAGGCTGCGGTCCTTGGACTCGATGACGAAGAAGAAGACGATGAGCACGAGGGCGGCACAGCAGCCGGCAAAGACCAGGCCGTACAGGTAGTCAATCTCGTCGGTGATGAATCGGGTACTATAGAAATTGGTCAGCTATTGTCACGTGTAGCCGTAGAGGCCGCTTTTTGCCGTTTTGCCCGCCAAGACGAAATAGTCATGCCATCAATTGACTTACAAGAAGGAGATGAGGCTACACAAGAAAAGTTAGCGCGTTGTTCAATCTTCACTCCAGACGAAGAGGTGTACTCACAAGTTCCACAACCAATTCGAGGCAGTGGCAAGACCCATGCATGTGCTGCGGAAACGCGAAGGATAAAGCTCTGCGTTGACGGCCCACACCAAGGGACCCCAACTGACAGCAAAGGCAGCAATGGCCAAACAGGAGAAGGTGACGAGGGCGGATCCGGCCTTGGGAGTCAACGCAGGGTTGTCAGGATCAAGGGCGAAGTGGCCAACGAATGCGTAGATACTAGATTGCCCATGTTAGCTCATTGACTTGACCTTTTGGCCACGTGACCGTCAGCTCCAGTGGACTTACAAGAAACACATCATCATCCAGGCAGCACCAATCATGAGCACACTACGACGGCCGAATCGCTTGGTGACCCAAAGAGCAACAATGGTACACAGCACGTTTACAGAGCCGAGAATGATCTGGGTGACGTAGCTGTCGCTGATACCGGTCGCAGCGAACACAGTGGTGCCGAAGTAGAAGAAGAAGTTGGCTCCCGTCAGTTGCTGACCAGCCTGCAGGACTATGCCAAGAATTGTGCGATGCAGCATGCGGGGCGCGGTCCAGATTTCCTTGATGCTGAATTCGGCCGCCATTTGGCTTTCCTCGTCCAGATTGGCCTGAATGTCTGCGACCTGTTGACGGACGCCTTCCGACTCGACGGGTAGGCCAGCGAGCTTGGCAATGGTAGCTCTGGCACGCTCGACCTTTCCGTGGCGGCAATCGTAGCGAGGGCTTTCGGGCATGAAAAGAATTCCGGTTCCCAGAATCAGGGCCCAAGCGAAAGACAACCCGCTGGGAATACGCCATGCAGAACTGTCGAGTCGTTCGTGGGTGCCAAAGTTGACCATTTCAGCAGTCCAGATACCGAGCGTGATGAGAAGCTGATACGAGGCAACAATAACTCCACGAATAATGGGAGGTGCACACTCGGACTGGTACATGGGGACGACGACGGAAAGCGCGCCAATGCTGATACCACTGACGAGACGACCAAGAGCAAACTGAATCCAGTGGTTGGAGGAGGAGATTTCGATTGTTGTTCCAACGCAGGTAAAGAAGGCGGCAGCTGAGATGCACATGCGGCGACCGATGATATCCGACATCTTGCCTGCGATGAGAGAGCCGAACAAGGCGCCGATGCTCACCATGCCCACGATTGTTCCTTGTCGAGCCGCACTGAAAATGTGATTGCCGGCTTCTCCATTGGCGCCTGGGGGCTGCAGCTCGCCGAATCGTTCCGCGAAATCGTCCATGAGGAAGAAACCAGAGATTTGACCACTTTGTGTGTTCTTATTAGCACTCCGACATGCCTCTCCAGTGAAATTGGGTGGCGATGGGTCTTGTTCCATGACACAAACATACCTAATGTATCCGAAGATGAAACCGCCCATACTGGCCACGCCGCCTTGGAACAACGCCAGGGCCGTAACCTTTTGATGTTCCATAGTCAACGCTGTGTGGTCCGGTTCACTGCCATCGCTCGTGGGAGCATTGGCATGCTCAACGAGCTTCTTCTTCATGAACCCCATGGCTAGTTGCCTGATGCCCTGCTCAATGGCTGGCGCCTGATCTGTAGGCGCAGGTGGGAAGATGGAATGGAGAGGGGGGGGGGGGGGGGGGCAACAGCGGCTATTTCTGATGGGAGAGATAGACAAATGTCAAAATGAGAAGGAAAGGTCCGAGAGAGGAGACTCAACTGGACTTAAGTCTGGGTTCAAGAGCGTGTTTATAACAGAGCAGCTCTCAGACGCGCAGAAATCCCATGTGGCATTGTCAGGGTCTTGGCTATTGCATTGACGATGGATACATATCGGACGGCGGCGGCGAACAGGCAAAGGCGAGGCGAGCTGCAAGCGACACGGACTACATTCGGAGTATGTACTCTCCGGAGTACAGAGTGTGTACAAGCTTCAAAGTCACCTATGGCCGGAAGAAACTGCATGTGGCTAGCGCCTGCCTTGTCTGGCTGCGGAAGCGCACCGCAGCGCAACATAATTACCTGTGTAGGTATAGGTACCTACGCCGTAGGTTACAACTTACAGGTATGCTTTGGCTCGCCAGGGGGGCCACGACAGGTGTGCCGAAAATCCCTTTTTTTTCTCTTCTTTTCTTTTTGCCTGCATTTGCTAATGCTAGTGTCATCGGCCCGACGTCAAAATCCACCGAAATCCACCGATTCCACTTGACCCTGCATGGAAAGGCGCGAGCACCGTGGAATCGGCCCACTTGGCTGGATGCCCTCGACATGGCACGATTCGCAACACCGTTTCACGCGTTACATCGGCAGCACAATTTGCTTGGCCCACCGCGATGGACGAAGCCCCTGATTGCCTCGAGTCTGGACGGCTTTGCATTGCTTGATGCTTGAAATGCTTGAATGCTTGAAATTTCTGGGTTAGACATCCTCGTCTGGACTGCCTGGTCTGGTCTGGTCTGACTATGTACCTACTACCTACATACATAGGTGACGGTACATACAACCGAGAAAGCTCACGAATCTTATAGCAAGGGTGGAACCACTAATTCTGTACTCCGTAGCGCTGATGATCGATCTGTAGGGAGGCTAGCCGCCACTGCGAGTCTGAAAATATGTGTGACGAACTGACGTAGGTACCTGCCTATGTACGCGACGATGCGTATGAGGTACCTGTATATTCGCGAACATCCAGGGCCCAGGGGGCAGCAGAGGGGCCAGACCTCCCAACAGAAGGAAATTGGACAATTGTGGCCGAGAAGGTGCCAGAGCAGTGGCAACTCAAGCATGGGCTTTCTTCAAGGAACGCATCCATGATTCCATGATATAGGTACCTCCCCGAACATATGCACTTCCTTCTCCTTCATCGGTCACATGGCATTGCCACGCATCGGCCAGGGCGCAGAGGTTGGAGGGTTGGAAGTTGGAAGTTGGAACATCGCACACAGTATATACATAGGTACATGCGGAGTACGACTGCGTCTACGAAGTACTGTCTCGAGCTTTGATGACAGGCTGGGCACAATGCAACTTGATGCACCGCGGAGCTTGGTCACGGCCGCATCGCGGATGTTTTGGCCAGCATGCAAAGGCTCTCGTTTGAGGTGGGTTTTGCGGTGGGCTCGATGTGGATTCGACGTGGGGGCATACGCACGGAATCCTTGATCCTGGCTGCTCGTGGAAGAGAAGGCGAAATGGAAGAGTGAGTCGAAAATTTTCGACCAAGTTTGATGTCGCGACTCGCCAAATTAGGCGCTCGATGTCGTCACAAGTTACAACGAACGACATCGCGAACCTCGCCTCGCTGCTCAATTCGTACTGCATGCCAATGTAGATGCCTCTCTGCCTACGTGGCAATTCGCCCTCATCATTTCATCGTCTCAGCTTCGAAACACAGATGGGCTTCTCCACACGAACTCTGCTCTCATCTCTCTCCTTTCTCTCGAGTCTCGAGTCTCCTCCCGTCTTTCTTGTTCTTATCTCCGGGTAATGCCCTCCGGAGTGACGGCAGATTAGCACCGCGGTAGCCAGTGATTTTAGCGTGTCGCCGGCGTAGACCGCAACGCCCAAGCGCGAACGCCACCCGACGTCAGGGCGGCACGGAAGCGCATTCTTCGTCGGCGACCGCATTCATTGCGCTGCGCTTGTGAGATTTCCAATTACACTCGCAATCGACAAGAGCTGCAATGTGATATATCCGACCTGCGTTCCTGTCCACTGCTCCTGTCCACTGCTTCCTGTCCAGGTGCTGCCGTCCTCCAAAGTCTTCGCTTGCAGTCAATGGACATGCTCATGTGGCATGATTGCTGGCCGATCTCGGCCACGCCACCAGTGTCAGAGGACGACTTGGATGACGGCTTTCAGTGTCAGAGTGTACAAGGTATGTAGGTACATATGTACCCGCGCCGCGCGCGCATGCAAACAGCTGCCCGTGGCGCCGTTTCCAGCCATCAAAATAGACGCTGCCAAGGACAGTGTGGAGTGACGTCACCTGACTGATTTCGGCATCGCCGCACCCAGCAGCCGCGTATGTACATATTTTCTTCCTTCTACGTACAATTATTTAGTCTCTCGCCTTTTTTATTCTCAAGAGTCAATAGCCAAGCTCGCCGTTGGATGGAAGCGCTTGGTAGTTCTTTTACTCCGATGCATCCGCACTGCAGCGCGAGTTCCTCTTTGGACGTGGCAGCGCAACTTACGAACAAGGTGGCTTTGGTTCGGACTTGACATAAATCCCCGTTTTCCCCGTCGTCCGCTCGTCCATACCTACCTAGGTATACTCCTTACATAGGTATCTGTAACCTACGTAAGATTGTCGGTGAATGCGGTCCTCTGTGGTAAGGTTTTAAGCTTGCTTCACTCGTTGACGGCCTCAACGGCTCCTTCGTCCGACCATTGAACTATTGACGCAAACGTGTTGTGTGTGGTACATATGTACCTATGTAGCAAAGAAAGACATCAACCAAAATCTTGGCACTCAATGTTGGGGTGCATTAAAACCTGGGGTGCCATGAGCCTATTGTCACGAGTTGTGCTGCGCTGCTCTGCTGCCTGTCCTGGACTCCTGGTCACTGGTCAGAGAGACGATGGCACCTCCGTCGTTATCGCTCGACGCTGACCAGTGAGATGCAGCATGCTGAACCAGAATTATAAGGGGCTCTTTCATCAAAGACAACTTGCCCCCATGACGGGAAGCGGGACACTCACACGACGCAACCCTACAAGGCTCAGACTGTTTCTTCAGCAAAGGCCCTGCTGTTGCATTACATTGATCTCCGTAGGTAGCCCATGAGTTCGGACCGAGAGGTACGGAGTACATATGTAGACACAAAATTGGTCAATTGGGAATGAGGAGCAGCAAATTGATCAAGTTGGGACCTCGTTGTTATTTCATGCCAATGGAGTGCCATGGATGTTGGCGCAGAAGCATAAAACATTGTGATGCTGCATGCATAAGTGATCCGCCCTACATATTTCAATATACATACATAGTTTAGATACGGAGTAGTGTTCGTCGTCTCTAATTCGCGTCGGAAAAGAGAGACAAACATGAGACACACCACTCCTAATTAAAAAAAAAAAAAAAAAAAAGTCGGGGGTGCATGCATTCGGAATTTCCCCTTTTTCCTCCACGGGGTTCTCCCCAACATTGGCATGCGTGAACGGGGGATGATAGTCATGATTGGCCGACTCCAGACCCAGTCTCTTCGTATGTACGGAGTACGGTGAGGGGCCCCAAAGTTCTCCAAGTTCTCCAAGTTCTGCAAGTTCTGGAAGCGTAGAAAATTACTCCATAGGGGCATGATTCCTTTGAAAGACAAAAAAAAACCGTTCGTTTGGGAAACCCGGCCGAGCCATGTTCCTGGCCCGCCCAATGACGAAAGGTGCCGAGAATGACGCCGACGAGAAACTTGCCCGATTCGGTCAGCGTGGCTGGCGGCGTTGGTTTGCGGCGGTTCACCCGATTGGGTCAATAAACCTGGTGAAAGCACAACAAGCCGCAGGGTACCTACAGTCAAACCCCGATATAACGATAACGCAAAAGTGACCAAAACCCCATCGTTAAATCGAAATATCGTTTTATCGGATGGGTTTTCTGTGAGGAATTTCAACAAATGAGGCCCAAAATTATCGTTAAGGTGAGGATATCGTTTTATAACGCATCGTTATATCGGGGTTTGACTGTACCTTCACGAGCCCGGTTCTGGAAATTGCAACAGGAACGGCATCATGGAACTAACAAAAGGAGCCCTTGGAAACTTCCTTTAAAACTACGGAGTATAGTACCTACTGATCCATTGGTATTATTTTTCAGTTGAAACTTGTGGCGAGAAGGAAAAGAAAAGTCAACAAGAAGAAAAATCAACGAACCAATTTCTGTTCACTAGTGAAGGAAGCCTATTTACAGACCCATCAACTCCGCCATGGCCGCTACAATCCGTGCCGCAAAAGCGCCGTCATTGATGGACCCGGCATCCTCGACGATGCGGATGCCCGTGCTTCGCAAGCCCTCTCGGATCGTGTCAAACAGCACAGCATCCGCGTCCGCATCGTAGAACGGCCCGCCAGGAACAGAGAACAAACTGATTCCCCCCAGCGGAAGCCACACCTGTATCAGGGCTGGATTCGCAGCACTGCGTAACTTGTCGCAAATAAATTGTCCAATCGCCCGGGCATCTTCCGGCGAGGACCGCACCACCGTGACGAGGGAATTGTGCTCCACCTGCGCCCGGCGAGCAAACCTCTTCGGAACGGAATGCTTGGCCCCAAAGTTGGCCATGTCCAGGGCTCCAAGGGACACGATGGTGGGAATGGCGGCTTGCACGGCGGCATCTAGACGCTCTGCACCAGCTGACATGACACCGCCCATGACATGGTCGCAGACTTCCGTGGTTGTGAGATCAATGACCGCGTCGAGTTGCCCTTCCGCGATGAGCCGTTCCATGGCTTTCCCACCGTGGCCCGTCGCGTGAAAGACATATGTCTCGACGGGGTAGCGCGTCTCGAGGGCCTCCCGAATCGCGTCGACGCCCGGCGTGGTGACACCGAACATGGTGATGCCAACGCGCTTCTTGGCTGGCGTCTGCTGCATGGAAGGCTGGGCGTGCGATCCCCGCCGCGTCGAGTACGAGACAGCCGCGGCAGCAATGGCTGCACCGGCGTTGGAGAGGATATCCCGCAGGAGGGGGTTCATGCCTGCGATATCGACCACAGAGTACATGAGCGTCATGTCCGTCTCGCCGACAATCGGGCCTGTGTCGCCGCTGGCTATAGTAGAGACAATTAGCTTGGGCAGCCCGATGGGTAGGCCGCGCATGACGCGTGAGCACAGTGATGTGCCGCATGAACCGCCCGCCGAGACGATGCCGTCGAGCTTGCCCTCGCGAAGCATGTCCAGGACAGCGTGCATGGCACAGGAGCCCATGGCGTCGATGAAGTCACTCCGGGAGAGCGTGGAAATGTCCAGCTCGGGCCGGTACTTGGCCAGCATGTCGGAGGCATGGACGTCAACGTCTTGGCTGGAGCTTGAATGCCGGCCAACATCGATGAGGCACGTAGTGAGGCTACCAGGCGCGGCGGCTATCTGGCGGCGCAGAAACGCGAGCTGCTCAAGTTTAGTGTCGCAAGTGCCGATGATGACGACTGTGGCCGACATGGCTGCGAGGGGGTGCAAATCACACGGAAGCAATCGGCCATTGGACTCTGTGAGATTAAATCTCGGATGCAAAGGGCAAAGGGGCAAAAGCAAAAGGGCGAAGAGAAAAGATTTGTTCAAGATGACGGGAGACAGCAGATGCCATTTGCGTTTCTTTAGCTGCATCAGGTGCGCGTCACCTGTGCGACAGCTTCCCCGCTACTCCCTCCAATACATACCTCTCCAGGCCACCAAACAGCCTAGCCTCGGGATTGGAACGTTGCCATCACTTTGCATTACCTCCTTTCTTGTCACACCTGTGACCTGCCTCTTTGCACCAAGCGAGTGATCAAGCTCAAGCATTTAAAGAATGCCACCCCCAACGAGCCGCCGCGACATCGTGGCCAAGCTGCGCGCACAGATTGCGCAGGGAAAGCCGATAGTAGGCGCCGGAGCTGGCATTGGCCTCTCAGCCAAGAGCATCGAAGCCGGCGGCGCGGATCTGATTGTTATCTACAACAGCGGCCGCTACCGCATGGCAGGCAGGGGATCGCTCGCCGGATTAATGCCATATGGGAACGCAAACGATGTGGTTTGGGAGATGGTGCGGAAACGCCTTTGCTTTTCCTCGTGATTCCTCCCCCTTTCTCCTCTTTCGATAAATGGCACCCAATACTTCAGACCCCAAGTCAAGGCATCATATCAAGACTTCAAAGACGCTGACCACGCCACACGACAGGCCAACGAGGTCCTCCCCATCGTCGAATCCATCCCCGTCCTCGCAGGCATCTGCGCAACAGACCCCTTCCGGGATATGCCCTCGTTTGTGAAGCAGCTCCGCGACAGAGGCTTCGCTGGCGTGCAAAACTTCCCAACCGTGGGGCTCATAGATGGCAATTTTCGCACCAGCCTCGAAGATACGGGCATGTCGTACGATGCCGAGGTGGCCATGATTGCGGCCGCGCACGAGATCGACATGCTCACCACGCCGTATGTCTTTAACGCGGACGAGGCGAGGAAGATGACAAGGGCAGGCGCAGATGTGTTGGTCGCGCACATGGGTCTCACGTTGAGTGGTTCTGTAGGCGCTGCGCCGGGCAGCAGCAAGACGCTGGAGGCTTGCGTGGAGCTGATCCAGGAGATTCGCGACGCGGCCGTGCAATTACGTCCGGATGTGGTGGTTTTATGTCACGGGGGCCCTATCGTTGGTCCTGAGGACGCGCAGTATGTGCTGAGCCGGACGAAGGGCGTTCATGGCTTCTATGGCGCGAGTTCGATGGAGAGAGTGCCGGTCGAGAAGGCGATTGCGGATGTGACGAGGAACTTCAAGGAGATGGAGTTGAAGAAGGAGCCGGCGACGAGCATCGTGGGCGGCCAGTAATAAGGGGGTGACTGAGGCTCTGATGATGGTCTATGTACGTATATGGAGTAAAACGAGAGACATGACAGAAAACAAGTAATAATGAGGATGATGTAGATTGTGTCGGACATTTATTGTTTCCCACGGTTTCTTTTTCCATCAACTACGCAACCACGCCCACCCTGTCCAAATCAGGCGCCCATCCCGTGCCCGAACCAGAGATGCTGATAGTATTCGTCCCATGGACATTGAACCCCGACAGCTCGACCACATATCCCTGATACACGTCGCGTTCCCAATCATACCCGCTCAGCGGAAAGCTCACCACCTGCTCCGCGCCGCCATTGACACGGATCGACGCCACCCGCTCATTGCTCCCGCCGCCGAGGTAGCACACATCTCCGTTGACATAGTCGAAGCGCACCTTTTGCGTAGCCTGCGAAGTGCGGATATTCGAAAGGACTACCCGTCCGGCGCCCGCGCCGCCCAGATAGCTCACTTTCTTGGACGACGAGCATCCTGAACACGCAACCACCTTGGCACCCGCGGAGAGCGCGCCGCTCGCCACAGAAAAGTAATTGTACTTGGCCGCACCAGAAGAGGACGCATATTTCACCCCAGAAAGACGCAACGCCAGCGAACCCCTCCCGTTGACAGTCTTGGAATACGAACCGCTCACGCCGGCGGTATTTACGCCGGTCCAGGCATCCAGGACCGCTGCCGACGCGACGCCAATGTCCGCAAAGTTCAGCGTTAGGGTCCGTCGCCGATTACTCAGATCCACGACTAGGACTGCCAGATCGCCATTCGCGAGGGATCCCATCCATACGTCTCGGTCTGATGTCCACCGCTGCACCAGCTGGATTGGCTTCACGGCCGAGTCCTGATTCATAGCAATGAGATGCTTGTTCTGCAGCACCGCGACCATCTGGTTTGACAGCGCTGTCGGGTTCGTCGACACCATCAGAGAGGATTTGAGCATCGCCCACATGGCAAAGTGTGTGGCTTGCTCATCAAACGTCATGCCCGGGTTGCCTACTTCTAGGAGATCCGCGTCGGGGATGTGGCCTGGTCCGACGAGGCCTGATCGCGCAACATGGACGGCCTGGTTGTAGATCCGGTACACGTTTCCCCAGCCAGTGCCGATATCGTCGGAGAAGCGGAATGATGTTGAGATTCCGCGTGTCCATTGATTGGGGCCTTGGAGTCGGGTCGCGCCGCTGACTTGGCTGGAGTAGGGGGTTCCCCATTGGCAGATGAGCATGCCGGGGATGCCGACGCGTTGGAGTTCTTTCCACATGGCTGAGTAGCGGGTGATGAAGTCGGTGCGGGCGCCTTTGGGGGCGTTTTGGTTGGCTGCGGGGCCGTCGGCGTAGCAGTAGTCGTCTATACATGGCTTGGGTCAGTTAATGATTATAAGGGCCAGTCAATCAGAACAAAAGAAGAAGAAGAGTGAGGGAATTTGGAGGGTTGGGAGGAGTGAGGAGAGTGAGGGGTGTGAGGTGTGAGGAGAGTATGTGGAACAAGCTCGTATCAGGGGCCATCAGGGAATCTGGCGCACAACAAGAATACGTTGAGACCGGTAAGCTGTAACGCAAACATGACCGAAAACGGAGCAACGCACACTTGACATATTCCGTATTCAACGTCTTAAACAACGCCGCATCAGCAGCCTCCTTCCCCGACGAGCCCAGCACTGGCGACGGAACCTGCGGATCGCACATCCGCACCCCCGCATCGGAATACATGCTCCATCTCATGCCCTTGGACCGTGCCAGATCACTCAGCGGCTGTAGTCCATTAGGAAAAGCATGAAGATCAATCTTGAGCGCTCCGTTAGAGGCATTGCGCTGGCCATCCCGCGACGCCCAGCCGCAGTCAATCTGGAAGAAGGTGTACCCCGCGGCGACGAAGCCCCGCGAGGCCAGGCCGTTGATGGCGTTTCTGATGCTGGTGTCGGATGGGCTGCAGGATAGGTGGTTGTATGAGTTGTATCCCATGAGGGGGGTGGATGGGAAGGCAGTTGCCGCGAGGGAGGTAGTCACCGCGAAGGCGAGCGCGATGGCCTCACGAGGGGAGGAAAACCGCATATTGGTGGATAAATCTGATCAAGAGGGTGCGAAACGATTTGGGGAAAATTAGAGAGAGGAATGGATGGCTTGGCAATCTTGTAAAACTTGAGAGATGTGCCTCTCCTCTTTCTCTCTTGTTTCTCTCTGCTGGATGCAATCTGGACAGAGGAGCAGCGCATCTCCTATTTGTATTAACCGACATGCTGCAAAAAAAAAAAAGAACAACCAACCCCCCCCCAAATGCGGAAATGGTAGCCGTACTGTCTCTCTCTCACGATCCCCCCAAAAGCCAAAGAACAGTAAAGTAAAGAGAACTGAGAAGGCAAAGAGACAATAAGACTCTCCTCCCGCCCCGAAACGATAATCATAAACTCGGGAAGCCGCTAAAAATAGTGGACATATCCGATTCAATGTATCGCGCAAGGATTCGCGGGGAATTCCATCCTACGGCATGCCGCCTTGGCAAGGTTTCATCTTGCAGGATCTCAATACATACAGCCGGCAGCGGGATTCCATCTCAATCATGTGGCTTTTCCATCCCGGCAACTTCTTAAGGCAAAGAACAGAAATACATGCCAAAAGTCCACCGAGGATCTCTCCTATGAGGGATCTGGTCTATCTATCGCACACGAGGCAGCCTACTGAGTCCTGACCCGATACCTTGGTGGTTGCAAAGTCCCTTCATAAGTATATATGCTATGTAATAGGATCCTTTTACCCCTAATGGTCCACCAAATTATCCGTGAGGGACATGTTGTGCACCTGGCGACTCTTGAGCAATTGCTCAAATCCACGCGGCGGCGGCGGCGCGGCACAACTACGAAGTCCAGCCCGCAATCGGGTGCAGATGCAGCAAGCACAAAGAAGAAACAGAACTTGCGCACACGGAGTCTGAATAGAGCTGAAATCTGAATAAAGGGACAAAAAGCCCTGCCGGTGCGGGATTATGCATGTGATGATGCTTGCGGTTTACGAGTTGCCGCTCAATGACGTACATACGGCGTCGACCACCTCGATTGAGAAGCAATATTCTTTGGTACAAGACTAGCTTGGACCTAAGTTATACTTTTGCATAAGAGAAGTCCTGCATATATATCGATTAACAGCAGCAAAATTAAACAGCTCATTGTCTAAAGACGCGCGGCATTGAGCTCAGCTTGCGCGAATTCACAACTTATTCCAAAGGATGTATCATACTGCCTTTTGGAGCTTTTCGGCCCGGAGATGCGGGGAGAGAACGGGACTTACCAGAACACATGAGATTCATGTGGATGCAGGAGCACCGGCCATCGTTTGCATGTCAGTCTGAGTGGGCTGTTGAGGATGGCTTAACTTTCACAACCTGGCAAATGTTCAACGACGAACCGTATCATGCGAAAGCGCGATTCGACCGTTCTCGTCCCGCACGCAAGTAAGCAACTATCATGATGTCTTAAAAATTCTTGTAGCACTACTCGTCCTCTTACCGTCCATCATCCGGCCCAAACTGGGTTTCCAGATCTCTGCTTGGAGTCCAGCTCGCACAAATATCTAGACCTCTGCTTGACGTCCTCGGATATGTTTCCCACCTGTATCACCATACCCATGCCCACCGCCTGATGCCAGAGCACATGACAATGCAACAGCCAAAGCCCCTCATTGCCCAAAGGGAAGCGTAAAACCACGTATCCCATGGCCGGTACGTGCACCGTATCCTTTCGTAGTGGATTCACCACGTTAAAGGGCTTTGCTTGTGCCTTGCTGCTGTCATCAAAAGGATTGTAGCCTCTGAACGTGCCGGTCTGATCCCGAGCCATGACGTAAAACTCGTAACCATGCTTCGAAATGTGTGAGCCAGTGTCGCGAGGGTCCGGGCTGGAGCGACTTACAAGATGAAAGGGGTGTCCCTTATCGTCAAAGTTGTTCAGAGTCAGTTCCATCCATTGGTCTGGACCCGATACTTTGAACCACGGGACATTGAAACTGTGCGCTTTGGTCGGTTGCGAGATGGCGTTTGCCCAGCTGTTGCGATCCAACGACAGAAGGGGCAGGACGGTGGTTGACGAATTTGGTGTCATCCAAGAGGTACGATTTATGGATCCAACGGGCTGGTTGTGCTTTGCTGATCGTATGTTCATCGTCGAATATAGGACCGCTTGTTGGAAAGGGCCGCGCGAGAAGCTAGCATCAAGTGGCTGGTCTCGTCCTAGAGCACTGGCCAGGATGAAGACCTCTTGTACGGGCTGTTCAGAAGAATCGTGCGATTCTCCTGCGCTTATTCGGCCACTGTTCCATATTATTGGGAACGACTGAATGTGCTTTAAAGCAAAGTTGACCAGTGGCATATTCCTAGCGAATCCGCGTCAACCATAGGCCTCGTCCATAGCGCAATACGCTGGGTATCTCAACACTTACTCTTGGTCCAGCTCTATCGTCATCTGTACAGGGCTGGCAGGTTGGCCCCGATCCAATATGGCATCCAACCGCTCACCAGGATGAATCAGGCCTATGGTCTTCGCTCTTGGCGTATCTTCGTGCAGCCAATTCCCGCCATCAACGGCGATAGGCTTGATAGACCCATTCGAAACTCCTATGCTGAAACCCGTAGAGATGCTGCTCTCAGGGAGTTAGGCTGAGAGTCTGCAAAACGATCAACTGCATCATACGTACCCTGTATTTACAACACGTAGCCGCACTCGATTCGATCCCATGAGTTGAAGCCTGGGACGATCGACAAAATGACAGTCAATGGGGTGCGCCTTGGCCGCCATTGAGCAGTTGTAGCTACCTCGTCCATTGATCAGGAGGGAATCGGGCGCGGGCTGCATGTATGCTAGAGTTGAGAATACACCACCACTTCAAAATTGAAAACCCGAATTGACAAGGACTGAAAAGAACTAGCCACACTCACTTCCATTCCGTAATGGTCGGGATCAACAAACCAGTCCAGAACTTCATTGCCACTTCGATGATACCAATCTCCAATGAGCAGAAGCTTCTCTTCCTCATAATGATGGAGAGTTGAATCTGCTTCTGTACTTCGCCTGGCGGGCTTGTGGACAACAATGCCTCCGTACATCCCATCTGCTCGTTGGATACCAGAATGGGCGTGATACCTAAGAGTCTGAGCGTCGTATACCTTTATAAAGGCACTTCTCAAAGTCGCTTACCAAAAAGTACCGGCTTGGTCATAAGGGATGCGGAATCGGTAAGTGAAGCTTTTGTTGAACTGGACAGCGCATTGAGTCAAACCCACAACACCATCCATTTCATTTGCACCTACATTACTCAGCTCAGTCTTTGAACTATTTTTGTCCTGTGTTTTCCGCCTATTTTCAGCAAGTAGCAAACATACCCTTCATGGTAAGCCCATGCCAATGAATGGACACGCCAGGGTGACCCAACTGCTTGATTCCATTGTACACATTGACTTCCACCTGGTCCCCCGACCTTGCCTCTATCGTTGGGCCAGGAAACTGTCCTACACGTCAATTCGTACCTCACTAATCGCTCCGATCGCCCTGAAGTCAGAATACAGGAAGACATTAGAAGCCAGCCTACCGTTGATCAAGTAAATAGACTTGACGACTCCGTCTGGGGAGCGCATTCCTTTTGTAATGTTCCAATCAACACGGATTTTCTTTGGTTCGCGGTATACGTGCTGTTCTGGATGAAGCACAATAACGCCATCATGGCTGCTATCCGTATCGACTGCATTGGCTGTAAAGGTCGAGATGGGTCGATTCAGTGCCAACTCCTCGTCCTTCCTGGTGTTGTACACGATGGGACGAAACCCGATCAAACACAAAAGGGCGATACACGTTCCCGCCGCGACGAGTCCACTCAGCGCAATCGACCGTTGTGGTCGTCGCCGCAGAAACCTTCGATCTTTGCACCAATTCGGCACGTCTTCCACAAGTCCATGCATCTTCGGCCGCTATTCGCGTATCGACACCGTTGGATACAAACACGGGTACATAGAGGCGACTGTGATAAGAAGCGATGCAGGAAGCTCGTGTCTGGTCCAGCCAGATGCAAGTACACGGTCATGAAAGCTCTATTCTATGTGATCGAGAGCGAGGATCGGGGTTTTTTCAAGATGATGAGACTAGGGGGGGGGAAGAAGCCGAGTCTTGGTGTCGACTGCCAAGCAACAACCGCAGCATCGCGCAAGAGCGGGCCAAACGTAACATGGTGGTCGGACCAGGTGATGTGAGGCGATTTGTCTGCTGAATCTCCGACTCCGCGATTCTGCGACTCCGGGATGCCGGGTTCCCCAGCAAATGCCGCGGATCGCCAAGCGACGCTCGAGTATTGGTGACACTTTGCGGGCAAAATTGCCGCCTTTGCTGCTGGCAGCTGAGCTGACATGACAAAGTTGCCATACAGATAGATATCACGCACTACCTAGGTAGCAGCCAATGTCGCTCGTTCTTATCATCTTATGCATCACAACTTCCTTCCTGCCACGGTAAGAAAGCCGCAGAGAGTAAGTTTACTCCGTAAGGCAAGAACGGAGCACGGGGTGATCTCAGGGGCAATGGCCAATCAGCTGCGGCGCTGATCAGCAGGCATCCAGATCACCAGCCAATCCAAGCCCTAGCCCTGGGTATCGGCGATCGCGTCCCGCGAGGTAGGATGTACGTAGGTACATGGGTACATAGGTACGTGGCCGCACAGACCACAAGACACCATCTTGAGGCCGCCGCGCGTGAGTCTTTCGCCTCGTGCCTGTCATCATCCTCCCACCACCGTCAGGACTCAGCCATGCCAACCCCGCTGATCCTCGTCACTCACAAATCTTGGCCTGCGACTGAGCTTGTGCAAGGTTGCTCCCTGGAGTCTCGCGCGGGCACGTAGCGAGGGAAAATACAATCTCACTGCTACTCGTGGATGCCGAACCCGGCCGCATTTACAGCGTACAAATGAGCATATACATATGTATGCCCGTGATGGCAAAGGATTTGAAAACAGGCTCGAATGGAAAGCAAGGTCCAAGTCGGTCGCCATGTTTCACGATACAGGCGCGTTGACATGCCTTCTGGCCGTCACGGCCGCAGCTCGAGCTGGCTCGCTGAGAGACGTCAAGCATATCGTCCTGTTTATGCAAGAAAATCGCGCCTTTGATCATGTTAGTAGAACGACACTCCATATAATTTCTTGATTTTGCTTCTTTACTCGGCCTTTGACAGGCGCGCGGACTCACCAAATCCCGAGACAGTATTTTGGTACCATGGCAGGCGTTCGTGGGTTCGGGGATCCCAATGTTCAGATCAACCCGGATGGACGGTCGACCTTTGAGCAGTATGTGCATCACCAGGCAAAGTAGCCTAATCTATCCACCACCCATGCTAAGATCCTCATCAGAGCTATTCAGCCCCAGAACGGAGTGAACATCTTGAAACCGTGGCACATCAACTACTTGGGCGGCGAATGGACAAGCGCGACCCAGTGCATGGGGGCCGGAGACAATGGCTGGGGAGCGATGCATTCGGCCTTCAGTGGCGGGCTCGGAAATAATTGGGCTAATGCTGACGGCCCTTGGAGTCTGGGATATTACAAGCGGCAGGACATCCCCACACACTTTGACATCGCCGAGGGTTGGACCGTGGCAGATATGGCATCACAGAGCATCCTTGCTGCGACGGATCCAAATCGCATATTCTGGATGAGCGGTTCGGTGAATATCCCCGGTTCCCCCACCAATCCTGACGGCAAGGGAGGGATGATCATTGACAACAGTGCGACACCTGGTGGGTTTTCCGATCGATTTCGACACGCGGATCCAATACGGACGCTGATGAATGTTCTTTGTAGGTTGCGAGGCTCCGGGTCTCAATTGCTTCCCCTTTCAGTGGAAGTCGTTTCCGGAATACCTCGAGGAGGCAGGGATATCGTGGCAGGTCTGGCAAGATCTGGACAACTTTGAAGACAATATGCTCGCGTACTTTGAACAGTATCAAGCAGCGAAAAGCGGATCTGCGCTGCGCGAGAAAGGCAATTCCTATCCTGGTCTCGATGCCTTCTACGAGGCTGCAGCTAAAGGCACTCTGCCTCAAGTCAGTTGGATTGTTGGCCCGCAAGAGTTGGCCGAGCATCCGCCCAATATGCCCAAAGATGGAGCGTGGCTACAAAAAAAGGTCGTCGATGCCATCACCAACAGCCCGGCATACGGCGAAACTGTTCTCATTATCAGCTATGACGGTGAGTTGTGGCACTAATTGCGAAGCGGTAATTATCTTCAGGACGGTGATTGATGATAATTTCCCGGCGATGTAGAGCAGGGAGGCTGGGCCGACCATGTTGTTCCACCGGTTGCTCCAAAAGGCACACCGGGCGAGTGGCTGAAGGACCCGTACAACGAATTCGGCGACGTGCCATTAGGCCCAGGTCAGTTGATTGATCAAATCATTCAGGAAGCTTCTGAGGGCCCTTGTACTGATAGTCCTGGGTTTCCTCAAGGGTGGAGAGTACCGAAGTACATTATATCTCCGTGGACGCGGGGAGGGAATGTTTTTACCGAGTTCGCGGACCACACATCCGACATCCAATTTGTTGAGCAGTGGGCAGCGGCCCAGGGGTATAAAGGAGTCTATACCGAGGCGCTTACACCCTGGCGCCGCCAGCACATGTCAAATCTCGTGGCTGCATTTGACTTCAACAACGTAAGCAGAATTACTCCAATCGTTGCGAGGCAAATATGACCCCTTGTAAACAACAAACGAGCTGACTGGACCATAGCCCGATTTCTCTAAGCCGAGCATCACAATTGCACAGACTCCCGAGGCTCGACCTGACGGCGAATCACATTGGAGCGGAAACTTGAGCCTCGGCTCCCTCACAGGCCCCTGGGTTGGGCCTGCCAAATGTCTCCAGGACCACAAGACATGCAAGCCTCCCGTACCGTATGGCGCTGGGAACGCCAATCAGACCATGTCCCTCCTGGTAGAAGAAGGGTTCAAATCTGCTCGCGGCCAACTTACGGAGGGTCGCTTCCTGACATTCGAAATGTACGGGTTCGGTCTTACGAATGTGGACGGAAAATCCGTGGGCACTGCACGCGCGGGCAAAAAGCATGACGACCTCGGGCAAAGATGGATCATCCACACCGTTGGCGGTCCAGGGTCTGGCAGCAGGTTTTACATTCAATCCGCGCTCGACAAGCAGTTTATTGCGGCCTCTCCTATTGTTGGCGGATTGACGTCTGACATTGCGAAAGCCCAAAGATTTGACGTCGCTTATAAGCTTGAAACAGCAGAATACAGCATGGCGCTGTACGACAGACCCAACACATACGTCACGTTGAATCCCAAAACCACTCGACGCCGAAGGAGGGATGTAACGGCGACAAACATCAATTGGCAAGGCGGGTATGGGGGTTTCAAGATATACAGCGTCTCATATCACTCATGACCACAGCCTGAGAGAAGCAGCATTAGTAGTGTTGTCCAGCCGAGGGAAGACTTGCAAGGGCTAGAGGGCAACCCGCGAAGTGAGTGTTATAATGCTATGACGAAGACATATGCAATAGACATTAGAGCAACATACACGGTTTATCATTAAAGTTTCAGAGCGGGATTCCATTTTTTCTTATGTTATGGAATGTCGACTGCGACTGAAGTAATCTTTTGTCAGCATGATGCTTTCGATTTCGTCTGTGGGGCGACGCCTATCGAGCGACGAGCGCTTCTGAATCCTGATGGTCACCGATAAAAACCGATAAGATGACGACTGTCGCGGAGACTCTTCTGGTTGTCGACTCGTCAGCGCCGATTCTCACTCGCGTAGCCGTAGATTCAAGCAAGCTGCAATGACGTCAGTGTCATGATTGAGAGTACCTACGCGCGTCCGAACTGACTGCCTCGCGTATATGACATTCAGATTGAATTGAGCTCCATGACGGTTAATCAATTTGGAAGCTAGGTAAATTGCGCTACCGTCGCTACGGGACGGCCAGCGCCCCGCGCCACTTTGTGTGCATCTGGTGAGGTAGGTGAGGCGCCAAAAGTTAAAACCGCAATAATCAATTCGGACGCTAAATCATATCGCGATTCGCGGGCCGCAAAGAGGAAAATGCCGAGTCGCCGTCGCCGTCCAGAGCCAAAGCCCGCCTTGCCAAACTTGTTTCGGAGCGCAGAAGCGACAACTGAACACTAGGTATGTACCTAGTATGTATACATATAAGTATACAGAGTAACATACCTGAAGATCTTCGGCTGGAAGCTTATTAGCCTGGAGCCATCATCTTGCAGCGGGAAATTCATTCAATTGCCGGCGCGGAAGCAGGCCGCGCAAAATCGAATGGACAAACGAAATAGGAGAAGCAGATGCCGGGGAATGGAAAGAAGATGAGCGGGTTGTTGTCGTGTCCGGTTTTCGGGTCCGTGACTACCTACCTACCGTGACCCCTGGCCGGCCGAAATGTCTCAATGTGGAAACTTGGGCTGATGCCGGACCCCCGGGTTGCCCTCTTTTATTGGTGTTCGGACGGCAGGCATGGGACATGGGCATGGGTATCCGGTACATACCTACGGGTATGTACTCCGTATGTATGTACATATGTACCTACATACAGGAACATGGGATACGTGTATGGATTCGGCGCCATCGGCTCTGTGAGGCCATGCTAGCTAGCCAATAGTTCAATGGCCTGCTTGCGTGGCAGATGTGATGGGATGAGATGAGGTGAGTTGCCGCGCTGCTTGACTTGACTGGAGATGGGAGATGTGAATGATATCGATTATGGTTGTTTTCGCGCCTCTCCTACAAAGCTGACTTCCAGGATACATAGCCGGACATACCTAAGGTAGGCAACGCCACAACTCGCCAAGGTATTGACTAGGCATGGACTCCATGCCCATTGCCAACTCGCTTCTTCTTCCTCCAATTTTATTCCCATTAGGCCAAGATGGACAACAAGGTTCTCTGAATATACACAGTACCTCATCTTCACCCAAGAAACAACTCAAATCTCCAAAAGTGCCCATCTGAGGACGCCTCAATCTAAAATATGCTTATCCCGTCACGCCCCCAACCCAAAATATGCTTTTTTTTCCTCTTCGGACGTCTTTGGCGGGCAACCCCGGGAATGCGAGAAATGCAGTGTCTGCGGAATTTGTTCCGGCTTGGCGCGACTGCCGACAGGACAGAAACTTTGCCTTCCCACAACCAAGGCGGAATAAAGTACCTATTACATATGTAGTTTGGATCATCATCTCCATTGCAACGATATGTAACGTCCGTCACGGGCCAAACAAAACGCCGATCAAGCGCAAAAGAAGAAGGTGCAAAGTTGCAAAAAAAAAAGGCGCACAGGCCGAAGATGTACGGCGAGACAATGCAAAGGGGCCGGACCGGACGTCGTCGGACGGACAGAAGCTGGTTTTGTCTTGGATACGTCAGTGACTCAGTGGCACCGCTTAAAGGTAGGTACATCCTAATGTACATACTGTACCTATGTACATACTTACTTACTTTGCGCAGGCGGTGCGGTGAGAAAGCCTTCATTCTCTCTCACCAGAAGTCGCGTTGGTGGTGTCTTGGTTCATGTATGATGAGCGGCGGCGCGTAATGTCTTTCTCGACATTTTTGTTTTGTTCCCCTTTCTTTTCTTTTGTTCGGTTCGGTTTCTCCATTTCCACTTTCTCGTCTGGTTCGTTGCTTCCGCCCTTTCCAGAAGGCGAAAAGTCTCGGTTCTCGAAAAACCCAACCACATGGGCTTGGGACGGCACATTGCAGCAATTGAAGCGAATGTGAACGGCGGCAAATCCACTTCTGTGCATGCGAAACCATATGCGTGCAACCTTGTTCGTCCGGTACCGTCATCAAAGCGTATATGCTCGACAGCTTGATATCACCTCTCTTCGTCTATTTACCTTACTAGTGCATGGTGTCTTATTTCTCTTGTGATTCATTGTTTCTCGTCTTCTTTCTTCTTTGCCTTCTTCTTCATTAGCTTCTTTTTGGTGTCCTTCTTGATAAGCTCGGTGTTGCCACCTCCGGCTTCATAACGTGCTCGTCGCGCCGCCTGTGACTCGCGCCTCGTGGAGATGACATCGTGACAAGAGTCAAGTTGAAGTTCCGATTAGCACATCATGTCGAGTGTGACGCCAACGAGTCGCGGCATTAGCCTCCTCAGCGTCAATATCTTCTTCTGCGTGCTTGCCGGCGTCACGGTCGTGTCGCGATGCTATACGCGCGCTATGCTCGTCAAGGCCTTTGGGTTGGATGACTGGATGATGGTGTTGGCTACGGTACGTTTGAACATTGCTTATTTGTAGAGAAAACGTGACAATTCGCGCCCTTGTTCGAAGTATACTCAGTACTGACATTGGATCCCTGTAAACAGATCTTCTTTTACGGATACTGCACATCCTCAAATTTAGGCGTGCGCCATGGAACGGGGCACCACATGGAGGATTTAGACAAGCACGATATAGTATTGGCGATGAGGGTACATTCTTCCCCCTCATTTCAACACCCGTCTGCCACATCTCCTCGAATCTCACGCCACCCGCTAATAAATTATAATGAGCAGTACTGGTGGCTCTGCTACCTCTTCTTCAGCCTCACCATGATTGCCTGCAAACTCTCCTTTGCCTGGTTCCTCCTCCGCATCACGACGCAGCGTCTCCACAGCCTCATAATCTACGTAGCCTCGCTGTGCACCGTCTTCGCCGGCCTGGCTTTCTTTCTCGTCACCCTCCTCCAGTGCCACCCGATTTCGCATTACTGGGACAAGTATCAAGCCGAGGGTCATGAGAGCGACCCCACGGCCACGTGTGTGCCGATGAACATCATCATGGCACTCGCCTACGTGTACAGCGTGTCCAGCGTCCTGACAGACTTTACTTTTGCCATCCTGCCGGCCTTTGTGATTTGGAATCTGCAGTTAGAAAAGAGGGCCAAGATTGCAGTCGTCTTTCTCGTGAGCATGGGGTGCTTGTGAGTCCCTTTTCTTTCTACTTCTTCGTCTTCTTCTTCTTTTCAAGATTCCGTCCCGTCCGCCTTCTGTACAGTGTAGTCTACTGTAGACAGAAAGCAAAGGGCAACGATCATAACGATGGAAGAGGAAATCACAAGAAACATGAGATGACGATTTAGAGAAATGCCCCGCTGACCATTCCTCTTCGCGTCCTGCAGTGCTAGTACCGCCGTGGTAGTCCGCTGCATCTTTTTACCAAACTTTGTCGATCCCGATTTCCTGTGTACGCCATGCTTCCCCAATCGCCCCCCCCGGAAGAATCATAGCTGCTAGCAAGTAGAATAAAGAATGAATGAAAGCTAATATCAATCAGGGGCCACCACCAACATCGCAATCTGGTCCACCATAGAAATGGGCCTTTCCATCGTGACCGCCAGCCTCGCCACCCTCCGCCCCCTCATCAAGCGCATCCGCTGGAAACTAAACCTCACCACCCGCGGCACCAACAAACTATCTGGCTCAAACGACAAGAGGCTGAATCGGTGCCGGCGGTCGGCAATGGGCCCGAAGCCCCCACCGAAGGACAGGTCGTATGGCAGGGACAATAGCTGCGAGGAAGCCATATATATCACCAAAGATATCGTGCTGGCGGATAGTGTTTCGGCGAGGAGCGAGGACGTTGGACTGGGTGTACATTCTACGGTGTTTGCGCAACGGCAGGGCAGTGCGTGTTGATGAATCTTTCGTAGGGCAATAGTCTTTCGTTGGCAAGAGAACGCAAAATCACCACAAAATGTGATCGTCCCAAGATGGACGAGGATCCATGTTTACGTGTGAAGACGTTACCTTCCAATCTCTTAATCGATTCTTGAAGTTTACTCGTCAGCCCTGAGCCTACGCCGTCTTAACTGAGAATGAGATCATCACGCTGACACGCTCTCTACCCGTGGTGGCTAATACCGGCCGCTATCAGTCCCGGACGAGTCACGGATTCAACGGCACTGGTTCCGAGCTCGTTTGGACTTCGTTTCAGCATAGTCTGTCATGATGGCTTCGCGACCGCAATCATCAATGTAGCTGAGCTGAGAAGGCAACCAAGCGCATCATAATTTTGTGAGGAGTCCAGCATGTTGTTCTTCTCCTTGAGCAGTATGCGTGCAGCATGCTCGGAACGGGCAATTGATATGTATGAGGAAGTTGCATGTATGCTCTTCAATGATATACTTAGAATCTGCGCGCATCTTGAACTCAGAAGGCTTGTTGTTGGACCTCCTCACGTATGAAGTACCGTCCGGGCCGTTATATCAGTCTGATGCGTCGTGTATTAGCAGCTAATTTCTCTGCTCATCTGAAACTGAATAAAACTTCTCATATACAAAGAAAATATCCGCATCTTAAAGTCATCCTACATCGCATTTCCAAATAATCTTCTTATCCTCATCCCTTTCTTCACCAAAGAAGTAACAATCTCATGCGCTGCCGCCGACACCACCGCCAACACCAGCACCAGCACCAGCACCGCCGCCAATACCAGCTCCAGCATCTCCGCCGATGCCAGCGCCAATGTTGCCGCCGATACCAGCACCACCGCCAATACCGCCGCCAATACCAGCACCTCCTCCGATGTTGCCACCAGCTCCAGCTCCAGCTCCTCCTCCGATGCCACCACCGCCGATGATACCGCCTCCGATGCCACCACCGATGTCGCCTCCGGCACCAGCACCGCCTCCGATGTTGCCACCGGCACCGCCGCCAATACCAGCTCCAGCACCTCCTCCAATGCCACCACCGATGTCGCCTCCAGCACCAGCACCAGCACCAGCACCAGCACCGCCTCCAATGCCACCGCCGCCAATGATGCCGCCTCCGATGCCACCGCCGATGTCACCTCCGGCACCAGCACCTCCTCCGATGCCACCACCGATGTCGCCTCCGGCACCAGCACCAGCACCAGCACCGCCTCCAATACCACCGCCGCCAATGATGCCGCCTCCAATGCCACCGCCGATGTCGCCTCCGGCACCAGCACCAGCACCAGCGCCGCCTCCGATGTTGCCACCGGCACCGCCGCCAATACCAGCACCAGCACCGCCTCCGATGCCACCGCCGCCGATGATGCCACCTCCGATACCACCGCCTCCGTGGCCGCCACCACCGATGATACCGCCTCCGTGGCCGCCACCACCGATGATGCCGCCTCCGTGGCCGCCGCCGCCGATGCCGCCACCGATGCCGCCGCCGATGCCACCACCAATGTTGCCACCGGCGCCAGCGCCAGCTCCAGCTCCAGCACCGCCTCCAATGCCACCGCCGCCAATGATGCCGCCTCCAATACCACCACCGATGTCACCTCCGGCACCAGCACCTCCTCCGATGCCACCACCAGCACCAGCGCCGCCTCCGATGTTGCCACCGGCACCGCCGCCAATACCAGCACCAGCACCGCCTCCGATGCCACCGCCGCCGATGATGCCACCTCCGATACCACCGCCTCCGTGGCCGCCA
This sequence comes from Claviceps purpurea, assembly GCA_029405325.1. Lineage (NCBI taxonomy): Eukaryota > Fungi > Ascomycota > Sordariomycetes > Hypocreales > Clavicipitaceae > Claviceps > Claviceps purpurea. The sequence goes on along the minus strand of CM055782.1, from coordinate 4,190,890 downwards.
CCACCGATGATGCCGCCTCCGTGGCCGCCGCCGCCTATGCCGCCACCGATGCCGCCGCCGATGCCGCCGCCGATGCCACCACCAATGTTGCCACCGGCGCCAGCGCCAGCTCCAGCTCCAGCACCGCCTCCGAAGTGTGCAACGTCTTTGTCTTCAGGGGCGTCTCTCCGGTAGTTGCCTCCTGGATAAGGGTTTCCTGAATAAGGGTAGTCCCCGGGATAGGTGTCCCCGGGATAGGTGTCTCCGGGATAGGTGTTGTCTCCGGGATAGGGATAGTCGCCGCCATAGTAGTTGTCAGGGCGGGCACGAGCGCGTGATGAGCCACCGTTAGGGCCGGTGGGCGCAGCAAGCGTGCTGGCAATGAGGAGGGAAGATACCGCGATGAACTTCATGTTGACTGGAGAAGCCTTGGGTAGGTCCACTTGAGAAGAAGGGTGTGGAAAAAGGGTGAATGGTCGATGATCTTTTCTAAACGCTCGCCTTTCTGAAACTTTGTTTTTTGAATGTCAAGATGGGTGTTTGGAGTGGTTTGGTATATTCAAGAAACTGAATCTTTGGGGCGACCAAGACGGGCTTTATAAGTTTGTCTGCCGATACCTCGTGGCAATGCCTTGAGCCGGTTCGGTGCTGGGGCTGATCAAACTAGGTAAGTCGGCCGACCAAGGGAGAATGTCTTGCGCGAAGATCAACAAGAAAAAAAAATCTAAAACTGGTCGCCTCATCCGAGGAGTACTCCGGTACTGCGTGGCCAAGTGACGTTTCTCTCCTTGTAGCTCTTGGCTCTAGGTACCTTGCGGTTCATGATTGCTTTTTCTCGGCAGACAGGATAATGCCTCTCCATAGGCTAATTCGTTACCACCCAACCCGGATGGAAAGACCATCGCGCGAGAAGTGACCGACGAGGTACCTATGGAAGTACATACCTACGGAGTAGTTGCTGGAATAAGATCGACATAGGTATTGCCTGACGGCGTAGCGAGCTCTAGCTCCCCCGATCGATCGATTCGGCTACATGCCGTGTGACATGCAGGCTGCAGCAATAGATTATAGCGGGCGTCGAGACCCGTGTATTGGCGCCCTGCAGATCATGAAGAAATATTTTTGTCTTGGTAGCAACTTTGTGCTGGGTCTAGAACCCTCCGAATGTAATGCAAGCGTTGCTCGGCATACATAGAAGCCACAGCAAAAGGTGCTGGACCGAACCGAGCCAAACCATCACAGGCTCACGGCTACTACATGCATATGTATATACGGAGTCTGTAGCCGGTGGTGCCATTGTTTCGTACTCGCGTCTCAGCGGAGAAATGGAGAAAAGAAGGGAGGGAGAAATGATGGCGACATGGCTCCGCGTCTTGTCTCCTGCAGGGGCTGCACAGAGGCTTTGGACCCTGACTTGGCTTTCATAATGACCAAAAGCCGTTTGCTGAACGGACTTTTATTGAACAGCTTTGTTTTCGGGGGCAAGCTCTTCGTTAGACGGGGCGTCCGCTAGCTTGCGAGACCGAAGCTCGGTGAGGATGCAAGTTGCCGAAACGTGAGCGATCGAGTAGTTACTAGGTATGTAGATGGTGGTTGATGCCTCTACGTGGGTTGTGCTGACGATGTTGTTCCCGAGCCCGTGCCCACAGTCACGTGATATGACGCATCTCATGTCCTGACTCCATACCTAATCTACCGAATGGACCCGTGGGGTTCTATCTTTTGATTGGCCACAGACTTTAACCCTGATCTACCAGCTGCATATGTAGGTGCTCCGGACGGTGGCATTGTGCCAGGATCAGCGATCAAGAATTCAAGATGGTACGAGACATGTTATCTACGACTACGGAGTAAGTTACATATACGTACAGACGTGTATCGAGTACCAGAATAGTGGATGGTACGATTACCATGCCGAGTACCTATCGGGCTGGGTCGCCACGATTGGTGCTTGAGGTGTCACCGAGCGAAGGGATTGCTCGGCCGTACGGTGGAATGAACCTAATTCGGATATTTCGCGGCCGGCATATGCGCGGCGCTATCATTGCCGGAAGTTGGCGGCTTGTCTCCGCCGTGCCATCGACACCCTACCGAGGCGGCATCTCTCTCATTAATCAGCAATATATGTACCACACTGCTACATAATCAGGATGGACTATTCTGTACTCCATACATCTCTCCCCACCGCTTGCCTTTTGAGCAAAAGCATGCCCGGCCTCAATGCCAGCGACAAGGCGAGGCTGAGCTAGTACCCTGTCAACCGGCAACAGGCTACAGCCACTCAAACATGGGCAAGACTTGGCACTACCACACAACACCACGTAAAAGAAAAAGAAAATCACCATGCTCACTACCTACGTTGTAGCTGGAAGGCGGAGCTTCCCACCTTGATCAAACGTCACGCCGCACAAATCAATGGGTCTCGCTGGATGGGCAGGCCACTCGACTCGACGAAAAGGCCCCGTCCAAGCGGCAGCAGAATGCAACCAATGCTCGAAAGAAACAGACTGCAATGACGACATGGCATGGTATCGAAGGTGAGTCGACGCTATTGAAGCAAATACGTCGTGATGAGAAGATAGTGTTACCTCACTCGAGGAAGACAAGAGAGACCAGAGTCTAAGTCAAAACAGACACATTTGTATTAGAAGAATTTTTCTTGATGCTTGTATTGAATCCTGTTTCTATATTAGTAGGCAGACTGCTACCTACTCTGTACGATGGCTAGGTACCTAGCTGGTGCTAGTTTCAGAGCGAGACAATATTCTGCGACGTCGCGTTGTGATCAATGAAACGAGACATGAAAAAAAGAAAAGAAAAGTAAGCATCTGGGCCGCTGGGCGTCGTGACTCATCTGAGCTCGCCCAGTGTTGAAACTTGATGCATCTCGCCGTGTCTATGCAATTGAGCGTCGAATGATATTACGTACTCGTTGCGCCTTCCCGCAAGGCTTTTCGCCCTGAGGTAATAAGTCAGGGTTGGCCGAATACATCGATTTTCTGTCCGTTCTGTACGACACGCAGGAATGACGTGTGCAGAGGAGAATGGAAGAAGGAAATGGAGAAAGAAGTAAGGGAGAAAAAGAAAAGAGAGAAGATACGGGGCGGCGGGCACGACGCGACGTCCCTCAGCCCCGGCCCCCGGAGAGCAAAACAGCTACGTGCATACGTAGCTGTCGCTTAGAACTTATTTTTAGATGATCTTGTGTTGCTCTACCTTGGAAACCGCACGTACGTCATGTCTGGCATAGGTATCCCGAGCGTTTCGCCAATCGAAATAACAGATGTGATTCGGTAGACGGGATCTGAGGATGACTACATATCTGAGAAAAGCTTTGTGACCTTGAACCAAACGTTTCTCGGTTCCTGGCCGGTGTCGCTGTGAGAGCCTGTGGCGAAGCTCGAATCTTTGCAGCCCAAACTTGAAATCGACCCGCCAGTCCGATCAGTACATACATGATGCATCCCAACTGCAGCTCAGTTAACTCCATCACGTCTTAGATCTCACAGCTTCGAATTGATCCCACTTGACGATCATTAATGGGACTCAGAGTCTCAAACTCGTGGCATGACGACCGAAGTGGTGCAATGTACTGTGCATAGGTAGTCGGGACTCGGGCCCAGAACTCGTTGCCGCAGCAGCATCGGACATTGAGAAATTGCACTGCGCATTGACTCCCCGCGTCCGTAATAGGATGATGCTCTCCATCGCGACCACTCGCTTCGCCACCTTCGCGCATACGAAGTACATACATAACCTCTCCACCAGAGGCACCACAAACTGTCCACCTCGGACGACAACAAGCATGATCGGTGCCACCGATCGGCAGCCGGCCTCAATGTCTCACATCCTGACACGTCAATTGATCGTAAAGAAGGCTGCCAGGAAGCCTTGTGCATTAGGTAACGAAGATGTTGTGCTTGGTGGATGATTAGGTACCTAGGTGGTGAGCCGGCACGGAGCAAGGACGTGGGGTCAGGTGTACTGCCTCATGCTAGGTATGATGCTACAGTGTACTCCGTACGCGCAGCGGCGAAGATTTGCGTGTTAATCATGGTGGTATTCGTATGTCTGTGGTCAATAGTATACGCACATGGCATTTGGAAGGGTGGGATGTGGATGACTGCTGCGGAAGCGAGGGGGAGACAAGTGTCTTCAATGGTAATGTGCGTGATACATAGTACCTTCAATGGAAATGTCCGTGAAAATGTCTTCAATGGTAATGTGCGTGAAACTTACGAGTCTTGAAAGTTGAAACTCAGGCCTCATCAACACACGCACAACTCACTCTTGAGTCCTCGACCGTGCAAGCCCATGTCTCATCCCCCTTCATGTTCTGCAACTCATCCCTCTTCTCAATCTCCCCTACCGCCATCACTGCCGTCCTCTACTACAGTCTACTCGATAGCTCTGTCTTGGGCAAAGATCTCACACTCTCATACGGAGTACACCATCTGCGCCACCTTCAGCGTCGCTGGGCCGTCCCCTCCAATTTGCCCTGGTAGGCAGGGCTCACCTCGACCGTCGACGGCATCAGAATCCCAAGACATTTCATCCGCTCAATACCGCGGTATGCGTCGTCCCACCTCCGAACTCAGGCGTTGCCGTCACCGGCGCAAACATCGGACCCAAGACGCCAATGTCCACGGATAGGTAGACAGGATCCCGCGTGCTCAGCAGAAGTGATGCCTTCCACGTGGCCCGAGTCCCTTCGCGATTGGAAAAAACACGCACCCAGCTCTGGGCCGTGTTGGCTTCGTGGACGGACATCCCGGTCGAGGTGTTGGGCAAGAGAGCCCTCTCGGCTGGCCATCCAGAACACATGAAGCCGTGGTTGAAGGGGCGTTGGGCACCAATCTCCAGGACGAAGAGAATTCGGTTGTATTCCACGTCTCGGTGCTGTCAGGGGGGCCTTCTTAGCCAAACCAAAAAGAAGAAAAAAAGACGTTGATAAGAGTGACCAGTCACCACGATGATGATCATGACGATGGTGAGAATTGCAATGCAAATCACGCCATCAAAGTGTAGATCACGAATCGACTGCAAACAACAACTCACACAGGCGGCAGAGCCGCAGCGCCGGTAGCGCAAGACTACCGTAGGCCCCCCCAGAATCACCAGCGCCACCAGCTTGAACCTGCCCAACCCAGGGCCTTGAACGCCTACGCCAACTGCCTCCGCGCCCTGTACATTATTGCCGAATGACGCGATGGACGCATCACGGTAGGCAATCACCCTGGTCCAGCTCTGATAAGAACTGATGCCGGCGCGAGCATTGAAGATACGGAGGGTCATTTGCCGGGTCGAAGCTTGTCGGATGGCGCGGGATCCGAAACGAGCGCCTTGAATAGGTATATCACCAGGTATTCTATTTCTTCTTATTCGCATGCTCAACGCGAGAGATGTGTGATTATAAATTCGATCGGAAAGGCTGTCGGCTCGTCAAATGATGCCAATGTCGTACTGCTCGGCTGGGTTGGGTAGGCGAGGCACTTTACGTGGAATCGGGTTTGCGAGCACATTGTACGGCCACTAGAATTTTCCTCCTCCATCGTTCCTGTGGTTTCGACGTGATTAGTGTTTGTAGATTTATTAGACTCGACGCACACGGCGCTGTCTCGTGAAGTCGCACCTCAGATCTCCGCAACCGGGCTTCCAATTCCGCCATTTTGTTTATGGTTTACTCCCCTGGAAGTCCATGCCGTTGTCGCCGCGGTCGCCGAGGCCACTGCAGGGCCGGGCCCCGATGGGCGAGGGCAGGAAGCAGAGACACTGCTGCTCCGTAGGTAAGGCCGAGTCTTGGTTCACGTCGACGTGATCCCGGAAAGCCGCCCAGGCCAGCTAGGTACTACACTGGGTCAAACGCTGGCGGTAGAAGAATGGACGGACGTAGGTACGTCGGCGGTGAGCAATTTCCCGTCGGAGTTTAGTCTTTGCGCGCTATACAAGTCGCGCGGCGCCAGCCGAGGGATTGCCGGCTTCCGAGACCTCCATGCCTTTTTAGGAATCGCGGGGTGGCCAACTTGCCAAGTGAAGTGTGATGAGTAGGTACCTAAGTACAGAATTCAGTGAGGTGCATGATGATCATTGATGACATGTCCGTACATATCTGATGAGATCTCCGTAAGCCTCCAGGGACCAGATATAGACACCCATCACGTGACGTGAAGTTGCCGCCCGGCGCCAACTCCATACAATACAATGTACATACCTTCCTTCCTTCATCGCTCTCTACCTCTTACTGCAGGAATACACACCATGGATGGTGGTGCACAGTTCCAGGTCGAATTTATTTCAAAGTGACTTCATGTTCGCTTTGGATATGGCTGTCTGGCCGGTCGAGAACACGATTCCTGTCTGACTGATACATGCGGCAAGCAGTCTCTACTTGGTTTTTGGCCGCAACGTCCGAAGCAAGTATGAACAAAACGACATTTTCATCTTCACGACGGAGCATGAGTTAGAGCGAACAGTATCTTTCAAGCGTGGTAGAATTCCATTAACAACTAGGTACACGCTTAACAACAACCGTCCAAAGACGCACTAGGTGCTCTAAGTCCCATACATGATACACGTGACACAGAAAAGTCCACAGTTATCAAGGAAGCAAATAAAAAAAATGTAGCCCGCAACCAGAGAAGTTACATGCCATGAAAGCTGCGCTCTGATTCCCGAATCGGCTCTTTTCGGTTCCAGGTTGATAGTGATGGTGCTGTAATTATCACGGCCACCCCTGATCTATCATCTATTGGCAGGACGAATAATATTCTGTGACGAAAGTACACTTGTAAGGAGGCGCGCATTCAGTGGCGCCCGTCCAGTCCTTACCTCCGCACTGGCCCCATTCAGGGATCAGGGTATTAGTAGGGACTGCGCTCGAGCTTGTGCTGGTAGTAACTTCGGTGGTAGTAGCAGTGGGCTCGGTAGCAGTGGACTCGGTAGCAGTGGTAGTAGCAACAGTGGTGGTGGTCAAAGTCGTGGGAGTCCAAGTCGAGGATGTAGAGGGAGTAGATGAGGTTCCTGAGGGCACCGATGTAGTCGTGGGATTGTCACCAAGGTCAGAGACGACTTGTTCGAGGAATCCGCTGTTCGCCTGCAGCTGTGACATATCCCACATCATCACACCGCCAAAGCTGCTAAATTGTGCGGAGTAGCGGATGACAGCTTCGAGCTGAGCGCCCTCGGTGTAGCCGGTACCGGCAGCTGTTCTCGCAGCAGGGATGCCCAAAAGAAGCTTGATGTCCTTGTTCGGGCTCTCAGTCTTGGCCCAGCGGTCCCAAACATCAAAGTTGAAGGTGTTCTGCTCAGAGGCTCCGGGTTTAAAGTTGTTGGCGCCGCACCAATTGTTATAGAACTGGAGCATTAGAAAGTCAAAGGCAACTGCATTAATGGTAGGGCCGTTTGCAGCATCAGGGAAGAAGCATTGCGGCGCTGAGGTGAGGTAGAACTTCCTATCGCCACCTGAAGCATCTATGAGACTGCGAAGCTTGGCGCCAAATGCCGGTAGATTGTTTGTCGGCGACTCGAAGTCAAAGTCAAAGCCGTCTACCACAGCTGAGCCAAAGGGCCGGTCGACCTTCTCGCCTGTTGGAACCGGCCCAAACATGTCCCAGACCAGTTGCGCAGCCTTGTCAGCGTCACTCTCGCTGGACCACCCTCCCTGGCCATAGGTGGCACCGCCAAGAGAAATCAGAATGGTCTTGCCATAGGTTTCTTGACACTGCTTGATGTCTTCCTCAATTTGAGGGCATTTGAGGACATTCGGGTTGTCGGGAAAAGAAGTGCAGTTGTTCCCCGCATTCGCAAAGTTGGTAATGGGTGGAGTGATGCCATTCATAAAGGCCAGGGGGATAATGTCAATCTCGGAGTTGGCACAGTAGTGGCCAAGACGCTGCTGAGCAAGAGGGCCACTCCCCTGACCGTATGAGTTTTGTCCTATTTAAGTCATTGTCAGATGAAGGTATTCAAAACTTCTGTATGTTCATTCTCCGTTGTTGCTATTCAACCGGGTCTCACTTACCCCAGTAAACGGCTATGCCTTGTGTCGATGATGGACTGAAGCCAGCCATGGCATGAGGCACTATGGCAAGGACGCTGGCCGCAGAAGCCAAAGAAAAGACCTTGATGGTAGAAGACATATTGAAAGACAAGCTGGGTTACTAGTCAGGTGCGGTTGGTAGTCGCAAGACAGTTGAGCTGTTCGCTGGTGTTTGTTGGCCTGAAAATGCAAGTGCAAGCTCAGACGGACGGTGTTGAAGACGGCGCCTTATATATTTAGTTTCTCCTTTCCAGGCAGCATGCCAGTCAACGGAGCGAGGTAGGGGCATTTCGGCGAGAGGTGAACATCATCAGGATAGATGACAGACCCCCCCTGAATCAAATTCGATAGACCCTTCTGCTCGCATCTCACGTTTCAAAATGCCATGACAGTATCAGCCCTTGGCAGGAGGGCATTGGTGGATTCAGAAATGGGCAAATTGCAACCGGTTGAGTTTCCGATGTTGCGATAGAATGATGCCAGAACGGACCTGATGGATATGAGAGGTGCAAAACATTCCGGAGTTTTCTCTCGAGTCTCTGTATGACACAGAGGATAGAGGCATGAGAGAGACGCAGAATTCCACATTCGTCAACCGGGATCGAACCGAAGCTGTGTGATCTGAGATGTGATGGAGCTGGCCGAGTTGAATTGGCATTTACTGAATGGACCGGCGAGGTGAGGTCAAGTTTGGACTACGAATATTCGGTCCACCTGGCTCTCTGCACTGTGTGAAGAGGAATGGACACGCGTCATGATGGGGCGGCGTGAGAAGCGGAGGAGGATGAAGCAGCGTATTACAAGGAGACGCAGTCTGGGATTTGAACGAGGCTAGACTTTCGGGCCGGGACTAATATAGCTCGCAACAGTTAGCAGCAGTGCAGGCCATGTCAACATGTGTTGGCATGAGGGTATAGCAGAGAGCACAGTCTTACTGGATTGATAGCAGTGACAAAGGGATCAAACGAGGTGAAGTACTTAGCAAAGTCTGAAACAAAGCATCGAGATTCAAAGTATTCGGCAAATCGATCGCTGATGGCCCTTGGCAGTGACAACAGTTAACAGCCGTCGATAGCCGGTGACAGCAATTGACGAGTGAATGCCAGCCGCCGTCTGGCATGTATGATATATGTTGTACCTAGAATCGCGCACATCGTTTGCGCCCAGCCAATTCCAACCCCGCGTATGAAACGTATGTATGTATGAGGTATGTATAGTGTAGATAATCATCGAGAAGTTGCCCAGAAGGGAGCGAGCGGCGATGAGATGGCCGACGCGTCGTGGCAGACACGAACCAGCCCCCCCCTTCCCCGCGTGCCTGTCAGGCTGTCTTGAATGTTGAGCGGCAGCACTTCACCTCAAGTTTGTCACCGCGTCATTCATCCCATCTCTTTATGCTCGCCGTGTGTCATGTGCAACTGACTGTCTTCTCCGACGCCCTTGGTCTGTCTTTCGCCTCTGCAGTTGGATAGCATCATCAACGTGGTGACCGCTCTTGTCAGCGCCTTGTGTGTACATTTTGCACGACAGTTTCTTTGTAACCAATTGATGAGACTGTCATTCAATCTTGCCACTTTTACCGGATTCCTCCGCTTTGAATCTGCCCTTCGCGTCGCCTCGGTTCTGTTCACTTCATTTCGGAGCGTCAGGACTGGAGCGCGCATGACTCTGATCTTCCAACGGCCGCCTCCGGGCGTGATGCTGTGATGTGTTGGGCAAGCCTTGATGAATCGCTGCAGACGAATGGCCTTCTTCGGGGCTGTTTATGGCAATGCAAGAACTCATCGCTGCCGTGCATGGTCAGTGTTGCGTTGGTCGGCTGTCGCGTATGTACCTGTTTCTAGATGGCCAAGGACAGAGGAACCTAACCTACCTGGTAGGTTCGCGTAGACGGTAGAAGGTATGTACATACCTACATACCTATTGTGCCAGAAATGTACCTAGCTCGCCAAGAGCTTCGATGCGAGAGCACTGAGCAGAGAAAGCTCTGCGTCATTCAGGTGGCCTAGATACCTACCTAAGTAATGTAGAGAATCGAGATTAGTAGTGTCTTATCAGCCTCTGGTCATCAGACAAGGTGAAGAGGAGCTGTGGAGAGAAGCTGTGGAGAGAAGCTGTAGGGCCGAGGCATTGCTGACGTACCCGCAACGTCACGTGCCTCCGAACTACATACATACCTCCTATCTTACCTACATCAAGTGCGATTCAGTGCAAATGAGGTACACGCAAGCAAGTGGAAAAGAAAAGGGAGAAATAATAGGACAACTGACACAAGACGAGTAAGAGAAGGAAGGTATGAGGGAATAAATATGTTGCATCATGTCAGTTCTCCTATGATGCACCGGTTTCGAAATCGTTTATGCAGTGAGCATGTGGGCAAACAGTGAACACTCGCCGTACAAGAATCCGACGGTCATGAGAAACTTGGGTCAATGAAATCTTCACAAGAAAATTCACAAGGCGGGCAGAGATCGTGTCCTCGCAGTGAAAGATAAAAGAGGCAAAAGTGTATTGTTTTCTAAAACCATTTTCCACCATCAACGTCAATATCGAAAAGAGCTCTCATCATAAAAGACTTGCCTTGTAGGCGGTAAATAAAGTATCTAGTATGGACAATGAAGTGAATATGTTCAAGAAAGTAGTTTCATAACTGTGAGAGCATTGGTTGCGGGGTAACACAGCCTGCGGAAAATGTTATCGGTGACCTAAAGTCCCTGGAGCTGAAAGGCTTGTGAAAAGCTGTGGCGCTGTTAGTAGCAGAAACATTGTAAATCTGCCCGTTGAAGGTTGCTGTGCATGTCAGGGGAGCAAGCAACTTACCACTAATAGTTGCTTCCACCGCCGTTGCCGCCGCCGCCAACGCTGCCACCACCACCAGCACCACCACCGGCACCACCACCAATGCCACCACCAATGCCGCCACCAATGCCGCCGCCGATACCACCGCCGATACCACCGTGACCCCAGCCGCCGCCGCCAACGCTGCCACCACCACCGGCACCACCACCGATGCCGCCGCCGATGCCGCCGCCGATACCACCGCCGATACCACCGCCGATACCACCGCCGATACCACCGTGACCCCAGCCGCCGCCGCCGATGCTGCCACCACCACCGGCACCACCACCGGCACCACCACCGGCACCACCACCAAAACCGCCGCCGGCACCGCCACCGATGCCACCACCGATACCGCCGCCGATGCCGCCGCCGATGCTGCCTCCGCCGCCGATAAAGCCGCCACCGCCAGCACCACCGCCGCCAACGACGCCACCGCCTCCATTAAATGAAAATTGACAGACAAGGCCATGGCCGCTCTACTAGGAGGTCAGTACGAGTTGTACGAGGTAAAGATCCAAAAGAGCGTGGTGACGTACCGCAGTACAGCAAGCTGGCGTCTTGCCCATGGCGTTGCAGGTAGATTTGAAATCGTCGCCATTCCAAGGCATGTATGATGCTGCGCCATATTAGACTTGCATGTTCAAGTTCGATTTGATGAAAAACTTACGGTTGACACAGTCGAGAGCAAAAGACCCAAAGTTTGCTTTGCAGCACTGAGGGTTGCTGTAGTATCCTGATGAGCATACGCCGCTGCCGGGTTGGTAGCCGCCTTTGCTGCCGCCGCCGGGTTGGTAGCCGCCGTTGTCACCGCCGCCAACGCTGCCACCACCGCCGGCACCACCACCGATGCCACCGCCGATGCCACCGCCGATGCCACCGCCGATGCCACCGCCGATGCCACCGCCGATGCCACCGCCAATCTCGCCACCGGCACCGCCACCGGCACCGCCTCCAATCTCGCCACCGGCACCACCTCCAGCGCCGCCGCCGATGCCACCACCGATGCCACCGCCAATGCCACCGCCAATGCCACCGCCAATGCCACCGCCAATGCCGCCCCCAATCTCGCCACCGGCACCACCACCGGCACCGCCTCCAATCTCGCCACCGGCACCACCGCCAGCGCCGCCGCCGATGCCGCCGCCAATGCCACCGCCAATGCCACCGCCGATGCCACCACCGATGCCACCGCCGATGCTGCCTCCGGCGCCAGCACTGCCGCCGCCGCCGATGCTGCCGCCACCGTTGCCGCCTGAGTAATCACTTCCGGAATTACCGTTTTGGGGGTAGCCGCCGCCAGAGTAGTTCTCATCACGAGGATTGTTTGAGGTGGGCGCAGCAAGTGTGCTGGCCAAAAGGAGAGAAGATACCGCGATGAACTTCATGTTGACTGAAGTGACTTGAGTCTATGTCCACCTGTGAAGAGCGAAAATGTGGGAAAAGGGCGAAGGACCTCGATCTCTTCCAAACACTCGCCTTTCAGTGCCTTGTGGTGAAGGCGAAGTGATTGATGGAGGTGGTTTGGTATGTGGTTTGGTATGTCCAAGAAGAATGAACTTTGGTGGTCGACAAGCCGGGTTTTATAGAGTTGTCTGCCGATACCTCATATCGATCCCATGCCGACGCTGAGCGAATGAGAGGAAGAGGCTGAGTAAGGGATGATTCTTGCAGAACCAGATTTCAGGCCAGCAACACCCAAACTAGGGTCCATGCATGGAGTGGTAGCCAAGCATAAATTTTCTCCTGATGGTGTTGTCTTGAGGGTCCATGATTGCCCTTCGGATAGATAGAAAAATGCCTCCCCGTAGGCCAGTCGGTACAAACCGATCCGATCATGCGGGTTGAGCAACGAGATCGGTAGTGATCGTCGTGTCTCGATGGGCTGTCATGTCGCTTCTACATCGGCCGTGCTCTTCCGGAACGGCAGGCGCTGAGTAAACAGAACAAAGAAAGTGTCACCGTGGCGGCGGCCAGGATAAAGTGGCCGATTGGGTCTGGCAGGAGTTTCTGGTATAAGATCAGCATATTACTTGAGCGGCGTAACGGTCTCTAGCTCCCTCGATCAGTTTAACTACATACCATGAAACATGCGTCAATAGCTGGAGTTGATTTCCTTGCCAAGGACATGATTTGGAGTCGAATGTTGGTGCCCTGCAGATCGAGGAAGGAATGTTCTTGGCTTAGTAGCACTATTGCGCTGGGTCCAGACCCCTCCGAATGTAATGCAGCATTCTCGGAACACGTCTGGAAGCCAGAAGCCGCGTAAGCATGTCGACACTGAGCCGATAGTCCATAGTGAAGGCCGGTTGTTCAAAGTAATGCCGGCCGAGCCATCACGGCAAGTGGTGCTGTCGTTGTCTCGTCGGCGTCTCAGCACTGCCACCGCCTAGGGGCCAGGCAAAGGGCCCAGAATCTGAATTGAAACCAAAAGTCGTCTACTAGATGAACAGTCATCGTACGGTTCTGGTCTCTGGGTGTGATTCTCGTTGGATTTGGATAAGGCGTGCGTCAATTCGCGAGTGACGATGAATCAGTGATAGTTGACAGTTGATACCGCCTAGCGACTTGTGCTCCTAGGTACGTGTTGTCAGTGGTCACAAAAACCAGTCACGTGATTATTACGTGCTGTTGTCGTTTCCACCCTGCTGCGCAGTTCTGCAGCCCACAGATTGCTACTTTTTGATTGGTCTGATTTCTCAACAGGGCACAGCCGCACAGGAACAAATGCGCGCCGCCTTCAATTCGGCCGTTCTCGGAGCCGAGGACAGCGCCGTGATTGAACTTGGAACTCGTTGTCTTTGTCTCGGCGTCCGCTGTGCTAGGTATCGACGGCTGTCGGCCACTCTGCCCATTCATCAATCGTTCAATGGTACATACAAAACCCGCCCTGCTATAGGTACCTGCCGACTTCTGGAGATGGACCACATCAACTCCCCACCTGCTTGCTAAATACAGATTCGAACAAAAGCCCCTTGCCGGAAGTAAGGTACATACCTACCTAGTTGCCTCGGTCTCAACGTCATCAATGATCAGAGGGTCACCCACCGAGAGTGAGCCCTGTCCTCTACATAGGTCGAAGGTAGCAACCTGCACCAGCCACGCAAGGATCGGTACAGACTTGGCACTGCAACAGACAGGTAGGTAGTACTCCACGTATATGTATGCACTATTCGCAAGGACAACAAAGTGCCATACATATTGGCAACAGGCTGCAAGGCGGAGCTCTCTGCCCCGATAAAAAGTCACGCCGTGAAAGTCAATGGGTCTCGCAGGACAAAAAGGTTGCAACTCACTCGGCCGACGAAGAGGCTCCATCCAAGCGGTAGGAGCCTGGAGCCTGGAGGATGGATGGGACCGATATTTGAAAAGAGGAACTTCAATGACGACACGATGTTTAAGAGCAAATACACAAGCGCTATTGAAGCACACATGTCGTGATGACGAAACGTCGTAGTTTCATCTATGATCTGAGGAAGACATGAGGAACCAAAATATAGTTTTTGTCTTGGTGTTCTTTGGTTTGCGCCTCAATTATAGAGTGCGCCGGCAGTGCCACAGCTACCATGGCCAATCACGGGCTCGTTTCAAAACAAGACACAAAAAAGAAAGAAGGAAAAAAGGAGTCCTTGATGTTAGTTTGACGGTGACCGCTACATACCTAGCACGTTATGGGGCAATCTCGGATTTGGGCGTCATCTGGGCTCGCTCTGGGTTAATGCCTCTCTTCTAAGTTCTCATCGATGAATTATCACGCCGTTTTTCATGCAATGCAGCGTGAAAAAATGGTTTATCGTAGCATCTTCCCACAAATCTCTTGCCCTGAGAAAACTAGGCTCAGCTGGAGAATTTCAGCGCTTGCCGGTGCCCCAAATGGACTTGGCGAACAATATGAGAAATGAAAATAAAAAGCAGGTCCTGTAGGGTTGGGTCGAATTGTCGAGCTGCTACATGAGTCATATGTACATATGTATGTATCAAGATAAGAAAAATCTGTCGTCAATGCCAATGCCCTCGCGTCTGAAAGCCGTGAAATCGAGGCGTCTTGTCTCTCTTACGAACGGCTCCTCCAGCCACCAGCAGGCTTGAATCTCTTGCTTCTACAGCGACTCACCTCGCTTGATGACGCCGGCGATGCAATGACTGCGCGGGAGCCCGTATTTTCTCGGTGAAGGTATTCCGACATGAGCGTAATACTCCGTAAAAGGCTCTGCATTGAAAATTCGAGTGTGGCCCGTTCTTGAAGAGTCAGGCAAATTGCAATTGTCTTGCGGAGAGGTACGAACTGGGACACATGTGGAGTCAAATTTGGATCGTACATCCTCGACCTCCCCAGGGTGGACCTTTGGTATTACAAATTACGGCCGACAAGTCGCCAGGAAGCCATCTTCATTCTCTATCCAACATCACCAAGGATATCCGATATCGTACTGATGAGCAGTATCTCGGCGCGGAGCGAGGACATCACGAGTCACGACAAGATTTTGCATGTTGATGGCTTCCGTTTGTGAGCGGCCAATTGTACGGGAACTTGAGCCGTGACCGTCGATTGACGAGGAGAGAGGGTACCATACAGTAACCGGACTCTTCTTTAGGTGCATACAACAACAGACCTCCTTACCTTCTACTGTTTTAGCCATTGATTCATCACCATCTACAACTCATCTCTCGTCTCATCAAACTCGTGAGTCGTGACCTCGTCTCCTGGGTACTGTTCTAGCCATTGTTTCATAAACATCTACAACTCGTCTCTCTCCTCAACAAACTCATCCCCCTTCCCATCTCTCATCTTACCCCCATCCAGTCCCCTCTTCACCAAAGAGCTCACAATCTCATACACCACCTGCGCCCCCGCCAGCGCCGTTTCCTCCCCCCTCCCCTGATACGCAGGACTCACCTCCACGACATCAGCTCCCACGACATTCAAGCCCTCAATACCGCGCAGTATACGAATGAGCTCCCTCGTCGTCCACCCCCCAGGCTCAGGCGTGCCCGTCCCCGGAGCAAACGCCGGATCCAACACATCAATATCCACCGACAGATAGACAGGATCACGGGTGCCCAGCACCGACATGATGGCGTCCACGAGACCCTTCGTGCCCATATCATCCAGAGCGTCGGCACTAAAGCGCACCCAGTTCTGCGCCGTATCGGCGTCGTTGTCCGTCCCTTCGGTGCCGCTGAGACGGGTGCGCAGGCCGGCGTGGACGGACTGTCCGGTCGAGGCGTTCGACAAGAGGCCCTCTTGGCTGGCCATCCAGAACATGGAGCCGTGGTTGAATGGCGGTGAGCCCCAGTAGGAAGGGTATTCGTCTGGGTTCCATGTATCCAGGTGTGCTGCCAAGGGCGGTGCTTCATTAGCTATGTAGTGGTTATGTGGTTATGAACAGACGGGTTTGAATCTTGATCACGGTGGGAGGCGAATCGTCATCACACACCATCAAAATGCAACACCCGGATCGGTTGTCCGTACAACTCTCGCAGGGCCCTCAGCGCCGGCAGCGCGAGGCTATGATCGCCCCCGAGCGTCACCAGCTTGGGCTTCCCTCTGCTGCGCGCGCTCGACGGCGTGGCCCGGCCCAGCGCCTTGAACGCCTGCGTCATTTGCTCTTGCGCTATATCATTGTGAAAGGGCGTGACAGGCACGTCGCCGCAATCAATCACCCTGGCCCAGCTCTGGTACGGATTGATGCCGGCGCGGGCGTTGAAGCCGCGAAAGGACGTTTGCCGAGCCGACGCTTGTCTGATGGCGCGGGGTCCGAAACGGGCACCTATCATTTTAAAGCATCAGATACATAATTAAACCACATTCTCTTCTTTTCCGCGCAGGGAAGCATGAACACCGAGCGCGGCGAGACGCGGCAGAGTTTTAATTTACCTACCCGGTCGGTAGGAAACGGCTGTGTCGAACGGCATGCCGACGATGGCAATGTCGTACTTCTCGGCTGGATGGGTGAGGCACTTGACATGATCCAGGTGTGCGAATGATCCGATACCGTTGAATGACCACTATAACTTATATTAGTACATATTTTCTTCTTACTTTATTGCTTAGGTGGTTCATGGCTGTGAGTCAAAAGCAGACACGCTGCTGTCTCGCAACGTCGCGACTCGCACCTCAAACCCCCATTTGGCCTCCAATTCCGCCAACTCATCCGTCGTCCATTCCCTGGAGTTCTTGTCGTTGTCGCCGTGGCCACCGCAGGCCAAACCCCGATGGGAGAGGGCAAAAAGCAGGGTCATCAGACCCAGGGTCGTGGTCCAAGTCGATTTCATCGTGAGTGCTAGCCAAAGAGCCAGATATATGTATGGGGTAATGGGGTTCAATCCTGAATGAGTAAGAATGAAGGACAATCCGCAACGAGGCATGGGAAATTCCCGTCGGACTTATTCTTTTGCGCGTCCTGACTCCTGAGTCCTCCCACGCAACCCCGCGTTCACATGCTACGCGAAAGCGCGGCAGCCACTAGAGGAATTGCCGGCTTCCGAGTCCCGACTCCGACGGAGACTTACATACCTTGCCTGTTTAGGAACCGCGGGGTGGACCAGAGAGTCCAGAGACTCTAGGCAAGAATCAAGATAAAAAGACCAAGAGGTACCTAGTTTTCTACTACATATGTAGGTATACGGAGTATGTAGAAGCAAGATGAGAAGACGGAGACAAGACGCACCAGACAAGCCAGCGTTGCGGCAAGTGCCCGTGTATTGTGCAAGGCACATCATGCCCACTCCATCAACGCCCTTTTGTTGAGAGACTCTATAACACTCATTGACTCATGCGCTGTAGAAGCCCCAACTTGTTAATCATGGCACGCCGGAAGGACTGACGTATAAGCGGCGTTCTCAACGTCAAAATAGTGAAATGCACACCACGCGCAACTGGGCGATTCATAACCAGGCTTTAGAAGTTTATTGACAAGACATAGATACAGCAACCCAGTCCATAGACGCACCAGGCGTCCTATATAGTCTAGGCACGGGATAGTTGTATATTTACACAAAGTGAAAAAATAAAAGAAAACGTAAAAGATAGCTGGTGCCCAGAAGTAGTTACGTGCCATGAAAAGGATAAGAGTGGCGCTCCATTGCGAGTCCTTTTCTGGGATGAAGAGTATGATGGTGCTGTTATCCCTACCCTCATATACTATTGGCAATGCGAATACCATTCTGTGACGACTTTGCACTTATAAGGAGGTGTGCACTCAGTCGCGTCCGTCCAACTCCTACCTCCGCACTGGCCCCATTGAGGTATCAGGGCCTTGGTAGGAGCGGCTGCGCTCGAGCTTGTGGTGGAGGTAGCTTTGGAGGTGATCGCAGTGGTTCTAGTAGCAGTGGTGGTAACAACAATAGTGGTCGTTGTCAGAGTCGTGGGATTCTGAGTCGATGCAGAGCTGCGAGTAGAACTTCCCGAAGGCACGGCTGTAGTCGCGGAACCACCACCAAGATAAGAGATGACCCCGCCGAGGAAGCCGCTGTTGGCCTGCAGCTGTGACATATCCCACATCATCACACCACCAAAGCTGCTGAATTGCGCGGAATGGCGTATGGCGGCTTCGAGCTTGGTGCCGTCGGTGTAGCCGCTGCCGGCAGCTGTTCGCGCAGCAGGGATGCCCAGAAAGAGCTTGATGTTCTTGTTCGGACTCTCAGTCTTGGCCCAGCGGTCCCAAACATCAAAGTTGAAGGCGTTCTGCGTGGAGGCTCCGGGCTGAAAGTTGTTCACACCGCACCAGTTGTTGTAGAACTGGAGAAATAGAAAGTCAAAGGCGACCGCATTGATAGTTTCGCCGTTGGCAGCATCAGGGAAGACGCATTGTGGCGCTGCGGCGAGGTAGAATTTCTTCTGGCCACCCGCAGCATCCATGAGACTGCGTAGTTTGGCGCCAAATGCGGGCAGATTATTTGTCGTCGACTCAAAGTCAAAGTCAAAGCCGTCAAGCACAGCCGATCCAAAGGGCCGGTCCACCTCCTTGCCTGATGGGACTGGTCCGAACATATCCCATAACAGTTGCGCAGCCTTTTGAGCGTCACTGACGCTCGACCAGCCTCCCTGGTTATACGTGGCACCACCTAGAGAAAGTAAAATGGTCTTGCCGTGGGCGGCTTGACACTGCTTGATGTCTTCCTCAATTTGAGGACATTTGAGGACATTCGGGTTGTCGGGAAACGAAGTGCAATTGTCACCAGCATTCGCAAAGTTCGTTATTGGTGGAGTGATGCCGTTCATAAAGGCTACGGGGATAATGCCCGTGTCGGAGTTGGCGCAGTATTGGCCGAGACGCTGCTGAGCGAGAGGGCCACTCCCCTGACCGTATGAGTTTTGTCCTATTTAAGTCATTGTCGTTAAATTGAGGTCTTGATTTTCATTATCCGTTTCTCGGTCCCAGCTGAGTTCCACTTACCCCAGTAAACTGCTATGCCTTGTGCCGATGATGAACTAAAGCCGGCCATGGTATGGGGCACCATGGCTAAAATGCTGGCCGCAGAGGCCAAAGAACGCCAACAAGACATGACGGTAGGATGTGTTTTTGAAGACGAGCTGGGCCTCTACTCAGGAGCAATTGGCGGTAACACAACTGATGAGCTCGTTGTTGGATGCCTTTGGAAGCTCAACTGGGCGTGATGGTGTTTATATCTTCCTCCTGTGGAAGTAGCACGTCAGGTAATGTGGAGGGAGAGGCGGGACCTGCTGAGTGAGAAGGTGCACACATCATCAACGTGGATGGCAAGTCCCCCCAAATCGATTCAAAAAACGCCATTTCGTTCAGATGTCACGTTGGACAGTGCCATGGCAAGTATCAGCCATTGACAGGGGGGATGGCGGCTTCTGGGGGGGAGATGCCAAGCAATCGCGCTGTTCATGTTGGAGGATATGGAGGTCAGAACAGGCCCGATGAATAAGGGATGCACGAGGCACAATCGCAGATTTCTTTCGGTATGTTCCACATGGAGAATAGAGCTATAGGTAAGTTGTAACAGAGAGGCAGAAATTGAAGAATCTCACCGTCGCTGGCCCGCATCGACTCGGCGCTATCGAACCTGACATGTGATGTGCCCAAGCTGCAATTGGCATGTCCTGATTTGCTCGGGAGGTGACGTTCAAGTCTGGTCTGCGAACATTCGAATCCTCACTGGCCGTGGAAACGCGCCGTGATGGTCCGGCGCGAGAAGCGAAGAGAACATCTTGTTCCAAGTACGGAGTACCGTAGTTAGATGCAGTTTGCGATCTTGCAAGGGGCTGGAGTTTCGGGCCGGGCCGATTGGGCATGGCTCGCAGCAGTTGACAGCAGCAAAGACCAATTGACGTGAGTTGACGCGAAAATCCCATATTATGACAGTTCTCAGGGAGTCGACGGCTCCTGGAAAGTCATAAAGCTTTGCTTCACAGGCAAGAACAAAATATCGAAGCATTATTCGTCATGTTGTGACTTGTGAGTTCGTTGACCACTGACGGCCTCTGCCTTTGACAAGACAGTTGGTATGTGGCCCGTGCGCATACACCCCGGACCAACTCTCGGGCCAATGACTTTTGCGGCCGCCCGGCGCCGACGTTTGAAACGACTCGAAATGGTGCGACAATACGCGTCTCGGCTCTACACGGTTCCTTCCCGACGCGTCGTAGAGGCGCACCTCCTTCCCCTTGTCGGTTTCAAGGACGCGCTTGACAAGTTGACATTGGACAAGTCGTCGACCTGCAGGCTGCAAGGGCCTCGTGCCACCGATCTCGTGCCTGCCAGGTGCCTCATGCGGCTGCATTTCATCCCAACTGTCACGGTGTCACGGTGTCACGGTGTCACGGTGTCACGGTGTCACGGTGTCACGGTGTCACGGTGTCACGACGTCATCCATCCCAGCCCGTCATGTGTCTCATGAAACCAGCACGCGCCGTGTAGATTGTGCCTCATGTGCAACCTGGCTGCTTTGTCCAACCCCACGAAGAGGAAACAGATACATACCTAACCTTGACTCCTGAATCATAGGTACCTAGTGGACGACTCTGGACGGAATGCTGCAGACCAATGGGCTCATTGGCGACTGATTGCGATGAGACGAACTCCGAGTCTAACTTTTCTGCAAGATACAGGCAGCTCACCACTACCTACCTATTGTAGGTTGTAGATGTCGTGTCAGTCGGCTGGCGCGTGGTGTCTAGATCACAGATGGCCAGGGGTATGGCGCCATCAGGAGGGTCATACATAGATGATAGTAGTGTTATTTTCCCGAAAGATGCTCATGTCTACTCCGTACCACCAATCTCATTACATGAAGAGCTTCCGAGATATGTAGTAGCACGGAAGCTTTGTTCAGCCGAGTCATATAGAAAGTACAGCCTAAGCGCCGTGACAGCTCCTACAGCAGACGCTACTCTTCATCAACAGACCGTCTTATTGTCACTCGATGCGACATCCTTGAAAAATTCATCGCAGCAGTCACAAAACCTCAAGCCCCAAGCACTTGATTCGGATGAAGTATGTAACGTGGCCCGTGGGATATAGACATCGTCAAAATGGATATTCCGGCTCTGGCATCAATCTTGCCATGATCAACGAAACCATACAGCCTTGAACTCGATGGAAAGCTGCTACGGTGCGCTTACAAGATGGCGTCCAGACGGCCGGGACTTGTCTCAAAGGGGCAAAAATTCTGAGTATGGAGGCGTTACGGCCTCCAGGCTCCGAGATGAGGTTGCCGAGTGTGCTGGAATCACAACGCCACACGCGCGGCGCAAAGAAATTCAATCAGGTATGTAGCACAATGTGCGAATCGGTCACATATGTGCAGGAAGGGTATTCCGAAACAAGTTTCATGGGACCATTGGCGAGCAGAGCTCAGAGAGTCTAGAAGTAGGCGTCAAGACTCAGGACGAAATGGCATAGCCGCTGCGTCGTGGCATGATTGTACCCAACAGCGAGACAATAAGCCAACTCTCGCAGCAACTCAATATCTGAGGATTTGATTGCAAGCTCAAACAGGCACCCGAGCACTACTTTTTCTTTGCGACTTCTTTTTGAAAGGATCCAGTTGTTGTTGCTATTGTATTTGAAATGATGCAGCAAATGAATGAGCTCTGTCTGCAGGGTAGGCCGCTTTTCTGGAATGAACCAGCGCTGCCCTGGTAGCAAAAAAGGCAGATGTAGTCACTAATGATGCCATGCTCATCTTGAAATACATATACATGGGCGGAATCGGTTTTTTATTTTTAAGTCTTTTATTTCGCACGCAATCTAAAATCGACTCAACTATTAAAAGGCCACGTCATGAAAGACTAGTGCAGAGACTTATGGTCCCATGGCCTTGTGTAGAGAATTAAAATAATATCTAGTATGGACAAGGAAGTGAAAGAAATCGAAAAACATGTTGCTTACGCTCATATTTAATGAGCTCTGGTGGGTTGGCTGTCACCGCAGCTCATCACAACGGGTTCGTGCAGAGAACGTCTTGGCCAGCCTGCGAATTTGTGTTAGCAAGTCTCTTTGGCTAGACCATGGATCAAGATTGGTCGCTTACCACTGGGAGAACACAGCACCGGGCCTTCCTGCCTTCGCTGCGGCATGTTGACTTGAAGTCGCTGGAGCTGAAGGACGTGCGAGAAGCTGTCGTGCTGTTAGTTAGTATCAGGGAAGATTGCAAATACGCTGATAGCGAGAGACTTACGACTTTGGCAGTCAAGATCGAGAACTCCAAGGAGGCCGGTAGCGCAACATTGTGGGACGCTGTACAAGCCAGAGGGACAGACCTCGTGGCTGCCACCGCCGTTGCCTCCATTGTCACCTCCGTTGTTGCCTCCATTGTTACCGCCGTTACCTCCGTTGTTGCCGCCATTGTTACCGCCGTTACCTCCGTTGTTACCGCCGTTGTTGCCGCCATTGCCACCGTTGCCGCCTCCATTGTTACCGCCATTGCCGCCGCCACCCATTGCAGGTTGGCAGAGAACGCCTTGGCCAGCCTACCAGAAGGTCAGTATTACATCCAGGATGAATAATGTTCGGAAACTAGGACGTACCACTGGGATTACACAGCAAGATGCGTGTTTGCCTGCGGCAGCGCAGGTAGATTTGAAGTTGTCACCGCTTCTAGGCTTGGATGATGCTACGCTATGTCAGATTTGCAGCTTCAGTTTTGACTTTGTGGGTAAACTTACGGTTGACGCAGTCGAGCGATGCAACTCCAAGAACGTCAGTCGAGCAGCACTGAGGGTTGCTGTAAAGACCGGATGGGCAAGCGCTGTAGTCACCGCCGTTGCCGCCGCCGTTGCCTCCGTTGCCTCCGTTGTTGCCGCCGTTGTTGCCGCCATTGCCTCCGTTGCCTCCGTTGTTGCCACCGTTGTTGCCGCCATTGCCACCGTTGCCTCCGTTGTTACCGCCGTTGTTACCGCCGTTGTTACCGCCGTTGTTACCGCCGTTGTTACCGCCGTTGTTACCGCCGTTGTTACCGCCGTTGTTACCGCCGTTGTTACCGCCGTTGTTACCGCCGTTGCCTCCATTGTTACCGCCATTGCCGCCGCCACCCATTGCAGGTTGGCAGAGAACGGCTTGGCCAGCCTACCAGAAGGTCAGTATTACATCCGGGATGAAGCATGTTCGGAAACTAGGACGTACCACTGGGATTACACAGCAAGATGCGTGTTTGCCTGCGGCAGCGCAGGTAGATTTGAAGTTGTCACCGCTTCTAGGCTTGGATGATGCTACACTATGTCAGATTTGCAGCTTTAGTTTGGACTTTGTGGGTAGACTTACGGTTGACGCAGTCGAGCGATGCAACTCCAAGAACGTCAGTCGAGCAGCACTGAGGGTTGCTGTAAAGACCGGATGGGCAAGCGCTGTAGTCACCACCGTCACCACCATTACCGCCGTTGCCACCGTTGTTGCCGCCGTTGTTGCCGCCATTGCCACCGTTGCCGCCGTCATTGCTGCCGTTACCGCCATTACCACCGTTGCCGCCGTTGCCACCTCCATTGTTACCGCCATTGCCGCCGCCACCCATTGCAGGTTGGCAGAGAACGCCTTGGCCAGCCTACCAGAAGGTCAGTATTACATCCAGGACGAATCATGTTCGGAAGCTAGGACGTACCACCGGGATTGCACAGCAAGATGCGTGTTTGCCCTCGGCACCACAGGTAGATTTGAAGTCGTCACCGCTTCTAGGCTTGGATGATGCTGCGCTATGTCAGATTTGCAGCTTTAGTTTGGACTTTGTGGGTAGACTTACGGTTGACGCAGTCGAGCGATGCAACTCCAAGAACGTCAGTCGCGCAGCACTGAGGGTTGCTGTAAAGACCGGATGGGCAAGCGCTGTAGTCACCACCGTCACCACCATTACCGCCGTTGCCACCGTTGTTGCCGCCGTTGCCACCGTTGTTGCCGCCGTTGTTGCCGCCATTGCCGCCGTTACCTCCGTTGTTTCCGCCGTTGTTTCCGCCGTTGTTTCCGCCGTTGTTTCCGCCGTTGTTGCCGCCGTTGTTGCCGCCGTTGTTTCCGCCGTTGTTGCCGCCGTTGTTGCCGCCGTTGCCACCGCCAATTGGAGCTTGGCAGAGAACACCTTGTCCGGCCTAGAATTCATGATTAACACGAGCTAGCGAGGAAGATTGAGTTGCTCACTACTTACTGCTGGAACCACGCAGCATTGAGGCTGTCCGCCTGAACAGGCAGACTTGAAGCTCTGAAAGCTCGTAGGAGCAAAAGATGCTGATACTTGTCAGTGGAGATTCGATCAGTTCATAATGCTCGGTTCGACTTACGAGTCTTGCAGTTAAGAGCTGCAACTCCAAGAACGTTGGTACTGCAACACTGTGGGTTGCTGTAAAGTCCTGAAGGACAGGGCTTGTAAGGCACGTTGCCGCCTCCGCCATTGCCGCCTCCATTGTTGCCGCCTGGGTCGGTGCCGTTTCCATTATTGCCGCCTCCGCCGTTGCCGCCTCCGTTGCCGCCTCCGTTGTTACCGCCGTTGCCGCCTCCGTGGTTGCCGCCTCCGTGGTTACCGCCGGGGTAATCACCTCCGGGGTAATCACCTCCGGGATAGTCACCTCCGGGGTAATCACCTCCAGGATAGTCACCTCCGGGATAGTCGCCGCCTCCATAGCCTCCGCCTCCATAGCCTCCGGGATGATCACCTCCTGGGTAGTCACCTCCTGGGTAGGTAGTTCCAGGGTAACCACCGCCAGGAGGTTTATCACCTCCTTGGCCTCCGGGATAGTCGCCGCCAGGATAGTTAACAGGAGGGGGACGACGAGGGCGGCATGAGCCACCACCGTGGCTGGTGGGCACAGCAAGTGAGCTGGCAAAGAGAATAGAAGATACCGCGAGGAACTTCATGTTGACTGAAGCGAGTTGAATCTAGGGCCACCTGTGAAGCACGAAGGTGTGAAAAGGGGGGGAAAACCTAGATCTTTTCCAAACGCTCGCCTTTGGGTGAATTGTTGGGAAAGGCAAGTGATGGATGTGGTTTGTCGATGCGGATGTCCGAGAAATGAATTCTGGATGGGCGAGCAGATGGGGTTTATAAGGCTGTCGACCGATACCTCACGTCGATCCTATGCCGCTGAACAGATCCGGTAAAGAAGGCGAGAAGGGAAAAATGGTCCTGCAGAAACAGGGACCAGAAATGATATGTCCAAGCTAGCTGTTCGTGCATGAAGTGGCCAAGCAGGTTTCTCTCACGGTGGCTCTACCTTGGGTCCCATCATTGCTTTTTGGGCAGACATAATAAACCCTCTCTATAGGCCAGTCGGTACCAACCGACCCGTTCATGCAGGTTGAATAGGGGGGCGGTTAAGATCGTCGTTGTCATAATGACCTGTTGTATCATCCCTCTACCGGCCGTGTTCGTCCGAAATTACAGGCGCGGATAGATGGGAAAAAAACAAAAAACAAAAAGAGGCCACCCCTAGCTCAAGAGAAGCAGCCGATGGCGTCTGACAGTAATGAATTAGTTCCTGGAAGTCGATCAGCATATCATCACTTTGGTGGCGTTACGAGTTCTAGCCCTCTCCCATGAGTTGAACTACCTTGAAAGCATCGATAGCTGAAGTTGATGTCCTTGGAGTCGAATGTTGTCTCCCCTGCAATTCGATAAAGGGCTGTTCTCGGCTTGGTGATACTTTGGTACTGAGCCTAGCCTTGGCTGCAATGCACGAATCTTGTAGCGTTCACGGGAGGAGGCATATGCCGTGCAACTGTGTCAATAGCAAAAGCCGACTGTCGAAAGTAATGCCGGTCGAGCTGTCACAGTGGTGGTGGATGCCGTTGTTTCGTCCATGTCCCAGCGGAGAAATGATAGCGACGTGGCCCCGCCTCCTGTCCCCTGCGGGTCTGCGGGTGGTCGACAAAGGGTTCAGTGCATTGAACTGATGTACAGAACAAGCAAAAGCCGTTTGCTGAATGGACGATTATCGTAATTACACTCTTGTTTCTTCTGGATGGGTTTTTCTTCGGAGATGGAGTCCCGTCAACTCGCGAGACCAAAACCTTGTCTCCCCACAATCTCCCCGCGGAAGCCTGTCTTTTGATTGGTCAGATCATTGAGGCGACATGCGATGCGATAGCCGCGATGACGGGGTCCCTCACGGTGCTCACGGTTTACCAGGATTATCCAGGTTCAATACAGGATCAAGGTCTCAACTTCTCAAGGCAAGCTACCTAAGGAACTTCAACTGCACCGCTGCTTTCATTCGACTTGCGGCCGGCATAACATTATGCGCGTTGCTGTACGTATTTGTCGGAGCCGTGTGCTGTCGACGGTCGTCGCCTTACCGACGCGGCACCTCTCTGAATGGAACGATGATGATAATGATGATATACCGCTCTACGGAGTAGCTTCTGCTAACCAGGATGGACCGCTTCACTCTCCACCGGTTCCTCCTCGAACAAAAGCCTTCTTGCGGCTTGCCCAAAGGAGTTGACCACGCGGCCACGCCAACGAAAAGGTGCACGGGTGAGCCCGTCCCCTGTCAACTGGCTCCAGCCACACATGAATCGGTAAGACATGGTGGACCGCAACAGACAACACATGTTGTAGAAAAAGAAAAGTACATACAGACTGGCTGAAAAGGGGTCCGGAGCTTGCTGACCCGATGAAAGCCACGCCGCGCAACCCAAGTTACTCAACAGTCTCGCAGGTAAGCAACCCAGTTGAACCCACTCGACCAGCTAAAAGGGCCCATCCAGATTCCAAGCGGCACAGGATGTAACCATGTTTGAAAGGACGCACTCGGGTGACAGCAAGGTATTGAAGGCAGATCAGCGCTATTGAAAACGAACATGCCATGATAGAGAAACATGGCAGCTTCACTCGAGGCATAGAAAAGACACCAAAGTATGAGATGAGATCATGAGATATGCGATGTGTACTACCTATCGAAAACATGTCATCTTGGTAATCGATTTGTGCCTCATGACTACGCCAAAGACTGTGCTATGGTGTTCCATAGCCAATCATTGGCTCCGAGCTAAGCAAAAAGTGAAAAAACACAAAGACGAAAAAAAGAAAAGAGAAAAAAGGGTACAGAGTAAGCGGACCAGCGGTCGACTTTTCCTCCGCTCAAATTCTCAATGTACCTTGTGGGGGCGAGCTGGACGTCGTCTGGGCTCGCTCAGTTTCGATGCATTTTACCTATCTTGTTGAGAAAACATGCCGCGCCCGTGCCATCGAGAATTCGAGCGTGGAAAAATGATTCCTGGTATGACCTTCCCCCCAGATTGAAGATCTCTGCTCTCAAGAGACTCGGCATGGCCGGAAATTGCCATATTCGTTCTCGGTTTCGTGCAAGACATGAACAAATCAGGTAGAGAAAAAAGACAAAAGAGAAGAAGGAAAGGGAAAAAAGATGTCGAGAATGTACTCCGTACGGAGTAGGACAGGGGCTGGGGTGCCAAGATCGGAGAAATGATGCAGAGTGGCCGGGTGAGCACTGAGCGCAAAGAAAACACCTACATACGTACAATGTATACGTACGGAGTATGTATCGGTGAATGAACTACTCTGAAGTTTTTGGATGCTCACAGACTCACAGGACGCACAAGCCCCGTACCTACATATTTCTTCAGGGGATCATCTCTGCAAAGAACGGGCTATGACCAAGACTGTTACGGTTTACCTGCTTCGAAATGCCTTCACCCCCGGCGTCTACATACTCACGCCGCACGGCACTCTGGACTTCCCGAATGCATCCCAAGTTCCCAACACTCTACTCATTCTAGGCGAGGCTCATTGGCTCAGAACTTGTTGAACCGCCCGGCGCCAGCACGCAGCGAAAGGTACTCATCACTGTGCCAGACTCGGACTCCCAGCACGCATCTTGCTGCCACGTTTTCGTGGGCGCAGTTGCATCGCCCCCCTTTCTTCGATGAGCCCGCCTTCAACTCCGTCGCCGGCATAAGGAGGGCTCCCAACACGCCATGGCCCATGGGTACCTGGTGTAGCGTGGCGAAGCCTGTATAAACACGAGAGCTCAGAGCATTGGGCGTCGTAGATCTGGTGCATGTTCCAGATGAGTCCAATCACTTGAGACATCAGGTTGTCGATCACGAGGCAATACATTAATCAAGTGGATAAGGCGCGGATGTCGCTAATCCTCGGACCTCTCCAGACTCCAACACAGACTTCTGTCGAATTCAAGGAGGCAACACTGAACAGCCTAATAGCAGGTGACTTGCCCTACGGAGTGGTCATTGAGGGCTTGAGGACTTGACGAGGATTCGATGAGCAGAATGCAACCCCTTCGGCGTTCGTACCTGCAGCGTGCATGCGTGAAATCACGATCAACAGCGCAGTGCGTCAGGGGTCACGGGCCAAAACTTCCAACTCACGAGTTCTCACACGGCAGTTGGCAGTGGAAGGCTGAAGCAAGATACCTAGGTACTCGTACACTTATTCCGTACACGCCGAGCCGATTCAGAACTTCAGAACCTCAAATCAGCATACATCTGCAACTGCTGCAGACTGCCATTTCAGGCCAGACAACCGCGAAATTCCAAATCAGGGGTTATCAGGAGTTGCAAGCTTCTCGGGTTGCCAGACAGGCTACCGTGCGAAACAGTGCGAAACACTCATGTCACCAAAATGCACGTGTTCTTCTTGAGCTCAGCGGCCATAAGGTCGAGAAAGTCCGAGACTTGCTATGTAATGAAACTCGCGCGTTCTAGATGGATCTGGATCATAGACAGGCACCTCTTCGAAGTTTGAACAGTGAATGCATGGTGAAGAATGATTTCTATCACAAGCTTGTCTCAACATCCAGTAGAATGTCACTGCATACACTCGGCAATTTTCATATGCCGAAGTATCCAACGGGCAAGAAAATCTGATGTCACAAATACTCGGTATCACTGTTTGCAGTTTCCTTGAAGTTGGATTTTTTTCTTTCATTTTTCAACGTTCTCTCGAGTCTCGCTGTCACTGTGACAGTGTTGAACCTACCCACCTACTCCGACTCTCAAGTCGTCAAAAGACCGTTTGAATACTTGAGGTATATGCAAACCAAATGACCGGGGACAGAGAACTGCATGACAAGATGTGATTGTGAGGGGTACCTACCTACCTTCCTAGGCGAGCGGCTGGCGGATGCTAGCTTGAGGTTGCAATTTGCATGCATGCGTATGCAGATGATGCATGGACTTGCGCATGCGTGCATGACTACATATGACCCGCACAGGCGGTCTGTTAAGAGCGGAAAGTAATACAAAACTAAGAGGCCAACTCCTCCGACCTCGTCCTGGGTGTCAAAGACTTACACGCCAATGTTGTTCCCCGGCCCCCGGGCCCTCGTCTTGTTGTCGTGTACGGGACCTAGATACACTGCCACAGCGAGATTAAGTTCAAAACTCTGCTTTCCCCTAGTTCTAAGTCCTGACTTGTTTTCTCACCTTGCGGGTAGCATTCTCTGAAGCGTCTGATCGTCCCAACCTGATCCTAATGAGCGACAGTATACCTATACCGATCGTCAATCTCCCATCTCCGACTTGCAGTCTGCAGATACTAATACTTATCCACAATACGCTGCGAAAATCTTCATTCTGGCTCTCCCCCAACCGTCCTTCATCGCGAGCCTCCTCGCGAGCCCTTGTTACGTACAAACCTCTCATGAATTGCTTCATCGACTCTGTTTTGATGCTTTGTCCCGTTCATGCCGCATTGCCGCATTCATGACTCATCAATCGGACGAGTCACGAAGCACCAGGTCCTGATTTTTCCGTCCAACCTTGAACCATGACCTCTTTTAACACACTTGCAGCTTCAGTCACGTAATGCAAAGGGATACCTACGTACATGCCCATTGTCAAAGCGGCACACATAGGTACCTAGGTACATACACACATGATCCCTTTCGCATTCCCCCATCCAACTACGCCCACATCATACATGCCTCCCTTGCCCCTGTCCGTCTCAACAATCGACAGGTACGTAGCACACGTGAATATCACATGTCGCAAAGCCCCACCTCCTCGCGATGCTGCAGACAAGCGAGAAGTTCGGTCAGAAGGAAGTATACCTACGTGGCGACTCTGGCGAGGCATCTTTCCTACGGAGTATGTTACATGTATGTACTCTGTATGTGGGCACTGGGAGGGAACTACTAACTAGAGTCTAGGTACCTAGCATACCTTAGGTAGAGTAGGTCCGTATCAGGACGCTGGAGACAGGGCAGGCGGACTGTGGACATGGACGGACGCGTGCGGCGTATGTAGCGGCTCGCCACGCGATTCGCAGAGAAAGGGCGAGACTCGCAGCGGTATGTATCACCAATGCGTGTGTTTCAGTAGATGTTGAATAATGCATTATACGTACATTTGGTGCTACAAAACTTGCATTCGGCCCCTGGCTATTTCCATGCCAAGCCCGTATAAGCAAGTGCAGACGTTGGTGACTTCCTTGGCTTCAGCCTTCATGAATTATGATACAAATGTTCCTTTTTAAGTTTAGAGGGATGGGGGTCAAATGCAGCCAACGTGGTCACCGACGTGGTGTCGAGACTCGAGACTCGAGGAGGAGGAGCAAATTCTGGGGTCGGCGGTTCTAACTGCAGCCTGCTGTCTAAGACTGGTCTTGTAACTCTTGTTCTTCAACTGAGATGGGGATTGACAGGAAAGAGCAATACAAAGCATGTGGTGAAGCTGAAATATATTGCCGAGAGAAGAAAAAACCTGTGTTCAACTTTGGGTAATTTCGTGCCAGCTCCGTCACCCGTGAATAAGTAAGTGTGTACACTGTTGTCGTTACATAGGGGGGGATTGAGCACTGATTGCCGGCCAGTTGACTGTGCCGTTGGACCCGTCAATTTCCATGCCATGCCCGCACGTAAGTACCTAAGTCTTCATACGCAGGCTGCAGCTAGACCAAGAATACAGTATGCGCATCGGGACATTGAACCGGGCGGCGGCGAGGAGTACTGTAAGAACATTCAGGTCTCAACAGCAGTCAGTAGACTGTAGGTCCGAGTCGATCCGAACTGGCAAGACAAAATACATGAATTCCAGACCAAGCTGAAGCAGAGCAGTCCAGTAGTGAGGACAAATTGTTATACAATGATTCTTTAAGCGCAAGGCACATGCATTCTGCACAAAAACGAAAGAGAAAAATGCATTCTCGAGAATACCTGCGTAATACCTACGGCCTGCTCATTTCCATGCCAAGCCGGTACGTGACGAGTCGTAGAATAACACTGTCAACTGTCCTATGTTAGTATGACCACAGCATAGCAGGATAATAAGGCAGCCTCGATTTCAAAACGCCCGTCCAGTGTCCACATTGCACAAGCAATACACACAATTCCAGACCACGCATAACACGCCAAATACGTATTTCAAAAAGATGGAAGTATAATGAGAATCGATGTTTAGCTTGATGCCGAAGTCTAGAACAGTTGACAGAGCAAGTCAGAATCCTGTCCTGCTCCTCTCATGCTACTTGCTAGCTACGTGCGTCGTGAGCCAATCTAACTCCCGCGCAAGCTGTGGTCGTGACCGTGTCTTCATGTTACATTCAGTGCAAACAAAATCCTTCCATTGAGATTCAGGCGACCTATTTCTTTCATTTCCCTGGGCCTTGGGCTGGAGAATTAGACTCCTCCAGCCTTCAAACGTTGTTTCTCGTCGCTTTGTAGGGTAGGCGTCACGAATATTATGGCCCAGGCTATGAATGAATCAATGATGAGCATGAGTTGGCGATGCAGCATTTTCCGGCCACAGTCTAATCTACTAATGCCTCGAAGACAGAGAGGGGCAAAAGAGGTTGATCGGGATAAAGACAAGTCACGAATTCGTCGAGCCCTTCTGAAGAAAAAAGAGTGAACTGACTTTTTTTCGACAAAGGGGTGCTATTCCTCTTTCCTCTGTTCTTTCTGATCGTCCACTTCGTTTTCCTTGCCGCTTTGTTGTCCTTCCCTTCTCCGATGACTCCGAATTTCGGTTGGGAAGCGACACCGAATTCCTCAGGAGTCAGGAGTTCCGAGTCAGAAAGACAAATGAGAGGCTCCACAGTGACAGGCTACAGCCAACATTTTCAAGATGGCAGATGCTTGAACTTCTCAAAGATGGCGAAGAATCTTGACGAAAATAAGATTGCAGGCGTTCTCCTCACAGAGCAAGACACATTCTCAAGTATACTGTATGCCAAGTAATTCTTCAAGAAACAAAAGCCATTCTATTTCAGTGACATGCAATTCTCTATGCTCCATACCATGCGACCATGGGGCACATGATACATCCCCTTCCCGTCCATGAACCAAATCTCTCATCCCATTCCACCCAAACATTAAGTACATCTCGTATTGTCACATCAAATACGTACCATCCCGGCGCTTTGCTCAGCTTTGAACAAAATCCGTTTTGTTTGCACAGGATCGATTACAGAGTACATATATCAAAAATAGGAGAAAGCCCAAGACGCGAAATATGCGAAAGGAAAAAAATGATGACCCATTTGCGCCGAGTTATACAATACATCCGCTTTGAGAATTCTCTAGCAATACAATTCATTCAAAGTGCTGATGCCGCCGCGCGAAAAAAATCCAATGCTATCGCTGCGGACTGATGACGCTCATTAGTGAAGTTTTGGCCGTGTGGCCCTCCATGCTTAGTATAGTGTATTATGCAAATATTTTCTTTTGAAAGACGCCGCTCTGGCTTCTTATGGCCGGGACTGAAATTATTGAGTTGATGAAGATCAACTCATATGAAATCCTCAAGTGTTATCCGTGTTTCCAGTCGAAGTGGCGACGTGGCGGACTCTTGATGTAACATGTTGATCAAGATACTATATCGTCGTCATGTTAAACGCCTCAGAACAAAAATGTCGCCACAAACAAGAGGATAGTGTAGGCTGACGTGATTGTCTGCTCAAGCTCGAACCACGCAGCCTGACCACCAAACGCAATCTTCTTGAACTTGGGATTTGGGTGCGCGACGAGGGTCTTGGGGTCGCGGATCAGCAGTTGCTCGCGATCGGGCATCAGCGGGGGGTCGATGGCGTAGGCGACTGGTGTCCACATTGAGTTGCAGATGAAGAGGAAAGTCAGAGGGGGCCAGAAGGCGTGCGTGACCAGGCAGAGGAGCAAAGACTTGGTATTGTCCGTGTTGACGAAGCATCGCCACGAGGTCAGGACGACAGAGGTCAGGGTGAAGTACACGAAGACGAGATGGAAGGAACCCATGTAGTTGACGAGGATGGTCCAGACACGTCGGAACATGTTCTTCTTCAACTTGGGGTCTCGCTCGTTTAAGGCCGAGCCCAGCGAACCAGTGGGCTTGAACGCCTGGACCTGTCCACCCAGCCAGGTGGGCAAGATGAAGGCACGAATGAGACAAAGGGCAATGTAGGGAGACATCCAGAGCTGATATCGGGAGGCACGCTGTCCGGTGTGGTACCCGGCGGGCATGAAGAGAATCGTCTCGCAAATACGGTTGCTGATAGTGGTGGCAAAGCAGGCACGAATAAGCCAGCGCAGCTGCTCTTCGGTGGCGTAGGCGACCAGCGGCTTGCCCATGGCCAGGATGACGGGAATGGCAAAGAGCGAAACGGAGAAGAGGATGGTGTACAAGCTGAGCGACGAGTAGAGGAATCCGGAGAAACGCTGGGCAGCGGTCATGTGGCGGACCTCTTCACCCCACAGACAGAACTTGAGCTTGAATGATGTGTCGACAGTTCCAATAGCCCAACGAGTACGCTGCTTCAAGTGACCTCCAAAATCTTCGGGCACGGTGCCAAACTGGAGCGGTTCATGAACGTAGGCGGTGCGCCAGCCCTTTCCGAGCATGAGAGTCGAGGTAGCCACATCTTCGGCCAAGGAGCCGAGAGGAAAGTTGCCGATATCATCCAAAGCCTCTCGGCGAACAACATAACCAGATCCGGTACACCAAGCGACACCCATGGCATCCTTGATGGGCTCAATGACGTGCACGAAAAGATCGAGACTCTGGGCGAGGGGATCCGATGGCGGAGTATTGTAGAACAACTGAGGAGGGCAGGCGAGCGCCATCTTGGGGTCGACCAGCAAATGGGGGAGAGTGCCTCGGAGCCAATCACGTTCGGGAATCTGTACAACCCGGTTAGCGTCTGTAACAAGCGTGTATGTGGTACCCCGTATACTTGTGATCCCGGCGACCCGACAAAACGGAGAGGAAACCAGGACTTTGTGAGCGCACAACTTCAACTTACCATGTCAGCATCCAGAGCAGCCATGAATTGACCAGCACCGCCAGGAAGAAGATGAGTTTGATCGAGACCATAGTTCAGATTGCCAGCCTTGAAATGATGTGGCTTTCCGGGAATCTTCTCACGCGACATGTAGTACAAGTTGGGATATGTCAGGGCCAAGTGTTGAACCGCAGCCTCGAGGGTTTCAGACTTGCCGTCGTCGAGAATAATGACACGGAATCTCTCGAGAGGGTAGTCGACATCGCAAGCACCGCGAACTGTGTCCATGACCAGATCGTCCTCTTCACCACAGCATGTGACAAAAACATCGACCGTGGGCACCTCATAGCCTCGCAATCGAAGCTTGGGTCGGTTTCGTTTCTTCATTGCCATCATGGTCCAGCCGTTGTGCATGAGAGGTGGGATGGTGACGGCGATTTCGACTCCAACGAAGATCCATGCGCCCGCGAAGACTTTTCCTGCCGCGCTTTGCGCCCAATAAATGGCACAGATACGCAGGGCGAGGTAAGCCAGGTATAGGAGGGTGTTGAGAATGAGCAAGTAGGGGGCAAGGAAGAACAGGTAACGTTTCCAGCCCTTCCAGATGTCGCTGTCATCTCTCTTGTGGACAACGTCAATAGCTTCGCTCTCGACCCAATCTTTGCCACCGGCGGGCGGTTGCGCTTTGTTGAGGAGACCCGTCAAACTGATGTGACTTTGGTTCTGCGATAACACCAACGTTAGCAGACGGAAATGGTACTTAGAGTCCAAGAGGTGGAAATCCAATGACAAGTAGTTTTTTTCATTTGTCCTCCTATTCCAGCCTCCTTCGTGAAGAGAGAGATTTGCGTCATACCATTGGTGTGCCTGGGCCAGAGTCGGGGTGGAGAGGCATGCCGTAGCGAGGCGAGATTGACGAATCTACAGGCGTCTGTTGACCCGTCTTCCATGATCGCACGCTGGCTCGAGAGCCGGCAGCACTATCGACAAGAGTGTGCGATTCTGACCGGGCTGCGATTGACGGCGGCCAACCAGGGGAAGCGAAGTCGTCGCCATAGACCCCCGAGGTCGGCCGGGCGTAGGCGGTCGTTTGCGCAACTGGCCGGGGAGTTGGGGTGCCCGCGGAGGGCCGCGTGGGAAATTCGTCAATGTAGGCTTGTTGCGGCTGGTGCGGGTATTCCTGTTCATCGTGATGTTGCTGATACGGATGGTTCGGATTGTCCCCTCGACGCTGGAAAGTGCCGATTTCCAGCATCTCCTCTTCTACTGGGGCGTAGTCCTTCATCGTGTAGGCGAGATGACGACGCGCGCTCAGGCAGGGAGAATCTGCAGCTTCTTGTTAATGGGACAGTTCGAGGAATCTCCCGCGGGCGAATTGTTGTCGGGCAGAGGTCGCACTATGACAATGCAAAGCCCGACGAGACAAGGGAGAGCGACGCACGTGGTAAAAGTGGCAGCAAGCGAGACAGGCGAACGAAGTCGCGATCGAGACTCTATGGAGCCGTTTGCGTGGCGAACCCAAAGACAAAATTGAGCACCTTGTGAAAGATAATTGCTGCGTTCGCTTTGCTGGACCGTGGTTTCCTCGGTTTCGAAGGCGATTTACAGCAGTGCTTGAACCGATGCTCTTGAAATCAAGCGAGGCGCCCGTTGAAGCCGTCGTCCTCCTAACGCTGGAATGTGGCCCCGGAGGCGTCGGTTGTAACGTGTGCCGAAAACGAGTCACGCCGTTTACTGTTGCAAAATGCAGAATGCAGAATGCAAAGTGCGGGATGACTGGACAAAGGGCCAAGAAGTCCAAGCCGAGCAAGAAGAATGGTGATAAAAGAAAAAAGAAAGTAGATAAAAGCTAAGAAAAAACGAGTGTGGGCTCGGCGACAACACTTTTGGGACAAACAACTCAAGGACTCATCGCTCGCGGGTTGGCGGGATGGATAAGGATAAGGGAGAGTCGGAAGTCGGATAAAGCGCTGCTGTAGACGAGAAAATGAGGGAAAAAAGCCGAAGCGTGCCGGATCAATGATGGAATGACTGGAGCCAAGGACCAGACAGGCAAAAGACACGGCAAAGCCTTGTCAAACGCACACACATTAGCACAACGCATGGCGCACGCAGGTACCGTTTGGCCCGGAAAGGGGCCCTGGGAAGGCTGGGAAGGAAGGCGCGAAGGGGCCTTGGGAATACGGAAGTCCGCTCGCGCTCATTCTGACCCGCCCAATGGCCACTCTGGGATCGACTAGGACGCATGCCCGAAACCAGGGCCTGGGATGCGCCTCACGCCTTTGCTCGAAGGGTCGCTTCTTTGCTGTGGCGATCTGTCTGTGTTGACAATGTTGAGTCGTGCGCTGCTTTGGTGAGTCGTGGACTCGTGGCTATTGGCTGCCGACTTGCTTGCCTCACTGGCGCACTGCCGACTGGCCGCCCCCTCCCGAGGCTCGACGCAGTTCCTCATCATCAATCGCTACGGGTCCCGGGGCCGCCGCGCAAGTCGACGCTGGTGCAGCAGTGGTGCCACGACGCTAAGGCTCCAAAGATGAAGTCTTGGCATTCGGCGCCCGGCAGTGGGTCCCCAGCTACGGAGTTTGTACCCTTCTCAGGTACTTGTACGTCGTGCGCGACAATTCTTGCACAGGATTCGCAGCCATGGAAGAAGACATTGTACTTGGCAGGGGGATCGTATCAGGGGTCCCAATGTGCCGATCCACAGCAGGGGTTATGGACGATTCGGGAAAACAGGGCCCAAAATAAGGATAAAAATAAAAAGAATGCTAAGAAAAATAAGGAGAAATATGAGGCCAGAGAAAAACGAAATTGCCACTGCCGTTTCGTGTTTTTCTGGTGGTCGACGAACGTTCTTTCCCTATGGACATTGGAGAGGTGCCTACTGTGTAGGTACCACCCATCGTATCCGCTGCGCCGCCCGTCGTGCTTGGACGATGCGGAATGGAGGCATTCACCGGGTGACCGGATGCGTCGTCGCAGACCTCGAACCCCCCTTCCCCTCATTCGGAGTCACGCCCCTCCCGTACGTGAGTATGTATGTAGGTACATATGTACCAAAAACCCTTCTAGTCTCGCAGACTGGCAGCGACACGAAACGAACTTTTATTCTCGCCCAGACAAACCTGTGACGTAAGCATAACATGGGGCCCGGCACCCCGGAATAAGCAGGCAGCTGCTTGCAGATGGCAGAGCGCGCATAATCCCATGTAGTTTTTTTCCACTGCGACGGACGCAAAAACCCTTGCTCCAGACGCTCGACAGCGGTCGCGAGAACCCTCCCCACGAAAAAATACGAGACTGGCGAAAGATGGAATAAAGATTGGAGAGATTAGACAGGACTTTGTTGGGAAAAGAAGAGCAAGGTTCTCGTCTTTTGTTTTTTTAGGCGCGAGCTGGGACGGGCCTAGCCATGGATGCTTTGCCAGGGAACCGGCTCCTTATGCGTACCTAGGTATTGGTACTTGACTTGAGGGGGATTGTTGTGATATGTGCAGGGCTGCGAAAGCCCAGTGTCGTGTTCATGCAAGTCGACTTGATCGTCTGAACTGGATTTGTTTTTAGAATGGCAATTGGAGGGAAAGAGTCAAAAACTGTCGAAGGAATCCCGCCACTAGCATTGTACATGAAGCTTACGATCCCTTGGGCTTTGAAGGCGGGTGGTTGGTGTGCTTAGCGCGCAGTGTATGTTCGTCATACAATGGGATTTCTTCTTCGCGCTACAGAAGTAGGTACGAGATCATCAGGTTCTTTTCGTGTCCCACAGGGTCCCGTCACTGTGCCTTGCATCTCGTGCGACGCATCCTGTGCACAAATACTCGGTTCGTGAGAGGTTTCTGGCATCTGCCGCATGTCCCGAATCGTCAACGGTTCGCCCACGGTGGCAATCTCTGCGGAGTACCTATGTCGGTATGTAGGTACATACTCCGTAAGCCGTCGGCATGGGCATGTAGCCGCAAAGTTGCAACTCCATGCATGGAGAAACGCATGGGCGCACATGATAGTTCGCGAGTGGCCAAAAACTCGTGGGTGCATCTCGGCGATGCCGTCGACGTCAGGTTATCGGAGGCCAAACCCCGCCCATGAAATGGATCTCGGAATTTGGAAATCGCATTCTTCAACTTGCAATGGCGGTCCAGGTTCCTTCATGGTTGTTGGGACCTAGGAGCCCCGTTACCCGTTGGCGCGTCAACAATGGGATTGGGGTTTTTTTTTTTCACGCGCTAGACTCTAGAGCACCGGCTAGAAGATGAAGTTTATGCGCTTGACGGACCTCCAAGCTTCAACAGTCGGAGCGGGTCTTGTTGGATACCTATTGCTGACGATGCAGCATCTTACCTCCTCTGTCGGGTTCGCATGATATCTGATACGAAGGAGCAAAGCTTTCATTATCGAGTTGGCGTCGCGACTCGTTTGAGCAAAGCTCATGCAACACGAGACGCGGGCGCAGTCAACCAGGTACAGAAGGCCATGGGGAAGAACACGCGCGCCATCTGAGATCTCTGTTAGGCGCGAATCTCGATCATCTTCTCACTCCTCACGTCCGGTACATAGGTAGGTAGGTATGTACTCTCTGAACTAATGTACATATGTACCTACCTAGCATACGGAGTACATACATAATATATTAGCTCCGTCGACGACCTGTTCGACCCATCGCTCAAGAGTCAACAGTCAAGATCTCTCATTCATGGGAACGATTCCATGCAAATGTCGTCACTTCTTCAAAGTCATGGGCAGATGAATCTCGCCAAACCTAAAAAAAGGAACAAACGAAGAAAAATCTCTGCAACAGTGCCTAGTTCCCGATCGACATCTCAGGCTGGCGGTCGCGTCTCCCGGCCGTTCATGCGCCGGCAGAATTTCCGGGGTTCTCGACCCCTATTTTGGCAAAGTTGAAATTACCTTGTCCTTGTTCCTTGTAAAGTGCCGTGTCTCCTGTCGTGTCAGGATCCTATACTCCGTACTGCACAAGTCGTCTTGGGCCGATCCAGTCGACGAGGAAGGGCTCTAGAATCAGCACTCCAGAATTCTCTCGTGGCTATGGGGTACCTATGTACGTCCCCTGCTATGTATGTAGGTATATGCAAGTACTCCGTACATTTTTTTCTTCCCTCGCGTTGCCGTTTTCGTGCTGGCCCTGCCCCGCCGTGTGTCCTCCGTGCGTACCTCTGTAAAAAAAGAGAAGCGAAGAAGAAGAATGGAGTAGAACTTCGGACAAGGCAGATACCTGGTATGTACGCCCTGCGGAGTAGAGGTGGATCTTAGGTAGACAATGTCATGAAAAAAAAAGTCGTGTTGGAAATTCCATATTGTAGTCTGTAGGTAGATCGTGATTCTCGAAAACGAGAATGACGCATGTGTGTGATGTGTGTGGTCGTTTGCACAAACAAAGGCGTTAGGTATTGTGCTTGGTGCGAAAATGCAGCGTCAAGACTCAAGAATCAAGATAGACAAGAGCCCCTAACAAGCACCCCAGTCCCAAGGTCCCAAGTTCCGGGTACAAGCCCAGCTACCAGGGTCACACATGCTGTCTCGCGGTAGCCTCGGAAAGACGGCATCGTCACACTGTCACCCACCGCATCGGGGCGTCGTGAGTCGTGACGGGTTCGCTTTGAGCGACGAGCCGCGTAGCACACATGCCCGATGCTGTGAACAGCCGGATGCGGTTCCGATTGTGCGGTTGCCAATGCACGATGCCCTCAATCGAGGTCGTGGCATGTGAAAAGCACGGCATCATTTCTGCTGAGAAGGGCACTCTGTCCATCCATTAAACTTGGAGTTTCCTCCCGTATCACGCGTAAGTTGTAACAATGTGTACATGGTGCACGGAGTACATACGGAGTACCTAGGCTGCAGCAACTTGCCCCTGTCTGCCCGAATTTAGCCGCTGCGGCGCCGGACCGGCCGGGATCACGCCGTGGATCCTCATAGGCGCGCATCCCAGCGTTACTTTTTTTTCCTTTGCAAGGATGAAAAAGGTCGCCCTGAAGAAAGGGCTTCATGATACATACGGAGTACGAAGTATAGGCACTCCATACCTACCTATGTATCTGTTACCTTGACGTCGCACGTCTCGGTACGTGTCATGAATTACCTGCCAAGTCTTTGGGGCAAAAGCGATCAATCCTGCCTCAAGCCAGCCTCTTCTTGGGCTTCTTCGTCTGGAACGATGAGGTGCACATCGTAATCACAGCCTCGCAGGGACGATGTCTCCTACGCCGAAAACGAATTGTCACAGCCGCGGGTGT
This sequence comes from Claviceps purpurea, assembly GCA_029405325.1. Classification (NCBI taxonomy): domain Eukaryota; kingdom Fungi; phylum Ascomycota; class Sordariomycetes; order Hypocreales; family Clavicipitaceae; genus Claviceps; species Claviceps purpurea. The sequence goes on along the minus strand of CM055782.1, from coordinate 4,150,159 downwards.
GGGGGCGAGCCAAAACGGCGGCGGCTGCGCTGTGGAGGTTCTTCGGTCCGCGAGCAGGGCAGACTGTAGCCTGCACAGCGTAGATTTAGGTACCTATGTACATACCTCTATGTACGTACATAGGTACTCCGTATACATACCGTGTACACACCTACTTATGTGCCTCTTCGGGCACTGTCTTTTGGGCAAGTCTCTTTTTCGATTGCCTGTGGAGTCGTGGACTGCTCTTGCGCCATCAAACGACGGCGCAAGGGGGAGCCGAGCCGGTCGGTGGTGCTGGACATCAGCGAGGCTCGCAAGTTCTCATTGTCGATACCTATCGGGCCTCGGGTCGAGCGTTGCTTTTACCCGCTGCACGCGCGCCTTGCTTCGTATCGTGTCACGTAGACGACGTACCAGACAAGGGCAGGAAGTCGGGCATGATCCATGGCTGTGCTTGGCGAGGCGTCCTCCTTGTTCCTTCCGCCTTTCGAGGCTCGAGTCGTGAGCATGGCAACGACAGCCGCGTGCTGTACAGGTACAGATGTTAGCAGATGGATGGCGCGTGTGGCCGGCACTTGGAGAATGCTTTGATATGGCGACCAACTGGTTCATGCAGTGGCGGCTCGGCACCTGCGGGAGCATGTCACCTAAATTGCAGTGGCTGCGCAGTGCGCACTCGACTCGACACAGGGCAGTTATTCCCAGTAAACCCAGCAGTCGCGCTCTGGAGTCTGTACAGCCAGTGGGCAGTGAACTCCGTAAGCCAGTAGAAAGCAGCCATTGCCAGCATCCACCAGCACGGACTAGCAAAACCGGACACAACAGCATCAACCGTCAAACCAGTGGAAAGCACAGACCAGGACTGATCAGCACTGACCAGCACTGACCAGCACTGACGGCGTAGGTACCTAGCGCCCCTTCGGCACGTCGTCTATGTATCCCGATCAACTGCCCTGTCGCGCCCTGTCGTGCGCTGCCGCTACCGTTTGGCTCCAGTCTGATCCAGTTGGGTCTGGTCTGATGGTCTATTCTTGTCACGTCACTGCCCACTGTGCCCAGTGCCCGGTGCCCGTTGGCGCTCAGCCTCCAGCCTGGAACCAGTCCCAAATCCCAAGCCCCCGAAGAAGGAGCACCACGCCGCTAGAAGCCGCTGAGTCGCTCGCTTGACCCTTCGTCTCTCCCGAGTCCCATCCCCGCCAAAATCCAGCTGCACCAACCACCGTCGAGCCATCGTGAATCTGCTTGCTCACGCTTGCTCACCAAAACAATTGCTCGCCGGCTTCACTCGCGTTTGCCTCGTGATTTTCTCTCTTTGCTCGTCCGATCTGCCACCTCGCATCGCTCCGTCTGCCGACTTAATTGCACTCACTCCAGGCGTCAACGACTCTCGCTGAATATCCCGTGTCCATTTCGCCCTCGCATTCGGCGGCACGACAACCTCTTGCTCTCCTTTTTCTTCTCAACACCCCTTATTCCGTCGGACGTCGCATAATTCGCTCGTTTGTGGCCACGACCACCCGACACTCGCAGCCATGTTCCGATGGCTGGTGAACGCCATCTTCCTCGCACTTCCCATCGGCTCAACGATTGGCGTCTTGCTGGGTATCCAGGCTCTTAACAGTGCGAACGGCAAACCGCCTCCTCTCTCCAATGGCGATAAAGAGTCGAACAGCATCGGCATACCTGGTCTTGGGCCAATCAAGGCCAAGGACAGTATCGCGATGAAATGTGATGATCCCGAAGGCATCTATTCCAAAGCTCCCAAGGGCCTCGACTTCAGTTGTACGTTGTGTGTCTGGATACACGGCTACCAATGCGAGCGCGCAACTTCCCTCCTGTCCCGAGCCAAGTGTCCGGCGATCTGGAAGATGGAGGGAACATGACTTGCTTGGCCTTTCAAATACAACTGCTGACCTCTATATGTAGTGTCCGCAAATCCTTGGGGCTGGGAAAAGGGCACTCCTGGAAACATCTGCTTGATGGTAGGTGCAACTCTCGACACGTCTCGTATTCACGAATTGCTGCCTCAATTCAGTTGCTCATACTAATTATGCGGATCGTAGGTCAATCTGAATGGCAACCAAACCTACCCGACCAAGTTTTCCGCCCCTCCTTTCAACGTGACTTGGCAGTATCCTCGAGCTGCGTCTAGCAACAAGACCAACAATGTGCACGCTTTCCCCAACGCCAAGGTTATGAGCAAGGCTTTTCCAGTCAAACTGGGTGACATCAAGACCCTTGAATTTGATGTCAACTGGCATCTGTCCCTGAAGAACGACAGCCTGGTCGACATCACCGACGATGAGGTCACCGCGAACACAGTCAACGCCAACGTGGCCATTGATATCTTTGTTGACCCCAGCTCTGCCAAGGCCAGCAAGCCTGAGAAGGCTTCTCACGAAATCATGGTCTGGATGGGCCGTTACGGCACGGATACCTACCCCATTGGAAAAAAAACCGTTGTCGACAAGGGTCTCAAGACCAAGACACTGCAAGGCACTGATTTGTGAGTTGTCCGCCCCGTGCGCTCTTGTCCACATGTAGAGAGGCCCCTCTAACTATTAATGACAGTTACCTCTACTACGGCGTGAACAAACTCACCAACCAAAAGGTCTTATCCTGGGTAGCTTCGGAGCCCGTCCATGACTTCAAGGGCGATCTCCAGCCCCTGCTCGACGAAATTTTCGCCTTCGACAACGCCGACTATCCCTCGAAAACGGATTACCTCGGATACTTTGCTTTTGGCCAGGAGGCGTACAGCTCAGATGCGAATGTGACCTTTTCGGTTCCCTCGCTTCTCGTCGACCTCGAGACCTCATAGAGAGCCAGTTGCTTGACTTTCGGGCTTGGAAATAGCCCGGCGTCGCTGCTCTACCGGCACTCGCCAAGCGCCCGACTTGCTCGATTTCCGCGACTCGGGTGAGGGTTGCTCCCGGCCATGCCACAGCGCTCTGTTAGATCCGACGCTCCACGTCGACACGCGAGCGCTACGGCTCTGGGTGTGCAGGTCCCTATCTAACACATTTCAGCGTGCATAATTGCTTATCCGCTATAATTCCACACCACGGAGTACTAAAACCGGCGTTCTCTGGGTTCTACGTCGTTTGTCGTTCGTCGCTTATCATTGATATACATAATTATCGGTTCACCATTTCTGTCATCATATCTCTTGTTGTCCTCATTTTGATATATATCTTTTCAATTTTTTTTACGCATAATTCCTTTTTGTCATGATGCGCTCATAGCAGATCAATCAGCGACGATACAAATCTTTATACATGATGGGCAAAAAAGTTTCGTCTTGCCTTTTTTTTGCCTTTTTTTCGGGGGTACGGGGGAGGGGCCAGGAGAGGCTACGGGTATGGATGGATGGATGTGATCGGGGATCGTTATGGAGCGGCTTGATTCCTGTGTATATTGGGTTTTGTATAGCATTTGGTGTGTAATTTTGGACAATATGTAGTTGTAGATGATATCGAGGATGTTTAGGATTGCGTGCGCATACAGATGTGCATCTTAGAGCCTTGTACCGACCGTCAAATCTATTAAGAGAGGGCGTTTATCTACATTGTTCCTCGCGTCGCTTCAGGGTCATTGCACGTCTTTCTCTTGAAGGTGAAGTGACTAAAAAAAAATCACGCCTGTCCTCATGTCACGTGATACATGCGCATTTTCGCTCCATGCTGCCTTCGTCCGTATCACCTTAGATGGTCCATCACCCGTGGCATTTCACGTCGCTTTGGAGTTGAGTCATCTATGAGACACGTCACACAGGTGACAGGGCACCTTTCCGCAGTGCATCAGATGCCCTCACGATTGTGGCCACTGGCAATCCACGAAAAGATACCACGGCAGGCCCCTCATCGGCATTATGATGCTAGGAACTTACGAGTACAGATCCCAGATGCCTCAATGGCAAATGCTGACATTGCGCCGCTCCATGATTCATTGAGGTCTGTACGGAGTAAACATGAACAAAACGTGTCTTTTTTCGCGCTCCTGTGGTACATGTACGTACCAATCATGTCATCGAACCGGGCTTTAATGAGGACCGTGTAATTTCCAGCCATGATTCATGATCAATCATGCAGAAGCACACCATTTGGCGTTTGTCAAAGTCCTAGTCTACGGAGTACGGAGTACAAGACGGACAATGCAAATCCCCCCCCACGGGCGTGGAACTTTCAACTGAAGTCCATCCATCAGGGCGGGCGCCTGATTCGCCAATTCATCTGAATTCGCAACAGGCCGGTGCCTTGACTAACTTCTAAAGTTCTAAAGTGACCCCGTCACCCCGCCCAACTTTACGTTATGTAGGTATGTACCTCTCAATCGCTAATCTCCCGCCATCCGCCTTCCCGAGAAGAGGAAGGGAAGCCTTTCGCATTGGACCTGCGCAGAGATTCCATCTATGATCTCACGATGGAAGAATTCCTTCTCGCGAGTCGCGAGTGTTGTTCCGAGGTGCCTATATGTACAATGTATGATGATCGTCGCGACTCTCCCTCCCCCGCAGCACTCGATGCCACGTTGTCAGGGGCTGTCAGGACTCAGCACTCGTTTCAAGTCTCACTTTCGTGACAGCCCGTGGAATGAATGCGCGGCCTGGTTTTTCTATCGGACCGGCTTGGTGCTTTATCCGTCCTGGCGATTGCACGAGCCACAAAGTTATGTACATAGGTAGCCCCGGAGCTTGGCGGTCGGTTCTCACGCGGAATGATGCTTTTATCAGGATGATGGTAGGAGGAAGCGACACATATGTACTGTGACCTACAAAGGCGCTTTCTATGGACATGCAAAACATCTTTTGTCATACTCGGCTCTGAAGTGCATTATAACTTAGGTACGGAGTACATACTAGGGGGTTTAGTTTAGTCAACCCGGCCGTCTCGAAGTGTCTCGACGGGGGGCACAGCAACAGGGAAATAAAAAAGTGACATAGTATTGTAGTGTAGCCACTGCAAAAATTTAAGTCACTCAATTTCCCCCTCCTTTCATGCATAGCCTCAAGGCCGTCAACAGGAAAAAAATAAAGTGACATAACATTTCAGTGTAGCCACTGCAAAAGCCTAAGTCACAGAATTTCCCCCCCTTTCATGCATACAACGACGTCAACGACATCACCCCCACCTCAAATCATCGCCAAAGACGCCGTACATACCAACTCAAGGTGCAGTTGTATTCACTTTATGCACTCTTACTCTATCGTCATTTCTTAATCAATTCCTTTTGAGTTCTTTACAGTCTGACGATGATATCCTGCGACCATGGATCGATTCCGATACTGGAAGGCTCAAGAAAATCATTGAATTAGAGAGGCTATGCATGAAAGGAGAGGGAAATTGAGTGACTTAATTTTTTGCAGTGGCTACACTACAATACTATGTCACTTTTTTATTTTCCTGTTGCTGTCGTATTATTCTGTTGCTGTGCCCCCCGTCGAGACACTTCGAGACGGCCGGGTTGACTAAACTAAACCCCCCTAGTACTCCGTATAAGCAGGGTTGGCAGTCTACCTACGGAATGTAGACGAAATTCTACATAGGTAGAAGTAGCTCTACATCAATCTATCCTACATCACCCCATGTGGGGCTCTATCTATTCTACTGCGACTGCGTCTACGTAGACAAATGTAGATAGGTAGAAAGGCGCCACATCTCCTCAGCCACCTAGGTACATCAGCCACGTGCCTAACCCCTTTTGGAAACGCTCAGGAGTCATGATGGGCGATTTGATGGGGAGGACGACTCACGTGTGACTGAGGCAAATGGGACAAAGGAAGATGTTGATTCCAAGTAATGATTACACAAAAATTTCCATGTACAATTCCTCCTTGAGAACTTCCTTTCAAGTTGAATCTGACAAATGTGCGCGCCACGATAATTTTGAACTTTGAAGTGCCACGGTCCGCGGCCCATAACTCTTCTCATGGAATTTGTACGGAGTACGAAAGTCCGTTTAAAATCTGAACAACATAGAATGCGCGCTTCTCCTCAGAAAGAAGCGGAAAGGAATGCGAGGCCGGAACATAGGCTCAATGAAATATCTAATTTCCAGGCCCCTGCGAACCGGGCGAACTTCAAAGGCGAGAATGCATTGTACCAGAACTATCAGAATTAATTCTTTAAGGTGCAGGGTGGCAATTGCAATTGCTGTCACCTGTGAGTCTGTGGAAATTCGGTTTGTTCAGCCTTCAATGGAACGAAAATGTTCATTGACCAATGATGAAAGCGGACCGAGCTCAGTGGCCCACAGAAGTGGACCTCTATCTACATGATTCTACATAGGCTACATGTAGTCTATATTTTCTACTCTATCTTGCCATGATGACTAAGCACTTCTATCCATTCTACACACACCCCATGTAGATAGATGTAGATAGACTGCCAACCCTGCGTATAAGCACATAGGTTACGTTCACTGTTACGTCTACGAAGTACAGCGTACCTAGGTGCCACGTATCTACTAAACGGAGGAGAGAAGGGCTTTTCCTGTTGGGTGTGCCTTGTCTGCCCTGCAGGCTGCAATCAAACGAGGGTATCGCTAGTCCGACCGGTCGCTTTCCACGGACGACCATTACCAGTACCCCATTCCGGTTAGTGGTTAGTGGTTAGGGGTTAGTGGTTAGGGGTTAGTGGTTAGGATTAGGTGTTAAGGTTAGGATTAGGTGAATTGGTAATGGTCGTCCGTGGAAAGCGACCGGTCGCGTTTGCGTTGTCACGCAATCAAACAGAAACCCCCCCGCAGCGTCGCAGTGGGCGCCGACTGGCTCCTGCAGGCTCCGGCGTTTGCGCCTTACCCGTCGAACAATGGGCTGGCTGCTGCAACCGCTGCAACGCCCCCGAGAGACCCCTAAATGAGTCTTAACTTCTAAGGAGGACTCCTAACAAAGGCAAGGCAAGACAAGGCAAGGCAAGGCCCGGGCGCGACATGTTGGTTTTGCTTCGTGACTTGAATGAAGATGGGAAGGATGGGTTGGTCCACTTGTTGTGGTCAGCCCTTCTTTGTTTGCTGCATTTGTGTTTGCTTTTCTTCCCTATTTGATTTGGATGCATCGTCTCTCTCTCGATTTTCATTTTTTTGCAATAGTACGGCGTCGTGATTATTCACTCACGTCTCGGCGTTTTTCACTTTGATCTCGTTGCGAAGCGTTGACGGAACTGCGAGCACGATCCGGCGCATTAGACGGTCGACCAGTGACATTCGACATTCGACATTCGACACTTGACACTCAAGTCACGAAACGTGAATAGCTACGAAACTTTACTCGAGACCGGTGAAGGGTAGGCTGGGCGTTGGAATTTGGGTAAAAAATGAGCACGTCTTCCAAGAGGTATTGTGCCGTGGCTGTTCTTGTAAGTTGCGGCCAGCAGTAGCTGAATCGTCATCCACCGTTGTTGTCACATCATGTATGCAAGTTCGACGAGTACGACTGTACGAGAACTCGGCGACTTGGCTGGGATTATTTAAGGAATGATGCTCTTCCCGTTGGAGCTCATCGTAGGCTCTTAACTTGGCACACTGTTGCTTGTGTTGGCCTGATATTGAAGAACAAAGGAAGCTCAAACCTCTCAAGATGATAGATCGCAGCTGGATGAAAAGTCAGGCGCGGATCAATCACAAGTTTGGCCATTCGAGCAAGAATAAACACTAATACATGCATGTGCAACGACAGAAGTAGGCTCACGGAAAATTTCTCGCCGCCACCATGCACCTCCTGTCAACCAGACGACTATCCTCCGTCAGGATCCGAGCGCTCATCCCCTTCCTGCTCATCTCGTCCATACTCATCCTCTACCTTCTGCTATCCGACGACCAGCCCAAGCTTCCGCCGAACGCGTCCTACGGCCTCCTCGACGACACACGGCCGACATCCCGTCTCGCCATCGCCACGTTCCTCTCCGCGGGCGATAACACCCCAGTCTCAGCCTCGGCCTTCTCCTCCAATGCCTACCTTACCGCCACGAGAACGCTGCTATATCAGCTCCTCCACGGGCCCGATACCCGAATCAACGCATCCTCCTCCAACATTGACGTCCTCGTCCTGGTTGCGCCAGGCGTGCCCCTCGAAACAAGAAAACAGCTCTCCCGCGAAGGCGCCGTCGTCGTCGAGGCCCAGCCTATCCCCCTACAGTGGTGGATAAGAACCGGCGTCACGCGCTGGAAAGACCAATTCCTCAAGCTGCGCCTCCTCCAACAAACCCAGTACAACAGGCTTCTCTTCATCGACGCAGATACCCTCCTCACCGCTAGGATCGATACCCTCTTCGCGGAACGAGAAGTCATCTCCCCCGCGCCAACGATCCACCGATACTCGAAGCACGATGAAGTCCTCCCAAACCAATACATGTTCGCCGCCCGCTCCGACAACCAATTCACGGGGGAGCGGGACCATCCCTTCCCGCCGCTCAACACCGACGTCTTCAGCGCGGGATTCTGGGTCGCTGCGCCTTCTCAGGAGCTCTTTGCGTATTTACTCTCCGTCATGGGCCACTACCGCCGGTTTGATCCGCATACCATGGAGCAGAGTCTTTTGAACTATGCGTTCCGACGAGGCGGGCCGATGCCCTGGCGGGAGTTGCATTACCAGTGGAGCGCTACGTGGCCTAGTGGGAAGGATGTGGAGGGGGGAGTGGTGTCGTTGCATGAGAAGTTTTGGAAGACGGGGCCGGAGGAGTTGCAGGTATTGTGGACGCAGCGGAGGGAGGAGATGGAGAGGTTTTGGGGGGAGGTAAAAAGAATTTGAAGAGAGACTGAGTTTTTTTAACGGAAGAAGGGGTGCCTCTTTCAATAAGGAAGAGGGGATGCCACTTATATGGAGGGACAAGGAGTGCCTCTTTTATGAAGGAAGAAAGTGATGCTTCTTTTCTGAAGGAAGATCGAGATGCCTCTATCATGAAGAACCAATATCTCTCTGTTATAGTCCTCAGGAAGGAAAGAGATCACTCTGTTATAAAGAGAGAAAAGAAAAAGACGAAATTGGGGAGGAAAAGAAAGGAAAAGAAGAAGAAAAGAAGAAGAAGAAGAAGAAGAAGAAGAAAGAGGAGATATGGAAAGGCGACTGGACCCAAAAATGGTGTCAAAATAAAGGAAAAGCGATGGAAACTTAACGAACCGCCAGGTAAGACTCGTATTGACGAGGGGCTGTCCAACTATGAATGGTGGGCAGAAGAAAGGCCGTAACGAGGTTAGGTTCCATCCGACACGCATGGGCCCTCGAACAAACGAAGCCGCTAGCATGTCCAGATTGCCTCACTGTAGCCATATCAGACACACGCGAAAAGAGGCTTCTCTTGTTCTACAGCTGACAAAAAGGAAAATCATGCGCAGTCTTCATACTTGCCGAGGCGACAGCACCATCCTGCCAACACGAAAGACGAGGTCTCGTGGAACTTTCAAAAGCAAACTTGGCTTGCAATGTACAATTCAAACTCGGGTCAGCCAAACTCGCAACCGTTTGGATAGTCCCTGAAACGCTGATTCAGATGAAGCAAAGAACGGACAAAAGAAAAGGAAGATGGGAAGAAGAAAATGATATACATATGACAATACACAAGTGCTGTCCTCATCTGGTCAGGAAACAATGAGAAGGCTAAATCCAACACCCCGTGACGTGGTTGGTCACACATTAAAAACTTTGCAAATGCGCCAAGAGATCCAATCAGCCCAACAAATCAACTTTCCACAGCTTCTCGTGGACATCTACCCCCCTCAGTGCCAGCCGTTATTGCCATGAGACCCTGCTGGTCCTTGATAATCATACCCCCCTTGCTGGGTACTGGAGTTTCCCTGGTGGGAGTTGAAGCTCCCGTGGTCGCTCATCCCACCCGGGCTCTGCATTCTTTGCATATCGTAGCTCTCGGGAGAAGTAGGTGATCCGATTCGTGCGTAACCACCCGGAGCCGTGCCGCTGCGCATCTGGTTCTGGTGCAGGCGTGAAGACCCTTGGGCGGCTGTGCTCTGGGAATGCTTCAGGGGTGATGGGGATGACCAGTCGGGGCTTTGGGCGTGTGAGGGACGGCCAGGGCTGGCAGGTACGCCGAATTCGAAGCCGTGATGGCTTGAAGGCGCGGGACTGGCTGTACGGCTTGACTGCCCATGCATGGCTCCAGCAGCGCCTGCTGCTCCCACGGCGGCACCGGCTGCAGCGGCACCGGCTAGCATTCCATAAGGTTTGCCGGCATTGTCGAGCCGGTTCTTCTCGTCAAACGGCCCGTTGAAGGGATTCGGTTCTGGCACATGGTACGAGTTACCGTCCGTCATTCCTTCGGCTTGGAAGTGGCGAGCATCGTACTCCTGACCATAGGCCGTGAACGCGTCGGGATCGACTCCACGTTTTTGGAATTCTTCGTTCTCGCGCCTCTCCAACAGTTCGCGTTCTTGGGCTGCTTTGGCTTCTGCGGCGCCGATTCGTCGCTGTCGAAGATAGTACCATAGCAGTGTGCCGAGAGCTAGGCCAGCTACAGCAATGCCTGATCCGTACACGGCGGCCTTGGCTCCTGTAGATAGACCGGCCCACTTCTCGCCGGCAGATTTCTCGGGTTTCTTTTCTATGGTATCGATAGCAGTAGAGTTTCCGGCGGCAATCTTGATGCTCTCCCAGCTACCAGACCGATCGCCGTATGTGTACTCTTTGCCCGTGCTGAAGTCGGCTATTCTGGCGCTTCGGAGAAACATTGTGTACGGACCGGCTGCGTAGTCAGTGTCGCCACCGGCCCATTGACGCGTGCCTTCCGGCAGTGATGGATCGCCGCCGGCCCAGATACCGATGCTCATGCGCATAGGCGTCTGCGGGTAGTTCTGCGTATTGTTCGCGTCTTTGGCATTCAGAGTGCGCACGTGATTGCCGTCAATAAACCACTGTATCGATTCTTTGGTCCACAAGGTCGTGTAATTGTGAAAGTCATCCTGCATGCCCGACATGGGATGTGAGCCGCCATTCTTGTAATCCTGCCGGCCCTTGCCAAAGTAATTTGTCGTCGCAAAACTCTTGTTGGAGCCCAGAAACTCCCAATCGACTTCGTCAAGGTCGTCGCTGAGCCACATCATGGAGCTGATGATGCCGCGGCCGCTCGCCACCTTGAGCCATACCTCTGTGCGGCCAAAAAAGAAGTAGAATTTTGTGCGGAGAGTGGGCGAGTCACCCTGTTTGGCGATGGTGAAGGAAGCACCCTTATCGGCGTCGTAGTTCACAGTACCGGCTGTTGTTTCCCAGAGGGCGCCGTCGGGAGTCGAGTTGAACTGGAAGACATGGTCCGCTCCAAATGCGGGATTGGGAGGGCAATCACGCTCCATGGGATTGCAATCGGTGTGGACTTGCGCTGCAGCAAGGCGCAAAAGTGCCGCTGCAGCGAAAACTAATTTGCAGAGCATGGTGGCTTCAATCTTCCTCGTTCCTCTTTTTATTCATTCGATGTTCGTTCCAGGTTCGGCCGTGGCTGAATGTGAGCAAAGATATCCGACTCTAGTCTCACTGCGAGGGGCAACGATGCCTCCGTCCCAGCAGAGGCACAGTTATGCGGTATGTGTAGTAATCTTGGGTGTTTAGAAATCGAAATGGCTTGCTCGAAGAAACTCGTCGGGGGTTACGCTCTCGCTGTAAGTGTGTCTGTTTCTTTAAAATGAAAGTTTTCAGCGCAATTTCTATGAATTGCTTCTGTATCGTCGCAAAGGAATGACTTTGGCGCCAAAAGGAATGTCAGCCGCCGCAAGACGTAAGGGCGTTTACAAAGGAGTGGCAATTTGTCGACGAGGACGAAGAGGATGAGGATGAGGAATCAAGCATGAACAGACCCCTGGACGAATAAACGCGCGGGACAATGATGGCTGGGGCCCGAGCCAGGGGCTGTCCAATGGGCTTTCTCGAATCCCGAGACCCTAGCCAGGTGTGGAGCGGAACGGGTGACGGTCCACGGAACACAGGCTTGAGATCTTGGCTCGGGACTTTGCTGAAGATACACAGCATGAGCGATCGCAGTTCCGTCCATTCAACGGCCCACGGGCCCATGATCGCCTTTTGGTGTCCCCTTTTGAAGTGATCTCAGGACAATCTCAGGAAGCAGTGTATGGGGGCCCCCGGGCAATATCTCAGACGCGTTCCGCCATGCGCACTGTGCATCCCGATGTGCATAAAGATGGAAGAGAAGGGATGAACATATGTAGATGAACATGGATATAAAGAATGAACGAGGATGACATCGGATGGATTTGGGTCAGATCCAGCGCGTGCCTTGTGTATGAGTCAGACGCTCTGCTCTCGCCGCCGATCACTTTGGCTCCAGTCTGTCATATGCGAGTTGTCAAGTCTCATAACTGCTTCGACGTGAAGCAGAAGACCGGCCCACCATATTACTGCAACCTGTGAGCTTAGGTGGTGTGCATTTGACTCCATGGCGGCACAAGTCAGACCAACATGAATGCACTGCGCAAAGAGGATATTCATTGAGCAGTATGTATGCAAACCCGGATATCTTCCCTTCCATCACTGTCCATTGACCATTTCAGCATCCGGAACAACAGCCCAGTCCCGAACAGCACCTTTCCAGTCACTGATCCTCACATCCTTGATGCCCACGATAATCACTCGAACTTCCTCCCCATCCACAAAATGACCATTCCGAGCCTCAGGCCCCGAGTTGCTGTCCGGTCGGAAGATCGGTTCGCCCTCCTCGAAGGTGTTATTCGCCAGATGCTGCTCCGTAAAGTATTTCTCCTCTTCGGATCCAGATGGTGCCAGACGGGCTTGCCCTCCTATGGTAGCGCTGATGCTGGAGACAGCGGTGGAGTTCAGGTTGAGTAGCAGCGACGCCAGGCTGGACCGCTGCTCTGGCCCTGGTGAACCGCCTGACATGCGACGGCCATGCGTTGGTGGTCGATGCGAGACCCCTAGCCAAACTGTCAACACATTGCGCGTGGCAAAACTAAACCCTCCACCCAAGAGATTTTCGGTTCAACTCACAGTCATGGACAAGTAGAGATACGTGAGGGTTTCGAATGATGTTGGTAGTCTTCCGCGACTGGGGGTTCGTCGTCATGACAATCACCGGGCCGGCCGAGTACGGTGATGAGGGGAGGTAGGTATAGTTCATGAGCGAGACATTGGGCACGTTTTCTGTGCATGTCGCGAGATGGAGCTATGTTTTTGACGAAAGCCAAGGTTAGATACATATGGCCAGTCCAGAGTCTGCGATGACGGCGCGGAAGTAGACTCACGAATCGAGCGTTCTGGAGACACTGCACAACCGCTTGGGGCAGGCAGTTTGTGATTTGCTTGTGCGTATCGCCACCAGAGGCTTCGTAGTTGAGGGGGATTTTATCCATGGCCGGGACTGGGTTCGGCTTGGCGCGGTCGGTTTCTTGCCATGTGCCGTTGCTGCAGATGGTTGCGTCCAGCGAGGTTCAGTCGACGGCGATGGGACAAGATGATGTGACGATACATAACATGATGGGCACCGCCAGAAGAGGGCATGTGGGTCATCGACTGCCGAACAGTGGACTTGAATGGGCGGGTCACTCTGCATGTTGATTGGCTGTTTTGCTCGACGGGGCGGCCACTTGCCACTGCCAGTGCCTGAGATGGCATCATCTGCATGGCCTGCATCCAAAAGAGGCGATCGCAGAGAAGCTCCGTATGCGACTGACAAGGAAGACTTTGCCATTGCGGATGAAACATCGAGCAGAACGCGGCTTCTGTAGCGAGATGGCTCGGCCAAGATTCATATCGCAGAGCAGAGCTCGAGCGGAGAATGAAAGGCTTTTGCTGGTCCCCGAGCTTGCCGGCTACATTCGGCTTCCCGCGGGCGGCTCAGCGCGGCCGAGGCGCACCCATTGTCGCAGCTGACCAGCCAAGCCCCGTCCTCTTCTCTTGAGATGTGCTCTTCTCTATCATAGGCACTTATACCGAACAGTCAGTCGTTATTCCATGGTCGCGTATTGCGAAGATCTCGAATACCCTGCGTTGCGATAGCCGTCGCCATGCGTTCCATCAGTTCCATCAGAGCAACTCGCCGTCCATCGAGGCCACTCCCTCGCTACCTCTCTACGTCCACGCCATCTACTACCAAAACGAATGCGCTCAAGTCAGTCCTCATTGCCAACCGCGGCGAGATTGCTATTCGAATCAATCGCACCGCCGAGCGTATGGGCATCCGCGCCACCACCGTATACACTGACATCGATGCCGGCTCATGGCATGCTTCGACCGGATTCCGAGCATTGGGGCTCGGCCCCGCCAACGGGTACCTCGACGGAGATAAGATGATTGCCCTGGCCAAGAAGCACGGTATCGAGGCCCTGCATCCTGGCTACGGGTTCTTGTCCGAGAACTCGCAGTTTGCTGCCAAATGCGAGAAGGAGGGCATTGTCTTCGTTGGACCCCCCGCGTCAGCCATGGCCGACATGGGGAACAAGGCGCGGAGCAAGGAAATCATGACGGCTGCCAATGTCCCCTGCGTACCTGGCTATCACGGCGCCGAACAAGGCGAGCAGGAGCTGCTCCAATATGCCAAGGACATCACGTTCCCTGTGCTTCTGAAAAGCGTACGAGGCGGCGGCGGCAAAGGCATGCGAATCGTCATGGCGGAGGAGGAGTTTATGGCTCAACTGAAGAGTGCGCGGGCTGAGGCTCGCGCTTCGTTTGGGGAAGGTGGCGAGGTTATGCTGGTGGAGAAGTACATTGTCCGCCCTCGCCACGTCGAGGTGCAGGTCTTTGCCGACAAGCATGGGAATACTGTTGCTCTGGGCGAGCGTGATTGCAGCGTTCAGAGAAGACACCAAAAGGTGTTGGAAGAGTCTCCCGCTCCTGATCTGGACGATGCTACGAGACAAGATCTGTGGAACAAAGCCCGCGAGGCGGCCTCGGCGGTGGGCTATGTCGGCGCTGGCACCGTGGAGTTCATCCTTGACAAGGACAGTGGCAAATTCTACTTCATGGAGATGAACACGCGACTGCAGGTCGAGCATCCCGTAACTGAGATGGTGACTGGTCTGGACTTGGTCGAGTGGCAGTTTCGCATTGCTGCTGGCGAAGAACTCCCCCTCTCACAGCTTCAGGTGGAGGAGCAGATGCAAAAGCTCGGCGCCGCTATCGAGGCGCGTGTCTATGCGGAGAACCCCGAGAAGGGCTTCATGCCTGACTCGGGGAAGCTCGTCCATGCTGTGCTGCCTGACTCCGTCCTTGCTGACCCGGACGTCAGATTGGACTGGGGGTTCGGTTCCGGAAGCACCGTATCGGAAGCCTATGATGGCATGATTGCCAAGCTGATTGTGCGTGGAGAAAACCGTGAGCAGGCCATCTCCAAGCTAGCAGCATCGTTGCGCGCATTCGAGATTGTCGGCGTCAGCACCAACATCGAGTTTCTCAAGCGTCTGTGCGACTCACCGGCCTTTATCCAAGGCGATGTGGAGACTGGCTTCATCGAGAAATGGCGAGACGAGCTCTTTCGATCGAGACACATCAACGACGAGGTGTTTGCCCAAGCGGCCCTCGCCGTGTTTACCTCACAGATCAAGCACAGCCAGCCGCACGGGCTGACACTCGGGTTCGGCGACGCGAGTGCATCTGCTGAGCGCAAGCTCACCTTTAAGGTGCTGGACGGATACAGTGACAAAGAGGGCGAGATTGTCGATGTCGCTATCACGCAAATCGGGCACAATCTATATAATGTGTCCATTACACGCAACAAGGGACGGGGTGCAGCCACCGCAGCCGACGTCGTCTTCGAGAACGTCGCCACAGAGCCCCAGACTCACGGCGCCGTCGTGAAGCTGCAAACGTATTTCCCCTCCGAGAGAATCCTATCGTCTGTCGTGCCGCAGACCCACGGAAACGAGACCAACATTACTGTATTTCAGCATGGTGTCAAGACGGACCTTGCGCTGCTGCCGCCAACGTGGTATGAGAAGGCGCTGGGTCTCAAGGAGATTGCTGCCTCGGTCGTCGCACCCATGCCTTGCAAGGTTCTCAGGAATGAGGTGGTGGAGGGGCAGGAAGTCAAGAAGGGAGCTCCTTTGGTGGTGTAAGTCGACTGACGTTCTTCAAGAGGCACAGAAATTGCGCAGCAGAGCCCTCTAGAAACTGACCATGTCTTTTTAGAATTGAGTCGATGAAGATGGAGACGGTCATTCGATCACCGCAGGATGGCGTTGTGAAGAAATTGGCGCACCAAGAAGGGGTACGTACCGTCATTTGCGATCTCCTGACTTATTCCGCATTTTATACGTGTGGGTGGAGAGAGGACAATGCAAGTTTGGCACGTCTTTTTGGGAACGTGATACTAACACCACTATAGGATATCTGCAAAGCAGGCACGATTCTCGTTCTCTTTGAGGAGGACCCAGTGAAAGAGGACGCATAGCGGGTGTACATCGGCGTTGAACGGGAATCCTTACTTGCATTGGACTTACGGCGGACATCCGACAGATATCTATTTCATAGCGCATGAATGATGACGTGTATTTTATTGGACAAGGTGCTGTATTGCTGTTATATATGTCTGTGTTTGTGTGTCTCTGCGTCCCCTTCCCTTCCTTTTTTTTTGTTCTTCTTTTTGGGGGAGCGCGGTACATGATGACCCATGTGATGCATAAAAGGGCAGTTATACAAAGAAAGAATGAAAATATCCCCTTGAACAATGAGTAAGAGAAAAGAGAGTAAAGGATTGGAGCATCAGAGACCAGGATTCTCAGGTCATCCATCCGGAACCTGGGAAAGGGGCCCCCTACCTTGATGCCATATGCGCGAAAGTGAGAGTCAAAAACCGAAACAATGTTTATCCTGTTTATGCTTATTCATCATCTGTTATTCGTGATTTTATAGTCGTCATCTGTTCTCCGTGATTCAAGGACCTTCATCCACGATCCATCATCGCGTAGCCATCTTGCCGTACTCGTCGGGAAGGTATCTGCCCATTTTGGACTTCTTGGCCGCCTTTCTGATCTTCTTCCACCATTTCTGCAGGCGCTCTGCGTATTCAGGGTGCTTGGGTGGTATGTAATGTGAGAAGCGTTTGAGGAGATTCTGCGGGTCGGAGAGGGTGTGTTAGCAGGAGCGTAGTCAAAGGGCGGATGACTTGCTCAGAGAGCGAGGATTCAGGAAGACGGTAATAGTTTTTCTTTTTGTTGATACAAGGGAAATAGGAGGGTGAGGAGAAAGGGGGGGGAGAAGGGTATTTTCATTAACCCGTAGGGAGAATGAGGACGATGAAATAGGAACCGGCAAATAGAGAACCATCAAAAGGAAGGAAAAACATGACAAACAAACCTCCTTTATAGCCAAGGTGATAAACCCCAGCACAAACGCCACCCACGCCAACGTGCCCCTCGTATTCAAAAACTGATTCCCGCCCCGAAACTCAACTGTCCCCGTACACCTTCCCGTCTTGGGATGCGGAAAGATATTCTGGAAATTCCACAACACATAGCGGTTCCCCTGCATGTACATGTACAAATCCGTCTCCGAGGACAACCCGCGTATCTCTGCCGCAACCTGCTTCAAGCTCCCGGTAGATTTACCCCAAAGGAGCGTCTCGCGAAGACCCGAGTCCACGCTCTGGCTGTTAAGCTTGCAGAACTGATTGTCGCGGCGGGAGGGAGCCAACATGGAGGCAACAAAGTCCTCGTACACGACGGCGGCAAAGGCAATCTTCTTGAGCGAGCTGAGCTTGAACTTGTTCCGGAAGGAGACGGGCGTGACGTGGACGTGGCCGCCGCAGGAAGGATCTCGCTGGGGATTAAAGTGCACGCGCATGGCTTCCCAGAAGTCGCTGAGGATACGGGACACGTGGAGGCTTGTGTCCAGGCGAGGGGAGACGACTTCCATGCAGACTGAAGCGGGATTCGTGCATTAGTATCCATATTGACTGAATGTGTAATCTACAGTTGTGGGTGTCGCCGCTATACGGAGAATTGGACTACCGGAAGGGCATCCAGCGAGGAGTATCGCAATAGAGGAGGGAAACGGAACATTACGCACCGTACGGACGAGGCCGTTTGAGAGAACCGTCACGCGTGACAAACCACTTGCCGCCATAGTACTCGGGATGCTTGCTGTACCGCGAGCAGTCGTCGTGGACAGCATCGATGCCCCTATTCCGCAGCTTCTGCGCCAGCTGCCTGTACCAGTCGACATTGGAAAAGGACTCGCCGCCGCCATACGGCTTCCCAATACTCTCGATCTCGACGCCAAAGTTGTAGTGTCGCATGGAACAAGATCTAGGGGTGAGGAACATTGGAGGGGGGAAAGGAGGAGCCAACTATCCAGGCCAAGTACTACTCTTTGTCTTCTTCTTTTTATCCTTCTCTGCGCCTGTCTAAGTAAAGATGGAGACGATGCAATGGCCTGATCGCTTTACACCGCACAACTCTGTCTTGGTCAGCCGTATCAGACACAGGCACGAACACACGGGCACACAGGCATAGTGCTTATTAGTTTTTCAGCGCGTTTATGAAAAAGCCTAAGAGAAAAGAAGGGTAGGCATGAACAGGTTGAATCATGCGCAGCTGGGTTCTCGTTGGGCGTTTCTGCGTCGTTGTTACTCAAGGCTTTGGTGGCGAGCGCTGCGTATACTGTGACTGCGCTGGCGCAATAGCTGCCCAAGAAAGAAACTTGGAAAAAAACGTGAAACAGATTGAACATAGTCACAAGAAACCTGTTCAACAAGAACGGGGTTTTGTGTGGTTGCAGCGCTGATACATACAGCCACGTCCTCTGTGAATGGCCTATCAAGGACGGGCCATCGGGCAACGTGGTTGAGGCGCAGGGGTCGACTGTCGAACAGTGTGAAATGGTTCCCTTCTTTGGCCTTACTTCGATCAGGCTGCATCTCGTCAGAGTCCAGACAGATTACCCATCTCCCAATTGTCTTCAGCTCGTGGCCGCACAGGAGACAGTAGTTTGCGTCGTGTCCCGCTTCAAAGGACGCTCGATGAGAACACCGCTGGGGGAATACCAATGTCGGGTGATATACCGGTACCGGAACTCCGTACGGAGTGCATATAGGTATAGACTAGGTACTCCGTATAGTAGAGGAAACTCGCGTGGAGTCGGCGGTAAAAGGGAAACTCAAAGCGAGGTTGCGGGAACGGCCCGCGGAGGATGCGACGAACGTCCCTTTGGTGGTCCGGACTCCGGAGGCTCACTTCTGGTCACGGACAGGGGGATGCAGCCAATCGCGTTGCAGATAAATAAGGAGTACACGGCGCCATTGCATAATTGGCCCATAAATGGAAGTGCATGTACGGAGTATGTACCGCAAATTGCAATTGTCAGAGTGACAATTTGACAAAGAGCTTATCGCTACATACGAGCAACGCCATTTCGACTGGGATCGCTGTTTGTTACATACGTGTGTACTACATACAATGTATTTACATCATTCTTTGAAGGCTCTTGAAGTCGGATTCTCAGTGGCTTGCACTGGTGAGTCTATTATGCATCACGACTCCCAACTTGGAAGTCGTAAATCCAACAAGCAAGGGAACGCGATGACGCAGCGCAGTCTAGACGTACAAAGATAGGTACAACATACTGTGATTCAATTACGTCTTCAAAGTTCATCAGTCGCGAGGTGGTTTGCGCCACGTGACTTGAAGGAAACCTAGGACTGGCTGGCGGCGGGTTTCGTGCCCGACGTGACATGAAGGGGGCGAAGTGCATCGCGCTGTCCACAGTCCATTGTCAAGTACCTCCTATTCAATATCTATGCACACACCCCATGCATGTTGACATCCGCACGCCACGCCTCGGAACTTTCTGGCGTCCATGCCTTTGCACTGATCAATCCAATGGAACTGACGGGATGGAGCCCTCACATTGTTATTGTCCACTTCCCCAACGGCGGCACCGAGACGAATCAACGCCGCAACACCACATAGCAATTTCGCCACAGAAACGAAAAGAGACCAGAGAAAGAAGGCGCATCGAATACATGTATAAACCAGCACATCAGGAAAAGACAAAAAAGAGAAGGCGAGAGCTGGAGCAAGAGACAAAGAAAATAAGCGTAAAAGCAAAAAAGCCGCAAAAGAACGAAAGCAGATAGCACGACCACCGATGAAATCGCCAACTACACAGCCGGGCGAAGCCCCCAACGCAAAATACTACTTCGCCTACGGCAGCAACCTACACATGAAGCAGATGCACCGGCGATGCCCCAACAGCAAATACGTCGGCTTCGGGCGCCTCCCCAACTTCCGATGGCAGATCAACGAGCGAGGTTTCGCCAACGTCGTCGCCGCCGCGGGACACTGGGTCGACGGGCTAGTCTACGAGATTGACGACAGGGACGAGAACAAGCTCGACATCAGCGAGGGCGTCTCCAAGGGTGCCTATGAGAAGATGCTCATGCCTGTGGTCGTGAGAATGGCCTGCTGTTCGCTGTACAGACGGCCTGTCTCGTGGGTCGTCGCCCGGGGAGGGCCCTCTGAGGCGAGGAATAAGGCGCAGCATGTCCATTGGAGGAATAGGGCCGCCGGTGCCGCTGCGACTTCTTCTGTGATGCGGCGGACGAGTAATGCGCTCGTGTATATCAGTCTGGATCATGTTCAGGACAGCGGGCCGCGGGATGAGTATGTTGGGCGTATTAACCGCGGCTTGAGGGATGCTGTCTCGCTGGGCATGGAGGAGGATTATATTCGCAATTGTATACGGCCGTTTGTGCCGGAGTTGGGGTCGAAGGCGCTATGTCGAGTGCAGAGGCCGGCTTCTACGAGGAATAATTCTCCTGCGGGGAGTTCTCACAAGGGAAGTGGTGAGGGATCAGGAGCAGGGTAAGAAATGGCTTTTTTTGGGGGGGGGGGAGAGATGTCGCTGACTCGCTGCTTTCATTGCAAGCTCCATACATTCGTGTATGATTTTTTCTCGTTCACTCGTCATCATTACATCCTGTGTACCCTCTTTGGAAATGGCCAACAGAGTTGGAAACGTACATGCATCCTGTGTGTACCTGACCAGCACAAAGCCAACAATAAAACGTCAAACCGAAAGAAGAAGAGGCGACGTTCTTGTCTGTCGTCTGGCTTGTCTTCCTGGCCGTCCCTTTAACAAGTCGTCGCATTGTACAACCACGTCATCAACGTCGCCTTGTGCGGAACAGAACTCTCCCCCGCATGAATCAGCACCTTGGGCCGACAGATGGACCGGAGCGTCATCTTCTTGCCTCCCTCGACCCTCTCGACGAATAATCCCGGCGCAATGTCAAAAAGGTACTTCGTATGCCGCCGGACGGCAGACTCGGGTGACGTGCCTGATAAATCCATGGTGCGACCCCCATCAGCCAGGTTCGTGCACTCATACACCTCGAGGCGCGAGCTCGCCGTTTTGAGAGGCCATTTCAGCCAGAAGAAGTTGATGGACGTGTGGAGGCCGTGCGCCAGATCGGCGGCCGGCTGCACAATGGCCTTGTGCAGAGAAATCTGCAACTCAAGGGTCGGTATCTTGGGGAGAAGGACGGCGAGATAGGAAGCGAGATCTTTGGCGAGGAGGTGAAGGTATGCGTCGCGGCGAGAGCGAAAGGACTTTTGGGAGCAGAGCGCTGTGAGTGTTTCGCTTCTCCATTCGCGACAGCGTTCTACATCTATGGAATGGTTAGATGGGGTAATTCAGTCATGTACGTATAAATGCAAGATGTGCATGTACAGAAAATAAAACATGCAAATGTGCGTATACACAGATGAAAGTATATACACACGTCAAACATATGTACATGCATATACACACACGCAGAATCAAGACTATAGGAGCATTCAGACATCCGCGCTGCAACGGCGGAGAGAAGTCTTGATATGTCGCGCATGCACCCACGTCCACATCCACACATCCACACACGAGGGCATTCGCGCGCGGAGCACCACATGGAAAGCAACATAGACAGCAACATAGACAGAACCAAGACAAAAAGACAAGAAAAATAGCCACTTACCTCGCGTCTTCCCCATAGCCGCCTCCATCCCCAAAATCCACCCCATGGTCGCCTCCTCGAATCCCTCCTCCAGCGGACAGTAAAACGGCTTCGAAAACAGCCCCAGCCAGAGATAATACATAATCGCCGCAACAACATGGTACTCCTCCCCTCCCGACACCGCCAAGCACCGCTTCCCCGGCTCGCGCAGCAGCGACAAAAACCGCGCGGCC
Source organism: Claviceps purpurea (assembly GCA_029405325.1). NCBI lineage: Eukaryota > Fungi > Ascomycota > Sordariomycetes > Hypocreales > Clavicipitaceae > Claviceps > Claviceps purpurea. The sequence continues at coordinate 4,128,048 of CM055782.1, read as the reverse complement.
TGCTGCGCTGGCGGCTTCTTGGCCTGTCCTGCCGCTACGGCGTCGCGCATCTCAGGCAGTCTGCTTTCCACCCACCGCTGGACTTTGCCGCATAGCGCCTTGTATGCCTCCCGGGCCTCCGTCTCGGTGAGATCCTGTGGCGGGAGCGGCCGTGGGGGATGCGGGCGCGAGGTAGTATGGTCGCCAGTGTGGTTGTGGTGCGGCGGACTGCGGTTTCCGTGGGCGCGTAGCTGGGCTTTTAGATCGAGTGTTTCCCGCGCGAGTTGTTCTAGCTTCCGGAGTAGACGCGCGTTGTCGGCCTCGGCTACTTCGAGCTCCCTTTGGCGGCAGTCTAGGACGCGCTCGGTGAAGTGGCGGAGGGTTCGTTCTTCATCGAGTTGCTCTTGGAGGGACTTGTGGGTGTCGGGTTGGGGGGAGGGATCTTGGGCCATGGGGCCTATGTGTGAAGGTGTGTTTTCTTCCTTTTGTTCTTAAGTTCTTTTGCGTGGAACGTTGTTCGTGTGAAGGTGTGTTTTCTTCCCTTTGTTCTTAACTTCTTTTGCGTGGAGACGTTGTTCGGTCTTGGCGAAGTAGCTCAATGCTGTTTGTTGTAACTTGTCGTGTTGGTTTTTTTCGCCGTCGTGGATGTCTCGGGTTCTGATGAGTACGTGGAGAGAGATGTGCCAGAGAGTTCTGTTCAGGACTCTGTTTCCCTTTGTCCTCCTTTTCTTCTTTTATGTCTCTCTTTCTTATGTCTCTCTTTCTCGTGAAATGGCGTATTCAAAACGCCACCAGTCAAGGCCAAGGAAGAGTTGTTATTTAATCTCAAAGCTTTACGGACTTATATTGGCAAAGCCTCCGTATCCGCACAAGAACATGTTTCAGTCCTGAGTCCCGGGGAGGACCTTGCGATGGGTTGGCATTGAGCTGGGTATGTATGTATGTATCAAGAGAACAAAGAGTCGAGGAGTCCGAAACGGGAATGAGCGCGGGAGTAATCGGGCAGACACGTCACACACGTCTATGTGCACAACTGCATGATTTGTGCTCTTTTCTCATGTTTCTCCCATCCCTTCTTTGTTCCAACTCGGCAAGACCACAATCACAACAAGAACAAGAACACACGCACACGCACACGCGCAATCGCTTGGTTCTTACCTCTTTAATTCTACTCCCCTCCTTCAGCTCTGCGGTCCAATGGCACTCTGATGGATGTAATGGATGAACAACGCACCGGTTCGGGGCTGTCTCTTTTGGGCAGCAATGCTGCATTATCGGCCCACTGCCCTGCCAAGCAGTCCACAGGCGGTCGGTGTGACAGGTTGCATGAGTGAGGCCCAATTTGTGCTGTGGACTAAACGGCTGCGCGAATTTTACGTGATATGTATTTTCGTCTGCGGCTGCATCATTGTCGGTGTCTGATGCTCCCGTTGCATCTGTGAGTAATAGTATTGAATTGTGCGGGCGATCTTGAGCCGAGGGAAGCCACTCATATTCCTCTTACGTGCGACTCACTCACTCACCCACTCAATCGCACTTCCGAGGATAATGGCACAGTAATACAGTATGCATGCAGAATAGGCGCGGTGAATTGAGAACACATGCATCGTTCTTGCATCTTGCGTTCTCGCTCATTCGATCGCTTCTCTACATTTTTCTTGGCAGAAACTCGCATGGCATAGTTCTCAAGACTCAATGGCAACCACATCGCATCGCCTTCATCGTAAGCAACAATGGACGACCGCAGAATCATTGTCTCAATCGACTTCGGTACCACGTACTCGGGAATAGCCTGGTCGGAATCAACCCAGGTAAGCAGAAATGCCCCAACTCTTACCATCACAACCTCTCACCTCGGATGTGTCGGGCCAGTTCCTAATTACTTTCATGTAGCCTGACATTCAGCACATCGTCTCGACATGGCCGGCACCAGAAGGCCCGCGAGATAGCCTCAAAGTGCCGACGGAGTTGCGACGGGTAGCCACGGGATGGCAATGGGGCTTCCAGATCCCCGAAGACGCCAAGCGCTATCGCTTCTTCAAGCTCAAGCTCGACGAGCCTGACACGGCCAACAGAGATGGTGACACGCCCTTGCAGCTCACCAAGATCTATCTCTCGTGTCTGCACGACCACTTCATCAGCCTTCTGGAGAAGAAGTTGTCGCGGAGCGTCGTGGTGGAAACGCCCATGGACTTTGTCGTCACTGTTCCAGCCATCTGGTCCAACACAGCCAAACAGGCCACCGAGCGGGCGGCCGCCATGGCAGGCTTCTGCGGGAATCGCAGAATCCATCTCATCTCCGAGCCAGTACGTGTGCTATACCTACTTGTCCATCTCATCCTACGTCGTTTCCACGCCGTGACGCCGTCGTTGCCGCCTCAGTTAACAACCGTCAGGAAGCAGCAGCGTTGTATACCATTAAACACCTCGGATCATCCGTCCTCAAATCTGGCAAGAAGTTTGTCATTTGCGATGCCGGCGGCGGAACCGTCGATCTCATCTCCTACGAGGTATCGCGGGCCGACAGCCTCGCCGTCCAGGAGGTCACCGAGGGCACAGGCGGCAAATGCGGCTCAGCAATGCTGAACAAGAGATTCCGGCGCTTTCTGAAGCAGACCCATGGGGACAAGTACTGGACAAACGAGCGTCTGGTGCTAGCAATGGCGGAATTCGAAGCCGTGAGTATACCTTTCCGTAGCTTCCTAATCTTCCCCCTCCCCACCCTTTTTGTCCTCGAGTGCGTGAAGACAATCCAGAAGAGAGTACAAATGGCAGCATGATGTGCATATGCCAACCAATTTACACCAGTACAAAAAGGACTTTACCCCCAAAGGCGACCCCCTCACCATCCGAGTCCACGAAAGCCTCGGTCTCGATCGCAACCGCTTCACCGTCCCGCGCAGTGAAATGATGACGCGCATCTTCGGTCCCATCACAAAAGACATAATTTGCCTCGTGCAAGAACAACTTTCCATGGTCGGCGACAATGTTGCGGCCGTGGTACTCGTGGGCGGCTTTGGCCAGAGCACTTACCTCAGGGCCGAAGTCCAGGCGGCGCTGCCACGGGGGATGCCCGTCTTGCAACCCAAGAATGGTTGGATCGCTGTCGTCAAAGGCGCGGCAATACACGGACTAGGATACTATTCTTCGAGTGATTCGCCGCGCGTGATGCCTGTCCAGATTACTTCAAGGATTGCGCGGCGCTCATATGGAACCGGGTTGCTGGCTTCGTATGACATGATGAGGCATGATCCGAAGGAGGCGTGAGTACTTTTCCTTACTATTCTCCTGTTGTTCCCTTCCATCTTTTTTGCTCCCTTGTCAAGCGCAGATGTGTCCCGACTCCCAACGCTCATGCGAAATCGTGCCAAACAGAATTTGGTCCTCCAAAGAAGGCGAGATGGTGGTGTCGGAGATATGCTGGTTTATAAAAAAGGTTCGTCACCGCGTGTAAAGCTTCCGAGTGGTTTTCTCCATTCCACAACTCAAACGCATCGTACCTCGTGTCCCCTTTCTAATACCTTTCCACCGGCAGGGCCAATCCTACCCAGAAGGCCTCTTCGCCGCGATAGACTACGGCATTGATATCCCCGTCGGGTGCGGTCCCTCTCCGCAAACCGAGATTGAGATCCTGTGCAGCGATGAGCCTGAACCTCCTGTGCATTACACGTCGCGCACCCGGTGCATCGCCCGCCTGTCCATCGACCTGGATCGCATTCCCATGTCGACAAAGGTGGCCGCGGGCATCACACGCATTGGCGGCCACCGATATTACTGTCTCACGGGCGCTATTGAGGCGAGCTATGGCTCTGCCATGGTGAAATACAGAGTGAAGCTGGGAGGTAAGTGTCTGAATGCCGACATTAGTATTCCTGTCTTTCTCCTTTTTCCTGCGCTCCTCGTCCGCCATCTTGGTTTCCCTTTCATCCCCTCCTCCTTTGACCTCCTTCTCCTTCACAGCTTATATCATGTTCGCATTGGCCCCCTTTTGCCCCCATTCACGTATGAAGCAAGGAGGGAGGGAATGCGATTCACCGCAAAAAAAGTAGAATCCAGAAGCTGACTCTCGCGCTTATTCGTTCAAGGCATGACGCACGATGCACTTACCGTGCGCTATGAGCACGAGGACTTGTGACGGTGGCGCCATGCAGAAAGAGAGTTCGTGCGGGCTGCTGTTGTACGAATGAAACGCATTTTCGATGTACGACAGTAGTGCAGGCGCGGATCGCAGGTGCAGAATGAACAATAGGCGGAGCACACAAATCTGCGTGTGACTGTGTGAGCATCTGTGTGCTCATTTCTTGATGTGAACGGTGTGCTAGGCACACGTAGCTTCTGTTCACTCACTCATTTCTCTCATCAATCTTTCTGCCATAAAGTAGAGCACACTGAAATGCAAAATCGTTCCCTCACTATGTACATACATACATCCTTCGACGGACGAACTCAGAATGGCAGGCCGCAGAACATGCCGCATGTGGTTACATAAGTCGGGGAGACCCGTCGGCCTAGGACGTACTCTGTATGTATCTACAGGTAGGTACCTGCATAGCACAATCTGCTTGTTACGTCATGTAATGAGTTTTATGGTCGATCGATCGGTGGCCATGCTTCCATTTCAACCTCTGCGTGAAAGAAGAGGCACACTTATATGATGACGGCCGACTTGACTTTCTGAACCTTGGAGTCCTCAACTCCCTGGTCAAGGAGTCCGATATAGGTATCCACCGCCGTGACCGCTTACTCGAGCAGCGTTTGCGAGACTGACGAGTCTGCTGCGCCTGTGGAGGCTGGGTTCAACTTGACCATCTGAGATCGGGACCTTGAGCTTGACCCGTCGTGAATCTGAGTCACGGAGGGGAGTATGACGCAAGGAATCAGCTCGAGTTTGCGGTTGACCGTCGGGACTCGGCCATGCCAGCAATAAGCCTGTCGGCACTCACCTTATCGGTCATTGTTGATCTCGATGCGTCCGGTGAGGGTTATGGAGTGATGGTGTACCTACCTTGAAGGCGTTGCACCCCATCGCCGAAGATGTATAACACAAGGGTAGCTTGAAATTTGTCTCAGCCGCTGCGATCTGATTTCACGGACACGGTATTTTGTCCCTCTCCCTCTCCCTCTCTCTCTCCCTCATAGGTGTGGCCGTTGGATTACTCGAATGAGATCGGGGTCTCGTCGTTGACCCTAAGTGATTGCCTCCTCCTCGATGTGATACCTTACAATGATTCCTAGCTCTTTGAGCTTGGACTTCACGGCCGGAGTCTTATGAAAAGCAACTACATCCATGACTAGGAGATGCTTCTTCTGAAATACTCTAGTAAGCGGGTCATATTCTTCATCAAGCCACTTATGAAATAGCTCCTCATTGTATAGGCGGTCAGATTGAACCCGGCTGCCACCTCTGCCGAATAGAGATGGCCCTCTTTCTCCAGGATCTTGCCGTTAGGGGCTCCGTGGAATATAATCTTCGGCTGCACCCCATCGCCGAAGATGTATAACACAGGGGTAGCTTGACGCTTGTCCTAGCCGCTGCGATCTGATTTCATGGACACGGTATTTTGTCCCTCTCTCTCGTAGGTGTGGCCATTGGAGTAGTCGAGCAGGATCGGGGTCTCGTCAATATTCATCGTGTCCTTGGAGTCGATTTCGCGCAATGAGGAGCTATTTTTAAGTGGCTCGCCGCTCGATGAAGAGTATGACCCGCTTACCAAGCATCTCAGAAGAAGCATCTGCATGTCATGGATGTAGTTGCTTTCCACAAAACTCCGGCCGTGAAGGCAAAGCTCAAAGAGCTAGGAATCGTTGTAGCCTGTAGGTTACGTCAAGAAGGAGACGATCTCAAGACTAGGGCTGACAACAGATACAACATCCGGCTGCCCCAACTCTCGGAAGTCCGCTAGGGTCTGATTAGGTACCTAGACCTTGACACGGGCATCGATCCTCTTCTTTGAAGTTCTCACAAAATCTCCTCGGTCGGCTGAGGACGGTCCAAAGCTGTCTGCTTCGTGGGAACGCCCCCTCGTGGCCTTATTTGATGAGGAGTAGATTGTCCAGCGGGAGCCCTCATTGCGGCACGATGAGGGGGCCGAAGGGAGCAGGACACTTTGCGCGTCCTGTCCTTGAGCGCCTTCTTCTTCGACATCAATTTCGAGAGGGGGTCGGGGTCCAATAGCTTGCGCAGAGCAGAGCAAGCAAGTCTTCACGGCGCTTTTTGTGCGCAAAAGCGGAACATTGTCACGTGTTGATGACTAATGCGATGATTCCGGCGATTGGGATGACCCTCCTACGTCGCTTCGAATCTCGATGCATCGTCTATCTAGATTTCCTCAGGATCCGCAGTATTCACACATCTCTAATAATAAATCCGGGGGAACCGATATCTTCTACGCCGCCGCAACCTGCTGAACGACGTGAGCGGTGGGTTAGGTAAGTGATCTGGATTCTGGCGTAAGCCCCAGTTTTGGGACCGCCGTTCCCTTGACGTGATAAACCATGAGTCCAGTACCCGCACCAGACGTATCGAAAGTGCTTGAATGATTGCCAAGCTAGCAAGTGCCACAGGCTTGGTGAGTCTGGTTCTGTGCGCAGGTATATTAAGGTGCGTTGAGGGGAGCTTCAAACACCATGAAGAGCCCATGATATAGTGGGTTACTTTTTTCAAACGTTTCACCCACGAGTAGAGTCGAAGATCCGGGCTGTCGACTCATTGTTGTTTCGTCGCTTTGTAGCGGTCCGTGTACTGCAGTTAGTGGTACTGCAGTTAGTGAATCGGTGGTGTTTGATTTGGGCGTGAATTTTGTCCATGGACAGTAGTATCAGAAGTCACGGACAACAACCAATACACAGTGCATTGTTGCCCTGCGCCATCATGCACGCTTGAATCACGAACACAAGGTTCCTTAACGTCCATCGTAGAACGCAAATCCAAAATTTATGGGCGAGAATAACCATGCTTAAAAAAACGAGGAACAGCCCTCTCTATCACCTCGATACTGTGCCTGGAATCACGTCGGGTATGCTCTGCGCCGCTCGTCCATCTATACGTGTCCAATAGTCCTACGTCCTCAGCCCATCGATCCTGCGAGCGCGACCGCACTAAACCGCAAGTCCCCTCCCTCCCTCTCCAAGAACTTCAGAATGCCCAGACTCAAGGCCCTCGCACTCAGCATATCCTCGCTCTCCTCCAGCTCGCCCCTTCGGATGGGACCCTTGCGCCGACCGTCCAGCTCCCACAGCGCCCCGTCGTTGCCCTTGACAAAACACACGTAGTGCAGATCTACATCGGCTTGAGCAGCGGGCGCGGCTGTGTCGCCCTTAGATGCGGCTTCTTTGTGCGCAGCCGTGGTCTCTGGTGTTTTCTCGAGCAAGGCCGATCGCTCGCGTGGGGGGAGGGGGATCGAGCTCTTTATAAGTTTGTCAAGAATGCTTCCTTGTTCTGCGGGCACCGAGAAGGTTAGTATCTGTTATGTAATCTATACACAATGGCTTTCTCTTTTCGATTTCCATTCTGCTTCTCCTTCCTCTCTTCACCACGTACCGATCATTTTTCTGGCAGGCCCATTGGCCACGGCATGTAGCAAGCCCATCATGCCACATGCATTCCGAATCGTTTGTTTCCACCATAGTACCGGCTCCTGGTCGCCTGTGCCTTTGTACTCATCCACTGTATTGTCCTCGGCCATACGATGGCTTTCGTAGACGGCGCTGACGGGGAAGACCAGCAGCAGGGCGAGAGCAGGGCGGGGAACGAAGGACAACATTTCCGGGTCGGTGAGGGAATATACATCGTGCAGGGCGAGCGAGGAAGAGACGCCCAGCTTATGGATCAGCGAGGTCATGACCTCGGGGTTCGCCTCGAGGGGGATGAAGGCAAGACCACCATGGTCGGGATCGGGGTTCGTGGTTGCTGACATGGTGGTTGTGCGTGAACTTGAAGTTGGAGCGAGACTGGAGATGGACTGAAAAGAACGGAAGATGCACCAGATGTGAACTGAAGATGGACCGAAGATGGGACTGAGAGCCGATGAAGCTGATGCTTGGTGGCGGGAGGTGAAACGACGGTTTGTCGAAAGCTTCACTCTTTCCTCCACATGACGTAAATAGCGCACAGTGCTCACACAGTGCGCATGACGCAACTTGGCCTGCGCAGGACAACACAAATAATAACAACCGCGGAATCCAACACGAGGATTATCGAGCTGATATCTGGCGCCCGGTTTGAATCATCTAGGGCCAACGGCGGCGTGTTTGTGCTTTCGCCTGCCCCATGATACTTACTATACTGTATGAATAGGAGCGACAAGTTCTCAAAGGCCCCCCTCTGAGCAGCTTTCTTGTGCAGGATCATTCCATTCAAGCATAACTTCTATGAATGCTTGGCAGGTCACGCCATCGCGGACAATCTCTAAGAAGATGCTGGCTCTATCGTGCCCTTTTCGAGCAGTCCGTGTAGCCGATGGCTGCTCACCCCGTTGCTGTCGTCGTGCAACGAGACAGAGATATCAGAGACTGGATAAGCAAACCAGTGAAATCTATTACTGTAATCAAAGCGAAGACGAATGTGGCAGAACAGAAGCTGCGGCTGATTTTGCAGGACAGGGCATGCGTGCTTGTTTTGGTCGAGAAGCTCGTAGACATGCAAGAGGTAATACACGAGACCAGGCACAAGTACAAACAATATTGGACCACTAGCTCCTTTCTTCCACGAGAATCAAATGTCAGCCTCCAGCGCAGCTCAGCCAGCCATGGAGTCACGAGTTACACGACTTGCCATATCAGCACTCAGCTTTCCTATTCACGACAACAATCAGCCTCGCTGACCACCCGCTTATTACCGCCATCCATGAACTTCTCAGCTGATGTCCCGTAGCACACGCATTTTCACGTCCCAGTCCCGAAAATGACGATTCCGTTGTATACATTCTCATGGTCAATAAATACACGCGCTTCTTCTCCTCTCGCTCTTCCCTCTCAATTTCTTCAACATCATTATCCCTTTATTGACATCTCGCTTGGCTCTCCAACGCCTTTACTCCTTACATAGAATTTTCGTTGTTATCATCCTCCCGCTTCTGTTGCTCGCAGCCACTGAAAGAAGAAGGAAATAGGCAGTAAGAAAAGAACATAAACAGGTGTCACTATCAACACCCTCTCACACATTTGTAGAGAAATTAGGAACAAAATGAAAATCTCCTACCTCGCCGTCTCGACAAGCCTCCTCCTCCCTTCTCTGGCAACCCCGGCGCCAAATCAAGACATCAGCCAGGACCAGAGCCTCACCAAGCGCTGCATCGGTAGCTCCCAGTACTGTGGCAACGGAGGTTCCTGCTGTGCCAACCTCTATTGCAGCTGGCCCAACACGCGATGTGTGCCGTGTAATCCGCGTGGGCAGCGGTGCGGGAATGCCGTGCCATGCTGTGCGGGGTCGTACTGTGATGGCATGACTGCGGTCTGTAAGCAGGAGACGTAAGAGAGAGACGTGGTGGTGTGAGTGATGATGTTGGTGGAGGAGTAGAATTGGCACCACGTATCGGATTCAGGGTGCCATGCGCAAGAAGTACGACAACAAATATGGCATCCTTTCCGGCACCTCTCCCAGGCATTTTCTCACGCCTTTGCAGTGCGAGCCGAGCGGCGTAAGCCTTCTCTTGGGGCGGGCTTCTCCTTCGCAGATGGTTTCTGGTCGACTGCTTTCTCGGTAGACGACCGTTTGCCCTTGGCGGAGCTCTTGGTCTCGGCAGCCTTGGCGCTGGCTTTGGTGGTTTTGGTCTTGGGCTTTTCGGGTGCAGGCTTATCTTCTTTCTCCTCGTCGCCACTACCATCCTCGGCAGAAGCAGCTGTCCTTCCACGGGACTTTGTCGCTGGAGCAGGCTTGTCTGTCTTGTCTGCCTTGGCAGTTTCCGCAGACTTGGCCTTCTTCGCCTTGGGCTCATCCTTTTCAACTCCGTCATTCGCCTCGGCCTTCTTCCGCCCGCGCTTAGCCGTCGCTTTTGGCTTTGTATCCTCCGATTTCGCTTCCGCCGACTTCACGTCCTCTGGTTTCGCTTCCGCCGATTTTACGTCCTCCGATTTCTGCAATGCGTTAGCGTACTTTCTTTGGTAAAGTGAGTCAACGGATATCATGTGAGGTGGAACGCACCTCTCCCTCAGTTTCAGCGGCCGCCGCCTCCTTAGCAGCTTCCGACTCCTTAGCAGCTTCCGACTCCTGAGCAGCTTCCGTATCCTTGGCAGCTTCCGCATCCTTGGTAGTTTCCGCCTCCTTGGCAGTTTCCGCCTCCTTAGCAGGTTCCGCCTCCTTGGCAGTTTCCGCCTTCTTGGCTTCCTCAGCCTCTTTGGCAGCCTTTTGCTTCGCAGTCAAGTGGATGCCCTTTTCGCCGGGGCGGTTCTTCTCAGGATCCTATCGTTGTTCTTATCTTAGCTCATAGTCAAAGTCGTCATACCTAGTTATCGTAGGTAGCTAGCATCATCATTCACAACAGACACAGCCCATGCAAATACGTACACCCTTGAAATCCTCGGGGTCGATGTGAGCCTGCTTCACACAGCGGCGAACCTTTTCCTGAATGTCGGCATCCCTACAGGTATAGCATGTTAGATGGTGATTCCTTTTCAAAGTCGTCTTCTTATGTTGGGCTAAACAGTCGGGTTGGACGGTGTAGGTTAGTGGCCACTTGCGTGAGTTCATCATATCCATCAATGGTGTTGAAATCCCATTCCCCATTGCCCTTATCGCACTCTTCTTGCAAGTTTTGCAGTTGCGATCCGGAAACACAGCCCCTGGTGGAAAATATCAAAATGTCAGCGAGAGTAAAAGGCGTTTGCGCGAAGCGGCATGGAGGAGAAAAGCGCGACGGCAACAAGAAAGACCTACCAGTGCTTCCAGGACCAGCTTCCATGATCTTGAATCTCGACCCAAGTACCGAATCTGAGTTCGCCTTTTGTGATCTTGATTTTTTCCTTACTGCAGATGCTGTCTTTGCAGCCTGCCCGATTGTTGCCGGAAAGTTCTGTGCAAGTAGTGTCTTAGCCGCGACGGAGCGCACAAGGTTGGTGGCAGAATGGAGGACGATTATCCTTGTTGTTTGTGGGAAGGGGGAATGCGGCTTACCGACGCGATATTGAGGCATGTTGCGCCGAGGGGGATGAAGTCAGACGATGCCGTCGCTGTGCGATGTTGCGCGTCGCGTGGCTCCCAAAGTCTTGAGATCTGAGGGTTGAGCTTCAAACCAACTGGATGCCGACCAAAACAAGTGAGAATCAACTGGAGGACCACGTTATGTTGCGATCTGAGCTCTATCCGTTTACCTGTTGATGAAACAAGAAAGACAACGAGCTGCTGGACTTGATAAATCGGGGGAGCTATACGAGCTGCCCTGACCTTCGCGTTCCCGCCCCACTTCCCCCTGCCACACTGTGCGCGTCTACGTCGCGATCCGTCACTCTTTTGTCATCTCGATTTCCTCACACACAACATAAATATGTACGTGCATACACTGAAATGAGTTTGGCTATGTAGGTAGATAGGGCTAGTCACGCCTTTTCAATTTTGTGCAACAATATTTAATGTCCACTTCCCTCTTTCAGTTAATGCCAGCATCAGCATTGCAAACGCTGTATGTCGTGCGACTCGCGAAGCACTTTGGCTTGACGAATGTCTCAAACGCTGCCTGTCTCTCTGATACTATCATACTACCTCACGCGCTGCACCTGATGCTCCGATCCCATGTATGTATTCCGAAACGCGCACGGCTCGATGGTCAGGTGACGGTGATCATATTGGTGGCGACTTGTGTGCACATGAGACTGGACTGGCCGTCCCTTTATAAAAACAAAAGTAGTAAGTCAAGAACAAGAAACGCCTTCTATTTCCATTCGTACATTTTTACCAAAAACCAGTCCCTTTTGATTTGCCACCCATCCAGCCATATATATACATGTTACTACATACCGTCGTGATGTCACAAGCTCGACAGCCTAGAAAAACGGACACCACCCAATGTACATGGCCGTCAGATTTCGCGGATCAACCGCCTGTTTAATCAGCTCATCCACCTGCCCCTCCACGCTCAGCGGGATACTCTCATTCGGCAATAAACCTCGGACCTTTCTCTTGATGCTGTCCACCACGCTCTGCGGCTGCAATCGCACCGTACCAGCGTCATCGCCTCGCCGCGACGTCCTCTTCTCCTTTTGCAAGTCAAGCGTAGGATCATAGATGAAGGCCTCAAGAATAGTCATGAGCGTCTCTTCCTGCTGCCGGAGGATGCTGAGCGTGAGCTCTGACGATTTCCGAAAGGGGCCCTCGTAACCATAGATGCCCATGGCGGCCACCATGTTGTGCGTGAGGCGGAAGGGGACGCGTTCGGGCTTGGCGAAGGTGAGGCCCTTGTCGAAGAGGCAGTTGAAGTCGACGTGGAAGATTCCGCCGTTACCTTCTTCGAGGGTCACGTTCTCGCCGTGTCGGTCGCCGAGGCCGAGAATCGTGCCCACCATGGACATGACAGCGCATGACCGCGTGTATTTGAGGCGCGCGCCAAACCACGCTGATGGGTTGGGGAACTGTTGCATGAACCAAAGGGGGAGAACAGGTGGGAACCGGCCGAGCACGTCGTCTGTAAAGATGCGAAGCTTGCTTTCCGACGTGCACGCGTCCTCCATCAGCTTCCTCAGCAGTACATAGTCTGGATGGATCTTTTGCGCCACGTATAGACTCAAGAGTATGTCTCGCAACGTCTTGATCCCCGGCACCCACTCAATGATACCGCATTCTTCATTCAGGGGCACGACGGCATAGGTGCGTATGTATAACTGTCGCCGACTGGATTCAGCGTCTCGCTTCAGAGACCGATTGATGATGCCGTTGAATTCCATGAGCCGTTGATCGGTCCGCAGGTCGTCCTTGGGTTTGATCAGCAGCATGTAGCTTTTGCCATCCGACCCTCGTGCCGTCAGTCGCCTCGGTTTCGCGAGAGAACTCAGAACGAGAACATCGTCCAAGAAGCAGTCGATAGTAACCACATCTCGGCAAAACGCCTTGTGTTTTCTCACATGCTCTGAGACGGCAGGCAGCGTCGCTGTTAGGCAGCTTTCTACTGGCACCACCAGAGGGCATGGCGCGCACTTGTGCTGAAAGCGCAGGTCACGCGAGAGGCTGGCATGCACCGTCTTGTTGCCTTGAAAGTCGCCGTTTTGGCAAGCGAGAAGAAGTTGCTCCGCCAGCTTCTCACCGGCCCTGATGAGGTACTTCAAGTCATGCGACGTGCCCTCCACTTTGCCCGGGATAAGTCGAAGAGCTTGTAGAATTTGGGCTCCTCGAACCTTCCGCTCCGAGACTTGTTTCGTCGTCATGATTCCGATCAAGCTCCACAATGCCTGTCGCGGGTGATGTTCCACAACCTTGGTAATGATCTTGATCAGGCAGTCAAAGACCGCCGCATTCGGGTGGGCGATTCTAGCCACGATTTGTGGCAGTGCCGTGTAAAATATGTACGCCGGCAGCCGGGCAATATACTTCTTCAGGAATTCGTGCAGCAAATTGAGCTGCTCAACCCGTCGTTTTAGCAACTCCCGCGAGAGCAAGGCTTTACCCTCCGGTGGCTTGTCTACTTGAGCACCGAGGTCCAGCCACAGCGTCAGAATTCTGGGCAGAGTCTGGTACAAGTACTTCGTTCCAGAATTGAGAGATCGCATGTAGTTCTCAATCACTAGCCGGGCAATCTCTCCGGTGACGAAATTGTCGCTTTGATCATCGGCCTTGAGCGGTTTCTCGGACTCCAGAATCTTCTTGTAATGCCGTCCAAGAAAATAGTGTCCCTTCTCCCAGGTTGAATACGTCTTAGGCGGTTGCTGATACTTTTCTCGAAGTGCGCCGGCGTGAGATTGTCCTGCCGCGTCCAGCCATTTGGCGAGCAGCAATTGTGCTCGGGCCGTCAGCAACTTTTGCTGACTGTTCAACTTGGTCGTACCCGTCGCGGTCAGTGATGGCTTCGTCTGCGTCATGAACTTGTTACGCTCAATGGCGCCTTGCAGCATTTGAATGGCCTTTCGGTGATGATTGTCTCTCCATAGCAGTTTTGCATTCTCAATTGTGGCCGCATCATCGCCCAGACGTGACGCATGCAGAACTGCATTGAAAGACTCGTGAAGTGAGTTTGTTTTGCGCGCAAGTCGAGCACTCGACAACCAAAGTCTTGAGATATCCAAATCGGTGAACTTGGGCCTTGACAACTCCATAGCAGCACGCCTGACGCCGAGCAGATACTGTTTATCTCCGAAATGCCCGCCTATCATCTCGAGCCGCCCGTCCAGCAAGGTCATGGTTCTCTGCCGGTCGCGGTCGCCATCAGAAGAGACAATAGCTTCCAAGTCCGTGAGCAAATGGCACTTCAACAAGAGATCGTGCGCTGCATGGAGTGATACGGTGACGGATGCCGTCATGGAAGAAGCTATCTTGTCTTGCATGCCTCGCACTATCTTTTCGAAAGTATCAGGAGAACTTCTCCGATGTAACGAGTTGAACAAGCTAGCAAGAGACATATTGAAGTCTTGGAAGATGTCCCCTTGATATCGAACAAGAAACTTGGCCAGACTGTCCCATCGATTTGTTGTCCACGCAGCTTCAACGGCAAATGGTATCACTCTGCTGTCGGTAGAAGCATCGGGCTGCAGGCCTTCGACATGATTAAATAGCATGTCATGTTGCCCAGCCTGCTTGAGACAATGAAGCAAGTCAACTCTTACATCAGTACGCCCTGGACTCTCCGCAAGCTGCATTTCGTACCAAGTCTGGGCGGCGGACCATCTTCCAGCCTTTTTATGGCTCAAAATTTGCTGATTGATGTCCAGGGCTTGGAGCTGCGATGATATTCCCTCCAAGCCATCGGGTTCATCAATGTTGGCGTAAATATCCTGAAGTCTTTCCAGCAGACGGTTTCTGTCCTCTGGCTCTTGGTTTTGCTGCTCCAGTTTCTGGGCGTGATGCTCCAAGTGAAATAAGGCTCTGGCATACTCATTGCAGTCCGTTGCGCGTTGCGAAATAAGCTCCGCCGGTATGCGGTCCAGCAAGCTCTGCACTCGTGCTATGCTCTGCTTGCTCTCTGCAGATTGTTTTTCGACAGCCCGCTTCGCCTGTATCCATCTCATGGCGTAGTCGACACAGCGGAACACAACGTGGCAGAAGCGCTTCATCTCCTCTCGTTCCATGTGTGAGGAGGCTCCGCCGACAGGCTCGTATTCTAACACCCCAAGCAGCTCGTTGATGATTTTGTCCTTGTCGCCTTCGCTGCTCTTGGAGCCAAGCCAAATGTGCAACACCAAATACGGAAGAAGAAATTCGGCCATCGATAGGTCTTTGACCCGAATGACGCGCTTAAGAGGCTCAAATAGCATCAAGCCAGACGAGTTCTGTCCATTCTCCAGCATATCCAGCACGAAGGAACGCAGCCAATTCCCGTATGGCTTGTTAGGACGGAATATGGGATACTCCACATTCACGGGTTGCATAGGGGCAACCACGTAACGAGAGCTGAGGAATGGCTGCAACACTGCACGCACATTTTCGGGAATCGCAATCCATTTCCTGTAGATCTTGCTCCCGGTAAGCATCTCGCTGTTCTTCGTTGCACATGCTTCTCCAATGGCGCATCGTTTTAGCAACGTTTGCATGGCGTAGGATAGAAACCCCTGAAGCTTTGTATCTGTTGCGGACAAGAAGGATGGTACCAAGACTTCTTGCAATAGGAACAAAGCAAAGTCTGTCATCTCGTCCCCATCTCTATCTTCGAAATTGTTCAGTACCACAATAGAACGTTGCTCTCTGACGGTTTCGATCTGATTCGAGTCTAAGCATCCTATGAGCCCCATGCTTTGGACACACAAGCGAGCGACGTCCATCTGCAATCCATTGTACCTGCACACACAGTCAAGCAGTGAGCGTAGCAAGGTAGTGATAGCACTGTCAGGCCGTTGGCTCACAGCGGAAGTGTACAAAGCACTCTGGTTCTGTCTGAGGTATGGCACAAGCTCGGTCAAAGCCTGATGAACCACACCTGAGTTGTCATGAGCGACTCTTTCTGCAAAGATCTCGAGTACCTCCTCCATAGCCAAGGATGGACGCAGTGCTGCAAGTTTCTTTTCCACGACTTCAAGACCTTTGCAGCCCACGAGTGATGGCAATTTGCTGATATGTATCTCTACCACAGCTCCATGTTTCGCAAGTAAAGATAGAAGCATCTGTTTGACGATATCGCAACTCGTGGGAGTCAGAACGTTCCAATATCGGCTGACGATGAAGAAAGTGGGCTCGAGGAGCGCTTCCATGTCCTCTTCCTCAAAATTGGCAAGCATGGCGGCCCAACACGACAAGCTCGCACTACGCAGTGATTCTTGGGCTATGGCAGCAAGTAAACAGGCCGAAATCTATCTCCTCGTGTCAATCAAGTAAAGAATTCGCAAGGGTTTCAGATCGGCACGAACCTGTGGTCTTGCTATCCTGGCATGATGTATACAAACTTTAATCATCTCTTCTAGGGCACCAATACTAATACGTTGCTCTATTACCGAAGTTTGCAGAGAAACTGAATCGTTGATCACGTCTGTAAGTCTGGGCATAAGACCCAGAATGTGAGGTTGTAGAAAGCGGCCAATAGGATTTCCCTTCCTGCCTCTCGTCTCTTTGCTTGCGCTCAGAATCGTTTTTGCCACGAAAAGAAGGGCGCGACGAACCTTGAGAACTCAGTATACTGGACAAACCCCTTTTGAAAGTGAAGGGATCAAAAACAAATTGACTTACCAACGCTTTTTTAGTCTCATCTGCATTTACGGCCGCTTTCAGGAGCTCCAATGTCGTGACGACTGGCTCGGTTTGGAACATTTCCAGAAGTGAGACGCTGGCAAAGTGAGGAGACACTAGATCCAGTCGGGACTTTGTGAACTCTTCAATATTGTCGGTATCCTGCACCAATAGTAACGAAAGTGTTGATGCTAGGTTCGGTGCGTCCATGATGAGATTGGATGGATCCTTATCCTGGCGAGCTTCGGCAATTCTGTGAATGACGTCTTGTTGTTTGTCAAGGATCAGCCAGGGCAATGCATGTGTCTGTATCAACAGCAACAGCTCATTGACCGATATTTGCAATAACTCTGCCATTGCACGACTCCTTTGAGGTCGCTGAATCATGTCTTTGGTAGCCATATAAGCAAGACTTTTCCAGAATGGTTCGAAGAGTCGCCTTGGGGTTGTATTGCGAGCCTCTGCCAGATTGAGGAGCTCATTGAATGCGAAGGCTGAGACTATGCTGTTGTTGTTTCCTAGGTAGTCAACAAGTTGTATGAGCACAAGGTTGAGTTCTTCCTCACAAACTACTCGGCCGATCTGACCCCAAGCCATGATTCTAGTTTCCACCAAATGTGGCTTGTCTTTATCCTGCCCAGAGGATGATTTTAGGAGAGCAATTGTATTTTGTCGGTTTCGAGCTGTTAGTTCATGCAACTCATTGCTTGCGGCGCTGGCTGTTTTTGATCGTGCAAATTCTCCGAGTGTCCGACCAGCGGCTATTCGAAGTTCTCTGATAGAGCTATTAAGAGCCTGTAGGCACCATTGTCCCGGACCGGACGTCTCTAGATTCAAGAACATCGGATCTTCACAGTGCGCTATGAGCCTTTTCAGAGATACCATAGCAGCAACCCTCGTTCTCCTTGCCTCCCTAAAGAATGGTAACTGGATCAACTTTGAAAAGACAGATCGACTAGCAGTCTTTCTCGTCGAACATTGTAGACTAGGACTGGGTTCTCCGACGAGCTCACAGACTGAGCACAACCTATTCTTCCATGGAAGCTCTATCGACACATCTGCCCAACTGTCACTTGTGCAAGAGATCCTGGCGAGTAAATCTAGTGCAAGACATTGGCTACTGCTGGAGCATTTGACGAATTTTTCTCTGCCAAGAAGTTAGAGAGACTTTCGGCATACTTTTGGGCAGGCTCTACTCACAGTATCATATCTTCCGGGATCGTTGCGTTGTCAGTATCCTCGTCCCAATCTATCTCCACCGCTTCGTAGAGAGCCCTTACAACATCTCCCAGTGAATCTGAGTTGGCGCCCGATACTTTTCGTTTCTTTTGAATGCTGCCTGAGGGGGGATTCTTATGAAAACTCAAGTGGAGACCCTCAACTGACTTCCGAACTTCCTCGTCTTGAAAATGTGATGGGTGCCACTCTTGATCCAACATTCGTTCGGATGATGTATAGACTATTTGTCGCAATAGATTTGTACAACGCTATTATGACACTTAGTTTATATATTCTTTCTTTACTGGACGTATGTTGACTATTTTTCTATAGGAGAGGGGGGGGGAGGCGGCACGGGCGTGGTCAAGCTTCACTTACCCAAATGTCAGTTCCATCTCCAATGACGGGGTATTGGGATGAGAGTAACGATAATTCCTGCAAAAGCTTCGAAGCTACCATTCTTCCTATAGTGTATGACCCCAACGCAGCGCCTGCTATGGCGAGAAGTGCCTGACAGTAGATGCGTCGCGCCTTCTTACTTTCGTCGCTGCTTTGTGTCAGGTCCTCGGGGAGGGCAACCATCTCAGTACAGAGCAAGATCAAAAGAGCGTGAGATTTGCTTTTATACTTTGATGCCATATCCTTGTCTTGCTCCATGCTGCGTGAAATTTCCAGAACCATCTCAATCATAGGGATAGGTGAGTGGAAATCGGTTACGTGCCATCGGGTTTGCACGTTTCGCAGATCGAGCCATGCATCCAACAACCATGTCATCGTTTGCGGAAATACGGCCATACTGAATACGGTAGGATCCTGACACAGAGTCGGGTAAGCAATCACCTTCGCCAGGCTTGATATTTGCCGAACTGCCTGTGATGAGGAGCTAATCTCATAGTGAAGCCGCATCGCATTTCCGATGTGCCCCCCCAAGATCTGATCTAGAGCAAACTGAGGGGGAAGGTGAAACGACGTGAAAGACTTAGACTTCAACTCAGCCAAGTCAAGCGCAGGATTCTGCAATTCATCAATAACACCTGCAGCAAGTTAGGAAATGCCCTGTGGCGTGGAGTGTAGGGCGTGACTTCTTACCAGCAACACAACTTCGTAGATACAGAACGAATGACGGGCCCATCGACCAGAGCTCGTCAGTACGTGCTATTATGAGGAATAGGTACTGCAAGAATCCCTCAAGGGAGCCCTCAAGCTCTCGAAATAGGTCAAGCCCAATAAATCTAAGCAGGTGAGGCAACAGCCAGACCCAGAGCGGTTCCTCACCTCTGTAGAATAGTGCTTCGGAATCAGTCTTGTAAAGGAGAACCGATGGTGTCTCTTTGATGGTGAATCTAAGGAAATTGATCGCCTTGATGGCTTCGGCATGTACATGCGCTCTGTTTACAAATGGGTCGTCCAACTTAATGCCGTCCAAAGCCACACGGCAGTACACATAGATGAGCATGTGATTGTGCTCGACTCGATCTGCTTGCGAGACAAGCAGCTCTGGGTGGTCCTTCACTCTCTGAATTAATGCAAAGAGACTTTTGAGTTCGTTGTTCTCGTCCGATCGCGAGGATCTTGCGGACGTTGAGATATTCTCAACGAGCTGCGCGGCCAGAGTTGACGGAGGTGGTCCATCTCCTGCATTGCCGGTGCCACCGTTTCGGACGAGCGAAGCCGCATTGCCGCGGTGATTTTGAGCCATTGCTTAAGCGGCATCTTAAAAGGCGACGGCACCTGAAGCTTTTTCCCATCAATGTATGGATGGTTTTGGCTTGCAGAGTGCGATCATCCTGTGGAAAACGCGAGATGCTGCGAGACGAGAGAAACTGACGCGTGCTCACGTGACAATAGACGAACCACTTTTGGCTTCCACGCCACGCCAAAGTTGGAAAGGAATTGAGCGTCCCGAGAACGAGATTCTACCTCCTCAAAAGTTTGTTACATACGGAGTAGGTATGTACCGTTCCATTAAGAATATTGCATTAAATTATGTCCTTCCTGTCAATAATCCACAACGCTACATCATACATGAAGGGCCCGGCCCGCCTTATTCGAATCATCAGATCATGTGCCGACCTCCGTTCTGCACAACAATTATAAACCAGCCAGGTATGAACCAACCAGCACGCCCAATAAACGCCACGTAAAATATGCAAGCTCCCCTCGAATTAGTCTAGATAAAACCCTTGGTCAAGCTCGGCGACCTGTTGATGCTGCTTGTTCTGGCAATGTCAGGGTTGTCGAGCCGATTGCGTAAACTGCCAACTACCGAGCTTTTTTCCGATCGAAGTCCCTTCCAACCTTCGAGCTCCTTCTCTAAGCGGAGCGCCTTCTCCTTTTCTTCGCGGAGTTCCCGTTCTGCACGCCTGGCTGATAGTTGAATCGTGGATTCCGAAGCTTGTAGTTCGTCAATCGTTTTCAAAAGCTTATCAACCTTATCACGCATGCGGTTGACATCCTCAGCCAATTGCGTGTTTTGCTTTTCCTTTCGTTCAACCTGCGACTGAAGATCCTTCACAGCACGGTCTATGTTTCTCGTCGATCGTTGAGATTTTGACCGCTCTGTTTCGTGATCCTCAAGTTGGGATTCCAACTGCAGGAGGAGCGAAAATGTCAGCGATTCTGAACCCAGTGGCATGGGGCTTGGAATTAGTAAAAACTGACCTCTTGGATGCGTTTGTGAAGGAATTTGATGTCCTGGCTCGGGCTTGAAAACCCCTTGGTCTCGAAATCTACCAGCTTGAGCTGGGCCTCATTCAGGCTTTTCTCGAGAGTAGCCTTCTTCTTTTGAAGCTCCGTGCTTGCCTCACGTTCTGCTGCCATCTCTTTCTGAGTGTCTGCCACTAATGCCTCAGCTCTTCTCATCTTCTCCACTGCGGCGGCGGCGACATCCTCCTGATGGGCGAGGTTGGACTTGAGATCCAAGACTTCTTTGTCCATGGCTGCAGCATCTCGGAGGGATGGATTCTCGCCCTTGACCAGCTCGTCCAAGCCATTCTTTGCCTCTTCGAGGCGAGCCTCAATGCTGCGCTTTTCTCTCAGAAGTAAATCGCGCTCAGATGTGATCTCATCGACAGACGATCGCAACGTTCGCACTTGAGATAGAAGCGATACAACCTTGCCTTGCGCTTCATTGTGTGCTGACACTGCTTCGTCTCGGGAAGAAGCAACATCAGCAAGTGTAGACTCCAGTCGCGACTTTTCTTTGGACCAAGTTGAGCTGTTCAGAACCTCATCATCCCATTTAGAACGGAGCTCATCGAGCTCTTCACGAAGCCGTGTAATCTCAGCTTGCTTGTAGAGTTTTTCTTCGCGAGCCAGATCGAGTTCCTTGGTCAGTGTAGTAAATTCTGCCTGATACTTCTTTCGAGTTTGTTCCATACTTGACTCTTTGTCCTCAATGTCCATGGCGCGCTGGCTTCGGTAATCCTCGAGCTCATGCTGAAGGCGTTTTTTGGCTTGTGTGACGGACTCAAGATCTGTAGATATGTCCTCGACACGCTCCTCTAAGCGCTGATTTTGACGTTGCAAGTCTTCTATCATCGCATCCGTTTTTTGACGCTCCGCCATGACTTCGCTGTACGTGTCTTCTGACTCCTTCGCCTGGGCCTTGGCAAACTGCTCGGCGCGGTTGGCCTTGAGTACTGCAATCTCAGCCTGCTCAAGCTTGCCGAAGTACTCGTCCGCTCGGCTCCTGTAGGTCTCGAGACTAGCCGTCACGTCAGCAAGCTTCGAGGTTTCCGCGTCGAGTCGAATCTGAAGCTCGGTATACTCTTGAAGTAGCTGGCTACGGCTCTGCGACTCTTGTTCTCTGGCCATCGTCATTTCGTGCAGGTCCGACTTAGAATCACGCAGCTCGACTTCCAGCTTGGCTCTTTCATGGCGCATCTTGTCAAAGTGAGACTTAACATCGGTCAGCTCGGCGACGGCATCCTTGTGGCTGCGCAACAGAGCACGGCGCGAATCCTCCTGGCTATTGAAGACATCTAGAATTTCCTCATGAGATCTCGCTTGAATGTCTCGCAATGACAGCTCGCCGGTGCGGATGCTCTTCTCCAAGGTCGATACTTTCTTGCTTGAGTCGTCTAGCATATCCTGAAGCCTACTATTGGCCTTTTCCAGCTTTTGCATTCGACGCATAGAGGGGTTCTCATCGGCGAGTACATCCGGTACCGGGGTGCCACGATCAAGCTGACTTTGGAGATGGCGATTTTGCATCTGCGAAATTTGTAGCTGGTTTTGAAGTTCTTCGACTTCGGCTTTCAAGTCCATACGATAGTTGACGGCGAGTGAATCGACAGTCTTATCCGACTTGCCAGTGTCTTGCAGCGCCATGGTCTCTTGACCACCTTTTTTGGGCGTCGTGGTGTTGGAGAAGCGGCGCGCAGTGGTCTTAGCAGCCCGTCGCTGAGTCGGCGAACCATTGAAAGGCGCTTCGTTCAGATGTATCTCCTCCAATTTTGGTCGACTAGGGCTCTCATGTCGTACAGCGCGAAGCTCCGCAACTTGACTCTCTGCGTTGGCTCTAGCAGCCGACTGAACGCGGAGATTCTGCTGTAGCTCTTCCACTTTACGCACCAAATCAAAGTTTTCGAGAAGTGCTCTCTGTTTGCTGTCCTCCGACGGTGGAGGTATACGAATGTCCGGATCAACAGTTTTTAGCGCATTGAGCATCTGCGACCGCAGATCTTGTAATTCTTTGTTTCTCGCATCCAGTGTAGCCTGCACGGTACGAAGCGTTGCCTGAGATTGCGTGCGCAATTGCCTCTCGGATTCAATAGTTCTTTCGGCCTCGGCAAGTTTGACGGTGAAATTTGAAGTAGCCTTTTCCGCGTTTCTGCTCGATTGGACTTCTCTGGCTACTTCGTGAGTGAGGTCCTCGAGGTTGAGCTGGAGCTTTTCCGTCTTCTTCTCCAGAGAAGCGACTGTGAGCTGAGATGAGCCGAGTTGTTTGTTCAAGTTGGCGTTTTGCTCTTCTAATCTCGATTTCTCCTTTCGCAAGCTGATGATGTGTCCACGAGACGCTTCATTAGCCCTGGAAGTCGATCTAGCGATCTCGAGTCCCTTTTGCTGTAGCTTGTTCAGCAGTGCTTTGTTGTCATTCTCCGAAGCTGCTAGCCGACTCTTCACCGTGGTGAGCTCGCGCTCCATCCTTTCCTTGGCTTGGTCGTTCTTCAAGCCAAATTCACCCGATGAAGCGAGTAATTTGTTAAGATCTTCGATCTGTTGGTTAAGATTGTTACACTCGTCTTCAAACCATCGAAGTCGGTCGTAAGCAGCATCAAGATCCTTTCGTAGACTATCCTCCCTTTGCCTGGCCATTTTTGAGGCCTGACGCTCTCCAGAAATCTCAGCCTGCAGGCGGGCTTCCTCAACTTGCTGTTTTTCGCATCGAAGTCTTCGAATTTCATCCCGAGCTTCATCTCGCTCCTTTTCTACGGCAGCTCGAGCCTCCATCGTCCTTCTCAGAGTGTCTTGCTGAACGTAGAGCTCTTTTTCGATGACGATCTTGGACTCATTCAGAGTGTCATACTCCTCCTTGAGAGATTGATATTTGTGTTCGCCCAACAGCAAGACATCATCTCGAGACTGACGCTCTCGGCTCAGGTCCATTTGAGCGCTGTAGAGTTCTGCCTTGAGGTCCTTGATTTGCGCTTCGAGAAGTGATCGGTTTTGGTCTGCCTGTGCATCTTCCGAAAGTCGAGCAGCAAGCAGCGACTTCGCTTCGTCAGCTTCTCGCTCGAGTTGAGACTGCTTCGATTTCACAGCATCCAACTCAGCCTGAACGTCACGGAATTTGCTTGAAATCTTGTTCTTCTCTTCCAGCAAGGCTTTCTTCTGATCTTCCAACGTGCGGCGTTCCGTCTCAAACTTTCGCTTGTCACTACGGAGCAGAGCCAGTTCACTTTCTTTGCTTCTGACCAGGTCTTCGTAGTCGGTCGAAGTCTTGGAAAGCTGAGAAAGCTGCTGTTTAACATTCTTGTTCTCCTGGCTGAGCCGAGACTCCAGCAGCTTAGCCGCGTCTACTTCCTTTTGGGCGTCACGAAGTCTGAGTTGAGAATCTTGGTCAAGTTGAAGCAATTTGGCCTCCAGATCTTGCGCTTTTCGATCTTTCACGCTCAATTGACTTTGAAGCACCCTAATCTCGTCGGCAAGAGCAGCTTCTTGCTTACTTCGCTCAGACTGCTTCTGAGAAATTTCATGCACGGCCTCTTCAAGCTCCAACGATTTGACGGACAGCTTACCCTTTTCTTCCTCCAGTTTTGCGATTAGCGATGCTGCCTGTTCAAGCTGGAGTCTGAACTTCTCAACGTCCTCTTCTGCTCGACGTTTGGCTTCCATCAGGTCGTCCAGCTGATCTTCAAGTCTCTCCTGGTCGTCGATAGCGCCGGCAAGCTTCTCTTCGAGCTCAGCTTCACGATTTTGAAGGCGTTTGAATATTTCTTCCTTGTCTAATGCGAGGGCTCGCTCACTCTCCAGAGTCTGCTGAATGCGCAGCATTTCAGCATGAGTATTGCGACGGTCGTCTTCCAGTTTTTCACGCTGTTCGGAATCAGCTCGCATTTTGTCGTTCAGTTGCTTGATCAGAAGGTCTCTCTTCTTCACTTCAGTAGCAGTACGAGTGGCTCCAAGCAAGGGTTTCATCTTCACGATAAGCTGCCACCAAGGATTTTCGACAAGCTGCAGATAAACATTAAAATTTCTCTGGATAATCCTGGTGGCCTCTGTTCGAAATAGTCTTTTGTATGCTGCTCGTCGCTGGATGAAGCCCCTGGCTACCGATTGAAACTGAGCCATTATTTCCGTAATTAAGGCGTCTCGCTGCTCCTCTAGCTCTGCCAGAACGCCTGCACGGAAGAAAACCTTTGTGATGCCCACGCGATACAGGGTTTTGTCCAAGCCAAGTTTATTCAACATGATACTGGCAGCTGCCTGGCCCTCCAGATATCCAGTAGGCATATTTGAGCAAAGGACCTCGTATCGCTGGCGAAACTCGGCGAAAGGCAGTCTGTTGGGGAAGCCTGTCCGCGCTATTCGAATTCCTTCCAAGACACCATTGCAGCGCAGCTGATCAAGCACAAGAATGTTATTGAATTGCTTTGGTCGCTTCTTGTGATTGGGAAGAATGCAGCGAACAAAATGAGGGTGCGTAGAATGAAGCTGATTCATTAGGCTGTGCAGCTGTTCCTTGTGTCGCTGAGCGACGGTACGGAACAGTCCCTTCTTCACACGACTCCGACTCCCGCCGTGCTCTTCGTCCGTGTCAGCACAGTCGGCGAATAACTCGCTCACATGCCTGTTAGACGATGAAGCAAGAAGTCGCGTGATATTATCATTGAGAGGATCCTTGTTCTTTTCGAGCCAGCCTTTGGTGGAGTATTCTACTTCAGCAGCGTAATGTGTGAGAAGGAATCCTTGACCCAAGCGAGAAGGCCGATATTTGCCTGACTTCTTGTCCCACAAGGAATGCAACTTCTCTGTAAAAGACTTATCTGTGGCTTTGGGCATGACGCAGTCCTCGTCGAGACAAGAAAAGATGCCTATCGGATTGGGCAGTTCGATAAGATCGATAGTCGGTTGCAAGTCTCGGCCAAAATCTATAAACTGCCATTCAATCTGCTCTCGAGCATACTCCTCTTGCTCAAGGACAAACATGTGGTGATTGAAGAACTGCTGAAGCTTTTCATTGGTGTAATTGATGCAGAGCTGTTCAAAGCTGTTTTCCTCGAAGATTTCGAATCCAGCAATATCCAGGACTCCAATAAAATGAGAGTTGTCGAGTCCGATGCCGTTTCTGTCAAGCTGTCGGTTGATTCGAGAGACGAGGTCTCCGAAGCCACGTTCATAAATACCCTTCGACAGGGCATCCAAGCTCAGACGAACCTGTTCCGGTGTTTGGACCTTCTCAACCCATTCTCTTCCAGCTTTGACCTTGGGATGAAGGAGACCCTGAATAAAGAGCTCGACAGACACACCGAGAAGCTTACATACGGTGACCGCATGTTGCTTAGATTCAGGAGCTAGGCGTGCCTGATCGGCAGTCCGACTTTCCTTCGCAACGTCTATATTTCCCAGATGAAGCACTGCTGCGATGGTGCGAAGAATGGAGAGCTGCTCGTCATCAGAGAACCCCATGACAACAAAAGCTTCCATCAGTGAGTCCCATTCTTCCTTGTCGGAGACACCCACAATACTGTCATGGCCGTTCCTCGTGTAGGCGAAATGCTGAGTGTCCAGACCGTCCAAAAGCAAGTCTCTTTTGATCTGAGGATCAGCTCCTTTGAGAAGCTGATAGAAAATATGGTAATTGCGCTCATGTGGATTGATCCGTACGACTCGTGACTTCTCGAGAAGGTACCAGTCGATGAAAGCGCTAGTAATAGCGCCTTTTTGATTGAACTCGATGCGAATGAATTTACCGAATCGAGAAGAGTTGTGATTTCGGACAGTTTGAGCATTACCAAAAGCCTCTAAGATAGGGTTGGCTCGAAGAATTTGCTGCGAGAGATTGGTATGTTGAGATCGGCTTCGGGTGGCTACTTCTGACGGCGCCACAGCTGCAAGGTACTGGATGACTTTCTTTGTATTTTCTGTTTTGCCGGCACCAGATTCGCCAGTCACCAAGATACTCTGATTTCTGCCTTCTTCGACCAGATTACGAAATGCTTCATCAGCCATGGCGAAGATGTGAGGCTTTGTGTCTTCCCGACTTCGTCCTTTGTACATGTTTATGTATTCGTTGGTGTAAATTGGCAGGGGGCAGTATGGGTTTACAGTCACCAGGAAAAGTCCAGAGTACGTGTACACCAGATCTGCCTGATACCTGCTATAGAGGTTGTGCACAACCGAGGCCTCGTTCAAATGTGTCAATTCCGCCATATCGTTTGCCTTGTCGAACTTCGCAGGATTGACTTTGTCGACGCTCTCGGCATCGACTTCTCGTTGCTATTAAACACCATTAGCTGCGTGACTATGAAATCGGTCTTCAAACTAAACTGACTGTTCCATCTTCTGTCTGGACGATAATTCGATTGCTTCCCAGCTCTTCGACAATCCATCCCTTCACAAAAGCATTTTGAGGATCTTGAAGCCACACATATCTTTTGCCAGAAAAGTCGTTTTCTCCTTCAATGCCCTTCACAACACTAAGCTCACGCCTCATCTCATCTGACTTGATAAACGAGGGTGCAAATGTACTTGAGGTTGGCGTCCCATTTCTTGAATCGTTTCTATAATGTCGTAAGGTACTCCCAGGTGCCGTAAGTGGAGCTCCGAATGCGTTGTTCGATTGTGAGCGGCCGTGGGAGGTCGGCGTTGATGCGACAGCGGAGGGTGATGAAAAGAGAGCAGATTTCGGTCTGCTAGAATTAGGAGGAGCGGGTGAGGGCGAGGATGATCCTGTTCGGACGAAGGGATTGCTGCGGCGCTGAGCCGAGCCATTCGGATTGGAAGCCATGATATTGTGTAGTTGCGAGCATCAATCGCGGCTTTTATTGATGCGCTATGGTGGCGGTTCGTGACCCAAGCTCGGCATATGTATAAACAAAAGTCGCACAGGGTCGCACAGAAAGAGATAGAAGACGCTTCGACGATCAACGCTTGAAAAGGGTTTCAACAGAGAATGAATTGGAATGCTTTTTGTGCAGCTGCTGTTTTCTCGAAGCAAGTGACATGAGGACGCTCATTGTTTGACGTAACAGAGAGTGACAACGGCCTGGTACTTGTTGATTGCCATTGCAATCCGTTGGCTGGGGAGCCGCCCCGCGAAAGTAAACACAGCACTTCCACGTGACAAGTATGTACCTATGTACATGTACGTACGAGGACTTGGCAAGTCACTAGACCAACCTAGGACTAGCGTCTCGTTTGACGGATCCGCAGCAAATGCCAAAAGCTCGAAATGCAATTGCAAACGACCCAAACTGAACCCAAATTTGATCGCGCTTCCCATTTTGTTGGCTGGGGTATACTCATCGTCACGCGAGACCCAAAATTCTGCAATTCTGCATCCGTCGTCAACTTTCACGAACCTGCACTCACGCAGATCAGCGAAAAACGGGAGGCCTGGCCTTGATGTCATCTTTCTTCTCATCACAACTCTGTACATGACGTTGAAGTAGGGCGACCCGTCATCTTCCAAAATCTTATCGAGAACATCTTGTTGTCCATTTCGGCATTCTGTCTGCCAGGCGACACTCAACTGAATTGGACTTCTGAGATCTAACCATCCCGTGTAAAGAGGCTGATTTTCTCCTTCTTGAAACAATTTTCTGATCTCTGGACAGTAGGCTTCAACTACTAGATCCTAGCAAGAGTCGAGCAAACAATGAACAAACCAGGACCCGTATACGTGCCGCACGATGGCTACAATCCACACCAAGATTTTGCCAACGACGCGCAGGCTTCGCGAAACTCTGCCGTTTATCAATCGAATGGAACGTCTGGGGCTTCATTTGGCGACCAACAAAATGTTGCCTTCAGTTACAGCCGCAGCGTGATACCTGGTTTAGGATTAGGGGGAGCAATTTCATTGGCACAGCCCTGGACAGGTTCCAATGAACATGCTACAAGCTGGCAAGCGCAGTCACAAAATTTGCCCTTGCTGACGTCGACTCCACCGGTGGTGCAAACCTGTCACGCGTCAGTCAAGATCCCTGGCCTGAAAGGACGGCGCGACGATGTCTCCGAGGATGGTGAGGTAGGCGAAGACGGCGAGATCGAGGAAGATTACGAACCCGCCGATGTTCATCAACGACCTATAAACGTGGGACAAATGCAGAAGCATAGTTCAACTGCAGCATCACTCGTTCCTGATATAGCGTATCAACAACTCGCCAACGAACGTGACGGATCATATTCTCCACATCTGTCACCTCAGGAATTCTCTAAACACGCGTTGCCCGGTTCTCAAAATCGTTCGCACACGTCTACATTCACTACAGGGAACCAGCGGTCGCCAAACCAATTGCGAAAAGATGACCTTTGCGATTTGCAGAACCCAAAACCCGCCAGAAAGTTGCTGAAGCAAGATCAGTTGGGACACTCTCGTCTAGAAGATGCAAGAAAGAAAGCCAAGGATGCCATTCTTTACTTGTGGCCCTTGGACGTTCGATTCCATCATTTGCTTGCCGAAGGAATCGACAAGGCCCTCCTCAAATCTCTATACCAGGACCTGGGTCTCAGCGCTGATGAACCATCTCAGACACAGAAAGCTGTCGACGATACGAGTTGTGTAGTGGAGGCGAAATATAGCGAACCGACGTCGAAGAAGAAGTCTGAAATAGAGCGGTCCGAAGAGTCCATATCTGCCACAAAAGACAAATCTGAGGAGCGAAAGGATCGGATCGCGCGTCTTCTTGCGGCAAGGGGCTCGAAGCAGAGCGTCTCAACAGCTGCTGTACTACAGCCGCAAAGTCCCATGTCGCTCGCGGCTGATCACACGAAGAAACAGATGCAGGCGCAGAAACCTGCTTCGGCAGAGGCAGAGGTAGGCATACACACGCAAACGCAGACCCACGCACAGGCAGAGGCGCAGACGCAGAACAAAGCAGATAAAGGCGCCAAGTCATCCATGTCGCATCTGGAAAAATCGAAGTTGATTCAGCAGAAGCTAGCTGCGTTAAAAAGGGCTCGTGAAATTCCGCAGAGTCCCAATGCTACACAAAACGAAAGCGGCGATCTTGGACACAATGAACCATCACTCGAGGCTTCGAAAGCCACAAATACATCTGGGCTCTCGGAATCGATACCGGGGCTTTCCTTATCTCCTACCAAGACAAGCTCGGAATCGAGTGAGGCAGCTGGAGAACCGAGACCAGCCCACAACGCTGCTGTCTCCCAACGTGCTAATCATCCAACAGCTTTTGACCAAAACCTCAAGTCTCGACCCTTTTTGATAGACATCAGTGACGAGGAAGAGGATGAAGGTGAAGAAATGGAAATTGACTCGCCTGCTCATCCACAAACCACTCAAAGTATACTTGCAACGACAACACGGCACGATGCTTTATTATCCGACTCCTTACCTATGTCAGAATCCGCCATGAGTCGTGGAGCACAAAGTCCCACATCAATCCCTATGTTATCACGCAGCGCCAGTGGAAACAACGGAGGTGACCTGGAGAGCATGAATAAAATGATCGAAGAGATGAAACGGAAGATCGCCGAGGCGGAGGCCCGCAAGAAGGCTAAAACGTCACGACAAGGTTCTCCAGCTCTGTCTCAGCGTCATGATAGCTTTCTCGAAGACAACTGGGATACGACCCCCCGTCAAAGATCTGGCGAGCCACACCATGGCGACTTGTCGGCCGGGTCAACCCCCAGTCCAACCCAAAGTCGACGGTCACGCTCTCGAGTTGCTAGCGAGCGGTTGCCGCTGCTGGAAGCTCGGCGCAGGGGGCGACTGGAAAAGCTCAGAGACCTCCAAGCCCAAGTCGCCAGGATCGAAATGGAACTCGAGAATGATAAGTTAGAACAGGAGCAGCTGGTGGAGGACATGATGGAGTCCGACTCCGAAAAGGACGAAGCGCTTCAGCCAGCAATCGAGGAAGCACTGACAGCTAAGGCTGTCCAAACACCACCGATTTTCGAGGAAATGGACGTTACGGAGGACTCATTACCTGAAAGTACTAACACGCAACACAAAGAACAACAGGCGGCACTTATTGGACTGGAACAGAACGCCGAACTTTCGGGCCAAATGTCTGCTGGCTGTGTACCTGTCTTCAACGATACTGCAACTGTTGAGAACAGCAAAATCAATAGCGACGTAGCAGAAGCCAATCTTGGCGAAATGGCAGCGACGAGTCCCAGTGAGAATGCGATAACAGCCAGTCATGGATCGACGTCAAGCAAGATGGACACATCACAAATTGATGACGCTCCACCTGTTGCGCAAGTAGAAGATGAGGACGTCGTCATGGAGGACATTGCGCACTCGGCGGACGAGGATGCGGGAAAGGATACCAGGGATGCCTGTGAGCCTCCAGGTGTCACACAGCCATCATTGGCTGCTGGCAATGAGCCCGCGCTGCTAGCCAGGCCCTCGTCTCCAGTCAAGGACAATAAAGGTCCTCCAGCGGTCGAACAAGCCACGCCTGCGGCCAGCTCGCCAACTGCAACCAGCTCGCCACTCGCAGCCAGCGTCCCGAATACACTCGTGCATTCGGTCGATGACGAAGCTCCTTCATCAAGTAGTCGTCGGACAAGTTTCCTTCCTTACGAGACTCCACTGCAGTATTTCCATGCCTATCGATTTCACCCCTCGTTCACGCAATCTGTTGCCGGTGGGTTGCGCTCATTAACATACAGCAATAAGATTGATGTGAAGAAGGAACTGTGTCCCGACGAGCTAGCTAGTCAATCGTGTCCTCGAGGCAGCGATTGCGATTACCAACATTTTGAAAGCATAAGAGCCCCCGGTAAGTAACCAACCTCCCCCAAGACTAATGAGATTGAATACACCACAAGAAGAAGGAAACAGTGCCGCAGCTCAAGGTGGGCGCTGACAGCCTCCACTGGACAGATGATCAGATCCTGCTCCAACTCGGGGCCGCCGAACCCTACGAGGGGCAGCAGCGAGAAAACTACATCAGCGGGTTGAAGCAGCTTTTGACGGACTACCGCAATCAGAATATTAGAGACTTTCAGATCATAAGCCAAGGCGTCCTTGACTATAGAGCTCGATTTCTCGGCGACAAGACCAAAATTCTTCCCCTGGGTCACATCACACTCTAGGAGCAAACGGCCCCGGGACCCGACGGCTTGCATGCAAGCTGTCAAAGCGATAACGATGCATTTCACCCATACATTTTCGAACGCGTACATTGTAAGCCACACCCAGTTAATGGCCTGTCAGCGAAATTTAGTTTTCCCATTCTTAGCGGCAACTATGCACGGCGCACAAATTGAAGCGACGCTCGAGATATATCATAATATTTTCTCTCTATCTTCGATCCGTTGCATATGGTACTTATAGCGGGTCAGCAAAGGTCTCTGTGAACCGGACGTTACAGGCATGCCTGCTATGTGGCGTTATTCTGGGACATGAACATTGACGATACCCCCTTTCTCTCTCTCTCTGTCTCTTTTTTTTACTATCCTCAAGACATATAGTCGTTTCCATCGATATCAACATGGCCAAACCACGGTTTTGCCTCAACTTGAAATAATATGCGCACGTAAGTCTTGCAGGTGACCACGTGTCGACTGGCGGACGTTGCCCGTTCATGCCAAGCAAGAGGGATGCGTAAGGTCAAGCCGAACATGAAAGAATCATCTTTCGCTCGCTTTGGGCGCGCATGGAGGCTTTGAAGACTCGCGCTATACCTACGTATCGGAGGCGGCAGTGGCATGCATTTAGGACCGAGGAGGCGTGCGTAGTCTTGTGTGCTGCGGCTGACGCCTGGTCTGGCCTAAGCCAACAAAATAGTAGAGTTGAAGATATCACCTAGGATACCTCAATAATTACATGTTTATTTCGGGCAATATGCTCTTCGCAGTGCGCAACTTTGTGTGGAACACTTGGCTCGTCTACGAGGTATCTGAGTGACATGGCACACGTAGGTTTTGATGGGTGAAGTCCACGACTCTTATGCTCATGTCGTGATGGTTTGGACGAGCCATGGC
Organism: Claviceps purpurea; assembly: GCA_029405325.1. Classification (NCBI taxonomy): domain Eukaryota; kingdom Fungi; phylum Ascomycota; class Sordariomycetes; order Hypocreales; family Clavicipitaceae; genus Claviceps; species Claviceps purpurea. Next base: position 4,095,434 of record CM055782.1, on the reverse strand, counting down.
TTCACTCATACCTGCCCGATATAGAGCTCGTGCAAAGAAGAGGATCAGAAGAAAAACGAGACAAAAAGGGTGATGGAAACAAGCAAACTTGCAGTGAAGTTGCACAAAACCGCCGACATAGAAGAAACCTTGAGCTAGGTGATGAAATATTGCTCGCTATACGGAGTATGAAATGTCATTAATAACATGATGCATGAAAGCGTTCGCTCACTCTTTCCCTCCCCCGATCCCGGCCATCAGTCACACCAAGTACACAAGTACATATCGAACAAAACCATGAATACCCTCTTCCCTTTCCATGTCCCGCACGTTATCCTGATCATAGCTATGTACTCGATTGTCTCATTCACACCGCCTCACCTTACCTCTAATCCTCCGTCAAGCCATTCTCATCCGCAAACTCCTCCATATTTTTCTCCCCCTCCCCCTGAGGCTGCGGCTCCTCAAACAACTCCCTTGCACAAAGCCCCGGATGCAGCACATTCAGCACCACCGCCGCCACCAGCACCAACACGCCCTCAAACCCAATGAACATGGCCTGATCCCCCATAATGGGGCCCGACCACCCCTCACTCAGCTCCGCGACACGGAAACAACTCCGCCACAGAATCAGCACCGACGCAACTGCCAGGCCCCCCAGGAAGAATCTAAAGCGAAGAGCGCTGCGCATGCGTACCATCCGCGGCTCCTGGGATAGCGCAGCGGCGCCTAAGACCTTGCGACGACGGCGAATACGCAGAACAAAATCTAGCGACGCGGCGATGAAGGCCAGCATTGTGAAGACTTGGAAGGCGAGGCCTGCGACCATGATATGGGAGCCGTCATCTGGAGATTCATGGTCCTGGACCGCGATGGAGGCAAGAGCGCCGCCGGTGGCTTGTAGGACGAGGGAGATGATATCACAGGGGATGAACTAGGGATTCCGCTCGCTCGCTCGCTTTGTCAGCTATTCTGGTCATCTCTCTCACTACTTCTTATATCGGTCTCTCCAGATTCATGCCAACTCACAATCCGAGTATAATACTCTGGCCGTAGCCTTGAATTCTCGGCCCCGTATGCCACTACGATTCTCCTCAGGCATAAGTAGCACCCCGCTGCCATGAAGGCCGGCCCTATCGTCAGACAACAGATCTGGATCATGAAGCCGTTCTGCTCCCATGGATTGCTTGAGCTCATGATTCGGCCCGCGTAGCCGACCACTTCGCATAAGAGACCTAGTATCAGCGCGCCGTTGAAGACACCTGCTCGGCGGGTGAGCGCCCATGTTGTAGCGAAGCCGACCAGAGACACGGCGTATAAAGCGAGGAAGATGACGTTGGGGGCCAGGTCAGGCCAGTATTCGTAGAACGAGGAGACATTGTCGCATGTTGGGGAGTTGGGGTTGTCGAGACAGAACGCTTGGAGGGCGTCGTCGGCGGCGAGAGAGGAGGAGGAGGGCGAAGGGGGGGACGGGGTGATGAGAGGATTGCCGGACATCTTCAAATTCTGGCGCGTGCGTGCCCGTGCCTTGGGGTCCCTGGATTTTCAATCGTCAAACTTTTGGAAGTCTAAATTGAGGTGTGTCTTGTATGTTATATTCCTCGTCGTGTAAGTTGTAAGCGGGAGTATGGAGTTTAAAACAGGGAGTGCTCGAAGCGGCAATGGTTCAGATCGGGACGAATGATCTCTTTATATTTCCGGTGCTGATATTCTGGTGGTGGATTGTCAAGTCGTAATGTCAAGATACAGATGAAAGGCGTCAACTTCTTCTATTAACTGATTTGCTCTGCTCGACTCACTGCTTACCTATGTACCGATATTGCCATAACACTCGGCTCCCGGAATCAGCGTCTTTATGTCCCCAGGTAAGCCGGAGAAAAGAGTGGGGTCCATCCGCTTCCGAGCACCGAGGCCCGCCGCCCGCCCTCAGGCTGTGCAGACAGGAACAGTATGTAATATGAAAGGGGTATACATAAAAAGCTCAGTCGGAAGTCCTGAGTCAGATACCTACATGAATACATAAGATGGGGGACACTTATGACTTGGATATTCGGGTTTCGGGTTTCCGATCTTCCACTTCTGGGAGCGACGAAGAGGGGCGAAGACGTCGCGATGAGGCGGCCACGAAGCCCGACACTGTCGCGTTGTCGGGCCGCCCGGCGTCCTTTGGAACGAGGCCGAGTTCTCCATGCCCATTGCCGGCCGAGCCACCCGGCAGCAGTACGTGCGGTAACCGAGTCGACTGACGAATTCGCCCAGGAGCCTCTATGCCGCCGTATTTGGGCTCAACGCTGAATCTCATTGGTCCGTCGTGCTTGCTAGCCATCTTGACTGCCTAATATGTACAGCCTCTTGAAGTCAACAACCTTGGTCGTGACCTTCGTTGTCATCATCTCATAGAAGTCAGGCAAGCTTATTGCCTTTACAATCTCGGTCTTCACATTGTATATCAATGCGAGAATTAGGATATTAATGAATTAGTTATGGTGTCGCAGATGGTCCGTGATCCGTATACGTAGTCGGTCGGAAACCTCCTCTGCGTATGCATGAATGTATGTAGGTCGTGCATTGACACTCTTCTGTATAGCTCATGCCTCGTCATCGCGCGTCTCATCGACGCCAGCGACCTGTACTTCCCCGTCAGGTTCCTTGGACGTGCTGGCAGACCCACCTCGGCGGACGCCAACTCCCTTGAGCTTCTCCGACTGTGGTGGTGTCGAATATGGTGGTGCTGGCTGTTGTTTTTGACCTTGTTCCGCCTGCACTTCCTTGGCACCTGAAGGCACGTTGCCTGTCCAGCCACCGCGTTTGTTGTTCAGAGTCTTGAGTGCAAGCTCCGTGTCCTCTCTGGCAATGTGCTGATGGCTTCCGCCTGGTCCCTCGCTGCCTGCGGTAATCGTTGAGGCTTCACTCTCGCTCCCTCGCTTTGCAAAAGAATAGCCTGATCCTAAGAGGCTCTCATTTCTGACCATGTAGTATCGATCATATTCTTCCACGGTATGCTCCGCGTCCGTGAAACTGTCGAGCGCATCGAACACGTGCTGGAATACCTGGGAATCAACGTCTCGAGCCCATAGGAAATCGAGATGCTCATAGTGTGGAATTTCAGTCGCTACTGTCTGGGGAGGCAACTCTCGGAGCATGACTTTGATGTCAACCAGCGAATCGCTTCCACCGTGGATCAAGACGACAGGAGTTCGAATATTTCGAGTCGGATATTTGGCAACTTTGGAGTATTTTCTCGATGCGGTCATACTCATCGGCTGTTCATCATCGTACATCTGAAAGCACTTGTTCCGAATGATCTGGAACCAGTGCACCACAGTCTTGGTGCTGGTAAAAGAGTACAAATGCGGGTAGGCGGCCAATTTTTGACTGACTGAGATATTCTTCGTCCTCCAGTTGAACAGAAACGCCAGGCCTCGATCGATAACGTAGCAGAACAGGGGAGGATACAACAGCGTTTCCCACATTGCCGCGGAACTGAGGATTGAGCGTCTGCCAAACATAAGGTACAGCACAGATGGAGATGCCTTCACCAAGGAGTCTACCATTCCGTTCGATAGGCCAGCAGGCGCCATGGCTGGTGCTAAAGCGATGAAGGCGTTGACTTTCTGATTCAGCGATGGGTGTATGGCCAAGCTCGCAAAGGCTTGGGCAGTGCCTTGTGAGAATCCAATATAGGAAAGACTCTCTTGTCTCGTTGCCTCCAGAATATACGAGATGGTGTCAGGAATGTCATAGAATGCGAACTCGTCCATGGAGAAATCCCAGAACTTGACGCTTGTTGGAGATGAGTGGGTCGACTTTTTCGAATACTTGTTCCCGCGATTGTTCCCCAGCTATCACACATCCGTTGTTAGAGAAGCCAACATTGACATTCAGAAAATTTGAGAAGGATCGACTCACCCAAACATCGAATCCACGTTCGAGAAGTTCAAATGGAATGCATCGCTTCGCGTCTGTCAGGCATACCCAGACCTCTGAATTCATCAGCAGACCGTGGTGAAGATAGACCACTCTCTTCTTCACGCTGCCGGGCCCGCTGTTAACCTTTTGTCCCTCTTCTCCCCGTCGCCACTGTAATCTGTGAACTCCAAGAAGATAGCCATCCTTGGTCTGCACGATGTGCTCTTCAGCTTCATAGCCCCATATGCGGCAAAGCTCCGCGAAATCAGAGGCATCGCGGACGGAGGTTGAGATTGCTGTGACGCCCAGGACACAGTCACAAGACGGAGAATTAGCGAAAACGTCATCATTTCGGTGACAAGCGGCGGGTTTGCTTACACTTTTTTCTATCTTCGGCTTTTTTGCGTGCTTGAGTGGTGAAACGATTGAACAAGCGTCGCGAGACGAGGTAAAAGAACGATACGACAAAGGAGGCTAGGGACGGTCGTCAGCCCGTATTCTCAACTTCAACGGTAAGACTTAGAGCAGGCATACGTAAGGCAAGTGTGAACACTCGAATGAAGGCCTCAAGGCCAATCAACATAAACGATCCGACGAGTGCGAGGTATTCGTGACTGCGAAATATTATATGGCGGTCAGCGCAGTTCCCAGTTCAGGAGCCAAAGGCCCCTGCAGTTTCCGGCTGAGGTCGTGGCTCACGGGCGTAGCCTCCCTATCAATGGTACCGGCATGTTGATTTTGGGTTGAAAGAATGAGTTAAGTTTCACAGGACGCAATCGCAGTATAAGAGAGTGGCGCTGCAGCCATTTCGCGAACGTGAAGCCGCAGGAACCTTCAAATCAAGGGTGTTAATAAAGTTCATGATTGTGCAAGATCCAAGGGGGCTACCACATTGCGCTCTGGGGAAGGTGGATCTTGGACTCCTAGGCTCCGTGATGTCACTCACTGTCATGCAAAGTTCGATTGAAAATCGGACCCACTCCACTGGTTTGTTCGGTGGATTGTTATTTAACCCACCCTACAGCATCAATCGCCTTTTCAGTTGTTCACAAATACTGACGTAGCGTTGATAAGTTTGAGTCTTTCGAGGCTCTCTTGATGTTAAAGTCTTTTCAAGGCTTTCTTGATGTTGTAACAAGCTGTATGGTATCCATGATGCAATTAAATATGAAAGTACGTCGTCAAAAAATGACAATGAAAAGCCTCGTAAGCGTAATGACATCGACATTTCCCTCTTAAATGAGGACCACCACTCGCAGGCGCACAATTCGTCAGAACCCGATATCCTCTCATTGTAAACCGGCCAATACTCAAGCTCTATCAATGAATAATTTCGCAAGTATTGTCAGTGCAAGCATGGCACACGCGGTACATGATGTGCTGCCAAATTTGCCCAGTTTGACTCATTTTTGGCACCCATGCTAGTACCTATAAACCAATCAACGAAGACCTCCATACCATTTCGCAACTTTTCCTCACCTCGAGGCTCCCACCAAGCCAAGCCGCAACAAACCATCATGCCGTCTTCATGTAAAGAGCTGCGTACGCTACACATCAGCCATTGACAATGGGTCCATTACGCACTCACATTTGCTAACATGTCTTGCTCCCTTTTCCCCAGGCCAAGCCGTCGCAGAATGCCTCCAAGAGTCCGACTGCATCATGGTTCAGCGGAACAAGCCATCCGACTGTCTCCGTGAACCGCTCGCCAGTACGCTCCCGACCCGATGTCAACAGCTTCTCCAGGGCTACGGTGCCTGTAAGCGCGGCATGATCGACATGCGCAAGCGGTTTCGCTCGAGCGTGCCTGTCGCTCACCAGAGTGCGGAGGGCGCAGATACGCAAAAGGACGGCTACCAGCTGTATGCTGGCCAGTCGGCCTTTTCGGCAGGCGTTAAAGAAACGAGTGGGAATGAGCCTATACCCCCAGACTGGAGAGAAGTCGAAAACGAAAAGTATCGACTAGAGCAGCAGCAACTGCAGCAGCAGGAGAGGAAGTAGACTATAAAAAATGGTAGCGGAACAATCAAGTCGCCGATTTCAATGTTGTGTATCTGGCCTTCCGCTCACACCGACGTGAGGTTGGGGCGAAAGAGGTCGAATGACCAGCGATGTTGATAGCATGCGACTACTAAAAAGAAAACCCGTAGAAGAAGAGGGAGCAAAGGAAGGAGGATAAGAACAAGAGGAAGAAGAACAAGATGAAGACGAGGAGAAGAAGACAAGGAAGAAGAAGAAGTAAAGAAAGACACCGACAGGAGAAACATAAGGCAGTATGGGCTGTTCATGGCTCATGCGATGGGCCGATGGCTGCGAACTTCACCGTACATAGCTGGAAACCCATCCATGCGCACACAATCTGCCTCCGGAAACATTTCTTCATCAAATTAGATGTCATTTTTGGACACAGAGCCTTTCGATACCACACCATTGTTTGAGCTACACCCTGTACTATATCATTGTTGCGCACCCCTCAATATAAACTGTATTAAAATCAAAATTTGGTATTGGGGCCTTAGATCAGTGGTAGATTATGTGATTCCAGCTTTCGGGAACTCCACAGGGTCGTCCGTTCGATCCGGGCAGGCCTCAATTGCGATACAATTTTTTTTTGTTTTTTTTTCACGGGCCGACCTGATCGATGCCTCGTTCGGACTTCGGAGATGATAGATCTGATCACTATTTTTTCTGCGCGCATGGCCTAGCTAACATTACAATTTCTTACTCTCTTGGGCAGCTCAGTGCAGACCAAGTTTGATAAGGTTTAGATATTAAGATAACGTCATCTCTTTCAACTCACTTGGAAAGCTTCCGTAGCTCAGTTGGTTAGAGCTTCGTACTAATAAACGTTAGTGATGCGGAGGCCGCAGGTTCAAGCCCTGCCGGGAGCAAAGCGCTTCAAGCTGCTTTCCAATTTTTTTATTTTTGTTCCTTTTGCACCAGCCAGATTCCCTACCTCGTAGCCTCCCGTTCTGCCCTGGCCAGACTGCTCATTGGCAGACAATACCGTTCCGCGCGTGGATAATACATGCATGCACATCATGAGGTTCGAATTATCTATCTTTGTCTCTCGTTTTGTCGCCTCCGAAAGCCTCCCATACATGCATACCCGGGAATATCTTTTTCACCTTTGATCGGCATATATGATATGACGATGCGGCCCCGGAGAGCAAGACAAGCCAACATTTTTGCTCTCCGTAGCATGTCGCAGGACGAACTGACTGACTATCCTAGTGACGGTCAAGAGATACATTTCTCTCTGTACGACATACAGCCAAATTGTTTGTCTGCATAAAGGGACCTTACGAGCCCCTATGACTCCCCCTACGTCTCACGAGTCATGACTCATGAGCCCTCATGGCCCCTACTCCGTCTTTTTAGGTAGTTACAGCGGGCTCGAACAGAGCTGGCAGAGCCCTTCTTTTAGCCTCTTCGTCCACACCTTCCCGCTGGATTTACCTTTTCAAGTTGCCGAAACTCAAAGTGGGTTTGTATTTGGACTCGTCGTGGGATCCGAAATCCCAAACGGTATAGAACTGGGTCAGAAACGGCGTGCCGATCAGGGAGAAGCCGTTGCTATTGCCATCCTCAAATGGCGGCCAGCAAGCGTCTTTCCGATTTGCGAAACCTGGCCGGGCCAGTTGGTCTCCGGTCAGAGTCACGCTGGACGAAGTAGCCTCGTCGGGACCAAGCTCAAACGTGACGGACCAGGTTGAGTTGAACTCTGTGCAATTGAGGATACGCTCCGAGTGCAACAATTGGGTATAGTTCCAGCCCAGAGCCCAGTATACTTTGTCGATCTTGCTCTTGTCGAGGCTGATGCTGCCCGCGCCGGTGTCAAAGACCGCGTCGCCGGAGTCGAAAGAGATCCGCCAGGAGGTCGAGGACAAGCCGTTGTCGACGCGCTCGACGCCGCCGCCGGACGTCTTTACGGTCAGGCTCTGAAAGCGGGAGCGCCAGACGTCGAACTGCCCATTTCGTTGCACGACGGGGACGGTCGCCAGGGGTCCCTGGGCGAATTCGTTCTCTCGAGAGTCGCCGAGGGTGAGGAGGCCCCCTTGTCCTGGCTCCTGAGTCTCGGAATTGTTGTAGTAGATGGCGAATCTAGGCTTGTCGAGCTTGGGAACGAGCGAATGCATTACGGTGCTGGTGTGGTTTACGGAGATGGAGTTGAACGATAGTCCGAGGAAGCCGTCGGCGGCTGCCGCGGCCCAGTTGCTTTGGCTTGCCGATATAAAGTTTTGGACCCAGCTCGTCTTGCCGACCGAGAAGACGTCGTCGACAACATCTCCTGCCGTGGCACCACCCAGGTAGTCGATGGATGCCTTTTCACCCGTCAATTTGCCGGTGGACGAGTCCTTGACCTGGTAGCCAACCCTTTTGTACCTTTGGTCGTCTCCTACGTCAGTAAAACCTATCGGCTAGTCGCGTGGATGCTTCGGGGCCTCGACTGGAAGCTTCGCTCACCCGCTGACGTTGGGAGTCGGGACATGCTTCCCGCGCGAGGTTCCCGACGAGGTGGCACTCCCCGCCCCACTTTTTCAGTTAATCTTGGTTAGGGTTAGTTAGGATTAGTGGTTAGGATTAGGTGTTAAGGTTAGGATTAGGTGTTAGCTACTGGAATTTGTAATGGAAAAAGTGGCGTTGGGAGTGCCACCTCATGTAGCACCTCTTCCGGCGCGCAGGCAGCATCAGTGACCCATGCCGTCGAACTACCAGTGTCGAACAAGAACTGGAACTTCTTGCCCGGGGTACCTATGTCGAGTTGGACAACATTCTATACGCAGTGAGTCTTGGTGACCTCGGTGAGTCTTTGAGGAGTTTCTGGGACCGGAAGGGTTTGCCACTGCAGCTTCAATTCCTTATAGAACTTACGTAGCCGTTTCTCGTGATGGGTAGATCGAGCACCGCTGCGGCAGCGGCCGGAACGAAGGCGGAAAGTCCGCCCAAGACCCATAAATTATGTGACAACATTTCGAAAAAACTCAGGTTGATGGGAGACTATAAGAATCGACGCGAAGAAGTGGAAGATAATGATTGACGACACGCGATCTTTATAATGAAAGATAAGGAAGACCAGCCCATCATCCTTCCCCTACATAACAGGAGAGGTATACCTAGTGTCTATTATTATCACAAGAGCGCTGGCGACGTGTCGACCGTCAGTTCATCCTTGCTTCAAGCGGGGCAGCCTCGTATTTCACCAGTTCAGAGCGCCAGGCTGCCTTCACACTCGCAAAGAGTTAAAGAGGCTATCGGCAACATCGTGAATACGTAGGTCCATGGTGAGGCGAAGAGCAGATCCTCCGTAGCCTCGGTCGTATTGTCTTGCTTTAGCCTGGCGATGAGAGCGGCGAATGTCGTGTTTTCGGTTCAGCAAGCTGCTCGCGAGATGATGGTATGTACATACATACATACAAATCTTGAAGTCTCTACGGAGGATGTACCTAAATCATATGTTCATAACGGTGTGATTAGCCGCCATCATGCAGCCTGAAGTTGATGCAGACCGGCTCCGAGAACGCGGTCCGGTTGGCTATGGTATGTACAGTACCTACCTCCGGTCGCACCGCCAAAGTGCTTGTATCGCTTCTAGCTCTGATGAGAGACGCGAGCATTCGGCTTAGGCCGTTTCCAAGCCCGAGATGTTCAAACGAGGATTGTTGCTGCAAGTTGTAGAGTCCGTACGGTCACTGACACGATGATCGTGCTTCGCAAAGATCCCCAATGAGCGGGAAGTACATAGGAGGTATAGGTACGTACCTAGGTACCTCGGACGTATCATGCATATGTACATTTGTACTCCGTACTGTGCCTCAGTTTACACTGTACAGTGACGAAACCCCTCGAACGCAACATCATTTCGCAGGCTGCATGCAGCTGAATGATTGCTTCTTTCCCCGCGTACCCTTATTACCAACAAATTTATGCACAGATACACTTCTTTCAAAGTCTACAGATTAGTTGCGAAGAAGAACAACTGAACTACAATTTCAGCGCGTTCTGTGTTTATTGCGTCTTCACGAGACCATTGTCTGGGTTGTCCAAGAGACGCGGGCAGAGTTCCGTCCCGATTCTTTCTTCGCGTCGTTGACAACTCCAACCAGGAACCAGTCGAGGAACAGGAGCGACCACGGTTGACGGCTCTCGAGGTCCCTTTCCACAACGTCGCATCTCGGACAACCCAACAATCGAACTAGCTACCGTCAACAGAGTCCGAACAGGATAGCAAGAATCCGATGATCTTCTAGCAACCTTACCTCTAAAGACTCAACATGTACTATCGACCAATCTTCCTATCAGCGGTCCTCCTAGCGATCACCATCTTCACCTTCTCGACCTGGTCGCCGTACATTCTGTCCACAGTATCATGGCCCTCGCCCTCACAATCACCCTTGCAAACGGGATCATCACAGGGCCAGTCTCCTAACGATGCCACGACGCTCTTGTCCCACGGAAAGAATCGCCGCCCTAAAACGGAGCATCTTACCCTTCGAGCAAACATGCCGCATGAATACCTGCCTACCGCCCACAATCAGCGACGCCTCATCGTCATAGGCGACATTCACGGCATGAACACCGAACTGGGCCACCTTCTTGACAAGGCCCGCTACGATTCATCGCGCGACCACGTCGTCACGCTGGGCGACATGGTCAACAAGGGCCACGACTCAAAGGGCGTATTGGCGAGACTCATGGCCATGAACGCGAGTGCGGTTCGGGGCAACCACGAAGATCGCCTACTCCTAGCTCTTGAAGAGTACCATAACCGCGCGGCGCCCGCTCGGCACGGCGACAGCGACAGCGACAGCGACAGCAGCGAAGACGGCAACGACCAACCCAACATAAAAAAGATGCGCAAAAAGGACAAGAAGATCCTCAAAGTCGCCAAGTCCTTGACCGCCAAGCAAGTCAAATGGCTCTCCCACCTACCCGTTATTCTCGAAGCGAAGCCCCTACAATTGTACTTCGTGCACGCCGGACTCGTCCCCGGCGTGCGACTAGACAGACAAGACCCCTGGGCAGTCATGAACATGCGCTCGCTAGTATATCCCCAGGCCCAGGAAGAGCTTCGCCGCAAGACACAAAGTACATCCAACTCGACCGCGCTCCCCAACCAGGAACAAGACTCCCTATCAGGCGCAGAAGAAGACCCACAGGAAGACAACAACGATGATGATGATGAGGATGAGGATGCCCAACCTGACAAGGACCATGGTGATGACAACACCGCGGAAGATACCAGCCACGTCATCGCCGTCCCCCTCGATGACCACTCCGGCGAACAATGGACCAAAGCTTGGGACCGCTACACCAAGCACCGCCCCAAATCGTCCCGTCGGACAGTCATGTACGGACACGACGCCCGGAGGGGCTTCATGAAGGGGAAATTCACAGTTGGGCTGGACTCGGGCTGCGTGAGGGGTGGAGCTCTGACTGCTCTCATTGTGCAGGCTGGTGCGGGACATGAGCCGTTTCGATATACAAAGATTCATGTTCCGTGTAAGAAGTTTGCTTAGGATGTGAATGGGATTGGGAATAGGAATGGGAATGGGCCGTGGATGCACCACGGGGAGAACCATACTGGATCGCTGCTGTTTTTTGTTTCCTCTTCTCTGTTCTTTTGTCTGTGCTGACTTTCTTTTTTTTACGTGCTCTTTCTGTGTATTCTTGTTGTGATTGTTGCGCTTTATGTTGCTGGGCCTGGACGCGGGGAGGTGGGATGGGAGGGGATGGGATGGGATGGGAGGAATGGATTGGATGATTTGATACCCCTGATGTTGTAGTTAGAATGTGTCTTCTTCCGTTCGATAGCAAGTTTAATGTCTCGTTTCGTGCGTCTCTTTGATTATACGACGTGGGATGATATGCAGCGTAATTCGTGTCGCGGGAGGCTCATTGAGTCCATGGTACGTTGTGGAGGGGCCGATATACGAACGAGATTGGCCAGTGCTATAAGCTAGAGATGAGTTGTCACACTTAGAGGCAAATATGGGGGTGTCGTAGAGATCGAAAGTTCCGGTGATCAAACTGTCAAAAACTAAGGGTGTAGAGATCTGGCTTTACGAGTAGTGCAACAAAATACAAACGGCTTTAGCAGCCTTGTTTTCCATCCGTGTTATGCTAGACCTCGATGCGAAGTTCCAAACAAAGGCACTGCAACATAGCCCGAGAACACATCCCATCTGACCTTCCACCATCTACGCTGCGAACCTATCCAGTCAATGAGGCCGTTGAGATATAATTGATGCTTTTATTATATACTTATGCACTACATATCAGCAAGAAAGGCCGGAGGAACAAAACAAGAACGAGAAATGACCATTTTACGCAGACAGCTTCTTCTTCAAAATGTCCTTGAGGGTAACAGCATCAGCAGCAAACTTGCTGATACCCTCGCGGAGCTTCTCAACAGCCATCTGGTCCTCATTGAAGTCGAATCGGAACAGGGCCTCGTCCTTGATGTATGACTTGCGGTCGATGTTGAGGGATGAGGCTCCGGCGGCGTCGAGCTTCTTGGGGACGGCCTCGGAAGAGTTGAGGAGGTCTTCGAGCAGGTTGGGCTGCCAGTTTGTTAGCGACATTGTTATTTGGAGCGATGACTTCAAGGGTGTGATGTAGAATCAATTCCATTCCTCGTGAAGATGCCCATTTCCATGGAAAGTTGACTTACAGAGATGGTCAGATAGTCGCAGCCAGCCAGCTCGGTAATCTCGCCAGTGTTACGGAAGGAAGCACCCATGACAATGGTCTTGTAGCCAAACTTCTTGTAGTAGTTGTAGATGCTCTTGACGGAGGCGACACCAGGGTCCTCCTCCTTGCCGTACTCCTTCTTGTTGGCGGCCTTGAACCAGTCGAGAATGCGGCCGACAAAGGGAGAAATGAGGTAGGCGTTGGCCTCGGCAGCGCCAATGGCCTGGACCAGAGAGAACATAAGCGTCAGGTTGCAGTTGATGCCGTGGTCGCGCTGCAGGATCTCAGCAGCCTTGATACCCTCCCAGGTGGCGGCGATCTTGATCAGAACGCGGTCCTTGGAGATGCCTTGCTCCTTGTACAGCTGCGCAAAGTGTCAGCCGCTATGAGTGCTCTCAGAGTTTCCCCCGCAGAAGAATGACTCACGTCAATAATGTGCAGAGCCTTGTTCACAGACTCCTTGGTGTCAAAGGAGAAACGGGCATCGACCTCGGTGGAGACCTTGCCGGGAATGATCTTAAGGATTTCCTTGCCGAATTCGACAAGTAGACGGTCTAGAGCGTGGTCGACCTGAGACTCGATGTCACCGCCCTGTTGCTTGCCGTACTCGATGGCGACGTCCATCAGCTTGGCGTACTCCTCCTTCTTGGAAGCGGCCAAGATGAGGGAAGGGTTGGTGGTAGCATCCTGGGGCTTGTATTTGCCAATGGCTGGATAACGAAGTTAGCATTACGTTGCAATCACTGTAGAGCATACAGCGAAAGGCCGAGAGATTGGCGCTCCTCCAGGTGCAGCAATTCAGCGGCGCAACAAATGCGCCAATGTAAACCCAGTTGATCGACGCGGAAGAAGGAATATACTAACAGGCAAAGTCACCTATTCACACAAGTCAGCATACACGGTTGAGACCAGAGCTTGAGGGGAAGTGGGAGAAAGTACCAGAATCAGACACGACGACCTAGATCAGCGCGACCAATGCATCCACGTCAGCTTCATTGCTCCTTGTCCATCCGCCGCGGCTCTGTCTTGCGAATCGATCAAACAGAAACAGGCTACGGCTGGAGTTATACGAAAACCAGCAGAATCGTCGACAAAAAACCGTTTCACCAATTTGCTCCGCGACGCCGCAGCATCACGGAGACGCCATGGCGGGCCAATGCGCGTTGTTGTTCCGTTGGCTCTTGTCGCTTTTTTGGTGAGAAGGAGGGGCAGCGGTGGGGTTCAACACTTACGGTGCCAGTGGCCTTGAGCTGATCGAGAGAGGTAGACATGGTGGACGATAGTATGTTTTGCAATATTTCGGGTTGGAAGAGGTCGGAAATGGAAAGCCGTGATCAGCGTGAGAAAAATACAGGAGGTCTTTTGTAGTGTAACTGCAGATGAGGCGGACGAGGGAAATTAGTTGAATAGAAGACGGGAGAAGGGTCAAGGTGGAATTGATGACCGAAGAGGTGGAGAGCCGTCCTTGTCGCGGGGCGTCATTGGGGAACTTTGACAGCGTTGCGGCGTTGCCACGCCCTCGAAGCGGGGATCCGTCTTGGCTCTTGAAAGTTGAAGGTCCTTAGTGGGGGTCGGCCACGCGTGATTGGCCCGCCTATCCCGCCCGCCATCCCCGGCTGCCTGCAGACCGCCCACAGCAGCTCCATCGCCACGATTCGCCAGACGTCAGAACTTAGAAGTCGGAACCACCAAGCTCGGGCGTGCCGCGTCGCACATCCGCCAGACGAGTCACCGACCCGCCCGATCATCGTTGATCCGCATGAACGCGATTCCGTCGCATCTACGAATACGATCACTACTACAAGGGCCGTGATTTTTCATTCTGCACTCACCAGGCAGGACAATAAGTGGTATGTGGATAAAAAAGAGTAACATGAGATACCTCTTGCGTCAGTTCTTGGTACATGGACAACTCTATGTCGCCATCTTGCCCTGAGCTCCCCCTACGTAATGCAATGACTTGGTGAGAAAAGAAAAAAGAAGCCCCCTTTTTTTGTTCCAACGCGCCGCATCCAAAAAAAAATCTCGTACATGGTATAAGGTCAGCACCAGACCCACAAAGGAAAGAAAATCGCGTGCCCTTGACAATGTTGAACCTAATAAGCGATGTTCGACACTTCGATCCCAGGAATTCAGTCACAGATTATTCGACTTAGACTATCACTCCCCCCTAATCCTCGGTGATGTCGCCGTACTCCCACATACCAAGACGATCCTGCTTCGCCTGAGCCTCCACCTTCCGAAGGTGCTGCAAGTATGACTCAAAGGCCCGGCTTCGCTCCCAGACCTTGAGCTTCTTGGGCACCATGCCGTAGCCGCTGGCAACGATTTCCTTGTTGATCGAGTCGTTCAACCCGGGCAATTCATTGTTCTTCGCATCATACAGCGTGATGTAGCTGATGTTCTCATTGCTGTCGACAAAGTCGAAGCTGCCGACCAGTCGCTTACCGTCAGTGATTTCATTGATAACACTGATGGCCTCTTCAAAGTAGTCGGCCCCAGTAGGAAGCTGGACGAACGAGAGCGAGGCATCAATCGCTTGCGCTTTCAGTTTCTGGACACCGAACTGGGTCTGGTCGAGAGAGCGCAGGTTGGCCCATGGGATCTTCTCCGAGTTCCCGTAGTCAATATACTGAACTTCGGCGACCTTGGCAGTGCGGTCGTTGGCGCGAACGCGGGCACGGTACCACTGTCCATCGTAGGAGAATTTGGCTGAGACGAAATCTCCCGTCTTGGGCGGACCGGCGAGCGGTTTGTTGTTCTTGGAGTCTAGTTGGAATTTCCGGAACTCAGTCATCATCGTTTCCAGAGCGGCAGTGCCTTTTCCGATCTCCTGGATCTTCAGTCGTCCGTTCCCATCAATGTTGGTGATCATGACATCGCGGTAGTCCGTCGGCTTCTTGTCCAGCGTCACCTCGGTCTCAGCAGCGGTGTGCCCGTTCTGCTCTACCTCCTCGCCGTCTTGATCTTGAGCAGGATCATAGTCATGCCATAAGCCCTTTCGCGCGTCCTTGGCCTTCTTTTCGGCGGCGAATAGTTCTGCCGAGTTGCCGGACTTCTCTGCAGAGTAGGCATGCACCGATGCCAGGCCTTCCTCTACGAGCACCTTGGCAAAGCTTTCGCGGTTCACGTACAGAGCGCCGATGAATCCGCCAACCTTGTCCATGTCGTAAATATCAACTTCGCAGTCTCTCTGATTGCACCTTCGGTTGGCGAGATCCAATGCCTCCTTGCCGAACGGCTCACCGCCCTTGCCATCAGGCCCGGGGGCACGGGGTGCACGAATGCCACCCAGAACCATTGTAATCTTCACATGCTCTCGGGGGATTAGAATCGTGAATCGGGAGCCGGCCTTGCAGAAGTCGACAATTGCCGGTACCTTCTTTTGTCTCTGCAAAGTGGCAAGCATGATCTTGGCCTTTTGAGCGTTATCTGACAGGTTAGTGTACTGCCTGGCTTTCTGAGGCTTGCCAGACCACATGCCCTTGAGCTCTTCTTTGGCTTTCTCCTGCGCAGCAAGGAGATCGTCATAGTTGGACGCCCTGTCCGTATCGTCATTTCTGTGGCGAATCACCGATGCCCAACCAGCTTCGACTAGTAGCAGTGCAATATTTTTACCCTTTTCAGTGACCGTAGCCACTTCCTTGGCCTCGAATCCTTCGCTGGCGGGCTTCTTGCCGTCAACACTGATCTTGACGTGTTTCCCAATCAGTTTCTGACGCAAAAACTCCTTAGCTTCGTCTCTGAATGGACTCTCGCTGGGCTCACTGGTGCGAGGTCCACGAATGCTACTAAAGCTGATTCGCTTCTCGACACCAGTCTTGTTCTTCACCAAAATAGTATCTGCACCAAGAATCTTGCTGACGGTCATTTCTTGATTGCCGCCATCAGCTTTGGCGACGTGATTCTTGTGGAGGCGAAGTTTCTTTGCCTGAGCATCCTTTTCAGCTGCTCTGAGCGATGCCATCTTCTCGCCCAACAGTGTCGAATGAAAGTCGTTGCAACGTGCAAGACCATCCCGCAATAGGAACTCGGCAATGTTGCCGCGGGGATGAATCACATTGGCCACTAATTGGCCTTGAGGGCTGGCTCCGACGATTTCGACCTTGACTTGTCGTTGTAACAAACGACTCTCGACAAATTGTCGAGCCTCGTTGCCATACTCTTCGGCTGGTTGAGTTGTGCCAGTGGATGCGTTTGGCCTCTCGGTGGAGGGTGTGCGGATGCCAGCGACGAGGGTCATGGGCTGTACATGCTTCTTCTCTGAAAGCAGCAACCTTACTAAGAGCCTGTCGCCGCTAAGAACTCGCTCAACAATGCCGTCGACAGTCGTTCCCTTCCACTCCTTTAGGAAATCAGGTCCGCCGAGATCGTTTTGCACCTCGATCACGCCTCCGGCTCCAGCCCAAAGCCCTTTACTCTCAGCCTTGGCCTGAGATTCGAGCTCACGAAGCTTCTCAAGGCGCTCCAGGATACCCTCATCCTCCTTGCGACCGGCATCCTCACGAACTTTCACCCAGCCAGATTTGATCAACTCATCAGGTAGCTCGCTGCCATCCTTCAATTTGACAGTACCAAATTCCCGGCCCGAATTGGGAATAGTGTACTGAACGGTACATTGGACCGACTTGCCGACGACGAGATTTCGGAGGTATTCTCGAGATTGGAAAGCAAAGGGTTCATCCCCCTCTCGTCTCAAGTGAGGTGCGGACACGTACGCTAGCGACAACGATCGTTCGGCCGTGGGATTGTTGGGGCTCGTCAAGATGAGCGTGTCACCGCTTGAAACACTTTTCACATTTCCGATAAAAACTTTCGACATTGTGAGGGAACGCGACCAAGGACACTGTCTCTCAGAGATGGTAAAGAGTTAGCCAGCTGTAATTCTTTTGCGTTTTTGTGAATTGTCCGGACAGCAGATATTCAGGTCTTCTGATTGGCCACTAGAATCCAAATTTCGCGCCGTGAACTACCCGTGCTCCAATTTCAATCCGGCCTCAAGCTGGATACTGGATAGGCGATCAGGCGAAGACGCGACTGGTGCTTTAGGGCAAAGCTTCATGCATTTCAAAGACTCACCAGAGAGAGGAGATGATGAGAGGGGAAAGGAGGAGACAGTGTAAAATTAAACTGTCACGAGAGTGTTAAAAGTGAATCGTCGAATGGGAATATCAAGGAGGAAAAATGGCTGCAGCTATGGGTCGTGTCTGGATGTTCTGGTGTCTTGAGGCAAGGTGTCACCAAGCTTTCCACATCCCCTTGCAGGGGTCAGGGAGCGGCTTTCAGGGGACTATCGACCCAAAATTGATAACTAAGCGAGGAGATCCACCGCAGCTCCGTGGGCCAGTAGTAAGTACAGCTTTGGTACGCGGGGTGGCTGAGGACTCAGAGAGCTCCTTCTAAGGTACATACCTTTGCTACAGATTCGCGAATCCCCGTTCGACAATCTACAAATGACTTACGTGGCCAAGAAGCTCTTGGCACGTAGCCGTTTCTTTTCTTGTAACCCCGTGGCTTTGAATATGTACCTGAAGGAATGGGTGGCTATTGTCCGGCGAAAAGAGGACCACCGTCCACTACGTATCACGAAACAGCATTGAGTGCTTCCATGGCATTGAAGTTTACCATCATTCAATGAATCAATACCTAACGCCAAGGCCATGTCACGAGCTGACCTAGACTGTGGGGTCTTTGAGGCGTACATATATGCGTCGCATTTCGCTGAATATTAAAATGCTGATGTCGGGTGTCAAAGTCTGTTGCGCAAGTTGAGCCAAGCAGATAATGTAAATTATTTTCACCTCAATAGATCCATATCTGTGACTTCACTGCAAGGTCTACCGTTGTTTCGTCAAGCTACATGCAGCAGCTACATACATGCATGCATGGTACCTGCTTCAGGGTACGAACGATGTACTACGCTGCAGCCCACATTTATGAGGAAATCCCGATGACGCCTAATAAGGAGTATTTCGGAGTTAGAAGCAAGATAATGCAGGAACCTGGACATTGATACAAGTTACAACATACCACAGGCGGGACGAGGACCAGCGTTACCAGTCTTCAGAGACTCTTCGTTGTCGCCCTTGCCGAGATCATCGGTGCCGGCATGGATAACGACGGTGCGCTATGGTAATGTTAGTACAACGTGTGCTTCTATCTTGTGGATATCGTTGTGCAGTCGATCAACGCACTCCAATGACACTATGGGGTCCAATGAGCTTGACGTGCTCGTCCTTCACGGAGCCCTTGGCATTGCCCTGGCCATCCGTCTCGAGGTTTCCAAGGTCACCGACATGACGAGCCTCATCGGTGGGAGCGCCGTGGGTTTTGCCATGTGGGTTGACTATTGATACAGCGGATGAACGCGATCAGTGAGGTCTTCTCAGTAGGCGTACATCTACATGCCAGGGCTCAAATTGAGTAGCCTTGTGCAGATTCGTACGTACAGTGCGGGCCGGCAGACGTGCAGCCGTTGGTGTTGTCGCCAAAGGTGTGGATATGGAAACCGCGCTTAGCGTTGGCATCGTTGCCGGTGATGTCCCAGGTAATGGTGGTGGGAGCAGATTCGGACTCCTGCTCAAAGACGACGGTGCCGCCAACTTTGGCGTCACCTCGGAGAACAGCAACTGGAGTCAAGGCTCAAACGTCAGCGAAGATGTCATTGGCAGCACGCTACGGCATAATTGTTTTGGATGAGTCCATCGCGGAGCATTCTTGACAGGTGGGACTGAGCGCCATCTGGAGTTCCATCAAGGTTGCTCCGCGAGAGTGACCAACGAGGTGTTGGGAAAAAAACTCGCTCAAACGGGCTCAGCTGCTCCTCAATTGCCCCTCCCCAGGAAGAAGCTGAGGTATAAGTAGCAGCGATGGACGCCACCTCGAACAGGACGACGAGTGTTTTGGCTTGATAGGCCGAGGACATCTTACCTGCTTTGACCATTGTGACAGTTCGTTTTGGTGTCTAGTTTCTTCGATTCAATTATGCAAGAGGAAGCAGCGAAGTGGAAGTGAAGTCTCGCGGGGTTTGTTGGTGACGGAGGAGAGCAGGAAGTGGAGCGAAGGTGGGGGAAGATTCGAAACAAGAGAACGAATTGACTGAGCAGCACCCGCCCACTCTTCCGTGCCTCGGAGGTTGGAGCAAGGGCTCACTATCGACTGGACGCCTTCAAGACGCATTGCACAGTTCGTCTCTATGTGAATTTGGACCGGCAGCTTTCCGAGAAGGTTTATTTGCTCTATTCGGAGGGGATCAGCCACTTGGTGTTTCGTGGTGATTGTCGTAAAGGGTATCACAAAGTCACCACTGAAAACTCGAAGATGCTGCGGTGATTGATCTGGAACTTGCTTCCCATCAAGAATTACGCACGGAGTAAATGCCGACAGGCGTTGGTTTGGAAGCTGATGCAGAATTGCCAGCCACGTCGAACCTCTCAGTCTCAGCCAACGGCTTCTTCATCGGTTGGAGGTCTGAGTTATATAAGCCACCAGGATAGGATAAGATCGATTTATCGAGCAGCCGCCCTTTGATACCTTGGTACATAATTCAGGTGCAAACAAAACTTGCACGGCACTGTGCAGTCGGCTCGTGGATCGCCTTATTATTAGAGGAAGCCTTGCAGATTATTTCCGTTCCATAGAGTGCTGCAATGCGCCTCGCGAACGGGTCAGCTGCGAGGCTTTGTTTATCAAATGCTGTGCATTGTGGTGTGGTCCGTGGAACACTCCGTGGAATGTATCTTCGTAGATGTCGGAGATCGGACTGCGAACCACAAGGCTCTGGCATCTGCCCAACGGACCCCACACTGGGTACGTACCTAGGTACCTCATATTAACAGGCATCCCAAGACACCCCCAGGCCCCCTCGTCCAGGCTCCAGTGTCGCAACGCTCACACATCCTCGCTGTTGTCAGCCTTGTCTGGTCTGGTGCATTTGTTTGTTGGACGACATCAAGTTGTTGCGGATGATCTCTTCCCAGCTCGTCCACTCGGTTGCCGGGGACAGGTAGGGACTTCTCCAACGTTGCCTACACATCTGCCACCAGGCACCAGGCGTTTCGACGCCAAGAGGACTCTGCGCAAGCAACATCTATACGATCCTGTCCGAGACGCCGTCAACCAGTTCATCCGACAGTTGTCGCTCCTTTGAAGCCAGAGACAGAAGGTCTCGATGTGGTTCTCGTGCCCTCAGCGGTCACTATTTCCTACCATTCGAGCTGTCCATCTTTGTCTAGGCACGGCGCGACAATCGCTGACTCGCTGGATCCAGCTGCGCACCGACGCCGTCATCGACACCAACACCGCCATCATCCCGACCAAAGTCTCGCCTTCAATTTTTAGCTTTAATATTTCCATCTGCGATACGGAGAGCCCTCCTCTTCCCTCGGAGCCGGCCGTATTTTCTGCGCGGCCCCTCGACCTGCTCGCGACATGTCTTTCCGCGGTGACGACCAGCGTCGCTACGGCCAAGTTCCGCCTGTTCAGTATGCAGTAACTGGCCAGCAGCAGCCCGAACAACAAGCCGTCAGTAATGGTAGACGTCCGAGCTTCAATAACGGTGGTGAAGACTTGCTCTACTATGATGAAGCCTATAATCAACCATCCTTCGTCGGTCCACCCTCCCACGGCGGTGAAGGAGACTTGTTCTTAACGAGTCCAGTTGCTAGCGACAACCCGTCTCTGGGTCGTCACGCGTCCAGCAATAGCGCTCTGTCTGGGTATCAGCATCAGTATCGAGACCCGAATCCCTCAACGCCTTTGCATGCGGCCTACAACCCTCAGAGCTTTTCTCCATCCTCGAACACCAGCCCTCAGCGAGCACAACCTACTGCCCTGCCTTATCATCCTCATCCGGCCTCACGCTTCTCTGCCTCCAGCGTCAGCTCATATAATGCTCCGTCACCGCCGGCTTCCAGCTACACCCCTCAGGCGTACAATCCCGCCGCATATGCCACTACGAATACAATATCCCAGGGCCCGGGCTCTCGTCATGGATACACTGGCTACGATCACCACGGCGACGCATCCGGAACGGCTCCCATGTCCCCAAGCTATGAGCAAGCCCCAGCTGGACCGTATTCAACCAATATCTCTCCAACGAGGCGATCCCCGTCTCTGTCGCCCGATTATCAGCAGTCCTTTCCGGCCAGTCCTTCGTCTTTCGCGGCAACCTACTCTCAGGCGACAACGGCATATGATCCGTCTCGCTACAACGCTGGTGGCCACTATCCTGAATATAGTATCGACGATGCTGCTCCATACCCAACTGGAGCCTCTTCAGGTCATAATACAGCGCCATATCCTTCTGTTTCACAAATTCCGGTCGGTCCAAACTATGCGACATCCAGTGATCAACACGTCTACTATGGCCATCAACGCCGAGACTCGTACGCGTCGCCGAACACTTCTCCCTGCATGCAGCCCCAAACATCACCTGGAATCCAGCGGCACCCGACCAACGCTCCGCTTCCAACTCGGCCCATGGAGGACGTTCCAGAGGAGTCAACACTATGGGACGAGTATGGGCAGCCTGTGCCGCATGGCGATGACAACGAACGCCTAATGCAGGATATCGAGGCTGAATTGGGGGGTGCTGACTACTACTCGCAGCACAGGTCGCCATCGTTCAATGGTCAGCTGTCAGACGAGCAAGGTCGGAGACTACGTGGCAACAGCTCCACGTCTGCGCATTCACCTGTCCGCCGAGCCTCGACAGCATCTTATTACGAGGATGATGATGATCCTGAAGGCACAGCTGGAGTGTTGGCCATGCAACAAGCGGAACTGGATGATCAGCGTTTCAGCGGCAATACGTTCATGTATAGCAACACCACCACTGTTGGTGCTCGGATAGATTCTCTATCTCCTTCTGCCGCTGACCGCGAACAAAATAGCGGCCGCGATTTTGGTGGCATGGACTTGGGCATGCTGAGCGGAGGTTATGCTGGCAATTTAGCATATGGAGCAGGTGCCGTTTCTCCAGCAAGGTCTTCATCGATGCAAGATGGGCCGCGACCAATACCAACTCCCACTTACTACAACTCGCTGAGAACGGACTATGACAATGACGCTGCATTTGACAATGCGGAAATGGACTACGGCGGCACTGGTGGATTGCAGGCGCCGGAGGCCCATCGGCTGAGTTTTGACGAAGGACGAGAGGAGCGAGTTTCTTTACACTCACAACACAGTGGTGTTGAGTCGCCTTTCAAAGAAGAATACAAGGATCTCTTCTACCATCCTGGTCCGTCTAGCAGGCCGCTCCCGGCGATTCCACCTGGACACGGCTCCGACAGTAGCTCAATGCTGTCAGCCCACAACAGTGTTCGTTCACAGCACCCACAGACGAATTTGTTGAATACAGATGCTCGTAATTACCAGGCGGAGGGCCCAGAAGCATATCATCAACCTGGAGGTCAACAATCACTTTATCCGGAAAGATCAATATCACTTGGGGGCCATAGCCACACGCCGCCCGTGCAGCCGCCGGCAAGATCCAGAACGGATGCTGCCGAAGATCGGAAGAAGTTTCATCGACAATATCAGACGCCACAGCATGGTCCGATCATTTCCAACTATCAGTCGACCGCCGTGGTGTCTCCTGGTACCTTTGACGGTATCACTCTGCCAAGCGGGCGCAAAAAGAAGTTTGTACCGAGTAAACTCAACGCAGGAGATTTTAACAAGTGCAAGGAACCATGGGCACTGAGCGGAGTTGAATCATGGATTCGTCTCATGGGAGACGGTGAACTGGATCTGCGCGAAAAGACGGTGGAGGAGGCATTGACGAACCTATTTGTCTTCAAGATCCCCACCATGAATGTCGCCGACGCCGAGGCGCTGAGCGGCAACATTGTGATCCAAATGCTGGATTACCAAGTGCTGCTTCCGGACGAAGAATGGGTCAAGTTTGGCGACGGGCACATTTCTGGTGTATTGTGGCAGCTGACTGGCTTGGGTTGCTATTCCCCCAAAGTGCACGAGGCTGACATCAGCGGTCGCTGCTATGCTCATCATTGCACCCGCACACTGAAAAAGATTGATCTAGAGGTCTTGTCAGAAGAGCTCAAGGGCGCCGACACGTGGAATGTGTTTTACAGACTGAAGAAGGAAGACTGGGAATCGAAACCCAGAAAGGAGGTCGATCGTCAGAATATTTTGCACGAGATTGTGACTGGCGAGGAAAACTACATCAAACAGCTCGACATCTTCCGTACCTTGTACAGAGACGACCTTCGCACCAGAAACCCGCCAATCGTCCCCCCCGATAAGCTCGGCAAGCTTTTGGTTGCGGTGTTTGGAAAATTGGACACGGTTCTTAGCATCAACAAAGACCACCTTTTGGCGCAGCTCAAGTACCGTCAGCAGGAACAGGGTCCTTGGGTTGTTGGCTTCAGCGATTTGTTCCGCGAGTGGATTCGCAAGGCTAAAGCAGAATATATCCAATATGCGTCCGGATACCCTCGAGCTACTTACATGATGCGAAACGAAGCCGAGAGGAATCTACTTTTCAAGAACTTTTTGGACGACAGACAGAGGCACAAGTTGTCATCCAAACAAGACTGGACGCATTTCTTGATTACTCCTTTGCAGCGTCTCCAACGCTACATTCTGTTACTGCAAAGTGTGGAGCACAAGATGGTGGGAGACAGCGAGGAGAAGACTAATCTGCAGAAAGCCATTCAGGAAATCCAGACAGTGACTCATGAGTGTGATGCCAAAGTAGCAGAGACGAACAAGAGGGTCGAAATGGCTGAGCTCCACCGTATGCTTATTCCCAGGGGCAAGTTTGGGCTCGACCTGAACTTGGACCATCACGGCCGAGTATTGATCATTCAAGGCGAGCTTCAGCGGATGGGATCCAAAGGCATGCGATGGGTCGACTCACATGTGCTACTATTTGATCACTACTTGATTCTTGCCAAGGCGTCCAAAGATGCAAAGGGGTTGAAGACGTATGACGTTTCAAGAGAAGTGAGCCCTCCCCTTTCAAGTCCGACGCAGAACCCCAATGACTGATCGTCACCTTTTGTGAATGCATCTTGTGCTGATTTTATTTTGTAGCCCATTCCGATGCCCCTACTATTCCTGGACAGCATGAATGACGAGCCTGTTATGAAGCAAAAGGGCCTCACGGCGCCGTTGGGCAGGACAACGGCAGCACCATCAAACGCACAATTGAATACGAGGAATTCCACCAACGGCGGACGACCTGGTTTGGAACATACGCCAACTGGTTCCTCTAATACGTCCATGGGTCCCACTACGTCGAATGATTCGGAGGGCAAGATTCTTTATCCTTTCAAGATAAAGCATCTGGGTCACGAGGTGTACACCCTTTACGCGTCATCAGCCCAAGACAGACTCAATTGGTGTACGAGCATAATCGAAGCCAAGGCCAGGCACGCCAAGGCTCTGTTTACCCAAAACGCCGAACCGTTCAGGCTGCGCGTCCTGGCCGACGCTTCCTTCCACTACGATGTAAACTCGATTCACGCGAAAGCTGTGGGCGTTCCGCTCAAGGAGACGCCACTGGACCGAGCTATCCACGACCTGGAGAGCACCCTGGGTCCTGCCCAAGGCATCTCGCCGATTTGTCGTGCGCAGGTAAACTGTGCTACCGGATTCTTCGCCTTCGGCAAGCCTGCCATTGTCATTGGAACTGATTACGGCATTTACACTTCCGATCCAGCGAATGCTCGGGGTTGGACACGGGTAAGTTGTGTACACGTCTGGAGGATCGCCCCAATACTCGAGGGGTGCGGGGACTTGTCGCAATTTTGATTGCCAAGATTATACTAACTGTGATGGATGGCTCTACAGTCCGTTCAGGTAAACCGTGTCACGCAAATCGCCATTCTGGAGGAGTTTTCAGTGTGTCTAGTCATTGCCGACAAGTCACTCATCTGCTACCCCCTCGATGTGATAGCCCCTGTGTCCGAATTCGCGCCCCAAGCCAACAGCAACCCACGACGTGCCCCTCAGCGGCTCGCCAAAGACGTGACGTACTTTGCCACGGCACGCATGAAGGACCGCTTACTTGTCTTCTACAAGCGCAAAGAGGGCCTACACACATCCTTCAAAGTCCTGGAGCCGATATTCCACAAGGCCGCCGAGAAGAAGGCCCGCCTCTTTCCCGGCCGTCGTTCCGCTGCCGGAAACACCGACACCTTCCGCGACTTTGACGAATTCTACCTCCCCACAGAATGCTACTCCCTCAGTATCTTCCAGACGTACGTCGCCGTCTCGACCTCCAAGGGCGTCGAGATGCTCACCCTGGACAAGAAGCAGCCCATGTCGATCCCGGACCTGAAAGCGCCCGCGAATTCCAGCATCGCCGGCCACATCCGCGACCAGAAACCCCTGGGTATGTTCCGGCTCAACGATAATGAGTTCCTCCTCACGTATGAGGCCTGTGCTGTGTATGTGGACAAGCACGGGGACGTGAGCCGCACCCTCATCATGGAATATATTGGCAAGCATAAGAAGGCTAGGGGTGCCACCATGTACGGACAGTACCTGCTGCTGTTCAACGACGATTACGTGGAGGTACGCAACGCCGAGAACGGCCGCCTGCGCCAAATCATCGCTGGGCGAGATGTGCGCGCGATTGATTATGGTGTTCGGGGCCCGACGGGGGGAAACACGACGTTGTCGTACCAGGTGCATGGGCATGGGGCTCCGGCGAATTCGATTGGCGACATGTCGAAGGGTACTGTTAAGATTGCGATGAGCCATCCGGAGCTGCCGGGGCGGCAGGTTGTTTTGGAGATGTTGCTGAATGATGGGCATCGAGAGGATTGAGTGGAAGAGGGGGAATTGTGTTTGGGCTTGTGATGAATAAGCTGGGCTTTGATCTTGTGCCATTTAAAAGTTGGATCTTGCCTTTGGGTTTACATCTTGTAATCGCTTTTTTTCTCTTGTTTTCTTTCTTTTTCTTCAAACCCCTTCCTTATCTTCTTCATCTTCTTTGTCTTCTTGATCTCTCTTCTCTCTTCTCTCTTTTGACCTTGATACTTTTTTTTCTCTCTCTATCATTCTACTTCTTCTGTCTCTTCATCTTCAGTTCTATAACTTGTTCTCGTTTCCCTCATCCTCATCCTCTGCTTCTTCTTTCTTCCTAGTTCTTCCTAATCCGCTTCCTCTTTTTCCTTACACCCTCTTTCTTCTCTTTCAATGCTGCCTTCTTCATCTTTCTTTCTACGCGAGCATATCACTCCTGGATATGCTCGCGTTCTCCCGTCAATGTATGGGTTTGGATATACCTTGCTTCTTCTTCTATTTCTGGACAACGGTATCCTATTTCTGGGCGATATAGTTTCGTCCTTGGTACGCACAGTGCGGCCGATTCGGGTATCTCGCCATCTTCCTTTTTTTCTTTTCTTACCCCTTTTTCTTTCTTGGACATCCCGTGTGTGATGTGTCACTTTGATGTTTGCTCGTTATATCGTGTGGATAGGT
Source organism: Claviceps purpurea (assembly GCA_029405325.1). NCBI lineage: Eukaryota > Fungi > Ascomycota > Sordariomycetes > Hypocreales > Clavicipitaceae > Claviceps > Claviceps purpurea. Next base: position 4,068,392 of record CM055782.1, on the reverse strand, counting down.
GGCAGACAAATTATATATACCCCCGGTTTGCCTGAGAGCTCTTTGAATTGAATTGAAATGAGATCATGGCACGATTGGGATGTGAAACGTGATGCGACGTGCGAAATATATCATTTCTGCAGCCACGACGGGTGATGTCGGATGTAGGCATATACATATGTATCTTTCTCAATATTTCCATGGCATGTATACTTGATTATCTACCAATACTGTTGCACAGAACCTACCCGTACAAATAGCGCTAAAGGAAACCAACCGGCTTTGAAGAAACACTGAGCCTCGCCAGAAACATTGTTCTACTACCAAAGTAGGTACTAACAGCGGATTATATATGCATGATAGCCCTCACCATCCTCCTCGAGCCGACAATGACAGCCCACCCGCGAGTCCAAGTATGTAGCCCACGTCTTATACATATATATGGCCCTCGCTATTCATCAGCCAACGGCCCTCTTACTCTACGAATCCTGACATGGGAGATAGAGCTAGTCTTCCATAAATGACCAACGTTGCTAGATATATTTTGTAATGGAGCGAAAGATGAGGGGTATTGTGAGAAGAATGTACTATTTTATCGCCAAGTGCCGAAAACAAGCATGCTCGTTGACCGCTCATGCCTTGACCTCGTTGATCTTCTCCTTGACATCATGCTTAATATCCTCAGCGACCTCGGCGAGTGCCTCCTTCTTGGCAGCGTCGGCCATGAGAATTCGCGTAACCTGGACGACGCCGACCAGACCGAGGAAGAAGTTGACGGCAGCGAGCCTATTTCACCAACGGACGTTTCGTAAGCCTATATGCTCGCTCTGATATGCTATAAGGAGCGACGAAAGGGGGGTCTCATCGAGGGGGGCTGTGTGTGGTAAACGTACAGGTAGTTCTTGGGCTTAATGATCAGGCACCATCTCGTCCAGATCAGACCTGTGCAGGTGAGAGCAAAGTTTTGCGTAAACGACAACTTCTCTGCTGGACGGGCAAAGTCGGAGATACCGGCAATGACCAGCGCCCACTGGGTGAAGGTGAGTCGCGCTGTTAGCTGGCGTTCTCACGCAAAATGGAGCTTGATGGCGCGTTGCCAAATTGGTGGAGAGGGTCATCACGGTGCTGCCATGATCAGCGACGAACCTTCATGACGGGAGCCCTAGAAGTGTGGCATGTTAGCATTCGTGTGCCTAAGTCGCTATACCCCTTTCCCCTGCCTTTCCGTCCCCTTTTTGATGAGGATAGACACAGTGGAGCGGGCGCGCGTGACATACCAGAAATGCACCGTCTTGACTCCAACCTCACTTTCCCACATGCGCTGGTACCAGCTTTTCTGCTGCTGCTGCGCACCATCCGCCGTGCTCTGCCACCTCTTTCCGCTGTCGTGGAAGCGGAATCGCGCACCTTGGCCGGCGAGACGCTGTGCGCGTAGAGCCTGGCTGGCGGGCGAGGAGAAGGCCGCTTGGCGGAAGAGGGGGCGCGAAGCGCGCATCAGAGTACTCGTGGGAACCATGACTATGATATCAGAATAGCAGATTAGTCATTTGTCTCCCATTTTTGTTTAGCCAGTTTTGAGGATCGTGGGAAAGTTCCCGCCGAAGAAGCAGACACTTGCAGCTTTCAACCAAGGAAACACGAGCTAATTTTTTTTGGTGGTCTACTGGAATTTTTGCGATTGATGGAACAGGGTTAATGGAGATTCATACTTGGGCTACCGTGCTTGCAGGCCGTGTTGCTCCTCTATGCTTGGTTACTTCAAAGGAAGGCGATGAGAAAAAGCCAAGGCGGAGAAGACGTTCTTGTCAACGAGCCCCCAGCCGTTTCAACATTCCCACGAACCGGCTTTCCGGTGACGGAACCTTGGACCCATCAAAGGGCAGCCCGGAGATCAGCCGAATGGCTCAATACCTACCTCCTCTTAGGTACCTCCTAAGGTACCTAATGTACCCATGGGCCACCGCCAAGGAAGCTTTAACCAATCACGTCTGCGGTGATAGTACATACACCAAGAAACACCAAGTCCGATTCCGAACGTCACGCCTCTGGATCTTCGCCAAATTGGCAACGACAACGACGCCGATTTCACGCCCACCACACAAGCCATGTCGGGCAAGTACGCCTTCGCCAAGTCCCTCAAGGAGGTGCGCTTCCTGTTCTGCCAGACGTCAGAGCAGAGCGCCGCTGCTCGGTACGCGAATCTCCGTCCCTTGCTTGCGGAAGTAAACGAATCGATTTTCCGCAACGCGAACGAGCCCTTGATGGATCAGCAGCTTTGGCGTGTTGATCAATTAAGTCTGGGGTCTAAGCAACCGCAGGAGAACGAAGGCTAATCCGTCGCTGTTGTCGTGCGCCAGGTCATTCATCACCCGCGCCTATCCAATTATGAAGAAGAACAATCCTCAAACTCCCATTCTGATCCGTGAGGCTCAAGGGACGCTCCCCAAGGTGTACGCCCGCTACGGTTCGTCGAGTCCCGCCTTCTAAGGCTTCATTCCCTACGTGATTCTCTTTCTCCGGCACTTGGTTTCGAGTTATTTGGACGGACGGGGCGATCGCTAACGGACCTCGGATCGCGTGAGCAGAGTTCGGCACCGAAAAGGCACAATCGCTCGAGGGTCTGTCGGATAAGCAAATCGAGGAGACCGTCACGGGGTTGGTCAAGGGTGAGGCGTAGGGAGAGGACATGCTGCTGGTGAGATGGGAAGAATAAATTGCGTTTTCTATAAAAGGGACGAGAACACCTCTACAGTGGTGATGAAGCTTGGGTTGGATGACAGGGGCGCCTATTGTACATATATAGAGTTGAATCAAGGGTGTACTGACACTGATTTTGCGCGGATTATATGTCTGCCCTTGGGAGGTGGAGGAGGGAGCACGCGAGCTATGGAACGGTCTATCGCGTGGCCACGTGGAAAAACAGAACGTGAAAAACGTCCATCGGGAGCGCAATTCTATGCTAGAGAGGGCGAGCTGGGATGTCAATCGCAGTAGCCATGATGATTTCACTCTTCACTTGAGAATGTCCCTCGGCCCTCGGGACTGCGTTTCTATCCCAGGGGGGGGGGGCAAGAGACGTGGTCTAGGTATGCAGATGCGAGCGGCAATATGTTGATTGTCGACTCAATTCAGCTTTGACGTATAGATACTAAGTAACTCCTTAATTCGTCGTAACGAAGATATCTGCGATTGCAATCCGGCAATTCTACCCAGCCATCGTCCCTTGCTATCGAGCGAGTCACGCAAACCTCTCACATGTTCATCACACCCACATCCATTCGCCCCTTCCTTTCCATTGTTCGCTTCCATTGCAGTTGATATGAACTATCTACCGACCTCACGTGCTCTTCTCCCGCGGCGATGCTGCTCCAGAACTGGGAAGCGACGGCCACGCTTTCTCATCGAGCACGCTACTACTCGTGGACTTGCGTAGCGTGGCGTCATTCCGTGCACTTCCCGAGTTTGGTGTTCCTGGGCTTGATGCTGATGAAAACCGAGTTTCTGTACCTTGAGCTTCTGTTTTACTGCCAGCGTCCCCCGAAGCGGTGATCTGTTCAGATGTGCCCGTGGAGCATTCTGCAATGGGCAACTTCGGCTTGCTGTCTTCAGTGCAGCGCTTGACACCGTCGGCTTGAGATGCCTGAGATGCTCCTACGCTGTCTGGTGAGGAGTGACTCCGCGAAATACCATCGCTCTGCGCCGTCGGATTTTCTTTTCCCGCAGATGAAGATGCCGGAGCCACGCCGGAGACGGCTCGTCGTCCACCCGCGTTGATGGGCGAAGCCTGTCTGCTCCTGTCAGATCCGTCCCCCCTGTCACTGCAGCTTTCTTGCGCCGACAGACTAGTCTTTTTCGCGTGACGTCTACGTCTTTTGGGGACTTTCAATGAGCTCGCCACGGATACCTTGGGACCTGGAACCTTGTCACCAGGGACGCTCCCTCCGCTTGCCTGCCCACTGTTGACTAGAACGACCTGTAAAGGCCATGAGATCTTTTGTCCCGTCTCTTTGCCCGGAAGAACCGCTTGAACATCGCTCTTCGTCTCGCTTTCAGCCTCAGCCTCAGCATCAATCTTACTTGCACATTGCTGCTGCAGACCAGTCGCATCAGCGGCCGGTATTGGCTTTTGATTTTGATTGCTAAGCTCATTCACTGTAGTCGTTCCTGTGCTTTGAGGCGACTTTGTGTCGTCGAGGACGCTTGCCTTGGCCATCTTCCTTCTTAAACGAACGGTGCCTCTGCCCTGGCCGGGAAATTCGAATCCCCTGGCGGCAGCATTGAGAACATGGGGACTCTCATTTGGTTTAACGTGTTGCTGCTGGCCATCTCCGTTTCCCTTGCTTGCCATTCCGGTGCCTGATTTATTGTTCGTCGGGGTCGGGCTGGACGGAGAAAAGGAACTAAGGCGGCGGTGTTTCCCACTGTTAGAGTCTCTTGCCTCGCTGTTGAATGGCGTCTTTGTGTAAGGCTGATGAGGAGAGCTTGTTCTCGGTGTGCTGGATGTGGACATGGCCTTGGATGAGGAAGCGCCAGGGCTCACACTCATTGGGACGGTATCAGACTGAGACGGCAGGGCCAGCGTGCATGTATTTGAAGTGGCGGGATCCGAGGCAGGATCTCGAGCCACTGATTTGGCACTCTTTCCGACGACAGTTGAGGTCTCATCTTTGACGGGCGTCTTTGACACCTCGTTTCCCAGCGCGGCAGTGCCATCCGAAGCCTGTTCACTGACTTTCTCGTCTTTATTACCAGGTGACGTGCTTGTGATGGCGCACGAGTGATCATCCACTACAGTGCTGGCAACGAGAGCGCAAGTCTCAGGAACTTGTGCACAAGTAGCTGATTCTCGGTCCGCCTCAACTGTATCGATCCCTTTAGCGGCGGGATCCACGTCTGAGGCAGCAGGTTGATCGTTTCTCTTCCCAAGCGCTGTGCTCAACTGTTCTACATTGCCCGTCGGTGTGGCGGCAGCGATCACACTGGCACTTGCAGGACCTTCCTTGTCTCGCGATTCTTCATCGGCCACCTTTGGAAGCGCCGCGGAGGGCAGCAATACTTTTGCTCTATGATTTGAGACTTGACCGCTGGCTTGTTGGCGTTGAGGACTGGAAGCTCCCTGCTGCTGCTGCTGCTGTTGTTGTTGTTGCTGCTGAGGCGGAGGATGTTGAACCGAGAGCTCCTTGTTCTTCGGCATCTCCTCGAACGATGGCTTCGACTGGCTTTTACACGCTGCTGAATCAATGCATTGTGTTTTCAACGAAGCCGTCTTTTCACTATGACCGACTGGTGCCTGTCCAGACCCGTGGTGGAATCCTTGTTGTCCCGGCACAAGCTGCCACACTGGAAGTTGCTGCTGCTGACCACCCATGTACTGAGGACCACAGTTTGGTCCGTAGCTAGTATCCGGGCCCCTGTACTGAGGATGCGGCACGGGGGGTCCTCGTGGCGGATATGGATAGTTGGGATGAGGAGGGGGAATTGCCTGCTGATTGAATGGGCGCATCTGCTGAGGCTCGCGGGGGGCAAATGGCACGGGACCACAGCCCGCAACTCCAGAGTACATTCCTGGATTAAACTGAGGCGGTGGCATGAATGGATACTGCTGATGCTGCTGCGGGTGAAACTGCTGCGGCTGCTGAAGATGATGATGATGTCGTGGTTCAAAATTCTGCCTCTTAATTTGCTCAACGCCAGAGTAGGTCTTGACGATCCACTTGGAGCGATGAGTCGGTTCTATCGAGATGGATAGGTTCGTTTCAGGTAAATCGAGATGTTCCATGCCCAGCGCTTCAGCAACAGAATCCTCATTCTGGAACCTATTACGTGAACCAAATTCGTGTCAGCAATCGTCAGTGTCAAGTTTCTTTCCCCTTTTGCACTCTTCGTTTCTGGTTATTCTAGCTCACCTGACGATAAATGCGCTCCCCGTTCTGTGAGGCACGGGAACTACATCATCCACGTCTCCAAAACGAGTGCCCAGACCAAACTTGAGACGGGTCAGAATATCATTGTTATCAAAATCCCTGTTTCTGACTCTGACCCAGACGCTCTTATTTTTGCCAGAACAGTCTCCGCAGCCGCAGTCGTTGTATTCATAGGGGTCGGTCCCGCTATTATTGCAGCGCGGGTTGCTGTAATAACGACTGTTGACATTGGGTAGTGTGTCATTGCGGCGCCAATGTCGGACATGGCCTTGTACTGGCTCAGCAGCCTCCGGGCCGATGACAGGCTGTCGATTTCGCGGGAGATAATGGCCGGCGTTGTTGAAACTCCTTTGGTTTTGATGAACGTCTTGGCGTCCTCTGAACCTGTGTCCGCCGCGTGGAACGGTGCTCATTCGTCCCCCCCCTGGAGATAGCACCGTCGTGCTATCCGGGAAACTGGGAGTCGTGTTGAGAATCCGTTGCTCAGGCTGAGCCCCGGAGCTGGGTATGTCAAGATTTACAGTGGAGGGAGGAGGTTTGTGTGGAAGCGAGTGTGGTGCAAGAATCTCGGTTGAGCGTGAGGATTTCTCGCTTGTCCACCTGGTCTGAGCCTGATTTGAGGCTATGTGACTGACGCTCTTTTGATCTCCGATATCATCTGATGCGGTACTACGTCCGGCACCATGTTGTGAAGAATGGCCACGCAAGCCGCTTGGGCTACCGAGAAAGGCCGGTCGAGCAGGCAGATCATGGCCACTGCTGCTGATGATTTGGCCGCTCACGATCGGTGGGCGCGGCGTCGAAAGGTTGGAAGAGGCAGCCGGTGCCCGAATAGGGACACTGGTGGGAGCTGTGGCAGGAGCCTGAATGGGTTCATGTTCCTTGTGCTCAAGTTTCGGCGGGTGAAGGCCATGGTTCTGTGTGTCGTTCTGTGCATGACTCGGCAGCATAGTGTTTCCTGAGTTCTACGCAGGCTTTCCACTAGCCGTCGCTGGACGGTTATGAGCAGGCATCGAGTTACAATTCGGAATCCCTGTGCTGCCGGTTTGGCCAGACAGGCTGGCCTTCTTGACGTGTTGAGCATGAATGGGTCCCAATTGTCGATCTGGATGTATTATTGTCGCGGCCATCATGTTCTCGTTAGATTCGGGCTTGGCCACGACTGGATTGTCTTGAGATAGCGGCGACGGCGATGTGTGACTGCTTGCCACTACTATGGGCGCAACTTTGTCCACGACACGATTGTCTTGAGACAGCGGCGATGGCGATGTGTGACTGCTCGTCACCACTATGGGCGCAAGTTCTTGGTCAGTTCTAGCACTGATTTGAGGTCTCTGGAGCTGTTCCGACGCTCGCTGTTCCTCCTTCTCCCCCTCCTGGTTCTTGTTCTGCACATCTGACTGTTGCCTCGTGTCTACAACTGGTTCGTCGCGATCATCAGCACTCGCTTTGACCGGCTGGTTTGAAGCAACTTGTCCTTGTGGCTGCAACTGAGCTTGAGCCTCAGCATGAGACGCCTTCACGTCGGATGAAGGCAGCCTATCTGTGCCTGGGACAATGACGGGCTTTGCGCCAACATCTCTTGAACAGCGCGTCGTCGTCTTCACTGCAGCGGCAGAAGATTTCTGTAGCTCCAGCACAGCAGATTGGCTTACGCTCCTATGATTAGGTCGCCCCGTGCCTTCGGGGAGGTAGTAGTGGCGCCCGCCCTCTTGGAAACAAGGCGGCGGTGCATCCTTAGAACCAGAAGAGTTTTGATGCTTCGCCGCAAGGGGTGGCGATGGAAGTGCGTTCTCTTGAAAGACTCGCTCGCCCGCTAGCAAAACAAGACAAGGTCAGCAAATGGGAAACAGAATCTGTTGGAAAGAGAGGTGTAACTAGCTGTCGAAATGATAAAAAGAGACCGGGGAAAGAAGGCAAGGGGAGGCCTACCCAACCAATTATGAAAATTGCGATTCATACAAGCCTCCATGACATCGCTGGCGCCCATTCTGTTCTTGCGAAAGTTTTCGACACCCGTGAGAAGCAAGGACCTCCGGGCCTTGAGTGCACTCGCCACCTTAGCAAACATGTCTTCCGGGATGTCGCCCATGTTTCTCCAATCCTGCTCAGACAGAACGGAAGTGATGGGCCCCTTGTTTCCCTCGGACCATTCCTTCAACTTGCGCTGATTCTGGTCCAAGCCGATCCATTCATCCGCCCATTGGCCAATGTGACTGGCGCACTCGCGCTCCATGCCATCGTATATGAGCACGTTCTCATCAAACAAGTGATTGATGAGATTCCACAGATTCAGTGCGCCGTAGTGGTACAAATCGAAAGCGTCGTAGTACGTCCACAAGTCGTCCCAGCAAGATGGCCGTGTCATCCTCTTCATGTCAGCCCAGTACGTTTTGCGCGTCGAGTTGCAAGCAGCCTGGAGCTGGTCCTTGCCCCATAGGTGGATTCGTCTCCGTGGCAAAATGTGTTCCATTTTACGAAATTGTCGCTCGCCGTGGGCAGTTGAGAATTTGGCAAGCGCATGAGAAGGAGGATTCGTATAGAATCCAATGGGGAGATATTCCTCTACGTAGGAGAGCGACCCGCTCTCATCAAGAGGACCAAGCATTTTGTAACCACTAGGAAACTTTAGGGGATACTTCTCGGCGAATGAGACGCGCTGAGGTGGTGGGTTGCCTGCGGCAATGTGTATAGGAAGCGATGCCGCGTTGAGAAGAGGAGGATGCGACCGCGGTTGCGAGTTCGTGAAGCCAGAAGACATGATGACAGATGTGCGTGCGAAAGTGAAAACTTTACGGCCTGTTCCTTTATTGCCGCTTGAGGAGAGAATCAAGGTCCCCCGCCCAGAAAGATTTCGAAGGGGTGTATCTTGAAATAAAAGTGAAAGTCTGCCAGGATAGTTTCGTCAAGTGCTCAGAGCTAGCTGTAAAGACTACTTCGAACGAATAACTTGCGAGTATATAGACCGCAGCTAGAAAGTCGTAGTACTCATGTCCAAAGAAGTAGAAGAGAGAGGGGAGAGGAACAAACCCCGAGCCATGATCGTTTGCGCCTATATAAGTAAGAACTGAGGCAAAGGTGAGAAGTGAGGTGCATCTGAATGCGTCCATGAGCGTTTGCATGAGAATGCCAGCGCCAGACTGGAAATGGACAGCTGTTGAGGGGGTAGCATCAGCTGCCCAGCCAGAACATAGTTTTTTTGAAGTCGGAAATGAGACCTGGTGACACATCACCATCACATATACGATACCGGTCGTCAATGCGAACCCACCTGGCTGTCATCGTCTCGCTCTCAAAGGGGAAACAGAACAAGACGATGATAAAGAAAAGAGGGGGGACGAGAGTTTCTCGTCTGCTTTTATGAGCACCTGGCTAAAAGCAACTCATCACCAGAGTAAAGCATCGGATACAGTCAGAGAATAAATGCAGTACAACAAAATAAGCTGGTGTTCTTTTCACAAAGGCTTTTTACTCCTGCTTTTGCGCCTTCAACAGCCTCAGAATCTCGCTCTCGCTGTCTCCCGCAACAACCTTTCCATTATTCCAATCGACCGTCTACACGAGAGAAAAGAATCAGCATCAATTTGCACATTGTTCCATAGTCCCACTTGCCTTGTATTCCAACTGATCCATCATGCAGTTCGGCGCAGATGGTAACCCAAGGGTAGAGGAGTCGGGGACGAAAAAGGAAGCAAAACGTACCAGCGGCCTCAAGAAGCTATCCCTGCTCGCGCGAAATTTTTCGAGCGCATCCTGTTCGTTGTCCGCATCTTTTATAACCTTGTGGATGTTCTCCTTGCCAACATACTCCAGTATGGTCTGCACCTGTTCCGCCGTAGGGGGTTCCTCGGTAATGTTGAGCTCGAAGGGGTCACGACGCGCCTGCGTCTGGGCCGTGTCATCACTTGCTTGATCGACAGTGGCACCAGCCTGAGCACTAGCGGAGATTTGCTTCATGAGGTTTGCGACGCGGGTCGACGCGGGGGAGGAGGCCTTGTGGAAGACGGTGACGATGTCGAAGCTTTTGCGCTGGAGCGGGGAAATGGCGTTAGCTTGATAGGGGGGTTCCAAGGTGCGTATTACATTATGCTTACGAATCGGAACATTTTGGCAACTTGAAATCCAGAGGATGACGAGGATGAGTGAAATGGACTTGAACAACTGAGTATGTAAGAAGTTTGCGGCGTTGTAACTTGTGATGCCACTGGGCAGATTAGTTACCTACATACTCCGTGAGTTGTAACTCCAGAAGCTGGGTGTGGGTCCTCAGCAATCGGTACCTATGTACCAGGTACCTCCTCCTACAATGGATACCTGGTATGTACATACCTAGGTAGCCAGCCTGGTCATTGGTTCCCTGCGTGGCAGTGCGCGCTTCCGTCTCAGGAGCCGCTAACAACACCATTTGATTGGTTGGTCGGAAAATCTGTGAACATGCATCTTGGGATTAAGCCGTTCGGCCGAAGTCCCGTTCCGCGCGCCATCAAAAACTTCCGATGCCTGTCTCGTCGCTCGACTTCTCGAGATATCTGTGGAGCCTAAACTTGTTCCCGAAGATGCCGGGCCGCCCGCCGGGAATACCAATTAGACATCGTTCCTTTCCTATGATCTGAGTATGTATGTATCGGCGTCTTTCAGGTTGGTTCCTCCGCCAACTACATCGCTCCCGAGCATCGCCTGATGCTCCCGACACAAAAAACGCCTGGAACTCCACCCTTTCATTGAGTCTTTTTGAACTTTTGAGCGATTTCTTCCTCCGAGAACTTCCTTGTCGATTTCTTTAGCAGCTGAACTCTTTCATCCATTGTGAGCTTGATCTGGTCTCCAATGGGCACCAAGCATTTGGCGAGATGGTCGTAGTCCTTTGCCAGCAAGCGAAACGTAATCATCAGGTAATCAATGTTGTGAAACACAAGGGCACCTTCTTTGGCATATGTGTGCTTCTGTTCCATGAATGATATGGGATGATCGCGCCAGTGACGGAGAGGATTCAGATGGTGTGACGTATGGTAGCCATCATTGAAGCAGAACCGATTGCTCTGTCATGAGTTAGTAAGTCATGAATTGATTTATCCTTGTGCTCATGAACAGAAGGCCATGGTGCTTATGAACTCACGGCAACATCCACCAGCGTGACGCTGGACCGAAAATCAGAGTCCGGTTCATTCTGATCGACAAAGGCATGTTGACCCCAGTTACCAACCATCAGCCCCACGCGCATTATGAGAAGCGGAATAATGTAGACGAAAAAGGTGGCCTTGATTCCTGCAATACGAGAGACCAGATAGTAGAAAGCATAGTTTGCCAGTTCGGAGCAGATCATCTTGAAGGCCATGCCCGGCCGATTCTTGCGGAAAAAATACCGAGGAAGATCGAACCATATGAGGAAGTAAAACCGTCCGACATAGCACAGAAAATCGGGAACGCTGTCGCGCTGAAATCTGATAGTCGACGAAAGATCATCAGGTCCGTTACCTTCAACATGATGATGCTTGACGTGGTGATAATAGTATGTGTTCCAAGTATGACCCATGAGAGGGTCAAGAATGTAGGGAAGCAATTGGTCCAGAACGGCGAATTGCTTGGCTAAGATGCCTCGTTGGTGAATATGCTGGTGTTGCATCAGGGTGTAAGTACCAACATAGTACCCCTGCATCACGACGTGAAGGATGGCATGCGTGTAAGTGAAATGGCGAAAGAGCAGCAGAGCACTGGGAACGGAGGTGGTGAGGTAGAGGATAAGATGAGTGATCATAACCACATCGGTCTCATGGCGGACAATCTTTCGTGCCTGTCGAACATAGGGCTGCAGAAGATACTGATTGACGAGAGGGTGGAGGAAGGCCGAAACATCGTCGACGGAAACGACCACCGTTGGCTCAAACTTGGTGCTGCCCGGATTGCGAGCTGCTTTCAAGGCGGCGATGCGTCTGTCATCGGTTTGCTGTGCGGCATGAGAAGCTTCGTCGCCGCTAGATGGCTCAGACCCCAAACCAGAATCGACGTCGCTTTCATGGCTAGCCGAGTTCTTCTTGCTCCGCGGCGCAACATGCGTCCTGATGTCTTCAGCCAGGCTCTGAAGCACGACACGATCGGCCTTGGTCAGACCTTTGTCAAAGACGATTTGCTCGTCCATGATAGCGAGAGTGACTTCAATCGCTGCTCGTTGGTGTCCCCCTGAAAATGGAACACGGCCAGAGGATACCGGTAGAGGAAAGAAATGATGTTGCACCAGAAAGGGAGTAATTAAATGCCACCAAGTTTCTCACCCCTTTCCGCCTTTCCAGGTGGAATTGAAACAGCTTCTTCAGTTATCGGACGTCGGGCAACCAGCCGCACGGCCATTCGCAGGGGGCGTTGGACAGCTTACTCCGTAGAGCGCTGCAAATCGGCAATACGAGAGGACAATTTCGGATCAAGTACTCGTCTGCCATATGATATTCATGACCAGCTCACAACAAAATCTGTAGATAATCTCATCGGCATGCCTCTTTATAACTTGTTGGAAGACCATTTCCAACGGTCAAGGCTGGCTGTAAAGGTAATCATTGAGCAATTCGTGCACTTTGCAGCGCTTCGGAGGGACCCAATATTTACCCTCAAGAAGCGTCGATCAATCAACGATGAGCGCCAAGAAATGAAGCCTGATGCAAGCATACGCACTCTATGCCGCTTATGGACAGCTTAGGCAGGCACGGCCACCATGCCCTTGATGTGATGAGGTGATGACGTCGTGGATGTGGCTCTGGGTTCCGCCAACGACATCATCATCTTCATCTGGCGCAGCTTCCGAAGCATTAAATATCAACCACCCAAGAAGCTGCCCTTCAGTGTAATTCTCCCGCATCTCGATTCATCGCACTTGAAGAATTCTCGTAGACTTGCTTTGAGTTGCCCGATATCACGCATCAACAACATGACAGGGAATTCCGAGGACAGCAAGCCCGCCCGGTACGAAGAGGGACAACCAGGGTCACATCAGCTGAACGATCCCAGTAAGTTTGAGATTTCGCATTCTCTGGAGACCAACTTGTGTTGACGTGAGAACAGAGGACCAGAGATCGATCGCCAACCGTCTGGCTGCTGAGGAGGTATGTACCCAAACTCAAATACAAGCTACGCCGGCTGACAGCAGAGCAGAAGCAAGGAGAACCTCAAGATGATCCCGAGACTGCGGCCTTGAAAAAGGATCCCACACTTCCTGTACGTCTGCATCTCAACTTTAAATACCAAATCTTCCGCATCTAACTACTTGTGCAGGCGAAAATGCACGGCAACAAACCCAGTAGGGGTGCCGAGATCGACGCACAAATTGCTGCCGAAGAAGAGGAAGAGCTGAAGCAAAAGGGAAAGGCTTAGGTTGAGAAATAGAACATCACGCAAGGACGATGGCGCATGAAAACGATTCGCGATTGCTAGAGAGCAGTGACTGGCTCATTCATTCATATTGTGGTTGTCGCACCGTGGAAGAGGTCATTCACAATACACACAATTCACCTTGAGTCGAGTTCGGATACTGAACAAAGGATCGTCGTTGACGCGGGCACTACTACAGTCAATTGCATGCATAGACTACGTGTTTGTCAATTGGGATCTGCTGATTCAAATGCCATTAGTGTGTGTTTATAACAAATCTGGCTCATGAAGGTTGTGGGTGAAACAAGAGTGTTCAGAATATGTAAGAAATTGAATTTCACTTGTCCAGTGAGTATAGCTACTCCGGCGAAAGAGAGCCACCCAAAGGTATCAATCGCAAATTTTTTTCATCAGGAGAATGTCAGGATTTCAGGGACAGGAAGTGAATCAGTACGTGCTTACCATTTTGAACTCATCAAATTTTGGCCATCCTCAATTAGAGATGATGCATGCTGCTGAGACTTGTTCACGTTTCCGCGACTCGCTGCATGACTTTTTCAGAGAAGAAGGATACAGTGACTGGGTGAAAAGGGACTGTAGAAATAAAAAGTTCAAGTCGTTTGCTCGAAGCCACGCGGCTGGTCCGTGCGTATTAAGGAGGCGGGCCAATGGCGGCGCTAGGGGAAACCAAAAGTCCGGAAGCTTTTGGCTTAGGGCACAGGATTGATTTCTGCCCACACCCAAATAGCCGAGCCGACCAAAAAGTTATTGGTGACTTCCGCGGTGTGGCAAGCGACAAGTCTCCATCTATCCAACGAACGACAACTCGTCTTCGACTACTGGTATGAACATTCACGCGCCTCACAACCAACAATATTGAAAAAGACTGCAAACGACCAATATCGACTTAAGCGACTGACAAATATACATTAGAACACGGTCACAATGGGCGAAGCAGTGATTGAGGGATCTAACTGGCGCCTCGTTGAGGTCGGCCGCGTTGTTGCCATCAACGGCGACCACCCTTACGCTGGCAGACTGGCAGCCATCGTCGAGATCATCGACCACAAGCGAGTACGTTCACCGCACGATGGGATGAGGAGGAATTAGATGCGCTCAAAGCGCTGGCTTGAATGGAAGATTAATGACTGATTTTCGCAGGTTCTCGTCGACGGTCCTTCCGCTGACCCCGCCCTGTCTGTTCCTCGTCAATCCGTCCCCCTCGCCAAGTGCCTGCTTTCTCAGTTCGTCGTCGAGGGCCTCCTCCGTGGATCCCGTAACGGTATTGTCAAGAAGCTTTGGGAAAAGAACGAGATCGATGCCAAGTGGAAGGAGAGCAACTGGGCCAAGAAGCGCGACCAGATCCAGAGGAGGAAGAACCTGACCGACTTCGACCGCTTCAAGGTTATGCGACTCAAGAAGCAGCGACGATTCGAGGAGCGCAAGGCTTTGGCCAAGGTCAAGGCCTCCGCATAATTGGTTGGAGCGGATTGCTGGGCAGGAGTAGGAGGAGTAGGCGGGATGTAACATCTCGGAACCACAAGCTGGTACATGAACGAGGTGTATGGACCTGAAAGATACCAGGGAGGCAGAAGAACGCTCTTCGGAACGGGAGCAAAACAAATATGACGGCACCAGGAGGAGCCACATATTACATCCCATCATATATCGATGAGAATCTGGAATGAAACGAACAATAAGACATGGGCTGTAGCACAACTTTGACCACCGGTGAAATGTTTGACGAAAGAAAAGGAGTTTCCATGATGAGAGAAAACTCATAGGAATGGTGTGCATCACCCCATTAAGCCATTAAGATGCTCAGTTTGCATCAGTGTAGTTGAGGTCATATTTTTCTACAATTTGCCCTGGCGACAACAAGCACGTTCATACTTCGTACATGATCAGAAACTGCCTTGGCACGTCACTCGACGACAGGAGGTCTACCAACGTGACAGAAATGCGTGATTGCCTAATTGGGCTTAGCGGAGCTCATCCACCAAACCCTAGAATTTCTTTGCGTTGCTGTTCACCAACACAAACGACTCGAGCAGAATCAACCTTTCGAAGCCAAATTTAGACAACTACGGCGCAATACACCGGTAAGTGCTCCATTGCTATCGCAGATCGACGGAATTCTTGCCCTCGAAATTGAGTTCCACATGGATGTTTTTCGCGATCACAAAAAAAAATCACCTGACCCCCAGGCGACCGTGGGAAACTAACGGCCATGTACCCCTCTAGTCAACAAGAAAATGGCCAACCCCAGAATCGAGGAGCTCCCTGATGAGGAGACTCAGAGACCTACTGTCGAGGAGCAGGAGGACAGCAGCGACGAGTCCGATGCCGAGGATGGCGAGGGCAACTTGCCTGCTGGCTCTACTGCCGTAATCCACAACCGCAACGAGAAGAAGGCTCGCAAAGCTATTGAGAAGCTGCACCTCACTCGCGTCCCTGGCATTACCCGAGTCACTCTTCGCCGACCCAAGAACGTACGTTGAAAGACATCCAACGACTTGTTCCCATACCTGTGGGCTTGGCAGCAACGGACATTCCACACAGAGCTTCGGAAGCTGATCCGAGCTATCTCCAGATCCTTTTCGTCATCAACAACCCCGAGGTCTACAAGTCTCCCAACAGCAACACCTACATGTAAGTCCAACAAAGCATTGAAACCTACAGAAGGGCCTCCACCAAGGGAATGAAAAACAATCTAACCTGTGCACGCAGTGTTTTCGGTGAGGCCAAGATCGAGGATGTGAACGCCACCGCCCAACAGGCTGCCGCTGCCCAGATGGCCGCTGCCAACGCTGAGGGTGACCACGCCGGTCACAACCACGGCGAGTCTAGCAAGGCTGTCGAGTCTGGCGACGCTAAGAAGGAGGAGGAAGAGGAGGAGGACGATGACGAAGAGGTTGACGCAGACGGTCTTGAGGATAAGGACATCGAGCTCGTCATGACGCAGGCCAGCGTCAGTCGCAAGAAGGCTATAAAGGCACTGAAAGAGAACGACAATGATATTGTCAACTCGATTATGGCTTTGAGTATTTAGCGTCACCTCAGGGGATGGAACGGTCTGAAATGTAGTAACTTCTTGAGTCCAGCACTTCGCACACTTGAGTGTTCAGGATTGGCATCGTAAAAGTCTATATATATGGTGTACTCATTTCGGGAATTGCCTGCCAAAATGAATCATGTTGATGGAATATATCACGGTCAGAATGGTCGCTGCATATTTACAATACATATGCGTTCAAAGGCATATTAATGTCTCATGAGTCATGACTCATACTTCTGCTTCTCATCTGGCACGGCACATGCCCAATTGAATTTGATTCTGACCTATTCACTTGCTGCTAAAAGCGTACCTTAGATTGAGGCCGAGTAGATACACACGCTGTCTCTCAGCATTATAAGCTGCAACGATGTTAAGTTTCAACTACCGTACCCAAGATTGAACCTGCACGCCTCGCCTACAACCAATTGAACAAAGTAGAAATTGAATCTATGCCATTTGTGGATGATGGACGCGCCGGCTCAGAGTTGGTGGGGATCACGATGTATATCACGTGACATGAAACTCCAGCAATCTTGGTTGGGTGAGTTTAGCACGGCGACGCAACGGTATCACCACCATTCACTGTCTACTCCCCGAGATCCTCAAAGCACAACCAAAATGGCGGTTTCGGTAAGTTGAAATGATCAATTAGGCTCCCTGGCCCAAATTCTTTACCTTGCCTTCCGAATTCGCGTGTCACGAGTCGCGACGATGAACCACGCACCTTATGTGAAAACACGGCCAATGAGCTAATTCCCATTCCTTCCGCGGCGGAAAAAAATAAAAATAGCGAAGTTCAGCTCTCAAGGTCGACTGGACCAAGATCACCAGCGGGCTGGGCCTCCGCGGTCAGACCGTCGCCTCCCTGCAAGCCTTCAAGAAGCGCAACGAAGACGCCCGCCGCAAGCTGCAGCAGCTTCAGGAGCAACCCACGACCGTCGACTTCGCCGCCTACCGATCGTCGTTGAAGAACCAGGCCATTGTCAATGAGATCGAGAAGCGCTTCACCGCATTCAAGCCCGCCACCTACGATGTCTCCCGACAGATTAAGGCCATTGAAGCCTTCGAGGTCGAGGCTGTCAAGAGTGCCGAGGAAACCAAGGAGGCCGTTGATCTTGAGCTAGAGGACCTGGCTATCACCCTGGAGAACATTGAAGAGGCTCGTCCCTTCGAGGACCTCACTGTCGTACGTTGAATCCCATCGAGAGAGCGAGAGTCGTGCTATGAGTGGCTCAAGAGAACTAACAATCTTCCCTTTTTTTTTCGTGGAACAGGATGACGTTGCCGAGGCCGATGAATCCATTGATCAAAAGACTGAACAGCTCATTTCCAAGGGCCGATGGCAGGTGCCCGGATACAAGGTAGGTTACGGCACTTGCACCAAAAAGGTTGACTGTGAAGCAGTGCTAATACCCATTATAGGAGAAGTTTGGCGATCTCTCTGTCATGTAATCACCTCGCGTTTTATCCACTGCCCGAATCGTTCCCTTTGTGTACTCTAGCATGTAGATACAATAAAATTGCCGAGGCAGAGCGCTGTTTCTGCTAATACCCAAGTACTTCGAGTCTTACGCATTGGTCGTCTGACGATTTTTTCGCCTATTTCTGAGTTGTTTGCCGCTTGATGCATACATACTCTTACCAGAGACAAAAATGAACCATGGAAACATGCCATGTATTGATCAGGGGAGAAAGCCGGGTGTTCACGTGTGCGTGCACTGCGTTTGCAGTGGCTTGTTTTATTGAGCTCCTGTGTGTTTCTCTATTCGAGGGTCTACAAGGCTTGCTCTCTTGACTCCGTTGCATCTAGTTGCCTCTAATCTTGTTGTAGTAAGAACTCGGGCCGGAGTAACATTGACGTTGTACTATGTAGAGTATACGATGGGTCATGTAGCGCTAGCAACCCTTTTGAAAAATATGCCATAAGGTATCGGACGTCCGAGACCAAGATCCAGCCCAGGTCCCAAGACACTTTGATGAAGGCCGATTCTCTAGCGCACACAAGAGAAGAGGACTAGGATGAAGTAGTAAACAGAAAAAAGAAAGGAAAGCAATAGGCATAATCATTGTACCGTCAAACTCCTTCAAAAATGCTCATTTCTCATCATGTCCCTCGATGTCGCAGAAAAAGGTGGCCCCCAGGTTTGTCTTCCACATCGCACGCAGTCTGAAGAAAATCAAACAAAATGAAGAGCGTGACTACTACTGAGGCGATGCATACTTTTGGGTCCATTCCCTCGCCGTCTCGATTGCCGCTTTCTCATTCTCTTTCCAGCTCTTTGCTACATCTGCGGCGAGGGGATCATCGGGGTTCGGCGCGCCCAGCAAGGCTTGAATCGAGAGAAGGATAGTTCGGATTTGGAGGGCGGGAGACCAGTTGTCTAAAGAAAAAGTTAGTACATAGTATTTGATCACCTCATCATGCTGACGTGTCATCGAATTTCGCAAGAACAAATGGGAAGCGCATACTCTTCAAAACATCTAAGCAGATGCGACCCAGCTTATCGACGTTCGGGTGGAAAATCTTGGTAAGGAAGCGAATCTTGGGCGGTGTCATGGGATAATCATCGGGGAGAAAGAGCTCGAGCTTGAAGACGCCACCTGGATGATATGTCAACTAAAAATCGGGGAGGGGGATGAATAGAGGGAACCATGACATAGATAGGCGCACCTTCGTATGGGGATTGCGACGGCCCATGGATCTCGACATCGAAATAACGCAGGTTGTCCTCGTGGGGTACGGCGCTGATCCCAGGAACACTGTAGTATGGACGTACTTGATTAGCTTCTACACTCTTTTTACCGGTTCCGTTCAACAGGCATTGAGGCTAATCGATCCGCAAGAAGGAGAGGTAATAGCATACGGCTCAGCTACGAGACGCTCCGTCTCTTTGATGATGCGTTTAGGAAGGGACATTTTCGAGAGATGTGGGCTAAAGCCAATGACGGAAATTTGGGGGTGATGCTGTCGGCACTATTTTCCGTTTTTTCTTCTTGGCGTCTGATATTCTCGTGATCGGCGGGCCCTTGTTTTCACGTTATCTCGGCCAACGAGCTGACAGACAGAGGTTGATTGAGTGGTTGTAGATTTGTTACGACATGAGGCGGGGCGTTGGGAATGGATCGATGTGCCGCGTATGCGATAAGGCACCGCAAGTTGAAGAAAGGCCAGCCCGCAAAGGTACATAGGTAGGTTAGGTAGGTACCTACTTGCGCCGCCCCGCAACCTGCTACAAAAATAGTACCTACCTAACCTACCTATGTACCTATGTATGTATACTATGTACCTAGGTACCGGAGTCTGTATGCAACCCGTCCTGGTCAGAGAGTCACCTCATGGCTGGCTCTCGATACAATTTCGACGTCCATGCAACGACGCCCAATCCATGTCAGACCCTCGTTGTCGTTGCCTGTCTAACTCCAATTCGAAATCTGCGCCGCTGATGCCTCTGTTGTTGAAGTAATACTAATGAATCAATCAATCTAATGGCACCATCCCAAACACGCGTTCTGGGTGAGTTTCGACATGACATCTAACGCAAGGTCTTCGGGACGATGCCGGTAGCTGCAATGCAATCTATCGATGAGCAATCCGAGACTCCTAAGAAGGTCAAGTCCATCGAGTCTGCATACGATAGCGCGAGCTTCGAGTCGGATGGCTCCATTCATGTCGATGGTCTCGTGGGGTCGGCCACCATCTCTCCGTCGGGTCGCGACGTTGCGCTTGCTTCGTGAGTGTGATGTATATCTACAAGACTCATTTCATTAAATACTGACGAAAACAAGACCGGATGGACTGGCTATCATCGACCTAGACTCGCCGTACAACCCGCCTCGGCGACTGAAAAGTCATGGACTTCCATGGCTGGTCTGTGACGTCCAGTGGTCGCCCTTTGCGGCTCGGGACTATTGGGTGGTGTCTACTGCCAACCATCGAGCTCTGGTATGGAACCTAAACTTGAGGGAGGATTCAAACTCGGGCGCCGTCGAACATTCGCTTCAGGGCCATAGCCGCGCCATCACGGATCTCAACTTCTCAGCTCATCATCCCGACACGCTCGCCACCTGCTCGGTGGACGGCTACGTCCATTGGTGGGACCTACGACGGCCTAGACAACCTATCCTTACGTTCTGTGACTGGTTTGCCGGAGCCACGCAAGTCAAGTTTAATCGTCAGAACCCCCACATCCTAGCTTCTGCTCATGACCGCTTTCTGCACATATGGGACGACCGAAAGTCATCTATGCCTGTCAAGTCCATCAGTGCCCATACCTCGAAAATATATGGAGTTGATTGGAATCGGACTCGAAGCACCGGCATTGTCACTTGCTCACTCGACAAGACAATCCGGTTCTGGGACTATGGCAAGGACGAGGACGAACAGCTGGAGCACATTGTTCGCACCGATTTTCCTGTCTGGAGAGCTCGCCACACTCCGTTCGGATGGGGCTTGCTAGCTATGCCACAGGATGAGCCAGGAGATTTGTATCTGTATGACAGGATTTGGACTGAAGACGCACCAGTCGAGAGCTCGCCCAAGCCTGTGACTGTGTTTTCTGGCCATGGAGACTACCAAGCCAAGGAGTTCCTGTGGAGAACAAGAGGCGGTATATCAGATGATAACATTGATCACCGAGAATTCCAACTGGTTTCTTGGGGTACCGACAATGAGTTAAGGCTACATTGCCTCGATGAGAGCATATACTCGGCCGTTAGCCACGTCAGAGATGGACCTGCGAGGAAAGGCGTGAGCCTCACTAGGCAAGGTGCGGCGTACAAGACTTTTCGAACCCTGGAAGATAGTAGCACTCGCGATGTGAAAGCGGTTCCGAAGAGCGATGAGCTGGCGAAGCCTGTGCTGGCGCAAGGCAGAAAAGCCGCGAACTCCCTTGGCGGCCGCGCAGGGGGCCAAATGAATCGTTCTGTGCAACCTGCATGGCGAGGTCCAGCAATGAAGGCCAAAGTCGATTCTGAGAAACATGTTGACCAAAGTAAGGCCCAGATCGGATGGATGAAGGGTATCACGATGATTAAGAGACACGTGTCGACCCATCATTTCCGGTGCCTTCCTTCCCAAGAGCACGATCCTCTGGGACATGACTATCCAGACAATGAATGGGGTCAGCCTGACACGATTCAAGAAGAGCTGCTTCGAATCAGCACACAAATCCCTAAAGTACAGTGGGAAAATATCGACTTGGATGACATGACCTTGAACGCATCGCTCACAGGTCCATGGGGGGCCAACGAGGAATTGATCTTTGTCAAAGTCAAAATCGATGTCCCATCCGACTATCCGAAGCTCACAGCACCAAAATTCACAATTGAGAAAACGTCATTTATGCCTGACGACACGCATGATAAAATCATGAAAGACGTGCACATGCTTGCTGACCGGTTTCTAGCGCGCAAGCAGAATTGTCTGGAAGTAGTATTCACGTATCTGCTTGGCGAAGTCGACTTGGAGTCTAGCACCACGTTTTTCAAAAACGTAGGGGACGTGGATGATTATCTTGATGGCCTTGCAGATGATAGCTCTAGCGAAGACGATGAGGACATTCCGCCCGGAGGATCTGCTTCGATGTCTCAACAGCTTCCGAATGCTGATGAAGACACCACTCTTGCCGCAATGCGCCATCGGAATGTGCCTCCTCCTCCGAGGACTTGTGGTGCTCATTTCTCACATGACGGTCGACTGGTGTGCTTTTTTCCCACTTTAGAGGAGAAGGCTCGAGCGCTACCCTCCACGGCCAGTGATATATCTAGCAACAAGGATCGTCCCAGGATCGAGCCGGTTTTTGCGGGGTTCGGTCGCTTAGCACACGACATGCCATTGACGCAAAAATGTGCTTCGGATGAGGCATCTGCTACGGATGATCTTTCCGATTCGTCTGACGGCGACACGTCGCCGTACTCGTCATCGTCCTCGTCGGACTCGTCGTCGGACTCTAGTGGCTCTGGCTCAACATCATTTCACCAGATGAAGCTGTGGTACAAGTCAACCGGCCACCTTGGTAAGACTTGGGGCGAGGGCCGATTAATACGGTCCAGTGGAGGTACTGGGCCTGGCACTGGGACCAGTAGCCGACGCCGGTTCGGACGACAGCGAAACTTGATATCAATCTATGATATGCGATCAGAGTTGCCGTCGAAGATGGAGTACGCCGGAGAATACACTGTCTTTGGCGATGGAGCCGAGGTCTGCGAGCACAACGCTCGGGTAGCTGAAAAATACGGCAACAGCGATCTGACGAATATATGGCGATATCTAGGGATTCTACTCAGCAAGGGGGTCCCTCTCCAGGTGTTGAGTCACGGGCATGAGCGGCCGTCTGTTCTGATCGTTGCGCACGCCGTGGTATCTATCAATAACAGGAGAAGGAGATCTGGGTCACGAAGAGGACCCAAGAAAATCTCGTCGTCTGCTGCTGACGAACACAGCCTCAAGGGCAGGGTGAAATGGGGCCAGCATCCCCTGGCCAGAGAGTTGATCGTGGAGCTCTTTGATCACTTTGAGAGACTGGCCGATATTCAGATGTTGGCAATGATGTCTTGTGTGTTCAGCGAGCCACAGGAGGCTGATGATATTGCCTATGCAGGAACCCGTCTACGGCACGAGGACATGCCGTTGGCTATGAAGGCTCCAGGCTTTTCCTTGGAGTATTTTCCCACACGCGCCGCAGCGGAGAAATGGAGCGCGCACATGCAAAACCGCACCAAAACCGCTGCTACCACTCCGGCGAAGCGTCCAATTCATGCGCCGTGTGCTGGATCGCGTGCGTCTGGCGAAGTCATCGGGCGTGATGATCCGGAAAAAAAGTCGCACGAGAGTGGCGAGACGGCTCCGATCAAAGTCAAGGCCAAGGCGGAAGATTCTGAGCCTGCGCGACCCGTGGTATCTAAGTCACCCACTCCTCGTGGTATTCTTAAAGGCAGTGGCGGAATTGCTTCAGCATTCGCAATAGCTCTGCCAAAATCATTTGCACGCAGCGGCAACTCGTCTTCATCTCCAGTTCAAGTACGCAAACGGCTCAGTCCTGTAGAGTACATTTTGAACACCTTTACTCCGGCGGCGCAGGCGCCCCTACACGCATCGGGAGAACCCGGCGTGAAGGACACAACTTTATCTGACGAAGATCACAAGGAAAATGAGGTGTTGCCCCTTGCGCCGAAAAGGCTCAAAATTATCGAGGCAGATCAATCCATATTCGATGATGACGGGTGGCTGAACAAGCCATTGCTGGAACCAAGAAAAGCTGGCGTGTACGCCAAGTATCGCCATGCCTACGCAAACATGTTGCAGAAGTGGGATCAGCCTGTTTCAGGACTGGAAGTTATGAAATTCAGCAGCCTCCTCGAGCCTCCAGCCAGCCCTGTCACTGGCCCTAGCTTCAACAATCTGAAGGTGGTGAGAGACGAAGGCAGCGCTGCTGAAGGTCACAAGAAGACCGTGAGGCGGTCTCCCATGTCCAAGGCCGAAAAGGAGCAGCTCGAAAAGCTGATTGCTTCACAGCGTGGCCTTGACGTCATTGGTATCTGCCGCGTCCACGAAACGCAGCTCGAACCCATCCGCTACACATCCTCACATGCAACCATGGGTGGTGCGGTCGGAAGCTGCGACAGATGCCGCAAAGTGCAGAATCATCTCATTTGCGCGTATTGCCTGGACCGAATCGGGGCGCTGTTTACGGGATGTCTCGCCTGTGGATGCGTCTACCATATCGCGTGTCTGGGAGAATGGCATGCTGCCGGCGAGACGCTCTGTCCTGCAGGTGACGAGTGCGACTGCATCGAAGAAGCCGCCAACGCGCAAGTTGAATCATGGGCCGCACTACGCGGGGCCTTGATGAAAAGGCAACCCGAGCCAAATACGCAGCCCCTAGAGCAGCCGTCGACCACGTTGAACGGCATCATCGACGGCGACGACCTCTTCGCCAGAGAGAGAAGTGACTGGGAGCCTGTTGAGTTTGACCTTTCCAGCCTCCGTCGCGAACGTCGCGAGCAAGACGCTGCAGCGGTCCCTCTACCTCCTCCTCCTCCTCCTCCTCCGCCGCCACCACCAGCATTGAGCTTTGGCCGTCTGAAGCAGGTTGGAGCCTGGACGCGAGCTACTACTTTGCGCCAGGCCAGCAAGCGATCTGGATAAGATGGCGGAGCGCAGAACGAGTAATAGGTTTCCATTTCTTTATTTTATTATGATTAGAGCGACATATGTGCAATGTACTAAGAATATTCATGCGGCTGTACATTGGTCACTTAGCTTGGTTGGGCGTTTAGGAGTTGAGGGCACACAAAGACGATACGCGACATGTGGAGGATGCTATGTGGCAGTTGCTTAGAAGGGTGAAACCACGGAATGAAATGGCCTCTGTAGAACAACCAGGCTGATATATTAAGCTCATGATTGATCTCATCCCAGCATGCAGCAGATAGACAAGCGCGTACTGCTTACAAGGTCTATGAAGTATACAACAATAATGCCAAGGTGTGAAGCTCCCTGAAGCAGAGTGCTCAAGAGATCCATGTAGTGTGATATGACACCAATCAACCGACACGAGACTCTATCCCTCCCTGCATAAAACGTACCCATCCTCATCCGCCATCTATTCTGTGTGCATATCTACGTCTCGGATGCAGCAAAAGCATAGAGCCTTTACAATCATCCGTCATCGTGGTCCATTCCGTGCCACAACGCCCATCTCCGATCATCAAGCGCACAGAACGACTATTGCTCCACGAAAACTATCCATCTGTATTCCATCACTGTGTATCATGGCAGCCAGTCCCTCGGGAAAGTTTTTAGGTCCTCGTACACAAGACAACGTTTCATCAAGATGAGCACATACGAGCTTTTCCGGAAGACGGGAATATCTCGCAGCGTACCTAAGTTTGGCCCGGGAACTTGCTGGCCTCTGTGTGACGGGATACGAGTTATAGGCGAGCGAGGGCGTGAATGCGGGCCACATGGAGGGGGGATGTACGAGGATGAGTCCGAGACATTGATGAGCTAGCTGTATCGAGATTCTACATACATAGTTGATTTCTGGGCGAGGACTGACAGTCTTTGGTTGCCGGCGGGCGGTTATCGTTTATTTCCGAGCTACTTGCTCGAATCCTGATGGAGTGTTCAGGGAGTGAGTGAGTGAGTGGGTGGGTGGGTGGGTGGGTGGGTGATGAGGCGGGGCATATCGACAGAGAAGTTCCAGAGCAATGTATATAGTCGAGGTACCGCGTGGCTCAATTGCTAGAACATGTCATGGCGATCCTGTTCCCAGAGTAGTGAATGTCAGATTTCCATGGGGAAATAGCTCTGAGCTCAGCGGGTATACCAGCACGTTAGAGCGATGCCGCGTCCAGGATCTCCGTGGTGGCATTGCTCGAAGCACATACATATATATGTAGAGAGAACACCACCTCCTGTGATCTGAGCCGAGGGAAATGGCGTTAAGCACGCATGAATACGGGAGCGGCAGTGCTCGGCTTCGAAGAGAGACAGATAGGAGTGCCGTATTGTTGGCGTGCCGCCACCTTTCTCTTGCAACGACGATTGTGAATCATGTGCTACCAATAATCCCTAGGGCCCGTTTGAAGCTGGGGTCACTTCAACCGGCAGTCGGCATTACGATGGATTCGTTTTGGTGTTGCGCACGGCAAGGCTCTGGATCAGGGGGGTCTTTAGGATGCGAGGCCCGGTTCGTGGTTATACGGTCGGGAAGTGGATGACGTGCCATGTGCCGCAAGGAGGCGCAAACGAAGCGAGATGGGAGATCGTTCCTCCCGACACTGATAGAGGGCTTTTGGTAAATATGTGAGAGGAACGGACGGCCTGAGAAGAAAGCGGATGCTCAGTAGCAGAGTGTTCGGTTCAAAATGGGACAAAGATGGCGAGATGGGGCATAACTTCAATAAGTATGTATATCAAGTGGACGAGGCAAATGATGAATGTATCTTGGCTTCTGCGATGGTACCCATCTGCGAATAAAAATTGAATGAATTCATCACTGTGCTCCGAGACCCAAATATCAAAACGAGAGTCACGTAATGTAAATCGACGATACATCCAACATCGCTTCCCAATATCCGATCGCTTCCAATAGATGTGAAATCAAGAGGGCAAAATGACACAACGCCATGCTAACAATACGACGAGATCGTGACCGAAGTAAACTAGACTAAGAGTCTCGCAAGTGTCCAAGAAGAGGGAGGACCAGCCTGTCGCACTAGATGAAGTCAGGACGTGCAAGTTCTGTTCGACTTAAGTTCGTAAGATCGACTGTGAGATGTGTCATAATTCTATCGTGCCGTTCTTCTTCACATCACCAAGCGAGCCCTTTTCTGGAAAAGCTGCCTCGGAGTTGATTGGATCTGATGTCCTTCGTGATGAAGCAACATATATCCTGCAGCCAAGTCAGTGAACGGTTCAAATGAAGAACGCGTGTTTACATCTCGATGCCTCTTCGTCGCGCTGAGACAAAATGTGGACACTCAAACACACAAAGAGCGGCATGACTCACTTTCTCAGATACGAGCCCGCAACAGTCAAAACGACGGCAAAGGCCAAAAGAAAAAGGGCCAGACGATTCCGAAAGCCCAGCAACGAGATTCGGTGCGGATTGGGGCGGCCTCTGTGCCCATGCCTCGTCATGCGGCCTATCGCGATGGGAATGGGGTTATTTTTGCTATACAGAATGGTCATGATGTCGCCGTTGCTGTCCACTACGGCGCCTTTGAAGGATGCGGCGAGGTAGCCCCGGGCATTCGAGGCTACCTTTGTGACTTTGGTGATAATTGTGTTTGGGAACGCGGAGTGCACGATTTCCACTTTGTACAGATCTCGACGCTCCATGAGGGTGTCGTCGTCGGACATGATGGGTCCTTGGTGCCATGTTGGCAGTGCCGATGAGAGGGCTGTGAGGCAGAAAAGCGGTAGTAGGAACTTCATCTTGGGATTTGTGAAGGCGTCTGCGGTTTCGTTTCCGACCTTCCGTCTGAAGGCTGCCGAAGTTGTGCTCCGAGGCTCGCAGGCACAGAGGCAGGCGATGGGGAGGTTGCGCGAAAGACGTTCGTAGAGTCTTGGTTTGCGTGAGTGTACGGCGGGGTTTGACGGATGATTTGTCGATTAAGTTGCAGTCTGTACAATGAGGCTGACAGATCAAAAAGTGTGTGCAAGTAGCAAGTTATCTGGTAGTATGCAACAAGGCTTTTGTGCAAATATCTCGGTGGGAGTCGTGCCGGTTCAAACGGTCGACCGAAAGCTTGGCTGACACAGACGCAATTTGCCGATGGATGATATTTATAGATGCTCGAACGACGCCAAGGCCTTCTTATTTCCTTGTCACCGCGAAGTGGGATCAGATCACGACACAGACAGCGTGTGGTGTAGACTGTAGTTGATGAAGGAAAGGGAGCGAAAATGATAATTAGCGGAAAGCAGCTGCAAGAGACGGGCCACGGGTTGCATTTAAGGCTGCGATGCAATGCATGGTCATCGCATGTTCGCCTTTGTGAACAAACGAGCAAAACTCGTACCGTAGGACCAATGCCACAAGTTACAACGTGGAGAAGGGTGGGAACCCTGGAATGTGTCCACTGGTGACTGTCCACTTGTCGGGGCCCGGGGTAAGATGGGACCCACTAAAGTACCTTTCTGAGCTTCCTTCTGAGAGGCAACCCAACTGTCAACATCTTTCCCACTGGGATTCAGTGGGCGAACTTCTGCGCTCTGTACGCTTTAGCGAATCAGCGGCCAGAACGCCCGTGTCTGAGACTCATAGCGGGATCCACCCCCTCAAGAACAGCATCGCGTCCAGCGTAACCGTTGACGGTTGGCCCTTGACTGCTCCACGTTGCTGCACGTTGTCGGATACCCGAGGTCCCTGGAATCTGGATGTGTCACTGACTCACTGTTTCTCTTGCTTTTGGGGCGCACGACTTCCAGCGAGGCTGCACTGCCTCCGGGGGGGTTGCCGTTGCGACAAAGCCGCATGTACCTAGGTTACAGGTACATATGTACCTATGTACTCCGTACCGGCGTACAGCATTTCCACCTTCGGACGGGCCTTCGGACGGTAGCCGAGCGGCAGTTGCGTTGATTGGCACGATCACGTTGCTGACCGAAGCGCACGATACGATTGGGCGAGGCGTACGGCGTACAGACGGATCATGGACGGGACGTGCGAAAAGCCACTGACTTTACCTACTCCTTGAGTCCTTATTGCCGCCTGGGCTTTGGTGAACTTGACAAAGGGGAAGGGAAAGAATGCAAGCACATGACAGAACATCTCTGTGAGCTTCCTTATTTGATTTCGTACCTGCAGACTTGTGCCTTGTTGGCCACGCAGGCACAGACACATAATCACATGTCATGTTCTTCGCGTACACTGCAAACACCATCTGAAACTTGAGGCCGTAGCCTTGCTCAAATGCTGGAGCCAAGGCACCCGAATCCGGTCCTCGAGCGCATTCCCACATTGTAACTTCTGAATGGGGTTGGAAAATCTGAGTCGGTCTAGACCTCGGTGTAGCGTGTTGTGGACCGAATTCACCGTCAAAATACACAGTGGCGCAACGCTGAAAACGGTTGCGGCTTCATCTATCACCAGGCTATCTGTCCGCATCATGATTCATCTGTACTACTTAGGGATGTGGATTTCACACCTTGCTGGACTTGGATGGGAACGAAAATAGCGAATTCCGAATTTCGTTCCCAATTCCCAACCGAAATTCGGTCTGGGTGGGCCCGCCGCAGGCGGCCCCCGGCAGGGCCCCCCCGGAGGGGAAATTTTTTTCAGGCAGTGAACATTGAACAATGAAGAAATCGTTGCCTTCCAAGTTCCTTTGCCTGCCCTCAATGAGTCAGATATTTTGCAGTTATAACTTATAACTTATTCGTGGACGACGCAGAGGAGGCGGAGGACGGCCCAGAGGGAAGGCTTCGCGGTCTCGGACTTTCTCTTGACAGTATCTATTAATCCAACGATGTATACTAGGGTGTACTTGCAAATTATTATTATTAATTACTCTAGTTAGGCGAACCTAATATCTAGTACATCTTGTTACATAAGCCGCACAGGAAAAACCCTAGTGCAGGGGGGAAAACCTATGCGCCACCATTAATTATTCGTCCTTGGACCCAATTCCATAGACATATGATGATAATGATATGCTTCTCTCAATTCAATGTTCCTGTTGCCCTTGTTCCTCGTGCGCGTTGCTTACACATTACAATTTACAACTCAGTAGTGACTTCTGAATTTCTGTGTCATTGACTCATTGGAATGAGGGTATATCTGCAGTATGCATACTTGTCTTGACTCTTGACTTCTCACTTTGTTGCGAATGACTCATGAATAAAGAGGCAAACACGAAATGTGCGCCTCCGCTACGCGTCGCCGCACGATTTCTTCAGTTTTGCGGCTTGCCTAATGACATCAACGTGTTACGTGAGGCAGGAAGCACCTTGGCAACTTAGTTATTGGACAACTGCCATGTATATGATGTGTGACGTGTCTACTCTCAGGTCTGTAATATGTATCACACTTTATAATGTGCATGTATGTTCTTCTTATCAATACCCGGACGTCGTGGCCCGTTGGCGACTAGCAACTGGTGTTGCTCCAGGGTGGCAGCAAGTTTGATCTTGAAGACGAAGAGTTCTGATTTCTGGTGTGTCATCAATGATGATCATGTGACATGTCATGTGTGGCACGGACTAGTCCCAAAATGGAAAATTTAGTGGGGAATTGCTCAATTGGGAATAGTGCTATTTCCCATGGGAATTAAGCAAATCGGCAAAATCGTGTGAATTCCGAGAATTTCGGAATTCCCTATTTCCCTGTGAATTCGGAAGCCCACATCCCTAGTACTACTACTCGACGCCACCTGCGAATGTTGACACTCGTGCAGTCAAGCCCCCGCGTAGGTAGGTACCTAGAGGCTAGTTAATAGGCTATCACGTTTCTCCGTTCCATCGTGGCCTGGTTGCCCCATCGTTGTGTGAGAAAAAAAAAGGGTTTAGCTCCAGGGTAACGTGTGGGGAAAGCTCGGCCGGAATCGAACTCCAACACGAATCCACGATACACCAGCTTGGCGCAATGCCGACTCCTTAGTACTTACATCATCAACGTCCAAGATCAGCTCAACTGACAACCACACAAATGCGCACCCCGTGCAATTCGTAACCCCGGCCCTGGACCATGCCGTCCCCCACAGACGACGAAACGCAATTGCCACCGCTCTCCCACCCCGCGGCCTTCAACGCCTTTGGCCGCTCCCACCTGTCACCGCACGATGCGCGCCTCTCGCCCGTCCAGAGAGCCCGCCATTTCGACGATCAAGATGGCGGCGCAGCGGCCCTGCGCGACACAGGCGCTGAGCGCAGTAGGAGTCGCCGACGGAAGAGAGCTTGGAAGAAGCTCATGTGGGTGAAGCAATCATGTACGAGCAATCCTTTCGTCTTAATCCAGTCTTTCTCACCTATCGTCTTGCTCC
The DNA here is from genome assembly GCA_029405325.1 of Claviceps purpurea. NCBI lineage: Eukaryota > Fungi > Ascomycota > Sordariomycetes > Hypocreales > Clavicipitaceae > Claviceps > Claviceps purpurea. The sequence goes on along the minus strand of CM055782.1, from coordinate 4,037,585 downwards.
CTCCCTTGTGTCTTCTGCATCCGATACATCTACATCAACAGAACAAAACTAACAGGTGCTGGTTTGGCCTCATATAGTCCCTGATAACTACACAGACCAAGCAACGTTTCTCGAAAACCTCCAACGAAATCCCCGCCTGAAACCCTACGACTTTTGGCCCCTCGTGGCCGATTCGACTATTATTCTACAACATGTCTGCTCGGTCACCATATTCATAGTCTGCTTCGTGGGCATCTTTCATGCGCGTGTGAGCCCCGTCGCCGTCGTCAGTTGGAGCAGCTTTGGCACTTTTGTCGGGTGGCTCCTCTGGGAGAGGTGGGTGTCCGAGGAAGAAGACCAAGAGGACGAGGCGGTGAAGACGGCGGCGGCGGCGGCAGCAGCAGCATCAGCATCATCACCATCAGCTTCTTCGACCTCTGCGCCATCTGCCATGATGGCCATGGGCCCGATTTCCGTTGCGGCCCGGTCGGGGAGCCTACGGAGGCGTAATCGGGCGGGTAGCATACGTCGGCCGCCTCACCCGTTGATGGTCGAGTCGTTGCCCGCGGGTTCTGCGACAGCGGGGTCTGTCTCTACGATGGGGTCGACACCGGAGGCGACATCCTCCACGAACGCAAACACAACATACCTATCTTCATCCATGGTGTATACAACCAATAATGGACATCTTGATGCGCCGGCGCCGGCGCCGGCGCCGCCGACAAGTCTCCATCACAGAAGCAGCAGCAGTGGAAGCGTGAAGCTAACACGTAATGCGAGCTCTGAGTTCCGTCACGACGGCACTGAACAGCCGCTGGTTCCGCTGGACGAGAACCGTACTCACCAGCGTCTGGAGACCATCAAGTCCGCCCTCCTCATCTACTCAACCCTTCTGGGCCTATCTCCGATCCTCAAGTCTCTCACGCGGTCCACGTCCAGCGACTCCATCTGGGCCATCTCCTTCTGGCTCCTGGCCATCAACATCTTCTTTTTCGACTACTCAGGCGGCGTGGGCGCCAAGTTCCCCGCCTCGCTGTCTACCAATGCCGCACTGATGGCGTCCACAGTGCTCGCGAGCCGGCTGCCCCAGACGAATCAGGTGTTTAGTCTGACGCTGTTCAGTCTTGAGGTTTTTGGGCTGTTTCCCGTGTTCCGTCGACATGTGCGCCACAGGAGCTGGCGGTACCATGTGCTGCAGACGATTGTGCTGGTGCTGGGTGCGGGATGGGGCGTGGGGGTTGTGCTGGGAGATGCCAAGGATGGGAGGTGGCCGTGGAGGAGCGGCATTGTGGGCATGATTTTCAGTGTTGTCATTTCGGCGTTGGCGACGGGCGGATGTAGCTGGTGGCTGATTGGGCTGCAGAAGTATAAGAATGAGATTCGGGGGCCCTGGGATCCAGCGCGGCCGATTATTATGAGCAGGACGAGGTGGGATGATGGGTGATGAATTGCGGTCACGAGGGGAGAGGTGTCTTCTGGGGTTGCTTCAGTACTACCTACTGTAGACTTACTGTCGTGGCGTAATCGACGTATTGAAGATGAACGCGCATTACTGCTCTGTAGACTGATTCTCGAGTTGAGAGGACGCAGGAATTACAGTACCTAGACAGAGAAAGCACAATATATTATATATATATAAGAAAGCGGATCAGAGGATGTGAAATTAGAGACTTTTAGTTTCTGGTGTTTCTGTTTCTGCTTCGTCCAACGAGATTCTGCTTCGTCCAACGAGGAGGACAGAAAGCCATACCCCCCTTTGTTTTCAGAGAAGAATCTTCATGAGACGAACAGAGGCCGACTTGGGCAGAGCGCAGCTCCTCTTCACGTCACTTTCCCGGGACAAGTCGAATATGCGAGATGACGCGATCGCCTGTCACTACGAAAGATGTGTTCTTTACCACCACAATTCTCGAGTGACCTCAAGGCTAAGACATCTCCGGGCGGCTACGCTTATGCAGTGCACATTCATGACACGCCAAAGAAAGCTGCCGCAAGGTCGTGAAATTCCGCGAGTTCTGTAAATCCTTTCAGGAAACGTTCCAGCTCGCCTTATACTATACCGATATTCTGGTATCAAACACTTGGGTCAGTCACGTTTGCAACCATCTGTTCTTAGCTGTGCTCATATTGCTGGGTCTCAAGTCCTTGATGGGAAAGAAATGGCAACAGATCATGGTGTGAAGCAACGATACGAGCGAGATTTTCAGCGAGGTCGTGAGTTGTACGAGATGCAGTTCCATGTAAGAGTCAAACTTACATATCAGGTGCGAAATGAGGAAGCCAACGCCCAAGTAGGCGCACCGGAGCTCATCGCTGGCGCTGGCTTAGAATCTTTCATTCCGTGACAGTAACTGCTGTGCCAGATGAGCTTCAGTGCGCCGACTTGGTCGATACTTTCCTGATTTCGCCAATGGTTTTAAGCCTGACTTGATTATCACATGAATGCATTTTTCCACACAAGTTTCGATTTCGCTTAAACTCTCTCTCGTCGTTGCCTCGCGCCAGTTCTTCGACAGTCTGTTTGGACATTTTGATTTGGTGGTATTTTGATTCTCGAAGCGGTCGAGTTGTTGCGGATCAGAGATCTAGAAGGTAAATGAATTGCCTCTTTTCTGGGCCTTGGAACTTGGAAGATGGCTGGTGGATGCGGCTGAGTCCTGGAGAAAGTGTTCAATTCGATTCAATGCGATTCGCACATGCAGTTATTGTAGATCAAGCTCCATACCTGTACATCTGATTCTGGCAGCAGGGGCAGCTGGAGTTGATGGATGAAATTTCTTCGTTAATAAATGATAGAAGATGAAATTGTCCGAATCGCACAATCCGGAATATTCGGGATTGCACTTCGTTTTCTCGCCTAACGGGGTCAGTGGTCACAACTTTCAAGTTTTAAGGCTTGGGCCGCACGAGCATGGTGTGATGGAGTGGGATCGGGAATGTTGCATTGCATTGCATTGGATGATGATGAACTTCTTCACGGGATGGAGAGCATAATCAGCATATGCATGTATGTAGGTACTTTGTGCTGTCCAAACAGCTTGTTGCATTGATACATACGTTACACGCTAGATTACTCCGTAGATCGTCAGCACTTCGTACGCACTTGCAGCGTTGCACCAATGGGCGGAAAGGGCATCAATGAGCAGAGCAGAGCATGGCATGACAAGCCGAGACAAAGTTACAAACCTCCGTGGCTGTACTCCGTAGAAGCAAGCAATACACCCAGTTTTTTTTAGAGTGCTATACGGAGTACTCTGTGCTTTTTACTGTTCAATCAGGAAACTTTGTCACTACCTACTACCTATGTGTGTACATATCTGGCTTTGCCAATTGCACATTATTACTGCACATTATTGCACATAATAAATGTCACAAACTTCAACAGGGCAAGCAAGACTCGCATCTTTCTCGTGCGAGACACGCCGGACAAAGCGTGTCCTCCTCAATGCTCATCGAGAGGCCGGCCGAAACAACACAGCACTGAGCAGTGACAGCACACTCCCTTCCAAAACCGGGGGTCCGGGACCCAGCAATCTGTACGGCTCCGTATGATACATACTCCGTATAATGGTTAATTTGGGTGTGGAGGCCGGGGTGGCTTGGACTCTGGAGGCTGGACTCTGGACTCTGGAGCCATGGATGGATTCCCTGCTTATATTAGCCAGGCCAAATGGTAAAAGCATCAACAAGTTGAAACCCCCAAATCTTAGTGAGAACAATGTTTAGCTCGTTCTCCAGCGGTTGGACCAGAAACAAGTCAATCGAATGTTTTGTTTTTTCGCGCACGACCACACCAATTTCGCACTCCACGCAATGGCAGCAGAAACGGACCAAGACAAATTACTAATTATACAGTACTTTTACGGAGTATGTACTACATAATTACATGCCACAAACTGGTGTGTCTGACGCGCCAACGGAATTGGCTCAAGGTGGCAAGACCCAATGGGTTCTTTCTTCTCTCTTCTCTCCTTTTCGCCTCTTCTCTTTCCAATTTGCAAATTGCGCGCCCTAGCTTGCTACGCTGTTCCCGAAAGAGACAGGTAAAGTCTATTTCTGCGCTGTCGACTCGTGAAGTCGTCGGGCAAGAACGGGCTGTACGAGCTGAGGAAGGGACGCAAGGGGAAGGCGCGAGTGGGTGTCCATTCCGTGTCCATTCCGGGCACAAGAGATGAAATGCATAGTACCAGGCACCTATACATTCGTACAGAGTACTCCGTACCGCGTCTACAATTTATGCATAATGCAGCTGTTTCTTCTCCGGTTGTTGATAGCCTGGCGATCTCCTGAGTCACCTGAGTGGCCCGTGGGCAAACAGGCAACGAAACCCAGGAGCGCGTTTGGGCGGCTAGTGGCAGATCTCATTTTGCCTTTACTCCGTAGCCAATTATGCTGGGCCTTATGCTGGGGTGTGGGCGCGGAGTTGAGTGCTGCTCTCGGCTGTGAATCTGGTGGGTACTGGGCACCTAGCGTCTGTGGCGTCGTCTGTGGCGATGAGCGATTGGCGATTGTGGCGACATCTTGGCGATGGGCTGGGCGATGGGCTTGGCCTGGAGCATTGCCGGGCTGATCGTCTCATCTTCTACTTGCGTCTCCCATCTTCGTCTTCCAATTTGATCTCCCGTCTTCGTCTCCCATTCGTCTTCCACACGCCGCGGCTGGCTGTCAGCAGTGCGACCCGTGGAAAGGTACCCGTGTGCAGGTACCGTGTGCCGAGCAGGTGCCGGACGACCCCACGGGCCACTCCATGATGTTGCACTTGCGACTGCGTGGCGCATCCCAGAGTCCCAGACGGACCGGGGTCCCCGTACCTGTTGCCGCAGACGGAGAACGCAGTTGCCGTTTCCTCTGACGGACGCTGCCTTTACTGGCTGACGGAGCTCCACCCCTAATCCGTGCCCGATGTGTTACAGGCCATAACTTATAAGGTCCTCAATGTGCCCACTGCCGAAGCTTCCGACTCGATTTGCTACTTCCTCCAAACACTTCCAATCCCCCTTCGTTCCATCTTGCAAAACTCGCATCCCGCGTCTTGCATCACACATTCACTGTACACGCTCAATTACAATTTACAGATCTCTACTCTCTTTTCTCGCTTCCGCTCTCCACATTACAACGCCCACACGCACCTGCCCATCATCAACATGAAGGTCACTCTTTTCACCCTCGCTGTTGCTGGCTTCGCTGCCGCCCAGAACCTCGACGGCCTTGCCCCTTGCATCGTACGTTAGATAGCCCAGCCCTCGTGTTCTTTCCTCGCTATGCATCCGTTGCTAACACAATTGCTTCCAGAAATCATGCATTGAGAAGGGTCTTGCCCAGGCCGGCTGCTCTGGCAGCCCTCAGGAGATCGCCACCTGTGCCTGCAAGGCCGAGACGCAGTCCAAGCTGCTGGCACCCGTTACGCAGTGTGCTACCGAGAACAAGTGCAACATGGCTGATCTCGTCAACGCTCAAAAGGTGGCCGCTGTTCAGTGCCAGGCTATCGCCGGTGGTGCTGGCAAGAGCGGCATGCCCTCTGGTGCTCCCTCCGCCACCCACAACCCCTCTGCTGCCACCCCCACGGCCGCTGCTACCGGTGCTTTCCCTACCAACAGCACCAACAACACCAAGCCCGCGGCCTCTTCGGGCGCTGCTACTCACTCCGGCGCCGCTGCCGGCTCCTCTGCCTCTCCCACCGGCTCTGAGTCTGGCAGCACTGAGTCTGGCAGCACCGGCACTGCTACTGGTACCGGCGCTCAGCCCACCGTCACCAACGCTGCTGCTGTCATGGGCCCTGCTGCCGGTGCTCTCGTTGCCCTCTTCGCCGCTGCCCTTGCTCTGTAAGGAGTTGACGGTGTACGCGGTGACGAATGAATCATGCTAGCGGGTTACATTTTCTGTACGACACACTGTGGATGGCTCGGATGTACTTTACATGCATATATGAAAAGCGCGGAAATGCGAAATAGACGCGTGCCATGGTTTGCTGCATTTTATTGTAGACAGACCCTTTTGGGAACCAACTAATAGGAAGTGTAATTCAATCGTTTAATATGTTGGGCATCTCTGTTCTTCTGAATTCTGGCAATTCCAGATCGACGACAAACGGTACTTGTGTCGGGAGGTACTCGGTGTCCATGATGGCCGCGTTGACGAACAGAGTTTCTTTCTCTGTCCTGTAGCCGATCAAATCTTTCTTTGCCCAACTGTCGGCCAAATCTTTTCTTGCCCATCTGTCGGTCAAATCTTTCTTTGTCTGTTCGTCGGTCAAATCTAATAGTATTCCGCGCTGCCGACTCAGCTCGAACAACAGCCTTTCATCGGCCTCCGCTTCCGTCTGCAACCCTCTCAAATCGAACAGGATGTCCGTTTGTCCTAGCGAGGCAACTGACCCTTGCCTTGGACCATAAGCCGACGAAGCGGCCTCATCATCCCAATACCTACAGACTGCGCCCCACGCTTCATGAAGGTGACCAAAGCAATGCAGTTTGGGTTTCGCGCGCTCAATTGCCTGCATGAGATATCTGCATCCCGCCCGTTCCTTCAGCCTGCTGTTGGAACCCACCCCGCCATCACCCTCCTTAGTTATCCCATCACATATCCCCCATGGCGGCCCATGCGTCATCACCACGTCTACCGAATTTGGAATTCTAAACTGATGAGCGCCCTCGTACTGGAAGGCCCACCGCCCGTTCCGGGGCGTCCAGGGACTGGCATAGATTTTGAAGACCGCACCGTTCGTTAGGTTGAATGTGTAGCTGCCCTCTGTGAGATAGTGCACGCCACTTTGGCGGGCGTCCTCTATTAAGTCGTGTACTCTTTTCCGATCCCGCTCCTCGAAGTCTAGCAGGCCCTTTTGGCGCGCGGCGCTGGAGGCGGAGGCGGAGGAGGTAAAGTTATCGTCGAGAATAGTGTCATGATTTCCAGCGATGAAGAGCTTCAAGGGCGCGGAGTGTTGGCGCAATGCTGCCAAGGTTTGGCTGAACTCGTGGGGGCCGCTGTGGAGGGTGAGGTTGCCGCAGTGGAGGAGGATGTCGGCTTCGGGGAGGGGATAGCGGAAGAAGGGGCTCTTGGTCTCTAATGAGAATCCTCGGCTTTTTATGGCTTTTGGGTTGAGCCCCATGGGGAAAGGGAAAGTGGAAAAGAAGGGAACGGCGCCGTGGGTGTCTGATATGACGAGGATGCGCGTCCTCACCTTGGACATGATGGTGGATGATGCTGGATTTGGTCTGTGTAAGATTATACATAAAATGAGATGAGGAGCAGTTGAGTGTTGATGCGGCTGGTGAGGTAAAAACTTGTAAAAGTGAAATTGAGCTGTCTGGATCTATATATGTACCTACATAGTCGCGGATGCTGTTTTGTTGATGTGTGGCCCAGGGGCCAGGGGAAGGAAGCACCCGTTGCGGGACTGCGATCGACGCCAAGCGTTGCCAAGCGCAAAAGCGCAGGTACATCACGCATCGCGGCATCGGTACATATGTACATAGGTACCTAGTATGTATGTATGTACCAAATGTACCTACCTCGTGGACTTCCACCTCGGTTCATCCCCAAGCTTCCTTCTCACCAACGTCCCCGCGGCGAAGGCCACACCACGGCTGTGCCAACAACTTTTCTGGTTTGCATATTCTGCACATCTTCATGGCGACAGATACCCCGCAGGACGTCTCTACTGAGTCCTCACCGCCCGCGCAGCCTACGCCGCCCACGGGCTCAGGCTCGGGCTCCCCATCACCACCGCAGTCTCCATCGCCATCGTCATCGCCTGACAGTGAGCCGCTGTACGGGGGATACTCGCGCTTCGAGATTGAACTCGAGGTAAGCCTACCAGAAGCAAGGCTTTCCCCCCCGCATATCGACCCTTTGCTATTCGCGCACCCTCACGCATCATCCACAAAGAGATGCTCCCAACGAGCCAAGTACTGACCCTTCTCATCTAGTTCGTCCAAGCCCTCGCGAACCCCTACTACCTCAACCATATTGCCTCCCAAAAGCTCCTCTCCCAGCCCGCCTTCGTGGCTTACCTCGACTACCTGCAGTACTGGACTCGGCCGCCCTACCTCAAGTACCTGACGTATCCGGGCCCGACGCTCCGGCACCTGGAGCTGTTGCAGGAGGAGCGGTTTCGGCAGGATATCATGAGTCCGGATTTGGTGCGGTGGTTGGTGGAGGAGGATATGAGGGCCGCGGTGGAATGGCATAGGGAGTTGGGGCCCGGCGTCCAGGCCTAATCAGAGACAAGCTGTTGCAGCGCCGAGGGTTGTGCTTTTGAAAAGAACGCTTTTAGGTAAGAGGTGGAAAAAGTGCAGGGAAATCATGAACAACAACAAAAAACAAACAACCAACCAACAGCCGAAGACACAAGACACAAGACACAAGACAGAAAGCCAGAAATAGAGCCTAGGGACGGACGTGGGGTGGAGTGAGGGAACCATGGACAAAGGAGGAGGATGGCGGTGCTCTCGTTTAAAGATATCTGGAGAGCTAGGAAACTTGACCAAAGCAATAACGTCCACGAGCAGAGCACTGGAACGGACACGAGGTGGAGCTAGAGGACGATGAATGAAAGAGGAAGAGGGCACGCGGATCACGAATCAGGGAGCCTCAAAAGCCAGAACACAAAGCAAAAAAAGAAAGGCCAGAGATAGAGCCTTGGGACCGACACGAGGTGAAATGAGGGAACCATGAGAGGAGGAGGGCCGGCGCATCACGAATCATGAAGCCTCGGGAGCATCGCAAATTTGATTTTCTGTTTTCAAGGCATGATAGAACAATGAACACGTCACGATCAACCGATGCAACGGGTGCTAAATAATCATTGTCCAATTCCCAAATGTCCCAATACTGACGACAGCACTACTTCCGAAGAAATGATGAAGTTTTGCGAGTTATAGCAGTATAGATAAGCCTGCTGTTAACGAGGGCCATCCAACCGATTGCTACATTACTATAACTAACTCCGAAAGTCCCAAAATGACTCGTAGTAGCACTTCTTTATTTTTAGTCTCAACTTTCAGTCTCGCAAAACTAACACTGAAATCATATGCCCGCTGTGGTCAGGACCCTTCACCCGATTCCTCTTTTCCATGTCCAACGCCAAAATCTCAAGATGCCCACCTCCGCACTTCTTCATCCACAGCCTCACATCTCACAAAGACAGCAGTAACAAATACTCCAATGAACATGCCACGACGCACAAACAAGATCCAACTCCAAATATCCCATACGCCCTTGCACCCCCCTTCCCAAATCCAACCTCCTGCCACTGGTGACTGCAGTGAGTCGTGACCAACTCCACTCCACCGCTAATTCTCCCTCCACCGATTCCCACAAGTCATACACTTGAAAAAACTCGTCATCGGCTCATCCGCACTCCGAATCTGGACCTGGAAAAACGCAGCCTCATCCCCATCACATCCATCCGCCGGACACTGCGCGCGGCCTTTCTGCGCATTATCCCACGCGCCGGGCCCGCCAAAGACGTCTTCTTTTTCTTTGCGCTCAAAAACGCGGCGCGAGAAGACGGGTTCGGTGATTGTGTGTTCGAAGGGGCAGGTGCGGCATTCGAGGCGGTTGGTGCGGTTGCTTGTGAGGGAGACGGTGAGGATGTTGGCGCATTGGGGGCAGACTGTTGTTTGTTAGGATGGATTTATATCGTGGGGGGGCCGGGGGGGGAAGGGTTTGCGATTTGACCTACAGAGGAGCATGGCTGTGGAAGGCGCAGCAGGACGATGGCCGCGATGTGATGGAGTGTCTAATTGCGTAAGATGCGTAAGAGGGTAGGGTGTCGCGTGGTGGGATAGAGAGCAGAGAGCGCTGTGGTGTCGTGAATGTTTTGTTTCTATAAAAAAACCAAAAAAAGTTTCCGACGCAGCTCGGTATCACGAGTTTAGCTTATTCGTTCGGACGGGATGGACTCTCAGATGGTGGGATCCACGGAGGGTGAACATCAACCGACTGTGACAAAAATTTCTCAGCCGACAAATTCTCCACTTTTAACTCAGCGCTCATCAAAAAATCCGACCACCAACTGAGGTCGAACTCTGGGAGTACCTGCCACATTCCGTCCACGACGTATTTTTTTTCACGCGCATGTACCACTGCTTCCCCCAGGGCACTGCTTCCCCCAGGGCACTGCTTCCCCCAGCGCTAGAGCACGCCCGCGAAAAAATTTCTCCGGCTTTCTTGTCTCCTTGCAACACAAATACTGGCGGGCGATTCAATTTCATCCCTCCTACGGGACCCTACCTTGTAGATTATCGACAAACCCTCGCGTTGCGAAAAAAATCATTTGCTACCCCTTCTCACTCAAATCACTTGTGGCATTTCTTCTTCACTATGCAAGCGCACACTCCTGACAATGATGCACCTCGTCAAGGTCCCGGCGCACAAGATACCGGCGAACAAATCTTGCCTTCCATGGAAAGGCATGGTTATGCTCCTGATACCGCTGCACCTCTTCACGAGTCCGCGGAACGAATCTTGTCCTCCTTGGAACCTGATCAAAAAACATCGATCATCGACTTCGAGCAGCTCGTGTCGTCAGAATCAGGCGTACAAGTATGAAGCCTGATCTACCCATTATTGCATGTGCGAATTGGATTTAATAAAATTGAATATCAATCAACGAGTACTTCCGTCGCGGCCATACGCTGCGCTTCGGGGCGAAGGAAGACTCGCCTCGCTTCGCTTCGGGTTGGAGAGCGTGGGGCTGGAAAAGTGAGGATCGCGATGTGGGAGTTTTGCAGATAGGATGGCGATTGCAGACGTGCATGTGTGCCCACTGTTTCGGCGCCAAATTGCCTGCGCAGGTGTCCCTCCGGGGGCCCTTCCGGGGGATTATAGGGGCCCGTCAGTGGTCACAGCACTGTCAGGCAGCGCGGGATGGCGTGCGACTGCGTCGCCGCCGCAATGGGATGCTTTGCCCTGCTGCAATCGCGAACCGCAGTAAGAATCAGGATGCAGCGGGCAAATCTAATCTTACTGAAAGACACTGATTATTTCGCTCGAGTGTAAGTTTGCCATGTGCCATGACTTGGGGTGTGATTTACGGTTGGTGCGCGCTTTGGCTCAACCTTGCGTAGGTATTGAGGCCAACTTTCATGCGAGAGATGCACAATTGAGTACAATCTCTCGACTTTTGGCGGCTCAGTTGAATGACGGTCGCCGTAGGTAGAGTGTTTTCATGCGACGCGGAGGAGAATTGAGGAAATTTTATGGGCGCTCCTTGTACTCGGGTACCTATAACTACAGTAAATTCAGCGGGTTTTCAGAGTACTCTGTACATCTCATGATTCGACTTCCCACCCTACACCACCTCACAGCATTTCAAAACCGTCACTTCACCCATGGAAAAAACCGGAAATATGTCTCGATTGGAGTGTTTCATATCTCATTAGAAGCGCTGATTCTCTCTCTTTCATATATGGTATACAAGCTTGTGCGCAAAGGCAGTTTTCCGGATAACGATGTTAGATATCATTCATTGTTGAAATCTAATCAGGTATTTTGTTTGACCCACGCCAGCCGTCGCGGCTCGCTGCATCTTAAGTCGGAATTTGTGCATGATGTTTAACCTCAATCCCGAGCGTGAAAACAGTAAACAGTCAGCCTCGAATAGAAAAATGGCCGAGGTTCTGGATAGTTGCCGACTTGATGTGAGCTTGATTGTGCGCTCGATTGGCCGTGCATCTAGTATCTGTACAATACGTACATACAGGAATGAAACACCACACAGTACATCATGATTCATGCCAGTAGATTATACATATCAACAACACACATAGACACAAAGGGGTACACGCCATCAATCGCGATGTTATTGAATATCGTATCGTTGCCGACAATGTTTGATTGATGTTCATTATTGATGATGTTGAAGGAGTCCTACCGAACGTTCGCAAAACATAGCTTCACCATTGGCCAATGCATGCGCGCAGCGGAGCCCTGGGGGAAGCAGTGCCCTGGGGGAAGCAGTGGTACATGCGCGTGAAAAAAAATACTTCGTCGACTGAATGCGGCAAGTGCCCCTAGTGGAAGCCGTGGATTTTGAAAATGAGAAATGAGTTTTTTTGTGGAGTATTTTCAGCCTGAGAAATTTTTGTCACAGTCGGTTGATGTAGCCCCTCGGATCCACGCAGCACATGGACCCGTCAGTGGTCAGTGGTCACCCATGGGCCATCATTGATCAATCATTGATGATCCATGATTCCATGTCACGTCGCGCCCCCACCATTCCATCCCGCTGCATCTGCCCCTCTATGTACATACCTTGTACATACATACCTAGGTACATAGCTCCAGTCCAAGTCCAGCCAACGACTCCAACACGGCGTCCCGACTCACATGGCTCCCGCGACAAGCCAGCTCCTGCTCAGCCCCTTGTCCATGATTTCCCATCTGCAGCAAACCCAATCGACCTCACTTCTTGTCTCTCTAGCTCCAGTGCCCTCTCTCTAAGCTCTCGCCAGAGACAGTAGACGACCACATCCAAAGCGTCTGCTCAACACATCCCATCCGCCGACATGCCCGCCGAGGAAGAGCACGAGGTACCTCACCTATTCGATCTCCTGCTCCTCCAGCCCCCATTGCTTGCCTTCCCTTCCCAATTGAAGTTGTATCGTCTCAAGCTGACCACATATGTATAAAACAGGGCGCCTCGACAAAGGAACTCCTCATCGAAGCCTGCCGCCGCAACAACACGGACCTGCTCACCGAGGTCCTCGAGGGAAAGCCCGATGACGAAATCACCCGGCTGCTCAACGGCACGACCACCGTCATGGGGAACCATTTGTACCACGAAGCTGCGTCACAAGGACATTGTAAGGATGAAATGACACATAACACATAACACAGAGAAACAACGGAACCTGGCCTTATTATTATCTCCCACCACACTGCATCATACATCTATCTATATCTATCCTCCCTTTTGCAGCGTCGAGAAATCTCCTTATATCCTTATATCCTCCTCCTTCCCTCCCCCCTCCCCCCCCGTTCCCCCTATGATACCCAACTCAACCCACGCTCTAACCAAAACCACATCACCCACCCAAAAACAAATCCCCCCGGCCCATGCTAACCCCCCAACCCCAACCCCAACGACAGACGAAATAATAGACCTCCTCCTCGACCAACCCTCCTTCGAATGCGACCCCCCCAACCGCCTCGACCGCGACACCCCCCTCCACACCGCCATCCGCTGGCTAAACACCCAACCCCCCTCCCAACAACCATTTGGCCTCGCCCTCATCGAAATGATGCTCGAGGCAGGCTCCAACCCCCGCGTCAAGAACAGGGGGGGCCTCACGGCGCTGCAGCTCGTGGAGCCGCGCAATACGGAGCTACGGCGCTTGATTGAGAAGCATGAGTATTTGAATCAGAATCTGGGGGATTTTATTGCTGTGCCTGCGGGGGCGAAGCTTGGGAAGGGACGTGCGGAGGGTGAGGGTGGGGATGAGAAGAATGTGGAGGAGACGGAGGAGGAGGTGGATGATGACGCTGAGTTTAGTGGGAGTGATGATGAGGAGAGGGAGGAGTGGGAGAGGAGGAGGGAGGAGAGGCGGAGGGGGTGAGGGAATGTTGCTTGGTGGAATACGGTATGGTATACCTATGTATGCCATTGGCTGTTTGTGGCTATTTGGACCTTGTTTTTGGCATAGTTTTGCGTTTTCTGTACGTGTTTCTTTTTTCATACGCGGTATCTGGCTAACTAGGTTGCTGTGGCTGTATAGGCTCTAGCTGGCATAGCCATGAAGTCTCTTTTCATCTTCTATTTTCAGTTGGCATGACATGGGGGATTAGTCGGTCGTTCGGGCTGTCCATGTTCTCTAACTATGTGTCGTAGTTGTGTAGTTCCTGTTACCAGTTCTCTCATACTGCCGAGATGCTTTGGCTGTTTCTGAATTCCTACAATTGGCATAGTCATGCATTTATCCGTCCCCGAATCGGAATGTGGCTGTTCATGACCTCTACTTGACATACCTGGTCGTGCTCCTCCGTCTACTCAATAGCACTTTGAACAGAGCCTATGGTGTCTTCACATCATGCCGATTGTAGAAATGCAAAACCAGCCAAAGCATTTCTGTAATGTGAGAGAAATGTGTCTTCACATCAACATGCTTCCTCCTCAGGTCTGTATCGTGAGCCATCTTCGTCACGACATACGGAGTACATGGCACTCATTCCAACAGACTATGTACTCTGATCGAGCACGCACATCCCACGTCGCACATTCGCTGCAGAGAGACAGAGACACACACTAGACTATACTGACTGTATATATCATAATTTTTACCCTACAAGGTGGTATTTATACAAAACAAAGGAGAGTATAGTCTAGGTGCTCATGTCACCATTCATCGTCCAAGACGCCCAATTCATGAGTTGGCTGCCCAACATATTCGCCGCCATCACTCTTAAAACATGACCAAAACCCCAAAAAGAGATACTACCAACGCAGCCGTCAGTCCGTTAGATGGCCTTAGTGAATTAGCTGCGCCCCTATCCGACTCGATGTAAGTGACATTTCGTAGCTGCTTGATAGACCTCGCTGACAACTTGCCACCACTGGCAACCTGCAGCAGCTCTTTGCCCAGCTGTCGCAAGATGTTAGTTGATCGACCCGCCGGGCACAAGACTACTTCCCAACCGCCGCCTTTGGGAACGATAAACGTCGACACTTGGTCATCAAAGGCAAAGCTGTACGCGTCAGGGCACACAGACTTGACTTTTTTGCTGTAACTTGATGGCTTGCATATCTTGGAGTCGTGATATTTGCCAATACAGCAGTCCTTGTCCGACTTGGTCGCTGCACACGCGCTGTTGCAAGGAGAAAAGGCTGGCCGCTGGATGTTGTCGTCAGGATAAGGGTACACACCATCCCCTGGCTTCGTTGGGGGGAAGGCAAGATTCGGCCACGGACACCAGTTTCCTACACTGTCATTCGTCTCTTGTGACTCCAGTGGTACGGGAAATGAATCGTTGGCGTAAAATATGCCCGTCTTGGCCCTGGAGTAGACCCATCCGCTGGTCGCGATGCAAGCGCAATTCGTCAGGTTCGGTGGGATATAGGTAGTATTCTTTGCGGGAATATACTTGATCCCTATGGGCAGATTGTACCCGTCTACGAGCGAAATGTCATAAAAGGTCTGCATCCCAGTCGTACCGCCAGCAAGATTGAATTCAGCGAGCGTTGCTGGCGTTGCTCCCTGTTCTCATAAAGCTGGTCAGCGGCCGTCTGGAAGGGCAGATAAAATCGAATGCAGCTAGTCATGGTTATACTTACGCTGAATTCACAATCTAATTTGGAGAAGCAGTCGCCTGTTT
The DNA here is from genome assembly GCA_029405325.1 of Claviceps purpurea. Taxonomy (NCBI): domain Eukaryota; kingdom Fungi; phylum Ascomycota; class Sordariomycetes; order Hypocreales; family Clavicipitaceae; genus Claviceps; species Claviceps purpurea. The sequence continues at coordinate 4,022,294 of CM055782.1, read as the reverse complement.
TGCAGGCACACGACTCGCCATTGACTGTGCAGTTTGTTCGTCCCCAGACTCGACCCTGCCAATTTGACGCAACCCACATTGTCTTGTTCTTTCCCGGAGCTAATTCGAAACCTCCTGTTCCAGGCCCAGTACCAGACTGAGTGGCGATACCTGGCCAGATTTTCGAGTCACATTGGTTGGTGACCACCAAAGGAACTCTTCCTTCCCAATCCTCAGGAGGGCCACGTCTCGCAGGGGCTCCTCGTCTGGTGTGGCGGAAGAACTGTGCCTGCCAATGACTTTGCACATGGGCTTGTCTTCCAAGGTGGGCTGCCGGGACCATGGAGCCAAAGGTGACGAAGATGAGTAGTAGCTGATTCACGGACATTGGAAATCCGGTACTCCGAGTGATGTAAATGGAGACAGATGCAGCCCAAAGGCAGTTCGCCTTGAGTAATTCGCGTGAAGCCAGCAGTGGTCTCAAACAGAGAAAAAGAAACGTAGCGAGTCGTTAATAGTTATCGTGTTTGAGCAGCTTGTACTGAGTAAGGATTGCCAGCAATTTTTGCCCCAAACAGATAGATAGAGAGAGTGTGTGTGAGGCTACAATTGCATTGCTCACGACTTGGCGGTATCCGAGAGTGGTCCTTTATGCAGATCTGAACGAGAACAATGGCGGCGTATTGAAATACTGATATACTGGACGATGCTACAAAAGCACTGGGCTTGAATGGTGAGAGTAAGTTATAGGTTCGAGCTAGGTGAGTCTCGGGCGTTCAGAACAATGTTTCTGCGTTGATAGCAGCGAAACTTGATCCAGCTCCTGCCCCCAGTACACCAAAACGGGAAGATCAACACAACACCAACCCGAAAAACAGACCCAGGATAGTGTATGCGTCGTCTATATCTGGTCGAGATGCACGCGCACGAGGGCGGCGTCGTCGTTGCTGTTCCGGATTCGCGCCCTCGTCAAACGTGAGCTCGCGTTCGAGGGTATTCAAGGAAAAGATGATCTGTTTGAAAATATGTTTGCTCAAGGAATGAATGTTGATTTAGAAAGCTTGGTTGGATGTAGCAGAGGATATATAGCAAGGGGCAAGAAGCAAGAAGATAAAGTGAGGAAAAGCCCGGCCAGCAGGATTCTCAATAAGGATCAACGTATTGGTAGTGGAATGCTCATGGAGGATGTAAGAGGAACAAGGGCTGGGTCGCAGTAAGATACAAGTTCCATACTCTCGCTCCTCATGTCACCGGCGCGCCATCCCAAAGTGAAGGTATGGAGTGAAAGCAGGAGGGACTGACTGTTTGCTGTCTGTCAGCTGTCGGACGTTGTGCTGTCGATGGGAAGTTGGGAAGTTGCGATCTGGGATCAGAAACAGCTCTGCATGCGCATGTGCTACATGTCGTAGCCTCATTCCGACCAATGCCACGAAGCCATGTCAATGCCCGTCACGTCTGACGAACATGAAGTCGCCGTTACAGACTTCGGCAAACCAATTGTCATTCAGCTAAATACCAACGTAACAGAATTCGTTAATCAATCGAAAAGTGTTTGCTATTCACGGCGGCCAGGATATGTTCATAAGCCGCACTCCCACTTTCTCGCGCACCAGTCAGCATCAGATCCGATAGAAATCCCTAATATGCTGCTCCAGCCTCCCCTCGACACTAGCCAACGTCTGAATCCAACGACTTTTTCAAGCCTTACTGCATTGCATTCCTGAGGATTGGCCAACTTATCTGATTTTGATCATCTCTGCCAGCTTCTCCCGGCATAAATCCAGTCCACCATATCATCCATACGTAACATCCTCTGTAACTCGCTTAATACTTTGCAAGGTATCAATTATCTGCAAACTCAACGAGGGGCAAAAAAAGGAGAAAAGAGTAAACAGAAAAAATGGAAAAGAAAACGCCGCCGTACGATTCGCTACCCCTGCATCATCGCTTCGTTTTTCTTTCAATGTGCACGTCTCATCTACCGGAAACGAGCTCTGCATCTGCCCATGACCTCACCCTGACAAACGAGTTCTGCGCTGAATTCTGATCCGTCGAGGGTCAGGTATATGTCAAAGTAGACACGGTAGAAAGTGCCTTGAGGTGTATCCATGCGCTCGAAATCCTTCTCGAGGTTCTTGCGTGACAAGTCCGAGGTGAGGCTGACGACTTCCTTGATACCTGCAATCCCATGTTAGAAGAGGAAAATAGCAAAATGAACAAAGCAAAGTATAAACCCTTTTGAATCATGACTCGACTTACGGGGATCTTTGATGTACTCGGGACACACGTCGTCGTCACACACATACAGCACATCTTCGTACATGAGCGTGGCACCAGGAGCAACCTGTCGGAAAAAGGAAACCTTGACAGGCTCCCCATTCTTCATCTTTTGGCCCTTTTGCACAAAAATTTGCCTAGTGAATTTGCAGCGATCCTTTCCGTCCAGGGAGGGAATACGATAGGCCTCAGGGTGATAGCCTTCCTTGAAAGGCTGTAGTGTAGCCATAAGGTAGTGACGGCGGGCTACACGGGACGTGATGATGCGTTCCGTGATGCCGGCAGTCACGGCACCCTTGACAATAGCTGCCACCGAGTCCATGGGTCGAACAACCTTGGACTGAAACATAGGAGGGACGTGCAGCTTAATCTGCTGGAATAGGTACTCGGACGCACCGAAACCACCAACAACCAGGATGTTTTGTAGCTTCCTTTCCTGAGCCTGAATGGCAATAATCTGGTTGCGCACGAGCTCGAGGATACGCGCGACGACTGGGTCGAAACATTGGAGGATCTCATCGTTGTCAAAGGTCATGTAGCCTTCCTCGATGCTCGCATCGGGAAATTCAGCCTCGATACCAACATCGACGGCCCATTTCTGACCATTGTTTCGGAAGTCAGCCTTGATTCGATTCTCAAAGTCCATGATGCATTTGGCGTAGACTCGACCGGCAGTCTTGGAACCTTCCGGCAGCTTCATCTTTCTAATCTTGCTGCGAAGAATGTTGCTAAAGTTTCGGTTCAGCGCTGTAGAACCACACGAGTCTCCAGATCCTGCGGTACATTCGGCCACGGTAAACGGATTTTCCTCCTCGACCTCATACGCGATCAAGTCAACGGTACCGCCACCACAATCCACGATCAAGACGGCATCGTGCACATTGAGGTTCAACAAGCCAGTCTTGGAGCAAAACAGGGCGGCCGCTTCCGGCTCGGAGACCAGAGTGAGGCGGTTATCGTTTTCGTCCCGGAGGAAGCCAGCTTGTATAGCGGCAGCTCGAGTGGCAGCTTTTCCAGCATCGTTCCAGATAGCAGGCACGGTCAGGTAGTACCGGATGTTGCGCTCTTCACGGTTGAACACCTCGCCAAGCGTCTTTTGTAGTGCTGAACGCATGGCCTGGCGAAGCTTGAATAGATAATCCGCCGCGACGTCGATCTCCGACTTTCCAGGAGGCAGGGGTGGCAGATTGATGGGATCGATATACGTGTTGCCGCTCAGCATCAGCTGCAGCTTGAACCATTCCACCTTTTGCACACCGGGCTTCGGGTATCCTGTCGGCGCCAAGGCATCGGCAATGTCAGGGCCCCAACCCACAACTTTTTGATACTGATCGTAGTAGAGGACTGTGGGAATCTGTTTCAAGCACGCATATTCGTTAGCGCGATTTCTTGAGTGCGGAAAGCTGTTTCTCTCTCTCTCTCTATCTTGCTCCTTCTCTTTGTTCCTCTCGTCCCTCCCCTTTGTTGGAAGCTATATATCTGCAGAGCAGCTGACTTGTGCCCACCTTTTGCTTAGTGTAGGAACCAGCTCCTGGCCATTCCGTGATGATGTCCTCCTTGGCTTCGTTGTTTGTGGCAAAGGCAAAGGCGACGCCTGAAAATGTGGTACCCTGTAATTGCACCTTCGAGTCAGCACCACATTCCCTGAACGAAGTCGTCGCGATGCATTTGTAGTGCGCAAAGGCCAGCCAAATAAGAGCGGCACAATACGAGATCCGAGTCGCCTTGCTTCGAGAGCCCCCGCATCGTCGCACTCACAAAATCGATGCCAACAATGAGCTGTGACTTGCTTTTGCTGGCGCCCTCAACCTCGGCGGCTGGGTTGTGCCGTTGGAACTGTTGCGCAATAGGACCTCCTTGAGGAGGACGAGAACCAGGAGGATATCCCGGCTGGCCACCGAAACCCGAAGGAGGTCCGGCCATGGGAGGAGGTCCTTGGCCCATGGGAGCCATGTGTGGCGGAGGATATCCAACTGGTGCGGCCGTGTTAATGGGAGGCGGGCCTCCGACCATTTGACTTGGGGGAGTGCGATTGAATCCCTGGTGAGGAGAAGTTCGATCGCCGTGACCGCTAGGCGGAGGCGGGGGATAGTTGGAGGTATAACTGGGAGGACGGTTCATGGCGACACTGGCCTGAGTGGACGGAGCGCCGATGGGCGGCGTGCGACCTTGTCCTGGGAGCGGAATCTGTTGTTGAGGTATTTGGCCCGGCGGAGGTGAACTAGTGGAAGGCCGAGGGACCCCGTCGGCGGTTTGGATACTGACGGCGGACTTGCGTTTCCCGAAACCGAAGCCTTTGAGGCGGGAGTTCATAGAACTCATAAGGAAGCGATGGAGACAAAATGCAAGATACAAAAGGTCGAGATGGGGCTGGTCCGGTCGGGTCGGTCTAAGCTGGCGGGCGGGCTTGCGTCAGCGAGGCAGAGAGAGTGGCTAGGCCACTCTGAGAGGATCCAGATTGCAGATGATGTCGAAGCAAGCCGCAAGAGTCCGAGGGAATGAGGCGGAGGCAGCGAAGGGGACGAGTTGAGTGGCCCGTTGCGCAGAGGGGTAAGCTGTCGGCAAAGAATGGAGAGGGCAATGCGCTCCAGCGCTGTGCAAGCCAACGACTGCAGCGCGGAGGCGGCGGCGGGCGAATACAACGTGCAGTGCAAATGCTCAACCACTTGCAGATGGAATGCCCATTGATGCGTGGCTGAAGGCGTGGCTGAAGGCGCGGGGCACGATTCACGAACGAGGCGCAGGGCCGATCAAACGCTTTCAGACCAGAGGCAACTTGCAAGGGCGCAGGGCGATCCGACAACGAGGCGTTGGCAGTTGACGCCAAGTCGGGACGAGAGAGGCAGAAAGGGAGGCTGCGCTCGGCCTTTATTCTCGGCGTCGCAGACGTGAGTGAGCTCTCCAACAAATACAAACAAACCCTGTGGAGGCCTGCGTCGATGGTCTTGGCGTCAGATGGCACTGGACAGTAGGTGATTGTGATTGCTATCTTCTCCTTGCTCGGTGGGTGTTGGTCGGTTGGTCGGTAGGCATGTTGGCCGAGTGGCCGAGCCGTGTTTGACCAACAGCTAACAAGGCAACTCAGGATGAGGATTAGGATGAGGATGAGCTCGCGAGTCGCCGTCGTCGTCGTGAGATGCCAGCCTGCGATTCGTACGCACGCAATGCTCAGCGTTTCTGCACTGAGCGTGCCCCAATCATGGCTTCCAAGTTCCGAGACAGCTTTCGAGACATCCCGAGTTCTAGACGCGTGATATTCTCCGGGTCTGAAGCGTCTGATATGGCAGATGGATGGATGGCTTGGCAGCTGGGGCCGCCTGGCGGAGAAGGAAGGACCAACGGGCAGCTAACGGCTTCCTGCACGCCCCATGGTTGACGCCGGACGGAGCTTCATTCAGAATCATACCTTAGGTACTTGCACCTTTCCGAAGCCAAATGGCCATATCATCTTTGCGATCTTGCGAATTGGCAAATGTAGCTGCTTGTCGAGTCCGCTGGATTGAGTTCTTCGAGTTCTCTACAATACCATCCATGCTAATAAAGGGCTTTGGGCCGTCGAGCGCCGTACGGAGGTCTTATTCACGGTTGGACCTGTGGACAGGTAATAATGGGATGCATGGGTGGAGGCATTAACAGTTCTTGCTCCTCTTCTTAGCACCGGTGTAGTTCGGGACTCCTTGGTTAGACACATTCGTAGGTAGAGGATGTCTTCTGTGCATACCTAAGAACTTGTGCTTCAAGAGTGGATGGTATGCTGTAACTTGTACATGTGTATGTAGTCGGAGCCTTTCTGAGCCATCTCTCCTCCGCGCCTTGGGGTCGGGAATCAGCATATGCATGTAATTCGGCACAGTGAGGACAAGACAGGAATCGAAGCAAGGCACGGAAACCTCCAGCCTGGTTGTTCTGGTCGCATAACATTGTTACGGATACCTACATACCTACTCCATACGCTCAGTGCATAGGCGGGTACAAAACTAGGTACCAACGGGATGTGTACTAGGTAGGTACATACTCCGTACTACGTAGCAATGTAAACTAATAAGTCAGCCAATCACAAGCGGAGTGATGTGCAATGCCAGAACCGTTGAGGACTTCGAGAAAATGCCTTCTTTTTTGTCGCAGCATTTGGGTCGCAAGTCAGCCTTTGGAAGAAAGCCTTTGTTGTTGCAGCGATATGTGACGTAGGAATACCGATAACACGTGGCGTCTCAATGCCGAGTCACCGACGACGTAGGGTGTTCGACGTTCGTAGATACGAGACAGACAACGTTTTCGTCCAATGACGTAGGACGACCGCTACGTCACCCAATTACATAGGTACCTACTGAGACCGCGCTTGTGATCACGAGAGCAGAAAAACCAAACAATCCCCTAGACGGTTTTAACGCTCACTTCAGGTCACGCGCTCCACACCCCCCTGCTTGACAAGTCGTGACTTCGAGTGACATGGACAGTGGAAAAATAATTTCCCCCGCCGATGTAGCTTTTTGTCACTTGAAAACTGTCGGTACTTCCAGCTTTGCGCCAATTTTGCGGTAGAGCTTATGTACCCCTCATCACGCTGCGACATGATTGGCTGTAACCCCCTGTCAGTGACCTGAAGTGAGCGTTAAAACCGTCTAGGGGATAGGGGGCCCCGGATTGCCCCCAGAGTGGGAATGCACCAAACCGTCATTGCCCCGTACCTGACTTCCCGCTGCAGAGACCGCTTCTCAGATCTACCTATGTAGCTTGATGCCAGGCCTGAGGCAAGTGGGAAATTGACCGACTTGTGCAACATTTGTAGGGCACGATCTGTCCATGTAGCGTAGATGTACTCCGTAGGTAGTCTACTACGGAGGACAGAAATCACGGTGGTGCATGGATACCCTCACGATACTAATAATCAAGGTCCCCGTTGCAGGGTCGCTGCATAATTTGGTCACAGATTGACAATGTTCGGGCCAGACAGCAGCCAATCACGTGCCCTAATTACAATTCAGTAGAACACGCGTTGTGACTTCTGCCTTCCCTGCGTCCGGGTGTTGTTTCCATGCACGATCATATTCTGTGTTTGGGCTTCCACTTGCAGCAAACATTGCTCTCGTTTCGTCGGAGCTCTTGACATACGGAGTACATAGGTAGGTACGCCAATTCGGAAACCCCGTGGTTGCTTTCAGCCTTCTCAAGTTCTCAGTGCTCACGAGTCACACCTTAGGTATTCTAACCTTAGGAGGTACATAGCCATACGGCCCCCGCTACGCGTGGATCTTCTTGTCGGCAGTCTCTCGGCCATATTTCATCAAGGCCGTGACAAGCACGGAGTCCAGGTCGTGGGTTTCGCCGGCGTTCTTCCTCGCAGACTGCACAACTTACAAGGGGCTCATCCTTCCCGTCTCATATGGCCTGCGGACTCCGGAGAGTACCTAGCGAAGGAGCTTCCGACCATTGAGTTGTCGCCAGATCAGGTTCGCGATCCAAGAACACGTTGGCCATCTGAAGCCGGCTGGACGAGAGACATTACATTACCTACGCCTGCTCAGCCAAAGTTGGGGAAGACAGCGTCACACCACTGGGTTGGTTGGCCCTCACAAGCTTTTGCTGCAAGATCCTGAGTCCTGAGTCCTGAGTCAATGCGGGGATCGACATGCGAGTCGCGACACGCATCGACAGGCTTCGACCTCGAAATTGAAAAAAAAGAGCACAATTCCCTTGATCGACCACGAACAAAGTAACGGACGTCGTGCAGGAGAGAAGAAGACTCCTGCTCAGTGCTGGCGTCACGAAATGGCTGACGGCGACGGCAACGGCCAACGGTGGGGCCATCCAAGCAAGAAGCAACGGTTCCGCTTGCTTCGACTTGTGTGGCTGTTTGTAGCTTTTGTGGCCGTAACCGTGGTGAGTTGAGGTTCCAACTTGTCCGTAGCACCCCTGCAGACCCCATTTCCCCAAACCCCGTTGACAAACCCGCCCGCAGGGTTTTGCTTCCACGCTTTTGCCTGTCCTGGAATCTACCTAGGTATGTACATACCTATGTATGTACCTAGGCTCTAGCCCCTTGTTTTGGTGCTCGCTGCGAAGGCTTCTTTTTCCGTTTTTCCATTTTCCATCTTTCCCTCTACAAGACCAGCTAGACGAGCGGTTGTACAGTGTACATACATGATCTGCTTGGAGAAGGGAAAAGAGAGAACAGCGAACCCAGAGCTCCCAGAGGCCACGAGACCTGTCGTCATCCCGCATCCCGCATCCAGCCTCAAGGCTCAAAGTCAACAAAAGACATAAAAGTGGCGCTTGGCGGTGCCAATGGATTCGGCCATTCTCGCATGCTCCCCGCATCGTCCGCATCCACCCCAAGCTTTTGCTTGCTAAATCCTGGCAAATAGTGGCACCGACTGCATCATCATCCATCACATCCATAATCATTTTCCTGGCCTGTTTGAGTCTGGTGCTCGTTTGGCGTCTGGGTCCGGGTTCGCGCCTTGACCTGGAGGCTGGGGCCTTGTTTCTGTTGTTTCTGCTTCTGCTTTATTTAGGTAAATTCTGCCATAAGCTGCCGCTAATCATTTTTGTTTCCAGCTTGCCCATCTCGTGCCCCTCGTGTTCTTCGGCGCCAAGCTGTCACTTTCTCAACTTCCTCTGCCGCAACTCCTCCCCTCCCATTTTTTCCACCACCTAATCATCACCCGTCTGACCTCTCTCACCTCTCTCACCCCTTTTGTCTCCTTGAGCTCTCTCTTTTCGCACCACCTACACGCGAACTCGGAGTTAATTTGCCTTCGACCTACGATTGACCCTTTTCTGGTGCCAGTGTCTCAACCTCTCACGATGGCGCTGGCTGACGAGACGAAGCGAGTCATCTCGCAATTTGAATTTTCCGATGCTCATGTCAACGAACATGTGGAGGAGTTTCTGGCTCAGATGAGTACGTGAACATGTCTTCAATGGCCAATGGCCAGTAGCCGGCGCGCAATGTCATGGAAAACATCAGAACCAGCAGACGGGCCTTGTAACTGATCTTGCGCTGCAGAGGAGGGCTTAGAAAACGAGGGTACCAGTCTCAGCCAAATACCTACTTATGTCACCGGAGTGCCCAACGGCACGGAAAAGGTACTGTTTGCCATCGATACTTGCCCTCAAATCGTGCATGCGCTCGGTTCAGTGGCGGCATGAGTGGGAAGTGATTGTTGACAATGCTTGTAGGGCTTGTACTTGGCGGTTGATCTCGGCGGCACCAACTTCCGTGTGTGCTCCATCATGCTCAATGGCGACACGACCTTCAACCTTACCTACAACAAAGTGGCCATTCCTAAGAAGCTCATGGTTGCCAAGACTGCCGAGGAGCTTTTCGCCTTCCTCGCGAGGCAGATTGAGCTATTCCTGCGGGAACACCACGCTGAGCACTTCGAGAGCCACAAGCGCCGTAGAGCTACCGCTAGCACACCGATGGGCTACCGCGATGAGCAAATCTTCCGGTTAGGCTTCACCTTCAGCTTCCCCGTCAAACAGCTGGGAATCAACAAGGGCAAACTCATTCGCTGGACCAAGGGCTTCGATATTCCTGATGCGATAGGCAAGGATGTCTGTCGCTTGCTTCAGGATGAGATCGACAACCGCAGTCTCCCCGTCAAAGTCGCGGCGCTGGTCAACGACACTGTCGGCACCCTCATGGCGCGGTCGTACACGTCGTCTGGAAAGCATCGCTCGCTTTTGGGCGGCATTTTCGGCACCGGTACCAATGGCGCGTACATTGAGAAGACTGCCAATATCAAAAAACCGATTGACGGGGAGTACGACAGATCGACGGGTGAGATGGTGATCAATACCGAGTGGGGATCGTTCGACAATCAGCTCAACGTCCTTCCATCCACGCCCTGGGATAAGAAACTCGACGCCGAGAGCGTGAACCCCGGAATCCAAATGTTTGAGAAGCGAGTTTCAGGCATGTTCCTGGGCGAAATTGTGCGATTAACCATTGTTGACATGATCAAGAACGACGACATTGCTCTCTTCCGGGACGTCAACTCGAGTTTCAACGACCGACACACGACGACAAGCATCGGTCCCAACGCAGCCATCTTTCAAACGTGGGGTCTCGACAGCGCCATCATGTCGGTAGCGGCCGCCGATAACACACCAGAACTGTCGTCTCTCCGTCAAGAGCTTGAGAACGAGCTAGATATCCGCGCGCCGTCGTTGGAGGATGCGCAGGCATTCAAGGCTATTTCCGATGCTGTTGCTCGCCGCGCTGCACGACTGTCGGCCGTGGCCATTGGCGCCATTGCGCTGAAATCGGGCAAGCTGGAGGACCCCGAGGAAGACGTGATTGACATTGGCGTCGACGGCAGCTTGGTTGAGCACTATCCCTTCTTCCGAGACATGATTCATGAAGCTCTCGCGGCGATAGAAGGCATCGGACCCGCCGGTGCGGCCAAGATCCGCATTGGCATCGCCAAGGATGGCAGCGGAGTCGGTGCAGCCCTGATTGCGCTGATAGCCGCTCGCCAGGAAAAGCCCGGCGACTTCCTGGCTGACCTGCGCAAGGACATCAAGCGACGCCTGGAGAAGATCCCATCCAACGTGCCTGACGTGGAGGATTCCCCTCTGAACACGACAGCACTTCTGGTCGGTGGGGTCGTGGCAGTCATGGCCATTGCTGCGCTCTGGTGGAGCAGACAACAACGGTAACGGAAGGGAGGGGGGACATGTAAGCTCTTTGCGTATTTCACACTCATGGGAACGGAGTTTTGGCAGTCATGAAGAAACTGAACTGATGTATTGTATCAATTATCTATCTATTGCGTGGAGCATAAAACGTCCATCCATGATGAGCTCTACTTTCTCTTATCTTCTTCTCTTTCTCTTTTTTGAATCTCTGTATATTTCTCAATATCATCCTTCTTTTTATTTCTAGTCATGATCTAGGTATCTACCGTCAAGCAATAGTGGTGCTGCTCTAACTCACTAATGCACAAAATCCGTCATGGACAATGACTCTCTTGTCTTGCCGTTTTGCTTCGTACCCAAATCCCGTCTCCCATCTCCATTGCATGCTGATGCGCCTTTTGAATTTTCCCAGCGCAATGTGCCTCGGTGACCCTTGGAAGTTGAAACACTCTCCTAAAACCCCTCCCTCCTCTATTTTCCCATGCCGGGCCATGAAATTCGATTTGCGCCATTCACCTATACATGTCCATGTATGTCGGTTATCCGTAATCAACTCCCAAACGCAGCTGCCGGGTACGACCGATCGCGCTTCTTCTTTCCCCCCGCAGATGCACTCCGCGACCCCGCTCCCGCCCCGGCCCCCGACGCCCTCGGAGGAGCCATATCCTCAGGAAGATCATTCCATTCCGTCTCAGGCCGCTGATTCTGAAAGGACTGTCCAGAGATGGGCGTCGGTCTCATTTCGAGTATTGGAGTAGATGCGGGACCTGAGGCTGGTGTAGTAGCCGCAGAAGAAGCCGCAGCAGCAGCAGCAGGAGGAGGAGGCGGAGAAGGCGGCATATTAACAACCGCAGCCGTCACACTCTCCGGAATCACCACTCCCCTCTCCTCACCCTCCCCCTTCCCATTCCCATTCCCATTCCTCTGTCCAAATAACCCCCCCTTCCGTGCCACTCCATGACTGTCCAGAAGAGTCTTCCGGACCAACCACGCCGTACCAGGCCTCAACCTCAAATAATACCCCTCAAGCGGCTTCACAGTATCCTTCTCAAAGCCCCTCCCCTTATACCACCGCAAGCCATCCTCATTCTCCGTCCATACATGCGCCGTGATACTCACAAAGTTGAGGTTGCGGTGCCGAATCCCCTCGAAAATATCCTCCAGAGCGGCCTGCGCGAGACCCAGTCCCCTGTACGGTGCGAGGAGACACATGGACCGAATGTATAGACTCTTGGGTCTTTGACTTTGGGCTTCGTCGCCCAGGGGGTCATGAGTGTCGGCGTTGGTGTTGGTGTTGGCGTCTTCGTCTTCGTCTTCAATGAGGCATACGACGGCGCCTACGACTTTGGGGGCCTGGCCGTCGTGGGACCATGTTATGACGCGGGAGAGGGGGTCGTGGAGGGTGGATGCGTAGTAGGATTCATTGTAGGCGACTTGGAGGAGGAGGGCGTTTATGCGGCGGAAGGGGGGGAGGTCGGCTTCGGTGGGGATGCGGATGGTGGCGGAGGGGGGGATGGTTGATTTTGAGGGGGGGGAGGGGAGGGGATGTTGGATTGTTGGTGTTCTTGTTGTTCTTGTTGTTGATCTTGTTCGTGCTGCTTTTGGTGTTCTTCTTGTTTGTGTTTTTCTTCTTGTTTCTTTTGTTCTTCTTGTTGCTGTTTTTCTTGATTCTCTTCTTCTTGTTGTTGTTGTTGTTGTTTTTCTTGTTGTTGGGTTTGTTGTTTTAGCGTTGGGGGAGGGGGGAGAGGAGGGGCAGGCGGCGGCGGTGGCGATTGACCTGGCGGAGGCGCATATTGGGGGGTGCTGGACGTGAAGAAAGACCGTATGGACGACTGGACGGGCTTGGTAATGGGAAGAGGCATTGTTGGCGGTTTTGTCGATGTTTGAGCTGAGCGAAGCGAGAGGAGAGGAATGGTGGTGCACCGTGCAAATGCTGTTTGTGATGGTTGGCGGTTTGCATCGCGCGCGTTGTTTTTGTTGGCATTGCCGGTCGCCGATCGGCACACAATGGTCTGGTGGGGCGTGGCGCAAGTTGCAAGTTGCAACGGAAAGGGAGACCTCGCCATGACACTGCCAGACAGATTGAAATCAAGCAGCACCGCAAGTTATTCAGTCATGGTACCGTAAACAACGGCGTGACACGATTTTGGTCCTCATATCATACACTTAATCGAGGCGCGAACGCAAAAAGTTTACGTGAAATAACACTAGCAACGCCCTACCCATCTACTCTACGGCCTCGAGCGACAGCACAAACACTTGCCGTCGGGGAGCCTTGCCCTCCTCCTCTTTGCTCTTCTTCTTCTCTGCCTCCTTCTCCTTATCTTGTGTGGTATCCACGACGCCGTTTTCCAGCGCGCCAACCGTCTTCACGAGGTTTCCGTCCCCATCCAGATCAACCACCACATCCATGGTATCCAGACTACCATCCTCAGTGTACCGCCAGAGATCCTTGAGCTCACCCCTCGCCACGGCTGTTACCAGCATCGCGCCCAGCACGCCTGGGACCAGGTACAGCAATGCGGGCTGCCCATGTCTAGAAATGCGCAGCACAGCCACGGTAACGGCCATCCCGAGCGCGTATCCTGCCATGGCGGCGTGGAAGTACACCTTTGCGAACAACGCGCCCGCCAAATGCGGGGGCAGTTGCTGCGGCCGGGACAGGAACAGCACGCCGCGGGACCAGAAGCCGTCGCCCCATTTGCTCTTGACGTCGACGTAGGGGGCCTTGATCTCAATGTGCTTCGTCTCGGTACGCTCGACGATTTGGCTCGAAACAGGGTCCTTTTCAACGAGGATCAGGGTCTTGGATTCGTACTTGATTTTGCGTACGTAGTGCATCCAGAGGTCCAGACGGAGAGCCCAGCCAATCATCATGCCGGGGATGACAATGTCGCCGAGACCGAGCATGCTCTTGCCCATTCCGGTTTGAAAGGTGAGTTTGATGGGCACGTCGAGCGTGGTGGCGACGGTGATCATGTAGGGGCTGTAAGGGGTTAGTCAGAAGAAGCTTCCGGGCGAGGAAAAACTGATACGAGGGATATTGCCAGTACACATATACAAATGTATGCGTGCAAAGAAAGAATGCAACTCACGTATAAAAAACCATGACAATGTCGTAAAAGAACAACCCCCACAGCACCAAGCTCCCAATGAGGAAATTTGTCGGCGTCAGAAGCAAAAACGACCCATAGCACATGCCATATGCCAACAAGTTGGACAACGAGGCCGACTCCGTAGAAAAGTACACCAGAGCCGTGCCAACGCTGAGCAGCAAAGCCACCGCATGCGAGAAACGCAGCTGCGTCTTCGCCTCGCCCACGCCTCTGGCAAAGAAATCGAGCTCCCAGCGCTGGAACACCACGGCGCGGAGTTCCCACGCTGCCTTTCGGAGCCTCTCCGTGGGCGCCAAGAGAGCCAGCCAGCCGGGAAGGGGATTTGCAGCCGCGGCGGCACCATCATTCCCGGCGGCATCACAAAGCGCAACAGCCCTCGTTTTCTGATCAACCTTGCGGAGAGAGCCGTCGCTACCGCGCCAGTAGGTCGGGAAGAGGAGCGAGGTGGCCATGTCCATGGTGTGGGCGTACAGAGTCAAGACGCTGACGATGGACACGCTCGTCATGTAGTATCTGAGGACCTTGTTCAGGAGAGCCGGGTTCTGTAGCCACTGAATGAGGTAGTACATGCCGATGAGGGTCAGGCCGGCCATGACGGGTAGCAATACGGCGTCGGAGAGCTCGAGACCCTGCGAGAAGCGATCCGAGTCATCTGCGGCGTCGTCCTTTTCGCCGTCTTTTTTCCCGCGCGGAGGGGCTGCGGAAGGCGGTCGGCGGAGGGCTCCGTGGGAGCCTAGATAGATTATGGCGAGGGCGACGATGAAGAGCTTGGCGTCTAGGAGAAGGAAGCTTGATATGAAGTAGGATAATGGGGATGTCGGGTTCTGCGTGCTGGTGCCGTTGAGGGTGGTGTTCAGGACGTCGAGGTCGCTGGGCGACAACGTTGCGTTGGACGCCATCAGGACGTGATTCTGCTGTTTCCGTGAAGAATTTAATATGGAAGGAGTGAGATGAAGAAAATGGCGAGCCGAAAGACTGTCTGGCCGAGTTGCTCGTCTTGAAGTGCGGAGGCAGTCTACACTGTGACTTGGTGCGACATGTCGTTTACAAACGTCTTGGCTTCGGGCGAACGACGGCTGCCCTTGTTTTCGGTAAGAGACAAGTCCTTGATACCGGACAGGTGGAACTTAAGAAGCTAAAAAAGACGCAAAAGAACGCTTTTTTGTAAAAGTAGGAAGAACTTTATGAAATGAAGAAAAAAGCTCGGACTTTGCCTCTTGGTTTCATGACCGACCTCGCGGTTCGACAGCGACAAGACGTGGTCTTTGGAGCCCAAAAGCGGAACAAAGATCCGCCCAGATCCTGAGCTCGCGCCACGCCAGCCACATCTACATAGGTACCTAATGTACTCCGTAGGTATGTGCGCCACAGAAGGGCCCACCAGCGCATGCAGGAACATGCATTTCAATGTCGACTTACTGTAACCACCAACTTGTCGACATCGCCATCGCGTCTACGTCTGCATCTGCATCTGCATCTCCTGTGGTTACATTTGCGTACCATTCCACTCTTTTGGTCAGGAACGAGATTAATTCGTGTAACACAAGGCTCATAGCACACGATTACACTCAAAGCAGTGAGCACGCAAGGCTTGAAGCACATAAGACTCAAATTACAACGGCTCTCACCCACCCAGCACGAGCACGAGACACCAAACACACACCTAAACGCCATAATAAGCACAAGTAGAGCAGTATCGCTCCCCAAGATCAGCGACGTCCCATCATGTCGACCAACGTCGTTCTCGAAACAACAATGGTAACTAGAAATCTCACTAGCCCACCTGCATCCTTCCTTACCTACGTTTCATTCTCAGTCACTCGGTACACCTATCGTCCACAACAGCTTTTCATAAGTAAAGTCCCAACAGAATCACATTCATGAAACCCCCCCCAAAGCACACATAAGTCGACATCATTACTCAAAAACAACCCGCCCGAACAAAAGCAATGAGAACTAACAACAGCATCTTCCCCCCCCCTCGCAGGGCTCCATAACCCTCGAGCTCTACACAACCCACGCCCCCAAAACAACCACAAACTTCACAACCCTCCTTCGCCGCGGCTACTACAACTCCACCATCTTCCACCGCATCATTCCAGACTTCATGGTCCAGGGCGGCGACCCGACCGGGACCGGCCGCGGGGGCTCCTCCATCTACGGAGCGGCTTTTGCGGATGAGATTGACCCCTCGCTACGACACACGGGGGCTGGGATATTGAGCATGGCGAATTCGGGGCCGGATAGCAATGGGTCGCAGTTTTTCATTACGTTGGCGCCGACGCCGTGGTTGGATGGGAAGCATACCATTTTTGGGAGGGTCAAGGGGGGGATGGGCGTTGTGAGGAGGATGGGCTTGGTGAGAACGGGGGAGGGGACAGGCCGGTGGAGGAGGTTAAGATATTGGGGGGGAGGGTTTTGGAGGATGAGTTTTAGGGTGTGGATTGTGTTGTGTATTTGTTTTTGCATGTAGGTCTATGTTTTGTGCTTTCGTATGTGTGTCTTGTACTTGTGTGTGTACGTTCGTACGCAGGTAGATGATGTGTTCGTGTACATACATGACATATGGCGCATGCAAGTGTGATGCATCTGCCTTTGACGTAACTTCTCGGTATCAACTAGCATGCGGTGTTCCCCCCTCCACCCATATACGGGGTGATGTAGCACGCCTTGACTCCGATGTTACAAGACGTTCAAGTCTCAGGAGCGAGCTCACATCCCCCACAAACACATTTCGACATCACAAGCCCGTCCATTCCAAGCACGACAAGCACGAAAACTTCCATCACAGGCACAGCACATGTCCGATTCCATCCTTGAAGCCCGTCAATTCAACTACTTCAAGGCCAGGTAACCCATTCATTTCATTCATACTTCATCCACCCCACCCACCACCTCCCTCCCCGAACCCTCAAAAACATGAAAGAGAACACCCATAGAAGTACAGTAAAACAAGATAAAAGAAAAAAAGATCACACCAAGGTCTCGGCCAAACAGCGTGATAACGCATCCAGTAGTACACCCCACCCAAAAACGCCTCCCCATTTCGACCCAAACAAAAAAACACCCCCCAGATAAGTTACACGCTCATCCATTTGCAATGCTTCCCAAAAAAATGAAAACGCACGTCCCCCCCTATTGAAGCCCGACTCCCCAGACCGCTACCATTGACGGTTAGAAACGGTAGAGTAAATTCCCCAAGATAAACCTAGAAAGGGGGGATATAAATCACAAATCAAAATTGTACACAAAAGAGAAAGATGTTAGAAGTGAATTGTAGAAAAGGCACATGTGGAGCGTCCTCTAGTCATGAGCTGTAGCCTCGATGGTCCTTTTTCCTGTCGTCTGCGGCGTGTGGGGTGTGGGGTACTATACCCAAAGTGAAGTGTAGTGTGAGAAGCTGTGCTCGGTAAGAGCAATATAGTTGTATTGTGTGGGTGCTTGTTCTGTATCCAAGGCCGTGTGTCGTCCGTCAGCTGCCTCTGCTGGTACGGAGGAAAGAGATAGAGGAGCGGATACCGCGTGAGTTCATTGTGTTTGTGCTAGGTGAGTAGAGCGGAGCAAGGTGGTCGGTGGTTTTAAATAGTATACAATGTGCGCGAGTCTGCGTTTTCGTGCTTTCGTGTGCGTGCTCACATATCGCGTATACAATTCGCGCGTTGTATGGTTGTGGAGTGTGAGTGTGTTCGTACAAGCGAATCGGCGTGCATATATCGCCTTGCAAAGCTGCAAAGCAAATGTGGGCGAAGCTAACGTAGCAATCTGACAAGGGCTTGCAGCATATGAAGTCGCGAGGTCATTTGTTGCCCTCGTGACCTTCACTTTCCCTGGGGTGACGACAGAAGCTCGGACATTTCCGACACGCCATCGACTTCCCTCCCGTTCTTGGACACAGGCGAGCTCTGTAGCAGCTTAGACGCCTTCATCTTCTTGACAGGGCTTCCGTTTTTATTGGAAGCCCTGGGGGCCTTGCCGGTAGGAACAGCGGCAGCCAAGCCTGAGCCTGCTCTGTGCTCCTGACTCAACTGCGAATTTCCCTTTATTCTGTCCTTCTTCAGCGGCGGCTTTGTCTTCAGAACGACCTTCTTCGTCAGACTGATGTTGGCGGCTGACTTCTGCTTCTTTTTCTGATGGCCCGTGTCGGAATCGCCGGCTTCGTCTTCGCTGGCTTCCCGTTTCCTGGGGCTGGCGGCGCGTGAGGCCGGTACGGGCGTGGCCTTTTGCGACGAGGGAGGTGTGGACTCGTTTTGGGAGTTGCCGTTGATTTTCTGCGCAGCTGCTCGACTGGCGGTGCGACCGCTGTTCCCGATGCACGACCCCATATGGTTGTTCAGTCGGGTAACGAGGATACATCGCTTGCATTTGATGCAGGTGGCCGAGGGAAACGACAGTACATTGGTTGGCCTCTGCTCTGGAGCGCCATCCTCCTTCTTTTCCACATCCTTCTTCTTCTTGCCTCGTCCCGGACCCGGCGCCACCCAGCTCTGGCCGTAGATGTCGCAGCCCGGCTTGTCGATGTAGGGGTGCTTTTTGCAGTAAATGCCGGCCGGGTCAGGTTTTTGGGCGCCCTTGCCATCGGTCGGGTGTAGTAATCGAGGGAGTTGACACTTGGGGCACACTATTTCCCCTACTGTTTGCAGAGGGTTTCCCTTGAGCAAGACTCTCCCATCCTCATATAAGGCCGACTTCGTCTCGACTCGGATATCGGGCCGCGTATCGGGTGCCGAACCATCGGCGGCGTCCTTGGCCATCTTTTCTACGCGAATAGCAGCGGTAGCGGCCTTGGCCATCTTCTCTTCGCGATGAGTCTTCGTGAGGAGGTCTGCGATGACATTGTAGAGCATATCATCGAGAACGGAATGTGCCTAGAGAGCAGGTGGAGAATGACCAGTCAATTTTTATCGCTACAACATGAGATGAAGGAGATTTTGTTCGAGACTCATGACTGATGATGAATGCCACAAGCCGGGATGCATGATGCCGGGATTTTTTTTTTCAGGGGAGAATCTCCTCCTAGTTCTTTTTATTGTAAAAAAGAAGACGAATCAAACAGAGCTTTTCCGACCAAAACAGAAGAAGTGCCGGCCGGGGAAGGGCCGAAGAAGGTATCTTGAGGGCATGTGGGTGGGTGCGTGTGCAGCTCGTGATGCCCCTGATGTCATCCAAAAGGCAGAGGCGAGGCAGAGGCAGAGGGAAGTACAGAGAAAGCCGGGTGCAGGAAGGGAGATGCAAACAAGCAGACGGCCACTTACAAGCTTGTCCATGCTGGAGTCATCCTCTTCAGCGCTGACAATGCCGGCCCGGCCGGTGATGGAATCCATGGTGATGACAGCCTGCCTCGTTGGCCTCGAGGCGCCCTTGAATTTGGAGGAGGCTGAGATTTTCCGGGCGGCTGGCCCCGTGCAAGTAAGGGAGGACAGTCAGTCCGTCTTGGTGTGATGATGACGAACGGGAGACGGGCGGCGGGTGGAATGGGGCCTGGCGCTGTGGCGCGCTGCCGCTCACTATCGTCAGGGCCGTCTCCAGCGGTCTCCAGGCGTCGAGCTGCGCGCTGGTCGAGGCGTTCTTCAGTGCTGTTCAGTGCTCCCCAGTACGCTTTCAGTACCGTTCAGTGCTCTTCAGTGTTCTCGGTGCGCTCGGGTGCACTTTGGTGCTCTTCAGTCAGTGTTTTCGTCGCGGCTTCACTGCTCTCGGCTCTCGGTAATTCTCGCTGCTCTCTTCGACGCGTGCATGCAGGAGGCAGCTTCAGCATCGAGGTTTTTCGACGGGGGAGAAGAGAAGAATTGGTCGACAAATGCAGACACATGCAGGCAAAGGCAGACGAATGCTGCCCGCACGCGGCTCTCCCTAGCGTTGGCTGGCGTCGTTGTGGCCGTCGAGCTGTCAGGTGCGTGCCTGCTGTAGCCACCGAGTTCCCAGCGCCACCAGCTGTAAAGTCGCCTGGCACTTGGTCCTTTTTGGTCCTTTGGGGCGGCCACCAATGGGGCGCCCTCGATGGCTTCGGAGGGGCCCGGGTGCTGCGTCAGCGTGAAAAGGAAGCAGCGGCAAAACAGGCGGCAGTCAATCACGCGCCAATTCAAGCAGCTGTCGCGTGCTTTCGTAGACAGCCAAGAACGAACTCGAGTGACACGGTGTGGAAATAGGGCCACCGACAACGGACCTCTTGGTGTGATGATATAGGTACCGATGATGAAGATGATGATGATGATGGCCACATGCAGGCGGACGAGAAGACCAAAGCTGCCAGTGGCCCGTGGGCAGGCGAGGCGTCTCGGTTCCCGCATAATAGACGCGCTGTCCGCCTATTGCCGGTCGCCTGTTGGCTGACTACGGCCTTTTCCGCGTAACTCCGTATGTATTTACTGTACCAGTTACCTACCCCTTCATTTACTCATGCTTCCTAATTCGGGCAATTTTTTAAGAGAAGAGTTGCACAGACGGCTACTTGGTCGAAAGAATTGGATTGACTGTCTTTTCGTAATGGAAGGAAGAGAATCGTAAGAATAAAAAGGAAGGCAATAACAGAAATGTCAAGGAAGAAGAAGAAGAATAAGAATAAGTAATCAGCTCGCTCCCAAGATCTCACGGCTCACGACTGACTCACGACTCACGACTCACCACCCCGCAATCCCACGTCGCGTCGACACGACTTTATCTTTCCATTTGGCATCAACAACACGACGATTGCATATTCTACGTCCCATCGGCACCACTGCCGCAAGCAAGAACAATCTATCCTGATTCCTCGCATACCCGCATCCCGCCTCCGCAGCATCGCGGCAGTTCCCACCATGACCGAGCCACGAGTCATACAATGGCTCCTCGACACACGCCCCCTCTGGCCCAGAGCCACCACAACGCGCCTTCTCGCCCAAGAGGTATATCCTTATTCCCCATCTCCCACCAGACGTT
The DNA here is from genome assembly GCA_029405325.1 of Claviceps purpurea. Taxonomy (NCBI): domain Eukaryota; kingdom Fungi; phylum Ascomycota; class Sordariomycetes; order Hypocreales; family Clavicipitaceae; genus Claviceps; species Claviceps purpurea. The sequence goes on along the minus strand of CM055782.1, from coordinate 4,001,364 downwards.
AAGCAATCCATCATGCCAACCCCCATCCATCTGATATGCCTCTATCCCCCTCTCTCTCTCTCCCTACCTGCACCACACCCAGCTAAACATGAAAATAAATCACCATGAATGAATGAAAAATGAATCGTTTGGCAAAAGGCATCCCGCGCCCTCTCTCTCCTCTCCCCCGAAGAACAAACCTCCATCCAGAAATACCTCTTCGTCAAAGACGCCAAAATGGCCCTCGCATCCGCCCTCCTCAAACGCTACGCCATAACATCCTCCTGCGAATACCTACCGTGGTCCTCCGCCATCTACTCCCGCGATCAGCACACCAAACCCATCTTCCGTCTCCCCGATTCCTCTGAGCCGCTCCTGTTTAATGTTTCGCATCAGGCTGGTCTGGTGTGTCTCCTGGGGGTGTCGCGTCCTCCTGAGGGGGTATCCATTGGGGTGGATATTGCGTGCCCCTCGGAGAGACGGGACCGAGATCATGCGCTTGTTGTTGAGGAGGAGAAGGATGGGTGGTCTGGGTTCGTGGGGATGCATGAGTCGGTGTTTTCGGAGGGGGAGGCTAAGCGGCTTAGGGGCTTGGGGACTGGGCCGGCGCCGCTGGATTTGGATGTCAGGTTGGCGTATTTCTATGCGTTGTGGTGTTTGAGGGAGGCGTATGTTAAGATGACGGGGGAGGCTTTATTGGCGGATTGGTTGGAGGAGTTGGAGATGAGGAACTTTGCTCCGCCGGGGGAGGCGGTCACTGAGGGAGGGGACGGGCCGCTGGAGATTTGGTTTAGGGGAGCGAGGGTTGAGGATGTGCGTGCGCGGATGCAGTGGTATGAGGATGAGTTTTTGATTTGTACGGCCGTGAGGGGTGATGAGCAAGGTGTGTTGGACGTTGGGGACGAGTGGACGTTGCTGGATATTGATGAGGTATTGGATGCGGCGGAACGGGCAAACGCACGATAGTGGATGGTCTCAAATTTAGAGAAATTTAGAGTCAAAAGGTTACATAGCTTGCTTTTTATCTTTCCTTTCTTCTCCCTTGGTGTAGACGTCTTTTCTTGGCCACTTTTTCCTTTCTTCTTCATGCCCTTTTCTCCTCCACATCTAAAGGTGCTTGCAGAAAAAGTCCAAAAGCACCTTGTAGCCTCTCTCGTACTCCTTCTTGACGCGTTCATCGCTCAGATCGGAGCGGGCTGCCATCCAGCCGTGGATCTGGTCCGGGAAGATCTCGACGTGCTTGGGAACTGTGAGGTTATCTTCAAACTTCTTCACATCCTCAGCTGGCTCGTCACCAGACGCCAGCAGTGCCATGGGGACCTTGATGCCGTGGGCGTCCTGGGGATCGACCATGGCAGGGTGGACCGCGGCGATGGCTCCAAAGGGGCTGTTGTCGGCCTTGGTAGAGAGCGTGGCGACTTTTCCGCCCCAGCAGTACTGCACAAACGGATGATGTTACTATCGCGCGTTGATCGGGTCATAATCTCAGCGAGGGGGGATGTCATCCAAGATGGTCAACACGCGACTTACCCCTACAATGCCAAACTTGGCCAACGACGGAAACTTTTCCTTGACAGCCTGGATATACGAAGGCACTTTCCCGGCAATATCAGGCGGTGGGAACTTGCCAAAGAAAGCTCCAAGCTTCTCCTTCTTTTCAGGAGTGTCGGGAGGATACCTAGAAACATTAGTCATTGAGACTCGGCCATTTCTCGTGGTTCTTGTCGTCAGTGCGCCCTCAGACTCACCATTCGATATCCGCAGGGCTACCCTCGAACCAGTCGGGGATGAGGACCTTGCACTTGTCGTCTGCGTCGCTGTGAGCCAAGATGTCGGCACCCTGGAGGGTCTGTTCAAAGTAGCCAAAGATGTCGTAGATGACCAAAAGGACCTTGGTGGCATCTGAAGCGCCAGTGACATCTACGCAGGCATCGTTAGCACTGACAATGGGCAAGGCGCAAGACACGTTACTCGGCCTTTGGAGGAGTTTAAGACTGGCCTGCCAGCACAGAAGCACGTGCCGTCATACGGTAGAAACCCGAAAGAAAATAAATAAAGTTACGCACATGTCTTATAACCACCAATCTTCTCATAGGTGCCTTTCACCTCGTACCCCTTGCTCACAACCGGCGGAACATTGCAGCAAGGCTTGCTGTGGCCTGCGGTAGCGGGCATAGACATGGCGGGCGAGGCAAGTTGTTTCGAATGCTAAGCCGGATTGCCGAGAAGCAGACTCGAGGAGAGATGCGTTCACTTGTGCAAAGACAGCGGATTACTTCTGTTGGGTAGAGATGCGTATCGGTAGAGAAATGCCAGATAGAGTGCAAAATCGCGCGGGCTTGGGACAACAGCTCTACGTACAACCGCTACAAGCATCATCATGCGAAATCACGATGACAGATGGAACGGGACTCGGGGAGAGCTCAAGTGGGGCATGCGGGGCGGTCTTTCAAGTTTCGCGCGACGCGGACAAAGCTCCAAGCTTCGCAACCGCAAGTGATGATGTCATTCTCCATTCTTCAAGCCGACGACGCGCGAACGCTTCAAACTCCGAGTATGTACATAGCTCATCCTCGGCATTCGACGACATACGGAAGTTCGGACCAATTGTGAACTGGATAGGAGGGCCAAAGCGCAGATATCGTGTAAAGACAAGCGAGGCGGGGAAAAAGTATGGAGCAGTAACACGTTCTGTGCTGTGACTGGATCGCGCTCTGCGAGTCGCGAGTTCTGAAAATCGAAACACCAAGATTCCGTGATGGCCAGGCTGTCTCGGGTTCAAAGTGTAGATCGAGGAGTCGGCGCAAACCTCACGCCATTACCTACATGCTGCAGATTTGCATGTCACGTCTTTCGCCCACCGTCATTGGACCCCGGGACTACTTTGTCTCTCCTCACTGAATTAGCATGCGAATCCCCCCTCCCTATCTATAAGATCGCGTACTGGAACATCTGCAGACACTTGTTTGACGTCCCGCCCTGTGACATATCTGTTCCATCCCACCTCCACATCAATTGGCTCTCCAATCGGCGTCTGCCCCGGTTGCGGCGATAGAGTTTAGCAGCATGCATGTCTCGTGAGTCGTGGCCCGTTCGAGAAGGGGCTCATGAAGGGCATCTGGGGTCGCAGAGGGGCGCACAATCGCTTCGGTATCGTAAAACATTGAGTCCTGTGATGAGAAGGAAAAAGACCTATTTTTGAGAAGTAGCCCGGAAAATCTTCCACGTTGTTGAGCTTCGTGACTGGGCGCAAACATCGACGCTGGGCGAGTCTACTCCTCCCATATGAAGTGTCTTACCTGCCATTGTCAATGCTTTCCCTAGTCACCTTCCTATGCAGCCAATGGATTCCTCTCATACATGGAAGTCGGGCTGAGCTCAAGGCGCACGACAATAGACATTGACTGACTGCTCCCGTCTCCTCCTCCAAGGACCGACATGCAGTGTCGTCTCCTGTAGAAAGCCCTTCCTTGATCCTCCTTCTATGCAGCTTAGGAATGCCCCATACACGAAAGCAACGTCAATCTCCTGATCGAATCCACACTACATACATACAACAAACATTGGAGCTAGGTCGTAAACGTGCAGTGTCACCTATGACATGTCACTGCCACTGCCTTTTCCTGATCAAACCTCCTTCACGAGTAAATGACGTCTCATACACACAAAAGTAACAGCTCTTCTTCTATCATCTGATCCCACACACACTCCAGAGTCGTAGTCCAACAACAAGCTCACTTCTTCCTTTCCTGGTAGGCTGGTGTCATTGTCATTGGGCAATGGGTGATGCCTCGCAGACTCTTCCCACTGTCCCCAGGCATGCCGTTCATGCACAATCATACCCAAACTGGCACAGCATCATACTCAGCAACACTGTTACCTCTATCTTGTCACTTAACTGAAAGCATCCTTCAGTTTTCCGACTATCAGATGCCAGACGCTGGTTGATCATGACGCAATGCGTCAAGCTATGTACCTATTCTTCATATCTCCCCCACCCCTCAACTTAAAAACTGCGTCTGCATGTATCATCACGTCACTCCCCTGCGAGCGTCCATCGAGCATACCACAAGCCAACCTGTCAAAATTACATTGCACCCGTGTCACAAAACCGTCAAGCAAGGCCCCCCCAGTTTGTGCCTGTGGCAGCTGCGGGTTTCTCAAACGGGTGTAACGCGTTTCACGGCTAGCTACATGCCATTGAAGTACTGGGAACGAAGAAATAAAAGAAGATGTGATAAAAAGAACGTCCGACAAAATGACAACTGCGCGTCAGTGTGAGAGATAATGATAGCCCGCGTTCCCAAACAACTAAAGTCTAGACAGACTGTTGTGAGAGGAGAGAATACTTCCTCCCGCCATCGATGTCATGTACATCATCTTTGCCTATTTTTTTCACTAATGTCGCCTTTGATGAATTCGTTGGCGCATTGCTCCACGCCATGTGAACAAGAATCGAGGTGGAAAATTTGGAACTGGGCCGCTTGCTGTCTTTTCACATGTGACATGACTTGCTTCCGCTGCTTCTTCCTCAATTCATCTTTTTGTATTTCTCCCTCTTCAATCTTGCCTCTCCCGTGACCTATCTCTCCTTCTGCTCCCCTTGTCTCCTCTCCAGTGCATGTCCTTCTACATCATCAACATCACCCTCCATGCACTGCCAGATTCCGCATGCATGAGTTCTGCGACGTGATTACGCGTCATCTTTTTGCACATATACAAAGTTTGCTTCATTGCAACATGACACAGCGACGCACATAGGCTGGACACCTCCAAACAGCAAAGACGACACTGATGTCCTCCTGAGTCCTATGCCATCGCGTTCTCTTTAAAGGAAGCTGTGTAGGCCGTCACTTAGATTGCAACAGAAAATCCGGCTTGAAGTCTTGAGTCGTCCTGCGCCCGCTGTGATCGACCTCGCAGCTCGCTTGCGGGAAGGTATCCACCGTAATGCGGCTGGACGATGGAAAGAGTCTAGAGATCGGAGCGGCGAGCCCATGTTGTCTCATCGGCTAGACTCGAGGACCGAGATATGCACCTACCAAGACGACGGGGAGACGTATCACTCTCGCTGTGCCGGTAAATGTACCTGTACCCATGTACTCCGTATCTGCACCGGTAGTCATCTCTGTACTCCGTAGATCCTCGAAAAGTGAAGCTCAGAGCGTTGTCACGCCACTCACATGTCTCGTGAGTCGTCGGCCGACGGCGGTCGCAAAGCCATCGCTCGTCACTCGTGACCGGTGCAGCGAATAGAAAAGAAAGAGCCACGCGCAGTCTCATATGCTATTGCCGGCAGACAGATAAACAGACACCAACCAAGCCGCCTATTGTTCTCTTGCTGCTTGGGACGTCGTGAATCCACTCACAAATGATGAGACGAAATCACAGTGACAGCACCCTGCCACATCTGCACCCCCACATTTTGCCGTCCCGGGCACCCCCCGCCTCTTCTTTGCTTCCCATCACCTGGTTGGCTCGTTGTCCCCACCCCCACACTGATTTAGAGTGCCCGATCGCCATTACCCTCGTGGGTATCTGGCCATCGGTATCGGCTGCAAAAGTGATAGCCTCCATGCAGGTGGTCTCAGCCAGGGACCAATAAGACAACTCTCCGCGTGCCTTCCTCTCGGTGACAGGTGTCTTTGGTTCCTCCCCGTTCAACACCATCACATGTATGTACCTACTTAAACGGAAAATAGATGCGCTTGACAGTGAAGCTGCTCTGCGTTGCCGGTATGTACGCGCGGAGGAAATTTACCACCCCCCCTCTCTCTTGTTGGGAGCGAAATCGTACACGCCAGAGGATGGCCATCATGATGAAGGCGCAGCTACCGTACCGAGAAGGGACCAGAACGGGCCCGAGGCGCGTTTCCTGGGGATGCACAAAACGCAGGTATAATAGGTGCGGCGCCCGGGCTCGTACTTCCTCACAGAGTACTGCGGGCGCGATGTTCATAGATCCGGTTAAGCGGAGGCTACAAAGAAGTCTACCGTCTAGCACTAGCTACGCAATGTATCTATAGAGATCGATCAGCGCAATCTCCGATCCAGCTGGACCGACAAAGCCGCCCCTGAAGGAAGATATGTATCAAGCCCGGAAATCTTCCAACTCTGCCGCAAGCTGCAAGCAAGATCGATGTGCGGAGACATAAAAAAGGAGAGACAGAGCACAAAAGCGCCCGCATCACGACTCGTAATCCAATACGCCCCTGCGGTGAGTGTTAGAAGATGCAGACAGCTCAGTCAAATTAAGCATATTATGGCACAATAAGTGGTTCACGAATCCGAATTAGACAACACGAGCCAGACAATAACGTCAGCAAATACTCTATTTCCTCCCCAATACGATCAATCACTTAGGTACCCCGTACGCAGCGCCTGCATCGGAAATGTAACGAAGGAGAAGACCAATGAAGTCGTTGCTCTAAAGTGCCAAACCCCCAAAATCGGAGAAACATACTCCGTAGGAAAACGATAAGGCAACAGGCCGTCCACTCTTGATCTTGGATCTTGGATCGATGATGTTTATTAGGCTTTTGCGGTGTCGTGGCCATGCTGACGGCGTGGGACGCGACAGGCTTTATGTACAGTACAATGCATGTGTACCTAGGTATAGCTACCCATCAAGGTGCAGATGTATGTACTGCACCGTACCTATGTACTCCGTATCTACCTAATGTATGTACATATGCACATACAGTACCTATGTATTAGGTAGAGCCAGTTAGGTATGTACATATGTACCTACATACCCGCATGGATCCCCGGTCCCCGTTTCCGTCTCTACCCTGGTCGCCGTCGCCGTGGCCCCGGCGTCCCGTCTTGTCGCGTCGCATCGCCCCATCGCAGCCCTTCTTCAGCGTAACGTGCCTAGCGGTGCTGTACTACATACCTACCTACCTACATGCCGCATCGCATCGCATCGCATCGCAACTCACAGTGAACTCCTCAACTGGCTGACTTATCAGGTTTCTTCCCGTACTTGACCTGCTGTTTCCCTGCAAACTACTCCGTACATCCGATCTTTGGTATGTCTACCTGAACACTCCCAAATTCTTCTAAACAAAATTCTATAAATAAACACGCGCAGTTACATTTCTGCGGGTGCTTAGCGAGCTTGTCAATCTTCAGTGTCAGGAATGGGTCCGTTCATCCATTGCCTCTCCGGGTCTCGTGCATGCCTGAGTTCATTTCGTCGACATATCGCACGCTCCAATCATCTCTTGAAGCAGGGAGTCATCATGATGACTTGAGAAGCGCTGCATTCTCTCGTCTTGCTCGTCTGTTGTGCGACGTGCGACATATACAACGCATAGTGAAGTCGCAAGCGCTCATCTGATAAGCCGTTTTCTCGCAGTCTTGTATAAAAATGAGGTACAACAGTCCCATCAGACAAATTATGATACCCTAATACATCCCCAGAATAATCCGACGCTACCCAGTTTCTCAAACGTCCAGAATCCTGATTCGTAAGATGAACACCGTCTCCATGCATGTAAGAACTTGTACCCATCTTCCCTGACTGTTCTAACCATTCTTGCCCCCGTTCCCCTCCTCCTCCAGGTAGACATCGGCAGTCTTGGTGAAGGCGCGTGAAGGCGCGGCAGCCGTCTCATAATTACATGACTGTGGTCTCGATTCTGTTTCCTCAAATGTGTCTGATTGGTACTTTGGCGCTCAGGGTCCCAGTATTGTGTGTGACGAATGTGTCCTAAGCCAACTTGTCCCTTCACCTGCCAAGTTTGTGCGTCCACAATGAGAGCCATTACCAGTACCAGGGATAGATAGCACTCCGCCTGACAGCACCAGAAACTTGCTTGTCCTCCGATATCACTGCCAGACTCAATCGCACGGGGTGCCACAGTAGCCGCAGTAACGACCAGGGCTGACCCAAACTTCTTTCCCAGCCAGAGCGCAAGTTGGGCATCGCGTTCCTGGGATCTAAGGAGTGTTGTGTTAGTTTTGAAACTGATGTATCGTCAAGGGGAATCTTTCGGGAGGAAACGACTCACAGAAGGGCGAACTCGGGGGCCATATGGTCTCCCGCTGGGAACCGAGAATGGAGGCTGATGTGACATTTCCTGACTAGGGAGGCCGGTCACCTCGATATGTTGCATGTGCTTGATATGAGCAGCTGAATACACCATGTTGACAGCGGGTTGAGTGCTTCAACTTATTCTGGCGATGGCTCTGGTGCGTTTGATGAGTTATGTACGGCGACGACTTGAGAGAATCTGTTTTGGAGGAGACAGATGGTTTGAAGAGATTATGAAGACAAAGAAGCCTGGCTAAATCAGCGGCGGCAGTGGGCTTTTAAGCTTTTGGGATAGTGATAGAGCGAAGGCAGTTTGAGAAGAAGCTCAAGTCGCCACCACAGATAGAACAGACAGAACAGACAGAACAGAATGGCAGACTGGATAGACAATGACTACACCATCACGGACGTGAGTACGAGGGGGCGTGTAAGCAGCATGGAGGTCTGGTGCAAAGACAGAGATGTCCGTCGCCCGACTAGCACCGGGCTTTTCGAGGCGTGAAAGCCACGTACCAAGCGACTGGTAAACCGGGCCATGATGTGTCAGTTCCATTGACGAATCTGGACCCTGGGTTCAGCGGCGCCGCGGGATCTAGTGATCGAGCGGACGATAGCATCCCGAAGTTCGTGTTAAACGGAGGCAAGGCTCTGTAGACCTGTCATATCAGCTCTGAGACGTTCAAGGACACGGAATATGAGGCTGTTGTCTTTGTTCGGGGGGTCGGAAGGTCGGGGAGTGTCATGACCGCAGACTTGCGCCTTCCTTGGTCGGTGATCCTCAGCCGGTGGCGCCTGCCGTCCCGGACAGAGCCTGGGCTCGCACAGCAGCAGTACACATATGTACTGAGGCAGGAACATGACAATGACGGCGTGCTGAGTGCCAGTCCGCGGGAAGGCTTGACCGAGTTGGGAGGGCAGGAGCTTGCGGGGCCGTCAAATCGTTCAAATTGGGCTTCGTCGTGCAGACGCGGACGCGGCTGCAGGCAGATGCAGATGCTAGTCGCCGACTACCGTACCGGTACCGGACGGGTCACTTCAACTAGGTACCTAGGTACCTAAGGTACCTAGGTACCTAATAAGGTACACCTGCGAATCGCCCCACTCATTCACCTCTCGACTCTCAGTGCTCAACCTCAGATCCCTCACTCACTCACTCACTCACGCACTCCTCCTTTTGTCTCTCCATGTCTTCAAGTCGCCAGAGCCGCGGCGATCTCATCCGGTGGTACGCACACAACGGCACACACGGCCCATGGCAAATAGCAAATGCAGTTTTGTTGTACTAAACAATCGGCCAGTGGCATCGTGCTGGCTGTGATACTCGGCATGGAAGCTCGACGTGCTCAGTAGCCAACTTTCGCTTGTTCATCATGGATACGCCTGATTTCAGGTTCGGGCCATGAGTCTTTGCTGGGCAGGTCAAGTGCCTGGCTCTTTTCGACGTGGGTTGTGACTCGTGAGCACGCTTGCGTTTTATCTGATGATGTGTTTCCTTTCTTCCGTTCTCGTCCTTATACACGCAACAGACTCGCCCACTCTCGCAAAATCTCATACAATGTCTGCATTAGAGCTGTAATGGCTGAGAGAAATTCGCTATTGTGCAGCAATGGCATTGGTTTTTTGTTCATACTCGTCTGACTGCTGACCATTCTCGCCGTCTCTAGTCAGGCCGAGAGTAGCAGCCCGCAACGCGGTGTTCAAGCGTCGTACAAGGGCGAAACACTGCGGTAGTGGCCTCGCGGCCTTGTAAGCAGGACAAGAGTACATACTTTGAGCATGGTGTTTGGGCTTTTGCCCCCTCGCCTACTGCGAATTTCCCCGTGGGACGATGCCCCCCGCGGCAGAGACGGAGCCTGCCGCGCTCAAGGCATCTAAAAATGCAGTCCAGCATGCAGCATCGGTCGCGGTACTGGCCGCAATAGCCGTCTTGCACAGACTCCTACGAGATCTTACGCCTGGGAAGATGCTTGGGAAGAGCAGGCGCCGCGCAGCTAGCCATTCGGGCTCATCAGGCTGTTCTCCGTTCAAATCCTCCAACTCTCCAATAGGTACGGACCCAGAGGAACATACTTCATATCAATAATCAGGCATAAGAACCGCCAGCGTGGGCGAATTTGACGTTTCTTCCACTCCAAAAATTGTCTCACTCCCCCCTCTTCCTTCCCCCCAGCATACACTTCACGCCACCTGCGACACACGATGCGGTCGTCACGCTCACACATCGCATATCGGACGTCATCGCACGCCTGTACCACGCGTCCATCTCGTGCTCTGGAGCTCGTGCCTTTTAGCACCAGTGTCACCAACAATTTTTGCCCTTGGCGAAGCACCATGGCTGTCAAATCTGCATTTACTCCCTCGCCATGTTTCGGCTCGGTCTGCGGGAGATTCGACTCCCGATTGGGCATGTGATCCTCTTTCTGCAACGAATTTAAAGTCTCGGCGAGTTGTCTGGCAATTTAGAGTCATCAACCAAATACGAGGGGCCCAAATCACTGGAATGGGTTGGAACTTGGCACCATCACGCATAAGGCGAGGTAAGGCAAGGCTCCCATTTGATGTGTATGTGTACATACGAGCTTTGACTACTTTGTACTCCGTGATGGATCAAGGACCTCGGCTTCCAGAGACCTTGATTGCGTCTCATGGCCTCCAAATCAACAAACCCGTTCACCGGCTGCAACTCTAATGCAGGGCCTCGTTCCAATCAGCGCGCTGATCACGTTGTGGCTTGTGTTGCGTCCCGTGAGGCGGTTCATAGAAAAGTCAGACAAGAGACGGGCATTGGCTGCGCATTAATTGCGTGTTGCGATTAAGCGCGCTGTATAGCCGAGGCGCGGCTGTTGATATTGTTCCTTGACGTCCCAACAGACGGTTCATTCAAAGTCTTCTAGCTGGCTGCCTCGTTGGTTCCGTCATCTTTGAAGCATACCTTGGCGCACAAGTCTGGAAATGCCAAGGCATTTGAAACTATCACACATGGCCAGTGATGGCCAACAGCAACATTTTTGTCGCGAAGATTTAGCCGGGTTTGTTCTTCGGGCTAATTACATGAATAGTTCCATCGACGACTAGGTAGTGAGTGATCTTTAACGGCCAACGGGGTATTGATGCTTGCGCGCTCATAATCTGTCGGCCAGCCGAAGGCCAAGCGTCGTGTTTGTGTACTCGGTAATCCATCACATTGGGGTCATTCACTTTGCCACGCGATAATCAGGACTACCAAGTGCTGAGAACGACGGTAGCACTCATTGAAGTGGTCAACGTATTTTACCGCTCAGTGGCTGTCAATTCATCGGTTCAGCTTCTCTGGAGAAACGCAAACTACATCATATAGTGACACGTTTGGACGCGGGCCAAATTTGTTTGGGTTGTGGTCATAGCCATGGCGTTGAGGTCTTATCGGCCTTTCCTCTCCTTCTCCTCGACCTTGCCCAGCCTCTGCCTCCCAGCCGAGACTGTTCAAAGACAAAGAAGAAGGAAAAGAAAGTCTCTAGATAGGCCATCCGTAATTGACAGATGAAGGGATCCTTGACGCCGCAATGACGCGATTCCCTTCGTCCTCAGCGCCGAGAAACACTAATACCCCACTCGGGTACCACCACGATCTTTCACTTTTGCTGTGCATGGCCTAGAGCTCACCATGTCTTGTACCCCAACAGCCTCACGCGCTTCAATACGGTACGAACTACATATTTGGCAGTAGTAGAGGAGCTAGCAGAAGAGCAAGAGCACGGATATCAGGGCCAGATGGCGCGCTGAGGTGGGCAGAGGCTCGGCTAACGAAGTTCGGAACAGACGAGTCAAGTATGTGGTGGACAGGCTACCTAAAGCATTCATCGAATAAGGTCTGTCATTGAGGTTCCTACAAGGGTACCTTGCGGTTCTGGAGCTGGAGCATGCCAGATATGTTCTGTCAAGGAAAGTCTTGCCTGCCCTGACACCAACGCGCATAGGGGATGCAAGCACGGCGGCACGACCAATGACGGAGTTTGACAATATGGCCGGATCAACATGAAAAGGACGTATGGCCTCAGGTAGCGCTTCATGTCGCACCGATCAGAGGAGGGTCGTTCTTCGTTGAGCATCGAAGTCCGCTGATCGGCTCCGATCCTGCGAAGCTTCGCTGGACCAGAGGTGCTAAATCCCACAAACTTCTCAATGATTTTCGAGACTCTGTGCATCGCCAAACACAGTTGGCCGAGACGCGGCGCCATTGATCATAGCAGTGGCACAATGCACGGCAGTGAACTAACAACTTCCAGTTTGGGAGAGCCATGGCTAATATTGCCGCTATCGCTCTCGGCCGCGGGAATACGTCCCCTGAATCTCAAGCCTGTCTATCCATTTGAGAATACTCGTTCTTACTGGCGATGATTCCCCTTCTGGTATTATAGAGCAAGCTCCAGCTTATTACGCTGTCCTTGATAGTACCCAGGCGAGTTGATTTCTCTCTCGGCTTTTCTTGCCAGTACCAATACTGTATACACGATCGACGACTTCCTTCCCCACGCCCGTTGAGTCCGGATATCGATACAAGGCCCTTCCCTGCCTGTGACATCTCAGCTGCGGCTGTGTGGTACAAGGCGTGGCTGGTCTGGAGTTGTGGAAAGCCGAAAGTCTTCGGTCTCGTGGAAAGCTGGGCGCACATGCGGGCGCGACACCAACCAATCCACCAACATTTGTGATCGTATCCGGCCAAGACAAGAAAAAGGTCCCAGGCGGGCATCAAAGAACCGTGGGAGGCATTGTCTTGTATTCTCTCGGTCACATTACACGCTGTTCTTGCTCGATCACTAATCTTGACGCGCATGCACATCAACTATTACATCACATGTTCGCAATGTAGTTCTCCGGGCCACGGCTCACGCAGCTGTTACACAAGGAGTCTTTCCAGATGGACGATCCAACGATGCAGAAAGACTTGTCTGCGAAATCCTTGTTTGAATATCTAATTTTGAGCAGCCATCGAGGCTTGGCACCGGGCAGGCATCAACTTGTGCTCAGGTAAGTTAGGCTCCCATGGACGAATATACATGGCGAGCAGACATGCCGAGGTGAAAAACCTTGCGTACTCCGTATAGTAGAATCAGAACTAACTCTGAGCACAAGGCTGACTACTTCTGAAGGTGATGTGTCAGATGCACACAGCACGAATCGATGCATTCACATCCCGAAAGCCGAGGCCCGCTATCTGTCAAACAGGCTGGATATACCTGCGACCGATTCGGTTCCTCGCAGTGGTGGATAAAGTTCTGCCCGGTTAAGATACCGGGCCGAACAAAAGAGCGCCAAGCCTGCTGGGGATGAAGCAGGTGATGTCGGCGGCATCTCCGCGGATGGTATCAGATTCATCTCGTCCTGTGAGACGCAATCGCATTCGGGAAACAGGTCCATAGCCTGAGCGAAGTACACGCGAGACTACCACTCACATGATTTATCCTACGCGAATTGTCACCAGGGTGCTAACTCCGCCTTGCTCTGCCCGAATTTTGCTTCTCTGGCGTACGTTCGGGTACCTGTTCACTACATCCAACGCCGGGCTGCCAATTTTGCTTTCTCACTCGTCATCGAGCGAGGCAATACGAGTCATCAGCTCATGGGCTTATTGATTCGGTCCTCCACGCAAGATGTCACTGATTACCGTTGAAGCATGGATCGTGACAGATGAGGAGTGGTGATGAACGATTTCCTATCCCGGCATGGAGTCGATCAATGCGCTCCAGAACAGCATGGGTACGGTGATTTATCTGCTTGTACCTGCTTGCTGGGAAGTCTACTGGAGTTTCTCTTCTTGGGGTTCTGATAGGGGCTGCGATATAATCGCCACTATCTGGCGAGGGTAAGATACTCCAATGTAAGAGCACAGAGACGTTATACCGTCATTCCCATTCCGCGCACTACATCGAGAGCACCTTGCTATTACTGTTCAGGGGCCGATCTCCAGTACTGACAAAGTCTATACATATCTACGAATTTCACGAAGAGCCAGAAGCTGATACGACGGGACCACAACATTCCCGACTGGCTGGGTCGTCCGTCGTCGTCTGCAACTCCGGCCCGGAGAAACCTTGCGTAACAAGCCATGTCTGTCGGCTACTCCCATCTCATTCCCGTGCATGCACTAGCCCAAGGACGCGGGAAAGCACCAATAATAGAACACGGGCAAGTCCCTGCGTCGTTCTGTCTTTGCCTCGTCGTAGATAGTGGACAGCCAACGCACTACAGTCTGTGTGATGTGTTTCTCAACGAGTTACGCATTGGCTTTCTGGATGTAGAGGCGCCAAGGCAACCCGGTTCAGCGTGTATGAAACGACGAGCCGCATCAAGATTCAAGGGTTCACGTTAAGCAGATTGATCGGGATTTTGGAATCCCGGGATGCTGGTCCGAGAGATTTAGCTCAGTAACACGGCACTACCCAAGGCGCGCTATGTAGCAGCTTAGCTACCTTTTATTTGCTTTTTCTTTTTCTTTTCCAGTATGTATCATGTCTCAACGCCCTCCCCCTTTCCCGACCTTGTTTTATCAATTCTCCGCGACTTTGACACCAGAATTCCCCCGAGGATTAGGCTGACATGCCGGCTCGTTATTCACTGACACGGCACTTCCCTAGTGCGGCATACGTGACGTACACGTTCCTTTCTTTTTACTTGCTGTGTCTGTCTGTACGCGAGGCGCACTATAGTAGTTCCGAACTTCCGGGAAGCCGCTTCTCCGGTGCTGCAAGGGCTGGATAGGCAGAGGCAGACACAGAGGCAGACACAGCAGGATGAACCTTGAGTACCGTGGCGTGTATTGAACGATTGATAGTTGATTATCAGCCTCCGTGAACGTGTTTCAAGTTTGTACCTGAGCGGTGTAAAAAAAGACAACTCCGAAGCTCTGAACGTCCAAGACAGCAAATTGCGATACCGTGGTGTACTTCAACGAGGGACGTGTTGGGGTATCTACCTCGTGAAACTATGTTTGTACCTACATACGCAAGCATAAAATGAAAAACTCCGGGCTCCAGACGCTCAAACACAGCAGAAATAAAGACGCCGATACCAAATGCTATGTCTATGCGGTCCAGACCTGTGCTTGATGTGCATCCTGCGCTGCAGCACAATCATTGATGATTGAATCATGTAGTACCCCGTATAATTGGGACACGCCCGAACGCCTGGGCAAAGAAAAATCTCTCAATGGGAAATATACACAATCAGTTCGGGTTTGATGGCGATTTGCCACATCGATGACAGCTGTCGCGGACTCGCGGTTGCTTCATTCGTTTTGGTTTCTCGCCCTTGGGCCAAAGGTGTCTTCTCTGTGGTAGTTTCTCGCTTTCTACAAGCCCGACATATTTCGGCTCCGATGGAGAAGAATGCAATGCCGGGCATTGTGTCGTGCGAAAACTGATCACGACGGATCAAGCCCCCATTCACGCCTCGTCGGATTCAGCCCATGCACGCTTCATCTTTCTATTTCGCGTCCGACCCAGGGTTGTTTTCATACAGCTTCTTTTCAATCTTGACTAACAATCCTCCTCGATGGATCGGGCTGCCGTTCATATGCATAAGCCGAACGAAGCGGTAGCCTTGGCGCAGACGGTCAAGCCGGATGCATGCCCATGCAAGAACGGAGGTGCTTATTCGAGAATCATCTCCAATACGAAACCTGGAGCAGCCGTCAGCAACGGCATCAGCTTAGCAAGATGATACAGACGCGTGTATTTCAAGCATGTGATAGCGAGCCCACATCATGTTCGGAAGAGAAGGATAGAGACAGGCAGAATGCAAGACTTACCGAATGAAACTCAGTTCGGGCACAACCTTGGGTATTCCCGTAAAGCTAAAGTCCCTCTTGGACTCAGGAAATCTGGGATTGTTCGTCTTTCCTGCCCCCGTCATCTTCTTGTATGTGTTCTCGTCGGCTTCCTTGCCCGTCGCATTTTCAGAGCGCTCCACGTGTAGCTCAACCTTGACATAGGGCCGAATGGTGCTGCCACTTCGTGGATACTCGTGATAGTCATCGCTCTCTGTCGGAATGTTGGACCCAGCCAGGACACTGATGTGAAGATCTAGAGTCGATCCTGGTGCTGCTTCCTCATGCGACTCAGCGCACTTATCCGAGCTTTGATACCCTGGTGGTTTGAGGACCCATCCTTTTTCTCCCGCAAACATGCCCTCGTTCAGCATCATGCCCATGTCCATAGTTTGCCAGTTCATAGCGGCCATTTGGACTCCTCGCCTCCAAAAGAGACTGGGGTCGAGATTTGTACTCGTCACTCGCATTTTGTCGGGGTATGCCCTCATGAAGTAATTCTTGTTGTGAAGAAATACGTCACGTTCATTTTTCTGGTACAGCTCGAGAATGCGCTTCTCGCTAATGGAGAAGATGTGTGCGGGCTTCTTTGCCTCCTTGGTTTCAAAAGCTTTGAAGTGTTCGCTGCGAGTGTACACGGCAAGATCGCCCAAGCTCTGGCAAATTCGGCCGATGTTGTTCAGCTTATCCTGCGACGACTTGCGAAGAGGAACGGATGCCGCTTTTTCGGGAGCTTTTGGCCGAAAATTACTTATGCCAGAAGAGATGGAGTCGCTGTCATCTTTTGTGACTGTGGCAAGCAAATCGGGCGCACTATGCGACGTGGGCGGGAAAGAGGGCGCGGTGAGGTCTTCGAGTCCAGTGTTTTCGGGGGCGCTTTGCGTGGTTGCGATTTGCAAGGAGCCCTCCTCTCCCATGGCTTGTGAGGACATGAGCGGGCTCGTGATAGCCTCTGCTTTCCTCACTTTCACTAGTATCCTACGCTGCAGATCCTGGAGCTTTGGCACGCGGAATCGTGGATCAAAATCCTCGTGAGGCTCCGTGACGAGTAGATCCTGCCACACCTCCTTCATAATTTGAACCATGACTTCTTGTTGTTCCCAGTCTGCATGTACTTCGAGGCTAATGATAATTGGCAGGTCGTTGTTCTCAAAAGCAGACTCCTTGATGGCTTCGCAAACTTGGCGGAATCCGCAGGGAGTCGTGAGGGTATGCCCATGGGTTACTATAGGTTCCCCTCGTGGAGGACTCGGATGCCGAGGCTGTCGAGATGTCGCGGGGGGCACTTCAAGCGTCTGCGTACTTTGCGACGCCTCCCCTTGTTGTTTTGCATATGGTAGATGAAGAAGACTGGCCGCCGGCGATACCTCTTCAAATAGGCTACCACTCTGTGCGCTGGGAGTCCTGCAAAGAACAGAAGACTTTTCGCCTAGATATTGCTTCGCCGTCTTCAATGTTTCTTCCAAGCTGTCCAAGGCAGCAAGGGCCCCACTGACCTGAGATGTCTGTGATGGCCTTCTGCTACTGGATCGGCCTCGGCTGTAAGCAGATTCACCGTTCCAAACGTCGATCTCAATGCAGCGGCAACCTCTGAGTAGCACCTTTCATATGCTCTGTCAGTAATGTACGTCAAGAGCTTTGTACCAAAAAAAAACTCACTCACATTCCTGTAGGCCTCTGGCGTGCTCTGAGACGCCAACTGGTTGCCATCCAGGTAGGTGTTGTGACTGCTATTGATGAAGTAATTTGTGAGAGGCTTAGACATATCTTTCAACAGAGGGGGAGCAGCTGCATCGGCTCCATAATCCTTGAACCACACGCGCCGGAAGTCCCATACGGCATACTGCTCCTCGGCTAGATCCGTCAACGCAATATTCTCGCACTGAACGTCCTTGAGGAACCCGTAGAGCTTGTCTCTCGATAACTCAATATCATCTCCTTTTAAATCATTGTAGATTTTTTCCACAATGTCATACATGTGGTTGCTGATGTATACGTCTGCGTCCGCACCTTCACTGTCGGTTGTGGGAGACATCCCTTCGGGTGGCTTGGTCAAAAGGGTAACTCCTACCATGCTCAGAAGCGCTCGTCGAGCATTTTTGTTGGAACTTCCAAATATCGATATCGACCTGCTTCGTCGAGGACGTTCGGCTTCGCTCGGCTTGCGGCTTAGAAAACGGCGGCGCTAGAGTCGGGCCAAGAGTTAGTGAATCATGAAACAGGACCAAGACTCGGCGCCTATCAAATATCTTGTAACATACCGCCGGAAACCCGCATAAGAACGACATGGGTCGACCTCGTGGCGTATTGGGACTCTGGGAGCAATGGGCGAGAAGAGCACCACGGTCGGCGATTGCACATTAGATGCTCGAGATCGTGACTAATACAGGCTCATATGCTGGCCGCGTTGGGAATAATCACCAGGGCTCTTTGCGTCACTGAAGGAGGGCCGACGGCTAGATGCGAGAGTCTGAGCTGGAATGTCACGATTTGTCACTGGGAAGTTGGCCCAAGAGCTGGCGTCGTCAGTAAAGCTCCTTAACTTAAGTGAGGAGAGAGAATACCACGAACCCCACAAACAGATGGGATCGACAACCTCAATCACTGCGCTGCCGGGACATTGTGGCAACGCATAACGTTGGTGCTGACAGCATCCCGACAAGCATTCAACGGTTTCTGGCTTGCTGGCTTCTTCTTCTCGTCAGCCTGCTCCCTGTCACTGCCTCACTGGAGACTGGTCAGTTGGATAGGTATGAGATAGCCTTGCTTGAATCCTGACCACTCAGCTTGAGGCTACTGGCAAGGCTGTAGCCGAGGGGTACCTAACGCGCCGCGCCTTCCGGTCGTTTTAGCGCCAGTCCGAGATGGGAGAGCCTGGCTCATCTGATTGGTGCGCCGTCCGCAAAAACGGAGCCAGAAGCTGTACGTAACCTGTTCATCATCAATCAGTGTTTACCCTTTCGTCCTTTCTTCCTCGCCTCTACCCAACATCGTCAGTCACATTGTCTATTCATGCAGACCAAGAGGCGCCTGGTCTCAGCAGGCAAATTCAAACAATGGGCCGAGAGCACGAGGCGCAAGTGCGCTCTTGGGGCTTCTACCATGTCTTTACGTGGACAGACGGACCGTAAGTGCCCATGTATATGATGATGATATATCTGCCTTACTTCGTCGGCCGGTCTGACTTGTCGCTCGCAGACACGCCCACTACCCTCCTCATTCTCATTCAGGTCTGACAACGCATCTCGTCGTCTCGGGCCAAATGACACTCTGGTACCCTAATGAATCTGACCGGGAAAAAGTCAAGTACGGTGCCGGAGCCAGGATCGACGTTGATGCTGAGAGGGTACATGAAGTGTGGATTGGTGAACGGGGCTGCACATACGTCATTGGAGAGTGAAGGGCGTGAAGGGCGCCATGAACTTGGCCAATCGTTGCGATAAAGCTCGAGAAAAGGACCATGAATCTGCTATGTATGATGTACTCTGTATTATATTGTATACACGATTGATTACCCGGTCTCATTTCACCTTTCAAGTGCGACAATCGCGACCAAGGAATAGGAGGGTTCCCCACCAAAACTGAAGAATTCCCGTATCAGAAAAAGGGTCCTGTTCTCGGAAATTCGCACCCTCTAGATATACATAGTGAGAGACCTTTCTGAATATGTATGTATTCTTAGTAGATACTCCTTTCAGCCTCCAAAAATTATGTGAACAATTGTAGCAGACGTGGAGATACTGGATGACGAAATTTGGAGAGGGTTGGAGTTTTCGCACGTATTCCTTTCTTTTGTTCTCGACTAAAAGGTCACACAGTCCTCACCTTGTTTCACCCATTAGAAAGTTGAAACACAAGAAAGTGGTCAAAAAAGAGAAGAAAAAGAGATCAAAAGGGAGTTGTGACCCAAAAAGAACTCCTCCGGAAAGGCTCGAACTTTCAACCTCCTGATTAACAGTCAGACGCGCTAGCCAATTGCGCCACAGAGGATGTAACACTGCTGGTTGACAGATCCCGCTTTAATCTGTTATATAACTGCTTGTGCAAAATAATGTTCAGGACGATGCCGCGTCGCATTGGAACCGCTCGCGGCTCGAAACAAGATGCATTGAAACTTGACTCCGATTGAGTTGAGAACTTGAGCAGATGGGTCATTGAATGGGATAATTCACGCGTGTCTCAGGACGTGACTTTGTTTGCGTCACTTCCTCCGTACGTGTAGCATACATATGTATGTACTCCGGGAGGCTCGAGCACTCGAGTCTCGGGCTTCATGACTGACAGGATGAGTACCTAGGTAGGCAGTTACGGAATATCGTCTTTATGTTGATCAGTGATGCGGATATACCTATCGCTCTCTACGCCGTACGGAGTATGTACATGTCCGTAGGTACAGAGTAATAAATTGTCGACTACCTAATCTGCTTCTGCTTCTCGTTCCCAACCGGGTCTTCAATCTTTGTCGTCTTCAGAGTGCGATGAACCCCATAATGCGAGCACCCCATAAGCCCGTGCGATGGATCGTTGCATCTCCTCGTAACATACAGTTTCATTACTCATGCCATACTCTCATTGTCCAAAGGACGTTTGTGCTATGTACCAGTTTTCCTTGCTTCGCGACATGCAACTTTTGTGCAGGGTAAGATGCCCAGGCGACGCCGCAGCAGGCTACAATCAATTTGAAAGCATCATACTGTAGAATAAGAAGGCTCGTCGTCAACAATTCCTCTGTGGCGCAATTGGCTAGCGCGTCTGACTGTTAATCAGGAGGTTGAAAGTTCGAGCCTTTCCGGAGGAGTTCTTTTTGGCCCCGCTCCACGTTGTACAGTCAACGTTGTACAGTCAGGTACCTACTGACAACTTCATGCGCGACAGCGTCATACACGTGGTTTTCTTTTTTTATTTCGCAAAACCACCCTCCAACTCGTATCGGACGGGCTCTGCCGCAGTCCGGTGTTTCATGCAGCCATTGGCGACTTGGTGTCACTTTTCCTGGGCTTTCTCTCTTTCACGTGCACAAAAGGCATCACACGCAATTCCGACAAACTTCAGTCGCTGTGACCTAGCACAGTCCTTACTGCTTTTGACTTGCTCCACATGCGTGAAGATGCGTGCGAACGTGTAATAAGTTTTGCCGACTGTCCGATGAACGTCTAGGTATCAGCGATTCAGTGCATCGTCGGCCGCCTCGGTAGCCAGGTTACATTATACATACATACCGACATCAGGGGCTGCGGCTGGGATAGGCTGCCAAGACCACATACCGTTTCAGCTCAAACCCGATGGACTTCTCAAGTTCTCGCGCTCGGTCACGGAAGGACTGCTGGTTTTCTCTGCGTGACATCCTGTCTTGCGCTTTGTTGCGGGACTTTTCGACATGGGGATGCCCTGGTTCCGCGACGGTGACTTCCAAATTCTCACGTTGCGAGACTCGCGACTCGCGAGGTCCACTGGATCTTCGGGGCTGACAATGCAAGACGGCGGGAAAATGTGGGAAAATGGACAAAAACACGCTGGGCGCAGGGTTCCAGAGTTCAGACTTCCAGGTATTCCAGTCCACAATGATGCCGACCCCCGGTTTCAATCTTGGACCTTCAAAGGCGCCCCATGTTGTCGCGCGAACGAGCGCCCGTGCCAGACTCCATGTATGTACCCCAAAAAGGCCGTGCAAAACCATGTGGGCATACTCGGAAGCCATCTGGACGGAGTTGAATGTAACTTCTGCTGAGCAAGTCAAGGAAGCGAGAAGCATGGCGCGGCCAACCTCGGCCGTGTCTGGCCCCGAACTGTGAGGTCCTCGCTGCCGAAGCTATCAGAAATCTCAGTGATTACCAGTTACTCGTTGACCTCAGAGGATTCCCGTACCTCCCTTATTTATATCTCTCAGAGAGGAATTCTTTCGGTCACTCTGGGGTCATAAGCTTGACATCACGCCACCTGGCCGTCTTCGACATCCCTGCTCGTGGTCATCTTTCATCAAGCGCCGTCTTCGTCACGTTGCCGAGCTGCTCTTGGACGCTTTCCTCGCCCGTGTTTGCTTTTGTTTCCCCAAGGCTCGCAACAACTCACTTGTTTCATCTCATACATGACCGTTCTGTGCACCAGTTTGTCCAAGAGTGGCCAGAGGTTGATATCCCATGGCGGCTGACCCTGGCCAGACGCTGGAGGCATCAGTAGCATCGATACATAACGGCATTTCCAGTCGTCGGCTCAGACATAGACTTCGATCCCTTTTACTCGACTCCTCCAAGCCACTTGGACGAAGTCTCTCGCTGGACTCGCCACCATGTCTTGAGAGCCAAGTGCTGGACTCGCCACCATGTCTTGAGAGCCAAGTGCCATTACTGGGACATCCAGCAAGCAGTCACACCCAACGAGCCGCGACTAGGCTGTCGAGGCACAAGCACAAGCACACGCTTTCCGATTCCGCTTTATTGTTAACTTCCAAGTCTCCGCCAACTCTCTCCTCTTCGTCTCGGACCAATCGCATCTCGTGTGCCCATTTCGCAGGATCACTGCCCGACATGGTTGAACAGGCTCTGCGAAAGGGCGAGCGGGATGACGGGGTTCCTGACGTTGCAGCGTTGCCTAGTACTGAGCGTGGCTCTCAAGCAGTATCAAGGAACAAGTACGGCTTGCAGTTGCTGGAGCACACTGAGTCGAGATACAGGTACGTACGTATTTCAGTTTATAAATCTAGTTTGCTGCACATGTATCTCTGTTCCTGATGAACCAAAAAGCCTTGATAGTGGTGAGAGTACGGGACAGAAAACACCGAATTCGCCGTGGATCAAGCTGGATCTCGTGATTGCTTCGCCTCTTGACGCAGAATTTATAAGCGACTACAGAAATGGCATTGCTTCTACGCCGGATGGAAAACCAGAGGGATCGATCAGCGAAGGAACCGCTTCTCAGACTAGCAGTAATGCGCACCATGAGATCACCTGCGTTTTGATGCCGAGGCGGTCCAATCTACAGACCCCTAACGTGTCCACACGGGCACCTCTTGACCCGGACTCCAGGAGAACCCCGGGGAAATTAAAATCGTCGACTTCCTGGGATTCAACCCAAAACTGGACTGATTCAGAGAAAAAGGCTCACTCTCGGAGGCAGGCGTCTTTGCCCGATCTTCCCATCGCTCCCCCACCGGAGCGCCCGTCTACTCCGTGTGTGAAAGATAACCGGCAACTGAGCGGAATGGAACTTGGCCCACGGCGTGTCACCAATTTGTCACCAGTGCTGGAGCCTCGACGTTGTAGTGACTCTCGGGATGAGTGGCTGCCAGGTCTCGAGAAACCCCGCGCCGTCATGTCCCAGAGGCAGGCCAAGGCGAGACCGGGTACGCGTAAAGGAGCGCGAGGGCCATCGAAGCTTTCTATCGTGCAAATTGCCCAGAGAAATCCGTCGGTAAAGAGGTCAGGATCGTGTGCGCGCAGTGACTCGAGGGCGCAGCATCCAAGACGAAGAAGCAGTGTGCGCACAGGCAAACCCAAACCGAAGGAACCTGTCCGTACGGCAGTTGCTACACCAGACCGCGGGTCTAGTTCACCAGTATCATCTCTGAGCTCGCAGAGAACGCTTTGCAACGCCATCAGCGCTTACAGTTCCAATGCATCTATTCAAAAGCTCGCACAGCCGACCCCTGGGGCCCCCAGAGTCACACGGGCATCACCTACCCCTGGCCATGATATCTACCCGGAAAAGAGCCATGATCTTCGGACAGTCTGTACATCGACTCGTCCAGCACCGACCTCAACTGTGACTAGGACTCCGAGACGATTTCCTTTCAGTCTACGGCATCGTTCCAATGGCAACAGCTCCAACGAACACAACGTTCCTCCTCCCGCGGCGAACAACAAGGGTTCGCAGCACTCATATCATCACCTCTCGGAACGTGATGCGGGTATCAACAGAGTCAAAACTGTCCCTATGGACGACGGGGCCCGCCGACCCAGAAAACAGATGAATGATGACGGCGAGACGAAAATTGCGATAGCCCGAATGCGACAAAACATAGTCGCTGGCTTCCACACACATGACGGTGCCGGAAGAGGCGGCTTGAACAGCGAGAGCATATACAGTCGCAATAACTTTTACGAAATGAGCAGCCGCCACACCGAGAGTAGCAATAGCATCGCGAGTACAGACCGGACTTGCGTTTCCTGTGCCAAGGAGCCTGGGGGCTTCGATGATATGAGCAGGAAGACGCCCCGGAGCGCCGAAACTTTGGGCATGCAAGGTTGGATGCCGAACGCAAAGGGGTTTCAGCGGGAAGCATCGCCTCTCGCGTCTGCAGGACAAACTGTACACTCGCAGAGCAGCGGTCGTGGCAGCAGGACACTCAATACGGCTAACTTGTCTTCTGCATCATCATCACGGGAAAACCTTGCGAGTCGTCATCGTGTGTCGCCGGACGGCGGCGCTGCAACAAACGTCACTTCTGCCACATCATGTAGAGTCCATCCCGCCAGAACAATCGCAAATCCACATGGACATGCCATCGAGGTCAGATCGAGCGGCCCTGTCCGTCCATCAGCCACCATCCCCAACCGACGCGATACTCCCCCCGGCGCTGGCTCTCGTCCTCGCTCAGCCTCCCGACAAACACACCGAAGCCAATACACCAACGGCCCAAAATCCAGACCAGTCCTCAACGCAGTACCCCATCCATCATCAGCATCGACAACCCTCGCAGCTCAACAACCCGCCTTCCCAACCCCCCTTCAGGCCATCAACCCGCGCCCCTCCTCTAAACCTATTCAAAGAACTCCCCCTCGAGCCCCCCAGACAACACAGCCTCCGCAGCACATTCTTCAAAAGACCCCGCCGGGCATCAACACAGCACCCACAACAGGACGCTCCGCTTGGCCCTCCCGGCGCTCCCGCCCACCAAGCCTCACACACGACGGCCCCCGAGAAGAAAATCCCCCGCGATAGCAACAGCAGCATGACTAGTTCCCCCTATTTACATCCCTACGCTGGGTTGACTAGCCGCCATAACCAGCTCAATCTGGGCGTGTACCCAAGAGAACGCGGGCGAGAACGAGAACAGGCCATGCCGGATAGGAGGCGCACAGAGGAGGAGGAGGGAGTATGCTGGCCCTGGGGACTCACGCGTAAGCACTCGACGTTGATGCATCGGCCGGCGTTTTCGGGTAGTCCTGGTGTTGGTGGTGGTGGTGGTGGTGGTGGTGGTGGTGGTGGTGGGTTTTCAGAGGATGTGCAGAGGGAGTATGCACGGGGGGCGGGGGTGCCGAGGTATAGGGTTTTGCATAGTTATAATTCGCCGGCGTATAAGAATATGCCGATTTGGGGATAGGAGATAGATGAGCTGAGCTGGTGGGTTGGTTTTCTGGCAGGAGTTATTCCCCGTGGGGAGAGAAGGATGGAAGGAAGGAAGGGAGGGGGAGGGAGGGAGTAATGCATAAGAGTGTGTGCATGTCTTGGGTGTACAGGTGGAAGTGAAGATCGGGTATTCCTCATCGAGACCAACAAGGACGATTCTTTAATGTCAATGAAGGGGACGAGAAATAGGATCATGGGACCAGGATGCTCATGTAAAGACTGTTTGTTTATAAGTTCCTCCCTCTCGATCAAAGGTGGACTATACCCACTTACAAGTTACGTAACAATATAATATACCTAACTAGATCCTTTCGTCTCAAGCTCAATATGTTATCCTGTCTGCTGCCTCCCAGTCACAGTGACACAAACAACGCAGCGTCCTGTACGTACATATAAGTTCCCTCTTCCTCACAACATCTAATACGCCTCCTCCCTCGCCACCCACATCGGCCCCCTCACCACCGCAACCCTCCCGCGAGATGTCCGCACAGGCGTCCCCGCCCTGAGCCCAAATCCCGGGACCCTCGCCCCCGTCCCATCAAGAGACCACACCGCCAATCCAATCCAATTATCGCCCTTGTAGTCAAGAATGCCCTCCGGGACAGGAAACTCCGTCTGCGGACCGATATTGCTCGCGTACTTGCCAAATTGGAACCCATTCACGTACAAAATAGCCCTATAGTCGCCACCTCCGCTACCATCCTGCGCCGTCGCCGTCGAATTAGTAAACACAAACGAGAGCGGCGTATCGTAGTCCTCCGCAGGTAGATAAAGAGGCATCTTCGCAGTGTAGTACATGATACCCGCGCGATCGACGCCCTCATACGGTGTACCCCTCGAGAAGGGCGATCCCGGGAAAGATGCCTTGTCGACAGGCGGAGCGGGATAGTGGTACCCGTTGCGCTCAAAGAATAGGCCTCCTTCGTTGAGGGGCCCCCTGAAGGGATCTGCGTAGTTTTCTGCGCCGAGATTGCCTGTGATTTTCCAGAGAGGGATGCTGGTGTCGTTGCCGAGGTCTGCGGTGGAGGAGGAGGAGAGCGAGTAGTCAAAGATGCCGCGGGGGACTTTCATGTCGTCGAAGCCCGAGTTGAAGTTTTCGTTGAGGCCCATGTTGTCGACTACCACGGTGAGAATGTATGCTTTCCTGGCTTGGAGCTGGGGAAGCGTGTAGGTTGAATTGGTGTTCTCGGTGCCGCCGTTGCCGTTGAAGGAGCCGAGGTGGATGTCGTTGAGCCAGACGGAGGACGCGTAGCCGAGGCCGCCGGAGGTCCAGATCCTGAGGGTCTTTTCGTTGCCCGAGGCGGTGAAGTGCCCGCGGAAGAGGAGCGTGCCCGTGTAGAAGCCGTAGTCTGAGCCTTGAAGAGACACAGGGGTGGTGCTGCCAAATAGGGTGGCGTTGGAGATCTCGTGGTTGGCTTGGGGCTTGTCGGTGCTTCTCTTAGCGGCAGTTGGCCACTTAGAGTCGTCGTACAGAGGGCTGATTTCGGGCAGTGAGTCCATCTTGTACCAGGTCAACTGAGAGAGGTCCGGGATGGTGACACTGGGGATACTGATGTCTGGGTACGCAAGCCACGAGTCGGTGGAGGTGGTGGTGTATTCGAGGCGTTGGCCGTTGACGGAGAGCTTGGTGACGCCGGAAGGGACACTGACAACTTCCAAGGCTGTCGGGTCATTGAGGTCAGACCGGAGGTGTAGCGTGTCGCCGGAGATGGACGCCGAGCGGATGAGGTAGCTGCCGTAGACGATGACGGCGTCAGGGTTCATGAGCGCGGTGCCGTACTGGGAAGCATTGGGACCGGGGAGAACGGGGACCCAGTACTTGTACGCAGAGTTGCGGTCTGCCGATGATGTTAGTCCTGTGGTCTTGTAGAACAAGAAGAAAAGAGAATCATAGAAAAATGACTAAAGGAGGCGGCACATACCGACAAGATAAACAGTCAAGTTGCCCAACTGAATGAATTGTCTCTGCGTCCCTGTCTTCCACTGCACGATAGTAGACGACCCATGTGCATGGGAAGAAACGCTGCTGCCCTCAACGCGCAAGATCCCAAAGGCGCCATCTCCCTGGCTGCTGCCCTTACTGACCACAAATTCATGCAGCTCATCTGGGCCGCCGTACAAGATGAGCACCGTCTTGCCAGCATTCTTCTTCCACGTGAGTACCTCAGCTGTCGTATATAGCAGAGTATACTCCCCCACAGGATAATCGGCCAGATGGATCTTAGAGTCCCGTCCGTGGAGGGACAACGTTCCCCCGAGCTGAGGGATCGTCAGCGTACCCTCGGACGTGGGCAGCTTGAGCTTGTAGGAGACGCTTCCCGTGGCGGTGTAGTCCGTCTGGCGTGCGATGAAGAACCCGCCCGAGTTGTTGCCTGTGAAGAGGGGCGTGATCGTGATGGCCGCGTTGTCCGAGAATTGGCTCGTAGAGGCGGCACCGACCGAAGCGGTGATGTAACCGGGCGACACTTTCATGAATTGGCCTTGGAGCTTGACCTCGGAGTACTTTTCGCGGTCGATGACGCGATTTTCGCGGATTGCCTACGGGGTTGAGTCAGTGTCTTGTTGTGTGTGAGCAAGACTCGGGTCTTTTGTGTTCTGTTTCTGGTGTGGTGTGGTTGGAGTCATTTCTAATGCAAAGACACATGCAGTTAGTTGTATACGTACAGCGCCGTAGTCATATGAAGTGTAGCCGCCAGGATGTCCGAGATTGCCCCAATTTGTACCTCCGTAGATCTAGGAAGCGGTTGATCGATTAGTTGGCACAGCTGTCCGAACATAACAAAAAAGCACCAGAATTCAACCATCAAGTCTCACCATGTATAAGCTGAAGACAGACACGCCGGCCGCATAGTTGTTCTTATAAAAGACCCTGGCAAACTCATGATTGACGAGTGCCGAGCACTTTTCGAAGCCCCATCCACCCCAGGGATCGAAAGCGCCGCCTTGAAACTACGACTCATAGATTAGAGTACTGACGGGCAGTGAGCCATAGAGATTGGGGGCTGTGTTTTGACGCGTACCTCGATGATGGAGTAGGGAGTCAAGGGACTTTGTTTGACGTGGCGGGCGTGGAAATCTGTAGGGAGACCCTTGGGTGGCCAGACCGTTGGGTTGCCCTGTGAATGTCAGTTTCTTCTCGTTCTTCTCATCGCCAGTCGCCGTAGCTTGTATCGGTGGGTTCGGCTTTCTTCCCCCGACCTCGACCACAGCCACCACCTTCTGTTCTTTCGCACAATGCTTTCTGTGCAATCATCTCTTTTTTTCTCAAATCTTGGCCTTGCCTCGGTTTCGACTTACGCAATCGAATCCAAGCGGGTAGCTATCGTGGCCCTGGTCTTGTCAGCGCGCCATCACTCCAACTTCAGACAGCCTCTCCCACACCAAACTCTTCGCAGCGTACATAAATGTCCATCGACCCAACACCCTTTCCCGGAGCATAGTTCCCCGACGGGCCAACATCGTTGTTGATCATAGGAACCGAAATGCCGGCTGTTCGTGCCTGATTGATGACATATTGCATATAAGGCCCGTTGGGGAAGGGAATGTTGTGGCCGTACGAGTATTCATTCTCGGGTTGGAATAACACCACGGGTCCACCGTTTGTAATCTGCTGTTTGGCAATGATCTTGCAGATGTGTGCCATATAACTGCGATTCATGACAAAACGACGTCGTAAAATGACACCCTCCCGAATTAGTCAAGCCAGAAATGTTTCGGCAGCAACGCGGGATTTCTATTTTCTTCTTCTTTCATTCCCGCCGCGCAATTTTCTGAAGTAGGGAAGAAAAAAGACCAAGATTCCGAGATCAGACCTACTTATCAGTTGCGTTCAGGTAGTCCTGAGCAGACGAGCGCAAGACTCCCTTTAGCCTTTGCAAGTAGCCCGGGAAGCCGCCTCCACTGACTTCAGCATTGATGTACGGTCCCGGTCTCGCGAGAAGGTAAATGCCAGCCTTCTTGGCGGCCTCAAAAAAGGGCCCAAGGTCGAAGATACCATCGGCTCGGAACTCGCCCTGCTTCCCTTCCAGTAACGCCCAGTCGACGTAAAACGACACCAGGTTGAACCCCATAGCCTTAATCTTCTCAAACACATCCAAGTAGAGCGAGGGAACGGGCAGTCGGAAGGGATGGACTTCCCCTGAAAACATCATGGCGCGTTCGCCCCGGATGAACAGAGAGTGAGCATCCCAGGTGACGAACTCTTGGATGTTGCTGGCTCGTCGATCGGCCTCGTGGATGATCTGGTAGGGTCGACCGCCGTAGCCGGACAGACGGAGAGCATAGGAAATGGACACGAAAATGCTTAGGACGGAGAGCTTCATGATGGGGAGCTGATTGCCTCTCTCGGTATCCAAGACCGACGAGAAACTTCAGAAAATAAAAATGCTGAAATAAGAGTCGTCACGTCCGTGGTCTGCGACCAAGAGTCCTGGTTCAAAAATGCTCCGTGGGAGAAATCCACCGCGCACTTCTTGTATGTATATAGCTGCGGACACGCGCTAAAGTACATGATGGAATGGCACATCCTATCTCGGGTGCAAGATACGGCCCTTTCTCCCTTCTTACCGGCGTTGCAACGCACTCAGTATCCGGCCTGGACGGAAAGGATGGGACTCCGTAATGCACACGAGGAGCTGCAGGCCGATCATGAAGCATGTCGGGAGAGAGAGTGGCGGCGTCGTAAACCGGTGACAATGAAAATGCCAGACTTTGGCCGGAATAAGCCTGCAGAATGGCAACGTGACGGCGCAGCTCGGCGCTGGTGACCACGTTGGGGTAGTAGAATGGAACCTCGCGACCCGACCATGATAAGCGGGAGGGTCGTCGGGATAGCTGCGCAAGCGAGTGCGTCCGGTGATGCTGTCGTGCTCGTGCTATGTATGTAGGTGCCGTGCGTCATGAGGCAGTTCTCACCCTCTTTTTGGCGTTCCGAATTGGCAATGTGAGGATGTGGACAACAAGGAGGAGGTACGGCGGCGGGGGAAGGAGCCAAGAAGAGCCAAGTGCGGGGAACAATCAGAACTCGCACCCGCACCCGGGTCCCGGAGTCATCAGACCGGGTTGAGGTGTTCAAGTTTGACTCCGATTGAGAAGCCAATGGCTATCACACAGCTGCCTCCAATCCTTCACTCACCAGACACGTCGATGCTACTTTGTCCCGCAGAACCGTACCACGTAGAACGTAGAAAACAGCTCCAAGCCGGCCTCTTCTGCGAACCGACCGCAGCCGCCGGTACCAGGTACGGAGTACGGAGTAGGTCCCGGGAGCCGACCAGGCACAAGCTCGTCTCCGCTGCCGATGCAACCCAATGGCTTCATCAACCCTCAACGGGTTCGATAACTTCGATCGCTCGGCTGGCTTTGGCCTTCTGCCTAGTTCTCATTGGACACTGATTTAGGTGGCGGACGCCAACAGCGGCAGCTCGGCGCCGCGCGAAGGGGTAAAAGCTACATATTCAAGCCCAGAATGCCAGGGAGAGCTCCCTGTATGTACCTCCCTGCTATGTATGTAATACTTCCTGATTTCCTCTTATGATACGCAGCCGTCGTATTCATGATCGGACGCTTTTTTATTCCGGATAGGTGGCTCGTCCGTTGGTCCATTGGCCCTAAAAGCCATTCTGACTTTGACCGGTTTTTTGGCCCCTTTGAACGAACAGCTTTCCCCGTTGTATCCCTCTTTGGCTTGCCCTTTGTTTTGATCTCTCCTTCATGCACAATACTTTCACTAGCTCTTTCATTATTCCCATTCCTGGGCTCTTTCTCCCTCTATGAGTACGGATGTTCGGCCGCTTTGGACTCTACTCGAACGAGAGCGGCGAGCCCGTGCCGCCCACCTGTCGCGAGCAGATGACGGACAAGTTTGGATGATTCCAGGCGAGAAATGAAGGTCGAAATATCTAGGAGTTCCAAGATGACGCGGCTGGAATAGGTGGCAGGCGTCAATTCGGTCTGGTTCGACACGTGGGCGGTCAAACCTGTTTGTGTTCGATGTCGTCCCATATGGATGACGTGATGCCTGCCTGGATGGCTATGGTTCTTCCTCTCCTACGCCATGAGGGTGGGCTCTGTCCCGTTCTTGACTTGTGTGCTAAGGGTGATAATGTGGCGTTGACGATTACTCGATTACTCGATTATCGATCCATGAGGTTTCGATCTGCTTTGTAAGTGTGCGTGATTTTTGCACAGCGAGTTCTTGTGCGCATGGCGAAGACACAGACAGTGCGAAAGCGATGATTTGAGACGTCGTTATTCCTAGTCCAAGAACTATAAAAGCAAACATTTTGGATCACTTCGTGTAAAACGGTGCATCTACTGGAGGCAATTCCAACGTCAAGCTTCTTGAGACACCATTGTACGAGCTCTCAGCCAAGATGATCGGTACAACACGGACGAGACAGGCATATTGGAGAACCTTGGCAGCAAAGGCCTCGTTTTTGGAGCATTGCACCGGAAAGACGGCGATAAAGAAACGGCCCGGATCCATGTTGTTGGACTACAATTATCGAATGTGCATCGGCAAAACTCATACTTTTCGTGAGTTCAAGTGCGAAAGCATTCAGCACCAACGGCCTCCTGAGAATAAGGCTTATATGCCAATTCGATTTTTTTAAAGTGTTGCCAAAAGCCTTTGCAAACGATGAGATCGCGCTACGATGGCTTCCTGAAGAGACCCAATTGGCTTATAGAGAAGCGACTTTCGTTGTCGATGGCCACGGCAGCCATATGACCGACGACTTTTTCTCCACGAGTGCTCTGTCGTCGACAGGAATATCACTCATGAGAATGTGCTTAGAGCACTCGTAGAGCCGAAGAGGAACCTCGACCATCGATAACGAAAACCGGCTCCTCTTTTAGTCCGTTTGGTGTTCTCTTGCGGAGTAAAGATTTCTCGTAGCCATCGTAGCGTAATCTCATGATGATTCATTCCTTTGTTGAAGCATACGTAGATCTGGAGACCATTTTGACCGGCGAGACTTCGACGCTGACTTCTCTCCCACCCGCCTCACCGTTCGTCTTCCCCTTGTATTCGTACGTGTAGGAAATAGTAATGTGTCCCGGAATACATTCAATTCGTGATGCGTTAGGCAAACGAAGAACGATGATGAAGAGAGTTATGTGGCGTGGGTTTACCAAGATCCGGAAGGTGTTTTCCCGAGCTGGTCATGGCAATCTAAACAATGCAAAAGCATCCAACTGTGATCTAGAGAGTATTGCAGATGAGTTCTTACGAGGTACTGTGACGGGTAGCACTTCATGCTATGGACTTTGTGTTACGCGCCGAGCTCACATACGTAAACGCGCAATGCATATGCTGATTGATTTACGCGGCACGCCCGATCCTTCCAAAATTCTAGATCATGACAAGGTTGAGGTTATCGGATGCCGTGCCACGAGTGTATTACCGGGAACAGACCAAAGACCAGTTGAATGCCACACAGAGGGACAGCATTGCATCAATGACGCAGCCTCGTGGCGTGGCGTCTCATCATGGCTGGATCAACATGTGTCTTTCTGGTCTGTCTTTGTAATGGTCCATCAAGCAGACTCGTCGTTTCGTTTTTGAAAGGCAAGCAGAAAGCACAACTGCGCGATCAGAGCTTCACGTTGGCTCCCTTCTTGAAGTTGTTCTTCTGAGTTGTGAAGACGTTGAACTCAGAAGTTAGAACTGTGAACAACAAGCTGTGGCCCGTGGGCTGGGCTTTGTTGGCTGGGCCCCGCTGGGGTGGAATTTGAAAAGCTCAGCCAATGGGAGGGAGGATTCCCCTGATAGTGCGTCATCCGAAGCTTGGCCGAAGCCTGAAGGCGCTGCAACGAGCAAGAACAGACCTTCTGGCTCTGGGCCTTTATTACAGGAGGGTTGTGACTTGTAAGTTGTACTCCGTATGTACTCGGTAGGTTAGGTACCTTAGGTACCTACCTACTGAGCTGGCGATCACTACTCCGTAGCGGAAATGACATGCCTTTTGCCGTCCCTTATTATTATATGAAGCCTCTGAAGCCTCGTAAATCCAGCGTTCCTGGCACCTGCAGGCTGCAGCATGCAACCCATTCAGCCTGTCGTCTGATTTCGGCGAGATTCCTTGGACCTCGGGGCATGGCGTTTCAAACAAGCGACGAGCCACCACGAATCTCCACGATGGACTGCCACGATTGGCTGACGATAGGCCGCCACGACGGTCCGCAAACCAACTGATAACAAGCTGGGTGTGAACGCCCAAGTGATGGATATCTTGAGGCGTACGGAGTACGGACAGGACAGTTGCGACTTGCGAGAGGCCTCACATGCTCGCGTGTCAGCAATTGGGCACCCAACTTGCCCCTGGAACAACGCCCCCTCGCGTGCTCCCCACGGAATAATAGGTATCTCTCGTAGGTGCACACATACCTACCTAGGGACATACTTGCAGCACCCTGGTCGCCTGTCCCAGTCAACTCCCAGTGCCAGCTTCCCCCTTGATCCTTGTTCAATCTGCCCGCTCTGCTTGGCTGGAGACACTCGACCCCGTCAATAAAACCAAACATGTGCACCACTTCTACTTTTAACGCTGTTCCCCCGTGACTAGCTCTCGCTCCTCTCGCCTTTCATTTGCTTCATCTCCAGCCGATACATACATGCCCGTCTTGTTTTCGAAGCCAGCCCAGTCGTTATATTCTTTCATCTCTTTTGCTCGCACTTGACTGTGACTTGAGCAACGACATTGTTTCTTGCCATCAAACTTTACCGCCTTTCTTTGTGCGTCCTCTTTCACCCGTCGCGCTTTCAAGAGGAACGACTGCGACATCGACTCGCCTCTTGCTTCTAACAACAATTCTTGGCTAATCCTACCCAAGTCACCTTCGTGTCGAGCGGTGCAACGACTTGCATGCAGGCCCATATCGAACGAATCACGAGCCGATTTTGAGTCAGAAACCAGGTACTCTTCAACGCATGCGAAGAGAAGCAGGCCGCCTCAGAATACAAGACGTTGGTTGCTTGGAGCAAAATGCACTCGAACAGAGCTTTCCAGAAGCTTCTGATTGCTTCGGCTGCGTTTTCAGTGGCTCACGCAGACTTGATGACTGTGAATGGACATGTTATCGGACAGCCAATCGACGATTTCACCACCGCATTGGGCGCATTCAGCGTAACACCGACCACTTCTGCGAAAGCCGATAGCCAAACAGCTCCTACGAGCCAACCGCCTGCTCCGGTCCCAACCACCACCACCACAAAGGAGCCGCCGCCGGAGGTAATCGTCGTGCCTACTACCTCGACCAACACACCAGCAGTTGCCAAGCCTTCCAACACGCCATCAGTGTCGATACCGACTACTGGCAGCGGTGGCGGCGGCGGCGGCGACAGTCCCACGCCCATTGCTGGGGAAACAACCGCGTCGTCCGCCCCGCAGAGCACGAGTTTCTCCTTCAAATGGACACCGACTGGAAGCAAAGCCTCCTCATTCATTTCAGCGACACCTGTCATTTCCACAAAGGTTGAGGTGATTACCCAGATTCTCAGTAATGGATCCAAGGCGGTTGTCACCACCACAACCAGGACCACATCAACACCAGCGCCAGGCCTCAGCTCCGACGAAGGCGAAACGACCGGGATGACGACTAAGACCCGAAACACCGTCATTGGCGTCGTGGTTGGAGTTGGAGGTTCTATTGTGCTCGGTGCTCTGGCTCTTGTTGCTTGGCGAATTTGGGGACGCAGGAGGCGCGGCGAAGAGCATGACGTTCTGATGGACTATGACCTGTCCACCCCTGGTGCTGCCGAGAAGTCTGAGCGAGGCAGTAGTGCTGGCGGTCCTCAACGAACTCCGTTCCAGTCCACGTTGGAGAATTATCACCAACCTACCCAGGCCAATCCCTCGTCCAACTTCTAGACCCAAATACCGAGAGTTTCATGAACTGGACGTCCAATGGAGTTTCTGCCCCTCTCGATAGGCGTTTGGGCTTATACATCGACTGCCAATTGCCTTTCAATGCAGAGCTATCGATTCTTGTCTTCTTTGGTTCTTCATATTTGTTCTACTGCTGCTTCTTTCAACTTTTGCTTTCTTTATTCTCTTTTCATACATCGAAAACTGTGCAGGTCACGGCACCATGGCCGCCGCGCCTTGGCTGAAAGATATTGTGGCAGAGGAGAACCGGTCTCGGGCACCATGGTGTCGATGAATTTGTTGTTCTACACAGCCCGTCAAATGCATAGCGAGCTCTAGCAAAAATACTACCCCTAGATAGATCATCTTAATATTGCACATTGATTCTTTAAAGCACATGTATCGAGGACCTGCTATCAGACCCAACACGTTCACATGTTAATGTCAACTTCGCTGGGGACGTGTAAAGCACTACAATCTGCGCGTTGAGTGGCCCGTTGTGGAATGTGGAATGTTGACGCGTGACGACATTGTCTTTGGACGACGTACATAGGTATGTACATACTGTAGCAGTTGTAACTTGTGCCCCTACTACGGAGTATATATATTATATACTACAGTCTACTAGCCACCACAGTATGAGATCACCGCGAACGTAACCTTAACTTCCAATGTTTTCGCAGCCAATTCGCTCGCTGTACGTAGTGGAAATGAAATGACCCAAAGGTCTCTCTGCCGGATACTTTCACCTGCACAGCGGGACAGCGCACCAGAAGAGACCTTTCTGGATGTAGTTAGTACCGCTGGCGCCTTTGTCTTCTCTGGTGGAAGATTTACGTGCTCATGACGGCCCCTCGAGCAACCAGAATTGAGTACCGGCCCTAAGAGTAGCTGACATTTTGGCTTTTGGCGTGAGTCCTCCTTGACACCAATGTCCAGTCTGGTCTAGTCTATTCGACCAGCGCTGAAGTCCCAGTCGGCGGTGGGAGGAAGGCGGGGATAGGGCATTGATTTCTCGCGCGTCTACGGAGTACTTTCTCCTCTGTACAGACTACAGAGGTACCTAGGTCTAAGGTACATGATCCCAGCCTTTCTCCCTCTCGGCATCGGCCGCTCGCGCATCTTTGAACTTGCCCTCTCAATGTATCGGACCGCATCGATGCGCTCTTGTGCTGTGCTCAATCGATCAACGCTTGCTTCGGATGCTTGCCGCCGACTGTTCCTTCTTCTTCTTTGTCTTCTTGATCTGAACGGGCGCAGTGTCAGGACTCAGGATTTGGGTTTCCACGACTTCCCCCGCCTGAATTAAAAAAAAAAAAACAGGTACGGAGTACATTATACATAGGTACCCGCAGCCCCTTTCCTCCCATCCTAAAGTGGCCCAAAGTGGAGATTCCAGCGAGCGAAGGCACCGCGTTCTCGCGCACCACGTTTTCGAGGGCCGACTCATAACTATCTGCCGCCGACAACTGCGTCTTCGCCGGACTCAGACCTTTCACAGGCACAACTCCTGGAAGAGAATCAGTTGCAGGCGGTAGATCCCCTCGTCTGCGCTGAATCTCATTGGTAAGGCTCCCTGTGACACCCTCTTGATTCTCCCTTCCAGCACGCGGTTGGCGTCTCGTTGGGTTGAAAGTCGCAGGTACAGGCACATGTATACTTGGCAGGAGGTTGGAACTTCGCCCCTCCATCCATTCCATCCATCTCGTCTCTCAATTGCGCTTCACCCCAATGAGTCAACATCGATGTGCTCCCGTTTACCTATGAGGCTTTGCCTTCTTGAATACGTGATCGTGTTGGGCTAACCTATGGATTTCCCATGCGAGCAGTCTTTTGCAAAGACGTTGCCAGCCAACTCGTCAGCGACTCCTGCCCCTGGTGCGTCTGCACAAGAAGGCGTCGGGGATTCCCGGTCTGACGTACCTTCGCCGAGTTCTCCAGCCTTGTCCACCGCGTCTACAGCCGACGGCGAAGACGAAGAAGAAGAAGAAGACATCGAGTCGTCCCTTGTGCTTCCTTCGCTACCGGCTCCGAAGCTGCCTGATCGAGTGGCCCAACTACTGAGAACGCCAACCCCTGAAATCGGAGAAGACAATCAGTTCGGTACTGCCAGTTGGGGCTCCCCCTACCCACGAACCGATCGCAATCTCCGCCGGCAGAGTTTCAGTAGCGAACCTTCAGACGACTCTCCAATCCATCATCTGAACATTGAGACCCCGTTCCTGCGTCAGCCAGCCAATAGTCCTGTTCGGGAAGACTTGCAGCACACCATCAGTGCTGCTGCTACTGTGCTCGCCAACAGGGCTCGTAGAAGACAACATCGCGGTCTTACCGAAGATTGGATTCGGACACACACAGCTGGTGTCATCAACGTCGAACCACGTCTTTGGTTTAGCGAAGGAAGCGATAGCGAGCACTCTTCATTGAGCGGCTCCGAATTGGCCTCCTTCGACGACAGCAACTTGCGAACTCCGAGAGCCGTCCGGAGAATAAATCCAGAGTTGCGAAAAACATCTTGCCACTCACTTGCACGATCAAGTCTTGAGACGCTGAAGCCTGAATCGGGTTCCGAGACAGCAGCGGCAAACCGATCAGCCAACGACATGTCGGACATTGAGTTTCAGAACTCCTCACAGGAGGCCATGCCTGCCCAAGTGTTGGATTCTGCAGCTGAAGCCTCGTCTGCGTCCTCCGGGACAGAAGCTGTGCCGAAGCCGGTCGAGCACTCCCCAATTGTCACCCCCGACGAAGTCAAACTGCCAGCGACTCCCATGACGGGCAGGGACAAGCCTCTACCTAAGGAGCCCGTCGCGACCCCACCGGCAAAGAAAAAAGTGCCATGGAAGGGTAAGAACATCATCATCTTGGTGCCGCGAGACGACCGACGAGGCCTCCCGGGCGGTCCACCCACACCTCTCCGGGCTGACGAGGTTGAAAAAATGTATGCCTCGTGGAAGGAGCTCGGCTATAGTGTGGATGGATTCGACCTCTTGGTAGAAGGATATCAGCCTTCAGGCACATCTGACTCTCAGAGTCGCTCAGGGTGGCCTACTGCTGATGAGATGGCTCAAGACCGAGCCACCAACAGCTACAAAGTCATGTTGCCGGACTTGAACGGTATGTCTTACTCTTCTCGTATTCTTGCATCCTCTTTTCGTATGATTAACTTTACGATTCATTTTAGCGTGGAAGAGACAAATGGAAGAGCTCCAGGAAGCGAAATTGCGAGCGTTGGGTGTAGAGGAGCCGCCAGAACCCTCAATCTCTCCGCCCACCTCTGTTCCGTCTCGCCAGGCTTCCGCTCAGTATCCTTCAAATCCATTCTCACCCCCGGTGCCGACTTCCTCGGCTTCCAGCAACCATGTTCTCGCTGGCTTTCCTTTCTCTGCTGCGCAGTTTCTCTCTGCCAGTTCCAGCAATGGTTCATCTCCGGTGCCACCTGCAGCGGGCAAATTCAATGCTCGCCAGTCTCTCTCATTTCCCGCCGGAAGCTCACCGTTCCAGGGCTGGAACAACTTGCCCGGCGTTCTGCAAGGCTCACACCGCATAGATTCTCCGTTGACGAATCTTAACGGGATTCTGTCTCCCCATTCACCATACGGACTCGATGGCTCTCAGGCTGGCAGCCCGGCCTTTGGGCTGCATCAGCGACATCAGTCACTTCAGTACTTCCCGCAGCAGATGTCAGCCATTGCGTCGCCTCGTCTGCAAGATGTGCGCGAGGATGATGAGGATGATCTTCCCAAGAGCCCGTCCAAGACCCCCGAGCCTACACTGCGCCACGGTGATCATCGGCAATCCGAAATTCGTGACGCCGAGTATCACTTGGAAGAGCAGCTTCGCAACCAGCTTGAGCACGAAGACTATAATCCCGAGTCTGTAGACACTGCAAAGCCTTTTGGTCCGTTGCACATTCGTCAAGCTTCCCACCAAGGGCTCACCATTGCCGAGCGCTTCGCCAATGAGCCTGGAAAGCTAATGGAATTGCATCACCCACGGCCTCATTCGCGCGACAAGTCCGTATCCCAGAACTTCTTTCGCGAACATGATGGTCCCTCAGGTGTCATTCCCGGAGGGAGCAACAAATTGACACCATTGAAGGAAGTGGGCACGGCGCATCAGGACGATGAAGATGCACGAGACATTGAGACGAACCCTAGCGATCTAGGCACCCCTCTGCAGAACGTCGACCTTGAGACAGCCTTTGGGCAGCATGAACCGACATTGTCTAATGCCAGCAACCCGTGGGTAGAACAGCAGAAATCTGGGGCTGGCAGCACAGGACACTTCCGTCATGGTAGCAAGCCGTCATTCTCCAAGCTAAATGTTCAGGCCCCTGAATTCAAGTTCAACCCTACCAACACGTTTGTTCCTGGAATGTACAACATTTCCGGCGGCAATTTCCAGCCTCCGTTTCAGCAACCTGCTGTTTTCCAAGCAGGTGTTGGCAACGACAATTACACAGAGCCGGAGACGAAGCACGTTGCTGAGCCTTCCCAGCCTACTAAACCAATACCGCAGTTTGGCACCTCTAAAATGCACGCCAGTGCTCCCTCATTTTCGCCTGGCACAGGAGTCTTCAGCTTCTTGTCCTCTGGACCCATGTTCCGTCCCGATGCTCACCCATTGCGGTCCGTCCAATCTCTGGCCGACAACTCTGGCAACGGACGTGGCCATAGTGCTCGGCAGGATTCTATCTTTGGGAACATCAAAATTACCGCCAGCGATATCATCCGTCCAAGCAAGAAATCCAAGGCTATTCCCATAGTCAGACCCTCAAACACAAACACCCCCTCCTCTTCGACTTCAAAAGCGGCGGCTGAGCCCCAAGACGATTCAGACCGACGCGGTGCGGCGGACGATTCAAGGGCCAAACGCGCCAAGAGTGCAGCTCCCGATGGCGATTCACTCCCCACATTTGCTGAGAGACCAGACGAGGAGGCCAAGACCGGGGAAGAGGCTGCCATGGAGCAGGGCATTGCTGAGCCAGGTGCTGAGGCTGCGGCTGTGAAGAAAAAGGCTCACGGCGGTTCTGCCCAGGTTGAATCTGTGGTTGACGATGTAGATCGCAATCTCCTGCCTGTCGATACCTCGCTGTTACCAACCATTACTGCTGATCAACTCGACGCCTTGGCTGCGCGATCAGAAACGTCATCTGCTGAAGCGACA
Source organism: Claviceps purpurea (assembly GCA_029405325.1). Classification (NCBI taxonomy): domain Eukaryota; kingdom Fungi; phylum Ascomycota; class Sordariomycetes; order Hypocreales; family Clavicipitaceae; genus Claviceps; species Claviceps purpurea. Next base: position 3,961,160 of record CM055782.1, on the reverse strand, counting down.
GTCAAGCATAGTGTTTCTTTCGACTTTGAGTCCAAGACTGACGCTCACTCGCCGTCATTCCTCAATAGCAAGCAGCCCAGAGCTGAAGAACAGGATACCCCTTCTGCTGCAACATCTACAACAGTTGTGTCGGCTGGCGCTTCGCCTGCTGCTCGACCCATCAGCACCTCCAGAGACGAAGGGGGAGCAGCAGAGCCTGTAGGAAACGATCAGGAAGCTGCGGAAGCAACGCAAGCATCTCGTGTGAAGCTTACGCCCAAGCCTAGAGGTCTTGCCGCTTCCAGATTTGCCCATACCCACGATGCTTCCGTGACTGAGAAACAACAGCCAGCTGTGATCCGGTCGATTGAAGATGAGTCGGCGGAACCCCTCTTGCCGGATATAACATCTCAGCAAGCACCACTGATTGATCTGGGCCTGGACCGCGAACCGACATTCGAGGATATTGATGCTGTTATGCAGCTGATGGAGAGCGTTCCGTCTAAGGGCGTGAACAGGACGAAGGAGCCACCACACTGGCAATCGATCTCTTCCATGGCACGTGAAGTCGGCCTTGTTGAAGAAGATGACGAGTCTTCTACTGAAGAACTTACACATGAAGGAGCCAGCGTCATACCTCAACAAGTCGATGCCGTCCGAGAGACCACCCCTTTGCTGAGCACAGAACTAGAGGACCCCTTTGTCGATCCCCCGATCAGCCATCCATCATCCGAGGTGCCCAATGAATTCGGCGAGCACGTGGCTGTTGGTGAACCTGCAAGTGATTGGGAAGCCGCTTTCACCGAGGACGAACACGAGAAGTTGAGGAATAGAGCTCAATTCTTCGACGGTCGCGTCAACGAGGTTCTCAGCACTCTGCTCGCCTCCCGCCTGGACCCTCTTGAGAAGACTCTGAGTGTGATACAAGATTCGTTAGTTTCCAAGCGACATCGTACCCAGCCGAGTCGCGGCGAGGCTCGTAGTCTTTCTGGAGAAGTCCAAGAGAGTGATGCAGACGACGAAGATGAAGAGCCGATTCCTCGGCGATCATCGAGTCCTCGCCGTGACCGCAAAATGGAGCAAATGCGCTGCGTCATGACGGAGGCCCTTGCGGCTCATCAGCGTAATCAGCCTGCCATTGCTTCTGCTTCCGAGAGAGATCTGCAGGTGAATGGTGACGCCTCTGCCACCGTCCTGAAGGCTCTGGAGGAGATGAAGGAACAGTTGATGGCAAGCCTCAAGTCTGTACCACAGTCAGAAAGCCGCGAGGACCACGTGCGAGTGCGAGAACACGATACGCCCGGCCCCGAGGAATACGCGCAACAAAAGATCACGGCGCTGCAGGCCATGATGGTGGACCTTGGCGAGAGGCTGCACAATGAGCAACAGCAGACGGAGAAGGAGGTTGTGGAGCGCCGTGCCGCGGAAGATGCTGCCGCCGAACTGAACCGCAAACTGCAAGCTGCTGAGACTCGCATAGAAGTGGAAATCATCAACCGCAGTGTTTTCGATCAGCGCGTTGCTGATTTGGAAGAGCGACTGAGACTTCAAGAAGACAAGACGGAGGAAGAGGTAAAAACGCGACGCGCTGCGGAGGACAGACTGTCTGAAGTGCAAAGACTTCTCCGGATCTCTTCCGAGGAGGAGAGCCGTCTCAACGATATGGTCGAGGACAGGAACGCAAGAATCAAGACCCTAGAGCAACAGGCCGGCAAGAGCGCAATGCGCATGACACTGCTGGAAGCTACGCAGAGAAACTCGACCCAGTCGCAGAGCGAAATGACAAACAAACTCAACTCGTTGGAAGCGGATCTCAAGGCTGTGCGCCAAGACAACAACCACTGGCGTTCCGAGGCTGAACGGGCAGATGAAAATGCGCGACGCGCAGCTGGCGAGCTTGGTTACACGCTCGAGGAGAACAAGCACCTGCAGAAATCGCTGACCACGCTCGCGGCCCAGCTCGAAGAGAACGAAAGACTCCGCGAATCTTGGCGATCAAAGTTCATTGCCATTCAAGAAGACATGAGCAAGGCTGCACGCGAGGTATCAGAAGACAACGCCCGGCGCATCAAGCGAGATCAAGCAATGTTGGCCAGACAGGAAGTTTTGGACGCCAGACTCCAGGCAGAAGCCAAGACGCGCGAGCGTCTCGAGGTTGAAATGGAACGTCTGCAGGAAAATGAGAGATCGGGCATGCGTGCTAGGAATGAATGCCAACGCCTCGAGAGCTTGTTGGGTGAGCTGCGAACCAACAACCACAAGCTGCAGCAGACGGCCGCGCGCTACCAGCGAGAATTTGAAGAGGCGCGCGAATCTGGCGCCAGTGAGGTCAAGCGGACGCGCATGGCGATGCAGACAGAAATTGACACCGCTAACCATCAGGTCAATGTGATTCGCGAAGAGCTGGAGGAGCAGAACGCCAAACTGCGAACGGAGTTGGACAATGTCAAGCTTGAGGCCGATACCGTCAAGGCGCAGAACGAGATGTTGCTCGAGGAGGCCCAAACCACCAAGACTTCGGAATTGGAAGCCGCTCAGCTCAAGCACATGAACGAGATTGAGGACATGCAGGCCAGATACGACCGGCAGCTGAACAATGCCTCGGAAGATGCGTCACGCACGGAGCAGCAACTGCTTGAGCGATTGAGCCTCTCGTCCTCCAAGATTGAGCATCTTCAGGACCGCATGTTGCATCTGGAGGATAAGCTGGAAGTTGCCCGGGAGGCCGCCAAAGAAGCTGCCAAGGGCGCCATCGCCGCGGCGACCGCTGGCCAATCCCACCAACACCATCAACACCAGCAGGTTGTCAAACCTCTGGAGCCCCCCGAAAAGATCTCCCCCCAAGCACTGCGAGAATCCATCATGGTCCTCCAAGAACAACTCCAGGCTCGCGAACAGCGTATTGAGGAGCTCGAGCAATCTCTCTCCGCGACCGACCCCGACGCTGCATCCAAAATCTCTAAGCGCGACGATGAGATCAGCTGGCTGCGTGAACTCTTGGCCGTCCGACACGGAGATCTCCAAGACATCATCACCACCCTGTCCAGCGAACGATACGACCGCAACGCCATCAAAGACGCGGCCATTCGACTCAAGGCCAACCTCCAAATGGAAGAGCAAGAGCGTGACAGAGCCATGAATGGAGGCTCGTCCATTACCCTACCCAACATTGCTCAAAGCATCCAAGCCGCCACGCCCAGAGTCGCGCAGACCATTGCCCCCATCGCAGCCGCATGGGGCAACTGGCGCAAATCGAACCAGTCAAGTTTCCGGGCCATCTCTGGGGTTCTGAGTCCTCCTGCTGCAGCGGGACCGGGCTCCCAGGCCGCCACGCCGTCCAGGGGAAGAAAAACCCCAGCAGGAGGGCCGCAGAATGGCCTCCTGAGTGGTCTTTTGACACCGCCGGCATCGCAGGCAAGGCCTACTTCGTCGTCTGGGGATGACAGGCCACAGCCTACGGCTTTTGCAAGCACAGGGCGGAGGTTCACGGCGCAGGGGTCGGCTGGGGGCGTGAGAGATGGATCGGCCAACTCGGGACGGTCTGGCGGGGAGGAGAGGCCGCCGACTGAGTTGGACGGTCCGCGGAATGATCCGGGTGAGAGGGAGCGGCCTCGGACGCCGCCGATGATGGGGGAGGGGGGTATGATTCTGATGCGCAGCCAGGGGACTTTGATGATCATGATTTTTTTGAGGAGGATTGATGATCTTTTGGCGGCCCTCTAGACGCTGAACTCTATTCGCCGACCTTCCAGGATCTCTACCCGCGAACGTCCAACTTTGCAGACTTATCCTCGCGGACATTTCACCCCGCGGACTATTACGACTCGAACGTGTGCGCGAGGGCCGGGATGAGCGCGCTTTGAAAAGTTGTGTCTAGAGGCCACGTGTTACACGCTATGTATGTAACCTGGCCGGACGCAATACTAATAATTCCTTTTGTCGTTGTATATCTACCAACATGAACTTTGGCTGCCAAGCCAAAGAAGGCCTTGTCACTGCTGTTTACAAAAGAAGAAGAGGAGGAAGACGAGAAGGAGCAATAGAAAGAAACGAGAGCAGGACACACCAGAATGCGAAGCTTGAACAAACCCCCTAGAAAGATACCCTCTATTTGGATCACCTCCATTACCTTCCACTACCTGCCGCCTGGCTGTGGCTGTGGCTGTGGCTACGGTCCTGGTTTCGGATCTGGTTTTGGACATGATTCTCTATTTATGTTTTTGTAATCGTTGTATTCATATTTCCTTTGTGTGTGGTCTGGTTTGGTTTGGTTTGATGTAACTAGTTTAATAGGGGGCTAATGAGCGATGGAGCACGCAAAGCAAAGCAAAGCAAAGCAGAGCAGAGCAAAGCAAAGCAGAGCAGAGCAGAGCAGAGCAGTCGTTTCCAAGATGCGAAAAGGTTTATGAAAAAAAAAAAGGAGTATTTCATTAGGTAGATGATCGGCTCAGCGTAATGGTGTGAAAAAGCGGCTGCTGAGAAGGAGGTGGTGGAAAAGAAGATGGAGACGAAGAGGTGGAAGCGGTAGAACTAATGGAAAACTGCTTTTCGTTGATTTTTGCTTGTTCTGGTGCATGGTTCATTGCGCTGTACCCTCTATGCAGGGGGTTTGCCACGGTTCTACTTCTTGTACTTTCGTTCTTGTTGGGATAGGTACATCTTCCAATGCGTATGTAGCGTATGTGTACTGGGGACATGGTGCGGAAGGAAGGAGTTGCGGATTTGGTCAAGAGGTGAGGCAAGATGGATGGGATGATTTGGAGGGGAGCGCTAATACAGTATATGATTGCATTGTTCGTATACTCCCTCACTTTGCATGTGTGCTGGTATTCACGTGTGCGGCTTGCGCTACGTTATTAACCCTGAAAGAATCAACGCGGAATATGGCTTCTAGCTCAAGAGACAAGACAGTACATACAAGTGGCAAGGGGTCAGCATAACAATATATCTGTACTTTCAAATTGTATGCATGGTCTTATGCTTGTACACTTCTCGTGGAAAGAACGTGAGTACCTAAACCTTCATCTGAGCCACGAAAAGCGGTGCGAGCTTCTCGGCATGGCATTGTAGCCATCCTTTTCATCCATCTCTTAATGCACATGCCAGATCCCATTCACATTATACATACATACAAGGTGCACCACATCATGATATACGTGTGTACAGATAGATGTTGAGTCTGGTGATTGAGAAGTAAAGTGTCATCAAACGAGGATGTGCAAACTAAATGCCGTGAAGTGACGAATGCTTTGCAAGAACTTTTCTTGCACTTTCTTTGTCTCATGTTCATTACAAGTAAAGCGCCCCCGATAGAACAAGTAACAGGAATAGGAGCAGCAATGAAGAAGAAAAGAAAAAGAAGAAGAAGAAGAACAAGGAGTTGAAGAAGAAAGGAGCAGAGATGAAGTATAAATGAACAAGAAAAGAAGAAGGAAAGAAGATGAGAGAAAGGCGCAATCCCTAGTATATACCTCTCATGCGCCATGTACCCTCATACACCATATGTCCTCATACACCATATACCTCGCACGACACATCCCCCCTCATTGATTACTACTCAACAGCTTCTCTACCGCCCACTTGACACTAAAATTCCTCAAGTCGGAATAGTGCTGCCCAACACCAACAAACAGAACCGGCACATTCGTGGCATGGACAAGACTGACCAGCGTACCAACCATGTCACCCACCGTGTCGCACTTGGAAATGATGAAGCCGTCAAGGGAGCGGGCGGAGCCAAACGCGGCATTGAAGTTGCGTGCCTGAGCAACGGAGTCTGTTCCCACGAGGGCCTGACGGGAAAGTTAGTGGAGAGACTCAACGTTATGAATACACAGGGCAGGGTATGCGAAGAGAAACAGGGCCAAAAATAGGAAGGAAGAAACAGAGATTAATGTGCAGAGAGGAGGAAGGATATGAAAAGCTCAAGGTTGCGAATTCGAAGAGAACGGCTCAAGAAAGAGATCACGGGAAGAAAAAAAAGGGGCACATACCTCCCCCACCATAAGAATCTTATCCGGCTGAGCAAACTTGGCAAACTTCTCCAACGACGACATGAGTCTCGGGTCATTGTGCCTCCTCCCCGCCGTATCAATAAGGACCACATCAAAAGCCTGTTGCGCCGCATGCGCAACCGCATCCTTGGCCACAGTCGCGGCGTCTTTTCCATAGCCCTTTTGGTAGAGCTCTACCTGGCCGCCCTCACGGGCCGTCAACTCCTTGAGATTGCGCACATGGACGGCGAGCTGCTCCACGGCGCCGGATCGGAAAGTATCGCCCGCGGCAATGAGGACCTTGTATCGGTTCTGGAGGAGAAAGAAGCATATCTTGGAGAGGTTGGTGGATTTGCCCACGCCGTTGACACCAACAATGGAGATGACGTAGGGGCGGGGTTTGCGTAGAGAAGTGGCGGGGGGTGCGGTGATGGAGTCGATTTCGCGGAGGAGGTCGAGCGAGGAGGTGGGAGTGAGCATTTTGGTGAGGGAGGACTCCATGGCGGATTGGATCTTGGTGTTGATGCCTTCAAAGGAGGCCGTCTTGGCACCGAGGAGTTCCTTTTCGACGCCTTCGCAGAGGCGGAGGGCTGCTTCGCGGGCGACGTTTTTGCGCAGAAGGTGCTCTTCCATGCCTTTCATGGCTTTGTCGAGATCTTCTTGGGTGAGCGTCTTGCCGCCGACCACGTTGCGGAATAGGCCGCTGAGGGCGTTGACGCCGGATCCCAGGAGGCCCGTCTTGACTCCAGACTTGGCGGCGGCAGCGGCGGCCTCTTCTGCCTTTGCTGACGCCAAAAGACTCTGGACCTCGTCACCGAGATCTTTGAGAACGAATTTGCCCTTTGTGGTTTTGCCCCATGTTGACGAATCGACGACGTCGAGGGCACTGGATCGGCCGCGGGTTTCTACGTCCGAGTCGCTGCCTGCATTTGCCTGCGCAGAGTAGTCCAGGCGCAGATCGGGATCTGCTTCGCCTGCGGTGCCGTCGTCGTTCCACGTACGGGCGACCTTTTTTGAGGCGCCTTTCTTGGAGCCAGAGGCCTTGGACGATTCGTCGCCCGATGAAGCTGGTGCCGATGACGGCTGATTCTTGGCTTTGCGAGCCCGTCGTGACATTTTGGCCACAGGGCCGGCCTTCGCAACGAGTAGGTTGCTTGTGACGGGCGTGGACGACCGTGATATGACGGGCGTAGCGACAGGACTGGAATCGTGGGAAGCTCGCTCATCATCCTGTAGGCCATTGATGTGACGACCGCGGTGGCTGAGGCCCGGGGCGGCGGGGACCTGGTTCACGGAGGCGGATTGGCCTGCGTCAGTGACTGCTGGAGGTGCTGTGCCCGACGAGGCATCTAGTTCTTCCATTTGCTGCTCAAAGTAGTCATCGAAGCCTGCGCATTCCACGATAGTCGTATGCGGTTTCGTGAGCTGCTCGCCGTAGAGTTTGACGAAGATGGTTCTTATGTTGTCCACGAGTTTGTCGACCCACGACAGATGGAGGAGCGACCGGTACACAGCCTGAAGAGAAAAGACCTATTAGCATGCCGCGCATGTAGAACGAAACCTAAGGATACGCACCACAAAGATGATGCCCAGTTCCTTGACAACCGTCCATTTTAACGTATGCTGATCGGTCCTGTAGGCGGGATTCGTGGCCGCTGACTGCCCGTCTCTCGATGCAGAGCCGCCATGCTTTTCTTCGATAAAAGTATCTGCGATGAAGTTGTTGACAATGGACGAGCGCAGGGGCGTGTAACTTTTCGACCACAGCACCACACCGGATGTGGTGATGATCTCGAAGGTGTCTAGCATGGTGGAGGGACCATGTGCGCCGCTTTTGTAGGGCGGAGGACGGAAGCGCAGGAATCGAAGCCCAAGGTCGGCGGCCGGAGAGTATCCCGCGGAGAAAAGGGACTCGAGAGAATGAGGGTCGACAGAGACGGCAGGCTGTCCTCTTCAAGTTGATGCCGGCCACGATGTCAATGGATGTCAATGGCACGAGCGGCTTGCGGGGCGGATAGGAGACGAGGTCCACAGTTGCAACGCTGCAAGCACTCAGATTGTAGGGCTATCAGAGGCGCTGCAGCCACTGTACGGGAGCCTCTTCAGCGTCCGGTCCGTGCGTATGTCTGACGAAGCTCCGATCCTAGGCTAAGTCATCCGCAGCTCGACGAACAGTAGCATCTCCCAAAGCGACCACATCTCCTCATCGCATCTCATACCACGCCGAGCATCATCAACATCCTCAATCCCAAGCAACTAAAGCCCGACCGAGCTCTTCTCCCATAACAACCGTCGCAGTCGACTCCAACGCTCCACGACCGCCGCCATGCAACGGGGCGCGTACGGGGCGTCGCCTCCGTTGCATCATCCTGTACCGCAACACGTTTCCACAGTTCCGCAACTGCGATCACCGCCTCCGCCGCCCGGTTCCGCGCAATCGCTCGGCCAGGGCTATGGCAGCTCAGGCACGCCATATCAGCAGCAAGGCGGCAATGCCGGCAATGTATTTGGACCCTACGGCCAGTTCATGAACGACCCGACGGCCCAGGTCGCGGCGCAGTTTGGCCAGACGGCCTTGAAGCACGGCCAGGAATACGTTGAACAGAATGTGCGCATCTCTCCATCACGTGTGCTTTCTTCCATAATAGATGTCTTAGATGTCTAGATCTCCCCGGTAGGCGAGGCTGTGCTAACTCGAGTTGGGCTGCCAGATCGGTCGCTATGTCAACGTGTCTGCCTTGAAACACTACTTCAACGTCTCCAATTTCTATGTCGTCAACAAGCTGTTCCTCGTCCTGTTTCCCTGGAGGCACAAGCCGTGGTCGCGTAAGCAGGCGGTGGGCGTCAATGGCCAGGAGGGATGGTACTTGCCGCCTCGCGAAGATGTCAACAGTCCCGACATGTACATCCCGGGTAGGACGATTCCCCTGATACACTCCGAGTCGAGAAACACGAGAAAACATTATGATGGTAGGCTAACATTTACTCTGCCTCTTCTCAGTCATGGCTCTGGTCACATATATCCTGCTGTCAACGCTGATTGCCGGCCTGAAGGGGCAGTTTAAACCCGAGCTGCTAGGGTATACCGCCACCACTGGTCTGGTCGTCGTCATTGTCGAGATTGTGGCTTTGAAGCTGGGATGCTACCTACTTAGTATCTCGAGTCAGTCCCAGCTTCTTGATCTGATTGCTTACTCGGGGTACAAGTTTGTCGGCATCATTGTCACGATTGTCGTGGCTGAGATTCTCAACGGGGGCAAAGGCACCGGTGGTTGGATGGGCTGGGCCGTGTTCCTCTATACATTTTTGGCTAATTCCCTCTTTCTGGTACGTGTGGTCGCTCAAGTGGTCGTTCATTGCAGGCCAGAATGGCAGCTAACGAGGCAACAGATGCGATCGCTCCGATACGTGCTCTTACCCGAATCCTCCGGCAATACCAGCGGCCCGATGCAAACCGACTCGCGTGCGAAGCGCAATCAGAGGACGCAATTCCTCTTCTTCTACTCGTACATTGTGCAGCTCTTCTTCATGTGGGTTCTCACTCGCGGGATCTGAGCGCAGCAACTGTGAGCGAGGATTCGAACGTGGCTATGGCAAAGCCCAAGAAGGGCGGGAGACGAGTTGTCGCTTTAATAACGAGTTGCAGCCTCCATTGCGAATACATCCTTTTGAGTGTTTGCAAAATGCAGCCAAGATGTGAGCTCCGGTTACTGGCGGTCTGGTATGAATGGATGTCCAGGTTCCATTGAAACGAATGGAAAGTCACCGAAATAATTCTTGAAGGGAGTTCGGAGTACCGGTATCCTTCCGACGCCCACGAGGAAGGAGACGACAATCATACGAAATAGGAGCGTTGGCCGCCTGAACGTAAGAAACGGGCGTGTATTGTTGCCGCGGGTGCTTTCGATGCAGACTAGGTAGATTTCGACGGCTAGTTAATGAGACAAATGATGTGCCAAATCAGCCTGATGAAACGATCGTCTCAGAGGCTCAAACAAGTTCCTTTCTATACCAGCTCAACCGTTGCGCGAGCTACAAGCGCGGCGAGTGTTTGACTGCATCCCCAGTCATCACTCGCGTCCGGCCATGCTATGCAATTACGCACCACACCCCGTGGAAATCGCATCCTGATCACCAAATCTCATTCATCGCTTTGCTTAGCCCATAGCGACGTTCAAATGAACATGGTTACATGACTCTCAGGCCATCTTCTGTTCCAGCCACGTGGCTCCAACACGTGACGTCTCAGCCTTCTATTCCATTCAACCACCTGTCACGTTCTCGCAGTCGCCGTCAGTAAAATACCCCCACGTTCACCACCTGGACCTCGATACATAGGTAGAAAACCTTCATTGCTCCTCCCTTTAAGCCAATCCTCTGGCTATACTATAGTTACCTAGACGTATCTCTCTCAAGAACAAGGACATAATTCCTGGCCCGCAAAGCACATACATCATGGCCCCCAATCCCATCTTCTCCGCTACCCTCCAGGCCGCCCTCCTCGGAGCCATATCCAATATCCTAGCGCAATTAATACAATCATATCGAAATCAAGTTCGTAGCTCCCACGTTTCGCGTCTTCCATCCCTCCACCTGCCCTTCTTCGTCTCGTGAGCAAAGACAGAAATGAATTACACATCAGATTTTAATCGAGAATGAACAGACTACTCTGGAAGTAGATTGGATTCCCGTCTTCCAATTCCTCATCTTCAGCATCATCAGCACGCCCCCCAACTTCATATGGTATTTAACATCCCCCAACCAGCCAAAAAAACCCCTCCCATAGGTACATACCTAGGTAAACAAGACCTCCAAGAACGCAAGCCAATTAACTTCCCATCCACAGGCAAGATTACCTAGAATCCACCTTCCCAGCCCGCAATCGCATGCCCCCCTCTCTCCCCCCAGCAGCAAGTTCAGCAACACATCCCCAAAAGCCAACCTCCAAGACCTCCCCAGAGCAGCAGCAGCAGCAGCAGCAGCAGCCCCCCCTAAACATTCGCAACACTCTCACCAAATTCATCCTCGATCAAACCCTAGGCGCTACCCTCAACACTCTCCTCTTCAGTCTATACATCCACTCCATCCACATGGCCATGCCCCATGCCCCCCGCCTTACGAGCTTCGCCAAGGCAGCCTCGTACTGGGTCTCCCCGGGAGTGATTGACTTCTCAGCCGTGGATACACGTCTCGTGCTGCAGGCGGCGCTTGCGGAGTTTTGGACGATTGTGTTTGCGGGGATCAAGTTATGGCCGGCGGTGAGTTTGGTGAATTATACATTGGTGAGGACGGTGGAGGGGAGGAGCTTGGTGGGTTGTGTGGCGGGGTTGGGCTGGGGAGTGTATATGAGTATGATGGCGGCCCAGTAGAGGGGCGCATTTTAGCTGCATATTGGACGATGTGGTAAGACGCCGAAAGAGTGTTGAATAGAGTGAATGGAGTAAATGGAGATGATGGGAAGGGTGATGTTGATGCACGTGAGAGGAGAGGCGTCGTGATAGATGCAGCGGGATGGAGCATATGGAGCAACGGCGATGCAGATGAAATGCTATGGTTCAGGTGAGATTTTGTAAATTGATTCCCGCTTTACCGCTATCGCTAGTCGACAAGTACTGTACTGTGAAAAGAACGCACATATGCATGCACAAACGCTATCAAAAGATGCTAAACACATGTCGTGCCTCTCGCCCGGCTCATCCAATGATTCGACATCCACACCACGCAGATTTATCATGAAGCGCAATGTTTCGACGCGGCAGGACTCCCATCGGAGCAGCAAATTCCATCCAATTCACTGCTCATATCGCGGACCACGATCGAGTCCTCGGACATGGGCGATGGCGATCTGGATGTTCTGCTTCCGGGCGAGGTTCTCAGCTCCATGTGCGGGTCGAACTCTGTGGCTTCTGGATTCAACCTGAACCCGCCAGAGTTTCGTTCCTGTCCACCTGAGTTCCAAGCAGAGACCGACAGGTGTGGCTCAGATACTGCATATCGTGGTATAACTATCCCGTCTCCTGGCGTTGGCATAAGAGGCTGCGGAAAAGCTGTCGCCCAGTCTGGCTGAGCGGCGATCCACGCGCTAATGTTTGATGAAAAAACGGCGCCCTGGGGATTTCCGGCGACTGTATATGGTGACGATTCCATTCTATGATGAATTACGGTCCGATTTTCGTCAGAAATGACGGAATCGTGGCCGTTAAGTGTGCCAGAGCCGACCTCGACCGCTTGGTCGTCCTCCACCGACACAGCTGTTGGGCGACAAAACCAGTCCACATCCGGTGCAGAGATCGGAAGATTATACTTTTGGAAAAGCCTCTCAGCGATATCGAACCAATACATGAGCCACCGTCTCATGGCCCACAATATCTCCTCGCTGGTATCCGGACGCATCATTTCGTTGGAAAAGTCATAAACCGTTGCAAGCACCCATCGTATCTCTTTCGGAAGTCCCTGGAACGACTGGACAATGCATGACCACGACCGAGCAATTCTGAAGAGGGGATCGCCGCCTATCTCAATGGGTTCGAATGCCTTGAAATAACCTCGGAGATCAACATCTCGTGCGCAAGGCTGGAAAGCCATCGCCCCAGAGAACGTCTGATATTCCAGGAGAAACATATTTGGAAATCTAGTATGGGGAATAAGATTCGTGGACAAATGCCGATACGTCGGATCCGATGTTGGAATTTCTTTCCAAGGATCTGATGCCTCCGTATCTGATGCTTCCGTATCCGATGCTTCCGCATCCGATGCTGAGCTTTGCGCTGTCGTGCTCTCATCTGGGAACGCCTGCCACTATTCGAGACCCCAGACTTGGCTTAGGTTTCGCATTCCTTGCACAATGTCTCCAATCTCATCCCCGACTTCTGACGTGACGCGCACTATGGCGGTGCTTATGTCAAACGTCCTCATCCAACGAGCGTTTGGCGAGCGATAAAAGTATAAGACGGCGCACTCGCCGCAGAATGGCTGATAGCAGGCATCGGAGATACGGAAAGCGTGATATTTACTGTGTGACGGGCAGAAATACTAGGCCACCCCCCGTGAGGTCAACTGCTCATGCTTCACCATATGGGCGTTGTCGGTGAACTCGTCTGCCCAGAAGCATCGTCCACGGCAGGCCATGATGGTCGTTGGGGAGCCTGGGGCTGAAGGCTGGTGGCTGGGAAAGATGTCGGAGCTATATCGAGCAAAGTTTGATAGAGGCTAGTGATGAATGATGGCAAACAAAGTCGATGACCGATGATGGCAGGCCGTTTGATATGACCGATGAAGGAGCAGCTGACCTACCACAGCTTCGCACGATGAGAGACGAATGCCTTCAGTCGAAGCATGACCCTTGGAAACTGTATTGGGGCTGCCGATGCCTCCTTCCTCCACGAGTGTGTCACGCACGACAAAGTGCTTACATCATATGGCTTCCACGTCAAGGAAGGTCCCCCTGTGTCTCTAACAGTTCGCAGCGGCCATGCGGTCAAGACGACTTTCTAGTGAAGGAATACCTCTAGAGCGATCAGCGAGACAAACGGCGTCAACTAGCGAGACCTGGCCCATCGTGATACACCCTATCAGGGCTAAACGAAACGTTCGGCCGTTGAGCCCCATCTTCGTACCTATTATGATATCAGAGCAGGGCCCAGTTCAGTTCCCAAAAAATATATATACTCGAGAACCTGACCGTCCCGGGTTGCGATTCTGTGGCCTGGTCGGCCGAGGAGCTCAGAAAATTGAGGTTATGTTGGGAAACACGCTGTCGGCTAGCCGTGCGACGGGGCTGAACGCGACGGGGCTGAACGCGACGGGCTTCAGGAATAAGAAGTCCAAGACGACTGGCAACGCCTCCGCGAGGGCGGGCACAAGAGGTCCTGGCACCAAGTCGTGAAGCGGGTCAGTGCCTGCGTTGCGGAAAATTGGGAAGGCGGGACATCGGATCGCGAATTGCACTGTCAGGCCGGGCAAGACGACCGGAGTCCGTGTTTATGTTGGATTGCGACACGTCTTGCGAGCATCCATTGTTCCCTCCGCCGAGTCTTCGGGAGGTCTTTTTTCGAACCGTCGCTGTCGGCGTCCTCCTCGGTCTCCTCAGAGACATCGCAAACACGGACTCCGGTCGTCTTGCCCGGCCTGACAGTCGCAGTCATATTATATTTTGCGATCCGATGTCCTGCCTTCCCGCAACGCAGGCACTGACTGACCCGATTCACGTCTTTGTGCCAGGACCTCTTGGGCCCATTTTGCCGCCGTGCCCGCAGGAATTGCCATCATGCTTTGATCCGAAGCCGATCACCTTCGTCTCTCTTAAAGTCGGGATAGCCTCAGTCGATTGAGCTGACTCATTTAGTATGATGAACCGTAGACCTAACTGATATGTACGGTAGTTAGTTGAGACTTAATTGCCACATGCTCTGCTCAGGTAACGCGGATCAAGGACCTATGTTGTTTTGCGTTGCATGATCACGATGCACGGCGCTAAAGCGCAAGGGCACGTGATCATGCACATAAAGACCAGCTTCACGACTCACGAGTCGCCGTGCAATTTGACGTTCCGTCCCGTGTCTTGTACAAGATGACGACACGAATACGCAGTAGGGGAGGTATCGGCCGCAACAATATGTACAGCCGACTGGAAAGCCGCCGTTGGAGAACTTTGTCGACCAAAGGCATTGTCATGATTCGAGGCACGTGGAGGCGTACCTCTGTACCTCCTTTAGGACCGAGGTACAATGGTGGATTCGAGCTTTTTGACGCGATCAAGCACAGAATAGGAGCAACAATCAAATGGAATTCATTCTTACCAGAGAGGCTGAATAGCATACATCCTAGGTACCTAGTAATAGCTCAAATTGGCATGTGCGGATAGGCAGGTATAGAGAGCTCAGAGGAGAAAGAAGATATGCGGATATTCGAATAGGCGAAACTTGGTGGAGCGTATATGCAACTGTGGGAGGAGGTGGATAATCTCGGCATCGCGAATACAATATCGGAACAGATGGCCGTACTCCTCATCCTTTGCTGCCTCTTCTCGCTCACCCCCATTGCTTAATGCTACCTGCCTTTCTAATCAAAGAGATTTGCTACTCCGCGATCTAGATACCCCAGTGATAATCTACTTATCTTCTCGCGCACCTGCGGGCCTGCATTTCGGGCTTTTCCCAGACAATATCCCGCTGCAACCCTCCGAGTTGCAGCCGCGGCTTCCTCACCCTTGGGCCTCAACGTCGCCATAAACACGACAAACGTCATAGCAAGAACTTGCACAGTCTTTCAAAATGGCCGAACGAGTCCACCGCGTCACCATGTTCAAATTGCCTGATCAGGCCAAGCAGCAGAAGCTCATTCAAGCATACAAGACTGTCGACCAGACCAACCAAAAGGTAAGTCATGACGAGCACAATGAGATGAGCAGGACTTCCAACCCCCCTTGGTGCGAGTTTCCGTGCTACCGCTTTGCTCGCACCGTATCATCTTCAGCAAGAGAGCGAGTACAGGAAATAGATTCCAGTTGAAAGGAGAACGCCATCGCTGCTACATCTGTTTTGCATGCAAACAGAGCCCTCCCACGAATGTCGTTTCAAGTCAAAGGAGAACAACCTGCCCTACCTGAAAGCTTGTGCACCTAAAGCCCCCCCTCCCCATTTCCTTGGGTCTCTACGGCATAATACAGAAGGCAGTGTGACTAACGCCAAGTTTTCTTCTGCTTCCCTCGGGTTTCCAAATGTAGGATGGCAAGCCGTATATTCTCTCCCTAGCCGTCGGCCCTACTGAGGAGGATCCCCGCTCTCAGGGCTACACCGTAGTATGCAAGACCGAGTTCGCCGGCATGGACGAAATGAAGTACTACGACGAGAGCTGCCAAGCGCATCAGGCTCTTAAAGATATAGCGAAAGAGCTCGGCGTGGAGGGCATCCTGACTGTTTACTTCAAGCCGCAGCTCACGGGCGGTGCCTCTCCATGAAAGAAGAGGAGGTGTCAAAGTGGGGTGTGATACACACGCGATGAGACGAGAGAGAGATATGGCCGGTTTGACTCTCATTATGTCGATCATATACGGGGCTTCTTGGCTTTGAAAGACGGCAGCTTATCCAAAGCCGGGCAGGTTTAAAAGTTGTTGTCCATCCCACCCCCAAGTTTCATCCTTAACATCTCGTGTGAATGAGGATCCTTCTTCAACGGGCTCCGACTTCGACTACATCAGCTTATGTACATACATACTAAATTCTGGCTCCTTATCTCGACTTGCCGGCTTTGTGAGACATACTCATCACTTCACACCAGTCGTATTATACACCGCGTGCGCAACTTGCTGCCAGTTATATGCATGAAAAGAACAATCATACCGGACGCTTCGTACAATCCATCACTTTCTGAGAATCAGATAAGAAGGAACTACCTACTCAATTCTCTCTTTCCCCAAACTGGCTGGCTGGTTACACACCGCTCACTGCAAGCCAAGAAGTCCCCAACACGTTGCACCTTCCTTCTTTCCTCCTTCCGTCCGCTCCCTCCATCTAAGTACTTGACCGCCTAATGACCGCCCACTTTGCCCCGTCCGCCCACAAAGCACAATGCCAAGATTTGATAATCAAAGTCCCCGGTGGCGAAACGCATTGTAGGCAGTAGACCCCGTACCTATCATTCCGCAGCACTTTCGACCGTGTCCAGCGTGGCCGCTCGGCACAAGAACCTCCGTTGCTGTAGAACTTAAAATTGATGCACATCGCTCATAATCAAAACGGGTACTACCCTTCATATCTGATGCTGGTGGCTGATCACGCGCGGCTTGGAGTGGGACATGTACTACCATCACGATGGACGGCGAGGTGGTGTGGCAGGGATCTTGTGTCACCGCCATGCCGAGTTTTAGCGAAGTAGATTGAGTGAAGGTCGATGAGTACAAATGAACAGCTTGATGTAGCATGAAAGTAATGCGGCATCTTTTTCTTATCGTCTCGGGAGCCAACGAAATGTGCGTGGCCACAATTAGTGTGGTCTTTCACATATTGGCCACGTGTGACGATGACTTCCAATAGTACGACGCAGGACTGATAATACTTTTGAAGAATTACATAGGTGCAACCTACATTGATTCTTATCTGATCCCATAATGAAAAACGGCATGTTCAGCCGAAAATGTAGGTGTCGAAGGGGCAGATACAGGGAAAAGTAATGCTCTTTGATGCCACATTTTAGAAACTCACATGCAATGGAAATTTTATCGCTAAAGAATCATGTCGTGCCATAACCGGCTCTCCGGTAGTCGTACATGACTAACAACAATCAATTTGCCAAGCCAATTTTTTCTTTACCGACTATTCAGACATGATGTGGTTTTTGTCTCATTAAAGGAGATGCAAATGCTCAAGTCAAAAGCGAAAAAAAGGAAAAGAAGCCAGAAAGCATAGTACCGGACACGGGAAAACTGCGACTCGTGGAAACTGCGTCGCATTGCAGAATGATCCACGCCGCACTTCATAATCTCGTGTTCCAAAGATTCGGGTCAATGTGCTCGTTAACTCCTGACGCATCCTCCATTGGGCAAAAGAGGATAAGAGGATTACAAAGTTAAACAAGAGCAAAGGAAAAGCAAGTGAACGATGAACGATATAGGCCTTTATTCGACTTGGTGAGAGGATAATGAAGCCGCATCCTCTTAGCCCACGTGCTGTTGTTGAGGGGCAATGTCGTTGATTTCAGTCCCAGAGTCACTTCCTCTGCGATATGAGGAGGATTCGTCCTTAAGCGGAGCCGTTAGTAGCTCAATCGATGGGGGTTGTTTTTCCAAGGTGAAAAGAGAGATGACGACCATGATAGCACAAGCAATAGCGATGACTTTGATTTCTAACCCGAACGCGTCGATGTAGACTGTCCTCACCAGCTCCCTGAGTTTGGTCGGCAGCTGAAGTCCCAGAAGAGGAGACCTGTGAATCATACCAAGTTCTGCATCCGTCAGATGTCCACTCAAGTTTTGAGTAGCATGCAGATTGAACAGAATTGTACAGAGCGACAGGCCGACGCACCCACCCAGAACTCTTGCCTGTGCAACGGCGCCCTGAGCAGGAGCTCTCTCATGAGGCTCGGTCGCCATGACATTGGTCATGATCGTAGCAGCTGAGAAAGATAGGCCAACACCGAGCCCGAAAATTGCCTGGAATCCATACTGAGCAATCGCTCTCTCAGAATCACCCGAGACTGTCGTCATGAGGCCAACTCCAAGAAGCTGCAGGCAAGAAGCCCCAACCAACGTATAGGATGTATTGTTTCGTTTGCTGGATAGCGCAGCACCTAGGAATGAACCGCAAGCACAAGCCACCAACAAGGGAAGTATGCGAACTCCCGCCATGAGAGGACTTTGGGAGTTCACCATCTGAAACCGTTCTGGTAGGATGATGGAAAAGCAAATGTACGGAAACCCCGTAAATAAAGTGACACTGTCGTGAAGAAGAATTTCTTCAAGTCAGCTCACGTCCATCAACGAAAAACGGTTGTTTGACAAAACTCACAGCAGCCCGGCAGCGTATACTCTTTTCCCCATTAGATGAATTGGAAAGATCGGCTCAATGTGGCGGTGTCGCTTGCGGGCAAGATGTATCTCCCATAGAATGAATGTGATCCATGAAAGGATGGAAACGATAAAGCTAATAATTATGCCTGGGCTATTCCATGCAAGTACTTGTGACCCAGCTTGTTGCATAGCGAACACTAAGAATCCTGAGCTAGAAATCAACATAGCACTTCCGAGAAAGTCAATGCTTCGAAAAGCTGACCATGACAGAAGATCGGCCACCCTTTCTTGAGGCCAAAAACTGGTGATCACCAGAATAGTAACGAGACCACAAGGAACGCTAGATTTCATGAGAATACTGTGTCATAAGAAAAGCAGTGAAACAGACTTACTTCATGTTGAAGAGCCATCTCCAATCAGACAGCTCCGATATAACACCCCCAATTATAGGCCCAAGAACAAACGCTATAGCAAGGGTTACCCCAACCAAGGCGCCCATGAGGCTTCGCCGATTTGTCGGTCCAATTTCAACGAGTCCAATCTGGGTGAGACTATACAGGCCAGACGCCCCTATTCCCTGAAAAGCGCGGCAGACAATACTTGGCCAGTCAGCTACTGATCATCATGAGGCATACCATGCTTTACATACAGCGAAATCATGCCTTTTGATGAAGCGCATCCCATTGAAAAGCTTATAAAAATGATCCATGACAAGATGAGCATATTTTTCAGACCGTATATATCACTGAGCTTCGAAATGCAAACAGCGAACCCTTAAAATGTTAGCGGGATCCGTTTTGAGAGCATATCGAAGAGAAAGTCATAGATACCCATATATGTCAATAAATATGCCAAAACAATCCATGGTGCATGGACAAAATCGTTCATTTCATGGGAGATCGTAATAAGAGACGTAGCAACAATCGCTGTATCCAGGCTGGAGAAAAGGAGTCCGATGAGAAGGCTGTGTGCCATAATTAGCCTTTTCGTCAATGTATAACATGGTGTATCCAAGAAGCTTTACTCACGACACGACGAGGACCTTCTGACGCGCACCGCTCACACGCTCATTGTCCGCCATGATAGCATTGGCGTCTAGGTGTGCTTGTGCTTGACGTGTTTTTGGTGCTTGTGAGGATGTCATCTGGCTGAGTGAATGGTTTGGATAAGGCAGGGACATTTGATATTCTGAAGCCATGGTTTGGTTTTCTGACAAGCGGTGCCCCCAAGAAGAATGTGGGAATTCGAACGAAGCGAGTGCAATTCGTTTGTTGTTGTGCCTTTCTGCCTTCCAATAGATCAGGTTGGAGGTGGAGTCGATTGTGCGTCTGTGAATCCAAGAAATAAGTGGAAGAAGAGTCACGAGGTCCGCATTCGCTACGTGGGCAACCGTTTGCTTTCTGGGTTCAAGATCCGAAAAAAACAGGCGAGCTTCGCGTGAGATGACGCAACGTCGATCTGTGCAGATGTCCGGGAAGGAACGGGAGTGTAGACAGGCAGTCGCAACTGCCACTTGCCGCAGACGGCAGCAAAGACTCCAGATCCAAGAAAAGAAAGAAGGAGACTCAGCAGAGAATCTGAGCCCAGGCCCTCACAAGTTACAGCTCACCTCATCATCTAACTAGCCCATGCGCTTGTTTACCTGTTCTCTTACCAACAGCAATATTGAGTGTCAAATTGCGGCTTGATGACGGTGGATTTCTAGATGCTGCAGGACCTCGCTTCGAATCGAGCATGAATCAGCAGCGTGTTAGAGAAAGATACACTCCAGCAACAAGTTGAGACATAGATGAGCTGGCGTCGTACAAACACTGCCGGGCTTGGCTCCCTGGTAGCGAGATGGCTAGGGTGTGTCGCCATTATTACAGTTTCGTGCTCTCAGAGACTATCTTCGTGTATCGACGCGCTGCTCCGTATTTCAAGGTCAAACGAAGCGGAGCTGAGTTTGCAGGCTGTTTTGATCTCGGAGACGACCAAGATGTTGCGTCGTCCCACAACACGCCTCTTGAATCAACGGCTGCGGAAGTGATATCCCGTCTGCAGACCCCCTACCATTCGTTGCGTCATAATCCCGATATCGCTGGTCGCCTGAGCCGTTCAGAAAAAGATTCTTGACTTCTATCTCACTTCTCTGGTGTCGTATCCGAAGTAGTGAAGCAGCTGTGATAGCCTACTGAGACGGCAATGCAGGAGACGTGTAGACAGTTGGGTCTAGAAGGTTGTCCCTGGCATCCAGAAAGATCAGGTGGTACTCATCTCGTGTGCAGAGAGCCAAGAATGCATTTGCTGGGAATGGTGAGATGTCGGATGTATCCAAACTCTTGTCAAATGCACCGCTGCCAAGCCAAGCAAGGACTCTTACATTTTGTGTTGGTTTGCCTGCCATCAACAGCGCCTTCATGCTCATGATGTGACTTCCAGCTTCCCCTTCTTGTTACAGCCGCTGACAGCCTTAGATAGACCTAGAGTCGCCATTTTTCCCCATGGGGGAATGCCTCTTCGGTCTACGCGTGCTACAGTGAACCCAACTGGTAAAGACTTTTCAGTTCGTCTGGTGTCTGCCGTCACTCTATTGGATGGATAGCATCGCAGCTTTACATCGCATCACGACTCTGCATGACAGCGCGAAGTACCTTGTGTTGAGAATCCGACGCTTCCAGAACTGTTTCAGCTGGGCTTACAATCCGGCACCCCTGTCGCGATGGTCACGACTCACGAGCCGGCGGACGCGATAGTGACAGAAACTCGTGGGCGTCGGATGCAAATAGCTAGTGAGCACCCGATGAGGCTTGCTCGGCTATGTGTCGAGCGCAAGAGCGAGTTAAGGAAGCACCACCTGTATCGGTAGGGATCTGACGACAACAACGAAGCATGATGAACCAGGAAGCCATGAAGTGGTCGTGATGCCAACAAAGTTGGTGTGTTGGACCCGCAGAATGGAATCTTCGGGTAATAATTTGCCGATAACTCCGCTTCCACGGGAATCATGCGCTGGATGATCTGGATCCCGCAAATCGGGCAAGATGGGGCCTCACAAACGTTCCCTGCCCACCTCTGCAGTAGGCAAGTACATAACAGGATTGGGCTCGAATGCCTCGACGAATTGAGCAGTGCATTTTTGGCGCTCTCATAGTTATCCTGGGATTGCATGCAAGGCTCACTTGGGCCATCATGATGCAACGATATGCGTCATTCGAAGTGGATGATTCTGCAAACCAGATCCTCCCTCACAAGCAAGGCCCCAAGGTGTCGTTCCGCAAAACACGTTGATCTCAACCCGAAACCATTGCAGAGCACGAAAGAGTCTCTTGATATTGACAGATTAAGTGCTGTTTCGAGCTTCCCGTTTTGTGGCACCGTTGCGCAATTCATATCATGTGCCTCTCTCATTTGTCGGCTCGCGGAAGACGCGCATGACTTTCCCACCGCCCAGGGATAATTGGGTGAGACGAATTTGCTACATACCAGCTTGCTTCGGACACTACCCGCGGCCAGTTCTGCCTTCGCAACGTCCAGATCTGGAGCAGTGTTCTTACTGATGCAGTCACCGGAAATTCCGAGCCACGTCAAAGTCTGGGGTCGGCCACTAAACTGCCCAAGGCACCGCTCTTTCTCACCATGCTTCTAGTCTTACATGAAGCCAATGCACAAGATTTGTGCCCTACTGCTATGTCAGACTCTGACTCGATATCCTCGGGACTATGACGTCCAGGCGCTCCCTCCCCGTCTGATTTGTGACGGTTGTTTCAGTATCAAGTTTGCCACGAGGATGAACCACTATTGTACACCTTGATATCTTTTCAGCTTTTCCAATTCCTCCTTGACAACTTGCAAGGCACGGGAAGGACACGGGATGGTACTTTGAGCGCATCTTATCCACCCGCTACCTCACTAAACAATGCGGCAAATCAAAACGGCTTCCTCGTCGGGTCGATCACCCCTAGACCGTGGCCACTGGTGCATATTCATGTTAGTGTGCATGAGTTGTACAGCTGGGGCCTATTATCTTGCTGCTTGTGAGAAGTGAATGAACATGGTCTGGGCCCCAACAATTCGCACAATTGGTACGTTGAGGAAACGCTTTTATTATGGGAACTACACGAATCTATACATAGAATTCCACGAGCTATTGCAATTGATTCCAAGAACGTCATGTGTGTGTGCATGGTTACATGCAAGTTCGTTGGTCCTAGCTGCTAGCAGCGGCCTCGGGCGATGATTTGAACCAGGTTCAAAAAGTCGCCGTTTGATTAGATGAGTCCCCATCCCGTTACCTCTGTCCACTTCATTTTCTTTTCTTCATTCATGAAGAAGTGAATGTGGCAATAAATGGGTCTTCCCTGTAGAAATCTCGAGCATTGTCCACTCATTTGTAAACAGAGTCTACCTTCACAGCCACCAAACACTGCGTTGGCCCAAGCGGAGGCCTCGAATTGCCTCACCTACTCTCCAAACAAACAAACAAGAATATTTTCTCTTGTCTCTATAAGATATATATCCTTCCTTCATCTTTTTCTTGGATGCCTCTTGTTAGTTTCTGCAGCTCTTCAGTCTGATCGAGCTTTGTCCGCCGCACCTGTTCTTCAACTCACCCCTGAGCGGCTTACAGCACGTTATAAGTCAACAAGAGCATGGAGGACATAGCAGTGATAGGAGTTGGCCTCCGATTCCCTGGAAATGCTACCTCTCCTGAGAAACTATGGGATGTCTTGGAGCAGGGTGAATCTCAATGGTGCGAAATACCCAAGGAAAGAATCAACATCGCAGGCTACTTTCATCCGAGCGGCGACAGACAAGGCAGTGTAAGTGCCCAATACACTGAGTCCACTTGGAACTATTATCATGTAGCTAATGAACGCTGTTTCTTTCTCAGATCCCCTTTCGTGGTGCCCATCTTCTAAATGAAGATGTTTCAGCTTTTGATGCGCCGGTAAGCTGATAACAACCTTGGAGTAAGCTTGGGAGGTGATATGTTGCTGACTTGTAGTCAGTTTTTCTCAGTGCCGGCTGAAGATGCACAGGCCATCGATCCTCAACAGCGCATGTTGCTTGAGGTATCCTACGAGGCCTTGGAGAATGGTACGTGCTTTGAACAAGTCCACCTGTCGTAAATACTCGTTGATCACTGCTAAATTCAATCAGCTGGTCTGCGGAAAGAGGACATTAGTGGCACGGATGCTTGCGTCTACGTCGGATCATTCGTCAAAGGTACAACTATTCCCACTCGCACCAGGTAGTTACAGACAAAGAAGTGTTGTTGCTAACACAATCAAGATTATGAGCAAATATGTTTGAGAGATCCCGATTGGGCTCCTCAATATGCCGCCACGGGCAACGGGGTTGCCATTATGGCAAACCGTATATCATACTTCTTCAATTTGCATGGACCGAGCATGACGATTGACACTGGATGCAGTGGGAGCTTGGTTTCTGTTCATTTGGGAGCTCAGAGCCTTCGAAATAAGGAGTCGTCAATTGTAAGCCATATTCAGTCGACGAAGTGCAGGACATTCTCTCTAACTAGTACCAGGCCATCGCTGCTGGAGCTGGTATGATCCTGACACCCAGCACCATGATGCCGATGACGGCTTTGAACTTTCTCAGCCCCGATGGGAAGTGTTTCACATTTGACTCAAGAGCCAATGGTTACGGCCGTGGTGAAGGAATCGGAGTTGTCGTAATGAAACGTCTCTCGGATGCCATTCGAGATAACGACACCATCCGAGCGGTAATTCGAGGCAGCTCAGTCAATCAAGATGGTCGCACGACCGGTAAGATTCCCTGCCGAGGTATCGGGCTGGTCTGTAGCTAACAAAGAGTCAGGAATTACGCTTCCCAGCAAGGAAGCTCAAGTAGCCAATATAAAATCCGTATATGCGAACGCCGGGCTCGATTTTGATCAGACGGCATACGTCGAATGCCATGGCACAGGGACTCAAGCTGGAGATTGGCGAGAACTCAAGGCTATTTCAGAAACCTTGGCAGCCTGTCGATCTCCCCAGAACCCTATATTTGTTGGCTCAGTCAAGCCCAACATCGGTCATTTGGAGGGCGCGGCAGGAGTTGCTGGGATGATCAAAGGTGTTCTCGTCCTCGAACGTGGCAAGATTCCACCCAATATCAACTTTGAGCATGGAAATCCAACCATAGATTTTGATGACTGGAAGGTCAAGGTAAGTGGCTCTGAGTGAACTCGCTCCAGTACACCCCTGACTCGTCCATAGGTTCCTCGGTCTGTCGTGGACTGGCCTGTTCCTGGCCTCCGTCGCGTTAGTGTCAACTGCTTTGGATTTGGAGGAACCAACGCGCATGTTATTCTTGATGAAGCACCAGGATATATGTCGTCTCGCGGTTTGGTTGCTCACCACAGTTCCTTGAACGTCTCGCCGTGCGATCAAGACGAAGATTTGATGACCACTCCGCCAAATAATGAGTATCAACTCTTTTGCTACTCTGCGAGTGAGAAGGACGGTGTCACTCGAACTATGAGTTCCCACTCTGAGTATATTCAAGCACGTCAGGATGACCACCCGGCGGAGCTACTGAAGAATTATTCCTACACCCTTGGCTGCCGCCGATCGGTAATGGAGTGGAAAGGCTTTGTTCTTGCCAGGTCAGTGTCTGAGCTGACTGCAAAACTCGAGACACCTGGCACCACCAACGTCGTTCGCTCCCTGCACAACGGGGAGCCACGAGTTGCCTTCATATTTTCTGGACAAGGTTCTCAATGGGCGCAGATGGGTCTCGAGCTGATGGGCTTCGACGTCTTCCGAAAAAGTCTGGAAGAAGCCAGTGTGTACACCATGCAGGTCCTCGGGTCTCCGTTCGACCTACTTCGTGAGATGTTCAGACAAGACTCCGAGTCAGCCCTATCCTATCCCCATCTCTCCCAGCCGGCAACTACCGCAATTCAAGTTGCGTTGGTCGACCTTTTCCATTCCTTCGGCATCGACCCGAAGCATGTTGTGGGCCATTCTTCCGGCGAAATAGCTGCCGCGTATGCTGGCGGTGCAATTTCACGATTCGGCGCCTGGGAAGTCGCATATTACCGTGGCATGGCTGCTTTTAGCATCCCTTTCCGGGCACCAAAGCTCAAAGGCGCGATGATGGCAGTCGGAATGTCGGTGAATGATATGAAACACTACCTGGAGTCCGAGAAGTTGTCCGCCGAGGTGGCTTGTGTCAACAGCCACCAATCAGTCACCATTTCTGGCCGAGTCGAGGCTATCAAAGCTGCTGCAGAGCATTTGGCGAGCAGAAATATTTTCCACCGTGTCCTCGATGTGCAGACAGCATATCACTCCTCTCACATGCGTCTTGTTGCAGACGACTACAAAGGCTCTCTGTCCCAGGTCAAGGCTCAAGATTTGTTGCCAGGTATCAAGATGTTTTCGTCTGTCACAGGCAGAATGGTCGAAGGTCAAGAGCTTGATGCCCAATACTGGACAGACAACATGACCAGCCCCGTGCAGTATGAAGCTGCCATTCGCGAAATGATGAGCCTGCCTGCTAATAAGCGGCCCACTGTCGTGATCGAGCTCAGTCCGCAGGCGGTTCTACGGTCGCCGATGTCTGACATCATGACATCAGTACTAGGCGAAGGCAAGCAACCCGCCTACTATTCCGTCATGCAACCAAAGGCAACTGGACTTTCGACTCTCCTTTCGACGATCGGAGAGCTGTGGGTGGAAGGCGCCCCGATCAAATTGAAGGAAGTTGTCAACCGAGGGCATGCGGCACTCCCAAAATGTCTGACTGACTTACCTCCATATCCGTGGAATCATTCCAAGTCTTACTGGCACGAGTCGCATTTGAGTGTTGCATGCAGACAACGAGAACTACCACGGCAAGATCTGATTGGGGCACTCACCGCAGACTCGATTTCCTTTGAGCCGCGTTGGCGTGGCTTCCTCCGTGTCTCGGAAAACCCTTGGATCCAGGACCATCAGGTTCAGAAGACAATCGTGTATCCTGCTGCTGGTATGATCTCAATGGTCCTTGAAGGTGCAAGCCAAACCAAGCCTGAGTCCGACAACTTCATAGGCTATCAGATCACTGACATGAACATCGCCAAGGCAATGATGATCCCCAACACGGCTCATGGTCTGGAGGTGGCGCTGAACATGAAGATAAATCTGGAGGGCGCCTATGAGTTTTCCATCTACTCCAAGCAGCTGGATGGTCCTTGGGAACAGCACGCCAGTGGATTTCTTCACTTCAGACATTCCGCTGGCAATGCCGTCCTGTCTTCGCGTGCTTACGAGGCTGAACGACAAGAATTGACTCGGGTATGCAAGAAATCCGTCAAGGCTCGGCAGCTCTATGAGCTCTTGGACACGATAGGAATGAACTATGGTCCGACTTTTCAGAACATGTCTGAATTGTCTCAAGGCGATGGAGCCTGTTTGTTCAAGGTGTGTGTCCCGGACACCAAATCCAAGATGCCTGCCAAGTTTGAGTATCCTCACGTCATTCACCCTGCCACGCTGGACTCCATGTTTCATTCTCTCTTCGCCATCGAGACGAGCCCAATGGTGCCCACATTCTTCAAGAGCGTGTTCGTCTCTACGGCGGTATCGAACGATGCGCCGCAAATATTCTCTGGCTATGCTACCGCCAGCAAGGTCGGCCTTCAAGATGCCGATGCCAGAATTGTCATGAGTGCCGCTGATTCCACGGATCCACGGATCATTATCGAGGGTCTACACTTGACAGCTCTCAACACCTCTGCCTCCGCCAGTGGACTCGGGGGCTTTCTTCCCAATTTCCGAAACCTTTCTACCGAGATTGTGTGGAAGGAGGATGTCACGTTTGCTTCGTTTTCCGATCTTGTCGAACTGTTAGACCTGCTTGCTCACAAGTATCCAGAATTGGCCATTTTGCAGATTGGGGGTTCCCTGAAAGCCGCAGTCGACATCTTGGACCAGGTCGCGTCCACCGAGGAGGATACTCCCCGTCTTTCTAGGTTCACACTTCTTGATGAATCGGCTCAATCAGATGTCTCGTCGGAGCTTTCATCCCGCATGAAAGGTACTCGAGTGGAGCCTTTCGTGGAGTGCAAGAAGTCAATGGCCGATATCGACGCGGACTATCATCTGATCATCCATCATGGAGGACCTGAGATGCGCTCAAGCGCCCCGGAAGACTATCTCAAGGTGGGGGGCATCTTGATTCGTTACAAGTCTGCCGAAGTGAAGACGTGTTCGGGCACGAATGGCCACAGTGAGGAAAATGGTGCCGCGAATGATCATGACTTCGAGGATTTTACTCCTGTGGACTCGACGCTGTGCCGCGTTGCGATGATCAAAACTGCTCCCAAGATTATTTTGCTCACGCCAGAGGTGGCTAATCAGGAGATTGACGCTCTTGTCAAGTCTGTCACAGATTTTGTCAACGATCAGGGTGATAGCTATAGTGTCGCAGCCCTCAACTCGGGTGAAATCCTGCAGCACTCCTTCCTCTTTCCCGAGTCTGTCATCATATCGTTGCTCGACATTATTCCATCACGGGAACGGGAACAGCGATCATCCATCCTTCGCTGGGACGAGGAGCACTTCAATCTTTTCAAGACCGTTCAGCGGTCAGCAAAGGGCTTGATTTGGATAACGCGGGGTGCTCACATGGAGCCAAGCAACCTTCACAGCTCTGCAGTTATCGGCCTGGCCAGAGTCCTCATGTCAGAAGATCCGAGAAGATCCGTCATTACATTTGATCTGGACGCTGCATCAGTGCTTGCGGACTCGCAGGTGACCAAAAACATCATGGCAATTTTCTCTCGAACGTTTTGCGAAGATGGCCGCCCGTCAAGCTACATTGAGACCGAGTATGCGGAGAAGAATGGCAAGATCTTTGTGCCTCGCTTGAGACCCATCCAAACGCTGAATCAGATCATTGAGGGTTGCTCGCCACGTGTGAGACTGGACCGATCTTTCCACGTCACCGACTCTGCCAGCTCGTCAGAGATCAAACTCTCTTTGCTGAAGCCTGGACTTTCAGAAGACTCCTGGCAGTACACCGAATTTGATCTGCCAGAAATGGGGCCTGACGACATTGACATTCAGTTCTTGGAAACGGTACTCACTTTCCAAGACGTGGAGACAATTCTCGGCCGTGGTGTAGCGTCTGCCATTGGCGTGGATGTCAAGGGAACTGTCAAGGCGGTCGGCAAGAATGTGACCACTTTTGCTCCTGGAGATGAGGTCGTCGCTCTCGTGCCTGAAGGCTCCATCAAGAGCAGCATTCGCGTCAAGAGCCACTTCGTGCAGCCGTCCACGGGCTCGGGCTCTTTTCCTTGCTTGACCACCAGCGCCTACTATGCCTTAGTTCACATGGGCCGGGCGAGGCCAGACAGGACAGTTCTTATTCGTGGCGGCGCCAGCGCGCATGGAATCACGGCTGTCGAGTTCGCCAGGCTGATTGGAACCAAGGTACTAGCTTCGGTCATTGGCGATCAATCTGGTAAACAGCGTGAGATACTAGAGAGCCACGGAGTCTCGCCGGCTTGCATCTTTGACAATGAAAGCAACGACTTTGTGCACGAGATCCGGAATGCAACCGGCGGCAAAGGCGTTGACGTAGTCTACGACACCACCACCGCAAGAAACGCTACTGCCAATAGCAACACGAAATGCGTTAAAAGATGTAAGTTTTCATGGATCTTGTCAGGGCAGACGGCTTTACTAACTTAGTGTTTTTATAGGTGGTATCATTGTCCAACTCACGAGCGAGACTGCACATTCGGCCGATCAAAACATCAATATGGGAAGCGGTTCTGTGACTGTCGTCAACTTTGACATTCGTCAGCTTCTGCGAGACGATGAAGCGTTCGCGGCAGAGCTATTCGAGGCCGCATCCAAGTTCATTCTCGGCAGACGATGCAAAGAAGACACTGATTCTCCCACGACGATCACCCGCTTTGGGGTCCATGCTCTTGGCGATGCGCTTCGACGTATCCAGGAGGCACCATACCAAGGACTCTGCACGGTCTCGGCCATTTCAGGAGACGGCAACGTTGTTCCCGCTACTTGTAAAGAGATGTCCAAGTCTCTGGATGATGCTATTGATCCTGAAGGGACCTATCTATTGGCGGGCGGGCTTGGTGGCCTGGGCAAGAGCATATCTGAGCTTCTCATAGCCCACGGGGCGAAACACCTTGCATTCATCTCGCGTTCCGGTGCGTCGTCGGATTCTTCTCAAGCTTTCATCAAAGGCCTGCGAGAGCAAGGCGTCGATGTAAACGCGTATTGCGCCGACATCTGCGATGAGAAGAGTCTCAGTGCCGTCATCCAAGGGCGACTCTCATCAGAAATGCCCCCCATCCGAGGTGTCTTCCAGTGCGCTGCCGTCATCCACGACGGCATGTTCGACAACATGGCTCATCCGGCCTGGAGCTCGGCCATGCGCCCCAAGGTGAAGGGCTCCTGGAATCTCGTCAAAGCTTTGTCAGACGGCGCCGAAAGTCCATTCTTCATTTTTCTCGCCAGTTCCGCCGGCATTATCGGAAACCGCGGTCAAGCCAACTACGCCGCAGGTAACAGTTTCCAAGACGCTCTCGCGCACCACTGCCGCCTTCAAGGCAAATACGCAGTGTCCGTTGATCTAGGACCCGTACTGGAGGCAGGAATGCTGACAGGAGACGAAGATGTTCTCGACAAGCTCCGATCGAACGGCTTCTATGGAATTCGTCACAATGACTTCCTGACCATCATCAAGCACGCCATCACGAGGGAAATGGGCCCTCTGCGAATCCCGACTCCAGCCCAAATCATTCTTGGCGTAGGAACAGGCGGTCTCTTGCTGCAGAACAAGCCTGCCGATCCGTACTGGTCTCGCACGGCGCTCTATGCCTACCTGAATCTCATCGACATGCCTCTCCCAGATCTGACTGCTTCCGCCGCAGACGGACGCGGGATCGACTTGAAGACGGCTCTTGGACAGACATCATCGACTGAGGACGCCGCGGGCCTCGTGCGCAACGGACTGGCACACATGCTTGCCAAGGCTATGAACTTGCTGCCGGAAGAAGTGGACGTAAACAGGTCTCCCAATGCTTATGGCGTGGACTCGTTGGTCGCGGTTGGCGTACGGAATTGGATTTTGGGAAACTGCGCGGTGGAGATGTCCGTGTTTGAGGTTCTCAGCAACGACACCATCAGCCAAATGGCGAACACGATTGCCGAGCGAGGAGGATATGGTGTGGTGAGAGCTTAAGGTGATGAGCGCATGAAGACTTCCATTCGTTTTATGTATCCTTTTTTTATCAACTCATTTAGCTCTTTATTAATTTTTGTTTTTTATTGCTAGCGTGCTCTCTTGCAGCAGGTAGAGAGGGCCGAGAGGTGGCTCTGAGGGACAAGAAAGGGAGAGGACATTTGTATGACAGATCCATGGATGAATTATCTACGAACCTTTCTAGCTTGGACAGAAGAAAAAGGATCCAGTGTTGAAAATGTGACAGGTACTAAATGCTATGGGACCGTGGCTGACCAATGCCCATCTTGCTGAAATCTCTCTCCTCTGTGTGACACGAACGATGCTCAGGAAGATGGTTGATCTATTCTGTCTCTACGGAATAGATCACCCCTTTTATATGCAGATATAAAAGGAGCTAAGCGACCGGTCTATCTAGAGGGAGAGAGCTCATTCTTCCTATAGCATCGGGAAATGAAGCGGCTAGTCGGCTAACGAAGACGTTCAATAAAAGGAGAGAGGATGTGACATCGGAATGTCTCGTCCTCAGGCTCACTTTTATTGAACGTAAAAGCTGCTGACTAACGCACGACCAATGCATGTGCATAAGTGGCACTCACACTGTGGGGCATGCCGCATACCACCTAACGGGCGACACTCTGTCTCTGACCCATGCATCATTATCTCTCATGCGTTCCTCTACTTTCCCTCTCGCCAAAGCGACGCTCTCTCTGAGAGTTTTGGGGTTTCGTATGTCTGGTGATTAGCGGGGGGGAAATCTCATCTGCGTATTTGAATGAAAACACGGCATAATTAGATGGAGTAGACAGATGTCCAATAGGTATTACGGTGTGATCTGAATGATGATTTGTGAGCCTTCTGTCTGGTCGTCTTTCCCTAAGTACATGTACGGAGTATGTACCTAGGTACCTACCTATGCCAGAAAATTTGAGAGGTTCGGAAGGTCGAAAAAGGTGGAAACCCGGACCCAGCCTCCAGCGAGTCAGCGACGAGTCACGACCTGGAGGTTCCCGAGGGGTCCTTCTGTCCAGAGTCCAGGTGTCACAAATAATGGGTTTTAACTTTTGAGTGATGGTGTGCTTGTATTCATTGATCGTGACTTGTGATGTTGTGTGTGTGTGTCCTCCCTCTCAGGGGCCATTCTAATTACAAAATAGGTGTATGTGAGTGCACGTGACTTCTGCCATGTATGTATTACCGCCCAGCGTTATCGGACTCCTGGAGTCCTGGTGTCCAGACGGACCCAAAAAAGGGGCAGATACCTACCTAATTGAGTATGGAAATACGCCTCAAGGATTTTGGCAACTGCCTCAACGCTTTACCCGATTTGGAACTGGAAGTAACTCACTAACAAAATCATTTGTACCTGTACTCTAGAGGTACTTCCTCTCATTCTTCACCATCGCACGTAATAACTTCACTTATACTCCGTACGTATCCAGGCAAATTCGCATGCTAGAGATACCCGATTGAGTGAGTACTGTAGAGTCTCAATGAAATCGATGAATGGCCGAATCAGCACTTAATGTACACCCGCCGAAGTCTATCACCGCCGGAAGACGGCTAGGCATGCTGTCGAGAGCCCATAAACGAGCTCTATCTCAGTTTCCTCATACACCACCATTGCGATCTCTTTGAGGTACCTTAAAAGCGTTCTGGGACTCATCGTATATTCCATCTTAGGATTTCTTTAATAAAATTGCTCTTCCAGCCGAGACCACATGTTTTCGATGGGGTCAAGGTCGGAGCTAAGCGACGGCCAATCCAGAGAACCTACCCCTCGCTTCTCGAGGCATTTCATCACGACATGAGCTGTATGAAAGAGCTCGTTATAGTGCGTAAAGATTCCGTCATCATTGATTATATTTTTTGAGATATGTCTTTCATTTTATCATGAACAACGGCGCATGGCACGCCGCCTCTCTTGAGCTGGGTTCTCCTGGGAGGACGATGCAATGACAAGACCCTGATTACCTTAGTGAATTTCGCGACAATAGAAACATGAGGCGGCATTGCTCTTGCGGCTAGATGGA
This sequence comes from Claviceps purpurea, assembly GCA_029405325.1. Classification (NCBI taxonomy): domain Eukaryota; kingdom Fungi; phylum Ascomycota; class Sordariomycetes; order Hypocreales; family Clavicipitaceae; genus Claviceps; species Claviceps purpurea. The sequence goes on along the minus strand of CM055782.1, from coordinate 3,928,440 downwards.
AACGAAAGATGGCCTATTTATTTCTGTTTGAGGCCGTCGCATATCATGTTTTGAAAGCTCGGACGGGCGCACCCTCGCCCACGAGGTGAGATGAGGGCCCTGAAGATTCCCTCTTCAATCGGGATGTGCGCCGCTGATTAGCCTGCTGAAATGCTGAGCACACGCGGTTCCTCGTGCGAGGCGTCGTGCATTGCGTCTTAAATGACATATATATGTAGCAGATAAAATTATGTGTGAGAACTTGGCTATGATTGGCATCGAGAATCCCAGAGAAGTATCTATGCGCACAAAATTGTACGGCGGGATACGTGTATCCCGGCCGAAAGAAAAACTGCAACATACTCCAATGTATCGAGAGAAGTACCTCGACATGCAGGTTTGTATCGGTGAGTCGCGGCGTCCAAATCGGGTAAAGCGTTGAGGCAGTTGCCAAAATCCTTGAGGCGTATTTCCATACTCACAAAATAACTCGTGGAACCTCAGTCATGCTTGGTAATCTGTTTTATCTCTTAGCGCTTACGGCCTCAGCACTCCTGATGTCCGACACTGGCAAGCGGCAGCTCTCCGAACTCTAGCGCAGTGGTTTGACACAATTTTCCCATCGCTCGATAAGGAGATGTCCGACCTTGTGGCCGTCTCACCAGTCACGATCGATCAACTAATCAACTTATCGTCCGACGGGGTTCTTGTCAAATTGTCTTACACCCAGCAGTCTCTTGAGCGGCGCGGCGGCGCAGCGGCGCACCAAGCCGAGATCGATTCCAGTATGTAATTAACATGTGATAGGTCATGCTTCGAAAATGGCAGCTCGTTGGTTGGAGTTGGTTCAACACAACTTCGAGCGCCCCTGACGCAATCCCTGTTCCGACTTTCAGCCACGGCCGGTACGGATAGGTAGCCGTGATCACACTGTACACATGATTCACGAATGATGAAAGACCTTTGCCTTCCCCGCCATTTCCAAAGAGGCCATCATTCGGTCGGCGCACGACCAGATAGGCTTCGCGAGCTCCGGCGTCGGACAGCACGAGATCCGTCCTGACTCTTCGCTGCTTTCCTCCGTCATCATCTTCGTCGAGCATGACCCAATATTGAAATCAGGCTGTGGTTGATCTCATCTTCGTGATCAGCATCTACAATTCAGTACGCCATGGAACCATATTCCTCTTGCGGTGCACCAGACGACTCGAGCTTCGGTCCTGCCATCGCGAGCTGCCACAGAGCATTCGATTTCACACTGCTGTTCGAGGACCTTGTGTTTGGAATAATTCCCAGCGCCGTTTTCATCGTGTGCGCTGCACCTAGATTTTATTACCTATGCAAGTCCCCTGTAGTTGTCGCGAGTAGCCAACTGTACAGGATCAAGTTGGTGCGTAAATGGAAGCGTTGCAGCGCAGCACGAAAGCAGAAGTCGCGATTGCTGATTCCGATGCCAGATTCTTGCCGCTGCGCTCGTGATTGTACAATGTGCGCTTCTTGTGGTGCAAACCGGACTTGTCAAGTCTTCCAGTACCTCCGTCTCGATATCTGCTGCAACTCTGCTAACGGTAGCTGGTCTTTCTACATGCCTTGTCTCCCATTACGAGCACCGCAGGTCTATCCGTCCCTCAGGTCTGCTCATCGCATACATGTTTCTGACGATTCTGTTCGATGGTGTAAAGATGCGAACCCACCACTCCATCGGCAACAAAAATCTGGTGATCATTCTGAGCATTGACTTGGCGCTCAGGGTGCTGCTGTTTTTAGCGGAATGCAGGAACAAAGGGAACTCACTTCTTGAAAGCTACAGCGAGAAAAGTCCCGAGCAAGTCGCTGGACCAATAAGCAGAACATTTTTCTATTGGCTTCACAACTTGATGCTACGAGGATACAAGAGCCACCTTTCCATGGAAGACATGGGCGAGATTGATGACTGCCTCTTCTCGACCAGCATTACCAAGCGGCTGTCTTCTATTACTTCTCAAAGAATCAGTATGTTTCATTTTACCTGTTCGAGCGCGCTCTTTGACTACCCACGCAATGAACTCGAGTTGATGAGAATGCAACGTAGACGGCCGACTATCAAGCCGCGGCTTGCCCATGATTCTGCTGCGGTGCCTCGGACGTAAAGCCTTGTATCCTGTCATTCCGCGTCTCGCCTTGTCGGCGTTTACATTTTCTCAGCCCTTTCTGGTGAACTCGATGCTGAGTGAGCTCAGTGATGGAAACCCGCGCGACTTGACGGCTGGGTATGGCTTGATAGGGGCTACTTTGCTCGTGTACACCGGAATTGCAGTAGGTATTTGCATGGCACACACACACACACACACGCTGAAAACACGAAAAATGCAAGGAAAGGAAAGAAAGCAAGCATGAGAGATTCCAGGATCTGTTTCTATATTGGTTGAGTTCTCAACTGACTCGAGAGGTGCAAGGTCTCCAACGCCTGGTACTGGCAGCAGATTAACAAATCCATCACGATCGTTCGCGGCGCCCTCGTTGTTTTGCTGTATGACAAATTAGTCCTCATCCAGGAGGACCCGTCTATCGAGCCACGCGCCATGACCCTGATGTTTAGCGACACACAGCGAATCATGAACAGTTTGAACTACCTACACGAAACTTGGGCTGCCGTCTTGGAAACAGCGGTAGCAACGTGGCTACTCTACATACAGACAGGAAATGCGAGCTTTGCCATGTTAGCAGTTTCGATAGGTGAGTGTAAATAAAAGGGCTACGTATTCGTTCCTTCCTGTCTCCATTCTTCAACATCGCCTTTGACCGCTTACCATTCTTAGCCTCTTCGGCCGTCTGCTTCAGCCTCTCTGGAACGATCAGCAAAAAGCAGCAGATCTGGCTCGGCGCCGTGGATCGGCGGCTCGGCCCGACTAAGAAGATGCTTTCATCTCTGAAAGCCATTCAAATGCTATCGGCAAGTGAGCGAACAATGACAGCGCTCAAATATCTTAGACAGGCTGAATTGGCCATCTCGTGGCCCTTTCGCCGTCTTCTCGCTGTGACGGTGGTGTTTTGTGAGTGGATGTGCCTATTTCTTTCCTTCATAAGTTTCTCCTCCCCTGCCCATTTCTTATTTCTCTTATTCATTGTTCTCTCTTTTTGCATTGCATCATTTGGAGAGTTGATACGGACAGAAGAACCTGTGCTGACCTTGAATTGACGTGCTGTTTGTCTGCAGCATATGCCACAATGACACTTTCGCCGCCCATCGTTTTCGCCGTGTATATCGGACTACATCCAAACAGAGAGGACCTGCAAGTCACAAAACTTTTCACATCTCTGACACTCATCAGCCTGCTAGCCACTCCGTTGATGCACGTTTGTCAAGCTATCCCAGCACTTGGTGCCGCCCATGGCTGCATAAAAAGGATCCAATCATTCTTGGACATGGAGGACCGCAGAGATCCTAGAAGATTCAGCTCTGCAGATTCTTTCACTCACGGGGGGCACGTGAAAGAGGACAAGAATCCTGTCTATGCGTCGACAGATACGGACGACAGTACTGTACTTAGCCTTACAAACGTCTCACTTGGATGGGCAAGAGACAAAGCCCAATTGACTGGCATAGACCTCAACGTAAAAAAAGGGTCCAAAGTTGCTATTCTCGGTCGCGTCGGATGCGGCAAGACGTTGCTGTTCAAGGGCTTGCTTGGAGAAGCAGCACAGATTGCCGGAGAGATCACGGTCCGGCAGAACCTCAAGTTTGCATACTGCAGCCAAAGTCCCTGGCTTGAGAACGTGTCTGTCGAGGTGAATCTCAAACAGTACGCGCCGGATCTAGTCGATCCCAAAGTGTTTGATAGGCTGGTACATGACTGCTCGCTGCAGGACCTCATTAACCTCCAGGATTATCAGGCCGGGACGATTGGGAGCGGAGGTGTGAAGCTCAGTGGGGGGCAACGACAAAGACTGGTATGGAGTTCTTGTTTTCTCGCTGTCATAAGAAAGAAGGCCTTCAACTTACATTTACTGCCTTAGGCTTTGGCGAGGGGTCTAGCGCTCAAAAGGGACATCTTCCTGCTTGATGACGTTTTCAGTGCCCTCGATCGTCGAACCCGTCTCCAGATTGCGCAGAACTTGCTACAAGCCAAGGAATCTCTCGGACATGTTCCCACGACGGTCATATACACCACCCACGACAGTAAGACAGGTCCTCCCCCTCCCACTACCCATAGCGTATAGAAATGAAAAGAAACGAAAGGTCAGTCCCACTAAGCAAAGTATACTTGAAGAACATATCGCCAGTATGGCCGATGAGGTATATATCATTACCGAGTCAGGCACACTCGAAAGGCTCAAAATGGAAGACATGGCTTCTATAGAAGACACAAATCCACCGATAGAGGATGAAGCGAAGAAGCCTCTTGCGGTCAAGCACAAGAACGAGCCGGATAGCCCAGATGATAAAACAGCACCAGATGACGCGAAGAAAGCCCTTGGAGACAGAACCGTGTACAAGACGTACATGCAGTCCATGGGCTTCCTCAATTTGACTTTTTTTGTGCTGATGGGCATGGTCTTTGCTTTCACGTACAAATTTCCGGATATCTGGATCCAGTGGTGGTCGACAGCCGTGTCATCACCAAGCGACAAGCAAAGTCATTCCACAGCCTATTGGATATCCATATACGCCATGTTAGAGCTTCTGCCTTTAATTTCACTGGGCCTGTGGGCATGGCATCTATTCCACAACATAGTACCCGCAGTGGGAGTGTCCTTGCACGACAGCTTGCTCCAGACAGTCCTCAACGCGCCCTTCCCATTCATCAGTTCTGTCGATACGGGGTCGATGCTCAACCGCTTCAACCAAGACCTCATGCTTGTCGACTCTCTGCTGCCGTTCGACCTTGTCAACACGGTCAGCGAGCTCTTCGTCGCTGTCATTCAAGTCGTCTTCATCTCAGTGGCGTCCATACAGGCGCTGGCTGCCCTGCCCGTGGTGGTTGTGGTGCTGTACATGATCCAGCGGTTCTATCTTCGCACGTCCAAACAGCTTCGTCTGCTCGATCTCGAAGCCAAGGCCATTCTGCATACCAAAGTCTCGGACGTCTCCGCACATGCTGGCCCGTCCATGATCCGCGCGCATGGGTGGCAGGGCGTGATGCGGCAGAACTTTATGAAAAAGATGGATGCGTCCCAAAAACCCATCTATCTTCTCTTCTCCGTCCAGAGATGGCTCCAGTTGGTCTTGAATATGGTTGTCGCTGGGCTGGTCGTCCTGGTGGCCGGCGTGGCTGTCGCTGTCAGGAGCAAGGTCAATGTGGGAGCCATTGGCGTCGCGTTTCTGAATGCTTCGACGCTGGGTGAGACGCTGACGCAATTTGTTCTGGCTTGGACATCACTCGAGACATCTCTAGGGGCGATTGCACGCATCGCGCTCTTCAAACGAGACACGCCGTCGGAGCAAGATCCCCCTTCTCACATTGCCCCTTCGCCATCCTCCCCCACGGCCCCTTCCTCATGGTGGCCGTCCTCAGGAGAAGTCATCTTCGACAATGTCTGGGCAAGCTATAACCCCGATAGTGCAGGTAGCGGTTCCTCCCCTCCCCAAGATTCCAACGACCCGGCATGGAGCCTCCGAGGCGTGAGCTTCACCATCCACCCCGGCGAGCACGTCACAATATGCGGACGCACCGGCTCCGGAAAGTCCACCGCCCTGCTCGCCCTCCTCCGCATGGTCCATATCTCCATGGGCTCCGTCTACATTGACGGCACCGACCACTCACACCTCCCTCTTTCCGTTCTCCGAAAGGGCTTCTTCGTCATCTCCCAAGACCTCCTCGAAGAATCCGTCCCGCTTCGCAAACAACTCGACCCCGATGATGCATTCTCTGACGCAAGAATCCAGGGCGTACTTACCCAATGTAATCTATGGCAGAGAATCAGCTCTGAAAGCGATGGACTCTCCTCCACCGCTACAGACCTGAAGCTTTCTGCTGGAGAGATGCAACTCTTCTGCCTGGCGAGGACTCTTCTCGATGCTGGTTCCAAAGAGGGCGGTGTGCTGATTCTAGATGAAGCCACGAGCAGGTATGTTATTTTTTTGGATACTTCAAGATGCAGGCTTTCCTATGAGGAAGATACATCAAAGGAAGTCACAACTGACCTGTGCGTATAGCCTTGATCGCGAAACGCAACGCACGATTGATGCAATTGTCAATACAGAATTCAGAAACAAGACGGTCATTTCGGTCAGTCATCGGCTTGATAGTTCACTTACGGGCTCGAACCGGGTTATCGTCATGGAGGAGGGGAGGGTTGTGCAAGATGCTGGTGCTTCCGCAGCCCCAGTTACATATTAGCTGCCCCTTTTTACCGCCTAACCTTGAGGATCCCCGACAATCTGATTCGCACTGAACGAAGTGACACCTTTAATGCGCAGCCCCTCAGATTGCTGCACTAGGTGTTCGATTGCTGCCGGATCAGAGTGTCCAAGGCGCTTATGCCACACACTAGCTGTTGCTCCCTGGTATGCTCTCGCTGTCCTTGAACTTGTGTGAAATACGGCACTAGGTGAAGAAGAATTGTGCTCCAGCACCTACTGAGCATGAATCTCCGTGACGCTTCCGATGATGGATCCATCTGCTTTTCTCAACGTGGTGGGATCGTGCTGCGTTTCCCACCAGATTCCAGATTGGCGGAGTAACCGGAAAGACACAAGGTTGCATAGAAAATCGGGACAGATGGCTACATCATGGAGGGCTATATTGGTAATCCTTCCATCATGCTCCAACTGTAACTCGATTGTTCGATAACCTGTTATCCATATCCGAGTATTTGCTGCCCAAACAAAATCGCCTTGTGTAGCTGGTCTAAAAAATCGTATTCGGCCGGGAGTGTTGGTCATGTGGCACGTAGATCCTGAACCCAGGATAAACGAGTGTCGTAGAGAATAATCGAGGTGTGAATTAGCTTGGAATATCGCGTAAAGAGCAGCATCTACCTCGACAATTAACGTAGGCTGCAATCGCCTCATTTGGCGTCCAGTCTTTTGGAACACGATCCTTGACGACATACCAGCATCCTTCGATCCAATGCCTTGGGTTTAAGCGTGCTAAACACTTCTAGGCCCGAGTTGTTCCCTGAAGCGCGCTTGCTTGCTGGCGTATGTTCATGTGCTGACGGGCTCTTTATAGTTGCCCGCTTGCTCCTTTTAGCTGGTGGTGTGCTACCCGGAGCGGAAGAGGCGTCCCTCTCGCTTTCTGGGGTAACTTGCTCTACACCATCAGCAACATAGGAGGCATCATTCCCATCGTCAGCTGTCGCGAAGGCGCTGTTCTTGCTTGACCGGTTTTGAGGGCAAGCCGAGTCATTGTTTCTTCGAGACGAAGAGTGCTGTGCAAGATTCGTGTTCCAATAAGGTACTACCTTCCTCACTGCCGTCATAAAGTCTCTTATGACTGATTGAAGGTCCTTTAGGTCCTTTGGGTCGTTGACGCCGCAAGCCGTTGCGTCTGAGGTCGTAATCGGCTAACCAAAAATCCCAGTTGTTTGAGTGCCGCGTCGGTCTGAGGGCGTTATGATAAGTTGTCGGGCTTCTCTCTTTCGTGAAACTCGTCTACTCGTGGGTGAAACCTTTTGAAAAGTACACCCACTATATCTATGTATGTATGTCCTTTTCAAAAGGTTTCACCCACGACTCACGAGTAGACCAGAATCGTGTCTGAGATTGGGCATCCACTGTTTCAAGATCTGACGTCACGCGGGAGGCAGCAAGTGCGTTGGAGCCTGGAGGTTCTTCGCTACCGTTGACTGTATCATCACAGTCATGTGATGGATCGCCTTCTGTTCTAGGTACATACATATCTCGTATTTTCTGTATTATCTGCCCCTTTTTACCGCCTAACCTTTGCAACAGACAACCTGGCGATGAGCGTCAGTCTGCGTGATAAACATCGAGCAAAAAGCAAGCCTCTCGGGAGATAACAAGCCTAAAATGGCATAGTGTCTCAATAGTCAATACCCCTGCTAGCGCGATAGGGGATAGGGGAATAGGGGAGCCATCGACATTATGTACATATCTCACGCGAAGTACATGGTGGAACATGGCTATGTAGGCTTTCAGGTAGGTACTCTGTGCGTATGTGTACATCCGATCACATGGAGCTTTTAATTGCTGGACCCATGACGCGCGGCGCGTCGCGTCGCAACCCAAGGGCCAATCTCCTTCCATCACAGGCTACAGCACAGCATTCGAATGCATGTAACTTCTCAATCGTCAGCATCGCGACCTTGTTCCTGAAGCTTGCGAGCTTACTTTTCATCGACTTTTGAAGCTGAAAATGAGCCCGTCGTCAATTTCATTATCGCAGCCCCCGAGCGCTCAGCTTGGCGCATCACACATCCCATCGCAGGATGCAGATTCCAACAGCTCTGTTAGTTCCCGGTCTCCCCGGGAGAACGCCGACAGTAATCGAAACGGCGTCTTGGACGCTGAAGCTGAGCACGGACTCAAACCTCGTCGGCATCGACCGCGCGTACTAGAGTATATTCCACGTCGACGCAATCATGGTGAGCTCCGCGAGGTGGTCGAAGGTGAGGACTGCGACCTTACAGACCTATGGGAGCCTGATTTACGCGAACGCGATCATCTGCCACCGCCAGAACTGGTGTATGAGAGTTTCGACGAGGCCATCGCTGGCGTTACTGAATGGGCAAAAGAGCATGGGCTGGCTTACAGGAAGCAGAAATGGAGCCACAGCCGCCACTACAGGCTTCTGATGACCTGCCATCGCGCTGGAAAGCGCCGCGAGAGGGACAGTTCAAGCGTCTCGAAGCCACGGCTAGGTGCTTCGTCGCTGAGAACTGACTGTAAGATGAAGTTCTTTCTTGTGGCGGTTGACTATACGCAGCTGGACGGCCAGTGGAGAGTCAAGTGGTGCAAAAACAGAGCCAGTATAACTCACAATCATCCTCCGGTGCACGACGTGTATTCAATTGCATCATATAGACGGTCAACGCGCAGTGATGAGCTGAGATCGCACCTAATAGCCATTTGGCCGCTTGTGCGAGATGCGAATCAGGCCATGTTCTTGTTGAAAGAAAGCTTCCCACAGGCAGTTTTCACCCGCCAGGATGTCGTCAACGAGTTACGACACTTGCAGCGGCCCCAGACGGGTATGCCGTCGGAAATTGAGAATCTATCTGCGGAGATGGAGGCAAAGGATTACTGGTACAGGTGCGTAAAGGTACGACTTGTTGCTGCACGAGCTCAAATCGCTTATTTCCGTGATTAGGTACGAGGTCGACTCAGAGAATCTTATCACCCATCTCGCCTTTACCAGCCCACAATGCCTTGCGCTTTTTAAATCCTCTCCCGATGTGCTCATGGTTGACTGCACCTTCAAGACGAATAAGCGAAACATTCCGCTGCTCACTTTTGTTGGCTCGACCGGAAACCATCGTACAACTCATCTGGCCGTGGCGATGGTGAAGCAGAAGGACGAGGCGTCTTTTACCTGGATTCTAACGCAGCTCAAAGCTCTTTTCGAGTCCAACGATATTCAGATTAAAGTGTGGGTTACCGCCGACGATGATCCAGACATCATTAACGCGCTAGACGCCGTGTTTTCAAACCCTCGGATCATCATGAATACCTCGCAAATGGAAAAAGACTTAAAGAATTATCTGCAAACGCAGCTGTCAACACAGTTCGGCCGTTGTCGTGACGGCAGAAGATTGATAGAGAACGCAAACACAACTGAGTTCATGAACCTCTACACAGCTCTAATGAAGTCTCCCACCGTCGCCCATTACGAGACTTATCTGGCAGCTTGTGAGCGCATGTCGCCCGAGGCGACGGCGTACTTGAAGCGATGCTGGCTTAACAACCACAAGGAAAAGCTGGTGAGCTGCTGGGTTGACGCCCAGCCACACTTTGGGATAAAAGCTCCAACCAAAGTTGAGGGCGTTTATACCGTGTTCAAAAACTGGCTGGCCGGCGATGAAGAAGACCTTCTATCGCTCTTCCGCCATCTCCATCCCTTGCACGAAGAGTATCTCAAACATGTTCAGATGTCGGATGGCATGGACAACAGCAAGGTGCGCAACGATTGCCAGCATCCCATCTTTCAAGGTGTCAGCTATCGGATGACTCGCTACGCGCTTGGCGAAACAGCGAAACTACTAAAGTACGCTCGCGCTGAGCTTGAAAAGCAGCGCCTCGATGAAAACTACCCTTTTACTCCCTGCAAAGGCCGCTACATGCGCTCTCGAGGCATGCCTTGTTGGCACCGACTCGCCGAGCTTTGGCGCACCTCTGGCGTCCTTCAAGCCAGCGATTTCCATGAACATTGGTGGATTAAAAGCGGCCAAGCTCCACAAGCTGCGCGGCCCAATATACCACTGGAACCACAAGCCATAGAGATTCCGCAGCGACAACAGCGCTCTCCTCCGCGCAGCGATGATCGCGATCCCAACTTGTCCGAGCGCCTTGACAGCAGCCGTAGAGTCGCAACCACAACGCCGCAGCCAACACTGGACTTGCTCAAGACAGTGCCGGCAGTACCGCAAGATCGACTATTCGTGTTTCAAGCCACGGTGCCAGCCGTTGCGACGCCTACAACAGCAACCACAGCGCGATCGCGGCCAAGTTCAGCGCAGAACCAACAGCCTCCACGCGCGTCACAGACACCTCTACCTGCTGCCACGTCGCAGCAATTGCCAGAATACATGCCGCAGCGACAGCAGCAGCAGCAGCAGTTCGCCAATGGGTAAGTATCTTACCCCCACCTCCCCGAGCTGGGCAAGTGTCGAAGGGACAGAACTGGTCTGCTTCTTTACAAGATCTCGCCGCTGACTATCGCGATAGCCAGCCTCCACAGCGCCAATTGCAAGCTTTTCCGCCGCCCCAATCCCTCCAGCAGGTGCCGTTGCAGAGTCCGCAAAGCCGTCACCAACCCCAGCCTCCTCCGTCGAGCAGTCACAAACAAGTTCCAGCGCTTCGGTGGGTAGTAACAACGCCGAATTATGTGCAACCGCAACAACGACCACAGGGTTTCAGGCCGCCAGGCCCAACTCACAGCAATCACTAGCTTCAATCTCAGGCGCCAAGCACGCCTGCTGAAGCCGATCGATGGTATGAGGTATCACGTGTGCTGTACCAGCGCGCCAAGGTGGCTGGTCCAGTTGACCATGTATGATAATAGCAGTTAGCGTTGAGATTATAAAAGAAGCGCCCAAAAATGAGCTTTTCTATGTGTAGCCAAAAACAACCCCAATGGGCCAATGCAGCTGTTTCCGCGCTTCCACAAAAACGAGATTTGTGCATGGCTCGTTTTGTATCCAATTGGGTCATCTCGTCCACACTTTGAGTTTAGAGCACAACCCATTCAGCACACCGGGCTCAGCACGGTACCTCAACGGGCGATGATACAGTACCTACCTGTGCTACTCTGCCATTCTTTTGTCGTCATCCATGGCGCAATGGGGATTGGGCAACTCACTCATCGATGGCGGCCGCCGGCGCAGACACCCGCGATCGCCCACGGTCACACCGCCCGACTTTATTATGAAGTTACACGTTCCAATGCACGTACAGAGTACAGAGTTGGATAGAAGACTCTACTGGTATCAGCGCTGGCCGCACTTTATATTATTAGGTAGGTAGGCAAGGCAGGTGAGCTCACACACACAACGACAAGGATGATTGCACCGTGGGAAATTTCACCCCGATCATGAGCTCCAACAATTCGGGCTTAGCACCATTGCGGCCTTTGCTCTCCCGCGCGCCATGTGAATCTTCACTGTTCGCTGAGTCCTCCTCTGAACGCAATGCGGACCGGAAACGCGAAGTTGTCGTTGCGGCGTGCGAATACTGCCGAAAGCGCAAGGCCAAGGTACATACATACGTCATGTCGTCGACCGGATTACTCGTCAAACGAATCTCCTCTTCTACTCTTATCCTTCTTCTATCCTTCTCCTCTTCTTTCTGACCACCAATTCCTTGCTCCAGGCTGTGCGCATTGAATAACCGATCTAGTGCGATGCTCGGCGGCCGACCTGCTCGTCTTGTATAGCCCGTGGATTACCTTGTACATACGCGACTAATCCGTCTGAAACGCGAGGCTCGGCGCTCAAACGAAGGCACGAACATCTGGAAAATGACTTTCACAGACTTCAGAAATCCCATGATGCCTTGCAGCAAGTCGTCCAGGCCCTTCAGTCTCGGGAAGACGGGGACGCGCTCGCCATCTTCCAGCGGATACGACAGCATGAGGACGCCGAGACAATCATGGAGCATCTTCACGCAAGTGATCTTCTTCTCGGGCTGCGGGAAGGACCTCATCCGAGGCCGGCCAGCGGCTCATACTCCGCGCCTCGACCATATATGCCAATACCGCTGCTGGCCCCTAACGACACAACATATCCACGCTTGGGCACCACACAAATACAAGTCGTGCCGAGCAATTACTTAAATCGAGAGGTCAGAATTTCGCCATCGTTTCGCTTTCTCCCTTGTATGAGCAGTGCACTTCACACTGGGAAATCATATCCGTCTGTCAAGATCCTCGACTCCCGGCTTGACTTAATCATTCCTTCTCGTTGGACTCGTGTTTCCGCCGATGATGAAATGCTTAGAGATCTGCTAGGGCGATACTTTATACGAGAATACATGCGGAGTGCTTGTTTCCAAAAGGATCAATTCCTGCACGACATGCTATCTGAGTCGATGAAGTTCTGCTCGCCCCTGTTGGTCAACGCGACGTTGGCCTTGTCTTGTGTGCGTATTCGCTGCCTCCCAGAACCGTGGGAAATTTCCCCCTTGCCGAAACCATGCTCACTAATCTCTCTTCTTCTGTTTTGTGTCTGCTCTGATATCTTTGTTTTCATTGTTCTTGTGCTCGCAGTATTGCTATCACGATGAAACGGATTGCGAAAAAGCGCGTCAGGTGCGTGCTCTGGGTTACGAGTTCCTGGCAGAGGCTAAGAAGCTGTGGGATCTGGAGGAGGACAGACCAATCCTCATCACAACAATCCAAGCCGCTTTGGTGTTGAGCGTTACTTTGAACGTGTGCTCAGCCGAAGCCCTTGGATTGAGGTACGCTCGTGCTGCTGTTGCCATGGCCGTTGATCATGGGCTTTACGATGCATCCGACGCCCAGTGCAAAAGCGAACCTATTCAGCAAGCTCACGATTTTACCGCGTGGTGTCTTCATAACTGGTGTATGTAAGTATAAATGCCCCGTTCATTTTTGACGACATAGGTTGGGTGTATCTTGCCTTTTTGTTCTCAAACTTCTTTTTTTCTAATGACGTGCCGTCAGATTACAAGGATATCAGTTCGTGATATCCTCTGGCATCGACACTCATCGCTTGCCATCCCTTCCGGACCCCGGGACTCATGCAGAGTGGTACGGCGAATTCTGGATACAAGATTATTCCACCATGACCCGAGTCGGCGTGAACCACGCGCAGTTGTTCAAAGCCAGGTGCGAAATGCTAAGCATCTTGAACCAGATTGGGTGTCATTTCTCTCAGCCAATCGTCAATGCGGTGGCGGATGGCGTGTAGGTGCAAGTTGCACGAGACGCCACGAATAATGTGGTCATGACTTACAAAATTAAATGATTTCTCATGTCTATAACAGTTTTTATATCCACAAGGCAAAGCGTCTTTTCCCCCTCCCCATATACATGCATGCGGTACGTCATAAGTAAAGCTACTTACATAAGAAAGTACATACTATCTCTTGCAAGCTTGTCTAGGTGGATAATCGGATTCGGGGACATGTCAGGCCATTTCCCGCAGCGACAACAGAAGAGGCCTTGAGTGGTTCATGACGTTGGTCATGTCCAATGACAGTCCATTTACTCAAGCTTCTGATCCAACACAGTGCCGCTAATGGCTTTCTTTTTCAGAAATTAGAAGTGCTCGCGTCGTGCGATGTGTCACGACTCACGACTTGTTTTCTTCCATTGATAACCCGTCTGACCAGCTATGCAGGAGAAATTCTGATAAGCATTGAATGGCTTTTATGTACCTCTAAATCGTCTTGAGCCGCGAGCTGGAAAAAGGCCAATCAAGCCTCGGGCCCGCAGAGCTTCATCTTCATCTCTCCCGCCTAGCACTTCTCGTCCATTGCGAGCGCTCAGCGAAATCCGACCACAGCAAGAGTTCTGTAGGTGAATTTGCATTACTTTTTTTTTTCTTTCAAAATTGAATGTTCCCCTTTGTTCATCTTGTTTGCCCTTCTTACCATCTGCATTTGAGCGAGAGAAGTTGGAAACCGGACTTTAAAGTAGACAAAATATAGGTACCCAGCCACACAGTCTATAAACCATCCCCAACAGGGACTTTCATCAAGCATACGGAGTACACCCGTTGACTGTGTAGATTCTTCAAATGTCGTTTTCGTGAGGATCTCCTTTGGTTGACGTTACTCATGCACGCCGCCATCTACTTGGTTCATGCAATGTACATTCTTGTTCGTAACTTCATGTTCCCGTGAAACACAAACTCCTCCCGTGCCACGTTGTCTTCTGCAGGATTTCTCGGGGCCACGGACCACACTTCGGTTGTGAGTGTGACCAGGTTCTCGGATCGAGATGTTGGGCTCTGTACGAGGCACCAAACTATGTGAGCGGCCATCGCTAGATATCCTTTCCGTGTACACATGCTCCTGCTCACATCACATGTCTCGCCACTCAGATACGTATATCTTACATGCTTTGCCACTCGTAGTGCATCACATGCCTTTGCCACTGTCCTCATGCCTCTGACAAAGTATCTGTATATCCACCACACTGACCAGTGACCGACTGCTAAAAAAGCAACCAATGGGTCGTGTACTTGAGTCGGAGACAGTAACTTGACCCATCATCCTCGTACAGCAGAGATCGAAACCGTCACCATCAGACCCCTAGCTTGTATCCCAATACTATCTTGCAGACTCTTGAGCATACCTTCACTCCGTGCAGACTCTTTACACCCTGACATACTTGGCCAATATAGGAATCCTTTTGTTCCCTGACATGGGCCATGGCTCATTGAGAAAGGCGAGAATGGCCACTCATCATAGTCATGCTGTTCTGTTCCTTTCTCTTTCATAATCTCATAATTTTATATTCTTTCTCTCACTTGCACCATAACCCGTCACACGTTTTCTCTTTCTTGTCCGTCGAGACTGCATAAGGATCTTTGCTCAGCTGTTATTGCATCAAAGGTGGGATCATGTATGGCATCCCAACTCTACTCAAAGAAGCCACTACCTAGCAATGCATGCGGCTCCGTGGGCTGTAGCAGAACGACATAGATTCGTTGCGACTTGCATCCAAAGTAAGTAGCTTGTACCCTTTGCCAGTGTCTAACGGCTGTCAGCTGAGATGACCTTCGAGAAACGCAGCGTGTAGTGTACATGACCAGCCGCGGCCCGCCTCACGCAGACGAGAGGTATCACATTCAGGACTCGAGCTAGAGCAACCCCATGACCGATCTTAATGTTCAACTTCTCAAGGAACCAGTAACTGCTTGATCAAGGCCAAACTTTGCAGGCCAAAGGACATGAGAGCCCGTGCAAGGCAACACGTCCGTTTTTCCCCAAACGCGGGTGTCCATTTTCCCCACGAGGGTTGTCTGAGGTAGCCCTCGATACTGTAGTCTGTGGTCATTCTGACCCCATGATCCTTGATATTCATAGGAGTTTGCTGCTGCGCCACTGAGCATGAGCATTGAAGTTTGAACACTGCGATTCTGGCCAGAGAGGGTCCAAGATGAATGGGCTTGCCTAGGTGGAAGTCTGCCAATCTGATGCCAGATGGGGAATCATGTTCAAACTTCAAAGACAAGAGGGCGAGCAGAATAGACTTCGTCGGATTCATGTCATATTAGCACTTTTGAACAAGGTGAAGTGCGAATATAGTTCGAATCTGAAAGTTCGTCAGATTATCATACTGTATACATAGTACATGATGCATCATGTTATGTTTTTATCAGGCGTGCATCGCACTGAATCACACACAAAGGGGACCCCTGACCCCCGCTCCAGAAGAAAACGTGGCAGGGCGCTAGGACGTACGGATGGATTCGCATCTTATACAATCGCCCATTGGACAATATTGCACGGATCTCTTGTGTGAAGCCTCCGAGACTGAGCTCACGCTGCTGTTGGACAATGGGGGCTGACATGATGCGCCGTTGACGTACTTCTCCCCGAAATAGGCGAATTGATTGGAAGGATACTAAAGGAACTTCATTGATGTCTTCTTCGGTTTTAGGATTCCGTCTCAGAAACCCTCCCGCCTTGTTTATTCTTCGTTTCAATGTATACATGCATAAAGCACATGCCGTCGGACATTGTTTGAGACCACTAACTGCGAGAAGAGGTAGCCTTGCCGTTGAGAAGAGGGGAGGGGGAGAAGAGGGGGTCAAGGCAGCGCATGCTCTTTGCTGTGAATATAAATACTCTGAGGCACGGAAAGCCATGGACCATCTGACGCAGCAGAGACAGCACCTTCAAAAACCGTCGCTACTTGCCGTTTGCCGTTTGCCGTTTGCCGTTTGCAGTGTGATGTGGTAAGTAGAGCTGCAGCGATTCATCCGACGTGGACCGAAACAACATCATTTACTGTGCCTCTACTGATGAGAAGTCCAGTTTCAGAGGACTCGAGTATTGACAAGCAGATAATATAAGAGCGTTGATACATCTTTGCTACCGTACTGAAAATGGCTCAGCATATGTACCCTGGAGAGGCCAAAGGGCCCGACTATCATCTGAACAACCGTTCTGCTGGCGCGGAAAGAATGTCAATCCAATCCATTCTTTCTTGCAGTGGAAGTAGCGAGACCCGTTCTATTTGTGACGGAAGCCAGCTTAGCCGTCACGTACCCTTGCCGGATTTGCGCGACTCCGTTTCCGCTTCCAGGCCAACAAACACAAGTGCGTGTGTAGAGCATCGCCACCTTGACTCGGCACTCAGACCAAGTCATTCTGCAACTTTTTCACTCCCGGGCGCCAAAACACAGCAACAGACCGAAAACAAGTCGCCAAACCGACTTGTTTTTCAGGAAATCGAAGTGGTGAGCGAGGATCTGGACAGTTCCGAGGCAGAGGACGAGATTGAAAAGGACGTTTCTCCTGGCGCGCATGAAGTAGCGGAGACCTCGTTATCGTCAGTTCTTGCAGCGCTTAACGAGAATTGCGATGAGTTTTTCGCAAGCCAATTGCATGCATATCACCTACCTCATGTTAGAGCGCGATACAGACACCAGCAGCGAGCCGCTGCAATGCGGTATCCTGACTCACTGCCGTTGACGTGTCTAAGGCTTCCTCGGATGGATCGAGGGGGATGAAAGAGGACTTTATAGTTGAACGTGTAATTTGTACAGTCATGTGAATATAATTGCACAGTGCGTGCCTTCGTGTTGTGTGGCATGACGACTATAGTCTACCGTTGCGTTCGTTTCCTTGAAAGTGAGAAATTGGACTGGAAGAGGCAGCATGGCTTTGCTGACGCGTCGTAGATCCAGGTGTCTCAGTCGTTCATAGGAGGCCATCAATCAAATGACAAACTTATTGAGACAATGACCGTTCAGTAATTGCGCGTGCGCCAGCGGCTGACAGCCACTGTCTCTTGCGAAGGTTTCATAGGTATGACCGATTGTACAGCTTCAAACTTCAGGTTACAAGCGTGATTCGTGAAACAGGATAAGTCTGTGCATAGATATTGTTAGATACGTTCAAGGTCGTTGAAGACTGCGAGATAAAGGTTGCAATGATCGCAATCGAAATTATGCCCATGATCAGATTGAGAATGAATAATTCAAAATGGTAAAAGTACCCGGTGACAGTCCGGTCTCTCTCCCAGATGTGAACCATGTGATTGCGGTAAAGCTTCGCCCGGTCGGCATGGGAGCCGGAACACTTGAAGTGAAGAAGAGCTGTACTCTTGTTACCCTGTCGAAACATCGCATCTCTCCGGCGCTGCTGCGGGGTTTGAAGTCGTATTCGCGGCTCGTGCGGAAGCGGGGAGAAGAAAGAAAAGTACAAAACAGAAGCAGACGTCATGAATACGCCTTCGTCCAGATTGGCTGAGAAAATGGGCTTATTAGGTACCTAAGGTATGTACCTTCCGAATGGAGCGACCGGCAAAATGAAACCGAAAAAAATTGGGTTCAATGCGTAATCTGGGAATCGAACCCAGGGCTCCCCGACGTTGCTCGAATGGCAACGGAGAATTTTACCACTAAACCAATTACGCTGATTGTTGAGAACCTTGCCAGTATCACAGAATATATTTGTATAACGCTTCAGATGCGTCATCCTTTGTTGCACTTCTCTTTTCTTCCCTTTCATCACTGCTCCTCTTCCTCCTCTTAACTAAGTAAATAAAGTTAAAAACCCTCAAGACCCTCAAGAAATGCGTGCAAGGATATTCACTTCCTCTGCAATATGAACACCCGTCCTTTTTACTCATTCATCCGACGTCTATTCTTCAGTAACCCACCCTGAAACTGTATTCCCTGGTACCGGGTAACGCACATAGTAAACAGACATCATGGCGGGTTGGTGACGGAAATGGCTCGTTCGCTGGTGGTGTAGGTGCCGTACTGTGATGCCCGGGATGTGGTCTGCTGGATACATACCTCAATTCAGGACGAAGGTTTTGCCGCAGGGTACCCAGGGGGCGGAATAGTCCGAAAACTATATGCATTGGTCCTCATCCGCGGGATATCACGATGGATGTCAACTTGTGCGAGCTCGATGAGTCGATCCGTCATCAATGCGTGGCGGATTTCATTTTGCTAAAAGTACCGCAATGACGGTGCAGGCGTCTTGATCTCGCTAAAAGGACTGGATCAACGTGTGGAAGATTAGTTTCTCTAAGAGTACAATTACGTCTTCTAAGTTTTCTCCCCACTATTGAGTCGCTCTACCTTCTAAGTTCTGAGTCTTGGCTGTCCCATTCACCTCTGGCTTCGGATCCCAAACCGCTTCCACCACACTCATCCTGCACCCTGGACTTCTTGAAACTCCCTATTGACCAGAATTAGCTATCCATTCTCAAGCAATTCTAGTCCTTGCGGTCGGCTGTGCTGGGCGTACCTTGAACACGAAGCCCTCGTGAGCTGCCCTGAATAGTTCCTTGAATTGCTCCTCGTTGCGCTCTTGTGCGTTGAGCAGGGTCAGCATGATCAGGTCCATGCCCCTGATGACCTTCTCGTCCCATGGCTTTTCGGATCCAGGCTCGCGCAGGCAGTGGTCGTTGATGATGATGCGTGCTCCGGGTTTCAGTGCGGGAATGAGGTTCTTGATGATATTGATGGCGTAGGGTGTGGAGTAGTTATGGATGATCCATCGGAAGTAGTACACTTGGAGGTATAATTAGCATTTCCTTGCCCTGTGACTTTCTTCTTCTCTTCTTCATTGCTTTTTGTCCGTTCCCCATTCTTCACTCTTCTTCTTTTTTACTTGCCGTCTTCTTGTGCGCAAATAACATACCGTCTGCCCCCTTGACGGGCTGCTCATGAAAAAAGTCATGCGCTTGCAGTTGTACCCGCTGCGTAATAGATACATCATCGCTAATCGGTTTCGGTGCACTTTCCACCGTCTTGGGTAGATCCTGCACGACAAACGTCATGTTCCTCCACTTCTTGGCTAGATCAACAGACACGAAGCCATGGCTTCCCCCAATGTCGACAAGTGTCCCTCCTGCGTTATCCACGTCGGACAGGTCATAGTTGTCGACAAAGTGGCTGACTTCGTAACCTTCGCCACCGGTCAGACTGGCCATGGCTCCGGCCATTCGCTTTGCTCGGATCGGATCCTTGCCAAAGGTCACGAACATGGGTTCCTCGTTGACGGTGTTGAAAGCAAAGTTGAAGCCGGTCGTCGTGAGGGAGGTGGCTTCGGGGTAGCTCCTGAGAGACTTGAGCACATTCGCGCCCGCGGGGAAGACATCTTCCGATATGAAGCCCGCCCAGTCCTGCAGGGCTTTGTCCTCGGCTAGTAAGCGGGACGCGGCAGTGTGAGCAATGAGTCCTGGTTTTGGTTCACAAAAGATGTCAATAGTCATTGCATGACGCAAAACTTGTGCAAGGCTCGTCGCACTTAGAGCCGATTTGGTTTGTAGTTCTGAAAGAAGAATGGGTTGTTCGATGGGTACCATATTAGCTGAGAGTTTGTTAGCACATGATAGTCGTGATCATATTACAAGCTCTTTGAAGTGTAGGGCATCATTGAAGGATGCGATACAATTTTGGTAAGGACAGCATAAACTTGTAGTAGGGAAGAGAAACGTACCGATGCCAAAGCTGTTGATGATCTGAATACTGAGCGTGTCCAAGTACTACACAGAAAGTTATTCACATGTTCAGACTTGCCATCTCATCCATTTCGCTACTACACATGGCTCGGCATACATTCCAGACCCCCCATCGTACGGTCTCCCGGGGTCCTCTGGCCAAGCGACCTAGTTCAAGTGCGTCATGGACAATCTGCTGGCGACTCTGCTGCACATCCGCCGGCAGGCTGGGGAAGTCACCCGGCGCATCGACCTCAAACCCCGGCTGCGGAAGATTGTTCTCTCTCAGATATGCGTCCACTTTGTCTGCGTCTGCAGAAATCCTCCTGGCCAAAGCTACGAGACGCGAAACGTCGCCGTCACCGTTGACCTTCGGAATCGAGGTCAGCATCCGATGTAGACATGGGTGACGCATTTGAACATGATCGGCGCCTGGACCTTGGATGGCCCCCGGCGACGTCGTACATACCCCTGAGGGAATCTGGAACTTTCCCATTGTTTTGGACACCTATCTATAACAAGTAGACAAGAGTTGAGGACCTCAGCTCGCGCAGCAGAACAGCCTAACGCGGGGGAAATAAAGTGGTTAGCGACAAGATATAAGAAGAATCTCTCCGAGCATGAGAGCAAACGGCAATGCATGCCCGAGTATGCCCACCCGTGTTAGCCGTTCCAGTTTGACCCCATCTCCTTGTGAGAGGCCCGGTCGCACTGGTTGGGCCTGACCGGGAAAAAAGCCGTTGCGGCTGACCCAAGCTGTCGGGTCGGAGGACGTAGGACCACTGCAACCCCCCTGTGCTTATGATCGGAATGATGGAGGGGTGGGAGCGATAGAGGTGATGTGAGTCGTGACCCAACCAGCCGGGTCTCCCACGTGGGACCGCGTTTGCACTCTAGATAAGACAAGACAAGACAAGGCAAGGCAAGACAAGACAAGACAAGACAAGAGACGAGAAAAGACAAGAGACAAGGAGGAGAGAGCAGAATTGGTGTAGATGTGAAGAGGGCATTTGTTGAGGGAGTGTGAGGCATATTTGGAATCGAGTAGCAACGGAGTGAAATTATGCAGCTCGCAAAGGAGCACACTTACGGGTGAAATCTCGGTTCTCGGACAGTGGAAGTGGTGTACCAACGCTGGACTTTGTTTCTCTGTGCTTTCGAAGTTCTTCTTTTCCGCTCAAACAGGACCAGCCGAGCGCGATTCGCCTGATGAGGTCAAAGATAGTTGTTTGAAGATGGCCGTCGCTGGCCTCCGACTCGTTATATACGTAGTTGAAGCAGCGAGTGATTTAAAGAGACTGTACACAACGGGGTGCTCCTTCACAGGACAGCGGACAGTGGCAGGTAATTGGCGAACAGCTGGCAAACAGTTCAGCAAGCGGCGAATTATCACGTATTTGGAAACCACGCGCGTGAATACACCACGAAGTCGGAAGGACTGAAGGACCCCCGCAAACGCATTCCCCCCGCCTTCGCCCCAGAATAAAGACTTGCAAAGAGGATTGTGCTTGTAATAAGCGTCATCTTACACCGGACCCATAGCCTATATAGGAAGCGAGGGGCGGTGGAATCATGAATGTGTAGAAGCACGCTCGTCGCTTCTTTCGGGGCGGTGTTTTTTCACACCAAAGCGCCACTGTCCACATAAGTAAGCTTCTAAGTTCTGACAGGTGGAAAGACATGACAATCGAAAATGAAGTTTATCCAGATTATAGCCCGACATGCTAATGCTTGTTCTGCTTGAGGGCACCTTTTCAATGCTCTGCCAGATGTAGAGCTTGGCGTTTCGCGACGTAGACTGAATTTCACTAGCTCGGGACTTTTTATCAGGTAGTGCTTCGTGGCTGGCTGGGTTGAGAACTTGAGCGAGCATCGGATGTGGGGGCGGGAGGGCGTTTGTCTGTCCGGAGTTGGCGACGGGATATGCTTGCAAACCCGGCAGCCTACCTAACCTACTACCGCTGCGGCGCTGCCAAGGGCTACCTATCTGGCGTGATTCCGTGGGGTGCGATGCGTTGCCAATTGTTGAATTCATCAGTCATGGCGATCCAGAATCGGAAATCCTGTGTTGGTAGGTACTCCGTACTCTGTATGTACATACATATGTACCTCGTTATGTATTTATCGTATATGTATATACCGGGGTCAGATACCTACCTAGGTAGGTACGGAGAGGTAGGTACCTATGCGGCTACGCCACTCTTTCTTTTCTCCGGCCTCAGGAGTCAGGTGGCCGGCCCGCCTGGTTCGCTGGATAAAAGATTTAAGAGAGACACAGAGGGGTGGAGTCTGGACAAGGGGGATAAGCAACTACAGTAGAAACTCGTTATAACGATGCTGTTGTGTACGCCTCTGAGCATCGTTATATCGTGAATATTGTTGATCTGAATCGGGTCACGTGGTCACATGATGCATACCCTATACAGAAACGCTGTATTTTTTCAGGCACAAATTTCATGATATAGTACATGTGTCGCTAAAGAGACTAAAGACAGACATCTATTTTGTTATTTATGGTGTTAACGAACTGATTCTAACTCATCAGTAATATTCAGGATTCAATGGGTGAGGGTATTGACGTGGACCGGGAGAGCAAAGGTCGTCTATACACACATAACATGTGTCGATGGATCTCATGTTGCCGGAAAGAGTCAAAGAGACATATGTACATGTACATATCGGTTTAGTTGTTCCATCCTTTTTCAGATTCAAATCTAATGATCTACATACATACACATCCTATATTCTATATACATACATGAGAGGTTCAGTCGATCGCATTCGGAGAGGAAAAGAGAGACCTTATCGTGGCCTGCTTTGGCCCATAGAATTTCTTGTTGTACCACCTAGACTCATAGACGTCCGACTCACGGTAAAATGCTTCGTCCAAAGGCTCATTATGATCCTGCTCAAATCGGCGCACCCCCTTCAGAAATTCAAGGAGATCTCGAATTGTGACTGGTGTGCGCGAGGGATGGGTTGCGATTGAGGCAAAGTACGAGAATTTTGGCCGGCTCGAGGCGAAATTTTTTGTACCCGATGACTCGTTATAACGATACCAGCCATTTTTCGGGCCCAAAAATATCGCTATCGTTTTAGCGAATTTTATCGCTATTTGTTAGGCGAACCCAAATTTCCGATCAAAATTTATCGGTTTATCGAAATTATCGTTGTTCTGAAGATCGTTATAACGGGTTTCTACTGTACCTACAGATCCGTCCGCTCGGGAAATGCTGTTGCATCGGAATGCGCCGAGAATTTATGTGTACATATATAGCCTCAGATAGGTACCCAAATGCACACAATGTGCATCCGTACAGAGTACACGACGTAGGTAGGTAACACGATACATACACGACAAACGCATCCCGCACACCAACACAATCCAGATTCCAGCGACCCAGAATCTCCAAACCCAAACCTCCTACGTCACGCGGCTCGCAGTCGCATATCGTTTCCTCCGGTTCGTCTCCCGAGTGGGTGGCGTAGCAAACTCTACCTGCCGTAGGTGGTTTTTCCCTAATAAAGAGCCCAACCGTAACCCCGATTTTTGGTGAAATGGTGATCTTCTGTCGAGGTCGAGTCTTCCACGGTCCTTCCTGTTCCTGTCGTCCGGAGGGTGGACGGGGTTCGTAATGACGTACCTACCGCAGCACGGCGGCCATCAGGAATCAATGTAGGTACCTTAAAGTTTGCGCCAATAGGCATGTATTGTACCCAGTGTTGGCCAACTATCTACCGATGTAGACGGAGTGGTAGAAGTAGATAGTTGTAGCCTACATCTGTCTATCTATTAGTGGGTCCATTCTTCCTCTATCTATTCTACTCAAATCTATCTACGTAGGCGAAACGGTAGACCACGTAGACCACCCCTGTAGACCACCCCCGCGGGCCCCACCCTCGTGCGTTTGTATTCTGTGATTTGTCGGCAGCATTTGCAATTTGCAAGTTGCAAGTTCGCAATTTCGCATCAGAATCGCATGGACCGACGATATTACGATGCGTCCTCTTCTTCCCCATTTTGTGCATCTTCGACTTGCTTCTTCCTCTGTTGAAACTTTAATCAGCTCGTCACATCGAACGTGACAATAACTGACATGCTCGGACGCCGGCCCCAACACCAGATCTGTCCAGCATTATGGAGACATGGATCGGGTGACGAGATCGTGGTGGTCTGCGATTAGTACGAAAAATGGTGTTCCACGAAACCGGCAAAGAATACACTCAACAATAATCCTCTTGAATTCTGGTATGGCAACCGATCTGAATATCCTCGTTTAGCGAAGATGGCGATTGATGTTTTATCGATTCCCGCAATGTCTGCTGAGTGTGAGAGGACCTTTTCTTCCGCAGGCACAATGGTCGATTCAAAGCGATCTTGACTAGAAGCAAGTACAATCGCTGTCACTCAGACTTTAAGATCCTGGCTAAGGGCTGGTCTGGTCAAGGATGAATATGATGGGCTGTTACACAAGATGGACGATGACTCTGAGATGGCTGAGGCAATGAGTAAATTGGTGATTGACGAAATAGCTGAAGCAATAGATGACCATTAAATCTTACATAGTCATAATTGAATGAAGGGCTAATAGCAAGTTGAATTTGATTGACAACGAGCCTTCCTGCATCGCTTTAGACTAACCTTTTACTTGCGCTTGATGAGGAGTAACCCATTTACTGTCTTAAGTGGCCCAAAAGTTAAAACAGAAATACCAACAATTGCCTTCATGACAAAGAGCTACATTGCACTTATCCCAACGGTATTTCAATTTTTGACTGAGGTTGCGGCTACCTAATTTCCCTGGCAAAAACCGAACTTACCCTGTTTCCAGCTCTATGACTGCAATTGCCCAAAGGCTGTAGAGTACAGATTGAGCATTTTGAAGCTCTCCAATGCTCCATGATGATGTGCATAATTCAAGTCGTAGGCTGCTGACAGACTGTCAATGGGCCAGTCTAGGTATTCTCTGTCCAAACAATTTCGAAAAACGTGCTTAGTCAGGGACCAAACCATCCATCTACTGTCATCTACCGTACCTACATGTAGATAGATGTAGCCTACAACTATCTATCTAAGATAGGCGTGATGACTAATCATCTACATCTATCTACATTTTGCGATGGTTGATAGATGTAGATAGATGGACAACACTGATTGTACCTCCATACCATTATTCTGTAAGTCGCGTGATGAATGCATCCCCGCTTCCCGACCGAAATAGGGAGCCGGAACAAAACAATATGCGAACGTGTTTCGTGCAATGTTTCAAGTGGGAAAGCTGCAGATTCTGCAATCCTTGCCGTTCACCCCTACTATCACGCTTCTTCCCTCGGCCTCGGCCTCGGCCGCCTCGCGCCAACCCAACCCGCCAAGCCCCATCACCCATTCGCTGAATCTGGTTCACGATCGGCCCCACAGGACCGGAGCTGGAGCTGGTTGGTGGTTTACGGCCCAACATTACCAAGAGACAGTATGTACCTATGTAAAAACGTCACACGTTCATCAAGATGGAATAATGGAGTAATATTCCGTCATAATTAATGCTTATCTCTCGCTTAATATAAGGGGGGATCCCGCGGGATGACGTTTAGCTGAGACTACGGTACCACGCTATAAGCCCCCGGACAACTCTATACCTAAACGTGTGTATGATACCTATGTATTGTACATATGTACGTACATTAGAAGTGGTAGCCTGCATATATCAGATGCGCGCCTCTATACTCTCTATATATACAAAAATACAAATATATATATCGAGCCAACATAAATTACGTACATAACCCAGCTCCGGTACCATCCAGCCGGGTCTTGCATCTACGAAGACCCCAGCTCCATCTTTTGTTCTCGGAGTTGTCGGACTTGCCTTGTCGCGCCCGCCGGCCCGAAGCACGTGAACTAAAAGCTCCGTCGCAACCTTTTGTTTGACGCAAGGTCTCATGTGCTGGATGGTGGATGAGACAAGGAATGGATCAATGTAGAAAAAAAGTGCCATCCCCTTATGTACCTATGTTCTCACTACGTACCTTATGTATATACCAACAGTACTATTACTACACCCGTGAGTCGTCCTCAGTCGCTTGCCGCACGGGTCGGGACTCGGCATATACGTGAGAGCATTATCGTTTGCATCTTCATAGCATCGATTGATCTAGCTTTGTGCGCGCTATGCTTGATCTAGATTGGCGGTGCCCAAGCAAGCACATGGAGAGGTACATACGTAAGGTAAGTAAGTTAGGTAGGTGCCTCCCGTCGCAAACTCCTATATGGATGCTTGCCCTTTATTATGTCCTACCAGCTTAGTGTTATGACCTTTTGGCCGGGTCGGGAGGGATATCCGATCCTCACAGATGGTAAGACATGATTTATAGATGAGATAAGGATGTCGATGAGACAACATAACGCATAGGTACATAGGCCCTTCATGTCTTGTTCTTATTCCTTCCATAAAAATCTTACATACACCCTCGCCGGTTACATAAAACTAATAGTACCCCCCAATCGGCTTCTGCGCATAAGTCACATGCAACGGCATATACATCAACGCATTATTATCATGATACGCCTGCCGCACCTCCATGAGCAACATCTCCACCTGCTCGCGATGCCACCTGAGACCACGCGTCAGCGGCCCCATCGCAATCGCCTGCAACCCATCCAGCAAAATCGTCCGCCAGTACAAGCCCACCGTCTTGAGCAACTTGTTCTTCGGCCACGTCCCAATCGGCACGTGGAAGACGCGTTCCATGACATTCGTAAAGCCCGCTTGCTGCATCTTTCCCGCTAGGATTCCTCCCGACGAGATGTCGAGGTCCACGCCCAGAGCTGCTAGGCCCTCCGTGACAAGCGTCCAGAACCGGGCGACGGGGTGGTCTACCGGGACGAGGCCCTCCATCGTGGCGCTACGGGGTCGGTGGTGAATTTCTTGCATCTCCATCCAGCCGCCGCTTTTGAGATGTCTATCAGGTTTTTGTTGTTAGACAAGATTTGACTAGCTAAACATGCATCCGGTTCGGGGAACTCACTCGAAGGCTCTACCATACAGTCGATCCCAGTCCTTGATCGCCATGACCGTATGGCGAGAGTGAATATAGTCAAAGTGATTCCGCGGAAATAGCCACGGCGACTCTGCGTCGTCGACCATGAATCGCACATTGGGCGGTAACCAATCTGGTTGGATCGGAGACAAATCAATGCCCAGAATGTTGGCGCTGGGAAATGAATCGCCCACTTGGTAGAGACGTAAAAGTCAACACAACGCTCTACACGGGAAAAAAGAGAGGGGAAAAAAAAAGCAACAGACGTACTTTCAATAGCCCATATCCCCGTCCCCGTCCCAATGTCTAGTATCTCCTGAGGATGATTACCAATAGGCGCGAAATGCAGGGTTTGACTGCACAGCAGCTTGACCATGGCATGTTTCATGTCCTCTCTTTCTTGCTCCTCCTCCTCGTTTGGGAAATTATAGTGCCCCTCGCGGAATCGATGGTACCGTCGCCCGTTTTCAAACATGTAGTCCCGCACCGAGGACTCTGCGGATGTACTGGCTGAGCTAAACCCATCGCTATCGTATCCTCCGTCAGACTCGGTGGCGAAGCCCTGGTCGTTGTCTGCAACGATGAAGTCCTCGGCTTGTGTGATGGCCTCCTGGGCGAGTTCCTCCTGCTCGGGCGTCGATAGATGGGGGAACATGGATACTCCGTTTGGATGCGTAAACGGCGACGAGAGGCTCGATTGCCGTCTGGCATCCTGTTGAGGAAGACCTTGGCCGCGGCTTACGGGAACGAAACCAGATTCGCTCGTTTCGTCGTTTATTCCTTCGTCGTCGTCGTCCTGCCCATCTCTGTTTGCGTTGCGCCCGGAGGGTTGGACTGCCGCTGCCCCAGGATCAGGAGGATCAAAGTTCCCTCCCACCAGGTCCAGCTGAGTAGGGAGGGTTGGATTTAAGGGAAGAGGTCGAATTTGACCATGAGTTGGGATGGCAGGTGTGTTAATCGAGGTATTCGAGGCGTACAGGGATGGGTGACCTGCTGGTCGCGGCATGTACGACGCGCCATGGGATTCTTGTCCAGTCGCATCACCGCGAGTCCTGACGGGCTGGGTCTCACTGGGCGAACTGGCTCCTTGGCCAAGAGTTGGCAGATTGCATTCCCTCAGCCGGTCAATCTGTGCTACGCGAGTATCTTCGGGCTTTCCTGTTGTGCGCGTGTCGTGCCGCAGCTGGGAACTATTGTAAGCTAATTGCCTGCTGACGTTCCCATCTAGTAATGCAGGTATGCCGAGTATTGAGCGAGTGCGTGCGACATCGTGGACTTTTGCGGAGGAAGTGTCTTCTGGAGAAACGCCTTTCTCGGTGTCCGGAGGCTGATGTTCCATTGTCGGCCGGTTGTATGAGCAGGGGCTCCAGGAAGAAAGGGGGAAAAGGGGCCAAATACAGAAAATGAGGCCGAACCTTAGGTCGCAACAAATACAGATGGCCTCATTTGCAGGTTGATCATGCAGACGGCGACTACCTGTCTTTTGACTAGACAGTTTTGTGTGCGTTGCTGGAATTGCGATCGAAGGGTCTGAGACGTCTATGTCGTACCTGACAAATAGCACAAGATGTGTCAAAGCTCGCCCAAGTTTGCCGTGAATGCCTGAACGCGATTACAAACAGCGCATCTGTGCCCAACGGGCGATGAATCGATGCTGCTCCCTTGCCGTTTCAAGGCAGATGCCTCGTCGACTGCGGCTTGGCAGTTAGACGGGCAAGGGGCACCATGTGCCGAGCCACCAGGGCGCAAGAGGATGGAGTCTTGGCGTGGAAATGATGCAGTTAGAAGCCTCCGGTTGGCTCCAACACTCGAAGGGCCGAGAAACGAAAGTTGGGGCGAAAATTGGAGCGGAATTTGATTCTGGGCGAGGTTGGTCTCGCGATGCGGATCATGGATGGCGGCAGCCTTGTGGTATGCCCGAGTTGGCGAGGCCGGACGGAAGCGCGGATAGATAGCAGGCGACGCAACGCGAGAGACCAAGTCGCAGAATAGGCTCCAGGGACGGAGAGATGAAGAAGTAGGGATGGGGACACGACTCGTAGGAAAAAGACCAAGTCATTGTCAGTGGCGCAAGGATAGGCGTCGTGGCGTCTGGGGCCGAACGGCATCATTGAACTGCTGACGGCAGTTGAGCGGACAGTGGAGCGGGCGCAGGAGCGGACGCTGTAAGCGGCATGTGGATGCGCAGCCCTTTGCTTGAGCGTCTGCGCGGATATCTAGTTGCGCGCGTTCGAGCGATGAAGACACTTACACGCGCCCATGGCCCCGTTCAACGCCGCCGAGGCTTGCTGAACGACTGACGCGTCCCTTTGTGGACATACTCGGTCTTCTGCGTTCCAAGTACGTATGATTAGACGCCGGATATGCTGAGCGGATGCTGACTTGAATAGATGTCAGGCAGAGGCTAGAAAGACGCGGGGCGGCGCGTGGTTGCTCGGCTGCTCGGCCGATGTCGAGATCGTCTTCCTGGCATCTATGATCTGAGGATGTAGGTACGAAGCATCGAGCATTGCATGCAATAGAACCAACTCCCGCGGCAGGGATCTGCAAGACAGGGAATCGCGAGCTGGGGTCTGCTGGGATCTGCCCTGTTGGTGCATGGCTCGCCGCTCACGGCTCCGGTACGTGATTCCGGCGCATGTCGCGTGGCGAACGCCTGCTCATTGCTCAACCGTGCAGCATAAACAAGCTGCACCTGTTGATCGTCGTCCTGGATGTTCGCCTAAACTGGATGACTGGATGACTGGATGACTGGATGACCCACATACGTCAGACTACAATCATCTCCATTTCTAATCCCCCCAGCTTGTCGGCGATCTCGTGAGAATGCGACAGATGTCGAGGATGGAACTCCGACGGGAGGCGCTACCGGCCCGGGGCGCGTCTCCGCCGAGTTTTATCGGAGCAAGCCGACTGGTCTTTCATAAACTGATCAATGCGTGAAGATGAGCTGTCGTAAGCTAATCAGGGTCTGATCGTGTCCGATCAAGCAGATTAAAATAGAATGCAAGTGAGTTCAGCTTGTGCGCATCTTGTATCAAGAATGTCATGGGACGACACATGTGGCTCGTCCGAAGGTGGCATGGACGGATTTGGCACGACTCATCCGGAGTTACATACCTAGGTACCTAAGGTATATGCGCAACATCCAGATGATGATCCAGCCAGTCACCTTTCGCCTCTCTATGGCCCGGCCCCGCAAAGTTAATGTGCCCCGCGCCCAAATGAGACACCGCCAGACAGACCAGACATGACGTATTTACACTAGACATTCAGCATACACACTACGGACACCCAGACCGACGTCAAACGCGCACCAAGCATACTCCGTACCCCAAGCCACCAAGAAGGGCAACAACCAGAAGAGGTGCTCATCCACCAACTGCACGCCATGGCGCGTCCATCGCAAGTCCTGGCTCGCTGCGTGGGCAGTACTTCGTTCCAGCCAGAGGCCATCGTCGCCGACCAGGACACGCTGACAAAAACACAGGCTCTGCTGGCCAACGATGACCTGTTCGAGTCAAGCCGCCTGCTGTTCGGGCTCCCAGAAAATGACGCCTATACGTATCATGCCACCGCAGCCGTAAAGCTCGCACAGGTTCAGCGCATAGTAAGCCTGGGTGCCGTGAATGGCCTGCACACCTGGTATCGTGCCGAGGACCTCTCGCCTGTATGTTCTCTGACGCCAATGGAATTGATCGCTCCATCGAGAAGCCCAGCAAAGATACACTGAAGAATGAGGAAGAAAGCAAAGAAAGAGAGCAAGATGCTAAGATCACGTCTAGCGGGACCCCCCTCCGAAGCCCGACATCGAGGCATACATATCCATCTTCAGCCCAGCCACAGCAACCGCATCCGCGCTCAAAAACTTCGGCACAAACGCGAAAAAGACGTCGATCCGAGCAGAAGCGGCCCAACACCTAAGCAACAAGCGGTTCATCCACCCAGCCCTGTCTGCGAAGCTCACCCTACCTAGGTGCAAGAACCTGCCGAGACAAAACCTGTATTTTGACTTTTGGGCCTGGTCGTGCCGCAACCTGGAATGGTGCGGACCCTGTGCCTCCTCGGAGAGAACAGCAACCAGCCACCACGTTCTGCCTGTCTTGATGCATCACTTCGGATGCGCGACCCCATCGCATGATAGCCTCGAGATTCTTCGCATTTTAGCGGACGGGCGTCCCATAGCGGATGTGGGCTCCGGGAATGGCTACTGGACGTTTATGCTGCGAGGCTATGGACTTACCGTTCACGCCGTGGATAATATGCAGAGCGAATGGAGAGTCAATTGGGTCTCGGACACGGTCATCACGGACGGCGTGCAATGGCTGCAGAGACACGAGAAGGGAAAGGACATGGTCCTGCTGCTTGTGTATCCCGTCGTGGGAGGAGGGACTGACGGAGGACGCGACGGGACTTTCACGCGGAACCTCGTGGACGCTTTTCGGGGGGATACCATCGCGGTCGTGGGGACGCAGAACAGAAACGGGTACACGGGCTTTAAAGACATGACCATGGATGAGTATATGAATAGGGAGAAAAAGGAGTGGAAACGGGTGGTGCAAATCCCACTGCCGAGCTTTGCGGGCAAGGATGAGGCCTTGTATGTGTTTCAACGGGGTGAGCGGGCGCCAGGGGAGTAGAACACGTGGCGGGAACTTGGAAGGGAATGCCACGTAGACACATGCCTTGATGCTGATGACGCGTGAGCGAATACCTACTCCGTAGGTAAGGGACATTGGAGATGGCGGTACAATGCAGTTGGATCAAGCATGTTCGGGATGCAAGGGTGCAGGGGTGTAAGGACGCAAGGATGTAAGAATGTCATGATGTCACGATGTTGCGATGACTAAGGATGAAAAGAATGAGTCGGTATCGTCGTCAGCAATCGCCATCTGCAGGGAATCCTGGCCATGTGGAAAACACCAAAAGCATCAGATGCGGAGAGGATATTCGATGTTGTACATATTCGTACCTGTTTAGACTTGCGCGGCGGCGCGGTCTGGCGGACTCAGGCGGAGCTCCCCCCTGGTCTGCACTGCTGCAGTGGCTGGCTGAGCTGGAAGCCGCCCCACCCTCGCGCTAAACACTGAAGCTGAACAGTGAAGACGCGTCCGCAGCTCAAGGCTAGCGCCATCAGCTGGCCATCAGCTGGACGAGCCTTGGCATCAGGCATACCGTAGCATCAGGCTGTTGAGACCGCCTTTTCTGCTTCAGCTAGCTATCCGACAGCCGAACGGGCAGCACGTCCGCACACATTGCGGAAACGAATGCCATCCTTAGCCTGTCAACTTAGACAAAAAGAATACCGCCGAACGTTCACCGAACACCGAGAGGGAACGGGAAGAAAAGAAAGAGTGAAAAGGAAAAAAAAGGGAAGAGAAGGAAGAACAGAAGCAACAGAACAAGGAAACGACGGAAAAGAAAGGGCAAAAAAGCGAAATAGAAGACGAGAGCAAGAAGACCAGAGGGAGTAAGGACAAACAGGCGAAAGGGAAAAGGGGAAAAAAAAGAAGGTCAACAAAACCCTCACCCACCGTTACGCCCGCCTGCTCCCCTTCCATGTCACTACACGTCGCACCAGAGCGCAGACGAGACCGATCGGCGTCTCGTGAACGTCGCTCAAAAGATGAAACCGCCCGGCCCAGCAACACCAAGTTTACAGGTTCAGCGGAACCAAGATACGTCTATCCAGAGCACGGCCTAGATGGCCGCTACCGATCCATGAGCCGCCAGAGAGACTCGGCCCATAATGGCGGCAGCGGGCTGCCATATCCCCTCGATGACAACTCTGAAATGTTCCCTGGGAGCCAGTTTCTCTACACCGATTCTCTGCCAGTTCAGACACCCGTCTCGCCTCTAGACGTGTCTTCCCGTGGCACTCGTGGACGTGAGAGCACCAGTCACCTTCCCGGAGCCTTCCCGGAGGAAGATCCCCCGAGAAAAGACGATGGGCTGGACCGACGGGCTCGCTATTCGGAGCTTGGTGCGTCTAGATATGGTACTAGGGCGACATCAAACGAGGGTTACGTGGACGATGTGCAGGGCCGTCGAGCTGATGGCTCTCGCGAGCGACGCGGCAGAGAGGACGCCCCACGTCACAAGCCATCGCGGGATTCTCGTGAAGACTTGTTCGCTGGCAAACTCGGATTTCTCCCTCAAAAGTACAGTCATTCGTACGGGGAAGAGGACTTGAGGGGGAGACGCGACGACGAGTACCCCGAGCACGATGCTGGTGGGAGAAGCTACGGTGACGGCGATGCGCGGTCCTCCAAGCAACGCGACGAGGATGCTCTAGCTTATGGCAAACTTCCGGGCCCGTCTCGTCGGCGTCGAGCTGAGTCACCGCAGACGTATGGAAGCTACATTTCTGGGTTAGATGGCATGTATACGTCTTCTTCACGGCATGGGCGCGAGCATGATCGACAGGACATATCGTTTGGCCCGAATGCAGATACGCGCGACTTGAGGAAAGGTCGTGAGGTTTCGCGGCGAGATGAGCAACGGAATTCGGGCAGCCATCTCTTGACGGTTGAGCCTAAGAGTCGAGATCGGAGTCGAGGGAAAAGTCAGGACAGGAGTCGTGGCAAAAGTCGAGACAAAAGCCGAGACCGGAGTCGGCACAAAAGTCGAGACAGGAGCCGACACAAAAGTCGAGACAGGAGTCGACACAAAAGTCAGGATAGGAGCCGACACAAAAGTCAGGACAGGAGTCGAGGCAAAAGTCGAGATAGGAGTCGCGGTCGGAAATCCTCCTCTATTCTTGCCCCCGTGTCGGATGACCGTCGAGCCAGAGACGCATACAGGCATCACCGACACGGCAATCGAAGTCGCGACAGATCACTCCAGCCGCCCACAGCCCACATGTCCAACGTGACACTCGGCATCGGTCTCTTATCACCCTCCCTCTCTCTATCTGCAGCG
Source organism: Claviceps purpurea (assembly GCA_029405325.1). NCBI lineage: Eukaryota > Fungi > Ascomycota > Sordariomycetes > Hypocreales > Clavicipitaceae > Claviceps > Claviceps purpurea. The sequence continues at coordinate 3,894,244 of CM055782.1, read as the reverse complement.
CCGCCTTCTCCCCTGCTCGAAGCCTACAAAGGAACCTACCAAGACTGCTCACCAATGCCCTCCCCCCTTCTCGCGGCCTCGAACCCCCCGGACAGCGGCTTACGGCCCCTCGACAGCCTCTCCCCCATCAGCTCCGACACAGAAGGCGACGGCAAGAAACGCAGTCGCCGCGCACGCTTCCACGACCCGGAAGCCATCGCCGCGCAGTTCGCCAAAGCCCTAAAAGGCACCCGACCCCCCGACACACAACCCCTCATCGAGATCCTCCCTTCCCTCACCCACCACCAAGTCATGGAGCTACGCAGCCACTACAAGCGCCTCGTCAAAACCGGCTCCGACCGCAAGGGCGTCAACCTCGCCAAGCACATCCGCGCCCGCCTCAAAGACGAACCATCCCCCCTCATGAAAGCCTGCTACGCCGTCGCCCTCGGCCAGTGGGAATCCGAAGCCTACTGGGCCAACTTCTGGTACCAGGGCAACAAGACCCGTCGTGAACTCCTCATCGAGAGCCTCATGGGGCGCACAAACGCCGAAATCAGACACATCAAGGATGCGTTTGCGGATAAGAAGTACGATCATAGCCTGACAAAGTGTCTTCGGATGGAACTCAAGGAAGACAAATTCAAGCGTGCGGTGTTGGCTGTTTTGGAGGAGCGGCGGATGGAGGATGTGGATTCGCAGGGCAGACGGGTGGCGCTGGATTATCGTCTTGTGGAGGAGGATGTGGTGACTCTGCGGAAGGCGGTTCGGGCGGAGAGAGGAGGGGAGAGTGCTATGATTGGGATTGTGGTCGGGAGGAGTGAAGGCCATTTGAGGGCTGTGTTGGGGGAGTATGAGCGGGTTTATGGGGGGAATTTTGCGAGGGAGGCGTTGAGCAAGAGTGGGAATTTGGTGGTATGTTGTCTTTTTTTTTTTTCATTTCTCTTTTTGCCCTCCCTTTTACGAATTGAATTTCTCTCTCTCCCTGTTTCGCTTCTTCCTTATGTCCTGTTTTCTTGTCCCTTCCTTCTGGTTCTCTCACTTTTGTTCTTTGCACCACTTTCTCCTTATTGCCCATCTTTGGCTTCTTTGCAATTCGTTCTCCATGCCAATCTTGCCTCTTCATTCCCCATATCTTGTCTCTCAACGCCTTGCATTGGTAACAAATCCCCCCGCCCCCCCACTAACGCAGCTCCTCTCAGGGCGAAGTCCTCGCACATATCCTCAACGGCGTCATCAATCGACCCGTCCGAGACGCCCTACTCCTACACCACGCCCTCACCGCGTCTCGCAAAGATGATCTGCGGCGCGAACTGCTCATCTCGCGCCTTGTCCGCTTCCACTGGGATGCTTTGCACATGCAGGCCGTGAAGAAGGCGTATCGGGAGCGCTACGGCGTGGACCTCTCTGAGGCGGTGCGGGATGGGACGAGTGGCCAATGGGGGGAATTCTGTAGGGAGCTGTGTATTGCGCGGATGCCGGAGAGGGTGGAAATAATCCACTGATCTTGTTGGTTCTTGCTTTTGAGGGGTTTATTTTGATGATTGTGTTGAGTTGGGCTGTGATGACCGCACATGATGATACATGATCATATGAACTTTGCTCACTATATATGTTCTACGTAGGAGGAAGTAATATCCTGTAATTGTTGGATAAGCCTCGCCCTCTTTCGTTAGACCATACATCACCATATAACAATGTAACATAATGGGTGTAACTCGAACCCAAAAGCGGGAGAGCTTATATCATGACTTGATGTTTTGCGCTTCCCTCCAACATACCCGTTGGTGCTCTCTCAGTATTTACATCATCCCTCTTCCCTTGTCTCGGAGTGCAAACGGCTTCTCAATATGAGAGTTGCGCGGGGAATATCTTTCGTGTGAAAAAATAGCCCCGTTTGTGCAACAGGGCTGGTCCTAATGGACGCGATCAACCGTGAAATACATGCAGAGGAGCCGCCTTCGTGCCTCCTACGAGTAGAGAACGTTGATTTCGTCGTTTATCCATGGCTGTGTGGTCTCTTACACAAATCCCATGCGTATGCCTTTCCCATCATAATGCAAAATCAGGCACAATCCTTACTTCTTCCCTTTTCCTCCCTTCCCCCCCTTTCCACTTCCCTTTGTTCCACCACCCTTCCCCTTCCCACCACCACCTCCACCTCCACCTCCACCTCCACCTCCACCTCCACCACCACTCATCATCACCTTAACTTTCCCAGCCGGCACACAATTCACAATCTCCTCCACCTTCATCCCCTTAATCAGCTCCACCTCCCGCGGCCACATCCTCTCCGAATCCGTCGCCGTCTCATCCACAGCACCCTTCTTCCCCGTATCAGCCTTCCACCGCTCCACGACCTCCTTGACCGCTTTGCCCTTCTTCACTGGCCCAGGCTGCATCTTGGCCTTGTACTTCAACTTGCCGAGCGCGGTCCACGGCGCGCACACGGGGATGACTTCGAGGATCTCATCCCCCACGAGGGGCGTGCCGATGAGGACATCAAGTGACGTGGTCAGTTCGGCTTCATCCGGTTCGGGCATGTCAATGCCTTCGGTCATCATGGCGCGACGGACCTCTTCGTGGGCTGCTGTCTGCTGTTGCTCGCGGTGGTGTTGGGCGCGACGGCGTGCCTTGGCGGCTTCGAGTTCGGCGGCTCGGTCGACCTTGGCTTGGGCTTCGGCCTCGAGACGTTTCTGTCCGATGGTGGCGCCGATGAGAGCCTCTGCGGCGATGCGGTCTTCTTCATCCTGGTATTTGTATTTGGTGGCCATCTTTTTAGCTTTTCCCTTCTGTCCGCGCTTGGGGGGAGCTTTTTTGAGGAGAGCGCCTGTACTGGGGTGTGGTTTTGTTGCGTCGGTGGCTGCTTCGGATGCTTGGGTGGCGTCGTCTTCTTGCGCGTCTTCGCCTGCTTCGTCTGCTTCGTCCGCGGCGCTCCCAGCTTCTTCGTCTCCATTATCAGAGTTCTCTGCTTCGGGAGGTGACTGTGTTTGCAGCTGAAGCGACGATACTGCCGCTGTTGCTGCCTCGACTTCATTAGAGGGACTGTGACTGCCGCCTCCTTGTAGAGGATTGTTGCGCGGATTGTCCTTCTCACGAATGTCTTTTTCATTTTCATCGTCGGTCTCGTCGTCGGTACCGCCGCCGTCTTCATCTTCGCCCTCATGATCTGCCGTTGCTGATGTGGCGTTGCTTAGCTTGTCTTTTGAGTCTGCGGCATTCTCCATCGCAAGACGCTGAATGAGCTCGTCGCCCTTGGCGGTGTCCTGTACTCTATGTTTGAGATGCTTTGCCTTGCTCTCTTCACTGATCTTGAAAATGATGCCCAGTCCGAGGAGAAGCTGCGCAGGTGGTAAGAAATTCTTCTCACCGCGAACCATGAAGTTACCTAGAGGCATGAAATCACCCGTGGGAGCTAATTTGGACACCTGCTCGGCCTTCACCCACCATGCTCCCATGCCAGCCTTCTGATCCCAAGCTTCAGAGGCACAGACCGATAGGGTCCCAGCTTGTGTCAAGGTCGCAGGCGGGATCGGCGCATCAGGAGTACTGGCGTTGTTCTTGATGATGACACTCGGCGCTCCTTTTAAGTCGGCGTGACAATACACGTCTCCCTTTCGAAGATGCTTCTTGTACAAGAGTTCGGCTTGGGAAGCATCTTTACCCCCGAGTACAAGATACCCATCAGACGAAATGAACCACAGGAACTTTTCAAACCACAGCTGGTTCCGGATTGGATGCAAGAGGGCCTTTTCTTGCTTAAGGCCCTTCTTCAAATCCTCGGTGATCTTTTGCTCAGCATTTTTAAGCGCCATTTTTGCTTGCTGCTGGGTCTTTTCCTTCTTAATCGCAGCTGTTCGTCGTTGATCGTAGTATTCTCTTGCGTTGCTCCATGGACTAAGCGCTAGATTGACTTCGACTAGCAAACCCTTGGAGGCAGCTTGCTTTTTCTTGTTCGCGGCAGTGGAGATACCGGCACCACCAGCTGCAGCCTCTTCATCCGAATCATCTGACTCGCTGTCGTCCGTCTCGAATGGATCAGCTTCCTCTTCTCCTTCCTCAACTTCTTCCATCAACTGCAACGTGATTGAGTTCTCAGCCAAATTCAGCGGCAGACAGATTATGTTAGCGACGGGGTTGTTTCTCTTCTTTTCTCGTTCCACCAGCTTTCCGACGTCAACCCAATCCATGCCCTGTGTGAGCAAGCCGTTGACAGCATCCATGGCTTCCTGCACCCAATCCACGTTGGCTTCTATCGCTGCAGCTTTGCGCATATTGAGAAGCTGAGCTTCTTGGAGACCTTCTACACGCTTGGCTTGGTCTGCTCTGGCGGCGTCGAGCTTTCTTTTTGCCGCGGCCTCCCGTTCACTGAGCCTCATTTCCAGCTTCTGGCCCTCCAAAGAGGAGAAGAACTCGTCAACGGTTTGGTTGTACCCTTTGAATTCCAGGACCTTCATACTTGAGTCTTTTTGCAGCTTGTGAGGTAGAAACGGTTGGAAATCCTCGTAGAGTAAGCCTTTGTGCTTTGTCGAGGTTTCGACGCCTTCCGCAACCTTTTGGGTCTCATCTCCGGCCCGTTGCTTCGCGAAGATGTAGCCGGTGCATGTGTCGGAGCTTGTAATATCCTCCACCGAAGATTTTGCTTCGCACAAGAGTTTGACAAGCTCATCGAGAAGAAGGTCGTTCTCCAAAAGTTCCTCCGGTTTCACCGTCGTGTCGAAGTTGTTCGATTGCAAGATGTGGTCAATAAGAACCGGTGGAAGTTCAGTGATGGAGACTGCCAAACTTTTGCGTAGATCGCCTCCGGGTTTCCCCTTGACCTTTTTGGCAGCAGGCATAGAAGCGGCCTTCTTTATAGCTGCTTTCAGCGCATCTTGAACCCGATCCTTGGTCAAAGCGGGCGCGCCATGAAAGTTTTGCCTATTGTCGAGCGAATAGTCCAGGCCAACTCGTTGAGATTCCTGGCCCTCGCCTTCTCCAACGATCCTTGACAGCGTCAATATTTTCAAGTCGGCATCGGTGAGAATGACGTTGCCGCTCTAGAAGCTATGTCAGTGGGTGCCAATTATTTCACCTTTTTGCCGTCCTCTGCAACGAATGGAGGTTCGTACCGCAAAAAACTCCAAGAACAGTCTGTATTGTCCATCGCTGAACTGTAATTCGAGAATTCGGTCAGTGCCAATCTGCGAAACAGAGGTCAACCTCCTTGTTTTGAGAAGCTTCCGTAGTCGAGAGACAAAGGCGGATGGTGCTGCGGCCGTGGTCCGAGCGAATTCGGTTGTATGACAACGAAAGCCTGTCTCCAAGAGTAGTTGTTTCTTATGATTCGGCTTGGCGAACTTGAACAATAATATCTTGGATGACAAGTCGTATACATTTGCTAGACGCAGTGATACCAAACTCTGGTTCAGTTCATGGGCGATGACCTGGGGAGCGAGCGCATGTCAGTCAGGGCTTAGAATGTTTGGCAGCCGGTTTCCCACAGCATACCTGGACGTCGAGCGACGAAAACCGTTGCTTCATGGCGAATAAAATAGTTCAAAGCCTCTGGAGTAAGCTGCGCAAGAACACGCACGATCCAATTGCCTACATAGCCGTTGAAAGCGAAGATTTTCCGCGGTCTTGAAACTCCACATGACGACTGTCATTCCAACGTGGGGCACGTTTCGTACCGTCATCGCGATTCGCGGGGCCGCTGCTTGACAGCCGCCGAAACTGACTCACGGCATGGTGACCACTGACCACTGAGTCACTGACAGCCGAAGATCACGTGCTCGTCATCCAAGTGAAACTACATACCTATGTATGTAGGTACATAGGTACCTACCTACAATTCAGATGCTCTTGATTCGTGAAGCGGAGGTGTTCATGGAAGACGAAATTCAATACAAACTCTGTATGACGGGTGCATAATATGAAGCAATGTGATTGGCCCGTTGTCAACTCCAATCCTCCTTTCGGACATACCTATGAAGCTGGGTGAGATCATAGATGTCAATATGTTGCATCGGTTGGTGAAGGAAGTACATAACGGTATCCCATCAAGTCTCCAAACAGTTTGTAACTCGTCATCTCACCCGGACGGCTGCTCCGGGCCTCCGCCACGGCATCTCCCTTTCACGGGGCTCGCGATCACGGTACACGTACTCCGCCGGAACCTGGAGGAAGTCGAGTGAGTAGGGACGCACTGCCGTCGTCACGGCAACAAGCCCCCGCAGGGGAGTCAAGCTCGGCCGGTTGGCGTCACGTTGAGTTCACATGCAAATTGCTCAATGCTCATATGTAGGTATGTACATAGGTAGTCGGAGTTATGCGTCAGGCAGGTTATTACGGATCGGGATACATAGACTGAACAAGACGAACGACTCGGAACGAGTGACTGGGGCGGGTGGGAAGCAGACGTGGCATATGGACGCGTCAGAATCGTGATGTTTGCACCAACACGAACAGGACCCGCAGGACGCGCATCACGACTTCGATCCAATCGATCCAATGGCAATTCCACACGACGCTAACGAAAGGCCCCATGAATTGTCCCACGGGGTGGTTTTAACCTTTGCTGTCCAATCTGGAGAAAATGTGAGTCTGCCGAGCAGGAGATGGCGAAAGAGGCCGGGGTGGCTGTCTCGGACAGTGCATGGTTTTGGGCACCTTAGCAGTCAGGACTCAGCAGTCAGCACCATCAGTCAGTCTCCGGTCCACCGACTCCCAACAATGCCCGATTGCCGCATCCTGATTCAGTTGCACGGAAAGTTGGGATGATATTATAAGAACACGAATACCGTTAGCAATGCAACTCCTGCCAGAAAAAAACGCTTAGGTATCTACACTTTCAATTGCAAGTACCTAACACGAACGAGTCGCGGGAGGGAGTTGGGAGCTTGGCTGGAGCTCGGACCGCGGACACGAGCAAGTGGCTGATGCCTGCTGCTTCAACTTGCTTGTGGAAACTACGTGCAGCACGCTAGTCCTCTTTAGGCCGGAGTAAACAACTTGCGGCTGGTGTGTAAACACGCCGCCTTGATAGGTACCTACATGCACCCTGCGCAACAAAGCACTGAAGCAGCAAACGTCCGCCGCAGTCGACGTACAACTTGTTCTTCAAAAGCCCTCCCGCACCTGCACAGCGGCCCGGCCTGTTTTCTCCTCCTCCAATTATCTCCAACCACATCAGACAAGTCCAATTCCTCGCTCCCAACGAACGAAAGACGGCAGAAGGTTTCAAAAAGGCACAGCTGTCCTTTTTCCCCTCTTCTCCCTCTCTCTTCGACTTTTGTTTCCCAGGAACAAAAGCCAGAGGATCATTCTTGTCTTCCTTTCGTGCAGATTGCTACGGAAGGTTGTATGAGAAGATTCTCTCGCGCCAGGAAAAGTCGCCAATCTGGACTTTGAAGCCCGCGTCCCCGTCCCCTTCAGCATCTTCCCGTCAACGTATCGGGAAAGCCAAGCACAAACTACTACGCAAACCCACCAAGAGGTTGATATCAAGCTTCCCACCCACCAGCAGGAGCCAGCCGGACGGCAGGAACAGCACTCTTCTTCTTACACTGCCCACGTCGATCTGCCTCGTCCCGAGGAGAAGCGCTACAGACAAGAAGAGGTCCGTATCACAGAAGAGCGTCATCGCCGTCCCGGTTTCCAGCAGGAGCATTTCGTGAAGGAAGACTACCGGTATGTTGCTCCCCTTGCAACGCTTTCTTTTGCTTAGCTTCTGCTTCTTTGTGAGATGGCATCATCACTCAATCATTCCGTTCTGCTTGCCTTATGCGTCGCCTCGACTTCCCCCGCTCTGCCCTGCCCCATTGATTTTCAACCCTCTTTTCAACCCGACGTCAGGTTGCATCAGGCGAGACCTATGAGCTGCGAGTGTAGCCGCCTCTGGTCGCAATATTCATCGTCTGGAACCCCACAATGGCGACAAGACTGGACGCGGTGTGACGAAAAACCCCCGTCTACAGGGTTTCTCACGCCCCAAACACCCCTTGGGCCCTCTCCCAACCCCCCGAAATCAGGGGCTGCCTGTTACCCGCCTTCTTTTGTTGACATAACCCACGCTTACGGAGACACCAAACGCGAATCCTCTCCCGTTGATATCCCCACTGACCTTCATCCTTCGACAGACCAGGCCGTACTGAGTATTCAGACACTCGTGTTGACATTGACCACCGTACCGGTCCTTATACTTCCGCCATCGACATCGCTGAGCGTGAATACCGTCAGCGTACTCGTCCCTCATATTCTACTACTGTAGACCCCCCGTCTCATCCTCAGTACCAGACCGAGGAAGTTCGTGTCGACGAGTTCACTGTTGAAGGTCGACCCCATCTTCAACCTTCTGTCCAGGAAGACGTTCACTTCACCGAAGAAACCGTTGAGCCTGCTCGCTTCACGCGTGCCGAACATAAAGCTAACATGGGTTACTACGATGAGGACGGTATGTTGAACTCCACCCTTTCATTTAGTCTACGAGCACCAACGCCGATACAGGGAAGATGATGCTGACTAACGCTTGCCTCATTAGGTCATTACCACTCCTTCCGTCAGGGCATCAATAAGCTTGCCGACAAGATTGTTCACCCTCACCACCACCACCGTCACCATGACCACGTGGATGTGGACATCAAGGAAGAGATTCGGGTGACTGATAGCCGCCCTCGCCAGAGTGGAGGTGCTTATGTCCCCAACACTGTCACGATTCCTTGCCACCACATCCGCCTTGGCGACTTCTTGATGCTGCAGGGCCGACCTTGCCAAGTCATCCGCATCTCAACGTCGTCGGCTACTGGTCAGTACCGATACCTCGGTGTTGACCTCTTCACCAAGCAGCTACATGAAGAGTCCTCGTTTGTGTCCAACCCTGCCCCCAGCGTTGTCGTCCAGACTATGCTCGGCCCCGTCTTCAAGCAGTACCGTGTACTGGACTTGCAGGGCGGCCACATTGTTGCCATGACCGAGACTGGCGACGTGAAGCACTCATTGCCCGTCATTGACCAGTCCAACCTGTGGTCTCGCCTGTCCAATGCTTTCGAGTCTGGCCGTGGCAGTGTCCGCGCTCTTGTCCTCAACGACAACGGCCGGGAGCTTGTCGTCGACCTCAAGGTCATTCACGGCTCTCGCCTGTAAATTCTCCATGTGGTATGATGATGCGTAACCATGTGCTTTCGGTATATTGACGGGAACCGGCAATTGAAGTGGCCATGCATGGCGCAATCGCATGCGTCAGTTCTAGAGTTCCAGAACTGTCTTGCTTGGCGCATGCAAAGCTCGAGGTCATTGGATTATGAAATTTTGCAGTATACATGATATTTATGAGGATTGAATTTTGGATGAACAAATTGTTTGACGCGACTGGAGTCGTTAGTAGATAGGATGATACTGAAAATGTACATGAGTTAATGAAGAATCTCTCCATGCCACGGAAGCCAGTTTGTGTAGGGACTGTGTCCCAGTACTCCCAGTAGTCACGCTTGATTGGCTTACGAGCTATCGACAGGTTGAGTCTGGCGCTTTGATCCATCGCGTCGATAGCAATTAGTGTGGCATCAAGCCCTCATGGTGCTTCCAGGCCCCTTGTAAGTTGTACCCGTCGTCACGGGAACGAAAATCCCAAATTCGGTTGAAGATTTCCTCAGGACGAACGCACAGCGCACCAGCTCGCAACCAACCAAAACCGACGGTCAGCAAGCCACCGATCGATCAAGTGCTTCGTGTGACCATCCAGACTGAGGGGTTAATGCAAACTGTGTGGCACATCCAAACAGCTTTGTCGGTTCAGTGTGAGTTACCTACCTACCTGTCTGAATATTTCTCCTCTCTTGAGAGACTTGAGGCGAAACAAGAGACTGACCACATAACAAGCTCCAGCCTCTCTGATCTCGATCATACAGCCCGCTTGAAGAAATCGAAGAACCAAGAATTCGCCAGCCTAGGAAATATGGGCAACCAGCAATCCAAAGGCGTGTCCTCCTTCCGCGTGCCGGACAAGGCCTTGGTGGAACGTCTTCGCAAGATAAGACAGCGCGATGGGAGTGCGACGTCGTCTGAGAAGATGAAGGAGAAGACCGTAGTGGAGAAAGTCAAGGAGGAGGCTGTGGTTGAGAAGACGAAGGAGGAGAGTGTTGCTGCGGCGCAGGAGGTGGTTGTGCAGCGTGATGCGGAAGCGTTGCCTCTAGATGTGGTGGCTGCGATTCCGGCTGAGTTTCTGGAGGATCCGCGAAATAGGTCAGTCTCCTCCCTTTTTTTTTTGTGTTCGGAGCGGTTTTCCTCTTCCGATGCTAGGCTCGGCTCAACGTTGTGTGAGGTTTCCAACGGTCGGGTTCCACGCTTTCGTTGAGCCATTTCGCTGCATGCTTGCAAAATGGAAAAAATAAGATCGCAAACAGAACGGGAGATGACTTCGCGAGGAGGCGCAAAAAAAAAAAAAGAAGACAAGAAATGGTGAGGTTGACTGACTGAATGGACAGACTCGCCCTCTCAGCCCTAAGCTCCGCCAACCCGAAAACAGTACTCACCTCGCAAGCCTCCAAAATCAGCACCCAGCACCTCTTCAACACCAAGATCCCCTGCGAAGGTTCTCCCATCACGAACCAGCGCTCCAGCGGCCGATGCTGGCTCTTCGCCGCCACGAATGTCTTCCGCGTGGCCCTCATGAAGAAGTACAATGTGGACTCGTTTGAACTATCCCAGAATTACCTGTATTACTACGACAAGCTTGAAAAAGCAAACTGGTTCCTCGAGCAGATCATCCAGACCGCCGGTGAAGATCTGGACAGCCGGCTCGTGCAGCGGCTGTTGGAGGATCTGATTTCGGATGGCGGGCAGTGGGACATGGTGTATAACCTGGTGGAGAAGTATGGGCTTGTACCGCAGGCGTTGTGCCCGGATAGTTGGAGTGCGAAGAATTCAGCCGTCATGAGGACGGTGCTGAAGACGAAGTTGAGGGAGTTTGCGCTTACGTTGCGCAAGGTGGCCACGGGGCCTGGATCTCCAGGTTCTGGGGCTGAGACTGGAAGTTCTGGAACTGGGGCTACCAGCGACGATGACGGTAGCGCAACGACGGCGGCAGAGGCAGAGGCAGAGGTGGTGTCTGAAGAAGACCAACTTGAGAGTCGTAGGGCGGAAATCTCGGCTCTAAAGACCAAGATGATGAAGGAGATTCAGCATCTCATTACGCTGTTGTTGGGTCCTACGCCTGATCCTACCAAGGAGTTCCAGTGGACGTACATGGACAAGGATAACAAGGTGCATGAGCTGAGCATCACGCCTAGGGATTTCGCAAAGAGCATCTTCTCATCTAGTTTCCACATGATGGGTTCTTCGCCGCTCTCTTCGTCGTTGTCCTCGTTGTCCATGTCGTTGTCGTCGAGCAGCATTGCGGATATGGTCTCGCTGGTGAATGACCCGCGGAATGCGTACATGACGCCTCTGACGGTTGACCGGCTGGGCAATGTCGTTGGGGGCCGCAACACGACGTATCTCAATGTGGATATGGAGACTATGAAGGCTGCGTGCGTCAAGATGATCAAGGCTGGGTGCCCGATCTTCTTTGGCTGCGACGTGGGCAAGTTCAGCGATAGGACCTCTGGCGTTATGGATTTGGGTGTGTATGACTACGAGGCTGGTCTTAGGACTGATCTCCTCCGGGGGATGACCAAGGAGGAGAGGTTGCGGGCGGGAGAGTCCATGATGACGCATGCGATGGTTTTGACGGCGGTGCATTTGGATGAGCGGACGGGGAGGCCTGTTCGGTGGAGGGTCCAGAATAGCTGGGGCACGGAGAGTGGTGAGAAGGGCTGGTTTGTCATGTCGGATGCTTGGATGGATGAGTGGGTGTATCAGGCTGTCGTGGATCAGAAACTCTTGAGTAAGGAGGTTCGGGATGTTTTGGGCCGGGAGCCGGTTGTGCTGCCGCTGTGGGATCCTATGGGGGCGCTGGCTTAGGAGAGTGAGACGTGAGACGTCAGACGCGGCAATTACAAAGTCGTATCCCGAGATGGGTTATGAGTTATAACTGATAAATGATGGGGATGGATGTTTTAATGTGTGGGAACTAATGTAGGTATTGTGTATATATATCCTCTGTCGGGGTCGAGTCTAGGTACATAGTCAGTCCTTTCGCTTCCACCCTTTTACCACCGCAATCTCTGACTTCTTATTACATACCCAATGCCTGCCATTTGTCCCACACACACTGTCCCTGACACTTTCTATAGCTACCTAGTAACCCTAGGGGTAAAATGTTTCCAAAATCGAAAAGGCATCACCCAAAAGATATGAGCCGGGTATGAATCAACAGTAATGGGATTACAGCTCATCATTAGTTTGCTCCACAAACAACTTAAAGGCTTCAGCTCCAGTGGGAACCTCCCCAGTGGCCTCAAATGCTTTCACTATTTTTCTCGAGAGGAACGTGACCCCGTTTGCAATGGCCTGAATCTTCGTGAACCCGGGGTTTTGACTCTTGAACATTATTTTGTCAACAAAAAACTCGGCAAACTCTGCGCCTCCTCTTTGAACCATGCGCTTCGCCATGATGAACGTGACTATGACGCCGGCTATCGTGACTGAGCGCGGATTGTCTACAACAGGCAAGGGGACAGTCGCCTCATAGCCGGTTCGTTTCTCTAGTGCGGACGATGACACGGTCTCGTCCCGTGGTGCGATGCTACGAAAACATGTCAGCCCAGTTATGTACCAGTAAAAAATGGTGAATCGTGGTTGTGTAGGCACTGGTGAAACGCAAGTGGTTCGCGTAGGTCGGCGGCAAGTTGTAACGACTTACTCTGGGACCACAAGGACAGCAGCATCTTCAGAGTTGAATGACGCGACACCTTGAACTTCCTGTTGGCCCGCGGGATGTTGGACCGGTCCGGTGGCCAGTGCCAAAACTCCGGAAGCAAACGCGAGTGCGGTGAGAAGTCTCATCTTGACGACGAGTAATGAGTGCGAGATCACGATGGGATTGAGGAAATAGGTGTTGCGAAAGATCAGGCCTGCTTGTCTCCCGTCAGTGGACAGGGTCTTGGTTTTATAGTTGTCACATTCACCTCATCTACCTTATCTACCTGGACTACGTGAGTCGTGACCCTCGACCAGGTATGTACATACACAACAACGGCATCGACGGCGTCAGGGACCCTGACTGCTTGGCTCTTTTGCCGATGCCACGCGGGACAAACTGCCCTGCTGCAAGAAGGGCCAGAACAAAATGAGTGTTTTTATTTTAGGCAAAACTGAAGGCAGCTGTGCCGGCGCCGCCAATCGCGATGCAGTCTGGACTCTGTCGGGAAGTACTCCGTACTTTGAAGATGTGCCGAATTCTATAAGTTTTCCTCCGCAGCAGATTGAATATGTAGTAGACACATTCGTACGGAGTAGATCCTGAAAAGAATTCTACGTAATGTACTCCGTACCTACCGTACATTCCGACCTCGATAGAACGATCTTCAGAACAACGATAACCTCGCGGAGACGATAATTTTTGATGAAAAACTCGGATTCGCCTACTCACAGATACCTAGCGATACGTTTTGGGCCCAAAAACCGGCTGATATCGTTACAACCTTGAACCAGGTCGTCGCGCCGAATTTTTTGCCCCAATTTTTAGTCCATCGCGACTACATACAAGGTACCTATGTACCTAGGTAAAGGCTACCTATGTATCGCACAAATTACAATTGCCTCACAGCCTACAGGTATGTACCTAGGCATCACGTCGGAATCAATTCCTCGTCGCATCTTACTTACTCAAACGTGATTCATTCGAAGGAACAAACGGGTCGGGCGGACGAATCCCGACCGTCATGGTGAACGCGATATGTACATACCTAGGTGTGTAGTTGCTGGCAAGAGACCTCGCAGAATCGCCGGTGTCAGCAGGACTCGTTGCAGTCTCCCTCATCATGGAATAGGTAAGCCTCGCCAGCAAGTGGTATGTAGTATCTGATGAGGTACCTTAGGAAGCTGACGATAGGTATCCTGGCCAGCAGCATCGCAAATACCTAGGAGCGCAATTGACATCATCGTGTTCTTCCGAATCTTCTGTCGCAAAGTGACCGAACGTCCGGTCTTGGTTTGAGTCCGAATTTCTCGTGACCAATGTTGTCTTGCAGCATTGGAAAATCAGATCGAAGCTCGGTAGCCAAAGAGACGAGTTCCTCTGGCAGAATTTTTTATTTCTTCCCTTGTTGATTGCGATGTTTGGTCGCGAAGTCGGCAGATTCTACTTCTTTGCAGAGAGAGTCTTCGTCGTGACTCATGTCGGTCGGAAGCTGGTTCTTCGGCGGCGACGTCTTCGTTACACGAGTTTTCGGAGCCATTGGCAGGCTGGTTTTCTTCGAAATCGGAAACGGATTCCTCTGGCAGATTTTCTTCAGCGCCGAGGTCTTCAGATTCATGAGCGGTCTGCTTCTCTTGGAATAAAGCACACGATCGGAAACGGATTCCTCTGGCAAGCTCTTTTCAGTATCTACTATCGAGGGCTTCAGCAGGCAGTTGGCGGTGTTCTCAGTTCTGTCAATGAAGTCGGCTGTGTCTTCTTCGTCAGAGAGATCCTCGTCAGAAAAATCTTCTTCAATGTACAACTTGCCGTGCTCGCTGATGGATCATGGCGCTGCTGCTGACGGGCATGGCGGACGTTGTTGGGGCACTTTCTGACAGGAATTCTATCTGCCTTGTTGTCTGTCTAGCTTGAGTTTAGGTCTGGTAGAGCACTCAGCACTCCGTGGAGTACCGAGGATCATGATTCATGAGATATGGGTTATCCGGATTCCTTACGCCCACTGCGACCGCGGCTGATCGGAGAATCCTTGGTGGTCGTAAGGAACTGTTCCGTAGGGATGCTGTCGGTGGGACGTCCGTTATCATGATAGCTGTATGGAGGTGGTCCGTATGAATAATGGCCGCACGGAAGAAGTCCGTATGTCTGGTATCCATATCCTGGATATGCAAGGGGATCAGGACCATATTGGTATCGTCCTCCATACAAATATCGCGCATCACATTCTCGGAAGTTGGAATCATACTGCACAGGGAGGTCCCAGCCTTCGCAGTCCATGCCAGAGAGACCGTTCGATGGGCTAAGTTGATCGACTGGAGTCCGACTCGGTGAACGAGAGTCGAACGCATTGGGTTGAGGACACCTAGCGCCTGGAAATCCGGTCTGACGAGGTAACGCCATGTGATCAGAGGGACCAGGTTGATCGACAAGACCACGCGGGTGCGATGGCGTCCGACGCAAAGGGGCGGTAGTCGAATGAGTCGGGCTGTTGTCATAGCTGATGGACAAAGATCCGGTCCTTCCAGGCACATCTCGGTGATTGGGATGGCCATATTGACTTGATAGGATGAGTGGGTTGTCTGGGCCTTTATCTCTGTCGAGTTGGCGGGGTGGTAAGTTATGCATCGTGGCGATGACTATGTATGTGTGCGACCACGGGTCCACGAGTGTTCTCCGGCGAGTGATGCTGAAAAGAACTGGCTAGCGAGCGATGTCAAGAGCTTGGTAGATAAGAGGGACAGTGAAGTCTTCTATCTTCTGACTAGCAAATGCCAAGAAGTTCGAGAGGGAACAATGAGTTTTCTATCTTCTGACTCGCGAAGGTTAAAAGTGTTCGCTTCTGGCTGTTTCTTTCACTTCTCCTGTCCGGGTAGCGATTTCAGTTATCGCTCGCTTTTTAGGTATAGTAAGAAGAATCTCAGAGAGTGAGTTTTCCCGTAGCTTACGCCGAACGGTGCTGAGCAACGTGATATATCTGTTATTCACGAATCACAAGTTGAGCCTATGAGATCCGAGATAGCTGTCGGTTCTGTTCTGGAAGCCTGGTCTGATTACTTAAGCGTCTCCTGCGGCGAAATCGCGGCAAGGCGTCGTCAAGCGGTGATCCCACGTCAGGGCGTTGAATCCTTGCGGCGGTTTCACGTTAAGAAGTTGGTTTCTTGCGAAGAAGTCGCGTCATAAGCCCGATTCGAGTCGCTTTTTCTTCTTCTTCCTGTAGCACGCTGCACGTTTACAGACGTTCCAGTCATCTGTCGACGTCTCCTCTTTACGGACCTTGCCAATCTGTGGGGTTGCGAAATAATCACGGATCAGTGTTGGATTCGCAAAGAAAAAGAAAACAAATCAAGAAAGCAAGCTTGCATGCAAGTATCGAATTGCGATCACACGATATCTGATATCGTAGTGGTTCGGTGTGAGAGAGGAAATCCCTTGGGCTCTAACTTCTCGAAAGCCTGTCAGTGTCTGAGCAACGGTGCGGCGAGCATAAACTCAAGTCAGCAACACCAAAAGGAGCTCAGCAGAATGAGGGGTGTTCGCTAGAGGTAGGTTTAGCAAAGGTTCGTAGCCAAAAGAAAACCCGCCACGGCAACCTCGCGAGCAGTGAGCACGCTGCTCTTAGGCCGCAACTGGACTTATAACATGAATGAAACGGTCTGCCGGAGATGGAACATGGAAGACGTTCTCCCAACAGCTAAACATGCCATCGCGCACCCTGCGAGCATACTGCTCCAAGGCCGTGACTGGTTTGCCACGATTTGCCATCGACATAAATCGAAATAAATCCGCTCTTCTTGCGGCGTATATAAACCCCGTTCTCAGTTCAGCGGTCCTATGCGAGGCTCGAGCATGGCTTGGCATACCTCGTTCTCGTTAGCGAGCCCTTTCCTTGTTGGCGACTTCAAAAGTTCTCAGACTGGCCAACAGCTCCTGCTCAGAGGCCCCGAGCGACCACGACTGTGAGTCTGCGTCGCTGCGACGCGCCGGAGACTGGAGTCGCCACTCGTCAGCAACGACTTCCGCTGCGCGCCTCAAACGAGGTCACAAGGACTGGGGGTACCAACTCCGAGATTCCATTGGATATTATTGAGCTACACGCTAGGATTCGGATGATTACGCCGAACGGTTTTGATCTCTGGCCTGAGAGGCCCTCGCTGAATACCTCGCCTCTCTTCACTCGACTACTTTTCCCGACGCGAAGAGTAGGCGTTGCTGGACACCACTCTTACAATGATGAGTTTTTTCGTCATGCTACTTATGCGTACATATAGGTAATTATGGAACATTGCGATCCTGTAACGGATTGCGATCATGCATCTGGCTACAATGCTTTTTCTGTGGTCATCGATGTCAGATGACGATGTTTTGAACTTTTTATCTGTGTGAATGATCCTTTCCTGTTTTCATACCGTCATCCCAGCAAATCCTTCACGCTGTCTGATCCATTTCTCCTACCCGTCTCAAAGATGCCTCGTGGTCGTCTCAAAATTCCTGGTGGTCGTCTCAAGAGTCAAAGATCCCTTCTGGCCATCTAATCACTTCCTTCCGGTCGTCCAAACAACTCCTTCTGGTCTCCCAGACAATCCTTCCGGTCGTCCAAAGAGCACACGGAAAAGGGGCAATCATAAAATTGGGGACAAGAATAGTCTAAATAAGGTTGTTTCCTCCGAACTATTCGTGTACGTACGTCGTACTTGCAACGAGCCACAAAGCCCAATTGCAGATACAGATATTCCTACCTACCTATATCAACACCGCTACTACGGTCATTACCCCGGCCCCCCGCTCCCAGTGGAGAGCAGGAGGATGTGACGTACGAAGAAAAGAAAGCCAAATTGATTGAAGAGAGATCCTCGCGTCGCTGTGAGAAAAAGGGTCCACAGAGCCCGACTCAAAGAAGCCTCTCTCTCATCCCCTTTGGCTCTGCTCCGAGAAAGTAATGCAGTATCGTGCGCATCATATGTAGCGTGTATATAGCTCGTTTTACCTTTGTTTCCGTTTCGCGCAACGCACAATAATGCCTCAGAGTCCCTGTATGCCCAGATGCCCCCGCGACGAACGGGTGGTGAGCGCTCAGCAGGGAATTACTCCATAAGAGAAGTTCTACGGAGGTCTGGTGCTGGGGCGCCTTGTCATGGTGGCGGAAGCATTGAAGCATTGAAACGCAGTGCTCCAGATCGAGCAGGGATATGGGCAAGGATAGGGCCCAGGGGCAAGGGCAGGCATTTTGACGGATCTGTGTGCTGTGAGCCGTGAGTGAATTGTCGAGTGCATCACGCATGACGAAAATGTAACCATCTCGGGTTTCGAGACCGTGTCGTTGGAATTTTGCTTGGCGGAAGAATCTTCCCGCTCACGGACTGAGGGCCGGGATCTAGCTGATACCTCACCTGCGTCATCCCCGTCTTTTCCCTGCGTCAAGACTGCACTCAACCCATCTGGGACTCGGGAATATAGCCGTCCTTGCTTAGAGAACCGCGCGGTGAGTTGGGCAGCGATGAACTCGACTAGGTACCACATCGGCAGACAAGTCTCCCTATCGCTCGGTGCCACCACGTACCTGCATATCTCGCCGCCCCGAGATTGTGCGTACTACGACCGGATCGTGACATCCGTTGGTCTATCGTCCGTCGTTCGTGATGCCCTGTGCAAGCTGAGACAGGTCATCTTTCAGCCAAACGGCCACATCACCCAACACGCCGGGATGAACATGTCGCAGGCAATGGCCTAGGTGTGTACACCTACTCTACCTAGGTATGGCCATCCCCTTCTGTTTTGTTGTATAGCAGTATGTACCACAAGCTGTACGGCATACATACAAGGTTAGTCACATTCCCCGCAGTTCAAGAGTATGATCCTTGGCACGGGAAGCAGACCCCGAATCGATACGCTGCCCGTCGGTACGCTAGGTCAAATCAGATACCGAGTCGAACGAAAGGGTTCTGTATCCTTGGTGGCGAGTGGCAATG
Organism: Claviceps purpurea; assembly: GCA_029405325.1. Lineage (NCBI taxonomy): Eukaryota > Fungi > Ascomycota > Sordariomycetes > Hypocreales > Clavicipitaceae > Claviceps > Claviceps purpurea. The sequence goes on along the minus strand of CM055782.1, from coordinate 3,875,521 downwards.
CTTACTTTACTATTGGAAACGCTGATGACATGTCGAGATGCTCATGACATGTCGTGGTGCTGTAGACATGTCGTGATGCTGTAGAGGTGTTGTGATACGTACTCGTACAACTGACTCGGGTGACTTCACAGAAACTCCGTGGCGCCATGCAGACTTTGGCTATGCAATCTTCATCGCAAGAATACATGCCTGTTTGACAATTACTGGCCAGGACATGAACACTCTGCAGGAAAGGGGAACAGGAGTCTCTCGTCTCGAGTCCAACACTGCAACATGGAACCACGATGTATGTACTACTAACTACCTAGGCATCGAAAGACAACCGTTCGTCCTGCCTGTGGCGCTGATTGGCATTACAGTAAACATCGGGAACATCGGGTTGGAGCCTGGAGAAGAGGTTGCGGAGAAAAGGGGTGGGGAAAGGTGGGGAAGGAGCGAGCCGCCCAAGCAGAGCTGAGTGAAGACACGGAGCTCCCCAGAGAGTCAGAGACAGAGGCATGCGCGATGTCGATGTGGTCAGCAAGGAGTCGAGGACACACAACTTGCAAGTGACGAGGAGGGGACCGTGGTGAAAAGTCGGAGATGGCGACCGAGACGGCGGCCAAAACGGCGATCCCGATCAGATGTTGGGCTGCAATGGCACCAGAAAGGGGGGATGGGAAGGTAGCAGGCGGCAGCAGCACAGCAGCGGCACGAGATGAGTCCTTTGCTTGGAAATGCTTCTGCTTGGAGTCGTCGCCTTGGGATGGTTTCACGAATGGATGAAGTTCTATGTCCTGGGTGCGTGAAGTTTGAACAAGACGGCTTTCCACTGCCTGGTTGCGCCGTCGGATACTCTGATGGGGTGGCATAATGCATTGCTTGTTCATTGGCTTGTAATCAGCTGGGCGTTGATTGGCTTAATTCTCGGTCTGGACCGGGCCTGGGATTGGCAGTTGCATCACCTAGGAGGTAGGTAGGTGCCTATGTATACCTATGTACCTGTAGGCTGTAAGTCATTTTGCGTGCTTCGAGTCAAGCCTCTGCGTCATCAAGGCAGGAAGCGAGGAAACGCTTGGCGATCCTTTTATAGGTCGCATACTCCGTAGAAGGAGGCCGCATGTAAAAGAAGCAACGGCATTGGAGAGGCATATTGGGCACGGGCACGGGCAAGAGATGCAAAAGTAACGCGGCTAACCACGGCGAGCCCGCAGCTCACATGAACATGGAAGCGAATCGAGCGATGCGCATGGAGAGGAACTATCCGCAGCCAAGACGTTCTTCAAGGCAGTCGAACTGAGCTTCCAGACTGGAGAGACCGGAAAGCCGATTGCATGGCCCACCAATTCGTTCGATCCCGGAGCCGTCGAGACTCGAGACTCGAGAGTGAGAGCCTAGAGACCAAAATACGCCACTAAGCCCAACGGCCCAACGGTGTCGGGTTGTGCAGAATCCCCTCCAATCCTTCCATCCCCGGCCCTCCCTGGAAGCCTCCAAGGCACGCACGCAGGGGTTCCATCCAGGGTTTCGCCTCACAAGTTCACAACTGCCACGAGCTCGACAACCAACTACTTCCCAGCTCTACCACCCAGTCCGTTGACGTGTCACGTACATGGCCAGCGACTCCATGGCCGGCAGTTGAGGACCCAGCATGATAAAGCCATCGAGAGCAATGTGCCATTGGACGGTGGACTGTAGACATTGCCTACAATACTCGCAGCGCCGGTCATGGCCGCTGTTGCTGACAGCTGTTTGTAGTGTTACGGCCCAATGGCAATGGGATCTAAAGGTTGAGAGGCGAGCCCGACAAGTACAAGTCAGTTCTCCTTTGCATGGACGCAATCTGACTTGGAAGCCGAAACTACCTAGGTACTATAGGTAGGTCTAAGGTGGCCATCCAGAACAATGTTCCAGCCCCCCATGATCCATCTGGGATTCCCAGACCACCACTCGGGCGCGCCAAGCTACAAGGCCAGCAACTGAGCAACTGAGCAATGTCACCAACAATGCAGCAATGCTTCTGCTTCTGCTTCTGCTTCTGCGGGGGCCGTTGAACTCGTTATGAGGTATGTACCTCTTTATTTAGCTCTCGAGACTGCACGGGTGACGTCGCTCCACCATGGGTTCGCCTGTTTCGCCTTATTCGCCTTGTTCGCCTTGTTACGCTCGTCGCTTCTCCGTCTTCCGCTGGAAAGCTCCCGAGAGGCCAAACGCCACGCCAGGTCCCCTGTCTGTTCAGACTAGCCGTGATCCTGGCGGGCTTGGTCTGCAAAAAATCGTCATTTCCATCGCCCTCCCCCGTAGCGGAATCTAGGTACCTAGGTACGGAGTAGATCATCTTTCCTCTTTCATCATTTGTCTTGTTCCTTTGCTGGCCCGCGAGCTGTTGCGCGCCTCCCTTGTCACCTCTCGAGACGCGGACAGCAACAACTTCGTCCTGTACAACAAACGCCACAAGCTTATTGCCCTCAGTTTGCAGTTTCCTGAACAAGAGTTCCTGCGCTATAGGAGGGCATGCAGACGTCCAAGCTCGACCTCCTCTCGGCCCTCCACCGCGTATCATCTCGTCGCCGATATCTTATCCGCATCTTAGTTCAGCGTCCCTTCGTCGACAATTTGGACCAGACCTCGCACAAGCTTTCCACGGCTCTCAGCCGGTTCCGTATCTTGTCCTGTTACGCACTTGTTTAATTCTTCTTAATTCTTTTCCTGCCATAAACGCGTGACTGTCAACACGCGGCTGAGGAGACGAGGCAACGAAAGCTCGGCAAGCGACCCCCTCACGAGTCACCGCACGTACCAGTTCGGCCAAATCGGTGAAAGAAAGTTGAAGCCGAGCGACTGAGCACAAGAGGAGCTTGGAAAACGAAGAAAGAGTCGATCCACTGTGTATATATAAATCGCAAAGCAACCGTTCGGACCAACGTCTTGCAACGTCCCACTCAAAGTTCAACACCATGCCCGACCGATATCAAGGGTATACCCCAACTGTTCCGGGTCGTACATCTACCTACAACCCAGCTCGGGCCTCTGTGCCTACGAGCGTCGGATATAGCTCCATGTATGCTGGTGACATGCACGTTGTACCAAGTGCGAGCCACGGCCACCATATTACACCAAGAGGCTACACCACCTCTGTCAATGCTGCTGGCGTCCCCACGACCACCAGGACCTACGCCGTTGTTCAGCAAGACTCCAGAGCAGTGTCCAAGTCTCGAGACATTGGCAGACCCCGCCGGTCGACGCTGGATTCCTCATCGAGGCCTCCTGTGATTATAACCACGACCCAACTGGACAGGCCACACGCCTCCTCATCTCACACCTCTCACGCACGCTCTGGAAGCCCAACCAGAGACGACTATCGGGATTCTGATGACCAAATTTATTCGGAGCCCGCTTCTTCTGTTCGATCGCGGAGTTCGACTCGACCTTATCACGCTTCGAACTCTAATACAGCCTCTGGTCGGCATCGAGAGCGAGGCGACAGTCATCTCAGCGCTCATGACTATGAGCCATACCACACCTCGCGCTCATCTATCACTCACCCGAGCGATCCAAGGCACAGCACGGCAGCTATCGACTACGGAACTGAGGGCTACCAGTACACCAACGCCGGAGAACTAGTCAAATATGACCTCGACCACTCGAAGCCAGGCCGCCCATCAAGAAGACAAGATAGCTTGGATGGGGGATACTATCGCCCCAACACTACCTACGATGTTGATCGAAGAAACTCCAACGTCAACGCCACGCACGACTTGAACCGCTTTCCGAGCGGACCAAGTCGGCATGCCGAAGGGAGAGGAGGAGGCCCCCCTCCTTCTACTCGGGGCTTTGACAAGATCAATCGTGGCTATGACGTCCGAGACGCCCTTCCTGCCACTTCTGGCCAACCTTTGGCTTCCTCGACTCTAACTCACCTCGAGAGGCCAGGCAGCGCCAGTGGCAGGCGGCCGCGCCCTCTATCTCTCCACCAAGAAGGCGACCTGCGCTCGTCGCATCACGATGAGTATAACAGAACGCGAGAAGATGAGCGTCACATGCGAGATTTGCGCGACCGTGATCGTGAACGAGACTATGAACGCCGCGGAGAACCATCTCGATATCAGGACGACAGCGTCGCATCTCGGGGATTTGGCATCCGCACTGATCTTCTGGGCACTTCAGTCGACGGTAGAGACCGCCGGCGTGACACGCGGCTTGACGAACCACGCAGGAGATCGGACGAAGATCTATGCTACGGACATGACAGAGACAAGGATGGCCGCCGTCGAAGCCGGCTATCTCCGGATCTCAGAGGGCGAGGACAACGTGTAAGCAGCGAGGATGGTCACGATCGGTCAGAACGCTCCCGAGTCCGCGATTCTTTGGCCACGGGCCTTGGGGCGGTCGCTACGGCTATAGGACTGGTGCCAGCCGTCTTCAAATCACAGGATAAGCGGGAGCAGGATACGTCTCAGCCACCACGGCGACGTAGCCCCCTGGAAGAACGCGACACCCGAAAAGAGGCCCCGAGGCAACAGAGAGGACCAGAGCCGGCGCCGCCGTCACATGAGAGACCACGGGAGCCAGTTCGAGAGAAGCAGCCCGTCAGGAATAGTCCACCGCTCATGATTCGTGAAAAGGACCCTACTCAAGAAAGGGACCCGCTGCGTGAAATAATCCGGGACAAGGAGCCAGCTCGGGAAAGGGAGTACCTCCGTCAGAGAGATCCTGTTCGCAGCGAAAGAGACTATGTCAGAGAGTCCGCCAGAGAAGATGCCAGAGCTTTCAGTGATCCTGTGCGACGATCCTATACCGATGCCCAAAGCAGTAGCCAAGCAGCGCGGCACTCGGGCTCTGACTCAGACGACACGAAAAGACGTCGACGAAGTCGAAACTCCAACCTCTTCGATCCGAATGATGCCTCTGACCTGAAACAGCTGAAGGAGCAGCTTGCCTCCATGGACGCCAAGCCCAGTAACAGGGACAGGGACAGGGACACAAATCGACCTCCCGCAGCAGACAGACCATCAAGAGCCCGCTCACAGTCCCCATCCAAGGACAGAGCCTCGCACGGATCCCCACCTCAAGACTACCTCTCACGGCAGGATCTCGGAGACGAGCCCCGAGGCCGCGAAGTTGCCTCGCCAGAATCCGACAACAACAAACAGGTACGCGTTGTCTCGCCGCCCAAAGAAAAACCCGACGGCAAACCCCTCCGCGGCATCCTCAAGCAACCCAAGGCCAGCTTCCCCGAGGAAGACAACCCAGTCCGAGAGGGCGTCGCGCCGCACAAGGAAGATAAGAAATTGAAGGAAGTCCCCCCCGGTGCACGCTGGACCAAGATCAACCGCAAGATTGTCAATCCGGAGGCCCTGACCGTGGGGAAGGAGAGATTCGAGGTCCGTGACGATTTCGTGATTGTGCTTCGCGTTCTGAGCAAGGATGAGATTCAGGAATATGCAGCAGCGACGCAGGTCTTGCGAGGTAAGCAACCGACCCAAGAAGAGCCGAGCCCGACTCAGTCTGCCCCAATTTTTTTTAATTTTTTTGAGTATGTACACTGTACGTGACTGACTGACACCTTTGATAGAGCGACGGCGCAATAAGCACGATAGTGGCCGGGATCGAAGCCACGATGGAGAGCGCAGCATTGGCGATGATGATGTCGAGGATTCGGATCGTCCTCGTCGGCACCGTCGCGTGCGGGAAGGTCGTGATGGGGAGGAGGGCCAGGGCCAGGGCCATGAGGAGGGCCGGGATCGGAAGCGTGATGATGAAGGGCGTAGGTCGCATAGGCAATATGATGAGGAGGAGTATCATGGCCGGTCGAAGGAGGGGGAGGGGTATCGATATGGTCAGCATAGTGCACGATCTTTCAAAGAGAGGGAGAGGGAGAGGGAGAGGGAGGCCAAGGGGGAGGGGAGGGGGGAGTCAAAGGGATAGGTAGGTGGGGGCTTTATACGAAATTATACCACATGGAAGAGAAACAGAAAGAGAAAGAGCAAAGAGATGGGATATGTGTGCTGGTACTTCATCTGAAGGCGTGTTGGATATGATTTGGCATGTGTTTTATCTTGTCTCTGTTTGAAGTTTCTCGAGTTTTAGTTTTTTTTTGTTTTTTTTTTGGAATCTCAGGCCAGAGGGGCTGGATGGTGAGGGTGACTTGGCTGGATGAAGGAAGCATTAATACCCCCTTTGAGAGAGGCTTGATTTATGAAGGAGATGCGAATGCGAATATGAATACGGACGCGGATGCAGATGCAGATGCAGATGGATATGATTGCTTGCTTTGACGTAGTACATAGTTGCAGAAGCATATATCTATGAACTACGAAAGTGCTGCTGAATACTCGAAGATTCATAGACATGACACTCCAAGTTCACCCCATATTCAATCCAGAGTACAAATGCCATACCCCCCCCCCCCCCCCCCTCTCGCAAGCACCAAAATCAAACGATTCATCAAGTACTTGAGGTCTTCGCATTACCGAGTACACACTACCAACTCAGTCTATAGCATCACGCAATAATCAAAACTCGCCGAATACATCCACCATCTACCAACCTATACCCTCACAACTTGATAGAAACATCCCAATAGTCCAACGAAACCGCCACAGCAGTCACCGCCCCCATATACCCCAAGAGAATCCCCATCGTCTCCACAGGCCTACACTCCAGCGTCCGCACCGTCATATTCACCAACCCCGTCAGCAGATTCGCCACCAGAAACACAGCAAGCCCATTCCGATTATACGCCCCCAGCACAGCACTCGTAGCCATCTTTATGGCCTCTCGCTCCGTCGTCGCGTCCTGGGCATGGGAGTACAGCCCCGGGAAGAAAAACGTTTCAACGGCGCAGCACGCCAAGATCTGGATCGTGTTGAAGGCCGCTACCCACATAACGTAGGGCAGGTTCGCCATGCGGCGGGACACGTTGAGCCCGAGGCCAAGCGTGTAAGACGTGGACAGGTAGTAGAGCGTAGACCAGAGGGCCGCGCGGGCAGCCATAGTCCTAAGGAGGGCTTTTCGCTCAAGACTTGCTGTGGAGTTGCCGCCGCCGCTACTGCTGCTGCTACTGCGGCTGCTACGCGGCAGAGCAAACATACCCAGATCTTGCCCCGCGAGAAAAATAGCCAAATACCCAAAGAAACTAAAAATGCCTTCGCGGTTCATAGACAAGAGGTCCTGCCGCGGCGCCGTCAGCACATACGCCTTCAAAGACGTCGTCTCCAGCAAGACCTGATACGCAGCGCTAAGCAAAAACGCAAGCGTCGCATACGAGGGCACATAGCGTAGGACAGCCTGAAACGTGGCCACAAAGGGCGGCAACAAGCCGAGCGTGAAGAAGAAGTTCCAGTGCACGCCATACTCGCTCACATGTTCCGCGTAGTCGAGGCCCTTGACGCTGAGGAGGCGTATGACCCCCAGGACGAGAAGCGGGAGGGAGTGTCGCGCTGAGGAGACGAGGCGTCGCATCAGGCCGATGGAGTGGCCCGAGGCGCGTTCCTTGAGGACAGGCCGCGCGGCTACTACGCCGGCGGTGAAAACGAAGGATCCGACGCCTATGTCCATGAGGGAGGTGCCCCAGGTTTCGACCTTGGCGAAGCGTCGTGGGAAGAGGCGGAAGTCGACGGCTAGGATGCTGACGCAGGTCATGATCATCATGGCGCCTCGGTACCAGGTCAGGAAGGGCTTGATGGGCATTTCGCTGAGTGGCTTGGCTCCAGGAGCAGAGGCAGCCGGGGCTGTCTTCTTCTTCTTGAGGGTACTGCGCACTTTGCGCGGCGGCATTACGTATACAAGCGCTACGGGCGCGAGGAGCAGCAGAAGCAGCAGCATCGGCGTGCTGGCGTACAGCGTTGTGGCGAGTAAGAAGGCGCCCACATGGAGGAGGAAGTCGACCGCGTAGCTCAGCGGCGAGGACGGACTGAAGAAGGACTGGCGGGCCTGGAGGGCGGACCAGAGGAGGATCGCGACCTGCAGGTGCGGTTGAGCGTTAGTATGCGATACGCTGGGTGAAGAACACAGAAAAGGAGAAATGAAGTAAAGGAAACCGCCCCATAGATGGGGAGGCCCGAGGCTGGAGCTCGAGAGACGGAGGGATGGTTTGAACAAACCGGCGCAACGGCCGTGACGGCAGCGATTTCTGAGACGGGGCCGCCCGAGAGGTTTGACACGAATGCCTCCTTTTGTTGCTTGTAGCTCGACTCAGACATGGCGATGGCGTCCTCTGTCTTATCAATGCATTGTGCGATACTCAATCGTCAGTTCGTAAGTCGTCAATCCGTTTAATTGACAACTGGCAGACGCAGACTTCCTGATGATGAGCAGTCCCAACTCCCAAGTCAAAAGAAAAGAAGCCACAGCCTCGCCCCGCTCCTCGCGCCCAAGGTCCCAGTCATCCAATTGAGGCGAGGGAGGTGGATCCGGTGTCCGCAAGTGCCAGGACGGATTTGACGCGACGCGACGGCAAGTGCAAAAGGCTTGTTCATCCTCTTGTCGCCTTCTTATACTCCGTGGAGTCGTAGTCTGTAGACACTCGTTGCACAAACAATGGACTCTGGAGACCTACATACTCCGTACGGGTAACGCACAGGTACCTTAGTACATACACGTACGGAGTACTCCGTACCTACGTAAAAAAAAGCACTCCCGAGTCCCGAGTCCTAATCGTGCAAGCCGTCTGCTTGCCAAGTGGGCAGCATGCGAGGGACGAGCGGCGGCATAAGACAGCGATAAACTTTTCTTCTTTTCTCTGCCTAATCCATATAGCATTTACTGTTATGTCGGCCCGTAGCCCAGTGAGGCTGCCGCGACATTAGATATCAACGGGCCTCCGCCCCTAACAAGAGCGATGATCCTCCAATATTGGGATAAAAAGATGATAGCTTGAAAGTCCTTGAGAAATTGGCACAACCGTGTGCGTGACTGCTTTTAGAAGACATAAATTAGGAAGAATAAGAGACTTTCGCCAGTCCTAAAGATGAGAAAAGTTCGAAACGCCGATGAGCTGCTCAAGGCAAAGTTCTGTAAAGCCTTTACCATCGGCGGGCAACCGAGTGCGGAAGAATAAAGCCGTTGACGTACTCCGTATAGAGCCACGGAGATAATATCTAATTTGTCATCAGCAGGAGCAAGCACATCATCGCATCTGCTGCATCTATCCGGTACTTGTCGACTGAGAAATTATATTTAAAACACTTCGGGTGTGCGCAAGGTCGAGTGATCCTGTGCATCTGCAAATAGTGCTAGTGGAACTCGAAGTGGCATGTACGATGTGCTCGAGTCATAAGAAGCGAACCCACGCTTCTCCCATGCGCTGTCATCTCCCAATTCGACGGGCGTCTGTCGTCCCTGCTGACGGACGTTGTATCGAATTAGAGAGGCGTTGCCAGGAGGAGTCTTCATCACGGTGGATGGCTGAGGAACAGGGGCCAGTCGTTGTGCGTCATTCGCATCACCATCGGCCCGGCTGCCCCAGGAGGTCTGCAAAGATAATCAGTCTTGAAGTTTTATCATGAGTCAAGAACATAACGCAGGTAGCTTTTCGCGAGTAAACACATACCATGTTAAGAGTAAACAAGGCATACAGCTTGATCAGGCCATGAAAGTAGCCAAAGGCAATGCTGAGTGGCAGAAAAACAATGTCACTGGGGTTGCGCCTGAACAGCCCCATCAACTTGACAACCTTTGTAAAAGCAAACATGAAAATGAACTGTGTCCAAAAGGCGTATCGGCGACGTTCCAGGTCCCAGCCTGCCGTCGCCCACCAACAGGACGCAAGTAGCAGCGGGTCCACCGCAAAAGCCAGCGAGGTAAATGTGGCGATATGAAGCGCGTATGTGCACCACCATTGCTGGCTACAGAAACATCATCAGCTCCTGAAAGTATTTGCCATGGAGGGGGGCCGAACCTACCGCCAGATGTGCCTCTCCCTGACGAGGCTAGTCCAATTGCTTCTCCAGTTGCTCCGCGCCCATCGGGAGCATTGGTAAAGGAACTTGTGGCCGTTTTCGAGGGTGGTCTCGAGCTCGCACTCCGGACTGTACTGAACCCAAGTCTTCCACTGATGGCTGACGAGCCAGCGCGTGACAAAGTTGTCGTCGTCGGCGTTCAGAATCCAGCTTCTCCATTTTTCATTCTGGAATCCATGCACAAAATCAGGACTAGACAGAATCTCCGACCGATATGCTCCAGTCCGGCCAGACATACATGAGGTACCACCATCGATCTTGTGAGTGGCAGAAATTTCGAAATTCCGGCGCTCAATATAGGCTGCACCGAGCCAGTTCCATGAGCGTGTTGCCCAAGAGCCCGATCGCTCGCGCCTCACCCGCTGGCAGGTTCCAACCCCACCCATTTTAGGGTCTTCAAAGGGTGCCAGGATCCACGGCAACATGGTTGAGGGCCATGTCACATCGTCGTCGGCCATGACTGTAATGGACGTCATGACCTGTGGCAGTGCTTCGCAGACCTGGAGCCTCTTGTTCGCAATGGAGCTTTGAAGCACTCTTACATTGGGGCTGTCCAATGACTGGGCCAGGCGATGCAGAGCCTTGCTCCTGTCACTGGTCGTCACCAGAATGAGTTCCGCTGGCTGACATGCGAGAATACTCTGCAGTGAGGGCAAGAGCTCCTTCATGGCGTTGTGGATTGTGGGGATTACGACCGTCACGTCGTGGTTCGTGAAGGTCGGTTTCACCGGGAGCGGTTTCGACTTATACGTCCAGTGGCTCACACAGTGAACGAGAAGTCGGAGATATCGATGAATCCTATACATTGGCCGATTGTCAATAAACACAACAGGAGCAAATCTATCTTGAGACAAAGGACGAAGAACAAGATGTTGGCTTACCAGAAACACCAGAATATCCATGCCCAGAACGTGGTAGAGTACCAGAACTCAAAGGAAATTTCGAAGTAGTCCAGGGTTTCAGACACGAGTGTGCTCATGTCGAATATGAGGACTTGCATGACGTTATAGGGATTTTCAATGTACCAGAACCAATGATACTCTTTCAAAAAGCGCAGGCGAGAGATGCAAACTTTTTGACGTTGCCTCGAGGAAGATAGGGGAGGAATTATACGACGGACATGGCCAGATATCTTGTTGAAACAAAACAGGTGCCGCCAGAGGCCGGAAAACGTCGTTTTTATAAATATTGTATCCCTCAGTAGTCTCGCGGCTAGTCTCTGTGAATTCGGGCAGGGCCAGGTAATAAGGTGTGCGACTTTTCTGTGTTCTTTTTTGTGCCGTTCTCTTTCTTCTCACTTTGGAAAGAGCAAACGAAAGACGGCAAGACGGTTTTTTCCTAGGCAGAGAGTGCACCGATCAAGCTCCGCCACCTTACTGATTTGAGACTAAGCAAATGAACCTGAAGAGAAAGCAGTAGATTCGCCAATGGACGGACGAGACCATTCATTCACAGGATCGCATCATCAATGTGAAACTCGTGGTGACACACAAGTCCACCCGGTTCACGTTGAAGTAAGGTGAGGACTTTGTGAGCGCAGCGCAGTACACGGAACAAGCAACAAAGAACGAAGAAATTAATGTAGATTTCAATATGAGATGAAAATAGAGAAAGCCATGAACAGATCAGTAGAATTTGAGATCTGCGCTGTATGTTCGGAAGCCCAAGCAAGATTCAGTCCTGAGAATGCGTATGGTTATTCTCGCATTATCGAATCGAGGAAAGAGCGTTCAATATATACACACGGAACACGACTAAGAAGGACGATCAAGTAGCATTGGAACGACTACATACCTAGGTTGCTCCCGCAGAGGAGCACCTCAGACTTTCACCATGCTATATGCATGAACACGGAGTTCCAAGAGGATCCCAAAGGCAAATGTTTGGTGAGTGCACAATCCAGATATTCATTGACAAAGAAGGCATCGACCCAAAAAGCTACACACATGTACCCGGGCTTGCTCGTCGCAAAGAAGGCTTGGCTAATGATGATCCAGTTTGAACGTCCAGAACATGGACCTGAGGGGGGTGGATTTATAGGACTGTGGTCCGGTGGGGAAGCATAGGGTGGGGTCTCCCCAGCTGCAGGGGCGTGAACTGCTAAAAGATCGGCCAGGCACCATCTTGAATCTTGATTCTTGTTCTTGACCAAGTATTTGACCAAGTGCTTGAGCAATCGAACGCAAGTGTAAAGCTGCGAGTGGCACTTGGTGCTCGTAAAGTGAAGTGATGTTCAAGTGAAGAAGCGCGACATGGGCCGGTGAGTAGTTCCTTCCCGTCGTTCATATAAGTACATGTTGAGGCAAACATTTTTCTTCGGGCGGCGGGCTCGTGTTGTGCTCATCTCGCTGCAGAATGCAACATTCAACATGCCACGCATTTCTGGTGATGCATTCATGTTAGGGCTGTTCCTGCCTGTCCTGTGGAGAACTGCGTCTCTGGCCTGGTAATGAGTCAATGACTCGACTTTTCTCACATCAGCCCATCAGCAAGGTCGGCGAGCAAACAAAAGCAAGTCTAGATCACCATACTGAAGTCAATGACTTGAATCCTGCGGCCAGTTCGGTGCTTGCGAACCAGACTTTGTCTGGCCCTCGAACACTTGACACTTCAAGTGCCCACCCCAGAGCACATGTCGAAGGCGAAACCCGCTCATTCGAACGACACATGAGCATTGGGGCACGTTGAGGTCAGCCTTGAACCCGTTCGATCGATCGACGCTCGGTATCTGCGGAGCTGTGGGTGCTTCTGATTAATCAAAACAGAACACCAAAACTTAATACATGATTTATAGGTGACTTGCTTATTCGCGTGTGTCGTGCGCCGGCCATGATCCACCACATAAACGCCCTACGCCATATTCCGTCGATCCTGCGGCTTATTACATGGGCCCGGCCGGGCCCGGCCGTTGTTGCCAGCGCTCCCCATAAATTCCATCGATAGATGATCGTTCATTGAGTGTGTTTTCTACGATACGAAAAGATTTACCGGCTACCTACATATTGGCCTTTCCCGGGCAAGAACAGAATACCTAGACGTCGATGAGCAACAGGCAGCGGCTAGAATCGACGACACACCCACGGCAAACAAACTGGAAGTTGAAGGTCTCGCGTTGAAATCTTGTTGGCCCAAACATGCTCTGTGTTTACACAGGCTTCACGCCGGAGACAATTGGCATTGGGCAGGTCAAACTTAAGAGCAACAAACCCGGAGATGTACAATAGCCTTGGCGGAAGGGTCTTGAACCGTCGATGCCGTGCTCAACAAAGGGCAGCAGCAAGGTTCAGTCAATGGGAGGGAAAGTAGTAGATCGGGGAGAGAGAAAAAGACTACCTACACGAAAGACTGTCAAGATGTCAACTGCCTTGCCAAGATCGCTGTAAGCCTTCGCGGCAGTTGTGGTCGCACGCAGGTACTCCGTATGTGTGTATGTACTTCAACCGCCATGTCCATTCAACGCAATGCTGCCTTACCTGCCTCTAGGCTTTACTTGTCTTAGAAGTTTCACACACATCATACATGCGGCATGCCACACGCACACTGGGTCTAACGCAAGTTGCAACGCCATCGTGTGGCCCTCAGCCACCGCCTTGACTGCTTTAGCAAGACGCGGCGCAATTCATATCCGAAGATAATTCGGATTGCATTCTCCACTTGCCATTGTTGAAGGGTTTGTTTCCCAACGGAAATACAGAGCCTTGCAAGGAACTGCAAGTAACGTGTGTACAATTTTCAATAACCACCGTACTTACGTTCGGCTTATTCCGCGTTGGCTATGTAGTCAGCAGGCTGTTACATATGTATATATGTCACGACTTGACACAGTGTTGACGGTGACAGTTGCACTTCAACCGCTCGCGATATCCAGTTAATCTCACGGAAACCGGTAGGCCGGGATTCGACGGCACATCAGCTTCATTCGAGGCGAGCATGGCACATGCGCACATGCGAGGAGTTGAGTCAACAGTGAACACCGAATACTTTTTTCTTGTAGGCTGTATGTAGCTTTACGTTCGAGGGAACGTCGACGTATGTAACCCACTTTGGAATGCCGGTGCCAGGTGGTCGTACAGAGTACCTACATATGTAGGTACACACAGTACCTCCCAAACGCAATCCAACGGTGGCGGAATGATGCCGATAACAACTGCAACAACAGAAGGTACGTGCCTGCATCCTTGCAACCTTGCAGCATGGCACTCCACATGGACTCGACGGAAGCCTTATTTCGCATGCTTTGTTTCTATTCTTTGATGCTTCACTTTCAGAACTTTGACAGTCGACTCCCGGAGCTCGGGGCAATGGTGACGGCTCCTTATTAATGGTGCAACACAAAGTCAAGAACCAAAGCTTCCCGGGACGTGGACCTTGAAACACCATGACCTGTGCGACGTTACCTAGGTATGCATGAGTTATTCTCCTTTGGGCAAACGCCACTGAGTGCCCTCGCCCATGATTTGCTTGCGGGTCAAGGCTGAGATGTCAGCTCCTTCTTGCAAGTATTTATGCACACACTCTCTCGATGACTTTTATTCTCCGATTGTTACGATTCATTACTTGCATGACCAGTGGACAGATCGCGAATGACTCGAGAAACAAACTGAACGGACGGCCCATCCACAAGTTACCTAGGTACCTACCTACAACCCTTCACTTAGTATAAAGAGAGCCAACGATTCGTCCTCATCCTCGCTTACCTCGCCCTGTCAGGACAAAGCCACCGTAGATTTTATCGGAGGCATCAGAGCACATCCCGGCAAGCTTAAGCCCAGACGTTTTCTGGGTTATGTTCTTGTCTGCTGCAAGGTACCGCAAACTTTGGCGTTTGATGCTCATGGTTATGTTGGTCCATGAAGACTCCATACACGTGTGCAGTCATTGCCAGTCACCACGTACCAAGCATGAGGCGGTTGCGTCTCCTCTACAGTATGCTTGCTCTACGTTTTCGTGGCATTTCCTCATCGGGCCGTTATGAAGAGTATGTCGGGAAACCATGCGCTCTCGAGTGCAGGCCACATATCCTGACGACCGTACCGTGTTATCCATCTGTGTGTGTACACACGTATACATAGTCCGAGTCTTCAGCCAAGGCCGAAGCCAAGGTTCCCAATTACAGTTGCATAATTGACTGCGTCGGCAGTTACGAAGGAACTACTCGCCCAAAATGCTGGCCATTGCGCGGTCTGATCGCCTAGCAAGTTCACGGCCGTTCTCTGCGACAATGAACCGGAAACTGCCCGGAGATATCAGCTCGCATTCACGTCTGTCTTCTGCCTGAGAGCGAGCAAGCTCGGTGATGAGCGACCTAGAACCGTTGGCATTCGAGTTCTAGAGACTAGGAGAGGCTCGTCTGACACGGCTTGCGGTGCCTGACGCGAAGCGAAGCCTTCAGCCGCCCATCACATCGTCGAGACTGAAGGAAAATCTGGGCGGGCCACGTCCGAAATAGCCTGACAGAAATCCTCCTTTACGTTGGAGTTCTCCTCATGGAACGAAAGCCTTCCTCAAGGATCTGAGCAATGCGCCATCAGCCATTACGTCCCAGCTGTTGATCTTGCCTGGTCGTAGATCACAGACGCAAGGTGTGACAAAATATGAAGGTGCCAAGTGAAGTCGGAGGAAGAGGCCGCTGAAGATTGGAGGCTGGCGTTTTGCAGATAAGCTGAGGTGACATCTGAATCCTGATACACCACGTTTCAACTAATTTTGAGCGCATACCGTATATATCTCAGTCAGCAATGCTTGGTGTGCGCCGCGCGCGGGACAAGCCGACCGGCGACCTAGGTTCGTGCCGCTAAAAAGTCCATCTCGTGTGAGTCGTGGCCAGGCTCAGCAGCCTCTCTCAGGCATTGAAAGCTCCCGAGGGTCTCCCACCGTTCTACGAGCGTCAGGCATACACTCATCGAACGTATCGATCTTGCGATGAGAGCTGGCTGGTGCCTAGTTCAGTGTTTTTCGTCAACGCCCTCTACTACGAGCATGCAGTTCTGCAGATCCTCGAAATTCGCGACAATGAAGTCAACCCGGTAGAAAATGGCACCACGTGGTAATCGCCAGAATAGGTAGGGGAAGTCAAGGAGTAGCCCGGAGAATTGACGGAGTAGAAGACGGGTCAGAAAGATGGATGGAAAGGATGCAAATGGGTTTCGATCCTTATTTTTCCACTGCCTACCTCCCGCCGCCCGGACCTTATTATTAGCGTCCCGTTCGTCTGGCTTGAACTGGATGGTCAACCGTCCAACGCGTTACCGAAAGTTCTAACTTCTCTGAGATGTCGGTGAGCGGCGTCATGAGGTCCGCGCAGTGTAGGTAGGTACAGGCTACAGCGGTACACGAATGGCGCGGAGAGGCTGTCCGGTAGGTACCTACGGTATGAGGTACAGAAACAAGGGCTTGCGGGTGAATCCGATCTGTGGAGATGTCAAGTATGTTATGTACCTAGGTACATCTCCAACGTGTGTCGCCCATTTGGTTGGAAGTCTTCTTCCTAATGTCGCTGACGTTGTTTACTCCGTAGTCTGATAGGTGACGCGCGAGCTACGTGTGCTTTGAATCATGGAAGCCTTGATGGTCCTGCTGGTGGAGGAAGATTCTTTTCTTCTTCTCTTCAACTTCACCTTCTTACCTACTCCGTATTTCTTCTGTTCTTCGTTTCCTGTTTTCCTTTTACGGAGTAATCACGAAATCCTTCGGTTAAATGACCCCTGAGACCCCTGACTACCTGTACATAGGTACATATATGGTTCATATGTATGTAGTTCATACCCCGTCCGTAGAGCGGGTCATGTGACGGACTGGCAAAGGCTCGGCCGGCCGGGCATCGCCGGGCGTAGCCGGGGTTCGTGATTTGTGTCTGACATCTGTACGGACTCGGAGTATGTATGTAGGTATCTTTCTTACGGTTTCAAATCCATTCAGAAAAAGAGTCCGGATGTGGCATATGACAAAATCCCATGCCTCAAAAATATCCTGAAGAGGCTGTAACAGATGTATGGGATGAGTCAACGTAAATTCATACCTCTTGCAGCATTTCAGGCTCCACGTGGGTAGTTTCCGATTCCATCCTAATCATGAGGCATACGAAACCTGTTCGACCAGTCCTTTTCTCCAATGAGGCTCAAACACGGACACATCACGTTCAATTCATACACCCCCATCAAGCAAGAACATCACACGGTCGAGGAAAGAATGTATTGATCCGGGTGATGATCCAAGAAACCCTCATAGAGAAAAACTAAAGCAAGTACAAGAAGCAGACAATCCTGTCTGAATCGACCTGCCGTGAGTACCACAGCATCACACACCATAAAATGTACGTATTGTGCCAGTAGCCGCGCCGCTCATAGCCACTCCAGTCAGGGATAAAAAAATATACTCATAGAAAGAGAGAGACAAAAAAACACACAACGCTAAATCCAAAGCTGTGATACCCAAAGGACGTGACGAGAAAAAGACGCCGTATCAACACTGGCCAGGCCGTGTGTGTATCTTTACACACCCAGCCATCATCTTCCGCCGTCCAACTTCCTCATCCACCCCGCTCATCTCCGCCATGCACCTCTGAAAGAATAGGAAAAAAAATAAAGGACAAGCCACGTGCTCTGTGCGATGCTACCCAGAACACTTCCCCTTCCCAAGTCTTCGCAAAGGAAATCCAATGCCCTGGCCCCTGACATGAACGCAGCCATGACAGTAAACGCCTTGAATAAACCAAAAAAAGCACCCAAGGCAGAAGAGAAAAAGTTACCCCTCCCCCCCCCCCCCAAAAAAAAAGCATTGCACTCCGTCGTTACCCAAAAGTAGCGCTGCGTCTCCAAGAACTCCATACCCGAAGGAAGAGATGGCAAAAAAAAGGACGCATGGTTCGAGAGTAGCCAAAAAATCAAACCGCGAATAACCCAAAACAAGAAAAGAAAAAGACGGAACCGGGAGCCACAAGAGTGCTGTAGACCTGGAATGATGGCCCGGTTGTTGAATTGGAGTGTCCATTTTTGGCCTTGGTTTCGCATTTCTTTTCAAAAAAAAGCATCGTGGTGCATATGCACCAGGCCAAGTTGACGAACGGATGAATAAAGCACGTCGCAGCAGTGGTTTGTTCGCTGCATGGTGGGTAGGTACCTACCTAGGAGGTAGGTAGGCATGGCAAGCGGGGCGTCATGGCGTGAAAAGATGGTTGGTGAGGAAAAGATACGAGTCGGCACGAGTCATGATCGTGCCGATATCCAGAGCATCCGCATTTGCTTCTGCTTGTGCAGGGGCGGCTCGGCTCGTGGCTTGCTCCTAGCGTCTGCCGAGCTTCAAGAGACGAGTGCGAAGCCACAGGACAAAAGCGGTCCAGACACCTGCCGTCTTCTGCTTGGCCGTTTTGGCCGTCTGGATCGTCTTTTCTCGCTTGGACGAGGCGTAACGAACATCATCGGATCGAGCAGAGGAAGCGGGTTGCCCGTGAGTACCAGGGTCGACTTTTTCTCGTGCGCCACTCAACGAGTCTTCAGTTCGCCACGATGATGATGGCACCTCACGAATGTCGTTGCCGCTTGACAAGGCGATGTCGGCTGCGCTGTCGGTGGCGGTACATTCCTTGCGGAGACGAGATTGCGTCTTTTCTATTCGATGAATTTCCTTGCTCTGGGCGCGCTCCCGCTTGCGGCTCTGTTCTCGTGCGTACTTTTCTTCCTTGGCCCGCTCCTTGGCCTCGAATTTGCGGCGGGCCTCAAGAACCTGCTCCTGATGAGTCGAGATGTCCACTTCGCTTCGAGAACGGAGGCGAAAGACACCCATGTCCAGCGAATTGCGCAACGGCGACATGGGGGTTGCCGAGGACGACGTCACATTGGTCTGCACAGTGGACAAGGTGGACAGAGTGGTGGTCAAGGTCGTGGCTGCGGTGCCCAGGGGAATCGTGGAGGCTGACAGCGGCGAGTCTGCTGCCAGCGAGGACAAGTTGCTCGAGTTCACTTCCGACCTGCTCTGATTTACAGATGCAGCGCCGAGGCCACGTGCCTGCGCCGAGGTGCAACGCGTCGCCGAGATTCGTGTCGTCTGGTGGTTTCCATCCGACAACGAGCTGGTGCGGTGGCTAATGGCAGAGGGACGACGGTAGGATGACTGATAGAGAGGCGGCCGAGGGTTCGTCGAGGTGGAATGGGTAGATCGGAAGGAGGCGTACGGGTCGACGCTGTCGTCGTCGTCGTCGTCGTCGTGCTCGGTGATGGTCGGCGAGTATCCCGTGGCGATGCCGTTCTCGAACGACGCTCTCGAGTTTGCATACAACAGGGGAGGCGTTGATACATGTGGCGTTTGCTGGAAGGGATGGACGAAGGTGCCGCCGTTGCGGCCACTCTTGGAAGTCGCAATGGACGAGGCGTGCGAGTTGCCGCTTGTTGACCGTACGTGCGAGTATTTACCTCGCGCGCCATCGGCTGCTCCTCCCGCAAAACCTCCGCCATACCCTCCGGCATACCCAGCGACAGGTGCTGCATAATGATACGATCCATCACTGTCATATGTACCAAAATCGGAACCGGCGGCAAAGCCTGGCGACGGCTGGTCGTCCCACCCACGGTCGAGATCGAGCGACGACCCTCGATCCGAATGCGAGTGCAGCTTCTTGAGGATGGGCTTGACCCCATTTCGACCTCGCGGCTTGGCGAGCTTACCCGACGGAGGGTGGTTGAACAGAGACAAATGGACCTTCGCAGATGCCATTTTCGAAGCCGAATTAGGGTACCTGGAGACTTTGGGAGACGACTTTCGAGATATGGTGCGAAGGTTCTCTGTTATTGCCGCGGCACTCGGTGTTGTTGTCGATGGCGATGGAGCGCTCTGGAAGGCACTGCTGTTGGTATGAGGCCGAGGTCTTACGCACAGCTGTCGGGGCAGAACATGTTATGCGGATTCTTATCGTTGCTGTCGTTGTCGTGGTTGCCGTCGCTCAATGTCACACAGAAACGCCGTCAAATCAAAGACAAACGCCAAGATGCGGGAATCTGCAACGAGAGGGTTTGCAGCAATTGGTCGAGGGGGTCACGGACGAGACACGACAAGCAACAAGAGAGCAGAAATCGGACACGGAGGATGATGAGAAGAAGAATAAGCAAAGCAAGGAGGCAGGCAAGCGGTCCATGGAACGAGATGGACTGCGGACTTGCGGAGTGCGGACTGTTGGGGAGCAGCGAGATAAACACGCATCCACGCACCGCCCACTTCACTTGCAGACGGACGCAACGCAGACTCGCTGTGGCGCCGCCTGTGGGTTGCGCGGAAGGGGGGCGGCCGGGGACGGTGATTGGACGGTCCTCGGGCGGTCAACTGTAATAGCTGGTCACTTGGCGCAACTTCCCTCGGTTCGTCAGACGCCGCTCCGCCAGTCCGACAAGTCCGTCACTCCGTGAGTCTGCCACTCCAGTTCGCTCACTGATCAATTTCCATCTCCAAATACCTACATACCTGGTAAGACGGAGTACTCTGTACAGCCAGACTGGCAGAGTCGTCCACGGTCCGACCTCTCCGTTGCTGACGGATGACGCGGCGGAGGCGTCTTGAGCTGCTTGGCTGCTGAAGAACGCACACGACGCACACCGACACATGCAAGCAAATTGATATGGGTCCGTTGTCGTTCGATGGATGCATCTTCATTTCCCGGTCCGTGATGCCCCATGGCTAGGCAGATGCCTGGGATACATAGATTCTGGGGTCGGCGTCTTGTAAGTTGTGGCGCAGGCGAAGGGCCCGGATTGGACTCGCCTACAACCGTGGCTCATCCCGGTGGCAGTGTGAAGCGTGCGTGGTTGGCTGCCTCCCCGTTATTAATAAGCCGCCAAGTACGAAGTACGGAGTACCTGCAGGCTACATTAGGTACATACCCCGGTCCACCGTTAGTCTGCCTGCCCAAGCTAAGTTCTAGGTAACTTCTAACCACCCTGGCCCGCCGTTCTACTGCCAAGAAAGAGAACTCAAGAGTCAAGAGTCAACATGTACGGAATGCGGAGTAGAAGAAGCTGTTTGCGGGCTTTTCTGCCTTCTTCTTCCTCTTCAGTGAGGAGGCCGTGCATGGCTTTGGAGTCTGGACTTTGAACTTTGCCGTGGCCCGTAGCAAGGCAGTAGCGGCGCAGTAGCGGCGCAGTAGCGGCGCAGTAGCGGTGCCCGTAGCGGCCCACGAGTTTCTGCGGGCCTTCATCCGGCTTGTCACGTGAATGTTGCAAGGAATTCCGATGGTCATCAATGACATCTTACAGACCGGTACTCCGTAGGTGCAAGTCACTTGTATGAAGTTGTATCGTATTCATTATTCACTCAATGGGTAAATTACTGCTGTTGCTGTTGATAAGAGCGTGTGTGGCATTTTAAGTTTGTTGGTTGTCACGCCAAGATGGGATCTGCCTCATCTGAGCTCCTATTTTCTTGGTTTCTGCCGCCGAATCAACAGAGAATGGCAGTGAATGGCACAGGTACCTAGCTTGATATGTGTCGCTCAATGGATCAATGAAAAGGAGCCAACTGCTCCGTCAAGGTACCCTATGCAGCATGGGATGCCATTCGCCGTCTTCAATCAGCGATTCATTCGTACGCCACGACTTCACTCGCTACAGTACGTGGCGTCTATGCCTCACATCCCATTCCGTCGCGACGAAACTCAATGCAAAGAATCTTGGTTTCAACACAATTATCTGTGACGTAACAGCTGTGATACAAGTTCCGTGGCGAAGTCACTGCAAGATCCCAGGTCCAGTACAGTAGGTAGGTAGGTATGTATGTATGTAAGTATGTATGTACCTATGTGTGTACTCCGTATGTAACTTCTGGTGATTCCTTGACCTTCCTCCCCCGCTGTCACGTGGCAGACGGCGATTGCTCCGGCTTGCCTTTGTGGGCCACATGCAGGTCCGCTTCCGCAAGCTTCAAGCAAGTTCAGCCTTCTCTTCGGATCGCACCGAAGCCATTGTTTCGCTCCATCCCGCAAACCCGCAACTCACCTCCTCTTGCAACCGACAGCAATGTCATCGAGGTTGCCACTCGTGCCGTCATGGTCTATGAATGGGATGAGCACCAGCAGACATGTCATCGATTGTACGTCGAGGAGGGCAAGTCTCTCACGGAGATCAGAGACCACATGAAAACGGTCTACAAGTTCACCCCAAGGTGAGTCACCACATCGTCGTCCTGCACGTGCCTTGTCATCTCTATAAGCAGCGTCTCGGGCTCGAGTTGGCACCTCAGCTTGATCCTCAGCTCGATAGCGTTTGCTAACTGCCGTAGTGAACGCGCATTTCAATCGCAATTTCGACGCTGGAATTTCCCCCTCAAGCAGCGGAGCGTTCCCGATGCTGACCGGGTAGAGAGGCGCGTCAAGGAGCTATGGGAGAAAAACTACTCGCAGCGCGATATGCTAAGGACCTTGAGGGAAGAAAAATTTGATGTCAGGCCAAGAGAGCTCGTTCGATTGCGTCTGCGGAATCAGTGGCTTTTAAGACCGTCCAGAAAGGAACGACCGAAAGGTTCGGAAGACGAGAGCCCCTCAGCAGAAGGGCCACAAATATCGACGGCAGAAATTGGCCGAGATTCACCTTCTTCACATGCGCAGCAAGACCTGGCTCGCGATGAAGCTCACCAGAAAGCGCACGAAGAAGCTAGTCTCTCGCAACGGCAGCAAAAACGGAAGGCCAGTCGCGCGGTCGGACAAGATGGAAAGATTGTTCGCTTCCCCTCCGAAACCACGCTTGACGAATCGCAGCAGATACTATGTCTCACACCGTCCGCGTATCGTGACTTGAGGTCGAACTTCCAGCAGATTTGCGAAGATGAGGGCATCATCAAGAAGTCAGACGCCGGAGCCGTGAAATGGGAGTGTGCCAAAGAAAGACTGATTCGACAGATGCCCGAGCTGCAAGTCACCGCCTGGGATGTCAGCGATAAGATGAAGTCTCGCCAAGTGGCCCTTGATGTCATCTGCACTGATGTGACCAAACGGATGCGCATCATGGGGGCGAAAATGACATTGGCAGAGGCCAAGAATATCTTGGGTATCAACCCAGAGCAATTTCGTGAGATTCGCTTCGCTTTTTTCCAATCGCTCGACGAAGTCGGCGTCACGGGCCGAATGAATGCCACGCCTGAGCAATGGGAGAGTGTGAAACGAGCTTGGGGCTGCAAATCGGCTCTGCTGCAGCAGATTCTTACCAATATGAAGCCAGATCAGGTGCGCGCTTTCGACGTCCTGACAAGGACTATCCTGAAGAAACGGCAAGATGCACAGCGTCTAAATGCTTTGAAGTCTTCTCGCGAGCAGCCGCAGCGGCAGCAGCTAGAGCCGCATCAACCGCAATCGCCACAATCACAGTCGCCAGAACCACAGGCGCAACAGTCACAGGCGCAGCAGCCACCGGCGCGGCAATTACAGTCGCGACAGCCGCCACGGTCACTGGAGCTTCCACGTCGTCTAGAGCTGCTGCAGACTATGCCTCGAAATCAGCCTGCTAGGCTAAGTCACCGCAGAATCTTGCGGAACAATTATCCAGATACTGGAGACGGCGCGGCCAGTTCGGATTTGAACAGCATGTCGGAAGAATCTCAGATCCCACAAATAGCTTTCATTCCATCCCACAGCACCATGGGGGCGCAGCCTTCCAGTTCAACCGAGCTACAGACTTCAGGAGCACCGCCACCCCAAGATAGCGTGGCGCATCCATCTCGCGCTCACAACGTGTCGTCGATGGCGGACACCAACGTACCTCTGGACCCGCAGTTAGAATCGTCGATGCTTCTGAGGCCCGGTGGCCGAACAAATCCCATGAACCAAACTTATGTACAGTCCCGATTCACCCAAGAAGCCTCTCCGACACCTCTGTATCAGCAAATCCAACCTGCACCCACAGTACGCGCGATATACATGCGCCTTCATCCATCATCCAGCGTCTTTGGGACCGACTTCAGCGGCCTCTGGGTAGCGACCCTGGGGTCTCAATCCGTTCAGGAACTTCGACAGATAGCTGAGGACAAGTTCCCCGGAACGCATTGTGCGCGGATTGAAGCTATACTCAAGGACGGGAAGGGAGGAGAGATACCGCTGTATATCGGTAATGACCCAGAGCTTGGGGCGTATATCGCTCACCTGAACGGGACAGCACCTACCTTTAACGTGCAGATGGTTTGGAACGCTTCGTAAGGTTTGTAGAGGGTCGTCAGGGCCAGCTGGCTTGCCAGGATACTTTTCTATCGGTGTGCATGGTCGGTATACAGTTAGCATGTCCCAACTCCTCATTTCACTCAAAAGAATACATTGGATGAATCCGGATATACGTGAGATTTGGTTTTAAAAAAGTTTGATGGTAATCCTCAAGCGCATGGGCAAGCGTGACTTGTAAGATTCCTGTATGTAGCAATCGATTTACGAGTCACCTTACGAGCCAATAACAGGTACCTGGTACAGTACATACCTCCTAGCAGCAACACTGTGGCGCTGTGGAACAGCGGGCCAATGCTCCGGTGCGCTTTGCAGCTCCTCCTACCTACCTATGTGGAGAATTCAAGATTGCTCCGACCACGGCCAGACAAAAATCCGAGGCCAAACATGGCTCTATCGTCAAGCATTGGCTCATATTGAGGCTCGAGATTCCCTAGCGACGACGATACCGACGCCGTGGCCCGTCAAGCGGCGAAGCAAAACGTAGACAAAATCCGTCTCCGGCTCAAGGTAGTCCGTCGCAGACGCGGGTCTCCCGCGAGTATCTGATCTACAGCAGCGTGTCCAACGCAGAGCAGTCGGCCAGATGGTCAACTTGGCAATGGCGCAACTACAACTCCGGTCGATACAAAGGGCGAGCCTCTCCCGCACCGGCGGCTTCATGACGGCGCGCATAATCCTTCACAACTGGCCTGCAAGTCGGTATTATGGTACCGAAATCGAACCCGCGAAGCCGCAAATCCAGCGTATGACCAAGGAGACGAAGCCGGGGAAGTCTTTCCAGGGACTGGTCATGAGCAGTATCGGTGCACGACTGCGTCGAGAGGCTGAATTGCGCGAGGAGTATGAGAAGTGGCGAATATTGACAGATCCTGCCAGGAATTGGTCGATAACTTTCGGTACGTGATTGGCATATCGCGAACGGGACGAGAGGAGCGAAGACGTTGAGCTAACTCGAGGGGCGGGCGGGGGGCTATCAGTATTTGTTGTCTGTATCGGCATTGCCTACTTCCTCGGCACATTCAACCCTCGCGAACCCGACCATGCATCGGTTTTACCTCTTTCGAAAGCCAGAGAACCCTGGCATAATACCAAAGTCGAAAACATGCGTGCCGCCTGGGCGGATTTCATCAAGCTCTTGGGCAAGGAACACGTCAGCACGTATGAGCCGGATGTCGAGCTGCATAGCGGATCGACGTGGTCATCACACCAGCCGAAAGAAGATGAGAAACCATTTTGTGTGGTCTACCCGGGGAGCACGGAAGAAGTGTCACAGATTATGAAGATCTGCCACGAGCGGCTCATCCCTGTGGTGGGCTACAGTGGTGGCACGAGCCTGGAAGGACACTACGCGCAGACGAGAAAGGGCATCTCGATCAACTTTACCAGAATGAACAAGGTTCTTGCTCTGCACAAGGAAGATCTGGATGTTGTCGTTCAGCCGGGTGTTGGCTGGGAGGCGCTAAACGATGACCTCGCCAAGCAGAACCTCTTCTTTCCTCCTGATCCCGGCCCAGGAGCCATGATTGGCGGCATGGTGGGCACTGGATGCAGCGGCACGAACGCCTACCGATACGGCACCATGCGCGAGTGGGTGCTAAGTCTGACAGTGGTGATGGCCGACGGCACGATTGTCAAGACCCGGCAACGGCCGCGAAAGAGCTCTGCCGGCTACGACCTGACCAAGCTGTTCATCGGGTCTGAGGGCACCCTCGGGCTAGTGACGGAAGCCACGCTCAAGGTGACCGTGAAGCCCATATCTACCAGTGTCGCCGTATGCTCATTCCCCTCCATCGGCCATGCGGCCAAGTGCGTAAGCAAGGTCGTCGGCGAGGGCGTACCCGTCGCAGCGGTGGAGATCCTGGACGACTGCCAGATGAAGTTCATCAACGCCGCCGGCACGACATCTCGGTCCTGGCAAGAGGCCCCCACGCTGTTCTTCAAGTTCGCTGGCACGGTCGCCGGCGTGAAGGAGCAGGTCGCGCAGGTCCAGGCGCTGGCGAAACAGGCTGGAAGCAGTAGTTTCGAGTTCGCCAAGAACCAGGACGAGCAAGACGAGTTGTGGAGTGCGCGAAAGGAGGCCCTCTGGAGTACCATGGCCATGAAGAAGGATGGTGATAAAATCTGGACGAGTGATGTGGCTGTGCCTATCAGCCGCCTGCCCCAACTGATTGAGGAAACTAAGGAAGATGTGCGAAGGAGTGGACTGACGGCTTCTATTGTTGGGCATGTGGGTGATGGAAACTTTCATAGTGAGTTTGAAGACGGCGGAGGCTGGAGGATGTGGACGCTGGGGCGTTATACTGACCATTTCACGTAGCTATTCTGGCTTACAGCGATGCCCAGCGCACGAGAGCCGAGGCCATCATCCATAGGATGGTCAAGCGAGCTGTTGAGATGGAGGGCACCGTGACTGTGAGTTTTTAAATCCTGCAGGGCTTTTGCCGCGCATGGAGTCTCCGAGAGGCATTTTCTTCTGAGACATGACTAACTGAGTGGTGTAGGGCGAGCATGGTGTTGGACTGGTCAAGAGAGATTATCTGGCTCATGAGCTTGGGCAGTCAACAGTTGATGCTATGCGGCTGGTACGTTTATCTGTTCACTTTGATCGATTCTTCTCCTCAACAGCCCTTCTTTCGCGCTATTTGCTTTCTGACCGTAGCTGACATGTTGCACTCTTAGATCAAGAATGCGTTCGACCCTCTCTGCTTGCTCAACTGCGACAAGGTGGTTCGCGCGGAGAAGCCGGAAAAGGGTGAGGTTATGGAGTGGTGAAGAGGAAGGTCTGGAGAATCTCTAGACGTCTGTCTTTTCGTGTACAACAAATAGTGTTGACAGCTCCTTGATGAGCTTGTCGAGCATTTGAGCACTTGGGTACGCATGTGCTGCCATCTACCCTACCCACCATCTCATGCTGTCGGCCAATGCTCTCTCTCTCACATGGCCTTGTGGACTTCATATGCGTAGACAACAGAATGAAAGAAAGGAATAGACTCACGGCCATGCAAAGTGACATCCTAGCAGTCTCCTTGGTGTGTTGGAATTTGCCCTTGGCAACCTGCGTGTAGATTGACGATGAGATGGTGAGGCTGAAAGCAGCCGTCTTCTGGCATATTCCTCGCAACACTTGCTCTGTCTCTCTGCCTTTATTTTGGTTAACCATTGAGCCATTCGGCATCGCAACACAAAAAACGGCCATGTCGACTGCTGCTATTCTCTGCGCTTTGTTCCGTGCACCATCATGCATTGGTGGGTTGGTGCCCCGCGTGTCAGCTGCTCCAGCTCCCAAACGCGTCACACTGATCCCGGCTTGTCCATCCAGGTACTCACAGTCTGACGCAATGCCCAAATCTACCAGCAGCTACATGCAGGCAGCAAAACACATGCAGGCTTGTTGCGTCACTGGTCGCTCGGCCGTAATCTCGTGACAACTGCTGCAATGTGATCTCGCCGTTCCCCATGACATTGAACTTGGACGGCCTCTCGGTTCTCTTCAATTTGGCCAACGTCACTAAGCACCAACCCTGATGCGCATCACGACACACAAAGACTCGAGGCTTTGCATTACCAATCTTGCTGTCCATCTAGGCACATTGCCGCCTCACTCTGCCCCGCGCCGCCCGCTGCCTCTTATCGGCTTGTCGACCTTTTGGACTCTGGGAGCGTAGCTGCTCTCATTGCTCCTAATACTCGTGGAGGCCGTCAGCATGTCTCTCCTCACAGCACAGCTGCATCCTGGCCGAGCACTGGGTTTCCTCAGTACGTTTTGTCACGGTGCAGCATGCTCACTTTCCAAAGACACAGCACGGAGTATCTGATGGCTCAACTCTTGTCTAGTTCTCGGCGCAACACTTCACGATGTTCTCACACGCCTCAAGTCCGAGCCCCAACGCTTTCCCCAACTCGAAGTCATCTACTCCCCAGAAAAGCCCGTAACGGAGCCGGTATGCGTCACTCTGCCACAGAACGGCCTACGACTGCGCTTCGATGGCCCGGAGCAGAGGCTGCGGTTGATCGAGGTTGTCGACTTTACCAAAACACACATCACCTTCAAGGACAGGGACCTCATGAAACCCTCGTCAAACGGCACCAAGGTGGCTGGTCCGTCTATTTCGGGAGAGTCGTCAATGGGGCCTACTTTCCGACACATTTACCACCGGTTGCTGGGTCCGACATACGGCGGCGAGTTTCTGCCACCCCCGGCCGGGAGTCGCGACGACGAGCACGGCATTTACGTCCTGTCGTACCCCGGCGTGGCCTTTAACTTTTCCCTGCCAAAGTCTGCCTACTCCGCGGACAAGGACGTCGTGACACTGCTATCATCCTCATCGAGTCCCAGTCAAGTTGCCACGTCCATGGCCATTTTCAGCGGAGCGTCGTGGGCTGAGGCACGCCAAACGCTCTGGACGCAAGCACTCCCCAGCGTCAAGCAGACGTCGGTTCTTCCACGCACAAAGGACGTGTATCCGGACCAAATCTCCCTTGTGCGTATTCACGGCGGAGGCAAATTGGATCTTTTTCGCAAGTGGACCAAAATGGCCTTCCGGATCCAACTCGGCGCGACGACGCCGCAGGAGCTAGTCATGGAACTCGGACCCCCGAATGCCATTTATCGCAAGAATGAGCAAAAGATGATTATCCACAAGATGCGCACGACGAGCAATGGCCAGCGCGGTCGTCCCAGTGCAGCTTCAGGCACAGGCACAGGCGCAGGCACCGCAACAGGGACCGGAACCGGAACAGGAACATTCCAACGCCCAGAGGACCTGACCGACACAGATCAGTCGTCCATGAAGACCGGCACGGATGATTCCGACAACGACGAGGACATCGGTGATCCGCGAGCAGACAACCCGAGCGCATCCGGCGAATGCTTCTTCAACTACTTCTACCACGGCTTCGACGTCCTCCTCTCGCCAGCTACGTCACCCTCCGCAGCGCCGCCGGGCCGTTGCGTCACCGACGAAGCAGAGAATCCTATCCAATCGCACCCATCGGAGCGTCTCGTTGCCACGAAGCTCGTCCTGCACGGCAATGTCCCCGGGTCCTATGAATTTAACCGCCATCGCCGCTGCCGCTGGGACATTGCCTATCTGGAGGAAGATGCGCACGGGGAGGGGGAGGCGGAGCAGGAGCAGGAGCAGGAGAAGGAGGGCCCCCAGCGCATTACGTCCGAGACGCGCTTCGAGGAAATAGAGCGGCGCATGAACGAGAAATGGGGGTCGGCATATTCCGCGGGCCACAAACTCGAGCGGCAGCGCGGTATGGCTCTGAACCGTGGATGGGGGGATAGTCCGGGGAGTAGTTGTGAGTTTGTGGGCGGATGGGAAGAGGGTGATGATGAGAGGAGGAGGGATGTGGAGAGTGGGGATTCGACGACGACACTGTTTGGGTTTCCGGGGTTGGTGTTTGAGGTGCTGAGGAATAATTACGTGAATACGGTGACCGTTTTTTGAGATGCCTCGTGCCACACCAGTGGGGTAGAGGGAGAGAGGGCTAGTAAGGACACGCAAGAACTCGCAAGCATTTCGTTGTGTTACGGTGTTGTTGATTTTCGGGTGCTGTTGTTAGGAGATGTTTCTTGCCTGGTCGTATCGTACGTATATCGTACATGCATAACGGCAGAGGATGTGATGTAAGGCACGTACATGGAGTTTATTATTAGCCCGAGGAAACATTTCGTATTCGAGATGATCTCGTCTTCATCAAATACATAAATTGGGAGCATGCAAATGTGCTAGATAAATTATGACTAAGTCTACGCCAAGGATATGTGAGGATGAAGCAACCTATGGTACAGATTTCTCATATTCCGACAATACAGAACAGATACAAGCAACGGGCATAGACGCTTACACAATGGGTATACAATATGAGGATAACGCCGAGGCCGTTTCTACAAATCCACACTGGTCCAATACCCCCCCGCCTTAAACGCCAGCGACTACCGCCGCTATTTTTCTCGATGCTTCAGTGACTGCAGACCAGTCTTGTGCTCAGTGTGATGCTTGCTCAGCTTCTTCTGTGTGATGCCGAAGCTCACGACCAAGCCGACAAAGGCTGTGCAGGTGAAGAGGATATACATCTGACGCAGGGCAGTCCAGTACGCATGTTGGACGACCGCCGCATCGTTTCCGTGCAGCTCGGAGACGATGTGAACGCTGGCGGCAGCCTGTGAGCCAGTGAATAGGGCCGCCACTTTGGGATCAAGGTTGCTGTAGAGGTAGCCCTTTTGGGCTTGCATCTGGTTGTTGAAGATGACGCCGCCGACGACAACGGAAATGGAGGTGCCGAGTTGGCGGAGGAAGCCGAAGCTGGCAGTTGCGACGCCAATATCCCGCGGTTCGACGTTGGTCTGGAGCGCGATGAGAGGCGCTTGGAAGTTGGGCCCGATGCCAATACCGGCTATGATTTGGAAGACAATAATCTTGGCCCAGTTTCTGTCGTCGCCGAGGTCGATGAGGAGGCCGATGCCGAGCGTCATGATGGCGAGGCCAATCACGATGGGGAGTTTGTAGTTGCCGGTGCGCTTGATGATGACGCCGACAATGGCCGAGACGAGGGACAGGGAGAGCACGTACGGCAGGAGGTAAACGCCCGATAGCAGAGAGGTGGCCCCCAAGACGGCTTGGAAGTACAATGGGAGCCAGTAGCTGCCGCCCATAAAGGTGAAGGCGTGCATAAAAGTGAGCACAAAGGCGGCCACACTGTTTCGGTAGCGGAATAGAGAGACGGGGATGATGGGGTACTTTGCGATGCGAGCTTCGTACACGATAAACAGGCCCACGGTGATGATGCCGAACACGATGAGACAGATGACGGTGGCCGACTTCCACGGGTACTGCACTCCGCCAAACTCGAGACCAAAGAGGAACATGAGGGTGCCGCCGATGATGAGCAGGCTACCGAGCCAGTCAATAGCCAGGAGGCCCTCCTTGACGGGCGTCCGCGGGTTGTGAAGCTTCAGCACAAACACAAGAATAACGAGCACGACGCCCGCGAGAGGAAGGTTGATATAGAAGCACCACCGCCACGAGACCTTGCTGGTGAAGACGCCGCCGAGAACGGGGCCCACGGCCGACGCAATCGCCCATACGCAGCCCAGGATGCCGAAGTACATGCCTCGCTTGCGCATGGAGAACAAGTCGGACACGCAGATATTGGGGAGCACGACGGTGCCGCCGCCGCCGACACCCTGGATAGCTCGCGCGGCAATCAGCATGCCCATGCTGTTGCTGATGGCACACAGGAGCGATCCAATCCAGAAGATGACGACGGCGCCGATGAGGACGGGCTTGCGGCCAAATATATCGGAGACTTTGCCCCATATGGGCACAAAGGTCGCGTTGCCCAGCAAGTAGGCTGATCCGATCCAGATGTAGCCCAGGCTGGAGTCGAAGTGGCTCGAGATGGTGGGGACGGCGGTTGTGATGATGGTCATGTCCAGTGCTGCGAGGAAGAGCGCGAGGCAGAGCGCAAAGACGACGAGGAAAGTCTCGAGTGGTGTTCGGCCTGCTTCTTTATCTTCAGCTCCTGCTCCTGCTCCTGCGTCTGCGTCTGCGTCTGCGTCTGCGTCTGCGCCTGCGCCTGCTCTGTCCGCAGAGATTGTCTCCTTGGTGGCATCGAGAGGAGCTGAGGCTGTGGCAGCTTCGACATCGTGGTCGCTTCGATGCGGTAACGGTTGCGATGCGTTCTTCTCGTCGTCTGTCCCCAAGGCGTCTTCCGGGAGGCCGTCTCGCGCTCCATCAACAGTTCGTTCTGAACTTGCACGCCTGTTCGGCGTAGTGGCAGCGGCGAACGCCATTGCTATGGGTTTCCGTTTTCTGTTCCTGGATATGACTTGCCGATGCTTTCGAAATATCCTGCCCTTTGCGCATACACATGTATGTATATATAGTGCGTGTGTGTACGTAGGTGTAAGTATTTTTTTTTTATCACAAGAAGGCCAACCCTTGATCGTCCATGCGCGCCGTGTCTCGGCACAAGTGGCTGCGACTGGCTCGAGCCGGTAGTTTAGCCAAGCAAGCCAGAGACAACGTCCAGAAAGGGAGATCAGAACGAGGCAAACTTCAAAGTGAGTCAGAAGGCGTGAAGATGTGGAGGCCGTCGATGATACTTTAAAAGTCGTCGCGGTCCATGCCTGGCTCAGACAGTCTCGATGTGGGAAAGCCCGCGTCGATCGCTATTTGAATGCCTTTGATCGGGATTCGGCCGAGACGTTTGTAATCAGCAAAATCCAGCAATAGCAAGTTAGCAACCAACCGAGGGAGGAACCTGGTCTACAAATATCATATCCTGCAAACGCGCATAATGTTGTTACAAGGGGAACTTGTCTCCGAGGCTCGGTGTCCGACAATGCTTCCACCTCTCGCTTCTCTCATCCAAGTCATCCCAGGTTGTCGCGACTCGCCAGTCATGATGACCCTATGAAAGTGAGAAGTGGATCGCCTCGGAGCTGATCTGTACCGATGCGCCGCGACGGCCGGCAAGTTGCAACTTGCAAGTTGCAACCATGTATGTACAAGGTACATAGCAGCTGCAGCTGCAGTGGAGGCTCCGCTCATACGTCGACCAATCCGGGCCCAGAAGCGGTCGAGAAAGGCAGTGGCCATTTATTTCCCGCTGACAAATGGAGCGGCAAACAACAACGGGAAGTGAGATTGGCCTGTAAAAGTTGTTGGCTTCGGTTTGCCATCGACATGCATAATGAGCGGAATTTCCGTTGCGTGATTGATTTTCACAGCCAGGTTTTCCAGGGTCTTTCAACGTAACGGCAACGCTCCATTGTGGAAGATCCGCCAATAGAACGTCGCACCCGTCACACGGTAGATGGTCGTCCTCTGGAATGCAGCATTTGCATTTTGCGGACGACCTCGGATATACGAAGCTCCCGAGTCGCGACGCGAGGCCGCCATCATAGGCAGTACTCCGTACAATGGACCTGTGGAATCGATTAGCGTGCTCCGTCGTCGGCCGACTACATACATAGACTATGTAATACCTACATACGCAATTACCTTAAAGCTGCAAATGTACATTTATCCATAAAGCTAGGTAGCCAAAGAATGAGTCCGGGGCTGCGAGAAGCAAAGGCGGGCGCCGGCAAAGTGGTGAATCGTGATTCCCCAGATTATCTCATCGGTACAGAGTGCATACTAGGTTAAATACTTTGCGAGTACATGTGCCATGGCGGCGCAAACACCAATGTACTCCGTAGAAAAGACATCGACTGGTCTTTCATCTTATAAGGAGTAGTACCCAAGTTAAGGCAAGGCTCCTTCATATCTGAGTCGGCGTGTCTGAGTCGATGTGTCTGGCTCGATCCAGCTTGTTGCTGCCGCCGCTTGCCAAGCTAAGTCGTGCTGCGCTGCTGTGCTGTCGACCATGTCAAGTACGGTAGTGATGAGAAGTTCGCGAGACAATCTTGAGTACATGACCCAATTGCCTGTTGTTTGGCATGTTGAGGTGCTTTTACATCGTCGCCATTGTTGCAATGTTCGTGTTGCAAATCAATACATACGGAGTACCGTACATACTCCGTAGGTACGGAGTACTTAGTGCAAACACACTCTGAAATGGGCCAATTGGCGCCGACAAGAGTGGCGTTGCCGTAGCAACACCAGATGCGGCAGCGGTGTGGGGCCCCAAGTAGAGAAGAGCAGTGTGTGTGATTGGAGTGTGATTGCTGTATTATTTACTTTTGCACGCGGAGCTGCATGTACCTCTACTGCCCTCCCCACCTCAGGAGAGCGTCACAAGAGCTCCAGACCACAAGGATCCTGCAACAAGCCTCTGCTCTGAAGACATTGTTTTGCGTCGTCGCTGGTGTTGTCCGCCGTGCATAACATCTTTACGTTATCGTGCCCGTTATCTTGTCCACCTCCCTCAGCGACCACCCTATCCGTTGACGCGCCGACTCGTCACGATTCGCGCCGCCGACTGAAGCCATCATGGCCTCGCGACGAACCACGCGTTCGGATCGAGAGCTGGGCCGACCAACAATGAGCAGTGGCACCCGCTCAACTGCGGGCAGTCGGCTCATTCCCACAAGACAGCCTGCTGGCCGTTCATCATCAATCAGACAGCCCTCGTCGTTGAGTGGCGCCCGAGGAAATCCAGATCGCGCCCGCGCCACCTCTCCCGCCGATTCGATATCAACTGCCACCACGGGCACAAAGCGCAAGGAACGTGACTATGACTCCGAAGTCGGTGGCAGTGTCAGTAGCGGCGGCGAGGAGACAAATATCACAGTTGTAGTGAGGTGTCGCGGCCGAAGTCAGCGCGAAATCAAAGAAAACAGCGCCGTCGTGGTTCAGGCCGACGGCGTCAAGGGCAAAGCTGTTGGGTTGATGCTCGGTCCCAATGCGCTGAGCAACAAGTCATATACTTTTGACCGCGTGTATTCACAGGCAGCGGACCAGAACATGGTGTTTGACGACACGGTCAAGCCAATATTGGAAGAGGTATGTCGTCGGTCCAAACTTCACCTAGACGCCGCCTTTACTGTCACCGCCTAACACGAGTCTCTTCTCTTTTCTTGCCAGATGCTTGCAGGATACAACTGCACCATTTTTGCTTACGGCCAAACTGGCACAGGAAAAACGTATACTATGTCCGGAGACATGAGTGAAACGTTAGGCATGTTGTCGGGCGAAGCAGGCATCATCCCGCGCGTGCTGCACCAATTATTCAATAAGCTGGAAATAGACGATCGGGAACATTGCGTCAAGTGTTCATTCATCGAACTGTACAACGAAGAACTACGCGACCTTCTCTCCGTTGACGAGAGCGCCAAGCTCAAAATCTACGACGATGCATCGAGAAAAGGACACGCTGCCACAATGGTACAGGGCATGGAAGAGAAGCATATCAAAAACGCGTCCGAGGGTATCAAGGTGCTTCAGGACGGCAGCTTGAAACGCCAGGTAGCGGCGACAAAATGCAACGATCTGAGCTCGCGAAGCCATACCGTCTTCACCATCACCGCGTACGTCAAGAAGACCAACGATCAGGGTCTAGACGACTTTGTCAGCGCCGGGAAGCTCAATCTGGTGGACCTGGCTGGAAGCGAAAACATCCAACGATCTGGAGCTGAGAATAAGCGGGCTGCTGAGGCTGGCCTCATTAACAAGTCGCTTTTGACACTCGGCCGCGTCATCAACGCACTGGTGGATCGCGGCTCCCACATACCTTACAGAGAGTCCAAGTTGACGCGTCTGCTCCAAGACTCCCTGGGCGGTCGGACCAAGACGTGCATCATCGCCACCATATCACCGGCGAAAGCGAACCTTGAAGAGACCATATCGACCCTCGACTACGCATTCCGCGCCAAGAACATCAAGAACAAACCTCAAGTGAACCCCATGCTTAATAAGAGAATGCTGCTCAATGACTTTGCCACCGAAATCGAAAAGCTCAAGGGCGAGCTCATCTCGACAAGACAGCGCAATGGCGTCTACCTCTCCAACGATGCCTACGAAGAGTTGACGGCACAAAGTGAGACTCGCCGCATTGTTATGGAGGAGCAAGTAGCCAAGATTGAGACATTAGAGACCAATCTCAGGAACAAAGTCCACGAGCTTTTCGCCATGAACTCTTCATTTATGGGGTTGAAGAAGGATCACGAGGGGACCAAAGCTCAACTCGACGAGACCAAGGGAGTCCTCGACCAGACGGATATTGTCCTCTCTGCGACGCGCAGAACCCTTGCAGAAGAAACACAGCTACGCAAGGCGCACGAGCAGACTGAAGAAAAGCTGACAGAAATTGGCGGACAGCTCATCAGCAAGCTTCAGAAGACGGTTCACGATGTAACGGGTCTACGCGCCAAGAACAAGCGGAAGTCGGACTTGCAATCACTGAATCGAGCCACCTGGGGAACGTCGCAGGCGCAAGTCGGAGACGTGACATCGATGGTAGAGCGGCGGGTGTTGGAGTTCCAGGAAGAGCAACAGGGGCATATTACCAGCATCTCGCGACGAATGAGCTCTTTCGTGGCGGAGGAGCTGCAAAGAACAGTGTCCACACAGGCCTTTCTGGATGAGCATCTAAATGAGTTTGCTGAGTCCAAGAAGCAACTGCTGGAGCAGAAACAGCGATCAAAGGACGGCATGGATGAGGTGCTGGACGGAATCAAGACGATTCGCGATACGGTCAAGGATAAGGTGGGCGAGAGGCTTCAGGTCATGTCACACGCCGCCGAGAAGATTTCAGGCGACGTTTTGCAGGAAATGGTCGTTTTTCACACGCAGGTATGTTTTTTTTGCCCTTGCCTTTCATGAGAGAGTAGGCCCATTCACCTCTTGCCCTTGTGACAGTGGCCGTTTTTTTCGCTAACCTCAGACAGCTACACAACTCATATAGCAACCTCGGCAAAGACTTTAAATCAGTATTCGAGGATCTTGTGAAAAGCATCACCGCGCAACGGAGCGAGGCGGATAGTCTGCGCCGGCAATTGCAGAGCGCCATGAACACGATCGCCCTACAGAATGCGAGCCTGTCGACTCGTGTCCAAGAGGCGCTAGAAGAAGAGCGCCGGCAATCCGCCGAAGACAGGCAGAGGCTCATGATGCAGATGTCAAGTCTCTTCAATGCCCAGGCTGAGGCGCAAGAGGCTAGGCTTGTCGACCGGGTAGCACTGATCCAAAGGAGTGTCGGCGAGTCCAACACGTCCATGGAGACGGCCATGACGCAATACTCCCAAGGCATGACCAGCTGGGACAGCAACGAAAACGTATTGATGGAAGACGTTAAGAAATCCCGCGATCAGCTCAAGAACAAGCTCAAGGATGACTGGGCCGCCGCAAGCGATCAGAGCACAGCCATACAGAACGTGGCCAAGTCCATCCATGCCGAGACAGCCCGCGTAGCAGAGGAACAGACAGACGACCTGGACTCACAAATGGAAGCTCTGGACGACTTTGTCAGCCGGGCAAAACTCGAGAACGCCAGCCAGCACAAAACTCATAACCAGTCGCTGCAATCCTTGTCCAACACGGTTGAACAGTCCTTTGGAAACATAGCAGCCCACTTCAAGACATCCTTTGAACGAGTCAAGAACCTCGGCGAAGGCATGGACCTGGACACAAACGACCTAAACGACGGTCTGCAGCCCCTCGAGTCGCAACTCTGCCAACCACTAGTCAACCTCCGCGAAGGCATCGCAGCCACATCCCTGCAAGAATACCAACCCACAGGGGAGACACCCCAAAAAGTAACCTACGAGTACCCAACCAAGCTACCTCGCACGCAACCCCACGACATCATCGTCGCCAAAATGGACGAAGACCCCTCTTTACTTTCCCTCGGTGACGAATCCATGGACATGTCAGCCGTGTTTCTCGACAGTGGCCACAAGAGCTCGCCTATCCCAAAAAGGCAGTCCAGTGCTAGTCTGCGAGAAGTCAATCCGAATGTTTCATCGACTAGCTCATCCATGGGCACCAGCAACGGCGGCGGCGGCGGTGGTGCAGCGGCGTTTGATCCCCGCGCGAGTATCATGTCCATGCCGCCGGAGCATACATTGCCTAGTTTCAAGAAGCCGACGACTAGGGGCGCCGTGAGCCGCATGGTTGCCAGGCAGCCTGCTTTGATGGAGGGGCGAGAGAATATGGTGCCGGGGAGGTTTGAGCAGAGCTTGTCGAGGAGGAAGAGTCCGAGGCTGAATTGAGGGATGCAGCCGGTCACGGGCGCGGCTTTTGGATAGGCTTGCTGTAGCGGGTTGTTGGAAGGCTCGTGTTGACGACTGTGAAGGACTTTGTTTTCACATGACACAGCTTGGGGATAGGAAAGCCTCTTTACAAAGTCGAGCGTGGGGGGGGAAGAGGTTCGAGATCCTCATTTTCCCCATCTTGGATTTCTTCAGCTTGTGTGTGTTTGATTCTTTGTTTTTTTTTTCAGCGGTGGTTTGTCGACGTGCAATCATTCTTGCTTCACCATTCGATCTGATGGCGTGCGGATTTGACATTATTCGATGCAGGGTTATTTGGCCGGCTTAGATACCCCCTTTTGTCTTTTCTTTTTTTTGTTCTTTTTCGTATTTTATGGGTCGTTTGATCGTTCTAGTATACATTTCATAGGCGTGGGAATAGGGGTGATCGGGACGGATAGACGGGGGTCATGTTATGTATGGGATTCTGTCTACTCTTCTTTTTGCTAACTGCTCCATTGAAGCGAGTTCATATTTTCTTTCGTCCCTTTGAATAAGACGACATTATTGCGCCTGTTGAGCTCGAATTCCCGAAGAGAAGTGAAGTGATGTTGTCTTTTAAGCGTTATGAGGTTAATACGAAGTGTTATGAGGTGGTGATTCGACGAGTCACGAGATAATTCATCCCCGGTCCCCGGACGACTAAGATTAAGCTTTCAAACTTACAAGGCCGCCATTTCCATGCATGAGTTGTGTGGACTTGGCTTCTCCATGTGGTATTGGGCTTCCAAGTGTTATGGAGATGAGTGAGGTTCCAACAGCGGTTGAGTAAGCAGCTCTGTTCTCTGCACAGGTGATTCAGATCGAGTATCTCCATTCCCTGCTCTATCACTCGTCCGGCCTCCCGAGTCCCGGGTCATGTAATCAACGGTTCTTGTTTCAATGTTGTAGCTAGAACGGTTGTAGCTAAATGCATATATTGCTTCTGACTCCCGATATGACGTGGCCATTTTGCAAAGAGGACAGCTCCGATACACTTCACTCGTTCTACCACTAACCATGTCCGTTCGGTGTTGATGACGTTGACGGCGGACGCGGTATAACGCACGACCTGTCTCTACATGACGCTATTTCCAAAACCAACTCGTTGTGCCAAACTAACAAGAAATGTGCTTTGTTTTAATAGATGCCGAAATAAGTGGCGAATAGTAGTAACTGGCGAATATATCTCGCTACATTCTCCGCATGACTATCAGAAACAGAAAGAAAGGCTCCAGGCTCCCCCTGAAACGCCAAGTCATGTATGATCACTCCATGCAACTCCCAATCCACCCCCTCATCTATCTCTACTACCCTCCCTCCCATAATATCTCTTCCTCTTCCTCGGCAACACATCCTCCGCCCTCCACCCCTTCCCTGGATGAATCATCTTCAGAAACCCATCCACATGCACCGCCCCCACTACCTCATTCTCCGAATCGTCCTCCTCCTCCGCATAGCCCGGATGCACAAGCTGCATATGCCGACGCAAGTTAAGACGTCGAGCAAAACCCCCCACTGCGCGAGAACAAGTCGGCACGGCACACAAAAACAGACCAGCCGAGGAACGCGATCGGGACCGTGACCCTGACTGTGCATTCGAGGCGGCAGAACCGGAAGGAGAGCGACGGGTCCGGCTGCGGCCACGAGACCGGATGGGTGAGCTATCGAGTGGGACTGACGAGCGCGAGAAAACACCTTTCCGAGAGCGCAGTGTCGCGCCGGACGTATCAGACTCGGAGTCGATATCGCCATCAGAATCAGAGTCGGTGGAGAAGAGCGCTGCTGCTGATGATGGGGAGGGGGAGACAGAGTTCCCCAGGCCTTGGCCCTGTGCCCGGCCCCGGATCTTGGTGGCCACAGGTTTGGGGCGATACTCGGTTGTTGTAAGCCCAGGTCCTCTGGAAAGGGGCTGTTCATTCAGCGTGCGCATCGACATGCCTTGGTTGAAGAGACTGGCGCAGCGCCGCGTGCTTCGCGCAATGACGTCGGGAGAAAAGCCAGCGAGGCTTGCTGCGCCGAGCACGTCGCTCCAGTCGCGGAGACCCCATTTTCGAAGTCTTCGCTGCATGTTTCCGGGTTGAGATGGCGGAGAGGCTCCTCCATTGGAGGAAGAAGGAGACGCTGGTTCTTGTTCTCGCAGTGGTGGTGATTCTTGATTTTGGGTCTGCGCCTCCCGCATCATCTGCTGGTCGCCCTCCTCCAGCCAGGCCAGAAACGCAGCCTCCTTGTCCTTTTCCGTGACTGGAAGACGTCGGTGTGATTGGCGCGCGAGACGGAACTGCATCTCCTCCATGGTTTCTCCCTCCAGCGGCACGCGAACCTTGGGAGGGCGGCCGCGTCTGCGCTGAGGGGACGCTGCTGTTTTTGCTGCTGCTGCTGCTGCTGCGGGAGGGGTATCTCTGGTGCCCGGCTGGGGCATTCGTCGGGGTCGTCCTCGGCCCCGCGCGGGTGCTGCGTCGGAATCGTCTTCCATGGACGAGTCGGACGAGTCGAAGATGTGGATTTGGCCTGCGACGCGGCTGTTGTGGAGGACTGTGAGGGTGCGGTCGAGCTGGGTGAGGATGTGGCGGATGGAGGGGCGGAGAAGTTGCTGTGATAGTTGGTCGTCGGTTGCTACGGCTGGTTCATAGTCTTGAGTTGGTGATTCGGGATCGGGTTGCGAGCCTTCATTACCCTCCTGGTCGCCATCGGCATCATCATCGTTGTACTCGTCGTCGCTGGTCCAAGACAGTTTGACTTTCTCATCGTCGTCAGAAGACCCTGTCCTCCCGGGGGGTAACGACGAAAGAAAAGTCTCGTCTTCTGATTCCTCAAACTTGAGCGAAACAGGGTGGGAAGGCGTCTCGATCGAAGGCGCAATCGAGCTAGACCTGGACATCTGTTGTTGTCGCCGTAGTCTCTCTCGTTGTCGTTGTTCTCGTTCTTGCTCTCGTTGCTGTCGTTGTTGCTGCCGTCGCCGAAACCGCTCCTTGGCCATTCGCAAAATCGTCGCCCCCAGTTCCTCTTGCAGCTCCGAGCTAGGCAGCTTCGTCTCCTGCCGGCGCAGCGTGAACGCCTCGGCCTCGTCCTCCGCCTCCTTGAAGAGGCCTTCCGGCGGAACCTGTCTCTCTTGCAGCGGCCACGCGGTCCATACCTTGGGGGGTGCCCAGATCGCTTCTTGTCCATTGCCCTGTGAACTCAAAAATGGCGTTCAAGTCAGAAACATGTCCCAGTCAGTGGAGAGAGACGGAGGTCGCAACGGCAATTTTGATCGCGGCATAGATTTTGAACACTTACCAGCTTCATCGTGAGTCCCTGGGCCGTTCTCGCATCCAGGTCCCGCCTCTTCAGCGCAAACGCATTGTACAAATGCACCGCCAGATCCTGATCGACGACTTGCTGCATCGACCGCCAGAGCATGCGCTCCTCCCGAACTAGAGCCCGCCATGTCGACCGCGGGCCCGTCCATCGATTGGGCCTATTTTCGTACAGGTCCTCCGACACCACCGAGGCGATGTCATCGCTGTCGAGTTCCTCCCATTGTCTGCGTGCAGCAGTCGGTGGTTCTGGGCTGGACGCCATGGCCTTTTGTTACTTCGACCGTTCGGGATAGAGAGTGGCAACGTGCCCTTGATTTCTCTGTCGCGTAGAGGGCGTTATTGCGTGTACGTGTCACGTCTTTTCATGTTGTTTCGGAGACATGCAAAAGATCATTGCGATATGACGTTTGTTGTCGCATGTCGCATGTCGCATTGTCAAGTTCATTGTCATGGACTCATGGCCCATTGGATTTGGGAGAGGTGGGTTTCTGCGGTCGGATAAAGGTGGAGTAGTGGAGCTTCAAGTCGCTCGCGATTTGCTACAATGTACATAGGTACATACCTACAATGTAGAGGTACATATGCTTCAGAGTTTACTTTTTACTTATTGGAGGTGGCATCGTCGACAAATTCAGTTCAGGACCCCTGTATCTTCAAACGATTCATTTGATTCTATGTTCCCCATTAACAAGTAATCCACTCGTGCCACAAATGCTAAAGTAGGTAGTAAGAAATCTCCATATACTGTAGTTGCTTTCACACAAAATTCAACCAATACCAATACAAGCCCGAATTTACGCCTTGCCCTTTGTCTTTGCCTTTTCCTTTTCCAGCTTTCTCCTCTTGGACCTCAACTTCTGGTCCTCTGCACTCTTCTTGTTGTTTGTGTAAATCATCTGCTCATAGAGCTTTCTCTTCTTCTTGCTCAGCATACCCTTGGCGCGCTCCAGGTCCTCAGCCTCCTCCTTGGCCTTTTTGCTCAGGGCCTTTCTCGCTTGATCCTTGGCCTTGGCCTTGACGTTGGTGGTCTTGCTCTTAACTGGAGCGCCCGTCAGCTCAGCCTCGAGCTCTTGTTGGCGCAGGGCATCCTCGTCTGCCGATTCATCGTCATCGACCTCGACATCTATCTGATCGGCGCCGTCATCCTCTTCCTCGTCCTCGTCGCCCTCCTCATCATCGTCCTGCTCGTCTTCGTCCACATCCATTCCCTCTACAGTCTCATCCGCGTCTTCGTCGGCCTCGAGAGCCTCCGCCTCGGGCTCTTGATCCTCCAGGGGCACTGTAGGATCGTACGCGCCTTGGACATTGCGCACAAAGGGGCTCAAGTGCGGTGGCAGCGCTGCTCCTGGAGCATACAGGTGAGGCTCCTTGAGCTCTACGTCGTTGATACAGTCCCAAACCCACTGCGGCTGAACGTAGATGCGCCCGGGTACTCGGCTATTGACAGGCAGCTTCTGCGACGTCTGATTATCCTCCTCATCAGCATCACTTCCTTCTGCCACAGCCTCAATGGGAGGTCTATCGACGATCTGATGTGTGATATTGGGATCCAGTTCGTTTGTGGTGAAGGCTCCATCACCGAGCACAGGGTCCCAGCCAACACGCTTGCACCCAAACGCCTTCAGCAGGAACTCGAGCGACTGTCGGGGCGTTTCACGAGAGAGGTAGAAGGTGCAGTTTGAGAACAACTTTGCGTGGTCGTTGGCACTGGCATCTGGCTGGAAGAGCACGTCGCCGCCTGGTGCTACTGGCTCGAACTTGTCAATCGCACCGGAATTGGTCTGATCCTCGTCATCAGCAGCACTGACACCCGCCTCGACATCCTTGCCGACGGCGGCTTCCTCTGTGCCGGCTTTAATAGTCTTAAGCACCTTGTTGACAGCAGCTTGTGTTTTGGGATCCACCTCGTGGCTAGA
The DNA here is from genome assembly GCA_029405325.1 of Claviceps purpurea. Lineage (NCBI taxonomy): Eukaryota > Fungi > Ascomycota > Sordariomycetes > Hypocreales > Clavicipitaceae > Claviceps > Claviceps purpurea. The sequence goes on along the minus strand of CM055782.1, from coordinate 3,832,493 downwards.
AGCTTTCTCGGTCTTTTTCTCTTCTTCGGTACCAACCAATGTCTTGCCTTCTAAGGTGAAGGCGCCTAATTCAGCGGCATTGGCGTCCTTGGCAGCATCAAATTTGGGTGGGTATTTGAGGCCGACACTCGTGTACAGCCGGAAGTTGACGAAGCTGAGAAGAGTCATGTAGAACTCGACAAAGGTTCCCATGATTCGAAAGTCGACATCGCCAACAATTCTCTGGTTGAACTTGTAAGGCACGAGCCAGAGAACCTGCTCGCCTTGGATATTGGCCTGGTAGTAGATGCCTTTGATAGATAGGAAAGATTTCGTGACGCTTTTCGACACAATGAGGTAGTGCTGGAACTCGAGGCACAGTTTCTCGCATCGCGCAATCATCTTGGCAGGCACGCTGGACGTAGAAGGCAGGTTCGCAAACAGAAACAGCATAGACAGGCAGTCGTCCAAATCCCGCAAGGCGTCGACAAAGGTCGGGTAACGCTCACGAACGACATGGTCGAGTGTGTATCGGGGTTTGCCGGTCTTGTCGGGTCGCGAGGCATTACCCTCGAGTCTCTGGGCATCGCCGACATCTCCCCGGCCCAGGGCCTTTGAAATCTTCTTCTCCAAGACCTTTTGGTCGCGGAATTTTTGTAAAAGCGGCTCATGAAGAAGATATTGGATATCCTTGGCGTAGTAAAAGGTTGTAGAAGCAGTGGACGACTTGGACACCTTCTTCTTGCTTCGGGGCTCGCGGGGGTAGATGCCCTTCCAGATGCAGAGCTGACGAAAATCAGGAAGGCTGACTTGCAGTTTTCGAATGGCCTGGTTACGGGTCAAGTAGTTCTTGGCCGCACCGGCTTGGCCCTTCTTCTTTATCCGAGGCATTGTGATGTGTGAACGTGGATGCGACGGCGACAAAGTGTTGTCTTGGTCGGCTGCAGGATCGTTAAAGGTCGCTGGCCAGTTTTCCCACCGTCTTGCAATGCAACTTTTTTCGCTTCCAGTAGGCGGGAAATTTTATTGCCGGAAGCCACCGCCTGGTTCTGCAATCAACTTGGGACTAGCGCTGTCTCCATCAAGCTGCAAGCACATCTCACCGCCCAGCTGGGGTGATGCTTCAGGAATCAGGTGGGCCATTGAAGCAACATAAGCAAGAGCATGAGATGTCTACGGGAGTACAAATGTACGCGGAGGTAGAACAGCAATCTCCCTTGTATCAATGACGGCTGTGCTGGGCTCTAGAGCTCTTCATGAAAGATAAGCAGATTAAATCATCACAAAATCAAGAAATGAGTAACGACCGCTCTCAAGGATACCGAATATCGAGTGTTTGTTATTGTCAAATTATTGGAACCCGCCTTGCGACTTGGGCATCCCATGTAGGACGATGGACCGCATGTGAGAGCAGAATGACAGACATTGTTAGACCTCTCTTTTCACTACATACCATTTTTCTTGCTTATCTGATTTCTCTCGGACACATGAAAGTAATGCGTGCCCAGCTTCCCCCATACATACGTACATACATACATGATACTGCCACTTCCATGCTTCCTCTCCTTGTCTCCACCGCGTTGCGTTCATCGCCGGCCCGCCCCTCCGGCCGAGAGCTGCCAAGTGGCCTCCATGATTTCACAACAACCAAACGTCCCTCGGCTCCTCCGCGCTCAAGGCCATTCTCAAGCCCCCATTCTCCCTTGCTTTTCCCTCTCGCAATGGCCTGAAGATATGCCATGGCCTCAAGCATGACACTACGGGGCAAAGCTGGCGTCTACGCCGGCGCCGCACTTCTCCGTTTGCTCCTTGCCCTCGTGTTTCCTGGTCTGCCAGACCTGTTGACGGGTCGCGTGGAGATTTCCACCCCCGTCACCAGCTTCAAGCGATGTATGTGCGCTCCCGCTGCTCCCCGGTTCTTCTTGAACGCCCCCCGCAAGTCGCTGACTGCCCGATGCGAATAAAGTGCAAGAAGGATTGTTCCTCTACAATCACAATGTCTGGCCATACGACGGCGGCGTCTTCCACCAGGCTCCTCTCCTCCTCCCGCTCTTCTCCCTGCTGCCGGACGTCAAGGCGTGGCCCATCTTCACTTCGATCCTGTACATCCTCGTTGATGTGCTGAGCGCCGATGCGCTTTGGAGAATCGCAGACTCAGGGGAGGCGGGACAGTCGAGGCTCTTTTCGTCGCCGCGGAGAGGGAAACGAGCATCTGGACTGGTTGTTGCAGCGGCGTACGTACCTGTCTCGTGTCCGGATCCCCAATCTGACCTAAATGGAGACTGGAAGAGAAGCCAACGACTAACTTTATAACTCGCTGCTTCTCACAACGGCTAGCTTTCTCTTCAACCCCTTCACAATAGCAAGCTGCATCGGCCGATCGACCAGCGCATTCACAACATGCGCCATCCTGCACGCCGTGTCGCGCGCCGTCTCAGGCTTCGCATTCAACGCCATGATGGCCCTCTCCTTCGCGTCGTATCTCTCCATGTACCCGATTCTGCTGCTCCCGCCGCTCATCCTTCTCTCTCACGACCGCCAGCCCGATGACGACAAGCGCCGCCCAAGGAGCAACTGCCTCGTCTTCGCCACCAAATGCGTCGCCGTCACGAGTACCTGTCTTGCCGCCCTCCTCGGCACGTCATATTTCCTGACGAATAACTCATGGGCCTTCCTCTCCCGCACCTACGGCATCCAGCTCACCCTCTCCGACCTGACCCCCAACGTCGGCCTCTGGTGGTACTTCTTCATCGAAATGTTTGACTCCTTCCGCGCTTTCTTCCTCGCCGTTTTCTGGCTTCATCTCACCGCCTACGTGGGCGGGCTCTGCATCCGCATCCGAAAGCAGCCACTCGCCGTGCTCACCATCCTGCTCGGCATCTTCTCCATCTTCAAGCCCTACCCTTCCATCTCGGATACGAGCCTGTTTCTCGCCATGCTGCCTCTGTACTGGCACGTGTTTCCGCTCATGAGATACACGTACGTGGCGTCCGCGACGCTCCTCCACGCCACATTTCTTGGCCCTGCGTTTTATTATCTGTGGATCTACGCGGGGAGCGGCAACGCCAATTTCTTCTACGCCATTACTTTGGTGTGGAGTCTGGGGCAGAGCTTGCTGGTTACGGATTTGACGTTTGCGTTGTTGCGGGATGAGTGGGAGGTGGATAGGCCCGAGATGGTTGGGAAGGAAGTCAAGCAGATATGAGGTCAGGGGGGGTGATTGTAGTATATGACTACGGCTGCTGGAGGCATTCCAATGGGGCTCTCTTTGCTTTGTCTGTATAGAATTTGTTGATTTCTCCCTTGTTTGGTGTGAATCGAAACAACAGAGGGGTTTGGTTCGCAAGCATCCGATGATGCACAGAGATGGGGAGAATAAAGACCCCTGAATGCACTTGGCCTTCACTTTGCCGATACCCCGCGAGTGACAAATCCTGAGGCCAAGAGTGAAAAGCTCATCTCTCTCTCTGCACTTGAACGACTGGACAGAAGATAGATATACAAGGAACAATGGCTCCTACCGATTCGGCACCTTCAGCACCCACCAAATCATTGCGCGGGGCGCTAATTCGGAGTCTCTCATACATAATCAGTTGGCCCGTCCTTTTAGCAACTGGAACGAGTCAGAGCACGTAGCTCAGACATGGAAGGGTGAGTTGGGGCGCTTCCGCCATGCCATGCCGGCTTTTTTGGATCCCGGAACCATAGGCCTTTGTCTTGGGGTGTGCTCCAGATTAGGGGACGAGACGCGAGCACCATATATGAAATGTAAGAGTGAGCAAACTACAAATCAAGAGCGAACAGCTAGAGGAACCATTTGATCCAGAGAAGCTCGATTAACAATCGCACTACGGGAGGATTCGCGATCGTGGCACGAATCAAAGTATGTACATATCAAAATATTTTAGACATGCGACTTCAAAGTTTCGCGAGGGAAAAGGGGGCGGACCTCGCCCGCACAAAACCTCAAAGCCCGTTTCCTCCGCGTACACACCCTCTCCTTGATTCTCAATTGACAGCTATTACTTAATAGAATCCCTTTCGAATGGTAGCCACCCACTCGATGCATATGCACCGTTATACGTGGCAACGGATTTGTTCCCTGTTGCCTTTGCCCTGAGTGTCGTCCGCGAAGTCGCGAAGTCGCGAATAGTCGAGCGAGTGTTCGTTGGTGCGCAAGACATGGTGTCCTAGCCAAGGGTCCGTCATCTCCAGGACGTACACGCTAAATCAAGACTCGCCATAGCAAACAGCGACAGGCGACCAGTAGATCTTCCACTAGTGAATAGAAATGAAAAGCATGCATACGCACGTAGTGTATGGTTTTGAAAAGATTAAATTGCACGAATGCTTCGACAAGATAAGACGACGCATATCATGAAGGGGGTATCCTGGTTCTTTCTCTTCTGTAAATTTCTTTGTCCTCATGTATTCTTCTTCTTCTTCTTCCCACCAAGGAGAATCCTCAATCCACCTCCGAATCAGCTTCTACTAAATGGCCAGTAGCAAGTTCATTCTGCCCAGATGCTAGCGAAGGGGCAGGCTCATACGCCCCCATCGCGCTGTCCAACATGGACCCAAGGTCGCCAAACTGGCTCAGCTTATTCCCCCGGCCCTGCTGCAGCTGCTGCTGCCGCCAAATCTGCGTACTGGACCCAAGCGGCCCAAGAGTCTTATAAAGCTGTAATCCGTAGCCAAACGCCGCGCCTGTTGCGACCAGGAATCCCATAGCCATGATGAGTGTTCGCGGATGCACGCCTGATTTCCCGGCTTCCTTTCGATGCAGCGTCTCCTTCGCGTAATGCTCCCCGAATGCAGGTATTCTCCTGAGAAAGGAGTCGGTCACTCGAGCCGCACACTCGAAAATGGTGGGTCGCGGAACGGGCACCAGCTCAAACGACAAACCACTAGCCCATCTCCCCACAATGGCCAGCCGCGGCAATTCCGCCATGATGTAGTCTTTGAGAAAACTCCGCGGCACGGGCGGCACCGTCATCAAAGCCAAGTAAGCATAGGCCAGGCAGTCAGCCGATGACGGGCGCTTATGATGACCAAAGAAACATGGCCTTGCTCCCTCATCGCCTTGGCCGACCATCAGGGCATTCAGTACGGACAAGCAATCCTCTGCCAGGGAGTATAATCTAATAGCAGATGCCTGCTCGGGGGTCATTTCCTCGCGGACCGTCTTCTTGGTCCGCGCGGGCAAGTGCCTGCGGAACGTCTCAGGAAGAGCATCACGGCCAGCCGTCAGGTGCAGGCCGCCATTGGGATCAAAGTCGGTATCGAGCTCGGCTAAGCCCAGGTGTTCTGCTCGTTGGCATGCCTCTGCGCGTATGAGCGGCGGCAAAGTCCATGTGAGAGGAAACGGCAATAGTGCGCTATATGCCGGTCTCGTTGTCGTTGACCAATTCGCGGCCGACACATAGAGGGAGAGATAAACGAGGGGTGCAGCGTTGGCGGTCAGGAACGAGCAGTACGCGACGGCATCGGCTTGTTGAGCGGGGCTTAGATCCTCGTGCTTCTCGCTCCGGCGGTTGAAGTGATGCTTGGTGTATTCGATAATCGGGAGATAGCCGCTCGTCCAGCTCCCGTGGTGGTTGATGGCGGGTAAGAGATCTGCAAGGGAAGCGAGAGACGGGAAAACACATGAGGTTAGAGAGAACGGTTGTAACTTATGGCAGACTAATCCCAGGACGAGGTGTGGGCGCGGCAATTAGCCAAACAGGTGCATACTTAACGGACTGATGGAGGGATCATTGCACGGTATGATGCGCCAAGAGTCGCTGGGGAGGGCATTGTCCAGGTACAGCAAGATGGCTAGACATTCGGGATCGATCGAGGGCAGGCCAAACGCCGGGCCCCAAATGTAGAGGTCCAACATGGCGCAGAGGTGCGAGCGACAGGGAATGACGGCAAGGCAATGGCCCAGGTTCGGCCTCGGTTTGAGGTTTTGCTGGTTCCATCGTGACCAGTGTCGCGACTCGCGAGCATGTGCACTGTGACGGCTGGCGTTGTTAGCGGAGAAAAAGTGACCCACTTCAGACACGTGACGGTTCATGCGCCTCTTGCTGGTCTGCATGTTTATCAAGGAAGCTTCAAGTGCCGATATATGTACCTACCTGAATGAAACGCCACGACGGTAATTCGGCACGCCACAAGCCTGGCATATGGGCAGATACCTACCTCCTATGCCGGGCTGCGGCGTCACGCCGCACGGTTACTGTCTACCTATGCAGGTGGTGTCCAGCGGATGTCAAGCAGTGTTTTGGCACCGTATCGGCACTGGCAGGTACGAATCGAGGAGTTGCGAGCTGCAAGGAAAGCTTCCACCGCCCATGGACCGGGTTCACCTTGTCCTTTTGCTTCGCCGCTAATGACCGATTCTATCGTCTGTTCTTTTGTACTATTTCAGGTTCCGCCTTTGCCTCTTTACATCTACATAGGCTCTGCTGCTAAAACCACATGGCGCTGAGCCCCCCTTCTCAGCGTAAGGTACCCGGCAACCCACCCAAAGAGCTTCCAAACCCCCACGCGGCCAACTTTGAGGGGCAAATCGGTGTGAAAAAGGGGAATGAGACGAAAGAAAAAGCATGTTTTTCGTAGTCAAGGTTGATACACCTAGTAGAGGGGCCATGTTCAATCTCTCCCGCTGGAGGAGGCTGTGCAATCGGCACAGGAAAAGTTCCCCGTGGTGTGCATCTTACCTAATGTTGTCCCGAAATAAGTTGGTCGGCCCCTTCAACCTTGACTGCATTTGAACACAGTGGGTTGGGTGTGTGTAAGTGAGGGCACGGCTAGAAAGAAACTTCTTACTTCTGCATAATCTCCTGAATCAATCTTGGATTGACGCAGCAGTCGAGTTGCAACTCATCGTAAAGGCCAAAAAGAACAAGGCGATACAGCCCCCTTCTTCCCGAAGCCTACGGAGTTATTGACCGGCAGTGGAGAAGTCAAAGCCGGGTTCCATTCCCGCGCCAGGAAACTCCATCGAATATGCTACTATATACATATCTTTACTGTTTCATCATGCTTGTAGTTCAACATAGGTATACATATTTGCTGTTTGGGATCGGATCGAAGAAACTGAAGAAACATACTAGGTAGGTACATCGTATCACGGCTTACCTATCTCCGCCGCCCCCGGCATCGCCACGGCATCGCCCCAACATCAACACCACACCGTAGAAGCAGTGACATGAATGAAAACTTTCCCGCCTAAACAACGAGCAACGAATAATCGTCGATAGTGCACCAACAATGCCAATTAGATATGTATCCTCATCTAACTATAATCTCACCCATACGAAGTACCTAGGTAGTTCATCTCACCCACCCAAAGCCACAACATCCATCCCCCAGCAAGCACAAACAACACCCGCTTACATATCACATAACCCACCAGTTCAGTCCAGGACTCCAGTGAACCACCATCCCAAAAAATAAGCCCCGAAATAGGTAAGACCTCTCACTTTCCCATTTACATACCTATGTACATGTAGCAGCACCCGCACCATCGCACCAATCATCCCCTTGACGCCCTTCCCCATACACAGATATCGTAAAACCTTGAAACGAAACCAGATCATGCACGAAGGGCAAGCCTAGACCCATCCGTCGGAGAGCGCAAAGCAGAGATCAATAGCTTCGGGCTTTCGGCGCATAAATTCACGCTAATCGACGTTTGGCCCGTGTGGGCAAAGATCGGAGAACGCTACCGAGTAAAGCTACACGGAAAGGCGTGGTGTTGGTCACAGTAGAGATGAAAAGATGGAGAGATGGGTCGGATGCAACTTGGCTAGCGGTTGTTGGCGTGCACCAAGGGCGACGTTTGTGCATGTCTGGTTGGCGTGTGTGGAGGGGTTACTGGAATGAGTATGTACTGGAATGTGTCGTTGAAGACGGGGCTGCAGAAGCGTGAGTGGTGAGCGGAGACTAGGTACAGTATGTACGTACCTACATACGGAGTAGATGTCCGTTGATTAGGCTTCACGCAATTAGGTATTAACCAGTTCCGAGTCTGAGCGTTACGGGGTCGTAGGGGGGGCAAAGCATATTCTGAGGAGAGCAAATGGCTCGGGGTGACTCCGTGGCATCTTGTTATGTAACATGGGGTGGTCAAACGCACAGAGCCATAAGAGTTTTGAGCAAGATACCTCTTTATTCGCGAAGAGGGTAGAAAAAAGGTATTCGGACCGCACGGAGTACGACCACACTACAAAGTAAAGAGAAGAGAAAATAAGAAACCACAGCGCGTTCCAGTCATAATTGTGCTTCGTTCCTTGCAGGTCCAGGTCGTCTGACAAGGAGTTGGCCAAACCCATTCCATCATCGCAGAAGCTTTCCCTAGTTCCCTCCACAAAATGTCATCAAAGCATTACAAACAATACGAGATACAAGTAACGCATGCTACCTCGGTGCCTCAAGGACTGGATGCAGTAGAAACGAAGGTCGAAGCGTAGTAAGTCCGGAATCGCGGGAGCCAGCTCAGTGCGAAGCGTAGTAGTCTGTCGAAGCAGGGCATGCTAGGTCACCCGTCGTCGTAGAGTGCAGTGTTCTGATTGTCTTGTGCACGCTTTGGCTAGCTTGAAGGTCCAGTGAGGTTGGCATATATCGTGCTTTGAATGCTACTTCAGCCATCGCATTGTGACTCTCAAACTGCATACGGGGGGATGCAATACGGCCCGAGGGGCAAGATCGATCGAATATGCGGACGATTCGGTTGAGTGCACCAGGCAGTCTTCATGAGTTGAGGCGGATGACGAAAAGATAGATGCGCGGATCTTCGAGTCACCACCAGGGCAGACAGATGGATGCGTTGAGCCGATAGGGCTGACGGGCATGCGGAGGATGTGTCCTTGACACATGAAAGCTGCGGCGTGAAAGCTTGCAGGGATGGGTGTGCTTTCGTGAGGATGATTTGTTATAGATGCGATCCCCATCGACATGTGACAGTAATGCCGGCAGGGTATAGATACGTCGTCCAGAAGTCGTCGTCAAAAACAGATCAAAATCATGCTCAAGACTCTAACCACGCTTGGGCAGAGGAGGAAGAGGCCCAGTGGGTGGTGGTCCCGAAGGGGGAGGAAAGTTGGTAGGTCGCTGACCGCTAGGCATTGTGATGGTCTTGACTTGGATTCGTGTGGTTGCAAAAAGAGCTGAGCAGAAGGCTTGGCTGAATTGCTTCAACCAAGAGTTGAAAATTTTCTTTGCTTCGAGGATGGGTTGTCCCAAATATTCAGATGAAGAGGCAAGAGGTAACAAAGCTGTCGTGTCAGAGTGAACTTGCAAATTTCAAATTGCAAAGTGTGTATGTCGAGAGTGTGAAGTTGAGCGTGATAGTCGAAAAGGAACAAAATGTAGGATTGAGGGCGAGCTGATGGCCTTATGTATCCCAACGACGTGTGATTATTCCGGAGGCTCTTTACTGCCCGCAAACGGGCAATCTGAGCATCATCCAGACGCCAAGCCCATGTGCCAAGTGGGCAGGGGAAGGGGAGGGGTGTGTGTGTAAGTACATTGGTGACCGACCCAAAATGTACCTACATGCAGTAACCCGCTGGAGAAGTACCTGGATGTCCAGGGCAGTTGGCAGTTGCGACTTGGTCACTTGGAAATTGGCAGCTGGCAGGAGAGACTCGAGAGAGGGAGGAAGGGGTGTGGGCCGTGGCAGGCGCAGCGGGGCGTGCGACGAAACGCCATTCCCGCCTGCTACGAGAAGGAGACTTGGACTGCACCTGCACTGCACTGCTGCAGTGCAAGGAATGCAGAATTGCAGAACCGCACGCCAGTTCAATGTCCAATGCCAACACGATGACACTGGCCGGGCCAAAGTGCGAATGCCTCGTCTGTCCAGGCCAGGGGCGGGGACCCACTTGTGAAATTGAAACAAGGACTGCAGCCAACCCCTGCGTCGAGGTGCTTTTCTCCTTTCCATCGGCGGTCGATGCAGTGGGGCGCGCTCTGCCCCTGTCCGACCGTCCGAGCCGTCCGCGCTTGACCTGGCTGGGTCGATATTCGACGTTGGAACCACCAAAGATCGTTGCAAATCCTGTCCAAATCTTGTTGGCTGGTTCTTCTGCTCCTGACATCTGGCCACTCTGTATCGGCGGCAAGTTGCAACTGAGTGGCATGGCTGTCTTTCGTGCGCCGCTTACATCGCGAATCGCCCATTACCTACCGCATTACCGCAGACCAAGTTAATTTGGCCCTTAATTTGATTCATGACGCTCTGCCAGGCGTCACTGTCCACCGCTTGCTCCGTGCCGTGTCCACCGCAATTAGACAACGGCCAGTAGCCTCAGTTCCCGGCGCTGACAATCGCATCGCCTCTTCGTCCCCGGCTGCTCCACTCTTTTAGAAGCTTCGTGGAAGCTTCCTTCAGCCTTCAGGCCCCTGGGCCAATTTCTCGTGCTACAGACTACATACATTACTACCATCACACTTTATGTGTACCGAACATGCGAAATGCGTGAGTCTTGGGCGTAGGATGCGTTGAAATGTCAATGTACAGACTACGCAGACGAAGGGGACACACAAGACAGCCGTGTAACTGTTGCCTCAAAGAGTCAAGGCTGTCGGAATGGAGTTCTATGTACATACCTACCTATGTACTCCGTAAATGCCCAAAGGAGGCACGAACGGTTTGTCACTGACGACCCTCTTCAAAAAAGAACAGCCCATTGATGCAGCCTTGGGCGACTCACAGAGCCTCGAGTTGCTCGAATCAGGCAACTCATCAGGCCCCCGTGCCACGGGCAAATACGACGCGTGATGCGAGAACCGTCTCCTTCGAAATGTCCCCAACAATTGCACCCCGGTTATCCATGGGCCTCGTTCAAGCCGTTCATAGTTCAAACCGTTTAGACCAGGCGGCCAGGCCCGGCAAGCCTAATAAGGACCTTGTCAAAGAATCTCAGGCGCGCCCCTTTTTTTCCTTCTTTTCTGCTTCCTCGACTCTTCTTTTCATGTCCTCTCTTCTCTTCTTTGCGGGGGGCTTCAAGGATGATTCATCCTAGGCGCCCGCACTAGAAACGCTAGAATCAATATGAAGAGCAATCACGGCCAGTTGAGCCGAGGACGCTGTCGGAACTCGCCTGGCAGCGAATTCGACAGGGATGCTTTCCAGATTCCGTAGGTACATACATCATATGTAAACACTTTACTCCGTATCAGAGTACCTTCACATAACTGCAAGAAAACTCGAAGTCACCTGGCCGGGACCTGGCCCATCTGTCACTGTCGTGGCTTGGCGGGCCGGGGTCGTTATCGTCAGAATTGTTGGGGCAACAATTCATCGTCATGTTGCTCGGCAATGCTGGTCATGGTGTTGCACAAGTTGACGCATACCTATAACACACACAAGAGTCAAATAAATCAAGGTCTCGAGGTCATGAGTCGTCACGCTGATGCCGCAGCCGACCCCGAGTCCCCGACATCATAACACCTTGTCTGGTTTGTGAGACAGACGAGCTGACACGGACGTGTTAAAGAAGCCCGTGGCCTTGATGCGGTGAAGCGGATGGCCAGACGCGGAGAGATAGGACAGGAATGTTTCTCCTCAGAATGCCGCCATGCACGGCAGATCATAGATGACGGGTGCCTGCTTCTGCATGGCTGTCAGCCAGATACGGAGCATGTAGATGATGCATCACCCGCGCTTACGATCCCCAGCCATCACCTGATCATACCGCTGCTGCTACGCTGGTAGACTGCGGCCGCTCCACGCACCAATCATTTGCAGTTCCACCAGATATCACATTCCGCCAAGCTGGGTCGGCGGTGCCAGCGCGGCAAAGTGTGGAAGCCGGTGATGACATTGACGACAACAAACGTCAGGGGGCTGCTTTTCTGGCCTGTGCTCACTGCTCAGCCTTGTCGTTATCTCATCCCCCGGCCTGAATCGCCTCGAAGTATGTACTTCCCTACTCGCGATGACTGGGACGGAGGCGGAAGAAGAAGAAAAGAAAAAAAAAAGAAGAATTCTGGAGTCGAGCAGAACCCGTCCCGATTAGCGGGTCCACGGAATGGGGTCCGCCCATGAAATCATAAGGGTCTTTGTCGTAGGTATTTCTTGTGGCATTCACGTGTGTGTCATCGTGTCAGTCACATCATGCATGTCATCCAAGCAATCTCGGCACATGATTCATCTTTTGAAGCTATTGCCACCTATTTTTGGTCGTCGTCGCATTTTTCCAATTCAATTTTGTTTTCTTGATGCGACTTGTTTCATGTCATTTCCTTTTCTACTTTTTGAAGCAGAGCCACGCACAAAAAAACAAAGAAAGGACGAAGGGCCTCTGCGCAACGCAAAAATCTCCCACCCGATTGAGAAGGAGCGGTGCAGTGCGCGGCTTCGTGATTGGACAGTGTCATATCTGTGCGACTGGATTGGACTTTGTTCTTTCCTGGTCCACTTTGTTTGCTTCCTTGGCAGAGCTTCGGAAGAGGGGGGTGCATCGACAACGTGTCCGTTGGTCGCTTTTCACTCCCCTTGTTGCTTTGCTTTGTCTTGGTGGTACAAAGCACAGGAACTTGGCGGCAACAAAGGAGGAAGGACTCCGAAGGAGTGTGTTTTGTACGAGATAGAGGCAATATAGAGTGCACCACACAAAGGTCTCGCTTACCACCCGTCTTTCAAACGATAAGTCACTTTGATCGAAGCTCGTCGCAAGGGTTCATCAAAGGGAGAGCATTATGCTATGAGGTAGGTCCACGTGTATGCAAGTGCATTGAGACAGTCTTTAATTGACCGACGCAAAAAATAGAACAAACAAAGATCATGTTTGCCAAAAACGTCGTATCATCGGCTTCTACGGAGTACATACTCTGTACTTTCCATCACGACGTGCGGGCATTTCCGATAATACCAGCTGCGGAGGTTGAAGTTCCTCCACGCATGCATTCGGAGGAAGAGACCCTGCGGCAGCTTGCACCAAACGGCAATTTCGTGGAAATGATATCCGACAAGGATGACTGGGGAAAAGAGAGCACCCCCGCTCCCCCGAGTTCCGTCATCCCTTGCCTGCCCGAGTCACGAAGCCAGGGTTGAATTTTTTTGGTTGACCCAGCTCGCAGTTTACTTTTCCGCACCCCTGGATGCGCACCCCTCGCGCGCACGGACCCCCCGAGACCGAGATCGCAGCGGCCAAACAGCGAAGGTGGATCCACGAGGGGTCTCATTGGCTGCAGCGTTCTCAGCGGCAATGGCACGCTCTTAGAGTGTTGATGACTTTTGCAACGGTTGTAGAATCTGCTATGTATATATGAATCTGCTATATATACGTGTAGACGCCAGAGGAGATTGTAAATGTCCTTGCTCTTCATGATGACACCATGCTCGCGCTTCATGAACAGTTTGAGGACACGAGGAGGTTGGCCAGCGTCGGACAGCGCAGCCACCAAGGCTTCATGGTTCTTTCGACTGCGCCGACGGTGTCCCACGAGGGCAATAGGATTACTCGGTCCGTGATTATGAATCCTCGTCATCGTCTGGCAGAGACAGAGTTCGAAGGGGCCGGTTAAGTCAGAGGGATCAGACGCTACTGCAGCAACCTTCCACTTGCAATCGGTCTTGATCGTGTGGCGCCGTGAATCTGCCTTGCGTCGGCCATCTTGCTTACGACCACGACAGCAGCGGAAGAACAGCCTAGACATCTTGCCAGTGGACTCGTTCTTCCTGCCATACCACTTCGACCGAGCGACGTCGAAACCAAGCGGTACGGCAAAGTCATGTAGATAAGACTCCAGCGCTCCGAGCGAGGCGAACGTCTGCTCTTGTGGAAGGGCTGGCTGACCAAGAGAGCCCTCGTCTTCGCTATCAAAATCGTCTTCTTCGACCTCCATCTTGTCAATGTCCTCCACGTTGACCTCCTTCTGCTGTAGGTCGCAGTCCGATTCAGTGTCATCATCAATGGTGATGGGGTCCGCCGGCGCAGCGTCGTCTTCGATGGTGATGACCTCCGCCTGCCACGGCGACGGTGGAGGCGGTGACGGCGTGAGGTCCTTCAGCAGCGCTTCAATGTGCTCTTTGTTGGACTCCATTGTGATGGCGGTGATGGCGGTGATGACGGTGATGATGGTGATGACGGGTAACAACGTTGTGCAGCTTGTTGTGGAAAGGCTAGTTGTAGAGTCACGTGTGCATTGCCGGTATCGGCCTCGGGGGTCCGTGCGCGCGAGGGGTGCGCATCCAGGGGTGCGGAAAAGTAAACTGCACCCAGCTCCAACGGGGGGTGCTCTATTATTTTCGCTAAGTTCCCCCACGCGCCGCATCGCGAAACGGCCTCTAACGAAGTTTGTACATATGTATTCTGACTGGGCCGGCCAACGCCGTAGCCGCAAAGTTGATAAGAAGTGCGTATCATGTTTATTGCATGTCGAATATCCCATTGGCGTCCGGACTCTGGACAGCCTTTTCCTTGACAAGGGGGCACGATGATGGATTGGTGCTCCGTAGATTCTCCGTAGATAGAGTCTACGGAGTAGCCCGAGCAAGCGCGTAAGTTTCCTTTTCTTTGTCTTGACTCTTACCCCTTGTCCCGGAGTAGGTAGAGAGGGGTTCAGAAACCCAACATGTCGGTTCAGTCGCGCTGGTCGGACAGCCCCACTTCTCTACAAGATGCCATCGCTACATTAGGTACCTTACATATATGATATCACAGAAGGCAAAGCAAGCCTCGATGGCCAAACTCTACGGGATACCTACCTATGTAACTTGTCTGTCTTGAAGATAGGTAGGCTTTTGCTTTTCTGTTTCGTCATGTTTCTCTTCACACTCATGCAGGCATATACAGAGTACATGGCGCAGTTTCAAAGCAAAACATCTTCTCTCTCTCTCTCAAACCGGTCAGTGGCACGGGGCCTCAAAACCGTTTGTAGATTAGCGGACTTATTCTTCGCAAAAAGCAAACAAGATTCCAACGCATTCTATTAAATTGTCTTAACTTGAGATGCGTTGTTTTTCTCCGCATCGATACACACAGGAATGTACATGCTGCGAGAGTTTCAAAGTAAAACATCTTGTCTCTCAAATGCGGTGACTGGATTGGGGCCTCGGAAACCGTTAAACACAGATAGATTGGCGAACTTTTCTTCAAACTCAAAAGGGCTCAAACAGGGTGTCTGAGACAGGAGATCGCCCGTTACGTACTTTACTCCGTATGGCGGGTTTCGAGTCTTGACTTGTGCACTTTTTACTGCATCTCCAAAAGAAAATACATAAGGGCGATTCCTCGTCCGGCCTTTGAGCCTTTGAGGTCATCAAGCCTCGTGAGCCAGCACGGATTCATCATCCCTGACCGATCATCAGAAGTCGAGGTTGTTTCTGGTCTCAGATGAGGTAGGGGCGTTGTGATCTCCGGTTTCAGTGACCTCATTTCTGATTGATGGCCCGCCCGGAGTCCCGGACACGCTGGTCTTTGCAGAGTCGCCTTGTTTTCTCTTCTACACGACGTTGTAGGTATGTATGTATGTACCACAAGTTCACAACCAAGATGCATTGCTAGCTCTAGGCACTCCGTAGGAGGTAGGTACCTAGGTATTATACGCACTGCGTAAGTACTAAGCCCCCACCTACCCTGTGAAGGAAGTTCCAGTTTGAGATGCGGTATCACTCTGTACAAAGGTTGTGGCATGCCAGCCTTCTCCAAGAATTGCAGGTGTGATGCACGAATTTCACCTCATCGCCTGATCGACAAGTATTCTTGGTCGGCTGACGAATTTTGATGCGCTTTCTGGTCTTGGAACAAGGCATCAATCTCAAATGAAATCGGTTCATTTGCCGCGGTAGACCTGTCACATTTGCGGAGAACATGACAACGACAACACTCCGGGAAACTTGGCTCACCTGTTCGTAACTTCGTATAGCATCTGGCAATTTGCTCCTCAAAGCTTTGGTGTTTTGGGACGGTGACGAAACGCCGTGGGCCAACATTGAACGCCACAATTATATTGGGTCCTTCGGTGCTGCAGACTGGTCCACGCCACAAGCCACAGCGGCGCCACGTGGGAGAATCAAGGGGCTCGGGCCAATCACCGGGATTCTTCACTTTACGGAGTACAATGCGCAAGTTGCAAGTTGCAACACAAACTGGAAGTATCCCGCGAGGGCCAAGGCACATGTATGATGTAAGTGTTAGTGCAACCCGTTACCCATCTCAAGCTGATGGCCGGGATACCTACCTAGGTAGATGCGTCTACAAAATACTCATCACGCCATGTATTGCACGAATTCTGTTCAGACCTTCCTTCTTTGCTTCTGATCGTCAGATCGCGCCGCTCCCTTCCCCATCAGCCGAAGGAAACGCGCGCTATAACATCGTCTGACTTCAATAAAAGCATGTAAGTTGTAAGTTGTACCTGTATATGCATATGATAATGTACATCATATATACATACGTGTGCACACATACCTGTAACCTACCTAGGTATCCCTCCGTCCATGAAGTTACATTCCGCCATTGGCCGTGCGTCCAGCGAAGCTGTGTAAGCACACTTGGAAGAAAATATAAAAAAACAGGTGTTGAGTGCAGAATCGGTGCGACGCTGCTATAGGTAGGTACCTAGGTACATACATCGTCACTGCAACCCACCCATTTCCTTCCCCTCCACAACGTGATGCAACAATCACAACACCATTGCCGGGTTCCCAAATCGCCCCATATATGCACTATAATGCACACCCGCTTGCAATAACACGTACCTATGTGCCTACATACACGCGCATGGACGTTGCGGCTGCGGCTGCGGCTGCAACGGATGGGCTACTCCGTGACAACATGCATGCTTTGAAACGCGAGGGTATTCCCAATCCCAACAACCTCATGCGGACGCTCCGGAGGACACGGAGAAGAACAAACCATCAACACGGGGGGCCAAAGTCAATCCACTTCTGTTCTGGTTTCGGCCGTCCGGGATGCCGGGCCCGCGGCCATGATGACTTCGGGAAGTCGCACTGCACCCCATAGGGATCATTTATGTACATATTAGGTACAGTATGTACCTGTGTACGTACATATTGACGACATGCCGTGAAAGCCAGCGCGCTCGGGCGCGGGCCGCGCACGGGGAGCGCGGCAAAGAAGGGTGGGATGAATTTGGAGGTGATGGCCTCACTTTTAGGTATCCCGCGTTTAGGCACGTAACCCCAACGTCCAGGCTTCCATTCAATCCTTGTGCCGAAGCCCCCGTTCAGCTCACTTTTTTTTATATCTGAAGCCTTTTACTCCGTATAACTCTTCTTTCTTTGTTATTATTATCTGTCCCTGGAATCAGTCAGATACTTACATACTCTCAATGTACCTTTTTTTCCCCTTCCCCTTCCGGTAAAATCATCACCCTATCATTACAGAGTGTGTACGGGCGTCGGGAACCTCCACCAGCTGGCAGCGACCGCCCCCAAAAGCATGATGCCACAAAAGACTTGGCTGGCGCTGGCAGGCTGCAGCGTCTCAATGAGCGTCCAATGTACATAGGTACGTTTCAATGTGCATTGTTCGTGCCAAGATTTGTCTTCGTTTCGAAGTGGTTCAGAGTGAGATAACTTGTGCGGGCTTTGTCTCGGAAGAGTTGGAGATTTGTGTTTCATTTTCTCCGCGGAGCCTGCGCTGGTAGGTACTAGGTAGGTATGTGAGCTCATCTACAAATAGATTAGGCACAGTGTGATGCCGGATATCTGGTCCACACATGCGGCATGGAACGCGAGATACCCAACGGCCAGTGCTCTGTAAGTAGATACTCCATGAAGTCTTTTGTATGATGTACCCTGTCCAATTTCTCTCAGAGCGCGAATGGCAATCTAGACCACACCTTCCCTATGGATGGGCGCTACAATGCAATGAGGCCGTCATGAGTCGCTGGGTTCACGCCCGGCATCGCGGATTCGCGGCAAGTACTGAGCATAGCATGGCATAGCATGGCAAAGTTACCTGGAATGGCCTGGCATAACGTTCGCATTCGCACGCAAAACATGTTCCTTCCTTTAATACTCCGCCTCGGCCGAGCCTTCCGTTAAAAAATCCCGCGCCAATCAAGCCACACTTCATCGACTTCAAGCCCCTGTTCAACCCACCGCACTCCGTTTTCCCGCAGCAGCTTAGATGATTGGCTTCATTGGAATCATCGAGACGCGACTTGCCCTCCGCAGTTTGACCTTCATCTGGGGTAAATCTTAAGAAGCGTTGGGCAAGTTCTTCGCGGTAGGTAAGTGCGCCAAGCCTGCCATCCATCACTCAACTTCAACATGCGCTCCAGGTGCGAGGGTTTCAGGGACGTCGTGTGGTTTAATCCCTGCGGCTGGTGATGAACCATATGACTCGCTCTATAGGAGGTAGGCAGTGTCGGGGCTCAGAGGGCCTTGCGTTGTGCGATGGGCGAGACCGAGCCAACATCGCCAATGTTGAAAGATCTGCCACATTCCAACAGAGCTGCCGCGCCGTCCGTCGTTGCGAAATGACTTTTCCTTTCTCTGATTCGCGCATGACGCATTGCAGACAGACAGACAGGCATTATCTTTCACTGCCTTGACTATAAGATATGCGCCTTCAGAGTTTCGGATTGGTGAGTTAAATGAACACTCATCATTTTGCTCCACCAAGTGAGATGCGTTCTCCTTCCTTTGACGTAAAGTTTTGGTAGTCAACTGTCTTGAGTCGACGAATTCGTCATGATACATCCTCCCCGACAGGAATTTGAGTCGAGGTGATCCAATTGTCCATGTTAGCCTGTCCTTCGGCGTCCTGCCGGAGGCGCTGTGTCTTATTCTCCCGCCGTCGCACGACAAGACAAAGCACGCGCCCGTAGATGGCAAATCCCTCGTATGAAACGTCCATGGCTAGCTTCTTTTTGTCGTCTTCTTCACCCTCCGACGCGTCCTCTCCAAGAGCGCTAGGTATTCGAGCTCGCTTCGTGACGGGCCGTTCCGTGTCTGAATCGAGGTCGATTGCGTTATCCGACCCCCCACTCTCCTCTGTATGAAGATCCGAGGTAGTCGTATCTCTGCGTCTCTTTGGCCGCGCAACCGGAATTTCTGAAAGGCGCCCATTACCGCCGCCGTCGTCGCTATCCTCCTCCCGAAGGATGGCGGCGATTTCTTGCTCGCCATCGACGTCAACGGGAACGTGATTCGTCTCGTCGATGAGCTTCGTGGAATTCGACTGCATCATAGGCAAACCCTTGTCTCGAAAGTGCTTCTTCTTGCTAAGAAGGGAGTGACGGGTCGCTGTCTCTGTCAAGAACATGGATACTTCGAAATCGTCTGTGAGGCTGGTGTTTAGTAAAGAATCAAGATACCGTGGCAAAATCATAGTTCGGCCGGTTCGTATCGGCCCTCTCAAACTGACCCTGTACGATGACATCTTTGATGCTCTTCTTCTTGGAACTCTTCTTCTTGCTTCGCTCCCTTTCTTCACGGAGCTTGGGTAGCACCAGAGGACGAATGCTTTCGACTATGCGTGGAAGGACGGGGTTGCGCGGGTTGAGGAGCCATGACTGCGCGAGGGAAGGATTGTCCAGGTAGATGCGGCATTCAAGCACG
Source organism: Claviceps purpurea (assembly GCA_029405325.1). NCBI lineage: Eukaryota > Fungi > Ascomycota > Sordariomycetes > Hypocreales > Clavicipitaceae > Claviceps > Claviceps purpurea. The sequence goes on along the minus strand of CM055782.1, from coordinate 3,812,983 downwards.
GAGTATTTCGAAATTCGCAAGTAGCGTCTTACGGGAGCCATGATTGCTGGCTCTGATTAAGATGCGTGAAGCCCAGCTTGTCAATGCAGGAACGTGAGTCTCATGCGCTGTCATCTGCACACACGTCATTCTTCAACTGGGACCCAAGATGCGTGCTGATTGGTGGGCCGTGTGGACTTTGGATCCGCAGAACATCGAAGGGATTGAACTTTGAAGAAAGCTTGATGAAGGATTGTATCTGTTGCGCAACAACCTCAAGCCACCGTTGCTGCATATTTCACAGAGTACGCATTGGCCTCTACCAGCGCGCACCGGGCCATGACCTGGACTCGAATATGTCCAAGTCATGGAAGGCGACGCTGAAGCTTCCCAAGTCTTCTTTTCCGTACGTTCGCGCCTCGCACCTTTGCGCCAAGATTTCACGATGCTGCGCCTAACCCGGCATTAACTAGTTGTTTCCAGTGCTCGACCGAACCCAACGTTCCAGCAGCGCTATCTTCGAGATTGCTCCGATGACCTATACCAATGGCAGTCCAGCAACAGACCTCAGCACGACCCTTTCGTGCTGCACGATGGCCCTCCATACGCAAACGGGCCTCTTCACATTGGCCATGCGATCAACAAGATCCTCAAGGATATGATCCTCCGCACGCAGATCCAGGCCGGTCGACGAGTTGTATATAGGCCAAGCTGGGACTGTCACGGTCTACCGATCGAGATGAAGGCGTTGGGGTCGAATTCGCATGCCGGTGGCCTCACTCCTCTGAAAGTGCGCCAGTCGGCGAGGCGCCTCGCCATGAAAACCGTCACGGAGCAGATGAAGGGATTTCAATCGTTTGGGATAATGGCTGATTGGGAAAAGAAGTGGACTACAATGGATCACGAGTACGAAATCAGACAGCTGCGCGTATTTCAGAAGATGGTTCGGCATGGGCTCGTCTACAGGAAGCACAAACCCGTATACTGGTCCATCTCGTCCAGGACAGCGCTCGCGGAAGCTGAGCTTGAGTACCGAGACGACCACGTCTCACATGCTGCCTATGTCAAGTTTCCAATTGTCTCCGATGCGAGCTCTTTGCCTGGCTTAGGAACGTTTCAAGGCCCTGTCTTTGCCGCTATCTGGACGACTACCCCATGGACTCTTCCTGCGAACAAGGCCATTGCTGTTCACAGTGACTTGGCATATTCGCTCCTCAAAATCGATGAGTACGGTCTGCTTGTTGCTTCCAGCCGCGTCGACGCTATGCGAGACATCTTGCCCGAGTTCGCCATCATCGCTGATTCTATACCTGGTTCGGACCTCGCAGGACTCAAGTACCGCAACAGACTTGCCGGTCAATTAGCTTTCGACCAAACAATTATTCACGCCGACTTCGTGTCTGCCGACGCTGGTACTGGCCTGGTGCACTTGGCGCCGGGTCATGGTCAAGACGACTACGAGGTGTGTGCTAAACTAGGGATCGAGGCTTTTGCGCCCATCACCGATGAGGGGCGCTTCACCAAAGATGCATATCCCGATCAGCCGGAGGTCCTTACAAACGCTCCGTCCATTCTCGAAGGCGGAGGCAAAGTTGTCTTGGACTTGATCAAGGATGACGTATTGGCAACGCACAAGCTGCGGCACAAGTATCCTTACGACTGGCGCACGAAGCAACCCGTGGTCATAAGAGCAACAGCACAGTGGTTCGCTGATGTTGGGCGGATCAAGCAAGGGTCTCTGCAGGCTCTGAGAGATGTGCGGTTTGTTCCTGAGGCCGGCAGGGCCAGACTCGAGAGCTTTGTCAAGGGCAGAAGCGAGTGGTGCATTTCTCGGCAGCGGTCCTGGGGTGTACCTATTCCTGCCCTGTATGACGAAAGCGGAAACGCCGTCATGGACGAGCAGACCATCGAGCACATCATCTCTACTATGCAGCAGCGAACCTCACAGGGCTGGTTCGCGGATGCCCCGGACGACAAGGCGTGGATGCCATCAGAGTTGGAAGGAAGCTACAGGAGAGGGACTGACACCATGGACGTATGGTTCGACAGCGGTACCAGCTGGATGGAGACCGAGCAGCCCGCGGATGTGTACCTCGAGGGCTCTGATCAACATCGTGGCTGGTTCCAATCGAGTTTATTGACCTACGTGGCTAGCCAAAAGTCTGATGGAGTGCCAGATGAGGAAATTCGCGCACCTTTTCGAACCCTTATCACACATGGCTTCACGCTGGATTCTCACGGCAAGAAAATGTCCAAGTCCCTCGGAAATACCATACTTCCGCCTGAAGTCATGGATGGACGCCTGTTGCCTCCTCTCAAGGTCAAGGGTCAAAACAACCGCGACGGCAAAAGTTTGCCCAGGTTCGACGCTCTTGGTCCCGATGCTCTGCGGCTATGGGCGGCAAGCTCTGATTTCACGTCGGATATCTTGATCGGCCCGTCCATCCTGCAGCCGATTCATAATGCACTCATCAAGTACCGAACGACTCTGAAGATGCTCTTGGGTTCACTTCACGAATGCAGCCGGCATGCTCCGCTGACAAAGCTGGACCAGATTGCCCTTATGCAGCTCAATGACACCATGGCCCAGGTATGGAATGCCGCGGAAAATTACGAGTTCCACAGGGCAACTGGTCTGATCAATCGATGGGTTGCTACCGATCTATCAGCCTTTTATCTCGAGGCTTCGAAGGACCGGCTGTACTGTGGAGATGGCGGAGGTGTGCTTGAACCTATTCTCATCGGTTTCCTCCGCATGCTTGCTCCTATTACTCCCATCTTGGTGGAGGAGGCATGGGCACATCGTCCAGCGTGGATGGTGGACGACAAGTCAGTACTTTTACCTAGGGATACCCTCCCTTTCTTCTCATTTTTCTGTCGCATCTTCATGCAATACAGCTGACAACTCGTGATGAACAGGAACATGATTAATCCGGCTCGGCAGTTGTACACTTCCCCATTAATAGACCCCAAGAAGCTAACGATTGATCCAGCGCAATTGCGAAAGGATTTTGCTCAGCTGACAGCAGTTCATAGCGCTGTGAAGGCTGCGCTGGAGCAAGCGCGCGAGGCCAAGGCTGTGGGCAGCTCACTGCAGTGCTCTGTCCTGATCAAGACAGAAGACGCGCAGCTGACGCATACCCTCGCAGACTATCTCGACGAGCTCGATACTATGTTTGTGGTGTCCCGCGTGGATGTGAACGTGGATGTGAAGCAGACACTCGAGAGCTCGCCAGCGTGGCATTATACGAGGGATATCGAGATCCAGGGCACTCCGGCTGGTACCGTGCATGTACTGCCTCCGCAGCAAGAGAAATGTTCTCGCTGCTGGCGCTATCTGGCGGAGCAAGAGGATGGGCTTTGCCGTAGGTGCGATGATGTGATGGTTGGCCATGTCGCCGCTGCTTGACCTAGGCGACGTAGCAAGCGTTTTGTATTTCTAAAGCTACGTTGTAACTTGTAGCACATTGTACTCTGTATAGATTCATTTTTCAATTATGTACTATATGATATATCAGATGAATCGGGCATCACCAAGCACCCAAGCTGCAACGCTGTCTCTAGCGCACGCGTAATGTTTCTACATTATGAAACGAGATACGACGCGGTTATGTACATTATCTTGCTCGTTCATTTGGTCAATACATAGGTATGCTTATATGCAAAGCGAGCAAGGGGCCGTGGTCTTATACGTGACTAACATGTCCTGTGCAATCTCCCCGCGGGATAGGAGCAGCGAAGAGTTATAGCGTATCACCGAACACTTCGACATGAGGTTTTGGTGCAGAGAAAGTTGGAATTACATACCTAGGTACCTCTTGTGACGGACCCACCATGTCCATCGCATTTTGAGCGAGACCGGTTTGAATGAAGACATTCGATCTTCCACGCCTTAGTGACAGCAGCGTCGTCCTGGATGACGCTACTGTCACTATGGCGTGGAAGATCGCTCGTCTTCTTCAGCCCCGTTGTCGCCATCTCCATCAGCTTCACCATCGCCATCACCTCCGTTGCCATGATCTGTATCATGTTCGTCATCACCGTGATCTCCATCATCTCCGTCTTGTCCAGCTACATCCACGCCAATCGAGTCTTCCATGCCGTCGGTCCGGGGACGGAGGGTACCTCGTTGACATGGCGATTTGAGGCAGACGAAGTGGCAAGGCAGAGCTGAGCTTACTACAGCGCGTCCTGTCCTCTGTAAGATTGCCCATCTTTCTCCAATGTTGAATCGCCATATCAACGAGGTACCCTCGGTCTGAAACGGCATGGAAGACTCGATTGGCGTGGTGTGGCTGGACAAGACGGAAATGATGGAGATCACGGTGATGACGAGGTTCGGGCGAGAAGTGATAGTAAAAGACGTAAAAGAGTAGATGAAGGGAGATTTTGAGAAGGGAGGTTTGACTGAGTGAAATCTGATTTTAAGGTATCGAACGGGTTCTGCAATCGGAATTGAGAATTGAGAGTTGTGAAGAAAGAAAGATGTCTGCCTGGTGAGGAGGGGTGTGGCAGCATGGCTACGCCCTATAAATACCTCCTCCTAACCTCTTTTCATTGGGGCGCCCAAGTGTGGAGGTATCCACTTCATCTGTCCTCCGCTTCCTTGTTTGTTGGGAGTCGGGACTTGTTCTCCTATACCAACTTCCCCCACCAAGTCAACGCCTTGCTCAAGGCCTTGTAGTGTCGACGACAACAATTCGTACGCTCTCCATGTCTTCGTTCGCTCTGATAGAGCTGTAGTTTCTACAGCATGTGCCATGGCCGGTCACGATGCAGCCCGCCTGCCGGGCCACGCCGAACCCAAAGCTAGCTTATCAACACCCGATACTCGGCCAAGACCCAGCTTTGAGACGGAACAATCGAACACAAGCGGAGGTAGCAGGCGACAAGCTGCCTCCAGCGCCCCAGCATCCAGTCATGAGGCCAACACTGGCCGTCAGGATCGTCAGCAGACTGGGCCGAGTCCTGCTCAAATAGACAGTGCGACAGGCTTTCTGCAAAGAGAAGCAAGCGCGCGCCGAAAGGATAAACCCAACTCCAGCGGCGGCTTTCTCTTGCGCAATCCATTTGCCGGTAAGCTACGGCGACCAGGTACTCGTGGTTCCATTCGGGCGCTCTTTCAGGCAAATGGAAAAGCGTCCACACATCCGCAGACGCCACAGTCTTCACGATCGCATGATGATACGATACTGCAATCGAAGACCTCTCCTGGGTTCTCTCACGACAAAACACGTTTATCTCCTCAAAGCAACGCGGGCCGAAGCGAGGGTTCCGAGCCAGGGGATGGAGGGAATAGAGGGTCGGAAGAGCAGTCGATGACGCGAAGATTTCCTCGTATTTCTGGAGAAAGTGTGGATGATGTTGATTCGACACAGATAGTGCAAATGGCTCTGAATCTCAGCGAATCCAGACGAATCGCTTCTCGACGACATGTTTCGCGGGCAACACCGTCGCGACTCAGCGCCTTGCCCGACGGTGACTTGGGGGGAAATTTGCAACAACATCTCCAACAGCAGCGCAATGTTTCATCCAATGGTAGCCCCAAACCACCGCAAGGCGCATCTCCAAGAGCGCCATCGTCTGGCAGACTTGATGGTCACTATCGTTACCATTTTTCATCATCAACTCTGGCCAGAGCGGCAAAGGCCAAGGAGCATTTGGAGCTCATGGCACAGTACCGGAGGCTTCTTGCCGTTCTTCCACCTCTGAAGGCTGAACCCGGGCCACATGTGACCACGAGTCCGCCTGGTTCCCCAGGATCTGCCAATAGGAGGGGTGCTCTCCCCCTGGGGCGCCAGTATAATCCTTTACAATTTATTAGAAACCGGAAAGTGCGCGCGCGCGAGCGAAAAGTCATCGACGGCGAGAAGCAAGGCTTTGGTGACGTGGAGTTCGTCAAGCTCTGGGTGGACCGCGTTGTTGAACGTGCCTCTTCACATGCAACGAATGCAGACGTTGAATACGATTGCGTCATGCCTAATTACCCCGAAGCAGACGATCCTGGTATCCAAATCCCAATGGACCATCTCTCAAGACCGTCAACAAGAGTTCGAAGGCCAAGGGTTGACTGGTTCGTTGAGCCATGCGATATCATGGCCGATGCATACTGGCTGGAACAGGAAGACCACAAAGAGCTCATCGAGGACAGGCATTGGCGCAGGATATTTCCGCCTGCGGCAACCTCCTCACGGCCCATTTCGAGAGAGACCGCACTCGATCTTGACGCCATTCCAACATTCTCCATGCAGGATGACGACCTGTTGGATTCGCAAATATCGGGTATTCCTCAGGCCGACGACAATAACCCCTCACACAACAGCGCCAAAGAAAGGGCCAAGCAAACCTTGCATAATATTAGATCGTTCCCGCATCGTCACCAAGGCCAGAAGGTACACACTGATTCTATGTGGCATAAGAAGGACTCGACATCAGATGTATCTGGCAGCGAGACGGACAGGTCTAGGAAGCGCGCGAAGAAACCCTCGGCTCAAGAATCCGAGATTGGAGCAAGTTCCAACGATACAAGCAAGGATCTCACAATGCAGCAGATTTCTGACATGGTTGCGAAAGATGCCCGCAGGAGAGATCACATGTCCGGTGCGCGCTCAGACCCGGAGTCTGGTTACTTTGTGTCATCTACCAATATCAGAAAGTCAGACCGGAACCCCCTTTCACTGCCGCCCAGTGTGTCTTACATTAGACAGGAGTCTACGGGAGACACGAGTGAGTCTGATCGCAAGCCCGTCGCTGAAACGTTGGCCCCAGAATTGAAGGCTCGCTACGTTCCAGGTAGGCAAAGCTTGGATGTTCCCCGCAAGGACTTTGCTGGCAATGAACTGTCGCGACCGACCTCTTCGGATCTGCGACCGACCAGGGAAAGCACAGAGACGGTGGTCAGCGGTCGTCCTGCACCATCCTGGAGTCGCTCAGCATCTCCGCATCGCAATCCTATCAGCAAGCTCAAACAAATTATACGAGACAAGGGGAGCAACAATAAAGCCGGAGGGGCAGATCAAGAGGACTACCGACGAGAGCCTGCATTGGAGCTCAGCTCGTCCGGAAACTTGGATACGCTCGAAGATCACCAGGCGACAGGCGCGGAGCAAGTCCATCTGGAGCCGGTCAAGAGCCATCGTAGAACGGGGAGCTCGCTACTACGATCCGATGATGCCGCTGGGCCACGCGGAATCTTCAGAGCCGGACCTCGACTCGATACAGTCTTTCGAGGAGGCGTTGCCAAGCTTGGCGACATGTTATGGAAGAGAGAGGGTGTGAGCGAACAGCCACCACCTGAGATTGAAATCACGGATGAATCGGAGAATGAAAAAGACGGTACGCGCTCCAGACCATCTATGAACATGTCTCGGAGATCATCAGAACACAGGGTGGACGGACAAGAACAACCCAAGCAGTTCCTCGACATCATGCCCCAATTCCACCACGCCCATGCTGGCGCTGACCACTCCTCCGGCGCCAATGAAAGCAAGGTGGACTTGACACCAGCTCCTCCCATCACTCATAATGCGTCAGATCAACTCGGCACTCTACACCAACCCCAAATCGACGCAAAAAGTGCTTCAACCTCGGCCCGCGGGGAGAACCGATCGACCGGAACTACTGGAGATCTATCCGAGCCTTCTCGCCGGGACAGCAGCAGCAATGGCCCGGGTGCTGCCCGTGACGCAGACAAGCTACCCAACTCGACGCTCCAAGTATCAAGACCAGAAGACGACACTGCTGGCTCTACCAGGAGCAGGCACTGGTCTATCGCAGACATTCAGAGCACGCCCACAGGAGACACACGATTGACCCGTCGTGAAGTAGCACGCATGCGCGCCCTGGTTCTAAGCACCGGCATCAAAGCCATGGAAATCACCAGACGGGCTCAGGAGGCCCAAAAACCGTTATGCTCCAACGACAACGCACTCTCATCCACCGATGCCCCCATCATGTCCTCCGCCAAATGCGCCAACCTTAACTGGGCCACTATAGGCAAGCTCTACCCCGAAGCAACAACGACACACCCATCAAACGGCCTCCAAGGACAAGAAAGCCACATCCAAATCGCCTTCTACGAGCTCTACGCCTTCGCCGGGCGGTCCCTCAGCGCCGCAATCGAAAAGTCTGGCCGCAGATGGCAAGCCTCAGCCGAGCACTTCACATTCGCAACGAGGCCACAGCTCCTCAATCGCATCGGGGACGTCCGATCCCGTATCACGGATGACTTGTCTGAGCAGAGCCGACAAGCTAGCGATCTGGCCGATGAGACGAACCGGGATCTCGCGCTCGTGCAACCGCTTAAAGTCAAGGCCGTGGTGGACACGATTGGGAAGATGCTTCGCCGGAGACGGAGACGGTTGAGGTGGATTCGACGGGCGCTGTGGTTGACGGTGGAGTGGCTGCTCGTGGGGATTATGTGGTACGTGTGGGCTATGGTGATGATTCTGAGGGTCTTTCTGGGGATGGGGAAGGGGGTCGTTAGATCTGTGAGGTGGTTACTCTGGTTGTAAGTTGCTGAGCGGAAGGGACTGCTGTTGCTCCTTTATTGTGGTGATGTCTGTTTGTGCTTTTGAAACGGGCCATCCACCTATTGCGTTTTGCTACATTGACAATCTTTTTGCCCTCTTCTTTTCCTTATTTCTCTTTTGGGGTTTCTTGCACACGCTTGCAGATACACACACACACTCTCTCTCTCTCTTTCTGTTTTCCTTGCTCTACATACTTTGTTTTGAGAAACTACTTGTTTTTCACGTCTGGCAATATGCCTCGATACCCTCTTCTCCTTTTGTCGTCTTGAATTGTTTCATTTTGTACTGTCTGATTCACTTACTTGCTGCACATGTTCTTATAATTAGCGTTATTAATAGCATAGCCTTGCGAAGAGCGCATTGCCAAATATATACCGGTTTCACATTGTGCGATGAGTTGTACAGGCATTGATACTGCGTGGTGATGACTGTAGAGGCATGTCTTGACCGTGGCTCTTCAGGTGACGGACGACTCGTCAGGGGTATTTGCCCGTGAATAGAGGAAGCCTCAGCTGCTGCCCGCCATCGTAGGACTTCCGAAACGCATTGGACTTCAGAGAAGCATTCCCCTCAGATTGCATGTAAAGCTATTACTCGAAAGTACGTGTACGCGCCATCGACTTTAGCCGCGCTCTGATACCTATGTATATACGAAGTATGCATTATGGCGCTTTCTATTGACCAGACCGGCATAGCAGTACACTTTCACAACAGGTTGCCACACCAGATGTGCCCCTGCATTGACACAAGAACACGAGCACAGCATGAGCTGCACTAACCAACCAACCTAGGCAATGAATCTACAAAAAATAACGCTACAAAGGGAAGAGACCGGACAGGAAAGATATTTAAAGAACAAAAAAGGGATAGGAAGACAAGAATGTAAGCAATGAAAGAAGAAATAAGACAAAGGAACCCCAAAACAAAAAAAGGAAGGAACAGCGTTGTTGCCATACATAAATATATAAACATCGACTCCAACCCTTTACTCAATCCTCTTCTTCCCCTCCTCCGCACTCGAATACCTCGCCGCGCTAAGCCCCCGTTCATGACGCGCCACAAAGCCCCCTATCAGGGCGTCCTTGCGCGCCCGGGTCAAGTGCTCGCTGAAGCCGTCCACAGCAAACGAGCGGGGATTCAGTCGCGGCCAATTGACCTAGATGGAAGGGGCAAAGAAGAAAGCATGGGTTAGCCGAAGACTCTCACACTGCAACTTGACCATCGGGGAGAAAGAGAAAGAGAAAGAGATAGGAAAAGAAAGGGGAGGTGGGTGATGGAAGAAGAAAAAAAGACATACATAGAGCATCCCATGACTCAACACAAAGTGGAAGCACCACCCCGCCACAGCCGTCCAAAACAGGAGAAACAGCCTCATAGGAAGAACCCTCGCATCAGGAGCCCGCTTCGTAAAAAGGCCAACCAGGACGATGAAGACACTAAACGCGAGTAAATACGGAATCGACTGAATAAGGATCGGCCGTCTATCGACAAATAAGCGATCTGTGCCGATATTCGTAGCCCCGGGGTCATAAGCCCCCAGGAACAAGTCATACGCATCCTGACGAGGTCCGTCCCGGAAATTATTCAGATAGTAGCGCGTGATGCCGATGCGGCCGTCCTGGAGGGCGCCCAGCTTAGTACGCTTGCCTGTGCGGGTAACATCCGTCTTCATGGCACCGGTGCCGGAGTATGCTCCCGAGACGACGTCGGCGTTGTCGGCCCACATGTTGCGGAAGAGGACCTCAAAGGCAGGGTCCTCGTCGCGGAAGTGTGCGCCCCGGGGCATCAGGCCTGCGGCTTCGAAGAAGCGGTTGAGGGTGTAGCGTGCAAAGATGCTCTGCACGACATTGGTGCGGTCGAGACAGTCCATGCAGTTGGTGCGCATGACGCTTGTTTGGAGGCGGCGGGCGTCGAGCTGGCCGTCCGTGTTGGAGGTCGTGTCGACGCCTCGGAAGTAGCCCTGTTTCTGTAGCTCGTTTTGCAGTTTCTCTGTGAGGGCATATGCTCTGTCCATTCTCATGCCCTTGGTTTCGGTGTGGTAGTCAAAGTAGACGTAGTGCAGGCGGTCGTATTGCTGTGTTCGTGCGCCGGGCTGGAGGGTCGTGAACTTCTCGGCTGTGAGACGATCGCTCTCGCGGCTCTCGTTTGGTGCTGACACGAGGGAGCGGTACATTTGCTCGTAGGATTCTTTGACTCTGCATTCTCTGCCCTTGGAGTTGACGAGATTGATCAGAAAGTTGTCGCCGTAGATGCGGATCTGCTCGTCAAAGTGCTTCTGCGAGGCGGCCAAGGCGGCTTCTGTGCTTCGGACCTGCAGCTTGGGCGTGTACGTCAAGCTGTTGATCTCGGCCCAGTAGGTGGGCACACTGCCGCGCGTCTGCACATACGACATGATTTGCATCTCCTGGTCGCCGCCGAGTTTACCGCTCTGCATGTCGGAACTGCCCGCGTACCCCGCCAAGCCGGAGCTGCTGTCGTTGAGGATGATGATTTGCTCCGTCTCGTTGTAGTTGGCGACGTGGCCTTCCTCGTCAACACCCCGGGTAAAGTACCTGGTGCCGCCGCGATGTCGCGAACGGCGAGAGATGAGGACCATGGTTATGGGTGTGCCTTTGAATTTGGTAGCCTTGATCTCGAGCATACCAAAAATGCATGGCAGAATAAAAGGGTCGATGGCGGGCTGCTTCCCCGGCTGGCTTCGGGAGCCGTGGGTGCGGAACTCTATCAGATCGGACTGCAGGTGCTTGTTGAAGAAGAATCGATCGTCGGCTCGCATCCATAGCGGGCTCGAGGTGTCGGCTTGCGATTGACGCTGAATCGAATTGGTCAAGTCAATGGCGTAGGAGAAATACATGGGGCTTGTCCGGAGAAATGTGTTGAGCAGACCGAGAAAGGTATCTTCGTCGGGATCGTGGATCTGACGCTCGCGCATGGGCAAAATCTCGGCCGTCACGAGCTTGTACACGGTCTGACCCTTGAGGCGGCCGGCGGGCACGGCTTTGTTGATGATGATGACATACTTGTCTGGGATAGCAGATACTTGGTTAGGCACTTGATTGCACTGGTTCTGCGTTTCTGGTAAGGGTGCATAGTCCTTGGAGGACTCCTAAAACGTACCGAGTCGCAACTGGATGACACCCAAGATACCGGCGATGCTGGAAACGCGCGTGGCCCGTTTGGCAGCGTGCGGGTTCGCGTCCCCCACGCGTATGTCGCCCGTGGGACGATCGATGACCAGCGCAGGCGCGTCAGGATACGACGGCGAAGTGAAGGTGTACGCATCGTTGGTCACTCGGAGGTTGACATCTCGGAAGGGAAACGTGGGCGTCGCAAAGGGGGCCATGGTGGGCGGAGCTAGGAGCTCGGAAGCTCTTCCGAGGGCGAAGCACGGGATCGCGATGAAGACGAGAAGTCTCGACTGACTGAGCTTTTACAGGCAGTGCGAGAGGTGGGAAAGGGCAATACTCGTCGAATCTTTGTTTCTGGCGACGCTTTGATGGAAGACGAGACAAAGAGGGCTTTCTGGCTTCCAGCTGGCTGGCTTGCTCTGGTGAGTCGTGACTCGTGAGTCGTGAGTCGTGACACTAGGCTCAAAGTGTCGAGCAGTGAGCACTGGGCAGCTACAGGGGAGCTGGCCCCTGGAGAGTCGCAATCTCGGCTGCAAGCTGCTGACATAATGTATCAAAACCGCCCCCCGCAGCAGGCCCAAGCCCAAGTGACCAACCAGCACATGCCATGGTCCGCTGAGTGGCAGTGATGCTGCGGTTCTGCCAGAGTCCACCCTTTGCCCCAAGCCTCTCTCCAAGAGAGTCCAAGCCTCTCCCAAGCATAACACAGTAACTCTTCAACCTCAACCCATCTCGCCGCAACTTTGATCGTCACCGTCCTGTCCGTCTACTCTTGAGTCTGCGCAGCTTTCGACACATCTTCGCGACGCCGCAACGACCATTCCTCCCGAGAACTCCTGTCGCTCTTGCTGAGGGACTGCCCACCCGTTGCTACCACCTCGAGTCTCCCGCCGTGACCGCTAGATCTCTCCAACCGATCCCCCAACAAACCACTCAGTATGGCAGCACGAGGTCCTGCCGGCGGTCCACGTGGCCTGAACAACCGTTTTGCTCAGTTCAAGCTCGTTCTTCTCGGTATGAAGCCGGCGCCCGTCCGCGATCCTCTTGCCCCTCGCCCCTCGTCACATGTCTGACATGATATCGCTAACTCGGCATCTTTACAGGTGAATCTGCTGTCGGAAAGGTGAAACCTGCCGCGGCCCGCCACTCCCTACTCGTCACTCGCAGCCCGATGTACTGACTTCCTTGTAACCAATGTACAGAGCTCAATAGTGCTGCGGTTTGTCAAGGCAAGTTGCATTTGTCTTTACCCACTCAGTTCACTGGAGCTTGAGGGCTGACTCTCCAATAGGACCAATTCGACTCCTTCAGAGAATCCACCATTGGCGCAGCCTTCCTGACACAGACCATCTCCCTCGACGAAAACACGACAGTCAAGTTTGAAATCTGGGACACCGCTGGTCAAGAGCGGTACAAGTCTCTCGCGCCAATGTACTACCGCAACGCCAACTGTGCTGTTGTTGTTTACGACATTACACAAGCTGTACGACTTTCTGTCCCCGCCAGACTTGGGCTACCCACGTCTCTCTGCGGGCTGTATACTGACTGGGTCTCTTTGCGTACAGTCATCACTAGATAAAGCTAAAGCCTGGGTGAAGGAACTCCAGCGCCAAGCGAACGAGAATATTATCATCGCACTTGCCGGAAATAAGCTCGATTTGGTTAGCGAACAGCCCGATAAGCGAGCAATCCCCACGGCCGATGCCGAAGCCTATGCTCGGGAAGCTGGCCTTTTGTTCTTCGAAACCTCAGCAAAGACGGCCGAGAACGTCCGTGAGCTCTTCACTTCCATTGCCAAGAAGCTACCTCTGGATCAGGCCGGTCCTCGACATGCTCGACCTGGTCAACGCCCTGGCGTCAGTCTGTCTCCCGAAAATGCAACGACGAATGCCAGCGGGCCGTGCAGCTGTTAAGTCGGGACTAAGCCATCCATACGCGCTCCTCGAACTTGGTAGGCTGGCGTCATTGGCGATACGGTGAGGTCTACCAACGATGCAAATTTATTTGAGGTTGGGGCAATTTCAGGTATTCCACTGCTTGGACAGTGGGGAACTATAGACCGAGCACGATGGTGATCACGAGCCTGGTTGTCTTGCGACTACGAGCGTGAGAATGTTGCATGTTTCTCTCTTGGAGTCTTGGGTCTTAAGTCGTTTTCATTCTAGGGGATTCTTTATTTTATGCTTGGTTCTGTCTTGCCTCCTAATACTATTTATTACACACCCTACCTCACACACACACGCACATACACATAGCACACACACAGCTCACAATGTATGTCAGGGCCCTGCGGGTCAGCTGGACGTCGAACGGAAATGCAGCTATGTGTCGAGTAGAAAGGCTGTAGTCCTTCTTTTTAAATAGGCGCTCAATCCCATTTCATGATAGTGAGAAAGAATACTAAAAATGGAAGAAAGCCTTCAGAACAAGGCTTCTTGTCCTGAGTCTTGGTAGCCTGTCTTGCATGATTTTCTACCCGAGCTACGGAGTACTCAACTTCTGAATACCCTGGTACATTCACGATATTTTTGCGGCCAAAAGAATAAAAAAACAAGGTAGAAAACAGATCACGCCCGTGCATAATTCCATTCGGCCTCGTTTTCGCAGACGTCATGCGCCTGGTTGCCGCGGAACTGGTTGCGTCACAAGCCGGCCGGGGTACGAAAGCTTGGCCGCGGTTTTAGCCGAACTTTTCCCCCCAAGCTGTTTTGTCCCTTGCATTGCAACCTCCGGGACGAAAGCCCCCCGTCTCGTCCATCACCAACCATCACCACGTGCCCGGCTGGCCGATAACCTATTCTATGTTGCGATCATCGCTGCGGTCGGCGAGGGCCTTTGGCGGTCAGCCTGTTGTGGCTTCCGCCCAGCGCCAATGGTCTGTTGCGACGTCGCGACAGCTCGGTGAGGTACGTAACGCAGTCTTTCTGGAGATTACCTCAACAAGCACCCTGTGAAGACGATGCAGCTTTTGCGCTAACTTGCCTGCTGTAGAGATCATATGCCGTCGACAGCAAGAAAAAGCCCATTGACGTTGCTTCCAAGCCTGTCGTCCTGCCCACAACGGAAACCTTGAGCTCCGAGCGAAATCCTCCACCTTCAGCTGCGGCCATCGTCGATGCTAAGACTCCCGAGATCAAGGCTGTGCCATTGATGCCGCCTCCTCCTCCTCCTCCTCCTGTGGTTAAGGTTGTGAAAACAGCTGGCAAGGCCACTCCGCCTCCTCCTACCCCCCCTCCTGCGCCAAAGAAGAGGGGCTTTTTCTCGAGATTGAGGAGACTTGTCTTCACCCTTATGCTTCTTGGTGTCGCTGGTTTTGCCGGTGGTGTATGGTACAGCCGAATTAACGACAACTTCCACGACTTTTTCACCGAATACGTGCCGTTTGGCGAGCAGGCCATGCTGTATCTGGAGGAACTCGAATTTAAGAAGAAGTATCCTCACCCTGTTTCTCAGGTGTCCCGGGTGAGGGATGTCGGCAAACAGGTCACGATTCCGGCACAGAGTGGTGCGTCTTGGAGAGTAGCTGATCAGGCCGAACCTTCTTCTCGCCATTCCAGCGCTGCTCGTTCGGATGCGAAGACTTCTGCTGTTCAACCGGCAGAGAAAAAGGATGTTGCCGACAAGACGCCAGCGGACCCAGTCACGGCTGCGGCGAAACCGGCCGAGAAGGCAACACCCAAGATTACTCCTTCAGAAAGTACGACGGGTTCGGCCAAGTCTTCCGCGAATGGCTTCAAGGAGCCCGAGGTCGATGAGCCCTCCCGATTCCCTCCGCTGCAACCCATTGATCTCATGCAACTTCCCGACGCCAAGGAACCCATTGTGCGAGATCTCGTACACATGCTCAACGACCTGATTCTGGTAGTCAACGCCGACGGTGCTCATGGACGCTACTCGACCACGATTGCCAAGGCAAAGAACGAGATTGTGGGAATCGGGAGCCGTCTCAAGGACTTGAAAAACTCTGTTGAAAAGCAGGCTGCCAGCCAGGTCAAGTCTTCGATTGACGAGTTCGATCACGCCGCCACTGATCTGATCAAGCGTGTTGAGAACACCATGGCTACTCAGGAGGTGGAATGGCGACGAGAATTCGAGCAGGAAATGGAGTCCGTGCGACGCAGCTACGATGAGCGAGTCGGCCTCTTGATGGAGCGCGAGAAGAAGCTCAATGACGAGAAGCTGCAAACGCAGCTGCTGGAGCAGGCCTTGGCTCTGAAGAAGGAATTCGTCCAGGAGGTCAAGGAGCGTGTTGAACGGGAACGTCAAGGCCGTCTCGGCAAGCTATCCGAGCTGACCTCCGCGGTCTCCGATCTGGAGAAACTCACCCTCGGTTGGAACGGTGTCGTCGACAACAACCTCAAGACGCAACAGCTCCACGTTGCCGTCGAAGCTGTCCGAGCCAGCCTCGAAAACTCGACTCATCCCAAGCCCTTCATCCGGGAGCTGATTGCCCTCAAGGGTATCGCTGGTGATGACGCCGTCGTAGACGCTGCCATTGCCACCATCAACCCAACCGCCTACCAGCGCGGCGTCACCCCGCCCTCTCAGCTGATTGATCGATTCCGCCGCGTGGCAGGCGAAGTCCGCAAGGCCTCTCTCCTACCAGAGGATGCCGGTGTAGCCAGCCACGCTTCGAGCTGGATCCTGAGTCACATCATGTTCAAGAAGGAGGGTCTCGCGGATGGAAACGACGTGGAGAGTATTCTGACGCGCACGCAGACGTTCCTAGAGGAGGGGGATTTGGATTCTGCGGCGCGGGAGATGAATGGTCTGCAGGGGTGGGCTAAGGCGCTTAGCAGAGATTGGTTGGGCGAGGTGCGCAAGGTGTTGGAGGTGCAGCAAGCACTTGATGTGAGTTTTTTTCCCTTTCTTTTCTTCCCGGTACAGTTAGGCCTAGGATCTGTGTTGCTGACATATTTGTTTTCATTTGAACAGGTTATTGCTACGGAGGCGAGACTGCAGAGTCTGAGAGTAGAGAACCCGGAGGCTAGGTAACGTTGCCGACTGGGTAGGTTGTGAATAAGTCTCTTTTGTTATGTACATTGCCTGGTGGAGGGGGTGAAAAAGCAAAGACCGGAGGCTCGGGGGGTTGGTGAGTGGGTGAGCGGGTGAGAAGGGTAGAAGGGTCAGAGATAGACTCGTGTACTAGATGTCATCAATAGACGACGGGGTGGACATTGCGATGGAGGGCTGTGTCCTGACTCCTAACTGTACAAGTGAATTTTCGGTCCTGCGTAAATGCAAAACGAAGTCTCGTACGACTATGACCCCAAGAATCCTTACATATAAAGACCCAACGCCAGTCAATGCGCGGTTGATAGGTATCTCATCACTTCTAAGTCCCTTATTCGGCCTCGACACAAGAAGTGGCAACTTCCATGGTGCAGGCGAGGCTATCATTAGTCACCAACACGTGACCATCTGTGAGTGTGAATCGGTGACAGATGGGCTTAATCATATGGGGCAAGTAGACGACCAGAGAACTTGGAGGAGACAAATGCTCGATAGGTGCATCCATAGAACAACCTTATGCAACCATCAACCACCACAATCCCAAAGGGTCAACTTTCAGGTCTCATATCCCGCGAACTATCTATTACTGGCAAAACTGAAGACATCGTTGTGCCGATGCTCATATTCCGCGAACTAATTTTGTATGTACGCCCAATATGCATATCTATGGGTCCTTTTCCAAAGGTTACACACACCCGAGTAGATACCTACTTATCGTGAACCTCGATCTGGCGAAATTTAGATCAGTTCGTCGCTGCATCGTGCTTCGCCATTTGACCCTAGACTTTGGCCTGGCACGCTGCCTGTATTTGTCACACTTCTAACAATTCGACGACCCAGTGATCTTCTGTACCGCTGGACGTCCGGATTGTCACCATGACTGCGTCCTGGCTTTCAGCTCCTGCAAAGCCGTTCAGCGCAACGACAGGGGCTAATCGTTCACCTCCGTGGCCATTAGTGGCGTCTGGCCGAGTCCTGTCTGTTGCTAATTCGCGCGAGACTCGTTATGTACAAGGCTGTCTGGAGAACAGATTCGGGCAGAGAGATCACTGTCGTCATGAACACGTCGTTCACCACACTCTCCGCATTGTTGCCTTCCATAATATACTCTGCAAGGACTCCCGTCCCGTGACATTATTTTCAAAGCAATCCTGTAGCAGAAAGCCGTATAAATGACTATATAAACGGTCAGAAAGCTCTCTTCCCTATTGTATGACCTACGATATCTTCGGCGATATCACAGACTACCGGTGTCACTCCGTCAGCGAACCTGCTCAAACTGTCTTGGCGAGCTATACTTTTAACCACACGACCTCTGGCAGGTACTGGTACAGATCCGTCAAATTCGAACTACCTTTTTTCGAGTATCTACGTTTCACTCCAATCCCCTACGAGGTCGTGACTGAAGAACCGATCCGACATAGCAGCAAAACACCTGTTGGAGCTATTGTTGGCGGTGTCGTTGGCGGCGTCGCTGCTATTGGTGCTGGCTTTCTGATAATCTTCTTCTGCTTGCGTCGCAGAAAGAAGCGAATCGCTGGTACGACGGAAACGTCGCCTTCATCAAACCAGGTCACTTTGCAATCCATGGCCCAGAACCAGGACCCGGCATTTTACGACTTCCATTCCAATCATAGTTCAAAGTCTCTGCAGGTCTCTGCACAGCAATACCCGCCTACGGCACCTCCGCCCCAAGGTGGTGATTTTGCGCAGCAACCCCAGGCGAGTGAACTTCAGGCCGTTCCAGCCCAGCAGCTACAGCAACAACAACGACTTCATGAGCTTCAGGCTCAAGCTCCCCAGCTCCACCCTCAGACGCCTGTTCACGAAGTGGCCGCCTAAAGCAGCGGACCATCGCCCTGCTCAAATACACGAGATGACTTGGTGTGTGGTTGAGCTATGGAGTAGAGCTTCTGAAATGCGTGCGTTCCTAGCGCCTTGCGTTTATAGTACGACTATCTCCTCAAAAGAAACTGTTGGACAACGAATTGTGGTTGATACGACGTAAATGAATCGCACGTTGAACTTGTAAATACGATAACTCCGTCCCCAGTCGACGTATTGGGCTCATTCTAGGTGTAATTCATCAGGGTTAATCAGGGTTATTGACAGCATGCCTCGCCGTCTTTAGGCGGTGATAGTCTCAAACGGTCGGCCATGAAGTATTGATTGTCCAACTCAATATCAACATGAGAACAGTATACAGCAAGAACACGATAAACGAGCTAAAAGCTCCATCGCGGCAAAAAGAGCTGGCAATTTAGGGGGTGCGGAAAGAAGGACTTTATTGGCATTGGGCAGACTGATCACTACAACAGGTACAAATAACAAAGGTAAGGTCGAGAACGACCCTCTTGTGATCAGCATTATACCTCTTATCCAGCCTCTAAGTATCACTGTCAGCTTCATCATCTTCACAACCCAACAGAAGAGATGCCTCCTGCCACTGACACTTCCGTCGAAGTGTGAGCCAACGCCGCCGACTTCTTGCTAGGAGTGAAATGCCCGTTTACGGTATTTCCTTTACGTTCAGATGGCACACACTTCAACGAGAGCGTCAGTAGCTGGAAGACATCGTCTCCTGTTGGGCTGTCGAGGATGGTGGAGCTAATAAATAACGGCTACCGAAGAGGCACATATCGATGTTTTGAAAAAGGCCATCTTTTTTCTTCCCTTTGGTGTTGTAGGCGATAAGCCTGCTAATGAACCCCCCCCCTACGAGTTGCCCTTTCTTGCCGTAGTAATCCTTGAAGCTCGGATCTTGCTGTAACTTGCTTTCATGTCGACAATGAGTTGGAAACATCAGTCATTCGTGCATCGCTCGTTTGAGTCTACTTCAGGTCACTGGAAGGGATTGCGGATTGATGAGAAATATGTATGTACAGTTTTACAGCACGAGTGCCACACGATAGAAGTACCGCAATTGCGGCATTGCCTGAGTGACAAAGAGCCATACATATCGCACTTATCGCAACGATACTGTGACTGGGATCGCAGCTTCGTACTAAACTACTCCCGTCAATTCTTTGAGACGCTTAAAGTCGGGATTCTAGTGGCTTGCAATGAGTCTATCATGATTTCTATCCAAAGAGCTGTAAGCCACCTGGCAACGCGCATGGAACATGATGAAGTTACCTATGTAGAGTACATACCTAGGTAGGCACCCTAGGTACTTGGGCACTCGTCATCAGGCTGCGACGCGATTGGCTGCAACCCATTGTCAGAGGTGAGCCTCTGGACCACCAAAGGGACGAGATCATGAGCATGAACGTGTTGCAAATCGCGAATGCGAGGCTGCCTGCCTAGGGCGACGCCGTTGAGAAAGAAGAGAAGGAGGAAGAAGCAGGTCATCACTACGCACGCGCACCAGCGTCACCATGTTCAAAGCAGCCCGTCACTTCTGGCACCACCGCTGTGAAGCGCTTTGCCATGGAAGCCCTCACCTCACGGCATCACCAAGAACATCATCATCATCATCATCATCATCATCATCAACAACAGCAACAGCAACAGCAACCAAAACAGCCGCAACACACCAACGACGCTTCCTCGGCACCAATTCCCGCAGCTACCGCGACGTTCTCCAGAAACTCACACAGCTACAATCCAACCGCACAATCACCCACCTCTTCGACAAGACTACCCCCTCAACCCAAAGCCCGCAAACCCAGACCCAGACCCAAGACCTCAATGCCGCCGCTCTACCAGAAATGCGCGAATGGCTCCGCCGCGCAGGCTACTCCCCCGAAGACCTCTCCCCCATGCGCCACATCCACATCGCCGGCACAAAAGGCAAAGGCTCCGTCTGCGCCTTCACAACAGCCATGCTCCGCGAATACACCCCCGTGGGCACCTACACGAGTCCTCACCTCATCAGCCCGCGCGAGAGAATCGCCATCAACGGCCTTCCTCTCTCGCAGGAGGCATTCACAGCACATTTCGTGGACCTCTGGGACCGGTTCACGCAGTCAGCTATAGAGCGCGGGGCCATGGATGCCGCGACAGCGCGAGGTCCGGCCTCGAAGCCGTTTTATTTCCGATTCCTCACTATTCTGGCATGGCATGTCTTTTTGAGGGAGGGGATCAGGGATGTGGTCATGGAGTGTGGGATTGGGGGCGAGTACGATGCTACGAATGTGCTTCCTGCGGGGGCGGTGTCTGCTGCGGTGGTGACGCAGCTGGGTGTTGATCATGAGGCGATGCTGGGGAATACGGTGGAGGAGGTTGCGTGGCATAAGGCGGGGATTTTGAAGAGCGGCGTGAAGGCCTTTACGGTGAATGTGAGGCAGCGGCCTTCCGTGATGGAGGTTTTGAGGGCGCGGGCGAGAGAAAAGGGGGCGGAGCTTGTAGAACTTGAGGTTGAGGATGTGGAGGTATGGGGTCGCGGCGTGGAGGGGAGTTTACAGGGAGATTTTCAGAAGATGAACCAGGCGCTGGCTGTCATGGCTGTTAAAGAACACGTGGGTGGTTTTGAGGGGGGGAATAGGGCGTTGTCACCGCATGAGGCCCTGCCGGACCAGATGCTCAGGGGGTTGAGGACGGCTTCTCTCCGTGGCAGATGCGAGGTCCTTCAGCAGGAGGACACGACGTGGCTTCTCGACGGTGCGCATACCACGGATAGTCTCGAGCAGGTAGCCAAGTGGGTGGCTGCGCAAAAGGTACGGTCCTCCGCCGACGATGAGGAGGACGAGTCGGGGAAGCTCGTCCTGCTCTTCAATCAGCAGCAGAGGAATGCCCCTGCGCTGCTCAAGGTCTTTGTCGAGGCTTTGCAGCGCGAGATGGGCAGGGAGGATGTGGTTTCCCACGCCTTGTTTACGAGAAACGAGCTTCCGCAGTCGCGGCCGCAGCAGCAGCCGTATGATCTTGTCGTGCAAAATGCCGCTGCGGCCATGATGGAGAGCCTCTGCCCGGGTTGTAGGATTGATGTGCGGGACAATGTGGTGAGCGCTGTGGAGGATGCGAAGAGGGCATTGGGGGGCAGGAGAGGAAGGGTCTTGGTGACGGGGAGTTTACATCTTGTGGGAGGTGTGATGCAGGTTCTGGAGCCTGATACTCTGCTGTGAAATACTGGACGAGGCTTCGAAAAGAGAGGAAGAACCAGGAAGAAAAGGGACTGGAATTACAACATTGCAAATTATGGCGAACATCTATATCTTGGCAGAGCATATACCCAACGGAGCGCATTGAATAAGGAATTTAGCGTGCTTATCTACAGCGTGGCAATGCAGTCTTATATATACAATATACAACATACACGTACAGAATGTTCTTTCTTCCAACATAGATATGATCTTGTATTGACACAAGAGCTTGTGCTTCTTCACAAGATCTTGAACATATCTCGAGCGGCTTGACATGCAGAAATAATATGAATCTACTCGCTCCGTTTATACCTCACCACCGAAATTTATGCCCTGACTTTAACTTTGAGTAGATACAAAAGAAGAGCATTAGACCCAAGACCACAAGAACCTCTAGATTTCATGACAGGAGAATTCTTGCACATGCTATCCCTCTGCTTCATAGGCATTAGATCTATGTTTTGGCTGGAACTCAAATCCAGGGTGCACAGGACCAAGATACATTTCCCTATAATCAACACACCAAGATTAGCATCGATGCAATAAAAGAAACATAAGGAGACAGTGAAAGGGGGCACATACGTGAGCTTGATCCAATCCTTGTAATTCCCACTCGCCATCAACGTCTCGAGGTCATTGCGGCCGACATACGCAGGCGGCCTATCGTTCAGACTCGGGGGCAGGTGCTCGAGCAGTCCGATGGGGATATACCGATGCGCGAAGCTCAGCCACTCGAGGAGGAAGCGCCGGGTGAGGCCTATACCTTGCTCGTCCGAGCCCCACGCATCGAGGCCATAGCGGACGAACTTCTCAATGTAGACGAGGCGCTCAGTGGCAGACTTGTCGAGGTACTGGCCCTTTTCGATCTCTTCAAACAGCCATGGCTTGATGAGGGCGCCGCGGCCAATCATGACGGTGTCGACGCGGGACTTTTCGATATGTTCTCGGTACTCGACGTGGGAGTAGCAGTCGCCGTTGCCGAGGAAGAAGATGCGGCCGTCTTTGGCGCTGGGGAGGGTGCTGGGGTCGGGCTCGGCGGCTGTGTCAGTGAGAGCATGCTTCTGCTCGTTGTACGACTTGACGATGGCGGCGCATTCGCCAATGTAGCTCCAGTCGGCGCGTTTGGTGTACCGCTGCTCGCGGCTGCGGCCGTGGAGGGTGATGGCTGCGCAGCCCGGGGCGCCGAGACGTTCGCGGTGCTCGCGGGAACCGAATGCCAGCTTGCTGATGATGGCCGGGGCCGTGGGACGGGAGTTCTTCACGCCGGTTCGGATCTTGGCCGTTATGGGGATCTCGCCGGACATGACGTTCATGCCGCGGATCATGCGTTCGAGCTTGCCCTGCGCCTCGAGGAGGGCGGACCCTCCGCCTGACTTGAACACCATGTCGATGGGGCAGCCACAGTTGAGGTCGATGAGCCGCAATTTCGGACAGAAACGGTTGAGAACGTCGGCAGCTTTGGTCACGATCCAGGGTTGGTTGCCTGAGATTTGTGCGCCGAATCGGATATCCCGTGCGTGATCGTAGTTATCAAACACGAGATTGGTCTTGCCTGGCTTGAACGCTGGCGGGGAGACTTCTGATTCATGTGCCTTGAGCAGTGTCCAGTCCGCCTTGGTGCCCTGGAGGAGAGGCATGCTCATGGCCATCTCCGAGTAGGTGAGCTCACAGCCAAGCTCAACGCAAAGTCGCCGGAAAGGTAGGTTGCCTTGCGTGGTGAGGGGGGCCAAGGCTGGTGTCTCGGGGCCAAAATACAATCGCCGCTTCTCCGACGGCTTGAAGGGCGGATCGACGAAACGGGCGCGTATGTCGTCGAGGCTCTCTCCGGACTGGTCTTTGCGGAGTTGGTTGATGTCGTTGTTGATATTGGCTTCATCGTTCATCCACTGAATGTACTTGTCAGCCTTGGTGAAGTCGACACGTTTTCGGTTGAGCTCGATCTTGATGGACATGTCGACATTGTTGTATATTCCTGGGCGACGCTCGTCTGTTTCGTCACCGCCAGTGACCTGAACCTTTTTGCTTCCGTCCTCTCCAGCAAACTCCTTGTCGTTGGAATTGTCGATTAGAACCAGCTCTTTGCGTCCATCATCGTGCTCCACCTCCTTCATGTGGCTTCTGACGAACCTGCACTTCCACCCGGAGAAACAGGTCCCATACTGCTCAAAGACGGGGCACTTGCCCTCAAACGCCTCGACATCACCTCTACGCCCTTCTTCGAGGTACTTGCGTATATCGTGTGACATGCGGCACTTGTCGCCATACTTGCATTCCCGCGGAGAAAACTCGGAGTATAAGCCTCGACTATTGCAGAGCTGAATGGCGTCCCGTGAGTTGCCAAAGCTGCGCTCCGTGTTTTGGCCCTTTTTCCTCTTTTCTTTCTTGCCCTTGTTGCCCCTGTAATTGTTGTCCCTGGCATCTCTCGAGTCTCTCGCATCTCTGGCGTCGCCACCACGGCCTTCCGCGGCATCGTCGTCTAGAATGGCAGGATGAGCGTCTCTAGTGCTAGAGATCTCAATGATGTATCTTTTGAACCTATTAGCCTCCCGTGAAATGCACGCTCTTTTTTCTACACCTCTCTCTCTTTTATCTCTGCGTTTTCCCGAGAACTTACTCCTTTTTTATTGGAGCCATGCCCGCACGGCGATCTGTGGTTCCATTTGCGCCTGCTTGAGGTGCTTCATCATTTCCCTTCTCGTTTTCACTTCCATTGGCATGTCCTGAGCTGTCATTACCCGTCTTCTGGGTGTTGCTCACATCTTTGGATTCGAGCGCATCATCCAATCTAGGTCTCTTCGCTGCTCTTTCCTCGATTTGCAAGCTCTCGTTCTCGTGCCGTGGGCCTTCGTTTGCACGGTCTCCCGGCATCGGTGCATTGAGCTTATCGCAAGTCTTGGTCAGAGCCTCAGGACCGTTGGCGGATTGGGCTGCAGGAGACTCGACCTGTTCAGCCATTGTGACATCATCTTGGACATTCATCATGAAAAAACCATGCGTTTCTAAGCTAGAGGCTGGAGCGAAACTTGGTGCGCGGTCACGGAGTCTATGGAATGACGAGGGACCTGAACAGGTAATTTCGCGCAGACGACGGTCTTCGAAGCAGACACCTGAGTCTTGGGAGTAAAAATCTAACGCGAACGGCGGCGGAGGAGCTTGGCTTGAGATTTAGCACAGCAGAATTGTGCTCTGTGAAGAGTCAGTGAAGATGCAAAAGATGCGCGCTACAAATCGCATCGGCAAAAATTTCTACGGACCGGGCGCAATTGTAAAAGATGGGCCGTGGACTGGCTGGTACAGCTGTCGGCTACTTGAACGCTGACTGGGCGTTGGCCAAACAAAGTCAAACATGGACGAGACCAGAGAATATGCCATTGTATATGTTTGTGTTCCAATGCGCCTGTTTGAATTCTATACTGTATTTCCATTGAAGCGCGTCTCGTCTTGTCAAAGCCAACCAAAGGGTGATCAATCATCACTGATCAGGGAGACGAGGCGGATCTGCAGACTGCAGCGGCAGTGCAGCCTCATGAACCGTGAAAA
The DNA here is from genome assembly GCA_029405325.1 of Claviceps purpurea. NCBI lineage: Eukaryota > Fungi > Ascomycota > Sordariomycetes > Hypocreales > Clavicipitaceae > Claviceps > Claviceps purpurea. Next base: position 3,787,711 of record CM055782.1, on the reverse strand, counting down.
CGTGGAGCCCCTCATGCGCTGGCCAATCACCAGACGGCGTTCGTCGCAGCGGCCCCACGAGCGACATTCGCCATCCGTCACTTTGTCGCGTCAGTCCTCGCTTCGTCAATTCCTCGCCACGTCTGTTTCCCGTCTCGTCATCAATCCACGTTATGAGGGTGTTGCTGTGACGACATGTCCGACGCCGGCAAATCACCTCGCACCCCCTCGAGGTCCGACAAGTCCAACCCCAGCCGGTTAAAGCAGCCCACGACGAAAGCTTCGCCAGGCCAACGTCGCCAGCAGCAAGAAAGCACGCCTCGCGACTCGGACGACGATGCGGTTGAGGCGGCAGATGTGGTAGAAGCGGCAGAAGCGGCAGAAGTGGCAGAGGAGGCAGAGGAGGCAGAGGAGGCAGACGCGTCTACAAAGCCTGCTGCTGCTTCCCTACCGCGTGGCCATACGCCGGGCCATCTAGCAAGCAAAAGCGTCAACGATCGGCATTCCAAGCCGTCCAATCTATCCCTCCGCCAGCGCTCCCAATCAAGCTCGCATGTAGCTCAAAAACCTAATGCAAATTCACATGTTGCGTCTTTGCCGCCTATCTCGAACAAGGCCGATCCCTCCTCCGCAGGCGAAGAAGACGATCAGAAGCGGCCGGTCGTGTCAAGAACGAATCTGTCTATCGGTGACCGAAAGACTTTGCCCGCCTCTACGACAACGCGGCGAACCCCAAAACTGAGCAAACCTCCCCAAGGGCAGCATATACCGTTTCCACCCTTGCCCGATGCTGCCAGTGCCCCAAAGGTGGAACCCGCGCCGCCATCTGGCATGTACTGGTCCAAAGCGTTCGTCTCTGGAGCACCACACTCCAATTTGCGAGCGCATACCACTACCTTGGTCGGATCAAACATCTACATCTTCGGCGGCTGTGATGCGAAAACATGTTTCAACACGCTGTATGTCCTGGACGCCGACGCATTCTACTGGTCCGTGCCCCATGTGGTTGGCGAATACCCTCTGCCGTTGAGGGCCATGACCTGTACGGCCGTTGGAAGAAAGCTGGTCGTGTTTGGAGGCGGCGACGGCCCAGATTACTACAACGACGTATACGTTTTGGACACATTGAACTTTCGATGGTCAAAGCCTCGGATCGTGGGTGACAAAATCCCCTCCAAGCGAAGAGCGCATACCGCCTGCTTGTACAAGATGGGTGTCTACGTCTTTGGAGGCGGTGACGGGGTCAGAGCCCTCAACGATATATGGAGGCTGGATGTCAGTGATCCTACCAAGATGTCCTGGAAACTCATCTCTGCGCCTGTCAAAGCCAGCTCGAGTGGCGAGAAGGACACCTGCCCCAAGGCTCGTGGCTACCACACGGCCAATATGGTAGGCAGCAAGCTTATCATATTTGGTGGCTCCGACGGCGGAGAATGCTTCGACGATGTTTGGATCTATGACCTTGAGACGCATATGTGGAAAGCTGTCAATATGTCAGCCACGTACAGGCGATTATCGCACACAGCCACTGTCGTGGGCTCCTACTTATTTGTTCTGGGCGGGCACGATGGTAGCGACTACTGCAATGACGTGCTGCTGCTGAATCTTGTGACTATGACGTGGGATAAGAGAAAAGTGTACGGAAAGCCGCCGAGCGAGAGGGGATACCACGGAACTGTACTCCATGACAGCAGATTGTTGATGATTGGGGGCTTTGATGGCAGCCAGGTATATGGGGATGTGACCATTTTGGAGTTAGCGGTGCATGCATACTATTCCCAGATCAGCCATTTCACGATTGATGTTTGAAGGAATCGCGGACCGAATGTACATGATGTTCTAAGGAGTGCAGAGCGGTCCTTTCTCCTTCGTGGCTTCCTTTTCTTATACCTTTCTTCTTGGATTCCAGCGGCGATACATATATCAAAATCATTGTTTCCCTTCAGATGCTCAATACAGAGCAAGTGTGTTCATACAAATGTATCTTTTTGGGCTAGTAATCCCATAGATGAATATATATTCTTATATTAACAAGTAAAGAAAACGTATACGCCACTCTTATAGCGAGCAGACATCATGTGATTGATGGTCCAGAGCTCGTTTGAGCCATGTCGCTCTCTATTCTAGCCGTCCATCCCATGCAAATTGATGGCTACGTTTTTAGCTTGATGAACAAGTTCACTTAGGCTGTCATGTGTAATAAGACAAAGGGGTATCTATCTCCAGAGCTTTTTAACTCTTGGGACAGAATTGCCAATCCCCCCCTCCCCCAAAGATCCCAGAAAGAAAACATTGAAGGCGTCCACGGTATCTCCGCTAGTTTGGAAACCCCTCACGTGTAACTCCAGATATCATTTTATACAGAAGACACTCTCGTTTCGGTAAGCATAGAGGACCAAGGATTCTGCTTCCATAAAGAACTAAGCTCTGCTATGATTTTCGATAGCTCAGCAGCGCTAACGGCCGCGGTATACTTTGCGTACAATGGTGTTGCCTGCTGCCTTTGTGATGTGCTGAGGCTTTCATGGGCGGAGGCGAGAGGCATGACTTCGACATGAAGAGTCGCTTAATAGAGATGCACGTACCGAGTATACAGAACTTTTGTTTTTGTATTCTTTGCAACGGCTGGTCGTTCCGCGACGCAGCCCGAACGTTATGTTTTCGGGCTTCTTGCAATTGATCCAGCATTGCTGGCATACGCCAGCAAGAACTTGCAACATGTGAGGGTAAGCTTGCAAGCTTTCGTCCAGCCATCGTCTTGCGCAATCCCCAACTTGATGCTCACTTCGCCAATTTTGTCGCCCTCTATCTTGTACGGCAAGCTGAGCACGTTGACTGATCGTTCGGTCCGCCTCTGCACGTGCGCACCGAGCTGCCGCACCAGCTCAAGAAAAGCCACCATGGCGTTGTCAAACTTGCGGTGCATAAAAGTCAGGCCCAATGGCATGTCTCCCGAGCTGTACAATTCAAGCACATGCTTCTTGGGCGGTGGTAGTGGCTGCGCGGCGCGACTGCCGAGCCTGCTAGACGAAGGGACCGGAAGATCGTAGCGAATGATTTTAGACGTACTCCCCATAGGCTGCGGATCGTAGCCACTGAATTTGTAGTCCAGCTTGTCTGCCACAGTGACGAGCAGCAGAAGCGCATGACCCCACGCCGCATTGATTTCCGGCCAGTCGACGGGCTTGTTTGATAGCCTTCCCAGCCGGAGACCGTTGATGGTAGCAAAGCTGCCGTCGTGGCTGATACAGAAGGTATCATTGTATACGTTGGAACGTTGTAGCTTTTCGAGAAGCTGCGAGTCGTGGTTGTACTTGGCGTTGATGCTGTCTCGTTCTGCCTGGAACTCAGCCATCTTGGTCGCAAAGGCATTGCGTTCTCGCCAGAATAGCTCCTCCTCCTTGTCTAGCTGACGAGATTCTTCCTCAAGGGCCAATATCTCCTCGTCAACAGAATCCTTCTCAGTTTCTAGCTTCTTCAGCTCTTCCATTGCCACGGCCCTGTCTTTTTCTGCCTTCTTCAGTGCCTCCTGACGCGCTTTAGTCTCTTCGGCACTTGGTCTTTCTGTTTTCACCTGGCGAAGATACTTCACGTAGGCGTCCCGCTCCTTGATCGATGCCTCCAGTTTTCTTTGCAGCCCGTCGACCAGCAAGTCGGTGCACTCCATACAGATAGGGTGATCGATATCAGATCTCGACGACAGAATCTCGAATAACCGGTTCACCCTAATCATATCGTCTACTTTGTCTGATTGCTGACTGTTGGACACGGATGCCTGCTGGGCCGAGTTCGACCCTCGTAGCTCTGATTTTCGAGGCGGAGGAGTCTCTTTGGCCGGCGGATGTGGCTGGCCGACTTGCGACTCGGTAAGGTATATGAAAGACATGGTCGAATCCTGGGGTTGGGCTGCATGGTGTCTCTTGAAGGTGGGATGATTAGAAGTCTGGGATACGAGATCGTAAAGCGACCTTCTTGTCTGCTCCTGCGACTGAAGGGGCGAGGATCGGGGCTCGGGCGGGCGCTGCGATGCCTGTGGCGTTGTCGCTGCCGAAAATGTGATTTCTCAATCAGTAAATGTTCCGCGAAATTCCGGACTTGATTGACTTACATATCAAAAGATCGTATGCCGCCGGGTTCAGATGATCGAGGGAGCCATCAAGCTTGAGCGGCAGTCGACACTTCTGGCAGAACATAGTCAACGTACGCTCGCGATGCGCTTGGGAGCCGTGTTTGCGTTTTGCTTCAATCTCAAGCGGCCTCTTTCATCTGAGTAAGTCGATAGGAATAGGAGATTGAAGGCGAAGTTTGGGGCCATGCATGCAGCGTTCGTAACCTCTGAGCTGTTGCGTGACGCGTGTCAACGTCAGAGCCGACGCTCTAGGCTGTGTGATTGGCCGGGTGGCGAGTGGAGAGCACATGGGTCGGCAGATCTGCGGCCTGCCCCTCTTAACGCGCAACGGTATGTACCTATGTACCAAGAGGTACACACGGCTATGTACCTACAAATCCACGACGCGTCTTGACGAATTGACGAGTTTATTAGCCCACGCCCCATTTTGCGAACTCGCCTCTACCGCGACTGGGAGCCGGATGCCTTCCTCCTTGACGCCTGCAACACTGGAGTGTACCTGGCACTCGAGTTATTGACACAGGAGTGAATGGATTGCAGCTTTGGCTTGTGACCATTGTCGACTACACCACATGCGGTGCACAGCGATCCCTTCGCGCCATCATGGAACCCCCGGTCAAGCGGCGGCGACTGGGCGAAGTATGCGAAAAGAGACATGAGCCTAAAGTTGGCGACGAGTGGGAGGAATACGACGGCGATGATGATACTGAAGCAGCTCCTGGTGAACACAAGAAACAAAACAAACAGAAACAACAACATCGCTCTGCTATACAACAGATGTACGGTCATCAACCTCTGGTCGAAAAAGCTTGCGTCGCAACTCGATCCCCGACCGCCAAGGTCCAAAGTTCGCAGAGACTTGGCTGCGAATCTGAAAGTACCAGCAATGATATTAAAAACAGCACAGGCGGCGTTCACTTCAAAGACGGTCACATCAAAAACCTGCGTCACGAAGTAGGAGAAAAAGTCGATGATGGTGAACAGGCGCTGCTTGTAAAAGGCGTTGATGGGGACGGCAACGGCGACGGCAATGACGACGAAGATGAAGATGAGTGCGAGGACGAAACTGGCAGTGGCGATGATGATGAGGATGGTGAGGATGATGGTGTTCTACCGAAATATTCGTCGGGTGACAGGATACCTCAAGTCGATCCACAAGATGCCAACGGCAGCTACGATGAATCAAGGACTACGACCGAAAATCAGCCTTGGCGGACCGATGGCCATGATGTCGACGTTCTTCCTGACTACATGCAATTCCAAGGATCATATCCTGATCCAGATTCTGTGGACAGTATTCCCGGATACAGCCATGGACTAGTGGCCGACGATGGGCCCAGCTTGATTTCAGGACTGTACGATGGAGGCGGCTTGCGATATGCATCCTCTATTGGGCCCTATGGCGCATCTCCTTTCGCTCTTGGCCCGTGGGAAATGCTGCCCCAGGTCCGTGAGGCATACGGAGCTCCTGACCTGACTGGCCTTTCTCCTCCACGACCTTCCGACTACCGCTACAGGGAACAGCCTACTATGCGAACACTGTCAAGCTGGACTTCGCCGAACTCTATACGTCATACGGCAGCTTACACCTCTGATGAGAGCGGGGCCGCTGGCCAGTCAGCCAATCTCTTCGAGCAACACCCTGAGGAAGCCGCCTCTGCACATATCACAGAAGACAACCCAGCAGCCTCGCCTGGTAGAGGAGGCCGTCACGGCCGTGCCAGATCATCACTTCGACTGGCCAAACACTGGCAACCAGAAGTCATTGAGGACAGTGACACGTTGGAGGATGCAATATTTTCTGCGGAGGAAATTGAGGCGTCTTCACAGACAGGGGACGATACCCTGCCCTCGAAACAAGCACACAAGTCATACACATCAGACAGAGTCATACCAGATTCGCAAGAGACCTTGCCTTTCCAAGAGGATGATGCTGTTGCACCCGTTGCTGCGACTTCTCGAGCTTCGTATAACAAACCTTCCCATAAAGACTTCGATCTGGCCTGCATGCTGTCAGATGACGAGACGCCGCTCTTCTCTGTGTCATCTGGTGCAGCGACTACCGGTGGTGTCAAGAAGGTGGCCGGGCCGGTTGCAAAATCCAGCAATATAGGCACTCCTGCGATCAGTTCAGATGGTGTGCCAGTAAAGCGTGGGCGAGGAAGGCCTAGAAAATATGATCGTCCCGATGACCGTAATGGCAAGCTACGTTCAGCTCCCAAAAAAACTCGCAGATCACCACGAGCGGCCCCTACGCCAACTCTGTCTGGTCCACAAATCAATACATGCAATGGCAGTATTCCGACTCAACCAACCCCTTGGGCTTCTCATATATTGAATACCCCGTTAAATACCACGGCCGCGCAAGGTCCTGGAGCGGATCCTGATTCCAGAACAGAAGTTGTTTTCAAAAGAAAGCGAGGTAGACCTCGGAAGTCAGAGCAGAGCCAGCAGCAAGCACAGCATCAGGCACAACAGAAAGCACAGCAGCAAACGCAACAGCAACAAGCACAGCAGCAAGCACAAAATCAAGCGCAACAGCACTACATGCATTTTCCACCACATATGTTCGGACACCCATACTACTTTCCGCCTTACCAGTTCGGCTTCCCGCCGCAAGCCTATCACCCGTTCCAGTCCATGATGCAGCAGCCTTTCCAGCCGTATCCCGCTCCTGTGCCGTATCCGCCCCTTCAGAATACATTTTTACCACAATCTGCGGTGCCCTTGCAACATCAGCCTATGCACCGGCCAATGCACCCACTGCTCCAACAGCCGCCCGCTCAGCGGCCGCCGGTACCAACCGATGAAAATGGCGAGCCGATAAAGCGAAAACGTGGACGACCCCGGAAATACCCCGTGGGGTACAAACGATCCCGAAGAAAGGTGAAGGCGCAAAATGGCATGACGGCCATTCTTGGTGGGAATGCTGTCAAGTTTCCGGCAACCGAGGATGCTTGGTATGGTGTGGCTCGACGATTGGCCCAAGATATCTCTTCTCTGCAGGGCGGATATCTGTTAAGTAACGGGTTTCAGATGCAGGCACAAACAGCATATGAACCAAGCGGAAAGGGGCCTCAATCACAGCCGGAAGAGCAATGTCCAGATGCTGAATCATCCGAGTTTTCGTCTGAGGAAGAATTGGAACCACATGATTCGGGACGGATCATGGAGGTCTTGGACACTGCCGATGAAGAACCGTCTCCCAAGCCGGTGCCTGGAGGTGCGAGTCAAGCTGATGGTCCAGATATCTCGGAAAGCTTTGAAGATTCAAAAGCTCCAAATTGCGAAGAAGGACCCGAAAGTCCAAGGTCTCTCATGCCACCTTCATCTCCATCGTCTTCCGCATCTCCACTCTCCTTTGCGAACGACGATGATGCTGGCTTTATGGAGTTTCCGGAGTCCCCAAAGAGCGTTGCCAAGTCTGCTGGGCCGACTCCATCGCCACCAAGTCCTCCGCCGAGTGCTCGAGGATCGTCACGATCAATGAGAGAAAAGCTCGTTGCAAGCACTGCTACGCCCAAACGCACCGCGAGTGATAGAACTCCTACGCCCTTGCAGTTTTTGAAGAGTCGTACACCTGTATCTCACAATTCGGATGCGTTTGGTCTCCCCTCGTCTCCGATGTCCTCGTCAAAGCGCAGCGACATGTCTTTGATAGCAAAATTTGAACGCACAACCTTATCGAAAGAACCAGACGATGACCGATTGGAGCCGGACGTAGAAAACCTCGAGCTTGGCAGATCTGCTGATGTCGAGCTTTCAGATCCCGAGGAGGAACTTGTCTTGGCCGTTGAAGATGATGTGTCAACAACAGTTGTCCGAGAAGAAGAGCATCATCAGGTCGAACCATTAGCAGAAGTTCAACCTTTGCCGCCGAACACGCCTGCTGGAAGGTCGTCCTCAGCGCCCGCGGCACCAGTGTCTTTGACGACACCAACAAAGGCGCCAAGGACACCGATGTCGAAAATTAGCCCTGGGACGCATACTCCTCGAAGAACATCTACACCTCGCTCTCCAGCCCAAATGGCAGCAAACCATGCTAAGGCCCTTGACCCCCTTCAGCCAGAAGCGGCTGAGGCTCCATCATCAGGCGTGCGAACTCGAACCGCAAGCCCTTCTCTTTTTATACCTTCGCCAGCTCAAGCGGCTCCCAAGACACCAGAAAAACGGACAATGCAGCCATTGGCGGCTGCGATTCCCCCGAAATCGCCTCTTCATCGTGCAATGATAGCGCCACGATCCGCGGAGCGATGCACCCCCATCTTCCTCGACATCAAACGCGCTCCCTCGAAGCTGCCCAGTCTCACAGAGACGCGAACTATGGGAGAACTCAAGCAGGCCATCATAGCACCGAGCCTCAGAAGCCAAGAATCCAGGTCTCAGGGGCCGAAGCAAATGTCATTGAAATCCATGTTTTCCCAGCTCACCTCGGATGATTCCATCGCAAGACAGAAAGACCATAGCCGACCGCCGTCTCTCCAGACGTCGCAGGCAAGACGATCCTCCTCACTGCAATCTCAGGGTGCAAAACCAGTCATTTCGGCATCAATGTCTACAAAGTCACGTACACCGGGATCGGATATAGTCAAAGACAAGAAACGGCAGAAATCACGCCGCTCGCTCCTTTCCTTAGTATCCGGCAACGCCAAAGGTCAAGAAGCCGAGTACGACGATGAAGACGAGCTCGGCAGTCCCTACCAGTCCCACTCATCATCATCCAAGCCCGCTCGAGCCCAACCCTCCGCTGCGAGTAAATCCACTGCAGCAGCAGCAGACTCAAGCGCACACCACAAGATCCGAAAGTCTGTGTCACGGACGGCAGCAGAAGCTTCAGTGGAGCTGGAGAGAGAAAGGCCAAAGCATGATGAGAAGAAGAGGAGGAAGGATAAGAAAAAGAGACGGCATACGGAGGGTTCTGTTTTGGAACACCGGTCTGGGAAATCCGCGGCGGTGGGAGGGAGTGCTGTGCAGGAGTGTGGTGTGGATGGGTATAGGTGTAATCGAGATTTCTGCTTTACATGCTTGTAATCAGAGGTTGCGCATCGGTTGCGAAATCGTGGATCTGGCGTTCATTGAGGTGGTGCATGGTGTTTGGATGCTTTCTGATGCAAGCGGATATTGGGTAGTAGCATTATGCATAAGTTTTTCCTTAAATTGACTAGGTCAGTCGTAGGCCACATGGCCTTCACGTCGTTCACTGCTGAAGTTTCTCTTAATGTCGCTTTCTGTGTGTTACTTTTTCTTTTTTGCGGAGTCTTTTCCCTTATATCTGCCCCGTCACTACCCTTCCCAGTAATGTTGTATTCTAGAAAACAAATCTCATGTTCATGTTTTTACATAGCCTCCGTAATTGAACGAGGGGGGGGGACAGCTCAAAGCATGCCCCCTTTCCTGCGAAACTACGCGTCAAACATCCGGGCAACCATTCCTCCAGTCTTTAATTCACGTTGTTTGAACACTCTTGACTAGGAACCCGGACTTTTCACACATAAATCACACTTGGGGACACATTGGCATGGCAGCTCTCTACCAGCTGAGAACCAAGGTTTATGACCGCAGATGCAAAACTGAAAGAAGGGCGATAGAGACGAAAAAGAAAAAGGGTCATGAGATTATGGAACACATCGATGGCAATGATCAGACTGTTTGTATGTATCATGATAGAATGGCAGTCCAAACCCCAACGCAGTGGAGTGACTGTGGCCCACGAAGAACAAAATGTCCCAGCAGCACATATTGATCGCCCATCATCCAAGGGTATGTGTCTACACATGAACATGGCATGCTCAATGCTGGGCGGGCATCAGGACTTCGGCCGCCCACACATAACACCATCACACAAGCACCGTGGAAGATGAAAAGCCAATCTTCAAGTCAACGCTCAATCCTTTTCCAATGATATATTAACAACATGACGCTGCAGCCAAGGATGAAGGCGGAGAAAAAACAACTGAGAAAGGAAAACAGAACAACATTGAAGCTTCTTCAAGAAGAAATTCTCAAGAAGAACAAACCCAAGGCACGAGGGAATAGGGAGAACGGAAAATCTGATGGTGAAAAAATAAGGGAGACTATAAGAAAGAGACCCGACGTAACAGATGTGTTCTTTGCTCAGCCTCTGTGTCCACCAGCCAGCGCATCATTCCAGTATCATTCCAGTTCTTGACTTCAGTGGATAGTTTTTTATCGAGCGCACGCCTCGCTCGATGTGGACTGAAGAAGTTGTAGGTTCGATCTGGCATCGGATGCTCCCCGTTCGTGGTGATGTGGCCAACCATCGTGATAACCGTGATGACTCCGTTTGGCATCTTTGAAGCCTCTTTTCATCAATTCAATCGGGTGCTTGGAAGCAAAGCGTTCCGCCATCTCGCTGTTCGAGAAGCCAAAAGCAATTGAAGGGCATGGCGGTCGCCTTGAGGAAATAAGGTACTGAGGCTGCGCAAAGATAGTCATCGGCTGTCAAGTCCGCAGGAATGGATGGGAAAACATTGGACTAAGAATGATATGGCAATATTGTGTCGCGATGTTCGATTACCGCCTCGGCCGCCTGCCTCACGAATCGTATGCTTCGTTGGGGTCGGCGTTGTTGCGCTTGAAGTCTTCCGGGTCTCGCACAGGGTCAAAGTATGGATGATCCTGGGCCTCTTTGGCAGTAAGCCGTTCCTACAGTATTTTGGTCAGCTTTTTTCATTCAGCCTTGTGTTTTGCTTTGGCACGCAAACCGACGTACTTGATGGTCATATCGCAGTAGCTTGTCGAGGAAGTCAATGGCTTCATTAGAGACAAAACGCTGGTTCTCAGACGTCACGAAGCTGTGCCACGGCTTCTTTTGAAATCTTCCAAGTATGTCATCGTACTGAGAATCCAACTCAATCTCGTACTTATCAAGGTAGTCGAAGAGCTCATCAGTGCCTAAGACCTTTGCGATCTTGACCAGTTGGTCAGAGTTGCTGTTTCCATGAAAGAATGGCTCTTTTCTAAAGATCATGGAGGCAAACATGGCGCCTAAGCTCCACATATCCAAGCTGTAATCGTACTCTTGGAAGTCCACAAGAAGTTCTGGTCCTTTGAAATATCTTGAAGCCACGCGCACATTGTACTCGGTCCTAGGATGGTAGAATTCGGCAAGGCCCCAATCGATGAGGCGCAGCTACACGGACAAAGTCGCAAGTGTTAGCCTAACGGTACGTCGCGTCCTGATCCACAATCTGCGCTGTTCCTAGGTATTAGGAGAGTCAACCTACCTTCTTGTTCTCATGATCGATCATAACGTTATGAGGTTTCACATCTCGGTGCATGATGCCCTTGCTGTGGCAGAAATCAAGAGCCTTGAGAAGCTCAAGTATGTAGAATCGCACATCGAGGTCGTTGAATTTCGGATAAAGGCTACGAAAGTCGATGTTGTTGACATACTCAAAGATCAAAGATGGGGTTTTACTCTGCAACTCAGATGGAAAATGTCAGTTTCAGCAGTAGACGAGATGTTAAACACGGTAGAACGCAACAGTCGCGTGTGGGAGTGTAAGAGGTCTGACCTGAGAGTCTCTGACCACGTCCAGCAACGCAACAACGTTGGGACCTCCAGCGAGATTCTGAAGAATCTTTATCTCTCGCTTGATCTTCTTCTTCTTGACAGGCTTGAGAACCTTGACAACACATTTTTGGTAGTTCACGACGTTGATGCCTTCGAAAACTTCGGAATATTTGCCCCGACCTATATCGCAATCACGAGTGGCCAAATTAGTTCAATGAGTTCCGCATAACAAAGAATTCGTACTGGCAAAAGGAACCTTGGCAGACAGGAATAACAAAGACGTACCGATTTTTCTCACGACCTCATAGTTCTCCAACACACCCCAGCCTACGTGCGGCACGTGTTAGCAAAAAGTTATCATCCGCCACATTCAAATCGCATATCGTCTTTTGACGTACTGATGTTAACGGAATCGTAATCCCAGTAACTGCGGGGCATATTCTGGTTGACATCGGCGTAGACGCGCGCCATGATGTTTCGGCGCGAGGTGTGTCGCGTGATTCGCGACACCGTCAATGGATCAAGAGTTGGGTATTGCCGGGTATGAGGGGTTGGCCCGTGCAAGGCCTGGCCAACGAAGATATTCGCGAAGTTGAGGATCAAGGCTGCCAAATGGGTGGTTGAGGGCAAAACCATGCAAGGTGGGATGGGCCCCAGCCGACAACGGCTGGCCTTGCGTTATTGTCCCACTTTAAAGCTACTGTCAAGGACTGTAATTGGCAGCATCGGTCGTATGGGAATTCGTCCAAATGACGCCGCAACCGATTGGGCCGCAATTCCTTCTTCCTTGTCTCGGTATCAATAACACGGCAATGAGAAAAGAGGTGCAGGACAAGGTTTCAGGAGGCTACTTTTCTGTTTCATCATCTCATTGATCTCATTACTATCTTTACATAAGGACACGGGCAGCCGACTGTCTCGCTTCTCGAGCTTCCATCGCTTGTGGCATGGTCCCAAGCTGTACCAGCCAAATACTGGAACCTGTAGGCGATCTGCTTGCTACATGTAACATTCCTAATTCATTCTCGAGTCAGTGATGACTTGCGAACAGATCTTGATCCAGTGATGAGAAAAAGCTGGGCTAAGCATAGCGCGCCTCAGAGAGAAGATTATTCACCTCGTCATGTCCAAATGTCACGTCCATCTTCATTCGAAATAAATCAAATGGGTCATCTGTACGGCATCCAGATCGGACTAAGGATGACGATACATAAGGGTTTCATCATACAGGCATAGTGGAATCGATGGCAGATTCGCCAAAGAATGAGAGAGATTGCGTGCTTACCTATCCAGGGCGTTCCGCAAAAGGTTTTCGACTTGGACTGCAAAGTAGTATCAGTCGTAATCTAGAGAGTCTAGGCCTGCGTCGACAATGTCCCAGGTCCGCTTCCTCAAATCTGGCTTAGGCTCATGTGCAATATTTCTGCCCCCTTTCTTCCTCTTCTTTCTAAGTCCGTGATTGCCATGTGCTAGTGCGCTCTGGGAAGACTCCTTTGCTGGCCCGTTCCTTTGGGCTCCTGCAGTTTCGGCATCGTCTCTCGACTCAGTAGCCTTGGCTTTTTGCCGTTTTTCGTGCTCTCTCAACTCGGAATGTCGGAAAATGGCGATTTGCTCGTCCGTCAACGTCCGTTTGACACCGTCGTGATAAAAACCTAATTCGTCTGCATCTTCCCAGTCATGAAATTCATCAGGGCAGGTATTATCCTCGGTGTTCGGTGGTAGGTTTGTGAACGCGGAAGCAAAGTCGGCCACGGCTTCTTTGGAAAAATGCACATGTTGAAAGTTTAAGAATTCATTCTAGTATGTTGTCAGTTTGCGTGTACAAAGCTTCTAAGGCAGCGAGTTGTCCTACCTGTGAGATTTTCAAATTTCCAGCTACCTCTTGCCATTGTACAAGGGCATCCACTGTCATACTGAATGTGGTTTAGGCGGTCGTGCAGACAAACAGGCCGAAGGCAGGCATACCTGTTAGCAGGAAGTTTCGTCGCGAGGGGCCTCAGGAAGTGCAAGGCCGGGCTTCATAGTAGTTCTTCTCCAGATGCCAATGGTAAAACGCCGAAATTTGACTCCCACCTTCACTGGCTTATTGGTGGATGGAAGAGAAATGCATAAGCTGCGGAAAGGGCGCAAAAAGAGGCTTTGAATATGTTGCCAGCAAAGGTGGGGCGGGGAGGTACATTGTACAAGTTGATTTCAACTCGACTTTAGAAGCGCCAGAGCACTCTCAAAAGCGCGAACGACCTCTTCATCTTTACCTTGCAGTTAGCGAGGTAATTCGTGCGAGGGTCAGGCTGCGTTCGTCGAAGCCAACTTACAGTGCTTCTGCTTCTGTGACATTTGCTCCTCCGACAGGTTGACAAATCGCTGGCGCGTGCGTAAGCGCTTGACAGCACGCTCGTCGTCGTGAGCTGAGGCAGCAGATGCCCACGTTTGAAAGTACTGTCATTGCCAGGCCGTGTTATTAGATGGAATAATTGGATTGCACTGGCCTGCACCGGAATTGGACTGGGTACCTTGGACAGGCTTTGAGCTTCTTGGAGTATGCCCCTTTCTTCTTCATCTGCCTCCTTCAAAGCGCTCTCGTACCGTGCCTCAAACTGCTCCCAGTCGAAGGAGGGAACGTCGGCCAGAGGAGAGCTAGCGCGCGGCGAGACAGAACCAGTCGGGCTGTTGAGGTCCTCAGACTCCATGCTTTCTTGGTCATTCTCCAGGGGAGATCTCTGTTCTCTATCTGACAAGGTGATTGTGTCGTCGCCTCCCGGCTGCTCGTCCTCTCTGGACGACGCATCCGACACCGCAGATGGACTTGCTGGAGGTTTTTGGGGCGTAGACATTCTTGGACTTTGGTCGCGGCGGAGATGATATTGTCTGAAAGGCCGTGATGTCGCAGAGTGCAGGGAAAACTCGGAATACCCGTTGGGGTGACTCTGTCGAAAGGCCGTTGGAACTTGGAGGACGAGACCGCCTTTGGGAAACTGCAGGAGACGCGACACGCTCCTGCCTTCCCGTGTGGCGTCATCGCACGTCCGACAGCCATTCAACCATCAACCGTCGACCGGCCATCGGTCAACCAACCAGACACGACTTGTCTTGTCTTGTCCAACCCCCGTGACCATTTCCTCCAGACCATCTTGCAAATCATCACGTCTCAGCATGCTAAAAGCTGCTCGTACGCCCGAGAGACGACCTCTTTCGCTACCGCTCATTCCATCCGCTCGTCGCTCCTGCTGCGCAATGCACGCTCGTTTCCCCCGATAGAATCGTACAAAAGGCCGTGATGAGACGTCATGGAGTGCAGTATCTGCTATCGTCGCCACGATTCACAGAAACTGCCATTCCTGTGTACTGTTGACGCGCGAAATCACATATACCACGGTCGCCTAAAAAATCTGCAGGTCATTTTAGAGAACGAAAGCCTTAGGGCACAGATTGACAAGTCGTACATCGACGACTCACCGGCCACGAGTCTTGCTCAGAAGTGCCTCACGGAGGATCGTGCGGAGCAGATACTCGCTGCAGCCCAGAAATTAAGAGAGGAAATCAAAGCAGCTCGAGACGAAATTCGATGCCGCAAAGAAGCACTGGCGAGAAGAAGGTCTGACTTCGCCTCGGCTTCCGACGGGCTTGTTCAGCGCCGAGTCAAACAACAGCAGGAGCTGGATAAGTCTATGCAAGTGCTTCGCTTTCGATGGGCTCAAAAAGCAGAAGTCACCGCCAATACGCGAGCTTTTCTCTGCACTGAGGCCGTCAAGTTATACGGGCTCAGGAGAACGAAGAGAACAGGCTCCGGACGTTATGATTACCACCTCGGCAGAGTGCCCATATTTGATTTGACAGCCATGGACTGTATGTTATGTTTTTCTCCAGGAGACGCCGGTGCACTTTTGCTTCGTTCACTAATCGTTTCAAAGCCATCAGTCCGGAAGTCATTTCCACCTCTCTCGCTCACGTGGCCCATATTCTCATTCTTGTCTGTCATTACCTATCTATCCGCCTGCCCGCTGAAGTCACTCTACCTCACCGAGACTATCCGCAACCAACAATCTTCAATCTCAACAGTTCACACCAGCATTCTCAGGTCCCTTTCCCGAGTTTTGCACCATCCTCACAAACGGCCAACCACATGCAAATGGCTGGGTCTCAACGCGTCCCACGACCTCGACCCTTGTTCATTGACAAGCCTCTGACCCAGCTCGCAAAGGAGGATCCCGTGACGTACTCGTACTTTCTCGAAGGCGTCACCCTTCTCGCATACGATATCGCCTGGCTTTGTTGCTCTCAAGGTGTTCCTATAGGTGACACGAGTAGCTTCGAAGATATTTGCAGTATGGGACGCAACCTATACAATTTCTTAACGAGCGCTCAGTCACACGACTTTCACACATTCCAAGTTGAGGTTCCAGGCTGGAGCGCGAATGGAGAAGAGCAGAAAGAGCGACAAGAGCATCGACAAGAGAATCAGGGCAACTGGCTGGGCCGCTATTCTCATGGCGGAGCTTTCTACTTTCTCGGAAGCACTGAAGCCTCCGAGTTGATCAGATCATTCAAACTCCCCGGGCCTATCAAGCTGGCGGACAAGCTCAAAAAGAAGTTGATCGGCGATGCTCCCACGCCAGACTGGGAGCTTCTCGATGACAACGCTTGGAAGGTCGAAGGTACATCCATGGGCAACGCCGGGGAGAATCAAGATGTCATTAGCGAGGTGACAGAAACGAAGTCGGCGACGCGCAGCGGCACCAGTGGCTGGACCAAGCTAAAACATAGGTGATAATAGACACAACTTTTAGACAAATGGCTGACATTGACCGATCGACTTGCCGTTCTCATTACTCAAAGCGTCCTCGAGCGTCCTTTACCAGAGCAGGACTTGTAAATATGATGTAACTTTCTACGGAGTATGCTCCTATCATCAGTGGGGATGCTGCCATCAACCTCGGAAACTGAACACGGGACCTCATAACCTGGGCCTCGTACAAACGACGTTACCCCCCATGCAAGCCAACAACAAATCTCTCCCAAGCCGTATAGGTGCCTCAACAAAATGGCCACCGGCCGGCGGCTGGGCGTGAGATGAACAAAGGGGCGCGAAGAGTCGGGCTGGGCGGAAGGGGTTTATCGAGGAATATCCTTTGCCAACCATTACCACCGGACGCATCCTACCTCGTAGCCAGCAAGTGCTGCATGACGCAGCATGAGTCCGTGACTCGTCATTCACCACTCTATTCACATGTGAGCAATGGCACGTCGTTCACGGTTCACCACCATCTCGATTCTCTGCATGCGAACTATGTCACGTCATTCACCCCCTCTCGTTGCATGTAAGCAATGCTACGTCGTTTGCCACTCTCACTACAAACGAACTTCGTCAATTACTACTCTGTTTGCATGGAAGTAATGTTACGTCGTTTGCCAACTCTCTCAACAAGCGGATACGTCATTCACCCGTCTGCATGGTGACCCGATCAAGATTCGGATGCCTTCCCAGGCCAGTTCCAAGTCCCGGTCTCTCTCGATGACGCGACCTTCTCAGTGAGGACTCTTCGTTCACTTTTTATGCATGACGTTCTCGTTGGAGGAATTAGAAAGAGCCAGCATGTATTCATGGCTATAAATAGGATCACTCATTTTCTGTTCTTCAGATAGAGTTCCTCATCTACAATTACACAATTACAATACAATACAATATGTAGGTACAATTTTGTGCCCCCGACCCTAGTGTCCTCTCCCCCTGGCTCGAATTCTCCAATGCATTCGTTCTTTACAGCGAGCCTTACACTGGTCACAGTACTCTTCATCAGCCTCCGACGCACGATCATAAGACACCCGCAGCTTCGACATCTGCGGCATGTACCCTGGCCTCCCCCTACCGGTCCCCCAATAGACGCGCTCAGCATCCCCCTCGAACCGAGGCGTAAAGCGAGCCGCTGAAAGACGCCGCTCGGCTTGCAGCGCTCTCTGCAGCCGCGCCGCTTCGTACTTTTCCCCGCTGTAGTACATGTCGCGGCTGCTGCATTCGGGCTCGCAATACGTCATTCTCGGTCTCCTCGCGGTGCGCCGATCCCAGTCGTACTCAAGGTTGTCAATGTTACAGTCCAACCTCTTGAGTTCTTCTTGCGCCATCCGTCGACGATAGAGCAACTCTCTCAACCCGCTTTGGGGGGTATACTGGACCCCATAAGCGGCGTTGACGGCATCGCACCTCTGCACGCCTTCCCTGAAGGCGATCTCAACGAGCTTTCTCAACGCTCGGAGGCAGAAGTTGCATAGACCGCGAAGTTTGCTCAACAAGTCGAGTTTGCGCAAGCCACGACCAAGAAGACGCAGACCACGGCCGAGTAGAAGTAGGCCACGGAAGAGGAGGAGCAAAAGTAGGCCGACTAGCCGAAAGAGACGCTCGAATAGGCTGGGGAGTCGGCAGATTCCGCGGAGAATGATGCGCGCTGACCGGTAGAGAATCGGTATGGCGACCAGACATAGAGGTTGGAGTGAGCCCTGCCAGGCCCAGTTCCAAATCCAGTCGCCGCCCATCACTGGTACATCAACGACTTCTTTCTCCCAGTCGTGCGTCTGCCAGTCTTCTCTCCAGTCTTGGTCATCATACTCGCGTTCGGCCAACATGCCGGGAGGGAAGAGGTTAAAATGCACCATGAAAGCCAGTGCACCCGCCAAGATAAGATACTTGGCCCAGGATCGTGCTCCTAGGACCAGTCGGAGGTAGATCCAGTATGGGATTATCCACGTCAACAGAGCTGCCACTCTGTAGGCGTGCATAACGAGGACATAGTCGGTCCACGCAACTGGTTCTACCCGGGGCTCGCCGAAGAAGTCGAGGCCGCTAAGTTTGCTCCTTGAATAGCTCTCGCCGCTATCCAAGGTTAAGGTGTCCCCCCATTCGTCAATCCTCCTGACGATCTCCCGTCCCTCTTCCGTCGACAGGAGCTCGGGGAGGTTGGGGGCTTGATCGAATGGATCGATCTTTCGTCGTAGTTCATCCACTCGCTTAAACTCCTCCCAGGGGATAAGCTCATCGTCCCACTTCATCTTGCAGTCTCGTCTATGGTGGCTCAAGCGGAACTATGAACCCGCGAGAAACGAGAGGCACGAGAGGCAGAAGAGAGGGAAACAGGGGAGGCCGATAAAAAAGGCGGATGAGGAAAAGAAGATAAAAGCAGCGTCTGCTTTGCAAGGACTCAAGGATGTAGTAGTCGTATAATGGTTGTGATAGTGGTAGAGGTAGTGGAAGTGGTGAGCAACACTCGTCTGTAGAAGGGATATGTGTAGAGGAGTTGTTGGTCATAGGATAAGGCTTTGTATTTTGCTTAAGTTGTTCTCTAGGGCAAGGGAACTTGATGAGCAAAGACAGCTTTGGAGGAGGAGGAGAAGGCGGGTTTTATACCAAGAAGGGGCACAAGAAGGGGGAGTATGAATCCATGATCATTCTGATTGATACCAGCGGCCGCCGCGGTGGCGACGACAACGACAGGTAACATCAGATAGCAAATAATACTACCGTCAGCTTCTTGTGACTGCGCCTTTGCGTTGTAACTTGTGACTTGTGCCTTTACCGTTGCGTTGCGGCTTCTGCAAATTGCATGACAGACGCGGCCAGTTGATGAGGCCTCATCGGTCCAATAACTGCAGGCAATGAAACACGACATGCATGCAACTTTCACCTTCTGTGACTCTGTCAGACACACAAAGACACAAACGGCACAGACGCGGAAGGCGAGGCGAGAGCCATGCAAAGCCATTCAAAGCCATGCAAAGCCATTCACACTGCTGTACATGCGCATGTGATGCATTCGTGTTCAGAGGTTAGGGGAGTATTCGGCGGCTAAGCGTCGTACGTACCTAATGCAGCAACAAACGGGAGTGAGGTTGAACAAGTAAATAACGCCACGCTTGTCCGTTGATCCAATCCGTCTACATACATATGCTGTGCACCGAAGCGCCAGCCTTTGAAAGCCAAGAGAAAACGCCCAACAAAAAAAAAATGGTGCCAAACTGCTGCAGCTTACGGCTTTGCTTACTCTTGTCATTCCATTTCATTTCGTTCGCAATGCACAAGTCACTGATTCACTGCACCGTTGCCAGACGTACCAGACGGCCCAGATCCTTGTTTCCTGCCTCGCGCAATGAGTCGTTTGTGAAGCTCGACCAGCACATCGCCCCAACCTTCCTGTTTAGTCCCCATCTTGTTTCCAATCTTGTTTGCTAGGAACTCTCCGACCTTGCCGACATTGAAGTGCTCGCCGTACACCACGTGCACCTGCGTGGAAATCCCAATATCCACACCCTGAGGCATGCTCTGCCCGCGGAGATGGAAAGTCGTCTCAACTCTCGTTTTGAGAGCTGACAGCAGCAGAGAGCTCCGCACGGCAACACTGGAATCAGATGTCTTTACTACGCTTGTCGGAAACGTCACGTTGATGATGCTGATTTGAGATGACACAAAGCGCGCTTTGTCCCAAGCCGTGCGTACCGTGTTCAGGAGATGAAGAATCTTGGTTCGGTTCTGCGGCAATGCCCGCACATGATCTCGAATGCATTGCAAGAAAAATTCTTTTTCCGCCGTGTTTGCTCGTGTCGCGTCGTTCCGGTCGCCAATGTACCAGAGATCGATTCGAGAATTCTGTTGCTGAGGCTGGAACGAAGCCACATCAAACACAATTTCAATCTCGCGCTTGTAAGACATGGATAAAATTGTGCCTGTCAGGCCTGTCACAGCCCAACCATACTGTTTTTCAATCGCGTCAACGCGAGCTGTGATGTCATCAGTTAGTACAACATGCAACAATTCGAAAATGCAACAATTCGGATGTTTTCTTCCGTGCCTCGGGCCCTGGGCACTCAGCTCCATTCCATTCCGACTTACCTTTCAGTGATGCAACTTCGCTGCACGTCCAGCCGCGGCACGCTTGTCGAACTTTGTCAGCTTCTTGGATGCCTTGCACAAGAGCCTGTTTCTGAGTCGTGAGGTTCTCCACCACGGCTACAGAGGATTCGAGTTCTCGTCGTAGCTCTGCTATCAATCTCTTCTTCTCGGCCATGTCCTCGTCCAGGCTGATTAGCTCATCTCGTGCTGCCTCCAGCTCAGCTGGGTCGCAGTCAGCCAACTCCTTTGCCGCTTCTTCGAGGTTGCCGCTCTCCTCCTCCAGTTCTTCGTACTGCTTCAATGCATCGGGCAAGACGGCCGCCAACAAGTCTTCTTGTTCTTTAAGGATTCTTTCGTCCGCATCCATGCCCTCCGCAATATTCACAAGGCCTTCCCTCAGGCCTTCCTGCAATTTCGACCTCCATTCGTACCACATTGCCTTGCTTAGAAGCCGGGCGTGGGTCTTGACATTCTTGAACTGGTTGTCCATGAGAGCCTTGACATCGGCGGTGGCTGACATGTACTCGCGGAAAAGGGGCGGGTTGTCCTCCAGGGTCTCAGCCTCGATCTCCTTGACGATGCGGCGACCCTCTGCAATGTAGTTCTTCAACTCACGGCAAGAATGCTGGTAGAGCTCCAACATGGGGACTGTGCACGCTCCGGCCACGACACACCGTTCTAGTGTCATCGCGTCCTCCCCTTCCGCAGTCGAGCCATCCTGCAGAGAGTTTGGAGCCATAGTATGGCGTCTTTTGGTAGTTGTGAGTTCCATGAAGCGAATAGACGTCATGTTCAAGAAGTCTTGTAGGTGAATTCGGCCATCATCAACATCTTTGTCCATCTCCTCAGCATGTTCATCGCTAGCGTTGGCATAGTTGACATTGTGAACCGTCTGAGCATCTCGAAGCTTATTGTTTCTGTTCTGACTTTGCGGTGACATGCCATCTACGCCCTTTTTCAGTGGAGAAGAAAATGTTGGCCGCGAATTGTTCAGGTTCGACTCCAAGCTTCTTCGTGTCGACCGAGTTATCCTTCCAGTTGTCTCGGCCACCGAAGGCGGCTGCTGTAGTTTGATGTTCTTGACGGGACTGCCATGATGGCCCTTAAGCCTCTTGACTCCGTCGTTGTCTTCCGAGTCGTCGTCGTCATCGAGCTCTGCAGGTCTCTTGCCCAGGAGTCCCTTTGCGCTGCCCACATGCAGACTTTTACGTCCCCTCATCATGTTCCGCCTTGGACTCAAGCTATCAATCATCTCTCTCAGGTTGAGAACGCCATCTCTGTTTTTCTCAGCAGAAAGTCTCTGCAATTTCTCCTTGACTTCCTCATCTTGTCTTGCTGTATCGACTTCCTTCTGCATCAGCTCCGGGTCTTCGAATGCAACTCCACGTCTTCCTGCCACGAAGTCGCTGGCACTATCGCCAATAGAACTGCGTTTGTCCAACAGAGCTGTAACCTGAGGTGAGCCAAGCCCGCTCCTGTCCGCACCTAGACCTGATAATCGACGGGCCTGTGGCGTCAAGACGACGGTTGGAGTCCGTGCCCCTGTTCGTACATCGTTTTGGAATATGGAAGACCACGGTTTCGTGGATCTAGCGGACGGAGATTCTTCAGCTCTGGCTGGTCCCTTTCGTCGAGTTGAAGTTGATTTCGGAGTGCTCTTGGCTGAAGTACCTCGCGCCGCCACGCCAGGCAAGGCAGCTTGAGCGCGAGGTGTCCTGAGCTTTGCCGGAGAAGGCGTCGGGGTCCTGAGAGGGGACGAGAGGGTATATTCCGGCGTTTGAGGAGCAATGCTGCGTCGCAAGCCATTGCCTCTAAATGCCGATAGACCAGGGCTTTCGGGCTTGTTCTGGGGCGAAGAATTTTGAGACATTGCAGACAATCTAGAGCTGCGGCGCGTTGGTGTTCTCTGAGCGACTGCGGCCATGATTGCTCGACGAGGACTGATCGGCTCATTGACCTCCTCCTCCATGATTCTCTTTCCAAGATTCCGAGACGTGGCATCCCCATGACCGAGGATGCCTCCCACGGCTGTGGTTATGTCCATTCCCATAGTCTCATCCTCCAAAATTGAAGCATTCTCACTCTTCGTGCGAGACGGCAAGATAGTACCGAATCCGACAGTCATGTCCATTGTGTGTTCGGTGCTCGCCTGCTTGGCAGCAGCTATGGCTGCAATCTTTTCCTGAGAGAGAACGCCACCCATTGCAGTAGTGAATTCCATCGAAAATTCTTCGTTCGCATCAAACTGGTCATCGAAAGCACCGTTGGCCCGGTTGATACCACCAATCGCGGTTGTGAATTCCATCGTTTGTCCCATAGTAATATCATCTTGAGTTGCTTGGTTGGTAAAAAATTGGCCGTTGAAGTTTCGCGCTGTCTTATCCTGCAACAGTATACCACCTAGTGCCTGCGTGACTTCCATAGACATGTCATCATCTCTAGATATATCTCTGGCGGTCAATCCGGTCAACTGCGGCTTGAGAATGCCGCCAACAGCGCTGGTCATATCCATATCCATATCCACGTCCATTTCCATTTCCATACCCGTGTCTGTCGCATCGTCTAATTTTTTTGCCAGGTTTTTGGTATCATTCGCAGACACTGATGGTTGGCTTTTTTTCTTCACCCAGCCAAATGAAGGTATGATTTCCTCTCCATCATCAAGCTCGTCATCGAAATTGCCGTTCAGACGCTGGGTGTCGGCTCTTTCTGTTGCCGCTCTTAGTGCTCGATCTAGTGTCGAGCTGTTGTCGTCCGAGTCGTATCTTCCATCAGAAGCAACAGTGGTTCCTGTCACTTCTTCGGTCTCGATAGTCATCATCGTTCCGTCGTCTGAGTCGCTGCTAGAGCCACTGTGGTCCTCCACTTCTTCAACATCGTCCGCTGACTCAGATCCGGAGCTGTATATTGTCGATGTGAGAGTATCGTCATTGCTGCTCGCAAAATTTACAGCTGGAAGCTCTGAATTTTCTCGATTCGAGACTCTACTATCGGGCGACTGCGGCACAGTTCCTGCCAAGGTAGCGCCGTTTGTTGACGAAGCTCGCCTCGAGGAGTCGGTCGATGTTGTGGAGTCTTGCAGATATTCGATTTCGTGGAAGGTATGTAGAGTAGCTTCGGCAGCAAATGAGACTCGTCTATTCGCCAATGACTTGCGGCGGGCATCTCTGCGCTCTCTTTCGTCTCTTTCTCGAGCTGCTGCCTGCTGTTCCGCCTCAGTTTTGAGGGCCACTTTGAAGCTATTTGTACTATCTTCGCTTGGGGATACGTGTGACTTCGTCGATTCGAGTGATTCGCTCGATTTTCTGGCTCGGCGCGTTCGGCTTTTAAGGGGAGGAATCTCTGGCACTGCGTAGACGGTGGGCTTGAGAATCGATCGCGGCATAGGAGCAGCGATAGACTGATCAAGTTGTTAGAATAAAGCCTCAAGGAGAGAGTACCTCTGAGATATATGCACTGGTTTGTAGACTTACTGCTCGCCGGTTTCCATTGCCATGTCGCAAAGCATCGAGTCCGCCTGGGCCCATGCTCTTGCTACGCGACTTCTTGCGGTTCGCAGCCAAAGTACTCGCCACGTCCACGGTCGCATTCTCCTTGTCCATGGTTTTCTTCATCGCAACGGCCCCAATCGATTTTCGAACACGCCTGGCCAAGGGCAGAGTTGCTTCGGTTGTGGGGGGCATTGTCGCGACGATCTGCGATCGCTATTGTCCGCTCAAATCTAGAATCTATCATGAACTGTCACGACTCACGGGTGACGATAACCGCGATGCGCAGCGCGTTTGTTTACTTGCAACGACAACCGTAATTGAAGCGGGGGTGTGGGTCTCAAATCCTCCACAGTGTGGGTCCAACGGGAGCAGCGCGGTCGTCACGTGCGTCGAAGCTGATCTGACGGTTGCATGATCACGTGAGATAGATGTACGTCTTGGCTCGATGGATGTGGGGCTCTCGCGTACTCAACCAATCCAAATTTTGCAAGCCCTAAGGTGAGGAGCAGCTTGCAAAAAAACTGGTGGGTGTGATTGACTGATTGCCCTATTCCCTCCATTCGCGCAATCCAACCTTCTCGGCTCATCCACCCTCAACGACAGCCTTCCTGTTTGACGACAAGCCCTCGGAGCAGGATAATTCAAGATGTCAGTTTACGACTCCGTCCGACGACACGATTTCGATAAAAGATTACATGACTTGGTCGCTAACTGCAACTCAGGGCCACCGAGTTGACCGTACAATCGGAGCGTGCTTTCCAGAAGCAGCCGCACATCTTCCTCAACTCCAAGACCAAGGCGAAGACCGCCAGACCGGGCAAGGGTGGCCGAAGATGGTATAAGGATGTTGGTCTGGGTTTCCGTACCCCCAAGACCGCCATTGAGGGCAGCTACATCGGTACGTGCGCATGGGACTCGAATTTACATGCCAATCTCGAAATCGCTTGGAAACCGAATCGCAGTGGAGAATTAGGAGGATATGTGAAGAGGCGGAATCGTTGACGGGAGTTGTCATGGGACGGTGTGAAGAATGGAAACAACGGCCGATTGACTGACCTTTGATTGTCATCAAAATAGACAAGAAGTGCCCTTTCACCGGCCTCGTCTCCATCCGCGGACGTATCCTGACCGGCACCGTCGTCTCCACGAAAATGCACAGAACCCTCATCATCCGAAGAGAGTACCTCCACTTCATCCCCAAGTACTCTCGTTACGAGAAGCGCCACAAGAACCTCGCCGCCCACGTTTCCCCCGCTTTCCGTGTCGAGGAGGGCGACCAGGTCACCGTTGGCCAGTGCCGACCTCTGTCCAAGACTGTACGTTGTGCATCGTGGCCCCCATGTCGTTTGTCTTTGGGTGAGAAATGTACTCTAACAAGACTTCTAGGTCCGTTTCAACGTTCTGCGTGTTCTGCCCCGAACTGGCAAGGCGGTGAAGAAGTTCAGCAAGTTCTAAATGGGAATATCCTTTTGTGGCATTTTGGTGTGATGAGTACGAGACGGGATAAAAAACTCTCACTCTCAGGATCTGGTTTCGGGAAGATGTTTGGCAACGATTGTGGTGTAGTTGCAGTCAGGATTTTTTATCAAGAAAACAAAGAATCCAAATGCTTCATGAAACACATTCATGTCGATCTTCGCACAAGTTCATGCGCCGTGAGCGAGCCATTATGATTGATCTTCATCCGGGACATTGTTTGACGCATGAGACGGAATATGGCAGTGCTATGAGCTTTCCACAACCTTTCCATGTCCGAGATATACTGAATTCCACCGCCCTTAAGAATGGTGACATGTGAAGCACATGATGAAATGCCGTACCTAGTAAAACAACCTAGGCCCCGTTTACGCGCCTTTTGGAATATGGAAATGGAATTGGATTTCGGTGCCAAAGAGACATGTGCTGCCAAGCCGCTAGTGCGACGCTAGACGATGTACTGTGGATATCGACGGGGGATCGACTGGGGGTAAATATGGATACCGACGGGGGTAAATATGGATACTGTGGTACATCGTAGAAACGTTTTTCCGGGCCCGAAATGTCGGGAACGACTGCAGGATTGAAAATCTTGAAGTAAAATCTAGATTCGCGAAGACCGTGTCGGGTCCGCCCAAGATATCGTCCATCAGAGCGCGGCAGGTGACGGGATTGTTGCCCAAGGATATCCGTGGCTTCCGAATAGAGCTGGCAACCTCCTCTTCAATAAGCAATGACAATATACACTCGACTATCAACGTGTTCGCCTCTTCTTGCGCAGCAGCTGTTTGGTCGGAATTCTCGCCATCCTGGTGCTGCAGGGCGTCCATTTTGGTGGTGGTCAGACGCGTGTTTTGGCGTGTTTTGTTGGCGTATTTTCGGTCGCAGCTCGCAGTCTGCGAAGTCATCGAAAACATCGAGGATTTGTGGCCAGTGGACTTTCAGTGGGCTTTCAGTGGACTTTCAGTGGGCTTTCAGTGGACTTTCAGTGGACTTTCATCAGTGGACTTCCAGTGGACTTCCAGTGGACTTCCAGTGGACTTCCAGTGGACTTCCAGTGGACTTGCCATTTTGGTGGTGGTCAGAGGCGAGTTTTCGGTCGCAAATGGACACGTTTTCTCGAATCGAGCCCGGTAAACCAGCTCGGAGGCTGGTTTGCGGCGATCCAGTTTCTCCCATACAAATCGTAATGCTGGAACAGAAAATCGCGAGCGAAACACCCTTGTAAGGCCCTTGTCTAGCGCGGTACTTCGTTTGCCAGGGGTCATATTCGTGATTTACGATTTGTGCATTTTGGCAGTGCTCAATTAGGTATAGCCTCATTTTTGTGCAAAATTCGAAATCCCGAGCCCCGCGCTCGAGGGCGTAAACTGGGCCCTAATGTACCATTCAACTTTCCAAGTTTGTTACGCCTAAAACGAAAGCGGAGCGCGTACAGTGCGTCATACAGTGCATTGGACGGATACTTTTGTACCTACATTACCTACATGTCGCAAGTCCATCGTGCCATATCGCGACCTGACCACTCGATCACATTGCATGCAGCTGTTGCGGCAGCAATCTACCACGATGGGCTGGTTACCGTCGATTTTCGGTTCGAATACAGAATCGTCCGGTCCTCTTCAAAAATTGGATCCAAGACTTCGAGAGTTCCTCGAAAAAGAGTCTGCTGCCAAACTCCCTCCGGACCAAGCGCAAGCGTCCTCGGCATCCGCGCCGCCAAGCCAGAGCGATCAACTACACGAAAGAAGCGAGGCCAAGAAAGATCAATCTACCGTACCATCGGCTAGTTTATACCAAGACGGACGCTATGCACATATATGGAAGAAATACCGACCTCTGTCGGAAGTCGAGTCAGAGACATGCAGCGAAAGCGAGAAGCTCGCGGGTATGCTCGAAGGATACGGGAATCGCAAAAAAGTACTCCGCGATGCAGCGCTCGAGAACTGCGTCATGCAGGAGGAAGATTGGTACAAATGCATGAAGAGCGGCAGCTGGGAGGATCGAATGCAATTCTGCACTAGTCAATTTCGAACTTTCGAGAGATGCCAAACGATGCAGACGGTACGGGATCCCAACAAGAAAGAAGAAACAAGAAACTCCCAAAATAATATGCTATTGATAAAATTCCAACGACGATATGCTAATGTCACATGTGGGAGACGAATAGAGATTACTCAATGCACTCGGCTACAGATCCGTTCAAGGTCGCTCAGAAAAAGTCGAGGACAGCATTCAAATGCAGGCAGACCAGTTATACGGACGAATGATCGACTACGAGGGAGCCGTCAAGAAGGCCAAGGAGGAAGGAAAGTCAATTCCAGAATTCGACTCGGCACTGCCCACCGCCAGTGTATCTCAGGAAGCCCCGCCAGATGAAGTGCGCAAGGGATGGAGAAACAAGCTCGAAAAGCTGCCGAAAGAGGACCGGTTGTTGGAAGAATTGGCGCTGGGAGTAGAGTTTCGGGCCCAGCCTGCGGCCCCCAAGAATCTCTAACAGTAACAAGTATGGATGGATGGGAGAGGGGAGAAAGATAGTCGGAAACGGACGGAAACAAGCTTCTCCGACTCACCGGTATTAACGATCATGACATGGAGAAATAGAGAATTCTCAATCTGGATTGAAGACAACGACCTTGCACACCTTGTGTCATCTACGAGACAGGAAATGAGGGTCATCATGCGCGTACTTATCAAGCCCAGCTGTCAATCAAAACTGTAAAACAAACGATGTACAGAAGAAAGACATAGCGAAAACCGATATCCTTGACAGTTACTTTCCTTAAATCAAGACGAATTGCATGCTACTGGTGTAAAAGGAAGCATGAAGATGAACTCGGAACTTCGCGAACTATCAGGCAGTGTTTTCAAGACTTAATATAGTACAATAAGCCCTGCTCCTTCAACAATCACCATAACTGGTTCCGTGGTCTAGTTGGTCATGATTTCTCGTTAACACCGAGAAGGTCCCCGGTTCGAGCCCGGGCGGAACCACGTTTTTTGGACGTGTATCACGCGGATGTCGCTTTCATTTTTGATGAAATCTACATCTGGCCCTACAGCTTCCAAAAGCCCGGAGGCGCAGCCGTTCATTTTACGAAGCCAAGAAATGGCAATAGTATTATTTCACTATGATTATGTCTCACGACTCGTCACGAAGGCTCCAAAGATGGCCGCCAATGGTCGGCCTAGTGCATGATTATACTTCTCTGAGCTTCCTGAATGACGAAAGAAACGACGGAATGCTCCACAACATCATCCTCAAATTCATCGCCCCAACGCTCAAGAAGGCGAGCGGTATCGTGAACAAATTCCCTCGCGGAACTGGAAATATGACAACAGTCTACGATCACAATTCCAACGCATCTGAGATAATTGGCGAAACTTCAAAGACAAAGAGATACTTGACGCCCGGACCAAAAGTTGCCCTATACGGTCTTTTCTTGCGTGTTGCCTTCGCAATACGAGACGGCTTTGGAGTTGTGGTCTGAGCCGGCGCAGCCTCATTTTCGTAGGCTTCTTTGGGCGTGTAGCTGATGATTGTGCATCGTTCAAATCGCGACTAAGATTGTCGGCACCGATAGATAGTACCATGTCTCCGGCATCATCCGACAAGTCGAGGCGGACGACATCGTCAGTCTCGAAGATGTTCCTACCGGCGTCAAGTTCATCGCGGAATATATTTGCGACGAATCCTCGAAGAAGAAATTACCTCAGCGCAGCTGGCAAACACGACAGCACCCTCCGATCACAGTTTAATCACATCAGAGATGATTGGCGAGTCTTCGAAAAAAACTTGACGCTGTGACGGCTACTCTGTTGCAGCTCTGCCCGTGCACTGTGTGACCGCCCAAAAGGTCAAATGACCAAGCTGCATGCCTGCAACTTGATCATGATTATATAGTGCATTGCCACTCCTGTACAGGCCGTGACAAACGCGTCCAGGACAGGGTGGAATGAGAGGACATGCAGTTTCGACCTTTCCGGTGCTCAACGCGATAGATCGAAGATGTTCCCACCGGCGTCAGGTTCATCGCGGAATATATTTGCGACGACTTCCTCGAGCACCAAAGTCCTTGATGAAACTATGTACATATCTGTCGCGTTGAGCACCGGAAAGGTCGAAACTGCGGGTCTCCTCATTCCACTCTGTCCCGGACGCGTCAAGTATTTCTTTGAAGATGCGCCAATCATCTCGGATGTGATTGAACTGTGGTCGCAGAGTGCTGTCGTGTTTCCAGTTGCGCTGAGGTGATTTCCTCTTCATGATACCGCTCGCCTTCTTGAGCGTTAGGGCGATGAATTGAGGGTGATGTTCTGGAGCGTTCCGTCGTTTCTTTCGTTGTCCTGGAAGCTAAAACTGAATGATTCTGCACTTGACCATTGGCGGTCATCTTTGGAACCGTGACCACCATTATGAGGGCCTCATGAGACACAGTTGTAGTGAAAATGATACATCAAGAAGTCTGACAGTGTACAGGTGGCGGGCGAATGTAGCTCTACTGACGAAGAGAGTAGAGCAGATGAAGGAGGAGAGGGTTTTAAGGAGGTAGTGGAGTAGGTATTTGTTGAAGAGCGGCGGTCAGGTGACGTGGCGTACCTAATCATCAGATATCGTAGGCATTGAAAAGTTTCTACTCTATGTAACTTGCCTCACGAATTATGAAGCCGTCCTGGGCTTTTTAATTGTTCGAAGTTCGATCTCAACCATCCGCACATCAATTCGCAGACCGTACCAGAGCGATGTATATATGTAGCTGCTCTGCTGGCTTGCTACGGAGGGGCGTTACCCTATAGAGCGTCTACTTTTCGCAGGAATTTGTAGAAGACGACATCTCTACCTGCGATCAATGCTCACATGATACATCACACGTTGACTCGTTGGCAAAGAGGAATACGGAGAAATCGAAAATTTGTATTTGTATACACGTGCTGCTCAAATATTGAACCGCCAGTACTAACCAATACTATCCAATAGTGAAGATAGATAGGTGAGTACATATGTAAGAGTTTGATGAAATCCAATAAAGATCGACCTTTTTGCAGCAAGCGTTAAGTACACAAACTCCGCCATACACCAGCTTTACGCCTACTGTCACATGCCAATAGTGTTACGAAGCGCCAAGAGTGGCCGATGCATTCAAAGATGTCCCGAGATAATGTAGAGAGCAGTACTTTCAGGAGAAGAGATGAAATTCTGTGATACCGCCACACCGTTTGGTACTCTCTGCTCAGTGCTGGGTAAGATGGGTTGTAACTTGTGAGAGCACGAAAATGGTGCATCAGCATAAGTACGGAGTATGCGCACAATTATTGTGCGGTGCAACTGTCGGCTGAGTGTTGGCAGTTGGCATTGCACCGGCCAAGCAAGTTCACTCACATTGCCTCTTGCATTGCGTGGCTCATCCTCGTGAGTCGTCTGCGATCAGTACATACATAACATTCGTCACGACTCACGAGTCACCACGCAGTGCAGTGTCCCATTCGCAACCGTCCCAACATCATGTCTTCGGAGCCGGTTTCGAAGATTGATTCCGCGATGGCTAGTCTGATCGAGTCTGGTCGCCACTTGTACTCGGCTAAGAAATACAATGCCAAAAAATGCCTGCGTGCGTTGGGACTCTTCACCAGGGTAAGTTGCCGTGGCAGCGCTCGAGAATATCTAAGCACTTGTTTGACTATTCCCTTTTCTTTGAACAGGCCATGAAAAGTTGCCCCTGCGCTAGAGGTGTCAAACGAGACAGATGCACCTGCAAAGACTTTGAAAAGGTCGCGGCCCAAGGGGGCTCAATTTACAGGGAAGCAATGGGTATTTGCCACTGCGAGGTTGGTAGAACATTCAGCAAGTGCGACAACGTGTACCATATCCAGGCCTTGCATCTCCGCGCTGCAACGTTTGAGGCTATGGGTAAATTCGGCCACGCTATGAAGGACGCCGAATGGATTCTGGAATTGGCTCCTCAGCTTCCAGATGTAAGCCGTCACTGCACCTTTCACGACCTGCGCCTCTTCGCTTACCAGTCCCGACTCTAGGGATATCTTCATCTAGGAGACATTGCACTGCTGCAAAAGAATGACGAGTATGCCTGGAAGATGTATACGGCCGGGATCGAGGCAACTAAGGAGTCTTCCGTAGACTCGTCACCCAAATTGCAGGTGAGACCCTGTGATCTTGGGCCCAAGATGATCATGCCATGACCACGTCTGTTGTCTAATCAGTAGGGGCCTTTAGCAACTCCACAGTGCACACGAACTCCTCAACCGGCGCTTCATGGGTAGACGAGATCCGATATGCCTGCCCGCCGAGATTGTGACGCAGGTCTTCTCGTACCTGAACATGCCTGAAATTCTGTGCGTTGAGTTCTTCACCCCTTCTACGTATCGAGCACCGACTCGTTACCAAACTCTTTTGGCTAATAACATGCACGGTGCAGTCTCTGCCTGCGAGTTTCAAAGCAATGGACATGCACGCTCACCAGTCCCCCGCTAGCCCAATCATGGAGGGATTTGACATTTCCAGATAGGGCAATGAGGGACCCACGCCCCGAGGAGTTAGAAAAGATGCTGTCCTGGGCTGGAGATGGAGGTGCCCGAAAGATTGTGATACCGAGACGTATGACGCTCACCGAATTGATGTTGACGCTGCTGCTCGAAGCATCCCCCAGTCTGGAGCATTTGGAGATCCTGGAGCTACGAGATGATCTGTTTTTCCCTTCGAATGGAAAGAAATGGAAACGACTCAGGCATGTCTCCATTGTGGGTGATGCCATTTACACTGCAGAAGATATCCCCGGAGGATTCCCTCAAACGTTTCTCCAGTATGCTGCCAGCTCTTTGGAGCATCTCAGCTTCATGGGGATTCCAAAGCAATGGTACCAAAGGGAGCCGTCGATACCCCTTCTTCCCAAGCTGAAGACTTTACGCATGAGTGAGAGAAAGCGTGACCGATTCACGCCTGCTGACGAAGTTTTGCTTCCTGTGGTCTGTCTCCCCCGCGCAACTAGCCTTAGTGAAAGTGTCTTTCTTCTTCTCTCTCCCTCTACTTTCTTCTTCTCTTCCTTGCATATTATGTCGAGACATGCGGGGCGACGCGTGTGATTTAGACACTAACTCATTGAGTCTTTATAGTTTCCTCTCACCATCGCCTTTCCAAATCTCGAACAACTTGCCTTCGGCCCCAACCTACCGGACCTGAACCCGGAGCCCGTGGCAATGTGGCGGGGAAAATGGCCAGATTTATGGCCACATCTAAAGGTACTCATATTCGAGGGACAACTGAAATCATCAACCAATTTTACAGATGTAAGAACGCGTTCAACGCTACGGTTTCTGATGTGTCTCAACCGCGGCAACTCACTACATCATATTCGGTTTGCTTTCCGGAAGGAATGCTTTCATGACATTCTTAGCAATGGCGATGAAATGCTCTCTGATTTCAACATTGTCCAGTATTCAGAATTCCAAAATTTGCGTTCCTTCAGCTCGCCTTGGTTTTGCCTCTCGCCCGCCGGAGCTCAAATCTTGATGTCCAACGCGATCCTAACTCAACAACTGACATCTTTTGACATTACCTTCCCCAAATACACACGCGCTGGCATCATTGGCGCCATGGACATTCCACATTTAGAAGGCTACGAATGGGCACGCGGTGCTCCCTCCATACAAGCGTTGGGGCTCTATAGGTTCCGCTTCACGTACTATGACGGAAGCTGGGAGGAGCATCCCTTGGTGCAGTTCCTGGCCACCTTTCCTAATTTGCAAACGTTGACCTTGGTTCCGTGTTGCCCGCCAGACGAGTTGAACAATTTGGTTGTTGCGATTCTGAAGGTCACGTATCTTGAGACCATTCACGTGCATCTTGGCAATGACGAAGGCTTCGCCCAGCTGCGGCAGGCGGCACAAGACCATGACGTGCAATTGATGGAACTTTCTGCGCCAGACTTCTGGTAGAGGCCCTCAGGACGTTCCAGCGGGCTTTTTAGCGGAGTCACAGGACAATATACAGGGGCGGATGCTGGACAATATCTACAGGTATCCCAGCCTTGACTGATAGACATGGTCGTCGATATCACGACCGAAACTGTAAAATTGTATGTTCGTATACCGTGCCGAGTTACCTACAGTAAATATACAAAAGTGAAAAGCTCTGTGATCACGCCTTGAGAAGAGTATTCAACAAACATCACACAGTCTCCCCCATGCACCAGCATCACATATCCACACAAATGTAAAGGGTGAAACGAATCGCCAAGCTCACCAAGTACAACCCAGAAAATGACGTCAGAGAGCCCTTCGAAAAAATTACTCTTGGAACAGCGCGATGTTGCGGAGCAGATGATAGACGACTGCAACGCAATTAACTATTAAAATGCGCGTTCCGGGATACACGAAATGCAAGGCTACATGCTACGTTTGCTTGGCACAGTCACAGTGCAGAACGCCATGACGTGGCGGGCGAAAGACAAAAACGATAAAGAAAGTTTGACAGAAAAGAAATGGGTATCTTGAACGGACTACATTCCCCTCCCGTGACATGAGACTAATGCTGCGACAGGCGCGCGGCCTTGAAACGGCTCATCGTCTCCCTGTCGTTAGCCTCATCCAAAGGCTGTATAACGCGCTCGTCCTCCTTCAAGAAGCCTCCGTCGCGTTGGATGAATTTCCTGCGCATACGGTGATATTCATCGGCGACTTCCCGCTGGGCCATGGTATCGTCGAATTCGTCGGGTGCAATGACGCTATGCGAAAGCGGTGTGTCCCGCTCAACCAGTTTGTCGGCGATGGTAGACCCCTCAGGACCGGTGGGCACAGTTCTCTGTTCCTGTTGTACGTAGTGCATGGGAACATCAAAGGGTCCCTTGGGGATGACGCCACTCTCCGTTACAGGATTGATGTCCCTGGCCGCTCTGAACCTGGATTGTTTGCGGGCCGGCTTCGCGCTTGATGTCGCCGTGGGTGTTGTTCTTTCAACGATATCACTCAGCGGCTCAACAAGTGGCGCCTCTCTTTCGCGCATCGGTGCTGACTCTGCTTCAGCTTCAGTTTCTGGGGCGATGTCCAGGGCTTCCGCAAACCGAACACCCTTTTTCTCCTCCACGTCTCCGTCGCGACTCTCCTTGAGGTTGGACTTGGTAGGCGCTGGTCTGGAGGAAGAGCTCGTGGAATCTGTGCCTCGGTTAACTGTGATTCGTCCAATACCTCCTGGTTCATCACTTGATTGCGTAGCGTCATCGCGCTCCGCCTCTTCGGTGAAACGTGATTTAACACCCAGCCTTTGTTCCAATTCGAGCAATCGGCGGCGGTATTTATCCGTAATGACACGGCCGGTAAATCGCCCGAATTTGTCTTCCTCTTCCTCCTCGTCATCATCGTAATCATCATCGTCGTCGAACTCATCGTCGTCGTCGTTGTCGCCTTCATCAACATCATTATCTCCACATTCAACGCCGCTGTCGTCGTCATCCGAGATGTCTTCTTCCAGATCAATTTCGGCAACCACAGCACCGACTTGGCCCATGCTGTACTGAAGCATCTGTCGCCTCAATTCTGCATCATCTTCGTCCTCATCTTCCGGGATGACGGCATCTTGCAGATTGATGTCCTCTTGCTCTTTTGCTGTCTTCATTATCCTGTCGACCCGCTTGGCCCGGGCAGACACTTTGGCAGGTGGAGGTTGTGGATCTTGCGCGTCTTCGGAGAATGACACCGACTTCTTGACGGACGGGGTCGGAGTTGTCGTGGGAGCAGAGGTACTTCTGTGAGGACTCGGAGTCAATGCTGATTTCGCAGCTGCCTCATCCGCCTGCTGAGTAGCTGCCGGACCAGATTCTTCTGGTTTCGATGAGATCGAACTGTCTGATGACAGAGTACGGACTCCCGCTTTCTCGAGTGTCTGTTGGACTTGGGCAAGCGACTTGCCGGGCTGATTCAATCGATAGGACAACACGTTGTCGTGGTCGTCCAGCTCCTCGAGGATTTCTGTAATTGGTTGACCATCCTCGTCTACAGCATCTGGTTGACTGATGACCATGGCGGCAGCGTACTTGTTCTCGGCTGTTTCCAGCTGTTTCTCAAGACTGGCAACATTTTTACCGACATAGTCTATACGCCTTTGTAGGACATTGATGATTTGATCTCTCGATCTAGAGTTTTCCCAGCCAAAAATGCCATCGATCTCCCGGGCAATCAGTAGTTCACCATCGAATTCTGCACGAATCTTGCACAAGTCGTCGGGCTTGCATGAGTCGGGAATCGCCTCAACCTCTTCTTTGAGGGCCTCGTACTCGGCATCCCATGTCCGCCAATGCTGCAGAGCCTTTTTCAACTGCTCGACATTTTCTTCGAGCTGCAGGCGGTGCTTTTCCAGGGCGATGAAGCTGTTGGTGGCAGCAGACATGGTGTCCAGAGGGGATGATGGCTCGCTGAGAAGCTACAAGAGCCATGGAACAATCGCGAGGGGGAAAAAATGAGGCGGCGCATAGAGTGGGCCTGCGAGACGGAGAAATGCCGGATACATAACTGCCGTGACAGCGACCGCCGACGACAGGAAGTGACATTCAAGAGCCCCGCCAAGCCCGCCAAGCCTACCAATCGAGGGCACGCGCTTGCCATCTCACGAACATCCATGTTGCCCCGAAGTTCGAACATGCATGCAACCCACAAACCTCATTCCTCGTTGATCAGCTGAACTAACCCGCAGCCGAACTCCGGCTTTGCCCGTGTTCCACGTCCATCGATGCACCATGTGCCACGACGACCTGTCATCTTGCTGCAGCATCTCGTAGTCAGTCGGGCCCGAGCGTGTACGATGGCCACGTCTTCGCGGACCTATGGCGTGAGTTATCCGTGCAGCTCTTGACCTTCACCTCAACCTTCACTTGTCCGTCATCACGCTCCGCGCTCCCGGCACGAACTCACCACGTCACCCAAATAGGATGCCATTGATGCACTCAACTCGCTGCAGACGCCGTATGCCGTCGTCGAAGCCCGCCGCAAGGCAGGCATCCGGCCTGATGCGTCGTCCATGCGAGAAATGCGCGCCTACCTCGCTCGAATAGGCCACACGGTACGAAAGCCCCAGCCGCGCTATCTCATCGGCAAAGGCTTCTCTCCATGGGCCGCTAACACGAGGTCCTCATGAAACGACAGCCTTCGGACCTCAACCGTCTCAACATCATCCACGTAGCAGGCACCAAAGGTAAAGGCAGCACCTGCGCCTTTGTCGACTCCATCCTCGCGCAGTGGCGCCCGCGCCTCGGCAAGACAGCGCTCTTTATCTCGCCGCATCTCATTGCCGTGCGAGAACGTATTCGCGTCAACTCGGCCCCTCTGTCAGAGGAGCTATTCGCAAAGTACTTCTTCCAGGTATGGGACCGCCTCGCCGAGTCGAACGCCTGTCCTGAGGACGCCGTGCCGGGCTCGCGGCCGCTCTACGCGCGTTATCTGACCCTGATGAGCTGGCATGTGTTTCTGTCGGAAGGCGTCAACGTAGCCGTGTACGAGACGGGCATTGGCGGCGAGTTTGATGCCACGAATCTGGTAGAGAAGCCCGTTGCAGCAGGCATCAGCACCTTGGGCATTGATCACACCTATGTGCTGGGGGACACGGTGGACAAGATTGCGTGGCATAAAGCTGGGATTATGAAGAGAGGCAGCCCCGCCTTTACGGTAGAGCAGGTGGCTGCCGCGGCGGACGTCTTGCAGCACAGAGCCCGGGAGAAGAACGTCCAGTTGACGGTGTTGCCGGCGGACAATACGCGTCTGGAGGGCGTCAAGGTCCGTCCGGATGCGCAGTTCCAGAAGAAGAATGCCACGCTGGCCGTTGCCCTGGCTGAAGCGACGCTCACAAAACTTGGTCTTCTGGAGAATTCGAATCCTACCCTACCGGACAAGTTCAAGGACGGACTGGAAGGCGCAGTGTTTCGAGGCCGCTGTGAGATCAAGCACGAGGAAAAGGTGACGTGGTATGTGGACGGGGCACACACGGCCGATAGTCTCAAGATGTCGTCGAGGTGGTTTGCCGACGAAACGGCCAATAGGTAATCTCCTCTCTCTCTCTTCTATTCTCGCTCTAAAATTGACATCAAACGCATACATTCATCTGCTTCTCACATGTAAGACAGCGCAAGTTTGCTAATATGACCTGCCAGCACCGCCCCCCGCATCCTCATCTTCAATCAGCAAGGCCGTCCCGAAGCAATCGACTTCCTCGCCCCCATCCAAAAATGCACCTCCCGCGCCGCCGCCAATCTTCCCGCTTTCGACCACGCCGTCTTCTGCACAAACGTCACCTTCACCCAGGCAGGATACAAGCGCGACTTTGTCAACCACGGCACCGACCCCACCGAGGTGGAGAACATGTCTGTGCAGCGCCGCCTGGCTGAGAGATGGAAAGCCCTCGATCCTCACTGTGAGGTAGTTGTGCTACCGAGCATCGAGGAGGCGCTTGGGTATGCGAGGCGCGTGGCGGACGCGCTCGAGGGACGGGGCGGAAAGGCGCAGGCGTATGTGACGGGGAGCCTGCATCTTGTGGGTGGTGCGTTGGGGCTTTTGGAAGAGGCGGATGCTTTGTGAGGCTGTGAGGCGTTGTGAGGCTTTGTTCCCTCCGCTTCTTGGAAGGATTGTCCCTTTTCAACCCCAGGACTTAGACTTTCGTAGTGTATATACATATGTATGCATACATATGTGTATATACCCGGAAACCATAATATGCGCCGACAACACCGGCCAAAAGCTTGCTCGCTTGGCTTCTTTCCCAATATACATAATGTGCACTTGTAAAACATCACAAAAAGGCCACCATTCCCAACAGCGCCTGCAGAAAAACGAAAGATTCTTCTCAAAAGAACGCCGACAAATGATTCTTCTTTGTACAAAGCGCGCCCCTTCTTCTTGATGTCTTTTTTCTTTTTGAATTTCCTCTTCTGTTGCTTCCGTAATCTGTGAACCGGCAGCCTCATCCGCCCCCGCTTATGAATAAAAATGACTTCTCTGCATACCATCAGCAGTCATCCCATACTCCTTCTTCCCCTCTTGCAGCATCTCCCCTGGCCCACTAACCCCCGCCACATCCCCAGGAGACGCCTGAATCGCCTTCACCTCCTGACCCGGCCGCTTCAGGACCTCAAGATACGTGCTAGGGAGATACCCCTGGCGGCCGTCCCGAGCACGGCACTGCCACCAATCACTAGGCTGTCCCGCGGGATCCTTCTTAGCAAGAACAGCCACAAGATCACCCTTTCGGGCACCGAGTTCCAAGCCGGCATTGTTTCCTTGCGGGAGGTAATCATATAGAAGGCGGCAGAATTCGAGCTTGGATGGGTCAGTGGGCTGCTGCTGCTCGAGGGCCTGTTGATGGAGCCGACGCTCTTCTTCTTCGTGCGAGGCCGCTAGGGTGCGGATCATCTTGGACATGAGGTAGGGGAGGCCAAAGGCGGCGGCGAGGAAGAAGAATAGCGGTTTGCGACTGGCTCTGGCGGGGGCCGGTGTGCCGTCGGGGAGGACGGTGTTTCGGCCTTCGAAGCGGGCAAAGGCTGCGGGGGTGAGGGCGAGGGCATCGGCTGGGGGTGGTCGGCCGGTGATTTTGGCGATTAGGGTTCGGATCCATCGCATGAGGGTGAAGATGCCGAGAATGGAGCCGAGAGTGTCGCGTAGGTTGCCGAATTGCTCAGCTACTGAGACCATGGCTATTTGGAGTGCCCGTGTTAGTTGAAGTGGTCAAGCCAACATGTGTTCCCCCCTCTTTTCCCTTCGAGAGAGGAGAAGAGAAGAGCTTTGAAAACTGTGAGCATGACATACCGAAGAAGCTAGAGTGCGTTGCCATGTATGTACTTTCCAGCATCTGAGAGAACCCCGCAAACGCAGTGACTATGCCCTCAAGCATCTGGAACGTAGCCGCGGTGCCATTGCTGAAGCGATTCGTCAAGCTATTCGCGTCGTTGGGGCCCATGGCACCCCTCCCACCGTACATGCCGCCTCCGTACATTCCCCCGTATCCTCCATACCCGCCGTACATGCCACCTCCGTAGCCACCCATGCCGCCCATGCCGCCCAGCCGCGAATAGGGACTTGAGTAGGGCGATGAATAGGCGCCCCCATATGTGCTGTACGGCGATGTGCCCACGCCTCCCACGCCCCCCACGCCCATACCTCCCATGGCACCGCCTAATCGACTCTGCGCAGCAGCGTTTTGTTGAACGGATGAGGCAAACGATGAGGGACGATCGGGAACAGGAGGAGCATCGGACGATGTGGACGTTGCGGCGGCAGACGTTGTGGGCCCGGTAGGTACAGGCAAAGCAGCCGTCGCTGAAGCTATAATTGGCGACGAATCATGATCAGTATATGAAGAGCCAAGATGAGTAACTCCCTCTTCTTGACAGGCGGGAAAATGACAGCACTTACCAGGAGTCGCCATCCCAGCACCGGCGCTCTCCCACGGTTTCGGCGGCGAAGACATGGCCCACGGAGAGGTTTCCCAGCAAGATAATTTGCACAAGTCCGAGACGAGAGAAGTGCGAGGGGCGGAATTGTGTCGCAGAGAAGATACAGAAAGCGCGCTACGTCACCAGCGTCTGGCGATGGAGGCGACTTCGGAGATTTGAGACCCGACGAGGCGCTCGTTACCTGTAATGGCAGTGGCAGCGCGAGCGCAGAATCGTGCCGCGGGGGGATCGAGCGCCCGATGCGGTCGAAGAGGCAGGAATAATCGACTGGATACCGCAGGAGTCGGGAAGGGAAGAAGAGCGCAAATGATCTAGCAGAGGCGAATGGTGTACGTTGATGAGACCGTAGACGTCTAGAGCACGAGCACGAGGAAGCCGGCGGTGACGAAGCGCAAAGCGCGGGGCGGGACTTCGGCAAGGTCCCGTTTTTTTTTTGCTTCCGGTCATATGCGTGCAGCGTGCTGCACCAGACCGGTTCGTGCCTCGGCATTTTGCCCCTTCCCCGGATTATCGTGGGGTCGAGTCGAACTGTACAAGAGGCTTACATAACAAAACTCCAACATCATCTGAGTTCACCATCGCCACGACATTGTTTAGTCGCGTAGTCTTTGCTGTGAAACTCCCATTCTCGCATCATTCGACAGTCTTCAGAAGAGTTCCCTTCGTCCTATCGCCTCCACGGCGCCATGCAGCCCACCACTTCCTCACACGTGGCACGCCTTCCCCCTGGCACCAATGGCCTCGAAACGGTCCTCCACCGACCTCATCCCCAACCCATTCATCAAACGGCGCAACCTAAACTGGACGCTCGATCCGCCAGCCTTTCAAACTCCTCACACTCAGACAAGTGACCCCATCGCACAGCAGCACGACCATCCCTCGAAATCCGCCGTTGAAGCCTCAGAAACCGATCCCGCAGACCACCTCGCCCACTACACCAACCTCCTCACCCGCCACGCCCTGCCTTCCCCCCTCCCTCTCCTCTCGATCCCATCCTACACCTCCCTGTACCAATCCCACGCCCTCGACCCCCGAGGCAGCCACTTCGTCATCCACCAGCACGACCACCCCATCGCAGGAACACACTACGACCTCCGCCTCCAAATCAATCCCACCAGCAGCGCCTCCTGGGCCATCATGTACGGACCCCCCGGGGATCCCAACAGCAGCCGCCTGAACCGCAACGCCACAGAGACTCGTGTGCACTGCCTTTGGAATCATCTCGTCGAGACGGCTTCTCCGCATACAGGATCCATGCTCATATGGGACACGGGGACCTATTCCGTGCTGCCGCCTCCATCTTTGTCTCCATCTTCGTCTCGTGGAAAGAAATATCATGGCGCCAGGGGGTATCCCTCCTCCGAGGGGGCAAGTCGTTCCCCTTCAGAGCCAGAGTCAGAGTCAGACTTGGACAAAGACGGCGTGTCGCAGCAGGATTTACTAGCGAGGGCATTCACAAATCGCAAGATTCGCATCCGTCTCCATGGACATAAATTACCCCGGAAGTACGTCTTGAATGTGCGGTTGACGAGGAAAGAGGATCAGGAGGGCAGGGCGAAGAATGCGAGGGGCCCGATGCGAAAGAGGAGGGGGGTTTCTAAAATCCAGCCAGGGACCTTGAGACGGGATAGTGGTTCTGAATCGGAGGATGAGAAGCATCTTGTTCCGGGTGAGAGGGACGAAGGGGATGAGGGGAACGATTGGGGGGTCCTGTCGCCCACGGAGCGAGAACTACGGGAACTTTCCGACGAAAATGTCGTCAAGACAAATGCGTATCCTGGGGCTACGAATTCGATAGGGAGTGTTCATCAGCGGAGGTGGTACTTGTCTCTTGATAGATCGGCTAGTGGATTTGTGCCGCATCGGGAGAATGGGAAGGTTGTTTGGACGGCAAGCGCGGAAGATGTTGGCGCAGAGGCCGACGCAGACGCAAATAGAAGAAGCAACATCAATCAGAAAGAGGGCCCCGTGCAACTACAGCGTCTCTCGTACCCGTTTTACGTTCGAGGCGTTGAACATGAGCGCAGCGTGGTGACGGGACGACGAGGCGAGGAGGTTTTACGGGATGAGGGTGTTCAGGGGTTCATCCCACGGAAAGGATGGAAGCCCGTCTTGAATTAGTGATTCAAGCAAGCAAGTGAGTGAGTGAGTGAGTGAGGGTGCAGTCATTCTCGTTGTATTTTAGCTACCAGATACCCATACGATCGAGATACATAGTCCGACTCCCACCATATATATGTAGCAACCCAGTGCTCCTCAGCCAACAGCCACATGAAGACACTCATGCATAGGCAAAACTCTCCAGATACAAAACTCGGCGAGATGTGTTTGAACTGACATCATATACCTACCACCATGGCAACAGCGCCACAGAGCGGCATCGAGCCACGCGTGGCTGATTTTTTTCGCAGGCCTCATTACCCAAGATAGGAGAAAGAAGGAGCTGTGCAAACGAAAAATAAGACAAAGCAACAAGAACAATGAATAAGGGCCGTTCTGTTCTGCGGGATTGGCATGCTTGTACCACGAAGCAAATGAATGACAAAACGGGAAGGAAGAAGGGAAAAAGGCCGCAGGTCAACGCCAGTCCATGCATGCACATACAATACAATACCTCATCTCGCATAGGCACAAGCTGTTGTTTTAAAGGCGCCTCAAAAGAACACATATCCACAAGCCCCGACGTAGTCACATATCTCCACACCAACTGAAATCCCAATACATGCCAAGCATGACTACGACGAAGGCTTGTCCACCGGCGTCGGTGCAATTCTTCGCCTCTTGGGCTCTGTCATCTTACTCTCATCTTTCTCCCCATCACTGACATCTCGCTTGGTGCCAACGCTGCTTCCAGCCGTGCTCCTCGGCGTCTCTGGCGGCGTTGCCATGGGAATCCCACCAATCTTCCCCGAATTAGTAGCCGTAAGAGCGGGCACGCTTCCCGAAATGAGATGCGGGTTGCTGACAACCCCGGTAGGCACAGAAGTAGCCTGCGTAGCAATTGAAGACGTCGAGTTCGAACGAGTCGGAGACGACGGCCGTTGCATTGTTGGGAGTACCATGACAGGAGGCGAGGAAGCAGTAAAGGAACTGGTCGCGCTGCGCTGGTGGTGTGAGCTACTGGGAAAAGGTGAATGCGGCGCAAAGCTTGTAGTCGGCGTGGCAATAGGCGTGCTGTGAGTTGGAGCTGCTGTCGTCGAGGTAGTCACCATGGGCGCGATTTCACCCTTGTACAAGTCTCCCAGTTCACCGGCGGCAAATGAAAGGCTTGAGCAGAATCCGTCGGATGACGATATGATCAACGTGAGACCGTCACTCGACCTGCGATGGATTTGCATGTTAATCATGTTTCACAGACTGGTTGCAAGTGTTTAGCCACGAATGACAATAAGGAGGCGTCTTACCAGGCGAGATCGGTGAAGGTGGCACAATGTAAATTGCTCACGATACAGATGGGCGTCTTTTGCTGTGTGTCGTACACGAGTACCGAATCCTGAGTCGCAACCGCGTAGGCCATACGATAAGGCAGCAAGAATGCAGGCTTTGGGCCAGGAGTCGAGGCATCCGTGTCCACGCCGAGGGCCTTGGACTGGGTAGCACCACTAGGCTCTGATGTC
This sequence comes from Claviceps purpurea, assembly GCA_029405325.1. Lineage (NCBI taxonomy): Eukaryota > Fungi > Ascomycota > Sordariomycetes > Hypocreales > Clavicipitaceae > Claviceps > Claviceps purpurea. The sequence goes on along the minus strand of CM055782.1, from coordinate 3,744,163 downwards.
GTGCTTGCCGGAGGTGGAGGAGGCTCCATTGCCGGGGTAGCGAGAGGCGCTTTTTCAATTGGATCGGGCAACGAGGGCAGTGCCTCGTCACCAGACGTGTCAATGGTAACGTGCTTGGTTGATGGAGGCGTCTGGCGCAGTGTATAAAAGAGGGGAGAGCACTTGACCACCACGGAGGGCTTTTTGTGCCCTGGCAAATGGGCAATCGGCGGTTTGTTAATGCCGCCACGGGTGTATATGTAGACGGTGTTGATCACCTCGTACGTCGGCTTCGCATCCTTCTCTGTTTGGTATTGGGTTTGATACTGTCCTGATGGGGTGAGCAGCAGGCTGCCGTCAGGCGTGAATGTGAGCCGCCGGAAGAATGAAGTCAGCGTCTCGTTTGCATACAGACTAGCATTCTTGTGTCCCATTTGCGGTTTGGGGGATGCTTCCATTGGCATTACCGCTGGTAGTGGCATCGCGGGGGCAGGCGACGCTGAACGACGGGACGAGAATGACGATCTTCGACTGTGGCTCACCACGCTGGGGGGGTTCATGGGAAGTGGAAACGAAATCGGAGTGCCGGGTGCTGAGGGTGCAGGAGATCCTATCGATGCGACGGAATCAATCACAGACAGCTGGGCTCGATGGCCAAAGTCTGGCGGCGCGGGGCTGCTCGATGATATACGCCGTGGAGGCAGGTCTGCTTTTATGTGACTTGCCAGTCGCGGCGTTTTATCATCATGGCTGAGTGAGTACTGCCCATCCTTGGTTCTGAGGGAGTAGATGTGGACAGATCGATCAGACGACTGCGTAGCAATGTACTCGTTCCACGGATCCCAGGTCACTCCCTGAACGTAGTGACTGTGTTCGGCGATTTGTCTGACGAGAGTCCCTATCGTGTTGTTTCTTTTATCAGTCACCAGTCGGCGGCAGCAGCATCCATCAAAAACTCGTGCAGCATACCTGAGTTGGCATTATATATTCGGGCAATGTTGTCCATGCTTCCAATGATGAAATGAGTAGCATCAGGTGACCAAGCCAAATCGTATATCTCGGCTCCGCTCGATCGGCACATGTGTTTCGCTCGCCATGACTCCTTGTCGTCTTGTGTATCGCTGCCAAAATTCGAGGGAGGAAGATCACTGGGAACCCACAAAATGACGTTCCCATCGTCGCCCGCCGATGCAATAGTTTCGCCTGTGTATGAGAAGCTGCCATCAGCTCTCAGCTCCCAACGCGACAGGCTGAAAGGGTTTCGGAAAGAATAGCTTTCAAGCACCTACCTTTTGGCGCCCAACGAACCACGTTCACAGCTTGATTGTGTTTGGACAAAGTCGACAAATAGTCGACCTTGCGTTCAAGACCGTCAGATTCGACTTTCCAGATTCGAACGTGGTTGTCACCACCCGCAGTAGCGAGACGACCCTTTCCAGCCGGCTCAAAGTGAGCAGAGTAGATGGGGGCATTTTGGTCGTGCCAATTGATAATAAGTGGCGTGGCCTTCATCGTGACAGAGGCACTTGTCCACAAGCACGACTATCGCATGGCAGGAAGGAAGTTGGTTGAGACCAAGGTGTTCGAAGCTTGTCAGTCGTCAAGCTATGTGTTTTGTAATGTCTCTTGTCGAGGGATGCTATTAAAAGAGAGTCGCTTGTCGATTCCAGCTTAGCCTCGGATGCCCGCGGCCGTGTGCTAGCAGGCAGCGAAAAGGTCTTCGGACGGGACGATACTGGCTGCTGGTATGGCTGCTCGGAGGCGCTTGATGGCTGATACGTGCACCGACTCGAGACGATAGGTATCCGGGATAGCTGACAGGCGGAGGATGCAAGGAAAGCTGGGAGTGAACTCGGGGGTGAAAAGGCGAGGTGTTTGAGGGACTGGGTTTATGATTTACAGCTTGAAGAAGGCGGTATTGCAAGAAACACAGGTAACATCCATTAGGCGGTGGGAACGAGAAGCATGTGAAGTGGCCTGCATTAACCGTGAACTTGATCCAAAGCGGAGCGGCAGACGCGCCAGAGCGTTGGCGGGAGAGCAGTCAAGGTTCAGTTGCAACTTGCCTGCTCCTGCGGTGACCGGTCAGCTGTTCCAGGGCCCACAGGCAGGACTTATAAGTTATGCGTACACCGTATGGAGTACTGTACCTAATGTACAGTACATACGGAGTATGTAGGTACAGTACCTACGGTCGTCGGTAACCTACCTAAAACCTTGGTACCGGTAGGGTCGTAGTGGTGTACGGCAGGCATCTCAGCTGCAAGCCAGCGGTTGGAATGAGCAGTGACTGTCCCCGCCCAGTTGCATGCACTCGCGGCAACCGCCCGTGATAACCGTGACAACCGTGACAACCATGTCTGCTCTCCCTGCGGCTACCTTCACAGGACCAAGTTGTGTTGCCCTTGCATTGCTTGCTACCTAGACTCGTGCACCATCTGCAGTCATGTTCGAATCCGTCACTTCAAAGTTCACGATCCCATCACTGATCAGTGGCTCTACGTAGGTACCTGGACCGGCAGTACCTACCTATTGATGCACTTCGAGGCGGCATCTAGGCGTCCAGTAGGCAGTAGGTAGGTAAGTTCCTACAGTACGTAGGTCACAGGTGACTAGGCACAGAGTACTATGCACTAAGTATGTAGGTACCCTACCTCCTTGGTAGGCGGGCAGATTCCACAGCACAAAGTCTACCTGTTACAGGAAGCTTCTCAGTATGGAAGCACAAATTCTCATCTATCTTAGAGTCAACGCAATTGTAATCTGCTTCTGGACTCGGGAAGTTGCTTCTGACTGTCCAGTGTCTTGTCGTATCTTCTTCGATTTTCTTTCTTTTTCCGTCACCCTCTTTGTCCGTCACGGTTAGTCGGGACTCGGCACTGATACCTACCTACCTCCTTAACCTACCTAGAGATACCTACCTATCACGCTGCATGGGTCCACAGACCAAGTCGTCCTGATCAAACTCTGCTCCCTGTCATTGAAGCGGATTGCAAGTCTTGCACCTGCGGCTGTTTCGACGTTGTAACATTCTCTTTGGCTTTATAGCAATTCGCGCCATACCGTGAAACGATGGCTGCATACGGAGTAATAAGGAGTACCGCCACATGTCGGCGTCGTTCCCGTCAGTACCCGTCAGTACCTATTTAACCTTGATTTTCTAATGAACAAGTCACCTACCCATTACTTTGTGACTCATATATTCGTACCGCCGCATGCATCGCGATCTCATCTGGATGGAACAAGCCTCGTTTGGCCAGCTTCCTGGCTGACTTGTATCAATATAGTGCTGGCTCGGCCGTGCTTCCCCAGTCTATGGTTGGTAAGGGTACCTAAGGTATGTATGTACATAGGTACTCCGTACCTGTAACCTACGGTGCCTACCTAGGTAGTCAAGGCATGCATTTATTGATGCGAGGCAATCTGGGAAGTTGAAGGCCATGAAAACGCCAATGGAAATCTAGCGGGGGGCTTTTGAATGGCGGAGATAGCAGAACGCTCCATAGATACGTGCGAGTCAGTGTGACATGGTCCGCCGGCCGTGTGCTATGGAACTTGACTGACTAGGTACCTACGGTGAGTCAGGTGTATGTAGGACTCGAGCAGCTCGGACATGAAGGATGTTGGAGATGAGTGGCGTTGTCACCACTGACCACTGACCAGGGATGCTGTGTTCATTCAAGCGGGTGAAGAACTGCAGAAGTAAACTTACAAGTAAATAAGTCTAGATATTAAGCTGAGCGTAAACCATCAGATGAGGGGTGCTGCGCAGCGCGACCCCGAGTATAAAGGAATACGGAGCAGTGAGCACAGAGTACAAACATGATGTGTTACATGTGCTGGCTGCCTACGTATATTAGATAAAAATTCATTGTCACAGGAATCGGCCACCGCGAGGCCATGAAACATTGAAATCAAGTCTCTTTCGCGAGGCCTCAAACTCCTTCCTGAACAGGCCCAGCGGACCAACCCCTCTGTCTTCTCCGCAGCAGACGTAGAGTTCTTGAGGCTTGACCGCGAGTTGTCCCCTCACAAAGAGAAGCAGCCGACCTTCGCCCCCACCACTGGATGACTCTGATCAGTGATGACTGATAGTCTGATACCCACGTAGGTACCTACATACCGGTACCTTCGATCGATTGTGCCATCAATCATGGCATCGCAATGGATCGAAATGTGTCGGGACGGGATGAGGCACACGTGACACGAGATACCATGCTTGTCATCGTACCAGAAAGTACCTAAGCCTGCACATAACTGAGTGCAATACTTGCGTGTACTCCGTACCAACCGCTAAATATGTAGAGGTATGTACATAGGAGGTACATATGTATCCTGGAATCTGTACTCCGTAGCCCGTCGCAACGTTGATCGACCCCCATACTCCAAGTCTCCGGAGTCCGTATGCGTCAATCATATCCACCCCGTCATTCGAGCCGCTGGGACTCGGGAGGCGCTTGTGACACAACTGGTTAGTCATTGCTCGTTCGTGTCAACCGAAGACGATACGATAACCACCAAGGAATCAACCATTGAGTGAGACCTAACACGAACTAGGATTAACGATGACTCCTCACAAATCCATCGACCCAGGGTCCTTTACGCGAGGCTGGCGGGCTACCAGTATCTTCACTAAACTTGTTCCTCCTTGGTCCAAGGCCTATCCCAAACCTCAACTCAAGATACTGTGTCGTGGCTCTATTGAGTCTGTGACTGCATTATTTCTGCCTGGCTTTGCTCTTCCTGTGCTTTCAGCTCGTGCTGCTTCAAGCTGAATCGAGCCCTGCCTTTTGACGCCACGCGCTTCATCACTGTTATCCATCAAAATATCAACATCTCCAAGCCATTTCTCTTCCGCGATCGCTCCTCGCAATTGCTCGATACCACACTTCGAAACATCGCCAGACCATTACCTCTGTGCCATCGCGTTTTCGGGTGACACATTGTCACCAAGCAGAGTCGCCCTGTAAATAAATTCCAGTTGAAATTTTCTTATTGTCCTCTGAAGCAAGCTAAACAGTTGTAGCCTGGGCACACCAAACTTTATCATGAACGATGCAATACTCCTGCCGCTCTGTGCTGCAGGCTTGGGGGTCACTTGTCTGAGTAGCTTACCGGGACTCTTCGCACTGCTTGCTCAACTACGCGATCGTACGCCTCGTGACAACTTCTACGAAGATGTTGACGGTAAAAGCACGCCAGAATCAATGGCAGCTTTCTCAAATAAGGCGCCCAAGATTTGTCTTCTGATATCTAGCGTGATCGGCTTTGGTCTTTCAATCGCCGCGACCATCTTTTCGATCCTTGATCCCCTCGGAGACGACCTTGTCTTGGAGAATTGGCTTTCAAATGGTTGTTGGGTAAGTTGGTTCATACATCACATCTATGACCGACGAATCTAAAACGTGCGCATTTTTGCGGCGCATGCTAACCAGGCATTAAATTCCCTCTGTCATAGGCCGCGATCGCTCTGCAAGCTATCTTCATTAAGATGAACCATTCACCCGTCAAGTCGCACGATCTGGGCTTGTGGGCATTTCTCTCAAGTTTAGTGACCGCCGCCGTAACGATTGCAGAAGCCAGCTACGTGAGCAATTATGCTTCGCCGAGCAACAATGTACAACTCATTGTGCGCATCGTCAACGTCTTCGTGTTGATCTCAGTGCTCTTTTCATGCATAACTATACCCCGCCGGCCTGAAGTCTTCTACAAGGGAGAAAAGGTCGATAATGAGTGGACAACCTCAGTTCTGAGCCGATACACATGGAGCTGGGTGAGCGATCTTCTCCAGACCGCCCAGCGCAAGGGCGATCTCGACAACAAGGATATTCCGCGACCTGATCATACAATTCGAACCGAGAATCTCGTCGATGTGTGGAATAAAGCAAACTATCAAGGGGGCTTGTTGCAGTCCTTACTCAAGGCTTACGGCGCGCGTGTTTTTGTGCAATGGATCATTATTCTAATTCGATGCGGCATTGGAATTGGTCCTTTCTGGGCCATGCTTCGACTCGTACAATTGCTGGAGGACCGGGACGCTGGTATGGGCACGCCACGCGAGCTTTGGGGATTGGTGTTTCTCATGGGTCTTTTTACTCTGGGTGAACAGGTAAGTCACTAAGATTCCGCTCAGCATACCAAGCAACCGCATTGCCTACTTGAGATCAAAACTGACCGCGTTCACAGTGGCTGGACGGCTGGGTTGTGTGGTTTTCCATCACCAAACTCTTTGCACCCGTCAGAGGGCAGCTCTCTGCCCTGATATTCGAGAAGTCGCTTCGCCGAAAGAACGTCAAGAATGCGGAGAAAGCCATCGAGAGCGATACATCCGGGGAGGACAAGGACGGTAAAAAGGGCGAAGAAGGAGACGATGATGATAGCGTTTTGAAGTCCAAGCAAGCCATTGCGAATCTCGTCGGCGTGGACACAAAACACATTTCCGATTTCGCGGTCATGCAGCTTTTTATCATCAGCAGCATTGGCAAACTGTTTCTTTACTCGGGTTACCTTGTCAATCTCATCGGGTGGATTCCGTTTGGCGCCGGCATCTTAGCATGGTCCTTTGTTCTTCCCGCCAACACGATTGCTGCGAGATTCTATCTCAAAGCCGAGACAAGACTGATGAAGAACCGGGACAAAAAGTTGGCCGTAGTCAACGAAGCTTTGCTAGGCATGCGTCAAATCAAGTTCTCTGCCCTCGAAGGTCAATGGGAGAAGAAAATTAACGCCATGAGAGAGATTGAGATCTCATCTCTCAAGAGCGTGTTCAAGGCCGACAGTATTTTGTTTTTCTGCTGGGTCGCCAGCCCGATTCTTCTGGCAGCCACGTCTTTGGCTGTCTATGCAATCACCAATGGACATCTTGCACCTTCTATTGCTTTTGTAAGCATTGGTATTTTCAAGAGCTTGGAAGTTTCCCTGTCAGTGCTTCCGGAACTCCTCACTAGCGCAATTGATACACTGGTCTCAATTCGGCGTATCGACAAGTATCTCAAAGGCCCAGAGATGAAGAACAACCTGACAGAAGGCCACGATATTGCTTTCGATAATGCCACCATCGCTTGGCCTGTCGACGACGAGGTTCCCGAAGAGGAGCGCTTCATCTTGAACAACATCAACCTATCATTCCCGGCGGGAGAACTCTCCGTGATCTCTGGCAAGACCGGAACCGGAAAGAGTTTGTTGCTCAGTGCTCTGCTAGGAGAGTGTGACTTAATGGATGGTACGATATTCGTTCCACCGACGGTCGCGTCGCCGTTCGATCGTCACGATGACAAGGCACACCCTGGAAACTGGATTCTTCCCGGCGCTGTAGCTTATGTTGGGCAAAGCCCCTGGCTCGAGAGCGCCTCCCTCCGCGACAACATTCTGTTCGGATTGCCCTTTTTCAAGAACCGCTACGATGCCGTTCTTGAGGTCTGCGCTTTGAAGAAGGACATTGAGATATTGACCGACGGCGACCAGACCGAGCTTGGTGCTAACGGCATCAACCTCAGTGGTGGCCAGAAATGGCGTCTCACTCTTGCTCGTGCCATTTACTCGCGGGCCGAAATTCTCATCATGGACGATATCTTCAGTGCCGTAGACGCGCACGTCGGACGCCACATCTTTGAAAAGTGCATCGCTGGTCCTATCTGCAAGGGTCGAACAAGATTGCTGGTCACTCATCATGTCGCACTCGTCGAACCTTTGACAAAATATCTTGTTGAACTAGGAGACGGTACAATTTTGCATTGTGGTCTGACATCGGACTTGGCTGAAGACGGCACCCTCGCGTTGATCAAAAGCCACGAGCAGAGCCAACAGGAAATTCAAGTGGATGACGCGACAGACGAGGCGACTGCTGTGAACTCGCAAGACCACTTCTTTGAAGAGGTGGACGACTTGGACGAAGGTGCGAATACCTTGCACAAGGTGCCGTCTAAGACGGCCAAGACGTTTGTCGCGGATGAGGTGCGTGCCAAGGGCAACGTCAAAGCACATGTATACGGCACTTTTCTCAGCAGCAGTGGTGGTTGGGTATTCTGGGGGATCTGCGCAGTCTTGTTTATAACGTTTGAAGCAGGAAACCTCGGACGTAACTGGTGGGTGCGTATCTGGACTGGTGCTTCAGAGAAGACGTCATCTGCGGCTGCTGCTGAGCACGGCATGGCGTACGGCCTGTCTTATCAACACAGCTCTTTACACTCGGCAACGACGTCTGACAACCTGACTGCTTCGGGTCAGTCCGCGCATGACCTCTCCTACTATCTCTGGGTCTATATCGCCATCGCAGCTGCTAGTGGCATCATCGGTACTCTGCGTTTCATCTGGTCCTTTATCATGAGCATCAAGGCGGCGAGGACTTTATTCCGCCGAATACTGTTCACGATCATGCGGACTCGGTTGCGTTGGCTCGACACCGTTCCAGTCGGCCGAGTGCTCAACAGAATGACAGCCGACTTTGACATCATCGACAACAGAATCACAATGGATATGGGCTTTTTCTTCTGGCGCGTCTTGGGATTGCTGGGCGTATGTGTGGCAGCGCTATTGGTCTCTCGCCTCATGATTCCCCTGGCTGTCGTCTTATTCATTGCTGGTGCCTTTGTGGCGATCAAATTCCTTGACGGTGCACGACCCGTGAAACGACTAGAGAGCAATGCCAAGTCTCCCGTTTTCGAGCTCTTCAACTCGTCTCTGGCCGGCGTGTCAACGCTACGAGCGTTCCGTAAAACACAAGTCTATGTTGACCGAATGCACGGCCTCCTCGACACCTGGGATACCATTTCGATACACAACTGGACTCTCAACCGTTGGCTAGGATTCCGCATGGCCTTGCTTGGCTCCATCTTCACGACCGTCGTTGGCATCATCGTGGTCGGTTCGTCCTTTGTGGACGCCGCACTGGCGGGCTTCACACTCTCCTTTGCGCTGGACTTTTCTGGCAATATGCTCATGGCCATCCGAGGGTACGCCACGCTGGAACTCGACATGAATGCAGCCGAACGTGTCATTGAGTACACCGAGGTCGAAACAGAAGACCTGGGTGGTGAGATACCCCCTGCAGCATGGCCAGCGACCGGCAACATGGAGGTCAAGGATCTCGTGGTGGGCTACTCGGACGATATGCCCCCGGTTCTCAAGGGTGTCTCGTTTGACGTGAAGAACAACGAGCGCATCGGCGTCATCGGCCGCACCGGAGCAGGCAAATCCTCACTAACACTAGCTCTATTCCGATTCCTCGAAGCTCGATCCGGCCAAGTCAAGATTGACGGCATCGATATTTCCAAGATCCGTCTACACGATCTGCGATCCCGCCTGGCCATTATCCCGCAAGATCCTGTACTATTCTCTGGCACCATCCGCACCAACCTGGATCCCTTTGAGGACCACACCGACGAGGAGCTCAAGGACTGTCTCTCTCGCGTGCATCTCGTCGACTCTGCCCCAGCGACACCCGCGAACGGGCCCTCATCATCATCACCATCATCATCATCATCAGCAGCAGCAGCACCAGCAGCAGCAGCACCAGCCACCGCCGCCGCCGACGACATATCGACCATGGCACCCAAAAACGCCAACATCTTCCGCGACTTATCAAGCGGCATCTCCGAATCCGGCGGCAACCTATCCCAGGGCCAGCGCCAGCTCCTATGCATCGCGCGAGCCATCGTCTCCCGCCCCAAGGTCATGGTTCTCGATGAGGCAACCTCAGCCGTAGACATGGCAACGGATGCGCTCATCCAGCGCAGCATCCGCGAGGAATTCACAGATAGTACCCTCATTGTCATTGCGCACCGGCTGAGCACCATTGCGGACTTTGACCGGATTCTCGTGCTCAGCGAGGGTGCTGTGGCGGAGTTTGGAAGCCCGCGGGAGTTGTGGGATCGGGAGGGCGGGATCTTTCGGGATATGTGTGAGCATAGTGGTGAGAAGGCGAAGCTGAGGGACATTATTTTGGCCGCAGGAGTTGTGGGATAGAGAGAGGGGGGGGATCTTTCCGGAGATGTGTGAGCATAAGTGGTGAGAAGGCGAAGCTGAGGGACATACATGATTTTGGAGAATGCGAAATGAAGTAGTTGAACAAGTGTTCAACATCAAGGGTAATTGTGTCTGAATTTTTGCAAAAAGCGTTTTTTTGAGAGGTCATGAGGTTGCAAAAAGCGTTTGTTTGAAGGTCTTGGAGGGGTATTGTTCTTTGCATCTTGACAAAAGTTTGCGCTGCTGTTTTCTGGTGCCCTTCTTTTTTCTTGGCTACCAATTTTTTTTTCCTTTTCGGCTTGAATGTATGATACCCTTTCGTGGCTTGGCTTTCTATCTACGCAGGCAAGACAGTTGGGAGAAGCTGTGCAGGACAGGGCGGGAGGGCATGTTTTGTGTGCATGGAGGAAAAGGAGATGGGAGGGAAGAGAAAATCCATGGCGTCCATTTCAACAGTCTTTTGCTTTGGGGTCACAGAAAATTGGATATACTGAGTTTAACTGAGTTGAGTTTCAGGACCATGACTATACGGAGACTTAATGGATCATGGATGGATGCACTGAGTGCTTAGAACGACAGATGCATGGAACTTAATATCATGATGCTCCGAGGCTGAGCATATGGGTGCGTGTTGAAGTCTCAAGGCAACAGCGGCAGACGCTACATCATGGCACAGCATGAAATGCTACTACGCCGATACATTACCATCCTATCTGACAACGGCGCGGAAACAAAATGGGGAGCGAGTAGTGTCGGCCTGGAATCACGAATGCGGAACCATACATCATAACATTCAATACATGGGTAGCGACAAGCTACACATCCTATCCAATCCAGTTTTTGCTATCGTGACAAACGGGCAATCACCATATCACTGCACTATATAATACGATATATGTACAAAGAAACGCCCTGCAGCGGGCATCGTCTTGCTTGCCAGTTGCCATCCCCTTTTGCACTGCAGCCCCCCACCCGTAAGGAGGGCAAGTCCTAGACAGAGAACAACGGAAATGGAAGAACGTGGAAAATGAAGGAACAGTAAAGCAGAGAAACGCAACGACCTAGAAGGTGTACGCTGTCCCATGCTCCACTGCATGCGTCTAGAAAGGTTCTTTTGTGGCCTTTTGCGAATTGGCTCGTGAAAATAGATGGAGTGGGGTTCTAGATGTGTGTTGATGTGTGTGTATTAAATCGGATTCGAGTATGCATTGGATCAGTGCGGATCGGTGGAAAGAGATCGAGTTTGCAGGCGGTGCGAGAGAGAGAGAGGACACAAACGATTCTGTGCTCTACTTATTGTTTGTTGGAGTTCATGCCGTGCCGAGTGAAAGGAACTCATGCCTTGGTTTCAGTCGAGTTCTTGGAAGCCAAACGGCGCTCCTCAGCCGCAACCATATCTACACAATCACGACCAAGTCAGCATAACGCAAATAATCTCCATGTCAACCGGAATTCATGCTTACCCTTCCACAGATCCTGCCCCTCATACTCCTCCTTATGGACCTTCTTCTCAATGATATGCTTATGCTCAGGATCATTCGGATCCAGCATCTTGATCGTCTCCCATCTCGATCTCCCCTGCTTCGCATCATTCATCTCAAACGCCGCACTGGCAATCAACACCGCCAGCGTCAACCCCTGAGCATACATTCTCGCCTGCACAAGCTTCTGTGCCGTACTCATGGGCGATCTGCCCACGAGAGCCAGCGCCACGGCCATGCTCGCAAGCCACGAGACAAACACAATAGAGTACCTATTCTCACGACCCCATTCCATGAAGCGTTCATACGAGGACTCGTTTTCGCGGGCAATCCGCAGGGCGCGCTGTGTAGCATCCTGGTATCCGTAGTTGGGATCGTGCTGGCGCAAGAACTCGTTGGAGGACTTTTCTGCGTAGACGATGGCGCCAAAGGTACCCGTTGAGGTGACGAGGAAGGCGCGGAAGGGGAGCGTCAAGCTGCGGAAAGCTGCGTAGCGGCGCGAGGCGACAACGGCGCCGCCTAGGCCGAGGGTAAGACAGATTGAGCCGCCGATGAGGCCGCCGCGCATGACATGGCGGTAGTGAGCCTGTTCGTCTGCAGTTTTGCCGCTCATTGTTGGAGGACGGTTGAGTGAGGTGGTGCGAGGAAGAGGTCAGCAATGGGATGCTGTGCCGTTGTTGTGTTGGTTCTAGGGGGGAGATCGGACTGAAAATAGGTGTATGTAGATGGTCGATGGGGGCCAAGCGGTGTAATGCGCGGGAATGACGGTTCAGATTATATAATATGGCTCTAGGGCCTGACGTAACCATCAGGTGTGGGGCGTTAAGCTGCTAGGAGGTATGTACCAGGTACCTAATGTATCGTGAATTCATGGGTGGTCACTGGTCAGTGCTCCCAGCTCCTGCGCCTTTAAATAACTTATATAAACAAAGCATCCCCCTCATAAGGGACAGAAATCCGCGTTGCAATGAAGCATTCTTGCCCTTCCCGACTCGACATTCTGCAAAATGCCTCACGACAAGGCACAAATGAAAATGTTCCGGGCCGTAATCGCGCGAAGGGTCGGATCGGGCGGAGAGGTGGGGCTACCAACGGCTTGGCTCGTTCAGAGTTCTGCAACAAGCAACTCGATGTACGATTTGGGAGACGGAATTCCGGGGCGCGGCTGAGGGCGCGATTTCTTTTGCGGGTTGTCAATGCGTGGCCGTCAGGGTCCTATTCACTGTTCGGATAGAGAACGAGCTCATTGTCTTTCGTGTCTGTCCGTGGACCGTGAAGTGCACGAAGTTGGCTCGTTGTTGTTTCCTCGACATGTTTCGCTTCTTTGCGCCTCGGAGATGGCTCGGCATGATGTCACTATGGGGCGCGGCTCTCGAGTCTCTTCCGGATGTCTTTCGTTTTTACGGAGTACAGAGTGCATACTCCGTACGGAGATGACATCGTACTCCGTACATAGCGACAAATCCGCGAAGCCCGCCCGGAAGCCTGGTGCTTGGTTCCGCGGGGAGAGTCTCGGGATCCACGATTCCTCTGAAATGCCTCGGAACTTGGAAGTCCTCGAGTTGCCTCAAAAGCTCGGCTGGATCACACTGTGCTGTTGCTTCGCAATTGCATTCATGCAGTGCCGGCGTGCTTCCACTGCATCTTTTGCGTCTGAAATGCTGCATCTCGGTGATCCGGTCCGTTTTCGACATTGGCCAGGACATCGGCCACAGCATCAACAATCTGTGTTCCATGTCGCAGTCAGCGACTTCCCGCGGCAACCGCCGACTCGTGAGTATAATACACCATAATCGCAAACATGGCCACTTCACGTGACTGGCACTTTCGTGAGTTTCGTGAGTTTCAGAGCCTCATTGATGAGCGATCAACTTCAACTTTCAACTTGAAGTTTCAAGTCTCATCATGCAGCCTTGTCCAGCCTTGCCTAGCAGGTACCTACCCGGTGCCCCGCGACAAAAACTGGTGCCAGAGAAGACCAAAAGAACCTGGTGCACTGTGTGCAATTAAGTTTGAGACCACGTGTCGGCTTTTTTCTCCCCAGACATGCTAGCCCGTCGTGATATGTGTGACAAGTACGTTGCACGGCTTCCAAACTCACATTGTGTTCACGGCTCTCTGCTGACACACCGACGAGAAGCCACAATCGACTGCTCCATTAGGTATTCCGACATCATTGGGGGACCTACCCGACCGAGGAATAGCAAAGCAGAGTCAACAGAGTTGCGAAGACAACAGAGCGGCAGCAGACAACGAGCTCTAGCAACTTGTAGCAAGCATTGAATCAGATGTACTATGGCAAAGAGGCCTACGCATCAAAAAGAGGGAAAAGGGCAGAAGATTGCATGCTCCGTAGGGAAGAAAGAATAGGAAATCAGAAGACAAAAAAGAAAATAACGGCTGACCGCGGTTCGACCCTCGGGGTCGCCTAGGTAGGTATATCACAACTTCACAAGCATGTCACTGACATCGAGGTCCAAAAAGATTTAAAAAAGTTACCATTGGTATTCTTGGAACTGCTGCAAGGGGTCGTACAAGACCCCAGACCCAGGCACCAGGTCCGTGGCTTGAATGCCGGCGATGCAGGGCGCTGGCTTGAACTTTGTGAAGTCAAGATGGCGCCGCCACGATTGCCAGACACGAGGGAAGATGTGGACGCCATCTGTGGACGCCAATCTGTCGCTTCCAGCGCAGGGTCAGGGGGTACCCAGGCAGTCGGCCCACTGTGACTTGAACTTTAGGTGGGCTTGAATCCTCCGTCTCAGTCTCTCAGACAGTCGAGCGTCAGCGGCCAGCAGCCAGCATGTGCTCTCGGGAGCATTGAGCAAAGAGCATGGTGTATTTCGGGCTCAGTCGGCGCGGTCCAATCGGTATTGACGCAGCCCTATGAATTTCCCCGTCTGTGTCGCCATTGCGTGCGGCAAGGACCAGATACCTAGTTCTGAGGAACTGGCTTTAGATGCTCTGGAACAGATCCATTTGTTCCATCGACGGGGCCTTTTCGACAAGGGAGCTTTAGACCATGTACCAGGCTGCCTCTAGTCCCGTGCTAGAGAAGGCCCTGGCGCCTCCACCGCGATTACCACCGTGACAGAGACCCTGATTCCAGCTGCACGCATGATTCAATTGCACGGGAATGGGGAGAGAAATGACCGGCTATATCATATTCTCATCACCCGGCATAACTGGTATGTACATAGCTGGCAATGCCGTAGCCTCGCAGGACGGCCATTGCCGGCAGCCGCGATACGCTTCTTAGCTGCCTTATAGTACCTACCTACTCCGTACTCCTAGACCTGTTCCTAGGCTGCAAACGAAACGCATCGCATGGAAAGGTGCTGGCGAAATGAATGCCTCACGGCTCTCGCCAGAAAGGATCTGCCTGACTCGGATAGGCTCATAAGCCCACTGTCGACAAGCAGCAAGTCGACGAGTTTCCTTCTGTGCTCTGTTGGCGACACGAGGCGAGTGGCAACTGTAAACTGTGGAATATGAGAGTGACGAACGACTCACGAGACTGGCAGGTTCTCACCATGGCCAAATGATAAGCGAGCGACTGTACGGAGCACCATACGCGACCTATGGATCCGGCACGGCGCGAGTGCAAGTGCAAGGCGAAGATTTTGGGAGCCTGTCGGTTTGGCGTGGGCTGAGGCAAGATGGGAATCTTTTCCTGGAGGCTCCGTCGAGTCACCGATACTTTCGCTCGTGCCTGAACTTGAAGTATCGTGGAAAACGAAACGGCGAATCTTGCCCTCGTTGGGCAGGTCGGCCGATCTCGTTTGGGTGTGAGCTCGGCTACTACCGTGCGACGGACAGGGCAATGACATTACACGACCACTGATAATTATTCAGACCTCGGATGTCCAGACGAAAGAGAAGGGTGGCCACTGGCAATTCGATGATGCTAGGCTCGAGGAACGTCGTGCGTTCTGCGAAGTGGATAGGATTAAGACCCGATACAAGGTACCTCCTTAGGAGGTACCTAAGGTAGGTACCTGGTACATTCCTTTTGGAGGTAGGAATCTCCGTGTGTTGCTCTTGCCACTCTCCGAATCTCAAACGAGCCGACATTTGACACAGGCTCACAGCAGTGACAGCACGTGCGCGAGTGGGGGCCAAAAGCCCAAGGTGGGTGATCACTGATCAAACCAGATCAAAGGCAGTGGCGATTCATGATTCGGAACCTCAGCTATAAACGCGGTAATTTGCCCTGTTTGCCCTATCAGCCCAACTCGGGCCATCAATGATCAAGTATCGGAGTATGTACATACCTACCTCCTACCTACGTGAGTATGTACATACATACCTAGAATCCTAGATACATACCAGGTAGATGAGGAACCTCGTCTCACCGCTCACTGAGTCGACGCAGTGTACTGTGTGATTCGTACTTAGCGGGGAACACCAAGTCTGGAATCTCTGGATGCGGAGAAGACGACCAACAGTCTACCAGGTACCTTGGGTAGGTACCTAATGTATATGTACTCCGTACATACCTTCGCGTGTGACCCCCCTTCTCTGTAAGAGCATTGGTTACCTTGTGGGCCCCCCGTAAGAGCACCCAACCTGCAAGTACCACACAGTGTAACAGGGGACTCCGCTGTAAGGGCACGAATTTCGGTCATATTGCAGAGCATGGAAAGCTTGTGCAAACCGTGCGAGAGCCGTCTCCCAACAAGATTACATTACGTACCCGTAAGCTTTTACACGCCTGTAAGCTTTTCCGCGCTTGCAATATTTGGACACGAGTGAAATCTTTGCACAGTCAAAAGCATGTAGAAAAATGGCTGTCATACAGGTAGTATTAAACTCTATATAGCAGCTTTATATTACATCCAGTTTACATTGTCCAACTAAGTACTACATAAGTATCGAGCAGCTATTCCTCTGCCAACTGGGAAAATGGCTGACGTTTGTATTCAGTGGTACTTTGCCTCCTCCAAAACACAGAGAGTGTCTCCGTCAATTTCTAGTTGTTTCTTGATGAAGATTCGCGCTGCCACTGCGCTGCCGCCAAATACATTATACGCATATCCCTCTTTACCAGAAGCGCGGGAGGTTTCCCAGACAGACTGACCTTGAACCAGTTGACATCAGCGATAGTTGAAATCTGGAAAGAAGATGAAGAAAAATGAGCCTTATTTTACTTACCAGTAATCCCAGATTCCATATATCAACCTTGTAAGACCATGGCATGGGCAGCTCCCGACTGCGCGAGTACTGTTGGCGATTGCGGTTCATTTTGAAGGCTGAAGCCGCAATTGGTGTGCGGCTATGCCAACGATGCAGTTTCTGCGATGGCGAAGCTCAGAGCGGATCATGATATCATCTAAGATAAGTTTCTTTTGCGGGTACGAAAGCCCGCCTCTACTTCCGACGACGCAAGCTCCACTGTCGGTGTCAGGTTACGATATACCAGACCCGTTGGGATTTAGATATGGCACCACGCGTGAGCTGTCAGCTCTTGAAGACCATGAACTAATAAGCAAGGGGATCAAGAAGTATCAAGATGCAAGTTCGATCATAGGAGACCTGCAGAAGAAATTAGTTATTTTTCCACAGCTAACAGCTATAGAGTATTGGTGGCAAAGCTTTGGCTGCGTATAGAGAAAATGCATCCTCGCTGGTGTGCGTTCTAAGTTAGTCGCCGTGAAGATGTATTATGTGCCTGCCATACCTGGCTTCCTACGGAGGAGATCTGATCCTGGCGGTGGCTGTGAACTGCGTAGTAAGGCATAACTGATACACAGGCGCGGACCCAGATGCTAAGATGTTCGCCGCGAACAACAGCTGGCGAGATGACAAGTTGCAACAGCCAGAAATTTCACGGGGTTCCACTCATCGGCGTGCCGTGTGAACGGATCCTGAAATATCGATTGTCGATGTCGTGGGCCTGACGTTTGCCCTCGGGCTGACTGTAAAAACTGGTCCGGAGATTGAGCCAGGTCGCTTGCGTGCGAGGTGAGCCAGTTGGAACTTGGCAATGAAAGACTGCCCGAATCAATATGTCCATTTGGTTCTTTCTAAGTATGATGCATTATTGAAGACTTCACAGTCTCAGCTGGGGCCAGAGGTTGAAGCATAATGAGATATTGTCAGAGCGGGCAGAGACTAAGCCTCGAATAGCTTGCAACAACGCAGAGTGTAAAGTTGAACAAAAAGAGAGGAGGAGGAGGCGGAAAGAAGACATTTTCGGTCGGGTGTGCGTTGTGCGCTATGTGTGGCAGGTGCTGTGCCGTGAAGAAGGTGATAGAGAGGGAAGGTGCGAGGCCACACAGGTGACAGCTTGAGGCCATCCATCAAGTTCATCAGAAGTCACCTTGAGATCTGGTGTAAGTTTGATTGCCAGCCAGTGGGCGCTGAAAATAAGATGAATTAGTATTTGTAGGATACCCAGCAACTGATGACCATTAATTTACTCTATCAAGACTCGCTGTAGCTTGCCCAGGTATTCAGTAACTATTTCTAGCCAAGAACTGGATGGATCCGTAGATCGAGAACTCCCGGTTGTCTTTGTATCCAGGCGTGGCCGCGATTCTAACACAGTCTTACAGCGCTGAGGCTCGAAGGCAGCGGTGCTGGAAATCTTGTGTGGCGGCGTCACGTCTTCGTTTCTGCAAGAAAACAGCCGCAGTAAGGGCAGCGCGATGCACAAGCTCACGCGTGGGTAATATTGTCACGCGTGCAAGAGAATCGACGCTTTTCGTTGACCCGGTAAGAGCTCGCCCGTGCACAAGATTGTGGGCCTTCTGTAAGCTGACCAGCCCCCCCTGTAAGCTCACTCAGAATGGGGGTCGCCCGCGAAGGTATGTACCTATGAGGCTGCTGATGCCGGACAGAGCTTATTTATTCTCGGCTCGCGTGGGCCGGACACTTGAGTTACATATGTACTGAGTACTACCTAGTTAGATACGGAGTAAGTGCATAGGTATGCACAAATATACATATGTACACGAGTCCACGACAGAGAACTTAGGTATTAGAAGGGACCGACTTGTTGAAACTTGTTGAGGCTACATGACTTGGGCGACTGGTCGCCGTTGGACGGGATCCGCTTGACCAATCATAGCACGAAGTGACGGGGTCCAAGTCGGGGATGCTGCAACTTGCAAGAAGGCCCCCAGCTGCCCAGCTGCCCAGCATCAGCATTCTGCAATGAGCATTGAAGTGCGAATCAACACAAGTGACGATCTGCTACCTAGGTACGGAGTACATATGTTTTGTGTATTCAGCTCGGGTAAAGACGACTTCGTGGCGCATAACCGCGATTTGGCGCCGGCCATGCAGCATGCAGGGTCCCACCGGCGCTGCCCGCCTCAGTTGCCTGATCTTGCCTGATCTGTGGCGCGCTCCTCACGGCGCGTTCTGAATGCCACATGAAAGTCCACGGCGTGTGCGTGAATTGCCGCGCTGCAGATCCTGACTCGTTCATTCTGAACAGCATACTGCAGGAGGCTAGGAGCAGCAGGAGAAGGAGCAGTTAGCACAGCAGAGACAGGAGTACCTATGTACATACCTATGTACATAGGTATTCGGCGATCCCTCCCATCGAGCCCATCGCCACGAGCCATCCATGCACGATGCCGTGTGCTCCACACGCCTAGGGCGCCACCCAACCCTCAGCGAGAGCCGTGTACGGTGTGCGCCAATTGGCGTGGCATACACCGCCCAATGACCAGCCGCGACGTACCTACCTAGGTATTCATACCTACCTATGTACTCCGTACTCCGTAGAGTCCCGGACGACCGTGGACGTCTTTGGCCACGATTCACGATGCACGATTCACTATTCGCCAATTCCCGAGGATCATCCACTTCTTCCACCGTCTACCATCCCCAGTTCATGACGATCCGGCACGACGCGGCATGGCGCGACAGCTGTGAGATGTGAGACAAGTGCCACGTCAATCAACGACGGACATCTGGGCGAGGCTATGGCAGCAGCTGTGCGCCACCTGCACTGCACTGCTGTACATATGTAGGTAGGTAGGTAAGTATGTACATATGTACTCCGTATTTGCTATTGCTGGGCCCTGCTGCGGGTGGTTGCGGGTTGCTGCTGTGGCTGCCGTGGCTGCCGCGCCCCTGATCCCTGACCCATAATTACGTCTCCACCTACTGGCGCCGGCTTAATACCCGGCCCTGTAGGCTGTCCGGTGCCTCGCCTGCTCCACCCCTGCCTCGCCTTGCCCCCTGCCTCCTCCCTGCCTTTGCTTACATACCTCACCTTGCTCGTCAGCGTCGCCAAGCCCCTTCACTGCTGTACTCTCAGTCAGTCGCAGTCACGGCGCAGTCACAACTCACCTTCGTCTCAGCCAGTATCTCCTCCCGACTTCCTCCTTCCACGACCTCTTCCCCCAAGGCCACGCATCGTCATCTTCACTCTCGCCATTCTCACCACTCTCAGCATTCTTCGCCAGTCTTCCCAGTCTCAGCAGTCTCGCCAGTCTCGCCAGTCTTGACAGTCTTGACAGCCGGCAGTTTCGCCTCCCCCACCTGCCTCGCCTTCCCCGCCTCTTCAGCTCTCGTGTCTCCCTCACTTCCCACGTTTGCGACCGTCCCGATTAATTGAAGCCGCTCTTTGCCGATTCATCGCAAACGACCGGTATTCCTCGTTCTGTCTCTCTGGAATCCAGCTGGGCCCTTCGACGTCTGGTTTCCAATCTCCACATCGCCGCTGCTGACCGTGCCGGCTGGGATTCTTCCATCATGAACGCAGGCGGCCTTGACACGGCCATGACGCGAGGCCGGCAAGGCTCGTTTGTGAGCACTGGTCCTAAGCCCATATGCGTCAATAATTCAAATCGCGATCTTTCCAACCGCAACCGTCGAGAGTCGCTCGGCGGTAGTCTAATGAACGGTAGCCTGATGAATGGTAGCCTGATGGCTGGCCTGAGTTGGGGTGGCATGTCAATCGGTAGTTTTGTTCGAGACGAGTAAGTTGCATCAGGCTCTTCATTCCCATCCCGTGTCCGCCCTTGTTGCTGCATCTTCAACACCATTTTTCTATCTCCTTCAGTCTCATCCCTCGAGGTCGAGCGACTTTGTACTCTGCCAGTTTCTCGAGTTTCTGGCAGTTCTCGCAACATTGTCAGGGCGGATTGTAGTGGCCGCACCCACCCACTGAACAAATGTCCTGCGTGTGAACACCTGCTGTGCCCTTGCCCATTTCTTCATCCCTCTTGTCCCTCGTCGTACAACATCGCACAGACGTACTGGGCGCGCGGGCTCCGTGTCTAGGTCTCTGAGCCGACTGTTGCTCCGTCCAGTAATAAACTCACTTCTCTTTGCAAATTTACTACTATGTCTACTTTTGCCCATGCTGACTGGCTTCATAACTTAGTGTCGCCATGCAGGGCATGTCGCAAAGTCCCTTTGCCGGTATTCCTCAGTCTTCGTCCTTCCATTCATCGTCGTATCTGCCAAAACTGGAGGCCAACTTCATGAAAGACTTCACGTGCTGCGAGAAGATACTGCCCAATCTGCACGATCTGCTTCAACATTACGAAGAATCACACACGCAGTCAAGCCCGAGCGCCTCCCGAAATAACGCGTTTTCTCAGTTTGGGGTCCCAGGGCCGTCGAACCAGTCAAGCTCGAGGACTACTCCCACTGGCTCTGGCCACTCTCCTGGTCAGAATGGACAGTCTCTGGCCCTTGGTAATGGAGGTATGGGCATGGGAACGTTCCAGGTCGGGGGTCTGAACAGCGCGCAGAGGACTCCCGCTCTCGCCAACCACCTAAACGACGACATGGACGCTGTTGCAGACATGGAGATGGACGATGCGGTCGGCACCATGGAGCTCGATGACAGCAACAAAATGCACCAGACAAGACAGCTGTTCGGTCAGCAACAGCGACCCCAATTAATAATGACTACGTCCGGAATCACCCAGGGGCTGCGAACATCACAGCCCCCCACCCCGGCAGCCACGAGCTTTGGGCTTCAGAACAACCCCACCGTCTCTTCCGTCAATACGCCCACCCTGACGACGGCACAGCACATGCCACACCATATGCAAATTCGAGGCTTGGATGGCATGGACATGGATGAGGATTTTCCTGGCATGCCCATGGGTGGCGGAAACGCGAACGATCTCGGTGATGGCCCTTTCAACAACGCCAACCACGATTCGAACTTCTGCATCAATGACCCTGGAAAGCATCTCTTCAGTCCGGGAGGCGCGTTCCAAACAGGCAATCGATCGATCCAGGCTCAACTTGCTCAGCTCGGTCTTACCCAGGGCCAGTTCGTGGATCCCGAGACTAATAAGGCTTTGCTGCAACAGCTGCAGCACATGATGATGCCGGAGGAGCACAAGCCTTTTAAATGCCCAGTTATTGGCTGTGAAAAGGCGTATAAGAATCAAAATGGGTTGAAGTATGCTCTCAATCAAATTACCCGACTTTCGAGCCAGTCAAGTCTCATCAAGACTAACCACGAGTTCTTCATTCTAGATATCACAAGATGCACGGCCACCAGTCTCAGCAACTACATGAGAACGGTGATGGGACCTTTTCAATTGTAAACCCCGAGACGAGTACTCCGTACCCCGGCACTCTGGGAATGGAGAAGGAAAAGCCCTTCAACTGCGACACGTGCGGCAAGCGTTACAAGAACTTGAATGGGCTCAAATATGTGCGTCAAGCAATCCCCCGCCTCCTGTCCAATCTTTCTTTCTTGCTCTAATATAATTTCCCCTTCAGCATAAGTCACACTCATTACCTTGCAACCCCGAATTCAAAATGCAAGCGATTGCGGCCGGCCTGAACATACCAGGACTCGGAGAAGTGTCAATGATGCACTAGGGACCACGACAGCAGGACCTTGACTTTTTCGAACTGCTGTTCGACGGTAGCTACTTGCACTCGTTGCAAGAAGGACCAACTCAAGGTCCTTTCCATGATTACGACTCCGCCTTGAACGAACGAATTAATAATAATACCTTGTGGCTCATTCAAGCTGGCCACAGTTGCTGGGAGTCCGCCCTGCCCTGTCAGCGAGTCCTTTTTTCTAAATCTTTATCGCGTGTCCTGACATCCCTTCGTGCAACATTTTCGGATCAATCCTCGTCGATGCATCGCGACGGTGTTATACCGTGTCGGGTAGAGGAGTCCCAGCAACCTGCTGCCGGTTGATCGACCTCATGATATATTCTTCGCCGATGCTTGCCATGGTATTCTATTGCCAATCTTCTGGCGCCGTGCATCCCAAAACGAATCGAAAGCCCCCGTCAACCATGACCAAGATATCAAAGAGGGGACTTTTTGAAAAAGAAAACCATAAAAAATCAAGAGCCGACGGGCTTCACTTGGCACAACCTTTTTATAACGATACCCCATCCCCGCGGTTTCTCCGCTTTTTCTGCTAATTGGTTTCACGATGTTGGATGGAAGTATTGATTCGTCTTTCTGTCAAACTGGATCCCGCAATTTTTGGGCAATCTTTGTTTTTGCGCGTCATTCTCGCCTTGCATGAGCCACGATTCGACTTGCGAGATCACGTATTTGTCCGTGTACGAAAACTGGGCACGAGGAGTGACATATCGGTGGTCTTAATCCGAGGCGTCATGGCTGGACTTGACTTGACTTTTCTTGACTTTCCTGGAATGGACTTGACTGGGTGCTCTTGCTTGTTCTGTATTTCTGGTGGATTCGCGCTGCATCGTTTTACTTTGCACTAGTCTGTATGTGTTCTGGTTTTTCGTATTGTAAAGTCTTAATGGGCATTTTTAGCTTTCTTTTCGCCCAAAAGAGATGGATTCAGGAGTTTTTCTTATATGTCGATATTCCGGTCTTTTCTTGACCCCTTTTTTCTTGCCCCATCCCCTTCTTTTGCTCGGAAGTGGGGAGAACCGAACGGGGCGTTTTGTTGTTATCAAAATGACGGTGGCTTGTGGGGGAGGCAAAACAGCGACATGACTTCTGTGTTATCTTTCTGTTGGTTCTTTTGTCCTCTGTCTGTCTTTTCTTTTTATCATGTTAGAGAGGGAGAAGGCAAGGCAGACAAAATGGGAGGGAGAAGGAGAGAGGGACTCAAAATTGGTTTAATGGATGCAAGAGATAGACTGCCCTTGATGAATAGAAAGCAGTGGCTATGTTTGCTTGGATGCCAGATGTCTCGTCGTGGCTTTTGTGTCTTTGAAGTGATGAAGCATGATGGGGTTTGGAATGGCGATGATGTAGGTACGATGTGGTGGTGGTCTGGGGGGTGCTTACCTATCCGCGCGGTGCGTGGAATGTACTTTCTGGCAACAGAGGAACACAAACGTGAACTACGATACAGATTCACGGTAAAGAGAACAGAGGCAACACGGGGGTCGAGTGGTTTACACTGCTTTACAGGGAAAAGAAAGACCAAAGCGCCCCCGCTGGAGAAAACACGGAGTATTGGAAATGAGGATTTTCCACCATTAGGTACTCACCGAGAAGAGGAGAATTAGGTCTGTATGTATAGAGCATATCGTCTAGTGGTGCGAATACCAGCTCATCAAAGACGTTGCAGACGCTCCAGTGTATAATGCGTGTGTTCTATCTGGGACTGAACTGGGGAAAAGGGATGGCTCACCAAAACCCACGAGGTGCAGCACTGCCCTTTTATAGACATCCATCGCATGTGCCCTCACAGAGTGCAGCTGAGCGAGCACTGGCTAAAAGTTGCCTACCCGGCTAGGCTACTAGCCCGTAGCGAAGAGTGTGACGCAGCGAGGGAAGCCGAGACAAAAGCAAGAACAGCATCGTCTCGTAGGAGTCTCGCAGAAAATGTGAATGAGCGGGGACGCGTAAAGTCCTGCTGATGCGAAAGGTCATGTGGCTAATAAGGGAGGATCACTCCCATTCTGAGGATTCAGGAAGGAAGGGTACGAGGCATAAGAATCGAAAGATGAGCATATTTGGATCAAGAGAGAAATATACAGAAGAGCACAAAGAAGAGAAAATATGACACGGAAAGAGACAAGTACGGGACTATCCGCAGTCGAATGGAAATTGAAGTTTTTTTTTTTTTTCAAAACGCCTCCCTCGTAAAAGCATTCCAAGTCGTAATTTCGTACTACATGTAACATGGAAAGACAGACATAGAGACAAGTAAACCCCCATGACACACATTTTAGAAGGAGGCCCCAAACGCCGACGTCATTAACAAAATAAAACAAATCAGAATGACACCCGCATCAAGGAAGCTATCAATTAATCTCCATGCCTTCGTCTTCATCAGCCTCAGATTCAAGCATCTGCGTCTGATTGCTACTGATGCTCGTCTTGCGGCCCCCGTCTCCATATCGGGATCCCATGCTGCCCCATTCCAGTTCTTCGCCTGCCACGACCCGTCCTTCCATGTCAACCTCCTGCGAGAGCTCAACCAGAGACGCACGGGGCAGACGGAGGAACCCTTGGGTGCGGACGATGCGGCCCCAGTGCGTCATGCAGTACGTTGCTGAACGCTTGCGAAGCCATTCTTCATTGGCGAGGCCGGCGCAGTACCAGATGACGCAGGCATTTTCCACGTCGAGCTCCTTGGCGAGGCGGTTTACGCAGAGGAGCCTGAGGTGCTGTAGATTGTACAAATTGGACATGACGAGAAGGCCAGCCACGTCTGAAAGATCAGTGGTGGCGTCGCTGTCGGCTTCGGATGTGCCGTGGATGCTGTCCGTGTACAGATACAACAGGAAGGCCTTGACGACGGAATATGGCTCGGGGATGTGCATCTTCTTGGTGTGGAACTCTGCCATCTGCGAATTGTAGAGTCGTGCAAAATGCGGCCAGCGCGTCTGCAGAATAAGTTTGTGTACATGGATGGGTTGAGAGGTCGGCACGTCTGATGCAAGCCAATCCTGATCGCGACTTGATGGTTCCAGCCCTGGCAACCCAGCACTCGAAGCATCATCATCGTCTGACTCCTCCACGAGAGCCGTGATGATGAAGTCGGTGCCGCTGCCGGATTCGGGAGGTTGGTTGAAGACCTTGACAAGATCGGCGCCTAGCCCCTGGGATGGCTGATCCGTGGCCCTAGCGAGAGCTAAAGGTCTGGATTCGGTGCGAAGCTCCGTCATCATACGGCTTCCCAAGAATCCATATCTCCGGAGATCAATCTCCATAATATCGCTGCAGGACAAGACGGTCAGCGAGGAAAATGCCTTTAGTGGGGGACAAAGTGCGAAGTTCTTACCTGAGATACTCCTCGTAGCCGTTCGGACCTAGATCGGCGGAAGCAGGATCAGTCGGACACCCGAGCAACCATGCCTTGGTACCATCCTCATTCATCGTGCAGTAGTGCCATCGGTACCCGGCCTTGAAAATCTCGCGCCCCTCTGCAAGTTTCTGCCACCGCAGAGTGTTAAGGTCCAGAGCTGACAACGAGCACTCCCTCGGTGTAATGGTTGCGGCTGGAGTGACAAAGTCCAGTAACATCCCTGATGAATACTGATGATAGTGAATTCCCGACCCTTGAGATGGAATCGCTTGTCCAAACATAAACTTGACAGCAGATATAGATCCAGGTGCCATCGGTGCGTAGGATTTGAGCTGGAAGGACGGTGGGTTCACCTGAGCCGTCCGAGAGTTGGCAGCATACCCAGACGATCCCACCACGGGAGCAGACGCCATAGTGTATGAGGGACGAGAAGAACCAGTAGCTCTGCTCACGAGGGAGTTTCGATCGAATATTCCCATCTGAGGACGTGAATCAAACTCCGGACACCCCTTCAAATCGAGCCACCATAGATCACTGACTTTGTCCATATCCTCGCTCAAGCCGCCAAAGACCCAGACTCGATCGCCCCAGATGCAGGCCGAATGATCGAATCGTCCGACAAACCGCCATGCCTTGGACCACGTGAATGTTTTAAGATCAAGATAACAGATATCGTCCAGAACGTAATTGTTTTGGCCAGTGATTCCACCAATGATGAAGAGTTTGTCCTCATGCAAGACTGCGGCATGTCTGGCTCGCCCTTTTGGAATCGGCCCCGATACTTGCGGCTGGGTCCAATGTGCCGACTTGAGGTCGAATACGATGAGGTCGGACAAATACGTGCGATGCTCGTTCTCGCCGCCAAAAACTAACAGCTTATTTCCTTGATATAACGTGGCCGTGTGCCCTGCAATGTTTCAGATTGCAAGTTAGCTATTGGATAGAAAACAGGACTGAAGTTGGTCCATTTACCCATTCGCACTCCAGGAATATCTCCGTAGTTGTCAACCAAACTCCACTGATGGCTTGCGAGGTCCAGTCGTAGCACATGATTATACACCTCATCTGTGTATTGATCGAAACCACCAAACGCAAAAATCTGGTTGTTACCGCAGTATGTTACAGAGGCGTTGACTAAACAAGCCGGACGCTGGCCCAGAGTACGCGTGATCTTGGGTCGGTACCCATCAACGCCAGGTCGAGCCTTGGCTGGGGAGTTCGGCATGATGTAGGTGTTGTTGGAGGATGAAGCAATCGAGGCAGACGTCGCGGCAGCATTCAGCGACTGCGGGCGTGGTGGACTAAGACCGGTCATAGCTTGAGATGGCTGCGTCTGTGGAGGAGCATGAGCTGATGGACCGCCAAAGATGGAGGACGTTCCTGGCGTCTGGCCGGGAGTCGAAGGCTGGGCAGCCATCATCAAATCAAGTCATCTCAAACTGCACGAAGGACCGCAACGTTTGATCGGATGTTACGGAGAGCTCGGTCCTGATAATCTTTCAGTAGATGATCGACGAGGTAACGAGGGATGTTCCTGAGCTGTCGGCGATGATGAACACGAGGTATCGTAGGCGGTGAAGTTGGTCAAGCAAGTTGCCGCTTTGTCTTGAACCCCTGCACTTTTGACAACGAGGTGGGTCCTGGCGGCGAGGGGCCTCAGTCCGAGAGGGGCTTAGCGGAGCGCGCCTGTGACGGCTCGCTGGATAATCCGGCCCCCTGGACTTGCAATCGTTGCCCGGCCAAGAGCAGGTGGGGCCCAAAGTAAATAAAAGAAGAGCGTGGGTGACATGCTCTGCATCCGGACCCCTTCGCCTCGTACAAACCACATTCAAATCCGAATTCCCTCTATCTTCATTCAAAGCTCACCCCCTTTTTTTTTTTGAGGCTTCTCAAGCTTCGGTAGCATTCAAATCCACTAGAGTATCTACACACACATCGCAAGCACGTTGAAAACCAAAAAAAATCTACACTCCAGCTTTGCTCACGCCATCATCGATTTCACCTCCAGTCTGACACACAGCTTGGACGAATTCAGCCACAGGCCGGCCTGTCGAGTCATCAATATAGTCACCGGATACTTGATTACCGATATCACAGTTACTTATTCCCCAGGAACCTTTAGCTAGAGTGTCTTGGATGCAGTCGTTAATCACTGTCATCTTCTTCAGCTGATACTCGTCCAACAACATCCATTTCTCGTTGATGCTTGATATTGTTTGACGTCATGGCTACAGCAACTGTATCAACACCTATCAAGTCGCATAAGGCGCTATTTTCCAGCCGTACCGCTGGCGGACGGATGCCTCTTACACCTTCACCTGGGCAATCTGGAAATGGTATCAACACTTCGCCCTTCACCCCCGAGGCGAAATCCAAGTCGACGTATAGCGGTAATTTCATGGCACACTTGGCGCGATCAACTTCCAAGAATCCCCCCCATCGCGAGTCACCAAAGTCGAATATTGCTCGCAGCGTCAGTACGCCGCGCAAGGCTCTTGAGCTTGGTGTGTCTGATTTCACTCTTACTGGAACTGGGTTGAAGACCCCCGGAAGCACCAAGTCGAAAAGGACTACTATACGACAGAAAACCATCAAGACCACAGTCAACTATGCTGGTGACCGTTTTATTCCCAATCGAGGCGCCAGCTCAGCGATTGCAAATGCGGGCTCAAGCAAGCTGAGTCGCAGCGAACGACAACGACCCAAGAGCAACCAGGTTGAGAGTTCTTCTGTTTTATCCTCGGCAGCAGATGATGCTGCTGCTGCTCTGGAAGGTTTGAGCCTCAATGATGAGGAGCCTGACAACTATTCTCGACCTTCACCCAACACTGTGGCGTACCAAGATTCGCTGGCTGATGCTTGTGGGGTCAAGCTCAATACAAGGATTCTCGAGTTCAAGCCTGCGCCCCCTGAGTCGACAAAGCCTATCGATCTCCGCCAGCAGTACAATCGACCTCTGAGGCCGTCTGGAGCAAGCGCTGCTCAGCTTCGTAGACGCATTGCGACTGCTCCAGAGCGAGTACTCGACGCCCCTGGCCTCGTTGATGACTATTACCTCAACTTGCTTGACTGGAGCTCAGGCAACCAAGTTGCCATTGGCTTGGAGCGCAGTGTCTATGTCTGGTCTGCTGACGAAGGAAGTGTCAGCTGCCTGTTGGAAAGTCCGGCCGATACGTACGTTAGCAGCGTGAAGTGGTCAGAGGACGGCGCCTATGTCGGCGTCGGTCTCGGGACCGGCGAGGTTCAAATTTGGGACGTCTCGGAGGCTCAGAAGATTCGCAGCATGTATGGTCATGACACGCGAGTTGGCGTCATGGGATGGAGCAAGCATCTTCTTTCCAGTGGCGCGCGAAGCGGACTCGTCTTCAACCACGATGTGCGCATCGCCGAGCACAAGGTGGCCGAACTCGTCTCCCACACCTCCGAAGTGTGCGGTTTGGAGTGGCGGTCGGATGGCGCTCAGCTTGCCACGGGAGGCAATGACAATCTGGTCTCTATCTGGGATGCTCGTTCTCTCACTGTTCCCAAGTTCACCAAGACGAATCATAAGGCTGCCGTCAAGGCTCTTTCATGGTGCCCGTGGAACATGAACCTTTTGGCAACAGGCGGCGGTTCCTACGACCGCCACATCCACTTCTGGAACTCGACTTCTGGCGCCCGAGTCAACAGCATTGACACTGGCTCGCAGGTGACCTCGCTCCGATGGAGTCCGCACTACCGCGAAATTGTCAGCTCCAGTGGCTTTCCCGACAACTCCCTCAGCATCTGGAGCTACCCAACCCTTGTGCGCAACGTCGAAATCCCTGCGCATGAGAGCCGAGTACTACACAGCTGTCTCAGTCCAGATGGACAGATGCTGGCCACGGCGGCTGCTGATGAGAGCTTGAAGTTCTGGAAGATTTTTGAGAAGAAGGCTGGCGCTGCTGGTGGCATGGGTGGATCAGGAGCATCCGGCAAGGCTGACATGGCCAAACACATGACCATTCGCTAAATATGAAGATCACGTCGTTGCCAAACTTGTCGGACGGTAGGTATAGACTGTTTCATTTATTCGTCAACCATATTTCAGCGCTGCGATCAATCAAATTACCAACGAGCACGGCGTCTTGGAGTTTGATGGGGGTTTTTTTGGGACTTCTCTTTTCCAAGCACGTGGGCATGAAAGCGCTTCTCCACGCACCAAAACGAATCAGAATGGGACTGTTCTAGCACGACTTGCGACTTGATTTTCATGGGTATCTCATTGGACTGCATTGTGGATATGTAGATAGGTTTCGGGAGGGGAGAGAGGGGTTTGGGGCGGCTCGGCACGGCACGGCACGGGAGAGACAGGGGAGGAGGGAGGGAGGTCTGGTGACGTTGGAATATATAGAATGGAGAACTTGACTAAATCAAGAGATAATGGGTAGGAGTTTGTTTTTCGGAACCCTGCTACTTTTTGTGTGAACTTGTGTGGTGGGTGGCAAGGAGACTTGAGGTATGTAGGTGCTAAACTTGAAGAGACTGTTCCTGAACTTGAGGAGTTGTTCGCTGAACTTGAGGAGTTGTTCGCTGAACTTGAGGAGTTGTTCGCTGAACTTGAGGAGTTGTTCGCTGAAGTTGAGGAGTTGTTCGCTGAACTTGAGGAGTTATTCGCTGAGCTTGAGAAGCTGTTCCTCAGTCGCAGCTGATGCAATGGAACCAAGAGCGGCGGCTGTTTCACGATCAGGTTGATGGAAGAGCAACGAAGGAGGCTTAGGGTGTTCCGGTGACAAGGAAGGGCCGCCAACATATTGCGCCACCAGTTCTGGTCATAAAAAGGCCGAACACGGTCTTGAAATAATGCGCTCTATTCTCTCGTATACCTAGGTAGGTAGTCGAGACACTTCGAGACGGCCGGGTTGACTAAACTAAACCCTCCTAGTAGTAGTATGTACCTAGGCGGCAGGTTGAAGTCTAGCCTCGGACAGTCGCGCGGGACTTGAATAGCGGGACCGCTGATTAAGCAAGATTCCGCTGTGGAGGCCGCCACAAGTCGCAACTCCAAATGCACCAGGCAGCGCAACTCTACCCAGTGCATCACCGCAGACCGAACGGCGAAGAGAAGTCGTCGCTCAGATTTTACTGAAGCTTACAGCGCAACGCAGAACATCCTCGCGACGCAACTACAGTATTCTCCTTCTTGGAAGCCAATCCTAGTCTACTTTGAGTCTATCGGGGGTCCAAAAGAAGAGGATCCCGTCGTCTTTTGTGGCTTCGCCCGCTGAGCGACAGGTAGCTTCCATCAGCAACTGTCACGAAAGCTCCTGGACTCCTGGACTCCTGGACGTCGCCACCGCTTCTCTACGCTACGCTATCAGGAACTCCATAAGTGACGTGGGGAGCATTTCCCGGGGGCTCGACAGGCGCGCCGAATATTGATTCTCAACTGCCGTACGCACACACCGTTCGGTGCGACGAGAAGTACATCAATCATGTCGAACCAGGCGGTAGGAGCGGTCTACCAGATTATCATCGACGAAGTCATCAACACGTCTCGGGTTGATTTTGAGGAGAGCGGAGTGGAAGAGCATGTGCTGGAAGAGCTGCGACAGGTAAGCCCGTTGTCCACTTATCGTTTATTTTCCTTGGCCTTCGGGGACGCTGGATCAAATGAGCGGACGGCTCGGGCACTGCACGAAATGCCAAATCCGATGCGTCGACTGCGACAGGCCTGCAAAGTCATCGATTTGTTCCGGGTCGCAGATGCGAGGATTCGATGCCGCAAGTGCTGTTCTTCCCTCGATGGGATCGAACAGGCTGAGGCGGAGGGGTCGTCCAGAAATGCGGCGGGAAGCGGGAGGCGGGGAGGGGAAATGAGGGGGAGGCAGCTCAGTATATGGGCCTTTTTATCCGTCGCCTTCCCCTCCCCCGGCCATCTTCTCTGCTCCCCCCCGGTTTCTCCGCACCACCCACATATGCCGTCACGTGCCGCCCCATCGAGATCCCGGGCCATGGCGGGTTCCTTGGCCTCATCGTGGCCTTCATCACGCCATGCAGGATGCACAATCGCTTCTGGTCACTGGCACTTTGTGAACCTGGCTGACACAACTTCTATAGGGATGGCAACAAAAGCTCACCCAGCTTGACGTAGCACGGTTCCCCTGGGATCCCAAGCCCGAAGCTCCCCCGCCAGCGCCACCTGCGCCGAGAGCAGCTAGCCAGAGCGCGGCGCAAGCTCAGTTTCCACCTAACCAGACTCAGGGGTACACCGGATACACGGGCCATAATGGTGTCAGGCCCGAACAGGGTTATGTCAAGAATGAAGTCGAGATCAAGCACGAACCTGGCATGCAGCCGCTTCTGCCAGCCATCCCGAGCTTCAACGCCGCTGACAAAAATAGCCTCGCTGCCAGCAGGGCTGCCCAGCGACTGGCCGACCAGTACGGCTCTCGGGCCGCAGGCTCCATTAGCGCTATTCAAGCCGGTCACAAACCACACCCGCCTCAGGGTCAGCAGCCTCAGGGTCAACAGCCTCAGGGTCAACAGCCTCAGGGTCAACAGCCTCAGGGTCAACATCCTCAGGGTCAACATCCTCAGGGTCAACAACAGCTTCAGGGTCAACAACAGCCTCAGGGTCAACAACAGCTTCAGAGTCAACAACAGCCTCAGAGTCAACAGCCCCAGGGTCAACAGCCTCAGGGCCAACAACAGCTTCAGGGTCAACAACAGCCTCAGGGTCAGCAACAGCCTCAGGGTCAACAGCCTGAGGGTCAACAGCCTCAAAGTCAACAGCCTCAGAGTCAACAGCCACAGGGTCAACAACCCCAGGGCCCCCAGGGCCAAGCAAACGGCGGTGGTGCGTCCAGCCTAAGCAACGGCCAGACCGACGGGCCAGGCGATGCAGTAGAAGAAGACTACGAAGGCATCCTGATGCAGCGAAGCGCAGAGGGTACTTTACATGAGCTCGCTCGCGTCGACATTGACCGCCTTCTTCATGGACAAATCGCCGCCAGGGCAAAAGCTATGGAGGGAGGCGGCCTAATGCTCCCTCTCAAAGAAGCTGCCTCGCGCGCCGCACCGTCTGCAGCGCGGACCCGAGCCAAGGGCAAAGCCATCGCGGGGTATGATGGAGCAGATGAAGATGAGGATATTGACGACGAAGACGCCATCAACTCTGATCTGGATGATCCGGAAGATGACAATGATGAAGATGAGGTGGATGATGAGGGACTGGGGCACATTATGCTGTGCATGTACGACAAGGTTCAGCGCGTCAAGAACAAGTGGTATGTCTTTTCTCCCCTCTCTCTTCTCGTCAAAACAGACTCTCTTCTCCTCTTCATCTTGAACTCCAACGTATCGACTAATCGCCATTTTGTCCCATTAGGAAATGCACCCTCAAGGATGGTGTCCTCACCGTCAATGGCAAGGAATATGTCTTCCACAAAGCTACCGGCGAGTACGAGTGGTAGAATACAGAATTGTCTCATGTTGTTGCTTGACGAATCCACAACGCAAACAGTATATGTTATCACTATTCTTTCTACATAAAAAATATAAACAGGTTGCTAGAATGGTTGGTCTGCCACCCATGGAAAGTCGAATGAGACCTTTCCGCGGCTGTTGCGCTGATTTTGCCAGCCACTACCTCTTTTAATTCAGTTCTGTTTCTCCGCATCTCTATTCTCTTCTACCTTTCTGTACCTTCCTCTCTCTCTCTGTCTCTCTTTGTGTGTTGTATTTGTATGTACATGTCTTCGCTGTACTTTTAATTTCTCAAAATGTCTTACACAATAAACATAGACTGTCTGTTTTGGACGTAAGTGATCTACTGCATGGCTAGCTCTTTGTTTCTCTTCATTCGTTTCTCGTGAGCACTGAGAGCCAGCCACTTCACCGCTTCTACACCGAGCAATGAACAGGAACCTTGGCACTGACACACTGAAGTCTGACCGTCCTCAAATTTCCTTCTCTTACCGTGTGTGCCCTGGACGGGATCGGAGACAGGAGCTGAAGTTCTTTCTTGTGGTGTCTTCCAAAACGCGATCTGACCGCAAGTGGATAGGGAGCTTTTCATGTTGGCGTTGGTTGTGCATAACTTGTACACTAAGCCTTCCGTACTTAACCGGAACGAAACGGATCAAGACTACTCGTTCTTGATTCTTCGGCTTTGAAAGTACCCGCGCCTTCTCCATGTTGGCTTGCGACGACAGCCTGATTTACTCAACCTTCTGATCGATATCCTTTCATCGTCCTCGGGAATCCGGGATACTCTTATATTTCCTCGTCTCTTGGTAATCCCTCCTCGGGTGTCCGAAGTCTAGGACATGAAACAAGCGCTT
Source organism: Claviceps purpurea (assembly GCA_029405325.1). Taxonomy (NCBI): domain Eukaryota; kingdom Fungi; phylum Ascomycota; class Sordariomycetes; order Hypocreales; family Clavicipitaceae; genus Claviceps; species Claviceps purpurea. Next base: position 3,710,243 of record CM055782.1, on the reverse strand, counting down.
GGCCGGAGGACAAGAACGGCCAGTGGCTTCCGCCGATACACCACGAGGGGTGTCGGTTGGAGATACGTGGAGAATTCAGACAGATCAAGTCTCGTATAGGTAGATAGCTACACACATACTTATTACTGGATGTGCGGAATGAAGGTAGCATTATGTGCTCAGGATAGAACTTGTCAAACAGCTGCGGCCTGCGTACCGCCAAGCATTGTCTGTCCGTCGGGCTGTCCAGTGCCTTGTCCCCTTTAACTTGGATCACGTAGTCGATGCGATAGCTATGTGGACCGGGATTCTAAGCTTTTGAGTTGCCGTCGGCCGACGCAGGAATTGTGAGGTCGGATTCCGGAAGACGGTCCGATCTTTCCAGTCAGCGTCTTCGCCCGCCGGTGATGATTCGAGAAGCACTGGCCCTATATCGAGTACCGCGAAACCTGTAGCTGGCATATCCGGCCGTTTGCTGGTTTCGACTCCAGTGCGCGCAGCCCCCTAATAAGACCAAGTTACCAACTGGTCATTCGAATTTACGGGATAGAACTTCCAGAGCTGAGAGTTGGCGTCGCGATGCCGACACGCAAGGCTCCAGACTGGATGGCCGCCGGCGACCATCTTTGTTCTCCATCGCACGGCGCAAAACGAGCTGAACCATACTTAAAAGTTAGGTAGAAGCGGGTTATGTACTCCGTTTACTCATCCTAACAGCTGGCAGGTGCTATATTACTACCTAGTGTTATATGTATGTATATACTCCGTACAGTACACACAATCAAACACAAAGGACCCTATCGGCCAGATGGAGATTGGTTTGACAGGGATGAATCATGAATGAGGGCTCAGGGACCTTGTAAGTTGTGCCATCAGATTTTACGTGCTTTTTTCTGCCTTCCTGTCACCTGTGCATATACCTAAGTCGTAAGACGGTCATGAATCGTGTAGAATGAAACATCGGAAGTTTGAACCCTGGAGGAATCCCCACAATGCACAGTCCTTCGGGCAACCCGGCGACAAGTCACAAACTTTGTTCATTTTCCCTCTTGTTACCTTGTATGTACTCTGTGAACAGTGACATTGAGAAACTCTCAGCACTTCGTCACCGCGAATTGGCCTTGTACCTGAAGGAAAGTTGAAAGTTGGCCAGACAAATGAGATGATTTGCGAACAGAATGTCAGTGATGCCTGGGTCACCGGTCTTGGGAGCTTTTGTGCCTATCATTTACCTGTCGAAGCCGGCTGCTGGATACTCTTTGCTCCACAGCCCGCCGGCGTTTTCACGGCTTCATGATGGTGTTGAACTTGATTGAAATCGTCACTGACTAGTCGCGACTGTTGGGCGTAGGAGGCATTTTGCTCGGCTACAGATCACGGATTGCAATCGTCAAAGGGTACCTGGATCAGCTACAAAAGACTTGAGTTCCCAATGTTGCTTATCAACACTCTTGTGATAGATGTTTGCCAACTGGGCTGAGAGCAGAAGAACGCTTTTGTTCCTCTGTACGTAACAACACCACTTGTACATGCGCTCACATGCATCATTGTATGCATCAGTCTCCTCAAAATCGGATTGGTAGCTCTTCAAAGCTCTAAAAAAGCAGCTCAAGATCAGAGTTCGGCTTCGCCGAAAGAGAAAGGATGTCGTCCGGAACTGTCGTCCGGAACTGTGGCTGAGCGGGTCAAAAGCCACGTACCTACCTGCCATGAAATCGCGATTCGCGGGGGCTTTTTGTGACATACAAAAAGTTCTTCGAGCTAAATTTTTCTTTCCATTGGGTATACTGGCCAGCATTGTTTTCTGGATCGACAATCATGGTCTTAGACAGGTCAAGCACTCAGATTCAAAGGCTTGAAGTCTCCCGAGTGTTGCAAATGTTTGGGGTTCAACTGTGGGAAAGAACCTTAGGAGGAAAGGAGAGCTGAGTCAGACGAAGCTTAAGTCAATGAGTCACAGATGAAGCCAAGCGCCTCGCGAGGTTGGCAAGACGGACCGAAGTCACGGCAGATGAAGGGCGGCCATAAGTGCGCAAAATAAAAGGATGTGGGAACGTGGCTGTCAACATCGCCCGCGCCGTGATGTACCGTAGGACCAAATTAGGTACATTTGGTAGATGATGTACGGACCAATAACATATGGATAATGGGCTTGACGCCCATACCTATTTGTGTCTGCTGTGAGTGATCATTGTCATCTTGTTCTGGCTTACCTATTCGAGAATCGAGAGACGCCAATGACTCAGACTCCAAACGGCAAGGCACGTCAAGCTTCCGACCGCGCCGCGTCCACATACATGGTGTAAGACCCCTAAAAGTGAATGCAGGTAAAAACGTTCGACAAACATTTCATGCCCAGCGGACATGCAGGCTCTGCAGGTTGCAGCGCAGCCATTCAAGACAAGCCACCACGATTCGACGCCAGCTCGATACTCCGTAGACGTAGCCTGTAGGCGCATGCAGGACGAAGGAAAACGGCAAGAAGGCAAAAAGCGGGAAGGGGGGTGGATCTAGTATCCACGTGAGGGGGCGTGTGCTGGTCATGAGGACTTCTCCAGCGCGATCCAGCGCGATCTACTCCGTAGGAGATACCTAGGTAACCTACCTGGTCTAAGGTAGGTAGGCACCTAGCGCTTAGGGCGGACGGGCGGGAGGGAGCGCGGGCAGGAGCGCGGGCAAGCGAGGGGTGGCTTGCGGCTTCCTTCTTCGTCTGCAGGGATGGCGGTGGGATCGAATCGAGACTGATCAAAGTGGAAGTGGCAGAAAACCGTTGCTAGAGAGAAACAAGTTGACGTTCTTGGGCCTCCCCCGGCCACGTGGTCGCCCCTTTGCTGCAGTTCGCACCAACGGCGTCCAGATTGCTACATAGTCGTAATCCTGACTCCTGAGGGCTCTGAGCCTCCTGTCTGTCGCCTCCCGCCTCTCGAGTCTCGCATCTCGCTGCCCGATAATCTTTCTTTCCAAAGTTAGCCCAACGGCCTGTTCTGTACGATCGCAACGACTCATGGCATCGCTCGTGGTTACACAGATGCAGGCACCTACCTCCTAGGTCTAAGGTACCAGGTACTGGGTTCGGGTTGAATGCCCTCCCCTGCATATGTATTCGACGTCTCCATTGGCTCTTTACGTCTTCTGCGTCTCCCGCGTTCTCCTCAGCTACTACAATCTCACTCTGATATGTAGCTCCCCCACGGCTTTGAGGTGGCGCGCCGTCCACACACCACTCGCCAAAGATCAGCCTTGCGCGACATCAGCGGCAGTTATATGTCTGGCCAATGTTCTCTGACCTGTTGGTTCGTCCGAACTCGCCCCGCCTCGTCTTTTCAGGCAAAAGCAGGCGTCAAAGACAAAGGCAGGTGGCAAAGAAGGCAGACTTCATCCCGCGCAGCGCCGCAGTCTCGACCAACGGAACGACATCGATCTCGCACACCTCTTATACTTTACACAACGACTTTGCCACCGACTCTGTTTGTTGTTTTTGAGCAGAGCTCTCAAATTCGATCATTTGAGGAGCCAATTGTTAGATCCTCCAGGACGTTCGCTCCTCTTTGCTTGTCGAAGCCGTCCCTAGCCGGCAATCTTTGCATTCAGCTCACCGCGAGCCGCGTTGCTGGCATTCGAATCACCGACGATACCGTTTGCGAACTTTCACGAATCCCGATCACTAGTAATTTACGTGTCACAATCAACAACGTTGTGAGACCAAATCCATCTGGCACCTTCCACACTTCACCTCGATCTCCTGAAGGAGTAGCCTGTAGGCTTCAGAGTCTGTCTTCAAGAAACCGACATCACTTCAACCTTGTAGCACTGTATTGTTGCGGAACGATTTGACTGCTAGGTGGCCGGTTCCATAGCCTTTCGTCACGATTGGCTTGGTTTCACACTTTGAGCGAACTGGGCTTCTTCGCTTACTTGCGCCCTGAGAACTCAACAAGCTTGATCAAGGCTGGGATACTGGTGTGTGTGTAACCTCGTCCGATTCTCTTGTCTTGGTTTCGTTCTCCCTTCAGTATTGGCTTTCGTTTCCGATTTCGCTGCAAAAGCCCCGTATACTCTGCTGTTCCAATTGCACAATGCACACGCCACTCGTCTCGGCGTCTGGGGCACACGACCCGGCATGATCTACGCATCGTGCCTATATGATACCGTGACAGAACCAATTACTGGAGCCAAGGCGAATCCAATCAATGACACAACATTCGATTGAACCCAAAAGCAGAGTCTTTTCGTCCGTTTTCAACTATCTCGCATCTCCAAAATTCACTGCGACGGATTTAGTGCTCCGTCCTTGACCTTTTATCAGTTCATATTCAGCTGACCAATAAAAGAAGATCGGACTGGTCAGACAACGTCTCGCTTCCCGCCTCTCCTTTCGAACTGAATCTTGTCAACGACGGACGGTCTTGTGATGGCAACGGAATCCAACATGGACGAAAACAGGTGGGTTGTGTCTTCGACTGAATTACAGCATGAGGCCGTCTCCCAATAGGGCATTGGAATTGACAAGATATGTTTGCCGCAGCCAAAGGCGGCTTGATGGGTCCTGGTCCTACGGCCGCTTTTATGCCCCAGAGAGACCACGGAGGTACTTATATCCCATTGATGAGGTACGTGATGTCGCAAATACCGACCTGTTCACACCCACATGTGTTCACACGGACTAACCAAGTTCCAGACGGCTCTTGATGGCATGGACCTTTTTCACAAGTTCTTTCTCGAAGTAAAACTTGGTGCTCTATTTGGCTCTCCCTTAGAACTCGGCGGAACCCAGCCACTCCGCATAATTGATCTGGGGACTGGTACAGGCATATGGGCCTTTGATGTGTCAGAAGTCGCTGAAAAGTATATCTCATCTTGATTTCTTGTGTCGGCTTCTGAATGATGCGCATGACGCTGATCAGGGCAAAGAACGGACTCTCCAGTGGAAATTACGGCTGTGGACATGAACATGATCCAGCCGTCTAGGTACTTCACGTCGTCTGGCGCTCCGTCCTCTTGGCAGGTGAAATTGAGCTAATAGTTTCGTAGGATTCCTTCCGATGTTACGGTCCTTCGACTGGATATTGAACATCCCTCATGGGCGCCGCTACAGAGAGACTGTAACCTGATTCATATGCGACAGCTCAATGGCAGCGTCCGACCGATCCATTGGCTGGCCATCTATCGCAACGCGTTACAGTAAGGTCATGTTCTTCCATCTCGTTCGGAGGCAATTCTGAGAGACGCAAGCTTTCCATGCACCAAACTAACATACAGTAGACACTTGAAGCCTGGTGGATTCATTGAACATGCCGAGATGGACTGGGCAACGCGATGGGCTGGTCCCGCTCCAAAGGACTCGGCACTTGAGAAATGGTCCCAGGCTTTCCGGCGCGGCATGTTCACTCTCGGCCGGAATGTCGATGTAGACGGACTCCAAGTTCGGACCACGCTGGCTAGTGCTGGCTTCTCCGGAATTCGAGAAACCACCACTCGTTGCTTCCTGAGCACGCATTTCTCGTCGCCAAAGATCAAGGTCGAGAAGTGGTTTAATGCTGCTCTCCGGCGCAATCTCCACGGCATGAGCTTGGTGCCCCTGATAGAGGGTCTGGGCTACACGCAAGAAGAAGTCGACAAGCTCTGCGACCAGGTCAAAGAAGAAATCGTTCACTGCAAGACTTCTGTCCACTTTGTGTTGTGAGTTCCTCTGTCCTCTTTTTCTTTTTGATTTGCCAACCTTTTCCAAGTGTACATGGGCAAGGCTAACTCGGGCCAAACCAGGTTCACATGGACCGCGTATAAGCCACACGCTGCGTAGTTGACCACTCGGCTTTTCGGCGCTGTCAAAATCACGGAGGAGGGCATGGGCTCATTTTGGCGGCTATCATGCTTTTCCCGGTATAACGTGCAATGTTCTGGACTTTCGGCGCTGACGTTTTAGAGGCACTCGAAAACTGTGATGCGCTAGCTTTTCACCTTTTTTAACCCTTTTCTATTAACTTTCATTGTATATATGCCTATTTTTTTTGGATATTCTTATTCTCTCATCGATACTTAATACACGGAAGATCTAGTCTCCATCCAGGCTCGACATGATTCGCACTGCCAGGTTCGTGACATGAACAGAATGTATGGCCAGGGTCTGGCCTTGTTGGAGCAAACGGCAGCGAACTAAATTGCCCTTGATCCGCTCAATCATAGAAGCACGTGCGTGATGATAGAGGTAGTACTGCGGCCGGCGTGCGCCGTGGAGTTTTCGTCCCCCTCTCGTTGTCTCTTTGTTTCACGTCTTGTTTGTTTGATAAACCCCAAGGCCCAGACATGGGTAATAGATACATCGCCGTATCGCTTCTCAAAAAATCGTACTAAGAAACACAGGGATTGTATGTCCTAAACTTCACGAGATTGGTAGATTTTGTTGATACAGGCAAGCCAACGTGCGGCAGAAACAGCCTGTGATGACTCGACGAGTATGATAACCTGGCGAAATGGGCAACGACCGTGTCGCATGGGCGGGCTTCTCTACCTCCGGACCCTATCTGTAACGGCCAGTCAATGTGCTATCCAACTGAGCTACACACCCCACAAAAGGGTACGATTCCAAGACAACTGCTGTCTTGGAATTAGCACATATAGACGACTGACTGACTTTGTGACACTTCGTCACACTATCCTCAATGAAGTGGCTTGGACGAAATATGCCAGTCGGGGAGCTTAGCCCTGCTAGGCGCGACTACCTGTAGACGAAGCGTCGAAGAGGGCCGGGCAGAAATGTAGGCAGATATGTACATACATGTACTACAAGAACAGACTGGAACGAATTGATTGCTGTACCCGAAAAGACTGACTGACTGGTCAGCAAGCAAAGCCCGTACAAACTACGAAATCGATCCAGCTCCTCTCGGTACCTACAATTACATCTCAACCTCCTCGCAGACTAAACATGTGAGGACGCCCAAGTACATATACCGTGTTTTGCCTCGTCACATGGCTCCCAAACCAAAAACAAAAGGTTCGAAACGAGTAAAATGAGAAATAAATCTTGACCAGTTTTCTTCCCGTTGTCTGGCTCGCGAACCCAACGGACGGTGCACAGCGGCGGAATATGGCAAACTGCTATGGTATATGCATACTCTGATGTACAACAACAATAACAATCTTACAAAAAAAAAAAAAATCAAGGTTTTAAATAAAAAAACAAAACAGAGAGGTGCTTTTCTACCAACCGCTGGGCGCGCTCCATGTGCTCAGCCTGGTCACCAATCCTCGCTCAATCACGCCAAAGAGCCGACTCGAGCCGACAAGGGGAAGAAAAAGAAAAGGGGTGCGAGAATATGGACCAGACTGGCAGACGCCGACGCATGTTCTCCTCCCCAAAGAAATCTATATTGCGTCCCCCCTCCAATTCCGTTCTCTAACCAGTGGTCGTCCGATTGCCCGACAACGTGTCTCTCCGGTGTGACAAATCGATGACAAAGCTATTTCCCGAGCTCTTTTCCGCTCTTTTTGATTCTTTCCTCCTCGCGTGCTCCTCAACCCCCGCCCGTTTTTTTTCGTTTTGCAACTACGTATGGCTTTTTGGATACAATCGCTTTAGTGGTGGCTGGCCGGCTCGCCGTGGTATCCAACAAGCTTGAAGCGGCCAAGCATCTCACCTACAGTGAAGAAGCCAACGCACTGCAGCCCAATGACCGTGCCAGTCGCAAGCCTAGCCTTCAGAGGCTCGGTTCCGTGTTCGAGAACCTCCTCGCGGGCATTCTGGAGTAGGGTCCGAGGAGACGGGAACAAGGTGCGGTTGAGGGCAGACCTCCACAGGCCCCGATAGACGGCCTGGAAGGCGCTGATGGAGCTGTCAAGCACGAAAAAAAAAAAACATTAGCGCTGTAATCCAACGAACCGGGTGGCTAGGTATTTCCAAGTGTGTGTGTGTGTGTGTGTGTGTGTATGTGTTTTCCCACTTACGGAAGGCTCATTCTCTGGCCGTGGTAGATCATCTTAGCAACCTCGGCGGTAACTTTGGAGTAGTACACCACAAAAGGGGTTTGACCTGCGCGCGTCCAACACGTTAACAAAACGGAAACCGGTTCTCTCATCAGAAAACGCATTGGCTTTTCCTGAGAAAGTGCCGCCCGCCCTCATATTCCGGTATATGTCACTCACGCTCAATAAAAGCAATCACGCGCCCGGTTCGGCCGCCAATCTTGCTCAATGTCTGGCCGAGGCCTCGCGCGACGCCACCAGCAGCGCCGACGACGCGCGAAAGTCCATCCTGGGCCTTGGAGGCGACTTCCTTGGTACCCTCGGCGGCTTTGCTGGTGGCGGTGCTCTCGAAGCGGCGAGAGGCCATTCGCAAGGCCGGTGAGCGGAGCATGGGGCGCGCGAGCGACATGACCATTGTGTCGAGGTTCGGGGTTTCTTGTGATGTGCGAGCACGGGAGAGAGAACGGCACGGCGGTTGGGTGCTTTGTGTGGACGGGTGGACGACGCGATGGTTTCTGGTGCGGATTGATGAAGGGAGTGGGTTTGCCGTCCTGGTTCGGTTGGTTTGCTGCTGCTGTCTGAGGAAAGGGAAAAAAACGCTCGGGGAGAAGTCGTGGTTCTCCCCGTTCCGTTGGGCCCTGGGGGGCACTGGACAGCATTGATTGGTGGATGTGAATGTCGCGCTAGGCCGCATGGGGGTCACCCAGCATTACCTGCACTGTACGGAGTAGTAAGTACACTGTCACGAGTCACGACTCACAACTCACAAGTAGCATTGCTCCCGTCTCTTGACTCTTGAGTCTTGACTTCCCGCTGTCACTGTGGAAGCAGTCGACGCCGAACGGTGGACTCTTTGTGCCAAGCATTTTATTCTCATAAAACATCTCGTTCGTTGGGTTATTGAGTGAAACAGCAAGACTATCTAACAAGAAATTCCATTGGCCGATCCATGCTATGCCTCTCCGTACGCCCAATGCAAAACTTTATCCCTCAGTTGGCCTTCCCTGACCCCTCATAGCCTCTTCATGTTCGTCTCATCAATGCACAATCCGCGTCCCTCTACTATTCGATTACCAATCACTCAAGGTATGCTGATGCAGAAACTATTGATGCAAATTGACTCCCCTGAGCAGTTATTGCTGCTTACTCAAGACTCTGGATTTGGACCTTGATGGCTCCGCTCGTGGGGTCCGCCGATGTCTCAAAGGCCTTGACCGCGTCTTCCAGCTTGAATCGATGCGTCACCAATCTCGACATGTCGATGATGCCGCTCTCGACCAGACGAATGGCCCGAGGCCAGGTGTTGCAGTATCGATACTGAAGCTGGATGTCGACCTCTCGCACACTGGCGCGCATAAACGCAATGTTGATTTCGTTCCTGCCAACGCCAATGATGAAGACCTTGCCGCCAAACTTGGTAGCCCAGATGGCGGCATTGATGCTGCTCTCCACGCCGGTGCACTCCATAGTCAGCGCAGGCTCGATGCCACCGAATGATTCCACGATAGCCTTGGCTGTGTCCTCGGCCGAACCGCGTTCGATCTTGTGCGTGATGACGCGGGGACAGAGCTCCTTGGCAAACGCAAGTCGGCTTTCCGAGATGTCGGTGATGACCAGAGGGCTGGCACCGCCGGCAGCACAGCAGAGCAAGGAAATCAGTCCAATGGGCCCGGCGCCGCAGATCAGGACAGGGTCACCAAGTTGCATCTTGGCTCTTTGCATTCCCGCGAGAGCCACGCTCAGAGGCTCCAGCATGGACCCGTTCTCATAGGACATGTTGCCGATCTTGTGACACCAGACGGCCGGATGGTTGACATAGCGCCGCAGGAGGCCATCGACGGGCGGCGTGGACAAGAACTGGACTTTCTCGCAGCCATTGTAGCGTCCTGTCAGGCAGGGCTCGCAGGCGTTGCAGATGACATTGGGCTCGACCGCGACGCGATCGCCAACTTGAAGATCTGTGACGGAGGGGTGTACCGCAATCACGTCGCCTGCTGATTCGTGACCGAGGATATGATCGCCTGTTACCACCATGGGGCCAATGCATCCGGCATGCCAGAAGTGGACGTCGGACCTAGAGTATCGTGTTAGCCTTTTTCTACATACACGCTCGCACACATCTCGGTCGTGGCGTATCATCAATCTCCTCTTCCAGAAGTAGCAGGACATGCTGGACAGAGTCATCATCTTACCCGCAAATGCCAGTGCTGCGAATGGCAATGGTCACCTCGCCGGGCTTCAAATCAGATCCTGCAGCGACGCTCTCTGCCGTCGGCTCAGCAGCATTGATCCACAAGTCATGGTTGGGGTTGGTGTATACGCCAATGTTGGGCTTGAGAGATGACTTGGCGGACGAAACCGGTGTTTCTGCCTGCGTGGCTGCGGGCGCCATGTCTCCGGCACGGGACGGGGAAAGGTACAAGAGGACTCTCAGGAGGGTGCTTTGTCGGCTTGAGAACACAGAAGAACAGCCCAGCAGTGAAGCGTATGTATCGCGATGATGATTTGGAAGTGACGAGAAAGATACCCAAGAAACCCTTCTCCCAAGGACAACGTTCCGGACGGCAACCTTTATTCAATCCCGATTCCCGAAGCCTAGCCTATCGCCTGCCCCGCGCTTTGTGTTCCCAACTTCCCAAGACGGCAGCAAGCCAGCTAAGAGCTTCAGAGCGTCCAGACTCCAGACTAGCGCGCCAATCACAGAGGCCTGACCAGAGCGCATTCTGAACGCAAAGGGCTCGAATCGGCTCATGCCGTTATTCAATTCCAGACTCATCTCCCTCCCCCACTCAATTGAAGGCAAAGATCCCCCATGGCAATGTTTTGTCGTTTGCTGTCGGCCGTTCAGCGTCAGGTGATGACATTCTCATTTTTGCGATTAGGCGCATTGCTGAACAATCGCCAGCCAGCCTCAGCCGCGCCAATTAGAGGCCCCGCCGGGGGATCCGTCTTCTCCGCATGCAATGGGACCCGCGGCGGCAAAGGTCTGTGAGTCTGTCCTCCGCGCGTTTGCAGACAGGCATCCGCTACAGTATCCGCCATCCGCCATCCGAGAAGTTGAAGGATTTAGACATGAAGAGTCACGTGGCGGACTGTACAGACGTCACCTACATATGTATGTACTCCTCAATTTGCCTGAAGCAATCACCTTGAACTTGTCTTTGAAGTTGACAAGTTCGGGGCAGGGGCTTCATCCCAAGTCCTGTGGGCTGGCAGTGGGATGGAGTATCCTCAGTCGCGCACATCTTACTTCTTCTTCTTCTGCTCTCCTACTATCTGTCAATCTTGGACGAAGTCTTCTGTCACGATCGTCCAATTACTTCACGATCCAAGATGAGCATTTCATAGTCGCGGTGCGTAAGATAGTCATTGGAGCACACTACGTACTACTCCGTGGGTAGATTACTCCGTACGCAGTGGCCCATGCCAGAAGGCTAACTCATAATTTGTAGCAGCATTGAAAATGGCATGTGAGTCGTGACTCTTTTGCATCACTGCTGATTCCGTCGTACCGTTGCTGCATGCAAAGCACCAGTTGGAACTTGGCCCTCTTGCTGTTGGTACTAATTCACTTGCACATCACCTTCGGCGTGCCGTATACCTTAGTCTATTTCTAGCTAGATTGATGCTGCCCCTGGTCTGCTCGGCTCGAATACCGCCAGCCAAGTTGCCCGTCGCCGTAGTCATAACTTCGTAAATTTGCGCCAAGTAAGCCAGCCACTGCTCTCTATCCGAAAGAGTCTGTTTGTAAAGCCAACACCGAAAAGAAGGGTTAGAGACAACACAACAAATCCACCATGTCCAAGGCCCTATCCCATCGATATAAAAGACAAGAAAAATAAGCAAAAATAAATGACGCCGCAACCATGCCTGTTCCCGAGTAATGAAAACTTAAAAGTGAAGCTGAGTTGGCATCTAATCGCGTGCCCGACACGATTGCCAGTGTCTCAAATCAGCCAACCGAGACAACCACATCGCCTTTGCAAGTGCCGTATGAGCAACACGCCGAAGCATCCAAAACGCCCTTGAGAATCGCATCAACCTTGAGCTAGACAGCGCGTCAGCATACGGTACGGACGATGCTTGGCCATTCTAGCCATAGGCCATCATGATTCAGGATTTCCGTCAAAGACTTACCGCCGGACATGGCCCCGACGGGCCGACTGGGGCCGCAACAACCATGGCAGGCAAAGAGACTAGAGCAGCGGCGAGAACAGACACGAGCTTCATGTTTGATGGCGGCACGAGAGGAGGGATTGAAAGCATGTAGTCTTGATGCGGTGACGTGTAATTGTGACCCTTTTGGACGGCGAGACTTTTGCAAGGCGACTCTGTTGGTAGACCAAAGGAAAGCGGGAATAGAGAATGGTCTTATTATTAAACGAGAAACGAGGAAAAAAAGGGAAAAAGAGAACGGAAGAAGGCCGAGCTTTCAGTACGCAGTGGGCAGGAACTGAAGGCTGAAGCAGCAAGCAGCAGGAAGGAGCCTCGGGCTTTGGCCTACCTAGAAATTGTCCTGGAAGGGCAGCCACCTGCAAAATTGAAAATGCAACAGGAAGGAGGCACAAATCGAGAGACAAGTAATCCGTCAACGCAGAGTACATGTAACCATGTAACACAACATATGGTCCACAAGTTGGTAGAGACTGCGCCAAGAAGTTTGGAGGGGGGTTTTAGTTGGACACCGTCACACACCAGATGGCAGATTGAAAGCCCTCAAGAAATTATTTTTCACCGGCAATCCAATATTAATATTATGTCCGAATAGCGCGCAAATTGATGGAATATGTAGCCTTTGTCAGAGTCTATATTGTATGTATGTACATACTGAAAAGTTAAAACACCATTCGTAGCAAGGCAAGGGGGTGCGCTACTACGGAGTATACGATTACAATTTACGAGAAAGTACCCTGCAAAGAGAAGGGGGGAGTTTGCAGACTGCGAGAGGAAGCAAAGTGTACCTACGTTTCCACTCCATTTCTCGTCAGACATATGTACCTAGGTACTAGGTATGTACAGACCACGGGGAATGAAACGAAAGATGCAACAAGTGTGCGAGGCTAGGAAGGCCATTGCATTGCAATGTGTATCGAACGCTTTAGAGATCTTGTTGCCCCGCCCCTGCACAGCGTGCAACGTCAACAAGTTGTGGAAGACAAACACTGAACAAGTCCGTCAGATTGTCCTGCATCTCCCTTGACTACGCCCTTGTCTTACTGTCCGACAAGTCAAATCTCCCCTCTCTTGGCGCAATCGTGACAGTACCTACCTAACAACGTCAGCGACTTAGGTATGTATATGTAAGATGTAAGTTGTGATTCAATCCTGGACGCCACAAGACGTCAATGCGACAGCCGTTTTCAGCGCCATGTCGTGTTTTATACGAGGACCCATGACCGCGCCACGTCGCCTCGTTCCGGTCAACCCCTGGGCCCTGGACAAGGGTCGACTCCTAGAGACTCAGGGAGGGTAAGAGACAGAGAAGGTACATAGGTAGGAAATATGTGCTGCGGCCTGCAATATGTATAGGTATCTGACGTCGAATCGTGTCGCTTTCGCGTCTTGATGCTTTTTCGTCGGACAATGCTGCCGCGGCGCAGGACAAGATCGTACAGAGTACCTATGCGATGACCCCTGTTGCAAATCGTCGCTTGCTGGGGGGTACATGCTAAATGCAGTATGTATGTACATACACATCAATTCTTATGCAAGTTGCTTCCCTTCTTCTTCTACCGTCCTTCTACCGTCCTTCTACTTTTGTCCTCCCCGGATCTGCCCTTGCCGTCTCTTCGGCAAACACATCCGGTATGTACTGTACTGCTCCATCGTCTCACGAGTCACGACATGTCGTCCCGCTGCGCATCTGCATGTTGTACTCGCCATACCTCGACCCCAACTCCGCCCAGAACAATCTGGCTCGCCTGCCCCGGGTCTGGACAGATGATAGCGACATCGCCCGGATCTGCCACGCCGCTGCTCATACAGGCCGCCAGGGAGACTCGCACGCCTCGAGCCTCGTGTGCGGAGATGCGCCATACCTTGACGCGCTGGTCGTTGCTGACACTCACGGCGAGTGTCTCCTCGGGACCCTGGTCGAGCTGGCGACGATGATGTACTGCAGGAAGTAGTGCAACACCGTTGACAGCCGCGGTGTGTGCTTTGCGGATGATTGCCCGTGATACGAATCCGTAGCTTGTGCGTCTTTCTGTGCCTGTCTCGCTCTGCATCTCGGCAATCTGCACGTACCCGAGCGCATTGTCGTCACCCCCCGTCACGACGCGAATCTGTATCCCGTCCCTGCTCATATCAAGGCTCTTGATACTGCTCTGGTGCACCGCATAAGCCGCCTCCAACGCATACCTCTGCGTCGTCCCAGCCTCCCCATCCAGATACGCCCCTCCCCAGAGCGCCAAGTGCCCATCCGTAGAAGCCGTCAAGACATGAAGCTCCGTGCCATTCCCACTCCCATCTCCCACATCCTCCTCAGATGACTCGTCCCCGAATCCAAGATGCCGCAACTGCGTAATACACGCACCGGTGTACCTCCCCTCGGCAAGTAACCTAAACGACCCCGACCCCGTCCCCATCCCCGTCCCCGTCCCCGTCCCCCCACCACACTCATACTCATACGTCTTCAACGACGAATTTGAAAACGCCAACGTCACAACCATCCTACCTTGTCCTTCAGGACCTCCCGCCCACGAAACATCAAAATCCAAGATCCGCAAATCCCCCACAGGGCTCTTCTCCGCAAAGACACCCTCGCACATAACCGCCAGTCCCGCATACACCGATCCATCACCCAGCCTCCTCACCCGCCACACAAAGAACTCTTCGTTCCCCGCACTGCTGAATAGGTACTCGTCTCCGAACCATCGCAACTTCTGCAGTCCCGTGACATGAGCCTTGATGCACGCCATGTTGCGCATCGTCACTGCTCTAACTTGCCCCCTCCTGTCCTCTCGGGCCTCCTCTCCGGCTCCCTTCACGATCCCCTCTCCGGCTCCCTCCCCGGTCCCCTCCCCGGTCCCCTCCCCGGCGGGCATACATTCCCATATCCGAATAGAGGTATCCTCCGCCCCCGACGCCACAAATCTCTTATTCGCACTCAGTGCCCGAACTTCCCTCCCGTGAGTCCCCCGCCGGACTGTCCGATACGGAACATCAGTCTGGGAAGAGATGCACAGTTTCGAAGTACGCGTGTACGCAAATCTATACCGGTGTGGTTCTGCGCGAGGATCATGCTGTAGACGGAACGTGCGGTGTGCGCCGCCGCAGTTTATGGTGGCGAGTTCTTCGCCGGTGGACTCGTTCCAGATGATGAAGTCTTTGCTGCGGAAGCCGTAGAGGATGAGTTCGGGGGTGGAGGTGGAGGTGGAGGTGGAGGTGGTGAACCAGGCGCCTTCGATCATGGGGCCAAAGGGGGGGCTTGTTTCGTGGATGAGCGTGAGAGAGGGGGTTGAGTGAGGGGGGTGTGGTGTGTGGTCGATGTGGTAGATTCTGTATTTGCTGTCGCGGCTGGTGGTGAGGATGTAAGGGCATGATGGGCTGGTGGTGGTGAGCTGGTGTTTCTTCGTCGCTGTGGGGAGGGGCACGATGGCGGTGATGGCGTCGCGGGAGCGTGTTGCGGCCTCTAGGATGGGTTGCCAGGTGTGGTCTTCGTGGCGTGTGAGGAGCGCTATGTAGCCGTGGCGGGAGCCTAGGATGATGAGGTCGTCGAGCCTTGTAGCAGAGACGGCGACGAATCGCGCATCGAGACCTGTAAGAAGTTCTCTTTGAATGACTTCGCCGGAGGGCGTGAGTGATAGGAGGTGCGAGGAGGATGATCCGTGGATGTGGACTAGGATACTGATGAGCTGCTGATCGCTGCTGGCGAGGTGGTTGATCTCGGTGATTCGGCCGGGTACTTCTGCTGCGCACACGAGGCGGTACTGCCTTGATTGATCTCGGTCGTGGTCTGAGTCGTCGACTTGATGCTGCTGATGGCGATGGAAATAATACACCTTCCCATTCGTCGTCCCAATAACAGCCGCGCCATCATGTCCATGCATTGTGCGTAAAACATAACACCTCTTCAAATCCTGCAAAATACCCTCGTCGTCCCCTACAACAACCTCTGCCCATGTCCTCGCCAGCAGGTCCCCCACGAACAGACGTCCCGCGTTCGTGATAGCGAGCATCTGGTTCTCCGACAAAAAGTCGTACCGGCTGAACGTCTCACGAGAGGAGAAGGACTCCCCTTTTCCAGCTCCCTGCCCAAGCGCATCAGACACATCAAGGGCCATAAAAACAGGCCCGAACGACTGCACCCCATCGTCGTGCAGAGCCTGTTCCCGAATCGCACTGATCTTGCCATCCGCGCCTCCTGTCAGAATATCCACCCCTCCCTGGGCGTGGACATCGAGAGCCCTCGCCCAGATATGTTTCCCATGATGGAGCGCATAGGTATGCTGATGAGTTAACTGCCCCGTCAGGTGATCCGTCGTAGAGGCCTCTCGCGGGTCAAGCGCCAACTTCCAGCGCTGGGTAGTCGAATCCTCTCCAAACGAGTAAACACAAAGCGCATCCCCATCAAGCACGCATTCCGGCGCAGAAGAATCCAGCGCGAATCTCACGCCCCAGATACGCGACGCGTGGCCCATTCCCACCGCCACAGGACGAGCTTCCCCTTCTCCAGAATCAGCCTGCAGAGCATCATACGTCTGCGCGGCTTTGAATCCCGTGTCCTGTGCCTCAACGCACTGAGTCCCCTCATGGGTTGAAGCCGCCGCCGCCGCCGCCTCATCGCCATCAAAACTAATATCCCAGATCCGAATCGTCCGGTCGTCGCTACAGCTAGCCAGGAGGCGCCTCCTCGTCCCATCCCGCAAGACGAGCGGCGCCGAAACATCCACCCCATAAATGGACCCTTCATGCCCACGCAACACAAACGCCATGGCATGCTCATCCTCGGCAATCGAGTACCTCCAGACTAAAACATCCCCAAAAACAGTCCCCGCTGCGATGAGGACCCGCGATGCAGACTCCCAGAGGAGGTGCGCGGCATACAGCATCGGTCTAGACGGCGAGGCGACATTCCCAAGCACAACGGTTCCCTGCTCGCCTGGGTTATCCGAAGAGTGGTGGTACCTCAGCATGACGACTTCGTTGTGTGCCGTCGCGAGGACTGCGTCGTCGACACAGAAGGGCGAGAGGGCGGCATCGTAGATCCAGTCTGGTGCTGTGGTCGTTGCCAGGAGCACTGGAGGGTGGTCCTCTGTGAGAGATTCACCGTCCAGGAGGGCGATTTGGCTGGCGCCCCAGAGGAGAAGCCTGGGGCCTTGAACGCGGATCCCGTGGATGGGCTGGTCTTCGAAGATGGGGAGCGTGAATAGGGGCGCTTGGGGGGGTGGTTGCGCGTCTGGGTAGATGGCTAGTTCGCCATCTTGGCCGGCTAGGAAGTACCTGGTGCCTGAGGGGGTGGTGAAGAAGGCAACGGATGTGATGGGGACTTGGGCGAGTTGTCGTTGGAGCGTGATGCCGCGCCTCTGCGAGGGGACATTGTCAGTTGTTTCTTTGAGTTGAGTAAGGTTTGCTGTTCTGCTCATGCGAATTGGCAATGGAGGGGAGGGGCAGATGAAGCGTCACTGGCGGGGCAGATGGGTAGAGAGCGCATTACCGGAGGGGTTGCCGATGCCATTGTCACAAGGCGAATGTAGGAAGTGGTCAAAAAGCCATTGGAGAGGATAGGCAGCCCGAAAGGTTGTCGAGATTGGTCAATTGGGGCCAATTGATGTGTGTTGTGTGCATATGAGACGCGAGTGCCGTGATTCGTGAATGTTAGAGGAGCCGCTGGTATGTCGTGAAAATTTCACCCGCCTGGGTCCTCAAGTGGCAGAGCCCCAGCGGACTAGGTACGTATTTGCGCCTATGCAACGTTTCACAAAAAACAAACACGCAACCTTCACAGCACGCACAGGGAGTCGTTTGAAAAGTAATAATTGAGCGTTTATCTATCATGACCGCATCATCATGCATCACATCGATGCCCCATGTTCGTTATGGGGCATGACAACCGTTGCCCGTGCACCCGAATGATTCCTTTCCTTGGCTCTTGTTCCCGGATTCGCTACAGAACCAATCGTTACAGTTTTCCCATCTATGACATCTCCAAAACGCCAGGGAGGTGTATAACCCCGTGATCCGGACAGACTGAAAGTAAAGCCGTGGGCGCTCAGGAGTCAGGCCTGCGACCCTCCACGCAAAAGGAAATTGTGAACAAAAGTGGAAGACAACCAAGGGAAAAATGAAGAAAACCAGAAAAGAAGAGAAGAAATGAAAAGAAACAGGGTCAGAAGAAGAAAGCCGGAGCTTTTTGGGAAACTTCATCACGACACCAGCTCCTATGTGCCATGAAAGCAAACAAGCCTGACGCAAAGCCAAATCACGCCCGATGCGAGTACGGCTCATACGCCATATTCGCCCTCCCCTGACCAGCCGCATGCCGAGGACCAGACGAATACCCCGCATGAGCCTGATTAGGATCATAATACGCAGGATGCCCGCTCTGCCCGCCCGTCATCTCCACGCGATGACCGCTAATGGGCTTATACGCCCCCGTCGGCAACAACTTCTCCCCATCCGCATCCTTGCTGCGCTTCTGGCGCCTCTCTGGCTTGCAGCAGCAGACGGTAAAGATCCAGAACAGGCCCGAGACGATGGCGAAAAGGGCGGCAATCCAGACCGTGGCGAGGAAACGACCCCCAACGTGGCCCTCAACGCCGTAGTACTTGGCTGAGCTCTCCACAGCGCCAATCACGACGGTGGCCATGGCGGTGGCCATTCCTGCGGCTACACCCACGAGGATACCTGTGACGCCGCTGAGAAGCCAGGTCAGGCAGGATACCGCGCGGGAGCACATGGCGAAGATGCCGACAACGAGTTGTAGCGCGAGAGCGACGAGGGCGATGATGAAAGCCACTTCGGTCCACTTCGTTACGGTGCGGAAGGTCCGTAGCGCTGCTTCCATCTCGTGGGGCAGCTCAATCTTCAGGCCGGTTGTTGAGTTGAGTGTCTCGATGACGCTGGCGTTGAGGGCTGTCGCGGCCCAGTCGAAGCTGGCTTTGGTGCACTGGCGTTGGCCATCGTGGGTGGTGGAGCAGTAGCCCCAGAGATTGACGTCGTATGTGTCGGCTAGGTTGAGATCAGCTGCTGTGATATTGTCGGTTTTGAGGTCGCGGAGGCTGAGGCCGGCTTTGCCTGCGAGATGGGCGGCGTCGACGGGACTGATGCTTAGGTTTCGGGTGTCGAGCTGGAACATCCATAGCTGGTTGTGGGCGACGCCTGAGAGGGTGGCGATGAGGAGAGCGATGATGGAGGCGATGGTGAGGGCGAGGGGAAGGCCGACGCAGAAAAAGCGACCGACACCCATGATTGCGGGTGTGTTGTTTTTTGTTTCAATTCTGTTGTTGCCGTTGCTGCCGTTGTCTTGGTCGTCTTGTTGATATGTAAGGCGACAGCGGCTGAGATGGAGATGTAATATCACCCGTCTGCGTTTGAGAGAGGGAGTAGAAATACGCGATCAATCACAAATCTCTTCGAAAACAAGACACAAGATGATGGAGAACGATGGGAGAAGTGAGATGGGCATGACCATGACCATAAACCGCCCTACCTTGTGTAGGACCGGGCACGTTATATAAACGGGATGGCATGTTCAGCTTCGCTCTCAAACGCATGGATGGCTATGAGAGGCTGGGAATGGGGGGAATGGGCTGGGCTGGTTGGTTGCCGAGTTGGCAGGTAGGTATGTACGGACTACGGAGTACATACGTAACTTGTGTTGGCTGCGCACAACGCAAGTGGCGCAGTTGGTCGGAAGTTGGCTTGGAACAAGCAAAGATGGAGCTGCCGCAGCCCCTGACTCGGCGCAGTATCCTTGCACAGCCGCATCGTTGGGCAGGTTGTCGACAGGGGAAGCTGGATGTATCATCATGTACATACTGTATCGGTGAGGTGAGTGCCTGAATTGCAATCCGCGTCGCCACCTGCAGCTCTTGTAAGTTGTGAAGTGAATGTATATAGAGTACCTACTCTAGAGTCTACTCTGTATGGACGGACGACTTCAATTGCATTCTGTCTGTTGAGCAGTGTCCAGTGTCCACTGTCCAGGGACCGCTAGACCTTAGAGAATCGGACATTGCATCTCGTCCCTCATGGTTACAACGACACGTTACGTCATCATCTGCACCGTCGCTCAAACACGCGCGGCGCATCAAGCCTCGCGCAAATCCTGAGGTCCATTGTGGATGTGGACGCGCAACTTGCAAGACACTGCAGACAGACAGACGCACGGGATGGGCGCAGGGGTCGCAACGATTCCCCGGCAACCACTGCCAACAGCTTCCCCGTGACGACAAGCCTCTTTACGGATTTAAGCCTTGGTCTGTGTGTGATGTCACGGTTCTGTCTGTGCTCTGCTGCTCCGAAACCTGCGCATAAACTGAGCCCGGTAACCGCATGATTCGTGGCAGTCCAAACCGCCCTCTTCGAGTAACGTGGACTGGACCCGTCGTTTCATCAGTTCCTCTTTACCATTTGGGTGCTGATTCTTAATAACGGACCACAGTGTGCCGGGAGACCGGGACTCTTTGCATCTGCAAAGAATCTGCCTTGCTCTGCCTCGCCCGTGGTGCTGCCTGCATTGTTCGCCTTGAAGCTTCCCGCACACACAGCCCATCGTTAGCTTGGACGACCTCCTAAATATAGAAGCACTCAGCCAGTTCTCAAAGGCCAAGTCCACCTCAACAGAGTACTGTCTTGCCATTTCCCGTCAACCTGCGAACCAAGCCGACTACGGAGTAACTCTGTAGACAGTAGAGGGCACTCTCGGCAAAGTTGTCATCCATCGCAGAGTGCACTCAAGTTCTCAACGCGATGAGCATACATACATATACCTATGTTGCGGGTAAAAATTGGTGGTTCGTGCTCTGCGCCACCAAAGTGTTCTCGTATAACCCATCAAAGCCGTCCCCAGCAGAGAAACGAACGGCAAGATACCTTCGCGCGGGACCCCCATTTTGAACAAGGACGTTGACAAGCTTTTTGGGCGGCCCACAAGCCTATGGCCCCACAAGGCTGTGACTGGGTAAGTACAGGTACCTGAGAAACCAACAAGCTTGTTCAAACGCCTAATTTCCCGAAGCTTGTGGCTTGTGTAATCTTGTATGACCACGCAAGCTTGTGCGAACACGCAAGCCGATGCGTGTACAAGGTAAGGTCTCTAAAAGCTTGGGCAAATATATAATCTTAGGAGACTACACATCTGCGAAGTTCGGCATTCACACAAATTTTTCACAGTAGCCCAGCTGGTGTGGAAAATCGCTTGTCAATTGTAGCTATATACCTAATTGCAGAAAATATCTACGAGCCTTCGAAAAAGCTACCGACTCTCGTTCGTTACCTGATGGAGGCCGTGTCCCATCTCTAAATTAGGCCTTGCCCAATTGATCGTGAAGCCTACCTCTTCTGATCGCCGCCCCCTACTAATTCCGTGGCACCCGAGTCCATTCACAGCCGACGTCTTCCGTGAGGTATTGCGGCTGATGAAAATGCTATAGCCGCGATGCTGCTCAACAGAATCACAATTCTTTAATCATGACGCACTTGCCTGGCTTACCACCAAGCGATGCAAAGCCAAGTCAGACGCGACACCGCTTTTGACCGTGCATTGGGAACTTACCAAAACGCCGGAAGTAGCCTCAGAAGCAATTGTGAAGCCGACTAATTGCCTCACCGTGAAAAACCTCAAGGGGAGACATGTTGGAAGGTAGCTTACCGGCAGCCAGGTCCATCCATTCTTGTCTGTCTCTCTGCGGAAGCTCGTCTCTCGCCAGACGCAGAGTTGGCTCGCTAGTGTAATGAGCAACCGACCACAGAGAACATATCGGGATGATTGAGAGCAGTACTATCACGCCATGATCAGCCATCAATTATAACAGTCGTGATGCGTGGGCATGGGTAGGTAGGCAAGCATCTCTTACGCAGAAATCCGCTAAATCGGGCAATCCGAAAAATACCCTGGCAACATCCGATGAGCTTGACGCGTAGCATTGACTTGGTATCGCGGCTATCATGTCAGTAGGGGATCCTGTTGTTTGAGTATCAGCGCATATCCTATGGCCCGCGGGAGGGTGAACATCAACCGACTGTGACAAAAATTTCTCAGCCGACAAATTCTCCACTTTTAACTCAGCGCTCATCAAAAAATCCGACCACCAACTGAGGTCGAACTCTGGGAGTACCTGCCACATTCCGTCCACGACGTATTTTTTTTCACGCGCATGTACCACTGCTTCCCCCAGGGCACTGCTTCCCCCAGGGCACTGCTTCCCCCAGGGCACTGCTTCCTCCAGGGCACTGCTTCCCCCAGCGCTAGAGCACGCCCGCGAAAAGATTTCTCCGGCTTTCTTGTCTCCTTGCAACACAAATACTGGCGGGCGATTCAACTTCATCCCTCCTACGGGACCCTACCTTGTAGATTATCGACAAACCCTCGCGTTGCGAAAAAAATCATTTGCTACCCCTTCTCACTCAAATCACTTGTGGCATTTCTTCTTCACTATGCAAGCGCACACTCCTGACAATGATGCACCTCGTCAAGGTCCCGGCGCACAAGATACCGGCGAACAAATCTTGCCTTCCATGGAAAGGCATGGTTATGCTCCTGATACCGCTGCACCTCTTCACGAGTCCGCGGAACGAATCTTGTCCTCCTTGGAACCTGATCAAGAAACATCGATCATCGACTTCGAGCAGCTCGTGTCGTCAGAATCAGGCGTACAAGTATGAAGCCTGATCTACCCATTATTGCATGTGCGAATTGGATTTAATAAAATTGAATATCAATCAACGAGTACTTCCGTCGCGGCCATACGCTGCGCTTCAGGGCGAAGGAAGACTCGCCTCGCTTCGCTTCGGGTTGGAGAGCGTGGGGCTGGAAAAGTGAGGATTGCGATGTGGGAGTTTTGCGGATAGGATGGCGGTTGCGGACGTGCATGTGTGCCCACTGCCCAGTGCCCACTGCTTTCGGCGCCAAATTGCCTGCGCAGGTGTCCCTCCGGGGGCCCTTCCGGGGGATTATAGGGGCCCGTCAGTGGTCACAGCACCGTCAGGCAGCGCGGGATGGCGTGCGACTGCGTCGCCGCCGCAATGGGATGCTTTGCCCTGCTGCAATCGCGAACCGCAGTAAGAATCGGGATGCAGCGGGCAAATTTAACCTTACGGAAAGACACTGATTATTTCGCTCGAGTGTAATTTCGCTCGAGTGTAAGTTTGCCATGTGCCATGACTTGGGGTGTGATTTACGGTTGGTGCGCGCTTTGGCTCAACCTTGCGTAGGTATTGAGGCCAACTTTCATGCGAGAGATGCACAATTGAGTACAATCTCTCGACTTTTGGCGGCTCAGTTGAATGACGGTCGCCGTAGGCAGAGTGTTTTCATGCGACGCGGAGGAGAATTGAGGAAATTTTATGGGCGCTCCTTGTACTCGGGTACCTATAACTACAGTAAATTCAGCGGGTTTTCAGAGTACTCTGTACATCTCATGATTCGACTTCCCACCCTACACCACCTCACAGCATTTCAAAACCGTCACTTCACCCATGGAAAAAACCGGAAATATGTCTCGATTGGAGCGTTTCATATCTCATTAGAAGCGCTGATTCTCTCTCTTTCATATATGGTATACAAGCTTGTGCGCAAAGGCAGTTTTCCGGATAACGATGTTAGATATCATTCATTGTTGAAATCTCATCAGGTATTTTGTTTGGCCCACGCCAACAACCATCGCGGCTCGCTGCATCTTAAGTCGGAATTTGTACATGATGTTTAACCTCAATCCCGAGCGTGAAAACAGTAATCAGTCAGCCTCGACTGGAAAAATGGCCGAGGTGCCGACTTGATGTGAGCTTGATTGTGCGCTCGATTGGCCGTGCATCTAGTATCTGTACAATACGTACATACAGGAATGAAACACCACACAGTACATCATGATTCATGCCAGTAGATTATACATATCAACAACACACATAGACACAAAGGGGCACACGCCATCAATCGCGATGTTATTGAATATCGTATCGTTGCCGACAATGTTTGATTGATGTTCATTATTGATGATGTTGAAGGAGTCCTACCGAACGTTCGCAAAACATAGCTTCACCATTGGCCAATGCATGCGCGCAGCGGAGCCCTGGGGGAAGCAGTGCCCTGGGGGAAGCAGTGCCCTGGGGGAAGCAGTGCCCTGGGGGAAGCAGTGCCCTGGGGGAAGCAGTGGTACATGCGCGTGAAAAAAATACTTCGTCGACTGAATGCGGCAAGTGCCCCTAGTGGAAGCCGTGTATTTTGAAAATGAGAACTGAGTTTTTTTGTGGAGAATTTTCAGCCTGAGAAATTTTTGTCACAGTCGGTTGATGTAGCCCCTCGGCCCGCGGCGGGAATTTTGTCCGTTGTACGATGGGAACAGAACACGTACAGGCGGTGTTTCAATATCGGGTTCGTGTGCACCATATCTTGGACTCAACTCAAACTCAGAAGTTACCCAGCGATCTCTCTGTGACTCGACAGGCTTTTATCATCGAGCATGAGGCAAAGGGACAAACACACGAGGTCCATTTCACGGTGACGCCTGGCTGCTCTCGTTAATCAGTTCTTACCAGCTCCTAAAGCTGTCAAAATCGTGGGCGGGAAAGCTGACGGCTTGATACTACCTTCTGTTAGAAGTGATACAGCTTTCGAAGACTGTTGTTGAATGTCAGTGACAAGTGTTTCAGGAGGGAGAGATTGGGTGGATGCGCGATGAGGAGAATTTTGCTTGATGTGTCTTTTTTGCCTTTAGGGCTTGCGTCACGCGTGTGCGCTGTGTGGGGCAGGTTGATATGCAGCAAATCAATTCGCACGATTTAGTCTGCTTACGGGTACCTGACGTCACCGCTGCCAACCCTCTCAAAGTTTGGGCAACACTGTCAGAGCCTTAGAGGCATGAGGACAGCGGCAAAGGCATGTTGATATGATGCACTACGAGGGACAAAGCATGTAATGCATACGTATGGGAGTGTAAAATCATGTGACACATACGTATAGAGTGGAAAAGCATGTGGTATATACGTATCCGAGTGGCGAGACATGTTCCTGTGCGCAGAAACATGTGCACACGGAGACGATATCTAGCGATGGCGTAGTTTGGCGAGAGGCCAGAGACTGAAGCCGTCATCATTAGACCCCTAGCTTGTATATCAAATCATCAATACTATCTCTCAGTCTCTTGAGCATACTTCACTCTTGGCAGACCCCTAACACTCTGACAAACACCCACTCAGTTCACTGCAAACCGCGACCACGACTTATTGGCGAAGCGAAGCGGAGCCATTTTTGGCGAAGCGAAGCGGAGCCATTTCTCCATCCCCGAGGCTCTAAAGTCTGGATGTGCTTAGTCAGAAAAGCTTGGCGAGATGATTGGCTCTCGTTGAATCCAAGATCTGGGAATGATTGGCTCTCGTGTGCTCTCGTGAACCGACGTCAGGTGACGCAAGGACTCTGCTTTTGTACTGAGCCAACACTCAAGTCAATACAAAAACACTTATTTTGCTCCCCCGATAATCTGACAACAACACAGGTGTCAACAACGGGCCTTTGAACAACACAACACTTTACGACGTCTCAATACCTATACAATGTCTACCGAAGCCGGACCTTCGAACAGACGCCGGATACTTTCTGATACGGAAATCGACGATACCACATCCGAACCTTCGAAAAGACGCCGGATGCCTCCTCCTACGGAGCTCGACGATACCGCATCTGAAGGAAGTACGCGTCAATCATCCCCTACTACGGAACCCGAGAATAGGAGAGTCCCCCGACAACCTACTACGGAACCCGAGAATATCGCACACGAAGGAAGTACACGGCAATGTTCGAAATGCTCACACACCCTCCCGATCTCTCACTTTGCCTCCGCCCGCCGACCCTCTGTACTCACCAAGAGATGCGTGCGATGCCGGAATCATGGTAGGCAAGTCCCCGGGCAACGCCAGAATCGCGGTAGCTCTCCCGAGAATATACGAGGCCCGAGCGAGTATAACCGGCTTGCAAACGAGACCTCTTCGCAACAAGATCGCCGCCGGAGACTTGATCGAGACGACCGCGCATCCCGGGCACTACGGCGTAATGGAGGAGAAGCAGTTTCGATAGCTCCGCGCCCGGTTTCTTTCGTTTGCGGCGAATGCCGGATTCGACGCCCATATCTTGGAGCTAGGTCTCCGCGAGATGGCATATGCTTCTATTGCACCCTCTCCTCGCCTGCGCCTCTCGGAGAGCAGGTCAAGTGGTGTTTCCGCGGCGAACATGCCACTACCCGGGATTCCTTTCTTTACCGCGACATTGAGTATGAATCGTGTCTCGAACACGAAGAACACCTACCGCCTTCAACCCCCTTTCGATAGCCCCGCGCCCGGTTTCTTTCATTTGCGACGAATGCCGGATTCGTCGCCCATATCTCGGAGCTAGGTCTCTGCGAGAGGGCATATGCTTGTACTGCACCCTCTCCTCGCCTGCGCCACTCGGAGAGCAGGTCAAGTGGTGTTCCCGCGGCGAACATGCCACTACGCGGGATTCTTTCCTTTACCACGAGACTGAGTACGAATCGTGCCTCGAACACGAAGAACACTTTCCGCCTTCAACCCCCGCTCCGGAACCTGAAACCTACCACGATATCTCGCCGGATAGCGGTATCCCCCCGACTACAGGTTTCTCACATAACGTAGATACATTGTCCGCGAGAACTCTCGCAGAACGCCTCTGCCTTCCCGCCCTTTCCGAATCGGACTATGCGCTGTTCACAAAGTTCGCGAAAGCCATTGAAGAAGAATATCCTTTTCGAGAGTGTTTACGGTGCTCCCGTCGTTCGATAAGCCGGGTTAAACTTAATGCAGCCGGTATCTGTCAAACCTGCCGCAACGACGAGGGCTCCGGGGTCCCCCGGTTCTCATCCGAAAACAACCTCGACCCCGGAGGGGTACCGACGCATCTCCAGAAACTTACGGACATCGAGGAGATTCTCATCGCCCGCGTACAAACCGCCGTGAACGTCTTTCAAGTGCGTGGCGTACAGTATCAGTACCGCGGGCACGTTGCCCACTTTCTAAAGGATACCCCTCGCCTTTACGCAAAGCTGCCGTTACTGCCTCAAGACGCTGAAGTTTTACTCCTTCGCCCGCGCGACCTAACCACCGGTGAGCTTTCTTTCTTCAAGGGAATGTTTACCGTACGGCGGTCTGTTGTCCAAGCGTGGCTTGACTTTCTACGCCAACACCACCCCAAGTACGCGGACATCGAAATTGATCACGCCGCCCTAGCCGCGCTCCCGGAGGATGGCGACGTGATGCACGATCTACCCACCCAAATTGAAGAGCAAAGTAAGCCTTCTCCTCTTCCCGCTCCCTCTCCCCTTTTTTTCCTCTCCGCCCTACTCTCTGTCCCCTACTCCCGGGTACTTCGTCTAACTTAACAAATAGGAGAACCGGAACCGGGTCAGGCCCCAGACGTAGGCCCGGATCACGCTCGCCGGGAGGGTGAAACCCCAGATATCCGGCCTACGCAAGCATTTGGAGGGTTCTCACAACGAATACCGGGTTTCGGCCCCGAGAGTGAGGATGACGACGGAGAAGGATTTGGAGATTCTTCGGGACGAGGACCGGGGTTTGGATTTGGAGATTCTGACGACGAGTCCGGACTCGGAGAAGAATTTGAAGATTTTGACGACGAGTTCGGACTCGGAGAAGAATTTGAAGATTCTGACGACGAGTTCGGACTTGGACAAGGATTTGAAGATTCTGATGACGAGTACGGACTCGGAGAAGATTCTTCGCGACGAGAGCCTGATACTGGTCCTGAGAACCAGGACGACGAGTACGAACTTGGAGACGTAGCGGTACCGAACCTACTGGCGAACCAGAGCGATCTCTCCGCCCTCCGCGACCGGGTAGGGGGCGGGCTACTTCCCAACGCTACCCCGGACCTTCCGCAACCCTCCGCCCAGCCATATCTTTCGATACGAGGACGTACTGCAGCGGATACGCCGCTAGACGAGTGGGCTACGGATGGCGGACTTCTTTCGCTTACGTTCCCTAGCCTCTATCCCTACGGTAAGGCAGATTGGTGGTCGGCAAGGCCCCGAAAGGTATCCTTAAAAGAATACATACAGTATCTCCTTCTCTATAAGGACGGGCGGTTTGCGAGGCACTCAAGATGGAGGTACGTTGTCTTCAACATCCTCTATCGACAGTACACCCGTAGCGGCTCGTCCTTTGTCGCTAGGAGGTTTACCGAATCCCGGACGATTACCGCAGACGAGGTACGGGAGGCTTTCGAGGACCCGGAATCCGGACAGGCACGGCACCTCCTTAACTCCATCGTACGGCAGAGTACGAAGATTAAGGGTACGCGGGCGTATTGGGGTAACCAAAGGCATGAACTCGAGGCGTACGTCCGCGCCCTCGGCAACCCGAGCCTTTTCATGACGGCGAGCGCCGCCGATTTACACTGGCCTTCTCTACTGCGCTACTCCGATGATTACGATGCGTGGCAGAACGCGGATTCGACAGAACGGCTAAAGATTTCTCGGAAGTTCCTACGAGAGAACCCGCATCTAGCCGCCGAGCACTTTCAACAACGGCTAGATAGCTTCTTTCGTATTGTTCTCAAGGAGAAGTTCCGTTACACCGATTATTGGATTCGTTACGAGTTTCAAGGACGCGGTAGTGTGCACGCACATTGGTTTCTTTGGACCCCGGAGACTCCTACGGTGGATATCAAAAACGAACAGAGTTGCCAGAACTACGCGCGCTTTTGGGGACTACACCTGACGGCGATAAACCCCGATCCGACGCGTCAAGCCGCGCCTATGTCGAATCCCGCTATCCAATCGACGGCTAACGAGGTACGGAACGATCTTGAGTTTCTCTCGGATATCGTTAATCGGGTACAAAAGCACAAGTGCAGCTATCCCGGTTGTCTACGCCGCCGTACAAGACGGAACCCCCGGGACAATAAGATGTACTGTCGATTCCACTTCCCGCGAGACATTATACGCACGCCGGAAGTCTCTAAACGGCGGAATCCCCGGTATCCGATGTTTTGCGCTGAGTCAAACGATAACGCCATGAACCACTATAATCCTGTGGCAATCATGGCGTGGCGCGCGAACATGGACATCACGCCGTGTACTTCGATCCATGTAGCCCTCGATTACATTGCCAAGTATTGTACGAAGGCGGAGGTCCCGACGGCCTCCTATACAGATATAGTCAAGAGCGTCCTCCCGCATGTGTCGGATTCGAGACCGGTTGTCTCCCTCGCCGCGAAGAGCCTCAATAAGCTTCTTGTGGAGCGAGATTGGGGGTCGCAAGAAGTAGTCTTTCTCCTATTCGATCTTCCGCTCGTAGAGGGTTCTCGGATTGTCCTTACCCTCGATTGCCGGGCCGAACAGGATCGAGACGCCGTAGTAGACGTACCGGGTACCGACGGGAACCAGCAATCCACGCGGCCGAGGAGAAGCCTCTACGTCAAGTATCTCGAACGAGACGGACAGTACGAGGCTACTACGCTGTTCACGTTTCTAACCCGGCATAACACGAAACGTCCGCAGCCGCACCGACTTTCCCGACAGGGTCCCGGATCGGATTATCCGCTATGTCCCTCGCTACCGTTCAGATCCGGAACACCCAACCCACGCCGATTACTGCCGCCTAAAGGTGGTTCTACACCTTCCGTGGCGTGTATACCCGAGTCTCCCGCTTACGATTGGTTCGTTACTTCTAATGGTAATAGTCAGACAACTATATACTAACTCTACTTTAGATTCTACGGAGTACGATACATGGGAGGCCGCCTTCCATCACCTACGGAATAGGGATCCTCGTCGGCTACGGTTTGACTACATCGACGAGATCCCTCCTCCCGAGGAGGAGGAGGAGGAGGAGGAGGATGAGTTCGAGGCTCCGGATGTCGAAGAGGAGACTAGCCATGCTTTTTTTCAAGAGCTACTCAACGCGGGACTCGGCGACGCGGGCCACGGTAACCCCGATGACCTATCATCTCGTCCGTTAGATCTTAGTGCGAATTGGCATGCCTCCGTCGGGAAGCATCGCCAGGAACTTCCGGAACTCCTTCTCCCGACGGCAAAAGACGAGTATTGGAACTCGGTCAAGGCGTCCACGTCGATTAACCTCGACTACGGGACCGAGGCATCAAATGCGGAAGCCTCCTTGAACCCGGAGCAGCGTTTACTGTTCGAAACGGTCGTCGAACACTATGGACGTGCCATAGACGGTCTTAGCCCGGATCCGCTCCGGATCAACGTAGACGGTCGCGCGGGAACGGGCAAGTCCTATACGATACAGCTCGTATCGTCGCGGCTAGAGACGATGCAACGTTCTCGATTTCCTACGTCGCCGCGTAGGAGTCCCGTCGCGAGGATCGCCCCCACCGGCGCCGCGGCGAACGGTATCCAAGGCTATACGGACCACGCCTACTTTGGCCTTCCTGTTCAAAAGGTTCGAAACCCTCTCCCCACTTGGCCCCGACGGCGTAGGCGCTCTTCGAAGGCGTTTGGAGGGTGTTAGCTACCTAATTGTCGACGAGAAATCCATGATTAGCTTAGTTAAGCTTGCCTGGATTGATCAACGTCTCCGACAAGCCTATCCGGAGTCGAACGACGACCCTTTTGCCGGGTTCAGTATCATTGTTGCCGGCGATTTCTACCAACTCCCACCCGTTAGCGGAATGGCCCTCTTCGAAGCCCGACCTGTTACGACAGTGGCTATAGCGGGTAAGAATGCCTACGAGGCTCTCTCGGTCACGATTCGATTAGTTACTCTCGTTCGGCAAAGCGATACGGACGCGACTAGCATTGCCTTTCGACGGGTCCTCGAGAATATGCGCCAGGGCAATCCGGACCTTACGGACTTTCGAACTCTCGAGCCCCGGTTGCTTTCTAGGCTCGAGAGACGAGAACGGACTACTTTTGAGGAACAGGCCGTCTATCTTTTTGCAACGCGTGACAGCGTCAACGAAATGAACTACTCACGCCTACGCGATGCAGATGTACCTGTCCTACTCCTCCGCGCACGGCATAGTCACCCGCGGTGTGCTACCATCTCGAGTAAGGACTTCAACGACCTCACGGCCGAGCTGCTCCTCAGTATCGGGGCACGGGTTATGCTGACGACGAACATTTGG
Organism: Claviceps purpurea; assembly: GCA_029405325.1. Taxonomy (NCBI): domain Eukaryota; kingdom Fungi; phylum Ascomycota; class Sordariomycetes; order Hypocreales; family Clavicipitaceae; genus Claviceps; species Claviceps purpurea. Next base: position 3,679,024 of record CM055782.1, on the reverse strand, counting down.
ACGGAGGCCGGTCTCGTGAACGGGAGTCGCGGTTACGTTGTCGATATCGTTTGGCATGCCGATGTTACCGATCCCCGTACCACCCTCCCGGCGTATATCCTAATCTGCTTCCCGAAGTATACCGGTCCTGCTCTCCCGTATGATATCCCCGGGGTCCCGATGCCTTCGAAGGTAGTCCCGATCTTCCCCTGCCGCCGGTACCGTACGCAGAATACTACGAGGACGTCTACGGACAATCAATGGAGAGAACAGTTCCCTCTTATGGTCTCGTACGCGATGACGATCCATAAGTCTCAAGGAATGACTCTCGACCTCGCAATAGTAGATCTGAAGGCCAGGGGTACTCCGCGGGCGTTAGGGCTACTTTATGTTGCCCTATCCCGGGTGCGGCGTCTTGAGCACCTAGCTATCTTTGCGGACATTACCCTCGACGATATCCGACCGAACGTTACCCGCGCACTTGAGGCACGCCGGCTAGACGAAGAAAATCGGGCTCGGCAGGTACTCCTCCCTCCCTTGGGGCCCCCTATGCCACGAACGCCGGATCTGTTAACGCCCCGTCCTCTTACGTTCTCTACGGGTGCGTCTACGGGTAGACGAGAACGCGAGAGGGATAGGGAGGGTACGCCAACGCCTCGGGGTAGGTAGCTGTTTATATTGTAGTAGTAATTTGTAACAGTAGTAGTGGAAACGTCAAATACAGTATACCTACGTTGAATATGAAGTATCTATCGTGTCTGCTTAAGTGTACGCAAATGCACAAGGTATCTACGATGTCTAGTCAAGTACGGTGTGTCCACATACGGTGTGTCCACGTGGCACGTACTGTGTGTCCTTGAGGACAGCTATTCCAAATTTCCAACAATCCGTCAAGAAGGATTTGAACCCCGCCCAGCTTCGCCCCTTCGCCCACGGCGTCACCATATTAGAACTTCAATGGTTCATGATGTTAAAAATGCAAAAACAAGAGAAACGATTCAAAACAAATCCGAGAAAGGTGGAATGTACATATTCATTTTCCCACAGCATGTTTCAATATAGAATAAGACTCAAATCATCAGAATACAGCGTGTCACGGGCTGCACAGGACATATTCGACTGTGTGATGATCAAAAATATCCATATAGGGTAACGTCACGTGCCCAAATACGTCATCTGAAAGTCGAGAGTTCGAGGAAAATTTGGCAATCTTGATACCCTCGAACGCGCCTCACACGAATTCGTAAATTTACGGACATGAGTGCTTCAAATCCAATCCCACCGCCCAAGCTGCCCTATCATAAGTCGTCATTTTATGTGAGTCCAGGGTAGGTGATGAGAGTTAAGGGGTAAAGGGGATGAGGCACGAGATTGCTCGCTAGACACAGTATTCGCAATTTTCTCACGGATTGAACAGTACATTTAATTCTGCCGTTGTGACCATGCATTGTAATCATATCAAATGAATGACCCTATATACCCATCAAAAAGTCCTCCAAGGGCGACAGCTTCGTACAGAAGGCGTGCATCGTCCCTGAAGCGATGAGGCCATCGCGGTGAGTTCACCATGAATGGCTTATCTCGGCGACTATCATTTTAAGGAACTTCCATACGGCCGTCCTCCTTTTGCGTTGCCTGCCGTTGGCAAGAAGAATTCGTCAAGATGATCTTTCCCTCGCCCTGGTGAAGTGAGGTCCAGATCGCTTGTCGGCTCGTTCGTGTCGTTCTCGTGTCGTTCTCGTGTCGCATGAGTCGTGGGGCGATTGGCTGATGGCCATCATCAATCTTGCCCTCATCAGGGGTGGCTGTCCTTCTAGCGCAGACTCGCAGCGCTGACTCTAGGCGTCCATAAGTGAAAAACAAATCGCCCCCCGGTAAGGGCGAAATCAATGAACAAGCTTGTAGGCCGCTCCCAAGCTTATGCGTGCAACCAATAAGCTTGTTCAAAATGGGGGTCCCGCGCGAAGGTATCTTGCATCGCGGCACTTGAGGCCGCTTCGTCTCCACTTGTTATTGGCCAGCTTAGCAGCCGACCTCAACTCCAGCTTGTTCGATGTACCTAGTCATCTAAAAGCGCGTGGCACGGTTACGGCAATCTTGTGTCAACATTCGCGGGTAGTTAGCTGGGTCACCTTCTCTTCGGGATTCCTTTTCTAGAACTCCTCGCTTGACGTATCGTCATTCATGACCACGGCTATCTGGCACGCTGTTGTCGTAGACGATGCTCGCTATCATTAAATGCGATAATCGCGTTGCATTCAGTGTCGTTGATGTGCCCCAACCTTGAGCCGACATCTCTGGGCGCATACGTTGCATATTTGCTTGAGGGTATAGATATGGCTCTGCGCGGAATCGCGGATTGAGGTTGCGTGGTGAGCATCGCTGGGGTCGAATTATCGTGTCGACATAACATTGGTGCTCATGGCGTTGTGGAATCTACTTTCCCTGTTGACGACACCATGTGAAACAATGTAGGTACTACATGCACCACTTAGCCATGGCACGTGAAAGTGCATTGTCATGGCACATTGTACATGGCGAATTTAGGCCCATCTCCAACCGGCAAACGGGATAGTAGCATCGATTGCATCGGGACCGACCAGGTAGGTCATTACTCCCTGTGTCGGGTCTTCCCCGAGTTCGACCAGCGATTTCAGTGATGCCAGCGCCTGCCAAGATTAGCGAGATTCTCGAATGGGCATTATGTAGCCTATCCAATGTGTATGATATTGAGATGCGGAGGCGGCAACGAATGCAGCGATGTAACCATGCCCGCATGCAGAGTCAGAACTTAGAAGTCGTGGGGTTTAAAGCCATACTCGTGAGTCGTGGCATACTTCAAGCTTTGTCCCTCGCAAAAAGATACGGTTCGCAGCCACCGCCGGAATCTGGCGTGGCACACAACTTCGAGTGTCTCTAAGCTAGATGGACGAGGTTTCGGTCCTTGTGTCTCCGACGTCCTGGTTATGTACCTAGTAGGAGGTAGGTACGAGTAGGTAGGTATGTATGTCAAGGTTAGGTAGGTAGCTGAGAATCGTCATGGGGCATCAAATCAGCAATAGACATGGATGCTCAGAGTATTGACAGACCCCGCATTTAGGTCCTCACGTTGCAGCCCAACGTACGGGGTAATCTTTCTGATCTTTATCGTTATTGATGTTGCATTTCACCCAGGGACAGGGAAGATGCTTTTGAGGAAGAAAACAGAACAATACGACGAGGGGGAAAAGGCATTCCGAAGGTAATTATCCACGATTAAGCAGCCGCGTGAAAGGGAGCAAGGGATAGAAAACACCGTGAATGGCATCTCGATGTTGATTGCACCCGATGCAACGAGTCATGGATGCGCGAATGCAGTCTGCGAGCACCAGGACTTCTCGAGCAACAACTTATTATTACAAGTCCAAACTTCAGATTTCAGAGTTCAGACTGTGGGATCTTCAAAGTTCAGACTTTGGCGGGTGGAGACTTTCATTGTGGGACTGCGGGGTCTCACAGTCCTGTGTCGCAATCTGCGTCGCACATCGCCTCGTCGTGACTCTATTCGCGATCAAAGATGTTCCATCTGGATCTGCAACTCCAGCGCGTTCTCAGCGCTCGCCCATCTCGCCTGCCCTGAAAGGCCCTGAAAGGCGTACTTGTTCCTATCAGGTTTCATCGAGATTTTGTTTCGGTCTATGTACATATGTACCTAGATCTGGAGACGCAGAAGCGGCTCTGCCATGCCCGCCGAATTCAATGCTCCCAGTCGCATCAATCTCCACTCGGCACCAACTTTGGAACGTTTAGCTCCCCGTCCGGCTCCAGCCTTTATCGCCCCGTCCATACCTACCGACGACCGTATCCTGATCAGCTGAGCATTGAGCAGTGAGCAGCAGCCTCAGGTACATACCTATGTATCGTCTTCTCGTCGCTTGGCCAGCCAACAGCTTCACACGGACCGCGATTCCCTACCCCTTGGCCGACACGGCTTGCGGGAGGGGAGCATCACGAGATGCTGATTATTCCCCCCAGCTCCCCTGCATCTTTCCGAGACGTGGGCTAGGCGCAAAGGCCAGTGAAATACATATATAGCTATATTGGAAGCCGCAGCGCTGCTTCTTGAGAAGATAGAAGCCACTGTCTAGAATCTAGATACATCCCCTTATTAATAAGGTTGGGACTCGGACCCTGTAGCCAGCAAGCTTCGCAAGGCGGCCGTTCGGCCCATCGCGATACAAAGTGCCGCTTGCTCCCACCCTCGGCCTTTCGCCCGCCGTCGAAACAACTCGCTCTTGGCGTATCCGTCCAAGTGAGAAGACACAAAGCCGTGTGCAGAAAGTTCAGAAACCGATCGGTCGCCACTTGGGACTCGGGAGCCTTGGACCGACATCTTGGCAGACTCGTGTCGCCATGTCCAACCCGTTCTCCGGATCTGCAGGCACTCACTTGTGACTTGACCCATCCCTCTGATTCCCGTCCACCTCCCGACTACAGAGTAGATACTTCCTAGTTCCCCCGTACACTATAACATTATTAACGCCTCGCCTTCGCCCGCCCCCAAACGCAGGCTCAAGCACCACAAAACTTGGCTTTTTGTCGCCTTGCTCTACCTCGCACTTGACGGGCGTCTAAACTCTTCTCTTTCATCCCCCCCGATGACTTCGCCCCTTCTTGCCCCCCTCATCGCCCTGATTCTGTCACACGCATCCGGATTCCGGACCTGTGCCTACATCTAGCGTCTCCATTTTGAGCCTGCCCTGAATTGCGCTACGATCGCCTCGTGGTCCGCCTGTTCATGCAAGAAGCTCGACCTCTTGTGCCTTGACGTGAATCTGGCCCCGACAGCAGCAAGCGTCGCCGTTGGACATTAGGTACCTACAAACCTCAGTCCTGGAGTCACGGTGATCACGATTCACCACAGTGCGCCCGCTGCCGCTCCCGCACCCGCTCTCGTGTACGGTGTCGGCCGTCTTTTTATCAGTCCACCCAAGTCCACACTTCAGTCATAATCTCCGGTCCGGCTCTCCCAGCTCGTCCATCCTGCGCCCGTGACGCCGACGGTTACGCAAGAGCAGCATTCCCTCCGATTCGACTTCTTCTTTACCATCGACATCCGCCCGGGAATCGCTGCTGATACCGGACCCAGCTGTTTGTCTCGCCTCACCCAGATCCAGCCAGTCTCTGTCAACCCAGACCCTGCGCTGCACGCACGAGCAGCCACGCACGACCGCTTCCAGGCAGCTTCTGTGCAGCAGAAAGCAAGCGCCGCCCGCGCTGCCGCCACCCCTCTCCAAGCCGCCACGACCATCATTGTGCCTTTCGACTGTGGCAGCAGCGACGTCATCAGCCAAACCTTGGACGTCTCCATTTTCTTGCAGCAACTCATCTTGGCTCTTCAGTCTTGACCTCAATCAATCCATTCGAAGCCGAGCGCGAGCCTGTGCGGACAATTCTTGCAGGACGCACGCATTCGCTCTTTCTTCTCTTGCCTTCCATCTCCGACCGCGCTCGACTCTTTCGTTGCGACCCGTCCAAGACGAGCCACGGGCAACCAGAGAAGGTCAGGTCTGCAGTATTGGCCTCACCTTGCCCTTACTCTGCCATCGAACAAGTACCTTATCATCATTGTCCTCACTTGGCCCCGCTGCACCAGAGGCACACCGCGACCGCCGACAAGCCTTCGCGAGCAATAGTTCAGGAGCCTCAACACTCGCCACGCAGATAGTCGAAAGCTCCAGCTTCGCGTTTCCATACGATCCCGATCCTTACTCACCACCACGAACGGAGCAGGAGACACAGTATCGACCGCAAACCTCTTGCCAATTGAGAGTAGGCACACAACTCCTTCTCGTGCTGGTTCCTCGTTGTCAATTGCTTACGGCCGACAGTTACATTACCCAACCCAACGATCTCTCTCCCCACCGCGCGCCGATGGGCAATCAAGCCTCCAAAGATGGAGGTGGTTCCTCCGCGGGCAAGGGTTCCGGCTCTGATGCTCTACAGGCATACCCCTCCATCAGCAGGTCTGATACCAAAGAATCCTCACGATCTCTCCGCTCGTTTCGGTCCAAGATTCCTGGAAGCAATAGCAGCAAGTCTTTGAATACCGACAGCCCCAGGAACTCGACCTTGCTGGCTAATGGCGAATCTAGCGGCGACAAGACGCTCGACGCGGGCTCGGTTCGCTCTGGTCGCAGCGGTCGATCGAACGGCTCCAACAGGAACAGTCGCAGCGAGACTCCACATTTGAGGCACAACTCGACCGATATGTCATCGATGACAGATGATGGCAACTATGATGAACAGCCACCTCCTTCGCCAGGTCTTCCTGCTAGTGCCAAAGGCGCAGCTCACGATGTCTCCGCCGCACAGGCGTCGGGCGAGGTCGATCATGTTTCTGATCAGCCACCTACAGCCTCCAATGCTAGCGCCACGGCACACATGCAATCCCCCGGAGCCTCCATCCTCGTCAAACGAGACAGCGAGGTCAACAATGTTGTGGCCTCTCCTTCCATGGACTCTCCCACAAAATTCGATTCCAATGGCGGCACTGTGGGCATGGCGGACATCAAAGATATGGACCTGGATGACTACATCAAGCGGTTGCTGGATGCTGGGTACGCCGGCAAAGTAACCAAGAGTGTATGTCTCAAAAATGCCGAGATTGTCGCCATTTGTCAGCGAGCACGAGAGGTTCTTTTGTCTCAGCCGGCGTTGCTGGAGCTGGACGCACCTGTCAAGATTGTGGGGGACGTGCATGGTCAATACACGGATGTGATCCGCATGTTTGAGATGTGCGGGTTCCCGCCAATGTCCAACTACCTTTTTCTGGGCGACTACGTTGACCGAGGCAAGCAATCACTTGAGACCATCTTACTCTTGCTTTGTTACAAAGTCAAGTTTCCCGACAATTTCTTCCTTCTCCGCGGCAACCACGAGTGCGCCAACGTAACCCGAGTCTACGGGTTCTATGACGAATGCAAACGAAGGTGCAATGTGAAGATTTGGAAGACTTTTATCGATTGCTTCAACACGCTGCCTATTGCTGCGATTGTGGCTGGCAAAATTTTCTGTGTCCATGGTGGTCTTTCGCCTGCGCTGAGCCACATGGACGACATCCGAAATATCGCACGGCCAACAGATGTACCCGACTATGGCCTGCTGAACGACTTGTTGTGGGCAGATCCTGCGGATATGGAACAGGATTGGGAAGCAAATGAACGAGGCGTCAGTTATTGTTTCGGCAAACGCGTTATCACCGAGTTTCTTGCTGTACATGACTTTGACCTCATCTGTCGAGCACACATGGTAGTTGAGGACGGGTATGAATTCTTCAACGACAGAGTCTTGGTAACCGTTTTCAGTGCACCAAATGTACGTTTTATCCAGCCCCGTAGTAGCAAGGTCTTCTGTCTCCTCGACAAGAAACTAACCATCTTTGGCAGTATTGTGGTGAATTCGACAACTGGGGCGCCGTCATGTCTGTTTCGTCGGAACTTTTGTGCAGTTTTGAGCTCCTCAAGCCGCTCGATTCCAGTGCACTAAAAAGTCACATTAAAAAGGGCCGTAATAAGCGACAACAAATGCTCAATAGTCCTGTAAGTGGTTACATGTGGGCCCTTGTTTCACTTTTGCTTTCCATGACCTCTGCTCTTCTCACTTCTTCCTCTTTCCCGGTTCTTTTCAGAGTTGGCTGACCAATTATCACAGCCGGCCACCGTACAACCTCAGAGCGTACCTTAGACTGGACATACGATGTCTTGTCTTTAGAGGCTGCAACATCGATTCGGTGCACTTTCAGGAAGAGTCCGATCGACAGTCGAGCCGGAACTGCATCAAATCGTTCCGAACTGGCACTGGTCTGTCAAGAATGCGCTTGCCATGAGTTACGCAGCGAATGGAACCGCTCATCACGAAACACGCAGCCTATCATTTCTATAGGGTGACATCTTTATTCACGGCTCCAACATGGTCTCGTTCTATTTTCTGTTTTCTTATTCAATTTTCATTCTACATGTTTTCTCTAATTCCCTCTCAGCAAAATTGCCTCTATGAATCTGGAATGGTTCAAGCAGGCATTTTCTGTTGCAGAATCGATGTATTAATGACAACAGTTTCAGAAGAGACTCTGGCCGGCTCAGTTCCCCCGGTATGCTTGGGATATTGGTCACGTTTGGACTTTTCGGTGATTGACTTCAACTACATACGTTTGTCTCTGATACGTTATCGTTATTGGGTTCGTGGATAAAATGGAGTCGCCTCGGGATCGCAGTTACACGACGCTATGGGACTATTCCATTTCTTTGGACTTGTACACCCGGAAATTCACCATCAAAGAGTAGCATTGACTGCATCATATATGAAGAGATGGACTACGCGATGCTTGGCGCTCTATGTAAGAGCGGGTTCCTTCGCCGGCGGAGTTTGGAGTATTTAGTTCAGACATCATATTTTGTATCTGGAGTTGTATGACTCCACAAACTGCCTCATAATACATGTTTAGAGCATATTGGGCCCATAAACACATGATTTTTGCGCATGATTTGTAGCAGTACGAAAAAAAAACACCAGATCTTTGATGTGAAGATGGACCAGTTCGCCGAAGTACCTAGAAGGAGTGAGGCTGGAGCAACCTTGCTGCGATGCGTGGCTGACCGCCTGCCTGACATGGCGAAGTGAAGCGGCAGAAAATATAGTGCAACGAGTCAACGACCACAAGAACAAAGCAGTTTTCCCCCATGCCTCCGTGATATCACCAATCGCATCCAACCCAATCATGCATGCCCAAATGTTACAAAAGGTATGCGCCCGGGCCAAACCCGAGGTTCACAAGACCGGCGTAGCCCTCCAAAACTACTTCCGCCACTTTTCCACCTCGAACCGGCTCACCACCGACGACGACAACAACACCACCAACGCAGCAGGCGCCCCCCGACCAACTCCTCCCAACTCATCCGCCACCCAACGCTCCAGAGCCGCCACTCGCGAAATCAGCAACTTCCTCAAAGGCCGCGGACGAGGCCCCTCCGAAAACGCCCCCTCGTCTTCGCCCCTTTCTCCAAACGCATCATTATCTAAACCGAGAGTCATTGATGTCCGTAGCCTGCCCCGGAGTCTAGGCTCGCGCGGCCGCACGGGAACCTTCCGCAGTCGCTTCGGACAGGATGGCCAACAAGGACAACAGCAGCAAAGCGGGGGGAACTACACGGGTCAATCTCCCTCCTCCTCCTCCTCCCCATCCTCCTCCTTTGGCGCTGGGGGCAGCCGCTTCTCCCGCGGCCCTGGAGGTGCCAAAGGTGCCAAAGGTGGCAGAGGCGGTAGGGCCGGCAGGGGCGGCCGCTTCGACAGGAACAACAGCAAAAGGGACGGAGATGGAGAGGCTGGCGATAAGAAGGACTCTTCTGAGAATACGACGCGCCGGGAGGTGAATCTGGAGATGGATGAGGAAGAAGTAGTCTTTGATAGACTGATGCGGTTCCATAGTACGACGGAGTATCAGCCTGCGTTTTCGCTCCAGTCTCTTGTGGAGTATGCGCCGAGTTTTCCGTCGGGGGAGGCGGGGAGGACGGCTATTGCGCTGGAGAAGCTGCAGGAGGTTGGGGGGGAGATTTCTACGGCTGGGGGGGTGGCGGGGTCTGCTGCTGTGGAAAATGATGTGCAGAAGCAGAAGCAGAAGCAGGATCAGGATAAGACCACTGTGGAGGCCGCGGCGGCAGAGGGCAGCAGCGCCGGTGGTGGTGCCGAAGCCAAGACTCCCGACCTAGCTGTGATTAAAGGGGTTGATGACGCGGTCCTTGAGAAGATTTACGAGCAGGCTGTCCAGGGAAAGCATGAGAAGATGGAGTTTGGGACGGGCCCGATGGCCACGTCGCGGAATCTGCATTTGCGGACTGGGACGTGGAATAGCGGTGCGATGGAAAAGTTTGAGGGCAAGTTGAAGGCTTTGGTTGGGGGGGCGAAGAATTCCGGGAAGAAGGCTGAGGCGCGATGAGCATTGGGCATTTGGGTGGTCATACTGTAATTTTTTTTCATTCATATAAAACATGACCATGTACCTATCTCTATTTTTCGTTACGTTTTTAAGGGGAGCAAAAACGGGGGGCAATGGGTTAATGTGTATAGATATATGTGTATAGATTTCAATGTTTACATGTGGAGCTGTGAAAGAAGGAGAAGTTTACATTTTACCTGCATTGATGATGAGAAGGGGGGCCTGGTTGATCTTGGTGCGGTTGGTGATAGCAGGTGCTGGTTTTGATGTATGTTGTAGAGGTGTTGCTGTGTCTTGCTTAAGCTTTTTGCCTTAGCTGCATACACTCAACTTTGTCTCCCTCGTTACCTACTTGGATTAATCTATCTGATTTGCCAGCCCTGTTCTGCTTTGCTTCGTATTTGTTTGTAGTATAAACATCACCGTGTATTAGATGCAAGGGGAAGAGGAAGAAGATGGGCGTATCAGACGTAAAAACTCCCCTTGGGCTAGATAAGGGTGTTCCACGTGCGCGGATACAATGACCCGTTTGGGATCTTGGTCTCGTATTGCGTGGTACTGACGATGTGTAGGTGCATGACTAGCCATTTCATAGTGACTTCTTCCCAGCCATCTGTGCAACATGGTAATAAATCACTGCCTACATGAAAGGCCCCGTGTACCCAGCCCGGCTGCTATCCTTTTCAGTCTGCCTCGCACAAAAAATCTGGTGTGCACTGGCAGATCATAACCAGCCAACCCCCTCCCTACCTCTCTGCTTGCTGTAAACATGCAGAGCCTCATCACACTCCCGATTGCTTCCACATCACCTCTCCAACTGCTTCAAAGCCTGCACCTCCTCCGCAGCAATCTCCTTCATCTTCTCATCCAGCACCTTCTGCAACTCCTTCTCCGCCTTGTGCGCCACATCCTTCAGCACCGTCCCCTTCTTAGCCCACCCCTTGAGAACCTTGTCATGCCGCGACCTCCCCTGGCGGATCTTCTCCTTCCACCCTTGCGCCACCTCCTTGACACGCCGGATGAGATCGTCCTTGCGCTCCAGCTCCACCTTCATCAGCAGCTCCAGATCATTATCCTCACTTCGCTGAGGCTGCTGATTGTAGTCCTTGCTCGCCTGGACGGCCGACATGATGGGCTTGATGTACTCCCGGTCATTGACGAGGAGGGATATCGTGCGTCCAGAGCGGGGCACCACCTGCGCGAGCTCGCGGAGCGGGAACGTCGTGGTGGTCTTGTGCGCGCCATTAGCCTCTTCGGATGGTTTGACGGTGACGGGCAGGGCGCCTAGGTTGTCGGGGTTGAAGCGACCGCCGTGGAGAACCGTCTGGAGCTGCGCTTTGAAGTGCGCGTCTGTTGCGGCGAAGACGGCAAGGAGGGAACTGAAGTCGAGGGGGTCTTCGGGGTTGGGCGCAGACTTTTCGGCTACAGATCCAGGAGACGAGGAGGATGTGTTGTTGGAGCCTCGGGGTGGGGAGTTTGAGGCTGGTGCGACCTTGCGCTTCTTGAAGGTTGGCGGCGATGTGTGGAAAGCTCGTGCGAGGGATTGTCGCTGCTGCTGCTGCTGCCGAGGGATGGAAATTGAGATTGGTCTGAGTTCACTGGTTAGCTTGGTTGAGTTTCTTTTGGCAAATTGTTGCTGTTATTGTCGCGAAGGGCCTTTGGGTGTGTTTTGATGTCAAATCAACTTACGCTTCAACTGAAGCTGTGAGCCCGAAGACTCGGCGGACGAGCAGACTGCGGCTAGGGAGCGCCATGACGGAATATCGCTGTCGTGATCTCGAGCTTGAAGGTTGAGATTTGACGTGAGGAGATCTTGATGGAGATTTGTGTTGGGTATGAGTTGCACGCGTCACGGGACCGTCAATCAACGCGACGCGACTAAATATGAGTTTTGACGACGAGCTAGCAGGAACTTGGAAGTCAACACAACAACTCAGATACGCTGCCTAGATGACTCAACTTCCTCAACAAACACTCTCCTCGTTTGTTCCATTGCATTCAAGGTCGTATGCTAGTGGATATCTTCCTCCTCTCTCCCTCTCGGAAGCCCGGGTGGTGCAAACGCCCGGGTGGCTATACACTGCACAGTGAGTCTCATTCAATGATACCACAACAGCCTCGTTGGTTCGTCGTTTAGCATGGTGTACCACGTGGCTTTTGTGCGTTTCTTTCCCCAAATATACCCAGGTGGTGTACCGAGCTTGACTGGCATAGGCTGAGGGACACACTTGTGTGAGTGATACTGCTTGTCTGCTTTGTTGCAACCCAACTCAAAAGCTTAAGTGGTTCAACGACCAAAGCTGATGAAGCAACATCGGAAAAGAAAAGTGATAAGAGTTGACACTACAGAGTAGCACTCAGTTCATCACTGGCAACTCGATATTAAAAATAAGAACTCCAATGAGGGCCAAAAAGGGTTGCTCGTACTAGGGTTCGAACCTAGGACCATTTGCGCTCAGTATGAGTTGTTTCATGTAAGGCAACTATGCTACCACTGCACCATACGAGCTAACTTGTCTCGGTTGGCACGATATTATCTATATATTGGTAATATCACTCACACTGTAGCGTCGAGAATACATCGCACGAGAGAGAGGCATCGAGAGAATGGGATCTCGGCTCTCGAATAGACAAGTACTTTCAAATACTACAAAGAACAATCAGTTATAGCCTGATAACAAGAAAAACACGTTCAATAAGTCACATTCAACAGACCCCCCTTAAAAAAGAGGCAAAGGTGTCAACACCACGCGCTTACATTACTGCTGCATGGAACAGCCTGAAAATGCATACCAAATTCATAACCTCAGCAGTCCAGTCATAATCTCATACCACACCATCATCTCGATAACCCTCCCAAACAATCAAGATGATTCCTCACCCTGAAGAGGCTGGCCCATTCCACCAAACGTAATCATCTTGGTCACCTGATACTCCCCAATCCCATACTTGGACCCCTCCCGCCCAAATCCACTCTCCTTGACACCACCAAACGGAGCCGCCGGGTCGGATATGATACCCGTGTTGACACCAACCATGCCAACTTCCAACGCCTCAGCTACGCGATACACGCGCTGCAAGTCCCTCGAGAAGAAGTACCCCGCAAGACCAACATCGACCTTGTTAGCCAGCGTAACGACCTCAGCCTCAGTCTTGAAGGGAAAGATGCCAGCCACGGGGCCAAAGGTCTCTTCCGTAGCCATGGCCATTTCGGCGGTCATGTCGCGGATGACGGTGGGCTGGAAGAAGTTGGCACCCAGGTCCGGTCGCTTGTGGCCGCCCGAGACGACCTTGGCGCCCTTGGACTTGGCATCCTCGATGTGAGCCTCGACTTTGTCGATGGCGCGGCCATGGATGAGTGGCCCGTGGGTGGTATCCTCGTGGAAGCCGTGGCCGACCTTGAAGGCGTTGACTTTTTCGGTGAATTTGTGGACAAAGTCGTCATAGATGCCCTCTTGGACGTATAGCCGGTTCGCGCACACGCAGGTCTGGCCTGTGCCGCGGAATTTGGAGGCCATGGCACCGGCGATGGCGATGTCGAGATCGGCGTCGTCAAAGACGATAAAGGGAGCATTGCCGCCGAGCTCCATGGACAGTTTCTTGAGCGTGTCAGACGACTGCTTCATGAGGAGCTTGCCGACTGCGGTGGAGCCGGTAAAGGACACCTTTTTCACGGTTGGGTCGGTGGTGAGCACTCGGCCGATCTCAGGTGTGTTTTCGAGAGTCGTTACAACGTTGACGACGCCCTTGGGGATGCCTGCTCGATGGCCCAGCTCTGCGACGGCAAGGGCTGTGAAGGGTGTTTCGCCGGGGGCTTTGCAGACGACGGTACAGCCCGCGGCCAGCGCAGGCGCAACTTTTCGTGTAATCATGGCGGCGGGGAAATTCCAGCTTTGGGTAAATCAGTTTCGTTGCTTTGACAGGGTGCATCTACATGAGTGAGCCCAGACTCACGGAGTTATCAACCCGCACACACCAACGGGTTCCTTGACCGTCCATACGCGGTTTCCAGGCACTGTCGCAGGGATTGTGTCGCCGTATGTACGTGGAGCTTCCTCGCTGAACCACTCGAAAAAGTTGGCGGCATAGGCGGCTTCGCCCTTGGCCTCGGCGACAGGCTTGCCATTCTCCCAGGTGATGAGTTTGGCAATGTCGTCTGCATTTTCCACCATCAGGTCGTACCACTTGCGAAGCAGCTTCGCGCGCTCACGGCCGGTGAGGCGTCGAAAGGCGGGAAACGCATCGGCAGCGGCCTTGATGGCCAGCTTGGTATCCTCGGCGTCGCATTCAGCTACCGTGCCAATCAGGGTACCGGTAGACGGATCTAGCAATAGTAAGTCACATGTTGCAGAATCAACTACTTGCGACTATGTTTAGAGCAACTGTACCGTTGACCTTGAAAGTCTTGCCCGACTTGGCTGCTTTCCATTCACCATTGATGTAGGCGACATTCTGCTTTAGCAGCGACGGGTCTTTCAACTAGGTCGACGTCAGAAGAGGTGCCAATAGACAGATGACCACCCATGCAGCTGCCTTATATCGGAGGTCTAGGATGACTGCGGGTAAGCAGTGACAGCTGGTGAAGTCGCACCTGAGGAGGCATCGTGGAGGCGTGTCGAGACAAGATCAACGAGATGGCGGGAGACACGCGCTTGGACGTGGGAGCTGCGAGTCTCTGCAACAAGGCCATTGGAAGGCTCGGCGACGGACAGGCCTCGTATGCGCGACTCGTATAATGAATTTTGATAGGCAATGGGAAGCTGATAACTCCATGAGCAATCTGGGAGATGAGAAGACAATGATGATGCCTGAAGCTCGGCAGGGGGACCATCAGATGTCGCAGACCGAGGAAGAGGTCACATGCGGGGTTCAATGGGGTCGCCGTCGGGCTCTCCCCATGATCCAATCACGCAGTCAAACTGACCAAGAATTCATTTCACTGCAACGCAAGATTCCAATGCTCTGTGACGAATCTGTGACGACTCGACGCTCGCGTGATTCGTGAAGCTTTCCGGGAATATGATAGGTACCTACTATGTAGATAGGCTACCTGTTACAATAGGCAGCCAGGTACACACATGCCGGTGTGTACCTCCCTGGTACATACCTAGCTACCTTGGGTACATAGGTACCTCCTAGGTAGGCAGGCAGCCTCCCGAAGCCCCGCTCATCCCGAAAACGTTGGCCCACCCGGAGGACCGGAGTGGGAACAATGAACATGGAAGAAGCTTAGAAGAGGGGAAGCTTCAAGCCGCCGTTGTTACGCGCGCAACGAGATGTTGGTGCACATCCACGCGTTATCACAACGCGCCTTCGGGCCTCCATGGAACACAGTCTGGTAGCAAAACCCTTCAGTCCCATCTCTCAAACTCTCCCTCCATCAATGATCATGTCTCGTCTGCGCCGCCGGCGCCGAACTCGCGCGACGTGACCTCGGAATCGCATAAGTCCAATCAGCCCCCCATTTCCGTTGCAAAGACAGTGGTCGAGCCCGTTTCGCAGCATTCTCTCCAAGATTCCGAAAGACACTAGGTAGTAGGGAAGCTGATTTAGCGCTGACGCGGCATCGTTCGGGAAAAGGGTTAGCTTGGAGGTAATAATCAACGTACTACTGTGCCCTTGGTTTCGACACCTTGAACACCTTCAGTTCCACCTCGTTGGGATCAACCTCGGGGACCGCAAAGCAGTGAATGTCGAGAACATGGTACATTATGTATGGCGAGCCCCCGTCGATGCAATAGTTGAGCATGTAGTCGTCGTGGCCGTGGGGGAGGTTCTGCGATGCGAAGAAGGCGGTAATCACAGCCGCAAAATCGGAGCTATACTCCTCGAGGCATATCAGGATGACGCGTTGCGGCGTGATGTAATTCATGGCGACCAGAGATAATCGTGTTGCGTAGGGACTCGTCAGCCACGCGAACGAGGCGACACTCACGTCGAAGGCGCGGGTGTCAGGGATAGATAGATCATTTCCATCGGGACTGGCAGAACTGGCAGGGTTGGGGAAGAAAGTAATGATTAAATGGGAGAATGGAAATGAGACAGATTGATGTCACGTGTCAGCGCGAGGTGAGTGGTGTTGTTGTTGTTGATGTGTCAGAGGCTC
Organism: Claviceps purpurea; assembly: GCA_029405325.1. NCBI lineage: Eukaryota > Fungi > Ascomycota > Sordariomycetes > Hypocreales > Clavicipitaceae > Claviceps > Claviceps purpurea. The sequence continues at coordinate 3,662,966 of CM055782.1, read as the reverse complement.
AATGGAGTGGCAGTTGGAGTGCAGCTGTGCATTATGCGCATGTACACATCGGGAGCGCTCAAGAGAACTTTGGACGATGCGAATGCCCCCGGCGGCCCGCTCTCGACCAAGTCAAGATGAACTGATTGGATGAAGAGAGTGGACAACGTCAGATGGGCGTCAACGCCGTGAAGGTCAAGATATTGTTGGGGTTTGGTCCCGTCGCGGCTGTGCGATACGGGTCTTCGGATGACGGCCCAGGCCGCCAAGATCTTGTTCCTTTCTACGAAGGAGTCTCGCGAGTGTAAGGAAGCAACGGCAAGAACCCGCTTTGAGATGGGGCCGTTTGAGTTTGGGGTTTGGCGCTTGGCGCGATTACCTAGGTACCTATACCAGGTGCAAGGTACCTTTGACACGTGCAATGGTCTTGCGTGGCATACGGAGTACAGGGGATAAGTACTACCCAAGTATGTACATAGGTACTGAAAACACGGCCTGCTGCGGCAGTGCTGCCCACGCCCGGTGTATGTACCTATTCACCTCCGCTTGCCGCCAGTGGTCTGCCAGTGCACTGCATTTCAAAGGCGTTGTGCGGGTACGGGTAAATGTTGTAGAACGGAGCTGAGACTTGGGATATAAATTCTAGTCTGATATTACTGCTTCCTCTCGCCCTCGTGATGAGCGTGTGATTGCCTTCCCACAGACAGGCTAGGCTCCTCGGGTCCCTCGGGGCCCTCCTGAGACATTATGTTACTCAGGAATGGGAGCCGACAACCAAACGAGTACCAGTAAAGCGTGGTCAAAAAGAGACCTCCTCATAACGATCCTTTGTCCTTCAAGTCGCGTCATTGTCTACCAGCGTCGTAGCGGTCTGCCCCGACCGCGAGTCTTACTGCTGTCACAAGGGAAGTTGTCTATCCAGGGTACGGAAAGCCTGCGTCCTCGGCGTGAAGGGTGATTCATGGATCGCCCCGGGCGAAGTCATGGCACGCAGCTCCCAGGTCGATCGCTCTTTGGGATTCGAGAAAGTGGAGAAACCGTCGTCATCGTCTTCCCTCGCACCGGCATGGGGATTCGGCATCATGGCCCAGATGGAAAAGCCGAGGTTGAGCAGATATATGACACTGGTGTCATCATCAGCAATGCGGATTTCTTCTCTCTTTGTGTGTCTCTCTATACTTTGCTTTCTGCTTTGTGCTTATCGCTACCTGGCCCGCCCAGAGAACGTGACACAACAAGAATGAATAACGAACAACGGAGCGACAGCATACTTACAGCATATAGAGGGTGATGAAGAGAGACGCCTGCGCTATTTGGCACGTTCTATACTTGCCATACCGCCTGGCCAGGTCGCATCCCTGACGGAAATACCACGCCGCAGGGGCGGGATATCGGGCATCCGCGTAGTCCGGCCCAATCTGGCCGTACGTGCTCACAATGTAGAGGGCTACCATGGCGCAGTTGATGACGGTGGCAAGAAGGGGGACCCAAAGGTTCATGAGGAAGGACACGAGCTTGGCAAGCAGGAAGAAGAGCGACAAGATGGAAATGGCGACATTAAAGTCGGTGAGACTGGATATATACCAAGCATTCGAGTCAGTTGACCTGGGCAAAGGACGTCCCGGGACGATTGGCGACAACTCACGTATGTGACCAGATGAGTGGTATGGCTGGCAACGGCTGGTAATTTGCATACGCGTACAAAACCATATTGGGGTTGGAGTTGAGCTTATTCTCGAATCCGATTTTCCACATGGCGGATCTGTACATATCTGGCTGTGCGATGCCGAATATGACGAGAATAGGAACCAGGCCGATAAGCTCTAGGGGCATAAGCCATGCTATTCCTTTTCTCGCCGATTTGGGCCATGCTCGTCGGAGAATGCGGTAGGAGTAGAAGGCCCGGGATAGAATGGAGGGCGCCTTCATGGTGTCTTTGACTTGGCGTCGCGTGGGCGTGTGCGATCTTCGAGGCCTTTTTGCCGCTGCCGTAGAGTCGTTCCAGGGGGACGGAATCCTCAACACCGGTGAGCTCGATTTGAGTTGTTTTGCGCGGTTGGCACCTCTCTCCTACCCATTCGAGAAGCACACAGGCAACCGTTCACACCAGAAAAGAAGTCTTCAATCGTTGGTTCCAGCGTATGGCCAAATACGTTGCAAGATGCAAAGCAAGCAACGCCTTGGGGATGACGCTACTTAAAAGACGTCGGCTCCATGTTCCCAGCCATGCTCGCGAGGTTGGGATGCAACGGCTGTGAGGGCAATGCAGCTTGTCGCAGCTTGTCACACTTAAACGGCCAATGAGAAGCATCAAGTCAGTTGAATAAGCGCCCGTGACGGCATGTTGCGCTTGATTGGCTGGGCGGGACGTTGGAGATGCAGGTCTGCAAGCGTAGATCGACGGAGTCACAGGAAGACATCGTTAGCAGCTTGAAGCTCTATGAAGTACGTACAGCGAGAATAGGCTTTTCCCTCAGGTCTCGACTCACGATTGATTCTGGGGGTTAAGAAACTGAGAATGAGAAATTGAGAATTCGATGAACAAGTTAACACGGTCCAAACTTCAAACTTCAAACACCCCAGATTGCGCCGCAGCTGCCATGTCCACCTTCCGCATGTGATTGGCTTAGCTCCATGGGAGACGTTTCTCCGAGAAACGTCTCCCATGGAGCTAAGCAACTTTCTCCGAGTTGCTCTGAAAGTCTTGACTTTCATCAACGGCGTCTGCTTTGGTGGACCTTCATCAGCGCGCACGGCCCTTTCGACCCGACAAGCAGCGGAAACTCAGAGTCACAAGCAGCTACGAATGTACGGAGTACCTATGCACGCGGATGGCATTTGTCAGCTTCGCGCGAGCAGTGACTTATCGAGTCAAAGGCGTCGTTTCGCCTCGGTACCTACTCTGAAGACTGAAGAGACAACACGATGGCAATAGGTACGCACGGCTGCATAGAATAGAGCTGTACATAAAAATGATGTGCTCTTCAAGTTATGCATAAGATACATATCTGGAGCAAACGAAAGACAAACGCGTTCTGCCTTTCTGGATTACGGAGTAAGGTTACTAGCGCCCGCGGTGCACTTCTTTCTCCGATGCGGAATTGGAATTTGGCTTTCAGTTCATCTCCATCTCACTGCAACGTCATTCTGGAGCAAAGTCCAAGTTTCGGCTTGCCACAATCCGGGAACGCAGCCCTTGTCTCGCAACATCCCCCCGACGAATGTCAGACGGCATCCCCGTCTCTTTTATTATTAATCTCCAGTCTCTTGGTCGGCCGCAGCGTTTTCGCCCTTCTCGTCCGCGCAACAGGGTCCCACATACAGTCCCAGACAAACCAACCCCGGCTTCTTGACGCATGGCAAAGCGGCCAAGCCCCCCTCCTTGTTCCACGCATCAGCTCGCCTTCCAAGCCGCGTTGAAATCATCCCAACGTTTGCATACATACTGTACCTGCCTGCTCCTTCATCTGAACTTCTGAAGACAACCCTGGCAAGGCATTCGGATCTCGCAACGGCCCGGCCAGCGACGCTCTCGCGACATCCGAGGCCTGTCTGGCCGCAGCCCAATTCATCCGTACGGCGTCCACTGGCTCATTCTCGACAATGGGCACGACGTGTTAGGCGTCACGGCCGTTCTGTGCTTCCGGTCAACCTTTACACGGCGTATCGAGTCCAAGCCATTGTACCTCTTGGCCGCATGCGAGAGTCTGCAAGGCACACGCCCTCCGCTGCTGTTATGGAACCAACTCACTTCAAAAAGGCTCGGATCGGTTCTTCACCTCCTCGGCGTTCTGACATGTCTTCCGCCACCTCATGTCCTGCACCGCCATCACTGAGTCGCGATGGACCGCATTCGCCTCTATTCTTCTCTCACAGCCCTTCGAGGATGCCGGGCCGGCCGGCGGGCTCGCCCGCAAATGTCAGCACGAGCATGCTTTCTCGAAACACCGAAGGCGTGTCCAGTCAAGTCACCACGGTAAAGCTGCCTTATGCCAATATGAATTCCATGAGCTCCGTCATCTCTGGAAGTACCGCCACAGGCAGTCTTAGCTCCTCTGTCGACTTGTCCATTCCGGCTCCCAGTCCAGAGGCTCGCCTTGCGTCCCCAAGCCTTGCTCAGATACACAATATCGGCGCCATCGAACTTGTGGAGCAAGATGAGAGGCCAACGTTTGTCATTGACCTGCTCAATGCAATCCAGTCGACGGCATCGGGGCCGCGCCTTCACATTCTCTATTACAACGCTTCGCTGCGCTTGTCACAAGATGTGATGAAACTCATTGGGGGCGAACCGGATGAGGTTGGTGTCGCCGGTAGCTACGACCGCTTCATTTCCTGGGCAACCTTCCTACTTACCGGAAGAACCAGCCACGACTCAACATCGATAACATCTCATGTATACGGAGGTCTAGAATGGACGTGCACCACCATACGGCAAAGGTTTCGCTTCATCAGCACCACACCCAACCGCTCGAGACCATCCTCTTTGCGCCCCGGCTCGCCTCTCTCTCTTTCTACCGAGACCGTGGCACTTGCTCGAAGATGCTCGCTCATGTCTTGGCCAACGTCGATGACCCCGGCAGTCGACCCTGTCGAGCCATCTTTCATTCCGCCCGACTACTTTGGCGACGCTGTTGCCCGTCAGCGAGACGAAGATGCCACAGACGAAGACGTCGCCATGGTTGGCCTGCCAGAAAGGCACACGCTTGATCCTGCTGCGCCATTACGTCACCCTGATGAATTCACAAATCAGGTGTTACAGGTGCAGCCCACGAAGCAATTTTTCGACTGGACCAGACTGCCTTTAGATGACAGTCTTCCAGAGCACATCAAGTTTGCCAAAACACGGGACTGGGCTTCCACGCCACTGGGGCCCATGGCTGATTGGTCGGCCGACTTACGAACCATGTCTAGCATGGTGATGGCTACGCCTCACCCAGCTGCCATGTATTGGGGACCAGATTGTGTGATCATCTACAACGAGGCCTATATTTCACTAGCGGGCCAAAAACATCCGCAACTGATGGGCAGCAGATACCAGGATGCGTGGGCCGAGATTTGGGATGAGATAAAGCCTGTGGTGGATAATGCCTGGAAGTCTGGAGAGTCGACCATGAAGCACGACAACCGCCTATTCATCAAGCGGGACGGCTTTCTCGAGGAGACTTTTTTCTCTTGGGCTATGATGCCCCTCATTGGCTCGGAAGGAGAAATTGTTGGCTTGTACAACCCCTGCTTCGAAAATACACGTAGGAAGGTCAACGAGAGACGCATGCACACGTTACGAGAGATTGGCGAGAAAGTGGCTGCCGCAACAACGGTAACGACATTCTGGCCTCAGCTGCTTGCTGGCCTCGACTACAATGAGTTTGACCTGCCCTTCGCCTTGGTCTACTCGGTCAAGGAAGATACCGAAAGTGAGGCGTCTTCACTCCACTCTAGCAGTTTGGCTCCGTCGTCGCAACTCAATCTCGAGGGCTCCCTTGGTATATCAGCCAACCATGTAGCCGCTCCAGCCATTCTAGATTTCAAATCTTCGGATGACGGATTCGCTCCGTACATGCGCCAGAGTTTGTCCACGGGAGGATCACCTGTCGTTCTATCCGCAAAGGCGGGTACCTTGCCGACTCACCTGCTGCAAAATATTGACTGGCGCGGAAGTCGTCACCCGTGTACTACGATCGTCGTGTTCCCTGTCATTCCAACCACGACCAAGGAAGCCGTTGCAGGCTTCATTGTCTTGGGAGCCAATCCTCGAAGGCCCTATGACGATGACTACCAACTTTTCGTCCAGCTACTCTCGCGGCAGCTGGCTACATCACTGGCATCTGTTGTCCTATTCGAAGAAGAGATCCGGCGCGGGCAGCGGGCGGCACGATTGGCCGCGCTGGATAAAGAGGAACTGTCGATGCAGTTGATTGAACGAACGCAACAAGCGACCGAAAGCGAGTACCGTTTCACCCGCATGGCTGAGTTCGCTCCAGTCGGCATGTTCATTGCTGATGCGCATGGGGCAATTAATTACTGCAACGACATGTGGTGGCAGATATCGAGGCACATACGCTCTCAGGCCGCAGAAAGCGACTGGATGACGAGTGTCCGAAACGAGGATAGGCCGCTTCTGGAAGCTGCGTGGGCCAGGCTGATTGATGAGAAAGTAACCATCTCCCTCGAGTTCCGCTTCAATTGTTCTCAGCAGAATGATGGCACCATGATTGACACGTGGGTACTGCTGAGTGCGTTTCCTGAGAAGAATCCGGACGGGACATTGAAGTCGATTTTTGGTTGCATTACCGACATCTCATCCCAGAAATGGGCCGAAAAGGTTCAAAACGAGCGCCGCGAGGCGGCTGTGGAATTGAAGAGACAGCAAGAGAATTTCATTGACATTACCAGTCACGAGATGCGAAATCCACTATCGGCCATTCTCCAGTGTGCTGATCAAATCGTCAGTAGCATCTCATCATTCGACAGCCACGGTCAGAGTACGGAGGTCAGAGAACTGCTGGAGGGATGTCTTGATGCGGCGAATACCGTCAATCTTTGCGCCAGTCACCAGAAGCGCATTGTCGACGACATTCTGACACTCTCAAAACTAGACTCCCACTTACTTGCTGTTACGCCGGCCGATGCACAGCCCTTCAAGGTCGTGCAATTAGCCCACAAGATGTTCGAGCCTGAGCTGGTCGCGCACGACATTGACTTTGAGTGCACCGTCGACGAGAGCTTCGCGCGATACGGACTCAGTTGGGTCAAGATGGACCCCTCCAGACTGAGCCAGGTGCTGATCAACTTGATGACGAATGCAATCAAGTTCACCCGAGGCCGCGAGCACCGCAAGATTACAGTCAACCTCAGTGCATCCAAGGATATCTCGGAGGTGACCAAGACGGGTGTGCTGTATTTCGATAAGAACGAATCACAGCGCGCTTCAGGCATGGATATTCACGACACCAAGGAGTGGGGTACGGGAGAGTTAATTAATTTGCATTGCTCTGTCGAAGACACCGGGCCTGGCTTAGCTGAAGAGGAGATGAAGCTGCTATTTCAGCGTTTTCAACAAGCCACGCCGCGCACACACGTCCAGTATGGCGGATCTGGACTGGGTCTCTTCATCTCGCGCATTCTTACCGAAATGCAGGGCGGGCAAATTGGCGTCTCCTCCAAGAGAGGCGTCGGAAGCAAGTTCAACTTCTACATCCAGTGCCGCAGATGCCTCAATCCTCCTGCACAATCCGAGTCCAAGCCTTGCTTGAGGCCCGCGCGCAGGACAACCCCTACCATTACAGCGTCGAACCTCGAGCCCACGCTCATCTCCTCCAGATCCGCCACCCCAACTCTTCCTCGCAGCAAGGCCGCTTCACCCAATCCCACCCGCTCCATTTTTGATGTGCTCATCGTCGAGGACAACATTGTGAACCAGAGAGTCCTGCAAAGACAGCTGCGGCAGTGTGGCAACAATACCTTTGTGGCGAACCACGGGTTCGAGGCGCTACAAATGCTTCAGAAGTCGAGGTTTTGGGCCGGCCAGGAGCAGAGCGGGGTGGACATTTCGGTGATTCTTATGGATTTGGAGATGCCCGTCATGGATGGGTTGACGTGTGCGCGCAAGATTCGTCAGCTCGAGATGGAGGGGACTCTGTTGGCGCACATTCCGATTATTGCGGTGACGGCGTATGCGCGGCCGGAGCAGATTGAGAGTGCTAAAGCCGTAGGCATTGTAAGTGGGCTCTGTTTACGATGCTTGATTCTGTCGCCATGCTCGGTCTTTGGTCACGGTGGCAAGTTGCTAACTCGGACTGTTCTAGGACGACGTTATATCGAAGCCTTTTCGTGTGGCGGAGCTTCTGCCCAAGATAGAGGAGCTTGTTAACAAGTACAAGAGTCTTTCCGTGCGGACTTGAGCATAGCATGAGCAGGGACTCACTCCATATCGTTTGCTAGCTTTGCGGTGATGCCGTTTGCACGGTCTTTTCTGTTCAAAATTCCTATACTCACTCTTGTCTATAATGTCATGATGCCATCACACCTTGGAGCTTCGGCATCAGGTACACCAGTACCACTACCATTGCTGAGCTTTCGGAGACGCAGACGAACCGTACACGCCATGAATAATCGCTATGATTAATCCGACACCAATCATCAAAAACTCTACTTTTCCAAGTAAAGGAGTGCACTTTTTAGGTATTTACGGGCTCATGGAACATAGTGTTTAACTTTGGACACCCTTGCTCTCGCTTGGCTGCTTTCTTCGGCTGCACTTTTAGCTCAATCTTGGCGCTCTGGATATCCACTTTCTCACTCCGGCGAACGGCAGGCAGGCAGCCGTTTTTGTTGTATTTTTTTTCACACCTCTTTTGTATGCTTACCAGTCTTGGAATAAAGGCTAGGTGAAGAGGGAGGACATATATATTTAGCCTGCTACCAATGTATAGATGGGGGGCAGAGAGGGCAGGGGCAGGCTACAACTCATATTTGATCATAGTGTATATCTAGCCGGATTTGGGGGTCGCTGGCCGTGGAGTTATGGAACGAATTTAGTTGGCCAATGTTTGCTTCTTATGTATAGACAAGAAAGGGAAAGGCCAGGAGAAAGGGACGGAGTTTCTGGAGCACACAATGTTTATATTAGCTGGCTTGCTACAGTACATTAGCTCTTGTACTGGACGGGAACCCCCCGGAATAAAAAACACACATATACCCAGAAACAACAAAATCACTGCGGTTCTTCTAATACTGTATATGCAGACACCGACCGAGTGAAGGACAGCCAGCCTCCTTCAATCTCAATGAATGTGTTCATTGCTTATCCTGTCGTATCAACAGAATGTAATCACAATCTATACAATCCACGTAGCCAGATCTAACCCATCCATCATTCTAATTTCGATGCCCTCCACGAAGAACACAAGAGAAAATCAACGAAACCCCCGAAATCTCTTACTCAACCATCGTCTGTCATCTCTTGCCCCATCAAAGTCGCCTCTTGACTCTTGAGTCTCTACAAAAGAAACAGTCATGTACATAGTCCGGGCAACTGCCTCCACCCCAGCACCGGTGACCGAACCAGGTTACATAGGTAGTCTGCATACATGTCACGATAACACGATTCACGACATCAATATAGCACCACATTCATCCATCCTTCCCTTCCTTCCTTCTCGTCGTCCTCATCCTCACATGCCATGTACTTACTTACCAGTAGCATCCCATCCACCTCACCGCAGCCGCAGATAGTGGTAGATGCGGGGCTTGATCTCGTGCTCCCCCCCCCCTCCGCGTGACATGCTTGACGCCTTGGCATGCATCCCGATTTCCCGACATTTCATCACAGCTTTCAGCGCTCCATCAGCTCTTCCCGATTCCACATGTAGGTACATATGTACTGTAGTCTGTAACATATGTACTCCAAACATGGGCCGGACATGACTTCTGACTTATCCCCTTCAAGACTCTACATCACGCCACGTGTTGGTCAAGTCCTCCGTGGGTGTACTTGGAGCCTGAGGAGGGGGCGTGTTGCTGACATCACGATGCTTTAGATGATGGATGGATGATGACGCGAGTCACGCGGCGCAGGCTGGAATGGAAGCAGAGAGTGTAGGTAGGAGGTACCTAAGTGTGCGTGGCGGCGAGGGGTCAGCTGTTGCAGAAACTCCACGAGGAGAAAGGCTTCATCGTCGAAGTCGGCGGGAATCAACAGCGGTATCAACAGAGGGCAATGTCAAATGCATCATGTCTTGAATCAACATACAGCAGTGGTATTATTAGGTATTACTATCATCTCCTCCATCGGGTATCGAACGAAAACAGCGAATGCAATATACTAGTTGGTCCATGACGGTTCTCTCTCCATGCGATGGGCTATCATCCTTTTTTTATGACACGCTGTGTAGCGTGTGCGGAGATTTTGTGGTTTTTTGGAAAGACAACAATAAAAAGAAAAGTGGTATCAATGAAAGCAGCCTTGATAGGGTATCTTGCGAACAAATGCAGAAACCTTCCTTCCATGCCCAACAACCCTCTCATAAGATGAATTAATGTGAAATGATCATTTTGTTTGGTGCTCCGGGGTTTCTTTTTCAAAGTCGTACACGTCACGAGCATCATCGACCCTCTAGGCGGCAGCAGTGGCGACAGCGGGGGCAGCAGCCTCAGCCTTGGTCTCAGCGGCTGTCTCGGCAGCAGCATCGACAGCAGCGGGCTCCTCGACAACGGCCGGGGCAGCGGCGTCCTCCTTGACAGTCTCCTCGGCAGCCTTCTCCTCGGTCTTGCCGCCGGTCTTGCTCTTGATGGTGGCGCGGAGCTTGGAGAAAGGGCTCTGAGTTTCACGCTTCTCCTCACCCTCAGCGGGGGAAGAGGCCTTCTCACGACGGCCGAAAGCAAAGGGGAGCGAAGACTTGCGCTTCTCCTTGACATCCTTCTTAGCAGCGGGCTCAGCGGCCTCGGTGTTGTCGCCGGCAGCGTTCACCTCCTCGGCGTTGATGGGGGTGGTTTCCTCAACGGGGGGGATGACGGGGGCAACAGCGTCGGTGGCGACCTCAGTGGTCTCCTCAACAGCCTCCTCGGTAGGCTTGGCCTCGGTGACCTTCTTCTCCTTCTTGGCAAAGACGTTACCGAAAAAGCTGTTGCGCTTGGAGGCAAGGGGCTTGGGGCTCTCAGCAACCTCCTCAGCAGCCTTGTCCTCGGTGGCAGCGGCGGCACCCTCAACGGCAGGGGTCTCCTCAGCGTTCAGGGCAGCGGCGGCAGGCTCAGCAGCAGGGACAACGGCCTCAACCTCGGCGGCAGGGGCCTCCTCAGCCTTGACCTCCTCCTTCTTGGACTCCTTGCGGCCAAAGCCGAAGATAGAAGCACGCTTGCGGCTGACAGAGCGTCGCTTGGGCTCTTCGGCCGGCTTGTCCTCAGTGACAGCGGCGGCGGAGGCATCAGTCTCAGTGGCAGGGGTCTCCTCAGCCTTGGGGGCTTCCTCAGTCTGAGCAGCTTCCTCAACCGGCGCCTCCTCCTTGGCAGCAGGCTTCAGGGTCTGGAGCGCGTTCTTGTAAGACTCAGATTCAGTCACGGTAGCAGCAAGCTCCTTGGCCTCAGCCATCTTGGTCTTCAACTGAGCGACCCAGCTGTCACGTTCAGCGGCATTGGCAGCCTTGAAGGTGTGCTTGGCACCCTTGTGGGTGAAGTGGAACTTGTTGGCGCCATCAGTCTCGGGCTCTGTGGTGTCGGCCTTGATAGTAATCATGTTAGTCTCGTGCTTCAGCTCGCCAGTCGCTCACGCGCGCAACGCTTACCAAGTTGATGACATTTGAGGGAGCCTTCTTGTCACCCATGAACAGCAAGCCGTTTCCGGTGTGAGAAGCCCATGAGATGTTGTGGTGGGCGTTCTCAGTGTTCTTCTCGGTCCGCAGGTAGGCAGCGAGGGCCTTGGGCTCGAGAGACTCGGTACCGAAGGAGAAGAACTCCTTGCTGGGGATCAAGTTCCTGCCAATCACACAGCCATTAGTTCTTATCCTCACATCTCCGGCACGCAGCGATCGCTCCATAGATCGTGACGGCACAGCTGCGCAGAGACTATACTTACTTGGGGAAGCTAGCGCCCTGTGCTTTGTGGCTCAGATGTCCCTCCTCGACAGGCTTGATCTCCTCAGTAGGCTTGTCCTCGGTCTTGGCCTCAGCGCCCTCATCGGCCTTGGTCTCTTCGGTGGCCTCGACAGCGACGGCGGGAGCCTCGGTGGTAGCCTCAACGGCAGGGGCGGCAGCAGCATCCTCCTTGGGGAGCTCGACGGGGTTCTGGATGTCGGCCATTGTGTATGATTAAGAAAAGGGGTATCAAGTAGATGGGGTATCACAACAAACAAAAGAGACGGTATTTAAAGGAAAAGACAATCCAGAAGGAGGTTCGGATGGGAACAAGGAGACAGAAGCACGAGGCTGAAAATTGTGGTGGGAGGAGGAAGGAAGGAAAGCCGGAGGACAATGGGACGGTTGGGGTACTTATTTGCGTGCAAAGCAGGAGAAAGGCATCGAGGAACCCAGCCAGGAGAGAAAGCAGGAGAGAAAGGGGGGCGTGGATCGAGAGACAACAGGCGACCAGACGACGTGACGGGAGCCAAACGCCAGACGTGTTTTTTCGGTTTTGCCCGGACGAGGGGCGTGTAAATTAATCTGCCAGGCGACATGGAAACGGGAGACTGGGCCCGTCTCGGATTAGCTGCTGCCCGGTGGCCGTGGGATTGGACCGGCGCACGGCGCGCGTCCCTGCGCTCCGGACGGTATAACTACACAGTGTGAGCAATCGGTGGTCGCGCCATGTCGTGGGAGATGCCAGTGGCGGTTGTCCAGTGGGGTGCACCGCTGGGAGGCGCCGTGGTCGCAGCGGCGCCCAGTGTCAGCCACAAAGCACACGATGCATTCACACGATAGGTACCGCGCCGCGGGCGGCTCTCGTCATGTTAAAATAAAGGAGGGGGGGGGCTCCAGGGGCCGGGGGTACGCTGATCCACACTGGCTCCTGCGCTGGCTCCTCCTGCACTGGTTCCTGCACTGGCTCGACGCTACCTGCAGTTCGTGCAGCCCCGCCTCTGATTCGCTCGTCTGGTTGCCATCATGCCACCAGCCTGCCTTCCGTCCACCCAACCTCTTCCACCATCTTCGCCAACGTCGTCTTTTGCTCCGTCCTTTTGCGTCTCTAACCCACTTTGCCCCCTCTGCATCTTTACATCTAGGTATGTACGGAGTACCTACATAAACCTCCGTTTTGCAGCCCCCTTGTTCCTGAGAATCCTGTCCCTCTGCTGCCCTGGATCAGCTGTCCTGGATCGGCTGCCCTAGCAGAGAATTCGAACAGCTGGGGCATCAAAGGCTGCGATGGGCAATGGCAACAGATCTCGCTGCATTCCCACTGCAATATGTAAATGCTACAGTACAATACGGAGCATCGAGGAGCACCTACATACCTACCTACATTCGAATCTGCGTCCCACGCACTGGTTCAGAACTTCAGATGGCGGTGCCCAACGCAAATGACGTTTTGAACCCCGCGCTTATTAGCATCCATGGCGAAACTTGGTGCCTGCGGAATACACAATGCCCATGGACTGCTTGTCGGATCCTAGGTGCCCAATGGGCCATGGCTAGCAGCCTAGCTCACACGCAAGATGCTGAGCTCAACAAACATATCGATCTGCCAGTGTTGAGTTTGTCGACGCCCTAGGTCCAGGCGATCGCGTCTGCCGCGCATACAGAGTACTGCTGGCGGCAAATAGTGGCATGCCCTGTTCCATTATATGCGGACGACCCTTCACAAATTTACAGGCAACAGCATTCGTCTCAGATCTCTACAGATCTTGACGAGGTCAGAAACAGCAACTCTCGTAAGGCGGCGCGGATACCTACACATGAATCTGTACAATCAAAACAAAGCATGTTGTTTACGGTTTACCCCTCGGCGGGCCCAGAATCTTGAGATTGCATATCAGTCTTTTCCAGGGGTCCCATGGCTTGGCCCGTGCTGCATTAACGTTAGCGACGCACAGTGATGGGTCCACGCTGCGGGTTTCTTTGACGCACCACACAAAAATGCTAGACACGTGCCAGTTTTTAAGGGGGGGAAAGCCACAACCACAGTGTGCACTGTGAGCAGGACCATCCATCGCCACTTGCTCAAAGAGTCTGTTGATGCCTTTTGCATAGCACAGGGACTCCCCGGCCGTTGTCGAGGAGCCCGCTGCTGTCGATGCTGCTGCCGAGACAGCCGCTGAGACCAAGGCTGATATAACTATGTATATCAACCGCGCCGTCGCTGATCGAGACCTGGCCTGGCCTTTTGCTGGGCGTCAATGATGCAATTTTGGCCAGGAACGGTGGCGGCCTTCCCCTGAAGCCTAGCGAAGCAAGGGTCCGTGGCTCGTGGACACGGCAACTAGGGCTGCAGAAATTGCCCACGGACTCAATTGCGCTGCGATTCTCGCCCGAAATGCCTTCAAAGGGGCATCCCATTCGCCGCAGCGCCAGAAGCGCGGGTTTTATACTCCGTACGTCACTGCGCGATTGAGACGGCTTCTTCAGCACGTTCCTTGCATCGCCAGTGTCGGCCCTTCCCTTGGGCTTCACAGCCATGGTGCTCCTGGTGCTCCTGGTGCTACAGGCAACGCGTCGCTCTCGCTCTATTCCGTCCATTCTTAGGTATGAGCAATTGGTTTGTATTTGTAGCTACATACGCTCTAATCAAACTCGATCATGGGTCACGCTGGGGCGAACGAAACACCTGCATGCACGGAGTATACATATATCGATGATCATACATGTAAACACGAGATGGTGGTTGGCCATCCCCACCAGGAGTTCCTGCAGTCTGAGGACTGCCAGGCGATTTCCGCAGCCATGTTTTGCTTCGTTTAGCCAATTACGGCACTCGAGTCACTCGACCCTCGCCGGGAGTGCAATGTCGCTTGGGGGCGTCGTCCACCTGAGTGCCGATAGGTACCTCGCCGATCCATGCAGTCACTCACAGACAGACTCACAGAATATGTATGTACATACCTACATGGAGTCTGTTGCTGGACTCATGGCTAGATAGACGTCCGACTAGTGTCGGTCAGGCGCTATCGTGGACTTTCTAGCGTGAGTGGACGTTTCAGGGCGACAAGCCGCATCGCGCTCATCGGGCATACATACTACGGAGTACCTATGTATGTACAATATCGTGCTATGCGTCATCAGAGGGCATCATTATTGATCAATGCTGTTACATACCTATCATGACTGCCTTCATGTATTCGCACCTAGGTATGTACCTACATCTACCGTATGCCATCCTGCATTGCCATCAATGCGTGTGCCATGTAGGTACCGGTAATCATGTAGATACCGGCACGTACAGAATATATGTGTACATCCTACCTATGCTATTCCCTGCGCGATGAATGGGTCAAGTCAAAGTGGTCACTGGTCACTGGTGATTGACATCCCCGGCGCACTCGATGACGTTACATCGCCCCCAGCTTCGACGACCGCCCTTTGTTGCTTTTGCTTCTCTTCCATGGCTCGAACGCGACGATGCTCTACGGAGTATTTAGCGCTTTCGCTCTGTCAAAATCGGCTCCGAGGTTCCCAGCAATCCCATTAGCGGTCCGAAGGCTCACTTCATGTCACTGACAGGGGGTTGACAGGGGGCTGCAGCCAATCACGTCGTAGCTTTACGAGGAGTACATTGTGGGGCACGCAAAATTGGCACATGACAGAAAGTACCGCCGATCGCCGCCGTGACATAGAGGAACATCGGATTAACCGCACGGCGTGCTTGATTGAGAATGAATCTTCCTGCACTGCCGACTTCGCCTAAGATCAAACTTTTTCTTGCGCTTGATAACGAGCAAAGAATTCATTGCGCAAATTGGCTCGAGATCGAAATACCAACAATTGCCTTTGTGCCTAAGAGCTACATCGCACTTTTCGCAACACTAGTTTGATTGAGATCGTGGGTATTACCTAATTTCTCTCAATCAAACGCCCAAGACCGAACTTCCTTTGTTTTGAGCTCGATGATTGTGATTCCCAAAGGCGTAGGGTACGCGATGAAGCATTTTTGAAGCATGCGTTTTTGGAGTCATCATGTCACTCCAAGTCGCGATCAACGAGCAAGGGGTGTGTGGGGAGCGTGACATAAAGTGAGCCTTCGGACCGCTAATGGGATACGGGCAACTTTCGTCATCCCTCCGATCTAATCTTCTGGATCGCACTGTGCACAGGATGCAGCTGCAGCACCGCAGTGATGGACCATGTGACTCGCCGGTTTGTGTCAACCAACAGCCAAGTGTCGCACAAATTTGCTCTTTCGCGTCACGTCAATTCTCCTGGAAGTAATGTTTCTTGAATAGTTCGTGATACATGCTGCTTCGCATTTGCTACCAAGTCTACGGAGTAGAGGGGCTCATTGTTCAGCCTTGGTAGACCACATTGTGTCCTTTCTTGCCCCTGTGCTCCGGGCCGACTTTACAGATGTACTCCGTAGGTTTACATTCACGCCTACCTATGTAGTATTTACATATGTACATACCTAATGTGTGACATCACCACCGGAGAGGGAAGTGGGGGTGGTTTATGCCCTGATTATATCCTTCAATTTTACCCGTTCGCTCGCCGTGTGGCATTCCTGTCAAAGGTGAGACCTTCTTTGGAAGAAAGATCCACGAACTTCGAGGAAAGACTCAAAGAGGCCAGTAGTGGACAGTGAATTTATAGCAAGACGCCATATGTACCTATTGTGTGATGACGTTTAATGGGGTATGTGTTCGAGCATCGGTCGAAGCCATCTTCTTGTGTACATGCTGATCATTAGAAGAGGATTGAAACGTTTTCTTGTTCGTTTTCCTGAAAGATCTTATTTTAGGTGACCTTTCCGCTTCTCTGCCAAGTGTCATGGCCAATATGGTCCGGTCTATTCACATATGTAAGACAGCAGCGAAAGAGAGCTCCAAGTGAGGAAAAAGTGAGGACAACATTGCCACGTGCCAGCCACTTGAATCAAATATTCTGTATCAGGGAGACCGTAGACGTAGTATGTCGCAGAGTGAATCACCCTCAACTGACCCCTCCTACCCTGACGGAGCCTTTGGTGGCCTTAGCAAACTTCACACCGAGAAACCAGGCTCATACGGCCTCATTCTTGCGCAGTCTATGAATCGTTGAGTTCTCTGAGCACAAGGATCTGGTAAAAGTAAATTGCCTCGAGTGCGGTCATTCAATGTGTACCTAGCTTAAATATTCTGGCCGCTCTCTACTGTGCCGTCGTCCGTTTCCCGAAATAAGGGAAAGTTGGTCGGTTGGCTGATCTCGATGCGAGAAGAGTTCGACTTTCAAGAGGAAATGTGAAGAGAGCAGGGCTTACACGTTGGTCTTATTGTTTCCATTGTAAGATATCTGTGCCTGTGGCGAGCAAAAAAAAGCATGAAGAATAGAGATACCCTGAAGTCGCTAGTCGGACTCGGGAGTCGGCACTGCCTATCACAGAATATGTCGCCGAACAGAAGTGGCAATAACACGGAATATGTGCTCCTCTGACGTCAATTCTGGGCACATCTCGACACAAGCTGTTCCGTTGTTTCCCCATTACCTGCCTACCTGTAATTGCTTAAAATTCGCTGCACAGCACCGACGGCTGATTCTCCCTCTTTCATATTCCTGCTGAGCCAACTTTCCCTACCTTGAATTCATCTTCATCTGCTCGGGACGAATTGACTTACCTCCATTGCATCTTGACGGTGGCTTTCTTTTACTGTGCACCATCAGCATCGCCGGGAAAGCTCTTTTCGCTGCACATCATATCTTGCAAGTTGCAGTCTGCAACTTGCAGATTTGCAGCCGTCAACGGCCAGCCATCGGAGTGTTTTGGACAACGACATAGGGCTTTTAAGCTTTTGTCGCACTATTCACGGGTCACAGGACTAGGTGTTTCTGATTTACCTACATTAGGTGCTCTAGGTTTTGATAGTGAGATAATAATTTTCTTCTTCTTGGCACGCACAGCACTATGGGTTCTGATCCAGGAAGAGAGAAAGAAAGAAAGAAAGAGACAATGCCTCGAAAACCCCGCAACAAACACAACCCCTTGGCGGCGGAAACAAAAGCTGAGAACTACGATATAATCGCATCTCAGCGGGCTCTCATGAAGAATGGATTTCACAAGGCTGTAACGTCAAAGACACCACAAGAAATCGAGTGTGCCTGGCTGTCAAGGTACAAGCATATCGTGGAGAAACCCTCCAAATCCGAGTTCAAAAGTCAAGCCCCTTTTAGGTATTTGACATCGGTAGGTGACCGATCCTGGCTCAGAAACTGGCTATGTCTGCTGACTTCCAAAATGAGGCGATTCTCCTATTCCGTGACGGATCCGTACATGCCGACTCAAGCAATGGAACACACAGATCCTGCGGAAACGAGTCGCTGTTAGTCAAGCTCATGAGTGCAGTGGACGTCGGAGGGCAACTAGCAAACGTTCTCTTCGCAGAGGGCCTCGGCACAGTTCTAAACGCCGCCGTCGCTTCGTCTTCTTCGTGGCTGGCTATGTCGAACAGCGTTGTAAGTCGGGCCCTCTTCCCATCCCACGGCTGTGACGCAGTCAAGTTAACAGTAGGGCTTTCAGAAAATCTGGGACATGAACGCCGCAACGTTTCGAACCAACGGCCGCTCGGGCGTGCTCCTGGCGGTGACTCCTGAATGCACAGTGGAAGAGATGAAGCAGGCCCACGATCTGGACCCATATGGACTGTACACCTCAAATTCCAGTTGGTGTGCCGAAGCTATGAAGCTTGAAAAGGACATCTATCTGTCCATCCATCGTGTTCACGGCCGGATTAGACGCTGGGCTTGTGATAGACCGCAAAGGCAGGATGCCGACAAGATCTTGCCTGTAGAATTTTTGGCAGAGGAGATTGTCGGTATAATCAACCGCATCCAAGATGTGGCCACCGTATGGAGCGCGAGCCAGTTTGTTTCCAGCCCGCGTTGCCGTTTATTTGACCCGCCGGCAATCTTTTCTGTGTGTCGACTGAGAGACCTCTGTGAGTCAGCCCAAGTCCTCCGTCCATCTACTGAAGTCTGAAATAGAAGCAGGGAGGTTTGAACTTTGCTGATCGTTCTGCTAGTGAGCCAAATTTCTCTACAGCAAAACTCGTTCAAGGTCTTGTATTTCCAGAAGATAGCTTATCTGGATCGTCGCCTGGTTGCCATTATCCTCCGAGCGTGCCCAAACGTTCGCATGCTTGGCATATACGAATGCCCGCTGATCCATTTCGGCGATGTCCTTTGTCTCATTGACCTCATTTACGAGGTCAACTACGATCGCCGAAAGAGAGGCCTGCCAGAAGTTACCAGCCTGGACTTCTACCCCAATTATAACAAGGGGACCCCATTTGCAAGCGATACCACGGCGACGTATGGGCTGAGCTGGGCCCCTCTGAAACTAGATGTCGCACAGCGAGGATTCTTCAACATCATCCTGAAAGCCTTCATGAAGGCCAAGAGGATGAAGCTAGGACTGCTATTCGACCAGGACAAGGCCTTCTGCACGTACCTGAACCACGTACCGAACTACCCGCTCGCAGTGCCCACGTTTCTAGACGCCATGTATCGATACGCGGAAGTCAGACACGAGCCAGCCCGGCAAACGATTCTATACGATCTGCTCAAACCCGTCCGGCTTGGTTTGGAGAGATACATGGACCAGGACTGGTCGAATTACTATTCCAACGTGATGGGAAAGCACATGGTCTTCTGTTCATCCTGCGGATACGAAACACTAGAGGAGTTCTACTCCTCGTTTGCCCTCCACGTGCCGCATCCCCACCGAAGGCGTTGCGCAGGCTGCACTCTCCAGCGTTGGCTAGACGGCGAAGTCGACCATCTCAAGGCACAAAAGAGGCAGATCCTCGACACCCTCTTCCCCGACTGGCACGGCTCAGACTTCAATCCAGATGCCCCAGTCCTATCCTCCATGACGGGACTCCTTAGACTCGAATCGACCGAGTCGGTCCGACCTGATGTCCCGAGACTCCTACTGGACAGCAATGGCGAGATGTACTGCCCCCAAATCAAGGAGGCCTTTGTGCGGGACAACAAGAGCCATCTTGACTCGCTGCAGCAGCTGCCCAGCCTGTCGGAGCTCCTTCACGGACTTGGCAGCGTCGAAAGATGGGGCCATGTTGACAACAAATGCAACAATCTGGACATGTACAGCAGGTCGGTCAGAAAAGTCCAGGAGAGCAGCATTCGCCACGAGGACGACAAGGGCATCATGGGGGGGTGCGCAGATGGTGGTATGCCGGACCATGTTGAAGAGCTGCAGCCCGCCGCGGTGGTCAAGGATGGGTTTCCGTGCCATGACTTCGAAGCTGCGGCGAGGCTGCTTGCCTCGGTGGCCCGTAAAGGTTGGTCGGGATACAACTGAGTTGAGGGGAGAAGAGTGTGAAGCAGCCGACTACGACACAGCTGGATCTGTCTTGTTTTTGGCGCGGAGTTTCTTTGCTCTCAGTATCAAATCTGCTTTTGTTTTCACATTTTTCCCCCTCTCTTTGGCTCTGTTTCTTCTTCTATGGCGTTTTTTTTTGGGGGGGGGGGCCTTTTGTGGGATCATGGAGTAAGCTTGATTTGATGCATATAAGGGAGAGGCACTTACTGGACTTTGGGGAAAAAGACACGGCGTTTGAAGTCTATATGACTGGAGTTGCAACTTGCGTGCGCTGAATCGTTGAATGCGGCTGCATGTGTTTCAGGCAGGACTTGTAGATTTGCCACTCGAAAGTCTTCAAAGCTGTGCTGCTTGAAATCACGCACAGCTGCTGCCGGGTCGTATGTATCTGATTTGCTTTTGCTGCCCATTTCGGCCAGAACGGTGTCGATAACTGTTGGCGAATTGAGTATTTGGACTGAGAGGCATCTCATCGGTAGTCAGTTGGTTGAGTTGAGACTGCAGTTGAGTTTGAAGAACAACGTGCTTCGCGTTGAGCGCAAGAAGGCCGATAATAGAACTGGTTACAACTCTATGTCGTTCTTTGACCCTTTCTCGTTCTTGCGAATGGGTTATTCAAAACTTCGTCTTGTACGTCCAGAGCTCTTTGGTATGAAGATACGAGGGGCAAGAAATTCACCGTCTCAAGCTCAAGTTAAGCCTCACGTTGAGCCATGGAAACGCTGTGATGGTTGAACACGATTGGGATTGGGTAATTGTTGGTGAAGCGCGTGAAAGACGCGGCGACTGATCAGTGATGACGGACGGACAGGCCCAATCCCCTTGGCGGTCCGGAGGCTCACTTCAGGTCACGGACAGGGGGACAGCTCGATGAAGACCATGTATGTATGTATTCAGTTTTACAGCATAGTTGGCTCATCGATCGAAGTACCAGCAATAGGTTAGCGACAAAGAGCTAGGCACATCGTACTTATCGCGAGACCAGTTTGACTTCGGACCGCGGCGGTCTACTTATTTCCGTCAACTATTGAAATTTGAGGGCCTTTGGCGGGTTTTCAGTGGCTTGCATTGATGAGTTCGGTCGTAAAACCGGAGCGCGAAGGGGACAGCGATAAAGCGTTAGAGTGGAGATTATTTGGCAAAGCTGTACTCAATTCGCGACGCTGATGAGAAGAAAAAGAAGAGGCTTAGAGTGAAGCTTTACATCATGGGGATGGCATTCTGTCTGCTCTCCATGTCAACTCCAACTTCCAACTTCCAAGACGCGCCTGTTGGGTGGGCCCGTGCCTTGAACCGCCAAATTTCAAAGGAATCCAGAAGACCAGCACTCATCCGCATCACGTGACTTGCAGATGAGAAGCCTCAGCGGCCCGCCCACCAACAAGCCATCGCAATATCGTCCAGCCCGACACCGACAACCATCCCGGGGACCGAAACAGCCCAACCAACCATCGCAGTCATGGCCTCCCTCCTGCGCACAATCGCCACGAGCGGTTCCATCGGATGTCTCGCCGGCAAGGCCCTTCGCGCGGCCTCGCCTTCGACAAGCTGGATGCCTAGCCTCTTCGGTAGTACCCTGCTAAGCAGGCCGAGTCCGCTGGGCGCAAGCCTGATGCAGCACCAAACAAGGGGTATGAAGGTGCAGAGCTCCGTGAAGAAGAGATGCGAGCACTGCAAGGTAAGAGTGGCCCGGCCTCCTTCTCTGGAAGACTGACTGTTGGTGCTTTTGAAAGGGTGTAGTTGTGCTGATGCCTAGCCTTTCCCTTCTCTTTTTTGGGGGGGGTTACTTGGTATGCGATTATAGGTTGTCCGACGAAAATCTGGCAAGAGACATAATGGATACTTGTATATCATCTGCAAGGTCAATCCGCGACATAAGCAGCGACAAGGCTAGAACGGGGGTTTGCGAGCTGCGAGCTGCGAGCTGCGAGTTGCGATTCGGTACGGACGGCGAATACGTATATATACATGTGTGTGCGTGTGTGTGTATACGCAGGACTGTGGAAGCGATATACCATCAGGGGCTGGACATGAAGGGACATGAAGAGACATATAAGCCGGGCCGGGCATCGAAGAAGGGGTGTGATTCGTGAATTGCACGGCACGCTGCATGGGTATACACTGGGGCTGGTCTGAAGAGATATACCATCGGGGTTGGACACGAAAGGATATACACGCGGGACAGGCTATCGAGGAAAGGTGTATCACGATTCACGGGCGATTAACGGCATTGTACAACAGAGATATTTCCGATGCGATCATTTCGCATGATTTTCGACACTTGGTAGATCTGCCGTCCTGGCTTATCGTTTCATATACGCTTGGGTCTACCAGTTTTGTTTCCTGGGGGGGGGTTTTTTTTACGAACGCACATCTACGTCCTACAACCCGCCTATGTACCTCTCCATACTTTGCCACTGAGTCTTTCCCGTTGACAAAAGATAGCGAATATGAGTCTATGAAAGCATTAGACCGTGTCTTCTCCTTGTGCGTGTCTTTCCCATGACTCTACAACTTGGAATCGGCATGTTTCGCGGGTAGGCAAGATCAAGGGCAAAGCTCACTATATCTGTAACGTGTCTATGGCTCTCGAATTCGTCCCGGACGAAGCGCCGTGTTTCGCTTTTAGTCTGCGTATCGCGAATGGGCCGTGTGGCGCGGAGGATAGTCCTGTAGAGGGAGAGGACGCGGGATCGTTGGAGGAACTACATCAAGTTTAGTGGGAGTATTTTTCGTGTCATTCTTTACACGTCCTTTGTGCAGTTAATTTCTTCTTCGGACATTGAAATTGCCATTTTCAAGAAAATCGGCATGGCAAGGCATTTGATATCGGCGACGGACTCCGGAGGGACGAAAGACGAAACCATCACAACGTACGTGGTCGAGGCTCAATACGCCATCGAGTTTGCGACGAGTGGCATAGCCACGGGCTCGGATGAGCTGCGCGGCGTATCTCATGAGCAGCCGGCTCCCCTCCGCGTGAGTGTCTCAAGAAACCAGCGCGTGTACCGCCTTTGTTGTTGCTAGGCGAGATCCTTGATGAAATTAGCGCATGCAATTCATGTCTGGCAAGACAGAAGTCGTGACATCTTGAATTCTTGATGCGGATCATGGATTGGCGTCAAGTCTGGGCGGGGCGGAAGAACCTCGGGACTCGGGAGTGGCTGGCGGACGCAGGAAGTTGGAACGCGCCAGTCGGTTGCATTCCGAAGTTATCCGAACACTTTCATCACCGCGGTTTCCCCGTGCGCAAAATGTGGCGGACGTCCCCATGACATTTCCGTGTCTTGATTTTCGTGTCTGGAAAAGGGCCTCTTAATTAATTGAACGCGGCGTACATGCGGTATATGCACCTGATTCTTTGCTGCTATTTTCGGTGCAAGGGGAGCTTCTTTTTCTGCGGCGTCTTTCCAATCGTGTGGCTCCTTATCCAAACTCCAATTTACGCTTGGTGATTGGCCGTATTTTGTTTTTTCTTTCTTTCTCTTGTTGGTTAGGCTGAGGCACAACTCTGGTAATTCTCACCGCAGATGATTTGCGTCAGACATGGCCGTCGAGGTGCACACTGAGTCGCGCGGCACCACATCCAGGACACGACGCAACCAAGAGACGCAGTCCATAGAAGAAGCCATTGCGAAGAGCGACGCGGCCTTCACCGCCGACTACCTGCCGTCGCTGTATGTACCTCACTCACCCCCCTCTGTCAATGCTCATATAAAGTCCTCATACCGAAACCTGCTTCCTTCCTCTTTCACTCTCTCTCGTGTTTGTTTATTTCTTTGTTTGTTTGTCTGCTTGCTTGCTTTCTTTGACTGGCCGTACGTAGAAGGAACATCATGTTGATGGCGTAGCTCCCCGGACTGGAAGCATCCCACCTCCGAGATAGTTTATACTCTGCACCTCATTGGAGCCGCAGCACTGCAAGACGCCCATGCCAGAGCATGTTTCGACCTCATTGACGAGACCAGCGGCGCCGACTACCGCGGCTCAAGCCTGGGATGGCATCCGTCGGCCAAGATGAAGGAGATGCGGTCTCCGGAGCTGCGGTACATTCTCGTTTTGCGCGACGACCAGGTGTGTGGGTTCATGTCCATGATGCCGACGTATGAGAACGACGAGGCGGTACTGTACTGCTACGAGATTCACCTCAAGACGGAGCTGAAAGGGTAAGTTCGGGCCTCTGTAGCAAGTAGCCGATTTCTACCGGCGTGGCTTGCCCTGCCTCAGGAGTGGCTTTATTTCATTTCATCTAATCCCGTTTCCTCATTCTTTTTTTCCTTAGGAGCGGCCTTGGCAAGCAGTTGATGCATTTCCTCTTTGAGGCAGGCGACCGCATCCAGTTGGTTGACAAGGTGATGCTTACCTGCTTCGTGAGCAACAAACACGCGAGACAGTTTTATGAGCGGCTCGGCTTCGAAGTGGACGCGTGCTCCCCACGGGAGAGGAAGCTTCGCGGGGGGCGAATTGTGATGCCAGACTTTGTCATCATGAGCAGACGCACGGCAGGACAGGTGCAGACATTGAGCGGGAAGCGAGTACGCGATGAAATCGATTGATGTTGGACGTTGAAGGAAGGCTGAGAGCATCGGTTGGCCATGGAATTGCAGTTTCAAGACTACAGCGGCAGAGATTGGTCTTCCAACGAATTGGATACCGAAGTTTTGAAATGCAGCTTCCGAACCGCTGTCCGACATGCACGCGTCGCCTGTGAAGCTGCATTATCGCATTTCTCGATAGAACCATCCATGCAGGTCCGAGCTGAAATGGTCGAGAGCCCCGCCAGCAATGCATGCCTACGTTACATAGGTAGGTAACTTGTAACTTAGCTGCTTACTTCCAACAACCGAAGTGAGACAAGACAAATATGTATGTACGTATAATGTAGTAGTAAGCCGTAGGCATGATTAGTGCTCACCGGGAAAACACCACGAGCAAAACTTTCCTCCCTCCTTGTCCCTCCCTTCTGTTTACCGTTTCTTCCTCCGCTGAATCTACACCTCGTCTGCCTCGTTTTGAAATCCAACCCGCGAACCGCCAAAATCGAGAACACCAGCTCTCACCATGGACACGAAAGAGCATCACGATGTTCCCCATCAGCCGCCGCCGTTGCAGCAACCTGCTTACCAACATCCTTCTGATCAAGAGCCAATGCCCATCCAGCAGCATCCCCCTCCTCCACAAGCGCAAGGAATTCCGCCGCCCGAGCCTTCGAATCAGGTAGCTGTTACCGCTGAGGAAAATCGCGACCTCGATCCGCGGGGCCAAGAATGGCAGTTTGGGTTGTTTAGTTGCTTTGGAGACATGAAGAGTTCTCTGCTTGGCTGCTGTTTGCCATGCGTTCGTACGTGTTATCCGAGTGGTTTTTTGTCTTGTCTTGACGGTGTTTTGGCTTCGCTGTTGTTATGCGCCAGCATTCTCAAGAATGGTGCAGCTTTTCTGCTTGGGTGTAGTTGATGTTGATTCGTTTTATTTTACTTTGTTCCAATTCTTGTATATTCGTTGTTCACTGTGCTCTTTTGTTTTTCATCCTGCGATGCGTTACTCT
This sequence comes from Claviceps purpurea, assembly GCA_029405325.1. NCBI lineage: Eukaryota > Fungi > Ascomycota > Sordariomycetes > Hypocreales > Clavicipitaceae > Claviceps > Claviceps purpurea. The sequence goes on along the minus strand of CM055782.1, from coordinate 3,637,485 downwards.
CAGTCAAGTCTCTTCTTGATGGGTCAAACCTCTAACAAGTGGCATTCGTTTTCCAGTTCACGGCCGAACCATGGATCGCATCAAGGATCCTTCACTCCAGTCGCACGATCCTCTGAACTCCGAGTGTATCGTCTGGTCTGCTATCCAGTGCTTCACCGGTTGCGGATGTCTGTAAGTACATTCTCTCTCTCTCTTTCTCTCACACTCACACACACAGCACATCCTGCCCTATGATACCTCTGTGCTGCCTCGGCCCGCCTTGTTGGACAAACCACCGTCCACGCACAGTGTGACGCAAGAAGGGGTCGGAGAAAAAAAAGAATCCCGGGTTCCAAATTACAAGATGGCAGAATCCCTGATAGTCAAGTTTGGCTAACCATCGTCGCAGCTACAACCTCATCAAGCGCGGTGAGATCCGCAATCTCTACGGCATCCACGGCTCAGGTTTCTCCGACTGCTGCACCTCATACTGGTGTCTGTGCTGCGCTCTCGTCCAGCAAGATCGCGAAGTGGCCCTTCGAGCTGGCAACCAAGTGCCCGTGATGCAGGGCTACCAGGCCCAGAAAGAGGGTATGCATATGCCCGGCGCTGGGCAGCCGCCTCTCGTGTAGCGTCATATGTAGCGGCCCCTGCAGATGAGTCACCGGCACAGAAGAAGTAGTGTCCGTAGGGACCCTACGAGAGGAGCAGGAGAGGGTCACGGGTGTGGTAGATGTTGTACCCAGACGCGGCGTTTTTCGTCTTGAACAACTTTTCTTTCAGATTACCCCTTAGATTTTGGGTAGCTTTAATTCCACGGCCCATTTTTTTTATTTCCACGGCCCATTTTGGATAATTCCACCGCCCTGACAATTTGGGTGGCTTTAATTCCACCGCCCTAATAATTTGGGTAGCTTTAATTCCACCGCCCTAATAATTTGGGTACATAGCTTTAATTCCACCGCCCTAATAATTAGTAAAGTATCCCCCGATCCGGCTACTGCAAATCATGTGACTCGCAGAAAATCAAAAAATTTGGTGCGAAAACTCGACGCGCCGAGGCCCATAATTACGTGATCTAGAAATCTAGAATGCAAATAGCTTCACCTATAGCCTATACCACTTCATCCTTCTCTACCTCATCGAAATTACCGTTTGGCGTACCTTAGAAGCATCGTCATGACTTCAATCAGTCGCCTCGTCGCATACAGCGATAGCGAAGATGACAGAGAGCGCGGTTCCGCCGCATCCCCCATCGAAATCGGTCCCATGAATCCTCCCGCGGCCGCAGATCCTCGTCTCCTTCTACCACCCAACTTCACCGCCCAAGATCGCGCAACATTGATCCAACAACTCGGCGAACATACACTCGATAAGGGATACGCAGTAGTCCTAGCTCGTTCTTCCCCCCCCAGGGGAACCAAGTCAGCGCGAATCGAGCTCAAATGCGATATTGGAGGTGTCCCAAGAGACCGGAGCTCGAGCGAATCCCAGGGTCCGAAGCGACCTAATGCAGGGTCTCGGCTGATCGATTGTCCCTTCAAAGCGACTGCTCTCCAAGTGAAAGGTACACTAAACTGGTCATTTACAGTGGTAAATCCCATCCATAACCACCCTCCATCGGAAACGAACCTTGCACATGCGTCACAGAGGCGGACAGCTATCCAAGAGGCAGGAATCGTCGAGAAGTATAGTGACCAGCTATCGCGAGCGGGGGTCGCACCCAGATTTTTGCTAAACACACTCCGCCACGCTGCCGCCGATACTGGGGACGAACTGAAATTCAAGACGAGTGACCTCTACAATCTTCTCTATGCAAATAAGAGGCAAAAGTTGCAGGGCAAAATAGGTACATTACTTTTCGTGCGTTTAGCTAGTAAATGTAAATGCCTTTTTAGTCACGTAATATCTCGTGACTCGATACTTCTGACATCGAGTTCTCCAAAACAAAATTTTTACAGTATGTGGCCGGATACTTGACAAATTATTAGGGCGGTGGAATTAAAGCCACCCCTGATAATTTGTCAGGGCCGTGGAAATAAAAAAAAAGGGCCGTGGAATTAAAGCTACCCTAGATTTTTGGTCTTCTTTTTGGTTTTCAAGATTGCTTTTCGTGCAGCAAGAAGGGCGTCAATGTGCGTAATAGACCATGGCGATGGTAGGGGGGGTTGTGGACATCTCGAGCTAACGGCGGGGAGATGGAACAAGTTGGCGCGGGCACATACCTTCAACTGGGCCATAATAAGAGAATAAGAGACGCAATAATGTGTTTTTGCATATTTTGATAGATACCAATCCAACAATTTTTGCTGCCATCGACAGCACCCTATCTCCCCCTTCAATCCAATTATATCGTTATGTAGACTCTCTTTCAAGTTTCACGACCTGTGGTTTCTTGCCAAATAAATCCTACATGACCCGTCACACACGTGCACACGGTACATCTGTTTTCGCTTCTCGACAAAAGGGGAATCATTATCATTATTCAACGCTGAGACCGCTGAGCTGCTCTCATATATCATCTTCGACAGGGGAGCCAGTCTATTAGCCGCCTGTCGAGTTCAATGCCACTCAATAAATAGAGGCCGAAACTCCAAAATCCACACCTCGAGCCCAATTAGGCTTCATGCTAGCTCCCAAAAAATGACGTTTTGAAATGTTCCAATCCACACTGTCCCATCCTAATGTATAAACCTTTTGAAAAGCCTCCAAGTCTCCTGATATTGCCTGCCAGCCTAAGCGTAAAGCTTCTTCTCAAAAGACTCCATGTTGACGTTGCCCTCAAGTTGAGCACTGGCGGTACGGAGCTCAAAGCGAACAACACCGCTCGCAGCGCCCTGGTGCAGCTCAGCCAAGCTCTTCATACCACAGTCCTGCATGGAGTGTTTGAGACCAGCGGCCAAATAAGGCACAAACTTGTTGATGGAACTGTTGTGGACACGGTTAGCAAAGTGCAACGGGGTTCGAATTTGTACATGAAGACCGGAAAGGAGTCACTCACCCTCGATGAGCCACAGAGCCCGATACGCCCTGTGCGACGAGTACGCTATCGCCCTCGGAGAAGTACCGAGCGGTACCAGCGTTGCTCTTTTGGCTATCCTTGCCGCCACCGCCCGCCTTCTTGTCCTGCATAGCGTCGATGCTGCCCATGCCACGGTAGGCCTTGACCAGCTTGCCCTCGCGAGAGACAAAAGAAGTACCAGGAGACTCAGTTGTACCAGCCAAAAGACCTCCCATCATGACTGTGGAGGCGCCCAGCGCGAGACCCTTGACAATGTGGCCAACATTCTGCACACCGCCATCGGCGATACAAGGCACGCCGAAGCGAGCGGCGAAGTTGCTCACCGAGTACACGGAAGCAGCTTGAGGTCGACCAACAGCCATGACCTCCTGGGTGATACAAGCAGAGCCACTGCCCATACCAATTCGGAGACCGTCAACTCCAGCAGCAATAAGAGAGGCCGCCTGCTCACGCGTCACGACATTGCCACCAATGACATCGAGGCCAGGGAATTCGGCCTTGATCCACTTGATCATTTCAATCTGGTACATGCTGTTACCCTGAGAGCTGTCCAAGATGACGATGTCCAGACCAGCCTCAACAAGCATTGCCAAGCGAATTTTGTCTTCAGGACGAGTGCCAATGGCAGCTGCGCAAATCAGCTGCTTGCTGTCGGGAAGTTTGGACGCTAGTGGGAAATGCTGGTTCTTGGTCAAGTCGGAGCGAGAAATCATCGAGACAAGGTTGAAGTTCTTGTCCACGATGGGAAGCTTGCCCTTCTTGGACTGGGCCAGGATCTTGTTGGCCTCAATGAGGGTCACGCCGTTGGGGGCCGTAACGAGCTCAGTTACCATGACGTCGGCAACGGAAACGGCAGCATCGTCCTCGAACTGAAGGTCTCGGTTGGTAACAATACCCAGCAGCTTTGAGCCTAGCTTGCCGTCCTCTGTTGACACAGATGCCGTTAGCGCCCATGTTCTCATACACAAAGTTCGAATGGTAACAATGGATATAGAATTGCATGTAGTCATTGTAATTTCTCTCCCCATGACGTGTAGTCTTTACGGTGGAACGAAAGTTATAAAATTTGGGTGATAATCATGTAGATGCTTGGGGTCATATTGTGTTGCCGAGAGCTCGACTGAGATGACAAAAACAGCAAACTTACCAGTAACTGGGAAGCCACCGAAGCCCCATTTCTCCTTAAGAGCCTTGGCCTCGCCGACTGTGGTATTGCGGGCAATCACGACTGGGTCGAGGATGAAGCCGTTTTCATACCGCTTCACCTTGCGCACCATGTCCGCCTGGGTCTCGGGGGAGCAGTTGTGATGAATAACTCCCAGACCACCCTGGAGAGCCATGTGAATCGCCATCTCGTGCTCCGTGACGGTGTCCATGGGAGACGAAACAAATGGTGTCTTCAACGAAATGCGCTTGGTGATGGCGGAGTCAAGAGTAACTTCCGAGGCCGGGAAGCCAATGTAACCAGGCATCAGAAGGAAGTCATTGTAGGTGAGACCGCCATGCTTGGTCGTGTCCATGAGCTCATGGAGATCGAGACCATCACGAGTCTTGTACTCGTTCAGGACGTCCAGGGCCTTGGTGTGGTCGAGCAGCTCGCCGGCGCCGAAGCCTTTGAAAGCAGCCATTGCGAGAATCAATTCACAAAAGACTGGGGGTAAGAAGAATGCAAAGATTCGAATCGATCAAGAACTGGCGAAGGACTGACGATCGGCTTGTCGAGATTGATGCGGCGCTTCTTCCCGTAGGAAAGAAGAAAGCCAAAGAGAAAAAGAACGGCAGCCCGTCGCCCAGATTTTTTTCTTATCCATCAGCAGTTTTTTCTGGAGCGGGGCATTCTGCGGGGTCCTCTGGCTCTCTGAGACTCTGACTGGTTGCGATGCGCGGCTGATGGTTGGTCCGTGCAGAGTTCGTGAAAAGTTTAGGCTGGCCGCTGTTGCACGAAAAATCGCGGCGCAGTCGACGCGTTTTGACAGCTAACGTTTTGCGTAACATGTACATACGGAGTACATAGTATGTACCTACATGACCATAAACAAACGTCCGAATAACTTCCAGTTTGCAAGGAATGCATAGGATATCAATCATCACACATAAAGTTTGATTGCATCGCCCAAACACGATCTTCCAAGTCCATGGCCTCTTCCTCCGTTACATCAAGCACCGTGACTGGCCCATCGCCCTTGCCTTCAATCCTCTTTAGTGTATGGCAGTTGATGTATATATAGGCCTGCCAGTATGAACGTATTGGTGATCTATCATCTTGGCTGTAACTGACGTTCAGGAAGGAGAAGGCCCTTTCAGAAGGAACAGAGTTGGCCACGGCGTTAAGCAATCTCAACGCTATGGCTGATAGTTCTGGGGCCCTTGTGCTGTAATACAGCCAAAAATTGCGATTACCAGGCATCTCCCATCCCAGAGAGGAGGTGCTGAAGAACCCCTTCTGCGACCGATAGTGCAAGAACTGTGAAACTATACGGTTCCGCGCAGATTGAGGTCTGACCACTGCCTGGAGGAACTCTATCACCAGGTCCTCATGCGCTGGATGCAAGGGCTGCGGGTTGTCGCGCGCCTTGTCCGAGTCAAGCGCCCAAGCAGCCAGGTGTATGGGCAAGACTTGAGGAGAGAACGACCAGTCCACTCCCGTAGTGAATCGTGAGACTTCAGACCAGTTGTGGCCCATGGAGTTGAGGCTCGTCCAAAGTTTCTGCCAACGTCCTGGTACATCGCTGAGGCTCGCGCGCTGTCCTTCTGGTTGTCTAATGACCATATCTACTGGCTGAAGCAGCGCCCGGAGCTGTTTCAATCCCTCGAACAGGGTGCCTGACTGGAGGCGCTCCTTGAGCTCAACTGAAAGATCCGCGTGAGGATCTGACGCGTATTCAATAAGCGCATCTTCATTGGCAAGAAAACTATCAAGCATCCGTAGCTGCGTGCCCCAGCGAGCCAATATGGCCGCTATCAAAGGGCGTCTTACACCCATTTTGGATACTAACAGCGAGTACTGCTTGGGAGATTCATAGAATTTATCCACGATCATTCTGGCTTCCAGAAACATGCTCTTGAAGGGCTCCAAAGATAGTATGCTATTCACGAAGAGTTGCAACGCGCGGCCGTCGCATGGGACCGTAAATATATGAGCCGTGCGCGGATCTGTGTTCAGTAGTGCCCACAACGAGGTCATGGTGGTACCGGTATTCGTTGTGACAGAATTAATACGCTGAAAATCGTCTCCTATACAGATTTTGTTAGCGAGTGCTATTAGAATAGCATGCTTGGCGTACCTAAAAGTTTCTCCCATTGTAACAAGATCCATTCTTTTATCCATCTGGCAGTGACCGGCTCACCAGCAGGTACAGACAGGGTACAGAGAAGCAAGGCCCCCCCCTCAGTAATGAGGCTCATGTTGATTAAGCGTGGGTAGCTGTATTCAAACGTATCCTCCAAGGTGAAATTGAGGTGCTCCGTGTGCTTGATACGTTCAAGTACTTGAGCTTCGACACTTTCGAAGCACTCCTTCAGTGTCTGCTCAAGAATCTTTTTACGACTAGGAGGCTTCCATTCCGGAACCAGAGCGTTTGTAAAGTTCACCATATCGTGCTGCTCCCAGAGGTTCAAGGGATGACCTCCACAAATAATCATTCGTGTAGCGATGAGGTCTGGGTTGGCTTCAGGCTTTGGAGCCTTTAGAGCGCCCATCTTGAGCTTTTGCTGTTTTAGATTCGTACTCTGGGTTCGAACTTCGCTTGGGAATCGTTGCTCGAAGGCAACCGGAGCTTCGTTAAACATAGCTTTATTGGTTTGACAGGTAAGCAAGTTGTAAGGGACGATGTCAGAACACGAGGTAAAGATGAAGCTATTCGTCTTTTGTGATGTCTTCGTGTGTGCTGTGTGATTCGTTTTCGTCCTGTCTTGGAAGAGAAAGGAAGAAGACCAAGGGGAATGAACAAGGGACAAGATGCGGAAGTCTTCGTCGGGACCGCGTGCTCGTCACGACTTTCACGACTCACGTATTAACGCGTGCCCGGCTGTAAGTTGCAACGCGCACGCGTACAAGTGGGGGTGCTGCTCCAATGACCAGTATCTACAGTGGGGGCGTAAAAGAAACTCACATTCTCACCCACTTTTTGGCGTATGAATGTAAGGCCTTTTTGCCAAGGGGTTGTACCTATCTAAGGTATGTAGGTACATACCTACCTACCTTCTACGACGCGGTACACGAACCACATTACATACCAATGTATATCGCCAAGTGGTTAGATTCGCAAGCTCCGAGGTGCGCCTTTTGACAAGGAAGGCCGGGGTCTGTAAACTTCTTACAGGCCTTGTAAGTGGCTCTATCACAGCCTACAGGTAATCCCCGAAGAAGGTCTGCGTAAAGGCGTCTTTGATCCGTAGCTTCTTGGAAGAACAACCCATGATGTTGGTGTCAAGGCTTAGTGATTTTGACCAATCTCATTTTTACTGACATTGAACATTTGTACAATGCACAGCAGCGACGTGCAGAAGTTGAGTGTCACTTTGGGGAAAAGCCGCAGCCTTCAGGGTGAGATGAGTTCCAGGCTCCATCAGAGATAAAGAGGAGTGGAGGAAAAGATGATCAGAAAGTAGCGTTCAAGTTAATCTGACCAGGCTTTTTTTTGTCGTGAAAGGATCAGTGAACTGACTGTTCACTGACGCAAACGGCATCCTGTTTCGCATTGGTGCTTTGCAAGCCACTTGACGCTATCCTCAGTATTCACACGTCCGCTATACCGCCTACACAGTGACTGAACACTTGACAGCCACTTCGTCCCGCTGCAGACTGCATATGGCCAAGTTCATCAGGTTCCAGGCTCGCTCAACGTCAATTTCCAGCACGCGAGGATCAGTCTCACTTCTCCTCACAGTCTCCAAAGGCACGGGGACATCTTTGACTGTGACCATGAAGTCATCCGCGATATTCATGCTTGGAAGAGTCGAAACGAAGACGCCTGGTTGTCGTCATCAGCTAAGTTCCTCTCCGTTATAACGGCTGAGAGCCACGTACCTAGGATGCCCAGTGCTCTGAGACTACATGCCAGATCCACTCGACCAGTTCTTGATTGAAAGATCGTAACGGCAGTGAGAGCAGCACAGCCGGTCAATTTGGCCGTCAAGCCAACAAAGCCTGCATGTCCATTGACGTATTTTCTGCCTTCGAATGGGGTGACAGGGAAGGCACAGAGAATCTCGTATTGTTGCACATCAAGCGAAACAACAGTCAATGAGGCTGGTGTCTCTGTGGAAACCGGATCCGAGACCTTGCCGGTGGTGTGAGCACGAACGACGTAGTCGATGGATGACAGCACTCCAGGGAAGTACGCAAGTGGCAGGAGTTCATTCAAGCGTCTTGTAGACACGTTGAATACTCCAAGAATTCCTGTGCCGGCTTGAGAAGCGCCTACAAGGTTGACATCAGACAACAGGAAGATGATCCGTGATGCTAAAGGCAGGCAACGACAGCTTACCATGAAAGCTACCTATTTTCAACAACAGGCCGTCGCCGAGGTCCTCATAGTGATGAATGGAACTGCCCAGATAGCTGGGTCTGAGGATGATGGTTCGCCCGGAGGTTGTCAGGGCCGTCATTTGCTTGACAAGAGCCAGGTCGTGCTCCCCTGGAACGTCAGTGATGTAGATCGGGCCACCACTTATGCAGCGAGCTGCGGCGTGGAACTCAGAGTGATCGTGTGTCGACTGAAACATATCCCAGTCGGGAACCACATCGAGATACCGCATGAATACAGCATTGTGAGCATTGGCCCAGATATGCCATGCGTGCGATTTCGGTTCATTGGGAAAGTAATCATCCGAATTTCGCACTACTCTCTTCTGATGGAACCCGGTTGGTTGAGAGTGGAAAAGCGCCTGTGGAAATTGCGACATGCATGAGATAGTCTTGTCGCCGAAGTGCTTCTGGGATGCTTTCTGCCATTCGTCCAGATAGGTCGAGATCAACTGTCGACGATCAGGTGCAGCTGCGAGAAAGTCAAGCATAACTTGGACATCAGTCTTTACACCATCGATACCCGACTCCACGAGAAAAGCGTAAAACTCGTCATAGAACCGCGCTACATCTTTTTGAGCAACAATAGTAAGAGCTGGCTGGTCCTTCTTGCTTTGTGCTACAATGGACGTTTCGAATCTCGCAGCGATGGTGCCGTTGGGAGAAATGCCACCCCAGTATCCCAGCAAAGCGTGCCAAACCAGGACATGCCGAATGTCTGGATGCAAGGCTAGAATATTCTTGACTAGACTTTTGAGGCCGCTCGGAAACGCAACTCGATCTGCTTCAAACTCAAGCCATCGATATTGTGCTTGGTTTTGGTCGTTTCCAACGCGATCAAGAGACTGCCAGTTGTCATCAATGATGAGGTTTGTAATATGAAGCTTGTGTTGGGCCAGCGTTCTCATCGCTTCGAGCAACTTTTTCTCAGAGAGTTGCTCACCCAAGGAGTTCCAAGTGCCTGGCCTTGTGTTAGGTCGACTCGACAGGCCGCAGAGCAGTGTTACGGCACAACGAAGGCTTACAGAACCCTAAGCCGTCATACCACTCAGCTTCCCATCGAGCTGTGGTTCGGGTGCGCAACCCACCGAAAGTGTCAAGATCAACGTTCAAGACAGTATATGGCGACAAGAGTTTCCTCGCCTCGTACATGACAGAAGCAACCGTGTTGTCAAATTTAGGGCCCTCAGATACCAGAATAGTGGCAGTCCCTGCAGACGAAGAATCATTTCGGGCCTACAACTGTCAGTCCTTCATTACCTGGATTGAAATGAATATTGCAATCGTACATGGACGCAGACGGTATTCTTGTCATTGCTACTGAAGGTGGCTGACGTATTGCCAGTACCACTAACAGCGAGCATTGCCATTGTCTGGCCTTCATGACTGAGAAAACAACACAGAATAGCATCTTGATCTACAATGAAGCGAGATGATCCCTGTCGAGGACCCAACCATGCAGGCTGGTGGCGCACCAGGGCGAACCATCTGTGACGGAATCAGCGGCTGCTCTGTTTTGGCACGGCCCGCGTGAAGGAATGAAACCAGCTGGTGAATCTGTAAAGGTATAAGGAAGCGTAGAAGAGAATGCAAGAGCGCAGCCTACCTCAGGAACGATCCCCATGGCGTGCCGACATCTACATTGCGGACGGAAGAATCGTTTCCAGTTGAGCCTTTGATAGGGCACTGCAGTGACCACAGGCGGGTACCTGGAGACTGACTGATTTTTGATGTTACCTCCCATTCGACGTTTAGATCGGGAATCTGTAGTCTGCCCGAGGTGAAGCCAGGCGAGTTCAACAATATGCTTCCATCATCCAGGCCCTCATCGTGAGCCCATCTCCATGCCTGCTCACTTGACGACCGGAATTTGATGGTAAACTTTGCACATTTTCTGAGGCAGATTCGACACGAGAAATAAAGAAATTTTCTTGTAGCGAATTGTTTTTGTAGCATTTGAGGTTTCAAATCGTCCTCAGATCTGGCGAGGATGACTTCATGCCACTCCTCCTCATCTACAGACATCCACAAAGATGCTTCCCATGGATCATGTTCTTGATCGGCCGACACTTCCAAAACCACGATGAGTGATTGGCTACCGGTCTGTACCACGCTCACTTGACCAAGCGGAGGGTAACTCTGTATGAGAGCCTTCATCTTTGTTCGAGAGCCGTGAGACCGTCGACTGGAAGAGAGAGGACTTAGATCAGAATCTTGGCGTGCAAAATGGTCTGTAGCAGTAGGTTATTACAGACAACGAACGCGCAGGCGCATTGTGAGACAAGAAGTCGTCAAAGGGACGTAGGCACTCCGGAGTCCGGACTGATATGCATGATTGGCGCAACGAGCGATGGACTTCAGACATGTTATCTGGTGACTCGTGAGGGTGCACGTGGAAAGACAGACTTGTGGAACCGGGGTCACAGTAAACTATTGCAGCAATGAGCCATCATGCAACAAATGTTATGGCAATTCTCGGCACGCATTGAAGATGTTAGTCAGGTATCCAGATCAAGCAGAAAACTGGATGAAACTCCAGCGACAACCCTCAAAGTGGCATACGAGTGACGAAGCCGCGAGACAGAAGGAACGGTGAGCAATTGGGGGGAAAATTGCCTGCGTCACATTGCTAATTACGCTTTCTGATTGGCTGGACGGGCAAGCCTCGGAGCCGGTCGGAATGGCCCAAAAAAAGTCGCCTGGTGATTCAGGCCGCAAATTACCTCACGAAAGCTTCTAGCCGACCGAGATCGAAAGATTTCGACAAAACCACTTCACTTTATCTTCGAGCCACGCAAAGCACCCGCCATGGCGTCTCGCAGACTAGCTTTGAACCTCTCGCAGGGCCTGCGAAGCCGTGCTGGTCTGTCGGCCGCTGGCTCCCTTCGCCGAGGCCTCGCGACTCCCTCCAGTGTCGGCAAAACTCAGACCACAACCCTCAAGAACGGCTTGACCGTGCGTACTATCCCCCGACCTGGCTCAACGGGCTTCGACATGTACCATTGTGTGGAATGAATCTAATTTGAAGGACTCTAGGTCGCCACTGAGCATTCGCCATGGGCCCAAACCTCTACCGTTGGCGTTTGGATCGACGCGGGATCCCGTTCCGAGACTAACGAGAACAACGGCACCGCGCACTTCCTCGAGCATCTGGCCTTCAAGGTAGGGCAATCATTGTCGCCCGCCCACCTTGCTATTGGCGCTCCCCTCCCAATCGCTGACATAACGTACTAGGGTACCGCCAGGAGATCGCAGCAGCAACTCGAACTCGAGATTGAGAACATGGGTGGCCACCTGAATGCCTATACTTCGGTGAGCATGAACATCAACCCCTCTTTGGCACTCAGGCCCATTTGAGAGGGCAATGGAATTCAGGAAGGCTAAGACAATTTCATAGCGCGAGAATACCGTTTACTTCGCCAAGGCCTTCAATTCCGATGTTCCTCAGTGCGTCGATATCCTGTCCGACATCCTGCAAAACTCCAAACTCGAGGAGTCGGCCATTGAGCGTGAGCGCGACGTCATCCTGCGCGAATCTGAGGAGGTTGAGAAGCAGGTTGAGGAGGTTGTTTTCGACCATCTGCACGCTACTGCCTTCCAGGGGCAACCCTTGGGCCGTACCATTTTGGGCCCTCGCGAGAACATCCGCGACATCACCCGAACCGAGCTTACCAACTACATCAAGGACAACTATACCGCGGACCGCATGGTCCTTGTCGGAGCCGGCGGTATTCCCCATGAGCAGCTCGTTGAGCTGGCCGAGAAGCACTTCTCTGGTCTTCCCAGCAGTGGGCCCGCGAACCAGGCTTATCTGCTTTCCAAGAAGGCCGCTGACTTCATTGGCTCTGATGTCCGTGTTCGCGATGACACCATGGGTGCAGCGCACGTCGCCCTCGCCGTCGAGGGTGTCAGCTGGAGCTCCGAGGACTACTTCACTGCTCTCGTCACCCAGGCTATCGTCGGCAACTACGACAAGGCCATGGGCAACGCTCCTCACCAGGGCAGCAAACTGAGCGGCATAGTTCATCGCCACGAGCTGGCTAACAGCTTTATGAGTTTCTCAACCAGCTACAGTGATACCGGGTAAGTCACGTCGAGCCCTTTTTACAGTGCTGTCTACCAATGGTGGATGCAAAGAGAACTGACCATTTTCCCTTGCTGCAGTCTATGGGGCATCTACTTGAGCACCAACAAGTATACTACTCTCGACGACCTCGTTCACTTCTCCATTCGGGAGTGGATGCGTCTCTGCACTGATGTTGGCAAGGCCGAGGTCGAGCGCGCCAAGGCTCAACTCAAGGCTTCCATTCTCCTGTCTCTTGATGGCACCACCGCTGTCGCTGAGGACATTGGCCGTCAACTCGTCACTACTGGCATGCGCATGGCGCCTGGCGAGATCGAGCGCAAGATTGATGCCATCACCGATACTGATGTCATGGACTTTGCCAACCGCAAGCTGTGGGACAAGGACATCGCCATCAGCGCTGTCGGTAACATTGATGCCTTGTTCGACTATCAGAGATTGAGAAACACCATGAAGCCCAAGTTCTAAGTATAGCTGTGCATCGGCGGAGTTGGCAGAGGAGGGCAAAGCGAGCAATCCGATATAGAGTGTATGAGATGCCATTTTTATAAAGTAAGGCCTAGTGTAACATAAAGTTCTCTCCTGATTCATACAATAGTCAGAGTTTGGGAGAAAGGGGCGGGCTTGGTTGGGTTTCCAAATTTCCAAAATCTTCGTTTTCTTTGTCGCGTCAAGAATAATTTTTTTTCCTTTTCCTGAATAAGCGCGAGTGATAGGTGATGTCGATTAGAAATGGTATTGTGCTTCTGCCTCGATAAAATGAAACGCATATCTACACCGTCGTTACGAGCAGTTTTGTATGCACCAAGGTTCAAGGCTCATTTCAAAAAGACCTTGCCGATTATTTATCAGCGACCTTGGGACATAAATTGGTTTTCTATGGTGTGAACCTCATTTTCAATGGCATCTGTGAAACGGATATGGTAAACACAGCAATGGCATGGCACAATTGCAACGAACACGTAACGCCAGTCACAGATCTACACTATAGCGCATTAGCGCATACACGCGTGACGCAAGTAAGTAGATGAAAACTACTGCCCATAGTATGAATATGAGTCTCAACATCAGGATTTGATGCGATAGGTATACAGATTCTTCCGTATCCCCTTCCCAAACGCCCAAAACGCCAACGCAAGCGGCAAGCCCCAACCGAGTTATCGTATAATGGAGGCAAATGCCGGGTACCGTGCTCCATGACTACAACGAAATCACGCGTCTCCTACTCCGCCATTTCTTGATCCGCATCATCACCAAATACATCCTCCACCGTGCCACCCTCGACACCCTCACCACCCACATCCTCCGGCTCAGGACCCTCGATACCCTCCATGGCATCCCCCCCTACCACCCCATCTATCATGTCCTCGTCCTCATCGTCGTCGTCATCACCACCCGTCTCGTTCCACATATCCTTGAGTCCCCAGCTCGTTCCACTAAGTACAAAGCGCTCACTCGGCAGTCGAACACCCCACTCGTTGGGCACGATCCTCGGCAGAGCGACCTTATTTCTTTCTCTGGCCAGTTCCTGCATGTAGTCCTTGCTGATGCCACCTCCGCTGCTTCCACCCCTGAACTGGTATCCCAAGCGGGCGGCAATGGCCAGCTTCACGCCGTTAGCGGTGATGGGAGCATCGCCTGCGGCCAGGGCTGTGGCTCCTGAGGTGGCGGATGGTTTGGCACCAGCTTGCGTGACGTAGGGGTCGCCGGAGAGGTGGAGCGCGTCGTTGAGGATGGACGAGGTATGCCGGTACGCGAAATCGAGGAGGAGAAGGGGACGCGTTGCTCGTAGGATGTGACGCCCTGGGAGGTGAGAAGGAGCTCGACGAGGCGCGAATCGCGAGGTCGAGGGTCGGCGGTGCGCGAGGGCTGTTGTGCTGGTGTTGTTGCGCCGGGGGGGAGTTGGGCTCCTGGGGGAGCTGGCTGGCCGTTTGGCACGGGTGTGCCCTGTGAAGGATTTGTCGGGGCCACGACGCCGTTTGTTTGCGGTTCGCTGGACGCCATACTGCGATGTGATGGATGGCGTCTCGATGGTTTGGAGACTTGGGGCGCGAGGAGGCGCAAGATCGTGCGAGGCCGCGGAAGGCAGGCAACTTGGTACAGTAGGTACCTATGTACGACTACGAGGATGCGTGGGTGATGGAGAGTGGAGCCGCTTGCTCGTCGCCTTTGTCGGCTGTCACTGTCAGGCTGTCAGAGATAGACGTAAACTGATAGCGTGTGATTGTGTGTGGGAAAAGTGATGATATTGCCATTTGATATCTGAGATGTCTACGGAGTAGGCAAGCATATCACTTCAAAGTTCGTGACCTCAGTTAGCTTTTTGCCCTGTGTCACCGCCTGACGCTTTAGGATCTCCTGCCCGGCGCGGCGAGGTGACGTGTGGTCCGGTCCGGCTCCGATTGGCTCCGATTGACCAATGTACGGCTGTACACTGTACAGAGCGCCATCCCGCTGCCCCACCACTAGGAATTGTTCGGGGCTGACTCACTTCTGCGAACGTTCCAAGACCTCTTTTCCAGCGACAGAGAAACTTCACGAGAAACTTCACGTCTGGATGCTTTTCTGATTGCTCCGAGGCAATTTTCTCTGATCTCACCATGGAAACCGAATTGCCTTTGCCGTTCCTCATTAGCGTCGCTGTGCCGCCGGGCCTGGCCAATCTCGACGGTCTGACGCGCGAGGAAGTGTCACTGTTGGGCAATCCCTTCTTGCAGGCCACGCCCCAGGTTCGGGAGAAGCTCGCTCGCTTCTTCGCCCGTCACAACTACGAATTCCACGCTCATGTGGATGCCACTGCGCTCGAGTCTCAGGATGACGTCGTGGCTCTGCTCGACCGCGGCGCGCGCAAGGTTTTTGTCACGCCCGAAGCACTATCTCGATATACCGAGTTTGGCGATAGAGTGCTCCCTGTTGTCTCGAAGCCCGACCTTTCTGCCGCGTCAGAGCACGGCCTGTTGATTGACAACTTCGACCTATCGGCTCCCGAGTCGCAAGAATTCCTCGAGGCTGCTCAAGCAAGCAAGCCCAAGAACCTCTACCTGCGTCCTGTGGACGGCACGCCTATCGAGAAGTTTATCGAGGTCGCCAAGCAGGCCCACGCGATTCCCATCTTGCCATCGACGGGGCTCACCACCGACAAGTCCGCTTCGGGTAAGCTGTTGCTGTCCGAAGTCATTGCGAGCTACTGGAAGTCGGATCGCGCTGACGGCCTCATCCCCACCGTTGTGACTGACGAGGCCGGCGTCGCGCTTGGCCTTGCCTACACCAGCAATGAGAGCATTCTCGAGGCTCTCAGGACACAAACGGGAGTCTATCAAAGCCGCAAGCGAGGATTATGGATCAAGGGGGCTACGTCGGGAGACACCCAGCAACTGGTACGGGTGGCTCTTGACTGTGACAATGATACATTGAAGTTTATTGTCAAGCAAAAGGGCCGTTTCTGCCACCTGCAGCAGTTTGGATGCTTTGGCAACTTAAACGGCATCCCTGCCCTTGAACAGACCCTCTTGTCGAGGAAGCAGTCTGCCCCCGAGGGCTCGTATACCGCGAGGTTATTCTCCGACGAAAAGCTCTTGCGAGCCAAGATCATGGAGGAGGCGGAAGAGCTGTGCGACGCCAAGACGCCTCAGGAAGTTGCCTTTGAAGCCGCCGACTTGATATACTTTGCTCTGACCAAAGCCATCAGCGCGGGCGCTTCTTTGGCTGACATCGAGGCCAACCTGGATGCGAAGAGCCTCAAGGTATCGAGGCGACCGGGCAATGCCAAAGGAAAATGGGCCGACAAAGAGGGCATCAGCAAGGGATCGACCGCTGCCGAGAAAGAAGCAGCAGCCGCACCGCCTGCGAAGAAGCCTGCTGATGCGCGCATCACCATGCAGCGAATCGACGCCACCAAGGTCTCCCACGATGCGCTCCTCAAGGCTCTTCAGCGACCATCCCAGAAGTCGCCCGAGGCCATTCTCAAAATCGTCACCCCCATCATTGACGATGTTCGCAAGAACGGAGACAAGGCCCTGCTGTCCTACACGCACAAGTTCGAAAAGGCCACCTCGCTGACCTCGCCCGTCATCAAGGCGCCGTTCCCCAAGGAGCTCATGCAGCTGGACGCGGAGACCATCAAGGCGATTGACACCTCGTTCGAAAACATCAAGAAGTTCCACGCCGCGCAGCGGGAAGACAAGCCTCTCGAGGTTGAGACCATGCCCGGCGTCATCTGCGGCCGCTTCACGAGACCAATCGAACGCGTCGGCCTGTACATCCCCGGCGGTACCGCAGTCCTCCCCAGCACGGCCATGATGCTTGGTGTGCCAGCCATGGTTGCCGGCTGCCAGAAGCTGGTGCTCGCCTCGCCACCCCGGCCCGACGGCAGCATCACGCCCGAAATAGTCTATGTCGCACACAAAGTCGGCGCCGAGAGCATTGTACTCGCAGGTGGTGCCCAAGCCGTCGCGGCCATGGCCTACGGCACCGAATCGGTCAGCAAAGTCGACAAGATCCTCGGACCAGGCAACCAGTTTGTCACGGCCGCAAAAATGCACGTCAGCAACGACACCAACGCCGGTGTAAGCATCGACATGCCAGCCGGACCCTCGGAAGTCCTCGTCGTGGCTGACAAGGACGCCATCCCCGCGTTTGTAGCGTCAGATCTGCTATCGCAGGCTGAGCACGGCGTAGACAGCCAGGTTATTCTCATTACTGTTGGTCTCAGTGACGAGCAGCTCGCGGCTATTGACGATGAGATCCACGCGCAGGCCATGACTCTGCCACGTGTAGATATTGTGCGCGGCGCCATCGCCCACTCTGTGACTGTCTGTGTCGAGACCATGGAGGAAGCGATGCGGATCAGCAATGAGTATGCGCCGGAGCATCTCATTCTGCAGATCAATGATGCGGCCAAGACGGTGGACCAGGTTATGAATGCTGGGAGCGTTTTTATCGGCCAGTGGACTCCTGAGAGTGTGGGCGATTACTCTGCTGGAGTGAACCATTCCCTTCGTACGTCCCCCCCCCCCATTTCTTGTCCTACCGGGAAACTCAAGAGGAAGAAGAGAAGATAAACAAGAAGAGTTCTCAAGTTAATTAAAAGGGAGATGTATGCTGACATTGTCTTTCAAATTCGCAGCTACCTACGGGTTCGCCAAGCAATACTCGGGCGTCAACCTAGCCTCGTTCATGAAACACATTACCTGCTCGAATCTCACGCCTCAGGGCCTCGCTAATGTCGGCTCTGCGGTCATGCAGCTCGCCAAGGTGGAGGAGTTGGAGGCTCATAGACGGGCTGTGGAGATTCGGCTCAAGCACCTTGGCAGTAAGTAAGTAAGGGTGCAGGGAATTCAATAAGATGTACATAGGCAGTGTTGATGCTGCGAACTTGAACGAACAAGATTTTATATATTGCATATTGTATGAAAAGAAATGAAACGGCATGGGATGGGTGAATAAATTCTAGTCCTTTTACCAACGTCTTACTGTGCCGTTGTTCTACTCCTTCTTTATCACTATCGTCCGCCAGATCGTTGACTTGATTGAAGTTGTACTTCTTGCCAATGTCGGAATCGCACAACACGGAATATCCTCGGCGTTTCATGTTAGGTGAGATCGCACGTGACGAGCTGCGATCCCTGGTGACAGGATAAAGGGCTCGTCCCCTCGAGCCCCTTTCCTGTTCACTCTTAGATAGATAAGACATAAGACAACTGAACCCGAAGACCTACGATACTGTGTGACGTTTTGATATTTGCATGCATGCTTGCTTTCATTGCTTTCCCTTTGCGAATCCAACACTGATCAGTGGTTACTTCGCATAACCACAGATTGGCAAGGTCCGAAAAGAAGAGACGTCGACAGATTGAAATACACTGTACACGTGCTACACGAAGACGGACAACTTACTCGAATCGGGCTTATGACGCGAAATCTCACGCGGGAACCACCTTCTTGACGTGAAAACACCGCTTGACGCTTTCGACGTGATACCACCGCAAGGATACGAAACGCCTTGACGTGGCATCACCGCGAGAAAATCTTGACGTGCAATCACCGCTTGACGACACCTTGGCGCGGTTTCGCCGCAGGAGACGGTTACAGTAACTTGTTCAGGCTTCCAGGACAGAACCGACACCTATCTCGGATGAAGCAGATATACTCGAATCGGGCTTATGACGCGAGATCTCACGCGGGAACCACCTTCTTGACGTGAAAACACCGCTTGACGCTTTCGACGTGATACCACCGCAAGGATACGAAACGCCTTGACGTGGCATCACCGCGAGAAAATCTTGACGTGCAATCACCGCTTGACGACACCTTGGCGCGGTTTCGCCGCAGGAGACGATTACAGTACATTAGCAGAGATAGATCACGTTCCTCCACACCGTCAGCTACGGGAAAACTCACTTCCTGACATTCTTCTTACTATACCTGAAAGGCGAGCAAAATGAATCAGCTACCCCGACAGGAGAAGTAAAAGAAGCAGCCAGAAGCGAACATTTTTGACCTTCGCGAGTCAGAAGATAGAAGACTTCATTGTCCCCTCTATCGAACATCTTGACCTTTGCTAGTCAGACGATAGAAGACTTCACTGTCCCCTCTATCCAACAAACTCTTGACCTCGCTCGTCAGCCAATTTTTCAGCATCACTTCTCGGATAACACTCGTGGTCGCGCACATACACGCAAAGCTATCGCCACGATGCATTGGACGAACTTATCACCCCGCCGACTCGACAGAGATAAAGGCCCAGACAACTCGCCTATCCTATCTAGTCAATATAGTCCTCCCAATCACCGACATGTGCCTCGACAAACCGGATCTTCGTGCGTCAGCTATGTACAGCAGCCCGGCCCTCCCGACTACCGCCCCTTGCGTCGGACGCCATCGCACCCGCCTGACCTGTCTGGCCCATCTGGTCCCTCGGATCAACATGGCGTACCTCGTCAGACCGGATTTCCAGACGTTAGGTGTCCTCCACCCAATGCGTTCAACTCCCGTTCACTGAGTCGGACGCCAGTCAATCAACATGGCCCGGACTACGAAGGCTGGGGCCTCCCTGTGCAGCATCACTCCAACAGCCGAGACTGTGATGCGCGATATTTGTATGGAGCACGACATCAATATGGTCCTGACCCCCGTATATATCCCGGATATGGATACCAGACATACAGATCTCCTCCGTTCGGGCATTATCCATACGGACCACCTCCATACAGCTATCATGACTACGGACGTCCTCCCCACCGACAGCATCCTTCCGAACCTGTTCCTTATGGCCACCAAGAATTCTATGACCAACCGCAGCCGCGGCCACTGTGGGAGCACGGATACCTCATTCCACATGATCGTCAGTACTTCGAGGAACGTTCTTCCAGACCCGAAGACAAAGCTCGACAGACAACAAGGCAGATCGAATCCTTGTCAGATGATGCCTCAACAACATCCGCCATACCTGCCAGCAGCAGTGCCATTAGCGAGCACGCCAAATTTGACTTGTACATGGATGATGATTTTTCCGACGAGGATCTCTGTGACGAAGGTGACACAGCCGACTTCATTGACAAGGACACCGCCAGCATCCCTGATGAAGGCCTCAATACTGAAGAGAATCTGCCAGAGGAATCCCTTTCCGAATGTGTGCTTGTTTCTGAAGAAAACCAGGGCTCCGAAAACTCGTGTCATGAAGTCCCCGCTGCCGAAGACCCCACTGCTGATAACACCAAAGTCTCGTGTGACGAAGATCCCGACCAACATGACGAAGACCCTCCCTGCAAAGAAGTAGAATCTGCCGACTTCCCGACCAAACATGACAATCAACAAGGGAAGAAAGAAGAAATTCTGCCAGAGGAATTCGTATCTTCGGCTAACGAGCTTCAATGTGATTTTCCAATGCAAGGCAAGAATTTGGTCACGAGAATTTTGGTCTCAAACCAAGACAGGACGGTCACTTTGCGACGCAGCATCCGGAAGAACATGTTCATGTCAATTGCGTTCCTATTTGCGATGCTACTGGTCAGGATACCGATCATCAGCTTCCTAAGGGACCTCGCCAGCTACTACCACTTGCTGGCAAGGCTTGTTCCATGAGAGAAGACTGCAACAATCCCTGACACCCGCGATCCTGCAAGGTCTCTGCAGCAATTATCGCAATCACAATGACGGCCGGGATCCGTCCGCCCGACTCGACCCGTTTGTACCTTCGGACGAACCACGTTCACTGTTCTTCGTCATTGTTCCTTCTTCAAGTCTACTTATGTACCCCGAGTTTTTCCGTGTTTCATTTGATTGTCATTCACTCGTGCGATTCCTCTTCTTTCAACAAAAAGAGAAGACTGCGAATGTCGGAATCGCACAACACGGAATATCCTCGGCGTTTCATGTTAGGTGAGATCGCACGTGACGAGCTGCGATCCCTGGTGACAGGATAAAGGGCTCGTCCCCTCGAGCCCCTTTCCTGTTCACTCTTAGATAGATAAGACATAAGACAACTGAACCCGAAGACCTACGATACTGTGTGACGTTTTGATATTTGCATGCATGCTTGCTTTCATTGCTTTCCCTTTGCGAATCCAACAGCCAAGCTCTTGCTACGTCGTTTGATATTTTACTTCTCATCAACCCTCGCCATGCCATTCATGAGTCTTAAGCTTATATAAACGCCCCGCCATGCCTGTATTTATTCTTCTAACGCTACCGTCTCGCCATGCTGTTCAATATATACTTCTCATCAACGCCCGCCATGCTCTCATCTTGCTTCTAACACTATCGGTCCGCCATCTCCCTGAGCCTATCACATAAACCCCCCTCCATACCGCCACGTAAGTCAGTCCCGTAGGAACAGACATAATCCACAGATACTAAGTGCAAACTTGTCCTCCTTGCTCTCTGTGCGATACTAGCCGGTATGTTTCATCCTGCTTTGCCTTTGCGGTTCCGCCCAGACCCAACTCACGGAATCTGTATATTTCGGGCCTGCTCCAGCGTCGAGTATTTGGCACCTTGGTCTTCATTCAAGCCCCCTACAGCCTCCCTCCTCTCCCACTACCCACCCGCCGCCTCGTCTGTCTCCGTTACAGCCGAGAAAACGCCCCTCGGGCCGACGGCCACATCGCATTACAGGTTCTCCGCCGAGTCCCCTTCCGGAATACTCGCAACGCGTTTCCCGCTCACCTAGACCCTGATTTAGCTTCATCTTCCTCATTTACACAATGGCTTCTTCCCCATCCTTCAGCCTTTCTTCTCGTGAGATAAGTTACCAACCCCTGTTATTAATTCCGCGCCCACGTCTTCCTCCAGGGCCTTATCCGAGAGATTCACCTTCGCGAGGCGCTCAACAAGCGTGGCATCTCCACCCTCTGCCACCAGGTCTTCCCCACCATCTTCATCTTGGGCTTCCTCGTCGTCTTCGTCTAGGTATTCTTCTTCCTCCTCGTCTAGGTATTCGTCTTCGTCTTCATCAAGGAATTCCCCTTCTTCGACGTCAATGTTGTCGTCGTCGATGGATTCATGCGATATATAACTGTCGACTAAGCCATCCCCGATTTCTTCCTCTTCTTCTTCCTCGTCGTCGTCTGTATATGTGCTCTCGTTATCGGCTGGAGCATCAGGCTCATCGCTATCGCTTGCTGAGAATTCATCGAGCTCTAGGGGCTCATCGCGCCAGTACTTGAAGTCGGTGTAATCTTCTCCACCTCCTTTGACCAGTGTGGCTACAGGGGGAAAGTAGTGGTCGACGACCTCGTTAATGTTGACGTAACTCATCTTAAGCTTGTTGAGACTGAGCAAGTCCAGCGACACCTCCGAATTTGAATTTATGGTGAAGATTCTCGTTCTCGGCACGTCTACCGTGCGGTACGATATTTGGTCCGTCAGACGGTTACCAAAGCCGGCATAAAAGGGGCTATGGTCTGGACCGTAGAGGCTGCTGATGTCTCGCAAAGTCGCCATCTTGAACACGTGTGGTTGGCGCAGGTAGACTTCTCGACGCAGCGCAGCCATGGTGCGATCGGGAGATAATATTGTCGGGCCGTGTGGCAACCTGCAGCCTCCTTGGACCACGCCGTTGACATACGCCCTGGTTGTGTCGGCTTGGCCAACAGAGCGACTCGTGAGATACATGATGTTGTATCCGTTCTGGGCAATGTCACTATACAACTTGGCAATGCCAGTGTGAGTCCAGTCACGCCCAATCATGTTGAGCACGTGTCCCAGAGCGTCTGATTTTGTGATTGTGCCATCAATATCCGAGATGACAACGGGTGTTTCGTGCTTCCACAGAAACATGTTAGCGGAGCAGGTTGCCCTGTTCACAGTAAAGCTCATCGAGTTCTCTCCATGGCGGAGCTCCAAGGCCTTCAGTTGATCGCTGGTGAGGCGCAGCGTTTTGGCGTAGTTGATGTTAGGATTCCGAGCGTATCCAGCGCCCAGGGGAGTCCGAGGAGGGGTCTGCAAGCCCGATGGGCCGGCATCGGATTCGGACCGTCGGTGCGAGGATACGACAGGGCCGCTGGCGACGTCGCTACCATCGCTCTGGTAGCCTGGGTCGGAGATGGCATCTGCCGCCGTGTTGTGGCGATGGGCCTTCAATGACGACTCGATCGTTTTATTCATGGCCGTCCGCTTAGCCTCCTCACTGCTGTATATCCACAAGTTACCCTCCTCATCGAAGCCAAAGAGGGAGCCAATATCGTAGTTGCCCTCGAGCTCTTCCGAAAGAATCTTTCTGGCCAGAATTTCCGCTTGCAGCATATCGTCTTCACTGCTTTTGAAGCCCGTCATGTCCAGCATCAGGTCCCCCGCTTCCGTGACGCGACTGGGGATATTCGCAGCCGAAAGCTCCTTGGCCAGGGTCTTGGCCCGTTCCATCCCCATGGGCGGAGGACTGTGCGATCGTTCTGATCCGTTGGCATGTCTCGATTTGGCTTCTGCTCCGTCTTCGCGCACCAGCGACCTCACCGACTCCCTCAGAAGGTCCTCGGTGCGAGGTCGAGGCAAAGAATGGGACCAGTCGCCAGAAGAAGGTCGCGCCTTGGGCACCTCTGGAGACGTGGAGAGCGGCGTCATCATTCCTGTACCACGCTTTTGTCAGAAACCACCACGTGGGGAGGGAAAAAGACGGAAGGAATGCTATGTCCAATATCGGTGTCCTGAGAGTTAAAGGAAGACATACCATTCTCGCCATGTTGTGGCTGCAGCACAGATGGCGCAGGCCGAGAAGCACTCATAGTGGTAAGATCGTGCTCAAGATCCAGAGGATCCGGATCACTAAGTCCCGCGGGTGCCTCCTCAGGGCCCAGCGCGGGACTGCTCGCCGGCGACACAAGCGGAGAGGTCTGAAGCGACTCGGGCACATTGTCCGTCGTCTCGAACACGAAAAAGGCCTCGCCCCCTTCGCCCAGCTTCATGGAATAGTCCTGTTTTACACCATTTACCTTGAACTCGACCTTCTTCTCCGAGGGCCGCAGCAGCGAAAACTTGCCGAAGCGCACGTGGAAGGGCGAGCAGGCCAGGGTGCCGTCATCATGCTGGACGACGATGACATCGATGGCACCGCTCAGCGTGGCGGGGTTGATGGAGTTCCATGCTGTCGAGACGGAGTCGCTGAGGTTCCGAACGTACTGCATACTGCCTCGACGGCCTGATCAGGCGCTGAATGACGTGTCGTGCGCACACATGCAGCGGGATGAAGCTGCTCCCGGCCGGTCGGTGATGGTTATAAGGTTGATGTAAATCGAGGTTGAAAGCTGAAGTGCAGCCGCGGGCGAAGGAGCACCGATGACGACAAAGTGGATGACGCCTCGTTGCACGGGACAGGAGCTGATGAGGATTCCAGGTAAATGCGAACTCGGGGTTGGGCGGACAGCTGCAGGACGGGATACGACGATGGGAATGCTTCAGGATGGTTTAGGATGAGATAATTACATAGTCGTTATGTAAGGACGTGTTCAATGAAGAAAGCGATGCTCCTCGTATTTTCCTGCTGCTCGCCTAATGCTCCAGGAGGGTGTCAAGTGACTCAAGTCTAAACGGGCCTTGGAGCCACTTCATCATGGGGCTAACGGTACCCGGGAACTACATCAAGTAGGTAGTTATGTACCTACGCGCCGCCCACTCCAACTGTCAACCATGTAGGTACATACCTACATACCCGCATGTATCCGTATGTACCTATCGCGCGACACAAGTTACAACACGGCTTGGCATTGGGCAACGGCGCCGCAACCCTGCAATCGAGTTCACGACACCATGGGGATCATCTGGCTCATCTCCATCCGGTCACCCGTCATCACTTGCTAAAATATGTAAAGTTACTGTACATTTGTTTTCGTCTTCTTCAGCATGCGCCTATGGACCAGGTAGGTAACCCGCCCATCTAAATCGCTCATTCATCCGATACGATGCTACTCACTCCGTATGCTGCTCCCCATGCTGCCCCTGCTCACGCCTGCCGCGGCGCTTCAAACAGAATATAGAGCGTAACCACCTACTCCGTATCAGAAGAAAAAAGAAATGAAGCCATCGAGACGGCCGTCGTCACTCAAACTGTGTACATGGCCCAGCACCCGTGCAGCGCAAAGCCCGCCCAATGATACGGCTGCCTCGTCTCCACGCGGCTCCTCAGAGCGAGCACCGCACGCCTCATCTTCTCCGCCAGATCCACGACAGCCGGCTCACGACAACTTCGCCGGCGTTCTTCGACCATGTCGCCGTACATCTCGCTCACAAACTGACGCCCTACTCGCGGCGATGTCGGCCACATGCTCGCCACCACCGATCCGGCTCCTCCCCAAAGAAAGGCTCTCGTCATCATGATGCCCGGGGGGGGCACGTCGCTCGCCTTGTTGCAACTTTTGCCTTGCTCGGCCGAGTCCAACTCGACCAGCCCAACGTGTGGTGCCTGAAGGGTCATGTTGAGCACGTCGCCCATCTTGAGCATCCCCCGTCCGAGCTCGAGGCCCTGTTCTTCGATATATGTGTCTTCGACATCAAATTTGCCCAGGAAGAGGAAGAGCGACGATCGCTCCAGCGCGTTGCGTACCCACGTCTTTCTCACTCCGGTCCCGGTGGCCCACGATGAATTGATACCTTCGGCCGTCCTGGAAATGAACGAGTATGTCTCGGTTTGTTCATCGGCATAAAACGTTCGGCCGCGCTTCCTCTCGTATACGCCGGTAAACGCCCACTCTCTGTCACGGTCGCATCTTGGCAACCGGCAAACTGCCATTGCCGTGCGCTTTGCTCGAGTACAGCATTGCCAGAATGTCGCGAGACTGTCGCTGTACACGATTGGATTTCGCTCCAGAAGCAGCATCCGCGACGGAAGCCACAGCGCATGAAGCGGAATAGAGTGTAGGATGCCAGCGGGCAACAAGACCAGGAGATCGCCAGGCTGACTCTGCCTCTGTAGCGGTGCGACGAGCGCATCAAGCGCACGTAGACAGAAATTGTCATCGTCTTCAGCGTGCCTGTCGCCCTTCTGCAGCGCCGACTGCTCGCCAGGCTCTGCATCAAGCCACTTCTTCTTCCACGACTTCACTTGTTCTACAGAGATTTTGCACTTCGTCACGCTGAGATGTTTGTGATCGGCCCCGAGTACCATCAGCCAGAAAGCACCGTCATATTCCACCCAATCTGCGAAGACTGTGTTTCGGCCTGAGGACTCTTTTTTCATCTCAATGGTCAGTTGACAAGCAGAATCCATGTCGGCAACCGCTCTCACTTCTACGGCCATAGCATGACTTAGGCGAGTGTGACAAGCCAGGAGGTCACGCGTGACTTGCAGCTGTCTCTCAAGCGACTTCGGAGGCGCTTCGAGAACGAGTCGTTTCGAATATGAGTCCAGCTCTCCTTCCAATTTTTCTCTGTGGGCAGACGACAAACTTCTCTCGCGTACTTCAGCACATAGCGGGCTTTCAGCACCCAGTTGATCGCACAGACTACGCGCCTTCTCTCGCTGGACCCAGTCCCACAGATATCTTGGTTTTTCCTCTTGCAGGCAGACGCAAAAGGCACGCAGGTAGATTGCCTGTAAATCTTGAAAGGGCGTTAAACCTCGGGGGCGAGATTTGGCTGCGAGGCTCACAAATTTGGTCAGGTCGCTTCTTTCGCGGGCCCAAGCCCCTTCCGCGTCTTGTAAAGCAAGGAGCACTGCATGCCATGGATATTTGCCTCTTCCCCAAGCAGCCTGGAGAAAAGTGCTTTTCCATTTCTGAGCCAGCGTCAAGGATTCCAGACATTCGGACCTTGCAAAGATATTAATCGCCGTCTCGACCAACTCATTGCATCGGAGCAGCAGACTCATGTCATAGTCAATTTCCAACTTCTTGAACAAGGCTTCGCTTTGCCAAAGTCGCGTCTCGCCGGCTTCGAGGAACATCAAATGGACTTGAAATAGATTGGCCGCCTTGTTGAAACTGTTCATGCATGACTCCCATTCCACCAAGGCCGGGTTGTCGACGGCCTTGGCGAGCTTGATTGCCCTCTCCCGCAACAAGAAGGCATGTCGGACCTCAATTGTCTTCACTGTTACCTCAATCTTTTTGCGCAATTCTCCCAGTCTCGTCGCCGCTTGAAGGTCACGCCCGTTCTTCACGCGCCTTCTTAACAAGTTGTACATGTGTTCAATCATGCGCATTCTTGGAAGCACAGACTCTATTTGGTTGTGCCTTTCATCAACCATTGTTTCTTCCTCAACGTAGCGTAATGTGTCTTCTAGAGCATCTGGGTCCCAGGCGTCCGCATCAATCTTGAGTTGGATTACAGAGTCAATTGCGTCACACCTCAGCTTGGGAAAGGCGTCTGCCCACGCAGCAGCTGCTTTCTGTGCCCACTCCTCTGCCAAGGTCCAATTTTTCAGCTGCCTATGAGCTTTCGATGCCCCATGTGCTGCGATTCCCTGATGGAGTCTATTGTCTCCCCCTTCGAGATCCCCGTACAAGGTTGTGCAGAGTGAGAGAGTGTGATGAGAGGCATCTGGCCATTTCAGCCACACGTCTATGGCATACTTCCGTGCGTCTAGGCTTGCAAAGGCATTCCCGGAGAGCCTTGCTACTCTTTCGCTAATCCATGTAATGCAAAAACGATGTATGTCGTCGTTGCATCGCAACCCTCTGGAGAAAGGACTAACGAGGCTGACAACAGTCACCTGCGACATATGAATTGCCTGAAAGGCTTCGAATGTAGCAAAATGTCTGTTCATCTCCTCAAAGATAGCAGGGGTAAAGAGAGTTGGATCTCGTTTGCCCTCGCGAATTATCCGCTGGCACCGAATAAACGTGGCGCCGACCGTGTGTCCTTCTTGCTTGTAAATTGCGACGGCGTCGTCCTCCAGTCTGATGATTTCTACGTCGTTGAGCACCTCATCGCCTTTGTCGGCAAGTTGCGTCATAACGTCGGCTTTCACAAGAGGAGGGAGTTGAGGTACCGAGAGCAGCACTTGAGCCATAGAGACCCAGTAGCCGCGCGTCAGTTCGACATGGCCTCTCGTGTGCGGTATCCTGTTAAGACATTCACTATAGTAGCGAATGATGACTGCAGCTTCTCTGTAGCGCTGCGCTTCGTGGAGCTGGGTAAACATGGGTTGCAGGCAAGATATTGCATCCCGAAGTTCGCTTGGGTTCTCAGGCTGGTGGCACTAGCTGGAAAGGAACCGAAGCTTCACACAGATGAGGATTGTTTCAATCTGGATCGAATGTAGATTGGTCGTTAGCAAGACTGGGACAAGTATAGCATATCGTGTGTATGTAGTGATCATACCCTATTGAAGTCAAGGTCGTCTATTGCCGAGGAGCTTGGCATCTGATGGCGCAGCAACTTTGCTTCTTCGACTGATGCTTTAAAGCACAATGTCACTAACGATCGGAGAAGACATGTTCTCATCTTCATGTGTATCCCCAATAACGTCTCTACAGGAGTCTGATCCTCGGGAAGTCTTCCGATACAGCTGTACAGGTGGTCAAGGGCATGATGCGTTTGTCCCTGCGCGTCGAGAACAGAACCAATCTCGACCCACGCTCGCAGTTGATCAGTCCTTGATAGCTTAGGGATTTCATGTCGGATGATATCAAGAGCGTGGTTATATGCCGCCCGGTCGGAGTAATGCCGACTTTGCTCAAGGACATCCTGCCAGCCCATGCTCGTCTGTGCGGAGACTCGTCAGCCGTGACATGAATGGTGGCGAACAAGTTCGTTGACGACTTACATGTTTACTCGGTATATATATGGCAAAGTTTCGCTATTTCCCAGCCGTATGAGTGTGTCGATTATAGAAGAGTCAAAGAATGAGTGCGTCCTAGGCGAACAACAGGACATAAATCTTTACCTACCACTACGTGAGGCACTACGTTGGTACTGCTATAAGTTCAGGTTTAGGTAGGCGCAAAGTACATTACATACCTACTTGTCTACCTACAAGGGGAGTAGCTGCCTTGAACACTGATGCGCAACTCAACACCCGACATCTACGAGTCCAGCTTCTTCGCAGATCATGTGGGTCCCCAAGCACAGAAGCCAAGCGGGATTTGCTCCTTCTCTCTCCGGTGAAGCCAGCCAGATTACTCAGATGTCAGACCGACATATCCGCGCGCGGCAGCCTTCAGGAGGACGGGTTTTGAGCATGGATCGGAACTTGATAGATCTGCTCCATTTGGCAGTCAGGCTCGTCATTGTGGGGTCCAGGCAAGTCGCAAGTTGGTGGGGTTGCCTGAGTCTGGCAACGCGGCCCGGGAAGTACATCGGATCCAGACTGCAGCAATGCCAGCGTTCGGCAGTTCTCCAGAACGCCATTTTCCATCCATTTTTCCATCAACCATCAACCGGCCACCTCACGATCATTACGGCCTGGCTTTTCTCTCTGACACCACATTCCCTTGCTCGTCGCTGTGCCTCCTCTCTCAGCGGCGCTTGGAGGGCCGAGAAATAATGACATGGGACCTCTTGCCCTTGACCACGCTCTTCCTTGCTTTTCTCAGCCTCTGGTCGCTGCGTAGCCACTTGGCTGGTATCCGGAAGATTGTCTACGCCGTTCTCGCCGCCGCTCTCCTTCATTATTTTGGTCGCGCAGTCATGCATCGCGTCTATTTTACTACTCACGATGCTGTCGTCAGTGCTACGCCCGTTGCCCGTTTCCAGATGATATTAACTCTGGGAGCTGTCGTCTGGTGAGTACGCTCTGGTTCACATATTCCTTTTTCCAGCATATCTCGGTCGGATCGGAGAGGGCAGATCGTTCCCTTCAAAGAAAGACTCCTTAATTGCTGACAACGCGGTCCTTCCGCTGTTCGCGCAGGCTTCTTCACCGCGCGTTCCAAACCCTCTGGAAGCCTGTGTCCGAGCTTGTCAACATTCTCGGTGTAGATATTCCCCAAGCTCCCGAAGTGTGCCTTGCGGGTATTCGATCGGACGCTGCTACGCTAGCTTGGGCTCGACCTCATTCCCAGCGGCTTGCGCCACAATATTTAATCCAAGTGAACGGTGTTCAAGGTAAGCGCGTCCTGCTGTGAGGGCCATGTATGTTAGCAGCCTTCGATACTAACCGCGATGCGATAGTGGGAGAAGCCACGGGCAGTGAGGCCGGTATCACAATTACAGGCTTGAAGCCAAATCATTTTTATAACATCAGGGTCGTAGCCGTCGGCCATAACAACTTTAGATCCGGTAGCCCTGTCATCCGGCTGAGGACGTTCGGCAAAGATGGCCGGCCTTTGCTAGGGAACTCACGTCTACCGTCCAACTTTGTTGACCCGGACCAGTCGCATGCGGAGACCAACGATGACTCCGATGACGCTAATGGTAATGGCTCTTCGTTGCCTGCAGTCGAAGCTACACCCGTGCTCGACGGAGTAGCTAGTGCGTCCAGAGATGTACTGAGCATCGCACCCGGACAGCGGCGAAATACGATGAACCGACGGCATTCCCCATCGGTAGCAAGCGCAGATCAAGCACAGACGAAGACTCCGAACCCGAATGAACCAGAAATGTCCCTGCAAGAGCTAAACCAAAAATTTGAGAATACTCGGAAAGAGATCGAGATGACAGTACAAATGGCTGCGAAGGAACAAGCCGACGCGGCGCAGCAAGAAGAAGAGCTGAAGAAGGAAAGGGACCAAAAGAGACAGGTCTTGAAAGAGAAAGAGGAGCAGACAACGCAACTCAAAGCGTTAATAAGGTCAACCATGGAGATGATGCGAACGACAGAGAAGGAGCGTCAGAAGAAGGAACAACTATTGAAGGATAAGCAATCCAAAGAGACCAAGATTCGAGAAAGCATCGCCAGACTCGACAATGAGATAGAGCGCATGAAGAGGGAGCGGCAAGGCTTCCAAGCGCAGAAGAAGGAATTGGCGGAGAAGCGAGATCACGACGTCCAAGGCCTTGATGAAAGCACAGCGCTTCTTCAGGAAAAGTGCACTGCCCTAGAAGCTGATTTGAAGGACAGAGGAAAACAACTACAACTGCTCAAGGCCGAAAGAGAACGCCTCCCGGGGGCCAACGATGATCAATGGAAGGAAGAGGATATGAGGTTGAAGGAAGAGTGGGATTCGCATCGCCGAGAGCTCCATGATCGATGTGTGGAGGAATCAAAACAGGCCGTCTTGTTGGAACAACAGATCAGGGCTCTGACGCAGCAGTTGGCCGTTACGCAGCAACATCAACAGGCTGGTCTCAGTTTCTACAGCCAGCCGGCTGGCGGGGTACTGGATTATGAATCGTCGGGGGCAGCACAGAACGCGAAAAATATGACCTTTCCTGGGTCTAGTGGTGGCCTGGGAGGTGCGTCATTGTCATCGCCGCCTCCGTTGGCTCACGCCGAGCCCAACTTTCAAGGGCGTGCCGGATTAATACCGATGAGTTATGGCCACGGGCTTTTCATGGACATGCCACCGAATGCAGACGGCATTTCGCACTTTGAAGCCGATTTTAAGGCAGTTGCCGGCTCGCTGAGTCCTACTGCGCAGACCCTGCTTCCATCCAACATTTTCGACGACACTGAAGACTCTGGCAGTCCAAAACTACCCGAACCCGTCACGGCAGATGAAGATGGCCCACGGTCTCCAGTCTCTCCAGCGCCTTCATACCAAGCCTTTTCAAGTCCTCACAACTCCAACCACAATCTATCATTTGCTCATTACGCAGACGCAAATGAGCGAATGTCGTTGAACCTGAATGGTTCTCCAATCGCACCGCCTACTAGCAGTCATCGGCTTACGAGTCTCTTGTCTAATTTCCACCGGAACAACAGGGCATCCAAGACGTCAGAAGAAAGCGGCCCGCCTATTGGCACCCTCAAGCCTGGTCAGAGCCAGTCTTTTCCTCGTGGTCCCGACGAGACGGAGGTGCTGGGAGGTCGACGAAGATATTGGCCTTGGAACAGTAAGGCTTCCACAAGCCAAGATGATTCAATCGGAAGCTCGCATCCCCTGGCTTCCGAGCGCGCCAGCGCCAACCCCTTCAAGAGTCGAATTTCCGCCATCTCCGACCAGGATCGTGGCCAATCTCGACCACCGTCTATTAATTCCATGGATCGTCCGTCCACAGACAGTGGTTCTATTTGGGGTGCGCCGGGAGATGTCACCACGCTCGTGAATCGTGTCTGGTCGCCCAACGATAAACGTTGGCCAAGTCGAACAGGTTCGCGACGTCCCTCTCTGCATGGCTCGACCACGGCCCTGACAACCACACTGGCCTCTGCCGAAGATGAAATTCTGGACGATGAGGACTTGAGGGATCCCCAGGTACTGGCTCGCCAAGTCGGGGTGATTGGTTCACGTCCCCCTGCTGCTGCTTCGAATGGCTCCCCGATCGACTCGTCCAAGTCCATATCACAGCGGTTAGACCCGACAGCCCGACCTTTTAAGCTCATTTTCGGAATGCGGGGCCAAGACAAAGAGAAGGAGAAGGAGAAGGAAAAGGACAAAGATCGCACAAAGGAAAAGGGCAAGAGCAAGGAAGTGGTCACTCCAAGCATTGAGCTGCCACAGAGCCAAGACGACTCCTTCTCGGATCGTCGCTTTTCCAGAGACACGTATTCCGTCCATACTGGAACCTCGGTGTCCGAGTCACACGAATCTCTGCAGCTGGATCTGACGCAGTCCAACACGCCCTCGGACATGAACTCCGTCTCCACGTCCAACATGAAAGAATCTGATAATGTAGTTAAGAAACTATTTCGTAAGGGGAGTTCTAGCAAGTTCAGTCTTTCATCGCGACTTGGCAAAGAATCAGGCCTCTTTAAGAAAGGTCCCGGAAGCGCCACCAATTCAGAACGGAATGTGTCCTCGGAGCAACGATCGAGTCTTGGCGACGCCGATGACCTAGGCGAGGATGGCGCTCTATTTGGACGTAGCTACGATAGCATGGCTAGCAGTAGTCCATCTCTTGGGCCTTCCAAGTCGAAGGAGGGCAGGGAAAGTAGGATGAGCTCATGGCGCTTCTCGATGAGGAAGAAGAGTAGAGACACTGGTATCAAGGAGAGGGAGAGTCTGGAAATGGAAAGGGCTCCCGATGAGGAGTAGGTATGTATGTAGGTAGGGCCTTTGCGCCGATGGCCTTGGTTTGTCGGGTCGGCATGGCGAATTCATTGGTCTAGAGTAGTGTTGTAGACTTGTAGTGGTATCTACATCGAAGCGGGTCCTTTCAGCTCTCACGCCTTCATTTGGCTGCGTGTGATGTGTTCTCTTTTGTGGTACAGCGTTCCAAAGGTGCATACTCGGACTGACGATCGTGATGGGCGGGAGATTTCATGACGGATCTGTACTTCGCCAGGCCTCTGATTATAATTTTTCGAAAGCACCGTGAGCAGCCCCTTCGCCATCATGTTACCAGCGTGGAGATGCATGAATCATTGCTAGGTCTTTTCGTAGCCATCTAAGTCTAATTATCGAGTTATTTTTCTTAGAAGACGGCCGGCATCCGAAGAGCTAGATGGGAATAATAAGCTCGAGGATCATGAGTTGATGCAAGTACTCCGTACCTACGCCGACCGCCCCCTGGACTTGGCGACACTGGAGTCCTGGACAGGTCACTCGACCCGCTTTTCCAGCGCGTCGCTCTTCGTAACCAGAGCTACATACCTACATACATCATTGCAGTACCGTCAGCTTCACCAGTGAACCCCTAGGTACTTTCGCCAAAGTTAATGACACGGTAGTTCATCTACAACACGAGAAAGCGAGGACATCATTGGAGAGCATAGCTCAAGAGACCTCTTCTATGTGTCACGATGAATGGGAATCAGGCGGAAGCATCTCTCGATGCTGGTAAGCGTTCCTGACCAACTCTAACTCGGCTGGTCAGCTAATGATCTTCTTTTACGATGTTTCTAGTCAACTATGACCCAATGGAGCATTTGAATATGCTCTTCTCCCATCCATCGGCCGTCTCATCCATCAACCAGGTTTCGCAAACCCTCCGAGCGCATTACAGTGTCCTGTCCAGCGAGATCAACACCCTCGAGCTCGAACAAGCGTACAAGCCAGACTCGAGTCTGGAGAGAATGCAGGCAGCGCAAACCGAACTGGCACAACTTTTCCGAAAAATCGAAACCGTACGTTCTCGGGCACTCGAAACGGAACAGAACATCACGTCCATGACGGCCGAAATCAAGCGACTGGATGGCACGAAGCGGAACTTGACGCTGAGCATGACGGCACTCAAAAGGCTGCAGATGCTGACGACTGCGTACGAGCAACTACGAGGACTGGCCAAGACTCGGCAGTACCGGGAATGCGCGGGCCTACTCCAAGCCGTTCTACAGCTCATGAAACACTTCAACAGCTACCGAAGCATTGAGCAAATCGCAACGCTGAGCCGAGAGGTGTCGGAGCTTCAGAGGGAGTTGTTGGAGCAGGTATGCGAAGACTTTGAGATGGCATTCGTCAAGAGCGAAATAGGTGCCAAGAAGAATACGCTCGTGGAAGCGTGCCTTGTCATGGATGCGCTAGGGGCTTCGGCAAAGTCGCGCATCATTACTTGGTATATCAATACAAAGTTGCGAGAATATCGTCACGTCTTTCGGGGCAGCGACGAGGCAGGAAGTCTGGATAACATTAGCCGGAGATACGCGTGGTTCAGGCGCATGATGAAGACGCATGAGCACGATGATGCTAACATTTTTCCTTCCTATTGGCACGTAGGTGAGCTGTTGGCCACGGCTTTTTGTGACGGCACGCGAGAAGACTACAAGGGAATTCTGGAGAGGAGCTTGCGCCGAGGTGATGGAAACAAGCTGGATGTCAACCTGTTACTGAGTTGTCTGCAAGAGACGCTGGACTTTGAGCAGAGCATTGAAAAGAAGTTCTCCAACGAACCCAGAGCGAGCATTGACACGTTGAGCTCAACTGAGGGGAAGACGCACAATTTCAATGGCCTCATCTCGGTGGCGTTTGAGCCGTATCTGAGCCTGTGGGTAGAGTCGCACGACAAACAACTAGCAGGCATGATACCGAAGTACCGGAACCAGCCACTCATTGCTGATGGCGAGGAGTTTTCCCCGCAGGCTGTGATACCATCGGCCATTGAGCTGTTTCACTTTTACAAACTCACTCTGTCGCAATGCGCCAAGCTATCCACGAGCGATCGCCTTCTGGACTTGTCCAAGGTTTTTTCGAAATACCTGGATGAATACGCGCAGCAGGTTCTGTTGCCTGTACTCCAGACCGGTGGCTCACAGGGTCCCTCGATCCAAGACGCCGTCCTGGTCCTCAACACGGCCGACTTTTGGCACACCAACACAAACCAGTTGGAGGAGAGCATCAAGAAGCGCATCGATCACGATCTCATCGCCAAGGTGGACCTCTCATCTCAGTCGGATGCGTTCCTCGGCGTGGCGAGCGCCGCGGTGCTGGCGCTGGTTCACGGCATTGAGCTGGGCTGCGAGGCGACGTGGCGGGAGATGAGAAACACCAACTGGAGCGCAATGGACATATCAGGCGACCAGAGCTCGTATGTGGGGGAGTTGATACGGCATGTCAACGCCAAGACGGCTGAGATATTAGGCTTGGTGACCAAGCAGCAATATGCTCGGGCATTTTGCGACAAACTGGTTGAGCACTTGGCGCAGGCATTCCTCAGCAGTATTGTGCAATGCCGTCCAATATCAGAGGTTGGAGCGCAGCAGGTAAGCATCCCTCGTACTTTAACACGCTCGATCACAATCTCCGCATACGACACATACACATCCCCCATCCATCTCATCAACGGTGATGGAAACAGAGAAACTAATCAGGTTGTCGCACAATTAGATGCTCGTCGACAAGTACGCCCTCACAAAATCATTCGGCAAACTCCTCTCCCTCCAGAACCCATCTTCGGCCCAACCGCCCACGACACCCACACCGACACCAACCCCTCCATCCAGCTTCGTCCGTCGCGTCGAACACTCAATGAACCGCATGGATCCTCTGCTCAAAACGCTCCAAGTCCGCCAATCACCCCCGGAGGCCCTCGTCCAAGCCTACCTCATCCACATCGGCGACCGCTCCGACACGAATTTCAAGAAAATCCTAGAACTAAAGGGCATTCGCAAGCAGGATCAGCCCCACCTCATGGAGCTATTCGGCATTCATAGAGAAGGCAGCTCCAAGGACAAACTCGTTCCGAACTCGCCTCTTCTGACGCCGCTTCTCATGACGGGTAATGGTGGTGGTGGTGGTGGTGGACTAGCTGGCGTGGCGGGGAGCAGCGCAGCGGGAGGGGGCTTGACGGGTACGTCGGGGACGCGATTCGACGCGGGCCTTTTGGGAGAGAAGCTGCTTAGTGCGGCGAGGGATATTGGGACGACGGCAGGGACGGGGGGGCAGAGTACGGAGAAGGCGACTATGAATGAGAATTTGAGGAATTTTGGAAAGTTTTTTAGGAGGGATATTGGGGGGTTGGGGGTGAGGTTTGGGAAGGGGGGTGGGGAGGATGGGCAGAGGTGATTTTTGGTCCTTGGGGCCCGGGGGTGGGATGCTTGATGATCTGGGGGATGTACCATTTAGTGTGTGTTTTATAGATTATAGAAGCAGATTTTGTTCGTGGTGACAAGGTGGATTTTCCGGAGGAACAATGCGGTTAGTAGGTCATTCATCGCCGTGGACTCGGTGCGGTTTCCATGAAGGACCTATAGAGACGGTGTTTCCGGAGAAATGATATGTATGTAGGTAGGTAGGTATGTACATACATACCTAGGTACATTCACGTTTGGGCCCGCCGTGGTCTGAAGACCGGAGCCGTTGCGCTTGATGGCTGGACCCTGGCATGTGAATGGTCTCGAAATAGAAATTTGACGGGATCAATGCTGTCTTCTGGAAGCCGAAGAACCGGACTTTTCGGCCTTGTTACATGCCTCTTGCTCAATGATTCACCGCGCTTCTCGAGCTTAGAAATC
This sequence comes from Claviceps purpurea, assembly GCA_029405325.1. Taxonomy (NCBI): domain Eukaryota; kingdom Fungi; phylum Ascomycota; class Sordariomycetes; order Hypocreales; family Clavicipitaceae; genus Claviceps; species Claviceps purpurea. The sequence continues at coordinate 3,600,512 of CM055782.1, read as the reverse complement.
AGATCCGCATCGGCATAGCCGCTCCCCACACAGCACAATGACCGCCACAAGCGCCCCTGGGCCCTAGCCCCTTGACCGCAAATAAACGCCGGTCTCCGCCATCACCAGTAACGACATCAACACAACTCCAAAGTCCAACAACCTTCTCGACATACCAATCAGCCCCGACCCATTCAATCTCTTCGTCAACAAGCAAAGTCTTTGCTGCAGAGCACCAACCGCCAGGCTGTTTGGTTCAAGTTTCCGGTGGACGTTACGCTCGACTGCTGCGTTGTCTGTTGCGGCTACGTCGGCGGGTACTTTTCAGACGAAGATCCCCGGTGCTGCTCGTCCAGAAGGAGCGCGCAAGATGCACAGCAAGGTTGTTAGTACGTGGTCGCAACCTATCCGATAATCAATGCTACAAGAAAAAAACCCTCCAAGACAAGAGAGAGGGAAAGTCGTGGCTAACCAATTGTATAGTTATTGGCTCGGGGCCGGCGGCTCACACGGCTGCCGTGTACCTGGCTCGCGCAGAATTGAAGCGTGAGTAGTTCCATCACTCTGCTCCAACAACTACATGTAAAAAAAACCACGAATTCTAATTCGCTTTCTACTCAAACAGCCGTCCTCTATGAGGGCTTCATGGCCAATGGCATCGCCGCAGGCGGCCAACTCACCACGACGACCGAAGTCGAAAACTTCCCCGGCTTCCCCAAGGGCATCATGGGCCAGGAACTCATGGACAACATGAAGGCCCAGTCGGAGCGCTTCGGCACCGAAATCATCACCGATACAGTCCACACGCTCGATCTCTCTGCCCGGCCCTTCAAGTACACCACCGAGTTCTCCCCCGACGAGACCCACACCGCCGACTCCGTCATCATCGCCACCGGCGCGTCCGCTCGCCGCATGAATCTCACCGGCGAGGACAAGTACTGGCAAAACGGCATCTCTGCCTGCGCGGTCTGCGACGGCGCCCTCCCGCTCTTCCGCAATAAGCCGCTCTACGTCATTGGAGGCGGCGACTCGGCTGCCGAGGAGGCCACCTTTTTGACAAAGTATGGCAGCCACGTCACTGTGCTTGTTCGGCGAGATGCCCTGCGCGCCAGCAAGACCATGGCGACGCGGCTACTCAAGCACGACAAGGTCACTGTGCGCTTCAACACTGTCGCCACGGAGATTAGAGGCTCTGAGTCGGATGGCCTCATGTCGCACCTTGTCGTTAAGGATACCGTCTCCGGGAAGGAGGAGGTCGTGGAGGCGAATGGCTTGTTTTATGCTATTGGGCATGATCCGGCTACTAAGCTCGTCAAGGGCCAGGTGGACATGGATGCTGATGGTTATATTGTGACTAAGCCTGGCACGACGCTGACCAGCGTGGAGGGTGTCTTTGCTGCTGGTGATGTGCAGGATAAGCGGTATAGACAGGCCATTACCAGTGCAGGTGTGTTTTTTTCTCTCTTCCCCGATTCCTTGTTTGTTTTTGCCCCCCCTCTTTTTGCTGTTGAGCCTGCTTTTTCTTGCCCAATCTGTTGCCTGCAAGGGATGGTATAGAGCACGATTGTACAATGAAAAGAGAGGGCCAATCGCAACAAGGGAGCACTGGGACCGAGTCACATAATCGCTAACATTCATTGGTACAGGAACGGGCTGCATGGCTGCTCTCGAGGCTGAGAAGTTTCTTGCAGACTTGGAATAGTGCGTGGACTGGACGGACAAGACGAGATGAAACCCACGCAGGAGCACGATTATAGATACGAGAGTGCAGCGATCAGAGATGGCCACAATGATAGAGACAGGTATGTAGAGGAGGGGGGCCTCGAACGGGGCTCTGCTACGCCACGACTTATACGACACAGATGTAGATAGATGCATATATACAAAGGCCAACTCACTGTGAGATTTAGCAGCTCCCATGCTTCGGAAGAACGGTTCTTCCTTTCTGCTTCTCCTTGTTCGATTGCTTTTGCTCAAACAAGAGCATTTATCGCCTCATCGTATCACAGCTTACGTGATGAGACGTATTGGTGATGAGGAGAACAGCATGCGAGCGCAGGGCTGCTGGGCTGCGTGTATCCCCAGGAGTCAGTGACTCTAAAGTTGTCCGCCTTCCAAAATATGTATGTTGCTCGTAGGTGCTTTGCTCGAATACATCCCAGGTACATGGCTTTACAAACGTGCGATTCACATTCCTGCTCCCGTCCGTAGATATAATCATTCCTGGCGCAATGCAAATGAAGGCTCGAAACACAACGCACCAAAGAAAAAAAAAAGAATCAGAATAGCATTAGCATGCCTTCGCCCCGCCGCAAAACGCTTCCGATCCCTCTTCCCCCCGCCCCCGCCGGTCCTTACTCCCTCTCCAATACCGCAGGAGCGGTAATGGTCGTGCCACGGAGCTTTTCGAGGCCCTCGCCGCCCTTTTCGCAATACATTGTTAGCCTAGGTGTATATACGCCCATGTGGTAGGAGCATCCAAACTTACGTAGCTTATCAGAGGAGACATTTCAATCCCCCCATCGGCCACAACAGTAGCTCCAGCCGCGACGGCCCACCGCCGACCCTGCGCCATGATATCACTCTTACTGGTGTCCGCATCATCCTGGTTCTTGCCCCTGGCGTTCTTGAGAGGAGAAAACTCGTCCTCGCGGCGCACTTCCATGCATGCGAATTTATTCAAAGGCAGCATGGGGAATACGTCAAAGACAAACTGCTCAAGCTTGATGCCATTTGGCGACTCAGGCTTCACTGTCTCGCCGGTCTTGGTATCGGCAAAGGGAATCTTCTTCCTGGCAATATGATGCGGCAGCTTATGCGCCCACTGGGGAATCGTTTCCAGGAAGCGGAACGAGTAGTAGTGGTTGACGATGTTGGCGGCACGGAACTTGAGAAGGCCGGGCTGCTTGGGGTCTTGGGCCTCTGCCGTCGCGCTGTCCATCTCGGAGTACTCGACTACATCTGGCTTGCCGTTTTTGCAGAGAATCAAGCCGACGGATTCGGTGGCATCGCGCTTTCGCACAACCTTTGTGGCAATGTCGACATCCAGAGAGGAAGAGAAGCCGATGAAGACGGGGTCGGCGACCTTGACGAGGCAGTTGTCTACGCAGTATGCGTGGATGTGCTCGATGCCTCGCTTGCGCATGTCGTCGAGGACGCCGGATACAACGAGAGCTTGGTAGATACCACCGTTGCCGTCGGGGGCAACGGCTACTTTGCCCTTGCTTTCGAGAAGAATCTTGCCTTCGTTGGAGATGCAGGGCAGGACGCCCTGGTCAAAGATCCTGACGTTGGTCTTGTCCAGGCCAAAGTACTTGTTCTCTTCGAAGAACTGCTCAGTGGGCTGATGAGTTGGGCCACTGGTCATGACGTACCAAGGCACGACTGCGGATGATGTCGTACCAGCTTGCTTAGTAGCTAATTCCTGGACCTTGCGGATTCGCTCGGCCTGGATCTGGAATAAGCTCTTGTGGGAAGGCAAGCCAATGTCGTAGCAGCCTTTTGGGGCCGAACTACCCAGCCGAGTACCCTGGCCACCAGCCATAAGTACAACAGCTACCTTGTTCTTGCTGATGAGATCCAGGCCGCATCTGTACCACTTGTCGATGCTATCTGCGCTCGAGTCGAGGATGCTGGCTTGAGCAGACTCGGGGAGGGGTTCGAGGGTATCAGGTTTGTCTGACTTGGTCTCGTCCAAGGCGCGTTTGGTGATTTCGTTGATGTAAGCTGGGTTGAATCCGGAGAGTTGTTCGTAGAGAGTTGCTTTTCCTTGGGTGTCGAGCGACTCGTAGAAGTTCAGAACATGCCCTTGACCAGCCTCGGTGTACTTGGCCTTGAGATCGGTCAAGGCCTCTGCGGATGGCTCCACGGGCTTGCTGTCGTCTTTCTTGGAGTCCATGTGTAGAATTTCCTTGACTTTGTCCATTGTGGCTACTGTTGTATCTCACCAAAGAGACCCGATAGACAAACTAGTTTCAACTGGTCCGGCAGCTGATGTGGTTGAGGCGGCACGCAAGACAGACCACAGGATACCAAGGAGAGCGGGCTTTGCTCTGGTTGAGACTGGAGTATCGAGGATCCGACAGTGATGGGAATGGGATATAGGTAGGGCGTTGGTTCCAAAAGACGGTGTGCGTTCACAATTGAGCGATAGGCTATAGCGCTTAAGGCAAACACAACAAGAAAACTTCGTGTTGGGCCAACGTCGTCAGATGAAGTGCCCTCGTTTGATACGAACGTTCTAGCTGTTTCAACTGCTGACTGGTCAGTGGTCAGTCACTGGGTCACTGATCCCGGATTTCAGGGTCCGAGACCAAGTGGCGGGGTAACCCCAAATTCGTCATTGGTCAGATCTATTAACAGCTCCATGAAGTTGGTCAACGGCAAATCACTTGCTGGCAGCTGCCAAACCACGATTCCTGGTTGTTGGTTTCCATCTGGCAGGATGAAATCAACTCTACTCCGTACACGCCGCAGGTAAGTAATTCGTGCCATCGGCAGTGGAAGTGAAGTGGTAGGTAGGTATGAACTTGGTGTAATTACCCCTGTACCCATATCCTCCCACTTCGTAGAGACTACTCGGTGGATGTACCTACGTAATACGGTGTGATCGGTCTTGTTCTTGGCGCGGCATGGAACTTCAATTTCACTGCAACGTGCGCCGTTCTCGATTTGGCGGCGTATCAATCTGGCTTGCCAAATGAACAAAACCTGGGGCTGAAGCCTGAAAGTCTGTTCGAAAGCCCAGATGCAACCTCGGAGTAATCACCGAGCGAGAGCCGGATAAGTGTTGCAATAGCAGTCAAGATTAAATTAGCGTTCAAGCCCAACGCCGTTCACCTCAGAATATGTACCTACATAGTCCGCACACGGGTCGAGATACGAAACGAGCCGCACAATGGTTTTATCCGAAAGCGTACTGGACGCTGTAACTTCAAATGAGCCTGGAGAAGTCTTCCCGAATCCAGACGACGATGCAGGTTGAAAAGATTCCAACAGCTTGATATAGCGTAATATCTTGGACACTGGACATCAAACAGGTGAGATGGCCGAGTTGGTTATGGCGTCAGGTTAAGGTTCCAACCTCAACAGTTAGTAATTTCCTGATGGAGAAATCCGCCTGGGTTCGAGTCCCAGTCTCATCATTTCTTTTTTTGAGAGCCGACCCCCAAAATATCGCAACATTCGTTTCTCTACTCTATGTTTTTTGGCGTTTGAATCCATTGGCCTTGGTTAATAAAGTGCCTGATTATTAGCTACAGAAGGATAGAGTGTGTGTACGTCGTAAGACCTGGCTTTTGCGGATCAGCTCTGAGAACTGTGTCCGGCACAAAACACGATTGTGTGGTACATGTCATGTCATGGCCTGGGCTTTGCCCAGCCCTCAGCAATATAGGTGTCAATTGTACAGAGTTCAGGAACTTGTACAATGCGTATTCTTTTGTTGTCTTCCATGGCGCAATGGGATTGGGCACATCACCCAGACGGCGGCGCATACACCCGCGATTGGCTCTTGGAGCCAGGCCATCACAGTACATACGGAGTTAGTTCAGTGCGAAAGCCGGGTGGAATCATGCCGGTTAGATCATAGAAGCATGCTTGGAAGAAGGCTCTGCTATTTAAATTAGCTCGTTAGTTCGTACGAAGACAGGTAGGTATATCACAGTGTCGTGGAGCAAATGCTTTATCAGAGGCCTACTCCGTATGATACGTGTGGAAGTCTGTCGAGGATTGCCGCTCGTTGGAGGCGGCATGGTGCGATAATACAACCAAAATGCCCCGAACTTCGCTCTTGCAGCCAAGTATGAACATAATCAACTTACTCATATCAAACTCCCAACATCCCTTCGCCTGGGCTGTAGACGATTTCGAAATATGTATATCTTGTAGGGTATGTAGTTTCGGACGGCTACATTAGGTAGGTACCTATGTACATATGTAATTGGTTACAACTTACAGTACAAACAGATGCCTGTAAAAATCTCGACGCGCACGGACCAGGCCCCATACGCGAAGTGATAAGATTCGGCGACTTTTTTTTTGCGGCTCCTTCCAGTGCCATATCTTTGAGTCTGCGGGCAGATTCATTCACCATGCGACCATCTTTTTAGGTTCTCTCTATTCCCATTTGAATCATGGCTACGTCGCGAATCTTCATCAAGGGCCTGCCCCCGAACATCACCGAGCCGGAACTTCGCAAACATTTCTCCGCCAAGGATCGCGAGATCACCGATGTCAAGCTGTTACCTCAGCGCCGGATCGCCTACGTCGGCTACAAGAGCCAAGATGATGCGACAAGCGCTATCAAGTATTTCAACAGATCATACATCCGCATGTCCAAGTTGTCGGTCGAGACCGCACGACCTGTAGGTTCTTACCCGGATCTTCGCCCCTGTGCGCTAGTTGCTGATGGAATGTTAGATCTCAGAATCAGCCTCTGTCCAGGGACACAATGCACCCCAACCAACTCCCACGCCAGGGAGTCAAAGTGTGGAGAAGGACGCGAACCCGAAGAAGCGGAAGCGAGAAGATCAAAATGCGTCCGATCCTAAGCTACGGGAGTTCCTGCAAGTCATGAAGACAGGAAGGGAAGGTGTCATTGCAGATGAAACAAATCCCGCCGTCGGAACAAGTTATGCCTCCGAAGCTGGGAAGCTTGCTGTTCCCGAGAACGAGAGTGATGACGAATACGAACAAGTCCCAATGAGAAAAGAGAAAGCAAGGAAACTACACGCACATCAGGACAAATCGGAGACAGTCGTCTGTAAGCCACCAACGAAGGAGGAGAGACTTGAAGGCGATGACACACCAGTGAAGGCTGTCGAAGGCAAGATCGAGCAACTTGATTTGGAGACGGCCGATCACGCCGTTCCAGCATCAGGAGCCGCCACGGATGACGACTGGTTACGATCACGCACAAACAGACTACTCGATCTAGTTGACCCCGATGACCTGGCCTCTGTGGCGATGTCTAGCAAAGAGCAAGACATTAAAGTCGACGAACAAACAGCGCATTCCACAGACGTGGCCATGCCAGACATGGCTGAGATGGCTGAGGAGGTGATGACGAGTCAGGCGATGGAAGGGCAAGAAGATGCTGTGCAAGTCATCTCTCGCACGTCTAGACTTTTTGCACGAAATTTGTCATACAGCACCACTGAAGACGATTTGCGGGAAGCCTTCCAGCAGTTTGGAGTTCTCCAAGAGGTACGTCGGCATGTTTTCTGCACTCACCTTAAGCATACCACCCCCCCTTTATTCCGATAACCCTAGGCGCAATGATGAACCCCAAGATAGGGACAGCTTATACTACGGTATATGATGTGAACCTGGGCGAAAATTTTAGTAGATGCTTCGATTGTCTGAGCCAATACCTACACGCATTGAATGAACTTTGCTATCCTCACAAGAGAACAACGTACTGACATGTTGAGACTAGGTGCATCTTCCTTTAACTGCATCGGGGTCAACAAAGGGGTTTGCCCTGATCCACTTTGTAGACGCGTCTGATGCCGTGAAGGCATTCCAGGCACTGGATGGGGCAACATTTCAGGGGCGGATCATACACATCATTCCAGCCAACCCCAAACGAGAGCAGGGATTGGATGAGTTTGGAATTTCCAAGCTACCCCTGAAGAAACAAAACATGATACGTAAGAAAGCAGAGGCTGCTTCGAACAGTTTCAACTGGAACTCCCTCTACATGAACCAGAATGCCGTCAACGAATCGGTGGCGACTCGATTGGGTGTCTCAAAGTCCGATCTGCTTGATCCGACGTCGACTGACGCTGCTGTCAAGCAGGCCATTGCCGAGACGTCGGTGATTCAGGAAACCAAGGCCTACTTTGCCGCCAATGGGGTGGATCTGGAAGCTTTTAAATCTACGAGACGGGGAGATGACACCATATTGGTGAAGAACTTCCCGTACGGTACTACCATGGATGAGATCAGAAAAATGTTTGAGGAGCACGGCCAAGTGCTTCTAGTTCTGATGCCGCCTACTGGCACCATAGCGATTGTGCAATTTGCGCAGCCCAATCATGCTAAAGCCGCATTCGGTAAGCTTGCGTACAGAAGAATCAGAGACAGCGTGCTCTTTCTAGAAAAGGCACCCAAGAACTTGCTCAAAGGAGACCATTCTACGCAAGTCAGTCGGATGATGGACCAGCAAGTGACTGGGGTGCAGAAACTTAGTGTTAGTGAGCTGCTGTCAGGCGGTGATAAGGCAGAGGAGGTGGAAACAACCTCTCTCTTTATCCGCAATTTAAACTTCACCACCTCTACTGAAAGGATGGCTGAGGCTTTCAAGGCTCTTGACGGATTTGTTTCCGCCAGAGTTAAGACTAAGACTGACCCCAAAAAGCCCGGCCAAACGCTCAGCATGGGATTTGGCTTTGTGGAATTTTCGACCAAGGAGCAGGCACAGGCAGCACTGAAAGTTATGGATGGATACGTGCTGGACGGTCACACCTTAGGCGTCAAGGCATCCCACAGAGGACATGACGCAGCTGAAGAACGGCGGCGGGAAGACCGGACTAAGAAGGCAGCCGCACAGAGGACCAAGATCGTCATTAAGAACTTACCCTTCCAAGCCACCAAGAAGGATGTGCGGTCGCTGCTGGGATCTTATGGGCAGCTAAGGTCGGTTCGGGTCCCCAGAAAGCCTGACTCTACCGCAAGAGGATTTGCTTTCGCCGACTTTGTGACGGCCCGAGAAGCGGAGAATGCGCTGAACGCTTTGAAGGACACCCATCTCCTGGGGCGCCGCTTAGTATTAGACTTTGCGGAGGCCGAGGCTGTAGACGCAGAAGAGGAGATTGAAAAGATGCAGCGTAAGGTCGGGCGCCAAGTCAATAAGGTAGCCCTCCAACAACTTACTGGCGGAGGGAGGAAAAAGGTTAATATTGGCAACGACGAGGACGCTCTGGAGGATTAACATGTTAGGGAGCAGAACAAACAGAACTATTTGGTTCCCCTTTGACGCGAAATGCAATACATACCGCACGAAGAAGGACAAAAAGATGGCAAAGAATTCAATGTGCCCAGCGTCCCTGGCCCAGGGCCGTTGTTCGCTGCGCCCTTGGGAAGGGCAATTGGCAGTGTTGCCGTTTTTTTCTCGCCCCTCTCCCATATACATACATACCTACAGTACCTACCTACCTACATTGGGTACATACAACCGCTCGATCTCTCCAGTTCCCCCACTGGTACCCGCCGCTGGGCCAAGGTGGCGAGTCGCGACGCGAGCAGAATACATAGCAGCCGTTGCGATGGGGATTTCTAGCGGCCAAGCAAAGCATGGCGTGGCCATGAGCTGACGGCAACTCAGGAACGAAGAATGCGGCTCACGGGGGTGGAGGACCCTAGAGGCCATCTTTGTCTGATATCAATCTCTCTCGCATACCTACGCGGTTGTCGCCAAAACAGACTTTGGGGAGGATTGTCTTTGCCACGGGAGAGAGGGCATTGAGAAGCACTGCTTGGTGTGCATCTGCCATCTCGAGACCCGCTTCGCCATCGACCCTCCACCCTCCCTCCCTCCCTTGCATCCGCCCGACGCCCTCGGCGGCCGGTGTGCAGAGAAACAGATGCAGACACTTTAACTGCCTGTTCACTGTTGTCACTTGTGCCTATTGGGTTTGCGACAGGGTCTTGATTGGCTGAGGACATAGCCTCTTTCGATCGTAGACATGGCTTACACGGAAGCTTTGGGTGACGACCTTGTCGATGGAAGCCCCATCCTTCTCCGCGGCTTGGCGTTGCCCCCCGGTCCCCCATCTCATCCCACCCTTTCCTGGGATAGTTCACAGATAGATCATGATATTTAGGTTGAGGGGCGAAGATGAGAAGAGAGTTGAGTAGCCCTGTTGCTAGCCCTTTGTCAATACGATCCGCCCAAGCTGTACCAGGCTCGCGACGATAGTCTTGGGTTTATACAGTCTCGGTTCCTCCAGGGAAACACTCCTACGTTCCAGTCGATTTCATCACTCCCCTCCGATTATACATCTATCCCACCATTCCACGTCGTTAAAATTCCTCTCAGCATTTCTTGTCCTTTTCAACTCGCTCTTCATCTTGCCTTTCATACTTTGTGGCGACTGACTGTACGACTTGTTGTCCAAGGCATTCGTGTTTGTCTTTTCTTTCCCATTCTTGTTTTGTCGTCCGGAATCGACAGTGGGCTTTGTCCTCGTCTGCGCTACTCGTGCTGGCATTCCATATACTTGGTACCTCAGAGTCCTCGACCAGCCATGTCTTCTTCGCTCGTTCAGCCAAGACCTGTGCTGTCATTACAGCGGTACGCTCAGTCTCCAGACTATGTCGATACGACTCATACGAGGCGTAGTAGCATGCCGGCGGACAGAATCCCGTTGCGTGAGTCGGCAGGCAATGCTCAAGCACACACTTTCAACGGCTTGGTGCCGTGCTACCAGAACCAAGTTGCTCTATCACCAACTATGCAGACGGCAATCCCCCCCCCCATGGTGCCGTCACAATCTCTCGACTACCTTTATAGAAACCCAACTCCTCGTCCACAAGCTCGCTACCAGAGACGGCAAAAAGCTGCTGTCAACCCGCTCTACTTCTGGCCAGCCTTCCGTCAGTATCGCAACAGGCAGGCACACAAAGATACACAAAAAGACAAGGGTGGTGTATGGCGTCGACCAGAGCTAGAAGATGCCTTTGTTGACTGTAAGTCTACTTTTTACATATTCACGTCTACCCGTCATTGCCGCACCCATTGCCCATCAACTATTTGACGCCGAGCTGCGCTAACGCTTCTCAATCGTAGCCGTGTTGCTCATGCCCCATATGGGCCGTCGCAAGTTCTCCATGGGAGGCAAGCTGCACGGGCGCAACATGCTCATCAGCGAATACATCTTTGTGATCTGCGTTGCCATCCTGGGAAGCAAAGAAATCTTTCGTATTGATAACAGCAACGAGAGCATCGAGCAGATGGGGCGCAAACAAGTCTCAAGCCACATGCAGGTTGTTAAGAAGTTCTTCGAAGACCTCCGGTGCTGTAAGTCCTTCCTCGACCCACGGGCCCATGTAACCCCCCCACCGTTTTATTCTCCTCGTGTGCGTGCGTGCGGACGGTGCGTGGGTGAAGAAACCCAAAAACATTTAAAGTTTGGACTTGGTGCATTTTGTGCTGACCAAGACGCCACATTCTCTAGTCCACTTCTTGTTTCCTGCGGAGGAGAAGAGGGAACCGGGCTCCACAAACTCTGATGACTACTTTGATGACGAAGAGCAGGAGTCGTTCAAGTCCAACCCGGTTCTAACGGCCCTGGCCGAAGGTCGGGTGCCGGACGTCAAGCCCAACTATGAGTACTTCTCCCAGCTCTTGGCCCTGCAGTCATCCATCACCTCACGGCCCAAGACGTGCGAGATCTTTGTATCATCGTCCGAGATCAAGATTCGAGATGACGTTGCCTACGACGCCAACGACACGCCGTTGGACCAGGCATCTTTCCCTCACTTGAACAAATACTCCAACTGTGAGGACAGCCCAAACGTCCTCGGAAAGGATGTTTTGCTGCACGAGTACACGCGTTCGCTCGACAGAACCACATCAGCTTCCGCCAAGACAGTGACTCGGCGGTGGCAAAAGGATGCCCCTGCCATGTACGAGACGCTCGATCTTCCTTCTAGGGACGAAGAGTCTCTGTTGCTCGAGATGTGCGTGACGCTCGATCTGCATGAGCACGCCAAGTTCCCGTCAGGCTCTGAGCTGACGGGATTCGTGGAAGTCACCATCGCCCAGCCCGCACTCCAGACTCACCGCTGGAAGTGCATCACGCGCCTGACGAGGCCCTCGGAGCTGCATAGCGACGATACGAAACAAGGCGTGTACACCAACGAAAGTGGGATTCATCGCCGAGGATGCAGCGACGCCAAGGCTGACTGCGACTGCCACACCCGCCCTCGACAGGACATCCACGTACCTTTTCCTGCTGTTGAATGGGCCAGCATTCTCAGCATGGCCGTGCAGTATCCCGACGTAGAGCATGAGCGATTGAAAGAGAAGCGTCGAAAATACGCTGACGGGGAGGGGAAGAAGGAACTGGAGCGCGCTGGCAGCAAGCGGAAGCGTTCCGAAGATGACGGCGACGCTGCGTCTTGGGCTCGTCGTGAGCTGACCGGCAGCGACTTGATCTGCAAAGTCGCCATGTACCAGGAGCTCTGGTCTTGCGCACCCGACTCGACGGAATGGACTCGCCAGAGCATCATCTTCTGGCGCTTCAACACAACCAACCAGTGGCACAAGTACAAGCCCGTCTTCAAGCCGGCGGGCACGACCTGGCGATGGTTGACCATCAACGATCCCATGTCGCGCTACCACCAGCAACAGGCGCTCGTTTATCCCCCGGTGGGCGTCTCGAGAGATGCCATCATGTCCCCCACGCCGTCCATCAACCAGCATCTGACCGCGTCGATGAGTGAGGCGTTCAACTCGTGGGACCACGGCGCCCATGCCCCAACTCATGTATCTCATGTACCATCTCTGCAGACTCGCAACAATAGCATCGGGCTATTTGACTCCTTCTCCAATGGTCTCGCCACCCCACCACCCACCGCCACATTGCCTTCTGGGTACACCGCTGGCCCCTTTGATAGCAGAAACGGCAGTTTCGATACCAGGAGCGCCAGCTTCGACACCAGGAGCGGTAGTTTCGATACCAGAAGTGCCAGCTTCGACACCAGCTTGACCTCAAACAATGGCGTGAATTTCCTCCCCACAACCACCGCACAAGCATCCCAGCACGACAGACAAGTCGGTTCCCTGGGTAGCGCCCAGAGCTTCTTTGACGGGCATCATCATCCTTACGGGGGGGAAGTGAAGCCCCTCCACACCCCCGTGCCGTCCTACATGACTGCATCTACGGGTCTCGAGCTACCAAACCAACTCGTCTACGACAACTCCGGCGTAGACACAAGCACGCTCCACGGGTGGGACATGTCCGCCCTGGATAGCTGGTCGGCGTCCGCGCCCGGGACCGCGACAACAGACTGGGCACCTAGCCACGCGAAGATGGAATCACCGTCGGGCCATCACCACGCTGCGAGTATTTGGGGGCCTCCGCAGTGGCCGCTCTCGGCGGGAGTTGCGCCGGACTCGCATGAAAGGAGTGGGAGTCCACGACCAGCTAAGAGGCGGAGGGGGACGGTTGATGTGTCGATGCCTATTACTGCGGCTTGGTGAGGTGTTTCAGCGGTTATGTGTAGGATTTTCTTGACTTTTTTTGGGGGGGTTCAGCGTTTCTATGTAGTACGATTGGCACCTTACGGTGAGCCGCGTTATGACGATATTCGACCGGTTGTTTTGGTTGACCGGATGATGATAATACCAGCAAGTTTTATATAATACCACATAGTTAGTAATTTAGTTCAGTCTTTGTTTATTGTTGAATACGGCTTCATGTATCCATACGCGCGGGGTTCTCGCTTTCTGTTTCGTCTGCTTCATGTTGTGTGATATCTACAGGCTCCCACATTTGACCTCCTAATCCATCGTATTCGGTACGCAGAGCACATCTGGCTGTCCGTTTCTACTCCATGCTGTGTCACCGCATAGTAGTAGAAATTACTCCCCCCCCCCCCGCCGAATCCTGTGCGCAAATCTCGCTGTCTATTCCGACCAGACGCTGCTATCACAATTACGTCTTCTCCTCGAGAGTTTATGAGTCTCTTCCATCACCCCAAAGACACGGATGCCAAAAGTCCCAACAATGCTATCCCTCTCTTAAAAAGACGAGCTGGCGCTACCCCTTCTCCAAGTCTAAGTAAATACCCCTGTATGCACCAGAAAACATGCGGCTGACCTGACCGCCCAACTTCTCCCGACAACAACATTAAGCTGCCCGAGCTAAACCGCCCGGAGTGAGCTCAGTGCTCACTCAGGGCATGCCCACAGCACGCGGAGACATACAGAGAGATCAAACGAGAAGATTCATGCACACAAAGGGGGGTCCCATATGTGAGAAGTCGGATAGATATACATTCGTTCATTCATTCATTCAGACTCCGTACATAGGGCAGGAACTTATCAAACTCATCCAAAAACGGCGACGCCCTTGAGGTACACAGGCATGTAGGCAGGTATTAAACGCCCGTACGTCGAACTTCTAAATGGACAGTGTGGAATGACTGGCCCTGCGCCTTTTTGATCGTCTTAGCGGCGACTCTGATTACTATAGCTGAAGGCGTTTTCGGTTCGATGAAAGTAGGTACCGAGATATATGCGTGGAAGCACGCCGGAATTGGCTGTCGTTGTCGCCTTGTAGCACCCTCGCGTCGTGAAGAGTCCATCTATGGCACATGCTGCGGTTAGATTGATGGTGTTGTGTGATGGCTTCTGAGTAGATATAATGATCTGATGTCCTGTTGATTGATGATTCCGATGGTGTGTTGGAGGCTTGGAGATGAGGTTGTTCGGACCGGGACTACGTTCCACCGTGAGTTTTTTGGTGTTCCTGAATCCTCACCTTCAGACCTGACCCGAGTCCTTTCGACCACGTCATCCCATCTCACCAATATGTTACTCGTATGTACTCTACGGGACCCCTCATTGCATGCGATTTTCATCTGATCTCTTCGCGTGTCTCGGTGTGACGTGAGAACCCCTTGGACCCTTCCCTCAGGGCGCTTCAGCTCCGCCATACATAGAGGTACCTAGGTAGGTAGGTACATACATATGTATCTTCATTATCGTCCTTTCAGGCAGGGCTCTGCGGTTAGCCGCGTGTTTCCTGGAACGGACATCCACTCGCTGAAGAGACATGGGGAAGGGGGTGGTTCCAAGGGGGGACACCAGGGCGTCTGGTTAGACAGGGATAGCCCTTCGGACGTTGATGAGATTTGTTGGTGCTTTTTGGTACAGATTCCAGTACATAGTCGAGCACCTTGACTATGCCAATATTCATTCAGTGTTGCACGCAGTTAGGTATGTGCATTTTGTAGATCCATAGATCTTGAGCTGCTTGTTCCAAAACGGCCCAAGGGTCGTCGCTGTCAACTACCTACATATGTACTACATACATCCTTACCGGTATTTATGGCTCTTTCCTCGACAGGTCACCGCCGCTGTTGGGATCGTGGCACCATTCTTCGTACTGCCCGATGGCGCCGAGTCCATGATGGGGTGTCGTCGTCGTTGAGAACCAGTTTCATTTGGCTCCGCCTGGGACACTTCTGGGTTGGTACCTGACGAAGGGCTTGATGTCTTCTTCGCGCGTCGAAGGTGCTCAACATACGAAGCTGAACCATTGCCAGGCTGCGAAACCTGACGTGTCTTGTTTGTCTTTGTTTGCTGACTACCAGCGTTACAACACTGTGAGGGAACAGTGATAGGCAATCGGACACGAGAAGAAGAAGAAGATACAGCAACATCCCACTTGTCAAAGGGCATTCAACACTATCCGACAATAAGCAGTCCCGGGGCTCCTTTGTGTCCTACCAAATCGCAGGGTAACTACAAAAGCAAACACCACACATTGTCGTAACTGCAGTAACATCTCGACATGTCCACGTCGCGCCTCCCCGAGCAATATCGCAATTCGCTCGATGCGGTTGAATTACTCACAAGTAACGTAGTGCCGGAAAGCCAGAGAGCAATGGATCGACTGTACGTAATAGTGGAACGACGCTTTAACAATGCTCCATGACGTTGTCCCAGATGCTCATCACTATAGTCGTTGGATTATTCCTTTATTTTCAGCACCGTTTTCGTCCATCACGGGTATCTAATCTGCGGAGGAAAAAAAACTACTACATATATACTGCAGCTCCCCTCAATTTTTGCTTTGCTAGTCGGTGGAACAAACAGAACTTGGACATTATTCCCCTGGTCTCTACTTCGAGAGGAGGACTAAAGACCCACAGACACTTACAAAAAAAAAAGAAAAAAAGAGTGACCCTTCTACAATGCTGTGGCCACTTGTATTATGATCTAGGCCCATCAGCTGCCCCCGCCGTCCTATTCATCAAGTTACTGAAAAAGCTCTGCAGCTGCTCATTGTCAAAGTTCTTGCCCATCACGTCTGGTGGTGTATCTTCGTCTTCTTCATCTGGTGGATACTCGTCCTCTGGGGAGGCTACATGAGCGTTTCGGTCCTACGAACAAGTTAGAACGTATGATCGCGGCGGCAAAAAAGCACTGTGCATCTTCGGGCATGCTTGAGGGAGAACATACCTTAAGTCGCTGGAGCATGTCATCCGCATCGACCTGTATACCACCCATGTTGAACTGCACGGGCCCAATGTGATCATTGACGCTCTTTTCCGGTTCCGGCAATTCTGCCCGCCGCGAAGAAGACAGGTCGCCATTGGGGACACTCTTCTCGGGAACTTTGCTCTTGAATGCCTCGAGGATCTTGAGCTGCTTCTCCAAAAAGACCTGAGGGTCCTCGCTGTCGACGCCTACAGCCTTGCCGTCGTTCATGGCGCTTTCCACGACGGCTATGCCGCCGCTGTTGGGATCGTGGCACCATTCTTCGTACTGCACGATGGCGCTGAGCGCGTTGTGGGTAGGTGTCGCTGGCAGAGCACCGTCGTTCTCACGGCCGTCGTCGCCGACATCGTCCTCGAGAGGCGGCTCTGTCTCGGGTACACCTGGGTTGGATCCCGGTGGGAGCTTGATGTCTTCTTCCCAGCCTCGGGAGATCACCTCCGCGTCAAAGGTGCCACCGAGAATGCGAATCTTGCCCCACGAGTCCCAATTTGGAGCGACCACGATCTTGTCGCGGTCGATGACGTTGTGCTTGAGGGGTTGGCGCTTCAGTAGAGAGGTAATTCCGAGGGTGGAGTGGACGAGGGTGGGGAGCTGGGAGGGGGAGTTTTGAGAGGTGTAGATGAGGGAGGCGCCGTCTGTGAAAGCGAGTTTGTCAGTCAGTCAGTCCTCCTTGAACCTGAAATTTAAAACTCGAGCTTGAATCTTGTGCCCAAGTCTCGAGATCTTGAAACCTAAGTACTCCAACCGGAGACTGTGTAGTAAAGGGATGCAGATGTTTCGTAAGACATACGTCGGAGGAGTATTGTGCGTAGGTATTGCAGAACGGTATCAAAATCTGGTTCTCTCCAGCCTTTGTTCTTCTCGAGGAATTCCATTTTTTGCGCCTGAATAAAACATCAAGAATGGCATACCAGTTAGTACCTCGTGGTTCAGTGGATCACAAAACTCTACACGCGCAACACGCCTGTATACTCACGTTCTGACAGACGACACACAACGGAAGTCCCAATGGCTCAGACCATTCTCCCGGTCCCAAGGGCAACAGTCCGTCGCCGTCGCCGCTCGTTCCCGCGGCTGTCGGCGTGCCATCCAAATTCAGAGCAGCGCCTCCCCGACCGCGCTCTTTCCACGTAGTCATAATTTCCTCCATTTCGTTGCGCGACTCGGAATTCACCTGGCTCATGACCTTCTCTAACACCTGGATCCATGTCCAGACCTGGCGAAGCCATAGGTGCGGTTGCGCCCAGTCCAGCAGGATGATGATGGCTGTGTGAGGAACCGCCTGGGCAGTAAGAAGCGGCGAGACGAGCGAGGCAAATTCGCTTGACGGTTGTGATAATAAGTAGAGTGATACTCGAGCCAGTGTATCTAGGCGTGTGTTAGAGTCGCATCAAGACCCGTCGGAGCACGGCACTCTCGCAGGAGCAAATACGCACCATCTTGGTCGGCGTCCAACACGTCGTAGTATGTATAGCCCAAGGCAAAACTATTCGCGACCGGAGGTATCTTTTGTCGGTCAAAGGTGCGTCTTCCTTCCGAGTTGGATAGTGATTCGATAAACTCCCGCTGCGTCTCAGGGGTACCGCCTTTGGAGGGGGGATATCCCAACAATTAGCATCTCATAGATATGGGCCCCTGCTCTCTTCTTCATTCCTTTTATCTTCTTTCTGTTGAATAGGAGAGAGAGCCAGGGGCGTGGAATATCGAGAAAGACCATGTTTACCTAGCACGAGTAGATTCTTTTCCGGTAGGCGCTTCCCACTGGCAACGGATTCCAGCATAGACGTCCACAGGTTCTTCTTCTGTTCACCATTTCGAGCCTCTGTTTCCCCTGAACCCGAGGTGTACATGGACGTGCGGTCGGTTCCGCCTGCCATGGCCGCGTTGCAGGATGACGATGGTGTTTCCCTTGTTTCAGTACCTGCCGAGGGACGAGAAATCAGCTGTCGAGTATGAGCTCTTCAGCGTCCCTCTCAGCCCGTGCAATGGGGTTGCGTGAGAGATTCGCGCTATGTATCGGCTCGACAAGCTCGTTTTGGCGTATGCGCGGTCGAAGGGAATCGCCGTGGTGATGCCAAGGAATAGGGGTTCTGAGCTTGGATAGGTCCACGCGTTACGTTCGAGGCATCGCGGCTTGCGGGTCGACAGAGTGCAGAAGATCGTATCGGCAAAGCAACGACGGCTGGCATCCCATGCGCACTGCTTCTTCTTCTCGACGGCCGACAAGATGGGTTTCAATGGCTAGGTTTTCCCTCTCGGCAATCGTTCGCGTCTCGCGACATTGGCCTTCTTTGGAGCTTGACGGGCTGCAACTTGGGGGCGTTCGGTGGACCCACTTAAATCCATGTAAACAGCCAATGAGCTTTGTGAGGCTCGGTAGTCCGGGATTAAAGCACTCAACACTGTGACGCACTGTGACGCAGCAGCCGCGCCCCACACCCCTGTGCAGCGCCACAGGCAGGTACAGCCTTACAGGTCCCGATCTTTTTGTCGACCTGTACAAGCTTTCTCAAGCTCAAGCACAGCCTCGTCATCAAGATCTGTCGCTATCCAAGGCTGGCGCAGACCACACGACGCGCCATGAACAAAATCAGAGCCATCCAGGAACTCAACAAGAGGGAAATAGAAAATGGAATGTAAGTCACCCTGGGCCTCTCCCGTCATCTGTTGGGTTTTCAAAAGAATGCTCCGAGCATAGCCTGCCACTAACATCTACTTTGCACAGAACCCCGGAGGGATCATGGCACACTGACTACCGCGATACCGCCTTCATCTACTTCGGCGGCCTTCCCTACGAACTAACCGAGGGCGACGTCATCACCATCTTCTCGCAGTTCGGCGACCCGACATTCCTCAAACTCGCTCGCGACAAGGAGACGGGCAAATCGAAAGGCTTCGGCTGGCTCAAATACGAAGATCAGCGCAGCACTGACCTGGCCGTGGACAATCTGGGCGGCGCCGACGTCGGAGGACGGATCATCAGCGTGGACCATGCGAGGTACAAGCCGAGGGACGATGAGGACCCGGCCGAGTTTGACGTCAGCTGGGAGACTATGATGCGCAAGGAAGGGAAACTGAACGAGTCTGAGGAAGAAGAGGACGATGAGAGTGGTGGGGAGGGCGATTCGAGGCGGCGGCGACGGATACTGCCAGAAGAGAAAGAATTAGCCGACTTGATACGCGATCACGACGAAGATGACCCGATGAAAGCGTTTCTGGTGGAGGAGAAGAAGAAGGAGGTCCAGGAGGCGAGGAAGCATGCAGAACAAAAGGAAAAGAAGAAGCACAGTCACGGTCATGGGCATAGGTCGCATCGGAGGAGGGATGCATCACCGGGGGAGAGTGACAGACGGCGAAGACATCGGGATTCGGATAGGGATAGGCAAAGAGACGGGGACACAGATCGAAGGAGGGGTGAACATAAGGACCGCGAGTCGCGCAGTCATAGGGATGAGGTATCTCGCAATGACACAAGGAGAGAACGACGGCACCGAGACGATGATGACGACAGAGAGCGGCGGAAGGGTAGACATGGGCATGATAGCGACCGAGATCGAGATCGAAGCCGTAACCGCGGCCGTGACCGGAGCAGTGATAGGAAGAGGCGTGAACGTACTAGGTCCAACGAGTCACGGCCGAAAAGGTCGAGACGAGAACATGACAGGCGTCGGAGTCGGAGTCGGAGTCAAGGTACAAGTCGGAGTAGGTCCCCGAGACGTCGTAGGGAGTAGTTACGCTTATCACGTATTACGTATGAATCATCGAGAGCGAAAACAAAGATGACGTTGCAGCTTTCATCATGTGCATTCATAGTACGTATTGATTGATAATGACATTGATGTTGGTATTGGTATTGGTATAGAAGACAAATCAGCGCCTTACCCAACAAACAGCTATGAATGTTGTAAGAGAAGTATAAGACAGGAGGAATGCTACTCAGGACAACCGAAAAGAAAAGGGAAAGAAAAGAAAAGAAAACGCCCTATATCTCCGAAATGGTATGCAATCTCTTTGAACAATCACCATATCCAATTACAGGAGGCACCAGATCGCCAAAACCTCACGTGTTGCCCAGATATCGTTTCCAACCCTCCCTCACACAGACGCGCTTCCCGTTTCCTGCGTCCACGATAATAAACTTCTCCCACCGGGCATCTCTCCCCGCTCCCACAACCGCAATACTATCCTCGCCGGTCCATCCGATGATGCCCTTTACGGGACGCGTGGTCCCCAGCACGGTCCCTTCCGAAAAGGGAATCCCCCCAATCATGGTCTCGTCACCGGCTTCAAACGGCACAGACGTGAAGGAGTACACGTCGGAGAACATGCGAGGCATCATCGGGAGCCGGCCCAGGATACCCCATTTCCCCCCTGCGTGGATCGCCTCACCGGCCCGAACATGTTGAGCACGCTGCATCGATGGGCGCTTTGCGTTGGGAATATCGAATATATGAAGTGTTGATTTGTCGGATGTACATGCCAGCATTTTCCCAGAGGGAGAAAATGCGAGGGAGAACACCGTAGCAGGATCGATTCCCCTCCGCAGCTCTGCGATTCGGGCGCAGTTGGTCGTCGAATATACCCGTATCAGGGTCCCCGTTTCGCTGGCCGTGGCGAGGAGGTCTCCATCCGGGCTTAGCTGAATGGCTTTCAGGGCGGAGGAATGCGCGGGGATGATGCTGACGTTGCCCGTGGCAAGCTCGACGAGCTGGATCTGACCGGGGGTTCTTCCAGGGAAGGCGAGCTGCTTGTGTGACAAGGAGCATAGGCCGAGTAGGTTTTCCGCCGTTTCGTAGACGTGGAGCAGTCTGGGGGGTTTGGAAAATGAGTACACCCGGACGCTGTTTTGAAGGATGACGATGATGCGCTCGCGGCCGAGTTGGACGCCTCGAATGGGGCTGACGGCTGTGATTTCTAGAGCAATCTTGCCCTTCATGTCGTCCCAGATTACGGCCTAGTTGGAGTGTGTTAGTGGTCTGAGAAAAGATGGAAGGGCCCTGGGGCATTCTGAGTGGTGCGTAGACAACATTCTCAGGTCGAGTCGACGAACCTTATTCATGGCGAATTTTGGTGATTTACCGCCACCGACCAGGGCGAGGTAGTTTGTCATGCCCATCATCTGGACGAGGCCTATACCGGCGTTGAAGTCTAGATGCAATGTTGGCTTTGAACATGGAACTGTGACAATCCGCGTTCTCCTACTTCACTTTCGCATTACGTACCTCTTGATGCCTTCATCAAGCATGACTTTGTGTGAAATACTGCAAGACATGTTGGTTTAGAAAGAGAGCAGATATAAGAATAATACACGGTAAGCGGCATGGACATGTCAAATGGCAACATACTGCATATCCCCGACTCTAACCCCACAGCAAAGCAGCTGCTATCACTGTTGAACGCCACTGAAAGCACAGCCGTCGGGATCGACGACTCTATAGGCGGACGGACATTCATGATGCAAACGTGGAGATCCTGTCGCTGTAAAGAGGCCGTTCAAGGTAGCGAATCGACCGGCGCGGGTAAGAAGCACGCTTTGGTGATAACGGCGGGTGAGTGTTGTATTGCTTTGCGTTACAAGTGCCGAAGAAGAGAGAATGGGGGGGGGGAAGCCCGCGAAGCGATTTGCCTCTAGTGACGAGGCATTTCGAAGTGGTATGTCCGCGACGGCGATGCGAAGTTTGGGCGCAATAGGTAGAAAAGTGGCTTGCTGCACAATGATGTTATCGTCGAGGTCGACGCCGTGCGGCTGCCGAGACCCGGCGGAACAAGCCCTGGCAAAGTGGCAGACGACGAAACCGAGCGAGATGGCGCGGAGGAATCGTCGAGTCGAGAAATGAGATAGGTACTACAGAAGCCGTCGATGCGTCTGAAGTTGTTCGCGGGTGACGGTGACGACAAAATCTCAACAATAAACAAGTACGTTCGGCGTTGGGTATGTGGAGATGGCGACGAGACGGCAACGCCGCAACGCGTGACAACATGAAGTCTACCGGTACAGATTGAGTTGGCTCGGCCGGCTAGTGCGGATTCCAATTCCAGCTTAGCCTACATATTTGGCCTTGTAAGTTGTAACTGACTACCTCATGTATATTTGAGTGTTTGAACTTTGAATAGGTAGTCTATTTCGACTAACGTCAACTAATTAGCCACGAGCCGCCCACCTCCAGCTCAAGTCACAGCTTGTCGATTCATGAATCGTGACACCTTCGCGAAGCGATATGGTCTGAAGAGCAGTGTCAGACAACAACTGGGTGCGGCAGCGACGCCACATCAAGGGTTTGCTAATGAAGGAGGGCAGCCCCAATCGTGCGGACACTCAGTCTCGCAATATCATGCGTCAGGCCTCATCTTCCCCTTCAACGCTATGGACAAGCCTCCGTGAAGAGTCAACTTTATGTATGACCATCCAGATGAAGATGCGACTCTCGATGACACACAGTGCGCGTACATACAGAGATGCCACGCCACGGGCACGTGATCAAGATGCCACCAAGAACCTTTGTGCCCCCAGGGCTCGCCCAATCAGATTAGCGCGACGCCGGGACCCTCAAGTTCCAATACCGTGCCTAGGTACCTAATTCGACAGCCGCCTTTTCATCAGCCTCATCTCAGGGGTTGGCCAGTGATCGAAGCGCGAAACAAATTTTGTCGTGGCCGATGCAGCCGATGTCGTGCAGAAATGGAAGGAAAACTCATACATTCCCAAAGCACAGCATGAACTTCACCAATTCCTTGAAAACGAGTCAACAACAACCGCGTCCAGGAGAGCTGTGAAGTGAGTCGACAAAGGAGGTCTCACGTCCACGTCGCATTCTACCGTCAATTGGGCGGCCAAGACTCTTCAGGACCATGTATAATGTTGAGAACGCGTAGCAGTGGCAACGGCGGCTCACCGTCATGTGGTGGCACATTGCAAAGTGCACACAGGGGGCGGCCATTTCTCTGAGAAAATTGGTCTTTCCGGAAGATGAAGCCGTTCGCACCATGTGTTGAAACTTGGAACGACGGTCATCAAATGTCGTCGTCAGGGCCCAGGCACGCGGTGCACCAAAGCGGAGTCATGTGTGAGGCCGAGCGGCTCTATGTCGTTGCTGCGTCTGAGACTCGAGCGGCTCTGACGAGAGATGGCCATGATCGTGGCAATGGACAGAGTATGTATGTAGGTACGGAGTAGAGGCAGATTATAGATGAGAGATGATGTGGATGTACGGAGTTGTAGATGAAAATGGACATCTCGCAGAGCGATACGGACGCGCAATACGGCAGTGGCTGTGATTTGTGACTTGACGGAGGTCTGCCAGGTGCCAGGGGCTGCCAAGGGCGATGATTGGCTGCTGCAGGCTTGAAATTGGCTTTTCCCGCCCGAGATGAACCCCATTGGCAGTTGCCCGTTTTATTGTACCTAACCGCTGCCGCTGCGCTATGTACCGCTGGGCATCCAAGCGCTAGGCGGTCGGTACAGCAAGCTCCATACACGCCCCAGCCCAGACGCAAGTACCAACCGCTGCACTCTCCCCGTGCTCTGCTTCTCCTTTGCAGTGCAGCGTGCTTATGCGGTGGCCTGTCTTGAATTGGACGACCGGTGCCCCTTGCCTCGCCATTTTTGAGCCACTAGTCCAGCAACCCCGTCCACCATCTCCAAGCGCACCTTTCCCCGTCTTCCTTTTCCTCATCCAGCGAGTTGCTCTATCTGTCTGCAATCTGCACGCAGCCGCCTCCTCCATCCCCTCAACTCTGAATCAACGGGCGCTTCTTGTCGTCGTTGTTCTTTTCTCTGGGCTAGCATCTCATCACCCCATTCTTCCATCAAGATGTCGTCCTCCGCCACCGTACGTGTTTCCTCGCAAGCTCCTTAGCCAAAATCCTTGGGACGCATATCTGTCCAGCCCGCAACCCTGTTACTGCGCCGAACAATTGCTTCCTGGATGGCTGATACAGCTCTACATGAATCAAACGAAAGTCGTGATGACTTGCTGACGCGTATCTCCATTCATAGAAGATGATTAGGCGAAAGAAGAATGTCAAGAAGGGCATTCAGTTCTGTCTGATGGTTTGCGGTGCCTCGGGAACTGGTACGTACTCGCCATATCTGAACATGCCTCATATAAAGTTCAACAGAGGCTGCCCGGCATAGCATTACTCTTGGCATATAGTGTTAACAGCAATCATGCTCAAAAAGGCCGCACCACCTTCGTCAACACCCTTTGCAACAAGGACGTCCTGACGCACAAGAACGCCGACGATCCCACCGACGCCCACGTCGAGGACAGTGTCAAAATCAAGCCCGTCACCGTCGGTACGTGATCGATAGCGACTCGTGAGAAGGAAAATGGCAACCATTCGTGAAAAGGTACATCGCGGCTGACGAAAATGGTATCTGGCAGAGCTAGAACTCGATGAGGAGGGTACTCGCATCTCGTTGACCATTGTTGACACCCCTGGATTTGGGGATCAGATTGACAACGAAGCTAGGTGAGCTACCTCGAGTTCTATTATGGTGTCCATTGTGTTTGAGATGCTGACCTTGTCGACAGCTTTTCAGAGATCGTCGGATACCTTGAGAGACAATACGATGACATCTTGGCCGAAGAATCTCGCATTAAGCGTAACCCCCGCTTCAGGGACAACCGTGTCCACGCCATGCTCTACTTTATCACCCCTACTGGTCATGGGTACGTGCTCCCTACTGAATGTGCACGTCATTTGCACGTTTCAACCCTCACTAACGCCTCTTGTCTCCCCAGTCTTCGAGAGCTTGACATTGAGCTCATGAAGCGCCTCGCTCCCCGATGCAACGTTATCCCCGTTATTGGACGTGCCGACTCTCTGACACCCGCCGAGCTGGCCGAGTCGAAGAAGCTTGTCATGGAGGATATCGAACACTACCGCATTCCCGTATACAACTTTCCCTACGACATTGAGGAAGATGATGAGGACACCGTTGAGGAGAATGCTGAGCTCCGAGGTCTCATGCCCTTTGCCATTGTTGGCTCCGAAGACATTGTTGAGATTGGTGGTCGCAAGGTCCGCGCTCGTCAGTATCCTTGGGGTGTTGTCGAGGTTGACAACCCTCGTCACTCGGACTTCCTGGCCATTCGATCTGCTCTTCTTCATAGCCACTTGGCCGATCTCAAGGAAATCACTCACGACTTCTTGTATGAGAATTACCGTACCGAGAAGCTCTCGAAGAGTGTGGATGGCACCACTGGAAAGTAGGTCTATGATATTTACGCGATGGTCTGCGGCATATGAACCCCCTTGCTGACGTGCTTGTAGCATGGACAACTCCATGAACCCCGAGGATCTTGCTTCACAGTCGGTCCGCCTCAAGGAGGAACAACTTCGACGGGAAGAAGAGAAGTTGCGCGAAATCGAACTCAAGGTCCAGCGCGAGATCAACGAAAAGCGACAGGAGCTTCTGGCTCGCGAGTCACAGCTCCGAGAAATCGAAGCTCGCATGCAGCGAGAGGCTTCGGCCGCCACTATGAGCACGCCTACCGAGGCCAATGGTGATCACGAAGCTTAAATCGAATCCTCGGAGACAGCAGGTCTTTCAGTGATACCCTGAAACAAAAAGAAAGATGTACGACGTTGGTCTATTCGATATTATCTCTGTCGGCGTTGGTCTTTTCCTCCTCGCCTGCCTGTCATGACTGAAGACCACAAGTATCGACGTATTTCCAAGATCCACCCGCAACGCAATCCACATAAAGAGTCGATTTCACACTTGTTCTATGCCACGCTGCTGTGCTTTTTTTGCCTCCCCATAAAAAAAGCTGGCTAAGACTTAGAGGACGAGAGCACCCAATTACCACAAGAGACACGACGAGAATTGGTGTTGCAGGTATTCCGAGTACAGGTACACAAGACTTTCTCATATGCTCTCGATTTAGTAATGGTTCCTCGAGTCGGGGTTCTTTGTTGGCGGGAGCAGGCGACGACAGGCAACCGATGCAAGTAATACTGTGTGGCCGGAGGTGGAATGGTCGAGAAGAGACGTGGCGTATGGTCGACATGCTGTCGTGTACTATCCTATACGGGCAGTGCAGAGCCGGCGTGATGTTCTCTTTGAGCTGTATGGGTAATGCATATGTTTGTAGCCTAGCCTTGGTACCGCGTCGCCGGGTTTGATTTTCAATTTGTTTTGTTCTCTTAGTTTTCTCTTAGTGAGCTTTAATGCAAATATTGAACCATATTAGACGCGGAACATACTGAAATAAGATATCCTTCTCTGCATGTTAGGGTAGGTATTCATGCCTGCACACCAGAGGCGCTTCATGATATTGTACATGAACTATAACTAAAGCTCAATATTTCAGTGGCGAGAGGTTCAGCAAAAACACTATTAACTCTAGGAGACAAGCAATGACACTAGGGACGAAAGAAAAAAACAAACCCCAGCAGCATCCATCCGACCATGCTATAACAAGAAACTCATCCATCCATAAGAAACAGCAGTCATCACGGATTCCAATAAGACAGTATCGTCATTTCTGCACCCTTTCTTAAACAGGCGCACAACGTTCCTCTGCGTCGGGACAACCCCAATACTCTCTCCTCACTTGATCGATCCTATCAACGGCCAAGCCTTCTCGACTTCTGCGTACTACCTCTCCATCAGTTGTTAGACTGACTATTGAGGATCCGCAAAATCGCCAAAAACAGATTAATGATATCCAAATAGAGGCTAATCGCCGCCGCAATCTCCTCCTCCACATGATGATGCCGCATAACCAACTGCGTATCCACCAAAATGTACGCACTAAAGATCAAGGCCGTGACACCCCCATAGATGAGCTCTGCCGTGGAGTTATACGGAAAAAACATGGCCATGAAACCAAAGAGGACGAGGGCCCAGAGAGCACCAAAGAGGTAGGGCATCCAAGACGTGAAGTCGTATTTTGTCTGGCAGGCAAACAGGGTGAGGAAGATGAAGATTCCGGCGGTGAGGACAACGGCGTTGAGGACGATGGAGGTTTTGTAGAAGGAGACGATGACGGAGATGGAGTAGGCTTCGGCGAAGGTGAAGAGGGAGAGGAAGAGGAGGTTTGTGGGGTAGGATTTGCGTTTCCAGTAGGTGAGACCCATGAAGATCATGGCTCCAATGAGCTATTTCATATCAAGATTAGTTGATGTGTCTTCGAAATTGTACTCTTCTTGTACGTTTGCATGTTTTGCTTTCGTCTCTCCTTGGGACCGGGAAGATGCGACTGAAGAGAGAGGGGGAAGGGGTGGAGAAGGGGGGGGGCAACGTACGGAAATCCAGACGAGGAGCGGGCGAGCTTGGATCCAGTTTCGATACGAGTCGCTGAAGAAGGTGAGGGAGCTGACGGCCGCGGTGGCGAGGAGTTGCAGTGTGAGGATAGTGTAGACTTTGCGGACGAATTGGTTGCGAATGTCGACGGTTGCTTCGGCCACGGAGCCGCCAAACTGTGACTTCGGTTAGCTTTTCAGATAGCTTTTTCATGAACACGAAGATGGATATAGAGATTTGAAGGTGGCGAGCGCAAAGAGGGCCAGCCTCAGTATCGTCACTTTCACAGGGCGCGGGCAGGATCATGGCCCATGGGTCAACGAACCTTGAAGTCATCCGGGATATTGTCTTCGCTGCTGCGAGGCGGTCCAAAGAGGCCCTGCTCCTCGCTGGGTCGAGATGATCCCTCCGCGTAGGCGGGCGGCGCGTGAGTGAAGTCATTATCTGGATCGTGCTGCAGCGCAGGCTGGTATTTCGGGTTGGTGCTCGGGGTGGCCATGATGACGCCTATCTGGTGATGGACGGCCTGTCGGGCACGGCTGGGCTGGCTGATTGATAAAAGAAGAGAAACAGGCTGTTTTTTTGTAAGCCCTCTGCGTTCTTTCACTAGGATGAGATGGTGAAGTTAAAAGACGCAATGTATGCTAGGTTGGTAGAACTATAGGATGGTCGTGGATCGTCATCAGCGTCGTCGAGGCAGATTGGCGGCGGAGTGACGAAACGGATGTGTCATGCATGTCATGTGGAGAGATGTGGAGACAATTACGTGGCTTGTGATTCGCCAGCCGTAACAAAGAAAAAGGGATACAGGGTAGGTGAGCGCTTTGCCTAACGTAGGTACATAGGTACCTACATAGGTAGAACGTTGTTTTACTCCCGCGGAAGAACTTCAAAGACTAGGTACCTGGTAGGAATGTACCTAAGTACACGCCAATCTGCAATCTGCAATCTGTCCAGCTGTCAAGCGGGGCGGCGTTGGTTCGTGGAGACGTTGGTCTGGGATCATGGATGCCAAACTCGCAGCCGCTTCTATTACTTCTAGCCTTCTAGGTATTACGCAGCCATACCGAAGGCAACTTATTTGCGACGCCAGGCTTGTAATTGAAAGTGAAAATGTTTGGCGAGATGAAGAGCATCGTGGCTCTGAGGCGCCCAAGCGGCAGTACGAAGTACACTCCGTACACGGTACATGCCCTGGCCCCTGGGGCCTGACCCCTGCCTGATGCGTCTTCCCCGCCACGCCCCCGCTTGTCGTCTCCTTCCAAGAGGGAATCAGGGATGCTTGATCTTCGCACATGCTCGGTACATAGTCGGTACCTATGTACATAGGTACATATGTAGATTGTATGTACATAGTTACGATGTACGGAGTACATACCTGGCGGGTACCTAACTCGTGGGGGAGATACTGCCGCTGATAGGAG
Organism: Claviceps purpurea; assembly: GCA_029405325.1. Lineage (NCBI taxonomy): Eukaryota > Fungi > Ascomycota > Sordariomycetes > Hypocreales > Clavicipitaceae > Claviceps > Claviceps purpurea. The sequence continues at coordinate 3,571,618 of CM055782.1, read as the reverse complement.
CTGTGGAATGCTTTATTTCGACTGGCGTCCGGACCTAAAAAGTGGTCATAAGCCGCATTCTTTTGAAATGGCGCCGAGCTTGAAACTCTATCCACGCGTTGGCGGCGTTGGAACTTGGTATGTACTGAGAACACACGGTGTAAACCCGCTTGTCTTCTCCATCTGCGTACATAAACCGGCCGCATCTTTCGATTGCACGTCCACGACGCATCGGCATCCTCAATTGTTTGCTGCCGGCCTGGACCGTTGGTAACGTCCTCGGCACAGAGATTCTCATGATCTTCTCACGTTGCAATTCGGAGCATTGGTCCCGTCAAGCATCTTTGTACCTACCGAAGGTAGTACAGTCAAACCTCGATATAACGATTCGCCATAAGACGATATATTCACCTTAACGATATTTTTGGGCCAAATTTTTTGAAACCCCATACAAATAGCGATAAACCCCGCTGGCGTGATTAAAATATTTTTTTGCCAAAAAATCGCTATATCGGGGTAATCGGAACACAATTTTTGGGCCCATTCCCCCCAATCCCTCACGCAACATCTGCCCTAACTCATCGCGAAACAGTTGTTTTGGCCCATTCCATCCAATTCCTCGCCCAACATCGTACCTAATTCATCACTCCAATGGCTCCCAAGGCTCCTGAGGCTCCTGAGGCTCCTAAGAATCTTAAGAAGAAGTACAAGAGGCTTCCAATTATCGCTGCCCAACGACTGGACCTTCGAAAACACCATCCGAAATACCCCCATCTCAGCCAGGCCGCGCTAGCTCTCTACGGTGTCGGGACCTGAGGAGGATGAGAATTGATAGCGTACATACAGTGACTACATACATATCTAAATTGTATGGTGCCCTTGCCCTTCGCTTCCTTGACTGGTACACTGGATCTTTGCGGCGCCACTCTCATCTCTGGCGACATATTCTCCTTGTCCACCATCGGCTTCTCCTTGGCCTCCTTCTGTGAGGCCTTTCGCGCCCGCTTGGGCTGGATTTTGAAATTTTCCGTACTGCTGCCGTGGTGGGGCAGCATGCCAGATAAGTGATCATGTGATGAAACACGTGATAAAATGCGATCACGTGAGATTCCGATAAAACGATATTTCGACATAACGATGCGGTTTTGGTCACTTTTACGTTATCGTTATATCGGGGTTTGACTGTAGGTACATACTAGGTACCTACCTAGCTTCAGCTCTTAAAAAAGCCTTCCGAGTCCCGAAGTTCCTGGCCCCACCACACCAGCCACGCATCAGCCTCTCGAACCCTGCCCCTTCTCCCTCCCCCTGGCCCTTTGATCCATTTTCTCATCACAAAGCCACTTTCTTGTGCGCGTTGCTGCCACCGCCCGCTACATGGGCACGGCGGAGCGATCCACCAACAACCACCCCTCCCAATCGGTTCTCTACCTCCAGAACTATCCTCCTTTCGCAATTCCATGATCTATCCCTCGTTTGCGCCTGACTGCTTCCTGTCTGCTCCGAGTCGACATTGTCGAGCCATTGATAAGCTTGCGGAAAAGAGAGGCGGTCGCGACAAGCCGACGTCCGGCCCTTCTACAATCAGGCACAGAAGACACGGGGGCCTCTTTTTTTTTCTCCTCCGATTTCGTGCCCCCCACCGAGACGGCGGCCCGCTTATCGCTGGAATTCCCATCCTCAATCATGGGCGACAACGACCGTACCGGATCGCCAGACGGCGGCGTCACAGGCGCGTCTTCGCCATCTCAATACAAGCCTACAACAGTAGCTTCTGGCGTTAAATGCCCGTTATACATGCAGAGCTCCGACGGCAAACACGTCCTTGTACGACGACTGAAGCGCAAGGAGGATGGGACGTGGAAGCACTTTACCCGTTGGTTTGTGAGAAATCAAATCAGTACGTCAAATCAGCGGGTGTAAATAGCACACACAAGCATCTGAACCCAGGGCAACAAGTGGCGTAACCATATGCGATGCCTTTGCTGCGCTCGGCGCCTCAATACTTGTTGTCTCAATGGTGATGAACTAACTGGAATACCGTTCAGGTCTCTCTGCCAACCTTCTTGCTCTGCTATTTCTCTGCCACAATTTGATCCCGAAAGCTCGATCACACACGCAAAAATACTTCCAGCTCGCCTACTACAATGAGCGATCCGGCGAGTACGGGATTGGGTTCGAAGATGCCTACTTTATAAGTTTTTGCATTGTGCTTTTTACACTTTTGCGAGCAGGCTGCATGGAGTACGTCCTGGCGCCTTTTGCGAGAATGCAGGGTGTGACCAAGAAAAAGGATCAGATTCGCTTTACAGAGCAAGCCTGGCTGCTCGTATACTACAGCGTGTTCTGGACAATGGGCATGGTAAGATGATCTATCCCTTTCCCTGCCTCGCAACAGACGGCAGAAACGGGACGGACTAACTCGTTTGTCACAGTATATTTACTGCAACTCGCCTTACTTTCTCAACATGCGCGAGCTGTGGACCACCTGGCCGAACCGTGAAGTGGACTGGCAAATGAAGGGCTACGTTCTCGCGCAATGGGCATTCTGGCTGCAGCAAATCATTGTCATCAACATCGAAGAACGCCGCAAGGACCACTGGCAAATGTTCAGTCACCACATTATCACGACCGTTCTCATCTCGTCTTGCTACTGCTATCACCACACTCGAGTGGGCAACCTGATTCTGGTCATTATGGACGTGGTAGACCTCTTCCTGCCGGTTCGTGCACAAAGCCAATCAAACCTGATATCAATCTGTCCTGATAAACACTGACAATCCCATAGGCTGCGAAGTGTCTCAAATATGCCGGCTACAACACCATCTGCGACGTCATGTTTGGGGTATTCATGCTCGCATGGCTTGTCGCCCGTCACATCCTCTACGTCATGGTCTGCTGGTCTGTGTACGCCCACACGCTCGTCACCATGCCTGTGGGATGCTTCAGAGGACCAAACGACAACCTAATAGGGCCTGAAGATTCGCCTCCGGGCGTCATGTGGCTTATTGAGCCTTTTATCAACTCCACCGGCCGAGTGTGTGCCAACGAGACGGTCAAATGGGTCTTTTTGGTACCCCTGCTTACCCTCCAAGGCATCACCATTTACTGGTTTACCATGATTGTCCGCGTTGCCATGAAGGTCATTCGCGGGGATGGAGCGCAGGACTCTCGTAGTGACGACGAGTCTGCCGAGGAAGAAGACGAATACGTCTACGAGGAGGCCGAGCCCCTAGAGGAGGAAGTAGATGCCGATGAGATTGATCTTCGGAGCTGGGAGCGCAGGACTGGTGTGCGGCGACAGGCCAGCAGTTCTGGCGTCAGCTTGCCGGGGCACAGTGATCGAAAAGAACTTCTCGGCCGCATCGGGTGTGAGAAGCAGGTTGATTAGGGCATGGGATGGGACAAATATAAACGAAGGAGGAACACGGTGGCTTAGAGCCTTGACACCTTGCATTTTTCGACGGCCCGGAGCCTTCTCAAGGGAAGCCGGTATTGCCGATCACGTTGATTGTTCTGGTTGGGTTTTTTTTCTGTTTCTCGTTTCTGGTTCATGTTTTTTTTCTTCTTCTTTTTCTTCCTTTTTTTGTTCCTGCGCTGTGTTTTCAATGTTGCTTTCCAAACTCTGCTTTTGGCATCCGTTGTTTTAAAAGGCGCACAACTGCCTAGGTAGTCGGATCTGAGGACACACAGGCCCCTTTTCCTTTCCTTATCACCTCACCCCTTACCTTTCGGCCGGGTTATATAAAAGTGGAAGCAGACACAGATACCTTGCATTGCTCTGTCTGGTTTTTCCCATGGGACATGAATAAAAGGGACGACGTATTACTACTGTTGCGGGATACAGAAGGATTGGTGACAAAGTATCGGGAATGCAAAAGCCTATGGTGTAAATGGAGGCTTGAGGGGCAGATTAGATGTAGGGCGAGGAATTGTAGCAAAGCATGAGGGGCGGGAACTCCTCGACTAGATGTGCGATTGCTGAGAAGGTGATGTTCGTATGGACAAGGATGGCGTACTTGTTTTGCGGAGGAGTGAAGGGGGCAAGTAGTTGAAGGGAGTGAAGGGAGTGAAGGGAGTGAAGGGAGTGAAGTGAGTGAAGTGAGTGAAGTGAGTGAAGTGAGTGAAGTGAGTGAAGTGAGTGAAGTGAGTGAAGTGAGTGAAGTGAGTGAAGTGAGTGAAGTGAGTGAAGTGAGTGAAGTGAGTGAAGTGAGTGAAGTGAGTGAAGTGAGTGAAGTGAGTGAAGTGAGTGAAGTGATCGAACGTGATGAGACGTCAGTGGTCACGAATGGCCGTCGACCGTCATAAGATATGATATAGCATGACATGAAAGGAGGAATGTAAGTCGAACCGTTGACTGTGCAGTGCTACCCTTGGCGGTCTTCTACGTCTTTATACACGAAAGACTGTTTGGTCGAAAAGCGCTTTAGTTCGAAAGAGCACAGAATTATGTCATTATCATCAGTCCATTATCCATAGCTTGTATATCCCTACATAGGTAGGTATGCACTCAGTTTACCCACAGATGAGATGCCGAGACGGGAGCGTACTTGAGACGGCGCGACTCGGCGGATTCAGGCGCGGAGGAAGCCCAATCCTTCAATCGCAAACACCATATGTCCGTCGCCTTATCCCGTCCCGCCCCCCGCATCCCCGCATCTTCACGTTGCAAGTTGCATCTCTTCCCCCGTCCCATCCCGTCCCGTCGTCCCCTCGACATGGCCCATGAGACCCTCACGAGTCACAGGCCACGACCACGATTCACTCACTCACCCCTTCTCTTCTGAGGTCTTCTCCCCATCCTCCCCCCTCCCCACCCGCTCCCTCAACACAAACTTCTGAACCTTCCCACTCGCCGTCTTCGGAAACTCGTCCACCCAAAACACATACTTGGGCACCAAATGACTCGAAAGCCGCCCCCGTACCCAATCCCGCGCCTCCCGCACGGTCAAGATATTGTCCCCCCGCGGCGCGGTCTCGTCACCACCACCACCACCACCGCCATCCTGCAACTTACCTACCGTTGCATCTGCATCTGCGGCCTGAGTCTCCCATCCCCGACTCGGAATCACAAATGCAGCAACAGCCTCCCCGAGCTGCTCATCCGGGACACCCACAACGCTGACTTGCGCAACACCAGGATGCTGGAGAAGACAATTCTCTATTTCGAGGGGGTGGATGTTTTCGCCCGCGCGGATGATGAGGTCTTTGAGGCGGCCTGTGATGGTGATGAAGCCGTGTTGGTCCATGGTGGCCTGGTCGCCTGAGTAGAGCCAGGTGGTCAGGGTCTTGGTGCCCTTCCCATCAGGACTGTCATCTTTTTGGATGCTGGTGCTGGTGCTGCTCTTGGTGTTGGTGTTGGCACTATTGAGCTGGGACGCACTAGACGCAGCACCATCGTGTGTCGGTATGCAATCTGCTTCTTGGACACGCACATCCGCCGTCTTAGCCTCATCCCCAAAGTACCCCTTCATGACTAAATACCCCGCCGCGGCCAACTCCCCCCGCATCCCCAGCGGAACAACACGGGCTCGATCTAGAGGATCCACGATCTTGACACTAGTGTGCGGCAGGGGTGTCCCGACGGTGCTGCAGCGCTGGTGGAATGGATCCGACGGGGCCGTCATGCAGCTGACGGGGCTCGTTTCCGTCATGCCATAGCAGATGACGAGGTCGCGGAGGCCTAGGCGCTCATAGATGGTCTTCATGAGGGATTCGGGGACGGAGGAGCCGGCCACGATGCCCTTGCGGAGGTGTGCCGGCGGCGCTGCGTCCTTGTCCTTGTCGAGCGCGTCGAGAACAGCGGATAGCATCGTCGACACGCCGTATAGGCCCGTGGCGTTGTGATCAACGCACATCTTGAGCGTGGCAACGGGGTCAAACGCCGGGCTCGGGAATAGGATTGCCGCACCGGTGGTCGCCGTGGCCATGTACCCCAGGATACACCCGAAGCAATGGAACAGCGGCGGCGGCACGACCATCATATCCCGTGGATCCAGGCCCATCCGATGGGCTATGAAAATCCCGTTGTTGAGAATGGAGTGGTGCGTCAGCATCGCGGCTTTGGGCGTTGATGTCGTGCCGGATGTGAACTGGATATTGATGGTATCATGCGCGTCGAGTCTCTGCGAGGGCTCGACGCCGCGCTCCGAACCCTCCAGCAGGGATGTATATGGCGTGAGCGCTCTACGTTCTTCCAGCGCGAACCGCACCCCCTCGTGGCTGGCGCGGTTGTCCACCACAATGACCCTCTTCAGCGTTGGTATCCTCTCAGTCTCGATCGTCGCACCGGAGCCCCTTAAGATATGGCCCTGCAGTACTTCATCCAGTAGTGCCTCGTTGCTGCGGCCCCGGCCGGGCCTGTACGCCAGGTCTGTGACCGCGCCGATGATGAGAGTCCTGGCCCCGAGATGGCGCAGCGCGGCTTCGACCTGCGAGGCCTGGAAGCCCGGATTGAGTGGGACGAGCACAGCGCCGAGCTTATAGCACGCGTATGTCAGGGCCGCGAACTCGGCCGTGTTGCCTAGCGAGATGGCCACGCGATCGCCCTTCACCACACCCAGGCTTGCGAGCGACGATGCGAGCCGGTTGGAGAGCAGATCGAGCATATGATATGTGAGGGTGGTTTCCGAGGCGCGAGGCGTCGGAGACCGCGCGATAACAGCTGGACAGTCGCCGTACTGGGAGACGATGTGCGCGAAGTGCTCGGGGATGGTGCCGCTGTATAACGCGGGCTATCATCGTGGCGTATAAGTACACGATCAGAAAAAGGTCAGTGAGTGAGTCAGGGAGCTGTCATTTTGGCATCTTGCAAGGGAAACCGCGCGAACAAGACCATGGTACAGAAATGGTAAGCTATCCTTTGCTTTCGGTCGTGCTGCCTTGCCTATCCGATGATATATACGTGTTCATACATGTATGTGAAGGCAAGACATGCACATACAAGCACATGTAAACAGAGAACACTCATAATAAGCACATACAAACACCACTTCACATATGTGACATACAAGAACGCAAGCACCCAGACACGCAACGCAACACACGCAAGGAAACTTACACCCAAAAACACACACATGTATACATCTCCGCAAGCACGCATAAATCACTTCCCTGAGAAAGAATAGCAAAGCCCACGAGTAAGTAAATCACCATACCTCACTCGGGCCCCTCCAAAAGCTCAGCCCCTCCGCGCAAAGCATCCTCCTCTGCGCTGAAGCAGCAAGAGCGGCAGTGCGCCTGGCCTGCCATGATCTCGCCCGGCCGATGAAGGCGCAGCACGTCGGAGGCCTGCCCGACAAGGGGAGCAGGCCGTTCATGAGGGGCAGATGGGGGATTTCGACGGCATGAAGGGAAGGGCGGGCAATTAGCTTGCGGAGGAAACTTCGGGCTGAGTTGAGAGGGAATTGGATGTTGAAGATGGGAATTGGATGGGACTACAGCGTAGATGGGAGCCGGATGGGAGTTGATGACAGGTATGTACATAATCATTAGGTGGGAATTCGGTAGAAGACCTGAATAGATACCTCGGTACCTACATTAGGTATGTATGTATGTATGTATGTATGTATGTATGTATGTATGTATGTATGTATGTATGTATGTATGTATGTATGTATGTATGTATGTATGTATGTATGTATGTATGTATGTATGTATGTATGTATGTATGTATGTATGTATGTATGTATGTATGTATGTATGTATGTATGTATGTATGTATGTATGTATGTATGTATGTATGTATGTATGTATGTATGTATGTATGTAACCTACATACTAGATTGACGTCATTCTGGATGCTAGACGCGTTCGGACGGCTGGCCGTTGGATGCAACATCGTACCACGAGGCCCCACTTTTGCAGCCAATGCCAAGGCCATGATGACATCACCCACCGCGATATATTTAGGTGCATGCATGTACTGACGAGCATGCGATTGCTATGTATCTTCACTCAAGCCTCTTCTTTTGATGTACAACTTGACCCTGCAGGCCTTCGGAACCGTAATAAACAACAGCCAAATCCCAGACTCCAGATCGATGTCCTGTCCAGCACGGACATCCACATGCTATCAACCACGGAGCCCACAGCCAAACCACACACAGTGACTGTGATGCTCCAAAACAACACACGCTGTATGACAAACGCCTTCAGCGCCATGTCTCGCCTCTCTCAGCTAGACCCAGCGCAAATGCAACATCGTATGGACCGCATTGATGGCTACGCAGAAAGGAGCGGAAACCATGAAGACACGAAAAAGACAAAAGAAAGCAGACACCTAGTGCCAGTATGTACATCGTCGTAATCCAGCTTATGGCGTTTCCACAGGCGACTCCTATACCCCGTGTACCTATGGCTGATGGCGTACTTTTTGTTCGCCAAAAAAAAGGAATGATTAAATGAATGTGCGTGCATGCGAGATGATTAAAAAAGGGAAATAGAAAAAGCCAAGCTCAAAGTTCGCTGTATTGCATTCCCCGGTGGGATGACTAGGGTCGCAAATTTCAAAGCTGCCGCCCCTGATTCATACCCAGGGGACCGTCTCAATCGACTAGCCCTTGTGGATATTCACCCACTACTTCTTCCTTTTGCTCGCCGATGTGACGCTCGCTTTCGGGTTTCCACGTGCCTAGTATATCCTGTCAGCGAATGCCGGGGGTTCGCGAAGCAGCACGTCGGACATGGCAAATAGAGGGAAAACTATAAATGCATACCCTCAAAATCATGCTTAACGAATGCCATTGGGTCATCGTAGTCCTTGGATCCCATCTGCTCCACGCCAGGAGAAAAGCTTGTAATGGGCAGCACAATCACGTCGCCCACCCGCTTGCTCATTTCGATGCCGGTAAAGTTGTGCCAGTCAATCTTTCCCCGGCTATTCTTCATGTCGAAGAACCGTGCGTCGTTGAGATAGTCCATGATGGTGTCTGTCCATACGGCAGGGCCTGTGAGGTCCACCACGTCCTTGCCCTCAAACGATGCCAGCCGGCCTTCCCTCTTCATCGTCAAAGTCGTGTTGGTGATCCGTGAGACGATGTCGCGCAGCACGGGATGACCCGGCTTGCTCTGGATTGTCCATTGACAGAATTGTATCCGCCGGCTATACCAATCCGCCCAGTCGGGGCGATCAGGATCCGCCTCGATGCCAATGACGAGGCCAATCGTCTGCCGGGGAATATGGGGTGGAACCCATTCCAGGGCACTCTTGATCGCATATGTATCGATATCGGAGTAGATTCCCCCTCGCGCTAGGAGAATCAGGTAGCGAAATAGGTCGGCTTTCAGGACGGGCAGCGGCAACGCATGATAGGCTTCTAGTACCTCGGGTACCGAAGCATAAAACAGGTTGAGCATGCTAACAGCCACATCGTCCGTGATGACTTCGTGGACGAAACCGGGGTGCTGTAGGGTCCATGAGGCCTCTTGTTCTCGGAATTCAAACTCGCCGTCAGACGGCGAACTCTTCCACGTCTGCCAGATGTATGCAGGAAATTTCGATTCAATGTCGTAGGGATACGCGTAGGCGAGCTTGTCATACGTGGACATGCGCGACATGTCCCTCATGGGCTTTTGGGGTACCGCTCGCTTGCTATCGGCGGGTTTCGCGTTTGTCGGTCTATTGTTGGGACGTGGCGGGTGGGCCCTAGGGCTGTTCGATGAGCTATGTGAATGTATGACTAGGAAAAAGACTGTGACGATAAAGGCAGCCGCAGCTAAGGCGCGGCGCGAGTTGAGCATTTTGGCCGGCGCAGCAGTGCGATGCAGCTCGCCGGTGCCTTGATGTTGTCAGACTACGACGAAGCGCAGGCCAAGAACTTGTGAGGGTTGTCCGGTTTGGCGGAAGCGAAAAGGGGGCAAGACGTCACTCTCTGCCTTTATTTGCTTTTTATCACCGCCCAATTTGCGTCGCAGCGCTGCCGGTAAGCACCAGAAATGACGGACCAAAGTTGTGGGAAAAGGCGACGCGAGAAAACGAGAGGCGTTGGTAAGAGTCGAGTAGGAAGAAGAAATTAATCTAGACGTTGCCGGCAACGGCGTATCACTCAAACGAGTGTATGTGTTGTATACCTGTTATGGTCTGTTCGCGTCGATTTCACAGCCAGCAAAACTCTTGTTACTTTAATGTTCCCAAGGCGGCGAGGTCGACCCGCTGCGGGTGGAGTTGGTTCGTACCGGGCCTCCGGGCTGTGGTGGTGGGGATCGCCCGTTGGCGAGAACGGCACTTTGAACAAGCAGCGCTCGCTCGTATCAACCAGGTGTCAATACCTTTCATTGACCAAGTGACGCACTAGTCCGCCGTAGCTTTCACTGCCTCAAGTACCTATGCCCAGTTGGCAGTAAGCCCGGAGAGTCAAAGCTCGTGCCAAATCAGGTCGACAGCGGTTGCTCGGCAAAGGATCGAAGCTGTTGAGACTTGAGAGTGATACCGTAATAAGCGATATTGGAATCATTGACGGCGGAAATATGGCTGCTGCGAAAGTGAACACAACGAAGCCCGGGCTAGCGCATGGTCGGACCTCTATTGTATGACGAAGTCAAGATGGATCCAGGCAAGGAGATCGGTTGCATAGACGTTGAGAACCAAGCTTCGGAATGTGGATGTCGAAATGAATGACGAAGACGTGGTTTGAGGGATAGCGAGCGGCAACGAGACCAGGCAGGTCACGAGAAAGTTGATGAAGACAAAGACTCTGGGGAACTACTCCGTACGCGAAACAAAGAGACAACAGAGGCTGAACCGAGCTCAGGTCAGACAAAAATCGCCAATTGCGGCAGAGGGAGCACGATATTGTAGGAGGCTAGGACGGGCAAAAAGAATGACGCGTGACGCGTCCGCGCACTTGAGGCAGCGCACAACGAATCTTCAACGAATCGTCAACATTCAGAGGGATTCAGAGGGATCCGGAGGATTCATTGGGTTCGATCGTGCCTGCCACATGCAGCCACAGTGTCACTGTCAGTCCTTGACTCCTTGACTCCTTGACTCCTTCCCCATCAACCCGTGGAGGACTGAAAATTCAAAACATCAAACACCCACGCCGCAAGCAATGGCTGCGCAGATCCATATTACCCGACCCCCGCCTTGTGTTTGGAATGTCAACTTAATCTACAGAATCTGCCTGGCCCCATTCCCATTCATGCAACCCGGGTAAAGGCATGTGTTTCGACCGCTGCCGTGTTGTAACTTGTAGGACTTGCTCGCCGCACATGCTGCGGAGACTAGAATGCCAAAATCTTCCACATCATTGTGACTTTGCCTCGTCGAAACCCCGGGGGCCGGCTGCCATTGAGCAAATCTTGCATTTTGAAACATTGGTTCGTGAGGTGGATCTCATCACACCAAGGTTGGCTCTGCTTTTAAGGATTAAATTGCCCCATCTGTGCACAACGTTCGAACCCCACACGTTTGACCAAACACGCGGAATCTCGTTGGCATGGGTCCCGATTCTGTAATAAGGGACTGGAAGCTTATCCCGGATACCCAGCACTCCGACAATGCAATGGGCTTAAGTTATGGTCCTCTTGAACTCCGTGAATAGAACCTCGAAACCCATGCTTTGATGTTGAATAAACACGGAAACTGCAACGCTGTGGCTTTGCCCCCCCTCAGCCCAGGAACGTGCGCGTCGTGTGACGTGTCAGTGTAGGTACGTACCTGCCAGAAGTCAGGAGTGTGAAAGAGATTCAGATCATCGTGGATTCGTGATCCTGCCGAGCCTACGCCAGTGATGTCATGTCCGACTAAAAATACCCCTACTACGGAGTAGGCGCGCTAGGCGCTTGACAAATGATTCATTGAATGCATGTAATTTGTACCTACTTCGCGTCTGAGAAGAGCTGCCATTTCAAAGCTCGCTGGAGTTGCTTCCTAGGTATGTAATTTTCATGAACTTAATTCGAGATCGAGAAGTTCGGACAGCTTGGAGCTTTCCCGTATTGTCTGTTGGATTTCATGTTGCCTGGTCCGTGACGTAGGCAGACGAGGCGGCAAATACATAGGTACCTTAAGGTATGTACTAGGTAATTCGAACTTCGTGCACGGTGCAGCTAGTGGCCACGCCGTCTTCGGCACTTGGGCATGTGTCAGCTTAGAGCTAGCCACTAAAACGCATCCATCAGATGAAGTTAGGTATATTCCGTACCTGGTAGGTACATATGTACATACCTATGGAGGCTAATCAGATCCTGAATTCGGAACTGCATACCTACATATGCACATTAGAACGTGCCATTGTTGTACATAGGCCATTTCACGGGTGCATTTGACGAACCTGGGGTGACTTGATGATCCGTCCCGTCGCGACCAGACGCCAAAAATAGGTACAGGGTAGGTATGCGTGGTCAACTCAAACCGCCTTTTCTCGCCATCTTGTGAGGCTTCTTGAGACGAGACTTGTCTGAAACGCTCATATCTACGTAAATATGTGTGGAAAAGAAATCCAGTCGATTTATTAAATGATGGAAGCATTGTTTCATCCTAAGGGACCCAAAGCGCTTGGGCGCAAAGTCGCGAATCGTTTTCAATTAGCATGGCGAGCGAGATGACGACTCCAGCTGATATTTTCACGTTCTTACGCACATCAAACCATTGTGTTGAAGAAGCGCAGCTCAAGAAGTTTCATCTCAGAAGAACGTGGCCCACGTGATAGTGCATCACGGTGCACTTGCAACAATGCTTGGCTCATGATGGAAGCAATCATACCAATAGGGCAGCCACAAATATGCTCAACATGCTTCAATTCTAACAAGATGCCCAATTCACGGGGATGGCGAATATAGTAGCAACAAAAATGCGTGACGGCAGCCCACCTCATATAACGGCTCGGATGGAGCCAACATACCTATTTGCCGTTCATGGGACCTACAGCTCTCCGCATTATTGTCTTCGCGAGGAAGGCCTTGAAGCCCGGCCAAGGACTACATGCTCTACGTTGTGGAGAAGATATGTATAACAACAAGCCAAATTCCAACGGTTGCGGATCATGCATCAGATTAAAGAGCACTCCACTGAATTGTTAAGGATCCCGTCGCTTGATGCCCATTCAGGGAGAACAAGACGAGTATTCTGATGCCCTGGCGCTGTGGCACTAACGATTCCAGCCAGGACGACTCGTGCGGCCCGGTGCAAAATCACGCGATGGCTCACGGGATAGCAGACGATGGGATAGTATGGCCGCTCACCGCTGGTATTCCATGGCGCGTAAACAATCTGGCGGATTCGCTTTTCGTAGTAAACGTAAGGCCATCTCTGAGAAGTGAGCTCTCACGGCGTGGAAAAGTCAGGAGCGTGTCTATGGCGGGTATTGTGTGTGAGGAGTGCGTTTCACGCGCAGGGAAAAGGAAGTCGTTACAACAACGTGAATCAGGACGGCCGAGTCATTGTGGTCCATATCCAGCGATCGCAGCCGTGACTGGCCTCGTTTGTCCTATAATGTTCCACGACGTTCTCTTCGGCCCAGTTGACCGGATGCGATATTGTTGGCCGAGACGAGGCTTAATGCTCAATCTTGAGGGAAAAGTCGACATGCGGCACGCCCTGATGAATGGAGCTCGTTGAGATAATGTCGATATCTGTTGGATTTGTGCCTCGCAATTAGCCTTTCATCCTCAAAATAACCCCCCCACCGCCACATCGCCATCATCATCATCATCTCAACAACAACAAAAGAGTCGTCAATGAAAAGAAGAGCTGAGTGGCGTGTCGCTGCATCACCGCAATACCCAGTGCCCCAAGTTTTCAACTCACCATTGCAGACATAAGCAGCCACGTTCTCAGCCGTCAACCCCCCCGAAACCTCCAACAGAAAATGTTGGCCCTTGCCCATCCACCTCTCCCTCAAGCTCCGCGCCGCCACCCGCACGCCCTCCCCAGTAAAGTTATCCAGCATAACGACATCGGCCCCCGCGGCAATGGCTTCATCGGCCTCCTCCTCGCTCTGGACCTCGACCTCGATCTTGAGGCTGAAGCCGGCGACAGCCCGAGCCGCGGCCACAGCCTCAGAGATGCTGCCTCTGCTCCAGACGTGGTTATCCTTTAGCATGACCATGGAGCTGAGGTCCATGCGGTGCGCGTCGGCACCCCCAATCAACATGCCGTATTTCTCAACGAGGCGAAACCCGGGGGTGGTTTTGCGCGTGCCAGCCAGAATGCCCTTGTAACCGGCTTGGCGGACTAGACGGACCATGTGTGCAGACTGGGTGGCTATGCCGGAGCAGCGAGCGAGGGTATTGAGGGCGACGCGCTCGCCGAGGAGGATGGCGCGGGCCGGACCGCTGATGGTCGCGCATTTGATCTTGGTGCAGGGGCCTGTGCCGGGAATGTCGAGTTGCGACGCCTCGGGCAGGTGCCACGCTACGACGCAACCGGTCTGGCGAAAGACTTCATCGAAGAAGGGCCTTCCGGCGAGGATACCGCTGGACTTGGCCCAGAGGGTTGCTGTGCGCGCGTGGTCGCCGACGACGTAGCCGGCCGGATCGAAGGAGGGGGTATCCTCGGCTAGCCAGCTTGTGATTTGGGTTTTGAAGGTCGGTGGGAGGAGGTGCGCGGGGTCGCTGTTGTTGTTGATGCTGTCGCTTGTGTTGCCGGGGTTATTGGAGAGGGGCATGGTGAGGTTCACGGATTACGCGCGGGATGAAGCAAGAAGTGAGAGCGTGTCGCAAGTTGGTGATGATGGGAAGATTTTGGGGCACTTGGCGTGGAGCTCTGCGCAGCCCCCGCCGTCAAGCCTCAGAGGAGGACGTAAGTACTGTATGCGGGTACATAAGGTAGGTATATACTCCGTACGTATGTCCATTGACTTCAGACTCCAGAGAAACGCCAACCTCGACTCCATTGAAATGAAAAACAAATGCAAAACAGAAACCCTTCCTTTCTTCTGAAAACATGACAAAGTAGGTATACATACCTGCAGGCTGGCAGCAGCTCTGTCCGCAAATGCACACTCGTGACTCGTGAGTCGTGACTCGGCCGGCGCCCTCACTACCTATCACTGCCACCAGGTATCCAGCATGCAGGAAAAAAAAAAAAAAACATACAACAGCCGGTGTTCGCTGGTCGTCACCGACCCAACTACTAATCTGCCGGTTGGTAGCTTATCTATGGGAGAGCGGACGGGATCCCGAGTTTTCTACCACCTATGGTCGTATGTGATTGTTCACGCAGTCGGAAAACCTATAAAGTTGAAGACTTTGTGATCCTCATCAGGCCCAGCCGCCCAGAACCAAGAGTCGCACCATCGACTGATTTTGTCAGATCCTGAAACTACTCGTGGATGAAATCTAAAAAGGGGCACCCTGGATGCATGTAGTGGGTGTCCTTTTCTAAGGTTCACCCGCGAGTAGCTCGCATTTCACAAAGTGACCAGTATGTACATATTTCCTTTGGGGTGGCAACAGATGGGCGTCCAAATCCCATGATAAACAAGAAGCTCGTCATCGAGAGCGGCACAAGAGCAGGCCACCTGATGCCACAAATCGGCCATTTGTTTCCAAAAAATCGGCGTGGCTTACTTTTCACTCAATTGTACTGAAATCCCTTTGTTCATTCTGCGATAACTTAACTTAACTTCACCAGAACATTTCGACTTCATGAAAAGGCTAGAGCAAGATGACATTGTCCAATGTCGTCGAAGGTAGGCACTTTTAGTTCAATCAACCGGGTCTGTTCGATCACGTCTATCGTTGCCCTTGATCACGTCCATACCTTGGCCCCTCGCTAGTGTTGTTCTTATTTGGCGGAACCTTGCCTTCAGTCTTCCAGCACGTGGCCCTGGAGTCCAGTCTCGCGACTCGGGAACATCTTCAGCATGATCCGTGCTTTCTCATCGGCTCTTTGTCGCATCTTCTCTCCCGGAGCTTCCTCCACTTTTCTAGGCATGAACTCGCCTGATGGTCACCTGTCGATGGCACGGGCATCGGGCAGATGGCAATCACTCTCCGATTGAAACGAGCTCCGATGCTGCGCGGGAACAAGGTCGAAGTGAGAGCAATAGTAGGGCTTTGGGCCGCAGAGAGCATATTGAAGGTCTGCATCTTGACATCTATGATTTGCCCACATCTCTGGGGCGAGCAACGTCCAGTTCGGCAGTGCAGAAGGGGGCTTGACCCATAGAAGGGCTGAGACGAGCCCATCAGTCAGGGACGTTTTAAACAGCGGTAGAATGCATTATAATGCCTTGAGCTTGTTCAAAAATGAAAGCTTGACAGGCAGTGCCTCGGAAAGAGGGACGTCTCCGTCCAGTGCTGATACTCGTGCAGTGCTGATACTCGTGCAGTGCTGATACTCGTGCAGTGCTGATACTCGTGCAGTGCTGATACTCGTGCAGTGCTGATACTCGTGCAGTGCTGATACTCGTGCAGTGCTGATACTCGTGCAGTGCTGATACTCGTCCAGTGCTGATACTAGATCGGCATTGAACGAGACCGCGAATGAGACGGCGGTGGCTGCATGTTCTTCCTTGGTTGAGGTATTGTGGTAAAAAGAAAGTGCTGCGGGCAGACTCCCAGCTTTTTGCGATGGCAAGGAAGGCAATTTCTCTCAAGAAGGCCAAAGGTTGTACGGACTCGAATCAGAGTCTGGAATTGTGGCCCAGGAACCGAATCCCTTCCCATGTGAGTGAAGTATTCACTTGAGCACCATGCCATCGTCGCTCTCTGAAGTCCTCATGACAATCACTCCTTCATCTTCAATGCCTTGTGATGCCTAGTTGTCGCCCAGGCCCGTTTCTCCCCTCGTGTGTTGTATGCAAGAGGTATCCGTCAAAGTTTCAGATGTCCTCTTCTGGCAGACCGTCGAGCCGACAATTCAGGTCGCTGAGCCAATATGCGAAACCGTCGTCCCGATCTTTCCGCTTCATCTTCCGACACGCCGGTATGCCGACGAGTCAAACATTCTCTTGCTGATGATTAGGTTGGAACCCCAACGTTTCTGTCCAGGTAGCCATAGGTAATTTAACCGCTTGCAAGATGGCAGGGGCGAAAAACGAGGCGAGACGTCACGGCACTACTGTCGTCAAAGTACCCCAAGGCGCGGCTTCCGACGGCCTTGTTGATCCCTTTGAGATGATGGTCGGGGTAGTTCTTTGGCTGACGCGGAAATGGCCAGCAGTAGGCCTGCCATTGACTTCGACGGCACAAGTTGATGGCCGGGTGGCTTCGAGAAACGGCTTACCATTCGTCTATCGATTAAGTGTCCGGCTTGACTGCTCGGCTCATTTACCTACTCTTTGATCAACTTCAGGTCTACGACCTCTTGATTTTGAAGACTCAAAACGTCAAAGATCAATGTCGCTGCCACGTAGCAGTCGCATCATGCATGGAATCAGGGCCATCTTCGTTGCCCTCAGCTCGAAAGATTGTGAGTAATAGCAGCATTACGCGACGTATCGCGCGCCGACCCCTAGTACATTTCTACGATCAGGTCACTGATCAGTGAGGCCGCAACAGTGCACGTCCAAACCTTGACTTTCATTTTCAGGTTCGTGCTCATTCGGAGCGGCGCACAAAGGAGCTCGAGCCGTACTCCGTAGAGGAATTGCGGTTTCGGAAGCGCGTCTACGGCCACGTCCCGCATGACGTGTCAATGCACGTGACTGACGTGTAACACGCGCCGCAAACAAGAACCAATTATTCTGCAACCTCGTACCATTAACCATTACTACCATCGCCAAAATGCACCTCGTCTGCCCATATAACAGAGCGCACAGCAGCTCGGGCGTATGTTAGCTCTATTACATAGCGTCTCGCGTTCCAAAATGTACGGAATCCCAATTTCGCTCTGATCTGAGTGATAGTCGGATTAGGGAAACAGACAGTGAATGGAAGGACTCACAAGGTGAAGTTCTTATTCCTTAAGAGAAGAGAGCTTTCTCCTTTCCTTCTTCTGTATCCGGTAAAATTTTGATCAGTCGTCGAATTCTCCTCAATTGGCGCTTCAATCTGTTCCCAGACTGAAGTCTTCACAGTGGGCATATGTAAATTTGTGCGGAATCAACCCACTCCCCCCCTCCCTGAGAGCTGACGCCAAATCTTGTCGAATAACTGCAAAATAGCTGCAGCAACATCTATGAGTTAAACAACTGCTATCCTCGGGTGAGTCCGGCCTCACAAGCATTCCATACCTGAAATCTCCCCCGAGCAGCACGGCCCTGTGATGAGCCTCGTGACGGAGGCAGCAATACAGAAGCAACTTCCCCTACGGATAGGACATAGCCTATGGAACACGGAGAAATGCGCAAGGCCTTCCGACGATTCCACAAGGGCCCCATGGCCCCTTGCTACTTAGCTTTGATCATTCTGCGTAGAGAAGGCCTCCTCGTGTCCTTTCTCCATTCGCTCTCAACACGGTTTGCAATCTGTTTTTTCGCAGTCGAATGCCACAACCTGTAGCTCTTGTAGGCCCATGATAAAATATGAATGGGCTCCCAGAAACAGTATCGCTGGAATCAAACGAGCTACTAAATTGTTGGAAGCTCTGACATAACCTCATCTGAGGCTCATCCTAGGCAAAGGAAGTAAAAAGAATCGCGTTTTCAAACATGATCAAAGAATTGAGTCGCGTAAGCCGCTACAATGGGATCGTATGGGATCAGAAGGGGAAGCCATCGACATTGCAATTTGGCAGTGCGTAGCACGAGCAAACAGTGTGCACGAGTTGGGCGAAAACAAAGCGCATGATTTCCTAGATATTGGGCAAGGCTCTTACTGTTTACATGTCCATAAATTTGGAGTATGAAACATTTCTGTGTGTTCTACCCACCACTGACCAGGGGCGTTGTGCTCGTCCGCCATGACCTGGGTGGGTGTTGGCCAAGAACAGACTGCTCATGTAGTGCATCAACTTACCCGTATCATGACAAATGTGTCAACCGCCCATACCACATCAATTTCCCTGGACTCGCACGTGGCATTCACACGATTCGAAAAGTAAGGCTTGGCTATACTCACAGCAAGAAATGTATGTTGCGCTAATACTACCCCCCGTGCCAGTTGGCCATACTATCTGCCTACGTGGCTACGAACGGATGGTAGACTGTTCGCCAGTGTGCTCGCTTCCCTGACCTGCACCTGACCGTTCGACGGGGGTTTCGCTTCCCTCGGCTGCGCTGATTTCTGTAGATATATCGACTTCGACCAAAATTCTTGGCACGGTCCTCCCTGACGACCCATCTGGCGATGTGGGCGAGACCCATGACAGCAATGTTTCCGTTGGCCGCCTCAGATCGTACGAACATGACGACCACGTTTCGAACACGGACATCTGATCAGGCGTCCAAGCTTTCACGAGTGGACTCTCCATACCGCGCCTTTTGAGGAGGGCATTCCTCGTTGCCCTAGGATCGCTTCGTCTCGACCTGCGCATACTTCTCTTGTCGGTCTCCATTATGAATGCCCATGTCTGATCCATTTCTTCCTGCAAGCGATCTATAATTCTGATACTGACACAATCTTTGTGTCTATTGGGATCGTCAGGCGGTCTTCCCAGGCCCTCAGATGCCACTCTCTGCGCTAGCTCCTTATCGCAAGGGCAGCAGTGCTCGTCGAGATGATCCAGGTATGCTTCCAGCATGCCCGGAAAGGTATTCCACCAAGGTAAAAGATCCTCCATCGCCGGCTCCCTTTCCAGCATTTCAAGACGTCGGTATATGATCGTTTCGATATCATCCCGTTCGCGGCAATACCGGGAAAGGACTATCCCAAAGTCGCTTTCTTCCGATCCGTCGTCTTCTTCTACATCTTCGTGGTGCTCGGTCTGGCATCTTTCATTAGAAGTACCCGCCAGCATTTCAAGAGGTCGATAGATGGTCGTTTCGTTATCATCCCGTTCGCGGCAGTACCGGAAAAGGGCAATCCCAACGTCGTCTTCTTCCGATCCGTCCTCTTCTTCTTCTACGTCTTCGTGGTGCTCAATCTGGCCTCTTTCATTCGAAGTTTCCGCACGCTGGTCTTCGTTGAGCCGAGGAGAACCCGCCCTCGCGGAAACATCTTCAAGCTCTTCGAGCTCCGTGTCAGAGGGTGATGGCAGCGGAATGATGGTGGACGTAAATTTTATCACTGACTGCGTGGCATGTTGTAGAGCGTGGCTTCGCAACACTAGCAGCCTCGCGTAACGATTTTCAAGATCACGACAAACAATCTCTCGATGGATTTCGGACATTTTGGTCGTTGCATCCCCCTCCCACCAAAGGTCCCTTGGCATCGCCAGGAGGGGAGTGGCGTTATGTGTTTCCGTCTCGGGACATAGAGTGGAATTATCGTAGTCTGTTTTATCCACGTATGGACGCTAATAGTCGAAGATTTGATGAGAATCGATATTCGTTGACTAATATTACTTTGCGCTGGTAATGCAGCTAAATGAGAGATAATTTAGTTATTGAGTAGGCAGGAGACTTTAAAAACTTATAGGAGAATTACACACATTGCGTCGGGGGGGTTTTAAGACAGGTCGTCTGAGTGGCACTGTTGATTGCGAGTCTGTTGCGGAAGGAACAGCGGCAACAACGGGCGTTTGGGACGCAGGGACGGTCTCGCCGTGGTGCATCATAGTTTGATCATAATTCTCGGACGCACCAGACAGAGGAAACACGACAGACATCTGCTGCATTAACCACCGTAATAGCACAACTGCATTTGGGTAATATCGCACACACCACGTCTTCGTACGCAAGCGAGTCTGTGCTGATTGGGGAGCAAGCTCTCGTGGTATTTGCAGGCAGCGTGCAGGCCACATGCGCATGCACTTGAGCAAAACGTGCCTCAGTCATCTGGGTCTACTTGGTAAAGTCTATCGTTGCCCTTGAATGAATCGCTTCGTTCCTGTCTCGGCCTCTGGCCAGAATGGCTCTCCATCGTCGGAGCCTCGCCTTCAGTCTTCCAGCACATGGCCCCTAACATCCAGCCTCGCGACTCAGAAACATCTCCAGTACTATCCGTTCTTTCTCCTTGACCCCCTTGTCCCCGTCGTTCGTTCTGAAGGTCAGTGGTCCCAGGACTTCGGCGTATCTCCTCTCTCGCAGCTTTCTCCTTTTTTCGCCATCATCTTCAATTCGCCTGATGAAGCTCAGTCGATTGCTAAGGGCCGATGGTACTTTTTCTGGGACGATTGAACTCAACTCCGCTGCCACGCGGGACAAGGTCGACGTTAAAAACACAAAGGCAATCGTATGGTTCTGGGCCGTGGAGAAAATGTCGAGAATCTGCATCTTGACATCTGGCCACGTTGCTGGAGCAAGCGACGTTAGATTCGGCAGTGCAGTGGAAAGTTTGGCCCATAGCAGGGCTGGAATGAGTCCATCAGTCAGAGACGTCATGAACAGCAGTAGAATGCATGATAACGCCTCGAGCTTGTGCACTGATGAAAGCTCGACAGGCAGTGCCTCGGAAAGGGGGGCGTCTCTGTCCAGTGCCGATACGAGATCGGCCTTGATGGACTCCTGCTGGGCTGTCCCTGCAGTCCATGTGGCGGGATCAAAAGGCCAGCCAACTTCTTGAGGGAGAGCCAATCCTTCCAGCATGGCTTCATCAGCGATGCATCGCTCGGCCAAAGTTTGAACAGCCTCAGTCAGCTTGAATAATTCCCGTGGTGCTGAGCACCGAACTTCAAGGGAATAGGGTATGGAGCCCTTGATGTCCTTGTCTGCTACAAACTTTCGGATGCCACCGTCTGGAACTCGGATCAGCTCATCGACGGATCGGCCGAAACAAGTCGGCAGCCAAGTGCCCTTGATGGGTATGAAAAGATCACGACCCTCCTTCACGCGTAGGACGAGTACGTCCTCGAGCCTCACCTGACCATCATTCAGAGCACGAAGCTGCGAAATACCAGACACCTGAGCCTCAATGTGTGCCAAAACCGTTTCTCCCGGCTCCAGCACTACAAGCTTCTCCATCTGAGCAGATGATTCTCCATCCTCTCCATCCATTGACCTGGGAGCGAATGAGGCCGTGAGCCATGAGATGGCGGCTGCGTGTTCTTCCTCGGTCGAAGGTTTTTCAACAAACAGAAACTCTGCCGCCACCCTTCCAGTATTTGCGATGGTCATGGCGCACGACTTTCTCTCCAAGAATCCAATTTCCCCAAAGTCAACGGCGCTATCGCTGTGAGATGAGCCTCCTTCTATAACTACAGTAATTGTAGGGCGACCTTCATTTTCTGCCCGGTCGAGCTCTCGAGCAACATCGGCATAGGTTTTCGCTTTCAGCTCCGGGACGACGGCATCGTATTCAAGCGTGAAGACTGATATGATAGGTTTATGGTCAGATGAAGAGATGCGCTGGTGAGATGCGTATATATCAAGACGGATGCGATCCAGATAGCCTTCCTTTGTAACTACCTCGCTTTTCACCGCATTCTTGTCAACCTCGCGATGTTCATCGTATTCGGGTATAGGACAGTCGAGTTCTTGTTCATCGCCATCTGTATCAGGGTTGTAGCTGAATAGAACATCGTCATCTTCCTCCAAGCCTCTTGATTGCATTTCCTCGTCTTTCAGCTTGGATTCTTGTTGTTCTCGCGACTTGTCATCGTGATCCTGTTTGTCTCTCCGCGTCCGAAACAAAATTCGATCGCACCAACTCGGCGCCCGCTGTTTCTCACTAGAATCAAACAGCGCAATGCTACCGACATCATACTTATACGTTGGCAGAAAAGAAATAGGGCCCTCTCGCCATCCATCATGGAAAACCTTGCGTTGCGTCATTGCTCGCCGAAGTTGGTCATGCGGTAGCAAGGAGTCCAGAGTCGCCTGCAAAGACGTCGGGTCCTGACTCGGGTCGTCCGGAAACTCATCAGGGTCTGGAAGTGTGGTATGGGAATCGAAACTCTGCTCGCGGCAATGAAGTGATGACTTGAGCGCCGCATCATCATCGCTCTCTGAATTACGCATGATAACAACTCCTTCACCTTCTATAGATTGTGGTGCCTTGTCATTGCTCAGACCGTATTCTCCCCTTGTATGCAGGGTAAGAATTCTTCGGATATCGTCTCCTGGGAGACTGTCGAGCCGGAAGTTCAGGTCGCCGAACCAGAATGCGAAATCCTCGTCACCAATCTTCTCGCCTTCATCCTCCGATACGCCGGCATGCACAACGGGATCAAATTTTGTTTTGCTGAGGATTTGGTTGATATCCCAGCATCTTCGGTCCAAGTAGCCGGATCCCACACCGCTGGCCAGGTGGCAGTTGACAAAAACCATGCGAGTTGTTTCACCTAGAACTAGTCGAGTCGTCACGGCACCTTTGTTGCCAAAGTACCCCAGCACGCCAGTTCCGACGGCCTTGGTGCTCACGTTGGTAATGGTTGGAGCAACGTCGGCTGATGCGTAAATTAGCAGTACTAAGCCCGTCATTTGCTCCGAGGAAACCAGTTTATAGCCAGGAGGCATGGCGGCCTCTAGAGCAGCTTGCCATTTGTCTGTCGACGAACTGTCCAGCTTGACTGCTCGACTCATGTACTCTTTGGTCAAGTTCAGGTCTACGACCTCTTGAAGTCCCAAAACGTACATACCAATGTCGCTGCCGCCTAGTAGCCGGATGGAGTCAGGGCCATCCTCGTTGCCTGCAGACAGATTGTGAGCAACAGCAGCATTGCGCGACAGATCGAGGGCCGCGAATTTTTGGTCGATGCCCTCACCCCCGACAAACCATCTGGCCAGATCCTTATCAGTGCCGGGACAGGCCGCAACGTTCCATGTTCCAACCTTCACTTTGATCTTTCGAGGTCGCACATATTCGGAGCGGCGCGCAAGAAGTGCTCGAGCGAGAGATTGCGGCGTGGTCTGATGTTCCACCGGCTCAAAAGACTCGGTATCCGTAGAGCTGGGGCTATGCGCGTCCGTCATGATGGCCAATTCGCACGATAAAGATGAAGAGGACGAATTGAATGACGTGTGCCGACGCCGACGCCGGCGGCGGCGATACAGTTGATGTTTGGGAGCCCTCTTGAGCTTGGTGATCTACACCATGACGTTGGGCACCTTGCAAAATCAGAATGAAGCAAAAAGGAGAGTGTCAAGATATATCGAACTAAAAAGACAAGCCAAAATGTGGTAAAAATGTAGCTTCACTTGCTGGCGGCGCGTCGCGATGGCGAATGATGGCATCCTTTGCGCCGTACAGCTGGCGTCATGGGGTCAAGTCGTGTGACCTGTTATGTACATACTAGGTACATACTAGGTACATAGATATATGTATGTACGGAGTATGTACAAACAGATTTGCTATTATCGATAAGCCTGTTTGGACCCATCATCATTACCTAAAGTTAGGTTGTACCTTTAACCTCGCAAAGACCTCACAAAACCCCGACGCCTTCATTTACGTGCAATTTTGCTTGCTTCCAAAACACAGGTTCAATCTGCCCATATCTATCTCGGCTGTCTAGGCATCTCCCTCCTCCATAATGAGCCGGCCCACGCCTCGCAAAGCAGCCCACATTCGTCAGCCATCGAACCAGATACCCACCGTCTCTGACTACGAATCCGATGCCATCGCCACCCACACATCATACGCGCCCCCTCCGCCACGCACAAACACCGAGCTGAATGTCAACGTCCTGCAGCGACACGTTCCTTCCATCCACACAATCCTCTCCATCGCCGCCAACGCCGTGATTTACGACTTCGATAGCAGCAAGGTCCGCTGGGAAAAGACCGGCTTTGAAGGCACACTATTTGTGTGCGCGCAAACACCGCTCCCCGGAAGGTCTCGGCCAAGGGCATGTGTCTTTGTGCTCAATCGCCGCGCACTTGACAACCTAGTTGTGGATCTTGCGATGGTAGCTCACGTGGAACTCTTGGGCGAAGTGATCATATTGCAAGTGGAGGGCAACCACTGGACAGAGGATGGAAAGGTGATTGGCATCTGGATACACAACGACCGAGATGAGACACGACAGGTGAACTTTGTCACGATGCGGGAGAGTTGGAAGTTGGCGCAGGCGCCGAGCTTAGACGAACAAGACCGAGCGGCTTATGGTGAGCCGGGTACTGAGCCTGCCAGGCGGGCTCTGTTTAGGAGATTATCGATTGAGGATTTATTCGGCAAATTGAGAGAACAACATCCTCACTTTTAGCTTCGAACGCGATATCGAACTTCCGCGCGTGGAGGAGAAGATGGATGGCGATGAGGCGGACACGATGGTGTAGTCTGCAAGGCAGCATGAAAAGACAAAAGACTCATGACACCCATCATGACACCCATATACCATGAAGGTTCGGCGCGCAGTGGCCCATTGCTCATGGTTTCTCAGGACTGAGTCTACAAGCATGAGAGCGTCCTTGACATGGTCCCCTCATGTTGCGGCACTCGGAAGGCAAATGGTGAACCTTGTACCACACTCAGATGACGCGCAGTCGTTGTAGCCATGCGAAGTGGCTATTTTTCACGCTGCTTACCAGAGTCCGACCCTTGCAAGTTGTGGGCGACTACAGAGTATGAGCATGTGATGATAGATTTCGTCACGGTAGCCGTCAGACCCTCAACCTACGCAAGGCCGGGTAGTCTCACAGTTCTAACATGACTTTCTTTTGTGATGGTTTTAAGCTTCAGCCCGTCTCCTTCTCATCGCCGCCGGAAAAGTGGTGGGTGTGACACAAGAGACGCGACGGCCGATCTTATGATGTGTGGCGTCGATGCATTCATTCACGTTCTTTGTAGTTGTTTGCCGGGGAAAAAAGTTGAAACATTCGCCAGCAACATCGACAACGACTGCGGCGTCGACCCCCTTTTCCCGGGCGAGGTACTCAATATGTACCACGAAAATAGCTATTTATTGCGTTTGCTCGGAACGGTCCACCGGCCATCCTTTCTGAGCCTTTTTGACTGCCTCGTCAGGCGTGAACACGAGTATTGAGATGGAAGGTATAACTGCGGAAGCGAAGGGACGTAGTCGGGGGCGAACTGGTGGTCGAGGGCGATCGTAGCGAGAGGAAGAATTGTGTCGGGGACATTGCGGAAGAAGAAATCAGATATTGTAGCTGGGGCACGAGCGTGATAGTGGAGGTCCTTGATAAGAGAACGAGCTTCGCGCATGCCATTGTAGTAGATGCGGGAGATGAGACCTTCTAGCACTGATCGCCATCCTTGATATCTCGTTCTCGGTCTTCACTCTGTTGTGAACTCCTAAGTCTAGAGACAGATGACAGACCACGATACGAGGTACATTGAAGTGAAAAAAAGAACTAAAAAGAGGAAACGACATCTACAAGGCTACATAAACTGGCTCATCAGAATCACCGCAAAGCTTCGTGCAAGTCAGACCAGAGGGACCTAGGTACCCTGACCAAATTTGCCGTGAATCCGCTGAAGATGTCGGAGGAAGATGGCTACCGGAAGTTCCTTACCATTGTCAGCCAAAATGCACAGAGAGCTCGGATGAAGTGTCGACGACTACGTTCACGAGTTCAAGGCTCAAGTAGTCTCTTCCCCACCGACTACAGATCCAGATGACTGCCTACTTTGATGGCGAGGTCACCTTCGACACTAGGTACATTTGGAAGAGTGCACAAGTTTATTTGCCCACCAAAACAGATGTCCGAGACGTATTTCTATTGGTTATACATACATAGTAATAAATGGTATGTAAAATGTCCGTCCTCGTCTTGGAATAAACGCAGACACCTACCTAACGCCGCCCTCTCTTTCTTCGTGCCGCAGCAGCCGCCGCTATTGTATAGGTAATCATGGAGCGACCAAAGTTAGCACGTCCGTTGTTGTAACTTGTACCCAATTCGTCGACATTTGAGGGGTGACCCATTTGCAGGAAAGACTCTGTCACGGCATGGCCATCTCACACAAGCATGACAGCGTCATTGGGATATGTAGCAAGGCTTGTGTGATGGACAGTCGCAGTCCAAACCCTGAGGTAGAAGCGGGCTCGGTCTGAGGGTGCCACAATTGCCAAGCTGTGAGACTTCGTACATGGTACATTGCAGACCAGAGTCGGGCTCTTGTGAGCGACTTCAGATGTAGTGGTGAGTGGCCATACCGGTGGCACTCAGGCCTCGGTGTACGCAGAGTCGGGTAGCCTCATGGTTCTTACACTGTTTCTGATGGATCAGAACCATCAGAGCTTCGCTTTGTCTCCTTGCAAGCTGCCATCAACGTCTTCGGAAGCCTGAAGTTGTGATAGGGACCATAGGAGGCGCCGGGGCCGATACATGGGTAGGGTGTTCGACGTCGGCCTCGCCGGCAAGTCATATCTACACTCTCAGAGTACGGAGTGTAATTGGTATCTATGTACGGAGTACATAGGTATGTATGTGTACTTCGTACCCATGTACTAGGATTTGTCCCCAGCTCCGGAGCTTGCGGAGGGCCGGGGAGGGCAATTGAGGGAAAGTTGGGGAGGTCTGCACAAGACTCAAGACGAGTCAAGAGTACCTATCTACACTGCTACAGGCTACAACAAAGACGACGACAAAGCTATGTATGACGAGACTAATAAGGGAACAACAGACTAAAAGCACATAGCCATGCTCCGTAGACTGTGATGATAATGAAGAAAAAGGGCATACGACACAACAGCACAAGAGTCCTGGCTCCTGAGATATGTACCTACTCCGTAGACTGCAATGAACAGGACACAGATGACTCCTAACTTCTAAGAAAAAGATTAGGAGCCACAAGCGACAGCTACGCGGCTAAAGCCGGCTAAACGAACAACTATACATATATGTATGTATGTATGTACCTACACTAGGTACCTGCCTAAGGTAGTAACTACCTCGAGACTGTCCTCGACACTGGGTCGACTACATAGTACTCCCTTGTTGGCGTGAGATCTCTCTCGACTCTCGAGTTCTCGAACGAACTTGTGGAGGCGAAGAGATCAGCCACGGCCCACGGCAAACTAAAACGCAGCCTGCGGAATATGTATTTCTTTTGAATCCTTCGCATCATCAGACCATTCATGATTCACGACGTCCAGCAGCATACAAATGGAGTACATATGTATGTGTACATATTACTTTCAAGTTTTTACCATGGGCATTATGCAGGATCCTGTCACCCTGTGCTTCCGAATCAGCCCTGTAGCCGCGCAAGCCGAGTTGATAGAGCCGGTTGGTGATGCCCATATCTCTCGAACTGCTATATAATCACTACACTCTGTTCACTCGGAGCTTGACTAGATGCGTGACTACCACTACTTCCCTCGTGATTCTCGCATTCATTATTGATCTGATCATCAAAATGAGACTTCTCACCCTTCTCACCTTTGCCTGTGGAGCGCTGGCACTGGCCACCGGTCCGGTCCATCGTCCTGCAGACCAACAGGCCGTTGATGGCGACGCGTCACTCAATCTCGAAAAGGCTGTCCTTGCGGACCAAGAGTAAGTCGTCACCGCCTCTTGCGGTGCCACCATCGTACGACTGACATGTTTGTGCCCGCGCAGAATCACAGGACATGACGAGGAAGCATCACAGTCCCTAGAAAAGAGAATGAACGGCATTGCCGTGAATGGAGTCGCATTCCCGCGAACAGCCACGCCTAAGTCCATGCTCGTGGCCGGAGTCAAAATCACCTTCACGATGGCGCTCCACTGGATTAAAACGGAAAGCGGCAAGTGGGTTTATGAATATTACGTCCAAAGTTTGAAAGTCGCCAACGAAATCAATCGACGCCTATCCGTGGAGATGACTTCCGTGGGAGGAACGTTCCTCAACGCACACTTGAACCAACTGGGGGAGAGGACCGCGACCCCCCCAGAGGGCGCCGAAACGTTCGGGTTGTTCATCAACGAATTACACACTGAATTGTAATACATACCGTCGGATTCTTTTGAATGTACTCGATTTTGTACTTCTGAATGAACGATCATCGTCTTATCTCACCAACCCCCGTGTTGCACGAGCATAGAGTGGATAGAGCATCGTTGGTCGTTGCGCCTTCAACCGTCATCTTGACATGTATGTAAATAGGCTGTCGCATCACTCAATCCCAATATCTGTTCTTTCCTTGACCATATCAAGATTCAATTCTATCGGCCCATCCGCAACCTTGAGCACCGTCGAGCTCCTGGCTTTTGATGGCCTTTCGCAACTATGCTTTTGTGCTTCGCGAATCGTCGCCGCTTGAATCCCTACTTGTCGTCAGTTTTTGCTCCCTTGTATCGAATATTCCGCATTTGACCAATCCTCAATTCTCTGTCCGGGGTCCATACCGCGGGCTGGCTTCGCAAGCTTCAAAATGGAAAGCTCATTCAATCTTCACCGCCAGGCCAAGAAGATCTCAGACACAAAAAAAATCCCCAACTTGCTGGGCCAGGGAGCTTAACTAGGTAGGTAGGTGCCAGACATTTACCCAGTGTTCATGCTGGCTGGGTATTGTGTACATCAGATACTTCCCTGGATCCGCCAGCTCGGAGGCTTCTGGCAGAAGCTTCCATTCTCCGGCACTGCCGCTGAGTCGCTGGGTATGTTACATGTACCTATGTACATAGTGTGAGCAACGAAAGAAGGTATGTACCTCCTACAACGAACAGTTGGGACTCATGGCCATTCTCCTGAGATTACATATGGTATGTACATACATACTGGTCCCGAGGATGCCGCTATGTAGCTCTGATGATCATGACACCGGTGAGTCGTGAATAATGTGATGTGATGGTGGGGAAGGCCAGAGCCACCACGATCCTGCTTCTCTCAACGCAAGCAAACCGCTGATTCCTGAACCGCTCAATCTGCCGACGGTTAAAAGCTCTGGTGAAGCCGTCTGGAGACGTTTGTCGGCCATTGGCAGCCAGGCAGATAGTCGATTCGGAAACCACCGAGCTCGAATTCTAGCTTCAGCCAATTGTGATCAATCAACATGACGACGCAGACCGAGTCTTAATGCGCTCGCTTTCAAGTGGGTTTAAAGAAATTGTCTGCTGATTATCATGACTCACAGCGGATCATTCAGTCCTCATCTGCGTTGAACCTGATGTCTTCAAGGAGCGCTGCAAACACCCTGCTTTTCTCAAACACCGGCAAGGCCCTCTGTCATAAACCTCGAAACGGTCGATTGCTCAAATCACTGGGCCGCCGAATAGACGCAAGAGAGTAATCAGGTCATCTGGAGAAGAATATTTGAGTAGCTGGATCGTCGGACAAAGCATGCGCTGCGCCGCTGGCGATATTGGTCTAGCGCGCATTGCCCTACGCCTCTGAAAGCATAGGGCTCGATACCAATTATCAAAGTACTCGGTCGGCTGCTCGCACATAATTTGGCCCTGGATTTCTAAGAACTTGCGAGAGCTTTGAAGCTGCAAATGCCACATCGTGCCTGGTCATGACAGCCGTATACAGAATTGGCCCAACTTTGCCTCCATGTTTCCTGACCCGTCTGTTTCATCGGCCTCGGTATCGTAAAGTGGTATTCAGATGCGGGAATAGGATAGCAGAGAAAGTTTCCCGTCCTGTTTTGGTCAAATTGATCACCGATGTTGCTGATGTATGGTTCGTGGCTCAACAAGGCCTTGTGTTCGTTTCTGTCACGGAGCAATCGCGTGCCCAAGAAAAAGTGCTTCACCGGCTGACTGTGTCACAAGCTTGCTGTATCGACTTCGGGACTTCATGGGTGAATACTTCAAAGCATCTAGTTGCGAGAGTAAAAGTTACAAAGCATTACATACTACAAACGCCGTTAGTAGTTTCTGAACACAGACGTCTCTTCTATAGTTCTACCAGTGCAGCATTCCGCACCAACCCCTTGCTGCGAGTGTTTTCTCGCCTCCGGAAATTGAAACCCAAAGAAAAAGAGAGAAAAAGAAGAAGAAGGGGGAAGAAAAATCACATATTTCTTCCTACACAGTCCCGCTGATGCTAAGTTCCCGAATCTCTTGCAGAACCTGTTCTACCCGCGCATCTAGGTGCCCCTCGGCATACAGGTCCCGAGTGTCCGCGTCCAGATATTGCTGCACCTGAGCCATTCGCGAGTACGCCTCAGCACAGAATCGTAGTTGGATTTTGACCAAGGCTTCAAAAGTGGGATCCAGATACGGTACTCGCAGATCAATCAGCTGTGGCAACTCTGTACTCAGTTGATCGTTGAGCTGCTCGTAAGCCACCCTGGCCATCTCGAGCTCCTTCTCTGTCCTCGGCAGTTTGGTCGCGTCCTTGTCGGGTTTCTCCACCAGCTTCTTGACTTTGGAGCGGAGCGCGTCGTAGTCCAGGAGCTTGTGGCTGCGCTTCTTGATGCATTCGTTAACGTCTGGGAAATAGGCGCAGAATCGACTGATGGGGTCCAGCACGGTCGTTCGGTAGGGGCCATCGAGGGCTTTGATGGTCTCGGCATCGAGGTCGCCTACAGCTTCTTTGTAGCTTCTGCTCACGCCATCCCTGGCACCAGATTCACCGTAGAAGGAGTCGATCGTCTCCGCTATTCGCATTTGCGACGCGGTCATGGCTGTTTGCGAGCATTAATTCGTGCCTCGGGTACCGGTACGGGGATAGACAGGGCATAGTCGCGAACCTCTGAGTGAATCTAGGTATCCCTTCGCCTCTTTCTGTAGCCGCAGCGATGCTGCCTCCATGGTCTTAAATCGCCTGAGGGTCCGGGCATCAGCTCAAATCCCCCTATTTCCTTTCTAACGTGTATGATCTGAAATCGTCGTGTTTACCTTTCCTCCACCTCGTAGTCTCGATCGTTGGTCTTCTCCACATGCCCTGGTTGGCCGAATTAAGTATGCTGAGAGAATGTCGGCCCGAAACTGGTCTTCGCTTACCCGTCTTCATCATCACTTGCGTCGTCGCGCGGTTCACATTTTTCTTGAAGCCTTGGGAGAAAGTGTGAGCTCTTGTCATCCGAGTTTTATGTTGTTTCAGAACTCTGTTTGGTGCTTGGATTTGATCACAAACCTGCCCAAGACATTGCAGCGCCTGTGTCCGCGTAGATTGAATAATGAATACAATGATGCAAACTCGAGCACAGGTGTCGTCGGTCGCCGTCAAGTTGCAATGGTTAGTGATATCGAAAGCGGTTGATCTCGTAGAATGGGCCAGAGGGAACGTCTGACTGAGAATATTGATCCAGGTTTCCATCGCTCCAACAACATCTACATACATACGTCAGTGACGGGTGAGGCGCAGCTGGGCTGCTCAAAAGCCACCTTACGTGGGGTCGCGCGGTTGGCTCCGCCACAGTTTCCGAATCCTCACGTGATACCGCGTGCATCTCGCTACCTAATGTATCGAAAATTTGGCACCTCTCTGCTCTGATGTGAGTCAACGTCACGACTCTCTTCCGCCGTCACCATGGCCACCATGTTCAAACCGCGCTTTATATTGATTAGCATCGGAAACCCTCTACCGGAGTATACCAACACCCTACACTCAGCAGGCCACATTGGGCTTATCGGGCTTCAGAAAACCCTCCAGCTCCCCCCCTTCCAAACGACAAAGTTTACAAAAAAAGAGCATTACATGATGACAGAGGGTCCAAAGTACACGCTCGTTCAGTCACCAACTTATATGAACATCTCAGGCCGCTTTGTGGCCGGCATATGGCGTCACATGATGACCATTCATGAGCCCTCGAATCTAAGCCTAGTTGTGGTTCACGACAACATTGATCGCATTCTCGGGGATGTAAGACTCACGGCCTGGGATCTTAGTCCTCGCGGCCATAACGGCCTCGTAAGCGTCAAAGCCCAGCTGTCCCAAGGATCTTTTCCTCAGTCGCCAATGCTGCGGATGGGAATCGGGATCGGGCGCCCTCCTCAGCGGGATTCCGAAACCATCAGCAATTATGTTCTCTCAAAAATGCCGTCCGAGAAGCAAAAGGTCTTGGAGCAAGAGGTCCCAGTGTCAATGGCGAAGAAGTTGTTGGAATTAGAAGAGACATGGAGAAAGCAGGTGGAACAGCCTGGAGTCTCGGAAACGAAGTGAGCAACGGGCAAAAGGCGCAGAAGCCCAGATTTGGTTCGTTGACGGCCACCTCCTTACTACTCTGGTTGGCGGCCCCGGCGATATTGAAGCAATCTCAACCAGGAGAGATTTCTGGGCGGAAGCGCACTGGGCCTCGAGCCGACGCATACGTGTCGCTCCCGGAACAACTGGGCTTATTTTCAAGCTTGCGACCAGCAAAGTGACTGCGACCAGCAAAGTGACGCCAACAAAATCTTTCTATTTGGAGAGAAACTTGACGTCCAATTCGAGCATGTATTTTTCAAAGGCTGATACCACAGGGAGGAGCATCTGTTTGTTATAACGAGAGTCATTTTTGGAAATGACAATGAAACTGGCGCTATGAGAGATGGGAGACAGGGGAAAATGGGTGAGAATCAAGAGCTTGAGTACTGCTCAATGATTACTGTATAACACAGGATCGAAAGATCCTTGTACTGATATTATTCCATTCGCACTTTGGTCTGGATGATCATGTTTGCCATAGCGTCGTTGCACATTCAGTCAAGGCCAACAAACTCTATGTCAGTGTCGCACCACGCCGCGAACTTCAAGGGATATCCTCCCGGCGGGTCTCATATCCCATCACGAGTGAACGGATGGCACGAACCATGCTCATCTGATGGGCGTAAGCCGCATGTATGGGTCTTTTTGTTGGAGACGTCTGCTCAGCGTATTGTGCTTTGGAGCCAGCCATGGGCCAGGAAACGTCAAGTCCTGTTGAAGGCTGATCCCTGGCATTTCTCATCTGCATCTGAGGGCAGCGAGAGACTCAGCTGAGATGGGCAGCCGAGTGCCGCGATGCTCTTCATTGAATAGCTCTTCAATTGCTCTCCAAGGCTTCTTTTACGCCTTAAAATAGTCTTCAATGTTGTTTAAGTTCTCAGAATGCTCTTAAAATACACTTTCCGTAGTATTTTGACAACGCTTTACAGATGCTCTCGTAATCACCGATGATACTCTCGAGTCTCAACACCACGTCTTGGCATTGCGCCGCTTGATGAGCGATTATATGCACCTATGTACTCAGGTACCTACATGACTTCTTGTACGCCGAGAGGAAGTGGGATGTCTACGACTCCGTGGCGCCGCCAGTGATTGTACATATGTACCATGCAAGCGCCCGCATCGTCTCATGACTTGTGGAATTGCTCGTGAGCAAAGCAGCTTGTGCATTGCGAATATGTCTACAGAGTACGGAGTACGGCTTCACTTAATAGTCAATGTATCGTGTAGGTAGGCATGTATATGATGTACCTGTAGACGGACTCGCGGAGTAATATCTAATGCGGCATATCTACCGAACGGCCCATCATCATCCATGGGCCGGGCGGAACCATTGGCCAATCACATCTCCAGTTTCTCTCGAGGCTCTTTATCAGTGATGAACTTCTCCCGCGCCTTTTGCGCAACAAAACTGCGCGTGGCTTTCCCGCCCTCGCTCCTCGCTCCTCCATCGATCCAATCAAGCGCCCAACCAAGCACATAATCGTACATGCAACGAACCGGCCAATTCGGGGCTGGAAGCAATTGCCAAGCATCGCTTCCGACGAGCCGATGGCCCGACAGTTTGCCCTTCCCGCATTCTTCGGCTGCTGCCATCGCCTCGTCTTGGCTCTCCTTGCGGCCTTGCAATGCCTTGCCCAATCATTCCTGACCCCTGTGTATAAGAGGTAGACATCCGTGCACGATTTATGTCCGATTCAACCCCTTGGACCTGTCACCTTGGTGTCCCCAAGATACATGGACCATGGTATACCAGGAGGTATGTATGTACATACATAGGAGCGCCCCATGAGCCCATCCTCGGCCGCTATGCCGATAAACGAGGCCTGATTGCAGAAACAACCTCCAATAGATGCTGCGGAATCATAAGTCTGTTCGTCTTGGCATTCGTTTCCTTTGGGGCTTCAGTATTGTTCCGTTGCAGCCCGGGGTATGTCTCCAGACTCCAGGAACGGCAGCAGCGGGTTAAAAACACAACAGGGATGAACCCTCCCTCACGGCTCAGGGCGCGGCTGACAATCGTTCTTCTTGTTCTTCTCGCAAATTGAGCGAGCCGCATGAGTTTCCGAGCTTTTCAAGTACATATGTACCTACTCCCCTTGCCTCCAGAGTCCAGACATAAGAGCAGTTTGTCTGCGACGGGCACCGCAGATCCCCCCCCTCTCCTCTACCAGAGACTACCACCCCACGCCTGGGACAACGTGGCCACGGAACATCGGGGTTGCTTCTCGGACTTGTGCCCACTGCCAGATAAGAAGTCTTTTTTTGGGATAGAGAAGGGGACGGGATCCAGTTTGGGGTTTTAACCTTTGCTTTGGGTGTCCCCCCCCTTGCTTCTTGGATGGAGTTCCTCGCTGTCGGAGCTTACTTGCATGTGAATTTGGGGGGCCTTTAACCGCAGAAGAGGCGAAGTTGCATCCAGTCAGACGGATAAACGTATCGAAAGGGTCGTGTTTTTTACTGTAGCAACGTCTCAGGAAGAGAAAGAGGAAGAGGGATCGCGTCGCAACAACGGCTCACCCGCGCGATAACATATGTACTGCTTAAAAACATACATATAATCTCACGACCCTGCCGATCCGTTTCAATTTCCAAGTTGCAAGTTCTGCCGTTCGTCGACCTGCTGTCTTTCCGCTCACCTCTTGTCATTCCTTCAGCAAGGCAATCACCAGGCTGGATCGCTTTCTTTTTCTCTCCTTTCTTTTTTATTCTCTTCGTTTCTTCTTCTAAACGAACCCCCTTTTTTTCTCTTCTTTTTTCTTTTTGGCTCCCGCTTTATTCCAAGGAATTTGCTTCTTCTTCATCTTTGGATGACCTGCTGGTCATCATGGGGCTCGCCGTGGGTTACAATGGCACGACTGGCTCTGCCGACGATGGCTACTCGTCTGGTGTTCAAGACCTGAACGTGTTTTACGATGCAAGTCTGGCCGAGAAGAAACCCCCTCGGAGAAAGCCATGGGAGCGATGCTAACCCGGTAGTTCCGTCTCTTTAGACTGGCCATATGGTCTTCCTGGTCATATCCTCCGTTCTCGTACTGCTCATGATACCCGGCGTCGGCTTCTTCTACAGCGGTCTTGCGAGGCGAAAGTCGGCGCTGCAGCTTATTCTCTTGTCCATGATTTCCGTCAGTGTCGTGGGCTTTCAGTGGTTCTTTTGGGGATACAGCTTGGTGTTCAGCAGAGGAACCGCTGGGAAAGGCCTCATTGGAGATCTTGCTCACTTTGGCTTGATGAAGACCCTGGGACAGCCCAGTGGCTCGGGAGATGCTCCCGATATTCTCTTTTGCCTTTACCAGGGCATGTTTGCCTCCATTACGTACGTGCTCGACACTCCACTTGACTCCTGGTACACTAGCCAACTCCTCGCACACATGTCTATTATTAGAGTCTGTGAGAGTGTGTGTGAGTATATTGCACAGTCTCACTGAACTGATTTCTCCAAACAACAGTCCAGCTCTGGCCATTGGCGCTGTAGCAGATCGCGGCCGAATTCTGCCCGCCATGGTCTTCATATTCCTCTTCGCAACAGTCGTCTACTGTCCCATTGCATATTGGACCTGGAACTCCGTACGTCTTTCGGTCGACATCTCGTCCTGCGCCGGTTTCTATTCCAATTTTCCAATCTCGAACCCCCAACATTAGCGCTGACTGTTCATGTCTATCCAGAACGGCTGGCTAAATAAACTTGGAGCCCTTGACTTTGCTGGTGGTGGTCCCGTCCATATCTGCAGTGGCGTCGCCAGCTTGGCCTACTCCATCATGCTCGGCAAGCGACACGGCTATTCCACCAGCCACGGCCTGCCGTACCGCCCTCACAGCGTCACAAACGTTATCCTCGGCACCGTCTTCCTCTGGGTTGGCTGGTTCGGCTTTAACGGCGGCTCTGCACTGGCTATCAACCTCCGCGCCATCATGGCATGCTATGTAACCAACCTGGCTGCCTGCTGCGGTGCCATCACATGGATGGTCTTGGATTTCAGACTAGAGAGGAAGTGGTCGTACGTATTCCTCCCTCTGCTCCTATACAGTTCTTGCCTCACTCAGAAATCTATCCTGCATGTTCGGCGATAACACAAAGCAAGAAACAAGAGGAGTTCCTAACAAAGAGACATCTAGAACAATCGGTTTCTGCAGTGGAGCAGTTTCGGGCCTCGTAGCCATCACTCCCGCGGCCGGCTACGTCGCCCCATGGAGCGCAGTGATCATTGGTATCGCCGGCGGGGTTTGCTGCAACCTAGCAACCAAGTTCAAGTACCTCATAGGCGTCGACGATGCTCTTGACATTTTTGCCGTCCACGGCGTGGGGGGTATAGCCGGCGGCATCATGACGGGCGTCTTTGGATCGTATGTTTATTTTCTATCTCTTTGCTTCTCCCGCTCTTGTTCACTCCCAACATAGCCCCATCATCACCCACGGGCCACCATCATACCACCACACCACCCTCTTGAGTCTTGAGTCTTGAGTCTTGAGTCTTGAGTCTTGAGTCTTGAGTCTTGAGTCTTGACTGATCGCCCACGTTCCTCTGCCGCTAACAAATCAATCAAGGTCCTACATCGCAGGCCTAGACGGCAACACATACGCCCCCATTGGCTGGATCGAAGGCCACTGGGAACAAATGGGCTACCAACTCAGCGGAATCTGTTCCTCCGCCCTCTGGAGCTTCACCGTCAGCTCCCTCATCCTCTTCCTCATGAACCTCATCCCCGGCCTGAGTCTCCGTGTCTCCGTCTCGGGCGAAGAAGCTGGCGTCGACTCGGAAGAATGCGGCGAGTACGCCTATGACTACGTCGAGCTGACCAGGCACGTCTCCGACTCCATCTCCTCAGGCGTCCTATCATCCAATAGCTCCATGCACGAGAAGACGATCCGGGAGACTATGTGAAGGAGATCCGAGAAAAGGGCGGCGGATGATTCGCAACTGTGTGTTTGGGTTTTCGGATCTCAACAAGGAACGGTCTGCCCAACTTTATGAAATCACACCCCGGGGAACTTGCTTTGCTTTTTTTCGTTCTTTTTCTCTTCTTCTTCCGTGATCTTGACCCTTATCTTTTCATGTACATACAAATGTATAGTTATTTCCATGTCCCGTATATATCCATGATATAGATCCATCTATTTCGTTGTCGGCTTAGCTGGCTGAGTTGGCGCCACAGTTACTCAACTTTCGTTCCAACTTGAAGCTGGAGTCATCGAGACCAGCACTGAGCAAGGGGGCCATGCGTTGAGGCAAGCGATGTCAACAGGCGTGCTTTTATGCGGTTCGATAATCATTATTACTGAGAAATGAAACCTAGAGGTACCTATGTGACTAACAAACATACAGTACCTACCTACATAGGTACCTACATAAACTCCACCTTTCCATCTCTGCATGAAACCTTGCCGCAGGTCCTCGTGCTTGACTCTGCCCCCAAATGGAGTCTTCATTTCCGCACCGGTGGAGAAAAGTCGCGGATCGTCCCGCTCTCCGTCTCTTATATTACATAGTTAGCGGATGGAATCTCTCTAACTTTCACGTATGTACCTAGCTTCCTTCCAGGAGCTCAGGAACTCCAGGCCTTTTTACGGAGTACATGTGTATATATCTGCGGCTGCCTACAGTGTCAATATTAAGGGGTGAGACAACGTTTATTGAAGAGCGCCAATCTATGCATGGTCGATGTGGGCGGCCACTCCGTAGTACATACGCTCATGTACTTGCCAAGAAGTCCCCAACTGCCTTCGATTTCTCCATTTCTAGTGTACAAAACTCGCACAAGGACATCTGCTGCTGCGGCGACGCGTAAACCTTACACGCGGCACCGTGAAAAGTGTCTTCAACTTGATATTCCTAAAAGCCCGTGTGGTATACCTGTATCCGTTGTTGTTCATGACTGTCATTTCTGTGCTCCCGTAGCAGGGCAGACAGGGTTCCTCCCAAGAAAACTAACTCCTTATGCATATTGCCTGACTGAACGAATTCCACTTGCATTGACAATGCTAAACGGCGATCAGACTGTTTTGTATTGTTCCGATCACGGCATTTTTACACGCTCAAAAGACGAAAATAAAGAAAAACAAGCCTCAGGAAAACGAAAACTAAACCGTATCAGGATATTTGTTCAAATTCCTGCATCGTTCGACGGGCCAGGAAATTCTTCCTCTCGGCATGTGCACCGAGATGATGTGAAAAGCCGGTTTTGACTATTCTTCAATGTTCCCATGTTGGTGCATAGTGGCCGTGCTGGCTCTATTGGCCATATTTGTTGCAGTGGCCGATGGCGCTCTCGACGGCCTTGGCTGAGCAGAAAGTGTTGCTATGCTGGCTTGCGCCCGTTCATGAGCGTTCAGAGGCGCAGATCCAGATGCCGGATGGTTGCTCATGAAGCCTGAGAACGTCATTGGTGCCATGCCAGCCGCCTGGTGATATTGATTGTGCGGCAAGTGCTGAAGCATCGGGTGGGCGTGGCTCGAAGACGCAAACGAGTGGTGCTGCTGGCCGGCCTCTGTTGCCAGAGATGGCACTGGGTTCGATTGTGTTGCAGACGCCAGCGGCAGAGCAGACGCTTCACTCGAGCCAGTAGCACCAACTCCATGCTGCATGTGATTCTGTACTTGCGCATCGACTACCGCATCGCTGCCATCGAGTCCCTCAAAGTCAAGCTCTTCTTCGGCCATTTCATCATCGAATGTCTCGCCCTCAGCAGAGTTGAGATAGTATGCCATAGCCTGAGACCGTCTACTTACCGCACCACGAGTCCAATGGCTGCCAGCTCGATACTGTATGCTTTCCCTCAATTCTTCGAATCGCGGCGACGTATTCAGGAAATCTCTGAACTGGGACACCATGTTGCCAGAGAAGACGCAAAAGACGTCTCTTTGGTGCTGCGTAAACTCTGCGAGGAGGTAAGCAAGGGACAAACGAGTTCAGACCTGCCATAGTTGATTTCGACGTGAAACTTACCAGCCGGCGCCACTCTACAATAGGCTTGAAAATCGTCCCGCTGGAAGGCAGCAACACCTGTCAAGCTTAAGTGAGTAAGTCTCGGACAGGAATTCAGCAGCCGCATGATGCTCTGTAAGGCTCGTTAGAATCATGTTCTCGGTACTTCGTGCAGCATGGTGGTGGCAAGGATTGGGCGACCGTACCTTGAGGGTCAAATTCACACAGTAGCTCAGATGAACACGCTCCAGGCTTGGCGTATAATACTCCCCGCCTATGAATATACCGCTGGTGTCTCGTCGCACTCGCGGACGATAGGCGGTCTCAGCCAAAGCAAAGACAGACTCGTCTGTGATGGAATTGCATTTGACGAGGCCTATTCTCTTCAGCTTGGGAAGCAGAGAGAGCCTCTTGATGGAATCGTCAGTAAGGTTCGAGCAACATCCTAGGTCAATGTAGCGAATGCGATTGCAGCTGTGAACGAGCTTCTTCACTCCTTCATCGGTAATCTGTCCACAATGGCCCAAATGCACATAATGCAGGTTCTTGCCAAGATTCGAGATAGCGTTTACAGCAACATCAGTGATGTTGCGGCATTTGGCGAGAACGAGATTGCGAAGCCGGGGTGCCACTTCGACAATCTTCTCCACCGCAGCATCTGTGAGGCGAGTGCACGACGTCAAGTCCAGGATACGAAGATGTTCGTAGACTCGCTTGTCGGGCAGGTTCAGAAAAGCGCCATCGTCGATCAGCTCGCAGCCGGCAAGCCTCAACTCGCGCAGGCAACTGCCCTTTGACAAAAGAGAGACGATTGGGTCGTTGCCGATCTGAAGACATTGGTATAGATCGATTTCGAGGATATTGGGGCACTGCTCAGCAAATGCTAAAACAGCATCGTCACGGAGTTGCACACATTCGTTAAGTTTGAGCTGAGAACATGTCAGTCCAGAATGCTACCTTGGCCAAGGAGATCTTGCATAGTCAATACGCATTGATTAGGGTTGGAAGCCTCTCACCCTCTTGATATACTTGCAACTTTTTGCCAGGTGAATCATACTCTCATTGGATATGTTAACACACCCAGAGATGTTGAGGCCTTGCAGCCTCTTGCAGTTCTGGGCAATGGCGAGGATGGACTTATAGGTGATGTTGCAGTCGTTTGAAATATCGAGAGCCAATAGCGAAGGACTGTTAGTGACGAGAGCGACGAGGCCAGAGTCAGTGAGTCCCCGACAGTTCGTCAGCGTCAATCGCTCGACTCTCGTACACGAGGCCAAAGGCAGTATGCTCCCATCGTTGACCTTGTCGGCAAGGGCAGCTAGATTGAGACGCTTGATGAAGTCCCGGTATCTGAAGTAAGGGTGTTCGCGACCTAGAGTCTGGCAGATGCTATGATGTTTTGGCCAGTTGGTGCATGCCGGCCGGTGCCACAACAGGTCGACGGCGTTTCGAGCCCACCGTTTGGATACGAGCATGCAGTGGTACAGATCTGAGGTGGCGCCAAGTTTGGCAAAGATGCTGATGAGGATTTCGTTGGGCAGCCGACTTATGGGAGGCCAACAGGAGTCATCGACCTGCATATCTTGGAAGTTGGGGACGCCCAAGGAAGACTCGGAATCGTTGGCACCGAGAAAGAAGTCGGACTCTTCGTTGTCGGCGGGGGCTGGAGAGGCGGTAGAAGAGGACGAGCGAGAGTCCCGCGGGTCCTCGGGCGTGGTGCTAGGACTCCGATACATGGTGTTTGGCGGCGCGGCGGAAGGAATCATGGCGACTTGAGCGGAAAGGAGCTGTCGGCCCGCGAGCTGGCTTGAGGTGATTGTCAGATTGCGGGGGAGAGCGACGGTCGGCGTGACCACTGAGTCCTGACGACGGCGTCCCGAGGCACCCAGTCAGCCAAGTTGGAGTCTGGACAGTCCCAGTACTAAGGGCGCTATCAGGCACCAAGGGCCTGAGATGCTGGGCGAAAGGCGATGCGATGGAAAGACGGTAGAAGAGCGGTACGGTCGAGAGCTCGATCGATGTCGGTCGATGATGGTAAGTATGGAGAAGGGAAGGGCGAGTGTCAGTCAGCGGACTGATGGCGAGAGATGAAGGGCTGGGAGCCTCCGCAGGTTTCCCGTGCCCGTCACTGCCGCCGTCACTGCGACCAACTGTACCTAGGAATGTGGTGACCCAAGTCACCCAACAGCAGGCCCACATTGACGCCCCATCAACTCCCGCTGAGTCCCGCATCAACTCCCGCTTCCATTTCCACTTCCCGTCTTGCAAGTTGTCAGTGCCCAGATAATTCATTTCAACTGTCCTTTTCAAGGTTTGTTCAAGGTCCTATCAAGGGTCCTTTCCGAAACCAACAAGGGACAGATGTGCGACAGCAAATTATGATGGCCGTGGTGTATTCACATCATACACGTCAGCCATCGCTTGCGACTTCGGCCTCATGGACCTCAGACGGTCAGACCTGGTCGCCTGGGTATGTAGCACTTGCGAGTCGCGACTGGGACTCGCCTGTTGCCCCGTGGCTGACGTAGGTACTTAGGTATATCTGCACGGTTGGCATTCAAGAGGCGCCGCGCGGGAGCGAGATCAGCTTGAGCTTCGATGCTGTCGGCTTGCGCTGGTCTGGCATTGGTATGGGCCATGGCATTGGTATGGCCCAACAGGTATCCTCCATTTCGCATCATCAATGTGAGAGCCTAGAGGTTTGCTAAATACGGCCGCCGTCGATGGTAGATCGTTCCATGAACACCAATGACGAAAACATACATATACACAAAAAATGTTTTATATGTAAAATCACTCATTCAGCCCAGCGTGCCCAGTGTTTCACACGGATGCCGATACTAGATGTGTGTTTGGGCCTCCTGGCCTGAGATCATCTACCATGTTGCCAATGAGCCATGTTACCCCTGCACCTGCGGTGCGATATTCTGTAAGTTGCTTTAGGGGAGGTGGCTGCCGCTTCTATTCCCTCTCGCGCTCTGCCTGCAGCCCGTCATTCGTTCGCGATTCGTGAGTGAGGATGCAATAGTTTACATAGGAGGTACCTTAGGTACCTACCTTTATTGCAAGGCAAGCTCCCAAAGTCAAACTCTCATGATTGGCGCGAGAAAAGAACATAGCGTG
This sequence comes from Claviceps purpurea, assembly GCA_029405325.1. Taxonomy (NCBI): domain Eukaryota; kingdom Fungi; phylum Ascomycota; class Sordariomycetes; order Hypocreales; family Clavicipitaceae; genus Claviceps; species Claviceps purpurea. The sequence continues at coordinate 3,528,701 of CM055782.1, read as the reverse complement.
GCGTCGGAACAGTCTATTGGTCAGGACCAGAACCACTTGCGTCACACCTTTTTTCGCCATCACATCCACTCAACTTCGGCTTATTAACGGACAATAGGTACGCATGCCGTGCAAGCGTCATAGCACGGCACAACCGCATCTTCAATTGTCAACTTCGTCTGCCCAATGCTTCGATCACGGGTAATTCGCTCTCTTGCAAGGGCATCAGCCCGTCCGGCCCCGGCATCGACACCCCGCGGCGCGCGTTTCTTCGTGACCAGTACTCACACTCGATCGACTCGGGCTACCCAAGACCTTGACCTAAACAAGCTGGCAGAAAAGCATCGAGACTATGAGAGTAAGCGCATTGCGTTTCTATCCGCTGGTGCCATCGCCGGCGTCGTCTCCTTCATATATACCGCGTGGAAGCTGAAGCAGGCTCTCGATGCGGAGGCCGAGCATGGCAGCACGGCCGTGCTGTGTGACTCCTCCATTCCCACCGAAACGTTTAAAACCGAGGCTGGCGAAAAGCGAAAAGTTGTGGTTCACGATGAGCATGGCCGAGAGGTTGTCCCCACGGGGCATAGTGTGGTTCCGGCCTTTCCCCGAACAATAGAAATCGACGTCCCTGGAAACACCCACGAGTCGCCAGACGGAACTATTGCCGCCTCCATTGCCCAGCAGACAGGCACGGAGTATACCCTCGTCGGACTGGGCATGAGGACAGTCACCTTTCTCGGTATCCAAGTATACTTGGTGGGATTCTACGTGGCCACACAAGACGTCGAACGTCTCCAGCATTACCTCGTCAAGAAGATCAACCCCCTGGCGAGTACCCTCATTCCTTCCGAGAAGGACGCTTTACGCAAGGCTCTACATGACGCCACCGAGGGCGAGCAGACTTGGGATTCTATTCTGCGAGAAGCAGGATGTCGCAGCGCATTCCGCGTCGTCCCCGTCCGTGACACCGACTTCCACCATCTTCGCGATGGCTTCGTCCGTGCGATCCAGGCGCGTTCTGGCTCAGATAAGGCATGTAACGATGACGCGTTCGGTGCAGCCATGAAGGATTTCAAAGCTCTCTTCAACAGGGGACAGGTGCCCAAGAAGAAGGAATTGCTGTTGAGCCGAGACGCTCAGGGCAAGCTTGATGTCATGTATGGCGAGGGCGACCTCAAGATCAATGCCCCCAAGAGTCTTATGGGGACCATTTCCGATGAGAGACTGTCAAGACTGTTGTGGCTCAACTATTTGGCTGGAAATAAGGTCGCTTCCGAGGGGGCGAGAAACAATATCATTGAAGGCATTATGGAATTTGTGGAGCGGCCCGTAGGCACTGTCGCAACTCAAGTTGTGTGAGGTGTACCAGATGGAGTTGTACGAGATGGGAACGGGAACGGGAACGGGCATGTACTACTATAAGCTAATCAAACTCGATTGACCGTCATCGTCCGTTGCTTTACAAGGTCCTGCTCCCACACTGGCTACTTCTTGTCTACGATGTGGTGTACCGTGTCACTGGAGCGCAAGTCAATTTGTGTTTTGATTCACGAATACTACTTTTGAAATTATTCCAAGTTGCTATCCATTTTTTTTAGCCTCATCTAATATTAAAGCCGTGCCCTGAATGGAAGGAACACATGCAGCGAATCAGCAATAGCTCATTATACAAGAAGACCAGTGGTCAATCGAGAAGTCGCAAGACATGGAGCCCCGAATCTTGTCTTACTCCTGGATCGCACCCGCTTCTTTTAGTAGGGACTCGAGCTTGCCGGCGCTCTGTAGATCCTGAATATCGGAGTTGCCACCAATGTGCTTCTGCTTGATGTAGACGTTGGGAACGGTGCGCTGGCCACTGATCTCCTCAAGTGAGTCTTGCAAAGCGGAGCCGTCGGCTGTTGAGAGCTGTTAGATACTCAAATGCGTACCATTCTATCGAAACGGGCATTCAATGCCATAGGCCATGGCGTTGAAGGAGGAAGACTCACGCATCTTGTCAAGCTCCATGAGCTCGTATTTGGCGTTTAGCGCATCCAGAGTTCTCTTCGTGGCGTGGCAGTAGGGGCAATATGACTTGGAGAAAAGAACTGTAGGACACAGAAGAGGAGTAGATAGAGTCAGCAGGCCATTATGCTTTGTTTTCTTCAGAGCTTCGCTAAATGCAAAGGAGCTTGGGTTCTTATCAGGGCCTGCGCCTGTAGAATACCACCAGGAAGCACATACCAACAGCGGAGTTCTTGATGGCCGCTTGGACCTTGACGCCCGCTTGAGTCATTGCTGCTGGACTTGAGGATCGTGCAGAAGAGAAGAAGGAACGGAAGACGTTGAGCATGGAGGGTAGTAAGAGCAAGGATTAGATGCCGAGAACAATGCGCTGGCGATATTGTCTATGCCTTCTTTTCAAGTCCTCTGGATGTGTGGGGATCATGTTTGCGTACCTAATCGGGGAGCGGGGACCGGCAATTGGCGTTTCAACAGGGTGGGCACTGGGAACCTTCGAGTCCATGATGCAAGGACTGAGAGCGCACTTCACCGTTGTATGGAGAAGGGTAGGCAGGCCTCGGCTCGCCGGGAGCTTTAGGGACGGCGAGACCGACATGGTGTTGTCATTCTGTATGTACGTATGCGCTTGTCTTGGTGGAAGAAAGCCCATTCAAAAGCAAAAAGTCTTTGCATTGCAGGCCGAGTAGGTACATATTTCACGCATCCATCCGGGTTACGGATTGGTCTCCGGGCGCACTTGGCGCACCTGACAAAGTTGAAGGAAAGGTAGGTAGCCAAGCAAAGCACGGAATACTTACATACATACGCTACATACCTACCTATGTACCTAGGAGGTTACTCCGTACGTGTTCCGTAAGTCCGTAGGTACAAGCTATGTACATACAAGTTACCTAGGTGTTGTACAAGTCGGCCGCCCGAGTCGCCAACTCGCGTTATCACCTGACCCAGTCTAAGCTTCATCCCCTGCCGCATTGAGCTTGCGCCTAATTTTTTTCCGGCCTCACCAACTCGTTGTCCTGACTTACCTTCCAGCGGTCCTTCAGCCTTATCCCCAGCTAGCTTTCAGGCACGCCATTTCTGTTGGTGCGCTTGTTTACACATCACCGTCAGTTTCGCCGCGTCGGGAGACAATCCGCGCTGCGGTCGAGCGTGTGCTCAGGGGTTCGGAGCAACATTGAACTGACGAGCTGCAGCACACAGTCGCCGGTTTCGCCAGCATCGGTTCGAAAGTACCGAACGTCTACCAACCTTCGCAAGGCACCGAGACAATAGCCTCAACTCCCGCAGCATCGATTACTACACATCACCAGTTGCAGAGTGAGGAAGAGGTGTCCTGTTAAGGGTCACCCTCACCACCCGACGGCAAGGTGGATTCCAGCCAGCCCATCGCGGCAACCTCTGGTGCCATCCAGAACTTGACGTCGTACCTAAACGGCACGCTGGCCAACCTCGGTACCGCGATCCAAGGATCAAGCCAGTACATTTTGGAGACACTGGGCGTTCCTCCGACTCTTGTCTACAGCAGTCTTGCTGCTCTCGTCGCACTACCTCTGACCATGTCAAGATATGGCTGGTCGCTGAACCGTGAGCAGAGCTCTCCTGGCAGTTCCGCGACGGGCGGTGGTGTCCCGGCCGTGAGGGACGAGGACTTCAGTTACATCACGTCACAAGATTTAGAAAATTCTTCATTTTTCGAGACACCATCAGGAGCAAGACCCCCGGCCGCAGAAGACGACGTACTCATCATCAAAAACAGAGGAGTCACATATCCCACGCATTTCCCCGCATATACTATCGGAGATGGGAAACTACGCGTTCAGGATGTCCGCGACCGGGTGGGGCGGATGTTGGAACTATCCGAGCGAGCCTCACGCCGCATTAGGCTGCTGTATAAGGGCAAGCAGCTTGAGAACTCTGAAGCTGCTGTGCGGGATTACGGCGTCAAAAATAAAAGCGAGCTCATGGCGGTTCTCGCGGATGTCCGAGACAACAGCAACACGTCGGGTGAAGAGATTTTGATTGTCGACGACGACTCCGCGCCTCGCCCCAAGAAGAAGAAGAATAGGAAGAAGAAAGGGGGCAAAACCAAAGGTGATGGTAGCTTGTCCAATAGCAGCCCTCGCGAGAGCTCATCAAATGTCGATGGCGCTTCACCTACCCCAGGTGCAGGCCCCATGAACAGACTAGAGGAGCTATACAACGAATTCTCCCTCAAGCTTCAGCCTCTATGTAAAGCCTACATTGACGCACCTCCCAGGGATGCAAAGAAGCGTGATGATGAGCATAGGAAGCTCACGGAGACGGTGCTGCAAAGCATTTTGCTGAAGCTGGATGAAGTCGACGCTGAAGGCATCGCGGAAGTGAGAGCGAGAAGAAAAGCGTTGGTGGCGGGAGTGCAGGATGTTCTTACACGCTTGGATGCAGCCAAAGCTAGTTAGAGGAAGCGGATGCGTCTGCTTTGCACCATTATCAATACATATACCAAAAGCAGGAAAAGATAATGTTGATTATCAGAGGATGGCGCGATAAATAGCGCGAGGTACGTCGTTTCCTACATGGCGGGCAAGCAAAGCGCAGATGTATCGCAAGATGGACATGTGACATATCGTACCGTGATGCGCATCGTGTGCCATCACACCACGAGTCTTGATCTTGATGGGCAAGTTAGATGGTTGCTGTGGCCCAATTGACGATGCTGCACGCGGCTGCGGTTGAGTCAACAACTAAATTGGACTCTTCAAGCCGTAGAAGCCTTTTTATTCGATTTTTCATCCGACAAGGTCGTATGTGTATGTACTAGGATAAAGCTTCTCTGGCGAGGCCATATCAAAACAGTGGAATGAAGCGATCTTGGACATGTTCACAGATTTCACAGAATCACTGGTGCCTAGCATGTGATTCGGCAGGTTGATCTTGATTGGCCGCAGCAACCTGAGCATCGGGACTTTCGGTCCGCATGGAGTGAGTCCGCAAAGGTGTCCGGACTCCGGTGAAACTCCGGCGGAGTGAGGCGCACAGTAGGTCTCGCAGCCCTAAGCTCAACTAACACGCGTGGGCGGTGTTCGCTTGCCCCAGAACTCCACCAAGCTCATTTCGGTTTAGTCCGAGTGGTTCCAAAAGCACAACCAGCCTCAAGCGGAACTTGGAATTTCTCGCTATCAATCATTTGTTGCGACCACTTCATCAACATCCTCGCCCAGGGACTACTAACCCTAGCAGCACAATAACAGATTCTCGCCGGTCAGGTTGGAGGATTTGTGTGTCATCGACCTCGTCTGAGTAGTCGCCTTCTCTCCTCTGCTCTCCTTCACGAACACAAGAGAACCGATACGATGTCGTCGTCATTCGAGCCGGTTGTGAGTACTACCATCAACGCCGTGATTCCTCATCACCGCACCGAAATTCTTTGGAGAGTGATCGAAGACGAAACTGCGGACGGAGGAGAAGCGTGCGCGGGCACACTTGAACCGGATCAACAGAAAATATCATGCACCGAATTGGGAATTTTATATCGTGTGCCCGCCGCGCCGCCACTTCGCCGAGTTCTCGTTGGAATCATTTGACACTGGATGACTGGAATGTGTAGAGAGGGTATACATCAGAGAGATCAGTTGTCTAATTACGATTTCGCAGGTTGTCGTCGACGGCAAGGGCCACTTGCTGGGCCGTCTTGCCAGCATCGTCGCCAAGCAGCTCCTCAATGGCCAGAAGGTGGTCGTTGTCCGCTGCGAGGCTCTCAACATCTCCGGCGAGTTCTTCCGCGCCAAGCGTACGTTCGAATATGCATCTCCTCATCCTTTCCGCGTCGACCCCCGAATGATGGCGACCACGGATTTCGACCGAGAACTGACACTCGCATAGTCAAGTACCACGCCTACCTGCGAAAGATGACCCGATACAACCCCACCCGCGGTGGTGAGTTTTCTCCTTGTTCCTCCTCGCCGAGTGTCGTGGCCTCGATCTGTCGCTAACGGAAAATCAAGGCCCCTTCCACTTCCGCGCTCCTTCCCGAATCTTCTACAAGGCCGTCCGCGGCATGATTCCTCACAAGACCGCCCGTGGCGCCGCTGCTCTTGAGCGTCTTAAGGTCTTCGAGGGCGTCCCCCCTCCCTACGACACCCAGAAGAAGATGGTTGTTCCCCAGGCTCTGCGCGTTCTCCGCCTGCAGCCTGGCCGCAAGTACTGCACTGTCGGCCGTCTGAGCCACGAGGTTGGCTGGAAGTACCAGGATGTTGTTGCTCGGTATGTCATGGATTCTTTCCCCCGTCCAGTTGAGAGCAGATCTCTCAAGGACTTGTAAGGATAGCGGAATAGAGACTAACAATGGCGATAGTTTGGAGGAGAGGAGAAAGGCAAAGGGTGCTGCCTACTACGAGCGCAAGAAGGTTGCCGCTCGACAACTGTCCGATGCCAAGAAGAACGCCTCCGTCAAGGCCGAGACCACGAAGGCCCTTGCGAGCTTCGGCTACTAAGCGTAACCATTCATACAACCCCTCGATCACAATTGTGATCAAGGTGACAAGAAAATAAAAAAAATAACATCGCATTCGTCTTGTATCCTCTCTCGTGCGGTTGTTTCCGTTGGCGCGGCCGGTCACAACCGGACTACTCTTTGATTTTGCTAAGTGACTGGCAAGGGCGGTTGGGCGGCAAGGTGGGAAGATAAGGGTAGTGGACGGGGTTTTGTTTCTCAATGATCTGCATGATATCTGGTCGTCGAAGGAAAAGCAACAAGGAACCGATGCCCAAAAAACAAATAAAGTACAGGAACCAAACGTTTCTTCAGACGGCTCGAATAACGTGTTGATATTCGCACAGAGTCACAGGTTGCACGGGTGCGTGAGGATAGTGTGGTCTTCATGTCTTTTGTTTTGCGGGCAGAATCCCGGTGGGCTTTTTACTTCTTCCTTCAATGGCTTCTCTGTAGTACTGTCCTCTTTCCTCGTCTTCGGTCTCTAATGTCCTCTCTGGGGTATCAAAAGAAAAGGGAGAAAAGGGAAGGAACAGGAAAGCAGAAACTTGAGAGATGAAACTTAATCCGCTGCGGCTTTGTTCCTCGCCATGTTTATACCCCATTGTCCAAGGATGCCAAATCTTGATCACTCTCATGTTGGTCTACGATGAACGGGGGCTGGAAAGAGAACTAAGCTTGTCTTTGGAAATGAAAGGCTATGAATAGATGGGTTGTATGGTGCCTCTTTTTTTTTCTGACATGCCTGGGCTGGACTTGGTGACTTGGCATTTTGGCACCATAGGAGTGGGCGATGGAATCATGTTGGTTCCAGGTTTTGCCGTAATATTCTTTCAAGTTTTCTATACCTACACACGCATACACACATCTTCACTCCGCATCGTCCCTTCTTAAATGGTGTGTTCTACACTGTGACAAACAATCGAGGGCGCTTGAGGTGCGTTGCTTCGCGAATCGCGACGATCCAATTACCCGCAGGCATGATGTCACTGAATTCCCACCGCCAGGGGCTGGTGCGTCACTCGTCGAGGGGGGGGCCTCGAATTGCGCTCCCCAGATTTGTCTACCTAGATTTCCTCATCTGGTCCGCTTTTCCGCAGCCTTTGCAACCCAGCATTCAATTCTAGACCACATGATTCCATTGGCGTCAATTCAGCTCGACTGGCAATCTCCTAATGGACAAAATACGAGCGTCTTTGTTGTTCGCCGAGCTGAAGCACAGGGTAGCGAGTCACTCTGGGGCAAAATGGGGACCTTGATTATCGAGTTGTAACTTGTGAGGGCTGTAAGTGTTGCGATTGATGTAATTCACATTATTCAACTTGGACCTCAGCGTTGAGTCTTCTCTCGGGCAAAGCTGCCAGCCCTCTCCTTGTGAGGTCTTTCTTCCGCGTAGCGATCACGTCTCAACTTAGGTACAATGTAGGTATGTACCTATGTACGTACTCCGTACTCTACGTCAGTTTCCCCTGGTCTGGAGCCAAGCTTTCCTACCACATCTACCGTCTACGTACAGCTTCCGACATCGCATGCAAAGACGAGGAGCTGGAAAGAGCTACGTGCCTAGAGTGCGCAAATAGCTCGAGTGAAGTTGTCGCAGTATCTTGTACATATGTGCCTATGTACGACTCACTGCGCCATCTTGCTCGATCAACTGACAACAGGGGGCCTGCCGCCTGAGGGGCTTCTTCGGGTATCGGCCAACAATGCGCCAAGACGCCGGATCCCACAGTCATGTGCAGATAAGATAAACAACTTTCCCGAGCTAGAAAACGTAACTTGTCCTTCCGCCCGTTTGCTGTCACCAGCCTCAAAGTATACCACTGCCGCCTACCTACCTATCTTGCTTGTCTTCGAGAACACAACCCAACGATTCGCCCCCACGCTGCAACCAGAAATCTTTAACTCCGCTGAACAATTCTGGACATCGACGCTTTCTGTTTCCCCCTGGTCATAACCCCACAAAAGAAGACCGTCGCGAAACGTCAAGGATCACAAGGATAAAGGACAACAGAGAAGGCTTCACCGCAAAAAAAAAAAGGCCAACAAGTGCAAGAAAAGAGAGAAGATAAAAAGAACAAAATCGCCCACCATGTCCGACCTAGACCACTTCGACCTCCTCGACCTCCACATGGATCCCCAATCCAAAACCATCACGACCAACAAATCCTCCCGCGCCCTCAACGCCGAACTCGACCACCTCAACACCCTCCACCGGGCCCTCATCTCCGCAGGCCTCAAATCCGGCGTCCCCGCCTCCCCCGTCCCCGTCAACAGCAAACGCAGCAGCCAAGTCGTCAAGCTCGGCGAGAACGGCAACACGGAATACCGCAAGGGCAAGCACGCTGAAGCTGGCCGCCTCTACTCCCTAGGCATCCAAATGGCCGCCCAGCGACCCTTCTGGGAACCCGCCGCGCTTGTACGGGAAGAACTCTCGGGTCTGTACGCTAATCGGGCTCAGGTGCACATGTCGCAGCAGAACTGGCCCGAGGGCGCTATTGATGCTGATGCGAGCGTCGCGGCGAAGCAGATGGGTAATCCAAAGGGCTGGTGGAGGAAGGGGAGGTGTTTAGTGGAAATGGGCCGCTTGGCTGAGGCGCGTGAGTGGGTGAAGAGGGCGTTGGAGGTTGAGGGAGAGGAGGTGGACTTGGTGGCGTTGCTGAAGGAGATTGAGGCATCTCTTCAGAAGGGTAGGATGTGAGAGGGGAGAGCAATAGTTGAAAAAGAAAAACTGGGACGAGTTACGGGGGTTTTCTACGGGTTGCTGGCTCTTTTAATATCGATTCTTCTTCCTCGGGTTCCTTGTTTTTCTTTCTGGTTTGGGTTTCTTACTATTGCCTTGCTAATGTCATGTTATATTCTATTGGTGTCATTGCTCTTCCACGAATGAAGAGGGTATATACTTATGATACTCCGTGTGTTGTGGGAGGCACGCAGCGAAAAGGAGGAGGACAGGGGTGACGAAGGAACGCGCGCAGGATGACCAGATGAACGCAATTGGAGTACCTAGCAGCTTTGCATCTTGACCTCTTGACTCTTGTTGTCAAAAAAATGGGGTGATGTAATCACTCTACCGTACTTCACCATCTCCAATACACGGAAGCCTCTCAAATTACTTCCACTGAAATGATTTCAACGAAGCATCACAATCGAGCCAGATAGGCCTGCCGCTCCTGCAACTCAATCACTGCTCTGGGAGACGACTCGATTTCCCTCCATGTTGTGTACCTCTCTTTAGCCAATGCCGCATGTCGTGTAGCAGCGCGAGACACCAATCTATTTATGATCTCCTCTTTAAACCCTATGAGTATGGCTCTCCAAGTCGTACTGCCTGGCGCACAAAACCCACGCAGGAAGAGGAGAAAAGAAACGTCTCCCTTCTATCTTGTCCTACCTTCTGTATCCTCCATCAATGTAGCGCCCACGAGTGAGGTCGAAGTCCAGAATAGGGTCTAGAAAACCGATGACTGCTATTAAAATGGCTCTCCTTTGCTGATGCAATTATGCTACAGCATTACAACTACTGGAGGAACCTCCTCCAGACTTGAACAATTGTGCAGAAAGAAACAGTTACCGTATGCCATTGCTTTACGATGACAGTGCCCTTTCATGGATATCGATATCGTCTATACGAAGAAATACAGAGAGAATGGCAGACGAGAGGAAGATAGAGAGATAGGTACAGGACTCTCAGGTGCAAAAAAAAAAGAAAAAATAACAAACAACCGGATTTCCATCCTGTGCCGTCCACGGACGAAGCTGTCGCCCCTCAATACCGGTCCATCGTCCTCGTCACATCCCAAGCCTGAGGCTAGCCGGTCCAAAAGAAAACGCGCTGCCCTCACAGCGTAAAAGTTGAAAACGTAGCCAGTTGTTCTGTCACCCCTACGTCAGAGAGCAAGTGCCAGATCGGTGCAAAACACACCCGCGCAGTCCACGTCAATCATTCAACCAAGGATAACTTGAGGAGCCCGTCGAAGATGCCCAGAGGAGTTTTACTGGGGTTTCTCATTGTTTTGTTCCTTCTCGCTGGCGGTGGTGCGACACGAGCGCATGACGGCATCCTGACTACTCATGCGGCGGTCGAGAGCTCGCTCAAGCTTGGCGCCAAGGGCCAACTTGCTCATGTTGTCTGTCTTTTCGTCGCTGAGCATGACACGTTGGGAAGAGAGGGCTTTATTCTCCATGCGGTCGAGATTTAGAGCAATGTCCTGGATCTCAGCCTGGGCCGAATTGTTGGTTTGGACTGTGGGAGAAAATGATGGCGCCATGCTGTAGGTGCTCAAGCGCGCAGAGGTTCTGTTCTGCCGTTGAGACATGTTGCTGTTAGAAAAGAGGAGTTTGAGAGTGCAAATAAACCAAGTACGGCGTAATGTGATTGAAAGACAAAAAGTAAAGTTGAACAGAAGATTTCTGGATTGCTGGTGGGAAAATGCGTTACAGCGTGCTAATGATGATGCCACTGGCAATCAAACATGACAGGCGGTTAAAGCCCCGAGAAGGTACAAATTACAGGTGTCAGCACTCCGTATGCAGACGACAGAATGTACGCCAGTTACGGACGAACCACAAGGCGCGGCGTAAAAACTAAACCCACTTTGAGCCGGACAAGGCAAAGATTTGAGCGCGCCCCTATTCGCGACTGAGGCCAAAGAAGGAGCAGAAGTAGTTCCGGGAAAGGGATTAGCCAGTCAAGACAAAAGACTGCATGAACAGAGACTACATGAACTAGACATCCAAGAAAAAGAAAAGGATCTCTTGGGGTCCGGGGAAAGAAAAGGATCTCTTGGGCAACAGAAAAGTACGCAAATAGGACAGGCAGGCAGGAGCTTGAACACATACCGACGGAGCCATGATGGGGCGCGATGACTCGAGCGAAGTGGGCATTTTTCTATGAATGACAGACCAGACTGGTCCTGGGCAGTGAATTTGACAAGCGGACTCGAAAACGACGAGAGACGGGGCCACTCTCGGCTAGTGACGTATAGTCACGCTGTTCCAAGATGGTCGATGGTAACTTGGAGCCTGCTGAAATTCTGTCGTTGGGACGGATGTTGAAACGATTGGATGGTTGCAGTACAGGAAGGATAACGTAGGCTTCCAGACCAATCACCAGTCACCAGTCACCTAACAATCTGTCAGGGTGACGATGAGCGAGTGGGAGTAGAGAAGTGCGGACAACGAGGAGTGGTGGCAGAGCAGCAGGTGGCAGAGCAGGTAAAAGAAAGGACAAGACGTCGAAGATGGAGGGCAGGACAGGCAGACAGGTATGTATTCGAAAGAGACGAGGAACAGGCACTGCCGCACTTGACGATGTCGATGAAGCAGTGGAACAACCTCGAGGGGTTGGGGATGGAACGGCCGAGGGAGAGACAATCATGAGGAGAGGAGCCACCTTGCATCATCAGGAGTCAGGACTCAGGACTCAGGAGAGGAGAGGCCGAGAGGGGTCTCACTGCTCAGTTGCACTGTCTCAGTAGGTACTGTACTGTACCTAGGTACATAGGTATGACCATTGACCATTGACAGGGGAGAAGAGGACCCCTGCAGCGCCCTGACCAGCCGAACGCGGGCCAGCGGCGGGCTGAGCGCTGCAAGTTGCAACTTGCAACGGACAAACGACTTGAGGCCAGGCGAGGGCTCGAGCTATTGGTCCATCGCCCGCGCTCCAAGTTCCTCCCTCTCTTCGTCTTCCTCCATTCCACACTCTCCATCTTCAAATACTCCAACTCCGAGTCTCCGACAGTGCCGGCGCGGGGGCCACGTTTTCCGGCAGCCACCAAGCCAGGCACAATGTCAGCCTGGCAAGGGCCGATGTTGTATTGTACCAGTCGAGTATGTACCAATGTAAGGTACCTCCTACCATACTTTACGTACATATGTATGTATGTACCTAATTCAAGTCGCCACACGCGCCGCAGACTGGAACCAGGGTGCGTCACCAGGGTTGCTGCAATGCACGGGAGACTTTAAACATCCACCACATAACTAATGTAATTGTCCTTCCTCTCTTCCCAAAGGGGTTAGTGTATGCAGCCCCCCTGCTAGCGCCTTGGAGGTACTTGGCTGGCTCACAGGATACATTCGCCTGAGACGTATCATCATGTATGTAGATAGAGACCACTATAATCTTGTGGCGAACTGGCGGTATATGATCGCCCGTAGGCTCAAGGATGGAATTGAATTTTGACGTTATAGTCCAATTGTAGATTTGAAGACTAATCAGGAACCTCGGTTTCTATAGAAAGTCGCAGACAAAAGCCGTGTTGGCCGTGTTATTACTACCTAATCTACTGACTGTCTGTGCTGTCATTATCAGCATGCTGCAGCCGGCCCAACTGTATTGTCGCGCCGGTATAGGAAATCTGAAGCTGTCATCGGCATCAGTATCAAAAGGCGTGACTGGCGCCCCAAGTTGAGGCCCTGAATGCTGGCTGCTATCGTCTCCCGAGCTCACCGTGGTTGCGGCGACACGGTATGTACTCTGTTACGCGCGACCGGCGGCGACGATGTGCGGTTTCGAGGTTATCTTCAGCGCCCTGACCGCTGTCGCCGTCAATATTGACATCAGTGTCACTGTCGTTGGCCTCCTGGCGCAGCAGGCGACTGACCGAGCTGTCGGAATCTTCATCCTCTGATGTGTTCCGGGAGGCAAGCCGCGCTGGGCTGTATGACGCGTCAAGCTGAGCGCACGACGGCTGCGTCGCGCGCGAAGGTCGCGGCGATGATGAGGTAGATGAGGAGCTCATTTTCAAGTCGAGAAATCGGAAGTAAAAGAGGTCGTTTGTATAGCTTCAAAAGCCAGGTCGCGAAGCTGATGATTGGCAGGTAGTGGTAGGAAGTCGCGGTGCCGTAATCTGTGTTTTGCTTTTCAAGCACGATGTACCTATCTGGTGAGGTGGCTGAGCCAGCCAAGTACCTCCAAGGCGCTAGCAGGGGGGCTGTATGCACTAACCCCTTTGGGAAGGAAGGGAGGACAATTACATTAGTTATGTGGTGGATGTTTAAAGTCTCCCGCAATGCACCAGGACGGGCAATTGCAGCGTTGGGTCAGCTTTGGGTACAGTACAACGTTGTCTGGATCGGACGGCTGAACAGCGCTTCTGGACTTTGGAGCTGGTGAGTCAAGATGTCAGCCTGTCTCGTGTTAGCCGCAAGTTGCAACCAGTTGATCCCAACTGAGAACTCCTTCCATGCTGTGCCTCATCGAGTCATCCCAAGTTCCCAACGCTAGGAACGCCTCCTCTGCGGCACGTGACTACCTAGTTCATTTCGGGAAACACGGGAACTGGATAAAACCACGGCAGCCTCGAATCGTGGCAGTTTACTTTTCCGCACCCCTGGATGCGCACCCCTCGCGCGCACGGACCCCCCGAGACCGAGATCGCAGCGGCCAAACAGCGAAGGTGGATCCACGAGGGGTCTCATTGGCTGCAGCGTTCTCAGCGGCAATGGCACGCTCTTAGAGTGTTGATGACTTTTGCAACGGTTGTAGAATCTGCTATGTATATATGAATCTGCTATATATACGTGTAGACGCCAGAGGAGATTGTAAATGTCCTTGCTCTTCATGATGACACCATGCTCGCGCTTCATGAACAGTTTAAGGACACGAGGAGGTTGGCCAGCGTCGGACAGCGCAGCCACCAAGGCTTCATGGTTCTTTCGACTGCGCCGACGGTGACCCACGAGGGCAATAGGATTACTCGGTCCGTGATTATGAATCCTCGTCATCGTCTGGCAGAGACAGAGTTCGAAGGGGCCGGTTAAGTCAGAGGGATCAGACGCTACTGCAGCAACCTTCCACTTGCAATCGGTCTTGATCGTGTGGCGCCGTGAATCTGCCTTGCGTCGGCCATCTTGCTTACGACCACGACAGCAGCGGAAGAACAGCCTAGACATCTTGCCAGTGGACTCGTTCTTCCTGCCATACCACTTCGACCGAGCGACGTCGAAACCAAGCGGCATGGCAAAGTCATGTAGATAAGACTCCAGCGCTCCGAGCGAGGCGAACGTCTGCTCTTGTGGAAGGCCTGGCTGACCAAGAGAGCCCTCGTCTTCGCTATCAAAATCGTCTTCTTCGACCTCCATCTTGTCAATGTCCTCCACGTTGGCCTCCTTCTGCTGTAGGGCGCAGTCCGATTCAGTGTCATCATCAATGGTGATGGGGTCCGCCGGCGCAGCGTCGTCTTCGATGGTGATGACCTCCGCCTGCCACGGCGACGGTGAAGGCGGTGACGGCGTGAGGTCCTTCAGCAGCGCTTTAATGTGCTCTTTGTTGGACTCCATTGTGATGGCGGTGATGGATGGCGGTGATGGCGGTGATGACGGTGATGACGGTGATGATGGTGATGATGGTGATGGCGGTGATGACGGGTAACAACGTTGTGCAGCTTGTTGTGGAAAGGTTAGTTGTAGAGTCACGTGTGCATTGCCGGTATCGGCCTCGGGGGTCCGTGCGCGCGAGGGGTGCGCATCCAGGGGTGCGGAAAAGTAAACTGCCGAATCGTGCTGTCAGCACTCAGCAGCCGTCATGAAGTCTCGGAGACATGAAGATGCTCGGCCAAGGGTTCGTTAGTTGATCACGTCAAGTTTATACGGAGTACAGAGTACATAGGTACCTACGGAGTAATTTACAGTCAAACCCCGATATAACGATGCGTTATAAAACGATATCCTCACCTTAACGATAATTTTGGGCCTCAATTTTTGAAATTCCCCATAGAAAACCTATCCGATAAAACGATATTTCGATATAACGATGGGATTTTGGTCACTTTTACGTTATCGTTATATCGGGGTTTGACTGTATCAAGTTATGTTGTAACTTGCGTGGCGCCGTTCCCCGCCACGCACCTCGGAGACTTTTCGACATTTCCGGGACGGGCTGAGCCAAAGTCTTCCAAGGAAAACAAAAACATTCTACCTACATATCGAGATACGACTGGCCGCCTAAGTACGATGTAGGAAGCAAGAAGTCAACGCTCGAACGTCAGGTCATGGACGGCTCAGTCGTGTCGTCTCTTGGACAAATCTTCAAGGAACCCAATCGAGAGACCCCTGCCCGCCTTTGGACAATGGCTACCCTGGTCACCCTGCAGGCTGCGGCCTCGGAACCCGGCTCGAGCCGTTGGTCGATTGCAAGTTTGCAACATGGGATTTGTGTAGGTATGTATGTACCTACGTTTACTCTGTACATACCTCTTTGTATGTACATACCTAGACTAGGTACCTAATGTACAGTACCTAGTGCGAGGCTCATGCATACCTATTTACCTATATCGTGAGTCCTACCTACCTAACCTACTGAGGAAACAGTAAAGCCTACCCTCAGAAGGCCCCTGCCTGGTAGGCTTTACTATACCCTCCTACCTACTCGCCCCCCCTTTGAAATTCGTGCCTGTGCGATATAAAAATCAGCTCATCATCAGCTTTCCATCCTCTGTCCTCGAACATCAAAGCCAAACTCTGCAGAATGAGGGGGGAGGGGGAGCGTGGTGGCATTGTAGCTTGCAAAGGTCAGCGCAGTTGTCGCAGCATTCATGGTTGCAGGGGACGTGATATTCTTCTCCTCTTTCCACCTCATCACTGCCGACTGTCGTACGCCTGCGGCGTATGACTTTGCTGAGTACACCGAGTCAAGCGATCTGGGCCACCAAAGCACTCGCAGCATGTCCGAAATTCACTGAATTTGCACGTGTTTTTCGGGCACCTGGACTTCATACGTGTGTTCGCAAGGCTGCTTTTGACGATGCGCAACACACAACGCGACAAATATCGTACTCAGTCATCAAACTGATGATCGTGTCCGTGATACGAGTGGGATAGAGCGGCGGAGAGCGCTTTCAAAACTCCGCGTCGTTGTTTCTTGTATGGCAGTCGATGTCAATCCGAGAAACCAAGCCATACCGATGGCCGCTTTATACTACATACTACATACGGCGTTTCCTTCGTCACTCCACCACTCGGCTTCGGAAGCGATTGGCTTGACTTGAATGCAAGTCAGAACATCACCATGGACGTACAGAGTGAGGTGTGAGCGAGTAAAGTTATGGGGCTTTCGGCTTAGGGTTCCGACATTGGACCAAGGAAGCTCAGGCTACAGCATCGTCCATTTCAAGAAGTCACGTACACCGCCTAGGATGAGAAACCCCTAGTACGCATACCGTGACAGGTCCTTTGAGTAAACTTGTCCGATAACAGTCAACTGCATGGGAAACGACTACAGTACCAAGGGGGCTATTTCATCATCCATGAACTTAATCGTGAAGCTGTAACTAGAAGGTGTCGCTTCAGCCTTCGTGCTACCTCAGCCTACAAATCGGGTTCGTCACACGTGGCGGAAGCAAAATGGACAAAGAGTTTGACTGAAGTGTCCACAGTATCGTCGTCCTTGTATCGGAAATACCCATCCACGGTTCCGGCCTGGAGGCAATCCTTCTGAAATTGATCAGAGTCAAGCACATAACGGATCGGTACACACTGCATTTGCCGTTGTGTCAGTAGACAAGTCACAACCTGACAAAAACAAGACACTTCTCTTCCCACAACAAGAGAGTTTGAGTGCAGACTGCAGTAAAGAAGGGAGAGAATAGAAAGGAATAAAAAGGTAAGGACTTACTCTTCCGGAACCGCTGTCGTAGTCCGCCTATGCCGAGTTAGAGAAATCAAGAACGCGAGTGGCCTCATTTTCTGAGCAAGGGAGCCTGGAGGATTTGACGAGGTGAAGCATACATATCCCTGGAAGTTGTGCTTGCAAGTGTACTTTGTGAGCTCCCAATCGTACGTCCATGGCGTTCCTGGAGTGAGCGAATTGCAGACGCACGATCCGTATGCAGCCGCGGAGGTCAGGAAGATTGGGAAGATAGCCGTGGTGAACCGCATGGTGAGGAATGGGGTCGATAGTATTGGTTTGTGGTTTGATTGTGATTGTGATGGTGATAATGCACTTGGACCAGAAGCAGAGTAGTAACAGAGAGGACTTAGATGGACAAGCAAATAGAAAAAAAAAGACAGTAGAAGAAAAAACGGGAGATGGAGAGACTTTTATATTTCTCACGGTTCTCAGAATATTGCGTGCTCCTTTGTTCGCTCGAGAATTTGCCTCATGAATGAGAGAAGCGGTCTCATTCCGAATTCATGGGGTTGAGGCCTTTTTGCCCCCGTGCTCTGGAACTATATGCTTACCGCTGTTTTTGGTTGAAATAGTCCGATATGACCCTTGCTTTATTTTGGCATTTAATCCTCCTGCCGCCGTTACCTTCCTGCCGTTATCATCTTACGATTTCGTCGGCCCAAAATGGAAGTCCCCGGATCGTTCGTCATAATGAATCCGTCAACGATTGGATGGATTTTCTCTCACTCAACACCTCCACGGCATCTGCCTGGAGTCCTGGACTCCTGGGCCCTTTCAAGGCTCCTGTCAATTGACGAGGACACATGCCGAAGTTCCGAATAGACCTAAGACACCTGAGCGTCTGAGGTGGACAAAAAGAGTGTCCGGTTTCATGAATGCGTGTGCGAGCATCCTAGAATGCAGATCGCCGGAGTTTATGTGTCTCCTGACTTTGAAAGGAAGCCGTATCTCACGCATCTCTGCGCCAAAGGGCTCGTCTAAGGTCTATGCGCCTATAAAACACATAGCAAAGCTGAAGGGTCCCGCTACTTTATCTTCACGCGGTCACAATGACTGTATGATGCATCAGTGCCAAAAGTGAGTCTATCAAGGGGAGGAAGATCGCTTCTCACGGCACAACTTCCCTCCAAGGGCCCTGCCGGGGGCCGCCGGCGGTAGCTCTTTTCAAAAGTACACGTCGGATCAATAATCCGAAAGGACTTCCCGATGTGCGTGAGCCGATAGACGGATTCGTCGGTGTTATGATTGCGCCATGGTAATGGCAACAACGTCTCTGTATGACTAGGTAGGTAGGTATGCACTTAATGCATAATTCCCACCGGTTTGGGCTTTTGTAGGTACCTTTCTGCCAGAGTACAAAATACACCACCCGCGGGTTGGTACCAAGCGGGATTCCACAGTTTTGGCTGGTCCTACCTACCCAATGAACCACCATTGGCATGGATGTAATACATAGCGCCTTCGCGCGGCCGTTCGAAGCTCGTTAGCCTGTAAGGTCCTCTCCTTCTTCTGTTTTGTATCGCAATTCGACAGGCCTGGCACTCGGACGGAGAGGCCGGCCGCTGATACGCGACGTCGACCTGGCAGGGAAACAGGGCCGGCAGCGGCTGACTCTACATTCGAGAGGTCGACGCCGGCAAAGTTCCTGTCACGGACTAGGTATTCGGCAGATCCGACTCGATTGCCTGTCACTAGCAGGTGGCGTAGAACTGTCTGCTTCTTATTCCTGGATCATCGAGAGGCTTGTTTCGTCAGTGTTTTCTGGGCAAAATCGCGGCGTGTTTCTCTCTTAAATAAGGGCCTTCTCAGCACCAGCGGTGATAAAACTGGCTCATCTGTAGATTCTCATCTCCTGCAATGACGCCGGCGATGTGATGACGGCACGGAAGACCGTACTGCTGGGAGAGAGTATTCCGACATCGCGGTAAAGCTTGTCAGCCGTCGCGATACATAGCGTCGAGCGGCTGCAGCTTCATGTGATCCTTGTGGGTGGCCGTCGTCGTCGTTGAATTTTGTGACGTAGGTACCTGTACAATGTACATACAGCGAGTCTGCGAGATGATGATACTGTCGGATTATCGGACATGGGTCCCTAATACGCTGGGCGGTAATACAGGGCAGAAGTCACGTGAACACATTCATCTACCTACCTACTTTGTAATTAGAATGGCCCCTGAACACAGGGAGAACACACACACAACAACAGTGATCAATCAATCAATACAAGAACACCTATCACCAAAAACTACGTTAAATCTGACAATTAAGAGTCTCACTGCCTCTATTAAGCATTTGCGAATATTTCCGAACTATCGCCAAAATGTCGACATATAGTTTCATTCGAACGAAAAGACTACTTTCCCGCGCGATCAGGAGGACTGGAGGCCTTGGATCAATTTGATCGAAGGTCGCGCCTCAGTCTACCAGATCTGGGATGAACTTAATCCGGACCACCCGCATACGTTTATGGCACAGCCAAGAGCTCCACGATGTTGCCGACCTCACAGTCATTACAACAGACTTTATGGTAGCGATTCCGAGTTTCCGCGAGCACATGAATCGGGTTCATCCAGTTAAGTCAGGAAGGAACCGGGCTGCCGCCTTCGCGACAGCCGATGACGATTCATATGTCGCCGATGGTGCTACAGATACTACTGTCCAAGGGAGTAAGAGGGACGCCTCTTCCACTCCGGATGGCGCACCATCGGCGAAAGAAGCAAGCGGAAGCCAGCAGGTAGGAGGCCTACCAACGCACATTCGACGAAAAAGGAGTTAGAAAGACCGGCTCTCTCGAATGATGTACGGAAGTGCCCTCTCTGTTGAAGGAAGCGGAAACCCACAGGTAGGAGGCCTACCAACGCATCATCGACGAACAAGGAGTTAGAAAGACCGGCTCTCTCGAATGATGTACGGAAGTGCCCTCTCTGTGATAGTGACAAGCATGGTCTCGATCGTTGCTGGCACGTCCACAAAGATCTAGCTCCGTCGTGGTGGCGTTCAGACACTTTTACCCAGACACTCATGGAGCGTCTACAGAAGGCCGACCCTACCTTTCGAAAACTGGTACAGGAAGCACAAGACAAGCGAGCGAACTTGTGACTTGAAGGCCGGAAAGTTACGACAATAAGTGCATCTTTTCAAGTCGGTGCTTCAAATGACTATCCATTGAGGCATTCTTTCATCCTCGATTCGGGATCGACGTGTCATATCACAAACACTCCGGAGCGGATCCGCCAATTCAGACCTCCTGCACAAGGTGACTTTGTATGGGCCGGGAACACTCAGTTTTGGATATCCGGATATGGCTCAGTCGATTTGCACTTGACGAACGGAGAAAGCACAAGCAGGATAACCCTTCACGATGTTGCCATTTGTCCAGACTTCCTCTGCAACTTGGTTTCTTTCCGATTACTACGACAAACAGGGATCTGGTGGGAAACGCAAAACGACCCTACCACTCTAAGGAAGCCGGATGGAGCCATCATCGGAAGTGTTGCTGAGATCCATGGCCAATGGGTTTTGGAACACAATTCAAGTCCTGCGTCCAATGCCGCCTTCCACACTAGCTCGAGCACAGCACGCGCACCTCAAAAAAAAAAAAAAAAAAAACGACAGCGATAATATGGCATAAACGACTTGGCCATCCTGGCCCGGCCGCGGTTGAACACCTTGTCCAGCAAACTGAGGGGGTGCGTGTCAAGGGTATCACCACGGTAGAATGCAACGCGTGCGGTGAAGCCAAAGCCAGACGTAAAATACGTCGCGCACCTCGCATCAACGACGAAGGACCAGGGGAGAGACTGGCAATCGACTTTCACAGCTACGATCCGGACAGCAACACGAAAGAGAAAAGTCAGATGCTGATCGTAGACAGGTTCTCAGGTTTTCAATGGGACATTTACTTCACGGACAATCGGACCGCAGCCTCAGTCATAACCAAGTTAACGAATTTTTTTCTTCTCCTCAAGAATCACTTCAACATCACGGTCAAAGTCATTGAGTGTGACAATGAAATAACCATCGTCAAACCAAAAGTGAAAAATTGGTTGATTACAAAGGGAATCACAATTGAGCCTTCCGCCCCTGACACACAAGCACAAAATGGAGGGGCAGAACGCTCAGGGGGTGTCGACAAGGAAAAGGCACGCGCGATGAGATTGGATGCTCATCTCCCGGCAAAACTGTGGCCGGAAATAACGAGGGCTGCGGTTTATTTGTTTAACAGAACTTCCAGGTACGCAAATGATTGGAAAACGCCCTACGAGATATTTTTTCACTCAGAGCGCTCTCAGAAACGGGATCGTCAAAACACATCGACGACCCAACCTAGCGCATTTGAAAGCATATGGATGCAAGGCATTCGCAATGACCAGCGATGCACACCGCGGGAGAAATCGCTTGCAACGACTAGATCCGACAGCATGGATTGGTTACCTTGTTGGATACAGATCTTCGAACATCTGCCGCATCTGGATACCATCGTTAGCCAGGGTAATCAGTTCTCGCGATGTAGTGTTCGATGAGCACGTTGTGTTCGATGGCGAGGATAAAACTTTGGAAAACAATTTGATGCACGTCTCACCTGAAGAGATAGCCAGGCGACTGCAGACCATAGCATTACCGCCGCCAACAGTTCACCCTGAAGTCGAATCATTCTTTGAGGATGACTACATCGACGACATCACCGTGCAACAAGACGAGTCGGAACCGGAAGCAAAGGGAAAACCAGTTAAAAGAAAGAACACTACTAGCTTTTATCCATCTCCACCACTTACACCACTACCGCCGGTTGCGTTATTGGCAGCACTGATGTCTGGAAGTCATGCATCGCAGACGACACACGCACAACCACAACTGACGTCGCAAGGGTCATCGAAAACTGTCCCATGGGCAGCGGCGTTTATGGCGGGTACTCAAGCGGGAAATGTTGGGCAATTTGAAGGAGACGGTGTTGGCAAGGCACAGAAGAAAAGGATGCTGGCTACAGGCATAGGAAAATTTCAAAGGAGAGAAGTTTGACGAGAAAAAGCTGAAGGAGGCACTGGCAGCAGGCAAAAAGATCCACCGACGTGAACTCCAGTCTCCCGCCTCTACCAACTCAGAAGACCAACCTTGAAAAACATCCAATGGGCGCTCCTTTTAAACAAGCGGAACTTGATGACCTGGCGAGCCACCGTCAGATGAAATCTTGGACCGAGGTTTCCCACTCATCAGTCAAACGCAAGGGGTCTCAGATTTTGGATTGCATGTGGGTGTATACCTACAAGCTCAACAAGCACCATAACTACCTAAAGTGCAAGGCCCGGCTGATTGTGCGTGGAGATCAGCAACGACACATCTCATCGCAGGATACCGAAGTACAATCTGGAACTGAAGCAATACGATGTGACGAACGCTTTCGTTCACGCGAGTATGGACCGCGACGTGTACATGATGATGCCCAAAGGATACCAGAAGAGAGGGACGATCGTGAAACTTCAAAATGCCCTTTATGGCTTACGCATCTCACCTTTGCTGTGGCAGAAAGAGTTTACAACAACTCTCAAGACTTTGGGCTTCCAGACTGTGCCGCACGAACCGTGCTGCTTGATCAAGGGCGGCATTATCATTTTCTTCTATGTTGACGATATCATAGTTGCCTACCGAAAGGAAAACGCCAGTGAAGCTAATCGAGTGATCCAGCTCCTCAAGGAGAAATATTATATATACCATGACTGGCGGGGACGACCTACAATGGTTCCTGGGAATGGAGGTAATCAGAGATCGACAGCATGGATTGCTGCGTCTCTCACAGGCCGCGTACATAGACAATATTCCCCAGCTGGCCGACAAAACTAATCTGCGACACGATACGCCCATGGCCGCAGTAGAGCTAAAGCCGTCGACGTCGTTATCATCACCATCTCAAATCAATAGATACCAGCGAAAGATCGGGTCACTCCTGTTTGCGGCCGTCACGACACGTCCGGACATAGCTTTTGCCACTTTGCGACTCTTACGATTTCTAACGAACCCCAGTAAAGAGCATCATGACGCGGCCGATCGCGTTCTTCTATATCTATCTGACACCAGATGGCTGGCATTGCAACTAGGAGGCGGAGATAAGCTTCAAATTGCGAGTGACGCATTGTTCGCTGACAATACCATGGACAGGAAGAGCTCGCAGGGCTATGCGATTAAGTTGTTTAACGGCCTTATAGCGTGAAGAGCAAGCAAACAGGACACGGTCACCACGTCTACGACCGAGGCAGAACTTCTGGCGCTGTCACAAGTCGCAAAAGAGGCCATGTTCACCGTTCGCCTGCTCAAGGAACTGAAAATTCAACTGCCTTCGGATACCATTACCATCGATTGCGACAAAACGCAGACGATCGGACTAGTAACAAAGGAGATAGCAAAGCTTCAAACCAAGCTCAGACACGTCGACATCCATAATCACTGGCTGAGGCAAGAGGTGTCAAGAGGGAATATCAGCGTGGAATACGTTGAATCGGCTGAGATGATTGCGGACGGATTCACGAAGGTATTGCCGGTCAACAAGTGGCCGAAGTTCATTCAGCAAGTCGGACTGGTGGAAATTACGAAGCACGAAGTCAAGAACGACGCGCGGTTGGAGGAGATTCAGGACCAACTGGAGGACCTCACGCGTCATTAACGGGTTCCAGCTTGCATATTCTATCCAAGCTGAGGGGGTGTGTCGGATTATCGGACATGGGTCCCTAATACGCTGGGCGGTAATACAGGGCAGAAGTCACGTGAACACATTCATCTACCTACCTACTTTGTAATTAGAATGGCCCCTGAACACAGGGAGAACACACACACAACAACAGTGATCAATCAATCAATACAAGAACACCTATCACCAAAAACTACGTTAAATCTGACAGATACATACATTACCTAGGTAGGTAGGTAGGTACATACCTGATCAAAGAGGGGAGCAATAAATATGGGCCGTATATGCGGCGCCGAGTAAAATCGTACCTACGTGGCGCCCAAGTTCGTCTCAAATGCTTCGCTTATATCGTCTCTTCCTTTCATCGTCGTCGCAGACTATTTGAGCTTTACTAACAAGTCTCCTGCATAAGTTGCTCGAATTCGTCCAGAGTGATCCAAGTATCGTGGCACCGGCATACTCCGTACCTCTCTGTAATATCCCAATTCCGCTATAAACAGGGACAGTAATGGAACTACGGAGTACAAATACGTGCATCGCGGCAAACGGTGTACATATCGGAATGCCGATAATGCCATGGATGACGATTTATGAGGGAATTTTGCGTACCTAGTAGATCTGGACAATGGCTTTTTACTGCCAGACTCAATTCTGGAAAAGCGTGACTCAGTAGGAACTTCAAGTTGGTCAATTCCCTTACCCTTTATTACGCTCGGCACAGACGTTCGTTCAAATATTGCTCATCTTTCACAGAAATCAAAATTGTTGTTAGGGCTCACGCATTCCCAAGGCCAGCTCAGTACGAGCCGACTTCGAAACCGAGCGTATGACTATGGATTGCTGATAGGTATCCCGCCCTTGAAAATTCGCTCGCACTACATGAACTCTGCGCGATCGTCCTCAAAATTGACTTCGGTCTTCGATAGAATCGACACATATAAATTGCAAATTGTACCCCTCTTCGACGCCGAACCAACCTCTCCGGCAATCGGCGCTGGGGGATTTTTCCCTTCGGAAATCGTGCTATCAACCCTTATGCTTTCTATGGCCTCGCGATGCACGCGGGTGGCCGAATTCTGATCCCTCACGACGTTCCTCCGACGGGAACTGCATCTATCGCTTCGGTCAAGACCTTTTTTTTGAACTCGTCCGTGAATGCCGGCTCCGCCGCCGTTGTGGGTACCACAGACGCGGGACCTCATCCCTTCATCAGGGCACCGATAAAACGTTCTGAACAATATCCAGCGCCGACTGTAGGGTTCTCCTCGCCCGAAGGTACTAAAGCTGAAGGATGCCGCTGCCGAGGATTCACGTGACCGCACTGACTGTCGCGATACATAGGTATGTGCTGGAAGTACAAGATATCACGGAGCGTAATTAGCTAAATAGACTGCATAGAACACATGAAACACGCCTCTCCCGCACCAATCGTTAGATATGTATATGCAGCCGTCGAGTCAAAGCTTCTCCCATAACCAATATGTAATAGTGCTGCAACGTACTGTGACACGAGTTTAAGGTGCCGTTCCAGATAAGCCACGCATGCAATTAATCAATATCATCTGCATCCGCCGGCAGATGATAACACAGGCGGTCTTCGGCATCTTTCCGACGGGGATCATTCTGTGGCCTGACCCGGCCACAAATGGACGGATGATCGAAAGGAACATTGAACATGATCCCGTCCAGCGTCTTGACGCGTGAGACAACCACATAAGACTGCCCAAGTGAGAAGTCTTTGGCAGAGACATCGACAACAGCGCGATCGAGTGTCGTGCCTTGCGACTTATACCCGTGATGGCATAGGCGACAGTCAAGGGAAACTGCGTACGAGTGCAGGGCCTGCCCTTGAAGATGTGACGGCTCTCCTGACGAAAGATGGGTATAACCGTCGCACGGTCTGGATCGTCTTTGTAGTAAGGCGGGTCGGTGTAGGAATCGAATCGAACCATCAGTACGGCGGGCGGCTTCTTGTGACTCGTGAGGCTGGGTCTCAGGAAGCCAGTCCCACGCGAGATCTTCAACTGTGCCGACAGACCCGTTGACGAGGCCCTTCTCGATCCACAGGTTCGCCGTCAGCATGACTCGGGCGCCGATGCAAATAGGAAGAACCTGGGAAAGACCACCGGCCATTTGCGATTCAGCATGAGCAGCCCAGTGCGAACCCGTGTTGTCGGCCTCGATCCGCAAGACTGGCACCCCAAGAGATAGCATGTGGTCGCGATTGTGCTCGGCGACTCTGCACAGCGTTGCGAAACGATTCCACCTCGGCGTGAGTGAGAGATCCATGAACACGCGTGGTCAGGTGCCGCCAATCTGCAACAGATGGGCGACCACTACGAAGACCCTGGGGCGCCTGTCGGAACGCAGGAGCGTGTTGTTACTAGACGACTTCTATCAACTTCCTCCCGTGTTCGAAACCCCGCTGTATGTCAAATCGCCGCATGATCCGATTAAAACTATGTATTTGCCAAACGAGGTCTGACTGTCGCCTGGCTGACGCACGACCTGCGACAACGCCACCGTCGTGCGGAGGGGCGATATAAGTCGTGACCGTGTTTGGCAAATAGTTTATTCGGATCATGCGGCGGTTTGACATGCAGCGGGGTTTCGAACACGGGATGAAGTTGATAGAAGTCGCCTAGTAACAACACGCTTCTGTCGGCAAAAGGCTTTTCGCTATCGAAATCTCACGAAGGCGCAGATCGATGCACCGGAACAATTTCAAGCCAATCATGGACTTCTCATCCAAAATGAGCAATTGAACGGCGTGAAGCTCACGCTACACGTTATGGAGAGCCTGGCCCTCAAGCGACTTGTAGGTGCTGTCACTGGTGTGCGCTGGCTGGAGGCGCAACAGCGAGTGGATCGTCGAGCCGCCGATGTTCAAACCGGCTATGCCAGTTGGCGCCGCCAATGCCACGCAGCCTAAGCGTAATGTTTCGAGCTTGGCGACCAAGATACTGATCAGGAAGCTTTTGCCGTGCCTCCTTGGCCATCAACCTGCATGAGGATCGGATCGGGAAAGCGCGCTGGCGCCTGATGAGCCATGACAGACTCGAGATGGCTGACAATGTGCTCATACACGCGTCGCTGTGGCGGGTTCAGGCTGGCGCCGGGATCTACACCGCGTTGCGAAGCCATGTCGGCCACGTTGGGACCAACTGCCTGCGTAAGTGCCTGCTTTTCCCGCTTCCACCAAAGCATCCTCTCTCACCAGATCTTTAAGATGGCCATGACGGTACATGTCGACGACCATAGGCTGCCAGTCACATCGGAGGTCGACGTCTCGATTGCCGAGTGTCTCGACGGCGTACGTGCTTTTAAGGCGATTGTACGTCGCCGATGGGGCGTTTAGATGCCGTATCTGAGAACGCATTCGCGGTCAGTGTTAATGGCTATACGAACCGATCAATTAGTTGTTCGGTAAGATGACCCAGGAAAGTATCAACTAAGCGCTGCTCAGTCGTTACGGCAGGCGTCACATTGAAAAGTATATTGAACATCGCCTGACGTAGGCCGGCGTCGGCTGACAAAGTGATCGAGTGGTCTCGTAACCTTGCACTTATTAGTGTGCCTTCCTGTGCCGTGGTGTGGTACGAGGCATATTGGGGAGAGACTCCATTCTAAATCCGAGAAACAGAGACCCGAGAAAGAGATTGGGAAGAGGGCAGAGTGTTCGGTTAATAAGTCGAGTGAAAGTGTTATGATCGAGACAATGAGGACTGAAAAGAAAGGGGGGATGTCCCGGGAAGGATTAGAGCTCGGAGCGGGATTACTTTCTACCGACGTCTTGGCAGATCTACACACCTCCTCCGTGAGTCCGTACCGCGTCCGGATTTCGGAAGTACGGGGAAACGTCCCTCCGGGGGCCGGGCCGCCTCGCTCGTATCGACAACCCCATACCTATCGGCAACCACACATCGGGAAAAGACGCTGAAAAAACGTCAGATCAGGCATAAATTGAAGCGTACATACTCTATGGCAAGAACCCAAGCTGGTGGTGTTGTTGGTGCGCTATACACGATGTTGGCGATTACCGTTCATTACATACCGCATTTCAGTTCAAACCGCGATCATCACCGCATTTCGGCTCAACTTGAGAGCGCATCCACAATCTTGGCGGTACGTCTTTAACTTCAACGCAATTTCGTACAAGCGCAATCATTCTAGGTACATATGTATGTAATAATGTATCGTGTCGTCGGCAAGTCGTTACACTTCCTGCGGCCTACAGAGTACAGTCTATCCGATTGAGGAGCAGCGGCACGGAATCTCTGCTGCCGCCACCATACCTACAAGGAATCGCTTCGTGACAGCGGTCGCCCAATCGAGGCATGTACAGGACAGGTCACAGCACGTCATTTTAAGGGGCCGCGATGCGGGCCTTCTGGGATTCGGGAATGCCCACTGTGGGGATAATGGGAGCGAGCCGAGTCAGCCGACAGGTCACAGATCCCTGTGCCATCATCCATCCCCTGACTCGATCATCACGACTTGTGTACCGTACGGAGTATTTACTCAGTAAATTCGTCCCGGTCGGAGGGACCCTTTATTTACGTCGCCTCGCTGCTCCTCCTGGAGCACTGGCCCTATATATCTGCCGAGACTCCAAACCCATCCGCGACTTGAACATGTTTACGAGATGCGCAGCCTCAGTTGTTACTGAACACATACGCCCGAGCCAGGTCCCATCTGGCACACAAATTTACCGCCATTGCACGAATAGCAGCCATAGCCTCCCACGCATTCGCATTTATACGGATGGCACTCCATGCCCGGTGAAGAGCAAACAAAGCACGTGCAACGGCGTTGCAGGTTTCTCAGGGCGAGGAGATTCTAGATAGCCGTTAGCAGAGACCCGAAGCAGACGCGGGTGACAGGAACATAGAGACAGGAACACAACGAGCGCACGGCACCCATCCAGATGCAACAAGTGAAGCAAAAGAAGGGATAACCCTAAGTAGAAGAATGTGGTACCTTTGCATCGCCCCTAGGCAAGTCTCCTCCCGTATACGTGAACTCTCCATCTGTGACGCTACCAAGCTCAGGGTCAGGCAGAGCAGAGGTTCCGGTACCGAAGGCCAACAGGTACATGGCGAAGTTGAAAATCTCCATTATTTCTTTGTGCTTACGGGTTATGTTTTGTTGTTGCTGGTCTTGGGAGAGGTTGTTATGCCACTATGCTTCAATGGAGTGCGAGTGAATGCGTTGAGCGTTTCTCATGCAACACTGCAGGAACCGTGGTTATTATATCTCTTTAGGCGACTTAAATTCTCGACGCAAGAATACTAAGAATGCGCGGTATCAAAGTGCAAGCTTAAAAGACTCCCTTATATGGGTAGACTACGTGGTTCCGAAACGGACTTACACGGGTCATGACGGGACAATGGGTATTTGCTATTACATGAAGACATGCATGACCACCAGGTGTGACGGTTTGAAACGAACCGAGTACATAAGTTGCGTTGGTCAATGGTTGCTGCTGCATTAATAATGTTCAACGAAGAAAAGTCAACGAAATCCTTCACGGGAAGAAGATGCTTTCCACCCTAGGGCCCGCGGTGGACCATGGTAGGTACCCGGTACATAATCCGCGAACCCAGGATTTTTCCCGGGTATCCCTTTTGGGCGCCGTAACATCCGCCGCCGTAGAAGTGGGACCAACGGTTTTGTAGAAGTGGAGCTTTTGATAAGACTACCTCCCTATGCCACACCCTCTCGCGTACTTCGCTCTTGACCGAGCAAATGTTTTTACTCTTTCAATCAACATCATCAACATCATCAACATCATCAACATCATCAACATCATCAACATCATCAACATCATCAACATCATCAACATCATCAACATCATCAACATCATCAACATCATCAACATCATCAACATCATCAACATCATCAACATCATCAACATCATCAACATCATCAACATCATCAACATCATCAACATCATCAACATCATCAACATCATCAACATCATCAACATCATCAACATCATCAACATCATCAACATCACCTTGCCGTCGTATCATCAGTAACTATTGAACTCCAATCAAATTGATCCCTCTCACTTCAAAATCTTTATCATGATGTCTTGATCCCTGCTCTGAGCTTCCCGCGAACACTCTTATTGTTCCCCATGGCGCAGCCCTTGACGAGTTTGATGGGTATGATGGAGGTCAAATCGAAGATTTGCCTGCCTCCCTCTGTGCAATTTGGCACTATTGACGCGCTTCTTGCCTTTCCACAGCAATGGGTACTACGAAATGGACTGGTCTTTGTCAAACCGCTTCGAGAATTATCGCATGAATGACGGACAGCTCACCGCAGGTACGTCAAAATTGGTTGAGATCATGGCGCTCGAAGACGCTATGGTGTCTACAGGCGTTCGTCGAAGTAGTACCCGGCTTATCGACTGCCCGTTCAGGATCGTGTAATTTTAAGGGCAGCAGAAACAGATACTGCTATTCAATGCAAGTGCATGAGACCGCAAGCTGGAGAGGCAATCATTCATAGGCACAGAAGGGAAGTTTCCGGGTCAATATTGTGTCTCTGTGTGTTGCTTTCCATGCCCTACGTGGTGTTTCTGTGCGTATATACAAAGCTAATCAGGTGCTCAACCATGCAACCGGTTCGTGCCTTTATGTGTGGTGTTGCAACTTGCGGTTATACATACATCAATGGTGAAGCGATACTCCGTAGAACGCAGAGTAGTTTCGTGACGTTATCCGAAGGGAGTGAGATACGTGCTGATGGGTGTGTCGGCAACAGGGCTGCGCTAGCTTTGTTCAGCGGTGACCCACGTCTTGATTGGCATCGGCCTTACGGCGGCGGATGTTACGGCGCCCGAAAGGGATACCCATTTTTCCCAGTCCATCTGGTATGTACGGAGTACATTGTCATGGACTTGTGGCAATTCTATCATCCAAATAATGGCACGCTGAAGTCTGCAGATTAATACCCTGAATCCATGAATCAAATGCCATTAATTGCCGTTGGTCGTCCGCCACCCATCCCACGACGGGATCCTTTATCAGTCCGCTACGTCTCCATCACGAATCCTTTCTACTTTGTACATTCGCACTTCATTCCTGCCGGAATGCCGTCGTTTTGTCTATTCGGCTGAATGCTTTCAATTGCAGTTCTCGATCGAATGCTTTCGTTTCCCATCCTTCGTAATTGAGAAAAATCGGCTCCTTTGCTACTTTCTCACCGCTAATGGTCTCCCGCAACATCGGGTATTTTCGAGGCACACGACGCGTCGCGTCGTTGTTTACAACGCGAACGATGTAGTGGGCACTTGAGGAGTAGAAGCCACGAAAAAGGTTACAAGAAGTGGGATTCAAAGGCTCTCTTAACACCAACGATGATGTAATGCTTGACTTAGGTACCTAGTATGGGGGTGGAGTGCAATTGCCGATACGGTATACCCCATACTTACCTACATAACGAGAGGTGTAAAGTACCTGTACAGGTACGGCAAGTGTCGCGGCTCGCGACGCATGGCGAGTCGCGACATACCTCTCTCCACACTGCTCCTTATACTGTCTAGGTATATTAGCCCAAGGATTGAGTTGACGTTTGTTCCCATGATGCCAGCCGTCCGAACCAAACATAAAGAACATTACGTGTTCAGCAATCGACTGATGGAGGCCAATAGGTCCACGGAACAAATTTCGCTTGGCTACTGAACTGATCCCACTGGCAACAGAGCTGCCTCCACAAACCTCCTCAACTCCTGCCCATCTGCTCTTCCCGACCTGGAGTAAGGGGTCCCTCAGCCCCGGAGCGCAGTACATAGTACGCAACAGCAATAAGAGAACCGCGTTCACAGCCATGACCATCAGGCGGCGGAGGCTGTGAAGAATATCTTAAGTGCCTACCAACTCGTGACCTCGTTTGCCCCAATAATGAGGGTCTCCGGATCTTTGCACGCCTTTGAGCGTACGATTAACTTTCAAGCATATTACTTGCTATAAAGATCCTTCCATCATCCATGCAGCCCTGTAGAGCCGAATCCTCTCGGAAACGGTTCTTTCTATTCGTCATATTCTTCACCGACCAGGCCAAGTGTAGCATGGTCCACCTATAGCAAAAAGATTATCTCGGAGACAATGAGACCAAAACGGGCAAAGAATACGCGTCGCGGAAGTGACACAAGTCTAAAAAAGCAACAAGAATTGATGATACACAGCTACTGCAGTCTTGCATGAAAATCGCTCAGCCCATTCATTCGCATTGACATTCTATATAAGAATAGTGCTTGAACGCCCTCCCAGACCAGCACCTGGAAACAAGCCCTCGTCATAGACAAAAGCAACTATGAAGGCCGTCATCTTCGCAATTTCCTTATTGACTTTCGGCCCTGGGGCTTCAGCTTTGCCGGAGCCTGAACTTGGTAGCATCACCGAGGGGGATTTCACCTTCACGGGAGGAGACTTGCCCCGTGGCGACGAAAGGGTAAGGCCAATTTGTTTTTTGGATCCATCTTATTTCCGGATCAATTTTTTTTCTCCCTCTTTGCTTCACGAAAGCTTTGGATGCCTTTATTTTGAGTTTTCTTGCGCCTTTCGCATTCCTGTCCCTGCTTTCCGCTAACGGCGCCGTAGAATCTCCTCGCCCTGAGCAACGTGCAACGCCAGTGCGCCTGCTTCTCCAGTTGCAAGGACCCGTTTCAAGAATGCAAGCCGTACGAATGCCAATGTCGCGGCGACTGGGGCTGCTACTCGTGCAATGGCGGGAGGTTCCTTTGCCAGAAGGGGCCTAACTCTAACACCTGCGCTCAGTAGCGTACGAAGCTGCACATGTAGGCCACACGATCGCAACGCGGAGGACCATGGAAGACAGCGGCGACAGGCTGGACTGCGTCGCGTTGACGGTCGTCGGAGAAGGGAGGGCTCAACATATGTAGAGAAGGCGATCTTAAAGTCAGAAGGGGAGGAGGACCGGTCACCGGAGAGACAAGACTAGGCGCTGGAAATGGCCATATGTATACGTCCTGGGCTGAACTCCTCTACGTACCTATATACGGAGTATACAGAGTACAGATCAAAAACAATCCGAGATCTCTTCTTGGTTGAATCCTGAATCGGCGAAGCGGTCCCACGCAGTGAGTGGTTCACTAGCCATGTGCTCCGTGTTCAATGTTGATTGCATACCTACCGGCGGCAGCATGCTATATGATAGCATAAATAGTCAGTAGATAGCGAAGACATGGCCAACACGGGCCCTCCAAGTTCTCAGTGAGCTTCCACAGAACGCAATCTTTCTGGTTCGTCTTCAACTTCGTATTTGGGCTATCCCATAACAACGTCCACATTCAACCCCGTCTTTGAGCCTACGAGAGCGGCGAGCCCAGCTACCGCCATAAGATTACAATATCTGCGGTTGTCCCATCGACCAATACGTGCCTCAGACAACTGTATGTATACATATATCTTGTAAGGCGGCTGAGCCCACTAAGTATGTAGCTGCTTGGCGCTAGGTCACACCGTCACAGGGTAGCTGAAATGTTAGTAAAGCTGAAGAGGGCCGGAAGGTGCTCTGTCTGCTGGTCCAGCGGGTGACTCTATAGAGGTCCTTGGAGTCGTTGATATCCGCAACGACGGGCCGCCAGTATGCGCGCTTAACGCGTCTTATCATTTTCTTAGATTCGGCCTGGGCATCCTTGGTGAGAACTCCTCCTCGGTAACCTGTTAATCGCCTCGCGGAGACAAGGAGGCCGTGTGCGTCGCCGCACTCGTCAATTCACCAGGCGAATCCAGGATCCAGTGGCACGTCCCTGAACTGGCGTCCCTACAACCTTGGCAGCGAGGCGTAGGAAGTCAATCAGGCCCGCGGCTACTGGCGGGCGATTCAATTTCATCCCCCCCTACCTTACAGGTAGGGGGGGTTGTTGATCAACAAGATGACCTTTGATATCCAAGATAAAAAGGTACATAGCTGCCCCGCCATTTTCACACCAAAACAAATGTCCCACAGTTTATCTCATATTTCGGCTTTGATGAATGGCAATGGCTTCAATAAGCCGATATTAGTGGTCTATGGTCTATGCAGGGCCCTGACAACCGAATTGCCAAATTCTGTAGGTCACTCAAGAGGTGGCTGTTGGGCTTACCGATGGCAGAATCGATCCATGTTTCGACTACTGAAACTTCAGCGCCTGACGCGTCGGATGCCATTTTAACGTCGCAGTTGTGTGTTGTAGCGATTGCAGTTGCTAAGTGTCAAGGTTGATACTAGGTTCGCGATGCCAAAAAAAAAAAAACGTGCGTACCTCGTAGGTTGCATGAGCTTGCATCAAAGCCGAAATATGAGATAAACCGTGGTACGTCTGTTTTGGTGTGGAAATGGCGGGGCAGCTATGTACCTTTTTATCTTGGATATCAAAGGTCATCTTGTTGATCAACAACCCCCCCTACCTTACAGGTAGGGGGGGATGAAATTGAATCGCCCGCCAGTAATGCGTCCAGGTTGCGTGATCGGAAGAGCGGTGCAGGTGGTCTTCAACCTGGCTCTAGGCTCCCGGGACGTTCGGGATAGAGAGGCCAAGTGCGTTGCCGCGCTCATGCATAGGCAAGTCAGGTTCGGTGAGCAGCTGGAGGCGTCTGCGGTCAATCCAGTCGGCAATGATGTCTCTCTTTCCAGAAGTCCTTGCCCTTGATTGCCATGATAGGTGACGCGCATTAAAGTCCCCGGCGATGATCGTTCGCGGCGGTATTCTGGCTTCAAGGAGGGCGTCAAGTACAGTATTTGACTTTCGCTTCCGGAGTTCCGGTAGACACTGATAGTCTTGATACCGTTGATGCGGGCACCAAAGCTTAGCTGATTTGCGTTTCGATGATTCCTCCGGGTGTAGGTGACCTCTTTGAAAAGGCCAAGGCGAACAAACTATTCGTTCGACCGGACCGGTCGGGAGTGGAGTTACCACATTGGGTCAGTTGGTGCTTCTTGTGCAACTTGGAGGCAAATTGGCTTACACCGAAAAGAATCCATCGTCGTTTGACCGGCCGTAGGAACAATACGACCAGGTTAGGTTGTCACCAGCATGTACATCCATGGGCTGCTGCATGGCTTGTGTCAAGATCTCCTCCTTCGCCGCATCAAGTACGTCGATCGAGGCGCCTCGGGCAGTTCGTCACCACGTAATAAGTGTGCCAAACCTTCCAGGGATCTTCCAGGACGCCTCTTTCGCTAGAAGGAGATCCCTAAATAAATTGGTGCGTCAGGACTCAGTAGGACTCAGGAGTTAGGAGTCAGGACTCAGTGGGTTGAATGATAATCGCCCACCGAGCCAGCTGTCTGTCCATGACTCCATCCTGCATGTTCGTTCGTTCTGCCACCGCCTGCCGAATCGCGTGTGGGTTCTTTAGATCCTCGGCCGGCAGAATGTATGTAAGGTACCCAAAGGATTGTCTCTGAGCCGCGAGCGAGGGTGTAACCGGGCCCAGAGGCAAAGTCAGAGGCTGCTTGGCCAAAAGCCGCGCACGTGGCGCGGAACACCTATCTTCGCGACGCAGCGTCTTGTCTGACGGTGACCGTCGTGCTTCCGGTGACTTTCTGGCAGCGCTTCCCTAAACGCTGTGGGGGTGTCGTGTTGGACAGCATCGCGATGCATCGGGTCGACTGGGCGCGGCCCCAGGAAAACGTCGAGTTCTGGCTGGTCTATGGCGGTGACAAACGGCTTTGAAAGGGAAGAAGAGAGATACCTTTAATTTATGATTGAATGTGCGATGTGTAAGCTATTGGATTATGGAGAACCTGAGGTTGGGCGCATGGGGGGATGGTCAACAGTGGAAGAAGGGGTAGGTAGAACGATAAAGACAGGACAATATTATATAAATCTATATGCACATACATCACTATGTTCAGAAGCTGCTTCGTTCCAAAGAACACGCCTTAAATCGGCATCCCGACCTACTCGACACGGAAGGTTCTGCGAATCGTCATGATTTTGCCCGTCGTGACGGACCACACGTGAAGTCTTCTGTGGACGGGTGCATTGGTATGCTTATTCACAGCAGAACGATCGCCAAGAGCGAGACTCGCTCTCATCCTCGTTCGTGAAGACTCGAGCGGGTCCGGTCACCGACGGTTATCCGGTGTAAGAACAATGCCGGAGTGGATTACTGTTCACCTCGGGATGAAGCCGGGCATTAGAGGACTCGGGCGGTTGCTTGCCCGGCTGATCAGATACTCGATGGGCCGAGAAATGTTTGCTCACGAATGCAAGCAAAGACTTGCATGTGCTGAGGTCTCGCGCCGAGAAGGCCAGGTGTTATGACATCATGCAGGAAGCGGCTTGTTGAGCTGCGGTCTAGCTTCGACTTTACCGGACAGCCAAAAATATTCTCATGTTGCTGAGTACCTCGTAGTTGCAAGGCTGGCCGTCAAATACAGCGTGTAGGATGATGGCCGCAAAGTGGAGAGCGATGTTCTTGTGGCATCCGCTCGACGCAACTGATCCGGCCGAGGAGCTTCTCTCGTACATATGCGAACTGCATCCGCTTCATGCTCGCAATCCCTGGCTTGAAATAAATGAGAGCAGGAACGTACTGCCTTCGGGTCGAGTCAATGAGATTCCAGCATCTCTCTTCCGGAGCTAAGATGCTATGCATCGCGACCTCTTGACCGGGTGAGTTGCCGCAGCTTGCGCCTACGCTTCCCACATGCTGAGGCCGAAGCCCGGCGGTGAAAAGTTTCCGAAAAATGTTAGAAATTGCATGAAAGATGATGTGCATCAAGTTGCCCACTTGAGCCAAGCCGAAAAGATTCCTAACTCCACGCGCCGTCTCAGAATTGTGCGGAAAGAAGCATTGATTAACTCAACAGCTCTTGAAAGGCTTCGCAGATTAAAACCCGTATAATATACACAAATGCCCCTTCCCTTGGCTTGGGGCATTCTTAACGCCGTTTTGTGAACAGTCTAGCCTTAAAAGAGATGCACAGTGCCCTAGAATCTACGCAAAGTTAGCATGTGCGTCAGATAAAATGACCAAAGTTAAGAGACGATCCTACCTTATTTCATACGAGCCTGCCCGTGTCATATATCGTACCCACTTTACACTGGAATAGTTGCTTTTCTCAAAAACTTTCAGATAGCGGACCAGGAGCCCTGAACTGGTGAACATGAGCAAGCTGAAATTCAAGCTCAGAGGAGGACGACTCCACGCCCGTTGATTGGTCATGCTCGTGAGTAGAGCCTCAGCGCTCAACACGTATTCGCTCTGGCCGGTGAATCTACCGACCTTCCAGACGATACAGTTTTCGCTGGGCTCGTACTTGGCTTTGCCTTGTGTCACGCGCTCGATAATCTTGGCCGTGTTCAGAGGCGTCGGGATGCGCACGACGACGTTTGTGGCAAAGAGTTTCGAGCCAAAATTAGCCTTGACGCCGATGCTGTACTCGACCTTGCTCCGCCCAATCTCGTTCACAATGGCGTGGACTTTGAAAGGAAGATTCACGTTTTCTGTGGCCCGATACCTCATGAGTTCGAATTCACCGTCCGGCGGCACGAAGCTGATAATTCTGTCAGAGTCAAACTTTCCTAGCTTGACGCACTGATGGAATTGACAATCTTCCAGTGACACACTCCCGGCTGCGGCCTTGGTCGCCTTTGTGCCCATTCTGTTGCCGCTGGGGAGCGTGAGAAGCCCGTCATTGTCTAACAGAAGCCTGTCGTTTAGCCCGAATTTGCATTCCGGCGTCCCCGATAAGTAGGCTCGCATGACAATTTGACCGTTGACATCCGCTCGCAAGACAGTACCTGTGGCAGACATGAGCAGATTGACGTCCTCGATGACGTCCACAAAGGCTTCGTTTTTTCGATACCGAACATCTGCTTTTCTCCATGAAAGTGCCCCGGTCGCTTGCATGGTGATCTTGGACGTATCCTCTGGCCTGGTTTCGGACTTTACCCCCTCAGTGGTAATATACATCTTCAGAGTGTCGGTTTCCGTATTCTGCGGATATCCAAAATCGATGATTTCTATTTCTCTCCCAGTTAATTGTTTGATTGCGATGCCACGTGGCCCGGCCAAAGAGATACGCCGCACATACCGTCCAGTAATTCATAGACCAACACAAAGTTGTTCTTGACGGCTTCCTCGTCAAACTTGCCAAAGTATCCCTTCCCCAACTGTATCAACCGATACAAGAACTCGAAGACGAGTGCCGCATTGGCATTGCTTTTCGTGATGGCCACCAGGTAGATGTTCTCGTGCTTGACATGACTGAAGGTGGTGCTGCCCAGCGTCAAGATTGGCGATCGGACTTGGGCGTTCGAAATGACCTGGATGCGGAAGACGTCGGCGAGGCGAGGGCGGCAGTCGTTGCGAAAAGCGCGGAAGATGAGGTTCTCGCCCTTTTGGTTGAAGATGAGGAGTCCAGAAATCATGCTGGGCGACCACGCAGACGACCTTTTATCTTCGACAAGCCGTTCGGCATCAAAGTCAAAGTGTCGCTACCGTTGACCAGCAGCGCTACGGGAAAGGACTCAGGAGGCGATGGAATCTCCATTGGAGATGCTTTCTGCCGTGCAGCTCTAAGGCGGTGAGTGCGGTGTGCATGTGGAGTTGAAACAACAGGTACCCGAGGAGAGGTGCCAGGTACCTAAGGTAGTTGCTCCCAAAAACTGCTACACCCAGCTTCACCCAACGTCCAGTCTTTTAGGGTTGGGATGCCAAGCTCCTCTTTTCGAAATTCCGCCCGTCACGACCTTCAGACTTTGCGACTAGGGGCTTGAGGAGCGATTGGGGAACTCTTCATCCGATCTGAAGACCAGCTAGGGAGGGGTCCTATGGGCTTTGACGACCATCGAAGATTGAGAAGATCGTCAAGTTTGGATACATGAGATGACAACGACTGCCGGGGGGTAAGGTCTCTTACAGCTAGGACTGCGGTAAGGGACTTGGAGTAGAGGACTTAGCCAGGGATTGGATCCCTTCTTCTGGCTCACAGTTCTCCATTGCTACCTAGAAGCCTTATGGACCTCGAAGATCGGCAGAATGGTAGTATCACGAGTTCAAGCTTGTCAGAGTTGGCCGATTCTCGGCTGTCAGTTCGTTACGCTCGAAAGTTTCCAACGATCGCTAGTTTGAACAGCAATACACAACCCGCCATGGCGGCCGATGATTTGGAGTTGGACTGTCCTCTACCTGGCATCGAAAACGTTTTCTTCCTGGAACATAACAATTCGTAGGGCTTTTCCTTGGGCATTCTATGCAGTGTGTATGTAGGTGGTCCATACATTGTGCTCGTAATGCTGAAGAAGGAGTAGTTTGTCCGTATCCCATTCTTGGGATAGTATTTTCCGTCGGAAATATCTTCTCAGCTTGAAGGATCAATACACTACGTTCTCCTGCCATGGGCTTGGCAAATCCCATGGAAAGATTGCGGAAAATGTCAGCTCCGGCAGTGTGGCCGTGTGTGCAAGAGCGTGGTAAAACCGGGACGGCCTGAAAAGCTCATTCCCGGCAGATGATATCGAACAATACCGTTGACAGATGAACTCGCAGAGGAAAGATAAGCTTCAACTGACTCGTGTCCATCGTCGCACTCGATTGCCACTCGGCATAGACTCAAGTCTTATTCCACCACCGAGACGGGTTTCTTTCTCCTCCACGGCTCATTGATCACTATACATCGGATTCTCCGAAGCAAGGTTTCTGTCCAGCTGATGCGCTTCGGCCTGTAGTCTTACACATGAAACATTCGCCAAGGGTCCCGTCGAAGGTCTTCTCAGGGTCCTGCCAAAGTCTTTATCAATCATTTATTAAGACGGCTGCCGCTTGAAATAAAATGCAAGTTTGGCCTCTCCACATTTCCTCCGGCTCCCTTTCGACTTACTTGGAAAAAGGAATGGGCTCTGCCAATGCGACAATGCCTGCCTTGGCACGTTTGACATCCAACTTCCTATTCCTCCATGAATGCCCTGAATGCCTCTGACATGGCGGACGGACCTGCATACGGAATTATTTCCATAAACTCATGCAACGAGCGGATATAGTTCCGTAGCTGGATGCAAGCCTGCGAAGCAGTCCTCCGTGGATCTGTTGTTGTACGAGTAGGCCAGAAGGAAGAGATAGCGGCATGATTGAATTGAGTTGGGAGTGTATTCCGTGTCTATAATGAGGCAAAGGAGCGTCAGTTCTCAGCTTGTCTAATGCACGCCTTAGCTGAGTTGGCCACAGAGAGCTGAGCATTTTCCACCGATAAGTCTGAGAAGCCGGGGAGGAAGAGCAATTGGTGAAAGCTGCTCACTTTTCTGAGTATATAAAAGGTCCTGTCGAACCGGTCCTAGGCCACATCGAGCCGGACTGAAGCTGATCAGTCGACGAACAACGCCACAGGCCTCGACAATCTCATTGATTTATTTGTCGCCATCATGGTCAGAGGAATTTTTGCAGGATTAATTGTGCAAGCCGCACTTGCGGTCAGCGCACCTGCTGATAAGAGATGGAATTGTGCCACCGTTTGGTATGCATATCACCCTTTACCAAGCCCGACTATCGTTTCTGGCTTCTTACTGACAGGTTCTTAGGGGACAGTGCGGTGGGAAAGATTGGACTGGGACTAGATGTTGCTCTAAGGGCAGCGTGTGCATTGCTCAGAACCCATGGTACTCCCAGTGCCTCCCTCGGTCTCAGACCGTAGCGTGCAAATCGTGCCCTCATCCGACTGTTTCCATGAGCCCAGCCTCTTCGGTCAGCTCTTTCACAGCCCGGGTCACGACTCCTGTTCGCAGCGCCGCTACCAGCTCTGTCACTTATACCGCCGACGATCCCTTCACCGACACCGAGACGGATTATTTCGATGATGGCTATTTTACTGATATGGAGCCCGATCCTGTCAGCAGCGTCGCACCCAGCTCTGTCACTCGTTCCGCCCACGGTCCCTTCACCTATACTAAGTCCGTTCCTGCCCGAACCGCCGTCACCACGTCCGTCCGCAGCACCGTCACTGGTACTGCCCGCGGTTCCAGTACCAAAACTGCACCCGGTCCTGTCTATACGTCTGATGACGATGATGGTGACATTTTTGATACCGAGCCCGATCCTTTTGACGACTTTGATGACAGTGACAATACTGAAACGGAGCCGTATCCTTCCCACAGCACCACCACTCGAGCTGTCACTACTACCGCTCGCAGGTCCTCTACTAGATCTGCGCCCGCTCCTGTCTACACTTCGGATGATGATGATGACATGACTGATATCGACTTCGATCCTGTCTACGATTCTGATCATGACAGCTATATCACCGAGTCATATCCTGGCCGTAGAACCACCGCTCGAGCTGCCACCACTACCGCTCGCAGGTCCTCTACTAGATCTGCGCCCGCTCCTGTCTACACTTCGGATGATGATGATGACATGACTGATATCGACTTCGATCCTGTCTACGATTCTGACGATGACAGCTATATCACCGAGTCATATCCTGGCCGCACCACCACCACTCGTGCTGCCACTACTACCGCTCGCAGGTCCTCTACTAGATCTGCGCCCGCCCCTGTCTCCACGTCTGATGACGATGACACAACTGATATCGACTTCGATCCTGTCTACGATTCTGACGATGACAGCTATATCACCGAGTCATATCCTGGCCGTACCACCACCACTCGAGCTGCCACTACTACCGCTCGCAGGTCCTCTACCAGATCTGCGCCCGCTCCTGTCTACACTTCGGATGATAATGATGACATGACTGATATCGACTTCGATCCTGTCTACGATTCTGATGATGACAGCTATATCACCGAGTCATATCCTGGCCGCACCACCACCACTCGTGCTGCCACTACTACCGCTCGCAGATCCTCTACCAGATCTGCGCCCGCTCCTGTCTACACTTCGGATGATGATGATGACATGACTGATATCGACTTCGATCCTGTCTACGATTCTGATGATGACAGCTATATCACCGAGTCATATCCTGGCCGCACCACCACCACTCGAGCTGCCACTACTACCGCTCGCAGGTCCTCTACCAGATCTGCGCCCGCTCCTGTCTACACTTCGGATGATGATGATAGGACTGATGTCGAGATCGATCCTGTGTACGGTTCTGATGATGACAGCAACGCTACTGATTTTGAGCCCGGTCCTTATATCACTGAGACTAAGTCTCGTCCCACCCGCACCGCTGTCACCAGTTACGTCACCACCTACGTAACCAGCACCATTGCCGGCTCCGTGGCCAGTTCTTTTTCTCTCCCCCCTAACTGTTTCTGCACCGAACCCGCGCGCCGCCCTGTGTACAGTTCGGCCACCAGTTCCGTCACTAGCTCTGCTCCTGCTAAAGCGTCCGGAAGTGCAGCCTGGAAAGGCAACCCTTACTCGGGCGTCGACATTTGGCTCAACACGGACTATGCCTCTTCCATTCGAAACCGGGCGATACCTCGCTTGGCTGGTGCCATGGCCACTGCAGCTGAAAAGGTAGCCAAGACACCCGCGTTCTATTGGATGTAAGTCAACCCAAAGCAGCACGCGGAGACAAGAAGCTAACATGAATGCAGGGACTCATTGTCGAAAACGCCAGTCATGAAAAAGATGCTGGCAGACATTCGCGCGGCCAATCGAAAAGGCGGCAATTATGCCGGCCAGTTCGTCGTCTACGATCTCCCTGATCGTGACTGCGCAGCAGCGGCATCCAGCGGAGAATTTACCATCAGAAACGACGGTGTCGCCAAGTACAAGAACTACATTGATACCATCCGCAAGATCGTCCTGGCCTATTCCGACGTTCGGATCATGCTCATCATAGGTAGGTGGTGCAAGCAAGAACAACATCAAGTTGCCAAAGTTGTCTACTAGCTGGCTGACCTTTTTTTCTCATATACAATTAGAGCCCGATTCGCTTTCGAACATGGTGACCAATCTCAATATCGCAAAATGCTCAAAGGCTAAATCTGCCTACTTGGAAGGCGTCAACTACGCTCTTCGGCAGCTTAATCTCCCTAACGTTGCCATGTATCTCGACGCCGGCCACGCAGGATGGCTTGGATGGCCTGCAAATCAGGACTCAGCGGCGCAGTTGTTTGCCAAGGTATACAAAGATGCTGGGTCACCCAGCTCGCTCCGTGGACTTGTCACAAATGTTGCCAACTACAATGGATGGGATACCGCTACGCCGCCTCGCTATACCACGGGGAACGCCATCTATGATGAGAAGCACTATATCCACGCACTGAGTCCTCTTCTCGAGCGACATGGTTGGGCCGGCGCTCGCTTCATCACCGACCAAGGCCGCGCAGGTAAGCAGCCCACAGGCCAGACCTCATGGTCACATTGGTGCAACGCCAAGGGGACCGGATTCGGCCTTCGCCCGTCGGCAAACACCGGCGATGCTCTGCTCGATGCATTTGTCTGGGTCAAGCCAGGTGGTGAGTCTGATGGAACGAGCAAGACCTCTTCCCGCCGATATGACTACCACTGCGGGTTTGAGGATGCTTTGAAGCCGGCGCCCGAGGCAGGGGAGTGGTTCCATGAGCACTTTGTTCAGCTATTGAGAAATGCGAACCCGCCCTTTCTGTGAGCCAGGCAGGGACGTGCCAGGAAGGTACGACTAGACTACGGCATGCATAGCAGTGCCGTATATTTCCACGTTCGTAGGATTCGGTTTCCAGTCCATAACTTTCCATGATTAGATACTTTGATGTGCGCAGCTGTCTCTGACGGGACTTTTGTCTAGCATACATAGATACGTACATCATTCCACACAGGTACACCATCGCTGAGTGAAATGGCAGATGCTGTTGAAATGCATCATATAGAAAGAGAGTAGCTCTGTTGGATAGAGCAATATTGATTGATGCCAAGGAACTACTTCTAGAAGTAATCTGCCTATGTGTGTAAGAAATAAGCAGGCTCAATGGAAATAGAAAACTGAGCGTTCATGTATGAATACACAGGACTAAGTCATAACATACCATGGGCACCTCAATCTCCCGTCAGAAACGTTTCGGACAATTGACGTTCGCAAGGTTTCTAAGAGGACATGCGCCCCACTTTTATAGTGTGGAGTCGACTTCAAGTTCAACGTCCATTTCCATGCTCACTCTAATAAAAACGATATCGTCGCGCCCGTTGTCTAGAATGCAGTTGAAAGATTCTGGCAGCGGCATCTCCATCGGGCCCTGACTGTTCAAAGTCACCCCTTTTCACTCCTTTGCGCAGCGCTTGCCAAAATCGCGCAGCGGCCGCGCGGGCTAACCGGATGTCCATGTTCTTACCACGGCCGCCGTTGACCCCCAGTGCTTTGACGATATCGGCGTCTCTAACCGTGTCGACTTCGCAGCGAGCCTTTCATTCTATCTCTCACCGAAACAGTTCGAATGGCACAGGATCCGGCGGAAAACCGATTGAAAACCCCGTGGCCGAACATGAGAATGCGTCCAAGCCTGCCTCCGTTGTTGAAACAACGGCTGGTCCCACGCGAGATCTTTCGGCTGGCACCATGAGAAGTTATCAGTCTCGCCGATGGACTGCACCGGATCTGCCTCCTGTCAAGCTACCACCGAGTTTTATATGCGAAAATGTCTCCATATACGACGCCCATCAGCGACCGCGATTGCCCGATGCCCTCGCGGAAGACATGATGCACGCCAAAACTTCGCGCCTTCTCATGGACCAGGCTCTCCGGTCTTATTTCGATGCCTGTCTGGCGCTGCTATTGGAAAGAAGTAGCGAGCTTACAAGTCAGCTTCTGGGGTCTTCGA
Organism: Claviceps purpurea; assembly: GCA_029405325.1. Lineage (NCBI taxonomy): Eukaryota > Fungi > Ascomycota > Sordariomycetes > Hypocreales > Clavicipitaceae > Claviceps > Claviceps purpurea. Next base: position 3,484,204 of record CM055782.1, on the reverse strand, counting down.
ATAACGAGGAGAAGAATATCCAACTGAGTCGAATCGATCAGATCGAGAGGATTTGTCGACTTGGCGACATGATTATAGATTCAGCTCGACATCTGGTTGATTCTATGAAGGCAGACAGGATAGCCGAATACTCGTACAAAATACGGCCGTTCTGGTGGTGGGATGTGTACAAACACCTTAGCTATGAAAATCCAGACTCAAAGGACCTATTAGCCGCTGTTACTTCTACTTTGAAGGAGCAACTACACCATGCCGAGTCGCTCGACTATCCCCTGGCCCAATCTGTCCCCGACTTTCCCATTGATGCATTAATCGGCATTAAGAAGACCTTAGCCCGGCAACTTGAAGTCAGGCCACCCTCGACTTCCATCTCTAAAGTCTTAAAAAGACCAATCACTATACTCTCCATGTCGGGTTACGGGGGCAAGGCCATCGCAGAGTCTTTAGGACGTCATTTGGCGTACTGGAATCAGGCAGACCTTATACGTTTGGACGCACAAGATCTGTCTACGTTGATTAGCGAGCATTTGGGTCTGAACTGGGCTTGCGCACGTGGTGCCATCTCCAACATGGGCTTTCGTGTCGCTGAGTTGAATGGAAATGTCGATCGAGAGTCGAATATTTCGGAGCGCGTCACTGAAGAGGACGAAAACGGGGGTGTGCTCTCCATCTCTTTATCTTCTAGCCCCTGGCAGAACGTGATGCGGAAATTCGAAAAGTCAAGTAAACGCGATTCCGCAGAGAGGCGGGAGCGGATAAAAGTAGACAATGTTTTACAACACATTTTACGTGCCCCGGAGCTCAAGCAATCATGTGGTCCCAGGAAGAACCCGATCATCCTTCATCTCCACGACATTGTCGAGCTGAACATGACTGTGGAAGGATCTTTATTGCTTGGCCGCCTCAGAACTATGGTAGATTCTGCATGGAAGGAAGGGATCCAGATTGCTATTCTTGGAACCTCATCTTCTAAAGACACCTCTAGAAAGTACAACAAAGCAGTCGAAGAACTTGCAATTTCCAATTGGGTCGTCACCGAGTACATCGAACCGGATGACGTGGATCAAAGGGCAGTAGCCAGAAAGTTGCAGTCTACCGAAAACGCCGTCAGCTTTCAAAGCGCAGACCATTTTGCCGAGAACATTCGCAACATCAACCGAATGGCCAGAGCGTTGAGTCCCGAAGACAAGCCGCCTGTGCTGAATGCCTCCAGTGAGGGTGTCAAAGCCTGCTTGCGATCCACCGACCCCCGGTTCTCGATATTGCGAGACTCAATTCTTTCATTCCCCGAGGTGTACAACATGGCTTGTACCTTGACAGCTTCGGGAAACAGGCCAGGAGGAGAAGAGAGAGGCGAAACGGACGCCAATATCTTGTCAGAATGCTGTTCAATGGGCTCACTGGTACAAAAGCGCGCCAGACGTACCGTAGACGAAGAACTGGATGACAGCTTAGACGAGGATGAGGAGCAGTATTACAGTCATGGATCAGGGCCCGGACTCGATAAGAAGTTGAACGAATACGAAAAGAGGATTGCGGCCTGCCAGATTCATCGCGAGAACCTGCGAACAACTTTTGCAGACGTCCATGCTCCACTCGAGACAATATCCGCCCTCAAATTGCTCACGTCTCTAGCACTAACGCGACCAGATGCCTTTACGTATGGTGTCTTGTCTCAAGACCGTATACCGGGCTGCCTCCTCTACGGCCCTCCCGGCACGGGCAAAACCATGCTTGCCAAGGCCGTGGCTAAGGAAAGCGGCGCCAACATGCTCGAGGTCAGCGGCGCCACCCTCAATGACAAATATGTGGGCGAAAGCGAGAAGCTTATCCGCGCCATCTTCACCCTCGCCAAGCGCCTCGAGCCATGCGTCGTCTTCATCGATGAAGCAGACTCCCTACTCGCGAACCGCGGTATGTACAGCAACCGCAACTCCCACCGCGAGCACATCAACCAATTCCTCAAAGAATGGGATGGCCTCGAAGAAACAAACGCCTTCATCATGGTCGCCACCAACCGTCCCTTTGATCTCGACGACGCCGTCCTGCGACGCCTTCCCCGCAAGATCCTCGTCGATCTGCCCCTTGCCAACGACCGCACCGCCATCCTCCGCCTCCTCCTACGAGACGAAACCCTAGACCCCGCCGTCGATATTGAAAAACTTGCCCATCGTACTCCGTACTATTCCGGCTCTGATCTGAAAAACCTCTGCGTCGCAGCCGCCATGGCTGCTGTGGAGGAGGAAAACAATATCGCGGCTCAACACAAGGGTCCGGATGCCTATCAGTACCCCGCGCGACGCACCCTGCGAAATGATCACTTTGAAGTGGCACTGAAGCAGATCCCCGCGAGTATCAGCCAGGACATGACGTCGTTGAAGCAGATTCGCAAATTTGACCAGGAGTTTGGGAATGCGCGGACGGGGGGCGCCAAAAAGGAAGCCGGGGATGGGGTTTGGAAGTGGGGGGGATAAAGATATGTTGGATGGGAATGAGGCGAGGATTCGGACGTGAATGGTATGTCACGTTTCTTTGTATAATACGTGTATGTATACATTTGGGTTGGGTTTTCAAGGGTCTTGACTCTTGAGTACCGGTAGATGCCGGTGAGCTGAGTGGGAATGACATGGCATGGAGGAGAGACGTTTGATTGCTACATACACAGGGACTCTAGCTCTGCGCAGGTGTAGCGCCGAGACTCGTTGCTATAGATCGTTGAATGAAGTTATTTTGTTTATTCTTGAGATGATGGTTGAATCCATGTTTGTTTCCTCCCAAATTTGGAAATTTCATTCATCAATCAATCATAAAGTAAACACATCTGTGCAGGTATGATGCCCATTTGCGCCGGTTGGGGTTGCATATCTGATACATACTGTGCCCAGATGTGACGACGCAACTATGAGAAGCCCACTTCTGTAGCCTTCTTAATGCAGGACTCATACGTTTTTGCATGGTCCATGGATTGGATCGACCTTATCCCTCTGTCGAAATTCGGACCCCTTCTGCAGCCAACGCCCTCGAGTAATCATCTTGCCCCCTCTGCAGAGCATCCAGCGCCGGCTGCAGCAGATTTACCACGGCGTCTCTGCCCCCGCCGACCATCTCAGCCTTCCACCTGATCTTCTTGCCTGTTCTTTGAAAATGCTCCCGTATCTCCACCTTGCGTTTTCGTATAGTCGTCTCCCTCTCCGCGTTGGCCTCGTCCGCAACGGCAGAGATGCGGGCCTTGGAGTTTTGGAGTGACTCGGCGAGGTACTGCAGCTCGGAGGCACGATCTGCGTCGCCCGACAAAAAGGCCGTCCAGAACTGGTGGAGGAATTCAATGCTCGTGGCATGGGTCAAGGTGCATTTCTCGGTAATAGACACAGGTAAGCCCATCGGCATGGTGGCGTCGCCAGAGTCGCCATACTTTTGAGCTCTTTGTTGGAGCACCCCATTCATGACGTCCTTCTCGGCAGCTTTGATGGCGTTGCGGGATCCGACTTGCATTAGCTTGTCGCCGTCTTCATCTTCGCTGTCGCTGTCGTCTGCAAAGGCGATGGCGGCTTGCAGGCTGGCTCCTTCTGCTGAGTCGGTTGCAAATCGTGTGAGCGTGTCACCGACTTTGGATAGCACTTCCATTGGGTTTTGCGATGCGAAGATCCGCGCGTTCTTGGAGGGCTCTTTGTCTTGAGTGGAAAAGAATTTGGTTTGCTCCTTGACGTTGAGCGCGATGCGCTGGTCTGGCGCATCCCCGCGGAGATCACGTAGCACTAACTCGCTGAAGCCGCTACCATCAGCGCTCTGGTGATATTTATCGGACGGAGCGACGTTGGCCATGATCTTTTCGCTGAGACTGTTGAGAGTCTTTACGATAGGTATGTTGGCTCTTGGCCGCATCTCGATGTCTTTTGCGTTGCCGCTCCTGAATCCACCTTGATTCTCCTCGTTTCCTTCCAAGTCAATCATGCGGGGTACACTCTGTGCCATGATCTTGCTTTGTATGTTTTGGGTGTTCTCGCTGACATCGTACTTGTCGAAGAGAAGGTCTTGACTGTCGTGCTCGGTGACGCGCTCTCCCCGGAGCTTCTTGGACAGGCGGCTGAGGAAGAATCTGGACCAAAATTCTGCTTCGGAGAGTTTGGGTACGTTTTCGTTGTAGATGCGCTTGATCAGCGGATGCTGGACAAACATCATCTGGACTTGCTCAACGCTGATGTTGAGCTTCAGCTCACCGTCGACCGTGCGAGGCTTGACAGTTGACAGAACATTGTAGGGACCCTTTTTCTGGTTGATCTCGATAGCGTGCGCCCTCAACAAGTTGGTACGAGTCGACCAAAACTGCGTGTTGAAGGCTGGCCCGGATATTGAATCCGGCTTGGTAGAAATGGCCTCGACATAGGTTTGGTGCAAACTCCTGTCCTTTTTCATGAGTGATTGCTGTAGCTCGATGTCATTTTTCAGTTGATTGTCGTCGAGCCACCTGTCTGATGACCCTGACTGAGACTTGACGGCGCTTGTAAACGCCATGGATGCCGATGCGCCGCCGCCACCGCCAGCGGCAGGAGTAGACGCACCTCCGGTGGTGGGTATTCCTGCGCTGGATCGTGGCAGACTGGAGTCATTGCTTCGTATATCAGCCAAAATTTTGGACAAAACATCTTTGACGGCCTTGGCTTCTTCCTTGGCGTCGGGAGTGTTGAAATGAAACAGGTATGTAGCGGGTTCGCTGGCGTTTTCTGACTTCTCAAACACCTTAAGCATGACCTTCGCAGAAGTTTCCGGAGTCTGCTGGAGGTCTGACAAGAAAAGAAGCCCGAATTAGTCCAGAGGCTGGATAGCGAGAACGCAAACGTGAATGCCTTACTGGTAATGTTTTCCACTGGTAACGACACTGTTGGCGGTCCCCCTGAATTCGGCGTCCAAGTGACGGTTTGAAGGTCACTGGCTAGTGTCAAGATGCCATCCTTCTTCTTGAACAATGTGCGACCGGCTGGGACAGCCATCGTGTACTTCGCTGGACTGCAGAGCCGCGTCTATCGTTAGATCAACCGAGTTTCGAAGCTACAACCACCCTCATGATCCAACTGTCGGCCTTGCTTCGAACCGTGCGTCTCCTGATGCACGCTCATGTCCCGACTGACATCCACGACATCCACGCAGCGCAGGTGCAGGCGTTGCACGAGCTGTTGCCGCTGGTTGGGTGCGAGAGATGCCGCGGTGATGCTTCCTTTGTGCCTCTCAGCTCCGAAGTGTAGCGGAGTGGCAGGGATTCGGGGGAAGCGATACGAACAAATAAGGCTTAGCCGATAAGTTGTTACGGTCACCGGTGTCTTTCCGGAGCTTATTATGTCAGCCGTTTCGCCGTTGAAGCTTTCATTCGTAGGTAGGTAGGTACCTCAGAGGCTCAGACCTGTTTGGCAGGAAATTGTGGCAACCAACAGTGGCGTAGAAAACGCCGATATGTACATGTACCTACGGAGTACGGGTAGACTTTTTCGTTGTACATATGTATGACATATGTACTTAGTGTCGGTGATGCCCACAGTGTGAGTGTCCTGGAGGAAGACTGTATGCGGTCTGCAAGGGTGCGCATTACCTGAATGTCGGCCGCTTTGATAAACATTGGCTGCCAACAGGGGCGGCGGGCCGTAGGTAATAAGGGCGGTGAGCCGGTGACGGCGAGACACCGTACAGTGCGCGTCGGGCAAGGCGACTGGATCCAAGGCCGCGGTGCGCGCTGCCGGTACTCATGTATGTACTCTGTACGAATATACAGTCAAACCCCGATATAACGATGCGTTATAAAACGATATCCTCACCTTAACGATAATTTTGGGCCTCATTTTTTGAAATTCCTCACAGAAAACCCATCCGATAAAACGATATTTCGATTTAACGATGGGGTTTTGGTCACTTTTACGTTATCGTTATATCGGGGCTTGACTGTAGCGGCGAATGAGCTGAGCTGGCCAGTGAGTCCAGCTGGCCGCCACTTTCCCGCGTAGCTTGTACCTTGTACCTCGCGATCGGTGAGTAAGGGAGGCAGGATTTTTGCCATCGCGATTTTACCGTCAATGAGACTCCGGGCTACATCACCCAACATCGCCCAACTTAGCCTTGCATACATACATCCTCATTCCTCATTCATCCCACGAACAATTGTTACTCTTCGTTCGTCTCGCGCGCCATCCACCTTTCTCTGGCTGGCCATTCTCCTATCGATAGAGACCGTGGCATGTGCCGTCCAACTTGACCTCTGACTTCTTACCTCTTTGTTTCCGTGCTGTTCCATCCCCGGCCTCCTGAACCTTCTTGCACGTCACCAACCTCACCATGTTACGGAATCCGCTCTGTAGAGCGAGCTCACACTTACTGCGCGGTGCTCGATGCTCTGCTGCTCTGTCAAAACGCTCCATCACGACCATCTCAGCTCGAACATCGTCATGGAGAACCGCCGCCACGCGGTCGTACGCAACCGATGCGACTCAGTCGCCGCCCGATCCTAGCGACAACTTCTTGTCCGGTGGTGCTGCCAATTACATTGACGAGATGTACATGCAGTGGAAACAAGATCCCAAGAGCGTCCACGTATCTTGGCAGGTGTATTTCAAGAATATGGAGAGTGGCGATATGCCCATCTCTCGAGCCTTCCAGCCGCCGCCCAATCTGGTTCCTAACATGACCGGTGGCGTTCCTCGTCTCGCTGGTAGCCTCCAAGACGGCTCCGATGTCACAAATCATTTGAAAGTTCAGCTGCTTGTTCGAGCCTACCAGTCCCGCGGTCATCACAAGGCCAACATCGACCCTCTTGGCATTAGGAACACGACGGAAGGCTTCGGCAATGTCAAGCCCAAGGAACTCACCCTGGAGCACTATGGATTTACCGAAGCTGATCTCGATACCGAATACCACCTTGGGCCTGGCATTTTGCCCAGATTCAAGCGAGACGGCCGTGACAAGATGACCCTTCGCGAAATCATTGCTGCTTGCGAACGAATCTATGCCGGATCATGGGGTATTGAGTTCATCCACATTCCCGATCGTGAAAAGTGCGACTGGTTGCGGGAGCGTCTCGAAGTCCCCCAGCCGTTCAGGTACTCCATCGACGAGAAGAGACGTGTACTTGACCGACTTATCTGGAGTTCCAGCTTTGAAAGCTTTCTTGCTACCAAGTATCCCAACGACAAGCGTTTTGGCCTCGAAGGTTGTGAGACACTTGTTCCTGGTATGAAGGCCCTGATCGACCGCAGTGTCGACTACGGCGTCAAGGACATTGTCATCGGCATGCCCCATCGTGGTCGACTCAACGTGCTCAGCAACGTTGTGAGAAAGCCCAACGAGTCCATCTTCTCTGAGTTTGCCGGCACGCTTGGTGCCGAGGACGAGGGCTCTGGCGACGTCAAGTACCACTTGGGCATGAACTTTGAGCGTCCCACGCCCTCTGGAAAGCGTGTACAGCTCTCACTCGTCGCCAATCCTTCTCACTTGGAGGCCGAAGATCCCGTTGTCTTGGGCAAGACGCGCGCTATCCAGCATTTCAACAATGACGAGGCGACGCACCGAACCGCCATGGGCGTGCTGCTGCACGGTGATGCCGCATTGGCTGCCCAGGGAATTGTTTATGAGTGTCTCGGCTTTCACTCCCTGCCCGCCTTCTCGACCGGCGGCACGATTCATCTCGTGGTGAACAACCAGATTGGCTTCACCACCGATCCGCGATTCGCTCGCTCCACTGCTTACTGTACCGACATTGCCAAGGCCATCGACGCGCCCGTCTTCCACGTCAATGCCGACGATGTTGAAGCCGTCAACTTTGTCTGCCAGCTGGCCGCAGACTGGCGAGCCGAGTTCCAGCACGATGTCGTGATTGACCTGATCTGCTACCGCAAGTACGGTCACAACGAAACCGACCAGCCTTCCTTCACGCAGCCTCTCATGTACAAGAAGATTCAGCAGAAGGAGCCTCAAATCGATGTCTATGTAAACAAGCTGCTGGAAGAAGGCACCTTCACCAAAGAAGATATTGACGAGCACAAGCAATGGGTCTGGGGCATGCTCGAAGAAAGCTTCGACAAGTCCAAGGACTACACTCCCACCTCCAAAGAGTGGACCACGTCAGCATGGAACGGCTTCAAGTCTCCCAAGGAGCTGGCCACCGAAGTTCTGTCACACCATTCCACAGGTGTCGACAAGACCACTCTGGACCACGTTGGTGAGGTGATTGGTGGCGCTCCCCAAGACTTCCAGATCCACCGCAACCTGAAGCGTATCCTCGCCAACCGAACCAAGTCGGTCGTCGAGGGCAAGAACATTGACTTCCCCACGGCCGAAGCTCTCGCTTTTGGTACCCTCGTCACCGAAGGATACCACGTCCGTGTTTCCGGTCAGGATGTCGAGCGTGGCACCTTTTCACAGCGCCACGCTGTCTTCCACGACCAGGAGAACGAGAAGACGCACACACCGTTGCAGCACATCAGCAAAGACCAGGGCAAGTTTGTCATCTCCAACTCCTCTCTGAGTGAGTTCGGTGCCCTAGGCTTCGAATACGGCTACTCGCTGCAGTCTCCGAATGCCCTGGTCATGTGGGAAGCTCAGTTTGGTGACTTTGCCAACAACGCACAGTGTATCATCGACCAGTTCATAGCCTCTGGCGAGGTCAAGTGGATGCAGCGGACTGGACTCGTCATGTCTCTACCCCACGGCTATGATGGCCAAGGCCCCGAGCATTCATCTGGTCGTCTGGAGCGATACCTGCAGCTGTCCAACGAGGACCCTCGTATCTTCCCTACCGCAGAGAAGCTTGTCAGGCAGCACCAGGATTGCAACATGCAGATTGCCTACATGACTACTCCGGCCAACTTATTCCACGTCTTGCGAAGACAGATGCACCGACAGTTCCGAAAGCGTACGTTTTAAATGTTCCATTTCCTTTGCTTTGCTTTGCCTTGCTCTACGCGTTGCATTCTTCCTCTTCCTGTCCTACTCTGCCCCTCCTTTTTTTCTCAAACCTGCTAACACTTCCTCAGCTCTCATCATCTTCTTCTCCAAGTCCCTGCTGCGTCATCCCCTTGCCCGCTCGAACATTGAAGACTTCGCTGGCCCGGATGCCGGCTTCCAGTGGATCATCCCCGACCCCGAGCACCAAGCCGGCACCATCAAGTCCCCCGAGCAGATTGACCGCGTCATTCTCTGCACTGGCCAAGTCTGGGCCACCCTGCACAAGTACCGCGCCGACAACAAGATTGACAACGTCGCCTTCACACGCATCGAGCAGCTCAACCCCTTCCCATGGCAGCAGCTCAAGGAAAACCTCGACATGTACCCTAACGCCAAGACCATTGTGTGGGCACAGGAAGAGCCCCTCAACGCTGGTGCTTGGAGTTTTGTCCAGCCCCGTATCGAGACGCTTCTCAACCAGACTAAGCACCATGACAGAAAACACGTCATGTATGCGGGTCGCAACCCCAGTGCCTCTGTCGCCACTGGTCTGAAACACGTGCACAAGACGGAGGAGCAGGATTTGTTGGAGATGGCTTTCAGTGTTAAGCAGGACAAGCTCAAGGGGGAGTAAAAGGTGTACCTTTTCATTCACCATGGACCGTCTCTCTATGAATTAGATGAAAACGCGTACTGCCATTCTTATCCCCTTTAGCTTTAGCATGGCGGACGGGTCTAGCAAAGACCTCAAAGAGAAGGTGTGGCTCCAATTGTGTAGTATTGTATCATTACAAGATAATACCCTCATTACATCGAGGCGAGGGGGGAGGTGGAGGGAAGGGGGGGCATAGTGTTTGTACACATAGCATAGCTTCCTTCCCATATGTTCCGAAACAGGTAGAAAGTGCATGTAGCATATAGTTGGTGTTCGTTATACTTATGAATATATTTCCTTTGTTCACTCTAGATTCGACTCTCGAGCGCTTCGCGGCCACCGATCAAGATCTCAGATCTCAGCTGAGATGAGTGTTTTCGTATCAGTATCATACTTCTGAATAGTACCTCTTGACCTTGATATATACCCGCCAAAGCGATGCACCAGTCTACCAATACAAATTCTTCTATTTTGTATGCCAAATAGAATGAAATTCATTCGTTCATCCATGACGCGCAAGATTACCCCACCTTTCGCCCCCATTTCAGGTCCCTATCTCTTGACCTCCCACGATCTCACAATACCGTCGTCCCCCGTCGTCACCAGCATCTCGTCCTCTCCGCGCTTCTCGGCAGCGACATCGTAGCGTCGACACCAGGTTATGTGGTTCACTTCGAATGGGCCGTGGGCGTTGGCTAGGGTGGTCAACACTTCCCACGTCCCTTGTGATGACGATGGTGAGGTGATGGACATAGCAGTCTGGCTAGCGTCGGAAATATTCGATTCGGGTTGGTTTTGCGATCTGACCTCAGCACTTGCTGCTCTTGCTGCTGAAGACCGGTCCCGACATTCTTGATAGAGCACGATTTTGCCATCGCGGCCGGTACTAGAGACCAATCCCGTCTTCTGACTCCACGACACAGAATACACATCCCGATCATGTACTGCCGGCAAGACCGCCGTGCATCTCCACTCCTCTCGCAGAGATGTCCTCATCGTGTTAGGAATACCGCCCAGTGCAAGACGACCAGCTGCACCGTCTGCACCGTTCCCGCCTTGTCCTTCTTCTGCTTCTTCTCCTCCTTCATCCTGCTGCAATTCCCATACCCGTACGGTCCCATCAGCAGAACAGCTCAGCAGTCTAGGAAATCGACCATCAGGAGCCGGTCTTTGCTCCCACTCAATGGACCATACAGTACCCTCATGGCCCTCCAGCACAGCCACGCAGACCCATTCACCGTCACTGTCCTCTCGCCAGATACGAACCGTGTTATCGTAGCTCGCACTGGCGAGTACATCAGCGCTGTACTGCCGTCGGGCATTCCGGGCGGGAACATCAGGACACCACGCCACGGCCTTGACATCCCCCTCATGCTCGTTGAGAACCGCGACAGTCTCCCATTCATCGTCCGCCTCGGAGGCGCCAATGTCTTCCCAGATCCATACGGATTTGTCGCGCGAGCAGGTGGCGAGGTAGGCGCCCGAGGGAGCGAACGCGCAGCACTTTACTTCTGAGTCGTGGCCTTCTAGCACTAGTGTGAATTCCCAGTCCTGGTCACCGCCCGTTTGGCTGGCGTCGCTGTCGTCGTCGTCGTCGTTGATGCGTCTGCTCTTGGCGCGAGTGCTGGCTGTGATTTCGATCTCGAGGGGCGAGTCTGTGTTTTCGTGATTGGCGGCATCGGGATCGGCGGCTGCTGAGTCGCCGTCCCAGCGCCATAGTCCGGCCGTGGCATCGAAGCTTCCGGAGACGAGACAGAGTTTGTGAGGCGGCAGGCCGGGCTTCCAGGCTGCGGTGCGGACGGAGCGCGTGTGACCGCCTGTGAGGCTGCTGTGGGAGGAGAGGCTCGAGAGGGAGAAGACGGTGACGGACTTGGCGTGGGCTGTTGCGAGAAGAGGGAGGGTAGGATGTGGTGTTGAGGCCCAGGCTCGTTCGTGCAGGTCTGGTTGGAAAGCCCGGATGGGTACGATGGCTGCCGTTGTGGCCGAGGGGGGGATGGCTGACGGCATTGTGAGCAGTGATGGGGAGAAGCAAAGACAAGGCTCGGTCAATTGTTGAAATGGGCGCTTGCTCAGCTAGCCATCGCTGGCTTTGCGTCAAGAGGCCGACTGTGTGAGATCGTGTGCTATCTTTGCGGCGGCGAGCAGGATATGAGGTCCGATGTCGCAAACTGAGGGATGTGGCGGCCAGAAAATCGCACAAACTGGTGAGGTTTACCGTTTGAGGTTTCAGCGGGGTCGACTAAGCCGAGGCTCGTAGAAGGGTACCTACCTAAGGTACCTACATATGTACTTTCGGGGAAATGGCAGCCAATAAAGAAAGGTAAGGGTCGGCATTGATAATAGTGGTAGGTATTCATCTCAGTTTCTATCCCCAATTGATCAATTTCGCGTCAAATCGTGATGGCTCATCATGTACATAGTCCTTTTCTGGTCTCATGATAAAATAGCACAGGGTAGGTAGCATGCTGGCTCAAGATTGAATTGAGACCGTCGTCCAGATAGGTACCTAGGTAGACAGCGAAAAAAAGTACATAGCAACTTTTCACTTCGGAGGGCCCCTGGAGGGACACCTGCGCAGGAAAGAAAGAGGTGCTAGAGCCTGGAGCCCCATCCCATCCGCAAACTTCCACTTTCCAAACCTCACTTTTCCAACCTGACTCTCTCCAACCCGAAGCGAAGCGAGGCGAGTCTTCCACAGCCCCTCAGCGCAGCGTAGGGCCGCTGGGGAAGTACTCGTGGGTTCAAATTGTGATGTCTTTTTGGCTTTTTTGGCTTATGCGGTTTTGCAGTTGTGGACATACATACCATACATACATGTACATAGCTACATACGACGAGCGTAGCGAGCAGCCGCACTCAAAGGAAAAAATATTTATACCTACCTGGACGTCGCAACACCGTCCCGCTCCCAAATCTTCTTCCTTCACAACTCCAACCTCGATTGCAGAACCCCTCGAACCTCTCAAAGCTCGAAACCCTACACTAATCATACATACGCCCATCCTTCATCTCCATTTTCATCATCATGGCTCCCTTGACCAATGTTTCCTCAAAGGCCCCTCCAGTACGACGCCGAGGTGTCGCGCCTCCAAGCAATAATCGCGGAGTCTGAGGCTCGACTCGTCGCCTCGGACGCAGCGGCCGCCCAAAGTGTAGCTCTGCTCGGCCGCGGATTGGGTGCAAGCGGATGAGGTTCCACGATTCGAATTTGCTGGTATAGATGTCGTGTATGTCTTCGCTGGCCACGCCAGCGAGTTCACGCGCGACTTTAAGCACGAGGGGAGGTAGGGTCTCACCGGAGGTAATCGCTGCGTTGTTAGCAGCGTTGGTCGTGCTGACCGGGCTCTGCGTAGCGAGGGCGAGCAGAACTGCACTTTGGGCGGCTGCTGCGTCCGAGGCGACGCGTCGAGCCTCGGACTCCGCGATTATTGCTTGGAGGCGCGGCACCTCGGCGTCGTACTGGAGGGTGTCCAGGTGGCTTGAGTTGGAAACCGTGGTTTGGAGAGGGACTCCTTGCTGGGGGAGAGCTCCAAGCTCGGGAGGGCCTTAGGACCCGGGGGCCTCAGGGGCCTTTGAAGAAACTCTGGTCAAGGGAGCCATGATGATGGAATGGAGATGAAGGATGGTATGTATGACTAGTGTAGAGTTTCGAGCTTTGAGAGGTTCGAGGTTCTGCAATCGAGGTTACCAAAACCAGTTTCGAATCAGTGTTGGCGTAGTGAACAAAAACAACAACTTGCATCAACAAAGACCCGACTCCCAACTCTCTTCCACCGTCTACAATCTCAGCCCAATATCCAAATCCATCACAATTGAAGAATTTGCGACGTCGAATGCTCTGCATTCTTCCAGCCGTCCCTTTCTCCCTAGCTCCATAACTGAATGTGACCTCAATATGCCTCTTACAAGTTACCACACCACACGGAACGAAGACATGCAACACGTGCCACGCTACAAAGACATCCGAACCACCCCATGTTGCCACTTGATCCCGTTCAAGTCGTTGGCGAGCTAGATGTGCCTTGCCTCACGGATGCCGACCAGATGCTACTGCGGAATTTCGAGCGGTCCCTCGCAAAGAAAAAGTGAACGGAGTGCCCACGATGCCTCACAAGCTGGTTCACAATTATTCACAATTAAACTCAACCGGCAGACCGGCATCTGTCAGGGGTGTACGAAGGATAATGCAGCCCGAGTACGGAGTAAAGAATCCCCAGTTGCCTGCGCTTTGGTCCAAGGCGAATGGGCTTGATCCCGGCGAGCCTCCTGAGCATCTCGAAGCCCTCGGACCCCTCACCCCTCTCGAGGAGTGGCTCATTGCGCCTGTGCACACTCGCATGCAGGTGATGACCTATCGTGGCGCCCAGTACCTATGTACCACGGTCATATCGTCAGCTCATCAGCTTCCCCAAGAACGTGCCGACGATGCACTACCGCCTGTCCGTGCCGCCAGGATAGCTCAATATTCTCATATTGAGGCCTCGCAAGCAGACTGATCAGCCAAACACGATCAATCAATTCCGTATCCAGCTCCACGTGCGACGTCCGGTTGTTGCCGCATGGCTCCGTCATCTGCAAGCAAACCATGATGGCTATAGCGATGTTACGATCGATGAGGATTTCCTCAGCCAATTGCCCGACGACGGTGATGTGAACGCCGACCTTCGAAGACGCAGATCTTATCACTGGCGTATCCGTCAGTATATCCCAGGGGGAAGGGTGATTTCGCAACGTCTCGGCAGCGCACGGTCGACTTGAAACCCTATCTGGAACGGCACCTTAAACTCGTGTCACAGTACGTTGCAGCACTAGGTATTGTTGGTAATGAGAAGAGCTTTGACTCGATGGCTATATGAGCCTAGGTATATCTAACGATTGGTGCGGGAGAGGCGTGTTTCATGTGTTCTATGCAATCTATTTAGTCTAATGACGCTCCGTTGATATCGTGACAGTCAGTGCAGTCACGTGAATCCTCACGGCCTCCCATTTATGTACTACATACATACCTGTATGTATGTACCTAAAACTAAGCCCCCCTAGTACTTACCCCGTACTCCGTATATAACATCCCAGCAAGTCGATCCCAGCGTGGTGGATGGCGCTGACGCCGGATATCACACAGACGATTGTTGTACACTGAGATGCGGGATGGTTTCTAGGGGAGGTCTGGCTTGTATGTACCTACCTAGTAGAACACTTACCCGGACACCCTAGAGGCTAGTACGCCCAAAACTGGGACGTAGTGGTGTCAAATACACAACAACAACAACAACAACAACAACAACATCAACAACAGCAAGTCGATCCTTTCCCATGCCTTCTGTGACCTGTCTCTAATAAAGAATTACGGAGCAATAGTGTGTATATTCTCCGTCTCTCTGTGGCTTTCGCGAAAAAGCCGTTCAGGAGCCGGGTCACACTCTCTCTCTTCCGCTCCTTCACGTACAGAAAGATGATTGGTGGCAACCCCGGATTGCCTCGTTCTTCTCCTTACCTAGGTAGGTACTCCGTATTTAGTATTTACCTACCTACCTAACATACCTACTCAGTAAACTCGGTCCGGTCGGCGGGTCTGATAACCCTTGCTCGAGACGATTTAGCGATGCCATTGGCTCCTCCACACACATTTGATTTAAAGATGCCGGCTGAGCCCGCACTTTGCAGCCAACGGTAGGTACTACATACATGTAGATACAACATGTCAGTTCAGAACGCGATACGTAATCGACTTGTGGCTCTACGAGGGAGGATCTCTAAAGGCGAGGTATGTATGTTCTCCTTCTGAACGAATGCTCGGGGACCGCCTGTCTAGGCTATGAGTACATACCTACTGCGTATCTCAAGTGTCCTCCTCTGTGCGCCTGCCGAGGAGTCGAGGACCGGCGACCTGCCTGGGCAGTGGGCACAAATTACAATCCCAAATGTCGGCAAACGCTGGGCGGGGCACGGCATTCTCGACTGGAATATCTCAGGGGTGTGAGTCGTGACTCGTGACTCGTGACAGTACCTACCCATGTATGAATCAGTATGAATCATGTTTATGATACCTAGGTATGTACATATCTTTCAACTTCGTATGTACCTACCTACACAGCGTCAAGTCGTACTTACGTATGTACCTACACTACCTGTTAGGCTGTTAAGTTGAATCTGCCTAAAGAGAATGATCAAGTCCTCCATCACGGAAGAATATCTACTGATGCGTATACTCCGGAGTCCGTAGTACGGAGTACATACGGAGTACATATCCCACACAAGACCAGTGAGATTTTCTTGATCAAGCTTTAGCCCCTGAAGTCTTCCTAAAAATACGAATGCTCCTGCCCTAACTGCGGAAGGAACGGCAACGCGGCGATGATAGAGTGAAAGCTGCCAAAGTCCGCGGACTCCGAGCGGACTAGGTAGCTAGGTGTCAGCTCACTTCGCGAAGTATAAAACGGGCCTCTCCCTCACGCTGCTCATATTACAACACACCATCATCAAGCATCATACTTCCTCCTCCCATCTCTACTTCCATTTCACCCCAAGTCCTTTTAGAAAGAAAAAGCCGTCAAGGTTCTTGATACGTACAACATGAAGTTCAGCAGTGTCCTCGGCACCTTTGCCCTCGCTACCCTCGAGGCATACCGTGCGTATGCCAGCCCGCTCGAAGCCATGTCTCCGGGAGCTCAGTCGTTGGAAGGCAGGGCAGATGAGCGCTGCTGTCTGAAGGTGTAAGTTGATTTGCCGTTCATGTCGCCAACATAGTCGTTGCCTGAAGCATCCCCTGTCTCTCTTGCCGTTCCGTTTTTTTTTCGCTAACGCCAAGGTAGCGATGGCCAAACTACTTCCCTATCCTATACATCGAACACGGATGGGGTCGACAGCATAGGCCTCTTCACAAATGACAAATGTTCCGTCAGCATCACGCGAGGTACGACGGCACCGAGCCAAGGCGGCTGTAAATCATGGCCCTTGACAATCAGGTGTCCCAGCGGCGCCAAAGGTACCAAAGGTGTTTACTCGGTCTATGCTTGCTAGCGGGGGGAAGATGGCGAGGAACGTGTTGGACCGTTGGCCATCTCGTTTGCTATGCGGTCCCATGCGGTGAACTATACGAGTGGTTTGGATTGGTCAATGGATGGACAGAGATGGGTTAGGGTGGCAATTCTCGTGGCGCAAAGCATCGTCGCCATCACATCTCATCATCGATAATCGCAGTGCCCGATGCATGACCTCCATGCCGTTAGGAACCTATGTAAATAACAATCGGGTTCGAATGGGTATCATGGTAATTGTTGCCATTACCATAGCGCAACCATAACACTGACGAATTCGTTACTCTTATGCTGTGTTGTAATAAGCATCTATCGGCTCACGCACATCGTGAATTCTTTTCGGATTCTTGATTCGACGTGGACTTTTCAAAATAGCTACCGCCGGTGGCCCCCGGCACTGGGCAGGGCCCTTAGAGGGAAGTTGTGCTGCGAGAAGCTCTGCCTCCCCTTGATAGACTCACTTCTGGCACTGATACATCATATAGTTATTGTGAGCGCGTGAACATAAAGTAGCGAGATCATTTAGCTTTACTATGTATCCTGTAGGCCCAACGACCCAATGCAGGAGGGTATCCTCGACCTTATGTGTATCATTTATCAATTACAGAGTAAGAGAGCGAAGGATCTCTGATGATGCAGGTGGAGAAGTTGGACCTCTGGAAACTCCTAGAGAGCCATCCGATCATTGGCGGTTATTGCGTCTGAGTTTACATATCTTCAACTCCAAGCCCCGAGAAAGCGCTTACACAGACAAGCCTTTTGGCGTAGAGATGCGGCTCCCTCAAAAGTCAATAGACACATAAACCCCCGCATTCTGGATTCTCGGTGCCTACCTATATACGTATTCACGGAAACCGTGTTCTCTTTTCAGTGGTTATTCGGCATGTACTCTCGTCAATTGATAGAAGACTTGAAGATTTCCAACTTTCCAGGCAAGGGCCGGCACGTGAAGGTCTTGAGTGAGAAAATCGATCAACTTGTTTACAGATATATTATACCGAACGGGCGAGGATTACCATTTTGAGTCGACGAAACTCCAAGACGACGACGGCAGGAGGATCAAATGCCAACCTAAAGCGAGGGTCATATCGGACTATCATGACCAAAATCAGCGGCAAGCGTACAGTCTCAGAACTCCCAGGGGAGGGGGGAAAGGGCCTCGACCCCACGAATCCGAAACGAGACCACTTCGCTCGTTCATGGGGCAAATCCTCGAGTGAACAAAAGAGCACGCAATATTCTGAGTCTCTTCACCTCCCGGGTATAAATGCACTCAAGTCCTCTCTATCATCACTCTCCTGAATCAAGTGCATTATCACAATCACAATCATATATGATATCACACAACGACCCGATTTTTTATCAGCCCCATTCCTCACCATGCGGTTCATCACGGCTATCTTCCCAATCTTCCTGACCTCCGCGGCAGCAGCATCGTGCGCCTGCAATTCGATCACTCCAGGAACGGACTGGGTGTAGAATTGGGAGCTCACAAAGTACACTTGCAAGCACAACTTTGCGGGAATGGTATGCTTCACGGACACTCTGACTCACACGGTTCACGAATCACCTCGTCGAATTCCCCTCCTCCCCTACTAAGGAAAAGAAGCCACTCGCGTTCTTGATTTCTCTAACTCTGCTTCTTCATAGGCAGACTACGACAGCGGTTCCGGACGAGTAAGCTTTTACCTTTTTATTCCTTTCTGTTCTCTTCCTTCTTTACTGCACACAAACTCTCCTGTCGTAGGAAGAAGAGTGTTTTTTTTTCAGGTCGTCTGCTGACACAACGGCAAATGTAGTGTGAACCGATCGGGCGTAACGTCGTGGCGCCCGATCGATTTCGAGAAGATTGCCACCAGGCGGGAACCGTGGATGGGTTTTACCGATACAACAAGGACGATACTGTAGACACTTCACAGACATTCTGGGTTCAAGATACTTCCGCCACGTGCGATTAGCTCGGCTGCTGTTTTGTCCGAGTTTGGACCATACCGACGGATTCAGCAAGTATGTACTTCCTCGGTCGAAGAGTCCAGGTGATCTTGTGTCTGGAGATTTTTTTGTTGCTGATTTCGCCTGTCGTGCATGTTGACATTGCTGCAATATGAACAATAAAAAAGAGACCTTGAATGTTTGCGTGAAAAGGCTGAAGCGACGCCTTCTAGTCACTAGGTACTTCAAAGTTCACGATCGACTTCATTCAATAGCCTCCGTTGCTTCTAATAAGAGCTAACGTGCCGGTTTTGAACTTCTGCTCACCGGTTTCGGGGCGGCGTTGAAAAAAGGCCGAGCAGGCCGACGCCACGCCGGCTACAAACCGTTAATTGTGTACCTACCTAGGTATGTACGGACTACTCCGTACGGAATACCTACTATGTACAGAGTTGCCAACGGAGTATACATACCAGGTACTATTTACATGTACCTACCTACCTATGCATTCGACAAATGGTGTTCACTGTTCGAGGTGGAGCGTTAGATGCACCCCGGGGTGGGATCCCGTACCATCCTCCGGCCCGGGCATTTGATCGTGATTCGTCCAACAACCTGCCAGAAACTTGCAAGTTGCAACAGAGAGCCAAGAGACTCAAGATATCTCACAGACTACAATTTGATGCCGCTGTTGAGGCTCGAACCGTGTACACGGCAATACCAAGGTCCACGACTCACACATACATATGTAGCATGTTACCACGGAGCATCGCATTTCCAATGACCCTCCTCCAAACTCGGCCGACGTGCGAATTCTCCACCAACAATCCGTCATTCGTTCATCAACAGCCACATTTTGCTAGTTCGCAACTTCGCAGCTTGCTTCGAGCTTGTATGTACCCAGAAATACACAGAATACCCAAAAATATGACGAGGCCAAACACTTTGACAGGTCGCCCCGGGGAGGCGGAAGCTCAGACGCCATGCATCCAACAGGCAAACAGGCAAAACCACGCGGCCCAGTCTGCTCGTCATAAGCTCCCACAACTGTGGCATATCGCGATCAATGCCCGTTCCACGTGCAAGTGAATCTTCCCTACTTACCCCATTACACCACTCGAACCATTGCAAAGTCTCGTTCACTCTACTCTGCCGCTCAGCCCTTTGGCCTCCTACGCGCCTTGCCTGTCCACAATGAGCGACGATACATCGTCCATCCGGGCCTTCGGGCCTGCTCGTTCTACCGTCAAGGGCAGCCCATTGAGTGCCTCGGACATTGCACTGTACAACGATTACTTCAAAGCTAGTTGCTACTTAGCACTGGGCATGATCTACTTGCGAGAGAATCCTCTTCTTCGTGAGCCACTCAAGAAAGAGCATTTGAAGGCTCGTCTTCTCGGCCATTTCGGCTCCGCTCCCGGCCAGATCTTCACTTATATGCATTTCAATCGTCTGATCAAGAAATACGACTTGGATGCTTTCTTCGTTTCCGGCCCTGGCCATGGAGCACCGGCTGTTCTGTCGCAGTCATACCTGGAAGGTGTATACTCTGAAGTATATCCCGACAAGTCGCTCGATGTTGAAGGACTTCAGAATTTCCTCAAGCACTTCTCATTCCCTGGAGGTATCGGATCTCATGCCACTCCCGAAACCCCGGGATCCATCCACGAAGGAGGTGAATTGGGCTACTCAATCTCCCACGCATTCGGCTCAGTCTTTGATCACCCCGACTTGATTGCCCTCACCATGGTGGGCGATGGTGAAGCCGAGACCGGTCCTCTTGCTACGTCCTGGCATTCAAACAAATTCCTGAACCCAATTACGGACGGTGCTGTCTTACCCGTACTCCATCTCAATGGATACAAGATTAACAACCCGACGGTTCTGGCCCGAATCTCCCACGACGAGCTGAAAAACCTCTTCATTGGGTATGGCTGGGAGCCCTTCTTTGTGGAGGGGGACGAGATGGAAACCATGCACCAGGCCATGGCCGCCACCATGGAGTACTGTGTCGATCTGATCAAACAATACCAGAAGAAAGCCCGCGATAGCAACAAAGCCTTCCGCCCTCGGTGGCCCATGATTGTACTGAGAACCCCCAAAGGATGGACGGCACCCCGCAAACTCGACGACAAGTACCTCGGAGGGTTCTGGCGGGCTCATCAGGTGCCCATCACCGATGTAAATACCAATCCCGACCACCTCAAGATTCTCGAGAACTGGATGCGAGGATACGAGCCTGACAGGCTGTTTGACGAAGATGGTGCTCCCATTGCCGCCGTGCGATCTCTCTGTCCCGAAGGACGCCGCCGCATGAGTGCCAATCTCGTAGCCAACGGGGGCTTGATCAAGAAGCCACTCAAAATGCCCAAATTCCAGGACTATGCGATCAAGGTCGAAAAGCCAGGCGCCGAATTAGTCGGTAGCATGAGCAACATGTCGGTGTATTTGAGAGACATCATAGCGCTCAATATGCACAACTTTCGACTCTTTGGACCCGATGAGACGGAGTCGAACAAGCTGGCCCGCGTTTACGAAGCCGGCAAAAAGGTCTGGATGGGTGAATATTTTGAGGAAGACCAAAATGGCGGCAACCTCGCCATGGCCGGCCGAGTCATGGAAATGCTCTCTGAACATACGTGTGAAGGTTGGCTGGAGGGGTACATTCTCAGCGGTCGACATGGCCTGCTCAATAGCTATGAGCCGTTCATTCATATAATTGACTCCATGGTAAACCAGGTGAGTTTGAAAGATGAAAAGACTGGATTAGAGCACGCGTGGGATGGATCATAGATTTCGCTAACATGTACTTTTTGTGCAGCATTGTAAATGGATCGAAAAATGTCTCGAAGTAGAATGGCGCGCCCAGGTGGCTTCTCTGAACATTCTTCTTACTGCACTTGTTTGGAGACAAGACCACAATGGCTTCACGCATCAAGATCCCGGCTTCCTCGATGTGGTGGCCAACAAAAGTCCCGAGGTTGTTCGAATTTACTTGCCACCAGACGGCAACTGCCTATTGTCTGGTGAGTCACCAAACACAGCATGACCATTCATCGCATGGGGAAATCCTTGACAAGCAAAGACTAACAATTATTATACTATACAGTCATGGACCATTGTCTCCAGTCCAGCAACTATGTCAACGTCATCGTGGCAGACAAACAAGACCACCTCCAGTACCTGGACATGGAAAGCGCCATCCAGCACTGCACCAAAGGCATTGGGATCTGGCCACAATTCAGCACCGACAAGGGCTACGAACCCGATCTCATCATGGCCTCATGCGGCGACATTAGCACGCAGGAATGTCTCGCCGCCACGGACCTACTACTCCAGCACTTCCCCGATCTCAAAATCCGCTTCATCAACTGCGTCGATCTCTTCAAGCTGATCCATCCATCCGATCATCTTCACGGCCTGACCGACAAAGAGTGGGTGAGCCTCTTCACGGACACCAAACCCGTCGTCTTCAACTTCCATAGCTATCCCTGGCTGGTGCACAGACTCACTTACAAGAGACCGGGGAACCAGAACTTGCACGTTCACGGGTACCGCGAGAAAGGCAACATCGATACACCTTTGGAGCTGGCTATTCGTAACAAGACGGATCGCTTTAGTCTTGCCATGGATGCTATTGATCATATGCCTGCGTTGCGAATCCGGGGTGCCTCGGCTAGGCAGGCGCTGCAGAATGAGCAGATTGCGGCGGAGCATGTCGCGTTCGAGAATGGGATTGATCCTCCGGATTTGGATAATTG
The DNA here is from genome assembly GCA_029405325.1 of Claviceps purpurea. Lineage (NCBI taxonomy): Eukaryota > Fungi > Ascomycota > Sordariomycetes > Hypocreales > Clavicipitaceae > Claviceps > Claviceps purpurea. The sequence continues at coordinate 3,461,897 of CM055782.1, read as the reverse complement.
GACGTGGCAGCGGCGTATTGGGGGTGAAGAGAGTGGCTGAGATGATTTGACTTGCACTGTAATGCCGTCGGCGTAAGGCAGGATGAACCATCTGTCATTAGGGGACGCAGAGAATAGATGTATAAGTCTATCAAACGTAGGGGAAGTTTCATTTTAGAGGACTGTCAGTACGAGTTGGAACAAATTTTCTATTGACACTCCAACTACTCCAAGTCATGGTGGTGACTCGTGAGTACCTAGTTACTAGTGCGTGATAAAGCACGGTCACGTATACGGTATGAGTAACAATTTTGAGTTTAATGAAAATGCTCATGGTGCCGGCTTTTCTTCTTTCCCTTGGTGAGCTGGCCGGTTTACCAAGTTTGCTTCAGAACATGTCGTCCAAGAAGGGTGGAGCTTAACCGTCGGACGCACATTGGAGAGGAGAGGTCTGTCTAGTCAAGACATGACACACCCCGGGCTGCCAGGCAAAGAACGCGACGATTGGGTAGGGTTTTAATTAGCCAGAGATAGTTGGAATGTGCTTGCTTGGGGAAGAACTTGCTCTGGAGTTATCATAGACCAGTTGGACAATGGACAAAGAGCTTCTGGTTGTCCGTGTCAAGCATAGGTTTGGAAGCGCGTGGAATACAAGGCCTGGACTTGGGCCAAGAATCTTGGTGACTGGATCACGTACAAGAACTTATATTTTGGGCGAGCCGAGAATGGCTCCCTTTAGCTCCGTTTCGCATGGTGCTCCTATGGATACACGTTCGCTTCGCTTTCCTCCTCCTCCCTGTCTGAAAGAAGAAAAGTACAGATGAACAAGGTCTGTTTCCAGCTGCCAGCTGGAATATTTTCACCGTAGAGAATCCTTCAGCTGCTTGCCTTCTTCAAAGGCCGTCTTGCCGTCCTTCCCTGTCGGCGAAACAATAAACTCGCTCGAAACAACATCATTCTTCTTATTGCCCTCATCCGTCGTCTCCAGCAATCCAGTCGACTTGTGTGCCTGCTCGATGGCGGCAGGAATAGCACCCGCAGGAGCGTCGGCAATCTCGTTGACTTGCTTCCCAGACAAGACATCGGCAACGCGCACACCCCGGCTCGACAGCAGAAGCGTGGCAGGCCCCTTGAATTGCAGGAACAGACGATCTCCCCAGATTGTGCGGCGTGTCATGGTTCGCATGTTGTACAAAGCTGCGGCGAGGAACTTGTAGGCGGCCGAGCTCCGCAACTTCTTGCCGAGCTCGGTTTCCGGTAGCCACCCAGTCAAGGTAGGAATCTGGAGACGGAAGCTCGTGCTTTTCATCAGGAATGGCTGCGGCGCATTCCTCGATACGGCGTAGGCAACGACGCTCCCCGGATGGGCCAAAAACTCCTCTCCCTCGCCCAGTGTCAGTTGATAGATCTGTCCTGGCGCAGACAAAGCGACCAATCCCCTGCCCGTCAGATGTGTGCTGCCCCAATGCGCCAGCGCGAGCTTGCGCTGGATGTTCGACGTCAACGTCAGAGTGTGTCCGGTCCAGGCGAGCAAAGCATTGCGCTGCGATACTATCCAGTCGGTGGTGCCGTCCAGATGCAGGACCGACATTGTCGTCGTCGGTGATTTTGACGCGATCAATGCTGTGACAGGGGTGGTCGAGGATATGCGTTGGTAGAGGAAGGGGACTCCAAGGGCCGCTCGGGGGAGAGGATTTAACAGCGACAATGTAGATTGAGCCTATTTTGCCACGAGGAAGTGTCAGTGCATACGACGCCGTGGCTCGTCAATCGATTGTTCATCTCGGTACACTTATCGGAGTGCAACCAAACGTACATTGTCTGCTTTCCCGGCCATGGCAACGAGGGTCCCGCGCCTGGTGTAGAGCCTCTGCGATGCTGAAAGAGATACAGAGAGCATCGAGTATTGCGGCCCGAGGACTTCGAACCGAGCATCTTGAATGCGGCGAGAAATAAGTCAGAAGATGATTGAAATTAACGTGATCTTTTATGGATCAAGCTCACCTGCCGCATCTCGCGAGCTGTGAATGGAAGCTCCGAAAACATCACTCGTCACGTTCGGCGACTCGGTGCTTGGTGCGGCGCTGATCTGAATTCTCCGGCATTGAAAGCACACAAATGCCGCTGTCATCCTCTGGGGCCGGAAGCCGTGGGTGGAGGATCTCACCAATGACGAGGAGCCTCGCATCATCTCGGTAACTCGTGGAGACTGAGCTGATCCCGTATCGTGACCTTTGTCGTGGAGGCGACAACGAAGCTTGAGCTCGAGGCTTATTAGCACGGCTCGGCTCGCAGAACGGGCCTTTTCCGGTCCCGGAGAGAGAATCATAAGAATTCGGGTGGGGCCCCGCAGCGCCTGGCAGGATCTAGATTGGCTGAAAGTCACGTGACGTAGTAGCCACGGCCGTCAAAGATTCAATGATCATCTCTGGCTATGGCTAGAATGGCCTAGCTTAGACCTTCATTCATTCCAATCACACACGTTCTCTCGACAATGCATCCGACCAGACGTTGGCCAGGAAACTAGGCCAATTTCGCTTGGTGTTTGCGCCAACGCCATATCCCTGAAACGACCCGAGAAGCTCTGATTAATTTCACTACATATTTCAATCCATTCGGTCATCTGTCAATCTATACTGTTCCCGGGCGCGGCTGTAGTAGTGGCCAGCAGCTGTCAGTGGCTCCCTTTATTGGTATTTTCACGGTCCCGTTCTCGATCCTCTTCCTCTTTCCAATACTCCCGTGGCTTGCATTGCCTCGCATGCATCTGTTCCACGTGACCCGCCATGTCTGTTCGCGTTGTTGCCAGAATCCGACCGCTCCTGGAGAAGGAGCTGGACAAGGACATCATCGTTCGTCCTGACAGTGTCGAGCCCGGCAAGCCACACACCATTATCAAAATCCCGAGTCCAAAGAATGGCGCCGAAGAGTTCTCGTTCGCGTTCAACGCCGTATACGATCAATCGACATCGCAAGAGACGCTATTTACTTCCGAAGGTACGGTACACCGTGTGAGCCCCCAACGCGGCGCGCGCGCGAACCCCTATCATGGCAACGCATCTCTCGACGCGTGACTTGACGCGCAATCTTTTTCATTCCCGAAAAGTGCCATGGCTAAAACCTTGTGTGTGTCTCCTGTGTGTGTGCAGTGCAACCGCATCTTAAATCATTGTTCCAAGGACACGATGTCACCATCTTCGCGTACGGCGTGACGGGCACGGGCAAAACGCATACGATGCGTGGCGGTCTTAAGCTTGCCGATAGGGGCGTCATTCCTCGGCTGCTCTCTGGCGTATTTCGAAGGGGAAAGAAGATTGAAAAGGACACCGAGGGCGGCACGACGGTAACAGTCAGCCTGTCTTACTACGAAATCTACAACGATAAAGTGTTCGATCTTCTTGAGTCGCCCGACAAGAGGACTCCCTCGGGGCTTCCTCTTCGCGCAGAGGCCAACGGCAGGACCGTTGTGGCAGGACTGTCAGAACGGGCATGTGAAGATCTGCGCGACTTTGAAAAGCTGTACATCGAGGCCAACACCAACCGTGTGACCGCGTCTACCAAACTCAATGCCCACAGCAGCAGAAGTCATGCCATTCTACGCGTCAAGGTCACGCAAACATCCGAGGACATGATCAAGGTGAGCACTGTGTCTGCCATTGACTTGGCAGGCTCGGAAGACAATCGCCGCACTGACAATGGCAAAGAACGGCTGGTCGAATCGGCGGCCATTAACAAGAGTCTGTTCGTCCTGAGCCAATGTATCGATGCCATTTCCAGAGGTGACAGACGCATTCCATACCGAGAGTCCAAGATGACGCGCATTCTGTCTCTTGGTCAGAATAATGGCATCACTGTCATGATTCTGAATTTGGCTCCCCTCCGAAGTTACCACCTCGATACCCTGAGCAGCCTCAATGTCAGCTCTCGAGCCAAGCGGATAGAGGTTCGCGAGATTGAGAATGAAGTCGTCTTCAAGCAATTCCCAAGATCCTCCGTCTCCAGCGCCAGCTCGGGCTCCATTCCGCGCCAGCCATTACGGCCGCTGGCTAACGCTCTCAGCACACACAACGTGCAAACTGGCAACGCAGCTGCCAAGGCTGCTGCTGCAACTGCTGAGATCACACGGCCGGTCAAATCTTTCAACGTTTACACAGATAAACGGAAACAATCCCCAGCTAGGACCATGTCCCTGCCAACTGCCCTTCCCCGACCTGTAGTCAGCATGAGCTTGGTGCCACGGCCGAGCGTCGCGGCTCACAAACGACCTTCAGACCACGAGTCCACTACTATCACGCGACCAAACAAACTGGCGCGACCCACCTCAGGAGAAGCGTCCATCACGGTGACGGCCTCAGAAATCGAAGCCATGGTGGAGAAGAAGGTGGGCGAGATTCTGGCATTGCGGTCGGCTGCCGAGAGGAACTCGTTGCAGCAGCTGAAGCAATCGCCTGCGCAGCCCGAGATTAGCGAGTCGATGCAGCGACGGCTCGAGGCGCTAGAAAGGCGCATCGAAAACGAAGAAAGACGCGAAGACTCCAAATCAGACGGCCTCCGGTATCTCTTGGCCGCCCGACAGCACAAAGAGAGGGGCGATGAGGCTTCGGCACTCCGAGCGTATGAACTGGCGCTGCCATACTTCCCGGGACAAGTCAAGTTGATCGGCAAGATTCAACGCCTGCGCAATCGATTGGGCCTCTCGGATGAACACGACTCGGCCATACGAATGAGCCCTTCCAGAAGTCCTCTGCGACACGACCGGGGGATGAGGCTCCGTTGCCGCCCAACCGCGCACTTTGACAGCACTGGTTCTGAACACGACGACGCCGATGTGGAGGAAGAGTTGCTTGACGACCAAACCATACGGATTCAGCCACGAAAGTCACGGTCCAAGTCGATGGCTAGACTGCAGGCTTACGACGATGTCAATGAGACAACTCGTGATTTTGGTCCTCCACGGACTCTCATTGGCTGTTGATGGGACACTGTCCAGTGTCCCCCCTATCTCATTGTCTATATATATTTCCTTTGTAAAGCAATTTGCATTTCCGAATCCTTGTTTCGTCTTTCTTGGGCAAGGTGCCATCACGATTTGGGTGTCGGTGGGGATACATACGTACAGATACGGACCCAGCATCAGGGGATCGGATTACTAAAGCAGATTCAACCACAATCTATCTGGTCCAGCTACGAAAGCATTCGGGCCCCAAATAGGAAGAAAAAAAATTAGCTTCAAGGCATGAACCATGTCGGCACGGTATCGGTATCGACAGTCGAAACGATCATGGCTGCCGACACAGAGGGCGCCATAGAAACGTCGTCCTCGCTGGGATCTGGACGAACTTGTCTTTGGAAGTGTCGATACTCAGCTGGCCCCGGTCGTGCGTATTCATATCTCCCCACTGAGATGCAAATCGTGCTCGCGCCACTGTATCGTTGGCTTTCTCGAGCGCTCTCATTTTGGCTATATGTAGCCTTTGCACTTCACGAGGCACAGTTATTCTGCCTGGCGCATCTTCCAGGCGTGTTTGTCGCATTGCAGCTAGAATTTACTGAACCAACCACGTGCATACCCTCCCTCTGGCCCTTGGAGGCAATCCCAGCATTTGTCTTTTTCGTCCGAAGTCGTGGTGGTGTAGATAGAGAAACAGTGTGCATCTAAAATGTGTTGAATAATAGAAGGCCATGGATTGGCTATCTGGCTGAGTACCTTGAGCAAAGATTTATTGTTATTACTCTAGATGGGCTATGGATATAGCCTCAGGTGTACCTATAACATATACCGGTACATATGTATGTGCATACATACATTGTATGTACATGAGACCATAGAACTGCCGTTTCATGTTGTTTCACTTTCCTCCGTGCACAATGCATTCATGTCTACCTATCTCGAACTGCATCCCACGTGGAAGACGCACCAGAAACAAGCATGTATGTACATGCATATGAGACTTGGAGGCTGGGGGTTTCAGCCTAACCACATCCCAGACAGAACCCGTCAGCATCCTATGTACCCCTAAATACCTAACGTACCTACCTACCTTAGACCTATCTACAGATGTACCTATTCCAGGAAGCTACTTTTCCTCCCTCGGACCTCATCTGATATCTTCCCGCACAAGACGTCCCGAATGGACATCATCTGGTACTTTGTCTACTAAAGCAAACCACGCCTCTCGCGGGCTAAATTCCATGGACACTAAACACCACTTGGGGCCCTTGCCGCGAGGCAACGTACAGCGAATCCAGCGATGGGTCGGGACTCGGCGCTCGACGACGCTAGAACGGGAAAATTGGCTCGATGGACGGTGTGGGGAAGATAGGTAGCGCGTACTCTTGAGTTCTTTGACGCGTGTACATGGCATGTATGTACGTCATACGCGTTTACGCGAGACATGGTCGTTGTTGTCGGGCGGAGCGTCAGCTCAGTGTTGGGGTATGATGGATGCGAGGGTATCTACTATTTGTTCAAGACTGATGGAGGGGTGAGGTGTTGATAATAGAAAGACAAAATTTGCACTACGCGCCTGGTTGTGTCAGGATGAGCGTGGGGGTTACTGTTCAACGGCGGCGGCATCTGAAGCTACACAGGTAGGTAGTTGAAACAGCTCTAGTTTCTGACGCGCCTGCTTTACTAATTCTTGTATATAAAGGACTGGCTTTTCCGTCTCGGCCATGCTTGAAGATCTACCCGACAATGCACTGCCTGTCCGCGTCACATGCAGCGCCAAATCAACGATCCGTACCCGATATTCTTTCAATCAGGGGTTTGAAAATAACTTTTCATTGCGGGAGTCCCACACAGGATTCCAAAGCCATTTGTAAAAGCGCTACCATGCGACAGCGCTCTAAGAATAAAAAGAACAAAGGAAAAGAGAAGAACGTTATGAACGGAAAGAAGAGAACCGAAGAAAATCAGGTGAGCTCCCAGAGCGCAGGTTCCAAGATGCGATGCGTTCCACTAATCCCCTGGCGGTGTGTAGTATCCGACACGTCGTGAACAGCGTATCCAAAGTCCCGGTGGCTGCAGCACATAGACCAGGATGACGGAAAAGGGAGAAAGTTCCTCTCCACCTCATATACAATAATGCGATTTCGTGAAAGCGTGGAATAATGCTCGGCGCGACCTGACGATTTGTCGTGAAAAAAAAAACGCATTCAGTCTTCCGTCGGCGGCTGCACAGAGTCACGGACTAAGCACTGCTTGCCCGTGTTTGGCACGGAAAGAAATAGATGCTGGCTATGGCAGGTTGTCGTAGGCCATTATGATGCAAACAATAGGGAGGGCGCCTCGAAAATGCCGTACGCCGTGGCTTAAAAAAATATTTTTGTTCATGCCATTATGTTTTGCTCTCGAATGGACCGGTTCATCATCTAATCATGCTGGTGCGCCGCTCCATCACTTGGTGCCTTTCTTTGAAGCCAAATGTGCCGCCAAAGCTGGGGATGGAGCTGAAGCGGTGTAGTCGTTTGCGTTCAGACGTTGCAGCTTCTTGAGGAACGCCGGCCGAGAAAGAGGTTATAGGTGTGGTCTTGTTTGCTGCCATCATCTCGCCGTGAAGAGCGTCGACGCGTGGACTAGTCGAGTCTGTAGCTGACGAACCGGTACTGTTCGGGGTCTGGAAAACGTATTCGCCGTCGACATAGATGGCATTGGTTTGAAAGGTTGATCGGCGATTGCGGCGGCGGGTGTATCGCTGCTCCAGACGGAAGAGCTCCAGCTTCGCCTGGATTCGGTGCAAGATACTTTGGCCCATAGCTGGCGAAGAGAGTCGTTGATATGAAGGCGAGATCGGAGGATACGGACAATTAGGGACGAGGCACGACGACAACGACAATATGTGCTGATAGCCCGGCTAGCTGTAACGAAGCAAGCAACGACACGCACGATGCCGATGAAAAAGAAAGCAACTCCTGAGATGCGGGTGGAGAATTAAATAGGTTTGCAAAGTTGCGTGGCCTGGGCCGGAGATCAAGTATAGTGTACGGAGTACGGAGTACTGGTATGCTTGAGATTGAGTGGCCTGCATAAATGCCAAAAACGGAACAGCGATTGAATCGAGCGTCTCCGTTTCCAAGTACGAAGACGGGTTGGTGGGTTGGTAGTGGTAGTGGTAGGTAGTGTGCCGTTGTACTATTAGTGAACGAGTGTGATGCGGCAATGCAAAGAATGGGAATCACCAGGAGTATCCCACAAGCGGCCGAGCTGTATGGTGAGTTTGTCTCAGTGGTCTCGCAAAGGGGGATAACGACAATGATGATAATGAAAGGAGAGACAAGCGGCATGCAAGCGTGAAAGGAGGAGAGACAACGAGTCGGCCACGAGGTGGCCACGCAGATGGTGTGTGTGGAATCTGGATGGCAACCGACGGTGGGGAGCTACATGTACATTAACACACCTATGTACTCCGTAGATAGGTACAATGCACCTGCCTCACGCATGTATGTGGTATCTAGTAGGTACATGGGATGATCCGGAAAAGGACCAGGCAAAATTCGCATTGTGATTGGACAGACTGCCTCGGGCCTCCTGTCTGCTGCACGCGCGGAAGTGCAGGGGTCAGAGGCAGGAGGACAGCCAGGCCAAGGGACGAGCGGCGAGAACGGTGAGAGGTCACAGGCTCACAGCCTCTCACAGGTGTCTCCCTTCCGGCGTCAAGCCAACGGCCCTTGTAAGTTGTTCGTACGAGATATAGTACCAATAGGTATGTACATACATACATACCTAGGTACCTACCTCCTACAGGCTACATAGGTATGTAGGTACGGAGTACAAAGGTACATACAGGTAGCAGAGTACCTTAGGTACGTACATTTGTATTTACCGTACCTCCTTGTACACGGTTACACCCCGCAACGACATGCCCCACCTGCAGGCTGCCACAATCGCCCGTTGAAACTTGATCGTCATCACAGCGCAAGATCATGCGGCAACGCAGCCACGGCAGGCGCTACGGGTGCTGCCTGCGGTTCGTTCCTGCCGCCTTGAACTGCTAAATAAAAAGCTCCGACCCGCCCGCGGCTACTATCACCAACTCCGATTGCGACGCAACCGAAACCCCTCCGTCCGGCGTCCACTCGCCAGCCATCAATTTATAAGCACAGTACATATGTACTACCTAGGTACCTTGTAGTACGAGATGGGCATGCTGCGGTTGTGATGATCATTGAGCGTCGCGGACGGAGATCTCCGCAAAATCTCTTCACATAATTGCAATTTCTGAGAAAGGTGCCCGCAATGGGGTCGCAATGTGAGGCTAATATAACATCTTACGGGTCTTCTTTCCCTCTGTGAAATTATGATTGTCGTCCTGCCCACTGGCTCATCGTGACTTGGCAATTACCTAATGCCTCGGCCTGTGGCTGCCTTGTTTCAATTCTGCCGACAACGTCGGTACCTAAGCAGCAAGAAGATGAAAGAAGATTTTTTTTTATTTTTTTGCATTGGAAGGCATCCAGTATGTATCTCACTTCATCGGCATAATTCAGAGCTTGAAACTTTGTGAGCCGCCAGACAGGACGAATGCCAATGTTGTTGTTGTACAAAAGAATGTGTGCAACCTGCTACATCCTACTGTGAGAGCCAAGTACTGCGTCAGTGCGTATATTGTGTACGGAGTACAGAATATGTGTGTGACACGGCCTCGCCTCTCATCGTGGAGTGACAGTCTCATTGTGACGCTCATCCGCAAGGCTGAGGCGAAATGTGAATACTTGCAGAAAGGTTGGAGTTCTTCACCCCCTCAGTCCACTGACGCTCTTCCCTTTTTCTGAACTGAGATGATGCACTAGGTAGGCTGCGCTAGTTGGCCTATTTGCTAGTACCTCTGCTCTCCGATTCATACAGGAAATCTCGAAGATAGGAAAGAGCCTATTCTATCTCTCATGCGCGTGTAGAGACCGCCGTACAGATCATTTACTGAGTCGTGGGTGGCTAAGGGCAGTCCATGATATCGTGGGAGGCATCTCCTGTGCCGCCTTTGCAGAGGGCAGATCCGCGCGTCCATCTTGGGGACCACCTCGTCGGTGCAGGAACGATCTTAGTCCAATATTTTCCGATCGCATCTATAATTATATCAGAGCTGCTGATCCGTACTTCGTAGAGCTCGTGGGTCTGGACAGCTTTCCTTGCATTCGTAGAGTGGAAGCTAGGTTCGCGTTGGAAGCTTTACCTCGTTCTTTGATCCATCTCTCCTTACATCAGCCCCTATTTAGAATCTCCTTGGGCGAGGATCCATTCGAGCTGCGAATGAAATGTAATGCTGGTAATGGCAAAGACCCAGGTTGGAGTCTACGGTGCCGACGGATCACTACCGACGTGCACGCTTTCTTTCATGCCGTTGGCCTCTATTCGCTGTTGGATACGAAAGCCTGGGATCTCGTCTCGCGTGAAATGGTCTTACATAACGTCGCGTTACCAAGTCTGCGGTTCAAGTCTGCCGGTACCTTATATCATCTTCCGAGCTGTTGAGCATGGAAAAGCCCACACTGCCTGCGCACATATACCTCCTCTTCGCGAGTCGACGCTTCGCTTCTGGAGTTTTCTTCTCCGCGTACGAAGGTCGGGACCTGTCTGGGTTCAGGTGGAACCCCGAAGGAGGCCACTCTGTCCTCCGACTCTGTAGCGGCCTTCCAGCTCTCCTCGATCCGCCTTGCGCCCCATCTTCGCTAGGCTTTCGTGCCTTCTGCGATGCCTTTTGTGCCCTGTTCTCCCACCGTGATTGCTTCTGGGGTTCAGCTCGGAGCCGCTTGATGGCGCCAGTTTGGCTATCTCTGGGAGTCCAGGTGTGATCCAAGTAGCGTAAGCATCGACTTTTCCCGCTATGTCCAGTGGGGTGAATGTGTCTTAAGATTCAACTACTTTGAAACGGCAAAGTCGTTGGCTGCTTTCACGCGTTCAAATCCTACGAATATAATCAGGCCGAGCGGTGGCGGTGCCGCGCAGTTTCCGTGTGGCAAATCGGACGATGCCATTTCCGTTCAATGCAGTGAGGGCGCGTATATCTCGGCCATCTCCTGGTTCTGCGTGAAACGGACTGGTATTCTCTTGATGACCACTCTAAAAACGCGTCTGTTCAAATCCGCCTCTGCTTCGAAGGCAATGGCGTCGGGCGAGCCAAGACTTATCGCCAGTGTCGGGGCGCTCGTTCTGTGTAAAGGTGACCGCCATGGCGCCGCTGCGTAGACGGCGAGCTGATATCGCGGCGCATCTCTTGATGGCTTCATTGACAGCCCCGACAATTCTTTTCGCTCGCGGTTGACGTTGCCGGCGATTGATTGACACCCACGTCGCTTTCGCTTTCCCAGCGGGAGTGGGACGCAGACCGTCCTGGACGCTTTCATGACCGTGCTTTTGAGTCCTTGACCGTGCCCTTGCCGCTGCTCTCGATACCCGAATCTATGGCCACTGGGCAGGTATTGGTCATGTGGCTGGCTGCTTCTCGAAGTACCTCTGGCGATCGTCGACCAATTTGGCTGGTGAGGTTCATTCGTTACTCCGTATGCAATCATCTCATCGATTCAGCACGGCCTTGGCCGCGGTCTCCTCAGCTCCTCAAAGATCGGACGGTGGTGACTACATTGGAGGCGGTGCAATCGAACCCATCGCGTCGCTCGCAAACCTCAAGTCAATTCGTAATTCCGATTCTCGCGCCTGCCGGCCTGGGGCTACTCGAATGACGAAGATAAATCCTGGTGGATGTGGTTTACGTGGCGCAGATTGTCCATAACCGCGCAACCTCGTTCTCAAAGGGCACAACGACTTTGAGACCAGTATAAAAAAGTCCAGCTGGGAAGGCTACCCGTGCGCTAATTTCGTCGTTGCATGTCCGCCCTCCATTATGCTGATAACTTGGTGGTGATCTTGCTGGGCCGCTGGCCGAGGTGCTCTCGAGAGTCGAAATCGTTGAATTGGTGTTTGGTTGACCACACCGGATGGGTTTGCTGCTATTCTTACGGTTTCAACAGCAACCTCTGGCTTCTTCCGATCTCCGCCGGAGAATGGGAAACATGAAATGAACCTGATGGAGTCATGTGCGAGCTGCACGAGGCCCACGGGCCGACATCGAAGGCGCTCCTATTCCTAAATGAGTAGGTAATTTAGTCTTGCTATGTACCTTGTATCCGAGCGTACCGAAGCGGTGGCGCTTCACCTACAGGTGCATAGGTAACACTTCGCACAACATAATAAAACACCTCCAACCCGCCAACGAGGTACCGACTTCTCATCTTCCAGACCTCTACCTGACTATATCTCAAACTTCTGAGGGAAGCAAGTTCGTCCGACTGTTCCACACACACAATATGAAGTTCAACACCCTTCTCGGCACCTTTGCTCTCTCTACCCTCGAGGCACACCGTGCCTATGCCAGCCCGCTCGAAGCCGTCTCTCCCGGAACTCAGTCGTTGGAAGGGAGGGGACCTGAAACCTGCTGCGTGCTGATGTAAGTCTGCTTTCCTACCTATGTGCTTATGTACACACAGCACGGTGTCAAGTTCTGTCAACAGAGCCGTAGCCTGAAGCACCTCGTGCCCATCCTGTAACCTGTCCACTCTTGTGGCTCACGCTAAACGACAAACAAACAGACAAAACGGCAACGAAAGAGACGCTCGATTTGTCGCTTATAACGGAAAATCAGCAAGCTTTACTTCAATGGGTTGTCAATTCAGAATCCATCAAGGCCCCACGCCACCGAGCCGTGGTGGCTGTACCGAGTGGGACACGGACCTCGTACTTTGTCATTTCGAACCTCTCCCTGCCTTCTCTGTCCAGCCTGCGGATGTTTGTCAGAAGTGAAAGAGAGAAGAGGTGTGAATGGTGATGTAATGTCATGCACTGAATGACATGAGTAGGTATTGAACAACATACGATAGTCGATTGGTTGGCAAAAGCACTTGACAATTTGGGAGTGCGCTTTGTGACGATTTCCACTTATTGGCAGGCTTCTCATTTTGTGTTCATATGTAGCCGCAAATTGCGCGATTCGCTATGTCGTAATGCCATGCTATCATTCACTTACAGGGCACCCACGTACGCGAATATACTCACACGCACATATGATACTCACACGCGCATATGATATATTGTTATACTCAATCATACGTTGATCGGAGTTTCTGAATTTGTATAGAATGTATACACGCCACTGCGCATGACTATACTCTTTGTGCAGATAACCATTCCCGCATCTGAACATCGTCCCGGACACTTGCTCTTCATAATTTGGCATTCAACGCCTCGGACGCTGTGATGATCGGGTCCCGAATGATGTTGCATGAAGAATGGGTGCAGCCTACTGGTCACTACGTTGTGTGCTCATTGGAGTACCTCTACAAACCGTGAAATTAGTGCCGATCTCGCCTCCCGTAATAGTGGCTGCAACGAGCGAATCAAGGGCCAGTCTCATTGTGACGCTCTAACGCAAGGCTTAGGACCGAGTTATGTCACATGTGTACTTACACAGATGTCGTAAGTTCCTTCTCTGTATCCCGACTGGCTCTCCCGGATTGTTTTTTCAGATTGTAAGTGGCCATAGGTAGCTCGTAAAAGCACATCATTTCACTCTTGAAATGATCACTACCGTTGACTGCACATAACACGCGCCTTCCTCAAGCAAGTTTCAACGGCCATCTTGACATCGTTGATGAACTTTCAAGTTTCTTAAGTATATTGCTTTGCGAGCGGCTAATCCTATGCAATGCGTTGCCATGCGATGGGGTCGAAGCAATGATCCGAAGACATCAGCTTCACTCTGATGCTGGTTCTCATGCATCCCCATGTCAGTCATGCCGTTGTACAAATGACGGGACGTCTCGATGATTGCTGTCTATCGCTCGCTTGACCATGATTCTCTGCCTGGTCAGACGGTGCACGAAATGGATACTATCATACACAGCCGAGAATTTACAACAGTCCAAACCAAACATCGCGAACTGGGCGTTGTTGTAGAAACTGGGGTCAAGAAGATGAAGCTGCGGTCGTCCTCAGCCTTGCTCAAAGCGGCGTTGTCACTTGTGGTGTGATGCGACTCACATGGTCGCTCCTTCTATATGTGCTGCTTGGGGAAAGCGGCGGTACGCCCAGCCAGACACTCGTCTGGGCACTTTTATCAGTGTAAGAAGAAAACTACCTAAAACATTCCTCTGGCCAGTTTCGAGTCTCGGACTCGATCTGGAACGCTTCAAGAGTGACTGAGTTTGCAACAACCGACCTACTTCGCCTTTGGAAGTTTGCCAACTTTGTGTGACACCTTGGCCTGTCCTCTTTCGAATCAGATAAAGGTGGCCGTACGGCGCAACTCTCGTAGGGCTACGGGTATTTTGTTCATTTCGTTCTGCGATTTTGCACTTGTTCTGTTAACCTTTACCATCTTGCCTCGTATAGGACATATTCTGGCTCAACGAACGAATCTTGTCTTCGATACCATTTCCACAGGCACTTGCATCATCAACATGGCCAGACGGAATTGCACGTTTGTCTTGCTTCTCATGCTAGCTTTTCAAGCTTTAACCAGGACCCATCTACCAGTCAACTATTCCACAGCGACAAACTTGATAGTAGGAAACGGAATTACGCAAAAGTACATTATTGAGATACCTGAGGTTGGTCATTTGCGGTTATGCTGAAGTTGGAAAATTGTCGAGTGTTAATACTTGGCTAGGGATCGTCCGTTGAATTCATTACTCAGGCCCTTGGATACCTTCGCGCGGGAACCCACGAGAAGATTGAGTGTGGTGATATATTCACTGGTGCTGTTATAGAAACCTCCACGGAAAATGTTGATTCCCTGCAACAAATGCCAGGTGTAACGAATGTGTGGCCCGTCCAATCCGTATCAATTCCCCGATCATTTGCCTTCGATAGACCACGCATAAACGACGAAGGCAGGAATCTCTCGGTCCACCAGTGGACTGGAGTCAGCCGGCTCCATGAACTGGGTATCAAGGGTAAAGGCACAAAAATTGCCATTGTTGACACAGGAGTTGATTACTCTCATGAAGCGGTGGGTCTGGCCGAATTTCTGCTGTACGACTGAAAGCTGAACACGCGTGGGCAGCTTGGCGGATGCTTCGGTAGAGGCTGCAAAGTAACGGGGGGCTATGATCTTGTTGGCCCAAAATGTACGTCCATGCTGCCGTTGCAATGTCTTATGAACGACTTCAAGATATTCATCCATCTCTTCTGTATACTGACCTATCATGTATGTGTGCCATTATTCATAGGGGATTCTCTTTCGGCCAAAGTCCATCCCAAACAGCCCGATGGAGATCCTATGGATTTCAAGGGGCATGGCACGCATGTGGCAGGCATCATCGCTGGCAAGAACGAATGGTAGGCTTTAACTTCATCTTCCCCTCTGGAAGCTAATTTGGCAACATGCTAACATCACAATGCTCATATGACATAGGTTCTCTGGCGTCGCACCCGAGGCTGAGTTGCTCATGTACAAGGTGTTCTCTGATGTAAGTTGAGCAAATCCCCACAGGATTCAAACCCTCACTTATCCGAATGTGATAGGAACCAGGACCGTCGGACACCACCGAAGACGTTCTAATTCAGGCATTTTGCGATGCGTACAGTGCTGGTGTGAGTTGGAGTGTTCAAGTTCGCACGCCGCTCTCTTAGTAGCTGTATCAACTGAACCGATGCAGGCAGACGTGATATCCGCCAGCGTCAATCGACCAAATGGCTTTGTCGACAGCCCATGGGCCCTGGTCGCTAGTCGTATAGCTGAAAAGGGAGTTTTTGTTTCCATAGCTGCGGGTAACGAAGGCGAGAATGGGCCCTTTTACTCAGGAGTTGCCTCAAACGGACGTCATGTTGTATCGGTGGCAGCTATTAACACGACAGGCGATCCAAAGTTGCACAAAGCCGGACCAGAATCTAGGCCAGTCGCAGCCTACTTCACCTCATGGGGACCGACCAATGAATTGACGTTGAAGCCGGACATTGGTGCGCCTGGGTACGATGTTCTCAGTACTTACCTTGATCATGGATTCCAAACCGATAGTGGCTCGTCTATGGCAGCACCGTATATTGCTGGAGTGGCTGCTTTGTACATCTCAGAACATGGTGGTCGGGAATTACACGGTTCCAATTTCGCAAAGAAACTTGCGAATAGAATCATCGCCAGCGGTCAGAACGTCGCCTGGAGTACCGGAGACATTAGCTTCAACGAATCGGCACCGCCATTTCAGGTGGGAACTGGACTTGTTGACGCTCGAAAGGTTCTGTTGTACAAGACTCATCTCTCTTTCGAGCCCATCTCGCTTCTAGACACGGAAACTTTTGTACCGGAATGGAACATCACAGTGACCAACGGTGCAAATCGAACGACTCACTACACCTTCCACCACGAGCCTTTGCCAGGTGTCGAAATATATGATGGCGCTGGCGCGATCAAGCAGCTGTCCAAGCTGCGCCCACGCAACAACATATCAGCTATCGTTTCTCTCCCATCCGGCTCAAGCATCAAAGCTGGCAGTAAGAAGGTGTTCAGGTGAGATCACACGGCGACGCATTTGGCGTAGTACACGCGGCTTATCAGAGCCACTTATTAGCATCAAGTTCGAGCTCCCTCGGCATGTCAACGATGATATGCTCCCGCTATATGGTGGTAAGCTTCATATAAAGGGCGACAACGGCGAGGATCTCTGTATCCCCTACGGAGGTAAGCCTTCGGTTTAGAGCACTGAGGTCTCGATGCCTGTCGAATCAAACATTGCAGAGGAATTAACCTTGCTGGACCAGGCGCGGCTTACGACACCGAGAAAGCTTTCGATACCATGTTTGATGGTAAACCAATCATCGAAGGATGGAACCAAGGAGTCAAGTTAGACACCTCTTACGCTTACCTCTTACGCTTCCTGTGCGTTTATTCGGAGCTAATTCCACGTACCTAGTTGGTCCTTCGATCCCACGCGACAACCAAACGATTTCGCAGATTTGAGTCTGCGGCTCAGTTACCCTTGCGTCCATTTGCGATGGGATGTCGGTTTTTTTTCCCCATAGAAAACGCTGGAGCTAGCCCATGTACTGACAGAGGTCCAGATTTTTGAGCCAGGTTGGACCGAATTAGAGTGGCAGTATCCTCTCACAGTCGGAGAAGGGGGGTACGTAGGCTCGGCCACTACGGTTCATGATTCCGATAAGTATTCATGGTTTGATAACTCACTGGTCGACATCAACGATACGATATCCTTCCCGTTAATGAGAGTATCACGAGGTATTGGGCGGTTCTGGTGGTTCGGAAAGCTATCGAACGGAACAAAGATAGCCCCTGGGAACTACAGGTGGGTATATCTCAACGCATACCATGCCCAGATTCTCTAGCAGTTTCCATTTGGCTAATTTTGCACACTGAAGTATGCGAATCGCGGCTTTGAGGCCTTACGGCGAGCCCCGCATCTCTGATCACTGGGATATCATGGATTTGGACGGTCATGATATCCAGGTTTCTCCCGGCAACAGAACGAACACCACATTTGCCTCGACCAAAGTGAAGGCTGATTGATGCGTGCCAGATAATGTTTAGCCTCTAGTTTTGGAAGGTTGGCAGCGGTGCTGATGAGGATTGTCATGCTATGATGTGTCTATTCAGAGCCAATTGCCATGTAGCTGCAAAATTCGCGGATTTAGTTGAGAAACCCGAAGCGCCAGTTGGGCGTATAGTTGAGTTCTATTACTACCACTTACTATTAAACTGCATTCTTTCACGAGAAGAAAGAGAAATAATAGTTCCGATAAGTCATGGTCATGCTTCTCGCGTCGTCCATGAAATCACTCATCGAAGTGTCTAGGCCCATTTTCCGAGGAGACTCATAACCGCCATGCCAGTAAGTAAGCCTGCACCGCCTAGCACGACGGTAACAGTATCCGCATCTGCAAGCTCCGATTTGTGGCCGTGTGCGCCCGTCATCCAATCTGCCGCCCACATCTCCACGACGCCGGTCCAGACCAAGATCCCCGCGGACAGGGCATCTAACGTTCCAATAGCAATGATGGTGGACTTGTCGTTGCCGTTGAAGCGATTAAGTACACCAATACCAATGGCCATGCCGATTGGGGTCACAAACGCAAACAAGGCCGCTAGACTCAACTTCTTCGTCATGGCCAACGTAGGGGGGTGACTGTTGTATAAATCGGATGATCTGTCCGCCGGGACCTCGGTCGGTGAGGCGGTCGACTTGTCCGCGTCGATAACCTCACTGTTGGAGGAGCGATTGGTATGCGGATGCAGATGCTTCGAGTTGGCGCTGGTGCCAATGGTAGCGATCCGAGTTCCCAAAGCGAGACCTTCGAACATTTGGTGGAATAGAATCACGATGAAGAGGGTGATGAAGAAGGAGTCGCCTGCCACGACTAACGTGAGTCCAATCACTGTTTATGTTTCGAACGCTGGATTAGTACATGAATGTATGTATGAATGAATGAATAGACACACAGGACTTTACGTTTCTGGAGGTACGGTCCATTACTTACGAAGCGAGTGAAACAGAATTCCAGCTTCCATGACCAAAATGCTCACCACTTCATTGGAGAGCAGCATCTTGGCTTGCTGATCGTGACTTAAATGGGAGGTAGCCTTGGTCCTGGCCAGCACGACACGTTGCCCGAT
Organism: Claviceps purpurea; assembly: GCA_029405325.1. Taxonomy (NCBI): domain Eukaryota; kingdom Fungi; phylum Ascomycota; class Sordariomycetes; order Hypocreales; family Clavicipitaceae; genus Claviceps; species Claviceps purpurea. The sequence goes on along the minus strand of CM055782.1, from coordinate 3,443,301 downwards.
GTATTCGACGAGGAAGGATAGCGTAAGACCGGCCATTAGGATGGCGGCTGAGGTGCCCTCGTAGCCGAGATCGCCGAGGCATTTGTTTCCAAACATGAGCGAGGCATGGACGAAGAGCTGTAGGAGACGTGCGATTTCATTTTAGTCTTGCTATATGTTATAGTGATGGTCCTCGAATTTGGTGGTCAAATGGGAGGAATAGGAGTAGCGGTGGAAAACCTGGCGGTTCCGGGGGGGCGGGGGGGGGGGGGGGGGGGGGAGAGAGAAGAAGACACAAACTCACGTGGACAAATGCGGTGGAAATGATGATACCGGTGCCGAATTGCTTGAGGACAATAAAGAGGAGAGAAAACTTCTGGGGAAGGACATTATGTAGAAATATGGGGGCAAAAACACCTAATCGAGTAGTTTTGAATGTCAGTTGACCATTATAATGCAAGGTTTCCCCATTCCGACTTATCAAACTGCTCGACTTTATCCCGAGGACTCTCGGAAGTCACACATACCTAGCGCGCTGGTGGCCATGATCACAAAGAGAAGACCGACTCGAAGACCGACATCATAGTCTCTCTTTGGAACACCGCAGTCGAGTTGGCTTTTGCCTCCACTTTCACTCTCTCCACTGCCAACACAGTGTCTGTGAGTCTGTTAGCTGTAGGCACGTGGTCAAGGAAAGGGGATCTAGGGAATTAAAGAGGGGGAGGCGAGAAAGGGGGCAGTCGTGCTCTTACTCGACTCCGGCATGGAAATGACAGTGCTTGTGTGCGCTTTCGTGGTCCTTGTCGCCGGTGTTCCCATCCGTGTGGCCTCCCGATTTTTCTTCGGAGTTGGGCAAGCTGACTTCCACATCATCGCCGTCTGGGGCAATACAAAACCTGTACAAGACACGAACGTCGGTCAGTTTTACGGAGCTTTTCTCAAGTTGGGGGTAAATTCGGTCACCACTAACAGGTCAGACCCGTGATGATGGCAGCCCGTGTACGACGCTGGCAGATCTGTGGTCTGGGTCGGCGTTGTTTTGACTAGGTATTCAGTCTCTCCGGGGCCTATGCAGAATCTAAGGGAGGAACGATTAGTTTTCGAGATGAAGCCGGCCCCAAACGCACATGTAAACCTCTCTCTTCATCGTTCAACGTACTGTTGCGATCCGTGCAGATGGCATCCTGTGATTGCCGTGATGTCCGGTGCCGACGCGGTGGTTGTCGGAGCCTCCGTCTGTCTCGGTAATAACTGTGCGACTGCGAAACCAGCAAGGGTGAAGGGCACTAATGACTGCAGATGCATGATTACAGTTTCAGGTTCGTCCCGCAAGTTTATTCTGCTAATACTCCGTACTGACGGAGATATTGTTTCGGCTGTATCTTGCAGGTGGGTAAAACTGTTGCATGGGCTAGTGCAGGGCCCTTAGTTCAACCTTGTCGTTGAAGCTTAAACTGTCTTGAGAGAAACTGTCCTCTCGTAGTTATATCGAGGGGGTTTGGACCACAAATATCCGATTCTGTGCGATTTGGAGGCCACGATACTGACTCGGATGATTCGTATGAGGCAGTCAAAAGGAAATGAAGTCGACGGGAATATCATGAATTTTCAGATCGCCGAGTCCGTGGCACAATTATACCTCTAGGCTTGCGCATACCAAATCGACCTGTTTGGTCAACCATGTGAATTTCTGCCTGCTCCCTCCGGCCAGTGAAAAGCTGGCCTCCCCGTCTCCTCTCGGAAAGCAACCACATCGTGTGTGTCCATGCAGGCTGTCAGCGACATGTGCGAAAGCCACCTTGAGCTGTGACCCGGTCAGCCACTGGTGGTGTCGAACCTTGATGGACAAGTGACGTGGGAGAGGGAGGGGAAGCAAGCACCTTGATGGTCGGGGTATGATGGCCAATTAGTCTAGCGATTTCGTTTTTTTCCCGTTGGATTTATAGATGTGGCTGCCATTCTTGTCTTTTTTCTCTCGATGCTTACTGTGGCGGTCATTTATGATGCCTCAATTAGCACCAAGGTTGGGAATGGACGCACGCTGAGCTGACGTCCCGCGGATTTTTTGATCTGCGAAGACCAACCTCACCATACATATAAAGTATCATCTATGTGAGGGACAAGAAGAAAGGCCTCTGTGACTCGTGAGTGTTACGCTTCCTCGGCGGAGACTTCTAATAAACCGCCCAGTAGACAGTCAGAGACTCAGAGTACCTTAGGTACCTACCTTAGGCCAGAGAGAAACCGCATGATGGAGTTCATCGGTCTGTTAGAGTCTAATATGTAGTGGAAATCATTGCAACCTAATTGGCTGCGGTAACCTTGGACTTGTGCCAAGGAACGATGAATGCATGTGACGTGACTGCGAAGTCGGCGTGGTCAGTGACCAAAGCGTCTCATTAATAGGCTTTGACGATACAAGACGACCTGTCAAACCAGGCAGTGTTTCGGCCCGTTGAAGAAGCCATCAAAGAAGAAGGATCCTGGAAAGGCGTGGCAGTCATCGCCCTGCTCAGCGTGTCCCTCATTCTATTGGGTGTTCACTGTTGCCTCTTCCGAGTTCGTCAGAGTGCGTGAGAGTTGACACACCAGTTCGTCTGGAGAGTGGGAGGATTGGTGCCGTCGTGCCAGTGAACGAAGACAAAAGAAGTTCAGGCACCCCATTCCATCTCTCGACCGGGAATTGGACGGCTTACGGAGCATAAGCTTGAGGGTCAACTGTCGATGGTGAGTGCGTATTGAGTTGTCGATCTTGATGAATTCATTGGTAAAGCCACGAGGCTCTGCAGCATACAGAAGCCATTACTACTTTCGTCTCGGATGGGAAATTGTGAGAACTCAGGAAGCAATCCAAGCAATGATCTTCTCCTTATCGTCTGCTTGAGCAGAAGGAAATGTTCGAAGTGGTGAGGCATAACGTTACCTATGCAGTCGGGGGCCTCGGGGCAGCTGCGTGGCTGGGTCAATCGCTCATTCGCCCATCGCTCAGGTGGGCACAGAAGTGGGGCAGGCGCGGCACTTTAACATTGCCGCCAAAAGACGCGTCTCCCCGCGACTTTATGGGACGCGCTTGGCACCAACGCGATATGCGCCTCTGTTCCCAACTCGTACTGCACATCGACAGAAGGGCCTCTGAAGTGGTCCAGCTGAACCACAGGAACTCGTCATGGCTTCTCGACCGGAATTGAAAGTCAGTGGGCACCTCGTCGATCCAACATATCCCCTCTGCGTTGGTTTTCTGCTAACTGAAGTGCACACATAATAGCTTGATGACGAAGGTGGTTTCATCCGTTTCTTCAAGTCGCTCCCAGCCGTCGGAGAAGACACAGTCAGAATCTTCGATCGGGGTGACTGGTATACGGCTCACGGCGAAGATGCTTTCTTCATCGCAAAAACAGTACGCTCCTTCATGAGTCCGGTGGCGCATCCCTCATTCTAACTCCTCGACTCAGGTGTACAAGACAACGTCGGTCGTCCGACAGCTGGGCCGCAATGATGCTAGCGGTTTGCCGTCAGTTACAATGACCATGACTGTGTTTCGTCAGTTTCTCCGGGAGGCTCTGCTCAAATTGGGCAAGCGCGTGGAAATCTGGGAAAGCCAGAGCGGACGGATGAACTGGAAATGCGTCAAGAAGGCCTCTCCGGGCAATCTGCAAGACGTGGAGGATGATCTGGGCGGCCAGATCGAATCGGCGCCCATGATTATGGCAGTCAAAATCACCGCCAAGGCGTCTGAGGCACGTAATGTTGGCGTCTGTTTCGCCGACGCCAGTGTTCGGGAGTTGGGCGTGAGCGAGTTCCTAGACAATGATTTATACTCCAACTTTGAATCACTTCTCATTCAGCTTGGCATTCGGGAATGCGTTGTTCAGTTTGACAAGGCCGAAAAGGACAAGGATCCCGAGCTGGCCAAGTTGAGACAAATCATGGAAAACTGTGGGATCGCCATCGCCGAGCGACCTGCTAGTGACTTCGGAGTCCGAGATATCGAGCAAGACTTGGCACGGCTATTGAAGGACGATAAGTCTATCAATCTCCTCCCTCAGTCTGAGCTTAAGCTGGCAATGGGCTCTGCTGCCTCACTGATCAAGTATCTCGGTGCTATGCAAGATCCGTCCAATTTTGGCCAGTACCAGCTCTACCAGCATGACTTGGCGCAATTCATGAGACTGGACGCTGCTGCTTTGAAGGCTCTTAACCTGATGCCTGGTCCTCGAGATGGCTCCAAGACCATGAGTATTTACGGCGTGCTCAACCACTGCAAAACGCCCGTTGGGAGCCGTCTACTTGCACAGTGGCTCAAACAGCCGTTGATGGACAAGGACGAAATAGAGAAACGTCAGCAGTTGGTGGAAGCATTCTTTACTGATACCGAGCTACGGCAGACGATGCAAGAAGAGCACCTCCGTTCTGTGCCGGATCTCTACCGGCTTTCCAAACGATTTCAACGCGGCAAGGCGAATTTGGAAGACGTTGTACGTGCGTATCAAGTCATTATTCGACTGCCTGGATTCATCGGCACTTTGGAGGGCGTCATGGATGAAGCATATCGCGACCCTCTGGACGAGGCTTACACCACAAAGTTGAGAGATCTATCTGAAAGCCTCGGTAAATTGCAGGATATGGTGGAGCAGACGGTAGATCTGAACGCACTCGATAGACATGAGTACATCATCAAGTCCGAATACGACCAGGGACTGCGCATTATCCGAAAGAAGCTTGACCAGCTCGATCGGGACATCAGAGCAGAGTTTGACGAATCTGCCGAAGACCTTGGCCAGGAAGCAGACAAGAAAATCTTTCTGGAAACAAATCACAAAGTTCACGGAGTTTGTATGCGGCTAACAAGACAAGAGGCTGGCTGTATTCGAAATAAGTCGAGGTATCAAGAATGCTCTACGCAGAAGAATGGTGTCTACTTCACCACGAAGAAGATGCAATCGTACCGACGGGAACACGACCAGCTGTCACAGAACTACAACAGGACGCAGAGCAGTCTGGTTCATGAGGTTGTCCACGTTGCATCATCGTACTGCCCCGTACTAGAACGTCTCGCCGGCGTACTTTCCCATCTAGATGTGATCGTCTCCATGGCCCACTGCTCGGTCCATGCTCCCGAAGCGTACGTTCGACCCAAGATACATGCTCGAGGAGAAGGCCAGACGAAGTTGATCGGAGCCCGGCATCCGTGTATGGAGCTCCAGGACGATGTGCAATTCATCACCAACGACATCGAATTCACAAGGGACAAGTCCTCTTTCCTCATCATTACTGGGCCGAACATGGGCGGCAAGTCTACTTACATCCGTCAAGCGGGTGTTATTGCTCTCATGGCTCAGATCGGCTGCTTTGTTCCTTGCTCCGAGGCCGAGCTGACCATTTTCGACTCAATTCTCGCCCGCGTTGGTGCCAGCGACTCCCAGCTGAAGGGCGTCTCCACCTTCATGGCTGAGATGTTGGAAACGGCCAACATCCTCAAGTCGGCCACCAAAGAGTCTCTGATCATCATTGATGAGCTCGGCCGCGGCACGTCGACCTATGACGGGTTCGGTTTAGCCTGGGCCATTTCCGAGCACATCGTCAAAGAGATCGGCTGTTTCGCCATGTTTGCGACGCATTTCCATGAACTGACCGCGCTGGCAGACCTTCATCCCCAAGTCCACAACCTCCACGTCACAGCGCACATCACCGGTTCCGGCACCGACAACGATGGCAAGCGTGAGGTAGTCCTACTTTACAAGGTCCAGCCAGGCATCTGCGACCAAAGCTTTGGTATCCACGTCGCCGAGCTGGTCCGTTTCCCAGATAAAGTGGTCCGGATGGCGAGGCGCAAGGCCGATGAGCTGGAAGACTTCACCACGAAACACGAAGACAACGCACTGTCTTACAGTAAAGAGGATGTAGAAGAGGGGAGTTCTATGCTGAAGAAGCTACTTAAGCAGTGGAAAGAGCAAGTCGGCGCGGAGGGCGAGATGAGCTCGGATGACAAAATCGCCAAGCTCAAGGAGCTGGTTGCCGCTGACGCAAAGTTGCTAGCCAACCCCTTTTTCCAATCTGTCAAAGCCTTGTAAACTATGATTTTGCTTTTTGAGCGATGATTTCGGGGTTTGTGTATTCTATTTTTTTCCTCCGGGGCCGCTTACATATCCGCTTTGGTGGCAAAGTCTAGCATAGCAGGTAGATTCCGGATCTCGGCGTTGATGATGCTCCAGCGCACGCAGGCTGTGCGCATACACTCCATTGGTGTAGAAATGGATAAATAGGCGTTTGTGAATATAGGAGCTTTTTGAAGTTGCTAACTGGTAGTCTGCTTCTCTTTTTCCTATATTCTTTTCTCTCTTCAGCCCTGTTTCTGTACACCTGACTTCTTCAGTCCCACACATGCAAACACAATAAGGCTAGTGTTGGCAGCATATTGTAGACTCGGTGTTGTATGGCAGTATTCGATGGATTGTTGCATCGGCGCACCCTCACGATCAATTGACAGCAAGTAACGAATGAGTGAGCTAGATGCCAACCCGAAGAATGAGGGAGCCCGGAAGATAGGAAGAAGCATGAGAACGAGGAAGCACGGAGGAAGAAGATGCACAAGAATAGGGGGGCATGCAAAAGCGGTTGGAACTGTAATAAGAAAAAAAATAGACAAAGACTCCAAATCTTCTAATAATGACATCCCTGTCGCCCGCCCCGGACCGGGAAAGGTATATACATGTCTCTGACGGGTAGCTCTCAAATTCGTGGCATATTCCCAGCGCCGCCACTTTATTGGCTGCCATCCACTGACATACTGACAGGGTTAATTTCAAAATTGTACTTCTCCTTGATGTGTTGGCGTCTCCGCTCCTCGTATCCAGGAACATTGGCCGCTGAGGCGAGCACGAATAGGTCAGTCAAAGAAATTCGAGGAACAAGAAGCCAGAAAGGGAGAGAGGTGATGGCCACTTGGTGAACGTCTGGGAACTCCTCATCCAAAAGGCAAACAGGCAATTGAGGTGGGGGAACGTACGATTTCCTACATCCATAGTCTGCGTGTAAGGCACACGCGTTGTCCGTCGCAATATCTCCTTGCGCTCGAATTCGTCTGATTCCTTCTTGAAGGAGTCGATGCGGCCGCCGCCGTAGACCAGTGCGCCTTGGGTTACAGCGATTGCGGTGCCAAGACCCAGGACGTTGCGCGTTTTCCCAGCTATCGTTCGGAAATTCACATAAGCCATGATGAAAATGGCAACAATCGGGGAATAGAGATAACGTCGGTTCTCATTCGCGCAGGGCGATGGCCCCTAGAGGAGGGAAAGCAGGGAACAACTCACTTGGGAGAGCGAGAAGACCTCCAGACACGAAACCACCCAAGATGGCGCTCCAAGTATCCTCTTTTTCGCGCAGATTATTCGATGCCCGCGAGACGAAGGTGTACGCAGCAGGGGCAGCAGCTATAAAATGAGAGATCAAAATCAAGTTAGCGGAGCCGTAGCTTCCTTGCGCAAGCCGCAATCACAACGTTATTGCGCTCCGAATCGCGAACATCAAAGGGTATGTAAATGTGGGAGCCGTACTGCACATTCCGATAATGGGAGCACCACGCGTGAAGACGCCAAAGACACCGTAGTTGCGCTGCGCCATGGACATTCGGATGGCGGCGAGGAAGAGCCCGACTCCAGCGCCTACGGAGGCCATCTTTACCGTTTCGGCGATCACATCGTGAGGATGGTAGGGCTTCTCGAGTTCGGAGACGACAGGAGCCTCGGGATAGCCCGGTGTGTATACCATGGCGACCGGGATATTGCGCGGCGGAGGAGTGGTGGGATACAGCTTTTAGTCGAAGAAAGAGCTGCTTCGGCGGCTTGTCTTGGAGGGCATTGCCTCCATCTTTGGGATGACCCCGGGAATTCGGAGGTTGACGCCTCACGTGATCTGTGAGCAATTGAGCCATGTGGATTGGCTAATGAGGGAAGCTTTCCCGGAAGACAAGTGGAGACCAAGATGGAGGAAATGAAGTCCAAGTTTCATTCACATCGCATCGGGTGTTGAAAAGTTGCTGAAATCGTCAAGTCCAGAAAGGTGTCCGTGTACGTCCGTAAGTCTAGGCCTTTGGATCTGCCTGGGGGAAAGACGCTATCCAATTCTTAAAACGAACAGCTTGCTGCATTGATAAAGATCTTCTGGCCTCCATTTTCTCGTGGTTCACCTCACGACAACATAATTCTCACTTACTTACTTGCCTTGCGCCACAAGCCTGGACGCGATCTTTTTCTTGCAGACAAGCAATCGATTACAACGCCGCGATTCAGGAAGCAGCGGGTTTTCAAAAGGCACACGGCAGCTCAGAGTCTCAGCCCGCGGCAGGAATGAGCTCAGGAGAAGCAATGAGCTCAGGGGAAGCAATGGGCTCAGTAGAAGCGAATGATGCGGCCGCGATCCCCCCTACAACCACAGAAGAGACCCCCAAAATGTCGAAGAACGCACTCAAACGCCTCCGGCGCATGCAAGAGTGGGAAGACGGCAAAGAGGATCGCAAAAAACGGCGTCGCGAGAAGCGCACCGCCACCAAAGCTCGTCAAAGGGAACATCGCGCCACGTTGCTGGCCAACGGAGCCGACCCAGCGACGCTATTTCCCAAAAAGACGCCCGCGCGACTGGTGCCGGTTTCGCTGATTCTGGACTGCGACTTTGAGCAGTACATGACGGATAAGGAGAGGGTGTCCATGACGAGCCAGGTAACGAGGTGCTATTCCGAAAACCGCAACGGCAAGTACAAGGCGCATTTCTGGATCAGCGGCTGGGGCGGTCAGATGAGGGAGCGGTTTGAACGGACCATGGAGAACCAGCACTTGCATTGGAAGGGGGTGGGTTTTGAGGAAGGCGATTTCTTGGCTGCGGCGGTCAAGGCACGGGAGGCGATGAGATCGGAGACGAAGGGGGGTGAGATGGCTGATTCGCTACGGAGGAGTGCCGAAAGTGAGACGACGTGGGTGAAGGACGAAAAGGAGCCGTTTCCTCTTGGTGCTGGGACGCCGATGCCGGATCTGGACGAGGCATACAAGGACGTGGTGTATCTGACGTCCGAGTCGCCGTATACGCTGCAGAGGCTGGAGCCGTATACGAGCTACATCATTGGTGGGTTGGTGGACAAGAATCGTGAAAAGGGGCTCTGCTATCGACGAGCGGTGCAGAGGGGTATTCGGACGGCCAGGTTGCCCATCGGGCAGTACATGGTGATGCAGAGTCGGCAGATTCTGGCGACGAACCACGTGGTCGAAATCATGGCCAAGTGGCTGGACTGTGAGGATTGGGGTTCTGCGTTTACGCAGGTGATTCCGAAGCGTAAGGGTGGGAGGTTAATCGGGCAGCACGACGGAGATTCGGCAACAGAAACGAGGGGCCAAGACAGCGAGAATGGGGATGTTGGTGAGGACGGGAAAGAAGACGAGGACGAGGACGAGGACGAGGACAAGGCCGGCGAGGACGGCGCGGTGGCGGAAAAGGGTGATAGTTTATAACCCAGTCATTGGTGAGAGATATGGTGGTGAAGCATACATGAAATAAAAGACTATGACTTAAGAAGTAAGGTACAAGAGACACAGGCTAACGATCTTATGAGCTGAACTCCCCAAAAGGTAAGGGAAAGGGGAAAGTGAGGAATAGGGACTGAGATGCAGGATAGTACACAGGAGCTTGAATCCGTCGCTCGAGTAAGACCCTCGCTAGTTTGCACCGCTCAACAACCGCATACTGAATGCTGTGTGAGATGACACTATGCGTGGCAGACGGACAGCGGGGCAGAGGAAGAAAAGGAAGAAAAGATGAAAGAATGAGATACAGGAGGGGGATGAACCGCCATCTTTGAACAATGCATTATGCTCTGATATCCGCTCAACATCCCCCAGAAACGAGCCAGCGCGCTCTCAAAACTCCATCGAGCCGCTCTCCCTCTCCCTCTTGACTCTTACATCCTTCTCATCCTTGATGATGCCATGCACAAACCCCCTGAAATAGTCAACGTACGGTTTGAGGCTCGTCTTTTCCCAATCCGGCACGCCCTTGCTCTTTTCACCATGAGCCTCCGCACCCGCATCCGCCTCGTCATCCCTCCATGCATCAATCTCGCCCAGCAGACTCTGCACAGTCGGTACAGCCAAGGGATCAAAGTCGTCCAGGGCCCGGACGTCAATGGGCACGCAGACGCGGCCCGTCCCCGGGTGCACCACAAAGGGACTCTTGAGCAAATGGTTTAGCTTCTTGCTAACTTCAATATCCAGTCGCGGGTACGTGTATTCGAGGACAATATCCTGCTTGGCTTCGAGGAGGGCGCGCGCGTCGAGGCTCTTACTGGCACCCGTCTTGGCCAGAGCGTCAATGTCGGCCCATTTGGAGGTCGAAGCCCGTCCGGGAGAGGCGTCCCATTTCCGGCGGAGGGATTCGTTGAGATTTCGATCTGGGAGGAGCTGGAGGAGCTTTTCGGACCGATCTGTTGTGTCCCAGGGGTCTTGGACGTCGAGCACGTCCTGCTGGAAATGGGGTTTAAGTATTTCAAGGCTTCGGCTGTTTTTTGTTCCTTCTTAGCAGTTTTCTTCTTCCATTGACATTCATAGATGGACAGATTTGTATCAAGAGGGTTTTCCAGGCGGTTCCCTTTTTCACGGTTAAGAAGAAGGGGGGATCATTAACGTACGCAATATGAGGATGCAGCGGCCGACGAACATGAACCTTTTTGCCGCTCTGCGCACCACCCTTGATCACCTCGAGATACCCGGCAATCGCTCTCCGTTTTTGATCGTCCAGACTGCGGACCTTCTTATCGCATACCCACGCGTGGACACCACGTCTTCCTGAATACACCCACATGATGTGCCTGAAGCCAAAGTCGTCGCGTAGCGCCACATCCACCACCTTGATAGCCATAGTCATGAACCTCCAGCACTTGCTGCAGATGGTGGCTTTGTCGCAGCAGGTCCGGATGTCATCGTAGTCTGTCAAATCGATATCAAAGCACAGCTCCTTGGCTAGCGGCTTGAAGGCGGAGGAGCTGCGCAGCGTCTTGCGGTCGCGCGGATTGGTGCTGTAGACGGGGCCGATTTCGAAGCGGGAGGGCATCAGACGGAGGACGTCTTTGCGGAGACTAGCGAAGGAATGAGTTAGCCAAAGCGCGTCTGAGGCTACGCATCCCATACATGTGTTTTTATTGCTCCTCCTCCGTGTTTATTGGGTATCTTTCTGGCTCTGTTTTCCTCATTCTTTCATCGTTTATTTTATCACTTTGTCTTCTTCCAGGGGTTCATGCTGTAGTCACATTCAAAGCACGTACAGATCTGCTGTTGCGAATGACTGGTACCGGAGATACGCATCGTTCTGAAGAGTAAAGGCAAACTCGCGGTGTCCAAAGTCGTTTGTCGGTGTCGGACCATGGTTGAGCCACTGGAAAAGATGGCGCCATGGGAATAATCTCTGGTAGAAACTTCGCATCACCTCCGGGTCGGAGGCCTTCATGGAGGCAGTGTCTCTGCCAGCGCCGCCTAAGTGTCAGAAAGATCTATGAATTTATGTACAACAGAAAGTGTTCTTCATGTATAGGTCCAGCAAACTCACGCTGGTAATGGCATTATCGCCGCCGGGCTAGAGGGCTGGTGCTTGGGAGGCGCGGAGCTCGGAAACTCATCATCATCGTCATCATCATCATCAAATAGATCCGTCAGCCGGGTGTTCTGGGCTGCAATGCCGCCTGTCTTCCCCTCGTCGTGGCCCCGTGTCGCCGTGATGTCGCCCTCATTGCCGTCTGTGGAATGCGCTGCGCTGTCGCGGTCGAGAGTGGCGGCGTCGGGCATGACTTCGTCATTGACGGAGCCTTGGGACGACATGGCCGCGGCGGGGATCAAAGATGGCGTTTGCCAGCTCTGGATCGCGGGTTTCGTGATGACGGCGGAGGATCAATCGATTACTCACGAGTCAAGGCGTCGTGACGCGTTTGCAGACGCGTCGCGCGTATATTGGCAGCCGTGCTAATTTGACAGTGCGAGCTGAATGGGGCACTGGAGTTGGCGGGAGCGGCGCCGGGCCGCCAGGACATGGTCCTTTTGATTGGCTCGCTCGTACTCTGTAGTCTGTACTATGAGGTAGTCGACTCCTGGGTCCAGCCTTTTCATCTTGTTCTTCCGTACCTGTATGTAATGTACGAGGTAATCCTTGGTTGTACCATTGTGCACGCTGGCAGCCGCATAGGTACCTAGGTAGCCTATAAGCGGCATGTCGGCATCGTCTGCCTGGCAATGACACTTTGCGGTATTGGCGCATGCAGTGTGATTTGTGGCCACCCGCGGCCCCTTCCAAAGATCGAGACCGTCCCGACTCCCAGGGATCCAGGCTGGCCCAGATGCACGCTTGAAGACAACTCTCTATGTATTACACCACCTTCGGCTGTGGCACAGAATAAAATAGGGCCTCGCTGCGTGGCCCCCCCGATTCACTAGGTGGCCCCCCCAATCGCCGGTACCGGCACATTCGTCATCAACACGTGACCATTCGTGAGTGTGATGATGGCCAAATTCAATGTTCTCTGCCTTTAAACACAAGAAGGTTACTGGTACATATCAGGATGTCTACCATCTAGTTTATTCAAGGTTAAACTATGTATGCAATCTCTAGGCTTAGATGCTGTTGCTACTACAGCAAATCCAGTAGCAGACGTTGGCAGGCGCATCCGGGATGACTATGATGATGATGGTCCGGATGGAGCACCCTGCAATGGTTCACTGCGCTCCAAAATCAGTGCCATGTCGGGTACCGTGGATTCTGGAATCGCGTCGATGCGATTGGGTTCCGAAGCCAAGCCTTCATGACTAGGGGACAGTATGGCCCGAGGGGTTTGGACATGCAGTTGCTCTGCAGTACATCAGGTTGCCTCCTCCATAGCTATGCCGCTTCGAGGGGCGACGAAAGGGCAAAATCTGGTCATCTTCATCGGTTCGAGGGACTGCGGCAAATGCCAGACTATGACATGGTAAATCGATAACCAGTTGAATCGAAGTTCGACCCCTGAAAACAAATCGATCATGGGCTTGGAGGAAAGTCGAGATATCCCCGATACTAAACCGCCAGACGTCCAAGTGCCTCGACTATCGGAGGCCCGCGAGGATCTGATTATCTGATAGCTAGACCTTGACGCGGGTGTTCCGCTGGGCGCGAATTAAGGCCGAGTCTCTTGTCACGACGTCTCCTCGGTCGGCTAGGAATGTTCCGAAGCTGTCTGCTTCGTGGGAACGCCCCCTCGTGGCCGCATTCGAAGAGGCCTAGATTGTCCAGCAGGATTCCTCATTGCGGTGCGGATTAGGAGACGCAAGAAGTTGCAGGAGCATGATACTTTGCGCGACGTTGTGCACGTCAATTTGAGAGGGCTAGGCTCCGGAGTATCTATTGCTGCGTCCCTTCCTTTGCGCATGCAAAGTGACATAGGTATTGTCACGTGTTGATGACGAATGTGCCGGTACCGGCGATTGGGGGGGCCACCTAGTGAATCGGGGGGGCCACGCAGCGAGGCCCATAAAATACTTCATTTCAGCACAAGAGTTGCGTACCTTCACGCATGGTCCATCACATCAGAAAGTCTAGGTATACCTATTCGTACTCATCGTGTTTGTGCTACGTGTACATCTGTACGACATCCAAGCTGCAAGCACCGTCGAGAATCCACCAGCCGGGGCCCTCAAACCACCCGGTCCAGACATCAAACATCCTACCTATCATTCGTCATCCCATAATGCCATGTTGCTCTACATTTGTTTGTAAGTTTCTTCCCAACGCAATAAAGTAACCACACTGTACGGAGTAGGTGTATGCGAACGAATGACTTGCTTTTTCTTTCTGCGCGAAGCTAGCTCGAGTCTTCAGTATCCTGATCAATACATACTCCGTACCAATCTCTTATTTGTTCGTTGATCTCTCTCTTCTTTGGCCAAAGTCCCGATCTCAACTTGAAGCCAAATAGGTACATAAGCAGGTGGCCAAACCCTCCACGTCGCTCTATCTTGCTCCTCGTTCACATACATACCTAGCACAAGGCTACAGCCAAGCCCCTGGCCCCTGGGCCTTCCCATTTCACCTGAAACCTGACAACTGACAGTCAAGTCCAGCCAAGCCGCCTACTCCGTACGGAGTAGGTAGTCAGTACCATGTGCATATATCACGAATAGGTACCTACGGAGTACATAGTTGCTTGTTGCATTTCCTTTCCTGTAGACACGTCGCACAACAACGTGGCACAAACTACTCGGTAGGAGGTAGACATCGAACGGCAAGGATTGTGCCGAGGAATACCACCTGTCGGAAGTTGGGAACTGCTCTCGCCGCAGCCACTCTTATATTACAGAGTTGTTAGGCGCTGGAGGGGTACCTATAACTGTAGCTAGGCACTTGCCCAGGTACCGACGTGGCTGACGTGACCGCCTCAACATCTGCTTTCTTGTGTACCTAGGTATCTATTCTACCTCATTGTCTCCCGGTTCGTCTCGATGTCGCAGTGCCCTGCCGTGCGTGATGATGACGCTGCAATCATATATAATATGTGCATCCGTGGGCCGTGGTCCCCGACAATGCCGGTCCAGACCGCGCCACAATCGACAACTGGGGGTTGTTGCCAGTTTACGCAGCTCAATGCATGTGTACGGAGTGTGCATGTACTTACGTGATGCCTATGCAAGTCCATGTATGAAGCCATGTCCAGCGCGGTACGTACACCAGGTAGATGCATATCAAGTCGGCTGGTCCCCCCGTCCATCCAGCCCCTTCAGCCCTCTCTCCTCGCTTGCGCCGATTCAGGGAAGCTGGGAGGCTGGCATTCTTCCTGGGTTCCTGTGACGGAAGTCCTTTCCCCGTTGCTCCTACTCATTCCTCTTTTACTCTTCTCGTATTCCCTCCCTGCACAGTCTGGCATTCATTCTATCTTCCTTCGCTCCTTCCTTGAGGCGTCGACTTCCCGTCTCCGTCATGCGCAAGACATGTCGTTCACCAAACTTTGTCGGAGCTCTTCACCCTGAACAATAACAGCAACAACGATAATAACTTAACGAAAACGATAATGACGACGATCCGGTCACGAAAAAGACGACTACGAACAATACAACAATACGGGCAAGACCAGCATGGCCAAATGCGTAGATAAGCGTTTCATTTCAGCGCGTATCACATGTCCAGCCACGCTCACGACCGCCTAGTGCTCTTGTTATATTCATCAAGCATATGTGTTTCCAAATCGCTTTCCACGCAATACATCGCTATCTTCCTGGACGTCTCATCTGATAATGACCTTCGTATTCCAACCATCGCAGCTTGTCAGCTGAACAATGCAATCGGCGTCTCTGGGCGTCCACCAGCACCTGTTCAGATTCATCAAGTCGCCTAATCGTACTCCGAACCGTATGCATACCGGTCCGTGACATTCCGCTCAGAGGAGCAACAGCCCCTTGTGCCGCCTCCCGGACCTTACGTCACGTTGTTGCGTGTAGCTCGCTACTCTCCGTTTGCGATTCCAGTCTTATGGATTCTCAAAGAACAGCACATCGGACGGCTTTGCGTCGTTCCGGCGCCAAACACTCTCTCTAACGCGCAATCCAGCTCAGGCTCTCGGCCCCCAGCATGGCGGTCGTGCGAACACGCAAGACGAGAATATCCGACACAATATCGGCCCGGTGTTCTTGGTGGGGGAGTGAAGTTATCATCTTTCACAGTTCATTCTCGCACGAATATCGGCCTTCAGAGTTCGTCAACCGTAGTTGGACTGGGCTGGCATCAACCGTTGCCGCTTGTCTGGTGGAGTCTCATGTTCGGACGTGAAATTTGGGCCTCCCATCCCATACTGATTGGCTCCATTCATCATGTCGTTACGTTGATCGACGTTGCCGTGGCCCATTTGCCCGGGGGACCATCCAGGATTGTTGGCTCCCGGCGATGTTGGCTCAAACTTCAGGGTTGCGGCCGGCCCGCCAATGTACGATGCGTGATTCATCACGTAGCTCGACTCTCCTCCGTGTTCCGGCGGGTTTTTTAGAAGATGGGCTAGATTCGTCTTGATGGATTTGAGCATCCCCTCCTTGGTGAAAGGCTTTGCGAGCACGCCGTTCATGCCTGTGCACGCGTCGCTATTAGCAAAGAATCCTTCTCCATGTTGCATCGATGACTAACGGCTTCCAACAAAAGTTGTGCTCTTGGCACCAGCATTGGAAAAGCATCCGACTTACCATGTTCGAAATACTCATTCACCTCATCAGGTCGGATATTGGACGTCATGGCAATGATTGGGGTGGAAGGGCAGTGCTGTCTGATGTACATGGTCGCTGAGACTCCGTCAAGCCGCGGCATGATGATGTCCATAAACATCAGATCAAAATGATCTCGGCTGAAACTGCTGACTCGAGTATACGCATCAACACCGTTTTGCTAGAAGATGCATTATATCAGTCGAAAGATCTCGATACCACGACAAGCCGTTTGCTGAACAAAAGGAGCAGGGCACGCTGGCCCTCGGAACATTCTGCGAGAATCAGCAACTTACCGCATGGTCGACTTCGCAGCCCATCGAGTTGAGGAATTTGATGCCAATCTTAGCGCAGGTTGGGTCGTCCTCGACCAACAAGACTCTAGGCTTCTTGGCACCCCATAGCGGTGCAGATCGATCTGTGCCAGGAGTGACCGTAGCCTCTGTTGAACCCATGGGGGCCGATGCTGAGATGCCCGGTTCCGTAGGCATGGTTGTGTTTGGTGTGCCTTCATTAGGAATCGCGAACGGAATTTTATGGATATGGTCAGAATGAAACGGATCGATACCGACAGTTTGTCCCACAGGATATACAGGATATCGGCTTAGATCTGTCATGGGATCATGCAACATGGGGATCGACACTGGCGTGATCATGGCAGGCGATTGTGACGGAGCTGCGTACATATCGTGGAGCCGCTCCAGCTCCCTATCGGATATGGTGTCTGGGGCAACGCTGGAAAGAAGCTCTCGAGCTCGGCGCAATTCTGGTACACCATCGTCTACGTCGCCGGCGCCATTCGAAGACATGGACTGGCCCATCATGCCTCTATTGCGTCCGTCATAAGGCGACAGGTGATTAAGCATTTCAAATTGAGCCTGTTTCTGAGCGTTCACCATCTTCTGCAATGTCATGACTTCATGGACTAGCAAGCGATTGGTCTGAGAAACCTCGGCAAACAGCTCCTGCAGCTGCTGAACTTGCTGCTGGGTCGCCGTCAGTTGCTCGGAGATGACGCTGACGTGTTGGCTGGTGGTAAAGTCCTCGGCCGCCTGAGTTTTCTTGGGAGCCGGTGTCTTTCGTCGAATGTGATCCAATCCGTCTTTGCTATCGGCGCGGAAGTACGGATGTTTAAACTCGAGTACCTTGACGGTGCATACAGATTAGCACGCACTGCAGATTGGTTACAGAACACATGGTGTCGTCCGCGAGCGCTCTACGTACATTACCCCCCGGACTCGATGATTCACTGTCGCTCGAAGGCTTCACCTTATGAAAATCGTATTTATTTAGTTGTCGAATAAAGCTTGACATGTTGCTGTGTTTAAAATGTTTCGGAAGAATGGATCGCGTGAACTTCTCGCCCTAAATTTGCAGATTTCGGTGTCAGAAAGCTTGGTTCTTTTCACTACATGATTGCGCGACGACGAAAGAACGGACACATACCTCAACTACGACAAAGCTGTCGCCGTCTTTACCCCACCGAGCAACGTCTTGGTGCGTGGGATCCTCCAACATCCTGATGGTGATCTTTGTCAGTGTGCGATCCCGCGGGTTTGACGGTGAAGGGAATAAATACCGGAAGAGTTTCCGAACCTATATCAGAACAAACTGTAAGCAGAGTTTCATAGCGGGATGTCTACTTGGAGGCTATTCACAGCGCGCGGAAGACTCACAAACTCGCTGGCATTGCTGCCGCCGCCAGCAGCGGCTGCTACCTCGGCGCCCGACATGATGATACTGGAATGCTATAGTTCAGGTCCAAGAAATCGCCAGAGCGGACAAGGTAAAGCAGTGGTCAACCACCAGCCGCAGGTCTCGCCAGGGCCGGCCTAGACTTTCAACAAGTAGAAAAGGCGACCAGAGGAGCTCGTCGTACCCTTTTACTCTCCTCGTACTACTATTATTATAATGGTCGAGCGCCCCTCCAGGGAAACCTCAATTTGCGACGACGACAAGGAACCAGGGTTCTATATTTTTTTTTTTCCCTTCCCTCTCTCTCGCGGGACAACAAGAATTCGTAGATGCGACGGCGACGGCGACGGCGGGGTACGAGCCGATTGATTGCAGGACCAACCACACCACCGTGGTCCGTGATATCTGCGTCGGCGGCTTGCGAAGGGGGCGGCCCGGGAAAGCAGGTTTGTCGCGGGAAAGCTGAACGAACGGAAGCCGCGCTGCGTGGGGGTGAGAAGAATCCCAGGGCTGACGATTT
The DNA here is from genome assembly GCA_029405325.1 of Claviceps purpurea. Taxonomy (NCBI): domain Eukaryota; kingdom Fungi; phylum Ascomycota; class Sordariomycetes; order Hypocreales; family Clavicipitaceae; genus Claviceps; species Claviceps purpurea. The sequence continues at coordinate 3,424,866 of CM055782.1, read as the reverse complement.
GATTATTACTGTACTGGATTGGCGCGATCGATGTTGACGGCAAAAAAAGAGTTGGTAGGTTAGGCAAAGGCTCTGATTTTAATTACTCTGGAAGTTCGAAGTTGAGCAAGGGCAGGAATTGCTCTGAGTCTTTTGTTTTGTGCTTTTTGGGGCAGCAGCAAATCTGTGGTGGACGAAGGGTTTGTTGAAGAGACTAGTTCGAGTTCCTTGGACGAGGGTTTGATGAAATGGATATGTATTGGCCGTGGTAATATGGGCCGCGCTTCTGGAAGGGCCAAGCCGGGACGACTAGATGGAAGGACCGGATCATGGATGACACCGGACGGATGGGCGCCAGACGGATCAGGGAACACAAATAGAATGTCAAGTATGTAACGTTAATAAAAGGCAAGTGGCTACCTGCCTAGGTATACGTACATACCTCTCCGTATGTAGAATGGCAAGTTGGAGAACAAAGCGCGGTAGACCAAAGCCGGCGGAGATCAGCAACCCATAAAACGGCAAAGGCAGCATTTCGGGCTTAAAGGGTGGGGCGAATGAATATCTGGCCGTGAACGAACAAGCAAATGCAGCCAAAGATGCGCCAACTTGCAAGTGTGCCCGCGTTTGAGCTTCGGCCGGCAGACAAACCGGCAGGCAGTCTGACTATTATTACATATATCTGTACTCCGTACTCCGTACATGTACTGTATGTACATATTCTCTGATAACAACCGTCTCTTCTTCTCTTCGCCGCGACTCGCATCGGCAATTGGCGGCAGTCCCCGACAAATGCGTCCAACGCTCCATCATTCGTCCAAGACAACACGCGAGAAGCGACAGAAGCGAGAGATCAAGCTAAAAGCCTAAAAGTCAAACAGAGATTCACCCGCGAACTACCTAGGCCCTGTGGCCAATCTCCAACGTGCAGCGCGGAGTGGGGCCCAGATCCGTGAAGGTTGAAACTATCGAGGAGGTACATAGGTAGGTACATGTGCCTTGGACGGAGAACTAATGGAGCGGTCTTGGCGACAAGGACAAGGTGAATTAGGTGGTACAGATTGCATTTTGGGGTTTTGTGAGATTCGACTTTCCAGGTTTGGCTCCCATCTTTCTTTCACGTTCACAAGTTCACAACCCATTCCATATTGAAAGCTTGACGGTTGCTTCATGCGGGAACTTGTTAGGTGCATACTCCTAGGTACCTAAAATGTACGGAGTAGCCAAGGTAGGTAAGTACCTACAGTGTTTGATTCAGGGTTCCCACGATTCACCAATCCCGGCCATCAGGGTTGGCAGTCTATCTACATCTATCTACATAGGGTGTGTGTAGAATGGATAGAAGTGCTTAGTCATCAAGGCAAGATAGAGTAGAAAATATAGACTACATGTAGCCTATGTAGAATCATGTAGATAGAGGTCCATTTCTGTGGGCCACTGAGCTCGGTCCGCTTTCATCATTGGTCAATGAACATTTTCGTTCCATTGAAGGCTGAACAACCCGAATTTCCACGAATGACAGCCTACAGGCTACAGGTCACAGACTCACAGGTGACAGCAATTGCAATTGCCACCCTGCACCTCGAAGAATTAATTCTGATAGTTCTGGTACAATGCATTCTCGCCTTTGAAGTTCGCCCGGTTCGCAGGGGCCTGGAAATTGGATATTTCATTGAGCCTGTGTTCCGGCCTCGCATTCCTTTCCGCTTCTTTTTGAGGAGAAGCGTGCATTCTATGTTGTTCAGATTTGAAATGGACATTCGTACTCCGTACAAATTCCATGAAAAGAGTTATGGGCCGCGGATCGTGGCACTTCAAAGTTCAAAATTATCGTGGCGCGCACATTTGTCAGATTCAACTTGAAAGGAAGTTCTCACGGAGGAATTGTACATGGAAATTTTTGCGTAATCATTACTTGGAATCAACATCTTCCTTTGTCCCATTTGCGCTCAGTCACATGTATGATGTGAGTCGTCCTCACTGCTCAGTCGTGACATCGTCTCATCAAATTGCCCATCATGACTCCTGAGCGTTTCCAAAACGGGTTAGGCACGTGGCTGATGTACCTAGGTGGCTGAGGAGATGTGGCGCCTTTCTACCTATCTACATTTGTCTACGTAGACGCAGTCGCAGTAGAATAGATAGAGCCCCACATGGGGTGATGTAGGATAGATTGATGTAGAGCTACTTCTACCTATGTAGAATTTCGTCTACATTCCGTAGGTAGACTGCCAACCCTGCCGGCCATACCTAAATAAACTGAACCATTCAACTGGATCTCGCGTCCTCGCTGAGTTTTAAGCTCTTGTTGCCTGTATTTCCTGGACTTCTTTTCTTCTTCTCTTGCTTTGCCTTCATGCTCATGGCTTCCCGTTGTTTTCTTCGTTACCTATTTGTACCAAGGGAACTCTAATTTGACCGATGCCAACCTCTCACTACTTTGTTAGATGTGGACGTGAGCTAGGAATAGCTGGGACTCGGGAGGAGAGTCATGGACTCATGGACTTATGGGCCCCATCCCAGCATTCCTGTCTGGCATCCACGGACCACCGTACAACTGCAGTCTGCATGGAGATCAGAATCCGCTACATAAAAGCCCATTTGCCGTGATACGTAACGTACCTATGTATGTACTCCGTAATCTGATATGTACTCCGTATGTACAACTCATTACGTGAGACCGTGGAAGTGATACATACCTGTAGGTATGTAGCGCCTGCATTCAGCATGAAAAATGGAGTACACACTCCGCACAATTGTATCTTTCTTGTCGTGAGTCGTGACGGATTCTAGTGTATGCTTCTTCCGAATAGCCAGGTCTTCATCAAGTCCTGGCATGTATGTACATAGTGGCCAGGAACCGTTCTGACGATCGAATCCCAATCGCTAAAACAGTGTGCGGACTCCGGAGTATGCTCCGTGATTTTCATGCGCGCCCTGACAGATGGACGCCGTCCAGGACTCCAGGGATCATCACATCTCATTTAAGACTGGGCATCGCGGTCCTGGTTGGAACGGGCGGCTATGGGCAGGGGTTGAGAATCCCCTCATTCACAGGATCGAGCTAGAGAAGGGGACCACGCAGTTTACTTTTCCGCACCCCTGGATGCGCACCCCTCGCGCGCACGGACCCCCCGAGACCGAGATCGCAGCGGCCAAACAGCGAAGGTGGATCCACGAGGGGTCTCATTGGCTGCAGCGTTCTCAGCGGCAATGGCACGCTCTTAGAGTGTTGATGACTTTTGCAACGGTTGTAGAATCTGCTATGTATGAATCTGCTATATATACGTGTAGACGCCAGAGGAGATTGTAAATGTCCTTGCTCTTCATGATGACACCATGCTCGCGCTTCATGAACAGTTTAAGGACACGAGGAGGTTGGCCAGCGTCGGACAGCGCAGCCACCAAGGCTTCATGGTTCTTTCGACTGCGCCGACGGTGTCCCACGAGGGCAATAGGATTACTCGGTCCGTGATTATGAATCCTCGTCATCGTCTGGCAGAGACAGAGTTCGAAGGGGCCGGTTAAGTCAGAAGGATCAGACGCTACTGCAGCAACCTTCCACTTGCAATCGGTCTTGATCGTGTGGCGCCGTGAATCTGCCTTGCGTCGGCCATCTTGCTTACGACCACGACAGCAGCGGAAGAACAGCCTAGACATCTTGCCAGTGGACTCGTTCTTCCTGCCATACCACTTCGACCGAGCGACGTCGAAACCAAGCGGCATGGCAAAGTCATGTACCTAGATAAGACTCCAGCGCTCCGAGCGAGGCGAACGTATGCTCTTGTGGAAGGGCTGGCTGACCAAGAGAGCCCTCGTCTTCGCTATCAAAATCGTCTTCTTCGACCTCCATCTTATCAATGTCCTCCACGTTGACCTCCTTCTGCTGTAGGTCGCAGTCCGATTCAGTGTCATCATCAATGGTGATGGGGTCCGCCGGCGCAGCGTCGTCTTCGATGGTGATGACCTCCGCCTGCCACGGCGACGGTGAAGGCGGTGACGGCGTGAGGTCCTTCAGCAGCGCTTCAATGTGCTCTTTGTTGGACTCCATTGTGATGGCGGTGATGGATGGCGGTGATGGCGGTGATGACGGTGATGATGGTGATGGCGGTGATGACGGGTAACAACGTTGTGCAGCTTGTTGTGGAAAGGCTAGTTGTAGAGTCACGTGTGCATTGCCGGTATCGGCCTCGGGGGTCCGTGCGCGCGAGGGGTGCGCATCCAGGGGTGCGGAAAAGTAAACTGCGGGGACCACTTGCTTCCAAGTTCCAAGTTCCAATATGCCAGGGCTTCAGAACCGAGTCCAAAGATACGGTACAGACTCTACGGAGGACGCTCGCAAATATTGTTGCTTGAGGCAAGGCACTACATAGAGCTTATCAAAGCGCGCTAAGATAAGGACCCCTGTCAATAGTAAACTCTACTATGTAAGCTATTTTGTACCTAGCTGCGTGGATTGCTCTTTGCAGCTTGAAACTGATGTGCTTCCAATTCTAAATCACAATAAACGACTTTCTCTCTCTAAGTGTCTCTAAGATTTGGGTTTCTGTCTGAGCCACTAAGACCCTGATTTCTTGTACAAGGACCTTCGACAGACACATCTGAGGCCCGAAGATGTCCCCATCGCGACTTCTGCCACCTAGATGTGGTACCTAACATGTCCAAAGTGCATCATACCCTTGGCTTCTTTGTACTCTTTACCGCCGCCTGATTCGTCAAGCACGACATCTCCGTGATGATATAACAGGGGTACTCTATAATACATACCTAATTTGGCTCACCCCTGCTCCTTGGCTCAAGCAACAATATTTGCGAGCGTCCTCCGTACAGAGTATGGATTTACCTAATGTATGTCCTCCGTACGGAGTATGTAGGTATGTATTTACCTAACGTGTACGGAGACGGTCGTCGGTGTGTCGCGTGTCGCAGCAAGCCTAGGTACCTAAGGTACTATATCGCACGACTTCTTGCTGTCAGAGATCAAGTCTGGTATATACATACGTAGGAATGCGTGACGAGACATGTGCTGAGATGAGATCGCGTTAGGGCTGAACAGTGAATACTCCGTATGCCTTGGTTTACCTAGATCTTCCTGCACTTGCAGTGTGCACACATGTTCTTGCGAAGCACATGTCTCACCTCTTATCCTGGACCCCATTCGCTGCATCTATCCTTTTACGTATCGACGTGGCGTGGCAGCGATTGGGATTGATAAAACAACACATGTCTGTTACGCCTTCACCGCATGGAATAGTGTGACATTTGTGTTTGGCAGGACCTACCTGGAGTATGATTCATCGATGGATGACGCTGTAGACAACCATCGAGATCGATAAGGAGTCTGCAGGCCTTGAAAGTTGACGCAGACGCGGAACTCGTCAAATCCACTACTGGTTGCACCACAGGGTTTTCCATCAAGGTTCTGCGTGCAGCGTGCACGATTTGAGAGCCTCATGGAGTTTGGGATCCGAAAAGATGGCATTGCACTGTGCATTAGATATAGTGGGTGTCTTTTTTTAAAAGTTTCACCCACGAGTAGGCAGTTTATTTGTGACACATCGGCACCATAGACAACCACAGTCCGCACCTCTTTCTCACCTGTGACGTAGTAAACAGGGGAGAAAGAAATTTGCTATGATCAAGTTATTCGCATGTTTGGTCTGTGTTTTAGATGGCCGCTTTTGCCTCATCTGCTCTTTTGTACGGTGAGTCGTGACAGGTCTTGGTTCTTGTTGCTCCAGGGTGGGTCGCATGCCGGCCACTTTGGCCCGTGGGTGAGTCACAGTCACAAATATTTTGAAGTGGGCTGGTTTGGGCGACGATCGCGCATCTCCACGTTTCTGAAGCTCTCACGACAAAGTCTTTGCATCACTCGCTATTCCTGACTGTCGCAAGCTGTTCGCGCGCATCGCCTCGCAATGTCGCACAAGGGCAAGAACAGTGCGGGCAAGGGCAAGAAGCCGGCCAAGGCGGGTGTCGAGAGCAAAGGCGAAGATGTTCTCCAAGCAGTTGTACGTGACGGATGACGCAAATCCTGGTCGTCTTGATGTCGCGGCCCAAGAATATCTCGAATGCTGATGATGCCCCTCAACCGCATAGATCGTCGCCGACTCGTTCCAGGATCGCTTCACCCCATTCACAATAGATCGACCAAGAGTACGTTCTTCCTTTTCCTCCTTGAAAAGCATCTGCAAGTGTCAAATGAACCTCACGTGGCTCACCAAGATGGATCTACGTAGTGTCTACTCCCGCTTGCCAACACACCACTGATCGAGTATACCCTCGAGTTCCTTGCGATGAATGGCGTCAACGAGGTCTACATTTACTGCGGCGCGTTCACACAGCAGGTGGAGGAGTACATCAGCCAATCAAGATGGGCCACGACGTCTCGATCCTGTCCCTTCTCTGTGGTTCAGTTCGTTCGTGTCTCCGATGCTCGATCTGTAGGTGACGTATTGCGCGACTTGGATTCGCGATCGCTGGTCGATGGAGACTTCCTCGTCGTTCACGGAGATCTCGTGTCAAATGTGATGCTCGACGGCATCTTGGCGGCGCACCGCAAGCGGAGAGAGGCCAGCGCGGCCAACATCATGACAGTAGTTTTGCGAAGTGGTGGTGCCACAGATCACCGGACCAAGACGAATGGTATCACACCGATATTCGCTGTCGATGCGAAGACTCAGCGACTGCTGCACTACGACGAGATGAACCCGCTTCAGGCCGATCACTACCTCGCTCTGGATCCCGCGATCCCCGATGAATTATCAACCGAATTTGAAGTACGGTCCGATCTGATTGACGCGCAAATCGATATCTGCACACCCGAGGTTCTGGCCCTGTGGTCAGAGAGCTTCGACTATGAATTGCCGCGGCGGAACTTTCTGCATGGGGTGCTGAAAGACTGGGAGCTGAATGGCAAGATGATTTATGCGGAAATCTTGGAGGATGGATACGCGGCGCGGGCTAGCAATCTCCAGATGTACGACTCCATCAGCCGCGATATCCTGGGGAGGTGGACATATCCGTTCATTCCAGAGAATAATCTGGTTCCAAAGCAGACGTACGAGCGACACGCCAATGGCCTGGTCATGGAACAAAACGTCTCCCACGCACATGACGCTCGCTTACAGAACACTGTCATCGGTCGCGATACGACCGTTGGATCAGGCTCCAAAATATCCAACTGCGTCATTGGCAAAGGCTGCAAGATTGGTGCCAACGTCACGATTGAAGGCTCCTTCATCTGGGGCGATTCAACCATCGAGAGTGGGAGCAGAATAGTGCACTCTCTCATTGGAGACTCGGTCTCGGTAGGCCAGGACTGTAGCATCCAGGCCGGGTGTCTGATTGCACCCCGAGTCAACGTTGGCAAAGGCACAGAATTGAGCGAAAACACAATCTTGTCGACCGTGACCCGAAAAGGTCAGCCCATCGAAAAGGACATCAAACTGCTAGGCCCCAGCACTAATGCCGCCCCTTTCATCGACTCAGATGCCCAAGAAGACATGGACGAAAGGGATCCAGCTCGCCTACAAAGAAGCCTCATCTACTCTCTCGCCGACTGCAACATCTCCACGTCCTCCATATCAACATTTGCCTCAGAAGCGGACTCCGACGATGATGACTCGGATGACAACCTCCTGTCGTCGGAACACGGCGACAACACAAACCGGTCTCGTCTCTCATCCTTCGCCTCCGACGATTCCCCCGACAACACGTCCTTCCATGCCGATGCCGTCCACGGACTCCTAGACGCCCTGCGAGCGACCTCGGGAGACTTTGATTCCGCCAAACTAGAATTCATGGGCTTGCGCCTCGCCAACGACGCATCCGACACTATGATGCGCAAGGCCGTCGCTACGGCATTTGCCCGATACGCCGCGGAGCTTCTCACGCCCGAGCATGGATCTCTGGATGCTTCCAAGGCGGCAGCCAAGGCGCTGACGTCCAAAAAGGGCGCCACGACTTTCATTAATGAGGTGGGTATTGGGGGTCATGAAGCCGAGCAGGCGGACTTCATTCTTGCTCTGCAAAGGGCCCTCGCGCATGTGAAGCAGCCTGAGCAGGCTAAGCTGGGGACTCTTCTGGCTGCGATGCTGCAGCAGCTATACGCGTTGGACATTCTTGACGAAGATGGGATTCTGGCTTGGTGGGAGCACGAGGGGGATGCGTCCTCGGGAGGGGACGGTATGGCTGCGTTGAGGGAGAAGTGTAGAGTATTGGTGGAGTGGTTGGAGAATGCGGAGGAAGAGGATGATGATGATGATGATGAGGATGAGGATAGCGATGATGAGTGATTTGTAGGTTACGACGTGTTTTTGGAGGCGCCGGAGGAGGAGGTGGAGGAGGAGGAGGAGAAGAAGAAGAAGAAGGGGAAAGTGACGATGAGCCGTGGTCGGCCGTTACAACTTGCACGTGTCCATGAGTGCTGCACGGGTATTTTGGCAGAGGTTAGAGACATGGGGGGAATGTATGCGTGCGCGCATGACGGCAAACACAAGGCAATAGAAATGCACTTTGACGATAAACAAGGAAGTGAGCATGGCATGTAAAGGGTGGTGAAGTTATCAGGTCGCCTGCCTGAAGGGAATCCGTCTGAGAGATGAGCTAACAAAAGAAAGACAAACGCTGGAGCTAGTACAAATCGTATCAACCTGTTCTTCTCGCTCATTATCCTTTTATGAGGGGTCCTAATCCAGGGCCTCTGATGCAGGTCCGATAACCAAAGTAAGCCCGTCTCACGGTCTCAGCACATCAACGTTTCTCCAGTTCAAGACCCCAAGAGTTCGTTCACTCCAGCACTCCAGCACACACAACACGCCCATCTCGACAAGAAAGGGGGAAGAAAAACGTCAGTCACCAGAGTCAGTCAGTCAGTAGCCATACAATTGTACACAACTGAGAACTCTCATTTCTTGTACGCCCAGCAATACATGTCCAGAGTATCAAAAATACCACAAAAAGAAAGCAGCAGCTCATAATGTAACCGATAGCCATATGGAGGAGAATACAGAATGACAATGTACATTCGTTCTCGTTCATTTTGTACAACGTTGCTTCTCACGCGAATAAGCGCAGCCCCGCAGCCCCCAGATGGATTATGTACTCCCTAGTCCCGAGTCCCAAACGTGTAAACATCTGCAAAAGAGAAAACCATGAAGAACCAAGCAAAGATCCCCAACGCCAGACTGAATTGCAGTCCTCTTCAATGAAAATGAGTTGAGCCCCCCCCCACCCCAGCATGTAAGAACATCTCCCACAGTGCCTCATGACTCCGGCCACACGGCAACGCCTAGACCCCTCCCTGATCGGACTCTTTATTGTTCTAGTAAAAGCTTTGCAAGTCCGCGGGGGGGTTTCCTTTCGCTCCTCCACTAGCCCGACTATTCCCGCGATTGCTGCCTCCCCGAGCACGGACAGCAGCCCCGCGGGCGCGAGAGGCTTTAGGCCCGGTCGGAGGATCTTGAGACCGGTTTTGTTGTTGTTGCTGTTGCTGTTGCTGTTGTTGACGATGGGGGGGATGCGCATCGTCGTAGCTAACCTGCGGACCGTGACCGCCGTGCTGGTTCCTGGTCTCCACGTCGTCAAGAGATCGGTAGGGAAAGTTGGGGGCCTTGCCTTTGACGGCGCCGCCGCGGCCACCGCCTCTAGTGTTGCCGCCGCGAGGTCCTCGATTGGCGTTCCCCCTGCCGCGAGGGCCGCCTCCTCCCGCGCGAGAGCCCGAATCATTGTCACGGATATCATTTCGACCGCCGTGCTGGCCTTGCCTATTCTTCGCCGCCCGACCGTCCTCCCCGGCGTGTTTGCGCTTGGAGGACTTTTTGGTCGCTGGGCTGTCGTACTGGGCTTCCTTAGACCCCTCTTCTTCGATTCGCAGCATGACTTTTTCGCCCACAGTGGTTTCGAAAACCAAAGCTTGTCCGCTCGGTGGATCATGCCATTCAGCTTCCCGACTGATGAGTGACGTATCGACGGACCGAGCTCCATTCTTCAAGGCCAATACTACGATTGGGTCCGCACTGTCTGTGTGGTACACCGCGGTCGAGAGTACCGGACGCACCCTCGCCGCCCAGACGGTACCCTTGTAGTTTCCGATAGCTGCTACCTGCCAGAGCATTTTGCTTCCCATGCCGCCCACCTTCTCGAGCATGCTAGCTGGGCACGGCCGCCGACATATTAGGATGTGGTTTGCCTGCCCCTTGAGCCTGTGCGGGTGGCCGAACGGAATCTTGGCCAGCTTGAGAAGCCTTTTGCTGTCCTCTGTACTAATCATGTACCCGGTGTAGCATATCGTCTTTTCAATGTGCAGCTTTTTCTGCCGTTCGGCCTCAGGTTGTCGTGTGACAGTTTCGTTGTGTTGGTTAATCATATGCTGTATCGCGGCGACTTCGGTCACGGGGTCCAGCACCGTCGACGAGTCGGCCACTTGGATCACTTCGGTAGCCAGCGGGCCACGGGTTGACGCCGCGGAGTTCTGGCAAAGGTTGTATTCCGCGAAGAACTTGCGGAAAGCGGTCGTATGTCTCGGCCGATCTTCGTATATGCGGATCTCGGTGGCCTGGCTGTATGTTTCCATGAGGGCGGTGAGAAACAACTGCTTGAAGTGCATGGTGCTCTGCAATGGCTCGTTCGTGGGAGTGACTTGCGGCTTGAGGCCCACAATGTCAAAGTCGAGTCCCTTGGCGGCAAGCATTTTCTTGATCAAGGCTGCAAAGGGTTTCTCGGATCGGCCGGTCAACATGACGCAGAGAGCATCTGGCTGCTTCATGCTCAGACGGGCCAGCTCGACAACCTTTTCGTTCCACCATCCCTCCCATGCGCGAGGTTCTTCTTTTTCCAGACCCTGGCCTGTTGCGGCAAGAATTTGACTGTCGTGCCACCAGCCTCCATTGCTAAAGGCTTTCTGCGAGGACATCAAACCCAATGTCGGTGCGCTCCAGAGCGCTGGGTTCGGCAACGGGGATTTGAATACTGCGAGTTTGTGCATTAGGCCGCGCTTCTTCTTTCGACGTTGCCGCGAGAAACAAGGAGCATTGACACAATGCGCAAGCATGTTTGCCCAGCACAGGAGGTCAATATGAACGTACGTGTGTTGTCAAAGTCGTAGACGTGAAGAGCTTTGATCTCATGCACAGCTATGGAAAGCTGTTAGCTGACAGAGAAGGAGAACAACAACATGTCATCCATGTTTTCGAATAGCGAGAGAAACAGCAGTAGCAATGCGGCGGCATACACACCTGGAAGTGTCTTGGCCAAAAGAGACCATCTGCTCATTGTCGTAACGGTATGCGGAGGGACGTTGGAGGCGCCATGGGTCGCTGTCGCCGCGACGGGGTGCTGAGGGCCGTTGGAAGAGCCATGGTATGCGCTGTACGCCGAGGCCATGGCGCTCGAGAACTTTTGAATGCGACACAACGCAGATGGGCTGCGAAGATGACTGTTGGAGAAGAGCATACAAGCACGAAGAAAAGCTGGTGGCGGACTCTGTGGACAAGAACAAGATGCAGCTGCCAGCAGCAGATTACGACAGGGATGTGCCGGCCGTCAACTGGCGGCAGCTGTACTCCGTACATTCAGGGTCCTTTGAACCCCGCCAATCAACGGTCTTACCTTTCCAACACAACGACTGGCATCACCGAACTTCACGACGTAACCCGGCGACAAGTGTCCATCCTTCCATGGCCATGACGGCTGCTGTCCGCTTTCTCTCCAGCAAGCAAGGCTCTTCTGGGTTGGGATTCATCCAGCTACAGTTGCGCGTCAAGCCCGGGGCCTCCAAGACGCGTCAAGGTATCCTGGCCGTGACCAGCAACGCCGTGGAGCTCTGTGTGGCCGCGCAGCCACGACAAGGAGAAGCCAATTTCGCCGTGCTGCGAGTGCTGAGCAAGGCCCTGGGCATATGCCAATCACGATTGCGAATCGTCCGTGGATCCAAGTCGAGGGACAAAATCGCGGCGTTTGACTGCCATCTGGCAGATGGGCCAGGGCCGGCATACGCGGAGGTGATTCTCAACCTGCTCCGTGAAGCCAGCGACGCGACGCCTCCTCCTTGTTAACGAGGCCAAGCGTCCCTAATTGCAGAAATCATTGCTCTGAATCACAATCAATGCCACCAGTGAGTAGTCTAATTCCTGAATGAGTCCGGCCAAGATCACACCCTCAGCTGACCACAAATCACGGCAAGCCGCTCCTGCTGGAAAAGGCTGCCAAAATGTGACTAGGAGCGAAAGGGGATGTAGCGACTAGGAGACAGGAATTGACATCAAATTCCCTGTACCTCTTATATTGCATCGTCATTTTAACTCGTCGAATCTCAAGTCGGGTTAACGGCGATTGTTTTGGGCATGCGCCCGCAAAGGGAATATAATCTGCATTGGCGCTTCAACTCTTCATCCAATCATCGTTAGCCCCGTTGGCTCAGTGGTAAAGCGTGTCACTAGTAATGACAAGATCACTGGTTCGATTCCAGTACGGGGCAGATTTATTTTTTGCCTCCATCGCCATTTTTGGACCGTGGTACGGCTTCAGAAAAATGACGCTGCGTTCGGACCAATGTCGGTTTACAGCCAATCACTGCGAATTAGTTCGCTTCTACAGATATAAGAAGATACGTCGCAGCGTCGCCCCTTTTGCATCGACTGGGTAACACATTCGTTGCGTACGCTACTCCTTCTCCATCTTTGAGTTCCTTCCCTATTGCTCTAGATCATCTGCGCCATGGAATCAGAAGCTGGAACGGCCGCGCACAGGGAGCATCCAGAATTCGGGCCATTTCACACGGAGAAAAAAAAAGGCTTGAATTAAGTAATAAGCCACACGCTGATTGCTAGTCTACGAGTCCCAGAACCTGTACACAGAGATATCATTCCCTCTCGCTCTCATTCAATCGTTTCCGCATTTCAAAAATATTACTGGACCAGGGTCGAAGATTTCCCCAGTCGAATTGCCTTCGCTTTGCTTTGGCTGCTTCCGTTTGCCTTGGCCAACCCATTCACTTCACAACGTCCGCTATCTGGCTAGTGACTATTACGCATAGTATTGGCCGTATCTCGAGCGGCCCTGCACGACTTCCATGAAGTGCTTGGCGAAGATGGTGTGCATTCGCTCCGAGGGATGGAGTTCATCGTACCTGGGAGTTTGTTAGTCAGATTTTTTTTTTGGGTGCGTTGCATTTGCGAAGCCCATGGACGCAAACTTACCACATGAAGCTCGTCTTGGGATCCTTGGAATCAACACAGCCATCCTTGCAGACCCGGTACGGCGCCTTCAAATTTACCGGCTCATCCAGGTATCTGGCCGGCTCGACAAGCACGTCCATCATCAGGGTGTGGACATCAAACACAGAGAGGGTTGCGCCGGGCCATCGGCGCTTGACAGCGAGGTTAAAGGCAGCGCCGTACTCAAACATGGTGTTGATACTGGTGACATACTCATGGAGCTTGTGAGAGACCTCCGGAACGACGTAGGCCGCCGGATCGTGCGCGTAAACACTGTTGCGCGGGCCATATTCGCCGGGAGAGGCGTACATGGGCGCATGGCGCAGAGGCGCAATGTTGAGGACGACAAAGTGGCGGCCGCCGGCGTGATAGATGTGGTCGAAGACCTGCCAGTTACAGTCGAGGTAGCTGGTCAGGGTCGTGTTTTCCTTGTTCTTGTCGCCGAGGAAGCCGTACACACCGACGTCGTTGGTGCCGATCCAGAGCGCGTAGACGGTATTGTCAGCGCGGCGGCGCGGGTACAGCTCCCGACTGAGTATGTCCTGCTCAAACACAGGCACCTGATACTCGAGAACCGAGGGAAAAGGCGCGTGAATGGCTTCCAGGTCCCGCGAGTCGATATTATTGCTGCACATGCCGCCGCTGACGGCGTAGTTGTAGAGCTGTGCGCCGGTTGAGTTGGCCACGAAGCGCGCCCACGATGCGCCGCCGCTGGACGTCGCATTACTTGGGGGCAACATGGCGCCCGTTGGTGGTGCCCGGTGGTTCTGCTGAAAGTAAGAGAACCGGCCTTCATCTGTGTAGCTGTCGCCAAATGTGACGAGATTCTCCAAGATTCCGGCCGTGAAATGAAGGGGAACGGCCAAGGCGGCGCTGGCTTGCAGGGCCATGATGAATAGAGTCGCGAGGAGCATCGTGTGTTGCGCCGCTTGCCTTTGTGACCTCTCTGTTGCTGATTGTTTTTCTTTAATTCTGTGGCTCTGAAGCGAGCACTTGTGGGTCGTTTTCTGTCTGCCTTCGACGAGGACAAAATCTCTCAAAAGGCGCAATGTCGAGATATATAGATGTGTAGACATGCCATCCCCTCTTTCACAGCCTTCCCGTATCTGCGGCCAGACGATGCTGCGGCCGCGCGATTAGGTACCGCGGCATCTGTCCCCTTGTTCACTCTCGCGCCAAGAGTGCGTGTCTCACGTCTTTTTTCTTCTCTACATTCCATTCGCGCGGCCCATGAAATGCGCGCGTGGACGGCTTGACCGTCACAAGGTGCAGTTGTGCATTGTCCATGGCAGACAAGCACGATGTAACCCGCAACGAGTGTCGGGAGGAGCTGCAGCGAATTGGGGTCAGCAGCGAAAATTCTGCGCTCGGCCGCATGGACGTCATGGTCGTGCTCTCGCTGACGATGTACGGTGGATGGGTGAGAAGTAGAACAATAGAAAAGAAAGTCGGTCATGCGGTTGGCGCGCATGGCTTATGTGGTGTGACGCGGGTTCTTGCTCGCCCGTAGCTGTGATGGCTCGTGTCATTACGTGTACGTTATGTATACGCTCATACTCCGTACAGCCTAATTTCATTTATGCTGTTCACTTGCGAGGAATGGACCAAGGCTACATTTCGCGCATCTGGCCGCGCATCTGGGCCATTAAGCGCAGAAAGAGCATTTTGCCTCGTATACGTATTTAACACGCCTCTTACCCTATCCACAATCTCGTTGCACGAAGAAGGCGCCAGCTGGTTCGTGACTGCTCTGTAACTACTATGTAGGTACATAACTACTTCTAAATTCTGCATGCTTTAGGCCCCCCCCCCTCCTCAATTCATCAGGCGACTACTCCGTAGGTTCTGTCTACCAGAATGAGAATCGGAGCGGGCAGGGATCGGCAATAGAGCGCAAATCGAGCATTTATTGGGATCGACGTGCCGCGAGGATGTGTATTGGGGCCATTGGACAATAGGAGAGGGCCCGACTCCCGAGGGATTATGCGATGGCATGCAAGTGGCATGTCCAGCATTCGAGACCCAGGCTGTACAGAGGCTGTCTAATCGAAAGAAGGTCGCAAAAACAGGGAACATAATGGAAGAATAACTTATAAGAGACAATACACGTATGAGCGAAAATGGAGCTGGACTTGAGACCTTTGAAATGTTCAGGGAATTCTATGGTCTTGCCTTGCTTAGCATTGTCTCATTGAGATTCTAGAACCACGAATACGAAATTGGAAAATATGTACTGTCAAGTCAAAGCGACGAAACGAAAAAGAAACGACTAGGTAGACAACTATCGGTATGAGGTAGTGATGAAGCAAGGTCCAGCGATAAAAAGAGGTGAGTACCTACTTGTATAGGGTTGGGAATGGTTGCAAGGATTATGACAAAGCTCCAGATGTCTCACACAAAGCTGTTCACTCACCAACCTACGCCGGAGAATCATCTGTTACATAGGTATGTATCTCATTCTCAACTTGAGATATGTAACTCAAGTCAACTCATGCCAGCCAAGAGGTTCTCTATTGCCCCGTCCAAGACATGTTCGGTACATGGCTGGGTACAACGAGCATCCCGATGTTCCTCGCTACCGGTAGTCTGACCCAACGGCACGTGCGGCAGGCACGTCCGGATGCCAATGCCGACCCGGTGGAGACGGCCTGTGCTCAATTGCTCTCTGATTAGTCGACGGGCGATCGGCAGCGGCATCTTATTCTGTCTACCAGTACCTACTACATACCCAATGCCGCACTTTCAAAAGCCGTTCACTCCATATACATAGGTACCTACGGGAGTATGTATGTACACGTGTACAAGGTATGTACCTACAGGCTACATACTCCGTACGTAATCCACGCATTACTCGATAGATGTACGTACAGAGTACCGTATCTATGACTCGTAGCAAATCTCTCACTTCAAAGGCCAATCCGTGCTCAGTGCGGCGCCAGGGACGCCAACTGGCGACTTTCTTTACATCTGCACATCTTAAAGTGGGAAATTCAGCTATGTACATACAATGATACATACATACTCCGTACGAGTTCACCGAATAAATACGGTACATACCTTGGACGTATGTACATAATCAATCCACGCAACGTCATGTGACACCATCCACGGCTCACAAACTCGACAACACAACAACTCCATGCATCTCTCCCGTCCCAGCTACATATTTTCTATGCACTATGTATATCTAGATGAAAGAATCGCATCATTCGCACACTCCGGCCCTCGAAGAAACATAGGAAATCACGCACAAGGGGGAAGGATCCCGAGAAAACAGCTCATAGACAGAACGTCCCGCAGTTCCCATCAAAGGTTAGCGGAAGAGCCTGAGCATCGAGCAATTGGAAGTCCAATTATGCTACTTTCTCTCATAAAGTGTGCCTTTCTTGTGCGTGGCCACCCCGTTCTTCTGGAACGTGTTTATACATATGGTATGTCGTGCACGTGTGCATGTGTGTGACGGGCCTACGGACTGCTGCATACTGTTACCATACATCTTAGTACAATTTGGACTCGACCGAGATGCACGGCACCGGATCACCCGCAGCTTGCAAGAGAACACAGAGTTCACCAAGGCAAGCAAAAAGATATGTAGACAGGAAGAGAGGAAGACAGCAGGACGAAAGGAAGCAAGGAAGTAAGGAATCGCCAAGGGACGGCTGGCCGGGGGCTTTCCTCGGACCGTCGTAGCTTTGCATGATGTTACAGCGCAGTACAAATGGAAACCAACAGCCAAAAGGCAAAGACAAGAAAAAAGACAAGAAAAGACGGCACCCAATGTACCTACATACCTCCTAACTTAGTAAGTAGGCCATCTGATTCTGCCGGTCTCGGCGCCCAGCGAACCAATCATATCCCTCGTTCAGCCTCCCGCGCCCCATGATTGGCCTACGACTCACGAGCCCGGCGCAATCCCGTGTTGCCCCGCCTTAGCAGCAGCTCGACAATGCAATATCATCCAGATTTAAGTTAGCAATCAGGATGACTTTTCGTGCCTCGGCAATCTATGCAAGATTCACGCTCTTAACAATGCAGAAGAAACGAAGACTGGGTGCAGAGAAGTGGTGAAGACAGCATGCACGGCTTGTGTCGAAGCAGCAGAGTGCCGCATTCGGACCACGACTCCACGACTATCAATCACCGTTCGAGTGCGCACCACCTTCATTCTGACCACGTTTCACCTCTTTCTTTGCTCGAAGGATTCTACGATTCATCGACGTTGCTTCTTCGGTCCTAGAAAGACGGAAAAAGAAAGCCTAAAAAAGGTCTCGATGTTTCCCGCCCTCGTCACGACGTACGCCCTGAGAGTACTCAGCAGGCTTGCAAATGAAAAACACTGGCGCGGGTCTCAATACCCAATCCAGTACCTAATATAGGATTTCAATATGGTTTAAGCTCCAAAAACAGACCACTCGGCCACGCTGTTATCTCCATTTCGGTGCAACACAAGCCTTGCTGTCCGTGAAAGCCTAAAAACAGATCACGATTTCCTCGCCCTCGTCGCAAGGCATACGCCCCGAGAGCAAGCTAGCAGATGGACAACACTGATGGCATCTCCACATCTTGTCCAGCACATCGGATACCCTATGTTTAAGCTTCAAAGATAGACTACTCGGCCGCGCCGTGATCTTCCTTCCGGTGCAACACAAGTCTTGGCTGCTCGTGGCCCCTAGCTTGCTTGGCCTCGTGGCGAGAAGTTAGCCGTGGAAGAGTGATCAGATTGCTTCCACGGACGCCGCTTCTTTTACGTTATATGATGCAATGCGTCGTGCTTCCCATGGATTCTTCTTTCTCCATGCCGCGTTAGCCCTCCTGCCCGGTCTTCGGCCAACCCGAGCCGCTCTGCTGCCCCCTCATGGACGGCCGAGTGCCTCCACGATCCAGTGCTTGGCAGGAGTTGCGTCGATGGTATGTTGTAACGAAGGATGGCCAAGAGCGGGTGTTTCTCAAGACGCACAAGGGACCGAAGGCTTGTATAACGTACGTTGTATTCCCCTTTGGAGCCTTCCCGGAGATACTTCTTGATAGCGATGGAGAAAAAGGACATCGACCAAAAAAGGCCCTAAGAAAAGAATGGAAAGATGAAATGGCAGCAACCGTAAAACAAGCTTCAGTTTGGGACATGTCGTTCCATCAAAGGCCAGAAAGTAAGGTCTAATGATGGAATAAACTCATCTGTCAGGCTAAAAATAAGCACAATCATGGAGGTGTACTGCTCTCTCTTGGCTGCCATGCCGAGCCGAGACGATGCAATTATCGACGACGGATCCGTAGGAGCCCAGATTCTGTCAGAATTCCATGATCCTCCGGTGCCTCTTCCGTCCTCATCCTTCTCGTCAAAGCATAGACTCTTCCTTCTGGTCAAGCAGAGAGCCTTCCTTCTACCCGGACAGACATTCACCTTTCCATCGGCAAGCAAATCTCTCCCTCATTCAACGAGTATAAAACAGTCATGCTTCGTCCCAATCTCCCTTCTTCTCTCTCTCTCTCCCTCATCGCAGCAACAGACTCCAACTCATTCATACCATCTCACACATAAAGCTTCTACAGTTGTTCCAAAAGGAAAAACCCAAAGCACCCCAAAATGAAGCACCTCACTCTCCTCGTTGCTGCCCTCGCGCCCGCCATCCTCGCCGCACCCGCCGACGAGAGCATCCTCGAGGAGCGCACCTTTGATGACTTTAGCACCACCGACAGGCTCCTCTTCCGGACGCCTCTCCCCGTATTTGAGAATATCCGCTTCCAGCAAAACCCCCCCAGCCTGATCTGGGCCTCGGACGGCTGCAACGGCGGGCCCAACAACCCCTTCAAGTACCCCTTCGGGCCTGCCTGCCAGCGCCATGACTTTGGGTTCGCGAACTACAAGGCCCAGCATCGTTTGACCAGACACAACCGAAAGCTTCTCGATAAGCAATTCCTGCGCGAGTATGTTCCCCCCCCCCCTCCCCCCCCCTCTTCTTTAGCAATCTTGTCTTATATATAAGCTCTTATGATACAACGAGAAGATGGATTACTTTGGACCAGAAAAAGATAGCTGACAACTCACAAACTCAACTAGTCTTTACTACCAGTGCGAGACCGTCCGCGCTCGCAAACCCTGCTACCGTCTCGCAGACGTCTACTACCGCTTCGGCAGGTGGTTCGGCGGCAAGAAGCGCGACACCAACGAGATTGATGCCGCTGAAGTTGCCCCAGCTGATGCTCCGGCCGAATCCGAGCCCGGCCACGTGGAACCTTCCTTTGAGGAAGCCATGGCTGCGTACGAGAAGGCTGTTTCTGAGGCCAAGACCGAAGGCGTTTTACCTGCCTCGGAGGCTTAGGCACTCAAAAAAAAAACCCCCAGGATTCGTGTCGTATCTTTTCTTTGCTCCTCAAAGGGAAGGGAAGAGACTGGACATGAATGCGATCAGGGGGGTTTGATCGCGGGATGAAGAAGGTGGATGGGGCATCATGGATGATGGGGGAATATGTCCATCTGTCAACATGCAGACATTCTTGTGGTCCCGAGACTCGAGAGAAGCTTGAGAATCCCGTAGTGTATATAGAGCATTCGAATGCTATCAAAAATAAAATTTGTGCGCACAATGGCTCATGAATCCATTCTATTCATCTGTGCTTGGAAGCTTCCTTCATCTTTCACCCTTTGAGTTGCGGTCTCAGATCTGTGCAGTCATGCATGCCTGTACCATGCACGAAAAGAAGACATACAAGCTTCAAAGCCCTTGCACATCGCACGCAGCCTGTTACACGACTACCCAGTGAGGAAGCTTGACCTATCAGCCACGTCCGGTTATATCTAGAATTCTAGATTTCTTCCCCACATTGTCAACCACCAAATAGTAGGCGTGCGTGGGGGTAGTTGTTCTAGAGAAGCTGTAGGAATCCAGTCTTACATAGAACTCATGAATTAAATCACCCCGTCTATGCATTGAAGCCTTATTAAAGCTTCACTCATGATACTCATCATGTGCAGCGTCTCTTTCGATGTCATCTTCCTGTTGCCATGCTTAGTATGTATGTATTCCTTAATCATATTAGATGCGTCATATATACAATACTTTAAAACGCTATACTCCAGTCCTATCCTATAGCGAGAGACATGAAAGATAGGAGGGAACATTATGTTCCCGGTCACCCGGTGCTGCCTTCCTAGTGCCACCTTTCCAAGTTTCTAAGTCCTAGTGTTCACCCACGTACGGAATGGGATAGGTTCCCTTGCCCAAAGGCTTCTTGTCCTGCTCTACCTTGCCAATGTTTGGCAACGTAAACGGCACCGTATCAGACAAGCTCTGCACCCTACCCAACAGCTTCTCCAGCTGTCGGAACGCGGCAGTCGAGGCATACTGCGGACCCTCATGTCCGGACAAGCCAGTCACCACCACAGTCAACCCGCGCTCTGTGTGCGTCGTTCCTACGACGCCCGATCTGTCGGGGAGCTCGGATCCGTAAAATTTTCCCTTTAGGACACCTGATCCCCATCTGGGCACGTAAAAGGGATCCGTGGGCCGTGACTGGAAGCCCATCTGCCCACCCCACGTCATGTTCTGAACGCCGAGCAATACTCCACTGGGGGCCAAAATGAAGTCTGTGCCACCCTGGACGTAGATGACGTTTCTAGTCTTGTCGATAACGTTGGGCAGCTCGTACTTGTAGGGAGGTTCCGACTCATCGCGTTTCACAAAGGACGTGTCAACGCACAGGCCCCAGCTATGATTCAGAGGCGCGTGGACGGCCTGCTTGACGTCCTGTCGGTCGAAGTAGGGATTCTCGCCCAAAGGGTCGAACAGTTTTGGGCAGTGGTCCTGGATATTGTAGATGTTGAAGCATGGGTTGTCAAGCCGGGCCTGCTTATAGATAGTATCCCACAAGTGTCCGCATCCGGGCTTGTATTGTTGAGTCCCGTTGCTCAGCGTCTCCACCCAAGGAAACACGGATGGCTGCGGGCCGGAAGGAGGATAAGTGTAGTACTTCTTCAGGTACTCCCTGTAACCGCATGTTTCGGAGATGTTGTGAATGTCATCCATGGTGCGGTCATCAAAGGGCATCAAGTTGTAGTTTTGCTCAACAAAGGACTCGGAGATAACCTCAGATTGCAAATCGTCCTTGAAGCTGATGCCATCGACAACCATGAGCCCTTGCAGATCGTAGTACTTGGTGTCGTTGGCGTTGACAAAGTGACTCGAGATGTACGGGCCGTAGTAGCCGCCATAGGATTCGCCGACAAAGTAAATCTTGTAGCCTTGCATGCTGAAAGTCTTGATGAAGTTCTTCCAGAAGCCCAGAAATTGCACAGCGAGTTCATCTTCATTATGGATGGTGGTATTGCCTGTGGTATAGCCGACTGTGACGGGCTGTTCGATCCAGACCATATTGGTGAGGTGATGCCAGCTCCAGGGGTTCGCAATGGGGGCCAAAGTGCCAGGGCGCCATACAAAGGGACCATTTTCTTGCAGGAAGCCGAGGAGCGATGAGCAGCCAGGCTGATGAAGACGGTGATTAGCAAAGTCTCTTAGCAGCATTCCCGCAAATGATACAGGAAGTCAATGGCCATCCGTCAAATGAAATGAAGGGTTTCAACGAAAGAGGAAGGAGGAACAAAAAAATGGACGATAGACAAGAGATCAAGAGGGACAGTGTGCGACACTCGTCTCAGTTGCAACATACCCCGCCATTAATCCAAATCGTAATCTCCTTCTTCTTCCGGTTCTGTTCATTGTCTGAGGGGAAAAACCAGAAGAACAATTTGTTCTGCTCATCCTTCTTGTCACTGATGGGCAGTAACCCGGCATACGATTCGCCAGCGTCGTACTTCACTTCAGGAATGGCGGTGCCGTTGACGGCGAATTCTGCAGTGAAGTGTAGTTGTCAGCAAGTGGCTCACCTTTTCGCTATAGTGATGGGTGTAGTCCACGACACGGCGTTTCACGGGAAGGACGCTTGATGGTGATGGCAGGAGTCAGGACTCAGGACCATCGCCACCGGACAAACGAGTGGTAACTTACGCTTCGTCTGCTCATTGAGGAAGTCGTGCGAGCTCCCTCGCGGCTCGTGTCGGCTTTCTACCACGTGTCCCTCCTTCGCCTCAGTATACCTTGTGAAGTCGGCGATTGCGTCGGGGTGCAGATGCTGCAGCAGCCGCATGTGGCTTTCGCTCTCGACTGCGACAGCCGCCGAGGCGAAGAGCCCCAGAAGGGACAGTAAGTGCTTTCTCATTGTCTTTCCGTGTTTATTTCAGCGGAGAAAGCAGGGCGGAAATACAGGCGCGTTGGGAGTGAAGGACAAGAAGACTAAGAGAATAGCAAGTTGGTGAATCCAGACCACTTCTCAAAGCAGCACTGATGCGGCGGCCACAGATATTTGAATGCAGAGGGCTTTTATATCTTGATCTCCTGTACGGCAGACGAACGACCCGTGAGGAATCCACACAGGTCAGCACAACATGGATGTGGTGCGGACGTGGCAAGCATCATCACATCACAAAGCAGGGCCGGGAGAGGAACAGGAGCGGCGAACGACGTCCGTTGATGTTCTGTACGACGTTGGTTCTAAAAACGCCATGCCAAAGAAATAACGCTTCACCCCGAAGCTTCCGTCTCAGGGTGACGTTCGGTGTTCGGGTCGCTGCTGCCGCAACAGACGGTGAACTTTGAAGAACGAGAATTCCATACATACCTGGCATACGGGAGTACAGAGTAGAAAGGCGCCTGGTGGAGCGGCCGGGCCAATCCGTGACCCGTGGGGCGGGAAGTGACCAGTGACAACGTCTCTCACGCAATTCCCTGCCCGATGCGGCCGAGGCCCAGTTGCAATTGCAACTTTGCAACTTTTAAGCGGTGTCACTTTCGACAAACTTTCATCAGGTGTGGATGAGCGCCCGGTACCCAGCAGAAATTATCAGAAATCGTCAAAAATCGTCGGAAATGGATGAGTATTGAGTTCGTGCAAAAAGGTGGCGCGGCGCCGGTCCGTCTGGCCTACGCCAGCGGCATCGAGAATGGCCCAGATGCCGAGGCTGCAATCATGATTCATAGGTCACCGTCACCGAGGCAGCTGAGGATCGGTTGGTTTGCTGCGTTGCAACTTGCGTCGGGCCTCCGCGACTCCATCAATATGAGGGGCTTAACTCGTCCGGCTTAATTCCTTTGTGTCATTTTGACATTTGTTCCCTTCTTATCTGCTGAGTATTATAGGGACCCTGCCCTGTAGGCTGCAGCCATCCGGAAGCTGTTCGAAGATGCACACACACGAATACTGTACGGCATGTCTCTCTGTTGAAAATGGGCGTTGCGCCGCTCTGCGATGCCAACTTGCCTAGGGATACCGTCCAATTGTCTGCATCGAACATGGGGCGCGCATATTTTTTGGAGTTCTCTGATCGTGGTGAAAGGCCCTTGATTCAACTGTGTCGGAAGGCGTGATATATCAAGTTTCGTTGACTTGGGCGGGTGTCCTCGCCCTTGAGGTGAGCACTAGGTAAGATGCCCGATCGTGGTGAGTAAACCGCCTGTTGATCACGTAGGTATGCACGGCTTGAGAAAAGTCACCCGTCAACTGCAAACTGTGTGCCTGATATGCCTGCTGTATAATAAAAGCTTGCCAGACAAAATGCCTAGTAGTGCGTCTCGCGAGGCTTAACTTACTAAAAGGGGCGTTGTAAAATCGCCATGGCTGCGCAAAGATGGTGTGTTGGTGTTGGTGATTGACGCGAGTCACGCGACGCGACAAAAAGTGGAGGAACTTTTGCGCTACCGTACCCGTAACCCCGATATGTGCCTACCTACCTACCTATGTACATATGAGGGAGATGCATAGCTACATGCAAGAAAGAGCGTGGATGTGACCGGCATACCTAGAGTCCTATGAAATGAATTGGTAGAAATGAGAAGCGAATACGAAGGCAGCCTGCCGCCCAACACCCGGCGCACGGCAAAATGTGTCGTGAACGAGAATATGAATACCGAATCTATCGGGCCTATGTGCAGTACGGAGTACATATACATACCTTTCTTTGTATTGAAGGTTGAAGGAAGTTAGGAACCCAAAAAGCGGATCCAACTTTATTTGTGCGACACACAGTGACATCACAAGTTTAGGTACCTAGGTAGGTATGTGATGAGGTACCAGTTACAACAGAAGCCTCCCCCGCGTGACAACAAAATACCGCCGAGATGAAAGATTTGGCCCTGCTGCATGCGGCCATGGTTAGTTATTAGTAATTAACATATCCTTTCATGTCTACAGTTGAATCTATTTCCCTTGAATGAAGTCTCGATTGGTGTTTCTTGAACTTGTTAATGCATACGTGGGAATTCTCACTGCCTATGGGGTTTTCTGTTTTTTTAAGCTTGATCGTGTGTTTTCATCACATGCAACATATTCACATGTCCCGGTCTTCCCCGCGAGCGCGATCAACTTTCAAGTACAACCCCACTATTCTCTAGGTACATCTCCGTAGGTACCTACAGGCCACTGTACATAGGAGGTAGGTGTATGTACCTAATGTACCTACCTCCTAGGTAACCTTGTCAAGTTCTCTGAGTTCTCAACCATGGGAACGTACTGTAGTTCAGCAATTTGATAGACACACTTGACACTGTCATGATGCCTGCATGGCCCGAGAATCTTGCTCTTGCGCGGGCATGTTCTATGCCATTGTTTTTGTCATTTTTGCCCTTTCTTTTCTATATTCGTCTTCGTCCCTACTCCCTCTTCCTGTGTAAATTCTATCCTTCTCTTATCGTTTTTGTTCTCCTTCTTTTGACCCTTCTTCCCCATATTTCCACCTCTCCCGTCTTTTACCCATACTATTCCCATTCCTTTGCCTTCTCTCTTCTGAAGCCTTCTCTCTCTTTCGAAACAAAAACAAACATGAAGCGACAAACACCAGCTGCATATTCTGCATATTCAGCCTCAGCAGTGCACCGCCTCACCGAACCCATCCGACCCAATCGGCTTTTCCGCCCTTCCCGCGCGCCGGCTTACACCCCGCCGATACTATTGGCGCTATCCTCCATTTGGTGGGCATTTCGGCGCTAAACTGATCTGACGGGCTCTGGTCTGAAGACTGGCCGTGTTTCCAACGTCAGACGCTATAGGTATGTATACAGAGTACGTAATGGGTTGATAGTGAAGATCTGCAGAATCTGGGTATGTAGTTGCTCATTTTTGCTCTCTGCACAAGCGAGCATCGTGACCGTGCTTGATTCTGCATCTCGTCAACGCGGCGCAAATTATCTCGATCCAGAACCCAAGTCGAGCCAAGCCGGATTCGGGCGAGCTTTCAAGGATCGATCGACATGGTATTCAGTGGTCGCCCGTCAACGGCATGTCTGGCCTGTCGGCGACGGAGACTCAACGTGAGTAAAGAATTTCACCATCACATATGCAGTCTATGCTGGAGTATCATCACTTGACGAGAAAGCGTAATCTGCTAACTGACAACGCTTCTCTGAGAGTCTAGTGCGACCGCATTCCCGCGGGGTGCTCCCAATGCAAGCGCAAGAACATTGTGTGCACCGGATACAGGGATCCTTCCGCGCTACGAGTCAAAGATGAGACGGCGAAGACGTGGTGCAAATTCGAGAAGAAAGCCTCAGGATGCCCGTTCACGGCCGAGACGTCGTTGCCGCCTACTGCTGCTCCGAAAAACATGGCCAAGCTATCCTCAGCTGAGATGATCTTCGACGCCCAGACTTCCACCACACCACCATGTGGCCGGGTCGACGAGCCGCTCAAGTCATTTGATCTCAACATCACGGTGCCTCTACGAAATAGCTCGCACCATCTTTCCATAGCCTACTTCTTCTCGTCGTATATCTACGCCACGTCCTTCCAAGCATATGTGCCGGCATTCTTCCTCGACAGTCCGCGCACTGGAGATGCCTGTTCCACAGCCATCGAGGCCACCGCCATCGCGGCCTACTCGCGCCGCGTTCGGTCCTGCATCGGTCTCGAAGAATCCCGCAAGAGGTACGCCAAGGCCCTCGCGCAGGTCAACAAACTGCTTTCAAGTCCCGAAAGTGCAGTCCTCGATCGCACACTTGCCTGCGTGCTCGTGCTGGGCCTCTTCGAAGCCATTGTGTTCAAAGGGGGAGCGCACCCGGCCAATTGGACAGCACATACCCACGGCGCCATGCAGCTGCTTCGACTTCGAGGACCGCAACAGTTCAAGTCGAGGCTTTCGCGCACCATTTCCTCTCACGCGAGCAACAACATCAAGACATGCTGTATCCAGAGGTCCGTGCCTGTGCCGGAGGATTTTCTTGCGTTCGACAGGCAGCTCCGCAGCTTACACGATATCTTGGACCCGTCCACACTCATGGCCCCTATGATGCACGCAGTTGCGTCTATCAAAGCCAAGGCATTGGCCAATCCGGATTGCAACCTTATCCACGACGCGCTCCGGCTGGACCGCCAGATTCTTCTCCTCTCCAAGACTGTTCCCGACTGGATGGTATATGAGGTTCGGCCCGAGTGCGAATCTCCTTCTTGGGCATATAAGAGAGCATGTCACCATTACCCCAATGCCCGAGCCGCCAAGGCCTGGAACGGAATTCGGTTGTTCCAATTCTTCCTCGTCATATTCATTATGGATTGTCTCTCACCGGAGGATGGTAACGCAAGACGCCGTCTCTCCAAACTGCAGATCCCAGACTCTTCCAAGAGCCTCTCCCGATACGTGAAGGAGCTCAAGGAATACGTGACAAAAACCATGGACGTCATCAGCACTGATTTGCTTGCGACGATTCCCATGTTCTTGGAAAATTATGGGCATGGAAGGCGGTTCATTCCAGTGGCGAGGAGTCTAGTTTGGCCGTTGGCCATTGTTGAGTGTAGCGACTTGAGCCCACAGCCAGCTCGGAAGTTCGCTCGTCAACACTTGGATATGCTCGCGAGCGATCTCAATATACCAGAGGCCGTGCATCCGGCTCGCTTTGACGACCCTGTTGAAGATTGGTCAGTAGAGAATTCCCCCCCGTGCCTGGCATTGACTTTATCTCTAACCTTAACTGTTCAGGCTGCACTTATTTCATCTTGGATAGCTGAGCGTTGACTCCACCAGCTAGCAGATACCTGCCAGCTGACAGCCTTGCGAAGCATCATGGCCACGCGTTCGATAAATTGGACAATATAGTTGCTGCACCGCAGAAAGACAACATCTGCTTTACACACACCGAGGGTCACATTCTGTCTTGTTTTGGGCCTTGCCCGCTCAGGATGCTTGATGAGGCTCACTGTACAGCTGGATCGATTGGGGTAATTTGTGCGTTGCGATTGCTTCAAAGTTTCGGGTCCCCCGTGCCTGAGGATGTACTAGCTAGCGGTGGACCTGAACAACGATGCAAGCTGAAAGACGGTGCATGGTGTTCAGATGCGCGACGAAAAAAGTCTAACTCCATGTTCGATTCAGTTCGAATTGCGTTTGCGAACTGAATCCCCAGAACTGTCTTCTTGGACGGCGCTCACATAGAATGCGCGCAACGAGCCAGGCGGCAGAATGCATACCTTTCTTCAACAGGCCGTGGTTCGTATCTCTGCATGCAGTCATGGTGCAGTATTCATGTGCGGAAAGCTGACGCTGACGCTGACGCTGACGCTGCCGCGAGGCGTGGTTGGCAGGTGGATCATGCTGGAAGATCTGATGTATAGAGACGATCAATAGGTACTTCTGCATCAAGATGCCAATGTAGTCGCAAAAGACAGGTAAGACTAGAAGAGGCGTCGACTGCCCAACTACCTCAGCAACTTCCCATGTTCTCGGAGATGGCATTTCAACGCAGCATGACCACAAAGCGGCGGCGAGGAACCTAAATTACAACATAGAACATGGGAAAGAGCAGCCGATGCATACGGACACGGACACGAACGTCTTGGCAGCTGTTAGCAGCTGTCTGTACAACGGCCCTCAGCCACCCCCACACCAACCCGCAGCTTGGCAACTCAATCCGACGTCCTACGGAGTGCACATACATAGGTACCTACCTACCTACCTACCTACATAGATCAAATGCATGCCAATTTCCACGCTCCATCCACCACAGTCTTACTCATGCAGTTGGAAGCGAAGAAGAGGGATAACCCAATGTCATTGCTGGACAACAATCCGTCCGAGCCCCCTTCTCAGCCACCAACTCCAGCTCGTGGCGCCCCCTACCAACCGCACACCCCCAGCAGGCCCCGCGCTCACCCCCCCCCCCCCGCCCCCCCAGCAAAAACACTCGCCCCACTGCACTCGCCACATGCTGCTAATTCTCCGCAACCGCTACCCGCTGCTAGACGCGACGCACAGTCCACATAGACGCGACATGGATAGGTATGTACCTATGTACATACATATGTACATACGGAGATACCAGAAGTCCGACATGCCTTATTCGTCTGTGCCGGC
Organism: Claviceps purpurea; assembly: GCA_029405325.1. Lineage (NCBI taxonomy): Eukaryota > Fungi > Ascomycota > Sordariomycetes > Hypocreales > Clavicipitaceae > Claviceps > Claviceps purpurea. The sequence goes on along the minus strand of CM055782.1, from coordinate 3,396,282 downwards.
CGTGGCCCGTGCAGCCATTCAATCATCCGTGTCCCGCATCGTGTTGTACCGTATTTATTCGGTAATATGTAAGCACTCGTGGTTCGTGATATGTATGTACACATGTGTTCCCCGATCCTAGCCGGCCGCACAACACAACCACCGCACATGGTAGGGTAGGTATGTACCTATGTACCTCCTGGTAAGGTACCCATGTCCATTACCCACATTATCCACGCAAAATAAGCAAAAATAAAAGAATCGGGCCCGTGGGATCTGCGGGGCGGCGGTCTCCGGGATCCCGCGCGTCTCGCTAGGAGGAAATGCTCCTTTATTAGCGCCGGTGCAAGGGGGTCTTGTACGAGATAACGGGAGTCAACGTTTCTTTGTTTCACGGCGTCACGCGACCCTACCTACCGGTACCTATAGGCTATGACACTAGCAAGGTAAGTTATGTACAGAAACTTGTAAGTCGGGAAGATTCGTTGCTGGGGCAGCATCACGATGCCCTCATTGTCGGTTGGCTTGCTGATCGTATATTCTGTTGGAAAGATAACTAAATACATTCTTTTGTCAACTTACTGTATCGTCCCCAGTACTCACAACAACTCACTGTTTATGTAGTCATTTCACTTTTACAATCTCATTCTCATTCCTTAAAGCGTCAGTCATTATGTACCTAGTCATCCATCTCTCCGCACAATCCTGAGTCCTCGTGGCTCGTCTGTCACCCAACCACGACGAACTACCTACTTACCTATTCACAGGAGCAACAATAACAAGATCACAACAGTGAACACTCTCGACAAGTCATCCACCGTCCCACAAAGCACAAAACACCCGTGTAGGTGCACAATCCAGCCCCTCCTCTGTAGACTGTATGTTGCTTGCGCGACCTCCCACGCAGTTCGCAGTACGCACGGGGCGACATGTCGACGGCCACCTGGACGGAAGGCTTTTCACGATATGGTATAGAAGAGAAGGGAGTCCAGCATGGTTCATACCTACCTAGCCTACCTAGGTACGGGGCACTCTGATGGGGCTCAATTGGGCGGGACGGGGTTTCGGGTCCCCTTTGCGCCGGGTTTACGCCTTTGCGGCACCCCTGTCAGCACCACGTGGACCTGTATGATGGCTGTGGCACGTCCGTCAAAGCCACACGAACCCTTGATTGTTTTGCAAAGCAACCTTGCAGGGGAATGGATCGAGATTTGAGAGACACATTCAGGGGTATGTATCCCTGAATACCTAGAGGAGGGGACTAATAAGTATGAGGCGGCCAAGGGATTTGTTATCTGGGGCATCTTACCCCTGCTACAATTCCACGGAGACATGTCCCCAATCGAAGGTAAGAGCACATACGTAACCTGTGTATGCCAAGCAGTGAGCTTTGCGAAATGATCAAGGGGGTGTATTGCAATAGGTAATCCAGATTCCACAATGGTGCTTCAACGATCAATTAAGCCCATCGTTCCCTTCCTAAGGATAGTCTGTCCAAGGCGAATGCAAAGTGGCCAACAGCAGACAATAACAGAGACAAGAGCCGTCTCTGTTGCATCATTCTCACAAAGATCCAACTTTTCCAGCACAGTTCATGAAATACACGTAATGCCCGTAACTCAAACCCTGACACGAGTCCGTCTGAGTGTCTGTCAACCAAAATTATTATGCGCTCTGTAAGGCAGTAGTCAAGAGAGGAGAGGCTCCAAGAGCGAATGAAGTAGATAACGAAGTAATAGTGATCACTGATCAAATGCAAAAATGCTGATAACTCGACTCTCCTTACGTGGTATCTCCTAAAATCCATAAATGTTACTAGCAAGAATGCTTCGTTGAACAGGCGTGATGTGGTATCTCCCAGCCAGTAGTCGATACGAAAAACAGGAATTGATATCATCGAAAAAAGGAAGCTTTTCTTCCACTCGGTTTTTTTCTTTTTTTTCCACAATTGTTCCTCATTATTCCCATCTTTTCAAGAGAAATCCCCAATCGAACAAGAATTCACAGATTTCGTAGACATGTCGATACTCGTCACTATCATTTCGATAAATTCGGTCCCACGGTCCTCATACCATCAGCAGAGAGAAAGAAGGCTCAGCAATCCGGTGACGGGGGGATGAATTGCGAGGCAAGCGATCGTCCTCAGAAGGTCAATCGCAGAACAAATCCACGAGCTGGAGGGGCACTACCGTCGTTTTCTTCGCCTGCATCATCATCCACTGACATCTCCCACTCTCTTTTGGTCTGTACGGGCTGCTCAAATACTTCTTCAATTGACATTCGCATGTCCTGCCCTTCTTTGAGCTCGCGTACTGAGTCATCGTCCACTTCAATTTCCAGGCCTTCTCGAGTTACGCGTATGGATCGCACGATGCTTGACGGTGGAATTCCCCATTTGGTTGCCACGCGGCCGTTGAATTCTTCAGCGGTACGCTTCGATAGATAGATGGCGCGGTAGTAGGAGGGCTTGTCGTGATCTGAATTATCGACAAGCTGAACATACACGCAAGCCACGGCTTTCTCCAACTGCTCTGACGGGGGTCGGTACGACGCATCTACTCCCAGTGCTTCGATCCATCCGCTGAGTATTCCTGAATCATCAGTACGACCGACTCGCGACAGCTGCTCATGGGGTTTCCCCGACACGGTGGCGCTGTTCACGTTTTGCCACACGCCAGAAACTTGGGAAGTTATCGAAAGTGAGCTGGGACAAGGCGAAGCCATGGAGTCGTTGATGGAAGATTTCGTGCTGCGGGCTTGCCAGCTGGGGCCATCTCGGATTTCCGACTTGTTAGTGGGGGAAACGTCTCCAGGGAGAGACACCGGGTGCCGGTCAGGATCGTCGAGGTCCTCGCCACGTAGGTACAGTACACTGATAGGGAGCGTGCTGGTAAACATGGCTTGGAGATTTTGCAGCTTCATCTGTAAGTCCTGTTCCAGCGTCATCGCGAGTGACGCGCCGGCCCCACCGGCCTCACCACTACCGCCGTCAGCAGAGCTTGCCGACGACAAAGACCAGGTACGCTTGTGTTTCTGGACTTTACCAGGCCGCTGGCAGTCGGTCATTTTCGCCACGCTACTCCGTCGCTTTCTCTTACCGACGTCTTTCGTGCCACTCTCGATCTGGGCAAGCTGCTGTTTCAGCTTTTCAATCGTTTTCTTGACGTGAGCAATGTCATTCGATAGTTTTCTTTCGGCACCGTGGTCTCGGAAGAGTTTGACCTTGCAGTAGCACACTTCGGTGCTCGCTTCGTCCTTCAGGGACCCGTCGGCGGATAGGGCGCTAGTCTTTGCACAGAGGCGCACAGGTATTCCTTTGACTCCTTTGGAGTGACTGAAATCTGTCGATAAAAAGTTGAACCTCACGGCAAGGCTGAGTTCAGGTGGCCCGTTGGCTCCTGGAGTCCACGTCACACAAAAGCCATCGAACGAAGAGCTTTCGAGTTCTATGTGTGGTCGTTTGTCGTCCGACTCAGCGGGTTGGCCAGCATCAACATATTCAACTGCTTGCAGTTTGCCGCCCCGTTGGTGAGCTTCGTTAATACCTCTGCCTTCCTTCCACAGGCCCCAACACACGCTCGGCTTCTGCCTCTGTTCATCATCTTCGAACGAAACACGCACAAAGGTTCTGTACTTGCTCCCACTAGCGTGCATACTAGTATCAACAATGGAGAGGGAATACGCCTGTCCCTTATTGAGATAAGAGATAGGAATCTCAGCCGCTTCTTTAATCATGGCAGTTGGCGCGTTCAGGGTCGAATGAAATCGGAAATTTTCAGCGTTTGGTGGAAGTGTATGGCTCATCTGCATTCGGCTCGAGTCTTTCTGTGACTGTAATGTCACCGGCGGCATCGAGGGAACTCGAAGCAGCTGCGATTGCGGTATCTCTAGCACACGCGGTTCGTCTTGTTCCAGCGTTTCGTATCTTGTTGTATCTTGGTGCACAAAGGAACTTGGCGCATACGCCTGCGGCGGCGGAGGCGGTGGGAGAGCATTGTGAATAAAAGGGTTTAAGTGATGAAAATGATGTGGCTCCAACGCCTGAAAGCCTGCCATATCTACAACAGTGGTACCGGCTTGAAGTGCGTCTCCTGAGTTCGGTATAGACAATGGCGTCCCGATACCGCCAGCTCCCAGTGCTGGCGTATGCAAGTCGCCTGCTTGCGAATGAAACAGCGTGCTGCTCCCACCGGGGGTTGGAGTGTAATATCCGGAGGATGCATTGGTGAAAGCGTTGAAAACGTACGAGTTTGGATCCAGCAGTGATGGTGTAAATCTCCATGATTCGTGAGTCGCTCTCGGCGTGGGGTCTTGGTCATGGTATGCACCGTGGTCAACATTTGACAGGCTATAGAACGAACAGACAGTGGTTAGAGATGTTCGTTATGTGAGTGAAGCTTGATGTGGCTTTGCAGCTTGGAAAGTTGTGAGCAGAGTAGTCTTTGCATTTCGAAAGCTCGCCAGGGCAAACCTTCGTGGCAAAGTACTAAGCTAGCGAGCTTCCATTCTGAAGATAATAGGAAAGCAAAAACTAACGTCTGATGTTGAGAGGTTGGGTTGAGCACAGAGGGATCGGTAGCGGAACTTGTGTGAACTATCGAAGGAGCAGATTTTTCCGCTGCAACAACCGCCGCCTCAGGAAATTGTTGCCTGAAGTTGGCGAGCAAATCATGGCCCGGCTTTCGCGCGCTTGTTCTACGATGCGCCATCTCAAGTCAGCTCAGAGAAGTTGGTAAAAAAACGCTCTCACATTTGGGGAAGAGTGGGGAGGAATGGGGAAATGACCGCCATCTTCGAAAAATGAGAGTTGACGTGGTGAGTAGGGCACTGTGGACGGTGTGTTACACAAACAGAGATATCGAGGAAATCTATGAGCCATACCTTTGCCGAAACATGGTGGCTTCAATGAGAAGCTCACCACTCGTTGGTATCTCCAGTATTCGCCAGCGGCAAAGAGCAACGGAGACGTGTAGAACAGTGGCTCTTTTCAGGTAGTGCACCGCCCTCGAAGAGTCTCTACTGTCAGCACACGAGACTCGCGTATAAGGCAGGCAGTCGAAAGAACGGAGCATCCACGTGTGTCGTCCAAGTCAAGTCGCAAAGCTTTCGAGTAGTAAAGAGCCCAGAACAGATGGCTTGCGTGATTGCCAGGGGGCGGGCGTATTTAAGCTGAACCACGATTATCGGACAAGATGTACAGAACGGCGATGATAAGCGCCAAGACCGATGGCGAAACACTTCGGAAGGGTCTACACAAAAGGGGGAAGACTTATAAGTAAGGCCGTGAGAGAGCGAGAGAGAATCAGTGCGGGAGAGAGGAGAATGAAGAAGTGAGGGAAACGAGAGAATGGAACTCCGAGGGCGTGTACCCTGACGAGAATACCGACCGACGCAAGACGGAGAGCTTTTCGTCGATGGGAAGGCTGCGCGATTGGTCCTGTGTACTGGCTCTCTGCTTTCGCTTCTGGTGTCCAGCACGCCAGGCTCGCAAGGAGGCCAGTGCCAGTTTGAAGAGATCTGTTGTCTCTGATCTGTGATCTCCGGTCTCTAGCCTGTGGTCTCTGTGCTGGTCTATCTCGCACTGGTCTTTGGTCACTTGTCGCTAGTCACTAGCCACTGCTCACTGGTCCGTTCCTTTGTCTATCTGGGGTGGCTCTCCGTGTGTGCTTGTTCGGGCTTGCTGGGGTCTGCCGGGATTCATGACCGACGCGACGGCGGAGGGCCAGCATGAGGACCAGGATGAGGGCCAGGATGAAGGCCAGGATTAAATGCTTAGATGCCGGGAGCGATGGGAGCGATGGGAGCGATGGGAACGATGGGCACGATGTTGGCGCTGCTACTGCTGCTGCAGGGAAGGTGCTGCTGTCCAATCCAGTGTCTTGCCTGCAGTCCAGGCCTCCAATGGTATCAAGGCCGCCACAGGCCGAGTGAAAAGGGGCGATGAAGAGGAGGGCGTACGCCGGGCGTGTCTCTAGCGTCAAGCTTCAATGTGGCGTTGAGCTCAGTACCAAGTACATACATTAGGTACATACATACATACATACCTAGGTAGGTAGGTAGGTAGGTATTCACTGCGGTTTAGAGCAAAGACCCATAACGGAGTTATGGGATGCGTGTTGCATGTTGAGCCGTCAGGACGGCGAGGAGTGTGGCAACACCTTCCCACGTCAGCCACAGAAGGCTTTTGTGGCAAAGGCGAGCGGTCTGCATGTCTGAAGGCCGTGAATCTGCCTACGAAAACTCGAGGATCATGAGGAGGACTTATTGGCGGGCGCGTTGGTCCGTCCAACTGCGTGGGCACGGGCATGATGGTGGGACGTTGGACTGCAGTTATTGTTGTTGAACTTGTGCGGAGGGCCATGTTGTCTCATTGGGCTCACCAGCCTCACCTCCGGGAGCACTGCGACACCGGCGTGAACTCTGGAGGAGCGTTGGTAGTGTCGGGTTTCGGCCTTACGGTTCGGCCGGTTCGAGGTTTCGTAACTGAGCGAGAGCATTGGCTTGGCCAAGGCCACGAACAAGCGCCTTGTGTTCCAATCCCGATTCCCGCTGCCCATTCCTATGCACATTCTAGTGAATGATTCCGGGAGGCCGTCCAGCCATGTATGTACCGAACCACACACCGCTGCGATCGGGACGCTCCTCAACTCTGTATGTATCCGTGCTACATATTGAGAACGTGAAACGTGTGCGACAAGCACCAGATATGCGCGTGGACCAACCACAGTCATGAGCCGGACTTCAACAGCCGCCCGGGGCGATGAGGTACGATCAAAGGGCGACAATTTCGCAGTTTTGTAATATCAAGACGACAAGGAGTCGTTGGCCCTGAGAAGGGCCCCTCGGGCACAACTTACAACTTACAACTTACCAGCATACGGATACATATGCAGTTACCCGTGTTGTTTGAGGTATGTATGTTCCATGTCAGTACGCAAGCTTGCATTATTAGTGGCTTGAACAACCAGAACAACCAGAAGTCACGCGAGCAAAGACCGGCAGTGCCATTGGGGCAAGGTGGCGTACTTGATGTAAAACAACCAACACGGACTACTCTACCTAGATGCATACGGGTTTGGACACGTGTGAATGTTCCGTCTGGCTCCGACAACTTTATCCTAAGGTATTGACATGAGATGAATCAACTGGTCCATGCCCGTCCTACAGGTAGGTACCCATGTACGCGTCTGTACTCTATCGAATCATTGATCCTAATGAATTACCTTCCGGGGCTTTTGATCAGCGATTCAATGGCCAGACAGCGCCACGTTCACAACGCGCACTTATCGCTCTCCGCAAGTTGTGCGAAGTTCATTTCCAATGGACGCCACACGCCCTTGCGCCCTTCACTAGGTACCTAAGTATGTACCTTGTAGGTATGTAGAACTTAGAAGAGGGGAAGCTTGAGCTGAGCTCCTCGGAACCTCTGACGACGCCCCGCGCCACTGTGGCTGGTGTCACGCAACTTCTTGTAAGTCGTGTCCATTTTAAAGAAAAGAAGGGCACCGAAATTAGAACGAGAACTGATTGTTTGAAGCAAAGCTTAATCATACAGAGTAATTCCGAACTGCCAAGCCAGTTTTGAGGCAGCTGAATGCATATTTGGATTGCTGTGTGATGCTGTGTGTTCATTTTGCGTCATGGCTCCGCGAGAGCGACAAGTTCGACAGGTCTCGCCGGTTGGCCCCGCCACGTTTCCCACAACTCTAAATAATACCAGGTAGTATGAAGAATGCGATGGCGCACCAGCGGCCGCAACAAGATGACAAGATGACGACATGGCGGAAACAAAGTCTAAAACCATAATACCTAGGTACCTATGCACATATCTAGGTATGGGTATGAAAGGGTTCGAGAATGTCGGGCCGCTGTGGCATTGTGGCTGTGCAGCTGCGCCGTTACCATTCACTCCCGAGCAGGGATACGTGTTGGGCGCGTCGGAACGAGACGTGGCTGGTGACGTGGCTTGTTGATTCGCCTCCATCGGACGACTTCCGCTCCCAAGTACTCGGCGCGCGACAGCGCACGGCGCGCGGAGGAGGGCATTCTCAGCCTCGCAACGCGGCACACGAATGAGTGAGTGGCAAAAAGGGACGCGCCATTTTGTTGGTTGTGTGGGGGGAAGCAAAATTCATGTCCACGATGCCACGAAGAAGGGAATGGGATTTTTTTTGTTTTCGTTTCTTTTTTTGCTCTGTTTTCGCTACCGACTGACCTATGCTTTGAGTTGACTTACGCCTCCAAACGGCGTTGGGAGTCTCAAATGGGTAGGTACCTACCTGGATATCAGACCGTGTGGATAAGGGGGAGGCCCATCCCGGACAAGGTTTCCTATTCAAGAACCCGTCATCGCGAAGTGCGCGGGGAAAAGCAGTTTTGCAAACATTAGGATGCAGCCGGGGTTGCGTTTGCGACGTATATCGTGTGATGTGTTTGTATTTCGTCATCTGTTTGTTTTCTGTAACCTTTTTAAACCACGGGGAATGAGAGGCTATCATCAGCAAAAATGGCCTCACCACTGTGGTACAAGTTAGGTACAACACGAAAATCTGCCTTGGGCCTTGGGCCTTGGCCCTTCCCTATCCCATTAACGTCGGAGAGGCTCAGCCCCCTCGCTCGTTGGTTGTGACTTGGAGTGACATGGAGAGCTTCAAAATGCTTCATCGCGTACCCTACAGCTTTATCGTAATCACAGTCATCGAGCTCAAAACAAAGAAAGTTCGGTCTTGGGCGCTGAATTTTTACCGTTTCGATAAGTGCGATGTGGCTCTTTCTCACAAAGTCAATTGCTGGTTTTCTATCTTGAGCCACTTACGCCGTGAATTATACACTCCTTATCGAGCGCAAGAAAAGTTTGGTCTCGGGATGCAGACGCAGTCCGATATCTCTATGTCACGGACTCACGAGTCACGACTCACGACAGTGATTGCCGGTACTTTTGGTCATAGGCTAATTGTGCGGGCGAAGTGAAGTACTCCTCGTGAAGCTGCGATGTGATTGGCTGCAACCCCCTGTGACCTGTCAGTGACATGAAGTGAGCCTTCTAAGTTCTCCGACGTTAATGGGATTGCGCGTCACGTGCATCGCCTCACCCAGTTTATCTGAAATCCTCACGGCTCCACACAGCATACTTCCAAAACTTCTAAAAGTAGAATCCCTCTTCTACTTTTCCTTCTTCGAAACCGGCGGCGGGGTTGCTGATTGCAATTTGCACCACGGCTGCTGCCGCGACTTGGAAACAGACCGTCGCCGTCCAGGAATGCCCGCGCTTGCAACTCCCTCAACTTTCAAGTCATGTTTCATGACAATACCCCGTTCTCCGTCTGCGCTCAACATTCTCAGTCCAGCAGCGATGGTCTATCTTATTGGCTTTCATTCTACTCTTATGTTGTCTGAAAACTTCCTCCTTTTTCATTATAGGCATGAACAAACGAAAGTACTTATGAATCAAAGACCGAGGAAAGAACATTGATATCGAGTCTTATTTTTTCAGGCCGGTTCCTTGACCACAGTACCACTGGCTGCTTTTACTCACCGTCGCTCTTTTTACAAACGAGCCAGTTCCAGAATCCACGCTTTGCGCCCTTTAATCACATGAAAACTCAAAGATAGTGTCCGAGAATAAGAAAGCGAAAAAAATGCCTGTTGAAATTATCAATGTACATACCCGAAATTGGTTCTAGCTCCCACCACCCCGGTTGGCCCCTCCCGGCTCACTCCTAATTACTCCTTTCGCTCATCTTCCCGTCATCAGCCTCGTACGGAGTGCATAGGTACTATACCTATGCCAACGGAGTAAATATGCCATGAAACGTGGCCGTGGGCCGGGCTCAGCCGAAGCGCCTTCTTTGTTTCGATTCGTAGTCTTCCCTTTGTGCAGATTTTTCTTCAACTACTGAAATGAGCGAGATTCATCGGCTTGTATGCTATCAGGACGGGCTTAAAGCAAGCGCAACATCGAAACACGACGCAGGAAATGGCACAGGATCCCGAAAAGGCTTCGCATGACGAGTCCAACGCTCATGTCGTCCGACCGCCACCGTCGTCATCATCATCATCGTCGTCATTTCCGTCCTCCACCAGCACCTTGACTGGCACCAGCGCCGGCATCGAGGGACCGTATCTCGAGCCCATCAGAACAGTCGCCTCCCACTGCCTCACGTCCAATGTCGAAACCGACGCCGAGCGCATGGCTCGCGAGCCCGTTGCCTACATCAGCACAGACACAAGCATCGGCGGCATCGCCTCGCGGCAACCCGAGTTCGAGGTGGACTTTTCGGACAACGACCCGGAGAATCCCTTGAATTGGGCGCTGTGGTACCGATGCTGGGTCATCTTTTGCGTCTCCTTCGCGACATGGGCTGCCACATTGTATAGCACGAGCTATACGTCGTCGATGTCTGGTCTCATGGCGGAGTTTGGCGCGTCCAAGACGCTTGTCACGCTAGGCATGACGACGTATCTACTGGGTCTGGCGGCCGGGAGCTTGGTGGTTGCGCCGCTGAGTGAGCTTTATGGTCGTCAGAAGGTGTATATGGTGTGTTTGCTGTTGTGGGCAGTCCTCATTGTGCCTTGCGGGCTTGCGAAGTCTCTGACGACGATCATCGTTGTTCGATTTATCGGGTTGGTGTGATTGTGCTTTTGTTCACATTGCATTTTCCCCTTTCTCCCAAATCTTGCTTTCCTACCCTTGCTCTCACCAAGACGCTAACAATATAACAATATAACAGCGCATTTTTCGGCGCCGTCATGATCTCCAATGCGCCTGGAACTGTCGTCGACGTCTCCAACCCAGACTATCTCGCCAGGAGCCTGTCCCTCTTCGCCGTGGCCCCTCTCAACGGACCCGTCACGGGCCCCATCATCGGCGGCTTCGTCTTCCAGTACCTCGGCTGGCGGTGGGCCAATTGGATCGTCCTCATCATAGCCGGGCTCGCCATCGCTCTCATGATGACCGTCCGGGAGACGTATGCGCCCAAGATTCTGCAGCGCAAGGCAGCGCGGATGAGGAAGCAGATGGATGATGCCCGGTACTGGTGTCGTTATGACCAGAAGGTGTCCACGGCGCGCTTGCTCAAGGTGAATCTTAGCCGACCGTTTGTGCTCTTCGTAACGGAGCCTATCTTGTGGTTTATGAATTTCTGGTAAGATTCTGTCCGTCGGCTTGGTGGTCCAATCATACACACATGTACATGCACACACGCCTGTGCATGTCATGTATGTGAGTGGAAGCCACGAGCAAGAGATATCGTCACTTGCCATTTACTTATCCTCTCTAGGATCTCCGTCGTCTATGGTATACTCTACCTCTGCTTCATAGCATACCCCGTCGTCTTCTCCCAACACCGTGGCTGGGCCCCGGGCGCCTCTAGCCTCTCCTTCATCGGCATCGGCATCGGCACCCTCACGGCCATCGTAGCCGAGCCACTCTTCCGGCGCATCATCCACGCGCAGCCCATGGATCCCACCACAGGCAAGCCATATCCCGAGGCGCAGGCCTCCATCATGGCCATTGGCGCCATCTCCACCGCCTTCGGCCAGCTGGGCTTCGCGTGGACTTGTCTCCCAGCAACGATCCACTGGGCCGTGCCCATCGCGTTTGGCATCCCCTTTGGCTGCGGCAACACCATCAGCTTCATCTACGGGTCCAATTACCTCGCCGGAGCGTATGGAATCTACGCCGCGAGTGCCCTCGCCGGCAACGCCGTCATTCGGAGCATCTTTGGTGGTACGCTGCCGCTTGCGGGGCCCAAGATGTATTCTGTGCTTTCGCCGCAGTGGGCGGGCACGGTGCTCGGCCTGCTCGAGGTGGCCCTCATTCCGATTCCGTTTGTGTTCTGGCGGTATGGAGGTCGCATTCGCGCTAGGAGCAAGACTATTCGGCAGCTTCGGGAGTATCAGGAGCACCTCGATGCGAAGAGGGCCGATGGGCAGGCCAGGAAGGAGAGGAGAGCGCGGCGGGCTCGTGCTGCTGCGATGGAAACCGACGCGGTTGATGAGGGAAAGTTTGGTGGAGAAAAGTCATGAGGTTTGCATGGGTAGTAGGTACACATTAGGTAGATGGCGTTTTGTTCAACTGTTTTTATTTGGGAACAGGGTTGTTCACTGGCTTTTATTTGGTCCGATGGTCGGCCACGGCAAATATGTGAGTGCAATGGAAAGTGTGAATGAATAGAACGGGAGGTTATGTATAAATATTTTATGAGATTATCTAGACATGAACTGCGCATCCCAACAATGATTTTTTGCGAAAACGGTATGTAGGCGTAGTTTACTGCATTACCACTTTCTTTTACACCAACAACAAGACCTCCATTTGTACCTACTTTGCGATCTGAAGTATTTGTTACATGAGAGTCAACGTGACGCGAAACAATCTACTCTCCATAACTTTTAAAAGTAGGTGCCTATACATAGGTACATATAACATAGCCTATGCAAATCGCATCACCAATCAGCAATGGAAACACACAGTCCTCCGTAGACGAAATTTATGCAAACTAACACAAGGAGAAAAAATTTGCTACGCGCAAACGGCAAAAAAAGTCAAGGAGCACAGGAATGAAAAAAATAAACGTCAATGGTATGTTATAGGAAAAGCCCGATGCGGGGGTCGAACCCGCAACCTTGAGATTTGGAGTACTCATGATAAGAGTCTCACGCTCTACCGATTGAGCTAACCGGGCACCGAATCCTCGATGCGATGTTGGAATCCGAAACGCTATTGGTCTTTATAATTTGTCGTCCAAGCATAGGTAGGGTCGGCTTTCACGGAATCTTGGATGCAGTGCATCACAGCTCACCGTCTACATGGAGGGCAATAGTGGAGGGCGATTTCTCTCCTGAGACTGAAATGTGCGCGTGAGAGCACGAGATGGACGTTACGTTGGTGCAGAAATGGGAACAGAAACTTTCAGGGACTTGATGGACTGTCAATTGCTGAGAGTTGGCCGAGGCATTGTCCATCATCAAGGGAATAACCTCTCCTTTTGCTGGCATGTTTCGTTCAATAGAAAGTTTCACATACTTTGAGCTCATAAGCGAGCGACCACTTGTTGGTCGCTTCATGTTGATCATTCTAAGCTAACTCGGGCATGTATACAGTATGATTATACGAATAACTAATCAGAAGACTCAGTAAACTAAACTAATCATAAGTCGCCAGGAGTCTCAATCGCAATCATGATTATAACACAAGTTTAGTGATTACATATCTCAGTTTCATTTAAAACCTTTGTCCGGCCGGCGTTCGTGAGAATCAGAATGATCATAACGTACAAGAAGCCCATGATTACCTAGCATGACATCCCCGTCGATATTCATCCACCGCCATGCACCTCCATCCGACTAGGTAGGTTACCGTAGGTATGTAGTCTGACTCTCACTCCTGTTTAGAGATTAGAGAACTGCCCAGTCTCTCTGAGGCACCTGAGTCCCCTATCCTCCAGAGCAGCCCCAGGCCTCTAACCCCCCCAACTTCCAAGTTCTCGTGGATCTGATCAGTGAGTCCTGACTCTCAGGACGCCTCGACCCAAGTGAGTAATTATTGTATATACCTACTCCTCAACTGGTGCTGCGGGTATCCATAGTTGATGAAATGCTGGCTGTACCAAACCTGCATGTATGTACTCCCCTAGTCAGACTTCACATATGCGGCTGAGAAGTCGTGTTCAACCTACCTACCTACATACTTACATATTCCCCGCTTCGGTTACATGTGTATGCGGGCGCCGGGGGCTGAGCTGCGAGTTGATGCAGTCCCATGTGTTCAAATGTCAAGTAGTGTCTCCCAAGACAAGTTTTCGCATAATTTTGCCATCTGCAGAGTAGTAAACAACTATGTAACTTCAACTTTTCGCATCGTCTTTTTCCATGCACTTCCGTTCACTTCCTTTCCCTTCCCCTCCCTCCTCTCTGCCCCGCGTTCCATCTTCACCGTCCCGTCCCGACCCCATCTTGCCTTGTGATGCGATTAGTTAAAAACACACCCTATCCCCCCGTCTGCGTGTTGTTGAGTCAACCCAAAATGAATGCACAGCCTCTCGAGAATCACCAAAGGGGCAAACGCCCAGACACCTAGACACCCAGCGAGAGATTCATCCTCAAGCCCGCAGGCAGTCAGTGAAAGCCAGCCGCAAGCGAAAACGCTCCGCATTTTTATTCCAAAAGGGGTCCTTCCTAGCAACCGCCCGCAGACAAACATTATACGCGCACGCGCATATCCAGCGTGGTACGGGTCCCATCCATCAAAGGCTTCCATGTCATGCAGACGGGTTCGCTTCCCGGTCACCCATAAATCATCTCCCTCTTCCACAACCAAATCCTCTTGTTTATTTCCCTCGTCTTGTCGGCTGATTCTAATGGCATCACCTGGCCCGCCGGGTAGACTCGCAACTCGTGTCCAATGCATACGACGCTGCCGACAAGCAAGAATTCCTGATTTCATAGCAGAAACAGAAATCTAGCTGTCCTTTTCCAACGTCGCGAGCTCCCTCAGCACGGCATTCTTAGTGCTCATCTTCTTGATCTGTGTGTCCTCGAGCTTTTCGCCACCAGCAAGTCGCATCTCCAGATCCTCAATGGCGCGAATCTTTTTCTGAAGACTGCGGACCTTCTTGGCGTTGGCGATCTGGGCGGCGGCCAAAGCGGCGACCTGGGCGGCATCCACGACAGGAGGAGGGACAGCTACAACGGTCGGCTGAGCAGCACCATTACTCTGGTTGGCATTTCCGTTAGAGCGCTGACCATGTTGAGTGTTGCTGCGGCTGCGGCTGCCTGTGTTGTGTTGTGATCTGCTCCGATGATCACGGCCATTGCCATTAGCAGGGCCTCGTCTTTCAGGGCTTCGTCCGGTGGTGCCATTGCCGTTGCCGCTGCTGTTATCGTACGGAGTAAGGGTCGCACCACCATTGGGCTCGGCCTCGAGACGAGCATCCTGGTTGTTGTTCTTCTTTCCTCGCTTCTTCTTGGTCTTCTTGTTGCCATCTTCTCCGACCGGTTCGGCCCCAGGCACGCTTCTGGGTCCGGTAGACGGCTCAGCTGGCTCGGCACCAGGCACGCCGCGGCGGGGACGGCCAAAGCCATTGGGCCCGACATTCTGTGTACCGTTGCTCACCACATGAGCAGCACCGCCTTCGTCCTCGCGCTTGAAGTGGAGGGGCGTGGCTAGGCCACGAGCCCCAGGCGGGCGATAGGCCCCGGCAGGTTTGCTCGGTGTCTTCACCGTGCCCAGGTACGTTGTGGCCGACACATGAGGCGTGGGCACAGGGTTGAGCGGATCGCCGCCGGCCACGTTCTCAGGGGCCGCAGGACGCCACACAACGTTGTACAACTCCACCATGTCTTCATTGTACATGATGCTACCGCCAACGTGCCACAGTTTCACTCCGTTGTCGACTCGAAGGCGAGGGGATGTTGTCGCCGTCAAGAGGTATCGGCTGTCAGGGCTCCACTCGCACACACTGGGATTGCCGCTTTCAATGGTGCAAACCTTGCGGTAGTCCTTCTCGAGGTCGAAAATGTCAATCTGGCCGGCCAAGTTGCCAAAACCAGCAACGAGAACAAAGCGGGCGCTGGGCGCGAACGTGATGGTATTGCGTGGCCCAAGAGGGAACGAGTGCTTCGCGACAGCCCGATCATTGAAGATTGTGGCCTTGGCTGGCATGTAGCCGTACACCACTCCGAACTCTCGCGAGTTGGGCGACCACGATACGTCGTGGATGGGGCCCTCCTTGTCAAGAGTCACGCGCGCATCGAATGCCCCATTGGTGCTGAGAAGATACAGTGTAGTCTCACCGTAGTAGCTTTTCCCAGATCTGTCGACGTCCGTCTGCGCAAGGACAAGCAGGGAAGACCCGCGCTTGTTCCACTTGAACTGAACCTTGTCGCCCTTGAAAAAGGTCTTTTGCGAAATAGGATTTTGGAACAAGGGGACGTTGAACACCTTGACAGCTGCTGGTTGACCCTGTAATCCGAAGAAGGCTCCTGTTAGTAAATAGTAGATCGTAACTCATCTCAAAATTCCTTTGTGTGTTGCGTGGTGATGCACAGGGTCCAAACGATATTGCATTCCAAGAAAAAGGAACGGTGCTGATCTGACTTACCTTTTTCTCTGGAATAAACACAGCCACAGCATGATTCTGGCTTCCAGGCGCCAGTGCAAAGCTGGCCGCGCCCTCGACCCTCAACTTGTTCCAGACAGTAACAAGGTCGTGACTCTCGAAGAATTGAACCTCGTTGGTGACCAGTCGTGCGCAGTACTTCTCGTCAGCAGTGTATTGGAGGTTCCAGCCACCCTGTTGCTTTTGTACATATCGGCCGATGGGCTGCTTGTCGCCGCCAGCGATGCCCTCTTCCACGGTGCGCCAGACTTTGAGGTTTTTGGTGGCATCCCCGGCCTCATCCTTTCCAGGCCGTTCCCACGTGATGACAAAGGTGCCACACGGCGAGAAACCGAGCTCGTAGACATTGACGAGGGGTAGCACCAGCACGACGCTGCCGGCAGAAGTGTCGACAACGGTGACGAATTCGGGGGTCGCCCAGCCGAAAAAGCGGCCACAGGGCGAGTAAGCGCTGCAGCGTAAGTTTCCCTCGGGTTTCGCAAAACCAGCGAGGGGTTGGTAGACCGGGGCGGCATCAAAGATGCCAATGGTCTTCTGCGTTCGATACGCAAACTGCAAAGGAGACGCCATGGCTAGTCAAAGTCACAGGGTCTCGAATCTTTTTTTTTTTTTGGAATTTGCAGTCGACCTGGGATGCCTGTGAACTGAGTATACTATCGTTGTATCTCGTGCAAATGCAAAGGTCTTGCTATTGTGGCCTGATGATCTTTCTTGTCGGTTTTCCGCGTTTATGTATCGTGGCGATGGAAAAGCGGCTGAGTTATAGTTACTCGCGTGAGCGGCAATTCGCTTCTCGAACAGACCTAAAAGAACAATGAGTTGACGACCTCACTGGTTTTTTGTCACTTCTTTGTTCCGGTTCGTATGTAGAGCGGGGCAGGCACGACGTCGACAGCAACCAGAACCAGAAATGAGCTTCAGGTCCGGAGGCAGCGAAACGGAGGATGCAAGGGCCAATTCAAAGCAGACTGGCTCTGGATGATTTTTGCAGCTCCTGATGAAGGGGCGACGGCAACAACAGCAATGAGCCGGTCGAGGGGCGGTTTCTTCTGAAACAGAGAGCGACCGTGTGAAAATGGCGACCGTGTCGATGGCCAGACAGGCAGATGCAACACGGAGGCGAAGAAGAGGAATGCGATGAACGGACGTACAGATGAACAGGGAGACGAGAGTACAAACAGGAGTAGCAAGCACCCAGGAAGGCGGAAATCGGCGGCGTCGGCGGCGATGCCGTTGTGCTGTCGGGCTGGGGATGGAGGGAAGAAGGAGGGCAAAGCGAGAGAAGCACAAAGGGCGGGCAGATGCTTTTCACGTCGACGCTCGGCTCGTGTTTTTTCTTGCACCAAGGAGCCGTCCGCTGTCCACCCCCGTCAGCTTGTCAGCGGTCCTAGTGACCCCGCGAGCGCTGAGGGGCCCTGTGAGGGGCACTGAGTATGTACTCCGTACAGTACTTACATTAGGTACCTAGGTACCTGGTAGGTGGTCACTGGTAGGCACATATGTATGTACCTTAGGTACATACATATGTACAGGCTAATTAGTAACAGCCTCTCGGGAGTCGGGAGTCGGGAGTTAAACCGCCACATCGGGGCCCATTCTGGACGGTCACACGCAATGACTTCATTCAGACGTAGCGAGGCCATCCTGCATGCTGGGCCTTCAAAGACTACATAGCTTTGAAAGATTGATTGATTGATTGACGTACGCTAATGAAGGTGTATTGACGCGACGCGACGGAAAGTGAGGAGGTTCTGCGGTTTTATGGGGGTGGCCACTGTATGTCCCAACGGCCGCGCTGCAGGGTTCACATAGGTAGTTGCACATATCACGACTTGAATGCAGTTGGGCCGCCAGATGTCATGTCTTACAACATTCAGATCTAAGGCATTCTGTCATTGAGACATTGTACGCATTCATCACGCAGCAAGAGATTTCTTTCATTCCACCCAGCAAGTCGTCTTCACTACCGCCAATACTCGTCCCGTCTTCTTCAGATTCACAGCATCAGCGACCTTTGAACTTTTCCTTCCAGCCGCCCCTCTCAAAGAGCCACAACGCCTCAGTCGCATAGGCTCTGCTGCCCCGATGGCCGCCCTCCCCCGCCGCCGCCTCCATCAAACTCTCCAGGACCTTGCCTTTCTTGATAGCAACCCAAATACCCGTGGCAATGGCATCATCTTCTGTTTTCCCCCATTCGCCTCGTCCCAGACGGTACAGGATTCTCCCCAGTGTCTGATAAGCTATGCATCTTTGGGCAGGCACAGCACTTCTCGCAAGACGCGATAGCTCTGCTATCGTGTATCCGGCTGCTTCCGGTGCCTCGCCGTGGTGATGCAGACCCTTTGTGGAAGGGATAGAGCGGCTGACTCTGGGTGAGAGGAACCGGCCGCGGAAATCGAAGCGGAGAGCTGAGACAGCGATCTCGGGGTGGGGGTAGTATGATGAGTCCTTATCCGCGACGCTGTCCTGCGTTGGTATTGGTGCCATCCATGCAAGTTTGCTGGGGTCGGCAGGTAAGTTGGGAAAGTATTTTTCGTGCAAGGTTGCCAAGAAGTTTGGATCTGATGGGTCGAGATCGGGAAGGTTCGGCGGCGCTGGAAAATGTGTCGGCTTGGGCGGGTGGGCGATGGGAAATAGGTCTGGGGGGATTTGAGGGGGGGCTTCATCCTCATCGTAATTTTCTGCAATCTTCTTGGGGGGCTTTGGAGCGCCATCTTTGCTGTCTGAGCTCGGATCGGGTCTCGCGGACGGCGTCTCTGATTCTGTGCCAGGAGCTGGCTCGGTATTGGGTATGTTGATCTGGGGAGGCGAGCTTTTTTGCTGCTCTGCAAGCTCTGGCGCAGCATCGTTTGAAGCGGGTATATCGAATGGAGAAGGAGACGAGGAGCTTTCGTCAATGTTGGCGCGCTGGAGAAGTCGCTGAATGAGAGTGGGATTCAGGCCGTTCATGATATCATCCTGGGCTTGGGCGATTTCTTCGGGACTCATGGAAGCCAGTTTCCGTTTGTTCTCCTCATCGATACGGCTTCTCTCCACTTCCTCCAATGTTTTATCTTGCCCATTTTTTTGGCTCGACGCGCCGTTGTGACTAGCCGTGTGTGCTTTCGCATTACTTGGAGCACTGCCGGCGCGTTTTTGCTTGAACGCGGAGCCCTGCCAGCGCCTCCTGTGTTGGGGAAAACCTGTGGACGAGGGGGCCGCCACAGGGAACTCGACCGGTCTGTTCTCGCGCGACTCTCTCTCTACGATATCGCCTATCAGAAGAGTCGTGTCCATCGTTTGTATGGCGCTGGAGGTATTATTTTCAGAACTCGAGAGTGGGGGATCGGAAAAGGTGAGGTTGAACGGAATCCAGGGTCCAGCGAAAAGAACAAATGTGTGGGGCGACTTGCGTCCTCGGCCATCCCATGCACGTGAGCGGCTCGGCTTCGGCGATCAGATCACACGGAGTACTCCGTAGGTACCTACATACATACCTACCTATGTACTTCCACACCTCCACGAATACGGCTTTGAATTTTGCAATTCGATTGGCTGGACACGGGGCCCTCCATTGTGGTCACTGGTCAGTGGTGGCTGCTCAACCCTCGACAAGGCTGCAACTTGTCCTTCGTCGCTTGACAACTTTTGCGCAAACTTTAGTTGCCTCCGCTGATTTAAGACTCGAAGACACCTTACTCTATACGGCTTCCAGAACAGAACGCCTGAATCAAAGATGTCTTTCGACAGTTTTCACACTGCTACCGGTATGTACCACAGAAAGATTGGGCTCTTCCACAGTGAACCCCCCTCTCCGCTTGCAGTGTGACGACACAACGAACGAAGCATTTTTCATCTCTCCGTGTAGGGTAGTTGTCATATGCGGTGTATGTACAACCTTAGGTACATAGGTAACAAGCTGCCGCCGCCGGCACCCCGCAGGTGTGCACTGTGGGCAGCTTGGCATGCATGACGCGAGACAGGCAGCTCTCAGGGCGCGGGTTCGCGGCAAGGGGGGGTGTCTGGAGGTGTCTGGTTCGCTGCTCTTTGTTCCATTCTTATTCTGGACGCACCACAAAAAGCATGGCCCGCTAAGGCCCGGTAGCAGGGCACCCCCCGGGGCATGAGCCAGAAGCCGACAGTCGCCTGCAGTTATTGGTCAATTAGCGCAGCCGGGGCTCAAACGGGCGTGTGTCTTCTTCGCATGATGGCTCGAGCTTTTCCCTTTTCGCAAGCCAGGGGGTAGGTACAGATTCAAGCGCCATTCCGGAGGAAGGTACTTGCATGCTCGTTTGTTGCCGGTACTTTCCCCTCCATCCGGCTTGGCTGCACACAGCACCGGAGCTTTCAGCCGTAGGCCTTATTTCTTTTGCCTTTCTTGAAGCTCCTGGTCTCCCTGCCGAATCTGTAAGGCTGGGTCAGGTTGGTGTTTTGGCGTTTGATACTCCGTACCACGCATGCAGTACATGCAGCTCCGACTTGGTCCTTTGCGTTTTTCCTCTGTCACCCGCGTCGTTGTGCCCCGAGGCAATCCCGTGCCCCATCGCCAATCTCTCTCCCATGATCCATCATCTCGTGCCCTCTTCTGAGTCTTCTCCCTCCCATCTCCATGCATTGCCCTCTGTTCGTCTTCCCGTTTTTGGTTTCCCAAGTCGGCTGGCTCCACGGTGACCATCTGCATTTCCGCTGGTGTCTTTGCTGCCCGCTTGCTTCTTGTCCTTTCTCTGTTCCCCCCTCCCTCCCGAGTTCTATGTTTCATGGCTGTCATGGCTCGTGGCCATCACACAGCGCTCCGTCTTGTCCTTATCTGGCGTTCGGGTAGTATTACATGTTCGATTCATGGCGGTCAATGAGTTGAAGCCCTTATGTTTGTGTGCTCGTGGTCATTCGTTCGGCCTGATTGAGGCATGATGCCCCGGTTTTCCCATCCTGACGAGTATAGTGCGTGTAGAATAAGAATTGGTGTTCGTCGTTCCGAAATTTGCAGCCATCCCCAAGTTGCAGCCCCATCCTCCCCAGGTCGTCGCTGTCTTCCCCCTTTGGTTTTCCGCCCCCCTTCCCTTTCCCACCTTGCCTCCTTCACCAACGCAAACCGGCCCTACGACCAAACCCAACCTCGCGCATCACACGATTGCATCAATTTGTCCGTGTCGCTGCACTTGCGCCATCGCCAGACGGCCATTATTTTGTGCAGCTGTCATTTCCGCGTTCAAAGCTGCTCTCAGGCCTGCGGTAAACCCGCTGCAAGCGCATCTGTTCGCCATCGCGGTCGTCAAAGGCGACCGTCGACCTGTCCCCGACCGCTCGTTGTGTTAGGTGAGGCTATTCACACGAAGTCGAGGGGTGTCTCCACGCTGCTGCGCGCGCACCCGCATCCTTTTTCTTCCCTGACCAGTCACGTTGCTTGGTCCGGCGCACTTGTACCGCCAGCCACTCACAAGTCGCCTTTTGGCCGTTGATCGATCGGCCTCTGACCTGCACCAAGGGCCACATCAAAGGGCCACATCAAAGGGCCACATCAAAGGGCCACATCAAAGGGCCACGCCAAGGGCTACATACGCCATTCGCAACTTTGACGATACGCCCCTAGCTCACCCAACTCGCCCAGGGACGCAATTGCATCATCTTTTTTCCCGCTGCGCATATACCACAGAGAACACCAACCGTATTGAAATTGTCGCATCTTCTTCTACATCGCCTTGGGTGTATGTACTGTTTCCCCGCTTCAACGCCGCCTGTTCTCTCTCCGGCCTCCCGCGCCACAGCCGACAAACATAGCGCCTGAAGGACCGGTTGTTTTTCCTTACATCACAGTCAGAGCCGGTTGATGAGAGGCTCATCTCATCGCTTTTCATCTCTTCAGCATCCAGCAGTATATCTCTTGACTTCTTACACCTAGTCACTGAACATCATTATTGCTTGATGCCCCACCTTGCTGCGGTCATGAACACAGGCCCCAAGGAGATCGTCGTGGGGGACCACCCTCACGGGCAGCCTCATGGGCAGCCTCATGGGCAACCTCATGGAGCAAATCCGATGGCCTTTCAGCAATACCACCAACCATCGCCGAGCGGTAGCGTCACGGGTGGTCGCTCTAACGCGGCGGGCAAACGTTTTGAGTGTATTGACGGGGAGTGGGTGCAACTCACCGCGGCTGGCCTCCCGCGCAAGAAGCCTGGCCGAAAGCCCGGCTCAGCAGCCAAGGCGAAGGCTGCCGAAGTTCCTGAGACAGCAGCAAAGGTACGCAAGCCAAGGAAGCCGCGCGATCCAAATGCGCCTCCAATTCAGCGGAAACGGAAAGCAGTTTCTGCCTCGGAAGGGGACGGAGGAGACTCGGATGTGTCGAGGGTCGCCGCTGGGCCTCATCAAATCAGTAACACTTGCTCGCCCTCTCAACAACATCAGCAACATAGATCGTCGCCCAAGATGCCCAAGAGAGAAGGGTTCCCTGGGTCGATGCAGAGCATTCTAAACGCCGATGTGCCCCCTACCTCCACATCCCCGTCCGCCGTCAAATCGATTCCGGTGCGCACCAGTGGGCTTAGCTACGACCCGATCCGCTGTAACTACGATCCAGTGAGGGGAACTCACGTTACTCGTGTACCAAATCCCTATCTACCAGCCTCGATGTCGCCACCAGGGCCAGCAAAAGCAACAGTGCCTGTCCCATCGCCATCAATAGCGAGCATGATTGACCCCTCACCGCAGCATAGCCAACCGTCGAGTTCCTCCAACGGGCGTGTACAGAACCGAGAGCTGCCGTCACGGCCACCATCACCCCCTTATAGGCCAGAGCCCGTCCCTGAGGTCTGCCAGACCAATGTATCACGAGTGAGCAAAGAGAAGGCAACGACGGTGACAAACATCACAACAGTGAAGGCGACGAAGACAACACCGCCGCCGCCGGCTGCCCCAGTCCAGAGGCCAGTTGTCAACTACGCCAACTTCACCACGATATCTAATGGCCCGATCAAAAGAGCATCACCAAAGCTCAAGTCTACCACTGGCGTAAATACGCCCAGGGTCGACACTCTCGACGATTTGCAAGAAGTTGAAGGCCGCTCCATCCTAGATTTCGGCAAAGCACGCCCCGGCGAAGAGTTTGAAGCTCCCACCATCGTTCTGCACATCCCCCTCAAGGCCGGCGAGACGAACAGGTACATCAACTTTCTGCGTCTAGCCGAGGACCACTACGGATGGGACGCCCTCCACCCAAGACTGGCCGCCAACCGAGACCGAAAAGCCCGCATCGCCGCCGCCACGGCATCGCTTGAAAAGGACGAACTCCGGCGTGTGTCTGGTGATGAAATGTCGCTGGATCTCTCTGATGGCGAGGCTAGCAACCCCGAAAACGGAGGAACGAGCGGCCCTGATGTGCCGCTGAAGCAGAAGAAGAAGAGGAACTTCAAAGAAGATCAGTATGATGTGGAGGATGACTTTGTGGATGATTCGGAAATGCTGTGGGAGGCACAGGCGGCGGCTAGTCGGGATGGCTTCTTTGTGTACTCGGGGCCTCTTGTGCCTGAGGTGGAGAAACCGGCCACGTAAGTTTTTTGCTTTACGTTTTACTCGTCCCCCCTTCCGCCTGCTTTACGTTTAAATCCCCCCCCCCTTCCCGACCCAGAACGGAAGAAAGAGTTTGGTAAAGACACTGACATCAATTCCAGTCCCCATGAAAGACCAAAACGCGGTCGTGGCAGTCGAGGCGGTCGCGGCGGCCGTGGCGGAGCCGCAGCCCGAGGCGGCGCAACTGCTCGTGGTGGTGGCGGCGGCCCGGGGTCACGCGGTGGCTCCGTCACGCGCAAACCTCGCGTGACGAAAGCAGAACGCCTGCAACGGGAGCGCGAAAAAACAGAGCGGGAGACTTTGGCGCAGATTGCGAGGACGTCTGCGAATGGGTATGCTTTGCAGACTCCTGCGACTCCGGCGTTTTCGGTGACAGAGCTGGGCGCTTAGAGGGGCCGGGGGCGGTTGCTTGATCCAAGTTGGTGATTTGGGCTGTAATGGGGCAGTCTCACGATGGGTGCTGCGCTACATACGTGCTTTTTTTCTTTGTTGCCTCATCTCATTGCTTCTTGGTGTGGTTTCCCCCCTTTTTTTTTGCTGTCGAGTTTCATGTGGCGCGCTTGATTCTGTTTCAGAGAGCCCATTGGTCGCGGGCAGGTTCTTTGATGTTATGATGCTGGTGTCATCCTCCTTTGATATCTTGTTCTTGCTGTCCTTTCTTTCTTTCCTTTCTTCTTTATAGTTATTTTCTTCTTCTTCTTCTCCTTCTTCTGGTCCTTCTTAGTTCTTCACCTTCTTGTTAGTTTCTTTCTAGTCTCTCTTCAAAGTACCTTTTTATGTTCTCCTATGCCTGTCATCGTATGTGGTACCTGTCTCCTTTCCAAGAAATAAAACCCCCCCCCATCTCTCAAACCTGACTTCCCTTTTTCTTTTCTCTTTTGTGGACTTACCTAAATTGTTGGGACTGGGAAGGATAGGGGGTTTATCAGGCATTTTTGTCGAGCCATAATGCATCACGTCGTTGTCTACATTGGGGATCTGTATTACAAGAATGGGATGTGGTGAGGTGGTGATGAGCAGACACCCCACCCCCCTCAAACCTTGTGTACTTTCCTTTGCCACTCCTTTTCTTTTCATGATCTTTCCCTTTGTCATTTTTTGTTTAAATCTCCTCTCTTCTTCTCCATATTATTCTCTTGCTCACTTTTTTTTTATCTTATTCCTTACTTTGACCACTCTTGCTCTCTGCCCTTTTATCTCCCTTCCTTCCCCCTTTTCAGCCACCACACTTCTCCTTCCTCTTCTGAGTGGGCGTTGACGGAACTGTGGCTTGGCTTGGCATGGGAGCGCATGGATAGGAAAAGAATATCCAGATTCGGCTTTCCAGATGGCACGAGGCAGTGGTGACCGAGATTACTTGTGTATGCATCTCAGGAGTTCGTAGTAGCAGTGGATTGCTTTCCCAGTCTCGACGCGACGGGAGGACTGTCAGCTTGAATGTCGGAGTGGGCATGCAGTATAATCAGTGACGGAGCAAGAAGGAGGCTTCGTTCAGGCACGGCATATACCGACTGAGTCCTCACTACACAACACTGTTTCTTCTCTCCCTGTCTGTGCGCGTGTGTGTATCTGTAAATTCCCAATGTGCATGATGCGTGTGCCTTCTTCGTCGTCTCATCAAAAGTAGGAGACTTGGACGCCAAAGTCGAGATAGAGTATGCATCATGAACGACCTTTCAGGCAAATCTATCACAAGGTATTTGGGCATCACAATACAGGCACCACCGCTACTTGGGCACTGCACTTATAAGGGCCGTGTCTACAATGCATTCGACTGATTCTCAGCCTTGTACGCCTCCCTTCTCTCCATGATTTCTTCAATCACCGTACTCGTCCCACACTGCCTATCCCCACTGTTCTGCCCCGGCGCTGCACAAAGTACACACTGAAAATTACTCCAAGGACATTCTACTCTTTTCTCCTCTCGTCCCTTGATACTGTATCATCCCTTCAGCAACCCCCGCATAGACACCGCCATCTTCTAGTATGTACTAGTAACGGCCGAGCCACAGACACGCCTCGTACAAATGCGCCGACCACACCATAACTCATGCGATGCTAAACTCTGGAATCTCCCCCGTCTCAGCCTTCTGCTCCGTACCGCCAACCTTGTAGGTAGCTCGCCAGCGCAATTTGACAGACTCTACTTTTTGGGTGCGGCTGCCCGCGTGCCACACATCGACTTGTTGTGTGATGCCGCGACTTTGCTTGGGGGCAAGATCACGGCCAGTTTGTGGTTTGAGTTGCAATTCGTAGCCCTGTGTTTTTTTTCGAATTTCCATTTAGTATCACGATCTATTGACAAAGGGGGAAGAAGAAGAATCTTGGTGAAACCGAGATTTGACATCCAGACTGGGGATGGGCAGGGGGGGGGGGGGGGGGGGGGGTGGGAGGGCAAGGCAAGTTCGGTCTATGCAAGGGAGAAATAACGTGTCCCTTGCGTAGGTGTCTGGGCCGATTAGATAAGAGACTAAAGCATCTTACCTTGGTAACTGCCAGCTGGAAATGAAGCTCCGTGACAGGCTGGGCCGAGTTATTGGAAAAGGCAAAGGTTATGTGAATGGAATTACTTGCGCCCGTTGCACGTCCGGCGAGATAATCTGTGCGGAGGAGAGATTGGTTGATGGTGCCCTTGTGTTCCTTGGGCTTGTTCGACGCGGCGGGAGGCAAGGCTGAGGAAAAGTTCCATTCATCGTCGTCGTTCGCGGACGCTGCTGTGGCCTGTTGGAAGGACGTCGGCGTTGAAGCCGAAGCTAGGGCTGCGAATGGATCGACAGACGCCTGGTTTGCTGGGGGAGGCTTCGGCTGTTGCTGAAGAGAAGGCTGGGGAGTGCCCGACTGTGAGGGCAGTGGTGATGTGAAGGATGCAAACTGTGAAAATGATGAGGTTTGGTTTTGGTCCAACATGCTGCCGCCTGCGGTGTTGTCTTGTGTGACAGAAGATAGTAGCGCCGGGCCAGGGATATCTATTGAGCCAGCTTCGTGTCAATAAACAAGGCACCGACAGGAGTTTGAGGCTCTCCTGAGATGATCGATCCGCCATGACTGTTCCAACTTACTTGAATTGGCCCCAAACCCGAGGCTAATGTTGCCGCCCTGACCAAAAGCACTCGATGAGCTACCGCCAATGTCGAGACCTAGCAAATCATTCTCCAGGCCACCTGCTTGTGAGGAATTGGCCGCAGAGTTTCCATTGCTTTGACTGGCGTCGTGGCCGCCCTCGCCGTCGAAATCGATTAGAGACAGCTCGTTGGCCGCGCGGCCCGAAGGGGCTGAAGAAACCGGAGGGGCAGCACCAGATGCGACTTTGGCTGCCGCTTCCATGTCACCCTTCTTCATCAGCTTATATCTCTCTACTGTTCGATGAATGCTGTCGTTGATCTCAAGTAACCGAGCGACAGCCTCATGGTCTTCTGATTCCTCTTCGCACATCTTCTGAATCTTCGGCTGCGCACTCTGCAGCGCTGCGGCAAGCTCACTGAAGACATCACCGTCTGACATGCTGTCGCCTGGCTTGAACGCTTCAAGGCGCTCTTCTAGCAATCTGGCTTTGGCTTGTATCTTGGAAACGTCCTCCGCTGCCTTGGCTCGATAGTCGGTCTTGGATCGGGTATCGTAGCCGGCCATGATTTTCATCAAGCGGTTTGCCTCTCGCAAATCTTCGGGTGAGCCGCGACGGATGAGTTCCTGAAGCTTGGCAGACTGTGCCTCCCGTTCCTCCTCCTCCATCTCTTCGACAGATTTTAAGTTCTGGGAAAGGGCAAAAGATCGTATTAGTACCAACGGTCCAAGCGATGACTGTGCGAGTGTAAGTGTCTTCAATCAACACACAGTTGCTCAACTTACATCACTCGGATTTAAGACAGCGGCGTCCTCCCTGCGAACTTCGGGGAACATGTAGCCTTTGTAGCTCAGCAAGCGGTGCATATCTCTGATGAAGCCCAAGTCGTCCTTGTAACGACTGGTGTCGCATATGGTCACGCGCCATTCCTCGATGGCCTCGAGAATCTTGGTCTGCACCCTTGTTTCTCGCAGGGGCGGTCGCTCGGGAAACCTGCGGACAAGCTCATTGAGGAATTCCTTGGTGCTGATTTGCAAGTGAAACGGATACCCGCAGTTCTTGACGCATATATCGAGGAGGCCGAGCGCCAGAAGCGCAACATTGGGGTTCCGGTGGTTGATGTAGCTGACGATCATGGTGGCTGCCTCGCGAGGGGCAGAGCCCTTCTTGCTGTTGATCAAATCGGCAATCTCCAAGCACAGCGCGAGGTTAGGCTCGTAGTTTTCGGGGCTGCACGCGCCTTGGATGAAGCGTTGGAGCTGCGACGGGGCGCGGCCAAACTCATTCCAGCGATCTCGCGCGGCCGCCCTTGCCGAAGCAGCCTCCATTGTCGCCGTATTCGCCGATTATGCCAGATTGGAGTTCTCGGGGCGCCCGTCGTCAACGCAAGCCTGGCGAAGCTGTCGAAGCCGTCGAAGCTGTTGAAGTCGTGATGTCTCGCAGTGACCCGATGCAAGTCCAGCCCCGCGGATGACGGCACGTGGAGCCTCGCAAGACGTGGCGGAGTGCAGCTACCTTGGCTGCTGCGGTGATGCCAGGCCGCGGGTGTGAAGGTAGATGAATGAAGCGCAAGATACGAATTGGCACAGAGGACCAAGTTATAGATCCCTCATGGTTGTGGGAGAGGCTCGTGGGGATGAAAACAGCTTGGCATGTCGCCCGTCCTGGTCCTCAAGCTCCCTACCGGCGCGCTTGGTACATACCTCAGGTACCTGGTACCTACCTAGGTAAGTTAGGTAGTTGTATGTACCTAGGTGGTACCTACGCCGATGCGCTTGACCCACACATGTTCTTTAAAAGGGGGTCCCGCCCCACTACGGGATTTTACGATGTTCGAGTCCCAAGTCCAAGTCTGGTCGTCACTCAACTGCACTCGTCGGCTGCTCTCGTCACTCCTACTGTCCGGTCTCAAGCTCACGTCCTCACGACTTCGCTCACGTCTCGTTGTCGACAATCCTGGACTGCCCATGGTTCGACATAAGAAGGATCTCGCCGCGCGCGGCAAGAGAGGCGGCCGAGGCGGGGGCGGTGGTTCGAGACAACCCCGCCAACATGATGGTGGTGATGATAGCGACAGCGCCAAGACCGGAAAGCCAGCATTTAAAGCAGCCTGCTGGGATCTGGGCCACTGCGACCCGAAACGCTGCTCCGGGAAGAAGTTGATGAGGCTAGGACTTATGCGCGATCTTCACATGGGCCAGCGACACAACGGTGTCATCATCACCCCCAACGGCCGCCAGGTTGTTTCCCCGGCCGACCGAGAATTGATGGACCAGTATGGCGCCGCTGTTGTCGAGTGCTCATGGGCTCGGACCCAAGAGGTTCAATGGAGCAAAGTCGGAGGAAAATGCGAGAGACTGCTGCCCTATCTGGTCGCCGCCAACACAGTCAACTACGGCAAGCCGTGGCGGTTAAACTGCGTCGAGGCACTGGCAGCAGCATTCTACATTTGCGGACACGCAGACTGGGCAGAACAGATCTTGGAGCCATTTTCATACGGAGAGTCCTTCTTGGAGATCAACTCTCGCATTCTCAAGCGATACGCTGCTTGCGAGGATGCCGCCGGGGTGAAGAAGACGGAGGCGGAATGGATGGAGAAGTTGGAACGGGAATACAATGAGAGCAGAGAACAAGCCAGTCAAGAAGACATGTGGACTAGCGGGAATACCAATTACAGACCGGAATCTTCATCAGATGACGATGACGATGATGATGAAGACGACGAACAAGACAGCGACGCAAGGTCAGATCGTCAAGGCAGTGTAGACGGCATATACCTGGGCAAGAAGCCACCACGGGATCCCAAGCCCGGCGAGATCCCGACCCACATGGCCGATAGCAGCACGAAGCAGGACAAGGACCCTTTCGACATTACAGATGACAGCGACGACGACGACGAAGCAGCCATGGAAGAGATCCGACGCAAAGTCCTGGCTTCCAGAACGTTCTCCAACCCAAACCCGGAGACGGAGGAGACAAAGAAACCCGTCACGATACCTAAACCCCCGACACGCCAGCAGTACACGGCCGATCTTGACGTGCAGCCTGACTCAGACAATGAGAGAGGCGACGACCAGTCTGGCTCTGACTCCGATGGAGATGACGATGGGAGCGATGCCGGCGCCGATGATGATTTTGACGCCATCCTGGAAGCTACACCCGTCACGGACCGGATTGGGCTGGCTAAACTCGAGAAGGAACGGAGGCAGGCTACTACCACGACGTCTAAGAGCTTCTCGGCACATTCTTTGTCTGCGCCCAGTCGATGGTAGGAGGGCTCATAATGTACAAACGTACATGTAGTCATAACGAGGCGCGGAAACACCAAAAATAAACACTGCTTTCCTGACAGAACGACGATGAATACATGAGGGCAAATGAGGGTTAAAAGCAGTCATATGCTTAGGTGAATATATGTCTACCCTTGGGGTTTGGTCTTCCATTGTACAGTGCCCACTTTAGGGAACAGTGCCCCGTTGTGCGAGTCTTGCTCTATATATATGTACACTAAACTCGTACAAGTTCTCCTAAAGCCGCTTCAGATTCCTCGTGACCTACATATGCACTCTTCATGTCTATGTTTTGCATGCGTCTTGATATCGCTTCATGATGTGGGACAAATGAGCCTCATACCCGTGTCAAACCTGCAGTCAACCTGCCAGAACCGTGCTTCCGCCGTGCTGCCAAAACTGCCGTGAAAACATTGCCATGCGAGTAGGAGAGCAACCCTCTCTCCGCCTTCTCTTAACTACCTCGTCCAACTTCAATCTCCACACAGCCGTCTTACTCCATCTAAAGCGTTCGCTTGCGCGTCACCTCTTCATACGTCTGAATCTGGTCCTCAACCTGGTAATCTTGGAATCCTTCCATTTCTATACCGCACTCGCTGTCTTTGCCAACATCCAAGACATCTTTCTTGACTTGCTTGAGAGTATCGATTGTGCCTGACCAAGGGAGTCAGCTTCACGTTGACGATGGAAGGCGTGTTATCAAGCGCAGAGGGGGGGGGGGAAAGGGGATAAAAGAAAAAGAAAAGAGTCCCTGGGGAAAAAATGAGAAAAAGGGTGTGAAGCTTCTGGCACTCACCTTGGAAAACAACTTTTCCTTTCCGAATGACCTTAACCAGAGAAGATTTCTTGATAGTTCCGTTTCGGACTCTGCATCCTGCCACGTTCTTGGAAATTCTCTTCTTGACGTTGATGGAAAAGACTTGCAGCACTTCGGCATCGCCAATCACGCGAGTCGTGATTTCAACAGGAAGAAGCGCCGAAAGGGTCTCTTTGATGTCGTCAACGACGTGGTAAATGACGTTGTGGTCGATGATTGTGACCTTTGCGTCTTCGGCGCGCCGCTTGACGTGCGGGGCGATTGGCAGGTTGAAATTGACAATGACGCTGTTGGAGACGGCGGCGTGGTCAATGTCGGACTCGGTGACGTGGCCGGCTGCTGAGCGGAGGATCTTGGGTTGTACCTCGTGGTTGCCCACTTCGAGGATACTGCCGCAGACGGCTTCTACGGAGCCAACGACGTCGGCCTTGACGGTAAAGTTTTGGACGATGATGCCGGGCTCGGAGGAGGTCTGGTCACTCTTTTCGCCGTCCTTTGATGATAGTTTTTCTGCCGCGTCCGCAGCAGCCTTTTCGCGTTGTCGCTGTTCTAGATCTGCCAATTGCGCGGAGCTTTCTTGACGGTCTGCCATTTCTATTCGATACTCCACGGCCAGTTTGGCCTTCGTTTCGTCGGGTGCTTGAAGCACTTGTTTTCCCGCTTCAGGCAAGTCGCGCCAGCCAAGGATTTCTATCGGGGTGCCCGGTGGTGCCTCGGCGAGTTCTGTGCCTGCTTCGTTGCGCATGGTCCGAATCCTTGCCCATGTCTTGCCAGCAACGATGATGTCTCCTGGACGAAGAGTTCCTCTTTTCACAAGAGCGGTGGCCGATCTACCGTGCATTTTCACACTTGATTCGAGGATCCAGCCCTCTGCCATGCCATCATATTCTGCTCGGACATCAAGGATTTCTGCGAGCGTGATGATGCTCTCCTCCAAGTCAGCCATGCCTTGGCCAGTCTTGCCGCTGACGCAGACGACTTGTACTTCGCCACCGTAGTCTTCGATTTCGACGCCATGTCGCGCGAGATCAGACTTGACCTGCTCTACACGGGCCGTCTCCTTGTCGATCTTGTTGATGGCCACAATGATGGGCACCTTAGCAGCCGTGGCATGCTTGATAGCCTCCACAGTCTGTGGCTTGACACTGTCGTCTGCCGCCACTACGAGGACAACGATGTCTGTAACATGCGCTCCGCGTTGACGCATGGAAAGAAATGCCGCGTGGCCAGGTGTGTCCAAGAAGGTGATTTGCTTTCCCGCCGACATGCTCACCACAAACGCACCGATGTGCTGCGTGATACCGCCATGTTCTTGGGCCGCAACGGACGATTTGCGAAGATAATCCAGAAGCGTTGTCTTTCCGTGGTCGACATGGCCCATAATGGTCACTACAGGAGGTCGGCTAGGGACAGAAGAAACATCCTCTGGAACCGGCCGCGGTCTCAGATCACGTTGCGAACCAGTGTCGATCGTAGGCTCAAATCCGTACTCCATGGATACGAGCGCAGCTGTTTCTCCAGTCAAGATCGTGTCAGTGGTTACGTTCTCGAAACCCATCTCTTCCATGTCGCGTAGAAATTGATCGGGTCGTTGCTGAAGAGCTTGCGCCAAGTTCAATGCGCTAATGTATTCTGGAAGGAAGATGCTCAAAGCCGGCCGCTCTTGTTGGAGCTTTCTCTGTCTCTCGGCTTCCTTTTCGGCTTTTTGGCGCTTTTTTTGTTCCCACCGATGGATAGCCTCGTCCTCCGTCTCCGCATCGTGCCCCCGACGTCCCGATGACGATTTTTTAGATTTCTTGGTGAGATTCCGGTCGCTGGAATCCATCTCTCTTCCAATTTCATATCGAGATTTTCGCCGCTCATTTTGCCATGTTTCGTGGTGCAAAGCTGAGCTGTCGCTCTGCGATCTTTCGCCCTTTCCTTTGGTCGTTTGCGCGGACTTTGTCTCGACTAGGTCGCCATCATCTGCGGGAGCCTCTCGTCGGCCTTCTCCTTTGCCCTCTTTGAAGCCCACCACCCTTGAGTTCAGTTCGGCCCAAAAATCTTGAGTGGATGTAATGATTCTTGATTCCGACGGTGTTTCAGCGACTGTTCGGCCACTGCGTTGATGCATAGGTTTGCGCTGCGAAAAGGGCTGGGTCTTGTCTAAATGCGAGGTATCCGAGGGTCTCCTGGAGCCATTGCTCTTATCTGTCTGAGCCTGCGTGGGTGGGAGACTTTCAGCTTTGCGCTGGCTGAGTGCGCCCCATCCTGTCCGCTTGGAAGAAACAGCTGGTTCGGGGCGAGTGTTTTGACCACGAGAGGAATGCGCTTTCTCGTCAGAAGGTTTCGACAGGAGAGCTGTGTTCGCAGTGCTCGCAGCGCCTGACGTAGATGTACTTGCGCTACTTAGAACGTTCGTGCGCGTCTGATTCGCAGCCGATGGTGTCTGGGGCTCGGTAATGGATTTGAATACTTCGGTGAGAACTGATATGGACTTGTCTATTTGCGCCTCGTGGCCTCGGCGAGCTGGACCAGCCCTGCGGTCAGCATTGGTTTTCCTTCTATCTCGATTTTTTGTGTCAACGACGGCGCTCTTTGTCTCAACAAGGGGGCTTTTTTTCCTGGCCTCTATTTCGTGCGGTAGAAGAATACACTGCGCGGAGCTTGTTGTGGTTTGCGGTGTATTCACGGGGGCGAAAGAGCCTCGAAGGCTTCCAAAGGAGCCACGACCGGCGGCGAGCCTGCCAGGAGCACTCGGCTTTGCGGTGGCCTTGTTTCTCTCATCTGAACTACGTAGCTTAGATGTCGTACAGAAAGAGAAAACGTTCGGCGTGCGTCCGAGGCCTGGTGAGGAAGTTGACGGTACTTGAACTCTGCAGTATTCGCAAATGAACGGATAGCCACGGCCCTATGGAAATAAGAAAGCATGAGCATTGGGTGCGGGGAGTTTCGCTTTGAAAACAATCAAGTAAAGGAACCTACTTACCTTCCAGGCGCGGGCTCTTAACATGGCCAAAGTGAATGTCGGGCCAGCAGATCAAGTATGTCGAACATGTGCGGCGTGCCTGGTGCATACAAAAGCTGGTGATGTCGACGAGCTCAACCGTCAACGTCAATTCGATGTGGAGCCAGGTGGGGGAACTTTTTTTTTTTCCACGGGGTCAAGGACTCAACTTCTCAAGCCTCACGGATCTACCCTACGTGGCGCTACCTTGAACTGCCCACATCGCAAAGCAACTTATTTAGCAACCCGAATTGCATTCGGCGCCGACAGAAGCAGCACCAGCGGCATCACAACGCAACAGCAACAACACGTGGCCGGTTCTGTCGGAGCCGTTCCGGGCAGCATTCACCACGTGCCGGTCATGGCGCCCACAAAACGAGCTGGCAAATCCAAAGTCGCCAGATCGGGCGGTGCCAGCGGGTCGTTCCCAGCCCCTTTCAAGCAACCTCCTGAGGCCTTGAAGGCGTTTATTGATGGACTCTCGGAGAAACATGTTTATATCACGCATATCGATTCTAAGGAGGCCGCCTTCAAGCGCAAAGTGTTTCTTGTCCCGGTCGCCATGAATGTGGCCGTATCGTGCCTGTTTTTGTGGCGGATGTACTCGATATTGCCATGGTACTGGAAGATTTTGCAGTCTGGACTCGGCGCACAAAATGAAACAACCTTTCCGGTGCAGGATTCGACATGGAAGGAATTCGCGTGGGAGGTTTCGAAGCGCGCCCTCAGCATGTTCATCGATTTTCTTCTCTTTGTCTTTGTGTGGCCCTGGCCGGTGGAGTTTGCCGCAGGACAAGCGCACGGCAACCCGATGTTCTGGAGGCGCAAGGTCGGGTTCCAGGACAAGGAGATTTATGTGCGGCGAAGTCGCGACTGGGACCGTGTTCTGGGAGACTTTTTGAAGGACGCAGACTCCAAGAAGATTCTGCTTGCGTATGTACAGGCGGCGACGTCGCCCTTGCTGCAGGAGCAAAAGACGGGCTATCTGCTGATGAATGGGCAATGGGACCTGGACTGGGCCGGTATGGTTCACGCTCACCAGTTGGTGCATAGCAAGGCTGTTGCTCTCGAAGCATTCACGAGCGTCGTCTTGGTCCACCACAAAGACTTTGGGTGGATGTGCTACGACTTGAAGACGAGCCTGGCTGCAGAAGGCGATGATAAACGAAGACAGGTCTTTGCCTTTCGAAACGCCCTAGCAGCCATGGGCAAGGAGGACCTGTTCTACCGATGGGTCGAGATGGTACAGTTCGATGCTACGCAACCAGGGGGGTTCGGCCCAGAGCAGCAAGAGGTCACGGCCAAAAAGATCAGAGACATGTTTGAAGAGACCGGCGTCAACTTTGACGCATTATGGAAAGACGCGGTACAGGACGTGGATGTATAGTAGAAGCAAACAGGTAAACACGCAATTTTACTTGTATGTGTATAGTACCTATGTAGAAGTTGCAAGCGTTGTGACTCGCTAGGCGCGAGGCATTTTACAGGCGTTGGGTAGAGAGAGAGGTGCTGCCAAGTTACCTAAATGGTGCTGTAGCCGCGATAGCCGCCACCCCCGCCATTGTTCCGTCGTAGGTCCAGTACATTGTAGCCAGCTCGGTGCATGTATCTGTAGGTGTGCATCTCGATATGTATGCACAGAGTACCTTCGCGGGAGGCCTCTGTTGTGTGTAAGGCCTCCATCAAAGCTTATGTGCGGTCCATAAGCTTATGCGCGGTCCATAAGCCTTCGTATAGATAAGGAAAAAACGCGATTTGCACAAGCTTGTGGATTGATAAGCTTGTACAACAACGTCGTAAGCTTACGCTGCGCGCCTACAGGCTTAGGCATTCCCACAAGCTTTCACAAAATGTCGCTCTTAACCCTTCCTTAAGCTTGTAGCCGCCAGAAGCTTGAGCGTACCCTCCCCAAGCTTATCGACAGTCCAAGCTTGTGCAAAAAGTGGGCCCCATGCGAAAAGGAGCCCCTACAAGCTTACAGCCGCCCCTAAGACTGGTATTTCCTAACCAAGCTTAAGCATGCGTTCTACAAGCTTCTACACAACATAGGCCTCCCGCGAAGGTATGTTTTAGCTATGTACGGAGTATGTA
Source organism: Claviceps purpurea (assembly GCA_029405325.1). Classification (NCBI taxonomy): domain Eukaryota; kingdom Fungi; phylum Ascomycota; class Sordariomycetes; order Hypocreales; family Clavicipitaceae; genus Claviceps; species Claviceps purpurea. Next base: position 3,360,392 of record CM055782.1, on the reverse strand, counting down.
CCTACAACGGTACTGTACTACTGCCTGAATGACAGCTGCAGTGACCCCATCAGGGCCCCAGTCCGCTGCAATGCAGAGAAAGAAGCGAAGCCCAGGGGCCAGAAGCACATGCGTCCAAGGAGTCCATGCAGTTGCCAGTCCTTCCGCTCGTTCATCCAGCCAATCCAAACAGCTTGTCAACCCCGTCGATCCAGTCAATCCTGTCAGCCGTCACCGACAGACGTCTCTCACCACGCCTCAACGGCCTTCAACCCTCTAACCCACCTCAAGCAGCGCTGCACGAGGCGCCATTCACCCCACGCGCATAAGGCTGCATTGTTGTCGTGTCCTTGAACATCATCGCGCCGCAAGTCCTCGCCCAACTCATCGCTCGCAGCCACGACCTCGCGGCCTCTCGTCTCAGAGTTGCGGCCCGCCCCCTTTCCGCTTTCTGCACCGCTTCCCACCACCTTGCGTGCCCGCTCCTCTAGGTACTCTATTCACGTCGACCTCGCGACCGAGCGGCGCATTTACTTGTCGCTGCTGCTCCTGATCCTCTCTCGTCCGCCGACCCTGCATTTCGCTCCTGCTCGACTCAAGAATGTCCTCTTCCGGCCTGACGCGGCGCCGCGGCGCTGCTGGAGGCGGTTTGGGCGCCACCGAAGGCGAGGCCAGCAATGCTGCCACAAGGACCAATTCTTCTACCAACGTCAAGGATGCCGGCCCTGAGACGAGCTACGAAAGCAGCGAGAATGGGCACAAGATTGCTTTTGATCCCAGGGATCTCAGCGAGAGCGCGGAGCGAAGTAAACAGCCTAAGCTGACTATGATGGAGGAGGTCTTGCTCCTCGGCCTCAAGGACAAACAGGTACAGGACAGCCATCGAACCCTGCCGAGATAATGACACATTGTTCCCTGATGTTTCTTCAATCCATTGTTGAGTCGCAATGGACGCTCTTCTTGCACAACTCCATGCATGCAGGGGTACGCTAACAGGACTTGCGATTTTTTTTACCGGAACAATAGGGTTACCTGTCCTTCTGGAACGACAACATCTCTTATGCATTGCGAGGATGCATCGTCCTCGAGCTTGCTTTCCGCGGCCGCATCAGCATGGAGAAGGACCCCTCCAGACGACGATTCTCTCCGGCCGATCGAAATATTGAAGTCATAGATGATACCTTGACCGGCGAGGTTTTGCTCGACGAGGCTCTGAAGATGATGAAGCAAAGCGAGAAAATGAGCGTCAGCTCTTGGATCGATCTGATGAGCGGTGAGTTCTTAGGGCCTCTCAATCAATGCTTTTTTTTTTCCTTGCGTCAGCATTGACAGGCAAGGTTGAACAGGCGAAACGTGGAACTTGATGAAGATTGGCTACCAATTGAAGCAAGTCCGAGAGCGGTTGGCCAAGGGGCTCGTCGACAAGGGCATTCTGCGAACGGAAAAGCGCAACTTCCTCTTATTCGACATGGCCACGCACCCCGTTGCCGATGGCGGAGCCAAGGAAGAGCTCCGTCGCCGCGTTCGTAACGTCTTGACCCAACGAACTGTGGTTCTCCCTGGCAACCAGTTCCTGCCTGAGAACCTCGAGTTTCGAAACCTGCGGACTGTCTGCATGGTCTGTGCCGCCTACGCTGCCAATGTTCTGGAGAATGCTCTCTCGTCGCTCGGTCACGAGGCGAGAGAAAGGGCCTTCGCCCAGACTGACGAGCTGCTAGCCGACTATAGCCAATGGCCATTCGGCAAGAAGGCGACCAACAATGGCATTGGAGCGAATCTGCCTCAAGTCATCTCTGAAGTAAGAGCTCCTCGCTTCATTTGGCTTGTTGGGCAGTAAAGGATGGTGATGAACGATGATGATATGCCAGCACCATTACATCTCTTTCTCGCACCATCTTCTTTACTGCTACCGTGGTAATATAGATATTAACAGTCGCGTGCAATAGGAAATGGGCAAGGCCAAGGATAAGGAGCTGCAGCTGGAAGTCGTTGCCGCTTGCCTGAGTGTTTTTACACGCCTCGACTCCCTTCTATAGCCAACTCCCGTCTCGCGTGATATGCTTGCGTCGACGACATCCACCCCGAAGAAAGGGTCGAAGGAGAGTGGTATTCTGATCGTTGATGTTGTGTGTCGCGGCGTCATCACACAAGTCATTGCGATCACACATCCTCGCAATGTCCCTGCGAGTCCCGATATGGTAGGAAGTCGCAATTTCAAGCCATGTTGGCTCCACCTCTGAGCTCGGTGCATCAACTCAATTCAACAAACGCCCTTCTACCAAGACCTCGGACAATGACGGGAAGCTCTGGAATTGAAGAAGACACAAGAAAAAATAAGAAAAATAAGCTAATAAAAAAATGGAGAAGAAGCCGGAGAGGAAGCGAGCGCGTTTGTCGACACGTCGTGGAATGCAACATGACGGCTCGAGATACCTTGGTGTTTTTGGGATCTCTCTTTTCTCTATTTCTCACATACACAGACCTGCAATGCGGTGCCGGGCGATAGGAGCCAAGGAAAACGGAAGATGGAGAATGGATGGCTCACACCGTCACACGGGCATCGCAAGACGGTAGAGAAAGAAAAGAGAGAACAAGAGGAGAAAGGAGAAGAGAGAAGAGATGAAAGAGGAAAGAGAAAGGAGAGGAGGGAAGAAGGGAAGGAAGCCTATTTGTGAATGAAATGCGTCATCAATGTTTCTCTACATGCCAGACAGATATTATCTAGTTTTCATCGATTTCTACACCCGTTTCCTATCGTTCACATTCACTCACGTTTACTCACTCTTGCTCGGCACTTGCTTTTGATCGTATTAGTTGCATTAATGAAGTGAATTACCGCGCCCCAGCAAGCCCCAAACTTTTTGCATTTCCGAGAGCCCAGTCCAGCCTAGCCAGCCAGTCATTGTGTCATTATGACATTATGACATGGCTGTGAGCAGCACATGTCCGCAATACATGGAAAGATAAGACACGAGATATAAATGAAATATACTACAGCTTCAAAAGACCCTGTAGTATGTACAAAAACGTCGTATGCCCAACGCCGACGCCCAGAAATTGGAAGCAAGAGACGATGCAAAACAAGGAATAGCAAATAAAGAACGCTTGATTTCAAAGGCAAAAATGCAATGGCGGCAAAGAACCACGCACGAATGCAAATGAGAACAAGCAAAACATGGAAAGTTATCGTCGTCAACGGAGAAGACTCAGAATACCAAACTCCCTCCCAGAGGCCAAGAGCCTAAGAGCGCAAAGAGGCTCACTCACTCACTTTCGACCACCAAAGCTACCCTCAAAGCCAGGTCGACCACTCTTTTTCTTCTTAGCACCACCCTTCTTCTTTCCAGCCTTGCCAAGCAGTTTATCTTCTCGGCGCTTCTTGATGTTCTCCTCCCGCTTCTTTTGTCTTTCCTTCTGGGCAAGACCCACGCCACTTGCGCGATCCTTCCACTCCTTCTTGCTCTTTCGCTCGGCGGCTTCTTTGCGATTTTTTGCCTTTTTCAGACGAGCCTCGCTGTCGTGAACCTTTTCTCCTTCGGCTTTTCGTCGAGCCGTCAGCCAGACCTCCTTTTCTGAGATTTCGGCGCGCTTCTCGGGGGCCATTTCCTCGAGCCTCTTCTTTTGGTTTTGGACTTTGAGTAGCGCTGTTTTGACGTCCGAGGGGCCCTTTTTCTTGCCCTTGGTCAAGACGTAGCTCAAGTCGTGGGACATTTGGGTCCCGTCTGCGAATGCTACTCGGCCAAAGGAGAACTTGCCAGCTGGGTCCTCGAGCTCGACTGTCGGGGTCGTGACATCAGGAGAATTCGATGCCAGTGCCTCTTCTCTCAGCCTTGCTGCCTCCTGCCTGGCCTTTTTCTTCTCCTCCTTCTTACGCTCGGCTCTTTGTGCCTGTTTCGTTCGTCTCTCTTCGAGAAGTTGTTGTCGGCTTTGCGGGCGTTTTGCGTTGCGGGCAGCGCGCAGCGCTTCGATCCTAGCAGCTACGCGGGCCCGCACTTCGGAACTATCGGCGGGGATTTTGATTTGCTTAGGCTTGTCTGAGGACGAGGGTGAAGTTGTTGTGCTAGAGTGCTCAGCTGTCGTTTCGGCGACAGGCTCGGAATGTTTGTCAAAAACGGGCGATTGCGGTTCGGACTCGGAGGCTGATTCCCCGGTGGCAGTTTCCCCCTTCGCATGGACAGAAAGAGAAGCGGCCTCATCGCTCCCGTCTACCTTGATCTGAGAATTCGCGTCGTCTTTCTCCGTAGCCTCAACTACTGTAGAGTTCTGCTCTGGCTTGGGGGCTTTCTTCTCCGCCTTTTTTTCAGCCTTCTTGTCCGACTTCTTATCTGCTTTCTTTGCGTTTTTCTCAGTCTTTTCTTCAGTCTTTTCCTCAGCCTTGTTCTCAGTCTCTTCCTCAGTCTTCTTCTCAGTCCTTTTCTCGGCCTTTTTCTCGTTCTTCTTTTCCCGCTTAGCCTCGCGCTTGGCCTCTTTCTTTGAGAGTTTGACCGTGTCCTCGGCTGTCTCCGGAGGCACCTCAGTTTGGTCCACCTCTTCTGTCATGAGTTTCTGCTTTTTATTGCTGTCTTCCGTCTTCTTTTTCAACCCATCGCCAGGTCGCTCAGGCTCAACGCCTTCCATGGCCTCGTATGAGTCGTCACTGACATTGTCGTCGTCGTCGCCGTCATTTTCGGCATTTTCTTGTTCTTCCAATTCCCGGAGCTTTCGCTTGTGTTGAGCTCGCTCATCCATGACTTCCTTAGCATTCCGGTTCATCTCGCTGTCTGGGTCAAGTTTTCCTCTTCGAGCGGCAGCGGCTTCCTGCTTGGTCTGCTTTTTCCTGTTCCATTGATTCTGAACGACAAATTTGCGTTAGTTGGATGACTCTGCAAAGCAACATGTCATGCGAGGGAGACGATCGGAAAGATCAAGGCTGGGCATTGCACATGGCACAAGCAAAGAAAGGCCCCATATTGGACGTTCACGTACGCTGGTATCTTCACCGTAGTAGAGTTTGGCGGGGATCAGGCTCAGAAGGCCATCAAAGGCTTTCGCATGGTCGCGCAAGCGATCCTGGTTCTGTCCATTAGCCAAATGCCCCGGCAAGTCGACCTCAGCAGGCAGCAGGGCGAGTTCAGTGCCTGACGAACCTTCAATGATGATTCCGCCATTGCTGCTATGCTGTTGAAATACGGATCAGGGCTGGCTAAAGTCACCCGAGTATATCAGTCGTCTGTAGCGGCAAGACTCTTAGCTACTATCGTTCAAAGCACAGAGACAAAGGACAAGGGTGATGCTCTCGGGATGCCGTGTCGGAGAAGCCCCAAGAGAAACAAGGCGGGCAAAAAAGTTATGCGGCTGCTATCAAGGCGGTCGGCGCTTTTTTCGGTGGTGGACCGTGGTACTCCGTACATCTGGGTTTTTTCCTGCCGCCCTCCCCACTCACCGTGTCCCCACTCGCGCGCCTACACTTTTTCGGCTAGGACGGTCTTGGCGTCTTCTCCGTCTACGCCGTACGGTCTGCCCAGTGCCGTGCTACTGCCGCCATTGGGTCGACATGGTCCTGAAAGCTTCACGCGACTTTAAAGCTTGTCCTCCTGCAAGCACAGCATTGCATAATTGCATCCTATGACTTAGGTACACTCTAATCGTCTATTCAAGTGAACACATCTAAGTTTACTATCCTGAGCATCAAATCCTGGACCTGGTACCTTAAGTTTAGACCCCGCTCGTGAACTCGATGACTAACGGGACGGGAAAGGACTGCGCGCTCAAAGGGCAGCTACTTTCCGTCGAAAACGCACTGTGGTATATCGTCTCCTGATAACATGACCGTCCGACTACAGACAAGTGCTTTGCTCTGAGTTGCCTCGCTCACTTCTTTTTGCTGGCCTTTTTGGGTCCTGCAGCAGCCTCGCGCTTCTTGGCGTCCCTTGCCTCAACCTCTGCTTTTCGAGTCTTTTCTTGCTCATCTCGTTCTTCCTTCTCGGCCTGTAGCTCATATATAAGTTAGATAAATCACAAATTTAGAAGACGAGCAGCCGAATCCGGCGACCTCTCCATGCGAATATGCGGAGTACTTGCCTGTCTTCTTGCAGCATCAGCTGCGCGCTGCTCTCGAATGAGCTTGAGACGAGCTATATCAGCCTTGGCCTGGTCCGTCTTCCCCTCTGCATGTAACTTCATGTATCTCTCCTTGGCGGCAGCAGCTTCCGCGGCCTCCCTCTCCTTACGATTCCCGGGCACGCTCATCTTCTCGACGCCCTCGGCGATTTCGTCGACTGGCTCAACCTCGGCCTGGGTCTGTTTCCGAGCGGATTTCGAGTGGTTGGGGTTAGCAGGCATATCGTCATCGCTCTCGTCATCGCTAGAGGGCAAATCTCCGACTTCAACAGTACGGAGCTTTTGTTTGGCAACAGCAGCCTCCTTGCGAGCCTTTTTCAGTGCCTTGCGATCATCCCGGTTCTCAGCTCCAGCAGCGGTCTTCGCGGCATCTGGATCATCACTGTCTTCCTCGGAATCTTCCTCAGAGTCTTCTTCCTCCGCGTCGGACCGGTCTCCTGCATTATTGGCTGCCCACATGCTGATTTCGTTCCCATCGGCATCCACAGGCTGGAGTTCGCGAGAGAACTTCTTGCCACCTACAGCAAGAGCCAGTCAGCCAGCCATGTTACGAAAAAAAGGGGAGTATTTCTTTTTTCTTGTCGTCAAGCTTTGTGCACTTACCTCCTCTTGAAGGCTTGTTATACTTTCCCGCACGGCCACGAACGCTTGCTGATGGGCCGCCTGCCATGATGACTGAACGAGAGCGCGGCGATTGAAAAGGGGTTAGGCTTTGTTTGTGCAACTCGCGGCGTCAGCAGCAGGTATTTGCTTTACGTGGGCGAGCAAGTAATAATAAGAAGCAGGTGCCTTGGTATGTAGGTATTAGGGACGTAGCTGCTGCCGCGCAACAGACAGAAACTGAAAGGGAAGGGCACCGCCTGGTGGCAATTGAAGGCGGGGTAGCGGGGTCCTCTGCTGTTGTTCGTGAATCGTGCCTGGGCCCTGAACTGCCACGTACGTACCAGGTACATACACCAAATGGAACATGGAATTGCCACGGAAATGGAATTTTCCTGTGTGCCGGCCGTAGTATGCTGGTTCTGAGACTGTCGATGGATTGAATCGGGGGTTTGTTTTTTTTGGAATTCCCACATCATGCCTTCCGACAGCACCATTGCGAACAAGCTTTGGCTTAGCCGCTCAAAGTCAGAGACTTCACTGTTCACATCCCCCTTGAATCATATCGCTCAAAGATAGAACAATCAGTTGAAATTTGAGTCAATTTTACAGGCGCATCTGACCTAGGTATCCGGCGTTTAGCTCACCGATTCCATGATCATCATTGATCAAGTCACATCAAGTGAAAGTCCCTTTGTTTCAACTTTCACGGACCCCTGGACAGTGGATCCTGGTTCAAACCAGTAAGAAGAGCGGCATTTCAATCAGCGGCAAAGCCCGGACCCGGCTTATCCTTCTTCCCGACCCAGTTTTTTTCGTCGGTTCAGCGCACTACTTTTTCACCCTTCTTCCCCTCTCATTCCCTTCTCCTTTTCCTTCCTTCTTCAACCTACTAGAAAAAATTAATCCTTCATATTCACTCTGGCTTTCATTTCAATGGATGCGACTGGAGGGGAAACTGGAGGAAAGAAGGGACTTCAATCGTTGATCTTACCATCTGCTCTGCATGCGTCTTGTGCGCTCGTGGCTCAGATAAATTTTTACTCGACGGCACATCTCACATCATGAATCTGTATATTGTCCCTGGTTGGCTGCCACAATGGGTGGCCACTTGCCAACTGGTGAACTTGCGAATTGGGACACCTGGAGCGTGCGAATCGCGAAATACATATGATGAAAGCCCCCCTAAAATTCGTAGCGCAGCTGACACGACACCTGCCTGACTTGTCGACTTCTCCATCCGCTCATCAGCATGAGCCCAAGCCTCAAGGCGAAGATGCGTTACAGTTTTCACTCCGTAGTCACGCCATAACTTTCCTGGGCATCCAGATGGGTAAAAGTTTGCACCATGCAGATTATCGAATCACTCTAGTTAGGCGTGACTCGTGAGCCTAATGTCTAGTACATACATCAATATGCGCCATTGCGGATGATACCTAATGAAAGCAAACGCATTGTAGAAGTCCCTGGATTTCCTACAATCGACACCTACGTTGCTGCATTACATTAGGTAGGCAGCAGGCTCCTTTCCTATGTGGCTCTCTCCTAGCTCGCAATGCTGCGCATGCACCCTCACGAAATCTGCTTCTGCAATTCACTAATCGCATCATGGCACTCTGTACAGATGCCAGAGTCCATCTCACATAGGTACATATGTACCTTTCTAGCTTTTCTGGGTTGTAATTTGTACGAGAACATATGACAGACAGTAGAACAGCCACTTCAAGAGGAAATGGGCGTGGACGAGCGAATCGTATCATGACCTGTTTCATCTCTCCGCCTACCTCTCTCTTTCAGTAGAATGCCTGGAGCATGTCACCGAGTCGTTGTCTCTTCTTGCTTCGTAGAAGAATAGGTTCTTGCGAAACACTTGACGCATCACTTCTTGCACGCTTAGTGCATGTTGTTCCCGCTCGCGGAGGCACAGGCGTGAGCGTACCCTTCTGGTTCGCAATGCCGCATCTGAGAAAGATCTTTTGCCTTGTCGGGCAAAACCTTCGGAGGACATATATTGGAGTGTCTATGGATTCATTTCGGCCGTTATGGCCCAAACACAGACTCACCATTGGCCTGGAGGGCAAGACATAGGGCCCGGCCAGTGCTTGCGTGTCAATATTGCATCCGAGAGAACGAAGGTCCTCGTCGCCACAGGATTGACCGATGAGCGAACACAGCCAAAAGGCCCAGGCCTCAAACGGCAATGTATGACAAGATGACAACTCTATTTTTGAGGCGTCGAGATCCCAAGTTGGCATGCATGCTTTGGTCGTGCCGGTCAAACAGTCCAAGAGGGGTGGGGCCTGACGGTTGGTGACAAATTCGATGGAATATCGAGGATCGTCGCAGAGGAATTTGAGATGTGTATCAACTCTTGCGGCCTTGTTTCTCATGTCGATATGTTGAGGCCTCTCAACGGTGTCAAGCATCGTCATGTATTGCCGCAGTGATTCATCCTCGTAAGTAGTTGGCCTACAAAGTTTCCAGCCATATTGGAGAGCGAAGCCCTTAGCATCCTCCCAATCGTTCCAGTTCCCTGTGACATCGTAGACCGCGAGCGAGGGAAACTTTGTCACCCACCTGAGCGAGTCTTGCGTGACGTCCCCCTCAGTTCGTACGCGAAGAACTCTCAGAAGGGGGAAGGGGTCATCTACTTCAGACCAACCTCGAAGTAGTCTATCGCTCACTTCCGGAAACTGAACTCCCGGCAGACCCGCTGCCTGTATGAGTTCTAACGCACCAAGATTCTTCAATTCGGCCAAGCACAGCATTTCATTGGCGCTGAATCGACAGCCTCCGCTGATGACCAAATGCGACAGAAAATCTAATGTTGGGGATAGAAGAGGTTGGGTATAGACTTTGAGTGCACTCGCCGGGCGTTGTATATGTTTCGTAAATCGGTATAGACTAATTGATATGTCTTCATGTGCGTTGGCCATGGTCTTGGAAAATAGTTTCCAAACATGCAAGCACACGCCTCTATGACTTGAATGTTAGTCCCAGGCTCTGCTTGCGTCAACGACTGAATGTTCGGATAAGGCTTATGATACCAGAAGGCCCTTTACTTTTAGGGAAAGACACCTAATCTGATGGCACAAAAGACGCCATACAGGAATCAGGATGCCACGCTCACTGACCTCGCTTCAAGCAGTCTCCAAATGCGCCATAGAAGTCTACCTGAGATGGCTTGCAGATGCGTCTCAGTAATGTCTCCGATGTTGTCAGCAACAACGTGCATCGCCATGTCAATCAAGGAACGCGGTCCAGTGTTTTCATGAGGGGTCTGCGAAAGACATTGCTTCGGGCGAGACCAATCTCGGTCACTGCCTCGGGCGATGAGATCTTGGCATGGTACACTCCATTCTCGATAATTTGGAGCGAAAGGATCGAACATGAATATCGGACTTGTGGTATACGGATGAGCGATGAGCGACGAGCAAGCGAGGTGTTTCAGAATATAGCCAAACGTTACGAGGGCAGAGAAAGAAGAAGTGGAAGGCAAAAAGAAGCTCAAAAAAGACTCTCGAGAAGGCTACACAATTTTCACACGTGAAAGCGCAAGAGTATAGTAATAAGAAGAGACAAGCAGCAGACGATGCACTGTTCGTTCCACAAGCATTGGTTGTGGTTGAGATATCTGGTGGCACTACATAGCTAGCTAGCAAGTTGGTCCATACATTAGGTGCCTAGGTAGGTACATACCAGCCTACCAGGCCCTGTACCTATTACTATATTGACATGAGCTTTGAGTCTTTGACTGTTGAACTGATCAGTGATGGGTAATTACCGGCCACGCCACTCACTTGACGCTGCGCTTGCACTTCGGTCTCTTTCTTTGCAGATGTGCAATCCTCGATTTCCCGGATGAAACATTTGAAAAAGACGCCAACCAAACGTAATGTGTCGGCACGAACTCCGCCTGATTTCACCATTTGTTCGTCTTCAAGTAAGGCCATTTTGGCATCACGGCCCATGACGCCGTTCAAAATGTCGATGGCAAGCCAAAAAAAAAAAAAAAACCCCGTAAGCTTTGTATGCCTTGACGTAGGCACAGTCGCCATCATCGGCGTGCTCCAGCAGCTCAGGCTTGCCATTGAACACCCTGACATTCTTGGGGCGCGAACTTTGACCCGGAGGGGCAGGTCTCCGAGCTGAACCTACGGCGCCGACGAATGCGTTGTGGCCCGTGGGTAAAAGGCAGGGCTGTCTTCCCCAACTCTGCTAACGTGCTCTGAGGAGTGAAGTCTAACTCAGACTCACCAGATCGGTACATGGCTTCAAACGATTTGTTTCCGTCATTGTAACTGTCAACCATCTTGCGGAGTTGCTTTGTCTTGAGGAGCTCGCCCAGACCTGAAGTCTCGACTCCAGCATGACGAGACATGGCCGAAATCCCACTGCTATGATCAGGCTTTGCAGGGATCTGATGTGTTTCAGGATTGGACGAAGGCCGAAACTGTCAAATTGGACTTCATGTTTTGAAAGGCCTCGGAAGCTGAGGAAGGGAAGTAAAGACACAATCGTGCCATGAATATGTGACACGTACATTGACGCACCAGGTTGAGCGACGGCCCCAAGGGCATTTACACATGAAATGGAGGAAGACATTGTGAGATTCCGATCTCAAAGGCGGCTTCGAGCTAGTGTCCAGACAGCTTGTAGCAACCTGGAGACCCCTGCGACGTCTGGGTCTACAAAGCGCGTTCTAGCTTCAGGAGCAAGCACTGAGCGTAGTATTAGAGACCGTCGACCGATAACCAGAGTCATTGCTACGGTGTGGTCGTCTATAGGAAACTGCACCGAACTGATATCCTCTGGGCCGCAAGTGCCCGACACGGTGAGGTTCGTCGCGTGTAGCGTTGGCAAGCTCTTCATAATTTCACGACCCCTGATGTGTGTGTTTAGACGATAAGACAAACCCTGTTATTGCAGTCACCATGTCAGATGACCAACGGAGGAAACTGAATACTGCGCTGCATGCAGATTCCAGCAGTCTATTGAAAGATCTGCCAGCTTGTAAGTCTTCCCACACGGGTACTTCTGTTTCCATCTTCTTCTCTTGTTTCTCGAAGAGGGAGAGAGAACACTACACTTCGTGTAGACTAAGTCCGTTGCATATACACCAGGTTGGGGAGGGTTTCTTCAGACGTTACTCAACAAGTTTGAGGCGTTCTAACTTGTCTTCTTTCCAAGGTTTCTTCAAGGGTAAGACGCAATGACGCGTGTGGCTCAAACACCTACTTTTTTAACAGAACATCTAGATAAAGTACGGACATACCAAATCGCGTCTATATTCGGCACATGTACAAGCAAATATATAAGCATCACATATGTTTTGGGGATACGTGGAGTTAAGTGTGTGCACACCCTAAAGAAGTAACATCGTATAGTAATTGTGACAGCGCAACACCCAGCTATTGAAACGGAAAGTCTGCACGATGATTGGGGTTGCCAAAGTACTCTTCCGAACCAAGTGCTCTTTCCAACGAATTGATCATCATATGATGTTCTATAACTCCTGTCGTTCTGGGCATATCGCATGGCATGACATGACTATTCAGTCCTGTCTCTTCTGTCACTTTTGACAAACCCACGCAGGCCGGGACGAGCCTCTGACATTTAGGTTGTCACATTGGTCAAGTTTCAGCCACCACACAGGACAAAGGCCTTGGCTTGGCAGGCCTTCTTCAACGACGGTGATTGTACAACGGCCATATCTGGCAATTTCGAATGACCCTCCCGAGTAAGGAACAAATTTTTGTACGACGCCCTTTACAGAATCTCTGTTGACAAATGGGTTAGCGCGAGCCAAAAAGGTGGACAGAACGGACAGAGGGCAATTCAGGCCACGACTCAGTTGATAGTGATATCCATTTGTGTCTATATGTGTGCAAAGGAGATCAACTTACACCTGCATACAGCAGTACTCGGTTTGTCCCCTCTCTTCCAACGACAGGACTGCCGGAGAGGAGTCTAGCGGGCTGGCATAGGCACGGTATGCCTCGAGAGAAGACAGGGCAAAGGTGCCGAGAATGGTGCTGAACTTCATTTCGAGGATGTTGAGGTAAAAGATCGAGGAGATGTTGGGGATATAATATAATTGATTGACCACTGAACTTGGCATCGGTTTCCCAAAAGCGTGGGGGAAGCCCATAGGTATCTTATGTGTGCATGCTTCGTAATTTTGCATCGCCTCACCCCAGTCCGCCCGGTGGACGTTCATGAATCATGCGACAGCTTGCGCTAATAATAAACGCGCCGCGGTCGCCGTTCCTTGCGCAATTCGGGGTAGGCATGTTGATTTGGACAGTTCCAATGTGCTGCGATGACTCAAAGCAGGGCTCACTTGTCGGCATATCCAGCGAATCGGTACCTACCTACCTAGGTATCTCTCCTTGAAGCGTGCACTTGAAGTCTTGATGGTACATCTGTACTCTGTACGGAGTAAGAAGATCTGAAAGAGAGACGGAGGAGGGACAGTCCGGAGTTGCCGCCAGTGGCGCTAGAAGCGGCTGTGGCCCGTGGGTCATGTCCTGCACATGAGGTAAGGTTAGGTAGGTAGGTACTGTACCTTTTGTAAACAGTCTCCTCGCTGGTCTTCTCGTAGGTAGTCTACATCTTCACGGAATTTCAGTAGAACGTTACAGAATCCTGTGAGGATTGCCGCTCACCCTTTTTTGTCCTTCATCTTGTCCATTGCTTTCTGAAACATTGGCCTGGTACCATAAGGAATCTACCTACATACAAGGACGAATTACGAAATACGAAATAGAACACGCGAATTCCAAATCATTGATCATGATAATGGGGGCAATCGAGAATCAAATTGGCATAGGCAGTGAGCAGCAATAGCATTTGTTCAATTTGTAACCACTGATCGATATTTCCTCCAACGCTTTGATGCTTGCGCGTATCAAATCTTCCAACAATCGAACAGGAAAACCAGAGCTCTCTAACGATACATATAGAAGTACATATACATATAGAAGTATAGTTGATGCACTTTGCACCATTCAGTGAACTAGCTGGACTCAAAGCTGTGTAGAAAGTTGCAAGGTACAGCTGCGAAGGTAAAGAGCCTCCGCCACAAGCGGCGGATTGGCATACATAGCATTCTTCCGACGCTTATCATACGTCCCCAACCTGTCGACTTTCGCCATGGTTCCATATTACACTCATGTAGTACAAACCATGGCATAGCATGATCATGCAGCCCTATATCCCATTTTCTACTGGCAAACACTCGCAGCCTGGACCGTGACCTGAGGATTTAGCTCTGCTGAACAAAATTGGGTTGTTCCCCTCCACTCGCTGCAGCCGCCTTGGCTCGGTCGCGTGCGGCCTTGAACGACGGAGACGATGCACGCGCCGAATGAGGTGACATCTTCTGTATCTCCGAACCAGGGAACAAACTTATTCACCACGTTGTTCATAGATTTTCTATTGTTTTGGTCTAGCGTAAGCCAAAAGGTGTAGACAAATGGACAAGAGGTGCCTCAGGCTCTAGCGCTGTCGACACCATGTATGTGTATATTTGTAGGGTCTCATTATACAGGAACCCCATTCTGTTACACAGGAACCCCAACCGCCGCGACCGGCGATATTTTGTCGTACACGTGACCATCCGCCCCCTGCATCTGCTTTCAATTCTCAGCAGACCCTCCATCATCCGAATTCATACCATCCCATCGCAGTTCCTCACGAAGCTTTGTATGTAACGCCATTTTTCTCATGTATGAAGCAGTTGCGCCTACGGCTAACGATATACGAAGCGCGTCTACAGTGTTCTCACCATGGATCGTGCCTCTGAGCCAGTCCCCGAGCAAGCTTTCGAGCCATTGCAAACATTTGAGTCGTACGAAGACGCGATCGAGTCAGCCAAGCAGCTAGCTTCAATTCAAGGCTACAGCCTCGCAATCCAGCGGCGGACGAAAAATTCCGAGGATGTTGTAAGCTCTGTTCGTTTACGCTGCTCGAAGGCATTCAAATTCGTTCCCTACGATACCGGCACGCACCCCTCGAAGAAGAGGCGCACGAAAACTCGCAAAGAGTCATGCCCTTTTCGACTTCTCATCGCCCGTGATGATCAAAACCGCTGGTTGATTACGCCCTCACCAAATGCGGATGCGAGGAAGCATTCCCACGAACCGGATAAGTTTGGATCGTTTGCCGCCGACCGAGGGAAGATTGTGAGAAGGCATGCGGCCTTCATTCTCACTCAGTGGAACTCTCGCGTGAAGGTCTATCAGATCCTTTCAGGCCTCCGACAGACAAAGGATCGTGATACTTGGCTCTTGAGGGGCCAGGATATCGCAAACTTCCTTCGAGCTCACGATCGAGCTATGCTTGGGGGACGAACCTCGATTGAGTGGCTCATTGATGAGCTCCGCGAGAATCCATATTTTGTCTCAGCCTCTTGCACCGATGATGGTGGCCGGATTCAATGCCTTTTCATCGCTCCACGAAGCGGCATCGATCTTCTGAGGAAGCATCCGGACGTACTGCAGTTTGACTGCACCTACAAGACCAACAAGTTCAAAATGCCTCTTCTGAACATCAGCGGCATTACGAACACGAGGAAAACATTTTCGGTTGCTGCTATATTCTTACCCAACGAGGTCGAGAGCACCTACGCATGGGCTCTCAGTCAATTGCGCCAGCTGCTACATGATGAGGCTATTCCAGGCCCTCGCATTATTTGCACGGATCGGGAGAAAGCGATCATCAACGCCCTGAGTAAGATGGAGCCTTTCAACGAGTGCCCCTTGCACATTTGCCGCTGGCACGTCAACTCCAACGTTCTTGCAAAGACGAAGGGGTATTTTGGCCCTGCAAGGAAGGGGCCAGACGGGAAGATAGTCCGTGATCCCCTATTTACGGACTTCCTCCACGCATTCTCCGAACTGACTTACGCACCTACGGTGCCAGTGTACGAAGAGCGACTTCAGGAATTTCAAACTCATGGTTGGCCCCCTGCCGCAGTCAATTACTGCCTCAAGACCTGGATTCAGCCGTGGGCCGAGCACTTCGTGACCGCTTTCATTGATCAGCACCGTCATTTTGGCCTCACAACGACGTCGTCGGCTGAATCAATGCACGCAAGTATCAAACGGCACATTTCTGGCAGCACAGGAGATCTTCGATCAGCAACGGATGGCCTTGTCTCGTTCTGGAAGGCGCAGGGCGCTAGAATACGCGCGGAAGAGACTTTTGTTAGCGGGCGGTTTGGTACTGACACGCTGGGTGTCTTGTACTCAGAGCTGAGGGGTAAAGTGAGTGAGAATGCTCTTTCCTTGATTGTCAAGGAGTTAAGGTCGCTTCAGAAGCCCAGGCCCGGAGTCCCGATGCCTTCTTTGCCATGCGATTGCGGGATTAGCATTGGTCTGGGCCTTCCTTGTCGGCATCGCCTCTTCCAGTACCAGGAACAAGACGTTCCCATCCCTCTTGAAGCCGTAGATCGATTCTGGTGGCTCGACCGGACGCGGCTTTTGACCGGAGATGATCTCCCTCTTGGACCGTACGATCCCTTAATCGTTAAGGGCAAGGGGAGGCCGAAAGGTAGTCTTGGTCTAGGCTCACGATCGCATCGACGCGACCCGACGCTGCTTGACAGAGCTCTTAATCAGGAGCGCAATGAAGCATTGCAAAATTCTTCATCCGCGCCGTCATCATCAGCGCCTCCAGTTCGAAACCGAAAGCGACGTCTTCCACATCCGGAGTTTGCTGTCCCAGATGCGCCTAATTCGCCTTCCGCGATCACGAATGCTTCGTCCACAATCAAGGCTTTGGAGTGGCTGGACGTTCATGGGGATACGTATGAGGCTGGTACGCAGATGCCTCGCGCGTCTCAACGAATGGCGCCGCCGTTGGAGGACCCAGAGGCGCCATTCTCACTGGGAGGCTCGGGAGACATCATCTTAAGAGATAGTGAGGGGTTAGCAATTGAAGTCGAGGATGACGTTACCAATGAAGCGGAAAATGAGGCTGACATTGCAGCTCATGATGGCACAGGAGGCGATGATGTCGCCACTCGGGAGTATTGGGATGGTGTTGCGCAAGAACATTGGGAAGTCAATTAAGCATTTTGTATTTATTTTCAAATTTATTTTCCACATTTCAAATTTACAAGTCGATCAATTGATCTTTGAAGCATTTGCCCAAGTATCGTTGTGCGGAATGGTCACGTGTTTATGACAAATATCGCCGGTACCGGCGATTGGGGTTCCTGTGTAACAGAATGGGGTTCCTGTATAATGAGACCCTATTTGTACACAGAAAGAGCAACTTACACTTGCACACAGCAGTACTCAACTGCCCTCCCTTCCAATGACTGACCCAGGGAGTCGGAGTTGAGTGGGCTCGCATAGGCACTGTAGGCCTCGAGGGTAGAAAGGGCAAATGTGCCGAGAATAGTGCTGAACTTCATCTTGTGTATGTTGAACAATTGACGAGCTTGCTTCCTGAAAAAGTTGAAGTAGTTTATTAGAATGTAGTAGAGGATGGGACAATAGAAAGTTGTGTGTTCGCATTTGGGGGGGGCACCCGTGCTTTATTGCGCCAAATGAGAGTCAAACGCAGTCTCGAATACTACGGAATAAGAAGCCGGCATTCGCATCTCCGGCCGGCTCAATAAACGGTCAGGCGACACTTCTCGACTCTCGGTCTCGCGCTATTCCCACCTCCGTTTCTTGCGCCGTACGGAGCAGACATGTCCATTTAGGCAATTGTTGTGTGCTACAGCTAGCTAACATGTTATCAGTTGACAATGACATACATGATACCTAGCTTGGTTGAGAAAACTCACTTAAGTTGTCGCTCCGGATCCAGCGGATCGGCATCCCATGCTTGGAGGAGTTGAATCTCCTTTTTAGCGTATTCTGTGTACTCCGTACTTGATGGTCATTGGAGGTATGTATCACACAACATGGAATATGTACCTAGGTACCTAGGTAGCGGATGAAGTAAGCGGAAAATATGTCGGATCTGGATTCTGGCGCCAACGTCGTGCCACACATGAAGATCAGGGAGGAAGAGTCGGACATGTCACATAGGTATAGCTTCATCCTCTCAGCAACCGATTGTAAATAGGTATGGTGACGCCGTGGGCGGGCGAAGGGGCGCGCTTCGCTTATTGCAGATTCAACGAGAGCCAATCATTTCGCCAAGCTTTCATGACTAAGCCATAGAGATTTGAGAGCCTCGAGTGTGTAGAAATGCCAACAACGAGAGACAATGGAAAAAGAAACAAAGTCAGACAGCAGAGAGCGAGAGAAGGGTCAAGGAGCCCCGGAAGCCTCGGCTTGGTACCCCATAAGATTGAAGGCATCAACAATCCTTACAGGCTATGTACGGAGTATGTACGGATACCTACCTACCTAACGATTACTCCGGAAACCCACTAGAGAATCCTTTCGCTCTCCGTGTCCCGCAGAACACTCGCCACGTGTGTGGATTTGTATGTACGTAGGTACATACCTACATTAGGTATGACCGTATGAGGTACCTAGGTACCTACAGGACATGTAAGTTGTAAGTTGAAGTAACCAACGACACTGATGGGCCAGCATGCGAAGAGTCGCGCCTCGAAACAACTTGACTCAGTGCTTTTACGGAGTAGGTCAAACTGCTTCTACGAAGTATGTACCTAAAATTCTGGCTTTCGGCTGCTGCTGCTTTGCGGGGGTGGAGCCATTGGGTTCCAACTTCTGGCCCGTACTCCGTAGAGACTGAACTTTATTCAATACTGGTGGGGATTCAATTTCATCCCCCCTACCTACCTGTAAGGTAGGGGGGGATGAAATTGAATCCCCCACCAGTATTGTATTTTAGCCTCCAAGGTTGCGTTCCACTTAGATACGGACAACGGTATCTACACTGGCCGCAATATAAAATATGAGCGTTCCCCGACAAGTTCATCAAAGTCCAGACGTTAAATATCCCTGCTACGAATCAAATATCTCCAATTGTTCGATACATATACAACATGAAGTTCAGCACTATTATCGGCACCTTTGCCCTCTTTACCCTCGAGGCATACCGTGCCTATGCCAGCCCGGTCGACTCCGTCTCTCCGGCGGGTCATTCATTGGAAGAGAGGGCAGCTGAGGCCCTTGAGTATTGCTGTGTGCTGATGTGAGTAGTCCTCTTGTGTACATAGGTACCCAAACCGATGTCCAACAGAGCCAAAGCCTGGACCATGAAGCAACTGCCCCTTGATCTTATCAGTTTTGTCACTTTTTTGGCTTCCGCTAATTTATTTAACAAAATCACAGAGAAACCAGCCAAAGCAGACAAACTAAATTTGTCGCCTGGAATAGACAACCTTCTGTAGTACCCGTCGCCGAAATAGGCGAGTGTGAGTTGAACGTTGTTCAAACCGGCACGCCACCAAGCAAAGGCGGCTGTGCCGAATGGGCGTGGGGAATGTCGATGTGCCCCTTTTCCCTGAACCCTTCGATAACGTTCCCTGCTGCGAGTGTTTGCCAGCACAAATAGAGGAAACATCACTAATAATTGTGCCCATGCTTCGAATGACATTGAGAGAACGGGATTACAAAGGCTGGCCAATTGGGTAGAGCGGCGGGAGAGCGATATCGAAAGTGCCACTCATTGCGTGCATTTGCACAAGCCGCGAACAGCATCCGGACCTTGCGGTTTGGCACTTCGTCTCACGTTGCGGTTTTAGAACGTACTCTGTATACAATTATTGATAAAAACACGCAAAGAATTATATGTACTCGTGGGTGAAACTTTTTGAAAAAAGACACCCATTTCAAAAAGTTTCACCCACGAGTAATAAGATGTAGTGGGTGTCCTTTTTAGGTTTCACCCACGAGTAGGTACCTAACTTATAATCTGACAACCGCGTTGCTGTGTTTGGAATTTGGATGTTTGAAAGTTTGAAAGCCCCACTTCAGGTAGCGCGCTTGGCCTGGAGGCTGGCTTATCAGCTCATCGCCTCGCTGACGAAAAAAAGACCCGCCAAAAATACCAAAAAATTCTTGGTACATACATACATCCGAACGGCGAAGACACGCCATCTTTCGGCGCAACACGATTCCCGCGCGCGACCTCAAACCGTGAATCAAAGCTATGGAATCTGGGTTCAAGCGACGAAAGATAGATCATGGTGGTGCTGGCTTGCGACACAAGAATCTCATCGACTTCGAGTCTCGCAGCACTGCCCAAGTCTCGACGGCCAGCACTTTTGTTCTCCAAACCGATGAGCTGCTCAAGGAGACCAAGATCGATTGCGCCACAACACTGCAAGATGTAGATGCCCAATTATTTCGGCTCAAGACAATCGTGGATTCAATAGAGCCGCATGGCCCCCTCCCGGTGCGTTCCGAATCCCCGGCTTTACCATTGCTGAACTTCGTGTGGTAAACTAACAGGACGGATCAGATTGCCCAAGCGACCAGCAAGTTCGAGAAAGAGCATCGTATTGTGGTGCCGTATCCAGATCCCAAACCTAGCAAAGATTCGCCATACAAGGTTGCCTACTCCAAGCCATCGCAGTGTAATGTGGTCGGGAGCTACGTCCTCAGAACGATGACCAAGTCTCAATCATGCGTGGGAATTGACATGGTGGCGCAAATGCCAGCGTCTCTGTTCCAGGATAAAGATTACCTAGATATGCGATATTTCTACCGAAGAGCCTATTTTATCGCTCACATTGCTGCGCATGTGCGAAAATCGATGGGTGACATTGTGAAAACCGATTTCGAATATCTTAACGAAAACCCTCTTCTGCCGGTTCTGGTGCTTCGTCTCTTGGCAAACGTGGCCGTCGACGCTGGCAACGCTGCCAAAGAGGGAAAACTAGTGCCTGCCAAGAAGGACACACAGAAGAAAAGCTACTATATTCGTCTAATCCCCTGCGCACCCGACAAAATGTTTCCGTGGTCGAAGCTCACGCCCTCCGCAAACTGCACACGCCTGGGCAGCTCTGATGAGAAGAAAAGCACTTCGTTGGCCTCACCGTTTTATAATTCGACAATCAATGGGGAGATGGCGTTCATTCAGTACTTGAGGGTTCTGGCGCATGCCAAAAACGAATGCCCGGCTTTCTCGGACGCTTGCATCTTGGGGCGAACATGGCTCCAACAGCGTGGATTTGACGGTACTATTTCCCACGGTGGATTTGGCCACTTCGAATGGTCGACTATGCTCGCTCTGCTATTGCAGATGGGCGGCAGAAATGGGCAAGCTGCGCTTTCCAATTCCTTGAGTAGCACAGAATTATTCAAAGCTGGAATACAGTTTCTCTCCATCACGGATTTCGTCAAAAGACCCTTTGCATTTGGCGCATCTGACATCGATATCAAAACGATTCGCGAGTCGGGTCCCGTTATGTTCGATCCCACAAGAAAGATCAACATCCTTTACAAGATGAGCCCATCGTCGGCCGATCTCCTACGAAGTTACGCGAAATCGACTTCCGACTTGCTGGCCGACGAAAATGCGGACAAGTTCCAGCCGACCTTTATCATGAAAGCAGATCTCCCTTTCCAAGTCTTCGATGCTGTCATGGATATCAACAAACTTGACCTCTCCAAATTTGAACACTCTACAGATCGGAGCAGCGCTATTTGGAAATTTAGCCTCGAGGTCCACAGGGTGTTGAAAAGAGCATTTGGCAACCGAGCACAGCTGGTTCACGTGCAACAGCAGCCCACGAAACCTTGGGCGCTGTCTGCCTCGGGCTCAAATCCGCCGACAAGACTCTTGGTGGCAGTTATGTTCGACCCGGCGCATATGCCGCGACAAATGGAATACGGCCCCCCCGCAGAGGAAGAGAAGGAAGCTGCGGCGTTCAGACAGTTCTGGGGCGACAAGGCAGAGCTCCGTCGATTCAAGGATGGAAGTATTCTTGAGTGTGTCGAATGGGGCGCCAAGATGCCGTTTCAGATCTGCCACGAAATAGCTTCCTACTCCCTGAAAAGGCACCTGGGCGTTGCCAAGGACGAAATCACAGTACACGGAAGTGGTTTCTCGTCTTTACTAGGTCTCTCTCATCTGGACAAGGAGGCTTTTGATGCTGCTCGACGCGCATTCGCTACGTTCGAGACTGACATTCGCAACCTGGACGAACTCCCACTTCAAATCCGTCAACTGTCACCCGTGTCACCCCTGGCACGCTACTCATCCATAGAGCCACCTCTACTCGGATACCACAAGGATACGATCGAACCAATGGACGTTAACCTGTTCTTCGAAGCTTCAAGCAAGTGGCCTGAAAACCTGACCGCCATTCAAGAAGCTAAAGTCGAGTTTCTTCTTGACTTTGACAGGCGACTCACCGCTGCCAATGACACCTTAACCACGCAATTGGGCCGCGAGAACAGAGAAATTGGCACGGAGAACCTGGCGTATCTCGACATCATCTATGAAAGCGGTGCAGCTTTCCGACTGAGAATCTACTGTGACCTTGAAGAGACTCTTCTCCAGCGCCAGGTACTCAACAAATCAATGGAAGCCCGCGTCCGAGATGAGGCGGCCGAGGCTCTAGCGGCGTTCAAATGGCAATACACGACCCTTCCCTTGCACACGCAGACCATTGCCACGTTCTGCACGCGTCTGCAACCCCTGTCGCACACGATTCGATTAGTCAAGCAGTGGTTTTGCAAGCACAAGCTGCGCGGACACATCAGCGACGAGCTGATTGAGCTATTCGTGCTTCACGTCTTCCTGCAACCTTATCCGTGGAGAATGCCGTCCTCGCCATCGTCCGGATTCCTACGCACCCTTTCCTTCCTATCGAGATGGGACTGGCGCGAGGAAGCCCTGATAGTTGATTCCGCTGAAACCACAACGACCGAGGAGCGAAACACGATGCGCCGCGCTCTCGAGTCCTGGCGCCAGAGAGACCCCCACATGAATCACCTGGTCATGTTTGTCGCGACATCCAGCGACCATTCCGGACAAGAATACACACGGAACAGCCCATCAAAACTTGTCGCCTCGCGCATGACGCGCCTCGCCAAGGCGGCCTGTAAACTAGTTCGAGATCAAGGCTTGCGCTTGGATCCGGCGAAGCTCTTTGAGACCTCACTCCAGGATTACGACATCTTGCTCCATCTATCCTCCAAGTGCACCCGGGCCCTCGAGCGTGAAGCAGCATTAGCAGCATCAGCTGCATCTCCCTTCAAAAAGCCCTCGCAATACAAGAACCTCGATGAGCGCACCGGTAGAATCCCTCTGCCCACCCGGACGCACCCCACGACGGTCCTTGTCCAGGAATTGCAGCGCGTATATCAAGATTCCCTCATCTTCTTCTCTGGCGCGTCAGATGACTCCGTCGTAGCAGCGATCTGGGATCCCAAGTTGCAGCCACGGCAAAAGTTCCGTGTAGGCCTGCCTTATAACTTTTGCGGAGTGGCGGTCGAAACCGAGGATGAGGACGAGGTTGAGGAAGGCTCTACTTTGGATATGGTGCAGGTGAACCAGAAGGCTGTCTTGTTAGAAATTGCGCGGGCGGGTGGTGATTTGATTAAACGGATAGAAGTTAGCGATGATTGAGTAAGCATATACCTAATGCAGGTCCTGTTTGAACATGACCGGAGTTCTCCTGTTTTGGCGGTTTGATAACTATCTAAGAGAAGCTTGAAGAAACAACTCTTGGGACAAAAAGAAAGAATAAGTCAAGACGCAAATTAAGTAATTCCAGATGCCACTCGTTTGAGTTCATTCAAGGGTAGTACTATACCGCACAAATGTGAGAGGCGGTAATCCATCTACATAGATGCGCCGCTAGATGAAAAGAGTCTATCGAGTAAGGCAAAATGCTAAAAGAAAAAGACACGTCCCCGTTTTCGAATGCTGATTGATGGCGTCACGATCGAGCTTTCTTTGACTTACGTGCAATGTTGGTTATATGAGGTTGTGCTTTCTCGGTTTTTTGGCTTTCGTCTTAGCTTTGGTGTGGGCTCTGAACCAACCAGAGGCGTGTACACAATCACATACACAATACACATAGGTACCTACCTGGTACGTAGCTGATCAACGACAAACCACCAGGGACTTTATGAACTCACTGCAGTTTAGATCCATGTAGCATACCTAGGTAGTGAACACTAGCCTTGCACATCAACACGATCTGGCTACGAAGCCAGCAACGAAATACGCTGCTGCAGTTACATCAATCATTGATCTAAGGACCTTGATCCCCCGAGTCCAAAATATCCAAACGCCGGTTCCGTGGTATATGCTTATGTACAATAAAAAGAATCTGTTTTGTTCCCGACTGGTCTTGCTCTCCTTCCATCCGCCACCCTGTGGTCATCCCCGAAGTCCCAAAAGTTGGGACTTCCTCTACACAGCAATGACGGCATCAACCCTTCCGTCTTTTATCGCCTGTCATCTGACCTCCTCCTCTTCAAAATTGAAGCAATTCACCCACCCACCCACCAGAATTAACTCTTCTTCTTCTCGGCAGCCTGTTGAGTGGAAAAGGAACAGAATTTATCCTTGATCGCTACCACTTCGTAGGTGCCTTCTTGGCTGGCTTTAATGACCTTGCTGTGCTCGTACGAAACTTCATGTCTGGTTTCAATGACGACACTTCGATGGCCTCTCTTGGCATTCGTGCTTCTGGTATAAGTGAACTCAAAAGGAGGCGTGCCCCAGAACTCAAAGAGTATGTCGACCTCGTTACCCTCATGGATGTCCACCCGCGACTGCTTTCCACGACTAATTTGAACGCTTGGGAGAGGATGAATCTTCTTGTGCAGGTTGACTGCCGCCCGACAGTCGCTTGCTTTATCAGAAATGCTGACAATGGTAAAGTCGCCAGGCTTTTCGGCGACACGGCGAAAGTTGGTGGTGGGTGACTTGGCGTTCCATCGACCGTTAAAGTCATATGTGACGTCGAATGGCGGTGTTCCGGATAGCGTATAGGCAATTCGTTCCCCTATGCAGAAGTCCTCCCGGGTCTCCAGAGGGTAGATTGAGGGGGCATCGAACAGCTGGATCTGGACACTGGGTGCGTTGATTTCATACTTTTGCTGGCAACCCTTGGCGTCGCGGACGCGTCTTATGCGGAGCTGTTGGGTGCCGAGACGAAGATGATCTCTTGGAATGGGCATTGAGTATTGATGAGAGTTGATGGAAGGAATGCGATAAACCTCAGGTACTGAGCCAGACTGATGCTTCACTTCAACTTCGACATAGAAGGGTGGGACACCAGTCAAGGCGATGGGAATGCTATCCTCGTGATCCTGCTCCTGCGCGCAGTACTTGAAGGACTGACCGGGCTTCGAGAAGAGCGCCGTCGGCTTGGCATGGACACGCTGCTGCACCACTAGCGGCTTAAATTTCTTATCGCTGCTATAGCGATTATCTTCTAACTCGACAAAGTTATACGTATAATCGCCAGGCTTGGCAGTGTCCATGGATATCGACGCCTTGGATAGTGCGGCATCGAATTCCTTGAGGGGAGACTTTGCATTGGAGCCTTGAGGAGTCCTATGCTTAATCTCGTACGAAACATGATACGGCGGAGATCCTGTGATTGCATTAGTGGTCATATTTAAACGCCAGTTTCGGCACGAGCATGGAATGTTCACGCACCTTGCAAGCCGACCTCAAACCCATCTATGTCGCCTTCGCATACATCTTGCTTGACAAACCCATTTGCGCCCTTTGTCATGCTTTCGGTCTCCACCACGGAGAGTTCAGGCCGAGGATACCAGTCCACACGGAATGTGGAGGCCTGCATGTCCACGGTGCCCTTGCAGTGGCTGTCCTTGACACTAAAGATTTCGTAGATGCCTTGAGATTTGACGGGAATGTAGTCGTTCACGGTAATTGCAGTCTTGACAAAAAAGCTCTCAGACACGTTCAAGTTCCGATAATGTATCGTCCAAGGCGGCTCGCCTTGAAGACGAATAGGCAATCGCAGAGACGAGTCCTCAACGGCCGAGATAGAATGCTTTTGCTCGATCAGACCAAATCCTCCTCGTGGATGTTGACGACGAACAGCGATTTTGATCTGATCTTGCAAAAAGGTGCGACATCCGCGCTTGTCTTGCACGCTGCTCAAAGCAAGAATGTACTCACCACCCTTGGTCAGGACGGGAGTCTTAATCTTGAACAAGGTATCAGTTAAATCGTGCGCTTTCTCCATCGTCCTTTTGCCATCGTACACGGTCTCCCACTCCAAGCTGAACGGAGGATCACCGTTGAGTGCTACTTTGACAACGGCGGCAGAGTCCAGGCAAGCATTGATCACATCTCGGGAATGAACAATCTTCGCCGAAGCCGCAGGCTTTACCTCTTGTTCAAGGACCATGTCATCGCCTGACAAAGCGAGATCACGGTACACGGCATCGCTGATCGATGTAAACACATACTTGTGATGTCCGGCCTTCTTAGGTATGAGTTCAATCTGTGATCGCAGGCCCGGAACATTCAATGTTTGGTGTTCAACTTCGCCATCTGCGATGATGTCGTAATTCACAACGAAAGGTTGAGTTCCTACCAAATCCAAGTCCACACGAAGACCGATGGAATTGCCAGCGCATTTGTCAGGGATCTCTTCGGACCGGATGGACAAATGCGGCTCCAAGGGATTCAGGAGCAGGCACGAAGACGGCTCATCGATCTCGCCCTCGCATAACCCGCTCCACACTGATTTCAGTGTGTACAGGCCAGGCTTAGAGATGAGAGCCCTGTCTTTTGCGTTTTTGGCCGAGTGGTGGTGGATCGAGGATTTATCACCGTGTTCTCCAGTCTTAGTGAGGGTATCGAGGGGCGAGAATTCCCAGGTGATTTCATGTGATGATGTTTGACCCTTAGCGAGGTCCAAATGAACAGGGAGTGCCCTCGATCGGCCCTTTGCCACTTTCAAAGGCTCCCTGAAGTCACAATACTGCAGGCGCACCTTTGGTCGTGCCTTTACGAGGAATTTCTGAGCCAAGCCTTTTATCTGAGGTGCCTTCGCATCTTTCTTAGGCTTCGCATCTTTCTTGGGCTTTTCATACTTGATGACGTTGTTGAAGGCATCATGTACTTCCTCGATGGTATATTCCCATTCTCCTGCAGAGGTAAGAGATTCGTTGAGGCCAACCATGACCGTTGCTGGTCGAATCCAAGCAAAGTCTTCGACACCATCCACTGCAGGAACATTCGTTCCAGTAATGAGAGGCGATGTAAAGCCCTCAGGCTGCAAGCTCTGATATCGAAAATCGTGGTTTTTGCCGTTCACCGCCCGGCTGTATACGATTTTCAAAGGTGGTGTGCCGCGGACCTCGAGCGACAGGTCTGACAAATCGCGAATACACCGTTCAGGAGATTCAGTGTCTTGAAACCTAGCCCTGGGGCACGGAACAACGTAAGTGTCCTTTGCAGTACGCTGGACTTCGAGCTTGTATTCGTCCAAAACTTTGCCGAGGCGGTACACTCCAGGCTTCTTGACAACGTGTTCCCAATAGAACCCATCATCGTCTGGGTCAGCGTTATATTCACGGATGGCTTTGGCGATTTGATTGATCTCTCGGTTCGGTAGTTTCACAGTCTCCTGCTTGTTGGTGTCAAGGTCGATCCGGATAAGCTCCACTTCAGCGGGTATCGTGGCATTCAAGAAGATTGGCAAGGAAACGCCCATCTTATCGTTGCGAAGGCAAAACGGAGTCGCGCTTGGATTTAGAATGGCTGAGCCTTCCGGAAGTATGTTGATGATTTGCTTTCCCATGATTAAAGAGTGGTTGTTCAGAATTCTTGAAATCTTGACATTATGCTCGGATATGGAAATTTCGCGATCGTACAAGACCTTTGCAAATCCCAGGAGCCACGTCTGCCACGGCAACTATTTATAGAAGGTCCTCGGTCAGTCTCGTTTCAGGTCGTATCCATTCTGCTCCCTCATGAAGGGTACTTCGCAGAATGCGAATTACGGAATGACTCACGGGAATGTTAAACATCAGCATGTAATTGAGGACCAGGTGCCCAACAAAGAGAATTATTGAAGTGAACTGCGTGAGCTCCAACCAGGGGATTTTAAGCTCAGGCAATCCGAATAGGAAAGCGAAATCAATAATTATCCATTTGCAAAATAGTAAAAAAGAGGCATCTCCCTCTTCAATTACTTGCAACCAATCGTAAATCTTCCATGCCCATAATATCATGTACACCGCAAAGGCATAGAGGCGCTGTGACGGAGCGTCGACAAAGGTAAGAGGAATCCTGGGCTGGTTGTTTGCCCTGCGCGCGATGGGTTCTTGGGGAGCCAGAGGAAGAGCCGGTGATCTGGTGAAGGGGTCATTTGGAGACACGGCGGCGGCAGGAGTGGGCGTTAACAGAACATCTTGTCGCCGTCGCGTAGCAGGGCCTGGAGTGTCTGGAAAGTCAGACCGCATGCGCGGAGTCCTGTTCATTGCATTCCGCGTTTGCAGCTCCGAGGGCAAAAGCATCGAACGCGAGATGGCAAGTGTGCTCGTGAGGCGTGCTGAAGACAGGCTTTGCGGAGGCTCAGAGCAGCGGTAACGTCGTGTGCATCTGGGTGTTGAATGCAGTCTGGGTGCAAGTCTGGATAACAAGCAAGTCCACGATGAGCCTCTGAGCTTGTTGTAGCTTGTTTGGGCAACTTTTCTGTGCCGCGTGCGTGTCTTTGGACGTTGCGGGAAGTGGAGAGGCTGGAGTACCTGGAGTCCTGGACGCGCTCGTGGCTACCAATCGATAAGCCTGTAGGCTGCAGCCTGTGAGACGCTATGTACCTATGTACATATCGATTATGCATGTACTCTGTAGTGAATACAGAGTACGGAGTACAGAGTATTTCTCTTTTATGAATAGGTGATGGCGTCTGTGTCTAAAAGACTGTGAGAATGGCCGTATCGGCTTTCTGTACTATCTACAAAACGCGCCAGCCAAACTCTGTTATGATATGTACGCGCTCTCTCAGATGTGAGGCTGCTATGTGTGTAAATACATACCTAGGTACCTAGGTATGTGCATCATTACCTGTAGGCTGTACCTCCTCCAACGAGGCCCACTACAACACGACGTCAGGCGTTGGACCGCGCGTTGCGTGACACACTGACAGCATCCGAATGCCCCCGAGTCTTTCCAGTTAATGCTTGATGGGATTAATAAGGCACTCGATTTGCTCGATTTGCACCTGTAACAAACGGCCGAATCGCTGCGTGAGCTGAACGATAATGGAGCCTTGAGGTTATACAGAGTAGGTATGTAGAAGCAATCCACTTTCCCGTACGTCGCATTCTCGTCGTGGTTTGCGATTAGATCAGTCTTCAGCAAGCTTCCTCGTCTCCCTTTTGCTCATCGCGGTCGACTCCAGGTCATCTTTGCCCGGCGATCAATTCCCTGACTAATGAGGCTCGTCGGGCTTCCACGATAGACTACTGGAATACGCTTCTTTATATTGCCGGTATATCTCCACGGTCGCGCAAAGTCGGCCGCTCTTATCCATTCGCCAATCCCGATGCTTCCCAGGAACATTTCCAATTCCGGTACCAGCCACCAAGGAATTTGCAAATAGTACCGATGGAGGAGCCGAGAAGAAACCCCAAGCGCAAGGCCTCAGGAGCTGCACCCGATGGTCCTGAGAGTGAGGCGGGCGATCTTCTTCGGAAGGCCTGCGGTTCGCTCACTGCCCAAGACATTGAAGAATGGCAGGGCTGGGGTGAAGTGGAATCGGAACCGGTAAGGACCAAGACCCTCATCCTCCAAGCATATCTACGTAATGCTACGCATTCTTATCGTCCATGCGATGCGAAGGCGAGCAGACCAGCAAGCAGGTGTGGCATTTCTAAACGTTTCGTAGGCTTTCTTCAACGCTATCCTCCGAGATCTGGGTGTGAAGCGTGTTCAAGTACAAGAATTGTTCACCATGGACCAGACTTCTCTAGATGCAGTGTCGTGAGTGGCCCGACGCAATGTACTCAGGTTGTGTGTTTCTCAATTCCCAGTCCTAAACACTGAGAAATTGCGCAGAAAGCCAGTCTTCGGGCTAGTGTTCCTCTTCCAGTATGGCCCTGCGGATGAAGAGGAAGAACAACTCCTTGAATCAAACACTCAATTATGGTTCGCAAACCAGGCACGTTTCCTTCCTCGCGGACCGTCTCGACATCTAGGCTTTCTCTCTAGCCCTACATTCGAGAGGATTCGAAACTGAGATAAACTAGGCCACTCACATAGGCTCTCTAGCTAACTCGTTGAGACTCCCATTCTCAGACAACAGACAACGCCTGCGCTACAGTAGCGCTGTTGAACATTATAATGAATGCCCCGGACATCGACTTGGGTCAGCAGTTGACTGAATTCAAGGACGCCACAGAGAACCTCGGTTCTTCAATACGGGGCCAGAGAATCAGTGGCAACCAATTTATCCGCAGCATACACAACTCCTTCACGCGGCGCATGGATCACCTGAACGCGGATCTGTGTCTGGGAAATGATTACGACGACGCCAAGGCGCAGAAAAAGAGGAAACAGGGTTCGAGTAAAGCTCGGAAAAGGGCTGGGAAGAAGAAGAAAGCGTCTCTCGAATATGGGTATCATTTTATCGCCTACGTGCCCTATGACGGGCTTGTGTGGGAGCTGGATGGTCTGCGTAGCAAGCCACATGAAATTGGTGAGAAGTCTCTCGATTTTGTTTTTTTTTCGTTTCGTCTCTGTACTCGGTGGTAGTATGCAGGCTATGGCGAAGAGAATTCGCGTCTCTGACATGTGTCTGCGTAGGTTCCATAAATGGTAATGACTGGACGACAGTTGCCAAACCGCAGATCGAGGCAAGAATGCTACAGTATGAAGGAAGCCAACTGTCATTCAATCTCCTCGCCGTATGCCGCAACTCATCCGACCATCTCAGCAAAACCATTGCCTCCATGGCAGCAGCCTTGCAAGCAATTGACTCGCGCATGAAGAGTAACACGACATTTGTCGACATAACCTCAGCCGATGAGCCTATATTGATCATTGAGAATGAAGGGCAACTTGCCGAGTACCATCTCTGCCAAGATGATATTGACAGCGCCAGGTTACCCGCTCGGATGAAGTCCGCTTTATTACGTCCTGAGTGGCAGGTAGACGAAGCATACGACATGTACCAGAGTTTTCGTACTCAACTCAAGTCAGCCATCGACGAATTCCGCGCTGAGCTGGCTTCCGCAGACGAGAAAGATCGACGGGTAAAGAATCGGAAAAGAGATTATGGCGGAGCATTGCATTGCTGGGCGAAGAAGTTGGCAGAAAAGGGTGTATTAGAGGACATTATTCGTATGACTTCATGATATACATGCCTACCAGGGATGGCAATATGTAATGGACAAGATCACGTGGTTATGATACTGTGATATTGCTGAGAAGGGAAACGACGGTGAAGATCCCGCTTGCGAAACCTATAGCATGCATAGCATGTAAATCTGGGGAGAATGCATGAAAACATGGCGAAGGCAGGAAGGCATCAGCCTCAACCGCACAGTAACTACTAACAACACAAGATTTCAAATGTATTGTAGTTGACTTGCCCATAATTGCCAAAATAATCATACAGGTGCTCATCAGACCCTACCTGCTAACATGCCCTCGATTAAGTTCTGACCAATACTGCCGATTCCTGGACCTCGCATCCCTAACATGCCGAGTACTGTGATCAAGCTTTGAACGCCGATACCGCAAATTGCAAATTACACCGAGAACCGTAAGACCCTTTTCCTCTGTCGCCACGGACGTCATTTACATTAGTCATCAGGATACTGCTCTTTGTTGTTCGATATAAAGCTACATGTCTCCGCATCAAAGCGCTTGAAGAACTTCCCCGCCATGGGAAACATGTCGTCGGAAATGCGTGTGGGGTCGTGAATGAGCTCAATGTTATCGGGTGAAACGACGTGCGGCTCCGAGCCAGTGCTTGGACTACAAGTTCTCGTGAGGTCAGATCTAGCTCTTCTCCAGAGACGTACGTGTTTGCGGATGCAGACGGACAGAAATTAGGTGGGGTAAAGATATAGGAGGGGCGCGAGAAAGAAAGATGTCTTACAAGCACATGAAAAAAAACTGATTTGGT
This sequence comes from Claviceps purpurea, assembly GCA_029405325.1. NCBI lineage: Eukaryota > Fungi > Ascomycota > Sordariomycetes > Hypocreales > Clavicipitaceae > Claviceps > Claviceps purpurea. Next base: position 3,328,690 of record CM055782.1, on the reverse strand, counting down.
GGCCGGATTGCCGTGCTGTTCTGACCAGTTGGTTGTAGTGTCTCGGCAGCACTGTCCATGTGTCTGGCGAAACTTTGGTCGGACCAGCCTGTGATGACACCAATCCATCCATATCTTCGATGCCGAAAGACTTGTCCAATTTTGAAAGGGATGGCTTGACTTCCCTGTTCTCTTCGAAATACCGGCGGGACTATGTTGTCTTGCTGCCGAAGCAGTTCCCAGTGTTCCCTGGGATCGCGGATCTGAGAGCTCTGATTCGGGTTCGGAGGGTAGTAAGAACTGATATACATGGGATAGAGATACCTTCCCACCAGCCAAGCATCCTCGGGCCACCCCACCGCGGAACGGTGGAGAAGATTTGCTAGGCGATCATGCCATTCGAAAGTATTGCAGGGAGTCAGCATGACAGACGCCCAGAGAGCAGAATACAAAGATGCATCGACGTTCGTGCCGGCACTCCCCCGCAACAGCTGGCTCAATTCCGGATGTGCATTGTCCTGCAACTCCAGGATTCTGGCAAAAGTCGCTTTGATGTTTCGAGCCGTTCTCCGTACCATGGAAATGGGGGGCACGGGTGCCAAAAAGGCCTCCGAGCCTGTTTGGGATTGAGCGAGCAGATTTTGTAAATCGGATGCTGGCACTTCATCGTCGGTTCCATAGGGGTCGAGATACATAGGCTCGGGTTGACCCCGGCCTTCGAAGAGGACATCGTCAAGTGTCCATCCGATTCGAGCGAGAACAATTGCATGAACGTGACTTGGGAAGGCACAGCACTGTGCGTTGATACCCACTCTGGACGCAAGGCTGCAGAATATGGCGCTGGATATGAGGGGTGTCGATTCATGATCCTCATGTCGTAGTGCCTGGCCTATGTAACAATTTCTCAGATTCCGATAATTTCGTTGCGGGTTTTGCATGCCAGTGAGGCGATTGGCGCGCATCCACCGGTTCAACGCCAGGGCTTTCTGTCGCGTCGTATATCCCTCAAACCCTTCGCAGTCGACTCGGAACCGAGCAGCTGTCTCATCGAGCATTTGCGAGATCTAATCATATCCAGTCAGTATTGAGGACACCGGAACAATCGCCACTGATTGGCAAGCCGAGGGAAACCATACGTCATCGATATCACCTGGCTGGTCATGTAGTACGAACATGTCGAAGGCGCCAAGTGACCTCTCCAGCCGCTGGTCCCGCTGGTCGACGACATGAGCGTTAAGCGAGTGGCCATTAAGACCGAGCCTGTACCATTCCTCAACGGCAATGCTTCGGTGTATGCTGTCGAGTATGGCATTGCTGAAATATCTGGAAAGCAAAACAATCTTAGTCACAGTTATGCTAACCACGGGGGAGTGAGTGGAAGGGGGGGCGAGGATTGGAGCTGGCTATTATACCTTCTCGCAAGAACATCTGACACTGATTCATGTGACTGGCACTGCTCCAACAGAAAGTCCTTTGCATCGTATCCCAGGCGACATATGCGCTCCATGTTCTGCAAACGACCCACTTGGGAGGCCAAGACGGCATCGAGAAGCTCGGAGACGAGGCTGTTCCGGGTTTTTCGAAGTATGTATAGCTCCTTCCATTCGACAGTAGCCACAGTCTGACGCAGCTTCTCTTGGAATTCATGCTCAGAACTCCAGTACCTAAACCTGGTGCAGCAATAATATCGCCAGAGAAGACTCTGGCCTCCTAGCCTGTGGTAGCGATGAGCCAGCAGTTGAAAGCATCGCAGATTATCCTCGGGCGACACATGGTAGAGAAGTTGCTGAACAATTTCGTCTGGTATCTGCTCCAACGACATGGCAGCCCATGCGAATAACGCAACTTGGGGGGGCAGGCGGCGGCGGCGGTGGTGGGGGGGCAGCAGAAGGCTTGCTTCAGATGCATATGCTCATGGAGCGCAGACGAGCCTTGAGCATTAGTTGCGTTGCGTCGCGTCTGTGTCGTGTCCGGTCTGGACACCGTCCTCCGTCCTCCGCGGTTCCGCAGTCCGTGAGAGTCGACACAGTCAGTCCGATGACTTCGAGGGACAGGTGCAGTGTACTGGCGCGGTAGGCAAAACAGCAGCTGTTCCGATGAATAGCTCAACTTCACAAAATCGATGAGAGTAGGTACCTGTCATAGCTAGAGCTTGCCAGTGGCTGAATTTTAACGCTTGTTGAGACGTTTTCTCTGCATGCATCTATCCGTGCATGGCAAGTCTCTGGTGATTCGTCGTTTCTGGCCTCGCGATTGGCGTCCATACGGAGTACCTAGGTACATGTGACATAGGTATGTACCTACCCGGGGTCAATTGGCTCGCGCAGACTGCACAGTGCAGTCACAGTGGCATGAACGGCGCTAAGCCCCAACAGGATAGAAAGTAAACACGACTCAACGCGTGCCAACTTCCAAGTGACGTGACGACGATACTTGCTGGATTCACGAGACTCACTAGCATTTTTGTTTTATGCATAGCCTGCTTGCCCTTCACCAACAGCTTAATATATTCCTCTTTGACTTGCCCTGCTGGCTTGCTAGCGAATCCGCGCCTCATTGGAACCTGACCGTTCCACGCCGTCGTGATCGCTGCGCCCGCGTCAGATGCCATGCACCCCGACCGACCCGACAGCTTACGTCGCTAAATAAATAAATTACTCGATGCGACAAGGTTGTTATACAAACTTTCAGAGACTACATTCAAACAGAACGGCGGTATTTCGCGACAGCCATGGTTCAGCCTGGACTCGGCAGTGCGCTCGACACGCCTCGGACAAATGTTGGCGACGCGACGTATCTCAACGGACAACCCGATTTCGCCGATATATCTCAGGAAGCACCGTTTCAATCACCAAATAACAACGGCGGCCTTATGCAGCAGCTCCGAAATGGCCGTTCAAATGGAATAAGTTTACGAACACCCCGGCAGCGAGGGCCGCTGACGGATCGCAGAAACCTGCCGCCAAGTATCGGCGGTGGCGAATTCACCCCATTGCTCAAAGCCAACACGAGACATAGTGCCCGGAAACAAGGGAAAGAGAATAGCGCTACCGCTATGGACGCTGCTGGCCTGGACAGGATTGACGAAGGCGACGTGACGGCGTTACCAAGGATGGATGAATCAATATATGCTGGTTCCCGAAACCAGTCGTACCTGGATAATATGCTGCCACACGTCGACACTAGTAGTGTTGCGTCCACTCCAATGGCCATGCAGCCGCGAAGGGGTGAAAACAAAGGACCTCTGCACGATGGAAACCAGCTAACTCTTCGCGAGCAAGAGAGTGTTATCCATCGTATTGAGAATGAAAACTTTGGTCTGAAGTTGAAGATCCATTTCCTCGAAATAGCGCTGCAGAAAGCTGGTCCTGGAATGAGCGAAGCCGCTCTGAAAGAAAACACGGAGCTGAAGGTCAATCAAGTCACCATGCAACGGGATCTCCAACGATACAAGAAACATGTCGCAAGCGCAGAACGAGAACTCGACACATATCGACAGCAATTGCAGGAACTACAGACCAGAGTCGGAAGGAGGCAGAATGACAACGACGACCGCCTGAGACTGGAACAGTTGCAAAGAGAGCTGAATGACAAAGAAGCACGTGTAAATGACTTGCAGCGTCAGCTGGGACAAAGTCACGACGAAGACGATGAGATCGAGAAGCTTCGTGAAACAATAGAGGACCTGGAGTCAGATTTGCGTGAGAAGGACAGATTAATTACTGAGCGGGACGACGAATTAGAAGATCTGAAGGTGCAGGTGGGTGCAGCCGAAGATCGGGTGAGGGAGTCTCGCCAAAGGATCGCCGAATTAGAGGAGACACAAAATCATAATGAGGAACTGGAAGAAGCCAAGGAAACCATAGAGGACCTTCAGACCAGCATACGCCAACTCGAGGAACAGATGGATGAGTTGAAAGAGACAACAGACAATGCAGTATCGCAAAAAGATCGTGCCGAGCGGGACCTGGAAGAGCTCCAAGAAGAGATGGCTAATAAATCTGTTACGACAAAGGGTCTGTCTCGCCAGATCGAAGAGAGGCTGGGCCGCTTGCAAGAGGAGCTGGACAGATCTGGCCAAGACTACGCGAATCTGGAGAAAGAGCTGGCCAAGGCGAACGAAGACAACGAACAGCTCAGGTCTGATATGGAGGAACTTCGCACGGATTCCCACAATACGCAACGCAAACAGCACTCCCACTCCACCAAAATCAAAGAGCTGGAAACCGAGCTCCTGACCGTGGCAGACGAAAAGGACCTTTTGCAGGAGCGCTACGAGTCTCTGGTTGCTGAATCAGTGACTTATCAGCAAAATGCTGAACACTTCGAAAACGAAGTCGAAGAACTTCGGCAAAAACTATTGGAGGAAAAGGATTATGCGGTCGAGCTCGAAAAGGATCTGCGACAGCAATATCAGGACGAAATAGACCGATTGAACGACGAGATCACAAACTTGCAGGCGGAGGTCCGAGAACGTGACAATCTTTATGACAACGATAGCGAGAAGTGGGAGAATGAGAAACAGGCATTGCTATCTGAGCGTGACAGAGCTGAGGAAAAAGCGGTAGGCCTGCAAAGGACCATCGACCGACTTCGTGAAACTGAAGGCAATTTGTCCAACAAGGAAACGAAGCTGCTCAAAGCTATGGAAAGCGAGACAGAGCGCCACAAGAATGAGGAGGCCGTACTGTCTCGTCAGATAAGCGATCTCCAGGATGCTCTTGAAACTCGACAAGCGCATTTGGTCCAGTCACGCAACGAGCTCTCAATAGTCCAAGATGAGCTTCGTCAGACTCAGATTGAGTATCAAACCAACGTGAATAAGGTTGAGACGCTGCAAAACGAAATTGAGATGCTTCGATCAAAGCCTACCATACAAGGAACACCTGGCCGTATCAATGCTGCTAGCAAGGATTCCCAAATTCTTCGCGACCAAATCGCCAAACTAAAATCAGATCTTGCCGCTACGCAGGGTGCCCTCGCGGAAGCTCAAGCGAGTCGCGAGGCTCTTCAGGAGCAATTGCATCAGCAGTCTTCCCATGACAACGATACCCTTCAAATTGACCAGGAGCGTCTTGATTTGAGAACAGCAAAGTTGAAGCTAGATAACGAAGTCCGTCGACTCAAAGATGAATGCAGATCTTTGAGCGAAGGACGAATCGCGGCCGAAAAGGCACTCGATGACGAAATAGAGAAAGCTGCAGCCCAGGAAGTGAAGCTGAGACAGGAGATTGTACAGCTACGGACTAAAATGCGTTCTTCGATGGCTGCCGCGCCGCTACACCAAGACTTGGAGAATGCCCAGCATAAAATCGAAGAGCTTCAGCAGCAAGTCGAACTCTATCAAAACAGTGCGACAGCAAGGTCGTCACGGCGTTCCAATGATGAAGAATGCGATCGCGACGGCCTCGACGTGATGGCTCAGCTGAGAAGAGACTTGTCCAATTATCGACAAAAGGAACTTGACTACTTGCAGCAAGAGACAGCCCACCGGACTGAAGTCAAGCAGTTGAACCTGCAGATCGCGGAGTTGGAAGAGGAGTTGCACGAAGCCAAGATCTCCCAAATAACAAGAGCATCACCTGCTCGAGGCAGCGACTCATATAAGGAAGTCACGACACTAGAGAAGAAGCTCGCCGAGACGCGGCGCGCCCTCGATGACTTGAGGTCACAAAGCGTTGATACAGAGCAGCAGGCCTCACACCGTCTAGAAGAATTACTCAACCAGTTAAACGACGCGGAGGACCAGAAGCTCGTTCTCGAAGAGGTCCTCGAAGAGGCCCGGGAACAGGCCGACGAGGCAGCGGCCCAACACGAAGAGACAATACACTATCTACAACACAAACTCAACAAGGCAGAGCGCGATCGCGATGCCGCTCTTGCTTCCCATGTTAAGACCAGCAAGCAAGGCAAACACCTCCGGAAGAGCCAGGCCGAAATCGCGAACCTCGAGAGCGACGTACAACAACAGCAAGAACTGATCAATAGACTCACAGCCACGGAAGCTGCGCTGAGGCGAAAATTGGAGCGCGCCCGCAGCGAGAGGGCTGCGTTTCGGCTGAGCGCGGAGAAACTACAGCGCGACATTCAGATACTCCAGCCGCAGTCCGTAGAGGGCCATGTCGACTCGGAGGCTCTCGATACGGTTGTGCGCGCAGCGGAAGGTGCGCAAGAACGACACAAGAAGGAAGTTAGGGGCATGGTGATACAGATGGAATGGATGCAGGCTCGTTGGGAGCGCGAGGCTTCACTTCGATCTGACGTGGCTTTTGCAAAGAAATTCGTTCAATTACAGCTCGATGTTGCGAATGCATGGTTCGTATTCTTCCCCTTCCTGCCTCTTCTTCCCATTTACCTTTATTATCGCGCAACACTTCGCAAACTGACAACTCATGGGGGAACGTCCAGCAACAAGGCCCAGCTACGCGAACTTGAACACATTCGCAAGCATCTCCTCCAAAGCAACAAGCCGCTCGCACTGCCTCTGGCCCGCAACAGCGCCCTCGAGCCCAACAGCTCGAAACCTAGTTCAATCCGGCCTTTTCTCACCATGGCTCGCTTCGTCGCGCGAATGCGTCTTGCGTCGCGGACTTGGGCTAGTCAGGAAGAGGTTCGTCTGAAGCTGGTGGCTGCGCGAGATGAACAGAAACGTGTCAAGAGAACGAGATTGCTTAAAGTAGTGCGGACGGAGGAGGCTTAGCCGAGCTGAAACTGGCATTTTTCTTTCTGTGCATTTTAGAGGAGATGAGATGGAGGCAGAAACGTGAGTGAGCCTAGATACTTGATGCACGAGAATGGCGTTGGGGGATATTTATTTGTTTTGGGATAATGATTGTTTGTTCAAAAGGGAGGTATACCCGAGTTTATATAGCCTTCGCTGTGTTCCTTTTTTATTTGTCACAGACGTCTCCTTGTCGCTTGAGTCGCATGCCCTTTCTTGAGCATCCTGGTGATGATTGATCGACGAGCTACTGATTCATTGTATTGTATATTTCATCTAACTAGTTGTTCCACCTGTTCATGTTCTTTTGGCAAGAGTGATGTGTCCACTGGAGGTGAGAGAAGACACTTCAACCAAAAATCCTGTTCTTACGGGCGGGGACGAAACAAATAGAGAACGTGAAAGCTAGCTCCAAAGTCTATGATAGCGAATCAAGCGTGTGGAACGGGATTGTGTGATCTGATCGGGTGACTGATCGGGTGAAAAGCGTGCAGCCGCAGCCGCAGCCGCTGGCCCAGCCTCACGCATCTACATTTGAAGGAATCTTTTCATGATTTCCCCGCAGCGTCTGTCATGGTGACATATATGGTTGTAGAAAGTGGCCAATGATATAGAGAAGGGGAGAGGGGGGTGAATGGTATGAGGAACTTGGCTGGGTGGCAACTTTATCACACAGGGCTGCTGGTATTTATTCAATGGTATTCTGAGACACAAACAAAAGACGGAGAGACAGAAGGATGTAGCGTCATCTTACGTGAATATATATTGACGATCAATACAAGACGCCCGCTGGCATAAACACTAATCTTCAAAGAAAGGACTTCCAACATACAAGAAGGAAGCATGCAAGTGAGACAAGTAACCAGAATAGCCAGGGAGAAAGACTCGATTCCATCTCTTCCAGTTATATGATATATCTCGCTCAAAGACTACTCTCCATGTACACCATATCTTGGAATGCATGAGCTTGCCAAGAGTCCTGCCTCTGTGGCATCATGTCTTTTGATAACCTACATGACGAAAAGAAGATTGGTATCTAAATAAGGAGTAGCAGGTTAGGTCTTGCATCGCCCACTCGTCGGATAAACTTGGACTTGGTGAGGTATACTCAGCGGGTGGCTGCAGGACAGCTGCGGTTTTTGGGTGTATTTAGTGGCCAGTTCATCTCTGATGCTGTTCAGAAGCTGCACGTAGCTCTGCTGGGGGTTTTTCTTCAAGGCGTTCATAAACGCCCACGACATGGCGCCTGTCGCTTGAGATGCGATGGTAGCATCGGCACTGTAGACGGTGTTAGCAACCGACCAGTCACGCTCTTGTCTTTGGCTACGGTAGACGGTTGTAAGCGAAACTAAAGGGGAAAAAACGCAAGATACTCACGAAGTTTGATCATCTTTGCTGCCAGAAAGCATGATGACATCCGCCGGAGAAGTTTTGGTGGCAAGGGTGCGAGCATACGCATCGTCGCCACTTGTAGCCTTCTTGAGGAAACTCATAATGTTGGTGGCCACACCGCCTAGGTCGCCCTGGCTATACGAGGAAATAACACTCAGAAGACCTTGGCCCGCTTCTTTGGCCAGATTTGGCTCTTTGAGAATTCCTTGAGTGGAGTAGATATAAGGCAAGTCCAAAGCAGTTCCTGAATGGCACGAGTCAAAAATGGCGGTTAATCTGACGCCACCTTGTAGAGGCGTAACCATGATGCGATGCATCTCATCGTCGGTTATGTGGCCGGTGAGCCTGAAGTCCACAGGATAAATCACTTCGTCATATCCATCTGCCTCGTCACCATCCAGATCCTTTGTCTGTCCGCCATGACCTTGAAGAGAGAGGTTAGCTACAAGAGGAAGAACATGGCAGGAAAGGAAGAGAAGGAGTCAATTCATGTGGTACCAGAATAGTGGAAGAAGAGAGAATCATTCGGCCGAGCATCCTTGACCAGCCAATGCATGGCCCGTAAGATGTTTTGTTTAGTCGGCTGGCTCATGGGATTTTGTTGATCGTCAGTCAGGATCACCATATCTTCACGCCTGTACCCAAAATGCTCAGCAAGATACGAGGTCATGTTTCGAACATCATTGATGCACCCTCGTAGTTGGCCACGCTGGCCAAAATAGTTGATACCGATAAGTAAAGCTTTTCTGCGGCCTGTGCAGTTGGAATAGCGAAATGCATAGCCGTCAGGGGCGCCAGAGCCAAAATGTTGAAGCCCTGTTGGAGGTTGAGGTGGGTTACTATGCCGTGAGCTGTAGGCACCGTGTTGTTGATGCTGTGGCTGCGGCATTCCTATCTTTCTGCTTAATTTCTATCCTAGATGATAGTTCAGGAACAAATAGGCCGAGTGATTTTCATACCATGACTTCCACCGGGGTGTGATATACAGTCTGAGGGTGGTAGTGCTTGGCTATACTGGCCGACAAATTGCTGAGGCGGAGGGGGGCCATGGAACTGGATCAAAAGCTGTGAGTACTCGAACTCTAAAATCGGGCAAGAGTTTTCCCGCTTCGCCGTTCCTGCAGTACTCGAAGACGGTGCTGCCATACCTGATATGCAAACTGTTGAGGAAGGGGTTGCTGGTAGGCATAATTCGGCTGAGGTGAAGGTTGACCTGGCGGGGAATGAGCGGGATGCCCTAGATGTGGTGGCGGTCTATGGCCATATCAGTCGAGTCAGCAGGCGAGAGCAAAACCAGGAATAACATGCGCCGAGTCCTGAAGTCGGTTGAAGCATATCGAGCAAGGAGGAGTTGTTATGACCTGAAGTAGTTGCCCTGGTACTGTTGCGCGCCATGAGGCCCGCCTCCACCGCCATGGCCCGGGTACGCGGACATTGTGTGTTGAGGCGAATTGATTTATGCCAAATTTGGCTAGGCGTTTCAAGTACGAATTAGAGAAAGGTGAAAGTGAGGAGACGAATTGCCGGGCAACTGCCAGGTGACGAAACGGAGGTAGGTCGGGATATATAGAGCGCGCAGAAAGCTTAGCAGCTGAGACTTCCGTCAAAGTCGAAATCCGCATCCGCGCAGCTATTAGCTTGCCTGGGATCTTTGGCTTCTCGTCGCATCAGGTGCGTACGAGTAAGTCTGGTTGGCAACAAGGCGCACGTACTGTGACTCTGTGAGCGGCTTGGGCTCAGCGGGATCACAAGATAGCACGGGTAGTGTTGCTAATATGAAGCGCTAGCGACTGTAGAGGGTGGACGCCGCAAAACGTGGACTAGCAAATATTAAAGCACTTGCGTCGAACGTCGAGCAAGGCGTTGTCAAAGACTGCTGCTCTCTGGACTCTGGAGGAATCAGTGCCAGCCACGGTACTTACAGGCAGACAGCCGGTAGGTGTGGCAGGCAAGTACCAAAATACCGCGCAAACGCGTCGAGGCGGTCAGCAAGCCAGTGGACTGCTTGGAGCACGAAAGAGGGGGTTCAAGTTTTCAACGACAAGACGCAGAAGGCTGCGCGTGCAGCCGCTGCTCTAGGAGTCTAGCCTACATTTGCAAGACGCGGGACAATGTGGAGGAGTAGGTATTTTAACGTTAGGCGCGGCTCGGAGCGAGGTAGGTACTGTAATTGGAGCCGTGGCTGACCGATGAGTGGACGCGAGTCGCGACAGGCCGGCGAAGGGTGACGGATCAGATGGTCTCTGGCGGTGCTCAGTGTTGCTGAACCAAGGAGCAACTGCGTCTTCATTTGCTTTGGCAACGGCAAATATCGATGACTCGCACATGAAGGCATACGCACATGCGCGTCCTGCATCAGTTTGTTTCCAACTGACTCCTGAGCCAAGTTCGTGGTGCGCGGCAGAGCGGCAAAGCGGCAAAGCGGCAAAGCAAGGCCCGGGGCGCATTTTGCACGTGATGCCCCATCATTTCCCATGCGAGTTGCACAGCGAGCCGCCGACGTGCAGGTAGGTACCCATGAAGTACCTAAGCTCTGATCAGCTCTACGGAGTTAAGGAAGCTTGTCTTTGCGAAGAGCTCCCACAAGTGACTCTCCTCAACAAAAGTGAATATGCCTGCTAAGATTGCCATAACTCTTAGGACGTCATCTACGCAAGCTCCTTCAATTTCAAAGCCTTCTCTATCGTACCACAACTTACCCTGAGTATCTGCTATTCAGCTTCGTCCTTTTTAACTATGTTGCTTCTCCTTTATTAGGGCCTTTCTCTCGACCAATCATACATACCTACAATGCCACTATCAGCATCAAGTAGCGTTCTGAGAGACTGGCCGCGTGGCCGACATTCGTTGCGCCACGATGAAAGAAATATGCTCTTTCCAACTTCTTTCTCGGGACTTCGCCTGTTCAGATCGAAGGGCCTCCATTGTACGACGTGGCATGACATGGTACTCCCTGGCTGATCTATGATCTGAATCGACCACGGCTCACAAAATCTTGCTGATCATTGGCACCATCATATCTCATCTGTTAAACAATCCGAGGTCAAGTCAACACTGTACATGATAGTTGAACAGAACTTCACTTTCGATAGCAGCGACCGAGCCGGACCGCCGATGTGAAAGCACTTACGCACCTATCCAGTTTAGGTATCTCGGCGTGCCAAACTGGAAGACTTGAAGGTCTCACATCAGCCCCCCAGCGGCATGGCCGACAACTGCATACTCGGTCCTGATGGCTGGCTCAGTGCCGGCGTCTCGAATTGGCGTATCTGCAAGGACATAGAAAACGCTGAACGTCGGGAACCCATCCTGGCTGTTCCACTGCCTGGAGCTAATGGAATGCCGACTGCGAGGTTGATACCTGAGCAACCAGAAATCAGAGAAAAGTGCCGAGAGCCCTGATTGTGAACGTCGCGAGCTTATTCGATGTTGCCGGTCTGACTTTTCTCCAGGAACCCCACCATCATGAAACCATTGTAACCCATCAGAACTAATTGCGTGGCAAGTGAAGTCTTCCCGTATATTCATGTGCGACTGTTTGGAAAAACTCGAAGTGCATAGGCTAGGCGCGTTGCGATCTCAGTACATAGCCCGCCTCTGATGATCATAGGCCCCTGCAGTTCAGTTGATAGCTCTGTCTTAGATGAGCGCCTTCTCAAACACTCTGAGGTCAACTGGTGTAGCTAGAAGGTTCGCCAAAGACGGATAGTCCTGCTCAAAGTTCCCTAGCTTGACCACTTGATAGCCCAAGCGTCGGTACCATTCTTGCATCCTCGACTTCACTACATGTTCAAAATTTGTGGTCACAAGTAACTCCATTTGCATGGCCGTGCAACCTTTGTCTCGACAGAAGTTCTCGGCAAAATCGATCATCGCACGGCCTAGACCTTGACCACGATACTTGGGATCGACTGCCAGCATTCCAAAATTACCAAGTCTCGCAGAGAGTTGCTTGATGAAGACGCATCCTACTGGCTGAAGCGATGGTTTTGCTGCATGCGACGTTTGGTTCTTGTCGGCGGGCACGTAAGCGATGGCCAGACATCCTTTTTGAATGAACGCCTTGAGCTCATCTTCGTTTGTTCGGCGATATCCGGGACCGAAGATATTAGCTTCCACATCTCCAAAGGCGTCGTTGACAATTTGAGCAAGGGAAGACACGAGTTGAGCCTTCTGTGCGACTGATGCATCCCCCATACAGATCCGGAGGCCTGAGGCTGGGGCGATTCCAGCAGAAGCCCGGGGCTTTCCACGAACATCGCCTTGAGGAGCTAGTGAGCTCGACGAGGTGTTCTGAATGGGCACCTCTGCCATGATTCACAAATCGTAATGAATAGTTGGGAAGAAGCAGTCACCCATCAACGTAAAGGGCCAGGCGTGGAACTTCTCCAATATCGACCGAGGAAGGTATTCTCGCGATCCGGTATATGCCCCTATTGACTTGACGGCCCAAATCAAGATGGACTCTCAATGGCATGGACCGTCCGGTGACTGCTTCCTAAAATCAGCACTCAATGAGAGACGGCGTATGTGAAACGCTACGGCGCACGGCATAAACGAAGAGATGCTGTTGAGCGAGTCGCGGACGACAATAGTGTGAAGAAGGGGCCACAGAGTGAAGCAAATTTGAAGTGGAAGAGCTGCACTGCCTGTTTGTTCAACGGCTTGCGGGCCCACCGTAACTTGTCGTTCTTCGTTCTAGGAGGTAGCCTCCAGGTCTAGTGCAGTGCTGCCAAGTGCATTAGGTACTGTAGGTACTGTACGGTGACCTGTACCTACTACTAGGTAACCTAGAGGGCCCTCAGCGGGACAAGGAAGTGGCCAGTCGGCTGCGCCGCTTTTTTCTCCGTACGACAACCTGCTGTCAGCCTGTCACCTTTGTCTTCTGTCCTCCTGATCAAGCTAGTAAATCATCTCCCACATCAAAGTGCGACTTTCCAAGTTTCCGCTACTACTTATCAGCCAAGCTTATTTAGATCGGTCACTCCGAGCTTGATGCAACCGCCTACAAGTGCGTTGATGCCTCGTCAAGTGCTTCTCAGAAGCAGCTCCCAACAACCCTCTGTTCGGGAATGACATGCCTCCCAATTCTTCCTACGGGCCGGAACAGCCTGCAGCGGAAGCTGTGCTAGAGCTCCAGAAGGCGTCCCACTCTCTGCACGAGCTGCAGAAAGCAGGCTACATCATAAGTCAACTCCCCGCCACTGAGCTGGAGCGGAAGAAGCGATGTGACCGATGCTCTAAAGGTAAGACGCGGCACTCTTGATGTATTGGACCGGGGGCGAGAAAAAAATGCTCCCGAACCGATGTGTACCACAGTTGGGTGGTCGAAACCAACTTTAGACTCTTCTTCCTAACTCAAGTCTCTAGCGTTGAAGAGGGAGCGACGGAGCAAACCTCGGACGAAGGAAAAACTGCCACTGGCTCCGGTATCGGGAGGTGCTCCGTATGACACTACAGCTCCAGAAGAAGTGGGCGGTGATGCAGTACACGGAGAAGGTGAAGCACAAACTGAGCAGCGTAAGGAGAAAGCCATGATCTGCAAGTTCCACCCAGGTCGTGTCTTCAACAGGGTAATTACACGAATACTTCTCCTATTTCTTCCCCTTTGAATGCATTCGATTCTGTTCTCATTCTTACCTCGAAAAACAACTCTTCCGTCCAAAGATTACAAACAAGGATTGACAAAGGAAATGTAGGCATGGACATGCTGCAACAAGCCTCCAAATTCACCGCCATGTCTGGAACGTGACCATCACGTTCCCCATCAATACAAGCCCGGCGAGCTGGAAAATCATTGGAGCTTTCATAAAACGCCACATGCACCGCTCCCATCACACGTTGCTGCCGTAGTAATTGATTGTGAAATGGGCACTGCGAGCTCGGGAGAGACAGAACTCATTCGCATATCAATGGTGGAGTACTTCACGGGCGCAGTCTTGATAGACAAGCTTGTGTATCCGAGTGTACCAATGGCGCATTATAACACAAGGTTTTCTGGAGTGACAAGACCTGCCATGGAAGCGGCTCGCCGCAAAAACGACTGTTTCCTCGGACGGGATGCTGCTAGAAAAGCTGTACACGATTTCGTGGGGCCAAAGACAGTCGTCATCGGTCATGGCGCCAATGGCGATCTCATGTGTTTGAGATGGGTTCATCGAGTGATTGTCGATACACTCCTTGTCGAGAGCCAAAGACGTCAGCTTGAGCTTTTTACGGCCGAAGCTTTGAAACACTGGCCTTCTGCCGACAAACAGCAAGAGGGGGCGGACGCAGGCGAGGGCGGGGGTGATGACGATGGCGAAGATGAGGGCGAAGGTGAGGGCGAGGACAACGGCAAGGACAAAAAGAGCCGTGCCTTGCGCAAGGAAAGCGGCCTTTCGTTGAAGGCTCTCACGCTCAAGAGACTGAACAGAGTCATCCAGATCCCGGGCCGTGGACATGACAGTCTGGAGGATGCACAAGCTACCCGCGATCTTCTACACTGGTACATGACTAACCCATTCGACACCTTGGTATGGTAAAGTCTCGAACATGTCCCCAAAAATGATCACAAGAAGCGAAACGGATGGGTGGGTTGCTTTGAAAACGAAAGGAGGGTGCCTGGAGGAATGCCAGCTTGTGTCTAGCATGGTTTGAGGAGTATGCACCTAGCAGCGTAGAGATACGAAAGACGATGAATCTCTGTGATCGGTAAACTAGCCAGACGGATTTTCAGATCTTCGACTTGCCTGAAGCGTGCTCTGGAAAAAGAAAAGAAGACTATAGAGAGAAAGAAATCGATCACCTCCCAGACCATACCAAGAATTCAGCAGTGACCTGGATGTAAGTGGTCTGCTAGCAGGCGATATGGGAAGAGAGAATCGTCATCACGAAAGGCTACGATGTTCATTGCGTCTGAAGTTGAGCCTGTATTTCCTTCTGGTCAAGCAGGATAATTTAAAAGGGCGGCTGTAAGCTGCAGACGAGAACATCCGTGGATCAAATGCGAACATGTCGCGGGACAATACGAGCATAGAGTTGTTTCGAAACATTTGTTCATATGAGTATATTCCTCCAACGGACTCTAGCCACCGTCCTTATGTGGCTTATCTTTCCATTCCCGGACTGCCCATCTAGCTACTGGTACGCGATCTATAGTCGCCGAGAGTATTCCAAAACTTGGGCATAAATTACCACAGACACATATACACCCATTCTGCTGATCCTCCACTTAATTTTCCCGCACATCAGACTAAAAGTTGGTATATTAAAGAGCTTGTCCAACTATGATGTGAGGCTCGTCTTCAGCAATTTCTTGCTGCTCCAAATCTACAGATTCCATCGCATGGCTTGTTCCAACACGGTCCCATACAAAAGGTGGTTGCGTCGGCCCGGTAGCGACCACGGCATGGTCATGAGGTCGACTCTCTTGCGGTGCGTTCCAATCGTTCGCATTCACACCGCTTGGGTACCGTGATGACGAGGCGCTACTAACAATGTCGTTGCCATATGGCATAGTGTCTGCGAACTGCGATGGTGGTACTGGAACTGAGACGTCATTCCGTGCAATAGGACCCTCGAATTCCAGGTCAAAGGGATTCGAGCGGAAGCCATCACGGGTGTTGGGAAAAAATTCGAGGCTTTGAATGGATTCCCGATGAGCAAATTGTGGGGGCGCTGGCAAAGCCTTCGAGTCTGAGGTGGCGTTGGGCGACCACCCTTGCGATGCAGAGTTTTGCGAGGTCATGGCATCGGCATCGCGCTTTAATTGAGAAGTCGGCTGCGCACCAAACGACAATGCAGTGGGTGGCAAGGATGAAATATGCATCGGAGCATCAAGGCCGTTGGAATCAAAGGAGGAATTGAGCATCCTATCTTGATTTTGGCCGACGGCCAGATCTCGCTGGTGTCCTCTATCGAGATGGGATTCTGAGAATATTTGCGCAGCTGTGGTGGGCTGCAAAATTTGATGATGGCTTGTCTCATGACGGAAGTGAGCGGCAGGAGATACTGATCGCACTAGTTGCTCGGCCATATCCGGTGCAGCATGGTAGGCGCGGGTGCTGGGGTCCCTCGATATCGAAGTACGGAATGATGAAGAATGACTGCTGGCAGACGGTACTTTTCCGATTTGCTGTGTGAATGCTGTGTAGGCTGGTGCCATATTTCTTGATGCTGCATCTTCGTCGCCAGGGCCAGTAATAGAGCCTCTGGAGGACGCGTTCCATCTCGACCTCCTTTTGACCAGCCAGAATATGAATATGGCAATCGCCAGGCCGGCAACGGACCCGAAAGCTATTCCTGCAATCGCCCAAGGAGATAGTTGAGCATCGCTCTCATGGCTCTCAGGGGCCGCAGTGGGCCCGGCGTGGTCAGAGTTCTCATGCGAGCTTCCCACTGGTGTGTTAACCGGAGTAGCGCTTGCCAGAGCTGAGTTGGAGGCAGTCTCAACAAGCAAAACACTTGCGAGAGTTGGCAGCTGCTCACTTCCTTGAGAAGGAAAAGGCGACGAGATACCCTGCACAAAAGTTTCTAAACTCGTGGGCAGTACAGATGCCGGCACTCCCGTACTGGGTGTTGGTCCAGCTGTCTCATGGGGAGCCGATGGCGGCATCAGAGTACGACTAACACCGCTGGGTAGATTAGGAGTAGGCGTGTCCGAAGCAGAAAAGGCATCTGGTCTGGATACTTGGCCGCTCAGGTTCGGGCTCTGCTGCTGCTGTATCGTCGGAGCAGAAGTCCTAGTCGGTTGCGCAGAATTTTCTACTTGTTGTCGAGCTGGTGGGATGATGTTTGGCGAGCTTTTACCGGCAGGTTGCTGACCCTGTCCCGAATTGATTGGCGAGCTTTTACCAGCAGGCTGCTGACCCTGTCCAGAATTGATTGGAGAGCCTTTATCAGCAGGGTGCTGGCCCTGTTCAGAATTGCTCGAAGAACTGTCATTCTTTCCGTTGTTATTGGGCTCGTTAATGGGTAAGTCATTGTTGGTGGACGCCAGCTCAGCAGGTCGAGCTGGACCGATCCCCGGAGTATCGCTGTGGCTGATTTCTGTTGGACGGGCCAAGCCGTCTGAAGCAGACGTTGTTGTATAGGTGGCAGTTGTCCCTGGTGCACTCGTAGATGTTGACTGACCAGCGTCAGTGGTTGAGGAAAGAAATGTGCTCGACATGATTGATGCAGACAGCACCAGATGTGCTGGACTTAAAGCTGAGGGAGCCTGGTATGTAGTTGTATTGACGGATACTTGAAAGTCGTAGGCCTCAGGGGCAGCGTTTCTTTGCTTCTTTTTGCAACTTCTTTCTCTATCCGATATTGAGGTCAGAAATCAAAAGCCAGAGCTGATAAATCGTCTCGCATACTTGAGACTGTCGACACTGGTTGTATTGGCGTCAAATACCGCTACAGGTCTCTGTGAGTGATTGTAGATTGCCTCCCGTCGGTTCAGTTATGATTTATGCCTTCTCAGCCTAGGCGATACCTTGTTCAGTGATCCTCCTCGTGTACCACGACAGCTACTTGTGCAAACTGCTGAGATATTCGATACCGCACGCGATGAGTACGGTGACCAGGTTCAGCGGTTTTGATTACAATAGAGTTCGCGTAACGGAATGTGAAAGCTCAGTCTGACTCGACGGAAGTGCTGAGATGTGATCAAGAAAGCCCACACAGAAGGGTCCTAGGCTGTGATACGCAACGTATGTTTCAGTGGCCAGAGAGAAGGATTCGCAAGGGCAAGTTGATATTCAGGATGTTCTTTAGAAACAAGTTTCAGAGAGCAAAGGCGGATCAAGAAGTCGTAATCGAACGGCCATATGACTTTGTGTGGTGGCAGAATGTAAGGGCACCTTTGAGAAAATAAGCCAGAAGGGAGGAACAAAAGCACGGAGGGAGCTCAGAGGATAGTCTTTAGACAGCCAGGCCTCTCGACGAAGCCATCGAGAAAGAGACGATGGATTGGGAATCGCAGCAGGGGTTGCGGAAAAAGTCGACGTGCGACACATCTGAGGCCCGAGCCATCGTCAGAGCCCCAGGCTAGAGGCCCATGCGCCGTGACGATGGAGGTTAGGCGGATGCGCGTTCCTGGCGCTTCCGCGCTCGAAACATGCAGAAAGGCCCGTTCCTGAACTTGTCGTTAGCGCAGTTAGACGCGCTCAATTCCGACTGGTCGCCTTTGAGCCTTTGAGGTTTGCGCGCCTTCTTGACAGAAACAATCACCCGCTCCTCCGACAAGACCTCTGAATGTCGCGGTTCCACAAACATTTTCCAAGCAATGTGAGCCAACAAGCGCACCAACATGGCTTCTCAGTCAGCCGTCACAGTGTTGATTTGTTGTTCTGGAGAGGCAAGAGGAAACCAACGAGCGTGACTTTGGATACTGGGAGAAGTTCGGCATGTGCGAATCTCCTTAGGGGCGGGGAGTTCGACGGCTCGGCGTTTCCTTCAAACTGTAGTTAGTTCCGGTGCCCATGAGCTACGTATTGTAGCCTTGTAGGCAGAGGCAGCAAAGAAGGGAGCGGCGTTCCCCGTCGCGAGACGAAACAACCAAACGCTGGTGGTACACTTGAAAGTTGAAACATCATCCCCGACTCCCGACTCCCGATTCCCGACCGACTCTCACGTCACACGTGGCTGCGGGACGGAGATGACTGCGCAGTGCGGAGGAGATACGGAAATGGTAAGGTTTTCGGACTTTTGTCGGACCGTGCGGTGTGCCATTTGTTGGCCCCATCATCGCCAAAGTGCCTGCCGCCTACCAATCACGAGTTGAAGCCCCACAAGGTTGGCGCCATCGGGTCTCCCTCGGCCCATCGAGCTGACATCCCAAGACATGCATATAACATATATTTCGCAGAATCCGTTTCCAATATCAAACAAGCGGCTTGGCTTACTCGTGCACTCTCTCGCTTCCCCCCTCTGACTCTGCGTTTCGTGCCTCACAGGATTCTAGGCCTGGCACTGTCTAGATCGGCTCCCGCACAGGATTTAGCTCTATCTGGCAGAGACAAGCAAGCATCTATTCACACGAGGACAGCTTGTCGGCCTGAATTCACAACTCTAACAACTTGCTCTTGTGAGAAGAAGAGCTATTGCGCCTAGTGTCCCCTCCGTACCTGACTCTCTACGCAAGCATTTTCAGCATCAGCCCGGCTTCATTGGTATCTTTCGTTCAGCTGTGGCCTGCAAGGTGATCGCGCCATAACAGTGAGCTGCTCGAGGTGCAGGGAGGATATCTGCACGACTAGATTTTGTCGAGACTGTCGAGACTGCCTTGACTGTTGCGCCATGTTTGGGAATCTGCCAATTACGCGTAAGTTTATTTCCTTTGGGCGAGCCTCTACGTTCTTACTTTTGCCTACATTTCGTGGACTCCAATGGTGCACGCATCTCATCTGAGTTCACTGGGCGTGAATTTGCGCTGCATTTCCCTACGCACGCTCGGCTCTGGCCTTGAGGCGACATGGACACCAATCTGCACAGAACAAGGCTTTCCCATGATGTCCCTAAGCTTGCTCTGCTTTCTTGCGCCGTTACAATTATGAATCAGTGAGCGCCTAACAGGATCAACTAGCGAACTTTTCGGCCGTCAATCCAAAAGACATACCAGAGCCTACTGAAATCTATCTGCCTGCATATCAGCCCATTGCGACAGATGATAGCGTGCCGGACGATTCGGTATCGTTATTGACTTTGTTGGAAGGCAGTGGACGAGAAACAACGGGCCTGGGGCGCACTAGCTTATCAGCCCTCGGGGTTCATCTAACGCTAGATGCCAGCATCCGTGATCTGTTACCACCCGAAGCCAGTGTGCCAGATTTTGCAAGATGGGAAACGTACACGTCGGAGCAAGCCCGAGAGCATGATCGAGACAATGAGGCTAGGTTGAGAACCACAGGGCCAGCGCCCGGGTGTCATGTATACTTGGAACGCAGAAAAGAACTTGCAAACACTAACGAAGAGGCCTTCCGCACCGTGAGAAGGCTCACACCTCCCAAGGGCAAGCAGCAAGCCAGGCTTGGCAACGCCTACGAGTTCTTTCGCTGCCTGGAACATTTTACGGGATTTTGGGACGATACTTCTCAGTCGCCAGAGCTGCCGCCTTCACCGGAACTGACTGCCTCTGAAGCTGTTGCATCACAGACATCGCCTGAGTCTGGGCCAGAAGAACATCCAGTGTGCATGAGAACTAGCTCAGGCGCCTCCATGCCAGCGCATTATAGACAGTCTCTCTTGAATGCCTTCATTAAATTCGTTGCCTACGATTTCGGATGTAATGTATCCGTGGCGAGAATTGAACCGAAGCTTTATGTTCAGTCGCCCCCAGGAGAACATCATCGCAAGTCTCAGACGCCATCAAATTGCCAATTTGTGTTCCAGTCTCCCGTCACGCGAGAGGCTGCCCGAGCTGGCATTGTTTGTGGACCAGTGGCCGCGGTGAGCGCCAGGGCATCCATCGATTTCACCATACCTAATGTCGAGGCGGCGCAATCCCTGGACTTGGCTCGAGAAATGGTAGCCGCCCTGATCACGGCTCAACACCGGAACCGCGAGGGAAAGAAGGAGGTACGATTTGGGGATGGAAAATGGTGGACCACGAAACCCAGATGGGGCGGCGGTGTAGGCGGGCCTATTGGGCGAGAAATCGAGAAATTTGAAAAGAGCGAGAAGAGCGAGAAGAGCGCGGCCATTACTGGCGATGGCGATTCGTCGTCAGCGGCGGCGGAGCAAGGTCTTGACGGACCAGCAAGCAAAAAGGTCCGCAAGAACCTGCCCATGTATGATAACTATCGAATGGTTCGACCTCCAGCGCCTACGTGGGACAAAAAAGCCAGGTATGAGGCCGTAGGAAAGGTACCAGACGCGCCCTATGACGACATCTTCGTCTTTAGCTCCCTGTTCCATCACATGTCGATCCTCCGAGTCCGGGTGCCGACACGACTGCTTGAAGTCCTAGACGGGTCGCCGGAGCCGGATGCCACGAAGCGAAGCTGGGGCAAAGTCGAGGCGTGGAGAAGTCCATGGTACGACTTTTTCAAGGCGGATCAGAGAATGGCTGCTATGCAGACTATTTGGGCAGTCATGGCACATCAGATGAGAAGCAATGGACGTGAGACAGGGCTTGAGAATTACTGGACAGGCAACGAGTAGAGCGAGCAGGCGCGCGCTGAAGGAAGGAAGGCGACGTATAATAATCAGAAGGGATAGAATAGCGTAGATGTCGTCTAGCGCAAAGGGGTTTTTGGATAAACGCGAGTTGAATTCGGTACGTATTGATGTTCTGCTGTACTGCAGCTGATGCGAGTGACCATAGCGAGATGTAGTTCATCCGTCAGTGACTGGATCATGCTTCCCAAAAAAATCGGCCTTTGAATAGAGTATGAATACGGAGTATGTAGCATGGATGTGCGAATAGTCCACCGAGCCTCGATTTGTATATACATACGAGCAAAAGTACCTAGCGTAGAACCATCCCCATAGTGGCTACCACGACTGCCTCACGAGAAGTCTTTCCCATCATTGTGCTATGGCCGTGCGGAGATTTGCAGTGTCCAGCTAGACAAACAATGCGCTCCATTCCACCTAGCCGCCGTTCCGCCGCCGCTGCTGCCGCTGCTGTCGTCGCAAATTCCCCGCACGGAAAACTAGGTAGATGACCTGAATCATGAATGAGCTAGCAGAACGACAGAGTATACGTATAGTCACCTTGCGTGCAAGTTACGCTCAGGCTCAGTCTAGGATTCCATGTCCGGGCTCTCATTTCCCTCTGAGAGGAGGCCATCACAGGACAGTCGCATTGGGCCCTTCCTCCTCGCAACTGAGCGAAGTTTTGTCGAAGTGGCCAAGTCCCCCCTTGGAGAAGCCGGGAGCGGGAAACAACCCAATGGCTTGCCTTACTGTGTTTAACGTCATGACTTTTGATGGCGTTTTGTCTAGCCGGATGGGTTGGACGGTCAGGACTTATTGGGAGGGCGATTCAGCGTAGCGTAGCGGCAAAGGGGGGGGAGGGTGGACCTAAAGTTAGGTACCTACTTTATGGTGTGCGGTCCAGGCGATGAAGATGCATAATTGTTTCTTCGGGCAAGAGACGAAAAGAAGGAGGGTGATTATCCACGCTCTCTGCTCCTTTACTAAATTAACAGTGAGACTGAGGACGGCTGGGTTGTATTACGCTTTGTTTAGGGGTGGCGCGCAAGGCAATGTACAGTAGGTATCTCTACTCCTGAGCTCAGTCTTACCACACCCTACTATAATTCAGATGGGCTTCAAAAACATCGCACTACCTAGGTACATAAAATGATGCTCATCACCTCAACAGCCAATTCTTTCAATGGAGAAGTCTGAAGCCCCTGAACAAAGATCTCAATCTAATCACAAAGTGTCAGCACTACGGAGTATTGATGCATGGAACGGGGAAGTCAGATACGTAAGTAAAGACGCTGAGCCCGATCCCTTAATTGCTATAATCACAGCGATCACGTACGGAGCGCATGTAGCTTTACCACAATGCCCAAACAACAGCGTCGTCTTGACACTGAGGCTCGAATCGATCAGAATATGTACTTCATGACAGTTTATGCCCGGATTCAAGATGATTCAGCGAATATTATGCAGCGTTCAGGGCTTCGCCCTCTACCTATGTACATACGACGCAAGCCTCCAAGTTCTAACAGGTATCAACCCCCTGAAGCTTTAGCCCCAAGGGATCAGAGGGCGCCACACACCATCAATGACAGTACCTATCGCACCGATCAAGAAACGGGACCTTCTGGGCACTTTAGGAAGTCTGCGCCCGTCGTTAGTTCGAGTTATTAGACCATTGCTATTTTCCATCTCGCTGACATCATGGCTTGCGCGAGCCACACAATTGCAGCATTGCGATCATGTGCGAGGCTGTGACGCGAAAATGATCAGAATCCATCAAGTAGGAGACGCGTGCCGGACGCGGATCGTTCTCAGGGGTGTTCTTAAGACGGCCTAGTACCGTAACTAACTACCTGCTTAATAAGTTCTTAGTTTTCCAATTCTTGAGATCGCAGCTTGACCGAATCCAGGCAGGATCCGTCGCTGTAGTTACCGAACATCAAGCAGAGCAGATTGTTCGAATTTCTCAAATCTTCTGTATTATATTGCATTGAACCGTTTAATCTAGGTCACGTGAATGACATATCCTTCATTAGGCAAAACTGAAGAAATCGTGCGGCGACGCGTAGCGGAGGCGCACATTTCGTGTCTGCCTCTTTATGCTCCATGTTTGTTCTGTCTCTTGCGTAGGCATTATCGTATTCAGGCCATTCGTGGTGCCCAACCACTCGTCCCGTTGTTTGAGTAGTCGATTATGCCATGGAAATTCATTGTATCGCGGAAATGATGAGCAGGGAAAAGAGAAAACAAGCCGACTAAGCCAGTCAGCCAGCCAAGTCATGTGACATACATTGGCAGTCGGCGAGATGCAACATGGCTTGCTGTGCCATTTTTGTCTCTACACGCTGCGGGAGAAATAGGCTTTTCATATTCGATATCAGGCGGCTTCTTCCTTCAAGACTCTATAAGCCAAGGAATCTTTGCCAAATTGATCAACCGCCGCGAGAAAGGTAGAAGAGCAACGCAAGTCCATGTAACATTGGCTGGCTTCAAAGAAGTTCATGGGTTGCTTCAAGAAAGAAAAGGATGTGATAGACGAGGGTGTGGGAAGGGAGAGAGAGAGCTGTGGGATTGCGCGCACCAGGGAACGGTGCTGTGGCCGATAAAACATGTAGATCTGGCAGAGTTGTACGTGCACAGAGGTGGCGAATGCGTGATGACAAAAGCACGCAAGACCCAGAACATTCTGCCGTGAACTAAAAGCACGGGTTGCCGACGACATTCTGCGTTCGAAAAAAAAACCCGCGTCACTGCGCGACTGGCTCCTCAAATGTCAACCTCCGTCTGGCGACGCTTAGAGGAGTGCGCGCTGAAACTGGCCCCCCAGGTGTCCTCCACGGCTTTTGGGCAGGACTGGGTGTTATATTGACAAAATCAGCAAAATCGAAACCTTGGCTAGGGGTAATGGGAAATGGGTTGCCTCCTCCTGGTGTGGTCATCATGGATGAGGGCAGATCAAGTTTGCTGTGCTTCGGTGGTGGTGTAGAAGGCGGCTCCATTCGACCACGAGTCGACCTGACCGCAGGCGATGGCGAGGCGGCAAGATACAACAACAGGTCTGCGCCTTCCTTTCCAGACTTGCCTCCATTCGCGGTGTTCATAGCCTCCCTGCTTCGTTTGCTCCTTAAGCTTCTCGTCTGCATTGGTGGAGTACGAGGAGGTGAGGATCGAATATTGTTCACGTTGAAGGAATGTGCGGGGAGTAACTCGTCGTCGTCGTCAGAGGGTGCGGCAAAATTTGGCGCAGTGAGTGCCGCAGCCATGTTTCGTTGAAAAAAGGACACATCCGGCCCATCAGAAGTAGTAAAATGCTGCTGCCTTCGAGGTTTAATGGGCGAGGACTGCGCTAAACGATGACTCTCTTTCCACGCTGCGTGCGCTGAGAAGGATTTGTAAGTCGTGGGTGATACTCGGGATCGTTTGGATGGACTCGAGGCCATGTAGTCATTTGATATCATGTATGTGCGTTTTCGATGACCCGAACTTCCGTTGCTGGACCCGATGGCATCGGAGAACAGAGGCGCCTTGAGCGGCGAGCTCATCAATGTCCTGGAGGGATAGGGCAAGTCCGAGGCACTCGAAGATGAGTCGGACAGAACATCGCCTTCGCATAATCGCTTTCTGCGCATCTCTTCTTCCAGCTTCGGTTCGATGGAGTCGAGTGATAATCCTTCCCAGCCATGTTTGGCCTTGAACTGCGCTAGGGCCAACCGATCTTGCAATCGACGTGCAATCTGAGATTGGACAATGGAGGATCAGCAACGCTCTGCAGACAACATATTGTCCGCACGAAAGCCGACCAGGCTTGACATGCCGAGTCTTGGCCACTCAAAAGCAGGTTACTTACTTTGCTAAGTTCTGCACGCTTGAGGACGCTGTCCGCAACAGCTTCGGGCTGCTTCTTCCACGGAGATGTCATGCTCTTGACTACAGAGCTAAAAACTCTGCTGAGGTCTACGTCTTGGCCGCGTCTCGGCAAAAATTCCAGTTTTGATTATGTGATCGTATTGCTGCTGTTGCCGCTGAGATGACGATGTATTTGCGTAAAATGAGGAGGTGGTGCAGGAGAAGCTGGAGCGAGAGAGGCGGAACTTGAACTTATTATGAAGGGAAGAAGAAAACGTCTTAGTCGCCATGTGGGTGGAACGGAGCGATTTTCAGCGGCCGTCTGCATGCCCAGGTACATACCTCATTAACTTGGTGCCAGTGGCCCAACCACAGCGCACCTGCTAATTACTGGGCGGGTTGAAGCAGTGCGACATGACTGCAAGTCTGCAGGCTTGCAGCATCTTTCTTTGTTCGTCGTGGAACTTTCTCCGTGTCTCACATGACGGTCGGTCTTTGCTAGGTATGTATGTACGCATTTGCCCTCCCTCTGCAGTCTTTTTGACTTGGTTCAAGGTTGGCTTACCTATTTGCATCCGTCTGCCGATCTACTTAGAAGTCCAGGCACCCAGATATTAACTCTAGGTAGGACAGGACGAGGGGGGCTGGGCGAGCCTTCTATTCTTGTCCGAATCCTCAGAGTTTCATGCACGCGTTCTGCCCTTCTATGCCACGTAATGGAGTTGTTGAGGAGTCAGGACTCAGGACTGTGGGAGCGCATGGTTGACATTTCTGGGTTAGAGAGTCGAGAGTCGAGACACTTCTACGGGACGGGAGTAACTTGTAAGTCACCAAGTCGCCGTCAGCGGGCTACCGATTGTTCTCAATGGTCAGACTTGGCCTGACTTGTCATGCAGTTGCAGATTCCATTGCCGGCTTGATCTGCCGTTTGTTCTCGCAGCATTGCACTGCATGGCTTGGTATGCCTACCTCTCTGTAGGTATATGAGTACAGGCAGGCAACTAACAGAATTCTGATTTCCACGATGCATTCTTTATGGCCTACCTGCGTTACCCGACATGGCGTTTTCATATGTATGTATGTATGTATCAGAAAATACCAAGATGCGGATTTACACGGTCGCTGCCTCACTCACTGGTTGGTGGTGGCAGGGGTTGCTGATCGGATCTCTTCAGGTGACACGAAAGAGGACGGGACAGCACCGCATTATGAGGGGGTGTGGAGCGGGAACAAGAGGACTCCGAATTCATGCGAGGCAGGCACTGATGAGTCTATCTATTCCGTGGTGTATCGTCAAGAACGGGAGGCACCTGTATCCGCCTGGAGATAGGTCGATCTTTGTTTCCGTTCAATTGGCACTGCGCAGAAATACTTTGCACTTTGATTATCACAAAAACGTGAATGGTAGCTAATTACATACTTGTGTAATGCTCTGCATAATTATGTATGTAGTGGTATGCACTCCGTACTCCGTACATAGAGTAGAGATGTATTTTGTATGTACGGAGTAATGTCACTACCTACCTATGTACTGTGAGATCGAAACCTCAGAAATCGCATGCTGGATTGGCCACCGAATCCGGTGCAGCGGGGTACCTAAGGCATTCTTTGAATTACCTACGGGTTCCTACTGACCCACCAATTCCAGAAGCCACCACTGGCATTGAAGGCCGTGGGGAGAAGAATATTAGGAATAAAGGTAGGTTAAGGAATCATGGAAGAGATTAGGTATAATTTATGAGAGAAAGGGAAGAGAGATGAGCACCATTTGCTTGCATGGAACTTCAAGAAGTGCTTATTTTAGTCCGAATCGCAAGATGCCGCGCAGGCCCCAGGGTCAGAATGCCAACGGATGAACGGATGAGCAGGGGCCACCGGGGATCTGCACGCTGCGCAATTGCGTCTTGTCCATTGACCAAGTACCTACGGAGTAGGTACATGTGTATGCACTCCATAGTTTGGTACATAACTGTCAAAATCTACTCGCAAAGATGGCAGGCCATGCATGAGCCAGCGCATTCTGTACGTATAACCACACAAATTACAACTGTCATGTACATAATTTCGCTCAAGCAAATGACATCCGCAGCAGAGTTAGAACTTAGCGCGCTGACTAGGTACATACTATGTACATCCCCAGGATACAGTAGGTACCTATGTACCTAGAGGCTACCTAGCCCAGAGGATGCGCCGTTCGACGTTCATCATGGGCCGCTCTCGCGACCCCCCGAGTGGCTCTAGTGCTCGCTCCGGTCAAGCCAACAATCTTGGCAGCAGCTTTACGACCTGCATGCGTGCAGCCTGCAGACAACCTGTCAGCCTTTCCCATGTGCCAAGTTTGAGACTGACTCTGCCTGCCCTGTTTCTATCTTTCCCGGGATCCCTGTCTTCATGACTCCATGTCGCCAAACAACGCCCATCAGCTGCTCTGGGGCAACGTTGCCCAAGTTCTGCTGCTCTTCACTCCTTCATTCTGCCAATTCTGCCAATGTCAACGCCCTCGTTTCTGTTGTTCATGTGCTTCTTATGCTTCGTACGCACTGATTGCATTCGCTTACGCTCATACGATTCTGCCACATAGGTCGTTTACGCCGAGCGGCATTGTGGTCTCGGAGCCTGCTGTCCTCGTCAGCTCCTACCATCAACTAATTAGGGGACAGATCTCCATCGTCATCAATGCACCTTCATCCCCCCGTTCAGACTCCCCGTTGCTTGGCTATCGAGGCCATTCCGTATTCTTGAGCCCGACTCTCTCCTTTCGGTCCTGGACGGCCTTGCGCTACCTTCTCTCTCTTGCTGCCAGGCTACGTGACACGACAGGCCGTCCAAAGGTGTTCCAAAGAAAGGGGCACGGCAGGACTTGCTACGACATATCATCCGACCATGGCCCCATCTTTCCTCAAACAATTGCGTCGTCGTTCAAGGGCAAGCTTTCGAACCGACACCTCTACCGATGCCTCCAGTGATGGGACCAACAGCCAGGGCACCTCACCCTCGAGTGGCTCCGTCACGCCTCCGTCTGTTGGCCACCAGTCCGATCCTGCGCTTGACTTTCAGATAAAGTCATCCGGCTCGCTGAGGAAGATCCCGAAGCGGACGGTCTCTCAGTCTCGACCGGCCTTGTCTTCTGTCTGTAGTAACAGCAGTAATAGCAGGACTAGCGTTTCTGGCATGTCTGGCCTTGGTGCTCCTCCCGTTAGTGGACGAGACACCGTATCGTTGTCGCAATATGCTCCGCGCGTTCATAATATCTTAGAAAATTCATGGGTTAGTACATTTGTCCCTCATTGACAGCTCGTGTCGTACCCAGGTGCCGTGCTGTATCCTACCTCTGCGAGGCCGTACTCCAATATGGCACGACCAGCTTCGACATAGTGTTCGCCGTTGTCCACCCGTTGCTGAAATTTATTGTCAGGTTTATCAAAAAGTTCTTCTGCTCCATGGCTCCATTGGTGAGCCAGGGAAACACTCCGTTGACGGCACCGTTGTCGTAAGCCGATATGACGACAGTTTTCCGCCTACCAATTGGCCAGTCTGCGAATCTCACTTTAAAGCATTAGTCTACTTACAGCCGGGGCCAAACAAATTCAGACTTGACTTTTCTAGCCCTAGGCTCGCGAACAGCTCCTCCACCAATCCGATACACGCTTCGTATTTGACCGTACATATGATACCAACCATGAATGCCCCACCTCTGCAGTTAGCGATTATCGTTGCAAAGGACTCCCCAGAGACATTTGACGCGCCACCTTCTCGGGTGGAGAGAGAGGGTAACGGACTGGATACGGCAGTGAGGAAGTTCCGCATGGCGGCCTATCTTTGGCAGGCCTTCACAGCAGAGCAGATGTGGAAGCAGAGGCTGGGACGAAGGAGCTTTCGATTTGAAGAAGAATGGGGTTTGGGAACTGCTAATCATCGGGATAGGGAACATGGTACCTTGAGATCCGAGGCCAGGATTCACATCATACGCTCAGACAAGACTGTTGCCGAGATTCGTGGTCTCAACAACGCTCAGGCTCTCAGCGAAGCGACGGAGAAGAATTTACTTTTCAAGTTGGCCGTGGACACAGTCAATGGGCATTTCAAGACCCCCCCGGGTCAAAAGACGTATGTTTCGGCGCTTTTTCTCGACACACACTGGGATCCACACACGAAAACTGTCTCTGGTCACGCGGCAGTGGGGGGAAGCATGGGCGATTTACACATATCAGTATTTGGTTCTCACTGTTTGCACAGCTACCCTTCGACTTTGGAGGAAGTGGCGCCGTCATTTACAGACTGCACTCCAATTGATACAAATTATGTTTCAAACGAAGGCAGTGAGGCTGGGAGCTCATGGGAAGTCGCAAATCTTGGGATTGGAGCTCATTTGCACGAGACAGGCCATCTATTCGGTTGTCCACATCAAGAATCGGGTGTTATGCAGAAAGACTATATCGTCTTCAATCGGTCCTTTGTTCCACGAGAAGCATACTCGACCAGAACGAAATCAAAAGGTGGCCTAGTACAGCCGGCAGATGAGTGTGGATGGCATCGCCTCGATTGCCTTCGATTTCGAGCCCATCCCGCATTCAGGCTACCAAACGATGCCCCTCGAAATGCAGACGACAGTGTTCAGGCCTTTGCCATGGAGGGAGGAACAGTCATTGCCACGGCTATGACTGGAATCTCACATGTCGAGATTTACGGCGATGGAGATAATGTCTGCCACGCATGGCTGGAGTTTGCCACGGAAAATGGCCCAATGCAGCTGCAGCGGCAGCTGGCACTTACAGAGCAAGACTTGCGGGCACGTATGCCCGAAGCCAAGCGCAAAGGACGCATGTCAATTTCGATTAAGTCGCATGGTGGTGGCTCTCTGACTATTGCTGATTATCGCGAATTCACCTCCAAGGGATCCATGGTGAAGCTGGGAGGCAACAAATTGGCTTTCAGAAGCCAAGTGCTTGGTGCCGCGAAAACGGATGACTGTGAGCAGCACAACCTGGTGTTCACGAGTGCCTTAAAAACCGACAAGGTCATGTCACAAGTCATTGCGTATCACAATTCCACTCTTCATGGCCTCGAGTTTGTTTATGATGACAACACCACTCAACTATTAGGCGAGAAAAGAGAGCCTGACGCATCCCAGACGTTTGATTTCGGTGAGCCCCCTTGCTACTGCGTGCTGCATCTTGCATGTGCAGTGAAAAAAGTCCGAATCCCAAACAATCGCAGTAAAAAGTCTCTGTTTCTAACAAGTTGTAGACGTCCGCCGCGGTGAATACTTGAGCGGACTGCTGGTCAGAGCAGGATCTCAGATAGAAGGCATTCAATTATTGACCAGCCTCGGCAGGAAGTCGCCTGTTTTTGGCAATGCCCGTGGCGGCACAGCGTATGTCAACCCGTGTCCACAGTGCTTCCGGCGTCTGAAGTGAATTCTAATGCATCTTACAGTCACAACGTTATACCGCCTCGCGGATACAGCATTTGTGGTATTTCAGGCTCATGCGGGTCATGGGTCGATAATCTTTCTGTATTAATCAAACGATGAATCGAGTTCATTGCTTTCCCTACACATTACTCTAATAATAATCTTGGCCGGCCTATCCTTGCTCTCCCGAGAAGATTTCCGCAGCATAGACCAAGCAACACGACGGTAGATATGATTTGTTTCAACATTGGCATGGCAACAAGGATGTTGCAATGGCGCCTTTTCAGGGTTGGGGTTATCACTTTTCTTTGCCATTTTGAAGGCAATACCGATTACGACTGAGATTGCACATCACAAGCATAATGGTGGCCCGAGTTTTTTGAGGTCAACTTCGTTACGCATAGAACCGTTTGCATCATGCGCACAGACGCCGACTGACATGGAGACGGAGCTACCTATTCAACGGCTCGGAGGTTTTACTGTATATTTTACGCATGACACAGCAGAATTCATTACAGCAAGTGTATTTGCGCTGATAAGGCCGCTGGCCGCTGGAGACAGAAGTCTGAATATTGAGAGTTTCCGCCTTGAAATATGGCAGCTACCAGACGGCCAGAACCTACCTAGGTACCTTAGGTACGAATAGACTAAGACGTGGAGAGTAGGTACATAGGCATAGGTACCTCCTACACGCATGCAACATACCTTAGATACCTAATGACGGGTCACGGGATGAATCATGATGGTCTTCGTGGAGCCCCGTACTTGATCCATCACATGCATTGATTCCCACTTGCGCCTTACTCGTGGGTGAAACCTTTTGAAAAGGACACCCACTATATCTACATACTGGTAGGTAGGTACACAGGTACATAGGTACATATGTAGGAAGGTACTCGAGGTCACAAACCGGCTTTCACTCCTCGGCCGGCGTCATCGTCCAACCTTGCGTCTTGCTTCAATCACCCAGGTTACCTGCACCTGACGACTTGCTCTTGCCTTAATTACGCTTCGCTTTCTTATACCCATCCGCTGCTGCCTGCTTCCTCTCCGTCACACTTCGCAATCCGCAGTACCATCGTGCACCTCCCGCTTCGCGAGTCACCTCACCGCCTTGTCACCACTCCAACGGCCGGGAACATATCTACTACCGAGACCCCTCATCGTCGCCGGTCGAGCAATCGCGATAATCATGTCAAAACGAAGCAGCGCAGCCTCTTTGAGTGCCAGCGGCGACATGAACAAAGCCGTCGGCAGCTCCATTCAGCCTGGTATGAACGGCTTTCTGTCTCGCCGCTGTATACCCTTCCTCACCTCAGGCTGACTTTTCGCGCTCGTTTTTAGCTGTCGACAAGCAGAAGACGCTGCTCGCCGCCGATGTTGGACACTTCTCCCTTGTGCGGGCAATGCACCTCGCCGACCTGATCACGTTAATGAATGGTATAGACCCGACCCTTCATGAGGCTACTCCATGCCTCAGCTATATTATTTTTCTTCGAACACCTCGGGAATGAGTCGCTCGCTAACCGCCTGGTCTTGTCTTTCTCGAGTAGGCTTCTGTGGCGTCATGTCCGTATTTTCGTCCTTGCGCTACTGTCTCAGCGATGGAAGTTCATATTATCAAGTGTGGCTTGCACTAGCCTTGCTGCCGTTTGGTCTGTTTTTCGACTTTCTCGATGGCAGGGTCGCTCGGTGGAGAAACAAGAGCAGTCTCATGGGTCAAGAGCTAGATTCTCTGGCAGATTTGGTATGGACCATGCGAACCCTCGATATCGGTTGGAGAATCGGTCTATGACAGATGCCACCAGAAACAGAGGACGAAGAAAAAAGCCAAGTACTGATCAAATTCCATTTGCCTAGATTTCTTTTGGAGTCGCGCCCGCTATGGTAGCATTCACCATCGGATGCCGCTCTACTCTTGACACAATTGGTCTCACCTTTTTTGTCCTGTGCGGCTTAACTCGTTTGGCTCGCTTCAACGTGACCGTCTCGGTACTTCCTAAAGACGCGACGGGCAAAAGCAAGTTTTTCGAAGGAACCCCGATTCCCACGTCTCTCTTCCTGGACGCTGTCATGGCATACTGGGTCTCCAACCGCTGGGTGCTTGAGGATTTGCCCTTTGGCACCTTGTTTGCAGACTCGGTACTGGAATTCCATCCGGTCGTCCTACTCTTCATGATCCACGGCTGCATGATGACGAGCAAGACGATTCGCATTCCCAAGCCCTAGAGGCTTCCCAAGTGCACTGTGGTAGTGGTACACGCTTCGGTCTGAAGGTCACCCTAACGATTGTAGCATATGCCCGCAGCGAAAGGCTGATGACTTGGTGCCCCTTTCGCTCTATCATCGGGCACTGGAAAGGAGCATGAAGAGTGGTCGAGACAGTGGAGCTGCGTTGGAACTCAAATTGAATGACGTCATTGTTTGGCTAAATGCCATACTGGATCTGAAGCAGCACTACCAAGCAGTGACGGAAATTGTTACACAGCATCATTGCTAGGTTCTATGGAGGCGTGTCTTTGGGCAAAATTGGACAGAGATTTTCAGTATGTCGAGGTTCTCGGCCGCGACCGGGATTAAAATGAGCATAGGTAGCCCCCGAAAGCCATTGACCGTTGATAGGGGGAGGGAAATAGGAAATGATACCCGCGAGTAAGGGATATTCAATGGATGTGCCATTCACGGGTGAAGGTGTACAGATGCGTTCAATCTTATATGATCAAAAGCCTTGTAATATCCGTCACAAGGGTGAGCATTCTGGCGGGTGCGATCTATCAAATCGAGTATTCGATTAGATTAGCTCATACTGAATGACGTGCGGTGCGGCCAGCGTTCTCTCGCAAGCAATATGTAGTTCTCCCCAGATATGTACTCGTGGGTGAAACTTTTAAAAAAAGACACCCACGACTCACGAGTAGTTTAACGCGCGTGAACTGTCCAGAAGCTACAAACGCAGCTCCCGCCGGGGAAGCGTTTAGTGGGCCGCACCTAGGAGTCCTAGGACCGTCGAGATCGTCCCACATTAGGCCCCAGCGCGTTGCGCTCGCTGCGTGAATAACTTGTCGTAGCTGCGACGGAGATGAGAATTCTAGGTCCCTCTTCGGCTCTTGGTGGGACTAACTCTAGAGCATTCACCTGACGTTATTTCTGCAGTAAAAGCTTACTGGGAAGAGGGGCAAGGTCTGCCGCATTTAACTTGACTGTTGTTGTATCTTTCTCAGCGCCGTTTATCACTAGGTAATCAGCAGGGTAGGTCCATAGGTATGTATCTGCGAGGTCGCAAAAGTGAAGCAAGCAGAAGAGACCTTATTTATCCCCAAGAGGCCTCACTTTTTCTTTCAAAGGTCAGATCGTCATGCTATTTCACACGAGAGAAGCCAAGCATGTCCTTGCAGCGCACCGTGAGCGTGGATTGATGGATCATTAGCTACAGGAAGAGAACAAGTAACGAGAGACTAGACTGTTCAATCAGACACATCGAACACACCCGTCAAATAGGAGAGTAAAAGATACTGAATGGCTCAGATTCAAAGTGACATCCTTTCCGAGAACCATTACACCCAACAGAGTCTCAGGAGTCAGGAGTCAGACCGTACAAAAGCCCCACTTTGCCTGTTACAAACGTTTGCTTCAAACACGACGTGTATCTCATGATTCTTCTCATCGGTCAATCCAGCTTGAGAGCTGGCATCTTTCTTCATCACAGGGGCGACGCAGACGAGACGGGTTTATTGAGATCCAGCCTCCGAGATTGAGGTTTCGTAAGGAGCTTTGCACTAGGATATGACGTGAAGGGGAAAACTGATATTGCATTGCTGTGAAGACGATTGGAAAATGAATCGGCAGAAAACATGAAGCATCTCTGTGGGCGTTTGACTTCTCCAAGAGAGCCTTTCTAGCCCCAAAGAGTAGAAAAAGACACGATGACAAGGCGCAGACCTGAACTCAAGTCGAGGCAGCGCCCTTGGTCCGAGGAAAGCGCCCGGGGATTGGCAGATTGGACAGAGTTACGACACTTTCGCCTTCGTTACCGGGGTTTCTGCTCGAGGGATCCATCTGGCCAACAGAAGTTGCAGCTGGAGTGATATGATTCGCAGCATCCGCCTCCGGGACTGCCTGGAGGGCCAGCTCTCGCTGAGTTTCAGATCTAGGAATATTGTTTGATGTCATGGATGTCCATGAAATTGAATACCCATTTCCCTCCTGCACTGGTCCAGTCACATCTGTGATGTTCTCATCACTGCGGGGACCTGGAACCTTCTTCTGCGCTACTACAATTTCCTCAGTTGTTTCCGTTGTAGCAGCGGGAATCTGTCGAGGCACGCTGCTTGTAGGATATGAGGTTCCGACATCTGTCTCATTTGGGTTCTGCGACTCGATATTTCGATGAAGTTGGCCTCCAGAGACAGCGGCGAAATAATGATCATCTTGCTCCGTGTGGGATACGGGTTCGCTCGTGTATGGGTTGATGCCGTCATAGTGCCCTTGCTGACTGGCAACGGCAGCCTGAGACAGCATGTTCTCCATTGGGGTCCGATCGGTGCCTCCATATCCCATGCTGTCCTCCTGGTGGATGTGCTGGACACTCGGCTCATCAAGCACGGCCAAGTATGCCGCGGCGGGTAGGGGTTCGCCAACCGCGTAGGCTTGTGCATTCGAGGGGTGTTCCTGCTGGCCAGAGCTTACACTAGATGGCGAATGCGGTGCCTGTAAGCCTCGCTGAGCGTTGACTTGAACGTCTGATGGGAACCGCCCACCTGGCTGAGGTCGTCGGGAAGCCATGTCCTCTCGTGGCTCTGGGTTTATACTTAGTTGATTCGCAGCGAATGGTTCATCGTCATCTTCATCGACAATTCCATCGCTGCTCATTGATTGGCGAGACGACCGACTCAGGCTTCGGGAATGTGTTCGTACAAATTGGGTCCGCTCCTCGGGACTTTTCTCGGTCAAGGCCTTGATGTCCTCGTACCAAGCCATCATCGTATCGTGGCTTTCGGCGCGGAAAACCCAGGTATGTCCGCGATGCATCGTCCCGGTTTGCCTGCCCTTAAGGACAAACTTGTTTGATGATCCTCCTTCACTGGAGTGGGAGCCGAGTTTCTGTTCAGGCAGATATAGGGACATGATAGGTGCCTGAGCCTTGTCCGCGGATTTGAACTCGTGAAGGTGAGTGGTCGAAAGCACGTACCTGGGAAGCTATTAGCACAGCTGCGCCACATACTGTTCAGGAGCTGGAAGCATCAAATTGACAGCGAGAAGGCAAAGTAAAACAACCCAACGGCTTCTAGCGATTTTAAAGCTGACTTACCATCCGGCGGTGTAACTTTTGAGGTACTTGCTTTTGCGTTCCAGTAATCCGGCTCGAATTTCTTGCGCTGCAACATGGTCTTGGCCTGGATAGTAAATCTGATCGGCGCTCCGCATCGGAATCGTGGGGTCAACGATTTGATTGTCGTGAGTAACGAAATGAATCCACTCCTGGTCCTTGGGCATAGCAATGGGACCTTCACGAAGCTCGTCTACAATTGCATACGCGTTGTCCGCCTCGCGCTTCAGAATGCCGGCATAAGCATTATAAGCCTTCTGGATCTCTCCCACGACTATAGATTCGAGCTCGCGACCAGAGCCTTCAAGGTTCAGATAGGCCTATTTGATCGTTTAGTCGGCTATTAAGTATTGCAGTGTCACACCACAATTTGTGCCTTGTCAATCAAGCGCCTAGCCGCGCGAGATTGCAGCACTTTTGTAGATGGGAAAGCTCGAATATATCTTCTGTTTGTACTACTGACCTGATGTAGATAGTTTTCCTCGTCAACTTGACGCTCGACTTGGCGGTCAACAGCCAGACGCATGAGATATGGATCTTGCTTGCCGGTTGTGGCAGACGAATCAACTTCTGTTTTGTCAAGTACGTTGGCAAGAGCGCGGACTGCTTTGGCAGTGGCGTCCATTTCGCGATCCACAGAATTTTTGAAGTCTCCGGATAAATTTTTGATCTCCTTGATCTTTTGGCTCAAGTCGCTTCTTAGCCCTGTCAGAGCTAAAACGACATCCTCTTCAATTTCTTTTGCTTTATTGGCCTCGTGAATCGCGGCCTTGTGGTAGTTGCGCAAGAATTGCAATGCGTCGTCGATTCCAGCGGATCTGAGAAATTGAGGCGGAGTTGATATGTTATTTGCGACATTGGCAAGTTTGATCAGACCCTTTCCCCTTTGCTCATAGTGAGATTGTATTTCCCGAAAATAAGTGATCAAGTCTTTGAGCACCTTCCGCCAAGCTTTTTGTCGAAGAAAAAAGAGGAAACAAAAAGTCAGTCAACAAAACGTACAGGCGTGCTAGTGGCGCGTGAGGTTGCCTAGGGTCTGAACGTGTTCTCTTTGCCGTCTCAACTAGCAAGTTGGGTAGATGTGGCATTTACTCACTTTGAAACCTATTGGCAAGAACTTCAGTTGGGTTGCCAGATGAAGGAATCGGACAGTAAAATGCACTGTGGGCATCTGCGGGATCAAAAGCAGATTGCAAAGCTAAGCTTCGAACACTGCCAGCTCTATTGCTTCGACGACTGCTGCGTCGCCCGAGGCTGCTGGACCTTCTCACAGACGACCTCTTTTTCAATGTATTATTCCGCAACACGAGTTGTTCATCGTCTCCAGCTGCGAAGCTGCGAACCGAGTCAGAGCGCTGCATCGTAGCCGCTTTCGATCTATGGTCCTGGTCGATGATTGAGCTCCCGCGCTGGCTCGCGTCCCACTCCTCGGTGAATTTGCCCACACGCAACACGGGAGCAGATAGGCGTTTGCTGTCTGTTGTAGGCTGGCGCTGAGGGGATAGCCAGGGAGACTGGGAGCCGCCTTGGTGATGCTGATGAGGCGCGACTGCTTGTTGCTGCGAGGTCTGTACTTGATGACGCAAAGAGGAGCGGCGACTGAGGGTGCGATCGCGGTCAGGAATACGCTGTGACGGAGAGGGTGCCACCGAGGAAGAGTGGCGGTACATGGCAGAATCAGAGCTAATAAAGGCGCAGATGGACGATTTAAGTTCAGCTCATCATTGACCAAAAGTCCAGGGCTTCATGACGAACACGACACTACCAGCGAGGCGCGAAGAAGACCAATCGACGTCTTGGCAAACTGGAACGCCAAAGCATAAGAAGAACGACAACAAGCAGGACGGCTAAGGCAAGTACCTAGGTGAGGTAGGTACCTTAGGTTAGGTACATATGTATGTAAACGGCAGAAAGGGCGGGGCAATTGGCGCAGTTGGATCATGGATAGAGGATGGAGAATGGGAGGGTGTGGACCCAAGCATGAGCGTACTATGTACCTGACCTATGTACCTATGTACCTATATATACCTACCTAGGTGCCTAGAGGCTAGGGCGTCATGGAGTCCTCAGAATCGCAAAAAAACAGTACAGCGCATTGAACTCTTGTGTTCCATTCTTGTTCCATCAAATGGGAAAGTCGAATCCTTCTTTGCTGCCTGTATTCAGGACCATTACGATACAGTATAGCCAGACCTTCGGTCGGCATCCTGACGGCCATCGCGATACCTACATTGCTGGGCCAATCTAGACTGGGAGAGCTCAAACATCATAAGCTACCTACTCGCCATCCGCGGGCCACCAGACTACAGCCCAACGGGTAATACTCATCAACTTTTTGAAAGCACAAGCCACTTGGACTTGCACGTTACGCCGCTCGGATTTATGGCGAAAATGCATCCCTTTCACTCATGAGATACATATGTAGCAGATAGCACACTGCCATGGCCCTGTACCCGCCCCTGAGTAGCTAGCCTTTACACAATGAGTCAATGACGGTGTTGACGTAATGGCTGGCGGGTGGCTGGCGGGTGTGATGGTGAGTCTTGTGTGACGCTGGGCTCGACACTACCTATTACGCTTTGGCTTATCTCGCAATTCCATAAAGACGGAGTGATGCTATTCGCAAGGTTGGAAATGCTGTCCTTACCTATGGATAGGTAGCTCTCAGTCTGGTAATGGCTAGCAGGGCACGGAGTTGGAAAACTGGGTTGAACAAGAGCCGGTTTGCATCATAATGTTCCTCCACAGAAGCAAAGAAGAAGGTTCAAATCAGTTCGAGCATAAGTACCTACCTCCTACATATTTCCTAGACGGTGGAGAGCTGCAGGAATTGATGGCTGATGATCTTCGGTACGGTACAAATTTGCTCCGGATGCAGCAAGCCGCCTGGCAGGACAAGACGTTTGCATCGGCCAGGTGAGAGACACTACCTACCTACAGTAGGTACCAGATCTACGGTACCTAGTGGCCTCATCGCCACAACCGCATTCACGTTCCCCGGACAAAGGCAAATCTCTGGGTACTCCAAAGATTTTGTTTCGATCCGCCAAGGATTGATGCCGCAATGGAAACGCAATTCTCTGCAGTGGCGTTATTACGCGTATGTACCTAGGAAGCTGTGCGACGTTGTCGATGATGGACACACACCCCGCCAGGGTTTACCGTTTGGCCTTGCTGACCCATAAAAGTGACGTCAAGTTGCAGCTCAAGAAGAGGCAGAGAAACGCTCCGACATAAGAGAACAACCCACGTTACCGCGTGTCAGTTCGTCTGAAAGCGACCCCATATTCGATGTGCTTGGCTGATCCGGACGGGAACGCTTCCGAAATACACAAGTGGCTAGAGATTCCGGGGTTGCATTCGCGCCAATTGACAGTTGCGGCTACAACATGTGCTGGGTCGGCAAGCTCTTGTCCAACATGCGCTGCCGGCCGGGAAGAACGAGATGGGATGAAGCGATTTTTGACGCAACCTCTCTTGGTAAAAGCGATGAGCACAATGTAGCAAAATACCAACAAAATACCAACAAAATACCAAGAAGGAGCAGAATCTCACCTCGGCTGGAATAGTCTGTCTCGGGCTTAGTTACAAGCAACGCAGCCAGCTCGGCACCCATGGTGAATGAGCGAAGCTTTCTGCATTTCATTTGCAGTACACACACAAGCTACCAATGCAAGTAGTTATGTATTTGTCTTGTAAACGCGGTTGCTTGCTCTACCACCTTGAATATAGCGTCTCTTGGCTCATTTCGTGAACAATGCCTCCTCAACAGAGGAAGCCGTGGTGCTGAGCACCAATTGCACAGCATGATGAGTCTTTCACAATACATAGTCACTACGCAACATGCTCTCATTATATTCATCAATTCGTATTGTCGTCGGCCCGGTTTTCTTTTTGCACGAAGCCAAAAGACGGTCCACCTAGCCGTCTCTTGAAACCAGATAACGCATGCCGCACCTGACTGAGGTCCACACAATGACCCCCCCTTAGACACGACCGGAAATCAAAGAGGGAAGATCGAGAAGAAAAAGAGATGTTTTCAAGTACCTATATATGTATGTTGCCGAACCGTACGTGGTCCGGACGGGTCAATGTGCCACGCATCAAAAATCGAGATGATGAAAGTCGTCCGCGCCAGATATCTATGAACAGGCGGACTATTGGAGTCGTAAATGCGAGTCTGTGTGCCTCAACAAAAAGACTGTCCAGCTATTCTCGCTGCTTCTTTGATCATTGAGTTATACCAGGAATTTTCCCTCATTCATGACAGGGCCTCCGATCGAATAGTTATAGATCTTGTCCTAAATCGTCACGCCGAGACCAAAAAAGGTGCTTCAGTGGCGAGAGTGAAAACTACCACAAGATCTCTAGGTATGTTAGCATGCGCTGGCTTCGTCTATCGCTTCTGCCGGTGGCTGTCCGGCGGCTCTGGTCCGACCCCACCGCCGCGGTGGTGGTGCCTTTGGCGGAACCCTTTTACCTGGGTCGTTGGAAGCGACATGCAGCTTGGGTGCCTGAGCGAATGGGATGCCATGACGGTGTCTCGGAACGGTAGGAAGTGGCCGTTTGATCTCGGTCGATGAATGGGCAGCTTTTTCGAATGTGTCGACGCTTTCGCCAGTATCCCCTGCTTCGGTTGAGTGTCGACTAGGTGTTTGAATGCCCGGTCGCTCCATCACGCCTGCGACATCACCGACGCTTACGCTGCTTGCACATTGAGATGATGAAAGACTGATGCCCAGGAACTTGCGAGACAACTCGGCGGGTCGTGCTCCTCGCTTGCTGGCTTCGATTGCCTCGATCCAATTGACCTTAGCTACCCGGTCCACTAGTCGCAGAGTCGTTTCATCTGCCGGTGCAAAATGCGCGTTGTGAGACCCGCGCAGGATTCGCAATGCTCGCAGTATCTCTTCTCTTTTGTAGTGAGGCGGCTGATTGAGTTGCGTGTGTGCTAAAAGAGGATACATCACCCGCAGATAAGTGTGACGGAGGGATATTTTCTCGTCGGGGAGATCCATCAAATTCCTGATGATTACATCCAGCAGAACCTGCAAGTCGTTGGTATAGAAATATTCGTACGTGGCCTTTGTTGTGAAGAGGAGATACAGAAGCTTCAGGATGAGTAGCTGTAAGGAGGTCTCTGTTTCTCTATTCAAAAGCAGAATGACATTCTCCCCAAACGTTCTGTACAGCGGGCCGTGGAGGCTCAAACACTTGACTATCCGGTTCGTTAAGGGTTCAGGATGCATGATGGAGTCCAATCCGGTATCTGTAGACGCCATCATGTATTGTTCGTTCAGAACCAGCTAGAAGGAGTCAGTCTGATGCAGGCCTGGCTTATAAAATAAACAGAGCCTACGCCCACGCTGGACCGCACGACGCCATTGAATCGGGAGCGCACCGGCTTACCAGAACACGAATAGTAGGGTAGTGGTATGGATCGTGCACATCATCTGCAACTCCTTCGATGATACCAAACAGGGAATGAACAAAATCATCATTCACAAGCGCCAGATCCTGTAGTTTCAGTCGCTGCACTCTCGACATTTCGTACATCAACTGAAGCAGTATCCGGTGCAAGAGCGGATCTTTTTCTTCCTGTCGCGCAACGATGAGCTCCAAAAGCCGTGGAAAACATGATTCTTCGACCATGGAAGGGAAAACCGACTCGTCGGCGCAGCCATCAAGGAACAAGAGACTGGCTATGGCATGCAGGTGTCCTGCCTCGTCTTCTTGCAAGAGACTATGTATGATCTGCGTCCTGACATAGTCTTTATTTCTATTGAAGATCTCACTCTCCAGTAGCATCTGAGCGCAGGCAAAAAAATCAAAGGGTGAATCTGAAGGTCGGAATTGCAGCTTTGCCGTGATGTCCAGCCACATACGGAGGGCGTCGTCAATCGCTTCGTGGCTGTCGTCTGTGATCAGACATTTGCTCATCTCTGTGAAGGGAGTCGTCAATGCTGTTCGGAACCAGAAGTGTACATTGGTGACTATGCGCTCAGTGGCCAGTCAAGTTCGTACCTGTCAACAATTGAAGTTCTTCTTCGGAACTCAGCGCCCCGTCGATCTCGTCGGCCTCATCGTGGTCAGCCATGGCTGCGTGCTGAGTCGACAAACAGCAATGACGGCATCTGGACTTATTCCAGCCGAGGCACGGCAGCAACTATCAATCGAGTGTTGTGTGCGTGAGGGTTCTCAGGCGTGGCATGCAAAGAAATGAAGCTGCTGTACGGAGTACCTCTGTCGGAGTCTGTACCACCGTGTCATGGAGTACCTAAGTCCTGACTCCTAAGGCATGATGGTGGGGTGCACCGTGTGCAGTGTGCACTCTCCGCATTCTCAATTACCTACGTGATCCGCATCGTTGCGACTTGCAAGCCACCTCCACCAGATATCGTGTTTCGCCCTTCTTTCTTCCTTTTAAAGTTAAGACCAGTTCGGTCTTTTATTTTACCCACCAAGCAGTCATGCTCTCTCATCATCGCTTACCCAAATACTGCAAAGTTATGCTCCTCTTTGGTAATAATCTGAATGAGAGGGGTTGTGGAGGGAAATCGCTTCCAAATGTTTGCGTAGGAAGTGCGTAGAGAGAATTGTTTGTTTGGTACCTGTTATAGTTCTTAACGGCTTATTACTCCCTGCTTTCTGTCTGTCTTCCGCACCTGCCCCTCCTTTGCACTTCCATATTCAAACGAGTTTTTCATTAAGAGGATGCTCTCGTCTACCAATTTCCCGTTGTGTACACAAAGAACGTTCTAACTTCTTGCCCATCAAAAAGACACCGTACTCCTGGGGTATATATTGAAGCTAAACACGAGTTCCATGACTGCTCCTCTCTAGAGATCATGCGACCATTTCGAATCCCAAAGACACTATCCTGCTTGCTCCAACCGATTTCAGCAGATCCCACCCTTGCGGCTCACTGCGGCTCGCTTGATGTCGAATGCGTAGTTCACCATCCATTTTCGACCACTCATGAGTCTTCATCGTACACTTTTACTTTTTCCGCGTACTGTCGAATATTACTGACAATATTATCAGTAATGGTATCGCCCCGGCCGGCAGCAATCTTGAGGATGAGTTCGTTCAGGTTCTGGCGCCCTAGAATGTCGACATGATCAGCAGTTTTCGGCCCGCCCCTTGGATTGAATCGTTCTGGCTCGTGGGGCATTTCCACGACGGTAATTTGTGAGTTGCCAGGGTTGTATCGCTTCATGTGCCATCCACGATTGCACATGTACCCAGTGCTCAGTAGGTTCACGGTCCCGTCTCCCTCTCCCATTACCACTCCATGATCGACTTCGCCCTCCGT
The DNA here is from genome assembly GCA_029405325.1 of Claviceps purpurea. Taxonomy (NCBI): domain Eukaryota; kingdom Fungi; phylum Ascomycota; class Sordariomycetes; order Hypocreales; family Clavicipitaceae; genus Claviceps; species Claviceps purpurea. The sequence goes on along the minus strand of CM055782.1, from coordinate 3,285,576 downwards.
GACAGCTGTGTCAATAATGATTTTGAGCTTCGTTGTCGTTGGCTGGTCTGGAGCTCGATAATAGTAGGCGCGCTCTGTAGGTTTGCCCACACCGTAGAAGCAATAAATTTTGAGGTTTGGAGCATTTGGAAGGCGGGATTCAAGCGGGTTGATCCATTTCAAGGCATCCTTTTCATTAGCCTCGACTTCTGCTGCGGTACGTGCCACGCCATGTGAGTAGCTCTTCTTGACATGATCCTGGTACCAATCCTCGGTGGCATTGAAGAGAAAGTCCAAAGAGCTCTCTACAGTCAAGTTGCGATCCGGCGCAGTCCAATTGGCACCAACTTTGAAGTTGAGGGTGGCTCCATAAGAAAATGTTTGATTCGGCTGGTCGTCTGGGGCCCAGTCAAGATCGCCCCAAACAGCATTTCCACCCATGGGTAGCATGGAAGAGATGCCAGGCATGGCACGAAACATTTCGGCTCGCTCCTCTTTACTCAGAAACTTCTCGAGCCCATATATGGCAAACGCATTCAGCTGTGCGGTATCTCTCATCTCGCCAGACAAGACGGCTGTGAGGTCCTTGACTGCACCAAGCATGCAACCACTGATATTGATCCAGGAATCGATATGCCGGTCGACCCAATCCTCGCCACCGCGGCCGCCTTGATCTGATTGGACCCAGTGGAAAAAGTAAAAGACAACCTGACTGCCCATGCTGTGTGATGCTAAGACGACCTTGACTCCATCGTATTCTACAGCAGACTCGATGTACGACTTGAGTCGTGAAAAGTATCGATCCCTCGTCTCGAGGTTAGCGTAGGATAGCCGCCAATCGTAGGCGGCTGTAAAGGAGTTGGTAGGATCGTAGCCGATTGTGGCAAGATTCTCGAATATCTTGTTCCAAATCCAGTATCCTGTGATGAAGAAATCAGTGGCATCAAACCCCTGAGCAGCACGTAGTTTCACCCCATCCGGATCCAGTCCGGTCTTTTTGTCGAGCATGACATGCTTCTTCCACTGCTCTTTATCCATCACCAACGCCTTCATCATTGTCCAACTGCCCCATAGACGCTTCCTGAAATATTGGCGCGAAGTGTTGGTAGTACCCCAGGACTCGAGACCGGTAGAAATCACGCCAGGGACCATGATGACGGGGTGGTGTGCATAGAGGCCATCGGCCTGTGCCTTGAGGCCGACGGAGAATGAGTCGTATGCATCAGTCACCTCGCGCTCCCCTTGGACTAGATCGCGCATTTCCTTGACAAGGCCAGCTGGAAGAACATCAAATAAGCTGTCCATGCTCAAATCGCCAATCTCAGGGAAGTCTATAAGGTCATTGGTCGACGCAAAGAAGCCAGCCGCAAACAAGCCGCATAGCCCACCCAATAAGAATATGAATGTAGTGCGTCGCTTGCGTGTCACCTTCGGCGCCTTGTTTACTACCAGAACACGAGACGCAGGTGCGGCGAGTGGATGATCTGAGTGGTCGGAATGGTCGGAATGGTTAGGATAATCGTGATGCTCGTCCGAGTCTTGCAAGTCGTCGCCGGCGAGATGTGCGGCGCGCGGCGCGCGACGACGGAGCGTGGTCGCCATACGGCACCGATGGTCGTTTCAACGTTCTCGGGATCGGTTGGACTGATTAATGCGTGCCTTTGAAGCAGTAGACGGATGAACAAGCTGGAGCGTTGTCGAGACGACGAAAATCGGACCACGGACGGTCGCTACACAGGATCGGCCGAGCTTGTGCCTCACGCAGTTCATGTACCGAGGGCGTTGTAGTAGCAGGTATAGGTAAGTTGCATCGTACTGACTTGAGAGCTGGGTTTTGAGTCTTGACTAGCTCCTCGAACATCGCGTACGGGGTCGGATGCCGTAAGTGCCGAGAGGAAAGCGTTGCCGAAGCTGAGTGAAGGGACGGACTAATTAGACAGGCGGCTTGGCTCTATGCTGTAAAATTGTGGTCCTCGACTTGTCTCGTCGCCATGGGATCGCCAATGTGAAATGCAAAGCCTGCATCGCGGCAATAACCAGGCATTACTTGCTTGCAATTCGGGTAATGTTCCGAGGAAGGTGCTGATGTGTGAAGTCGCGGAGTGCTCAATTCCTCGTTGACTACGGAGTACACACTATGCTAATGGCCTCGTTTGTGCGACCAGTCGTCGTGCTTCATGCACTACCTGGTATTTGCCGTTCAAGAATGCATATGTACCCATCTCGCCTCTGCTTATTAGGTATTCCTTCCACGTAGGCTCTTACCCTGGGAAGAGACGCCAGACGTTGATTTAATCAGCCTTGTAGATCTATGATTGCTACAGTGTTGCAGTGGGCGTTTGCAAGTCCATGTCTACCTATCTGCCAAGTAAATTGAGGAATCTATTCACGTACACTGGTCGGGTGCCTACATGTACCTCGCGGGTGTCTGCCAGGCTGTTCATCACATGAAGCAGACTCGCCTTGGGAAGCCTCGCAACGTGCGTTGTGACTTCTTTTGATTCTTGAAGGAGGTAGGTAGGTTCGGGCCCGATGTTGAACCCCACCATACGAGTGCAAAGACCAGACTGATTCGTGAACCGACATTCAAACGCACCAACTGTTTCTGGCGCAGCGAGAGCTGTTGGCCTCCATCAACAAGTCGCAGCACGTAATCCGTCATCACTGGTCGGCCAAGTCTGCCTCCAGGGCCTCGAGGGTTCTGTCCAGCAAACAACAAGGCTCACGCGTTGTAGTCCGACCTTGGTCCGGGCCGCATTCGTCAGGCGCGAGACTCCGTCATTTTTTGGACGTTCTCCAGCTTCGGCGGGACATTGGTGGCGGGCTGGTCCAGATCCATTGCACGCGAAACGACTGAATTCGCCACGATCGCGATTGAATTGTCGTGTTCATCCTTTGAACATCCTCTCACAGCCTTTCTTCCGAAGTACTCACACGAGAATGCCGTCCGTCAGCATGGCTGTGCCACTCACAGAGAAAGTCATGACCGATCTGCAGTATATCCAATATGATCATGGATTAGAGTCTCAATATCTTCCAGCGATACGCTCGCTCATATCAAAAGATCTGAGTGAGCCGTATAGCATATATGTTTACAGATATTTCCTGTGTCAATGGGCCCAATTGTGTTTCATGGTAAGTGAAGCCCCCTGTGCAGCAGATGCCTCGGCCATTTATATATTAGCCCTCTTCCGCCCCAACAATACAATCTCATTGGCAGTGATTAACAATCTTCTCAGGCCCTCAATCCATCCGATTCATCCTTAGTCGGTGTCGTTGTATGCAAATTGGAAGTTCATTCATCTCACTCCCCTCCTACACGCCGCGGCTACATCGCGATGCTCGCAGTGGAATCTTCATTCCGAGGTCACGGCATTGCTACAGCCTTGGTGGAGAAGGCAATAGACGTCATGATGAAACGGCAGGCGGATGAGATCGTGTTGGAGACGGAAGAAACCAATGTCCCGGCCATAAAGCTCTATGAAAGGCTTGGGTTTCTTCGCTCCAAAAAGTTGCATCGCTATTATCTAAATGGTAGTAGCGCTTATCGTCTCGTCCTTCCTCTTCGAACCGTTGCTTTCAACGAGGTCGCAAATTTTCCTATTCGCGAGCAGTGATAGGATGACTTGACTTCGTGTGATGAGCTGCGCATCCTTGTTCTTCCTTTCCCCGTTCCTCGTTTCTCAAGCTCTTCATTCATGAGCTTGAGGAACGACAGACTCTGCCAAGGCCACCTGCGTCTTTACATCATGGGATCATGAGCGGTCAAGATACTGAATAGATCAGATGGTGACGACAGCGTCGAGAGACAATAATTGCAGATTGCGCATCGTTCTGAATTGTGAATAGTGAAAGGTCTGGCCGAAGGGATATGTGGAACAAATCACAACCACTGTAGTCGTTCATATAAGCTCAACTTTCGGAGAACTTCGAACACGGTGGTAATACGCGTGCCGCTGTCTCGCGCACCCAGCTACATCAGAATTCGTTGGAGTTGTAAATCGACGCCGCCAACTCCCAAGGATTTCCCCCAGCGATGCCTGCATAAGTGAAAATGTCTATTCCGTAATGAAGGGCATGAGCGAAGATGTCCCACATCCAGCCACTCGAGCTGTATGTCATGACGATGTTGACTTACCAGGCTTATAGTATATTTTGCGCCGACCGGTTCCGGCAATTTTAAGCTCTTTCATCCTTTGAAGAACGCGAGCGACGTCTGCTTTGTCCATGAAATCCGACGTATATATACATATCAACCTGTCTCTTGTCGAATCATCCAGTTCCGATCGAGGCGCAACCTTGGCCGCAATACCAAGTTCGTTGTTTGCTGTGGCTCTGGCAACCAGCTCCCATAACTCGTTCACCATAGCTGGGGGGCAAAAGAGCATCCACTACGTGTAAGAGCAGAGGATGTCAGTTAGTGCTGATGATCATGTACTTCAATATTCAAGGGTCAAAGCAACTCGATGCATCTGAATTAGGTAGGTTGGCCGTGATCCGGAAAATTGCAGTTGCCATACTACTTTACTTGCCTTGCCAGTCCGAACCTGTCCCGCATGGGCCAAGTGAAGAATATCGGACGCAGCGTGCCTTCGCTCTTGGGATAGCTCTCGTGCGATGAAAGCGCCAGCCTTCCCACTCGTCTTCACTCGTTGAATTAGTTCGGATAATAGTGTCAACCTCTCCTTTGCGCCTTCAACAACGAAGCTCAACTGTCTACCAGCCTCAGGAGGAGCCTCATCTTCGTTTCCCTTCATGTAGGCATCGACGACCGTCGTCTTGTCTTCGCGCGCAACGAAAGGATTGCAAATGAATATCCAAGGCACATCTTCGCTTTGATCCGTGGTTGCCGGCGGGAGACGGGACAAAAACTCGGACAATGTCTCTGTGAGTTGCCAAGCATAGGTCACCCCTGCGTATGGGTTATGGAATTTTGCTGTCTCCATAGCACACAAGGGCCGTCTAGTCGGCACTCCAACACCCCAGGTGCCGTGGCGAGTGATCCATTCGGAGGCGTTGAATTGTTGTACGCGTGACTCCAGCAGTAGTCTCTCACTTGGGTGTCCTATTGGAGGAACGGGAGAGAGTGTGAGCTTAAATCACAACTTGGCCAACGACGATGAGGTTGGAGTCGTGGTTGAGAAGCATACCGTGAAACTGATCATAATCAGAGCCATTGTCCATGGTGTTCGTCTCACACCGAACGAGCGCAACTTGCCTGACTCGTGAGAAATCGAGATCGCCAAGTTAGATGTCCAACGGCAGACTACAGTAGGTACCTACACACCTAGGTACCTCATACCTGTAACAGGTAGGTACCTATGCTGGCTGGTCCGTGCATCACTTACATTAGTACGGAGTACATACTCCGTAGAAGTTGTGTACCGGTAGGTACCTAGTAGGTATTAGCTACAGCCTACGACCTGTTACTGTAGCTAGCGGGCACTTTGCCGCAAAAGCTGCGGTTTGCCCAGTTTCAACGAAGCTGAGTCTCGTCAATTGGCATCACTGCCTACATAGGTACCTCTACCTCCTGGTGCGGCCCAACCTTGCTGCCTTCCCCACATCGTGTTCGGCGGAATGGATTTGACCTGTCAGGTGGTGTTTTCATGCCATGAGCATCACGACTCACAGGAGTGTATAGTCTGCCCCCTTGTTTACATGACTGTCTCGACCACCCGACTGTGTCACTGGCCAATCATCTTCGAGACCAATTTTGACACAGTCAGGTAGGCAATTACTTAACGTTTCTCAATTTCTCAAACCCGTCTTCAAAACGGTAACTCGGTTCAGTGGCGCGAAACGCACCAGCCACTTATTTCGTAAACACCGACACGGCGCGCGAAAATTTTGCAACGCGTCCCCTCTTCCTCTTCATCTTCTTCTCCCCCCTCACGTTGTTCCCAAAATTCACTTGTCGACGATCCTCTCGTCAGACCCCTACACAACTACGTATTCCGAACGAAACAGTCCGTCCATCCCACTATGTCGGTTTTAGATGACATGCGATCGCACCTTGATGCAGAATTTGAGAATGGTACTCACTACTGAGGTATTTGAGGACGGCACTGAGGTCGTCGAGGACGTTAAATATGAAGACGCAAGTGTTTAAATGGGAGAATTGAGCTGTTAGTTTGTTAACGGGTTATAGGAAGATGAGTTCAGCCATGCGACTTCGAATCTTCACCTCCTCTCCGCCTTCATCGAGCGTAATGAGGCCGACATTCATCAAAATGCCGTTTACCGCAACCGTGCACTTTACATTTGCCATTGCGTATTATGCGATCTCGGGGAGCCAGTCATTCGTCACCAGTTTAATCTAGGCCTCCAGAAATAGCATTTCAAGATTCGACTGCGGTTCAAGTGACGCGAAAAGCAGTCCCAGATTCAATCGCGGCTCGCGAGGCGCGGACACGATGACGAGTTGCTTTAACTGCAGCACACACCTCAAGTCGCGGTAAATGATTATGCAATTAAGGCGATAATAATGTAAAGGATTGCAGACGCAACACAAAGCCTGCTGTTTCACTTCCTGCATCAGTCATCTTGGTACTTAGTGTACCACGGGCTAGAGGCTATCTATCACCGCCTGAAGACGGCGAGGCATGCTGTGTATGGGTCTCTCAACGAGCTCAATTTCAATTTCCTCCCATACATCCATCGCAATCTCTTGAAGGTATTTAAGGAGGCCTGGGTCTCCGTCATATATGCCATTTGAGGATCCCTCTTAGAAATACGATTTTTCAGGCAGGACCAAATGTTCTCGATGGGGTCAAGTTCAGGGCTCGAGCCAGTCCGGAGAATCATCCCTGGCTCCTTGAGGCAATTCATCACGGTTTCAGCTGTGTCATTGGGCTCGTTATAGCGTATAAAGATTCTTTAGTCATAGATTATATTTGTGGAAGATATTAATCAAATTCATCGCGATTAACAGCGCATGTCATGCCGCCTCTGTCTGAGTAGGGCCGTCTGGGGGACCCTAATTGCCGTAGGGAATGTTGCTTCGAAACATGTAACTATGACGGGCGCGTTTCATCTCTTATTGTACACATTTGACGTAAATTGTGTTCGACTCTAGAATGAGCTAATTTCGTCGGTTGGAGACCAAGTTGTCGTAGTTATTTATAAGTTCGGTGTGCGATTTCGACCTCCCGGTCCCCAGACGCCCAACGCCGTGCTCAACAGAGCATTCACCCGTCCAAAAGCGCGGTGAAACGACGCAGGCGACATGCTGCAAGCGAAGAGCAAATCTGAGACTTTTTGCGGCATGCTCATCTGTTTAAACATGGGCGTTGCACCACTTTGCAATGCATGACGCCAGCTTTCAAGTTTCTTGAGGTGCCTCCTAAATGTGTCCGTAGAAACATGAGGCGCGCATTTCTTCTTTTTAAAGATCTCTGATGGTAATGAAAGGCTGCCTATTTGTGTCTGTTTGAAGACGTCGCATATCCTGTTTTGAAAGCTTGGACGGGCGCCCTCGCCCACAAGGTTCCTGGAGATTCCCTCTTCAATCGCGATATGCGCGGCTGACCTGCCTGCTGACATGGCTCACCACACGCGGTTCCTCGTGCGAGGCGTCTTGTTCTTACGGCATGGCATCAAATGGCATCGTGGTGTCGCCATCGCTGCTAGAAGGTGAATGGCTTGGTACAGGACGAAGGTGCATTGACGAGATAGTGAGTTTTTTGAACGACCCCACGTAGCAAGTCGTAACAACCCACCCTAAACCACTTCACGACTTTGAGGCCAGCCAGTTCATCCATGAAATAAACCGTCACGAAATGCATGAAATATACTTTTATAGGTATCTAGAGAGATCTCTGATTGTCCTGTTCCATTTTTGGCAAGAATTGATAAGTGAAAGCGTCGAGGCGTTGGAGGATATATCGATCAGTGATGGCAAGTTAAACATTTGTTATTGCTGCTTACTGTCTTTGCCAATTCGATGCACCCAATTGCCCCCATTACCATGATTATAACTTGGAACTTGCGTGCTCTATTAAAGAATAGTACTATAGAACTTTTAAGAGTACATATCGAGGATCGAGAAGGTCAAGATTCGGTCGTAATTCGTCCTGGTGAAGGTGTACGTGCACAAGCTGAGTTTACACCCCATCTTCAAATCACCACATCATCTCTGCGCATTCCTCGAAAGCCTCCTTAAAAAGTAATGGCATTACAGTCGCTCAGAAGCTGTTTCTTTTCATGGTAATATTCGCTGCATTGCTTTCTATTTGCAGCCCAAGTGGTGCGGATGACACGGTATGTACAATATTTCGTGAGAGATCTTCCCACCGAGACAATTGACAATCGCAGAAACACGCATGAATTGCTTGTCAATTGAGGTGGCATGCGTGTTTCTGCGATCGCGTTTAAGACAGAACGCGCAGACTTTTCTGCACGGGGTTTTTCAGAGATCAAAGATGTGGATGACTCTGAAGATTTTGTAGAATCATCCAGCGTTGAACTAGGTATCATGCAATTGTTGGCGACATTGCGGTGTGGCTGTCGCACAAATTAATTATTGCCGTTTTGGCGACGGTGGACGTTTTTTCGACGTTTCCAGCCTGCGTTTGCTACTGTACGAGCGTCGCTACCTGACTGTGTCAAAATTGGTCTCGAAGATGATTGGCCAGCGACACAGTCGGGTGGTCGAGACAGTCATGTAAACAAGGGGGCAGACAGTCAGATTGTCTTCACCCTCCGACGGCGACGGACAGATAACAACCCGACTGCCGCTCTTTCAGAATTCATTCTCGTCATGAATAGCTTGAAACCAATTGCATCCACCGCGCATGCCACGCTTGATCTGCCCCCAAGTTGCGTCGAATTCTGCCCTAGTGACGATAGGTTTTTCGTGGTGGGAACATACAACTTGGAGAAGGACAGTGCGCAAACACGTTCAGTAGCGGTGGACCGGAATTCTCATGAGGAAGAAGACCTCACCTTCAGTGCTCCCCAAAGCCGGAATGGTAGTCTACTCTTGTTCTTGATAGATGGCAGTAGCTTGTAAGTCCAATTCGTAACAGACTGGGCTGTAGAACGGCAAGGCACGTGCAGCATGTCGGACTTTCGAATAGACGCTAGATTCTAATTTATGACAGAAAATTGGTTCAGACAGAACTTCAGCCCTCAGCGCTATTAGATTTGAGATTCCATAGAAGCTATGCGGGCAAGCAGAGCATTCTAGCCGTCGTATCCAGTACTGGTTCGCTCTCCATCTACGGTCTGGACCCCCAGCGTAGCCCTGCATTGAGGCAACTAGCCACAAGCCGATGTGAGGATTTAGGAGAAGAGGTTTTGTTCTTGCAATGCAACTGGCATCCCTCTCTGAGCAATACTATTGCAGTGACGACGTCTACAGGACTAGCCAGGCTCCTGTATCTCGATGTGAGCTGGCGCATAAATGGCTGGACAGATCTGGGCATCCAAAATCCGCTGGAGGCTTGGTCTATAAATTTGGCCGATTCGTATAATCAGGACCAGGACAACGCCGCAAGATCCACGATGATTTACTGCGGTGGCGATGACTCCACACTGAGGTATATATCCTGTTCGTGGCCCAAGGACGCCGACAAAACGGAAGTTCACATGGCATATTCGCCAGTGAGCATCCGAGGGCAACACAATGCGGGCGTTACTGCAATCCTACCGCTTCCGTATCGGACTCATGATGGGGGCCGCATCGTCCTGAGCGGAAGCTATGACGACCACCTTCGCGTCTTTGCAATTCATGACTTGCACGAGAGCTACGGCGCCAAGAAGGTGCGCTTGTTGTGCGAAATCAACCTTGGCGGCGGCGTCTGGAGACTGAATCTCATTGATGTCCACTGCTCAGAGTCGTCTAGTGCAGCGATTACTGAAATACGTGTGTTGGCATCATGCATGCACGCTGGAGCCAGAATAGTCACGATTTCCACCCGCGATGGGCAAAGCTGGGAAGCTTCAGTACTTGGCCGCTTTGAAGAGCATGGAAGCATGAACTATGCGTCTGACTTCATCAAAGTCTCTCAAGGCCGCGGCCTGAGGTGTGTTTCCACAAGCTTTTATGACAAATTGCTATGCTTGTGGGAGTATGAATAACCCATCTGTCGAGACAGATGCACTTAGAGGGCAGAGAAAACGTCTACGACGGGCGATAATCAGTCAACGGGCCATCGGATCTTCTATCGTCCATCCTGGGCTGGCGATTTAAGCGAAGCCTAGTGGTCTCGAAATCGTCGTGTCCGCCACTTGATCACTGACAAGCGTGGCATGAGGTCTGTTGAACACTTATCAGATGGGTACAAGCTACTATACGCAATCTTGTTGTTTAGATCCATGCCTGTGCTCCCTCCTTGCACTTGAGCTCTTTCACGCATCTTCCAAGTCCGCCCGCCCACACAGAATGGCTACATACACTTGTATCGATCTGGAGTGTTGACAGTCTCAAATGAGATTTAGATTGACATTGGCTCCCATAGCAGCATTGCATCGAAACCCCCGCCTTTCGCCTCCGGCCTGGTGTTCAGCCCATGTGGAAGAATCCTCTGTGAGAATCTATGAGACTGTGACCTTGTGATCTTGTGACCTGCAACCTGCGACCTGGTAAATTCCGCGAAGCTTTTGTATTGCAGCCCAGTGAGTGTTCAACGCAGGCTTCCTTCTTCATAAGATCGTCAGCCATGCAGCCTGCTCAGTCATGCACATCGCGGATACATATGTTGCATGAGCATTGAGCGCGAAAGGCTGCATTAGGTACCTAACCTGGTAGCGAGCCGCGTGGATCCACTCTCTTGGCTGGTCGCCTCGCAGTGAACAAGTGAACGAGGCTTTGCACCGGGGCTAAAAGCAGCAAGCTGAAGGCAACCAGCAAGCCGTCGACCTTGCGCTTGGATTCCAATCACCGCAGCTTCGTTTTCGCATAGCATCGAGCGCTCCTTCGACCTCGCAGCCGAATTGGGAAATTGCGTGCTTTTGGTCTCCTGAGATTTCGGCGTCACGTCCATTGTTCTTCTTTTCTCTAGTATCAGGTCTTGCGTTTTCCTGTTTGCTAATACATCAGGTACACGTCTGCTCGTCATTCGTCGCCAAGACGAGAATCCATCCTTCACCTTCCGTGACCGACCTTGCAATTTGCCCGCCTCATTGCTGCGAGAATTCGAACGAGACTACTTTCTGCGCTCCAAAACGTTTCGCATATATTCCTCAGAGCTCATCAGCCCCAATAAACTTTCGATCGTCGTTTGCCTCATCGCATTAGCCATCTGTAGGCAAGGCTCGATAGTGGCGCTCCTTCGCTTCTCTGAAACGACCGACCGTGCCTGGTCTGCAGTTGCCGTCGTCGGAGGCACTCATGTCTGCGATTGGCATGTCGCTGCCAGCTGGCAGCCATCTAAACAATGGCACGGGCGACCACAGCTTGACCAGAATCCACCAAGCCTTGGAAGTTGTTCATAGCCCATATTCAAGCAACGATTCTCGCCGGGACGCCCAATCGTTTCTTGAGGAGGTCAAAGATATTCCAGAAGCGCCTTTTCAAGGATATAGACTGGCTTCGGACCATTCTCAACCGCACGTCGTCCGTCATTATGCCCTCTCCCTCCTCGAACACGCGATACGATACCGATGGTCCACCTATAGCGAGGAGCAGGCTTCGGCATTACGCAGCTGGGTTCTGGAACTGAGCCAGGCAGTATGCAAAGCCGACCCGGGCTTTCTGAGAAGCAAGACAGCACAGCTGTGGGTTGAAGTTGCCAAGAGGTCTTGGGGGGCCGAATGGATGGACATGGACAGCTTACTTGTCCAGCTTTGGCAAGTGCCCGACTCGTCTGTTCATAGAGAGCTGGTCATGTTGGTTCTGGAGACGCTATCTGATGAGGTATTCGCCGGCGACGACCCTGTGGTCTCCATGAGAGAAGGCGTGCTCAGTAAAGCATGCGTCGAAATCTTCACACCCACCTCCGTGTTGACTGAGGCTTTTCCCAATCGCCAGCCGGGTCCAGATGTGCGTCAAGGTCCGGAAGGTTGGCTCGGACGTATTTCTGAGTTCCTCAATTTTTGCGTCACTTCTGACGTAGCTGATAGCAGCGATGCCATGAGCTGTGCTGTAAGGGCACTGTCTGTGTTGATGTCATTGATGCCGTGGGCGATTCCGAAAGCTATAGCAGCCGCTCATTGTGTCCGTGTCATGACTGGCTGTCTAGCATCTCCTCGCGCTGATATTCAAAAGGTAAGAGTCTCGATTCTAACACACAAGATATTATGAGAGGGGAGGGAAGGAATGGATGCATCGTCTCACCCCGCAATGAACTGAGCTAAAGATTCGTTTTTCTCCAGGGCGCTTTAGAGGCTCTTCATGCTCTCTTCTCTCGCACGAACTTTTCAGATGACGAGTTCCGCGAGCTCGTAGTACCAATGTTTAGCCATGCGTCAGTCAACCTGTGCAATAATCTTTTCAACTGGGCTGTTGTGGATCCGGAAGACATTGACGAAGACAAGTACCAAATTCTCAAGAAGCTATCAGAGGTAAGGACCTGATTGTGATATCACTTTTGCGCACTTTCCGTCGTGAAATCACTCATTGACTCCGCTGGCAGCTATTGTCGTGCCTTGGTGACTACTTCGAGCGCAAATATGCACAAGTGCCGTCAGAATCAGCTATCTCTGAGTTCCTACAGCTCTTGATACAGGTAACTCAAAGCCCTAGCCTGATGGTGTCTATTCCTATCCTTGTCTCCTGGCAGCGAATTCTTGGTCACCGAACCCTCGGTCCCAGCGATATCGTATCATCGTGTATCGGCCCTCTTCTAGAAATCTGCAGCTCCAGGCTCGTGCGATATGAGAACTTGCCAGACGATTCCACTGATCCTACGTATCTCTTCCTTATGGAAGATACCGAGACCCTTCCCGAAAGACATGCGTTTCTGGGAAACTACCGTAGATTTAGCTCACATATTATTGAGCATATTGTTCAATTGAAGCTCACCGATGCGGTCTCTCATATACTTGGTCGGACTGAGTATATACTCCAGAACTTGTATGTTGGGCAAGCAGCTTTTAATAGTAAGAACATCCACGAGTTGCTCATTTCGAAAGACAATCGTGATCACTCTTCTGACAAGGACAGAAAAATCATATTCCAAGTACTCCATGACTGCCCTCATAGTCGAGTCGCATTTTACCGTCGTCGAGGCTACACTGAAAGGATATGTTAAGTGGAGGCGGCATCACGGGAGTGATAACGTAAGCTCGAAACATACTCTCGGACGGAGGAGCTAGCTAACGCGTTGACGTACAGGAACAACAAGCTGCCGAAATTGAATCAAGTTTAGAGACTTGGTGCAATAAACTGCTAGGAATGAGTTTCGAGGTAATGTGCCCTGCCGTTTCGGTCTTCTCACCACCATGTGGCTGCTAATTCCCAGATGATTCTGATTACACAGGATCCAATGATTCGCAAGCGCTCGTTACAACTTCTTGTGTACTTCTCCACCACGGCGCTGAAACAGAATTCCGGGGTTATGTTGAAAGTCCTTGAGCATATATTGATGACATGGCCGGCTCTTGATCCGGAATACCGAGCCTATAATGATGCTGTGAAAGAGCTTCAGAGCGAAAGCATGGCTGAGCTTCAGCGGCTTGCAGCCGAGATGCCCGATGATCTTCTGGTAAGGCCAATAACTACCCAGACCGTATCCTCGAATAAGGAGTACTGACTGTTTTTAGGGCGTTTACGACCAAATTGAACGTCGAGTGAATGACATGATTCGCTCAGAGGTATTAGACGAGAAGCGGTCGCTGGCCTATAAGAGCTTTCTATTTCTCATCATGTGAGTTCGTGTCCAATATCTTGGCGGGATGACCAGCGGACGAGAATACATCGTAGCTAATTGATTTTTTCTAGACACCGAGCTAGTGGAATTGATGTGCCAACAAAAGTTCAAAAACTCGCCGAATTCGTTGAGCCGGTCAAGGCTCAATGGCAAAGTGAGGGAGTTCGGAGTTCGCTGAAGTCATATGTCGACTTTTGTCAATTCCTCGGACTCGACAAAGCTCAGAGATATTTGGCGAGCATACGTGCCCATGAAATCAGTGACTGGGGAACGCGTGAATTGGACGCTGAGGGTCTAGCCTTACAACGCGAACTTGAAGAACGCGTAAAGGTATGCTTCCTCCTCACCATGCGGCGATGCGCTGGACAGGCTGACTTTGTTTCGTCTGAAGATTCTGCCCCTACGATCGACCAAGACGTTCTTGGCCTTCTCCGTGGAGCGGGTTAGCAAGTCGTCGCCAGCTTTTCAGACTTCGTACGCCCTTTGGCAGGACGGATACTCGAATATACTTGCAGATCTGCTCAAATACCTCAGGTGAGTCCTGTGGAACGGTACATAAAGTTCATTCGAACCAGTTTTCTGACATGGCAGTAGGTTCACTCATGCCACACACAATCCGGCGAGCTGGACGGAGTGGCCCATAGAAATGAGAGGAATGGTTGATCGTGTTCTGAGCGATAGGTTCTGGCAAGCAGGAATATCTGAAGGCAGCAAAGACGAGTTTTATGCAAGGGTAATAGACAGGAAAAATACGGTAGAGGGCCTAGCGTCAACTATCCGAGGCTCTGTTCGGTTCGTGAGAGAAACAGCATATGCAATCATTTACTGCATGAGCAGGCTGGACATGCAGTTTTACGGCTTCAGTGGTCTGTCCGGCCCTCTGTCAGAGGCACTCTTTTCCGATTCAATATGGCTGTCGACACATCAACAGAGCAATCTGCTAAACTTGGTGCGCTACTTGGTCGACGATTGTCCAGTGCAACACAGGGAGCAGTTTCTGCCTCAACTCCTGGCAGCTTGTTCGAGACAAATGGACGACAAGATCCATGGTGAATGGGATAAGATGGACAGACAGCAAAGTCTTGCGGCTAATGGTGAGGCTGGTCTCAAAGAAGAAATGAAGGCAGAGAGCATCCTGCGCCAAGTCACCTATGCGGCAGTGTCGATGGTTGCCGAGTTTCTCGATCCGACTAAAGCAAGTAAGTGATGCAAATTTGACGACCATACCAGCTTAGCTAACTCAATAGCTCCAGATCCGTCTGCTCTCGATTCGCGAGGCCAAAAGGAGGTGCATCATGTGCAATCCTCTGATGCCTATCCCTCGTTGCGCAAGTTTTGCCTCATGAGGCAGGAGATCGTTGAGCCTTTGCTGGTATTTTGTACCCATGGCATTCGCATGAGGGATCAACGGTGTTGTGTCATGATTCTTCGGCTATTCAGTTCCCTTGTGCCCGAATTCCAGGGGCGAGTCCCAGGCAGGTCCGACCAGGATAACTCGGACAGAGGAGCTGTTTCGCATTCGGACGCGACAGCTATTCCCGAAGAGATGGTCTCGGCGATTCGGGAGTACATAGCTTCAGACGTACTCAAGGCCTGCTTGACGTCATTCCACGAACCGTACTTTGTGGAAATACAGAAGGAACTGGCCTCTTTGATTGCTGCGATTGTGGTCTACTACGGTTCAGTAACATCAACGCCTCGAAACATTCTACTCTCTCTGCCCAAGGTCGACCCTGCGGAACTAGATCGTCTGGCTCCGTACATGGCTAAGCCCGAATCACACACGCGTCAACAGCGAGCACTCATTTTAGACATCTTGAAAGATCTCAAAGGGGTGAGTGTGTCTGAGATGGGTAAGCTGGCCAAAACAGAAGGCTTCGGTAGTTCGTCGAGAAACAAGAGAAGCACTCGGAGCAAGATGGCGCAAGGTTTCATGAGTAACACGCCGACAACCGCCGAGGCTGGCCAGACTAGGGGTGGGATCTCTGGAGGCCAGGAGACGGTTCCGGACGCGTTGGAGGGCTTGTCCAATCTCTTTGAGGCATGAATTCGCGGAAGAAAAGGGGGGAAAGTACAATCAGAAAGACACTGGCGCATGTGGGGGAATGGCCTTTACATGGCGCGGCTTCATACAATGTACAAAGCATTTTGTGGTGTTATGTCCTGCACACTTGAATATATTTCGCTGTAGTATCAATTCTTATCATAGATGCGGCCAATACCAGTGAGTTTCCACTCGAGATTTACGATTTCACACAATAGCAGAACAAAAGCAATAATATCAAAAATTATTCGGTTTCTTTCATCAATCTATATCGAATAATTAGACAGCCACCCACACAGGCTCTACCTAGTGCAGGAACGCCCTTTTCGATAAGTTGGCAGAAAAGCTACTTTGACGGAAGTCTTAGGAAGATGCAGGGAGTCTTGACGTGAGTGAACTTTAAAGAAGGGAGTCCTGCGATACATGTCTTTTGATCCGTGGAATGAGCTCTGACTCCACGGCTAGGTAATAGGAACAAGCTCAAAAAAAGCTGTCAAGTTGCTCGTAACCGTGCAGTATGTCAGTGCATTCAATATCAGCCGTATGTGGCTTGATCATCAAGCTTTGTGCGAGAAATCGATGATAGAACGAAGTTCATGGCTTTCACCTGTGACCTGATACATACCCACAGGGACGGGAACGGCCTTACAAGTTACAGGCCTGGAAATAACTGGGATACTGGAAGCGAAAGCCTACTCACTCACTCACTCACTCACTCACTCACTCACTCACTCACTCACTCACTCACTCACTCACTCACTCACTCACTCACTCACTCACTCACTCACTCACTCACTCACTCACTCACAGCTCTAGCTAGCCAAACGATGTTGGGCCACGGCCACCTAGGTCTTTGACCAAAGAAAAGGGTCACAAAGGTCCCAAAATCTCGAACGGTGGTAGGTAGAGGCTGCGCATGACCACTTCGATGCAGTCAAGTAATATGTGCTTGGAGTAATGGAATCGGTGGCGAAGATGATGGGACCATGCTCATTCAGGGTGGCAAGGAGTCCTTGGAGCATATTGAGAAGAGAAGCCTGCTACTTATGAGGCATGATTGATGGCTATCCTACACGCGCTGCAAATGACACGTAGCTGATGCTTGGCAGGATTGAGCCTTGCTTCAAGATCGAGAAACTAAGACCCCCAAATGAGGGACAGTAGACGTCTTCTCGTTTCAAAGCTTTTCTGTGACGAAACTATATCCTCGCTGCAATGGGATCTGGGAGCGCGTCTTCGAGCCCGGTGTATTACTACTTGCTTCACGTCATGAGCGCAAATGCTCCACCATGAGTTGCATACCTAGTCACATGGACCGTATGATAAACGTCTTGGTATGCTATTTCGGTGATGCATCGTCCACTGCACCGGACCGGACGCTCATCGGGTGTGTGTCCGTGAGCGAGGTAGAGGCACAATAACCGGAGTCGAGTCTCGCAAGACGCAAACATACTGGGTCAGTGGGTATGTACTACCTATCAAGACACGAGACGAGGTAAGAAACAAACGGATTTGCCCGCTCGGCTCTGTTTGTTGTCTGCAAATGAAACAAGTGAGGTTAGACATGATAGGCGCACGAATCGTGCGGCAGAGCCCCATCCGTAGCCATGCTCCGGACGGTGGCGGCGGAAGACGCGCGGAGACGGAGACGGAGACGGGGTCATTTCTGCGAGAAGAATCCGGGTTGTCGCTGCGAATAGGTAGTGGATGTAGCGAATCTCAATTCGCACTTTTTGCATGTGGTTCTTGGTTCAAAATACATACATACACAGACTTAGGTACCTATGTAGGTACCGTGGAAGTGTACTCCGTACGATATCTAATTCGACCATGTACATGGCGGTCCGAGTCGGGCATTCGGCGTGAGGCGATGATTTGATCAAGATGCGTCACATACCGTACCTCGTGTACAGTGTATACCCTTCATGCTCGTGGCGACCTGTTTACTGCCAGTTATCGTGTGTAAGAGTGGCTGGTCTCAGGTACTACCTATGCACAAACACTGTGCTTTTGGCCCTTGGTTTTTGGCCGCCTTGATTCCCATCCTGAGAGGTGATGCATCTTGTATGTTGGCGCCAGCATGAGAGAGGCAGAAGCACGAAAATGTGTTACATACCTAACCTGCATAAATAAGGCAGACCTATGAAATGCTCACTCTGTACGAATAAGGCCATTCTAGAATGGTGCTGCTATGTACCTATCCACATGCTAATGCATCAAGTTTCAAACAACCAGGCTCGCAGATAGCCAGATGTACCGGTCTCATGTACCGCATGCAGATACCACACGTTACGGCATATTAGAATTGAAGCGGACCCGAAGTTCAGGAAACTCACACGAAACGGCAATGCAGTCGTACCAAGTTCCCCTTCTTAGACTCGTTGCTACAATCAGCCCGCGCTTGGGGATTCGGCCGAGAACCTACAGTATGTATCGATGTAGGTATCTTGCAGCCATACGTACGTAATCCTATTAGGTACACACTTGTTGATGCACTTAAATCCCGCGACTCCCACGGGCCACGGCAACATGCATATCACACTCACCGTTCGGGGCGACGACTGAATGTTTACACTTGCATGAGATACTCAGCTATCTAGTATATCTACACGACCAGTGCCACCTCGAGCCTTGACAGCAGTGTCAACGGTCAAAGCGTGGTTGGCACCGCGAACATGGACCACCACCGATCAGTTAGGTATGTAGTTATATTAGTTTTTCAGTCGGTCGTATCCGTTCCTGGTGCTGCTCACAATGCATATGCCTGCAGGGGACAATCGTATTTGCAAGATGTGGCCAATTACGGTAGAAGCAGCGCTGTTGGAACTTGGGCGATTCAAGTCTGCAGCGCACTTGTTTCAAATGCAGCGAAAACTGCTTCGCTGCTTGTTATCAATGTTCCAGGTCAGTCGAGAACCTGCCCATGCTTCGACAAAAGTCGGAGAGGCTCGTTCCTGACCTTGACAGCCAATTTGATGTTCGAACGTCATCATCTGGCCATGATCCAGACTTCTGACACACTTATATGCACTCCGGAGGTTCGGCAGATGAGAGACCAGACGGGCTGACACAAAGCTACACGAGAACGTTTTCACCTTCAGGCTTGCAACCTGCGACGAACAGGTACAAGGGCCCCAAATGACGAGGACCAAGCCTGATTGGCTAGACTTGTCACCCGGTTGCGTGGGCTTCCGTGCGGCCAGGGCGTCTGGAGCCCCGAGCGAGTTCACTTCCCTGATCACTGATGGAGCAACGATGCGGAGCTGCTATCCATGTATGTACCTATTGGCTGGCTAGCCGCTACAGGTAGACATTGCCAAGTACTCCGTAGGTATGTACCTAGGTACCTAACATATGTACCTAGGTAAGGTACCTACATACGGAGTAGGTTGTAACTTGTACCTAATTACCCGAACCCGATGGTTGAATAGGTACAGTACGGAGTACGGAGACATGGATGCGGATGGCTAACCGGCAAAGAGGCACTTGCGGAGAAGCCATCCTTCCGAAAGCTTATTCGGGATTTGCAAATTGCCACACGTAGGTAACGTATCTATCCTGACCAGTGACGAGACACGACTCACGAGTCGTCACGACTACTGATTAGGTAGCCTGCACCTTCGTCTCTACAGCATCACAGGCTCACAGTCTTCCACGTGGGCTACAAGCATCACGTGTATAGTTCCCTCCTTGCCGCATGTTTCTTCAGGTCTCCAAGGCCGCCGCTTGGCCCACCAGTACATAGCTTCTGCCGCTCAGGTATGATACAGACTATCATCAAGGAATCAAATCATGTACTTCGCATGTACCTATCCGTATACCTACATACATACGGAGGACGCTCGCAAATATTGTTGCTTGAGCCAAGGAGCAGGGGTGAGCCAAATTAGGTATGTATTATAGAGTACCCCTGTTATATCATCACGGAGATGTCGTGCTTGACGAATCAGGCGGCGGTAACGAGTACAAAGAAGCCAAGGGTATGATGCACTTTGGACATGTTAGGTACCACATCTAGGTGGCAGAAGTCGCGATGGGGACATCTTCGGGCCTCAGATGTGTCTGTCGAAGGTCCTTGTACAAGAAATCAGGGTCTTAGTGGCTCAGACAGAAACCCAAATCTTAGAGACACTTAGAGAGAGAAAGTCGTTTATTGTGATTTAGAATTGGAAGCACATCAGTTTCAAGCTGCAAAGAGCAATCCACGCAGCTAGGTACAGAATAGCTTACATAGTAGAGTTCACTAGGTATTGACAGGGGTCCTTATCTTAGCGCGCTTTGATAAGCTCTATGTAGTGCCTTGGCTCAAGCAACAATATTTGCGAGCGTCCTCCGTACCAGGTACAATTCTAACTTCTGGTGCCATTTCCCCACTCCCTGGGGTGCAGCCTGCATGCATGAGGCACCTCGGTACTACTCCCTACATGCTACCGCCCACACACACTTCTCTCTCTCAGGAAAGTGCGGCATGGCCACCCCTCCAGGCCGTGCGCACAATACGGGCATGGCCGTCGACGGCCGCGACGTGGTGTCAATGGTCATGAGTCCAGGCTTTCCCATCCAAGATTCGTCTCGGCCGTTCGCTTTCCAACCCTTTTCACCAACGCACACATCCTAGAATTGCTTCCTCCTCTCAAGCGCCGTCATTGCTTCCGAGCGTCTTTGTCGCATAACCCTCCAATTCCGATCCCAGGGATCCCAGGTGATCCCAGGCTCCTCGCCCGAAGAGTCGTCCCATCCGATCACAGCGCAATCGCCGTCCGCTTCGACTGCTTACAAACTCCACCTTGATTGTTCAATACATTCGAACCGTGTACCTCTTCTGAATCTACCATTTCAGTCATCTGATCTGGTCTTCCGCGCCCAAACTCGCAAGCTCAGCGTTACATGCCAATCGGCCCCGGAGAATTGCTTCTACCATCGGCGAATGTAGTATCTCGACCTTTGTCCCGATATTACTCTTAGCACTTTGTCTGTACTGTTCTCGTGTCATGGTGTACTGTGGGAAGCCCTCAAGGGGCTGTCAGATGTGCAGAACACGCCGCATCAAGGTACCACAATCACTCGGATCCAGGCAACCTATTTGATGTGATGGTGTGTTGACCACGAGTCCATGTAGTGCGACGAGACCAAACCGACCTGCAATCAGTGCGCCAAGAGTCGCAGAGTATGCCCGGGGTACAAGGATGAATTCGACTTGGTCTTCCGCAATGAAACCCAAGCGACAGAACGAAGAGCAAGGAAGGCGTCAAAGAAAGCCCTCGAACACAAGCAAAGACGCGAGACGGATCGCGATACGTCGCCATCGTCCTCCAATGGGTCATCGGATACTGGCGGGAGTCATTCACCGGTAACACCAATATCACGACTACCTAGCGTGCGCAACACCCCTCAAATACCTCTCGAGGATCAGGCGGCCTGTCACTTCATCGCCAACTACGTCTTGGTACCTCGGCATGGTAGTCTGATTGGTTTCATGGAGTTTGTTGTTCCACTCCTGAAAGCTGAGAATGTGCCCCTTCACTACAGATATGCGTTTGAGGCCTGCGCGTTGGCATCGTTGAATAACGGTGTCGGTAATCGCAATCATTTCGAGAAGCAGGCACTTGGGAAATATACGAAAGCATTGTCAACCACTTTTGCGGCTCTCCGGGATCCAGAGGTTGCCAAGGAGGATGCCACACTGGCTGCGGTCCTCCTTCTAGGCTTGTTTGAGAACATCACGGCAAAGACGATGGGCATGCTGGCCTGGGGCTCACATATTGAGGGTGCCATTCAACTCGCGAAAGCCCGCGGCCGGAAGCAGCTTCGGACGAAAGTTGGTCTTAACATGTTCATTGCCGTCCGTACACAAATGGTCAGTCACCTTGGCCACGCGGCTCATGGAACAATTCGGTCCCCGTGTTCTCCTTTCCGTTTTCATCCCTTCCTTTCCTCAGATCTCTGTCATGGTTTTAATATTCTATTACTGAGACCTGTTTAGATTATACATAGCTTAAGCACGTCCACAGCTCCAGGCATGGACGCGTCATGGTGGATTGAAGACGCCGTGCGAGACAGACATGCCTCGGAATGTCAACGACTCTGCATCAAGGTCGGCGAGCTGCGGGCGGAAGCCAATCGCCTTCTGAGTACGCTTCCACGATCTTCAGACAACATGGAACTCATCATCGACGTCATCCGACGTTGCCAGGAGCAAGACCAGGCCTGCGCGAGCTGGTGCAAGGATCTGCCGGACTATTTTCAATGCAAAACCGCCACGTGGGAGGACAACGTTCCTCATGGAGACTATACTAAAGCTGAGGTATATCCTGGACGAGTGGATGTCTACAACGACACATGGGTCGCCACGGTCTGGAACATGCTTCGTTGCGGCCGCATCATTCTGAACTCCATTATTGTTCGTTGTGCGGCATGGGTCTGTGCCCCAGTCGACTACAGAACGACACCCGAATACGCCAACGCTGCGCGCACAACGGTAGACATTGTCACAGACATTATTTCGTCGGTACCGTATCAGCTTGGGTGGTTTTGCAAACGCAAGGATCTCCTGGAACGGGCAAATCTGTCGACTTTTGCGTGCGGCGAGGACGATTCATCAAAGGGTCTTTCTGGCTACTTCATGACCTGGCCTCTCGCCTTCATACAGTCTCTCGACTATCTGACAGATTCGCAACGAATCTGGGTTCGTGGTCGGCTGCAGTATATTGGGACTCAGCTCGGGGTTCGGTACGCTCTACTGCTCACTCAGGTACGCTCTTGCGCTTGCACTCCCAATTTAATGAAAAGCCCTGTCCTTGTTTTCTTTTGTTTTTTAGTTTAAAGGGAGGCCTCCTTCCCTGCTGTTCACCTCTTCCCCCCCTACAACCTCAAATTTCAGAAACAAGACGGTGGGCTGTCTAACGTTACGTGCCAATAGCTGAATATTCGCATCCCGTCCATGCTCATCTGCCGAGAGAGCTTACTGGCAAGGACCTTCCCAGTGGCGCAGCAGGTCCCGTCAAAACCGCCCCCTCCGACTCCGAGCTTTGTGACGAGTCCCCTGGTCCCCCAGCATGAGACGATGGAGAAGGCGAAACTAGATGAAGAGGCGATCGACATACTCACTAAGGCCATGGATCAATCTGGGAATTATGATGACCGGAGAACGAAGAATTGGCTCGAGTTTCAACATGCAACAACAACTGCGATTTAATAATCCCCCCTATCTTAAATTGTTTACTTCTCTTGTCGGCACTCTACCATCAAGGACTTCTTAGTCGTCGTTTTTCGACGGGCGTCTTTCCATTTCGGTGCACAATATCTGGACTACGATCGTGCCAGGAGCGGTCTCTCTCTTTTTCTTGTCTGTTTACTGAAGGTGGAAGAGAAAGCCCGAGGCAGCCAATTAGACGTCTGAGACGGCACGACCTCTACTCCCTATAATATGAAATGCAAGGCCGAGGCGAAGTAATGGATCCCATCTACTATTACAGTTTCTGCGGTGCTGGCGTGGCTTGGAGGCTTTACAATGCAACTCGTGTCATGCCCTAGAGTTCAATACCTGCTTGAGACGTCCCATCTTTTGCGTAATTCTCTTAATTCAAGTTAGCTATAGCGTGGTACCATGTGCTCTTACATATATGCGTTGGATATAAAAATAATATCGCAGTGAGCATTCCTGACACCGCATCTTTAAGACTGGTCTTCGATAGTGCTATGTAATAATACAATACATCCTCTCTCTGCGAGGAGATTTGTTTGGAGCTGCCGGTTATTAAACGTGTTTATAAGGTAGCACTGTCGGAACTTTCAGGAGTTGTCTCGTCGTAATGCTGCGCTATTGACAAGCGCGGTTCATTCTTTGTCTCGAGAAAGATTGGGTAAGACTACACAGCACCCCATTCCCCCAATCGAAACAAAACGTCACGTCGAAAATAGTCACCAGGCTTCGCGTCGAACGTAGGCTATTTCTGTCACCAATATTTGAGGTTCAACTCAACATTGTGGCTTGTGGCACGTCCGATCTGCCTAGGTCTCTGATAACGGTCATCGACAGGGCAAGCGACCGGCGATCCACCGCCGGGTCTTCTCAAACAAGAAACAAAGTTGCCCTTTTGCGTCGCATCAATGCAGGATAGGGTGGTTCAAAGTTCATGATCGTCATCGGGTCGTCGCGTTTGGGCCGACCAGTAACCGTCGAGGTGAATTCATTTCTTTCGTTTGCGCCTGGGTGATCACACCAAATTCAGCAGCAAGTCTAATAACGGGAAGACTTACAAATACAAGCTCATGGCTATGTAGACAGTAGCCTACTGACTGACACTGGGTAGACTTACATGTCGGCATCGGGCTTCAGCTGCCCTAGGTTCCAAGCCTTGACGACCCAGCTCTGGGTCTTGTCGACATATTTCTCGTTTTGCACATCTTTGACGCCTACTCGCACTCCATCCTTGGTGAATAGAACATTCTTCTTTCCCATGCGCTCAGACGCCGTGTCGCGAATTTTGGTGGCCGAGTCGTACACCTGGTAAAGCACCCATCCTATGGCTGAGACGAACACGATTGCGATAAGAAGCGGTACAAGTTTTCTGTTTCAGTCGGTATAATGAAAAGTAGATATTAGCATATGCAAAGAAATGTTGCGAGAATGTTTTCCGCCGCATTGATAGGTAGTGCTAGGTGAAGATGGAATACACAACAGACTTAAGTCAACTCGAGCATGACAATGAATGGGAAACAAATCGTGCAGAGAGAGACAAACCCGATAGTTGAAGTCATGATCCAGGCAAAGTCGCTGTGTATCTAAGCGTTTAATCGCAACGAGCAAAACCCGAGGTAGGCAAACAACCGGCTGAGAGTTGCGGGCGAGTGGAAATAGCGAGCAGCCGACTGGAGAATACAGGCGTACGGGTGAGTTGCGCAATGGTTCTCTGGCAGAGATGGGAATTCTGGGCAGGAACAAGTAAAAGGATGCGTTCCTCGCTATTTTTCCTACATCGCACGCACGGACAGGAGAGACACAGAAGGGGAAAATAGAGGAACGTCGAGCGCAACACGGTCCACTGGCATGTGGTTTGCCGTGCGGCAAAGGGTCAGCGCGTCGTTGCATGCTGAAACAAGTCACTGTTCAGTCACTCTTTCTCCCTGCACGACGCCGGACATTTTGGGGTGAGCCGGCAATAGGCGCGGACCTCAAAGTCCGGGGTCTTTCCGCTTAACTCGGAGAAATAAGGGAAGAGGATGAGCTGGCTGGGATGAGATGGCTAGGATGAGATGAGAGGCTGGAGCCTGGGATGCTGGAGACGAGAGTTGGGGGTTGGAACTTGGCGATTCGCTGCTCCCGGCGCCACCAGGAGGGCCGGCGGTGCCGTCGTCTTCAATTCATGTACAGAGTAGGTATGTATATACCTGATTATGTGTGTATAGTTACTCTGTACAAACCGTCTTGAAATCGTGATCAAATGATGTTCGACTCCGTTCGAGTGATTGAGAATAGACTAGGTACAGTAGGTATGTGGCCTCTAAGCTCTTTGAGGCTCCGAACGGGGGTCTCGTTGAGCCCGACACTTTCTCCAGGGCACATGCTCTTGCGCTCAAAACCACACGCGCAGCATCATCTGTTTACTGTTTTCTATCCCTCCCTTGACAGTAATGTATTGCGCATAGCAACCGATGTTTGTGCCGTGTTACAACAGGTATGAGGACGTAAAAGGTACCGTAACCTAGGTGCCTGCAGCCTCGCCGACCGGCGACCACCCCACGTCGAGGGCGGGGTGGGGCTGCTCGCTTTTTCTGAGCTGCGCAGCTCTGTGCGGTGTGTCTGGCTGACGCAAGTGACACGATACCTTCTCCACCCCTTCGCCTTCGACCTCTTCCGAGTCTCTGCCCGAACAACGGCGTTCCCTTCTGGAAATTGTGTCGGAGTCAATTCCCGCTATCCAATCCATCGACGCGCCTGCAGATAGCAGAGCTTCTCATCTGCCGTTTCCCCTTCTCTGCCGCCTTCACCGGCCTCGCTCACCGGCCTCATACACCCTCACCCCTCGCGTCAATAACCATCGCCGAACAGTCCTCGTACTGCTTGCGATCTCGCCCTCTTCGCCATGTCGGCTCCCCCAAACGAAGGCTACGGGCAATACCACGACCAGCCGCAGCAGTTCGAGCATCCCAGCCAGGATGGTTTCGAGCAACAAGATGCTGCCGCTGCCGCTGCCGCTGCTGCCGCCCCGTCGAAAAAGAAGAAGAGAGGGTATGCTGCACAGGCATTTGAGGTCGGCTCCGGCGCCAATGCTGCGGTTAGCGGCCAGACACCCGGCGGCAGCCAGCAATATGGAATTCCCGCCTCACAACAGACGACCCCTTCCTACGGAGGCTATCCCCAAGCTGATCCTCAGCCAAACGCTGGCGGCCAGGGATACCAGTACTCACAGGCGCCGAACCAGCCTCAACAGCCTCAACAGCAGGCAGCCTACGGTGGTTATCAGGCTCCTGGCCCTGTATATGGTGCTCCTACCTCTCCGCCTGATGCTCAGGGCATTTCCGGCATCACACAAGCGATGGGAGGAATGCAACTCGGTGCTCAACCCCAACAGCAGTACCAGCAACCTGGCGCTGTCGCCAATCAGCAGCCTGCTCGAATCGGACCTCTCAACCAACTCTATCCTACTGACTTGATGAACAGCCCGTTCTCGGTGTCCGAGTTGGATCTACCGCCTCCTCCAATTGTCCTGCCACCCAATGTGAGCCGTTCCCTTTTGTGTGGTCCTCAACTTTTCTTCTAACCATCTCTATTCACTATAGTCGAGTGTAACACCTTCTCCCGATGCTAATTGCTCATCACGATACATTCGATCTACCCTGAATGCCGTTCCCACGACCAACTCGCTACTTAAAAAGTCCAAGCTGCCGTTTGCCCTCGTGATTCAGCCTTATGGCGCACTTCACGACGACGAGGACCAAATTCCTGTCATCCAAGACCAAATCATTGCCCGATGTCGCCGATGTAGAACATACATAAACCCCTTTGTCACGTTTTTGGACCATGGCCACCGTTGGCGATGCAACATGTGCAACCTCAGTAATGATGTTCCGCAGGCTTTTGACTGGGACGCAGCTGCTCAGCAAACCGTTGACAGAATGCAGCGCTATGAGCTCAATCACTCAGTCGTTGAGTTTGTTGCGCCTCAAGAGTACATGGTCCGTCCTCCACAGCCATTGGTGTACTTGTTTCTGCTCGATGTCAGCTACGCAGCCGTATCGAGCGGCTTGCTGGCAACTTGTGCACGTACCATGCTCGACAGCCTTAGCAGGATTCCAAACGCGGATCGGCGCACCAAATTGGGATTCCTCGCAGTTGACAACAGCCTCCACTACTTCTCCATACCAAAGGACGAGGATGAAAACGGGGAGACAAACATGCTTGTTGTCAGCGATCTGGATGAACCGTTCCTTCCAGTTCCCCATGACCTTCTCGTATCCCTGACAGAGAGCCGTCAGAGCATCGAAAAGTTTCTACAGAAGCTTCCGGACATGTTCCAGAACAGCCACAGCAATGGATCCTGTATGGGTTCAGCACTGAAAGCTGGGCACAAGCTGATTGCTGCCCTTGGTGGGAAAATTGTAGTCCTTACCGCGTCTCTGCCAAACATGGGCGACGGCAAGTTGGACATGCGAGAAGACAAGAAACTCCTGGGCACGTCGAAAGAAGGCAGCTTGCTGCAGACGGGAAGCAGCTTTTATAAGAGCTTCGCAGTCGAATGCTCCAAGAATCAAGTTTCCATCGACATGTTCCTCTTTTCCTCACAGTATCAAGATGTTGCCTCTCTCAGTAACCTGCCAAGGTACACAGGTGGTCAGACGTGGTTTTATCCTGGCTGGCACGCCTCGCGTCCAGAAGATGCACTCAAATTCGCCTCTGAGTTTAGCGACTATCTGTCGGCTGAGATTGGCCTCGAGGCGGTGCTTCGTGTTCGCGCTACCACAGGCTTGCGCATGAATGCATTCTACGGCAACTTCTTCAACCGCAGCTCGGATCTGTGCGCATTTCCTGCCTTTCCTCGCGATCAATGCTACGTGGTGGAGGTGGCTATTGACGAGAATCTGAACAAGAATTTCGTGTGTCTGCAAACTGCGGTACTACATACAACATGCAACGGTGAAAGACGGATCCGAGTGTTAACTCTGTCCCTCCCGACTACGACGAATTTGTCCGATATGTATGCTTCCGCAGATCAGTGTGCAATTACCGCCTATTTCAGTCATAAGGCGGTCGAACGGACCCTCGACAGCGGTTTGGAAGCCGCTAGAGACGCTTTGCAATCCAAGTTGACCGAATTGCTGCAGACATTCAAGAAGGAACTTGGCGGAGGCAGCATGGGTGGTGGTGGCTTGCAATTTCCCGCCAACCTGCGTGGCCTTCCTGTTTTGTTTTTGGGGTTGATGAAAAATGTGGGATTGCGCAAGTCCACGCAGATCCCTTCGGATATCCGCTCAGCAGCATTATGCTTGCTCTCTACCCTGCCTGTACCGCTGCTGGTGCGGTACATATACCCCAGAATGTATTCACTACATGACATGCCTGACAATGCAGGAACACCCGACGAGGCAACTGGTCACATTGTGCTGCCTCCGGCCACAGTCCTATCGTCAGAGCGTCTTGTTCCGTACGGACTGTATTTGATCGATGATGGACAAACCCAATTTGTGTGGATCGGGCGGGACGCTGTGCCTCAGCTCATATCCGACGTGTTTGGTGTTGCAGATCGAAGCCAGGTCCACGTCGGCAAGGGCCGGATTCCGGAGCTGGACAACGATTTCAACGAGAGAGTAAGGGCTGTCATTCAGAAAAGTAAGGACCACAAGTCTCTGGGAGTTGGCAGCATCACTGCACCGCATCTTTATGTCGTCAGGGAGGATGGGGAGCCCAGTCTGAAGTTGTGGGCTCAAACTCTACTAGTAGAGGATCGTGCCGACCAGGGCGTGAGCGCAGCACAATGGCTTGGTGCACTGAGGGAAAAGGTGAGTTTTGTATAAAACACTCTCAGATTTGGATCACGGATCGGGAGATTGCGATTGCTGACTGAGGCAGGTGGTGCAATAATGACTTCATATGATCGATAAAGGGAGACACGTGAAGCCTGAAGGGCAGTTTGGGCGGCCGTCGCACTGGATTCACGATCGATTTTATCAACGGGTTGGTATTGGGGGCTGTCTGTTGGTGCGCCGGAGCATGTTGGAGAGGCAATTCAAAAAAGAAACTAGTCAGCGGAACAATGCAGACGTGTAGAGATAGCGGCTAGCCAGGTTTAATGAGCAAGGTTTGAGAAGGTCAGTTTTTGGGGGGGGAGCACAAGGCTTGACCAGGAAGACGGCTCCAAGAACAGACGCGAATCGCGATGTAGATCTGTGGCCCACTCTTCGGCATCAAATCGATAAAAGAGACGAGCTATTGGGTTTGGCACTCATCATCACCGCACTTGCCCTGGCCGGGAGATGCCGGGGATGCCATCGGCCGGCCAGTCCGAACTGCGAAACAAGTCACGTATGGTATCGATGGGTTTAACGGTTGTGTTGGGCCGCGAGAGAATAAGGATAGAAACAGATACGCAAGAGAGAAAGATGTCGACCGGGTAATTGCTGTAATCAGGAAGTCTTTTCTAATAGTCACTTCCCCGCCCGCCGAAACATAGAAGTCGAGGAGGTTTCTTTACAACATATCCCGTGAACCCGTGTGAATTTCGACAGGAGTACAGAGTTAGGTGCATACGTACGCACCGAAACTACAGCGTGTTGCAATTTGCAGTAGACCGATCCTCCGTAATAAGCGCCTTCGCTCTGTCCGACCGATTCTTGATGAGCCAATGGAGTTTGTCCTTCCATGAAAGCCCTTCCAACTGGCAACAAAGCCGCAAAACGGCGCTGTGACTTTGGCCACCACGTACGGAGCAGGAGGTACCTAGGTAATGTAGAGGAGGTACATACGCCGTGTGGAGTACATATGTACATACATATGCACCTACAAATTACAATGTACATAGGTATGTATATGTTTTAGGTGTTGCCGTCTCGTAGTCAAATCAATTATGTACTCCGTAGCCGCCGAAACTCGACGTGGCGCCTGAGATGTGGGGCCGCCCTGACGGCCCGAACACGCCTGTGGTCCTTCAAGCCTTCAAGGCTCCAGCCTCCAACCCTTTCATTGCTTTGCAAGTGGTAAAAGACTTTGCGTTGCCAGATAGTACCTGCCCAAGGGCCCAGGGTCACGACTCACCACTGATCAAGGAGGCAGGGACCGTGATATGTTGTACGATCGGCACGGGGAGCATCCGCTGACTTACGAAGAATTCTAGATACGTCCTGCACAGGACCAGCACCAGTATAGACAGCATAGGAATACATAGCACAGCAAGGCAATCAGCTTGTAGGCCCAAGCTGCCAAATGCTGCGGCAGGGCACGCCGGACTGATGGTGCTTGATGCCATGTTTCTTTGTTTGAATCACACTTGTCAAGCCCAGATGCGTGGCGCGGTTCTTCCCTTCAAGGCGTTGCCGCGTCTACGTATGATACATTGTATTCCTCGTACCTATCACGGTCGATGCCATTGGATACTGTGCAGTGTCCACTGTCCTCGTCGCCTGCAGTCCCACATCGTGAGCGTGCTTCGCTCGTGTTCATTGTCGCTCAAAGGTTCTCGCCTTTTGTGCTCGGCTTGAAACCAACGACGACGTTGCTTCCATAGCCGTACCTAGGTAGTTATGTATAATGTATGTAGGAGGTATGTACTCCGTAGGTAGGTTGGTACCATGTACCTCTTGCAGGGCCGTCTCCACCGCCCAAGTTACACCCCCACTGTGTTACAGTGGCCTTTCTTAGCTGGTGGTGGGCGGCGCTCCCGACGTCCGTTCTCGTACAGTTGTCAGTACCTCGTCTCCCGCTCGCTCCCATCTTGATCTGCGAACTGCAAATTCTCTCAACTACCCGTTCCTACGTCTAGTCTGAAAATTTGATCATTCTTTTGGAAGCTGGTCCTGCGCCGTTCGGACTTCAGGTACGACGGACGACTGGCAAACCGAGGCCCGAGCGAGGGAACGTGATTCGTTCTTGTTGCCCAAATTGCAAGGGGCGCCGACTTGCTTTCGCCTCGCAACACCAGCCCAGCCCGCATCGTCACCTCAGCAGCGTTCGATCATCTTCAGTCTTCCCGTTACAAGCCTGCGTCTTCCGTCGTGGCATTACCTGTCGCCTCTTTCTCGTCCGGTCCCTTCGAAACACACATCCCCCTTATCAGAGTGCCAGCTACCCCGCCGAACCCTCCCCTAGGTCCAGCGGCAATCGTCAACTCAACGCGTCATGTCTCGCGCGAATCCTCCGAATGCCGGAGGCTCCCGCAAGATCTCCTTTAACGTCAGCGAGCATTACGATATTCAAGATGTCGTTGGTGAAGGAGCGTATGGAGTTGTCTGGTACGTGCACAACAAGTTCGCTCGTGGGTGGAAACTTACTTGCGCCAAGTCGTCAACCGGCACATCGAGTCCATGGCGCGGCCAGCGTAGTTTTGTCGCTTACATGAGGAATATCTAGCTCTGCCGTGCACAAGCCGTCTGGTCAGAAGGTTGCCATCAAGAAAATCACGCCGTTTGACCATTCCATGTTCTGCCTTCGTACGCTCCGCGAGATGAAGCTCTTGCGCTACTTCAATCATGAGAACATCATCTCGATTCTCGACATTCAAAAACCGCGAGGATACGATTCATTCAACGAAGTATACCTCATTCAGGTAAGCACCGTGGTACAGAAAGGTTTCTGGTACAAGGATGGGGTCTCGGGTATCTAATTTTACAACTATATGTGTACAGCTCACTGATGTGTAATCTGCCAATTCAGGAGTTGATGGAAACAGACATGCACAGAGTTGTTCGCACTCAAGATCTCTCAGATGACCATTGCCAATACTTCATCTACCAGACGCTGCGTGCGTTGAAGGCCATGCACTCTGCAAACGTTCTGCACCGAGATTTGAAGCCCTCAAACCTTCTTCTCAACGCGAATTGCGATTTGAAAGTGTGCGATTTCGGCTTGGCTCGTTCGGCAGCTTCACAAGATGACAACTCGGGTTTTATGACAGAATATGTTGCTACACGCTGGTACCGTGCGCCGGAGATCATGCTCACTTTCAAGGAGTACACGAAGGCCATTGACGTGTGGTCTGTTGGATGCATCTTGGCTGAGATGCTCAGCGGAAAGCCCCTATTTCCCGGGAAAGATTGTGAGTGCCATCATGTTTGGAAACGCTGCGCTGTGTCTCCCATCTCGGCAATATGGACTTCAGTAGCGAAGTCAGTACATTGGTCATGCACTAATCGATGTTCGGTGTGACTACAGATCACCATCAGTTGACCCTGATCCTGGACGTCCTCGGCACGCCCACGATGGAAGATTACTATGGCATCAAGTCGAGACGCGCAAGGGAATATATTCGATCGCTCCCTTTCAAGAAGAAGGTGCCCCCTAGGGTATTGTTTCCTAAGACGTCTGATCTGGCCTTGGACCTGCTGGAAAAGCTTCTTGCGTTCAATCCCGTCAAACGCATCACGGTGGAAGAAGCACTCAAGCATCCCTACCTTGAACCTTATCACGACCCAGATGATGAACCCACTGCGCCACCGATCCCCGAGGCATTTTTCGACTTCGATAAGCATAAGGACAACCTGAGCAAAGAGCAACTAAAATTACTCATCTATGAAGAGATAATGAGGTAGAAGTGATTTTCTGGGTAAGATTTATAGGAAAGGATTGAGATGCTGCCCTTCCCGAGCTAAGCAATGCCGGTAAACCTGTGCCCACGCCTGGATATCTGGCTGCCGCGACGACACAAAGCTCGTCCGTCCTGACAGGGCCATCGATAATAGACGGGGATTCGGGGAGGAATTTGGGAGTGGAGACGCAGCAAGAAGCGAGACAAAAACGAGGAAGAAAGTCGTGGAGGCTGGGCAGGAGTCAGGATTTAACACTGATATGCAGGAAACAGATTGGCCGAAATGTATGTACATACTAGAATTTGATAGCTCCAGGGATAGAAACAGCAGTACTTAACTGGTTGTTTGCATTATATGTAATTAGCAATGCATCTTGACCGCTATGCCCATCGCTAGACGTGTGACGCGTGACGCGTCTCTATGGCATCCATAAAGGACAACAAGCGTCAAATTGAACCATGCAACGATAATTTTGGTGCCGAATAGCCATCTTTGATGAGTAATGGAGGCTCGGGTCTAGGTACAATCCAGAAGATGAGTGAATGTTTGCAAAGCAAAACGTTTCATCGGAACAGCCCTGGCAATGGGCACGGCCCCGCCTCTACCCATCGGCAATCCCCATCACCGATCAGCGAGCCTCCCGCATCCCCACACGCTCCTTCCATTTTCTGCTGATTTCAAGCTTGGAACAGGCTGTGTAGGTACATACATACCTACAGGCTACAGCAGTGCTGGTACATATATGTACATACATGTTAGGTACCTACCTACCTACCTCTAAGTTTGTAGGTACTCCGTACGGAGTACTCCTACCACGGACTACCTACCTAATCAGGCCATTCGGGACACCTAGGGGCCGTTGGCAGTGAGCAGTGGCAGTGACCACTCAATGCTTGCCGTCCTTGCGCCCATCTCAGCTACACATGTGTTAGACTTGCAACAGCATGTTCATGCCCCCTATGTATTTCGTGTTTCGTCCTTCTCCTTGGAGATCTTCTTCTCTCCTTTTCTTTCAAAGTCTGTCATTTTGACAGATCTTTTGTAATTTTGTCTGATTCGTGTTTCGGTCATCGCCACGACCGCGCGCAACCTTCAAGTCTCTGCGCCCGAAGCATGGCAGCGGCACGACCTTCTCCACCGGGAGCTCCAGTCAGTCCGCGCCAGATACGTATTCCATGATTCTGAACGGCGACTGTCTCCTCACAATACATGCTTGAAGACTCTTGTCACGCAAACCCAATCGATCCCAGCCGGCGCATCTCACGCCCTTTCTCTTTCAACTACCCCAATCTTCTCCGCCGCGACACACTCTCACGGGAGCGGCGGACACGGCCCTCCCCCGGAAACAGCAATGTGGACGGGCCTCATACGACGATTCTCAGCCGAAGAGTCCAAGGTGTGCGGTGAATGTGAGACTGGGAGCGACGACGACGACCAGGTCAGAGATGGCGTCAATGGGGTGTTTGCACCTGCAGGGCGGCGAGCCGGGCGTGCCAGTCCATTTCGTCCGCCGCCACTCGAGCCTCTGGTGCTGCATGGACATTGCGGAAGCACGCCGTCGTGCCCATCCGGGCTGCTTACCGCTGCGGTGGCGGAGGAGATTCGGACGATGGTTCCGGAGAGGTTGCGCATTGCGGAGGACTGGCGATTGATTTATAGCTTGGAGCAGGATGGTGCTAGCTTGGCGACCTTGTATCACAGATGTCGGGTGTTTGAGGGTCATAGAGCTGGCTTTGTTCTCGTGGTAAAAGACCAAGACGGCGGTGTGAGTGTCATGTTCTTAGGGTCTTCGTTTCTTTCTTACCTTTCTCTTCATTATTCCTTCTTTCCCGTTTTCTCTCCTCTTCATTTGTTTGGCTTCTCTCTATTACCCTATGGCCTCTTCTTCCCTTCTCCGTCTTGTTCTCTTTACAACTATGTTCTGCAGCTTCGTAACAACAACAACTACTAACAAGCAATCGCGCCTTGCTAATTTATGGATACGTAGACCTTTGGAGCGTATCTATCAGAACATCCGCGGCCAAGCCCATCTTATTTCGGTAACGGAGAGTGCTTCCTGTGGAAAGCTTCAATGCTTGCCTCTCTTCCTTTGCCGCCCTCTGCAGATACTACGCGCCTCACGCGGAGTACAACCCTGGCATCACAGCCGTCTTTGGAAAGCCAAGCTCCAACTCCTGTCGAGTGTATCAGGTTTAAGGCGTTTCCCTACAGTGGCTTGAATGACTGTTACATAAATTGTGAGGCTGGCTTTCTATCAGTTGGATCCGGTGGGGGTCACTATGGCCTTTGGCTGGACGATTCCCTGGATGTTGGGCATAGTTCACAGTGTGATACATTTGGCAACGAGCCGCTCAGTGATGCAGGAGAGAAGTTCAATGTAATTGGGGTAGAAGTCTGGATTTTGGGTACTTAGGACGGGCCTCAAGACCTTATTTACTACTTCTGAAGCTTCCACCTTTCAATCCCACGTTTGCCCCGTCACAAACTTTGCACTTAACTCTGCGCTTCTTCAAGAGCTCCTGATTCCCCTGACACAACTCGCCCGGACTGACTCGACGAGAAGCCGATTATGCTCTGAAGGATCCCGTCCGGGCTGGGCATTTCGGCACAGACGTCGGGTTCAAAGTCAAACCTGCTGACCAAATGCGCTCTGGTAGTCGGGCCGATTGTCGCGACAAATGTTTTGCCGTCTCGGCCGGTCGACTTCATCATGCCAGAGTCTGAGTCGAGGAGGCCAAGACCTTGGAGCATACTATCACAGCCAGTGGGGGAAAAGACGACAACCCAGCGTTCGCGCGCATGACTCGTCTCCATAACCGCTGCTTTAAAATCTGCCGAGAACGATTGCATGATATCGGTGCCATAGACCACCACTTCAGTAACCTGGATTTTCCTGTCAACTGCCAAGTCAGGATCCATCAGCATGCGAGGTATGATGTCGCGACGTTGTTCGCCCACGAGGAAGAGAAGGGGCGGTAGAGTAGGGCGATTTGAAAACCACTCTTTGTAGTGCTCAAGAATGTATTTTGCTAATGCCTCGCCATTTCCCGTCTCTCCTCCAAATACTTGCAGTGGTGGTAGCTGTGAGATGGCACGTAGGGCGCGGGTAGTAGCAGGTCCAACGCTGTAGATGGGGACTTTTTGAAGATGTGGCCAGATTGTGTCATTGCCTGTCTCGCAATTGATGTATCAGTCAATCAGTCAGTCAAGCAGCCGTTTAGTCTCCGCCGAATCATCGAGCGGAAATCCTCGACAGGTTCGGAGATAGACAATGGCACTATTGGACTAGGTGTTGCATACCTTGACCATTTCGGACCACGTGCGAAAACGCCTCCACAGCGCGTTGCGAAGTGAATATTATTCCTCCGTACTCTGCATCGGCGCAATGGCTAATTCTTCGGTTCAGAAGCAAAGTCTGGATTTTACAGAGCCCCTGTTCATCAAACCGATGCTGGAATATCGGAATAAATCGTGGGACGAGCCTGCCATTGGCGCAGCCATTGGAGAGGCTATGTGCTGACAGAGTTTCTTCATAAGAATCACTGGGGGTTGATTTAGTTTTAAGCAGTAAAACAGGCACGTCCATGAACTCGTTACAGTCGATGTCCATATCTGTTGCGGGAATAATGGAGCCGGCTTTGCATGAAGCGCAGTTTGTAACACAAGCTGCCACCCAGAGAAACTGCTCGTTCCTTGCGTTGCGTTGAATTACAGCCGACTCCAACAAATTGACTGTAGTGTGCAGCCAAGGACTCTCATATCATAGGTATGCTCGAGGCCAATGAAGGTGCCGATGAAGTTGGTGGATGATATCTTATCGATAGCACAACACGCCTTCGTCCGACTCCCGAGGCAACCTTAGGTAGGTAACCTAGGTAGGTATGTATGTACGTAGGTACATAAAACGATTTCGTACCTACCCAATAGGTACCTTTGTGGTGCACTTGGTTAGTGAAAGGTCAATTTATCTAGATGCAAAATTGGGAAACAAATCGTTAGCATGGCGAATGAAGAACAGAATGAAGACGTGGCAAATACCACAGGCCACGAACGGTCTGAGAAACTTCCAACGAGCGTCGTCCTAGGCAAAGACGGCAAGCCGTAAGTTGATTCTCTTCACCACAATTCTCACTACGTGGGTCGCAAACCTAGACGGGGTTGCTGATGAGGAAAGCACAGGTGTCGAAGCTGCACATCGTTCGCAGCTTGGAAGGCCATGTCAAAGAACAAGACGAGGCATGATGCTGCGGCTCAAGATCAAGGGTCATCGGTCACAGCTCGCTCCGATTGTCCTCCGGATGTCGAGACCCTTGGCCGTGGCACTTGGACGCTTCTTCACTCCATCGCAGCCACATACCCAGAGATGCCATCCAAATCACAGCAGTCCGACATGATGAGCTTCGTCAAGCTCTTCTCCAAGCTGTACCCGTGCTGGGTGTGCTCAAAAGACTTTCAGAGTTACCTGGGGAAAGAGCCACCTCGAGTTCAAAGCCGCGATGAATTTGGCAAATGGTTATGCGACGCTCACAACGAAGTCAATCGGAAACTCGGCAAACCTCAGTTTGACTGCTTGAGATGGGACGAGCGCTGGCGCACAGGCTGGAAGGATGGGCGGTGCGATTGAGCCACCGAAGCGAACCGCCCAAAAAATCACTCGTATTTGATCTCCGCGCCACTATTTCCCTCATGCAATGTCTGCTGATTATCAGGCGACAAATGCGCCATATACATACAGAGTGCAGACATATGTATGTATATACATACTCCGTAATCGTATACACATAATACATACATGCACAAATACTCTTGTACAATTGCACCGAATCACCGATCCAGTCACCTTCCTTGCCTCGCAACCAAAGTTTGGAAGGAATTGAGTTGAGCCAACGACCCAATCACTGACTGTTTCCCGCGAGGAATGTTGGCTGCCGTGCTTACGAATCTGCATGCGTACGATTTTTAGAGGCGATTTTAGGTGGTCTCCCCACTTTGATCAATTGTGATTTGTGCATCATCAGACCACGCGTCAGTCCGACTCCTTTATCATCGCCGTCTCGTCCATTTACATTCGATTGGATTGTGAGAAGAAAACAAAACGCGCGAATTGGGCCCAGTTTTAATCGTCACCTTGTTCCTGATTCGCATCCTGCCTACCTAAGGTTGTACCTTACTAGGTACCTACCTCATAATTAGTTCATGTGCTGATGAGGTGATGTGGGATGCTTTCGTCGGGGAATTCGGATCTTTGTTAGTGGGGGTCTCCTCATTCCACTCCATCCATTACATCACTGAGGTAGGTACCTAGGTAGTTAGGTATGTATGTATCAGTGTCAGGACGGAGAATGTCCGTCTTCGGACAACGGGGAGACATGCTCGTGGCCGTGGGAAAGGGGAACGACAATATAAATGCCGAAACTGTCCTGTCTTCTCCATACTTAGCTGTTGCATCGCATACCCGGATGTGAACTCAAGCCGCTTACCGCACCCGACTTACTTTAAAGCTCCAAACCTTGGACTGTCTTCACTGAAACACTGATTCTTTTCAAGTCAGCACATGCAATCCAAGTTCTTGTCCACCTCCTCGCTTGAAAATTCTAACTGACAGTGCCACCCTGGTAGGCAGTCACGATAGCAATTCCGTCTCTGCCCGGCCACGTACCGCGTCAACTGGTATCAACACAGATTCTCACATCATTCATTCAAGATGGACATCCGAGTCAAAAGCCTGGAAAGGCCGATGGATGTTTCTGAATATCTGTTTCGAAGATTACATGAGGTCGGTGTGCGCTCAGTACATGGCGTACCTGGAGATTACAATCTGGTGGCACTCGACTATCTGCCCCAGGTAGGATTGAAATGGGTCGGTAGCGTCAACGAGCTGAATGCTGGTAAGTTTTCAATGAGAAAGAAAAACAACAATAGGTGTTTCTGGTTAATTCACTAGATGAAGTGATGGCCTCCACGTCTCCGCCAAAAAGGACATCTAGGCTAACTACCAAGCCTTGCAGCGTATGCCGCGGACGGATACGCACGAGTGAATGGAATCGGAGCTCTGATCACCACGTTCGGAGTTGGAGAGCTCTCCGCGATAAACGGTATTGCGGGGGCCTTTTCTGAGCACATTCCTGTCGTTCACATTGTTGGCTATCCATCCACCATCTCCCAAAGAAATGGCATGCTGCTCCATCACACTCTCGGAAATGGAGATTTCAACGTCTTCGCCAACATGAACACTGAAATCTCATGCGACGTCGCCAAGCTGAACAACCCGTCTGAGATTGCAGGCCAAATCGATCACGCCCTTCGTCAGTGCTGGGTTCGCTCTCGCCCAGTATACATCACGCTCCCCACAGACATGGCACAGGCTAAAGTGGAGGGTGCCAGGTTGAGCCAGCCAATCGATCTTTCTGAGCCCATCAACGAGAAGGAACAGGAAGACTATGTTGTAGATGTCATACTGAAGTACCTCAACTCTGCAAAGAACCCCATGCTTCTCGTCGACGCGTGCGCAATTCGGCATCGTGTTCTCACAGAAATACACGACTTGATCGACAAGACTGGACTTCCTGTGTTCGTCACGCCTATGGGAAAGAGCGCCGTCAATGAGAATCACAGCAGCTTTGGTGGTGTGTATGCCGGTGCTGGCTCACACCCTTTGGAAGTCAAGGATATTGTGGAGTCATCAGATCTCATCATTACTATCGGTGCTCTGAAGGTCAGTCTACGCTTACTCTGATATGAGTTTATTCAATAAGCTGACTCAAGCGCTAGAGTGACTTCAATACCACCGGATTCTCGTACAGAACCTCTCAATTAAAGAGTATCAACCTCTACAGTGACCACTGTGTTGTTAGATACTCTACCTATCCTGGAACAAGGATGAAAGGCGTCCTGCAGAAGTTAATTGCAAAGATCCAGCCGGCGCAACTCAACATTCGGCCAACTCCTACTGTGCCAAGGGGAGCTCAACCCAGCCACGACGGATCACCGACAATCACGCAGTCATGGCTCTGGCCGAGAGTAGGCACCTTTCTTCGCGAAGACGACATTGTGGTGACAGAAACGGGCACAGCCAACTTCGGCATATGGGATACGAGGTTTCCGGCCGGCGTCACTGCGCTGACCCAAATCTTGTGGGGAAGTATTGGATGGTCTGTTGGTGCGTGTCAGGGCGCAGCTCTGGCAGCGAAGGACATGGGCCGCGATCGAAGGACAATTCTTTTTGTGGGAGACGGTTCATTCCAGCTGACCGCTCAGGAAGTCAGCACCATGATTCGCCACAGGCTGCCCGTAATCATGTAAGAACTCGACCCCTTGTCTCTTTGTTTTTGCTACCTTCGTGCCTCTCTTCTTTCAGTTCATCTTCTCTTCCCAATCAAATTACTGCTCTTCTTGAGTTGAAGTACTAACTCACTGCTTTAGTTTTGTTATCTGCAACGAGGGATTCACTATTGAGAGGTTCATACACGGCATGGATGCTGGGTACAATGATATCGTTGCCTGGGACAACAAAGGACTTGTTGACGTATTTGGAGGGACAGAGTTGGCCAAGAAGTACTCCGTCAAAACAAAAGATGAACTGGAATCCTTGTTCGCAGATCCTACATTCAACGCCGCAAGGGAGATGCAATTCGTGGAGCTTCACATGCCAAAAAAGGATGCGCCTAGAGCGCTTGTCATGACAGCCGAGGCCAGTGCTAAGACGAATGCCAAAGTCGAATAGCTCTAGCTTCACTAAACCGATATTTCAATTGTTTAGCTCATACCTGTTACTTACTTTATGAGCAGCTTGGAAAAGTTACGTAGCAGAATCTCATTGAGTCATCCTACCAGCCTCTCTGGAGGCGAATCTGTATGTACGTCACAAGAGAGCATCTGACACACGCCACAGTAGCGTTCCGTCACTACATAGTGAAACGAGACAAACGAGCCGTAACTCGTGACTACGTAGGAGTTGCACTCCCCGGTCTGTCTATTTGGTGTGTCGCAGGCCCGAATCCTGATTCTCGAACATATACCTACCTGGCCGAACACGTCTGCTCGCATCAAGTGCCACACCAGACCAGATTGAAGATTGTATCTCCTCACAGAATTCAGCTACATACGTATCTTTTCAGCAGATAGTATTACTACTTTTTTGAATTTACCAATATGGCTATTGGCCAGTAGTGAGTCAACCTCGCGCACCAGGGTCCAGCCTCCAGGTAGCTTGACGCGAGCAAGCAAATCGGGCCGCCTTAGATGTGCAGATCTGCCCAGCATATATTGACTTTACGGGTCGCTTGATTCCGTTCGCTCAGGCGGTTTGAGAACGGTGTATCCATGTGGTAGAAGCTGGAAAAATGAGAGTATCGTATTGTAACAGATGTGATGATCGCAGTTTTGCAAATTCTCTTTGAGAATTCAACTGATGACTAACCGAGAGGCGGCAATGTACGGCAAGTCGAAAGGCTGTGTTTGATCAATGCGCGACTGGTAATGATGTGCCTTCATGACGAATTTATATGGGTTGGGTACCGTTGGGAAGGACACTAGGTACCTATTAAGGGCCAGATTCAGAGTGTCATAATAAAATAAATGGTTCATAATAAAGGTACTTCCGTACTTGTGCAACAGTGGAGACAAAATTAATGTACCGCTCCACAGAGCCAGTAGACATCAGACTATACTGCAAGTGGCTTAGCTTATTTTTCTGGACACCGCCTGCCATATCAAAGCTGGCAATAATGAGAAACCCTTTGCAGAGCTCGATGAGAATCAACCATCTTCTGTCCCATCATTTGAAGCCGTATTTGCCCGTTCCCATACGGACCTCATCACAACTAATAGGTACCTAGGTCCCCCAGCCCCGGAGCGCAGGGGAGAGCCGATAGGGGACCTCGCGCCGCTTCAAAAAAGCAGTTGGAGGGGGAAGTTCTGGCGCCAGTGGAATTGGCAGCGATATCTGTAGTTACGGTGGAATGCACTGGGCAGTGGAATCGGTTCAGTTACAGTGGCATTGGTGGTCTCCCAGCCCCGAAGGTTGGAACTTGGAGCGCAGCGGAGGGCCGATGGGGGACTTCAGTGGAATCGGTCCAGTTACAGTGGAATTGCCAGTGGTTCAGGCCACTATCTTGGCGGCTTTTCTGCCGTTTGGCCATTTATTCCTACCTCGAGGGGGGTAGGAATGCGGAATGGACTTTTATTCCGCAGGAGTGGAGATTTTGGTGCTTCTCGACCAATACCAGACGACTACAAGGGCCCCCTGCTAGTCTCCTCTAGCTCGGTACATTGTCACAGGGGTCAAGTTGGAAACACAAAAGTTATGCACGCTTGAAGTGGATTTTCATGCCAAATTAGGAAATCGTATCCACTTTATTCCGCAAAATCGTTCAATTTTATTTTATTATGACGCTCTGAATCTGGCCCTAATAAAGACGGCCACTGAGCAGTCTGAGTCGGATCGACGACTTGCTAATAAGGCGCGTCATTGTGGCGCGGCACTTTTGAGAATCGGAATGACTGATACACGGCCGCATACAGAGTGTGTACAGGTGGAACGTAATAGCTATATAGATTCTTCATCCTATATGTATTTTTATGCACTCACGTAGCGTACTTCTTTCATCGATATCCAATGAGGAAATGTCGATGACTTTCACATAAGTGATGCACCCTTGGTCAATTCCCAACGATATTGATCAACTTGAACGGCTAACCCGTCTCGAGTCAACTTGTCCATGATCTGCAAGATGCCTCTGCACGCGGCTGGGTGTAGCTCTGCGGGGACATTGCGATATATGATTTGGACCATATCCATCACACTCCACGCATCATCTTTCGGCCGAGTGGCCGGGGAGGATTCCATTAACAACAAAACTTGTTCTATTCGTGATTGTCGATGCGCTATATACGACGCAATCAACTCTGAACCATTTTCGACGACAGGTCCATGGCCGGGATAAGCTCTGCCGGAAAACAAGCGTCGCATTTTGTCTAGGCTCTGGAGATACGCTACCAGGTCTTCAAATACAGCGGTACCATGGCCAAGAACATTGTCGGCGGTGAACATGGCGTCTTCCTCCGCCAAAACAAAGACCATGTGATCCTTGGTATGGCCGGGGGTGTGGAAGGCAGCCAACGTCACGCCGTCAGCGGTGAACGTTTGGCCATCTGAGATGTCTTGCTGCCCAGCCTCCGGCTCGTTCTTGTGAATGACAGCCCCGGGAGCTATGGAGAGTAGATCGTTGATGCCCCCGGTGTGGTCGTGATGCCAGTGGGAGAGGAGAACAAGCCCTACTGTTGCTTTCTCCTCTGCCAGAGTTGATCTCAGCGACGATATCCAGCCTGGCCTCCCTTCGCCCGTATCGACGAGAATTCGTCGGTGGCCAGAGCCGAGCAAGTAGGTGTTTGTGCCCTGGAGCGTGAAGCTGCCTGGATTATGGCCCAAGATGCGGATGCAGAGCGGGCTGAGCCGTTCCACCTCAGGAAGCGAATTGGGGTGAGTGGCCATCCTCTTGCAACATCTCGTTGTTCGACAAGTGAGTCCAAGTCAAGTGAGTAATCCGACGAAGGGCCAGATCCAGAGTGTCAGGATAAAATAAGGGTAGCTTTAATTCCACGGCCCATTTTATTTAAATACACGGCCCATTTTGGATATTTCCACCGCCCTGATAATTTGGGTAGCTTTAATTCCACCGCCCTAAAAATTTACTAAGTACTGTCCGATATTACGGTGTGTTTTTAATGATGATCTGTGACCAAAAATGATGTGTGTGATTGTGTGTCCTCCGTCGTTTGTGCTTCCATCCCTTTTCTCCTAAGTACAAAGCTCTGCGCGCAGCCCCATTTATTATCTGCCCCTTTTTACCGCCTAACCTTTAGGATCTCCCAGCACCCGACAATCTGACAAGTACCTAATCCGGCCACATACTGTAAAAATGTTTTTTTGGAGAACTCGATGTCAGAAGTATCGAATCACGAGATATTGCGTGACTAAAAAGGCATTTACATTTACTAGCTAAACGCACGAAAAGTAATGTACCTATTTTGCCCTGCAACTTTTGCCTCTTATTTGCATAGAGAAGATTGTAGAGGTCACTCGTCTTGAATTTCAGTTCGTCCCCAGTATCGGCGGCAGCGTGGCGGAGTGTGTTTAGCAAAAATCTGGGTGCGACCCCCGCTCGCGATAGCTGGTCACTATACTTCTCGACGATTCCTGCCTCTTGGATAGCTGTCCGCCTC
Source organism: Claviceps purpurea (assembly GCA_029405325.1). Lineage (NCBI taxonomy): Eukaryota > Fungi > Ascomycota > Sordariomycetes > Hypocreales > Clavicipitaceae > Claviceps > Claviceps purpurea. The sequence continues at coordinate 3,241,779 of CM055782.1, read as the reverse complement.
TTTGACGCATGTGCAAGGTTCGTTTCCGATGGAGGGTGGTTATGGATGGGATTTACCACTGTAAATGACCAGTTTAGTGTACCTTTCACTTGGAGAGCAGTCGCTTTGAAGGGACAATCGATCAGCCGAGACCCTGCATTAGGTCGCTTCGGACCCTGGGATTCGCTCGAGCTCCGGTCTCTTGGGACACCTCCAATATCGCATTTGAACTCGATTCGCGCTGACTTGGTTCCCCTGGGGGGGGAAGAACGAGCTAGGACTACTGCGTATCCCTTATCGAGTGTATGTTCGCCGAGTTGTTGGATCAATGTTGCGCGATCTTGGGCGGTGAAGTTGGGTGGTGGAAGGAGACGAGGATCTGCGGCCGCAGGAGGATTCATGGGACCGATTTCGATGGGGGATGCGGCGGAACCGCGCTCTCTGTCATCTTCGCTATCGCTGTATGCGACGAGGCGACTGATTGAAGTCATGACGATGCTTCTAAGGTACGCCAAACGGTAATTTCGATGAGGTAGAGAAGGATGAAGTGGTATAGGCTATAGGTGAAGCTATTTGCATTCTAGATTTCTAGATCACGTAATTATGGGCCTCGGCGCGTCGAGTTTTCGCACCAAATTTTTTGATTTTCTACGAGTCACATGATTTGCAGTAGCCGGATCGGGGGATACTTTACTAATCATTAGGGCGGTGGAATTAAAGCCACCCAAATTGTCAGGGCGGTGGAATTATCCAAAATGGGCCGTGGAAATAAAAAAAATGGGCCGTGGAATTAAAGCTACCCATGATTAAACAAAAATTTCCATGTACAATTCCTCCGTGAGAACTTCCTTTCAAGTTGAATCTGACCAGTGACAAATGTGCGCGCCACGATAATTTTGAACTTTGAAGTGCCACGGTCCGCAACCCATAACCATTTCATGGAATTTGTGAGGAGTACGATGTCCATTTCAAATCTTAACAACATACGAAGTAGAATGCACGCTTCTCCTCAAAAAAAGCGGAAAGGAATGCGAGGCCGGAACATAGGCTCAATGAAATATCCAATTTCCAAGCCCCTGCGAACCGGGCAAACTTCAAAGGCGAGAATGCATTGTACCAGAACTATCAGAATTAATTCTTTTCAAGGTGCAGGGTGGCAATTGCAATTGCTGTCACCTGTGAGTCTGTGACCTGTAGGCTGTCATTCGTGGAAATTCGGGTTGTTCATGGAACGAAAATGTTCATTGACCAATGATGAAAGCGGACCGAGCCCAGTGGCCCACAGAAGCGGACCTCTATCCCATTAGCGGTCCGAAGGCTCACTTTATGTCACGCTCCCCACACACCCCTTGCTCGTTGATCGCGACTTGGAGTGACATGATGACTCCAAAAACGCATGCTTCAAAAATGCTTCATCGCGTACCCTACGCCTTTGGGAATCACAATCATCGAGCTCAAAACAAAGGAAGTCCGGTCTTGGGCGTTTGATTGAGAGATATTAGGTAATAGCCACGATCTCAATCAAACTAGTGTTGCGATAAGTGCGATGTAGCTCTTAGGCTCAAAGGCAATTGTTGGTATTTCGATCTCGAGCCAATTTGCGCAATGAATTCTTTGCTCGTTATCAAGCGCAAGAAAAAGTTTGATCTTAGGCGAAGTCGGCAGTGCAGGAAGATTCATTCTCAATCAAGCACGCCGTGCGGTTAATCCGATGTTCCTCTATGTCACGGCGGCGATCGGCGGTACTTTCTGTCATGTGCCAATTTTGCGTGCCCCACAATGTACTCCTCGTAAAGCTACGACGTGATTGGCTGCAGCCCCCTGTCAACCCCCTGTCAGTAAGTGAGCCTTCGGACCGCTAATGGGATCTATGTACATGATTCTACATAGGCTACAATGTACATGTAAGCTATATTTTCTACTCTATCTTGCCATGATGACTAAGCACTTCTATCCATTCTACATCCACCCCATGTACATAGATAGATGTAGATAGACTGCCAACCCTGGCACTGGCGACTCGCGACTCCGCGAGTATCATATGAGAGAGAATGTGGGGTATATATTGTGGATCATACCTGGCGCCGACTGAAATCGTATGGCGGCGCAGTTCGTCTCTCAGAATTTTGATACCTAGACATCCCCGGGGATGCGCCTTCACAGCACATGCAGAAGTATCTCGGACGGCCGACTTATCCAGCCTATCTAAAGTGGCCAATTGGGCATGCGGTAATCGAGACCTAGACATGCCTCCTACTTCTGTGACTGAGCTGCAACAGAAGCTTTACAAGCGCATGGGGTTTGTGTCTACTGCACCAGACCGTGATACACCATCTACGTCTCACGTAAGACTAGGGCAAGTTCGACAGTCCTCGCGAAAAGAGTTGCGCAAACAACAAAGAGCAACAAAAAAGCGCAAGAGACGCTCGGATCCGGGTGAAGATGGGAAGAGATGTCGACGAATGCCCACAGAGCCTCAGATTGTTGAGGAAGTATTGCCAGCTCTAGGCTCTAACTTAGAAGTATATTCAAAACATCGGGAGCAAGACGCAGATCTGGAGGAATCTGGCACAAACATAACCCCTAAGGACGACACAGACGAGCTAGAATCGTATCATTCGCTCGACAGGTCAGAGCATATTAGTCAATGTCAAACTGACGGGCGGAGGGTTTCCGAGATACTTCTGAAGCAGCTTGCGCAAGATGATGCAGAGATCAAAAAATTGGAGAGGAAGCTCGGTATCAAGAAAGGTCGCCAATCTCTCCCTCAAGCATTCAAGAAAGACGGACTCGATGAACTTCTTGATGAGGCTATGGAAGGGGATGTCACTGACTCAGTTGACAAAGGAGAGCAAAAAGCTGCGTATGACAGCTGGTTATCTTCTAAACGAAAGAAACTCGGTGGTCCTCCCCCACGTGTTCTCAGTACCAACATATATGTCGGCTCTGACCGCCTACGTGACCCTGGCATGAAGCAACACAATCATGATGCTAGACTACAACAAAACATAACACTGAATGGGGCTCAGCTTGAGGGTCAACATGATCTGACCCAGAACGACGATCAGGCGTCCAAAGGTTTCGATCATATCAAGGCGTTAACAAGTCCACCATTCTCGCCACAGCCGAGAGAAAATCCTTACGTCGCGCCAATAGGAGGCCTCGCAAAATATATCGCGCCTTCGAGGAGCTACCAAGATGAGGAAGCAGAAGCGAAAGATAGGACCCAACTTCAGAAAAAGCTTCAAGGTGTTGTAAATCGACTGAGTGATGGCAATTTTATTTCACTAGCTCAGTCCATCGAATCGATGTATCAAGTCCATGCACGTGGAGAAGTTACCGAGATTCTCACTGACACTATCTTGGCTCAAATACGTAAGCCTGAAAGCCTTAACGATCAGTTTTTGGTGTTGATTGGAGGCTTTTCCGCAGCTATATACAGAATCAAGGGTTCTAGTTTTGGCTCTCACTTGGTGAGACAGTTGTTGAAGGAATTTAGCGAGCAATATGCTCTCTCTTCCGACCAAACTGTCAATCATGCAGGCATCAGGAAAGAGCCTTCCAACCTTTTGGCCTTTCTTACTCAGCTATATGTCTTCGAAGTTCTCGGTTGCGGCATCGTTTTTGATTATTTAGAGAGGCTGCTAGAGAAGCTCAATGAGCTAAATGTGGAGCTTCTTCTCAGAGTGTGTCGAATGGCTGGCAAGCTATTGCGGAGAGATGACCCTCAAGCTCTCAAGCATATCTCGAATGTTCTACACGCGGCTGTTTCTAATTTCGGATATTCAAATATTTCTGTACGGACAAAATTCATGATTGAGACAATTCAAGATTTGAAGAACAGCAAGGCTAAGGGTAAAGGTATGGACTCTGCCATTGTTTGCGAGCATGTAATTCGCATGAAGAAACGGCTTGGAGAACTCAAATCCCATTACCAGCGATTGGAAGGACTGATTCCGATGGGTATACGCCTCAAAGACATTGAATCTGTCGGCAGGCATGGCAAATGGTGGCTAGTCGGGGCCAGTGTTCCTGAATATCGAAATACAGCTGAGAGGACAAATCGAGATTCTGATCAAGCGAATGGTACATTTGCGAATGAAGACATGGATTTTGTGCTGCCGGATTTCAGGGAGAAGGCTAAGGCGCAAGGTCTCAACACGTCTTCACAGATTGCTATCTTCACTGCCATCATGTCCGCGCTTGACTACGAACACGCACATCGTCAATTTGCGGATTTGAGATTGAAACGGGATGAACAACTGGAAATCACAAGAGTTTTACTTCAATGCGTTGGGAGCGAGCTGCAATACAACGAGTATTATGCATTGGTAGGACGCCAGGCGTGTGCCAATAGCAGGGTCAGATTCTCATTTCAGAATCGTTTGTGGGCGATGTTCCGAGGACTTGGCGAATCTTTGTTCGGGGCGGAGGCCGAGAAAGAAGAGGCCATGGAAGGACAGAGGTTGAAGAATGACCGACGACTGAGGAACGTGGCCCAATTCTACGCATCCCTCGTGGCTGATGGCTATCTAAGCATCACTATCCTCAAGCCGTTGGAGCTTTCGAAAATGAACCCCTGGTCGTCAACTTTTGTCGAGTGCTTCGTTCTTAGCCTTCTGCGAGGCTGTCGAGGCAGGAATTCAAATAGGGTCGACAAAATCAAGCGTATATTTGGTTCGGCATCAGAAATCCCTCCTCTAGCCGCAGATTTACACTGGTACTTAAAACAGAAGATCCGTCATACACTAAATATCGGTCATGGAGAGAGAAAGGGCCTTCACGATGTGCTTGAAAATGCTCAGGCAGCTGTCCAAATAGTAAAGTCGAAGAATATATTGTAGCGGTTGAACTAGACTCGCGCAACTTTTTGCATCGATACCAAGTAGGGTGGGAACAACAATACAAAATCAGTACTATGCCATTGCTAAGGTTCAGGGAATGCAAGGTTCAGTTTCAACAGTACAGAGTACTCTTGTGATGGATTCGAGCTTGAGGTTTTGTTCACGTCGCTCGTCAGCTGGTGCGAAGATTCTTCTTGCCCTTTTTCATAGGTACCTAAACGGGCGGTATACCAGGTGTTGAGCTGTTCAATTGATTTGCACCATCGAGACTGTACGGATTGCACTGAACTACACATCTCTAGCTTGCATACTGGCCTGTTTTGTCAGAGGCATGAGGACAGTGGCAAAGGCATGTGATGCATACCTCGTATAGGAGTGGCAAAGCATGTAAGATATACGTATATGAGTGGCGAGACATGTGATGTGCGCAGAAGCATGTGCACACGGAAAGGATATCTAGCGATGGCCGCTCACATAGTTTGGTGAGAGGCCAGAGATCGAAACCGTCACCATCAGACCCCTAGCTTGTATCCCAATACTATCTTGCAGACTCTTGAGCATACCTTCACTCCGTGCAGACCCTAAACACCCTGACAACTCGATCTCTCTCCCTTTACAAAAGGATCGGACCGTTGGTAGTTCAAGATGTCTGCGTCACGAAGCATGAACACCCGATCGATGTCGCACAACATCGAGCGAGCAAACCCGTCTATTATTGAGAACGATCCGATACAGACCGAGATGCAACAGCAAGCCTCGTCGCAAAACAATCCTATCCAACAGGACCTTGCAGGAAATAATGAAGAAACAGAAACAACATTTGAGCATCAGGAAGCTACGCTGAGCCGTAGCATTGCAGGAGCCGAAGCAGAGCTGCGTATTAGTATTGAGAAAAGAAAGAAACTTGAGCAACTGAAGGCTAAGCAAAGCTTGCAATACGGACACACAACTTCAGAGGACAACCTTCAGCAGAAACCCACTTTTACCCCTCACGATTTGGATTCTTCTGCTCCCACTCCGCATGTGATGCAGGCCCAGACCTTTGCCCCAGGCCCCCAGCACCCCAGCGGTATAGCCTTGCTAAGGCACAACTACGTGCCCCAATCTACAAGGGTGACACTTATGAGAATCTTCAGAGTTTCCTCGCCGATCTAAATGTCGCTTTTACATTGGACGGACACGCTTTCGATACTGATGCAACCAAGGTGGCATTCGCCAGTAGCTGCCTACAAGATGATGCGAAGCGACAATGGATGCGCTACGCAGCCACGGATGGATACGTCGATTACCAGTCATACAGTTGGGTCGAATTCGTTTCTTGGTTGAAAACAGGAGGAATGGATGTCAACAGCCGCCGATTGGATGCAATGGGAGTTCTGCTTAACCTTAGGCAAGGCAAGCATGAGTCCCTCCAGTCATTTATAAAGACTTGGGGAGAAGCGGAGGCAGGATACCCTGAGCCGTTTCCAGACACACTGCGAACAGTCTGGTTTATGCAGAGCCTTAACAGCGACATGAAACAGCAAGTGTTCAGACAGGAACATCCAGCAAACTTCAACCATCTTATGGGACTCACGAAAAAAGCGGAATCTGCGGTGGATGCTGCAAAAAACGAAAACGAGGAAGGAACTCTTAGTACTCTCCACGTAGAGAGAGGTTGAGAACTTGAGATACTTTTGGCACGCGTCTGTCGCCCGATAGCATTTGTTCGAAGAACTCGAAAGATATTGAGAAATTAAAAGATAATGAGTTTTGCTACGCCAATCCGACGCTGCGCTGCTATACACCAGATCAAGAAGCGATTCGAGTTCAGATGGATCACTCGCGTACTTGACGCTCTCGCTGCAAGGCGTCGTCAATCATTTGTGTCATAAACGTTTTATTGCTAACTCAAAGCTGACTAGCCATAGTCCATGTTGGATATGCTATGCCGTCCAATTCTTCTATTGATCATAGGTCATAAACGTTTAGTTCCGGCGTCCGCTGACGCATTATCGCTACAAGAAGACTATATTATATTGATAAGGATAAGAAAGTGAGGGTTTCGGCCTCGCAGTTGCCAACTTTCTTGGACCAGTTTGCAAACACTATATCATGTAGTTGCTGCGATTCTCCTGCGCATGATGCCTGCATTCGGGTGCTCTGAAAAGCCACAATGCATCATCTTCGCAGATGAGGAGGGTCACAACCATCGCGGTGGTACTATGTAGTGCACCAGAGGCGATGGGGATGACCTCCGACAGGGACATGCGTACAAGTCCACGCGTTTCTGCAGAGGCGTTGTGGCAAGGGTCTCTGAGGACATGCGTACAAGTCCACCTGTCTTGAGCAGGCATGGTGGCAAGGGTCCTGAATTCGTTTCTGTGAGACCACTCGTCGTACCAAGATGCGTCATGGCAAGAATTTCGGCTGTCCGGAGAACCTCTGCTAAGTTCATCTCCGGCGCCACCTATGGAAGCTCGGAATTGGAAACCCCAATCCTTGTGACCTTTTTTCTTTGAGGCGCGGCAAAGGGACGCTTTTGTTGCGCAGCGGAAGTTGTTGCTGACGAGTGGCGACTTCGGCGCGTGGTAGTTATGGTCATTCTGGGCCTCTGAGTTGTTGGTCGACGTGCCAAAACCATGCTCATACGTACCCGCTGAACTACTGCGCGTATAACGTTTACATACACCGCAACGAGTGCGGATTCGTTTCGATTTGAGTCGATAGCATACCAGTCGCAGCCTTGGAGCAGTATGCTCGCTGGGTGCGCGATGGCATGTTTAGCTAACGTTTATTTTATGTTACACGTCCAGTTTCAGCCTAAGAGCTGCTGAGCAGCGTGGCAGTTTTTTTTTCTTTTGGTTACGAGAACCGCCTTCGAGAACTTCGAAATACTATTGGACTTCAGCTTCCACCCTTCTCACACCGAACCAAATTTGTATGCGTCACTTACAGGACGAGTTGTATTGTTACCTCAGCATACAACAACACCAGAATCGTTACTATTCTCGCACGTTGATCTCGATCGGAATTATATATTTCCCTACGAGATCTAACGTTCAAATTATTTAACCTTCACTCTCTCTATTCGGGGTTTTATTCCTTTACTTTCGAGCACAAACGCCATCTCGGCTATTGCTATCGTTATTTTTTTTTGATCTCTTTACGGAGAATCATTCTCCCCTTCCTTTATTCACTTCCTTTTTCAGAGTAAGGCATAGGCCGGACAGCGCTATCGCTCTTTTTCCCACTGGGTTTTTTACCGAGGGTAGCAGGACTCTTATACTGCAGTTTTTCCTCTGAGTGTTCTATAAACGTATTCGATTTCCGGAAGCAAACGCAATGCAGTATCCTCGCATTTACTGCCAAGCACCTTTTTGAGCTACTTCGTCACGATGATCATTCTTGCGACAATTACTCTTACGATCACTATTATCACGATGAACAATTACTCTTACGATCACTATTATCACGATGAATACTCTCACAATAAGATTACACAATTGAAAGACGAATCAAACAGATACAACCTAAAAAATTACTTCAACAGATATCAGACTTCAATGGCAACATTCTCTCTGGATTTCTCACAATAATTCCTCGCCGCACGTCCAGGAGGTGCGGGGTTGTGGCTATAAGACGCGAGTATTTTCGATTTCGATTTCCACATTTGGATTCGGTACTAAACGGCTGCGAGGACGTATCGCAATTATCAGCCACGCGGACCCTTCGATGCTTATCCTCTGTTATGAGAAGTTAAGTTGGCACTCGAGACCAAGGTGCTCGCGAGGACACAACGTCGCTGCGATCGTATTGTACGGCTGGAAGATTCGGTTCATTGCGATCGAGGACGATCGCATGTGGAGGGGGTATCCTGTCAGAGGCATGAGGACAGTGGCAAAGGCATGTGATGCATACCTCGTATAGGAGTGGCAAAGCATGTGATGCATACGTATAGGAGTGGCAAAGCATGTAAGATATACGTATCTGAGTGGCGAGACATGTGATGTGCGCAGAAGCATGTGCACACGGAAAGGATATCTAGCGATGGCCGCTCACATAGTTTGGTGAGAGGCCAGAGATCGAAACCGTCACTATCAGACCCCTAGCTTGTATCCCAATACTATCTTGCAGACTCTTGAGCATACCTTCACTCCGTGCAGACCTTTACACCCTGACACTTAGTCTTATTATCTTCGTCAATAGAGCTTCATCGCCGGTTCCCCCACTGTGCCCGCTGTGACCAGCCGTGACAGGGGTATCCGATTTCTTACAGTAGGAACCGGCTTAGTGGGGGATATAGATACAGCGCAACGGGCAGAGCTGCAACGGAGTAGCCGTCACAATGAAGATACTGCGATGTACTCCGTAGGTTGAAATACGTTTGGAGTATACTTTTTCTCAGCTTAAAAGCTGGATCAAACGGGTCCTTGGTGCTCTTGCCCGGAAGAAAATTCTATCATGACACGTTCGTACACCGCCCATTGTGCTGCATTGACAACAAACGCACGAATGCTGCATACTGTCAAACCATGGAAGAAAATACTGAATCCGCCCTCCCTGAACAGCACGCGTGCAGTTTCCAATGAGCCGCGTATTCTGTATGTACGCGTACTCACCCCGTGACGTCGTTGTGTCGAAAGTGAAGGGTCAGATGTCGATGGCTGAAGCTGCAGACGGGTCTTGATGGTGTCGAGCGGAAAGACGGTCGCCCAGGAAACAACACCCGCGAATCCACCACAAAGCAAAACCTTGAAAACATCGTGGCGCGCGGCATGGTCTTCTCTCTGTGTCCTAAATGGCCAGTACTTGTGAGCCAGCTCGTATGAAGAGAAGTAGAAGCCATAGCCGACGCTGTCTCGGACCGCTGTAATCAGTCCGCCCACATAGAAGCCGCGCAGACCTTGAGTCTGCCAAACACCCCGCATAATGCGCCAACTGGAGTATTGGCACATCGAAACCTGAGCGCGGCACTTGATAAGCTCAGTTGGCGCGCTTACGACCCATGTCGCAAGTCCGCCGGCTGCTCCGGCAAGCCAAGTTGCCACAAGGCTCTTCTGTGTAAGCAGCGCTCTCTGAAGCGCGCATTCAGAACGATTGTATGATACAAAGAGAAGGGCATTGAGGGCACCGTATCCCAGAACAGGAGCAGCCGCTCCTGCCGTCCAGACTGCAGTTGTGGGAAGTATTGAACTACCTGCAGCCGTCATGCCAGCCTGCAATCGGACCTTTGCCAAGTCCCATGGATTGCCCACTAGTATGCCTACAGAGCCACTGAAATAACCAGCCCAAAAGTCGGTCGACATTTCCTTATCGTGGCAGATTGCTTGCTTCGTACGTGGAGTGTCTGAATTGAGCGGGATTGGGTGCTTGTCTTTATTATTAGATCAGAGTAGGTCGACAGACAGATGCTAGACAGAGATCGTCCATATCCTCGTGGCGCTTCCGGAAGTGGGTTGCTGAAATTTTCCGCGCTGTATCCGCGCTGTGTACGGAGTACGGAGTAAACTCTGGAGGAATTGAGGTATCTAATGTAGGTAGGTACATACTCTCGTAGCGTTGAGAAAAGTGGAAATAGGTACATAGGTACCTCTGAGCTCTCCGTAAGGAGCGGAATGGTATCCCTTTCGGGCGCCGTAACATCCGCCGCCGTAAAGCCGATGCCAGTCAAAAGGTGGGTCATCGCTGAACTCAGCTAGCGCAGCTCTGTTGCCGACACACCCACCAGCAGTGGTCCAGCACGTACCGTATTTACTCAGTAAATTCATACCCGTCGGCGGGTCTGATAAACCTTGCTCCAAACGATTTCCAGCGATACCATTGGCTCCTCCGCACGGCTTAGCCCGCCTTTCCCATGTCAGGGGCTTGCACTAAATCATTAGTCAATGGCGGTGGAGCCAATGGCATCGCTGAAAATCGTTTGGAGCAAGGTTTATCAGACCCGCCGACGGGTATGAATTTACTGAGTAAATACGGTATCTCACTCCCTTCGGATAACGTCACGAAACTTTTCTGCGATCTACGGAGTATCGCTTCACCATTGATGTGCAACCGTCCCCTGCATTTTTCGCCCGTGCCTAGCTGCCGTTAGTGCACAGGCGATCGCGTCATACAATTCTTAACAGTTCTCGCAAAAATCTGATTCACCCGTCAAAACACCAAACGTTTATCGCCACGTTGCTGGTTCTCGAACTGGCAGCGATGGCGATACCTACCTTCGACTCCTGCGCGCCCTAGGGATACGGACGGCGCAGCTCAGTACTCTCGCGATACGGAGCCTACGTCCCCCTTCATCCTCCAGCGTAGTAAGCGCCAGAGGGCCGCAAATGCGGCTCCTGTTTCTATTCAGCTTCCAGGGAAGGTAGCTGGAGACGACACGACAGCCCAAACATACTTGGGTAAACAACTTGATGACCTCAACAGAAGCTTCCAAGTGAAGAAAGAGGTCCTCACGAAGCTAGGACGTACCCTAGATGACTTCGTTACCGGTTATCGCGGGGACAGCCAGCGGGAGCACCGAGCTTCCGCACGACTCCTCGTGTCGATGGTGCTTGAGCACCTGAATGCTAAGGTGTTTGACACCAACAATGTGCAGGAGTCAGTTACAATGCCCTCTATGGCCCCCCAGATGTCTCAGGGCGCCAACCCCCCGAACCGTGACGGTCCCGGGGGCAAAGTATCCTACGCGGCTATCGCGTCGCGTGGGGCGGGTTGCTACTCGCTCAAATGCCAGTGCCACGACAGTCCGGGCCACTCCGCCCAAGCCCAAGGCCAAGGAGGACATTCGTGTCCTGGTCACGTTGGCGGAAGGGGCCCCTCGACCTGAGCCGTACCTTTTGAGACACAAGCTGGTCACGATGTTGAAGGGCTCGCCCTCCGATATACAGCACGTTCGGCGTACCCCCGCGGGTTACGCCATTCAACCGGCTACCAAGCTGGTGCGCGACCGACTCGTCGCAGACGATTTAAAGAAGGAGCTTGGTTGCGCCTTTGACGCTTCAAAAGTATCCTTACCAGAGAAGTGGTTCACGTACGCAATCCAAGACGTACCCTTCTCATTGAAACTGGGTCCGGCGGAGTACACGAGTACTGGCGACCTGATCGAGGAGGAGGTTTATGTCCAGACTGGACAAAAGCCTGTGAGCTGCAGACCTTCGAGGTACGGCCCGAATCCGGCTACTGGTAACGGAACATGGCTGGTGTCGCTCCTTTCACCGGCGGCTCATCGATTCACACTGTTCGACTGCAGTGGCCCTGCTTTCCTAGTACAGAAGGTACCTAAGATCGCGGTCCATTCGACCGGCTGTCAGCCTGTCAGGGTTACTGCAGCACTGGACACTGCTCAAGGGCCCCGAGGTGTGCCAAATCCAATGCACCAAGCCTGCAAGGTGCATTAATTGCCATGGCCCATATGGAGCTGGGCACGAGGGGTGTTCCGCGGCTCCCAAGCGAGTCAACGGAGAAGTAAAACGCTTGTCGCATAATAAGTTGAAAAGGGTTCGACGCAACGGTCGGCAGGCATACGCAAACGCAAACGCGGTAGCCGCGCCAAGGGAGTCGGCTGCACCCGCCGACAGAGAATTCACCTTCTCCCCCTCGTCGCAGACACGGAAGAGGGATCGTGATGGATCTGCACCTACCCACGTTCCGCCATCCGCGGAAGTGGAAATGACGGATGCGCCTTCGCAGGGCTCATCCTCACTGTCCCAGAGCCGCTTCGCAGTGCTCTCTGAGGATGGTACGACTCCCGACCCTAGCCTCTAAATGAGTGTGCAAAACACTCAGACAGAGGCGCGCCGGCGCGGACGCCGGCACCGACGGGCGGAGCCAAGGGACCTGCAGGTGGCGTGGGCCAATGTAGGAAAGGGCTTCGCTCAACACATCACACTGCTACAGAGTAGCTTTGTGAACGGCGTGGACGTGGTACAAGTACAGGAGCCGTGGGTGATGTACCCTACGAAAACGCAGAACCACCCGGGGTACGAATCATATGCCCCGGTTGACGCCTGGGTTGGAGAAGAGACGAGGCCCAGGGTCATGTTGTCAGGGTGTATAGGGTCTGCACGGAGTGAAGGTATGCTCAAGAGTCTGCAAGATAGTATTGGGATACAAGCTAGGGGTCTGATGGTGACGGTTTCGATCTCTGGCCTCTCACCAAACTATGTGAGCGGCCCTCGCTAGATATCCTTTCCGTGTGCACATGCTTCTGCGCACATCACATGTCTCGCCACTCAGATACGTATATCTTACATGCTTTGCCACTCCTATACGAGGTGTGCTTCCATGCTTTGCCACTCCTATACGAGGTATGCATCACATGCCTTTGCCACTGTCCTCATGTCTCTGACAGGATACCCCCTCCACATGCGATCGTCCTCGATCGCAATGAACCGAATCTTCCAGCCGTACAATACGATCGCAGCGACGTTGTGCCCTCGCGAGCACCTTGGTCTCGAGTGCCAACTAAACTTCTCATAACAGAGGATAAGCATCGAAGGGTCCGCGTGGCTGATAATTGCGATACGTCCTCGCAGCCGTTTAGTACCGAATCCAAATGTGGAAATCGGAATCGAAAATACTCGCGTCTTATAGCCACAACCCCGCACCTCCTGGACGTGCGGCGAGGAATCATTGTGAGAAATCCAGAGAGAATGTTGCCATTGAATTCTGATATCTGTTGAAGTAATTTTTTAGGTTGTATCTGTTTGATTCGTCTTTCAATTGTGTAATCTTATTGTGAGAGTATTCATCGTGATAATAGTGATCGTAAGAGTAATTGTTCATCGTGATAATAGTGATCGTAAGAGTAATTGTCGCAAGAATGATCATCGTGACGAAGTAGCTCAAAAAGGTGCTTGGCAGTAAATGCGAGGATACTGCATTGCGTTTGCTTCCGGAAATCGAATACGTTTATAGAACACTCAGAGGAAAAACTGCAGTATAAGAGTCCTGCTACCCTCGGTAAAAAACCCTGTGGGAAAAAGAGCGATAGCGCTGTCCGGCCTATGCCTTACTCTGAAAAAGGAAGTGAATAAAGGAAGGGGAGAATGATTCTCCGTAAAAAGATCAAAAAAAAAATAACGATAGCAATAGCCGAGATGGCGTTTGTGCTCGAAAGTAAAGGAATAAAACCCCGAATAGAGAGAGTGAAGGTTAAATAATTTGAACGTTAGATCTTGTAGGGAAATATATAATTCTGATCGAGATCAACGTGCGAGAATAGTAACGATTCTGGTGTTGTTGTATGCTGAGGTAACAATACAACTCGTCCTGAAAGTGACGCATACAAATTTGGTTCGGTGTGAGAAGGGTGGAAGTTGAAGTCCAATAGTATTTCGAAGTTCTCGAAGGCGGTTCTCGTAACCGAAAGAAAAAAAACTGCCACGCTGCTCAGCAGCTCTTAGGCTGAAAATGGACGTGTAATATAAAATAAACGTTAGCTAAACATGCCATCGCGCACCCAGCGAGCATACTGCTCCAAGGCTGCGACTGGTATGCTATCGACTCAAATCGAAACGAATCCGCACTCGTTGCGGTGTATATAAACGTTATACGCGCAACAAAAGCGTCCCTTTGCCGCGCCTCAACGAAAAAAAGGTCACAAGGATTGGGGTTTCCAACTCCGAGCTTCCATAGGTGGCGCCGGAGATGAACTTAGCAGAGGTTCTCCGGACAGCCGAAATTCTTGCCATGACGCACCTTGGTACGACGAGTGGTCTCACAGAAACAAATTCAGGACCCTTGCCACCATGCGCTCAAGACAGGTGGACTTATACGTATGTCCTCAGAGACCCTTGCCACAACGGGTGCACACACGCGTGGACTTATTCGTATGTCCCTGTCGGAGGTGACTCCCTCAGGACCCTTGCCACCATGCCTGCTCGAGACAGGTGGACTTATTCGTATGTCCTCAGAGACCCTTGCCACAACGTGTGCGCACACGCGTGGACTTATTCGTATGTCCCTGTCGGAGGTCATCCCCATCGCCTCTGGTGCACTACATAGTACCACCGCGATGGTTGTGACCCTCCTCATCTGCGAAGATGATGCATCGTGGCTTTTCAGAGCACCCGAATGCAGGCATCATGCGCAGGAGAATCGCAGCAACTACATGACATAGTATTTGCAAACTGGTCCAAGAAAGTTGGCAACTGCGAGGCCGAAACCCTCACTTTCTTATCCTTATCAATATAATATAGTCTTCGTGTAGTGATAATACGTCAGCGATTGACAGCGAACGCCGGAGTCTTCTTGTAGCGATAATGCGTCAGCGGACGCCGGAACTAAACGTTTATGACCTATGATCAATAGAAGAATTGGACGGCATAGCATATCCAACATGGACTATGGCTAGTCAGCTTTGAGTTAGCAATAAAACGTTTATGACACAAATGATTGACGACGCCTTGCAGCGAGAGCGTCAAGTACGCGAGTGATCCATCTGAACTCTAATCGCTTCTTGATCTGGTGTATAGCAGCGCAGCGTCGGATTGGCGTAGCAAAACTCATTATCTTTTAATTTCTCAATATCCTTCGAGTTCTTCGAACAAATGCTATCGGGCGACAGACGCGTGCCAAAAGTATCTCAAGTTCTCAACCTCTCTCTACGTGGAGAGTACTAAGAGTTCCTTCCTCGTTTTCGTTTTTTGCAGCATCCACCGCAGATTCCGCTTTTTTCGTGAGTCCCATAAGATGGTTGAAGTTTGCTGGATATTCCTGTCTGAACACTTGCTGTTTCGTCGCTGTTAAGGCTCTGCATAAACCAGACTGTTCGCAGTGTGTCTGGAAACGGCTCAGGGTATCCTGCCTCCGCTTCTCCCCAAGTCTTTATAAATGACTGGAGGGACTCATGCTTGCCTTGCCTAAGGTTAAGCAGAACTCCCATTGCATCCAATCGGCGGCTGTTGACATCCATTCCTCCTGTTTTCAACCAAGAAACGAATTCGACCCAACTGTATGACTGGTAATCGACGTATCCATCCGTGGCTGCGTAGCGCATCCATTGTCGCTTCGCATCATCTTGTAGGCAGCTACTGGCGAATGCCACCTTGGTTGCATCAGTATCGAAAGCGTGTCCATTCAATGTAAAAGCGACATTTAGATCGGCGAGGAAACTCTGAAGATTCTCATAAGTGTCCCCCTTGTAGATTGGGGCACGTAGTTGTGCCTTAGCAAGGCTATACCGCTGGGGTGCTGGGGCAAAGGTCTGGGCCTGCATCACATGCGGAGTGGGAGCAGAAGAATCCAAATCGTGAGGGGTAAAAGTGGGTTTCTGCTGAAGGTTGTCCTCTGAAGTTGTTGTGTCCGTATTGCAAGCTTTGCTTAGCCTTCAGTTGCTCAAGTTTCTTTCTTTTCTCAATAATACGCAGCTCTGCTTCGGCTTCTGCAATGCTACGGCTCAGCGTAGCTTCCTGATGCTCAAATGTTGTTTCTGTTTCTTCATTATTTCCTGCAAGGTCCTGTTGGATAGGATTGTTTTGCGACGAGGCTTGCTGTTGCATCTCGGTCTGTATCGGATCGTTCTCAATAATAGACGGGTTTGCTCGCTCGATGTTGTGCGACATCGATCGGGTGTTCATGCTTCGTGACGCAGACATCTTGAACTACCAACGGTCCGATCCTTTTGTAAAGGGAGAGAGATCGAGTTGTCAGGGTGTATAGGGTCTGCACGGAGTGAAGGTATGCTCAAGAGTCTGCAAGATAGTATTGGGATACAAGCTAGGGGTCTGATGGTGACGGTTTCGATCTCTGGCCTCTCACCAAACTATGTGAGCGGCCCTCGCTAGATATCCTTTCCGTGTGCACATGCTTCTGCGCACATCACATGTCTCGCCACTCAGATACGTATATCTTACATGCTTTGCCACTCCTATACGAGGTGTGCTTCCATGCTTTGCCACTCCTATACGAGGTATGCATCACATGCCTTTGCCACTGTCCTCATGTCTCTGACAAAGACGGACAGAGCAGTTATGGGTAACCGTCACAAATATGACCCCTGGCAAACGAAGTACCGCGCTAGACAAGGAGTCTGACTATTCGACTAAGTACCCACCCGACGCAGTAGATCCACAAAAGTGGGTAATCTGACCGAATTTGGCTAGTGGACTCGATTGCCACACACCCCCACGCGAAAACAGAACGTCTTTCGTCGAACTTATCAACTTTGCTGCTGCTCAAAATCGCGATCCTCGCAATTTGGAAATTGCATGCTAGATTTTCAGTGCCGAGAGGGTTATATAAAAGCATGTAAATAAGCAACAAATATCTATTGAGAGGCGGCTATCTAAGGAGACAAGGAGCGCAGGCAGCTGCGCAATTCAATCCATGGTCTCGGGCTTTGTAACCCTGTCAACTTGATATTCCGCGAGAGCCTCGGCCACTGAGCCCACGGCGTGCCATTCGCGCTTCGACCCATTCTGCCTCGGTAAGAACACGTCTTATGCTGGAACTGAGTTGCGGCGCGCCCCTTGTAGCTGGTCTTGAGGGCAGCTGTGGCCTCGGTACCTGTGAGCTCTCTGAGGTACTCTGATCAGTGTCCTGAGTAGGTGGAATGAAGCTGGAAACACCTCTATTCATAGAGGTAGTATTGCGGCTGTTGTCGGCGGGCTGCCGCCGTCCGATTTGGATGGGATCCCGGATTTGAAGCACCGGGTCAAGGGCGTCCTGCATGTTCAAGTTAGATATCCGAGAAGCGCGTCAATTGTTTCAAACAAAGGCGAAGGAGGGAGATCAGGGATCGGCTCGCCAACGAAGTATTCGTCCATCGCTGCGCCATGCGGAACGACCGTATTGTTGTACAGTTCGGTGGAGGGGTTGACGAACGACATGATGACAAAAAATGAAGCCGCAGAGCTTATATCAATGGTGCTGTGGGGTGCTGTTGGGTGCTGTTGGGTGCTGTTGGGTGCTGTTGGGTGCTGTTGGGTGCTGTTGGGTGCTGTTGGGTGCTGTTGGGTGCTGTTGGGTGCTGTTGGGTGCTGTTGGGTGCTGTTGGGTGCTGTTGGGTGCTGTTGGGTGCTGTTGGGTGCTGTTGGGTGCTGTTGATGTGTTGATAGCTTGCGTTGTTGACGTGACGGTTGAAAGGGCAGAAGTTTTTTCTACCTATCGTGGACGCTGGTAGGTACCTTTGTTTGTTTGTTGGACCACGTCCGGTGGCAGCTTGGTGTGGCCATTGGGGCGTCGACGTATCAGGTCCCCCACTTTTGTGGATCTACTGCGTCGGGTGGGTACTTGGTCGAATAGTCAGACTCCTTGTAAGGCCCTTGTCTAGCGCGGCACTTCGTTTGCCAGGGGTCATATTCGTGATTTACGATTTGTGCATTTTGGCAGTGCTCAATTAGGTATAGCCCCATTTTTGTGCAAAATTCGAGTTTCCGAGCCTCGCGCTCAGTCATACAGTCTGACCCCGCTAAAACGATATCTGCTAAATGGCCTTCAGCCCATCGTTATATCGGGATATCGTTTTATCGAATCTCACGTGATTTGCTTTCATCACGTGTTTCATCACATGACCATCGATTTGGCAATGCTGCCCCACCATAATACCATGTCGAATTGACGTGTCAGCAATATCGAATGTTCAAATCGCCACACAATATTGATGTTGCATGTCACCGTATGCGTGTCCCGACTCCCAGCCCAAAGCTTCCACTTGCGCACGGGGCTGTTGTATGTACAATCAGACGCAAAGGAAAAAATACAGGACTTCATTTGATATACAGAACATTAAAGCCTACGCGTTTTGCACCTTTTATTCATCCTGTACCAAATGCTGAAACGTTTAGGGTAGCATAACTCCACACGAACAGTAGGTACCTAACATAGGTTCCTACCTAATACGATTGGTGACGTGCCACATACGCACCTACTTCTATCAACAAGGGGTGTTTAAGGTGGGAAAGAAGGTCAGGAATGGGTGGAATGAGCCAAAACAGTTGTGTCGCGATGAGTTGGGGCAGATATTGTGTGAGGAAGTGGGTGGAATGGGCAATAAAATTGTGTCGCAATGACCCCGATAAAACGATATCACGTGATTTTTCGACCAAAATCGTATCGCTATCGCTATGGCGGGGTTTATCGTTATTTGTATGGGGATTTCGGAAAATGAGGCCCAAATTTATCGTTAGAGTGAGGATATCGTTTTGTAGCGGATCGTTTTAGCGGGGTCAGACTGTAGTACGGAGTACTCCGTACACGACATTAGGTAGGAGTCAGGACTACTCCTCATAGCAGGCTAACTAACCTCGTCCCTCCACAAAGTCTACCAAATCAATCTTGGGCAATGCCTTTTCGAAGAAAAGTAAACCCGAACGGAAGATAAGAAAATCTCAACGGATATATTGGATGATCTCTGCAGGGCGATGCGGCCAAGTTCTCATCAATTAGAATGAGCGCAGATCATTTAAGTCCAGACGAGGTCAGTTTTGGAGCGTTGAAGCGTCTCGCATAACTTCCTGAAGTGAAATCTTACTGAATCGCCACATGCCAAGTTCCTCGACAAACTTGTACAGCTTTTCGATCGAAAAAAAGGTGCAGACCATGGTGCCGTTTACCTGACTCAAAAAAGATGTGCGTAGTGTCAACTCGTTGCTGTTAATAACTCGTCCTAGTGATCCTGGCTTCCTGCCCCGCCAAGCGAGATATCGTTGCCATGCTATATTGGTCCCTCAAATGCTTGAACATCACTGATCGTGTCGCAGTCTCTTTTAGCAATGACGTGAGCGTCAATGAGAAGGCTGAGTCACTGGCTGACTCGCTGACTCTCGAGGATGATGGAGGCCCAATGCCTCTTATCATTCGAGCAACGAATGGCAAATCAAAAAAAGAAAGGAGTCTCAAGATCAAGATCTCGACGATCGTTCATCCCAGTGATGTTGATGATTTTTATATTCGTTATGCCGACATTTGTAAATCAGGAATGATCGCGCTCAAGCCCAGGGATCGCAGCAAGAAGAAGGCGAGGGCAAAGAGAAAGAAGACGGTGTAATACCCCCCCGGGCACTCCATCTTTGCAACTATGTGGTGTCGCAATATGATAGTCTGTAGTTGGCAAGAAGTTACTTACATCTGTATCGTCCAACTGTGAACGTTACAACCTCTCATTTATGATGCATTCCATACATTTACGACCAAAGCTCCTACGCATTGGATCACGCATGAGGTCGAAGATTTCATTCGCGCACAAGAGTGATCATGGGCAAACCTTCATTTTTCTTCCATACTGTGAGACGAACCGCGCCTCTTGAGACCAACTTTATGTTTCTTCTAGAAACTTTGATGAGATAGTACAATGAACAAGAAGCCGACTATATGAGACATGAAGCAAATAATGGTATACAATGGCATACAAATACAGCAAGATTCCATTGACTTATTAGACTTAACCATAACGATTCACTTACAATCTGTACAAAGTAATCTCCTGCTGGGTCATGGCGAGTCGAGCTCAAGTGTCATGCAACAAATGTTATCTAACCACACATGTGCAAAGCTAGCCATGAGTGCCCCCGTCATTCTTCGCTTCAGATTACCGGGTTATACAACCCTTGCAAGAACATGCGCCGTCAGATAGTAAGGTTTGGCTTCATCCAACAAGCATTTCTTGGATCGGTAACATTCGCACCAGGAACGGATGGGAATCAAATTATCAAGGACAAAAAAGTAACAGAAACAGCATGATGGAGGTTAAGGAAATATCTGATAGATACTTTGATGGCCACTGCAACCTTAGTCAGACACTGTGTGACTGCGGAGTTTTATATGGAAGCACAAAAGCCATTCAATCGGCGACTACATGATCTGATCTTGTGTCAGACCGCCATGAGCATCAGTTTCCATCCTGTCGCCCCCGACGTGGTTGATGTATTTGACAAAGCTCAGATTGAGCGGACGGCCGCCGTATTGATAGCCCTGGAATTTAGCAATGGCGGTTTCAGCAGTATCGGAGCTATCAAACCGAACGACACCACTACCCTTGGACCGACCGCTTGGCTCGTACTGAATTTCGGCTTGTTCCACTTTCCCAATGGTTGTAAAAAGATCTACAAGATCATCGTTACTCGTCGACCAAGGCAACTAAGTAGGGATTAGATGTTCGCCCGCAGTTCACACAAGTTTTCACGGTAGGAAGGTTTGAGCACTTACATTGCGCACATAGATAGTTTCGCTCTTTTCAGAACCAGCTGTAGCGCCATCAGTAAAGGGGTTCGGGGGAATTACGGCAGTAGGTGCAATGTCAAATGTTGCCCCTCCAGTAAAGCCCCCACGACCACCCATGCCAAACCCGCCACGGCCGCCACTATAGCTTCCACGCCCAAAAGCTCCGCCAAAACCTGCTCTCAAGCCACCACCGAAGGCTCCACGACCTGCGAAACCAACACCTCCGACGCTGGCATAGCGATCCTCACGAACTTCCAGCATCCGGCCTTGCCAATCATATCCATTGAATTGCTGAATGGCATTGCGAGCATCGTCCGCGTTCTCGAAAACGACAATACCGGAGCCCTTTGGGCGGCCATCCGGTCCACTATGGACGTCGGCGCGAAAGACACTACCCGACCGAGCTAGACTAATCAGCGAAGTCGAGAAAAAAATATTCAAAACACCAATATAAATGCTCACCAGCTTGCCGAAACAGATCCTTGAGATCTTGCCAACCCGCATTGAACGGGAGCTGAGACTAGTCAGTGACGTTATACGAAGCGTGAGGTATATTGGGAGGAGACAGACATTGGCAACATAGATCTGCCGACCACCGGCGCTGGCAGCGGCGCCGTACCCTCCTTGGTTGTTGTTGTTGTTGTTGTTATTGTTGAAACCTCCTGGTATCCCTCCACTGAATCCGCCGCGGTTGCCACTGGTGGCACCAGTAAATCGAGGCTCTGCCTCACGATCCTGTTGAACTTATGAGTAAAACTCCAGAGAAAAGAATAAGGGTATTACCACCTCTCGGACATAGACTAGACGGCCCATCAAGTTCTGGTTGCTAAGCTGAGCAACAGCCTGCTGAGCCTGCTCTCTTGTTGCATACTCCACAATTCTGTGTTTTCTCATAAGCGCTTGCTCGCTGCCACTTGCCACAGATCGTTACCAAGGTTCAAAAACTTACCCGCATCCCTACAGTCATCCCAGGACATCGCCCAGACCCGTCAACCCAACCGTCCGTCAAAAGCCAAGCAGAGAATGCGTGAAAATAAGAGGAAGGATCGTATAACAGGAGGAGAAAGCAAATAAAGCACAGTACGCCAGCCAATAACAAAGCCCACCTTCGACATTCCGTTGGGGAGAAGGAGCACATCGGCAAATAGTACTTCTCCGGCTGCGACCAAATTCGTTAGCTCCGCTCAGTCATTTTGCGACGTCTCGACCTGTCCTACCCTGTCTCATGAAGTCCTTCAAGTGGTGCCATTTAACGTCATAAGCAAGGTTTCCGACATAAACGCGACGCTCCTGTTGTGATGTTTCGCGGATACTGCTCATCATTTGTTCTCTCGCTACAGCCCGATCCTCGAGAGATCGGTGCGATGCTTGTCCACCGTAGCCTATACTAGTTCCTCCACTTGGAGCCCCAGTTCCAGCCATAGGAGAGCGATCACGACCGCGACGATAGTCGTCTCTGCTGTTTGACCTACTGCGAGGAGAGAACGATCGTCTTCGGGATTGTCGGCCTGGGCTTCTGGAGCGTCGACGGGGTGATCTAGACCTCTCTCGCTTTTTATGTGTTAACTTCTTTCTGGATATCAAAGGCGGCAACAGCAAAGTGTAAAAAGACCAGAGTGCTTCGGAGATAAGGAAGGGGGCGGTAGGCTTGTGCAACGGATAAATTTGGAGTTAAGGGAACTTCGGTGCCACGCGCTAGGGACCCCGTTATGTAACTCCTCAGAGGAACTCGATAATAAGACAACGAAGGTTCTGCCAAAATGAAGGAAAACGCAAGAAAATCGGAAAAACATTATGTGCATATGCCTGTGAATCGCCATTCTCCGTGAGACAGCATAGCGCAAGGAACCAATAGCAAGATAAATGGTCAATATTTAGCGGAAAACGAGAGTCGCCGTGCAACAAATTAACGATTAACTTACAGGTCGATAGGTATCGCCTGAATCGGCTGTTTATACGACATATGTTAGTGTGTGGTTAGATAGCCACGAATGGCCTGCCGAAAAGCCTTGAACGAGACAATACTGGTCGATATAGGAGGCATAGAAAGATGAAGAGAAACAGAATGTGAGTTATGCCAAAGAAGAAGTCTCGTAATGAACTCAAGGGTGCCGTAAAAAAATACACTGTATGAGAATTTGCGAATTTTGATACTGAAAGTGGCTTTCTGTAGACACAGTGCCGGGATATCCAAGTAATTTGGGTACCCAGCCAGATGACCACATTGGCTTAGCATATGAATTATATCGCACAAGGGCGACCCCCCAGATGCCAAGTAGAACGCATGCGAACAGGCAGGGAGCTATCGTCACACTTGAAATAGGAAAGCTCACATGGTAAAGGACGAAAGCTAGCGCCAAGCAAGCTAAGTCTATCAAAGCAAGAGACACAGGTAGGTGCAGCAGAGGGGAGGGAAGTAGAAGATAGGACGTACCCATCACAAAGTCTAAGCGTTACGAATGACGACGCGTCGTGCCCGATGCTCGGTGAAAGTCGGGCGGATGTCTCAACAGAAGGAAGGTAACCCAAGCCAGGCAACGGACTAGTCGGGACTATGACGAGAGATGAACAATCGCTGGAGGAAAAAGAGGGTGAGGGAGAGCGGCGCGCGGAACAGTCAGCAACAAAAAGATTATCGCATCAAGTTATCAACGCAAGCTATGCAACGGAGGTCTGGATGAGGACGGTGGCGGCGCGTCGAAGGTGTGGGAGGACAATGCAGTGGGCAAGGTCGTCTTGTCCAGACCGACAGGAATTCCAAAACTACCTACCTAATGTACCTACCTATGTACCTATGTACTCCGTAGAGGCGTTACTAACTACCTATATAGGGACTGAGTAAGCGGAAGCGAGCAGCGAATGAATCCACGAGGGTGAGAATGGGGCCATTGTGACGGCTACTTCTAGGTAAGTTCTGTTGCAAATCCACGAGGGTGAGAATGGGGCCATTGTGACGGCTACTTCTAGGTAAGTTCTGTTGCAACTTGCAGCTCTGCACGGAGTACTCGTGAGTCGTGCCACAGCCCCACACTACTTTTTGGTTCCGAATGCTCTAACCATCGCATTCGATACCAAAAAGTAGTGTGGGGCTGTGGCACGCAGTTTACTTCTCCTCACCATCGAAAGCCCTCACCATCCTGCGCACGGACCACCAGAGGCCGATACCGGCAATGCACACGTGACGATCGCGTCTGTAACTACGACTACACTGCGTCCATGGGGCTGCCGTGCTACCACAAGATCATGAGCATCTTGGAGAGCGGCGACGTGCTCAAGACCACGGACTTCGACGTGCATTGGTTCGTCAACCGTCAGCACTTCATAAATCCTCCGGAGCTACGACTACGTGAGCCAGCAGTCGTTCGAAAGGTGTTTAAGCCAGCGGCGCGTCGACCGAACGCGAAGGCGTCTAGCACGGCGCGTGGCAGCACCAGAAGCGAACTGACCGATCGCAACAGCGTTGAAGCCGCTCGGCCGCTCGGCCGGCCTTCTGATCAAGGTCCGATTCCTGGTCCTTCCCAAGCTGCGGTGCGAGCGCTCGCTCGAGACCGTGTATCTTGCGGCTGCAAGAGCCAGACTGCGTGTTTAACGAATAGCTGCTCTTGCCGGAGGGCTAACGTGCTCTGCGGCAAGTGGTGTCACAAAGGAGATCTGACAGACGCCAAACTTGAGGACGCCAGCAGGCGGAGAAATTCCTCCTCAACAACGCATTCAACAGCTCACCGGCGTGCTACACCAGTCACAAGTAGAGTCGGCCGAACGAGCGGAGAGGGCGGCCCGTGAGTTATGGCATGTACAAGAGCAGCAATCTCTTCGTTTCTGGCAACAACACCCTCAACGTCCGCCGACGACGCACCAGCAACAACACCCTTACGTCGCCTGGCAGCCCCTTCAACCTCCGCCGACGACGCAGCAGGAACAACACGTTATTGGGGTCGGCGGACTTCATATCAGCGCCGAATCACGCGAGGATAAGGCAGAGGTTCGGTCAACACCCCCTTGGATGGCAGTGAGGGCGGAGAGGGGGCGGAGAGGGTGGCCTACACGTATGTAATATAAAGTCATCAATACTCTAAGAGCGTGCATGCAATATAAAGTCATCAATACTCTGAGAGCGTGCCATTGCCGCTGAGAACGCTGCAGCCAATGAGACTCCTTGTGGATCCACCTTCGCTGTTTGGTCACCGCGATCTCGGCCTCTGGTGGTCCGTGCGCAGGATGGTGAGGGCTTTCGATGGTGAGGAGAAGTAAACTGCTACTGTGGCACGATTAAGCTGAGTTTCTATTACCAGCTTACGGGATATCCGATCCTCACAGCTGTGAGGAATCGGATATATACTGTCACGACCTGTGCCGTCAGGGGTGGCAATGCACTATATAACCTTGATCAAGCTGCAGACGTGCAACTTGGTCACTTGACCTTTTGGGTGGAACGGGTGGTTCACTGGTTATGCGTTTCTCACACATACCCCTGTGATGGCCTGTCTCCAGCGCCGCCGTCTGGGTGATGTGTCCAATTCCGTTGCGCCATGGAAGAAACAAAAGAATATGCATTGTACAAGTTCCTGAACTCTGTACAATGGACACCTATATTGCTGAGCGCTGGGCGAAGCCCAGACCATGACGGCTGTGACGGCTCAGCGAGCTCTGAGCGTTGCACTGTACCTATATATCCCTCATATATCCCACACTAAGCCGGTTCCTACCAGCTTTGTGTTCGAAGGGGTATCCGATCCCTCACAGTTGAAGCGATCCTCGCATTGCCTGTCTTTGGCGCGGGCACAGCTTCGCGTCACTGCATTTTCTACATAGGTATGGCCACCAAGTCGACAAGATTCAATTCACTCATAGCGTATCTGGATTATGGAGGTATGGAGAGAGGAGAAGGTGCAGCACGTGCCCACCAATCCGTACGCAACCCACGTCTCCCGGAGTATCCGAGGGAATTCCGTATTGCGCGATCTCAACAGCCATCCTCGTGATCATCAGTCAACTGGACTCGTTTCACGACGTTTTCCTCAAATCAGTAACGCCTGTTACGTCATGTTTGAGCCTCTAATTTTGACCCTCCGTGATTGAGCGGTGCCCAACAGGCCCAGAAGAAAAGGACTGTTTCATCTCGATAGAGTGTCGGAGTGTCGAGCGTCTCTATATCGGAAAATCTTCATCCCGCAATCAGTACAGCAAGGAACATTCCAAGCCCAGGTCAGCGCAAGCTTGTCTCAGATATCGTAGTCTGACAATGTTGCATCACTTCAGAAGCTCCACTGCGTCATCGGTCCTGGCCATCTCGAGCAGAGTACATCACAAGCAAGATGGCTCCTCTTATTCGAGAAGCCATCATCAAAGAATATCCCATACATCCTCTGCCGCATGACAGAACTTGCTGCACGCTACACTTGCCGAAAGAGAGTAGTTGCTGATAGAAATCTTCTCGTCCACAATGGAGTCTGCGAAGGTATCGGCTCCTTTTGCCATAGCTCCAACAAAGACGCAAATGCTTTCTTTCGGGCGAATCGTCTCCATAAACTCACGAACGCGAACTAGGGGAGCCTCAAAGCTGAGTGTGATCTTTCGACAATTCGGGGGCAGATGATCTGTGATGGGGTTTTGTATGACACGGAGCAATTTTTCGTTTGAATTGGTTGACCGAATGGACAACCGATGAAGTAACTGCACCATAAGACCGGCGAATCTTTTGAACGTTCTTGGAATGCGTACAGAGGGTGATACTTCGATCAGAACACCCTTCGCAGTATGTATATAAATCTGCAGTTTTCCGGCTTTATTAATGGGCGAGTCCAGTAGAGTCAATAAGCACTGCACTTTCTAGTTAGCCAAATTGTTCACAGGTCTTGGTTCGACAGAAAAAGTGACCTGATGTGTTATGTCTGGCCGGGCGTCGCTGATGTCACGATTCATCTTGCGCATGACACCAATATGCTCATCGCTGTTGAGCAATGAGTATTTATCCTCACGATGGACATTCGCTCTGCTTCCGCCCCCATGTGACGCTTTGTAAGTCTCCAGGCTGGCATTTGATAGAACCACAATTAATCGCTGAGAGTCTTTATCGGTTGGTGGAATAGGCGTATGTTGCTCGGCTACGAGTTGAGGCAAGCTTGGAGGGGGAAGAGACTGTGTTCCTGTTTTCCATTCACACAAAAGTTTTGTTAGCCGTGTGTTCAGTGTCAGTTGAGCATGGGCAACAGAGAGCAAGTATTGCGCGATGGTGGCAATGAATGGGGTCATACGGGGTCTTTTGACGCCGATGAGGCGATCTGGTGATGGCATAATGAGCCTAATATCACTTTGATTCTGATGCTATCCCACGCTTGGATCGCAATTATGTAGAGATCTTGACCAATGCGATTCTTGCAATCGCCTTCTTCGAACTTCTGCTGCAAAAAAAAAAGAACTTGGGTACTCTGCACGGAGTATGTCTGGTAGAATACTTGAGGTCCCCGCATTCCGCGAAATTTACGTCGCCCAGCCGCCCCGCAGCATTTGGTAATTGTATCCATTAGGTACTCCGTACCTACATACCGTATTTACTCAGTAAATTCGTCCAAGCCCGTGGGTCTGATGACCCTTGCTCGAACAGATTTTCAGCGATACCATTGGCCACCCGCATCTTTAAATTGAACATGTGTGGAGGAGCCAATGGTTCGCTGCAAATCTGTTCGAGCAAGGGTCATCAGACCCACGGGCTTGGACGAATTTACTGAGTAAATACGGTACTATGTAGGTATGTACCTAGGTACCTACCATAATCTCAGGAAATTCTCCCTCCGTGGGACATCCATTTCTGACGAATCAATGTGTGAGCTATGACCACGCTAAGATCATAAGATGGATTGCCCATTGTTCGTTTGGCAGTTTACTTCTCCACACCGTCACCATCGCGCGCACGGACCCCAGAGGCCGTTACCACTACCAGCAATGCACACGTGACTCTACAACTAGCCTTTCCACGCTGCACAACGTTGTTATCGCCGTCGCACCGTCACCGCCGTTACTGCCATCACCGCCATCACAATGGAGTTCAACGAAGCGCACATTGAAGCGCTGCTGAAGGACCTCATGCCCTCACCGCCCTCACCGCCCTCACCGTCGCCGTGGCAGGCGGAGGTTATTACCATCGAAGACGACGCTGCGCCGGCGGACCCCATCACCATTGATGATGACACTGAATCGGACTGCGACCTACAGCAGAAGGAGGTCAATCTGGAGGATATTGAGTCGATTAAGGTCGAAGAAGACGGTTCTGACAGCGAAGACGAGGGCTCTCTCGGCCAGCCAGCCCTTCCACAAGAGCAGACGTTCGCCTCTCTCGGAGCGCTGGAGTCTTATTTACACGACTTCGCCGTGCCGCTTGGTTTCAACGTCGCTCGGTCGAAGTCGTATGGCAAGAAGAACGAGGCCTCTGGCAAGATGTCTAGGCTGTACTTCCGCTGCTGTCGTGGTCGGAAGCAGGAGGGCGGCCCGTGAGTTACGGCATGTACAAGAGCAGCAATCTCTTCGTTTCCGGCCTTCACCTTCACGGCAACACCCTCAATTCACAAAGATTCACCATTTCTCCCCTCCGTCGGCGCAACAACACCCTCACTTCGCCCGGCAGCCCCTTCAACCTCCGCCGACGACGCAGCAGCAACATTGTTATGGATTAGTCTTTGACTAATCGTGGATAGATAAGCGGCAAGACTGGGGTGATTACTTGAGACTCCCCCCACTGGGCGTGGAGGTACTTAAGGCCCAGAGTCTGAGCGTCTGTTCTGTTCTAGCAAATGCAAAAAAGTGACTTCCGTTATTTTCGAAAATAGTGGAGATCTAGTGGAGAATCTTCTTTGTACCGCTCCACACCACCACCACACCCCTGTATGTACTGAAAGACGTCTCGCTTACATGAGCTCGCAATCGATAGGCACACCGCCTGCTATATCAGACAGCTGTTTGAACTTTGATGATCAAAAAACTTGTGTAGCTTGTAGAAATAGGTTATACTCTGACATACGACATTTGAAGCCGCATTTGCCTCGCATCGAGCCGAGTTACATCAAAATGTCGAACACACCAGCGACCAATGACTCAGATGAGAGTTGGCTGGATAAAATAAATGAGAGTTGGCGGGTTGCGCGTTGGAGACGACGGTAGATAAAACAAAGAAGAGTTTGGCGTAGGTACACGCGACACCCAAAAAAACAAAGCCCAGCCCGTTCTTCACGCGGTGCGATTTCGCCGCCATCCTGCAACGCGCATCCCCGATTGGAAAGCATAGAAAGGAGTCTAACTATTCGACTAAGTACCCACCCAACGCAGTAGATCCATAAAAGTGGGGCTTTGGATACGTCAACGCCCCAATGGCCGCGTCCACGATAGGTAACAATTTTCTTCTTTTCAACCGTCACGTCAACACGCAAGCTATCAACACATCAACAGCACCATTGATATAAGCTCTGCGGCTTCATTCTTTTGTTATCATATCGTTCTTTAACCCCTCCATCGAACTGTAAAACAATACAGTAGTTCCGCATGGCGCAGCAATGGCGAACACTTCGTTGGCGAGCCGCCTCAATTTGAAACAGTTGTCGAGTTCCTCTTCTCGCTTTTTGCTCAGATGGGGTGCTGATAAGGGTGTTGCTTTCATGAAGCGTTCATCCAGTAACGTCGCTAGATCAACGGGCAGATGCAGCCAACATATTACCGGCTCTATCTACACTGAAAAGATATCTGACATGGAAATGCAGGACGCCCTTGACCCAGTGCACGACCTCATCCGAAAGGAACGGCGGCAGCCCGCCCGCAACAAGCGTAACGACTCCGCTATGAATGGAGATGCTTCCAGCGTCATCCCGTCTACTAGGGCACTGATCAGAGTACCTCGGAGGGCTCACGGGCATCGAGGCCACAGCTGCCGTCAAGACGAGCGACGAAGGGCGTACCGGTCCCAGTTCGAGCTTAAGACGTGTAAGAACCGAGGCAGAATGGGTTGAAGCGCGAATGATAAGCGGTGGGTACAGCGGCCGAGGCTCTCGCGGAATATCAAGTTGACACGGTTACAAAGCCCGAGATCATGAATTGAATTGCGCAGCCGCCTGCGTTCCTTGTCTCCTTCTTAGCTAGCCGCCTCTCAATCAATATTCGTTGCTCATTTACATGCTTTTTTATGTTATATGAACCTCTTTGCACTGGGAATACATGCAACTTCCGAATTGCGAGGATCGCGATCTTGAGCAGCAGCAAAGTTGATAAATTCGACGAAAGACGATTGCTAGTGCGGACCCGACTGTGGTGTTTTCGCGTGGGTGTGTGGGTGTGTGGCAATCGAGTCCACTAACCAAATCTGGTCAAGAGTGGATCTACTGCGTCGGGTGGGTACTTAGTCGAATAGTTAGACTCCATAGAAAGCCCCGTTCTACCACTTTTTCCAGCCCATTCGTACTTTGCAAAAGTACAAGTGTTTGGCAAGCTGTCTAGAACGGATAACTGGGGCTCGCGGTACCTTTTGGCCTATCACGGGCGATGTCAAGGGTCCCCTGCCAGTCATCTCTAGCGCGGTACATTGCCACAGGCGTCGAGACGAAAACGCACAACGAAAAGTGGAATTTTCGTCCAAATGAGGAATGGTCGCCAAAATGAAAATTCGGTATTCCATTTTCTGGCCGTTGCTAGAACAGAACAGACGCTCAGACTCTGGGCCTAAACGGCTAGGAGGGCATTCTTGTCCTTTCTCTTTCTTTCCTCCTTAGTTCTATTGATAACCATTTCCTCTCGCGCATACATCCAATATCCGTGATGAACCCTCACACTCCAAACGATTTTTAGCGATGCCATTGGCTCCTCCACACACATTCAATTTAAAGATGCGGGCTGAGTTACTGTGAGGATCGCTTCATCCACCGTCGCTGCTGGGTCACGTGTTGTACGAGACGCATCGCTCCTGCCTGAAACGAGCGATCCACACATACGGCTTGGCACTCGCTCGACGACCAGCCGTATGGTCAAAACCAGCGGAGACCCGCAGTCTTTGCTCTTTCTTGCTTCCTTTCCCTCTTTAGCTTATAGTCCTCGTTCATAGCGATCAATAGAGCGCCTTTTGCCTCTCAGACTATACGATCCGTTACACTACTATAAGCTCACCATTTCTTCCCCCGCCTAACAGCACTTGTAAGTCGGCTGTGAACGACTTTAAACCAAGTTACAGAGTCCTTCCCCGCGAGCCCCGAGCCAGTTGAGCCTGCCGCAACATCGACACAGAGCCGGAAGAGCCAGTCACCAACATCGACACAGAGCCGGAAGAGCCAGTCGCCAGCATCGAGTCCGACCAGTACGACTCAGCTAAAGAAGTCCACGCACAGCTCGTGGCAACATCAAAGCCTCCGCGGAATACGGAGCAAACCCACCACCGCACTACCCCGTCGCCGGCCCCCGAGACCAACATGTCCGCGACCGACAACAACAACAACGATAACGCCGCCGCCGGAGGCTAGCACGACAACATGGCCAGCATAACCACCATACTTGAGAGCCTGATGGTCCGGCTGGATCGAATGGAGCAGGCGGGAGGCCGCACTCAGAGCTCAGACCGTGAGGTCACGCCCGACGAGAGTGTTTTTTGGCGGCAAGGCATTCAGACCAACCGGATACGCCGCACTGTCGGAGTTTAGTCCATACGGCGTCGACCACAATGCAAAGAACCCCGCGTACGACAACCGTGCGAGGCAATCACAATACAAGCCCGGCGTGTTCACTGGAGACCGTGACTACTTCGATAGGTGGGTCACCCAAATCGCTGACAAGTGTCGATGTGATGACGAGACGTTCAAGGTTGAACGAGACCGCATCGTCATGATTGTCAGTTATCTAGATGAGACGCCGGCCAAGCTGGTCAACTCGCGGTACATCTCTGCCGAGAACCCGTTCCGCTCAGCTGCCGAGGTGATAGCCACGCTCACCGGCGTCTACCAAGACGACAACCAGGCTTCCCGCGCCCGCAGAAGAGCTGGAGGGACTGATGTTCGACCCAAGGCAAGGGGAAGACATCAAGCAGTTTATCGCCCGAGTCAATGGTCTGGCCGACCAGGCCAAGATCGATGCAGACGGAGCGGAAGTCTACTCTAAACGACCGAGTGCCTGCCCACATGGGCCCGGGTCTCCTCCACCCAGTCCAAGGACCCAAACGTCACATACGAGGCGTTTTGCCGGTACGTCGCCGACGCCGCGTACACCCAAGAACGGGTCCACCGGGAGAGATCCGAGAGGAAGAAGGCCAACCTTGCTCTTCGACACGACCGTCCCGCCCGCCACGACGACCGCCCTGCCCGCCGCAAATCTCACAGCCGCCAGCCGACGGTCCATGTGCCCCAGATCGCAACGGTCAGCAAGTTGGTAAAATTCAAATCGTTCGTTCTCGACGTTAAGTTGCAATGCGACGGCCTTTTTCAACCTGCTCGTGCTCTCTGTGACACCGGAGCTGATATCTCTCTCTCTATGACTCCCGCAACGGCTGCGAAACTTGAATCCGCCGGTATCGCGTTCCGTAAGCCTCTCCCGCACCCGATCATCCTGGGCGCCTTTGACGGCAAAGAGGCTGGCCGCGCCACGTCTACATCCGCGTCACCCTGGTCCTGGACGGCCGGGCAATCCCGAAACAGAGATTCCTGATAATTCGGTCTAAAGACGAGGTGATTATTGGGCAAGAGTGGTTTTCAAACCACCGCGTTGGCCTTTTCCTGCGACCCAAACTCTCGTCTGGCCAGAAGATCTCCCGCCATTCGCCAAGTACTCGCCGTCGATATATGTCCCTGCCAACAGACCGCCGATTGATTGGAAGGCACAGGCCGATATGGTTGCACGCGATCGTCGTATTGCTAAAGCTGATCAGAGCGCCAAAGCTTTTCGCGCCGACCCAAAGGCAAAGGCAGTGCAGATATTGAAAAGAGACTCCGGGCGCCCTGCCATCACCTCAATGTCGCCCGAAGCTGTTGTTGCCAGCATCAAGACGGCCGTCGAAGAGGACCCGCGCACCGAGCGATGGAAGAAAAAGCGCATGCCCACCGAACCAATATTCTTACAGGCCGTACTGCCAACTCCTGCCTGGAAGTCATACGACGGCAAAGCGATACCTTTCCCGCCTGGAGAGAGCCCTGATCATATCGAGAAAGTACGCGCCAAGTTGCCCAAGGAGCTTGCGCATCTCGAGGCTTCTTTTCAAAGAAGGCCGCCGCGACCCTTCCACCCTCTCGTCCCGGTTTTGACGTGAAACTCGAGTTGAAACGCCCGCTTTACGGTCAACCGAAGACCTACTACACGCCCGACAGCCTGTTGCCGCTGGAGAAAGAGACGATTGACGAGCTCCTCGCAATTGGCTTCATCGAACGCACAATGACTCCCAACCCGTCTCCTACGTTGTTTGTTCCCAAGAAGAATTCGCTGGAACGTCGTTTCTGTGTCGACTACCGCTGGGTCAATGAGTTCCTGGAGGACCGTTTGTTCAACGCGCCCGATATTCACGGCACTATTGCCAACTGCCGTCAAGCCAAGCGTATGTCGAAAATCGACATTATCCGTGCGTTCAACCGGCTCCTGATGCAACTGAACTCCCGCTATTTGACCGCGTTTCGAACTCGACAGGGCACCTTCCAGTGGAAAGTCCTCCCATTTGGTCTCAAAGTCGGACCCGCATGGTTTCAATCGTACATTAACGCCCAACTCAACGAGTTGCTGGATGACTTTGCCAGCGCCTACGCCGACGACGTCTTGATCTACTCGCGTGAGGACGAACCGCACTTTGAACACGTCGAGGAGGTCATCTACCGCTTGCACCGAGCCGGCTTGCAAGGTGATATCAAGAAGTCCTTATTCGATGCCAAAGTAGTCGACTACTTGGGTGTGATCCTCGAAGCAGGCGTCGGAGTGCGTATCGACCCAGAGAAAGTTCGTGGAATCACCAGTTGGAAATTTGAAGACCTGACGGGCGTACGGGCTGTACGCTCCTTTCTCGGCCTCTGCAACTACGTGCGAGTTTTTGTTCACCACGCCAGCGAAGTAGCCGAACCCCTCGCCAGCCTCTTGAAGAAGGACGCGCCTTTTGTCTTGGGAGATACGCACCGCCAATCGTTTGAGGAGCTCAAAAGACTTGCAACTACCACTCCTGTTCTCGCTTTCTTCGTACCCGGCCGCCCGACCCGTATCGAGACCGACTCCTCGCGCAATGCGACCGGTGGTACGATCATGCAACAACAACCGGATGGGATCTGGAAACCGTGCGGCTACTCGTCCAAGAGCATGACCGCCGCTGAGCGCTCGTATCCAATTCAAGACCAGGAGTTACTCGCGGTTGTTCGCTGCCTACAGGATAATGAGTCATCTCTCTGGGGCCAGAAGTTCGTAGTATTTACGGACCACAAGGCACTCATCTATTGGTCAACCAAGAGGTTACTCTCGCCGCGTCAGATTCGCTGGTCCGACTTCCTCGCCCAGTTTGATCTCACGTTTGAATATCGCCCCGGCAAGGAAAACGTTGTTGCTGACGCTCTCTCCCGCAAGACTGTCGACTCGCCTACGGTGAAGGCTCGCGAGCTCGAGGAACGAACATTGACGTTGATCCCACCTGAGAAGATCAGACCAACTATCTCCGCAGTCATCGCAGCGCCTCAACAACTCCACGGCGCCGACCTCGTTGATTTGATCAGCGCTGAGAACGTCAGGCAGAAGCTGGGCGACTGCGACGGCCGCCTGGTTGTACCGGAGACGACTTCTGACGGCCAAACCTTCTTGAGAACCGCGTTGATCAGAGAGGCGCACGAACCAAAGATCTTCGCACATCCTGGCCGCCATAAGACCCTGGAGCTGATCCGACAGAATTATACCTGGCCCACGCTTCGCCAGGACGTCGCTCGATATCTAAAAAACTGCCGGACATGCGAGCGTACCAAGATCCGACACGACAAAACCCCAGGTCTCCTACATCCGCTCCCGCTGCCAAACCACGTCTGGGAGGAGGTCGTTGTTGACGGCAAGGACATGCCCAAGGACCGCCACGGCTACGACTACGTCTGGGCCTTTGTTTGCCGCTTCAGCAAGGTCATCCTACGTCTTGCCGGTTACAAGACCGATACTGCCGCAACTCTTGCTACTCGGTATTTCCGCTACGTTTACCGCCTGTTGGGCGTGCCGACGATATGGATCAGTGACAACGCCGGCCCGTTCATCTCCGACTTCATGGAGACGATCAACAAACTGACCGGCACGAAGCATCGGCATGGCAGCTCTCGTCACCCGCAAACCCAAGGAGCGATTGAGATCACCAATGCGGAATTGGACAAGATGATGCGCCCGTACATGACGACGTATCAAGATAACTGGAGCGAAATACTGCCGGCAGTCGATTTCGCTCACAATGTCGCCTCGCACGCCAGCATTGGGATGCCGCCGCTCAAAGTGTTACTCGGTACCGTGCCACGCAACCCACTCTCGACACCATTACCGTCAGTTGATCTAAATAATGACCCGCAACGCACCGCCCAACGGCTTGTTGATCAGACCAAGACCGTACAGGACCTAGCCGTCGCCAACGCCGCGCGCGCAAGAGGCTCAGGCCCTCCAGGCAAATAAGAAGCGCCGCCCTGTCGACTTCGGTCCCGGGGACATGGTATACGTCAGCAAGAAGGGTATGCGCACCGAGTCGCCCAGTTTGAAGCTTGATTCACAGTGGGCTGGTCCGTGGAAAGTCTTGGAGGAGAGGGGCTACAGTTTTGTGGTAGAGACGCCGCCCGAGTATAAGGGCAGCAACCTGTTTCACGCAGACCGCCTACGCAAAGCCTCAGATAACCCGCTGCCCCAGCAAATCGCCGATCCTGAACCTCCTGAAGAGATCGACGGCGAGCCTCAGTGGGAGGTTGAGCGTATTCGCGCCTCGCGTCTGTTCGGCCGAGGCAAGACACTGCAGTACCAGGTCGAATGGACCGGCTTGGACCCGGATGAACAATGGTACCCGGCTGAAAACTTCAAATGCTCCGCTACGAAACTTTATGACTTCCACCGCGAGTATCCTGAAGCCGCGGGACCACCGGTACGTTTGGAGGAGTGGATAAGGGCCGCGGCAGATGATCTGACGCCGCAGGACTTTGACGACGATAATCGCGCGGTGCATGAAGCTGTTAAAAAGCGGAAGACCGCGCGCAGGCACTAAAACGGGCTTGTTTCCTGCGTAAACAAGCCTTTTGGGAGGGGGTAGTGTGAGGATCGCTTCATCCACCGTCGCTGCTGGGTCACGTGTTGTACGAGACGCATCGCTCCTGCCTGAAACGAGCGATCCACACATACGGCTTGGCACTCGCTCGACGACCAGCCGTATGGTCAAAACCAGCGGAGACCCGCAGTCTTTGCTCTTTCTTGCTTCCTTTCCCTCTTTAGCTTATAGTCCTCGTTCATAGCGATCAATAGAGCGCCTTTTGCCTCTCAGACTATACGATCCGTTACAGTTACGATGAGGGGCCCTTTGTTGGGACAAATCCGCGAGGGTTGCGTATACGCAAGAGTGGCTGACATGAACAGTACAATATATTCATGGAAGCTATCGAACAGGAGAAAGGAGAGAATGAAAGAGGCAGAGGTGTGGTCTCATATACCACAGATGGGAGACCATCCCCTCTGAAGGTAGACCACCATCTCATCCCCCATCGTGTGCAAGTTGCACACTCGCCCGATGCTGTGCGAGCATACGCGCCCGATGCTGTGAACCCCAAGTATATCAGGTTTGCACACCGATCCTCATCGTAGCAAACATGCGTAAGCAGAGATTGCACACCGGTCCTTAGCGCTCTGCACCGTAAGTGCCTAATTGAGGATGGCGATTCCAACACCCTTGCCCTAAAGCGCGTTTGGCCTTCTTAGTCCTTAGCGTCCCTTTTGGCGTCGGTAAGTGGAGTCGTCGGCGCTCTAGCAAGGTTTATCAGACCCACCAACCGGAGTGAATTTACTGAGTATGTACGGAGTAAATACGGTATAACAAGGGCAGAGATAATTCCACTGCCCTGTTTCGCTAATTCCACTGCCCATTCTGGATATTTAGGGCCAGATCCAATAG
Organism: Claviceps purpurea; assembly: GCA_029405325.1. Lineage (NCBI taxonomy): Eukaryota > Fungi > Ascomycota > Sordariomycetes > Hypocreales > Clavicipitaceae > Claviceps > Claviceps purpurea. Next base: position 3,204,723 of record CM055782.1, on the reverse strand, counting down.
ACCTGACGTCTAACGACTTTCTGATGGAAGTGGATCCAATTTTGCGACCATACCCCATTAGGCCAAAAATCTCTCTGTAAGCGCGAGAAGCGCGCCCAAAATTTGCATTACTTTTGTGTTCCCATCTTGACCCCTGCGACAATGTACCGAGCTAGCAGGGGACCCTTGATGTCGTTCGTAATTGGTCCGACGGCACCACGAGCTCCACTCTGCTGACATTTTTCACTTGTACTTTGCCAAAGTACGAGTGGAATGAAAATGGCAGAAAAAACTGCCAAGACAGCACCGATGCGGACTTCCAGTGGACTTCCAGTGGACTTGCCAGTGGCTTCCGCGACCGCAATTCCGAGAGAAAATTTTCTCTATCTTCATCAACAACGTTGTGACGCATCCAACCATCCCATTTATTACTATTATTGTGAATAAAAATCATCATGTCTTCTCTCGAGCTGGCCCCTTTGACCTTCTGTACTATTACCTATGTATGTACTGGGCAGTCCATACCGATGACCTCGGTCCTCGACGATACCGATGAACTGGCCGACCTCCTCGAAGACGCCGGGCTGGTGCTGTGGGGCGGTACAAAGTGATCGTATCCACTATTGCACAATTTCGCAAGTCCCTCTCGTCAGACAAGTCGTCAGACGTCAGGTCTATTGGATCTGGCTCTTACACTGCCCTAATAATTTTGGTCGGGATATTTCCACTGCCCTAAGATAAAGTGACATAGTATTTGAGTGTGGCCACTGCAGAAAACCAAGTCACTAAATCCCCCCCTTTCATGCATGGACTCAAGACCTCAGCAGAGAAAAAATAAAGCGACATGATATTTGAGTGTAGCCACTGCAGAAAACTAAGTCACTAAATTCACCCCCTTTCGTGCATAACCTCTCTAATTCAACAATTATCTTCCCTCGAGGCCCGATAGGTACAACGACGTCACCTCCCCTCAAATCATCGCCAAAGACGCAAACATATCTCAGGATTAAGAATGGATGATAAAAGTTAAAAAGTTAAAGTGCAAAAATGAATACAACTGCACCTTGAGATATGTACGGCGTCTTTGGCGATGATTTGAGGGGAGGTGACGTCGTCCTTGAGTGAGGAAACAGTAAAAACTACCCTCAGAAGGCCCCTGCCTACTACCTTCCAGGGGTTTTTCAGCGACAAAACCTACCCTGCCATCATTCTCCATCATTGGTCAGATGCCTCGACCCCACTTTGTGAGGGTAGGGAATCCACCGCGATTCTCGGACGGTGAGAAGACGGTAACTTCAGAGAACGCTCCGTTCTGCTACGCCAGAATGGCAAGTCGTCGCCGATGCAAGATGCTTATCGCCAACCTCTATCTGTATGATAGTTCAACGCTGGATAGCTCTATAACGTCTTCATATATAGATCATGACTTCTGAAGAACCGCGTGACTCAGGGGAATCGACAGGTATATTTTTTTTACTCACTTGCGACCGCAGCATTATGTATGAATCGCTTGTCAAATGTTTACGTATGGGTGAGAAGATCTCCTCAAGAACACTGCACCGGGTCATCTGCGTCCGCTTAGGTCGCGATCGGAAAGCAATACAGCGGCTCTATCATCAAAAGAAATAGCGTGTACGCTGCTGCTATCGTGTCGTCAACTTTTGAACAAGTGTTCGCGGAATTGGTAGAGATATGGTGATTTAAAGATGGGGTGTAGTCGCGGCTCGTGAATGTTCCATCTCGCTAGCGATACTTCAGTCCTTCATTCTCTGATGAGTCGCCAAACCAATCGCAACCGAATGATAAATGAAGCTCAATCTTCTCGAGCGTCTGAAGGTCTTGTTATACCATTTGCCAGTTGAAACATGTCTGGAATGTTCAATTTACCTATCACGTTCAAGTTGAACGCAGTGAAGATGGCATATGAAGCATTGACAATTGATCAAATCAACGTGCTGGTCAATATTCACCTCGCCACCTTGATGCTTACACTTTTCGATTCTTCCCAAATATTGAAGGGCTCTTCGACGATTATGGAATACATAGAATAGTCCATATCTTGCACAGGTTCTTTGTTGAATGAAATGGCTGAATTCAAAGCTGTGAGGTGGTCTAGGGTGGGTTGCTCAAAAAGCCTTCGTCATGTTACATGTATACATATACCTATGTACCTGGTATTCTACAAGGCCGTGGTAGGTACATGCATTAGGTACCTGGCGGTCCACCTCGCGCACAACACGTGGAAGACAGGGTGTATTGACGCGTATTGACGCGACGCGACAGACAGTGAGAAGTTTGGATTATTTTATTTTTGCCCTGGTAAGCCACGGCCCACCACATCACCTCTCATCACCTCTCGACGGCTTTATTCTTCTTCTTCTTGAACCACTATTATGGCGAATGGTGTGCAAAAGACGGGATGTTGTCCAAATTTTGAGCGAACGGCATCCCAGACCATGACTGGTCACTACGCCATCCAATTACCTCGTTCAACCTCTAGGTATTGTGAGGACCGCTGCCCTCAGCCACGTCACGTGACGGCTGCAGATTCGGTGCAGCCTGCGGAGTACTAGGGCTCAACGCCTGCCGCACCCCTTTTGCTCTTCTTTCCTTTTCTCTCTAGTCTACTCTCTTCGTTTATAGAGCTGCACTCGTCCGCCTCCTGTGCCCGCTGTGATCAGTCGTGACAGGTATAAATGAACGTCTAGTTATGTAGAATCAACGATACACACAGACATACAAGAAGGGCGCACAGCATTGATCAGGGAATTTATCAATACCCCTAAGCGCTAACAATCTATGGCAGACTTCCAGCCCCGTACCTCGGCGTTCGAGTAGCGGTACGACGTATCCGCTGCCGCGATATCCCATACATCATCGAGGTAGCGATACCGGAATGCATGGCCATGGTCAGCGAATTTTTTCGCCCACTTGATGGCTGTGGTGTACCCCTTCACCTGTATCGTGATCTATGTACGCCAAGATTTCCTCATCCGTCCACGGGCGAGGCTGCGCGCCGGAGAAGCACTCTTTGTCATATAATTGCAACCGAGGTAATGGCCGCGGTCTGCCCGAAGTACGTGCAACTGAATGTTGTGCGTCTTCCAGAACGCTTCGTTCGTTTGGGCGTCTGGCTGCTTGACCTTATATCGAAGCTCTCGCGCGGTTGATACCGCACATGGATAGCGTCGGAGATATTGTAATCGAGGTCCTCAGCAGAAGATGAGGCAGCGGGATCGGCAGAATTCCTCCGTGCGGATGACGTACGCAAAGCTCTTCGAAGAGCTGATGGGATACCTAGTCGGGTAAAACAGATGTATGATGAATAGTTTCAGCACATACGGCTTCTCTATGCATGCCGGACACGTAATGCTCCAAGTAAGAAGATAGCAAGTGAAGATCTAAACCTTCATGGAGCAACATCTTCCTATATTCGTTAGTGTTTGGACAGCTCAGTTCTCCCGTTGACTTCCCTTGCCGCTATGGCATCATCCTCGAATTCTGTATCCAACTACGACTCATGCCCTCCATAATTAACATTGGAGATGATGGATTTCTTAAGAGCGATGAGTAATTCGTTAAGAGTATCTGTATGGGGGTTGTGACGGCGAGGATACTCTTCATGAGTCAATTGCGGAGAGGACTGGAAGAAGAATACAATGGAGGAACTAGGTACTCCGTACTAGACACGTGTTTTTTTTTTTCGCACGCACTGCGACCAAGTCAGCGTCCTGTACTGAGTGCAAAATTTTTAATTGAACAACCCGTCTTGAATTGTGTGAGGACAAACCGTACCCTGAGGAGGGTCCACCTGACTCCGACACTGACCAATCGCTATCGATTTCACTCTGGGATCCACTTAGTGAGGGTAGTAGGCAGGGGCCTTCTGAGGGTAGTTTTTACTATACCCTCTCCTTGAGTCTATGCACGAAAGGGGGGAAAATTCAGTGACTTAGTTTTCTGCAGTGGCCACACTCAAATACTACCTACGTCACTTTATCTTAGGGCAGTGGAAATAGCGAAACAGGGCAGTGGAATTATCCCTGCCCTATTATTATTATCATTTTTCAAAGCCATACTTACTACCTACATAACTCTCAGCTCTGTAATCGAAATAAGATCGGCAGCCTACGAATGCCGATGACTAGCCATTGCTTTGTGCCTTGAATCGGTAGTTCTTCAACATTGAGGTGCTACGAAGCACTATCTCGCGCTACCTTTCCGATCAGGCCTCTGGTTGCTCCATTTAGAAGATGTCTTCACAAATCGCTAAAGCAGCTCAACGTGTAACCCATGAGCTTCATGGCGTTGTTGTCTCTGCAGGACTAATGCAACGAACTGTCAAAGTTCGTGTCGGCGGGCAAAAGTGGAACAAAGTTGTCAAGAAAGTATGTGAGCGTCTGCTGGTAACGTGTACTTGAAGTCGAGCAACATCCCTTCTACTGAGTGTTGTGTTGACAATCTCAATAGTGGTTTTCTGAACCCAAGCACCACTTAGTTCACGATCCAAACTCTTCATTACGAACTGGCGATGTGGTTTCTATAGTTCCCGGTTGGCCAACGTCACGACGGAAGCGTCATGTCGTAAAACATATAATTGCACCGTTCGGCAGTTCTATCGACGAAAGACCTTCGATACCGACTTTAGAAGAACGCATAGCAGAAAGAGAGGCGAAGAAGGCTGCTAAAGACGCGCGCAAGATCGCCAGGAACGCGAGCAAGTCGTCCCAGCGGACGGATGACAACACCGCGATGGCCTCAGCAAGAAGAACAGCACATTAATGACCAATTTCACGCAGCTGAGCGTCGACATTGCTTGAAGTATATGATAGATGCGTCAGCAGGTATGCCCGTGGCACAGTTACTGCGATATAGACACAAGGAGATTCTTTGGCGGCCTATTGATATGAAGGCTGTCAAGCTCATTGTACATTCTTAATCTCACTTGTTGCCGCTAAAATGCTAGGAATGGTTGACAGGGGGCAATAATACTCGTGTATGGAAAAATTGACAGACCACGCTTTGTACATAGCCATGAAACAAGCGGATAGAAGACGGCTAGATTTCAGCAAATTTGTCTCTTCTTCACCAACTTACGACTGTTGTTCTGCTTTATTTGATTTACGAGCCAGCACAGTAAGGCTAAGTATATCTATCGAGCTGCGACCGCGAATACCCGACAACTCACTTCGCTCAATCAATCAATCAATCAATCAACTTAAAAGTGTCATAGTAAGCTGTCTAGCCCCCTCGTTCGCCGAATTCGCGAGCCCAATTTTCATATTCCTTCAGACCATCTTTGCCCACGCTCGGCCGGATTAAGCCGAGACTGGCCTCGAAATCGGCGAGGAGAATAGGACGAATATCGTCCATATTCATTTGCAGCAATGCCTCACCCAGCGATCTTAGTGGGCCCATGGCAGCATCCTTTGCTAAGGCCGTAATGTCCGAGCCTGAAAACCCTATATTGAGACGTTTGAGACATCTGATCAGATCGCGTTCGAGTGCGGATGAAGTAGCATAATATGTCTTGTAACAGTGACTTACCATCAGTCATTCCAACTAAGTTTTCGATGTCAGTCGCCGATAGACCATGTTTCTGCTCCCCTAGCAAGGTTCGCAGCTGAACTTTCCTTGTATGTGGCTCAGGTAAGGGGATGTATTGTCGTCGAACGAAGCGTCGTCGAGCTGCTTCATCGATTTCCCAAGGTAGATTAGTCGCGGCAAGCACCAAAACCCTGTTGGCATCCCCCCTCTCTCTATCCCTGTCTGTGATCTCTCTTCCTGCCGCTGCTCGTTGTAGATCGCTCCACTGTATCAAGAATTCCGTCTTGATCCTTCGGGTAGCCTCGTGCTCTCCTGAGCCTGATCGCTGCGAAAGTAGCGCATCGATCTCATCGACAAATATTATACTTGGTGCCAGCGATCTCGCCAAGCCAAATAGAGCCCGAACTAGCTTTTCCGATTCCCCTAGGTACTTACTGGTCAAGCTACTTGCGGAGATAGAGAAGAATGTAGACTTTGATTCGGTGGCGACGGCTCGGGCCAGCATAGTCTTACCTGTACCGGGAGGCCCGAATAGTAACATCCCCCTGGCTGGCTCGCGAAGTCCCATGAACAGGTCTGGGCGTAGAAAAGGGTACACGACAGCCTCTCTGAGTGCATTTTTGGCAATCTCTAGACCAGCGACATCGCTCCAGTGTACCTCATCTCCTTGCACAACGATGTCGTTCAAAATCTGCCTTGCAGCTGCTTCATCAATGCCGGATGGTAAATTTTTCAGGACAGAAATCTTCCTCTCTTCCCATGCAATAGACACCGAATCTATCTCGGGATTGACTTCGTCAGATGACCGAGATGAGGATCCAGACATTTCGCTAGACTTTGTTTCGTGCTGCTTGAGTCTCGATGAATGCGGGCTTGTATCTCTAGAAAACAACGATTTTTCCAAGTCGCTTGAAATTGTTGGTCTAGGTGAGTGTTTTGACCGACCTTGATGATTGTGATCGTCCTCACTGGAAGTAGCAGCTGTTTTGGATTGGGGCTTGAGATGTTGTTTCAGGCGTCTTTCCATCACTTGTCGTCTCATGAGTCCGTCTGATTTTTTTTTGGATTCTGCGACATTTGTCGGTTTTTTTTCACGCGCAGGGTTGACAGGTCTATCATATCTGATCATTCTTGGAGCAGATTCGGTAATCGTGGCACTGCGGGAGGAACTCGAATGATCGATCCCGCGCGAACGTCGGTCAATAGTATCAGTTTCTCGAGAGCTTGATGATATCAAAGCACTCGAGGCTGCGGAAATAGACAGACTCGATGGTATTTGCAGCGAATCATCTTTGGAGTTCTGAATTGAAGTCTGTACGCCTGATCCGATCTCGGCATATTCTGTTTCTCGGCAGCTGACCAGCCGTCGAGAGTGGCTGTCCCAATGCAACGGAGATGATGCACGCCGCAGATTTTCTGATGTCTGCCGCGAAGCTGGTTGTGTTGCAGTTGCGATCCCATTTGTTGAAGAGGATGCTTTCATTTCGCGATCCCGCGTTCCTATCGAACTCCAAGCCAGTGTTGCCGCTCTGCTTGATCCCTCGGCTACTGGACTTGGAGACTTTCGGGCTGGCCTATCTGGCTTCTCTGTTCTACTGGATCGTAAAGTCTTTCGTAATGTGTGTTTCTCTGGGCTCGGAGAACAAAGGGTCTTTTCAAAGCGTGGTAGCTGGTTGCGGGGTTCTGACCTCGGACTAGTTCTTGTTGCCGATATAATCTCCGCCTTGCCATTACTTTCACTTGGACAGGTAGGTGTGCTTGTAATTGACGAGGCTCGAGGCGGTAGATACGGCCGAGCAGATATTGTAGGGCGTGTTAATTCCGAATATGTTATAGCTGGAATAGTTCCTTGCCCTATAGAGCCCTTCAATTGGCTGACGTGGTTGTCCGTATTTTCAGTCGAATTTTCCGGAGAATTTCTAGCGAGTTTACACCCTGAGTCGTCTCTCCGAGAGACACGTAGTGCTTCTAGAAGATCAATTCTCTCTTTACATTGAAGCTCGAGTTGCTTCAGAGCTTCCACCAGTGCCTTTTCTGTGTTCGTCTCAGGTCCATAGCCTGGAGGCACCTTGGTAGCTCTGTGCTCGTATATTTGCTCCAGAGCATGCTTCCAATGTCGCGATGCCTCCGTCTCATCACCCTGGTGGCCAGGTCGTGTTAGGAGTCTGATCGACATTGATGCGATGAACGATGAGGAGTCCAACTCACCTGACTCTCGTAATAGACTGCCGTAGAACAACTCAAATAGCTGTCATCGTATGTCTTTTGCAGAGCGGTCAAAACTTTAGTTCGCATCATAATAGGTGACCTCGGCAGAGAAATCGGTGATCGGCTTAATATGGCCTTATTCGCTTCAGATTGTGGTTCACCATGGGCGACGTGATCGAAGACCTCAGATAAATGAATATGATCGTAAGTGCTAGATCGGTATCGTCGTCGACGTATGTACTAGCCTTATAGACCTAAGACGAGTGCTTGGCGGTTTGAACAGGATGGATGCGGCAATGACGTAGGAAAGGAGCACATACATGTACCTATGCAACATGGTACCAGTCAAACCCCGATATAACGATTCGTCATAAGACGATATCCTCACCTGAACGATAATTTTGGGCCTCGTTTTTTTTGAAATTCCTCCCAGAAAAGCCATCCGATAAAACGATATTCCGATATAACGATGAGGTTTTGGTCACTCTTACTCCGTACGTTATGTTATATCGGGGTCTAACTGTACTTGATACCTTAGGTATGTACACAAGGTCCTTTCCGGGGCCGGGACCTTGCTTCGCGTCGGTCGAGGAGAGCAGTCGAAGGGCGGTGATTTCTGTTAGTGTTCTTTTGCAGGGCTTTCGAATTGATTTTCTTGTGATCTTCGTCGATTTGTCACACACCTTTGTGGGATTTATCGCAGCGCCGTTGATGTATGTGAGAGATCGGTAGATTCTTCTTTTGCAGGTTATGCGTGAATCTGTCGCTCCACTAATTTATTAGGCAAAACTGAAGAAATCGTGCGGCGACGCGTAGCGGAGGCGCACATTTCGTGTTTTTCGATGTAACGATTCTACTCGGCCTCAGGGTGCTCACATCATGCATACCCTATATGGAGACGCTGTGAAACAAAAATTATGGTACCAACTCTCTCCTTTACACAATTTTCTCGGCAACGGTGCACGGACCACGTCCGCCCACTTCTGTTATGATTTGGCTGTATAACCTGCTGTAGCCCTAACAGCAGTCCACCTCCGAATGGAAAACTCGAAAATGCCGCCCTCAGCACCACCACTTCATTCGATGTCGACGCCGATGTCGACGGCGCCTGTTCATCTACCGTCCTGCTGGTTCGAGGTCGTAAATGAAATCCAAGCAACATCGACAACGACCGCGGCATCGTCCCCCCTCCCAGCCACGACACCATCAAACCGGCGTTTGCCCACCTCGAGTTTTCAACCGGCGTGCTTTCGGAGAGTTCAGCACGCCGCTCTCATCTTGGTCACCTAGACCTTTCTGAAATTCTGGTAGCGGAGCCGTGCCTCTGGCAAAATTCCGCTTTTAACGACACAACTTGTGCCCACGCGAGCACACGTGGTGGAAGGCGCTGACGCCTGAACCCACACCGAAAACAACTGCCTTTGGCGACCGAGATGCAGGATATTCTTTGGGGAAAACTGGCTTGTATTTAGAAGAACCCGGGATTAGCCCTGCACGCCCTAGTATGCCCAAAACTGGGACGCAGTGGCGTAAAATAAACAACAACAACAACAACAACAAAAAAAATTATGGTACGGCACATATGTCGTGATAGACATCAAGTCTGTTACTTCTTGTTTGTTCAATTACTCTAAGGTTCATCATTCCTGTTTTGAGGTTCAACGGGGGAGGGTATCGAGGTTGGTAAGAAACGACGTTTCTGGAAATGTGTAGATGTAGACCTCAACGTTACGTGGTGATGGATCTACGTACTGGATGCAAAATTGTACAATCTGGCATTTGAAGCCTCACCCTGATGGTGTTATTCCTGCCCCGATAGCTCAGAAGTTTTACTGTACTGCCGTCGCGTCAGCTCCGCAGAGGCTGTTGCAGCGTCTATTTGCATTTCCGAATGTGTTGTATCTCCGCCGTCCCGTCTTTCACACCTCCGTATGATATAGGTATGGCACTTCCTTGGCATCACTGCAGCTCCGTCCTCTGCATTGAATATCCGTTGGATCTTGTGACCGCTCCGTGAATACTTTGCTACAGCTCCGTGGAATCCATTGTACCCCTGTTGATACTGTCCGCCCATTCAGCTACGATATACCACACTTGCGTTGAACACACTTCGGCTCCGTGGTTTCTATTGGAGGTCTGTCTCAATTGCTACTTTTGACTACATGTACAACTCAATGGGACCTGTCGACCTTCGTGCATTCTGTCCATACTCCGTGGAACCTGTTTCTGGAGGTCTGTCCCTAGCACAGCTTCATTTTCCGAGAAACTTAATTTGCTGAAGCTCCGTGGAATCTGCTGCACCCTCAAACATTCCCCAACAGCGCCTGGATTGAATTTGCGATATCTCCGTCTTTATCCGTGGGAGCATCGGTCGGTTAACTGTAATAGCTACACGTACAACTCAGTGGGATGTGTCAGAACTCCGTGCATGAGTCTATACTCCGTGGAATCTGTTGCCTCGCTCCGCCTGTTGCAGGTCCGTCAGCTGCATTCTCTATGGAGTTGAATCTGCTACAGGCCTATCTTCTTTGTCGCAGCTTCGTGAAATCTGTTGTGCCGCCACATCACTGAGCTCGGTGACTGTTGCTTCTCTATTGACGCCTCTCTCCGTCCTCCGTTTGAGTTGGGTTATCCGAGCTTCGTGGATCCTGTCGCAGCTCCATCACTTCTGTACAGATTCGTGATATTCGATATGTTGTGCAGCAACATTATCTGAGCTCTGTGGATGTTGCTCCCGTGTTTGTTATCTCTTCGCCTTCTGTTGTAGCGCTCCGTCAATTTGATGCAGCTTCATTTCATTTGTTTTGCTGCCGCTCTTAAGATTACTCTGAAGATGTTTTTGACCAATCTGGCGCTGCGATTGTCCTTTGGACCCGTCTTTGTTTCAGGCGTTGTGATTTGAACCAATCCGAGGCAGCGTTGGGCAAGTGCTCGGAACGGGAGTAGGTACTTTATACCGATGGCTTTGATTTTCCTCCCTACCTCCGGACGAGGTTCCCGACGAGGTGGTATGTACTCTCATGGTCTGGGCTTTGCCCAGCCCTCAGCATTGAGCAATGTACCTAGGTAGGTGTCAATTGTACAGAGTTCAGGAACTTGTACAATGCGTATTCTTTTGTTGTCTTCCATGGCGCAACGGGATTGGGCACATCACCCAGACGGCGGCGCAGACACCCGCGATTGGCTCTTGGAGCCAGGCCTTCACAGCATCTTCAGCTTCTCTTCGTGGATTTTCGATGGAGCTTCTTTGAAGCTTAGTGAAAGGAGATTCTCGTTTCAGGCAGGGGACTGTACTCCTCTATACAGATTTTGGATGAACGCGTCTCAATCAACAAGGTCGGTGTATTCTCGGATAGCTATGTAAGACGGACGAAGGAACGGGGAAGGCGTCAAAGGTGCAACAATCTCGGGCTTTGATGGTTGCATCGCTGCATGCGAGCGTGCATATGTTGTGAAGAGCAATATCAACGATTTCAACATCTTCTCTCCGCCTTGACTTGAACGTTGTTGGTTTCCGACTCTTCCCGACACTTTTATCAACCTTTCAAGGTAAAAACCATTGGATGTGAGGGCCATGGTATCAAAAAATCTAGTCGAAAGATTGGGCCTCAGGGATAGCCAAGTCATAGAGAGCGCTCATATTGTACCGCTTTAGGGCCGCCCATTGCTTTCCATCTACGACGGATATTCCGCAGAATAGCTGAAATCAATGAGCTTCATGACTGGACTGTTTGGTGAACACTGTAAGGACCACATAGACCTACCTGAAAAATCTCCACCAATATGACTTTATCTGGATTACTCAAGCTAACTTTGTGTCTGCAGTCTATGAGGTCGGCAATTTTGCGTATGATTTCATCTGACTTGAATGTCGTGTGGTTGCGAATGTTGTAGCGAATGGCGTACTACATAAGCAATAGTGGGCGGCGATGATCAGTTCAAAAGTTGTCCAGCGGTTCGCAAGTAATCATGTGGTAAATGGAGCATATACCGTGTGCGCTTGGACGGACTCGTCCGGAACAGTTACTTCCAAGTCCTGGTTGCAATCTGATTCACCTTTAAGATGAAACCAGGACGATAGCACCGTGTGCGCTACTCTGTTAATACCATTTTCCGTAGCCTTTTCTGTGTCGAAGACCGGGGTTAACCTGTTGATATACTTGCATTTTCGGTCCCTGGGATCTATGCACGCTTGAGCATCCTCGCACATATTCCGTACAAGATCTCCTGGCTCAATTGGCTCCAGGGTCTTCATGAAAAATAGGCATTCGACACCCGCAGACACAGGCGTGAAGATTTTTCTGGTCTTGACCTTGTCCTGAGACTTCATACTACTCAACTCCGCTTCGATGGCTGCCTCAATATCCTCGTCCTCTTTTCTACACACGCGCTCCATCCCGTCGCCCGTTCTTTCGATGCCGTACATGGTCTCGCCGTACTAAAAAGAAGAATAATAGCAATTAGTCATTAAAGCTTGATGAAGATTGTTACGATGCCCACTTCAGTACATCATTCAGGTCGAAGCGCATCGACTTTTATTATCCATGGTGGATAGAGTCCACATGAATCAGCGAAGTAAGGATTGTTTAAGCTCGCCGACATCAACGTAATATATCAGTGAAAGCATCAATGACGAGGACCATGGCGGTGTCATAGGAACACCAGTCTCAATAAAGCATGTCCTACCTCCTCACAAAGAGCCTTGAACTCTCGTATAGCTCGGTCTCTCATGCCTCTTGCGAACGTGACCCATATACCTCTATCACCGACGTGGAACGTTGCTCCGAGTTCCACCTTCTCGACAATTTTGTCCCTATGGTGCGGAGTCTTCCATCTTCCTGAGCTTCCTCTCTGTGTTGTGGAGGCTCACGATGCATTAGCACGATTGGACTCATCATGTCAAAAGTTGGGCCAAAGCTTTTCTTGGCGCGAACCTTGCTTCTCTTAAAGGCGGCGGCGGAGGCTTTCAACGAGGCCTGTTTCCGTTTTTGAGATGCATGATTAGGCATGATATAACTTCGTGCGTAAGTAGTAAGGATAGGAGGATCAGTCTTGACTCTTGCGCCCTCGTTACGTTTGGATTTGAGTCTTCACCCCTACCTAGGTGGGTATCCCTGGGTGCTGCACGCAGCTGCAGTGATTTTTGCTGAGTACCTACATATGCACCTATGTACGGAGTACGTATGAGACTACAGTCAAACCCCGATATAACGATGCGTTATAAAACGATATCCTCACCTTAACGATAATTTTGGGCCTCATTTTTTGAAATTCCTCACAGAAAACCCATCCGATAAAACGATATTTCGATTTAACGATTGAGTTTTGGTCACTTCTATGTTATCGTTATATCGGGGTTTGACTGTATGCCTCAAGGATTTCAGAACCTGCCTCAACGCCTTACCTGATTTGGACGCGGTACACCGGTAGATGGGAGACTTTAAACATCCACCACATAACTAATGTAATTGTCCTTCCTCTCTTCCCAAAGGGGTTAGTGTATGCAGCCCCCCTGCTAGCGCCTTGGAGGTACTTGGCTGGCTCACAGGATACATTCGCCTGAGACGTATCATCATGTATGTAGATAGAGACCACTATAATCTTGTGGCGAACTGGCGGTATATGATCGCCCGTAGGCTCAAGGATGGAATTGAATTTTGACGTTATAGTCCAATTGTAGATTTGAAGACTAATCAGGAACCTCGGTTTCTATAGAAAGTCGCAGACAAAAGCCGTGTTGGCCGTGTTATTACTACCTAATCTACTGACTGTCTGTGCTGTCATTATCAGCATGCTGCAGCCGGCCCAACTGTATTGTCGCGCCGGTATAGGAAATCTGAAGCTGTCATCGGCATCAATATCAAAAGGCGTGACTGGCGCCCCAAGTTGAGGCCCTGAATGCTGGCTGCTATCGTCTCCCGAGCTCACCGTGGTTGCGGCGACACGGTATGTACTCTGTTACGCGCGACCGGCGGCGACGATGTGCGGTTTCGAGGTTATCTTCAGCGCCCTGACCGCTGTCGCCGTCAATATTGACATCAGTGTCACTGTCGTTGGCCTCCTGGCGCAGCAGACGACTGACCGAGCTGTCGGAATCTTCATCCTCTGATGTGTTCCGGGAGGCAAGCCGCGCTGGGCTGTATGACGCGTCAAGCTGAGCGCACGACGGCTGCGTCGCGCGCGAAGGTCGCGGCGATGATGAGGTAGATGAGGAGCTCATTTTCAAGTCGAGAAATCGGAAGTAAAAGAGGTCGTTTGTATAGCTTCAAAAGCCAGGTCGCGAAGCTGATGATTGACAGGTAGTGGTAGGAAGTCGCGGTGCCGTAATCTGTGTTTTGCTTTTCAAGCACGATGTACCTATCTGGTGAGGTGGCTGAGCCAGCCAAGTACCTCCAAGGCGCTAGCAGGGGGGCTGTATGCACTAACCCCTTTGGGAAGGAAGGAAGGACAATTACATTAGTTATGTGGTGGATGTTTAAAGTCTCCCACCGGTAGATTAGGTACCTGAGACTTCGAGAAGAGGTAGTCGAGCCCCGCAATTTGGCCCCGAAAACAGTGGACACATGCACGTCCGCAAGCCGCCATCCCATCCGCAAAACGTCCACATCGCAAACCTCACTTTCCCAGCTGACGCTCTCCAACCCGAAGCGCAGCGTAGGGCCGCGACGGAAGTAACTCGTGTAGTACTAACTGCACATCTGGGTACTGACGAAAACGACGGTTTAAATGCTCTCATACATCCCGACCTTGTTACCTTGACATCTTCTAGTCATGGGTGCTCAGCAGTCTGCAACCGATAACATAGATGACGCAGCGGCAGAAAAGAGAACATGCTACTACGAAGTAATTGGTGTGGAGTGGGATGCCACAGACCTTGAGTGTGTAGTGCGCCCTATTTGCCTCATTCGTTGTTCTCCTTGAATAATATTTGACCTTCTGGCAGGATTAGAAAGGCGTACCGCAGAAAGGCTCTTGAGCTGCACCCGGATCGTAATCTCGACGACGTGCACGAGTCCACTAAAAAATTCACCGAGATTCAAGCAGCATATGAGATTCTGTCCGATCCTCAGGAAAGAGCTTGGTATGACTCCCATCGAGGTTCTATTTTGACCGGAAACGAAGTCGATAACACTGAACCTACATCGTTTCGCAATATTCGCCTCACTTCGACCGAGGAAATTCTCAATCTTATTCGCAAGTTCAGCCATGCAAAGGATTTCAATGACGAGTCTACGGGCTTCTTTGGAATGGCGAGGGAGGTCTTTGAGCACTTGGTGATTGAGGAAGAGGCTGCTGTCGAGGTCGCCGATGCGGGCTGTCTTCAGTACCCTACGTTTGGCTTTTCATGTGACGAGTACGATACAGTTGTAAAGCCTTTTTACGCTTCATGGTCAGGATTTTCAACCAAGAAGTCGTTTTCTTGGAAGGAAAAGTATCGACTGTCTGATGCCCCAGACCGACGTGTTCGTCGTGTTATGGAGAAAGAGAATAAAAAATGTCGAGAAGATGCTATCCGACAATTCAACGAAGCTGTGCGATTCTTTACAGCATTTGTTCGGAGAAGGGATCCTCGGTATATACTAAACTTACAAACACATGCAGAGCGTCAAAAATCTTTACGTAGTGCGGTTGCATCCCAGGCTGTTCGCTCAAGGACCGCTAATCAACAAAAGATTGAGCCTTATCAGCAACCCGACTGGACACTCGCTCCAGAAGATGATGAACAGGGAGATGACTTCTCTGATATCGAGGAAGAATTCGAGGTTGAGATCCTCAAGTGCGACGTCTGCAATAAACTATTCAAGAGTATCAAACAACTTCAGGTGCATGAGCGCAGCAAGAAACACAAAAAAGTTTTTCAGCAGCTACGCTCGAATATGAGAAGGGAAGGTATGGGTTCTGGATTGAGTTCTGTCTCGCGTCAAGATCTAGGACACACGGAGACCACAGCTCCATACCTGACAGAACACGTTTCCCTCTGGAGCGATATCGAACAAGATCCGCGCGTCGATCAATGAAAAGTCGTAGAAATTCCCGCATTGACGAGCGTCGAGATGAGAGAATCAAGGGAATCAAGGGAATCAAGGGACTCCCGAATCTATTGGGCAATTCTGAGACGAGATAAGTCGCTTCGCGCCCTGCTGTAGAAGGATGCTCCTCCGGATGAGGCAGTAGTCAACATGCTTCCATTGCTGGATTTGGTGTATAGCTCGGAGGAAGAGCGTAAGGAGAAGACATCTATGATTATTACGGCCAGATTAAAGCAACAACCGAAAGAAGATGGAATAGAGGCAGAAGCAGCAACAAAGGTACGCACACCATATGTTTATCTGAAGCTGTATTCAATTCTGACGATTCCTTCCTGGTACGAAATTATGTGCCAAGAAGTTTTGGTAGAAGGTCAAGTCTCTCTCACATCTTCTGGAAAGAGCATGACGCAGTTGCATCTGCCGTTGTAGACCTATTCTCCAAGAGAAAGTGCATGGAGTCGGGTATTATGATAAGCAACGTGCCAAAATAATATACATTGATCATGCCTACTCTGCAGGGTCACTGGACTTTCGAATCTTCGACTAATTTAGTCTATATGTCGACTCCTCTCCGTGAATGTGTTCGTCCCGTATGTTGATTGATTGAATCGACCTGAAGTCTTTAAATTGGGAATGAAAATCAAGATGAGGCCACGATCGACTCTCGGACATTTAGTAACAGCAACATTTATAATCATCCCAGATTTTTGCTATCCTATAGACTACATCATGTGTTCGTTTCATCATCATCATCACTCATAGACTGAACCTCGTCAAAAACAGATCTTCCACCAATGTTTGGCTGGTCATTTGCTGGGTGGTGATCAGCTACATGAATGATACTCCCTCCTTCAACGTGCTCAATACGTCGTCTCCATCTAAACCAATCTTCTTCGTTGTGAATTAAGAATCCAACCAACATACTGGGATCAATTTCTCGCACATGAACCCGTCGAAGTCGTGACGTATGACACGAGTCAATGTCCTCCTTCCTATATCTTGTAACATCTGTATAGTATGGCAAAGCTTTGCGAGTGTGGTGTGGGTCCAGATAGAAAAGGAAATGCCCCTGAGAGCCCACGAAGTAATGTGAAGAGGATGGACGTCCGCTGCAAAACGATTAATAATAACTCCAAGCAACCGAGTCAGGCAGGAAGATTTTAGACATTTGACCTTACCCAGCAATACCGACGGACTGCGTCATCTGCAAGGATGCTATGAGAGAATCCCAATATACGGCTGTTACCTTGTCGATTCCGAGTCTTGTTCCCACCAAGATCAGTGTTGGGTGAAATTCCTCCCCTTCTGGTTTCGCGATCTTCATGAAGCTGTCTTGATATATGTCGGGACCCTCCTCTCCTGTAGAATACACCCGCAGGTGCGGCTCTCGCGCGTTCACCATTTCCCTACGTTTACAAGTCAGTGCCTCCAATGTGACATGACGGAAGTACCAAAATTACTGTATGCATCGAGCAGTAGCTGATGGACCAAACCACTCGCCTGGGGTTTTCCCACATAGCTTCCCACCAATTTGAACGAAATTTTGAATCGAATACGGGGCCTGAGGGTCATCGGCGTATAGGGAAATCAGGTGTCGTTCTTCATCTGGAAGTGTTCCTCGACGCCACCCTACACGATTATGTGAGTCAAGCTTTTGCCTAGTATGCTGGAAGCCCCTACCTCGACCCAAGTGAAGCATAGCCATGGCATTGCAAAGAAGGCTCTGTCCTGAACGAATCATGCATCCCCATCCACTGTCTGATGTAAATCCATATTCGTCTACTAATTGACTTCTTACTCTCATTGGTAATGACAATGCAGAAGCAGCTCTGTGACTCTTGGATTTGGCTATTACAGCAATACCTGAGCGATACGTCATCCAAAATCGCGCATCAAAGTCTCGCAGAAACGCGGACGGCCAGCTAGATCCAGCCGCTTTCTCGCCATTAGATGTCAGCAGCGACAACGAACTTTCGGAAGGGGAGGAGGGCTCTTGAGAATTAATGTCTGTGAGATTTCTCACTACAGCCGTGTCTGTTTGGTCCGTCGACGTGCATGATGTGGTGCGCTTATCAGTCGTATCTGGCAGCGCGACCTTACATTCAACGTGAGGTCCGAAATGCTGTACGGATTTTTCTTTGCCGGAGAGCGAGTATGCACATCCCAAACACCACACTAACTGGTCCAGGTTCACGTCGTTCACAGGCTCAGGATCCCAAAGCATCTGCACAATACGACGATAGCTCCGAAGATCTGCGTTTGCAATAGCTGATTCCATTTGAGGCCAAGTAACGTACGAAGTCGACGCTGAAAGGCCTGGGATAAATCAGTTGTCTATCTTGTTGGAGTATGTGACCATAAAGCTGAACAGGATCTGCAATGACAATTTCTCAGCGCGAGTTCGGAAGAGTCGCAAGATCAGTGTTTCATAGGTGACATGAATAAAGCTCGAGGCTTTCGGAGGTCGTTAAGACGTGCCCAAAAAAAGAGTTGAACATTGACAGCTGCTCAGTAACTCGAGGTACTTTTACCTCAGGCAGAGAGTACATACTCCGTATTAGTCCGTAAGATCATGGTGGCACCACCTGCCAGGCGGGTGTCCCTAGGTAGGTACCTACCGGACGAAAAAGAGCTGTAAGGTCGATGCCAATCAAAAAGTGGGACATCGCTTGACTCAGCTAGCGCCACCCAGTCACGAAACTGCGATTTATGGGATAAAAAATAAAAATGCGTCTTGATACCTATGGGACGTGAAGCAGGTCGCAATGGCAGTTTACTTTTCCGTCGCGCGCACGGACCCCCCGAGGCCGATACCGGCAATGCACACGTGACTCTACAACTAGCCTTTCCACAACAAGCTGCACAACGTTGTTACCCGTCATCACCGCCATCACCATCATCACCGTCATCACCGCCATCACCGCCATCACAATGGAGTCCAACAAAGAGCACATTGAAGCGCTGCTGAAGGACCTCACGCCGTCACCGCCTTCACCGTCGCCGTGGCAGGCGGAGGTCATCACCATCGAAGACGACGCTGCGCCGGCGGACCCCATCACCATTGATGATGACACTGAATCGGAATGCGACCTACAGCAGAAGGAGGTCAATGTGGAGGACATTGAGAGGATGGAGGTCGAAGAAGACGATTTTGACAGCGAAGACGAGGGCTCTCTTGGTCAGCCAGCCCTTCCACAAGAGCAGACGTTCGCCTCGCTCGGAGCGCTGGAGTCTTATCTACATGACTTCGCCGTGCCGCTTGGTTTCGACGTCGCTCGGTCGAAGTGGTATGGCAGGAAGAACGAGTCCACTGGCAAGATGTCTAGGCTGTTCTTCCGCTGCT
Source organism: Claviceps purpurea (assembly GCA_029405325.1). NCBI lineage: Eukaryota > Fungi > Ascomycota > Sordariomycetes > Hypocreales > Clavicipitaceae > Claviceps > Claviceps purpurea. The sequence continues at coordinate 3,185,616 of CM055782.1, read as the reverse complement.
GTCGTGGTCGTAAGCAAGATGGCCGACGCAAGGCAGATTCACGGCGCCACACGATCAAGACCGATTGCAAGTGGAAGGTTGCTGCAGTAGCGTCTGATCCCTCTGACTTAACCGGCCCCTTCGAAGTCTGTCTCTGCCAGACGATGACGAGGATTCATAATCACGGACCGAGTAATCCTATTGCCCTCGTGGGACACCGTCGGCGCAGTCGAAAGAACCATGAAGCCTTGGTGGCTGCGCTGTCCGACGCTGGCCAACCTCCTCGTGTCCTTAAACTGCTCATGAAGCGCGAGCATGGTGTCATCATGAAGAGCAAGGACATTTACAATCTCCTCTGGCGTCTACACGTATGTATATAGCAGATTCATATACATAGCAGATTCTACAACCGTTGCAAAAGTCATCAACACTCTAAGAGCGTGCCATTGCCGCTGAGAACGCTGCAGCCAATGAGACCCCTCGTGGATCCACCTTCGCTGTTTGGTCGCTGCGATCTCGGTCTCGGAGGGTCCGTGCGCGCGAGGGGTGCGCATCCAGGGGTGCGGAAAAGTAAACTGCGTCGCAATGGGTGCATCGCCAAAAAGAAGTGGGGGCGATGGTACAAAAGTGGGTGGTGTGACGGTTACCCGTAACTGCCCGTCTTTGCATGTACCTATATATCCCCCACTAAGCTGGTTCTCATCAGCTTACTCCGTGTGAGAAACGCATAACCACCCGTTCCGCCCAAAAGGTCAAGTGACCAAGTTGCACGTCTGCAGCTTGATCGAGGTTATAGTGCATTGCCACCCCTGATGGCACAGGTCGTGACTCGTGACAGGAGGCTTGGCCAGTATCTTCAGAAGTTCAGGGTAAATTAGATCTGTGTGGAGAGGCCAATGGCGTCGCCAGAAGCAGGGGTGGGCAGCCCCACAGGAGATGGCGGTGTTACTGAGTTAATACGGTACATACATACCGTATTTACTCAGTAAATTCGTCCAAGCCCGTGGGTCTGATGACCCTTGCTCGAACAGATTTGCAGCGAACCATTGGCTCCTCCACACATGTTCAATTTAAAGATGCGGGCTGAGCCCGCTGAATCAAAAGCCAATGGTGGTGGCCAATGGTATCGCTGAAAATCTGTTCGAGCAAAACGATGGTCATGTGATGTAACACGTGATAAAATCGGATCGCGTGAGACTCGATAAAACGATATCCCGATATAACGATGGGGTTTTGGTCACTTTTGGGTTATCGTTTTAGCGGGGTTTAACTGTATATGTAGATGACACTCTGGATCTGGCCCTGGGCCCCCAAAAAGGACACCTTGCGGACCTCTCTTCCGCCACTTGAAATCGACTTTGGTGTATAGAATTTATCACATAAGTCAGAAGATTCTGCATGTCGTATTAATTCGGATTCTCCGTTCATCGTCTCGAACATCCAGCTTCAAACGTGGCCATCAATGAGCAGTTTGTTACATACATTCATCGATGCTCATGCACCCTGAAGTCCTTCAGGTTTCAAAAGGCTGTCTTTGCTATTTCTATTCATCAAAAGACACCACCTTACTGCAACGTCCATACCGATTGTCCTGTGATCATGCGACTCCACCTATCCAACTTTGCTATCACAGCAAGCCTGCTAGCATCCGCCACCTTCGTCTTCGCTTTAGAGGTTCCTGCCGATATTCCAGTATCTGCCTTATTAATGTCAGCGCAAACACATCTTGCTAAAGGCGAAACGACCGAGGCCCTTGGTTACTTTGACGCCGCGGTCGCGAAAGATCCGTCCAACTATCTTACGATTTTTAAGCGAGCCACGACATATTTGTCCCTCGGGCGCTCAGTTCAGGCAAGCGCTGACTTTGAAAAAGTTTTAAAACTGCAGCCTAGTTTCCAAGGAGCTCATGTTCAACTAGCGAAGATAAAATCGCAGGTTGCTGATTGGGAAGGTGCACGCGCAGAGTATATGCTAGCACAGAAAGAAGAAAACTCGTCGGACGTAGTGAGTCTCGACGCGGCCCGAGATGCTGCTGGGCTAGCTGTAGCAGCAGAGAGGGCTAAAAGATGGGACGAATGTATAGATCATGCTGGTAGGGCCATCCTGATTGCATTCCGGGCTTCAAGTTTGCGTGAGCTTCGATCTCGCTGCCGCTTTGAACGTGGCGAGATCGAGGAGGCGATGAGCGATCTGCATCATGTTATCCAGTTCCGACCTGGTAACACTGATCCACACGTTCTGATTTCAGCGACCACCTTCTATGGTCTTGCCGACTTAGTTGGTGGCTTAGCCCAGATCAGGAAATGCTTGCATTCAGATCCCGATTCAAAGGTTTGCAAGACTTTGCATAAGCAAGAGAAGCGCCTGCAGAAAGCTATCGAAAAAGTCGAGGGTCAGATCGATCGAGGCCAGATGACTACGGCAGGGCGGATATTGGTGGGCACTGCCGAAGAGAGCGGCCTACTGCCTCATCTCCGCATGGAGATCGATGACTTGAAACGCGAAGGAAAGATACCAGCCAATGCTAGAACAAAACTATATGAGAAAGTGGTAGAAATGGTGTGCCAAGCTTACTTTGAGGTATGTGTATAGTCCCCACGTGCCGCTTTCCCCCTCCATTGTTTCATTTCTCTCGCTCTGTCAAAATCTGCCAACTCTTCAAGTCTTGGCCATTACGTGCGCGTTCCCGTTGTAGATTGCAGAGCTTGAAGGATTAGTCTGACCCTCCATTAGTCTAACCACAAAGATGCGTCCAAATATTGTCAAGAAGCACTTCAGGCAGATGGTGAATCCATTTGGGGTCTCTTACACGAAGGCAAATCTCTCCTCAGGCGTGAAGAGTTCGAGATGGCAATTCGAACGCTCGAGAAGGCAGCAGATCTTTGGCCTGACAAAAGAGAAAAAGTCAACACGCTTCTACATAAAGCACGGGCGGCATTCAGGCGCAGTAAGACGAGGGACTACTATAAGGTACTCGGAGTGGCTAGTGATGCCGATGAGAGACAGATAAAGGCAGCGTATCGAAAAGCATCGAAACAGAATCATCCGGACAAGACTGCTAAGAAGGGGATTAGCAAAGAAGCGGCAGAGAAGAAGATGGCCGCGATTAATGAGGCATATGAAGTTCTTAGCGATCCAGAACTACGTGCTCGCTTTGATCAGGGAGATGATCCGAACTCTCAGGATCGAAGCAGCTCCTTCCAAGGAAGTCCATTCGGGGGCGGGCAACCGTTCATGTATCACCAGGAAGGCGGACGTGGTGCCAATTTCAAATTTCATTTTCCGGGTGGAGGCGGCCCGTTTGGATTTTGAGTCAATTTCACATAAGATACTGAAACCTGTACTCAATTAGCCCTAAGTTGGCCTCCCAGAACTGCCTGATCTTTTGGTAGAGCATTTTCTAAACCTACGGGGGACGGTTGACCGCGTGCGCAAAACCACCACAAAGCTTTTTAAAAACCACCGCAAAAAACTTCGGTTAGTGGTTAGTGGTTAGTGGTTAGGATTAGGTGTTAAGGTTAGGATTAGGTGTTAGCTGATGGAATATTTTGTGGTGGTTTTTAAAAAGCTTTGTGGTGGTTTTGGCCACTCCGGTTGACCGTCCATCCGCGCTATTTCCGCAGGGGCGAGTGAATCGTGATGTATGAGGCCCCATGCTTACAAGCAGAACCAACTACAAGTTCAACCAACTACAAGTTCAACCAACTACAAGTTCAACCAACTACAAGTTCAACCAACTACAAGTTCAACCAACTACAAGTTCAACCAACTACAAGTTCAACCAACTACAAGTTCAACCAACTACAAGTTCAACCAACTACAAGTTCAACCAACTACAAGTTCAACTAAAAAGAGACCACTTTGTCGTAAAAGAGGCAGAACTTTCCGCCTTTCAAGCAAAATGCGAAGGATAGTCTTGTCCAGTAGCTAATCTTAACATAATCGGAAGGTTTCAGTTATCATTCCCACGCAACACCACGTCTCTAAAATGAACCTGAATTGGCATTTTGCTGTTGGACATAATGTAGCATTCCACCCCAGCAACACTCGCAACAGCCGAGATCTACTTACACTTTACTATGGCAGCCACAGTGTGGAACGTTTGATGCAAAGATATCCAGACAGCAACATGAGCCACCGATCGGAACAGCCTCCTCAAAAGAAACATGCGCTGGAGAAAATTGTAGTTGACTGACACAGTAAGGGATAGCTCAACTTTACATTCATCTAGCAAGCGGCCGCAATCAAGTTTCGTATCGCTTTTCATGACGAATCGTTACGCTTAATAAAATATGCCCTGCGCCGTCGTTAGTGAAGGATACGGTAAAGCTGCTCAATTCATATCGATGCGAAGTAGACTCATACTTGGAAAATTCATACGCTGACCAACAGATGGCGGTGCTAGGCATAGTCGTCACTATTCTAGGGCGCACACCTTTGAAGAATCCTTTCAAGCCTTCCCTAGAGTAAAGCAACTGGCAACCACCAAGAAAACCATTCACATTGCGGACTTGGGGATCCGATGATGTGCCACGAGTTTGTAAGATCGTTTTAATAACATCCATGGGTGTGGTCAGTCCAGCCGCAAACCCTCCTGCGATGGCTCCCGCCAAGCAGTGCGTCAACGGATCATAATTTTTCTCCGGATTCATCGCCGTTGAGATAGACTCGTACGCAAGAAATTGCAAAGCGGTGAACGGCACAGTCATAGATAAGGTAGTCGGGTACGATATGTAGAAAGCGCCTATGCCTTCATTTTTATATACGAACTTTGCACAATCGACCATAGATTTGTACATTTTGCTCGAATGCTGTATTTGCATTCTTTGTTTGATGACTACGGAGCAGTATGTCAGTGGCTCTCGCGTATTTATATGACTATACGGAAGACGACACGCACGACGTACCGTCAAATGGATTCATGAAAGCATCGCTAGCAATGGTGGCGGCAGCTCCACTAGTAGCTGTCGAGGGTGGACGTTAGATCCTTCTGTTAGCATTGGAGTAAACAACGACTTATGCTGTTGATGCTGTGCTCACCCGCAGCGAGGGGATGGTGAACTCCAGCCCGATTCCCTCCCATAGCATGTTTGACGGCCTCATATGTTGCAAAATATACAGCGTGTGCAGGTCCTAGAGACAAGACTTAACCTACATCCTATATGAGTACAAATGCGCCAATCATTGTCTTACCGGCCCCGACAATAACACTAGACATTCCGCGCCAGAGGCTGCAGAATCCTTCCTTGGACGCCATTTGGTAGGTACTGCGCAGCACACCCGACTGAGCTGTGATGGAGGGAGAGCTCAGAACTTGCATTCGCGTCTAAAAGCTCTTGATCAGCAGAGAGATCACAATACATGTGAAGGGTTGAGGGCCTCCAATAATGGTCTTCAAAAGCTTCGACAGAAGTAATTGTACCTTGATTGCATCAATAGGATACATGACAGTATGTTCCTGGCCGGGGCTAATTAGAGATGATACTTTTGCAACGCCAGGGCCGACCGATCGTATATTTCGGGCCAGATTATGCTCGAAATGGTTTGACGTACCGCGATGCCTGCGAAGGCTCCAGCGGCCATATTCTGAAGCAAAGAAAAATTTGGGGGGAGGGACTCGTAACTAGAAGATATGATAGGTCGCGTGAGCTGGCATGCATCGGGTTGCGAGCAATGGAGTGGCATGTTGTACTCATATTCCTCCCCCAGCTCAGTGCTCGGCTGGACCATTCCAGTCACAGCTTCAGGAGCTCGGCCAAAGACTTTGGACTCCAGGGCAGCCAGTTTGAATATTGCGACGAGGAAGTTGGCCAGGAGGGCACCAACACATCAATTGACAAACGATTCTGGCGAGGCTCTCGTAGTTGAGTTAGTTTACATGGGTGAGGATGATCGCGCGCATAATAGCTCGGCCGGGGGCAATGCAACGAATTCGGAGAGCTGGTTTCGTGGCGAATGCAATGTGAAGAACTTGGTGCGGATCTGGGACTAGCACGATATGAGGTAGCAAAAGGTAATTCAGTAGGCAGTTTTATGAACGCTTTAAGACCTGAGCTAGGCTGCGCGGCGGTTGATGATATACGATGCCAATAGGGCCGTTAAAAAAAGAGCGTTACTCCGCAAACTGTACGAGTTTACTCGGCGAACTATTTTTGCCGAAATGCTCCACATTTCTCAGGGTCCTTTGTACCTCCCCGCTCCAAGACAGTGCTTCAGGCAATGCACACTGCCGACACCGTTGTTTTAACATTTCCAAATCATTCATCTACCCACCCAAGTATCTGTTCATCCAACATCACCAGATTCATAGATGATGGGACCCTCGACCTGCAAAAACGTTTCCCATGGTGATGGCTGAAGAAGTCCCTGGTAAGGCAGATCATTGACTAGGTAGCTAAAGATATCAACTTACCATAACTTCAAGGACTACGGTCAGCCACTCGTCCGAATCTAAGACCCCCTCAATGCGTCCGTAATCGCAACCTCCGTGCTCGGCCTCGCAACATATTCCACAGAAGTACCGCGGTTTCAACCCTGTTTTCGAGTTGCTGTCAGTCATACAGGCTTTAGCGTCGCGGCCGACCCTTGAAAGCGATCCTGATGTGCCTCAATCGTCCCGTCCCATGAGCCATGACGACACGATGGTATACCCCCTGTCGCAGAGTTCCTCGCTGCCAAATTCGCTACAGCCCGTCGTTGCGGCGCAGAGGCAGCCGACGCGCCGCCGTAGCCGATTTTCGAAGCCAAGCCAACGTCACTGACTCACAGTTTGTAAGTGACAAGGCAGAGACATTGCGTGTCTCGAAGAAACAGGAACATCACGCGAGGTCGCGGACGAGATAAGGGGAGATCACGGCCGTCCTCATCTGTGAAGGCTACGAGAATCAGTGGCTCGGCATCGCAGGATCTGACCACGCACAGTGAGGACGGTGAAAGCGAGTAATCCATACCGGCTACGCAAATGATCGAGTAGGCGCCTGGGCTATTTGTCCACTCGCGAATGTGTCATGGTTCAAAGCAATGATCGAAGACACCGGTGGTGTATCATTTGAGCGAATTGAGTTGCGTCGAGCCTCAAAGCCCAAAGCGAATGTACATATACTGTTTGTCATTCTAATTCCCACTGTAATTCGGCGAGGTACGAAGCAGCCTGAGAAATGTGGATCATTTTGGCAAAAACAGTTCGCCGAGTAAACCTGTACAGTCCGCGGAGTAACGCTCTAAAAAAAAATAGACAAACTGCGCGCCAGGTACGATCCATAATTGTACCCCACAATTGGTTGTAGGTGTCATGGATTACCGTATAATCTCAGAAATAAGGCCACGACTGGGACGCCCGATTCTGACGAATCAATGTGTAAGCTATAGCCACGCTAAGACAGATTGGCCCACTGTTCGTTTGTATCTTTTCCCTCGCAAACCCCAGACTATTGGTCATGTCGTCACTCTTTTCAATTGAACCCCAATTGAAGCTCCATTGCTGAAGCGCTCTTTGAGCCATATTTCCCGGGGAAAAAAAGAAAAAAAGAAAGAATAAGAAGAAGTTATATTTAAGTTGCGTAGGTTGCAGCTTGCGCAGCTTGCGCAGCTTGCGCGCGCAGGTTGCCTACCTGTTGCTTGAGGATCTGAGATGGTGGTGAGGGTCTGCTCTGAATGTATCTTTTATATGGGCGGACGGCCTCAAGCGGAAAGGTGGCAAGTGGGGCACGGTTTTGGCTTCCTCTGCTCAACAAATCACCAGGGAGCATTCCAAATTAGCGTTCCCAGTCGTGGCCTTATTTCTGAGATTATACGGTAGTCTTTGACTAATCGTGGATAGATAAGCGGCAAGACTGGGATGATTACTTGAGAGTCGAGACTCTGTTATGGATTAGTCTTTGACTAATCGTGGATAGATAAGCGGCAAGCCTGGGGTGATTACTTGAGACTCCCCCCATTGGGCGTGGAGGTACTTAAAAAAACGGCTAGGAGGGCATTCTTGTCCTTTCTCTTTCTTTCCTTCTTCTTTAGTCTTATTATTGATGACCATTTCCTCTCGCGCATACATCCAATATCCGTGACGAACCCTCACAGTAGGGCTACGGAGTACTCCGTACGGAGTTGAGTACCTACGCAACATGGCGGCACCTCACCCTTTGAGATGAACAATGTGAGGAGTCGGATATCCCTACCGACCCGACCAAAAGGTCAGAACACTAAGCTGATGAGAACCAGCTTAGTGGGGGATATATAGGTGCATGCAAACGACGGACAGAGCAGTTACGGCTAACCGTCACAAACAACAGCTATTAATGAATTCATCTTATCGTATGGTAGCTGTGACGGTTACCCGTACCTGCCCTGTCCGTCGTATGCATGTACTTTTACATCCCCCACTAAGCTGATTCTCATCAGCTTAGTGTTCTGACCTTTTGGTCGGGTCGGTAGGGAATGTGAGAAACGCATCACCACGAGGTTCCCGACGAGGTGGCACTCCCCGCTCCACTTTTTCAGTTAATCTTGGTTAGGGTTAGTTAGGGTTAGTCGTTAGGATTAGGTGTTAAGGTTAGGATTAGGTGTTAGGGTTAGGATTAGGTGTTAGGTTGTTGTGAGGGTTCATCACGGATATTGGATGTATGCGCGAGAGGAAATGGTTATCAATAAAACTAAGGAGGAAAGAAAGAGAAAGGACAAGAATGCCCTCCTAGCCGTTTAAGTACCTCCACGCCCAGTGGGGGGAGTCTCAAGTAATCACCCCAGTCTTGCCGCTTATCTATCCACGATTAGTCAAAGACTAATCCATAACATAGCCTCTTCCTTTGGACCAGCCAAAGAGTCCGGACGCAAGCCGATGGGGGTCCGTGCGTTACGCTGGCTGCCGCCACTATGCCAGCCCTCCGCAGAGGGCTCCCTGTCCAACCACCCCTATCCTTTGGTCGACAAGCCGACTCCTCCCAGGAATCGTGGAACTCAAACACGCGCAAGCCTGCTGCCTCAGTGCCCAGAGACACACTCAGTCGAAGTAACTCCTTGGGGGAAAAAATCCCTACTTTCCAGCAATACCAACCGTTGGCCAAACGATTGGCACTTCTCGTTCCCACCGCGATCAGCATCGTCTCGTCACGAGTCACGACGCACGCGCATGGAAATCTCTTCTTCCCAACCCCACTTATTTGCCCCAATCAAACTCCTCCTTTTTTTTCGCTTGTCGCACCCAGCCCTAAATTCGACACGCCCACAGAAGTTTTGCCTGATGTCCATAGGGTCGCCATGTGACTGTTGCGACGCAAGTTACACGGGCGCGGCAGTTGAGCTTAACGTCGAATCCCCAAAGGGGTGCCGTAAAGTCCGCGTAGGCAGCTGCCACTCTTCTCGGTCCAGTCGTGTCTTGGACTCGTTGCGCAGGCCGGCCGACGTGGTCGGAAAGTGTTGCGAACCTGCTTCGAAGAGAGTACACTCCCAACGCGAGACGTGTACGCGTGGAGGGATTCGTGCTGTCCCTGCCGCATCTTGACCAAGTTCAGATCGTCGCTCCTTGTGAGTCTCCCCGAGCGTGTCGCTGATGTACGTAAAAAAAAAAAGCTGCCGGCTGGTGGTTGGAGTCGGTCGCCCTCGTCACGTAGGGGAGGAACGTTGTCTGGAACGTCCCGAGGCGCGAATAGACGTAGTAGAATTGGGCCATTGGTTGCTCAATTGCATACCCGTCGATTGCGAATTTCGCGCGCATCGACGCAAGCCATGTGTCCAGACCCGAACGAGAGGTGAGCGGTTCGGGGGCGGGCAGGATTTGGCGTTGTTGACTTGCTGCATGATCTTACTTTCGCGGGCGGTCCGGTCGCGAAAGGAGTTTTATTGATTGTGAGGGTTCATCACGGATATTGGATGTATGCGCGAGAGGAAATGGTTATCAATAAAACTAAGGAGGAAAGAAAGAGAAAGGACAAGAATGCCCTCCTAGCCGTTTAAGTACCTCCACGCCCAGTGGGGGGAGTAACTGTTATGGATTAGTCTTTGACTAATCGTGGATAGATAAGCGGCAAGCCTGGGGTGATTACTTGAGACTCCCCCCACTGGGCGTGGAGGTACTTAAACGGCTAGGAGGGCATTCTTGTCCTTTCTCTTTCTTTCCTCCTTAGTTTTATTGATAACCATTTCCTCTCGCGCATACATCCAATATCCGTGATGAACCCTCACATAGCTACTGGAATTTGTAATGGAAAAAGTGGCGTTGGGAGTGCCACCTCATCTAGCACCTCCCTCGTCGGGAACCTCGTTTTCTGCCCACGTTCAGTCTCCAATGAGATCTTGCCAGCAGCTCCGCAGAGGGCCAAGACGGCACCCGCTAGGGTTGGCGTACGTAATGGGAAATAACTAAGTTCGGAACCTTAGTTACGGACTGAATTGCGTCCGAAACTGAGATTACCGCATTTTTTGGGGTCCCGCTTAATATATATTTTTTGGGGCCAATCCCAGATATCCTCTGGGGTGGCCAGTGAGTCTGACGCAACCTTTTCATTGTGCTTCATTATGGTATCATTGTAAGGGTTCGTCACGGATATTGGATGTATGCGCGAGAGGACATGGTTATCAATAAAACTAAGGAGGAAAGAAAGAGAAAGGACAAGAATGCCCTCCTAGCCGTTTAAGTACCTCCACGCCCAGTGGGGGGAGTCTCAAGTAATCACCCCAGTCTTGCCGCTTATCTATCCACGATTAGTCAAAGACTAATCCATAACAATCATCAGGATATGATGGCCTGGGCTTTGCCCATGCCTCAACAACATAGGTGTCAATTGTTCAGGATAGCTTGTACAATGTGTATTCTTTTGATATGGTGCGACGGGATCGGGCAACTCACCCAGATGGCGGTGTTGACACCCGCGATAGGCTTCTGGAGCCGGGCCATCGCACATGAGGAGTAAACAATTCATTACACAAATGGCTCAGAATAGAAATACCAACGATCGCCTTCATGACAAAGGGCTACATCGCACTTATCGCAACGGTCATTCAAATGAGATCGCGGCTATGTCCTAATTTCCGTCAATTAAACGCCCAAGACCGAATTTCCATTGTTTTGAGCTCGATGACTGAGAGGCGTAGGGTAGGTACGCGAGTGACGCGTCACGCGACGAAGCATTTTGGAGCTCCTGTTTTTGAAACCTCCATGTCACTCCAAGTCGCGATCAACGAGTAACTTCACCGTCACATAAAGTGAGCCTCCGGACCGTCAATGGGATGCGGCAATCAGGTGACAGGGCTACTGAGGTAGGGGGGGATGAAATTGAATCGCCCGCCAGTACTCAAGATATGCGCGATGCGGCGATGATCGGAGACACGGAGTCGCGATATGTTAAGTGCAAATGGTCTGTCCAATAGGAAGCCAGATATGCCCCAATAAGTGGGTCCCAAAGTTTTGGACAGTGTCAGAATCAAGTCACAAACGTTTGAGGTGAAATACAGCATGTTGTACGACCGTAACGTTCTGACGGCAGCAGCCCCGCAGATGGGCCAGGACGGCACCCGCAGCACAGTGATGACGTAAGACGGGGTGAACAGATCAAAAGGTGGCGATTGGACGCGTCTTCTGTCTCAAGGATCGAATCGGGGTATCTTCATCAACAACGTTGTGAGACAGAGTACGCATCCAACCATCCCATTTATTATTATTATTGTGAATAACAATCATCATGTCTTCTTCTCGAGCTGGCCCCTTTGACCTTCTGTACTATTATGTACTGGGCAGTCCATACCGATGACCTCGACGGTACCGATGAACTGGCCGACCTCCTCGAAGACGCCGGGGCCCGGGCTGGTGCTGTGGGGCGGTACAAAGTGATCGTATCCACTATTGCACAATTCCGCAAGCCCCTCTCGTCAGACAAGAGTCGTCTGGGGCCTGATCTACGAACGGCGACAATTTTTGCAAGCTCTTGCACATCCACCTTAGTTGCATATTTTGATCGCGCTAGCCATTTTCGTTTGCCATCACGCTTAGAAAGATATGGGAATTTTCTCAAATGCATAGATTTTAGGTTTACAAACTCCATGAGGTACCGCGCTAGCCGGGCTCGCGTAAATGCCTGCATTAGGGAATAATGCCAAGATTACATGGCATTTCGCCGTTTTCTGCCAGGAAACGATGAAAACCCAAAATGGGTTTTCATCGGTTCGCATGGCTGCAAACGGCAAACTTTTTACATGGAGCGAATATACTGATTTTCTCAATTCGTGATGGAAGAATATGCCGATGATGGCCTTCGCCTCGCAGTATCGATTATTCGGTACTGCGGTGCACTCGGAGCAGTGAAAATTGTGCTCTTTTGACCTTATCAACGCCTTCAAGAGCATATTAGTTCTCGTGATACCCTGGCACACAGCGCCGCACAGCACTGTTGCAGCGCAGTTGCAGCGAGTTTTAGCACTCGCGGGGGGGTATTGGTCGCTATCGAGACGCTGCGGCGCAGTTGCAGCGGAGTTTAGCACTCGCGGGGGGTATTGGCCGCTATCGAGGCGCTGGGACGGCGGGAAGCTCTGGAGATTCGAGAAGCACTGGCGCTTCCAACGGAAGGCGGTGAAGGACAGCCACTGAATGTGTGCATGGACGGGTACAAAGTGGTCGCCCCACAGGTGACCCACATACAACTTGTACCGGTCCCAAAGTTTGTAAAAATTGTCGCCGTTCGTGGATCGCACCCCTGGCTCTCAGTTTTGAAAACCGTTCAGCTCATGCGAGGACTCCCGCTCGAAGTGGATCATTTTCATGCTGTTTTGGCCAATAGTTATCCCTGGCTTAATCCCTGTCTGATGTGCAGTAGCGCGGTACATTGCGAACAGGGGGACAAATGTTTGTGCAAAATATGCTGCAGATCGTTACTCAATACAGTTAGCGTACGGAATTGTGCAGGAGGCATCAAACGCTGAACAGGCACGCCTCAGGGCCTGATCAGTGAGAGCGACGTCAAGTCCCAAAAAAATGCAGGTGCGCAATTCTTGCCCTTCGATGCAGAGCCTACCATATTGCCACTTCATCAATCTCTCCTTTCCCCTTCTACACCGGATGCCACCTTTTTCTGCTAATCAGCTACTAATCTAAAGTCTGGCGTGTGAAGATGCTCAGTAGCAGAGTTTTACTCAGAAAGCCTCTCGGGCCATTGCCCTGGCAGCAGCAGTCGTAAGTTTAGGGGGGAAATATCCGTTTCAGCGCAGTTTTCGCCTGGGTCAAATGTTCTGATGGACTATTTATTTGCTAATCACATTGCGCACCAAGTCATTCTGCGACTGTCCTCTGCTCGGGGCCAGGTCGGTGGAGTCGCGGCTTTGCTTCCGCTTCTGGTTTGTGGAACACTGTGCCCAACAAAGCGATTTGCATGCCTTAATGGTCGAGAACTAACGTGTGTAACAGATGAGAAGGATCTCGTTATTATTGGAGGTGGTGTTGCTGGATATGTCGCTGCCATCAAGGCTGGGCAGGAGGGCATGAAGGTACGACTTTGACACGTCTTGAAAGACCCAACATTGATTGCTAACTACCGACTTCTTGCAGGTCGCATGCATCGAAAAGCGTGGTACTCTTGGAGGAACTTGCCTCAATGTTGGGTGCATTCCGTCAAAATCTCTGTTGAACAACTCCCATTTATATCACCAGATTTTGCATGACACCAAGAACCGTGGGATCGAAGTCGGAGAAGTCAAACTCAACCTGGCAAATTTCATGAAAGCCAAGGACTCTGCAGTGAACGGTCTTACAAAAGGAGTCGAATTCCTTCTGAATAAAAATGGCGTCGAGTATATTAAGGGCGCGGGCTCATTTGCGAATGAAAACGAAATTAAGGTGGTTCTCAACGAGGGCGGAGAGAAGATCGTCCGGGGAAAGAATATACTAATCGCAACCGGCTCTGAAGCTACCCCTTTCCCCGGCCTTGAAATTGACGAAAAACGCGTCATTACCAGCACTGGTGCCATAGCTCTCGATGAAGTTCCCAGAACTATGGTCGTGATCGGCGGTGGAATCATTGGTCTGGAAATGGCATCTGTGTGGTCTCGCCTTGGCACTCAAGTCACGGTTGTCGAGTATCTTGGTCAGATTGGCGGTCCCGGTATGGATGCTGAGATTGCAAAAGCAACTCAGAAGTTGTTCAAGAAGCAAGGAATGGAGTTCAAACTAAATACCAAGGTTATCAGTGGCGACAAGGCAGGAGAAAAGGTGCGCTTGAATGTTGATGCCGCAAAGGGGGGTAAATCCGAGACTGTAAGCACCCCAGTGATCTCCGTCCGAATGGTCTAAGTTTAATTACTAGACCATGTGCTAGTATTCCTGCTAATGTCAGAATTAGCTTGATGCCGATGTTGTATTGGTAGCTATTGGCAGACGCCCATATACTCAAGGACTAGGCCTCGAGAATATTGGCATGGAGCTTGATGAACGCGGGCGCGTTATCATTGATTCGGAATATCGAACTAAGATTCCCCACATCCGTTGTGTCGGAGACGTCACTTTCGGCCCTATGCTCGCTCACAAGGCTGAAGAGGAGGCTGTTGCGGTAGTGGAGTACATCATGAAAGGCTATGGCCATGTGAACTATGGGTGCATTCCTTCCGTCATGTACACCTACCCTGAGGTGGCCTGGGTCGGCCAGAATGAGCAAGATCTCAAGAATCAGAAAATTCCGTATCGGGTGGGAACCTTTCCCTTCAGCGCGAATTCGCGAGCTAAGACTAACCTGGATACCGATGGTCTCGTCAAGATGTTGGCAGACCCCGAAACAGACAGACTTCTTGGTGTCCACATCATTGGCCCCAACGCTGGGGAAATGATCGCGGAAGGCACTTTGGCCTTGGAGTACGGCGCGTCCACTGAAGACATCGCGCGGACCTGTCATGCACACCCTACCCTATCCGAAGCTTTCAAAGAGGCCGCCATGGCTACCAGCTCGAAGGCAATCCATTTTTAATGAAACTGGGAGCTTGGTTGATATATGTATGCTTATAGCAATAATTGCATGAAGGTATAGGCTCTTGCGAGTGACCCAACAGAGCGAGATTGGGCCACTGTCATAAGTTTCGACTGTTTTCATATTTTTGAAAACGTAGTGTAACATCATAATAAGTTTTTCTGCTTGAAAGTTGCAATGTTTTGCTTGGTGACCCGTCATGCTTGGATTCAATGGCTCCAGATGTGCTCAATGGGGTTGAGATCGGGCAAGTTTGCCGGCCAGTCTTTTTACTCCAACAGCAGTCAGTCGTTGACTGAGATATAGCAAACCTCGCGATTCGTTGCTGTAATTTTTGTGCGACGTCGTTTATGGGAAGAAAAATCCCAGATGGCGCCATTCGACAACTTCGGAACTAAATCCCTTTCTTGTGGCGGGTTGATCGTGAATTATATCAGATTTCCTCATGGCCAGATCGCTCCCATTATCATGATCGATACCTTGGGCTTTACATGGAGTAATCTATTGACGAATTGTCCCCAAATATTCGCATGAGGATCAAGAAGATACCATTTAGTCAATGGTTGTTTGCACTTGAAATGGTGATACGTGAGAGAAAATGGTCCGAAGATATTGCATCGCTGGCGAGGTGGAACATTTCCGAGCCTGGGTTTGTTACTTGTACCATATCTTTAAATGGCCATAACTCTATCGATCGCGGAACAAATTTATTCCAATTTTAGCGAAAAATAGATTCTGATCGGTTGTTTCTTTTGGTAAAAACATTATCATACACATTTAGGTAGGTTGGTGAACATGTTGCATCGGCGGCGACGCCTTGGTCTGACCTTCCCGCCTCAACCTCTCGTATCATAATAGACATGACTGTCTAACTCAATTCATAAGTTTCTAATGCCATACGCGCACGATTTGGACAAGTTGTCATCAGTTTTAGACACGTAAGCTGGAGTTGTGGACGGAAGAAGTAGGATGGTGCATCGAAGGTAGGTATGTATCCCACCATAAGCCGGTTCCTACCAGCTTAGTGTTCTAACTTCTGACCTTTTGGTCGGGTCGGTAGGGGTATCCGATTCCTCACAAGTAAAACATAATATGTAGTCGCAATTAATTCAGCTTTTTACTACATAGTTATTAGAGGCTATGTAAAACAACCGACCTTACTTTGTCCTTGTTATGCAGCATGCTATGCACTCGTGTCTCTGCTAAATTGTGTCTCTTCGGATTCGGTGAACCTCACGGGTCCAATAAACTAGTTATAAAGAATCAGCGCGAAGCACAAAGCGAATTGGAGCGTAACAATCTTGTAATTTACGTCCAGGCCTGGTCAGTGGGATATATACTGGAAGACCGCTGACACCTCATGCAAATTGTACTCTTGCCTTAGTAGCAGATCTTGGATTCTTGGCAAAGCTTTGTTAACAAAGTGATTCCAGGTACTCGTGTCTCCATACAAGATGGCTGGAGATTTTATCCGCTGTTGGCCATCTGCTTTGCACCTCTTGCATTTAAATGTGTCGTGAGTATCGCTTGTCGTATTTGGTCGGTACTGAAATAGTTCGCGGAGGCTGTCTAACGAAAAATGCCGCTCTACATCTTCTGCTGAGTCGACAACACAGGATGACAGACTTTGTTTGTGAGATTGACGCTGAAAAATCTTCTCTTCGATAGTTCCCGTGGCAATGAATCGATAAACAAAACAATCCTTCGTCTGTCCGTCTCGCCAAACCCGTGCTAACGCTTGTTGGTCGGCGGCGGGGTTCCAATCGGGATCAAACAGCACAAGGCGATTTGCTCCGATGAGATTGATTCCACAGCCTCCTGCCTTGCTGCTGAGTAAAAACACAGACTCTGATCCTTCTGGATCATTGAACCGATCTACAAGCTTCTGCCGCTTGTTTACATTCATAGTCCCATCAAGCCGCAAACAACCATACTGCCGTGTCCGGCATAGTCGCTCAAAGAGATCCAAAGTCGAGGTGTAATTGCTTATGAGAACAATCTTGTCATTGGTATCCTTTCGGATTCGTGCAAGCATTCGGTCCAGCACCAGCATTTTACCGGAATATTCAGGCTTAACATCTCGATCCCGACCTCGAACTTCCTTTGGCACGTACCCCATTGGCAAGCAAGCGTCTGAGCCTGGCAAATCCTCAGCAAGATTGAGTAGGTCTGGATGATTGCAGAGCTTCTTCAAGATGTTGATTGCTTTCAATGGCTGGCTGCCCTTTCCTCGTAACAAAGCTTGGATATCAGGACTGGTGATGAAATAATTATACAAGTTGACCTGAAAAGGAGCCAAGGTGCAAAATACGACGTGTTCGTACTTGACAGGCAAGTACTTCGAGAGAATATCGTTTGTTCTGCGTATGAGAAATTTGTTCACGATCCCAAGAAGTTCCTCGGTACACTGATCGCCACGTTGACGATCCGCTTCAGAAGCATCAGCATCCCGCCCGCGCAGAATAGGTATCTCAAATCGCTTTCGAAATTCCAGTCGAGAGCCCAGAAGATCCGGATTAGCAAAGCTGGTTAGCGAGAAATATTCTGTAAGATCGTTTTGTATGGGGGTTCCTGTCAAGATTACTCGACGAGTGACATTGAGACTGTTGAGGGCATTAAAGGTATTGCTATCTGCATTTTTCAGTCGATGACCCTCGTCGCAAAACAGCAGCCCGATTTTAGTGTGCCTTAATACATCCACGTTCAGCCTCAGGGTTTCGTAGGAAACAATGATGACTGGCCTAGTGATGGAACGACCAGATGAGATGGCCCACTGTCTAAGCTGACAAGTCAGTTCCTCTTTCGATGCTTTCCCATCTATGGCAAAAGGCGTGATGGCGTTGGCACCAAGCCATTTGATTAGCTCGTTGGCCCAATTCTTCACTAAGCTCGCCGGACAAACGACAATTGCTTTCCGTATTGTTGGCTTTCCTGCCTCCGGCGACTGTTTCAGTAATGTCCACATGAGCGTGATGCACTGCAACGTTTTCCCGAGACCCATCTCATCCGCCATTATACACCCGTTCGCTTTCTCGTCAATCATGCCAGTCACGCAACGATACATAAATTTGACCCCTTCGACTTGATGTGGTCGGAGTTTTCTAGCGAGCTTTGGGTCAAGGACGACAGGGACCTTGGGCTGGTCACCAGCTATCTTTTTCTTTATCCCCAGAATTTCTGCTAGGCTTTTATGCAGAAGAGGTTCATTTAGCTTTGGGTGAGTTGTGAGCTCTGGAGCGTTACTTTTCTCGGCTCCTGACAGAACGTGAGAGTTCTTCGTAATTGTTGGATCGTATAGCACGATAGCGAATTCGCCACTTGGATCATGCAATGCCCTGGGAGCCACCACGGCGCCTTGTCGTAGACCTAAGGTAGGAGGTGGACGGTGAGGATCGTACGCCGTGCTGTCTTTATTCTTTAAAGGCACTGAAAATGCCTTTTTGAAAACGGTTTCTTTCTCTTTTGCCCTGAATATGGGAAACCGGTTGACGTCTCGAGTTGACAGGGCTAGACGATCGTCATTGCTATACGGTTTATCTTCAGCACTACTGCCATCAGCGTCGGTATAGTCGACCTTCCTTCGTTTTCGAGAGCCAATTCTCGATGCTTCCGCTCTTAAAGCAGAACCCGGACATCTGAAAGGCTTATGAAGCTTGCTGAGAACGTCCGGGTCTCGACACCGAGGCTTAATCACAGGGCTCTTGCCCACCGACTGCTTCGCTGGACTGAACGGTCTGTCCTCGCATTAGCAGGATATCCCAAATTCGAAGAGTGCTGCAAGAAATCCTTACAGTGACGCCATAACTGGCGGGATAGAATAGGCAGATTGTTACGGGGAGATGCTCGTGCCAGTTGCCACTTGCGACACGTCATGAGTTGCGGACCGCGTTCGTCGTCGTCATCGCGACAGCACGTGACAACCACGCGAACGTGTATGTATCTTCTAGGGTCTCGTTATTATGGGCCAGATCCAGAGTGTCAGGACTCAAAACAAACTTATTAGGCTCTGTATTCTTCGGCCGTCAGGTTCAGATCTAGATACCAATTGGCGCCAAGACCTTCCTATTTAGGTATCCCGACGTTCACAAATCTTGTGCAAGCTAATTGGTACCAATTGGTAGATTACTGTATCCTTTGGATGGATGCCGATTGCGAGTTGGTACCAAATGCCACTTGGTACGCGTCAGAATTGCCCGATGCAGTAATTCTGCATTTCAATCTGAACCTGATGGAAATAGCAACATTTCTATATACCAATTGCCTTGTTTAAGCTTTCACACTAACCCCTAACCAGTAAAAATAACTGGAATGGTGGAAAACGCCCAAGTCCGCTAATCCAGATGTTTGGCAATAACCTCCCCGGTGTCACGGTCTGTACAGTGCCGTCTGTGCAGCTGTGACAATGCACTATATAACCTTGATCAAGCTGCAGACGTGCAACTTGGTCACTTGACCTTTTGGGCGGAACGGGTGGTTATGCGTTTCTCACACTTGACCAAGTTGCCTAGAGGCCCCGAGTTCGAGTCGGGGTGGGGGGAGAACCAGTCATTCCTAACGCGTGACTCGATACTGCCCCCGTCGACCTAGTGCACCGAAGCCGAAATGTGTGGTTAGCAGGGCCAAAGATGCCCCAGGACGACCTTCCGCAGCAATGACGTAAGTCGGGGACATTCACATGTACGCTTTGGGTCCTCCTACCAACCATTCGGAGCTGTGGGTTCAGGGCTGCAGGGAGGAGAGGGCGATTGTTGCCTCGAATCCGCTGCGCTGAATTCTCAGCTTTGGGAAGGGGACGTGTCACGGTCTGTACAGTGCCGTCTGTGCAGCTGTGACAATGCACTATATAACCTTGATCAAGCTGCAGACGTGCAACTTGGTCACTTGACCTTTTGGGCGGAACGGGTGGTTATGCGTTTCTCACACCCGGCACCCACCTAAAAATCCACAAATCCGACATTCGAGTGGGGTGCCAACTGGCATACCAACTGCCTCCTCAGAATTACCGCATCAGGCAATTCTGACCGTACCAAGTGGCATTTGGTATTCTGATACCAATTGAAGTCTATTTGGTATCTAGATCTGAACCTGACGGCCGAAGAATACAGAGCCTTATTTTGAACTTGCGGAATAAAGTGGATACGATTTCCTGATTTGGCATGAAAATTCACTTTGTTGGAACAGATCCGCAAGGTGTAACAATAGGTACCTAAGGGCCAGATTCAGAGTGTCATAATAAAATAAATGGTTCATAATAAAGGTACTTCCGTACTTGTGCAACAGTGGAGACAAAATCGATGTACCGCTCCACAGAGCCAGTAGACATCAGACTATACTGCAAGTGGCTTAGCTTATTTTTCTGGACACCGCCTGCCATATCAAAGCTGGCAATAATGAGAAACCCTTTGCAGAGCTCGATGAGAATCAACCATCTTCTGTCCCATCATTTGAAGCCGTATTTGCCCCGTTCGCATACGGACCTCATCACAACTAATACCTTGGTCCCCCAGCCCCGGAGCGCAGGGGAGAGCCGATAGGGGACCTTGCGCCGCTTCAAAAAAGCAGTTGGAGGGGGAAGTTCTGGCGCCAGTGGAATTGGCAGCGATATCTGTGGTTACGGTGGAATTGGCACTGGGCAGTGGAATCGGTTCAGTTACAGTGGCATTGGTGGTCTCCCAGCCCCGAAGGTTGGAGCGCAGCGGAGGGCCGATGGGGGACTTCAGTGGAATCGGTCCAGTTACAGTGGAATTGCCAGTGGTTCAGGCCACTATCTTGGCGGCTTTTCTGCCGTTTGGTCATTTATTCCTACCTCGAGGGGGGTAGGAATGCGGAATGGACTTTTATTCCGCAGGAGTGGAGATTTTGGTGCTTCTGGACCAATGCCAGACGACCTCAAGGGGAGTCTAACTATTCGACTAAGTACCCACCCAACGCAGTAGATCCACTTTTCGCCAGATTTGGTTAGTGGACTCGATTGCCACACACCCACACACCCACGCGAAAACATCACAGTCGGGTCCGCATTAGCAATCGTCTTTCGTCGAATTTATCAACTTTGCTGCTGCTCAAAATCGCGATCCTCGCAATTCGGAAGTTGCATGTTAGATTTCCAGTGCAAAGAGGGTCATATAAAATAAAAAAGCATGTAAATGAGCAACGAATATTGATTGAGAGGCGGCTAGCTAAGAAGGAGACAAGGAGCGCAGGCGGCTGCGCAGTTCAATCCATGATCTCGGGCTTTGTAACCGTGTCAACTTGATATTCCGCGAGAGCCTCGGCCGCTGTGCCCACCGCATGTCATTCGCGCTTCAACCTATCCTGCCTCGGTTCTTATGCGTCTTATGCTCGAACTGGGCCCGGTACGCCCTTCGTCGCTCGTCCTGACGGCAGCTGTGGTCTCGGTGCCTGTGAGACTTCTGAGGTACTCTGATCAGTGCCCTACCTAGTAGAATGGATGACGCTGGAAGCATCCCCATTCGTAGCGCAATCATTACGCTTGTTGCGGGCGGGCTACCGCCGTTCCTTTCGGATGAGGTCGTGCACCGGGTCAAGGGCGTCCTGCATGTTCATGTCAGATATCTGTTCAGTGTAAATAGAGCCGATAATATGTTGGCTGCATCTGCCGAAGGTTACTGGATGAACGCTTTGTGAAAGCAACACCCTTATCAGCACCCCATCTGAGCAAGAAGGCGAGAAGAGAAACTCGACAACTGTTTCAAATTGAGGCGGCTCGCCAACGAAGTGTTCGTCCATTGCTGCGCCATGCGGGACTACCGTATTGTTGTACAGTTCAATGGAGGGTTTGACAAACGATATGATGACGAAAAAAATGAAGCCGCAGCTTATGTCAATGGTGCTGTTGATGTGTTGATAGCTTGCGTTGTTGACGTGAGGGTTGAAAACTTGAAAGGAAGAAAGTTGCTACCTATCGTTGACGCAGCTTGGGTGTTGGCCATCGGGGCGTTGACGTATCCAAAGCCCCACCTTTGTGGATCTACTGCGTCGGGTGGATACTTAGTCGAATAGTTAGACTCGCCGCGCCGCTCTCACCGCGCTCTGGACCTTGTCGTTCCACCAAGGTTGCTGACGGGGCCTGCCATGGGGTTTCTTAGGGACCGCGAGCGTGGCGATGTTTGTTAATTCGTCCACGATCCAATCCGCGTATGTGTCTAGGTCCTGTGGTGAGCGGATCGGGGTGGTAGCGGTCTGGAATCTTGATCTGGCTTCCGCGCCCACGAACTCTTTATCCATCTTCCCCCAGCAGAACCGTTTTTCATCCGGCCTAGCAGGATTGCCATTTCCCTGTGATGAGCTGTGGTACGTGGTCAGACCCTGCAAGATCCGCCCCGCCCAAAAAGTCGACGTCCACGTCTGCTGAGGCCCACGCATGGTCGATGGTGCTGTCTCTGTTCCCTTGTGATCTCCATGTGGTCTCCCCCCAGGGGGTAGCGAGACCAAGTCTCCAGCGCGTCGTAAATTCTAGCAATTCGTCGCTCCCTGGCGAAGTCCTTCCTGCCTTGTCCCAGAGGGGGTGGTGCTGGTTGAAGTCTCCGACGAACACGCTCCTGCCTTGGACCGGGGCCGTCATAAACTCCTGGATAGGTGTGGTCCATGCTGCCTCGTACGCGGGTGAATATACCGAATAGATCTCGATGCCTTTCAGCACAATTGAGCACCAGTCCGTACCTGTCCTGCTGGACCACTCCTCGGTCCCGTGTTGTCTTTACCAAGTGGTTTATGAGCTATGGTGTGGAGTCTTCCAGATTTCTGTCGCTTCCATTGGTCGGCCTTACGTTAGCGCGGGCCGTCTATTGGTCAGTCTTACGTTAGCGCAGGCTGCCTATTGGTCAGTTTTGCCTATCTCTGGCGCGCATTGGCACAGCTTCGCGTCACTGCATTTTAGCTGTTGTTTATATCAAAAGGTGAGGTGCGCGTGCGGGGAACGCGGGCTTTATGGTGTTGAGGCTTGAGCCCGCCATGCCCACCAATCCGCACGCGGTTCACATCTCCTGGAATATCCGACGATATTCCGTGTTGCGCGATTCGCACAGACGGCATTGTACAGTGTACAGACCGTGACAACCGCCACCTACTTTTGTACCATCGCCCCCACTTCTGTTGAAAATACGAAGTATTTTCAGTCTATCTCCTTCACTCTGATTAGCCAAATCGACTAGCAGTGAATCCTCACTGACAACGAGGCGTGTACACCGAATCCTCGCTGTGCACGCGGACCTACCCTGCATCGACGCAGATTACCCTGCACCGGTTGCAGGATACCCTGCACCAGCAGTGACTTACCCTGTACTACTGGTGGAACTAGGTTACCCGGGAGGAATAGACGAATTGTGGTTTTTCTGAACGATGATGGAGATTGGAAGAGTATCAGGATAATTGAAATGACCGTCTTGGTCAGGGGAATTCATTCATGTACTATAGATAAAATGGGCGCAAGCCAAACGTCTTGTTTTCGGGTCGCGAGTTCACGGTTTGTGTGGCCGCGAGTCCATTTTGTACTTAAGCGAAAAAACGCGCACGTCGGCAGCTGGTTTGTGTGGCCGTGAGTCCATTTTTTTGTTTTC
The DNA here is from genome assembly GCA_029405325.1 of Claviceps purpurea. Taxonomy (NCBI): domain Eukaryota; kingdom Fungi; phylum Ascomycota; class Sordariomycetes; order Hypocreales; family Clavicipitaceae; genus Claviceps; species Claviceps purpurea. Next base: position 3,162,125 of record CM055782.1, on the reverse strand, counting down.
CCATACAAATGAATTATGCGGAAAATAAAAAGTGGCCCACGAGCCCCCGCTGGCGACCCCGATTCACCGATAGGCCCGGAGGGTATATGTAGAGGAGCATTGCTGCTCTACAACCCAAGTCCGTCAATTGAATCTCTCGCAACTGCGAGCAACCGTCCGCACACAAACTACACTGTCCGCACAACTGTCCGCAACTGTCCGCAACTGTCCGTCCACTATCACATTGAGATCGTCCGCTATAATTGAGTGCATCGCATTTTAGCGACTAGAAGGTTACGCAAAGCTTCCAGAGCGTGCAGCTGCCTGCAGCTGCGCGCACCGCATCGTCACTTGGCACCAGCTGTCGTGTGCACTATTCTTGTTGAATCAGCCACTGAGACTCACTACCTCAGTTGACAGAGTAAGCTAGAATCACTGTACTCCAGCGCACGCCACCTGGCACCAGCCGTTGCGTACAAGGTCCTGGTTGGCAAGCCCACTGAGACTCACTACCTCAGTTGACGTACCCACCTGGAACCCCTGTATTTTCAATAACTTCTTTCCACCATCGCTGTGAGGAATCGGATATTGTAACGGCCAGTCAATGTGCTATCCAACTGAGCTACACACCCCACAAAAGGGTACGATTCCAAGACAACTGCTGTCTTGGAATTAGCACATATAGACGACTGACTGACTTTGTGACACTTCGTCACAGATATCCCTACCGACCCGACCAAAAGGTCAGAACACTAATTACGATGATTTGAACATAGTGTGGCACTCCACCACTGGACCACGAGCAATGGCTTGAGATAATTTTCTCTCTTTACAATCGCCATCTGAAGTGCAACTGGATTTTAAACGAAGTTGAGTCTTCTTGGACCTCGTGAAAATCTTGTGAGAATATTCATCAACAGAATAGTTTATGTCAAATCCAAGTTATTGGTCATGGCGAGGGGAGCCATCTGGCCGTGAGGAAAACTTGATACTGCTGATACAACCCGCGACTATACCATCAAAAGAAAAGGTTTCAGTTTCAAAGGCTATCGAAGAGCTTTATCAGAGGGTATTCTTCCTATATATAACATCACATGAGGATTCCAGCGACGTAGCGTGAGTTTGACTGAATCTCAGGCAGCAAGTGACTGCATTTGCACTACGCAGTTTTGCGGAAAGGCTTGCCGGTGTGAGGAGTCGGATATCCCTACCGACCCGACCAAAAGGTCAGAACACTAAGCTGATGAGAACCAGCTTAGTGGGGGATATATAGGTGCATGCAAAGACGGACAGAGCAGTTACGGGTAACCGTCACAGCCGGCACATGTTTCTCATCAGCTTAGTGGGGTATATATAGGTACATGCAAAGACGGACAGAGCAGTTACGGGTAACCGTCACAATACCTACATACCTACATACCTACATACCTACATACCTACATACCTACATACCTACATACCTACATACCTACATACCTACATACCTACATACCTACATACCTACATACCTACATACCTACATACCTACATACCTACATACCTACATACCTACATACCTACATACCTACATACCTACATACCTACATACCTACATACCTACATACCTACATACCTACATACCTACATACCTACATACCTACATACCTACATACCTACATACCTACATACCTACATACCTACATACCTACGGAGTATTCCGTGCGGGAATAAGATGGATTCTGGCATGTACATAGGTACATACTTTGTTTCACCACCCTCGATGACGTACCTAGTACTCAGCTGAACACTGGTCAGCCATCATTGAAAACAGCGGACTCTGGGCGAGGTATACCTAGAATCTCACACATGCGTCGGGGCCATTTATGAGCATGACTGGCTTCTGTCGACATGCTTCTCATTGCCTGCTTGCTCGACTTATGGTGCATTTCTGAACACTATCTTCGAGAAGCGTAAAATATTCTGACGGCGGACGCTAGGGCGAGAATCAGCACTTGACCAAGCTAGCGTATTCAAGCTATTCCGGGAGCCTCACAGACACGCTACTTCTACGATGCTATCTCATACCGACGGAGAATGTTCTATCAAATGGCCAGTCAATGAAGAAGACATTGAGAACGATGTCCCAGCATCTCTTCTCGTGGAGAACAACGAGCGAGTGATGCAAGCTTTACCCGAAGCCCCTCGTGTAACACGGGGCTATTCTTCAAAATGCCGCGACGAGAGACTCGATCGACAAACAAAAACAAAGTGGCCAACTGCGAAGGTACAACATTTGATCAATGTCAATAGTCAACAAGGATCTCGCGACTTTGCTGGGCCTAGATCTTCAGCTAAACCATTACTTCCTGATGGAGATCGCGAAAGAGCTCTTTGGAGATGGGTGAACATTTCAAATCTGGACAGCTTTATGCGAGACGTATATGACTACTACGAGGGCGGAGGCCTGTGGTGCATTCTTTGTTCAAATGCGTTATGGCTCCTGTAAGTACGACTCCGCGAACACGTGCCATGTTTATGCTAATAGTACGAAGGGAGACTCTTTTCGTTGCTGTCTTATTCACTTTTATTACTCAATGCGTTGATTATGCCAAAGTGCCGGAGAGCAAAACCCTCACTCAAGTCGTCATCAAGCAGTGCACTCGAAAAATGTCGCTCTCATGGAGCTTTGGAATATGGCTGTACTCATTCTTCTTCATATGGAAGTCCGCACAGTATTTCTTCGAAATACGTCGATTGATTTATGTCAGGAACTTTTTCGCCCACTTACTCGAGATTCCGGATCAAGATATGCAGACAATTTCTTGGCAAGATGTCGTTGCCCGAATTATGACATTGCGGGACGAGAATCCTACAACTGCAACGAACATGCCGCGGGATTGTCGCCGCTTTATCGGAAGCCGATCGAAAGGTAGATTAGACGCTCACGACATAGCGAACCGTCTAATGCGCAAAGACAATTTTCTGATCGCCATGATCAACAAAGACGTCATAGACCTCTCATTACCACTGCCATTCATCAAAAAGAAACAGCTTTTTTCCAGAACGATGGAATGGTATTTGCAGTATTGCATTCTGGATATGGCATTCAACGAGTTCGGCCAAGTCAGACAGGATTTTCTGCGTGCGGACAGACGGTCTGCACTTAGCCAAAAACTCCGACAACGGCTATACTTCGCCGGGTTGTTAAATCTCATTTTTGCACCAGTAGTCTTGGTATATGTCGTTATTGTATACTTCTTCACCTATTACAACGTAAGTGCGGTAGGAAGAGTGTCTACCCTCCCCCACCCTCCAGGGGACCTATCATTTTGTACGAGTTAGGGCCTTACTCAACAAACCTTAGGAATATCAAAAGGATCCAAAGTTGGCCGCGGCTCGAAAATACACAGCGCTTGCAGAGTGGAAGTTCAGAGAGTTCAATGAACTGCCTCATTTATTCTATGAGAGGCTGCACATGTCAATTCCATTCGCAACGCATTATATTGACCAATTTCCTAAGCGTATGACTGAAGACATTGCTCGCAGCATCTCATTTATGTCCGGAGCGGTTACTGCAATTCTGGCTGTATGTACTATTCTTGACTCTGAACTCTTTCTAGGATTCGAGATTACACACGAAAGAACTGTGTTGTTCTATCTGGGTATTTTTGGAGGTATATGGGCCATGACAAAAGGAATTGTGTCTGATGACACGACTGTATTCAATCCTGAGTTTGCGCTACGAAATGTCATCGATTATACGCATTTTATGCCCGACCATTGGCAGGACCGTCTGCATAGCTTCGAGGTCAAGAAAGAGTTTTCCGAGCTCTATAAGATGAAGGTGATTATCTTTCTGGAGGAAGTGCTGGGTATCATCACAACACCGATGCTACTACTCTTTTCTCTACCCAAGTGTGCTGAGCGCATCACAGATTTTATCCGTGAGTTCACGGTTCACGTGGATGGACTTGGTCACGTCTGCTCGTTCGCTGTGTTCGACTTCCAAAAAGGCACAGGACAAGCTGTTCATCGAAGAAGGGACTGTGACGTCAGAGAAGATTTCTACTTAACCAAGCATGGAAAAATGGCCGCTTCCTATTACGGATTTCTCGACAATTATGTCTTTAATCCCAAATTTGGCTTTCAAAATCAAAGGCCGCCAGAAAGTCGCGAACAGTTTCGCATGCCACCAACCTTCTCTGGGCTCAATTCTCCATCTCTCGCTGTAGATACGCGGAGTTTCAACTTGCTTCGACCGGATCCAGCGAGGCAACGAACTCATGCGATCAATCTCCCGGTTCCTAGAACGGGTAAGGAGGATGCGACAACATCGACCGCACGATTCTCTCCGACGACTTCAGTTTTGCTTGACTCACGCGATCAACCACCAGGCCTTATGCCTGAAGCCAGAAGCTCAAATCGACCTCGTCACGCTAGAATTGCATCCAAAGGAGCATATTTTGCACCCGGTGAAAGCGTTGAACACGAAAATGATACGAGAAAGCCTACAGAGATAATTAATATCTGTGAAGAAAGGGGCCTATTGGGCGACTCTATATGGGAGACATCACCAGGGCATGGTGTGAGCCGCGAACACCGCCCAGTGGATCTGGAAGAGCCGCAGGTGGGCGTTTTAGAACTGATTTACCAGCTCCGGCAAGCGCAGTATTGTCGGCGAGGCGGCGGTGTAGTCTAGGCCCAGACCTCGTTGAAATGATGTCAAGGTGTGCTATGGCGTTCCAGGTCACCCACTCTTGCCTTCACATCCGCAGTATTCCTTGAACGCAAACATTATCTACATAGTTGCCTGCAGCATTGTAGTTATTTGAGAAGCATCAAGGATGACTGCGTTTTTGCAGCTAGCCATGTGCAGTTCAAGTGTAACTGGAATCTTTGCCTACATAGGGCAGATCCAATGCACTGAAGCATACAACACCGTAGCAGTATGAGACATACTATGGTCATATTCCCATTCATTCTTGTGATACACTATGAAGATACCACCTACCTAGACTACTTACTCCCGTCCTACAGAGCCCCATATGCCAAAATTCATTTGCGAGACTGAAACGACAGCTACTCGCCCTCCCCATTCTGGCGGCGCCAAAATTTGATTACCCCTTCGAAAAGCGTAGCTGTTGTGTAATCATGACACAAGTCGTGCAAAGCATAATGGCACACACAAAGTAGGATCGTTGCGACCGGTAGCGCGGCTAGAGAGGGAGGAGTTGCTAATGCATTGGCCGCAGAACGATCTAAATAGGTAAGGTCGAGTAGTCACCGGCGCCTACAATTGATACATAGGTATGTAGTTTTGATTGTCGCCGGAAGTGGGGCGCGCCCCTCCGCAGAGCCTCCCTTGGGGCGTGTAGACGGTCAAGGCTAGGTGCACTACATATACAACACCTATCTAGGTAGTACTAATCAAGAAAAATATGGGAAAGTGAGCAGCTGCTGACGCCGGTTACAGCAGCGATGTCTAATGTCATACCTAGCCCGATGCGGGCGATACTTGTCTGATCTCCTGCTGGGGGAGATTGTCGCAAAAGGCGCTGGAGCGCGACTTCGGAGTCAGGACCGAGACCCTCGGCCGGAGACCGGCGCCTACAAGACCACCTCGAAGGATACTCGAGAGTCTCGAGTGGGAGCCCGAACACCTCAGGCGGTGCACGTCATAGCCCAATAGATGGGCCGCTTACCACAGTTCTTTTACGAGCCTATCGCAATCTTCAAGACCCGTACCTCTGCCCACGAGTACTAGGGGGGTTTAGTTTAGTCAACCCGGCCGTCTCGAAGAGACAGCAGAAAAGGAGTGATAAGCTGCAAGCATGCCCTTTGTCGACGCCGCGAGGGAATAAACGCAGCCAGCGAGCGTCCTTGCGCGAAGAGGAATTACTACACCGACCCGCAGCCGGTGGCTGCTAAAGTGCTGTGAATAGGAGCAGTCCCCAATAGCTTGAGCCGGCTGGTCCTCGGCCTCCCATCGCTTCTGTAATGACGTGGCCAGAGCCGAACTGAGGCAACAGTTCGGTTGTTAGTGTTACCATCCATCGAGCCATCGTGAGCACGAGCTTCGGACTGTCAAGAGCCGCGCGTGTTTCGCGCCGGTCGCGCCCAAGAGGGTACGGCTGGGTATGGGGCGGAGGTTGTCGAACTCGACGTATTCGTTGTGACATGATGTACGGTCTCGGGGCCTTCGGGGCAGATGAACGGGGAATACAAAGTCGAGGGTATTGCAGCTAGATAAGAACTCGCTCAGTTCTACCTTTTTCGTTCGCATCTGAACGAGTACAGCTGACTTGTGTGTTTTGACAGGTCCTGGTAAAGCCGTACGGCCTTTTTGGTTCAGCCGCGAGGGGATCGCGATTCGGTCATCGCGCTAACGCGCCGCTTCTCGCTCTGTGTCATGTCTTCCCCTCCATTTCACCCTCAGGGTCTCTTTGACAGAGAGGCCGTCCGAGGAAGGAGCTTCCTGTCAGTGGCTCGAAAGTTAATTGGGCCGGCGTCGAGTGACTGCCGACGCGCAAGTTTCTCCGATCTTGTCGTCCATGCTATTGCTTTCAAGTTTGAGGTAGAAGCGTCGTTGGAGGAGGCTCAGGTATCGCTTCGGATTCAAGTATGCCTTGGAGGTGACTTTGTAGGTACCCTGAGGCACTGTGACTGTTGCTTGACTAAGCGCCTTCGCGACAAGTTGCCGCACTTCCAGGCGGGAAGTGAGTGTGCCACTCCGGCCGGGTATCCCTTTTGGGCGCCGTAACATCCGCCGCCGTAAGGCCGATGCCAATCAAGAAGCGGGTCACCGCTGAACACAGCTAGCGCAGCCCTGTTGCCGACACACCCATTGGCGCGTACCTCACTCCCTTCGGATAACGTCACGAAACTCTGCGTTCTACGGAGTATCGCTTCACCATTTATGTATGTATAACCGCAAGTTGCAACACCACACATAAAGGCACGAACCGGTTGCATGGTTGGGCACCTGATTAGCTTTGTATATACGCACAGAAACACCACGTAGGGCATGGAAAGCAACACACAGAGACACAATATTGACCCGGAAACTTCCCTTCTGTGCCTATGAATGATTGCCTCTCAAACTTGCGGTCTCATGCACTTGCATTGAATAGCAGTATCTGTTTCTGCTGCCCTTAAAATTACACGATCCTGAACGGGCAGTCGATAAGCCGGGTACTACTTCGACGAACGCCCGTAGACACCATAGCGTCTTCGAGCGCCATGATCTCAACCGATTTCGACGTACCTGCGGTGAGCTGTCCGTCATTCATGCGATAATTCTCGAAGCGGTTTGACAAAGACCAGTCCATTCCGTAGTACCCATTGCTGTGGAAAGGCAAGAAGCGCGTCAAGAGTGCCAAACTGCACAGAGGGAGGCAGGCAAATCTTCGATTTGACCTCCATCATATGTACCCATCTGTGAGAAACGCATAACCACCCGTTCCGCCCAAAAGGTCAAGTGACCAAGTTGCACGTCTGCAGCTTGATCAAGGTTATATAGTGCATTGCCACCCCTGACGGCACAGGTCGTGACACCATCCAACTCGTCAAGGGCTGCGCCATGGGGAACAATAAGAGTATTCGCGTGAAGCTCAGAACAGGGATCAAAACATCATGATAAAGATTTTGAAGTGAGAGGGATCAATTTGATTGGATTTCAATAGTTACTGATGATACGACGGCAAGGTGATGTTGATGATGTTGATTGAAAGAGTAAGAACATTTGCTCGGTCAAGAGCGAAGTACGCGAGAGGGTGTGGCATAGGGAGGTAGTCTTATCAAAAGCTCCACTTCTACGGCGCCGAAAACCGTTGGTCCCACTTCTACGGCGGCGGATGTTACGGCGCCCAAAAGGGATACCCACTCCGGCCCACGACCGGCTGAGGGCTTCATGAAACTCATGAGTCATCAGTACTGTGCACTGTGCTTCTCGTAGAGGGCACCGCCAATGTTGACATTGTGAGAAACGCATAACCACCCGTTCCGCCCAAAAGGTCTGTTGGAACCGTAAGGTTACACATAATCAAATGCATGCATAAGCAAAAGAGGTGCGTAACGCACACAAACACAAAGGCGTATCTTCTCTCATGAGCCATGGGTCAATTGTTGTCTTGTCTTCTCTATGTACAAAAGGGGCGGAAGCCACCTTTATGTTATTGTGCTCGCTGTGTGGGCTTGTGCCCCACAAGCGAGGCACGTACACCAATGAACGTGTACAACACTCGCAGTCTTTTAGGCTCCGTATTCTTCGGCCGTCAGGTTCAGATCTAGATACCAATTGGCGCCAAGACCTTCCTATTTGGGTATCCCGACGTTCACAAATCTTGTGCAAGCTAATTGGTACCACTTGGTAGATTACTGTATCCTTTGGATGGATGCTGATTGCGAGTTGGTACCAAATGCCACTTGGTACGCGTCAGAATTGCCCGATGCGGTAATGCTGCATTTCAATCTGAACCTGATGGAAAGAGCAGCATTTCTATATACCAATTGCCTTGTTTAAGCTTTCACACTAACTCTAATCCTAACCACTAATCCCTAACCAGGAATGGGGTACTGGTAATGGTCGTCCGTGGAAAGCGACCGGTCGAACGCCCCAGTCCGCTAGGTACCTAAAAATCCACAAATCCGACATTCGAGTGGGGTGCCAACTGGCATACCAACTGCCTCCTCAGAATTACCGCATCAGGCAGTTCTGACCGTACCAAGTGGCATTTGGTATTCTGAGGCTCTGTATTCTTCGGCCGTCAGGTTCAGATCTAGATACCAATTGGCGCCAAGACCTTCCTATTTAGGTATCCCGACGTTCACAAATCTTGTGCAAGCTAATTGGTACCACTTGGTAGATTACTGTATCCTTTGGATGGATGCCGATTGCGAGTTGGTACCAAATGCCACTTGGTACGCGTCAGAATTGCCCGATACGGTAATGCTGCATTTCAATCTGAACCTGATGGAAATAGCAACATTTCTATATACCAATTGCCTTGTTTAAGCTTTCACACTAACCCCTAACCAGTAAAAATAACTGGAATGGTGGAAAACGCCCAAGTCCGCTAATCCAGATGTTTGGCAATAACCTCCCCGGCACCCACCTAAAAATCCACAAATCCGACATTCGAGTGGGGTGCCAACTAGGTACCAACTGCCTCCTCAGAATTACCGCATCAGGCAATCCTGACCGTACCAAGTGGCATTTGGTATTCTGATACCAATTGAAGTCTATTTGGTATCTAGATCTGAACCTGACGGCCGAAGAATACAGAGCCTGATACCAATTGAAGTCTATTTGGTATCTAGATCTGAACCTGACGGCCGAAGAATACAGAGCCTAAGTTAATCGCAGTTGTGACCAAAACCGAATACAATCCAAGTGAATTCAGGTAGATCCCAAATCTCCAAAAAGTGTCAAGTAAAACACGAAGGCAAAAGCAAACCAAAACACGCGACGCATCCATTCCAACTACATATCGCGATCACCGTCGCGATCACCCAATCGCTCGCATATAAGGAGTCTCCTCATGGTACCAGTCTTTCCACCAGTCGGAAGTAGCTCTCGAAGTCTGTAAACAAATGGCACACCAGTGTCAAAGTGTTCCTCAGAAGCTTCGGAGCGAGCGGTGACCAGGCAGATCCCTGGACCGGAGAAAGAATATATGTTGCAGGGGCAAACTCCCCTCGCAATGTCTCTTTAACTCTCCTCATTTGATCGCCACTAGGACCGTCAGACTCTTCGGCATCGGCAGAGTCTTCGTTGCGAGAGGTTTCTTCCTCATCGGTAGGAGCCCCCTTGTCGAGGGCTTCATCAGGACGTTGTTCCGGCTCGTCAAAGGGGCGGACAGCGGCGCTCTTCAGAGGGGTGGAGGGATATTCTTCTACAGCGTCTCTAGGGGTACCGTGACGAAATTCGGCGAGGGTGCTGTTCGCGGGGGAAGAGACGGCTTTGGCGACGGGGGCACTCTCGAGCTTGTAATCGGAGCCGGCAGTTGTCTTGACGTGAGGACTGCCGGCCGAATCTCTGTTCGGGGTGTCGGCATGGGCGTCCCATGAAGAAGCTGAGTGAGCAGGAGCTTCCCTTGAAGAATATGCTGAGGCTGCTTCGAGACGGGACAATACTGCGAGGACCACTCGCGAAGAACAGACATATTCTTCTTCTCATACGTCGACGGGATTTGTGACTCCATCACCTTGGGCGGAAGCTGTTGTAGTTGACGGTAAGCGAGAGGCGGCTGAAGATCCGTTCCGGGGGCAGGCCGGGCTTGTTGAGTGTGCATCGGAAACGTCGGGAACGAGGGGGGTCTTAGAGCCACCACAGGGGACAGTTGTTGCGTTTGTCGTGGTGAACCTGCCGCTGACATACGAATTCGTTCCAGTTGTTCTCGGTTTCGTGCGTCAATTGCAGTAAATCGCATTTGAGTTAGCCGGCCCTCTATATCGTTGTCTTCCTCAACGACTCTTGCCAACGCGATCGGGATTTTCAATCCTCGTGCTATTACTATCTTCACTCCTCTCGCAATAAGGAAGTCGCGGAACTCTCTCCTGACATCGTTGCTGATGAGGTTGAAGGACTTCACAGTCCAGGATTCAAAGTCCTCGCGAAATCGAACGGTCAATTCCGACCTCGTTAAATCCCGTTTAATATAATCCCTCATAACATATGCCACTCGGTTGTTCGCGTCGATAGTCGTAGCTTTTTCAATATCCCTGCGTTGTCTTTTCCATTCGGCTGTGAAGTAGTTATCTTCGAAATATTCTTGTAACTCTGTAGGTAACTCCGCTTCAATCAATTGCTCTGTAGTTGGAGCGGTGAGAGGCTCGGCCTACAGATCGGTCTCACTGGTAAGATCAGGTTGTTGATCCATTGTGAGAAGTGGTCGTTCAAAGGTAAAAGTTGACAGTTTTCGGGTACAAGGACTTATCAGGGGACGAGGTCCTTGTTGCTGGCGGGTATAGTCAAGAGATATTCGACAGGCTTGGCCGAGTTCCCCGTGAAAGACGGAGCAGAAGGTAAGTCAGTGAAGACTTCCCTTCTTGAAAGCTTGACTGATCGATCAAAGGTTCCTTCGTCTAAGGTAACTTGTGGCTTGGCCAGAATGTATCTTAAACACCGCGTTATTCGACCTTTTCAACAGCGCACACCGGATGCTCTCGCTATTGTGTCTTCTTCCTATAGCACGTCGTCGTCCGAACGCGGGTTTGGGTCGGGTTCGACGTCTCTTCCTACAGAGGCGCAATTCTTTCGGCCGTGGCGGATAATTGCTCTCCTCGAAAATTCCTTGCGAAGCTGTGGTCTAGTAACCTATCGGTTATTTCAACCACTGATCAGTGTTGGAACCGTGTACAACCTCTCTCCTGCGATTCCAACAATTGCACGTCTGCAGCTTGATCGAGGTTGTATGGTGCGTTGCCACGCCCTGCCTGTACAGGTCGTGACACTACCCCTTCCCAAAGCTGAGAATTCAGCGCAGCGGATTCGAGGCAACAATCACCCTCTTCCCTGCAGCCCTGAATCCACAGCTCCGAATAGTTGGTTGAGGGTACTTATTCCTTCCGTGTTTGTCCCCGACTTACGTCATATCTCGGAAGTTCGTCGTGGGGCAATCTTTGGCCCTGTTAACCGCACGGTTGGTTTTCAGCGCACTAGGTTGACGGGGGCAGTGTTGCGAAGTAACTCTCCCCCCACCCCGACTCGAGCTCGGGGCCTCTAGGCAACTTGGTCAAGTGTGAGAAACGCATAACCACCCGTTCCGCCCAAAAGGTCAAGTGACCAAGTTGCACGTCTGCAGCTTGATCGAGGTTGTATAGTGCGTTGCCGCGCCCTGCCTGTACAGGTCGTGACAGACATCGCCAGTATGGAGACTGGGAGTCGCTATCGTCCTAGGCCTGTGAGTATCTTGGCTTGGTGATCTCGCCACATAGACTTTCGATGAATCCAGACTCCTAGAACTTTGACTGACTGAAGTGGATGTACCGTGACGGTATAAGTCGAACTGGTGTTGTCTCCGCTTGTCGTGTCGTTCAAGAGCGAGTGAATCGACCCGCTCTTTTGGGGATGAAAGTTGAGACCCGACTCCTGAGATCAATTTGGATAAACGTTCCAGGCGGATTCGAGCCTCCCCCGCGTCTCTTCCGCTGTTCCTGGCTGACTTTAAATTCTCATACCGCGGGGTCACACACAGAGGGAAGAGATTGGGGAATATGGGTGACTCCTGCTGTCACCGGTGTCTTTGCGCCTTCCCATGCTCAGTACAGCCTCGAGTCCAGGCCGTCGTCTCAGCAGGGAATGGCTGCTTCTGACATGACGTGTAAGGACCTTCCATACTGCGGATATGTCGAGTGAAGGCAACGATGCCACCCCGGGATGGTGCCGCGGCGTTCACACAACTTCTGTCAAGATTGCGAGAACTACTGTCTGTCTATTGCCCATTTGCATCTCCGGCAGGGCACCTCTGTCCCCAGTCAGCTGCGGCGCCGCAGCCATTGTTTCCAAGATCTTACCAAGAATGCTCACCAAGAATGTTCGATAACGAGATGATTCGCCATGTTCCTACTCTTCAGTGTTCCTCGAGGGACTTGCAAAATTTCCTCAGAATCACGACCTCAGCGCAATTACATGGTTCCGGAGTCGGCAGCTGCTGTTTAACAGTCGGACCAGGATCCGATGTAATCGCGCTCCCCTGCATGCTTTCAGGAGTCACGCGGGCGATCCGTCTAAGCCGCCTTTCAGCTAGGAAGACGCTTGATGACGTCTTTGATATCGCTGGTTGTGATTTGTTCTTCCACCGGAAGTGCGAGGCTGTGAAGTCGGTAGTCAGGTCTTCCGGGATGCCGTCGGCGCGGACTGTCGACACGGGGAAGAAGCGATCTGCCAATGCAGTTGCTATTCCTCCGTAAATCGTCGCTTTGGTTAAAGTCTCTCTTTCACCATGTAGTCAGGACGGAACTTGCCTGATATCTGGTAGGAGACCGCTTCGCAACTTCGCCCATCGGTCCATCGGTCCAGCGCGCAACGCTCCTCTCTCGTGCCAGGCTTTCGAACATTGCTTGCCACCAGGAGCTGCGTTTCTCACTTCGTATGACTCGGGACGGTCTTCCGCCTCAGTAGTGGCTTCCGATTTTCTTCGTTACGTCTCGCGTGCCATCGCCTTTAGGCCTCGCATGTCTTCTGCAGTGTTATTTGCACTTTGCGTGGTTGTGAGGTCGTTCCAGGCGACTAGGTCAGCTATTGTCTGGGATTGAGATTTGAACTAATACGCGTGATCGTCGACCTCCACTACATCCTGAAGGAGGGGCTCGGTGGCCTGCCTCTACATCTACGATGGTGAGAGCATTCGAAACCAAAAAGTAGTGTGGGGCTGTGGCACGAGTAGAGGCATCTGCTTACGTCATCTGCCTATTTGTCTCTCCCAGCTGTATCTATTACCTCGTGTTCGACTCGGTGATAGCCTGATAGGGTCTGCCCCTGTGCCTATCAGTAACAACTGCGGGATGCGAACGGACTCCGCAGGATCGATTCCTTCGTGAAGAAACACCTTCGCGTGGCATGCGTGGTTCGCGGCAGGGCGTTGCGAGGCTGAGTCGCCCGTGAGTGATGAACTCGAGCATCTCGACATTCCCTGGGGACGACCTTTCCCGCTTATCCCATCCACTTAGAGCTGTTTGAGTTCTTCGCAAAGATCCCTACTCCACGCATCGGTATCGCCATGAATTCAGTGATTCGAGTGTCTCACTCCCATCCGTAAAGCGGGAATGCACCGAAAGATTTCCACGCCTTTCAACTGTACCGCACATCAAAGTGCCCCCCTGTCCTCGGTGAATATATGCTGTCCGCGCTCAACCCCGCTCAGATAGCCAACTGAAATGCTCCAAGGCTAGAGAGGGGGTCTCCAGTTGTCGGTTCTTGTATCGCACGTCGAACCCGGATTGGAAGTTTAGCGCTATCTATACGAGTGCTTTATTTCCGTATTTTTCAATGTAGGACATCCTCAACAGGGCGGTATCTTTCAGATAGGCGTGGGGTGTTCTCCGATGCCGTTGAAGTTGTCGGCGGTAGGCGTAGACGGGGCTGAAGATACCACAGGTGAGCCTACCCTGGTGAGGCTTCCCTAGGGTGTGCCTCGCTATGTATCTCCGCCGCGCCGCCTCGTGCTCCAGGGCTCGACACAACTCAGTTCGCTCATATGGTGCACCTCCGGTGTTTATGATCATTGTTTGATGGCATTGTGTACACATTCGAGGCCTGACAAGTACCCGGGCGGCGCCTACTGATCATTTGCGTAGTCGAGCTAAACTCTCAACTTCCACGGTTTCGCTGTGCGTAGTCAAGGTCTGCGATGACGAGTCGCTGACTTTCGTAGCCCCCATATGATGATGGGGGCCCAACCTCTGTCTAGTTCGCGGCCTTAGGTGATATATCGTCAATTTCGATCTGCGAGGGCCGACGACGTTGGCTTGGCTTTGAGGATCGGCAGTGGCGGCGCGTCGGCTGCGTCTGACTCATAGAACTCGACGGCGGCTGGCTCTGCTTCGAGGGAAAGAGCTGCAGCGATGGACTCTGTGGCAGAGGGAACACCGGCGTGTCGTATGACTCATGGGACAGGACGGTTGAGGCACATCGGAATCGCTTTTCGGGGTCGATTGCGGCGCGAAAGTCTGTGTGACTGACAGCAGTTCGTAGACGGGGTTCTGCGGCAGTTCTGTTTGCTGAGTTGCGAAGTCGACCACGGAGATTACGGACACATTCAGGGTCTTGGAGTCGAAGGACTCGAGGAGTAACTGCGTAGTTCTTAAACAGTCTATATTTTTGGTCAGTTGATGGATTAGCCTTACCAAGGAATTCTTCAGCTATCAGCGACGGTAATCGTCTTGCAGTTCGAGGGTCCCATCGTGATGTGCGACGTTGATGAATTTGGTGACGTTGAATGAATAGGTATGTATGTCGGCATGCCTTTCCTGAAGCACTCATCAACTGTCTTAGAAATTGCGAGGCGCGGACACTACTTTATTGTTATGTAGGTACCTACATAGGTAGACGAAGTTTGCGTGACACGACATATGTATCGACTCCACAATGTAGTGGGGTGTGGCACGACTCATGAGACTTTTCCTGATGATCCCACCACTCACTCATGGAGCAATTTGAACAAACTTCGTCTAACGCAGAAAGTAGTGTCCGCGCCTCGCAATTCCTGTCACCCCTTGAATTGTTTTACACAAGATTGCAAGCATGTTATACAGAAGGATAGCTACCGCTGCTCACATGACGTCCCTGCGCACAATGCGCGGCCGCCACGCAAGACCCTTGTGGTTGCAAAGGACGATTATGCAGACTGTTCGAATGTACGCAGACAAGGTGGTCAAAGTGCCACAAATGGCAGAATCAATATCTGAAGGAACGTTGAAACAATTCTCGAAATCTGTCGGTGACTTCGTCGAACAGGATGAAGAGATCGCAACGATCGAGACTGACAAGGTACGACAACTCAGACATGGCTTGTGCCGAGGAGGCATCGAAACAGGAACTAACAGGACGCTTCGCCTTCATATAGATCGATGTTGCCGTCAACGCCCCGGACTCTGGAACTATAAAAGAGTTTTTTGCAAGCGAAGAAGACACAGTCACTGTCGGTCAGGACCTGGTTCGTATCGAGCTAGGTGGCCCACCGTCGCTCGACACAATTGACAACAAATCTGCTTCCACGAAAGGAACCAAGGACGAAGAAAATTCCAAGCCGAAGGAAATATCAGAAGCCTCCGAGACAAGGGAGAATTTACAGAAAGAGAAAACGCAATATATAACACCAGAACCTAAAAGTGCACCATCTTCACCGGCCCCCGAGGCAAAGCACAACGAGATCGCGTCTCCGCGCGCGCATATTAGCAATGCACATCCTAGTAGAGACGAGCGTCAGGTATGCTTGATCATCAAATGCCTTTTCCGACGGCAACTAACTTGCGTCGCAGGTTAAAATGAACAGAATGCGTCTTCGAATCGCCGAGCGTCTTAAGCAGTCCCAAAATACTGCTGCATCACTTACCACATTTAACGAAGTTGACATGTCCAACATCATGGACTTTCGCAGGCTATACAAGGATGATGTGCTAAAGAAGACTGGAGTCAAACTTGGGTTCATGAGCGCTTTTTCGCGAGCCGCAGTCTTAGCCATGCGAGATATTCCCGCTGTGAATGCATCAATTAAAGGTCCGAACGGCGGCGACACTATCGTTTACCGGGACTACGTCGATATTTCCGTGGCAGTTGCGACGGAAAAGGGTCTAGTTACTCCAGTCGTCCGCAATGTCGAATCAATGGATTTAATCAGCATCGAACAAGCCATTGCTGATATGGGGAAAAAGGTGAGCGGCGATGTGTCTCAACCTCGATAAGATGCATTGATCCAACTGACTATGTGGATAGGCTCGAGATGGTAAACTGACCATCGAGGACATGGCTGGTGGCACATTCACGATAAGTAATGGAGGTGTTTTCGGGTCTTTGATGGGCACGCCTATTATCAATCTACCACAGAGCGCCGTACTTGGTCTTCATGCTATCAAAGATCGCGCGGTGGCCATTCATGGCAAAGTTGAAATTCGACCCATGATGTACCTGGCTCTGACATATGATCATCGCTTGCTGGATGGAAGAGAGGCTGTGCAATTCCTGGTTAAGGTCAAGGAGTTCATTGAGGATCCGAGGCGCATGCTTCTCTAATCACTTCTAGGAATTGTGAAGGCTGTTGAGTCAAAGATATGTGTATAACTAGTAAAGCTGAATTTATTTGCGACGAAGTAAAGGAAGAGCTAAAGCGAGCTTTGCACTTATGTGGGGCTCGGGAAAAGCTACGGAGTGTGTAGGTACCTAGGTAGAGTATGAAAGTACATACCTGAATGACATATGCATATCATGTGTGTCACGTACTGGGTATCCCTATCTGCTGCAGTGACTTTTGCTGCAGTAGAAGCGGGGCGGACATACTCGTAGCCGTAGAAGTGGAGCTTTTGATATGGTCACTGCCTCTATCCCACACCCTCTCGCGTAGGTACTTCGCTCTTGCCCGAGCAGAAGTTTTTACTCTTTCTCAATCAACATCATCAACATCATCTTGTCGTCATATCATCAGTAACGATCGGAATCTAATCAAATTAATTCCTCTCACTTCCATGATGTTCTAATCTCTGCTCTGAGCTTCCCGCGAATACTCTGATTGTTTACCACGGCTTTGCCCTTGACGAGTATGATGGAGGTCAAATTGAAGATCTGCCTGCCTCCCTCTGTGCGGTTTGCCACTCCTGCCGAGCTTCTTGCCTTCCTAAGTTCCTACAGAAATAAGACCTCTAGAATGGATTGGCTTTTGTCAAGCCCGCCTCGAGAAATTATCGCAAGATTCTGATTGACGGACACCGCAGCGTACGTCAAAATTGGTTGAGATTATGGCGCTCGAAGACGCTCTGTATCTACGGGCGTTCGTCGAAGTAGTACCCGGCTTATCGACTGCCCGTTTCGTATATTGATATTTCGAGGGCAGAACAAGCAGATATGTACTGCTATTCAAATGCAAGTGCACGAGACCGCAAGTTTGAGAGGCCATCATTCTTAGGCACAGAAGGAAGTTTTCGGGTCCAAATTGTGTGTCTCTGTGTGTTGCTGTTCATGCCCTACGTGATTCTTCTGTGAGTAGATGCAAAACTAATCAGGAGCCCAACAAAGCAAACACTTCGTGCCTTTGAACCCGGTGTTGTGATCACAAATCAGGTACTCCGATGGTGAAGCAATAAATCGCAGTTTCGTGACATTATCCGAAGGGAGTGAGAAACGTGCTGGTGGGTGTGTTGGCAACAGAGCTGCGCTAGCTGAGTTCAGCGATGTCCCGCTTTTTGATTGGTTTTGAAACTACTGCAGCAAAAGTCACTGCAGCAGATAGGGATACCCTCACGGACTCTGTACATAGTTGTGCGTATGTACATATGTACCTATTTTGTGTGTATATGTACAGTCAACCCCGATATAACGATAACGTAAAAGTGACCAAAATCCCATCGTTATATCGAAATATCGTTTTATCGGATGGATTTTATGTGAGGAATTTCAAAAAATGAGGCCCAAAATTATCGCTAAGGTGAGGATATCGTTTTATAACGCATCGTTATATCGGGGTTTGACTGTATGTATGTATGTATGTATGTATGTATGTATGTATGTATGTATGTATGTATGTATGTATGTATGTATGTATGTATGTATGTATGTATGTATGTATGTATGTATGTATGTATGTATGTATGTATGTATGTATGTATGTATGTATGTATGTATGTATGTATGTATGTATGTACTCCGTACTCGTGGGTGAAACCTTTTCAAAAGGTCACCCACTATAGTCTACATATATCTAGTGGACTGTGGGTGACACAAACCGAGTACAGTAGAAACTCGTTATAACGATGCTGAGCATCGTTATATCGTGAATATTGTTGATCTGAATCGGGTCACGTGGTCACATGATGCATACCCTATACAGAAACGCTGTATTTTTTTCAGGCACAAATTTCATGATATAGTACATGTGTCGCTAAAGTGACTAAAGACAGACATATATTTTGTTATTTATGGTGTTAACGAATTGATTCTAACTCATCAGTTATATTCAGGATTCAATGGGTGAGGGTATTGACGTGGACCGGGAGAGCAAAGGTCGTCTATACACACATAACATGTGTCGATGGATCTCATGTTGCCGGAAAAAGTCAAAGAGACATATGTACATGTACATATCGGTTTAGTTGTTCCATCCTTTTTCAGATTCAAATCTAATGATCTACATACATACACATCCTATATTCTATACATACATGAGAGGTTCAGTTGATCGCATTCGGAGAGGAAAAGAGAGACCTTATCGTGGCCTGCTTTGACCCATAGAATTTCTTGTTGTACCACCTAGACTCATAGACGTCCGACTCACGGTGAAATGCTTCGTCCAATGGCTCACTATGATCCTGCTCAAATCGGCGCACCCCCTTCAGAAATTCGAGGAGATCTCGAATTGTGACTGGTGTGCGCGAGGGATGGGTTGCGATTGAGGCAAAGTACGAGAATTTTGGCCGGCTCGAGGCGAAATGTTTTGTACCCGATGACTCGTTATAACGATACCAGCCATTTTTCGGGCCAAAAAATATCGCTATCGTTTTAGCGAATTTTATCGCTATTTGTTAGGCGAACCCAAATTTCCGATCAAAATATATCGGTTTATCGAAATTATCGTTGTTCTGAAGATCGTTATAACGGGTTTCTACTGTAGGTACTTTGACACGAAAGTCGAGAACAAAATATTGCCCCACTTAATCGCGTCTCCCTCAACACAACACCATTCTCGAGTACATATCAATTTCTCGCATTTTCGCATCAACACCTATCCAATAATTGCCTCATCAGGTACCAGTGCATCATACCATGCGTGCGACATTCTAGTCGATCAAGATCTCCTCGCTTAAGCGTAAATTTTTATCTTTTGAGGCGTGAAGGGTGTGATGTTTCGGCCGTTGTAATGGCGCGAACGTGACATTATAATTAACTACCTACGTACCTAGTCCGCCGCCTTTTCTGCCTATGTTCATGCATCATATCCATGAGTCTATGATACGTTGATGGGTATTCTTTACGGTCCGGAGGCGGTGACGCAGGAGGGAGAGGAGGCAGGTCAGGCTCCTCTTCACCGTCAACCTGTGTAAGATCAAGTTCACAGATAGCTTCATCATACGCGTCCTGCTTATCGAGATCGCCTGAGTCAAGGGGCCCATCAATAGTAGCGAAAGTATCATCATCATGGTCTCCACTGATTGGCGTACCCCGTGAGTTGTCGAGTATGATCTCCACGCTATCACTTGATGGTACCGTCGGCATTTCTCGCAACGGGTTGCGATAGATATTAGCATTGCCGGCTTTACGAAGACGCTCGTAGAAGCGTTGTGACGCAGTAGGACGGCTCGTGTCGTAATAGTACAACTCCTCACTGGGAGCTGGAGATGGTTGCCGTACGGAGTGGAGGGAAAGAAGATCATCAGCTGCCTCATATCCCTTCCATATCTTCTGTGAGAAACGCATAACCACCCGTTCCACCCAAAAGGTCAAGTGACCAAATCGCACGTCTGCAGCTTGATCCAGGCTATATAGTGCGTTGCCACGCCCTGCCTGTACAGGTCGTGACATCTTCCAACGCTTGAAGCCGATACGCTTCGGCTTGTCGTCGCCATTGACATCCCACTTGTCATGTTTCCGCCATTGCCATTCAACTTTCCAACTTCTCATCTTCCTCCTTTTTCAGCTGCTTCAGTTTTTCGTCCTCTAGCTTTTTCAATCGCTTCCACTCACGGTGCTGACGGCGTGACTCGGCCTCGTTTGCTTCTTCTGCCGAGGCGATGACGCTCTGCTTTATCTTGACACAATCAACCGATTTGATAAGCCCCCCCCTCCCTACTGTATACAGTCATTGGTGTTACGAATGCTCTCACCATCGTATGTAGATGACCAATTCGACGTCAACGTTGATGTCGGTCACGGCCAATTCAATCACCTTCAGTGCCACTGCGCCACAGCCTCGGCCTACTTTCTGGTTACTGCGAGGTGCGAGGCGAGTCTTCTTTCAAAGCCTGTCTGTATATGACTGACTGCTACTCGAAAAACAGGTTTGAAACTGCGGCATCTTTGTTGTTTGATGAGTTGCGAGGCCGAGCACGGAGGTTGCGATTACGGACGGCCTTGAGGGTCTTGGATTCGGAGGAGTGGCTGATCCTACGGTAGTCCTTGTAGAGATCCGCACGCACATGAACAAAGAAAGCACCAAGGTGAAAAAATACTTCATTTTTAATCCTGATATCTCAACGACAAGATTTCGCTTCCAAGTCGAAGTGCATACTTATACAACATAGAGATAGGTCCATATGGCATTATTATATTCTCCTGAGTCCTTAGTCCTGACACAGCGCCGTAATTTGATGTGTCAGTCCTGTCAATGATATATAATAAATGAGCCTACTTAAGTTGTCGACAGCGCGCCCAGTAGAAGGAATGATGCCCGTCCTTTGAGAAAAATAATTGCATATGCTCCAAACATGTAACCAGCCTCTGTCTGAGAAGAAAACAATGAGATCAGAGCTAAAATAGTTAGTAAGGGGGGATCGGTCGATCGTCTACGACTATACTTAAGTACGGTGTTATTGTTTATTCGCTGTGTAAATAAAACTTTCATGCGTTTTTCTTTTGAAGGGCGTAGCTACCCCTAGGGGCAGGCCCATGTAAGTAGAGAATTACCTCCTTGGGCACATCTCCTGGGGCTGCCATTGCATTTTTTGGCAACGCTTGCGTAATTTCGATAACCTAATGCTATATGTAATAATATTTAAATACGCACGGATTTTGCGCGCTTTCTGAATATTCGAATGTTCAGAATGTCTTCGGGTAGTAAATAATAACAGTGCAAGTCAAATCGGCCCGGGCTCGCTGCACGTCGCGCATTATTAATTAAAAAACAAAACAAAGAATGCAGAATGTCTTCGGGCAGTAAATAATAACAGTGCAAGTCAAATCGGCCCGGGCTCGCTGCACGTCGCGCATTATTAAACAAACAAAAAAAAAAACAAAGAAGAAGAAATATCTATCGCATCGCATGACTTCAGAGACCGCAAATGCAATCAATCATTCTTAGGTTGTCACAATACCCTACGTCACCGGTGTTAAATGTGCGTGGAGCACAGCAGCTAAGCTTTTACTTCGTTTTCAATTCTTATGTTCGTGCTGCAATTACTATGCAGTATATATGATCAGAGTGTCTCCCTCCTCCATAGCTCAATGGCCCTTCGAGGCGCGACGAAGAGGCATTGAATCTGGCCATCCATCTTCATCGGTTCGAGGGACTGCGACAACACAAAGGAATGAGGGCATAGATAAAGGGTAGCTTGAATTCCACGGCCCATTTTATTTAAATACACGGCCCATTTTGGATAATTCCACCGCCCTAAAAATTTACTATGTAAGTACCTAATCCGGCCACATACTGTAAAAATGTTCTTTTGGAGAACTCGATGTCAGAAGTATCGAGTCACGAGATATTACGTGACTAAAAAGGCATTTACATTTACTAGCTAAACGCACGAAAAGTAATGTACCTATTTTGCCCTGCAACTTCTCTTATTTGCATAGAGAAGATTGTAGAGGTCACTCGTCTTGAATTTCAGTTCGTCCCCAGTATCGGCGGCAGCGTGGCGGAGTGTGTTTAGCATAAATTTGGGTGCGACCCCCGCTCGCGATAGCTGGTCACTATACTTCTCGACGATTCCTGCCTCTTGGATAGCTGTCCGCCTCTTTGACGCATGTGCAAGGTTCGTTTCCGATGGAGGGTGGTTATGGATGGGATTTACCACTGTCAATGACCAGTTTAGTGTACCTTTCGCTTGGGGAGCAGTCGCTTTGAATGGACAATCGATCAGCCGAGACCCTGCATTAGGTCGCTTCGGACCCTGGGATTCGCTCGAGCTCCGGTCTCTTGGGACACCTCCAATATCGCATTTGAACTCGATTCGCGCTGACTTGGTTCCCCTGGGGGGGGGGAAGAACTTCTCGATTGATTCGAATGTCATTGAAGGGCGAGGATCTGGAATTCGCTCGCCTACGAAGTGTGCGTCGATCGCTGTGCCGTGTGGGAAGACCACTTTGTTGTGCAGTTCGATGGAAGAACTATAAAAGACATGATGATGACAGAACACGATACCCGAAGGTCAAAATCGATGAGTTCGTATGTTGATGGTTGACGGATTGACGTTGACCGTTGGCCGAAGCAAAGCGAATAGTAAGCTTGGGGCGTGGCCGTGTTGGCCGGCCCACTTTTCAAAAATTCTGTTGCAAAAACTTGCTTGGCGAATAGTTTTGCTCGCGCTACAAGGCCTAACGCGTTGAACACGATGCCCCCGCGTCTTCCAATAATCAACAACGGGTCGCCACGTTGTCAGTACCTTGCCAGACGTGTTTTGTAACTTTTACTGACCTTGATACACAACGAGCCACGAAACAATTCTCTTTCCATATTGTTTCTCCATGCATTTAAGTAAAGGCGCTCTTTGAGTCTTCAAGCCGTTCCCTACCAGTGCGATGGGGCCACACAAGCGCTCCAGAAGCGCAATGGACATTGACGACGACGATTTCTCGCTTGCACACAAGGACAGGAGAACGCAGGAGGTAAGAGTCGTTGTGGCCGATCGCAAATATACGAACTGGGCTGAACTAGAATGCAAGAGAAAACTACCACGAGTTTCACTCAATGACTCGCCAACCAACGATCGTCATAGGTCTGTCTTTTACGACGTCCAATCGAACTCCGAAGATGAGCCCGACGAATGGACAGATGGTATACTCCCACCGCCTCAGACCCAGTACGAGCTGATGAGAGACGCGGGCTTCAAACACCTGCATAATACAGAGAAGGATGATCTCGAGGCGACTCAAAAACTCAAACACAGGCCGTATAACATTGGTGAAAATATGGCTGCGGAGGGTGGGATAATCCAGAGCATCACCTGTTACAATTTTATGTGTCATGAAAGACTGCATGTTGAACTTGGACCTCTGATCAACTTCATTGTTGGGGAAAACGGCAGCGGAAAGAGTGCTGTTCTCACAGCGTTGACCTTATGTTTGGGAGGTAAAGCAAGCGATACGAATAGAGGCGGCAGCTTGAAATCCTTCGTGAAGGAGGGACAAGATCATGGAAGTCTTGTTGTGAAGATCAAGAATGCTGGATCCGACGCGTATCAACCGGACGTATATGGTAGCTCAATACTCATCGAACGTCATTTTTCGAAGTCCGGCAGCAGCGGCTTCAAGATAAAAAATGAGTCGGGGCGCATAATTTCAACGAAGAAGCAAGAGATAGACGAAATTTCCGAATGGTATGCCTTGCAGATGGGCAACCCATTAATGGTTTTATCTCAAGACAATGCTCGTCAATTTCTCAACTCTGCCACCCCGGCCCAGAAATATAAGTACCTCGTATCCGGGGTACAGCTGGAACAGCTTGATAACGATTACAAAATGTCTCAGGATACACTGGACAAAACACTTGTTTTACAGGAAGAACTTTGCGGCAAAGTCAATCATATCAAACAGGAGATGGAGGAGTCGCAGAGGCTTGCTGAGACAGTCAACCAAAATAGTAATCTTCGAGAAAGAGCCGGACGTTACAGAAAGCAATTAGTGTGGTTGCAGGTCGTGGAGAAGGAGCGAGCTCTAGAGAAGAAGACTGCAGATCTAGAGTTGCGAACGCAGGCAATCATCGAGATGGAACGCGAACGTGAAGAGACGACCAAGGCGTTAGATGACTTAGAGGAAAAACTGAGAAGCCTTGAAGCCGTCAGAGATGAAATAAAAAATGACTGCGGAACTGCTGAGGAGGTAATTTCGAATGCGGAAGGTGCTTGGCATACAGCCAGGAGAAATTTGGCTGATTTACAACGCGAAGAAAGAGATGCACATGCTCGACTCCGAACAGCAAAGAGCAATATCTCAACGTGTGAGACAAAGATAGAGGAAGAGCTGAGCAAGCTCAATGAATCGTCAGGCTCTGCCCGAACACAAAAGATATATGAGAAGGAGACGGCACAAGCTAGGCAGGCCGATTTGGTCAACCAAATTGAAGACTGCAGACACCAGCTGCCAACTCTGATGTCTAAAGTGACGGAAGCCGAAGAATCGATCAAAGGGCAACAGCAGATCAGAGATCGCAAGCGCAAGGATATTGTTCAGGCAGAGGCAGGTGTACGAGAGCTTCGGAAAAGCACAGGCTCTGCATACGATGGATTTGACAGGGACATTCTACAATTGGCTAGGACCATTGCTAGCGACACAGGCTTCGATAGCAAGCCCCTTGGCCCGCTGGGTGTTCATATCAGACTACTTAAGCCTGAATGGTCGAGTATCCTAGAGAAAACGCTCGGTGAAGCATTGAACGCGTTCGTTGTAAAGAGCAAAAAAGATCAATCTCGCCTTTCAGGTTTCATTCGCCGGCTTGGAATCAAAAGACCACCTCCTATTTACATCGCTTACGGTGGACGGATCGAAACCAGAAATCAAGAGCCAGAGGAACACTTCGACACAATTCTGCGCATTCTAGACTTTGACAATGATGTCGTCAGATCTCAATTGATTATCAACAATCAGATTGAGAAAGTCATTCTCGTCAAGGATCGAGTAGAGGCTGAAAGAGTGATGATCGACGGCGGACCTCCGCGCAACGTTGCAGCCTGCATTTGCTTTCACGATGGCAAAGGAAAACGTGGCCATGGGCTTCGAATGACGAACCGAGCTGGTACAATTGGCACAAGTCCTGTAGTGCCGTCTCCCGCGCGGCCGAGAATGAAGTCAGATTCAGCGGGGCAATTGGCCCTGCATGAAGACCATTTGAAGCATCTCGAACTCGAATTGAGAGATATTATTGCCGAGGAAACATTAGCAAAGCAATCCCTGCTAGAAGCGAATTCTAAAATAAATGCACACAAAAAGCGCATGGAGGAACTTGAAGCCGATCTCCGGAGAACGCTAGCTGATATTGAGAGAATTTCCGAAGATTTAGACAGCTTTGAAGGAGTTGACATCCGGTTAGTTACGCTTCGATCTGATCTCGCTGCGAAACGCGAGGAAGAGGAGCGACTCGGCATTCAATACGGAAACATGAGATTGGAGAAGCGTGAGCTCAGCGCCAAAGCCGAACAGGCCAAGAAAGAGCTGGAAGCTGCAAAGGATGGCCAAAAGGACTGCTCTAATCGTATGAACAAGGCGGATGAACGAGTTCGAAAGGTTTGCTCCTTGAGACAAATTACTCTTGCCAAGAAGAACCAGGCATTCGAGAGAGTAGAAAAAGAGAAACTTGCACTTCGTCGAGCTGAAGCTGAACGTGTCGAAGAATCAGAAGACGTCCAAGACTTTATTCGTCAAGCCGAAGAGGTAGCACCCGGTCGAGAGCATATTCCGGATGATCAAGACTATCGAACTACAGAGAAAAAATATGAGAAAATACGTGAACAGCTGACTCTTCGAGAGGCTCGACTTGGGGCACCTGAGCATCTAATATACAGTCGCGCCGATGAAGCCAAAATCAAGTACGACAACTTCATGAGACAGATTCAAGACGTTGATGAAACAGTTCAGTCCCTGAAGCATGCCATTGCCGCTCGACTTGACCTGTGGCGACAGTTTCAGCGTCAAATCAGCGCTCGCATTCGAGTTCAGTTCAACTATCTCTTGAGCGAAAGGGGCTTTCGAGGCAAGATCGACCTTGACCACGAGAATCGAAGAGTAAATATACACATTGAACCCGATGAGACACGCAGGAGCTCCGCGGGACGAAACACGAAGACACTCTCTGGTGGTGAAAAATCTTTCTCATCAATTTGCATGCTTCTGTCAGTTTGGGAGGCAATTGGCTCGCCTATACGATGCCTTGATGAATTTGATGTTTTCATGGACAACGTGAACAGAGCGATTAGTACCAACATGCTCGTAAGCGATTCTTGGACCCCCGATCGCATCTAGGCTTGAAGAAACTGACAATTGACCAACGTATACACAGGTCGATACTGCGCGTCGCTCTGTTTCGAGGCAGTATATTCTTATCACACCCAACGCAATCGAGGGGCGGGCTAGGCTTGACAAGGATGTCAAAATAATCCGGTTGGTGTTGCTAACAAAATATTTCCCGTCCGACGAACTGACACTAAATCCACTCTTCGATTAGGCTGACGGATCCTCGACAACGAACACTGGCACAATCTTGAAAGTATATACATACGTCTTATGCCATGCTTTCCCACCCCGTTTCTGAAACGATGGAAAGAGGCACACTTGAGCGAGTAATGGACGGGTCAATCGTGAGGCCAATGCAGTCCGAGTTGATGACAGGTTCACTCAATCTAGTCTCTAGCTTGCGAAATTCACCACCGTTTGTTCACTTTGTCATTAATAAGTAATGTACTCCTTTGACTGCCACTGCCCATGGCGGAGTCTGCCCCAAGAAGCACCGGCTCTCTTTGGTTCAAAGCGTCATCCCTCTGCTTCTAAGTAGGTTTACACTGGAGTTCACGGGAAATCTAGCCCACGTGCTGATGCCATCAACGAGCCCTCCCAGAGCTCTCATTTCCTCCAATCTTCTCAACATGAAGTTGAGCGTGTCAACATACCCAGGGGATTTATCTTTAGTCATAAAAAGCTCGCTTGTACTGTATATCATTGATAAGGACACTCGTTTTGTATACCAGGAGAAGTCCACGGACTCGTCGCCGGCGAGATAGCACATCTCGTCTGACAGCAACGCAAGTTCCCTCACGGAAGCAGGCGCATAGCTAGGCTGTGCCATTATGGCAAGCGCCTGCAAGTCGATACGTCAGCCGCGGGCCGTAGAGTAAAATCACTCGATTTTCCTTACCTCTTGCCATTTATGAACAACGTCCTGATTAGCGAGCAATCTGGCCCACATGATGTCGGCGATCTTGGTTCCGACAACCGCATTGCATGTGCTTTTCCGATTGTTCTTGAACATAGCTTCACATTTCGAGGCAAGGCCTAGCCTTTGGTGAGCTAGATGGAAGAGTATTAGGCTGAATACACCATCTGGCAACACGCTAGAACTGATGTCAAGGTAGCCTGCGTCGCGAGCTCCCAGATTCAAGCATTGATGGGAGAATCCATGTATTGGGACGTGTCCGTAAGCGGAAAGAAGAATAGCATTCGCGGCTGCGGGTGATGTCTGCGATGGAGTAATATGTTCGTACGAGTGGAACGTCCTTTGTGCGAGATGTTGGCGAAAATGCCGCCTAGAGAGTGCAAACATCCGCTTGCTAGCCATTCTCGATCTGCGCGGGAAGGGTTCTGCTGGAAGCCTGACAATAGGCTGACTCCTGTACTTCAGTCTGATATCGAAGGGACGAGAACGCCCTGCTTGAAGCTGCTTTCGTGTGCTAATTAGCTGATGATGATGATGATAAATGATAAGAGGTTGCTACATTAGGTACATCATCATACACCAGCTCCAGCCCCACTCAAACATAAGGTACATATGTACCTACAGGTAGGTACCTCCTATCGGGTATCCCTTTCGGGCGCCGTAACATCCGCCGCCGTAAGGCCGATGCCAATCAAGAAATCAAGAAGCGGGTCACCGCTGAACTCAGCTAGCGCAGCCCTGTTGCCAACACACCCATCTCACTCCCTTCGGACAACGCCACGAAACTCTGCGATCTACGGAGTATCGCTTCACCATTGATGTATACTCGTGGGTGAAACGTTGGAAAAAAGTAACCCACTATATCTAAGTGGGTGACAAAGGCCGAGAACTTTTGGTTAAGTCGAGAACAAAAAAATGGGTGCGAAAAATCCAGCTCTCACCAATTTTGGTCGATTTTCGTCGTCCAATATCTCCACGTCTGCGACAATTGATCACATATTTTTTGAAGGCCGAGTCAAGTATCTACTAAGATTACTTAGAAAGGGCTCACACTCTATCTAGAGGGTGCGACTTGCCTTGAACATGACCCTTTTTCTGACACGGGAATACTTCAGTTTTGGTGGGGAACTCTCCTATTTCTTGGTCACGAAAGAACGGGCTGGGTCGTCAATTGCGCCTTGCGTCCAAGTCATACCAAATCATAGAAACACCAATGCACGCTTTGTAACTCATGAAACTGTGAATGATTAGGTAGTCTTAATAGATATCAAATTCAGCTTCCAACAATCATCCGATCAGTTGCCGCAGACATGGAGATATTGGACGACGAAAATCGACCAAAATTGGTGAGAGCTGGATTTTTCGCACCCATTTTTTTGTTCTCGAATTTCGTCAAAGTACTCGGTTTGTGTCACCCACTAGATATAGTGGGTTACTTTTTTCAAACGTTTCACCTGTCACGGTCTGTACAGTGCCGTCTGTGCAGCTGTGACAATGCACTATATAACCTTGATCAATGTGAGGGTTCATCACGGATATTGGATGTATGCGCGAGAGGAAATGGTTATCAATAAAACTAAGGAGGAAAGAAAGAGAAAGGACAAGAATGCCCTCCTAGCCGTTTAAGTACCTCCACGCCCAGTGGGGGGAGTCTCAAGTAATCACCCCAGTCTTGCCGCTTATCTATCCACGATTAGTCAAAGACTAATCCATAACATAGCCTCTTCCTTTGGACCAGCCAAAGAGTCCGGACGCAAGCCGATGGGGGTCCGTGCGTTACGCTGGCTGCCGCCACTATGCCAGCCCTCCGCAGAGGGCTCCCTGTCCAACCACCCCTATCCTTTGGTCGACAAGCCGACTCCTCCCAGGAATCGTGGAACTCAAACACGCGCAAGCCTGCTGCCTCAGTGCCCAGAGACACACTCAGTCGAAGTAACTCCTTGGGGGAAAAAATCCCTACTTTCCAGCAATACCAACCGTTGGCCAAACGATTGGCACTTCTCGTTCCCACCGCGATCAGCATCGTCTCGTCACGAGTCACGACGCACGCGCATGGAAATCTCTTCTTCCCAACCCCACTTATTTGCCCCAATCAAACTCCTCCTTTTTTTTCGCTTGTCGCACCCAGCCCTAAATTCGACACGCCCACAGAAGTTTTGCCTGATGTCCATAGGGTCGCCATGTGACTGTTGCGACGCAAGTTACACGGGCGCGGCAGTTGAGCTTAACGTCGAATCCCCAAAGGGGTGCCGTAAAGTCCGCGTAGGCAGCTGCCACTCTTCTCGGTCCAGTCGTGTCTTGGACTCGTTGCGCAGGCCGGCCGACGTGGTCGGAAAGTGTTGCGAACCTGCTTCGAAGAGAGTACACTCCCAACGCGAGACGTGTACGCGTGGAGGGATTCGTGCTGTCCCTGCCGCATCTTGACCAAGTTCAGATCGTCGCTCCTTGTGAGTCTCCCCGAGCGTGTCGCTGATGTACGTAAAAAAAAAAAAGCTGCCGGCTGGTGGTTGGAGTCGGTCGCCCTCGTCACGTAGGGGAGGAACGTTGTCTGGAACGTCCCGAGGCGCGAATAGACGTAGTAGAATTGGGCCATTGGTTGCTCAATTGCATACCCGTCGATTGCGAATTTCGCGCGCATCGACGCAAGCCATGTGTCCAGACCCGAACGAGAGGTGAGCGGTTCGGGGGCGGGCAGGATTTGGCGTTGTTGACTTGCTGCATGATCTTACTTTCGCGGGCGGTCCGGTCGCGAAAGGAGTTTTATTGATTGTGAGGGTTCATCACGGATATTGGATGTATGCGCGAGAGGAAATGGTTATCAATAAAACTAAGGAGGAAAGAAAGAGAAAGGACAAGAATGCCCTCCTAGCCGTTTAAGTACCTCCACGCCCAGTGGGGGGAGTCTCAAGTAATCACCCCAGTCTTGCCGCTTATCTATCCACGATTAGTCAAAGACTAATCCATAACAATCAAGCTGCAGACGTGCAACTTGGTCACTTGACCTTTTGGGTGGAACGGGTGGTTATGCGTTTCTCACAGGCTGCAGCCCCCTTTCAGTGACATGAAGTGAGCCTCCGGACCGCTAATAATGGGATTCTTGGCATTTTTCCCTAATGCCTGCATTTACGCGAGCCCGGCGGTACTTCATGGAGTTTGCAAAGCTATAATCTATCGCAAAATCTCAGTGATTTGGCGGTCGGTGGGACCGAAATTCTGTAATACTTGCTTGTGATTTGTTGGGCAGCAAGACGCTGCAAGGGTCCTGCTTGCCGCCTTTTCGGATACAAACAGATAGTGGATGTAACGGCCAGTCAATGTGCTATCCAACTGAGCTACACACCCCACAAAAGAGTACGATTCCAAGACAACTGCTGTCTTGGAATTAGCACATATAGACGACTGACTGACTTTGTGACACTTCGTCACACTTGCCCGTTCCACACCTGACGAATCTCATTCGGCAGCTTTGAATAGGTGGACGCGGGGTGCTGTCCCTCATGTAACCGGCACAGTATCTTATCTGACTTATTCCCCTGGCTTTGGCTTGGCAGTTACAGAGGAGGGCACAGCTCGTCTAGAGTACCGGGGGCAGCGAACTCCCCCCATCGCGATTCGAACTCGCGACCTCAGGGTGTCTTGGAATAGTGTAACGGCCAGTCAATGTGCTATCCAACTGAGCTACACACCCCACAAAAGGGTACGATTCCAAGACAACTGCTGTCTTGGAATTAGCACATATAGACGACTGACTGACTTTGTGACACTTCGTCACAGTGGATACATTCAACCTTAGCGTAACGAAAATGGCGCGATCAAAATATGCAACTAAGGTGGATGTGTAAGAGCTTGCAAAAATTGTCGCCGTTCGTGGATCACACCCTTGGGCACCTCACCTAGACGGCGGCGCAGACACCCGCGATTGGCTCTTGGAGCCAGGTGTTGGAACAGATCCGCAAGGTATAACAATTTATGCATACACTGAGTGGGTGGCTACCAAGTCGATAAGGTTCAATTCATAATAGCTAAGGATCATCCAAAAGGGAGAGGTGTGCGTGCGGGGAACGCGGGCTTTATGGTGTTGAGCCCGTGTGGTCACCAATCCGCACGCGATCCACATCTCCTGGAATATCCGACGATATTCCGTGTTGCGTGATTCCAACCAGGGTTGGCAATCTACCTATATCTACCTACATCATGTTCATGTAGGGTAGAAATTGATGCTTAGTCATCATCGCGATGTAGAGTAGAATCTAGACTACATGTAGGCTACATGTAGATTTCAGGTAGAAGCTTTCCCAGGACCCACTTATGTGGGTCCTGGCGGATGGTTCGCTCTCATCATTGGTCAATGTACATTCCCGTTCGGCGCTGACTCCGACTGAGCGGCGTATTCTTGTCACTTGTAGCTTGTAACTTGTATCAGGTACGTGGAATCTACCTACAGTCAGACCTCGCTATAACGATCCTCGCCTAGCCGATAACCTCGCTTAAACGATAGGTCCGGGCTGAAAATTTGGGTTTGCCTAACAACTAACGATAATTTTCGCTAAAACGATACCGATACAGTTTGGGCCAAAAAAATCGCTGATATCGTTATAACGAGGTCATCCTGCCCAATTTTTCGCTGCATTTCTGACCTTCCAGCAGCAAGATTAGGCCCATCCATCACCATGTGGCGCTAGATTTATACGTGCAAGCTTCCAAAAACATCATCTTTTACCACCTCGGTACATCACCCCCATTAAACTTCCACATATGGACAATGTATCATGAAGATAATATCAAAAGGAGAAAGAAATAAGAAAATTGGGCCTTTCTTCAGTTCTTCAACAACGTATGTGCCGTAACATGAGGTTTGTGCTTGCAAAAAAAATGTAGCGTCTCTATATAGGGTATGTGCGCCATGTGTCCACGTGACCCTCACCTGGACGATATCTCAATATAACGATGGCTTTTTTGCGAACTGTGCGATATCGTTATAACGAGGTTTGACTGTACCTATATTTTGGGCAGTTCATGTAGGTAGACGTAGGCCCCACACGAGGTCATGTAGAATAGGTAGATGTAGATCTATGTCTACCTACGTAGAAATTTTTCTACATCCCGTAGGTAGATTGCCAACCCTGATTCCAACACCAGGCCATCACACTTGGAGCCAGGCCACCACATACCCGTACCTATTCTACATAACCGGTCCGGTGTTGTAGGTACATATGTACATAATCGCACAACACGGAATATCCTCGCCGCTCGGATCCAGGAATTTTGGTTTACACGGGGTACACAATGAGGCGAATTTGCATGCCAGGGAGGCGAAACTGAGTATGTACAATCTACAAAGTCCTGTTGGTTGATAGGGCCACTTGACAGCATGCCTCGCCGTCTCCAGGCGCTGATATATTCAAATGAGTGGTATACCAAGTACAAGTCTGGTCAATGATCACACCTTTGAGACTCAACCAACAAGCTCTAAATATATAATCTAATCGCTTGCTGGGACCATCCAGCCATCCAGTTGTGCCTTCTGACGCCATTCAACTGCACCGTCGCTAAATGCTTGTACCCATTTTTGTATCGCACTGGTCGCTCGCGCAGCGGAAGCGGTTTTTACACTCCGTATGTCATGTGACTCCAATTGAGGTGAAGTACTCTGTAATCTGTGACGCCATCTTCTCTTCTTCTCGCGATCTACTAGCCATCGATTTCGGCCTGCCAGGTACTTGACACTGTGTTCGACTCCAAGATTTCGAGGCGAGACACGTTTCACTGGTCTATCGAGTGGTGGTCCGGCGAAGAACACAACTCGACCAGCAACGTCTTGTTGAAATGTCTGGCGAATGCTTTTGTAAAGCGTGTCGTTAACACTTTCAAGAAGGGTATACACCTCGGGTGGTCGAGGAGGATTATATATGTTTTTAGCCGAAGTGCCATTGGATTTCATTTGAGTCCGTGTATGCGCATGCTGTTGATCATACTGCACAGCGCCATGATTTGTCACAGAGTGATTATGATTGTACGAGGAAATCGGCTGAGAGTGCATGGACGCCTTGCTCGCATAGCCTGCCTGCTGCTGCTGACACTGTATCGGGCGTAAACTCACCTGAGAATCTGATATTGCTTGAGGGGGGTGGGGGACGGGAACTGGTGTCTGCTGCACGTGTTGACCAATAAGACCTGAGGTTGCTGAGCTAAATCGGTCCGCTGGAGCTACACTGTGTTGAGCGAGGCTCGGTGGTGATGATTCAAAACAAGGTCCGGCAAACCCGCCATAGTGATTCTTCGCAATGAAATCCACGGGCATGTTGGAGGTCAAGGACGATTCAGAATGGCGCGGAACAGGTCCGGAGGGTATGTCCGGTGACGGTGTAAGCTCAGGTGGAGGAGAGTCCTGTCAAACTCCGATTAATCAAAATGTTGACAATATGGCATAGTCAATACGGATAGATAAAAGTAGGTCGATGCTCTTCCATCGCACAAGTTCATAAAGTAGTTCGAAGGGCAAGATGAGCGATGGCAACTCACGTTCATTTCAGGCGGCCGCCGGTGTACAGCGCCAATAATTGGGGGTGCGTTCGGGCTGCCCCAAATAGGTCGAGGAAGCTCGTCACTTGCTTTTGCATCTTCACGCAGCAGATGTTTAATAGGGCTCGGCACTTTCCTGACACGACGAGGCGCATCAAACAGATCCATCTCATAATCCTTGTCTCGTACTTCGTCGGGAACACAGCTTGCCCATGTCTTTATCTTATTGAATCGGAATTTTTCTTCATTATACCGTGATTCACAGATATAAACCGACTTATCGGATGGGAGCCCTCTTGGTCGACCTTTGTTGAACCGAGTGACAAACATGACAAAGCAACGATCAAGCAGTTCACTCGTCTGGTGATCCCTATACTGGCCGGTTTTCACCACCTCGTGCTCAAAAAAATGTTTCTCGTACCGATGGACTGTCTGCTCCGGACGGTAATACCAACACGCATTGAGCCATTGCTGCCCTGCTCGGTCTTGCCACACCCTGAAGATCTGTGCAATAATTGGCTTCGCAAGATCATTGGCATTTCGTATATGAACCCAATCGCCTGCAATGTGTCTCAGTTATTCCGTATGATCCCAAATAAGCAGATACTGTACGTAACTCACCAACTTTCCAAGTCTGGCCATCGTATTGCACTTCGGACAACGCTAATTTACCGTCCTCATCCCTGAAGTTCTCATCTGGCTTAGCTTTCTCCTGCTCAAGCAAAATTCTGGATTGCATTCGCAGTTCCGTGGCCGCTTCATGTACCGCACTATCGTCTTCGTTGTAGATCCTGGCGTTCTCAAACATAAGCTCAAGATCTTTTTGTAGCTCATCCACGTCGCAGTATTTCTTTCGCTTGGCCTTTCTTTTGATATTGTCTAACGCAATTGGCTTGTGGATGATTGAGTAATAGTCTGGCATTGTCACCTTGTCAGGCAGCTTTTCGAAAGGCAAAACCATCAGATTCCCTTCGCGATCTTTAAATCTCCTTAGTCCGCGAAGTATGGACGATATCCGAGCTTCCATCGGCGTCTGTACCATGGGCGGCCGACCCCTCCTTTTGTATGTTTCATCGTCCAGGTCATCCTCTCGTTCTTTGCGCACTGCCAATCCTTTGTGACGAGGGTCTCGTCTAATTCTCCGTTTTCGATTTCCGTCATCTTCGTCCGTTGAGCCACCGTCTTCCTCCTCCCCTTCCCCTTCGTCATCGTCATCGTCGCCCCTGTCGTCGTCTCCAGATCTCTGGATAAATTCTTCCATGGGAGGCAGATCTCCGAGATGAGGCAATTTGGCATCATCAGAGGAGATACTCCCCTTTGCAGCTAGCTTTCCTAGTTCGCTGCCGAACACGTCGCGCAGACGAACGGCAGCACTGAAGATTGGCGCTGATGGGCGGTTGTAAACCTGCGCATTGTGACAGATTTGTGCAACATCTTTGACAAATTCTGAGAACGTGGAATATTGCTTCTTTTGTATCTTGCTCTAAGCAGATAGTTAAGGGGCTGCTACAAGTCATCAATTGGGAGCGAGAACTTACTCGAATCGTGCTAAATGCGATTGGATGATTGATGACGTCAAAATAGTCAGGCAGCACTCGTCGATTCGGAATCCGCTGAAATCCTGCTGCCAGATCTTCACCACTTCGGCGAATGTTAGCGTTGCTCTCGATGTGGTAAATCGCATGTGGGCAAGATAGAATTCACTCTTCCTGTACGCTGGATAAGTAGGTCGTTAGCGTTTGAATATGTCGGAGCGCATCATGTTCTTCGCCCTCGGGAGCCTCAGACTCGGAGCCGGGATGCCCGCTAGGTGAATTATCCTTGACTGCAGCATCTGGCTCGCCGTCTTGAGCTTTAATGGAGCCTGCAACGTCGCACATGGAACCGTCGTCGTGCATTGACATTCTTATATTGAAGAATGATTTTTGGACACTGGAAAAAATGTAGCCTAAGCCATTTGGACCTTTATGGAAGATTGCATTTGCACATAGACTTCAACTTCGCGAAGCACATACGTGGTAAGCGCCGAGAGTGGCTGACTCATCTCGAGGTGTCTGGGGAAAAAATCACACAGCATGCCAGATCGGTGATCCTGTGATAAAGCACGTGATAAATTGCGCGATCACGTGACATCCGATAAAACGATATTCCGATATAACGATGGAGTTTTGGTCACTTTTCGTTATCGTTATATCGGGGCTTGACGTATTACGGCTACGATATATTCGCCCCACTCGTACAGCTTTACGGAGTAGGTCAAAGTACTCGGTTTGTGTCACCCACTAGATTACGGAGTATAGGTAGTGGGTGTCTTTTTCAAAAGTTTCACCCACGACTCACGAGTAACACTTTAGTAAGCTCACCAGAGGCCCTCGTGACTTCAACTGATGATTGAAAAAGTTCTCCTACTAGGTACATACTCCGTATGCGCTCTCTGCCCAACGGTGGATCTATGCATTCAAGACGAATTTCCATATCTTTGGGTCCAAAATATGCAATTAAGATGGCTTTGCAAGACTCTGCCAGTGCCAAGTGTGCTGCCGTTCGTGGATCACACCCGAGGGTACTCCGTCTCGGTGCCCAGTGTGAGGAGTCGGATATCCCTACCGACCCGACCAAAAGGTCAGAAGTTAGAACACTAATAAGCTTGTCGGAACCGTAAGGTTACTCCAATCTCATTGCATGCATAACCGAACAGGTGCGTAACGCACACAAACACAAAGGCGTATCTTCTCTCATGGGTCAATTGTTCTCTTATCTTGTCTATGTACAAAAGGGGGCGGAAGCCTCCTTTATTATTATGTTGTTGTGCTCGCTGTGTGGGCTTGTGCCCCACAAGCGAGGCACGTGCACCTGCCACCAATGCACGTGTACAACCTCTGTCCTGCGATTCAAACAAAGCTGATGAGAACCAGCTTAGTGGGGGATATATAGGTACACCGTACATGCAAACGACGGACAGAGCAGTTACGGGTAACCGTCACGACTCACAACAAATAGGGTCGAAAGAGCACTTTCACTGCTCCGAGTGCACTGCAGGACCAAAAAAATCGATACTGCGAGGCGAAGGTCATTATTGTGAGAAACGCATAACCACCCGTTCCGCCCAAAAGGTCTAGTTGTGACGGTTACCCGTAACTGCTCTGTCCGTCTTTGCATGCACCTATATATCCCCCACTAAGCTGGTTCTCATCAGCTTAGTGTTCTGACCTTTTGGTCGGGTCGGTAGGGATATCCGACTCCTCACACTAGTGACCAAGTTGCACGTCTGCAGCTTGATCGAGGTTATAGTGCATTGCCACCCCTGATGGCACAGGTCGTGACACCAATTAGATCCGAAGCTGCCGACTTCGGATTCTATGTGTTGGAATCGCAGGACAGAGGTTGTACACGTGCATTGGTGCACGTGCCTCGCTTGTGGGGCACAAGCCCACACAGCGAGCACAACAACATAAAGGAGGCCTCCGCCCCCTTTTGTACATAGACAAGAAAAGAGAACAATTGACCCATGAGAGAAGATACGCCTTTGTGTTTGTGTGCGTTACGCACCTGTCCTGTCATGCATGCAATGATATTGGAGTAACCTTACGGTTCCGACACTGATCAGTGGTTGAAATAACCGACAGGTTACTAGACCACAGATTCGCAAGGAATTTTCGAGGAGAGCAATTAGATCCGCCACGGCCGAAGGATTGCGCCTCTGTAGGAAGAGACGTCGAACCCGACTCATACCTGCGTTCGGACGACGACGTGCTATAGGAAGAAGACACAATAGCGAGAGCATCCGGTGCGCGCTGTTGAAAAGGTCGAATAACGCGGCGTTTAAGATATATTCTGGCCAAGCCACAAAGTTATCTTAGACGAAGGAGCCTTTGATCGATCAGTCAAGCTTTCAAGAAGGGAAGTCTTAACTGGCTTACCTTCTGCTCCGTCTTTCACGGAGAACTCGACCAAGCCTGTCGAATATCTCTTGACTATACCCGTCAGCAACAAGGACCTTCCCCCCTGACAAGTCCTTATACCCGAAAACTGTCAACTTTTTGCCTGTTGAACACGACCACTTCTCACAATGGATCAACAACCTGATCTTACCAGTGAGACCAATCTGGAGGCCGAGCCTCTCGCCGCTTCAATTACAGAACAATTGATTGAAGCGGAATTACCTCAAGATCTACAAGAATATTTCGAAGACGGCTACTTCACAGCTGGATGGAAAAGACAACACATGGATATCGACCAGGAAAAAGCGACGACTATCGACGCGAACAATCGAGTTGCATATCTTATGAGGGACTATACTAGACGAAATTTAAAGGGGTTGGAATTGACCGTTATATTTCGCGAGGACTTTGAATTCTGGAATGAGAAGTCTTTCAACCTCATCAGCAACGCGATCATAAGAGAGTTCCGCGAGTTTCTCATCACGAGACGTGTGAATATTGCAGTACGACGAGGATTGAAAATCCCAGTCGCGTTTGCACGAGCCGTTGAGGAAGACAATGGTGCAGAGGACCGGCTAGCTCAAAGGCGGTCTGCTAAAATTGAGGCAGTAGAACTGATGGAGATGGAAGAAGTGAACCGAGTGAGACTTCGAAGGTCCGAGGCAATTTCACCACGACAAACGCAACAACTGTCCCCTGTGGTGGCTCCAAGACCCACCTCGTTCCCGAGATTTCTGGTGCACACTCAACAAGCCCGGCCTGCCCCCGGAACGGATCTTCAACCGCCTCTTGCTCACCGTCATCTACGACAACTTCCGCCCAAGGTGACGGAGTCACAAATCCCGTCGACGTCTGAGAAGAAGAGCCTGCATGTTCTTCGTGTGCCGCCCTTGCAGTATTGCCCTGTTCCGACGCAACCTCAGCCTGTCCCTCGAGAGAAGCTCCTGCCCCCTCAGCTTCCTCATCAGACGCCCATGCCGACATCCCGAACAGAGATTCGGCCGACCCTCCTTCACCAAGATCCGGCCGGCAATCCTCACGTCAAGATTACTGCCGGCTCACATCACAAGCCTGAGAGTACCCCCGTGGACAAAGCTGTCACAAACCCCGCCAACGAGATGCTCACCAAACCTCGTCACGGTACCCCTGGAGAAGAACATTTCTCCGACCCTCTGAAGAGCGCTGCTGTCCGCCCCTGTGATGAGCTTGAAAAAGGTCATGATCAAGCCCTCGGCAAGGGGGCTCCTGCTGATGAAGAAGAACCCTCCCACGACGAAGATTCGGCCGATGTCGAAGAGTCTGACGATGTCATTGACGATCAAATGGGGAGAATTAAAGAGACATTGCGAGGGGAGTTTGCCCCTGCAACATATATACTTTCTTCGGTCCAGGGATCTTTCTGGTCACCGCCCGCTCCGAAGCTTTTGACGAACACCGTGACACTGGTGGACCATTTGTTTACAGACTTCGAAAACTACTTCCGACTGGTGGAAAGACTGGTCCCATGAGGGAACTCCTTATATACGATCGATAGGGTGGTCGCGACGGTGGTCGCGATATGCAGTTGGAATGGACGCGTTACGTGTTTTGGTTTGCGTTTGCCTTCGTGTTTTACTTCACACTTTTTAGATGATACGCTCATTGTTTGGAGCTTTGGGATCTACTTGGATTCACTTGGATTGTGTTCGTTTTTGGTCACAACTGCGATTCCTCTCTCTTCCATAAAAGGGAAGACTGCGAGTGTTGGAATCGCAGGACAGAGGTTGTACACGTGCATTGGTGCACGTGCCTCGCTTGTGGGGCACAAGCCCACACAGCGAGCACAACAACATAAAGGAGGCTTCCGCCCCCTTTTGTACATAGACAAGAAAAGAGAACAATTGACCCATGAGAGAAGATACGCCTTTGTGTTTGTGTGCGTTACGCACCTGTCCTGTCATGCATGCAATGATATTGGAGTAACCTTACGGTTCCGACACTATGTGTGACGAAGTGTCACAAAGTCAGTCAGTCGTCTATATGTGCTAATTCCAAGACAGCAGTTGTCTTGGAATCGTACCCTTTTGTGGGGTGTGTAGCTCAGTTGGATAGCACATTGACTGGCCGTTACACTATTCCAAGACACCCTGAGGTCGCGAGTTCGAATCGCGATGGGGGGAGTTCGCTGCCCCCGGTACTCTAGACGAGCTGTGCCCTCCTCTGTAACTGCCAAGCCAAAGCCAGGGGAATAAGTCAGATAAGATACTGTGCCGGTTACATGAGGGACAGCACCCCGCGTCCACCTATTCAAAGCTGCCGAATGAGATTCGTCAGGTGTGGAACGGGCAAGTGTGACGAAGTGTCACAAAGTCAGTCAGTCGTCTATATGTGCTAATTCCAAGACAGCAGTTGTCTTGGAATCGTACCCTTTTGTGGGGTGTGTAGCTCAGTTGGATAGCACATTGACTGGCCGTTACACTATGTTATGGATTAGTCTTTGACTAATCGTGGATAGATAAGCGGCAAGCCTGGGGTGATTACTTGAGACTCCCCCCACTGGGCGTGGAGGTACTTAAACGGCTAGGAGGGCATTCTTGTCCTTTCTCTTTCTTTCCTCCTTAGTTTTATTGATAACCATTTCCTCTCGCGCATACATCCAATATCCGTGATGAACCCTCACATTCTAGTCCTTTTGGTCCAGTGGTAGTTGGCAGTGCCCTGGCTCAGCCGTGGCATTCAGGAACTTGTCCTCCGTACAATGCGTATTCTTTTGTTGTGTTATGGATTAGTCTTTGACTAATCGTGGAAAGATAAGCGGCAAGCCTGGGATGATTACTTGAGACTCCCCCCACTGGGCGTGGAGGTACTTAAACAGCTAGGAGGGCATTATTGTCCTTTCTCTTTCTTTCTTCCTTGGTTTTATTGATAACCATTTCCTCTCGCGCATACATCCAATATCCGTGACGAACCCTCAACAGTTGTCTTCCATGGCGCAACGGAGTTGGGCACCTCAGCCAGACGGGAGGTGCTAGATGAGGTGGCACTCCCAACGTCACTTTTTCCATTACAAATTCCAGTAGCTGTTATGGATTAGTCTTTGACTAATCGTGGATAGATAAGCGGCAAGCCTGGGGTGATTACTTGAGACTCCCCCCACTGGGCGTGGAGGTACTTAAACGGCTAGGAGGGCATTCTGGTCCTTTCTCTTTCTTTTCTCCTTAGTTTTATTGATAACCATTTCCTCTCGCGCATACATCCAATATCCGTGATGAACCCTCACAGTAGCTAACACCTAATCCTAACCTTAACACCTAATCCTAACCGCTAACCCTAACTAACCCTAACCAAGATTAACTGAAAAAGTGGGGCGGGGAGTGCCACCTCGTCGGGAACCTCCCCAGACGGCGGCGCAGACACCCGCGATTGGCTCTGGAGCCAGGCTATCACAGTTAAGGTTAGGGTTAGGTGCGAGCCAATGGAATTTGCAATGGGATCGTTCCGCACTGTGTAAAGCTTGTCGTGGTCGCTTGGTCGTGGTGGTGGGGCAGTGAAACGTGGTCAGGCCTGCCGCCTGCGTTGTCACGATCACACCCTAATTGTTGCACAAAATGTGGGCGCAGCCGTCTGGCCACTGTTCTGTGCTTGTATATGCCCCTATATACCCTGCGATACTAATGCCCGCCATCGGCCCCGGACGACACACGAATCCAATGGTGCTGGCTCCCTTGGACTTCATTTAGTCAAATATACAAACACCATAATGCCCCTCAGTTTGCTCAACGGGTTATGAGCCCGGAATCTCGCTGGCATTGGCATATGAACTTGACTCCGGCAGCTGTCGCTGTCGTCAGATCGAGCTCTGAGAGGGCAGGGCAGGGGTGCGCAGGTTACCGCCTTTGAGATCATGACCGGAGGTTGCCTTTCAAATCCCTAGCCCGAGAGGCGCAAGATGGAGAAGACACCACAAATCCTTTGAGAGAGGCCCAGTGTCAAGACTAAGGAGGTCACAACGGAGTGAAGGCTGAGGGCAACATGTCAAAGGTGGGTGTCGATTGCTTGAAGGTTTTAATCTCTGGCCCTCTACCATACATGTGCGAGGCCCTGTCTCTTTATCATGTCAGGGACAGTGTGTTGTGGGACTGGACAAGTGGCAGGGAGTGGGTCCACAAGAAGTCAGAGATTGCGATGGGAGGAGGTATAAAGAGACAGGGCCTCGCACATGTATGGTAGAGGGCCAGAGATTAAAACCTTCAAGCAATCGACACCCACCTTTGACATGTTGCCCTCAGCCTTCACTCCGTTGTGACCTCCTTAGCCTTGACACCCAGCGACAGGGACGACTACTGGAAAGGGCGAAAGAAAGACGTCCACCAACCGACTCACAAGCCAGCAACCTGATTGAGAAGATCACGAGAAGATCATGGTTGAAATCCTTGTGTAAGTAATGCACGATCGTTCCACCCCAGCGCAGTCTCTCAGCTTCGAGAGACTTCACCTTCTCTTTAATAGGCCGGCGCACAAGAACTCAAAATCATCAACAGATCAGCCGACTACCTTCAGAGGAAGACACTGCACGACCCAAATCGCACGAGGCACGATTGTCTGAGCTAAGTCATGAGAGAAGACTTGAGTCAAGTAATAAGCCGAAGAAAGAAAGTAGTCTTCGCGAAACAGTCCGCGCCACAGAGATAGAGGCTATCGAGAGGAAGGTCGGCGCGCACTGAAGAAATTCAGAGACTAAGGCAAAGGGTCAGAATCAATGAGAACAATCTGCTTAAATTTTTGCGGAATGTCGTACACGAGTACAGATACGACGCAACCAAAATACGGCATCATAGATGCTCCTACTTCGGAAACTATTTTCAAAGCTACTCTTTGACAGCTATTCAACAATCTTGCAGCTACTCTGCAAAAATTGCCATTCCTACTTCGAAATCGAGTTTCCGCACCCTCCGCATCCGACTCGATTTTTCGCTTTCAGCTCTCTACCTTCGCACTCTATACTTTGTTAGGTTTCTTCGCCACTCAACATCAGTCTCGCCTCTCCGCCAACTGTACGAGTTGTCTAGCTCAACTGCCACAGTGACGCTGATAGGGCAGAACGGGAGTATTGGAGCTGGAGTGCAGCGAAGGCATACCTGTTGCTGGAA
Source organism: Claviceps purpurea (assembly GCA_029405325.1). NCBI lineage: Eukaryota > Fungi > Ascomycota > Sordariomycetes > Hypocreales > Clavicipitaceae > Claviceps > Claviceps purpurea. Next base: position 3,119,072 of record CM055782.1, on the reverse strand, counting down.
TACAGTGGAAGCACAAACTCTGGTAAGCTACATTAGATCGAGCGCACACAGAACAGAGCACCTCAGTGTAACTGTACACAGTGAAACTGGGACTCCACTCACGGCTGCTGGGGCAGCATGGAGGTGCTGACCGGCATACACCTATGCTGGAGGAGCTTATTATGGTACGGTATATTCAGTGATTCAGTGTAAGTTGATATGGTACTGAATGTCAGTACAGTACTGTATCACACACACACACACACACACACACACACACACCGGAGCATAGCTCCTGGGGGAGTAGTGGTGTTACTGCTGGGACAGCATGCATATGCCAGCTTACAAGTTACAGCACATATACGCTGAAGTGTAGCTGCTGGGGTTTAGAGGGTAGAAGTAGAACACTTGGGACCTTTTGGAGAAATCGCGACGTCATTTACGGTATTTATATAACACAGCAAAATGCTGAATTCTGGAAGCTCTCTAGAAGCTTTTTCTGCTGACAAGCTTCTCAAATCATCGACATCTCTTCGGCCTAATGTGTTCGGGAGCTACATATGACATTTCGAATCTTGTGAGAGACCAGCACCGACATCGATTTATTGGATTTGGGCCTCTATGCGAAGTACAGAGACAAGTACTTTGAGAGATGCCATATGAAGTTCTAGGAAGCATAGGGAGCGAGCTACTGCTACGGGAAGCATGTCTTATTTCACTTTACCATAAGGCGTCGCTTTTAGCCTCTTCTTTACATCATGGTCGCAAATTATTCAACTTCATTACGAATCAGGCATACTGTTAGGGTTCAAGGGGTCTAACGGAGTGAAGGTGCATATGAGCAAGAGCCCGCGAGATAGTATTGAGCGAGCTACAAGATAGGGGTTAGTGGAAGACGGTTTCGATCTCTGGCCCCCCACAGTACATGTGAGCGGCCACCGCTAGCAAATATTCCTCTCGGTGCGCTTGCAAGTTGCCACTCCATACGTATACATGGATCAGATTCTCAAGCACATACCTATACAATTGTACTCGAGCATATCGATGCAAATGAGCGTCAATTTTCGATGCTTAGCTGTGAGTTTGATATGTAATGAGCGCTTTGATTCGCTTCATTCGCAAGGCCCATCTACTTGATGTTGGTGCTCGTGCTCGTTGAAGCTTTACTATACTCTAGTCGGAAGCCGTAATTAGATGCTTGCTACACTGTAAAGCCCGGGGCTATAAGAGCAGCACTCGAATATCGCCTGATGTTCTTGGGAATCCCAAGTATGCAGCCTTCTGGTTACTTGCCATATACTGCTCCTCTTTGCGCGTTTCGCGTTCCCATTTCTCGAAATCTTGGCAGAACATCTCGGCCGCTTCCGCAGTTATTTTACGAGCTAGAGGGGCATTCTGGATTTCGCTGATTCTGTCATTGGCATCCATCACAGCAGAAGGGAGAAAGTCATCTAGTCGTTCACTCGCCAGGCTGACGGCATGTTCGGTAGGATCCAGCTTGATGATAGTCGTGCCATCGGCTCTCTCAAAGAATGCCGGCTCAAGACCGGAACCCAGACGGAAGAATTCGTACTGACTATCAACAACCTTCGATGCCTCGTCTTCGACTTTTAGCCTGAGTTGGGCAGCACGCCGTTGTGTAAAATTAAATGCACTAAGACATTCTTCGGCCAGTTTATTGACGTTGATGGTGAAGATAGAGCCTTTCAAGGGTGTCATCATATCGGCCATGTTCTCACACACGGATAAATATGGCTCGAGAGCACTAGACAGGACTAGCTCGAATTCTGATTCTTTGTTTGCATGGGACGTCAGTGACGAGTCAAAAGACTGCATGATAAGTCTGAGCTGCTCTAGGGCGTTCATGAAGAATTTCGGGGGGGCCAAATCAACAGAAACACTTTGTGATTCGCCTTGCACAGAAGCAATGACATCCTTAATCAATGAGCGGAATTGCCGTATAGCTTCTGATTCCAAACCCCGAACAGACTCAGATACGTTCGTTGTTGAGCCGAGTAGGTTATCAAATACTGTTCGGTAGAAGCTCAGTAGAGTTGCTAGTTTGTAAGCCGGAACGATCTCTTCATTTGTTTGTATGGCTTGTTCAACGCGCTGTTGTAATTGTCTTGTTATGCCAGACAGGTTCTTATCAACGAGATCACCAAGCGTCTTGAGCGCGTCGAACTCGCTTTCAAGCCCTGTCTCATTCGCTGCAAGCTGCCAAACCTCGGTATTCTTGCAAGCATTGACCTCTTCGTCAAGTTCTTCACCTTCCGACACGAAGAGAATCTCTAGCGCCTCGCGCTCGCTGACCGTCGCTGCATGCACCCATGCTAACATATCTCCTACATGGCGCATTGTGTCATAAGCTGTGAGGTCAATCGGTTTAACAGTGTCGTTGACTACACCGGATGAAGATGTGCCCGTCAAGGCAACATGGAAGGCTTCCGTCATTATACGTTCTCTGGCTTCGGAGAAAGAGTTGATGCAAGTTTTAAATAGGGATGGCCGTTCTGCAAGAACTCTCAGAGCGCGCCGAACGGACGAACTTATTTGCGGATAATCAGTATTGAGAGTCTTAAACTCCCGCTGTAGCCAATTGTACAACTTATGGAACCCAAGATTGAGGTGTTTAGATGCTTGCTCCATCAGATCAAGGCCAAATGTCTGCTTTTCAAGACCTAGTAGTAACTCGCAATCCTGAGTAATTGTCCTGGCTTTGTACAGTGCGATGTAGAAGCGATAGTCGAGCGGCTCAGCGGTCGATGTTAGAGTCGCTAAGTCGGCTTCAGTCATGACCAATCGGTCTTTGAACGCCCTTAGGATGTCTTGCCTGTTGCGAAGAAGATCCCGCTCCTTCAGGAGTACCACGGCGTCCTTGAGAATGGATGACGTTTCACTCTGAGCTAGTTCAACCTGTGACTTCATGTTTTCATATTCTGTGTTCAATGTGTCAAGGACATCCCTGACGTGAGAAAGTTGCTAGATCCAGTGTCAATATATTTCAAGGAGTCGAGTGCTGGTGGGTAAAAGTTCACACCTCTACGACCCGGCCGAATCGATCAATGACAAGCCCATTGCATTCCAAGACGTCTTTTTGGAGCTCTAAACGAATTTTACGTCTGGATTTCGCGTCGTTCGGCAACATACGTTGGTCAAACAGAGACAGAGTGTCCCGGAATTCCGAATCTGAGAAAGACATTGAAAGCACCGATGTGACTTTTGCTGAAACGGAAGTCAGGTTCGCAAGCGAAATTGCCGAATTGAAAAGACCCTCATCTGGAGGTTCGGTGTTCAATACCTCCATCTTGAGACGTATCTTGCTTTTCAAGCTCTGCCGAGCAGCTTGTTGTATTGCCCGTAGATGTTTGATGAGTACAAGTGAAACACTTCACTGCTTGTGATGGTCTAGCTCCGAGAGCTAATCGCGGGTGTCTACGCCGCCGTCTGGGCAGTGACTCGTAGCCATGCGGAGTAGAAGTGGAGCTTTTGATACGACTACATACCTAGGTACGCACAATGTACATATTCCGTATGTACCACCCCTATTGATGAAGGAATGAAGCGAGAGGTGCTCGGAATGCAACATTTTCTTCGTGTTCTTCATGAGGATGGAAATCCCCCGAGGGTATCACTGGTAGTCCGACCGGTCGCTTTCCACGGACGACCATTACCAGTACCCCATTCCGGTTAGTGGTTACCGGTTAGGGGTTAGTGTTGAGTATGGAAATACGCCTCAAGGATTTTGGCAACTGCCTCAACGCTTTACCCGATTTGGACGCCGCGACTCACCGATACAAACCTGCATGTCGAGGTACTTCTCTCGATACATTGGAGTATGTTGCAGTTTTTCTTTCACGTATCCCGCCGTACAATTTTGTGCGCATAGATACTTCTCTGAGATTCTCGATGCCAATCATAGCCAAGTTCTCACATATAATTTATATAGTAGATAAAATTATATATATATATGTCATTTAAGACGCAATGCACGACGCCTCGCACGAGAAACCGCGTGTGCTCAGCATTTCAGCAGGCTAATCAGCGGCGCACATCCCGATTGAAGACGGAATCTTCAGGGCCCTCATCTCACCTCGTGGGCGACGCCCGTCCGAGCTTTCAAAACATGATATGCGACAGCCTCAAACAGAAATAAATAGGCCATCTTTCGTTTCCATCTAGCCGCAAGAGAAATGCCGCCTCATGTTTCTATTGTCGCGAAATTCACTAAGGTAATCAGGGTCTTCTCATTGCATCGTCCTCCCAGGAGACCCCAGCTCAAAGACAGGCGGCGTGCCATGCGCCGTTGCTCATGATAATGAAAAGAATATCTCAAAAATTATAATCAATGATGACGGAATCTTTACGCACTATAACGAGCTCTTTCATACAGCTCAAGTCGTGATGAAATGCCTCGAGAAGCGAGGGGTAGGTTCTCTGGATTGGCCGTCGCTTAGCTCCGACCTTGACCCCATCGAAAACATGTGGTCTCGCCTGGAAGAGCAATTTTATTAAAGAAATCCTAAGATGGAATATATATGAGTCCCAGAACGCTTTTAAGGTACCTCAAAGAGATCGCAATGGTGGTGTATGAGGAAACTGAGATAGAGCTCGTTTATGGGCCTCTCGACAGCATGCCTAGCCTCTTCCGGCGGTGATAGACTTCGGCGGGTGTACACTAAGTGCTGATTCGGCCATTCATCGATTTCATTGAGACTCTACAGTACTCACGCAATCGGGTACATATCTCTAGCATGCGAATTTGCCTGGATACGTACGGAGTATAAGTGAAGTTATTGAGTGCGATGGTGAAGAATGAGAGGAAGTACCTCTAGAGTACAGGTACAAATGATTTTGTTCGTGAGTTACTTCCACTTCCAAATCGGGTAAAGCGTTGAGGCAGTTGCCAAAATCCTTGAGGCGTATTTCCACACTCGTTAGTGTTAGAACTTAGGGGTTAGTGGTTAGGATTAGGTGTTAAGGTGGTGAATTGGTAATGGTCGTCCGTGGAAAGCGACCGGTCGCGTTTGCGTTGTCACGTTCATTTGTCAACGTCGCACATCATGATGGGACCCTCGACCTGCAAAACGTTTGCCATGCTGATGGCTGAAGAAGTCCCTGGTAAGGCAGATCATCGACTAGATAGCTAAAGATATCAACTAACCATGACTTCAAGGACTACGGTCAGCCACTCCTCCGAATCCAAGACCCCCTCAGTGCGTCCGTAATCGCAACCTCCGTGCTCGGCCTCGCAACTCATTCCACAGAAGTACCGCAGTTTCAACCCTGTTTTCGAGTTGCTGTCAGTCATATAGGCTTTAGCGTCGCGGCAGAAAGCGATCCCGATGTGCCTCAACCGTCCCGTCCCATGAGCCATGACGACACGATGGTAAACCACCTGTCGCAGAGTTCCTCGCTGCCAAATCCGCTACAGCCCGTCGTTGCGGCGTAGAGGCAGCCGATGCGCCGCCGTAGCCGATTTTCGAAGCCAAGCCAACGTCACTGACTCACAGTTTGTAAGTCACAAGGCAGAGACATTGCGTGTCTCGAAGAAACAGGAACATCACGCGAGGTCGCGGAAGAGACAAGGGGAGATCACGGCCGTCCTCATCTGTGAAGGCTGCGAGAATCAGTGGCTCGGCATCGCAGGATCTGACCACGTACAGTGAGGACGGTGAAAGCGAGTAATCCATACCGGCTACGCAAATGATCGAGTAGGCGCCTGGGCTATTTGCCCAGTCGCGAATGTGTCATGGTTCAAAGTAATGATCGAAGACACCGGTGGTGTATCATTTGAGCGAATTGAGTTGCGTCGAGCCTCAAAGCCCAAAGCGAATGTGTACTGTTTGTCATTCTAATTCCCACTGTAACTCGGCGAGGTACGAAGCAGCCTGAGAAATGTGGAGCATTTTGGCAAAAACAGTTCGCCGAGTAAACTCGTACAGTTCGCGGAGTAACGCTCTTTGGCAACTGCCTCAACGCTTTACCCGATTTGGACGCCGCGACTCACCGATACAAACCTGCATGTCGAGGTACTTCTCTCGATACATTGGAGTATGTTGCAGTTTTTCTTTCGGCCGGGATACACGTACTCGTGGGTGAAACCCTTGAAAAGGACACCCACTTAGGGTTGGCGTACGTAATGGGAAATATCTAAGTTCGGAACATTAGTTACGGACTGAATTGCGTCCGAAACTGAGATTACTGCATTTTTTTGGGCCCACTTAATATTTTTTTTGGGCCAATCCCAGATATCCTCTGGGGTGGCCAGTGAGTCTGACGCAACCTTTTCATTGTGCTTCATTATGATATCATCAGGATATGATGGCCGGGGCTTTGCCCATGCCTCAACAACATAGGTGTCAATTGTTCATAGGTGTCAATTGTTCAGGATAGCTTGTTCAATGTGAATCTTCTGATATGGTGCGACGGGATCGGGCAACTCACCCAGATGGCGGTGTTGACACCCGCGATTGGCTCCTGGAGCCGGGCCATCGCAGATGAGGAGTAAACAATTCATTACACAAATGGCTCAGAATAGAAATACCAACGATCGCCTTCATGACAAAGGGCTACACCGCACTTATCGCAACGGTCATTCAAATGAGATCGCGGCTATGTCCTAATTTCCGTCAATTAAACGCCCAAGGCCGAATTTCCATTGTTTTGAGCTCGATGACTGAGAGGCGTAGGGTAGGTACGCGAGTGACGCGTCACGCGACGAAGCATTTTGGAGCTCCTGTTTTTGAAACCTCCATGTCACTCCAAGTCGCGATCAACGAGTAACTTCACCGTCACATAAAGTGAGCCTCCGGACCGTCAATGGGATGCGGCAATCAGGTGATAGGGCTACTCAAGATATGCGCGATGCGGCGATGATCGGAGACACGGAGTCGCGACTCGCGATATGTTAAGTGCAGATGGTCTGTCCAATAGGAAGCTAGAGATGCCCCTATAAGTGGGTCCCAGAGTTATGGACAGTGTCAGAATCAAGTCACAAACGTTTGAGGTGAAATACAGCATGTTGTACGACCGTAACGTTCCTGACGGTAATTTGCACAACCCTACACCCACTATATCTAGTGGGTGCGACTTCCCGATAACAGGGCCCCAATTCGAGAACGGAAAACTAGGTGCGAAAAATCCAGCTCTCACCAATTTTCGCCGTCCAACATCTCCAGGTCTACGACAATTGATCACAGAAATTTTTGGAGGCTGAATTAATTATCTATTGAGACTATTTAAAAAGAGCTCCCACTATATCTAGAAGGTGTGACTTTCCGAGAACAGGGCCCTTTTTCTAACACGGGAATACTTCAGTTTTGGTGGGGAACCCTCCTACTTGTTGGTCACGAAAGAACGGGCTGGGTCGTCAATTGCGCTTTGCATCCAAATCGTACCGAATTATAGAAACATCAACGCACGACTTGTAATTCATGGAAATGAGTATCATTTGGTAGTCTAAGTTGATGCTAAATCCATCCTCCAATAATTATCCGATCAATTGTCGCAGACGTGGAGGTGTTGAACGGCGAAAATTGGTGAGAGCTGGATTTTTCGCACCTAGTTTTCCGTTCTCGGGTTGGGGCCCTGTTATCGGGAAGTCGCACCCACTAGATATAGTGGGTGTCCTTTTCAAGGGTTTCACCCACGAGTATCCCGCCGTACAATTTTGTGCGCATAGATACTTCTCTGGGATTCTCGATGCCGATCGTAGCCAAGTTCTCACATATAATTTTATCTGCTACATATACATGTCATTTAAGACGCAATGCACGACGCCTCGCACGAGGAACCGCGTGTGCTCAGCATTTCAGCAGGCTAATCAGCGGCGCACATCCCGATTGAAGAGGGAATCTTCAGGGCCCTTGTGACGGTTACCCGTAACTGCTCTGTCCGTCTTTGCATGTACCTATATCCCCACTAAGCTGGTTCTCATCAGCTTAGTGTTCTAACTTCTGACCTTTTGGTCGGGTCGGTAGGGATATCCGACTCCTCACATTATATAACCTTGATCAAGCTGCAGACGTGCAACTTGGTCACTTGACCTTTTGGGCGGAACGGGTGGTTATGCGTTTCTCACAGATACCTACATCTATGTATATCAGGTATGTATGTACCTGTTCGCACTTATCGCAGGGTATATAGGGGCATACAAGCACGCCCACATTTTGTGCAACAGCACTCATAAATAAGCGCAACGCGGTGTCCACTGTCAACCTAAGCTTGTCGAAACGACTTTCCAAATGGGACTAACCTGAGTATAATACCAGAGGCAACATCGAACAGAAGTCCATCGGTAAGCGGCCTGGAATCCGGTAATCGGTAATTGCGAAGTCTTGTCGGGGCAGCTGATATAAAGCTATATAATCATTGCGGCGACTAGGGTTGAAGTCTGAAGATGCCCGAATACGTTGGTACACCGCTTTATGGAGGCGCCATTGTTTGCGATCTTCCAGAGAACTTTGCCGATGTTAGGTGCGTTGCAGCTACATCCTTTCCAGCTGCCGTCAGTGTTTGTGATGGCCATAACGCAAGTGTATCAGCGATATCTTTGGTAGCTGCTGACAATGAGACATGTGAAAGTAAACTGCGTCAAGTACCCGATACCCAGGAGGTCTGGATCGACAAGGACGGGTTCACAAGCATTATATTTGACATTACCGAACGAGTGGGTGGACCAGGTGACGGGCCTAAGATAGATGGCCATGCCATAACGACGCATCTTGAGGACATGGTGGGGTCGGACATTGATACAGTGAAGATTTGGAATACCGCAGAAACCGAATTCAATCGTCTCGAGTACGTTTTCTGAAGTTCCATACTGCATTCTTCACGTAACGCGCTCACAGCGCAACTCAAGCCCGGACTAATCACAAATGAATGCATCAAGCAGGTCGAAATACCCCGCATACACCCTTATCGCAACACAAACACCCAAAGCCAGTCACTTACCCGGCTCGGCACCAATGCCAGACTTCTCAGCTATCATCATGACCCTATTGCGCTTAGAAAAATGCAAGACCGACATCTTGATAACGATCAATGTCCCACACATACAAGGAGAATACAACGAGGAAGCCGTTGATCTTGAACTTGGCAAGCAAGGCAAACTGATTGGAGATGCCGTAGAGTATTCGGCTCGCATTTGGGAGACATTTAAAGTCAAAGATTGGGATCTCTTCGGAGATTCTTGAGCTACCTATGATTGGCCAATATGCAGGCATTCAGCTGAGGGACTGACCAATCGCATGAACATGACGCTATCAGAATTAAGCGTTCCCTCAGTCTTCTCCCTCGTCAACGCCCTCTACTTGAGTTAGATGCTATTGTGAAGACGAGAGCAATCGTCTCGAGCACTGCGGCATTGGCATCAAAAGTCGCTGCGAGTTATCCGGAGTAGGGATGGCCATCACAGCAGTCGATCAACTTCCATCGCCATTAGAATGTTGTTGACTTTCTTTTTGTGATCGCCTGATCAAGAGCATTGAAAGGCGTCGAGGAGAACCGTCTGTCACTACAATGTTCTGGCCGTCGCTATGGTCTCGAAATGCAAGTCAAGCGTCGTTAAATCCAGCGAGGCTGAAGCCGACGGATCCCGGTCGCATACGGGTGTGCATATGTCCCAGAATACATCGGTGTAATCAGTAAAGCGACACAAGGGCTAAAAGAAGTCAAATTGAAGTACATACAGCGCTCTTCTCGTATTCTAGCTCCTTGGCTGGGCCAGCCATTTAGCCCACCCTCTCATGGGCCAGCCTATACATCGTTTCTGATGTCAAAACTGGTTGCTTACATAATATGTGACCAGCACACGTACAATGTGGTTTAGTGATTCGATCAGATTGCGCCGCACACGGCCAAGTTTCTACTCACTTGACCGCTGCCATTCTCGCTTTCCTTTTTGGCAGCCCATGCCTTAGCAATGATTTTCAACAAATCCTGCTGCAAAATGTTGGAATTTGCTTTCTTTAGCAGCTGCATTTGCTCTTTGACAAACAATTGATAGGAGCTTTGACCCGGACCATCGTCGATATTTACCGTTCCTCGCGGCGTGGGCCTGATTTGTTCTAGTTGGCCTTTGCAACTTCCGCAACGTTGACGTTGAATGTCGATACTCTTTGAGTGTCGCTTATACTCTAAATGGCAGGAACCGCACTGCCATACATACTTAAAGTCGATCTCGTAGGAGTGCTTTGTTGTGACGTGAATGCCTCTTTCTCCGAAGGCAACAGAGCATTTGGAAGCCCAGGTTTTGAACTCTTTCCCGTGTGGCTTGTTTAAGATACCGCTTATCATGAAGGTCGCCAGATGACAGAACTCGTGCGCCAGAACATTGAGAAGCTTGAGCTCATTGTCGATGATCTTTTCGGCCAGATCAATTGACGCGTGATGAATGAATATATGAAGGACCTTCCCATCCGACTGTTCTTCCCGAACTGTCTCGCGTCGCCAATTGGCCCGACCTGCCGTTGTGTTTAGGCTTTTCGTCCAAGTTAGCTTCACGCCACCGGTGGTCCTGGAAAGCTCGGCGATTCGACCATCTGTCAGCTCTTCATCCATTTCGAAAAGAAAAGCCGATGCCAGAGACCGCTTCATTTCTTGAAAGGTTTCTCGACTCAATCTCGCCCTACTAGCATTTTTGGGGCCGATTAGCAAATGTGCTAGAGGCTTCGTTGAGCCCAAACTTGTGATCTGACAATCAGAGCCTCTGGAAGAAAAAAGATGTCCATCTAGATCACTGCCATAGTTCTTGTCGGATCGCGAAGATGCCAAGCGCATCTTCTCTTCCCACAGCTTTACAACATGGTCGACCTCATCATGTGGTGTCCTCAAGCCTTCCGACGGTGTGGTTTCTGAATCGATGAGGTCATACTGAAGTTTGCGTGAGATCCTGTTGGAATCTGGGATGACAGTATCGTCAATAGGATGGACAGATCCATCTTCAGCGTTCTCAAAAATGAGAGAAATCGACGATGCAGATACTGACAATGTTCCCGACACATCTTTGTGCGTCGGAGCCACATCAGTATTTGAAGAACCTGAAGAACTCGTTATCGTTAAGCCTTCTAGTACGGAGCTCTCATTTGCAGAAAACTCTTCGACAGATTGTTGTTTTTGGACGCGATGCCGGCGAGGTGATGCCTTCAACAACGATGCATTGTTTGTGCTTTGCGGTGCAAGGAAAGATCGAAGAGCGAGGGCGTCTGCTTTGACACAATTGACGATATTGTTTTCTGGAAGTCCGCGAGCCAGCAAAACGTGCGCCCGCTGTCTAGGTCCGAACGGTGGTAGAGGGTGCGAAGCGTTGTTCCATGAGCTATTTTCGGCGCTTTGGAAGTTCATCTCACCCAGATTCCATCTGGATGACTTAGCTAGCGATACGCCGGCCACGCCTTGCTGCTCGAACTCGCTAAATAGCCCCATTTTTGCCGGTGACTCTCTCATGATCTTTTGATATCGTGCCTGAGAACCATCATCATCTCGTCGACTCCACGGCTGGAGTAGAATGCTCGTTTCTTTGATGCTGCTTCTCAGACGACGGATCTTGTGATGGCACCTTGTAGGTGTACTATGCTTTAATACGAGGTTCTGCTTCAGTCGAGTAGTGGCTGCCGCCGCGTCATTCGTATATCGAACGTCAGAGATTACCTGGCTCTTGTGTTTCGACGACTCTATCCCTCCTGATTTGTCGCCGCCATTGAGTGAAAGTCTTCTCAATCGAGTCATGACGACGAGGATAGTGTTATGCGCTGCGTGTGAAGGGGACAGGAATGGCACAGGATGTGCCACGCTTGAGGTTGCTAGGTTTGAATTAGAACATGGCAAATTGAAGCTCAATGTGGTTGCTGGCGCGTGCAAAGCATACATACGGTTCATAAAAACCTAGTGGCTATTCTACGGAGTACCTAAGGTAGGTATTTTGTTTCGTGATATGAGGTAGGCACCATCGCCCTGTTGCCCCAGCAACGAGGGGTCCAGAAAACAAGCATGTCCATTACCTTGTGTGTACCTACGGTCTACATACATACATAGTACATACATACCTAGGTACCTAGGTACCTACCCTTCGCGGGCGACCCCCCATTCTGAGTGAGCTTACAGGGGGGGCTGGCCAGCTTACAGAAGGTCCACAATCTTGTGCACGGGCGAGCTCTTACCGGCCAACAAAAAACCGCGATTCTCTTGCACGCGTGAATATTGCCCACGCGTGAGCTTGTGCATCGCGCTGCCCTTATTATACTGCGGCTGTTTACTTGCAGAAACGAAGACGTGACGCCGCCACACAAGATTTTCACACCGCTGCCTTCAAGCCTCAGCGCTGTAAGACTGTGTTGGATACAAAGACAACCGGGAGTTCTCGATCTACGGATCCATCCAGTTCCTGGCTAGAAATAGTTACTGAATACCTGGGCAAGCTACAGCGAGTCTTGATAGAGTAAATTAATGATAGCAGTTACTGGGTATTCTACAAATACTAATGCATCTTATTTTCAGTGCCCACTGGCGATCAAACTTACACCAGATCTCAAGGTGACTTCTGATGAACTTGATGGTTGGCCTCAAAGCTGTGTGGCCTCACACCTTCCCTCTCTATCACCCTCTTCACGGCACAGCACCTGCCACACATAACGCACAACGCACACCCGACCGAAAATGTCTTCTTTCCGCCTCCCCCTCCTCCTCTCTTTTTGTTTAAATTTACACTCTTCGTTGTTGCAAGCTTTTCGAGGCTGAACCTCTGCCCGCTCTGACAATATCTCATTATGCTTCAACCTCTGGCCCCAGCTGAGACTGTGAAGCCTTCAATAATGCATCATACTTAGAGAGAACCAAATGGACATATTGATTCGGGCAGTCTTTCATTGCCAAATTCCAACTGCCTCATCTCGCACGCAAGCGACCTGGCTCAATCTCCGGACCAGTTTTCACAGTCAGCCCGAGGGCAAACGTCAGGCCCACGACATCGACAATCGATATTTCAGGATCCGTTCACACGGCACGCCGATGAGTGGAACCCCGTGAAAATTCTGGCTGTTGCACCTTGTTGTCTCGCCAGCTGTTGTTCGCGGCGAACATCTTAGCATCTGGGTCCGCGCCTGTGTATCAGTTATGCCTTACTACGCAGTTCACAGCCACCGCCAGGATCAGATCTGCTCCGTAGGTAGCCAGGTATGGCAGGCACATAATATATCTTGACGGCGACTAACTTAGGACGCACACCAGCGAGGGTGCATTTTCTCTATACGCCGCCAAAGTTTTGCCACCAATGCTCTATAGCTGTTAACTGTGGAAAAATGCAGTGACGCGAAGCTGTGCCAGTACGCGCCAAAGATAGGCAAAAGTGAAGGGTCTGCGACGCAAGTCACGTGGTCTCAGTTCCGTGCAATTCGAACATCGAACAAAACAGACAGAACATTCGGGGTCACGTGTGCGAAAAGAAATTGAGGATGCTGACCAATGGCAGCAAAAGAAGTCGGGAAGACTCCACACCATACCCTCCTTACCTCTCACTGAGAACTCGAGCAAAATGCAGTGACGCGAAGCTGTGCCAGTGCGCGCCAAAGATACCTAAGGCAAAAGTGAAGGGTCTGCGACGCAAGTCACGTGGTCTCAGTTCCGTGCAATTCGAACATCGAACAAAACAGACAGCAAGGGAGTCGAGATCTATTCGGTGTACTCACCGATTTTTGAAGCGAACTGGGTTACTCCTATCCGGGAGTTCATGACAGCGCCAGTGCGGCGCAGCAGTGTATTTGTTGGCGACTTCAACCAACATCATCCCCTTTGGGACAAGGAGGATAGGGTCTCACAGGGAAGCGAGGAGCTACTCGAATTCACAACACGATGGGGACTCGGCCTCGCCACCCCCCGCGGAGAGATTACATGGAGGTCACAAGGGAAGAGAAGCAGCACCATCGACCACGCGTGGGCCACAGAGGACGTGGACGTCGACTTCTTGGGCGGAGCCGACCTTGCAGGATCCGACCATGTACCACAGCTCATCACAATACACGGAGACGGCAGCCCTGCCAGACCGGCAGAAGAACGACACTGCTGGGGGAAAATGGACAAGGGACTCGCGAATGCTGAAGCCAGGATACGGTTCCGACCCGACACCACCGACACCCCAATCGTTTCCGCACAGGACATAGATTCATACGCGGACTGGACCGTAGATGAACTGACAAACATCGCTGTACTCGCAGCTCCAAAGAGACTCCCAAGCAAGCCCCGACAACAACCATGGTGGAACGACAAGGTCCAGGCCGCGGTAAGAGCGGCTCGTAAAGCTCACAGGCGATGGCGCAGCAGGAAAACAGACGAAAACTGGAAACTTGCCCAAGAGGCGGAAGACGAGCAAAGTCGGGTGATTAGAGACGAACGGCGCAGCTCGTGGAGAAATGCAATGGCTCAAACGAAGGCAGGAAACAAAGGCCTCTGGGCGCTGGAACGCTGGGCAAGACTTCGTAGTGGACTACCTCCAGAATCCCGACAGATCCCACCACTACTCCGATCAGTAGGAAATAGCAGGGTAACATCAAACACTCATGAGGAGAAAGCAGCAGCCTTCGCAGAACGATTCTTTCCCCACTCCACAGCACGCACATCGGACATCCCGGCAGACACTGCGCATCGACTCGACACTGCCCTATTCCCAAGCGAGGACCACTTCACACAGGAAGAGATCGAAGGGATCATCAAACGCCTAGCTAACTGGAAAGCACCGGGACTCGACGAAATGCCAGCCGGCTTTCTCAAAGCCTGCGGCCCCTGCCTCACAAGGGCTCTGGCCCACCTACTCAACAACAGCTGTCGCCTTGGATACTACCCAGCCCGCTTCCGCAAAGCAAAAGTCATCGTCATACGAAAGCCGGGCAGGAAGCCTGAGGAATACCACGAGGCCGGAGGCTGGCGCCCCATTTCCCTCCTGAGCATAATCGGAAAAGTACTAGAAGTAGCGGTAGCAGCACGAGTCACAGCCGCAGTCGAAAGCAATGGATCCCTCCCAGAGCTCCAGATGGGAAACAGAGAGAACAGATCTACGGAAGTAGCCCTCAGCACACTGACGGAAGTGGTACGAGCGTCCTGGTACCACGACGGCATAGCCTCACTACTACAACTGGACATCACTGCAGCTTTCGATTCAGTACACCACGGCCGACTCTCCCATCTCATGCTGGAATCGGGGCTCCCACCCTGGATGGTGGCGTGGACCAGAGGGTTCACTACCGGGAGACAGGCCTTCCTCCACTTCGAAAACCAAACGACAGGAGCAATGCCGATCCCCGCCGGAGTCCCCCAGGGCTCCCCCATCTCTCCCATCCTGTTCCTGATATATATAGCCCCACTGTATGAGAAGCTTAAGGCCGCAGAACACACCATCACCCTAGGCTTCTCAGACGATACCAACATTATCGCGTATGGCAGGACGGTGGAAGAGACGCGGGACCGCCTAGAGGCTGCTTGGAGTATCTGCCAAGACTGGTCCGAAGAGTCAGGGCTGAAGTTCAACCCGCGTAAAAGCGAATTGCTCCACTTCACGAGACAAAAAGACGCCATCACGACCGCAGTTCGGCTTGATTCAACCACTTCGATCAGCCCAAAGGAATCCACCCGGTTTCTGGGAGTCCATATTACACGAAAGCTGCGGTGGAACGAACACGAAAAGCAGGTCAAATTAAAGCTCGAACGACAACGCCTAGCTCTTACCGTGCTCGCGGCGTCGACGTGGGGGTGCCCTTTGCGAGAAGCGCGCCTCCTATACACCCAGGTCGTACGCAGCACGATGGCCTACGGCGCGGGGATATGGCATACCCACGGTAAACCCGGGAAAGCAGCAAGGGGAGTAGCGAAAGCCTTCACGAAAGAGCAAACGAAGTGTCTGCGTGTCGTGACCGGAGCATATCGAGCCACATCCGGCACCATCGTCGAAACGGAGTCTGCAGTCCCGCCTGTCGATCTTTTCCTGAACTACATCAAACGGCGATTCCACGACAGAATTGAGACGAACGGCATGGCCGAACGGATCCGACAAGCGTGCACGACGGTAGCTAACCACCTCCGCCGACGTCAGCGACGACCCCCCTTCACCCCGTTTCAAGACCGACCGGCCCCTGACCCCGATGGACTCCCACCGGATAAGATCCTCGAAAAGGAATGGAAAGAGCGGTGGCACAGGGAAAGAGCAAAGGCCAGGGCGAGACGCCCCCAACGGTCCATCACAGCCGCTGAACAAAACCCGAGCTTCCACTCCACGGGCAAGATCGTTCGCCTCCACGAATCGCTGATGAAACATGAATCCGCCGCCCTCATTCAGATGCGCACAGAAAAGATAGGCCTTCGCAAATTTCTCTTCTACCGCCAGGTACCAGACGTGGATTCACCCATGTGCGAGTGCTGGGAGGGCACTGATGACCACTACCACGTTATTCTGGACTGCCCGACTTTCGCGCAACTGCGCCCGATCCACCTTCCTGTCGCACCTCTCCGCGACCGCCGCGACCTAAGGACGGCCTTGGACAACCCGAAGCTTGCACCACTTCTGGTTCAATGGATGCTTCGCACAGGCCGCCTGCAACAATTTTCCCTCGCGACCGAGTTGAAAGAGAGGTGGGAAGAAGAAGCCGCAGCGGACCCTACCCAGGACTGATGAGGCATGTGCCATGGGGAGGAACGGGGGTATCATTCCAGCCATGGGGAGGAGTGGGGATCTCGTTTTCTTTTCTTTCCCAGCGCACCATCCAGCGACTGCCGCGTCGATCACCGGCGAGCAGAAAAACTTTCAAGTATGCGATAGGAACCGCGGTCGGACCAAATCGGCCCGATGCACAGCCCCACGATAGCATAGAGGTTTTCCTCCCTGTCCTAGGGTTTTTCCTCTATGGGTCATCATGTAGAAGTTCTAGAACTGGGCAAGCTCAGGCCAGCCTAGCTAGTGTATTTAAATAATAACAAAACAGACAGAACATTCGGGGTCACGTGTGCGAGAAGAAATTGAGGATCCTGACCAATGGCAGCAAAAGAAGTCGGGAAGACTCCACACCATACCCTCCTTAGGCTCTCACTGAGAACTCGAGCATAAAGAGGCAAACACGAAATGTGCGCCTCCGCTACGCCTCGCCGCACGATTTCTTCAGTTTTGCCTAATGATAACTAATTTCTTCTCAGTTCTCCTATGATCGAACTTGCATCTTGATCCCCTTGCTTATTAGTTCATGGTCTTCAAGAGCTGACAGCTCACGCGTGGTGCCATTTCCAAATCCCAACGGGTCTGGTATATCATAACCTGACACCGACAGTGAAGCTTGCGTCGTCGGAAATAGAGGCGGGCTTTCGTACCCGCAAAATAAACTTATCTTAGATGATATCATGATCCGCTCTGAGCTTCGCCATCGCAGAAACTGCATCGTTGGCATAGCCGCACACCAATTGCGGCTTCAGCTTTCAAGATGAACCGCAATCGCCAACAGTCCTCGCGCAGTCGGGAGCTGCCCATGCCATGGTCTTACAAGGTTGATACATGAAATCTGGGATTACTGGTAAGTAAAATAAGGCTCATTTTTCTTCATCTTCTCTCCAAATTTCAACTATCGCTGATGTCAACTGGTTTAAGGTCAGTCTGTCTGGGAAACCTCCCGCGCTTCTGGTAAAGAGGGATATGCGTATAATGTATTTGGCGGCTGCGCAGTGGCAGTGCGAATCTTCATCAAGAAACAACTAGAAATTGACAGAGACACTCTCTGTGTTTTAGAGGAGGCAAAGCACCACTGAATACAAACGTCAGCCATTTTCCCAGTTGGCAGGGGAATAGCTGCTCCAATACTTATGTAGTACTTAGTTGGACAATGTAAACTGAATGTAATATAAAGCTGCTATATAGAGTTTAATACTAGGAGGTATGACAGCCATTTTTCTACACGCTTTTGACTGTGCAAAGATTTCACTCGTGTCCAAATATTGCAAGCGCGTAAAAGCTTACTGGCGTGTAAAGGACTGTAATCTTGTGGGGGACGGCTCTCGCACGGTTTGTACAAGCTTTCCATGCTCTGCAGACTGCAATAGGACCGAAATTCGTGCCCTTATTACAGCGGAGTCCCCTGTTACACTGGGCGGTACTTGCAGGTTGGGTGCCCTTACGGGGTACCGCATAATCTCAGTGAATTCTCTGTTGGGACAAATCCGCGAGGGTTGCGTATACGCAAGAGTGGCTGACATGAACAATTACAATATATTCATGGAAGCTATCGAAAAAGAGAAAGGAGAGAATGAGAGAGGCAGAGGTGTGGTCTCATATACCATAGAAGGGAGACCATCACCTCTGAAGGTAGACCACCATCTCATCCCCCATCGTGTGCAAGTTGCACACTCGCCCGATGCTGTGCGAGCATACGCGCCCGATGCTGTGCGACCCCAAGTGTATCAGGTTTGCACACCGATCCTTATCGTAGCAAACATGCGTAGGCATAGATTGCGCATCTCAAGTGCCTATTGAGGATGGCGATTCCAACATTCTCTTTCCGTGGAGACGCTAAATTGTGACGCGTGCTGATGATTCGTTGAATAGAAACAGCTAAAATGGTGCCCGCTTGCCGCCTTTCCGTATGAGGTCTATCACCCACATAAAAGATACATCCAGAAATGACCCAAACCACCATCTTCAGATTCTCAAGCAACCTGCAGAACCTGCGCAACCTAATTATAACTCATTTTTTTTTCTTTCCTTTTTTCCTTTTTCCCTCCTTTTTCCCCGGGAAACATAGCTCAAAGAGCGCTTCAGCAATGGAAAAGAGTGACGACATGGACCAATAGTCTGGGGTTTGCGAGGGAAAAGATACAAACGAACAGTGGGCCAATCTGTCTTAGCATGGCTATAGCTCACACATTGATTCGTCAGAATCGGGCGTCCCAGTCGTGGCTGTGACGGTTACCCGTAACTGCTGTGACGGTTACCCGTAACTGCTCTGTCCGTCGTTGCATGCACCTATATATCCCGCACTAAGCTGGTTCTCATCAGCTTAGTGTTCTGACCTTTTGGTCGGGTCGGTAGGGATATCCGACTCCTCACATAACACTAAGCTAACCAAAGGCCCTCGTTCGATTCGGGGTGGGGGGAGTTTTCTGCCCCCGTCAATCTAGGTGCACGTTCAGTCTCCAATGAGATCTAGCCAGCAGCTCCGCAGAAGGGCCAAGACGGCCCGCAGCACGATGATGACGTAAGACGGGCGAACAGATCAAAAGGTGGCGATTGGACGCGTCTTCTGTCTCAAGGATCGAACCGGGGTAGTGGTAGGAGGGGTCGTTGCCTCGACTACTGCGTAGCCTCGGCTTTGAGATGGGGACGTGTGACGGTTACCCGTAACTGCTCTGTCCGTCGTTGCATGCACCTATATCAACTCTCTCCTTTACACAATTTTCTCGGCAACGGTGCACGGACCACGTCCGCCCACTTCTGTTATGATTTGGCTGTATAACCTGCTGTAGCCCTAACAGCAGTCCACCTCCGAATGGAAAACTCGAAAATGCCGCCCTCAGCACCACCACTTCATTCGATGTCGACGCCGATGTCGACGGCGCCTGTTCATCTACCGTCCTGCTGGTTCGAGGTCGTAAATGAAATCCAAGCAACATCGACAACGACCGCGGCATCGTCCCCCCTCCCAGCCACGACACCATCAAACCGGCGTTTGCCCACCTCGAGTTTTCAACCGGCGTGCTTTTGGAGAGTTCAGCACGCCGCTCTCATCTTGGTCACCTAGACCTTTCTGAAATTCTGGTAGCGGAGCCGTGCCTCTGGCAAAATTCCGCTTTTAACGACACAACTTGTGCCCACGCGAGCACACGTGGTGGAAGGCGCTGACGCCTGAACCCACACCGAAAACAACTGCCTTTGGCCACCGAGATGCAGGATATTCTTTGGGGAAAACTGGCTTGTATTTAGAAGAACCCGGGATTAGCCCTGCACACCCTAGTATGCCCAAAACTGGGACGCGGCGGTGTTAAATAAACAACAACAACAACAACAACAACATGCACCTATATATCCCGCACTAAGCTGGTTCATCAGCTTAGTGTTCTGACCTTTTGGTCGGGTCGGTAGGGATATCCGACTCCTCACATAGGCCTTATTTCTGAGATTATACGGTATATTCACAAGCTGTTCTTAACATTCGCTGCATTGCTTTGGCGCGGATGACCCGGTGCAGTCTTCCATAAGAGATCGTCCCACGTAGATAATTGACAAGCAATTCATACGTATTTCTGCGATCGCATTTGGGTGAAAGATAAAGGTGTTGAGTTCTCTGCACGCATTTCTTCAGAGGTTAAGGATGTGGATTTGTATTCGAAAGTTGTAGAATTATCCAGCGTTGAACTATCATAAGATATACTCCGTACCTTTGATGTGCAATTGGCGGCGACATTGCACAAATTAAAAGTCTTGCCGTTTTGGCGACGGGCGCTGCCTTTTTCGTGTGAGAGGCGATCTTCAAGAAAAGTCAACAATCGAGCGTACATGCGGCAACACTTGCAGGCTGCAGCAAAGTGTCTCGAATGTGATTAGTCAGCGACACAGTCAGGTGGTTGACACTAGGATATTAACAGGGTAGGTGTATACGGAGTGTGTATGGCTGCGACCGTCCTGTCGGGCACTTGTTTGGCAACAGGAAATGGGGTCAACTCTGTTACATATCTACTACGTAGTAGCCTTATAGGATCAACCAGATCTACTCGAGATGGCGGTCGGCAAATGAGCGGCTGATTGGCAGACTGTTCAATATTCTTTCTGGCTCAATGCTGTGAGCATAACGCTTGTCGCTGGCTTTTTAGCGGTCTCTATCAACTCATCTCCTTCAGGGTTGCAAACGTGATTTCCATTTCATGGAATGGGTAGCTGGTGGCGGTTGCGATCAATCACAGGAAGAACAGACAAATTCAAAGAATCCGTCTCTCAATCACAGCTCTGCCACGGCCTGCAACGATGAAATTCGCACGCGACTTTAAAGAGACTCTTGCTAGTCAAGGTCAGTCCCATTGTTCTTGGTTCTCGACCGTCATATGGCGTACTCGAATTCTTGCCAGCCCTCTTTTAGATGATGAAGGACTGACCTATAGCGACATGTTGTAGACTTTCCATCCCACTGGGTAAAGAACGCGATCCCATACGGACAGCTAAAAAAATGTCTGAAGAAAGTTCAGCAAGAGTTGCACGATTTGGGTCTCGACCCAGACACTCTCCGAGCCCTGCTTGATCCAAACACGACGGCGCCTGTTGCACTCCAATACAGGCTTAAAGGTATGCATATGCGGTCATATTCGTGTTTGATCATGCACTGTGCTGTTGAGTACTTCTGTTGACTCGATTCTCACGAGGAAGCCGCAAATAATTCCAGCTTCGTGCGCCCCAAACTTACTGTATACGTGCATATGCAGGACGGCATCGCCGTCGACGCGTCTCTCACACCCACCTCTCGCACTTTTTTTGAAAGAATAGCTGCGGAAATCCGATCTGACCACGAGTTCGGCGAGATTCTACAGAAGCCAACTCCAAACCTGGTACAACAGGGTGGAAATCCACAACATGACAACTACGAGAAGGTAGAGGTCCCGCTAGTATTTGATGGAAAGTTTTTCGACTTACTACAAAGCGATGTAAACAATCTGGATGCGCTCCAAATTGAGGAACGGCAAAGGATGACGGCGGACGTGGTTGAGCTTGGTAAGGAAGTCTCTTTAGTGTGCAGAACTAGCCGATTCTCGAAGAGTGACCTTTCTCGATGGCGTTACATTTTTGAGCTATATCTCGACGCTGAAATCTTTTTTGGAACTCATGAAAGAGACCATGGAGATAGGTCGAGTCAAATGGCTCTGAAACAACTCCAGTGGTTCCAGGTCGAGGTTGAGAGAAGAAATCTGGCCAAAGAGTTCAAGCTCAGAGAAAGCCACGTTGCCTTTGTGAGATTCGTCAACTTGAACCTGAGTCTGTTGAAGAATCTTCAGTTCCAAGAGCTGAACAAGCTGGCCATATTCAAGATTTTGAAGAGTACGTTCACGTTGGGGCTCTCGAGAACCATTCGCAGCTGACAAGCGGCATAGAGTTCGATAAGAGAACGTCTCTCGGCGTTTCAAAAACTTTTCACTCGACAATCCAATCTGAGGGGCTTCTATCGAGAGATATTGCCAAAGATGTATGCGCGAAGATGTCACAGGAACTCGTGACGGTCGTTCCGCAATTGAATGACTATTTATGTCCTGTGTGCTTCTCTGTGGCCTATCGGCCCGTTAGACTTCATTGCAGTCACGTCTTCTGCATAAGATGCATCGTGAAGATTCAAAGGCGAAATGAGAAATATTGTCCTTTGTGCCGAGCTGACGTCATGATGAGTGCATCCGCAGGTATGATGCTATAATCCAACATTTGTCGTGTGCCCAATTATCCTAATCGACATTTAGATAACCTTGATCGTACTCTCGAGAAGTACATGAAGAAATACTTCGCTAAAGAAGTGAAGGAAAAGCAACGAACGAACGAAATAGAGCGAGGAATTGAAGACTATGGACCTAATTATGCACATCACGATTGTTCCGTCATGTGACCGTGTATCTCAATGTTCATCTTCAATACAAAAAGTTCTTCTTCAGAACGTGGCTGATTCACGGGCATACGGGTATGCATCATGTGGCGTTGTAAGTCGTGACTCTTGCTGGTCTTTTCAGGTGCACATTTCAGATGCGTTGCCTTTGCTCTTCTCTAGGACCTCGCGACTCGTAATGCATGCACGCACTATGTCAGAGGAGAGTCGAGACACAACTGTCTGTTCTGTCCGACGTATAAGTATTGTCCGATTGCAAAGGTCAGAAAGCTAGGCGCTGCCCGCGTCCACTTCGAACGCACAGAGTCCCTTTCAAACGATCACAGATACTCTGCTCAACTGACTCTATTGACATGACCTAATACAACGTTTTTTTTTTAGCTCGCAAATGCCTCCGTAGCTTTGAGAGCTTTGATAAATGTTTGTTCAAGCAAATCGGTGTCCTCCAAGCCGACACTCACTCGTACTAAATGCTCCTCAACACCGAATTGTGCAGCCCAATCAAGTTCCTTGTAGTGAGCCAGCAGGACATATGGGCTGCACAGAGTGAAGTTAGTCCCCAGGCTCGGACCTTTCGCTATTTCCATCGAGTCGTAGAACGCCCGTGCTTGGGTCTTGGTCTTGAACACGATGGAAAGAAGCCCTCCGTATCCCTTACCTGCGAGTCTGAAATCCTCGTAAAATCTTCTGGAGGAATTGTACTTCGGATAGAAAACTCGCTTGACGCTCGGATGCCCTATGAGCATCGTACAAATGAACTCGGCGTTCACATTTATGCGATCCATCCTGTGAAGAAAGTCTCGACTGTTTCTTTCCATGAAGATTACATCTTCGGCCCAGTAAGAGTCCTCATAGACCTGATCCATTGCCTTTTTCAGGGCAGTGTAATACTTGCTTTTTGGATTTAGAATTGCACTTCCACCCATGACATTTGAGTCACCGGAAAATATCTTCGTTAAGCTGCTTACGACAATATCTGCAGCTGGTAGGACGTTTACATTCGCGAAAGTTCCAATTGTCTCATCGACAACCACGGCAAAATCGAAAGAGTCGGCGAGCCGGCGGATACGCTTTAGATCTGGACTTGTTAACAGCGGATTGCCCGGAAACTCGCAGAACAGTGCGAGATATCGTTTTCCGGCTCGCAATCTCATCTCAAGCTGGTCAAGGTCATCAGATGAAGCATGACCAAAGAAGTCACACCCTGGACCAAACTTCTGTAGAATCTTGAGCGTGTCCACATAAGGAAACCCGAAGTTGACACTTTTCATCTCACCTCTTGCTGCAAAAAGAGCACGATGGGCATTGTAGATGGCGTTCATTCCCGCGGGAAACAAATAAACATCGTTTTCATCAAGATCCTGCATGCCTCGCGAGTTCAAGGTGACACGAGCTGATAAATCTTTCTGCAGGTCCGAATCTTGAGTCAACGATCCCGCGATTCTTCTTCGAATAGCCAACTGAGCACGCTCAAGGAGATTCAAATCTAGATTGCGTCCGAATCTTTCTTCCAAAAAACGAGGGCTCTCTTGCGATTCTTCAGTGTTTGCGAGTACTTGCACTTGCACATTGAACTTTTGTGCTTCCAGACCTGAGTCATCGAGACCGGCTCGCTGATACCTTTTTGGCCCCCTCGTCGCCCTAGTCGAAACCCCTTGAGCTACTTCAGCGCCAGATCCGGGAACAAGAAACCCATTTTTAAATAGATCATGGCAAAACTCGGCCCGGCGGCTTGATATTCCGTCTCCCGTATGCTGCCAGTACTGCCTGGCGACTGCATATGAATGCTCTGGCAGAAAAACGGCAGAAATAGTGGGCGCAAGCTTCTTCATTAATAGAGAGATGGGCTTCGATGGGTCCAGCACGAGTTCTAAGATACCTATCTGCTGGGAAGAACTAGGCTGCGCTCGATCAACAAAGTCGATACACCGCTTGGCCGCTTCTGGACTGGGGAAGAGCAGTACTTTCTGGCTGGCGGATCCATGAACGGAGACGATATCACACGCAAGAGCTTCAATGCTCTTATGTATAAAAAATCTTGTGACAGAGCTAATTCAGAAACCAGTAGAGTCAAATCGAATGAAGGATAGGTGGATCGTCCATACCTGGGATATCCAGTTGTCATACGATCAACAACTGATCGTTGTCCTTCTTCATATCCGATGTTGGATTGCCAGGTCGGTAGCGATACACTCACAGCCTATTCACGTCAAAATCAGGTTCGTACAAAGCGCTTCATCCATAGCACTTACGTGAGCAGTATCGGGGATAGAGACGCCGAGTGCGAATGACAACATATTTAGTAATAGGTCATCAACTTGACTGATGGTTAAGATAGCAAAGAGTAGAGTCAATGTGCTGGCTCTATATACAATGTTCGAGTGATGACTTTGATATCGATCAGATTCGCAGCGCATGCCCGACGTTCGAGTTCCTTCACGCAAGAGATGAATTGGGCGCGCCAAGTTATGACCCATATTTTACGCTCCGCCTTTTCGCCATACGCCATTCCGATGGCGACAAAAGAACACACATTGCGTCGACTGGTCACAGCGTGCACAGGGGCAGGCGAATGAAGCTCTGTTAACTACCTAGATGAGTAAATAGACTAGAGAGGGAAGAGAAACAAGTAGGAAAAATGCGGCAGGCGTTGACCCCAAGTGCACAGGCTGCGTGAGATTCTGTGGCGGTCACGTGACGTAGCTGAGGGTACCTACGGAGAGGGCCTCGAGCAACACTTCCGTCGGCTTCCCGTAAAGCGTTAACCTGCGCCTAAAAACACATGCGAATCCATCGTTGCCTGAGACGTACATCTATTCTGCAGAATACAACTCCCGACAGCTCACCTCAACGATATATATCGCGCTTGCTTAGAGTGCACGAAACCACAGACGATATGTCTTCACGACGAGCGGCACTGTTAGCCCCCCCGAAAGATCATCACTTGAAAGCGGCAAACCCCTTTGCTGACCAACTCTACACCGTTAGATCACTCTACCGGCGATCGTTGAAACTGGCTCTCGACTGGTCCGTCCAGCGTCAGCTTTGGCGAGGCCAAGCTCTATACATTCGATCATTATTCGAAGCGAACAGGAATATCACCGACTTTCGGCAACAAAGGGTGGGAGCTCTGGCCAAGCAACATTCGTTGCCAAGTAACACGGAATCTGACTGTTGATCAGGCTGTTTTGAACGAGACGGAAAACCTTCTCAACACGTGGAAGCACCCAGAACCCTACATTCCACCAACAGCACCGGGCGGTATGTAAAGTGCAATAATGAGAGACGTGAAATTGGGCTAATGAAGAAATTCCAGGTTCGAAATGGGAGCGAAACCTTCCGCCATCGATTCTAGACCGTGAGTACTATTCGAAAACCCCAGAGCTTGTTTCACATTTACGCTGTATTAATATTTATAACTCAGCGCCACCCCATCCATCGAACACATATTAGAAAACAGTGGGCATCTTTGCCGTAAATGGAAAGAAACAATACGTCACCTAGTCTGAATATCGATGTTTGAAACTTCATCAAAACTACTTAACTCGCCTATCCGCAATCCGTTCAGGTCAATGTTTGCTTCTCTGCTTCGCTGCCCTTCGCATCTAGAGAAGTTGATAGAAACTCACATCATGACGCACGAACACGGGACCCCTGCGCCAATTTGACAGAAGCCGAACATCGTGTTTACAGCTGTGTAATTAGTCATGTTTGAAAATCAGAGTGCACTGTGCCAGGTGAGAACATTGAAATGTATCGAAATTCTTATCAATCATGACCGTAGACGTAGGATTATTGTACAACCATCGCGCGCAATCAAAGCAAATAACCGTGAACCTGAACCGTAAACTATGTCATGACAACCCAAACCCAAACCTAACCATTGCATACAAAAAGAAAAGACAATATTCTACAACTCCTGGCTTTGGTTCTTGCCATTCTTGCCAGTTTTTTTTGGCAAAAGAT
Organism: Claviceps purpurea; assembly: GCA_029405325.1. Taxonomy (NCBI): domain Eukaryota; kingdom Fungi; phylum Ascomycota; class Sordariomycetes; order Hypocreales; family Clavicipitaceae; genus Claviceps; species Claviceps purpurea. Next base: position 3,092,535 of record CM055782.1, on the reverse strand, counting down.
CTGAACTAGGTTAGCACAATTTCTGGCACGGAGAGCGTGTGACATACTTTGGTGAATATTAGGCAAAACACCACCCTGAGCAATAGTGACATGGCCCAGCAACTTGTTTAATTCTTCATCGTTTCGGATCGCTAGCTGCAAGTGACGAGGAATAATGCGGGTCTTCTTATTGTCACGGGCAGCATTACCAGCCAACTCCAAGATTTCGGCGGCAAGATATTCCAGGACAGCGGCCAAGTAGACAGGAGCACCGGCACCGACTCGCTGAGCATAGTTGCCCTTTCGGAGAAGACGATGTACTCGACCAACAGGAAAGGCTAATCCAGCCTTGGAAGAACGCCTTCAATTTGATATTCATGTTTAGCTTCTGAAACTTTTTACAAGTAGCCGGAGGATAATCTAGCGAAAGCACTTACGTTTGAGCATTCTTGGAGCCAGAGGCCTTGCCACCAGATTTTCCGCCACCTGTCATCTTGAACTGTTTCTATTTGGAGTACGTGGTGGGATAACACGGCGAGGATGAGGTGACTGAGGTGCGAACGAGAGAATGATGAAACAAGTGGAGAGACGTGGTGGATGCAGAGACGATATATGCCGATTACGAAACTAGATAAGTTCGTCCTGGAGGGGGGCATAGAGATTAAGTAGTTTTCAGCGCGAGGTATACGTGATCTTAGATCACCGGCACTAGCTGCATAACTACGCTAGTACCAATTCGGAAAGCACGCGTCTCAACGAAAACATGTAGTAAAAAATGGGTCAGACTGACCCCGACACTCACAGATGATAGCATGTGTATAAAACCCTCGGCTGTTGTCCGCATGGAGTTGTAGAGGCAAAGTTTGGGCCTCGTTATGTGCGCAACCATGATCACGTCACGCAATGTCTCAAGAGTGGTAACTGGCACTAAGGTCAGATTCCTACGCCATTAAGTGCACCGCCGTATCGCGGCAATCTCTGCCACTCGCTGCTCCGTGCTATTGTTGATTCTGGCAACATGGCCAGTGCCTCTTGACACGCGACAATGTTGCCGCCACTCGTGAGACACGATGACGAACGGAAGTAGCACGTGATCAGGTGTAAAACTTGTGCCATGACTTCCCATGAACCTATGTACCTATGTGCACTGGTGTCCACTGCAAACGGATGAAGAGATCGTGGAGTAGCAGCAGCTCCGTGATGTCTCGAAAATATAAGATGACCGTTGTTATCCAGCGCTACTTGTGGCTGATAGGAGAGCCGGAGCGCGTGGCAGTATGTAGGTGCCCCACTTGCTTCACTTCAGCCAAATCAGTCACGGAGTTCACGCAAACACGCGCGCGACCGTGGCGCGCCGCTTGACGGAGACAGCTGCCACCCAGCAGCAATCAGTAATCCACTTACAAGTCTTCGCGTCCAGTACAAAAGCCCAACCCACCCCCCGATTTGTCGAAGCCTGTCCAAAACCTTCATCGCCATCCGCTGTTCAAATCAAGTTCCTGACGGTCTCAAACCTAACCCGTGTGCCAATTGCCTTGATTCTACAACATATCCAAACTCGAAGCCAGAATGCCCCCAAAAGCCGCTGACAAGAAGCCCGCCTCTAAGGCACCCGCTACTGCAAGCAAGGCTCCCGAGAAAAAGGATGCTGGCAAGAAGACCGCTGCGTCTGGCGAAAAGAAGAAACGTTCCAAAACTCGCAAAGAGACGTATAGTTCCTATATTTACAAGGGTAAGTAATACGCTCCATCCAGCTCGAATTTCATGTTTGACGTCCTGACATGTACACAGTCCTCAAACAGGTTCACCCCGATACTGGTATTTCCAACCGGGCAATGTCAATTTTGAACTCTTTCGTAAATGGTAAGCACATAACGCAATGTACGTGTACCAGTTTCGTGATCACAACTTGCTTACACTATGATAGATATTTTCGAGCGTGTCGCTACCGAGGCATCCAAATTGGCTGCATATAATAAGAAGTCCACGATTTCTTCTCGCGAGATCCAAACCTCTGTTCGCTTGATCCTGCCTGGAGAGCTTGCCAAGCATGCCGTATCCGAGGGCACCAAGGCGGTGACCAAGTACTCTTCGTCTACGAAATAAGCCTGCGTATTTTGATTTTGGGTCTTTTAGTCTTCCCCTTTTTCCTTCCCTTTTTTCTTCTCTCCGGGTCTATCAGTCTTGTTTTTTTTTTCTTTGTTTTTTTGCGTGGCATTTATGAAGAACCCATAGGCAGAATACGCCTTTTTCTCTTGGGATTTGAACGCGTTACGGATGGTTCTGCTTTATGGGGGCAATGTCTTCACACGGTCAATGGGGTTTGCGGTTGGTTGTACATTAAATTTCGAGCAAACGGATCTCGAGTAAATGAATTCGTGCATTATACACTGCTATTGCATTCTTTCTTTTTGTTTTTGAGGAGTCACAGGCTTGATGAAAGCCAGACATCATCCCAAGCCAGCCTTGGACCTCTTCATCGTGAGTGAAACAGGCTGCAGTATTCCTTTGTTATCCTCTGCACCGAGAGCAGTTCCGCAGCTCCAGCCCATTTTCTCCAGCATAGCTCTGCCACGATTTCCGATACCCAACTCAGGCGCTGCCGCGCCAACAATCTCGCCCTCCAGGTAATCGGTTGCCGACTTGGGGGTGTCCAATTTATTTTGCTTCTTTGAAGACGTTTTGCTTTTGCCCTTTGTATCGACTCTCGGCAGAAATTTGCGATGGATCCGGTACGCAGCTTGATCAAATGCTGCCTCGGAATATGGAAGAGTTCGAGCTGTTCGATATAAGCTGGGGCGGCGTTGCTCGCCTTTCCCAATTGACTTGGATTTTATGTTAAACGTCTGAGCCAACTCGTGGACAACCTTCCGGGAGTGAGCATCCATCGGTGGGAAGGTTACACTTGTCATGGCAACACGATTAGCTTCTCTGCATTAAATTGACTAGAAGGAGACACTTACGATTCGTCTCCTTTTTGCAGAAATGACCTCAGTTCTTGCGCGACTTGTAGAATGCTCATACCGGACGGGTATTTGAGTTTTAGGTCATCCACAGCGTTCTTCTTTCGCAGTAAGCCTAGCACACGAAGCTCGTCTCTTTGTTGTTTGCGTTCTTTTTTTCTGCGTCTATCATTCTTCCACGCTACCTGGAGCTGCTGTTCCAAATCGGAATCACAATTGCTGAACCCAACATCTTTTGCTCGCACTCCTTTGCCCCCTCTGACACGTTGCACGCTAGGTCGGTTCCGATCCAAGATATCGAAGTCTGCTTCCTGTTGAGTAAGAGCGTAACTCTTTTTTTGAGTGACCGAAGTACTTGAATCAAGGAAAGAGTTCATATCCGAGACCGAGTTCGACCTCAACATTTGATTTGCAACTGATGTAGCAAGAGCATCATGGTCATCAGAGCTGTTGCTCAGGTTATCGTCGTCGTTCTCTTTAAGATGATACACGTGCTGTCGGTCGGATGTTGAGGCAATCTGGTCGGGATGCTGATGACCATCATCATCACTAAAATGGGAGCCTCCATATCTCTGTTCACCTGACCGATCTGTTCCAATACCAAGATCGTCATCGCTTCCATCAAGGTCGTGGCAATTGTTTGGGTTTTGGAAATTACACGTCTGTTCAAGCTCACCATTCTCCCGGATGTTAGCAATGTAGTCCAGCAGGATATCTTCCAAATCCGTAGGTACTCGATTTGGCTCTCCCCTTTGTGGTATAATATTATTTTTTCTCGTCATTGGATGGCGAAAGGTCTGGGATATAGAGCGAGCGTCATCGACTATCGTAGGCAAGCCTCTTCTTTGTGTATCATTTTCGGTGTACAAGGTCTCGCTGTGCGATTTTCGTCCTCGAAACAGAATGATGTCATCGCCAGAGCTACTCTCCGGCGAAGGGGATTTTCTTGGTAATTTGGTCGACCCTTGGCGACTTCTTCTTGTCATTTTCTTTCCAGTGGTATCAATGACAAATACTTTGTCGGTGGGCATGTTCTGGTCGATTTGATGACCGGTGGCTTGACTTCGAAGGCATGGCGATGGAGTGTCCAGGTTTCTAGCCTCATCACTGTGGCTGAATGTAATATCGGGAGTTGGGAATCTTTTCGTCTTATCATGATCGATTGCGTGAAAGATATGTTGAACTGCGCCACCCGCTTTCTTAATGTTGGTAGGATTGTTTTCACGCTCATCGGATGAAATGCTTTCGAGTGGCTCATTTGAACCGCAGCTGACGAAGTGTACAGGTCGGTTCCGAAGATTATTTTCCTCGTGCAATATAGATCGATCGTGAAAATGATTACCTCGGGCTATATTAACCAACGTGGACTCGCATACATCGTGCTCGTCCAGCATCGTTTTGTGCTCGGAGAAGCAATCCCGGTTTTTGTGTGCCGATGTACCCGTAGCTGCAATGTGCCGACAGTGTTCAAGTTGCTCACGCCCTCCTCTTGTCATGAAGTTTCCAGTCTCGTTCTTCCACTGTCGGTTGACTTTTCTTGATCGGGCCATACTTGATCGGGCCATAGACTATCTGTTGGTGATACTTCAGTTGACTGATTTACTGACCTTGTACGGAGTAATAAGGGATTGGTGAAGCGACCGACACCGTATCCACTCCAGACACCATGATCCCTATCCCATTGACGTCGGAGAGGCTCACTTCATGTCACTGACAGGGGTTTAACAGGGGACTGCAGCCAATCACGTCGCAGCCTCACGAGGAGTACAGTTAAACCCCGCTATAACGATCCGTTATAAAACGATATATTCACCTTAACGATATTTTTGGCCTCATTTTCCGATATCACCATACAAATAACGATAAATCCCGCTATAGCGATAGCGATACGATTTTGGTCGAAAAATCACGTGATATCGTTATATCGGGGTCATCGCGACACAATTTTTTGGCCCATTCCACCCAATTCCTCACGCAATATCTGCTCCAACTCATCCCGACACAATTGTTTTGGCTCATTCCACCCATTCCTGACATGCAGCATCAATTTTGTGTGGCAATTTGAACATCCGATACTGCTGCGGCGTGCTGCCACGTCAACTCGACATGGTATTATGGTGGGGCAGCATTGCCAAAACGATGGTCATGTGATGAAACACGTGATGAATTCAGATCACCCGAGATTCGATATTACGATATCCCGATATAACGATGGAGTTTTGGTCACTTTTGGGATATCGTTTTAGCGGGGTTTAACTGTACTTTACTTCGCCCGCACAATTAGCCTATGACCCAAAGTAGCGGCAATCACTGTCGTGACTCGTGACTCGTGACATAGAGGTATCCGTAAAATCTCAGTGCTTTGGCAGTGAGTGGGACGGCCAATCAGTGTGTGAGCCGTGGTCACGCTAAGCTCGAGTGTACCCACTATTCGTTTGTATCTTTTTTCCTCGCTCACACGTGACACACGTGACACTTACACACGCACGCCACCACTTTTTTCCTTACCCGGCAGAGCTGTTAAAAACAAAAGGGCACGGGCCGATTTGCCATTTACCCTCGCCTCACCTCGTATTTGGTCGAATATGATGATGGTATGGTTGAGATGAGACCGGGTCATATTGCCAGCAGCATCTGCTCACCAAAATACAACTTGTGCTCGCAACTTCAATGGAAGCGACACTGACATCTGGGCATCGCGACACGCAAAATTCAGGATTTCAAGATGGCTTGAGATGGTGGTGTGGATCTGTTCTGGAAGTATCGTTTATATGGGCCGACGGCCTCATACGGAAAGGCGGCAAGCAGGACACCCTTGAAGCGTCTCACTGCCCAACAAATCACAAGCAAGTATTAGAGAAAATCGGTCCCACTCACTGCCAAAGCACTGAGATTTTGCGGTATATCCGCTCCGTCCTGCATCCCGATTTCCGAGACCAAACTTTTCTTGCGCTCGATAAGGAGTGAATAAATTACGGCGTAAGTGCTCAAGATAGAAAACCAGCAATTTCCTTTGTGAGAAAGGACCATATCGCACCTATAGAACCGGTAAAAATTCAGCGCCCAAGACCGAACTTTCTTTGTTTTGAGTTCAATGACTGGTTACCAAAAAGCTGTAGGGTACGCGATGAAGCATTTTGAAGCTCTCCATGTCACTCCAAGTCTCCAAGTCACAACCAACGGGCGAGGGGGCTGTGGGTCCCGCGACATGAAGTGAGCCTCTCCGACGTCAATGGGATTTGTGATGGCCTGGCTCCAAGAGCCAATCGCGGGGTGTCTGCGCCGCCGTCTGGGTGATGTGCCCAATCCCGTTGCGCCATGGAAGACAACAAAAGAATACGCATTGTACAAGTTCCTGAAACTCTGTACATATAATTTTTCACCCATTGCTGAGGGCTGGGCAAAGCCCAGACCATGACAGTAATTGGTAACTTACGCCCAGACCCGGAGCTCGTCCAGTCCACGGACGAAAGGTACATCATTGGTCAAGCAGCACAAACTTGATCCATTCTTCGTCCTTGACAGGACGAAAAAACAGCCGTCCACGCTTCGTCCACGGAGTCCGGACGACACACGTAGGGCTTTTTGTTATCACTGTGCGTCGTGACTCGTGAAGGAAAGATCTCCAGAGAATCACTGCACCGTACTATTCACGCCTGTTCAGATTGAAACCGGGAAAGAAATGAGATATGTTGCTACCGAAAGAAACAGCTCGTCAGCGACTATTGCTTCATCTAGTTTTGAAGAAGGGCGCTGGGGAACTGATCGAGTTGTGGCGATTCGAAGATAGGGTATAAGACCCAACCCGGCAATTTCACTCTACCAGCAATACCTTTAGATTATTTTCTCTCTCCGATCGCCATCACAAGCGCAACTGGGTATTAAACGAGGCCGCTTGTTTTTGGAATTCATGAAAATCCTATGAGGCCATACCTCATTATCATAGCCCCTGTCAAGCTCGAGTAATCGATCATGGTAAAAGGAGCAATCTTGTCAGAGGCATGAGGACAGTGGCAAAGGCATGTGATGCATACCTCGTATAGGAGTGGCAAAGCACGGAAGCACACCTCGTATAGGAGTGGCAAAGCATGTAAGATATACGTATCTGAGTGGCGAGACATGTGATGTGCGCAGAAGCATGTGCACACGGAAAGGATATCTAGCGATGGCCGCTCACATAGTTTGGTGAGAGGCCAGAGATCGAAACCGTCACCATCAGACCCCTAGCTTGTATCCCAATACTATCTTGCAGACTCTTGAACATACCTTCACTCCGTGCAGACCCTTTACACTCTGACAACTCGATCTCTCTCCCTTTACAAAAGGATCGGACCGTTGGTAGTTCAAGATGTCTGCGTCACGAAGCATGAACACCCGATCGATGTCGCACAACATCGAGCGAGCAAACCCGTCTATTATTGAGAACGATCCGATACAGACCGAGATGCAACAGCAAGCCTCGTCGCAAAACAATCCTATCCAACAGGACCTTGCAGGAAATAATGAAGAAACAGAAACAACATTTGAGCATCAGGAAGCTACGCTGAGCCGTAGCATTGCAGAAGCCGAAGCAGAGCTGCGTATTATTGAGAAAAGAAAAGAAACTTGAGCAACTGAAGGCTAAGCAAAGCTTGCAATACGGACACACAACTTCAGAGGACAACCTTCAGCAGAAACCCACTTTTACCCCTCACGATTTGGATTCTTCTGCTCCCACTCCGCATGTGATGCAGGCCCAGACCTTTGCCCCAGCACCCCAGCGGTATAGCCTTGCTAAGGCACAACTACGTGCCCCAATCTACAAGGGTGACACTTATGAGAATCTTCAGAGTTTCCTCGCCGATCTAAATGTCGCTTTTACATTGGACGGACACGCTTTCGATACTGATGCAACCAAGGTGGCATTCGCCAGTAGCTGCCTACAAGATGATGCGAAGCGACAATGGATGCGCTACGCAGCCACGGATGGATACGTCGATTACCAGTCATACAGTTGGGTCGAATTCGTTTCTTGGTTGAAAACAGGAGGAATGGATGTCAACAGCCGCCGATTGGATGCAATGGGAGTTCTGCTTAACCTTAGGCAAGGCAAGCATGAGTCCCTCCAGTCATTTATAAAGACTTGGGGAGAAGCGGAGGCAGGATACCCTGAGCCGTTTCCAGACACACTGCGAACAGTCTGGTTTATGCAGAGCCTTAACAGCGACGAAACAGCAAGTGTTCAGACAGGAATATCCAGCAAACTTCAACCATCTTATGGGACTCACGAAAAAAGCGGAATCTGCGGTGGATGCTGCAAAAAACGAAAACGAGGAAGGAACTCTTAGTACTCTCCACGTAGAGAGAGGTTGAGAACTTGAGATACTTTTGGCACGCGTCTGTCGCCCGATAGCGTTTGTTCGAAGAACTCGAAGGATATTGAGAAATTAAAAGATAATGAGTTTTGCTACGCCAATCCGACGCTGCGCTGCTATACACCAGATCAAGAGGCGATTAGAGTTCAGATGGATCACTCGCGTACTTGACGCTCTCGCTGCAAGGCGTCGTCAATCATTTGTGTCATAAACGTTTTATTGCTAACTCAAAGCTGACTAGCCATAGTCCATGTTGGATATGCTATGCCGTCCAATTCTTCTATTGATCATAGGTCATAAACGTTTATTTCCGGCGTCCGCTGACGCATTATCGCTACAAGAAGACTCCGGCGTTCGCTGTCAATCGCTGACGTATTATCACTACATGAAGACTATATTATATTGATAAGGATAAGAAAGTGAGGGTTTCGGCCTCGCAGTTGCCAACTTTCTTGGACCAGTTTGCAAATACTATATCATGTAGTTGCTGCGATTCTCCTGCGCATGATGCCTGCATTCGGGGGCCCTGAAAAGCCACGATGTATCACTCTCGCAGATGAGGAGGGTCACAACCATCGCGATAGCACGGCCAGTGCACTAGAGGCGATGGGAGTGACCTCCGACAGGGACATGCGTATAAGTCCACGCGTGTGCGCACACGTTGTGGCAAGGGTCTCTGAGGACATGCGTATAAGTCCACCTGTCTTGACTCTTGAGCAGGCATGGTGGCAAGGGTCCTGAGGGAGTGACCTCCGACAGGGACATGCATATAAGTCCACGCGTGTGTGCACCCGTTGTGGCAAGGGTCTCTGAGGACATGCGTATAAGTCCACCTGTCTTGAGCAGGCATGGTGGCAAGGGTCCTGAATTTGTTTCTGTGAGACCACTCGTCGTACCAAGGTGCGTCATGGCAAGAATTTCGGCTGTCCGGAGAACCTCTGCTAAGTTCATCTCCGGCGCCACCTATGGAAGCTCGGAGTTGGAAACCCCAATCCTTGTGACCTTTTTTTCGTTGAGGCGCGGCAAAGGGACGCTTTTGTTGCGCAACGGAAGTTGTTGCTGACGAGTGGCGACTTCGGCGCGTGGTAGTTACGGTCATTCTGGGCCTCTGAGTTGTTGGTCGACGTGCCAAAACCATGCTCATACGTACCCGCTGAACTACTGCGCGTATAACGTTTATATACACCGCAACGAGTGCGGATTCGTTTCGATTTGAGTCAATAGCATACCAGTCGCAGCCTTGGAGCAGTATGCTCGCTGGGTGCGCGATGGCATGTTTAGCTAACGTTTATTTTATGTTACACGTCCAGTTTCAGCCTAAGAGCTGCTGAGCAGCGTGGCAGGTTTTTTTTCTTTTGGTTACGAGAACCGCCTTCGAGAACTTCGAAATACTATTGGACTTCAGCTTCCACCCTTCTCACACCGAACCAAATTTGTATGCGTCACTTTCAGAACGAGTTGTATTGTTACCTCAGCATACAACAACACCAGAATCGTTACTATTCTCGCACGTTGATCTCGATCGGAATTATATATTTCCCTACAAGATCTAACGTTCAAATTATTTAACCTTCACTCTCTCTATTCGGGGTTTTATTCCTTTACTTTCGAGCACAAACGCCATCTCGGCTATTGCTATCGTTACTTTTTTTTTTGATCTTTTTACGGAGAATCATTCTCCCCTTCCTTTATTCACTTCCTTTTTCAGAGTAAGGCATAGGCCGGACAGCGCTATCGCTCTTTTTCCCACTGGGTTTTTTACCGAGGGTAGCAGGACTCTTATACTGCAGTTTTTCCTCTGAGTATTCTATAAACGTATTCGATTTCCGGAAGCAAACGCAATGCAGTATCCTCGCATTTACTGCCAAGCACCTTTTTGAGCTACTTCGTCACGATGATCATTCTTGCGACAATTACTCTTACGATCACTATTATCACGATGAATACTCTCACAATAAGATTACACAATTGAAAGACGAATCAAACAGATACAACCTAAAAAATTACTTCAACAGATATCAGACTTCAATGGCAACATTCTCTCTGGATTTCTCACAATGATTCCTCGCCGCACGTCCAGGAGGTGCGGGGTTGTGGCTATAAGACGCGAGTATTTTCGATTTCGATTTCCACATTTGGATTCGGTACTAAACGGCTGCGAGGACGTATCGCAATTATCAGCCACGCGGACCCTTCGATGCTTATCCTCTGTTATGAGAAGTTTAGTTGGCACTCGAGACCAAGGTGCTCGCGAGGGCACAACGTCGCTGCGATCGTATTGTACGGCTGGAAGATTCGGTTCATTGCGATCGAGGACGATCGCATGTGGAGGGGGTATCCTGTCAGAGACATGAGGACAGTGGCAAAGGCATGTGATGCATACCTCGTATAGGAGTGGCAAAGCATGGAAGCACACCTCGTATAGGAGTGGCAAAGCATGTAAGATATACGTATCTGAGTGGCGAGACATGTGATGTGCGCAGAAGCATGTGCACACGGAAAGGATATCTAGCGAGGGCCGCTCACATAGTTTGGTGAGAGGCCAGAGATCGAAACCGTCACCATCAGACCCCTAGCTTGTATCCCAATACTATCTTGCAGACTCTTGAGCATACCTTCACTCCGTGCAGACCCTAAACACCCTGACAGGAACTCTCCTATTTCTTGGTCACGAAAGAACGGGCTGGGTCGTCAATTGCGCCTTGCGTCCAAGTCATACCAAATCATAGAAACATCAATGCACGCTTTGTAACTCATGAAACTGTGAATGATTAGGTAGTCTTAATAGATATCAAATTCGGCTTCCAACAATTATCCGATCAGTTGCCGCAGACATGGAGATATTGGACGACGAAAATCGACCAAAATTGGTGAGAGCTGGATTTTTCGCACCCATTTTTTTGTTCTCGACTTAACCAAAAGTTCTCGGCCTTTGTCACCCACTAGATATAGTGGGTTACTTTTTTCAAATGTTTCACCCACGAGTACTATCAGGTCCCCCGGAGCTAGTGAAACGCGGAGGACGGAGGGCCGGAAAAGGTGAAAACTGTGACGGTTACCGCATGATCTCAGTGGATTCTCCTTCGGCGGGGACGCTAATTTGTGACGCGTGCTGATGATTCGTTGAATAGAAGCAGCTAAAATGGTGCCCGCTTGCCGCCTTTCCGTATGAGGCCTACCACCCACATAAAAGACTCAGTAAATCCTCCTTCGGCGGGGCGCCCATTTCTGACGAATCAATGTGTGAGCTATGACCGCGCTAAGATGGATTGGCCCATAGTTCGTTTGAGGTATCTTTTTCCCTTGCAAACCCAGACCATTGGTCCATGTCGTCACTCTTTTCAATTGAACCTCCATTGCTGAAGCGCTCTTTGAGCTATGTTTCCCGGGAAAAAAAGAGGGGAAAAGGAAAAAAGGAAAGAAAAAAAAAGGAGTTATAATTAGGTTGCGTAGGTTGCAGGTTGCGCAGGTTCTGCAGGTTGCTTGAGAATCTGAAGATGGTGGTTGTGACGGTTACCCGTAACTGCTCTGTCCGTCTTTGCATGCACCTATATATCCCCCACTAAGCTGGTTCTCATCAGCTTAGTGTTCTGACCTTTTGGTCGGGTCGGTAGGGATATCCGACTCCTCACAGTGGTTTGGGTCATTTCTTGATGTATCTTTACTGAGATTACCTATACGGTACCCGTAACTGCTCTGTCCGTCGTTTGCATGTACCTATATATCTCCCACTAAGCTGGTTCTCATCAGCTTAGTGTTCTAACTTCTGACCTTTTGGTCGGGTCGGTAGGGATATCCGACTCCTCACAAAAACCCGGACAAAGGTCAAACGGGTGATAAGATGGACAAAGAACAGACTCTCGGCTCACAGAGAGAAGACAAGAGAAGAACGACTGATAGATCTGACAAGATCTCCCAGACTAGAAAGAGAAGATAGAACGAGACTCAATCTACTACCAGAAAGACAGGAACTAAGTCCTCAAAACACGACGAAACCCTCCTCTCTCTCCTCCTCTCCTTTCCTATCCTCAATGGGCTCCCTCCCCTCCTTTATACAAAATGCCCAAACTGGCCTCCGATGTGTTGAACTTCGGATGTCTCCCGCAATCTCTCCAGATACCAAGGAAACCAACAGATCGGAATGCAACTAAAGAGCAGCAAGAGAAACATGACAATCCAGACTGATACGACAACTCCACAGAAAGCACTCCTCGATCTCAACAGGTGTCTCAACAAGTCGCAACAACATCTCAAAAGGAAAACGTGAGGGAATGATGACAAATGGCAGAACTGCGGGCTGATAGGTCGTTGACTGAAAGCGGGGCAAGGAACGATAGTTCCGGCCAGGCTCTTTGCGGAGCTGGGGGACTCCAGTGGAATCAGTCCTGTTGCCAGTGGAATCGGTTCAGTTCCAGTGAAATCAGTCCTGTTGTCAGTGGAATTGGTCCAGCTCCAGTGGCGGGTGGTACGGTGGCGTGGTACCGTACTAAGCTGGTCCTTATAGTGTTCTGACCTTTTGGTCGGGTCGGTAGGGATATCCGACTCCTCACATCAGCGTCACACGCACGATAAGTTGCAAGGCAAGACCTTATGCTAAGTGTTATTTCGAGGACTTTCAACTATCCAGAGTCTACAAATATTAGTAACGGTCCTACAGTCTACTTATCAAGCTCGCTAGCTACCGGCACTTCAAACCAGCTGTCCTGTCCATGACGTATCCCTCATTCGCTTGTGGCGGTACAGTTCGCACGTTGCCCGGCTTAGCCTCGTCGTTCCGTACTTCAAACACTAGAGTCAGGATTCTCGGCCGGTGCTTACGGATAGGTTCATTGGCAGTCATCCGAACCGTCTGTTGTAAAAAAGGGGTTGAGCCGTTCCTGATCCATCTAGCCGAATCATCATTTGCCAGTGCTGGTCACAGAAAAACGCCGGAAAACAGTAGGCTGTCCTTGACCCGCATCAAATTTAGGTACAGACTGGCCACAAAAGTACATCCGCCGCCGCCAAGAGCAAATCACAGCATCGCCAACTTGAACATTCGAAGTCAGATTCACTACTCCGCGATAATATACGTCGGGTTGTGCATGGTTACGGCCATATCTATTGCATCTTGTGTGTCCGTTGGAGACGATTACAACCAGAAAACAGCCAACGTCGAATCTGCATCTTTCGAAGACATGGCCGTACAAAGTGCAATTGCTCCTGGCCATCACGGCAACTTGACACTCGAGCAAGAGATGAAGCTGCGAAAGTTTTGGGATGCGATCCTCGGAGTATGCCACAATAACGGCGCTGACATTGAGGCGGCGGATAGGTCGCCGCCAGGACAGTCTGCCGCAGAATTCGATGGTATCAAAAAGAAGCGCGGCTTCGGTTTTTTCAAAGGGCCATCTGAGCTTGAAGCATCGACCTCGCGTGGTCATAGATCAACTGGTTCGCTTGATGATAATAAGTACAGTTTGACCAAGCAATTTCAGGAAATTCTAGCATCGCAGAAACCCGAAGATATTCGAGAAGCTCTGTGGGGAATGATGAAGCACGACCATCCGGATGCGCTGGTTCTTCGCTTCCTCAGAGCTCGAAAATGGAACATAGACCAAGCGCTTGTCATGCTCATTTCCGCGGTAAACTGGAGGCATTCTAAGATGAAGGTGGACCAAGATATTATGAAGAATGGAGAGGCTGGTGCGGCAGATGATGAGAAGAATGGCGATATGACGTCAAAGAAGCTCGGAGCGGACTTTCTGAAGCAGTGTCGCTCGGGCAAAAGCTTCTTGCACGGAATTGACAAAGCAGGAAGACCTATCTGCGTGGTCAAAGCTCGTCTCCACAAGGCTGATGAACAATCTCTAGAGACCCTGGAGAGGCACACAGTTTACACAATTGAGACCACACGTCTCGTACTAATGCCACCTGTCGATACAGCGGCAAGTCATGCCTCACAACATCTCCCGAGTCCATCTTGCAGTGACTGACTGACTGGTCTTGTAGAACATCATTTTCGATATGACTGGCTTCACATTGGCCAATATGGACTATCACTCGGTGAAATTCATGATTCAATGTTTCGAGGCGAATTATCCAGAGAGTCTCGGAGTCGTGCTAGTCCACAATGCGCCATGGCTCTTTCAAGGTTTGCCAATTCTCATTTCAACAGGTCCAGCTCAAACACTGACCTCTTCAAGGGATTTGGAGAATCATTCGTGGCTGGCTTGATCCCATTGTTGCCGCCAAAGTTCATTTCACCAACAACAGTGCCGGATTAAGGGAATTCATTCAGCCTGAGCGGATAATCAAAGATCTCGACGGTGACGAGGACTGGACATACAAGTACCAAGAACCGATCGAAGGCGAGAACGATCGAATAAAAGATTCAGCAACCAGAAGCCGCCTTCTGAAGGAGAGGCAAGATTTATATGCCCAGTTCGAAAACAACACGCGAAGATGGATCAATCATCCAGATGGTGAGGAGGCCCAGGAGATCAAAGCCGAGCGAGAGAATATTGCCTCGAAACTTCGAGATGGATATTGGCGTTTGGATCCATATATCAGGGCACGTTCACTATATGACAGACAGGGTATCATACGACCCAACGGTGACGTCGTCTGGTATCATCGCGACGCCAAAGGCAGTGATGATAATACTGAGAAAAAAACGTCTCTCACACAATAGGTTCATTGGGAATTTCAAAGGCCGCGCACACCATTTAGACACTTCATTGTACAGCTCTGGACAAAATCCGGGACGTGCAGGCATAGGCCGATGACTTCGGGAGAATGGTGGGATGTTCCTTGTGCTTTGAAACAGAAAGCATGACGTGTTGAGTTTTCTCAAGTAGACTTGGTAATAGGTTCTCAGCTATTGACATGAATATCTACCTGACCAGAATGACTTTGCGACGTTGGCCCGAAGGCCGTGCATGCCGTACATCTGTTCAATACGCTGAAGCATCTAGTCCCATCTTAGACTGGATGTCTGCACAAAGAGCCTTGAGCTTGTCCATGTCGCCACTTTGGGATGGCCAAATTATGCCCAGACCTTCCGAGTCATTGGGTTTTGGTATCTGGCCCAAGTATCAGAAACAGTCACGCTAATATTTGCCTTGAGTAAGTATACTTACCATGTGGAAGTGGACCTTTAGAGGGGACGTCATGTCCTTAGCAAAAGGCCTCAAATAAGTCTAAACATCCGCGCAAGTTACTCACATGATGGACTTGCTGATGGGCAATTGTGCCATTGTTTTGCAGAATGTTATAGTTGGTGGCTCCCGTCGCATGGATAAGCTTCTTCAAGGTGGGCTTTGGGTGTGGTTAGTCTGCTCGCTTTGTTGAATGGCGCTTCAAATGGGTTCAGGGTTCAAGAAAAGGCCACTCACCAAAATCTCGCTGAGCTGGTCGTCAGGAATGTCTGACAACTTTGAACCGTGATATTTGGGTATGACAAGCTACAAGGCAGACCATGATGCGAAAAAAAGGCGTGAGCGACGTGCAACAACAATGGAAGAGGTCACGTATACGTACAGCATGGCCTCCGCTCAGTGGCCCGATATCGAGAAAGGCCAGGGTCTTCTCACTTTCAAATAGCTTCAGGCAGGGGATTTCACCTGCGCGTATAACACGTGTATTGCTGCATTAGCTTTCTGCTGGCAGACCCCGCTAGTGGATGACTAACCCTTGATGATGCGGCAAAATGTGCAAGACATGGTACGCGATTGAGGTCCTCCAAGTTGAGCGTTGGTACGATGATTGGGATTCACACCCTTTTACGGAGTAGTGTTCACTGTTATGTGAGGAATCGGATACGGAGCTCTGTTGCAGCGGGGTTTAGCACTCGCGGGGGTAATTGGCCGCTATCGAGGCGCTGGGACGGCGGGAAGCTCTGGAGAAGCACTGACGGCGGACGCTTCCAACGGAAGGCCACTCAATGGCGGTACAAAGTGGTCACCCCACATTTGACCCACATACAACTCGTACCGGTCCCAAAGTTTGCAAAAATTGTTGCCGTTCGTGGATCACACCCCTATGCATTCAAGCCGAATTTCCATATCTTTTTAAGGGAGCCTGCAAAAAATTGCATATTAAGCTGGCTTTTCAGCTCCGTAAACTTGTGCAGCGACTCCGTCCCAAATCAACATCCTGTGCCGGTACCGTACCGGGCGACCGTTTTGAAATACGTTGTGAGTTGACCTGACTGTGTCAAAAGTTCGTCTCGAAGATGATTGGCCGGCGACACAGTCAGGTGGTTGACAAGATCAGGTCTATACCCACGACCGGCAAGGAGTCGAAGGCATCGAGGCCATCCTCATGTATAACCGAATTTACTTTTAACCTGTGGTCAAGTCTTGTCTCGTAAAGAACTCTCGACATCCATGTTTTCTCCGTCGAGTGCCCGCGTTGCCGCATCTACCGCAAGGGACTGGTCACATATCGATTCTTGGCTCTTGAAACTCTTCCCAAACGAAAAATTACCCAACTACGAACGAAATGCTGCAACCTTGGAAGCGCTGCTCATGTTAGCCAGCATGAATGAAGCTACGACCAACGATCGAGCCCTCTTGTCAACGGCGACCAAATTGGCGCCGAGAGTCGGGGGCGCTGAACTTGCTAGTATTTCGAAGAAAATTGAGATGTCGGGCCGAGAGATCGAACTTGCTCCCCGAAAGTTTAGTATATGTAAGGTCACAAGCTACCTCACAAAGGAGGGAATAATTGCACTTCGTGCGCTCGCACAAACGTCTGTGCAACACAGACTCCACCTTCCGAGCCCCGAAGACTTGGGCAGGACACTTGTACATCTACAGACTTCGCTTTGCGGCACGGATCAGATGATTAAACAAATCAACACGCTAAATGAACATATTCTTCTTGAGCTTCATAGTTTCAAAGAGCAAATGGCCACCTTTGAGGGTACATCCTGTATCTTTCCCGCGTGGTCATCCAAAGAAAACCTGGAGCTGCAGCGAAAGACGAGGTTGAAAGCAAAACAAATGTCAAATTCCCGAGAACGTGAAAGAACGCAGCTCCAAATATCTCGATCGTCTTCTGCCATGGATGTTGTACTAAGGGAAGAAAAGCACCTCCTTTGCTCCCTCACCAGACAAAGAACTCTAGCTTCGCAAGTAGATAATTTCCGGGGGCTACCAAGTGATCTAACGAGGGCAAAAGATCAAGTTCGTGGGCTTCAAGAGCTGGTCAGAGAGCTGATAGTACATCGCGATGATGTATTTGAAGGCCTCGTAGAGCAAGCAAGCCCTCTGAAGAATCGCTGAGCCGACATCAGTCGATTTTATATGCCGTGCTCCGTTTCAGATGTTGTCACATAGCTTGCCTGAATAAATTCCCTAGCTTCTTTTGCTCTTGCCCGATACAGCACCTCCGAGCCTTCCGAATTGTCTACCAAGACTAGATCGCTTGACCGAAGGGGCAGAAATGGCGTCTTTGGCCGGCACCATTGGCGTATTTCCTGTCACAAGGCTTCTGTCAATGTTTTTATGCTCTAACGAGGTTTCTGTACGATATTCAGCCATCTCTGCAGCGGATGTTTCTTCGCCGTTGAGATTATGTCGCTGCACTCTCCTTGCCCTTTCTTGAACACTGCGGAACTTTTCTAATAGTTCAATCCACTTAATTCCACTGTCTTCTCGGCCTTTGAGACGAGTAGGTCTGTCGTAACTCAAAGCACTAGTCGAGTTGGTCGCGCTAAATGAGAAAGTTCAGACGGTTAGGGTTGAGCACCGTTGGGTTACTACCCCATCCGTGCGCTGAGCTTGCTTACCTGCGAGGCGAAACGTGGATATATCCTATTGAGCTGACACTATTGAGCCTATTTTTGAGAGCCGCGAAGGCTGACGATTGGGGCAGGAGCATGAGAATCCCATACATGCATTTGTACAAGTAGGGGTATTTTTCTGGCTCAAGCAACTGAAGTCTTAGATCTGCCATTCCTCTTTTAGCGAATCGAATATTAGAATCGTAGGCGGATGCACTCACATGTGAAAACCGGGGACTCAATCAATTGAACAAGCTTATCCACCTGGATCAATAAATTAACAGTCATGTCCAACTCGCCACTGTTTTGAGTCAGCCACTGAGATACCATAAACCGGTTACGTGACAAGCGAGCTTCTCACAAAATTTGGAGCAAGTGGTAAGCCTGCTCATATGCTTGGGATAGTAGGCACAATGAAAAAGTCGCTACAGCATTATAACACCACGAACGAAAGAGCGCCACAAACAGCGTTTGTCCATCCTTTGTTTCCAGGTTTCGTAGTCGTTTACGAACCTCGGCAAGCTGTGGGGCAGTGATGAGATTATTGTTCAAATTTTGTACCATGATGCTAGCGAACTCGACGTCCTCTTCCTTCTCAATACAGTCAGCCAGCGTGCGATATATGCGTTCCGGGCTGAGGCTGAGACACAACTGCCGAATGATCAAGTTGCCTCTTGTTTCCAGAAGCTTGCGATCTGTAGAAAACAGCTGTAGTAAGTTGACCATGAAATTGGCAAAATAATCATCCTCGCTATTTCGAGATATTTGTGACAGCAGCTGCAAGTCCTTGGTGACAACCGCGTCGGACGGATCAGACAGAGTCTTGAGCAAGGCAGGAAAGGTACCATCATTGAAAGCCAAGACTTTCCTTGGAGCCTTTCTATGAAGCATGATCAGCCAGGTTAAGGCGGCGACTCTTGTTGCCTCATGGTCATTGAGAAAAAGAAGCGTCAGAGAGTTGACGGCCGCCGTATAATCCAAATCCGGAGACTGCGCTATTGTGAGTGCGTCGCCTGACGAGGTGGACCTGCCTTGATTCGTAGGAAACCTTTCAAACTCTTGTTCTCGAATGCTTGAAAGAGAGTTCCTTTTGCTTTGCGAGCCATCGGCCTTCTCGCTGGTCACAGCAAGCCGGGAGGCAGAGCGATATTGATGAGTTTGCGGAAGAGACTGACTGTTTAGGGCCGATTCGTCCGACAGCGAAACAACGTAGTCCATGAGACATGAATTGACGCGAGTCGCGGCGTGATGGATGGTATTCTTGCTGCTTGCCATCGCTGGTAACATATGTGCAAGGATTTTAGGTGTGAAAGGCAACACCTCTTCTGGTGATATATCCAGAAACTCAACAATCCACCGGAGAGATTCTAATAGACAGTCTTCCTCTACTCTACGTCAGAATACATACTTGACTGTGCTTGTTGCATTATTTTGAACTTGGAAGACTTGGAGAACGTACCTAAAGGAGAGTCCAGTGTCGCTGTCAAAATTTTCAAAATTTGCTTATAATTAATTTCGACGTCTTGGCCAGGTATCCAGTCCTCTTCGATACTATCCTCCTCATCCTCATCAAGAGCATCGGAGTTGACTTCATCGCCTTCATCTAGGCAGGGACGAAGGCTTTCTGTGATCACTGAACCTTGTCGCTTCCTCTTGACACCTTCTCTGGACTTTTTACTCTCTAGAATTCCCCTCTTTACGCGAGCAATCCTCTTGATTTCGTTCAAAAATTTGTCCAAACACGACTGAGTTGCGGTTCGCACGTCAACATTCTGGTCCCCAAGAAATTTAAGCAGGCCGCCTAAGAATTCAGGGAGATAGGTCACAAGTTCAAGATCGGGAATCGAGTCTAGGAGAGTCATCCAGCCAACGAGGAATTGTCGCGTGAAGGGATTGATGACCCATATCCTCTCCTTCAGAAGAGGGATAAACCTAGGCAGGGAGAACGCTGTTGGCAGGTGAATATCGTGATTTTCTACTGATGTTTTGTCATCATCGAACGCCAGCGGCGCTTCTAACACTGACACGTACGAAGCAGCCGACTCCGCTACTATGTCTTTCACGAGCCGATCAAGTAGCTCAGCACCGTTCTTTACGGATAGTTCGGAATCGGCTCCAAGCTAGACCCTGTCAGTGCTCGTGATTATGTATACCATGGAGTCTAGGACTAGCGTGAGGTGTCGTACTCTGCAAAGTTGATCAAAAATACTGTTGAAGTAGACCAAGATTTCACCCTTTGCAACTTTCGCAATGTTGTACATGGCCTCGCAGGCGTAGTATCTCACACGAGCGTCTTGATCTGTGAAGCAAGCCAGAACTGGAGGAACGATTTTGGCAAGATAGCGGGGAAGATCCTAAGTCTGTGCTTAGCGATCTTACGACTCAAATAATTTTCCAAGTAATATCCACTGATACGGTGAGGCAACGCCGTCAATTACTCCTTAAGAAGAATCTACGCAGACTGCACTTCAAGTAAGGGAAGCAGCACATGAGTATATGGCGGGACATTGAACCAAGAAATTGCATTAACACTGGGATTTGATTCACTCACGGGACCAAGTGCAATCGCAGCGGCCGCCAGACCAATGAGGCCTCCATTGCGTGCATGCGGTTGATGAACGGCATAAGCATAATCATTGCAGAGTTGCTCAAGGATATCGTGTACTCGTTGATAGTTTCTGAGAACCACGACTTCCCGTATGACTCTTTCCAATCTATTGATAATAGATGTTAGGTAAAAGGAGGACGTTGCGTAGCTAGGCTTGGTCGACGACAAGATAAAGATCAATAGAAGGGGAGTGGATAACGATTAACCTACTCAAGAGCACCGACCTTGCGCTTGTCGTAAAGCTTGTCATTCAATGCCCGCTGTATATTGGGATCCATTCTGACGCTCCAAACATGCTTAGACTCTGGAGTTATCAACGACGAGAATGCTTGGGCTGGGAAAATATGGGAGATGCCTGATAGCCTGCGACTGGCAACCGCCAAAAAATAAGACAATGTAACCGCTCCCACTTTTCTTCAGATGCCCCCACTTTTTCAGATTTCAACATGTACCGGGTAGGTACCTAATCCGTAACTTGTTGGAATCGCGCGATACGGAATATCGTCGGATATTCCAGGAGATGTGAACCGCGTGCGGATTGGTGGGCTGTTGGAATCGCAGGACAGAGGTTGTGGAGTATGTGAATACGCCTCAAGGATTTCAGAACCTGCCTCAACGCCTTACCCGATTCGGATGTGGAAGTCTTTCACCAACGAAATCATTTGTAACTGTACTTCAAAGGTACTTCCTCTCATGCTTGACCATCGCACGCAATACCTAACTTCACTCATCGAGGCAATTCATCACGACTTTAGCTGTGTGAAAGAGCTCGGTATACATGGTGCGTAAAGATCCTTTTATCACTGATTATATTTTGGAAATGTTTCTCAGTTTTATCACGAACAACGGCGCATGGCACGCCGCCTCTTTTTGAATTAAGGTCTTCTTGGAGGACGATGAGAAGACCCTGATTACCTTAGTGAATCTCGGGACAATGTATGCAACTATAACGGGCGCGTTTTGCGTATAATGTATTCTTGCACAAATTTGACCTTAATCGTCTTCGACACTACTCCGTAGAATAAGCCAATTCCATTGATTGTGGAACATGTTATCGTTCTTACAAGTTCAGTGTGCGATTTCGACTTCCCGGATGCCAAGTCCAGATCTGGGTCTGTCCAGCGCCGCCCTCAACAGAGCACCAACCGCGACGAAATCACGTAAAGGACATAAGACGGTATCAAAGAGCAAATCTGAGCTTTTTTGAAAATGTTCATCTGTTGAAATTGTCGTTGGAGGGCTTTGCAATGAATGCATGACCGTCTGACGCCAGGTTTCTCAAGTTTTAAGGTGCCTCCTGATTTTGTCCGTAGAAGCATGAGGCGTGCATTTCCTTTCCAGCTCTCTGATGGAAATGAAAGATTTCCTATTTATTTATGTTTGAAGACGTCGCATATTTATGTTTTGAAAGCCTGGACGGGCACCCCCGCCCACGAGGTGAGATGTTCCAATCTTGATGAGCGAAGCTGTCACACGCAGCACAGCTGACATGTGGGGCCAATGTACCATTTACATCACCTGACATCGGTCTCCATTACTACAGTCAGACCTCGCTATAACGATCCTCGCCTAGCCGATAACCTCGCTTAAACGATAGGTCCGGGCTGAAAATTTGGTTTTGCCTAACAACTAACGATAATTTTCGCTAAAACGATACCGATACAGTTTGGGCCAAAAAAATCGCTGATATCGTTATAACGAGGTCATCCTGCCCAATTTTTCGCTGCATTTCTGACCTTCCAGCAGCAAGATTAGGCCCATCCATCACCATGTGGCGCTAGATTTATACGTGCAAGCTTCCAAAAACATCATCTTTTACCACCTCGGTACATCACCCCCATTAAACTTCCACATATGGACAATGTATCATGAAGATAATATCAAAAGAAGAAAGAAACAAGAAAATTGGGCCTTTCTTCAGTTCTTCAACAACGTATGTGCCGTAACATGAGGTTTGTGCTTGCAAAAAAAATGTAGCGTCTCTATATAGGGTATGTGCGCCATGTGTCCACGTGACCCTCACCTGGACGATATCTCAATATAACGATGGCTTTTTTGCGAACTGTGCGATATCGTTATAACGAGGTTTGACTGTATATCCCTCAAAATGCCACAGTTGGTTTGTATGAAGTGGACGATGACCAGATGCTGGCTCGTGAACAACCATCATCTATGCTAGTAGAGTCTTCCAAAGCCTCGACTACGCTAGGTCTTTGTTCTACCAAGGAAACTCTCTCAAGTTCTTGATTTACTTCTTTCAAACTTGGCACGATAACAACATTCTCTCACGACATCGTCATTATCGTACCACTTATTGGACACCGCTCAACAGGCAGCCACTCATGACTGTATCATCTGACTCTTATACTTACAATAGTGCATGAGACAATATCCGAGTCTCATCTCCGAAGCACATTTGTGTACGCCTCACCGTCATAGTTGACCGGCTTATAAATCAGCATTATGTAAATAAGAACCTTGAGAGGTTTCTCTTGTCATGTATAAATAGGCTCTTCTCTCTGTAAAGTAGATAGAAGAATCAAGCTCAACAATCCGTACAATCATCTTTTCTTGTTGTGTGACAGAAGCGTTTTCTGATTCCGCATACGCGGCTGATTACTGGTGGGGGATTCAATTTCATCCCACCCTACCTTACAGGTAGGGGGGGTCGCATAGCAACAAAATGCCCCTTAAGGTCCAAAATAAAAAGGTACATAGCTTCCCCGCCATTTCCACACCAAAACAGATGTACCTCGGTTTATCTCATATTTCGGCTTTGGTGAATACAGAATACCCACGTTTGTTTTTTTTTGCATCGCGAACCTTACATCTCGAGGCCCGCAGCATGAAGAAGAGCACATTAACAGCCGAGATTGTGTATCTGCGTTTAATTGAATTCCATTTCGCTCTGTCCGTCTTTGCATGTACCTATATCCCCCACTAAGCTGGTTCTCATCAGCTTAGTGTTCTGACCTTTTGGTCGGGTCGGTAGGGATATCCGACTCCTCACAGAGGAGACTAGCAGGGGACCCTTGAGGTCGTCTGGCATTGGTCGAGAAGCACCAAAATCTCCACTCCTGCGGAATAAAAGTCCATTCCGCATTCCTACCCCCCTCGAGGTAGGAATAAATGACCAAACGGCAGAAAAGCCGCCAAGATAGTGGCCTGAACCACTGGCAATTCCACTGTAACTGGACCGATTCCACTGAAGTCCCCCATCGGCCCTCCGCTGCGCTCCAACCTTCGGGGCTGGGTGTTGGAATCGCAGGACAGAGGTTGTACACGTGCATTGGTGCACGTGCCTCGCTTGTGGGGCACAAGCCCACACAGCGAGCACCACAACATAAAGGAGGCTTCCGCCCCCTTTTGTACATAGACAAGAACAACAAGACAAGAGAACAATTGACCCATGAGAGAAGATACGACTTTGTGTTTGTGTGCGTTACGCACCTGTTCTGTTATGCATGCAATGATATTGGTGTAACCTTACGGTTCCGACACTGATCAGTGGTTCGAATAACCGGTTGGTTACGAATCACAGATTGGCAAGGATTTTCGAGGAGAGCGACCATCCGCCACGGCCGAAAGAATTGCGCCTCTGTAAGAAGAGACGTCGAACCCGACCCATACCCGCGTTCGGACGACGACGTGCTATAGAAAGAAGACACAATAGCGAGAGCATCCGGTGCGCGCTGTTGAAAAGGTCGAATATCGCGGCGTTTAAGATACATTCTGGCCAAGCCACAAGTTACCTTAGACGAAGGAGCCATTCATCGATCAGTCAAGCTTTCAGGAAGGGAAGCCTTAACTGACTTATCTTCTGTTCCGTCATCCACGGAAGACACCCGACCAAGCCTGTCGAATATCTCTTGACTATACTCGTCAACAACAAGGACCTCGTTACCTGATAAGTCCTTGTACCCGATAATTGTCAACTTTTGCCTGTTGAACGACAATCTTTCACAATGGATCAACAACAAGATACTACCAGTGAAATCAATCAGGAGGAACACCCCTTCACGGCTTCAATTACAGAACCAGTGATTGCAGCAGAATTGCCTGAAAGATTACAGATATTCGCCCCAGATGGCTTCTTCACGGCCAAATGGAAGCACTTCCACGACGACATCGACCATGATAAGGCGACAGCCATCGACGCAAACAACCGAGTTGCATATGTCATGATGGATTATATAAGACGGGATTTATCCGGGTTGGAATTGACCGTTACATTTCGCGAGGACTTTGAATTTTGGAGCGTGAAGTCCTTCAACCTCATCAGCAATCCAGTCAGTAGAGAGTTCCGCGACTTCCTCATTAAGAGGGGAGTGAAGATCGCAGTACAACGAGGATTGCAAATTCCGATCGCCTTGATAAGAGCCGTTGAGGAGGATAGCGATGTCGAGAGCCGGTTGAATCAAATGCGGTTTGCTGCAATTGAAGCACGAAACCGAGAACAACTGGAACGAATTCGAAGGTCAGCAGCAGGTTCACCACGACACACGCAACAACTGTCCCCTGTGGTGGCTCTAAGACCCCCCTCGTTCCCAACGTTTCCGATACACACTCAACAAGCCCGGCCTGCCCCCGGAACGGATCTTCAACCGCCTCTCGCTCACCGTCATCTACGACAACTTCCGCCCAAGGTGACGGAGTCACAAATCCCGTCGACGTCTGAGAAGAAGAGCCTGCATGTTCTTCGTGTGCCGCCCTTGCAGTATTGTCCTGTTCCGACGCAGCCTCAGCCTGTCCCTCGAGAGAAGCTCCTGCCCCCTCAGCTTCCTCATCAGACGCCCATGCCGACACCCCGAACAGAGATTCGGCCGACCCTCCTTCACCAAGTCCCGGCCGGCAATCCTCACGTCAAGATTACTGCCGGCTCCGATTACAAGCTCGAGAGTGCCCCCGTCGACAAAGATGTCTCTTCCCCCGTGACCAGCACCTTCGCCGAATTTCGTCACAGTACCCCTGGAGACGCTGCAGAAGAACATCCCTCCGTCCCTCTGAAGAGCGCCGCTGTCCAACCCTTGGACGAGCCGGCACAACATCCTGATGAAGCCCTCGACAAGAGGGCTCCTAATGATGAGGAAGAAACCTCTCGCAACGAAGACTCTGCCGATGCCGAAGAGTCCGACGGTCCCAATGACGATCAAATGGGGAAAGTTAAAGAGACATTGCGAGGGGAGTTTGCCCCTGCAACATATATACTTTCTCCGGTCCAGGGATCTTTCTGGTCACCGCCCGCTCCGAAGGTTTTGATGAACATCGTGACACTGGTGAACTATTTGTTTACAGACTTCGAAAACTACTTCCGACTGGTGGAGAGACTGGTCCCATGAGGGGACTCCTTATATACGATCGATTGGGTGATCGCGACGGTGGTCGCGATATGTAGTTGAAATGGACGCGTTGCGTGGTTTGGTTTGCTTTTGCCTTCGTTTTTACTTCACACTTTTTGGATGATACGCTCATTGTTTGGAGCTTTGGGATCTACTTGGATTCACTTGGATTGTATTCGTTTTTGGTCACAACTGCGATTCCTCTCTCTTCCATAAAAGAGAAGACTGCGAGTGTTGGAATCGCAGGACAGAGGTTGTACACGTGCATTGGTGCACGTGCCTCGCTTGTGGGGCACAAGCCCACACAGCGAGCACCACAACATAAAGGAGGCTTCCGCCCCCTTTTGTACATAGACAAGAACAACAAGACAAGAGAACAATTGACCCATGAGAGAAGATACGACTTTGTGTTTGTGTGCGTTACGCACCTGTTCTGTTATGCATGCAATGATATTGGTGTAACCTTACGGTTCCGACACTGGGAGACCACCAATGCCACTGTAACTGAACCGATTCCACTGCCACCGTAACTACAGATATCGCTGCCAATTCCACTCCCTTCCAACTGCTTGTTTGAAGCGGCGCGAGGTCCCCTATCGGCTCTCCCCTGCGCTCCGGGGCTGGGGGACCTAGGTATTTAGTTGTGATGAGGTCCGTATGGGAACGGGGCAAATACGGCTTCAAATGATGGGACAGAAGATGGTTGATTCTCATCGAGCTCTGCAAAGGGTTTCTCATTATTGCCAGCTTTGATATGGCAGGCGGTGTCCAGAAAAATAAGCTAAGCCACTTGCAGTATAGTCTGATGTCTACTGGCTCTGTGGAGCGGTACATCGATTTTGTCTCCACTGTTGCACAAGTACGGAAGTATGTACCTTTATTACGAACCATTTATTTTATTATGACACTCTGAATCTGGCCCTAAGGAAGTTTGGCACGAGTTATGTGGAGATTGTGCAGGTTTATGGACCTGGTCAAAGCGCGGTGCCGGGTCTATTTTCCCAGTGTATACGGTACCTGTTCGGTCGCGTTCGACGCGACGTATAGTTGCGAATCGCGATCACACGCTGATAATCGCCTGCTGTGAAACTTGCTTGACTTCTCCTACACAATGCAGCGTTCCTACAAGAATAGGTTCGAGCATGCTGCCGATTCAGCCTCGGGTCCCGGGCGGGGGACAATCGCGGAGAACTGTGTGGAATATTACCTTTTTATTATCGACCACCAATCAGATCACGTCACGTTAGCAAGAACGCTCGAGACGCTGAGAAGAGCTGCTGTCGAACTCTGCCAATCTTTGACGAACTGCTATATTTGGCAAAGAGATGAATTTTCTGTTGAACTTAAGATAAGTCATGGTGCGCGCGAGATCACGCACTTTTTCCCGTCAACCGTGACAGACGGTGCTGACTGATCTTCGGTTTGTCAACAGGATTGATGTTCCTCTATGGTATTACAGACTATGGAGAGGCCATTGAAGATGAATGGTTAATCGTATATATACTACGCGAATTGACCAGATCATTCCCTTCTCTTTGGGTACGTGTAGCAGACACAGATGGCGAGTTTTTGCTCATTGAGGCAGCAAACACGCTGCCGGACTGGATCAGTCCTGAAATAGACGAAAATAGGGTCTGGCTGCATCACGCAAAATTGCACATTATCCCTCTACACGGCGAATTTGATCATAAGAATGAAGACACAGGGAAACTCAGCCTGTGGCATGCTGTTGAATTTCTGAGACAAACGCCCAACGCATTACTCTACTCTTACTCGACCGAAAACGAAGCCTTCTACCGACTTCAAAAATATCCGAGCTTTGTGAAATTCTCTTCACACCACGCGCTGGTGACTGTTCCGCGAAGAGTCGCATATGTTTTACACACGTTGCCGAAGTCCATTGCCATGGCAATTGAGATGTTCTATCTTCGAGACGCAATGTCTCTACAGCACGTTATGTCGGAATCCAGCACGCTTGTGTTTCCTCCGAATGACCTAGTTACGATCAGTGCACATTTTAGCAAAATTCTCTTCGCTCAATTGAGGTCGCAGCAATTTAAGCCTCCTCCTAGATGGCGACGCTTTTTTTCAACAATTCCGTCGAATTCAGCTTCGGCAGCTTCTCATATTTCTTCTTCACAACTTGATACAGGCATGAAAATAACTATCGGATACGAAATGCTCGCCAAGGTTGCAAAAGCTAGCAAACACCGAGTCGTTCGCGAATTGGACATTCTACTGCAGGACCTTTTGCAAGATGGAGACGAAGCATTACCTACCGATAAGGACATAGAGACCTGGCGAGATAGTCAACGTAATGATGATGATAGTTGGTTAGACATTACTTTTTCGGACTTTGAACAAAAGCTTGAAGTCCGACCGGCGAATCAGCCCGAGAAAGCACCTGCTGCAAACAGTGGTGCCGACAGCCAAGTTGATATACAGAAAATCGTATCTCGCTTAGAAGAATTTCTGCACGATGAGAAAGCCGGCGTAGATGGCGTTAGTTTCGACGACATTGTTGATGATGACAACGCCGACGCTGACGACGAAATCTCTGCCAAGTCCGATGGGGATACGAGCTCAGAGCGCGAAATTGTCGAGTTCGATGAAAATACCTTTGCACAACTGATAACCAATTTGATGAGCCCTACCCACTCGGTCGCAGCAAATGCAGTCGGGAATGGATTAGGCCGCCCGATCGACGATGCTCTGCCCGTAGCGAGAGGGAACAAGAGTGAGATCGATGAAATGCAACAACTAACTGCTCAATTCGAGGCTGAGTTGGAACATCACGGAGCCTTGAAACTTGATCACAGCGACAGCCCGTGTGCTCGGGAGACCAATCCAATGCATAGTCACCGAAGATTGGGCCAGCCAAGTGGCTCATCGAGCGCCGCGTCTGATACAGGCGCGATCAGTGTCGATTTTCATTTGGCCCAAAACATCTTGGAAAGCTTCAAAAGTCAAGCAGGAATGGCCGGCCCCGCAAGCAATCTGCTAGGCTTGATGGGAATCACACTGCCCCGGGACGAAGAAGACTGAAATCACGATTCAAAGCTTCGGCAGTGTTCTTCTTTTTTGCCCGACTGGGGCGACTGGGGGCTTGATAGCACGCCTGCTGATAGGTAACCATCAAGATGTGTAATGATGTTTCCCAATTCCGCCCTTGATACATAAGAAGGATCAATACATATTGCGTTTGTGTACGGAGTATGTACTCCGTAGAATGTACTTAGCCCCGTTCGCGCCCCTTTTTGGAGCAGGATTTGGAGCAGGAATTTTGTGCCAAATGTGACGGTTACCCGTAACTGCTCTGTCCGTCGTTGCATGCACCTATATATCCCGCACTAAGCTGGTTCTCATCAGCTTAGTGTTCTGACCTTTTGGTCGGGTCGGTAGGGATATCCGACTCCTCACACCAAAGACTAAAGTGACATACATACATACCGTATTAACTCAGTAACACCGCCATCTCCTGTGGGGCTGCCCACCCCTGCTTCTGGCGACGCCATTGGCCTCTCCACACAGATCTAATTTACCCTGAACTTCTGAAGATACTGGCCAAGCCTCCTACGCAACTCTCTCCTTTACACAATTTTCTCGGCAACGGTGCACGGACCACGTCCGCCCACTTCTGTTATGATTTGGCTGTATAATAATACGGTAGGTATGCAGCCAAGCCGCTAGTCGATGTACTATGGATATCGACGGGGGTTACTGTGGATATCGACGAAGTGACCGAGGTACATCGTAGAGACGTTTTTCCGGGCCCGATATGACGGGAACGACGTGCAGGATTGAATCTTCGTACATAGTAAAATCGTCGACAATCTGATTCAGCAACAGCTACCTAGAGGTTGACGGGAGACTTTAAACATCCACCACATAACTAATGTAATTGTCCTTCCTTCCTTCCCAAAGGGGTTAGTGTCTGCAATCCCCCTGCTAGCGCCTTGGAGGTACTTGGCTGGCTCAGTCACCTCACAAGATACATTCGCCTGAGACGTAGATAGAGACCAACTACAATCTTGTGGCGAACTGGCGGTACATGATCGCCCGTAGGCTCAAGGATGAAATTGAGTGTTGACGTTGTTATAGTCCGATTATAGATTTGTTTGAAGACTAATCAGGAACTTCGGTTTCTATAGAAAATCGCAGAGAAGAGCCGTGTTGGCCGTGTTATTACTACCTAATCTACTGACTGTTTGTGTTATCATATAGCTGCCGGTATAGGAAATCTGAAGCTGTGATCGGCATCAATATCAATGGGCGTGCCTGGCGCCCAAGTTGAGGCCCTGAAATGCTGGCTGCTGTCGTCAGAGGTTGCGCATAAGACTGATTGCTTGGCCAATTTGGCGCTGAACCTTGCCCCCATGATATTGCTCGTGAGCTCGATTGTCAATCGACCAAGGAGTATGTGACTGATGCTGGCTCTGTTCTCGCACCATTTGACCCTCCACTGACCGTCCGGCTGCGTATTGTCATTTGCCACAAGCCAGAATTGCATCTTGCAGTCAGTCTTCTGCGACACAGCGCCTGGGCGTCGCCGCGGGACACTCGACTCGCCAGCCTCGTGGTCGCCAGCCTCGTGGGGTTTGGCCTTGCCACGGCGGTAGCAGGCCATAATCAGCCTACAGCGGCCGCCTCTGACCCATCTTTGCTTATTTTAAGACACCCCATGATCCTTTGCCCACGTAGTAACGCCAGTGAGGGCGTCTTCGAAGCTCTCATACAGCAGTTCTGGCGGCGGCGGATGATCACTTACGCGTAGATCTGGCTCATGGAGGTCTGTAAGGTCGTAATCCACGCCCTCGACCAACTCGCGGAGCTCACCGTGGTTGCGGCGACGCGGTATGTACACTTTACGCGCGGCCGGCGGCGACGAGGTGCGGTTTCGAGGTCATCTTCAGCGCCCCGACCGCTGTCGCCGTCACTATTGACAACAGTGTCATTGTCGTTGGCCTCCTGGCGCAGCAGGCGACTGACCGAGCTGTCGGAATTTTCATTCTCTGACGTGTTCCGGGAGGCAAGCCGCGCTGGGTTGTATGATGCGTCAAGTTGAGCGCACGACGGCTGCGTCGCGCGCGAAGGTCGCGGCGATGATGAGGTAGATGAGGAGCTCATTTTCAAGTCGAGAAATCGGAAGTAAAAGAGGTCGTTTGTATAGCTTCAAAAGCCAGGTCGCGAAGCTGATGATTGACAGGTAGTGGTAGGAAGTCGCGGTGCCGTAATCTGTGTTTTGTTTTTCAAGCACGATGTATCTTGTGAGGTGGCTGAGCCCAGCCAAGTACCTCCAAGGCGCTAGCAGGGGGGCTGTATGCACTAACCCCTTTGGGAAGGAAGGAAGGACAATTACGTTAGTTATGTGGTGGATGTTTAAAGTCTCCCGAGGTTGACGGCGAGTCTACCCAACGCAACGGAAATGGCAACGCCGACGCCGAGACCGCGGAACCCGATATATCTGTGCGTCCGCAGCCTAATATCCCGCCTGCGATCCAGCCGCCATCTGGCTGGCGAGTCGAGTGTCCCGCGGCGACGCCCAGGCGCTGTGTCGCAGAAGACTGACTGCAAGATGCAATTCTGGCTTGTGGCAAATGACAATACGCAGCCGGACGGTCAGTGGAGGGCCAAATGGTGCAAGAACAGAGCCAGCATCAGTCACATACTCCTTGGTCGATTGACAATTGAGCTCACAAGCAATATCATGGGGGGCAAGGTTCAGCGCCAAATTGGCCGAGCAATCAGCCTTATGCGCAACCTCTGACGACAGAAGCCAGCATTCAGGGCCTCAACTTGGGGCGTCAGGCACGCCCATTGATATTGATGCCGATCACAGCTTCAGATTTCCTATACCGGCAGCAGCATGCTATATGATAGCACAAACAGTCAGTAGATTAGGTAGTAATAACACAGCCAACACGGCCAACACGGCTCTTCTCTGCGATTTTCTATAGAAACCGAGGTTCCTGATTAGGTAGTCTTTGTTGGAAGTTATCCCTATCTGCTGCAGTGACTTTTGCTGCAGTAGTTTCAAAACCAATGAAAAAGCGGGACATCGCTGAACTCAGCTAGCGCAGCTCTGTTGCACACACGCCCACCAGCACGTATCTCACTCCCTTCGGATAATGTCACGAAACTGCGATTTATTGCTTCACCATCGGAGTACCTGATTTGTGACCGCAACACCGGGTTCAAAGGCACGAAGTGTTTGCTTTG
The DNA here is from genome assembly GCA_029405325.1 of Claviceps purpurea. Classification (NCBI taxonomy): domain Eukaryota; kingdom Fungi; phylum Ascomycota; class Sordariomycetes; order Hypocreales; family Clavicipitaceae; genus Claviceps; species Claviceps purpurea. The sequence continues at coordinate 3,060,304 of CM055782.1, read as the reverse complement.
TTGGGGTCCTGATTAGTTTTGCACCTAATCACAGAAAAATCACGCAGGGCATGAACAGCAACACACAGAGACACACAATTCTGACCCGAAAACTTCCTTCTGTGCCTAAGGATGATGGCCTCTCAAACTTGCGGTCTCGTGCACTTGCATTTGAATAGCATTACATATCTACTTTTTCTGCCCTTGAAATATCAATATACGAAACGAGCAGTCGATAAGCCGGGTACTACTTCGACGAACGCTCGTAGATACAGAGCGTCTTCGAGCGCCATGATCTCAACCAATTTTGACGTACGCTGCGGTGAGCTGTCCGTCAATCTTGCGATAATTTCTCGAGGCGGGCTTGGCAAAAGCCAATCCATTCTAGAGGTCTTATTTCTGTAGGAACTTAGGAAGGCAAGAAGCTCGGCAAGAGTGGCAAACCGCACAGAGGGAGGCAGGCAGATCTTCGATTTGACCTCCATCATACTCGTCAAGGGCAAAGCCGTGGTGAACAATCAGAGTATTCGCGGGAAGCTCAGAACAGGAATTGGAACATCACGATAAGGACGTTGCAGTGAAAGGGATTAATTTGATTAGATTCCAATCGTTACTGATGATATGACGACAAGGTGATGTTGATGATGTTGATTGAAAGAGTAAGAATGTCAAGGCTGAGGAGGTCACAACGGATTGAAGGCTGAGGGCAACATGTCAAAGGTGGGTGTCGATTGCTTGAAGGTTTTAATCTCTGGACCCCTACCATACATGTGCGAGGCCCTGTCTCTTTATAGGTACCTCCTCCCATCGCAATCTCTGACTTCTTGTGGACCCACTCCCTGCCACTTGTCCAGTCCCACAACACACTGTCCCTGACAAAGAACTTCTGCTCGGGAAGAGCGAAGTACGCGAGAGGGTGTGGGATATGTCACGGTCTGTACAGTGCCGTCTGTGCAGCTGTGACAATGCACTATATAACCTTGATCAAGCTGCAGACGTGCAACTTGGTCACTTGACCTTTTGGGCGGAACGGGTGGTTATGCGTTTCTCACACTTGACCAAGTTGCCTAGAGGCCCCGAGTTCGAGTCGGGGTGGGGGGAGAACCAGTCATTCCTAACGCGTGACTCGATACTGCCCCCGTCGACCTAGTGCACCGAAGCCGAAATGTGTGGTTAGCAGGGCCAAAGATGCCCCAGGACGGCCTTCCGCAGCAATGACGTAAGTCGGGGACATTCACATGTACGCTTTGGGCCCTCCTACCAACCTGTTGGAATCGAAGGACAGAGGTTGTACACGTGCATTGGTGCACGTGCCTCGCTTGTGGGGCACAATCCCACACAGCGAGCACAACAACATAAAGGAGGCTTCCGCCCCCTTTTGTACATAGACAAGACAAGAGAACAATTGACCCATGAGAGAAGATACGCCTTTGTGTTTGTGTGCGTTACGCACCTGTCCTGTCATGCATGCAATGATATTGGAGTAACCTTACGGTTCCGACACTGATCAGTGGTTGAAATAACCGACAGGTTACTAGACCACAGATTCGCAAGGAATTTTCGAGGAGAGCAATTAGATCCGCCACGGCCGAAGGATTGCGCCTCTGTAGGAAGAGACGTCGAACCCGACTCATACCTGCGTTCGGACGACGACGTGCTATAGGAAGAAGACACAATAGCGAGAGCATCCGGTGCGCGCTGTTGAAAAGGTCGAATAACGCGGCGTTTAAGATATATTCTGGCCAAGCCACAAAGTTATCTTAGACGAAGGAGCCTTTGATCGATCAGTCAAGCTTTCAAGAAGGGAAGTCTTAACTGGCTTACCTTCTGCTCCGTCTTTCACGGAGAACTCGACCAAGCCTGTCGAATATCTCTTGACTATACCCGTCAGCAACAAGGACCTTCCCCCCTGACAAGTCCTTATACCCGAAAACTGTCAACTTTTTGCCTGTTGAACACGACCACTTCTCACAATGGATCAACAACCTGATCTTACCAATTTGCAAGACTATTCCGAAGGTAACTACTTCACGGCCGGATGGAAAAGACAACACATGGATATCGACCAGGAAAAAGCGACGACTATCGACGCGAACAATCGAGTTGCATATCTTATGAGGGACTATACTAGACGAAATTTAAAGGGGTTGGAATTGACCGTTATATTTCGCGAGGACTTTGAATTCTGGAATGAGAAGTCTTTCAACCTCATCAGCAACGCGATCATAAGAGAGTTCCGCGAGTTTCTTATCACGAGACGTGTGAATATCGCAGTACGACGAGGATTGAAAATCCCAGCCGCGTTTGCACGAGCCGTTGAGGAAGACAATGGTGCAGAGGACCGGCTAGCTCAAAGGCGGTCTGCTGAAATTGAGGTAGTAGAACTGATGGAGATGGAAGAAGTGAACAGAGTGAGACTTCGAAGGGCCGAGGCAATTTCACCACGACAAACGCAACAACTGTCCCCTGTGGTGGCTCCAAGACCCCCCTCATTCCGAGGTTCCCGACGAGGTGGCACTCCCCGCCCCACTTTTCAGTTAATCTTGGTTAGGGTTAGTTAGGATTAGTGGTTAGGATTAGGTGTTAAGGTTAGGATTAGGTGTTAGCTACTGGAATTTGTAATGGAAAAAGTGGCGTTGGGAGTGCCACCTCATGTAGCACCTCCCTCATTCCCGAGATTTCTGGTGCACACTCAACAAGCCCGGCCTGCCCCCGGAACGGATCTTCAACCGCCTCTTGCTCACCGTCATCTACGACAACTTCCGCCCAAGGTGACGGAGTCACAAATCCCGTCGACGTCTGAGAAGAAGAGCCTGCATGTTCTTCGTGTGCCGCCCTTGCAGTATTGCCCTGTTCCGACGCAGCCTCAGCCTGTCCCTCGAGAGAAGCTCCTGCCCCCTCAGCTTCCTCATCAGACGCCCATGCCGACACCCCGAACAGAGATTCGGCCGACCCTCCTTCACCAAGTCCCGGCCGGCAATCCTCACGTCAAGATTACTGCCGGCTCCGATTACAAGCTCGAGAGCGCCCCCGTCGACAAAGATGTCTCTTCCCCCGTGAACAGCACCTTCGCCGAATTTCGTCACAGTACCCCTGGAGACGCTGTATAAGAACATTTCTCCGACCCTCTGAAGAGCGCCGCTGTCCGCCCCTGTGACGAGCTTGAAAAAGGTCATGATCAAGCCCTCGACAAGGGGGCTCCTGCTGATGAAGAAGAACCCTCCCACGACGAAGATTCTGCCGATGTCGAAGAGTCTGACGATGTCATTGACGATCAAATGGGAAGAATTAAAGAGACATTGCGAGGGGAGTTTGCCCCTGCAACATATATGCTCTATCCTGTCCAGGGATCTTTCTGGTCACCGCCCGCTCCGAAGCTTTTGACGAACACCGTGACACTGGTGAACCATTTGTTTACAGACTTCGAAAACTACCTCCGACTGGTGGAGAGACTGGTCCCATGAGGGGACTCCTTATATACGATCGATTGGGTGATCGCGACGGTGGTCGCGATATGTAGTTGAAATGGACGCGTTGCGTGTTTTGGTTTGCTTTTGCCTTCGTGTTTTACTTCACACTTTTTGGATGATACGCTCAGTGTTTGGAGCTTTGGGATCTACTTGGATTCACTTGGATTGTATCCGTTTTTGGTCATAACTGCGATTCCTCTCTCTTCCATAAAAGAGAAGACTGCGAGTGTTGGAATCGAAGGACAGAGGTTGTACACGTGCATTGGTGCACGTGCCTCGCTTGTGGGGCACAAGCCCACACAGCGAGCACAACAACATAAAGGAGGCTTCCGCCCCCTTTTGTACATAGACAAGACAAGAGAACAATTGACCCATGAGAGAAGATACGCCTTTGTGTTTGTGTGCGTTACGCACCTGTCCTGTCATGCATGCAATGATATTGGAGTAACCTTACGGTTCCGACACAACCATTCGGAGCTGTGGGTTCAGGGCTGCAGGGAGGAGAGGGCGATTGTTGCCTCGAATCCGCTGCGCTGAATTCTCAGCTTTGGGAAGGGGACGTGTCACGGTCTGTACAGTGCCGTCTGTGCAGCTGTGACAATGCACTATATAACCTTGATCAAGCTGCAGACGTGCAACTTGGTCACTTGACCTTTTGGGCGGAACGGGTGGTTATGCGTTTCTCACATGTACTCCGTATGTAGCCAGGTATGTACATACATACGAGTTCTTCCTTCGCCCCGAAGCGCAGCGTAGGGCCGCGACGGAAGTCTCGCTGCCTCGCTTCGCTTCGGCGGAAGGGGTGTTCGATCGGGGGTTTTTTTTTCGAACTTGAAAACGAAAAGTTAGGAGGCCGAAAAGAGAAGAAGAAGGAGTGGTCCGACCCATTCTAGGCCTAGCGGCCCAGTTATACTCCGCTTTTGTGCCAACATTATTATACCGTATGTAACGGCCAGTCAATGTGCTATCCAACTGAGCTACACACCCCACAAAAGGGTACGATTCCAAGACAACTGCTGTCTTGGAATTAGCACATATAGACGACTGACTGACTTTGTGACACTTCGTCACACTTGCCCGTTCCACACCTGACGAATCTCATTCGGCAGCTTTGAATAGGTGGACGCGGGGTGCTGTCCCTCATGTAACCGGCACAGTATCTTATCTGACTCATTCCCCTGGCTTTGGCTTGGCAGTTACAGAGGAGGGCACAGCTCGTCTAGAGTACCGGGGGCAGCGAACTCCCCCCATCGCGATTCGAACTCGCGACCTCAGGGTGTCTTGGAATAGTGTAACGGCCAGTCAATGTGCTATCCAACTGAGCTACACACCCCACAAAAGGGTACGATTCCAAGACAACTGCTGTCTTGGAATTAGCACATATAGACGACTGACTGACTTTGTGACACTTCGTCACACCGTATAATCTCAGAAATAAGGCCACGACTGGGAACGCTAATTTGGAATGCTCCCTGGTGATTTGTTGAGCAGAGGAAGCCAAACCCGTGCCGCACTTGCCACCTTTCCGCTTGAGGCCGTCTGCCCATATAAAAGATACATTCAGAGCAGACCCTCACCACCATCTCAGATCCTCAAGCAACAGGTAGGCAACCTGCGCGCGCAAGCTGCGCAAGCTGCAACCTACGCAACCTAAATATAACTTCTTCTTATTCTTTCTTTTTTCTTTTTTTTCCCCGGGAAATATAGCTCAAAGAGCGCTTCAGCAATGGAGCTTCAATTGGGGTTTAATTGAAAAGAGTGACGACATGGACCAATAGTCTGGGGTTTGCGAGGGAAAAGATACAAACGAACAGTGGGCCAATCTGTCTTAGCATGGCTATAGCTCACACATTGACTCGTCAGAATCGGGCGTCCCAGTCGTGGCCTTAATTAGGCTCTGAGATTATACGGTAATGTAATATAGAAGATTGATTGATTGATAGGTATGCACGTGATAATATAGGTACGCGGCGTCATTGGTACCTAGTACTACTTTGTTTCACTTCCTTCCTACGGTATGTACTACTTCCTTGAGCAAGATCAAGCCGTTGATTCGAAGTCCAGGTGATCGATTTAGAGACGACGTGCTGAACTCTTCGACTTCATATCGGTTAGAATTTCGAGGGTTACAAATGTCTCACGTCGGCTAAGCATTTATATACGCCTTCTTCGGGTAGGTTCTCACTCAGCGATTGGACACGTACCTAATCGGTGGCATTCGACACGATTGTGTCTGCACAAACAAATCAGTCTACATGTATTCCTGGAAAGCGTTGACACGAACCTTTCGGCCAAGCGTTATCACAAGGTCGGACTGGTCATAGCCAGTGCCTCGGCATACACTTTCTGTCTGCCAAGTTAGTAGCTCCACGAATGCGATCCTCATCCCGACCGACAGACTCACCGAGGGAGCCGTGAAGATCTGTTAGATCGCCACTAGATCAAGATTTCGTGCCTTGGATTGTCGGGGCTGTGCCGTTCTCTTCTCGATCAATCAAGTCGGGACCGCGAATTGGAATAAACAGGCGGCACTCCATCGCCTCTTCAGGATTCATATCTACGATGTCAATCCGCCCGACGACACCGGCGTCGCCCAAGAATGCGAAGGTCAAGTCACCTACGCCTGGTATTCCCATGTTCGGTTGTGGTAAGGGGAAATTCCTTGTGTTGCCTCCTGATGACTCCTGACATTGGCCTCATAGAACACGTTCAACGCTTGCTTTCTCAGGGACAGGAGGTCATGAATAGCTCGATCGCACATTATAAAATGATCTTAAGGGGCATATTCGATACCACACCCATTGTACCACAAACTTCAACGAATCCGGAAGGTCGTCCCGTCATATCTCTCACATCGAACTACCTCTGCTTGCAATGCCCCACGACTGTCACTGAAGAAGACCGCCTGAGTCATGGAACGAAGAAATCGCATCGTTTCTGTATGTTCATCGCGTGGACCTGATACACACTCGAACATGATACTGACCTGCATCCAGATGTCGACTCTCGAAGTGGAACTTTGTATTGCCAGATATGTGATGACTTGATATGGGACCCGACGTTAGAAGAATTGCGTGTCCGTAAGATTGGTACTGGATCTTTCTCCGGTAAGAAATATGCCATACTAGTTGCTATTAAGCTTGCATGCTGTCGGTAGTAACGTTCAACGCTGAAAAGGGCGCAAACGAAAACATGACGAGCTTTTCACAGACTCGATTAAAGATGATACGCGTTACATTAGCTCCAACACAACCACTGCATCTTGTCGAGCGAATGGCTTGCGTGGCATATATAACGCCGGTGCAACCTGCTATCAGAACGTCGTTCTACAAAGCTTCCTGCACAATCCGCTCCTACGCAATTTCTATCTCAGCGACGGACATCAAAGTAATGACTGTACTGTTCCTCACTGCCTTAGCTGTGCTATGGACGATATGTTCCAAGATTTTTACGCGCTGGAAGCTACTAATGGCTATACCGCGGCAAATATTTTATCGGGATTTTGGATCTCCGAGAAGAAGGCCTTCGAAAACCTTGTCACCACGAAGGAACAAGATGCACACGAGTTCTTCCAATTCTTGGCCGAAGATCTACATGAGCGTAATGGGGACGGGAAAAAGCCAGAGATAGGTTCTGAACACAGCTGCAACTGTATCATCCATCAGACCTTCTATGGAAAGATGCAAACAACGACAACATGCCAAAATTGCAAAGGCACTACCAACACAATCCAGTCTTTCCTTGATCTTAGTCTAGGTCTCGACAATCTGATGCAGAGAAGACCAAAAAAGTTAGGCCATAAAACTCCAGACCTTACCCTGAGCGACTGCTTAAATGAGGAATATGTCAAATTCGATAAATGCGAGTATCGCTGCCATAATTGCTCTTCCACACAGCAAGCTAAACGATATTCGAGTATCAAACGGTTGCCCAACGTTCTATCCATACAACTAAAAGTGAGTAAGATCTGCTTCATCACTGGGTCGATGACTAAGGATTCCTTCAGCGATTTGAGTACAAGCAAGGCAGGCATGATAGTGCCGCATCGAAAATCGATCACACAGTTCAATTTCCTTTGCAGCTGAACATGCTGCCTTACACAAATAGAGTCCGCAATCGAGATAACCGAGAGAGCTTAGAGCTGGAAAGGTCTTGCACATACGACCTGCTAAGCGTAATTGTCCATGTTGGAGAAATCGAGACTGGACATTACGTGGCGTATTGTCGCGTTGGCGATCAGGTGAGCTGATGATCTGCAATCTTGAACTTCACAGAAAAGCTCTGAGCTCACGCGACCAATTCATATAGTGGTTCAAATTCAATGATCACAAGGTGGAATTAGCCAGCATCTCAGAGGTTCTTGGGGCACAAGCCTATCTGCTATTCTACATCATCCGCTCCCTAGCCTAGACTGTCGGTCAACCTGAGTCAACCTGCAATGACAACAGGTCATCACGAATGCTTGGCATGGTCGAAGCTTGCTCGGTAACCGTGCTAAAACGTCCAGTTCAAATCTGTTACTTCTTCACTTCTGACTTTGTGTGATAGTGAAACTTGGTGTTTAGAAGTCAGAGGTATAACGCAATGGAATTGGCTGACACAATACATGCCGTCCGAGTTCTTTTGGGGTGGAACTCTGCTCATCAAGACTGAGTGGCTGGCATTCACATCAAGAGCAGCACAACAGCTTGTACGCTTCTCGAGTTGTTTGCGTCAAGACTTCCACGTCCATGCTGAGCTTTCAAAGTTTGCATAGCAGTAAAATTCGTTGCTCAGCCCGCTGGCATGCTTGGGCTCGAAGTTTGTTGTCTGAACCTTTAAGGAGCGATAAAGCTTGGCCACAATATGTTTCATTCGCTCACCCGTGCAAACGATGACCCGTGGCAAGGTGGAAGGGCAGGGATCACTCTTCAACAACCAACGCACCGTGAGTGCAGCTAGGTAGCAATAACAAACATGGTTAGGATCTGTTAGTTCAAACAAGCCCAGAACTAAAGACCGGAGGAGGGAATAGTAGCCTCTCAACGTACCCTTGGTCTGACAATCCTCATTTAGAAACGGCGGGTCGCATATGACGCTGTCCAAGCTTCCCTTCATATTCCCTGATTGATCCGTCAACCTAGGTGCATGTGGAAGGAAAGAGCCCAATCAACCAAACTACGCTCGAGTAGGGGCAACTAGTGCTTATGAAGACCCGAAGCATCGATTGCGACGGTGGTGAAGCTGATACCATACCTGGGAGCTTGAGAGGTTGCTGATAGTCGTAGTAGACAAATTCCGGGAACACCGCGAAGCGATCATCGTGTTCTAGCAGCACGACTTTTGGTTGTCGGTCGAGCGGCAAGTCTCGCTGGCGTTGTTTTCCCAGCGGCCACGTGAACGTGGCGATTGGGTGACGTGTGAGCCACCTCTAATCCGAAAATAGGTCTTCCACTCAAGTAGTTGAGCATACTCACCAATTTATTGCGAAGCGCCACGAACACGCTAGGCGTTGAAATCACACCAATGCTGGAATTACCAGAAGCACTCAGCAACTGATCAGCTAGCAACTCAGCAGTCTCGTCTGAATACTGTCAAATCAACACACAACGTCAGTACAACAATGACCCGGGCCACAACATGGAGGGCAAAAGCCAACGGTAACTTGAGGGTATTCTCTCCCTCGACCCACTCGGCAGCGATTGACACATGTACGAAGGCAAAGTCAGTGCATACCCAGAACTGAGATTTGTTCCAATCTTCTGCAAAGGCTTCCATGGAAAATTGTGCATCCTTATCGGCTTGGGCTTTCAATTCGTCGAATTTGGATTGATGCGCATCTCTCTCAGCGTTGAATTCGGCCAAGGCCGCAAGTGCATGGGCAGAGAGCATCCTGAGAGGTCATGTGAGCCTACTTAGCGACAGCTTGAAGACCGATGAGCAAAGTCTGCATAGGTATGTAACTCACAGTGACTGGTCATCCTCGGTCATCATGATAGGACAGCAAATGTGGAGTTAACACCACCTTGAGTCGCAGACTCACAGAAGTTGGTTGCGTGATGGCGAAATTTCGTCTCCTCAGCCCGCGATCAAGAGTGCCCCGTGTCGGGTACATAGTGAAATTGAAGGATGCCGTTTGAATCACGTGACCGCATTTACTCAGAGCCTGTGACGGCTCAGCGAGCTCTGAGCGTTGCACTGTACGGTGTACATACTCGTGGGTGAAACCTTTTCAAAAGGACACCCACTATATCTACTAATAAGCTGGTTCTCATCAGCTTAGTGTTCTAACTTCTGACCTTTTGGTCGGGTCGGTAGGGGTATCCGATAGGTACTCACAGAGCCAAACGTGAATCTATCGCGACTCGTGACGCCAAAGAAGGGCTAATTGCCCAATGCAAAACAAAGCCTCTGCAGAAAAAGATAATAGAGCCATGAGCGGGATTGGCATCACGAGCCATCGGCCCATCGCCGATCCAGCTCATAGTATTATCTGAATCAGCGGTTCCTCTCGTACTAAGCGGTAACAGAAAAGCGAGTAGACCGGTAAATATGGCCTCATTGTCAGGGTGTAAAGGGTCTGCACGGAGTGAAGGTATACTCAAGAGTCTGCAAGATAGTATTGGGATACAAGCTAGGGGTCTGATGGTGACGGTTTCGATCTCTGGCCTCTTACCAAACTATGTGAGCGACCATCGCTAGATATTCTTTCCGTGTGCACATGCTTCTGCGCACGTCTCGCCACTCAGATACGTATATCTTACATGCTTTGCGACTCCTATACGAGGTATGCATCACATGCCTTTGCCACTGTCCTCATGCCTCTGACAAAAAACAGATTACAATTGTATGATACATGTGCCATGCCGCCTCCAATAGGTACGGTAGGGTTTGTTGTGTAAACGCGTACCTCTGCCCAGGTTCTATTAGCATCTGACGATGTGAACATGGCCGACCACGTGCTATCAGGATAGGCCAATGGTCCTTCCCTCCTCACCCGGCCGATGCGTCGCCCATCCTGGTTCTCAAAAGTCGTCCGTTACATGGATGTATTTCCTATTCTCCCGGCTCTCCTTTTCTGTCGTTGGAGGAAGATCATAGTAATGCTGGCTTCTGAACCCTTGCTACAAATAGGGGTCAGACGATATCATGTGACGTCAAGTGGGTGATGCCTTACCAAGTAGGTATATATAAAATTTGAGATCTCGCCAGGCTCTATGCCGAGATCTTTGAAAGTCTTCGCTGTTGGATCAATGGCCTGGTCCAAAAACTCCCGCTCAACTTCGTCCTCAGACATCGTTGGCCACCAAAGAGCCTTGTTTAAAATACCAGCGACAGGCTTTAGGATGGCTTTGGGTAGATTTATATGGCGCCTCTTCTTGTAGATTTCCTTGTCTGCCAAAGCGGCAATTTCGCTCATACTGTATTCCTTGGGCCCATAGAGCTCAAACGTCTCGCCGGCAGTGGCATCATCATAAAGGATTTTTTCCAAGGCAGCACCAACATCGATCGACTACAAAAATTAGCTTAGTCTTGGCCTGTATCTTGGCAGATGCAAAAGCTGGCTTACGTGGACAGGCCAGAACCTTTCCTGCATATTATTGGCCGTGAAGAGGTTAAGAACAGAGGCTAGTTTGAGCAGTAATCTATCTTCGAAGCCGAACATGGGCGCCGGTCTAACAATCGTCGTTTCGGGGAAAATGGATCTCGCAACTTGCTCGCCACGACCCTTCCTAGTGTCAGAGTATTCGATTGGACTGGACTCAAGATTGAAGGACAAACCTTTGTAGCATAGAATTCAGATGAAGACTTCGGGTTAGCACTGTGAGATGAGACGTGTATATATCGATCCACATCATATTTTGCAACCGCTTCGACTATTCGCTCAGTTCCCCCCACATGAACTTCTTCGAGGGAAAAGTTCCTGACAATCTTTTAGCCGAAGGGTATTGGTTGTCGAGAAGACCGAGGTACACACTTTGTAGGGTATTCTCGACCGATCAAGTTATACACGACATCGGAGTGCCTGATGCTGGCTTCGATTGAGGGTGTGTTATGGAGGTCGTACTCCTACTCGATGTAAGTATGGGAAAACATGAGCGAAGGATAGAGTGGAATATCGTCTAGTGGAAAAAACAGGTCATCACTTACGACAAACACGATGCGGCCAAGATCACCTGTCACCCTCAAATGTCGTTTGGCCATTTCCTCACGGAAAGGAATGACCACTGTGCATCCTTGACGGGCTATAAAAAGTTGAGTGATTGCCCCCAATCATGAGAAAATAAGGGTTCCACATACCGAGTCGGTTGACAATGTATCGGCCAAGCTGACCAGTTGCGCCAAATACTGTCGCTGTATGGCCTGAAAGATTGTGAGCATTGGCATGACACCTTCAGACATTTACGAAAGTGGTATGAAACAAGTACCTCCAAGTGACGACCTGATCAGTCGATTTATTAGCATACGCGCACTCCGTCTTACCAAATAGACCTCAACTTACCGTCCACCTTCAACTCGAAGAATGGGCTTGCCGGTTCTAGTGATGGAAACGTCGGATAGCCATCGTTTGCCAGCGGCACTAGGTAGGGCCTTACGTGCCCATTTGAACGTTGAATACATGGTTGTGGTGTCTTCGTTCGAGAATTGAGGGATGTGATGTCCTCTCAGTGCTCACTGCCAACGCAACCACGAGGCTCCTTCTTCGCTCATAAGGCTGACAAGTTCCATGAGCATGGATCTCATAGCATATCACGTGACGAGAACTACCCTGATTCTCAAAATTGCAAGATGGGTCTGTGCTGCATTTGGGGGGGGAGCTGCTAGCCAGTGAAGCTCTGTCACTAGTTATTAGTAGTAACACTAACTACTATGTAACTACAGACAACCAATCAATCCATCCATCATCGAGCCCAATTCTTCAACTGTATAACGCACACGCATACAGCATTAGTGCCTTATAAGTCTCACGACCAGACAGGCGTAACTATTTTTGACTCTCACTCGGCTCTTGCATCGTCGTCTTGTCAATAGTCGAAACTAAAAATTTGGCGCTGGAGCATTTGTCTTCCCGTTTCATTATAATGGCTTCTGAAACGATTTCCGACTTCCTGGTCGAGCAAAGAGATAGAGCAACCGAAGAGCTGCAGCCACTAATTCTGGAATTCGAAACATACTGGGAACGCAAGCTCTGGCACCAGCTCACGGAGTCACTTGTTCAGTTCTTCAGCAATCCGAAGAGCGCACCACAACGTCTGGCGTTCTACAGGATTTTTGTTCTAAAGTTTGCCGACAAAATCAACCAACTGAAGCTCGTGGAACTTGCTCTCCAAGCTGCCACACAGTGTCAAGGTAAACCTTTCTGTTTGCCATCGTGAGAAGATGTGCGCAGTCGTGCTCACCGCTTTGAGCAGATGATCAAGAACGGCTATCCTTCTTATCTTCTGTTGTCAAGAAGGTTGACAATAAGAATTCTCAGGATGCATTTGTATTCGCATCTGTAGCCGTATCCCGCGTCAAATTAAGTTTGAACGATCTAGATGACGCAAGACGAGATCTCGACGTAGCCGAAACGATTCTTGACTCGTTTGATTCGGTCGAGACGGTCGTTCATGCGGCATTTTATGATGCCAATGCAAGCTACTACCAGGCATGTCTTCTTTCTGCGCCTCTTCCATACCAATACTAACTTCGGCCATAGCGTAATATGGATTTCGCAAATTACTATCGAACCTCACTCCTCTACTTGGCCTGTATTGACCTGTCCTCCCTGTCAGATGAAGAGCGGCATAGACGAGCTTATTATTTGAGTGTAGCTGCTCTAGTATCCAGTAGCATTTACAATTTTGGAGAGCTTTTACTTCATCCTATACTGGATGCTCTTGCCAAAAGTGATGACACCTGGCTACGAGACTTGTTATTTGCATTCAATCGTGGCGATCTTGCCGCTTATGATGTCCTGTCACATCATATCTCGACGAACAAACTATTGAACGAACACTCAACACACCTGCGACAAAAAATACATCTCGCCGCTCTGACCGAAGCTGTTTTTCGGCGACCGCCTCACGATCGAGCTATGACTTTTACAATTATTGAGCAAGAAACGAAGGTGAGGCAAAACGAAATAGAACACCTGTTCATGAAAGCTCTTAGTCTGGGGTTGATTAGGGGCACGATCGACCAAGTTGATCAAATTGCTTATGTCACCTGGGTCCAACCCAAGGTGCTAGATATGAAGCAGATTGACAGCATGCGCCAACGGCTTTTGGAGTGGGACTCCAGCGTTAACCAGCTCGGTAACTGGATCGAATTCGCTGGCAAGGACGTATGGGCCGCTTGAAAGAGGGTTGCACGAGTCACGACCATCGCGATGGCCTTGTGATGCTCAGAGGCTCGCGTTGATTTGCCATTCACATCATTGGGGTCATACATTCTCAGTCGAAAATGGCGGAGTCCTATACCGCTTCAGGCATAACATGGGGTTTCATGATGATGGCGACGGTGCTAGGCGCAGAACTTGAAGAGCATTTGGCAACAACATACTGTAAAATCGTCTACCGCAATACAAACCTGCAATTTCAAGATCCTTGAATGAAAGAATTCGTAATCTTTGCTACTTAGTCCACAAAAGCTAATCTTGATGCGAGCCGAAAACGTTGATCATTGCGATCAGCCAAGCCGGCCACCAAATGCACCACACGACGATAGGAGTGTACATGGCCCAAACGTGCCAGCCAAAACTAGCTTCCTGTAACAGTTCCGACATGGGGATGCCAGAAAGCCAAGCTGATGTACAAATGACAATTGGAGGCGCAATCGCACTAAGTGAGCCAGCAACAATAAATCTCGAAAGCTTGGTTTTACAGGGTTGCACAAACGTGAAAGGGCTGGCAATAAGTCCCACCAAGAAGGCGAGAGAGAAATTCAATGTGGCCAATGTGGCCAACGCCATGCCGAGGACGAGAAGGGAGAACGACTTGGTCAACTGGACATGCTTTGAGCTCATTTTGAACAACCTTTGGACAAGGTAGGCGATTATGAGAGGTAAGCTTAATGAGCAAAGACAAAAAATGGCAAAAGCGGCTGGAAGTAGCTGTATTGCCAGAGCGTTAGCAAAGCACCAGAGCAGGCATGAACCTCGGACAGTAACTCTTCGCGAGGTGGAGACAACAAAATCCCACTCACAGGGTAATCTAATCCATTGAATACAGATAGCGGCACAGTCGATGCCGCGTGACAGCCTGCCACAATTCCTAAGGGAAGAAAAAGGTTTCGTTCGCCTAGTTGAGCCGTTGACGAGCTTTTCACAGCTTCTTTCCGTCTTCCAATTTCTTTACCTGACTGAGAGCTCTCGAGTTTTTCTCCTTTGGCTAGAGGAGCAGACTGTCCGCTCTTGACCCATAAAGAAATAGCCATGATAGTGAAGTTGGCGGCCAACAGCATTGCGCTTGGAAGATAGGTACCGATGCTGACGAAGCGATCTCTTTGCATTAATAAGTAGAAGAAAAAACTTTGGTGCAGGTGCTCAAGCAGGTTGTTTAGGCTCCTAAACGTCCCTTCGATGACACGTCCCATTGCCATTTCGTCCTGCCAACCCTCACCATATGGCACAAGAGTTACAGCATCAACGTGGTACGGTATGAAGCTGCTGTGAGGCCCCGTTCCAATTCCTAGCCCCTGTTTCAGCATACCGCGAAAAATGGTCTTGAGACGATCTCGATATGAGTCGTCGTGACTATGCATGCCTTGGATGGCTGTTCGCATGCCCATTTGACCGCCGGCCACGTTTACAATGGAGTTTATCAAATCCAGGTTAGGCAGCTGCCCGTTTATACCGTCGTAGATGATGTGGATTCCGTCAAAACTTTGACAAGAAGGATAGTCAATGGCAACTGCAACTTGCAAAGCGCCAGATTTGAGGGGTAAGGAAGCGACTTTTTGGTTATCATGAGCATCGTGATATGCGTCCACCCAGGCTTGGGTGCCTGTGCGACTATTTGGAGGAATGAGAATGATGATGTCCTTGGACCACAAAGACCAGCCTATGGGTATTGTCAGTACTCTAGCCCCCAGCTAACACATTCTTCAACTGTTTCGGCGAGCCAGTACGCACGTTTGAAATATCGCATCAAAGTCAACGCCAACGCGACACCATTCCGATTCAAGAGGCCATCGATGTTTTGCCATGCAGCTACTAAAACTATTGCCTCCGTGGCATCCCCCCGAGGAGCTTGCAGTATCCCATACAAGTTTTCGCCCGTGTAGGTATCGCCAGCAGAATGGTACGTGTAATTTTGCCGTCCAGTTTTGATCCCTATCGCGCTGAGCATACTATCAAGATGATCGTTGATTCTGTACTTGTAAGTTTCGGCCTCTGATCGCAAGAGAGAACAGGATCTCGTCTCGCGGGACTTACTTATTATTACTCATGTTGATCATGACATCTATTTCGCGCCTGTGTGCCCGCAAAATATTGAGCTCACTACCACCAAAATATGTGTGAACTTGACCGGGAAGTAACGCATTTTCGGAGATATAGGTTCTTCGAGAGTAACGTTCGATGGGCAAAAGAATGAGCCAAGCTATGCCGATCAAAATGCACAAAAATGAGATATATGGGGGTAGCTTAAGCATCCGAGGATCACGACGTAAGGACAGGGCCGATGCTAGAGCAGAACACAATCCTCTAACTTAGCAACGAAGCTCAACATTTCAAGGCCTTTGTGGACGAAATCTGTACTTACACAAAAGTCTTGACATTGCCGCGATTCTGCAAGAGATGAGGTCGCGAGTCGCGCTAGGCGGCAGCGCAAGACCCGAGACGTCAAAGTTACTGTCAGGACTCTCAGGGACAAGTGTGTTGTGGGAGTGGACAAGTGGCAGGAAGTGGGTCCGCGTGAGAGCGATGGGCTAAAAAATAACTTATGAGAAGAGACAAGTGGCCTCGCACATTGTATGGGAGAGGCCAGAGATTAAAACCTTCAAGCAACGACACCCACCTTTGACGTGTTGTCCTCAGTCTTCACTCCGTTGTGACCTCCTTAGCCTTGACAAATTAATCTCTCTTCTCCTCCCGAAGGATACGGACCGTTTGCTAGGACAGCATGTCTCTACTCCCACGTACGAACGCGCACTCGCTTGTCTATCCGCGATCCTGACGACACTCCGGAAAGGCAAAGGTTTTGGCGGCACCAGCAACGCAGCAATCGACCCATCAGACCTCAGACCGCCATCTTCCTCCCCGTTTTCTTCAGAGGTTTTTGAAGACGAAGAGGCGTTCGACCGGACATCGAAGCCATAGCGAAGGCACTCCGCAGGAGAAGAGAGAGAGAGCAACGGCAGCTCACGGAGAAAAAAACCAATTACAAGAACCATTTGACAAGAAGAAGTTCGACAGTCAATCCGATTGCACACCTGAAACGCCAGGAATACGATGAGACCTTGTACAGGAAACTCAGAGAACTTTTACGGCAATTTCAAGCAATTTTCCAATTGGATTGTATTCATTTAGTAACGACCGATCGAAGACTCGCAGCATCAGACTCACAACAGCAGAAAGGACTGTCATATCAAGCAATTATCCAGTTGGATTGAATTCATTTAGTAGTGACCGACCGAAGACTGAATCTCGCAGCATCAGAGCCACAACGGCGGAAAGGATAATCGTATCAAGCACTTTCCAGTTGGATTGAATTCATTTAGTAACGGCCGATCGAAGCTATGTTGCGTAAAACTGAATATCTCCGTGGACTCCGAGGCCATGCAAAGCATCACGTCAATGAGACACCAATCCGCCTACTCCGTCTAACTACACGAAAGAGATTCACCCTTCATCCTACCCTCGCTCGCGCTTCCGACACTACCATGCACATCCTCATGGGCCGAGACGCTGAGCACTGCCGACCAGCTCGGTAGCCGCACTATTACCTGTACGCGTCGTGGAAGGCAAGATTCCAAATCGACCATACGTTTTTTGATCAACACTTACGTAGTGAGGAAGCACGGATAACAGGTTGAGTCGATTTTCGATCCACTTCAAGGCCCATTCGGGAGGGGCAATGAGTTTGAGGTAGCCCAGCCCGCCTGTTTGAGTACGTTAGCACGATTCGATGGTGGCCAAACACGGGACTGACATACAAACATATCCTACCGCCACCCCACAAAGATGGCCCAACAGACTCGTGTTAGGCATCAACACCGCGATTACGAACATCATGAACAATGGAGTTGTCCATGTTGGGATGTGGTATGTTCCAATGGTTATGTGCGGGTTGGATTTGTAAGTTCGTATCGCTTCAATGCCCAAAAGTAGAAACACCCATACGCTGTCGGCATAGTGTCAGCCCCAACCTTGTAAGCCCTCCTCATCGTTGCGCGACCACGCGTACCTTGCTCCCATGACGCTTCTATTGCCTCTCAACACTCCTCGCTCAATCACGATATACAAAAGAGCAGGAATAGTGGTCAATGCTACTGTTGTTAGAGCGTCGTTTCAAGTCAGCGTTGGGACAAGGAGTTCTTACGGCCAAAAAACAAAGCCAAGCTTGTGAGCGTCCCGTGTTCATTCTCGAACCGCTCCATGAGAGGGGTCAAGGCAATCAGATTGAGGATCGCGTGAAACAGATTCAGATGCACCAGGGGAAATGTTGACAATCGATATCCTGCCCTGTCAGTATGTAAACATATCGTGTCAATTTCATATCTTCGAAGAGATCGAGATTTACCTGTCGCAAAAGTAACCTCGTCCGGGATCAGGGACCCCCATTGTCGTAGATCCCAAAAAGTAGGAAAGCTAAAAATCCAGAAGGCCATTATCAACAGTATGATGCATCGAGTGAACAAGGGGAGCCGGAATGCGTATGAACGGGCTCGCGTAGCGTTTAATCCCTGAATGCTCGGCATTGTTTCGATTGTGTTGCAACGTGCGTCCTCCAGTTGATCACTCGTCGACAAAAGTAAGTGGTGAAAGATGCGAAGCGAAGCCAAGGCTCATGGATCAACAGACTATGCCAGAAGATGAACAACAATTGTAGTCGTGGTTTCAATGTCCAGCCATGTCTTGCGAATCTCATCACAGAACAGCCGTTCTTGTGTTTGGCTTCAAACCTAGGTATGTATGTAGTTAGTGGTACGGAACCTCGAACTACTTACTTTTATGGTCCATGGAGTTTAAACCCTTGGCTGCTATGCCCCGACAAGTTCTCAATCGCTGAGAGGTAGGTATGTGCATATGTACATACCTAAGACAGCGCCTTCGTCGGCGCATTAGTCATCAACACGTGACGACAATAGGAGACTTTAATTCTCCTAACTACCGCATAATCTCAATGGATTCTCCTTCCATGGAGACGCTAAATTGTAATACGTGCTAATGATTCGTTGGATAGAAGCAGCTAAAATGGTGCCCCGCTTGCCACCTTTCCGTATGAGGCCGACCACCCACATAAAAGATACATCCAGAAATGACCCAAACCACCATCTTCAGATTCTCAAACCTGCGCAACCTGCAACTTACGCAACCTAATTACATATAACTTCTTTTTTTTTGGGCAGGGATAATTCCACCGTCCTGTTTGGATAATTCCACCGTCCTAATATAAAGTGACATCGTATTTGAGTGTAGCCACTGCAGAAAACTAAGTCACTGAATTTCCCCCCTTTCGTGCATAGACTCAAGGCCCTCAGCAGGGAAAAAAGTGCGACATGATATTTGAGTGTAGCCAATGCAGAAACCTGAGTCACTAAATTCTCCCCTTTCGTGCATAACCTCTCTAATAATTCAACAGTTATCTTCCCTCCAGGCCCGACACAAGGACGTCACCTCGCCTCAAATCATCGCCAAAGACGCAAACATATCTCAGGATTAAGAACTGATGATAAAGTTAGAGTGCATAAAGTGAATACAACTGCACCTTGAGATATTTACGGCGTCTTTGGCGATGATTCGAGGCGAGGTGACGTCCTTGTGTCGGGCCTCGAGGGAAGATACTTATTGAATTAGAGAGGCTATACACAAAAAGGGGGATTCAGTGACTTAGGTTTCTGCAGTGGCTACACTCAAATATTGTGACGGTTACCCTTAATAACTGCTCTGTCCGTCGTTTGCATGTACCTATATATCCCGCACTAAGCTGGTTCTCATCAGCTTAGTGTTCTGACCTTTGGTCGGGTCGGTAGGGATATCCGACTCCTCACAAATATCATGTCGCATTTTTTTCCCTGCTGAGGGCCTTGAGTCTATGCACGAAGGGGGGAAATTCAGTGACTTAGTTTTCTGCAGTGGCTACACTCAAATACTATATGTCAGAGGCATGTGATGCATACCTCGTATAGGAGTGGCAAAGCATGTGATGCATACGTAGGAGGCAAAGCATGTAAGATATACGTATCTGAGTGGCGAGACATGTGATGTGCGCAGAAGCATGTGCACACGGAAAGGATATCTAGCGATGGCCGCTCACATAGTTTGGTGAGAGGCCAGAGATCGAAACCGTCACCATCAGACCCCTAGCTTGTATCCCAATACTATCTTGCAGACTCTTGAGCATACCTTCACTCCGTGCAGACCCTTTACACCCTGACACTATGCCACTTTATTTTAGGACGGTGGAATTATCCAAACAGGACGGTGGAATCATCCCTGCCCTAATTTTGGGCCTCATTTTTTGAAATTCCTCACAGAAAAGCCATCCGATAAATTACGATGGGGTTTTGGTCACTTTTACGTTATCGTTATATCGGGATTTGACTGTAGGTGGCGGTTACATGTCATCTTACCCTGGCAGTTACAGTCTATGTAGCCCCTCCACAGAAAAGAGAAGGGAAACTGTGGATCACATAGTACGGAGTATCAAGACGGATACTGTACTACTACTACATAACTAGACACACACAAAGGAGAGAGTCAGTGGCAGTCCAAATCGGACTCCAAGAGACTCAAACAAGAAGAGAAGAAAACATGACTGAATTCAGTTCAAAACGCAGTGGAGTTCTAAGCTAAGAAGAGGGGAAAGATGAAGAGTTTATATGTACACGAAACCATCGGAGATGGAAGAACAAACAGCCGGTAGTGATAAAACCTCGGGAGAACTGTTGGTTTTGGTAGACTCCAATCCTCCAATCGAAATTGTTTCCTTAGATGCAAGGATTCTTTCTTCCACGTGAGTACAAAGGTGCCGATCCTTCACGATCTCTCTTCCTTGCCTGCCGAGACAAGGAGACGACAGTAAATTCTTCATTCGTAATCGTAGGTGCCGCCGACGCTCTTGGCGCGGCGACCGCGTTTGCATTGGCGTAGGCTAGTCGTCTGTTCCGTCGAATCTTTTTCGACTTTTTGTACGACGGGCGTTTGATTTCCCCATTAGCTCGCCTGGGAGCCGCGGGACAGCGTTCGTGCCCAGCCTCATACGGGCCGTGGTAATTTGCGCACTTGGCAGGCTTGTCGCATTGGCCCGAGGGGTGTCCTTGAAGGGTATCCCCGCAGTGGCCGCATCTCGGGGCCCTCGAGCAATATCCCGAGAAACAATATCCCTGGCAGCCTGTCGAGTGCACCGCAATCTTTGGGGCCTTCTGTACCAGGTAGGCAGGGCCGCTGCAGTCGAATAAGGTGAATCGGTGTGTCGCCGGTGAGAGGAGCGACACCAAGCAAGTTCCCGCCCCGGTATCAGGGTTTGGGCCATGTCTTGAAGGTCTACAGCTAACAGGTTTTTGGCCTGTTTGTGTGTTGACCTCCTCCTCAATAAGGTCGCTTGTGCTCGCGTATTCCGCGGGACCGAGCATGAGGGTGAAGAGCACATCTTGTACGGCATGAGTGAACCACTTTTCTGGCAGGCATACTTTCGACGCGTCGAAGGTGCGGCTAAGCTCCTGCTTGAGGTCGTCGACGACCAGGCGATCGCGCACGAGCTTGGGAGCCGGTTGAATGGCGTAACACCCCGGAGTACGCCGCACGTGCTGAATGTCAGAGGGCGAGCCCTTCAGCATCGTGACGAGCTTGTGCCTCAGTTGAAAAGGCTCAGGTCGAGGAGCCCCTTCCGCTACCGTGACCAGGACACGAATATCCTCCTTGGTCTTGGCCTTGGGCGGAGCAACCCGGGCTACCGCGGCACTGGCAATTGTGCGAGCGGCGCCCGCGCCCCGCGACGCGATAGCCGCGTATGATACATTGCCCCCGAGGCCATCGCGGGTCGGGGGGTTGGCGGCATGGGAAGCCGTCTCGGGGAAGAGGACGGCGTTCCCGGGAAGCAGTCATGTAGGCTGCTTGTGTCGAAAACGTTCGTGTTCAAGTGCTCCAGCACCAATGACACGAGATGTCGTGCGGTAGCTCTGTGCTCCCGCTGATTGTCCCCGCGGTACCCGGTCACGAAATCGTCCAGGGTACGCCCGAGCTTCGTAAAGATCTCTTTCTTCACTTGGAAGCTCCGATTGAGGTCATCGAGATGTTTGCCCAAGAAGGTTTGGGCTGTCTTGTCTTCTCCAGCTACCTTCCCTGGGTGCTGCACTCGTTCAGGGCCGTGTGAACGGCCCTCTGGCGCTTGGTGCGCTGAAGGTTCGTGGGGGACGGAGGCTCAGAATCGCTAGAATACTGAGGGTGCGCAATTGTCGAAAGCGTCGCCATCGCTGCCAGTCGGCGAACCGGCAACCTGGCGATACTGTTGATCGTTTTGGCATGAAAATCAGAGTTTTTCGAGTACTGTTAAAAGAGAATGTATGGCGCGACCGCCTGTGCATTAACAGCAAGCTAGCGCACGGACGAAAAATAGGTGTAAAAGGGATGTGGTGGCTGCAAGAGCCGATCGCAGCCGAACATCCGCCTCGCCGCCTCGGAAAACGAGAAAGACCTCGGCGGCCGTAGGGACGAGAGATGGTTTATTAAGCAACCTAAGCAACTTATGAAGCGCCTGTCTGGACATCCGAGAGCTATAGAACTTGGAAGCTGGGCGACGCGCGCTCTCATGTCGCTGATTTACCAGTATGCATCCTGCTCGTCGTCTTTCGCTTTTGAGTGCAAGCTCGCTCTGTACATGTACTATGTATGTTAAGTACCTACATACCTACATACTATGGCACGTGGGTGATTCGGTGAAGCACGAGAAAGGAGAAGCTGCGCATTATTTTCAGCAGGCTTCTGACTGGCTGAAACTGTGGAAAGCTTCAGCCCGGCAGCCGTCGAGCCGGTGGGTTTCCACTCTTCACTCTTCAACTCGGTAACGTCTGCCCAGTGCCCACTGCCCAGTTGCCTTCTGGTTCATGTTCCCGACGAAGTCTACCTCTCCACACCTGCGTGACCGATCCTTTTTTCCCTACTTTTTCCTTTCGTTCATCAAGCCTGCGCCGTCTTCCTCATTCCCGACCTGGCCCATTGACTCGACAGAACCTCTGGCTTTGCTCATTATTCGTTATACAGAACAGAACAAAAATTCTTATCCTCTTGCTGAACTAGCACTTCGTTCACGATGCTTGCATCCAGACAGGTTCTGGGCAATGTTGCTCGGAGCCGCGTCGTGAGCGGCGCAGCTTGTAGCGTTCGCAACCTTGCGACAGCCACTAACTCTGCTCTGGATAGAAAGGTACGCTGCTCTTTTGGCTATGACATGTCAGCCTTTATGCGATCATCTCTTTCCCACGAACCTACTAAATTGGAGCGATGCTTAATATGTCGCAAACCTTCGGCTGACTCTTACCGTTTCGAAATCGTAGGTTCACCAGAACATTTGGGAAGCGAACAGCTTCATCAATTACAAAAAGATGTCCGAGAATCTGGCAATTGTCCGCAGTCGCCTCAACCGTCCCCTCACCTATGCTGAAAAGATCTTGTATTCGCATCTGGACGACCCTCATGGCCAAGACATCGAACGTGGCAAGTCGTATCTCAAGCTGCGGCCGGATCGTGTTGCTTGCCAGGATGCCACTGCACAGATGGCTATTCTTCAATTCATGTCCGCCGGTATGGCTCAAGTAGCCAATCCTACCACCGTTCACTGCGATCACTTGATTGAAGCTCAGGTTGGCGGTGAGAAGGACCTTGCTCGCGCCATCAATATTAACAAAGAAGTCTACGATTTCCTCTCATCTGCTTGTGCGAAGTATAACATTGGCTTTTGGCGGCCAGGATCCGGTATCATTCACCAAATCATTTTGGAGAATTATGCCTTTCCCGGTGGTCTGCTTATTGGAACAGACTCCCATACCCCCAACGCCGGCGGTCTGGGCATGTGTGCAATCGGTGTTGGCGGCGCTGATGCGGTCGATGTGATGGCTAATTTGCCATGGGAGTTGAAGGCTCCCAAGGTCATTGGCGTTAAACTCACAGGCCAATTATCCGGCTGGACGACTCCAAAAGGTATGATCCCATGACTGGCAGCACAGTTACTTATGTCTGTACAATTTTTTCCAGCGGCTGGAGATCGTGGCAGAGCTTCTTTCTAGAACTTATGACTAACTGCTGATCACATCGGCTTCTCATAGACATCATCCTTAAGGTCGCAGATATTCTGACTGTCAAAGGCGGAACTGGCGCTATTGTCGAATACTATGGACCTGGATTAGATTCAGTATCTACCACCGGCCAATCCAGCATAGCTAACATGGGAGGTGCGTCTAACTTCCATGCAACGTGATAAAAGGATGTAACTGATACTTATAACAGCTGAAATCGGCGCCACGACTTCTGTCTTTCCTTTCAACGACCGCATGTACGACTATTTGGTAGCTACGAGGCGCAAAGATATCGGTGACTTCGCCCGATCGTATGCTACGGAACTTCGCGCAGATCAGGGAGCTGAATATGACCAACTGATTGAGCTGGATCTTTCTGAGCTTGAGCCACACATTAATGGCCCTTTCACCCCTGATCTGGGTACACCCATTTCCAAGTTCAGTCAAGCTGTGAAGGATAACGGCTGGCCGGAGGATCTCAAGGTCGGTCTCATTGGGTCTTGCACCAACTCTTCGTACGAAGACATGTCCCGGGCCGCCTCGATTGCCCGTGACGCTCTGGATCATGGCATCAAGGCCAAGTCTGCGTTCACTGTGACTCCTGGTTCCGAGCAGATTCGAGCGACTATTGAACGAGATGGCCAACTAAAGACTTTTGAGGAATTTGGCGGTGTTGTCCTGGCCAACGCTTGTGGACCTTGCATTGGCCAATGGGATCGACAGGACGTAAAGAAGGGCGAAGCCAACTCCATATTGTCCTCTTACAATCGCAACTTTACTGGGCGAAATGATGGAAACCCAGCCACACACTCTTTCGTCACATCCCCTGATCTAGTTGTAGCCCTGACCATTGCCGGAAATCTGCACTTCAACCCCCTCACAGATACTCTCAAGGACAAGAATGGCAAAGAATTTAAGCTGAAACCTCCTACAGGAGACGGCCTCCCTGTTCGCGGCTTTGACCCTGGGAATGATACTTACCAGGCACCCCCAAAGGAGAGGGACAGCGTTGCCGTTCAGGTAGCCCCCAGCTCTGACCGTCTTCAAATTTTGCAGCCATTCCAGCCTTGGAATGGACGAGATGCCAAGGATATGCCCATTTTAATCAAGGCGAAGGGCAAGACCACTACAGACCATATTTCTATGGCTGGTCCTTGGCTCAAATACCGTGGTCACCTTGATAATATTTCTAACAATATGTTGATTGGCGCCATCAATGAAGCCAACAATGAAGCCAACAAGATCAAGAACATCACAACCGGGGACTGGGATGCCGTCCCAGCTGTTGCCCGTGATTACAAGAAGAAGGGCATCAAGTGGGTCGTCATTGGCGACTGGAATTATGGCGAGGGCTCCTCGCGTGAGCATGCCGCGCTTGAACCCCGGCATCTTGGAGGTTTAGCGATTATCACCAGAAGCTTCGCCCGCATTCATGAGACAAACCTGAAGAAGCAAGGAATGCTGCCCCTGACATTCGCTGATCCTGCCGACTATGAAAAGATCAAGCCTGACGACAAGGTAAACCAAAATAACGCCATCACTTAAAATCTAACGTTGAACTCACTGCTGACGCTGTTTTAGGTCGACATACTCTGCACCAAGCTCGCCGTAGGCAAGCCAGTCACCATGGTCGTTCACCCTAAGGATGGTGAATCATTCGAGATATCCTTGCAGCACACTTTTAATGAGCCGCAACTCGAATGGTTCAAGAATGGAAGTGCTCTGAACACGATGGCTAAGGCTTCGTCAAACTGAACCTAGCTGTATTTGCCGAACAGATGAATGTAAGGAATCGCCATAACTGCACAGGGTGTAGCATGCAAAGAGCTCACCGTGCACGCCGTCTAAACGGCCTAATGAAGAGGGGGGTGAGAATTGATGCAACTTGTATCGGTACCTGTAATTTCATACATAGTTGTACAAAACTCACAAGCTATCGTAAGCTGTCCCAACAGATTGAGTCGCAAGTCTGGCGTAAGTCATAATTAGTCTATTTCCTATTCATTGTTGGCCATCATGTATTGGACTCCATTCATTTTTAAATGGTCACAGTTCCGTACACATGGTTTCACAATTGTATCTACTCTTGTTGTTGAGATAATCAGGATTAAAAATGAAGGTGTTGAAAATTGTGCGCGTTACCTACTGCTCTGGAGTCTGTTCACTTCAGTTGAGGAGCACCTCGTGACCAAATAGTAGGTGGGGCTGTCCCCGCTTAGTAATTTGGCTCCAAGCCTCAGGGACATCGACGAAGAATTTTCCCGTGACTACGGACTCCGCAGCATGTACCCCGTACAGTGATATAAGAGTCATATAAGAGTCAAGACATCCCACGTTCAGCGTTGTTCGTCGAACCCAAGTCTATAATCACAGATCGTTTAGCCTGCATCCCAGGACGTTCACGCAATGGGCACCGGAAACAACCGCACAATTACCAAGACAAGACGGAAGACAAGGTACGAAGGCATTGCGTTGTATGTACTTGGACTATCTTTTGCTGATACCATGAAAGAGACGTCGATCAGATTAAGGCAGATCTCTTGTGTGCCAGGCACCTCGAGCAGTTCAAGGACAGCAAGAGACCCGAAGATCTGCCAGGACTTGGCCAAAACTACTGCATTGAGTGCGCAAAATGGTTCGACACAGAGACGACTCTCAAAGCGCACAAGCGCGGCAAGCCACACAAACGCAGGTGATTCACCACCCTCATTTCCTCATTATTGTCATTGCGGTCTTTTGAACTTACTCATGCGACATGATAGAGCCAAGCAGCTTCGTGAAGAGCCCGATCCAGACCCTCGCCGAATTCCGGGTGCGCAAACGACCTCTCAATCAATCGGCCAATGTTACGACACGCAAAGTGCCCATGTCGCCCATATGGAATTAGATATGTGAACTCATAAGCCTCCTTCGACATGAATTTCGCTTACTGTTGCCTACCTTTTCATGTCTGTATGCCGGCATCCCTAGCATCCAAGGTAGCACACGTTCTCACAATTAACCATAGCAGAATATGAGTTACCACAAGCCTTCCCCATATTTTATGATGCCGTCCGTCCTCGAACGCCCAATAGTTTACTTCTCCCACCTCTAGTACGTCTGATGAGAGTGCCTGTGGTCGATTGTCCTTTGACGAAGGGGAGGCGCGATTGCCGACTTGCACCAGCCGTGGACTTTGGTTGAGTCTTTGTGGATGTTGGTGGATTGTCGACAAATGAGGTGTCGGTGGTCCTGGTTTCGCAACTTGAGTATGACGACGCGATAATGGAGGATGAATATTCATAGGTTAGCGACTCACATGAAGGTCGCTTCAAAGTCAACGCCAGGCCCGCTTGAGGAGTTCTCTTCTGGGCCCCGACTCCGCCCAAAGGACTCAAGAATAGGACCCTATGTTGCGTAGCCAATCAGACAATGTCTGGATCGTTAGAACGGTTATAAATCATACCTCAGGAAAGTCGGCGCAAAACGCGTTCATGTTCAATCCGTAGAGAAAACTGGCAAATGATTCGCTGAATCGAGACAGACTTTCATGCATCAGCTGGAAGTGCATCATGTTGGCCTCGAGATCAGCCAGACCATCCGAGAGCTCGGTAAAAGCTGGCTCGAAAGTGTTGAGGGGAAATGATGGTGCATCCTTGCCAGCATCGCGAGCAGAATCTCGAAAGGATGATATTGAGGATGGTCGAAGCGGTGTAGTCGGTCTAGACCGCTTCCCGCCCCTCACAATGTCGTCGTGATGCTTCCCGCCGAAATCTTGCATGCTTGGATGCCGTTTCACGACTGTTTATTTAAGCTGGAAAGGCTGGCACAAATTTTGGGCTGTATCCTCCTAGTCTCTAGATGGACGGACGCAAAATTGCATCTCCGTAGATTGTGAGTCGTGAGTCCGTGACTGTCATCATCACCCACGGGCCACGGCCCCCACCCTTTTTGCTACAAATGTGTGTTGGGGGGGTCGGGGTCGAGGTGCTACATGAGGTGGCACTCCCAACGCCACTTTTTCCATTACAAATTCCAGTAGCTAACACCTAATCCTAACCTTAACACCTAATCCTAACCACTAATCCTAACTAACCCTAACCAAGATTAACTGGAAAAGTGGGGCGGGGAGTGCCACCTCGTCGGGAACCTCGTCGGGGTCCCCTGTAGGCTGTCGCAGACTCGCAGTACCGTATTACCGTATAATCTCAGAAATAAGGCCACGACTGGGACGCCCGATTCTGACGAATCAATGTGTGAGCTATAGCCACGCTAAGACAGATTGGCCTGTCACAGCTGCACAGACGGGGGAGACCTTAATGAGCACCTCAGCAACTGCCTAATCACCACCCCAAGTTGCCTAAGTACCGCAAAATCTCAGTGCTTTGGCAGTGAGTGGGACCGAATTTTTGTAATACTTGCTTGTGATTTGTTGGGCAGTGAGACGCTTCAAGGGTATCCTGCTTGCCGCCTTTCCGTATGAGGCCGTCGGCCCATATAAACGATACTTCCAGAACAGATCCACACCACCATCTCAAGCCATCTTGAAATTCAGGATTTTGCGTGTCGCGATGCCCAGATGTCAGTGTCGCTTCCATTGAAGTTGCGAGCACAAGTTGTATTTTGGTGAGCAGATACTGCTGGCAATATGAACGGGTCCCGTCTCAACCATACCATCATCATATTCGACCAAATACGAGGTGAGGCGAGGGTAAATGGCAAATCGGCCTGTGCCCTTTTGTTTTTAACAGCTCTGCCGGGTAGGGAAAAAAGTGGCGGCGTGCGTGTGTAAGTGTCACGTGTGTCACGTGTGAGCGAGGAAAAAGATACAAACTAATAGTGGGTACGCTCGAGCTTAGCGTGACCACGGCTCACACACTGATTGGTCGTCCCACTCACTGCCAAAGCACTGAGATTTTACGGTAGGTATGGTTCGTCTGTAGCGCAGCCAACCATGCTGTGGCTGACCACATCTCGCTTTGTACCTCTATGTGAGGGACTAGCCTAGGGGGAACGGTTGTCGTCTAGCGTCGATATGGTATATGGTATTGTTTGACATGAGGAGAGAAGAAGAAGAAGAGTGCCCTCCTGAGTCCTCTGTCTCAGAGCTAGCTAAATACATGCAGAGTTGTGTGTGTGGCTCCAGCCCTAACCCCCTTCGATGCCCCCACCCCCGGGTGGGTGTTGTCCCGTGAAAGAAGGAGACGAGCCAAAGCTCGAATCCATGACACTCTATCATCGTCCATCATCCATGAGGTACTGAGCGCGTGCTGGAAGGGATGAGGATTAAATATAAGGCTCAAGTTTTGATCATACAACGCATGACGAATTATAGTAATTTTCATGGAAATTGGAACGCTGAAAAGAAGTTGTCTTGGGCCGGTTTGGCTATTCAAATTGGGGTGGTGATAGGCAGTTGCTGAGGTGCTCATTAAGGTCTCCCCACTGTACAGACCGTATGAGGAGTCGGATATCCCTACCGACCCGACCAAAAGGTCAGAACACTAAGCTGATGAGAACCAGCTTAGTGGGGGATATAGGTACATACATGCAAAGACGGACAGAGCAGTTACGGGTAACCGTCACACCGTATACTTTGCGACCATGCCTAATTTGACATAAAGGTGGAGACAATTTTTTCGATTTCAACTCAACCCCTGTGATCCTGTCGCAATGTACCGAGCTAGAGAGAACTAGCAGGGAGCCGGGAGCCCCTGTCGTCGTCTGTTATTGGGCGAACAGCACCATAATCTCCACTCTGTCTGAATAAAAAGTATTCAGAAAGCCCCAAACAACTGTGACAGACGTTGTCACAGTTGGCAGAAAAAGCCGCCAAGAGACAGCGGCCACAGGGGCAAAGCCGCCAAAAGACAGTGGCCACAGGGGCAAAGCCGCCAAAAGACAGTGGCCACAGTGGAAAAGCCGCCAAGAGACAGTGGTCACAGTGGCCACTGGCCACTGGCACGTTTGTTTTGGGCCCTGTTTGACGAGGTCAACACGAAAAAAAATGAGCGTTACTCCGCGAACTGTACTCGTGGGTGTAACCTTTTGAAAAGGACACCCACTATATCTATCTAGTGGGTGACAAAGGCCGAGAACTTTTGGTTAACTAAAATACGACAGCAACAGGAAAATAAAAAAGTGACATAGTATTGTAGTGTAGCCACTGCAAAAAAATATGTCACTCAATTTCCCCCTCCTTTCATGCATAGCCTCTCTAATTCAATGATTTTCTTGAGCCTTCCAGTATCGGAATCGATCCATGGTCGCAGGATATCATCGTCAGACTGTAAAGAACTCAAAGGGAATTGATTGAGAAATGACGATAGAGTAAGAGTGCATAAAGTGAATACAGCTGCACCTTGAGTTGGTATGTACGGCGTCTTTGGCGATGATTTGAAGTGGGGGTGATGTCGTTGATGTCGTTGTATGCATGAAAGGGGGGGAAATTCTGTGACTTAGGCTTTTGCAGTGGCTACACTGAAATATTATGTCACTTTATTTTCTTCCTGTTGACGGCCTTGAGGCTATGCATGAAAGGAGGGGGAAATGAGTGACATAATTTTTTGCAGTGGCTACACTACAATACTATGTCACTTTTTTATTTTCCTGTTGCTGTCGTATTATTCTGTTGCTGTGCCCCCCGTCGAGACACTTCGAGACGGCCGGGTTGACTAAACTAAACCCCCCTAGTAGATAGAGCATAGGTTCCAGGATGAAATCGAATGCTGACGTTATTATAGCACAACATAAAGTCGAAGTAACCAGGAACCTCGTGTTCTATGGAAGCTCATAGAGAAGAGGCGTGTTGGCCGTCTTTTTACAATCTACTGATTGTCTGTATTGTCATATATAGCGTGCTACCGCCGACCCAACTGTGTTGCCGCGCCGGTATGGAAATTTGAAGCTATTACCGACATCGATGGGCGTGCTTGGCGCCCCAAGTTGAGGCCCTGAATTGCTGACTGCTGTCGCCAGGTGGGTTGCGCGTGAGGCTGAATGCTCAGCCAATTTGGCGTTGAACCTTGCCCTTCATGATATTGCTCGTAAGCTCGATTGTCAATCGACCAAGGAGCATGTGACTGATGATGGCTTTGAAAATCATACAACGGCATTGAGGCTCTGGAAAAGCTGGCATCAGGCGCTGCTGAGGCGACCTGTCGCGACAGTTAGCGGTGAACCTTGCAAAGAAGCAGCGCACTGATCTCTAATGACCGCTTCAGAGCTCATCTTCAGCGCCCAAACCGCTGTCGAACTCGCTGTCAAATCGCTTTCGGTGGCCTTCTGGCGCAGGCGACTGACAGAGCTATCAGAATCTTCATCCTCTGACGGCGGTCCAGGGGCAAGCCGCGCTGGGCTGTATCGGTGGCTGTGTCGCGCCGAGGTGCATGGGAGCTCATTTTCAAGTCGAGAAATAAAAAAAAAATAAAAAAAATAGAGGTGGCGTTTGTATCGCCTTGTCAGCAATCTGATCGAAGAAGGTTATTTGAGTGATGAATGTTGATGATACATATTGTCATTTTATGGATTCTGATCATGTCTTGTCTTAGGTCTAAGTTCCTTGAATTGGCCTCGAACATGGCTCCACTTTATGTACAAAATAATTCGTGGAACCTCAGTCATGCTTGGTGATCTGTTTTACCTCTTGGCGCTTACGGCCTCAGCACTCCTGATATCCGACACGCCTCAAAAGCCAGGTCGCGAAGTTGATGATGGACAGATGATGGTGGAAAGTCACGGTGTCGAAATCTATGTATGTTTTTGGTTTTCGAACACGAATTGTACATTGTATCTTGTAAGGTGACTGAGCCAGCTACCTAAGTACCTGAGTGGAGCTAGCAGGGGTCTACATTACACTAACCATTTTGGGAAGGAGGGCAGGGTCGAATACAGAGTTCTGGCAGGGTCAAGTAAGGTCTCCTTCTATCGTCTCCCTCGTGGTTGTCTTGGTCATGGTCGCGGAGCAAAACGACCTGGTCGGACTTAGCGATAGCCTCGGCTCGCGAGGCGAGTTGCCCAATCCGGGATCCCGTTGCGCCATAGGGTAGATGGCGACAAAAGAAGTGTACATGTACGGATACCTAGCACATGACCCAATTGGCAGTCCACACAGTCTGAGCTGACATCTTCTCTACCAGCCGTACTTTGCGAAGCATCTTTGTAGGAACAAGTGTCTAGACTCGGTAGAATCTAATAAGGCTTCGCGAGAAATTTTGCCTCACATCCTTCTGTCATTCATGGGTCCTCTTGCTGATCCCCCGCTTGGCGGATCCAGGGCGACGTCAGAACATGATGGCCGCGCGCGCACCTCTAGTATCTCCAGCCAAGATGCAACATCGACAAGAACGCCATCTTCAGGCAGTATCGACAAGTCGGAGCGGCGACAGAGCTTCGCTGAGAATCTTCGATATGCTCCCCAATCCCCACGTCATCGACACCCTTCTTTCGCCCAAACGGCACTGCAGGATTTGCTAAATCATCCTCCGGCCGGACAACGATACAGTAATCCTCAGTTTGCTGGTCGAGATTGGGGCGAAATCACCATTGGTGAACTTGTTTCGCCGCAAGATGTGAAATGGGTCGACATGGACAGTAGTGTGGAAGATGCGACTAAGGTGAGTACACATCGACCTTGAAATGCACCTCAAGTATTGTCCACCACGTGCTTGGCTCGCACTGACAATCTCAGAGGCACTGTGAGCGTGGCTAATGGTTCTGTGACAGATTCTTTTAAAGGCTTGTACGAATGTGGTTCTCGTGCATGACAACTCCTCGGATCGTGTTATCACCACAACGTTTGACTATGCAGATTTGAATGCATACCTTCTGGTCGTCGTTGGTGTTTCCAAACCAGGGCCGGAAAACTTGGAACTGTATAACGATATAATGTTTGAAGCAAGAGAGGGACATAGAATCACACTCCGTCAGATACAGCCCCTTTTAAGACAGGAGCCTTTGGTAGAGGTGCCCTCAACTGGCAATTTGTCCCAAGCCATCGAGATCTTAGGCAGTGGCATCCATCGCTTGCTTGTGAGCGATTCAGCTGGCGATGTGGTGGGAATTATGAGCCAGCTTCGCATGGTGGACTTTTTCTGGAATGAAGGCGTCAACTTCCCAACGATTGACCGCCTGTATCCCATTGTGCTACGGGACTTGGCAACAAGCACCCGGTCCATCATCTCGATCATGTCAGTTACAACCATGCCTTCCGAAGCCTCGTGAGGCGTCTTTGTTTCATTTCTTCTGCTATATTCACTGACTTGAGGCTCATTCAGCTCTGATGCCCCTCTTTCAAGTGCGTTGGCACTCATGAACGATGAGGGATTGACTAGCATTGCTGTCGTTGACAGCGGCCAAAATGTTGTGGGCAACATCTCGACAAAGGATGTTCGTCACTTGACAACAACGTCAAGTGCTCCATTACTGAGCGACTCTTGCATGCACTTTTTGTCTGTCATTTTGAACGAACGAGGCGTCGAGAAAGGGCGTGATGCGTTTCCTATATTCTACGTAACACCTCTGTCGACGCTGGCCCATGTTGTCGGCAAACTGACCGCGACAAGATCTCACCGCATGTGGGTTGTAGAGCCATTATCTCCTTCATCATCGATTCCTGCCACTCCCGTGATAGGATCCCAAGCGTTGTCAACCGGATCGTCAGCTCCTGCCGCAGCGTTGCCGGGTGCATGCCTCTCCGGGAAACTGAGTGGCGTCATATCTCTGACCGATGTACTGAACATATTCGCAAGGTTTGCGGGCTTGCATCCAGCAGACCCTGGTGAACTGAGAGCAAGACGAAGACGCAGTTCAAGTAGTTCAATTCGTCCAAGTCTGGACTCATCAAGACCCAGCATTGATTTCCGGAGATAAGATCATGTGGCTAGTCAGTTCAGCTAGTACAATTGCGTAAGTCAACTTCAAGACTTCAAGGTACCGACTTTGCCAGCTGACTTTCAATGATCGACCAGTCCAGGACCATGAAACCTTGGCAAACTTCATAGGACAACGACCACTGTAGAAACAACTCGGTTATGCGCATTTGGCTTTGCTGAGGGCTAGGCGAGCAGATTGCGATTTTGTTTTGCTCAATGCAGTACGGCGCTCAATGATGACGGAAAGAGGATATGCATGACGCGCTTGTTCGACACTGCTCGTCACAGTACAGGTAACATTACCCCTTTACAGATCTGAGTGACAGTCAGGCGCGACAGCCATCGCAACTTACCCACAAACTATCTCAGATGGCGTGCCAAGATGAAGTTTGACGCTCGTTGATAAAGTTAACAAATACTCTCATTATTCCTTATCGTAGCAGATGTCGGCCGGAATGGCAACCAGCTCATCTGTTGTGCGGTCGAATCACGGCGTTGGCAACATAGGCATCAACAGAAAGACAACGCTAATACATCCATCCTTCACGCTGGTATGGTGTAGCGATGGGACCGCTTTGTCAACCATCGCATCTAGTGGCTA
The DNA here is from genome assembly GCA_029405325.1 of Claviceps purpurea. NCBI lineage: Eukaryota > Fungi > Ascomycota > Sordariomycetes > Hypocreales > Clavicipitaceae > Claviceps > Claviceps purpurea. Next base: position 3,025,985 of record CM055782.1, on the reverse strand, counting down.
TCTAAATGACCGTATTGTAGAATGAATTGGCTTTATCTCACGCTTGCATCTCGCATGACTAATTCAACCTATAGTACGGTTGGAGTACATAGGTCTCTTTTGGCATGCATGTTGTCATCAATTATAACAGTAGTTCGTCTAAAAAGTCATCGAGTTTGATCAATCGAAACCGATCACCCCATTTCTTCGCCAGACCTGACTTTCGCCAGCGAGAGGAGAGACTCAAGTTCCATGAGACCACCTCAACATACCAGCCCATTCGTAGTGCTCTTTCGGCATATGTGAAAAAACCGTCCGAATATTTAGCGGGTTGAGCATCGCCGGTTGCTAGCACGAGAGTGCCTGGGTGCTCGAAGTACTCCATGACGGATTCTGCGATTCGCGTTTGGAGCGTCTCATCCACCAGGTCTTCCATAAAGTGAGAAACGGAGTGTAAAGCGGCGACTTTGTCCGATGAAGCACCACCACTTCGCCCTTTACCTATGGCGGAGTATGGCCCCTTCGTTTCAGCAATTAGCCTCCTCTCCCTGAGGTCTACTCGATAACCTAGCCTCCGTAGTTCCTCAATGAAGCGAGGCTCATGTCGGTCGGGAAGAACAGAGCAACCCGCATTGAGCGCTATCGTTCTCCTTTTACGGACAAAAATCTCGGTAAGAAAGTGGAGATTTAACTGTGGCAGCGGAGAAAATCGAGAATGCTCCCCGATGGAGTATCTGTGCCGCAGAGCGTGCTGAAAACTGATGTTGATGTTGGACATGTCTAGAAAAACGTGGACCCCACCGAGCGCGACAGCGTGATTATTAGCCTCAATGCTCAAATCCCATGCTCTAATTGGCATCAGTCGTACTGATAATGCCTCGTATTTCTGATCCAACGAAACATTTTTGCCGAGAATTGCGAATAATGGACCTCGATGAGCCAATTTATAAGATAAAATTTCCGTATTTGCCTCCACTGGAGACGTTTCGGCACAAAGTAAATCGAGAGAATCCCACTCTGAGTCCGAAGACTGATGGTTCATGTAAACATTCTTTTCTTGAATGACATTTCTCAGGAGAATGTTGAGATTTGTGCAGTCGTGCAAAGACGAAGTCGGCAGCCGAGAGGTGGGCTCACTGGAGGGTAAGTTTGGGCTTTTAGGTTGCAGGTCTTTATGATTATCGTTCAGCTCGACAGGGCGTTGCTCTTTACGATATTCTTCATCAGTCGCTAGTCTCCGATGAGGGATGTTCAGAGACTCAACTCTGCTTGGAGAGACATCAAGGTCCGATTCGGCATGTTGCTGCCGAAACTCCCATCGAAGTTTTCGAAAGTCCCCAAGCTTATTATCATCACCAGAAGCCACTTCTAATGCCGTGGAGTTTAGACTGAGGCCTCTACTGTTTGCAGTCTGATTCGACGCATTGACGTGGCTGTCCTGAGGTGTGAAACATGCCAGACCATCGCGATATAATTTCCGGAAATCTCCAAGCATCGGTCGTAAATTTGAGACAGCGCACTTAACATCTTGAACTGCTGTACTGCGCTTCGTCTGAAGATCTCGAAAATTGGTGGCTGTCGCGAAGGCATCACGTGGGGTGGTCCCCTTCGAGACATTTCCTACAGACAGCTGTCTTGTTGAGCTGAAGATCGTTTCGGTCATCTCTCAGATAGCCTAAGATATGTTTCAAGAGACTAGCGTTATGGAAAAAATCCATAACTTATTTGCTATTGAGCAAGATGTATTCGATCCGATGATGCTGGACGGATCGTCGCCAGATCGTCGCCAGATCGTCGCTGAAAAATAAAAGACCAAGGTTCTGAGTGAGCTTTCCGCTTCGGCGAGATGTCATGAGACTTAGATAGCTTCTTGGCGTGAAAGAGGAAATCGAGAACAAACATGTGTGTGGACAAATCGTAGTGTGTAGCAGCGGCATATATGGGGTGTATAACGTAAATGCGACTCATCATTGTTAATCGATCAGTAAATGATGGATAACGGGGGCAATTTCACTGCACTACATATGTATCCCCTAGACGGTTTTAACGCTCACTTCAGGTCACTGACAGGGGTTGCAGCCAATCACGTCGCAGCGTGATGAGGGGTACATGGGTTCTACTGCAAAATTGGCGCAAAGCTAGAAGTACCGACAGTCTTCAAGTGACAAGAAGCTACATCGGCAGAAGAAATTATTTTTCCACTGTCCATGTCACTCGAAGTCACGACTATCGAGCAGGGGGGGTGCGGAGCGCGTGACCTGAAGTGAGCGTTAAAACCGTCTAGGGGACATATGTATCATCATTACGCTATAATAGATCACGGCTAGGGGGACTGTTAATCCATCCTGTAGAATGCGGCAAAGAGCGCGACCAGATTGACATGAACATGACGGCGAATCAGGCCGCATACATACATAACGGGGCAATGTCATGAGATCATGGCGGGGCACCCAGAGGAGGCGCGTGCGAGCCCTTGCTTACGTATACACATTTATCCTCTCGACATCTACTACGTAGTAAGGAGTAAGATTTGCGACGATGGGCAGCAATCAGGAAGCATGCAGCTACATATGTCCAGAATGGACACTACAAGGAGCGCTGGGATAGCGAAAGCAATTCTGCAAGCCAGCCGCCTTGTGCACATTGGCGCCGCGCATTGTCGTCAAGCTTCGACTACTCATCACAGGCCGAGATTGCGCCCTCAATGCCCCAGAACTGATCAGCGTTGAATGTTTCCATTTCTTTTTTCTTCCATAAGTCGTTGAAAGCAGAGAACAAAATAATGCTCTCTGGGCTGCCACGGAACTGCTCTTCGATGGATTGTAGAGCAATTTTTTGGTTCTCCAAGCTTGGAACAGCCACTCCATTAGATGCGCCCTTTGTTGGCCAGCCAGTCTCAGTGACGACAATTTTCTTCTTCCTGTCGGAGATGGCGGATCTGACGCCGGATATGATGTTATGCAGCCATCTTCCAGATTGCGATGGTAGGACGCTTCCGTCGAAGAAAGCATGGGCATTGATGGCGCAATAGTCCGACTCATCGCAAAGTTTGGGATGGGCGAGGACGGCCGTAAAAGTATCAACTGCAACCACTGGCCCGTCGTAACCTGCGGCGCGAAGGACCGACCGAGCCTGACTTACGAAGCTCATGAGTTCTGGAGGCGATGCTTTGCCGTTGTTCACCAGCTCGTTTCCTATACTGACTGTGTCGACCACATCCCAGTCCCCATCGACCGCGGCGATAATCTTATTAGCCTCCTCTTGCAGGGAGGAAGGATTCCAGATCCCTAAAAAGAGCTTTATTCCATGTGCCTTTGCAGCCGAATAGACCATGGAGACTTGGTTGCAATCAGTTCCGTAGATACGGATGACAGAATACGAGCCTGCCATTCGTTTGAAGTCGTTATCTATGTCGTTCTGGGATTTGCAGCCTTGGTCGGCACGGTATGGAGTGTAGGACACTCCAAAACGCCTAGATGCAGCTTTTTTGCCATCTGAGGAAGCAGACGGCGTTTCCGTGTGTTCGGTCGCTTCTGTTGTACCTGAACTAGCTGTATTCGACGCAGTCATCAACTCATTGAGCCTGGCCGGGGCACTGATTCTGTCGTGTCGATTTTCGGATGATGGCCCCCTATTGGGTGGAAGGAGGAGAGTCTTCGTGCATTGAGGTGTCGTCACGTCCTTGGCTTCGGTCTCATTCAGTAACGCTCTGGGAGCCAAGCTGGTCGGCAGTAAGAGGACGTCCTCAGTGGCAATACCAACCAGCTTCCCTGCCTCATCCACCCACTCCACCGCTTCTCTTACACGTGTCGCCGAGGTGACTTCCGCATCGTAGACAATTATATCAAGATCATGAGGGATGTCTCGACGAATTCGCTCATTTTTCCCTAAAATCGCGCTGTCAGTCGACAGGAGGCTTTTAGTACAGACGCGATCAATGTGTGTTCTAACCAGCTGGCTGCCCGGCGCTATTTGGCGCTAGCGCGAGAGCGTAAATGAACCAGGTCATGAATGACATTTCTTCTTCTTTTTTAATTGTTTGTTTCTCCCGTCGCTTTTTCTCCCGTTTACCCAATCTTTCTTTGATGTCAATGTGAGCCACTCGGGAAGCAAGTTAAAAGAATCGACTCCAAGGAAGACTGTATGTATGTACGATGACTGGCAACGACACCTGTGGAGTAGAAGGGCCCTTTGGTGTACTAGCCACAAGTATAAACTGCTTTGTAACGATTGAATCGGTCGAAGTGGATTGCACCCAGCGGATGAAGAAGAGTTGAGCAGAGGAAAGGGGGGATTTTGAGATCCGTTCTTTAAGGGTTACCTGATCGTCTTAAACTGCATCTTACGGGGCTCCAAAACAGGATGTATTTCAAACAAAGGAGGAGGGAATAAGACAAGATAAGACAACACAAGACATGTAGGCAGCGTCATGGAATTCCTGACGCTCGCGACAACTCATGACACGACGACACGTTCAGCCAACTAACTTCATCAAGGCCACATTCCTCGGTCTCATTTCGGGCGAAATTATCAACATCACGCTAGAAATGAAGAACGCTGATGGGAGGAATGTGATGTCGCTGTTTCATGAGACACGCAATTCACATACATAATACATATCAAGTTATCAACCACCTCATGTTGGAAAAATGGTGATTTGCGGGGCACGAGTTCACGGCGAGGAGGACGGACTATGGACGCGATCGCCGTTCGATGCTCATCAATACGACGGAGTAATTGTCAGGGCTGGATTTCCAGACCGAAGCAAAGTGCGTATCGGCATCACGATCCACAACATCCTCCTCCATTGTGGCTGGTAAGTCCCTATTGTTAAGACATGATGCCAGCTATTGCTGAATGATGTAAAGACAGTCCGTCATGGCAAGCGCTGAAGCGGCCCTCGGTATTCTCGTATGGGAAATTGATTTTTCAACACGAAATCCTGGTGCTAGACTATGGCGTGATACCGACTCAATCGGGAGCGTCGATGGCTGCTTCCCACGATATAGGGGGGGTTTCTGATTCGGTCCACTTGCTGACGTGACACGGTGCCAGGTGATGATAAAAACGCGGGACCGAGTGTGGTCACATATAAACTACAACACGTATAACACATAGATGCTATTTGTTATACGCTCAACAAAGATTCAGCTAGGCCGGCTGAGGCCGCTTCTCCACAAAGGTTCCGCACTGTCACAGAAAGTAATGCTCGCCATACAGATATGCAAAATTGACCAAACGTATTGAGATCGATGCTCGGAGAGTATATTAAGGCACCATAGAAAGCTCTCTCTATCGGGCCTCGTATTAGACATTAGTATATGCAGGATTGTCGCACCTCGTGTAGTATTTGTCTTCCAGTAAGCAAGAAAGTTGTTCTCAGGGCCGTACGCAAACCGTGTGGGTGACAGGTTGAGACGCACAGGCAGATGTTATACAAAAGAATCTGTCAATAACAGTTTCTACCCCATTTTGCTACCAGTCTTGCGAGACATGACTTTAGTGATGGCATGTCTGATGACGGCGCCGGCTTTTTCGATATCCTTTTTGGAGAGACCAGATGTAATACAGACCTTCAAAGCAGGCTGGGCAAACCATTTGCTGTCTCGTGCTGCAATTGTGTGGCTATACGGTCTCGTTTTAAGTTTCGTGATGAGAACGTTGTTAAGAAGGCACTATCAAAAAGTTATTAAAATATTGTACGTCAACTTGCCAGCAAGATCAGACTTTATTGCAGTGATAAGACAGGGGGTTTTACCTCGTCGACGCATTCCAAGAGGATGCGCTCCTGATCATCAAGTCCAAGCTTTCTCATTGCAATAATCTCTGGCTTCAGTGCAAGCAGCATGATAGGGTTTTCCGGGGCACTGGTGCAAATAACCCAGTCACTGCGGGGATCTAATTGCGACCTCATCGCTTTGATGTTTTCCCGACATTGCGTGAGGATCTCTGGATTGGATTGAAGGAGATTGACAGTTTCGCTCGCTGTCATGGCCAGCATGGCTGGGAGGGCAGCTGAGTAAGTATAAGCAGAAGACGTAATGCGCTGATGCTCAACAACGTCCTTTGCCCCAGCGCAGAAGCCACCACCGGCACAGAGTGGACCTGAGAGAGAGCCTACTATCATATCGACCTGTTGAGGATCTACGTTTTGCGCTTCGGTAAGCCCACGACCAGTTCGTCCAAGCACTCCGAAAGACCAGGTCTCGTCGAGAATGATACGAAATTTGTACTTTTCCTTGAGTTCCACGAGCCTTGGGAGGTCCGTGATATCTCCACATGTTTCAAAAAGACCTTCTGTGACAATGAATCGTCGAGTGAGCTTCTTTCCCTTGCTTTGCTCAACTGCGACAGACTTCATGACTCTCTCCAGGTCGTCCATGTCACCATGCTTGAACCATTTGATATTGCTTCGAGAAGCTTGAAGACCTTTCCGGATCGAGTAGTTTGCGGCTTCGTCCACGATGATGGCATCGCCACGCTTGCAGAAAGCAGGTATCACACTGGACACGGTGGAGAAGGCCTGAGTATATACAATGCATGCCTCGCTGCCGAGAAAGTCAGCTATGTCGGTTTCAGCCTTTACGTGTACGTCCTGGGTGCCGTAGAATTGCGGAGGACCGCATGGACCGACGCCGTAAGTTCGTAGCGTCTGAATAGCCTTCTCTTTGATCTGTTCGTTGGAGTTGAAATTGTAGAAATTATATGACGCGAGGTTTGTGACGGTCCGGCCGCTCGACAATTTTACTTTGGGTCCCGTAGGCCTGTCCTCATGTTGATAAATCAGCAAAATTGCACCACTACGCGTGCTATACGTATACCCCGAAGTAGAACTATAACTCAAGCGGCATAATGATCAAGATGATGGTATTGTATACAGCCGGAGGTCATGCGTCAAGGCGCTTTGTGGGTACGTACCCAATGATAACTGGAAGCTTCTCACTTTCTGCTTCTTCAAGGGCGGTTTTCTCGGAGACCAGGGGTTCGGGAACCCAATCATCAACCAGTTCGTCAATTTCCTAGATGTTTTTCCTTACGTCAGGCAAAGAAATCATCGCTTTCAAGAAAATCGGGGAACGAAGCCTCCGATGAGGATGGTACAAACATCTTCTCTCAATTTGACAAAATTCTGCTTGTGCGTCGAGTATGATGGCGATAATAGATACCGTATGAAAAACAATATCAATATGAGCTCGATGGCGGACCGCACAGGGTCATTTTGATAACTTGAGCGAATGTATCTTAGAAGCACTGCTGAGCCGGGGACCTTTTGAAATGCCGAGGTCGCTAGCTGCAACCCGTGGCTGAGTGTTCTTTGGATCGATTCGATCTCCATGACAAACGAAGGCAATGGTGTGTTCTAATTCTGAAGGCACGCAAGACTTATGGCGACATGTGGTGTTATGGCAACTGCCCGGTTGCAGGATGGTTGCAGGATTTTGAGAGTCCTGCAATAACAAGAGATTGTCGCTTGAACTTTCCAACTCTTAATAGGTAGACTTAGTTCGCCCCTTGTGCAAAAAGGGAGATCCGCCATGTTGGGCCCATTTCGGACCACCAACGCAACATGTTTATCAGGTATGTACGTATGCCTACTCCGTACATTTCAGAACATTCTGCTTTCCTAAAGATGCGCACTTGAATTAAAATTTATATCTTTTTAGCGGGATAAGTAAATAGGTAACGTAGGTATGTACCTAGATTGTATGTGAATGAAGTTGTATTGTAATTGAGGTGATAAACTTTGGGCAGGGATAATTCCACCGTCCTAAAATAAAGCGACATAGTATTTGAGTGTGGCCACTGCAGAAAACTGAGTCACTGAATTTTACCCCCTTTCGTGCATAACCTCTCTAATTGTTGAATTATCTTCCCTCGAGGCCCGACACAACGACGTCACCTCGCCTCAAATCATCGCCAAAGGCGCCGTACATATCTCAAGGTGCAGTTGTATTCATTTTATGCACTCTGACTTTTTAACTTTATCATCAATTCCTAATCCTGAGGATATGTTTGCGTCTTTGGCGATGATTTGAGGCGAGGTGACGTCATTGTGTCGGGCCTCGAGATGTACCTTCTACCCAATTGGTAATTTAACACAAGTGCATCGAAAAATCCAAGTAGAGCACCGCGTTCAGTAAATCGAATCCCATTGTCAGACGTGAGAATAAGTGGCATCGAGACAATAAGACAAGAGTTCATGTATGGGTAGCGTCCGCTCAAGCGCAGAGTCGCGTGTCCGCCGAGACTCGAGAGGGGTATGCATATTTATGCCTACTGTTCATGCCTTTGATGTGTGGGAAGGAGGTCTGCATCTACAGTGTACCTACCTATATCTTGAACTGTGGGGAGGCCAGAGATTCAAAACTGTTACATGTATCGGGGGCGCATGAGCCTCTGCACCGATAAAGTGCCTCAAGGACGGACGAGACGAGATGTAATAAATTAAAGGTAGTCTAGTAGAAAACACACAATTTTACACAACCAAAGCATAAACGTACAAAAGCCCTAATTTGACTTTGGACGACATATGGAGTATGCCTAACGACTTGAAGAAAGGATGCAGCATGGATCTGAGGACTCTTACTTCCTTTTTCCTTAGCTTTGCCGCGCAGTGCATGATCTTGACTTGTTGTTGTTGTTATTGTAGTCACAGGCTTCAACTCAAGCTTCCGTGACTTAGGACGTAGCTTGAGCGCCGGCAGCAGACGATGTGGGACCAAAGCCAGACGGGAAAGTATAGGTGGCGGCACCTGTCCCTGTTTCACTACTGGCTTGCGTGTCGTCGTTGTGAAGAAAATTCGGCTGCATCAACGGCCCAATGCTGCCCTTCAAGTTGAGCTTGTCGTAGAAGCTTTTAAGATTGGATTCCTTGAGCACCTTTTTCAGAGCGACTGGACCGGCAATCAGTACAACGAAAATTACGAATAGGAAAAAATAAAGAACTGCATATCGAATAACACGCCTGCGTCGAAGCTTTGATTGCTTCATCGAGTAAATAGGAGGCCGGATCTGCTGGCTGAGAATCAAGTCAATCAATGTCCCGAAATTAAATGTCACAAGTCAACATACCTTGGTTTCAGCCAAAATAGCATTGTAGAGTGAAGTTTGTCCACCTGTGGAATAAGGACAACCGGTAACATCATGAACAAGAGCCAGTGCCCAAGTATGAAGTCGGCACCAAACATGCTAAGCTCAGTAATTTTGCATAAGAATTCGCGGCCAGGCTGTGAGAGTGAATGCCAGCCCATCGAGTACCATTTACCGGTCCAGAATGCGATATTAGACTGATCGGTTTTCATCTCGCGCGTAAGTGCAAGCGAAACGATCAATTTGAAAACGAAGCGCTGGATGGAAATGACGGCTATCATGCCCGCCAGTGTACGGGGAAAGTTTAGACCTTCCAGAAAGAACATGCCTTCGAATGAAATCAACATGAAAACGGCGGCAAAAGCATGAGCTATGGCTGCCAAAACGCTGCCAAATTTCTTGCAACACATGCTGAGCACTGGGCCCATACAGCAGGCCATACCGAACATGGCAGCAAGTACTCCAGCATTGACACCAATTGGTGCAAGGGAAATAACCAGGACTCGGACCAGAGCGGAAGTTGGCACTGCGTATTTCTTATTGTCTGAATTGTTGTCTTGATTCACACCCGTCTGCGCGTTGATGAACAAGTATGGTATTATTGTCCAGACAACTTGTAGTAACGGGGATAGAATTTCAGAGAAAAATATGTTGGCAATAGCAGCTCGAGGAACATCGGCAGACAATTTGGCAGAGGCATCTCCAAGTGCCTTGCGTTTGTATCCGGTAGTTCTTGTTCGGGAAAGACGACAAAATGCTATCCAGGATTGGCCGTGACTTCTCGAATTGCCCCGGGACAACCATCGCAGGAAATCTCGGTAGTCAATGAAGAAGTCGTTCCATGCAAACTGATGCGGATTGTAGAGGAAAGGAGAAATTGTGAGGCCCAGTAGCGTAATCCAGAAGTACGTCAATGCAGCTTGCCACGCCGTAACGGTAGCGAAGAGGAGTATCATCAATAACCGCGCGCCAAAATAGATCGAAGGACCAGCGAACCGTGAATACAAGACACCAAATGGAATACGGGCAGTGGCAAAGCCACGACCGGTACCAATATAGCGAGCGCCTCCAAATGAAAGATCCTGTTGCACAGAGTTCGCGTAAATCTGACAGACAAACACTTCAAAGAATAGAGACAACGAGAAAAATTGCTTCAAGAATCGCACGAGCGCACGCCAGACGCCCCTCTCCGTCAGTTCCTGGACAAGTAGAGGCACAAATGACAAAAAGAAAACAAAGAAGATGGAGAAGATACTGCGTTGAACCCATTGCATAACCGCATCAGTGTTTGCGCAGCCCGTGGGGTAGAGAGGATCCGTCGGTGGCTTGTCTGGATTGTAATCGCAAGATACGGTCTCGTGTTTGAAGGCACCAAAATTCAACAAGCAAAGCATGAACAGCTGCACCGAAAGCATGATGAACATATTGTTGACGTGAAAGCCTGGATGAGCATAGTAAAAGGACAAGAACCTGTCGAGGGGTAGTTGGGTGCCGAGATAATAATACTCGCGAGATAGCATTTGCTCGCCCATGCCAGTTCCAATCTTGGTCGTGAAATTGAGAATCGAGCCGAAGCCAAGATCACGCCCCTTGCCACACTGGTAATACTCGCAGTGTTTGATTCGCCCGCCACGTAGGATGGCGGTCATGCCTGCAAAAATATCTTCGTTCAGATGTAATCCTTTTTGGGCTTTCGACACACCACCACGTGTCGTCATGAAGATTCCATTAAGGAAATCAGGATGACCATAGTGAAGCTTGCCTCCAATTTGCGCCAAGGTTCTAGCGAACAAAGTACCGAACGTTTGTTCCTTTCCTGCAGCGACATCGCCCAAGATACCAATATTTTCCGAGAAAATATATTCTCTTGCGCCAAGAATGGCAACAGGTGTTCGTATTTCATTCTTCACGCCTGGTGTGTATGGAGATACGTTGTCCGTTTTCATTTCCTCAAATTCGGCCAACACGCTACGAATTTTCAGACATTCCTCCAAGTAATTGTCCTGATTGGCGTCAATAAGCTGAATGTACTCTCCGCGGTAGAAGATTAACGAGTGGTTCTGATTGTCAGATTTACCATCACCCAAGACAGGATTGCCAGAGAGTTGGATCCTGAACTTCGGCCGTCGCATTCCATTCTCCATGATTTCCGAATGGCCGTCGATGAGTGCTGAGTATAGTCGCGGCTCTTCGCCTTCTGCCAAGGGTGGCTCTTCATCCAGATAAGCAATTTGAAGATCAGGATAGGCTCGCAGTAGAAATTCAGCATTTTCCATCTCCTCCTTGTTGAACTTGGAGTAGCGCTGCATTGACACAACAATCTTGAACTTCCGACGGGCCATTCGTTCTAATTCACGTTCGAGCTTGTCCGAGTTGCCGCCAAACATTTGGACAACCTCAGGATTCTCAACTCTGTAAAGAAGCTTAATGGCTCTACTGTAATTCATGAAACCAGAGATAGTGCGGTACAGAGTTTGAGAGCGAAGCGATGACCAAATTCTTGTTCGAAGCGTATACTCGGGAGCGGATGACTTGAATCCAATGCAGTAGAAAGGGAGATCATCAATCTTGCTTTTGGCTGTATCCTTCTCATTCTTTTCCGGTTCTCCATTCATTTGGGCAGTCTCGTCGGCAAGAATTTTGGTATCTTTGACGAAGCAATCCCACTCATGCGGATGTAGTTGCTTGAGGTATTCTAACAGCGTAACACGTGAGTATGGTTCGTCCTCGCGTATGATTTCGCGAAGGGAAAGGAGAATTCGCTCGCTGTAGTGAGGGATCATGACTGTAAAGGTCGGCATGTTGTCAACCGGAAGTGGCTCCGGAATCGGTGTAGACAAGGATTGAGCAAAGAATGAGATTCGACGTTCAGCCTCGCTCTGACTAGGGAAAAATTCGGTCTTGAAGGAGTGATCTTCTTGAGAAACGAAGAAGGTGGGAGCTCTCAATGTTCTTTTCCCTTCTTGTTCAGAAGGTACCTGATGATAGAGCAGCTTCTGCACATGATCTATAGCCAGTAAATGCTCACGATACATGGAAATAACAATAGCATTCCATACTTGCGAGATTAGGACCTTTGGCTTATACTTGATCTCCATGTCTGTCGTTGCTAGAACTTTGGAGTAAATACGTTTGGGAAGGCGAGAAAATATATTCCTCCATGGTGTCCATATAGAAGAGCCAATGTAAAATGATCGGGCGATTGAGAATATGGTGTTGATGAGAACGTAAAAGAGATATGTGTCCAAAAAGAAAAAAATCAAGTCGGTAAAAGCCATGAGACCAAGCAGCACATAGTTGTGGTTTTTACACAACATAGTCTTGATGATGTGGTCACCTTGACAGGCGGGGGAGAAGATGGAGAGGTACCGAATGACGTCTCGAAATGAAAGAGTCAGGTACACGTAAGACTCTCCAAACTTGGCTCCAAAAACAATCAACCATAAACCAAAGGACATTGCCATGTCATTGCCTTTCAGTCGTGGCCAGCTAGCAGTAAATGTTTGACTCGCCACGTACTGTCGCGAGTTCTTTGTCAAATAGCTGCCGAACAGGCCACCGAGAGGCATGACAGAAAAGAACAGGAAAGTGATGACCGCAATGATGAAGTTGACGATGCCGATGATATAGTCGATATCAATAGGGCTAGAGCCCTTAAGCTTTGTCGGAAACATGAGGACCTTCACCACGGGTGCAACGTTGAGGGCAAAAATGAGGAGAAGGACAAGGAGTCGCTTTGTCAGGTGCTGTGCTCCAGCCCATCGACGCGGCACATACACCCACTCCGCCAGCGTAGCAAGAACTTGAATCAACGATGCAATGCCGCCTCCAATAGACACGGCGGCGAGATGTGTAGATCCGGCAGGCTGCTGGTTCAGTTGCTGCTGGTACGTTGGACCATAAATAATGGAAGGTGCGTTGTGAGAGGTGTAGAACCAAAACATTGTGAGATGAATGATCCAAATTCGATTGAAGTTGACAAGAAGATGAAACCAGGATCGCGACTCCTTGTAGGTCTTGAAAAAGCACTTTTTCCAATTCACGTCTTTGAGCTTCGCGTAACGCTCTGCCGGGGTAACGTCAACAAGCTTGCTTTTGTCCTGCATCACGATGCGTTCGATGCCTTCAGGATACCAAAAAAGCTGGTTGCAATCATCATACCCAATGATGTGCTTATGATCTCGCTCGCGGCGTACGTATACCCCATTCAGGATTTCATAGCCTTGGTCGCGGACGTATTGGTATAGTGGGGTGATGACATTGTTTAAGTAGGTGAATTCATCAACTGGCTCAACTAGAGCCTGGCACGCGGGGGAGTTGAGATAATCATCAGCGCACTTGAAGATGAAGCATAAACACTCCGGCATGAAGCGAACTTGGTTCGCCTCTCCCCAGCAGAGCAAATATAGGGCGATCTGACGGACTCGGTCGTGTTGCGACATGCGGTTCATACGGGTCTTCCAGCGAAACTCCGCAGCCTCAAGGCTATCATCACCTTCCAAATCTTGAAGTGCTTCAGCTTCGTTCGTATTATCGTCGACAGTCTTCTTCTTCTTCTTGTTCTTGGCCTTCCGCCGCAATCCCTTGGTTTTGCTGTTCGCAAAGCCAACAGCGTCATCAAGGTCCAGGTGGGCGGCAAAGTACCATTTTCGATAATTGGCGTTGTCTCCGCCAATGTAATCGGCATGAAGAGAAAGTAGAGCTTGGTTTGGAGTCATACGAGAAGCGCGGGAGTCAAGAAGAGTCATGAGATGGTCATACATGTTCCTCATGCTGTCTCTCTGGAAACCAAATTTGCCTGTCAAATCCAAAAATATATCTTCGATCTCTTCCTTGGATAGAGGGATCTGGGCGTCTGAAGTCCATGCAGGATAAGGCTCCTTTGAGCGCTGTCCAGCCGGTAGGACATTGCCATAATCCATACCATAGTTAGGCGTCGACGCACCAGAAGACCGATTGCCGCCGTATGAAATCTGTGACGAAGGAGGCCGATATCCACGCTGGCCGTCGCCGTAGCTGTTGTATCGCTCATCACCACGACCGTAGTAGTCCATTTCGGCAGCTCGAGCCATGTCAGATCTCATCGTGAAATCACTAAATGTCTCAGAATCTTCTTCGGAGCCTTGTCGTCCACCTTGTCCACCATATCCCTGCTGATAGTCCTGATCGTAGTAACCACCTTGACCATTGTAGTATTCATCTTGATACTGATCATGGCCATCATAGTAGCCGCCATCCTGGTGATATGGATTATTCGGGTCTGCGTTATAGTATCCACTGAGGGAATGTTAGAGACTGGCCAAACAGAGCTGCAAAGACCAGAAGCAGTGAAGACTTGTGAAGGCTTGAACGTACGATTCGTCATAGAATCCTTCTCCACCTTGTGCACCTTGTGCACCTTGTGCACCACGAGCATCATATCCATTGTCGTAGTACTGGTCGTCTTGGTAGTATGAGTCGGCATTGGGATGTCCGTCTCCTTGGTGGCCGTAGCCATCGTCATAACGGTCGTTGTGACCGCCCGGATAACCCGACATCGTGGTCAGCGTGACAATTTAGCCCAAGACTGCCATACGCGGTTATCGTGGGACCGATTGGGACCGATTGACAAGCGATTGTTGTAAGAACCTCAACAGTCAAATATCCAGAGAGGACGGCAAAGAACTGCGAAGAAGTTCGAAGTGCACTGAAACGTATTGCTGGACGACGTGGCCTCGTCGTCACTAGCTTCGCTAACGGATAAAGAGTGATAGAAGTCGAATGGCAAAAGAGAGATGTGAATATGGGAGAAGAAGCAATGGAAAGAACGAGAACAACTTGCTGTTGCGAGATGGCGAAAGCGTAAGACACCTTTGCTGCTCCCCTTTTTCGTTCGTTAGAGAGGAAAGGCGAGGGAGGAAAAGACAACCAGACAACCTTGGATGAGGAGACGGGGGCCTGGGACGGGACTTGTTGGTAAGCTTTATTAGGGTGGGGGGGGCGGATGTGGGTAACGATCAGTCCAGGACTCCAGTGGCGACTCTGGCGAGATGGTGGCTGGGGCTTCATACGAACCAAAACCCAGGGAAGGACCTGAAGTGCGGGACCCGTGCTACCTCTTCGGAGTACATACCTAGATATAGATACATTAGGTACATAGAGGTACGGAGTACGGGCATCCCTTTCGGGCGCCGTAACTTCCGCCGCCGTAAGGCCGATGCCAATCAAAAAGTGGGCAGCCGCTGAACACAGCTAGCGGCCCTGTTGTCGACACACCCATCAGCACATATCTCACTCCCTTCGGATAACGTCACGAAACTCTGCGTTCTACGGAGTATCGCTTCACCATTTTTTTCAACATTTCCAAATCATTCATTTACATACCCGACTACTTGTTCATTTAACATCACCAAATTCATCACGTTGCACGTCATGATGGGACCCTCGATCTGCAAAAACGCTTACCGCGCTGATAGCTGAAGAAGTCCCTGGCAAGGCTGATCATCAACTAGCTAAAGATATCAACCAACCATGACTTCAAGGACTACGGTCAGCCACTCCTCCGAATCCAAGACCCTAAATACGTCCGTAATCGCAACCTCCGTGATCGGCCTCGCAACTCTAACAACAGAAATCAACAGAAATGCTGCAGTTTCAAACCTGTCTTCAAGTTGCTGTCAGTCATACAGGCTTTAGCGTCGCGGCCGACCCTTGAAAGCCAACCCGATGTGCCTCAACCGTCACGTCCTATGAGCCATGAGCGATGACGAGACGATGGTATTCCCTCTGTCGTAGAGTTCCTCGCTGCCAAATTCGCTACAGCCCGTTGTCCCGACGCAGAAGTATGTAGCCGACTTCGAGTTTTGCGAGTCACAGACGCAGCCGACGCGCCGCCGTAGCCGATTTTCGAAGCCAAGCCAACGTCACCGACTCACAGTTTGTAAGTGATAACGCAGAGACAGGAACATCGCACGAGGCCGTGGACGAGACAAAGGAGGGGGCATCACGATCACGGCCGTCCTCATCTGTGACGGCTACGAGAAATCAGTGGCTCGACATCGCAGGATCTAACCACGCACAGTGGGGGCTGTGAAAGCGAGTAATCCATCCCAGCTACGCAAATGATTGAGTAGGCGCCTGGGCAAGTTGCCAGATCGCAGATGTGTCATGGTTCAAAGGAATGATTGAAGACACCAGTGGTGTATCATTTGAGCGAGTTGAGTTGCGTCGAGCCACGAAGCCCAAGGCGAATGTATACTGTTTGTAATTTTAATTCCCACTGTAACTCGGCGCTACCTACCTAATGAAGGCCTGAGAATTGTGGAGCACTAATCTTGGTATACCTAGATATGTATGTACATACAGTCAAACCCCGATATAACGATAACGTAAAAGTGACCAAAACCCCATCGTTATGTCGAAATATCGTTTCATCGAAATCTCACGTGATCGCATTTCATCACGTGTTTCATCACATGATCACTTATCTGGCATGCTGTCCCACCGGGCGCGAAAGGCCTCACAGAAGGAGGCCAAGGAGAAGCCGACGGTGGACAAGGAGAATATGTCGCCAGAGATGAGAGTGGCGCCGCAAAGATCCAGTGTACCAGTCAAGGAAGCGAAGGGCAAGGGCACCATACAATTTAGATATGTATGTATGTAGTCACTGTATGTACTCTATCAATTCTCATCCTCCTCAGGTCCCGACACCGTAGAGAGCTAGCGCGGCCTGGCTGAGATGGGGGTATTTCGGATGGTGTTTTCGAAGGTCCAGTCGTTGGGCAGCGGTAATTGGAAGCCTCTTGTACTTCTTCTTAAGATTCTTAGGAGCCTCAGGAGCCTCAGGAGCCTCAGGAGCCTTAGGAGCCTTAGGAGCCATTGGAGTGATGAATTAGGTACGATGTTGGGCGAGGAATTGGATTGAATGGGCCAAAACAACTGTTTCGCGATGAGTTAGGGCAGATGTTGCGTGAGGAATCGGGGGGAATGGGCCCAAAAATTGTGTTCCGATTACCCCGATACAACGATTTTTTGGCAAAAAAAATATTTTAATCACGCCAGCGGGGTTTATCGCTATTTGTATGGGGTTTCAAAAAATTTGGCCCAAAAATATCGTTAAGGTGAATATATCGTCTTATGGCGAATCGTTATATCGAGGTTTGACTGATACTTGATTCGGCCTTCAGAAAATATGTGATCAATTGTCGCAGACGTGGAGATACCGTACGACGAAAATTGACCAAAATTGGTGAGAGCTGGATTTTTCGCACCCATTTTTTTGTTCTCGACTTAGGTCAAAGTACTCGGTTTGTGTCACCCACTAGATATAGTGGGTGTCTTTTTCAAAAGTTTCACCCAAGTCACGACTCGCTCACGAGTACTGGCACCACGACTTCCCGTCCAACTGCTTCCGAAGCGACGCCGCCTGCTACATTTAAGTTAGGTACCTACCTACCTAGTCCGTTGATGTTAAACAAGCAGTGTTGCTTCCCTTGAACACAGTGTTTGAGCGAAAGGCCCTTTGCCCCGCACTTCTTCAAAACTACCTAGCCACCTTCAGAAACACTGATTACTCATTGCATGAATGCCTCTGCTTATCTGATCTTCATAACCTACTGAGAAATGCGAATCCGTAATGAAGTGAGCCTTCGAAGTTCCGACCGCTAATGGGATTTGGAACCTGGCAAGGCGCACAAAGGTGTGTAGGTACATATACCTAGGTACCTATGTAAAATCGTACGGCGTCTGGTTCTCTGGCTTGCACTGTGTAATTTGGGTGAGGTACACCGTACAAGTCCGAGAAGAAAAGTGGAGTGAAATATGGACCGTACCTGGCGCCGATTGAAACTGTATGTACCCGGCGCGCAGCTCGTCTCTATCTTTTTCCTATCGCTGTCGCGTTTTCCCGTTGCTGTCCCCCCGGAGTGGCGGAGGGTAGACTAAACTAGACCCCTAGTACCAGGTATCTCATCTTCCATGTTCCCCTCCACCCCCCACTTTGGCTCGCACAACCAAAAGTCAGTTTTCCAAGGTTCAGGATTTGAACACGATTTTGACTCCATCTGACGGCAGGGTCTGTTGACAAAACCTTGAGACCTGCGTCCACGCCTCGCCATAAGTCGCCGAAAACAACGAGACAAACTTCGGGCACCACGGCGTTAACACCGCCTAGCCGTCGCAATCATGTCTTTGCTATCTGCTGAGGCGCACGCTGAGCTGACACAGCTTCTGCAAGCGCTTCAATCCGCAAACAACGTGACGCGATCTCAAGCCGAGGACCATCTTCAGAACAATTGGACTGGCAATCGACCAGAAATGCTACTAGTTGGACTTGCTGAACACATCCAACGCTCTGGGGACAATTCCGTACGTCATGCCCAGTGGCACATCGCCTGTCGTCTAACTAAACAAACCACTTTCAGGCTCGATCTTTTGCTGCCGTCATTTTTCGACGAATCGCTTCCAAAAACCGCAAGACAGATACAAACAATACTTTAGACATATTTTACTCGTTACCAAAGGAGCAGGCTATTGTCATCCGCCAAAAACTACTGGAAACGCTCGCCACTGAAACAGATCGTACAGTTCGCAACAAGATCAGCGACGCCGTTGCCGAAATCGCGAGGCAGTATACGGACAATAGTGCGTATCTAGAGAGCTGGTTGACCTTATTTCTTATGCTAAATCTTTGCGGATAGATGATTTATGGCCTGAACTACTCGGCGTTCTCTTCCAACTGAGCCAAGCTCCTGACGTGGGCAAGCGAGAAAATGCATTTCGTGTATTCAAAACGACACCCGGAATCATTGAGAAGCAACACGAAGAAACAGTTCTGCAAGCTTTTCAGAAGGGATTTTTGGATGAAGACGTCACGGTATGCCTTTGAACAAAGATACCCTCTCTCCTCTCTCATCTTTACAAGAAATGGACATTGATCATTCTACAAAGGTCCGTTTAGCAGCCATGGAGGCGTTTGCATCTTTTTTCAGCACAATCGGCAAAAAGTCTCAGCCCAAATACTATCCTTTGATCCCCGACATCCTTAACATTCTTCCCCCTATTAAAATATCTCACGATTCGGACGACTTGAGCAAAGCGCTGCTAGCATTGATCGACTTGGCTGAGACAGCCCCCAAGATGTTCAAGCAGCTTTTTCAAAACCTTGTGCAATTCAGTGTATCCGTTATCCAAGACAAGGATCTTGATAGCATATGTCGTCAGAATGCGCTCGAGCTTATGGCCACATTCGCCGACCACGCACCTTCCATGTGCCGCAAAGATCCATCGTACACGAATGACATGATAACTCAATGCCTGAGCTTGATGACTGACTTGGGCGAAGACGATGACGATGCATCCGAATGGCTGGCCTCAGATGATGTGAGAAAACATGACTATTAACCCGATTATGTAGTATTTGCCAAGCTTTTTCAGCTAACATGCTTTTCTAGCTCGATCAAGATGAAAGCGATCAGAATCACGTAGCTGGCGAGCAGACAATGGATCGCCTTGCAAATAAGTTAGGCGGACAGACAATACTGGCTCCCACGTTCAACTGGCTTCCAAGAATGATGACTTCGATGGCTTGGCGGGATAGGCATGCCGCTCTTATGGCAATTTCGGCCATCTCTGAAGGGTGTCGTGACTTGATGATCGGTGAATTAAGCCAAGTGCTCGATCTAGTCATACCAGCCTTGCATGACGCTCATCCTCGCGTTCGTTGGGCAGGATGCAATGCTCTGGGCCAAATGAGCACGGACTTCGCACCGAAGATGCAAACAGACTTTTACGATCGAGTTTTGAAAGCTATCGTTCCTGTGCTGAACTCGCCGGAGGCACGAGTCAAATCTCACGCAGCAGCAGCCCTCGTTAACTTTTGTGAAGAAGCTCAAAAGTCGACTCTCGAGCCTTATCTTGACAATCTTCTGGCCCATCTCTTCCAACTTCTCCAGAGTGACAAACGTTACGTACAGGAACAGGCTCTGTCTACCATTGCCACGATCGCCGATGCTGCTCAAGCGGCATTTTCAAAGTACTACGATACCCTCATGCCTCTTCTCGTCAGTGTGCTTCAAAATCAGAGCGAGAAGGAATATCAACTTCTACGGGGCAAAGCTATGGAATGCGCCAGTCTTATAGCTCTGGCTGTTGGCCGAGAACGGCTAGGCCAAGACACTGTTACCCTTGTTAAGCTTTTGGCAAATATTCAGGCCAACATCACGGACGCAGATGATCCACAGGCGCAGTATCTGATGCACTGCTGGGGGAGGATGTGCCGCGTTATGGGCACTGACTTTGTTCCTTTCTTGGAGAATGTCATGCCTCCGCTTTTAGAATTGGCCGCAGCGAAAGCAGACATACAGTTGCTTGAAGATGAGGAAGAGGCTGAGCAAATGAACGGAGAAGATGGTTGGGAGTTCGTCCCTCTCAAAGGCAAGATGATTGGCATTCGGACAAGCACCATGGATGATAAACATATGGCCATCGAGCTGCTTGTTGTATACTCGCAGGTTCTCGAGGCTGCGTTTGCACCATATGTAGCCAATATCATGGAGAAGATTGCTTTGCCAGGTCTTACTTTCTTCTTCCATGACCCTGTTCGGTATATCTCAGCCAAACTCGTGCCACAACTACTCGGCTCGTATAGAAAGGCTTACGGCTGCCCTTCTAATGAGTTGGCAGGTCTCTGGACAGCCACTGTCGGCAAACTCCTGGAAGTACTCAGCGCTGAACCGTCAATCGAAACGTTGGCCGAGATGTACCAATGCTTTTACGAGTCTGTAGAGGTTGTTGGCAAGAACTGTCTCACCGCTGCCCATATGAATGGCTTCATTGACTCGGTTCGCTCCACAATTGATGAATATAGGCACAGAGCTGTCCAGCGGGCAGAGTATAAAGCAGCAGCAACGGCTGATGACGTCGAGGATGAGGCCGAGGAGCTCCAAAGAGAAATTGAAGAGGATCAGACATTGTTGTCAGACATGAATAAGGCGTTCCACTCCATCTTCAAAAATCATGGTTCGGCTTTCCTTCCAGCATGGGAAAGGTTAATGCCGATATACGAGGGCTTCCTTAGGTCGCCGGATCCCACACAGAGACAATGGGGCCTGTGCATCCTAGATGATGTACTTGAGCACTGTGGACCAGACAGTCAACGATATTCCAGTTTCATTGCGCAGCCTTTGCTTGATGGCTGCCGGGATCCATCTGCAGCGATACGTCAGGCTGCTGCCTATGGAATCGGAGTGGCAGCCCGCTACGGAGGCGCGGGCTGGACGCAATTTCTGGGTGGATCAGTGCCGTATTTGCTTCAGGTAATTCAAGTACCGGAAGCTCGAAGTGACGAGAATGTTTACGCAACGGAGAATGCATGCGCTGCTATTGCTAAAATATTACACTATAATGCTGTCAGCATCGCGGACCCTCAAGCTCTCATCGCCCAGTGGGTGGACACTCTTCCAGTCGTCCATGATGAAGAGGCAGCCCCATATGCATATGCATATCTGGCTGAACTGATTGATCAGTGAGTTTATACGAAGATGCAGTCCAACAGTTTTCATCATCACGTGGCTAATCTCTCCTTTCTATTCAGACAAAACCACATTGTTCTCAATCAAGCCAGCAAAGTCTTCCTTTCTGTCGTGCAGGCTCTGGAATCAGGATCCATACAAGGACAAACAGCTAGCAGAATAGCCTCTGCTGCGAAGACGCTGCTTGCTGCGACAAACTTGGATCCGATGCCGCTTTTGAGCCGATTCTCACAAAGTTCACAACAAATAATTATGCGTTACTTCAATTGATACGACATGTCATCCAATCTTCCGTTGGAAGAGCTGACGACCGGCATGGATGTAACCTGATGCAATTGAAGCGAATCAGATTTGTGTTTAGATGAATAATATCACGGTAGAGGCTTCCCTCCATTTGATGAATGTAATTACATAGCTGCATCAAATGCCCCGAGGTGTGGAAGAATATAAGGTAGCACGACGAATTGAGTGGGCCGATCAATAGAATTACTATGAAGGCTTGCCTTCAAATAAGGCGGAGTTGGTACAAGGACAGCAGGTCGAAGCCGCGCAAGTTCATGGCGCAGAATCATGAAGCTGAGTCCTGACTACCAGGTAGGTAGGTATGTACTGTCCTGTTGTGACTCGTGAGGCTACCAGATGTATGTACCTCTTTGTACGCCACCAATCGAGACAATGGACATACGTGAGCTTGAAGCTGGGCAGTACTTGCTGTACGTGTCACGACCTGTGCCGTCAGGGGTGGCAATGCACTATATAACCTTGATCAAGCTGCAGACGTGCAACTTGGTCACTTGACCTTTTGGGTGGAACGGGTGGTTATGCGTTTCTCACAGTACGCAACTCGCAAGCTGTACTCCGTAGTCGATATCGATTTGCTTGATCTGCAAGGTCTGAACCTCGATTGCCGCATTAGGTTGCTGCCAGACGATTCTCAATTCCATCACAAATGACTGAATGCAAGCTCTCGTCTCGACTGGATTATAAATGACAACTTGCATACCTCTTTGAGGCTCTCTCTACCTAGTACATATGATGATATACCTACCTATGTACCTACCTATGTACATTAGGTAGGTACCTATGTATGTAGTGCGTATGTATGTACCTTAGGTACCTAAGGTAGGTACCTGTGTGTTGTAAACTTGTACGGTGGGAAATACGAGTGGACACAACTTATATGATATATCGCAGGGTATAGGGGCGTATAGGTACAAGCACAGAACAGTGGCCAGACGGCTGCGCCCACATTTTGTGCACAGTTATGAGCCCGGGAGGATAAAACATCCTGCAACCTTCACTGCGCGCCAACGCGCAAGTTCGAGCCCCAAACATGTACACCTCACTCATGATACGCTTAAAATCGACCCCTACTTCAACAACGAAGGGAAAAAGCCCAGGGAACCTGAGGACGCCGAGCTAATAAATGTAGCCATAAGTCCCTGACGCCCTGATGGCTAGGGGGTGTGTCGCAGGGTATATAGGGGCATATACCTACAAGCACAGAACAGTGGCCAGACGGCTGCGCCCACATTTTGTGCAACAACTTATGTACAAGTGAACAACTTACAAGAGACTGTACGCCGTCATCAACTCGGGGCGTGATTGGCCTGTGCCCCGCACACACAGGCTCAGCGCAAACGCCGACGCCGTCCGAAATGACAGTCACTGACTGGGCCGACTTGAACTTGTCATCAAAGGGGTAGACGAAGCGTGAGATTGGATTTGGAACTGCTTGTCCACAGCCGACACGGGCTGATCGACAATATCAGTTTTCTACTCCCTACCGAAAACGACAAGTTCGCATCACAATTGCGCTCGACTAGTCGAAATAAGCTCCCATCATATATCGCATCGTACGTCCATCGTATGTCCCCTCCAGGGTCCGACCTGCAGGAAATCCTCTCGGGTAGAGCGGTCCCACCAACTGTATTCATTACACGACGTCCTGCTCGCTCCTACACGAAACCCGATCCCAGAGGCATCAAAGAGAGAGCTCCCGCCTCATCCATCCATCTTTCGCGATTCCATACTCATTCGAGCCCTCGGGCCATCACAAAGGACTAGCACACACGGCGTCAGATTTTCGAAGCAAGACGAGTCTCAACATTGCAGCGACGACGAGGAAAACATTGAATAGAAATCCCGACAGCAGGGATCAGGCGGTGCAACCGGAGAAGTTCAGGGCAGCCAAATGACTTCTTGATTAGCGTTGGTGCTTGACTACCGGCCAGCCTTCCCTATTCGCCCCCTCCACACAGGAAGACCAACGCTTGTCATCACTAAATTGACTTCGTCTACCTGCAAATCTACACTCTGAGACTGGAAACATCTTCTTCTGATCTTTGCCTCTGCTGGCCCCTCTTCTTTGGATTCAAACGGCGACGGGGCGATTGCCTTGGAGCCCGATGCTGCTGCCATGGAGGGCTTTTACCCGTCTAATGCCATGACACCCCATGAAGCACGGCGTCAGAGCCGACAGCAGCAGCATGCTCAACAGTCAATAAGGAATTCCATGAGTTTGATGGACCCTACAGTGGTGTCGGATTCGCAGATCGCCCTGCAACCACCTTCCGCCGCCATGTCACAGATGGTGTCTGGTCAGCCGATGATGCCAGGAGATTCGCTGGACGATATCATCCGAAACAACCAGAGCGAGATGCATCGCCGGAACAGCATGCCAAAAGCATATGGAAGCCCTACAATAGGCCCCCCCAGTCCAAGACGCATATCATCTAGTGGTACGTCGGGAGATGCCATGACTTTTGGCGCAGGCCACACTGAACTAGGGACTTTTCAGTTTGAGCAGCAAGTTGGGCCATCATTTCCCGGCCTTGGCACGGACTTTGACATGTCGGATCAAATGCGCAGTTTTGTTGCCGATCACGCCGACTTTTCCGGGTTGCCATCAGATCTCATTGGCACCATGCACCCACCTGGTTATGTCGATATGAACAATTTGGCAAACGAAACCCTTGCACTATTCCCAGTATCCCCAATACCCAGAGCCGGCGGGAATCATGATGGTACCATGAAAGGCAACTTTACAACGAGCCCAATGTCTGGGCTCGATGCCCCGTTTTCAACGGAGCCTTCTGCCAGTACCACTCATTCTGGTTCGCACTCAGTATCACGTTCCATGAACAGCCGCTCAGATAAAACGGTTCATGTGCACACAACACAAATAGATGCAGTCAATCCAGCTTCACGTCGGGCCTCGGATGGACTGGCTGTCAATACTGGAACCAATACGTTTGGCCAGATTCTGCCGCCATCTTTATCGAGACATGTTTCTTCGTCCGAGTCGGTGGCAATCTCTCCACAACGCGTCACATCCTCCACTAGCATCACTCGAGCAAGCTCGACATCCGGACCCACCACCCCGACCACCGCCACAGTTCACCGAGACAGCCAAGAGAATATGATATATTCCAAAAGCGGGTTTGATATGTTGAAAGCTCTCTGGCTAGTTGCGACCAGAAAGAATCCAAAAGTTAGTTTGGGAGCCGTTGACATGTCGTGTGCCTTTGTTGTTTGCGATGTGACAATGAATGACTGCCCGATTATCTACGTTTCAGACAATTTTCAAAATCTCACAGGCTACAGTCGCCACGACATTGTCGGTCAGAACTGCCGCTTTCTGCAATCGCCAGATGGCAAAGTGGAAGCGGGCTCAAAGCGAGAGTTTGTTGACGAAGGTGCCGTGTACAATCTGAAAACGATGATTCAGGAAGGTCGCGAAGTCCAGCAAAGTCTGATCAATTATCGAAAAGGTGGAAAGCCGTTTCTCAACCTACTCACTATGATACCGATACCTTGGGATACAGAGGAAATCCGCTACTTTATCGGCTTTCAGATTGACTTGGTCGAGTGCCCAGACGCAATTTCAAGCCAAGAGAGAGGTGGCATGAAGATTAACTATAAGCATAGCGACATTGGGCAGTATATCTGGAATCCGCCGCCTTCAAGCCAGTGGCAACCTGAAAACGGGCAAACTCTAGGTGTTGATGATGTCTCAACACTTTTGCAGCAATTCAACCCCAAGGGCTTGGTCTCAGACTGGCACAAACAGTCATGGGACAAAATGCTTCTAGAAAACACCGATGATGTTGTTCATGTCTTATCTTTGAAGGGTCTATTTCTATATCTGTCGCCGTCCTCAAAACGGGTCCTTGAATATGACACGGTGGATCTTGTTGGTAATTCTTTGTCCTCTGTCTGCCACCCATCTGACATCGTCCCCGTCACGAGGGAGTTAAAGGACGCGACTGCTGGCAATCAAGTCAATATTGTGTTCAGGATCAGACGCAAGCAAAGCGGTTACACTTGGTTCGAAAGTCATGGTTCCTTGTTCGTTGAGCAAGGTAAAGGCAGGAAGTGCATAATTCTCGTCGGCCGAAAGCGGCCCGTCTTTGCTCTTAATCGCAAAAGTCTTGAAGCAAACGGAGGTATTGGCGACAGTGAGCTGTGGACAAAGTTGTCGACGTCTGGCATGTTCTTATTTGTCTCATCTAACGTCAGGTCATTACTTGACTTGCAGCCTGAGTCACTACTCGGCACAAGTATTCAAGACCTCATGCGCAAGGAATCGCGCCCTGAGTTTGGACGCTCGATAGAGCAGGCTAGGAGAGGGAAAATAGTTACTTGCAAGCATGAAGTACAAAACCGCCGTGGACAGGGCCTTCAGGCACAGACTACCTTGTATCCTGGAGACGCATCAGAAGGGCAGAAGCCCTCATTCCTTCTCGCGCAGACAAAGCTTCTCAAAGCTTCAACAAGGAGCATCGCTGCGGCTTCTTCCGCAACAAATAAAGGAAGCTCTTCTACACCCCGTTCAAGCACAGCTGCTTCCGCGAATGCCGGAAGTGGTCGTATGCCACAGTCGCAACCTGTTGGTGATGCTCTAGTACCAGGAACGCAGGACGCCGCGCTTGCAGCTCAAGATAACATATTCGATGAATTGCGGACCACTAAATGCTCCAGTTGGCAGTTCGAGTTGAGGCAAATGGAGAAGGTGAACAGAATTCTTGCTGAAGAGCTGGGGGGTCTGCTGTCAAATAAAAAGAAGAGGAAGCGCAGAAAAGGTGTTGGTAATATGGTAAGAGATTGTGCAAACTGCCACACACGTAACACGCCAGAATGGAGACGTGGCCCAAGTGGTCAGAGAGACCTCTGCAACAGCTGCGGATTGCGTTGGGCAAAGCAGGTATGCGATACTTGGTGATGACGGCTCTGGATCTGTTGCTAACACAGGGGTAGACTGGTCGTGTCTCGCCTCGCAACTCTTCACGAGGTGGCAATTGTGGCAATGGCGACAGCCTAAGCAAAATTTCCTCCTCTCCCAATTACTTGTCTTCGCTACACAAACAAATTTCTTTGGAGACGCCAAATTCGAGAGCAGCCAACTCTGCTCAGCCTGACGCATCTGGCGTTGAGGAAAGCGATGCGACGCCTGGTGAACCCCCGACAGGCAACTGCCAGGCATACAACATGGCTCTCAAATCTAGCATAGCAATGCCGCCACCAAGTCAGCTTTTATTGTCCGGTGGCATTGCAGACACGGGCATGGCATCGATAAGGGAAGAGCGCGAAACAAGCCAACCCTCAAATCAAGGCTAGTTGATTCATTAGATAAAGCAGCCTAAGTCCGAGTCTGGAGTCTGCCTCACGAGGTACATTTGCCATCATTAGGGCGTTTCGGTCTTCGCAAAGGGGTCGCCCAGCTTAGTGCCTGGCAAACAAGGGCAATCAGAAGCGGGTATGGCGGAAGAGATTTCTCTACTGTGCCTCCTTGCCTTGCTTTTACTCACAAAACCGGGTCAGGTGACCCCCTTTGCTCATGTTGGTACCGCCTCGATGGTGTCAGTGCTATGCGGCAAAGAACCTTTTGACGGCGATCTGCTGAGCTACGCTGTGGCCGCGCGCAGCTTCCTGGGTGATTCTACAATGGTCAAACCACGAATACGAAGTGAACGACCTGACCTGAGGTATGATGAATCGAGGCTGAGGCATAACGACCACGTCTGATGTTTGTGCTAGGTTTTAAAATTATTGAACGCTCAATGAGAGTCATGGAGACGTTTGCGCTTCTAGAGATCTGAAACGAGATGGGAGGACCCTGTGTGGGGTCAATTTGGGCGTTGAACTGCGCGACACGATGTGATATGACTCTGCTTGCTATTTTACACTACGTAATCCTCACGTCCATGTGGCAAATTGCAAGCGGGAACTGAAGATCACATACGCACTTACATGTGTATTGCTTCGGGCTTGTTTATACCATTGCCAATCACTATTCAAGCGAAGGCATAATCATAATTATTCACACATAACACCAGTTTCTATTCCTATCTTGCTGTCGAAAATGTGACTACAAAAAGCTGACAAATTTATCCTGTGTATGGTCTATAATTCATCCATTTGGTGCACCCCCTGATTTGGCTTCTCTGCTGGCTTCTTCGCTGGCTCTGCGACTTGACTTACCTCATGATCGAAGTTGCTTCGCGTCTCTCTCGCCCGACCGAGTCCTTTTTCTGCTTCGAGAACGGCAATTTCATCATCATAGGTCGTCCACTCGGGCACTTGCCGTCTGGCCCTGTCGAGTTTTGGTTCCTTGGTCAGCGGGTTATTGCACAGGTCAATAGTATGCGCCTTTTTCAGACTGTCGTCGCTGCACCATGTCTCGCACCAGAGCCATTCTTGGGGCAGACTGTGAATAGGAATTTGGAACTGCATATGGTTCGGCAAATCTTGGTCAAGATTGGACAGACTGCCCGGGTCGGCAGAAAGGGCATGATACTGTTGTCGGAGACGATCGCCGGCGGCCAGTTCCCGAAAACGTCGCAAGTCCACGACGTAGAGGGCGGATATGTGGTATGGCTTTCCGCGTAAGTAGTTGGCCCAGTACCCTTGCTTCCAGAATCGGAAGCCCTCCATCTCAACTCGAGAATCACACATGGGAGTGAATCCATACGGAGCGCCATGAAGATCCAGATTGACCAAGTTCATCATATCAGTACGGACGATCTGGTCAGCATCGACAAAGATGACTTTGTCGAGCGAAAGAGGAAACAAAACATCCAGAAAGAGGATCTTGTAGCCCCATATTTCCCGCTGCTTCTCCTTCTGTTGTCGCAGCCAATGGGGCCACTTATACGTTACCATCTCGTAAGTGAATCGATATGCCTCCGCCAAGTGCGGGATAAATTGCTTGAAAGACGGCGAGAGGAATTGCTCTATGAACCAGAACTTCACAGTATGCTTTGTGTTGCGCATGACGGATAAGATCATGATGCTCAACATGCGCTCATATAAGTGTCCACTGGCCACGGAGAAAATGTTGATGTCGGCATGCTTTGGCTCTGACAGATCCTGCTTGCCTTTCCCAAGAAACCT
This sequence comes from Claviceps purpurea, assembly GCA_029405325.1. Classification (NCBI taxonomy): domain Eukaryota; kingdom Fungi; phylum Ascomycota; class Sordariomycetes; order Hypocreales; family Clavicipitaceae; genus Claviceps; species Claviceps purpurea. Next base: position 2,997,012 of record CM055782.1, on the reverse strand, counting down.
TTCAGCCAGCTTAAGTCCTTTCGTGAGCAAACTCGTGTCGACATCCTGTTCAGGATTCTCCAAAACATCATGCTCTTCCATGCCCAAATGACGCTTGAGCCGGGGATAGACGGTTATGCCTTGAAAATCCATCAGAACCAGTTCCGTACCTTCGTCACCCAGCGCTGGCTCCCACCCATGAGCGCCAATGCTCTCAATGCTGTATAAGTCACGGCTCCTTCCGTCTTTCAACTGGATGTGGTAAAGACCAGGATTGGCTTTGAATTGAAAGAATCCCAAGTTCGCCATGATGATAGTGTCAGTGATATCGGGCTGTGCCTCTGTCGCAAGAACAAGTTGTGCGCCACGTGGAGGAGAGCCCGTGCCCTCTCGGGAATGGCCTTCGATCAGTATGTGCTGAAGTTGGTATGTTGCATCAACATCTGATTCCGCCATATCTAATTTGATATTGTCAAGGTCGTGAATCGATGACTTGGGTGCTACCAGCCAGGCTGGTGGGACGTCGAGGCCTGCTGTCATGAGCACGTCAGACGGTAGTCCTGCGAAAGTTGCTTGATTAAGTTTGAGGCTTCCATCTTTCTCAAACGTGGGCTGCGAATCTATAACGTATCGGTAGAAACGTTTGACGGGAAGTTCTTCAAGCTTTTCTTGGGGGTTCAAAATGATTTTGATGTAAACACCGTGCAATTTGGATACTGCTCGTAGAATCGGGGCCCATCTTTGCGCGATCTCGCTAGCTGGATCCAAACATCCTATAATATGTATGCTCGCTGCCTTCGAATCTCCCGCCTGTATGGCTGTATGGGTTGTATTCCAGACGTCATAAAGCGTAGATCGAGTCGATGGGGCGGAATCGAATATTCCCTCCGGTACAGCGGAGATAGTCGACAAAGCAACAATAGAGCTGAGCTTAGCCGCTGCGATGGGACCAGAAATTACATCAGTCAGGCCCAGGTCTTCCGCTGCGGCGAAGACAGGAAGGATGCGTTGTGTACGTTCAAAAGCTAACAGGTCCTGAAAGTCCTCGGATGAGAAAGAGAACTCGGGCGCTATGGGGCCGATCACTCTTCCATTCAAAAAGATCCCTTGCGAGCCCGGCATGAGCTTTGCATCGCCGAGGACATTCGTCAAGCCTTGAGCGTAAACCCCAGATGCATCGAAGTTTGAGGCCTCCAGGACGATTGACTGCAAATCCTCGATAGAGCGCAAGTTTAGTAATCCGTTTTCCTTGCTCTTCAGGGCTGATATTACTTGAGAAGATACTGATAAGTCGCCGTGTGTGTTGATAATATCAATACGGACTGCCGGATTACTTCTCTTGAAGGTCAGCGCTGATAATGTGAGGTCCAGACCAGCGGTTGAAGACATGTTCGCAAGCACGGTCATCGCCGCCCAGTCCTCTTTCGTTGCATATTCATTGGCGTTGAGAACTGGAAGTGTCTCAAAGAATTCCTTATTATCCGCATAAATCTTTCCAACATTCAGCATCCGCAGAGATTTATTTTCACCCTGAAAGATGTACGTGTTCCGTCGCGGTCTTGCTTCGCTGAGAAATAATCCGTTTATTGGGCTATCGTCGTCAAGAGTGCCAAGATATATTCCTTGTTGTACCGTCTGAAGATCGTCTCCTATGATGATGCTTATGCTTCGCATCCAGTTTTGATCGCGAGGAACGAGAACGCCGTTGACAAAAAGTGGGCGGACAAGAGTGTCAGCCTGGAGTCTTGCAACCCACTTGCTGCTTAGTTCAAGTTGCTCGTCAACTTCCATGCCTCTCGTTTCCCCATCAGCTGACATGGATAAGCTATCGGAAAACACCGGCCGGCCATTAGTGACAGATAGGAGAAGTGATTCATCGAAAACTCCGCCTTTCGAACTCAATTGCTCGATGTATGAGATCAGAGTTTCGATGCCATAGTTTTTCACGAGAGCATACGCTGCCTTTGCCTGACTTGTCGCGTCACTCGTGGTTTGCAATGGCACAAATCCAAATCTGATAGGGATGCCTCGATTCACTAGGCCAATAACTTGACTCATGAAATGGAGGTCTTCGGTATTTGACAGGTCAGCGGCAAAAACCATATTGAAGACGTTCAGCCTGACAGGTGGGATTTGGCCGGGATAGGTTCTTTGAAGTAGCTGATAACCGCTGTTAACAACTGTCTGATACGCCGTTTCGCGTCAAGAAGAGAAGACATACTGAGGATAGAGTCTTAGGGTATGAATCGTAGGTATCGTCCCGCTCCAGGTTATTGAACCACAATATCACTTGTCCATTTTCTGATCGATCCGTCCAATCGTACCTCGACGATTCCTGCTCACCCTGCGCGGACGACACGGCTTGATGGCTGAGTAAAGCGATTGCATCAGCCCCATTTACCCCAAGTTCGCGAATTCCGTTGACTAGGCTGCGCTCTCGTCTCAGAACATCGACAAGGGTGAATGGGTCAATTTGCCGGTCAGTGAGCTGAGCACCATTCATCCAGAGAAAATTCACACCGTTACGCACCATCCGTGCCTTGATTCGCTCATATTCTCCAGCGAAAGCGCTTGAAATGTTTTGTGAGGACATGTACCGGACATGCTTAGGGAAGTCCTGTGAGAGCTTAACGAGCTCATCGAAAGGGGTTTCACTTTGCTGTACGTATGAGGCCGCTCTCATACCCACCGAACGAAGCTCCGTCTTAGAAAGAGTCTTTAAGTTCATTGAATCTTGATCTTCATCTTCCAATACTGTGCTAGGTCCCAGTGGCTTCTGGTCGACGTCTTGAACCGTGCGACGATCATCAATGACAATATAGTCAGTGTTTTTTAGAGCAAGTTGAACGCCGTAGCCACCGATCTGCAATGGTCGATCGAGTCCTGCATTATCACGTCGGTAGCGAATTCTGTAGTTCAGAGCCAAGGCACGCGCGGCTTTCGATAATTTCTGGTGATATTGTGCAAATTTGGATGATGTCGGATCTGCAAAAAGAATGGCTTCTCTGCCTATACCAATCGTTCGGTCAAATGGTAGTGTCTTTACGATGCTGCCTCTATTGTTAGCAGCAGATCCACCCTGTATTTACAATACAACGTACGCTGAGAACAGCTCATCTCTGACGACGATATCGAGATCTGGTGTGCAGTATTGCTTCCGGTCAAACAGAACCCAGACCTCGCAATTGCGGTGCTCCACAAACGGCTCTATCGCAGTTCTGTAATATTGATAGTGTGCTTCGATTCTAGGTGCTGCTGAGCGCAGAGAGAGTGCAAGATTGAACGTGGAGAGAGCGTCAGGATCTTTAATGTGCCCATCATTACGAAGGACTCCGAGAAACTGGTCATACAGATCAGAATCTGACGAGGCTTCACTGAAATAGCCACTCGCGACACGGTCTAAGATCGGAAAATAAGATGACGTATTTTCTCCTGCGGCTGTCTCACTTTGATCTGTCAGCTACATAGTGAAAATCGCATTATCGTGAAGGGAGCGGTATACAAACATGAGCTCCAACAAGTACGGCCCGGCATTGAATGCAGCAGTCATACCAACTCTTACAGCGGGCACAGCTACTACTCGTGCAACGAGCGCCAGCCAAAGGAGCAATGGCCATTGCTCAAGTATCAGGAACATTGTCGATGATACATCGAAGAGCGAGATAACTACCTCGAGAGCCACTCGCGGTTGCAGCCTGCTAGGTAGTACTCAATTATACCCACACTTAACTGGTGATTGCTGAAGAAGAAATTGGCTGGGTAGGTAGGTAGGCTGTTCCAAACTGTGGCAGACTGCAGTTGATCAAGGGTCTCATTATGCAGGACCCCCATTCTGTTATGTACATACCTAGATATGTATTCAGGAACCCCAAATCGCCGCCGGCGATATTTTTGTCGTACACGTGACCATTCGTCCCCTGCCTCTGATTTAAATTCTCAACAGACCACATCCCATGAATCATTGTATGTAACGACAATTTTCTCATGTATGAAGCAATTGCGCCTACGGCTAACGATATACGAAGAGCGTCTACAGTGTTCTCACCATCGATCGTGCCTCTGAGCCACTCCCTGAGCAAGCCTTTAAGTCATTGCAAACATTTGGCTCTTCCGAAGACGCGATCGAGCCAGTCGGCATCGCCTCTTCCAGTACCAGGAACAAGACAGTCCAATCCCTCTTGAAGCCGTAGATCGTTTCTGGTGGCTCGACCGGACGCGGCTTTTGACCGGAGATGATCTCCCTTTTGGACCGTACGATCCCTTGATCGTCAAGGGCAAGGGGAGGCCGAAAGGTAGTTTTGATCTGGGCTCTCGATCGCATCAGCGCGATCGTTGGCGACGCTGCTTGGCAGAGCTCTAAATCAGGAGCGCAATGAAGCATTGCAAAATGCTTCATCTGCGCCGTCATCATCAGCGCCACGGTGCCACCGGTGCTTCAACCAGCGCCTTCAGTCCGGAACCGAAAGCGACGTCTTCCACATCCGGAGTTTGCTGTCCCAGATGCGCCTAATTCGCCTTCCACGGTCACGAATGCTTCGGCCAAAATCAAGGCTTTGAAGTGGCTGGGCGTTCATGGGGATACGTATGAGGCTGGTACGCAGATGCCTCGCGCGTCTCAACGAATGGCGCCGCCGTTGGAGGAACCAGAGGCGCCGTTCTCACTGGGAGACCCGGGACTCGGGAGACATCATCTTAGGAGAAAGTGAGGACTTAGCATTGAAGTCGAGGATGACGTTACCATTGAAGCGGAAAATGAGGCTGACATTGCAGCTCACATTGACGCAGGAGGCGATGACGTCGCCACTCGGGAGTATTGGGATGGTGTTGTGCAAGAACATGAGGAAGTCAATTAAGCATTTTGTATTTATTTTCAGATTTATTCCACATTTCAAAACTACATTCGATCAATTGATCTTTGAAGCATTTGCCCCAGTATCATGATCTTGATGCAGTGCGGAATGGTCACGTGCTTATAAGTTATGACAAATTTATTGGGTCCCAGAATGGGGTCCTGCTGCATAATGAGACCCAAGGGCCAAGGCTGCAGGCAGGTGCAACTGGCAGAATCAGGAGCTCCAGTGACAAAGGGAAGGGCGGTGAGCTTTGGGGGTAACGGAACAATTATAGTGCGGCCTAGAAGGCTGTTCTTGCCCAATGCCCACCCACAATTGAACATGGACACGATGCTCAATTGCTCGTAGGCCCACCGCTGTCCTCGGGGGTTGTTCATTCGACTCTGTCATCGCTGTTTCGCCAGCTAATAAATGATAATTCCTGCGGCCGAGAAATCCAATTGACCTATTATTTCGAACACAGCCTCTCATATACATAACTCCTTGTGTCAATCTGAACCCCTGTCCAACTACGGGCGAAGCTGCGGCTTCCTGCACTCTCAGCACGATGCAATCCTCCCCAGGCATGCTAACTAAGGTACTACTTATGTCACCCGTCGCTCAATCAATGTTCTGACAGTAGGGCAGTTCGAGTCGAAGTCAAGCAGGGCAAAAGGCATTGCCTTTCATCCTAAAAGGTAGACATGGCAGCCATTCGTGCGAGAATACTCCCAAGCTAATGAGCTATGGCAGACCATGGATTCTCGTGGCACTTCATTCGTCAACAATCCAGTTATGGGACTATAGAATGGGCACTCTCATCGACCGTTTCGAAGAACACGATGGGCCTGTCCGAGGTGTCGACTTTCACAAAACTCAGCCTCTCTTTGTGTCGGGCGGCGACGACTACAAAATCAAAGTTTGGTCATATCAAACGCGCCGCTGTTTATTTACTTTGAACGGTCATCTTGATTATGTTCGCACCGTATTTTTCCATCATGAGCTGCCGTGGATATTATCCTCATCGGACGATCAAACCATACGTATCTGGAACTGGCAAAACCGCTCTTTGAGTATGTGATACGTAGTAAAAAAACACTCCAACACAGTAAACTCTGCTGACGACAAGCTCTAGTCTGCACAATGACTGGCCATAACCACTATGCCATGTGTGCCCAGTTTCACCCCAAAGAAGATCTCGTTGTGTCTGCGTCGCTCGATCAGTCCGTACGTGTCTGGGACATCTCTGGCCTTCGAAAGAAACACTCTGCTCCGACGTCGATGAGTTTCGAAGATCAGATGGCTCGAGCCAACCAAAACCAAGCCGACATGTTTGGCAATACCGATGCGGTAGTCAAATTTGTCCTAGAAGGGCACGATAGGGGTGTCAATTGGGTGGCATTTCATCCGACTATGCCACTCATCGTGTCTGCCGGTGACGACAGACTTATCAAGCTCTGGCGCATGAGCGAGACCAAAGCTTGGGAGGTCGACACCTGCAGAGGTCATTTTCACAATGCATCGGGCTGTCTATTCCATCCTCATCAAGACTTGATCTTGTCGGCGGGTGAGGATAAAACGATACGAGTTTGGGACCTCAATAAACGCACCGCTGTTCAGTCCTTTAAACGAGAAAACGATCGATTTTGGGTCATAGCCGCGCATCCTGAAATCAACCTCTTCGCTGCAGGCCACGATAACGGAGTTATGGTATTCAAGCTGGAACGTGAACGACCAGCTTCGGCAACGCATCAGAATCATCTTTTTTATATAACAAAGGAAAAGCAAATCAAATCTTACGATTTCCAGCAGAACGTCGAAAGCCCAACTCTCCTGTCTCTCAAGAAATTGGGCAGTCCGTGGGTAACTCCCCGCACGTTGTCGTACAATCCTGCTGAGAGATCGGTTCTCGTCACCACTCCTAGCGACGGAGGGTCCTACGAACTAGTCACTCTGCCCAAGGATGGCTCCGGCGCTGTTGAATCAACCGAGTCGAAAAGAGGTTCTGGAAACTCGGCTGTTTTTGTCGCAAGAAATCGCTTTGCCGTCTTGAACGTTTCCACCCAGACGATAGATATTAAGGATCTCTCCAACAACATCACTCGATCATTTAAGCCACCCGCTGGAACCAGTGACATCTATTTTGGCGGCACTGGTAATCTGCTCATCATTACGCCAAGTGCGGTTCATCTGTACGACATTCAGCAAAAGAAAAGCACGGCCGAATTGGCCGTCAGCGGAGTCAAGTACGTCGTATGGTCTGTTGACGGCCTCTATGCTGCCCTTCTTAGCAAGCACAACGTTACAATCATCACCAAGGCTCTTGAGCAAGTCAGTACTCTGCATGAGACAATTCGGATCAAAAGCGCGACATGGGATGACGCCGGAGTTCTTCTCTATTCAACTTTGAATCACGTCAAGTATACTTTGCTGAACGGCGACAACGGCATAGTGCGAACTCTCGACCAAACTGTTTACTTGGTCCGAGTCAAAGGCCGCAATGTTTATTGTCTGGATCGTGCGGCTAAACCACGTATCCTGCAGATTGATCCTACAGAATACCGCTTCAAGCTTGCCTTGGTCAAGCGGAACTACGAGGAAATGCTGCATATCATTCGTACCTCCAGTCTTGTGGGACAGTCGATCATTTCATATCTCCAGAAGAAAGGGTATCCCGAGATTGCGCTACAATTCGTACAGGATCCAACGACGAGGTTTGATTTGGCGATTGAATGCGGCAACATCGATGTTGCGGTCGAGATGGCGAAGCAACTGGACAAACCGGTTTTCTGGGGTCGACTGAGCTCCGAAGCCTTAGCCCATGGCAACCATCAGATTGTTGAGATGTGCTATCAAAAGCTCAAACAATTCGATAAATTATCATTTCTGTACCTGGCTACGGGCGATCATTCGAAGCTAGCAAGGATGGCAAAAATTGCCGAGCACCGCGGAGACTTTAGTTCCCGATTCCATAATGCTCTGTACTTGGGGGAGGTTGAAGATCGCATCCAATTGTTCAAGGAGATTGATCTCTGTGCGTTATGTGCTCCTTTAACAAACGAAAAGTGTGATTGCCACTAACATTTCTTCTAGACCCTCTTGCTTACATGACTGCCAAGTCTCATGGACTTGACGATGAATGCCAAGTCATCTTGGAAGCTACTGGCACAACCGAGGCTCAGCTGACTATGCCTACATTAGGCGATCCGTTGACTATTTCTAAGCCAGTTGTTCCAACTTTTAAAGCCAATTGGCCTAGCAAGGCAAGCTCTCAGACTATCTTCGAGCAAGCTCTGCTTGGCCAAGTCGAAGGCTTGTCTCTGGAGGACGAATCGGCTGCGGCAACGAATCGGGACGAAGGTGTAGATGGCAAGAGCAACCTAGAACGGCACGGCAATTTGGCCGAAGACGATGATGAAGATGCCGCTGGTTGGGATCTGGGCGATGACGATGTACCGGGAATTGATAGCGGCTTTGTGAATGTGGACATCGCAGAAGCTGGTGGCGCTGGGACCAGTGAGGCAGATCAGTGGGCTCGCAACTCACCTCTAGCAGTTGACCATGTTGCAGGTGGTTCTTTTGAGTCTGCCATGCAGCTTCTGAACAGACAAGCTGGCGTGGTCAATTTCACACCACTGAAACCTCGATTCATGGAGGTCTATCAGTCTTGTAGAAGCTTTTTACCTGCTTCTTCTGGTCTTCCTGCCTTGGTCAATCATGTTCGTCGAACTGTTGACGAACCCGACCCGCGCCAAGTTCTCCCCATTGTCTGCCGCGATCTCGAGCACCTCGTAACAAATGATCTACAGAAAGGGTATGATTCAATGAAGGCGAATAAACTGGAGGATGGAATCAGGATTTTCAAGAGCATTCTGCATGCAATCTTGATTAATGCCGTCTCGAGTGAAGCAGAGGTGGCCGAGGCGAGGAAGTTGATCACCTCAGCCAGCGAGTACACCATAGCAATGGACATTGAGCTCGCCAGGCGAAGGCTCGGAGCTCCTGATGCTGTGGCACAAGATTCTGCTAAATTGAAGAGAAGCTTGGAACTTTCAGCGTATTTCACGATTCCGAAAATTGAAGTACCTCATCGACAGTTGGCACTTCTGAGTGCGATGCAACTAGCTGTGAAGAACAAAAATTACAATTCAGCCTTGAGTTTCGCAAATCGAATCATTGCCAACGGGGGCTCTACGAAAATCATGGATAATGTAAGTTTCTTCGAGTTTCATCTCTTCGTCGTCCTCCACTTATTGCCCAAGCTCTACGAACTAACTCATTCTCTCCGACAGGCCAAGAAAATGAAGGCGCAATGTGAAAGAAATCCGAATGATTCCATAGATATCGAATTTGATCAATTCGCCGAATTCGATATTTGTGCTGCTAGCCACACACCCATCTACAGTGGAAGCCCATACGAAGAGTGCTCTTTTGATGGCTCCAAGTATCACTCCAAATACAAGGGAACTGTCTGTCGAGTATGCGAAGTGTGTGAAATTGGTAAGCATGGCAGCGGCTTAAAATTATTCGCCTGAAAAGGACTTGATACATTGTGTGGCGAGTTTCACATTGGAAAATGTAAATTGGGAAGAATTGAAGATGTCGATTGATGCCGGCGCTGCTGGCTAGCAGTGTAATTGGCCGTTGGCAACTGGTACTTGACTTGCAAATAGAAAGTGACAAGAAATTTAATAATCTAAAGAGCGGTGGCACGAAGGGCAAATACAGTTACTCAATAAGGTAGTCGATGCTTGCTCTGAGCATCTTTTGCTCCTACTTTGTAGCCATGTATTGTTTGATTGCACCACCGAGAGCGGTTCAGAGGTTCGGGGAAGCATGTCCAGTGTCTATGTGTACTCTCACTGCCGCACGTAATCCCCAACGTCCCTATGTATACTTGACGATCCTACGTGTATCTAAACGATAGTCTCCAACTCACGAGCATATCCCAACGTATTTTGTATGATGAGTTGGCCATGGTCCTTGCTTTGATGATGACCCTCGTCTTCATCAGCTGTGTCGGGGAAGTATATGTACCCATCCCGCACGCCCCAGCCTCTGTGCTTGGCAAACTGAATAACATCGCCTTCGGATTCAAGGAAGAGAAGGCTCTTGGTCGAGCCGATTGGCAAGCTGGAATACGCACGCTCGCTACTGCTAGCGATTTCGGAGCGGATCTGGTTCTTCAGGATCTAGTATCAAGGAGGCAGGTCAGCAATGGAGGAATGATCAACTTGGGCGGCTGAATTCCCACACAAGAAAATATCCGCGCTGAAATTTGATGTGGTGTAGTGAAATTAGAACCAGGCCTCTCTTCAGCTCACCTCAGAAAAAACACCGTACTCATCGCACGGCACCTCACTGCTCTTCATGGCCCTCCAAACACGGTCGTAGCTCCCTTCCATGAGCCACCTCTCCAATCGAATAGGATAGCCCAGATATCGATCACCCTCGACATCGCCGGCGTTCCCGCACCCATCCCTGTTCGCCAAGCTCTCTAGCTCGGTGTGGAATTCGGCATACCGGCCCTGCGTGAGGAGGAGGAGAAGGCTCAGGCCGGTGACTTTGTTTCGCTCTTGCACGTTTGGTAGCAGAATCGAGGATGACAGTTCGTAAAATGGCTGAAGTTGCTGCACGTAGCGAGTAAAGCCATCAGGATTGCGCGCTCGGATGGCGAAAAGCGCTCCCTGCTCGTACGTCTCGCGCGCGAAAGCAAGAAGCTGTGGCGAAGAGGTTGAGCTGGGAGTGAGGGCGTTCAGCTTGAGAAGGGCGAGCTTTGCCTTGGATAGCAGGGCATTGGCTTCGGGGTAGCTCATGGAGGGGGAGTGCTTGAGCTGTGCGAGAATTTGGGACACATCGTGTTGGCTCATGGTGATGAGTTCTCTATCCGGCCGCAACGGAAAGAGGAGGAGGGGATCAAGTGGGATAGTCGAGATAAGAATTATCGGATTCAGCTAGTAATACCAATCGTCTGCTGCACGGAGGGTGTTTCGTATGCTTTGTGGTTTCGAGTATTTTCGTCAGGTGCATTGAATACCTTACCTAGCTGGGGGTGGTCGATTTGCTCAGTCTGGAAGCTGTGAACCTGTGACGATGGAGTGTGGAAGTACGCCTCAAGGATTTTGGCAACTGCCTCAACGCTTTACCCGATTTGGAAGTGGAAGTAACTCACTACATAACAAAATCATTTGTACCTATACTCTGAAGTTACTTCCTCTCGTTCTTGACCATCGCACGCAATAACTTCACTTATACTCCGTACGTATCCGGGGAAATTCGGATGCTAGAGATACCCGATTGCGTGAGTACTGTAGAGTCTCAATGAAATTGATGAATGGCCGAATCAGCACTTAATGTACACCCGCCTAAGTCTATCACCGCCGGAAGACGGCTAGGCATGCTGTTGAGAGCCTATAAATGAGTCTCTATTTCAGTTTCCTCATACATACACCACCATTGCGATCTCTTTGAGGTACCTTAATAAAAGCGTTCTGGGACTTCATTATATATGCCATCTTAGGATTTCTTTAATGAAATTGCTCTTTCAGGCGAGACCACATGTTTTCGATCGGGTCAAGGTCGGAGCTAAGCGACGGCCAATCCAGAGAGCCTACTCCTCGCTTCTCGAGGCAATTCATCACGACTTTGTAACGGGCGCGTTTTGCGTCTTCTTTTTACGCATTTGACTTCAATTGTCTTCGACACTAGAAACAGCCAGTTCCATTGATTTGTGCACAATATTGTACGACGGGATACGTGTATCTCGACCGAAAGAAAAAATGCAACGTGCTCCAATGTATCGAGAGAAGTAGGTACCTCGACATGCAGGTTTGTCGCGGCGTCCAAATCGGGTAAAGCGTTGAGGCAGTTGCCAAAATCCTTGAGGCGTATTTCCACACTCCACTTTTACGGCGGCGGAGGTTACGGCGCCTGAAAGGGATACCCCATCGGGCCCCTCCTCTCCTGCTGCCTCGCCAACGTACCTAAGTATGTACGTACCTCCTAGAGGTACTCCGTATGGTTTTAGATATATGTATGTTCTACGAATATGGCGTATTGCCTCCTTTAATAAGTCATCTTACCGCCTCACTTGAGGAGCGCCTAGCGGACGTCCTTGAGTTGTCACGTTCGATGGTTGGTTTTTGTTATTCATCGCCTTTCCACATTCAGTACGCTTTCCTGGACTTGGGCCTGGTTGTTCGAGACGTCGAGACGACGCAATCCGCCGTTGGACTAAGGCCACCTCTTGGCTGTCTCCCTCAGCAAAGAGATGGCGTATCAGTCAGGTGCAACTTTCATCCCCGGGGGAGCCGACGACTTCTACATGCCAGAGGTCGTTGCGCCTTTCCCGCAAAGGTGTGTTAAACTTGGTGGCCTTTGTGTTGATTGAGGATACAGACGACGGGAAGGCGGCCACGAACCAGTCGGGAAGATGTAAAGCAACTACTGGCCAGGTGACGCTCGATGCTAACAGTTTCTGTGTTGTGCCAAAATACAGAATCACCCCTCAAGTGCCCCAGAATATGCAAGATGATTTGCAACGTCTGGAGCTAGAGGCGAGACACAGCGACCGACAAGGCTCTGGCCCGGCGTCTTCGCATCATGTCCAACAATCTTCGAGCATCTCCGGCCCCCAGCGAGGTACCTACACCTGCAACGACTCGACGGCTCCGCGCGCCGATGACATCCCATTATTCAAAGATTCAGACAATCGAGCGCTGCACTCGGACGACGTGGGGCGAGATGCGCCATCCTTTTCCCCCTTTCCAAGCGTTGCCGGTGACAACATCCCCCCCGCTGACAATGCTAAAGAAGATATTCTGTGGAACGCCCGCAAGCATGTTCTACATTCGCAGAATGTCGACATGCAGATCAGCTGGGCTCGCGATGTGCTCATTTGGGCCGAAATCGCCATGGACGCCTCGGCACGGGAACATGCTGAGAAAGTCCGACCATCCACACCTCGCGTCGAACACGAGCTTCGGGTGGATGCGCTCAACATCATTGATCACCTGGCAGAGCAGGACCATCCAGATGCTTTGTATATACGCTCCAAGTGGCTAGAGTTTGGCAAGTTTGGACATCGCCTGAATAAACGGGACGCATTTCTTGGATACAAGCGGGCGTCAGAATTGGGCAACGCGAGATCTGAATACCGTATGGGCATGCTTTTCGAGCAGTCTAACGACATTTCCAAAGCCAAGGAACACTACTACAAAGGCATGAGTTTGAATGACTCGGCAGCCTGGTATCGCATGGGTATGATGAGCTTGCTCGGTCAACATGGCGAGCCAAAGGACTACGCTAGTGGATTGGAGCGTATTAGGTCTGCGGCAGACAGCTCCGATGAGGATGCGCCTCAAGGCGCCTACGTATATGGCATGCTGGTCGGCCGTGATCTGCCAGATATTACCATACCAGACGGCCTTTTAGCTTACAGCCTGGACATGGCGAAGATGTACGTGGAGAAAGCGGCGTATCTGGGCTTCGCCAAGGCTCAGCTTAAAATGGGCCAGGCCCACGAGCTTTGCCAGCTCGGATGCGAATTCAACCCATCGTACTCGCTTCATTATTACGGCCTGGCTGCCAAGCAGGGTCTTCCAGAAGCTGCTCTCGGCGTTAGTCGATGGTTTCTGTTTGGATACGAGGGCGTTTTTAAGAAGAACGAGGAACTTGCCTTCAAGTATGCCCAAGAAGCTGCTGTTGCTAAGCTTCCCACTGGTGAATTCGCCATGGGGTATTACTATGAAATTGGCATTCACGTCAACCAGAACATACCGGAGGCACACAAGTGGTATCAACGGGCGGCTGATCATGGCAATAAAGATGCGCTGGGTCGATTAGAGTCTTTGAGCCAACATCAAAGTCTTTCCAAGCAGGATCATGAAACGATGACCCTGACCAGAATCAAGTCACAACACGGCTCCCAGCGGGGAATGCGGCCCGTACGTTTTAAGCAGGCCCAGCCAAAATTGTCCACACTCGACGAGGGCCCATCATTACATGGAAATTCCATCAGTGATACCAAGTCCTTACCCTTGGCTCCACAACCGGTCAGCAGAGGCACAACAGCAGCAGGCTCTCCTCGAGTATCTCCACAACCCTCTCTGGGTATCAAACCGGTAGCCGGTATCGAAAGGCCATCCGCTTATAGTATTCGCCTCGACGAGACAGATCCACAAGCACTTGCACGGTCACATTCCGCGGCACCGTACCCAGACGAGGATACTCGACCGGCACCTTTGTCCCTCAATCGTTCTCGATCAACTGCGCCGTACCCGGACGATGATGGCCACTCGTCGGCCGAGGTGGGATCTTTTGATGCAGGACTGAAGCCATGGCAGAAGACGCTGCATGCGGACCGGTCAGCACCATCAAGCGCGTTTGGCATCCAAGCACAATCGCCGAGCGGGGTGCATCATTTGCCACAGTCGTATTCAACGGGAAGTCTGCAGCCTCCGGCACAAGCAGGCCGATATTCACGAGGCCGAGTCGCTTCTGCTGGGAAGGATTCTCAAAGACCTGTCGGTCCAGGATACAACTACGATCACTCAAGTCCGGGCTTTCCCACAAGTAGTCATAGAAGACCTTGCATGAGCTCCCAACAAGGCCATCCCGGTGCCAACATGGCGGCTTCGAACGAACCACCAAAGCAACATGCTCAGAATTACGAAAGGATTCCAAGAGTGCCCGTCGCGGCCGAGCGTCCCGAACGGCTCAGCTCCTTGTCAACGCCGCAAAATACTACATCTCACCAACCCCGGCCAACCGCCGCGGGAGCCGCCAGAATTGGCAGCGTCCCGGCCGGAACACCTGTCCTGCAACGGCCCTCCGAGTCGGCAAAATCACCTGCAGCAGCGCCCGCAAAACCCAGCAAGGGGCCCGCTACCTTTGAAGATATGGGCATCCCACATGGCAAACAAGAAGGCGACTGTGTACGTAATACCCCCCCCCCCCCCCCCCCGCTCGACATTCCCACGCGCTCATGTCATCATTGCCTGCTACAAGAGCTACATAGCTAATACCTCTCTGCTTAGGTCGTCATGTAAACGGCTGCACGAAAAGATTTGTCAGTTAAATCAGACCCCCTTGCGGTGTGCCTGTTACGTCCAGCGGCCCCGTTAGTACAGACTGCAAAGGGCCGGTAAAGCGCCTGATGCGAGGTGCAGAGTTAAAGTGTGAGGACAGGGCCGTATCATTGCATTCATTTAGCACTGGGGGATTTTGATTAGTACTATATGGCCCAAGACCGTATCATGCAGGATCAGGAAGCTTTTGGCCACAGCCAACTGATCGTCCAGCACTCCCTTCTTCAGATGCATCAACAGCAGCCACATTCCTGAGAACAAGAACATGATTGTGTTTTGTGCTATTCTTCCATAACTGGTCAATTTATGTAGATGTTTTGTATTTGTTGCATTTATGGTGTTTTTTGTACTATATTGTCTGGCATTTGTGTTGTCATACTTTACAGATCTGGCTGCAGCCTGCGGGACTGCCCAAGCGATTACATCCTCCAGCCTTGTCTATCTCATATAAAATTGCTTCTTTCAAACATCATCATCTGTTTCTACACGCAAGAGTTGACATGGCTACCCGAAAGTCCCAGAGGTACACAACAATCACACATCCATCCCATGTATGAGTCACGCGCACTGGGCAATGAAAAGGGATACAGCAGGGACAGCAAGGGAATGGAGACGCACCACGGAGATGTCATTGATTGCGCGGTCATTGTGGTGGCATTTATTACTTGACAGTTTTGCTCGTTTACACGCTTTCAACGGCGTGATATTTATCCGCACGTCCCTTGACCGCGAGGATTCGATCTCCTCCTGACCGTGCCTCCATCTGCTTCTCTCTCAACTCCTTGGTGATCTGATCAACATCCACATCGAGATAGTGGCTCAGAAACTGGCCAATCTCGGTGTTCTCGACATTGCCGCGGATTCTTTCCGTCCCGGGCCCACCGGAGCTGTAGATGTTGACGTCGACGGCAGTGTGGCCGTGAGTGCTCCATCCGATATGTGCGCGGAGAGAAATCATGGCCGCAAACGTACTGATGGAGGCGTCGGCGTGCTCGGCCAGGAGAGTCAGCTCCTCGTCTGTAGCGTCAGATATACCAAGGCCAGGTATAACGAGCTCCGTGTTGATCCACCGCTTTAGGTCTTCCTTGTTGATCGAGGAAGAGGACACTTTGGTAGGAGAAGGATCCGAAACATGCTTCTGCAGCCTTGTGGCCAATTTCTCGCACGATTCGGATACATTCGCCAGGGCTTGCGGGAACCAGTCGTAAACGGGCCAGTGGCCTGGTTCTTGGAGGGCGGTTGCAAGTCCACCTGTCTCGTGATCACTCGTCGCCACAAGGACGGTTTCGGTAGCGCTGCTGTCGATAAAGTCCAAAACTGCCGCGAACGCCTTATCGTATTCCAAGACCTCTCGGACTTGTGCGGCCGGATCGTTGATGTGGCCCGCATGATCTATGCGACTCCCTTCAATCATGAGGAAGAACCCCCTGTCGCTCTTGGCTGTTGACTTTTCGAGAGCCTTCAGCGCCGTCTTGGCCATCTCACTTAGACTGGGATACATGTCGTTCATGTTCCGTCTGTCGAGTTCAAAAGGGACATCAGTCGTGGCGAACAGGCCCAGCAGGGGCAGCTGTACCTTGTCACCCCCGTCAAGGTCATCAAACGAGGCGCGCGAGTCGGCATACCCCCACCCGTACTTTTCTTTGGCCAGCTTCACCACATCGACGTCATCCAAGCGGCAGCTGTCCGCTGTGCTGTTAGGCAAGAAGTGGCATCGCCCACCACCCAGCATAAGATCAACGGATCGTCCCAGTGGTCCTTGGCCGATTTCCTGCAGAGCAATCTCGTCCTGCATCTGCCGCAGCAGCACATGACTAGCGAAGCATGCAGGCGTGGCGTCTGTGATATCCGTTGTCACTACCAAGCCCGTTGCGTATCCAGCCCTCTTGGCGGCCTCGAGTACCGAGCCACAAGGCTGGTGGTCCGGCAGCACGGAAATGGCCCCGTTGTAGCTCTTCTTGCCACAAGAAAACGCAGTGGCGCCCGCGGCGCTATCAGTCACCAAGCTGTTGCTCGACCGTGTACGGCTGGAGCCCCAGAAGTGCTTGTCCAGAGTGAGGACATCGCCCTCCGGAAGCCCATGTGCATACTGGCGATAGCTGCGCGTCAGCGACAAAGACGCAGGGCCCATGCCATCGGACACCATGAAAACGAGATTGCGCTTGCCGTCACGGGAGACATCTCGGGACGTCTGCTGGTTATGTTGCGCCCAGACCGCCAGAATGATAACAGCGGCAGTAGCAACCAGGGCCCAGATAAAGATGGAAATCTCCCGTGCCTTGGGCCATTTGGATGGTCGGGCTTTTGGGCTGGAGCTGCCCGCGCTGGCTTCGCCGTCTCTGTCTGGGTAGTCAGCCTCTAAAAGAGGGCTACGTTCGGACGCCTGTTGAGCAGAATCGAGGAAATGGTGAGAAGAATAGATCAGCCAGAGCAGTTGCGGCGGTGGGTAGCGAGATACATTCTGCAGCTTGCACTGACCATGGAGCACTGGCGTCGTAGGCGCAATCATCAACCGGGCGGGCCAATGCGTAAGATCGGGTTGTGGCAAGAAGTGCGAGCGAGGTGGGCGATGCAGCGCAGGAAGGTCTTGTCTGATGTTTTTAGTGTTTACACACGAACACAGACGTACGACTATGTATGGAAGTTAAACTTGGTGACTGTCTAACTTATAAGGTAACTAATTCATAACTGCTAATGCTATCGCCAGGTCTGCTCCACCTGCTGACCTGCACAACTTCGCAGCGGCCGGAACCCCTCTCCGTCGGCGGTTAGATAGGTACCTACCTAGGTATGTATGTAGGTACCTATGAGTGAAACTCGGAGGACGGAGGGCCGGAAAAGGTGAAACCCCGGACAAAGGTCAAACGGGTGATAAGATGGAAAAAGAACAGACTCTCGGCTCACAGAGAGAAGACAAGAGAAGAACGACTGATAGATCTGACAAGATCTCCCAGACTAGAAAGATAAGATAGAACGAGACTCAATCTACTACCAGAAAGACAGGAACTAAGTCCTCAAAACACGACGAAACCCCCCCAACTCTCCTCTCTCCTTTCCTATCCTCAATGGGCTCCCTCCCCTCCTTTATACAAATGCCCAAACTGGCCTCCGATGTGTTGAACTTCGGATGTCTCATCCGATCTCTCCAGATGCCTCGGAACCCAACAGAACGGAATGCAACTAAAGAACAACAAGAGAAACATGACAATCCAGACTGATACGACAACTCCGCAGAAAGCGCTCCTCGATCCCAACAGGTGTCTCAACAAGTCGCAACAACATCTCAAAAGGAAAACGTGAGGGAGTGATGACAAATGGCAGAACTGCGGGCTGATAGGTCGTTGACTGAAAGCGGGGCAAGGAACGATAGTTCCGGCAAGGCTCTTTGCGCTATGTAGGTAGCCTAAAGGTACCTTCGCGGGAGGCCGATGTTGTGTAAAAGCTTGTAGAACGCACGCTTAAGCTTGGCCAGGGAGTGACAGCTTAGGGCCGGCTGTAAGCTTATAGGGGCCTCTTTTCGAAAGGGCCCACTTTTTGCATAAGCCTGGACTGTCGGTAAGGGTACGGCTCAAGCTTCTGGGCGGCTACAAGCCTAAGGAAGGGTCGTCCCTTATAGAGCGACATTTTGTGAAAAGCTTGGGCGCGCAGCATAAGCTTATAGCTTTCATTTGAACAACCGGCAGCGGGCCGGTACCTATCCCCCCCCCCCGTTGTGAGACTTCAGCGCTGTGAGCGCGCTGGAAGGACAGCCACCGAAAAGCCTGCACTGCGAGCCAGCGGCACCACGACGCATCGCCCCTATTGTGAGCCTTCAGCGTTGCAAGTCCGCCGCTGGAAAGCAGCCAGTATCCAGTGTCAACAGAACAAGGAGCTCCATGGTTGAATAAAATAAGTCTGACCGGCAACGTGTGACATAGACACTTGAATTCTCCATCAGTATGTAATTTAATGGCAAAGGCGCCAGTACCGTCTCACTGTGAAGTCGGCTGGTCCATGATGAATGGCAAGGTCTTACATGTTACGATTCCGAAGGCATCGCTGGTGAGGTGAAACATGACCAAGCTGGGCATCGTACCGTGTTTTCAAACGACCATAGTTCTATCAATTGCGCAACGAATTTCTTCAATCTTTAGAGTAACGATAGTCGCTGACTAAATGTTCCTCTTAATGCTAAGTTATTCTGGATTAATTCTAGTTTATGATCCCAATGGGCGTGGGTAATTCAGTGCACTGTTTTCTTTGAGATGTCACCACTCAGACAATTGGAAAGCAATTTTCAAGTGACGCTGCGGTCGGCTCTGAATAAATCGAGTACTCATAAAGTCTCCTAAGTCAGAAGTTTCTTCAGATGTCAATTCTTTGGCTTTTCATCCAGGTTTCGTTGAGTTATCCAGCGTTGAAATATAATGCAGATTTAGGGTGGTGAACATCTTGCATCGGCGGCGATCCCTTGGTCAGGCCTTCCCGCCTCCACCTCGCGCATAATGACAGATCTGACTGTCCAACTCATATCATGGTTTCTAATGCCATATGCACACGATTTGAGCAAAATCTCATCAGTTTTAGACATGCTAAGCTGGTGTTGTGGACGGGGGAAGAAGGAGGGGGTATCGAGAGATGGTGTAAATGCATGAGACGCGTTCGAGGGTGCAAGGCCCAAGGGTCTTCAAGATTGTCAAATTTTCCTCCAAGGACACGCCGCGCTACCCTAGGTTTTGATTGCTCCTTGTCGAACTGAGTTGACAGGAAGATTGTGCCGAGAGTTGGCAGCGGTGGCGTGACGCGTCATAGATATTCGCAAACGCCGAACGCTAAATAAATGGCGAAAAGCCTCAAGAGTCAAGAGCCATCACCCACCTCGCATCTACATCCTCCTTCCCCTCTTCTTCTCGTTCTTCCTCAACCACCGAGGTTCAAGGACAGCCCCCGAAAGCTGTGTCACTCCTCAAATCGTCAGCTTTTCCGCCCACGATTTTGGCAGCCTTAGGAGCTGGTTACCTGGTCAGAACTGGTTAACGAGAGCAGGCAGGCGTCACTGTAAAATGGACCTGGTGTTTGCCTCCCTGCCTCATGCTCGATGATACAGCCTGTCGAGTCACGGAGAGATCGCTGGACAATCTCTGAGTCCAAGTTATGGCCGACAATGAACTGATCTTGCAATACCGCCTGTACGTATAACCCTCCACAGCGGATAAAACTTCCGCCAAGGGCCATAGGATATGGGCTAATACTCAGGCAAGTCAGGGTCCCCTACTGACATGATGGCCGCGGTACCAAGGCTCAACTACGAGCCAAACTCATCG
This sequence comes from Claviceps purpurea, assembly GCA_029405325.1. Classification (NCBI taxonomy): domain Eukaryota; kingdom Fungi; phylum Ascomycota; class Sordariomycetes; order Hypocreales; family Clavicipitaceae; genus Claviceps; species Claviceps purpurea. The sequence goes on along the minus strand of CM055782.1, from coordinate 2,976,810 downwards.
GGGCTTGCCGCTTGCAAGTTGCCAGAGTATTTTTCGGGTTGGCCGACTTAGGACTTAGGGAATTTCTGCCTAAGAGATGTCTGCTCACCTGGCCGATAGCTGAGTCTACCCATTCCCACGCATCGCGACTGTTAATTGATGGCTGATCATGAAGTGACAGTACTGTTCTCAAATGCATAACCTGTTTTCCTTGATCGGTCGCTCATTACACTCGCGAGTCAACTCGTCATTTGGTGAGAGACAACTTATGCCAGAGAGGCTGGCAAGAATGGGATGGCTTGGCTCCCGATAAGCCACCTTCCGATGTGTTACGCCTTGAGGCTTTTTACGGTGAGAGATTATCCAGCTTCACAATTGCTTGCGAAGCCACCTCCTGCGTCCTGGTAAGTTCGCAATGCATGGTCAGAACCGGCGTCGTGCCTCGCTTGGCTTCGCATCGATTGGTGGCAAGCTAGACAAGGAAACAGCCGTAAGGTAACGAAACAGAGTCGATAGCTACATTGAAGGTTCGTAGATATGCAATTAGGTACATAGCTACAATTGACAAGTAATCTCCCACATCATTTGGCCGCTTTGAAAACTTTATGTGCCTAAACCTACGTATGCGCCTAAGCCTATCAAGCCTAGGTATGTACATGCTTAAGCCTATCAAGCCTAGGTATGTACATGCCCAAGCCTATGTATGCACTTAAGCCTACGTATGCGCCTAAGCCTATGTATGCGCCTAAGCCTATGTGTGCGCTCAAGCTTATGTGACGACGTTGCTGTACAAGCTTACCCAATCCATAAGCTTTTCAAAATCGCGTTTTTTCCTTACACATACTAAGGCTTATGGACCGCGCATAAGCTTATTCGAAGCCTTATACACAACAGCGGCCTCCCGCGAAGGTAGGTACCTAATCCTTGGGTCAAAGTGGATAACGCACGCGAAACAGTTGAACACATGACAGGTACTAGGTAGTAGGTATATACACGTGCAATCGCATGTATGGCCGGCGCTCTGAATGACAATCTAAACATTCAGTATCGTCTGCACTGTTCAAGGCGATCGACGTGCTCGTACGCTATTATACCATATTCATTTCAACGCTAAGCATACGAGCCCATGCGTCCGTTCCAGGGGCAGCGCGACACGGTAAACACACATCCGACGCCATGGCCTGCTCCCTGGTAAAAGCATCTCGTCGTTATCATGCGGAGAAGCCGATTCCGTAACTTAAATGTCCCCCTCCACATTGTGAGCCGTTACCCTTTCGTGTACCCATGATTCAAGTATCCGGAGCAGCGGGTTCATGCGGACACCTCTCCATGTTGTAACGAACGAAGAGTCTATCTAAAAAGTGTGAATGTCGTATACCGTTTGGTCTCGCTCGCGCAAAGCAGTCAATTGCCTCTTGAACTCCCATGCCACAGCGCTCAATGAGATAACAAACAATGAAGTAGCCGGTTCGGTTGAACCCATAATGGCAGTGTACACCAATGACACGCTTTTCAGCAACCGTCCAGCCCTCAGTCCTAGCTCGCTCATCCTGATTCTTTCGCACTTGATCTACAAGCCTGATGAATGACTGTACCTCATGAGGCTCTGGTGGAATTTTCGAAACGGTAGGGAACTTATGATAGTGTGTACCGCCTCGTTCGAGTCCTCGCGGGTCATAAACTGGCTGGTCTTTGGAGATATCAATGACATGACCGATGACAGAACCCCACTTCTCGACAAAGTGTGATGGGCTGTGGGCGTCATCTGCTTCACGCAGTGTCTTCATGGCTCGGAAAATAGGGGTGTCGCCTGGTCCTATGCCTTTGGAAACTGGTTGAACTGACTTCCACTTGTTCAAGTTTTTAATGTCCCATTTGCCCTCGCGGGACAAATACTGCAACTGCCAAGCCAGAGAGAGTCTTTGAGTCACATGGCTTGCGAGAAAATCTGATATCAGCCCTGCCAGCACTCTGGCGTATCGTGGCATGTATAGAAGTGTGTGATTTGCCGGAGAAGGCATGATGAATGACTGGACAACCTGGTGCGGGTGCGCGGGTTGCGGAGGTAACGTTGTCGGCATTTCGAGGGGCGTCGAAGGATCGCCATCGGTATCTGACATCGACTTCAAGAACGTATCTCCGGTATTTCTTGTGTCTAGCGAGCCATCAATGTTGCTGCTAGACTCAGTTGCATCTGGTCTCAAGGCATGAGTCATTCCGTCAGTTGCCTCTATCTGCTCTAAGGCAATCGCGTCATCTCCTTCCTCAAAGCTCGAAGGCTGCTGGCCCGCTTTTGACTTGACTCCCTCCAAGGCATCCATGATTTTCTGGACTTCCGTTGGGGGTGTCAGATGATCGTCTTCTCCGGCTATCAGGAGTATAGGAGCTTTGATGCTGGCCCACGCGTCAAGCCCAACTAATCCCCCCTTGGGCTTGCCTTGTATATACATGGGAAGTGCCCCATAGGCCATTCGTCTCCAGACTGGAGTTCTGCTCTGCTGGTTGAAGCGATACTGCATAGTCCGTAACTCTCGGTCTGCCTCTTTGCCGACAAATCGTGACACACTCGGACTATCGAGACCTCCCATGCCGTCCCAAGCACGCCAGAGGCCAAACATCCAGCCTGGTATCCACAGCAACCGGCGGAGAAGGGCCGACTGTTGTTCATCGGGTGGTCCGGCAGTCGGGCAAATAGCGACGATGGCTACAATGTGTTTTGCGATACTCGTCTCATGATCCTCGGTGTGCCTCGCCAGCTGCGCAGCCAGTGCGGTTCCCATGCTATGGCCAATCAGCACAATCCCTTGATTGAGTTCAGCATCTCGATATTCTTCGATGACGGTTTCAAACAAGTTTGCCAGTGCGTCCGTTGTGTAAGCGTCCCAAGAGGTGTTGGTGTATCGTGAACGACCGCCTCCGGGAAAGTCGATTGACAGGCATGGCGCAAGATCGACAAGGCTGTTCAACAATGGATAGAACTGAGCAACGGAACCTCCCAGTCCAGGTATGAAAACCAAGAGCGGCAGCGGCGCTGGCGCCTTTGGAAGCTCTGCTGCTTTGCTGTGAGGTCGGAAGAATACCCTCACATCTGTGTACTCAAACCCACTTGCTTTGTATGATCTGAGCTGCGAATGGTCTCTCAGAAGAGAGGGATCTGTCGACAAGGGATCCGTTTCGAGGGTTTGGTTACCTGGGTCGGAAGAAGCGCAATATTCTGCCATTGAAACAGATATCGGGTGCTGTCAATGCGGAAGAGGCTCTGCAGCAAGGTTTGCGAGCTGGTTAAGAATGGAGTCGACGATGTGGGCGGTGAAAGTAGGGATCAAACCCTCCCACGTAGAAAATGCTTGTGCCTCTTCTTCAGTGTCAACTTCTCACCATAACGTTGAGAGTTGAGGACTGGCTTTCATCTGTCGCACCATTGGCAGAGGCTGAATATGCTGGAGAGGCATTTACGCAGGAAAGGACATCTGGACACTTGATCGCAGTCTGCTGCCTTGTGGCTAGGTTGACCTCTCGCGCGGCCCTCGGAAACGGTGGCTATCTTGGTGGTACTTGTGTCAGCTCGTCGACGGTGATGCGACCATAGCGAAAAGGTCGAGTAAAAGTGAATGGCGAACTTCTCAACTGGACCGACAAGATGGAGTACCAAGACGGGGTATGGTGATAGGGCACGGGCTGGTTGTACGCGCGCTGTTGGTGATGCGTTCTGTGTTAATCATGCGGTGTGTGGTGCTGGTTGGTCCAACGGATCCAAGGTTTGAAGTTGATACTGTAACGGTTAACCTGTTAGCATTATGTATGCGAAATCTGGGACACCAATCGTCATAGTGCATGGCCCGGGCATTAATTACCTACGCGACGCCCTTGCAGTAGGTATGTAGGTACTCCGTACCTAGCTACGGAATTACATATGTATGTACATACTCCGTACAGAGTACATTAGGTGTGTATGCGGAGGCCTACCCTATGGCTTCGAACCCGTCCCAGCCCTACATCAGATTCATATTAATTTGGACCTTCATTGAGTCCAGTTTCATTTATTGGGCTTAGATTTCTTAACAAACATGTGCTAATCTCATTTGGATGTTGTTGATTGAACCTGCTTGCTCGAAAACCGAATAGCTTGACATGTCGCACAGCTCCAATGCTGCAGGGAGCAATAACCATCGTGAATGGAATATCACCAGGAACCCAGAGTAATACGACGAGCAGTCTTGCCCGACTTCACAGAGCTCAAGGTGAAGGACCCGAGCCAGCCGTACAGCCTCTTACATATTAGGGTCATTTCGGTGATAGATGTGTAATGACCTACGCATAAAAATTCTCACGACCTCACAGGACAGGTGAGATCGAATACAATAATTCCATTATGCTGATCAAGCTACTCTCGACACCTTCGCGCCCACACCGTCTTGCCAGCCCATAGGTATCAAGGCTGCAGCAATTTCAGAGGTTCCCCGTTCCGTGGCGAGCAGGTTGAATTGCGATGCTGCATTCCTCGTATCTAGGACTTCCACTCGCATCCCGAGCTGGGCGATGTGCATCCTTGTTTCCGGGCTAAGGGGAAGATTACGTTTGCCCACACCGAGAATCAGCAAGTCTATGCACAAGATCTGTTAGCTCGAGGCTGCGCATGTAAGAGAGGAACGTAGTTCGCTCCACCAAGCGACAAAGGTTTCATGGCACAATGCTTCTATCTATGGCTCACTGAAAAACAGGATCGCGAGAAAAGAAAAAGAACCAGTGTCAAAAATAAATCAGATCGCGATCGCTTACCGGGACGAGGCCACAGAATATCAAATAGCCCAAATGCTTCCAGTGGAAGATCGAACTGCCCATTTTTGTTTGTGAGCTCTAGTGATTCCATAGCTATCCATGGTCTCCAACTGAAAGCCTCCCCATTGACCAGTAAAGCTCCATCGCCATCTTTGATTGTGATGCCACTATTCAGGCCGAACCCATCGTGCATGCAAACATCTACTGAAGTGGACGGCGGGGGTACGTCTCCAAGCATGTTTAATTTATTAAAATCGGTCGGTGGTGGCTCGGATGGAACGTCTGACCCAGAACGAAGCCTGAAGGAACACGTTTGAAACGATCGAACATGATTCCTTGTCGAGGTGACGGAAGCCCCGGTATGGAGATTTGAGCAAGAAGAGAAGGTAGGAAGAGATTGCGGTTGTCGAAGAAATTGACAGCTTCGTTGTCCGCGGCTGACACGAATGCCCGTGCAACAAGCTCGAAAAGCGCTGGCCATGGCGAGGATGCACAATGCGAGCGTAATAGTGCAATGAGGGTGTCAGTAAGTCGTGCCACGAGAGAAAAATACCGACAGCGACGTAAATTTGTCGGGGCTAGTAACGACTCGTGGGAGGGGGATGGGTGCGATTGCGAAGATGGAAAGATTCACCATTTCATCATCGGTCTGATCTGGACAAGGATCAAGCCAAAGTGCTCCACATCACCATCAAGTCACGACTCACCGCAAACCTGAACAGCCATGTCACTTTCGTCGCTTTTAAGTCGAATTTTGACGCATGTTCTCATTGGCACCGTGCACTGCAAGTGTAAAGTCTTATGAAAGGCGCGATGCATGATGGCACTTGTCCGTCCCTCAGCGCACGCAGGTAGATACATTTTCAAATCACAGAATCTTCGATGTGTGACCACAAAACAAAAGTCAAGTAAAGACGTGATGCTCTTTTCTCTTTACATTGATCACCAGGGAGGCGATGCAGGCCCAACAACGGCAGAAGATCAGCGCTTCCAGCCGAGTTCAATATGCCGCGTTGCAGTCCTAACTAACACCAAAGTAGTGAACCATTGCCTTTCCCCCGCGCCTCCGAAAAAAGTTCCTTGCCACATCGCACAGTAAGTCCCAAACCATGACCATGAAAACGTTTATTTCTTCTTCTGGCTCTGCTCCTGCTCTTTCAACACCTTCTTGACGATCTTTTGTTCCTCGATCAAGAAAGCTCGAACAATGCGATCACGAACGCAACCGCCGCATCTCGATCCACCGTAGGCACGCTGCACAGTCTTCTGAGGCTTGGAAATCTGAGAGTACTCGCGAGGTCGGAGGGCGGGAATCTGCGTCAAAATACTCTCGTTAGTAATTTTCTCAATCATTCTTTGTAGCTTCTCCTGCAGACACACGAGGGAAACAAGTCGAGGGTCGGTTGAGGATTGCGACCCTCTTTGCAGCCTTGTTGACACTCATATCAACAGTCGCCGGCCATTCGCCATTCCATCTATCCGAGAAAACTTGCGGACAGGTCTTGTGTGCAACCGCATCTGGCTTGTATCCCCCTAGTTCCCGGATCTTCATATCTTTCCTCATTTCGTCGCCGTCGAAGAACTTACGCCAATCAGCTTGGAGCCACAGTCACCGCACTTGGGAACGGTGCCGCGCTTCTTGATGTGCAGCAATCGGAGCTCGCCACCGGGGGTCTTCACGACGCGGGTGCGGTTGGATCGAGTGTTGTAGCTGGTGACGAGTTATTAGTTACGTGGTTGAATTCGAAGGATAACTCCAATCAGTGGTGGATTTGAATCGTTGTCGAAATTCGCCGGCTTATAACATACCCATTGCGGCGGCGGTAAGTAACTCGTTGAGGCGCCATTGTTGCTCGTCGTGCTGGGAATGTACGATGAGGATCTCACCAAGAAACGATGAATTTCGAGATTTGGGTACAATTTGTGTGGGCGGAAAAGATAGATTGTGCCCGCTAATCTGACGAATCAGAGCTCTTGAAATCTGTACTCGACCCACGCCATAGTCACATGACAAGTGGTAGCTGATGGGCCGGAGCTAGGTACATACCTAAGGTACCTACACAGAGGGAATCCACCAGTGACCACGCCTTCGTCCACGGTCCACGAGTATATAATTGCAAATTTGCAATCTGTTCAACCACCACAACGACTACGACGTCTCCATGGCTCAACCGCGACTTAACTTGAGTGACCATCGCGTTTATACGTACACGAGGTGCCAATTGCTCTGAGCTGCTCGATGCGTACAATAATACCGAATCCAATCTTCCAATTTCCCAATCCACGCCTCGCGCGCGTCTTAATGGCACAACAACAGATCGACGTACTATAGCCTGCGCACCAATACCGCAAGCGGCTCTCTATTCGGACAAGAGGAGTCTCTATTCGAGTGAATACTCGTAACAGACGCTCAAGATTTGTCGTCAGCACGGCCTTGCGTGATGGCGACTCAAATATCTCGTATGAGTGATGATGAGCGTAGATCTGTCAACATACCTCTCATATTAGACAGTTCAGGATTGCATCAGCTGGTAGAAAGACTATCGGAGAGGCTTGGATCAATCAGACCAACTCCGACGCGATACAAGAGTTGTACTCTGCGAAGATGTTGTACGCCGCTTTCGCATCCAACCATATGATACATGAATCGTGTGAATATGGCATTGCGTTTGACGTATGAGCAGACAAATGTCTTCTCTTCATCTGAAAAAGCCGCGCGTACGTCAAATTACTGGAATCTCGCGAATAGATCTTAATCTCGAGATGGTGACCCCCCCTAAAGAAACCATATCCTGTGATTATGAGGGTGCGGTATACAAACCACTCATTTTCCACATGAGCAACATGAGTGGCTCACGACGGCCTCTGAAATGAGAGGTACAGGCCACAGGAATTGTGCATGGTTTAAAGAACATCGTTCTGCCTGAAATGAAGTCAAGTAGCCATTGGCGATTCCTTGTTATGGATGGCCACAGCCATTAAGTTCCTTTCGATCTGCGGGCGAAACACACCTCTTGTTCCTGCCTGCTCATGCATCAACTCCTATTAGAAGTTCTTTCTGTTCTCGGAGCCACGCTGTCGCCCAGAAAAAGTCAAAGCCGAGTTGTCTACCTAACCTGTTGCTATGTACCTTCGAAACCTCATATAAAAAGACATCAATGACTCTCGTTCTATGTATTACTGGGTCGCCACCACAGTTTGATCAAAACCATGCATTTTCGGATGAGCGAACATACAGCCCGCAGCTCCTCTATATGGCACGTCCATGTAATTTAGCCCTTTTTTCGAGCAGGAGCCGACAGATACAGTCTTTTCCTCTGCCACCCCGTAAGTCCTGACCGCGCGAAATAGTATGGAGTTCGTCTCATCATCGTCACCTGGTCGATGCAGTTTCCGGGCCTTTGATGATCATAGCAGTCACAGTCTGTGCCAATGATTTGAGGATCCGGGCATGAACGTAGATGATTTGTCTTCATCAATCATTTGTTTCGCCGTGAGTTACGAAGCTGTCCTCTGAAACACACCGAACGCCAAAACAAGAAAACAAAAGATCGAGAGTACACTGGAAGTCTGTTATTCCCCGTCGGGTTTGAACCAATCTGGATGGTCCTTATGCCGCCACGGTACTATGTCCAAAGGATCCTCTTGCCGGCTCCGCTCAACGTGCGTAAATATTTGCTTGCTCTTTTCGTCTCTCATGAGTTCGGTAAACTCCGCAACGTTTGATTGAGCCTCGGCCACTGCCTTTACAAAGGAGTTAAACAGAGCATCGGCTGCGTTCGTTCATTTCGTCAGTCTGACTTAATCTTCAGCGGGCACATTGGGGGACTTACGCGATGGCTGCTTTTGAATCAGAGGGTCGAGCATCTTCGGTATAGTACCTCTTAGTTGGCGTGCCTACACCGGCCCAGGTTAGTGATGGGAGATAATGAAGCACTTCATCGATAGAAGAGGATAGATCGATGAGCTAGATAGGCTATACCTTGATATATAGGAGCTTGAGTCGTTTCATGGCGTGGTCTAACTGGACCTCGTCCATCATTTCATCGTCACTGATGGTGTCAGCGACTATCGCATCCCGATGATCCATAATCTTTGCGGCAGAATGCAGAGACTGTTGTCCGATGCTAGATTAGCTGATGTCGACGACAATTAGTATATGTAGCGCGCGGCCTTCTCGTTGCTCTGATGCAGATGCAGCGAGCGAGGTGAGGGAGTGTGGGGTCGTGGGCGACTGGGATGACGAGCTGATTCGGAAACAAAGCAAAGCAGAGGGAGGCCGACGGCGTACATACAGACTTGGTAGCATGTGACCTCTTAGAATCCAATCAAAGCGGCGCGGCACATGAAAGGAACGTCGACTTATTTCAAGTCAAGCATGAACGGGAGGAAGTTGCGGCCCCTTCTGAAGCTACGGCCCACGGGACAAGATAGGTAAATCAGTATACCCAGAGAATAGAGTTTAGGTCTAGTACATATGTATTCATACCTACGCTGCTACCCAGCTTGTTGGTTCCATGGAACAGGATATGTACATCGCTCGAATACACACCGATGTGTTCAATGCAAGCAAACAAACGCAAAAGACAACACGAATCAGTGATCACAAAGCCCGAGCCGGCCAATGTAGGCACCTTCTGAGAATGGGGAAACTGAACTACCTAGGTACGCAATTCTGACTGGCTGAAAGCCAGCTCCGCTACCTACATACTTCATAACTTCATATGTACCTAAGCTTAGGTACCTTAGGTAGGTACCTCCTACTGACAGTGCGGATTAGAAAAGCCTCACAGCCTAGCCTTCTTCCAACTTGCCTAATACACACATCAATCGCGACAACGATACGGTTTCTTTATCACTATATCGACCATCGCGCTGATCAGCCAAGACGCGCTCTCAAGCAAGGTCCTTTCATCGTCGGAGACACAGAGCGAGATTATCCGTGAGAGATTGACCTCGATACTTCCTTACACATTACATACTCATTTCTCCCTCCTCGCACGAGGAAGTTGCGCTCTCGCGACCGAGTTGATCCACGATGCCAAACACACCACCGCCGGCCCTTTTACCGCCTCCAGAAGGCATCTATCGATCGTTCGATGAGCTGATGGGTTCTGTACAAAGAGTCGCAAAAGACCAGGGCTACGGAATCGTCAAGCTTCGTGCATCGAATTATCGCGATGGCAAGCCCACGCGTTACGATCTGGTGTGCGACCGGGGCGGCGTCAAGTACAACAGCACGGCCAAGAAACGCAATCCGTCCACTCGCAAAATCGACTGCCCCTTCCGAGCAAAGGCTGTTTGCGAAGTGCAGCTTGGTAATCAATGGAGATTCGCTCTGCAGGAAGCGCGCCACAACCATGAGCCTCGCATCCCCTCTGGAACACCCGGACAGGAGAACGCACCACTTGCAACAACCATTCGATCTTTCACGAACAAGCTGGACCGGCTGAGCCACGATATGGCCCAAGGATTTCTCCGCATCGAGCAACGATTGGAGAATATCGAAAAGCGCATGGAGAATCTCGAGGCTCGGGCCGGCGGCTATGAACCGCGATTCCAATCGATCGAGTCACGGTTGCAGAATATGGAGGGGCCACGTATGGATGGCATTGGTATGGACGACGTTGAAACGCGTCTGCTGGCCTCATCGGTCATGTAATCGCCCAAAATCGGTCGTTGAGAAATCCTTGTGTTTCGCGCGCATAAATCGCTCGATCATACCGATAAAGGTCGCCCCGACGTTGGGGCACAAGGAATGCCTCTCTTCTTTGCATCACGGCCCAACAAAACGCAGTGTCATATCAAAACGCTGTGAATCTTGAAGCCTGCTTCGAATCTGATCTTTGGTCAATGCTCTTGGACCTTGGAGCTTGAGTCGTAGCAGGATCTGCGCAGGTTGCTGTTACTTTTTCCTGTTCTGCTCTTTTTTCTGTTACGATTCCCCAGACTCAATGTTATGGAAGAGGATGTCGTTGGCGTTATGGAGTCCCCATGAGTGAGTTTCGAGGACTTTGTGTAATTGAAACGTCAGGTTTTCGTGGTTTTCATTGCGTGGCTGGCATTGTGTGGAAGGCGTGCCTTTGCATCCTGACACCAAGCTCTAGCCTTGTTGGGTTCTACGAGTCTAAATTGGCGGGGGAAAGCGAGCCGCGAATTGTGTTGATCATAACGGATGTATCAAGGGGGTTGGGAATGCCTCATATGATTCGCAAATTCCACAACATGTTCATGACTGAATGACGTTTTTCAAAAATAAACAAACAAACTGTAAAGCCAAAGTCCGTCATTATCGGACTGACAGGCATAACATGTGAGAAGAGGCAGCTCCAGGAGTCCGGAGGCTTTGAAGACGATGATTTCGTCCCTTCGCACTGCAAAGACGCATGTCGCCACCTGTGATACTACATTGGGTAGTCATGTTGACGATGGACTACCTAAATGCAAGAAGTTAGTCATACCCTGGATTGACACACAAGGAAGACCCGAGCCGCCGCCTGTGATTTCACAAAATTCGGATCTTGAGATAGAACCAGTAGATTACCTATCTCGTGTCGGGACTCGGGAGCCAGATTTCGGGTGAGGCTGAGGTGGAAGTGCCGGACATTTGCAGTGCCCGCTGCCAACGCAATAATGGCCTTAGCAGGTACCTTTATTGTTCAGTTCAGGGAGGCAGCCCATCAACAAGACGGGACGACAAGGCCATGACGATTGATTGGTGCGTGCTTGCAATGAAACGTGAACTTGCCAAGTGCTAACGCTCGTGATACAGCCACGAAGAGGCTAATGGGCAAGCACGGATGCAGCCACAGCCTTGGCCCTTGGACGGCCCTCGGTGCTGTTCGTCACCTACTACCTACATACAAAGGATGAAGCACAACCAAGAAATGAGCTGCACTTCGTTCTGAACCAACGATCCGAGTCACCCGACATTTCTCTTTCTAACTTACGCAGACCTCCCCAATAAAAGAGTGACATCTCCTCGAATCAAACCTGACCCGAGCGAGCCACTGCTGCGTACTGTACGCCTGTCCAGTACCTACTTTTACAAGAGTCTTATGTATGCGTCATTGGCAGATAACGTGGAGTACTGACATTTTACCAAGGAGATACGAACGCGGCTCTTGAATTCTGCCTCAACAAATATCGTTCTCGTCAAACATGGGCCTCTCGTTTTCGCGGTTTTTCGGAGGCAGGCGCTTTGGCACCAGCGTCCACGTGGACAGACATGGCGTGAGGCGTGGGCCGTGGCGGTTCTCCTTAGGCAAATATAGTTGCTTTCGATCCTAACTTCTAGGAGAGTTTGCCGGGAAGTTATGAATGCGTGGATTGGTGAACCGTGAACGACGGAATACCTACCTGGTATCCAGCAGGCGCACTATGTATTTGTTATATTTGCTACTTTTCGTGTGGATTGAAACAACCGAAGCAAACAAGGGGAAATGTACGGACTGCGGCGGGCGAGTGGGCGATTCTGGATCGTGCGTGATCAATGATTTATAACTACGCATATATGCGCATACAAAGCTTTTACAATAATGAGCAGTCTTCCTCCGTACTTATTTGCTTGGAGCATGAGCATTACCGGTAGAGGGTCATAAAGACCGAACTGCGTGAGAATTTACCACCGTGTGGTCAACCACTAACCCACTGGTCAGTGATGCTGGCTTGATTGACGCGGGTAAGTTAGGTACCTACCTAAGGTACTCCGTACATATGTACCTACGCACCAGGTAGAGGTAGGGCCTATTCAGGGCGATGAGGTACATACTTGCCTAGTCACCTACGACCCGCAGTATGCATCTATCCGGGCCTCCCGACATACCTTAGGTAACCTGCCTCATACAATGCGGCAGACTTGACTGTATCTAGGTTGTACCTACCTGTTACATATTAGGGCATTGTGCCTTGGCACTGGGCAGAAGAGCCTTCGAGTTTGTGAGCAGGCAATTCTAGGAGCTACGAACCTTTCCTTTAATACGCACGAGAAGGATTAGGAAATGCATACACTGACCGGCGCGTTTTAGTCGGACACGCCCATACCCACCCTATGCAAACCTTCACGGTTATGAGCACAGTTTCTTTCAATATACGTACATATGGCCCTTTCGCTTCATAAGTAACACTTGCAGACGACGAGTCAGTGTACGTACATAGAAACGAACGACACCGATCCACTCCGCCAGCATCATGGCGGTGATGTCCTTTACTCTCAGCGAGGAAGGCGTGTCGATATTCCGAGACGCACTCATTTGCCTCAACAAATTCAGCGATGATGTCTCTGTAGAAGCAAGAAAAGACTCAGTAAGATGCCATCTTGTCCTTCCTACAGACATAATCAGAAAGCTAAACTGGGCTTCCGCTAGTTCGTACTTACGACGCTGAACAACTCTAAATCAGCATATGCGAGCTTCAAGTTCGCCACCAATAGGTTCTTTTCCAAGTATCAGTTCAATCCGATTGGCCAGTTCAGGGAACGTTTTTACTGCACATTATACATTCGAGTCAGTACTTCTCCCGAGATTGAGCTCTTTCAAGGGAGCAGAGAGCTTCGAACCTCCAACCATAGAATCCCTTGCAACTCTTGCTGCATGATATTGCATGTGGATATTGGCTGATTTCCATTAACTAGGCTCTCATCTCTCTTTTTCGTAGTCGGTCAAGCTCAGACGCTCAACGCGATGCAGAGAAACAGTCCCTAATTGACAGGTGTGATGTTGTTGTCGAAGACGGAGAAGGTGTCAGAAGCCGCTTCATTGTACGTATTGTGTTCCGAAACGGGCTGACATCAACACATCGCCTGCCGTTCGAGGTTGCAGTGCCGGTTCACGCAAAGTTTAACAAACAGGAAACCCCATACCATTGGACAATTTCGTCAAGAACTCTTCGTCAGCTTATGGACCATTTTGGGCCTGGAATAGAGTATTTGGACATCAATACGGACGGAGATCATGTCAATTTTACCTGCTTCAGCGAGAAGACTATCAGCGAGGACGGTATGATACTAGCTCGTTCTTGGATGACTTCTTGAGTACTGACATCAGCCCCAAGCGGTACTAAAAAAGCCATTGCAAACATCTATTGCTATTGAAGCTGACGAGTTTGACGACATTGATGTCGAGGACAAGCTACATATTGTCATATCTGTGAAGGACTTCCGAGCAATTATCCAGCACGCAGGTGTGACTGGGAATGTCATCTCTGCAAGATATTCCCTGCCTGCAAAGCCGATTCATTTGTCATACTCAGGGGACGCCTTATCTTGCGAGTTTCTCGTCATGACGGTGGGCGAACGGAGCAAAAATCCCACACAGAGGATCAAAAAGGGTCGGCAAAGTGCCGGGACAATGACAGGCCCGCGGTTGGAAGCAGTGTCCCGTAGAACGAGTGTTGCTCCATCTGAAACTGCCAGTCATCGACGCGTCCAGCAGCCTTCACAATCGGCGGCCCCGCCAGCGAAAAACGGCATACCGAACGCGACACCGCATGTGAGCGCTGCCAGGGCTAGTGCTTCAAGAATGGGCGCTTTTGACCTGAGGCCATCCCAAAAACCGCCACCTCGGACCATTCGGTCCGAAAGCCTCTTTGTAGATGACAACGGATGGGAGCCAGTCAGAGACGAAGACGAAGATGCCGAAGCAGAGGCAAGGCTGGAGTGGGATCACAGTGCTGACCTGGTATTTCGATCCGCACCTACCCCCTCCTCTGTATAGTTCTCCTGTCGTCCATGACACTAACATAGAAGGAAGCCGTCCGTGATACGGATGGCCGGGCTAGAGGAACAAGATCATGCGGCAGGCGGTGAACGGCAGGAAGAACGAGAGATGGAGTCAGAAGAAGCCGCGCAGTCATCATACCTAGAGCCGACGCAAAAGCTCTCCGAGGTTCATAATCTCGCCTTGTTTCCCGATTAGAGGACCCGGCGTGGGGAGGCGTGGGGACGCATGAGGTAGGTAAGCAGATCATAAGGACACATTCATCAGCCCGATCTGATACATATCCAACTGGTGGCACAACCAGCCCCTATCATCGCAATGCGAGAACCGGCAGGTATCAACTTAGACGACGCAATAACATTCCAACGGCCCTTAACGTCGTTCTGTTCAACTTGTGGCCCGCAGTTTCCATGTTCACCCCAACCCCATGAGAGTACATCTCCGTCTTCAGACAAAGCAACAGCATGTTCGCTACCAATAGCGATCTTTTTGATGACGGGCAGACTCGATGGGGGAAGCTGGCCATGATCATCCCTACCCCACCCTCTCAAAGTTCCATCCTCCATCAGCATGTAAACAGCTCCCCACCCAGACCTAACGTCGATCCATGAGGGCACTGTTTTGGGATTGCGGGACACGATTTCCCATTTATCTGACCCCAGTACACACACATGCCCTATTTCGGGTGTGCTAAATAAGCAAGTGGTTTCTTTGGTGCAAACTGCACGAGCGACTTTGAAGTTGATATTGGTTATTTTGCGAGGCTCATGCGTGATCTTCAAAGGCTCGCCCAGCTGTCCTTTCCGACAATTTCCCCAACCGTACGCATCTCCGTTATCGAGCACAGCTACGACGTGGCCCATTGAGGCAGAAAAGTCGACGACTTCGGTATCTTGCGGTGGAAAGTTTGGGATCAGACTGGCAACAGGGGTCCGGATGACAAACTCGCCGGAACCCAGCTCTCCTTTCATACCCATCCCGAAACTAAACACTCTAGTTCGTTTACCGTGAACATCTCGCGAAACAATGAAGGAGGCATCCCAAGTAGCTGCTATCAGAGCAATGTGTCCCATGCCGGTTTTCTGTTCATCCTCAAGAAGGCGACTTAACTGAAAGACTGGCGCGTCCGGCGAACCGCTGGCAATTCCGCATGCTCCACTGGAGCAATCACCGCTCCAGTATAATTCTCCAGACTGGGTCAGAATAAGGGTGTGGTTGCCTCCGGCAGCGATGCTTATTACCTCGGATACTGGAGGTGTTGGGTAAAACTGAACTGGTTTAGGAACGGATACATCTTCTTTGTGTCCAATTCCGAGCTGGCCGGAGCCGTTAGATCCGATAGCGTAAATCGCCTGCTGCATTTGTATTCACAAGATCTCTGGAGAGAGCTAAAAATGAAAAGATTGAGCGGGAATGAGGTTCGGAGACTGTAATAGCCCCTGTCAGGCTGTCTGTTGTAATGATCGTAACGTGTTATAAATAGTTGACAAGCCGTAAGTTGTGCGTGGTCAACTTTAGCCAACATAATAACTGGCATTCATGATTCAATGTTGCCTTGCCCTGGTGATGAGTGGACCGACCCACAGCTCGTGATTACATAAGGCTACTTGCAGTGTGCACCCCTGATCACCTATTTATGAGAAATTTTTTCTCTTCTGCCGCTTGATGTTCCTTCCTTTCTCACTCATACCAAGACAGTGCCACAGTCCATCATCGCAGCTTGCCACTTACCAATTTTTGCAAAGTGCTCGTGTGAGGATGTGATTGTTCAGCGTTGCGTATCTCCCAACCGGAAGCTCATAACTGCACAATGGCTACCGCGACAAAGATGACCCCGAATGGGATGGAAGACTTTGTTGTCGGACTTATTGGCATGGGCGACATGGGTAGAATGTACGCCGATAGGCTCGCGGCCGCCGGATGGAGGTAAGTACGAGATTCAGACTCGCGGCTATGGGCACTGAAGACGCCTCGGCACCACTGTAACAGTAAGTCCCCCTTTTTTAAGCAACCTCTGTACGCAAATTCATGCTTTCGGCTATAATGATGACTAGAGCGCATTTGGCTCGAGTATTGTGCAAGTCGGTCTTTGAACCGTTCCGGCTCTTTGACTTGTGCTTGTGCTCTCACTGATGAAAACGCTTGCTACCTTAACAAACAACTGTCTGAAGAAGCTGTACTGCATGAATTTGATAATTGCTGAGTCTCAACTCAGGTTTCAAATGACACGAGACTGACCTTGGAATGATAGGAGATTGATTCGTGATGTGCGTACCAGAGTTTTGGCCTGCGATAGGGAAGATAGATTCGATAGCCTTAAAAAAGAATACCAGGGAAAAGTACGATCCAGCCAAGCGTTACTAAATTGCCTCCTGGAAATCAATACATAAACCATGCTGAAGCGGGCCACAGAAGAACATAGAGATTTGTCAAAACGGGCACTATGTCTCGCGAGCCAGCGACTATGTCATTTACAGCGTCGAGGCTGCCGTCATTGACCGCGTGATTGCCCAATTTGGACCCTGTAGGCGCTCTTCCATTTGTCCCATTCGTCCCATTCGTTCGTTCGATTGTCATGAATAACTGTTTGTGTGGCCGGCTCTGACATGTACCTCGCGACGCCCGTGTTGAAGCCACGAAGATGGGCGCTATTGTAGGTGGGCAAACCTCATGCAAGTCTCCCGAAATCGCTGCCTTTGAGAAGCATCTCCCAGCAGACATCCACATCATATCATGCCACTCACTGCATGGCCCTGGTGTGAACACGCTCGGACAACCGCTCGTTCTCATTCAACATCGCGCGCCTGACGAGGCTCTGCGTAAAGTCGAAACCGTCCTGAGCTGTTTCCGGTCCAAATATGTCTATCTGACGGCTCAGGAACACGACCGCATCACGGCCGACACGCAGGCTGTAACGCACGCCGCCTTTCTGTCCATGGGCAAGGCCTGGCACGCTAACAGCCAATTTCCATGGGAGCTAAACCGCTACGTGGGCGGCATCGAGAACGTCAAGATCAACACAATGCTCCGCATCTACAGCCAGAAATGGCACGTGTATGCCGGGCTCGCCATCCTGAACCCCGAAGCCAAACAGCAAGTCGCCCAGTACGCCAAGAGTGTGACGGCGCTGTACAAGCTCATGCTCGAAGGCGACCTCGAGGGCCTCCGCAGCAGAATCTATGCCGCTCGAGAAAAGGTCTTTGGTGGCACGACGACGAGCTGGGAGAGCCGTCCTCTGATCGAGCCCTCCATCCTGTCGTCCTTTTCGCTGGGAAAACCCACCGATGCGCCCCCCCGGCCGAACAATCATCTCAGCCTGCTCGCCATGGTGGATTGCTGGGCTGCGCTCAACATTGTGCCCTACGATCACATGCTCTGCAGCACGCCGCTGTTCCGGCTGCGGCTTGGCGTGACAGAACACCTCTTCCGCGACACGACCCTGCTGGATGCCGCGTTGCGGACCGCCGTGGAAGACAAAATGTACCGTAGCGATGACCTCGAGTTTACATTCGCGGCGAGGGGCTGGGCGGAATGCGTGGGCCTGGGCCATTACGAGACGTGGGAGAAGCGCTTCGTCAGTACGCAGGCGTTTTTTCAGCCTCGATTTGCGGAGGCGAAGATTGTGTGTGACCAGATGATGAGTAAGGTGCTCGAGGGTTTGAAAGATGAAGATGCGCCACGGTCCGCGGTGAATCAGGACTAGACATGAAGTATGCTGGCCAGCGGCATTGATGTGTTTTCGCAGGCATCGAGACTAGATTGTGCTTGCCTTGGAAGATTGTTATATGTATATGTATATGCCACGGCCGCCGTGTTTGAGTAGAAAAATGTGCTGCGTGGTCTAGTTCAAGGCGCGTGTACGCGTGCGGACACCAAGGAATCACTGTAAAAATACGATAGGAGCATGATGATTTGATGTTTCGTCAAGAATCAATCGCGTCTAATTCTTGCGCTGCTTTTGTGAAGGCATCCTGCCATAAGGGTGTTTGATACCAGAGCACAAGTTAGGCCATCATGAGTTGATTCGTGAATCGCGATCCGGCTTGTACGTTGCTGTTTAGGTAGGTACCTCTGTAGCCTGTAGGTAAACTAGCTTAGGTTAGGTACCTAGCGCTGGCGACAGGGCCCCTACTGTCAGCCAACTTCCAAGCCACTGTGCTCCACGCGTGTTTCTGGCCCGAGGTTGTCTAATTGCGCCATGTAAACAAATCCATTGGCCGCCCGTTGGCGCAGCTTCAACAACGGTAACACCCCCGCCACCTCTCTCCGCGACCTCATCGGTCTTCGTTCCCGTCCCGTCATCGCTTCCCGTCTTCCGTCGGCTGGCATTGTCCGCCTCCTCTCTCTGCCTTCCTCGCCGTCACCCGTCACCGTCACCCTACAATTCGCCAGCTAATACTCTGGTGCCGTCTCGTGTCGCCGCCTGAAATACATACTCCGCCTAGGCCTTTCACCTCACACCATGTCGGTCAAGTTCGAACGAGACACCTTGCGGCAGACGGCGCAGAATGTCCTGCCCAGCGCCGTTGCTCAGGGGAAAATCCCGGGCACAAGTGGCAAGCATCCGCTGGCCGAGCAGGTTGGCACTGCACTGACGGGTGGTATGAGGAATGCCGGTACCAAGGGTTATCTTGCTGTATGTTGCTGTGTCGTCCTGAATTGTGTTCTTATCGTCTGGGTGACATGTTATACGAGCCTCTCTTGAGACATTTGGCTAACCCGCTGTGTTATCTGCCAACTCGAATAGGCCTACATCAAGCAGCTTGAGTCGAATCCCCTGCGAACAAAGATGCTCACGGCCGGATCCCTAGCCGGCGCACAAGAGCTCATAGCCTCATGGCTCGCCAGAGACCGTAACAAGAATGGCCATTATTTCACCTCTCGGGTTCCCAAGATGGCAGCATACGGTGCCATCGTCAGTGCGCCCCTGGGGCATTTCCTGATTTGGATATTGCAGAAAGTCTTCCGGGGCCGTACCAGCCTCAAGGCCAAGGTGATGCAAATCATCATTAGCAACCTAATTGTACGTGGCGAGTTCGAAATCATACCCTTCCCTCTGCTTTTTGGAATAGAAAATGTGGCGGCACACTAACGAAATGGGACTTCCTTTATCTTTTGTTCTTGAATAGATTGCGCCGATCCAGAACAGCATCTACCTGATCGCCATGGCCCTCATTGCCGGTGCTCGCACATACCACCAGGTGCGGGCGACCGTCAAGGTCGGTTTTTGGAGAGTCATGCGCGTGTCTTGGGTCACGTCGCCAATCTGCCTGGCCTTTGCGCAGAAATTCCTCCCAGATCAGCTCTGGGTGCCCTTCTTCAACGTCGTCTCCTTCATCATCGGAACGTATATCAACACTGTGACTAAGAGGAAGCGTCTCGCTGCTCTTCGCAAGAAGCATTTCGGGGAGGGCCGCAGTGGTCGTGCCGATGATTATCCTACTATGGGTGGCAACCCACCGTACTAGGTGTCCTCTGAGATAGTTGCCGCCTGATTCTCTTGAAGGTGTAAACGCGGACGTGCTCCGGATTTTTTTGTCACAGGTAGTGACAGAGCGAAATCTTCTGGACTGTGTGAGCTGAGGTCTTGTCTAGCAGATCTAAACAGTAGCGCGCGTCTGCTGTTGAAAGCATCAAAAGGGCCAGCCACACAGCAGATGGTTATTTGGCGCAAATTCTGGGCGGACAGGGAAATGTGTAGGTAATGACTGTTCAGATTCGTGTTTCTGTACACAAGTCTGTGCCACTCTTGTTTGGGTTTTGGTTTCTCTCATGATTTTTCGGGCTTATTTTTTTCAGTCTATTCTTGCTGGCTTGAATCCAGTTACCTTAAGTCGTCCCTGGGATGATTGTATATGATCTACGATGGCTCTTTGGACGATATCTAACTATCTAACTACATGCGGGTTTTTACTTTGGTAACTTCCTCTCTTTCAACTTGAAGCTTTACACATTCTCGCCAGTTGCGTGAATAGCTCCAGGGCTGCTATCGTTAAAGGCATATACCTCCCTCTGTCTGCCTCTTCGCATCTAAAAGTGCTCCTACTGAGGCAGTGATATCTTAATCTCGCGCGATCGAGGTCCCGTAGTAACATTGTAGCGATCGATGCCGTCGTCTAGTGTAAGTGGGATTGCTCATGCTCGCGAGACGTGTCCTGATAAGGCTGGGAGTCCGTCCTAAGCCGGGTTGAAACGCATTCATGACACGTAGCCATGGTCGCGGATCGTACTAGTTTCCATATTCGCCTTCGCCTTGCCAGGTTTGGGGACTAGACGTACCGAAAATCTCCCAGTTGTACACCCCTCAAGGGTCATTCCAAAGAGAGTCCACGTCTTCGGCATACCTCACTGCGCAGGCCTCAGAACATTCTCAGCCTCCTCCCCAGTATCAACCATGAAGGTTGGGCTCCAATACTCCCATTCCCCATCTCCCGTCTGCATATCAACCCACAGCATCCCCTCCGCCACCAAATCATCAATCACGGTTCGACACCGCGCCCGATCCCACGCCAGATTCTCATGCAACATACTCACCGTCACAAACCCAAGCGCCTGCGCAGCCTCCACGGCCGACGCCTGATCATTGCTCAATTCCCGCGGCACACTTCGTATATACTCCTTATGACCCACCCGCACAATACCATAACTCCCACCTAGGGGATTCAGAGTCCCAACCGCCCGCCGGACATCGTCCTCGGAAATACCACCGCTGCCGCTACTATTTCCACCTGCTACGCCCTCTGCCCCCCCCTGCGCAAGCAACCGTTCCCGCACCTCCCGCAGCCCAATCAACCCGCCGTTCTCGCCCCGCGTGGCACTACACATCTCCACGATACGCACCGCCAGCCCAAAGTAAAAATCGTGGACTGTCTTGCCTAGCAGCTGCGCCCAGATAGACCTCCCTCCTCCTCCTGCACCGTTGCTGCCGCTGCCATCGCTGTTGTTGCTGCTGCTACTGCTGGCTAGGGGATCGATACCGATAGCGGTACACATGCGCGCAAACTGCGCTCGGAAGGCCGGATCGGAACGAATGTCCTTGGCATGCGTTTGGGCGAATTGCTGTAGTAGAGAGCGGAAGACGGCTAGTTGTGTCTCGAGAGCTTGCGCGTTGTTGGCTCGGAGGGAGGAGCCGTGGGAGGCGTAGTGGGCGGAGGTTAGGCGAGATCTGTCGAAGGCGCCGATGCCAACGCCTTTGCGGGACATGTTGACATGGTGAGGGGGCTCAAGATTAGGTTGAAACGCTTATTGATGTTCTCTTCTCTTCTTCTGGTCTTCCGAGAGAGGGGCCTGAGGTGTGCGACAAATCTGGCGAGGGAGGCGCGGTGGTGTTGGTGGATGGAGGGGGAGAGATGTTGAGGAGGTGCCTGACGTTGCGGTTGTCGTCAAAAACTGGGCCGGGGCGGGCAGTGACCGTACTGCTGGGTGAAAGGTACATAATGCAACCCTAGCTGCTTGTGACTGACTTCTATGTACCACAGAAGCGCCGCCGTTTGGTGTTATGTGTTAGAACTTAGAACCTAGTACGCAGATTTATGATGCCAACAGTGCCAAGTGAAGAAACTCTCTCCCTTGGGCAATGCATTCTGAGGCTTAAGGGTGGCCGTCAGGGCTTGTCTATAAACCAGCGGAGATGGACAATGGCAAATCCCGCCGGCACACCAGGAACAAAATTAAATCAGGAAAACACCAGATAATACAATACGTCTTGATCCTATGTCTAGTATGTTCGCATGCGAACGGATTCTGATCGTGAGCTTTGTTTGCGCCCAACCTCCCTTTGCGCTTATAATTTCGGCCTTCCCACCAGCACATCCCCCTGTGCGCTCTAGTCTTGTCTGTTGTCGTCAGTCATAGGCTCGTAACCCAAAATAAAGTCAAGGAGTTTCCCTTATCCGATACAACGGTTTCCCTTTGCCCGTAACATCTTTTCATGCCGCTACTGACCCCAGCACCTCATCACCTGGCCCATTCGCCAATGTCTACACGTTGAAACAATCAACTCGATTTATTGCGTCTGGCACTGCGCCTGGCCATCGTCCGCGTCTTCGTCCTCCCATTCGTTGGACCGTGGGTCATTGGAGTTTTCACCCATCTAAGGCCAGTGTTAGTCAACTTCAGCGTCCGGAAGTTTGAGGCTGTTGGAAAAAAGAAAGGAAATAGAAAGACGCCTCATCTGACGTCGTACCTTTTCTATATCAGCGTCATCTTCATAGTCAACCTCATCGACTTCCTCAGCTTGGATAGGTGCTGGTGGAGGCGGCAGAATCTGTTGCAATGCTGCATAGGACGCCTCGTCATTCAACCAGTCGTCCTCGGGAAACTTAACCGAGACAAGAAGGTAGAGGTCTCCTCGGGCGTCCCCTCTCTTCATGGGCATACCCTCTCCACTGACTTTGATGCAGTCACCAGGTTGCAGGATTTTGCCGCGTGCTCGCTTGATATGAATTCCTCGTCCGTCAAGATGCTTTACAACCACGCGGGAAAAGCCAGTCAAGGCTTCGGCCAGCGTTATTGTCAGGTCTGCCGACAAGTCGCTACCCAATCGTGAGAAGGTTTCGTGATGCTCCTCGACCAGTGTAAAAACAATGTCGCCAGGTATTTGATCAGGATACTGATCAGCTTCTCCTTCGAGCACAATCCGCTCCCCCTGCATGGATCCTCGAGGAATGTACAACTCCAACGCCTTCTTCTCCTGCGTCGTTCTCTTGCCTTTGCATTTCTTGCAGCGATCTTTTTCCTTGAACACTTGCCCCGACCCTTGGCAGTGGTCACACAGTACTGTTTCTCGTCTCATCATGCCGGGTCCAATCTGTCGGATGGCTTCAACCATGCCATTGCCCTTGCATCTTTCGCACGCGGCTGACTTGGCTTTTTCTTTGCCTCCGGAACCTTTGCACTGCCCACATAGAACCTGCTTGTTGGCAGCGAACTTGACTGTCTTGCCCTTGTATAGCTCTTCTAGAGTGACCTTGTATTCTTGTTCCTCGTCGGGACCCCGTCTCGGCCGTTGCGGTCCACCCGGTCCGCCGGGTGCGCCCATGTTGAAGCCAAACATTTGCGACAGGATGTCGTTCAGGTCGACTTCAGGGCCGCCAGGACCTCCGCCACGAGAGGGATCAAATGCGGCCATGCCGTGGGTATCGTAAAGGTGTCGCTTCTGCTCATCGCTCAGAATCTCGTACGCTTGGGTAATTTCCTTGAACTTGACTTCGGATTCTTGTCGCTGCTCCTCGGGGACCTTGTCGGGGTGGTATTTCAGAGCGGCCTAAAAGGATATCAAGGTCAGCCCATACATGGCGTCGGTTCATGGATCATTTGCCATCTCCAAGAGGCCTAATCTGCGAAACGTACCTTACGATAAGCCTTCTTGATCTGCTCTTGGGATGCACCCTGGTCAATGGAGAGAAGACCTATTACAGCAGAATTGGTGAGCAAACAAAGCAACTTTTTTTAACGAATGTATTGCTCTTTGGAACAGGGAAACTGCAGAGTAAGGCACACGTACCATAGAGGTCAATCTCCTCCTCGCCCATAGATCCAAACATTTTGCAGGACTCGTGGGTTTGAAGCTGGAGAGAGAAGAATTCAGTCTGCAGCCCAACGGTGTGGAGTCAACCGAGAGAGACGACGACCGCGAGAACAACCAAAAATCTTTCGAGCGCGTCGGGCGCGCTGTGCGGGGCTGCAGTGGGTGCATGTACACTGGTACAAGTATGTATGTACCTTACAGCGCTGCACACGCAGATGCAGAATACGCAGTACATATACAGTTGGGTACAGTACAAAGTATAGATATAGGACACGCAGCGAGAGAACAGGCTCTTCATACTCCGAAAATACTCTATTTCACTAGTCGGGTACCTCAGAATATGCATTCATCACAAGCACCATGTGTATTTGATACATAGCCGTTGACTCTCATGGCGCCGTCGTCGGAGCAGCAGGTGGAGGCCACATGGCCTATCGATAAGAGATATAGATTCTAGCGAAAGCAGTACATAGCGTACATAGCACTGAGCAGCATCCTTTCTCAACAACTCAACCGCCGCCGGCCAGCTCAGTCAGACCGGTCAGCTATATAGCGGCTGATCGGACTCGACTTGAACTGCTGCAGAAAATTGCCACATTATGCTTCTATTTTCCAGGGCGACGTCGCGGCCGAGCACTAGGACGCTCTCGACATCGGCTTATACGTCCTCAACCTCATTGTTGTGCCATCACCACACGGCCAGATGGACTCCAATATGCTCAAGGTCACGAAGCTACCACAAAGCTCAGAGACCTTCAGAACCCGTAACCGCCGCGTCTGGCCTCACAGCATTGGCACACAGGAACAAGGCCCTCGAGAAAAAGGATGTGGGAAGATCTGCCAGAGCCGAGAGTATGATTTTGGGCCAGGACCGGCGCCTTCCCATACGAGCTCGGTTCGCTCCGTCTCCGACTGGTTATCTCCATGTAGGCTCTCTAAGAACCGCACTGTTCAGCTACTTGGCGGCAAAAGCATCCAAGGGCGGCGCCTTTATCTTGCGTCTCGAAGACACTGACCAGGTGCGGCAGCGAGATACGAACCGAGCTTTGTTTGTTTCAAGCAGACAACGTTAACCAGACATGTATAGAAACGCTTGGTCCATGACTCAGAGAACAGACTAATCCAGGAGCTCAAGTGGGCAGGGCTGCAATGGGACGAAGGGCCTGATTGTGGCGGCCCGTACGGCCCGTACAAACAAGTGCGCTTGCCTCAATGTTGTCCCGCGGACTTGAAGTGGATTTTATACAGCTCGTACTGACTTCGCTACTAGTCGTTAAGGCTTGATATCTACGAATCACACGTTCAGACACTGCTTGACCGCGGCCACGCCTATCGTTGTTTCTGTACCTCGGAACAGCTGGAAAATCAAAAACGGGAGCTGCACGAGGCAGGCAAGTCCACCGCATATCCTGGGACATGCCGTGCTGTTGATACCGCCGAAGCAGACATGCGTGCTAGCAGAGGAGATGCCCATGTCGTGCGATTAAAAGGTGATACCTTTGGGAGGCCAAAGTTCTACGATGCCGTCTACGGCCCCTTCCAGAAAGCCCACGCGGAAGAGGATTTTGTGCTCCTCAAGTCTGACGGCTTTCCCACTTATCACCTGGCCTGTGTGGTGGATGACCATCTGATGAAGATCACGCATGTTATTCGCGGGGAAGTGAGTGCGCCCAAAAACAAATACGCGACATATCATCAGGAACGATATCAGACATCCGTTACCACATGACTTGGTCGCTTTTTTCGGGTTCTGTTTGGCTAACGCATGCATGCAGGAGTGGCTGATTTCCACGCCCAAGCACCTGGCTTTATATCAAGCATTTGGCTGGGAGCCGCCCACATTTGCCCATGTAGGGCTGTTGTCCAATCCAGATGGGACCAAACTGAGCAAAAGGGACGATAGCGTCGATATTTCCACGTATCGAGACAAACACGTCTTTCCCGTGGCCCTGTTGAACTGGGTTGGCAACCTGGGCTCGTCCTTCAAGTCCGTTTCTTATCCTCTTCTGAAAATCTCAGATTTGGTCAATGCTGTATGTCACGGAGTCACCCGCCAACATTCCCATTTTCAAACAAGCGCGGCAAAAGGAAATCAATCCGTATGCTGATGGCCTCTTTCAAATCACAGTTCACGTTCCACTTCACCCGCGGTGCCATCAAGCTTAATGCTAAGAAGCTCGACCACATTCAAGACCAGTATCGAAACGCGTTGCTCAGGGCAACCGATCCGCAAACCCATGGAAATGAGTTGAAAGAGTGCATGATTCGCGAGTACATCACTAAACCTGTGCTTCAAGAATTGCGCTTAGTGACAAATGGGCAGAGCGAGAAGATGCAACTACTACCGGAGTCATGGCGCGATGAGCTCATCCTCGTTCCCGCCTTATCCGACCTCGAAAGCAGTAGCGCTGAAGAATACATTTTCGGTATTGCTGGAACCGCACGCGGGGGCTATATGACCGTCGATTCGCTCCTGCAGCGCCATCCCTACCTCGCCTGGCAAGTGCCTGAGAATATGTACACTCAGTCCCTCGCCTCATACACGCCTGATCAACGCGTCATTCAAGCACTAGA
The DNA here is from genome assembly GCA_029405325.1 of Claviceps purpurea. Taxonomy (NCBI): domain Eukaryota; kingdom Fungi; phylum Ascomycota; class Sordariomycetes; order Hypocreales; family Clavicipitaceae; genus Claviceps; species Claviceps purpurea. Next base: position 2,950,233 of record CM055782.1, on the reverse strand, counting down.
GGGGGTTCTTGAGAAGCATGAATTGTGGGAGTACGATGACCAAGGCAAATTACACATTACGAACGCAGTCCGGACCGCCCTCGAGAATGAGAGCATTGACAAGCTACAAGTGTACAACACGCTGCGTCTGATCGGGGCAGGTAGACACGACGTAGCTTCGCAAAGCAGTGAAAATATGTTTATGAGTCTGGGGCGCGATGAGTGGCAGCGCCGCACGGATATCGTCAAGAAATTACTTCGTGGTGGCAATGATACTTGAGGTTGACGAGACACCCATGACTCTGCGGCTCTGATTTTGACAACAAGGAAACTCGATTGTTTTGATGCATTATATGATTACGGTTCAAAGGTCTTGGCTACTACCTACGACTCTCAGTACAGAGGTTGATTAAGCGGAAGACGAGTCGCAATGACTGAACTTTGTAGAGTGTACGATGCACGGGAATTCTAGATAATTGTACATATGATTCTACTTGTATAGCATGATATAACATTCAATGAGTGCTCATCAAGAGGAAGATGATAAAATTGTCATGTTGTTCCTCAGCGTGAAGGTCGCCAGGAACCAAAAGCATATTCGACCCGACGTTGAACAGAAAGACACGTAGATGCGTTCCACAACTCTAACCCCCCCCCCCCCCCCCCCTCAGCGTGGAATTGACAGAATATAGAATCACGCGGTAGTACGACTAGAAAAGCAATTTCTTGAAAGTCTCGAATGTGAACATGTATTTTGAGCTCAACGCACCTTAGACTCAATATCCGGCGCCTTGCATCGTGCGACGAGTAATACGCTCTAACACAACACTGCATATACAAGAGCACCCTTGCCTCGACATGTTTTTTTTGGTCTTTCATGTGAAAGCTGCAGCCATTTTCCACGTCGGTAACCCTTCTAAAACAATGCTGCGGTGATACATCCATGCATGCTCAGTGCTGTGATACGTGCAGCACGAGGTGGCTGCTTACCATGTGCCATGTGGTGCCATGCTTTTGCTACTTTGAAGCCAAGCAAGTATCCATGACTAATTGTGAAGCCGAAGCAGTCAAGAGAAGAAGATGAAAGAGCATGTGGACAGTGAAAAACGTGTTTCAGAGGTGCTGGCAATCAAAGGGTGAGCACATTATATCGTAGATATCGTGGAGGATCGAGGATAAAGGTCTTGGAAGACACATCTTATTGCCGATAGACATATTCATCTATAGCAAACAACAATAGTTAGACAAAATACAACTTTACATGGATATCACGGTCATTTTCATCGAGATTATATTCTTATCAAGATATCTTCTTGTGTTGGCTACTAAGGTCAAGGGCTTGGATAGATAAGACAGTAAAATCCCCCATCTTCTGACTACCCAGGTCAGAAATTCGTTTCTAGTCCAGTATTCCGACTACTCAATGTAAGTGGCGCCTGCTAAGACGCAGATCTCTAGTCACACAGGGAGAGAATATGGATCAGGCGCGGTCATGTCAGTGGCATGGTCTACTTAATCTCCGACTTGCACGAACTTCGGCTTTCATAACCTTCTTGTCTTAGCACACTGATCGCAGCGGCGTTCAGTGTCTCTTCTACCAGAATCCTTGCTGATCTGCGATTGGACTTTGCAAAGATACAAAGCTTCACCATATCATCTATCCAGGCCCCTTGACCTCGCTAGTCAACAAAAGGAGGCATCATAACAAGAAGCTAAGCTCTTTTGTCGTACTAGTACTGTTGTGTTGCTGAACGCTGTCTTCTATTCGTTACACCTATTGTAACCAACAGCACGAAACCGAAAGAAATGCATAGGCTGTAGGGCAGGGCTGAGCGCATATGGTGATCGTTGACCCACCAGGGGATCAATAATACCAGGTAGTAAATGACAACGCTCATCGCTCGTGTATGTGGTTTTGGATCCATCAAGATCAATCCGGATCCTGGACGATTCTTTCTCGACCTTGAAAAATTATTCGATTAGACGTTAAGGTTCGAAGGGTAAATAAGAGTTCGATGTAATGCAGAGTGTGGGCGCTGAAAACATTGCGACCACGACGCAGGGTATATGGATATATATCTATAGTTCAAAAAGCCAAATCTGCAATTTTCGGTTAGTGCGTCAAATCTCAATGGCACCCGGCAAGTAATAGTGAGCAATTGCAACAATTGTAGTACTAGCACGAGAAACAATTGTACCGTTCAATTTCAAAGGAATTTTGCCACAAACCTCCATTTTGGCAACACTGGCCCCCTGTCTCTGGGCCAGACTTGTTGCACTTTGCACGGCCATTTCTAGGTCGTCTTGATCGCCGACAGTAATCATGTCTCCTCCAGGCATGTCCTCGTCTTCAATCTTCATTTTGAAGCGCCGCTTTAGCCCGAACTTGTCTGTTATCTTAGCAACAAAGTCGGGATATTCTATCGCAGTATCGATCATGATGTAACGAATGTCGGCAGCGTGGACTTTAACGCGCACGTGGCGTACTTCCGAGCTACTGTTTTTTTCGAGATATTGAGGTGATGTCACAGAAGGTAACGAGGGACGGCGGCCGTCTCTCGATATGCGTCCGTTGCTAACACCACTCCCTGGATATATATTATACAGCACGGCTCCATCGGCCTCACCCACTTCCTCGATCGGTCTGCTGGGACGTCGGTGCCCGTATGAGAAATCTCGTCTGTGAAACCCCTGTGATGATACAGAAGACGTGGCTGATATTCCTGCGTGGACGTCTTGCGGTGACGGCGACTTTTCATACTGGCGGTTCGAGCCCTGTGTTTGAATGCTAAGCGTTGCGGTCGTTGCCCTTGAACCATTGCGAAGAGAGCTTCCCCGGCTGTGTCGGACTGTTTCCGGAGGTGGTGTAGGCGGGGGCATGTTGCAATTGACAGGTATCTCCAGCAAATCTCGTTTGACGAGATTTGATGCGGCGAAAGAAGTACTGCTCACTGGCCGGCTATCCTTGGCCTCGGATTTTCTAGCCTGAGGTTGACAGTCAGTCGTCTGTCAAAGAAGGACATCTACAGCAAGCAAACAGCGTAATTCGACGCACATTCATCATCTCAAAGCCTGCGAATCCCGTAAAGGCATTGGACCCATCTGAAGCAGCGATAAGCTTAGCCTTGCCCAAGTAGTCCTTCGCCTTCAAATTTCGAACCTTGGCTTCATTGGGACGGTATATTACGCCCACGGGAATCGAGAAAACGGTGTATCCCTATATCTCGAAGAGTCAGCTGAGATCAGCGTTGTACCAACAGCGAAGAGCAAAGAATAAACTTCTTCAATCTTTTTTCTATTTCTCTTCCCTACCTTAGCCTCCTCACATATCGCCTCGTCAATAACATCATGTTCTTGTACAATCTTTTCTTTCGCAGCATAAAATAAATCATTCATACCGATGTCTCGTTGTTGTAGATTGATATAGCATAAACCGCGGTTGTAAAGTACTTCGCAGGAATACAGCCTGAATAATAGACCCAATTGTGCATAGTCGATGACGGTATTGCCTCGCAAATATTCGAGTGCGGCGTTGAAATTGATGAGTGCCTCGTTGTAATTGCCCAAGATGAAATTAGATACGCCTCGCTGGAAATGGGCAATGGCTAGATATCGGTCGAGAGAGATAGCTCGTTCATAGCACTCGACCTGTGATTATGTAAAAGTACTTCAGTTCCATATCCCGCGAGGTCAGAAGTTTTTTTTTGTTTGCTTTCGGTCCCGTAGCCGCAGACTTGCTAAGCCATGGCTACGCAGAGCACCGATGATGTAGTTCCTACTTACAGCTTTCTCGTGTTCACCCAATGTAGCGTGTATGACACCCATATTGAAGAGAATCTTGCTTGTATCACATATTTTTTCAAATTCCATCAACGCTTCACGGAAATCATTATTATTATATCGATCCAGGGCCGCGACCCATGTCTCAATTTCCTAGAGGGAGACCAAATGTTAGGAAACTAAGCCAGAATGCACTCTTCATGTCATGGCATGGATCACCCACCAGCTTCAATGACATGCTAGTCAATTTCTCCAACATACGCGCGTGATCGATGCGATGGGAGCTCTGAGAAGCAACAACACCGAATGCCCAGCTCCCTCAGACGGAAAATGTCGGCAGTGGTTTCTCTCGCCTCGTCTGCCAAGTATGTATGCTATTTTTTTAACGAACGGCTTGACAGTGTGAGACAAGCGTGTGGACGCAGTTGCTGCAGTCCCACACGCAGCGCCCAAAGATAGAGTACCTCCACGGAAGATGAGCTGAAGCAGCGGACGAATGGAGCCAGTCTTGGCAAATCGAAACGACCTAGGTAATATACGTAGTATTGGTCCCTGCTTGAATCTGGGCTGGCCCACCCGTGAATAGCGCGGGAAACGGCAGCAGGATGCGATAGGATGAGAAAGGCGAAAGTGGCGGCTGAAGGTGAAGATGCTCTCGACTCGTTGCTCTGTATTGCCGTAGCAGCCTCCCGGACATATCGCAGACATGAGACCGCAGCTTCAGAAACTGTTTACGGAGCTGCAGCAACTTGCAAGGCGTTGTTGCAGCTACACCGCGATTCTGGGGCGTGGAACGTGATGTTCGCGAGATCGATTCAATGTTGGACCGGGACACAGGATGGCATCCAATCAGCGCTATCGGTGCTCTGCTGGAGACCCTTCGGCGTTGTTTTGAGAGGCTGAAGAACAAGCCGCAATGGCTACCTAAAACACCAACGGGTGACGCGAAAAGACAAGAAGCTGAGCCAACTTTGGAAGAGAAGAGAAGAGATGGACGGATAACTGCTGCAGGTTGGGTGTGAGTGGATTTGGCGACGTGAATGGGCGCTCGGGGCTGGCCGGCCGAAGGGGTGCGGGCTCAGCGTCAAACCCAAAGTGTCCAACCCAAACTTGTCAAAACCCAAAAACCCAATCCCGATCCCAATATGATTCAAGTGCCTCCAAGCCGAGATGGCGCCGCCGGGATTGGGGATGATGGGACAAAGTATATCGAACAAGGACTACCTAGGTAGGTACCTAGTTCACGGTGTACCTCTTCCATCCCCTCCGCCTCTGTTCCCTGGGCGTTAGCCGCCAGTAGCAGTTCTGAATCAATCCATACGAACAAGTCTGTCGCTGTGGCCCCTTGAATCCTTGATCGATGCTTCGTTAGGACTGAGGGTACATCCGTGTGCGACAGAGACGACGCAGCATGAATTGCAACATGGAACCGCGCGCTGAGTTTCGATGGGGTGCGTGTTACATTGTAGTAGGGATGACGATGGGGAGGCGAAGGCGGGGCAGCATAGAGCAAAGCAGGGGTCATCAGCGGTGCAAGTTCACGGCCCTAGTGGAATCAGTCCTGTTGCCAGTGGAATTGGTCTTGATCGACGACACCAGCCATGACCGCCATGGGCTCGAGCCTTTCGTCAACGGATCAAAGCATGCATACCTAAGGTAGGTACGGAGTACATATGTACCTCCTAATAATAAATCTCTGGATCGTGCCGATACGCTCTTCCAGAAACCAAGCGTTGGCCAACTCGGAGGAAGCCGCTCAGCGCTGTCATGGGCCAAGTGACGCCATTGTGGGACGATTTCCGAAATTCCGATCTCCGATTTCGCGTTGGGCGCTTGACGTGGATTTTGGATACGGAGTACTCTAGGTAGGTACCTACCTAAGGTAATATGTATGTACATACATACATACATACATACATACACCATGTATGTAGGTACCTATGCACTTCGATTTTCAATTTCAACTTCAGTGTGTATCAGTAGGTATCAGGCACTTTCTTGAAGTTTCACCCTGTCGAGCCAGGAACGGGAGATGCAGTGTCACCCATACTCCGTAGAGGATGCCATTATGCAGCAGAGAGACAACACGCCTTGGGATGAGTGGAGAAGTTGCCGCGATACCTACATACCATTACCGCGTTATGTACTTTGTACAGAGTATGTGCTCCGTACGGACTCCGGAGTAAATACATATCTATGGTATGTATTCCGTAGAAGGAGCCATCATGAAGGCGCGTTGGACAAAGCGGCCCATTCTGCGTGTGCAACAGGTGCGATCTTGCTGTGTAACTTAATATTATGCATGGCCGCTTCAATTACGAAAAAGCGAGCAACTTATAAATCTCGAATCTCGAATTTCCACCTTCAAAGACAAACTTCTGGAGCTTCCCGCGACGCACCACGGTCCACCACTACAGTCTACGAATCATGATTGGCCGAGGCCCTGTGCTTTGGCGAGCACAAAGCCGCGGCGATGCATCCGCTTCCGCCCGAGCCGCCCGTGTTGGCAACGACATGCCAAGCCAAGGTCCCATCGATTGGCAGCTAACACGTCAGCTGAGAGCAAAGCATACGGAGTAATGTAGTAATCTGGATTGGCATGTCACGTCTACACGTAGGTATGTAGTCTCTGTCTGCCAATATTATCAGCTCATTTGTTTTCAGAGATGCGATTTTATCCTCCCACGGGCCGGCTAGCTAAGGTGGAGCAACAAGACAGGATCAAACAGGACTTTATGGACTCGTTGTAATTCACGTGGTGTCGGGAGGCAGCTACTCGCCATTACTGCTCCATTGACGGCTGATGTGTTGATATCTTTGGCGGTGCTTAATTCGTTCTTTCTTTGCATAGTACTTGGTCCAACTGGTATTGCCTTTCTTCTCCATGAACTACCAATCAAACCACGATTCGTTCCCACCTCGCGAGATTATTTATTTCCATTTGGCGGCGCAATGGGGCTTAAATCTAACTCTCATAGATCACATGGCTGCCATTTCAGTCATGACTCCTCCCCTTCTCTTCACTCTCATCTTTCCGGTAGCTCATATCGATTCATCAACCGATGGCTTTACAGAATGAGGGGAGACACTGCGTATAATCCATTCAGAGCATGCCTTTGCGGACTTCATCCTTGCGCTCCTCCCACAATGTCTTGCCTGTGCAAGAGCACACCGTCTTGTCATTATCCCAAGCGCCAGCGCTTCGGGCAACGACTCCAGCTATAGTGTTGGCATCGTTGATCAGCGGACCTGTCGTCTTGTCTTGCCGTGCTAGGACCATAGCATGCCCGATAATCTCCCAAATTTGGAATGGGCGGTCGACAAAGATACTCCCTCGGCCGTCTTCGCCAACATCTACCGTGCCTAGGATGCCTTTGGCGTCTGTCTCCCCTCCGGACCATACGGCTCCTGTTGACTCGGCGCCGTCCTTGAGATCCCCATATTCGCGAATGGTGGCGTAATATTTTCCGGGAACAAGTCCACGAACAGTTAGATCCACAAGACATCTCCCCGAGTTTACCTGCACAATTCGTGCTAGACCTCGAACCTTTCGGTCTTCGTGATCATCGGGCATTTCAGCTCCATCCGCGAAAGACTCAAGAATACTCACTGCGGCACCTTGTTTTCGATCACGAGTTAGTGAACATCTCACTCACTGGAACTATGCCAAGACTTCGCTGCAAATTTGCAAGTTCGTAGACTTATACGTACTGTCAGATGCGCCGGATCCTCGCAAAATGGCATCCCTGCCTGTCGATTGGATAGCCTCCACGATGGCTGATGGTGCAGCTACATGATAGCACGATTTCTCAGTAAAGCAGCACGCGGTGTGGTTTGAGCAAATGGTCCCTCCGTTGGCCCTATAACTTACCGGACCCATCGACCGAAATTAACTGATCAGTCAGGTTTCCTTGCACTTTCGTGATGCCGCCGAGCGAGTAGAGAGAATCCGAGACAGCCTTGATGCATCCATCACAAGACAGTGGAACGGCAAACACGCACTATGGTGACACATGTTTCATCAGAATTGGGTGTCAAGTGCGCGTATAAGCCGAGGGCCTATATTCAACGAAATAGACAGGTTTAATGAGAAACATGCAAGTGACAGTGGAGGGTGAGGCAAAGCCCACCCCATCTACAGTATAGCGTTCAACCCGTGTATGTTCTTGTCTGCAAATCGGAAAGGGGGATTTTCTCTCACCTGAAAAGAACCATCAGCAGTCATGATTTTATCCTGCACAGAGGCATTCGAGCCGAACAGACGTCTATTTAATTGGCACAGAGAGTTGCGCCGGTAAATCGGGGATGCTGATGTATTCTTGCTACTAGAGACATTTTATGTCAATCGCCTGAAACGATTTGAAATCCACCCAACCCGGCCGACGGGGAAGGGGCTACAACGACGACCGGGGCTTGGCGCCACAACGGCAACATCAGGTGACCACTGACGCGCAATTGAAGACGACTTCCTGCTGAGTCAGCCAGTACCTGCGTGAAACTTTCCCTCGCTCATGAAAGGACGAACCACATCTGATGAACGGCGACATCATATCGCATTATCGCTGAAAGTCCGGGACAGATTTTGCGCCGCCAATTGCTCGTAGCGATCCAATCGAATAGTGAGGGGTGTTCTGTTCATCTATTCAGGTCGTTCAGCATGTCTCAGACTGTCGGACTGGTACGTTGAAACTTTCCCGCGAGAGCTTCTGGCATTAAACAGCCGCCGACTTTTGAAAAAGCCCGTCTCCTGACCCAGTCTCCTTCAGACTCGCCTCGCATACTCGCGCGTATGGCACCACGTCTCAGCATCAGCCCTTCACCCGACACTCGCCACCAAACCCAATGCCACTCCGCCCTCTCTCGGCCGACTGGCCTCGCGAATCGCCGTCATCCTGATGGGCAAGAACAAGCCCATCTTCGATCCATCCACCGACTGCGGAGACTACGTCGTCGTGACCAACTGCGCCGCTCTGTACACGACGGGGAAAAAACTATGGCGTAAGAAATACTATCGACACAACACGCGGCCAGGAAGTCTGAAGACGGTGACGATGGATGTACTCATGGAGAAGCATGGTGGTAGCGAGGTCCTGCGCAAGGCCGTAAGCGGCATGCTGCCCAAGAATAGACTGCGCGACAAGAGACTTGCGCGGTTGAAGGCATTTGAAGGTGACGCTCATCCGTACAAGCAGAATCTGGTGCGGTTCGGCGGCGTGGTCGTGGGTAGTGAAGGGTGGGAGAAGGCTGTGGAAAACATTCGAGAGAATAATAAGCAGCGGTTATGAAGTGCTGAAAACGAAAATAGACTACCATGAGCTGTGAACTACTTGTACTTTTTAGGGGGCTTTCTTTTTTTCTCTTTTTTCTTTTGGCGCACCAAGGCCAGCCTGCGACGGGCAGCACGTTGCCTTTTACATATGGCAACACTATCATCAATTTCACAATGTTCAAAACATACTTATCCTTGGCTTAATTGGTTACGCCACAGTGATGGCCTAGCTATGTTTTCACCACAAAAGTTTCGCTCGGGGAGAGTACACAAGTAAGCGTCACATTTCCATTCGATCTACCAGCCCCCTCAGGCATGTGAGTTGAGCTTATGTCCATGTACATAACGCACGATGAGCTATATCACCTCTTCATCCCTCCTCATCGCACATACGCACAGTCCTACGAAGTGCAGCGGAATGCTATGTATATGTCTATGTCTGTACACCTTTAGGCCATGACAGGAACCGCAAGCAATGTTTGGCAGCACTACGCGCTGCAGGTTTTCCCAAAAAACTTACATGAATCACGGCTCAACCTTGTGGCGAGAAACCTCGCATTTAATGAGGCCATTCGGGGAAGTTTGAGGGACGTACACCTCGGCATCAGCGCCAAGGTTTTTGAGGCCCTTGTGCCAGCTCAAATCTACGTCGTGGTTCGCAATCAAGGATTGTCAATAAGAGAGATAGGGATTGCAATCATATCTCTAGGGGGAAGATGGACAAACAAGAAGCAGAAGAAGAAAAAGAGCGTACCAAGTTCGAAGTTGTGCTTATTTGGTAGTGAATAGGCAACACTCTCTGTATCAGGGACAGCCTCGAGAATCTGCTCGCTCATCTTGTACATCGTGTTTTGAACACTAGCACTGTCGTCTTGGGCAAAGAGCTTGAGCGTGATTTCTCGAGCAGCTTCCCAGGCCTTGTCGAATCTGGGCGTGTCGTGCTCGACAGCCTCGAGGTCGGCCAAGGTGCTCCACTTCCAGCTTGCGTCTACGTCGGTGGCCAAGATGCGATCCCAGGTCTCGGGCAGGGTGGTGTACTCGTCGCGAATGAATCCGTGGAAGGCGGAGCCGGTTGTTTTGAGCACGGAGAGTCCCGCGATGGTGCTGGTGATGTCAATGCCGTGCTGGCGGCTGATACGGGCCTGGACGTTGCGCGTCTCGCCGGCATCCTTGATGAAGCTGTGGGGATGAGGCTTCCCGTCGACATCCATCCGGTTCCATCTGTGGGTGACGATGTTGACGTTGGCCACATGGATGTGGCTGTACTGCTGGATAAAGTGATTGCCCAGGATAGAGGCAAACCGCTCCGGTGGATTGACGGGATGCTGCTTGGCGGTGATGAAGATGGTGTTCTTAATGGAGTCGGTGGCCACCACGACACTGTTGTCGGCGTGGGTATAGGAACTCTCAATGTCACCTTCGAGGAGGCAGCAGACGGTCATCTCGGTGACATTCTGAAGGTCGGTTGCCTCGTCACGGTCGACTTTGAGAAGACGGACATTGTCCTTTCCATAGCGGGCCGCGGACACATACGGCATGATTGGGCTTCGTCTCTGGGCTGTAGCCTGTGTGTGTTCGAGAAAGGGAAAACGAACCAAACTTGGGATCTGCGTACATAGATAGGTATGTATCGCAGCGTGATCGCGGGGGCTACATGAGTCTTATGTACCCATTGGCACGTTTCAAGACGCGCAGCGACGGGGTGCCCATTGATGCTGCCGGCCGGCTCGCTCCCCCAATGAGGCGGCCCAGGTACCGCGTGGCTTGCATATGATCGCATCGATACCGCCGAATTCCCAGCTGCATTTCGGACGCTTGCGGTGCTTCGCCATAGTCGCGGCGGTTGCGATAAGCACCGTCAGTCTTCGGGGCCAGTGATGAGGTCCAGTCTCCATGAATGAAATGCATTTCACAGGGTCACTATGCGGCATCAGTTGCTTCCTATTAGATGTCAATAGCCTGCGCCCGGGGATAGAAGCCATCATCATCCGGAGAAGGCTGCGTCCTGCGTCTTTTTTGTGAGGGCCGGCTGCGGCTGTACGGTCCAGGCAGTGGCAGGCAGCTGGCAGCCCGCACACTTTTACTGTACTTTAGCGTCCGCATCGCCAGCCCGCCTTCAGTCGTCATTTCCGTGGACCTTGTCCGCGTATCGTAGGCCTCCTGTCTCCGGCACCTTCAACTACGTCCAGCCGCTCAGTTACGGGAACTTCGCTTTCTGGCCTAGGCGATCCAACGTGTGTTGCTGATATCGACAAGCGCCGGCAGGTCTGCGGCCGTGTGACGGTTGACCGGTCCTACGTACCAACGTCGAGACGCAATTTCTGGCCAAATCTTGCTGCATTTCTGCGCCCACCCCTCTGCGACTCGTCTTACAATCATTCTGCCCGCTTTCGTGAATGATCGACTCCTCAAAATCCAAGCTTCCCAACCGCGTTCGACGGCCGAGGCGCAGGCTCAAGCCCGTTTGGCGAGCATTCGAGACACCCGACCGGCTTGCTTGCTCCAATGCGCCAAAGTCAATCGGCGGATAAAGGCCAGACACAACTGCAATCTTAGCATTGCCTCCGACCCTGCAACTCAAACATTCTGACCCAATCGCAGAACTCGAATGCAAAGTTATAATATCAGGGTGCGGCCCAAGTTGGCAGAAAGGTCACTCGTCCTCACCTAGGTGCTGTCTCGACGTCCCCGTCGGGCCGCTCAACGATGCCTAGCCAACCACCCCAACACAATGTACAGCATTCATATCACCAGAATGCCTCTCAAGGCGGTCGGACCAGCTTGGATCGCGATGGAGGCGTACTTCAGCCTTCGAATGCCACTTCGAATCGACTTGCTGCGGCGGCTTCGGTGGTTTCCTTTGCCCCCCGGGGCAGCAGTCTGAATCCCACGATTGGCCCTGGAAGCTTCAGCTCCGAGCTTCGCAGTCAAATGTTGTCAAGCCGCGCAGGAAGTAAGATAGACGTGGGATCAACGTACACGGGGGGCATCACGGACAAAGTGGACCAAAGCGGTGCGGCTCCAGCCACGCAACAGACATTGTATGGTCTGAGGGAAAAGCTGAACCGAGAAATGAAAATCAAGGAAGGAAGTGAGAATATGCTCGAAGCGCTGAACATAAAAAAGGCAAAGCAGACCAAGGAACAACGCCAGAGAGTCGAGGCCGAACTGAGCGCCAGTAACAACAGGATAAAAGAGTTGCGGCAGAGGATATCAGATACGCAACGAACGAAACCAGCGCCCCCAACCACTCCCACCAGAACCCGGACGCAGGACACAGTGCCGCATGCGACTATAAATGGCCTACGCTCTCCTCCGAGCATAACAAGGTCTATTACTGGATCAGAGGATGCCGACGAAATTGCTGAAAGCCCAACATTTGCACTCGCAGAATTGCTCCAGGCGCTTGAAGTGGAGGGCATGACCCCAGAGTACTATGTTAGCAGAGCAAATCAGCTCGTCGAGCTTTTCAAACGCCATCCTGCGCTCAAGTACGATTTGGTGTGGGCCATTTTTGGACTTCGAATGCAGATGATGTTGCTCAGCGAGAGCCGAGAAGTTGTGGCAGCCGGCTATCGCGTGGCTCGCTATGCCATTTCAGACGCCCCATCCATCAAGAGAATTCGAAGTTTCAATACCGATTTCTTGGTCATTCGATCTCTGAACAATTATCGCAAGGCTGATGTCGAGAGGGAACAAGCTCTCAAGTTTGTACGCGCATTTCTCGATGTGAAAGACGGTATCAAGGAAGTGTCCCGAGCTGTCGTGCGAACCATTGTGGCAGTGGCAGAGCAGGGGGGAGACAGGAGGCCAGGTATACAACCGGCCGATCAAAGTCTCGATCGACTCTGTCCCATTTGTGTGGAAACACTCGCCGAGATACTCGTTCGGGACCCGCCACTGTTGATAGCATCTGGAGGTCTCGGCACGCTTTCCGAGGCGCTAGCGGAAGGAACCTACAAGTCTCCAGAGAGTTTGACCTCGGCCTTTTTGTACCTTCTGGATGCGCCGCAAAGACGCAAATACATCCTCCCAGGCTACGGATTGGACGGTGTCTTCACGGCATTTACTGACCAGTTGGCTGATGCGGCGGAAGGCATGCTGAAACAAAATTCACGCGCTGTTTCAGTGGCTATGAGATCGTGGTCCGGATTGATGACTTTAAGCATGTATAATTTTCGGCCGATTCGCTCTCTCATCGCAAGTATACTCTTCCCTAACCCTTCGATCCGAGAGACGGTCCTCGATTTGCTCTTTTCGTTGCTTCGCATCAAATCCCCGGCATGGGCGACATCCTTCTTAGCTGGACGACGTCTGACCACCTATGGCCGCGTGGCGAATATGAAGTCCGCTGCGACGCGAGATCGAAGTGCAGCTTTTGACATGGAGGAAGACTCGGGCGAACAAAGCTTCCTCGATCACTACACTGCTTTGCTTCTCGCCGTCTTGATCAAGGCCGAGCTTCTGGCGAGTTTGCTGCAAATAGCGCAAAGTGAAGAAGATGCCATGCTGAAACGCAAATCCACGCTACTAATAGGCGAAGTTCTGAAGCTGGCAAGCCGGCTGCTGCCGCCTTCTTGGAGCGCTGAACTGCAGCTGCTACCCGAGCTCTTCTCTGCGGCTGCCGAAGTCAGTAATGCAGACCACTTTAATGCCTCTAGCATCGTCTATCAGATCAGCAGCGTCAGCCGCACTCTTTATCGGAGTGCGCCATCAGAGTCCTTGGCTGGGGCCCTGCCTTCCAGCGACAGCATGCGGAATTCGGGACGACTCGACGATCAGCCAAGGCTGAGCAACGCTGGAGTCTCTTTCGACGACGCCACCTTCAGACAGCTGCTCATCGATTCCGGTGTGCTCAATAGTTCGAATTTTGCCAAGTGGAATTGGGAAATCATTATCAAAGTTATTGACGGACCTTTGCAAACCGGCAAACGCTTGGATGAGGCGATTAAAGCATCGAAATTCATGAAACGTCTGATGAGCTTCTACCGGCCCTTTAAATACAAGTTTGCCGAGGTAAAAAACACCAAGAATACACAGAAGTATGTCAAAGCCGGGTGTGCTTTGATGCATTCATTGCTGCAATCCCCCGAAGGCGTCAAATTCTTGGCGGATAGCAAGTTGCTCAGGCAAATTGCTGAGTGCCTTGCTCAGTGCGATCCGGTAAGTAGCTTCGCGGCAAGAAACTAATGACAAGAATGATTTCTATAATGATCTCACTTATCCTCATATGGGACCTCTTCCGAGCAGCAGAATTGATACTGATTGATACACGCACATGACATAGACAAGTGGCCTCACTGCTCAATATCCAATGTTCTCCAATGATCGGCTGACGGACACGCTTTGTGGCGGATACTTTCCGATGCTGGGCGTTCTAAGTAGCGAGCCGAAAGGGTTACTCTTGCTGGAACGATGGCGAATGTTCAACATGATGTACCACATAGCGGATTTCAAGCAGCGACCCGACCTCATCAAGCTTCTTCTCTCCAATTTTGACTACGGCCTACATGGCCATCCTCGAGTCTTGCTCTCCAAATCGCTGACCGCGGGCACCAAAGACATCCGAATTCATGCTACCAACGCGCTTCGAAAATGCACCATGGGCCCTGTCGCGGCCATGGGTGGTGATGGCGAATTGAGCGACTCAAAGTGGGCGATTCGACTTTTGGTCACTCAACTGTATGACCCAGAGATTGAAGTTTGTTCGACGGCCATAAAAATCTTGGAAAGCGCCTGCAACAAGAAGGTGTATCTAGAGTACATTGTCGAGTGCCGCCCTGCCCTGGATCATCTGGGTGAAATCGGTGCTCCTCTCTTGCTGCGGTTCTTGTCGACTTCTATCGGGTACCACTACCTGGACGGCTTGGATTACATCAGCAACGAGATGGATGACTGGTTCCTCGGTCGGAACGATTCTTATGTTGGCGTCATAGAGGCGAGTCTCGCACGAGCATTTCTCTCGGATCCAGATGACAGCAGCCATCGCATAAGCTTGTTTGACGGTACGGATACGGAGGCCGAGTTCCACGACAGTCACGTCCCGCCACATTTCTATCGAGAGCTGACCAGGACTCGGGAGGGATGCAAACTTTTGAGCGACAAGGGTCATTTTGAAGAGTTCGCCGCCACGATTCGCGAGCACGGCATGCAAAGCGAGGATCCAGAGCTCATCACCAAAGTCAAGGCATGTTTATGGGCTGTTGGAAATGTGGGATCGATGGAGCTTGGCGCTCCATTCCTGGAAGCTACCGATATCGTCGGCAACATTGTCCACATTGCCGAGACGCATGAAGTCATGAGTCTTCGTGGCACCGCCTTTTTCGTTCTGGGCCTGATATCTCGCTCCACACATGGTTTGGAGATGCTCTCAGAGCATGGCTGGGATGCCAACACGACGCCAATGGGCACCTCTCTGGGATTGTGCATACCAAACGATCTCAGCAAGTTGTTTTCGCTCAGCCCCTGGAAGCACGTCAATGCATCTTCGATTACGGTTCCAGAAACACAATGCACCATACAAGAGCAGCCAGCGGTCCAAAGAGCCAGGTCTCCCCTGGAATCATCCGAGGTGCCTCACACGCTGAACAATGAAGATGAGCTCAACGAACGCACAATGCAGCTCATCGTCGATCTCGGCAATGTGATCCTATACAAGAGGACGTTGATGGAACTACAACAGATCAAGCGACGGAAGCCATCTGCCTTTCGAAGCACAGATTTTTTCAAAAAGGTCATGGGCTTGATGGAATGGAACCACTACAGACTCGGCATCCGTCGGCTCGTGATTGACTTGTTCGAGAAGAACGTGATGCGCCAAATCGTGTTTGGTGATGACGATGACAGCGACAGCAGTAAGAGTGGTGGGAGTTGCGCAAGCAGCGAGGTGCATAGTCTCATGGCAGCCGAAGATGGTGGAGAGGATAGTTCTGGGGATGAAAGGACAGAAAGACAGAGGAGTGTCAGCGAGCCGGTCGAGATGCGGTCTGATCTGATACCGCCGCCATTGCGGGTGCAAAGATAACTTGAGGGGGCATTTTAGACCTGATGATGCTCTTGTTTCTTGAGAGAGCGATTCTCTAGCGATGGCTCGGCAGCATGGCTCTGGGCGCAGCAGTTCGAGGGATGGCGTATTTTTGTCACGAGCCATGTGCTTTTACCTATTTTCAGTTCATTTCATGTACTTTCTTCAACTTTCACAGGAAATACAGCCACGGCTTCTTGCGGCCTGGGCCTAGGAGTTTCCATTGTTGAGGTATTCTCTTCGTCTGGTGTCTAAGGGCACGACTATTTCGTGAAGCAGATCATGGCGCTATAATCATGGGCACATGGCGAGGGGATGGCGGGGACCCGGGATACACATTTAGAAGCATACAAGTAGCGTCCAGACGATTAGGAAGAGGATTTCACGAAGTCAACTCGCTCAATGCATGCTATAGATCAGGTAGATGGGGGGCTTACTAGTCGTAGCCTCGTAGGACAATTTGCAGAGTTCTTTTCCACGAATGCGAGTTCTCATTCGAGTTGTTCGAAAGATTGAAAGGAGTGAAGTCACCCGCCCCACCCAATTTTGTGTTCCCCGGGAACTCCCGCCGCCCGTCTCAGCGCGGGAGACTTGCTCATGATGCTTTGCACTTCGTATTGTAGCCCATGGATGCGACGACGGACAAGTTCTAGTCACTCACATCATCTTTTTACCATCCATCAAGCATTTTCGGACGATACAGTTCACCGTAGTCATGGTTCGTGGCAGGGTGCTGGTTATTGCAGGGTCTGATAGCTCTGGCGGCGCGTAAGTTGGCTCTCAAAGCATTAAGAGGTTATACCATTTGTCATGTGTGAGGCGTGGTGGAGATAGTCAAGAAGGGCGTGTGATGATGTTGCTTGCTGATCGGCGGTTGTGGGAGGACTTTGGCGACTCCGTGTCTTTACTGATTCTGTTTTACCTCCTTTTTGCGCTCGTTTTCCGCTCCAATATATAGGCTAACGTGACAACGGAACTTCTTGGATGCCTTGTCCAGAGGCTTGGAAGCTGATCAGAAAGTCCTTGCCGCACATGGATGCTATGCCATGACAGCGACCACGGCCTTGACCGCACAGAACACAACAGGAGTCAGGGCCGTACACGTCGTTCCCTCCAGCTTCGTGGAGGAGCAGATCGAGGCCTGCTTCGAGGATGTGGGCGTCGATGTCGTCAAAACAGGTTCGTGCGGTTTCCCCTTTTCAGTCGTTGCAGGAGTCCGGGTTGATGAAGGTGCTAGGTGCTAGCACTCGTGCCAGGCTGCCAGCGCTTCTGAGCCAAGACGAGAGCGTACGTCTCTCTCGAATGTGTAGGACTTGCTGAGAATTCGCGTCGCGCCCTTTTGTAGGCATGCTCGCCGCCGCGTCCACCATTGAGATGGTCGCAAGACAAGTCGTCAAGCATTCCGTGTCCTCGCTCGTCGTCGATCCTGTACGTTATCTCGACACACTTGATTGCTTGCGTGGTTGCTGCCGCCCAAACTCCTCTAACATCTCGTTTTCTGTTTCCTTTTTTCTGCCAAAAGATCTTTGGCCGCCCTTCCTTCACTAATACAATCTCTGCTGGCTGAAGGTAATGGTTTCCACGTCGGGGGCTCAGCTGCTCCCTCACGAAGCCATACATGAGCTTTCACGCCATCTACTGCCCCTGACGATGGTATTAACTCCCAACATCCCCGAAGCCAAGCTCATTCTAGCAGAAAACGGTGCTTCTCCCTCAGTATACGACAACCCACAAAGCGTGGCTGATGTGGAAAACATGGGCCGACAAATTCAGGCTCTGGGTCCGAAATGGGTACTTGTTAAAGGTGGTCATTTGCCTTTCCGATCCGACATGACTGTCGCGCAGGTGGATGACGATAAGCACGTCGTGGTAGATGTGCTGGTTGGTCCGGATGGGCAGGTACTGCGTGTCGAAAGCCCCTATCAGGCAAGTAACAGTACCCATGGCACGGGATGTTCACTGGCTTGTAAGTAATCGACCTATGTGAAAATAGCGTCCACGAGCTGAATTGGCTTGTATAAGTTTTTTGGCTAGACGACTAACATCGGGGGTTCTCCCCTTATTTCCCTGCTCTTAGCGGCCATATCTGCCGGCATAGCTCAAGGTGTCAATATCCCCAGCGCAGTCCGTTCTGCATGTCGATACATTGAAGCTGGTATCCGAACGGCACCAAGTCTCGGTCGTGGAAATGGGCCACTCAACCACTTCCACTCGATGCAAACTCTTCCTTTCTCACCGTAAGCACATTACCGATAACCAACGAAGTGTTGATGTATTCGGACTCGGCGTCCTAACAATGCGAATCATCAGAGGCTACTTTGTCGAATATCTTCTCTGCCGTCCCGACGTTGAGCACGTATGGAGGCAATACGTCCATCACCCCTTCGTCATGGCCCTCGGTGACGGAAGTCTGCCACTAGACTCTTTCAAGGGGTACATTATTCAGGATTACCTCTACTTGGTAAGTTTACACTAGTTTATCAAGGCGCTCCTCAAGAGCCAAAGGCGTGATGACATACGGACGGCCCGCTGACTAGGCGGCTCGTTTTCTTTGCTTATAGGTACACTATTCTCGCGCAAACGCTCTGGCGGCGTATAAAGCAAAGAATGTCGAAGAAATAACGAGGGTAAATATGATTCCAAAAGCATACCACGAGCGGGAAGAGTTAAGACCTCTCTTTGGTGCCGGTATACGTACTGATGTCACTGTATGGTGGCTGGGATAGTCCAATGCGATAGTAGGACACGTCATGCGTGAGATGCAGCTTCACGTCAACTACTGCCAGACTTTTGGCATATCCGAGGCCGAGATTCGAGCTACAGAAGAGAAGCAAGGTGTGTTGTATCCATTCCCCTTTGTCATAAGTCTCAATTTATTGCTTTTTGCCCTTCTTGATATCTTGTATCACTTCACTTCACTTCATGTAGTTTTCTCTGCAACCCCCTCATCTTGGGGTCTTCTGTCTTTTCTGGTTGTACCAAACTACACGGGTGGCTGAAACTGATTCTCCCGCCTTCTTCGCGACACAGCATGCACCGCATACACCCGCTACGTACTAGAGGTCGGTCAAAGCGAAGATTGGCTGGCACTGCAAATGGCCCTCGCCCCGTGCCTACTCGGCTACGGCGCCGTCGCCAAGATGCTCCATGCCCACGAGTCGACTCGTCGCGGCGCGGAGAACGTCTACTGGCCGTGGATACAGAACTACCTCGCCGACGACTACGTCCAAGCTGTCAGACTAGGCTCAGGTAACTATCCCCTAGACGAAAAGAAAGTCACAAATCAGGATGTCCCATTTTCGCCAAAAAAATGAACATGCAGCTAATCAAATGCCCCGAAATTCGGGAATGGTATAACCGCAGAACTACTAGAAAAGCACATGCAACTCCAATCACCCACTCGCATTGAAGAACTAGTCAAAATCTTTATACACGCAACGAAGGTTTGTTTACTTCCTCCTACTCCCTTATTTGTTTCCCATTCCCCCCCCCCCCTTTTTCCTGTTTTTGGACATTCGTTCCAAAACTCTTTCCAGAGTGATGTTTCGCTTTCCTTTCCCCTTCAGTGGTATCATGTGGCTAACGCACCAGGGGAAAGATGGAGATTGGATTCTGGGAGATGTTTCCTCACGCTATTTGACAGACCGCAGGGAGGAAAGTCGCTGAGTTGCGGATATTTTTACATGTCATCACAGCTCGGCAGGAGCGTCTTCGAAAGCATCCATATGTAGTATTCACTGCTAGTCAGAAGTCTCCAGAGTAGCAAGAGATACTCATTTGGAAGATGGAGCGAGCGGAGTAGTAGAACAAGTGGGGATATCGCTACAATTACAAACGTACATAATGGATGGTTGGGGCTGGGACTTAATTATAGTCTATAGATATGTATCATGTGTGTGTGCTGTCAGGAAGCTTGCCTTGTATCGTGGCCGGGCGGCGGGACTGCATTTATGCCTCAAGGTCCATGGCTGATCGAGATTATATTCGTGGCAGCGGCTGTGTTGCCACCTATGAATAAAATGCGCTATTATTGAGATCAACATTCACTCACACGAAAGCATTGAGCTCTGTATCATCATTACATGTACCGGAGGTGATTTCACAAAATTGATCTGCTCCAAGTATAATTGCCACTCATTGCGGTTATCGATAGTTACAACATGTCTCATCTCTGATTTCTCTTGTCGTCGTGAAATAATAATACGTATACACATTCATCTTATACTCGTAGCACATATGTGGCTCGACGGCCACCACCTCGCATCTCAGATGACACCCCTTTCAGCGTCCGATACCACCCCCTAAAACAGCCTCTGCCCGCCGAAGCTCCTCTCCATCCGACATCATCTGCCTCAAATCCTGCTCAGAAGGCATCTTGGGCACTTCGGCCGAGGGAACCTCTGAGGCTACATGGGGGGAGGATACGGACTGAAGGCGCTGCCTGGCACGCGTGACTTTACCAGACTGCTGTTTGACCCAGGACGAAACTGTGCGTAATCGGAGCGGCGCGTCCTCAGGTACATCGCTTTGATACGTGTCTCGTTGAGAACGCTCGCTGTGGAGATGGGCGCTGTCGCGCTGTGCCACGGGCAATGGTGCGTTGATGGTGGTCACGACCCCGGCAGAGGAATGGTGGTTGTTGTTCGAGTGGTGCGTGCCATTCAGTATGTCATTGAGATCATGGTTCTCATAACTGTTGTTGTTATTGTTGTTGCTCATGGACAGGCCGTCTCCGAAGCTGGACGAAAGGGACGACATGTCGCTGGCATGGGATCGTTTTTGTTGGTCCCCGCCTGCGCCAAGAGCACCGTTGTTGTGCTGAGCCTCATTGGATGAGAGCGTTGGCTCTGGCAATTGAACTTTGCTTGGGGCAATATAGCTTTTTCTGACGATTTCCGTGTGGACCACAATGGCCGGTGCTTGGTTCGATTGTTGTTGAGCACCCATGGACGATGTCGACGCCACAGACGGGACCATCGTCCCCTTGGAGGGACCGGCGTGTGATGAATGATCCAGGTTGGTCCATCCGGTTTCTCTGCTGCGGATATGTCCCCTGACAATGGGGATTCGAGACAACGTCTTCGTTACCAAGCGCCTAGGCTTCGAGGCGGGTGACGAGTCTCTACTATGGGAAGACTGAGGCCGCATTCTTATATCTTGATTGCCTTGACGACGACGGCGCCTCGATGTTCGCCAGAAGAGCCAGCCTAAGAAACCGAGAATAATGAGTCCGACTATCATTGCTACTGTTCAGTCCAGCTCAAGATAGATCCACGACGGGAGATAGCTGGCCCACAAAAGAACTTACCGGTCGATCCGACGGCTATGAGGGCCTTTTCTGTCTTGTCATGCTGCCCATCAGTTTGCTCGTGCTCGGAATTGTGATCCCCGGGAGATTCGCCGTATCCCGTGCCGGGGACAACATTCGTCGGGGTAAGTGGGCGGGCAGCAGGCTCGCCTGGCCGCTCGGTAGGTTCTGCGTTGGACTCGATAGTAGATTGAATCTGTAGTACTTGTCCGGCATCTGTTGATGATAGAACGGAATTGGGCACTGTAATGATGCCGGTGAGTGCAGGAAACGAGCTTCCGATTGCCGTTGGCGGGCCAATATCTTGCGTCGTGAATGGTGGTAGTGTTCTCAGTTCTCCGTCTGCTGTCTGGCTGTTCCAAGTTGGAGTGTTACCGCGTGCGAGCTGGATAGGGTCTGCAATGTCCGCTTGCCAAGACTTCTATGCTTGTTGATTAGCATATCTTGATGTGACCACTCAAGCATTAGTTCTTAAACGAGGGGAAGGGAGGCGAATGTCTCATTCGCATAATGCAGAGAATGGCGTCTTACTAGCTTCCACGGGAGTTTAGATATTTGCGAACTATCCGAGTTGTCAGGACTTAAAGTTGGCGATGCCGTCAGTGGCGGCGGTGGCGGCGGAGGCGGCCCTTTCTGCTCTTGACCCATTGGCTGAGCGGCCAAATGCCCTGCTAAAGTTGGCGGTGGAGTATGCGACAGCAGAAGTGAAGTTCCGATGGCTCGGTCTGGATTTCGTGCTTGGACCGGTTTTCGCGTGAGCGTTCTTCTGTTGAACAGGTCTTCATCAGTCTCTTTGTGCTCGCCATCTTCCAAATCGAGATGGTCGCCGAGATTGTCCCCAACAAGCGGACGAGATGCGTCCCTGAACACTTCTCGTTGCGTAATCGGGGCAGGCTGTCGCTTGAACCCAAGACTTTGGCTCACGGCTGCACCGTCACTCCTTCTTTTCCTGTCCATGATGTGTTCCCTGCTTCGTCGTCGTGAATTGAAAGCTTTCCTGCCCAGTGCCTCGTCGCATTCCTCAATTCGAGTCCACTTGGTAGATTCCGTGGTCAAGGTGATGGTGGTTGGTGAAGTATCCGCCGCGGCATTACCATCACAGGATTCGGAGACGGGCACCATAGTCGAATGCTCGTCGCGGTTCTAAGATCAAAGCCAGTTGTTGTCCGACCACTTGCGCAACCACTCGCAGCTTAGTGAAGATAATCTCGAACTTTACTGGTCCATGGCTCGCCTTGAAAAGCGGAAACGAGTGTTTGATGAGAAAACGATGGCTTCGTGGAGTCGTCGAGAAGAGACATCAACAACGGGAACAGGTCGAATCCAAACGCAATAGCAGCTGTCTCGTGGCTGATAAAGTCACAAAAGAAATGGACAGCCCTGATGTAAATTGTAACGAAGGCAGTGAACCAGCTGACAAAGAAGGAGGCGGCGGGGACATGGAGAGGCTTATGAAAACGCCAGACCAGCATCTGGCGGCATGTCACTACTCGGTATGATCAAGACGGGGTCCAGGACGCTGGGGCATTCCCGATCCCTCGTTCGCAACTATGTGGACCGAACCGGACCGGCGTTCACTCAGGAAGAGGTCTGTGGACGCTTGGATCAGTCGCGGACTCGCGAAAACAACGTCGCGAGGATTCATGCCCCGGCGGCCCTACACCTGAAATAGATGGCAGTAGGCATTAGGTAGTTCATGGTCAAGCTGCTGAATTTAATTCATGAGAGTTCAGCGCTGAGAAAGATGGATAAGAAAAGAGTGAGCCACCGCAGTCCCCTGATGTCTGCGCATCACCGCGTGCATGTGCTGCGCCGAGAGCTGTCGACGGCCATCAAGTTCACGAGTCATCGTGTCTTGTGTGATCGTGTCTCGTGTGAAAGGGGCGCTTATTATGCGTCGCTGGCCTAGTCGCAGATGTCTAAACCGGCTCAGCCCCTGTTTCAGGGCGTAGAGGGCCGCTTCTTGATGTGTGGGCAGCCAGCACCAAGGAAGGATGGAAGGATGAATGGATGAATGCGCAAGTCGGTGGATGAAGAAGACTTGATGAAGAATTCTGCCTGTCCATACACACTTGTTCGGGAACAAGCCTACCGCCAAGGTGCTGGAGTTTGCACATGTCGCAGTTGGCGAACGCCGAAAGGCTACTGAGCCGGCTCAGGCATGGACTCATGACCACACATTTCAGGCACGCCACAAGGCCTTTTTCTTTGTTATTGTCATGTCGTTCCATGGTCTGGCAAGAACGAGGCTACGTAGTATGAGCCGCCCTTCATTCTCGTGCATTTCCACGGCGGGATGTAAAACACCATCCCTTTTAAAGCGCAAGATGACGGTCGTGGTCGTGAACTCGTGATGCGCTCTGTGCAGCTCGGTTATCGATAGCCGGCACTGCGAACGGACAACCAATCAAACGAGCAAGAGAAGTCGAATTGGGGGCCGAACGGAAGAAGGGACGAACGGGAAACGTTTATTAACTTCTGTGTTTGCATGTGACCGACAACTTTTCCGGCTGATATCGGGATGCAAAGGACGCAACGCTGAGCAGCCTGCGGCCTGCCGCAGAAGCGAGTGCCGGTAGCCAATTGAATGACGCACACATTGACTAGAACGCATATGGCCGCATGCATTCCTTTGACTTACAGACGTCTTTGATCTATGTGCTGCATGTTTAAATCGCCATGCAACCTTCCTTGCATCTCCTGCCTGAGACAGAGCGACTGAAGCTCACGCGGCCCGGGCCTTATCGTGATTCGTAGCTGACCATCGGACATGCGTGGAAGGGACGGAATTTTTTGGACTGATTTTCTGCGTGATTTTTTTTCCTTGCGAGGGAATCGGGACTGCCAGCCAGTGGGACGCGAGATAGGTATAGTCACACAGGAAGGGCGAAAAAAAAAACCAACACCACAAGTGCCAACCCGTAGCACCGCCTCGGCACTCATTTGTCAGACCATCAACCGTTCTTCGTGCATCGCAATAACCTCCCCGAAGCCTGCCTTAGTGCAGTTTGTCTGCCACAGCTTTTTGCTGGTGTCATTAGTTTCCACGCATCTTCAAGTCCTCGTCTGCGCGTAACCCAGCTTTCCGCGAGCTTTGACGCTATGGCGTCTTGTCCTCGAGCTCTGTCAGGCGTCGGCCTGACGAGTCAAATGGCACATCCAGCGCGCATCGCTTCCAGAGCCTACTCTACCGCAGTCCGGAGTCATGCCCTTCGCTTGCCGCAGCGGCCTGCCGTGTCCATGAAGCTCGCCGCGTCTGGCAGGATAGCTTTCCGCAGAGCCTACACTGACGAAGCACCCAAGCCAACCCCCGGCAAGTTGCGCAAGACTTTGAGGTGGGCATGGAGGTTTACCTACCTCTCCGCTGCTGGCCTGGTCGGCTACACGTTCATCACCATCTACCAAGATCGTCATCCTGAGCCACAATCTGAACCGGATCCCTCCAAAAAGACCCTGGTCATCTTAGGTGAGCTACATCGGCCTTCTTCTTGCTGTACAGCTGATAATCTAGTCGCTAACTTTGGGGGGAAACAGGAACTGGTTGGGGCTCCGTCGCTTTACTCAAGAAGCTGGATACCGAAAACTACAATGTCATTGTTGTGTCACCCCGAAATTACTTCTTGTTCACTCCTCTATTGCCCTCGTGTACCACTGGAACCATCGAGCACAGATCCATCATGGAGCCTGTTCGAGCCATTCTTCGACACAAAAAAGCCGCCGTCAAATTCTACGAGGCGGAGGCCTCTTCCATTGATCCCGAGCGAAAGGTGATCAAGATTGTCGACAACTCGGAAATCAAGGGCGCCATCTCAGAGACAGAAATTCCCTATGACATGCTCGTGGTTGGCGTCGGCGCTGAGAATGCAACATTTGGCATTCCCGGCGTGCGCGAAAACAGCTGTTTCCTTAAGGAAATCGACGATGCGCAGCGAATTCGCAAGAAGATCATGGACTGCGTCGAGACCGCCGCATTCAAGGACCAAACACCTGAGGAAGTGAACAGACTGATGCACATGGTCGTGGTTGGCGGCGGTCCTACAGGCGTCGAGTTCGCTGGTGAATTACAGGATTTCTTTGAAGAGGACATCAAGAAACTTGTGCCGGACATCAGTAATCGCTTCAGGGTCACGCTAATCGAAGCTTTGCCCAACGTCTTGCCATCCTTCTCCAAACAACTCATTGACTACACCGAAAACACACTCCGAGAAGAGAAGATTGATATCAAAACCAAAACCATGGTTAAGAGAGTGACTGAGACGACTGTCGAGGCGGAGATCTCGCGTCCAGATGGCGGTAAAGAACGAATCGAAATTCCCTACGGTCTATTGGTGTGGGCCACTGGAAATGCTGTTCGGCCCATTGTCAAGGACTTGATGTCACGTATTCCTGCCCAAAAGGATTCACGCCGCGGCCTAGCGGTGAATGAATACCTCGTTGTCCAGGGTGCCCGCGACATTTGGGCAATTGGTGATTGTGCTGTGGCCGGATATGCACCTACTGCCCAGGTGGCTTCTCAGGAGGGCAACTTCCTCGGACGCCTGTTCAACAACATGGCCAGGACTGAGAACCACGAGGCTCGCATCCAGGAGCTGAGCAGTCAGATGAACCTCCAGGCTGGCAACTCAGCCGACACAGCCCACGAAATCGAACGTCTGGAGAAACAGTTGCGAAAAATTAAGGACATTAAGCCTTTCAAGTACAGTCACCAAGGTAGTTTGGCCTACATTGGTAGCGAGAAGGCCGTCGCCGACGTCAGCTGGTGGAATGGTAACCTGGCTACGGGCGGCAGCCTGACATATCTCTTTTGGCGCAGTGCCTACTTGTCCATGTGCTTCAGCAGTGAGTTTTCTCCATCTATCGTCCCCACATGCTTGTTTTCGGTTGCTGTCTTGTCCAACTAACACGTTTTTGGTAGCACGCAACCGAGTCCTGGTCATTCTGGACTGGCTGAAGTCAAAGGCATTTGGTCGCGATGTGTCGCGAGAGTAGGGGTGGCTGTAAGCAAATTGGCATGCCCTATCTAGAGTTCCACGTGATGTAATACAATCTATATAGAGTAATATTTTCCTTTGTAGATAGAAATATTGAGCAATTTGGGGGGCATAATGGTGGTGTATATTTGACTAAAGAGCCTAGGTCACTCGAGGAGTGAGAAGGTAGAAAATATGTGCGTCTGGCTGGTAGGGCCGTCACGTGAGGCGGCTCCCAGCCCGAGCATGGCTTACTTCTCAACAAGAAAAAGCATTCTTTTCTTACTTGTATGCCAAATATTCTGGGGGGGACGTAACTGTTTGAAGTCAATCAGAGCTCGCGTTGCTATCTTTTGTCATCAGTGCTGTGTGCGTGAAAGGTGAAAGGTCGCTGAGTGACAATCAGTGAGCATAGTTATTAGTTCGTGTCATTCTGTATCGCAGCACATGCAACATGTCTATATCCAGCACTCTGTAGGCATTCAACGACTCAATGCACCTTCGAGTTATATGTGCTGTGCATGACCACACATGACTTATTCTGTCTTGAAGCGCATTTCGCTCGTGTTGGTTGCCTTGCATTTGGATCACATAAAGTTTACCAATATGTATACGTATGTCGTTGGCAAGGGGTCTTGGCCGACGCGCAGGTCGTAAATATAAATATCATGTGGCATGTGGCGCGTTTGTTTTTGTGTGTTGCCAATGCCATGCTCGTAAGCGTCCACGGCTTTGTAATGCTATGTACATAAAGAGCTGCGAAAGGCTCGCTCAAGACTGCCTAAGCTCAAATCTTTGAATCCCCAAAGAGACACCCAGACAGTGGCAAATTGATATGAAAGGGGTGAGATCTCGAGGTTGTTGTTGTTGTTGTTGTTTATTTAACACCGCCGCGTCCCAGTTTTGGGCATACTAGGGTGTGCAGGGCTAATCCCGGGTTCTTCTAAATACAAGCCAGTTTTCCCCAAAGAATATCCTGCATCTCGGTGGCCAAAGGCAGTTGTTTTCGGTGTGGGTTCAGGCGTCAGCGCCTTCCACCACGTGTGCTCGCGTGGGCACAAGTTGTGTCGTTAAAAGCGGAATTTTGCCAGAGGCACGGCTCCGCTACCAGAATTTCAGAAAGGTCTAGGTGACCAAGATGAGAGCGGCGTGCTGAACTCTCCAAAAGCACGCCGGTTGAAAACTCGAGGTGGGCAAACGCCGGTTTGATGGTGTCGTGGCTGGGAGGGGGGACGATGCCGCGGTCGTTGTCGATGTTGCTTGGATTTCATTTACGACCTCGAACCAGCAGGACGGTAGATGAACAGGCGCCGTCGACATCGGCGTCGACATCGAATGAAGTGGTGGTGCTGAGGGCGGCATTTTCGAGTTTTCCATTCGGAGGTGGACTGCTGTTAGGGCTACAGCAGGTTATACAGCCAAATCATAACAGAAGTGGGCGGACGTGGTCCGTGCACCGTTGCCGAGAAAATTGTGTAAAGGAGAGAGTTGTGAGATCTCGAGGAGAATGATTGGGTGAAAACATAGGGTAGGCACTGAATTGCATGGGTACCCCAGATGACCAATCACATGCAACGCCGACCCACCACAGAAAAAGGATTTTCAGTGTTCACACAAAAGGTAAATCCGGAGTGGAAAAATGAGGAAGGGGCCATGCCCAATAGCGATGAAGTAGGTACTGATGCGCAATCACAGGGGAAAAAAAAATCCGCGCACCCTCCACCCCAAACTTGCCTCCTGCAAACTTTGCACAACGCAACACATCTCACCCAACAATTTCTCTTCGCACACTCTGCCTTCACCAGTCCTGAGGCGTGTTTTTGTCAGACCCGAAAGCTGAACTTCTGTCCATAATTCTATCTCGTATCGTCTGTTGTTCTTTACGCCAGAACGAGTAAGGAGACGTCGGGTTTCCCAAAATCTAGCATCTGATCATGTCCAGCTACGGAGGTGGTCGCGGCGGCGGTGGTGGCTATGGAGGCTACAGCCGTGACAGAAGCGACAGAGGTGGAGGTGATCGAAACGGCTACGGCGGCGGCGGCGGCGGCTATGGAGGAGGGTGAGTTACCATGTCGAACTCCAGAGCGCGGGTTACTGTCATCTTTTTCTTTGGTGTAGCACGCGGAAGTTCAAAACCTCCCCCACGCATCTCATAGAATCTGATGGCCGCAAGCCCGGCTAATCACACATCCCACACGATGAAATCCAGTATCACTAACACAGAAGCAGCCGATCTGGAGGTTACAGCAGTGGTGGTGGTGGCGGCGGCTACGGTAATGGAGGCAGCAGCGGCTATGGCGGCGGCGGCAGCGGCGGCTATGGTGGTGGTTTCGGCGGTGGCCAAGGAGGCGGTTTCGGCGGCGGTGGTGATCGAATGAACAACCTGGGCTCTGGCCTACAAAGACAAGAATGGGGTACGTTGAGATTGCCTAGAGATGTTGCCGCCTCGCCACAGATGACAAGTTCAAGTGCTAATGTTCATCCACTAGATTTGTCTGCACTCCCAAAGTTCGAAAAGCATTTCTACAAGGAGGCCCCCGAAGTCACTAATCGATCTCCTGCTGAAGTCGAAGAGTTCCGCCGCAAGCATAAAATGACCATTGCTGGCAGCGACGTTCCCAAGCCTGTGGAAACGTTTGACGAGGCCGCGTTTCCCCGTTATGTGATGGACGAAGTCAAGGCCCAAGGATTCCCTGCGCCTACTGCCATCCAATCTCAGGGTTGGCCCATGGCTCTTTCTGGTCGTGATATGGTTGGTATTGCTGAGACAGGCTCCGGAAAGACACTCACCTACTGTCTGCCCTCAATCGTTCATATCAATGCTCAGCCCCTTCTGGCACCTGGCGATGGCCCAATCGTCCTCGTCCTTGCTCCTACTCGTGAGCTCGCTGTCCAAATTCAGCAGGAAATTACCAAGTTTGGCCGATCCTCACGCATCCGAAACACCTGCGTCTACGGTGGCGTTCCCAAAGGACCTCAGATTCGAGACTTGTCCCGAGGAGTCGAAGTTTGTATCGCCACTCCTGGCCGTCTGATTGATATGCTCGAGGCTGGCAAGACAAATCTGCGTCGTGTTACTTACCTCGTGCTCGACGAGGCCGATCGTATGCTTGACATGGGTTTTGAACCTCAGATCCGAAAGATTATCGAGCAAATTCGACCGGACAGACAGACACTCATGTGGTCTGCTACATGGCCGAAGGAGGTCCGAGCAATGGCCTCTGACTTCTTGACCGACTTTATTCAAGTCAACATTGGATCCATGGATCTGTCTGCCAATCACAGGATTACACAGATTGTCGAGGTCGTGAGCGAGAATGAGAAGCGTGACAAAATGATCCAGCACCTTGAGAAGACCATGGAAAACAAAGAAAACAAGATCCTCATCTTCGTCGGTACAAAGCGTGTAGCAGATGAAATTACTCGATTCCTTCGCCAGGATGGCTGGCCAGCACTCTGTCAGTTTTCCTCGCTAACACTACTTTACTTTCTTTGGCTTTTCCAAACTTGCTAACGTCTTTACCACAGCTATTCATGGAGACAAGCAACAGAATGAACGTGACTGGGTTCTTGACCAGTTCAAGACCGGAAAGAGCCCCATCATGGTAGCCACCGATGTGGCGTCCCGTGGTATTGGTTAGTATCATCATCGTCGTCCTCCTTCTCCTCCCCCCTCCCCCAACTATCTTCTGCAACTTCCGGCAACGCATTTGCTGTGCTTTACTCTTGATGTCTAGGGGCCATATCTTAATTGCGCGAACGTGCCTGATGTAAATCGTGTCTACTCGGTTCTCCAAGGCGTGGAGTCTTGATCCTCTATGTAGCTCTTTCGTTGCTACTGTGCTGGCATTTCCGCTCCCGTACCGTGTCTTCTCTTGTGGTACTGGTGTGGAAGTTGGCATGTCTTGACTAGCTCAAGCTGTCTCCCAAGGCTTCCTAACCCGAGAATCTGGTGATCCGAATCCACGAATCCCCCCGGAAAGGATTGGATGACATTATTGCACCCCAATTGGATTGCCCTGCTTTACCAGAGAGTAAAATTTCTTGTAGATGGCATACTATCTGGAGCCATCTCTGACGCATCAATGCGCTGGAACGTTGCTTCAAAAGAAGTTGTCATTTTCGCCTTGCTAACCTGTCCTGATGAAGACGTTCGCAACATTACCCATGTGTTGAACTACGACTATCCCAACAATTCAGAGGATTATATTCATCGAATTGGTCGTACTGGCCGAGCCGGTGCTAACGGAACTGCCATTACCTTCTTCACCACTGACAGTAAGTTGAAATACCTGTGTAACTTGTCAAAACTACTTGGCCGGGAATTCGCTAACATGCCACCAGACCAAAAGCAGGCTCGTGAGCTGGTCAACGTTCTGCAGGAAGCCAAGCAGCAAATTGATCCTCGCCTTGCCGAAATGGCGCGCTTTGGTGGAGGTGGTGGCAATCGCTACGGAGGCTGGGGACGTGGGCGCGGCGGTGGTGGTGGCGGCAGAGGTGGGTTTCGACGTCGCTGAGGGAGAAAATAAGAAAACCTTGGCAGCTTCACCAGGAGCTGACTCTGTCGTCTCAGCCAATGCCAATAATCAGCCGATGAGCAATCGACGGTGGTAAGAGGAATATTGAAAAAGAAGCTGGCCTAGAAGCGTCTTTCTACCTTCCTGTTCTTCCAGCTCTCCCCGCCCAGTTAGAGGTCTTCTATTACACAGCGTCGCCCTGACTTGTCTCCGAAAGTCAAGGAGAGGAGTCGAAAGAGTAAAAGACGAAAGAAAGCAATGGCGTTTGATAGAGGGGCACAGGACAGGGTAATTTTTTCCTTTTTTTATTTTTCTATTTTTTTGCATTTCATATTTAGACTTGAGCCGCGCAGATGTTGCGCACTCGCGATTTCATGCTCGTCTTGTTACGTGTTGATGATTTATTTTCTATCCATCGAATCTCTCGTGCTATTCGAATGGCTTTTGCAGTCTTCAGAGCGACTTCCTCTACGTCTATATTGGTACCGGCGGGTACTACTGCCGCACATGCATGTGTCGATGCAACTTGCCCGACGAACATGACCAAGAAGGAGTCGCGCTAGGAGTAGAGCATGGGCTCCTGCCGTTGTCCTATCTAGAACCGGCTGTTCTGTAGTTTTATATAGTAGAAGTAATGGGACATTTCGATACTCTGAGAAGTCGCAGTCTGCGTGGTTCTTGTGCAGATTATGTGGTAGTGCACGTGACCTTGATCGGTTGCCGCTTGCAGCCGCTATCTACATATGTATCCGTAGTGAGCAGTTGTGAGGCGGGAAAGCATAAAAGACAAATGCGAACCATCTACAGCCGTGCGAATTGTGCTGCGAGATCTTGATAACGCCGCCTATATTAGACATGTTTTAATGTTGGCTACGTTGGACATAATATTGGTCGACGACCGTCGATGCTTAACATTGTTATGTATTTCCATGGGAAGTCGCCTATACATATAACGCGGGGCAGACCCGTTCCTGGGCTACTATTTCCGGGTGGGCGCTACGCTGATTCCCGGTTGGTGTCCGGTCTGTCAGTGTACTATGTAGACGATATGTACCTAGATTGATAAGGAAAGCTGCACTCCTAGTATGTAGTTGGTAAGTCGATCGAGTTGATTAGTTACAGTGTCAATTCGTTAGTCAATTAAGTATGTACTTAGCCAATCAAGCAGGTCTATCAACCAGCCAGCCAAGTCAACCACATACCTACAGAGCAGTCCTTGAAGGAATTACAACAAGGGCCCCGTGATTTGAGGTGAAAGGCACCTGTGTGGTTGCAAAAAGCCAGGACCGAAAAACAGGGCCTTTGAATGAACCATTTTTCCAGACCCAGCCGAACGAGGAGACCGGCACCAGGGTGGCGAGAAGACAGTCGTGCAACGTCGATGGCAATCGCCACCGGGAAACAAGGGATTATTTACATGAAGTTCCATTTATTAGAGCGGCTCTAGGAAAAATCTTGAGTACATTTGAAATTGTCAAGAACTGGTCCAACTCTCCCAGGCGGTGTATACGTAATTACGTATCCCATTAGCGGTCCGTAGGCTCACTTCATGTCACTGACAGGGGGTTGACAGGGGACTGCACCCAATCACGTCGCAGCTTTACGAGGAGTACATCGTGGGGCCCGCAAAATTGGCACATGACAGAAAGTACCGCCGATCGGCGCCGTGACATAGAGGAACATCGGATTACCGCACGGCGTGCTTGATTGAGAATGAATCTTCCTGCACTGCCAACTTCGCCCAAGATCAAACTTTTCTTGGGTTGATGACGAGCAAAGAATTTATTGCGCAAATTGGCTCGAGATCGAAACACCAACAATTGCCTTCGTGATTAAGAGCTACATCTCATTTATTGCAACAGTGGTTTGACTGAGATCGTGGCTATTACCTGATTTCCGTCAATCAAACGCCCAAGGCCGAACTTCCTTTGTTTTGAGCTCGATAATTGTGGTTGCCCAAAGGCGTAGGGTACGCGATGAAGCATTTTGAAGCATTCGTTTCTGAAGTCATCATGTCACTCCAAGTCGCGATCAACGAGCAAGGGGGGTGTGGGGCACGTGACATGAAGTGAGCCTACGGACCGCTAATGGGATACGGTATGGATAGATATGTACATACGTAGATAGATTTCGACAGACGTCCAATCCAACCACACAGCCAACACAAAAAAAAGGGTCCAGGGGCACGAAAAGCAGTACATACACTCAAACCGGGGATCTACCTACTACTCCGTAGACGAGAGGGACCCAAGTTCCTAATTTGAAATTCATGCCGCCGGTTTGATTCATGCCGCCGGGTTTGATGACGATAACGATACAATGTGGGGGGCCGAACCCTTTTTTTGGAGCGGAGGATTCTGGGAAATAGACTGGACGTACCAGTGTGGGGATGTGCGTACGCGCGCAGGCGCGACGGATCGTGCTGTTTCCGTGCTTTGGGATTTGTTCTTTCATGCGTCCTCTGTACAGAGAGACTGAACCATGCATGCATACGGAGTAGAAGAAAAAAAAGCGCTGAATGAGTAAAAGGAAGAAGGTCAGGACTCAGGAATGACATGTCGCTGGGATTCGTCTCGGCGAAATGTCAGGCTATACCGCTCTTTGCCGCCATTTGATTGTGGGGTATAATCTCTTCACGTACCACAGAAAGGAGACCTACGGAGTAGGCATGTCGATGGAGAGGCAAGAGAAGATGGCATCAGAACGGGAAATCAAGGACAATTTTTTTATGCTCCATGTTCGTTGGGACCCATGGTCTCATGATGACACATGATTTGAATTTTTTTGCCAGGAAGAGAGAGGAATAGGGAGGGAGGGGCGGTTTTTTTCTTGCTGCTGCCCTTGGGCAGCAATAATGTCAGAGGAATGGATGTTGGTGGTGGGCTGGGAAGTCTGATGGGAAACAGCTGAGCTACCCGCTTAACTATCAGTGATCACTGATGAGGGTCAAACGAGAATGCCAACTCCCAGAGGGGTGGCTTTGTTATACACGTCGAATGTGTTACGTTCCAGACGCCTCCGATGCAGCCACCATCGCTCAACACTGACAAGGTTACAAGGCACATCTGTCTGGACCACGACGCGTCGCAAGTCCGCGACCCTCACCAATGTGGTGACTCGGCACGGAAGAATCAATAAATGAGGAAAAGAAGGAGGAAAGAGGGAAATAGGGAAGAAGGGAAAGGAGTATGTATGTACCCATAGTGCGGTGTTACGTCTTGTCGGTGTCCCGTTTTGTCACGAGAGTCGAGACTCGAGAGAGACCCGGCAGGTGTAAAACGTTGTTATCGAAAATGGAGGTGTTGACTGGTTGTGCAAAAAGGCCACCATAACATGCAAAAGATCACGATAACATGCAAAAGACCATGACAACATGCAATAACACCACGACTCCAGGCACCAACACCACCACAACCGAGGTGGATGGACGATGCTGTTGTCAGATCTGTAACGACTCCATGCAGCCGTTGTAACTTGAGCGTGACCCCTCGCGAGGCCTGCATGCGCGTTCCGCGGCTAAGGGTCTCAATTGAATGGGCCGATGCAGACCGAGAAGCTGGAAATGAGGCGCAGCGTCCCCAGTAAATGCCGATGGGACTATCCATGATTTCAGATGTACGGAGTACCACCGACGACGGTGCTTCACCCCGAGAGCCTGGATCGCTTCGCAAAGGCTGCCGAAAGCTGCCAGAGGCGCTGGACGCCATTCAATACCAAATGCTTCGTCTCAGTTCGTTGGGCGGATGGAGGACGGGCTGACAGCCCGCTGTTGGAATCATGGCCAAGTCGTACGCTTTCATTGGCTGAAGGCCAGGCAGACCGAGTGGTCGGAGATTTGTTGGTCATGCTGCTTCTTGTCGACCTCGTTCATCCTCATCCGTCCTCATCCGTCCTCATCCCATCCTTCTTCTTTGCAGCACCCCCCGTCAAGTTTGACAGTCAGATGCATACCGGGGTGCATACCACGGACCAGACCCCTCGGTCAACGTTCTCGTTCGACGCCTCGTGGGAGGCCTGCGAGGAGCGCCATCCCGTCGGATGCTGGGGAAAAGCTCTTCTCTGCCTCCACTGCAGACCCCGCGCAGGAGGGTGAAGACGAAACTTGAAAGACAGCGAGTCGCGCAAGCTGGGACAACCTGACAGGTGCTCGGCTGTTGTTCCCGACAAACACGGCCGCGTACCCCGAGGACGTTGGGCGGCAAACGCTGGCATCGTCAAAAGATGCTGCCTGAGGGAGCCGACAAAGTCCGCGGTTGATCCGAGATTGCTGACACTGGTCAGTGGTCACTGGTGACTGACGGCCGTCGGCAGATAGGTATGTACATTGGCCGATGGGCTCCGGGCATGGAGCAGACAAGTTCTCAGGGCCCAGTCTCCAGTCCGAAAAGCATCGGATAGCGTCAACGGCGACATGGGGAGATGTAGAGAGTACATGGCCGAGGGCAGGCTTCTGTGTGTAGGACGCGGTCGTTAGTACACGTCGCGGTCTGGCGAGCGGATCCAATGCACATGGGGTATGTACATGGGGCTCAAGGACGACATGAGAATGATGAGATGGATGACATGAGAGATGGCATGAGCATTGAGAGATGACATGAGAGATGATGACATGAGCGATGGCATGAGAGAATGGGAGAGACGGGGGGTAAATGCAGTGCCCGTTGCCGCGCCGCTGCCGCTGCCGGCTGTCCGCCACCCGTCGAGCAGTTGTCCAACAGTCCCGCACCCGCATCCAGCAATCCCGCCACTGCTCCGCGGCTTCTCCATGAAAGGAAGACGAGAATGCGCCGGATACATACACCAGTACCGCGCGGCAGCGCCCCGGGTCCGTGCGACCGCGAGAAAGCAAGTCCGGGATCTGATTAGATCCGAACAGTGCCTGTGGAACTACCTACCATGTACAGGCGCGCTTCTTCCACTTCTTTTCAACACCCATGGGCCATGACATCTTCAGACATCACGGGGCGCACATCATCAGCATCGTTAGGCAGGGCCGCCGGTAC
The DNA here is from genome assembly GCA_029405325.1 of Claviceps purpurea. Lineage (NCBI taxonomy): Eukaryota > Fungi > Ascomycota > Sordariomycetes > Hypocreales > Clavicipitaceae > Claviceps > Claviceps purpurea. Next base: position 2,914,383 of record CM055782.1, on the reverse strand, counting down.
CATGCACAGCCGCGATACGGGCAGCCTCCATGATCGTGAGAGTCGAGACGGCAGGTAGGGCAGGGCAGGACAGGACAGGACAGGGAGGGGCGTTTCCAAACATGACGGGTGTGCTGCAAGCACTCGTCCCAGACTTCGTGGCAGTGGTGCAGTAAGAGCAGCAGAGGAAGCAAGAATAGGGGCAACTGGGACAGCAGGGGGTGCATGATGTTCCTTCTTTCCTCTCTCGTCTCATGTTGCTGATCTCACGATCATGTTTCCCCTTTCTCCTCCCTTCTCTCAGCTCGTCTCTTCTATGTGTCCTCCTGCGTGCTCGCCAATGTGCTCTGTCTAAGTGCCCTGCAGCCATATTCTGTTTCCCGATTCCCGATTCCCGTGTGCTCTGTCCACTTGTTCTAGCCCGCGGCAGTATATATAAGCCAGACAGACGTTCACGTCCTGCGCCTCGTCGCCGAAGAAGGCCAGCCATCCCAACTTTGAACTGGCAACTGTAAGCGCCTTAGCCGCACAGCCACGTCGATGCTCGTTTGAATTGTACGTATGTACCTACATAGATTACTGCTGATCAGGCTGCCTACTGCTCACCCCCCTACCCAAGAATAACTGACAGGAACAAGAAGGGCTAGACTTCATTTTGCCGCGCGTGGCTAGGTACCGTACGCCTGGCACGCCTGGCACCGACCTCCCCAAGTAGGAAGCTAGCCTCTAGGGGTATCTAACCGCACGCACCGCGGTCCGCATCCAGTATGCTAGACGCCACTGGGCGCCGGAAAATAGTATAGCTCAGCCGCCCATCGTGACCGTGTCCCCCTCCGCACTCTTATTTGGAATTCACCCCGGAATCCAACTATACCTCAGCGACCAACATCGGCTCGCCAGTCCTTGACTCCTTGCCTTCCCAATCCCATGCTTCCCTGCATAGTTGACTAGTCAGGATTGATTGCTCGAGCGTATCTACGGAGTAAGTTCTTTATCTCGAATAGGAGCCAAGGACGTGTCGTGTCAGCTTATGCCATGTGTGAAACTGGGAATGTGCCGACTCGACGTCGGAACTTGGAAGAGGAAGCACAATGGACAGCCTACAGGTCCCAGGACCGGGCTCGGAAGCTTTATCATCGGAGTAGGATGCCATCCGGGGAATAACTAACCTATTCTGAGACCAGACTCGAAAAATGTACATATTCAGGGCGCGCTGCGTCGGCTGCGATGCGCTTAGCCGTGGCGTGTGAATTACCAACCCCCCCGGGCCCCTTTTCCCCTAAGAAGGCGCGTATCTTGATCCATCATGGAACGCTTGGCCCGGCCGAGAGCAGTGTAGGGGATCTCTAGGAATTTCGGAACACAAGGGGCCCCCAAGGGCCAAACAAAAGAAAGGAAAGGGGAAACGAGTCAAACGACTGGGCTGGATTCAAGGACGTGGCTTGCCGCCCACCCATTTGGTCCAGGAACATCCGCCCAGACTTAAACGCAAGTCAAAACAGCTTCTCCAGTGCGAACTGCGAATGTGGACAGAATTCCTACTGGTGACCATAATCTATGACCATTGACGAGAAGAGTAGGAGAAAAGCACTGTGAGTCTGTGAGAAAACTTGCTGCTTGTAAGTTCTGCCCCCTTGGGCCCTTTTAATCGTAGCAGATACGAAACCACGCCGTAGACGTAAGCCGCACGTAGCCGAGATCAGTCAGTCACAGCAACGACTCGGAATTTAGGACGGTGATACCGTGATAGAATCATGAATGCACGAAAATCATAAATGTGGTTCATGAAGCAGTATCTACTATCTACTATCTTAGTACATATCTATCGCCGTAGTTTCAAACATGCTGCATGCAGTTCTTGATTCTGCTTAGCCGCTATGCCCTGTAGGCTGTAGGCTGTGGGTTGGAACTTGGTGCGGGAGGACCACTCAGTCCTTGATTTCTCGAAACGTTACTCGCTCGCGGCACGAAAATGGCTTCCCGACTGAGTCCACTCCGTCACGGAAGAAAGATGTTCGGGACACACTTGCAAGACTTACCTGTAGGCTGTTGCAACTTGCGAGGAACACACGAGCAAAGAATCCCAAATAGGGGGTACTAACACTTTATATAATTGCAAGGCCCAACTTACAACGCGTTGTCTATCTGATCTTTTTTTTTTTTTTTAATATTGTTTGTCCTGACTCCTCACGCATGCGGCCTTCTTTTTCTGAACATGCTCCTCCTCGCGTGAGGCTAGCAGACGCAGAGGCACAGTCTAGAATCTACCGATATGTACTAGATAGAGGCACCCAGGCGCGGAGACCCTGACCGGTCGGCGGCTTTCCAACACGCCCCCTTGGTCATGAGCGTGAGAGCCTAGAGGCGTATGATTTATCATCTTTGAGGGGGGATTCATAAGGAAAAAAACTTCAAGGCGAACTGTCTCGCATGAAATTCAAACACACATGCAAAAGTCGTTAGTTATCGTCATGCGTCCGCCGTCATGTGCGGGCAACTTAGATCCGCATGAGGGGTCAAAAGACCGGCGGGCCTTCCACGATGTGAGACCATGTGCTTCTTCGGAGATACTAGTAGTAGAACGTCTTGTCGTCTTCCTTCGTACGGAGTAGATACTGGCGGAGAACCCAGTTCTGTAACCTCTCACGAGTCACCACCTCTTCGATTCAGCTTCTGGGTCTCGCTGCTACGGTATCTACTATCTACTATCTACGACATCGGAAGAGAGTCGAGACAGCCCAGACTCATCATCAGCACAGAGAGGAGGAGGTGTGGCATCTTGGCTTGGCATTGCGGTGGATGAGGCGGAGATGGAAAAGTTAACTCGACCACGCACTCCGGAGTCCGATCACTAGATGCCTACATAGTAGATACTGCCCCTGGCTGGCTGTTGTGATCGGTCCTGCCTGGTTGGACCAAAGAAACGTGGGCTCAGGCTTTGGGTTGCAGGAATGAAACACTGAATAGAGGGTATGTATGACAATTGGGCCAAGGATCAGCATACGTACTCGTACAACAGACTCGCGTGCCACTTGAAACTTGGTAGAACTCTGTCGCCTGAAAATTCAACCATGGTGTCCATGGCCAAGCAAACGGCAAGCGTGCTGCCTGCGATATTTCCAACGCGTCGTCTGATGCACCAACAATCTCTTTGTAGTCAACTGACCTGTGGCTGCAAGCACCCCTGGGCCCTGATCAACGGCTACAACGGCTAGATGGCTGGTCAGTTGGTAGCCTGGTAGGTATGGCTGGAAGATTCGGAGGCTAGATGGGCTGGCCAAAGTGGAGTAGAGAGAGAGAGCCTACTCCGTAGACTCTAGAGGCCATCATCTCACCATCTCATCTCGTCCATTGCTCGCTCACCGGGTGCACGCCGGGCCTAGGCCATGGTGAATCGGAACGAGTCTTGCAAGGTTTCCCATGGCGTGGGAGCGGGAGCGTCATGTTAGGTCGCCCTTGACTTTTCTGTGCGGCGCAGAATGAGGTACATTTACATACGACAGGGCAGTGCCAAAGTGAGAGGACTGCCACGGCCACAATCGCGACAATCTATGACAATCTATAACCATCTATCAAATGATAAGAAGGGCAATGCAGCCAAGTGGTCGCCGAGGAGATGACGAGTTATCGTCACGGACCCGGCTTCGCTGGTGACGATAGAAGGAAAAACGGTACGACGGACAAAGTCCGGGTGGCACCGTCGGGTCATGCAAAGGTCAATCGTCACCCGCATGCTCGCATGCTGGCAACATGGATTAAATGGCCGTCTACTTATCAATGTACGTGACATACATACATACATACATGCTTACGGAGTATGTATGTGCATACTCCGTACATTATTAGGTAGGTACCTACTCTGGAGTCTGTACTTCGTACATATGTACATCATATCTGGCTCGATGTCTACTCCGTACAATGTAACATATGTACTCCGTATGTACATGGCTCCACGGCTCCGTTGCCCATGTCTGCTGCGTGCACGGCGCGGACAGGGGGCCTCAGTGCTGCGGATCCACCGCGCGAAGGTGAGATCTGGGCAAGGCCTGGGCAGGAATGCAGCCGGATGCACGCCGAGGCCATTTGGCCGACTGTGTTGCAGAGCCTGCAGACGAGAATCTGCAGAGGGCCAGATGGCAGACCTGACAGAGTCACAGAGCCGCAGACGCGGCTGCAGCCTGCAACACGTGGACCCTGTCAGAACAAGAGCTTTTGCTGAGACCCTGCTGCATATACCGTGACCCTCCGCAGTAGGTATGAATATGCAGCCCAGCGTTGCTTGGAAGCCTTCGCGTGCGGGAGTTGGGTCGGAGGGAGTAGATTGCGGTGAAGGGCTGGACGTTGGAAAAGGCTGGAATGCCGCAGAATGCCGCCGCCGACGCGAAGAGCGGTAAACTCGGCTGTCGAGAATCGAGATGCCCCTTGGCATATGTCCTATGTTGCACCGTACGCGTCGCACGCATCACAGCGGACTTTTGGGCAGCCGTCTGTCACGCACATGGCGTGGGCGTGTCTGAGGCTTGAGCACCCGGGTCCCGGGACGAGTTTTTCGGGAATTCTGTCCGTGGTCCGTGGACCGTGTCGGGAATTTTCTAGGCACGCTCCATCGTCCGTGCAGAGAAAGACGCGTTGACCATTAGGTTAGGTATTATGTAGTTATTATTTCTCGATGCTGGATGATGGCGATGACCCCACTCGCGTTGACGTTGCTTTGTCTGTCAGATTTTCATTGAAGCCCCTTCTGCTTGTTGTCGTCGTTGTCGTCGTCATCGTCATCGTCGTCGTTGCTGTTGTTGTCGCTGTCTGTTGCTTCGACAACTGTCAACGTCAAGGCAAGTTTCGATCCATGGAATCGACAACGAACGGAGGTTGGGCGCAAGGGGGACATGGCATGGGCCATTTAGATGCCGGCTCTGTACGACATCAACTTGCCCCTCGTGGATCTCCAACTTCCCCACAGTTGCGTTGCGCCTCCGATGTCAGTCAAGTCTGCACAAGTTCCCGTTATTAGCAAAGCGTCCCGCAAAGCCGCCCGAGCTGCATCTGCAACAAAAAAGTCGACGGACCCCCGGAAAGCCCCAGAGCAAGGTCGACGACGCGCCTCGCTCGATCTGTAGACTACCTACGTCGCTTATTAGCGTAGCGTCTGCGTGGGATATCTGGTCGCGCACGAAGCATACTGCCATCCGATCCTAGCACCTGATTCCAAAGATAGGCGATGTACGCGATGTACCATGATCCGTTGCGTGTCCGGCTAGACCCTAGCTTATTCGCTGGGACCGCACACATAGGTACATGTATGTGTAGCACATATGCATGGACATGCAGCATGCGTTGGACAGGTCAAGTGAAGAATCTCGGCAACGAGCTGCATCGGCCCGGGTGTGAGGCCAACGTCGACCATACGGTCTTGAGTTCCCCGGCGAAGAAGAGCCGAAACAATTCGTCGCTTGCACGCAGTCCTTTGCAATGTACGGAGTATACATGCTGTATTGTAATTTGTGTGTACTCCGTATGTCTGTCTGTCACGTTTCGTACCCGTTCTGGACAAGACCATTCTCGGTAGGTATTCTGTCGCGGGCCGCTAGACTCGTTAGCGAGCGGACACTATCAATCTGCAATCCTCAGGTGAGCCAAACCGCCACGGCAGCAGGGGCCTGAGGGGTCTTGAACGTGTACGAGTATTTGCCATCATTCGTCCATCCTGCCGCAACACCAGACTTGTTTGACTGATTCGCAGCAGTTCGCTTGGCACCCCTCGCGACATGCGATGTGCGACCCTCGTGGCGGCGCTGTGTGGTGTTCTTGGTGTTCTTGGATCTTTGGGCTCAAGCAGGGCATCAAGGACCCGTGGGCCGTCAGTGGTCACCCGTCACATGGTCTGTCACATGGTCTTCGAGGGCCCTTACTCCGTACAAATGGTCCAACCAGGAGCAAAAGAGTCCAAGGCCTTCCTGCAAGCCACCAACGCATGTGTGGCTCAAGAGTCAAGGACTCAAGGCTGCATCCGCGGGCATCCGCCAATTCTCATTCATCACGTCAGTGCCTTCCATCGCCAATCCGTCAAATCCCACGCCTCCGTTGCTCATCACGTCAACAACTCCACAAACCCTTTGGGCGTCCAGGAACGCTCCTGGTGAAAGGCGCACTAGGACCATCATGCTCGTGTTTTGATTGACCCAGACTAGCGCATCCACACGAACCAGTCTGCTGGGCCCTAACATCGGACAAAAAACATGCCGAGGGGTAGGAAGAGCCATGTCCTCTGCGATCCAGGTGCTAACGTCGGACCATGTCAATTGCTGAGTACGTATCGTGGAGTATTAGATGGGAACGTCTCGCTGCTTCAAGCTTGAACATCCAGAACAAACGACTTGCGAGCAGACGTCTCGCCATACTCGCTGGCAATCAATCCCTTTACATACATCTCCTTCTTTCCTCGCAACACGATACGCTACCGTAATTGTCAGAACGCTCACATGATCGTTTCTCTTGCAGTGCCAGTCCACGTTTTGTACGGCGTACGGAGTACAGAACAACACAAATCAACCGAGTGTCCAATCAGACCTGGCGACCGCACTAATGTCGAAATGACTTGCGGGGAACTGGAAACTGTCTTTCACTGATCAACTAACCCATCCATTCCCCTCTCCCTTGAAGACGGAACCGACTTGCTGGGACAGGGCATCTGGCCCGGCGATTATTCCTATGGCCAGCTCAACGGATCAGCGAAAAGGCCATTGGTGTCCAACCTCGATGTTGCATTCAAGAATCGATCCCGGCCGCTCCACCCGACTAGGATGGCCCACCGCCGGAGTGGCGATCGAGGTCGTCCCCCTCTTGTCTCGTGTACGGAGTACACTCAACGGCTCTGTACCGTCACTACCGTGACTCTTTTTTATTTCTTCGTGAAATACTCCGTAGAGCTCAAGCTCCACAGAAACTTGGCCCCAAATGTTGATTGGAGCGCGCTCATATTGTTGCGTTTTGCATGTTATCATCTGCTCAGTCGCCATGTCGATCATCGATCCTCTTCTATGCCTTCCACGATCAACTTGTTCCCATGGAAAGCAGGGGCAGCAGGGGGAGATATGGAGGCTTGAAGAGGGAGAAACCAAACACATACAAACGTAGAAAGCCAAGGCGAGTTTCCGGGGCATTCTGGGGTCTTTGGGCCGGTATTAACGCTACGGGTTTCGGCACACTACGAGACAAGCAGCCCAATTCAACATTGGATTAGGTGCCTAGGCAGGCGGTTTACGAGTTCCACCCCCGACCGAGTTGCTGGCAAGTGGGAACTCTCAACGAGAGATAATCATAGCCTCCCATTCCTTGTCGACAGCTCTGTCATAGCCAGCACTGAACCCCCAGAAATTACCAAAACAGGGACATGGTATTTTACGGCCTTTCTTGGCATGAGATCCTGTTAAGACCACCTCCGGGTAAAGGCATGCTTCATCGATAGTCCAAGCAGGATACATGATGTCGATATTTGTTTACAGATCAAATGACAGAAGCAATCCGGAGACGGCCATTATGTCAAGCGGACGGAAGTTGAAGAATCTTGGGTGTGCCAACATGGATGACAAGCACATGTAGGCGTTGGCAGGGGCCGGGCGAGTTCAGCCGTCTTTCAGACCCATCGTCCATCATGTCGTTGTTTTATCAAAAAAAATATCTTTTTGTAAGTCTTGTATCAGTGGCTGCTTCCAGATCAGATCCGCAGTTTTACTTTGAAACTCGTAGAGCCGAGGGCGAAGCAAGGACCATGACACGGAAGAAGCAATCAAAACAAATCAAATCACAAAACAGATGATGCTGTGAATTATTGGAAGGCGTCCTCTGACCGCAGCTGATAAGGGAAATATTGAGCCCGCGAATCTACGGAGGCGGAAGGTTGCGACTCGCCACATACCTACGTGTGCTGCTCTTAGGGTCATGGAGTAATTGAGAGAGCCGAGCGGCGGAGCCACAAGCCGGCCTGTAGATGAGCTCGAGAAACGCCATTTCCGCCACCAAGATGATCTTCCAGACCCTATTTTGAAGTGCAGAACCGCTTTGTTCGCCTCATTCTTCCAGCCTCTTCCAGCAGACTGGTTTAGGCTTTTTTTCACTCAAGACACCCCCGTGGACATTTTATGAACATAGTGTCAGCTTGTCAAGCCCAAACTTTCATCAGCAGCACCGCCACAAGGTCGTCCGTCGGGCTACCCGTTCTAGGCCGAGCCGGGGTACCTTTTTCTCCTTTTCTAATCAGATCGGGTTTCTTTTTGATCCATGAAGGCTCCTGTTTCGGCTAGGCTTGCCTGGCCTTTCCATTTTGGCCCGCTGCCCCCTTGTTGATGCCAGAGCCGAGGCAAACCCGGATTGCTGACTGTGGCAACTTGTTCAAGATTGTATGTAGGTATCATACGTATGAAAGAGAGGAGACAAGTGGCTGAAAACGTTGGGTGCTGTTGTCGTCTGATACATAGGTACATAGATGAATCGTGCGATATGTTGTTCTCTTCCCTGTGGGATCCATCTCGTGCAACACATGACCCTTGTCCCGCACGCAAGGGCAAAAGAAACAGGAACGGATAAATGCATCATCATGTCACGATTTGATTGTGCAATTGTGCTGCTTACACACAGCATGATGTGTACAACATGTACATGACATATGTGTGTAATCTGTTGTGCGAGTCTGAGTGTGTGGGCGTGGTGGTGTGTATCTCCGTATGAATGGAGAAAGAGAGTCACGGTGGCGGCCGTCCGAACTAAAGCCCGCCGCCCACTTCGCATCAATTCCGGCCACAAGGACATGATCTCCGGCCGCGTTCATGCCCGTACACCCCTTACCTTCTCCTCCAAGATGCCGGATCGTCCGCATTGCCAAGCACATCTTGATTTAGTCCATTAATCTTTTCTTCTTTTTTCTTCGCTTTCGCATATCTCAGCTTCTTCATCTTTGTCATTGATCTTTTTTGCTTGGCGCTGCAGTAGAGAGAACCCCCCCCCTTCCATCCCCTCCTCCTTCTCCACCCGGGCGATTCTTCGCATCCGTGCACACCCCCCTTTTTTTATTGCCTGCCAATGCCTGCCATAAAAGTCGTCATCTGCAAGCTAGGTACCTTGCCCAATACGCATAGGTATACTTCGTACGATACTGACGGAGAAGAGACCTTTGCAGTCATGTCGGGTGATGCAGAACGCTCAGACATTGATATGCGACGGGACAGAAGGGCCAGAACGGGCAGAATTGGTCCAGGTGACAGAAGTTGTAAGATGCATTTCGACATGGGTGGGAATTAAAGCAGCAAGAGAAAATATTGACAAAAAGGCACAGCGCTTCGGAGTAAAAGCGCAACATGCAGACAATGTATGACTGTCACTGCCTCCTTGGGGGGGTGTTGTTTGTCTCTTGTGCGTACCTATCATTACCTGGTATGTACTCCGTACATACATATTAAATACCCCTCAGAAAAGGGCTGGCCCACAATACAGCGAGGCTGTCGCGTTAAAGTTCTTGATTCATTCTTGGCGTTGTTCCCGTGGGCCGTCACGTTACCTGTCCAAGAGTCGGGCTTTATATTACTTGGGGGTTCCTTGTTCGTGGGCGTGCTGGCTGCCATTTTGCCTGCCCGCGACATTTGTATAGATACGCTGCCTGCCACTCAGCCTTCAGGGCGGGCGAGCTTCGTTCCTTTGCGCGCGTCGCTGCCTGCCAGTGGATGTGACTTGTCTGGTGCGTGGCCGCGTTTCTGCCTCGGCCATCGTACCCCCACACTTTGGTTATGGATGACTGAACAGCATCGCCGCGCAGCATACAGCTGGCTGGGCCATGGGGAACCAACGGACCTGCCGTGTTTAGCACTTGAGCGCTTGAGCAGCCAGTGACTTGGGGGGGTGAGAAGAGAGAAGTCAAGAGACGATGCCCAGTTGAAGTTCTTCGTCGTTCCCAGGTGTCAGCGCCACGTCTCCATTCCTGGATTGGGAGGCATGTACGGAGATGTAGAGTACGTACCTCGGTACCCAGCCTCGTCGCGTCGCCGAGAGAGGGACGACTTCAAAGTTCACGAGCAGCAGGTCCGGGTGGCAGGTCCGGGTGGCACTCAGGCTCCCTCCTCTCCTTCCCTGGCACGAGCCGAGCGTCCGCGCGCGTTGGAAGCTGCATTCTCCCAACTCTCTGGGCCCCTCCAAAATGAGTCCAAAATGCCTTTGCCCATACCCATGGCCTTGCCGACGCGCGTGTAATCGTGTAATCGTGTCTTCGTGATAAACAGCTTTTCGCGATAGAGAATTCGCATTCGTTGCGCCACACTCGCCCACGCCGTGAGGATCCACTTGTTGCGGCTTTTGGTTGTTCACCGTCACGCTCCCGGCAACGTCTGAGCCGCCGAGTTCAGTTCGTCTCATTTTTTTGGCCCTCGCCCGCGCTCGTCGAGTCAATTCGTCCATGACCCAAGCATGGGGAAAAATTCTTCGGTCCCCGCAACCCGCACTGCCCAGCCACGGCGGCCCATCTGCATCTGCGCTCCGGTCCCCTTCGTCGTCAGTCCCCTCGTCGTCACGTCACGTCGGTTGACTTGCAAGTTGCGAGTGTGCCAAACTTTGAACCCGGCCCCGACTGGCCCGAACTGCTTGACTTGCCCGCTCGACGGCTTCACCGGCTCTTTTCTACGGAGTACACACAAACCTGGCCACTTGGGCAGCTGTTTTCTCTTGGACAACTGAGCCACCTGGCCACCTTGTACGAAAACGCAGGCTCTTCAGCCTCGCGCCCTCCTCGCGCCCTCCTCTCTCTCTCGCGCTTTCGCCTTTCGCTCTCTCGCACACACAACAACGGCGAACAGGCTACCTAGGTAGGGTTTCTCGCCAGGAGACCCCCCCCCTTCCCTCTCTCTCTCTCTCTCTCTCTCTTCTCGTCTTCCCCCCGCCCGGAATCGGCTTTCGAGAGTTGCTCGTCGTAGGTTGTCGGTCCGTATCCCACACAGACTGACTCTTCATCAAAGTCAGAGTTCAACCCATCGCAAGACAACCTTTTTCTGCACTCACGCCCCCCACCCCTCACCCCACGGTCCCAGCAAAGTCGCCGCAAGTCCCAGCAAGTCGCAGCAGGTCCCATCTTGAGTCAGGCGCTAGGCTCAGTTGGAGCTGGGCCCTCGGCAAAGCCCACAGTCGATACTGCACTATATTAGTGTCGTGCTCCGCAATCTAGTCCAAGAAGCCATCCTTGCCCCCCCTCGACTTTTACCTCTGATCGTGGGCGAGCGCAAACATCCTTAGGCCCCGTCTCTAGCCAAAGATCCGCATCCCAGGGCTTGGTCTAGTTCCTGGTTGCCGTCAAGCCCAAGGGCTCATAAACCTGCATTTGGCCGCTTGTCCTGGCGCCATCGTTAGCACCAGCACTACGAACTACCTCGACCGCCAACCATCTTTGTTACTTCGTCGGCTGTTGCTTTGGATTCAAGACATAATTACAACTTCTGGAATTGTTTTTCCAAACGACGTTGTTTGCTTTGGACGATCCTCCAGTCCCCGCGGCCGCATTATTCATCTCGCCATCCTTGACTCCTTCATTGGTTGGTCATCATCGACATACACCCGTGTCGATCGTCCCCTCGGAACCGAACGACGACACGCTTCGCCCGCCCAAGTTGGACTAGTCCCGAGCTACTCGCTGCTACAGTCTTGACACAACTCGACAAGTTGCGAGACTTGCGCAACACAGGGCCATCAACCAGCCAAGTTTGAGCTTCTTGTCGCATTCAGCTGCTACTTACGATACGCGAAGCGCATTGCTGGCATCCCGTTTCATCAGCACACTCAGACGACCTTTGCGCACGCGCGGACACGAAAGCCATCCCTCCCTCTCCATCTCCCTCTCTCCCCCCCAGAAGCTTCATGGACAGAAGTGCTCCTGAGTATTCGCAGTCAGGTTTGCCCTCGCCCTATTCTAGCAGCTTCGGCGACAACCATTCTGAAGGCTCGACCGCAGATCCCGCGTCTGCTGCGCAATACCCGGTCAAAACGGAAGTCAGCTATCCCACTACAGCGACTCCCACTCCCGAATACGGCGTGTATCCTCCATCCGCACGACCAGGAGCTTATTCTGGACACATCCAACGCTCATACAACCCTGCATCCAGCAACAGCGGTGCAGGCATGGCGCAACAGCCAAATGGTCCGTTCAATTTTTCTCGCGCAGGATGGGCGAAAGCATGTGGATGAAGCGGCGAGATCTGACATTGATGTACAACTCTAGATCCGTCCATTGGGCAACACAGTCCTACCTATCCTTACCCGCCTCCGCAGCCATCACCGTATGCGCCGAATCAAGACATGACGCACGGCTACTCTCATCCAAGTGGCGCCATGTACGCCCAGCCGCGTCCCGACTGGGGGGGCTACGGTCATCACGGAGCACCTCCCATGGCGGGTGGCCACCCTGGCGTATACGGTCACAATCAAGCCTCACAGGCTCAGCAAAGATCTAGTCAGGTAAGCAATGCCCTTGATATCACGAATTTCGCATCATCTGTCATTGTTGCACACATGCGTGCTTGTGTTGGTATTGCGCGCTTGTCGGTGAAACAGGTTGAGAGACATTTGGTAGGCGCTCTGAGTCATGTTTAGACTCTGGCCCTATTTTAGAGTCAATCCTCAAGTCCGACTTGCGTTGCGTGCAAGAGCGTCGTTTGCCGGTTGAAACCACAACTGGCGCTATCACAAGCTCGGGACGGGCACGGGCACGGGCACGGGAACGGGACCGGGACGGGAACGCTAATGCGCGCTGTCATCACTCTAGGTGTATTCTTTTGTGCCTATTCCTGGAGCTCAGCAACACAAGCGGCCGAGGAGACGGTACGAGGAGATTGAGCGCATGTACAAATGCGGCTGGAACGGCTGCGAAAAAGCATATGGAACGCTGAACCATCTGAACGCTCACGTGACTATGCAATCGCATGGACAGAAACGAACTCCTGAAGGTATGTTCAAGTCCGCTGTCTGCGGCTCACAATGTGCGCTGCATCTTCAGTCCCGGTACTGACGTTGTGCGTACAGAATTTAAAGAAATCCGCAAAGAATGGAAGCAGCGAAAAAAGGAGGAAGAAGCTCAGCGCAAGGCCGAGGAAGAAAGCCAAGCCTCCGCCGGCGCCGGCTCGGCCCCCGCTGACCAAGGTCTGGAAGGTCCTTCGACTCCGAGTTACCCAGTCTCGCGTGCGGTTCAACTGCCCCCTATCGGATATCAACCCGCGCAATACCCAGCACCGTCTGGAGGCGTTCCGCAACAAGGAGGACTCGCCGACTACGGAGCAGGCCACATGTATCCAAATTACCCCCCTCACTCCCCCTACGGCCAGCCCAATCAAAATATGTACAGCCAGTGTGAGTTTTCCAAATCTTCCTTGGCAGAAAAGTCATCCACCAAGATGAAAGCTAACCCATTCGCCCCAAAATCAGCCAGCAGCGGCCAACCCCCTAGTCACTAGAGATATTATATTATACCTCCCCTCCTAGCTCCCCTTGTTGCTCGCCGACTCGAGAGACTCCGAATCGAATGAGCACAGGATGGAACCACGACTGTTCGCCATGGGACCTTGCCGCATGAGCCCACGACGACCAATTCTTGTCGATTTGCCGCCGCTCTCCGAAGAGGCTACAGAGGCTCGCTCGAAGTTTGCGTCCACCCTTCTGGCTGTAGCGCAATCGGATTGTTGGCGCTTGCGTTGGCGTCGGCGGGGGAATCAAAAAGGAAAACGGGCTCTGCAGGTCATACACTCCATAATGGGACCTTTATTCCACTATTTTGCACTGGATTCGCGAGGTTGATATCCTTGGTATTCATGTTAATTTTTCTTTTTTCCTCGTTCGTCGTCTATGGACTCCGCACGTGGGGTGTTTGTGTTGTCCTCGAACCTCTGATTTACGCAGCGAGGTATCAATCTCTTATTGAAGCTGCAAACCATGCAAAGTCCGTATTGTCTTCTCTCTCTTTGTTTCTTTCCGTATGTTTCTCGAAGTTTTTTATATCACGCCATATTGTTATGGTCCCGTGTTGTTTGCCCGGCCTCTCACATCACATATCACATCACTTCACATCGTCAGTGTCAGCCAAACACGCTGCTTGGTGGTGTGTTATTAAGTGGGGCTGTTATGCGCTGGCCTTGTCAGGCTTAGGGTCAGGAAGCCGTGTGGCTTGAACTTGGGGAAGGTGGTGGTCGTTTCCGGCATTGGAACTCGTGGGGCTGGCTAGTGGATGGATGGATGGGTTGTGGCGGCGGCGCATTGGGGAATTGTTTCCGACCTGTGAGCTACCTACGCCATTCGCCATTCGCCATTCGCCATTCACGGCACTTGCCTTGTCTTGTCTACGCATCATGGCGGTTTTGGTCATGATTGAGAAGAGGGGGAGAGTTTTAGTGTTTGCTTGCTTTTACCCCTCTCGAACCCCCCCTCCCGTCTTTTGATGCGCTGCATTGTTTACTCTTTCCTTTTTTTCTTTTGCGTCTCAACCGTGTCTTTTCTTTACTCATATTACTACTGCATCGAGTTTCATGGTTTTGGTTTGTCTTTCGGAGGCGTTTTTACCAGGCCACGAGGCTAAGTTCAAGTAGGGGGTTAGGTCTATTAGTCTTTATCAGAAGACGCAGCGTGACGATTTGTTTTCTTGTTTATGGGGCGGCAAAGTGAGGAGTGAGGGGGGTCTCCGTCTTTTCTTTTTCTATCTGTGTCAACTGTCGTGTCGTGTCGTGTCGGTGTTGTCCTGAAGTCCTGTATCTATGAGAATAGGGAAAGGAAAAGGAAAAGTTGGACGGAGGGGTAAAGTAAAGTTAACGAGGGAGGTTGAAGAGTTTAGGTGGTATATGAAGGGAATATCAATAATGAGTAGGCTTTGTTGGCGACTCGAGACAGCCATATCTCAACTTTATGGGATGTGTAGAACTCGAGGGGCGAAGAAGTGGGAGCCTGGAGGGGATGCTTAGATGAATGAAGTAATTCAGTTGAAGAGCCAGCAATATCCAGTTTATGCAATCCAGTGCATTGTGTAGGGTTTGCATTCATGCCATGCACGGTATCATGGGTACATATGTCCATATGTCCATAGGGCCATGGATGGGGTTTGAAAGGGATGCATAACTAAGGAGAGAGAGCATGAATAACTCGAGAGGGACTTTCTTTGGCGAGCTCCGCTGAAGAACATCAAGCCGGTGCTGTGCTGGGTAGACAGTCATGTAACTCGCCATGATGGTCATCTTGATTGGGTTTCCGCATGCCAAGCATATGCCCACCTCCTAGCTCGGGTATTGTATTGTATGGGAGGTGGGCTTTCATGTCATAGGTTCTGTCCAGTGTCTTCACGTCCCAAAGAGGTCTGCCCGATTGTGAGGCAGAAACGTGGTCACGACGTCGGAGGAAAGGTGCAGACAGTACCGACTAACACGGGCATATAGTGCTTTTCATAAAGCGTTAGAGGGACCTCCTTGCATTCCTTGGTTTAGGCTGCTGGTTACGCGGAGTACACGACGGGTTCTTCGCAGGCTGTAACCTGTAGGAGACATGTAGGTACGCTGGTGTTCTCTCTGGACATTGTGATGGAAGAAGGGCTAGGTATGTACGTAGCCAGAACGGGTCTGGAGCGAGATGGACAAGAGAATACGTCATTGCAGGAACAATTAACGTGAGTATCATGTAAAAAACAACAAGGTGAGGAGTGCATACATACATACATACATACATACATACATACATACATACACAGCAGAAGGCCAAGCCGATGAACCATCTCACCATGCTTGAAATGCATCGCATCGTACGGAGTAGGTACGCCAAGGCCCCAAGACCCACGATAGGCGAAGCAAGGCGACAGGGGTCATGGGTCGGAGAATAAAAGTGATAAATTGTGCATGGTAGGCGAGCAAGGCCATGACCCCTCTCCCCCCCCGGCCATGATACATGATACAGTAGGAGAACTAGATAAACGAGTCATCATCATGCTACCCCAGGAGAACAAGACAATAATGTTTATCGCAGAAGCATACCTATGTACATGAAAGGCGATGTCGGCACCAGGAGAAACAGTTGATTTAGCCCCGTAGACGATAAAACAACCAGAAAAGGCGGTAAGTAAGTACATAAGTCCACAATGCGGGCAACTAAGACAAAACGATAAGACAACAAGACAAGACCAAGAAACAAAACCCGGTAATAACAATTATTGGAAAAAATTGAGTGAAACGAAGAAAGTGATTGTAGTGTAGGTAAGGGCCTGGACGAGGCGATACAGGTAGACGAAGGCGACGGATTAGGCGATGGACGGTAATGGACAGGCGAGGCGGTCTAGCTCGGCATAACAAACCATGTCACATACATATCCATGGCGTTGGTTCATGACGACGCGGGGGAAGGCTAGCTAGTCCAATATGTACCCCCTACGCGATACATATGTGCCAGTGCAGAAAGGGGATGGGGGGGAGGGGCGATATGTTGTGTAACAGATGCTATACGGGATACGGAAAGCGGTTGCCTGATTGGGGGATGAGGACGGAACGGGACGAGACGAGGGGGGGGGAGTGTGCATGGATGGGGAAGGGAGGGGGAGGTGGTGTGTGGGCGGGAAAACTTAAAAGGGGGGGGATGCCGAGGGATCTAGGTTGGGTATATGGGGATGATGGGATGGAAGGGGATGATGAGAGAGGATTGGATGGTGGACGGATGAATTTCGATGGATGGACGGACGGGTATTGGATCGATGCGAATGGATTCATCAACCCGGCCCAGCAGACAGACTCCAGAGAGAAAGGGGCAGCGCAGTCGGACTCGGAGACTTTGCGGCTTCTTGTCTGTTATATGTGGCCCACTCCATAACAACCGAGAGCACTACAATATGTACTCCGTATGTACATCTGGCTACCTATGCCTATGCCTACGCCTACGCAGACGCCTACGCAGACGCCTACGCAGACGCAGACGCACGACACACACGCAAAAAAGGGCAGGCCGCAGAACGCATCTTGGCCAAGCCCTCGTTGCCTCCGCACGCGACCAAGCCAAGCCAAGCCAGCAAAACCCATCTGCATCATGCCCTCATGCTACATACATACGCCTCCTCCATGCGGACGCGGACAAAATCCCGGCGGCCGCCATCCCGCTGATCCACCAGGCCCCGCGGCCCGCCGGAGACTAGGGGGGGGGGGGGGGGGGGTAATCGAGTGGTATTTACATACCTATGTACCTACTCCATACATACGCCGTACACTGGCGCAAAGGCTGAATTTTACTGGAACAAAAGAAGAGAAGAGAAGAGCAAAGGAGAGACATTCACAGAGTAGCAAGTGAGGATTTTAAAAAAGGTGGAATAGAAACGCACGTTGTACACAAGTGAAGGTCCATTGGTCCTTGGAGAACATACACATAATTGCATACCGGATGCGCCTAGACGGGGATCTCCATTGAATTTTGAGAGTGAGGCTGCCGCCACAGCAAAAGTGTCCTGGTCATCCGTTGCGGAAAATAGTCTGTTGCTGTGCTTTCGAGCGTCATTCACCGCGGGGTCCTCTTTGCTGTGGGTTCAATTCTTCCGGTGACGTTTTGTGTTATCGTCTACGGAGTACTGAGGGCTGAATTGTGAGATAGGCACACTGGTGAAAAGTGCGTTTGTTATCTTTTGGTGAGGGGTCAATTGTGGGGGTTTGACTTGCGAGTTGTGAACTTGTGTGTGTTGTAACCTGTGTGTGTGAGTCCAACGTGTGTAAGAGGGCAATTGTGTAAGACGGCGATGTGTAAGACGGCGATTGTGCAAGAGGGCGATTGTGTAAACAGTACTCCGTACGAGTGTGAGATTGAGTTCTAGCCTTCTACCTAGGTACCTATGAGTGTGAACAACCTCCTCAGTCCTCATCTCGGCCCGCGTTACCGACGTCAATGCAGACCAGGCGACCGTTTGAAAGATGGGGTGAATTGCCGTCCCGTGGTTCGTGCCGCCGGGCCAGGGACCAGCAGACACCTGCATTAGCGCTGGTGGTTTTCACTCTCCCGCTTCCCTTTCTTCTAGGTGAAATATTTTCCGTCGGCTTCTCCAACTATAGAATGCCAGGCGGGCGATCCGGAGCAATGACCGTTCTGAGTCCTGAGTCCTGACATTTGAGCCTATCCATCTGTGGAACACGGAATGCGGTGTAGCAAAGCGAGAGTACGACCTACGGAGCCGGGAGCACAGAGGTGACAGCATGCATGCGCCCCGCCACCGCCCCGTCTGAGAACGTCGTAAACGTCCAACTGAGCAGTGAGAACTCACTCACATTTTGCACTTTGCATCTCGCACGCCCCCAGGGCCCCAGGGCCGGCTGCATCTGGTGTGTCGTGCGTGGCTTCATGCATGGAAGCCACCAGGCCATGGCCTAGCGCCCGCCTAGAAGCAATGCATCGTCGATATCCTGCGGCCATGCGCCTTATCATTATTATGCATGATGCCTCGACAGTGTCAAGAGTCAAGACTCAACGGCATGCGGGGTGTGCTGGTCTGTAGGGACAAATGTTCCCGAGTCCTGGCTTTTGCCGATAAATTTACTCCGTGCTTTGTACACATCTTATACAGAGTGCAGAGTGGGTGAGTGGTCGGTATGGATTGAGTGGTGGTGACTCGTGACTCGTCGTGAGTGGTGACTATGAGTGAGTGACTATGAGTGAGTGACTATGAGTGAGTGACTATGAGTGAGTGACTATGAGTGAGTGACTATGAGTGAGTGACTGTGAGTGAGTGACTGTGAGTGAGTGACTGTGAGTGAGTGACTGTGAGTGAGTGACTGTGAGTGAGTGACTGTGAGTGAGTGACTGTGAGTGAGTGGTGAGTGAGTGGTGAGTGAGAGTGGTGAGTGAGAGTGAGAATGTACATACCTAGTGAGTAAGTCTGCTACATAGTAATAAGAGTAAGGGTAACTAACTCGATGTTAGTAAGAGTACGCCAAAGAGAGAGAGAGTACCTATGTGAGAGGAAGCAATCACTGAAGTCAATAGTCAGTGAGTGACAAGTTTCGAAAAGCGACTGAGTGACCGAGACAAGCCACAAGAAGTGGGTGCCATCCCTCTTTGTTTTCTTTGTTTTCACTGTCCGTGGCGACCAATCAGCTGCACAGACGACGTCAGCTTGCCTTAGGTACCTAGGTACCTATCACCAGCCGAACGAACGGAACGAACGCCCATGTGCGACGACACGACAGCCTTGTAAGCGCGGCGCTTCACGCGCCACACCAGATGATGTGATCTTAGCAAGCAGTCTGACAAGTGACGATGAGGCAGGTGCTTCGGTGCAAGTGTGTGCAAGTACGGCGGTGCACGTAGGCTTTGCTTGTTTGTATCTTGCGACTTGCACCTTGTACCCTTACCCTTACCCTTATCGTCATTGTTATTGTTATTGTGACGATGATCTGTTATAGTTGTTATAGTTCTTATTCTTATTCTTGTTGCCATCTCATTATTACTTGCCCGTCACTTCCAAGTTCTTTCAAGTTCACTCCTTCAGCGGCAGGTACCAAGTATGTACATATGTACCCGATCTCGGCCAGCTGCAAGCCTGACCCACCAACTGCCACCACTGCACTGCCACTTGCCTCGCGCAACTACCTAACCTAACTACAACTCAGCCGGAAACAGTGACGATACAGCGCCACACTTGACGACAAATTTTCTTTCATTTCAGTTTTCATCTTTTCGACTTCGCTCCGAGAGACTCCAAAGAGCATACGCACAAGTATTCTTGCAGGCACTATTGATCGCGCAGCATTCCATTTTCTGTTCGTCCTCGGCTGGTGGAAGTGCGGCTAGGCTCAGGCGTCGGGCGTTGGGCGTCTATTACAGCGAGCCGTCGAGCGTCGACCTTCAACTGCAGTCAACTGCATTCAATCGCGTTCGACTGCGTTAACTACAACTACATTCAGCTGCCACCAGCTGCCATCAGGGCCACCAGGGCCATAAGGGCCATCAGCTGCATCAGCTGCCATCATGGACCCCAAAATATCGACGCCTAGACCAAGAGGCATCACCAAGTCAAATTCCACCGCATCAGCTGGTGCACGATCCACAAAGTCTCACGAGTCCGTCTCTGTCGTAGGACCATATCCCCTGGGATCACTTCGTGTTCTGAGACCCGAGTGGTCGCCTCGTACCACGACCTACTCTGCCCTAGACCAAGACGACGACATGGGGCCCCCTCCTCTAGAGCCTCCCATCGAAGAAGTCTACCATCTAAGTGGCTCTCATGAGCAACACGATTCAGCCTGCCAGACTTCAATAGCCGCCCCGTCATCCACGCGAACCCGTGGCTCACAATCGCATTCCATGGGCGGAGGCGACGTCGCCCTCATCATTGACCTGCCCGAGGTGTTTACCGTCGGCTACGACGCGCTGTCCTTTACAGCGCAGCATTTCGGCGGTGTCAGAGACGTTCCCGAGGGACCTCACTTCTTCTGGACCACCCACTCGAGCGGTGTCGCTGCACGCGCCGGTGTGTGGCTGCTTGGCTCACAGTCTCATGATCGTGTTCATGTTGTGCAGTGGGACAAGTACAACGAGAACCTGACGGAAGCTCTGATCTCGGAAGCTCGCAATCATGCCGAGAACGTCCCCAACATTCACGCCAAGCTCATTCCCTACCCGGATCCTTCCAAGGTCGGAGGTGCCGTTGGACAGCTGCCCGCTTCTAGGATCGAAGCCAATATCGCCATCTGGGCACAGCTCACGACATGCATAACGTCATCCTTGCTGGATCGTATCACCGGACCGCAATCCGGAGGTTGGATCGTTCACACACTGGACCGAGCCCAGGGTATTGCTCAGTTTTCTGCTGAGGTGCAACTCGAACGACTCGTACCCAGCAAGAATCTGCAGCAGAGACCGCTCAAGTTTACCTTTGAACGGACCACGAGGATGTTTTCGCTCGATTCGGTAGGACCCGCGCGCTCTCTGGAAGCCATTGACCCTACAAAGTACCTCTTATCACAGATTGAGGATCCTTCCAACGACCTCGTCTACGAGGATCTCATCGGCGAGCTCCAATTTTCCTTTGTCGTCGGCATGCTCCTCGGCAATGACGCCTGCCTCGATCAATGGTGGTTTATGGTACTTAAGCTCCTCGTCAAGTCTCATCTCCTCCTGGAGAAGCAGCCTATACTGGTGGCCGGCCTGTGGCGCGCCTTGACCGCCCAAGTCACCTTTGGAACGAAATGGCTCGAAACAACAATCATGGACCCTGTAGAGCAGCGATGCCGTGATTTGCGCATCAGCCTCATTATTTACAAGCGTCGCATGGAAGAGTTTTTGCAGAGTGACGAGAATCTCATATCGCCCAGCCATCTGGCCGTTGGTACCGCCTTCTCTAGACTAGAATCCGTGCTGACGGAGCTCGGGTGGGATCTCACGACCGATTATGTCCGCCAGGGGATGTTGATGCTGGAGGATGGAGAGGAAGTCGAGCTTGAGCTGTCGGAATTGGATGCGGAGGAGGAGCGTGGGGAATGGGCTCCTGAGATTGTTCAGCTGGACGAACAGGGGCGAGAGTTTGGTCTTGTCTCCTGGGACTGAGTCTCCTCTCTTTGTCTTCTGCGTCTTTGATACTTCTATTTCTTCAACGTTTTTTTGAGCGAGACATTGGCGAGTTTCAGTCAGCTTCGGCGTTCAGGGGATCAGTGCAACAGTTTACGCGGGTTTCAGCAAGGAAGAGGGAGGGTAATGTGCGACAGTACTACCCAAGACTATTGTAATTTGTTGCTGTGTGGTCGACAAGAAGAAGACGACTGCGCATTGATGACAAAGCCCGCGGAGCTACAAAACATATGTAGGGCAGCGAATGGAAGGCGTGATTCCGTTGAAGGACATGAATATCAGTGCCAAGTGGTATCTTTTTTCAGAAATCGGAGTTCACGAATTATGTCTCTTGGGGGGTTCTGCACATTGCACACGGGGTTTTCTATTGTCCTTTGAAAGTTGAAACACTCTCCTTTTTGGTCTTTTTTATCGGCGTTGGGGGGAAAGGGTTCCGGGCACTCCGGATTTGGTAGCTTGGTATGTATTGCGGCAATGCAGTCACCGACCGTGTTGTGAACTTGTGGTAGGGCCAATTCTAGTTTAGGAATACTAATACTAATATGTGGTACGAGGATGTGGTGGCAAGGACAATACCGTCAATGCATTGGAACGTGTTTCTCGACGTGTTAAGGCCACGAGGGCACGAGGGCAAGAGAGCGTGACAGCGTGAGAGTGACCCACGAGGAAGGAGAACGTACTGCGCTGATTGATTGCTGCTGTTGGACCCACGCCTTGAATGGTGTCCAGAGGCGGGTTTTATGCCCATGGTCCATGGACTACCTGTTATTATCTTCCTCGATAGGGAGTCAAGGACTTCTTGAGGGGGCTCAGGGGGGTGGCACTCAGCACTGATAGGTGTAGATATGCACTCTGTATGGTCGGGATGTAATGTATTGATACATGCAACGGAGGCCAAGTACGTTCATTATGCGTAACGGACGGGCTCATGATGGGTTAAGGAGTGCTTGGGTTGCGTGAGGGCTATGAGGTATGTTACTAACAGGCATAGCCATGGGATATTTATATGCAGTAATGTCGATCCAACAGGGCGACAGATGTGTCACTGACCAGTGACAACTATGACAACATGTGGTTTATACAGAGCATCGTAGTTTCTTTATTTTTGTGATGGCAGGCTATGGGGGTGTAATCATGTTGAAGTTTCCCATTCATACTGACATGAGAATCACAGTGCTCTTCATGTGCTTTTCCCTCGGCACTCATTCGGCCACATATCAACACAGTGCTTGATGCACCGCGCTCAGGTTTGCCAAGTGACCTTGTCTTGATATGTACCGGGCGTCGGCTTGAGAACAGCGAGACGTTGTTGCCCGGAGGCGAGGATGGTCGTTCGTCAGAGGGCAGAGGGCTTGCTGTGCGATTCAGACAAATGTCAATGCTTGTCATGGCTGGAATCATATGATGTATCATACATATGTGTACCTAGACCTTGAGAGCGTCAATCACGGCGACCGGCTGGCCATCGAGGAAGAAGAGGAAGTGGAACAGTCAGAGGGTAAAATCACCGCCAACATGGCAGCAGCAACTATCGACCCAGAGTTACTTCATGAAGATGTCGCTGCCATATTATCCGAGGTGGCGGGGATTTTGGCCCCTTGGCTAATTCCACCTCTTCGTTTGCGTTGGCAAGCCGTTCCCCATGATTGACGATCTCAAATACGATATCTTGGGATTCTCGATACTTGCTATGGCAAACTATGATGTGAACTGGGCAGGGAGATGGAAGGCGGGAGCACCAGAATCAGTAGGTGATGCATTGCACCATACGGTGGGACATGTAGACACGGAATGTTTGGTCAATTTGTCTCCAAATAACAGCTACACATTAGCTCATCGACAGATTGCATTGCAATTCGGCCTGAAGACGTAGAGATTCCGCCAACTTGGTTGGTTGGGGAAAGACGAACCAGCTGAAAAGTACACGTGAAAGACCTTTTCCATGGCTCATACATTGGCTCATCAATAATACCCGGGATATGTTCAACACAGGCTTTTTTGGTTTCTTGAGGGGTTTTTTTTTAATATTTGCTGCCGGACAAACGATCCGCTCCAGACACGGTCATGAAAAAAATGTCAATTGGAAAGCTAGCACCTGCCTGCCCTCTTCCCCGCGCTCGAAAAGTCCAAAACAAATACAAGATCCAACGATACATGCATTTATCGGTAAGACTTCTGGTAACGGGCTCTGGCACCGGGACCACCAAACTTCTTGGGCTCGCAGCGTCGGTTGTCGGCGACGAGAAGGGTACGGTCGAATTGGACGAGAGCCTGCTTGAGAGTGTTCTTGCTGTGCTCATCGACGAACTTTTGGTAGTAGGCGATCAGGGACTTGGCGATAGCCTGACGGATGGCGTAGACCTGGGAAGTGTGACCACCGCCGGTGACGCGGACGCGGATGTCGACGAGGGAGAACTTGTCGAGACCGACGACCAGGAGGGGCTCGTAGACCTGTAAGTTTGGTGCGGGGCGCTTGATCAGTATGTTTGTCGTTTTGCGTGGGCATCACGCGTATGTATGAAAGGAGCATCAGGAAGATCGGTCGTGGGCCTCTCTCGTGCCCATGCTGAAGAAATGCCATGTCCGTCGCACGAACGCGATGTATCCCGATGTCCTGCTTTATGTCCGAGGTTTATACAGGTCATGCGTGCACGGGAGATAGGCGATGGCATGGATGGTAACATTTCTTCGCATCGAGCAGGCATAGAGGCCCTCGTTCCGGCTTGTGATATTCAGGGTTTTTATCGTACCTTGAAGCGCAAGATCTCGGGTTGGACCAGGCTAAGGGGACGACCGTTGACCTTGATCAACCCACGGCCAGCCTACATTCAATCTCAGTCAGAAAATTGTCCATAACTCCAGCATCGCGCCAGTTTCTTCCATTTGTGCCATGTTGTGACATATCGATTCCTCCTTCCATCCATTTGTTCTACACGCCAGTGGATGTGCTGAGGGACACAGCAAACGTTCGGAATTCGGGACGGCCGGTATGACGACGAACCTTGCAGTGGGCGACGGCAGTGGCCGTCTTCTTCTTGCCGAAGCATTGAACGCTCTGGGTGGTTGAAGACATGGTGCCTGATTTGTCGTAGGTGATGCAAGAGAGCGTTGCGAATGATCGAGCAGGGCGGGACGCGATGATGGAGTTGCGGCCGGCCACACCACGCTCTCTTCGCCTGGCGGATTTTTTTCGCCCGGATGAGAGGGTTTGTGCCCTTAAAAACCGCTAGTCCGTTTTTGGCTACAATAGTGGATCCTACAAGCGGCTGCCGCTAGCCCAGCACACACTCGGTTGTTCATTGGGAAAAAATTAAAATACCGACAAGACCGACCCCCGCAACTCGCGTTATGTATGCGACCCACGTGACTAGGAGCCCTAAACCCTCCGACTTGGGCGATTCTGGGTTGTGGCATCCCCCAAAATTTCGCCTCAAGTGAACATCTCGCCGGCCACCTTTTGCAGCCTAATAGACCAAGAGTACCCGCCGTCAAGGTACGTTATTGAAACGAATTCCCCGATGTTTGCGGATGCTACGAGAAGTCAGACCACGTTAAACTAACATTTCATCAAGATGGTTGCCGCCAAGAAGCACGTTCCTATCGTGAAGAAGCGTACGTCCCCCCTCGGCATTTACATCTCTGGGTCCATCCCTGCGTTCGATTTTTTTTTGGAGGAAGCCTTCTTTATTCGTCCGTTTCTGTGGTCGCGAACTAGCAAGTCAATATGCGAGCGTCATTGCAGATGGAGTAAAAACGCCAACGAGGCTCGAAATGGACGCGGCGAGACAGATGAGGGGAATGCATTCGAGCGAGATGAGAATACTGACCCGGAGATGTTATTACAGGCACTGCGCGCTTCATTCGCCACCAGAGCGACCGATTCAAGTGCCTCAACCCCAGCTGGCGCAAGCCCAAGGGTATTGACAACCGTGTCCGAAGACGTTTCCGTGGAACCCAGGCCATGCCCTCCGTACGTTGAATCCTACAATTGAATCCGAATCTCCCAACGTCGATCCCTTGGTTGTCCTCTTTGCGAGCAGTCGACTTTCATACCTTTTCACGGGAGTCTGCCGGAAACACACCAGGACATTTGCGCAGCCACCGTAGCGTGGTCGCAGTTGGAAACGGGGAACCGACTGGCTAATAAAAAAAAATACAGATTGGTTACGGAACCAACAAGAAGACGCGTTACATGATGCCCTCTGGCCACAAGTCCTTCCTGGTCAACAACGTCCAGGACGTCGAGCTGTTGATGATGCACAACCGAACCTACGCCGCTGAGTATGTTCTACCCACCAAGGCATTGTAACTACACAATGCGGCGAACTTGATATTATCTATCCCCCAGCTCCCTGGCGCTCTCACTCAAAGCTTGCCACTAATCCGTTCCATCAACTAGGATCGCGAGCGCCGTCTCTGCCCGAAAGCGAATCGACATTATTGCCCGTGCCAAGCAATTAGGAGTCAAGGTCACGAACGCTAAGGCTAAGGTTACCACCGAGGTTTAGATGAGGGCGAAGCAGAGGTGTGCATGAGAGGAAACGGGTTGCGAAGCAGGGAGAGAAGAAGCGGAAGGATGGGAGAAATGCGGAGAAAAGCGGCAACAAAGCACGGCTCTATTCTAGATGAACCCGGTTGTCGCCTTTTCTTCATCTCTTCTACCATTTTAAATCCCTCGGTCTGGAAGGAACAACAGCTGCCTTCTTTCCACGGACTAGCATCGGAGAATTCAAGGGACTCCAATTTATTTTGTTCTATCTTGCTGCATCGTTCCCGTTTATATCTCATAAGCAAGGGACTGAACTCAGTCTCTGGTCATGTCGGGAGAGTTGGTAGGCGGGCGTAAACACGAATGAATTTTGCATGACGCTGCAGGGCAGGCAAGGGCCATTGCGGGTGAATCCGTACGCCCCCATCTTTTTCTCCAGCCATGAGAAAAGCTCCTCGTCCGTCCTGTCCTTCAAAGCAACATGTCGACGATGAGAGTACTCACGGCGTACTGATGAAAATACCAGGCCATGTATTTCCGCGTTTCGCTGCGTTTCCATGCCGTGCTCATAGTCCTCCTCCAGTCAAGTGTCATTGACTCATTGTAGGTCGTGCATTCGTCTCCACCAAAATAACTGAGTCTGCAATGACCTACAGCAGGTACCCCAAGCGTCTCTCGCGTTCATGCTACGAGTGACACCGCGGAATACATTCATCGTGACTATCCTGACCCAACTCGTACAAACAATCTGCGCGTGAAGACTATGGCTCCGATCCTTGCGAAGACCCCGTGCTGCCTCCATTATGCACTCGCCAGCCTCTGCTAGTAGTCCGTCTCCTCGCCGGCCTGCCTTGCCTGTTCAAATTACAAACTTCGTTGTCCAAGTCAGCTTCCAATCCCGTGTCCCATGGTGCTACACGCTTTTTCACACGGAGTAGCGCCCTCGTCGTAGAGGATCCTTTCGATACCCACCAAACCGCTGCAGTAAAGCGACTGTTTGAACTTTGGCGAGGGGTCTCCTGCTCTCATGGGAAGCGGGTCTACGAGGTATGTACGCCGTAGCTTTTCTTTGGTTCCGCCCGCTATGATCCATTCAGTGATGCCATACAATGATACAATGGAGCTTCAAACAAGAGAACTCGAAGAAGGAAGATAAGAGCGCGCGAGAACTTATCTCAAGTATGTATATACTTATTCACTGCTTTTGCACTCCACGACAATCAGCCTACGCAACATCCCGCTCCGTGCTAGTATTTAAGCCATCCTGAAGCTGTACTCCTTGCTCAAGTCGCATGTATTCAAGTGGCTATTCCGTTTGTTCATCAACGAAGTATGTATATACTACATACCAAAATAGCAATCACAATCAAAGATGTTGGAAAAAATTGCCCCCTTTCCTTGAGGGGGCCCTTCTCGCTCCTATATTCACCGCCAAGCATGTAATATGAACGCACCGCGGGACCCAGACCCGCGCAGAAAAAAAGAAAGAAAAACCCCCATGGCAAAGACAAGTTGTTTTCTTTTCCATGCGCCCATACATAGGAAATTGAGGACCTGAGAATGAGTATGTGGGGAAGTCAGTGAATGACTTAATGAGTGAGTGAATGAGTGAGTGAATGAGGGGTGCCCGGCGCCCGCTGCCTAAGCTGCCCAAGATCCGCCCTGACAAGGCTCACCACTGACCGGTGATCGCACCCCTTCTGAGAGCAACCCTAGCCTAGCACCTAAATGTGAACAATCGTCATAATCGGCATGTGTAGTAAGATATCCTCCTTCTCTCTTTAGTCTTTGCCAAGTCCAATTCCAATTCCAATTCCAGTTAACAAACAACAAAGAAAGACCCCATCCATGATGAAAAACCTCGGAAACCGGGAAAAGCCAACATAGTCTACCGATAGGTAGTGACATGCCAAAACAAAGGAGAGAAGACCCGGTGAAAAGAGAGATGCGAATCAGTTTTTGGGCCTGCCCCTACCCCCCTGAGCCTGAGCCAAAGAGACGAACCCCAAAATAAGAAAGATTTCAAAAGAAAGCCAGGCAAAACAAAAGAAAACGCCCAGTGATATAAAGCCAAAAGTTTGCATGATGCGTGAAACCTCTCGTACCCATGACCATGGGTTCCAATTCTGACGCCTGATAGTTGGGGGCTGTAGGCTTTGGGCTACGCGGCAGGCATGTCGCGTGGCGCCCTCTCCGAATGCGCACATGCCAAAGAAGACAGCTTAGTGCATTGTGTTGTGTGGGTGTATGTGTGGGAGGAAAGGGCTGGAAAGATAAAAACAAATGGTATCTCGAAAGCGGGATTGACAGAAGAAAATTTGTGTGGCCGGATAGCAGAGAGACACTAAGAGAGTGCTGTGCTGTGCTGAGCCAGAAAATCAGGTCGTTCGCTGACCGAGTAAAGCCAACGAACGACAGGTGTGTCATCTGCAGACAATACGGACCAACCATTTGGGCATGCAGTATAAGCCGCTTATGAGGTACCTCGACGACGTTGTTTCCTGGCAAGCCAATCGCCTAGCATATTGTCCAGTTGCTGCACAAAAAAAAAAGTCAGCATCAAGTTGTCCCTGCAATGTCCGGTATGCCACAGTGCACAAAGCAAGTGTCCTGTTGTACTGCAGTACAATTTCCAGCATACTGCGATATAGTGACCAATATCCTGTGATTGGGGGATGAAAGAAAAGGCGTCTTACCGTCGTAATTTCAGCCAACTTGGCATTCTGCTCCCGAAACAACCCCCCGACGACAGGATGATCATTCCCAGCCGGCTCCACATTCGTCTTATCATACACCACCACCAACAAGTCGCGGATATGGTCGCTCTCATCAAAGAACGCTCGCAGCTTGTTGTCGTCCCATGCCGCTTCCTTACCGCTACCTGCCGAAGAGCTTCCTCCCCTCGCAATGTCGCTCTCTGGCTGGACCAGCTCGGGCGAGGGGGAGGCTTCTGGCGAGATGTCGTCTACCGAGGACGTATCTACCATGAGAGCCGGGGGGTGGGACGCGTGGGAGGGAGACGAGGGCCCGTTTCGCCCAGAGATACCCTGCTTCGGACTCTGAGAAACGTGTTGGGCTTGTTGAGCGGGGTGGGTAGTAGCAGTAGCAGCGGCTGGTGTTCTTTCCACTGGCCGTCTGGCCGAGGGACTAGGTTTGCCTAACAGGGCACCAGCCTTAGGAGACGTGGCCGTAGTTTCTCTGGCCGGCTCGGTGCGAGGCGCGGTGACGATGCTTTCTGGCTCAGAGGTATCAGACGCATCAAGATCTACGTGAGAATGCGCCATGGTCATCTTTTGGGGCTTTGCATCGGTTCCAGGACCAGCAGTACTCGACGATACAAAGTTTGAATTGGCGGATCTTTCCTCCTTTGGAGCCGTGCTGTCTAAACTCTGGCTTCGGTCTGATGGCGATGACACTTGTTGTGCCTCGTTTGGTTCTGGACCGACGATGCGCATGGACACCATGGGCGGCACATTCGAGACATCGTTGTTCCGGCCCTCGGCAAGGTATGACGATAACTCGACAGGTTTCTGCGCGGCGCCTGTATGTGATTTACTCGTTGTGGGGGTAACATTTTTTTGCAGTCTGCCAGGCTGTCGTTGCTGAGGCCCTGTCATATCCGGGGAGACCTGTCGCTGTTCGTCAAGGGAACGATCTTCGCTATTGCGCGCTTCGGATATGAGATCCAAGGATCGCTTGCCGAAGGATTCGTCGTCATCTTCTGCCATCTTCTTTCGATCTTTTCTGGAGAAGAAGCCGCGCAAGCCACTGGACTTCTTTTCCTTCTCTCTCTTCTCCTTGTCCTTGTCCTTGAGCCTCTTCTTTTCTCGGTCCGAGACCAGCTCTCGATCTATCTTGTCCATGCTCGAAGCAGATTTAGCATCCTTAGTGGCAGAATCGCCCGGTTGTCTCAACGTGTTGTCGTCGCGCAGTAGATTGGGTGTCAGTGTTATCTTCTTGGTTTCGACGCTGTCGTCTTTGAAGAACGAATCAGTGTTCCGCACAGTTCCGTTTCTGGACCGGCTGAGGCTGTCGCTTCGGCCTTCCAAAGACTCTTGACTGCTTCGAACCTCATCCTCGACCTGCGCCTCTGTTGAGGACTGTGTTGCCGCAGTTCTATGCGTCCGAGTTTTCAGAGGCTCAACAGCGGCTGCTTCATCTGCCGAGGCATCCTCCACCTCACTTTGTTGCACCTGCCGCTGACGCTCACGATGTTGATGAGCAGTCGGCTGCGAGCCAAACAATTCGTCATCGTCTTCTTCATCGGAGGAGTAATCAAAGTCGGAATAATCCACGTATGTTGGTTCAGAGAATGCGACGGTTTTTCGCCTCCTCCGAATCGACGGGAATGAATTCTTTTGTTTCTGAGCTTGGTCGCCAAGCATAGTCGCTGATAGCTGCACATTATCGAGTCAGGACATGTCACAACTTTTCGGTGGGGGTTTTTTTTTTTGAGAATATAGACGATCAAACAACAGTGGTGGCACATACATCAATGTTTCTGTGCTTGTTCAGTCGTGCGAGTCGTTCTGTTGGCGTTTCGATGTGCTCAGCTGGTAGATAGCCTGAATCATGGCCCGATTAGCACACAAACACTTGATGAGTACAAACGAAGGGGCAAACCTACCAATGCTGCTATCCTTGACTACCCGGACTAGCCACCAATAACTGTTGCTATCGTCGAGCAGGACCATGGTATCTCCTTTGGTGGCATTCGCTTGTCCCTCGACAGTTGCTACAAAGGTATGCAGCGCATAGACAAATTCGAAATCGATGTCCTCTGAATCCAGTAAGCATTCATCGTCACTACAAGCTTCAACTTCTTCAATCAAGGGTCCGCCGTAGTACAATGACTCAATGGACTGGGCGAGCTGATCAATGACACCATTGCTTTCTGCACCGAACTGCCAATCCAGAGGAACCTGATGCGCCTGCGAAACGGTGTCACGGAGGCCTTTGCGATGGAGCAAGATCTGCGTATCATCGTGGCGACTTCCGATCTGATGATACGGCTTGCGGGAGAGCCATGCCTCAAAGTGGCCCAGCTCAGCACCATGGGTCAAGGAGTGCTACTCCTGACCAAAAGGAAGCTGGCAGGTCAGTAGAGGAAGATTGCTCAAACGACCATGGCCCCCGCCAACATCGTGACGACGTTGCTTTTGCTTTTCTTGTTCCACGCTAGGACCCCCGTGAACCCATTCACACTTGTCAAGTTCGCTTGGCGGACGTCGCAGGGAGAGACGCGGCTTGTGGCCAGGGCAGCGCTGCCAATCAGCAACGTCCATTTTTTTCCCTTGTCGTGACACACTTGTCCCGCGATAGTGAAGCAATCGGTGAAGGCAGCAATGCTTCGAGGCTTGTTTAAACGCAGAACCAAAGCACATGCTCGCAGGACTCAATTGGCGGGGAAGTAACGTGAGGGAGGACTCGCGCCGCGGCCAGGCCACAGGCAAGATGGCAGGGTACAACGCACCGTCTTCAATGGAGGGAGAACTGGATATCTTATCCATCATATCATCGTCCATGTCGCTTCCACTCTCGCCCTCCATGTCTTCCTCATCGGCTGAAGAGACGCCGCCATTTTGTGCAATAGCCAGATCATCTTGCTGCTTGTGCTGATACATGGCGGTCTTCTCGTTCGTGTCGTTGGCGTATCCGTGGGGCGATTGTTCGTTCGCGATTTTGGAGGCTTCGTGTGCGCTGCCGTTAGACCATGGCACAGTCGGATTTTGACTTTCAGCTTCCGCCGTCTCTTGGGCGACTTCTCGAAGTGTCTCAGCTTGATGAGGAGCGATCGATGCGCCAGATATGGTAGGACCCGTGCCGGGAATAGGAGCGTGATATGGGTGATCTTGAGCCGACGGCGCAGCAGGATCCTGAAGATCAATCGTATCTAGAAGTTTTGACGTGATCAGCAACAAGCATGACGAGTTGCATGGTAATACGTAGAGCAGATCTCAGTTAGGGTCTATGGCTCGAGATTTTGAGAACCATTGGAGAGCGCCAGAGCAAGTACGTTTGATAGAAGGACTAGAGCAAAAAGAGGGACAAAAAAACGAATGGAAGGGAAGCCCGAGACGCGAAACAGTTTGAGCGTGGCAGGTGGTTGGCGGTTGGAATGCAGAAATGTTCCTGAGGAGGCTGTTCGAAGCAGCCTGAGTGCTGACACGCGGGCATGGGCAGCTACGAAAACGAGCCCTTGAACAATGTAGAACAAAAGCGACCAGGGGGAAGGGGGGCCAAGACACGGCCGAACACCACGCGCATGATGAGTGTAGGTAGTTAGGTAGTGTATGTGGGTGATTCAGGCAGTACAACTGTACAAGCAGCAGACGCATTGCGACACGTACCGGCGCGAATGATGGACGGCCTCATCATGGCGAGCCTGAGATTCTTAGTCCGACGTGTTTTGATATGCCTGCAACCCAGCCGACGTAGACGAAGGACTTCAGACGGCGAACAGCAACGATCAACGTTCTGGTTGCCGATGCAACAATCACAATGATGTGCACTTTGGCTAGGTACAAGGGGTTTGCGGTGCGGGTATAGGTACGTGACGAGGAGGTCGATTAAGGAACCCCGGCAATAGTCATGAAGCGAAATTGGGCGCGACAAGCTGAGGGCGTCGAGAAGGTGAGGGTCAACGAGACAAGAACGTAATCGACGGAATTCGGATGGCCCAGCCAACTACCGGCCGTCAGGCAAGAGGGTGGTGCTGCCTAGACAATGCGCGCGTGTGTCAATGCTGGGTGAATGCCGATGCTGCTGCCGCTCTGATCATTGATGGCCAAGTGGACGAAGAGGAGAAACGACGCAAAGCGGAATGAAGCGCGGGACAAGAAAAGGAGCATGTCGTGGCTGGTGAGGTCAGTCGCATCGGTCGTGGGGCGGCAACGTCACGGTCCGAGAGCCCAGACAGCGTCCACCAGTTGTAAAACAATTGTAATATGTACCGGTAGGTATGTACGTTATATCATCCAACCTAGCGGGTTTCAATCAAAAACACGGGCCTTGCGCACATCTCGTCGCTCTTCCGCTACATCTGGCCGTTCAATGCCAAACGCAGTCAAGGCCGTCCCAAGAGAAAGAAAGTTGACAACGCACAATCTACGGAGTATCTACGGAGTGCATGACGGTTTATTAGTGGCCAAAATGGGGACCCGGTCGCAGAAAGCTCAGGGGCGCAAAGAAGTTGTGCACTTGTCCATAAAAGGTGGAAAGGTGCGGGGCGGGGATGATGATGGCCTTGGAGACTGGAGTGAGTCTTGGACCCATCGATTCTCGCATTGGCTGGTGTGGGTGGCGGTGGAGCTCGCTGGGACGTTTCATCGCGCCGCGGCGCCGGACGTGTTGTTGTCGATCGACGTTTGTTGCGCTAAAGATTGTAGGGTAGGAACCTATCTACGGAGACGGTTAGCCAACTATCATCGGTTCAGTACAACATGCCTACGCAAAAGCTTACCACAGTACCTGCCAACTCAGTTCTACGGAGTACAGCATAATTTATAGGTAACCCCTCATGTTGTACAGAGTACCTAGGTATCTGTGTCAGCCATTGCTTCAACTGGCTCCTGGGCGGGAGCAACGACAGCACCTAGGTACGAAGTGACTATACACGGACTTGCCGACACGTGTACGGAGTAATGCAAGATTCCCTCTTCCGAAATGCCGAACGGCATGTACGTAGTCCGGGGGTATCGTACACATGTATTGGTCAAGCGCATTATTGAAGAACATGAGGATTCAGGAAGCAAGCAACTACATGCATATCTTGGACAGCCATAGGCACAATGTTGTTTTGTCGAAACCTATGCCTTCCTCCTCTTTTCGTTTCTTTTCGTTCCCTTTTGATTCTCTTGGGGGTTCCCTTATATGCTTCTCTTTCTCCCTTTACCTTTCTAACAGTTAAAATAATCACATTCTTTCCCTTCAACTCTGGCGAACATCACCCTATGGGCGACCATATTCGCCGACAATTTTATTGGGACGTATGCCCATTGCCCACCTGGCACCTCCTCTGCCACATGGAGATCCAGACGGCTCACAGATGAATCAATAACGGGAAGTTCACATATGCAGAATAAATAAACGAGTCTATATCTTTCTTGTCCTCTATCTACTAAGAGAAAGATGGGGTCAATCATGTACATCCCAAGGGCTTGACAAGGGCTTGACGTGTGCGTGCCGTATCGGACGGTCGGACCACGAGCCATTAAGCCAAGAGACTAGAGTCTTCGGCCAACCTGATCGCATTCCAAAGCCGTTCCTGTGCGATCGTCCGTGACACTTCTGTGAGAATGTCTATATGTACTCTGTAAGACGGCAGCGATTATATTCGTGGGGCGGTTCCAACAGGAGGTAGTAACTGAGGGAGTTTCGCACGCCGCGAATGCGCCGCCTCCTCGCCGAGTCCATCCAGCTGATTCCAGATTTCAGACGTGCGGACTAAGCGCAGTAAGTAAGGCCAAAATCTTTGCAGAGAACGGGGCCTCCGGGCATTGTCGAAACATCTCTCCATATGTTGAAGTCGTCTCTCTTGTCCCAAGAGCACTTTGGGAAAGAAAAAGTCAGTATCAGCATACATGCATGTTGTACAAGGAGCAAAATCCGCGGCCCTAAAAAAGGAAAGGGGAACCCCAAAGAAAGCTACAATATAATTCTTTTGACGTACGCAGTAAGTGTTAAGGCCCTTTTTCTCACAAGAGCCATCGCTTATGACTCCGCCATCGCACCAATTCGGTAGACCTTTGTGGCCAGGAACAACTGAACTTGGAGAGGATGTTGCTGGCGGGGGGGGTGCGGCGGCGGCGGCAAAGACGACCGAGGCGGACGCGAGGAGAAGAGGAAGGAACTGCATTTTGAAGATATATTTGCTTCGTTTATGTGACTGGTCTGCTTTTCAACGGTAGATCGATATATGGACGAGATCAAACTCTCAAGTTTCCGCCGGCGGGCATGCTCGACTTTTTATGTTGGGCGGGCTAGCCGGCAAGTGGACTGCTTGGTTCTATACGGACTTACGGAGTAGGTACTCCGTAGACAATTGAATTACATATAGCCTAAAAAAGGAACCGAGACTCGACAGCCGTTGCACGGTTCACGGCCCACGGCTATACTCTCTGTACATAGGTAGGTATGTATCTAACAGAGGCATGGAGAAGAAAACGTGAGATAGCGCTTCGTCGTCAGCTCAATGGCTGTTTCACCGCTTTGATGATACCGTGCGACAGGATTCCCTAACTTGAAATCTTTGATGTTTGTCGAGACTCGACAACTTGTTGAACGGCTGGTGTGAAACTTCCGCCTAAATCCTTTGGCGGAGTGACTCAGCCACGTGGTGGCAGTACAGCCGGCACCCAACCCAAGATTCCGGGAATTCGAAGGATTCGGTTCGGGTGGCATCTCTCCCCCGCGAGAAAATACAGCGCATATACATAGGTATGTATGCACATCCCTTATTAGGTACGGTTCGCAACGATGTGTCTCCCGAGTCCCGACTCCCGAGTCACGGACAAAATACCCACGGACATCGGCTGCAGGTAACTCTTCTTCCGCCTCCTGTGGCTGTTTCACGATTCACCTCCTCGAGGAGTCAAGACTCAAGACTCTCGAGTCTCGCCTCTGCCTCTCTTATGTACCTACCTATGCACCTACTTAGTCCGGACTCACATGTACATGCATACATATGTATGTACCTGATGATGGGCACGTGTTCGTAAGGTCCCTGATGAACGACGGGCCAATCACGGCACCTAGACGCCATGCTTATGACGAAGCATACATACCTAAGGTTCCCCCTACGATCTACAGAGGTACCTATGTACCTATGTATGTACTCCGTAAAAGCCGAACTGATCAATCATTACGGAGTACCTAGGTAACTGGCGGGCGATTCAATTGCATCCCACCCTACCTTACCTGGGTATCTCGAACCAACACCGAAGGCACAAATGACAGTCGCAACAGTGGCGCGGCAATGCGATGCAACATCGCGAGACCGCCTCATACATATGACCATCTCAAGAAATTGAATCGACAGAAAATCCCATCATTCAAAACAAAATTTCCAGCCATTGCCAGGAGAAAGAGGTTGCATTGTGTCTTGATACTGGTCGGCTCGACTTTGCAGAATCCGGATTGCGGACGCTGCAGACCACATCCTAATTGAAGAAGAGATGCAAGTTGCAACTTATTTCTTACTGCAAAGCTTTGTTCGATTCGACGGAATTCTCTCTCGTAGTCCAATCATCTACAGCCTTCTTGGCATGCGAAAAAAGGGGCATTGCCACATTAAAACACATCCTGAACACATTTTGGGCCAACGCACAGGCAAGAACTGGAGCCTCCTCAATGATTATCATCCGGGAACACTCTGCCTCATTCACGAAAAATGCCAAGAAAGGTAGGTAGAGAACCAGCGCAATGCCTACAGGTACTTGATAGACACAGCAGGCGATGTGTTCACATCCCAGTCTTCCTTCTTCGTCTCATCACCATTGACGCGAAGAGCACGGACAACAAACTTGTACGTACCCGGGGGAGCATAGCTGCCGGAGTCAAGACGTCCATCCCAAGGAAAGCCGTTGTGCTCACGGAGTTGCCAGTGGGCAGGAAGAGCGTATGGTTGGCCGATGGTCTTGACACCCCAGAATAATGAATTCGTGCGTCAGGGTCTCGTTCTTGGGATTATAGGGCTGAGGAGGACAATGTCAGCGCGAGCTTGACGGAAAGCTGGGGCAGAAGATCGTTTGGTCCAGCGTTTCCAGGTCCGGGGACGGTAAATGTCGTGTTGGAGGGGACTGGGCTGGGGCTGGGGTCCTTGTCGGTAGACCTGGAGATCCAAGTGTCGTTGGACCCCAGAACAACATGCTCGTGCAGAGAGCCTGTCAGACCCTGGTACGGAAGGGAAAGCGACGCCCCATCAGTGCTATTTATAGCAATGTACCTAGCCGGACCACAAGGCGAGACGTTTGGCATCCAGACCTTCTGGCGGGGTGGCGGAGACCTTGATGGTCTTGGTCTGGCCACCGCGCAGGGTGATGCTGGTCTCGCTGAATTGGAGCGTGGCGGCAGCGTGAACGGCCTCGTTAGGGAAGGGCTGCAAGCTGTACATGGTGATGGCAGGCACATGCGTGATCTTGTACGTCGCTGGCTTCCTGTCGGTGTTGCGCAGCGTGAATTCAAGGCTCTTGGCGAAGTGAGCGGTGTCATTATAAAGGATAAGCCGGATGGCGAAAGCAAAGCAAGTCGAATAGGCGGCATCATAGGCCTAAACGAGACCACCGCCTTGTTGTTGAATAGGGGCGAGGTAGTCGTAGAGCTTGATTCCGTCGTTGAACAGTTGAGGGTTTGAGTTGCTAGATATGTAGAAGATACTCAATCTCCTGAGGTGTGATGGCGCCTCGGACTTGGCGAATCAAGGCAATGATCCCAGCGGCCTGGGGGCAGGCCATGGAAGTGCCAGACGGAACAGCATAGCTGCCCTTGGCTCGGGGAAAGGTTGAAAGAACGGTGCCGCCAATAGCACCATACTGAGGCTTAGAGCGCATCTCGAATGTCGGACCCCAGCTGGAAAACGTGACGGCGCCACCACTCATGGTGTTGTTCGCGGTCAGGATCCTCAGTTCGGCATTCTTTGGCCCAACCATTTTTAAAGTAAGCCTCTTGCCGCCCTTGAGAGCCTTGATAAAGGTTTCTCCAGTCTCGGCATCGACCATAGACGCCGCACTGATAGCGCCCGGAGCTGGAGCGTCGAACTTGACTTCAAAAGCAACGCCAGGAGCATCGTTGTAGAAAAGAACGTACTTCGCACCCTTAGCTATGGCATTATGAGCCTTGTCGCTAAAAAAAGAGCAGGTTCCACGGCGGACCAAGACGATAAAATTGCTCAATCTGGGGTATTGGCAGGGAAAGGAGCACAGGCATCATTCTTTATGGTAGGGTCAAGACTGCTCACCCAGGCGGGCAGGTTCACACCATCCCACGAATTGGACAGCTTGGGGGGAACATAACCGAACGATTGTTCAGGACCATCATCGACCTGATACTTTGACAGGTGCAAGATAGATGGCTTCTGCACGTTGTCGAAGGAAGCGATGGCGGAAACATGCTGGCCATCAGCGGGCGAGCTAGCATAAAAGATACCCTTGTCACCCTCGTTACCGGCAGACACAACGCATGGAATGCCCTTGTCAACAATTCGGGAGACTGCATCAGCCCAAACGTCCTGGGCCCAACCACTTGAGCCGCCAATGGAGGCGGTGATGATATTGGCGCCATCTTGGTAGGCCTTGTTGAACGCAGCGATCAAAACATCGTTCCCGCCAGATCCACTGCAGCCAAAAACACGATAGGCGCCCAGGGAAACGCCAGGAGCGGTGCAGGTGAAGCCGTAGGTGTTGTTCTAGGCTGCGATGATACCAACAACGTGACTTCCGTGGCCTCGGCAGTCCATCGGGTCTTCACCGGGCACTGGCGTGTTGGTGCCGTTGTACTATGTAGTCATCGCCCACGAAATCGTGCCCATTAGTTCAGCTTTACTAACTATGTAGTCATCGCCCACGAAATCGTGCCCAAAGGAGATGAGGCAGTCTTTGCCATAGCATCCACCCAGAGCAGGATGTAAATAATCAATCTAATGCAAATCCCGTCAGTGTTGAGGCAACTCAGACGACTCCGCGGATGGACACTTACACCACTGTCAATAACGGCAACCTTGATTCCCTTGCCAGTGATGCCCTTGGCTCTGAGCTTGTCGACTTGGGTCATTGAACTGAAAGACCAGTGAAAAGATCGTATTCGAGCTTCATGCGGGTTTTGCCATCGCCGGTCATCGCTTGCTCAAATGCAGACACATCCTAAAGGAGAGAACGAAGAGGGTGGTAGAATGCGAAAGTCGTCAACCAGGAGGACACTCCTCAGCTCCGTTGGGTCATTGGGCATCGGGAAGCAGCAAACTCCCCATGACATGGACAGAGGGGGATAATAAATGAAAAGGTGCTCACCTGGCCATTTTCGAGATCAAAGATGTAAGCACCGGGAACGACAGACTTGGCTGCCAGTGATGAGGCCGCGGCTGCCAACAGCGACGCAACGAGAGAAGTGCGTACCATTGTGCCTGGAAGCACACGTCAGCTGTAGAGGAAAGGAGAGACTGGGACTACGTGTGAAGTCAGTCCTGGAAGGGTTCACGAAGGAAATCGGGCGATACTGCGCGGGCTGCCTCGATTATATATAATATATTCGGAGCGCGGATTGGGACGCCTCCCGCTATCCGAACGGGGTGCTTTCAGACTGCATCGTCAATGACGGCAAGCACGCCTTCTTCTCGATCGTTGTCAATTGAGCAGATGGTAGTAGCCGAATCCTCGGCTCATTCCAAGTTTAAGATGGCCTGGTTCAATGACAAGGTGTACATGGATGATGACTTGCAACTTGCGCCATCTTGTCGCTCCGGAGTCCCGACTCCCAAGTTAGAGTATATGGAGTAGGTACATACATACATACTTACATACGTATGTAGCATAAACTCATACTCCATCCCAGGTTTTCGCCCATATTCCGGCGCCAAGGTGAAGGACGGGAGAGGAGGGTCCCAGCCTTTCCTCACTTGTCCGATGGTTCCTGAATCCTACCTACTTGAGACGGAAAGGCATATGTATTACGATGCCCGCTAATTGATCAGCTAATTCAATCACTTCTTGCTTGTGACTTGGGCATGACTAGGCAGTGTATCCATGGCGCGAGTCGGTACCTGCAAAGTTAATTCATACCTACTTATGGCACAGACAACGCCCTTGTCACACTGTGTACAGAAGCCCAATCATTTAAAATCTACCAATGCATCTGCCTGCGGTCCGTTGTCGACATGCCTTGACTTCAAAGTGAATACTGAACATTTGTGAGCCTGGCAGGCTGCAGCGGCAACCTTGGCCAAACTTGATTACATTGGGTAATCTAAATTTATACTTCAGTCTTCTGGGGTACATGTTCGGGTCAATGTAGGTACCCCGGCGCGGCGGCGGCGCCTAACATGATACATACATCCCCATCAAAACACAACATTTCTCAAGAATCAACGTCTTAAAGAGTCAATAGCAATTCGAATCAAGACTGCATGGAAGTTTCTGCATTCAGAAACCCTATATTAGGTAGCTTAGGTAGTGCACGTGTGTATCGTCTAGTCTAAGCTTTACTTAGTGGTTGCCAAAGTGTACAAAAATCGACATTGTCTATTCGTCGTCAAGATCTTTTTTTCTCCGTCTAGTTAAACCAATGCCCAAACGTTGGCTCATGTGAAGATTTAAAGCCCAAAATCCTTTTCAAAACACATCATTCAAAATGATACATTTGATAAACATGAAATGCCTCTTTGCCAAATGCTTTTGCCGCCACATCGCGGCTGTTGATTATTTTTCCCGTCAACCTGTATGCGGTTGACATATAATGCGCCTCGCAAAAACCAGAACAAAATAAAAACAACAGAATCAGTAGAAATAAACAATCGACGCTACGAAGCGCGGTTTTGTGATCCGTTGACACTCATGGACATGCGTCGGACTTGCTCAGCGCCATCCAGCTGCCCAGTCATTTTCGCCATGCGCTTCGACATACTGATTTAATCGTTAATACACATCATCCTCAGAATCCAAGGGGTCGACATCATGGAACTTACAAGTCAAAAAAGGCAAACTGGCTGGGTTCGCTGCCAAACTCATATACAAATCGACTGGCCAAGTAGCTACCAAAGATGGCTCTGAGATACGATTCGGGCACGCGGGAAATGATGGTCTCTAGGCCAATCTTTTGAAGAAGAAGCTTTGGCAGGGCGTCCTGCAACACTGCGTGTCGTATACTGTCATTGGCCCAGAGGTCGGAGCGCTGGAGTTCCTCGTCGAGCGTCGTGATGGCGTTAGACAGCTTGTCCGAGAGAATAGAACGCGGCACGCCAGTCTCTTCATGTTCCCGCCAAATGGCCTCAAATTCCAGACGAGCATTCTCGCAAATCTTGGCCTGGACTTCGCGGACGTATTCATTGTAGAACTGCGGTGCCTGTCCCGTCTTGACATCGACGCACATGTTCTCAACAAACCCAGCGTCATCAAAAGAGAGCGAGGCAAGGACTTCAAGAGATGAAGACGTGACGCCACCTTTGTTTGCCGACGCATCCTTGTAAAGAACACAGCCGGCAGCCTCGAGTCTCAGTTTGGCATCTTGTGTGATAAACAAGTTGGCGCCTTCTACAATGTAGGGAATGGTGGTCTTGCCGTCCTTGATCAGCCGGCTGACGGAGATGAGGTCAATAGACTCAGGCCGGCCACCGCATGGAACAAATGCATCGGTCATTCCGGTGTCTCGCAGATGATATGTATTGCGGAATGAAGTGCCGTTGGTAATGACTTCGCCAGTGGGCAAGGTCACGTTGTTGTCTTCACAAAGTACGCGGTATCCGTCCTTCGAGACCTTGGCCATATCGTACTCACTGATCATGGCACGCTTCTTGGCCAACCGAACGAGTTCGTCCTTGTCCAGACCATTGGGATCTGCAATCACACCAGAGCCGTCCACAATGGCAGTCCACTTCTCGTTGCCCAGCAAAATTTCGTTGCTGCCAAGATCGCCATCGGGCCCACCAGTCTGCATCTTGCGGACTGAAGCAGGATCAAGGTCGAGCTTCCTGTAGATTCCCTTGACGTATTCTCGCACAGAAAGAGTAGTCATGCCATACTTGTCGTGAGGGATTCCGCCAAGCTTCTGTGACTTGCCAGTGAAGAACGACTTCCACCATGGAGCGCCGCGAGCTCTGGCGTGCTCCGTAGCCCAATCGACAAGATCTGCAGTGTTCTCATCAGGGCCCATGAAGATGATCTCCTCCTTTCCGTAAAGGTCGACCAGCTTATTCTTGATCCCCGGGGTTTGTGCGGGTAGCAGCAGATCAAGGATACTATCGATGTACTTTTCGAAAGCCTCCTGAGCTCGATCTTGCATCTTGGGGTCCAACAGAATAACACCCTTGGAGCCACCTTCGGGAATATCCTTGTTCTTCCGCTGCTGCGTGCTAGCCAAACCGTAATTCTCGTCAAACAGATTTCGGGCGTTGATGCCATAGGCTTCCTTACTTCTTGACTTGACGATACGGATGCCGCCGCGAGAAATGTCACGGAACCGAAGATGGAAGCCTCGTGACTCGGCACCAATGACCAGAAACATGCCGTACAGGCGGCGAGGGTATTCCACCTCGGGTAAGAATGCGGGATCCAAACGGAAGCTGAGGGCGACCTTGGTGGGTGTGAAGTAGTTTGTCTTAAGAATGGCGTTGTTGAACACCCGGAACGCTGTCATGACCATCTCTTCGTGCTCATTGGCGACAGTCTTGGAGATCTTATCCTTCAGCTTCCCATCAGAGAGCACGTCAGCGGCGGGAGTCACAGCCACCTGTTCATTCTTGGCGCCAAGGTGAACATTCGCAAAGGAGGCATACAACAGCCGTATCAACTCGGGGTACGTCTGGATGATCTCGAGGATGTAATCGGGTGTAAAGGTCTCCGTACGAAGACGACGCTTGAGCTTGGACAGGAGTGCTGCCTGCGCAGGGTTTTCAACATCGAGAACTTCGGATAAGGACGCATACTCGGGGCCCAGACGGTTCAAGAAGTGTTGAACAAACACCCAGGCGGAATGGGCATACACTGCCTCCTGAAGGCTCAACGAGCCAACGGCGAACAACCCGAGAAATTTGTTCTGGGGCAGGCAGTAGAGAAGCGAGATTTCCTTGGTGATTTGGTGAATGGACTCATCAAGAGGAGGGAAGAAACCCTCGTTATAGGTGGCAGGCTTCAAGTAGATGCTCATGATGCTGATGCCGTTGGAGAATTGCTCAACGTACTTCCTGGAGCTGGTGACGCCGTAGTAATGGTACAGGTCACTCAAAGCGGAGAACATGCCCCTGGCTGTACGAGTACGGAAAGCAATCACAAGACGTTTTTCGGCAACGCCCTCGACGTCGAAAACCTCGATAACGGGACCAGTGCGGTTGACAGCCAAGGCAATCATCTCTTGGTAAAGCTGCTTGGTGTTATCAGTAGCCTTTTGCCAGAAACCAGCGTCGGATATCTTCTCAATGTCGGTTTCTTTGGGATCAGTCTCCTCAGGACTCTGGGAGAACTTGCACTGGTAGACGAAGTAGCACCGGAGTGTCGCCTTGGAGGATGGGCTGGCGCCCATCAAGGCCGGAGAGCGGAAAGTCTCGACACGATACTTGGTCTTGCCTTGGTGGTCCAGGTACTTGGCTTCCAGACGAGACTCATACCTGGGACCACTCACGTTGCTCTCACCGGGCTCACTAGTATCGATGTATATAGCATGATCGTGCGCCTCCATATCCAGTCGGATTTCTTCCCTCTTGTCCTCCCTGGAGTAGGCGGCGACCTTGGCGGCGTAAAGAGAGCTAATGTGGTTTGCGATGGCTTGGGGAGCCTCAATTTCGAAGTAGACATCGTCAATGCCCAATTGTGCGTAGAACCATTGAATCTGGTCGTCGATCAAAGACTCGGGAATGAATCCGGCCTGCTGCAGAATCTGCTTGACAACCTTCATCTGCTCATCCTTGCCTTTGAATTCGGGGGCGACGTAATCAGCAGTAGCAGAGCGCACGGTCCGCTTTCCGTTGCCATTGATTTGTGATTGTGAGGGAGTATGGAAATGCGTCGGCTGTGGAGAAGGTCCGCGGCTAGATTTTTCAGGCGTGGCCTCGGCCAGTACCTTGGACACAAGTGTTGATGGAGCCATGTTGTGTGGTGCTCAAGAGAGAATGCGTTGGTCGTACGTTGATGCTCAACTTGAACGGGTTCCTAGTTGGTAAGAAGTCAGCGACTTGAGACTGTATGGGCAGTGCACTTTGAAGATGAATTGAATCGGCAATTTCGATGATATTACAAACCGAAACTGTCGATATGATGAAGTCAAGGAGAAGGCAAATAACGCGGAGAGCGGTAGGAGCGTACTTTGATGTGACTATTTTTTGTAAGCCGCAAACCAACCTCTCTACAACTGAGAGGAAAACACACAGAAGGTTCGAGTTGAGCTTGCGTAAAATGCCGAAAAGAGACGGCGTCTTTGTTTTATTATAACGATCGGGTCGTCAACAATCCGTTTCTAGGAACGGCAGAAAGATCTGTCACTGTTCTTCAACATTAGTGACTCGATTCATACGCTTCGCGGTGAACCGGAGACCGCCAGGAGGAGAAGAGCCAAAGGATGACTGCCTCAATTATAGAAATAGTGAGGAAGTGAACGACAAGTCATGCATACCTTTCAGGTGAACCCGGTGAAGTTCTCGATTTGAGCAGCTACTGGCTGAGGAAGGAATTATGTGGCTAGATGGCTATGTGTGACCGTGCCGGAGTGTCGCGTAGCTACAAGTGTATAGCAGTGCAGATAGGATTATTGATGCCAATTGGCGGAGACGGGAAGGCTTGACGATCATCCCGTGTCCCAGCACAGGCG
Organism: Claviceps purpurea; assembly: GCA_029405325.1. Lineage (NCBI taxonomy): Eukaryota > Fungi > Ascomycota > Sordariomycetes > Hypocreales > Clavicipitaceae > Claviceps > Claviceps purpurea. The sequence goes on along the minus strand of CM055782.1, from coordinate 2,869,829 downwards.
GCGCTGGCTTTTAAGTACGATTTGCATCTTCAAAGTGGCAATAATGAAGGCACGCGACCTTCAGGCCTTTGTCCTTTGCATCATGCGCTTAGGCTGGATTTGTTTTTTTACGCAACAAGCCGGAACTCGGAACGGTAGGTACCAGCGAGACTCGAAGAAAGTCCACACCTCGTACATACCTGCCCCTCGTGGGGGGTGGCGCCAATAATTTTTAGAGTCAAGCAAGGGCCCCAGACTCGTGGCCCGGCTCCATGTACATACGGAGCATGTACCCCGTAGTATCTGTCCAGGTACACACATGTAATCACGACTGCTGATCACTACTTGCAAGCACTTAGCCTCGAGGTATCACTCGGTGCCCTTCCACGGACTTACCAACAAGCTGGGGAACAGCCGAGCCCCTCTACGACCCCTGAGTCTTGAGTCCTGACATGGCAAATCCTCCGCAGCACAAGTTGCAGGTTGCAGCGAGGGGGACAGCTGCACCGGACCGAAAAGAACAAACACAGTGAAAGCACTTACATAGGTACTAAGTACAAAGTACCGTCAAAATGAAGCCAAAGTCCGGCCTGCTGGTGTTTGGAAATACAAAGAAGCGGGTGTGCCAAGTCAAACGAGGTACATGTGTACCTATCTAGGTAGGTATGTACATTAGGTACGCTCTCCACACCCTCTCCACTCGATTATATGTAATGACGATTCTTTGAGTGACAGCTTGTGCAATCCTCTCCCGCCCTCGATCTCCATTATTGCTTATTTCCAGGTACATATGTACATACATAGCCCGGTGTGCCTCCTGGTCATCTTGTACCTGACCGCTCCGTTTGTAGGTGGCCAGCACTCGCTTGTGTTGGTACATACGAGTTACCGGTATGTACAACTGACGCTGGCATTGCAATGACCCCGTGGGGTTGGGCAGGGCGCCGTATGACTTGCGTAACGCGATGCCCCTCTGTGGGGAGCACATGGAGAGAACTCCGAGTCTACTCCGTACATACCTACCGGGTACCGAAGACACATGCGCAAAGTTGGTCAATGGTGGTGCCTGCGAAGGACGGTGTCCACGATGTTTCCGCTGTTCGATGGGGCGGCGGATGGAGGCTTCGTTGGGTGCAACAAGTTCTTCCTTTCTTGTTGCTTCTCGCCGGCTTCTTTTTTTCAGCCTCGCAGCACAGGGCCATCCATCGTGGGGGCTCACTATGCCTGATCGGCTCCGATGCCCCACATCGGACTGGTGGCCAACTCGTCGCCCTGTCTTCGCGATGTATCAGCAGACGGGCAGAGATTTTCAATTCTTCATCCGCAGATGCAATCGTGGCGCCTTCCCCCAGCTCGCCATCCGCCCCAGGTCTTGTTGATTCAGTAGCCGACAGAAGTCATCCCCGCCAACCCGCATTCGCTAGCCATAAGTTGCCGCTAGTTTCACCGCAGGCCAATTGGTGGTCCAGCGTCTGTGGTACCTAGGTTTTCAGGCACTTTGAGTTCCTTCGTGTCAACTTTCTGTGCGTCTTTTGGTTTGTGCGAGGGTATGAGCTACGTCTCTTCATCGTTCGTTTGATTCATTTTTCTCCGTAGACGTAATTCCAGATCGAGCAGTGTCTTCCCCTGTTCCTACAAAGAAAGGCCCTATCCAGTTTTCTGCTGCTCACAAAGCTTTATGTACTTCCGCAGCGGAACTACGGTGTTACATAGCGTCCATGTTCCACCAGCTGAATCCGTGACGATCTTCCTTTTCCTCGGTCGTCAACAGCCATTCAAGCACGAACGTGTGATGAATTATCGGACTGAATGCCTGGAGGCTTGCCGCGCCAGGTGAAGCCAGCCGAGGGCACGCTTGGGTCACGTATGTTGGACTGTTAGTTCCAAGGGAGAATGTAACGAAGGCAACTACCGCATGGCTCCGCATGAAGCCCATTTCTGGTTCCCATTACCCCCAGGTTTTCCCAATTGACGTTTCCATTACCCCAGTTTTACTTAATGGCGGTCCGCGGTGATCCATTCGGACGGGACCAAGCAAACACCGGCAAGAGACTGGCCTCACATTGGGTTTTCCCGCAAATGCAAAAGTCAAGGGAGTATTTCCTCCTAGAAGAATATTCAGGGTCATGACGGGTCTAAACAAGGCAAAGAAGGAAAATGAGTTTAAAGCCAACTGACACGTAATGCATGCATTCAACGCCTCTATAGCGTACCTACATGCACCGTTTCCCATAAAGTTGCAGGACACAGCAAGCTCATGAGGTATGTACTCCGTATCTATCTACATTTCGGATTCCACCGAGTCATATTGGCATTATTGTACATGCGATGTGCATTTCACACATAATGCTCGATATACATCGCGGGAAGCATTGTCAAGGCGATCTAAGGTTTGTTTTGCCACGTTATACATACATATCTGGAACTGCGCATCATGCCGCAGGATACATATGCAGGGACGCTGCAGGAGAGGCAGTCATGTACATTTGCAGTTACAACTGTTACAGTTCTACGTGGGTACTCTTGTAGCCATGATGATTTCGCAGGTTCATTGTTGATACGAGCCCGTGTTCATACCGAATGCTCTAGCCGAGTATTATGCATTATGTACAGAGAGTGCTTTTCAGGTCGCTCGATTGACACACGTTGGGGCAACCTGTTTCAAATAGAATCATGGCATGGTGATGTACATAGTACGTAGGGTAGGTACCTACCTAGTACCTATGTACGTACCCACCTCTATACATGGATCATGAATCCATGATGGATGGATGGGACCGTGGGGTTGCTGAATTCCGCGCCGGCAAGGGGGATGGCGGGGAAGTTGGGACGGTACATGGCGGGCTGTACATACATATGTACCGACCGGCGACGAGACGCTCCGTTACAGAAAGGCTTTGATGGAATTCAGTCTTTGCTGCTCAGTGAGTCACTGGCCACGACTCACTGGTGACTGAAAAGCCGACACCGGAGAGTGAGGGCTGGAGCCTCAGCCTGGACTCTGTGGGAGTCTGGCCGCTGGCGTGACTTTATCAAGCATCGTAGGGATCTAGGCTGCCGCAGCGAGAGGCTCGACCCCTGTGTGCCGGTCACGAGACTCACGATGTTTAAATTCGATGCCGATTTTGGCAGGCCACGCTTCGTGCAATGAGGAAGCACCTCATCAGCTTTTTTTGCACACCTACCAAATGGTCATCTGATCCAATTGTCGCCATCTGTAGATTGGTACACGGCGGCCGACGATTTTTTTTGGAATACGAGGTGAACCAGCATCAGCGCCAAAAGCGATGTATGTATGTATGTACATACTCCGTAAGTACCTTTTGTATTGAGTCTCGACCCCGCATTCGCATACCTAACCCTTTTCAACACCCACCCGGTGTACGGAGTGCCATTGCCGACCTTCCGGCCAGCGGAATTCACGATGCCCTCAGGCTCACCATCATCAGGTGACCACTTACTGACCAGGGCGAAGTTTCAACTCAAACCTTGATCGGGAACGGGGAGATGCAAATAGGAAAAGAGGGTCGAGCAAAAAGCGGGATGACTGAAGTAATTCCGCTGCTAATGATTGTGTATTTCCCAACGCTCAGGACCAGCCCAGTCTCGTACGTGAGCTATTCGCATCCAAACTTAGAACTCTCGGCGTTTCTAGAACGCAAGTGCGCCGAGTTGCCCAACAATGCATGGCCGCCCGATGATGGCAGGCTAATGCCGGAGAAAAAGAAACAAGAATCCGGGGTAGCCCGCCGACACATTATAGGCAGGTACCACGGTCTTGCAAGCCGGGCATCACACGTGGATAATAGGCCTTGTCTGCGCTACGTAGGTAGGTACACAATGTATCTTGTTTTGTACCACGCATTTCTTGTCGCTTGCGGACCACACTCGTCCGTTATGTAGGAAAAAGATTTGTTCAGTGCACAGTGAAGCAGACGAGGGATACCTGCTTTCTTTATTCTGTGTGAATTATCTTGTGTTTATAGTCTTCGCTATGAGGGCTGAGTGGTCTACGAATCGGCCTTTAGCCTTGATCGACACTCAATGACCCTGGATCCATGCATCTGACACTGTTGAAGTTGTCGGAGGGCTACTTCTCGCTCGATGAGAGAACCACGTGGGCAGTCGCGTGATCATGTCGATGGACTTTATTGGCCGCATTGCGTTCAACGCTGTTCGCGGAAGACCTGAGACAATAGTTGCGCCCGTTTGCTTCCAAGATCTTGACGTTGCCCGACAACGTCGAAAGTGACAGTCTCAAGTTTGATTCAGATCTTCCAGGAATCGGTTTGGTAGGGACTCAACCGCTACGAAACTCTGGACGACCTTGTATGAATGGACACATCAATACGAGAAGGTCGTAATGTACCTGCTCAAAAAGAAATCAGCCTCTCCAGGATAGTTGGCCATGTGGCACAATCAAGAAGGCCGGAGTGTCACCCAGGCTGACTTGGAAGTCGAGAGCAATATAGAGAATATAGAGACGCCACAACGTCATTGTGTGGTCAATTCAACTCAAATGCCCACTTGGCCCGACTTACGTTTCAACTCAACACCCTTTCCGACTGTGTGGCCATTCTTTCTCTCGGGCAGAATTGCATCTGGAATCACAGCAGCTCAGAAGCCCGCGCATATGAAAAGAACTCCAGCCTAATGTGTGAGTAGTCTAAGGTCTTCTTGGTAGCTGTAGAACAAGGTTACAAGAGCCGTAGTACTTAGAGTAGCTACCCCAGTCCTCCATCCGCTGTGTCAATTAAGACGTACAGGGCTCTCGTCCCTGCTATGCCTCCTGCTATACTGAGTGGGCAACACAGCACAGCAAATCAACAGGAACACACATACTGACGAACTTCCAAGTTCTCGTTGTCCTTTACTATCTTGGGAGTAAAAACTATGATGCCAGGAGTATGCTGTCCCATTAAAGCGATAATAAAGCCGGAGTCGCAAGCCTCGCGATATGATACTAGATTGTGATGCGAAGCCGTTGAGGTTTCAATATTTCTAGGTAAGTGAGAAGATTGGCTCCATCAGGCTTCCGAGTTTCTCCTTTACCAGATCGTGTGACTGCCGTATATTCGTGCCACGGGCGCAGAGACATTACCTTCGTGTTCGAAGCCTGAACCGATTCTCATGACGGATACCTAAAGTGATGTAGCAAGGACAAGAATGTTGAGCAGGTACGTATGCTAAGTCATGGTGGTTACCAATTGGCAATTTACCATGCAGATCTCTAGCATCACGTGACTATGAGCTGGTATTCCTCGGCTAAACCATCATACAAGACCAAAGCAGGGATGCCAGCTCAACTTGGGTAGGCTGATCCACTTCGGCTCCCTGAGTGTAGGAAGGTCCCAAAAATTTTGACAGCATTTCGCGGACTTCATGACGCACTCCTTGTTCTGACGCCAACACGTTGCCAACGAAAAACGCCATTGCCAATTATTACGCTCACCACTTGCCTCGTCTCGTTACTCAGTGTGAGCGCGGCCGTCAGTCACGCTATCAACTACCTTGCATCGCAAACCCATTGGTCCTACCCCCCGGAAGCGACAAGTACCTAATTCGCCATGGTTATTCTTACCGAGGTCGAGGACGAGCACTTCCAGGACTCCCAGACTGGTCCTGATGTCGATGATGACTTTACTGATACTGGTACGTCTCTTTCGCTCTCAAGTCGAGATGATATTACTACGTCTCGCGCTCCTGGGTGCTGTGCTAATCACAAATTACAAACCTCATAGACTCTGAGATTTCCAACGAATCCGACTACGATCCTTCAGACGAGACTTTGGCAGAGCGCTTGTATGCCTTACGCGACATAGTCCCACCGACAACAAGGGGTTGGATTTCGAGCCGTTTCAACTCCATCTCTAGCAAGGCTTGGAAAGTCCTGTCATTCAGCGGCAAGAGTGCTTGGGTCATCACCACATCGGCCTTGTTCTTTGGCGTCCCTTTTGCGCTTTCCTTCGCCGAGGACCAGCAACTGAGCGCCATGGAACAAGAATTTGCTATGCGACAGACTGGAAGCGAACTCCTGACTGCAGGCACTGAGCCAAATACTGCTGACAAGGTTGGAGCTGCTCTGGGAGATAGTCAAGCCAAGCCCTCTCTGTGAACAATGAAATAGAAGAGAGAATATCTTCTTGCATCCGTTCAATTTTACTATCGATAACTGGGATCTATCTCCGCAATGGACAGATTTTGGACGTGTCGAATGATCTCAAGGCATATGGTATATGGCGCCTTTTGTGTACAATAATTTGACCGCGTGGAAAGCAGCAAGGCAAAAAGCAATCGACGTTTTTCTGATGATTAATGGCGAGTGGGATAATATAACCCGGAAAAGGAGCTTTATTCTTGGGCAGATACAAGAGGCAGCATAGTTATGAGAGCGGCTGGCGCATAATCGTACACTCTCTACTCAGCCTCCGCAGGATGGTTTTTCATGTATTCCATGGCACCGCATGAGAATATTGTTTGTCACGGTCCATCACGTATCAACGGGATAGGTCGACGAACATGAAAGGCGCTTCAAACAAAGGAACTAGCAAAGCGTAGATGTCATCTTCCTCCGTGACAGAAGGCGGGCAATGCATGATCTCGATAAAACTAGCGTAACGGGAGGCGCAGTCGTCTGGAGCTTGCTCCGACTTCAATGCGCGCACTGAGACCAACCCACATCTGCGCTGCGGCTACGGCAAAAAAGAAACGGCATCGTTTAAGCCGCCTGTCTGGCTTTGCCACGAGGACTCGAAGTGGTGTATAAGGGAGACCGGAGTATTAATTCAATTCCATGCTTAGTATGAAGGAGATAATAGTGATAGTGGAATATTTCAAGTTCACACTTATACTCTCCGATCTTCCCTGCTGAATCGTGCCTTGCCTTTCACTGACGGGCTAAGTCGACGGTGACAATCAAGTGAGATTCACCACGTGGCATCACAGGGCTTCTGTATGATGCCGGCTTCACTAAAAGAGTATACCGGGGAGGGGCACGTGGAGGTTCTTTATACCCAATTGCTGACACAATGGCAGGAGTAAAAAGAGTGCTTGAGGACGGTGTGTGCGCGTACCCTTTGTGAGTATTCTGACCGTGTCCATTCCATCCTGGTGGCACGTGGTCGATATATGTCATTGAGCAGCCTTTCAAACGGACTCTCTGTCTTGTGCTGAGGCAGAAGACGAAACGTGACAGGATACAGTTGCAGCAAAAGGATGCCAACCATTTCTTCCTGGCGCTTTTATAATCGTTCCCTTCGTCTTTAGTAATCAATCCGTCGTTCTTGACTCCAGAATGGAATGTCCACCGTTGCTGAAGATCGAGGTACGAGAGAACTCCGCCGATTTTGTTTCCTCTTTCTTCTCTTCCCTAGTTCTTGTTCCTTTCAGCCCTCGGCAGCTGATATGAGCATACTAGTGATTTATGTTGAGTCGAGATGTCGACTCCGTGATAGCGAAACTAACCTTTAATCTCAGCTTCATGCACATTTCGAAGTCAATGTGACACCTCAAATACTTCACGATATTTGGATAAGGAAGCAGCAGGCAGGCCGTAAGACTAGTCCTATAGATCCTCTGGACCTGACGCGAGAAGAAAAGTACACGGACAGTAACACCGAGGAGTGAGTGTGGTTTTGTGACAAGTTTCCAGGGCGACTTGCGATGACCTCCTCCGCTTCAAATTTGCAACTTGTAGGACTTATAATTGAGCTAACGGTACCGATAGGCTTATTTCGATGATCAGCAGTTTCCTCGGAGATCTTTTGACAGACAAAGAATCCATCCAATACGCCTTGAGGAAGGTATTGGTCGACTTCTTCAGCGATAACGTTGTGTATCTGGAGCTGCGGGTCAGGCCGCGACAAACGAGAGACCTTTCTGCGGAGGAATACATACAAATCTTTTTGGACACTATCAAAGACTTTGAGATCCATTTCCCCGCGATGCACACGCAACTGCTATTGTGTGTGAATCGAAGCCATTCGTTAGCCGCAGCCAAATCAGTTGTCTCCCTCGCCACCCGTCTACGCACAGATGAAGGACCCGGAGTCGTGGGAATCGACTTCTGCGGAGATCCCACCGTCCGAATCGATGGCGAGATCTCCATGTTTACTCCCGCTTTCGAACAAGCTGCTGAGAATGGGCTTGGAATCACAGTCAGTTTCGCGGAGACAATTGCGACTGGTTCACGCAGGGAGCTAGATACGCTGCTGTCATGGAATCCCGGAAGAGTAGCACATGTAATCTGGGAAGATGAAGAGGCCAAACAGGAGATCATCAAACGAGGCTTGTGTGTCGAGCTCTGCTTGAGTTACCATGTTCGAACAGGAATGACTAGCGGCGGATTCCCGGGTCATCATTTCAAGGAGTGGGCTGAGACCGAGGGCCCCAAGATTGCTCTGGTGGTAAGTTTGGCCCTCGCTAATACCTGTTGAATGCGTGGGAGAAACTCGCGATGCACCAGTGCGTGCGTCCGTGGTACCCCCTTTTGAGATGCCAAGATCGAGTGCTTACTCTGGGGAATTCTAGACTGGTGACGCGGGCGTGTTTGGCATCCCACCATCGACTGAGTATCGTCTCGTCGCCCAGCACTTTAACTTTACTTCGGATCAGATGCGCCACCTTGCTCGCCAAGGCATTGAAGCAATATTCGGAGACGAGAAGGAAAAACAACGACTGCGCAAGGCCTTGTTCAAGTGAAGTCAGAGGACAAGACAGGGTGGTGCATGGTTCCAAATACGCGTCAAGAAGGATGGCTGTGCAGACTGTGATGGCACATGTTACATGTAGACACCATGTCGTTGCTGAAGCCGTTGTGAACGGATGAGGCTCGTCAGCTTCATGCTGCTGACGCGTATTGTAGGTACCTAGGTACCTATTGCTCTGCCGCGGCAGCCAAGCCAATAGGGTGGTCCTCCATGACGACGCCTGACTCCTGAGTGGACGCATATGTACAGGTATGTACCTAGGTACATGTGTACCTATGCGTCTATGCCATGTCCTTGATCGCGACTCGCGGCTGCCAAGCCTATGGGGCGGGCGGGGCTCATCACAGGACTGAAGGACGCTCATTACGTAGGCACAGTAGTTGCCAGCAGCTTGCATTAATGCCAAACCCCTTCTTGGTCTCGATCAAACAATCGACAACCCGTGTATATCTGCATCCTGTTCCCGAAAGCCATTCTGACGCGGCTCCGTGCAGTGACTAAATATACGGGGACGTTAATCCCCTATCTGAAACGAAACAAGCTATGAATGTACGTGGATTATTTCTCGGCGCGTCGCGCATTCTTATCAAGCCTCCCGTAACTTGACCGAGAACCATGAGCGGCAAAGCTAATCTACGTAAAATCACCAGATCCTGGAATGGGCGTTTGGAAAGCGCATGACGCCCGCTGAGCGTCTGCGCAAGAACCAGCGCATGCTCGACAAGGCGATCCGAGAACTCGACCAAACACGCATCAAGCTAGAGAAGCAGGAGAAGACGCTGATACAACAGATCAAGACGAGCGCCAAGAATGGACAGATGGGTGCTTGCAAGATCCAGGCAAAGGACTTGGTTCGCACACGACGATATATCGAAAAGTTCTTCGCGATGCGCAGTCAACTACAGAAGATTTCATTACGGCTCCAGGTACGCCACAAAATCATGTATCAAAGGAGAAGAAAAAGATCCATGTCTACGAAGCCAATGGGTGATTGTGTGGGTGAGTGATTCATTCCTGCTGACTTGGTGGACTTTTATGGCAGACATATCGGACGAATGAACAAATGATGCAGGCAATGAAGGGGGCAACGATGGCCTTGGGAAGCATGAACAAGTCGATGAATTTGCCTCAACTCCAGCGGATTGCCATGGAGTTTGAGCGAGAAAACGACATCATGGAGCAGAGACAGGAGATGATGGACGATGCTGTCGATGATGCCATGGATGTTGGCGTCGAAGAAGAAGGTGATGAGGTAGTCGAACAGGTCTTGGAGGAAATTGGTGTGGACCTTGGACAGGCTGTAAGTATCAAATTCACTATCCCAATGCTTCGTGGCATCAAATTTGGCTTCTCTGGACTAGAATTGACTTCTCCCTCTCTCGCAGATGGGCGAGACACCCAACGCATTAGGAAATCCAGCACTTGCCGAAGGAAAGATTGCACAGGCGGTTGGAGGTGGAGGTGGAGGTGGAGGCGGCGGCGATCCCGTCGACGACGATCTACAAGCACGACTGGATAGCCTGAAGAAGTAGAGAGCAAAGCAAGCGAGCCGATGAGGACGAGGTGACAGAGATGGAAAGGTCATAATCATCACGGCGTTCTGCATTTTTAGTAACACTTGGGCTGTTTGTTTTGTTCTGCGTGTTGTCGGCCTACGTTCAGGCCGATGATGTGAAGCGATATTTTTAGAATGGCCAGTTGCGTACTAGTGTTCATTCAAGTGTCCATCGTTAGGGATTGGTTTGATTCTGATATGTACTACCTACCCTTTTGAACGCCTGATGAGTCAGAGCTGTCCGATTAGCGGCGATCGAGCGTCATCGTCGTGGTTATATGTAGTGTTTTTGCTCGACACACTTCGCGGAAAGGGATCCTGGCGGGACCGGCACCACCCTGGCAGTGAAGGCAAAATGAGATGACTTTTTGTACAGGCGCGGAGGTCACGGGAGCAAGCCGCGTTATCTCGCGTGATGGTAGTTTATTTCCATGAACATGTTGGCCTGTGTGAAAAGTACCGAAGGTGTTCATTTTCCCCTTTCCGAGCTGTTCTGTTTTGTACTCCGTAGTGAAACACGGGTTCAAAACTTCAACGACGTCACGACTCACGACTCACGAGTGACCGCTGATTGCCGTAGGAAGGGGCCTTGCAGGGGTGACTAGTCTTGGAGCAGGCGGCTAGAGCCCGTGAAGCTGTGGACAACCACAACAGAACCCGTTACGGCGCTGGAAGCTCAGAAGCACTGAACTTTGAAGCAATGTTGGTTGGAACTTGGAACCAACGCGCGTGAACGTCCCGACGCAGTTTACTTCCCCTCACCATCCAAAGCCCTCACCATCCTGCGCACGGACCACCAGAGGCCGAGATCGCGGCGACCAAAACAGCGAAGGTGGATCCACAAGGAGTCTCATTGGCTGCAGCGTTCTCAGCGGCAATGGCACGCTCTCAGAGTATTGATGACTTTATATTACATACGTGTAGGCCACCCTCTCCGCACCCTCTCCGCACCCTCTCCGCCCTCACTGCCATCCAAGGGGGTGTTGACCGAACCTCTGCCTTATCCTCGCGTGATTCGGCGCTGATATGAAGTCCGCCGACCCCAATAACGTGTTGTTCCTGCTGCGTCGTCGGCGGAGGTTGAAGGGGCTGCCAGGCGACGTAAGGGCGTTGTTGCTGGTGCGTCGTCGGCGGACGTTGAGGGTGTTGTTGCCAGAAACGAAGAGATTGCTGCTCTTGTACATGCCATAACTCACGGGCCGCCCTCTCCGCTCGTTCGGCCGACTCTACTTGTGACTGGTGTAGCACGCCGGTGAGCTGTTGAATGCGTTGTTGAGGAGGAATTTCTCCGCCTGCTGGCGTCCTCAAGTTTGGCGTCTGTCAGATCTCCTTTGTGACACCACTTGCCGCAGAGCACGTTAGCCTTCCGGCAAGAGCAGCTATTCGTTAAACACGCAGTCTGGCTCTTGCAGCCGCAAGATACACGGTCTCGAGCGAGCGCTCGCACCGCAGCTTGTGAAGGACCAGGAATGGGACCTTGATCAGAAGGCCGGCCGAGCGGCCGAGCGGCTTCAACGCTGTTGCGATCGGTCAGTTCGCTTCTGGTGCTGCCACGCGCCGTGCTAGACGCCTTCGCGTTCGGTCGACGCGCCGCTGGCTTAAACACCTTTCGAACGACTGCTGGCTCACGTAGTCGTAGCTCCGGAGGATTTATGAAGTGCTGACGGTTGACGAACCAATGCACGTCGAAGTCCGTGGCCTTGAGCACGTCGCCGCTCTCCAAGATGCTCATGATCTTGTGGTAGCACGGCAGCCCCATGGACGCAGTGTAGTCGTAGTTACAGACGCGATCGTCACGTGTGCATTGCCGGTATCGGCCTCTGGTGGTCCGTGCGCAGGATGGTGAGGGCTTTCGATGGTGAGGGGAAGTAAACTGCCGTCCCGACGGCCCCATAGCGGGGTCGCATGCTGATTGGCTGTCCCCATGTCGGTCCAGCCCTCTCCCCGCCATGACCTTGCCTCGCCCAACCCACCGAGACCCCTCGCTGCCCGCAAGTTGCAACAAGACAGCTCTCCTGCATCCGACCCTCGCGCTAGATAACTCGAGACACAAAACGCGAGGCAGAGGTGCGTTTCTGCCAACGGTCCGTCCACGACATCTACCTACCACTCTTCCATCACACCAGATACCAGCTTGGACGCCCTCTACTGCCGGCTTCCATCATTTTGCCGGGAACCCAAGCGATTCCAAATTCGGCTCCCCACCGATATTGAGCATTGTTGTCTCTGCCATACCTACACAGTACGTCAGGCCAAGTTCGGCCGCATGTTCCGGTGACACTTTATCCGCCGTACGTGGTGCTTGCCTCTTAGCCGATAATACACAATGTCCTACATATATCTTTTGCCTTCTCATCATGGTATTCGATATGGTTTACGCCTTTGCGTGTGTAGCTTTGTGCTGGAACTTGACGGGGTTTCCGCGACAGCAAACTGCTCAACGGATGGGCATTGACAATCTAACTGAGTTACTTCTCTTGCCCATCTCTCATAGCGGTGCAGCTAGGTGCTTGGGAACGTATCGAGCAACGCCTCCATACGCGCGCTTTCAACTTCCTGCTGTTTATCTAATCGAGAACGCCTCTTCTTACACCCATTCAGAGAACTAATCGTTATTGTATCTATAGTCTGGTCCATTGTGGTTTTTCTACGTGATTTTGCTTCGCAATTATCATTGACCCTTTACACTTCGATTTTCATTGTCTCTCGACGTTTCGATCAAGAAGTTCGGTCCAGATTTTGTCACAGATACAAAGCTTTTCTGAAGGTCACGTGCGATCAATCTTATTCAATCTTGCGAGACTACTGCCAACGCCAACAGTTGCCAAGAGTTTTCCTTCTCGCACAGTCGATAGACCCTTTTCAAACCCGATCCAATTTCTGCTTCACTTCCACAAAGCTGGCAGGCAACAAGCGCCGCAGTCTCTCCTCCCAGGGAGGAAGCCTGCTGAATAGGATGTTTGGTGGGAGCTCCAACTCATCAGGATCTAAGACACAGAGCAATATCAAGACGGATGAAAAGCCCCCTTCTCCGGGCTCAACTCTCAACGCCAGCGCTCCGACCCCTATCAGGTCAGCCGCAATTCGCTCTGCCAGCGGAGAGAAACGAAGCGGCAATGGAAGCCCCCCTTGCCGCGACTACAATGGCGGATTGATCGACAAGAAGAGGAGGAGTAGCGGCGTCAGCAGTCGGGCTAGCAGCTTCCTAGCTTCAGCCAAGAACACTTTGGGCCTTTCTCCCTCTAGCCGGAGCAGTCCTGATATGATTACACAAAGTCCGCTGCAAAAGTTGGGCAAACAAGATCCGGCCCTGGCCGTACCTCAAGGACAGCACAACAATTCTGCTGGAGAGTCGGTACCGGGACCAAAGTCCACATTTCGAGTCGGCGTTTGGGAAGATAGGAACAAGAATTGCCGTCGAACTATGGAAGACACGCATGCGTTCCTCTACAACTTCCTCGCCACCCCGTCGTCCAATGGTGAAGTATTGACAAAATCCAAACCTGAACATATTGCCGCGGAAGGCATTGGGAAGGGAATGGTCGAATCCGACAATGGCTATTTCGCCATTTTTGATGGACATGCCGGCAGTTTTGCCGCTGACTGGTGTGGAAAGAAGCTTCATCTTATCCTTGAAGAAGCCATACGGAAGAATCCCACCGTGGCGATCCCGGAACTTCTTGACCAGTCATTCTGCTCAGTCGACGCACAGTTGGACAAGCTTCCGCTGAGAAACAGCGGCTGTACAGCTGCAGTCGCGCTCTTGCGTTGGGAGGATCGCATCACGATAGACAAACCAGCTCCCGCAATCCCCAGCAGATCGTTACCGGCCAAGCTCCACGAAGTCAGCTCTATGGAAAAGGATAAGATGATGACGGGCTCACCACCTATGCGGACCGTCTCGAGTTCTTCCCTTGACGCTGTGTCTCATACGAAACGCAAAGCAGCCACGGTTCGACAGCGTATCTTATATACTGCGAACGTGGGTGACGCTCGCATTATTCTATGTCGCGGGGGCAAAGCACTGCGACTTTCGTATGACCACAAAGGCAGCGACGAGATCGAAGGCAGGCGGATTGCCAATGCAGGGGGCCTTATCCTGAATAATCGTGTCAACGGAGTCCTCGCTGTCACGCGGGCTTTAGGAGACGCCTACTTGAAAGACCTTGTCACCGGACATCCCTACACTACAGAGACTGTGATACAACACGACCTTGACGAGTTTATCATTATCGCGTGCGACGGGGTAAGCTGAAATTAATTCTTGTCCCGGTCAAAAACCGCTTACCGCCGAGACTTTCATAGTTGATTGCTAACTGAGTGTCCACGTAAACAGATCTGGGATGTCTGCAACGACCAGGATGCTGTCGATCTGGTGCGTGAAGTTCATGATCCCATTTTGGCGTCTAAACAACTTGTGGATCTTGCCTTGAGACGGTTTAGTACCGACAATCTCTCCTGCATGATTATTCGTTTGGAGAGCGAGCCGCCCGCGACGCTTCAAACCACGACGACGAGCGAGAAGGAAACTGAGCCAGAGCCCGAGGGGTCGGTCAAGATTAGTGAAGCTGAGAAGATTATATTGGAAACCAAGTGAAAGATAGCTGAAGGTACCACGCCTGCCGTGGGTGTATCCGGCAGCAACAGCGGACGCGGGCACGATGCTTCGCCTGTGGCAGCGGATGCGGGCGAAGCCGTAATGATAACTACATTGGACGAAGCTGAGAAGGAGGAGCGCGAGCCTCAGGGTGACAGAAGTCGATCGTCCTAAGATCTAGGGTCGCGTTCACCGATTACAGGGATTCTACTGGCTTAGCTGAGGCACCTGGAAAGCCTCGAAGCGCTGAAGCATCCGAGAATTGATGGATTTGCATGCGATGATTGGCGTCGCATGCAAGCACGTTCCCCATGAGTTGTTTACGAATTTATTTGACGGCAGAGGCGGATGAAACCGAGAGGCGCGACCTCACGATGACGAGATTGAAGACAATACCATGTGTTCACGCCCGGCGGGTATGGTAATCTATACGTTTGTTTTTATGTCTCTTTTATGTTTGCAAATCTGTCCGCTCCAGATTCGGAAGCTGGTTTGTGGGATCCTAGATGGGATTTGCGGCGTATGTACCAGATCTGTCATGTATAATCCCCGCGATGATGACTCTTGTTTCACGTATTGTAGATGTTAAGGCAGATCCCAGCTTCAATAGTACCAGCATGGTTGTAATAAATGGTATTCTAAGATTGGGGTTTCTGCATTTCGTTTGCCAGGGGTCATGATTTGGAGGGCTTTCCACTCCACCGCCAGTGTGAGTTTGCGCCTTTCTCTTGTCTGTATCACAAATTCACAACGAAGGCGGATGATCTCGTAGTACAGAGTAGGTAACGGAGTACATCGACCGGGGTTGCTATCATCTGTAGCTGATCTACGGGGTACGCCAGCCTTGGTCCTTGGCCTTTGAGTACGGGTCCTCCGGTCTATAAACAAGCACGGTGAGTCAGGACATATGATGTAGTCGCATGACCGAAAGGTAACCGGTTATCTCGTTTGCGACTGGCAGCGCCGGGTGTGACGATTGTGACAGAGACAAGAGACTGTGCAAGTCGGTCATGGCGTCTGTCTTATCCGTGCGGTTGCAGCGCCCGCAGACGGCATTGCCGCCACGCGTTATAAAAGGGGGTCACAACTTACAAGCGCGAAGCCGTAGCGCCCCAAGTTCCAACGCAGCAAACGGACTAATTACATCAGATATCTAAGAGGTAGGTTAGGTAGCTAAAGAGTTGCGGGGGTCCAAGACTGAGACAATCGCAGCTCGCAAGTTGCCGGTGAGAAGAATCAAAGCGCCAGGCAAGGCTGAGGCAGCTTTGACTTGCCACGTACCAAGCGTACAACGCGACTGAAAAGGAAAGGCCAAAGCATCAAGCCGGATCAAGAACGGATCAAGGACGGAACATGAATGGAAGTTGAATGGAACGCGAAATTTCGCTTGTTGGTGTAGACATGCTTGCAAGCAACGGGACGGACTGGTTGTCTACCGGGAGGTTATCTTATTCCATGATTCTGCTGGGCCTTCCCGCTCGTTGGACGGCCGGATTGACCCCTTTTGGAAGGAAATGGCAAAGGTGACAAAGGTCACACACTCCACCTGCAGTCATCGGCACCCTGTGTTGATCATCAGGGACCCCTGAGCGCTGGAGATGAGCTGCTTCGCGTGCCATGTGCGGAATGTGACAGAATGCGAGGCCAATGTTGAATGACTTCTTCTATCCCGGTGTGCTACATCTGCCTCTTTCGCCCGACAAGCGTGAATGTGTTTTGTCATGACAAACCAACACAAGCACCCCCAAGCAATCCCCTTGACGTCGTCTACGGAGTACGGAGAGGTACCTATGTACCTACACACTGTGCCACGTTGATTGCGACTGGAGTCTCCCCGGCTACTCCACTAGTTTGTTAATCCCTGCTCGTCCATCCCGAATCGAGCGGCTCCTTCAATTCAAGCAAATGCTCAGCTCACGCCAAGGAGGCATTTTCTTTTCTTTCTCCTCTGCCTTGATCACATTCTTCTCGCCTTTCCCTTGCCAATTCCTCTTTTGTTCTAATCTATTTCTTTCTTATTGCCATTCTCTGTCACCGCTGGCCGCGCCCGTTTTCCTTCTCTGGGGATCATCACACACCCATGGTCACTACGCCGAACTTGCATTCAATGCTTGGCCTGCCAGCTCGAGCTGAAAATCCTCGCCCCTGACTTTTTTGATTGGATCATTTCGGATTTAAGGATCGGGATCCAAGTACTCTTCCACCAAACGCGCCTCTTCTCGCCGTACGCATCTAGCGCGTCGTTTATTTTGTTTTTTACATTTCTTCTTCGCTTCCGGTGTCGAGCAAATCACGATTTACAGAGGAAACTCCTCACCTGGCGCTGACACACAGACTGATCAACGTCGATCAGGATCATGTCATTGAATGGGCTTGATGATGCCAAGGTAGTGGAGGCTTATGAGGGAGCAACATCTGAACCCGGAGGATGGTATGTAATGCGACGATTTTCCGAGAGGTTTTGAGGGAAACGTGCCATAGCGCTTATCGAGACGATTTGCGATTGGCATTCGCATTACAGAGCACACAGCTAATTCTCTTTCTTTTGTTCCTACGTTGGTCAGGTTTCTATTGGCATACGAAGGCAGAGATGCAGTACGAGTTCTTAGCCGTGGAAACGGCGGCATTTCCGAAGTGCGCAACGCTGTTGCCGAATACGAAGAGACGAGCCCTCTTTATGGCTTTCTAAAGTATCGAAGGAGGAGCGTTGTCATCAAGTATCTGCCAGATAATTGCTCTCGAATTATTCAAGGTGTGTGCGCTTGTTGGGTCATTGAGAATTATACGCAAGGAAAGAGACGGCACATTTTGGGGCTAGAGCGACGACTTGTGAGACATGTCGCTGAAGCCGAGCTTAAACTGACGAGTTCCTTTATGCGTAACATAGCTCGCGTCGCGGTCCACTTCAACGCTGTTTGTGAACGATTTTCGCCTTATGATACCATGTTTGAGATTACATCCGCCAGCGAACTGAAAGATTCCAAGTTGTCGGCAGCATGCTCGCTACACACGGCTTCATGCTCGACTTCGTCCTCATCAAGCTCATCACGTCGGAGACGGCTGGTGGAGATTGCCGAAGAAGAAGAGGACGACCAACGCGCTACGAAACGGCAGTCGACCCACGATGCTGATGAGAGTCGATCCCAGACTGCATGCGACAGGCCCCCGACTGCTGAGCCTGTCTCTCTCAATTCCGATCTGGCATCGTCCCCCGAGCAAAGCAAATTTGCCGCGGCCACAACCTCTGACGTACCCCTGTTTGTGGGCGTCAATGAGCGTCGAACCTCCCTGGACTCTGATACCCACACTATTGGGTCGTACCCATACAGCAAACCCCGGGTAAAACTCGGTCCTCGCCCCTCAGCTGACACTAACGGACGACCGCACACAGCAGGTAATTTCCGACCCGTGTCTGTCATTCCAGCGGGCTTTAAAATATTTGGGAAATCAGGCAAAAGGGGAAAGGGAAAAGACGGCTCTTCTCTGTCTCCCCCACAAGAGGGAACAGGTGGCCTCGATTTCTCAACTTCGGATGGTGCCCAAGATCGGCCAACGACCAGTTCAAGCTCAATCTTCGACTCAGTCTCTGTCCCTGTGCCTACGCCCGCTCAGAAGAAGCCAATCATCACTCCTGAGAAGGCTCGGCTGATGAAGGCTATGCAATTGAGAGAAAAGAACAAGAAGTCGAACGTGCTTCCATCATCAGGTGACCCCATGGGGGATGATGAACTCAACAACGCCGATGACGATCTCACACAGGTGTCTGACGAGGCCATCGTGACCTCCGAATTTGATTACGACAAGATGACCAAGGACGACTCTGGGGTGGCTTTGGAGCCTCTCGAGTCACTGTCTCACCCCGACCATTCGTCGGACCATGCTACTTCAGACTCTCGCCCCGCCAGCCCACTCGTCGATTCATCAGAGGCCGACCACGACCTTTCCACAAAGGCGTCATCAATTTCCGAATCGACCGACGAAACAATCCATGCTAAGGAGGAGGCCGAACTCAAAGATGTCGGTGATATTGAGACCCCCACCGAAGATGCGTCCAACGGCAACAGCCTTGGCGATGAGTCAAACGTGGCCGGGGAAAGTGTCGCTGGAACAGCAGAGACCGTTGCCGAGGGGACCAAAGATCCCATCACAACCATTGCCGAGCTGTCAACGACAAGCAACATAGCGGAGGATGCCCGGGAAGGATCTACTGACCATGGCGAAAGCCTTGGGAATGTGGCTTTGCCGGTTTCCAGATTTTCTGTCAGCGCTGCGACTGGTCCTGACGAGGGTAATGGCGGAAGCTCGGAGACAGCAGACGCCTCGAAGAAGTTGGAGAGAGTCGACTCAAAAGACTCGTCACCAGCATCATTAGGTCCGAGACCAAAGGTATCAGTTCAAGATCTTTGGGCTGCCACTAAAGCTGCGTCGCAACCGACCGTTGCTCCCCCCCCTCTTGCTACCGTTGATGCTGATGCAATCGAAGACGGCAATGCACGCTCGAGCACAGAAGGAACTAGACGAAGATCACAAGTCGAGTCCATCAAGACCACGGATCTGGAGCAAAAGAAGGAGGAGGCCTTGGATGACGCTCAAAGCGCATCGCTTGAGACGTCCTCGCCAGTCGTCCTCAGCAAAACTCCCACGACGCCCGGCTTCCCGTTCCCAAGCGCGATTAAGGCACAGGATGGCAGTGACAGTGGCACCACTTCCCCTCATGGCCTTCGAACAGTATCTAATCCTGTTCGAGCAAAACTTGTTGTTCCTTCTGGTGTGCACCCAACGCCAGTGAGATCCATGAGTTCCGGGCCTTCCTCGATACAACAGGCCAGTCAACAGCACCTAGGAGCCAACTTGGTCAAGAAGTCGAACAATATAGGCTCCAGCATCTCGCAACGAATCAAGGCTTTGGAGAAGCTCTCGGCTGCCACTGGAGGGGAAATACCGACTGTTCCCGTAAGGGATCGACCGGCCTCGACTTTTTTTTCCGTGAAGAAAAAAGAGGTGTCCCGACCGGCATTTGCCCTAGACAGGGCAAATTCGTTTCGAACCCAGACACCCCCCTCGCCCGAGCAAAGCCAAGAAGCCTCCCCCGATGAAGGCAGACTCAGCAGGCTCGAACGATCCGGGTCTGTGACGAGTCGGTTGTCCATGTTTGAGTACCCAACAAGTAGTACAGCTCTAGGTCCTCGTCTTCTTAGCGTCCCCGGTAGTGGCAACAGCAACAGCAACAGCAAGGCCCGTCCAGAGTCGGTTTGTGTCATGGCTAAAATCGTGCGCGACACCGGCCACACAGGGTCTTCAAGCCCGGAACCGCCAAGAGACTCATATGAATACGAACATCTGGACCTGAAGCACTCGCCACTTCTGGCAGACCAACAACCCGCGCCGACGGCCAATGTGGACGAAGATGCCAAGGTCGAGCAGTCACCGCCCACGCAGGATCGCGAGAGCGAGGTGGATGAAGAGAGCAAGCCCATCAAGTCACGGCCATCGCTCAGCATCGTCAAGGACTTCATCAAGGAGAGACGAAAGTCGGCCACGCCGGACGCAGGAAACTCGCCATCCTCACCAGGGCGTACTGAGTCGGTGCATGGTGCCAACTCGGCCATTTCGCCTCGCATGACGAGCAGCAGCAGCTCCCACTCTTCACCCAGCAAAGACCGCGACGCAACGACCTCGCCAACCGAGTCTGTCTTTGGCGACGACGGCAAATCTACCAACGGCGACAAGAAGCTCTCGCGTGCAGGTCGCTTCATGCGTCGTCTGTCCAACATTTCTGGCGCCCGCTCTAAGACCAGCCCTCCGCCCGTCTCGACATCAAGCAAGCAAGAGGACGCACAGGAGACTGCTCAGTCGCGGCCGTCCACCACGGGGACACCCACGATTGTGTCGTACATGGGAGATGTTAATGTCCAGTTTCCCGATAACCTGCTGTGGAAGCGCCGAAACATGAGCCTCGACTCACAGGGCTATCTCATCTTGAGCGCGCTGCCGGTCCAGAACGGCCGCCCAGCACCAGGCACGAAGCGATACCATCTCGGCGAGTTCCGGACCCCGTATATCCCGGATGTCGAGGTGCAGGAGCTTCCCAACAGTGTCGTGCTCGATTTCATTGAAGGATCTGGTGTGCAGGTCGCATGTGAGGATCGCGCTGGACAGTTGAAGGTGCTGCAGAGTAAGTTTTGCCGGCATGATGAAGCAATGTGTCAAGACGATTAACTGACAATCTTGTAGCTCTGCAAGAAGCCCACGCCACTCGGGGGACTACCTACGGACTCTAAAGTCAGAACTCGGGGCATGAATTATCCAGTTTCACTAAACAAGCTCACAGTCTTTCTTTAACACTCCTTTTTCTCCTCTGTCTTTACTTTTCCTTATTACCGCAAATACCCTTGCTCTCTCCCTCTCTCTTTTTTTTGTCATTACATTCTCATCGTTATCTATATATTTGTTTCAACTTTTCAAGAAGCCCCCCCTCATGTCTCTTATGTCAAATAACAACTCTACTGGGTCCGGGGTGGGCCCTTTTCTTACTCTTTGTAATCTTTCATTGAAGCATCATCATCGTTGCATTATTTTATGTGTTTTATTCGAGGACGGCTCCCCGCAGATACCACTACCGCTACTTATTGCTGCATACATACTATACTACTACTACTACTACTACTACTACTACTACTACTACTACATACTACTATTAGAGGCAGGCAGGCAGGCAGGCACGCCGGACTACGATATACTGCCCATTTTGGAGCTCATTCTTATCTTCTTCGTACAATCTTTTGCGCACTGGGCAATCTCTACTGTCTATTTCCTTTTTTATCTTCTCTTCTACATTGGTGCTCTTCTTCTTTTTTTTTTATTCCCCCTTTTCTCTGCTATATATGCTTTGTCCCTTTTGTGCCAAGTATTAAAATCAGATACTCTTCTTTTTCTTGCTTTACCTTTTGACACCCTCTTTGCCGATATCAGATACGGATCTTTCTCCTTGCTTCGTTCTCAGGCCCTGATATCAAGTGTCGTCATTTTCCCCTCTTGTATCGAGATCGGGATCAGATCAACGTACATATTAGGGGGTTTTGCCCTCTTGTGCCGATGTTTGAGTCAGAGATGGACAAAGATATAGAGACAGGACTTGCAGCATCGGGGTTCGTATTTGAGGAGGGGGGCAGAAAGTGATGGGCGCACTGCACTGCACTGCACTTGTCTGGGGGAGAATTCAAGGTGTCGCGCCATATACAGGAGCTACTTATCGACTATTACCTTGAGAATCGAGCTGGATTGAAGTCACTGGTGTGCACTTCATTTTTAGATTCAGTGCTTTCTGCGTGTCTTGTGCTATCCCAGCCTCCCCCATAGCACAGCAGTGATGACTCATAATCTTGTCTGCACTAGTGACTCCAAGTATGTATGTAGTACAGGCGGCTTTCTACAACAGAGACTACGCCCTCCAAGTACCTTGTCTCAAAGTTCGGTGTTTCATGCGTGTTTTATGCTACATATTCCTCTTCCTCACAGCCCATATTCCTTTAGGTAGGCTGACACTCGAGCGCATAACCAACTCAGTACACAGGAGCTCCCTTCCATTACACAGAATAGAACACAAGAGCGTTCTAGACAGTATCCTGCCCGTTCACATCAGAGTGGAAGGGGCCCATACCCGTTGCCGCAAATGGGAATATAATTCTGCCCTAGGACAGCATCATTGTCAAGTACTGTCAAGGAAACCTATCATTTACAGCTCAGGCTTGTGAAGAGGAAGCTGTAGATGATATGTATGTACATGGTAGTAGACACAGAGTGGACGTGGAAGCAGGAGTAGTGATTTGGCTATGCCTGTCGAGCACACACCCACCGTGGACACTCACGCAGAAAACACACACCTCATCAAGACTGTACCACCAAACACAATGACTTATCGAGGGTATGCGCTATTCTCATCTCGTCTCCCATCTTGTCCCACCTCTATCTAGAGGTATGTATGGACAAAGAATGAAGAGCCAGACACACATAAACATATTGGGGTTGGGGGGTATGCACGCACCACTTTATCTCATCTCCCATCATTTCGTATCATTTCCGAATCATCCCCCATCTCTATATATGTACATACATACACTACGCACGCCCTCTGCTTCTTTTCGTATCTGTTTCAATCTTTCTTTCTTTCTCTCTTCACTCTCTTCTCATATTCCTTTCCCTTTCGTCTTGATCTCCTCTTTCTTCCCCTCCCACCCTTCTTTCTTGCCTTACCCGACTCTCCAGTTCTCCTCCAGTCTTTTTTATGTACGGTGTCCCTCAATTTGTTTCCTATTTACAAACTTTTTCTTTTTGAGAAAAAAAAAGAGAAAAAAAGAAAAATGACAAGGCTTGTAAAACAGATATGTAGGGGGGATATAAGAAGAACCAAAAAGGCTCCGCGGCGCAATCGCCTGGCGAGTCGCAACAGAAAGAAGCCGATTCAAACAACAAAAAGAACAACAAGGCTTGCTTTGACTGCTAAATATGACTTTTCAGAGTTCCGATCCCACCAGCTGGGCTTGAGCAACATGACAATAGGTGCTCTTCCGTCTCTTTCTGTGCCCAGCCGTCGGCCGACGGAAATCGTGTTTCATATGCTTCATTGTTACCTCTTAAAGGCGCCATGCCATGCAGCGTGCTGCGTATATAAAACAATGTATGTATAAGTGTGGTGCCAGGTTGCGACTCGTGATGCCATCGTACCAAAAAAAAAAAAACTCATCCTTGCCGGGTAAAAATGCTCATCATCGAGCTCAGCCGCTTTCCAGCCGTGGGATTACCTAGGTAGGTACACTTGTGCTGCACCGCTCCATCTCATGACGGATGCTCCGCATTACCGCCCGCAGCCGATCCGGGGGCATCGATGCTGGAGAACTGCACGGGGTCCATGGCCATGTACTCGAGCAGATCTAGGCCTCCGACGTTGACGCCCTCTGCCGTCATGGCCACGGAGTTGTCTCCGCCCATGTTTTGGAAAAACGCAGGCCCCGTGGGGAGATACCACATTTCGTTGCCGGGACTGGTCCAGTCCTCGAGGAGGTTCATGTCTGTTCCGGGTACGGCCGCGGCGCCGTGGTGATCAACGTGAGCGGATGGAGTGGAGGGGCCGATGGACGGCGCGCCTAGGTAGTGGAAGTTGCCGGCGGAGAGGTCGAATGGTGTGGCAGAAATGTTGTTAGTGTTGCTGCCTTCGGCTTCGAGGGATGTAGGGCGATCTGGCAACGTTAGTATTAGTATAAGGTTGGTGATAGCTAGTTAGAATCGTGGCGCTCTCATGACGAGATTGAAGTTCGTTGAACGAGTCCATCATGTTTCACGACTCAAGTGATACTTGATCAGGTTCAGTCGTGGTGATCCACAGCGGTCAAGTGATTCTCTCACGAGATTGGAGTGGTTCACGGCATCCGAGCGATATCCTCACGATATTCAAGTGATACTTCACAAGATTCAGTCGTGTTCCACACCACAGAGTTCAAGTAACGTCCTCACCGAAAGAAAGAAAAACAAAGCTTGTAACTCACATTGTCCACTCAGCCCATCACGCAATCTCTGCGCATGCCTCCCGACCCAATCCACCGTATCACTATTTGTCTCGGCGCCACAACCCCCAGGCACCACCCCCTCATGCAAAGGACTCTGCCCCTTCCCCGCACTCTGCTGCAAAGTCGGTGCCTGAATAAACCGATTCCGCAAACGACTCGTCAACGTCTCGAGCAGATCCGCAAACCGTATCCCCAGGTGCACATCATCCACAACACAGTTACGCAGGGCCTCGACACACGCATCCATCAGGTCGATACTCATCTTGACGTCCGACCGCGGGGCGCCCAGCGCAAACGTCTTGAGCAGGAACATGGCGCCGCTGATGATGCGGAAGTACGTCCGCACGGGCGCGTGCTTGAGGTATCCGCCTGGGAGGAGGCCTTCGACGACGGTCCGGAGCAGGTTCCTGCATCCGCTGACGACTTCTCGGACGTATTCTTGGTCGTGGACGGTGAAGCCGCCTAGTTGGCCGAGTGGGAGCTTGCCGTAGTTGATGAGGGTTTGTGGAGAGAGATGGGTTGTGCCCTGGCCTGCTTGTCCGTTTCCTGCTCCTCCACTTCCGTTTCCGTTGTTGCTGTTGTTGCTATTGTGCGATCCGTTGTTGGCTGTCTGCCCGGCATTACTAGTGCAGCGCTCTACGACGGCTTGCAGGGACAGCGAGTTGACGTAGATGCGGACGTATTCGTACTCAATGTTCAAAATGTGTCTGATGAACTGGGGCAGGCGGAATAGCTCAAACTCGCGGTACCAATCTTTGAGAAGCGGGCTATACTCTCGGAGGAGCTCGACGTACTTGCCCGACTGGATGATTTCGGTTGTATATTTCCGAGACTTGAACAGCTTCTGGTTGCCAACGTGCATGGCGTTGCTGATTCCAGCCCAGCAGTGTATAATCTGGTCATCGAGTTCCAGGTCCGGCACGTAATTGAATCCATTGGAAATCGATGCAGAGCTTGGAGTGTTTCCCTCAGTGGTGACCATGGTGCGGCGGCGCGTCACTGCAGGGTCTGCTTTTCGCAGATGCTCAGGCGACATGCTGGTCCATCCGAGCCGGCCTGCCAGTTGGGATGTGTAGATGAGCAGCAACCTCTTGATGCGGTTGGCCCTCGTCCGGTAGGCTTCGTCCATGTACTCCGGACGGGTCACGGTATCATCCCTCAGCATCTCATCGACATCGTCAAACACACCCAATTCGTAGGCGAGGCCCATGGCCACGCTCAGGAGCATCCAGCACATGCGGTCGCTTCGCCAGGCCGGCTCGAGCCAGCTCTCGATCCTCTTGCCCCCAAACCCAGCACCGACATTACGGCTAGAATCCTCAGAGCCTGTCGTCGGGCCGGAGTTGTGTTCAGGAAGCATGAGCTCGTCAGTGGCTTCCTGCGGAGGAAAGTGGAGGGCGCGCGGATGCCATTCTGTGAGTATCAAGAGGGATTCGATAGTGCCCAGCGTGCGGAGACTCCCCTTTCTCAAGCCTCGCCAGGGCGCAGTACTACTAGTTTCTGCTTCCTCGTCTACGAGCATGCATGAAGAGCCAGCGCCGCCTGAGCCACAAAACCCGCCGCCAAAGGCCTCCTGTCCCCATAGGCATCGCTCAATCATGCCTCGAAGATATGTCCACAGTTGTTCAGGTATCGCGTGCGAACGGCAGTGGCCGCCTGTCCCGGGCATCTGCCGGTACCTTGAGGCGATGGTGAGCAGAGTAACAGTGAGAATAGGCTCTTCCGTCAGTAGAGTCAGGTGAGATGCAGGATCACTGTAAGTGGGCGGCGATATGGGGGTCATTGGAGACAAATATTTGTAGTAGCTACCGAATGTTAGTCTGGCCGTGACTCCTTCTATTTCAACCAGGGGAAAGCACCTACTAGTCGATGTATTCTATCGCTTCCTGGGCCGTGAACCAGCCTGCGCGGACGAATCGGAATCTCGACCAAGCGCGCAGCGCCTGCGCATAGCCAGGCTGAGCTTGCATATCTGACTGTTGTGCAAGCCCAGGATCGCCAGTCTGCTGGGGAGGATTTGGACGCGGGTGATGGACGAATGGAGCCTGCGCCCTTTGTTCTTGTTGCTGTGGGTGTTGGTTGAAAGGCTGTTGTTGCCGTTGCCGCTGCTGTTCCTGCTCCTGCTGTAGGAGCTGCTGCTGCTGCTGCTGTTGTTGTTGTTGTTGTTCTTGTTGCGTTTGTTGTTGTTGCTGCTGCTGCTGCTGTTGTTCAACATCCAATCTACTCAGCACGGATCTCGGTCTGGAAAGGTCGCTGGCAGTCGTGACTTCGTGAGGAGTAATTTGATGAGCAGGAGCGGTAGTTACCGACACAATGCTCTCTTCACGCGCACGATGGTTGACAGTAGGACTGACAAAGTCCGTACTGGTGTTTGTCTGGCAAGACGACTCGATGGCAGACCGGTCGGTGGCAGCCTTGTAGAGCAAGTCGAGCGCATCGTGGGGGTTGTACACGGCCCGGCGCATAGCAGTCTGCGCCTCAATGTTTTCCAGCTTGGCATCGCCATCACCTTCTAGCTCAGATTCTCTTCGAGACCTCGATCGGACATCGGGACGACGCAGCGGCTGGGTACGGCCATGGGAGCCTCCCGGCGTCAGAGGAGCCTCGCTGCCAAAGCGAGGGTCGAGGTCGGCAGGTGGCAGAGGTGGGCTCGCATCGGCATAAAGTCTCCTGCGGCCGTTTCTAGCGACGTAGTCGTCGGCATCGCTTGCTTCTCCGTCGTCGGCTTTCCGCTTGCGACGCGTGGCCGAGAAGAAGCAATCTTTGCTCTCGCGGCGACAGCGCACGCAGGGTGGATCGTGAGGGTTGTCGACGCTGCCGAGGTCGCAGCGCACCTTGCGGCGACGGCAGGGAATGCAGGCTTGATAGACGCGCTTGTGCTGGCCGCCAGATGTAGTCGGAGTCTGCGAGTCCGGATGCGACTGGGCTTGGCTTTGTTGCTGCTGCTGCTCTTGTTCTCGGTACTGCTGAGCGGGCGTACTCGCCGCGGACGAGGCTGCAGGGTGCGAGGGCTTGCCGCGGCCTGGGGTCGCAGACACGCCGGGGCTGGGCACGTAGGTTCCAGCATTGTACTGACGTTGGGCCATGTCAGACGAATGCAGGCGAACAGCAGTGCGGCAAGCAAAGCGGCGCAAGGTCGTGGCAGGACAAGTGTCTTGACGAGACGTCGGTTGGCCGCGGAATGGTGGTGGTGGTTTGCCAAATCGCGGACTGCAGCGCCGCCGACAACCGTCCGTTTCTAACCAAATCTCCGTCGGGCCCCGTCAGGCCCACGTCAGGCCCCGCCAAGCGCATAAACAAGCGCGTGGTTGGTTCGGAGTTCCACGTGCGGTTGCAGCCTCGATGAAGTCGATGTGTCTCTGGACTCTCTTGGCACTCTGCACTCTCTGAGTTCTCTGCACGGGAACAACACAATGTCACCGTGAGAAGCGCGGATCCAAGAAGCCAACTGGTCCCAGATCAGAGACACGGCAGGCAAAAAGCAAAAGCAAGGCGAGGAAGCATCCGAGACGTCAGCTCGAGAAACTCAAGCACAAATGTCTGATCGTCAACAAACGGTCGGTAAAGTCCCGCGGGTCTTTGGGGAAAGTGCATCACCAGTCTGCCAGATTGACTGCCAATGGCCAATCAGCAATTGCCCAGCTGATCCCAACGTTACTTTCATTGCAGAACTCTTGCAGTTGCCAGTCGCAGTTGGATTCAGCTGCCCAATCATAGTGGACAATTGAAACGCACTGTGAAAGAATCCAGCAATGCGTACTCCGTACTGTGCGCAAGTTGCCGGTGATGCAACTTGAATCACTCACTTCATCAACCACTAGGTAGGCTAAAATATACACGGTTTGAATGTACAGACTCCAGAGCAGCTGGAGCTTCATAAGGGGAACTACCTACTCCGTGTCAGTGATCACGAATTGATTCCGCGCAGCTTTCAGCCTTGCTCGTGCTCTATTCTGTAGTCTGTAGAGCCTCTCAAGTCATCATGCTGAATCATTTCTATCTTGAGTACTCCGTACATACTCCGTACAGGGGCCAAGAAGCTGAATCGCTCCCGCGCAACATTTCCCATTCCTCATGTAATCACCCAAGCCACAATGCTGCAACGCGTCTCCAGACAGAGCAAGAGGAAGCAAAGCCCAGGGGCCAGGGCAAACTCCCACGACTGACGCTTCACAACACTCGACTTTTTCCATGGCCATGAAGCACCCAAGCTGCAATGCTTTAACATGATACATGTATGTACCCAGAAGAATTAAAGCACGAGTCGACCCAGACTGCAATGTTGTCTTGCACATATCTTGTACACAGAGAAGTAGCGCATAGGAGAGACATCATCACGAACCCACCCTACGCAACATTCTCATTCCCCATGTACTTACCCGGACCGTAAGCTGTAACGTTTTTGTATACATCTTCAAACACAGAGAAGAAGCTAGCATCAGAGGTAAAAATCATCACGAAGCTACCCGGCCCCCCCAAGCACACTCGGTAAGACAGGGCGGGCTGAGACAGCACACCTCCATATTCTACTTCAAAATGCCAGATTTCAATATGTACCTCAATTCCATAACCTAATGAAGTAGGAAAACCCCGCAACTAACTACTCCCTCGCCTTCCCCAAATCCCTACAATTTTCCTTCCCCGTGAACTCACAAATTCAGAAACAAAAACCCTTACAGAGATGTGACAAAGCCATTATTCCGCGCCATTCCTACTCCGTACACGTGTTGTTTTCCCGTTTCCTTCTCGCCCCCTTCGTCAGCCACCGTGTGTTGTGCTTCCTCTTCGATTAGGCCGGTGTCTCTTCCTGTTTTCTTCCTTTTCTTCTCTCGCAGTCCCCACCATGACGCCCGCCCGATTCTATTCTTCCATTCGTTCCTTGAGAGAAGAGGTCCCATGCAAGTGACTGCGCGTGTAAATGATAACGTGTCGGTCGTCTTCACAGTCTCGACCGTCTCAACTCCCTCGACGGTAGAAGCAGCGAGCAGGATTAAAACAAAACAGAAAGTAAGAAAAAAAACAGCCACTTCAGGTCACCAGGCCCTTCTTCGCCTACAAGTCGTCAGCATCGTGGTGGCGCACTATAACGTAGAAACTCGTTCGACCTACAAGGTACTCCCACAACTTGGACGTCAAAGGATCCGGCATAGTGTACAGATCGATGGAGAATTCGCCCGCTTCAGTGAGGTTTTCCGCTATTAGCTCGTGAACACACAAAACACACGCACATACAAGTTATCAATCAAACTGTGCAAATTGACAGAAAATGATCCTTTTGTATCGGACCATATTTCAGGGACCTTTTTGGGAGCTGCTCACCTTCAATATCGCTCCTTATATATGTGTCCGGACCCTTGTTCTCGTTGATGAGTTGAATGACCCGTAGCAGGTCTTCCTCATCCAACTTCTCCAGTGCCTCGGCAATCTTCTCGTAATCGTATTTGTGGACATTCTTCTTGCCGAGTATGCCCTTCTTACGCTGGCGGTCTTCATCGTTGGGTAGAGGGCCCGTTTCTCGAAGGCGTTCCTGCAGAGCTTGCGAGGGGTTCTTGAAGGTGACGACATGAACATGCTCGTACCTCTCCTCGCCGAAATTCAAGTCGTGGATGATGGGCGCTAGTTTCGACTTCTCCGTGGTGTAGCATTCGACGCTGATTTCGAACTCGCCCCAACCTTCATTGGTGCACAAAAAAGGAGGTTTCGTGAAAGCTAGGTACAAGAGCGTAAGATTTGGAACCTGTGAGCGAGTCCTCCTTCCCTTCCTCCTTTCTCCGAATTCCTCGCCGTGAGAAGCCAGGGGCGGAAAACGTACTCTGCACTGGATTTTCAAACGTAGGATGTAAGTTGTACACCACTTTGGTGAACAAATCGGCCGGTCGCTCGTTTCCTTCTTCGTCCAACAGATGTAGTTGCAAGCTCCATTCTCGCATGGGGAACTCCGCTACCGGGGACGGCTTGTCACTATCCAAATGTCGTCAGTGTCCGCGCGCGACTAACGAAAATCAAATGCGCCGTGGGATCGTGGTATTGCTTCGTCTTCTAGTCGAGTACAGACAAAAAAAAGCATATCTCAATCGGTGCGCCTCCCACCAGACGCCTCGCCGGCTCGTCGTGCTGATCTTAAAACGACAAGGGTAGAGCGGCCGACATGTTGAAGGAGCGACGTGCTTTTGATTTATTGTCCTCTCGAATTTGTAGGGAGGGGCGCGTGCGTGGGCTTCTTACATGACATGTTGTTCCGTGACGAGCTTGACGCTTCTCTGCAATTCGTTAGCATACTTCCGTGTTCTGGACGGCATCGTAAAGCGTCTGGTCTTGTACGGCCCAGAATATTGTGAGACAGGTAGGATTCTACTAAGAAGCATGTGACATGGAAGATCGAAAGCAAGGGTAAGCAGATGGTAGAAAGAAAGAGGGGAAACCGCAAGAGAATCGACTGCTAAGCCCCCTACAGAACGCTGCAAGGTGACCTTGTGACACTGACACTCGTCATGCAGTCAGATAGTCTCTGACAGCAGCGCGGAAGCGATCGTGTAATGGCCGGCAAAACACGCGAACGACAGAAATGTCATAGAGTCATTGACGACAGGGCGACACAAGCAATCTTTTCAGACCGACCTCAAGGGAGTCGTAATAACAGATGTGCGCTCTGATCGTTCCAGCCCATGCTCTTGTCTGACCGACAAACGACTGTCAAACAGTCCTCCGCACCTCGACAGCAGCCAGCAAACGCGAGAGTGATACCAGGATGCTGTCCTCGTGGTACGTGAAGTTCGTCCCTCATCCTTGCTCTCCCGTCTCGCGCAACTCGACGCTCAACGCTGTCCTCGGCGAAACCAATTTATAAGAAACGTCGTTCGGCAGAGAAATTCCGACCCAAGAGAGAGAGTGTCGCGCAGGTTTGCAAGCGCGTAAATGCACAGGAGCAGGGCGGTGGTGCTACACCCGGTAACGCGAAAGGGACAGAACCCAAACATATAGATAGCATCGCAGACTCGAAGGAACAAAACAAAGCGCACAAGCGTATAAGGGAAGCGGGTCGAACAAGACCCAACTAGAAGAGGGAGGGAGGAAGAAAAAAGAAACATCAATATGACCAACAACGTACCTCGACCAACATTTTGGCAAAGCAAAGAAGTTGTTGACTGTGCCGTCTATGTACTGCGCTGAAAGCAGCCCGGACTTTTTTTCTTCTCTCTTCCAAATTCTGGCCTCGTTCCGTGGCACGAGATTCGTTGGCCAAGTCCAAGAAATCTCGTGTATGTGATAAATGATCTCCCAGGAGAGAAAAACCGTCGATGTGTTGGGACAAATAGAAAGAAAAAAAGTTATGTCCTAGACTCTGTCGATCGCGACGCCACAGAGAAAGAAAAAAAAACCACACGAAAAATGCCCCAAGATAGATTGGAGACCAAAGAAAGACGTGTTACAACAAAATGACAAGGAGCGAGGCGTAAAAAGAGTAAATAAAGATGGGAAGAAAGAGACTTAGACCCGACGAAGGTGCAAAGCCGAGGAATAGATGGATTCACAGCAGGGACACGAATCGCGGCCGGGTGAGGGAGGACGAGGGAGGTCGTCGCGTACGGAATAGTGCTCGAGCACAAGGCCGGTTCAATTGCGATGCAGCGACGAGCGAAGCGACAGGCAGACAACGGAATCGGAGTCGGAATTGTTGGAGAACTGAAGGGGGGGCGTTGATTAGACGGACTCAATATTCGCGAAGTGAAAGCTTGTAAGAGGTATGCAACGCTGGACGAGGGAGAGCTTCTTGATGGAGGTTCGGGGTCGTTGACTGGAGAGTTTTTGGCTTGGGTGGATTACGCGCAGAAGTCGCCGCTGGGGGATCCATCCAAGCACAACTTCGCTGAGCGGACTTGTGGTCCGTGGTCCGTGGCACGCGCCGCTGGTGGCAGGCAACTTGTCCATCTGCATTCACAGTTTCACACACTTATATATTATTACAGTAATGTACTCTGTAGGCACCTACATAACGCCATCAATTCGTGTGAGGCGCTTGTCTTTGCTATTCCTGCACATTCGTCTCGTTTTTCCCTCCACATGAGGCAGGCACCCGTCTGCACGAACATGTGTTCACCAGGGCCACACCCGGCAGGCAGCTGAGCCTGCATGATCATCTCACTCTGCGATCCAGGTACTCTCCCCTACCACGCCAAGAGTCCAAGACAGGTACCAGGTTACAGGTACCGGGTACAGCTGGAAATCCTTTATCACACCGAGTATGTAAGTGCTAGGATCTACTCGGTGCTTACATGCTGGCAGAAGTCCAGGCGTACGTTCCTTTTAAATGGAAAGCCCGCCTACATAACATCTTGCGAAATGCAATCACGAAGACGAGCACGAGATTCACACATCAATCACTTCGACTCTTCTTATAAATTGCTTTGTGTTGTGACTTGGTGCTTCTGAAATGCCCATCTACCAAATGCAAGCCTTGGCTGGCGAACAGAGCGTACCCACTCGGGAGGCTTGTTCCAATCCAGCCCACGATCTCTAGTTCGCAGCCCACGCTGTGCCCTCCTTGATTGCGTCTCCAGCTCCTGACCCGTGTGGCTTCCAATCCTGTGGTCAGGATGCGAGAAACCACTCGAGACGTAGTTTCCTGGTCGGCTTCGTTTCTGCGTGGGCTTGTTGAAAAGTGTAATCGTTATGCTGATGATGTTGAGATGACACTAACGCTCATGTGACGTGACGTGACGCTGGGGGAGGGTAGAAAGTCAAAAAAGGAGGGAGGGGCGAGAGGTGATTCCGGGTGCTAGCAAGGAGCAGTAGCTCTTTCAACCTCATCAAGCAGTGACATGAGAGAGTTGCTCGCTACATATCTATCCGCTTACTCGGACTTGTCGTTGTCGGACTTGCTGGACTCGTTAGAATCGTCTTGAGCCTCGGCGGCCTGGAAGACCTCCTGGTTGTCCTTCTGACCCTGTTCGAAGGCTTCCTTGAAAAGATTGGCGTCTGGAATGGCATTGAGTTAGCCAACTGAAATTAGACAACATAATACAGCGGCAGAAAAGGATCCAAATCCAAGAGCACAGTCTGGACCTACTTTCAGTGTTGGCGAATCGAATGGCCAGAGTAACCGCCTCGGGCTCACCCTCGGTCACATCGGCAGCGGCATTCCACACCCAGCTGCGGTCGGAGCCGACGTTGGGAGATAGCTTCATCTCAGGCAGGACTGAACGAAGACGCGTTAATATATCATCAAGCATGACTCAACATGATCCAGCAAGATGGCCCGATGCGGACCCTGGGAATTTGGACTTACTGTAGTGGTTTGCGCAGACCTTGAGGGTCTTGTCGCGGCGCATGACCAATCTGGTCTTAAGGTTCTCCTTGTGCTTCAAGATTCGGACATCGCCAGTGCCGCGCTCCTTCCATTCACTGGTGTCCTTGTTGAACTTGAAGAGCTTGGCACGCATCTTGAAGAGCTGCGTCTCAGCCTCTTCATGAGTCTTAGTCTCGACTTTCTCGGTCAACTTGATAACGGGCTCAAAGTGAACATCCACGCTCTCGGGGGGCTCATCCTCGCCAGCCTCTCTGGCGGCATCCCGGTGAGCCTTTGCGCTGCCCGAGTTGTCACCACGGTCCTCCTCCTGCTTCTTCTCCTTCTTGGCACCGCCTCCAAACATGGAGAAGATGGGAGCCGAGGTATCGAGGGTCGCTTCTTCCGTGGCGGTAGCAGTCGCGGTAGCCTAGACTCAATGTATTTAGCACTATCCCCGCAATATTGTATACCTGTGCGCGAAAGCAAAGGCAGACCGAGAGTCCGCGAGACAACAGCAGAACGGACGAGGAAACTCATCAAAGAGGAAGGGCGTGTGGGCAAGCCAGCCTGGGAAAACGGCGGATTCAACCGTCTCTCCAGTATATTCTTACCTCGGTGGTTTCGTTAGGCTTGGTCTCCGCGACCTTGGACTCGGTTTTCTCAACTTCAGACATGTTGAAAGATATGTTGGGAAGCAATACGAAAAGCTTCTCGTGGTATTGTTGTTTGTTGGTCCTGGTTCCTTTTCAAAAGCGAACGAGAAAGAGCGAACTTTTTTTTTCTTGTTGAAAAAAGAAAAGGAAAGGGAAAAAACGGCTATGATGGGAAGATACAGTAGTGTTTGGAAGACAAGACTGACCAAAGGCCCTTTCGCTTTCGGGGTGGGGGAAAAGTGCCCACTCGGCCGCAGATTTGTTATTCGCTGCCCCTCCAGGCACTTCCAGCGGTACCATCATGCATTGCCAATTTGCACTGCACTGGCCGCCTCAGCCCCACTTGGATGCGCGACATGTACTGCACTTATGTACTCCGTACCTACGTATACATATTGCCTCAGGACCCGTACATTCTTGTTCTTCTCTTTGCGGATGCCGAAGCGAACGTTGAGTGCCGAGCAACGATTTTGTACGTCAGGTGCAGTGCTCTGGTCGGATTGCGGATTAGAGTGCTCGTTTTGTGACAAATACATGTGCACGTACAGAGTACTTAGGTACATATACCTTGCTGAGTTGTATGTACATAGCGGGGTCTTCAAAATTGGGCTTCCAAGTTCCAACACCAGGATTTTGGGGACGATAAATAGGCGCCTGCACCGAATCCCGCCCTTCAAACGACTTCATCTCAATAGGTACGCACCATGAACACCATAAACACTTACTGCAAGTGACAACAGAGCAAATATAATTGGATATCTTGGTCCCCTAGAAAAACCGGCAAGACTCTCAAGGACCATGCCAAGGATAAGAACACTAAAAAGGAAACAAAATTCATCATCCATGCCATAATCGTAACCTCACTCCTCGAAACCACAACCAGATAAAACTCCAGAGCATTCCAAACAAACACAGTCAAGTCCGCCCGAAATACCGCCCACACCGCCGTAATACCACTCCCCCCAGAATCACACCAGGATCATATGCAAAGGGTGCCTGAACGAGGCCGACAAGAGGGCTTACAGATGGAATGAAGGTCAACGTCCCCTCCGTTCATGTCCCTTACAAAGACCCCGTTTCGACCAAGCAGAACATTTCCGATGCCGCACATGCTGCCGTTGATGCCGCTGCGCTCTATGCGGCCTGTTCGTCTCATCTTGTCCCTTATCTCGCATGCTATCCATGAACATCTTCGCCTTTTGTCCGTATTCGTCACGTTTACTCTTCTGCCCACTGATGCCCAACCACCACATCTTGGCAGCAATTTGCGCCGTGAGAAGCCGCAGTCGTGCATGGGACATGCTATCCCTAATGCTAGTCTCCAAGGCAGGCGATTCTTTCAACTTATGCATGATCTGCGTGCGTAGCGAGTCCAGGACTACGGACAAGGAGGTAATCGCCGCTTGCGTGCTCCTGGGAAGTGACCATGGTTGTTCCCCCACGAGGACCTGCATCCTGTGGGCTGAATCTCGGATACTGCAAAGGAGATTGTCCGAGGCCGTTACTACGCTGGACGTGACGCTGTCTGACACGGCACTAAAGGACTTCTTTGCACCGATGAGGCACTTCTCTGCTTCGTGCGCGGCCACTGGCACGAGGCCCGAGATATCGGACGCCAAATTTCTGGTTATCTCATATGCCTCCTCCATGATACCTTTGCCAAAGTGTATCTTGACAGACTTGGTAACTGAAGGTCGGCAAGTGGCTTGAACCGTCAGCTTGACAACGCCGTGCGTCTCATTCTTGGGAAATTTGACGGTGAACCCATCAGAAGACTGCACGAATGTCGTCTTCACTTGCTGCCCCTGACGATCAGTCGTCATGAACAAGCAATTTTTGTTCTTGAGCCACGCGTGAGTCACGTCCGACGCAACATGGACCATGATTACACTCTGTCCTAGAGGGGTGAACTGAATTTCAGGCTTCTTGGAGCTGAAAAGCCAATCATCCGAGGCTCCGTCATTAATCACAATGAGACTCGTGCTCTTGCCTGAGGTGGTATACCGCTGCGTCGGAGTCTCTGGCGCCGGGGGCGTAGTAGAGGTTGAACGGCTCGTGTAGATGACAGCGGGCGTGGTTGTCGCCACAAGAGTCGAGGTCGCAACGGACCTTGGATCATTGACAAATTGGACTGGCGAAGGGTACAAGTGATTGATGAGCAGTGTGAACAAGGCTGCGAAGATTATACCAGGAAGAACCGCTGACACGGTACCGGCAGCGTAGTCCCAAAACCGAGAGAAGGCATCGTAGACGCTTGTCAGCTGGTATTTCAGGGCTTTCTCGCGGGACCCCAACCTGGGAGGCTTTTCAGCACATGGCTCCCAAATATTGCTTGCCTCTGGCGTCAAGATGGACGGTGTCTTGAGAATGTGTTGGGTATATTCGAGAGAAGAGTGGGATAACGCCTCGGCCTCTGATTCTGATTCTGGATCGAATGGCTCTTCCTGCAGTGGTGCATTATGTTCGTTGTAGACGTCCACAGCCTCTTCGTGTATCATAGACCTCGCAAGAGGCTCGGAATCCTCATCTATAATGGATTCGTCATCGTATGTATGCTCGGTACCGGTCAATGAATGAACATCATCTGAGGGCTGAAACTCCAACGAGCCTACAGACTCAGATGTAGAACCAGTATACTGATCATCATGAAGATGTTGATCGACGGGCGTAGCAATAAGCTCATAGGCAGACTCGGCCAGGCCAGATTCCTCGGGCTCTGCAGTGACATCCATCATGTCTGGAGTACTAGTTGATATCCAGTTGGCCAACCGCCGGTTTCCCTGGGGTCGTGGAAACCGAAGAGACGGCTCCGAGTTGGACAAAGCTGAACCTGTTTGTGGAGAACGTGGTCTGCTTGTAGTTAGAAGGAGCTGTAGTGTATCACGACGGTTCGTGATCGGCAAAGCAGGTGGTGGTGGAGAAGTCGGCTCGGGCAGCTCGTCCATCACGGGACGATATACAACAGCAACAACACGCGCAACGGCTTCGACGTATCATACGAGAATAAAGAGGTGGATATATCTTCAACAGACACGATCTTGACGCTTGAGAAACAACTTTCGAGGAGGGGGGGGAGGGCGACAGATGTGCCAAATGTGGCTGGCGGGGTTTGACGGCGGGGGGCTTGATGACGAAGGCAACAGAGCGGAACGAAGGACGAGCGAGGCGAGGCGAAGCGAAGGCGAGCAATGTACATCAAGTGTTCAACTGTAGACAATGAGAATCGACAAGACTAACCACTGGCACGTAGCTAGAGTTTTACCAACAAGGTAAGCAGAATGAATGGAACTCCCATTAACGACCTTTGGCTGCTAGTTGCCTGTTGACGGTTCTTTGTGGCAGTATCAAGCGTCCGGGTCCGGTGCGCGAGTTCCACGCCAGTGAGCGAAATCGGGGGTGGGGGGACGAGTTCTGGTCAGACTTGCTGGTATGGCGTCAGGATGTCTTTGCTTTTCTAGTCCGGGAAGGGGCTGGCTTTCATCAAGGCAAGTAGAGTCGTCGGGGAAAGTCGAGAGAACGTTTGGGCATCGACAAGAGGAGAGTCACCACAGACGCGAGAGACGGGAGAAGGAAGCAGAGAGAAATGGTGCGTGCATATTGGCTGAGTGAGGGGTCTGATGTAGCAATACACCGGACTGTGGCCAGCCGAGGCTGTTCTGCTGAGACGACGTGTTTGGGTTTGATGGATAAGAATCCGACTTTCACGCCACTTGCTGGTGTCAGGTGGTGGTCACTGGTGGTGTTGGTGAGTCTGGCGGGAGAAGGAGGGGCAGATTGGTGGCACCACAATTGATCCATTTGGGTTTGAATGCTCTGCTCTTTTCAGAGGCATGTACCTTTTGACGACGTACATGAAGGATTTCTCATGTTACAACAAGACAATTGGCAAACAGCACCAGCACCGACAACCATGACACCATGAAAGATATCGAGGGAGAAGAACATGGAAGCCCCGCGGCTATGGTCTGCTAGACATTGAATCGTCACGACTCACGTCATAAGCCCGGCACATGGACAAGCTGGTTGTACGGGAAGTACCCCGCGTTGAAGGCCATATGTACCTACGTACCTAGGTACATACCTAGTCCGAATCATTAACTAGCGCGCGCGGGGTGCAGTGGGTGGCAGCCTCTGGCAGGTGCCGCACGTAATGCATTATTGTTGGAATCGTCCGTTACAACAAGGTATGTACATACATAGTAGGTTTTCAATATCACGCATTGGAGTAGGCAGTATAATGATCTGGCAATTACATTGGGCTTGTGGCAATCCTTCGGGCGTCTTTTCACGTCTGCAGAAAAGAGTTGACTCATCCTGTTCACAGGCCATGCCAATGATGGAGTACATATGACGGGTTTCAACTTTCCCCAGGTTGCCTGCGCTCGTGCCAGGAACAAGATATTCTGCGCTGCGGACTATGCGAATAACACCCGCCCAAGTGAATGTAAAAAATGCCATATTCATTCGACTAAGACTACTCGTCTACATATCCGCGTTGAATGAACATCAACTAGGGCCAGCCCAGAACCAGACGACCCTCCCAAGATTCTATGTACAATGCAAGGCCCACGGATCTTGTACCACCGAAGTCAGTGTGTAAGCCCAGAGAGGGTCTTGTATCTATCGAAAAATCAAACAACCGTCCAAAGTCCAAAGGTTTTTCGCCTTCGCCATTTGTGTTTGGCCCATAACAAGCAATACGTCGTAGCATAGACCTCTCGGGTTCGTACCAACTTGTCAACA
Source organism: Claviceps purpurea (assembly GCA_029405325.1). Lineage (NCBI taxonomy): Eukaryota > Fungi > Ascomycota > Sordariomycetes > Hypocreales > Clavicipitaceae > Claviceps > Claviceps purpurea. The sequence continues at coordinate 2,830,745 of CM055782.1, read as the reverse complement.
TGTAAACATCCTCGTAATTTTCCCCAGAGCGGGCTGTCGACTTAGCAAAAACAACATGTATGGGTAAAAGAAAAGCCCTAGGGCAAAGCAAAGTCCATGAAAGCAAAGTTGAATCGACAGTACGCCGCCCGAACAAAACTTCCATGCAACGCGAATCCTCCTCATCGCATCGTGGACAACAACATGATCAAACAACAATCTAGAATAGGCTCGCCAGGTCATCAAGACTACTGGACAAGCATAAGTGGGTATCGTGTGTGGGGGGTAGAGGGGAAAAGGAAAGTGATATGCCCAGGAATCGTTCAGCCAGAGTTTATAAAAAAAAGAAAAAGAACAAGCCAGATCGGGGAAATGACTATCGTGTTGATCCCCGGCCGTTACAAAACCTGGTGCTTCTGCAGAAGAGCCTTGAGCGAGGCCGTGCTATACGACTCTTCATCAGGCATCATCTCAATAATGCCCGTGAGGTTGGCAAACAGGTCTCCCTGGTTATGGTAGGCCAGTATCGCGGGCACGGCTGCATTGTCCACTTCGATGTCCAGGTACAGAACCTTGACGAAGTGGACCGTGGGGTGTAAGCCGACGAGAGGAAGAAGAGCTGATTCGACGGCAGAGGAAACATCACACTACAGACGAGAAGATGAATTGTTAGCCTCCAATGTGCTGGCCACTCGTTCACACCGATAGTTCACACGAAAAAGAGGGAGAAGGAGAGACGAAGACACTAACCTCTGGGTCATGGACAAAAACAACAACCTTGGTCTCCCTGCTGACCTTCTCAATAGCATCAAGATACCCCAACGCATCCACCTCATCCAACTGGCCAAAAACGCGCGCACTAGGACTCGTCCGTCGCGTCCGCACCGCCCGGCTCGCCTCTCCCTCCAGCTCCCGCCGGCGCGTCTCCCGCCACTGCTGCAGAAAACTCTCCTCATCCGAGTCCAGGCCACTGAGAGCATCCGAGTCTGTCTCGCTCTCACTTCGGCTCCCGCCGCGACTGCTGTACACGGCATTCGTGATGCCCATCATACTCCGCCGTGCTGATGACTTGGCCCGGTCGATCCATTTGGTCTTGCGGGCCGTCTCGAAGCTTCTGGCATCCGCGATGACGCCCTTGACACCCGTTGAGCGTCCGTTGTCGAACGAGGCGGGGGGTAGTTTGAGCTCCGTGTCATTCATGGGGGTTCGCATGGCGGCTTCGATTCTCGCGTTGCAGTGGGCGCTTTCTTCGTCGAATTCGTCGACTTCTTCGACGCATTCGTCCTCTGGATGGCGGTTATCTCGAGTAGTAGAGTTCTTGGCGACCAAGTCGTTGAACTCTTCTTGAGCAGCGGTCGTGGCCATGATGGTAGAAAGATGACGGGGGGCTTTTTGTGACAATCAGTCGCTTTGATAGTAGGGGTTGTTGTTTCAAGACAAGGGCTGGTTTGTCTCTTTTCTTTTCCTTCTTGCTTTCTTTTTCGCCCTTTCTTTTTTCTTTCTTACGGCAATTTTCCGCGCGGAGAGCAAGGGAATATGTATATGAACAAAGGCTGTCGGGACTCGGGGGTTTATGGAACGGATGTTTTGTCGATCAAGTGGAGCAGGCAGACGTCGTATGAGGGAACAAGAAAGGGTATGTATACAGTATGGCTATTAATGGCTGACGGCTAATAGTGACAATGAAGCAGCCAAGGATGAGCGGCAAGCCGTCTGGGTGAAGTCCGGCGAGGTCTGCTGAAGTCCGTTGAAGGTCTAATCAGTCCGGACAGATTCAGGATAACGGCGCAGAAACTGGTGGCGCGCAAGTTGGCGCTCAAAAACAGCTTGTCAAGTTGAAAGCCGGGTTCCCGCCAAACCTATGCTCCTGGCGCAAGGGAACTAACCTGCAAGCGGCTTGGTGCATCCCCCGTCATCAAATTGGAAAAGGCGACTTTCCAAAAATCCTAGGTTACGAGTCCGACTCCCACGGCATCGTGGTGGTGATTCCATTTCGCAGCCATGCAGAAACAAAGCTCACATGTGGGGGATTCATTGCACGTTCGCGCCACGAAGAAAAAAGGCTGCTCGGATTACTCGGCGAGGCGCAGGCTTTAGAGACGAATAACGTCTGTCCAATGAGACGAACATATGATCCGAAAAGACCGGTTGCGAACTTGCGACAGGTACGGAGTACATTGTGTTACAAACTGTGGCGCCGAGGCTGAATCTTTTTAGGGGGTTTCCATTCTTTTTGGCACGCGAGTCTTCTGCATCCCACAATTGTCTAGGACTTGAAACGCAGGACGGCTTAATATGGGTGAAGCCCAAAACGCCATGAAATAATGTGTAGTACATACACAGCAATTTAGTTCATGCATCTGCGAGTTCGTCCGTCTCGTCCGTTCTGACATCTTGATCGATTGTCGTCAGCTGGGATCAACTGCCAGGTGCTAATCCCGAGAACGTTAGGCTGTTCCGCCGGCCAAAGCGTCAAGTAAGCCCGTGCCTTGCCCGACGCGTGTTTCAGCTGCGTCTCCTGATTCTCTGCCGCTGGACGCGACTGAGAGGTGGATGAAGGCAAAGAAAGAGATTGTAAAGAGACTTACTCCGTAGACGGGGAAAGAGACATTGAGGAGATAGAGGAATGATATGAAGGGGTAGACCGCCTCTAAAAAGACCATGAAGAAGGGAATGACTATAGCAGGTCTAGCACCAAGAGCGCGTCAACTATGTATGTATGTATCCCAGAGTCACCCAGACCATCGTCTTCATATCACCCAAGCACAACCTTTGCTCAGGTACTCCGTAGATCCCTCGCCAACAGCTCTTTTGCACGATACCACCAAAATCAATGGTGGCACGAAAAAAAAGAATTCTACAGCAGCAAAGCGCAAATGCACGCTCCCTCCGTCGCAAAAGAAAACCACACGTCGTCATGCCCGAGTCAGGAATGGCAAAGCAGATGGGGCGAGACTCGAGAGTCGAGAGGCTGTCTTGCTCTGGTCTCGGTCGTTGTTCTCGACTGCTTCTATGCGCCCCTCAGGCGTATCGTCTCGGTTTCGGGCTTCATTTTAGCGCGACCCCCGTTAATGGGTTGCAGAACTTACGAGGCTAACATTCAACACGGCAGACAACCCATGCAAGCCGGGCTCGACTTGAAGTTGTGATGGCTTTCACCACGGTTATTGCCGCGTGACGCGATTGCGCTTCTGTGAATCTGTGATGGGTATGGGCACAGTGACTGGTACCCTGCCATGGAATATTGGCTCTCCACGTTCATGAGATGGAATACGATTATGAGTCATCTCACTGAGTCACCTTCAGTAACGATAGCAAGCGCACGGCAGACTTTGCATTCTGAGAAGGCCCTTTATATGTATGTACCTACTCTGTGCACTCCGTAGTCGCATAAATTGAGATAGTTGTGTTCACTGTTTCCCCTTTTAGCATCACCATGGAGCATCGCATTCCCGAACCCGTATATGCATCAGCCGGGGTGACGCAAATCTGCATGGCATCCGTTCCCGTGTATGTACAACAACAGCATCCAATGCATCAACGGTCAACCTGCGAGGCTTTCAGTCCGAGTTGCACGCATTATCCGACCCTGCAAAGCATGCCCTCCCGTGTACGCATCCGGTCCTTTGACCTACGTACATACATACCTAATCAAGGCATTCATCCCCGTAAGTTGTAACAAGGAACCTACCTCTGCTATGTATGTACGACGACATTTTTTGAAGCTTGAAGATTGAAGCTCGGCACCTAGATCATGGGAATGCAAAACTGGCCCTTTAGACAAGGAGGTTGGCTGATCATGGGGAGATTTTGTCCCTGACGCGTGAGAGCAACGCCATTGAGTCCCTGTCAGGAAACACTCGCCCCGGTCAAGATGAGGTAGGTCTTGAATCTAGTTGACTTGTAGAAGTGGCTCTGGTTGGTACGTGTGTGTTTTCTAGATGGGCATATGTATGATGGAATAGCGTGAAAAGCATGATTGACATGATGTGGGCATCGATAAGGGGCTGGCATGTTGTACAGTCTTTGTCGACCCCAGTGTGCTCACAAATACATGCGAAGAACAGTCATTCGCTCTATAGACTTCCGTTCAGCCTCCAACGACCCGCAGACATTGCCTCGTACAACTGCAATATTGATCTGAGTCGCACGACAGCACATTCGCATCATCATATGTTATCTCAAACGTTCAAAGTGGATAAATCCTGGTATAGCCTCTCCAAATTCTCCCTCTCCCCTCTCTGTGCGACAACTTATTCTCCATACGAGAATTCGACTTCTTCCACTGCTGTCTCAACCTGAACATGACTTCTGCTCCATTCCCCCCATCGACCCCCGCCTCAGCGCTGTCCAGACTAGGACACACAATCTCTGTAGTATTACATCATCTCTTTTTCTTCTCTGTGCCGTGTCTCTAGACTTTCTGGTTACGCCAACCCCAAACCCCCTTAGCTCCTTTGTCATCTTCCTTAACATTTTTGCTTCCCCATCCAGAAATAAGCCCCCAGGGGGTTATGACCAACAGATTCGTCGCCTATGTATCAGGAAGGGTAGGTAGGGTGAGGATGAGCAAAGCATGGGAAACAAATGAGAAAAGAGAAGAAAACGTTAGAATAAAATGGAAAACAAAAGCAGGCCAACATTAAGAACATTCAAAACCGGAAAGTAGAACAGTACACCCCGCTTCGAGGCCAACGTATCAAGAGTTGGCCGGTAAGAATCCGGCATAAACAAGCGCGAAGAAAATCCTTCAGATTGCTCGACAAGCAGGAATGAAAAGAAACAAGAATAACAAAGAGAAAACAGCCGGTTGATTGGGACAAGGACGGAATACAAAAGAGAAAGCTGGAGCAACATCGATAGCACAGGACAGAAAAGAGGAGGTATCATGCATGGTCGGCTCCTGTCTTCGACAACGCAGGCAGGCCAACAACATCCAGTATGAGCCACGTCGCCGAGTCTGATTTTCCCAGACCGAGTTTGGGACTCACTGACCTTTCTCCGCCACGAGGCAAGAAAAAGACCCATGTATATGGTGAGAGGTCACTCGAAGCAACGGCACATACATCCTCTCATCTTTTCGTCGCGTTGGTCCACAAGTCGTGGGTTGCCGAAAACTTGAACCCACAAAATTCGTCGTCGTTTTAATGTCGTGTCGCTGCTCATGCTGGGAGCTTGTCTAATCAAGTCGTGCGGATTATTGTTGTAGACAATTACGCTCAATATGCCCAGATTTTCAGCTAGGGCGTGTTAGTCAGATCCGGTTGCAAAGAGAGGACAATTGCTCCGGAGCCCTTGTCGTCGGAGACCTAGCGGTCTCGTGATAGTGTTACTCACCAAAGAATCCCAAGAGCCTGTGCACAAGCTTATGCCATCGTTGCTCACACCCAAGCAGCTAACACGGTTCTCATGACCAACCAGCGATCCCACCTTTTCGCCTCGAGTGATGTCCCAGACCTGGCCAAAATGTTAGTACTTGGTAAGTTATGGCACTGCCAATTCTTGGACCGAGCTTTCTCACCTTGCACTCGAAATCATCGTAGCCTGCAAACAGAAGACGACCAGATACCGAGGTCGCGACGGAAGTGATGCCGCAAAGAATCGATTCGGACTAAATGGTATTGAATGTATTAGCGGCAAAACCTCGTTGAAAGGGCCAAAAACAAGGCAACCCAAAGAACGATGGCGGGCCTTTTCAAGAACTTACGCCATAAACGTTTAATTCCCTGTCTGCTCGAATATCGAACAGCCTACAGGTGGCATCGTCGGAACCTGTGACAAACGAATGGCCGTCGGGAAAGAATTGGATGGCGTTGATATCCGACTCGTGGCCAGCAAATGTCTGAACAGCCTTCCCTGCTCGAATATCCCACAACTTGGCAAAAGCATCGCAAGCTCCTGAAATAAAGGTGTTCTGGTTTGTGGGATTGAGACTAATGCTCATGACATCACCGAGATGGTCGGCAAACTCGGTGACCTTTTGACCCGTCTCGATATCCCACTTCATGCACGTCATGTCGCCAGAGGATGTCAGAATGCTGCGATCGTTGATGAACCGACAGCAGGAGAGGTAGCCCGCATGGCCGGAAAGCTCGCGGGCGACGCGCGTGGGACCATCGCGTTGCTGATTGAGGTTGTAGATGGAGCAAATGTTGTCGAGGCCACCGCAGGCGACGAAATTGCCGCTAGGGGCATACGCGCAAGTCATGACCCAAGATGACCGTAGGGGGATTGCGTGTACTTTGTTGGTAGTGTATGCATCCCAGATGATGAGCTTTCCATCTTGTGATGCGGAAACGAGGTGTCTGCGGTCGGTTGACCAGTGCATAGCGTAGATTTTGGCCAGGTGACCTTTCAGGGTGCGCTTAGCTTTCATGAGCTGATTCTTGGGAATTGGCTCGTGAGCCTGTTGGGCGACAACTCGGACTAGACACGGCGAAGACAAAGGACAAAATTTAGTTAGCAAATGCAAGACGTAGACGTAGACGCAGCCGCAGCCGCAGATGCACGGGTAAAACAGGGCCAAAACGCAAAGAAGTTTTGCGTCGCAGAAGGAAGGCATTTTTGCCAAGATTGTTCGTCCCCGGCATCGTCCCCGGCGGCATAGTATCAGGATGGTCAATGGAACACATACGAGTGGTGTCGGAAAGCTCGTCCTTCTTCCTCTTGATCCGGTCCTTGAGCGTCTCGGCCTCTCTACGCGCTTGCTGGATCCGCGCCTGCATGGCCTCGGGGGACACATCGTGAGCGCCCTGCGAATTCATCGTGACTGACGCTGTCAACAGAGTCAAGACAGGCGACGAGAAGAAACGAGGCGTGGGCCGAGAGTTGGAAAGAAGGAATGATCAAAAGGAGCGTCGTCCAGCGATGAGGTTGTCGAACGGGGTGTGGAGAGGCGGAAGGCGGAGGAGGAAAGGTTCACTTGATTTGACTTGACGAGCAGGACTTGGCTGGCTTGGCTTGGCTGGCCGGAGGTTGGCTTAGGGGGGTGGGAGGCAGAACCAGACTCGATTGGGACTGATTCGAGAGACGTCAACGGCCAACGACGGGAGCAGGCGGAAGAAGGCGGGGAGCACTAGACATTCGGGTGCCGGGCGCTGGGCGCTGGACACCGGGATTTGGCTGCAGGAAAAGAGAAAGTCCGTCGGCAGCCGGGTGCACTGGGCGCCTGAGCTCACAATACATACGCCACAGTACGCCACTCATTCTGTGCAGGCCCCTACGGAGTACATACAGCCCTGCAGGCTGCACCCCGCGAATCGCGATACCTAGGTAGGTATGTACATATGTACCTCCTACACAGCCGACAGGACGTTGCAGGCTTGCAGCAGATTTTTCTGTCTGGGCTTCCACTGGGATCCGAGAATGCGTCGGTGAATGCTCGCGACCGATGACCCTATTTCTTGCTGCTCGAAATCCAGTCACACAGCCTACAGGCGTCAGTCGGCACTGCAGAGACTAAATCCCCGGATGAAAGCATGTACATTAGGTACATAGCCGCAAGGCCCCACAGGCGGTCCGGCAGACGAAGCCACGTCCGTCCACCGAGCCGAAGTGTGCCCCGTTTCCCTTGCCTCCAGGCTCCCATGTCTTTGGTCATTTCCAGGCCAAACCGCCACATGCACGCACCGGTTGACGAACTCACCCCTGACTCTCCCGTTCATCATCCATCGCGCCCTTTTGGCTCGATCGCTCAGGTCTGAATCGGTGCAGGTGGTAGGTTAGGTAGGCCAGGTAGTGTGAAAAAAGTGGCCTCTGGAGTCCGAAGTTTGAACAGATCAAGAGGGGTCACGATTTTCAGACGCGCGCGTGCTACCCATGCGTCTTTACCATGTGTACGGATAGTACATATCTGGCTGACATGGCCTGTGCCCTAACAGGTACGAGTACATACCTATATCACGATTCACAAGCCTCTCCGGAATATGTATGTGAAGAACAGACACAGAAATGATGTCATCCACTTGGTCTACACGCAAATGACGTTTAGCTCGGGTTGTTCAACATTGATCTATGCGTATCATCATATCACACACACATATAGATATCTATATATATCCACCAGTCACCATTCATCAATCATGACGCTCAATTCGTGTTGGCCCAGCTCTTGAACCACTCCAACGATTCGGGATTCGCGACACTGGCATTCGTCTTGATGTGTAGGCCTGATAGGATTTGCTTAACAGCCACTTCGATTCTACATCCAAACAAAATTTCACCTGTTAACAGACCACAGCAAAGAGCGGCAGTGGGTGTCAAATAAAACAAAAAGGGAGGGATATGAACTTACTTCTTGCCGTTGCCTGTCTTGGGAATACCGGCCCCGCACTCTTCTACCACGGCAGGCACGTGCCGAGGACTCAATTCAGTGCGAATCTTGGCTTTGATCTGGCCCCTCAACTCATCCGTGAGGCTCTGCCCTGCGACCATGACCAAGAATAGACACACAGTCTCGTCCCTGTCCGTCTCCCTCCTACGACCAACACACACAGCATCCTCGACGTACGTGGGGAAGAAGCGCGTAAGGATGTTGTATATTTCTGCGGACCCGAACCGAACGCCCGAAGGCTTCAGAATGCCATCTGAGCGACCGAGCATCACCAGACCACCTGTGGCCGAATCGGGGATCTTGACGAAGTCTCCGTGATGCCAGACCGGTCCGCGGACGCCGCAGACGTTTTCAAATCGCTCGAAGTAAGCAGCCCTGTACTTGCTTTCGCCGTCGGGACCGAAGAACGTGAGAGGTTGGCAGGGGAAGGGCTTGACGCAGACCAGATCACCCTGTTCGCCGGGAGGGACCTCCTCGCCCGTCAGCGAGTCCACGACGCGGATGGCCATGCCCAGACCGGCGCATTGTATCTGGCCGACACGTACGGGCAGTAATGGGCACGGAGCCCCGAAGAGAGAGAGTATGTCCGTGCCTCCCGTGATGGAGGCGAGGTTTACATGCCGGGGGAAGGCTTCGTAGACGAATTGGAAGGTCGATGGTGGGAGAGGCGAGGCAGTCGAGTAGATGGCCTCCAGTGACGATAAGTCGAGGCTGGGGTCTTGGATGGGGCGGACGTTGTTGGCCTCAAGAGCAGTGAGGTAGGCGGCTGATGTACCGAAATGGGTGACCTTGAGGTCAGAAAGAAGCTTAGGCAGAGAGAGGTACGCGTTGGGTCGAAAGGGCGATCCAGAGTAGAAGATGAGCGTTGTTCCGACAGCCAGAGCTCCGATGCTCCAGTGCCACATCATCCACGACGTCGTAGTGTAGTATAGCATACGAGCGGACGGCGTCAAAGAGCAGTGCAGCATGTGCTCCTTCTTGTGCTGCAGTAAAGTCCCCAGTGCCGTGTGCACAATGGCCTTGGGCAAGCCCGTCGTGCCGCTCGAGTACAAGACGTACAGCGGATGCGACGGCGGGAGCTGTTCGAATGTGAGGCCATCGTCAGAGGCACTCGCCAAAAAGGCGTCATAGTCGACGGCGCGCACACCATGCGCCTCGAGGCCCGCCAGTCCCAGATCGGTATCGATATTGTTGATGACGACGACGGCTTCGAGGCCAACTTTCTTGAGTTCGGCCACGATATCCTTCGTTTTGGATGTGCTGGGCCACTCCTTGCCGTTATACACGCTGCCGTTGTCCGCGAAGAGGACTTTCGGACCAATTTGGCTCAGACGATCGAGTACCGCCGACACACCGCTGTCGGGACTGATACCCGTCCAGATGGCCCCAATCGATGCGGCGGCCAACATGGCCACCAGGGCTTCCACATGGTTGGAGACGTAACCGGCCACGACGTCGTGAGGTCTCAGACCCATGGCGCGCAAAGCGTTGGCACAGCGGCGCGTAGCTTCCCGCAGCTCTGCCCATGACGTTGTCCTCAAATCTCGGGAGAATTCTGTAGTCGTGATGACAGCCGTTGTCGAGGGATCAATCGCAGTCGCCGTGGGCGGGAAGAGAAGATTTTCGGCAAAGTTGAGCCGACTGGACGAGAAGAAATCAGGTCGGGGATACATAGGACAGTTTTCGGGAAGGGCCTGTAAGTTATCGGAAGGGGGGTCAGCAGAGAGCTGGTTCCAGCAAGCTGAACCGCAATACAAAACTCTCCTCCATTATGAATGGCATTCAGCACACACATTTGGAACAAATTGGAAGAGAAAAAGAAATTCAATCAGCAGAGTCACCAACCCTCTCAGCTTTCTTGGATGAGACGATGCCGACAAAGTCCCAGACATCCTCCCAAAATGCAGACACGTGGTCTACAGACCATTGGTAAAGGCCAGAATATCCAGCAAGGCTCATTCCATGCTTTTCGTTGACCTGCTGGATGAACTGCCACATGGGCGTAGATGTCGGAGCAGCATGCCTCCAGAGTTCGTCCGAGGTAGGGAGCGGTCCGTCGACGCAGTCGGCCATTTTGGCGCTCCGATTCTCTCTTGTCTGGGCGGAATGAGAACCAGACGCATATAAAACCCGATGAATGCGTCAGGAAGGATAAGTATACATCTACGGACAACAAAGACGGGAAGCGAACGAGAAAAGCGGTGTTCACGATTGGGGCCTCGGTGTTGTGCCGAGGGTTGATTTGATGTAAATGTACATTTTGTTACAATGCCGTGGACCTAGGTACCTACGTACAGCCGAAAGGCGGGGGAGGGGCTCCAAAGCCGCGATGCGACCCGGCTGGAACGAGACGGTACCTATGTACCTAGATATGTACCTGATTCCACGAGGGCGTCACCTCAATCGGAGTATGTACACAGCCTCACAGGTACATAGGTACAATTTACAAAGACGGCCGTGTTCCGCATGGGATGCATGCCACGTTTTCGTCCGTCGGGCGGGTTGCCGTAGCCCGACGCAACCCGCGCTGTCGGCGTTGTGGTGCCTCCGGTCGGCCGCCGCTTCTCCAAACGGGCCGGGCCCGGACATGTTTTTAAAAGGATGGGATTTTCGCTCGAAATCACTTGAACTTGTTTCCTTCATGTTCCGGCGGCCTCGGGCTTTGTCGGGACTTGAACAATGGACACAACACAACTCTGCAAGGATAAGGGTATCAGAACTGAACGTATCGATGGACGTAATCCAGGACTAAAGGTACTTGGACCAAAGGTGTTGGAAACAAGGCCCCATTGATAGACGACCGAAGGGCTCCACTTGCGCCTCGCTGGCGAATGTCCTTCTCGCACTTTTCGTACCCTGCATGCAATTTTACATGGCGCGTAACTTGACTCGAGAGGAGATTGACACAAAACGCGCGCCAGGCGAAAACATGAAGGATTCAAGGAATGCACCAGCGAATGAGTTGGCCCGTGTTTAGGTTCCAAGCAATGTCTGTGATGTGGTGCAGCGAGCGTTGGAAAAATCAGACCCGCGCAAGACATTACAATTTACGACACACATCCATGACATCCACGACATCCACCATGACACCATGACCACCCATGCCTTTCTCTCGAAGCGATGCGGCTCGCCCGGGATCCAATGTGCCGCCACTTCCTATCGCGCGAATGAACTGATGACGTCTGTCGAATTCTGCGAAGGTCGTGTGCGAGGGCGGCGATGCCAGCATTCCGAACAGTGAGCACTGAAGAGTAAGACGATGCCGTGCTGGAGCCTGGGAGGCCAGGACGAGGCCGTGCCAGGCACGGTTAGATAGGTACTTCATGTGCTGTGCGGAACTGTAGCAAGTCCAGGTATCGCCTGTGATACATTAGACCTAAGGCAAAGAACGCGATCCACAGACGTAACGAAGAAAAAGAAATCGGGAAAAAATCGGACGAGAAGAATCCATCGTTTCACGCGAGCCTTGTATATTAGGAAAGCTCATTGCGCGCGTTCGCGAGCCTGTAGCAAGGCTGCAGCGCACATAGTTAGATTCAAGCCCAGACCAGGGGTAAGCACTGGAGTCCCACAGGAGCCCAGAGGCAGCCTGTTCCAACTTCCCGCATTGATCCATGCCACTCAGCATCCACTCCGGGACCCACTCATCAAGTCGCCTTGCGGCCTTGGCAAAAACCTCCTGGGCCTTCATTACCAACGCGTGCTGGTGCTTCTCGGATCTCCCTCATCTTCAACTTGCTCATCCCCGTCACATCGTTCTCACAGCGCGCACATGGTGAGTGCTTTTTTTTTTCTCACGGCCTATCCTGCTTTTCTCTATCACCCTTGCGCTTGCCGTTGGTCTTCCAAACTTGTCGCTGTGGCCAGTCAATTGGCTTGTCTTAGGCTCAAAGTTGAGCCTCTATCCCCTGATTGTTCCCCTCCGATTGTTTGAGTTGCCTCATTCCGCTCTGCCACCAGCCGCGCCAGCTGGGTATTCCGTGCGCTTCTATTGTGTATAACTGCGCGGTTTTGGGAGTTACGGAGCAAAGCGCTTTTTGCGACTCCTCTGTTGACCGAGCCTCTGGATGTGGCAATATCGAAGGGACAACCCGCCATCAATTGCTTGCCTTGCTCGACTTTTGATCATTGCTACGACAAGGTTGCTTTTTCTTTGTTACACGCTTTGTGATGCATTTTCCATGGCGTGCGCTGTCCTGGCTGCTGACTTCTCTTTCCTGAAACAGATACTAAAGACGGCCCTGTGAGCGATCGACTCAATCTCGACAAGCAAGTTCTTGCTTCCGCTCCGGGTCCCTCCTGTCGTAACTACCTTCGTTCTCAAGTAATCGCGCTCGACGAAAAGGAACATGCCCCGCAAACTGACCAACCCCTTCTCGTCCTCGTCCGCCATGTCGATGTCTGAAAAGACGGGCGAACGACGTCCTTCATCCTCTAAAGCAAACCGTCTCAGTCAAATCTTCTCGTCCAGCGCCAAGCCAAAGGACCCTACGTCTGCACAGCAGGTGCTGCTCGCCATGCAACAGCAGCAAGCCCAGTCTACTGTGACTCAACAGCAGCAGATGCAAGTCAACGGGTCGCCTGCCGGCATCTCACCTCCGTCGACGTCTCTTCCCATCATTTCCTTGTCCACTGCGGTTGCCGGTGACCACAATAACAGTTCTGAGCCGCCAACCACTACGCTCTTCCGACCCCAGTCGGTAGAGGAAACGGAGAAGAAACGAAGAGCGGACGCGCAGTTTGGTCCCCTCTGCCACCCGAGCCACCTCTACGTCAGCAAGTCACATGGCAGGCCTTTGCAAACACCGGTCGAGGACGAGCCTCCCTATTACTTTCTCTTCACCACCTACATCAGCTACCTTTTGCTTATCCTCGTGGGCCACATTTGCGATTTCTTCGGCAAGAGGTTTGGCAATCAGAAACATTACCAGTCTCTCAAGGTTCAAAATGGCTATGCCCCCCTCAATGACGACTTTGACAGCTTCTATACCAGACGATTGAAGATGCGTCTGGACGACTGCTTTGCTCGGCCGACGGTTGGTGTTCCCGGACGATTCATCACTCTCATTGATCGCAAGTCGGATGACAACAACCGCACCTATCGATATACCGGTACCTACACTGAGACTCTCAACATGAGCTCCTACAACTATCTGGGATTTGCACAATCCGAGGGCCCTTGCGCCGACGCTGTCGAAGAATGCGTAAGGCGCTATGGTGTTTCCACTGCCAGTCCGCGAGGCGACGTGGGTACCACTGATCTGTCGCTCGAGGTTGAGAAGGAAATTGCTGCTTTTGTCGGTAAGCCTGAGGCCATGGTTTTCTCCATGGGCTACGTGACCAATGCCAGTTCATTCCCCGCTCTCGTCTCCAAAGGATGCCTGATCATCTCGGACGAACTGAACCATGCGTCCATTCGCATTGGTGCTCGGCTGTCTGGTGCTGTTATACAATCATTCAAGCACAACGACATGCGTTCCCTCGAACGTGTTCTTCGCGAAAGCATTTCTCAAGGTCAGCCGCGCACCCACCGCCCCTGGAAAAAGATTCTGGTTGTCGTCGAGGGTCTGTATTCCATGGAAGGCACAATGTGTGACTTGCCAGGTATTCTTGCGCTCAAGGACAAGTACAAGTTCTACCTCTTTGTGGATGAGGCACACTCCGTTGGTGCCTTGGGACCTCGTGGCCGCGGTGTTTGCGATTACTTCGGCATTGATACCTCGCGAGTGGACATTTTGATGGGCACCCTGACAAAGTCGTTTGGTGCCAACGGCGGCTACGTTGCCGCTGAGAAGCACATCATTGATAAGCTACGAAGCACAAATGCATCGACAATGTATGGCGAGGCTCCAGCGCCATGTGTGCTTATGCAGATTCTTGCCTCTCTGAAGCTCATCACCGGCGAGCTTTGTCCTGGACAGGGTGAGGAGCGCCTGCAGCGCATAGCATTCAACTCACGCTATCTTCGCCTCGGACTCAAGCGACTCGGATTGATCGTCTACGGCCACGACGATTCGCCAATCATTCCTGTCACCTTGTACAACCCCGGAAAGATGCCTGCCTTTAGTCGGGAGATGCTGAAGCGCAACATCTCGGTCGTTGTCGTCGGCTATCCCGCCACGCCCCTCATCAGCTCACGCGCTCGCTTCTGCGTATCCTCGGCTCACAACAAAGAAGATTTGGACAGACTGTTGGCGGCATGCGATGAAGTCGCCGATATCTTGCAGATCAAGTTCTCGACGGGCGTTGCTGGCGGACTCAAGCCCTTGCCTTCCACAGTCGACGTCCCTCCCGAGAAGGAGCTCGAGTGGAGAAGGGCCAATGGGGTGCCCATCGAGCCTCCTCGCTGGAACTTGGAGGACATTATTCGGGCTGGTGTACGGGATGCGAAACGCCCGCTTCGATAAATGATTAAATACCATGTTCAAGGAAGCGAAGAGTCGAGGCGAGTCGAGTCGAGGCCAGGAGCATCGGCAGTCATTGGTGATGGGAGGTTAATTCATTCAAGGCGTTGTTGATTATTCCACGTTTCACGGAAACGGAATGCAGGGATGGGGAGTTTTCATTCTTCTTATTTTGTGTCCCCTTTTCTTTACACTTTCTCCTTTTTCTTCTCTATTTTTCTTATCCTTATGAACCTTAGCATCTGACGTACGTAGACCTCGAAATGGCTACGGTCCTGTAAACGTTGGGATGCGTTTTTAATAACTGGCCTCTTTTTACTTTCTTGCCCGATTCTGTGTTGTGCACTGGGTGTGAGTTGAGCCTGAGCCTTGGGGTTATGGCGTTGAGGCGGGTATGCCTAGGTGCATGGCGAGCATCATTATTACTGCAACATATCATTATAATCTTGATCCTATTGTGGCCTTCTCTTATTCTCCTTCTGCTTCTTCTCTGCGCTATCTTCTTCTTCCTCTTCTCCTCCTGTTCAATGTCTCCTTACTCCTTACTCGTCTTCTTCTCTCTTTCTCTCCTTTACGTTCTCCTCATTAGAACATACGACGGAGCTGGCGGCCCCTTTCTTGCATGGTAGCCACTGGCACAACAGGCGCACGCAGGTGCACAACATAAATATTGAAGGACCCATTATCAGGGAGCAAACTGGAGGCTATTTTGAGACATTGGTCTAAAGCGCTCCCTGCGCTAGACACCAGTTTGGCTTCATACGCATATGAGCCCTTGGGTTGGGTAAATGGGCGAGAGTATTTCTCATGAGCGAGGATGATGTCTTGTGGGAAAGGACTATACGTACGGAGACCTGGTGATGGATTCGAAATATCAATTAATGAAGTGTTTTTGCCGCCGAGGGTTGATTCATGAACATTGGACCACCGTGATAATCTGAGATATGATGACGTAATCGGGGCGTCTTTGCTCGTGTTGTCCACGTTTTTGGTCAAGATGGGATGATGCCGTGCCCGTCTACGGTCTACCTACCTAGTCAGTAGTTACAAGTTAAGTGTGCGATTTTGACCTCCCGGACGCCAAGCCAGATCTGGCCATCATCTGGGCCGGTCCAGCGCCTCCCTCAACAGAGCATTCAGTGTTCAGATACTTGGGTATTTGTTCCTTTCTGATTCTGAAGTTCTGAGGCTTTCTCAATCAATGTTGACGATGACCTCGACTCTCTGAGGGTCTGGAACGTCCTCCACCGCAGGGAAGAACAGGCCTCCCCCTCACGGTACTCAGATTCAATTCCCATCATCACCACTGACCAGGCATCGAACTATTCTTATCCCAATCACTACTTTCACTTCACCCAAAACCTTTTTAGAAAGACAAACCGTCGTCATACATACAACATGAAATTTAGCGGCGTCCTCGGCACCTTTGCCCTCTCTACCCTTGAGGCATACCTCCGTGCGTATGCCAACCCACTCGAGTCGTTGGAAGGCAGGGCAATGCATCGCTGCTGTTTGCGGGTGTAAGTTGATTTGCTACGTACATGGTGTCAACATAGTCGTTGGCCCGAAGCAGCTCCTATCTCTCTTGCCGAGCTCTTTTTTGTTTCGCTGCTAACGCTAGACAAACAATAGCGAAGGCAGAGAAACCATTGGCCTTTCCGCTGGGGAGGGTTGGTCTACAGCAGTCCTCAGCATAGGGAAGGGATGTTCCGCCCACGTCGCGAAAGGTTCGACACCGAACGACTGTGCGTCATGGTCTGCGACAGTCTCGACTCTCGGGTTGTAACGCACCCCCGGCTCTCTCCTTCTATGATGCGCCTTGTACGAAGTACTAGGAGGTAGCTGGAGGAAAATAGGTACATAGCGAGGCGCGCCGTGGATGTACCTAGTAAACTACCTAGGAACATTAGGTATCTAGGTATGCGAGTTGGTTTTTGGATTGGCCAATGAAAGGAGAATGTGTGAAGGGAGATGAGGGCTACCGTATAATCTCAGAAATAAGGCCACGACTGGGACGCCCGATTCCGACGAATCAATGTGTGAGCTATAGCCACGCTAAGACAGATTGGCCCACTGTTCGTTTGTATCTTTTCCCTCGCAAACCCCAGACTATTGGTCATGTCGTCACTCTTTTCAATTGAACCCCAATTGAAGCTCCATTGCTGAAGCGCTCTTTGAGCCATATTTCCCGGGGAAAAAAAGGAAAAAAGAAAGAATAAGAAGAAGTTATATTTAGGTTGCGTAGGTTGCAGCTTGCGCAGCTTGCGCGCGCAGGTTGCCTATCTGTTGCTTGAGGATCTGAGATGGTGGTGAGGGTCTGCTCTGAATGTATCTTTTATATGGACGGACGGCCTCAAGCGGAAAGGTGGCAAGTGGGGCACAGTTTTGGCTTCCTCTGCTCAACAAATCACCAGGGAGCATTCCAAATTAGCGTTCCCAGTCGTGGCCTTATTTCTGAGATTATACGGTACAGTTCTTGCAGATGGCGAGTACCGAGTCTGCATGTCATCTATATATATTGGAGAATCAGTTCGCACCTGCTGTTCGCTAATCTATTAGTCATCTGTTCGCACCCACCGTACCACCCTCTCCCACAACTTGATTGGTCAACGCCCTCTGTCCCCCACTGTTGATCTGTTAAAGTCCGCACCTGCTGTTCGCAATCTGTTCGCAATCTGTTCGCAATCTGTTCGCAATCTGTTCGCAATCTGTTCGCAACCCAAAACACCTACCAGGCCACCGTAGGACCCCTCTTCTCCCACAACTGGACGATTCCACTGGAACTGGACGATTCCACTGGAACTGGACGATTCCACTGGAACTGGACGATTCCACTGGAACTGGACGATTCCACTGGAACTGGACGATTCCACTGGAACTGGACGATTCCACTGGAACTGGACGATTCCACTGGAACTGGACGATTCCACTGGAACTGGACGATTCCACTGGAACTGGACGATTCCACTGGAACTGGACGATTCCACTGGAACTGGACGATTCCACTGGAACTGGACGATTCCACTGGAACTGGACGATTCCACTGGAACTGGACGATTCCACTGGAACTGGACGATTCCACTGGAACTGGACGATTCCACTGGCAACAGGGCTGATTCCACTGGAGTCCCCCAGCCCCGGAGCGCAGCGGAGGGCCGATGGGGGACCACCAACGCCACTGTAAGTTTGTAACTGAACCGATTCCACTGGCAACACCGTCACTGCACAGATATCACACTTCCTGCCCAACTGCTCTTCCGAAGCGACGCGAGGTCCCTCAGCCCCGGAGCGCAGCGGAGGGCCGCTGGGGGACCTACTAGTACAAGGGAACTGGACACGGTTCAGAGGCACACGATATTTGCTAATATTTATGCCAGTGTAAATACGTACGACAATACCTATATCGCAATGGACTAATCATGACTGGCACAATCTGTACTCTGTATCGACTGCCAAAGGTGCATGGCTCAGCTGCAGGCTCACATCCACGTGCGGCCAACAAAGCGTCTCTCTATTGTGTACGGTTTGGTTTGCCGAACGGGTCTGCAACTCACCATGCATGCATGCACATGTAGGTAGGTAGGTAGGTATGTACATATGTACATGGCGAAACATACCTCCTAAAGCTGTGGAGAAAAAGAATCCTAAAGGATGGATCATGGCACACACGGTTATGGCGGTCGTCGTTGCTCGCAATTCCAGGCGCTGCACTTCGACCAGCATCACGGGACGACGGCTACGTGTCTTTGATGGATGGCAATGATCCCTTTGTAGACATGGCCAAGCCATATGTTCAAGGGAACGGACAAAGAAGACCATACCTACCTAGCCGAAGAGAGAAGACAGCACAAGGAGCCCGGGATGAACGCCAAGGGTCTCGTATCTGGATGGCCTTCTTGGTCTTGGAACAAGTCATTTGTGCTGCTGCCAATGCCATGTATGTACATACATAGGTACCTACATAGGTATCTAGACATGTACGTACCAACCTCCAGATCTTGCAGGTAGGTGATGGCACTAGGGCCAAAGAGGGAGTGTGCATTGCATGCATAGGGGGGCGAGAATAGAGAAAAAGAAAAGAGGATAAGGACCGGAGATACAGAGGACAGGATGTAAAAAAAAGGAAGGGAAAAGAAAAGAAACTCTGAGACAGCGTAATTGAGAGAAATAGAGGGGAATAAGGGAGAATGAGGGGAATAAGGGAGAATGAGAGGAAGAAAGGCAGAGTAGGATGGAGGAAAAGGAAAGACACGTCACGTCAAGTAAAGCAAGCACTGCAGACTCTCGCTTCTGCTGCATTAAACTGCATGCCGCGATGGGTTCACGATGCGCACACGGCATCACGTGCCCGACGATGAGCGGATCAATACTGTGAGGATGGTCGGGGAATCAATGCAAAAACTTGAGGAAGGACACAGGATGTAGGATACAGATGCAGGATGCAGAACGTAGGATAGGTAGGTACGAGACGCTGATACACGATAGGAGGTACATAGCCTGGAGCATTCACATTACGGAGTAGGATGTACATATACCTACATTCGGCCTACAGAATAGGTATCTTACCTGGTATTCGTACCTCGCACGCTGCCCCTCTTTGCGGCCGTGGCCCATTCCAATCCACTCTGCGGGCTTCTGCTCGGACTGCCACAACCAGCACCAACAGACAGAGCATCACCGAGTCGGCACCTCACCACCAACACGCATCTTCCACACTTGCTCCCTCATCCGAACAGCATAATCAGATCACATACTTCGGTCACGCCTGCCCAGGCCCTCAGATCAATGCCCTCGGCTCGTAGGAGACACCGCCCTTAGCTTCAGCTCGAGCCACGCCCTTCGTCCCCTTCCCACCATCTCCCGCGGGCGAGCTACGTCGAACCATGATGAGCTTCGACGGCGGCACAGCCTACACCGAGTCCGACGCCGAGGACGACTTCGAGCGAGGCGTGAACGATCGTTCCCCCGTTGGTGAATCGGAGACCTCACCCATCGACTCGGAGCCGTCGACGTCGACCGAACATATTCCTACGCCGGGTGCCCGGCGCTCCAGCACCGACCCGGCTCTCGAGAGCATCATCACGGATTGGAGCGCCGGGGAGTGTGCCGACTTTGTGAGCACCATTGGCTTGCCTCAGTATGCGGAGAGCTTTGTCGGTATGGGTCCCTGGCGTCTCACGTTGTCACTGTTGACTGCAGACTGATCACACGTTTCGCCATTGCTTCTCGTTACTCCTTTTTTGGTCTTGATACTATGCATGCTACGAGTATGCATCAAGGTCGCTATGGCACCTTTTCAGACTTTGCACTATGCTTCAATGCTGCTTCAAGGTGGTCTTGCTCTCAGGACTCAAACTGATCTCACATTTCCTCGGTAGAAAACGAAATCGTCGGCGAAGCGCTGATTGCTCTGCATCACGATGACTTGAAGAGCATGGGCATTTCCAGCGTCGGACATCGATTGTCTATCCTAAAAAGGGTGTACGATGTCAAGAAGGCGCAAGACGTGCCCAGCGAGAGCGACCACTACTCCCCCTTGTGTAAGTACAATCTCTCGTGCGGCTGCCAGATTGGTTTGTGGTTCTAAAGTCACCGCTTGCTAATGGATGCGCATGCCATGGGATGAAGCTGCCGATGCGGAGGCACAATATGCAAACGCGACGCTCAAGGATATCAGAATTCTGGTCGAACAGCTACGCCTACGAGACGAACGAATCAACATGTTGGAACTGGATCTGCGACGCATGACGGACGATTTCAGAAGGCTTCGAGAGGACATGCTACCCGCCCTGCGGCTTGTCAAAGACCAGCAGACGCCGTTACCAACGGTCAGCGGGGGCGGCTCCGGTCAAGCGTACATGTTCGAAGCGACCGTCTCCCCTCCTCCTGCCGCCACTACGCCATCGCTCGGATCAGGCCCTGGAGTCATGAGGCAATACTCGCAACGAAAGATTCTCATTGGCGCAACTGCCAAGACAGCCTCTCCCACGCAAGCGATTCCCGATAGGTCCCTCTCGGATCAGAACCTGGACCCCTCGAGCGCTGCTGATCGAGGCGCCTTGTCGTCGTCGCATTTGACAGCGGCGAATGGGTCCGGCCAGACGTCATCCGCGCAGCTTTCGCCGAACTTGGCTTCCCCGACATCACCACCAAACTACGCCTCGGGGGCCACATTGGGATCCCGGACCTATCGCGGCGACAACTCTTCCACGCCTTCCAATCGATCTACCTTGAACGACCCAGACCAGGGAGGCTACCCGTCGAGAGACAAGGCTGGAGGGAGCGGCTCCGCGGGCCCTCCTCGCCGCCGCGAAACCCCCGCGCCCGACACGCCCATCAGCGGCCCGAACGGCTCATCTGTCGAGGTATATAAATCGTTTCGCGTCAGTATGGAAGACCCCTGCCACAAGGTCCTCCCCGCGGCGCTACGGAAATACAATATTAGTCCTCCGTGGGATAACTACGGTCTGTACATCGTGTACGGGAACCAGGAGAGATGTCTGACCATGGACGAGAAGCCCCTGATTTTGTTTAAGCAGCTGGACAAGGAGGGCAAGAAACCAATGTTTATGCTTCGGAAAACTACGAATGCGCAGGTGGATGAGCCTGGGAGTGCGGGCGTGGCGAATGCGGTGAGGGGGGCGTCGACGGGATTTGATCCGCCGGGAGGGATCATATGAGGTGGGTGGATGCGCAGACTACGACTTGTTATGATACGTCTATCAACATCGGTCACTTTGGAGTCGGGTTCTCATTTTCGAATGGAGGCTGTGTGCGCATGTGACTCCCTGTGCGAGGCGGGAAGCTGATGCGTCGCATACTCAAGTCGTGGGTGCCAAGATTGGGTCGCACACGCACACCCGCACACCCGCTCACTGACTCACTCATCATACTCACTCATACTCACACCCACACTTACACTTACATTTACACTCATACACACTCAAACTCGCTCACTCGCTCACACGCACACCAACTCGGACGTTTCACGGTCCACGCCTCAGCAACTCTTCGACAAACCATCAGCGTCCTCTCCACACCCCCCATGCACATCTTCTTCCCGAGTCTTTTTTCTTCCTCATCTTCCAGCTTTCACAACGGCACGTTGTCCTGCATACTCCTTCATTCATCTTCGTCTCCGAGCATAGCACTCAATCGCAATCGCAACGCAACAGCGAGGATCACAAAAAAAGCATTGACATTACTTGCATCACGGGATACGAGAGACGGCGTCTTTTCTTCTTCTTCTTCTTCTTCTCATTCTTCGTACATATACATACATACATCTCTGGTCTCTTTGGGTATGGCTTGGTATTCTGATTCTTTTTTCTTTCTTTTTTGTTTTGGGTATGCCGGCATGGCAGCGGGTTCGAGGTGATTTTACATCTTTACACTTTCTTCTTTTTTGTGTGTCTATCTTAGGGGGTTAGAGATGGGGACTTTTTGTGCTTATATACCTTCTTCAGTAAACTCTCTTAACTCTTTTTTTCTTCAAAGACGTTTGTTTCATGGTAATCAAGCCATCTTTCCGAGTCTTGGGACGGGTTTAATGTGATTCTGGTACATAGGAGAGGCTCCGTAGAATGACTGCGTTCTCGGAGCTGGAGCTGGGATGCGGAGTATGTACCTAGGATACCGGTATGTAAACGTATTTGTTGCAGGGAGGGCGATATGTAGCCAGCGGGGGAGACCGAGAGGCTCGGAAGCTTGAGGACTGCTGCAGTTACTCTTTGGTAATAATTATACAATCATATGAGAGAATGACTGCCTACCTGTTTAATGTTACATACATACATACTCCGTATAGTGACGCACTTTGCACCCCGGTTGTTTCTTCCTCGGCTTGCCCAGACTAGGACTAGTCCGGTACAATCAGACCGGCACGCTGCTTCGTTGCACACATCGCACGAACATTGAAACTACATGTACACCGAGCTTACATGTACATACCTAACAAGAATAAGGATATGTACCTACTCCATAGATATGTACCCCAGATTCAGAAGACTGCGTTGTGGAGAGCAGTCCGTGCTGCTGCAGTGCGACGTTGAGTCACGGTTCACCACCAGACCAGTCGGTGGTCAGTGGTCACCAGACTCTAGGTACTCCGTACCTGTCGCGTTGCATTGTGGCTGCAGGTCGACGGGACGAAGCGCACCTCGCTTGACCAGATTTGGCCGAATTCCGGCTTGAGGATCCCGGACGAGATGATGCGCGGGTTTTTCATGGCCATAGGGGCGGTAGGTATACGTCCTGGACGGGAGTGCTCTGCCGGAGGTGCTCTGTTTTAAGTTTTAAGTTTTGGACGACTTGTAAGTTGTAACGCAGTGAGGGGCAATTCACTGAGACGGCGACGAACTTTGGAAGACGATTTGCGGACCGATCTCTGCAAGCAGCAAGTGGAATCGCTGGCAGAGTCGAGTTCAGACGAGGAATGTAGGTAGAGGCCTTGAAACATCTACCTACCATGGTGTTGCCAGCTCGTCAAAAATCGCAATGCCCCCTAACTCGCAGCGAAAGTTCGACACCAACTGCTAGACTAGGTACATACCTTACTCCCATAGCTTGAAGAATTTGAAGAATCACCGGTAGGTAGACGCGGCGGGACATGATGTTGCATAGCCTCAAGGCGGAATAGAGTGGCCGCGTTTCTAGTGGCGCAGCTTATAAGTGGCGCAGCGGCGCGTGACGAATCTCGATTCTCGAGCGGCCGCCAGCGATGGCACGGCGGACCGACTGATCGACCGATCCCACGAACTTGTCATATCAACAGATACCTACTCCGTAGTTGTGGCCATGAGAGCATCAGCTTGACGACCTTGAACACTTGTCCTCAATCCCCCCTCGAAACACCTCACGCGATGCTCGACGCAAACCTCCCCACCTACACCCATCGCCCGTCCGAGAACCCCCTCCACACGTTCCTCTTCTACACGTACAACGGCTCAGAGCCAAGTCCCGCATACCTGCTCAAGCGACCGCTTCCTTCAGTCTCGCGCAGCCAGTATGCTCTGGGCCTCTTGGACGTACACTGCCCGTCCGTCGTATACGCTGAAGTCTTGATACAGCCCATATGGACGCAGCCGACTCTCTCGGCGGCCGAACTCCGCGCGAGCTCCTCCCCGAGCGTCAGCCCCGCGACTCCCGCGCCCCTCGTGCCCGACTCATTCGACATCTTGCTCTATAACCCAGACCAACGCATCTCCGTGAAGCGCATCCCCGGCAGCTGGGGCAAATCAGAGACATGGGAATTCGAAGTCCCAGAGCGAACCTTCCGGATGCCCAGCGCCAGCGAAATCGACCGAGACGCCGGGCTCGCGGTGTCGGACCTAGCCCCCAAGGTAGTCTTTCGCTGGAAACGAGACGGCCGCCTCAGCAGGGACATGTCCTGCTACATGTGCGGATCG
Source organism: Claviceps purpurea (assembly GCA_029405325.1). Lineage (NCBI taxonomy): Eukaryota > Fungi > Ascomycota > Sordariomycetes > Hypocreales > Clavicipitaceae > Claviceps > Claviceps purpurea. The sequence continues at coordinate 2,806,623 of CM055782.1, read as the reverse complement.
AGCCTAGGCGGCACGAAAAGCAAGGAACCCGACATCACCGTCGCCATGTTCCGGGCCGCCAAGAGCGGGAGCATCGTCACCGTGTACGAGCCCAACATGGCGCGCGTCGCCGTGGAAGATCGCAAGGGTCTCGAAGTCGCGCTGCTCCTGGGTGCAGAGGTCGTGCGAGACTTGTACCTTGTGCCGCGGCATGATCCGTTCAACACTGGCGGTGGGGGACCAACACGACTGCCATCATCATCACCATCATCATCGCCGCCGCCGCCGCCGCCGCCACAGCAGCAGCAGCAGTCGATGCCCTCGAAAGACACCGTGGTGCATCCCCGGCCGGGGCAAGGACGCACGACGCCTAGCACCGGCACCGCCGCGGCTGTCAGTCAAGCACAGGTCGATGCTGAGACCAAGAGACTCCAGGCCATGGTCGCGGATGAGAAGAAACTACAGCGGGAGCGCGAGCAGCGAGATCGAGAGGAGCAGGACCGTATTCGGAAGATGCTTCAGGAGGAACAGGATGCGCAGCGCCGAAGACGAGAAGCGGAAGTTGAGCAGGAGACTGAACGGCTTCGCAGACAGTATGGGGTGCAGCAGCAGCCCCCGTTGCCGCCTCGTCCGGTTCCCAACCAGGCGCATCCGTACGCTTCGGGTGGTTTGGGCGGGGGGCAGCAACAGCAACAGTTATCTCCTGCAACGATGCCGCCTCGACCGAATAGCACGGGACCGCCCTCTGGCAGCGGCAGCGGCAGCGGCGCAAAGAAGAAGCATTCCGGCCCGCTGAGCGCGCTGCTTGGTCCATATGGCGGGGTTCCGGGTGCGACGATGAGTGGCTTCTTTCACCGGCTGGATGAGGATAAGAAGAAGAAGCGGGTACAGAAGAAGAGGAGTTTGTAGGGGGGTGAGCCTGGAGGAGAATTTGAAATGCATCGCGGGGCGTTGAGCGTGTTATGGTGTTCTGGATTTGTCATGGGCTATGTGAATTGGGTCATAGACAATTTGGACTGGCTTTTTTAGCATTTATTTTGACTAGTTTTATGGACTGGTCATGGGCTATGTTGAACCTAGCCATAGACAATCTGGACTGGCTTTTTTTTTTGTGGCATCTATTTTGACTGGCCATGTGAACTTGGTCGTAGATAATATGGACTGGCCTTTTTTTGTCATCCCTTTGACTGATGTTCCGAGTACTTGGAGTTGAGCGAGGACGCGAACATTTACGTATGGCCATTGGCAGGTACACATGTGCATCACAGCTGGCAACTTGCACAACTTGAATCCCGTTTCTGGATCAATGTCGTTCTATCGCTGCCTCTATGTGACTGATTTTCGGTCCGGAGCAACAAGAACTGAACTGGAACGGATTGTACCGGAGTCGTAATAGAGGCCCTTTGCAACTGTCCCATCCCATCCCGTCAGTCCCATGTGAGCTCGTAGAGACCATGCTACAGTACTTGAACTCGTTCTTCCATGGCCCCTCACAGCCTGGGTCTTGAACCTCCAGCTTGCCTCTCCGTTAGCCAGTTTAGCGGCGTGCTGACCTTGTAACCCGTCTACTTATAATTGCTTAAAGTCTTTGTCCACAAACGACCCAATGAGTCGCATAGTGCGCCGTTGCAGGAGCGTCTTGGGCCGGTGGGTATAGCTTTGTGTTTCCTCCCGCTTTTAGGCCGACGAACAGGCAAACAGCCAACAGAACAGCAAACAAGAAGACAAGCCATCAATGACATGGCATCGGTATCAGAGGAAAACCCTCCTCCTGCCACCTCAGACCTGTAGTCCTGGCCCGTCGTAGACCCGGCGCTCTGATATTGCGGTCCACGAGTGTACTGGAAACGCCCGTGGATCAGCACAATGAGGCTGGCCTACGAGAGGCCCTTCACCTCGTTCTCGTTCTCGTTCTCGATCTCATTATGCTCCCTTCCCACATCGTCCTCTGCCGCCGCTGCCGCGCACCCATCCGTACCCTCACGCTACCTCCTCCAGCTTCAAGTCATTCATCAACATATACCGACTCAGCAAGATCCAAAAGTACCGGAACCAAACCATCTGGCTCTTATGCGCCCTCGTCATCGCGCCCCATGCCCTTGGCAGCCCCTGTTCCCCCAGAAGCTGGTTCATAAAAAGCAGCCCCCCCGGATGCGTCTTGTCGCCCTGCCGTGATCCAGCAACCCAGACCGCCATAGTCGCAAAGACATCCAGAAACCCGCTGTATTTCCGCGCCATAGGGACCGACGTCAGGGTATACAAGTCGACGGGACACGGCCACTCAGCCTTCCCGCGCATCAGCGTCGAGAGGAAGAGCCGCGCGCCATGGTACAGTGATATATGATTCGGATGCGACGACACCCCATGGGCATCAAACGTGATGAGAACATCGATATTGGCAGTGGGCTTGCTGGCAGCGTCGGAGACTCGCTGCGGGCTCACCTGCGGCGCAAAAGCGCTGCAGAGCAAGGTTGCGATGCGGGTGGCATCCCACTTTGCGGTCATGGAGTCGGGGAAGTCGGTTCTGTTTCGTAGCGCAGCGTAATCGTAGCGTATCAGGCGTCAGCAAGGATGGCAGCAGTACGTAGACTTTTTGGATTTCTGCTGCATCGTTTCTCCGTGTCATTGGGGGGGGGGATGGGAAGCTGGACTGGCCAAAAAAAAAAAGGAAAAGACGTACGAATTGTCCACCACGAATACATCATCCTCACCCCTCAGCCCTAGATGCACACCACTCTTGACGAGTTCTTTTCTTCGCGTTTCGCCAAGTCCATCCGCGTTGCCTTTATTATGGGCGCAAAAAAAAAAAGAAAAAAAAAAAAGGGAGTCGGAGACAAAGAGGTGAGAGGACGAAGCGTCAGCGACCTGGCCAAGGAGGAGAGAAGAAGTCGCATTCAACCCTCGCTTTGCGGAGACGCGCGCGCGCGCGCGCAAGGCGAGACTGGTTTTCTGTGATTTATTTACCTGTACTTAGACACAGAATCTTGACGTGGTTCCCCGTCTGCGGCCGCGTCAGGGCCAGTACGGTCGGGGCGAAGAACATGGCCTCGTCGTCGGGGTGCGCTATGAGGAGGCAGATGCGCTTGCTGCGGAGGGCGGGGAGTCGGGCCTGCATGGCGCGTACGAGGTATGTGTATAGGGCGGGAAGAAGGACCAGCAGGGTCACCAGGAAGCTGATCCCGAGCCACGAGGCCATTGTGGTGGTGGTGGGTGGTGTTGAGCGGTGATGGGTGAGGGACTTGTTCGTCGGCTGTGGTGAAGTTGTTCGTTGGTGGTGGGAGATCGCGATTGCGCCTCGGGAAAAGGAGGCGGGCGTAGGTTAGGTGGAGGCGGAGTGCCGACTCCCGAGAACTTAGAAGGGGCTAAACTCTAATTACGTAGCATCCCGTTCAGAGACTTGTGCTGCAGCCTGCGGGAATGCAACGGGGGCGGTCAATCGCAAGAGAAACATCTTGAAGCTTGACTTGACCTCTCTTTCCTCATATCCCTCTTCATATTTTTGCCATCTCTTCCTGCTTCTCCTTGTTGCGCCTCCCCGCCATGCCCACGACGCGCAAGCAACGCCTCGCTGCTCACAACAACGTCCCCCTCCGACAACCCGACCGTACCGGCCCCTCCGAAGCGACTCTCCTCGAGATTGCCGACCAGCGAGGTCTCTTCCAGCAGGCCGCGAAGCGAGAGAGAGAATTGTCCGCCACGAAGAGCGGCAAGTCTACTCCTGATGGCGGCGACGACAGCGAAAGCGATACCGCTAGCAACAGCGACAGCGACAGCGACAGCGACGGTAATAGCAAAAGGAACAGCAACCGCGCCAAGAATAGCAAGAGCAACAGCGACAATGACGAACCCCTCATATCTCCCCGCGCAGAGCGCATCCTCGATGCCGCACTCTGGACCGTGACTATCGCCATGGTCCATTTCACACTAGATGTCCTGGTGCATAATCAATACGCGCGCGAGATGGAATGGTCCGCCATGGCTGTCCGGACATGTCGCGCCTGGGGAGGTATCTACACCACGAAACAATCTACATTCTACAATCTACAGAATCATATTTCTCCTCACACACACCAACACACCATACCATGTAGCTGACCGCACCCATCTAGTCTTCCTCTTCCTCTTCTACTTCCTGCACCCCTTCACACCCAACGCGCCCCTCGTGCCGGGCCTTCCCTCCCGGCTGCAGCATCCTCTCCGGCAGGCGCTCTTCTTTGCGACGAGTGTTGTGGCGGGCTGCTCGCTTATACATGTTACGAATACGTATGGGTATTTGGCGACGATGAAGCAGGCGCCTCCGCTGGGATGTTTGTGGTTATGGGCTGTGGTGGAATTAGATCTGGTTTGGGGGTGTGTGAGTTTGTTGGTTGCGGCGGGGTTTCTTAGGCTGGGGGGATATGATTTGAAGTGACTCGTGAGAGAGATACAGATGAGTGGAACATACATGTACGGTGTACGGTGTACGGTGTAGTGGTAGTGGATTGTGTGTTTGTGTCTTTTGCATGGGCGTGTATGTGTCTACTACCTCTGCTGACTTGACTGTACAGAACGATGCTCTAGCTTCTCACGCTCTCACTTACCCAGGTGTTGTCAGCCTGCTCTGTGGTAATCGGACGGCCAACTCTACTCAATATGCTAATTGTACCGACGTCCTCACACATACAGTCCACCACCTCCAGATACACCTATCTCCTTGTGAAAAAGTCATCGTATAATTATATAAGTAGAGAAGATGGAATGCCATGTTAAACCATATAGGTAAGCTCATGTAAAACGACGTAAAACTGCAGAGGCCCATACAATCCGCAAAGCCATGTTAAACGGCGTAGAACTACAGAAACCCATATAAACCCCCAAGCCATGCAAAACCACATCCCAACAAATGACGCAGATCGGGTATCCCCCATACACCTGTCTAACACAAGTTACAACAGCCATGATGAACAAGGAAAACCCCCACAGACTATGCCAAATCCAAACCCCCCCCCCCCCCCCCCCCCAAAAAAACCAGAAAGGTATATATGCAGACAAGATCAAAGAGAATTAAAAAAAGAGGTAAGAAAGCAAAAACAAATAACTCAGCATCATGTCGTCATGTGTCAGTGTGAACGAAAAAGACCCCTCAAATCCACCCATCCGCCCCTTTCTAATCCCGACCTGGCCCCCTCCACACTTCTACCATCTGCAAAACAGATCATGTCCCATCTCTTGATTTCCCCCATGTGCCTGTAAGCCCTAGACATCCATCACCCATCACCCATCACCCATCACGATTCACATCACCTCCTCCCCCCCGTCCTCCTCTGCGGCTCCGCAAACCGAATCCCCCTCGTCATCGGCGGCACCCTCTCCGTGCCCTCATCCTCCGTATCACTATCCTCCTCCGCCGCTGGACCTCCCATCCCCAGCGCGGCCTGCCGTCTCCGTCTCTCAGCAGGTGTCTCCCCGTTATCATCAAGGAGAGCCCCCGCATCATGTTGTTCCGCCACCGCAGCGATACGTCGTCGGCGCCGTTCCACAGCCGTTTCTCCTTGAGCCACTGCTGGTACCTTTTCTGAAGAACGGCCGCGACTAGGCTCCCCGGGCTCACTGGTATCTTCTCGCGAACGAGTGGGCGAGACGGATGCAGAGGGGAATTCTCCAGTACGGCTGCTGCCTTCGCCGTTGCCGCCGCTACTGCTCCCTGCGGTGCTTCCCCCGGGACTATTCTTCAGGCCGAGGTGTTCCAGGATCGCGGGCACGACTGCGACCGTTGGCGGCGGAGATGGCAATGGCGATGATGAGCGCTTTTTGCGTAACGAGTGAGAACTCGAGCTTGAGAGTTGCGCTGCGGCACCGGCGGGTAGGTCCTTCTTGGCCATGGACTTGAGGGCGTTGGAAGCCGTGGAGCGGTCGACGACTTCGTTGCGCGCGCTGGATTCTAGCTTTTGTACTTCGCGGATAAAGTCCTCCTTGGTCATGCGCCTGCCGACACCGCCAATCGTGAAGCGAATCTTCTTGTCGTCCTCCTCGTCCTGGCCCTCGCCAGCCTGGGCCGAGCCCGATGCCTGCTGTGTTTGGTTTTGAGTGGCAGTTTTCCGCTTGCTTTGTTCTCCGCGTTGTCCAAAGCCCGCCCAGCCGACTCTGAACGCCTGCTTGGCAGAGGATTCAGGTCCGGCTTGACCTTCTTCGGCTGCAGCGGCCGCGTTCTTTTCGCCTTGTCGACGCGTGCCTAGACCGAGGTAGCTGAGACTAGCGCCAATCAGGTCGCTGCTCTCTTGAGATTCGGGTTTCGAAGACGGCAGTTGGTATGTTTTGACGACTTCGCCGTCCTTGTCCTCCACGATGATGGTGTTGCCGAACTGGTAGGCGCGTGCTGGCTCGTGCCGTCGCTCACTCTTATCCTTGTCTTTGCGCTTTTCCAGCTCCGACGAGTAGTACTCGCTCACCTTGCGGCGGAGTCCTCCCAGCCTCCAGCCCGAAGTAGCCTCCTCTGTTTTGCCCTCGGCCGTCTTGCTTTGCTTATTCTGGCCCTCGGCCTGGTCCTTTTTCTCCTCCTCTTCCGCGGCAGAGGGCGTCGGCTCCATGCCAATCACATCGCCTTCGTCGTTTTCGAACACGAGCTGGTGCCCTTCGTCATAGATGTTGATGTGAGGTGGATGGTCTTGCTGCTGCTGCTGCTGCCCCGACGACTTCCCGTCACATTCAGTCGACTTCTCCGCGCCTTCGTCGCCCCCTAGAGTCGTGGAATCGGTAGCCTCTCGTGTCGGCGGCGGGAACTCCTTCTCGGGCGTATCCGCCTGCAGCGACTGTCGGTTGGGGAAGATGGCAGACTGGCTGACGGGGCCACCGGGTCCAATGCCGTCATCCCACTTTTTCGACTTCCGCCTCTTCGAAACAACAGACGGAGTACGACTTCCGGGTCGGCTGTTTCCGTCGTCGTCTCGTTGCCGACGCAAGAAGTTGAAGGGAGGCGCAAGCGTACCAGCTGGAACGGATGGCTCTTTTAGGTCGTCATCATACGACGCTTCGGACATGGTCCTGGCCATAGACCGTGACTGTGACGAGATTCTGGGAAGTCTGTTCATCCAGGAGGGTCCATCCTCGGCGGCTTGAGTGTAGGACATGGTCAGCGTCAAGGTGTTGATGCGCTTTCCGAGCGTGAAGACGGCAATGGACGAGCCGTGGATCAGAATGGACGATATGACGAGGAAGGTGACAATGGGCCACACGAGGTAGATAAGCTTGTAAAAGGGCGCATCCTCCGGGGGCAGTTCCCCCAGGGGTACCGGCTCATGGTGTTCCAGTTCGGCTCTCGCGAGGATCGCGACAAAGATGGCGCCCACACCGATTGGACCAAAATGTCCGGCAAACAGGGCCTCTCTCCAGTTCTTCACATCCGGTATAAAAGGTTTCAGCATCATCATGATGGGGATGCGTCTGAAGAGAAGAACGAAGATGGCGATAACCACAAGACGCCATGCCGCCATGCCGAACAGTCCATTGTTGTATTGCTCCCAGGGAATGATGGTGCCGAAGTAGACAAAGTATGCCAAGTTGAGCAGCAAGTCAATAACGTTGGACACGTGGGATTCCTCCGTCTTCTCGCCGAACCATCCATCGTTGGAGAAGCCGACTCCCGCCGCAAAGCCAACCAGGAGATCGTCCACGCCCAGAATGCTCCCTGAACCAGCGCAGAATAGGGCCACGACAAAGTAGAAGACGAGAAAACTCTCTCGGTCAATCATGTCGCGGGATTCTGCGTATTTGATGCCGTGACGGGCAATGTACCCGATAAGAAACCCATAGATTGCGCCAAAGATGCACTCGTATAGTACCACGTAGACGATGAAATGGTAGCTGACTTGGCCGGCGTCCCGGTTGTACTGAATTAAATAGAGCGATAGATAGATAAAGGGAAAGGCCATGCCGTCGTTGCAACCAGACTCGGCTGAGAGGAGATCGCGCAGATGCTTGGGAACTCGCTTCGCAAACTTGCCTTTGCCCACGACGGACGAAGCCAACACGGGATCGGTCGCGGTGACGCAGGCGGCAATAACGAGGGATTCCAGCCAGTCCAAAGCTGGGATCATCCACCAGACAAAGAGACTCGTGAGAAGCCAGCCGGCGGTCATGACGGGAACGAGAAGAAAGACGACGGATTTCCAGTGCTTCTCCATGTAGAACTTGGGCAGTTCAACCCCGACGGCAAAGCACTGGACGACGAGAACGATGCGGGAGAACTCGACGGTGACGATGTCAGTATTGCCCCAGGAGTTGGGGTTGATGAGATTGGCGGCATGGGGGCCGAAAATGACGCCGCACAGGGTGGCAACGGTGGCCTCGCCAATGTACATGCGCTCCTTGATGAAGGAAGAGCAGAGCATGAAGAGCGAGGTGAAGCCGCCGAGGATGATGTAAACCAAGTGCGGCTTGGTGATGTCGAGATGTTCCCACGCCATTTTGTATGTGTATGTAACACGGTGGTGTCTCGGTTCTTTTCGTACGACGCGATCGTGTCTGTCGGATTTCCAAGCTTTGTATTATTTCGAAATCAACCCATAGACCGGGCGTGCGACGTTTCGAGGCCGTTGCCTGCTCGGGAGAGTTGGGCGCAAAGCCGCGCTGACTCGATGGCGGCCAATCGATCGTGGGCCGAAGATAAAGGGGACGGATACATGCAGATCGGATTCTTGTGTCCAATACGCTGTAATTCAAATTGTGTTCAGCGCATCCAATCCGCAATATGCGGTGCCGGAAATTGTTTCCTTTTTGTTGTTAATTTATTTTTTTTGGCAGCCTCGGGCCCGGGTTGTCGACGAGTCGTGATCAAAACAAATGACGACAGACCATTAGCTACAGTGCCGCACAGACGGGGGTGGGACCGTGGATTACTGTCTCAGATCGGGGCCGGGTCGGAACGGAAGCCGCTTGCTTGTTCGAGATTGTTTAGACAATGGCCCAGCTGTATGTAGTAGGATGAGTGAACAATGGTGAATGGCGAGGACGAGCAGAGCAGGAGGAGAAGGAGGAATAGATAAACGACCGTCGGTCTGGTCAAGGATGCGCCAGAGGAAGGAAATGAGAAGCCATGGCGGCGGCCAAGCCTCGCGGACCCATTTCCATGGTTCGGTTGGGAGAAGAAATGGGGAGAAAATGGGCCGCGCAATCGTGTGGCTAAAATGCTGGAAATGCTGGAAAAGGCGCCGCTTGGCTGCAGCCTGCCAAACCTTGATTGTTGTCTTGCGTCGTACGACCAATGGCCATGCGACTATGCGACCTTGTTTGGTACTTTATTCCTCGTCTTCCTCGTCCGCCCTATTGCCAGCCACATCGTGTTTATTACTTTATCCCTCGCTTGCTGACTTGTACTCCCTAGTCTTTTCCATCTTGGTCTATTCCTCGTCTAATTCTTCCACTACGGAGTATGTACTTATGCATTCTCATCTCTCCCCCTTTCTTTCTATGCTTATCCTTTCTCCTCCTGTAGTTCACGTCTCAACCGTTTCTTCACCTCTTCTTCATCGTCTCGCCTTATTTCTCGTGGGCTGTTACGCCGTCGATGCTGTACCACCCAAACCCCACGACAGGGCCAGAGTAGGTAGGACGAGACAGCCTCCTGGAACGGAACGGAACGGACCATGCACGTCATGTTGCTAAATGCCACGCAATCGTAACACAGGTCCTCTCTGCTGTGCTGCCATGGCGCTACGGGTTCTTAATTCTAGTGGCCGTCTTAGTCTTATCTAGCTCGTGGCTGAGACACGTCGATGAGGATGATGCTGCCATTGCAAAGTCGTAGACACACCTCGTGTCGTTGGCAGGGATATTGCACTCAGGTATGTAGGTACTCTGTTGTGCTACATTTTACTCGAGCAAGGTCTTGTAAATCAGGCCGATGGCCAAGAACTCATGATCAGAATATCGAAAGAGTCAGCGAAGAAGGCGTTTTTGAAGAGCTACTTCACCACTGCTTTCGCCGGTACGCTGGATGGTGTTGTTGAACCATCCATCGGGAGGGCGGGTATAAAATTTGCGGATGAGCCCGACGCTGGGGCGGGTGCTCATGATGGCACTGGGAACGAACGTCTGCCCGATCTAGAGGATGATCAACTTCCTCATTGCAAGCATAATTGCAAGCATAATGTCCGACGGAAAAGCAATTAACAGCACTATCTAGGATGGCAGCTTGCCCTTGGCAGTTCATCATTCATGTCCCTTGGCAGTACACCGGATATGTAATCACGCACTCCGTATGTGCCGCACATGTATGTAGCCCCTGATTCAACGACGACAATCTGAACAGGGCGCGCTTATCGGGCAATATGACTCCCCGTCGTGCCTACGGAGTATTCAATTCAAGCAAACAGACAAACTCTAAAATAAAATGCATCGAGGCAGCCAATCGCTTGCTCCTCTGCTACATAATTTGACATGCCACCCCCCCCCATGGCCTGGGTCCCTGGTCCCCCGCGGCCCGAATGAAGCGTGGCATTAATACCTACCTAGTACAATAAGACAACCCAACGCCGTGCAGAACCCAATGCTAATGCGCCTGATGTGAATCGTAAACCTTGTCATTCGTGACCATACGTCCCCGACCATACGTCCCCGACCATACGTCAAGCCATTCATGACGATTGCCAAACTCAGCAGCACTTTGCTGTTAATATAACAATGCGTATATCCCCGCCATGCATGCCCCAGAAACGGCAAGCCAGCATGCCGCCCTCCCGCTTCCGGCGAGCCGAACTGCAGCGCTTTCCGGCAAGGGATCAAAGGGACTGCCCCCTCCGCCTCTGGGAGGTTGCGTCTGCGCTGCAGCCTTGCTGCTCGTTGATGACGTCGATAGCGACCAAGTGATGGCAGAATGCGCCTGTTGTATTGACGTCGCGGTCGTCTGATGCCGGGTCGGTAAAGAGGTGGCTCTAGATGTTGCGGTTGTGTCGGATCTCCTTGGTCCGTCATTATCCCCTATGCTCGTGCTGCTTGTGATCGTCTTGGTCGCTGCAGATGTGGCGAATACGGGCGCGGATGTGGAAGCAGCTAACGTCTGAGACCCTGGATCGGATGAAGGGCTCGCTTGATTCGTCGTGGTCGCGCTTAATACGTCGTCGGACGTCGAGGCTGAACTCGTTTGGATCAATGTTTGCGAAGGCGCGCCATCTGTGGTCGATGTCGACTCGGGCGGCGAATCTCCAATTCTACAAATCGCAGCCACGAGATTTCCGTTTTGCGCAGCATTGAGCAATGACTCCTCCCCGGCGCCGACCATGCTGCAAGACTTTTTGATGCTTTTTTGTATCCTCACCACCCCGCGCTGGCATGATGATGAGCAGGTTGCATCGTCACCGAAGTCTTCAGCAACACAACCTTGCATTGGTGTGTTGTACGCAAAAAGACATTCCAGCGGAAGTGAGAGAGCCGAGACAGACTGGAAGTTGGACAAGGTCAAGTAGAATCCAGATGCCTCCGTACCCAGCAGAAGCACTCCGTACAACGTCCAAGCCCATCTCGTCGACTTTCGAACCATGATCTCTGCCCTCGACCTCTCGAGGTCACCAAGCACACGTGGCTCGAAATGTGCAATGGCTAGAATAATCTGCGTGGCGATGTTTCTTCTTTGCAGAAAAGTGTTCTTCTGGACTTGGCCTGTCTGAACAGGATTCCCGCTCCCGGTGTTGTTGTGTGACTGCCTTTAAGAACAGATATTCGCCAGGGGAAGCAGCCGATTGAAGGTGTCTATCTGTCTACTCGAGACGCACTCTGTTCCGAGTTCAGTTGACTTCAACGGTAGTGCCTGATCAAAACATAGGTACGCCACCCTTATCTCCGGCCACTGCCCAGCTTTTCCTCCGACAGTTCGGCAAGAGCCTTCTCCTTCCTCGGCGCTCGCAACCAGAAGCCCCCTCTTGGCGACGCCCCACAGTTCGGGGCCGAATTCTCTAAAACGCTTCGATGACTTCCGGCACGCACTTTGAAGAGAAGCCGTGGAGCCGTGAGGATATGTAGGTATGTAGGCCCTGAATCCTCCTCCCGGGGGCCACCCCTTGTCGTCCGTCTAGTGTCCACTGGATTTGTGTGGGAATAACAATGTGGCCCACTCGCATGCACCAGGTAAAGAGGATCTCGGGGGTTCGGAGGTATGTACGGAGTAGAGGAAGGAGGCAACGAAGATGGAAGACTGTACAAATCAGAAAATAAGGGGAAAAATGAAGAAAACACACACGGAGAAGGCATCATGATGATGGGCTAGCCGGACTGCTCAAGTACGGACTCAAGAAACCTCCATCCTTGGCCAATCCGGGCAACACAAGCGGCAAGCCATGCTCGAACAGCGCCGAGGTGTTTTTCATGCTGCTTCGCGGTGCCGCGCTGAACAAGGGCGCCACGGCGGTCCAGTGATGGATGGAGGTGAAGAAAGTCGCGGCGCGAAACGGGGTGCGTTTGAGGTTCCTGCAGTGGTCAGCAGACCGTCATCGCCCATTGGCTGGGTGCTGCCTGCCGAAGGTGCCCGAGATGCCCGAGGTGCGAACCAGACGGCGGGTTGTGGGGTACCGACCAGGGCCTCGTGGCGGCTGGATTTAAGCTGCGTCATACCTGCGTCACAAGCTTGTTCAACTTTGTTTCCCGCCCCACTCTAGCCCTCGTCATTCCAACCAATTGGTGCCCACTGCCACAGCAAACACGACATTACTACGGGCCGTATGTACAATCACGAAAAGGCATCAATAATGCCTAGGTATGTATGTATCTTCCCATCATCGCGTGCGTAACCGAAGTCATCACGACTCCGAAAGAGGTTTTGGACGGGGCCCTGTTTCAGGAGCATCGAGTAAGCGTTTGGGTGAGTGGCCCTCTGATAGAATATCCTGCGACTTATCAACACTACGTATGACCGCCTCGGACATCACGTCTTTTCAGGGGCACTCTGACACAGCTCATGTTGTTCAACCTGCAAAGCTACACGCCCAAAGGCAGGGCACAAACATTACCATTTCACAAACAAATATGATGCACGCAGCAAAGTACATGATGCGCCGATAAAGAAGAGGCAAGTACGGAGTACATACCTTGTAGTCGTTTCCTCCAAACCAGCTCCCCTACGGTCCCTACCCTATCAGCGAAGTAACCCCCCCAAACCAGAGCAACAACCACATCGTCAACATCAACAACATGCTCGGTCCAAAAAGATCACCCCCAGACTCCTTCCTATCAACCTCCTGCGCAAATTGGCCAGCCATATTACCCACAGGCCAGTACTCGCACATGAGAAACCACCCGCTCTCCCCGCACACTCTCCGCGCACAACCCACCGCCGTAGTCTTCTTCCAGACCAGCTGCGTAAAGTGGCCCGTCTCGTGTGTAAACTCGGCTTTCCCGTAGTCATATTTTGACTCCTCTGCGGCCCAGGCCTCCACGGCTGCTGTGGCATTGGGATACCCCTCGGCGAGGTTCTCGCCATACGGACCCCCCGAGTGGGCGAAGAGGCAGCCGCTGTCGCTGGCGAGATAATCGGTTGCGTAGTCGGCTAGGGTTTGGTTCCACGCTACTTCGCTGGCATTGTGTGCCTGGCGGTAGACGTTTGTGCTGTTGAGGATCGCGGACGTGAAGAGAGCGGGATCCTTCCATTGAGGTTCGTCGGTGGGAATGGCGGCGGCAATCGTCACGGTAGTGATGTCCGGAGTTGCGTGGCTGGGGTTGAGGAGCACGAGGAGGAGGAGGAGGAGGAGCGGGAATAGGGATGTCGATAGAGATCGGTGCGGAGATGATGCGTGATTCATTGTGGAAGAATGAAGACGTGGGTGGTGCTGGCAGGGCATGAAGCAAAGCGAACTTGTGCGGTGTTTTGGCGATGATGCTCATGAGAACTCGAGAGGCACATTGTGTCCTACACGTTTGGCTGTCGCAAAAGCGCATGTTGCCCCCTTGATGAGTTGAACGAAATCATGTTTTGCTCTTCTGACGCCACAGGAGTGAGTCTGACGTCAAGCCATACAATTTGCAGTTGGTTTCTATTTGCTAGATAGACCATCGACTTGGATCGCAGTACGACCCGTGTTAGCGCCTCGTGAGATGGAGCATTGTTCGACTGGCCATGGCGTTCTTGCACTCCAGTCAGGGTGATTGGGAATTTTGGGGTCCGGACGGGCACGGACATCAGTCAACGGATCACAAAGACGGCGCCGAGACGGGCCGCACCGTTCTGCGTCAAAGAGAGCATTGGTCCGACGATCGGCGCTTCGTGAAACGTAGGACAAGAAGCAGGACCAGGGGGCTGCGGCTGCGGCTGCGTAGCCGCCGAGTTCTCGCGCTCTGTGCGTTTGTGAGTTTGTGTGTCCGGGGTACACTATTTTGGTGCCGATGCGATGATCGGGCCCAATCGAGGATTCAGTGCCGACGAAGAGAAAGAGTGACACAGAGTTCGGAGAAAATGTGTAACTGTGAAACTTGACGGTTGCGCGGTAGAAAATGGAACGGAGTAATCAAGTGACAAGGAGTAAAAGACAGGTATCGCCCGACGCCGCAACGCCTACTCCTACCTTTTGGCTTCCGTTCCATGATCCATCCACCGCATGGACAGCTATCAGCCTCGGTATCTATTGGACACACTTTCTTCTACGTATACACGTACCTAGAGCTCCTACAAGAGCATGCAGAGCTACCGAGTTCGTGGCGCAAAAGCATACTCGCGCGTCGCATAGACAGCCACTCACCTTGCCACACAATACCACTTGCATTCCCACGGCCCTCGCTTTGCGCGGGACAAAGATGACAAGATAAGCATCAGACGTGGTTTCCAACCCGTGGCCGTCCACTCTGTTTGCCTTGTCAGTTCTCAAGTGTGATTAAAACACAGCCCCTGTGTGACTTTCCAGTCTCACTGCATGAAGCTCATAGTTCGTGTGTTGCATCCTCTCAACCCTTCTTCTTTTTTAAACACTATTGGTCTTCCTCCGATACTCCGCAGTGTATTGCTTCTTGTCAAACAAGGAGTAAGAAAAGAGCTTCTTGCATTGAGAAATTGCACATGTCCTCAGAACACGAGACGAATGCACGGGAGAGTCCGAGAGTTGATGAGGCATTGGTGACGTAGGATTATCGCTGGCCATAACAAGCGTCATGGTGTTAAAAAAAATACATAGATACTGCTACAACGTTAGAGTTCGAGGCTTCTGGGCGCATCATGCGGTTCTGTCCTATTTGGGAGCTTTGCAACGGACGACAGGTCGTAGAGGGTGGCCATGGATGATGGATTTGGCCAACAGAGAGCAGGATTTGCAGTCGTGTCAACTTGTAGAACCTTGTGCAGCAGCACGTGGCCGTACCTCAGCTGATCTTCCCTCGGGCTGTCGAATGGGTGTGGGAGAGACTAGAGTGTCATATTTTAAGAAAAAGGGCAATACTTGACAGTTGCTGTCACCTGTGGCTGCGTCCCGTTGCATCGATTGTCAGGCCGGCGGACCACGCTGAGTTCGTGTTAGTATCATAGGCGACTCAAGTAACACGGCTGGCTGGCTCCCCCTTGTTGAGGCTTGTTCTTACATAAATTCATTAGGCATCGAGATTAACTGAAGATACCTGGCTACTCCGGCATCCCCCGGGGCCCGAAGCTGGCCAAGTGTAACACCCTGTCCAACTTCGCCTTCGGTCGTGTACCTATACGCGTTCACATGTGAAGATTGCGAGGCATCGAGGCATCGAGGCATCGAGTTATTCTGGCCCGTTCGACGTTCAGGGCTGACCTGCTTTGAGAAGGCCGATAGCATGACTCGGACAGTTCTCTGCTCGCCAACGAGTTGGAGTCAGCCACCATTGACCAAGTAAGTAGCTCACGAAGTATTTTTGCTGTCTTTGTGGCATATCTAGATTCTAGAAACTAGGGCCTGGACCGTCGTAACCCATCCAGTCCACGACGTAGCCTGGCAATACCCATATCCGGAACCCCCCTTGGCGGAAGTAGCTAAGCGTATGAAACGCGACCCCGGCAGTGAGCAGAGAATTATTTGTGTTGCTGCATATCTGCACGACAAGAGCAGAAACAACGCTGGGGGTCCTATGCCAATAATAAGAGTCTCGCGAAAGGCGGCAGCCGCGGCACGACGTGGCCCCTTGTGAAGTTGCGGCTTAGGATGAGATTGATCCTGTGCTCTGATTTCGTGACTTTCGACCGACGACAGAACATCTCTTTTAACGTGACTTCTTGCAGAGGTCTCCATTTACTCTGGATTCAGGATCCGTGAACGAGGTAGGCCATGCTTTTCTTCGCCGCCGTTGCCCCACGCCGTTGAAGGCGCTGAATTAGATGAAGCACATAGGTCTAAGGTAAATGGAGTATTGTAAGAATGTAGCCCCTATCGCTGATGTACTGGTTCTGCGCCTGCCCCCGAAGCGTCCGGTCAGCCATCTAATACGGTCCGCCATCGGTGTATCAGTGATCACAGCCATTGCGCCAGTGAACAAACGGTCCGTCCTTGAGTAGAATACGGGCGCCACGGCCGATGTAGGCTTTCGGCGGATGGATATGAAAATGGATCGAGGTTTGCTGTGATTGCTCCAAGAAAGCGGCCGGGTGTTCTGAGACTGTCACTCAGGTGACTTACTAGCTGTGTGTAAAACCAGTATGTAGATACATAGGTACAGTGGCAACGTGGCGATCAAAAACAGACAGATTTTCTTTTGCAAATTCAACGGCGAACCTTGTGATCACTGAGTTACGATATGCACATTGGACCCTAATTGGTGCATCGGATACAGTCCGTTCGCCTTGAGAGTCCCAACCACGAGGGAATGTGATGAGTCGGCTTGTGGCATTAGCGTTGGATGGCAGCTTTTTGGGGCCGCCGGGCCTGGACTTGGCTATCCAGCCTTGGATTAAGGTCCTCGTCAGCATCGAGGACAGTAACCATTGTGAGGGGGGGCATTGCATTGTTGTGCCCAGGTCGGCGTGATGAGGCCTCTAGCTGAAAATGAAATGCAAATTCGGGGTCTCGCCACTTTAATGATGTGCAGGAAGTCCGGTTCGCTCCAATCGACGCGTATACACGTGTATATATGAAACTCAGAACTCTGCCTTAATGAATATTAATGAATATATGATGTGGCGTTCTGCATCTGGCCATACGTCAAAGTGCCTGTGCGGACAAGAAGCAACATGAATCAGGACAACAGTTACGCGTGGTGATATGCTGATGCATCATGCCGTCTGCCGACTCCACGACTTGCTCTTCATCAATGCGGTGCCACATTGAAACTTGCTGGCGGCATGTGATATGGCCACACCAGATTTCTAGATATGTCCAATCAGCCAAAGCCATTTTCTGCTGTGCACCATGAGCTCTGCAGCATTTGATCCAATCTGAAGAGCCTCACAATGCAGGCCGTCCTAGTCTCTAGACAGCAGTGCTGGAGGCCGTTGCCTTTGCGGCACGTCTCCGATCGAGGTTGGAGTAGGCTGGGCAAAAGAAGACGAAGCTGCAATAGAGATACTGTGCGCCGCCATTGAGACTTGACCTGCGTTGGTTTTCACAGCTCGTGGGGCGCATTCTGTGCTGAATACAGGCTCATGTGAGCGCCGAGAGGTTGACAACTCAAGCCAGATGGACACAACATACGCAATACTGGGCATCTAGATATGAATCGGGATGTGATGAAACTGGACAGGGAAGAAACACGCGAAGTCTTACGCCAGACTAGGCCTTGCGACGGCTTTGCGACCTGCCAATGGTCAGCCCCTATGAATCATGATGCCCCGAGGCGAAGCGAATTCTGGTCCATGAGCCGATTGATACTCGATTGATACTCGGAGAATTGTGAGACACGCCTTCTTGTTTGCGACAAAATTCCGTGAATACCTAGACACCTTGAAGTACCCCGGCCGACATCGACGTCATATGTTGTGGGCACAAAGTCTTTCCACATGCGTACGGACTCCGGAGACGTGAGTGAACATACCTACGCATGGGACGGCAGACCTTACGCCATGGAAACGCCACGAGGGTAAACTTCCCGTCGTCTCCTCGTGCATCCTCGTGTCTGTAATGTAGGTATGCTTTCTCACGCAGTAGAGATAGAGAGATACAGTAGCTGGGCAAAACTTGACTCCAAAGGTTGATTTCGCAGACTTCGCAGCCTATCCATCACCATGGCCAACACTCGCTCGCTACGTACCTAGGTATGTATGTAGTCGAAGAGGAACAGCGCCCCCCCATTCTACCTAAAGGCTAAGCGTTCGTCCTGAATTCCCCACGGTGCCCAACGAACCTTCAAGGCTGGAACCTCGCTTCCGGTTCTTCGAGAAGCTTTGGGGTTTCAGCTTCCTTGTCGGCCAACCCCACCACGCTCTAGCGGTGAACAGCGTCGTGATTCTCATGGAGTCATGGTCCAAAAATGGCTCCGAAACTTGTGGTTAGGCGGCCGAATAAGGCCCAATGTACAGAGTACGGAGCATGGGTCGCCGATGAACGCCCGTTGAGGGCATCGATTTTATGCCCCGGCCTGCTTTTCGATGGAGCGCCTGCCGACCACGGAGTTCGGGCTACATAGATAGGTATTCGTGGCGTAATAAAGCCGTTTCTTTGGGGCCGAGACACTTCTGCGACGACTTCATCTGCGACAAGGCTCTGCATGCTCTGCTGCACGCTGCTGCTGCTGCCGCTGCAAGGTAGGATTTGCTGGGACCAGTTCTTGGCTGCCACAAGTTACAACTTACAAGATGCTGTGGTCTGGAATGCTCCCGTTGTCGACGAATGAAGGTCCTTGATTGGGAGCCAGCGATTTCGAGGAATGATGTGGGTTGAGCACCGTGTCACTCCGTACGCTAGGTAATTTGGCCATGGCCTAGCCGTCTAGGCCAAATTGGCGCACTGGGTCCTGGTATATGTATGTACATATGTATGTACATGTACTCCGTGTACATATAGGTATGTATATACCTTGGTGTACATATGTATGTACATGTATATAGGTACCTAATGTATGTACCTGATCTACGGCATAGGTATTGGAGCCCAGATCAATCATCACTGATCAGAAGAGGCAGTTTGTTACGGAATTAGGGGACTTCTCGTGGCGATACGAGAGCGAATTGCCGCATCAGCGACTACGTACGAATGTATACCTACCTACATCGCAAAGAACCAGAACCGGCAATATTTCATGCAGTTGCAGATCATAGATGACACTTTGCCATGCCCATGAATCCGACCACAATTACGACCAGAGAAGTAGGTACATATCAAGTGAGTCTTTTGTGGTCAACAGAGTGCATACCTACGTCGGGTAGTTCTTCTTGCTTGTTACTGCCCCTGGCCCCCTTGTTGCTCAGATTCCAGAATTTGGTCATTGTTGGGGAGCTGCAAAGCTGAGAGCTGCCACACTGCGTACCGCTGGACCGCTGCAGACATGGGTTTCGGCGCCCGATCGATTGTCGAGACTCGAGCTGGCTCTCGTCAGTCCGCCACCGCATGCCCCTGTACCGTCTCCATCAGCATGAATGGCTCGACAGCCGCCAGAGGCCTGGGGTCACCGGCCACAGTGTGCATACAGTGCGCACTTATGCCAGACTCCGCTGCCACGATTGCAGTGGTCTGCATTGTAATTTGTGCATCTTGCTGTTGCACATAGGCAGGTACATACCTACTTAGGTAGGTATGTATGTATGTACCTATGTACAGTGCCAGTCTGTTCGATGGAGGGTACATAGGTACATACGGAGTACAAGTCACATACATACATACATACATACATACATGATACCACTGACCAGCAATGAGTGCCCTGCCAAGTGCCTGGCCAAGGCGGCGGCGGCTAACACGGCCTGTGCCTGAGCTACGTAGTACACCCATTCTGCGAGCCATTGTATGTACATACATGATTTGTTATGTATGTATTAGAACTTATTAGACCACTTTGCCGTTGCAAACCTCGGTTCAGCCTCCAGCCTCCAGCGCGCCGGCAGTGGGGCAAGGGTCCTACGGTAGCAATTGCTTCCAATCTTGACATCTTCGAATGCTGATCCTGGATTGAGCCACGTGCCCCGGCACTGTCTCTACGCGCTAAATCCTGAGTTCAGCGGCGAGATCGTCTTGAACAGGCCTCAGCTTTCATCTCAGCGGCTCAGGGCGACGAGAGGATCCAAAAGGTGCTTTTTGGCGGACTGAGTCAAATGTTGGCCGAGTCCGCTAGGTATCTCCGAACGACATGAGTGAGCATCAGATGATGAGTGCCAAGCCTGGCGGGACCAATATTCGGAATTTGCATCTGTAGACATAGGTATTTTTACATGCATATGGAGTACATATATACAAACGTATATCACACATGCACACGATACACAAGTTCATAACTGTACGTACAGGAACGACAGTGGTTAACGGAACATGACGTCCATTCCCAGCCCCAAACACAACCAGTCGCAGCGGCAGCGGCAGTGGATATGGGACGCGATGTCTCTCCAATCTTCATCCTAAATTTAATTTTCGAAACGCTTGTCGCCGTCTTCATGCTCAGATCATCAGCAAGAAACGGCGTCATTTGGCGGGGCCCTACCCCCCCTGCAACACGCGAATCAGAAGTGTCATATCTGGTCACTGGTCACTGGTCAGTGGTGAGTGGTGACACACTTGTACCTACACTTGTACACTTGTACACTTTGTGTCAAGTTGACGCACCCGCAATGCGAGACAATGCGAGAACGAGACCGCTTCTACGGAGTAAATACGCGCAATCAAGTTTGGCAATTCTTGAATGCGGATTGCCGTATACGTACAAGTCCTCGTCCTCGTATGTACCTTCGTACGTTTGCCCATTCCGCGCTTGACATGTCTGCTGGAGGGCTTTTGGCTTGATAAGCTGCCATGTTTGGTGACTTTTGCTGGCTCTAGGGTCTTCGGCCATGCTGCATCTGCCAATACGGAGAGAGTTGGGTACATACCTAGACCGCCACGACTTGCCTCCATCGCGTGGTTTGGTTCCACCGCGGCGATTCGCCGTTTTGAACAGCAGCAGCGGCTGGCAAAGCTAGTAATTTTCCTGTGCAATGGTATCAATAATTCAGTAGTCAAGATGCAGAGAAGTCGCCCGCTCCATGGCCTGGCCATTGGCGGGCGTTGGGGAGCAGTGCAGGCAAGTGCAGCGAGTGCAGCGCGTGCAGGTCAGCCAACTTCCAAGTGCCAGTGCAAGTCCCGTCGGTGCAGCAGCTGGGCCGTGCCTGCCTTCAGACTGACGTTCATATGGCCCCAGCCTTCCAAGTTCCACGTCCTGGTGACGGCTGGTGGCGGCTGGTGGCGGCTGGCAGGGGCATGGGCGCTGTCGAAGGGCCCTGTAGGCTGTGAGGCTTGTATGCAAGGATGGCCCGCATGCACCGTGTGTCGGCACTGTAGGCCGCCGCTGTGGTCGCCGTACTTTCCGCACTCATGTCCCACGTTGCCAGTGTCCTTCTTTCTTTCCTTTTTCCTTCCCATCGCTACTTCTCTTCTCCTTCCGACCAACAACAGCAAGTGCGCTTCTTTGAACCGGACTGACGTATTCTGGTGGATGGCGACCGGAAAAGCTTCAAGTTCTGTCGCCTCTGCCGCCTTCACTTGATATGCTTCTGGCGGTATCCCAACCATATTCAACCGTTTCATGCATTTTCTCAAGTCCAACCGGTTGCCTCTCCCGACACTCTTGTTCTTTACCTGAGACCTGAACCTCAGCCCCTCCATCGGACCCAATACGCTCTCGCCCTCTCACCTCTGTGGCCCTCTCTCGTGCCACCCGACAACCTCCCGGCCATCCCGCCGTCTTGGCCGACTGATCGTCGACTTCGGCTCTGCGCCTGCGACTCTTCTGGCCCCTTCGCCTTGAATGCTCTTCCTTCTCGGTTGCTCTTTTCTTTCCCTGTAGATAGGAGAAAAGGCGGCCAGGGAGAAGAAGAATACTCGACACAATTGTATTTGGCTGGGCGGTGTGTTTGCTTCTGGTTGCTGCCCCACCACGCAGTCACAGCTGGCAACAAGTCACCACCTCACCAACACTCTGGCTCCCGCACCGCGACGATCAGCAGCCCGACCATGCTTTTAAGCGACTCTGACCCGGGACTTTCGTCTCGCGCGACCACAATGTCGAATGCCTCAAGTGCGAGCACTGCGGTGAGCAGCAGCAATGCTCCCATCGTCGCAGACGACTCTGGTGAGCTCAAAGTCCCACTTGCCGAACTCGTTGACCCGGCCTGCAAGCACTTCATTGCCCCTCTTGTTGTCGTGATTCTGCCCTTCGTCGGCCGGCATTCATGAAGAGGACAAGAAGAGCGCCCCTTCAACCGCAGCATTCATGCTGTTCGCTATCATCGTTTCTCAAACCGTTCTTGTCTCGTCTCTTTGTTGCCTATACCAGTGTCTGGACCGTCTTTTGGCAACGTCTGGTCTGCTTGCCCTGCTTTGGTATTGTGTCAGCGCTAATCATGATGCATCACTTCTTATGATAGCCTCTACTATTACCGTGAATACCAAGGCGCCAGCAGCCAGCTTTCCCCCACCCAAGACGGACAAACCCCGCCCCCATGTCTGCGCAACTTGCCAGCGATCGTTCGCACGTCTCGAGCACCTCAAGCGACACGAGCGTTCTCATACGAAGGAGAAGCCATTCGAATGCCCCGAATGTGCACGTTGCTTCGCCCGTCGTGATCTACTGCTTCGCCACCAGCAGAAACTACACCAGAGCTCGACTCCTTCCTCTCGGACTCGCAATCGACGCGAATCTGCCAGTGGCGCCACCCCCAGCCAAAACCGACGCAAAAGCAGCGTTGCTGGTGTCAGTGCTATTGCGTCCAACGCCCCGGTAGCTCCCATGAGACCGAGAGCAAACACGATAAGCCATGTAGATGGTGCTGCCATTCAGATGATGGCTGCTTCTGCCAATACCTCATCAGTTGGTCGCGGAGCCTTGGGTCACAGTCGTCACCCAAGCTTGATTGGCCTGCCAATGCACAACTTGGACCACGTTTTTGGGGGTATGGCCGCCAGTTTGGGTCAGAGAGGCTTGCAGCATGGACTGCCCAAACTCGCGACGTCTCCCATGGGCAACAACGACTTCAACGTTAGTGGCTTGCGCACCGCACCGCCCCTGGCCATATTCCCCGAGTTCGACTATGATGGGCTCTTCTACGGCCCGGGTTCCACCATCAACCCCAACGCCCTTCACTACAATGACTCTCCACAGTCCTTGGCCCTGGACCAAACTTCTCCCTATGGGCATAGTTTTCCAGATCTTACCTCTATCCACCACTTTGACGACAGCTTGGAATGGATGAGTGGGTTTGAACATCAGATGACATTTGGCACCAGCGAAAACATGATGGATGGATCGAGCCCGTCAGCCATTAGCACGACGAGCCAGAGTGGAATTAGCGATGTAATGGTAGATGGATCGAATCACCGGACTCCGGCAGAGACCAACTCCATGTGGCAACCCTCGGCCATGGGTCCTCCACAGATGCCGAACCCCTTTGCGATGGACTTGAATGGTTCGGTCTTTCCAGATCTTCTTAGTGGTGCTCCTTTGTCACCTCAGCCAGCTACTCAAAAGATCACTGACTCCTACTTCTCCGCGGCCCAAACTTCCCTGAGCTTGTTGAGCTCGCCCGTCGTATCTGGTGGAATAGAATCTCTCACATCACATTGAAGAGCCCACGTCAGTCTCCAGGCCACTCCGGACAGTCCGTCATTTCCCGGACCTGAAGGTGGGAATAACTATGTTGCTTCGCCCGTGACAGTTACAACAGACGCCACTCGGACTGCCATTGACCATCCATTCCCACTCTGCCCTCTGGTCATCGTAATTACTCTGCCCTCACCATTAGGCTATCCTAGGTCCAGTCATGGAGACGAGGACAGCGATAGCGGCAAGCAGAAGCGACAGGAGCAGCGACAGCAGCGATCACCTTTATCATCCTTTCGCCCGTTGGCTGCCGCCTTTCCCTGCACTTGGGAGTTGCCAAGGAACGTCCAGGCTAACTCTGACTGTCATCCACGCATGGCTTTCCTGTACACCCGCTATTTCTCGTTGTGCTTCTAATAATATAGGGCAATCGAATGATGTGAGCGATTGGATGCTTGCTGGTCGCCGCGGTGGTCTT
Organism: Claviceps purpurea; assembly: GCA_029405325.1. Taxonomy (NCBI): domain Eukaryota; kingdom Fungi; phylum Ascomycota; class Sordariomycetes; order Hypocreales; family Clavicipitaceae; genus Claviceps; species Claviceps purpurea. The sequence continues at coordinate 2,782,547 of CM055782.1, read as the reverse complement.
GAAGCCGTCGGGAGGAGCAGGTCCAGTCCAAGGATTGTGGCAATGACCTAGCCTGGCTGTCTTGTCAGCTGAGCGCAGACAAGACATTGTATTTCGACGAGTTCAGAACACAGCAGCAGCAACCCCGTAATGGCAAGATAATGACCCACACAACCAACCTGCGCCTGCGGCCGTGTTGTATACCAGGTACTACCTACGTATGTCAACGACATGTCTTTGGCCCATGTCCATGCTGGAGTCAGCGTTGTGACATCGGCGGCACTTGTGGATCAGTAGCATCACTGGCACCAAGACGAAGAGCAAGCGGGACTTTGGCGAGAATCGAAGTCCTGTTCTCGATATCTTCACCGCCACCTCTTCCAGTCTCATTCTGAATGTTGAAGCCCGTCTCTCGCTGAGAATTTCTTGCGGCCGAAACCAGCGCTACCTCGCCCGCAAGGGCGGTAGCGAAGCCGCGAAAATCACTCGCTTGGCGTCAGCACTCGTTTTGCGAGCATATACGAACGAAAGCAGTGTGAATTTCTTGTACCGGCCTGTCTGGTGTATCTTGGATAGACATGAAGCCGAGCGCCTTTGAGTTATTCTCTTTTGTAGGCGCTGCGCAAGTCTAGGTATCTGGAATCATGCGGGGATGACAAGACAGCGGGGCCTGGACGGATGTGGAATACGAGATGCATCATAGCGACGGAATTGAAGGTTGGCGGGTCGCATGGTCCAGCACGATAACTAGACGCCTTATCAGATACCTTTGCTACTATTCATCTAGACCAAGTCTATCACGTCAAGCTTCTTGCCAATATGGAACGGCAAAGGAGGATATTGGCAATAGGATTGAATGGCATGAGGGACCTAGTCTCATACCATAAAACCGTATTAGTATTGTCTGGTCATGCTTAGTTAAGAACTGTAGAAGTTCAATACTTGATGACCGATTTGAATAAAGCTTTCTTGGATAGTACAGTCAATCCTGTCTGGTGGTGCTCTGCTCGGTGCTTACTCGATACCTGTCTCAATGTTCTGTGTATGCGGCGGCATTGTCCCTGCCGCGTACTCTGGAGTCTGTACACACGTCGGACTCTGGGATATAGAGCAATGCTCGGTCAAACCCTTTCCTTCAAGGAGGGGTGGTCTCGGACTTGCCAAACGACTCACATGATTCGGTATTGAACAGCATGCCGGCCATTGAACAGTATGCTGATGCCGGCGGGCATGTTACCGCCCGCAATGAGGCATTAAGGCCGCAACGTGGGAGTGCAGTAGTCAGCATTTTTTGGGTTTGATGCAATGCCGCTTGAAGGCATCACATGGCAATGGGCATGCATCTAATGTGGGTATGGCTTGTATCATAGAGACGAATCAAAGCTTACACAAGTTGTATGATTTGATTCGTGTCTTATTGCTTATATAAGCTGCTCTGTTTGTGAAGATGGAGTAAGTAACTTCCTCTCTGGATAACGTAATGTAGCTCTTTAGGTATAAAAGGGGTGATGTCTTCGGTAGCAAAGATTGAGATTTCATCTGTCTTGATTGACAATGTTGTGTGTGATTGAAGCCAGGGAGGGAGGTTCTCATCGAGGACCCGAGTTCCAGTTAACATGTCACACTACGTTGTTGTATTATCAAATTTGTTGTTTTCGACATGTGTATTAGACATTTGTCTTTTGTTACCGAATCTTTGCAAAATCATCCCCAGATTCTTCCTTCTTCCTTGTGGCTCTCCTTCCCCCCGAATCGCTTGAGCTAAGATCCTCCTCTGCTCATTGGCAAAGACAGTGACAACACCTTCAACACCCGTACACTTCAAATGATTCCCCCGACAAAAGAAACCCTGGCTCCTCGGCAGCCCGCCAGCCCGTCATATCCAGCTTCGAACTCGCAAACATTCCCCCGCACACTCAGCCATCTGATGGATGATGGGGATTAAATCTTCCCAATGGTGAGTTGTACTTGGAAATACTTTCCGATAGGTGAGCTCCCGTCAACAATATCTCCCAAGAAGCACATTACATTTCCAAGCCCCAAGAAACCTGTACACAGAACTGCTGATCCCCAGAACCTGAGGGTGAGCCTTGAGTGAGACTTGAGTATGCCAGTGGTCTTGCAAAGAGCCCCCTCCAGGCGAGTTCCCACCAACAACACAGCATCCTCCGGAAGGCGAATCAAAGCCAAGCCCAACCCAAAACCAAAGCCAAGAACCAAACTCAAGCAGCCGAGGGAGACGCCATCCAAGATTCCAAAGCGTCGCAGCCACGAATCCTCAAGTTGAGAAACTCATGGCTTGCTTATTGTTTGCAATCTTAGAGAAAAAGAATTGGAAAGATATTATTGGGCTTGCCTGGCCCTGGGCGTGAAGCAGCCTCAAAAGCCGCAGCCAGAGAGAGACACCACTGGCCAGTGGCGATTCGGAACATCTATGCCAAGAACGACATCCCTTCGACCTTGAAGAGCCAAGCTGAACTGATTAGTAAGTACATGACTTCAGACTATGATTTTCATGAAAAGCCGAAACTAATAAAAAGCGAGTCAGTATGCGTGTGAGGGAACTGCTTGTATACAACGTCCTATACGACAGTCGACCAAGCTTCCTCTCTGCCCTCCAGACGATCCATGTCCTGGCGGGATGATGGATCGTCTCATTGAATTTGCAGGGCATTCTTTTCTTGTTCTCTGTCGGCGTCCTAATGTTAGCGGTGTACGAAAACGCTTAGGCGGAGCCATTCCGCCGGTCAGCACGTTCTGGGGGAGTTTCAGTGCTCACACCCCCAAGGCAGATGAATAGCCTCGAGCAGAGCTTGGAGAACCGAATTTCTGGAAATCGAAATGTCTTGAATTCGTGGTCTTCAACAGGCATGAAGAGCACTTGTTGGAACGCGTTGACGGGCTGTAGTGCAATGCTTGCAGCTTCTGTGCCTTGTTTGGCCGATCAGGGTCAGCGAGGTGAGGAGTTTGAGAGACGGAGCAGAGGATGTTCAAGCAACTATTTCGGCAAAGTCAAAGAGCCTGCCATCAACTATACACGTTCTTGGCTGAGACCCTGGTGGTTGCCAGCGGGGCCAATCCGAGACACCAAGAGGTAGAGGTAAGTTGGTGAAGCTTCAAGCGCGTTGTGCTGGTGAGTAGCTTGACCTCGCTCGTCGTTCGTCTGTCCTATGTTGCTTTTGCATGGTTTTCTGCAAGCCAGGGCAGTGCTCCAAGCGTGGTCTCGCAAGAGGTCTTGAAGCCCATTCCTCAAGCATCCTCGCCAGGCTTGGGGTCTGTCCGGAAAGGCGAGCTTGTCGGAAGGAAGGTCCGTGGGGCCCTTGAAGGGGAGAACAGAAAGCACAGGACGCATTCATCGTTCTCCCCCAGGAATCTCAAGTACATAGGTGCGTTTGCGGTACATCTGAGAGGGGAGATGATTCTTGAAAGCAATGGACATGAACGCGATCAATATCGCAAATAAGCGCCAGGGCGAACAAACCGTTAATAGCAAAGCAGCACTGAGCAGGCCGAATTGCATAACTCCAGGAACCAGGAAACTTCGGATCAATCGCCCCAGGAGCCAGGAGCCAGGAGCCAGGAGACAGGATCCAGGAAAATCAGATAAAATTGCCGGGGTTCTCAAGAGCTCTCAGCTCATCCCGACGAACAGATACGAGCCCATTACGAATTAGCCAGGTTAACCTTGTCTGCCAACATCGCGCATCCGTCTTGTCAGCTAATGCTTATGTTGATACTCACCATATGCTCCTCGACGGAGACGCCCCAGGTCTGTCCGAACCATCGACATTTTAGCGCCGGCCAATGCGCTGGGTTGGACCGTTGGACGAAAGCTCATCTTCCCCGGGAACCAACCCGCAGTTTTCTCAAGACAACCTAGAATTGCGTGAGTAAAAGGTGAGGCAGCCGAAGCTAGCTAATGTGAAATCTAGGCGTCAAATCAGAGGAGCACGAAGATGCCGCAAATGTATTCCTGCTCCGTTAGCAATTCTTGACGGGGAGAGTTGTTAAAGAAGTGGGAGATAGCAGACTTGGTCCTGGAATAGGCCGAGTATGAAGAAGCCTATGCTGAGTTCACTCTCCTGTGGAAAAGAGTATTCAACTTATCACCACGGTATTCTTGAAGTCTGTTGAAGACGCGGAGATGGCTCCTAGCCTCCTTTCCCCCCCTTGATCCATCTTACAGGTAATGTGAGCTCTGTTGTCAGCCTTCATGGGCGAAGAAAAGCCAAGCTTTGCTAAAAAGTTGTTAGAAGATCTTGGAGTCATTGTTGCCTTCGTTCTCGTCTTCTTCAGCGAGATGAGCGCTCCGTTGCTGGCTAGCGGAACTTGTAGTACACTGCCTGGCTGAAAGAGGGGCATCATTGGATGTTGTCAGTTATGTACGGAGTAGAGTGCACCCATTGTCGGGATAGGGCTGGGGTTTGCTTGTCGGGCACGGGAGGAGTTGTTGCGGGAGGGCGATCATCAAGGTGACGAAAATTCGTTGGATGATGTCTCCGATCTGATCACATCTGGTCTCGACAATTACGAATTTTATCTGGGATAAATAAAGTTGTTCACCAGTTCTCTCACAGTCCTCTGCCTTCCAAATCTCTCATATTTATACTTGGATTGCTTAATTTTCGCTTTTTTTTTTTGAATTCATTGTTGGGCGGATCCAGAGCGGCGAGCCTAGCATGCCCGAGGGGTCGTTGTCTCTATCCGTACAGAAACAATCCGCTCATGCAACTTGATAGGCAATGGTAGCTAAATCCAATATCTGTCATGCTGGAGCATTCCATGCATATGGTATCATGTGATGACTTCGTGCCATGCATGGCATATTTGCATGGAAACCCAAAACATGCTGACTGATGCAGTCATACGCTGTCGAGTTAATGCCTCAAGACTCCGTATGTCCGACATGCTGATCAGTGAAAGCAACTGCGGAGTAAGAGAACGATCCGCTTCTTTTCGCATGGCTGGGCTCTCCCCGAGGCCAGACCGTCTAGGTATCTCGTGGCGCGTAGATGATCAGCGACCTGCACTGACGGACGAAGAACACCATCTTGGATCTAAGTCTGTGCCACGATGACGAGGATTTCCATGAGTTGAGGCTATTTTGACATTGCTGTTACTCTTATGACTGGTTTCATTCGCACTTTTCGCTTCGTACCTGTTCTATCTGGCGAATGAAGAAGCTGCAGAGATGTCTGCAGACAGGCGGACAAACGAGACACGACGGACCAAGGACGACAATCACGCAACTTTCGGGGTTTGAGCGTCGTTGAGCGTCGTTGAGCGTCGTTGATGGAGTCTCTGCATGCGTGTCTGTGGATGCAAAGGGAAAGTATGTAGCAAGCTCGTAGATGATAGTCATTTCTAACCGCCAGGCATGCCACGAGCCCCATGACCAAGACGCATCACGCGCCGAGACGTCGCATCGCTTGTTCCCGCGCTCCGCAGCGCCGGTCGTATTAGCATGACTTCTCTCTTGAGTCTTGACAGGATTGCCAGACGATGAAATGGCAGCCAAGATACGGGGTAGAGTAGGTAGACACGCAGCAGCAGCACTTCACTGGAAATACAGTGACCCCCCCTCTCTCCCATCCTGCACACTATGTAGAACAGAAATAACTCACACTTTGCTGCCTGACTTGTCACTTGGCACGTCACTCGTATGTTGTAACTTGTGACATCGCAAACAAGCAAACAAACCTCCCTGGCCAGATTCTTTGTTTACTTGAGTTGCTGTGGCGGCAGCGTTGACAGATGTCGTGGAAGCGTGTTCATGATGTAGTTGTGAACTTTTGATGGAACCTCCAAGGCTCAAGCCCTGTCCATCGCTTTCAGAATGGTATCTCCTCCATACGCTCGCTACATATGTCCCCTTAGCAGTCTTAACCCTCACTTCAGGTCACGTGCTCCACACCCCCCCTGCTTGACGATCGTGACTTCGAGTAACGTGTGGAGTGTTCGAAAGAGCGTTACTCCGCGAACTGTACGAGTTTACTCGGCGAACTGTTTTTGCCAAAATGCTCCACATTTCTCAGGGTCCTTTGTATCTCCCCGCTCCAAGACAGTGCTTCAGGCAATGCACACTGCTGACACCGTTGGTTTGACATTTCCAAATCATTCATCTATCCATCCAAGTACCTGTTCATTTGACATCAACAAAATTCGTCAACGTCGCACATCATGATGGTACCCTCGACCTGCAAAAACGTTTGCCATGCTGATGGCTGAAGAAGTCCCTGGTAAGGCAGATCATCGACTAGGTAGCTAAAGTCTAAAGATATCAACTAACCATGACTTCAAGGACTACGGTCAGCCACTCCTCCGAATCCAAGACCCCCTCAGTGCGTCCGTAATCGCAACCTCCGTGCTCGGCCTCGCAACTCATTCCACAGAAGTACCGCAGTTTCAACCCTGTTTTCGAGTTGCTGTCAGTCATATAGGCTTTAGCGTCGCGGCCGAAAGCGATCCCGATGTGCCTCAACCGTCCCGTCCCATGAGCCATGACGACACGATGGTAAACCGCCTGTCGCAGAGTTCCTCGCTGCCAAATACGCTACAGCCCGTCGTTGCGGCGTAGAGGCAGCCGACGCGCCGCCGTAGCCGATTTTCGAAGCCAAGCCAACGTCACTGACTCACAGTTTGTAAGTGACAAGGCAGAGACATTGCGTGTCTCGAAGAAACAGGAATATCACGCGAGGTCGCGGAAGAGACAAGGGGAGATCACAGCCGTCCTCATCTGTGAAGGCTGCGAGAATCAGTGGCTTGGCATCGCAGGATCTGACCACGCACAGTGAGGACGGTGAAAGCGAGTAATCCATCCCGGCTACGCAAATGATCGAGTAGGCGCCTGGGCTATTTGTCCAGTCGCGAATGTTTCATGGTTCAAAGTAATGATCGAAGACACCGGTGGTGTATCATTTGAGCGAATTGAGTTGTGTCGAGCCTCAAAGCCCAAAGCGAATGTGTACTGTTTGTCATTCTAATTCCCACTGTAACTCAGCGAGGTACGAAGCAGCCTGAGAAATGTGGAGCATCTTGGCAAAAACAGTTCGCCGAGTAAACTCGTACAGTTCGCGGAGTAACGCTCGTTCGAAAACCTTTGTCACTTGAAAATTGCTGGTACTTCTGGCACTGCGCCAATTATGCAGGAGGACCTATGTACCCCCTCATCATGCTGCGACGTGATTGGTCTCAGCCCCTGTCAGTGACCTGAAGTGAGGGTTAAGACTGCTAAGGGGATGGGAGCTTGTCCATGGCGCTCTCTATGAAGGTCTTATAGGGCCAAGCGTGTATGGCAGTATGACCACGTAATATGTAGATCATCCTTCTCTGCACAGTTGACATCATTTGACCTTGTCTTCGCCGAGGAAGCCTTCCACCGGCAACATTGGAGACACAAGTCTTCACCATTTCGAACTTCGAAGACTACCAGTGTATGCGCGGAGCTCCCTCAATCCGTGCGTTGGGATGCCATCACTATCATTTCCGCTTCCCTCTCGATGCCGAAACGGACGAGAATGTACCCCTGCCGCAATTCCTGGCCACGTTTCCCAACCTGCGGACGCTGAAAATTAGTTCCTGGGAGTATGGGACCCCTGGATTTGTGAACCTGGTGGTTGCAGTCTTGAGGGTCACGCATCTCAAGACTCTACACGGATTGTGTCGATGGTGTGTTTTTGGACCAGCTAGCACATGCAATGAGGCCTGTCCTTCCGTGTCTTAGACTCTTAGGACGCTGCGGCCTGCCAAGGTGCCATAATCCACTGCGTGATCTTAGGTTGTTAACTTGTTAGAGTGTTGGTAGAGAAGAGCAAATAAAGTAGCCCTTGACTCTTTGCTCGTTCTTTTCTTTGCGCACGGAGGCGTATGCAATTGAGTAGTGGTGGCCTGGCTCCAAGAGCCAACCGCGGGTTGTCTGCGCCGCCGTCTACGGTCTGGGTGATGTGCCCAACTCCGTTGCGCCATGGAAGACGAGAAAAGAATATACACACCTTACAAGTTCCCGAAACCTGTACAATTGACAGGTATATTGTTGAGAACTGGGCGGAGCTCAGACCATAACACCATGAATCAAGACAACGACCCCGTTGAAGACGAGACTGGAGAGTTGATACTCTCCCGTGGTGTCGATTTGCTTGTCTAACAGGGCAATCAACGCCGTTTTTCGTCCTAGTACAGGCGTTTTCTATTCTTGTCTTGTGTTATTTCTCTGTTCGCTTTTACGCCGTTTTCTCTGGGCGGTCGGATATTTGTCCTTCTCATAATCTCATCCTCCTACTACCGACCGAGTCCCTCTATGCGCCCTTCTCTGAACGGCAGAGCTTTTGTGCCGGGTCATCTCAAGCTCATGTTCCAAGAAAGTGTATTCTCAACAAGTTTTGTCTCCCAAACGTACAGAAGTGTGCGAGCAATGGAGTTGGTGATATTCCTGAGTTCAAAAAAACAAACATGTGGCGTGGAGGAGTGCCGTGTACTCCATACAGACAAAGAAAAGACTTGTAAGTTGTGGGGTCGAAAAGTGCGAACCTCGTCGCGTCGTGCGTAAATTTACCTACGGGGTAGGTAGGTAGATTTGCCTCGTCGCGACATGTTCAGTAGGTACCTTTGTTACCTCTTGCATTATGAGCGTCTTGCTTTGCACTTTATGGCTTCATTGTTTTTAATTGTTTTCATCTGTGACCACGATAACATCTTTACCACGTCGTGTCCCTTGCGCGGGCTCTCAAAATTTACCCGACACACATGTCTTCATCCTGTGCCTTGAAGGCCCTCGAGCCCGAATCCACGATGCGTGATCTGGTCGAGTCTGGTCGCCAAGCTCGTGAGAACGCGATCAAGAAGCACGAGCATGCATTGGAACTCCTCACCAAGTTGAGTCGTCGTGGCAGCGTCCGATCTCGTTTGAAGAAGCTTCCTGTCTGACATTTCCTCCATTCTTTGGAAACAGGCCATGAACAGCTGCCCCTGCGCCAGGGGCGTCGAACGGCGCCGATGCACCTGCAAAAACTTTGAAAAGGTCGCTGCCGAAGGAGGTTCGATTTTCAGAGAAGCAATGTATACTTGTCATTGCGACGTTGGCAGAACATTCGGCAAATGCGACAACGTGGACCATATCCAGGCCCCGGATGCCCAAGCCACAATATTTGAGGCTTTGGGTAAACTCGACCACGCTGTGAAGAGCGCCGAATGGATTCTGGAACTGGCTCCTCGACTTCCAGATGTAAGCAGTCCCGCCTGAGTCTTTCGAGGCCTGTGCCCTTATACTGACCTGTCCCCGGTCTCTACTCCAGGGATACATTCGTCTAGGGGACCTCGCACAACTGCAAAAGAACGACGAGTATGCTTGCGAGCTGTATGCGGCTGGGGTCGAGGTCAGCAAGGAGACTACCGCAAACTTGTCGCCCAAATCGCAGGTGAGATCGCATAGTCTTGGGCCCAAGTTCATCGTGGCACGTCACGCAGCACGTTATGTGTCTAACGAGTCGGGACGCAGCATCCGTACACCCTCTACCGTCATGTCTTGAGGCAAGATCCGTTACGCCTGCCCGCTGAGATTGTCTCGCAGATCTTCTCGTACTTGAGCTGGATTGAAATTATGTACGTTGATCCGCTCCCCCCATTTGTCTTCTTGAGTACTGACTCATGGAGCAAACTGTCTTGGCTGATACTACGCATGAGATAGTCTCGTTCTGCGCGTTTCCAAGGAATGGACTCGCAAGCTCACGAGCCCCGTTCATAGGAAACTATGGAGAAACATTGTTTTCCCCTATAATAGGTATATGCGTCCTAGCCCGATGCTAAGCCCGGACCATCTAAACAAGATTTTGTCCTGGGCAGGAGAAGGAGGTGCCAGGAAAATTGTGATAGACAATGTCTGGGCGGTCGCTGAATCAATCGTGACGCAGCTGCTTGAATCATCACCCAACCTGGAGCATTTAGGGTTGCATCTGATATCAAAACAGACGCTTCCGGTGCATCAGAACAAATGGACCCAACTTAGGCATGTCTCCTTATCGTGTGACATCGCTTACTTCGACCGCACTGAAGTAGATCGTACAGGGGGACTCCCCCAGACATTCCTCCAAAATGCTGCCAGCTCTTTGGAGCACCTCAACCTCGTGGGAATTCCATGGTCATGGTATCGCGGAAAGGTACCTCATTTTCCCCAGGTGAAGACTTTGCAAATAGGCAGTGACAGTGAGGACAATATCCTATTTCCTATAGTATGCCTCCCCGCCCCGAAGAGTCTTAGTGACGCTCATTTTTTTTGGGCTTCCTCTTCCTTCTTCTCCACGCCTTACTTTTATTTCTGCTCCTTGTTGCTATATTGTAGAGAGCGAGACAGGACGCGCGTCAAAGCGAGAAGCTGACTTGTTGAGCCTTCCTAGTTTTATCTCTCGATTGGCTTTCCCAGACTCGAACAGCTCAGGACTGGCCCCGGCTTACCATATCTGGACGATGAATCCGCCATGATTGAGCACAAAAAATGGGAAGATGTATGGCCACACCTAAAGGTATTCAGGTACGATCCTTCGCAAGAAGAAAAAGGTGGCTTCGAAGCGATTAGAACGCGTGAGACGCTCCGATACCTGACGTCTCTACACTCACTACAACATATTTTTCTTGCAGTCGGCAAAGTGGACTGGGGTTGCATGTTTCCCGACAAAGAGGAATATGTACTCCGTCGTTTCGACGTTACCCAGCATTCACATTTCAGAAATTTGCGTTCCTTCGAAACGCCGTCATTGGTGATCACGCCCGCCGGAGGTCGAATATTGCTCTCCAACGCCGTCATGGCTAAACAGTTGACGTCCTTTGACCTTGTCTTTTCCAAGGGAATACGGGAAAGCGTGATTGTCCCTGACGATTCTTTAACCGGCACAACCCGCAAGACCATTTACCGTGACTCTCGAAACGCCATCATGGAGAAAAACAGTATTTGGCATTTAAAAGGCTACGAATGGTTGTGTGGGACTCCCTCAATTCACACCTTGGGACTCTATGAATTCTGCTTCCCTGTCGATGCCGAAAGTGACGAGGATTCGCCCCTGCTGCGATTCCTGGCCACGTTCCCGAACCTGCGCACGCTTAAAATCAATTCTTCGAAATACAGTGCACCCGAATTTGTGAGCCTGGTGGTTTCGATTATGAGGGTCACGCATCTCAAGACTATCTACACGACATGTGTTGATGGCGAGTTCTTGGACAAGCTAAGCGAGACGGCACAAGAACACGGCGCGCAATTGATGAGTCAATTTCCGGAATAGCAGTGGCCCATGCCGCTGGCGTCATAGACGCCTCAGTGTGTGTGTCTTGTGCGTACGTACGGCGCGGACATATGTACATCGCTGCAGCCGCCCAACGCCATCGTGATGACCAGCAACGGCAAGAGTGAGTCAGCGGCTGCGGGTAAGGGTGTTCAAGGCCATTCTTTTGACGATTAGGGTCAACAAACTCTCACCCTTGTAGCCGTCGGCAGTGCTGCACAACCATTTTGACGTGAAGAGCGTTGGCTTCGTCAAGAAGATATGCGATCAACGGCACGAAACATAGCGACCCATCGGCTCCTTTTCCTCAATGAACAAGATCATTCAGAGAATCGGAATCGTCGTCGTCGAACATCGACTCAGCCGGATTAGTAAAGGATGACTGACAGTGGCACTGTTACTCGCTCGCTTCACAGTACCCGCCTCCCAATACATCTCCCTCAAATCACTTCCCCTGGGACGACATCGTCACCAGCGAGCGCCCTTCTCCTCAACAAGATATCCAGGATCCCCAAGATTTTGCTCCTGCTACGCGCCTCGCCCCTCGAGTGGCAGCTTCCAGGCGGGTCGGTCGACGACACCCACGATGAGTCTATCCTGCAAAGCCTTGTGAGGGGAATACGCCAAGAGACGGGGCTGAAAGGTCGTGTATGTGCGGAGGGGCGGTGTCGCCGCCGATTGCATGGTCCATGTCGTTGGCTGAAGAAACGTTTTTCCGGCGCCACAGGGCTTTTGGAATAGTAGCCGGACAAAGTTGAATGCCAGGTTCATGTTTGAGGTAAAAGGTGGCGAAAGGGGGGAATGGGGGATTAGATGGTGATGATGGGGTGGTGCTGGATGAGAGGCAGTATCGCGACTGGATGTGGGCGACTGAGGAGGAGGTGTTTTCAAGCATGACGGTGACGCCGCCGGACCAGAGGCGTATTATTCTGGAGGGGTTCAGGTTGAGGGGATGGTTTGGTGCATAGTAGCGTGTATATGGCGCGTATGTATATGGCTGTCTACATGAACTGGTGGTTCTAGGATATGGCCAATGGGCATGCAGTGTTCATACGCGTTTCCATAGATGAGATAGCTGGCGTAACAACTTGATAGCCCATTCTAACCATTGATAAGCCATGACCTGTATGTATATGCTCCTCATTGACATCTGTATTGACGTGCTCACTAACACTTGCATGATCTAGGTATGTACAGCCGTCTCCCACAAAAAGACAAATCGTCACGTTGGGCCCATTTTGGACACCCACACGCAACAACTTCACAATATTTGCATGTACAAGCTCGCTACTGACACCAAAACCTGTATCCGTAAGATCAGCATCGACACGCATGCATACGCCAAAAACAACAACCACATTTCGTTTCGAAATTGATCGAGACTAACACTCGTCTGTAAATGCTCACTATTGACCCTCCACTTGTATTTACATGTCTGTCTACATACTCCTCCTTCACACCTCCTCATTCTGTACAATCGCTATGTATGCACCATCCCATGCCCAGTAACCCAGTAATGATGAACCCTCCCACCCACCGGGTATATGCCACTGACACCATCCGCTCATGAAACCGTAACAAAACGCCATGACTCTAGATATGTGATTTTGGAAAAGAAAAAGGACAAAAGAAATTGAAAAGAAGGACAAATCTCGCATAACGCCGCAAAAGGCCCCCACGCTTCGTGCAGCCCTTTTTTGTATCGACTGTATACGGCATGAGGAGGTCAGTGCTGCTGATGCTGACCATTACTGTATCCTCGCGGGCCGCTGCACTAGATGATGCGGTAGACTGGCGAGGTTCAGATCGACCGTGGGACGGCTGATTTCGAAACTCCGGCTAGGCATTCGTCTGCTGCCAGGTGTTCGGGGGTTGCATACGTTGACGCGTCCGGAGCGACCGAGTATTCTCGGTGGTTCGTCCGAATCGGATCCGGACTCGGTTTCATCTTCGTTCAGGTAGCCGTAGTCGGCAAGCCGCGCGAAGTAGTCGGCAAGGCCATCCACACTGGGTGTTCCGACGACAGCGTCATATTGCGGAGGTGGCGTCATCAGAGGGACGTCAGCCGCTCCTGAGTTTGCTGCGGCCACGGAGACCGGTGCAGGGGGAGGAGCTGTGTCGTCGTCAAACGCGGGAGGCTGAAAGCTTGGTACCCGGAGAAGGTGGATAGGACGCGGTTCGCCATGACTTCCGTCGTCCACCCCGGATCGCCATAGACTTCCGGAATCGGTCGCCGGATTCATCGACGAGCGTGAAAGGTAGGCAGCCTGTGGTGGATTCGGGAGAGGAGAAGGGGCGGCAGAAGATTCGTGACTTCTCAGCTCCAGTCCGGGCAGCGTGCCACTCGACGAATTCGGGGACCCGTCAGATGCAAACATTGCCGCATCGGGGCATCCGCAGGTGGATTGAAAGGCAGCTGGCTGGCTGATCGGGCTGGCATAGGCTGGCAGATCGGTGTTGGCCTGCGTGGCACGGCAGTTGAGTACAGTAAAAGGCGAATCGATGCTAATTTCAAAATGCCGCCGCTTGGTGCCTGTTGGATCCTCGGGGTCGAGGCGACTGATTCTCAGGACGATCTACCGGACGTGTTAATATATAAAGGAGACAAGATAAAAGCATGGAAGGAACGATATTGTCCAGAGGTGCATCGTACCTTGATCCAATGGTAGACGTTGACATTCTTCCAGCTACAGTCGGCATGAAGCCGCAGGTCCTTGTTTTTCGCCATCATTTGACACGTAGGGAGCTGTACATTTGCTTCAATCTCGGTCGCTCCCCACATGTGCTCCAGACCCAAATCCAGATCCCCGAGCAGATTGCTCGTCGGCTCCGGGAGAGGCTCGGCAGGGAGGCCATGAAGTGCGGCCTCTCTTGTCCGCCGGAGGATGGCCATCTCTCGGGCTTGACGGCGGCCCTCTGGACTGAGCTCGCCCCCCGACAACGTGTTCATCTCCGACGCCGCACAGTTGGACTCCAGTGGTTTGCCTGCCGACTTTTCGAGTAAAAGAATCTTGCGCACCGGATCCTTGCGCGTGACGCGCTTGTCCGTCGTCCAATACTCGATTGACTCGGTGACGTAGACCTTCATCTTATGCAACTGCACCTTGGCCAGAGGGGTGAGTTTGAAGGCAATAGGGATCTTGGAGCCAATAGGAAAGCTTTTGCCCGAAATGACAATGTCGTAGTGAAGCTGGTCTTCCCAGAGCCGCGAGATGGAAATGGGCTCACTCATCTCCAGCGACATCTGATCTGGCAGTCGTACAACCGAGACCTCTTTAAGGCCTTGCAGCTTTGGTTTGAATGCACCAGCGCGGTCGATGCTGGCATGAAGTTCCCACTTGACGGATCCGTACTGGAGCTTGATGGTTTCTAATTGGTGGTGGTCGATGGGAAGCTCAAAGTTGTAATCATACGTTCCGGGATAAAACACTTTGTAGCCCTTGGCCTGCGTGGTAGAGGTTGCGCCGCTTTCGCTTTTGCCAAAACTCCGCGACTGTGTGCTCTGAAGAGAAAGCCGCTTAAGTTGTTTGGCTGTCAAGCCATTCTTGTAGGAGGCCGAGGGCGGTAGCATGCTGACGGGGCGCCGGTTTTGTTGCGGCAACACGTGGAGGTTTGTGCTGCTTGAATTCGCCGACCCCGTTCTCAGTTTATACGTGCATTGGTTGCCGTACTCGCTCTCCCATCCATCGTGCATCACGTTGAAAAAGGTGAGGACTTGGGTTCTGAGTCCCTCCACCTGAGAAACTTCCTGTCTCAGCGGCGGAATGCCTTCAGGCCACTCCGTACGGGCGCGACCCATCAATTTGAGTTGGATTGCCTTGATCTTGACATTCTTGGTGACATTGAGCTGCAACTTGCCACGAAGCAGCGCCGTTCCGCCATGATCGCCTCGAGCCATATGACCGTCATGGTCGAAGCCATGCAGAAAGATATTGCTCTCCGCCAGCAAGATGGAGCACGAGACGCCGCTGCCACTTGCGACAGGCCTGGGGACCTCCGCCACGAGCGAGTTCACGAGAGACTTGGCTGACCGAACCGACATGAGGCTGTTCCGACGTCCCGAGACGTTACACGCAGAAGAGGAAACGGCGGAGGGAATGGCGGAGGGAATGACAGCGTTCCCAGCAACAGCAGCCATGTCTGCTTCCAAATCCCCGTGTGGGCTCGATGAGTGGGGCTGGATTTGGCTCTGGGTCCGGGCGGTCGACTCTTCGAGCACGTCGTCATAGGCTGGAGGCTGTGGCACCCCCCTTGTCGGCGCAGCAGCAGTTGTGCGGGTCGGCGCGGGAATGGCTACAGGACGCAAACTCTCGACCGTGGATAGCGAACGGCCCGAGAAAGACGAGATGAGCTTGCCCAGCAGGTGAGAAGCAGTCGAGGTGGCTTTGCCTTTCTTGTTGCGGTTGCTGCGGCGACTGTTGGTGGTGGTGGTGGTGGTGTGGGTATTGGGGGTGTTGGTGTTGGTGTTGGTACTGGCGTTGGTGCTGGGCCTCGTGCTGTGGCCAATGCTGAGAGTCGGGGATGAAATTCTCGACGGTTGAAATGTCGACGAGGGAATTGCCGCGGATTCGAGAGTCGGGGTCCTCGGTCTTCTGCCTCGTGCCTTTTGCGGTTTGTCGGCCCTTACTCTGCCGTCAGGTCGAAGTTCTCGAGGGATGTATCCCGGAGGAAAGGTCACAATGTGAATGGCGTGTGGCCTACTTCTTCTAGGTCCAATGA
Organism: Claviceps purpurea; assembly: GCA_029405325.1. Classification (NCBI taxonomy): domain Eukaryota; kingdom Fungi; phylum Ascomycota; class Sordariomycetes; order Hypocreales; family Clavicipitaceae; genus Claviceps; species Claviceps purpurea. Next base: position 2,766,582 of record CM055782.1, on the reverse strand, counting down.
GCGGCGCAGGTAGATGGTCTGGTAACGGTCTCTGCTGGTCGGCAAGCGACTCTGGACGATAGTAGATGCCGCTGTTGTTCGTGGGGAGCCAGGAGGCTGATCGGCGACGACGTGGGTGCTGGTGCTGGTGCTGCCGTAAAGCTGGCATCATGTATGTGTGAACGAAGAATCCTCACCTCGCTGCCTGTCTTGGACATGCCACGAAGCATCCAAAGCTGCGGGTTGCGCTAACACTTCAACAGCTCTGTTCACAAGCAGAGTTGATGACGACAGGAATAAGCAATAGGGGAGCTGGTTCGAAAGGGCGGGGAAAGGACAGAACGATGAGGGGATAGACGATGCGTTTTGTTGGTTTGGTCTTCTTGTTTTTGATTTTATTTTATTTTTCTTTCTTCTTCTTTTCTTGATTCGTTCGGGACTGTCTCCTTTCCTTGACCGGATCTGGCAAACATGGCAAGGATGTTGTCCTTGTTCTTCTGCGATGCGGTCGGCTGTCAATGCAGTCGGCGCCAGTGCAGACTGCATAAAGCCAAGTGGGAATCCAATTAGGCGGAGCACTGTCAGGCACCAAAGCCGGCATTTGAGACGCTCCTCCAGGGCACTTTAGCCCCTCTGGGCTGTGAAGTGAGGGCGGCTGGCCGTCTTAGTGCTGGTATGTACAGAGTATAATCGTATTAGTTGGAACTTGGTGGTCGTACTCCGTATGGGCAGCGGAGACGCAACCAAGTGAAAAGGAGCGACAGCCAAAACGTGAGACAAGTGACACAAGTGAGACAACCTACAAGTTACAAGTAACACTCGAGACGCTGGCTCGGGCGAAGCACGAGGCCCAAGCAAGTGCGGGTGTGCGACTTGGGTCTGCCGGGCTGTAGCGAGCTGTATCGGGCTGTCAACCAGTTGCACTTGCAACGAAATCGCCGGGGTGTCATGTGGGGTCGTATCACGATTCACGTCTGTCATCGATTCCAATTTCCATCGTGATCAAAGATTCAAACCCAACAACTCACTTCTCAGCTCGTCAAAATCTCCGAGGCATGAGGAATGAAGCCGTACTGGTGCGACAAAAGCCAAGAACTTCCCAAGGCGATAGAGTAGTAAGAGCAAGCCGCTCGTATTGCCGCAACCCTGAGGAGCCTCTTTCTTCCAGTTGTCAACAATCACGCATGCCACGCACAACGGGCGGCAGGCGCGATTTGGCGGTGGGGCCAGCAAACTTGGCCGGCAAGAGCGACGCCGGGGCACGCGCTAAGGGCGGATCTAACAGGCACGATTCTACGGATGCGGAAAGCACGTTGCAACGATCAACCCCGCTTTCGCTCCACGGGAGTCGGGTTCGAACTTCGAACTTCGAACTTCATACGAATGGGGTGAACCGTGAACCGTGAGAAGTGGCAGGTGCAAATGCTAGAGGTGGAAGAAATGCATTGCATGTAATGTGCATTGCAGAAATGCAAGTGCTCTGAGTGCAAGATAGATTCGTCTTTGTCGAGATAAACAACAAATAGAGGTCATCCAGGTCAATTGCACCATCGTTCGACCGTCTGATTGTCCGTCTGATCTCCGGGTAGGTAGCTGCACCCAGCCTTTCCTCGTCGGCTTTCATGCATCGAGATGGTCAGTACATACCAGGTACCTAGGCCACGACCGCATCTGCCGGTCACCGGCTCGACCGAACGAGCTTCATGCACCAAGCAGGTGGGGATCATGGATTGACCATCGTTCGTCCCAGATGATTGGGTCTCAACCGCTGGTCTTGAAGTCGTCGAGTCAAGTTCAATGTCGAGAGTGGCGAAGGGATGCCAACGTGCCGTCTGGCTGGGACTTGGTACATGCCTACATAGCCCCCAGCAAGCGAGCGCTGCCAAGGCGCATACATAGGTAGGTATCCAGGTTATGTGCGCGTCCCAAGGCGCCGACCATTGCGTTCGTCGAGTATTAAATGGCGCCACCAAAATTTTCAAAGCCACAACTTATAAGTTATTACTCCGTACTTACTCTGAATCCTCCTGTTTTCACTCCGCGTACGAGCGCTGCTCCACACAGAGCTTGCTGCTTGCAGGCTGCAGCACCGTGCACGCAGATTTCCCCGTGCCTACCTTAGGTAGGTATGCTTACCTATTCATCCGACGTTTGAATCTCGATCCCTGATGCTAGATGGCGATAACTTGGGATAGAGCCATGGAAGTTGGGCCGAGTGACGTGGTCCTGACTTGAGCAGATACGTCTATATGTACTGTACGAATAAGGCTGGGATTCCAGCTTGCCGGGTGATTTGTCCAACCGACAACCGTATCGGAGCCGCTTTTCCAGCACGAGAAGCCGTCAAAGCCGAAAGGTCGACGACGACCTACCTATGTATGTATCAGGATTCAGTGGTCACTGACTCACTGGCGCCGGGACCCAGCCTTGCCGGATATTCGCGCCATATCTGATGGTGGTGGTCGGCACTCAGCCTGCCTCGGAGCTGCTACAATCCGTGGAAGTTGGAACGCAAGAAAGATAAAGTCGTCTTGAGGTCTCCGCTCAGCGAAGTCCTGTTTCTGAGGTCTAGCTTCCTCAGGAGGACCATGACATGTTTGGAACGTGTCTTGTACATACAATCGCTGCGATGTACATACGGCGTTTTGAGTATATGGCATGTACACCCGCTGTACACTCTTACACGCAATGCTCGGGTTACCTAGCTGTCTGTGACTTGCTGATCATCGATCTCAATTGACTCACGACTCCACGAGTCGCACACCACATCGTCGACGTGCCCTGCCGCAGCCCCGAATGTAATACTCTGCTCTCGTCCGCGTCGCGCGCCTGTGTCGTCCCCTCCCTGACTCGGCCGCGAACCCCAAATCTGCATCGCATCCTTCCCCTCGTTCACTCAGAGCCCCCCTCATCCTCTCTAATTCCATTTTCAAACTCCTTCAGGATATCACTAGAGCTCCGGATTTGGCAACACTGGTACATAGGTACATAGCGGGCGCATACGTACGGAGTAGGTATGTGCCGGTAGTGCGCTTGCTCAATGCTACCCCCCACCCCCCCCTTGTTTTCCTTCGCTTCTTTCTTTGTTCCTTGCTTTTTCCATTTTCGTTCGTTTGTTCTTTGCTTTTTCTCTCCCCCTTCTTTTAGGCCTTCTTTTATGGAGTATGTACGTACATGTACTTATCTTCTCTATTCTGTTCTACGTGGTACTCTGTACCTATTCTTTTTCTTTCTTTGTCAATTTCCTTTCTTTTTTTAGTCTTTTCTTTGTTTATTCTCATCTTGCCTTTTTTCTTTCCATTCGTCATTATACGCCCCCCCTTCTCCCCTCTCCATAACTTCTTCTTTTGTTCTTCTCGCATAAGTACCTATTCCCCATCGAGTGTCCACGCAGGAAGAGGTACAATGTAGGTACATACGTCATCATCGTCATGCCCGAGGCGTGTTTCAGGACTCCCCCATGGAGAAAATAAGGGGATGGGTGGGGCCAGGTATTTCCGATGTAGATGGAATCATGGATGCGTGCAAGAAGGTTCGGAAATATGTATGTACACTTACGTACCTACCTATCCCCTGGCCACCACGTCAACAGGGAAGGTGGTAAGGGTGACGTATTCTATGCTACCTCCGTAGAGATCACGGCCAAATTCTCTGAACTTCTTCTATGTAGACTTCTCTGGGCACACATTGGCGCCGGCCACCGTGGCGCAAAATCCATCTTGCCCATGTGCTGAGCAAAGGGATCGATCGGGAGGGGACTTTTACTCCGTAGTCGTACATACATGGGATACTAGCGCGGCGATGTGCCAACGCGGATTTTGCGGAATTAAGTTGACGGGTAATATGTATCGAGATGGGTCCCTCCTATTTTGGCCTCATTGTCGCGCGAGGAGCAAACCGGGTTGTCTCTACTCTGTATGTACATACAGAATACTCCATTTCCATTCTTTTTGGGAGGGAATATCAGAAAAGTATCTCGTATTTCCAAGCTGCCTTTTGCGGCGTTCAATGCCCTGGTGACTTAGCTAATCTGCAAGCCTTGCCGTGATTCGATACATGATATGCAAAAGGAAAGCCCCCCCAGAGAGCTAGAACATAACTATTGGTAGTTGACCGAGGGAATAATGCCCATTTGTAGCATCAGGTTGGAATCCGATCTGCGTTACCTATACCCAGCACTCAAAAATCGTAATAATTACCCATCATAGCATGAAAAGTGACTCACCAGGGGCCCACATCGTGAATTGCCAGGTGCCTACTCCGTACAGGCTACCTACCTAGATATTCGATGGCCAGCAGCCTTTGAGATGGCCCACTGTGAACGACGCGAATCCTCATCAGGCACTCAGGCGCTAACCAACTTCCTGCCCTGTATGGGGCTTTTCTTCGTCCGGCTTACCGTGACTGCCGATTGGCGGGCCTCCCATAAGGGGATGGCTGGGGTCATATCCGACAGCCTTGACGATGCCGAGGCCCTTGGTACGGCCTTCTCTGAAGAGCAGTCGATCGCCTGGCGCCAGGTACTCAGGACGCTGGACAAATTGAAAGGCTACTGTTGCCCTGTCACCTGTTCGTATCAATTCGCGATCAATGTCGATGATGGCGCAGGTTTGAGACACAGGACCGACGTGTAGCATCGCCTGATACTTCTTTTTGATCGTCGTAGCGTGCGACAGAATCAACACTATTGTTTTTTTCAGTGATCAGCATAAGATGGACATATGTATACTGCTTAAGGTATGCACAGTATTCCCTACCTTCTGCGACAAACTCTCTGTGAACCTTGGGGTTGGTTTCGCCTTCAACTTTAGGAAGCACGACCATTCCTTTCCGCACGTCTTTCCGCTTCATCTTCTTTAGCGCAAACGAAGCCGACTGGCCTGCAATGGCGGCGGGCACGCGTATTCTCCGGCGTTCGATGGATCGTATGGCAGTCGTCGCAAACTGTCCCAAAGAGTCTGGCCCAATGAGGACGCTGTCCCCTTCGTGGATCACACCAGACTTGACTATCCCCGACACGACAGTGCCTGTGAATGGCACCGAGAATGTATCGTTGATGTGGAACTCGAACGGGGCATCCGAATTATATCGTCCATGGTGCGGGAGAATGTTCAGAAAGGTCCTGACCAAGTCGAGGTTCTCTCCCGTGACGTTGGAAACCTGGAACACGGGACATATTCGATGGCTGACGAACTGTGTCGCAGTGTTGATGCATTCTTCGCGATTCTTGATGAAGGTTGGTACCTTTCGTGCGCCTGGGCTTCTCATTATCTTGGTGATCTGCGTAATTGTCTCCTCCAGGATCTTCGGAGGGCAGATATCAATCTTGGTGATAACCACCATGACGGGAACGTTGAGAGCCAGCGCAATCCCCAGGTGCTCTTTACTCATGCCGATGAGTCCATTATTGGCCGCCACCATGAGAAGGCAGTAGTTTGGACTGCTCGATAGCAAACCAAATACTGTCGTTCTGAGGTATTTTTCGTGGCCAGCCAAGTCACTAAATGTGATAACTTTCGCACTTCGCTTGCCGATGTCTTCCCAGGACAATTTACCTGTGATGAGTCGTCAGGGAAGGAATCGACTTGTAACGGCGATAAGGAATAATGCAAAGAAGGTAAAAGGACCAAGAGTGACCAAAAAAGGTAACACGGAGAAGAAAGAGTGAGGTGTCCTGATTTGGCTTCACAGACAACTTACGGCCTGGGGTGTCCGAAGTTATTACTTCTCCCACGCTATCGAACCCCATAATCTCCATGCCTACTGAGCTGGTCCGGCCAGTCTCAATCTCGTGCTTGTGGCGAAACAAGTTCACTCGCGCCTTGCCCCTGCCATCGTCAAGATCACCTTTGACCAAGACCCCAAGCATGGAGCTCTTCCCGGCATCCACTGTTTGCATACATCCAAGTCAGCGTGGAGGACTTGGGAGATATGCAAAGACGATGCAACAACATACCGTTCCCGACTACGGCTATTCTTGTCTCAATCACATCTTCGACATGGCTAGGCACCCGCCGAATGAGGATCTTTCCATTACATCCACCTTTTTTCTCAGGCTTGCTTGCTATGCTTTCAGCCTCCATTTTACCGCCAACGTTTTTGGTGAGAAGAAGCTGGCAATCGGCACCAGCAGACTTGGCTGCGTCGACGAGTCTGTTGTAGGCCGCATTCCAGTCTTCCAAACTCAACTCCATGGACTCTCCATTATTCTCGTAGCCCAACTCGAAGACAGCCTCGCCCATGCCCTCCTCAATCCGCTCGGCTATTACATGACGTAATTGTTGGAAGTTGTCGTCGCCGTCCCCGAGAACGAGGTCTTTCAGAGGTATCCTTGGCGCAGTGTCTGCCAGGTCTAAATGATCGAATAGCTCGTCCAATTCCTCATGGTGATCTGTGTGAGAGGATTTGGATGTAGTGGCGTCGGCGCCAGTTACAGCACTGGTATGTCTTGATGCCGGGAATCGAAGGTTTTGTTGTTGCTCAACATACTCGGTAAAGTCGCTCAAGGCCTACAGGTGATTAGAAGAGTCTATGTTTTTTCTACGGAAGCCGACCACTTCCAGGAACAGGCAAAGACAAGAATGAGCCTACTGATTCGCCTTTCCGCTTCTCGTGCGCTAATGCTTTTGTATTTCTGGTCGACATGGCTTCTTAGCTGGGCTGAGCCAAACAAAGGTCGTCGAACAAGTTGCTCATACGCCAGGAAGAAAGTAGAGGGATAATGTGCGTGTGTCAATGTCCGATTGTGTACACTGTAGGTGTATAATGGGGTACTTGTTTCGGTGTCAACTTGACTCACACGCGTCACGACTTCGGCCTCGTCTCGACCTCGCCGTTGAGGTTGCGGACTGGCGTGGCACTGCGGCCCCACGCGGGCGCCGACCATGACACCATGACCAGTCAGTGGCAGTTGCCAGTGAGTCAGTGACTGGACCAGAGTTGTCCTCAAGTCGGGTAAACGCATACAGCTGCATAAATGCATAGCTCCTCGTTGTACAAGTAAATTGCATGAACGAAATAAGTCGCATTTGTCGAGTGCAACGCAGAGTGTCTTCATGATGGGGCGGCTCTCAAACGCGAGTTGCAGGATTCCGAGACGTCCTTTTTGTAATTTGGTATCTTTTTTGTTATCTTTATTTGGCTTTTAAGGTGGAGGGGTTTGTTTCTGTCTGAATTAATCTAGTATTTGCAATTGCATCTCATGGTCAAATCTCCCGCACGTACCCAGAGGAATCCGCAGTCAGACGTTGCGTGCCTTGACTTCAACCAAGCTCTCTTGAATCTACCCAGACGCTCTAGAAGGCGACCTGCGGTGATATCAACACGACGCTGTCCCCTATCATGACGAGTCAGAATACACAGCTCACCGGGCCTTCCTGAACCCTGTCTTACCTCTGACGAACAACATTTCCGATTTGCGACTGACGGCCTCCTCGTCGTCATCTACCGCAAAGATGGTCTCTTCCACCTCCCCGAGGACGAGATTGCAATGGCTGTCATAGGCCTGCCAAGCGTCAGTACTCCGAGTTGATCCCTTACTGCCCCTACAGGCACCCAACTCACGTGAAGCTTTCCCTTAAGCTCTCTGTCGCCTCGAAGCTTGACAAAGACGACTTCGTTCAGCAGAAGCCGCACGAGGTCGAGGGGCTCGGGAACGTGGTTGGTGTCGTCACCCGTGTCGGCCATGGTTGCAGGTCCGGGCGGGGGCGAGATAGAGATAGACCTTTGCTCAATCAGCGGTTGCTCGCACGCGGAATCCAATGATGGTGCTGGTGAGGCTGGCACATAGGACACAAATACGATGCACCAGATGTTGACTGCATTCTCTCTCGAGATCGCGCACTCGCGCTGACCATGGACTGCCCGTGATTTCTGCACGTGGATAATTCGGCAAATCCTCGGGTGTATATGCATCTGTCGGGGCGGTGGCTTGCAAGTTGCCGGTACTATGCAGGTACCTAAGCTACCAACGATTTCGACGCACACCTCTTTCCTGATTCCTTCCCAACTGCGGAATAAGCTAATTTTCATCGCATTTGTCAATCGTGGCCAACCCCATTGCACGCATGCACGGTTGTTTGGCCTTTTCGAATTTTTGCCATCTCGACTTACATCCGTTTTGAAGTCAATCATTTTGTCTAGTCTTGCCAGCTACTAGAATGGAAAACTTTGGGGAGTTCCCGCCAAACATGGCGCCTCAAGACGCCCTTCTGGTTCGGCAGCAAGCCAAACAGGATCACCCTGTTGTCCCATATTCTGTCTCCGATCTATCAAGACCGAACGCTGGGCCACTAGACCCTTGTAACGTCCCTTCGGCTGGCATCAAGCGCAAAAACGTACTCACTGGCTTTGCGGAAGAAGCCTTCTTAAGTGAGCACACATTTAGAACCAAACACAGGGCTGTGGAGAGACGAGGGGGTCCGAATCGAGAAGAATTAAGCTCCGAAAAATTGAAAGACAAATCAGCTAAGCTGAGAAATTCTCGAGAAGCAAAGGGTGACTCTTCCATCAGTGAAGGACCTGGTTCTTACGTTGGCCCATGGGCGAGGTACAACAACGAACACGCTAATATCGACGAGGACGAAGCGCTCGCCAGCGACGAAGAGTATGAAGTAGTGGAAGAAGAGACAGAGGAAGATGTGATCGAAAGCGGAACAGTAATTCGACCACCCGAAGCTGCACTCACTCGACGGAAAGAAGTGGAAATGCTCGGGGATGAAACGACAACATTCCATGGCTCGCAGGAGCGCGATTATCAAGGTCGATCATACATGCATGTACCACAAGATTTGGATGTCGATCTTCGCAAGCCTGCTGGTAGTACGACCAATTACATTCCAAAACGGCAAATTCATGCATGGAAAGATCACACAATGGCCGTTACTGCACTACAGTTTTTCCCTGGTTCAGGCCACTTGTTATTATCTGCGAGCGCCGATACGACGGTCCGAATACGCGATGTTTACCATGAAAAAGAACTTTTGCGTTCATATTCAGGCCATTCGAAGGCTATCACAGATGCCTGTTTCAATGCCTCCGGTACGCAGTTTCTGTCAGCTTCCTACGATCGCAAAATGAAGTTATGGGACACAGAAACTGGGTCGTGTATCAGTACTTTTACGACCGGCAAGACACCCCATGTCATAAAGTTCAATCCAGATCCTGAGCACATGACGGAGTTCCTTGCTGGTATGTCTGACAAGAAAATTGTCCAGTTCGATACCAGGACACCAAAGGAAATCGTTCAAGAATACGACCACCATCTCGCTGCCGTCAATACCATCACTTTTGTGGACCAATACCGCCGCTTCATAACTACTTCTGACGATAAGTCCCTTCGCGTTTGGGACTATAACATACCCGTTCCTATCAAGTATATTGCGGAACCCGACATGTATCCCATGACGAACGCTGCTCCCCATCCGAGTGGGAAGTACGTTGCGTTTCAGAGTTCTGATAATCAGATCTTGGTGTTTGGTGCAAATGACAAGTTTCGACAGAACAGGAAAAAGAGCTACCGCGGGCATAACAACGCAGGCCTGGCTATAGGTTTAGATTGCAGTCCCGACGGCCAATTTCTGGCTTCTGGCGACTCAGGTGGTTTTGTCTGTTTCTGGGATTGGAAGACCTGCAAGATGTACCACAAGCTCAAGGCAGGCACGCAAGCTATCACGTGCGTGAAGTGGCATCCTCAAGAAACAAGTAAACTTGCAGCGGCGGGTCTGGATGGCGAGATCCGATACTGGGACTAATCGGCTTACGAGTTTCCTGCATCGACTGGCGTTGGGAAAGGACGAGCCATATCATCATAAGGAATCAATTGAAGGCTCAGGCTTGTTATTTTTAATTCATTCTGTTTCGAAGAAACTCAGCACTTAGTGCTGCTTTCGTCAACCTGCTCCTCAAGATCTTATCAAGTGAGACTCCCTCGCATAAAAAATCACACACAGACCTCATTTACAAACCACCGGCAACAGGTTTAACGAGCGCGCTTCCGATGTTTGGTGAAAAGCTCAGCCGACAACATCATTAACGAGACCACGCAGACGCCCTCGAAACAGTCGCTTCCAACGCCTCTGCTGAAAGCTCTGCCAACGTTGAACGAGGACTTTGCCACCCCTCGTGAAGGAAAGGAGGACGAACTTGATGACAACGATCCTGCCCACCTTCCTGCGACCGGAGCTCACAAGCAATCGCCGTCATTCTCATCATCGCGGCGACCTTGCGTACGCCGTAGCCACCGAGTGCTAAGATGCGCTTTATACAGTTGAGGCGCTGTACGAGTAGATGAAGGCGGCAAACTACCGGTGAAGGTGCTTAGAGAGAGAACGATTGCTGTACAGCGATGTGGGCGTCAAGATTCCCACCAGATGCCAAGTGTCGATATGGAGGTTGCTAATGGGCACAAATCGCTGAAATTCTGTATCTAGGTGCGCGATCGTTTCGAAGAGCCGCATTATTCATCTTGTCTTTCTCAAACCCGATGCCCGATAAGCATAAGTCAAATCCCCTCCCAATGTGTTCCTCGTCGACTGCACGTTCAGTCAAGCAATTGCAAATTTCCGCGGCACAATTGAAACTGATCGCACGGGAACAATCGCACAATCCATCTGAGCGTTTCGATCATGAAAGAGGACGAAATGTCTTGTTGCTGGTTTCTATACCTATTCAAGGCTCTATTCAATCCTGTTAGAATCAACCACATAGCTGCGGAAGGTTGTACTTGTCTGTCCTGAATGTGCAATCGACGATGAGCACAATGGGAGAGGATTCTGAATTGTGCAAGGTCTCGTGCCTTGATTAAAACGAGGTGGGTGATTGTGATTTTCTGAATCCATGGCGCATCTAGAGACAGAATCTCAGTGGTCGTCGTCTTCAAGCAAATTCTGAGTCGACGATGGGAGCACGGCTGAGTTCATGGTACTATACCCAGCTCTTACGGAGTCGCCCACCGTCGCCGATTACGACACTGCCTGGCAGCTTATGAGCATGTGCCGCTCGCGGCGACGGCGTACTTAGGTGGCCACTGTCACCTCTCTGTCATTCCTGCCGGCACATCCTTCAGTAGCCTGGCTCGAACCATCACGGCCGCCGGTTCTTTTGTGCGAAAGCTTGGCTCCTTTGGAAGGATTACGTCGCCCCATGGTGCCGTGCCGAGCACAAGGCTTGATGGGGTGGTGTCGCCGTGATGCCTTCCAGCAACGGGCTTCAGGCGGCGTCTCGCCCTTCATAGCTATCGACCTAGAGCCAGAAGAGAACCAGGTCATCTGGATCAAGGCTGTTCTGGAGATTGTGGACTGCAGCAAGCTTGGATTAGGTTGATCCAAGCCGTATATTCATCTTAGATCATTCAAATCCAAGCTCGCTGCAATCTACAATCTTGAACAACCTCAATCCAGATCACCCGCGTTGCTCCGAGTTTAAACCTCTAGAAAGAAATGCTCATTTGTCGGGGCGTGGGTAGGACGCGAATCTGTATTCAGGAGCTGCTGGGATGCGAGCTGCGCCGCGGAAATGGCGGGCCAGGTTGATTGAGCATGTAATGGTGTGGAAACTCCTCTTACACTGACTTGGATTTGGTGGATTTTGGTCCTGTAAGCATCCTCAAGAGTCAACGGGGGGGTCAAACCCCTCGATTATCTCGATTCATTCGTTGTGATAGAACAGATGATGGCGTAGAAATATGCAGCGCTTTTACATTGTATATAGATGGCTAGATGATCAGTCAACACCGACCGAGAGGACGAGGATCCCAAAAAGGAACCGCATTTGAATGAGAGAGCGACTTCTTGGTGACTGACAATGGTATCGAACTTACCGCGGTCGATGCCCACCAACTCCTTCGACAACCACTTCGTCGACAACAGACGGAGCTTGCAGATGATACGACAGCCAAACTGAAGGCAGCGCACCTGTACATTGTGAGACTCGGGAAAGGCTTGTACTCTCCGGTATCAGAAATTTGCACGTGGAAGTCTGATTCATTAGATGCGATAGGCGAAGTTGGCAGGATATCTGTATGCATTGAGAATCTGACAAGTACAGTGGCGAGCTGTGCAAATTCGTGTCGCGCAAGTTTGACCTATTCAAGGATCCGTGCCGGAGACTGAGTGTTCTAGTTGTCTTTTGCTAAGAGCAAACAACCCCATCAGTTGTAACTTGTGTCACAAACCACACATACATGCCTTGTTAACCTATATTGCCAAATCCTTGTGTTGTCTCGGATTCTTCCACGTCCTTTATGCCCAGTATGCCATTCAGGGCCTATGCTTTTTCACAAATCGTGGTTCGGAGTCTGTAGGCGCAAAATCGGAAGGAAGAGATATTGCCGTATTTGTGTTTGGGGGGAGGAGATGATGCGCAGAAAGGCAATGATCGAGAATTGAAAGTGAGTAATAAGATTGTAGATGAAATATGACCAAGGATACGGTTCTGCTAAGTAAAGGGAAGTACCAATGTCCTGCTGCGAGAGGAACTCAAACTATGCTATGATCTGTAAGAAAACCCCAATCGTAAATTCATTCCAAAAATATTCAGTCGTAATACATTGGACCCATATATATAAATCTTGCCACCACATTCTGTATCAGACCGTCAACTAATCATGGACACATTCCAGCATATCAAACCTATTATACATTCCGCCAGCAGATGTAAGTCAAACCGCATTCTGTACCCAAAACCCAATCATAGCCACCTTGCATAACATAAAATCATGACATGAGTAAGAAACCCCAACCCACAAACTGATCATCAAGATACACCCACCACGCAACCACACAAATCCCTACATCCCAACCGCCGCCTCAGTCAACACCCCCAACAAACTAGCCGCCGCACCCCCAATACCCACCGCCCCAATCGTCTCCCCCCATGCCTTCCTCCTCCCGTGCCTCTCATCCCGACGGTCCCTACGGTCTCGGCGTCTCTCCCTATCACCACGATCCGATGAATGCCGTCGAGCAGGACGATGATGTCGTGTGTCGCGATCTCGGGAGTCACGATGACGACGAGAACCAGTCTCTTGCCGTCTTGCATCATGGCCATTTCTATGATCATCATCGTAGGACCGTGGGCTCGTAGAAATCTTCTTCAATTCATGAGGCTCAGGATCAAATCGTACGTGGTTTTCATTCTTATTCTTCAGGATAGGTTTCGGCTTCTCGGTTGCAGAAGTGGAAGATTTGCGTTCGTTGGGCGGACTGACAATGTAGGAATGGCGTTTGGGTTCCCTTGCTCTTTCTGGGGGGTTTTCGTCGTCGTCGTAGTCCGATGTGTCGCTTTCGTTCCATGAGCTCTCATCGCTATTGTCTTGGCGATTATTCTTGGAGTCGGCTGGATGGCGAGCGGCATCGTCTCGGAGGTTCGCACGCCGAGGAGGGGCATGGCCAGGGTATGAAGAGCGGGCGGCGCGGCAGTGGGCACTTTGTCTGGCGTACTCGGCGAGTTGTTCGCGGGAGAGGCGTCCTAGAATGGCGACGTATTCGGGACGTGCTTCGTAGCGCACGCCAGCTCGCTCCAATACCTCGGGACTCACGAGGGACCTATTTACTTTTGTCCAGGGTGCATCCATAGGAATGTCTTTGCCGTATCTGTCTGGTGCCAGGCGGGCTGTCGTTCTCGGACTGGATGAGGAGGCTGGAGCATAAGACGAGGGCTGGCGGCCCGTCAGAGAAGACCTTCTTGGCGAATAGGTCGAACGTTGGCTCGAGGGTGCGGGATACGGTGGTGGTGACCGGCTCCCTGCCATGAGTGAAGGGAAAGAGCTTGAGCTACTTCGAATATGCCGTGCAATAGGGGGTTGCGAGGCGGCTGAATTTAAATGCGTGTTGGCCATCAGAGATTCTATTCCGTCCAAAGCTACCAAGTCTTTGGTGGAAATGAGGGCAAGAGAGCCGTTTGATTCGCGATCTCTTTGTTCACCATCTTGTTCAGAGGAAAAAGAAGACGACCCTGCTCGGCGATGTGGCGACGTCAACGGCGACCCATGCTCTGACATACGGTGATCCTTGTTTAGACTAGGTCTATAGGTAATATCATCTGCACCTGGACGTGAGAGTTGCTTGGGACTTTTCGAATGCACGGGAGACAGGGGTTCCTTGGGAGGCACAGGTGGAGAAGTCTGCTTCGTCCTAGCCTCATGCTCCAGCAATTGTCTAACTGTCGGCGGTGCTCCGCCATCAGCGGGTGACATGGACTGGAGCTCTCGTATATAAGCTCGCAGTACGTCCTATGATGCATGTACCGAAGCACATCAGTGTTTGAAGTCTTGACACCTCACAGCGTTATATGCTGGTCAGAGATAATTGAGCTCGTACCTTGTGCCGATGCAGCACGTGGGAAGAAAAGCCTGCCTTTTCCAATCGGGACTGAAACTCTTGCCACATCTGGTCCTCGTCGGCGCTGGTGCCTTCACTGGAACTCGTGTGCCGCTGCGGGAACAAAGCCTCTGCGATGCGGTCGACTTTGTCTTTGATACGCTCCAAGCTTGTGTCTGAAGTTGTCTCAGCGTGTACTTCAGGTGCATTATTCGCCGGGTTATGCAGCTGAACGGTGTCGAGGAACATATCTACGCTCGTTTTCTCTCTAACAAGCCGGGCTCGCACCGCCGCCACTCGATCTGCCAAGGCCTCTGCTTCTCTAGTCCCAACACCGGCTGCTCCCGCTTTCCATCTTTCTAAGGCAGCTTCGAGTTGTCTGAGGGCATATTCGCAGTCCTGGACGAGAGGACGAAGTTGACGCTCGTAGATAGGGTTATCGACGTTTTGGAGCAGCGAGTCCGGGTCAGCAGCTTCGACGCGCAAGTGCCGCAGCGCATGTTGAAGTCGGCGGACGGTGGTGGCGACCTCTGCAAATGGGGATCCTGATGAGGCTTTGAGGCGGACGTAGAGGGTATTTGCGAAAGCATCGACGGCGTCAATGTGTTCGAGGGTCGGCCCTGGGCCCATGACTTTGCTGTCTCGCGCGGGCGGGCTTGTGTTAACTGTAGGCTGTATGTACATACTCCGATGGGCAAGATCCCCCTGCTGATGTCTCTGATCAACCGGGGGAGGGGGTGCCTAGATGTTGTTGGATGGGCCTTGAATCCTTGATTGGCTCGTTCAGCTCGTTTGGCGTGTTACACTCGTTCCGCTTCGTCTACTTCCACTTCGTCGCGGCTTGATCGCTTCTCGCCGTTCTAGCCTGGGTATCCACGCCGTCTGGCGTTGCCAGTTGGACGAAGGAAGGAAACCAGGACCCTTCGCATGCGCGCCGACACTCTTCCGTGCTCTAGCTGTAATGCGTCAGTGGTGGAGTGCGTCGTAGCGGTTGGCAGTGATTGATAAAGACGTGATGACGGCGCAGCAGGGCCAAACAAGGCGAAAGGATCTTTTTATGATACTGTATTCAAGTCGAGGTTGCTGCGGAGAGGGTGGTGGTGTCAGGGCTGACGTGACGTCTGTGAGAGGGCGAACCCCGTGAAACATCCGCACGTGTTACAAGTTTACAATTCTGTGAGAAGTACGGAGTACAGAGTACCTACATTCATACAAAAAGTCCCTGCGTCTCCCTTCGCGTCCCGTTCTGTTGTTCCCGCGTCTCCACAATACCTACGCCGCCTCGGGTGCTCCCTCTGCTGAGCCTGCAAGAGTGGCATGACGTCAACCTTATTCGTCCATCGCGGCTTGTGACTGGTTCATTTGCAGATGGAGGGCCGTTGACTGGGCAAACTAGGCCTCACTCGGGATGGGCCACGTGCCTGTGCCTTGAATGCAGCCTTGTCGTCGTAATCTGTGGACACACTAAGGTAGGTACTTAGGTACCTCCTAACAATGAAATAAATGCCCCAGGTTAACAAAGATAAAGTCTACATAACTCAAAACAAAGATTCTTAGCCAAATTAACGCCTTACTTGGGCTGCTTTGGCCCTCATGCTACCTCACGTACAAAGGGTTTGATGTTGATAGGCTGGCCACGCCCAACCGTGCGCCTCCAATTCACAGACTTCAGTCTACTTACTCCCTCGGAATCCGACCCGAGATTCGTCTCTAGCATTCGCGTCCTTTTCTCCTTCCTCTTCCGCTTTCCACAAGCATCATTGTCGGCTACATATGAAAAACAAAAAAAGGGTATCCGATGCCATCTTAGACGGACAGCTTCTCGAGCGAGTAGGCATCCACCTTTTGACTGATCAAATGGCCTAGTTCTCGAGAGCTGCGCTGGACTACTTCGCCACCAGCCACCACCTTGTCCCACGTCGGCATCATCTTTGATTTCAAACCTAGAGGCAACAGACGGGATTCTCTGCTTTCCACTTGCAGCATGCTCGGTTTGATCGAGTTCGACTTGGATTTGGAGTCCCACATCTGGCGCGCCGATTGGTTTCGTTCAGCCATGAGTCCGAATCGAACGGCTTCACCAACTATGCCGTTCAAGAAGACGGCTTCCTCGATTCCTTCCAGAGCAGCAGTGACTTCGAGTTTGAGGGCTGTCAGGAAGTCGCCCGCCTCTGCCTTGTCTGCCCATGTCATGGCATCGTTGAAAAGCCACCCCCCGGCACCGACAGCGTCGAGGCATCGCCCGAGGAGGTCTGCGATGAGTGTGATGACGCCATCCGGCGGAGGGTCATTGCCCTCGGATTCGAAGCTGGTGGGATCAATGTATAGAGACGTCCACGCACCACGCACGAGCTCCACCCTGAGCAGGTGGATGAAGGACAGAAGCTCTTCGGTTCGAATGATTGTACGCAAAGCTTTCACTGTGGTAAGCGCAGGAATCCGCCACAGCTTTGTGAATGCGAGTGTCAATCCTCGAGATCGGCTGCTCGACTCGTCACCCAAGTAGTGCTCAGTCACCGCAATGTCTCTCTCGAGGTCATCCAGATCCATCTCGGGTGCTTCATCCTTCCCAGCGTCCTGGTGGGGTTCATTGGTCAGCAGCTTCTTTGTTTTCAATTTCTTTGTAACAGGAAGTAGGTCCATGCTCAGCATGATACTTCTAATCGCGACCAACAGCTCCTCTTCTCCAAGCTTGGTGGCCTGAAGATAGTTAAGAAGGAGCGTCATAGAAGGATCGGCATCTGTGAGACTTTGAATCAACTGGCTGGCCAGCAGTCTTGATTCCGAACCGTGGGCTGAGAGCTCTTCCCGGAATGCTGACTCTAGATTGGAAAGTGTCAGATGGCCTGCCACGACCAGGTATGTTGTAACGTTGCTGTCTGGCAGCGCCAACCTCAACTCGGGCTTCGCGTCAGCAGAAGCCGATGTTCCCACAGTAAATACTCTGCTCATCGCGTAAAGAACCCATCGACGATCAACGACGGGATAAGATTTCAGCTTCTTGAGCCACTCCCACTCTGCCGGCTGTTGTGCTTCACCATCTGTAGCAGTGATGTGTGACGGATCCGTTTCTTTTTCTTTTCGAAGGTGCATACCAAATTTCTTTCGAATGACCTCCTCCCATTTTTCCAGCTCGTCGTTGGAAAGCATGACATCGGCAGTTTTTGTTTCCGTTTGGAACTTGGCCAAATATGCACCCGTGAGAGTTCCTGGCAGGAGTCTAGAAAATTCAGTCGATGTGTTGCTACCCTTGAGTTTTTTTGTCTGAACATCGTATGACAAAGCCCCTCTGCCAATCGAATCAACTAAAAGCCCTTCTTTTCGTCGCTTGCCGAGGTGGCAGGGCGGCTCCACCTGTATAGAGACGAGAACATTATCGATCAGGGCAACGACGAGATCCTGGCTGCGCAGGTGAGTTATTAGTTGGCAGTGTCGAGTCTTTTGGCCGTCGGCAGGCAGTTCAGAGAGATCCAGCTCAGCCTTTGCATGGATGGAACGGTAGTGATGATTGTACAAGACCAGGGAGTCGGAGGATGCCGAGAGAAGAAACGGTCTTGACAAGCGCGCCAAAGACTGCGCTCCATCCATGTGAACGGCGGACTTCTTCTTGGGAACCGCGCCAGTCAAGTCGTAAATGGTGAGACGTCCATCGGCTAGTTCCATCAAGAGCCCCGACTGAACGTCCACCTGATACACGGCTGCATCGGCGTCGGAGCCAGAGTCCATTGCGAATGGGCTGGTCTCCAGGGATATCAACTTTTGCAGGTCGGATGCAGCGGCCGCGCCGCCTGGCATAGCAGCCAATACCACAATGTGGCGCGCAATTTGACCCCGAGACACGCTCTTGACAATGAGGAAGATGAGAGAGGGGTCGGGGTTCAGAAGCACAGGCAAAGCGGTGACCACTTCCGGTCTATTCTTGAAAATGCCTTCGCGGAAGTCGCTTACGCTGCCGGATGAGACGTACTCGACTTCAAACTTCTCAATCACTCCTGAGACGGCTTCTTGCACAACGGATTTGGACGCAGCCGACCATTGTAAAGCCAAATCTTCGGCCGACAGATAGACAACCTGCCCGTCTTCGCAAATGGCTACTATATCATCAAGGCGTGTCGTGAGATTGGTCGAGGATGAACTGGTGATGCATCGAACGGGAGAGGACTGCACAATCTGGCTCGTGCTTGTTGATGTGGTTTTGCCGTCGGGATGAACGACATCCTTGAATAATGTGATCCTGTATGACTTGGAGTCTTTTGTGGCAATATAGGTATACCTGTACACGTCTTGGCTGTTTGCAAGGCGCATTCGGATCGAATAGGGAGGGCAGGTGAAGGATTCCTGGGGCGGAATAGGATATGATGTGATGAGACGAGACGCAGGAATCTATTCCAGCTGTCAGATAGGATTTTCAATGAATGCTCAGGACGTAACACTCATCGTCTTACATCGTAGATACTTGCTGTTTCCCCATCGACCCCGACCACAAGTTCCATGCGCTTTCTCTTCTTCTCGCCATACCGCTGGCCATACACTTCGCGAGCTACGATGCGGCCATCGGTGTGATCAAGAGGGCGAGGCAACGCAGCCAGCACATACGGCCGGTGAATCTTGTACTCCGATACCATGATAAGGCCGGTAATGTGTTATCTGTTGTCAGGGGAGAACAATTGCTGACAACAGGAGCAGCGTGGGCGGCAACTCTGTTTGCGATTATCTCAGTCTATCGCGAAACCCGATCAAAGAAAAAAAAGCCCACCCCCCAAAAAAAAGCTGGCAGACGGCCCGCGCAAAAATCCGGTTGTGGGGCCAATGATGCGAGAATCCCCGCTCAGCGCTGGGCCACTGGCCCACACGCGACTGTTCAGACGCGCGCCTTGAACGCGTTCGTGTCTGCGACGTTCATCATCATTTCGTTCGTGTCCTTCAATCCAAATCGCTCAAACCGTCATTATCGGCACAGCCGCAACAATAGCTCTTTGCTTTCTGTCAATATCTTCAGCCAATATTTGAATCATCTACCTGCATGCCCATGTACCTAGGTAGCCTGGCTGTCATGGTTTGACTGATTTAATAACTGTAAGATTGGGTTGCGCGAGCTCCTTCCCTCCTCGTCGATGAAGCTTACTGAGCATGCTCTTGAAGGTTGTTTCTCTCAAATGGGCCAGGCTGTCCTCGCCAACATGAACCATCGAGGTGTCGGCGGGTCGTCGGCCCAAAAGGTACACCCATTCTTTGCGCACAATCACTCGTCCAGCTTGGCCGCGGGGTCTCCTGGCCAGTCTTTTGCATTCGACAAGTCCCAAGATCCTGGAAAGGAGGCAAGCCATAGCATACACACAGCCAAGAGACGCAAAACGAGCAAACCCAACCGTCCGTCTTCGAAGATCGTCGATCACGCAGAAGCGTCGAATTCAGGCTCAGCACGCGATGTCTCGACTGCGGGCTGGGTGCCAGCCGATCCTCGTCCCGATCAAAGCCTGTCGAAACAAGCATTGCAAAATCACACATCGAGTTCGACCAAACCTCGAAAAGTCCCTGCAACGCTAGAACTTCCGACAGTTTCACATGCTTCTATTTCCGCCGAGTCCGGCGCCTCATCCTGTAGGTCAGCCAGCCTCGTGACGAAGGGTTCGGAATCAAGCGATGCCTCGTCGGGAAGGGCGCCATTGGTAAAAAAAATGTTAAAATTCAACACGAAAACGGGAACGCTAGGATCACCACCAAAAACGAAGCAGAAGAAAGATACGCCGTCACGCCTTCTTGTTTGTGTGCGCTATGGGAACAATGAGGTGACTCGGAGAGAGATGGGACTTAAGATTGCACAGATTTTGAATGGAGAACTGCAACTTCCCAAGTTTCCAACACAGCCACAGCCAGGCTGCAAGTCGGTAGAAAGTGACAAAACGTCCGCAAAATCAGCCTCATCGAAAACGACACATCCGTTTTTCATGGGTAAATCAAAGCCTCCCAAATCATCGACTCCAAGCCAGACGACGGACTCCGCACCAAAGTCCCCGAGCAGAAAGCATTCTATATTCACGTCCACGCCAATGTCCCCACAGAAGCCGAAAAATCCATTTCTGTCAACAATTCCGAACAAAGTGCCACTTTCTGGTATCCGGTCTGGAGCAACCAAAGTTCCTGGTGCCAAGTATCCATTGTGGCCTCCAAATGGCATGTCTCATGTTCGAGGAGATGGGTGTGCACCGTTGCCGATGATAAGTCGACCGATTCGACCTGCACGTCCTAAGAAATTCAAGGGTCATGTCACAACCATTCGGCAGACAGAATCTGTTTTACAGGTGGTCATGGAGCATATCGATATGGAGAAGTTGCGCCGAAGCTTGCCACGAGACGAGGACTCTTTCATCCCAGTACCTTCCGAGTTACGAGTTCCCCAACGACATTTCGAAAGTGGATTGAAATTGCAACATAGAATAAGGCCTCAACTCAGTGTTCAGTCGCCTCTGGCATTGGCTGGCAAAGAAGATATCGATCAAGATGAGCTTGCGGGTCCACCAGCCGCAGCAGTCCATCCAGCGATCAGCAGGCATTATGTTTCCCTAGCAAAGCAATTGTCTGCTTTTGATCGATCAACTTGCGAAAGCATGGCCTGGAGTCAAAAATATGCGCCCGTTTCTGCAGTACAGGTTTTGCAGAGGGGCACGGACGCGGCCTATATCAGAGACTGGCTCGAAGCAATGAAGGTGCAATCAGTCGAAAAGAGTAGCAGCGATAGTGCAGGGGAACGGACTAAAGCAAATGGAGACGGGGTACCGAAAAAGAAGCGGAAGAAGAATAAGGTGGATGATTTCATTGTTGACACGGATGAAGAAGAGAGCGAGTTGGAGGAGATTGCTGAAGAGGGCGACGACGAAGCGGACAGCGGCGCTGAATCCTGGCAAGCCAAGAAGTCGGTCGCTCGATCTATCAACACGAAATCAAAAGAAGGCGGAAAGCTAAGAAACACAATTGTGCTTAGTGGGCCGCATGGCTGTGGGAAAACGGCCGCCGTATACGCGGTAGCCAAAGAGCTTGACTTTGAGGTGTTTGAAATTAACCCCGGCAGCAGGCGTTCAGGCAAAGACATTTTAGACCGAATTGGCGATATGACAAGGAATCATCTCGTACAACACCACCGAGCTCAGGCAGCCCCAATTGGAGCCGGCGATTCGAGCGACATGACGGCAGGCAGTGAGTCGAGGCCCAGTCAGCAACAAGGCATCATGACCTCCTTCTTCAAGGCAAAGACGGCAAAGACGGGCAAGCCAGGAAGCAAAGCGAAAAGCAAGCAGCAGTCCACAAAACCAACTGCAAGTCCCAGGGGGCAAAAGCAGTCTTTGATTCTCATCGAAGAGGCCGACATTCTTTACGAGGAAGACAAACAATTATGGACAACTCTGATGGGCATGATCGACCAGTCCAGACGTCCGTTTGTCATAACCTGCAACGATGAGAGCCTCCTTCCGCTTGAAAGCCTGGACCTCCACGGCATCTTTCGCTTTGCGCCTCCCCCAACGGTGCCGGCCGTTGACCTGTGCATTCTCATTGCTGCCAACGAAGGGCATATCTTGTGCAGAGGCGCAGTCGAAGCTCTCTACCAATCCAGACACTGCGATTTAAGAGCCACGATCTGTGACCTCAATTTCTGGTGTCAAATCGGGGTCGGCGATCGCAGGGGGGGATTCGACTGGTTCTACTCCCGCTGGCCAAAGGGTTGTGATTTGGACGAGCGAGGCAATGTCGTGAGAGTCCTCAGTCAGGATACCTACCAACACGGCATGGGCTGGATTGGAAGAGACGCCGTTCTGTCCGAACGCAGCGGGCTCGAAACAGAGAGGGAGGTGCTGCAGCAACTATGGAACTTTTGGCACGTAGACCTAGGCGACTGGTGTCGATCTCAGCCATTGTACATGCGTGCGCTCGAAAGGGTTATACATAGAGCGTCCGGGCGATCTGACGACAAGCACAAGAAAGTGGCGGCACTCGAGGCCTGGGATGAATTTTGCACGGCACAGAGTGACGCGGACCTGCTATCTGACGGCATTTTCGCGGAGCACCTCAAGGAGAAGCTGGATCCCTCTCTCCCCGAAACGTCCACCCGCGCAAGAGAGGACTATATCATTGGGAGAAACTTGCTGGACGCACAGGAGGCATTTTCTCACACAACAAACAGCCAGTCCATATCACTCGCACTGAAATCCGCGGCCCGAGAACAGCTCTCTTCAGCATCGCAGAGGATTCTTAAGGTCCGTGACGGCGACCGATCGAGGCTGCACTGCCCGCCTCTAGATGAGCCCACGGCTGTTGCAAAACTGGATGCGTCGTTACGCCAACGCTCCCAAGACATGACCAGACTGGACATTTCGTACGCATTCGACCCCATTGCCGTTGCACCCAAATCACAGGTGACGTCCCACCTCGAGCCTTCCGTCTTTGACCGCACCATGCCTGTCATCGTAGTAGATGTCGCACCGTGGATTCGCGGCATCATAGCCTTTGAGGAGCAGTTGATGCAGGAGCGGCGAAAGCTGAATAGTCTTCTCGGCGGAGGAACGCGAAAGCGCATGCGCAACACGAGGAGCGCGTACTCGGCGCTTGAGGGCGGCGAGCGGCGAAGAACTCGCAAGGACCGTTATTTTGGGGAGGCTCTCACGACGAGTCTGGTTATGCGTACGGGGGGTCGTCATGATTGGCAAGAGGCCGTTGCGGAATTGATGAGGGAGGGCAGCGCGGCAGGGGGGGAGGGAGAGGGGGAGTAGGCGAGTTCATCTGTCGTCAGGGGCCTGGCCGCAATAACAAAAACGATATGAGACTGTCTTTCTTTCTTTGGGTATTCTTGTTGAGGTTCTTAGGTCTGCATGGATGCGTTTAGGTAGGTGTTTTGGGAGGGGTTCACAACGCAGTGATACATGGAACTGATGTGAGATTTCGGGGGTGTGGTGGGGAGAGAGGATGATTTATGAGCCATCGTTCTGTGGCTTATGTGTTTTTTACGAATACGGATTCATACTACCGCACACATACGCGTACGTATGTACTACACTGCATGCATTTGCGTACGTATAATTCATCTTTGTTTTGCAATACTTAGTCTGCAATTTCATATGTTTTCACATTGCTACGCGCTATGCGCCACGCGGCAGAAAGACTCTATTCCATCCACGACCCATTCCGAGGCAGTCCGACAAAGAGATCTCAATCCTCGATGAGATATCAATCGTGATGGGGGACAGTCCGAGAGCAAGCCAGTACCTATTCTCGATCACCTATCTGTACGTCGTGGGCCGACCGTGTCTCTCCCCCCGCTGCATTTGCTTCTGCTGCTGCTGTGCCTCCAGCCCACGGATCTGATCGCGCGAACACGCCAATGCCTCTATTCTGCTTCCCTGATGAACATGGTGTTTCTCTGCAGAACGGTACCCAGGCATGCCTCTTTCCCCCGCCCGCTCCTCTCGTTTCGGTTTCGGTTTCGGTTCCCGTGCCGCTTCTGTAGTGATTCTCCTCACTGACACCAGTTCAACATCTGGATACGCTCTCCTCGGCGGTTCACAAGCCCCTCTCTTCCCTCTCAGTAAACCCCCATCCTCCCTCTTCAAAGCAGAGACTGAGCACTCCAAGTCTCGTCCTCGAATGGGTCCCCTCCTGCCAGTGACGATGTCTCCGGATGAATGCCCACCGTGAGGGATCTTCTGCGTCTCCTCTACGAGAGGTAGACTCCCGCTGCTATTCCCGCTTGATGATATATTCTTTGGCGCGTGCTCCCCACCCATCCGCCTCTCTCGGTATGTCCTGCCGTTGGTGTCCCTGTCCCTATCCCTGTCCCTGTTTCTGTCTCTGTCTCTGTCTCTGTCCCTCCCCCAGCTCTGTGCGTTGTCGTGTACGGCATCGGCATCCTTGGGCAATACCTTGTGCGCTACGACGGCCGCGACACCTATCCCGAGCAGCAGGCCTGCGGAGTCTTTGAGAAGATCTCTTTTGCGCTGCTGCTGCTGCTGCTGCTTGTCGTGTTGCTCTGGGGGGCCATGAGAGCTGCGGGAGCTGCGAGAGCTGCGAGAGCTGCTGCTGAGTCTAGTTCGGGAGGGGGAACCGGCGCGCGAGGCCATGTATTTTTGGGCCTGGGAGGCGGACCGAGGGCGGGAGGGAGACGGGGATCTCGTCATGGCTGTGTAGGTAGGTGTGTGCCTGCTTCTTCGCTTCTTCTAGGACGGGACACGAAGAGAATAGGTAGGTACAGGTGCTGGGACTCTAGCTGACAATGTTTGGCCAGCGTGCTGATTGTGTGTGTTGGTGGTTCAGGGGGGTTGGTCCCGATACCTACGCCATAACTCAGGAGTTCTTCATGCCGAGCAGCAGCGTTTCCAGAAAAGAAGAAGAAGATGTCGGAAAAAAGGCAACGACTGGGAAGGTGTGTTTTGGATATTGGGGAACGACGGGCCGCGCTATGCAGACATGCGATCGATGGTGAATGTCATGCTCCTTTTTGGTCTGGGGCATTGAAAGTCATGGTTGATGATAATACGAAAAGACGAAACATGCTTTGCTGTAACAATGCAAGGAACCTGGGGGGACGGTAGCACATGGATATAGCCTCTTCTATGTATTGGAAATCGAAGAAGACTAGGGAGGTTGACCACTGACGGGGGAGTGACATGGAGGAAGAATCTACAAATTTCGTCATCAGAAGCAAAATATAGCTCGACTAAGGCTTCCTTGTATTGATGCCTCAACGAGTCACGAGCGACCGGGGAAAACAGCGCGGCGAGATGTGATGACTCGGGTCGCAACCCATAGCACAACTCACACACACACATACCTACATACGCGATGGATGAAGCTCGCCTCTCTTTCTTGCCGTGGACGACTTGTAACTTGTAAGTTGCATAGCTGTCGATTCAAGCAACGTCGCCTTGCCCTGGCGATGCAGGCGTGATACGGACGAACCAAACAGGAAGAACAACTATGCGTTGGCTGTGGCTCTGCGGCACGCCGCACTGCACCGCCTCGAGGTTCTCGAAGGAACTGACGAAACAAGCTTCTTGACGCAAAGGGTATTCTGACCGCGCCTCGCTTGAAGCAAAGGATTGGAGTTTCCGCCTTTTTCATGCAACATGCGGATATGTGGGCTACCTGCGGCTAGGGTACCTACCGGGTACCTTGTATATCGCCGTTTTTGTACCTAATTCGAGGTATTCATTTGTCTTGCGGCACTGTCAATTGGCATCTCAATTTTTTTTTTCGTCTCTTCCCCTCGGACATCTCCCATGATGCCATAAAGCTGCAGTCATTTTGCCTGAATCGTATTGCCAGTCGCAACCTTTTTTTTGCTGGCATAATCAGAATGAGGCATTTCTTTGCAATTGAGTTCACCGGTGACCGGTCACGACTCTTGCAACGTGTGTTGCTTTCTGGTGGGGTTGCCCATTTGCGTGTGCTTCTCATTTTTCTTTTTGGGTATCTTCCCTTGAGTTGGCCAAGGAATACATAGGTAAATTCTTGTCTACACAGTACTCCGTAGATAGAATAGGGAATCAGAAGACAACGGCCATATGTGACAAATCGCCGACGCGGCATACGCATACGTACCGTACCTACTGCGCACGACCCTGCATGGCGAGACAAAAAGACAGGTGACAGCCTCCCATTCGTAGGCGAAAGAACACATACACCACCAGGTCAACTCATCGAGCCATCCAATGTCAGTACATGCACACCGGCAGCAGAAGAGTTGTTCAGCAAGCCCGCCGCCCACTCGCCCGCCGCCACAAGCATCGCCTTTCCGCGTGTGTTTATTCATGGCATATCCCGGATTCGTAGCGCTCTCGCCAACGACGGAAAAGCATGCCTCGGCGTCCTGGTTAATGGACAACACATGCTTCAAAGAAAGCAAGCCACTCATAGTTCTGCAAGCTGACACGCCGAGCATTGGTTGGAGGTAAAGCAGGGCGTCCTGATATCCAGAGCCGTCGATGACAAGATCAAATAACCAGCATAATAATTTCATATCTCCTGGCTGAGTGACTGCACTGCCATAGTCTCGAGGTCAGCTTTCGATAGCGATTGCTTTCGAGAGGTTTTGGTAGTTGGGGCGTGGTGTAACAAAGAAGAAAATCTGACGAAGCAGACATCTTCAACTCGTACGTTCCTTCGTTGCTCCCTCTGTGCTCAACTTTGAGTCGTTGACGCGGCAACTAAATTCCTTTGGAGCTTCATGCTAGTATGTACCTATTGTGAGTATGTATGCGGGGGTCATCAATGATCCAAGACAAATGATCTAGACAACCCACCAGGGAGCTTTCATCTTAGGTATGTAGTTATTGATCTTCCTCATGAACACAGACAAAGGGAAGACAAGAACAGCATAGGTAGTTTTCTCGATGCATTGCTCTCTCCCACGCCGTGTGTGAGTCTGTGTGGACGTCACGCTCATCAGCAAGAAACAAGTGACTCGTTGCAACTGATGAAGACCATGATTCATCGTGTTTTCCTTGTACTCGAGGAGAAAGTGATGAAAGATTCATGATGTCTTGTCTCCATGCCCTTTGCAGACAAGAGTGTGGCTCGGCGGTCTTCGCGAACCGCATGACTCCAACATGCTCGAAACACGAGACACTCCAACATAAACGCTGAAGGCGCTTTGGCACGCATAAAGGTCTACCATGGTCCATAAACCTCGAAAAGCCGTTCGGAATAGGTGAGAGATGAGCACAGAGATAGCCTAATAAAGGGCCAAAGGGGGAGAGAAGGATGCGCCGGAAAGATTGACTGCTTGTGACGTGAATATCTTCAAATCGAGGCGTTATAAGATTGGCGAAGCCTCTGTCAGGGACGTCGCCTACCCGAGCCCCGAAGCCATGGTGATGGTGACCCTGGATCTTGAAACAGGCCGGCATTCCGCAGTCAAGTAGGACCGAACAGACCATTTTTGACAATAGGTAGGGAAGGCCAGGCGACTCGTCTGTATGTAGGCCTCGTTAAGCCAACCAGGGACGTTCCAAACGTCCACCTAAAACAAATCTGCCTCGTCCCCGTGGCCGCAAACAGAAGACGATGTTGAGCTTCGACCTAAGATCAGCCAGCCGCCTGCTGTCTGGCTTCCTTCTTCCTTCCTTACATGGTCTAGCCACCCGGAGTCGTGTGCACTGACGCACCAGACATGTTTGAAGCGTTACGATCGTCACTCGCCACTTGCGACGGCATCAAAAGCAATGCATTCTGCGCAGGAAAAGGCTACTGGCAGGAAGAAGCGGTCCGTTGTTTGATTCTCGAGGCAGCAAGAAAGGCGTAAGACGGGGTTTTTTTCCCTTCTCACAAGGCCATCCTAGGCCAGTCCGGGTGAGCTTTGACGGCAATGGCGACAAAAAGTGTGGCTGGCGGGGACAAGTGGTGCAAAACGGGCGTGTACGAGTTGGTGTGTGAATGGACCAAGTTTGACATTATGGAATGTCGCAGTCATCATTCGCCATCCCATTCAACATTGAACAACTCGCAAACTCTGACATCCCAACAAGAGCATGCCAATTATCGTGAGGCTGGAGTAGGAAGCCACCAAGGATGGCGAATTCGGAATGGGTCGTACTCACTACGCCCCTACCTGCTCCGTAGTCCGTAGTTGACTCCGTACAAAAAGCAAGTCGACCACCAGATTAACCCGACGTCCCCGTCACACTGTTTCTTGCTTGCGGATCCTTGGGGACCACCAAGTACATGTAGAGGTAGGTATGTACTCCGTATGTACTCCGTAGAGCGCTTGAAGTTGAACACCACCAATGATTCACCATCGGGCTCTGCTGGCATGCAAAGAGAGCTGTATGCATGCACACAGCATCGTGCGAATGTCATGGCTCACAACAACCCTCAATCAGCCGACTCGTTTGCTTTCGTCGTACTGGAGGACAGGCAAGATGAGTGAATACTATGTACTGTACCTACCTAGCCTTAGGTACGTGTGCCGCCTCATTCGGCGATCGCGGCATGTACATTGTATGTAGAGTCTGGTTTGGGGCTCTGCTTCTATTTTGGCGTGCCCCGGCCCCCTGGTACAGCCGTCCTTTGCACTATACACGTACATAATAGCATTGAGCCTCTGGCCCTCTGATGAGGGTGATGACACTGATGAGGTCAATGTTTCTTTTGTTGGAAACCCGCCGAGGCTGGTCAGAGTCTACTCCGTACGGGGCAGGAATCGAGCCTTCGCCCTTTTTTTCGGCAAGGGGAGGATCTCCAGCCTTCATGTGACACAACAAGCCACATCAAGAAGTCATCGGTGCCGATTGAGCTGAGAGCCTGAGCCTCTTATTTCCACCGAAGCAGCTTGTGGGGTTCATCCGCAGAGGAACAAGGTCACCGACTCACCATGCTGCGAAGGACCAGCCTATCTGCATCTTCCTTGTCGATTCTCGCCAAAAAGGGGCGAATCTGCGAGTAGGTGAATGGCCAATGAGGCCGGTAGACAGTGTAGGTAGGTGGGATCGATTGAGCACGAAAGCGCCCTTTTAGACCCAGTGATGCATCATCATCATACAGCCATCTCACCGACCTTCGGGACAGAGACGACGTCTTCCCTCGCTTTGTTGATGTCAGAGAACCACAGACAGCAGGTGGTAGCTTGTGGACCCATCAGTTGCAAGGTGGCACTTCCTCGTCAATTCGCTCCCAAACAACTCCGTAAGCCGCGATCTGCAATCCGCTACCCGTAGCCGGCCTGAAACAAACAGCCTCACAAACAGGAAGAAAGAATGAAAGCGGTGACAAAGGCCAAGAAAAGAGAAAGGAGACAGCAAAGACACCAAGGATATTAATCGACTTGTGCTTGCCGCCACGCCGAGCCGCGCGTCGAATATCAAATTATCAATGCAACGTTTGACTATGTAGTTGCAATACGGCCTTTCTGTCGTGTTCAAATGTGCAGCAACTGCAAGGCTTGGTCGGCTGAATAGGACGGGGCGCCACGTCAGAAACGTGACGGATGAGATTGAGGACAAGAGTCGGCGAGCCAACCTTGATCAGCCTGGACGCATCCAAGGCCCATTGATACTTTTCAATCCTGAGCTGGAGCATGCGTCAATTCTGCACCATCCAGCATGATTAGGCGCTGGCCTCACCGTCACTGACACAGGGCTGTACTCATTGCCAGCAATTTGGCCAACCGTGTTTCCTTCGACTGGGGGACCGAGGAACCGGGGGAACTCGCCAGTGACATGTTGCGTTCGTACGGGCGAGGCGGATCCTGGACCCAACTTATTCGATGCCTTGCAAATGGTCACCTTGCCAGCCGCGTCGATATTGGCACTTCGCAGCGGAACAGACTTGTTGATGCTGGACAGCAAGGGAAGTGGACGGAAATAGAAATCTTCCATCCTGAGTCCTGACCCGTTGGCAATACATACATATGTACATGGGTACATACATACCTCCCTTTGATTTCTGATCTTCCCACAGCTTTGCTGACAGCGCTGACGGCTCGCCGCTCGAGTGTCATGTTACATGTAGGTATGTACATACATACATACCTACGTGGACGCATACGTACTTCCTCGGCCTTTGACGTTGATTATACGCAGCACGACTTGCCCTCTACAATGGTCAATGCAAAGTCTGGTAGTGGAAAATGATCCGATGATCTCTTGCGTTTTGCGTCTCGCCATGGGCGTGCTCTTGTTCGGCGATGATTCCTTCTCAGTAGGCAGTCAGGAAATTTTGCACGAAGCCACTACACACGCAACGCAGTAGACTGTAGTACAACAAGGACAGGTGGTGTTAGCTCCCGCCCAACACATCCTGTAATGTAGTAACAAACGGGCTGTGCAAAGACGTGTTTTGGTCCTTCGCACATGCATATACATATACCTACACATCAATTTCGTTGAATCGCCGTCGAAGTGAGCACATGTGATGCTCCGTATAGAACAAGGCCCATCAGTGCCATCAGTGCCATCAGTGCCATCAGTGCCATCAGTGCCATCAGTGCCATCAGTGCCATCAGTGCCATCAGTGCCATCAGTGCCATCAGTGCCATCAGTGCCATCAGTGCCATCAGTGATCACCCTGCCTGTCTAGGTATCAGCAAGAACTGGACACGCTGCCATAACGGGATCGCTCAGATGGTTCGATATTCGTGCGTATGATTTTCGACTGTACGCTCGTCCTGTGCATTGAAAGCGAGACAGCATTTTGAGCCGGCTGGGGGGTAACATGCTGGACCAAGCCTGTCCAACAGCTTTCACTTGATCGTCGGTATCTATGTAGAAGACATATAACATAGACTCGCTTTTCAGTGCTCTTTCAATAAGTCAAGACTCGATCATACCAATCCGATCATAATCAGAACGAACATTGGCACTGCAGTAATAAGCGACCATGCATGTGATCTCGGAGCCAGCTTGCGTCCAATTGGGAGAAGGAAAAGCGAATGGGTAACTTAGGTACCTCAGGTACTCCGTACTTAAACCCCGTTCCGAATCAGTGGAGCCAAGACATCCTGATTCCTGCATCGCAACAACGAGGGTCATGTTCCGTCCCGTGCTCTTCTTGTTCGCAATCAACGAAGAACCGTATTACTGCAACTGATTTTAACTATGTACCTAGAAAGGACATGCCAGAGCAAGCCACTCTCATCTTTACCGCGGTACATCCCCTGGATTTTGGCGTTCCCTCGAATATAGCAGTACATACGCGTACGAATACTCTGCGAAGCCGATGAGGCCACTGCAAACGAACGGCGCTGTGGACTTGGCTGCGCTGAAATCGGTAAATACTAAAGTGGCCCATGTTTGGTCGTGTCTGATGTTGGTGTGATCACTGATTGGTAGGTATGGCCTGCAGGGGGAGTCAGAGATAAAAAACCATGACCACCATCACATCAGTGTGTACGGTATCACCTGGTTCCTTTGTAACCCAGGGGAACATACCGAGTAATTGACACACCCATCACTTTAGCTTCGCTTAGCCAGGAATTTGCGCTTCTGATACCTACCACCAGGTTCAAGTGGATCGAGCCCTTTGAATGAAAGGCTACCTGGTATCAGTTTAGTAATGAAGTGCACATTTGCTTCGGTAGGTACTAAAAATCAGGTGTATTGCTTGGTGGCTCTTGTTGCCTGTCCAGTGTCCGCACTGATGCCCCCGTCGGTCCTGTAAGTACTACCTAGGTATTGATGAACAGGGGCGGCAGCACGGCGCCGCTGACAACGCCAGCTCCCTCTGGATTTCGTTGCACACCGGCCCAGTGCTATTACTGTCGCAAATTGCAATCGATGTGGTACTTGAATCCAGACATCAGGACTCGGAATCATCACTCCATCACCAG
The DNA here is from genome assembly GCA_029405325.1 of Claviceps purpurea. NCBI lineage: Eukaryota > Fungi > Ascomycota > Sordariomycetes > Hypocreales > Clavicipitaceae > Claviceps > Claviceps purpurea. Next base: position 2,734,977 of record CM055782.1, on the reverse strand, counting down.
GTACGGACTCACGGAGTAGCTGGCCAAAACGTGCCCCATATTTTGCCCTTGCTCAGGTTTGCAGGGGCCACCGGGCTCAAGTCAAAAACAAGACGCAATTTTCTTGAGAATGTGACTTGGTTGAAGTCATGATTCGTAGTCCACTTTCACAGATCAATGATTCTGGACTATGCATCCGTGCTTGGGCTGCCTAAGCCCCAAGTTCCAGCTGGATTATGCTCCATAAAGTCCGTATTAATAAACTGGAACAATTAATACCTATGTACGGAGTAGGTACACATGCGTTGTCAGATGGAGCCAGAGCAAAGACGGCGGACGCGAAGTCTGTGGTAGGTCTGTGTTGTAGCGATGTCCGCACCAACAAAATATGGATCGTCTGCAGCGGTTTGAGCCAGTTCGAAGCATCACTCAGATTGCAGATAGAGGCACCTGACTCCGACTGAGTACTCCGTAGGCACGTATGTACAGTATGTAGCTTGGATCATGTGCAACTCGGGTTGCAAGCATGGTGCCATGTTGACGCTTTGAGTGTCTGCGGTAGGACGTCAGACACGCCAGCCGAGGATGGCTCCTTGTGGAACCACGACGGGCGGAATTGGCAATCGCATTAATTAGTGCAAGAAGGCAGTCATGGACTCATGGCCCATGGGCCAACGGCTCAGGGGGTCTTCGATGTCTTGAATCTGATGGAAGCTCTTTCACATCACAGATGTGTCATGCTGCTGCGAATGCGCCATGCAAGACTCAACACTACGCCTCTATTGCAGTATTCCGGCTTGGCTTGCTGCAAATTGGACCATGACGAACAAAGATCACTGATAAGACGAAATATGCGTCAAAATAGCACGCTGCCAAAGTCTTATTAGCTTTTGTTGGCTGCCTCCTCGACCTTCGAAGTGGTTCTCTAGCGCGAGTCGTGAGAGAAAAGCACAGCCATGTTCTCAGCTTGCCAGGGACCCACAAAAGACGACGGGCGCTGACGAGTGTTGACTCTTGAGTCTTGAGACTGCCAAACCGCATGAGTCCGGGCGGCCCAGGAGGCGTTGCACTTTGTGCGTTGGGTCACGGTGGACATGCCGCTCTCCGACAAACTATACCTCATTGAAAAAGTTGTCCTTTATTACGTGGACTTTTATCCAATAGCCTACCTACGCCCTTCGACTGTGTCTGAGAGAAAGCCGTGCTCAGCCAACAAGGGGGCTTGGCTACGGGTCCGCTTCTTGCAACACCAAGCTAACCTTGGGGCACATTTGGTATTGGCACTAAAAAGTCTGATTATCATGAGGAATGCGGCCCCAGCGGTGGCTCGTCACCTAAAGAACAGAGTATTACCCGGTGTTTTCAGGTATCATGATCCCAAAGGGCCCAAAAGTAAGGGAGCACTCCGGATTTCGTACGCCGTGGTGAAACTCCTTTCTGATTCTTGAGTTGTATGTAGTCTGTAGAAGAAGGGCAATAACTGTAGGGAGTGCGCCCGCGTCATGCAAAATTGAAGCTAATGTCGGAAAGGGGATATTGGTAGGCGAACAAGACTTCTTCTTGCTGTTCTCTCCATGGCGGGCCGCGAATGCTTCCAGAGATGCAAGATGCCAGTCAGCGCTCGCTTTTCATTGTCTATTTGTACGGAGTATGCGAAGGGCAACTCACTTCGTCACGACGGAATAATCCCACCTTCACTTGCCCTAGCTGCCCCCGTAATACTGCGTTTGGTCCAAGAGCGCCGTTCGTAACTACCTACCTATCATACCACTATTCGCATTTGCCATTTGTGCATGGAAAGGTGGTCGGCAGAAAGTCGTAGGTAGTTGTTGGATAGCATCATACTCCGTGAGTCCGTAGAGTCCATCTGCGCCCTGCTTCTCGTGTGGTGTATGCGGAGTACCTTTCGTGTTAAACTTAGCACACCTCTGCCTCTGCCTCTGTCTCCGCCTTCTCTCATTTGCAGGAAAGCCCCACGCGCGCCTGGAGAGCGCCTTCCTTCTGCCAAAAGCCAGCCCACTGGTGCAGTGCGGGTTGGTACCCAGAAGGTAATTAGGTACCTATGCAGTCATAGGTTGGCCGGTAGATTTCTGGGTCGTGCCTGATGAAATGGGCTGCAGCGCCGGTACACATCTCACTTCAGACTCATTCCTTCTTTCATTCACATTATCCTCTTCTTCCCACACACCCCCCCTTCCCCAAGACCCATGCACACCCCGAAAGAGCTCTCGCTGATTGACCCGGTAGTCAGAAAACAAATTCAGCGGGCAATGGCCTCGGCTTGGCGCCTTGTGGCCAACCACAGCCTCGTTTGAACCTTGAATTCGGTCCATCCCTCCACCATACCACCACTTACGCCGAGACCGTCGTCTATCGCCCTCTGTCACTCATATCAGCCGAACAAGGTCTCTTTGGTTTCCAGGGCCGCCTCGGATCTTTCTGCCCTTTTTGTTTCTCATAAAAAAATGGGCGGATTTTGATGAGCGTCCGAGGGCAGTTGGGGAGCCCGGCTCTCGTACTTGTTTATATTTCCTCCACTTTGAGAGTTCGCAAAGACGGAAAGAGGAGGGGGGTGTTCGCAGAAGCCGCACTTACACGGGAAACGTTGGCAATACCACGATCAATACACTTTTTGAGCTCGCGCTCGCTGACGGCTCCGTCTTGTTTCTTCGATCGTGTTCGTCTTCTTCAGCGCCTTGAGGCATCTTCTTCTTTTCTTCTTCTCCATCTTCTTCTTCCTGTCAACTCCAGGTTCTTGCGTCTTTACACGTTCATCTAGGAATGCCGTCCCTTTTCCTCACCACAAATCTGCCCCCCCGGTGTCGTCGACAACGCCAACCTCGAACCTCACCTTTCTGAGACTTAGAACCTCTTGGTCAATGTTATATGACTGCCCGTTTCTCCTCATGTCTGCCAAGATATCTTCTCCGACGCCATTTCTGCCCGCATTGCCACCATTACTCCTCAACCGTGGAAGGAGCTTGGCATCTGGTCTTAGCCTGCCCAAATCACTATCCCGGGTTTTTACCTCGACGAATTTAGGCAACGGGCTTAGGACACCACCGGTCGACCAGAGAAGCGCTACATATACATGTCAACCCGCTATGACCTACAATGGTCAATACCATCTTTGCAATACGTCACCTCCTCAGTCGAACTTTCTGAAACCCGTAATGGACGATGTCCGAACCGCTCAGCAGTACCGCTACCCGTCCCAACAAATCCAGTCACAGTATAAGGATGACCACTATTCCACTTCGGCCCAATCCGCGCAAGCAGGACTTCATGCTAGCGACCCAGTCACTCCAGCTTCGGATCACCATGACGTTGCCCAGATGAATTCTAAGAGTGGGCCAGAAACCTTGATATATCATAGTCTCCAAATACCGAAATGCATCAGCTCTACTGGTGGCAACCTCTCGGACTTTGCTGCCCAGGTCAGTCAATTCCGTCCAGACATTGGCCTTGAAGTCCATATACTAACGGTACGTTGCGCATGCCAGATGACGTGCCTGTTCTGGTTCGAATCGGTCGATGATTTAAAAATGGCCGAAAGCATTCGATCAACTAAGAGCCCGTCAATCTCACAGCTGCCAGCTTTGGCCAGACCGCACGAGCAGTTTCAAAAATGGGCGCACAAGGTGCTCTCCACTACACAAGTTACGCAGAATGTGATTTTCTTGGCATTGCTCTTTATCTATCGCTTGAGACTATCAACACCGCAGATTAAGGGACGAGCTGGAAGCGAGTATCGACTGCTTACAGTGGCTTTGATGCTCGGAAACAAATGTAAGCAACAATGGAAAGTCACACAGGCTGGTTAGCGTAACGTCCATCTAACATGAAGGGGCCTACTCCTGACAGTTCTTGATGATAACACCTATACCAACAAGACCTGGGCTGAAGTATCGTGTTTCGCCGTTCAGGAGATCCATGTCATGGAAGTGGAATTCCTCAGCAACATGAGATACAACTTACTGGCTTCGAAAGATGAGTGGGAGCAGTGGATTGCCAAGCTCTCCAACTTTCATGAGTACTATGATCGGGCTTCAAAACTGACGGCATCACCTATCATGAAGCTTTCACCCACGCACAGAACCGTGCACTCGTCCGCGCCATCCCCTACCACGAGCGGCCTTCCATCCTACATCTCCTCTTCAATAAACACAAGCCTTTCGCCTAGTTCCCGAGACAGACAGAGCGGATATGTCTTTTCTGCAAATACAACATCTCCACTGGCTCGCAAATTTTCGATTTCTCGGAAGCGCAGCCCCGAAGTGGATCTGACGGAACATCCAGCAAAGCGTCATGTTCAGTCCGCGCATGCCCCCCTGGATTTAGGAACCGATTCGATTGCCAGGCTGCACAACGCGTCTCTCGAAAAGAGCATATTGCCAGTGCCGCACCTCAGGCTCGTGGCAAATCAACAAGCATCAAGTGGGGGCGTCTTCACGAGTTTAGATGGCCCAGGCTCACAGCAAATGGTTTCGCTTCCTCCGCTTCAGTCCGGTACTCGAGCCATGTCTACAGTGTATCAGCCAAGTTCTAGTGCCGGTGGAATGCAGCAGCCCACTTCTACGGCTCCTATAGGTACATCAGCTTCAACGCCAGGCTCGATTCCACAAGCATCAGCAGGGTCCTATTCGATGGCTACTTTGCCAACACAGGCGGCCATGGGCTATGGGGTTTCGACGAAGCATCATAGTCCTGGAAGGCTACTGGTCAATTATGGGACGTCACCTCTCGTTGACTCATTTGCACCAGGATCCGCCACACACACACCCGGGACTCTCACACCGATCTCCAATTCTCCAAGCGTTTACTTGCAACACAGAGCCAGTCCTTACAAGCCTATCCGCCACGTCAATCGTCTCTTGTATCCTCCCCCATCCGCATCTCTGGACCAGTATCACATGTCGGCCCCGGTTCACCCAAATCAGATGCACTACCAACCAATCGGGCGTCGACATGACCTTCGAACTGGCATCGTGCCGGAGTTTTTGTTGTACAATCGGAACGATCAACAGCACTTGCCACCTCAAAGCATGTCACACTACTCATCCTAGTAGGAAAGATGGCATCGTTGTCTTTCATCTCGTGAGTTTTGTGCGTCAAAACGGATCAATTGATCGGGACGAGGCCGTTTTGCTTTGCCAAGCATGGCGTCGTGATGCCCTGCTATTTTCGATTTTGACTCGGGTCATGGGCTGCAACTGTGCTATGAATCTTAACATGACTTCTAATTAGCTCAATGTTTTTTACGACTGAATTTAGGGCCTGCATCATATTATCTGGCGTGGGAAGGGCATGGTTTGGGGTTCGGCTGGCATAGATATTGGCGTTGCAGGAGCAATGGTTTCTTGACTTTTGGGGGGGTTGCTTACCAACACCTGTACTTTTACAAGGATATCCAGAAACAGTTGTGCATACGGTTTGGAGTACTCGAAAACTTTTTTTGTTTCATCCTTCTAAAATGAACAAAACCTTCCTCGTTGACGTGATCATCGCTGAAGCATAATTCCAAAACACCGACATAGTTCGCGTAAAGCATAAATAGGTCTCAAATGTATGTATACATGCCTGGCAATCCACGAACGGGTATCCCTGCTGGGCGCCGTAACTTTTGAACTTTTTAAGTGAAATATAGGTACCTACCTAGGTACTTAACTTTTTGTACTTTTCTCCTGACGGCGCGGACTACCTAATATGTAGCCGGCATTCTCCGGCCTTCCAAGTTGCAACGACCTTTTATAAGTTACATATAGGTACTCTGTGCTTCGTAGAAGTCAGTGACATTAATTTGGCGGAATGATCATGAATCCTGTGAGAGACATGAAGATGGTTCTGAGAACAGTATACCTACCTAGGTAGTAGGTACATACGAGATTAGCACGATATACATATGCATATCATATCTACCTACGTATCTAGGTACATAGGTAACTAAGGTAGGTACCTGCCGAGGATGAAGGGGACCGTCCGAGGGGCAACCAGCCATCAGCCAACCACATGCTGTCGTTCGGACTCGTTCCGCACAGAACAACCGCCAGGCTCCAGCAAGCAAAAAGCGGCCGGGATGTCGTCCATGTAGGTACGGAGTACATGTACATATTCCATCATTGTGCGCTTTGTTATGTTATCCTTTTTGGACTTTGACATCTCCCTTGACCTGACGCCCACGACCACTGGTCCGCAGCGAATCGCCTGAAGCTTGGCCAGACACTCGCTTCAGCCTTTAATTGTTCTTCGTCCTATACCTACGGCGTTACTACATTTGCTTGGGTCACCAAGCGTCGATCGCATACTGCCCCCCGCGGGACACGAACGGCAAGAGACCGAAGATTCGAACTACTGAGAACAGAGAAAGCGTCCTAATACTCGAAATCAGCGTGTTGTGATTTTAATACTTGACATCTCGAGCGGAGGAAGAAGCGGATTTCATTACCCCTCTGGACCTGCTCGGATCATCGGCCTTGCCGCTTTGCACGAAACTACGAATCTGGCCGAGCTTCCGTATCTTGCGCCCCGAGCTTCCACTGAGCACATCGCACGAAGTCTCTTTACGTTGTTTTGTGACAGGCTGATCCAAAAGGATAGTCGCGCGCTTTTCACTACTTTCATCCGGCGCCTGAATTCAATCGACGACATAGAGGCACGACCTCGTATTATCAAACAAGACTCGTGAATATCCGCCGGCGACAATTCGAGGAGTGGTGTCAGTTGGCCATCGAACGAATCGACTATCTTTGTGCAGATATTGTTCAAAAAAGAGAGACAACCCCCCATTCGGAGCCTGCCTCTCTGGCAGCATAGACACGGAATATTATCGGAAGACCCGACGGCGTCTGCATGTCCGATATTAAATCTACGAATATCTCACGTATATACCTCACGGTCTAATACGCAACGATGTCAGGCTTCGGAGACTTCACCTCCATTTGCGAAAATGCGCCGCTCCCCCTGTGCGCAAACGTTGGCCCTACACTAGCAGCGACGAACCACGTAGGAATCGAGCCGAACTGCTATGCTCGCAACATTGCGCTGGCCAATACGGTCATCTTTGAGGGCGCTGCCTCTGCTATGCATATTGTGGCACTGGTCATGACGATTGTGATGATTCTCCATGTGCGGAGCAAGTTTACGGCTGTGGGGCGCAAGGAGATTCTGTCCTTCTTCTACCTCTACATGCTGTTGACGTTCATCTCGTTGATCGTTGATGCAGGGGTCGTTCCACCCGCGAGTGGTCCATTTCCGTATTTTGTCAGTATACAGAATGGGTTGAGCAGCGCGCTCATCACGTGTCTGCTTATCAACGGTTTTGTCGGATTCCAGCTCTACGAGGATGGCACGCCTTTATCTGTGTGGACGATGCGCATCTGCTCCATGGTGGCGTTTATCATTAGCTTTCTTGTTTCTCTGGCGACCTTCAAGGGATGGGCCGGTCTCCGCCCGACAAATACGGTGGGCTTGTTCGTTGTGCTCTACCTCGTCAACGCGATTGAGCTTTTCGTTTACGTGGGGATGCAGGTCCTTTTGGTGACGAGGACGTTGCACGATCGGTGGCCGCTGGGGGACATTGCCTTTGGCGTGTTCTTCTTCGTGGCGGGGCAAGTCATTCTCTATGCCTTTAGTAGCAAGATCTGTACGGCGGTGAGCCACTACCTGGATGGACTGTTTTTTGCCACGGTGTGCAATTTGCTTGGCGTCATGATGGTGTACAAGGTATGATGATCAATGCTGCTTCCTCCATGTTTGGCCTTTTTTGTTCTGTCCCCTTATCGGATCTTTGTGCTACGACCCCTGTTCGGAATTCTCGACAGCCAGAAGAGAAGAGGAAATCGAGTTCAGCTCATATATGGGTATTGCTTGCTAACTCCGCTCTGCAGTACTGGGACTCCATCACCAGAGAAGATTTAGAATTCTCCGTCGGCACCCGCATGAACAACTGGGAAGTCAAGGAACTCTTACCAGAGGACGACCGCCGAGCGACCATCTACGCCGAAGATTTGTACGGCCAGGCCAGTGGTTATGATTTGCAGCCCTCTCCTCCAGCACACCGTTACTCTGCGAAGTACTGAGCCGGAGGGTGTTGGCGTTGTTGATGCGCTATGGATATGTCAAGTTATGGAGGTCATGGAGTTCTTTAAGCCTGTTTCTCTCTTTGCTCTTCTTTCTATTCTTTCATTTTTTTTCAAGTTATCTTCTAGGTATTTGGGTTCCATCTAATGTTAGCAGGGTATCCGGCGTTTCGTGGTTCATTCAGCACGCGCGATCCTCTAACAAGCACCGATTTTATTACTCCAGAGAAGTAGCTGTACCTTACTACAGCATTGTGTGGGGTTTCATGATGTCTTTTGTCGCTCGTCATTCTTCCACAACGAGCCTTGTTCATGTGGGAGTTTCTGGTCCATCTTGTTTTCTTTTCTTGGTGCAGCTGGGATGGGGCAGCGGCCAAATCTGCATGAGCATGGCCTGGTGGCATGCATTATTCGCTATTAATACAGATGACAGTGAGCGTAAAGTAGGGATCGAACGGGTGGACGTACATCGTAGTCTTCAACGCTGCAAAGCGATGATCCGTAAATTAGTTAAAACATAGATTAATGTGATAGCGAGGCGTGCGTTACCCGAGACAGCGCTTACGACGATACTTTTTCTTCTCGAATCACGTCGTTATCAATGTACAGTAATAAAAAACGATTAAGAACAGCTCTGGATACATATAAGATGGCGATGCCGAACGACTTTTCTCTCCTGTGGTGTCCGTCCATTTGGCGTATGCCATGCTTCTCTTGCGCAGTCGCCAACACATTCATAGCTTTACGGTCCAATCTACTCCGCTTGGCAACGAGGTTGTTCATACATCATGATCATCCTTCCTTTTTTGCATAACCAGCTCATCTTTCCAAAAGAGGGACAGCAACGGCGCGTCGATGGAGGTGTACTAACCTACAATACCCATCACCTCACACCCAATGGAGGTGGCGTAACCGGTCGTTGTTGCTGGGAAATCGAGTTACTCCAACGTCCGCCAGCACAAAATTGGCCAACGGATGGCTGAAGTTGGGTGAGCAGTGAATCCATTGGAGTTGATGGCATCTTCTGACCGCCAAATGCTTTATTGGATGCATGGAAGCGGCAACTTTTTGGAAACCAACCAGATCCACTATACGTCGCAATGACGCACGCGGCACCATCATGCCGTCCCATGATCCGACGCGTCAAAGTCCTTGGAGTCGCTGATAATAAGGAACAGCCTTGGCGCTCACGGTTTATCGAGATTGAGCGATGTCGCTTTCAACGTTGCTCCTTTCAAGTCGCGTGGACATGTATGATGTACCGGTACAAGACGTCCAGGTGGCCTTCGATATCTGCGCAGAAGAAGGAACTTGGAAGGGGCCGTTGCGGCCCGCGGGTGACGTCACGCGTGTATGACCGACCTTTGCCACGCGACCCACCAATCCGTTACGCGAACCGCAATCATCGCGCGATCTCTGTACAATCCGAAATATACAAGGTACATACAACATACATACGTACAATACCTATGTATGTACTCCGTACATACCCGCGAATGCCATTATCACTGCATGTATACCTCAATGACAAGACTCATGAGAACTTCGTTGAGAGATGAAAATGGCTTACACCAAAGGACCTAGATCAGCTCGAGACATCTCGAAACAAAAGTCATAACCGCGGCTCGCCGCGGAAACCAATAGGTACTTTGTCGTGATTATAAATATACAAGTTACAACTATCCGCGCCGCACAACGCGATAACGTCGTTCTGGCTCCCAAATACCTCGTCTGCTCGGATAATACTGATTCGCGAATCCTTCCCATATTCCGTAGTCGGTATCACCCTAATTTCCCCATGGAATTCTCCAATGCCCGGCAATGTCGATAGCTCCCCTTGCTTGTTTGTCCTACCGAGGTCTCTCTTATTTTGGCCTTGACTCTGTCGCCAGAATCCAAAATCGGCGAAATAAAGACTTCTACACGTACAGTGTGCACAAAAGGCCCCATTATCATCTAGATAAAGGTAGGTGACGCGACAACCCCATGTGCCGTGAAGACGCCTTCAACGACGATCTCAAGGAATGGACCAGCGGCATGAAATGTACAACCTTCTGTACCATCTCTTTGACTTTGCCAACTTTGGTGTGAGCTCAGTGAGGATTGAGGCTATAATCTTGAGCGCTTCATTCGCGAATCTTGGAATATAGCTGCAGAGCCAGTTCCAAATGAAGAGACACCTCGACGGAGACGAAGAAAGCAGATAGACGTCGCTGTCAGCTGAGCTCGAATAAAAAGCTCTTCGAAATAGGCGAATCACGAACTATGAACCTTGGCCGCAAAACGCTTGTTAAAAGGATGCCAGGGGAGTTGGGACGGTGAGAACGACACAATTATCGTTGGAACGCACACATTGCTTTCGTACTCCCGACTTAGTCGTTATGCAGTCATCTTTGCAACAAAAAGTAGTGAATCTTCGTATATTGTTTTCGGGGAACTCATCCAAGAGTCATGCAGAACCAAAACTCCGCGACACCAATACCCAGTCGTTACACATGGCGTACATTCGCATTACGTCCGTTCTCTGAAGAGTTCAAGGCTTAAGCGGTGATTCTAGTAAGGATGATCATTGCCTGCCGAATCTCGCCCCTCCATCACTGCCTCGAAAGCAGTATGTATGCTTCTTAAACTGGCTAGTCCGGCAATGCTGTTTTTCATTTCTCCAAGTACGAATATATCGCAACGCACTGCTCACCGCACATTAGAAAACGGGGGCCAAAAGCAGACAAAACATGACACCTTTTATGCAAAAATGCAAAAATGCAAAACAATTCATCGCTTCCGGAGAGATGATCTACGGCCGAACGTCGTCTGAGTCGCAGTGGCATCATCAATTATCGCGCCCTTGCCTTCATGGCTGGCCTTGCCCATCATCCTATTCATGATTTCTTGCTTCATCTGCATGGCCTCGGGGTCGGCGTATTCTAGTTGAGTGGCAGGAGGTTGTACCTCGTGCCGCTTCATGTCGTCATCATCGTCTGTTCCTGCAGCCACGGCGGCCCGGAGACTGTCCGTCATTTGCCGAGGGCCAGAGCCGGTTCCGTCTCCGTTGTAGCTGGCCGCGCTGCTGGCGTTGGAGACGTTGCTGACAGCACGGCCAAGTAGCTGGCGGCGTCGTGGCCGCGTGGACGTTGCTTGCGCGAGTGACGAGTTGCTATCGCTTGATACGGTCCCTGCTGTGACTTGGATGAGATCCGAGAGCTTGGACGACAAGGCCTGACGCTCTGATTCTTTTCTTTGTTGTCTCGCAGCTTCTTCTCTTCTTCGCACCTCATCCTCGTCGACAGCGGTTTGACTGTCTCCGCCACCGACAACGCCATCACCGATTTCCACTGCTGCTGCTGCTGCCGCATCTCTTGAGAGGTCCGGCGGGGGAACAGATGGACTGCGATTTGCTTTTGGGTTTTCAAAGCCTTCACCCGGAATGGGCGCCGACCGCGTGCGACCAGATGGGGCTATAGCTTGCTTAGATGGCGAGGACGACTTGTTGAGTTGGGCTCCAGATAACTCAGCGAGTGGAGGAGTCTGTTTCTGCTCGTCGCTAGCCCCGCGGGGTCGACTCTTATCCACGAGAAAGTCAGCTGAAGTCGGCAGATGAGGTCGACAAAGGGTCCCTGTTGCTTTAGAGGCCGGCTTTGAATCAGAATCGAGAGACTGTTCAGGAGAATCCTCATCAAAATCGCGAGCATCAAACCCTCCTATTATCTTTGGTCGTGGGGGTCTTTCGGACCGTGGATTCGACTTTGTTGTGCTCGGACTAGATCGGTCATTCATCTCCATCTCGGGAGGCGTTCGTGAACCATATCTGTCTCTGAGTTCTGGGTAAATGAAGTTGTCTATAGGTACATTGAACCCAGTGGATATGCACTCCCATAGCCAGTCGGCTGATACGATGGGCACGCCCCATTGAATAGCATACTTCAGCTTTTCTTTCCGCATTGCGCTCAGAGATCTGCACACCAAGACGCTCGTTGTTCGTCTAAACTCTTCTTCAAACTTGGCTCCCAGCTGTGATGTACTGCGAGCAATTTGATTCAGGTCCAGGCCAGTGAACGCCGCGCTGCAGACGACCAGTTTAGAGAACCCTGGTATGGGAAAGACGGGAAACGGTCTGCCCAGAACATGCTGACTTGGATGGATAAATTGCTTGCTATGCAGGCACCTTTCGAGGAAGAATTCGGTGACAATTTCGACATCGTCGCTCGGCAGGTTGGGGTGTGAGCTGGCTTCTGAGATCTGGGGCACTACCAAGAAACGATGTGACTGCTGTGACTGCCCTGGTGGAGTAGCTCTCATGGCTATTTCGCGCAAGGACGAGACCACGCTGCCACCAAGAGTGATGATGGTATCTTCGAGCACCGTGTGCCGTTTATCGTTGAAGCCATGGATGGCAAAAATGCATCGGGCCAAGATGCCTTCATTTGGCCTGCGCTCATATGGCTCGACGTGATGCTGCGGCCGGGTGGTAGTATCGGGTGCTGCTTCTGCGCTGATGTTGTCCTTGGCGAACGAATGCTCCATTGAGCTAGACCGCCCCAATATGTCTCCCCAGAGGGTATTTCGCTGGGAGCTCAGTTTCATACTCGCAGTTTTGCGCAATTTCCTGACCCCCTTGTCTTCTGTTCCATTGGACGCAAACGATCTTGATCGTTTGCCTAGAGTATTGGGGTCTCTCTTGACCCAAGCTCCGATTCCTTGTTCCTTGACAGGCAGCAACGGGTCAAATCTTGTCTCTTCCAATATCATTCCCCGCTCAATGGTTTGGTCTAGCCAGTCCAACGTCACAGTGTAAACCTCCCAGGACTTGGCCGCAGCGTATTTTTTCCCCTCTGGCTTATCCACGATGAGGTGAGTGCATCGTCTGGTCAAATCGCCTGTATACCGTCCGCCGTTTGCCTTGATACGTGAGGCGATGTCCTCTCTTTGTTCACCGAAGCCCGTCAAGCATATCAGCAGTGACTGACGTTCCGTGGACTGCCCTTGAAGCGGTGATGGCGACTCAGCGCCGCACTTCTCGAGCGCTTTTAGTTGATGTTTCTTCTCGAGTGCTACGAAGTCAATCGCCTCGTCATTTTTCCAAAGATGCGCCATATCTTCAATCCAAGCTGCGTCCATAGCCTTGATGTCAGGCCGCTCGCGGGCGACATGACGGTATTTGGGAGTGTCATATGCGCCAACAATTAGATGGGTCACATCTGGGGTAAGATCGTATTTGTGAAGGCCTCCAAGTTCTTCGACTCTGGCAGCAATATCGGTCTGTTCAAACAATGGCAAGATCATTGTCAGCAAACAAGTCTCTATTTCTATTCTCGCGATGGGGAACGAACCCTTTGGTCAGGCGGTATGCTGGTGCAGCAAGCGACTGTGCCGCGAAGTGGCTGCGCTGGATCAATTGTGTGCCCTTCATCATCGGCAGGTTGCAACGATGCCATTTCTTGGAAGCGACAACATGTGCGCTGACGATACTGAGACGGCAAAGGCGACGAGGTCCATATGTGAGCGTCGAGCGATGCAACCTGCAAGTGCATCCAAGAAGGCGAGCAAAGAGCGAACGCGTCAAGACCGCGTTTACGAATTTAAGTGGCATCAGCCACAAGCTACAATCACGATGGCGCCACAAACGCACTCTATCGGATATCCCCACCAAAAGCTACGACAACCAGATCAGATCGACAACCTCCAATTCTCCCCACCACGTCTTCTCTTCTCTTTCCAAAAACTACATACATACTCCGCGACTTGGACGGGGTCCGCTACAATTCGTCCACTTGAGTATTGGCCGCCAAGCCCAGCATCTCGACAATCTGGTCCTTCTGCTCCTCCATCGCTTGGCGTCGACCCGACACGTTCGCGCCGTTGGGTCTTGTCCCACATCCACGTCACACCTGCAAGCCAACGACGCGAGGCGGCGAGACCGCAGGCGGGCAGCCACGATTTAAACAAGGTGTTCCGAAATCAAGACATACAAGGCCGTGGTAGAACACCTCTCCATCAACCGAGATGCCGGCCCCTTCAACCAGTCAGCAAAGGGCCTTGGTCTCTCAGTTCGTGGCCCTTACCGGCATATCTGACCGCCAAGCCAGCAGGGTATGTGAGAGCAATACTCAATGGCAAGCTCAGTCGGCTATTCCTACTCTTGTCCTTTTGGAGGACTTCTACGATTTGTTTAGATTGCCACACTGGGGCTGCTGCAAATCGTCGCTTCATCATCAGCCTGGGACCTCCCATGATTCATCTACAACGCTAATTTCCTGGTGGTGCACAGTATCTTAAGTCAGCTGGCTACAAGATTGACGAGGCTGTTGATGCGTAAGTCTGGCCGTTTCGCTTACCTCGTCGCAACTCCTGCATTTCGACCTAAACTGCCTCGTCACATTTCTCTTATCATCGCCATCAACCGCCCAACCCTGCTTTTCCTCGTATCTTCAGTGCGTTCTCGATGTTTCCTGATCGCAAAGACACCGGTCTTGGTTCTACTCCGTGTTTCCCGTGTGCAGCTAGGGGCGGGGTCTGGCCGATGCGATCTCCCTATGTGACGCAGCTCGTCAGTGCCGACGCGTGATGAAGTACGACCAAATAAGACCGAAGGCTTTGGCGTAGAAGGGCTATTCTCATCTTGTTCATGATCTCGATTCCATCTGCCTACTACTTCCTTTGATTCCTTGATTTTCGAACTTGAAATTCAGACGCGTCATGAGCTTGATGGGGCAAATGACTGCTGTTCCATAGACTCATCGCCTCATTTTAACGTCGTGCTGCCAAGTCAGCGGGGTTTCATAGCCCCTCGGGTCTTTACGACCGGGGTATACGAAGTCGCTTTGCTTGAGACTTGCACTCTGTTGTTCTCATCTCATGGCTAGAAGGATGGGCTGGAAGGAGCACGTCAAGCATCAATTATCCCTATTCTGAGAAGCCATCATTCTGGTCTTCACCAAAATCCCGGTACCATTTGTTCAAATTCACTGACAGCCAAGTGGCTGTCAGGCAATGCATTGGCGTCCGATCAACACTAACACCGAAGCCTCACCGTTAGATTCTACTCCTCGAGCGAAGCCAGAGGCCCATCGCCGGTTGACTCGCAGCTGGAAAAGTTATTCAATTCATTAAGAGGTAGATAAATCTTGTGTGCGATATGTTCGCATCGTATCTGGGGGATCTTCGTTGGCTGACACAATACAGATGCTGCTCACGATGACAAGGACAAGATGGAGCTCGAGTCCACGATGAGCTACCTGGACAGCAAACTTAAGATCAACCTAGAAAATGCCGAGCTTTTCATTGCGTTAGAAATCGTACAAGCTCCCAATGTCGGGGAGATTCAACGCCGCGGTTTTGTTGAGGGATGGAAAGCTACAGGGTGAGACTCTGAGCTGATGTGCACTTGGCGCCATGTCTTGGTACAATCGTCGCCGGCAACATGAACTAACTCTCATCATTTTACCCCATAGAGCCGGAGTTTCGAACCGAGAACATGCAGCTCACATACGGCATCTGTCATCGACGCTATCAAAGACACCGGCTCTATTTAAAAAGGTGTACCGCTATGCATTCATAGCGGGCCGGGAAGCCGACCAAAAGGCTCTTTCATTGGAAAATGCTACAGTGTATTGGGGAATGCTCTTTTCGCCGCCTGGCATGGTCTGGAAGAGCAAAAACTACGATTGGCTGCACCTTTGGAAGACGTTTCTGAACGAGAAATGGACCCGGTCTGTGAACAAGGATATGTGGAACATGACGCTAGAATTCGCCTCGAAATCTATGGCAGACGAGAGCCTGTCTTTCTGGAACGAAGATGGTGCCTGGCCCAGTGTCATCGATGATTTCGTCGCCTGGTGTCGAACCAAGGGCGTTGGCAAGTCTGCGCCGATCGATGTAGATGACGAGGACGTCATCATGTGAGCAAGAAGGGTAGCACTGCATAGCGTATCTGGAACGGGTTTAGAGCCTATCATTCTAGTCATGATTGCTGTCATGGCCGACAAGGAAGACACGGCACACGACGTTGCCATTGCCATTTTGGCGAAGCCTGGACGCTGTATCTAGAGCAGCAACGACGATGATTGTAACATTACATCGACGAAAATAATGACATCGAACACTTTTGGTCTGCGTAATCAAAACAGCGTTTCGTAGATAGTGCAGTGTTAAAGAAGTCAGCTCTTATTATGCTCCACATATGTGTAAATATAAACTGTCCCCCACCCTACATCACGTCCATAGTCTGCGTGATCTGATCAAGAGTCGAACCAAATATACAATATGACGCCATTTATGCTCCAGTATTCATTGCATTTTCCTCCTCGGGCATGTCGCCTTCAGTCACCCGCGTTTTCCATCATCGTACAAAGACCACACCCCATGAGTCATGACACTCCCGTCATGATGATTCATCCCAAGGTCTAGATCCCATTTTACAGCACACCATTCTATAACTCCTCCCCCACAGTCGCTGTTTTCAAATCAAATTCCTCGCAACGGGGGTATTTCGCATGGACGCACACACGGGGCACCCCTCCACTTCGTTTTAGTCCCGTCTCAACGCTCCCCCTCCTACAAAGCTCCCTCCTCTTCTCACCCCATCCATCCCATCAATCACTTATGAATCATCTCCATCCACGAGGGCGGCCCAATCTTCGCTAGCGTCTCGAGCTTCCCATCCCCCAGTTTTACATGCGCGGTCCGGATCATACGCGGCTCGAGCTTCAGCGTCGCCCGTAGTTCTTGGTGGATCTTGGCGGAGGTATCGTAGCGCATTACGAAGTAGTGCCCGTGGGTGTGTCGCATTTGGTATACGGAGATGGGTTTCGGGAGGGCGAAGACGCCCCAGTTGGCGAGGCCGCGTATGACGCCTTCGTTTCTGAGGATGTGCATTCCGGCTGTGTGGACGATTCTGTCGTGTTGTGTGTGAGTTTGTTGTTCAGTTTAGTTATATTGGGATTAGGGAGGGAGGGAGGGTTCATTTGCTGGCTGGATTTTCGTCGTCTTGGAAGGGGAGGGGATGGCAAACATACTCTCGTACTTCGCTGAGATTGCCTGGTCGGACCTGCATGAGAAGTTAGTGAGTGGTTTTGCTTGGGTATTTGATGCGAGGGAGGGGTCGCGCTCGGAGGAAGAGATGAGCGATGTCGTCTTACTATGCCGATGAGTTCGTAGAGCATTTTGGCGGGTATGCTCGTGCGATGAATTGATGTATTCCGGCGGCGCGTGGGTGTTGCGTGTATGCGTCTACGGTCTGCTTGTGATGTGGTGTCGAAGTGATGTTGAATTAATTTGGGTCTCGGGGTACAGCGGAAGGCTTTCCGATGATTTGCCGGATGCGCGCGGAACGTGACGGCACTACAATCAAGACGAATGATGTACCTTTACTTTAATTCAACCCTTTTCTTCTTTCTTTTCTATTCGTCCTTCTCCTTGGGCCAAATCGTAGACCATCAAGACATTATCATTACATGTTTGCTTGAGAGACTTTTGGTATGAATCTAAGTACAAGAGATTTGAGTCATGAAAATTTGGTCTAGAACCTAACTCCATTTGATGCAGCGACACATTCGCAATAGATGCAGACACTCTCTCTCCCCGTCTTTTTCTCTTATCTTACACACAAAGGTATATACTGTTCCATCAAAAAGTGTTGTTGGACAATGCTTGCCACATCTTCAAGGGCAACTTCCAGCCCCCTAACCTGACTTCAAATGGATTGAAGTCGGCCTTTTGCAAAAGTTCTAGATAACTCATTGCAGGAACAGCCTCGAGAAGCACTTTAAAGCCCCTCCTGATTTCTTCCGCTGTGTCATTGTCCTCTGGGTGCCGGTGCTCGGCTTCTTCTCCATGTTCGAACGCGTGTCCTGGAGCCTCGCCGGCTAATAAGCGGTTCATCATTTGTCTGGCGGTATGAATGTGATCGTGGGCGCGTGTGGCCAGTTTGAAGACTGCGTGCGTCAGGCCGTGTGCGTCGGGCCCGACGCGGAATACTTCCTCCTCTGTAATGCCTTCCTCTGCCATGAGGTCGAGGGGAAGAAGCAGGCGACGTTCCCGACTTGCTGGTAGAAGATAATGCCTCTGCTTTCTGATGTTATGACCCGACGTAGCCAGAACGGGTATTCCTCGCAGAACGGATATAATGCCGCATGCCTTGCCAATGTGGCTGGCCAGGTGGTCAACATGCATCGACTGAAGGGGGAAGGATGCCAAGGTCGCATACATCAGGGTCGAATTCGTATTCTCGGCGTAGTCTTCCAAGGCGGATACGGTTGGGAATGGCCTGCCATCCATGTACTGTCCTTTTGTTCTCACAAATCGTGACATCCAGAACTTGAGGGACTTTTTTGTCGACGGTCCGGCTCGACTCTCCAGACCTTTGAGGGCATCATCCAGGAGAATGCAGATGGGCTGCTGAGGCGGCCGCCCAGCAAAGGTTGCATTGATCGATTGCTGCCAAAACTCTAGTCGCATGGCAGCGATTGCTGGATTGATCGCCATATGAGGTAGCCGAGTGATTTCTATATTCAGCGCCCGGAGAGCTGTATATGTATCTGAGGCCTCTTTGGGAATAAAGCGTTGTATTAAATTAGCCTCATAGTCGTACGAACTGTGAGGGCGGAATTAGCTCATGAGTTACCCAGGAAGCGCCAGTCAGCACGCAGATTTCCCTTACTCGATCTCATTCAAACAGTGTTGCCTCGCGGCTCCTATGTTCGCGGCGGGAGACCTTCCCACTCCACGACGGCTTGCTGAGGCCTTGGCAATCCTTTTCAGGCTGCAGCCCAACGCTAGGGGACGGCTCATGAAGGGCAGTTGCGCACTTAAATAAGGCTATAAATAAGGCTGTATCGTGTGGCAGGAAGCAGGAAGCGGCAGGAGGTTTTGGATTTTGCAGACCAGTGGAGGGTGATATGTACATCATCATGTGTACTTTTTGGGCGTTTTCGTCGCTCCAAAGAATGGATGCGCCAAAAGCACATGACTTCGCGTGCAGCCTTTAATGGGGCGCGTCAATGCACCTTACGCGTCTCCACATCAAGTGGGGGCCTATCAAACCCCCTGTCGTCACGTCGCGTCAAAAGTTGAAACACGTCGGAAGCTGGTCAAACGCATCTTTGAATTCTGCATGCTTCATCACACAAATTGGCCCAGCGACAGAGCAGATGTGTTCCATGTGTGCCACGACAGAGCAGGTGTATACTGCAACAGACAAAATGGATCCTGCGGTAGAGCCTCCTCACAAGAAACGAAGATTCCTCCAAGACCTGGAAGAGCCTGCGTCTGACGCGATCCGCGCCGCGTCGGACAAGCAGCTCTCCGAGGACGACAACCATGGCCGACTGAATCAAGACGAGCGTGTTGCTAGCTCCGAATTCAATGCAAGCGGCGCCAGCAATGTCAAGCTTGAAGGCGAGACGCCGTCTCTTCCACAAGACGAGATGTCTTTCGACAGGAACACCTTCGAGAGCTTTGTCGGCGACAAGGTCAGCGACGAGGTTTTTGAGACAATCAAGTGCGCGTGCGACAACAATCTGGAGAGGGCCGTCAACACGTATTTTGACGGCACGTACAAGAAGCTATCGTCTAACCAGATCCCGGAAGTTTCCAGCTATACGCCGATACCGCTGCCACCGTTGCCGTCCTTGAGTGAACAGCAAGAAAGACTCGCCTGGGCTGCTCCTGAGTTTAGTATGCCGGGTAGACGTTACATAGGCGCCTTTGGTGTAGAAGGCTGGGTGATTCGTGGCGGTCTCAACGTGCTGAGACACGGCGATGTCGTCAAAATTGAGCGTCAAAATCGCGCCTTTTCGAGACGGGCCGATGTAATTGTTCGGTTTTGTAATGAGGCTGGTTCAGAAATTGGTCGCTTGGTCAATGAATCCGCCAACTGGATATCGGGCTTGATGGATCAAAATGTGTGTTGTTTTGAGGGAACTTGTGTCTACGCGCCAGAATACCTGCGAAGCAACGACACAGTATATTTGCAGCTCAGGTGTTTTCTGCTCAAGTCCGCGTTCAACAGTCGAAAGTTCAGCGAAATAGACGAACGACCGATGCGGTCATTTGGCCAGGCCGAATCCGCCACTGAGAGAATCCTCAGGCTACGCCAGGTGGGCTTGGTCAGGTTGTTTCAGGAGATCAATCTTCAACCGGTCAGGGCCAGTGCGGCCGCCAGCGATGGACGAAAAGGCCTACTTCAGGCAGCCGAACGGGAGGAGCAAAAAAAGATAGAGACCACGAAAGCGGCTGGCCCTCTTGCGAATGTTTCAGGAACGCCGCCACATTCGTCTGATACGGAAGAAGGCGAAGAACTTGAGCAGGATCAGCTTGACGCTTTGTATAGAAAAGCCCAATGCTTCGATTTCAATACACCAGAGGCGGAACCGGCTGAGACCTTTGCCATGACACTGCGACCGTACCAGAAGCAATCGCTGCACTGGATGATGGCAAAGGAAAAGGACGAGAGAGCAAATCGCGAGCCGGCCATGCATCCGCTATGGGAAGAGTATGAATGGCCCACGAAGGACGTGGACGACAAAGATGTACCCCAAGCGCCAAGCCAGTCCAAGTTTTACGTCAATCCTTACTCTGGCGACATGTCCCTCAACTTCCCAATGCAAGAGCAACACTGCCTGGGGGGTATTCTCGCCGACGAAATGGGCTTGGGCAAGACGATACAAATGCTCAGCCTCATGCACACGCACCGATCTGAAGTCCCTCGTGAGGAGCCTGAACCGTCCAACAAGATCGAGTCCATCGTCAAGCAGCTGGTCCCCTCGGGCAAGTCCTCGTTAGTTGCATGGGAGGCACCACACACGACCCTGGTCGTGGCCCCCATGTCCCTGCTGGCGCAGTGGCAGAGCGAGGCCGAGAAGGCTTCAAAGCCGGGCACCTTGAAGATTGAGCTCTACTACGGCAATGACAAGACCGACGACCTGGAGGAGCTCTGCAGAAACCCCTCCACAGCTCCGGATCTGGTCATCACCAGCTACGGCATTGTCTTGTCCGAATTCTCATCCCTGACGTCCACCAAGAACGGAGACCGGAAACTCCACAAGGGTCTTTTCTCTCTAAAGTTCTTCCGTGTTATTCTCGACGAGGCCCATCACATTAAGAACCGCGTCGCCAAGACCTCGCGAGCGTGCTACGACCTTTGTGCACACCACAGATGGGTCTTGACAGGCACGCCGATTGTGAACAAACTGGAAGACCTATTCAGCCTAGTCCGCTTCCTCGGCGTAGAGCCCTGGTGCAACTTTTCGTTTTGGAAATCCTTCATCACGGTGCCCTTTGAGGCTGGTAACTTTGTACGTGCCCTGGACGTTGTCCAGACCGTTCTGCAGCCACTGGTCATGAGAAGAACAAAGGACATGAAGACGCCCGACGGCCAACCACTCGTGCCCTTGCCGCCGAAGCGGATCGACATTGTCGATGTGGAGATGACCAAGCAGGAGCGAGACATTTACGACTACATCTTCAGCAGAGCTCAGCGCACCCTCTCCCGGAACGTCGAGGCCGGGACCGTAATGAAGGCCTTTACCACCATCTTTGCCCAGATTCTGCGTCTCAGACAGTCGTGCTGCCATCCTGTTCTGGTCCGCAAGAGCGACATCGTCGCCGACGAGATCGAGGCCAGCGCAGCTGCAGACGCGGCAGCAGGCCTCGCCGACGACATGGACCTAGAGACACTGGTCGCGCACTTCACCGCCTCAACAGACGACGCAGCCAAGGACAACTTCGCCTACGGAGCCCACGCCCTCGAGGAGATCCGCAACGAGGCCGACAAGGAATGCCCACTATGCTTCGACGAGCCCATGAAGGACCAGACGGTCACAGGATGCTGGCACTCCGCATGCAAGAAATGCCTCCTCGACTTCATGAAGCATCAAACCGACCGGGCCGTCGTACCGCGATGCTTCCACTGTCGCGAGATCCTCACCCAGCGGGACCTCTTTGAAGTGATTAAACACGATGACTACGACGACACCACCACACCATCCTCCTCCTTCAAAAAGGGCCCCCGGATCAGCCTCCAGCGCCTCGGCACCAACCACTCCTCCGCCAAAATCACCGCTCTCCTCTCCGAGATGCGCTCCCTCCGCAAAGAGCACCCCCGCATGAAATCCGTCGTCTTCTCCCAATTCACATCCTTCCTATCCCTCATCGAGCCCGCTCTTGACCGCGTCAACATCCAACACCTCCGTCTCGATGGCACCATGTCTCAAAAGGCCCGTGCTGCCGTGCTGGACAAATTCGCAGAATCAACCAAGTTTACCGTCCTGCTTATTAGTCTCCGCGCGGGAGGCGTGGGACTTAACCTGACGAGTGCAGGACGTGTCTTCATGATGGACCCGTGGTGGAGTTTTGCGATTGAGGCGCAGGCGATTGATCGGGTGCATCGGCTGGGACAGGAGGAGGAGGTTGTGGTGAAGAGATTTATTGTCAAGGATAGTGTCGAGGAAAGGATGTTGAGGATTCAGGATCGGAAGAAGTTCATGTGAGTATTCTTTGTTTTTGCCCTTTTCTCCTCCCTCTCCGTCTTCTCATTTTTCGTGTGTATTCCTGTTTGGGTTGCCCCCCAGCCCCCTGCCTCCCCTTCTTTTCTGGGGTCACTTTACAATGACAGTTGCCTGGTTTTCAGCAAATGCCCCCATCTTTTTCTTCCTGTTTGTCTTGAGCATTTCTTTCCCTCAACATAGTCCTTCTCGCTGCACTCTCAAAGCCCCCAACAATAATGCATTACGCTATATGCCCAGCAACGAACAGAAAATCTAACGTATGGCTACAGTGCAACCTCTCTGGGAATGATGAGTGATGAAGAAAAGAAGGCACAGCGCATTGAAGACATTAAAGAATTGCTGAGTTAATGTGTCATGGCGGCTGGTTGTTATATTTCGTTTGCATTGTACGTTGATCAATAGGGGTTTCGCTTGGAATTGTTTTGTGCTGCTGTCGTGCGCATCTGTGCAGATAATCTGGATTATGTTTATGTACATTGTATAATGCCGGCTTCTCTCTATATTGTATGTATCCAACTCGAGTTTTCGTATGGGAGCCTTAAGAATATACGTGTTCAGGTGCACTGCAATCCGTGAGCTACGAGAATGGGATTCCATCACATGGTTGGCAAAAAATCGATTAGGACTGCTCATGCACGGCGTCCTCCATAGTGGACTCACACGACTCGAGGGTCACAGGCAACGAGATCTATTTTCCATCAGCCTTGTGGTGTCAAGTCTAAATAGCTCCTCCCACCATTCGACCAGAATACTTTATGTACAATATACGTCTACGTCCATGCCGGCGTCATCAGGTCTTTACTTAATGAGGACCTTCGCTTTGCAGTCCTTCTCCTTTTCATCGCCGAAAACATTGATGTTCCATTTGGGGGTATCTGCTCGTTGAGTCAATATTTTAATGTTGCAAGACCATGGCGGCAAAGAAAATGGAGTTGTGAGTGATTGGCTTACATGCGCTGGGAACGTTAAAGCGCTGGGGTGTCGCGGCGAGCTGTTTGAGGTCCTCAATGGCCGTTTCGTCGAGCTCAATCTCCTGGAAGTTCTCACGGATACGAGACGGAGTCACAGACTTGGGAATGACGGTGTGGTTATCGAGAACGGACCAGGCAACGATGACCTGGGCCGGAGTCACCTTCTTGCCTTGAGCGGCGCCCAGACGATTGGCAATAGCCTCGACTGAGGGGAGGTTGATCAGCAGCGGAATGCCGGAGCTGTTGTTTCCAAAGGCCGAGTAGGCTGTGATGATAATGTTCTTTTTGGCGCAGTACTCAGCCAAGGCGGGGTTGGGAAGACGAGGGTGGCGCTCGACCTGGTTAACAGCGGGAACGGTTCCGGTGGCAGCAATCACGCCCTCGAGCTGTGTTGAGGTTTTAATGTCAGTGACGGAGCTCTTGTAGGGGTGTAGGGGCTGATGATTCGACATAGAAGGACAAAGAAAATGATCAGGAGTAAAGAGATAGCAGGAGCCTCATACATGTTCAATGCTAAAGTTAGAGACGCCGACAGAACGGGTCTTGGACTTAGGAAGCTCAGTAACGGCTGCAATGGTGCGTTAGCTAGTGACAAGTGAACGTCTTTGACGGCAGCAGCTTACCCTTCCATGTTTGGGCCAGTGTGATGCTTCTGTCAAGCTCGGCCTCGCTGCCATCAGCAGTCTTGGGGAACAGATCATCGCCAGACTTGAATGCAACTGGCCAATGAATGAGGTAGAGCTAAGGCATCGAGTTAGAAAATGCGGATTACCAAAGTATATGGGTGTACAGATGCGTGTACAAGAATGAGAGCGCACATACATCAAGGTAATCGAGCTGCAGCTCGGCCAGCGTATCATCAAGAGCGGCTTCAACATGCTCTGGTGCATGCTTGTTGTTCCACAGCTTGGATGTGATGAAGATGTCCTCACGCTTCAAGCCAGAGATATCGGCGAGTGCTCGCTTGATGCCCTCACCAACCTCCTTCTGGTTACCATAGATCTTGGCCAGATCCAGGTGTCGGTAGCCGGCCTTGAGAGCCTCGTAGACGCCGTTACCAACCTCGCCGGGGGCAGCTTGCCAGGTGCCGTACCCGACGCGGGGCATGGTCGCGCCAGAGTTGAGAGTGACTGTCTTGCCGAAAGACATTTTGAGTCTTGGTTACTGGGAATACGATTTGGTGTTGTCTTCTTTCTTGTCCTTGAAACGGAGAACAGACGGAGATGGAGAGTACTTAAAGCAGAGACGGAAACTGATGGAAACTGACGCAATGTGAATGGAGCCGAGGGAAAGAACGCGGCCGGAGCTAACTTTGGCTAAGAACCTCTCCGAACCTGTCTACCTGGTAGCAATGGAGCTTGAGTGGGACCACGGGTACAACAAACGAGTCCATCCTAGTCATCTCCACGATTGCTTCACCAACAAGTGGCGACAAGCTCGGGACGATCCTTGGCTTTCTCTCTCGATTGTTCTTCTTGCCATCTCTCCGCTGTTCTGTTTTCTCTTCCCGAGTCACGATCGAGCTTCATAACATGACAATTCCCGATGCGAGTACTCAGTAATACATACTATGAGAGGCCTAGAGTACATAGGTATGTATTCGGGTCGAACTCGGCGTTGAGCCTTGAGGTGAAAAGCGGGTACAAAATCGTCGGACACGTCATGAGTCTCATGACTTACAACTTACCGATACATTTGAGGTTGAGGAAGCGGGTAACAGACCCACGGCTCACGTTGCCATTAATAACATGGAAGATTCTATACCGAACTTGCCAGGTTGGTGGCAAAACGTGGCGGAAACTGCATCGTGAGTTCGCGGCGATTGAGGTGTCCAGCCACGCTGTAATTGTGACGCTGTGGATGGTAGGATGCGGGACGGCGGCAGCGTTGCAAGCGCGACGGCACGGCAGGTACCTACATATTTGTACCCTATCGAGGGGCAACTTGCAAGGGGTAAGAGGCGGGGTATGGAATTCGCCAATGACAAGGAACTTGGAAGCTGCCCTGCCCGTAGGCGTAGAGAGGCAATTCGTTAGTTACATACATATGTACATACATAGGTGCATACGGAGTGCGGGTTAGGTACAAATTGCAATCGATCGATCGGAGGCTCATGAAGTCAGTCACGGTCAAACATTTGTCACTTCATGCGAAGGCCTCATCCATGGACGCCAGAGCTGCCATTGCCTCGTGGTCGGCTGCGTTTATCTCGAAACGCGTGCCCATTGGGTTCTGGCCGCTCGCTCGCCCGCCCAGAAATTTGTCTACTCCGTCGGCAAGGCAGGCCCCATGATGCATTTGCCGATCTGCTGTGTAACGCGAACTTTCTCCGTTGCCTTGTGGGCTTCCACGTGGCTGTATCCAGAGCGGCAAGTCGTGCGGGTGTGTACGATTCGTCTTCTCACGAGTCACGACGACTTCGCTGCCGTCTAGGGGAAGAATGGCCAGCGTCTGTGTACCGCAAGACACACCTGCGCCAGAACAATCATGCTCACTTCCGGAAGACGCAAGTGAGAAGAAAATGGCTTCATTTTAAGAAAAGACTGAGAAAGAACCGCACGAATAATGATGTCTCTATTGAAAGGGGTAGAGGTATTCTCGGGAGTAGAGCTGTAGTGTATTGCTACACGAGGATTTCAATGGTGATCGTATTCGTGATCTACAACAGATTGCTTGAAGAGATGAGAAGAACTATCTAGGTACCAGAGTCTTCTTCTACCGATATGTGTGCCCTGTACATGCTACATAATATGTCTGAACTGACCACTATAGGTATCCTCACTATTGTAGTCTCTGCAGATTTTACTTTACATACATACTTCCAGATACGGTTGTTCTTGCATAAAAGAATGGCCAAGCCCACTGGACTCTCGGTTGTATGTACTAAGAACTCCTTCGTCCCCTGCGATCATTGTGGTTCCGAGACGCGATAAGAAAGAAAGGAGATGACGCATCTGAAAACTTGAAAGACACGAAAAGCGCGCATACATGCAGTTATCATACAATGGAAGCAAGATCTTTTCATGCCATCAAGAGGATCCTGCCAGTCTAGTCTGTCCCGATCCGTTCTTCCATCTGGGCATAGCAGCGCCCACACACCACAGCACCCCTCACTACAGTCTACTTATGCGCAAGGCATGATGCATCCTCCTCCTCCTAAGATCGTGGCGTTCAACATCATCTCTGGCGCGGCAGTGGTGGTGAGAAGATGAGAACGATAGTATGGAGGCTCGGGCTTGGTATCCTTTGAGGCAGCAGATGATGGCATTGGTATGTGATGGCCTTCGAAGTTCGTGCTCGTCTGCATATTGTACTGGGCCAGCGCCACGAATCACCACTTTGTTCAATTCGGAGCCGCAGTCGCCCGCCGTCTAGATCCATTCTGGAGACGATTCTGGAGACGGAATTGCGCCTTGGTGCTCGGCCCGGACATTTGGAGACGCAAGCCTAGTTTGTTCAGAGTTCTGTTGCCCCGAATTGTTGGATCCGGAGACAGGGCGATGTGGTGAAACCTTCACATTCGGAGCAGCCATGAGACTCAAAAGTGGCATGACTCGCAGTGGTGGCGGCTGGAATCGGGAGTTTCAACGGCTGCTTGCTGCGTTCGTGCTCTAGTCTGGTTGGAGACACTAGCAGATGATAGAAAGAAGGCTCCTTGCCGTTTCCTTCTTCATCTAGAGGGAGAGAATGACAGAAAAGTGTCTTGCCGTGGTCGGGGTCAGAAAATGCGCACCGGGAAGCAACGCCGTGTAGTCTAATCCCTATTCTGGCGCCGTGGGCTCTCCCTCTCCCGGACCACCTTGCGATGCCGGCGGTGCAGCTTGCGCAGATCCCGCGCTATTTGACGAGCTCCGGGAGGACTTCCCAGCCGGATGATGACGATGCCTTCGACGTCTGCACTTGATGGACGAGCGATAGACATAAAGAAACGTACCCGAGGCGATTAGGAATACGCCCAGGACGATTCCCACTGCGATGCTGACCTGTGTGTTTGTGTCGTCGACGGGATATTGCCTTTTGAGAAACGCAGCATGGGTGCGGCCAAGACGTGTCACTGGCCGGTCATCAGTCTTCAACGGCGGGAGATGCATCTCGGCTTGTTGAGTTTAGAGATTGGCCAAAGAGGTAACGGCGCAGGAAGAGGAAGAAGTAGGCGCGGCTACTACAGCAGACGAAGGCCTCGCCGCACAGAAGAGCAGCATGAAGCATGAAAACGGGCACTTAAGAAGCGCATTTCCGTCTCGCAACGTGCTAGCCACGACCTCGTCATGATGAGCGAACGGCTCTAGGTATTTAACACAGGACATGGATCAGGAAGCCTTCCGTGGGTGTGGTGCACAAGTTCCTCTAGGGCCCATGGGGGTTCGCACATGGGTTGTGCGACTTCTCCAGATGTGGCCGCTCTCAGCTGCCGCATTTGTGAGAGCTTGCATATGCATCAAATGTCTGAGCCAATACGGCCTGTGAGTACCATCCGCGAACTGCCGTCATGACATCAGATGGAAGCCAGGTGGTCCCTCTAGAATTATCTCTGGCTGCAAAGACATGGCTGGCTACTTTGTCTGGTCAAGGCCCAAGGGACGCTGCAAGAAGGATACGTGCAGCTTCGAGACAACCAAAAAAAAATGACAACTCACGATACATGTAGCTAGCTTACACGTTCGGGACGATAACAGGGGCCCAAAGGCAATGGAAAGGGATGCGAGGTCGGGACTCGGAACCAGGCCAACATGGCAGCGCGCCAAGACCGCCCAGAAGGTTGACCACGACACGGCCACAGAGTATATCTTTGCAGGATAAAATGTGCCGAACAGGACAAAATGTGCAGAACAACGCATTAACGTGAAACGCGCCCAACACGCACCAATCCCGAAATCTGTTCAAAACAATTCTTACTGTGAAACACGCATACAATCTCGGTGACATCAAGGTAGAGAGAGATTCCTACCTAGTTCATTCCAACATCCGGGGAAATCCGGGGTATCCCACAACAATCTATCCCCTCCTTGCTCCAAGACCTGTCACGATGTGTGTCTGTAAGTTATGCCACCCAGCAAGGAGGGGTGCATCGGGCAGCATGTTGGACGAAAGCCTACAGAATATCGGACGGGCCTCTGACTTCCATCGCGGTTGCAGCAGTTGCGAATAAGTCTGCTCTGAGGGGGGGGGAGGGGTCCTAAGAATGCACCCTTTGGTATGTAAACATGCTGGGTGTTGGGTGCCGATGAACTCGGTCGGGTACGAAAATGCGTTTATAGTCTCCCGTCATCCAGATCACGGCTGTGAGCGGGAATTTGGGGCGAGATGAGGGAGAAGAAAGCGGGATGGAAGGTTCAAGTGATGCAGATGTGACAGCCCTGGGCCTCACAGACTGTCAGACTGTGGAAATGGATGGATGACCGGGATAATGGGAGATAAGGGCAGCCGGGACTAGCCCTGACGGTGCACGGACCACACACACACTCCACTCATGTCTCCGCGCCTCGCGCGATCTTTGTATTGTATTCCTCAACTTGGAATCTTTGGCCAGAAGCGCCGTTAGATCCACAGACCAGTGCGTCTATTGCAGCCTTGACACTATTCCAAGTTCAACAATTATCAGCTGGGCGAGCGATCCATTAAATACGCCAACCAAATTCTTTTGTCAATTGCCGAAGACTTTAAATACGGCCACTCAGATCAAGAGCCTCCATGCCAGTAGGAACTAGATCTTCAGTCCGCAGGAGTGACGAACCTGGAGAAAGATCCTCACCTATTAAAACCGACCAAGACGCAGAAGGCCAAGACCAAGACCAAGACCAAGACCAAGACCAAGACCAAGACCAAGACCAAGACCAAGACCAAGACCAAGACCAAGACCAAGACCAAGACCAAGACCAAGACCAAGACCAAGACCAAGACCAAGACCAAGACCAAGACCAAGACATGGCGAACGACATTAACCAAACGTTAGCCGAGATGCAGCAAACGCTGGCCACCCTGATGTCCAAAATGACAGCTCTTGAAAACGGACGAGCCGAGAGTGAAGCGACTCGAAACGACCGTGAGCAGACCGCCTTCTCAGACCAAGGGAAGACATTCGTGCCAAAGGGGATAGCCGCCAAGGCAGTTTTCAAGAAATACCCTGGTGACGAGATGAAAAACCCGGACTATTCCGACAAAGCCAAGGCCCGAGCAAGAGACCCGGAATTGTTCGCGGGTGATGCCAGCAAGTTCGACAGCTGGATCACCGCCTTCTCGGACAAGATTCAGGAGGACGATTGCACGTTCCGAGGAGAAAGCAGTCGTATGAGGTTTCTGTTTAGCTGCTTAGATGGAGCAGCTAAGAGAACAGTAGAAACCAGGTACCAGTCGGAGGACAGGCCGTACTCGTGCCTGGCAGAGATGATCCAAGTTTTGGATACGACCTTCCGAGACCATGACCAAGCCGCGGCAGCTAGGGAAAGACTTCGCAAGATGAAGTATACGTGTGAATCAGGCACGACCTTTGGTGCCTTCCTGGCCGAGTTCAACTCCGTCTGCCAGAAGGCAGACGTCCCAAGCTCGAAATTGAAGCAGACACTGTGGGATGTTATTCCCGCCGACATGGACACCAGCTTGAGCAAGAAGAGCATCGACCCCGATGTGGACTACGAAGAGTTTACCGAAGACGTTAGCCGAGCAGCATATGCCAAGCAACGAGCCAACGAGCAACGCCGAAAGAGTCGCGCTTCACGATACGCAGAGCAAGACCCCAAGGCGCAGACCCAGCCGAAGAGGACGTGACTGGGGCATCCTTGTCCTTGGTTCTGCGTTCGGGGACCTTGAAACGATTCCTCTTGCGCTCCTTGTCCGCCTTGGGGTCTTGCTCTGCGTATCGTGAAGCGCGACTCTTTCGGCGTTGCTCGTTGGCTCGTTGCTTGGCATATGCTGCTCGGCTAACGTCTTCGGTAAACTCTTCGTAGTCCACATCGGGGTCGATGCTCTATCCCGCAAAACCGTGGACCTCCCCACTGTCAAGGCCAAAGAATTGGAAGAAAGGACGTTCGCGCTTATTCCACCATCGACAGAAATCGCACCAGACTCGACCTCGCGGACTCGAGAGATTGAGGGAAGTCAGAACAGCGAAGTGGCGGCAATGGAAGAAGTCCCAACAGTTATCCTACCAGAAGGATCGGAGTTGGTGGAGCTCATACTCCGAGAGAACAAGAACGCTCAACTGGGTTATATCGGCAACAGGCTGCGTGTCCCCGAGACCACCGCCGATGGAGCTACGTTTCTCCGAACCGCGTTGATTAAAGCGGCTCATGAACCCAAAGCGTTCGCTCATCCCGGCAAGAACAAGACAATCAAGCTGCTGGAGAAAGACTACCAATGGGATGATCTCAAGAAAGATGTCGGCCGGTACATACGTAACTGCCACGCGTGCCGCAGAAATAAGACTCCACGCGATAAGACTCCTGGTCTTTTACACCCTCTTCCTATCCCAGCCAATGTTTGGGACCACGTGGTGGTTGACGGAAAGGATATGCCGAAAGACCAGTATGGTTACGATTATGTGTGGGTTTTCATTGACAAGCTCTCGAGGTTGATCAGTTCGCTGCCTGGCAAGAAAACCGACACCGCAGAGATACTCGCCACCCGTTACTACAGGTTTTTGTTCCGACATTTCGGCATACCATCGGTATGGATCAGCGACAACGCAGGGCCATTCATCTCGAAGTTCCTCGTGGCCCTTAACGCTCTCACCGGTACTAAGCATCGCCATGGCAGCGCTCTCCATGCACAAACTCAAGGTGCAGTTGAGTTCACCAACCAAGAATTAGATCAGCGCCTTCGTTTTTATATTGACAAATACCAAAATGATTGGAGCTCCCACCTTCCTGCGCTCGATTTCGCGCACAACGCAACATGGCATTCTTCTATCAACATGTCCCCAATCAAAGCTACCCTCGGACGAGAGCCACGCACCCACATTTCTCCGAACCCTCCACCGATCCAACCTGGTGAGCCAGCATCACGAGCCATCGAACTGGTAAATGAGATCCGTAATGTCCAAAACCTCGCGAAAGAAGCAGCCCAACAAGCACAAGAGCGACAAGCGGTACAGGCAAACAAGAAAAGAAGGGCTGTCGATTTTGGAGTAGGCGATCGAGTGTGGCTCCGCAAGAAGGGTTTCTCTACAGACGCCCCGACTACAAGACTGGAATCACAGTGGGTTGGACCCTTTTCGATCACGGAAGAACGGGGCCACAGCTTCGTACTAGACCTCCCGGATGGCTACCGCATGACAAATCTATTCCACGCCGACCGCTTGAGAAAGGCTGTCGATGACCCGTTACCGCAACAAATTGAGGCTCCGGCAGAGCCAGAAGAAATTAACGGAGAACCCGAATGGGAAGTCGAGAAGATCCTCAAGTCGCGACTCACGGGTCGGAACAAGACGCTACAATACCAAGTGTCATGGAAAGGTTGCGATCCCGACGATACATGGTACCCGGCAGAGAACTTTAAAAACTCAGCGATGGTTTTGCACGATTTCCACCAGCGACACGGAGAAGCTCCCGGACCTCCAGTGAGACTCAATGATTGGATCAGAGCAGCGGCAGCCGACGAGGAAGTGGGAGAGCACCCTGACGATAACAGAGCCGCCGGTGAAGGAAGAAAAGGCAGAACACGACGGCACGTTTAGGTTCTGGAGGATGTTCCTCCGCACATGACCGGGGAACAGGAACACGACAACAGAATTGGAAACTCCCTCGATATCTTCGATTTCGAGGTTTTTGGAGGGGGGTAGTGTGACGGCCCTGGGCCTCACAGACTGTCAGACTGTGGAAATGGATGGATGACCGGGATAAGGGGAGATAAGGGCAGCCGGGACTAGCCCTGACGGTGCACGGACCACACACACACTCCACTCATGTCTCCGCGCCTCGCGCGATCTTTATATTGTATTCCTCAACTTGGAATCTTTGGCCAGAAGCGCCGTTAGATCCACAGACCAGTGCGTCTATTGCAGCCTTGACAGTAGACGTGTTGGGTGGCAGCGCCACCGAGGTTTGTCCTTGCCGTCACGACAATATTTGACGCGAGAATGCGGAGAGGAGAGCGCGGATGAGAAAAGTGAAGATGCGGTGTACACACTGGCATTTCTTGGGAAGATTAGAGAAGAACCTGCGTTGAATGTCTCAATTGGGCCCGGGATGCGTGTCTTGGGCCCTGAATGCATGATTAGGCGAGACAAAGGTGGTGCATAGTGCGAACCCGTTGATCGTGGCAACGACATCCTCGGCCGGATTGGCCCTTGTACATAGCATCGGCCTATGACACCTCACCACGGATCGTGCATGACGGCACAAATCCGGCTGGTATATATTCACGTGTGACATGTACCTCACAGGGACGTAGATCTGATTCGTAGTATATCTATGGCCGCGAAGAGAGGTGCTGTATCGCGGGGTAATAGGGATAATACCGTATCAAAAGGGTGGCTCATGAGCTAATTACGCCCTCTCTTCTGTACAACATTCTGTCCACGATGAACACAAGACTGAAGCTATCACGTATCTCGTTCACAATTACTTGCCGAGCCACAGTAATACGCTGATGGTGGACGCGGCGTGTTCATCATCACTGAAAGCGCACACGGCAGGTTGTTATGTCTCAACTGTTATGACCACTGCAGGGCTATATAAAGACAGACGACACCAGATCCAGCTCTGTGACTATACTCAGACCCTCCATAGAACATCTTACCGCTAAACACGGCAAGTCACGCGCGCACGAACAGCCTTTGTTCACCCAATCTGCTGAATAAACTGAGGCCCCTTCTTATCAGTGAAGGTGCTCATCGCCATACTGGCAACAGGGGTCTCGTCCAGCGTGCCATTCTTGTTCCGCTTGAGCGCCACGACACCCATCTCCCCCTGCATATTTCCAACAAGCAGCGTCTCGCCGTCGTCGGTCAGGCTAATCATGCGAGGCGACTTTCCCCCCGTAGACGTCAGGCCCACGAGCTCAAGCGTGACAGGGTTAGCCCAGGGGTTGAATTCAGTGCCGTTGGTGGTGTCGTTGCTCCAGCCCGAGATGCTGAAATGGGCAATGGTGTCGGTCCCGTTGTTGCTCGAGACCCGGTTCGACACGTACATATTCTTGTTGTCCTGAGCAATGATGAGCTCAGCAGCGGCGGCGCCGGCGGGTGGCTCATCGGTCGTAAAAGTCAAAAGGCTCTGCGCCTTGTAAAACTCGATGCCCTTGGCGCCTCCGTACTGGAGGGCATACGTATTGACGAGGTTCGCTTTCTCGCACACAACCATGTAGTGCGTGGCCTTGGCAGCCCCGACGGGGAAGAAGGCTCCATGGCGGGGGCCGCAGCCGGCGGGCTCGACAGGCACGTAGTTGATAATGGCAAAGGAGTCGTTGGTGCTGTCGAGGATATACATCTTATCCCTTCCGAGGTCGTTGACGAGAAAGTACTTGCCCGTGGGGTCAAGCACGGCCTGATGAGGAAGCGTTTGTGTCTGATTCACAGACACGGCGCTGTGCGGGCTGCTCGTGTTCACGGACTTGAGGAACTTGATGCCGTCACCCGATGTGTCGAATATATCAATGGCTCCGGCCCCGTACGCGGCGCCTACCATGTGTTTGGTGTCCTTGGAGAGCGCCAAGTGCACAAGGCCGTGGCTGCCCTCCGCGGTGGCATTGATCTCCATCGTGTAATCCGCGGTATTCATGGTGAACATTGTCGTGTTATTGCCTTCTTCGTCCACGGCATACAAGCATTGGGGTCCCGCGTACATTAGCCACGAGGCGCTGATGTTGACATTCGTCCTCGACTTCTCAGTGAAGTTGGTTCCGTCAAAGTTCACAACGAGAATTTCGTTCCCAGTCGACATGAGGATCGTGGCCGGCTCAGTGGTTCGAGACGAGAGCGCCGAGTTTGGGTGTCGCAGCTGCAGAGAAGAAGCGGCCGCCGCGCCAGCCAAGACCAAAATTTGTTTGAACATGGCTTCGGGTAATACACCGAGGGGGAAAGAAGATTTGGAAAGTATCGAAAAAGATGATGGCTAGAAAAGCGTGAATGAAAGTAGAAAGGCAAATGGAGAAGAAAGCGAATGGAGTCTGGAGAAGAATGTCAAAAAGTAAGCTGAAGTGCCAGTCTTCACACCTATATATGACGGAAGTGAATACGACGACGCAAACTGAGCAGTCTCTCGTTTTCAGCAAGTGTGACATGATACATCAGCAACAAAGAGTCGGCACAAAGAATGCAAAGAAGTCGCATCAGACGCACAACCCCGACAGAGTGTCAGAAAAATGAGACTTGCGCAGACGAAAGTCAAAACACCACAATCAGAAGCCACTGAAACCCGTTAAGCCATAAGATTTATATTTTTATACCTACCTTCCCCATCGCGCGCCTAACAAGGCCAGTGGCACAAGCCCGGCGCGACGGCGCGCGTATCGCTTAAGGGTAGCCCCCCTCAGAAGTCCCTGGAAAGGAAACAGACAGGGAATAAGAGTCCAAAAGGGCGGAACACAGCATGGCTTGTCGTGCCTTCGTTTGGCGCCGGATGATGGTGAATGGATGCAGGTTGTTGTTTCGGCTCGTGTAGCATGTGGGACCTAAAAGTTCGTACATAATAAAAGGCACAAAGAACGTGGCTAGTGGCTGCCGCGTCTTCCAAGTTCCGTGTGACCACTGACCACTGACCAGTGACAAGGTGTGGTGTTTTAACTTTTGGTAAAGGTGGGTTTGGCTAGAGCCGGCTGGACAGAGGGTGCTGGACACGCGCCGGACCCTTGAGCTTCGAGAATATCGCGTGTCATATAATCATATCGCTAGGTATGTGTATCATGTACGGAGTACGGATGTAGCTTGTCAACTCTGTGTTTGTTAGCCGAGCGAGGTGCGCGTTTTTGGCCTTTGTTCCGTCCGTTCTTGTGAATCGTGATCGGTTTCGTGGGTGAATTCAAGTTTCGAAAGATCGATGGAACGTCCGTATAATTAGAAAACAGGTTGGCATTGACGCACTGAAAGGAATATCAACTGACTGAATCATCTTTAAAATGTACGCTTGATTCATCAGCCAAATTCCTGTTGCGCCGGGTGCAAGCTGTGTACGGAGTCCGGACAGTAACGGAGAGGTGTCAAAAAAGTGCACCGGAACTTGACGAAGCTCTTCCAGAGTACTCCCGTATGTACCTACCTAGCCTATCAAGGTGCACCGTGCACACCGTGCATGAGATGAAAGATACTTGAGCCTCAGGCATCCGCGCCCAAGCTCCTACGAAGCGAAGAACCACCAAAGTCCTAGGGAAAACAACTGTTATTAGAGACCCAAAAACCCTATTCCAAGCCCCTAATTCGGGCTTATAAGTTGTCACCAATAATCTGCTCTGGCTCTCTTTCAGGTTGGAAATCGAAAGTCGTACGGCTTGCGAAAAGAGTATGCCGCCGGCTCTTCTCGCCATACTTGCCTCTCCAAGCAATGCTTCGCTGCTGCAGATTCCCACGGCATCGCCAGCCGATCTGCAATTTTGGCTCCCATCTCTGATGATTTGACGCCGCCGTCTCGACACCATTTGATCTCGCAAGGCTATCGCATACGTCTTTGAGTTTCGAATCAGAATTGCAGAGCAAAATTGCGCAAGAATTGGCAGTGTCGTGGGACGCCGCAGCAGAGATGCACTGGCTGGTTGGAGAGGCTGGTATGGCGCAAAGGCGCGAAGGAGCGAAGAAGCTCGTCGCAGCTCACGCTTGAGGCCGTTCGTGATGCCTTCCGACACAGCGACACCACGGCGTCTTCGCGCCCTGCTGTGCAGTGTGAACTTCGGCTGCAGCCACGGTGAACGATGAAAATCATGAGATTTCACCTTCCCGCTCTCAGCTCTGTACGATAGCCTAGGCGAGGAGCTCTAGTATTCGAGACTGTGTCATTGAGAATGACGTCGCATTAGTCAAGCCCTACAGTAAACCCTCGGGTGTATACATTCGAAGACCTCATTATTGGTGTAAGCTCTACAGTCTTCAGCTCGCGCATTCGATTTGCGTATATTTTGAACACAACCTCTGTTCTCCCTTTGATATCCAAAGCTATAGAATGATTCATCATTCTCCCTCTCACGCCACTGGCAACATGCTAGCCACTTGAAGAGCTGAGCATTCACGTGTGCAAAGTTATCAAAACAACGTCTGTTATTATATGCAACGCTTATTCAAGTTCCGATCCTACGCGTTAATTACTCGGTGCATGAAAAAGAAGACATAAAGAATCATTAAAGGCATATCCACCAAGCCCGCCTTGAAGACAACCGCTCGCAGCACGTATAGGCCCCTGGCCTACGAATCGTACTACGCCCACAAAAGGAATCAAAAATAAAAGCCACATCCTCAGAAATATGTAAGTCTCGAAAGAACGGAAAGTATCCAATAGAGAAGGTCGAGGACGCTTAGAGTGAACGGAACAGGGTATTGCCTCCCCCAAAATGATATGAGTCGAGATATCGTCTTTCGGAGCATGACGATCTCCGCCAGGTGTGCAACAGATAAGCAAGAGAAGAGCTTCTCAGTGCATACACTTCCATACATCACCATTCTCGACAACGATTCCTGCAGATTTCATGCAGAGCCAATCCAGCCACTGAGACTTCACCTCACAGCCAGAACGCCACGCCGGCCCCAGCAGCGAGCATAGCCAGCGCGCTGACACCCGCCTTCTGAGCGCTACTCTTTGCAGTATCGCCTTTATTAGGGTCGCTCGTGCCCTTGCTGCAGTCCTGGTTGAAGGAGCTTGCCGGACAGTTGCCGGATGGGCCAGGTCCAGATCCAGCCCCGGACTCGGACCCTGACCCTGACCCTGACCCTGCGCCAGAGCCTCCATTGCCGGTTGAGCCGCCCGATTGCCCGCCCGTCCCACTGTGATCCTGTCCCGCGGCCCCGTTCCCACCGCCGGGAATAGTAGCGGCCGTGTTCTTGGAAGGATCCGCGCTCTGGGAGACAGACGGCTTAGCCTTCTTCATATCGGATCCAGTGCCCTCAAAGGATCCAAGCACAAAGTCCCCATCTCCATCCAGGACAGTGTCGTTGGTAGCGCGAGTGCTGCTATAGGTATAACTCTTCTTCATGTTCGTCCCCGGCGGCTTCTTCGCATTGTAGCACTCGATACTGACCTCCGCAACAGTAGCGTAAAAGTACCCAGCCTTGGTGATATCCTCTGCACTCCAATCCATCGGACCACCCGCCCAGTCAACCGTGCCCTTTGCGTTCGTCGCAGCCCCGCCGGGCCAGATGGAGAGCTGGACCCGTGCTGGTGTCTGGGGGAACATCCAGCTCTGGGAGGTAGCATTCCAGGTATCCTTGCGTAGTTTCGTCCTCCCAACCTGCCCATCTACAAGCCACTCGATCTTGTCAGGCGTCCACCTGATCTCGTACTCGTGGAAATTGCGAAACGTGTCCGATAGGGTAATATTGCCAGAGTTGTGGTAGTCGGTAATGCCCTGGTAGTAGTAATTCGTCTGCGCGGTGCCGAGATCCACACCCACAAACTCGTAGTCTATCTCGTCCTTGACATCTGAGAGGAGAATAAAGGCGGTAACGACGCCTCGGCCGCGAGCGGTCTTGAAGCGAGCTTTGACATTGCCGTACCACATGTAAGTCGTGGATGCGAGGACTGTGCCAACGCTATTCTTAGGCATAGTGAGAAGGACGTTTCCATCGTGAGAGGCGGGCTCGCCTTGGGCGACCCAGTCTTTTTTGCTGGCGTCACCGAGGTATTCTGATATGTCGACGATGCTGTCCAGGTTACCGAATTTGGTGGTTCGGTCGGAGCATACGGGCGCAGGGACGCATGAGGAGAGGTTGTACGACATGCGGGGATCGCAGCCGCCGAGACAGTAGGCGCCGATGCCACATTCGCCATATTCTGTGCCACGGATGGGGGGGTCAGCTGCTGTGCCTTGTAACGCATGTACGAAGTCACGCTTTCGAGAGAATTTGAGGACGTACGTGAACAGCAGGGCGAGTCTGGGGGGCACTTGGAGTCGAGGGTGCACTTTGCGGCCAGGACTGCGTGAGGGCCCAGCAGGACGGCGAGGGCGATGAACGACAGCATGGTGTGGGATGACCAAAAAATGTTGATCTAGAGTTGGCAAATGTTTCGCATGCGAGGAGCCAGTGAATAAGTTGCCTCGGACAGGCGCAGGCTGCAGCTAGATGGAACGTGAAGAGCGAATCAAGTTCTGGCTCCAGGAACGAGAGCAACGGGCCGAAACGGCCAACGCTTTACAGTCCAGAGGACTAAAAGTTAAAACGAGCGACCTGTCCCTTTTTTGATCGATTTTGTACGGCTGTGCTCAGCTTTTTCTTCTTCTTGTCGCCGACGATGTTACTCGTAAAGACTGAACGAGAAAAGGGGTGTGAAGAAGGGACGAAAAGCAACCCCAAGCCATGCCAAGGAACAATAAACCAACAAGGAGGGGGCAGATGGGCACCCAGACAGGTACAGTATGTGTGTACATAGCCAACGACGAGTACAAGGTACAGTACATGAGGTGGCGGAAGCTTTAAAGCCGCCGGTGCGTTCTCTTTTCTATTTTGACGCTTGGTGTACCAATCTATCGACGCCGCCTACCTACATAGTCGCGACTCGCATGCTTTGCATTGTTTCCGCATGGCAGCACTGAGCAAACACTCTTCGGTCGGCGAATCATTTCTTCGGATGAACAGCCAAGGCCAGCCACGGCGTCGGTGAGTCTTCAGAGCCGCCGCAGCTGCGAAGATCGTCTGATGTCTGGACACTGTAACGCTGCAGGCTGCACTCTGTACTTGCGCTCCGTACTCTGTACAAAAGTATATGCGCTCTGGAAACAACATGCGCTGCAAATCGGCCTCGTGGCACTGTTACATGTTACATGTAACATCACCCGCAGCCTGCGCTGCAGTCTGCAGATAACACCTGCAGAGACAACACGTCGATCAATCGATAAAGCGTGGCATTCTGTGGGGAAAGCTGTCCAAGATGCAGGCCGTTTTGAATGCAACCTGCAGGCAATCCGATCCTGACGATACCCTGCTTGCCGAACCCGCGCCAAGTTCCCGTCGCCGAATCCCTCGCTCCTCGTTCCCCGCATCCCTGCATCCGCTGTTGCGACTCGCGAGTCTTGCGACTGCGACTGCAACTGCGCAGGCGGCAGAATTGCACACAAGGCTTCGCATTCCCCAACCTACCATACCTAACTCGAGTGCGAGCCTTTCGACGAGCACCGCACCTCTATCCCAATTGAATGTCTTTGAGGGATGAAATAAAACTGGCACGCACCAAGGACAGCCAGCACGTGTGATTTCCTCTCCTGCTCGTCTAAGAAAACTGCACATCGTGAATAGGTACCTATGGAGCATTGCCAGTGGCCACAAGGGACAGGTTTCTCATCGAGCAATCTGAACTCCCAACACAACGACAAACATCCACGATTTTTGATTGAGAAATTACATGATCAGTCTGTCTAACAATCCATTATCCCATGGGCCATAAAACGCTATTCTTATGCAGACACCCTAATAAGTCACTTCCCTTTCCCACACTCTCTTCCTCTTCCATGTCGCCGTTCCCCCCCCTCCTTTTCATCCCCCTCACTTCATCTTCCGCCTCGCCTTAAACGTCTTGAGCGGATCTCCCTTACTCCCCCTCTTCATCACCTTGCTCTTTCCCTTGCGCTGAGCTCGCCCTTTACCCCGTTTGTGCAGCGGCACGAAGCCAATCTCCGCGGCCGTCAGGCCCTGCTTCCCGTCCTTGGGGAGGAGGTACTCGGGGACGTGCTTCAGGTGGCTTTGTTGTCGGGCGGTTCGGAGCTCGCCGTCGTGGCGGAGGTGGTTGACCTCGGTGGGGTTTTCTTCAAAGTATCTAGAGCATGCAGTGTTAGGGCGTGCACTGTAAAGTTTCGTGGGTGATTGATGAGAAGGAGAGGGATGGCAAGGGCGTGATGATGATGTGTGTGTGTGTGTGTGCGTGCATGTGCAAGTCTTGAGTGATATGACTTTTAGCTCACCTCTTCAACTTCTCACTCTTCAAAAGCTCCTGTCGCAGTTCACGCGTTCGTGCCTCTCGCACAGCCACCTTTGTCACCGCACGAAGCGCATCATTCATTCGATACCGGAACGCCTCGACCTGCTTCGTGTTGAAATTGTACGGCTTGATCTCCTTGCCCAGCTTGGCCTGCTGCCTCGTGATCCTCGCCAGGACTTTCTCGTCATTCTCTGCACTGGCGATACTCGTCGGCATGTGTTTCCGGAACAGGTCCTTGGGGACCACAAAGGATAGCGCCATGCCGGCTTTGCCCGCTCGGGCCGTTCGGCCGATGCGGTGTGTGTACGAGGCGGCTGAGGTGGGGAGGTCAAAGTTGATGACGGCCGCGACATTTTTGAAGTCAATTCCTCGCGAGACACCATATTCCTTGTCTCGTTTGGAGGCCCGTTTCTTCTGTTCTTTTCTCTTCTTGGTCCGCTCTGCGGCTTTCTCCGCATCCAGGCTGTCTTGCTCGGGTTTGGAGTCTGCGTTGTCCTCTTGTGCTGCGTCGTCCTCTTCTTCCTTCTCCTCGTCAGCTTTTTCTTCGTTGCCGAGAATCTCTTTTTCGTCTGAGGCGATGATGATGTCGTAGACGTTGCGATTGAATTCTTCCACCACGTGGATTCTGGAGTTGACGGGTAGCTCTGAGTTGAGAATACAGCTGCGAATGCCAAACTGCTCAAAGAAGAGCTTCAGTCGATAGCAGCGGTCCACGTCTCCGACGAAAATAATGCACTTGCCCTTGACCAGTTGCAGCTTGAAAATGATGTAGGCCAGCAGGAATTTCTCGTCCTCTCCGCACCTAGGCACATCAGCACAGATTCGTTACAGCAGGTGTGTGTGTGTGTGTGTGATGAGAAGAAAAGATAAAAGCGAAGAAATGAAAGAGGAGAAAGGCGGGAAAGAAAACTCACTTCGTCACCAATTGTGTCACACCCTCCCCCTCAGCATCCGGCTCCTCCAAATCCAACAACATAGGCGCATTATCCCTATAAAAGATCTCCTTGAGCGCCTCAATCTCCGAAGTCAGAGTAGCACTCATCATGATAGTCTGAATCGCCTTGGGAATTGACCACGACAAGTTCTCGAGATCCTCATTGTAGCCATACGATAGCAACAGATCTGCCTCATCCAGCACAAGATGCGAGAGCTTCTCCAGCGATAGAGCCGACTGGTTCGACTTGACATTGTACCATGCGCGCGCAGGCGTCGAAATCACAATGTCAGGAGACGTCGACAGCAGGGATCGCTGCACGGCATCGGAGGACTTGTCGGTCAGCTTGACGGCTCGGATGTCCTTTGCGCAGAAGGAGGAGAATTGTTCGATGACTTTGAAGACTTGGTTGGCGAGTTCGCGGGTCGGGACGAGGATCAGTGCTGATGTGACGGCCGTGGTGTCCACCTGTGTCAAGTATGTTAGAAATCTGTTTATTTCTTCGTTTCTCTCATCTCCTCCATGACGGGATTTTCTCCATGATGGAGAAAGAGCCTTGGTTTAGAAGAGC
Source organism: Claviceps purpurea (assembly GCA_029405325.1). Lineage (NCBI taxonomy): Eukaryota > Fungi > Ascomycota > Sordariomycetes > Hypocreales > Clavicipitaceae > Claviceps > Claviceps purpurea. Next base: position 2,692,901 of record CM055782.1, on the reverse strand, counting down.
GGTAGGAACCAAGCGCGAGAGGAATTAGGGGTCTGCCACTCCATCACCATCCGTCCTCGACGTTCGACGTACACTTTTCTTCTTCAAAATCCCGTTTAGCAGCGGCAACACATACGCCGCCGTCTTTCCCGACCCCGTCTTAGACTTGCAGAGGACATCCTTTCCGTTGAGCGCCAGCGGGATCGCCTGCCGCTGCACGAGGGTAGGTTTTAAAAAGTTCTGCTCCGCGACGGCTTGCACGAGGCGGGCATCTAATCCCAGGTCTGCGAATGTGAGGTCCTCCTCGGCAGAGGCCTGCGTTTTGCTGCGCTTCTGGGTGTCCGCTTCGCCGGAGGGAACCCCGTTCTGTTCGAGCTTGCGCTTCATGGTTATCGGCTCGACGGGCGGCTCGACACAGTTATGAGACGTGGTTGTGGTGGTGGGAGCGCGAAAGGTGGAAGATTTTCGTTGGAAGCCGTCCTCGGGTTCGCGGATTGTCACCTCGTCGGAAAAAAAAAATAGCAGTCGAAACGCGGCGGGCGCACATGGCTGGCTGGCTTCAGTGGAGATCCACTTTCCATTTGTGGGGCCTTGGGGACTTGAGTCTTGGACATTGTATGCTGCTTTGACGTTACCCTATGCCTTGACGCAAAACGCCGATTCTACATCATGCCATGAATGTGTGCGTGTGAAAATATGATGGGCACCATCAGGGGGATATTTGCAACGATGAACTACGCGCCTAATACAAGCTCAATTGTGACTTAATTGTGACGAATCGCCGTTCTCTCATCAGGGTCACATTGTTATCAACGTCCAAACGACACGCAAACCCAACCCAGCGATGATATGTCACAGGTCTCCCCAGCTTCGTCTCTTTTGAGACTGCCGGACCTGGCCCCCTGCAGCGGGACCGACGATTGTGAAAGATACATATGATAGATCACTGATCAGAGACGGAGTAAGTACTTGACTACCTAACCCGAAAGTCACCTGCTGTACAATTAGATCCAACGAGGCGCCGTGTGGTGTAATGTACCTCCAGAGCCTTTTGATGCCGCCATCCTAGACGTCTGTCGTCGAAGGGATTGAGAATGGGCAGCTTACGTGAAGGCTGTCGAAGAACACGACGAGCACTTTGGAAAGACCTGGCCAGCTACGTGCTGGACTTCTACTTCCAAGTTCTCCGGAACCGACTAGAGTCATCCCGCGGATTTCAACCTCCTTTTCAAATCCCCCGCGACCTCATGCTTCCCCATGCCAATCCTCAGATAGGTACCCAAGTGATGCATTTAATTTTCCACAACCGTCCATGCCCGTATACACACTTGCGAAAAGCCGTCTCATAAACTACATAGATCGTCCCGAGAGAAGAAGAATACCACATACACAAGCATTGACATCCAGTGCGACACCCTTGAGAAAAGGGTGCCCCTGCCACAACATAGGTACGAACTCCTGAAACGATACAAATTACGCCCACATATCGGATAGTCTTGTCTGCTAAGATCCCCCTTCAACCTCGCCCGTCTTTGGAAGCGCTATTGCCCAAGCTTAGGCCTCATCAGAGCAATCCAATCGACGTCATGGATGCCGTGTAGCTCGTCCGCACGTCAACAATTCCCTGCAAAACAACTTGTTCTGTTCTCCAGCGGCAAAATTGACGAATTGAAGATGACATCAAAACAGGCCAAACGGCACACGCGAAAAGCGCGTTCCGCTGAGTCTGCAAGTCATCGGTGGACCAAAAAGAAGGGACCGCATAACCCTTGTGTGAACTCGCATAGAACTGATCCCCTTTCACCCCCGAAAACTAACAACAAGCAAACAATCTGCGCCCTCATCGTCCCTGGCTATTCAAAAGAGATCTATGGCACGGTTAGCTCCAAACATCATGGAGAGATCATCATATGCCTACCAAACAGCGAACTTGCCTGGAAAATGTTCCTTTGCATACTGTTCACATGCCTGTTACAAAGTATTAGCATTTCTCACCATAGGTCTTTCTGTGAGGCAGTGTGACAAGAGTTCGGTTTACCTTGGCTGGTTTGCCAACTTTCTGTCCGATGACCTTCCACTTGTTGTTCTCGTACTCCTTAATCGCATTCAACAAAGCCTGGCTCTGTTAACGAGCTTCATCAGTCGGATGATTCGGGAGATAAATATGCGTGCCGTGTGCGACCTACCTCATCTTCGGCAAACTCAGCGTAATGCATGTCCTAGCTCAAGTCAGCCTCGATAATCTTATTTTCGCATAACAAGAATCAAGAAATTACCTTGTACCAATGTTTCTTTACCGAACCTTCCGTTCTGGTGGGGAACGTCTATTATTGTGTTAGACCGGACAGCCGCGTTCATACCCACGGGAAAGGAACATACTTTAGCAATTTCCGCCCAGCTGTTCCCTGCATCTCGCATTTGTTTTAGTCGGAGTTCTTCCTGAGGCGTCCAAGGGGTGTTGGTCCTGCTCTTCTTCGCCGGAGGAGGTTGCCCACCGGCAGCATTGGCATCCTGTGCAGGTGCCTGAGATTGGGCTGTCGGCGGCGGAGGAGCAATACCACTGCCACCAGAAGCAGCAGTGGCGGCGGCGGCGGCAGCCTGGGGAGCAGAAATGTTTTGACCCGGTTGGTGAGCTTGAGACGCGGCGCCAGCTGGCGTGCCGGACTGGGCGGTAGCTGGCGAAGGAGCAGTGGCTGGAGCAGGACGCTTGCGCTGGCGACCTGATTGCACCGGGGTCGGGGGTTGCGCTTGTGGTTGAGGACCCGGAACGTTGGAAGCCTGCGAAATACTCATTGGTGTCTGAGAGGGGGTGACATGGTGCTGTTGCTGCTGCTGCGGTGGCTGTCCGGGTTGTTTCTGCTGTTGCTGCTGCTGCTGCTGCTGAGGCGTCATGCCAGGTTGGGTAGCCCCATAAGGAGGAAACTGATCATTCCGGCGTGACATATCCGTCTGATATTGATGGTTGCTATTTGGGTACGCCTATTAGCTCTCGTCATAAGCACGCGCGACGCGGCCGGCAGGACGAGCCGCATATTGGCGACATGATATAGCTGCAGCTCCCACAAGCATAATACCGCAGGTGGGTTCCAAGTGGCCCTAAAGAGAAGAGCGTCTTGTCTTGTCTGCAGACATGGCTGTGGCAGCTCTCTGTGGCCGACGATGAAGACGGGCAGTGTCCACAAAGGAGCGACTGATGGCACAGCCTGAGTTGACGAGGGAAGGTGACGACAGAGCCCGGCACGTGAGGCAAGGGTGACAGAAGAGGCGGGGAAAGAGATGCGGTATCATGCAAACGTTGGATGGAGCAGGATGGAGTTGAAGAAGCGGGCAGATGTAGATGAGGTACTAGAGACAACGAAATGGTGTCGGCACTTACTGCATGTCGTTGGGCGGGTGAGTGGAGTTGGAGTAGACGTACTCCGGCACAGGGCCGACCTGCCACTGCTCCATGATCTGGATGTGACAACAGCAATATTATCAGTATGTATTGTACAGCCGACGACAGAGAGAAGGCAGAAAACGCGGGAGGGCGAGAGGAGCAAAGCAGGCCTCGCAAAACAGACGTTGCGCGCTGAGACGGCACGTCTTTGTGTTTTGCGAGCGGAACATTCGGCGACAACATGGGTCCGTCTGCCACGACGCGGCAGGTGTAGCCGGCCTATGCTCGGGGCGAACGCTGGCAACGCGCGACGTTCGCCGTGACGAGCGGCGAGGCACGCATAGCACCGAGCTCCATGGGACGCGCGCGCGACGCGGCAGCGCGACGAGGAAAAGGACGATGAAGGAACTCGGGGAACCCAGAAGTCAGAACTCACAAGGCAAGGCAAGAGACGACTCGGCGCAACAGAGGGCGGATTCGTGGATCGCGGAGTGTAGCGGTGGACTCGTAGACTGCTTGTTGGCGTGGCAAAAGTTTGGCGTAGAGAAAGTCCTCAAGTCCTGTGGACAGAGAGGCAAAGTCAAAGCTACACGAAGGAACAGGCAGAGCCACGGGTTTGCGTGATACAAGTTTCTGCGCCTTGGGAACTGGGCAGGACGAGGTAATTGACGGGACTCCAGTTGTTGCACCTGGCCCAATCGCTCCAATCGCAGCTCTGATGGGTCCGCGCGAGGGGTCCGGTGCTGACGGTTGTCCAATGGCCGAAGGCTGCTGGACAATTCGCTCCACAAGGCTGCCAAAATATGGGCCGTGTGGGCTGAGAGCCTGAGGTGGGCCGTTATGGGTTTTGCCTGTGGGGTTTTGTGCGAAGTGCAGATGAGAACGCACCAAAGACGCACACAACGCGCAGTGCAAACGGAAGACAAAATTCGAGACGAAACTACCTATGTACTGCGTTTGACCAACTCGACCAGAGCAACGAGGGCGGCTCTGTCACGCTGTGAAAAGAGAAACAGACCGAGACACACTAGGTATGCCGCAGCTGACAAAGTAGCGAGGCTGGGGTGGAGCCGGCACCCCTTTGCGCGACGCGGATGTCGAGGAAGCCGAGCCAAACCGAATGAAGCCGTAACGAACTGAATGAAGCTCGAGTCCTGAACACAATCTTCGAATGTTCAACAGCAGACGACTGATTTATAAAATCATGTACCTATGTACTTGACGCACAAGTAGGTACTCTTATAAGTTAGGTATGTACTGCGTACCTAGGTAGCCTTGGTCGGGCAGAGGGCGGAGGATGAGGCGTTGAGGGTTTTGACTTCTCGGGTATACGCACTTTTTTCTGCCATCGGCAATGGCATGAGGGCAGCGGGCCCTGCTCCGCCACATGCATGAGCCACCGCCGCTGACCAAGCAGATTTTGCAAGATCAAGCCGGCGGCCGCGCGTCAGTTCCCGGATGCATCAGACAGTGTGATCGAAATTCTCGTGGGGGCTGCTCATCATGGACTCTGGAGTCATGATGAACTGGCTCTTCCAATGTTTCGGCGCACAATCAGTAGATACATGTATCTTGTCAGAAGTGCAAGCTATGTGCATATCGCCATGAGATCCACCGCAAGCACGGCATTAACCGCCTGTCACTACGGACTCACGGAGTATCTACCATGTACATATGTACCTGTTTGTGAGTTATAGGTACCTACATGTCCTTGTCGAGATCGAACTACATACCTACATACATGTACTCCGTATGTAGGTATGTATGTATGTACCTACATACTTGGACACTTTGTACATTGGTCTGTGGATCAAGTCGAGCGACGGCTTTGCTCAATTAGGTTCGTGCTTGATACAATACTTATTGTAGAACAAGTTGTGGAAGGGGATCCGAATACCTACCTAGAAATCAAAGAGCACATGCGAGGTGGGTAACATCCGTGGTCACTGGTCGCAGTGCCTTGGGAAATACGTTTTGATGCTTCAGGAAATGGTAGCCACGATCCAGGCGTGGATAGTTTCCCTCCTTCGAATCAGGTCGGATTCCATCACGACCAGATATTTGTCACCAAATCACCGATACTGTTGCACATGAGGTAAACGCAGCTCGGGATGAAGCCCAAAGGGAGCTTAGAAGCCGTTTTCCTGCCACGATCAACAACTTCAGAGGCCCACTGCCTCATTCAGGTGTCTTTATCATCGTCATTGACAGTCTGGACTTCGTTTGAAAGCACGTCTGAGCACGATGTCGGTGCGGCTGCTAGTTGCGTAGGCAAAACTGACACAAGCCGAGGAGAAATCAAGGGAAACATTACAAAGAACGATGATGGATCGTGGAAGCCCCCAGAGTTGAGACCTTGGGACGAAACGACGGGAAACAAAACAGACTTGTTTTGCGAAAAGGGAATATGAACTTTGGGAACTTTATTGAAGGCGCCTTCAGGTTGATGCTGAGACAGACTACAAACAACACAGACTCCGATTGTCCCCGACTCGTTTGCAAGCCGCCGGCCGGTTTCAAGGGACCGGCCTCAAGTCAGAATGGCCCGAACGGTCTCCGTGTGGCGCTTATTAGCCAGGCACCGGGCTGTGTTACACCAGATCCTGACGACGGCGCGGGACCTATTTTGGTCTTTCTTTTGGTCGATCGACCGGCGGACAGCAAAAGAACTTGCAATCATACAGACCATATATGATAGGTATATGATATACAACAATCAAAGTGCCTGCGGGTTGGAAGGTAGGCTGACCGCGGAAGCCATCGCTGGGAAAATACGCCATCGGCACTCATCAGCCCTGCTCACATGAAGAACAAGCCGGCTGTGTCCATTAGATATGCATTCGTCTTTGGCGCATCTGTTCTGTCATTCCCGACAGCCGCGTCGCGAGCCTCGTCGCGAGCAATGTTGCGAGCCTCGAAACAAACGCGGTGACGTGGGAATGGGACGTGATACCTACCTGTCAGTGGGACTAACCGAACGCCTTGTCCGAGAGCACGTTTTACGGTGAGGACGTTGACTCGGCGGGAGCTCTTCCCACTCCCAGTGACTGGAGGCTGGTGCGAAATGTTACAAAGTGTCAGGAGTCAGGACTCACAGGCCTAGGGGTAGGCTGGCATGTCTGAGCGAGCCGGACGCGTTGCAAGAAGTCGTGGGGTCGTGATTCGGGAATCTGTGACTTTGGCGATGGCACGCAAATGTTCCCAGCGGCCAGCGGAACGTGGCCCTGTCCTGTCAACACTGAACAGCGCCTCGCTAACTACGTGCCGCAAAGCGTCGCGACAACTCTGCACTTGGACGTAGGTACGCTCTTGCTCTCAACTTCTCACACATTCTGGCGGCTGCCGTTGCTGTGTCCTGCTGGATGTTTGTTGGATTGACGGTTGACCCACGGTCCTGGACAAAGCCGGAAACAGTGGACTGACTCCGTATGTTTTTTCTCCGCATTACTCCGTAGGCACTTGAGAAGTCGAGCGCCGTACTCCGTAGAACTTAGAAGTTAAAACGAGTCGGATCTTCGCACAAGGGCCGCCGAACGCCAACGGTCCGGGCGTCTGAGTACGTACATATGTACATTGTACCGGTATGTGCGGAGTACCTACGCCATGAAGTTGTCCGGCAAGAGGATTGGGAATTTGGGTACATATTGAATCCTTGGGCCAAAAACCACCGTGCCTATTGCCCCGACGGTGGCAGGATTGACGAGCTCAGATCGAGATGGAACAAAACTAGATCTCGAGAGCGTCCAAGACCCGGCAAGGGCCCCTGGCCGAGGGTCCCAGACTGTTTCGTGAAACCACCACGATGCGGGTAACGCACTAGTTACCGATGAAGCAACGCGGCGGCCGCGGCGTCTCTGACACTCTCTGTCTGTAGCTCTTGACAAGACGATATATCTTTGCTCACGAACCCGTCTCAAACATGCCCTGGTTTTTTCTATCATTCTTTCACTCCATTACCGCATTGTGCTTTGTGCTGCTTTGTGCTACCTTTCTTTCTTTTTCGTCTTTCGTTTCTTTTCTTTTCCCCGGAGTAGATCTCTCAAAGGCATCGACTCCATAATACGCCTTGCCTTGCCAGTCTTTTCCGACTTTCCTTTCGGATTTTTCTTTTTTCTTCCCATGTCATAAATTCTTTCCCTCTTTTCTTTTGAACTGTCCTTCTTTTCAGCTGCCGGTCAGCGTCATACACTCATTTAACATACACAAAAACCACCCTGGCTGGTGCCGTCGCTCTTTTCTTGTCCCTCGTTCCGACATTCTTTTGCTGCCTCTTTTTGAACTATCATTAAGCACTTGTTTCTTCTTGTCTCCCAGCGAGCGAGGACACGTTTTTGAAACCCTTTTATCTACCGCAGAGTGGCCTGGTTTGCCGTCTCGGATTCTTACTCAATTATTCTTAATCTTAATTCTACATTCTCTCGGCAACGGCGATTTCGATCATCAAAAACGACACCCTTTTTAAGTACCTTGGATAACGAAAAGAAAGCTATCATGACTTATCAAGATAATGTGGCCGCCAAGGACCGAAAGTTACCGTTGACTGGTAGTGGGCGAGCATGGAGGGAAGAAGAGGTATGACGGCCCTTGTTTGACCTTCACATTGCCTCCCCAACAAAGACAAGAAGAAGAATGGCAACGAAACGGCTATAAGTGTAATTGCTAACAATACGTTAGGAATCCTACCTTCTCCAGTCCCGGCTCAAGAAGACGCCGTACAAGCACATCGCCGCGCACTTGAACAAGACGGAGCTTGCTTGCCGCCTGCACTACCACCAATTGTCTCGCGGGAACGCGAGGCGGAAGCGCGCTGGGTCCTGCTCGTCCGATTCATCGGATACGCCAACGAGAGGGCGGACGTGTGCATCGTCGAGCCCCGTGTATCGAGGAGACACACGTTCTCTTTCGCCGTCAGTGGTCAGCAGCCCCTATCTGCTCAACAGGTCCGTCACCAGTGATGGACCTTGGCTCCCAGGCATCATGTCTCTCGAGGGGTCACCCAGACTGCCCTCCATGATGCCCAGGTTCGAAAGATCCGGCTATGCTCAATCTCACTACAGCGAGAGCTACCCGCGATCCGCCATGTCGACACCCGATCTTCAGCACAGCGTTCTGCCCTCTCCCGTCCTGCCATACCGTTTTGGACGTCCGGCCGCTGCATTCCACTCTGCGACGCCTCCGCCTCGTCTCGACACAGCATGGCGCCCACCGCGTTCATCCCCCCCTCTGGCGTCTGTCCACGCGGCATCGCAGATTGAGCTGCCCCGCCTTGGCGCCATTTACGAAAGACACAAGAACGCATTCTGGGGAGTCGTGGCCAACGAGTATGGTATGAACGCCTCCCCCGCTACCCTGGAACAGGCCTGGCGATCTGGGGAGTGTTGTCAATACGGCAAATGCAACCAAAGCAACCACATCAGCAAGCGCCCCATGACACCCGTGGCCAGCCCAGACAAGGACGTCACGAGGATATCATCCATCATTGACGACGACTCTGGCTCACGATTTCGATGACCAAGGATCTGGAACTTTTCTGGATTTTCACGGGCAAGCATGTGCGGCGTTTTTGGACGGGGCGTTGAATTGTAATGGTTATTCTGTACTCTTAAGCATCGCCTTGTGGCGCACTCTCACCTCCTTTTGAAGCAGAGGTCACGGATATGGAGTCTGGCGCAGGGGAACAAAACTTGATAGACATTCTCCTCATTCTTGTGCAATAATCTAGAATGCAACAATGACTTAATTTCTTCCTACTGCATATGTGCCTGTGATAATGTAAGCTTGCCAAATAACTGAACAAGATGGTCTGGACCCCGCCACGCCCAAAATTGCGCTGGTAATTAGAGTCGTGGTTCTTGCCCTAGACGTAGAAGCAGCAGCAGAGTGATGAGAACGAGGACAAATGGATGGCCGGGGTACAAGCCGTTCGACAATCATCACGAGATTATGACACTTGGATATGGGGATGAGCTGGATCAGGCGAGGCGAGAAGGAGTGGCGAGACGAAGACGAAGACGAAGACGAAGACGAAGACGAAGACGAAGACGAAGACGAAGACGAAGACGAAGACGAAGACGAAGACGAAGACGAAGAAGTAGACGCCTACGCTATCAATATTATACGAGGAACTTCGTGGCCATGTGCGGCGGGTATGAAAATAGTACATGCCAAGTGAAAGGCCACCCTGTCATATGCGTGCCCTCCGATGCGAAACGAAAGTCATGCCAAGACAAAAATAAACGTAAATGAAGGAACCATCGCTCATAGGGAAAGGGGGGTCCCAAACACGTAAAACATGAGGAATTAAGACGAGACGACATGACATGACATGACAGCCGAACAGGGAAAAGCGATTTACTCCCCCAAAGGCATCCCCTCCAACTCATCCAGCAACCTCCGCCAATTCTCAGCCAACATCTCCGCATACTTGACCCGCTCGCCCGCCCAGTCCTGATTCCACCGACTGACATGGTACTGCGAGCTCTGGAACGTCACGAGCTCATCCCGGATACACTCCTTGACGAGGACCGACCGGTTATGTTGCTGGACGATGGCTTCTTTGTCCTGTGGAGAGAGAGATATATATGTGAGCACCACGTTCAATGGATCGGGTCATTCATTTCCTTCCTCGGCCGTTCTAGTCTCATGCACATATATCGGGGGGAGCACAAAAAAACAACAACAAACACGACAACACAAGAAAACCACGGAAGACGCAGATAAAGGGAACAAGAATCGAAAAAAAGACAGAGTACACGTACCTTGATAATAGCCTCCGCCACCTTCTCAATCTCCCCCGCCTTGACACCCCCCTCCGGCTTCGCCCTCAGACCCGCCAACTTGGCCTCATTGCTCTGGATTCTCCTCTCAAGGCTCGGAATACGATCCTTATCGAGCTTGTCCCGCCGGTCAAACATCTCCCGCACGCTGACTAGTGAGTCCCGCTGCCGTTTCAGGTCCTCCAGCACGCCCTCGTCCCAGCCGCGGCTCTCGTCCTCGAGAAGCGTCTGGTACGTACGGAGGTGCTTGCTCATGGCGGTTAGGCCGTCATTCAGCAGAGGCACCTCGTTCGTGTCTGTTGCGTATGTCTCGGAGGATGTTTCCGTGAGGGACGTCAGGGACATGGCGATGCGGGCGTGGTCCGCGGCCACGCCCTCGGTGCGCTTAACGAGACGGTCCATGATGTTGCATACGTTGATGTAGAGTTCGGCGGAGCGGCGGACACCGGAGCGTGTGCGCGAGAAGAGGTCTTCCAGAGTGGAGGGTAGGGAGTCCTCGAGGCCCGGTGGGAGGGGCTTATCGACAAATTCGTCCTGGACGGAGATGGTGGCCTGCTTGCGCCATACGGAGAGCTCGGTGGGTACGGTGAGGAACATGACTACGAGCTGTTCCTGGCTCAAGATGGGATGGCGCACAATGGAGTTTAGGAATCGAGCTAGCCCTCGTCGGCGCTTTTCGATGAAGGCGCCGTCGTTGGAGAGGTGGTTTCCGTTGAGGGCGACTCTTTTTGGTGGCAGGAGTGGGAGGGCTCGGAAGGGATATCGTTTGTGGAGGCAGTCGAGAAGCCACACGAAGTCGCTGTAGCGGCGGATGACTTTGCTTCCGCGGCGGTGACTGGTGATTTCGTAGTTGTGGTGCTGGAATAGAAACATGCCCTCCTTGCCGGGCATCAATGCGACAATGACGGTCTCTTCGAGGTTGGAGCCGGTTCGTCCGCTTGCTGCCCGTACCGTGGAGGTTGTGGCGCCACCGGCGACAGCGGTAGCAGCCGCGGGAGGCGCATGTGCATCAACTTGCCCCAGTCCGCCATCTATCGCGAACGGATTCGCCAGCCCAGGCGAAATGGAGTGAGAGCGCGGGTCATCATGGAAGGACGGCGCGCCAGGCAAGCCATTGGAAGCTCCAAAGTAGCCCCAGCTACCTGGTCCTTGGACAGCATCGCTCGCTGATCGGCCGTGCTTGGCTGTGGGAGAAGGCACATGGCGCGCCGATGCATACTGGGCAAGGGTCTGGTCGACCAAGTTCGGGGACGGCGAAGCATGATAGCTATCTCGGCCGTTTGGCCCGGCGTGCGCAAGATCAGCGCCGTTGAGTTTCGAGTGGTCGTGCGTCTTGTGCACCTCGGGCGAGTTCCACGGATCCTCCTCGGGATCCTCCATGACCGAACTGATCAGCTTGGACGGCTCTGGGCCGGTGTGAATTTCGCGAGAGAGGCGCTCCTGGTTCTGCAGACTCGTCTGGACCTGTTGCTCTTGTATCTCGGCGTATACCTGGCTATCGCTGGGGAGTTGCGGCGGCTTGGCGGCGAGCTCGGCAACGGGTGGCAACACGGGCTCGGAGGTGAGACCAGGAAGCTTGGGCTCGGGGAGGTCTCGGACTAAGAATAATAACAATCGAAAGATGGAAAGGTCAGCGATTGATTAAGAGTCACTACCTAAGGCAGGTAGGTAGCAGCGGTGTGCGCGACTCCACCAGCTAGGTGACAGGGTTATGACAGTGAGTTCAAAACATTGACCATTGTTCTGGTGCTAGGGACCAAGATATATCCAATTCGAGGTGGATTGGAGTTTGGGGATTTTGAGGGTTTTGGGGGAGGCGACGACTTTCCAATGTTGCTTTGCTTCTGTCGCGGCACGATTCTATGATCTCACGCGCCCTCATGGATTGAAGTCGCAGATAACGCGTACCACCGACTCCACAACCACGAGTGCCCACTGCCCACTCTATGCACGATGCGTGCAGCGATGACATGACGAAGCAGAAGAAGGGAGCAGACAAGAAAAAAAGGGGAAATGGGAAATGGGAAATGGGAGGAAAAGGGGTAACCCAGGGACAGTAGGAAGGAAACGGATGTGACAAGCAGCGTATTCAGCACTCTTCCGGAAAGAATACAAACAAGAACAGGAAACGGAACAAAAAGATAGGACTTCATTTGTAGATCAACTTACTGCGTCGCCTTTCATCCACGGCATCCAAGCTAATCACCTCGCCCTCCTGCCCCAACGCCACCATCGCCAACAACACGTTAAACTCCTCCCGCCCCAGCGACACATCATCCGAATCCGCGCCCGGGGCCAGCGACTCCATGATATGAGTCTGCTCCCCGCGCTCCAGCCCAGCTACAGCGAACAACTTGGAGATGGCCCCCGCGCGGATGCGCCCCTCGCCGCCCTCCTCGCGGTTGATGGCGTCAAACACGTCCACGTAACTCGACGGCACATCGTCCGTGGGGAGCAGACTGCGGAGTACATCACGGCGGGACTTGCGCGGCCTCGGGGCGGGCATATCCCAGGGCGACGAGGCATCGTCCTCTCGAACCGGGGAGTCGTCGGCGAAGAGACTGCTCGCGGACGTCTTCTTGTGCATGACATCGTTGTTGTTGTTGTTATCGTTGTCGTCGTCGAAGAGCCCGCCGCTCCGGGAGGTAGTGAGACGGCCTGTCGCGGGCGATGACGGCGACGAGGACGGGCGCGCGTCCTCGGTGGGGGAGGTGCCGAAGAGGGACATGATGCCGTTGTGTGCTCGAATTTCGCGAGGCGGTCGCTTCCACGCGGGGTGGGATAGCAAGCCGATGGGTGTTGCTGTCGATGTCGTTGATGATGTGTTGAGGCTTGTTGTTGATGCTGTCTGTCAGGCCAAGCGCTGCAGGGGCGCTCTGGAAATCGGGAAACCTGGAAATTGCGCTTGATGACGGCGCTTCTTAGTTCTCATGCATCCGGACTCCCGGAGACGCCCCGTGGAGACGCTAAACCCGTGCAATATCAGCGGCTACAGTACCTAACGTGCTGAGCGGCCACCGCCCCAGCGCATTCAATACACTGGCTTTAGCGCATAAGCTTTGTAAATTGTGAGTCGTGACAGGAGCGAGAATCTGTCTCGGGCTTGCTTGCTGTTCGTTGCATTGAGCAATATCCGGCGAACATGTATTGGACGCGTTGCAGACATGCACCTGGCTTGCGCCTTGAGGCGATAAGTCCGCCTGAATGCCGTCTCGTTGATCCTCGCCTTGAACCACATCGACGTATGACTATGTAGGTAGAGTGTGAAGCAACCAGCGCATCCATGTATATCCAGAGTCTACCAGAGACCTGTCCCGTTCCGTGAACCAATTTCAATGATTCGTAGGTATATAGCATCACATTCCCGGACTTGGTACATGACCCCAGGCAACAGTAGGTTTGACACAAAGAATGCTTCGTTTCTTGGCCGTCCCATGCCTTCGCCTCCTGGCACATATATACGTACAATACATCCTTTGCACCTCCCATGCAAAATAATAGAATAACCCTCAAAACAAAGAAATAGTACACAGCTCGCATCACTCGCCATCCTCTCAGCTTTCTCACCACAGCGTTTCCTCCACAGGCTTCTTCTCGTCCACCTTGACCTGCCGCTTGACCATCTTCTCCCCCGGAACCTTGAAATACAGCGACGGCGACTCCCCCGGCGCCAACCGATGGCTCAAGTAGCCCCTATGCGCCGGATCCCTATAATACTCGATGTCATCACGACTCGTCGGATCAGGAAGCCGGTACAAGAATGGGGCCTTCTTCGCTGCCTCGATCACCGCATCCACGTGCTCCTTGCCCACAGGGAGGGGCTGGTCTGAGCTGACGGACTGGCCAGTGACGAGACGCTTGATGGCCAGCTTCGTGTAGTACCTCGTTGTGACTTTCCCACCGGCGGCTTCGATAGCGGCGATGGCCGAGGCCGAGACCCGCGAGACCATGATGTCGATGGGCTGTTTGAGATGCTCGCCTCCGCGGGATAGGACCTTGATGCCGTCCCGGATACTGCCGACTAGATTGCTCTTGATGATTTCTCGGGGGGTGATTTGTTTGCTGGGGTCGAGTCGGCCTTGGTCGATCCAGGATTGGATTTGATCGAGGTTGACTTCAGAGATTTTGAGTGCGCGACTAGACAATGGCGAGTTAGCAAAAAAAAAACCCCAAAACCGCCCACCAACTGAAGAGGGAAAATGAGCTCAAAGACATAACAGCGCGGAGTGACTGAAGATTTCATGGCTTCAGCCGCGGAATATCTCCCACATCCACTCTTCCTTTGCTCGTGAAATCGCACTTACTGATTCGTGAAGCCTCTCCGTCCGTGGCTCACAATCAACGGCGTCTGACCACCCTGGAACCAGGCCTTTACCTTCCCGCGCTGGCCTGTACCCTTTGAACCTCGTCCAGATGTCTTTCCGTGCCCAGAAGAGGCACCTCTTCCTACTCGCGTCCTCCTCTGAACCGAGCCCGGGTTGTTGGCGAGGTTTCCGAGGATCGATGCATGGCGGACCTGCTGTGGCTGGATGGTAAGCCCCGCGAGACAAGCTGTGAGAGAGCGGAGCGGCGCAGAGGCCGTGGGCCTGCAGCAGAGGGAGGTGATCGGTGATATGAATCGGGGCGGCATCGCGGCGCGCAATCGAGGTGAGCTCGTCGACGAGGGAGTGCAGCAAGGAGGCTCCCCGGATTTTTTTTGGATCATTCCATGGAGTCGCGAACAGAGGAAAGGGACCTAACAATTGGTGGTGCCTCAGGTTGGTTTTAGTGGGGCCGAATTGACCTCCGCAGCCCGAGTCTACGACAGACAACATCATGTCTCGCGGTTGTAAAAGTACAATGCATGTCCCATCTCTCTCTAATTTATGTACATAGTAACTTAATATATAATATAAGTATTGGTGACAAGGAATGAAAGACCACCCTGATCCATCTGCCCACCTTCATTATTTCCCAAGACATCTGGATCAAGCCAGCTGCTGCCTGCCGTCTGCCTGTCTGTAACAACCCTCCTATTCTCATAACGATTTGGATACTTTCCAGTTTTATGTTTGTTTTCGTTGCCAAGAGGTTATATACGAAGACGGATTGAACAAATGATTTCTTTCCGTTTCGGCAAGCTCTGGCGTTATTCGCGGCCGCAACCCCGAGTTACGCGTCTCCACTATTCACGACGTGATATCCATCCGGTCTCTTATTTCCGGCAAGCGCTCGAAGCTTCATGACTTGCCGGCGGCCGCATGGTATGTACATACTTAGCATCGGCTTGCATCACCATTCGCCCAGCCACCTCGTACTTCCTTTTGGTCTATCTTGGTCGCTTCCCATCCGTCTGGTGGGTGCTGCTTAACGGCCTGCTGTCGCCCATCAGTCATGGCGTCGGCCACCGCCTCGTCTCGCGAGCAACGCCCACCTCTGGCATCCGCCGTTTCGCAGCTTTCGCCGTCCCGTACCGAACCCTACAACCAATCCACCGCGGACTCGTCTTCCTGCGTGTCCAAGGATGAATTCCCCATCTTTGCCCATACCGGTGACGTCGAGATCACGATTCGTGGGGCGATCGCTGCGGATGGAGTCGAGGCTGTCTCTAAGACATATCTTCTACACCAAGACACCTTGGCGAGATGTAGCGGTTTCTTCGCAGCGAGTACATCCTCTCAGCGGTCCAAGGCCCAGTCATATCCAGCCAGCGTGAACGGGCTGGCTCGTGATATAGGTGACGACGGAGATCGTGGTGGTGGTGGTGGTGGTAGTGATGGTGACAAGGACGGCGGCGGCAGCGCGCAGAATGCTTTTGGTCCTAGTCCGAAGAGACCATGGAAGTTTGAATTGGACCACGGGACATTCTATTTCGATGAACCTATGCTGGTTCAGATAGACCCTTTACCGGTGCAACAAGAGGGGTCAGGACGAGCAGGCGACTTACAGTCATCGTCTCCATCACTCTCCGGTCCTGGCTCTGGAGGTCCTGCTGCGTTCCATACGACCTCGAACAGCTTTCAACCCGAGGATGGTCCGCCAGCCACGCCGAACGGCTTACAGCGTCTCTTCGACGCGGATCCTAATATGCGAGGTATACTCCTTGCGGGGGACGGGGTCTTGTTGCAAGACTACGACAACCTCTTTCGCATCTTTTATAACTATCGACCTATGCTGGACAACGCCAATGTCTACAACGCCTGTATAGGATGTAACCTTGTCCTGAGCCTAGCAGACCAATATGATGCCCTCCCCGTTGTACGCCCCTGCGTAGAACACCATTTACTGCAGTTTCAGTCAAGGCTATGGAGGCAAATCGCCAGATCCGCACTCGGCTGTCCCAATTTAGACTATATGGCCCGTAGCAAAGTCAGCTACTTGGTCAGATCCGCACGCGGCTGTCTTGAACTCGGCTATCTGGCCCATAGCAAAGTCATCTTCAAAGAAGCTCTCATTCACATTGTGGGCAAGTGGTATCTGTCCCAGCAAAGACCCGACCTCGACGTACCCGAATTCGTCTTAGACATCGCCGAGGACAAGGTGTACGAGCTGCAGGAGAAAGTCAGTCGCGTGGAGGGTCAGCTATTTCGCCTAAGCCTGGCCACAGAGAAGGGTGAACCCGTACGCCCTGCTAACGACTACATGGACTGGCTTGTCGTCAGCCTATTCCGAGAATGGCTTGCCGACAAAACCAAGCCTCAAATACGGCCTGCGCTCAACAACGAAAGCGGAAGCGACAACGGTAACCACAGCGATGACAACAATGAAACTCTCCCACCAAACTATAGCATCTGCCGCGCCTATCGGGATCTCGGTTCCGACAGCCCATCCGCCTTTCTCGGCCACAAAGAGTGCGAAGCATTTCTCGCACTCAACGCTCAGCTTTACACCCCCGAAAATCTCAACCGTTTCGAAAAGCGCATGGCCGATCTCAAAGCCCTGGCTCGAGACCTTGTTCGCCCGCTCCTCCACAACAACCTAGAGCTCGACGTGGCCAGCCCAGATCTCTCAGAAGAAACCTTGGACAAGCCACTCTACTTTACCTGCACCACGGTAGAAGATAATGATATTCCCTGGCCCCTGGATTCCCATATTCTTTTAGAACGATAACGACGATAATGACCCTTGCTCTCACATTTTCCCCGTGATTTTTGGGTATAGGGGCCTTGAGGACATGGTACATCAACGTTGCCGGAGTCAGTCGTGATGACCGTTGCGTCCACGACGTATATATTAAATCTGCAGCCAGCGAGAAATCAAGGTTGACAACCTTGAGGACCCAGGGCGTCAAGACTGTCGCAGAATGGCGTAAAGACAGTGATGTGTATGGCGGTACTTGAAGTCTCGGACCCTTTTGATCCCACTAGTCCACAGAAAAGGGCGTGCTGATGGCGATGACTTGCTGATCTGTTCTTTCCACGCTCGTAGCAACAGCCAGCTTTTCGTCACAAGAGACGGGTTCCATTTCAACGCGGCATGGTTGTAAAGAGCTCCCCAGAGAGAGAATGCTCGACTCCACCAAGGAGCAAACCTATCCAGAAACCGTGCATTTCACGGCCGTCGATTTCCTTCCACTCTTTGCGCGATGCTCAATTGTAAACCCGGTTGAGGATCAAGTTTCACCATATCGAGACTTGGCTTGGATCGAAGCGAGCTCGGACTCTGGCAGTAGAGCTGCAGTCCAGCACCAGATTCACCACCAAGAGTTGGTTCTCTGACTTCGGACTCTGGCAGTTTAGCTGCAATTTAGCACCAACTTTATCACCCATAATTGGGTTTCTTGACCGGATCATGGTCTATGACCTTGGCGATTGATTGAGACGATGGTTAAGCTCTAGCATTACTTTTAATACAAGGAGGAGATGATGGAGATGCGGAGTAAGGAAGTCGTACGCCCAAACGACCCTGAAAACGAGTCCCTGCTGGCAGTCAGTGTACTTTGGTAGTCCCTAATCAAGGTGGATGCCAGATTCGATACAAACAAGAGAAGAACAAGAGGCCGCGGGTTTTACATCTGGTGGTGGCGGTGCAAAGGGTTTGACCGACGATGATACTTGGGTGGTCGGCAGTGCGTGACGCCGGACTGACCTCATCAGCAGCTCGACAGACGGAAGGTTATCAATATTTTACCTGCCAGCTGCCAGCTTAGCCCAATGAAACGGTGCTGGGCCATGCGTCGAACCATACATCACTACGTTCCCGCGATACAATACCTACAACAAGCCACATCTGGTTTTGGAGGTGTTTTTACGATATCGTTTCTGATTGCACTACTCCGTATGTATGGTCGGAATTTATCTCGTTACACGGTATTGCGTTCTCCAGTTGTTTGCGTAATTTGGAGTTCCGTCTAGGGAGTAACCTACAAATGGCCTGATATAGGCCAATGTGGCGATTTGAACATCATCCTCTTTATTATTATGTTTTGGCAAAGAGGGGTTGAACAAAACGTTTCTTGCCATTTCGTGTTACACGTCTCCACTGTTCACGACATGATTGATCCCTTGTCCAGACGCCCCCGACGAAGTGGTCTCTTACATCCGTCAAGCGCTTGAAACATCGGCTCATCACTCCGCGACCTCGGCATCAAACTCGGGCATCGACTTGTATCGCCATCGGTCAGTCACACCGTCCCTTGTTTGGGTCCTTCTTGGTCGCTTCCCGTCCGTCTGGAGGGTGCTGCTTGACGACCTGCTGTCGCCCATCAGCCATGGCCTCGTCTCGCCGCCACGAGCAACGCCCACGTCTAGCATCCGCCGTTTCGCGGCTCTCGCTGTCCCGTACCGAACGTTACAGACAATTCCCTGCGGATTCGTCTTCCTACGTGCCCCGGGATGAATTCCCCATCTTTGCCCATACCGGTGACGTCGAGATCACGATTCGTGGGGCGATCGCTGCGGATGGAGTCGACGCTGTCTCGACATATCTCCTACATCAGAACATCTTGGCGAGATGTAGCGGTTTCTTCGCAGCGAGTACATCCCCTCAGTGGTCCAAAGCCCAGCCAGATTCGGCCAGCCTGAACGAACGGGCTCGTGATATAGATGACTATGGCGATCAGCGTGGTGGTGACAAGGACGGCGGCGGCAGCGCGCAAAGTCCATCGGTATCCACACGTCCGAAGAGACGATGGAAGTACGAATTGGATCACGGGACAGCCTGGCTGGAAATTCCTATCCTGGTTCAGACAGGCCCTTTACCAGTACGAATAGGAGGGTCAGGACGAGCAGGCGGCTCACAGCCATCGTCTCCATCGCTCTCCCGTCCTGGCTCTGGAGGTTCGGTTGCGTCCCATATGAAACTGAGCAGCTTGCAACACGAGGCTGGTCCGCCGGCCAAGAAGAACGCATCGCAGTCTGTCTTCGAGGTAAATCCCAAAATACGAAGGGCACTCCTTGGGATGGACCAGGCCGAGTTGCGCAAATACGACAACCTCTTCCGCATCTTTTACAACTGTCGCCCTATGTTGGAAAACGCTGACGTCTTCAGAGCCTTTAGAGAATGTGACCTTCTCTTGATGCTAGCAGACCAATACGATGCCCTCGCCGTCGTGAGACCCTGCGTGGAACACCACTTGCTGCAGTTTCAGTCAAGGTTGTGGGTGTCAGTTGCCAGACATACAGAATGCTATTTCCCATTCGGCTATCAGGCCCGTAGCAAAGTCATTTTCAAAGAAGCTCTCATTCACATTGTGGGCAAGTGGTGCCTGTCCCAGAAAAGACCCCGTCTCCCCGTGCCCGACTTCGTCTTAGACATCGCCGAGGACAAGGTATACGAGCTGCAGGAGAAAGTCAGTCGCGTGGAAGGTCAGCTATTTCGTCTCAGCCTGACCACAGAGCAGGGTGAACGCGTCGGTCCTGCCAACGAGTACCTGGACTGGCTCGTCGTCAGCCTGTTCCGACAGTGGCTTGCCGACAACACCAAGCCCCAAATGTGGCCTGCGTGCAACGACAACGACAGCGAAAGCGGCAGCGACAGCGAAAGCGAAATAGAAAGTGAAAGCGACAACGGCCATGTCAGCGATGAAAATAATGCCGTCATCCAACCAACCTTTGACATCTGCCAAGCCTATCGAATTCTCGGCTCCGACAGCCCATCCGCCTTCCTCGACCACAACGACTGTGAAGCATTCCTCGCACTCAGCCCCCAGCTTCACACCGCCGAAAATCTTGTCCGCTTCGAAAAGCGCATGGCCGATCTCAAAGCCCTGGCTCGGGACCTTGTTCGCCCGCTCCTCCACAATAGCCTGGAGCTCGACCTGGCCAGCCCAAACATCTCAAAGGAAATCTCGGACAGGCCCTTCTACTTTACGTGCACCACGGTCGAAGATGAAGATATTCCCTGGCTATTGGAGCCATATGTTCCTGTGAATTATGAACGTTGGCAGTGACCCCCTTTCTTATATTTTGTTTCGAACTAGTTATTCATGTGATGTTTCACTGAGTAGACCACAGCTGGGACAAATTGTCATGCCCCGTGGCATATGCGACTGGGGAGTGATTGAAGCGATACTTCTCATGCCATGTTGTCATGTAGCTGGTTCGTTTACGATTTCACTCCTGACGGAGTAATGTTTAACGCGGCTTAGCAATACAGAGAGAAGACTTGAGCGATACAGGGAGACAACTTATGCAATAGGAAGATGATCACGGCGTCAAGATGAACGGATCACTGGAATGAGGCGTAACAGACCAAAACGAACCGATGACGCCAATGCCGCCAATGCAGCCAGTGAAGTCAATACGTACATACATATAACCACGAAGACAACAACCAATAAGGTGACGAAAATCTTAAAGATTGTACATTGTACATGCCGCCTGCAAAATGGCCTGACTACACAAGTGAAGTACTTGCGTGTAGTTTTAATGTGTCGGACATACCTATGCCAAGACGATTTGGATTTATTTCCTTACTTTTTATTCTCCTTGCCAAAAGGTACCCTGCAAGACTCGTACGCAGTTTCCCCTGACCGTCGCCTACGCCATCATACGACACTCGACCGCGCTGCTGTCGACATCTCTTCTCTTGCCGTGACTTCACACCTGGGCTGTCTTATGTGGCTGTCTCGCGCGTCAAGACTCTGGACGGGATCATGGCCGATGCTCTTTTCAACCATCAGTCCATTCGTGGCCAGGTCACACCAGAGGGTGTTAGAACCTGGCAATAGGCCCCAGAGACGGAGGACTCCCGGATATCTCCAGTTCTATAGTTGCTCCTTCAATCAATTCCTTTATCTGTCATCCTCACATTGAAACAGAGGGATGCCTGTGCGATTGATGCCGTATTGCGTCACTGTCATCATCTGCCGGCGGATACAGATGAGGTTGATTAGTTGTAAGTTTTTCTGAGCCGTGGGCGGCTTCATCTGAGATAGCAACTTAGACTCGTGGCACAGTACGCTGCAGCACTATTGTCGTATGGGAGCATCTTTGGCTCGATGGCTATATATCTTATAACGCAGCATGAATGTATGCACGGAGTATGCACTCTGTAATTGCATGTATGTATGTACCTACCGACATACCTAACAGGTAGGTATGTATGTACATATCTCCTACCTAGATTCCGACACAGGAGGAGCCCTTCAGCCTTCCCATTTTATATCACAGGGATATATGTAGCATCATCGCAGGAAAGAATAAGTAGACTTGACACCCAGACCGCCATGGAATTCAAACACAGCTATTAGTGTAAAAATACTGATCGCTAATCCGACATGTCCAAAAGTGCCCACGTCCCGAATCCTGTATAATACGACAGACAACATCATGTCTCGCGCTTGTAAAAGTACAATGCATGTCCCATCTCTCTCTAAGTATTGGTGACAAGGAATGAAAGACCGCCCTGACCCATCTCCCCATCTTCATTATTTCCCAAGACATCTGGATAAAGCCAGCTGCTGCCTACCGTCTGCCTGTCTGTAAACAAGTGAACAACCCTCCTATTCTCATAAACGGTGATATGCTTAGTCGTCAGCATATCTCCCGCGCTGCAAAATACGTGGCAGATGATGTATATAAAAAAAAAAAACGCCGCCTCATTTTTTTGCTTTGAAATGTCACCGCTTCCGACGTCTTCTTCTCAGAAAAGATGCCACCACTGCTTTCTCCGGACACAAAAGCTCGGCCATCAAGGATAGTTGGGCAAGTAGACTGCAGATCGGGCGCGTATCTGCGGCTGTGAGCCAACAACCTTGATTCCCTCTCCCGCAAAGATGCGAGTCCGACCGACGGGGCTCCATGCAGGTGTAGTCGACTGCTTCCCGTTGACTTCTTTTGCTGGCGGGATGCAAGCAAGCTTCAGGGCCAGCCGCCTGACCATGTTTCAATGTGCCCGCGCTTCTCGTACTTAGGGCGCCCAACCGCCGGCCACGTCTACCCATTCGGCTAGGCAAGAGCCCTCCTTGCCCTCGACATCGACAATATCCGTATCACATCGGCATCGGCAGCCGACACCGTTTTCTTTAACCTCGTCCCAGTTTTCCCAGTAGTTGTCCTCTTCTATTCTCTTCTTCTCATCCAAGGTTGTCATCTCGAGGTGTGGTGTGCGTGGCAGCTGTCGGGACGGGGCATTGGCAGGACAGTGCTGAATAGTCGTGTGCCTGTAGCCAATGTCACGGAAATAATGAATATCCTTGACGCCCAGAAGCGCCCCGGCCGCAAGAGAATGGATTGGTGCATCTCCCCACTAGACATGTTGTTGTTAGTCAAGACCAAAACACGTCGCAGCACAGTATTTCATTCAACATACTCGTTCCATCCAAAAGCCACCGCTGCGATCCATCATCTCAAAGAAGTCATTGTACTCTTTGCTTCTGAACCAGCTGAGCTTGGCAATCTCAAAATTGGACCAGAAATGGCACATGTTGTACTTTTCCCCTTCCATTTCTTGAGGGTCAATGTTGGGGGGAGCATTGTTGGCCGGATCGTTCTTGAGAACTTCATCCGGTAGATCCTCCTTCTTCTCTTCAACTGGGTCCTTGGGCTCCACAAACATTTCCCACAGGCCCTGAGACGTCAGGTTATTGAGTCGCTTGTACGCAGAGGCATAACGGAAAATATTCGGCACCGTCTCGCGAAGTTCTTTGACGGCAATCGTGAAGCCGTACGTCTTATTGTGCTCAATCATCTTGAGGAATGGGTCGCTGGCTATAGTTAGCTGATGCGATCTCGAAGGCTCTGGCTATAATTATGGAGTAGAATGGAGGGAGACCGATCGCCTCGACGTACTATGTGATGTCGCAGAAATAAGTAATCTCGGGCTCAACTCGCCAGTACCATTCGTACTTGAGCAAGAGCGGGTGGTTGAAGAAGAAGCTATCGGCTCGTTAGTCTCGCGCCGCCACAGCTGCTATAAGGAAGCACATCAAAAGGACGGCATACCCCGAGTAGAACCGACACATAAAGTGGTAGCTTTCCAGTCCACCGTACATGACGGCAGCATCTCCCTGCTTTGCGATGCCTTCCTTGGCCACCTTGTGGTCGGCCCAGTCAGGGAACCCCCACATGTCGGGACCTACTTTGCCAAATTCGACGGGGCCCGAAGTGTGATTTCGTACCGTCTCCTTGAAGTGATCGTCGAACTCGCCATCGTTGAGGAAAACATAGGGGTAATGGTACCACCGATTGAAGTGGCGTTCCATAGATTTGAGGGACTGCAGAACACCATCGAGTTCTTTGTTTCTGGCCAAGACCACAAAGGTAGCGTTGGCACGGGGCTGGCTGGTGTCCGGCTCCAAGCAGCCAGTGACGAACACCTTGTCGTGCTTCTCGGAAATTTTCCTACGGCAAGGCAATTCTCGTTAGCTGCGCCATTTCATAGCCGACATCAGTATCAGCTCGAGCTTACCGAATAGCTGGCGGCGCACCAGCAGGCATCAATATCCTGCCTGGTGAGCTAGGATGCCGAACGAAAAGCACCAGAATAAGGATGACGACAAGCAGGGGAAACACGAGCACAACCCCCAGCGGAACGGAAACACTTGAATTGCCCCGTAGCCGTAGCGGTCGTCGGAAAAATTCGAGTCTCGAGGCCAGTGTAGGCCGCTTTGTCGGGTCCCTCTTCTCGTCATGAGCGGGCAACTGTAGCTTCGGCGACGAGGGGACCATCCTCGAAGCCCTCCGTATCAAATCCATGACGGATGGCAATCAATCGCAACTTCCAAGCAAGTAGCCAAACAGCGCCAAGCTTCGACTTCTCTTCGAGGCGGAATTGAATTTGGTGTCCTCGAATCAAAATCGCAAAAGTAGTCTCTCTGCTGCCACAAAGGGGAACTGAGTCGGAGGGGCTAATGCTGAAGTGGTATCCCCACGTGAGAACGGCGGATGTGCAGTGCTCAGCTCAGCCACAGGACCAATTCAAAGCACACGGTAAACAGCCAATATATCCTAACTTCTAAGCCCACCTGAAGCTGGACGTGAGAAGGCAATCGATCGTTGTCGGGAGGAAAGACGAAGAGGGCGTCGCCGCTGAACGAGTGACTGGAATGAGTGATGGAACCCGACGGGGTTGACCAGGATGAAAGCAGACGGGATTGATCCGGCCCACAGAGCTGACCCAACGCGTCAAAGTTGGCGCAGCCGACGACAGTGAGCAGTTGCAACTTTGTCAGACGATGAAGATGACGGCGCGATAGTGGCAGCTAACGATGCACGGAATCTGCGTGGAGGCGTCGAGATGGAAGGATCCAGGAGAAGCACCAGAGTCCAGACCAACCGTTTCGTCAAGGCAGGAGATTGGAGCAAAAGTGTCAGTGCAGCGAAGCAGAACAGCCGGCGGCATCGATAAGTCGTCTCATTGGACCATTCTGCGCACCGCCACACCTGTGAACTTTTTCTCGCGGTGGTCGGCTAAATATAGCTGCAGGGTCGTAGAACTCGTAAGCTCTTGGAGCTTGGGAAAGCCTCGCCAATAGCGCGACCTGCAGGCTGCAGCCGCTGCATACCAACTGGCAACCGTCCAATCAACAGCAGCAGCTTTTCATCTCAAGGCAGCCTTCTTTCATCCGCAGGTTGGGTCATTCACGCATCGCATCGCAGGCAGATTAGACGCCTGGTCAGTAAGAAGACAGTGTTTCTTTGTGTTACTCGAGGGCGTACCCATACTCACCTGGATGATTGTGGCGACAACAAAAAACATCGACTCACCCAGAAGGAGGACTGAATATCACCAAGGGAGACTGATGTAAACCAGCACGAGGCGGGAACCCTGAGACCTGGTCTCTGCCACCTTACTTCTCAACATGCCCGAAAAAATCACTTCCAAGAACCTCTCTTACAACTCCTCGCTGCCGCCGTTCCTGCAGCGGCTTCACGCTCAGGCGGGAGGCGCCACTGGTCCCAATCCCATACTCGCAGCGCAGAAACGATCCGTCAAGAAACGGTCCAGCAGCGAGGAGGCGGAGGATGCGCCCTTGGTAGTCGATGAGCACGGGGATAGCGTGGATGTCCAGTTTGAAAGGGACGGTACCATCAGGGAGGTCGAGCGCAAGACCGACCCCGCGAAGCCGGATGACGAGCACGATGAGTCGACGATCAAGTCTAATGCCACGACGGTGAAGGCTGTCGCTAAGAAGGCTTCGTCTATGGGGGCCCGGAAGCGCAAGATTGGAAAGGTGATCGGGCAAGATTCCTCAGAAGCTGGCGCGAAGTCGGAGGATGTTCAGGACAAGAACCGCGCAGACCGGAAGGACAAGGCGCAAGTTGATAAAAAGGGCAAGAAGAAGGCGGCGGCGAAAAAGGTTAAACTCAGTTTCCAGGAGGACGAGGCCTGAAGAAGGGTGGCCATTTCTCTGTATTTGTGTTGGATGGAAAACCGAGAGCTCAGTATCAAACAGCGCTGGCTGACTGACTATGGGAAGGGAGAGCTGTCAGAAAAGTACCGAACGCGAGGCAGCACAACGGGAAGAAATGACATTGCGGTATATGGGAACAAACTTCTCGTCCTGGTACCTGCATTAGTGTCGCCCGGGCATCTTCCCAAACAGTCGCACCACATCCTTCGAGCGGTTTTCTTGTCTCACCGCAAACAGGGCCACATCAGACCTCAACGTTTGCCCCGGCATATACAAGAAGCAGAAGGCGGGCGTTATGTAGTCGTCCATGACATGCTCGCTTTGCAAAGCGAGCCCTTCGCCTATTATGTTGCCGCATTAGGTTTTGCAAGACGCACAGCGCGCGGCGCACAGCGCTATGAGCACGTTTGACACATATTACATATGGCTCTCAAGGTTTCTAAATGTATGAATAGACATAATTTGCACCGTAGAACTACACAATCGTTTGCTGCTCTCCTTGTGAAGATAACTTGTGTCCCCGTCTGTCAACGGAAACTGAAACCACATGCTGACTTGGAATACGCATCTTCCTCCCCCACAACCCCTTTGCTTGACCCCTGTCGTAACGGACTACAAAAAAAAGTTTGCATTTATCGGTAACGGTACTCAGGCTTGATGAAATCGGCAAAAGTCTTGGGCTCCTCGAATTCGGGGGGGTCATGGTGGGCGTGGTGGTCATCCTCTGGCCCGACGTAGTTGATCTTGTAGACACTGCCACACTCAGCGCATCGCTCGATGGGGCGTTCTCGGTCGACCTGTTGCAACGTATCAGCCAAACTGGGCAGTCAAGGTGACGGGTCGAGCCATCTTGTGGGAGCGAGCCTTCAACTTACGCGCAGCCACTGGACAATGTGAGAGTCGGCAGGGAAGCCAGTGCAACCTGCGAATTGCTCGGGGCCGGCAGATCGGACCAGAATGGGGTCCTCCATAGTTCCCTTACGGCTAGCATCGAGAGGGCGCATATCGAAGATATCGATACCCTCCATCTTTCCCAGGATTTCCAGTCGCTCCAGACCGGTGGCCTGTTCAAGATCGGTGGGAATGGTACCAGGCTCGGCACCCGGGCCGAACAGGTCGTCCTCAGACTTGATCTCTGCAAGGGAAACACATCATTAGTCTACGGCTCGGCCAATTGACCTCTTCATGATCCAATTGCTCCGCCTAATCGACTCGAAGATTTGATTCCCAAGGTCATGCAGTTCTCCACGCGAAGAGGCAGACCAAGATAAAAAGAGAGACGTACCGCTTAAAGTCTTGTAGTTGGTAACATTCTTCTGGGCGGCAGGGGCCGGGGGAGCGGCCTGCTCGTTGGTGGTAGTCGGGCCCTTTGCAGCTTCACCTGTACTATGCGGTCAGAAAGCGCAAATGGACGGCTCGGGAAGCGGGAAATTGTGCGTACGGCGAATGAAGGAGGTGGCGAAGGAGCGGGCGACGACCGGTGAGACGGCGGCGCGGCGAGCCGCAGCAATTGCAGAGCGTTGGAGGAACATGATTGTCGGTGCCGTCAAGGCGAGCAATATGGCGATGATGGTAGGGTGGTCGAGCTGCTGGGGAGTTGCATTTTCGTCGAGGATTGAATCATCCCATCCCGTAATGACCCACGGCGTTACTGTCACGTGATATCGTCGAGGCTTTCAAGTTTCAACTTCCGACTTAATAGCCGTGGGGCAGCGGGGTGACATCAATTCGGCAGCGCGAGAAACATGCAGGAAATAGACGCTATGCGATCAACACATTGCTGGTTCATTATCAAAGAGGTGCAAAAAGGCGGCATCTGAAGCGCCCTTTGAGTCTTGACTACCCATGCGAATCGTCTATCAGTGTAATCCTCCTTCCGCTTCAAACGCGTCTATCGCCCAAGTTACGCACAGGCATCGATCGTCTTGGAAATAGCCGACTTCACCATGGACCTTCGTTCTCAATCCCTCTCAATCTACAGTTTCGTCTGCTTGGGGCTCAAAGCCGCTTTCGCAGGCATAATGATGCCATCTTGGTAGGCACTGGCTACATGTATCCCCTCCGGACTCCAAATTCTGCTCTCCATCATACAGCGACTGGCAGCGACTCTGGGCCAATTGATCTCCTGGAGCCACCATCCCTCGCCGTCCATGACCGCGACCTCGGGATTGCAGTGGACATAGAAAGAGTAGCTCAGAGTTGCTGCCATGCCCATGTTTACGCCGTAGCCCATCTGGTTGCCCAGCATGATGAGGCCGTTTCTGTCGGCCTCAAAGGCATGGCATGCAATGTGACCGTTGATGTCGTCCTTGGGTATGGGCTTCAACGGGCGATACAACATGAGCTGTCGCCGGTCCGGCACCTCCTTGTCTTGGTTGTATGCCGACATGTCAACCTTGAACATGTCGAGCATGGGGAACGCTCCGTGTCCGGCCTCGGGGAACAAAGCCGTAATCATATCGACATCAACCTGAGGTGCGGGCTCCCACTGGTGAGGCGCCCTTTGCGACAATATGTCCGCGTATCTCTTTTGAGCAGACTCGGATGATTGCACATCATCAACACCATCAGTGGGGCGCTTCAAGGTCGTTATGCAGCTGAAGCATATATCCTTTAGGGGTAGCCTGGCATCCGAGTCGGGAAAAGGGCCATCTGGGTCAGAAGAGGACTGCTTTGGTTGACGAGCGTCGACCCGACGGCCGAAGAAGGTTCGTGTGCTTGTAAGGCTGGAAACGTCAAACACAAAAGGGCGATCGCCAAGCCCGGGCGTCGTGAAGATGCCGTGTATAGACTAAGATACCTCGTTAGCCAATTTGGCATGTATCAGACGCCTGCGCTGCGCGAAAATGTGGCACATAAAAACCAAGCAGCTTACGTGAATACCGGGCCGAGGCTTCACATCACCGGAAGCCTCTTCTCGCTGCCGCTCTTCCTCCTCAATGGCTCTGGCCGCGGCGAGGGAGGCCTGCGCGTATACACAGCCTCCATATACGCCCAATCCGCTATGCCGAGGGGGCTCGCCTTTGAGGTTCTGAAAAAGCGCATCCCATGGCAGCTCGCCACCCGGCGTCCACGCCGGTTGGCGACTCATGAAGCGCTTGACGCCCTTGCCCTGCGCATAGACATCATCTGGGATTCTAACGAGCTCCATGAACTCGGCAAATGCCTTGCGAGGCCATTCGCGATAGGTCGCGACAAGCCCCTCGCGCGCCGCAGCAATAGCCTCATCAAACTCGCCCATGATTCTGCTTTTCTCGCACTCAGTTTACTAAAAATTCCAAGATGCTATGCGGCGCATGCGGACAGTCTACGCAAAGTAGGTAAACTAAACCAGGACGGCTTTACTGTCAGACGCCGAATTAGGCCAAGTACCAGATTACCTGGCATTGCCACGTTGGTAGGCAGGTGATGGAACAGAGCAAGCCTGCCTTCCCCCGTGTTCAATTCAGTCAACTTGAATGATGTATGCCATCTCAATTTGTTTGATGAGGCTGCATGAGCTGGGCAATTCAAAGAGGTGAACTCGCAGAGTTCATTGCCTTTCCACGACAAGATCTCTTACATGGCATCACGTCGGCCCTCGGCTAAGTATTATAGGTATGTAGCCGGCTTGAATTGAGGCTTGAATTGGAGCTTGAATTACACCTTTTATTGAAACGCTAAGACGTCTGCCCCACCGCCGCAAGGAGTCAAGACTCAACACTGAACAGATACCTGGGTACGTAGGTAGGTAGCGACAAGCCCGAGAAAGCAACGATGAGCCTTTGCAACAAAATGGCGTCCGTCTAGGTGAAATACGACGCATACCTGGTAGACTGTAGTGTGAGATGGTGTTCAACCCGAGAAGAGACATAGGTACCTATACTCAGGAGTCAGTTTCTACACGCCATCCGCCACACATTGCAGCGCTGCTGAAACTCTCCGACTCAGTCAATGCCTAGCTTGCCGACACCTTGACATAATACCTGTCGTTGAAGTTTGTCCCCAACGCTGGGGACTATCGCTGTTGTGAGCCCCAATCGATGTGCACGTTTGTGGATGATGCAAAGCGAGGCGCTCAGGCCAAGGCACTGTATTGAATTCTCGCTCAACACTGCGAAACTATCATGATCATGGCCCACCTGGACGGTACAAAAGTAATAGAAGAAGGTCGTTGCAAAGGATAGGCGGGTAGAGATAGAATGTCCGTGTCTATGTCGATCGCGCTATAGTCGTCTATTGAATACCTTGTCACCCCTATATGCTTAAAGGCTACTCCCATTTATGATAAATGCCACCACCTTCACCTGTGCTAAGGAGAAGCAGAAAATGAGCAACACGATCAGCTCCTCTCTGGCCCTTAGGCCCATCTCGAGGGCCTTTAGGATGACTTTCTCCAGGATTGTGGTGACAAAGGAGCTGAGATCGCGATGGTTTGACAGCAGATTCTAGAATGTTGATTATGACAGAAGCGTAGCCCTATTCATGGCAATCTCGCACATAGCCTGCACATGTTAATAGAGCCACAACAACATCATCTCGCACCACACGAGGCATATTTGGCATGCATACCTCCAAACTTTCAACGACCTCCTTTGTGAAGTCACCTCTGTTGATTCGCAATTGCATAACTTCCAGGATTTCAGGCCGACTCTGACCATCCACAAAGATGACAAATCGTAGACCAGGAAACTTTTCTTCATACTCTCGATTCATTCGAGCAAAATGCTCACCCTCACCCGCGAGATTGGCCTGCTCAGCCTTTGACAGCGCCGAATCGATCTGTCTAGCACCGAGGCGAGGGTGAGAGCCGATGATGGACAAGAGGGTGCGACTTGGCCTACTCATGGGAGAGGAAGCAGCGAGTTCGAATAGGGCCACTCGACACCGTTCGATCAGGTCTGTGTAGGAAGAATATGAGGCTTTTAGGATGATGGGCAGGAGCGTCGCGTGTATTGCTGGGCTGGGTTCAAACAGAAGATCTAGCGTCTCGGTTTGGTAGGCTTCAGGGAGTGAGCGGAGCTCACCGATCGGTGGCAGTCGCTGGATCATGATGACAGTGATGATGTCTGAAGATTCGAATGTTGAAGAGGCGCGGAGGTAGAGTGCTGTCGACGGCCATCAAATACCAATATGAGTCCGCCCATTGTGGTTCGATCGTCGGAGCGTCGTATGCAGGTCATGTGCGGCAATATTGTTCGTTGCGACATCATGTAGTCGCTCCGACTCGCTCGGAGCTCCACGGGACTGAAAGAACGATTCAGAGTCGAGACAGTGCATTCAAGTGCGCATCCATCAAACTGAGCACTTCTGCTCAAAGTGATTCAAGTCTACCCTCAATATTGCTCGGGCCTGTTTTTATCTATTTTTGTAGCAACGGCAACCACTCTTGCAGGATTCATAAAAGAGAATCACTGTTGTCAACTTGTCATTTGTGCTACATCCCGCACCCCGCACGTGACTGAACAGCTTCCAAGAGATGATTGAAGTGGGGCTTTCTGTTCTCGGCGCCGGAAAATCTCCCTTGGAGATTCAGTGAAGCTTCGCAAACGACCCGACGGAGACGCGATTGACTTGATAGCTAAGAGGAGCCTCACATTTCCAAAATCGCTTCGCCATGCTCTGTGGAAGTAAGTCATACGGAGATTCCAGATAGCTCAATTGGAATACTTGCTAATGGCTGCGTGTTAGTTTCCGGGGAAGCCCCCCAAGAGCCCGTCGTGTCCAAGAAGTCTGGTACGTAAGCCGCGCTTCTCATGTTGAAACGCGCGAATGCCATTTAACGTCAAAACAGGCATCGTGTACGAGAAGAGACTCATCGAGCAATACATCAAAGAAAATTCCACAGAGCCAAGCACGGGTGAGGCCCTCACAGCCGATGACCTGGTCGTCATTTCGTCCTCGCGCATCGTTCGCCCTAGGCCTCCTACCTTGACATCGATACCCGCACTACTGGCGACGTTCCAGAATGAATGGGACACTCTGGCTCTGGAGACATACAACTTAAAGGAGCAGCTCGCGCGTACTAGAGAAGAATTGGCGACCGCGCTGTATCAACACGATGCTGCCGTGCGGGTTATTGCACGATTAGCAAAAGAACGAGATGAAGCCAGAGACTCATTAAGCAAGGTCACCATCAGGGACGGTGCGGCCGATGGCAATGAGATGGATGTGGACAATGCGGCCGATGGTGATGAGATGGTCGTGGACAGCGTCGAAGCACTGCCTGACGTACTTATTGAGCGAGTGGAGGAGGCTCATCAAGCGTATGCTTGCTTCACATCAAGATCACTTCGCTGCGTGACAGTTGGCTGACTTTTGATTTTTCAGATTATCCAAGGGCCGAAAGAAGCGCGCCGTTCCAGAAGACTGGGCTCGCTCGGACGACATTTCATCCTTTGAGATGTTGGCCTCGGATAGCGCTCTGGCAGAGGCCACTTCGATCGACATCACGGGTTGCTACGCAGCGTTGGGAGGACTGAACGGTGAAGCTTCGATTTACAACATCGAGGATGCTACAATACAGAGGCAACTGTGCATAGGCGAGGCCATCACGAGCACACTGTCGTCCAAAGACGGAAGCAGGTACTTCTTTGCCACCAGCAAGGGCAGCGTCAAGGTGTATAGAGCCGGTCATGGATTCGCTTCTCTCTCTGAGCATGCCGGTCCTGTTACAGGTCTCACCATGCATCCCAGTTCGGACATCCTGGGCACGGTGGGTGCTGACAAGAGAATCATCCTCTACGATTTGGCGACTATGAAGCGCGCCAGCCGTGCTTACGCAGATTCTTGTAAGTTTTCCTCTCTTTTCTCCCACCTTTGCCTTTATCCTACACGCGTTTTCCCGAAAATGAGTTGGTTCCAAGTTGAATCGCGTTGCTGACAGTTCCAGCCCTGACCACATGCGCCTTCCACCCCGACGGACATCTGTTTGCAGCTGGGTCCATGAACGGGGATGTCAAACTATACATGACCACAACTCTGGAGCAAGCCGTCGTATTCAAAGTAGGCGCCCCGGTCCAGGCTCTGACGTTTTCCGAAAACGGGTTCTGGCTGGCTGCTGCGGCCAAGGATCAGACGACGGTTACCGTTTTTGACCTGCGAAAGGAAGGGAGTGCCGCCACGGCCAAGGTGCTCGAGACAGGCGGCTCTGTTGAGTGCCTGGCGTGGGACTACTCTGGCCAGTTCCTGGCGACTGGTGGTCCCTCTGGCGTGACGGTCCAGCAATACACCAAGTCAAGCAAGCGGTGGAGCGAACCGTTCAGAACGTCGGATCCAGTGATAGGGCTCGGATGGGGAGAGTCAGCCAAGAAGCTGGTGACTCTATTGAAACATGGAGAGTTGAAAATTTTCGGCCCTCCAAAGTCGGACGTCGATGGGTAGAGTTGGCCATGAAGCCAGTGGTCGTAGATGAATATGGCTTATTGAGCGCTTTCGGCGTCCCAAATAGGAGACTGTCGCTGCTGCAGAAGAGGGGCCGTCGACGAGTGCCTCCTTGTTCCTTGTTTCCATGTTCACGTCGTTATGTTTTTGCCAAGCAAGGGTATTTGGGACCGTTGCCGGGGCGAACGATATGGTTTGTAAAGTCGTTGTATTTGTAGGTATTCCAATCATCTTTCCAGAGATTTTCGGAGTATCGGAAGTTCAGAACCCCATGCCCCCCTGTTTGTATGCAATTACCTACCTCATATCATGTTATAATTATGTATACATGTATCAGTAGGTCGTCGGTATGTAGGTACATAATCATCTATGCTGCATCCAATCACTGGCCCGTATCATGTCCCACACTTGGCTGGGCGATGCGGCAGGTACTGCAAAGTACCGATTTACGGAGTTACCCGTTGTTGCGTCCGACGCGTGCAAGTTGGATGACCACATCCAGACAATCACCACAACCATGCGCGAGAAAGCGTTCTCTCTGCACACGACTCGCGCATCATCTCTCTCTGCGGCCGCATCGCTACGACCTTTATATGCGCAGTGAGCTAGCGATCAGGCCGATGGAATTGTCAGCGCTCTCGCAAACAAAAACTCACCCTACCCTCCGCTCTTCAAGCCACTACAGAGCCCGCTCGACCCGCCAAGCACCTTCGTTTGTCGCCACCGCCCTTGCCGCTGATCCTCGTGGACAGTGGCCGTCGATAGACAGAACTAGCAACGAACTTCGTCCAGCTTGATTCCGCGGCAAATTGACATGAGAATCTGACGCGACTTACTCATCGAACGCACCACCGCCGACTCTCTCGAGTCTCTACACATCCCGACACGCTCTCGATATCGTTGTCGCCTCCCCTCGTGGTCCGGCGACACAGACGATTCGCCAGCACGACATGGCAATGGACAGTGACGAGTATACAGGGCCTGAATTTCTCAGCGATGATGACCTGATGGAAATTCAAATTGGTCGATCTAGACCTACACCCCGTGCTCCGTTATATTCTCAACAGATCCTTCGTTCCATACGAGGTCCAAATGGCCCAACCCTCGGCACCACGCATTTGCCTCAGTCGGATGCGGCAAGGTCAACGGCAAGGTCAAGAATTCAAAGAGAAACCGAAGCGCGCCCATCGCCCTTAGCACTACCGTCTCAGGTACCGCCGCCTCCCGCTGTCATTGATCTGACAGAGGAACCTGATTCACCCTTGGACCGGGGCCGCTCACAGCCTGGGGCCCAAGCTGGCCAAAACCCAAGACGCACTGGTTCGCAGCGCATTACACCACCGTCTTTGGCCCGGAGCGACAGTACCTTCGTAGGAACTGGGACAAGCGTCATTGACCTCACGGTGGACTCGCCTGACGATGGAAGGCGGCCCGCGCATGGGACGGCCGGGGGCCGGCATCACCACCACCATCATCATCACCACCATCACCATCCTACCACGAACAGCTTCCACCGCGATCACCTCATTGAAGTGGGATTCTTGAATGACCACAATGGCCGCGTGCTTTCCAACTTCTCCTCCAACTTTTCACATCGTGTGCGGCAATTGACCGGCTTCCTGGCCTCGGACTTCATGGCGAGGAGCTTCAACAGCGGTGTGCCTAACGGAATGCCGCCTTTTGCATTCACGCCCCGGGCACCTAGTCCGAAACCAGCCATGGAGCCGGCCCCGCCTACCCGTGAAGGCTTCACTCGTGATACCTCCACCTCGGATGAAAGAGTTGCAGTATGTCCGGCATGTGGCAATGAGCTGGCCTATGATCCGTCAGACGGTCCGGCAGCGCAGTCCACCGCGGCGAGTAAACGGAAACGCGCGGCGGGGGATCACCACTTCTGGGCGGTCAAGAAGTGTGGACATGTAGGTTTCATTCCCTTGTTCGTTTTTTTCTTTTTTAGATGACCCCTCTCTTACGTTGTTTCCTGTAGGTTTATTGTGCGGATTGCTTCGAACATCGCAGACCGACTAAGACATCTCCTGAGGGAGTTGGCTTCCGCGCAGCGCCTGGAAAGACACTTATGGGGGCACCTAATGATATTCGCTGTGCTGTTGAGGATTGTGACACAAAGGTGGCGCTCAAGTCAGAATGGGTGGGCATTTTCTTGTGACGGCTGCCGGAACGAATGATGCATAAAGTCTATCTTGGCCTCCTTTTCTTTTTTCTTTTTCTTTCTTCGTCTCGTTGCATGATTCCCCTTTTCTTTGTCTCTGTCTTAAAAGTTAATTGCACTGCATGAGAACAGCACGAGGAGCAATCGGCCCCGTGAACTGGCATTTTGGGTGGGGCAGGCGGATTTTGGCGTTGAGGGGCATCGGGATTCACATACGTACCACGCGTCGATGTGATGCACGTCTTGTGTAAACCTGGACGTTTCCATGGCATGGCAAACCCAGGGGCGGGTTGGAGTTGGCTACGCATGTATATATCGAGCATGGAAGGGCGTTAGCGGCGGGCGGCTCTGGTTTCTTTCGGCAGTGTATCTGCGTGTCGCTCATGTATATTATTTCGCTTTGGATCGTAATGAATTCCTCACTTATAGTGATCATGATTGTACTTTTACTGTGAAGGTGAGAACAGCGAAGAGACTGCTGTGGCTGATGGTCAGTCTGCGTTAGTAGGTAGTTGCCGGAGGCCCCTATTCTGAAAGGGAGCATGAATGTAATTCGCATATTGTTTCTGACAGCACATAACAGGAATGATGGCCAACCCAAGAAGAAGAAGACGCAAAGAATGCGGCCGTAAGAATACGCCAGACCCAGAATAGAGATACTTGTATTTGAAGAAGAAAAGAGAAGCAACAAACAAACCCAGGAGGAAAACTGAAATAGAACCATCTCATCGTCATATTAGACTACAGCCCATGAATCCCCATGATATGCCCTGACGCGCCCTGACGCACCCCGGTGTCCGCAATACACCCCCAAATAAAGATAAAATTTGAAACAAGGTCATTTCTCATGCAATATGTCCCCCGACACTATAGTACTCCCAAACTCTTCTTCAAATAATAAACTGCAGCGCCAAGTCATCCACCCATTCCCCCCCATACTCTGACTCCTGCGAGGGACCCATTTGGGGGGACGCGTCTTGCAGCTGCACATTCTCCTGATCTTTGCTCCCGGCCGTGGTGAGGGCGTTGCCCGGCCCGGGATCAGGTGCGAGCATCTTTTGGGCTGTTGATAATGACGCCTTGGCCGGAGGGTGGAGGGTGTTGGTGTGTGTGCGGCTCTGCGAGAGCGGTTGTCTTGTTTGTTTCGGTTGTTGCTGCTGCTGCTGCTGCTGTTGTTGTTGTTGTTGTTGTTGTTGATTTTCTTGTTGCTGGATCTCGTAGAGAGCCGCTGTGCGTCTACTTCGCTGGATAGCGAGCGATACCAGCTCGTTGGTGCCAGATGGTGTGAAGAAGCGGCGGCGCGGAGGCGGAGAGGATGCCTCTGGGGCCTGTTCCGGAAGCCGTGGCGACTTTTGGCCAGCCTTCTTGCAAGGCGTAGATGTATACAGGTCGGGGTCCGAGTCGTCTTGCAGCTCACGGGCTTGCTGGGACGGCGAGGGAAAAAAGTCGTCGAGGTTGCCGAGAATGGTCTGCGTGCTCATCGGTGGTAGTGGTGGTGATGGTGTTGGTTGCGGGACAGCTATTGACTCCGGCTCCTGCGCCGGGTTCTTCGTTTCTTTAGGCGAGGCTTGGGGTGTGTGAGGTGTTCGGGGGCGGTGACATGCCGGCAGCGAAGGTGGTGCATTTGATGGCAGAGACACGGCGTCGGTTTCTTCTTCCCGAGGTACCCGTAATGAAGGTCCAGACGGCGAACCAGGGTCACTCTTGTGAGGCATCTCGTCTTCATTTAGTTTTCGATGCTTGGCTTCACACTGCTCCCTCGAGATTGCGTCGAGTAGCTCTTCCAGCCCGCTCTCGATGTCCCCCTCCTCCTCTTCAATCAGGTCCAACTCTGGCGCGCCATTGTCTGCGTCTGGTAGCGCAACTTGCTCCTCTGCACGGCCTTTTGGCGTAGACAACTCCTTAACACCTTCTCCATCAGCATCACTCCCTTCCCCTACGGCCCCCCCTCCGCAAGTGCGCTTTTTCCCCGACCCATTCCCTCGGACGAACCGCGCAATCGTATCCTGACTGGGCCGCACACTCACCAGCGGCATTCCATTCTTCTTCTTCTTTTCCCGCTCCGCATTCTCTTTTTCCTTCTTCCTCTCCCGCGCAAGCCGAGCCTTGGCCGTGGCCTTTTCCTTTTCAAACTCCTTCCGGATGCGTTCTTGTTCGGCTCGGTCGCGCTCTCGCTGCTCGGCGCGTGATATAGGCGGGCCGCGCGTCGCGGCTTTGTAGGCTTTTTGGGCTTGCTTTGAGGTCATGGGCCGTACATGCTGGGCAGGTTGGTGGAGGGGATTGACGCCTCGTGTATTTGCTGGAGGAGGGACGATGGTGAATGTCCTTTGGACGGACATGGTGGTTTTGCTTTGCTGGAGACTACATCGGACGGTCCGGGTAGTCTCCTCTTCCACCTCGCTCCTTTCGTTACCTGTTTCTCTGTTGGCGCTCGTCTTCTTGTCGAGTTGATCGACACGGGGGAAAGGTTGGCGATGACAGGGGTGGTGTTTGCACGCGGGCGCGTTCCTGGGGTAACAACCCCTCGTTCGTGGCGCGGTCTCACGTGATGTGCCAGCGATGCAACCAACCTCGACTCCTCGAGTATGTATGACATGGGTTAGGTAGGTTAATGGAAGACCATGAAGTTGATTCTACTTTATCCCCGATCTTGATTATTCGGGATTTGTGTCTCAAAGCTTTTATTATCAACAGAACAGCCGAACACTAAAAGAACCTCATGACATGAGTTGCCATTACTCGACTTCCCCGAATCGCCCTACTTCTCAAGAGGCTCAACCGTAGGATCCCACGCAACAGTGATATACTCATCCGTAGCAATATCCGCAACCTCCGCCTCCGTGAGCTCAAAGTCAAAAATGGCCGCATTCTCCGCAATGCGCGACGGCGTCACGCTCTTCACCAGCGGCACATAGCCTCTCTGCAAACTCCAGCGCAGCAAGATCTGCGCCTCTGTCTTGCCATACTTTTCCGCCGCGGCCGTGACTTGGGGACTCTGTCCCCATCGCTCACCTCTCGCGATAGGACTGTACGCTTGGATGGCAATGTCTCTCTCGCGGCACCATTGCACAATGTCCGGGCGGGTGAGCCAGGGGTGCAGTTCCCACTGCCCGACGGAGATGACGCCGCCCTTGCCGGGTCCGCCACGCTCCTTCTCGAGGGTTTGGATGTACTGCTCCAGTTCGTCGAGGTGGTGGACGCCGTAGTTGGACACGCCGATGGAGCGGACCTTGCCGGCCTCGACGAGCTCAACGAGGGCTTTCCAGGCGCCGAGGCGGTTTTGCGTGCCGCCGTAGGGGGAGTGGATGAGCACGAGGTCTAGGTAGTCGAGCTTGGTGTCCTGCAGAGCTGTGTTGACTAGATAAATCGTATTGTCGTAAGAGAGGGGCTTTCCGCTCATGGGGACCTTGGTGGTGAAGAAGACCTCGGACCGAGGGACGCCTGAGGCGAGGATGGAGGCCGCAGATGGGCCTTGATTCCTGTAGGCTGACGCAGAATCGATCTCGAATAAGGACAGATGTTAGCATGAAATAGATATACACACGATATTCGAGGGCGCACGCAGCCAGAATGGATATATACTTACATGTCGATATCCGAGTTGCAAGGCCTCAACGCAAGTATTTGTGACCGTCTCCTTCGGTCTAAGAAAGTCGTGAGCGTGCTTGGACAAAGCAGCGTGAGACACTCTGCATCATAAATGCAGAGAGACTAAAATTATATGTGTCAAAAACAGCAACTCACATCTGGTAAACCTGGAATAATATTAGTGCCTAGTACGCAAGAATTGGGCCATCCCTCTACATACCCCAAACCCGAGCACAGGAAGCCCATAGCCCGAGTTGAGCTTGACAGTAGAACCGATGCTCAATTTAGACGCCATTTTGCGAAACATTACAGGATATGCCTTTAGCTTGTGAGAACAGAAGATGCACTCAGTCAATAGTAGGTTTTATGACTTGCTCGGGAGTTCCGAGTTGATACGAATTCGAAACGGTGCAATGCAAGATCAATTTCGCGCAACAAGTAGGTACCTAACCTACTGTACATATACCTGTAGGTAGGTACCTAAGATACCTGCCAGTGGCCACGCAGCTGAGCGGGGCAAAATCGCTCGAGGAATTGATGTGCGTTCATTACGGATCGTCGGATGTACCTGTAACCTACCTAGGTACCTAAGCCTACATATAATAAGACCGAGATTCCTTGGCTGGATTGATGTTTTGGGCTTCAGCCACGGCGGTATGACGAGTGAGGGTGTACGCCACTGATTCAAGTGGCTATTCCACTGATTTGGGTTAATGAGACAAAGTCGCTGTCTCTGAACGGTAGGCTGGAATGTGAATACCATGTGGACAGCACACGAAAATGAGAGATACATTACGAACGGATAGTATTTAGTTGCAGAATAACATAAGAGTGCACTAAAGGAATGAGCGTGTAACATGCATGTGTTGCATGCAACAACACATGAAGAGTAAGAGTATAGTATACGAGAATACCGTCTTCGCTTATAAGGTACTCATCTATAACGAGACCGAGGAGGGGACCCATTGTTCCTCATAACAAGTATCTTAGGGCATAGCTTCATTTCGTCATTAGTAGTATCATCCTCATTCGTATCTCATATAACACTGTCTAACATGTCATAATCATCTTCGTGATGTCGGGTATTTGGAACTTCCGCAACAGCTTTCTCCTCCTCTTCCCCCTCATCTAGATCAAACATAGGATAGTTCAGCATGGCGGCAATATCGCCCATCATTTTCAAAGTCTGCCCACTTTCGTGATCACTACTCAGTATTCTGGTCTCCCCGCCGTCAAGATGAACTTTGTCCACCAATGCGACGTATTTTTTGCGCGTCTCCAAGTCCTGACTTCGGAAGAGGGAGTTGTTGATGAGCAAGACGCCTCCGCCTGGACCGACAGCACCATCTTCGATGGCTCTTTCGACGGCTGTAGAACCGTACCAGGCCCGTCCGTCGTCGAGCTTCAGTAGATCCAGAAACTTGGTCATGGCTTGTGCTTCCTTTGTATAGTTCATGTCCTTCATCTTAGACATGACCTCGGGGCTCTTGAGCACCTCGTTGAGACTGTAGATGTGGCCCGAGTGGGCGTGGATGACGGTCGCTTGCTTGGCAACGGCGTTGAGAACTTTATCCGACTTGTCCCGACCTAGCTTCGCAATGTAGTCTTTGAAGTCGCCGGCTACGAAGCCCGGGCTGGCTAGCAGGAGCGGCCGCGAGCCTGAGAAGTCGACCGCTCGAAGTAGCGAAGATAACGTCTTGTCAAAGAACTTTTTGAGGCCGGCATCTTGGTCGGCGGCTGTATCTCGTTTCTTGGGTACTACACTCTCCACACGGGTCTTCAAAACTGTGCGGAATTGAGTGACAAGACAGATGTTGGCCAAGCCTTCTTGCATGACCACCGCGGCCATGGCGCCGTTCTTGTCGTCTGACAAAGCCTGCGCCAGTGTTGCCTTGGACACCGAGTCCCAGCCATCGAGCTTGACGATGGTGAATGATCGATTGACTTCGATGTCGAGGGTATGATGCGAGCCCTTGGGCACGTGGTCGTTTTCCGAGGCGACGATGCCGGATACTCGCAGGGAGGAGATGACCGCGTCGAAGAAAGTCGACTTGACCTTGATGGTGAGATCGGTGTGGACTCGTTCGGCGACTGCTGCTCCCGTACCGGAGTTCACCGTGACGACTTTCCGCAACGCATGCGCGTGGACCAAGTCACCGGGTATAATGAGATTGTATGCATGCCACTACATATCATGGTGTGTGAGTTAGCCTGCCGGTTCGAGCAACTTGATTTTGCAAGAGCAGCCCCCTTTCCCTCCGCACTGGCATTGAACAGACCATGTCTTCCGGGTCCTCTGGCAGGAGAGATACCTGCTCCTCTTCCACATCCTTCAGGTATTGGCGATTTATGAGCTTCATGACGGGCTATGCGGCGGAAAAGACTGTCGGGGCAGAGATAGATCTTGGATGCATCATCGTGACAAAAAGGGAATTGTACCTAGTACCAAGCGGTATCAATGTCATCTCTGCGGCGGTGACGCAGGATGATGTGGTGGGGGTGGCGAGTGTGGCGCAGCCTGTGGCGTAATCTCAACGCGGGTGAATCGTGAATTCGTGAATCGTGATGCAGTTCGAGCCCTGGAATTATGCGATGGAACGTATGAGACATTCAAGGGGCTGGGTGTCGCAGACTGCAGCTCGCTACGTATTATTATCAATCTGATCAGCCTCGTAGAAAAGCAATTTTGTGCAGTGCTATGTAGGTATTGCAAATGTTCGTGATGGTATCGATCCACCGCCACACAACGCCCCTGTAAGAACGCTTCTGGAAGCCAAAATGCCCTCATAGACATGGACCATGGTGTTGAATCTGATCTCGATCTGTGTGGGGCTCACTCCGCGTGATACAGTTCAGAGCTGACGTTGGAGGCAACAACTTTATGTACCGCCATTTTGAGTTGACTTGGGACGATGACGTGGCCGCCCCCGATTGCGTAATCCTCTCGACGGACATTTTTTCTGGTTCAAAGGGGATATTTGGGCGACGTAGAAGCGCGAGTTCTAAAAACTTCTCATGAAGGACGAGGAGTCCGAAGTCTTGGCTTGTAGGTACATATGTACATAAGGGTACCTATATACATACGCATGTGTACAGTCAGACCTCGCTATAACGATCCTCGCCTAGCCGATAACCTCGCTTAAACGATAGGTCCGGGCTGAAAATTTGGTTTTGCCTAACAACT
Source organism: Claviceps purpurea (assembly GCA_029405325.1). Taxonomy (NCBI): domain Eukaryota; kingdom Fungi; phylum Ascomycota; class Sordariomycetes; order Hypocreales; family Clavicipitaceae; genus Claviceps; species Claviceps purpurea. The sequence goes on along the minus strand of CM055782.1, from coordinate 2,650,688 downwards.
AACGATAATTTTCGCTAAAACGATACCGATACAGTTTGGGCCAAAAAAATCGCTGATATCGTTATAACGAGGTCATCCTGCCCAATTTTTCGCTGCATTTCTGACCCTTCCAGCAGCAAGATTAGGCCCATCCATCACCATGTGGCGCTAGATTTATACGTGCAAGCTTCCAAAAACATCATCTTTTACCACCTCGGTACATCACCCCCATTAAACTTCCACATATGGACAATGTATCATGAAGATAATATCAAAAGAAGAAAGAAATAAGAAAATTGGGCCTTTCTTCAGTTCTTCAACAACGTATGTGCCGTAACATGAGGTTTGTGCTTGCAAAAAAAATGTAGCGTCTCTATATAGGGTATGTGCGCCATGTGTCCACGTGACCCTCACCTGGACGATATCTCAATATAACGATGGCTTTTTTGCGAACTGTGCGATATCGTTATAACGAGGTTTGACTGTATATCACTGTATCAGCATGATCAAACCCCGGCAGGGGCAGAGGAGGGATGGCGCTTCGTTTTCTCCCCAAACGGAAGAACAGAAACTGAGAAACAGGCACGGAAGAAACAAAACCGAACAAAACAAAAAGCCAGACCAAAGTCAATGAGCTACGTATGACGGGCTTACGACCATGCTATGTACATACATAACTAGATGCAGCCCTTGTCTCGGGTGAGTGCACCGGACGCTCTAATCTAGGTACTGTTTCTCGTCTGGCTGTCGCGCCGCGATGCTTTCGTCATCCCTTGCTTTGTCAACGCCGGCTTTGAAGCTGAAAACTGGTTTTCGGGTCGAGCCGCAAAAGCATTACCTAGGTAGGTACCTATGTACGGAGTACCAAAGACACAAAAAGTGCATGATATCATCGACATCTGCGATTGATGGCAGCGACTCAGCGAGTGCCGCTTCCGGGCGAAGGTCCATGATGACCACCTGCACCTCGGTATTTCGCCTGTGACGTACGCAGCATCTTGCCACTCATGTATTCTATTATTTGCCCGCGTTTGCCTCATTCACGAATCACCTGAAGGGGCATGGCCCACTACTAATTTACTTGAGCTCGGATCGGACAGTGCTTCTCTGGAACAAAGGGCTGCGTGTCTCAATTCCACGCGACGCTGGACGGAGCCTCGCTAGCAGGTGTGATCCTTCTTGTTCACGCAGCTACATAGACAAGTGACCCTGGATTTTACTCAACCCATCGAGAACTCAAGACGCCGTCTATGTCTACTTCTCATCCCAGCTCTTAACATAACGTGACCTCGGGCCGTTCGCTGCTCGCCGTAAGCTCTTAGCTAGGTAATCGATTTCTGACTCCGGACATTCGGCTTGTGCGGACCTCGGAGAAGCTAGCCTAGGACTCCGGAATCCAGACTATTCGGAAACCCCCTTGGAGATCCTGCAGTTCACTTCCGACATATCGCGAGGGTTTGCGATCGACATCTCCCTCCCTGTCACCACCCGCGGTGCGACCGTCGAGCCAGGAGCCGACAAGATAGCTCACGTTGGTCCAGAGAAAGCACACGAAATACAAACGATCCATTCGATTTACTGTTTTCCGCGCCGCAGAAACCCTCGCAGCATGGAATATGTCGATCCAGCTAGCCTCGCCAGCCTTTTCAGGCCAAGCAGAGGGTCCTTTGCGTAATCCCGGGGAGGTCTCGTCAAGCCGAATTGAAAAACCCGATCTATCCGATTCCATAGGTACGATACAATGCCCATATTTTAGTTTCCCGCACATACCGGCCTCGGACCGCACGAAGCCTCCGACTCCGACGCATTGATCTTTTGATGATGATCTACTGTCACGCTCTACCTAAGCTCACGATTGTAAGGAACAAATGATAATGGCGCATCGCAATCCGCTCCGCCGAATCGCCTCTCGAGCTCCCGCCTGCTACATGTACCTTCAAGCACGTCACAGAATTTGAAGGAAAAGGAGCTTAGGCAATCATCTAGATCTCCATCATTCAACAGTTCCACCCCTTCCGGTCTGGATCCTCTGAGCACAGTATGTACATACATGTTCTTATGTTGCATCACGAAGAGATAGCCGCCTGTGCTTCAACAGTGACTGACACGGCGTGACGTGTTATTTGTTGCAATGCAGCAAATTTACCTTCGAGCGAACACTGGTGCGGAGCCAACGATTGCTCAAAGGTTTCTGCAGTCGGCACGGGCAGATAGTCCTACGCGGGATAGCTTTCACAGGCAGAGCACGGACAGCCAGGGAAAAACTGGCAACCTTGGGATAGATGTCAGCCGAGAAAGTCGCAGGTGCGCCAGTCCGCCAGTTCTAATCCGCCAAAGTGAATATATGATCGGATGATTGGTGAAATGCTTACACAACGTGTCTCTGCGCAGAAAAGGGTCATCTTTTCTGAGCCGCCTCGCCATCCGTGGCGCCCGAAAGAAAGATGATGGCATGCACGACTCCGACTCCGAGCTGGGCGAGCTTCGGACGGATGGCATTTCCGCTAGGGCCTTGACTTTGGTTGACGAGGATGGCGGAGGTTTCATCCCACTCCATAGAGAGCCAACTCGCTATATCCGTGTCAAACGTCACAACAAGAAGCTGCGCGAATTGAACCATCTGTTTCTTGCGCAGGAGCTTCTCGGGGCCAAGCGTACACCTGAGGATGAAAGTCATAGCCGAGGGCCTGCTACGGTAGTTGGATCCAAAATACTAAAGTCGGGCGACGCCATTTGGGCCGCTGAGTTTAGTCTGGATGGGCGTTATCTTGCTGTTGCCGGCAAAGACCACACTGTCCGCGTTTTCTCGGTAATATCTACCCCTGAAGAGCGAAAAGCATATCAAGAGGAAGAGGAAGAGGTTCGCGGCCGTGGAGCTGGAGAGAAGCTTAGTGCGCCTGTCTTCCAAACGAAGCCGACTCGGGAATTTGAGGGCCACACAGGGGAGGTGTTGGCACTGAGCTGGAGCAAGAACAACTTTTTGCTCTCATCGTCCATGGATAAAACCGTGAGATTGTGGCACATGAGCCGGCCAGAATGTCTCTGCACGTTCAAGCACAGCGATCTTGTCACGTCCATCGCATTCCACCCCACAGACGATCGCTTCTTCTTGGCAGGCTCACTAGACGCGCAGCTGCGTCTGTGGAGCATACCTGACAAGGCCGTCGCTTTCTCAGCAACCACAAACGCGTTCATCACAGCGGTAGCGTTCTCTCCCGATGGCAAGACGGCAATTTGTGGGCTACTGACTGGGCTGTGTCTATTTTACAACACAGACGGCTTGAAATTGGAGTCGCAAATTCATGTTCGGTCGTCCAGGGGTAAGAACGCCAAGGGCAGCAAGATCACCGGTATTGAGACTGCCATTTTTCAATCTGAGGACGGAAAAGAAGATGTAAAGGTCCTCATCAGCTCCAACGATAGCCGTGTGAGAATCTACAACATGCGCACAAGTATGCTGGAAGTCAAGTTCCGAGGTCTGGAAAACTCATCCAGCCAGATCCATGCGCGGTTCAGTGACGACAAGACCTATGTGATTTCAGGAAGCGAAGACCGCAGAGCGTACATATGGAACGTCGCAAGCCTTGAAAATGAAATCAAGGATCGGCAACCGTACGAATGTTTCGACGCCCATCCCGAGGTGGTCACAACCGCTTGCATGGCTCCTATCAAGACTCGACAGCTTCTAAGCGCCTCGGGAGATCCAATCTATGATCTTTGCAACCCACCCCCTGTCATGCTTCTCAGTCTGGAGGAAAGAAATACGAGTCAAGGCAGACTCTCCGACGGTGGAAAATCGGAAAGTGCGAGTAGTCTGAAGAAGCCAGAGGAGAGTCCGGCCTACATTGAACGGTCGAAACATGGCGATGGCCACATCATTATAACCACGGACCGAACAGGCACGATCAAGGTGTTTCGACAAGACTGTGCTTATATGAAACGGCAACAAAGCACATGGGACGTGTCTTCCAAGTTTTCTGGAAAATTGACAGGCGTCGGACGTTCCGGCAGCATTGCGACGCGAACCAGCACCGGCAGCCGAGTTCACTCCCGGCGTGGCTCACTGAGCCTTAGCATACCATCCTCGCAAAAAACACTACCCGCATCCGACAGAATCATGAGCTGGCGCCAAGATGTCGAGGGTCGCTTCGGCACCAACATGGACATAAGCCGGAGTGAGCGATCTCGCTCGCCATTGAAGTCCATCCGTGCTCCCAAAAACTCCTCTACCCTGGCCCCGACGTTTGAAGCCCGAAAAAAGCCATACACATCTAGCATCGCAAGTCACACGAACCATCCAGCCAGTCCTCCAAGCAGCATCCACACCGGCCGAAGTTCCCTCCGCACAAATAGAGACAGAGACGGATCAATCCCCCCGGCCCCGAGTTTCAACATCATCAATGCATCAGAACCAGGCGGCCAACATGACCGTGACGAAGAAGGCAGCTTCTGGAATCTGAGTCGCTGGAAGCCTACTAAACCCGGTAAACCGGGTGCGAGACACTCTATCCATGCGAGCCCCCTAGGCAGGCCCGGCGCAGTCGACAACAGCTCAAGTCAGGTGCATAACACTCTGACGCCAGGTGACAGGGATAGACGAATATCTACCCGACGGAGCCTTGCTGCGCCTGATTTACAACGGTTGAAGGTCAGCGAGAATGGCATTGACCGACGGCGCTCCGTTGGTCCGATTCACTCCTCGATAGCGAGAGTCAGTGACTCGGAATCACGGGAAGAGAGCGCGGATGAAAGTGCGAATACCCCGCCTTGTACTTCTGGTGTTGTCCAGGATAGGCGCGCGGGGTCGCGAGGCGCGCAGGCGGCGAATACGGACTCGACTAGTGATAGTAGTGATGCGCTGCTCTGTCGTGAGTGTGGTGGCGCTCGGGGTGCAAAGGCCAAAATAATGTCAAAAGGCAGGAATGGGTTGCAGTGTGGGCAGTGTGGACGGATGAATGTATAGTGAAATACGGATATGTGCGCTATGGGAGAGCACAAATATCAACAGGAGGTTTGGAAACTATCTGTTTCTGTTTCTTTGGCATAGACGCAGCGGGAGTACCACAAGTCTTGATGTATTATAGCAAGGGAGTCTTGGAAGCAGCCGGGGTCATACACATCACTTTTTGAGTTTTTGAGGCGCTTCTGGTGGTATACGCGCGTGTGGATAAGTAGCGCCACGGCGAAGTGCTTTTGTTCTTTTATCTATTTACAATTTTTCTCTCTATTTCTCCGCGAAAGGGCGCATGACATTGCTAAATGAGCAACAGACAACGTAGTAGTCGATGCGCCAATAGGCCAATAACAAGTCTTCCTCCAGAATGTTGCCATTTCAGTAACCTCGCGAATTGCGCATGAGTAGTCAACGTCCTCACATGGGTCATGGCTCACATCCTCGGCGCAAGTCTCGCTTCACTAGATGGAGAAGCTCGAAATATTGCACTTCGAAGCCAGACTCGATCCCCCGTCAGGACAGGACAGAACCAACCATCTAACCGAGCCAGGTTGAGCGCGCCCCCTTCACCTTATCCTCCTGCCCCCCCTGGCCATCTTGGAAGGTATAATCAGTGGCTCAATTGCCTGCCCTACCGGACATACTACCCCCATAACACCCAGTGCCCACGCTTCGGTCGAATCTAAAAGTCCTCGTTCGTTTTGAGCTATTCAGAGGCACACACATCTTAGTAAGTATACTCAATCGCCACGACAGGTACGGCATTCCCCCCCCTCTCTCAAGCGAACACCACCACATCTCCGCGCCGTGAATCACAGCACAGCACCTTCACGCACGCCCACTGACACTCACAGTACTCGCCCCATTCGCCTTCGTCTTCTCCGCCAACTTCTCCACCGAATTCTTCAGCGCTTGCGGATTCGCGCCCGTGACGGAAATATCAGACTTGTCCCCGTTCTCGAAGAAGAGGAACGTCGGGAGGGATCGGACGCCCAGCTCGAATGCCAGGGCGGGAACGTCGTCGGTGTCGAACTTGGCGAACGCAAAGGTGTTCTCGATGCCGTGCTCGTCGGAGTGCTTGACGAAGAGGGGGGAGATGGCTTTGCAGGGGCCGCACCAGGATGCGCTGGCTTGGATGGCGACGAAGGGGTTGGATTTGATGAGGGCGTCGAATTCGTCCTTGGAGGTGAGGGTGGTGACGGGCATGGTGGGCTGTTTTCGGGGGGGGTTCTCTTGCGGCGTTCTGTTTGTTGGTGTGTATTGAGCGGGTTTCTGGATCTCAGCAACTTGAGTTGTTGAGGAGGGCTTGAATTTATGCTTCCGAGTGTACGGATGAGGGGTCGTCTCGGTCGTGAGGGTTTTGGGTCGTCTGGAGGGGGAAGGGCCGGAAGGCTGATGACGAAGGGGAACGATTGGCCAGTGATGTACGGAGTACCGTCCCTCATTTTTGCTTGCTGATTGCGCCAACCTTTTCGAGGCTGACAAATGCCGGCTTTGTCAGGCCGGTGACGTGATTTCGAGGGGCCGAGGCTGTGAGCGGCGGAAATCCCGGGGGGATGCAGCAGACAGCCACATCGCACAGCCACACTTAAAGTTACAGCGAGCGCAAAAAGTTGCAATGTCAATCGGGCGGTCAGAAAAAAAAATATCCTGCCGCTCGGCCGATAGGGCCCTCATCGGTACGGTAGCGATTCTCAAACCTCCAATCCGGACACATCGAACACACTTTCGCCTTTGCTACCTCGCAGCACAAAAATTCCCGAGGACAAGAAGCCAAGTATACTCGCCAAACGAAACTACTCCCCGGACTACCGTCGGCATAACTTGCACCATGTCGAAGCGGGTGGCCGACGAGAATGGCAGTGGCCCTCTGAAGGGCGGCGATCGCCCCGACCCCATGGACATTGACGACGATAAAGAAATGGGCGACTTTGCGGATGAGTTTGAGGACGAATTCGAGAGCGAGGACGAGATCTTCGAGGCTGGAGTGGATGGGCGACCGGATGCTGAGCGCGAGGCCGAGGAGAAGGCTGCTGGTAAGTACACTTCACAGGAACACTTCTTTCATGGTGTTGATTCCACATTTTTGTGTGCGCACCTACGGTGTTCTGGACAAGGCTGACGTGTCGTCTGGTGCAAAAATACAGGAGCCATGCAAGTCGACCAGGGGACCTTCATCGTCGGCCGAAACAAGCTCGAGCCCGGCCAGACCCTGGCGCCCGATCTGTCCACGTACGAGATGCTGCACAATCTCAGCACGCCGTGGCCCTGTCTGTCGTTTGACATCGTACGGGACGGCCTAGGCGATAATCGCAAGGCATACCCGGCGACCATGTACATGGTGGCGGGAACGCAGGCAGAGAACGCCAAGGCGTCAGACAATCAGCTGCTGGTCAACAAGTTCAGCGGTCTGAGCAGGCTGGACCGGCAGGGGGATGACGAGGATTCGGACGAGGAAGACGACGACGACGAAGACGCGGAGCCCATCCTGGAGAGCAGAGCAATCCCGCTCAACTCGACGACGAACCGCATCCGGGCGCACCAGATCGCGCCCGGCAACCAAGAGCCCGGCCGTCCAGCGACGACCCTGACAGCCACGATGACAGAGTCAAGCCAGGTCTTCATCCACGACGTCACTCCGCATCTCTGCTCGTTTGACCAACCCGGCACCACCATCACAGCCCAGCAGAACAAGCCCATCTCCACCATCCGCGCGCACAAGACCGAGGGATACGCCCTAGACTGGTCCCCCATCGTCCCCGGCGGCAAGCTCCTGACCGGCGACAACGACGGCCTCATCTACGTCACCACCCGGACCGACGGCGGCGGCTGGGTCACCGACAACCGCCCCTTCCAAGGCCACACCAACAGCGTCGAAGAAATCCAATGGTCCCCCTCGGAACAATCCGTCTTCGCGTCCGCCTCCAGCGACGGCACCATCCGCGTCTGGGACGTGCGCTCCAAATCCCGCACCCCAGCCCTAACCGTCCAAGTCTCCCGCCACGACGTCAACGTCATGTCCTGGTCCCGTCAGACCAGCCACCTCCTCGCCTCAGGAGACGACGACGGCGTCTGGGCAGTCTGGGATCTGCGCAACTGGAAGACCAGCGACAACACCAGCAATGCTTTCCAGAAGCCCCAGCCCGTTGCCAGCTTTAACTTCCACAAGGAGCAAATCACTAGTCTGGAATGGCATCCCACGGATGACTCCATCATGGCTGTCGCTGCTGGGGATAACACCGTCACGCTGTGGGATCTGGCGGTCGAGTTGGACGATGAGGAGAGCAAGGATACGGCGGGCGTGCAGGATGTGCCTCCGCAGTTGTTGTTTGTGCATTATCTCAAGGATGCGAAGGAGGTGCATTGGCATCCCCAGATTACGGGTAGTTTGGTTGCCACGGGAGAAGAATTTAGCGTGTTTAGGACGATTAGCGTATAGAAGGGGGATTTTTTGGGGCGATGACGGACATATAGAGGGGGGGGTTTTTCCAAAGAGGTACATAGGTATTTCAGGGATATTTGGGGGAGGACCAGAATCCTATTGGCAATGAATACATGAAGGAGGGCATCTAAATCTACAAATTTGGACCACTGTATCTGTACTGGACGATGAAGCCGGAGGCGAATGATGCACATTTGCACTCGCGTTATGGAATATTGGAAGTGGATTGCTACATTGCCCCCAAACCCCTGAACCCCTGAAAAGAGAGACAACTCGAAACTCTAACGAACATCCTTCTCGGATAGCAGCTCCGGCGGACTTTTATTTGTCTCCAACCCCATACCCGCCTCCTCTCCTCCCCGTCCCGGCCCCAGCGGCAAATGTAAAGCCTCCGTTCTCGCCAACACAGGCGGGCCGTGGAAGTTGCGCCGCGCATACACAAGGTACCAAACCACTGCAATGGCCGCAAAGCCCGCAAAGACCACGGACGCGTAGTTCATGCTGGATGCATCGACGGGGAGCGTGACGGGCATGCAGAAGATGACGAGGGCGAACATGATCCACACCACGCAGATGATGTTGATGATGGGGCCGAATTTCCCCAGAGAGTAGGGTGAGTGCTTGACGGCCTCACGGCGGCGGACGAGAAGGACCATGACGGGGACGCAGTACGACATGCCGAGACAGATGGTGGCGACGCCGGTGAAGGAGTTGAAGGCGGAGGTGGAGCCAAAGTAGATGCAGCCGAGGAGGCAGTCGACGACTGTGGATAAGACCAAAGCCCAAACAGGCATATTGAGCTTCTTGTTGACGCGAGACCACAGGTGATGGCCGGGGATGGCGCCATCGCGCGCAAAAGCGTAGGTGCAGCGCGATGCGGCGGTCAGACCCCCGATGCCGGAGAACAGCATGATGCCGAGGATGAGGAATAGGAGTCCAAATCCGCCAGCGCTCGAGCCCGTCACTGTTTTGAACAGCAGGCCGATTGGCTGGGCTTCCTTGAGCAGAGTGGCAATGTCAGGCATGACGAAGAGCAAGGGGATGATGAAGATAAGACCCGTGATACCGGCGGCCACAACAGAGAGCACAATGGCTTTGGGCACCTCCCGCTCTGGGTTTTGCACTTCTTCGCACATGGCAGCAACCATGCCATAGCCAGTCAGGACATAGGCGGCTGTGACAGAGGAGCGAACGAGGAGCAAAGACGGAGAGAAAGGCATTAGCTTCATTATCCTTGTTTGGGGGCTGGGGTTTTGTATTCTCGTCACAGACATGCAAAGCAAAGAAATTCATGGCATATTCCGCATAACGCATGATGAGATATCAGTTCGCGGAGAAGATCCCCGTCAGATGCACTCACGAGACAGTAACCCAACAAAGAAAGACCACGCAGAAGGCCATCCACTAGCCGAAGCATCATAGTGGCCAAAGACAAACTCGCCTGAACGTCTCTCCGGAGCCATGACCAGCAAAGTGACGAGGATGATGAGGACGCTCGCACTAGTCCAGTAGATGCAAATCTGGTTGATGAGGTGCAGGTATCTTGACCCAAAGGCGTTCACCAGCGCGCAGAAGACCATGACGGCCCAGAAACACAGCACAGTCTGCCAGGGGGCGGGGGCATAGTCCGGGTTGAAAAGGGTGATAGCACTCAGGATGAGCTGGGCTCCGCCGAAGTTGATGGACAGGGTGACGGTCCAGTTGCCGACGAGAGTGAGCCAGCCGTCAACGAAACTCACGGGAGCCGCCCACCTGGGCGTGCTCAGCATGGCAGACCAGTAGTAGACGCCGCCGGCGGTTGGGAAGACGGCGCACATCTCGGCCAGAGAGGCGGCGATGCAGATGGAGATGAGCGAGACGAGGACCCAGCCCCAGAGGACCGACACCGACTGGCCATTGTTGAGGGTAATGTACATGGTGGTGGACAGGCCGTAGGGCACCGCCATGATGGCAAAGGACAGGCCCAGTATGCTCATCATGCTGAGGTTTCGAGGCAGCTCGCTCTTGTAGCCGAGATCGGCGAGAGCCTGGTCGGCGGCGCCGCTCGCCGAAGCACGTCGTCGGTCGCCGTCCGAGATCATGGTGTTGGCGGCGTGCGCAGACATTTCGTGTTTCTGACTGGCGTTGGCAGAAGGCTGCTGCTGGGGATGCTCAAGCGTCCTTGAGGGTGTTCCTTGGAATTCTTCTTATCTGCAATGCAAGACCACCGCAGACTCCAGAGCGTCTTTCGCAGATACCGCCCATCCCTGTTATCGTGGCAAGCGGGCCAATGGTTTGTGCAATTTGCGTGCGCCTTTTTGGGGGGAAATGCCACCCTGGAGTCGGGGACTCGGAGCTATGTATTTAGTATTGTCAACCTGTGCGCCACGGGCCGCTCACCTTCTTAGGAGTCAGCACCCTTTCCATCTTCACGCCATCATGTTCTGGCCCCGCACCTTTGCAGAGGAGCGGCGGTGGCGGTGGACACAATATCGCGCGTTATCGAGATAGAAGCTGCTTGGGGTTTCTTCGTGGCGAGCAAATGGGCCGGGCAAGTTTGAGTGTGAGTGAGTCTGGATCGGTTAGAACTTAGGTACGCTAGGTATGTTTGGAGATGTGGATGATGGATGATATGTTGGTGGGGAGGCGCGAATTGCAGAAATCGCACCTGCCTCGGAGGAAAGCTGGTGCACGATATTGTACGAGACTTGCCTGGTCAGTGGTCAGTGGTCAGTGGTCACTCCGACTCACTGGTGAGGCCATCGACCATCGAAGGACATTAGTATGTACATAGGTACTCTGTAGTCCTGGGGCGATGCCAACAGTCAGGCAGGCTGCAGCTGGCACTGGGGCCTGGGCACTGGGCAGGCTTATTATTAGCAGGTGAGCCCCTGGGGAAGAGGGGAGTCGGGACCATCTACGGCGAGGTACATACCTAGGTACGTTGCATCCTAAGCTGCCATAAGGTGCAATCGTGATTCGCTATTCCACACCCTTCCACACCCGAAGTCATTTACTTTGAGACTTTACTGACGTTGGAGAAGGTACATGGCCGAGTTAAGCAGCAAATGTGGCAATGACAGGGTCAAATGCCAACATACCTTCATGTGCTCAGGAGTCCTGGTGCAGAGAGGCGGATAACTAGGTAGCAACAAGTCAAATTTTATGCATATCAGAAGTACATATCCTGTTCTGTTCTTTTGAGATCTTTTGAGATGGTTGTTGATATTTCTTGCGGTTTAATTTCATCTACATATGTACTTTTTGCCGGTCATTCCCGTTCATGATATGTACGCTATTGAAGATGATCCATTCACCTCCAGACGCCGTGATAGAAATGGCCAATGGCCATTAGACTCGTGCATTGTATCAAACAAGAAAAGAAAAGAAAAAAGTGAACGCAAAGCCCCTCGCTAATGCATATGACGGATTGGGAATAAACTCGAAGCTGAAGAAAAGAATAAATGAAAATGTGAATCCAGCACACACAGACTCGTACATGCACGCGCAGCGGCTTAGTGATCTGCAATGTCCTCATCTCGCCCTGGATACATGATGTCTTGCTTGATGACAGCCTTGATATGGTTGAATAGTACAAACAAGTATGTGCAGAGGAGACAAATGCTTAGACCGGTAGCAAACCACAGCACGCCATCATGGCCCAATTCCCTTCCGATGGATATCGTGGCGAGAATGAAGCCCGTGTTGGGAAAGACCATGGCCCACCAGCCGAGATGGAAGTGCTCGGGCGGCGACTGGATGACAGCCACAGCCGCGATGCCAAACCACCACAGACTGAGCGACCACAGGAAAATGGCGCTCATCAAGGCCATGGTACGGACCACGGTAGTGTCAAAGAACCGGCCGTCCATGGCCGTGTCAAGATTGGCTGGAAGTCCCTTGGCCATCCCCACGAGGGCCAGGGCCGTGAATGCCGGCGGCCCCACACACATAAAAAGACCCGGCCGATGCTCCCGATTGGGCAATCCAGCTGACATGAGGCGTCCGACCATGTGAGCGTACATGAGCACAGCGACCGCAAACCCGAGACCTTGACACGTCAGGCCCGCGACAATGATGGGGACGGCAGAGGCTTGGGGCTGCGTTTCGGCTATCACGGATGCAATCGTGCCGGACAGCATGATGGGGAAGATGGGCAGAATCCACGTCGGCATCATCGTGTGGAGTCCGAATCGATGCGCCGCAAACACGTAACTGTACTGGCCAATGGCCAGAACAAGCGTGACGGCGACGTAGGCCCAAAATGCGCCTGATACTGCCCAGACAAGCCCAACGTCGTGCTTTGGTATCGCGTAGCGGTCCGTACTGGTGATGATAGTCGCGACTGAGAGGAAAAATGTGGGTAGGAAGAAGCCTTCTCGGGGATGCTTGATCGACTTCGACATGTCCCCTGAGTAGATGGAGAACCGGGCCACCATCAGGCAAGAAATGGTGGCGAAGATGATGATGTTGAGAATATATACGATCAAGCCAATGATGTTCAGGCCCGGGAATTGATGTGGCTGCGACCGAATGAGCAAGGCAAGGCCACCTGTACTCATTGGTAACGTGTACCAGGCCCATGTGAAATGATGAAGTCGTTGTTTGAATCCTAATTTCGGTCGCTGGGGGTCGAAGGCGTCGACGCCGCCATGAATTTTTTCATGAGTGGCGTCCACCTCAGTCTTTTGAGACTCGAGGAGAGACGGCGTCGAAGGCAGGCTTCTTCTTTCTTGTAGTGTTTCGCCAATGCAAGTCTCAACGCAGGGACCAAGGGTAGTCTGCATTTTGGACCCATCGTGGAAGGATGACGTGGAATTTCTCCTCGTTGACCTGCCTGATTCACACCAGCTCTTAGGTCTCGGTCGATTAGGCATCTTGAAGCGTTGCTTGGCGGTTTGAGAGGATGATCTGGATGTGAGACAGTAGCAAGCGCACGAGGTAATGAGATAGCGTGTGTCGGTTTTGAGAAGAAACGTGGGGAGACAATTGGTGAGCGCAAGAAGTAATGAGTTATGTAGGTATGTAGGTTTTAAAGCAGGAGGAATCAGGCGAGTATCTATAGACGGAAACACGCAAAGAAAAGCAGGACAAAGCCAAAAGAATGGAGTGATGTCCCGGGAGAAATTGAGCCCGTTCATGCCCCCGGACCAGCACTGTAACGTTAGAAACCCCCGTCTCTGCCGGGCTCAGCCATAGAATAGACAAGAAAGGAATAATGTTTTAGAAAAGTAAAACAGAAGATAAAAGTGGACTAAGCGGGGGTGTTTCTTGGTTATGGACTGTGCGAAAAAGGTTGGCGGAATCTTGGCATTTGAAGAAAGCTTTGCAAGGTCTTATCTTGCCTTCTCACGCTCTCATTGGGAGGCAAGGCCTGCTGCTTTGACGTTTACCTAGTTCCACCTTCGAGGGCATCGCTTTGGAAGAAGCGTAAGCAAGACAATGCAAAGAAACGCAATACGACTTACAAGTTACGAGACAAGGCAAGCCATATTCCCGTGCATTCCTGCCGATTGCAGATTCGCAGTGTTGCAATGCCTAGCTGCGTGCATGTAGGTATGTACATAGATATCTTGTTCAGAACTTCAAGATGTGTACCGGCATTTCGTGAGTGTCTCATGGAGGTGGAGCCGCCCCTCGAGGGAACGAGCCTCGCCAAGACCCCAAAGGTACAAGGCGTAAAACGACGACCCGTCGGCAACTGCTGAAGACCGGTCTGTGGAAGGAGGACTTGAAGGTCTCCAGATTCGGGCACAACTTTCGGCTTGATTGGCCTATCGCCGATGCCAAGCCGATCCACCGTCTCACGAGCGGGTCTGTGATGACGGAAGGTGTGGCGGTTTGATGTTGAAGAAGGGACGTGCCATGAGGAGGTAATATAGGTACAGAAGGCTAAAAGAGGTCTCTGTTCTGTGCGCTGAAGAGCCAGGAGAACGGTGAACCCCTATTGTAATTTGTGCCAGGAAACTGATATATCAAGACTCCTGGGACAAGAAGAAAGCCGTGAGGGAAAGACTGGAAGTCGCAGGTGGTCTTGCCTTTCACATGTGAGCTAGGAACTGCCGTCATCGACGAGTGGACACTGGATCGGCTCCGTCAGCTCTTTGTTGGCCATTCTGCTCCACCAGGGTCAAACCCAGAAATCAACTTTGTCCACGAAAAGCGGCCACCGGTCCAGGATCGTGTCATGACACGGCTCCGGTCCGTCCGAGGGCCGCTGCACATTCGGCTTCTGGTCCAGTCGCCTATGCAAACGTACATATAGATTCTCCGTAACAGTGAGCCGAGTCGATCGATCTTAAGATGGGAAGGCCGCGCTCGCTCAGGAGTCAGAACGTTTGCCAGCCAGTCTCTGCCCTCTAGACGTTCTCCTTCTCCTTCCGTCATGAACGTCTCAACAAGAAGCTCGCGTCGTCGGCGTACTTCTGCACTTCCCTGACGAGCCCTGCACCTTGCATGCCAAGGCCGGCATGGCGCAACACCTTCTCGGCCGGGCCGCCGCCGCCGCACCGCCACCCAGCGTCTTGAGGCGCCACCGCGGCTTTGGTGAGGACGGAATAACGGAGTATAGAAAGGGCAGCAGCGTGTGAGGTCGGTCGAAGTGATTGGTGCCTGCGGGACAAGCCATATTCGCGGCCGAAAGCGCATGCCAAGCGGCGGATACTATGCTATGAAGAAACGGTGCTATGATCAAGCATGAATGAAGCTGTCACACGCGAAACATAAGACGGAGGAGGGTGCTCATACAGCCATACTTTTGGTCGGAACTCGAACGACGAGAAAATGATAAGGCTTGTGCAAGTGGTGACAGCTGTCTGTCTGTCTGGGCTGGTTGCAGCGGTCGGGCAGCTGACGGCTGCTTGCAAAACGGGCCTGCCAAGCCAGGACCCGCAATATGTATCTAGGTACATGTAACGAGGTACCTAGGTACCTGATACCTCCTACCACGTGCCTGGCGCTTTCTAGGGGCTTTTATCCCGTCGCGCCACGCGGCCCACGGCCATCTCAGACGCGGATGCTCTTGCAAAACGCAACCTCAGAGCTCAACTTGGAATGTTAGAAGCCTATCTACCTGCGCTTGGCATGCCTGTGCCTGATTCTTGGTGTCGTGGCGGGTGAGCTTATGGCGTTCCAAGTCCCGGCACACGCCCGCGGCACCTAATCAGTACATAACGACTTCCAACGCGGGAAGCGCCTTTATCGGGTTGGCATCAGAGGCGGCAGACTTCGTCGTTAATCCGCCTCAGGCAAGCGCAATCAGTGCCGTGGTTCAGGGTTCCTCGTTTTGTATCTCTTTTAGCAACACAAGCCGTCCTTGAAACGTGGCTCGAATGCTTCACTCTCTCGGCCATGAGCCAAGGCCGATGCTCAAGCCTCAACTGCCAGAGTTTCAACTCTGGATGTCTCCATCTGTCCTGTTCATGCCTGCTGCATTCTCATGTATCAATCCTCTCGAGGATACACAGGAGGAAAACTTTATATACTGACTTTGAATTATTTTGACGACATACGAAAGGGCGGGCCGGCGGAGACTGCGCGTCGACACATGTACATACATACCTATATGTATGTATCATAGTTTGGCTTTAGGCAACACGAGGCTCTGGTCTATGCGCTCCGCTCAGCTCTAG
This sequence comes from Claviceps purpurea, assembly GCA_029405325.1. Taxonomy (NCBI): domain Eukaryota; kingdom Fungi; phylum Ascomycota; class Sordariomycetes; order Hypocreales; family Clavicipitaceae; genus Claviceps; species Claviceps purpurea. The sequence goes on along the minus strand of CM055782.1, from coordinate 2,634,703 downwards.
GTAATCCTACATGGGTGACGTTACCCAACATTTTTCCGTTTGCGGCCGAGTCGGGCCGCACGATGCGCCAAGATCGAATCGACAGCATGGTGAAAATAAGCTTGTGCTTTATGTCTCTTAGCGTTGAGTTTAAACGCTGTAAATTGGAGTGGGAGCTTGGCATTTTCAGACTACAGGTGAACCTTGATGATGTTTCTATAGGGGGCCGTTCATGACGAGATGGAATTTGTGCTCGTCCATGAGTACCTAGGTAGCCATCCTTCTAGAACCCAGAAAGCAGTTTACATATGAGTCAGCTAAAAGCCCTGTACCACCCTGGGTATGTATGGATCTTTTCCATACCGGTATTTCTCCGCGCGGGAAGACTGTCTCAGTTTCATGTTGTACGATTCAAAGTCATCGAACGGCCCAACTCTGTTTCGGCCCCATGGAGGCACGCCCTTCCTTACATAATACAGTGCCGGCCATAAAAACGTCTGTTCCTTTGCGCCGAGTACCTATGGCAAGGAGGAGGCTGAATATCTAAATGAGGCCTTGATCCTCCGCGGAGATTCTTCACGAACATTTGCTCGCCGTGATTATCATTCACCATATCTCCGGGGCCACATACGAGCTGTTCCGGACGGCAACACGGACTTGAGACTGATGTGACCGACCGGCGAACAAAAGTCCAGAGAGGCCGAACAAATCAATGCCTCATGTGTGTGGCTCGGAGTCATGGCCGGCGTAGATGGAGAACATGATTGGGGCAATCTGTCGTATGAGATGTCGCTTCGCATAATTCTAGTTTTCCTCTGACCAATGCATGAACTCCCAGCAAATGCCTCGGCTGCCAACCAGGAGAGCATCCGTCAATCCTTAGGCTGGCTTTGTGCTTCATTTGAACCGGGAGAAAGTGCCTCTGTTGGTCGGCCGGAAACATCGGGCAGCGGAGTTTTGCGGCTTCACACGGCCTAGGTAGGCCACGCAGGATTTATGGAAACTTGCGCAGAATTGCAGGTGCCAGGGTGATAGTAGAGGATGCATGGTCTTGTATCATGTTGCATAGAACTGCATTATAGGCATGATGCCTGCCAATACCTGGTAAACCGTAATGCTCGGGGTTGTGGGGACATCTATGATCTGTTACCCGATGATGCTCTGGTTAATGGGGACTTATAAGTTATTAGGTATGTAGGTCTAAAGGAGGTAGGTACCATCTGTCGCAACACAGGGGATCTCATCCTCGACTACGCACGCGCTTTTCTTTACCTGTGCAACGATCTCAACGCAGGGAACTCTGTATAATCCGTAGAGAGAGTATTTGTATAGAACTGGGTGGCTAGGAAGCTAGGAAGCTACGCTTACGGATACTGATTGTACGTACCTAGGTATCTTTTATACAACAGACTTCCGTCCGCCGAGGTATCCGGTCACCGGCGCAAGGCAGGGGTTTTTACAAGTGTTAGCCGGCCGGCAAAAGGTGGATCCAGATTTGCCCAGGAAGAGGAAGTAGGTAAGCGGGACATCTAACATGTCCGTCTCCTACCTACCTTGTAAAACAATTTCGTTGTTGAAGGCGAATGCCAGGCAAATTGGCGTGGTGTGATCGGCCGATTCGGTGACTCTGTTCAGCGCTGACTGAAGATGTAAGATCAATGCGGTTGGCCTTCTTCCACGTCTTCCACGTCTTCCAACGTGCTTGCTTTTGGTTGGCTCGCAACTTGCAAGTTCTCCCAACTCCTGAGCCAGCTCGCCGCATCCTCATCACGTGACAGTGCCTCTTCAGCTTCTTGATTTGTTGCTCCTTGCTCCTCCAGCCAGGATCTGCAACAACATCACGATATCACGCCCGTTTGCCCACCTGTGGTGAAGATGCTCTATCAGTTTGGCAAAATGACCCAGACAGATCGTCGGCTATGCCCGGCGGAGACTTCCGGCCCGGCGTCTTTTTTTCCGCGACTAAATCAAATGTCGTGTCTGCCGCCGATCCCAAGCATGCTATCGATCACACACCGGAACGAGAGAGGGCGTATTGAAACGGAAGTTGCCGTCGAATCTTCTTACACGTGTGCCCAGAAAAGAGTGCCAGGCCGCAACTTGCAAGATCTCGTAAGGAGCTGGCTGCGTGAAGCCGCGTGAAGCCGCGTGAAGCTACACTGATCCTCTCACGTATAGGATTGTCCTGGTTCTTGCTCGACCAATCTGACTTTTCTCATGCATTCGCGGCTACAATTGTTAGAATGTCGTGGTGGTCTCTTCTCGCGCCGGAGTTTGATAGGAACCGTGATGACAGCCATGTTTGCGGCTCCTCTCATGCGGCCCTGGCTAAACTAAAACTCGTCTAGCACATTCCTTCAGTTTTGAGCAATTCGTCTGACAGAGGCACCAATCTACTGAATTTTGGTGCCGTCGTCATTGTTGTTGTTGTCGGAAAGTGCCACCTGCATTCTACTGGACATCGCATCCTTCTCAGAGTCCTCTTCAGAGTAGCCTCTACATCAACTTGGTCGCCGTATGTTCCAGATGGGAACGTACGATTCCAGTATGATTCTTTTCGAAATAGGGAGCTTTGAATGGGCGACGGACTCGCGACATCGCGCGTCATCAGATGCAGGATATCCGAGCCCAATCTGCCTGCGCAAGATACATGGAATTTCGAACGTATCTGTCCACGAAAGTTTGCAACTCGATCCAGATGAGAAACGAGGAGCGCGACGAAACTCGGGACTGAGGCGTAGGCTTCGACGCGACCTCAGCCATGGCTTGGATGTATGGATTGATCGTATCTGCAACTTCGCTCAGCATGGTCTTTCAGGTTCCTATCTTCGTCTCAGCGAGCTTTGTATCTGCGCGCCGACTTGTTGGCAGGCTCATGCCCTCCAATCGCCTCCATCAACTGTCTTTCGATCTCCTCTTGATAACCTGTGCGGCCGTGGATCCCTAGCACAGAATCTCAGCGCCAAACTAGCAGATCAAAGTCGAAAGCGCTCAAGTAAGCGCTGGGCATCGCGTTTGGCGACCAAGTCAACTGAATGTAAATGATTGGCAATAAATGCTTTTGTTAATTTCCTTGCGATGCTATCATTCTGATCTCATTGCCTTTGTTGAGTGTTCTCTTCACCGCTCTTGAGACTTCAGTTCTTACACTCAGACTGAATGCGTTCATGACCAGCTGAACAATATGCTCAACGCGGGGGCGATTGTTGACTAAGACGCTGGTTTGCAGGGCAGCAGGGTTGACCGATAATTAGAAGCGTGAGTGAACGAGCCTCATAGCAGCCATCTTCATGGTGCTCCAGGTAGCAGCATGGCGCCACGCCTTACTGGAATCAATGATTTGGACAAATCATAGACGGAACCATTCAACGGCGGGTATTTGAAAACAGCCGCGCCGGGATTCGTAATGGTGAAAGCTGTCGTACGCGATGACGATACCTCGTTCGATACCGAAACTTGGTATCGCACGGTCTTCTTGAAGGCGAACTACCCCTCGGATAATTCGAGCTCGTCTCGAATTCAGGCGCCCGTTTGCGGTTTCCCGGAGCGGGCGGTCTGTGATGAAGATTCAAGTGACCAGAGTCACCAGACCTCATAAGTTATAACAGCCACCTCAACGCTTTGGATAGCAGCATGGCGCCACGCCTTACTGGAGTCAATGGTTTGGACAAATCATAGACGGAACCATTCAACGGCGGATATTTGAAAACAGCTGCGCCGGGATTCGTATTGGTGATAACTGTCGTACGCGATGACCATTGACGATACCTCGTTCGATATTGAATCTTGGTATGTGTCGCATGGTCTTCTTGAAGGCGAAGTACCCTCGGATAACTCAGGCTCGTCTCGAATTCAGCCGCCCGTTTGCGGTTTCCCGGAGCGGCCCGGCGGGCGGTCCGTGATGAAGATTAAGTGGCCAGACCTCATAACAGCCATCTCCACGCTTTGGATAGCAGCATGATCGTACGCCTGACGCGAGTTCAACAACCTGAACACATCATGTACGTAACTACACAACGGCTTCGACGCAGATTCAGCTGCACCGCGGCCCGCGGGTCCATGTGTAGAAATATCGTCGGCGATGGCGGCACCTCTCTTCATTCTGAGGCCTGGAATCACATGGCCCTATGGACTGGGTAGTGTTGCGATCGTGTTTAACTAGTTTCAGAAGAACGTGACCGTTGATAGGCCCTCCTTAAACACACTTCTCTCACGTACCATCAACCAGCGGCTATGACATCTCGCATCGAAACTCAAGGACAGGTGTGCATTCGTTGAAGAAGCAGCGCACATCGGGTGCAATACGTGTGTCGTGTCGCATATTGACCATCAACTTGATATGATAGCCCTCTTCGTTGGGCAATCTACCAAGCCCTCCTGTTCTTCTGCCTTCCCCAAGTCTGAATAGAAAGCGAAAGGGGCAAATGGATTCCTGCGTCAGGCGGCAGGCCACTCTGACCTTGTCCTGTAACCTTGGCGCAGGGAGAGTGCAAGTTTGGCATGTTTCAGAATGAGCAATTGTCACAATCACGACTGGCACTATCGATTCTTTGCTAATATTTTCTCTTCTCTCTTATTAGTCTCTTTCTTTGCATGACCCTCACGCAGAGAGAATACCTGTCGACTCGACAGAACTAAAGAGTTGCACTGACAGAAAACTCAGGAATGCTCAATCGGAGCCAGCAAAGTAACCAGGCCACGTTCTTGTGATGAAGGAGCCCAGCAGGTGAAGAGGAAAAGAAGTCCATTTGAGAGATGCTAGATAGAATGATAGGTACTTACTTACATACCCTTATCTAGCGCCGCGGCCCGCCAGGACCAATGCTGCATCTACGGATTTAAGTCTTGGCTACAGATCATGCGTTCCGGATATATGTATACTATTCACGCGGCTCTTAGGCGGGAGCGGCACAATTCACGCCCGGTTGGAGGTTCTTGGAAACAATCCAATTCACCCCAACATTTCTCATCGAACATCACACCATGTGTGGATTTGACGTCACGCGTTTGTTCAGGAATGCTGACAGTGGGGGTGCTACGGTGGATTTAGGTATGTCCGCTCGGCTATCGAAACAACGTTCTTTTTTAAAACGACTAGCTCGTTCTTTTGGAAACTTATCTCGGACTGGGCCTTCCTTTTCATCTTTGCACTGTGCAGGTCTTTCCACTAGGAAAGGCGGGGGTCCGGCTGGCTATTGGGCCCCCTCTTCATCTTTAATTCTACCTATCTTTCAGTGACCACTGACGACTCTGTAGCTGGTTCACTTTTGTTTTTCATTGTATCCTCCAAATGTTGACTACCTAGCTGGTTCATCTTGTCAGACCCTTTGTATTGGCTTGCCTGCCTACTTTCTGGGCATTGACTAGTGCATGCAGCTATGTATGTCTTGTGATAGAGGTAGCTGGTCGCGTTGTTCTGGATACCAGTTATCTCAGCTAAGTAAAAGATGGCGGATGTTTCGGCGGTGTGCAAGGCCAAGGCGCGGTGATAGTGCGAAATGCAGTTTGCTAATGATTAATCATGTCTGGATTAGTGTTAGATCAAGAAGACCGTGCTGTTTTGAGCGGATCGTGATCTTGCCGCTGGGGTATGCAAATACAACGCCTCAGCGATTAACCCGAAATGGGCGCTGCATGTCAAGGAACTTTTCTTGACACATACTGAAAGCCATTGCCGCGCATTATGCAGTTGCTGTTTGTCCGTCGCCCGAATACACGTACAGTTTCTCGCCGAGCAATTGTATACATACTTCTCATGAAACTCTATTGCACCTTGCGGCAAAGCTTCAACGGCATGTTTGATCTGATCTCTTTTTGGCAGGTCACAGCTCATGATCCAGATCAAGGAAGAGACCCTGCTCACCGACAACCGAAAGTGAGTGGTATCCAATGAAACCCAGCCTCCAAACGAAAATGTAAACGGCTTCATCGGGCAGAATACTTGAGCGCTGATGAGAGGCACCGTCAGGCACGGGAATGCGATCGCCGCGCATGTTGGTGAGAATGCGGCTCTGCGCAAGAAACTCTGGATTCCAGAATCAAGAGAATAGGTACCTTCACATACACGATGGTATACGCGGACCCGGCCTTCTTTAAGCCTAGTATGGACAGAAGTACACTTACACATGATCTCGTCCGTGAAAGACTTCTACGTCCAAATCAGGTTAATCGCTGACGCGTGTTTCGATACTCCTTGCCGACGAGATCGGACTGAATCGAAGACACTGGGCAACTTTTGGTCAAGAAGTTGAGCTCGATCGACGATATGATCAAGTGCAAGCTATTCTCTCTTCTCTCTGCCCCTCTTGTCTCACACATACTTACACAAGCACACTTACACGCACACACACATGTCTTCATACACCCTCAATTGCTGCCCTATCTCTCACGAGTCACGCCCTATATTAGATCAACATCTTCCCTGCTCAACTTATCTTGCAGCCAGGTATCTCTCACGGACTGAACTGCTCTTTGCCATTTTCCACTCTCAAGTCTCTTCACAAAGAAGATATCCCAATTGCAACTCCCTCCAGAGTCCAGCCAGCCGCCATGGTATCAGTCCAGACTCAGCGGCTTAGGGATGCCATCCTCATATTATCAGCTCTTATACCAGGCATCGCCGCTCAGCTTTTCACCATTAGCTGCGCGCCTCTAGCCATCTACCGCGGAGACCCCCTCGTCTTCGACGGCCAGATATCATCCCACGTACACGCCATCGTGGGCGGCACCGCCTTCGACCTCCACTTGCCCAACGAGAAGGCGAGAGGGGGCAAGGCTACGACCTGTGACAAGGTTCTCGACAGGAGCAGTTACTGGCAGCCACAGTTGTACCATGAGCGCAAAGATGGCAAATTCGAGATTGTAGAATTGCAGGGCATGGTGCGTTTTTTTCTCTCTTTTGGCTCTGGTCCCTCGGTGCAGTTATTACGGCCGCAACTGGCCGCCTGTTTCTTCTTCAAACTGACAAAATGATGAAAACAGGCGGGCTACTACATGAACAGGGCGTGTGACTATGCTCCTGGACGAATGAACTGCATTGGCCAACCCATTGCCAAGGCGCCACCGAAGGGCCTACGCATGGTTGTCGGCAATCCATTCCTACGGTGAGACGTCACGATGGAAAGAGACGGGCCAAGTCTACAAGTCACGACGAGACCCATGCTAACCTCTTCAATAGAACATTCAATAAGACAAATCCCGAGCAAAGAGCCATTTCTCATATCTGCCTGGGCGAAAATGCAGGCGACACGCCGCATCTCCCCGTCAAGCAGTGCGATCGTATGCGTGCCGAAACATTTTTTCCTTCGTGTTGGGATGGAAAGAATTTAGATAGCCCTACCCATAAGCACCACGTAAGTCGTCTCCCAAGCACTTCTTCACTCATACGTGTGCACAAACATCTTGCGCCTCATGTGAAGCGCGCCGGTCCGCCCCTCCCTACCTGTCCCCTTCCCTGACCTTCTATTTCTCCTTCTTCTTCAATCCTGTGCAACGTTGTCCAAGCCATAGCTACAAAAGCACTGACCGCGGAACGCTCGATACATAGATGGCCTTCCCTGCCATCGGAGACTACAACACGGGCGTATGTCCCGAGTCACACCCTATCGCGATCTACTCCATTTTCCTCGAGTTCTTTTACAACACGGGCAACATCGAAAACTACAATCGCTTGGTATGGGCCATGGGCGATGCGTCAGGATATGGATTGCACGGTGACTTCATCAACGGATGGACGGACCAGACAGCGCTTGAGCGCGCGTTGGAGACTTGCGCAGGTGACGGGGGCGTGACGAATGCCAACTGTAGTCTGAATGTTGGTCCTAATGGACCGGGTGCTGCTTCTCGCCAGCCCCCGGAGGTGCGTCCGCCCCCTGAGGACGTTGGGATCAATGGCACTATTCTGAACAAGCTACCCGGTGATAATCCTGTTACCGGAAACCCTGAGGAGTAGACTTAGTTGGACTGCTTCATAGGCGTATTGAATATTGAATCGCGCAAGTAGATACAAAACAGGTAGACTTTTCATCAAGATTTCCAATTTTAACATAAACAAAACATTACGTGCTCGTTCGTTTGGCTTCTATTGTTCTCACAAGCGTCTTTGTGCGGAGGCGGGATGCAACTGCCAAGTTCCAACAGCTAGATAATGGGCATTATTCGCTACGGTCCATGAATGGGTCGCTGACATGCACGCCACCCTTTTTTCCGCTCGGAATCAGGCTTTTCAAAGCCCTTTCCGCGGCAGTCGCACACCTGTGCGGCGCCTCGTTCATGAGGAATGCTATTGTCACGGCCTTCATGACTCGGGAGTCTCTAGATGCGGAATGTTCGGCAAATGGCATCTGCTATGTAGCCCACTGGGCGGCAATACGTACTGATAGACGCTTGCCCAGCTCGGACCGATCATCGATTCATCGGGTCTGCAGTGTGCACATGCTTTGCCCCTCTCGTTCACCCGATGTTTCCTTGGATGAGTCCGATGACGGCATGGCGATACATGAGGTACCTACCTGGTACCTCCTATGTTGCGTCGCCCCGCCCTGCTCCGCAGTTCGGAATTATGAGGAGGTACCTAATGTATCAAAGTTGTAACTTGTAGGTATGCACTGTGAGATATGTCTGAATGATGTATGTCTATGTATCTATCTAGAAAGACTATCTCTAGGAATGGGAGAATGGGCCGACTATATATACCCATACTAGGCGCTCTGTGCTACCTACAACAAACGGGTGATGTCTCAGATGTGAGGCTGCTACCTCCAACATGTACCGTGCATACGGAGTATGTACCTACCTCTCTGTATGTACAACCTACGGAGTAGGTACGTCTCCGTACCAAAGTAAAAGGGCCGGGCCAGCGGGCCGGGCCGGCAACGGAACGAAACGTCGATCCGCCCAGCTCGATCCCCGCCAGAAGCGATCGGCGACAATATGAGCGGCGACGTTGAGCGCCGAGGTTGCCACTTTGAACATGTCTTCGGCGATGCTCACAGCCTCACAGTATCCGACTTATTCCTTCCGCCTCGTGCCTCTGCAGCCGACGAGGAAGTAATTATCTTGGCTTCAAGACCTAACCGTTGTGTAGGTCAAAGCCCTCCAAACACAGGCAAGTTGCGTCGAAGCCCGAAACCATATGGCAACTCGACCTCTAAGTTAGAGGGCCTCCGCTACTCGTATGTAGATAAAATGTACGTATCGTGGACCTTTGTAAAGCCTTTGGTCGAGCTGACTGCTGGAGGAAAGAGAAAAGGGCGGCTTTTCTTGACGTTCCATAACCGCTGCACTTCTCTTGCTAGCCTTCGTAGTCTCATGCATGACTTGGTGCGATGATGTGCATTGGACAATTTGACAAGTAGTGAATGTCGAATGATCGTCGAATGATTGTCGAACATCGACGGTGCGTAGCTACTTTAGCCAGAGTCTTGGTAGGAAATCGTAGCTAACCCTTACGGGCCTTATCCTCCTGGTTAGACAACAAGTAACTGAAAGACTTATGGAGTCATAACTTATAATAGAGCTTTCCAAAGGCCTTGGCGAAACAGACGAATGAAGAAGCCGCTGGAAAAACGATGCTGCGTTAGTAGCATGAAGTCGGTCTTGGGCTCCAGCCTCCATCGGCATGATACGACCGCCAAGAGACTCCGCAAGAAGGCAAGCGAGGTACCCAAGTCATTTCGCGTTTTGTTCTTGTTTGGCTCATCTTTTGCTATGATAGGCATAGGTAGGCGCGAACAGATCGGACGCCCTGCATCTATTACCCTTCAAAGGAAATGCTGGTCACTTTGTGGCATGCAAGGCAGTTTCAGGATCTGCAAAAACCAGTTGATGGTGCAATTCTTCGTTCTGGAACAGGTTTGCTGAAGATCACAAAGTCTTTGAAGTTTATAAGCTTTCTGACCGCACGCATTGTCACATACGACCATAGGTGGTAGAAAACTCGGGATCCCGTCCGCTCTCCCATAGATAAGCTGCCAACCGACAGATTAGTAGTTGGGTCGGTGACGACCAGCGAACACCGGTTGTTGTATGTCTTTTTCTTTTTGGGGTTTTGGTTCCTGCACCTTGACATACGCAGACTCTGCAGCCCCGAAATCTTCCCATCATCACTACCCTGAGATACGCTCCCGCTTCTTGCCTCGTCCAGCGCACAATCTGTGAACCTCACCATGTCCCTCTCTAATAAACCCCGGAAACACAAGCGACAGCATTCAATAACAACAGCGGGCAAGCGCGTCACTGAGACTCTGCGCGGTTGCATTCGCCACAAGGATCAGCAGAACTATGCCTCTATGGTGGGCAGGGGCTTCGCATCTAGCTATTTAGAGGTTCTTGTCAGACGAATGTTCGTCTGTTGTCAAACCGCCTAGCATGATGCCCATGTCCTGTGTACCAGATAAGTATCTCCACAGGTGCTTTATTAGGCGGGCATGAATTTCCTTGGGCGCGCTGTTCGCGCTGTACAGTCGGCTAGTAGTAAAGGAGATATGCGGCCGCGTACAGGTACATAGGGGGCTTGTCGATGGAGTGCTTAACAGTATACACCCAGCGACCATCAAAGGTCTTGGCATTAGGAGGGGGAACCACCAGAGTCCAGCACTGTTTCTCGATGATCTGACCCAACTCCACCAGTTCCACCAGCCACCAGAAGCTGTCACAGTTTGGCAACTTCTTGGTCTCGAACCAATTGCAAGAAATGGTAATGTTTGTGTCAGAGAGGTTGGATGCTTCGAACATCAAGAAACTGTACGAAAGTGTATCAGGATCAGTGTCGTCAATGAAATCGTCCTCGTCCTAAATATGTCATCGAAATGTTGGATCAAGTGGGCGAACGGGCTCTTTTTCTGCCCGAAGTCACAATTTCTAGATAGTCCTTTCGAGGAACAGATCGCTGGCTGCGCCTGGGCTGTGAGACCCTTCTGCGCAACTCATTTGAGAGGCTTCACAGCCCAGGCGTAACCAGCGATCTGTTCCTCAAAAGATCAAATGAGTTGCGCAGAAAGATCTCACAGCCCAGGCGCAGCCAGCGATCTGTTCCTCGAAAGGAATATGCATCTGGAACTTGCGACTTCGGGCAGGAAAACTTAAAAGAGCCCGTTCGCCCACTCGCTCCACATTGCGATCACATATTATGACGAGGACGATTTCATTGACGGCACTGATCCTGACTGGAGAGTCGTTGAGAAGGATCCTTGGGAGTGCTTGACGGAAGGAAGGTGTGGTGTGATTTTCCACGTGGTTGCGTCTGTGAGACCAAGCATTTTTCTAAACTTTTCGAATTGTTGTCGGTTTAGTGCTTTTGTAAAACCGTCCGCAGGCATTTCTGCTGTTGGTAGATATTCCGATCTGAAACTCCCTCTTTGAGACATTTGCTTGAGCCACATGTTGTGTATGTCAACATGTCGGAGGCGTGTGTTAATCTGTTCGCTCTCGTTGAGCACCAGGCGACTGGTTCATTGGTTGTCGCTATACCCTGCGATACACCCCCTAGCTAAAAGTGCGTCAGAACTTCTTAACTACATACCTGTAAAGCAATGCCTGCGAATTGTAGCTCATTTTCATGGGTACGTTGCGTATCTGTCCAGGTGTACATGTCTTGGGGTTCGAGCTTGTGACTTTGTGCATCTGGGAGTTGCAAGACTCCCGGGCTCATAACTCTGGCATTGAAATGCAGAATCTATGTAGACTGTAGTGATCGGAAGAGATCTAGCTTAGAGAATGGGCATAGAGTAAATTACTTCTTTCCATGCTTAGCTAGATCTCTTCCGATCAATACAATCTGCATCGATCCTGCATTGCTGTGCCAGAGCAGTGCGTCCGTCATTCGTTCGTGGAATCGTGGGTGGTGACGCTGCGGCCGATCTCGACTCGGTACTTTGACAGGCCAGAGGCTCAACAGTGAACTTATATCAGTAAAGCTGAATTGATTTGCGACGATGATGGAGAGAAGAGGCATTGAGGTGAAGCTTTGCATTGACGCTAGGAATCTGGGGGAAAACAAAGCCAAGATTGATGCTTACGAGTTACGAACAACTTGTGGGCGGTGTATCCTGGCAGAAAACAGCCCAACTGCGCAAATCGTCGGCAAGTTCTCCTGTAGATTGTGAGCCATGTCCGCGTCCTATTTTGCGGAAAAGAAAGCACTACCTTCGTTGGGCAGATGATGTGACAGAGCCTACGGATCCATGTGGCGATTGAGCCGTTAAGCTCAGGGTCTTCTTTGTCAAAATACAGAGTGTCCGATCCAGGTATGTAATGGAATTAAGTTTTAGGTCGCATTCAGCACCTCAAGTACGAGGCGCAGGCCTAGGTATAAGCAGGTCAAGCCCAGACAAGGAGTGTAGATATTCCAAGCTGAAGGAAGGGAAGAGGCAACAGGGGTGGAATGCCGCGCAAAAGGGCACGACTTACAGAAGCTCTCAGCTAAGTCGAGAAGTGGGAGTGCTTAACAGCGATTTGAAGTTTCAGCCAACTCGCGCTGTCGACGATCTCATATCCCGGTATCACCACGGGGAACAGCAGAATAAACGTAATGTAATATTCAGATTGATTTACACAATGTCGATCTTGTGGACTTGGACTTGTTCTATAGAAACAAATCAGACATACCATTACACACACCAAGAGGTCATACTTTCCTAGCAACCCAAAACTGCGCATTATACGCGTTCTTCGTCAGAGCCTTGTGGTCAAACGTATACGATGCCTCAATGCTCCTGACAGTGGACTTTGAGTCAAAGGTGGGCTCCCCGCATTGCGCGTCCGTTTCCAGAAACTCAAAGCCCATCTTCTCCGCCACGGTCAGGATATCTTCCAGACTAAGCTGCACGAGTGGACTGGTTCCGTAAAGCAAGGGCCCTAGGTTGATCCAAAGGCCCCCTTTCTTCAACACGTCTTTGATGGTGTCGAAATAGGACAGCAGATTTCGGGCGGTGTCGATGAAAAAGTACGTCAGGACCACGTCGTAATGGCCCGAGTGGGCCCTGAACACGGTCGTGAAATCGCCCTCCACCATAAGAACGTCGCGCTCATTGATGGACACATCGGGGAAGTGCAGGGCGCGGTGCATATTCTCCTCCGTGGCATGATGAGACCAGCCGTCAGCGAAGGGGTGGAAGGACTGCGACATGGGCGTGCTTTGAGTCTCGAGGAATCGGTACACGGCATTCGTGTACATGGACCATTCATTGATGGTGACCTCGAAGCCTGGACCATCTTGTTTAGCCACTGAAGAAATTGATACGCAAGAAAAGACAAAGGGGGACAGAGAGAGACAGGGATGATGGAGTTGGGAATAGGTATGATGCTTACCGCCAAGGCGACTGATTTCGTGACCCAGCCTACCCAGCCCAGCGCCCGGCAAAAGAATCTTCACACGTTCATTGTCGACAGTCCTTTCTGGGAAGAGTTGCTCAAGACTTCTTCGTAGACACGCAAACGTCTTGTCTCTTTCGCGAGAGCCTTCCTCGGTCCAGTCACGCACAATGTGTTTCAGCGCTTGAGCAACGGAAATTCCGTCTGGCTGTGCGCCCTCTGCTTCCCTATCACGGATGTGTTTCTGCAATTCTGTGGTATCTAGGTTGTAGTACTGCAAAGACGCTTGCACAATGTCGTCACATAGGTGCTGGTTGCTGGCGAGCTTCTGCTCCACTTTGGTGAATTTGGAAGAATACGAGACAGTGTCTTCAAGCAACTTATCAGTCTCCTGTTAGTAGGCAATCTAGGTACAGGAACCCGCGCTTATTTTTCTTCTTATCGTTTCCTTTTGTTCTCTCGTTTTGCCCCCTCTTCTTCGTTAAATCGTTCCTCATAAAGCATTGTGCAGAGCACATGCGTGAGACAGAAGAGAGAGGGTGTGGGAGCGGGGAAAGCAACGCAGGACTCGGGGAGCATTACCTTCTTTTGCGCCTTAGACACATAAACGTACAATTGGCGAAGTCTATCCACATCCGCCCGTTGCCGCTCATAAAATTTTGTGAAGCCGTGCAGAGCATCAAGAAGGCGGTAGCGCGGATGGTTTGGCGACCATACCCCGTGGTGTCTCGCCATGACGGATAAGAGGCGCTCCTTTTCCAGTTGATGGGGCGATGCCAGGGAGGCCTGCACCAGCTGCTGGATCGTCACGCTAACTCGGTGCCATTCCACGACGGTACCTTCTTGCGACTATGTAGAGGCACGGGTTGTATCAGCTTCACGTCAAAGATTCTTCCGTCCACAGTAAACCGACTACGAGACAGAGGGGGCGGGGGCCGATGGGCTGCACGTACCAGGACCTCATGGTTAGAAGCGGGAGGCAGGCTTGACTCATCTCGATTTTGTGCAGTCGCGCGGGCGATCGGCCAGCCAAGGATAGAGATGGCCGCTTGTTGGAGAGTGTGTAGCTTCATGACAAGAAGTCGCTGTGTAGATTTACCGGCCGGGTCAAAGAGGGAAGCGCGACTTTGTGTCTAGGTGTCGTTGTCGGCTCACGCCTGCCGCAGGTCGTACGCATGGATGGGGAACCTTGATGGCTACACAGCGTGAAGTGGCGTTTTGTTTGAGAGGGGCATATCGACGCGATTTACGTCGAGTTGTATTCACGACGGATCGAGACCTTGCAATGTAACTTTGAATTGAGCTGCCCTGGATGCGTGTGGTCTGTCAGAGGGTGAAAATTCAACATAATGGGTGCGCGATCTTTTAGGGTGCCATAGCCTCAGATAGGTACCTAGTAGATTCATGCAGTGCCTTGTACCTATGCACCGCAATATTATTGCCGTTTCATGCCGCGCCGTGCCGCACCGTGCCGTGCCGTTTTCTGTGCTACATACACGTGCGATGAACAAGTGAAAGTCAAACCGCAAACCTACGCTGGCGCGAAATTCTTGGCGCGTTGCTATTATGCAAGAGCGTTACTTACCTAATGCAATTATCAATTCACTGTTTGTCGGTATGTATTCCCCACATGCTACTGTCGTGAGTCGTGACTCACTGAACTCCGCATTCTCCCTCGACGTCAATTACAGCACAAGCACAGCCTACAGGTCAATGAACGAATCTTAAGCAGTAGAATTGCTCTGCTCACTCCCCCTTGACGTGAATCGTATTGAGTATCAAGACAGGAATCTCCAAGCCAGCTTGGTAGCAAAGGGACGAGACCGCAGTGCGAGAGAGAATGGCAAGAAGGTAAGGTTCTGGCTGAAGAAACCATGTATGATGTGACATGTCACCCGTCGGACTAAGGGCGTTGCTGATGGTGACATCCGACATACATATCAAAATACGATGCAAGACAGCCCAAGTCTAGACCACAAAAAGAGGTTGACTAGAGTCTAGAGTAGAGCATTCATGTGTACGGTTACTATCTCTCTGTCTCTCAACTATCCTTGCCGTTCGTAACATCTTTAAGAGAGTGTGAGTTGCACCAATTTCAAGTGATTGTAAGCTGGCGCGAGGGAAAAAAGAAACACGAAGATACGACTCGGACTAGATACACAAAGGGCGCTGCATCAGAGCAAGCCCGGCCTGAGCTGGAACTAAGCCTTCACGGCGGCAGGCAGAAGGCGGCGGAACCCGCCGCAGCGAGCAACATCGCACTGAAGCTCGACCATGCGCTTCTGGTCTCCCGTCGGGTCTGCAGAGTCGGGTTCCAGAGTCCAGCCGAGGAACTCATTGGTGTAGTTGGGCTGGAAATCGGGGCTCAGAACGCCCAATCGCTGCCCGTACTTGGTCACCTTTGTCCAGTCGCGCTGCACATTCTTCAAGTCCTGCGAGAAGTAGGCGTAGCTGCGCTCGAAAATCTTCCAGTTGAGCGCCGTGCCCATGACAGGCTTGAAGTCGACGTACTCCTTCCACGCGGCGTGCGGGTCTGCGAGCACAAAGTCGGTGGCCTTTTTCACGGCGCGCATAAAGGCGCGGACCTTGTCGGGGTTGTTGGCGATGAATTCCTCGTTGCCAATGTATAGGATGGAGCAAAAGCAGCAACATCCCAGCTCGGCGAGCTCATCAATGCGCAGCATCTGCACGTCGGACCTCGGCCTGCCCTGGTTGACCAACCATTCTTCCAGCTCCACCATCTGGACGTTTTCGAGGCCAATGCCCGCGTCAATATCGCCCTGGATGATGGCCTTGGACACATTCATGCCGCATCGCACGGCCGTGTAGTCCTCTGGGGTGAGGCCGTAGTGCGAGGTGAGCTCGTCGATCTGAATCTTGCCAAACTCACCCACGTAGCCGATGCGTTTGCCTTTGAGGGAGCGGAAGTCGGTTGTGATGCCGGACTCTTTGAGGTAGACCACGCCGGTGAAAGGCTCGTCCAGAAGGCTGCCAATGGAGACAACAGGGAAGTTGCGGGCTTTGGCCTAAAGAGGATTAGATTGGGATGTGAAGATTGAGATGGCCAGGCAAAACAACGTAGTTAAGAGAAAGAAGGGTGATGAGTAGAACTGTCATTGTCCACTTACGGCCAGTGTGTGAATCATGGCTTTAAAGCCAAGGTCGACTTTGCCGGTGCCGATAATCTCTGTGACATCCTAAAAGTTTGACCCAAGTGTCAGTCGAAGCATACGACAGAAGTACAAGATAGGAAATAGAGAAAAAGATCACAAGGCACGAATTGAAGGCAAGCTGTTCCATACACTGGGGTCATTGGGCTCCAACAAGGCAACCTTGATGCCCTCCTGCTGGAAGTATCCTTTTGCCTGGGCCAAGTACAAGGGCGCATGATAAGGCGTAGCGTGCCTAAGGAGGTACAGATAAAGAAACCCCAGATTAGCAAACTTGAACGCTTGAATCACTCAGAAAAGTAGCAGGGAATCGTCCCATCCATACCAGTTGGTAAGGAAGGTAATCTTATCCGTAGACATATTTGCGGGACGAATCGACAAAAGCTGCGATAGTTAGTTTTGCCAAAAGCATTCTTGGCATACATGATTGAGAAGGAAAGGGGGGGAGTCTTCAAGAAGCATATCCTTTCGCTGGCATTATCCAGATCAAGTTCACCGGTATTTCTCAGAACAAATCCAGCCTTGACGCAACAGAGATACAGCAACGCTCTTTTCGGGGGCATACAATCCTGCATGTCATGGCCCCCAAAAAAGAATACGGCTGGTCTGCTGGCAAGGACTGAAATTGAACACCCGGTTGCATTCTTGGTTCACTTTACCTCGACCTGAATATAGTTCCATTGCGAAAGACATGGCCGCTTCTTGGGACGCCAGTTCGCGTACCAGTCGGGGGTTTGTGTGGTGAGTTTGGTGAGGCTAGGGAGAAAGTCACGGTTTCAAGATGAAGAAGAGCTTGGGATTTTCCTTCCTTATTAGGTATTCGGTAGATGAACGTGAAGGAAAAAATGCCTGTCGGTGGGAGAAATGATCCATTTATATCTCGGCAAATTCAACAAATTGGTTTCTTGAATCTTCCCTTCCCCGCTGCGGTGCGGGCAATGCTGTGATTGGTGCGGGAAGGGCACGTGCACTCAACCACTGGGCTTTCAGAGCCTTGAGGCATTTTTTTCGCTCGTGATTGCAATGAAGAACCGCCAAGCGTATGCTAATTAATATGTACATATTGTGAAGTGCCCGCTGAATGCGATTTGATCTACATACGTGCAGTGGGATATGTAAGTCGTCACCTTGTCCTCAACACTCCCGCATGCCGTGTGACCTCGTCGTCAAGAAGCGTGGACAATTGAGGTAATTAATAAGAGAGAAGACTCGAGAAACGATCGTCACATCAATCAAAGCCCTATGTCTTCTTGCAGCGTCACGTCACACACCACTCAGCTTGTCGTATGCTCCATCCAACAAGAAACACCGTCGATCCAACCATAGTGCGCTGCCGCTCACGATGGGGTCTGAAGCTACTTTAGCATTCTGACCATTGCCGGTATCACGCGCTGCCTTCCCGATGAATGCGACACTGGGGGACTGAGCCCAGCCTGGGCCCTTTTGCGGATCCTTGATGAAGTTGGCCCAGGCAGTCTGCATGCGCCGACTGAGGTCGACCTGGAGAGCCGTGGCGCCCTCCTTGGGATATGTGCCAAAAATGAGGCGAATTTCGGACGAGTGCCACGCCCCGCTGTGGTCAAAGATTTCAGTGTTGGGGAAGCTCGCTTCAAAATAATAGCGCCATGTCTGGATGTCGACTTTTTGGTTGTCTCGTGCCAATACCCGTGCTGGACACTGCATGGTGATTTCGGTGTCGATGAGGCCGAGCTGATGAAAGCCATCCTGGGTCTGACGTGTTCCCTTGGGGTACAAACCCAGTGCCAGATTGATGGTCAAAGCATTCGCATTAGGCAATGAATCTTGAAGGAATTTCCGGCTGTCGTTCTTCCCGTAGACAAATGTAAGGCCCTCTTCTGCATTCGTTCCAATCATGACGGGCACACGAGCAATGGAAGACCCAGTTGAACTGGACCTTAGGCGATCGACGCGAGGCTTGTCTGCGAAAGTGACACCGCCATCATGGACTGGGAAAAAGGGCAGGCTTTGACGCTCTACCAGATCCCTCAGCTGGTCAGCAGGCAATGCCCCGAGGCATTTCAATGCCGAGCTCCCCGCACAGTTGGCCAATTTGGTCAATTTTTGCCACGACACAGCCGAGGAGTTGTTCTCTACTGAGATAGACGCCTGTCCAGACTGCATGATGGCTGCACGGAAAGGAACGGGCTGAGGAGGCGCCGTCACCAGAGCATCTACACTTCCCGCTCCTGCGCTCTCTCCCACAATGGTTACCTTGCCGGGATCACCGCCCAAGGCAGCAATATTGCGCTGCACCCAGTCCAATGCCAAGCGCTGATCGAGCCATCTAAAGAAAGTCCATTATTAACCGAAAGCCAACAAAAAAGAGGGGGAGAAAAGAAAAGAAAAGAAAGAGAAAAGAGGAGAGGATCGAGGCGCATCAAAATGGGACAACGGTTACCCACCCAAGATTCTGCTCTGACCGACTCAATTCTGGAGATCCCGGAAAGCCAAAGACGTTTGTTCTATAATTTGGCGTGACAACAATGACATCCTGATTTGCGGCAAAGCTGGTCCCGTCGTACGCCGGCAGAGAGCCGGTGCCGAAACTGAAAGCTCCTCCAAACAACCAGAACATGACCGGTTTTGGACTCGAACTCTTTGATGCGGGTACGAATACATTCAGATTTAGGCAATCCTCACTTTCGCCGGCCGGGGACGGCGGACTGTTGAACCACTGCATTGTTAAGTTGCGCATTGACTCCGGATAGTCAAACTTTTGTATACATGCCGGCTTGTAATTCGATGCATCATAGGGCGATGTCCACGGGTCAGGCCGCCTCGGGGGTTTGAATCGCTCGGGAGGTGCTCCGAACGGAACGCCCAGGTATTTGATGACGGTGGCCTGTGAGTCTGGCTCAACGGCCGAGGTGCCGACAATGATTCCTGAGTCAATTTTGGCCGTTGTCGAGGACTCTCTGTTGTGTAGAGTTGAGGGAACGGCGGTTCCAACTGCAGCATGCAGCACAAGTGACAGAATCGTGCTAGATATCATCATGTTGACTGAAGACAAGGCGACTTGCCTTGGAGGTGATATGGACAGCTTATTCAACCACCTGTTTCGGTGAGTTGTTGCGTAGTTATCTGATTATCTTCCGATCCAGATATGCGACCTTCTTGTACTCATGATCTTATATGGCTTTTCTTCCTTTCTTTCTTTTTTTTTTTTGGAAAAGGACTGTCCTTCTTAAGGGATTCCTCGGCCGGGAAGAGTTCCGACTCCGCGGCCGAGATGCGGCTGACCATGGTCACTGGTCGTGCGCGATGTCACTTTTGATTCCCTGGAAGCATAATTCATGTACATACCTAGGTACTGTACGGTGTACCTATCTTCACGCATCGGCATTTGACGTCCGTGCCAGTTGACCGGGGCAAGACCCTGCAGCGTCTAGGCACTCAAGTCCCGACCAGATGTCTCAGACGTGTCACGTCAGATCATTTCATGGAGCCGGGCTCGCATCGTCGCCGAACTACCAAAATTACGGCGCTCACTTTCTTCTCGTTGGATTGGCTACTTGTAGATGGCGCTCGCGAGAAGTCAGGCTATACCAAAAGCGCGAGGCGGTGTGAGGTTCTTTTGCACATCTGATATCGTAGCTGACCCAGCCTCAGCCGAACGGTCCCCCGCGGTGACCCTTGTTGATGCATGCAGGGCATCATACATACATACAATACGCACATATCCGAGGTCATGTCAGGCTTGGCCAGCCGTGGCAGAGCAGATTCTGAGCAATAGTTCGTCTAAGGCCAAACGCGGCGAGATACGTCATCGGAGTAAAGCTGACTGAGCTGTTCTATTTATTTGCCCCTGTTGTTGCATTGCGCCCATCATTGCAGATTGACAGTTTATGACTCCCGCCGCGACTCACATGACGTAAAAGCACTAGGGGAAGTACAGTTCCGGACTCTCAGTGCGGTAATCTTATACAAAAGTTGCTTCATGGCTTTCATAGGGCCGCTGCATCTAAGTGTGGCTACAATCGCGCCATAGCGGATCGTCTCGATTCTGACCTGGTTGCGAGTTGCTCTGGTAATCATGAGAGTCCTCTCTCGGGGGGTGACTTCTAACAATCACCGTTCGTGGCGCAGAGAAAACATGGTCTACAGCCAAGTGGACTGCCACGCAGAAGCCTCGTTGGCGAGTTGACTCCGATTGAGTGCAAAGACTTGTCCGGCCGCTTGCGTAGGAATACTGGAATAGCCATTGACGGCGATGACAAGACTTGACATGATGGAGACCGGAACTCCCATGACCATCCTGTATTGTGATCGAGTGCGGGCTCGACTAACGTTTTCTGCTTCGATTTTCCGTTTCAAGGCATTCTATTGTAAAATCGGCTCATGGCTTATCATCGGATCGTGAAAGCCAGGCCATACGGTCACAGCCACAGGTGTAGGAATGCCTGGGACGTGAACTTTTAGCGCACTTCGGAAGCGAAGGGACCGAGCTCCATCAACAAAGAATCGAAAGATCTTAGATCACGGCTCAGTTACACTGTACAGTCTACAGAACAAAGAAACGAAGGGTCTGAGCGAAGGCATCTCCGAATCTCGGACAAGTCGTCTCCTCTGCCTTGAAGGGCAAAGACATTTATTTTTGTGTCCGTTTAAGTTCCAGGTCCCTGATCAGGCCTTTGTCACGATATCAACCTTTTCGAGGAACAATGTGCCTCCAACCTCTTTGTCTTTCGTCACCGCGATACACACATTGCTTAAACGCGATGGCGGGTTTGAACCGGGCTTTTAGGAACATGGACCCTGAGAAATGTACATACCTACCAGGTACATATACCTACCTACCTGAAAAGGGAACCCCCACAAGCCAATTGATCAAGTGCCAAAACTTCCAAGGTTGTCGTCTTCGCGACACGCAAAGATGACGCTCCTTGCGATAGCGGAACCCCGCACCGGGTATCCCGTTGGCGGCTAACTCCAGGTCACGGGCAGGGGACTGCAGCCAATTACGTTGTAGCTCGATGAGGAGTACATAACTCTGTTGCATAATTGGCCCGCGATAGAAGTACAATTGTCAGAGCAACGTCCCGACACCCTGGACCCTAGGGATGACATGTGCATCGCCCTTATGCGGGAGTATCGCGACGACAATCTAACTGGGATCGCGATTGCGCACTAGACCCGGCAATTCTCTGAGGGCTTTGAAGACTCTTCAGTGGCTTGCACTGATGATTCTGACATGATGTACATTAGTCGTGAGGATGATGCGGGACACGTGACTCAAGTTCAGTCTTCTTGGGTCGCTGAATCTCGGATGAGACATGCGGCATGCCTCTCTGCTCCGTACAATCAGGGCATTTTCCATCACCCTGGACAATGGCTGCCAGCCAAGGCTGCGCGGACATGATCAGATGCACAACGCATGGGGTAATAACGGAGTAGGCTGTGGTCTGGTTCTCCAAATTGCTAGATGGCATTGATCTCACACCTACGGATTATCTTTCTCAACTTGTGTCGTCCCTTGCTTATTTATTGCGTCGCGGGTCTAGAAGTGTAATTATACAGTTAAACCCCGCTATAACGATATCCCAAAAGTGACCGAAACTCCATCGTTATATCGGGATATCGTAATATCGAATCTCGGGTGATCTGAATCCATCACGTGTTTCATCACATGACCACTGATATAGCATGCTGCCCCACCATAACACCATGTCGAGTTGGCGTGGCAGCAGTACGGAAAATCCAGCAGCTCGGGTGCGAAAGCCCTCACAGAAGCAGGCCAAGGGGAAGCCAACGATGGACAAGGAAAATATGTCGCCAGAGATGATAGTGGTGCCGCAAAACCCCAGTGTACTAGTCAAGGAAGCGAAGGGCAAGGGCACCATACAATTTAGATACATATGTAGTCACTGAATGGATTGGGCCAAAAAAATTGTTGTCGCGATGAGTTGGGGCAGATATTGCGTGAGGAATTGGGTGGAATGGGCCAAAAAATTGTGTCGCGATGACCCCGATATAACGATATCACGTGATTTTTCGACCAAAATCGTATCGCTATCGCTATAGCGGGATTTATCGTTATTTGTATGGTGATATCGGAAAATGAGGCCAAAAATATCGTTAAGGTGAATATATCGTTTTATAACGGATCGTTATAGCGGGGTTTAACTGTACATGAATTATCGAGCGCAGGGCTGCAGCCTGCACCTCATGCTGGGCCGCGTCTTTGTACGTAGGTATGTAAGACAACTGGAGCAGGAGATGCTATATTTAGGATCCTTGCCTTCCACGACCAAGACAATTGGGTCCAATGTATGTAGGTACAGATGAATGTATTGTTCTTCTGTCGCGCATAGGTAGGATCTGCGAAAATGTCTTACTGATTGCTACACCCGAAGAACTCCTGTCCAGGGATACCAAAAGCGATTCTGGTGGATGCAGGGCCACTTAGGTATGCCGGGTCTGCCCACATCGCAACACGAGGCCGAAGCTACCGGTGCCGGTAGTCGGGGACTCGGAGCTGAGACAGGTATCAGGTATCAAGGGAACTTCTGTCAGCCTCCCACAGGCGTCACAGCCTCGAGATGATGACACGTTAGGCAGAACAGTCCCCGAGATTCTCCGCAAATACCGCTGGGCGGTAGAGACCTCAGAGGACCATGACGCCGATACTCCGTACATATCCACTGCCACAAGGTCCGCGCCAAGTGATTTGTCCCAACGTCCCGTCTCCTCATCCCAGGATCGGCCGAGAGCCGGGGTTGCAAATACGAGCCTTAGGCCATGTATCATGGCGACGAGAAGATTGGCAGTGTCGTAGTGATATGTTGCCTGGTATGTTGCCAACCACTGGTATGTTTGCTTGGTATGTTTGCCTCGTCCGCGGCCTCGTGTGATGCTCTTCTGCTTCTTTGAGACACGCAATGTCTCTACCTTGCCACTTACAAACTGTGAGTCGGTAACGTTGGTTTGGCTTCGAAAATTGGCGGCGGCGGCTGGTTGGCAACATACACGATCGTTGTTGTGCCTGATCGTTACTGTGAAGCAGCTTACAGATCCCCTCTAATTGAGTACCTTGTTGGACGAGAAGACCTGCAAGCTACCGGATCTAATCTTCCAGAACACTGATAAATCCGGCGTTGAATGTAACCCTCTATCCCGGAATGTACATGAGCCCAATGACCGCTGTGAAGCCGACAGAACACACTACCGCAGATTGTCAGGAGAGGCGTCCCCGTGGGTTGTCATCAACCATGAAGAAAGAAGAAGAAACTCTCCATTTGTCAATGCGCTTAATCCGCATCAAGACCGATTGAACTAATTACAGTGCCGTTTCGTTCATATCGTGCATGCATTGCAAGTACCATACGCCATAATCGCCACGCGTCCATAACCATGCGACCCCCTGCAACAACGCCTGAAGCTCCAGAAAGAACGAAAAACTATTTGTAAACACCAAAACAGGATCAAATGTCTACCACGCAGCCTTGGCCATATACCCCTCCGGCCAACGCCGAACCCAAGCCCTCCTCAGCTCATCAATCAGGATGATAAACAACCCGAATGTAAACGGCAAGAACCAGTACTCAACAGGCACAGCCGCGGTACCAAGCGCAGTCTGTATAGCAGGAATGTACAGCCAAATGATGGCCATGCACAGCGCGAACAAGATGGCAGGGAAGAGGTACCAGTTAGCCGTGGCCTTGTTGAACAGCGGCGGGTGCTGCAGGATGCTCAGGCGGCGAGTCCGCGTGGCCATGAGGTTGAACCACTGCATGACGACCAAGTTCACAAAATAGATGGAGGAAGCCTCGTTGAGCTTCTGGGTGTAGTAGTCCGGGTCGATGCTCGCGGGGATGTTGCCGAAGCTGAACCACAGGTCCGAGAAGGGGATGCCATTACGCTGGAGGTACCAGAAGGACATGGCGAAGGAGGCAAGCGTCTCGGTGACGCCAATGATGGCATAGGCGTGGAACATGAGCTGCCAGTTGACGAGGCGGTCTTTTTTGATGTTGCGGGGTCGGCGGAGGAGAACGTCTGCTTCGGGCTGTTCGTAGGAGAGGACGGTGGCGGCGGCGCAGTCGGTGAAGCAACTGGAGGTGAGGGGCATTAGCTATGTCTTCTTTGGGAAAGATTCGATCACGTTTCTTTGTGGGGGTGCCATCTTTTCCCTATAATTGATGACATCTTTCGGACATGAAAGAAAGAAGAGACACGTGCCCATGATGAGAGAGAGGGGTAAAGATGTAAAAAACCGAGAAAAAAACGGAGAACGTACCAGATGATGATCATGAGGAAAGACGACAGAATCTGTGGCAACCCGAAAATGACCGACGTCATGACAGGCCAAAACTCAGAGAAACTCCCAGCGGGAAGCAAATAGGCAATGACCTTTTTCAGGTTATCAAACACCACACGTCCGTACTGAACAGCCACCACGACCGAGGAAAACGAATCAAGCAGCACCATGTCTGCAGCCTCCATGGCAATGTCGGAGCCACTGCCCATGGAAATGCCCACATCCGCAGCCTTGAGCGAAGGCGCATCGTTGACGCCATCGCCCGTCATGGCCACGACGCTATTCTTCTGGTATTCGCGCACAATGCGAAGTTTCTGCTCGGGCGTCGTTCTGGCAAACACGACTTCTTCGTACTCGGTCAGAGTCGTCCACTGGTGGTCGGTCAGGGTGGTCAGCTCCGGGCCGCTGATGACGAGGGCGCCTCTTCGGGAGAGAGGATTTGAAGACGAAGGAGAAATTTGCTTTTCTACTTCGTGGTCGTCCGAGGGAATTTCGATTTCCGGAGCGGTTCGTTCGAGCTGGGCTACGCTATCGACGTGTAAAGAAGTGACGATGCCGGCATCGCGAGCGATGGAGAGGGCGGTGAGGGCAAAGTCGCCGGTAACCTAGATTTTGAGCGCAGAATGTCAGCAATGAAGCAATGAGTTTCGGGATAAGAGAAAGCGTGTTGCTTCTTGTTCTCTGTTTCCCCTCTTGATGTTGATTTT
This sequence comes from Claviceps purpurea, assembly GCA_029405325.1. NCBI lineage: Eukaryota > Fungi > Ascomycota > Sordariomycetes > Hypocreales > Clavicipitaceae > Claviceps > Claviceps purpurea. Next base: position 2,609,261 of record CM055782.1, on the reverse strand, counting down.
CTTTTTCACTTGCTTTTTCTCAAGTGTGTCTTCTGCCAAGGTGAAAACCAACTTACCATGGAAAATCGAATGCCAGCACCCCTCAGCGTAGACACAACCTCCGGAATCTCAGGCCGTAGGGGATCAATAATGGCAACGAAGCCGACCAAAGTGATTCCCGTCTTTGCCTCCTCCATGGCCAATTTCTCATAGTCTGGGTTCTCGCCTGGAATCTGCGCAGCCTTGAGCATCTTCCTCGCGAGGAGCAGACAGCGCTTGCCCTGTGAAGAATACATGTTCTTGATGTGTTCAAACGTAGCCTTGGCCTCTTGGGTAAGTTCGGCAACCTCGCCTGAGGGGGTGAGGAAGTGCGAGCAGCGTTCAATAAGGACATCCGGAGCGCCCTTGATGGTCAGGAGTCTGTTGATGTCGGAAGTTGTTAGCCTGGAACTCTGGCAAAAAAAAAAGGAATCTGTACTAGATTTGCCTTTTCATGACGTAACAATAGCGCTGAGTGTTTCTGACCGGTGGTACCTACAGATCATTGTCCTTGAAATCAGTTGCGTCCTGAGGTGTAAGAGTTCGGTCCAGCGCCTCGTGTCGTGAGATGGCGAAGCATCGAATCATGAACTTGTTCTTGCTGTTAAAGGCCAACTCAAAGACCTTCTTCCAGCATGAGCGAAAGTAATTGACGTTTCCAGGGGCAAGGATCTCGGAGAATCTCAGCACAGCAGTATCGGTGGCGTCTCCAAAGATGTTGCGCTTCTCAATGGGCACGTCTGCCTGGGCGGCGTCCATCTCGGCTCCGTTGCAGAGGGCTGAAAGGGATGCGAGCTGGCCGAAAACGCGGACTGATTCGGCATCCTTCGAGCTGTTGTCGTCGCTGGCCATACCTTTACGCAATTCCTCGACGGACAGGTTGTTGGATCCAATGGAACAATCCGAGACTGCCATTTTCCCCTATATACCCAAAAACAATTGTTATTTCCAAAAATCACCTTGATTTGCTGACCCATATCTTTGGGCCCTTTTCTTCAGGAATTAAGGGCAGCAAGGGAAGCGTGAGTCTTTGTCCTCTGTCTTGTTTCGTCATACCTGAGTGAGCGTGCCAGTCTTGTCAGAGCAAATCATGGACACAGCGCCAAGCGTTTCAACCGTCTTGAGCGACTTGCACAGAATCTTGTTCTTCCTCATCAAATTGGCCGTGATTGTCAAGCCAGCCGTGATGGCAATGGGGAGACCCTCAGGAATGAAAGCGACAGCAATGCTGACACAGTCAACGATGAGAGTCGGCACATTGATCCAATCAGGGTGGTCTTTTCGAAGCCAGGCAGCCCTAGAGAGCAAAAAAGTTTCCCAGGTTAGTGAGGGGTTCTCTTGTGCACATTGGCTCACGATAGGTGTCAGAAGGATGGGCTAGCTATACCAGACGACAATAACGATGATGATCATGGTAAGCATGATTGCGCAGATAAATAGCACAAAGTGAAGCACCTCCTTCTCCAGCGTCGTCATCTGCGTCTTGGGCTCGTTCGTCAAGGTGGCGATGCGGCCAAAGACAGTCCGGTCTCCCGTCGCCACGACAATACCAGTCGCGGACCCAATGATGCAGTGCGTTCCCTGAAGACCAATGTTGTGCGTCTCGAGATAGTTGTTATCCGTGCAGTCAACCGTGCCGGCAATGGGCCGCGATTCGCCAGTCAGGACGGATCGATCAAACTTGATGTCGGGCGATACCTCGATAAAACGGAGATCGGCCGGGAGTTTGTTACCGGCCTTGACGAGGACAACATCTCCCGGGACGAGTTCTTCCGCAGCAAGGTCGGCGACCTGGCTATCTCGAATGACTTGGCAGTGTTCAGGCAACATGTCCTTGATGGAGGACATAACGCGGGATGTGGACCAGTCTTGAAACATGGTGAAAGCCGCCTGAATAAAGAACACGACCAGCAGGACAATAGCAAGAGCCTAGGACGTGAGGCTTCATTAGCACGAACAGTACCTTACTTTTGCACTCTCTTCCTTGCTATTTTCTCTTCCTTGCTTGGGTTGAGAGTACAAGACGCCAGGAATTCCTGCTTACCAGATTGGCAACCGCGGGGTTGGGCTCTCCAAGAGGTTTCCATGATATAAACACCAGGATACTACTAATCAACAGGATTCCGCCAAATCCCTTGAAGAAGTATCCAAAGATGGTTAGGGCCCGGTTCGTCTTGGGCGGCGACGGTGCGTTCCTCCCATACTCCTGCAGGCGTCTCTTTGCTTGAGGTTCTGATAGGCCGATAGTGGACGAAGTGACCAGGCGCGAAGTGACTTCATGGGAAGCAATCGTGTGCCATTCGAGATCGCTAAGGTCTGTTGGCGCGGAGGCATAAAAGTTCAGCAGCGAACCCCAATGTGAGAGTGTCTCTGGTTTGAGAATCGCAAGTAAGGAGGGATTCTCGTCCTACCTTTGGCAGCAACTTCACTGGCTCTGGCTAATTCTGCACGCTCCTTGCCCTTTGATTCTTCAATTTGAAACGAGCTAAGTAGGAAAATATATTAGTCTTCCTCTTTCTATTTTCAATCTGTCTGTCTATCTGTGTATTTGCGCGTGCGTGTGCATTAGGTGGCTCCCAAACTTCAATATGAGGACTTACATGGTGCGATATTGGATCGGTAGCGTTACACCAGGATCAATCGACGTTCGGCCGTGAATGCTTCTAATGGCGAGCGAATCGTTGGAATTGGAGCGGTGAAGGCCAGTTCTCGAGCGACTCCTACGGCGTACTTGGCCTTCTTCTTCGTCGTCCCTCCATCGAATACGCTCCGCGACGTGCGCGTCTGCCGCCTTTTCCGATGACATGGTTTTTGAAAGCCGAGGCAGCTCACAAAGGGGATTGGAAAAACACTACTTCCCTCTGAATTTCTTCGAGTTCGCTGTTTTTCTTGCCTGTGTTTTCCAGAGCGAGAGCTACACAACCACACAAAGCACCGGGGCTTCCGGGCCTTTTTGAGAAGAGGAACCAGAAGGCAAAAAACAAGAGATAACTGGAGCTTCGCGTAACTTGATGGCTAAAAGAAGGGAAAAGTTTGACAGGAGCTTGGGACACAGAGTAATTACATCGTAGACAGAGGCGAGCAAGCGAAGGCGGTATATACATGCCCTAGAGCAAGTTGTGCCGATTTGGCCTCATCGGAGTCCACTGATTTTCACGTTCTCCAACGATAAACACACACAAAAGGGGGCATTGATTCAGCCGTTTCGGAGTCCAGAGCCGATTTTGTGGTCTGCGACCTGGCCCAGCGTCGATCCGGAACCTTTATTTCGGCCACTGCTCATGACTCGCAGAGCGGCGAGCGCGAGAAATAGGCCAGCCCCGTCTTATCGCCCCCTCTCGAGCGTTCCAGCTTGGACAAGTGAAATGTCGGGCCTGCCTAGAACAAAAGTCATGACGATACAAGTGAAAAAGCTGATCCTGCGGCGCGTCGCTGCCGGGGGTTCGACGAAACAGGTCAAGGGCTGACCGGATGAGCTGTGTGCGTCTGAACTTTGAAAAGTACGGAGTAGGGCTCGCCAAGTGGCTCTGCCGAAATCGTGAAATTGCTGGACTGAGGCACGCAAAGTGGCTATGGGAGTTGGCTGTGGCGGTGCCGATTGGCTGGAGAAGAGCCACAAGGATCAGAGCGCACGATATCCATCATCCAATGCACAAATATAGAGTATGTATGTATCCGCTGGCCTACCGGTATCGCAGAGGCATTGAGAATGTTACGGCGACAATGAATATATGTATACGAAGCCACGCGAGAAGCCACGCGAAGAACTCGTTGTCGAGTACGGAGTACTGTGTGCGACCAAAGGTGGGCGACAGAATTCCTGTTCATAATCGGTGTTGAAAAATTTAATGTGGCGGAGGAGCCGAGGCTGTACGTAGGTACTCCGTAGGTACCTACCTACAGGTACATGCGGTATGCGGCATGCCACAATGTGATATGCCGTCATCAACACCATCAGGTTCCAAGGACAACCTGTGACTGGCTGATGGATCGCTGGTCTGATGGGCCGCATCCGTTGATCCAGTTAAAAATTGATCCCTTTGTGCGGTGTGCATCGTTTACTGCCATAGGTAGCGTTCTTTTGCAACGCTTCCCGGTCGGTCCAATACTTAATTGATCGGCCGGCGCATGATGGAAATCGGCGCAACCGCAGTTTACTTCCCCTCACCATCGAAAGCCCTCACCATCCTGCGCACGGACCACCAGAGGCCGATACCGGCAATGCACACGTGACGATCGCGTCTGTAACTACGACTACGCTACCACAAGATCATGAGCATCTTGGAGAGCGGCGACGTGCTCAAGACCACGGACTTCGACGTGCATTGGTTCGTCAACCGTCAGCACTTCATAAATCCTCCGGAGCTACGACTACGTGAGCCAGCAGTCGTTCGAAAGGTGTTTAAGCCAGCGGCGCGTCGACCGAACGCGAAGGCGTCTAGCACGGCGCGTGGCAGCACCAGAAGCGAACTGACCGATCGCAACAGCGTTGAAGCCGCTCGGCCGCTCGGCCGCTCGGCCGGCCTTCTGATCAAGGTCCCATTCCTGGTCCTTCACAAGCTGCGGTGCGAGCGCTCGCTCGAGATCGTGTATCTTGCGGCTGCAAGAGCCAGACTGCGTGTTTAACGAATAGCTGCTCTTGCCGGAGGGCTAACGTGCTCTGCGGCAAGTGGTGTCACAAAGGAGATCTGAAAGACGCCAAACTTGAGGACGCCAGCAGGCGGAGAAATTCCTCCTCAACAACGCATTCAACAGCTCACCGGCGTGCTACACCAGTCACAAGTAGAGTCGGCCGAACGAGCGGAGAGGGCGGCCCGTGAGTTATGGCATGTACAAGAGCAGCAATCTCTTCGTTTCTGGCAACAACACCCTCAACGTCCGCCGACGACGCACCAGCAACAACACCCTTACGTCGCCTGGCAGCCCTTCAACCTCCGCCGACGACGCAGCAGGAACAACACGTTATTGGGGTCGGCGGACTTCATATCAGCGCCGAATCACGCGAGGATAAGGCAGAGGTTCGGTCAACACCCCCTTGGATGGCAGTGAGGGCGGAGAGGGGGCGGAGAGGGTGGCCTACACGTATGTAATATAAAGTCATCAATACTCTAAGAGCGTGCATGCAATATAAAGTCATCAATACTCTGAGAGCGTGCCATTGCCGCTGAGAACGCTGCAGCCAATGAGACTCCTTGTGGATCCACCTTCGCTGTTTTGGTCACCGCGATCTCGGCCTCTGGTGGTCCGTGCGCAGGATGGTGAGGGCTTTCGATGGTGAGGGGAAGTAAACTGCGGCGCAACCCCCCATGGCTAGTATACGGAGTGAGGAAACAGATACCTATGTACATAAATTCTTCTACAAATCCAATCTCATGCTGGCCTGCGGCACATGCGGCCCGGGGCTTCCTCCGGACTTCTGCCTATCGTGGAACTGACGTGGCGTGCGCTTTTACAATCATGAAGCTCTGTTTATCGCACACCATCAGTCGGTCGCCTCGGCGCGAGGGTCTCGGTGCCGAAACTATGGCGGAGTCGAGGCATTCCCACGGTTAGGTACGGTCGTCATCGCACTGAGGCAGGGGCCCCTTTTTTATCGATTTTACGGAGTACATATTGAAATTTCTCATCTTTTTTCGGATCGGTTCCGAACGAGGCCTCCCACCAACTTCTCATCGCTGCCCCTTCATCCCCATTTCCTTCGTAGACATGTGAAGATGCCATTCGTTTATGGGCCTATATGTATGTACAACTCTGTATGATGCATGAGCGTGAACCTCGTGCGCCTCTCATGCGTGAAACTGTGCGTGGCACCCGGACGTCGGTACGATGTGTACCTATGCTTCGTTTGACTTGCAGATGAGACGCACGGCGGCACGAGTACATATCATCTCTACTCATCAGCAGCCTACTCCGTACATGCAAGTCTTATGCATATGTATATGCAGAGGGAGGACGCCGACGGCCAGTTCGGAGCCGTCCTATACAGATGGTACGAATATAGGTCTGCTGCATCTAAACCTGCAGCGTTTCTTCCAGGCGATGCCACGCAATGCGGAGGTCAAGGTCGCAGCAGCTCGGGATCGTCTCAATACAGCCCAATCACATCTGTCTAGATTTTGCTGAGGGATTAATTTTGCGCATTTTATAGCGTCTTCGCGAGAAAAGCCTGTCTCTGATGTCTCGCATTGGCTTTGATTGCGGATATATCTGGCATTACCAAACGCTAATTTTGCCGCGCCGACCGAAGCCGAATGTAATGAAATTTTGAACCACACGCAGAAGTTTGGCGACATGGGGGACGAACCACAGCCTGGGCGCTCTCGTCAGTGGTCGCTCGTGCCATGTATGATGTTCCAGCCTGCGCCTGCTTCCTCCACAAACCCCGCTCGATCGGGTTGGCGAATGCCGACTCCGAGTGCCTCATCTTGTTCTGCCGTTTTGTGCTCCTTGGCTCTTGGTCGTGCTGTATTGAGCTTTTATACTCTAACTATTCGTCTGTGTCTTTTCCCCTTTCCTCTTTGTATTAACCTAATGTAGCAGCAGCCCGAGAACAAGGGCGGTGGACAAGCCGGCACCTTGCCTTTGTCTGGTAACAGAACAAGGAGTCCACGAGCCTTGAGGTGGGCAATCCGTTTGTGGAGTCGACAACGTTGTAAGCTGTACTCCGTAACTTGTGGTTGTCGACTTGTCATACCGAGGCCCGGAGTAGTGGACACTGGAGACTCGAGGAGTCGAGAGTCGTGGACTCGTGAGTGACTTGTAATTTACTCCGTATAACTACCTCCTATACCTAGTTACCTATATGTAGCACCTTGGGTGTTAAAAGCCTTGATAATAATCAGCGTGGGCGGTCTGGGCAACGGGGGTCGCACACTCCCTCCACGCTGTTTCGTCCGAGAGACTGCAGGACGATGGACGTCGGACTGTGTGAGGGGTCTGCTTTCTCACGGCTGAAGACTCAAGAGGTGCCTCGAGGTTTTCAAGTTGCGCTGTGGTCAATGTTTCCTAATAGCCCGTTTGGTCCTCGTTGCGGCTTACTGGCACAATGAAATGCCTACTCCCTATTCGTAGGTAGGGTATGTAGTCGCGTCATACCGTCAAATCGCGTCCTTTTTGTTGGCCGGGCAATATACCGAGCAAAGGATAATGCTGCTGCTGGTCATTTCCGGGCTACATTCGTCCGGCTGGCTTGTCGTCCGTCGTGTATCCCACCAGTGGACGAGCAGCAAAGAGCCAGCAGATAAGCAGAATCAGCAGACTTGCCAGGAGACGCTCACACGCTTCTGCTGGTTTTATAACAGGTCAAGCTGTCGCCTTGTGGTAGCGCCGTAGCCGTAGCGGTGGTACAGGCTACATACCCATAGCTTTCCCGGCTTTCCCAGCATTCTCAGTGGTCAGGCCTTTGGAAGCCGCGTGCTCCGAGTCGGAGGTCCATGGCGGAGGAGAAAGACAAGGGGGCGGAGGCAGACTTGTTGAAACTTGACGGCAGCTGCCAGCAACCCTCCAGTTTGCCGTTCGCCGGTCGGTCCTGTGCATGTATACCTACATAGGTAGGTACAGTCAGCCCCCGATATAACGATGCGTTATAAAACGATATCCTCACCTTAACGATAATTTTGGGCCTCATTTTTTGAAATTCCTCACAGAAAACTCATCCGATAAAACGATATTTCGATTTAACGATGGGGTTTTGGTCACTTTTACGTTATCGTTATATCGGGGTTTGACTGTACATATGTATGTAGGTACATACGGAGAGGTATGGTCTGTTCCATATTGCTCCATCTGCTCCCTGGCCCAGGATTCAAGGAACCCCCCAAATGCCCCGAAAATCATGCACACACCACTGTGCGGCGGACTTGCTGATCGCTCCTTTGGACTCCTTTGGCTTCGAGCACAATCACAACCAGCGTGGGGTCGTGCGGTGTGGCTCTGCTCGCAGTTCCAGGCCATCACAGATGATGCCTGGCCTTGCAGGCTTGCACATGTACATAGCGAATTGTTCTCGGTGTCCAGGTTTCCTGAACGACTCGCGTTGCATCGTGAGCACGAGCACTGGCCCTCCAGCGGCGCACACGCCGCGACCGACCGTTCCTCTTCAGCAGCGAGCGAAAAATGCGGACTGATTGCTTCGTGAAGTTCGTGCACCGTCGGAGTCGGGAGTCCCTCGACTTGTCTCGCCTTGCCTGGTGTCGTGTCATTTCGTGGTCCGCTTTGCCGTTTGCCGCTATGTACAGTTCTTGCCCCGCCTCCGATGGCTGCTGTCTGGTTGGCAGTTGCGCTTCTCGTGTTGCTTCATCAGGTCGCTTGCCCTCTCTTGCCCTCTCTTGCCCTCTTTACCTGCCCCCTTCTCTCACGTAACTGTGCATGTACCAATTCACCCGTGAAAGCGCCTCCACTTCTCTGGCTCCTGCCGCCTTGCACCCTTCGCTGGTTCCTTCCCTGCCTGCTTTTCATGTCTTAATCCGCCCCTATACGGAGTATTCATCCCAGAGTATTTGAAGGCGCAGACAGCCGCCTCTCTTTTGATCTCTTTCCACCTCCAGGATTTGGCTATCTCGACATCCACCACCGGCCATCATGGCTTCTTTGGAAGATCTCTAACACACGCTTCAGCCCAGGCTTCTTCCTTGTTGGACATTCTCTACAAGCCCGTTGCCGGTTACCCGTCTACCTGTTGTTGCATTGCCGTTGACGGCGCTGTCCATCCCCGTCCATAGCACGTCCATCGCAGCCATCCCTTTGATCGCATCATCCTCTACATTCCATTTGCCATAGCTGCACAATTCTGGGTAAGCCATCTTTGTGACCACCACAGATGGCCAGGTACACGGAGAGAGACTTGCAGCAAGCCGTTCGTGAGGTTCAACAGGGGACTTCTCAGCGGTCTGCTGCTAAACGATGGCACATCCCACGAGCCACGCTTCAAGATCGCCTGAATGGTGGCATCTCACATGCCGAGGCTCATGAATGTCGCCAACGCTTTTCTCGCCAACAAGAAAGGTTGCTGTCGCATTGGATCTCTCATCTGGTTGCGCTCGGAGTGCCTCCCACTCAGGGGCACTTTGAAGAATTTGCCAGCCACATCCTGGTTGCTCACGGGGATCAGCAGCCTCTTGGCAAACACTGGGTGCAAGGTTTCTTGAGACGAAATACCGAAGTCAAGCTTGTCAAAGGTAAGACAGTCACACTTCGGTATTCTTCATTTCGAAAAGCCCACGAGTTGGTTCGAGGCGTGTCTAACACGATGCCTCACAGGGTATCTGTTTTCCTCTCGCCCTTCTCTTGAACCTGACGATGCTTCTACTTGCACTGTCCCAACCCATCAATCCAGGAGATTGCGACTTCAGGAACCTTCAACGCACAAGATGTTTGAAGGGCAACTCACGGAGAATGACCATCATGAAGAAGCCTTCATGAATTGGGACACTTATAATTACATGGACCCTGACCCCGACCTGCTGTTCGATACCGACAGTCTGGAAGTCCCGGAGTGGATGGAGCCTTCAGCACCTTACCTGGAAGATTATACCTTTCGTCTTTCAGATGGAGAGATGTCATAGATACACATAGACTCGCCGGCGTATCAGATCTGTGACACCTCTTTCTGTCGTTTTGTCTTTCTTCTACCTCCCATCACATGGAATGACATGGCCTTTGGGCTATGTTTGTGGTGACGGCTCTCCACCCCTTATGGCTGACGGTGCTGATGACAACGATATCCAGACAAGTCAAGTCTGCGGCACTACCTCTTGGACAGACTAGAAGGTTTTGAGAGGATTTCCTTTGTTCTTTTGGACTTTTTTTCCTCGTTCTCTTCTCGTCTAGGGCTACACTTGCACCAAGTGGAAGGGCGCGACGTCTCGTTTAGGATATGCTTCTTTCGCATACAAAGTCTTGTCAGAAGTTGACTTTGCACAACTTGGAAGATTGATATTTCGCGACATCTTTGAGTGGATATCGCTGCCTAGCCCCTCGCAAATAGCACGATTGGCTTTGAGCAGCAGACGGCGCACAGGTAGTTGGGAAATAAGAATACAGGCTGTTTTTGGGTGCGCGTTTTGGTGTGACTGGTGAATGTTTTTCGGCACGATTTATGGCGTCAGGGCCAATCCTTTGGACGGTACCTGGCTGAGGCCCCAAAGCTACGCGGCGTGGACTCCGATGCATGCTGAGTGCCCCAAGGGCCAAGAAGACGGATCGGATTCAACATCGGATTCAGGATGATGATAATGGCACCCCCTCAAGGCGGTTGGGCTCGCAGGCCAATCGTCTTACACGAAGTCTCCCCCAGACGGTTAGTGTTCATTCACGGCAAACACGGTCGAGTACCGGCCATCCGGCCACTTGCTCGAGTATAAGACCTGACAACCTCCCTTTGCCTCCATGCAGCAGAACCCACATCATACATGTTTTACTAAACAGTCGTCCTTCACTCTCTGCCATCTTCAGTGCTTACGTGCAGCTTCAAAGTCGCGTCGGGGTCTCTCAGCGTTGAACCTAACACCGCGTACCTGCCACTCGAATAGCGGACGTCTTCCACTATGGCACGGTTCATGCGAACGATTGTGCGCTGGAATGGACATTCGTCGGGAACGTGGAGCCTGACGGGATGAGGCTGATTCTTTTTGGCGCGGTGGGTTGTCGCTCTTGCGCGGGTGAGAGCCATCATGCTGTGAGATTGTATTTTCCAGTTTCACTGATTTCTTTATCAATCGATCTTGTCATTTTCCCTCTCCTCCTTTGTCATTGTTACCTCTGCCCTCCGTCCCGCTTCTCCTCACACCTCTATACTTGTCATCTTTTCTTGGCCCGGCCGTTTTCGGGTTTCCATTTCCTTCACCCCTCTCTTGTTTCTGCTCTATACAATACCTGCGTTCCAATGAGAGAGGACCTTCAAACCCCCGTCATGAAAGCACAGCTCGCTCGCAGGCTTTTACTCGGACATCAAGACAGCCAGCGAACGATTTCACGGAACGTGTTTCCAAGGCAGGCATGAAAAAAACACCGACTCTGCTCCAACGTTAAACGGGGTGCTTGGAACAAGCAGCAAGACGACTTGTAGCGCCGTCGATCGATGTCAGTATACGACAGTTTACAGCGGGCTATCCTTGTTCTTTATCGCCGAGCTGATTCGAAGGGTTCGACGGGTTATCTCTTGAGAGAAGGCACACAATTGTTCGACGACCGACCTTGTCCACTCTTTTGGGGGGGGGGCATGTAACGCCCGAGTGTACGATGCAGCGTCTACGGGGAACCCCGGTGCAAGGGACCGTCAAGAGATGCACGGAAACCGATGTTCTTCTCGAGACAATATGATTGTGTGGCTCGTGCAGTCAACAGAATGAGATTCAAATGGTCCGCCTGGGCTGTAATGGTGTGCTCAGTGACACTTGCGTCGTATCACCGAGTACGCCACGAGCCTGAAATAATGACTCCATGGCCTGTCTCTGTCAATCCAGAAGGGCACGAAGAGTCTCGCAAGCGAATTTGGCGGATTGAAGAAATGTGGTACTTTCCTCCTCGGAAGGCGAGAGGAATTCGTCACCGCCTCTTGGAACGGTCGTTTTTTCGCATGATGAGAAGAGAAATCGCACAGCAAGAGGGGCAGGAAATTGAGTAAAAAGGGGCGAGGACTCGTCCAGTTTCGCCTTACGAATGGAACTTTGTCTCGGCATTTTCAGCTTTGCTTGGTGTGGACACACGACCAGCTTTCTCAGTTCACTTTCTGAGCAGTGCCGTGTGCTCGGACGGACTCGTCCGGAACAGTTACTTCCAACTTCCAAGTCTTGGTTACAGTCTGTTTCACCTTTATAAGATGAAACCAGGACTCAGGCTCGTCGGAGTCGTCGCAATTGATCGACCTGATTCTCTCGAATTCGTAGCCCCTCACAGCGGGCTTTGCCGCTTTCGTCGGATCTATTCTCATTGGAACACTCCCCGTTGCGCCGCCGCTGACGTTGTGAATACAAGGCGACTGCGAGCTTACACTTTGCAGATGTATTTCCTATTACTGATCAGTTATCACAGGGGTATGGCACATCCTGTACTGAGCAGCGGTAGACTTGGCGCATAGGTATGCGCAAGGACTTGCAAGGCGAGACAGTACGTCGACGGACAGCTGTGCTAAGTGGAATAGGTGTGGTTCAGAAACTCAGCCACGTTTCCAGGGGAAGTGTAATAATGTCCCTCGTTAAGAGAGTCCATTATCACGGAAAATTCAACACGTCGAGCCGGTTGTATAGAAAGAATCTCGAAACTACGTCGATCACAAAGATTGCGTCGAACCCGAGCAGTCAGAAGATAGAGTATTTGAGTGTCTTTTGTATCAGAAGACCTCCTGGCTGTTATTCGACAAATCAACCCGCAAAGACAAGGACTTCGGACCTCATCGCGAAGTCGACTGCAAAACATAACTGCAAAGCCAATCCACCGAAACCGCAGCGACGCTATAAGAGTTTGTCGCAACTAGAGCGACTACTGTAGTGAACTGGACTCCCAAATTTCTACGCGAAAAAGCTATCATAAACTAGGTCGCGCATCAAACTCGTGAAAGACGGATCGAAGCCCTTAGCCTCTTTGTCTGCTAAGTGTTGAAGGTTTGGAGTTTCGACATGCTGGGGAAGGCTGGAAGCCTCCCCTGACTCCTGAATATCGGATTCGGAAACGAAGAAGGAATGTTCTTGAAGAAGAATCAGGATGAGGCACAGAAGTTCCATCTAAATGCAGTGTTAGTCTGGCTGTTCAAGGACATGGCGACCATGAACATCAGGAATACGGCGTTTAAAATCTCAACGACACTTGGACAGGCAGCGTCATTTCGTCCTCCTAACCTTGCAATGAGACCGTCACAGAGTCACAGCGCTCTCGACGCTCTCCATCTGCGAGGAAAACAACACTATACGAGCCCGGTCTGTCCACCTCTCCTGGCCCCTCAGACCCTTCGTAGGCAACACATACAAACATGTATATGTACCGGCCTGTCCATGTCAAGCCCGCGGGCCGCTGCCCGCCCCTGTCTCTTTAAATCTCGCAGTCGACCAGGCGCAGACTGCAGTCTGAATAAGCGTTCATTTTCAGCACCATCATTCAGTTCATTACGGACCGCAAAAGCCAATCGCACGGAGGAAAGCAACGTAGCTGCCCTCCACAAGTGTCAAGAAGCGCCTCTCCGGGGTCCGGACTCCGGAGGGCTCAGGGAACACAAGACGGCAGCATCATTCGCAACAGTAACTTGTGACTGTTTCTCCGAGCAGCTCCTACCCCAGAGTCCAGGCAGACTAAGCACCCTGGGTAGCTTGTCACGCCGCAGCCCACAGCGATCAAGGCCTAGGGTCAAGAGAGAGAAGGGATATCTGTCTTTGCAGGTATATGCATCAAAGTGACTCTACCTCAGGGATTCAATCGGCTCGGCTACGATAATTGCACACAGGCACTGGTGCACTATAGTTCATTACCGGCCTTCCGAGTGTGCATCATGCCTCGTAGGCAGTGCATTTGAAGTCATTGTGCCCGGTGTCCCCGAGACACGATGTCGGATGACCTGGTAGATACCCTGTAGGCTGTACCTCGTCAACACCGCGTCCAATTCACCATTGCAGAGTCGTATAAGTGACGTCGATTATGCAGTCGAGTATAGGGCATTTATGATCATCATTTGGCTTCATTGTACTCCGTAGGGGCTGCTGTTTCGTGTGTCATGGCGCAATACCGTCTGGGCTCAAAGTCCTGTTGCATTGCATTGCGCGCGAGTTGGTGTCGGTTTTGAGAACGCACAAGATTTGTTTTTCTTGCTTTTGGGCTTCGCGTTGCTCACGTCAAGGCTGGCATTATTCCGTACGACCTGAAGACATAAAAGGGGCTTCAGGACCTGGTATATATGCACTGATATCACAGGGTATAGGGGCATGTACTTGCTGCACAACTGAGTTGGCCAGGAGGCAGCGCCATCCTCATGTGCAAGAACCTGACATGCTGAAGCAATGATGTGGACATTGTCTTTGAACCGCCTTCGATTGCACAGAATAGTCAGCGTATTGCACATGTAGCTTACATTGGTGTAGCCACTCCTTTTGGTGAAACAGCACCCTTAATGACATGTGATAACCTTCCACGATGCAATTCACACAGTACATAGTGCGACAGCTACTAAAAGTGAGAGCCACCTTGACAGTGACAGCCAAGATGACAGCTGTCAGCCACAGGGAGTGCGTCTCTGCGCGTTTCACATAGCAAGCCTCGTCTTGAGGTGCCTCATCTTTGACAAGGCTCCCTCGCGAGTCGCCACAAGGGGCAACTGAACTCGTCTGACAACGCACGTTTCATTGCTCACGTCATACTGTACCTGCATGAACAGAAGTTACAGAACCATGAAAACAGCACATCATCATCACATATCATTTAGGTATGTATACCGGACCACTACCAGCACGTTTCAATTTTTCAGTTTTCATGTTTTCTGTTTGCCCGCCCTTCCTCGCCCGCATTCTGTTTGGGCCCCCCCTGATGCATACGGCTCTAAGTCTCTGACAAATCGTCTCTCCGTCTCCGCGTTGTTTGAACCACGAGGGATTGACATTTCAGCATACCCTTGCGGTAAACCCACTCGGTGCCTGAGATGCTTAATGCACTGCGAAATTACCATACCTGTTTGGGGGCGTGTTTCTTGGCGGTGTTTGGGGGGGGGGGGGGTTTTTTTTTGTTGTCTTTCTTCCCTGGATGGTAAAGTTGGTACCTGATCATGGAAAGTGAGAGCAAACTTCAAAGTGAGAGCATACCTAGTGGCCTGCTGCAGGCTGCGGCGTTATGTCGTGGACTCGTGGCAGCATGCAGGGAACGAGTGAGGCTTCCTTGGATGCGTACGGCATGAGGGCGGTGATGCTCGGGCAACTTGCAAGTTCTCCAGCGTTGCACAGCGTGCTCACCAGTCAACACTACCTATAGTAGGTACACCGTACCTTACATACATCTTAATCTGAGTGACCGGCTTTGCCGTGGCTGCCTTTCCTCGGCGACTCTAATAGTAGTGGCCTCAGCGCGCACAAAACGAACGATACAATTTCCAATTGTTGGCGATTCGATCCAGATTGGTTCAAAGTTGAAACTAAACTCCATGAGGAGTCTGGGAGCGCAACGTCGCAGTCATGAATCATGATTAGTGCAGCGCACATCTCTGAGCTGATAGACCCTTATTTCAGGGCTCGTCGTCAAATCGACCCATTCTAGAGTCTAGATGCAGGACAATTCATTCATCGACTTGGCGTCCGACCGTGCTGCAAGTTGTAAAACAGCTTCAAGATGCCACTGTCGTTGTGCTCTGTAGATATCTACCAGAGACTCGAGACTCGAGGGGTAAGAAGTCGGTTTGACAGTGCATGATCATTGATGCATACCTCGTTTCACTCATCTCGCCAACTCACACACGGGCCAACACCAAAAGGGAATCAGAGGAAATTACGTAGGTAAGCAGCAAGCCGACTTCCCTCTAGAGAGACACTAGCTACGCGCTTGTAAAAACGGCCTCCAGGATGATGAGGATCTGAGCAGTGAGGATTGTGTGGCTCTAGCAACGGCTTCTGATCCCGTCAATACGGCACTCGATGCATTGCGGGAGCATCGGCCGCAAAGACGCCGTTGTCATGTACGGAGTAGGTAGGTAGGTCTGTATGTTTGACAAGTCGAGACAAGGCGGGCTGGTATGTAATGTAACGGCTCCCCCGCCAACTCGTGTGGGGGAGTACCCGAAGAATTCGATAATCCCATAGCCTCCAATAAATAAGTCGCGTGGTATTTGAGGCGAGTCAACAGTCACGACTCACAAGCACTATTGAGATGAAAGCAGCTTATGCACCATGTAAGTAGGTACCTATGTACCTATGTATATTCATGCACTCCGCATAACAACCCCACCTGATACACCAATCATGCACTGCGCTGGGGGGTTGAACTTTAATAACGTACAGAACGCTCGAAATCCGGGGATGTTCCCTAGCAATTGATGGAGAAGCCCAGTCACAGTTGTGAGTTCCGGGGGCGTCCAGGTCCAGGGCTGGAATGTCGCTGTCCCGCATTCTTTTGCGTCGAGCAGGAGCTGGCCTGGAGGAGGCTGGGAATCTGGGACAGGAGAACAACATCCTTGCAAGATGAATTGGCGAGCACGATCGATAGCCCGGGTTGGTGGTTACATTGCGGGAACAACGATACCTACCTATATTGCCACGAGAATTGTCTGAGGGCGGGACGAAACGCAGCGCTGGTGTTCATTCATCGCAGCGCTCCATGAGCCGAGCCGATGTCGTTGCGCAGACTTGCGCTCCCTCGTACGGTGCATTGTTAGTTGATTGATTTCCGGCTACGGTTCCCGCCCGCCGGCCATACACATAGGGTACTGCTCTAGGCAGTCAGTGCAGGCTCTGTACGAATTACTCTGTAAAGAACTAACAAACTGCATACATAATACACAATTAAGTCATAGCCGCGCTGGTCTGGCCTGCAACGAAATGAGCGCCGCGCCTATGTATTCTTCTTTTCTGCCGGTCGCGTGATGCATTCAGCCTGTGTGGAGGAGTGTGTGGAGGGAGGGCGGATAGATGCTAGCTAGTGTCAACAAACCTTGCCGGGTTCGGCTCGGGCACCGCGTCTTCAAGTAGCCTCGGCCACCTTTCGAATTTGGGGACGTCGGAGCAAAGACACCGTCCACGGTTACCTACAGTAACTCCGTACATGATCATTGATTCCTCGAAAGACGCGGCCAACTGCCGGTAACTAGAAAAGTTCCTATTTGCATATGTACTCCGTGGACAGAACCGTGGTGCGATCGCCATCCCAATTCAACAACATGGCTTGCCTTCTCCCGTTGGCACCCGTGTATGGGAATATATTGTGTCTTGTGCGCCGTCGGGAAGGTCCTGCCGCCAACCGCGCGTGCGGCGCCGGCCGAACAACTCACGAGTGAGCCACCCACGGAAACGGCGGCTAATAATGGACGATACCGTTGCACGGGCATCAGACTGGAAAGAAACTAGCAAGTCTCACGGAACGAGGTCTCCATTTCTAGGCGTCATCAAGGGCTGATCCTTCGTTTGTCATGTACCGGTAGTGTCCATGGCAGTCAAGGGGATTCTCATGATGTTTCCTTCTCCTTGATCCTTCACCTTCTGGCTTCTGCTAGCTTGCACGTTTTCTGAAATCGTGAGATTTTCTTGACAAGCCTGACGTGCGGCCCCTGTGTCAGAACTCCTGCAGGAAGGTACCTAATACACTTTGCTCACTCAAGGAAGATGGAGTGAGCGGCTCTGAGCTGAAGGCTGAAGCATCATTCCCGGCTGTCAACACGGGACTGGCGCAGCGCCCAATGTAAGCTTCACCAACTTTGCCGATTGCTCACACAGAATGTCCAGAGAGGCCGTCTTCAACGATTTTTTCTCCATGTTCGTCTGAAGTAATCGCGTAGAGGCAGGCAGGCAGCCAGCCAGCCATGTGGCCCATCCTCACATCGTGTTCCCGCGTCAGGTCGGCCATGACAAATCCTCCAGTACATATCCGTACATACATACTTCAAAGATTTTAGGTACCTATTGTAATTGCTGCCACTCTCGGCAAAATCCCCTTGCACAAGGCTAGAATTAACGTGTAGGCATCCCTGCCAACGCCACGCCACGAGCAGATGTAAAACCCCATGGGCAAGCGAGGTGGCTGCTTCTTGGCTCCAGGACCGCTAAACCAAAAGTTGATGTCTCCCGAAGACGCCGCCTTGTGTATGAATCGTATTCTTCCGTCGCTTTTGCCCTTGGCGGCCCGCTCAGTCTCAGACTCTCAGTGGCCATTACATAGACAGATTTGCGAGTTTGTCTCTACCTTCTAGTACGGAGTATGGGGAAGCGACTCTAGCGACTCTCTTCCCCATACTTCCCCCGCATGAATTCGGAGCGTGGCGCGTCGTCCTCCACATTCCCCATAGTCTGTGCCATTGTGCATGGCATTACATCGTGACTTTCAATCCATAATCACCATTCTTTCACTATTTACGAAACTCGCCCCAGATCCACCTGTAGTGAACAAGACGACGACAATTCGTTCAAGGAAAGCCAGTCAGCGGCGCGAGCAGCCACAATGCCGATACTACCCTCCAGCCTCCGGGAATGCGTCTTCCTATAACCACAGTCACGGGAACAGGTAACAGCACAATAGCCCCTCTCGGCTCGGTCAAATACGATATACGACCGAACGGCGAAGAATGTCCCATTCGTTCAGTATGTATGCGTAATCCCACTTACAATCATGGGTGCTGTTCGGTGTAAGTCTGGACGAATGTGATGTCACGGCATGGGGCGCCTTCGGCGGTTACTCGTGAGTCGTATAAAAAAAAAGGACGACAACTGTATCCCTTGAATTGCGATGCGACTTGACCGAGGCAGGTCCACAGACAGCAAGCGATTGACGACATCTGGACATCACTCGGTGCTATTCTGTGAGCCGTTTTTTGGATCGTTTGCAAATCGATCTTGATGCCGGAAGTACATATGCGCATCTGCGGTGAACCGAGACCTCGGTATCAGGCTACCCATGGGCCATTGGGCCCTTTTACTCGCGGCAATATGCGGTTCGGCCCAAGCCTTCCCTCGCGTCTCGTGACCAATATGTATGCGACATCTGCGCACGGTAACAGCTAGCCGAGGCGTATTGCAGGTTCTATGCAGGCTTGAATGCCGATGCTAGGACTAGTAACTACGACGTTGCAGTCTTGCAGAGCGCTCATTGTCAAAAGGTGCATTACATACAGTATGTACCTACCTAGAGGCTAGGTGGTTGCTATACGGTATACCTACCCATTCTAATTTCTGGCGGGCCTGACGGCCCGTCAAAGCTTAAACCCAGGCCTGGATAGAGACAGCAGGAGCCTGATGCAGTATCTAAGCTCTTGGTAAATTTATTAGGTCGTGTTCCAGTTAGCTGACGCTGCACATACTACAAGGTTCCATGTACTGTAGCAATGCAAGTGGCATTGATGAGTCATGACTGCTGCAGTGCTGCTCAGCGACCTTTGTCCTGTCGAAATATCCATCCCCGAGAGAGATCCCGGGGCCGTTAAGCCACTTCTGCAGCTGAAGATTTTAGTACTCCGTACAGAGTTCACAGACTGCGGATACCTACCCCTCAATCGGAGTCAAACCCCAGAAAGCTTGTTCTCCCAGACTCCCACTAGGTATGTAATATGTAAACCCATTTGCCCATGGGGGGACGAGAAGTCGCATCGGACTCACAGACTCCCGGGACCCAACGCGGGGAAAGACGCCCACACAAGCTCTCTCGTTCAAACTTCACGCAACCCATTGCGAGAAATCGAGGACGATTCCAAGCCAAAGCAGCCGGCCCTTCTCGCGGCGCTTCTCTGCCAATGGAGATGGACTAAAAGGCGTCCGTCTACGCCATCCGGCGTTACCTCGCAGGGCCAGGCCCAGTCCACACCCCGCAATCTCCACGCGGGTTCCCCGGAAAACGCGTCTGGATGTGTCTCTCGAGTTCTCGTCTCGACCGGACCCCAGAACCTAGGAGCTTGGCTCTCTTTGTCTCTTAATTTTTTTTCTCCCTTTCGCTTAGTCTGGGGCCTCTGGGCTGGCGGGTGACCCCATCCGACGCTAATCTGGAAGAATGCTCCGCTGTCCGAGCCCCGGCCTGTTTGTGTGTGGCCCCCTGGTCGAAGCCCATTACCCCTGCATTGTTGGCTCATCTCATTTTTTTTTGAAAGTCTCGCCCATTATGCGCGGGACTGCACTGCATCATGCATAGCGCTTTCAGACGCAGGAAGCCACTTTGAGGGGTGTGTACGGGTGTGTATCTGGGGGTTGGGAGGGGGGTCTGCCCGTCTGGGGGTCCGGGGTTCTGGGGACGGGATGCTACATTGCCCTTTTCTGGGGTGAAGCCTGGGGCAGAAGTCTGATCAGATTCTTCCGCTGGGCTCGTGGGATAAAAAGTCGACCTCAGCCCGTTACCATAAACCTGGATTCTTATTATCCCTTTTTGTCGATCATTCCATTGTCTTTCCGGGCTCTGCATCTGCAGTCTTTCTTGCTACATTCGAGACATTGATAGCTCTGGTCTCTCCTCTTACTTCTTCCCCCTACGTACATCAACACAAATCGAATCCGGCTCCCTTTTTTTGGAGCACATCGACAACAATGGCGAACAATTTAGAGTCATCGGGCTATGACCAAAAAGCCTCCGTCACCCTCCACTCTGCTCCTGACGTTGAGCATATCGAGGCTCCCGTCACCTGGAAGGCCTACCTTCTCTGTGCTTTCGCTTCCTTCGGTGGTATCTTCTTTGGTTATGACTCCGGTTACATCAACGGTGTCTTGGGCTCCAAGATCTTCATTGAGGCTGTTGAGGGTGTCGGTCAAACGGCTGTCTCCGAATCCAACACGTCTCTAATCGTCTCTATCCTGTCTTGCGGAACTTTCTTTGGCGCCTTGATTGCTGGTGACCTTGCCGACTTCATTGGTCGAAAATGGACTGTCATTCTGGGCTGTGTTATCTACGCTCTTGGTTGCGTAGTCCAGATGATTACCAGCCCTGATCATGCTCTCGGTCCTATTGTTGCTGGTCGTATTATTGCTGGTCTGGGCGTCGGCTTCGAATCAGCTGTTGTCATCTTGTACATGTCAGAAATTGTGAGTTCAGCCACCCCCTTCCTGCCCTGACCAAGTTGAACCGTGCGGGAAAAAACTATGACCAACAAGTTGCTAACGCGCACCTTTTGTAGTGCCCTCGCAAAGTTCGTGGCGCTCTTGTTGCTGGCTACCAATTCTGCATCACGATTGGTATTATGCTGGCGTCTATTGTTGTCTACGCCACCAAGGACATCGATAACACTGGCGCATACCGCATCCCCATCGCCATTCAGTTCCCCTGGGCTTTGATTCTCGGCATTGGTCTGCTCTTCCTGCCCGACTCTCCCCGATACTTCGTCAAGAAGGGTAAAATCCAGCAGGCCATCGATGCCCTGTCTCGCGTTCGCGGCCAGCCCCCCAACTCCGAGTATGTCCAGTCTGAGATTGCCGAAATCGTTGCCAATGAGGAATACGAGCGCGCTCTCATTCCCTCCACCACCTGGTTCGGTAGCTGGGCCAACTGCTTCAAGGGCAGCGTCTTCAGTGCCAAGTCCAACCTTCGCCGAACCATCCTGGGTACTTCTCTTCAGATGATGCAGCAGTGGACTGGTGTCAACTTCATCTTCTATTACTCTACTCCTTTCCTCAAGTCGACTGGCGCCATTAGCAATACTTTCCTGATCTCGTTGATCTTCACTCTCGTCAACGTTTGCTCCACGCCTCTCTCTTTCTGGACCGTCGAACGATTCGGTCGCCGAACCATCCTGATTGTCGGTGCGTTTGGCATGTTGGTCTGCCAGTTCTTGGTTGCCATTATCGGTGTCACTGTTGGTTTCAACCACACGCACCCCGACCCTGCCGACCCCACCAACAGCCTCGCCAACAACATCTCTGCGGTCAATGCACAGATTGCTTTCATTGCCATCTTCATCTTCTGGTTTGCTTCCACCTGGGGACCTGGTGCTTGGATCGTCATTGGCGAGATTTTCCCTCTCCCCATCCGATCTCGTGGCGTTGGCTTGTCCACTGCCTCCAACTGGCTCTGGAACACCATCATTGCTGTCATCACCCCTTACATGGTTGGTGAGAAGCGCGGAAACTTGAAGTCGTCCGTCTTCTTCATTTGGGGTGGCTTGTGTACTTGCGCGTTCATCTATGCCTACTTCTTGATTCCGGAGACAAAGGGTCTCTCGCTCGAGCAAGTAGACAAGATGATGGAGGAGACCACTCCCCGCAAGTCGGCCAAGTGGAGGCCTACCACCACCTTTTCCCAGAGTGCTGGTGGTGCATACCATGAGAAGCCCATCGTTGAAGCGTAGGCGTTTCATTGTCGACTTTTCTCTTTAATGTCAAGTGGAGTTGTGGTAATTTTTGGACGAGCATACCCTTGAATTTAAGCGCGGAGGATATCAATGAAGGTTTTCTTGTATTTATTACCTCGTATGCATATTTACGCTACTATATCCTATATCGCAAATGTATAATTATATGAAAACTGTCTGTAGCCACTGTTGTGGTGCCGAGTGAATAATGGCTGTCAAGGCCGATTGTGCCCCAGAAATTAACGTATGTTTAGTATCCGATCGGCGATGGGCCCATAAGTTAATAATCATCATTTTCCTCTCAGTGTGCGTACTTCTCCCATGGAGCACAATGCTACCATGCATGAGTCGGCATGACTCAACAGGCAAGCAGCCAAGAACCGACAAAAAACGGTGCGCGGTACCGCAAGCGTCAAAACTGGTCTGCGTTGCACGGCGCAGTCCAAACGTCCAAAACCGCCATTTCAGCCCCTCAGACCGTACCCGTAGGCGCGACAACGCATTTCGGTGCACCGGGCGTGGCCGCGTGAATCCGTCATAGGAATCAGGATGAATCCGAATCGTCACTTGTCACAACTCACGGGCCACGGCTCACGACTCACGTTGGTAGGTACTGATTTGCAAACACCTTGATTACCTATTGCCCTCGGAGGGTGCGCAACGAAGTTGGTCCAACTCCGTGATTTCACTGCTACATGCAACATGATATGCTCGGAGCTGAAAGTAATCCATCACACCCCTACGTGCGGGCCGCCACCAGCATCTTTCATGTGCGCGATGCGATCTGTTCGTCGCGAGGATGGCTTTGCGCGTTTCAGTGTGTCCGTCTTATTATTAGGTCTACATGTCAGAGTTCTCAGTTATCACCGAAAAGGGGAAGACCGTACGGAGTACCTACCTCTATTGTACTTGTAATGTACTGAGTCCTGACACGTCAACACGACACGTCTTCCGATCGGCCCACCCTTCCCCACCCGCAGAGCGAGGAAGGAACTTGGAAGGAAGGAGAAAAAAAAGTTGGCGTCATCAATTTCGCACACCATCTTTTGAGTCAACTTAGCGCGGCGTCTCGAATTTTCCAAAACTCCCTGAAAGTGGCATGGGTCGGCACATCTATCACATCGCAGGAAGAGCTCATGCTGCATCCCCTTGCTACCCTTCATTATCTTGCGAGCGTGCGTGCTTATACTCGATCTTTTTCTTTTGGCTTATAGCAACCTTGAGTATCGCCTTGCAAATATGAAGTTTGCGCGCTGATATCGTGCTTCGATTCCGTCTATTTTCTCAGCGCCGTCGGTCACCATCATCGACCATGGCAGCAGCTCCCCCCAACCAGCCGCTTTCCAGCGTCTTGCCGCCTCTCATTCTAGGGACGGCTACGTTCAACCATCAATACAACGATCCCTCACAGCTGCCGTATACAGACATTGTTCGCAGAGCGCTGGAACATGGCATTATGGGATTCGACACGTCGCCATACTACGGGCCGTCCGAGGTTCTGCTTGGCGACGCGCTCCAGACGTTGACGCCGCCCCCGACTCGAGACGGCTACTTCCTCATTACCAAGGCTGGACGAATCGCGAGCAATGAGTTTGACTACTCTCCAGCGTGGATACGATACAGCGTATGCCGGAGTCTCGAGCGGTTGGGCACGCCCTATCTCGATCTCGTCTACACCCACGACGTCGAGTTTGTTTCTCCAGCAGAGGTTTTAGAAGCTGTCAAGGAGCTGCGACGCATGCGCGACGAGGGCCTCATTCGTTATGTTGGCATCAGCGGCTACCCGGTCGAGGTGCTGGTGTCGTTGGCGGAGATGATATTGGAAGAGACAGGGGAGCCTCTTGACGCGGTCATGTCGTATTCCAATTTCTGTATTCAGAACAGTCAACTTGGCCGAGCCGATTTCCTTCAACGACTAGGCAATGCCGGCATCGAATGCGTCCTCAATGCCAGCATGCTTAGCATGGGCTTGATCACGACGAGAGGCGCGGACAATGGCCCCATGTCGTCCTGGCATCCGGCACCACCACAGCTGCGAGAGGTCTGCCACGACTTGGCCGAGATTGCGAGAAAGTCGGGAGAGCGTCTGGAAGAAGTCGCTCTTCGATGGGCACTGGAAAACTGGGGCCGCATAGGCGCGCCTCTTGGTTCCACTGCGATTCCGCGGTCTCTTAGGGCAGGTGCGCCGCCTCGAATTGGCGTGAGCGTAATGGGCGTATCGAATGTTGATGAGCTTGAGGAGACATGGGCGTTATGGAAGAGCGTCGTTGAGCTGGCCAATAATGCGGATGCCGACGCGGCAGGCAGACGAGATAGGATCGAGCGACTAGTCAGAGACCAGATGTGGCCTCACCTGGCTTCTTGGAAAGATTACGCATGGGAGAGCGGCGGTCCATCGTTTGTCAACCTCAGACAAAACAAGGGCACCGTTCCAGTGGACGCAGTCGCAACGCGATATGGATTAGTAACTCAACAGTTCTTGGATAGTGCCAAGATCTAGGTTAATGTGTAATGTGGGAACACGTTGGTATATGTAGTCGGAACGTGTCACGTGCAGCTGCAGCATGCTGGATTTAAAGTTCGATCTCGCAGCTTTATTATAGCTCAAATGCCACCCTTTATGCGTTATGCCTGAAAGTGGTTGGGCGTATGGATAGACTCATCTTTTGACGTTCTGAAGTTGGAGAACAGGAAATAGTTTTGCAAAGGCACTACCTCAGAGATGCTTTTTTTACTCTGAGTTGTCCCTCTCTCTTTACATCATTCGTTTTTGCTTTTAGAGTCGCGAGAGGGCACAATGACCACGTCACTCACCTATGGCCCATGGGTACAGGTACAAGGGCAGCTACCATGCCTATAGTAGACTCATAGCTGTCGGACCAGCGACCGATCGACCATCGATGAAAGCGCTGTTAATCACTCAGACCGCGAATGAAGGATCATTGCGGGGTAATACCCTCCAAAACCTGTTTCGGTCGCTTTTTCTCTCCTGGTTGTCTGTCCATCTATTTGGACTTATTAGTGTGCTGCCTCCGATTCTGCTATATTTTGAGAGTTCTTCTCGCTCTCTGGTTTTATAGATGGGTCTAAAAGGGAAGGACGTTGAGTCGAGCCTTGCCGACTTGAATACAGTGACGATGTTTTCTCTTCTATAGAGGCGTTCGAGACTGTTCTTGATATCACCACCGTCTGTGTGTTCTTTGATATCATCTCTGTTGTCTCGTGTCGAGAATCTCACTGAAACCTCGAGGTAATTTCCATCTTCTTGGTGATTGCCAGCCTGCACTTGTTCTTTTCGTCATCCAATAGGTCCTCGTTAGGCTCTTTTCATCCAAGTCATGTGTTTCTTCTTTCTTTTTATTCTGTCTCCGAAGGCAACACTTAGGGAACCCCAGTGCCCACACGTGTCTTATGATTACAGGTACATACCGGCTTGAGGTCATCACAGGGAAGGGCTTCTCGATTTCATTTTCAGGCCATCACCTAGTGTCAGAAACTGCAACTAGAGCTCTCGCTGCTATCACCACTGTTGGGTTAACAGGGTGGGTGTATCAATACATCAATAGAAGATGCGCATTATTAGGGGGTTGAGACAACCAGGTACCTTCAATTCGTTGCATACGAATAAAGGTCACTTGACACTGGTTGGCTGGCTGTCTACCTAGATGAGCGATTCCAACAACCACAGTGGTCAACGAATACGCTTCAGACTCCTCGTTCGACACCGCAGCAGATCCAGCTCCCTTTCCAAGAACGCTACTAATTCTGAGCAGTCGGTCTTACTGCAAGCCAGAAGCAACAACAAGTCCAGTGAATGTCGCCCGTCCTCGTTCCGGATAGTGATGTCCATACCATCCCTCATGAGTTTCGAGATGTCCCGGATTGCGTCTGCGGCCGAGTAGTCCGGTACTTCTTTGTAGAAACGGACCGTACGGTGCAGCATGCTTTCTTGGCCAAGGAGGTCCCATGTAGTGAAGTTGCCTTTAAATTCGCGGGCGACGATGCTCGACCAGCTCCATTTCTTCTTGTGGTCGAATGCCATGGAGGCCAATGTGAGGACCGGCGGTATGATCAGGAGCGTGCGTACAAGCAAATCGAAGAAAGAGGGTGTATCGTAGGAGATTGCCAGGTTGTAAACACGATCGGCTGTGTCTGGAGAGATCTGCTCCGCGTGTTGCCAGATATTGTACAACTGGTTTCCCATCCGCAGTCGAGGGACCTCAAACCAGCGACAGAAGAAGTCATCCGCCTCCTCATCCAAGATCGTCGCCCTTTGCTTGCACAGTAAGTCGAAGAGCCATGCTGGCTGTGCGTCTTTCTGGATAATGACGGTACACAATGCCGATCTCTCCCCCAACGGCTGCGGCAGGCTTCTAAGATCCAGGCCTTTGTCGATCAAGTCATGCAACAGCTCCTCCAGTGCCTCCATTGCTGCAGGCGCTGCATGGCAAATGATCGGTATCAGTTGGCTTACCACGTTTGTACCAGACAAGCTTCTTTCATTGAGATCTGCACCGTGGTCCAGGAAGAAGTTTAGCATGTGCCTGATGTCCGACCACATTTCGGGGCGTAAGCGGTAGTATTTCATGACATGTACCATCACAGAGTCTCCGCCTGGATGGATGTTGCTTCCCAACTCCACGAACTTCCGAATACAGGCGACGTGACGTTGGTTTTGAATTGTCCAAACTTGGACGAGCGCGACTAGAGGCGTCAGCAAGGCAGCGTTTTGTACCTCCATATTGACTCCCGCCTCCAGGACAATTTGCACGTTTTGGATGGCGCCGCACCGCAGAGCGGTGTGCAGTAGAGTCTCGCCCTCTTCCGTGCAGCGTTCATTGATGTGTTCGCGAAAGTGATCGAACAAAAAGCGCCACTGGCCGATGTCCCCCATATCTTCGGAAGCCAAGAGGTGCAAGATGGGAATACGGGTCGGGGCGGTAGTGAAGGGCGGAGAAATCATACCCTCACGTCCAGCTCCCCGATCGACAAGAAGCTGGCCCATGTCGGGGTCCTTCCGCATGAAGGCCAGGAAAATAGGAAAGCTCTGGCCGTTAAGATTGCGTACTATCTGGCCGTTAAGATTGCGTAATCTAAAGAAGTCCGTGAAGTAATGGAGTCTTATCAAGACGTCGCTGAAGTACGACGAGTGCAACGAGGCTATCAGCCGCTCGTGTAAGCAAGGGATATCGTGACGCGCTCCCATGTCCAGTAGCTTCTTCGCGAGCCGCAAGTTCCTCCGGATGATGGCGTAATGTAGAGCAGTTGGCGTTTCGTACAACGTCTGGCCTTCATGCTGTTCCGAAATAACGTCGACCTGGCCCCCAAATCGAGCAGAGATTTCGAGCGTGTTCAGCGCGATTTCGGTTCTTTCCTCGTCAACTGCTTGGGAAGCCATCCACCTTATCGCGGACGACCTACCCTCCTTGGCGTCTCTGCCGTAGAGTTCCGGAAGCGTGACTTGGTACCAGGCTCGGCAACTCTGGCCCAGTCGAGAGAGCACGTCCAGATCAAGGTGGAAAATGATGAGTGCCTTGATCTCTCGTGGCATATGCATCAAAAGACATCTGGATGGGTCGATGTCCCGCTTCCAGGCCTTGAGCCACACCTCGCGAGCAACAGGATCCATATCAGTGAGGTCCGTCAATATTTTGTTGGCTTAATAGTCAGTTTCCTGCACCAACTATTGGAATCGCGCAACACTGGCATCAGATATTTGTGAAGGTATGTTGTAACTTGTCGCGGCTGTTGCTTGATTAGTTATCTCCTCTTGTGGGGTGTATGTAACCGAGAATCAGTCGGGATGGTACCGAGTTCTTCGGGCCGAGAGAGGTTGAGTATGTACGTACGTACGTTGAGGCGAAAGTGAGGTGTTGTGAATGTGTGTGTGTGTGTGTTGTTTCAAGTTTGTACCTATCAAAGGCGGGGTAGGTACACTCAGCACTGGCCTTGTATGAGAGCAGAAGCAGGTACAAGTCTCCGTCGTCCAATATCTCCACGTCTGTTACAATTGAATCATTGATCGAAACTAAGCCCAAATTAAGGTAGCCACAACGCCGCACCTTCGGTTATGTGAATGATCCTTGCGGTGTTTACCTTATTAACTGCAACCTAGTACCAATTGTCCCATTTATTGTAGCAGGCGTAGAGATATTACTGAACTTGCATATATCCTTCTTTGTTCTTGGGTGCAACCCGAAAGGGCTCCTGAGTCCCAGTACATCTGCTTCCCGCAAGACCAACGCTGCATGATCCAAATGAAATTCCATCTCGAACGCACCAAACTTCCGATCTAGAACAGAGTCTACTTCGAAAACCCAAGTGCTGCGTTAACGTAATGTTATCGCTTCCGATGGCATGAAGACACAGAACGCCCGATCGCTTGTCATGAGCCCAGAATCTCGTCGTGTTCCCATCAGCCTGCCAACTCGCTCACAGACCCATTTCTGGCGCCTTCGGGTTCTCGCTGCGCCTGGAGGTGATAAGCCCTTTCCAGCTCCCTTTCCAAAAACACTTCTAATTCCGAGCAGTCCGCCTTATCGCAAGTCCCAAGCAACAACAAGTCCAGTGAATTTCGCCCGTTCTCGTTCCGGATAGTGATGTCCATACCATCCCTCATGAGTTCGAAATGTCCCGGATTGCGTGTAGTCCGACACTTCTTCGTAGAAACGGACCGTACGGTGCAGCCTGCTATCTCGGATCGAAGAGAGAGGATGTATTGGAAGAGATTGCTAGGCTTTACACAGAATCGGCTGTGCCTCACGAGATCTGCTTCGCGTATTGCAAAAAGCCATACTGGTTTCCCATATAGTCGAGGGCCCTCACACCAGTGAAAGAAGAAAACATCCACCCCGTTGTTGGAGATTGGCGCACCCTTCTTGCACAGTAAGTCGAAGAGCCATGCTGGCTGTGCGTCTTCCTCAATAATTACGGTACTCAATGCGATCTCTCCTGCAACGGCAGCCGTGTAAGATCCAAGCCTTTGTCGGCCAAGTCATGCAACAGTTCCTCCAGTACCTCGGACATTACTAGAGGCGATGCATTGCAAATGACCGGGATCAATTGGCTTACCACGTCTGTACCAGACAAGCTTCTTTCGTTGAGATCTGCACCGTGATCCAGGAAGAAGTTTAGTATGTGCCTGATTTCCGGCCACATGACGGGGCTATTACAGTAGTATTCCATGACATGTACCATCACAGAGTCTCCGTCTGGATGGATGTTGCCTCCGAACTCCACGATTTTCCGAATACAGGCGACGTGGGTTTGGTCTCGAATTTTCGAAACTTGGACTAGCGCGGCTAGAGGCGTCAGCAAGGCAGCGTTTTGTACCTCCGTATTCGCTCCCACCTCCAGGGCGAATTGCACGCTTTGAATGGAGCCGCGCCGCAGAGCGATGTGCAATGGAGTCTCTTCGTTTCCCGTGCAGCGTTCATCGATGTGTTTGCGAAACCTGTCAAATAGAAAACGCCACTGGCCGATATCCCTCGTCTGATCGGCAGCTGCGAGGTGCAAGATTGAGATAGGGGTCCCGCGAATCATAGCATCACGTCCAGCTCCCCGATCGACAAGAAGCTGGCCCATGTCGGGGTCGCTATGGATGAAGGCCAGGAAAATAGGAAACCACTGGCCGATATGGTAATGTTCTCCAAAGAAGTCCGTGAGCTCATCTGAGTACGGGTCCAATGATCTCATTCGCCGGTTCAAGCAAGGGATGTCGTGACGCGCTCCCATGTCCAGCAGCTTCTTCGCGAGCCGCAAGTTCTTCCCGACGATGGCGTAATGTAGAGCATTTGGCGTTTCGTACAACGTCTGCCCTTCACGCTGGCCCAAAATAACGTCGACCTGACCCCCAAATCGAGCAGAAATGTCCAGCGTGTTTAGCGCGATTTCGGTTGATTCCTCGTCGACTGCATAGGCAGCCATCCATCTTATTGCGAACGAGTTACCCTCCTTGGCGTCCCTGCCGTAGAGTTCCGGGAGCGTGACTTGGTACCAGGCTCGGCAACTCTGGCCCAGTCTAGAAATCACGTCCAGATCAAGGTGGGAAATGATGAGTACATTGATCTCTCGTGGCATGTGCATCAAAAGACATCTGGACGGGTCGATGTCCCGCTTCCAGGCCTTGAGCCACACCTCGCGAGCAACGGAATCCATATCCGAGACGTCCGTCGATATTTCGTTTGATAGCCAGGTTGAATCGCCAGCTGAGGGATCGCGCAATACTAGCACCAGATATTTTTGGAGGTGGGTTATCAGCGATCGCGGCCGTTGCTTGGTTGGTTGTCTCTCTTGAGTCTCGCGGTATTGGCGTCCTTTGGCCCGAGCTTCGTGAGCATTGTATGTAACCGAGAATCACTCGAGATAGTATCGAGTTCTTCGAGCCGCCATGTTTCGTCGCCTGGAGTTGGAATTGAACTGCCCTTGGGGGTTGAGGCGAAAGGAGGTGTTGTCAATGTGAAAGGCACCTACGGTAATGAATCATGATGTAATCACAGGCTGAGAGGCCACGGCCACCAACCAAAACAGGAGCCCCACTATAACAAGAGGGTGTCGGAATTCGAGAACATGGTTTTATTCGAGGACAGGAGTACATGTGTGAAATATTCAATCTCCGTCGTCCAATATTCGGACGCCTTATTACGATTCGTCGATATTGAAAGAGGCGCTTGAATATTTGAAACTCTCGTATGGTCACGAAAAGCGGAATGAATTCTCAAATTGCGCTTGCGCCCAAATTGTAGCCACAAAGCCGCACGCTCTGTGGTCTAAATTCTGTACTAAATGCAACGTCGAACGTCAAGACATTAATGAACTTTCATACCCATTTTTGATATATCGAATAGAATCTTGATCTTGGTTGCAACCCATAGAGAGACTCCCACTACATGTGCTTCCCGCAAGACCAACGCTGCACAGCCGTCTGATTCTTTTGTAAGACAATACCAACGCTATGATCCAACTGAAGCTCCATCTCGAATGCACCAAACTTCCGATCCAAAACAGAGTCTACTCCGAAGAACAAGCGCTGTTTTAATTTCATGCTATCGCTTCTGGTGGTATGAAAACACGCAACGCCCGATCGCTTGTCATGAGCTCATAATTACGTCATGTTCCCATGGGCCTACCAACTCACTCACAAACTCATTGCTGGCGCCTTCGGGTTCTCGCTGCGCCTGCAGGTGATGAGCCCTTTCCAGCTCCCTTTCCAAAAAAGTTCTCAATTCCGAGCAGTCCGTCTTATCGCAAGTCCCAAGCAACAACAACTCCAGTGGATTCTGCCCGGCCTCGTTCCGCATAGTGATGTCCACACCGTCACTCATGAGTTTCGAAATGTCCTGGATTGCGTCTGCGGCCGAGTAGCCCGGTACTACTTTGAAGAAACGGATCGTGCCGTGCAGAATGCTTTCCTTGCCAGGTTCGTCCCATGTGGTGAAGTTGCCTTTAAATTCGCGTGCGACGATTCTTGACCAGCTCCATGCTTTCCTAAAGTAGGAGGCCATGCCCACCAACGTGGAAACCGGTGGTGCAAGCAGGGACATATGTTCAAAATGATCGAAGAGAGATGATGTATCGGAAGACATGGCTAGACTGTAGACAGTAACGGCCGCGCCGAGCGAAACCTGCTCCGCGTGTTGCCAAATGTCGTACTGGTTCCCCATCCACAGTCGAGGGATCTCAAACCAGCGGATGAAGAAGTAATCCACCTCTGATCGCAAGATCGTCGCACCCTTCTCGCACAGTAAGTCGAAGAGCCATGCTGGCTGTGCGTCTGTCTGAGATATGATGGAGTTCAGTGGCGAACCCCGCAATGGCAGCCTCGTAAGATCCAAGCCTTTGTCGATCAAGTCGTGCAACAGCTCCTTGAATGCCTCCATTGCCGGAGGCGCTGCTATGCAGATGGCTGGGACCAATTGGCTCACCACATTTGTACCCGTCAAGCTTCTTTCGTTGAGGTCTGCACCGTGATCCAGGAAGAAATTGAGTGCGTGTATCATGTCCGGCCACATGTCGGGGTTTCTAAAGTAGAATCCCATAACATATACCATCACAGAGTCTCCGCCAGGATGGATGCTACCCCCCAACTCTACAAGGTTTCTAATACAGATGATTTGGTTTTGGTTTCGAACGTTCCCATCTTGAATGCAAAATGTGTCAAGTCCTCGGGCGAGCGCGACTAGAGGCGTCAGCAAGGAACCATTGTTTGTCTCCGTCTTGGCTCCCGCCTCGAGGGCCAATTGCATGCTTTGAAGGGAGCCGCACCGCAGAGCTATGTGCAATGGGGTCTCTTCCATTTCAGTACAGCGTTGATTAATGTGTTTGCGAAATTTCGCAAACAAAAAACGCCACTGGCCGATCTCCTCCGTCGTATCGGCAGCCGCGAAGTGCAAGATTGGAATGCGGCACGGGATGTCAACGAAGGACGGAGATAACATAGCTTCACGTCCGGCTCCTCGATCGACAAGAAGCTGGCCCATGTCGGGGTCCCTCACGAATAAGGCCAGGAAAATAGGAAACCACATGCCGATTGTGCAGAATGAGTCAAACGCGTTCTCGAAGTAATCGAGTCTTGCCAGGAGCTCCTCTGGCTGAGAGGCAAACAAGAACTGGAACGGGTCCAAGCAAGGGATGTCGTGACGCGCTCCCATGTCCAGAAGCTTCTTCGCGAGCCGCAAGTTCCTCTGGGCGATGGCTTGATGTAGAGCAGTTGGATTTTTGTACACCTTCTGGCCTTCTTGTTCTGAAATGACGTCGACCTGACCCCCATACCGAGCGGAAATTTCCAGCGTGTTTAGCGCGATTTCGGTTGTTTCCTCGTCAATTGCATGAGCAGCCATCCATCGTATCGCGGACGAGTAACCCTCCTTGGCATCTCTGACGTACAGTTCCGGGAGCGTCAATTGGTACCAGGTTTGGCAACTCTGGCCCAGTCGAGAAAGGGTTCCCAGAGTCATGTGATACATGATGAGGAGCTTGATCTCTGGTGGCACATTCATCAAAAGACAGTCGGATAGGTAGGTTTCCCGCTTCCAGACCTTGAGCCACGGCTCGCGAGCGACGGGATCCATATCAGTGAGGTCCATCGATATTTCGTTTACTTGAGAGTCAGGGTCCGTTACCAGCTAAGGGATCGCGCAATACTAGCATCAGGTTTCTGAAAGTGTGTTATCGTGGCCGTTGTTTGGGTAGTCGTCTATCTTATGGTATTGGCGTCCTTTGACCCGAGATTCGTGAGCGTTGTGAATGTGATAGGTACCTACTGGTGGATGTAGCAGCCTCGCATCTATCACTTGTTTGTTGTAGGTGGCACAGATCGCCTCTGTATGGGTATATAGTCGGCCCTGTTAGGATGTGTTTTTGCGCGCGAGGGTAGCGCATACGTTATGTGTGTGAGCGGATGTGAACAAATTAGTATGTTCATGAAAGCTATCGAAGAAGTGAAAGGGGACAAGGAAAGAGGGAGAGGTGTGGTCTCATATAGCACAGAAGGCTGACCATCACCTCGACTCCCAGCACGTGCATGTTGCACACCGGCTCTTGGCGCGTACGAGTAGTGCCAATAGGCCTCACACTGTACGCGCCCATTCCGTGCAACGGACGGTGCGAGCTGACCGATCACTTCAGCAATCAATGCGTGTGAGCCAATGGCTCCCACACCCATTCTCTCATTTCTGGAGATAGTCTTCCTCTTTAGATGTCATAGACATAGGTAACATCATTCAGACATATCTCACACCTACCTATCTACTTAGGTAGGTATTCACAGGGTACAGAACAGAGTAGGTAGATATACCTCATATCCGCCATGTTTGGAACTCGTTTAAAGACTTGCTGTTTCAGGTTAATCGGAGGTTCTCAACCGGGATTCAGGTCAGGGCAGTGTGGCGGCCAGTCCAGAGAAGTCGAGCCGGAACATTGTCATGCACAAGGATAGTATCACTATCGAGCATGGTTGGAAGGTACGCTTCAATATGATCACGGGAAAGTGCGCTTGTGACGCCGCCTCTCTGTGAGTCGGGGTCCCCCGGGAGGACGATGCGAGGGCCCTGATTGCCGTGGCGGATTCCAAGACAAAGTATGATGCTATGCCGGTTTATCTTGCTCTGTCTTGTACATGATCGAATCGATTGCTTTTGAGCCTAAAATAAGCCCGTTCCTTGGTTAGAATCCGCGTTGTATCAATTACAAGTTCAAGGTGCAGTTCTGACCGGCAGGGTGCCTAACCCACTCCTGGCCCCTGGGTCTGTCCATCGCTGCGCTCAACAGCGCATTCATCGGTCGATACAACGCGACGAAACTACGCAGGCGGCTTGTCACGATACTTGAGCGCGAATTGGAGCCTTTTTGGGCATGTTCTTCTGTTATAAAGGAGTTGTGCGGCTTAGTGATGCATGGCTTTCCTTGCCTTGAGGCGTCGTGCAATTGTGTCCGTAGAAAGATGAGGCGCGCATCTCTCTTGAAGCTCGCGGGTCGTAGTGAATGGCTCTTCAGCTATGTCTATGTGTCTGAATGCGTCGCAAATTGTGTTTGTTAGCTTGGTCAAAATCCCCAAATCTTGGTAAGTGAATCGTCTTTTGATGCCATATACGAGGCTTGGGAGAATTCCCTCGTCATTAGAGATCTGTGTGGCTGATTTGCCTGTTGTAAAGGCTTACCACACGCGATTACTACTGCGTGCCGTCGAATGTTTTTGAAGGGCTTCAAAGTACTCCGTAGTGGGTGGTGGCAACGCCATGACTGCTCAAAGATGATGGGTTGGCTCGTGGATGAAGCTGCATAAATGAGCATTCCTACTCGGACAGCATAAAAGTACTAATCGGACAGCATTCTCCACAATTCTTGGGCTCCCGTGTATCCCGCCGAACTTACAGTGGGAGGTAAATGACCAAACTGTACGCATCTCGCATGTGCATGTCTCAACATCACCACGCCGCCCCGAGGCGGCTTCGGCGATTCACTTTAGCTTCTCGACTCGCTCAATTCAATCAATTCATTTTCGGTGTTCTGAATTCTTCTTTCATTGTGTCTACCCTTACGTACGTCATTCGTGGCCCAGCAGAACACGCCGGCGTTTACAGGCGACTAAGTCAATTGCGTAGCCGGAACGACCTCCTCAACTTGCCCGGTCTCGCTGATCATGGTCAGGGCCTGCGATGACGGTCCAGTGGTTTTCGAGGCGTTGGTAGATGAAGATGATCGCGATGCCCCACCTCTGCCTCTGCCTCGTCCGCGGCCTCGCGTGGTCTTGGTCTTTTGTCTCTTCGAGGCCCGCAATGCCTCTGCCTCCTCTATCTCGAACTGTGACTGTCGACGGCGTATGCTTGGCTTTATGGGGCGGCTGCTGGGGAGGGTCGGCTGCGACGTTGAAGCCTGTGTAGAACGATCAACAGCTTGAAGGCGGGTTGGAACCGTGACCTTTTTGTTTGATGAGGCGCGAGGTCGACCACGAAGATGGGATGATGATGAAGAATTTGGTGGGTGGCGTTGATGCGCAAATGCCAAACAGTGTGCTTTCCTTGAACACTGTCTATGAGCGAAAGGATACATAAAAAGTGGAGAGTGTCACGAGATTTCTGGGGAATGCTGTCCGGTTAGTACTTTTATGCTGTCCGAGTAGGAATGCTCGCATAAATTCATAACGCATTGACGCGTCGCGCCGAAAAGTGGAGGATTTTGTGTTACCTTTTATGTGGGGCCACTGTAGCTTCCCAATACCGGCGTTCCCGCAGAACCAACGCTGTCTGTCACTGGCCAGCCGTCTGATTATAAGTTACGGAGTATTTGAGAGATCTCGAATGAACCAAACAGGTACATACTGTACTGGAACAAGCGCTGCATTAACGTCGTGCTATCGCTTCCGATGGTATAAAACACAGAAGATCGCTTATCATGAGCTCAAAATTTCGTCCTGCTTCCATCAGCCTACCAACTCGCTCACAGACTCATTTCTGACGACCCGTTTTCCCGCTGCGTCTGTAGGTCACGAGCCCTTTCCAGCTCCCTTTCCAAGAACGCTGTTAATTCCGAGCAGTCCGTCTTATCACAAGCCAGATGCAATAACAAGTCCAGTGGATTTCGACCCTCAGTATCCTGGATGGTGATGTCCACACCCTCT
Source organism: Claviceps purpurea (assembly GCA_029405325.1). Taxonomy (NCBI): domain Eukaryota; kingdom Fungi; phylum Ascomycota; class Sordariomycetes; order Hypocreales; family Clavicipitaceae; genus Claviceps; species Claviceps purpurea. Next base: position 2,573,196 of record CM055782.1, on the reverse strand, counting down.
CTCATGAGTTTCGAAATATCCTGGATTGCGTCTGTGGCCGAGTAGCCCGGTACTTCTTCGAAAAAACGGATCGTGCCGTGAAGCATGCTTTCTTGGCCAAGTAAGTCCCATGTGGTGCAGCTGTCTTCTTCAAATTCGCGTGCAACAATTTTCGTCCAGCTCCATTTCTTCTTGTAGCAAAAGGCCATACAGACCATTGCGTAAAGCGATGGTACAATCAGCGGCATTCGTACGAGAAGATCAAAGAGGGAGGATGTATCGGAAGAGATTGCTCTGCGGTAAGCATCAATGGCTGTGGCTTGAGAGATCTGCTTCACGTGTCGCCAAATGTTGTGCTGGTTTCCCACCCATAGTCGAGGGATCACGCACCAGCGAATGAAGGAATGATCCACGTCCTCCTCGGGGATCGTCGCGCCCTTCTTGCAAAGTAAGTCGAAGAGCCACGCTGGCTGTGCGTCTTTCTTGATAATGACGGTGCTCAATGGCGATTTCCCCCGCAACGGCAGCCTTGTAAGATCCAAGCCTTTGTCGACCAAGTCGTGCAACAGTTCCTTCAGTACCTCCATTGCTGGAGGCGCTGCTTTGCAAATGACCGGAATCAATTGGCTTACCACGTTTATACCAGACAAGCTTCTTTCGTTGAGGTCTGCACCGTGATCCAGGAAGAAGTATAGTATGTGTCTCATGTCCGGCCACATGTCGGGGTTTCTACAGTAGTATCCCATGACATGTACCATCACAGAGTCTCCGCCTGGATGGATGCTGCCTCCGAACTCCACGATTTTCCGAATACAGTCGATGTGGTTTTGGTTTCGAATTTCCCAACTTCGTCTGCGAATTGTATCAAGTTCCCGGACGAGCGCGAGTAGAGGCGTCCGCAAGGCAGCATTGATTACTTCCATCTTGGCCCCCGCCTCCAGGGCCAATTGCGTGTTTTGGACTGAGCCGCACCGCAGAGCGATGTGCAATGGGGTCTCTTCCTTTTCTGTGCAGCGTTCATTGATGTGTTTGCGAAAGCTGTCAAACAAAAAATGCCACTGGCCGATCTCCTCCGTCGTATCGGCAGCCGCGAAGTGCAAGATTGGAATGGGGCTGGGCATGCTAACGAAGGACGGAGATATTATAGCTTCACGTCCGGCTCCTCGATCGACAAGAAGCTGGCCCATGTCGGGGTCGTCGTGGATGAAGGCCAGGAAAATAGGAAACCACTGTCCGATGGTTAAGAGTACCTCGAAAACGTCTACGAAGTGGCAGAGTCTCGCCATGAATTTCTGTGAGGACGATGTTAACAAGAGCTGGCGCGGTTTCAAGCAAGGGATGTCGTGACGCGCTCCCATGTCCAGTAGCTTCTTCGCGAGCCGCAAGTTTCTATGGGCGATGGCGTGATGCAGAGCAGTTGGCGTTTCGTACAACCTCCGACCTTCATCCTGCTCCGAAATCACTTCGACCTGGCCCCCAAATCGAGCAGAAATGTCCAGCGTGTTCAGCGCGATTTCGGTTGTGCCCTCGTCAACTGCATGGGCAGCCATCCATTTTATCGCAAACGAGTTACCCTCCTTGGCGTCCCTGGTGTAGAGTTCTGGAAGCGTGTATTGGTACCAGGTTCGGCAACTCTGGCCCAGGAGAGAAAGGCTTTCCAGAGTAAGGTGAGAAATAATGAGGGTCTTGATCTCTGGTGGCAAAATGATCATAGGACATCTCGACGAGTAGCTTTCCCGCTTCCAGGCCTTCAGCCACGCCTCGCGAGCAACGGCGTCCATAGTAATGAGGTCCGTCGATATTGTGTTGGCCTGATGTTTAGGTTCCTTCGCCAACTATTCGAATCGCGCAATTACCAGCATCAGTAATATATGGAGGTGTGTTACCACGGCCGTTGCGTGGTGGTTGCCTCTCCTTGGAATTAGCGTCCTTGGGCCCGAGTCTCGTGAGCATTGTCTATAACCGAGAATCACTCGGGATAGTATCGAGTTCTTCGGGCCGCCATGATTCTTTGCCTGCTCTTGGGGGTTGAGGCAAAAGTGAAAAATGCAGTGACGCGAAGCTGTACCAGTGCGCGCCAAAGATAGGCAAAACTTAAAAGTGAAGGATCTGCGACGCAAGTCACGTGGTCTCAGTTCCGTGCAATTCGAACATCGAACAAAACAGACAGAACATTCGGGGTCACGTGTGCGAAAAGAAATTGAGGATGCTGACCAATGGCAGCAAAAGAAGTCGGGAAGACTCCACACCATACCCTCCTTACCTCCTGTTACCTGTACCTCTTAGGTACCTCTCAGTGCTCACTGAGAACTCGAGCATAAAGAGGCAAACACGAAATGTGCGCCTCCGCTACGCGTCGCCGCACGATTTCTTCAGTTTTGCCTAATCTATAACCGAGAATCACTCGGGATAGTATCGAGTTCTTCGGGCCGCCATGATTCTTTGCCTGCTCTTGGGGGTTGAGGCAAAAGTGAATTATTGTAATGTGATATGTAATAAGGCACCTATTCACAGGGTGTATAGAGGTACGTCATACAGTACAGTCAGTCCGTCCGGAAAAGTACTAGGCACCTAACACAAAACGCCACATTGGACCCAACGTACCTGCATAAACTTCACTTACGCGCAATCAGGCCATTTACAAATGCATAACATTAACAGGTAGTATAGTCTGCAGAATCATGAACGGGCATCAAGATTTTGTATACACCCGTTGGAGTCTAGCACCGCCTGAAGACGGCGAGGCACGCTGTCGACGAGCCCATTAACAAGCTCCATGGACCATATCGAATCCGCCCCGATGCGGCCTGGCTGCCTTAGCTCTATTCGAGAAGAGGAGTACATAGCCTCAGATAGGTGTGAAAATGTAAGTCTCTGTCGTCCAACTTCTCCTCTTCGCTGTTACAACTAATCGGAATTGCCAGAGGGCGCTTCAATATTTTAAACTCTCGTATGGTCACAGAAGGCGGGCTGCCCCAAATTATAGCCGCAACACCGCACACATGTAACTTGCGGTATTAATCTTCGTATACATGTAATGATGCAACCTCCAACAACCGCCGGATCTCTAGGCATTGCTGGACTTTTCACACCAGGTGAATATTCTTCTATTGTCGAATATGTATGTAGAGTTTTGTTATTGGGCTCTCGCACCCAATAACGGAAGGTAGGGTACCTAGATGTGCAAGACTCAAGAGTTACATAAGTACCTAGGTACCTAGGTAGGCTCCCGCAACAAGACAAACCGCAGCCAGCTCCCCGCAAAACTTCGACTTCGCGTCGCCGTCGCACGCCGCTCCTCCTCGACTAAAGCCGAAAAGCACATGGAATAAGCACCCAGAAGAATAGACTCGAAGAGGAAGGAGAAGAAAGAAGAAGAGAAGGTCTCATGGCAGGCGGACGAAAAGCGAGGCCGTCGCCGCCTCCCCGGCCGACCAACACCCTCATCGTCGACAACGGCGCCTACACCCTCAAAGCCGGTGTCGTGTCCGACGGCCACATCTCCGCGCCGCGCATCATCCCGAACTGCATCGCGCGGGACCGTTCGCGCAAAACATACCTCGCCTCTGAGCTCTCCCGGTGTCGCGACTACGGGGAGATCCAGCTGCGACGGCCCGTCGAGAGAGGCTTCATCGTCAACTGGGAGGCGCAGAAGGAGATTTGGGACCAGGAACTATTTGGGCATCACGGCGGCGCGGCAACGGCATGCGACCCGGCCGAGACGCGATTGATTCTGTCGGAGCCGCCGAATGGATTACCCGTGTTGCAGCAGAATTGCGATCAGGTCGTCTTTGAGGAGTACGGATTCCAGAGTTATTACCGTGGCATAGGTATGGGCATTTCCCGGAAGACATCACAAATCACAGAAGGAGAGTTTTTAGAAACAGCCGAAACATGTTCAGGATCAACGTTGGTCAAGTCGTCTTTTATCCTAACGTGGAATTGAATACCTGCAGGCTCAAGTTTCAATGCCTACCACGACATACAAGCCCTCTTCCAGACCCCAAGAGACACCCCGACAGTCGCCAACACCCCCGCCGAAGTCGTCCTAGTCATCGACTCTGGCTACTCACACACAACCGTCACGCCCTTGCTCCGAGGACAGCCGTTGCATTCCGCGGTGCGCCGCCTCGACATAGGAGGCAAGTTCCTGACAAACTACCTCGGGCGGCTCATTTCCCTGCGCCATTTCGACATGCGCAACGAGACCTTCATCGTCAACGAGATGAAGGAGACGGCCTGCTACGTCAGCCTGGACTTCAAGACGGATCTTGAACGCTCCTGGAAGGGCACCAGGGGCGAGAAGACGAAGAAGCGCGATACCTATACTACTCTGGGAGGGGGCATCGTAAGGGATTACCTGCTGCCGGATTTCCATACGCGGATGCAAGGCGCGCTGCTTGACTACGATCCCAGCCGGCATGTCAAGGCGAGGGGGAAACTCGCTGCTGCCGGGGCGGGGGCGGGGGCGCGTGGTCTCGGATCGGCCCCGATTGATGACGAAGATGTGTTGACGTTGCGGAATGAGCGGTTTGCGGTGCCGGAACTGCTTTTCCATCCCGCTGATGTGGGTATGCCGCAGCCCGGTCTGGCGGATCTGGTGTGGCAGTCACTGCAGGAACTTCCCTTTGGTCTCTGGCCCGGCTTGTTGGCCAACATTGTCGTCGTGGGGGGGACTACGCAGTTTGAGGGCTTTATACAGCGCCTGCAGCGGGAGATTGTGCAGCGTGTTCCGGATGATTGCGTGGTGCGTGTGGCGAGGCCGGTTGATCCTGTCACGAGTACTTGGTATGGGGCGGCGCATCTGGCCAACCATGTCAACATTGACAAGATGGCTGTTACGAAGGCAGAGTATGAGGAGCTGGGGTCGACGCTGATAGCGAAGAATATGGCCGCGGGGTTATATGTCACTTGAGACGAGGGAGTTTTACCCGTGTCTTGTTGGGAATCTGAACCCCGAAACAATCGGAATGGAACTGGCCAGAGGGACAAGTTACTTACGACGAGCGTGTAGTCGATGCGATCATGTGGATGCCGTGCGTCGAGGCACACAGCAGGCTTCAATGGAGTCCTGCGCCCACAAAGAGGCTCATTCAGTACCTATGTCGGCCACGTTCATGCTCTCACTCACCAGGCATCTCTTCCTCTGCTCCTACAGCTCCGCGCCTCTAGAGAAATTATATGCCCAGCCATGACACATCGCTCAGGCAATGAAATCCCTGCCAACAATGGCCACGCGGCTCATGTTATGGCACATTGCGCGTAGTGAGCGCCAGAGTGGTATACAAAAGTGGTATATTTGGATCGCTATCTGATAAGAGGAGAAGGTCGTATCTCAAAGCAAGTGCGAAAGGCGCACGCGACCCTGAGGAAGGTCGCAATCAAATACATTTCAGCTCCAATCAGAGCCAGCGTCGAGTCCCCAAACCCAGCCATCTCTCAAATCAGCGGCCTGGTCACCGCATCTCGCATCCTCCTTCGGATCAGGTCAGCAGGAATACTGCTAGGAACAAGCTTCATCCGAGCCGGTTTTGGGTCCCTGCGGCGAAAATTAGAGAACGAAATATCGAAGAGCGTCTTCACCCCCGATGAGACTTACTGTCGGCCCAAACCCCTGCCTCGTGAAATACACCAATCGCACTATCCTGAAGTCAGTAGATAGTCAATTAAAAAAAAAAGTGGTGTAAGAACAGAGCTTACAAAGTCCGGAGAGGAGCCCTCATTATGAACAATACAGTATCCTGCGCAACATTTCTTGCACACCCGTTGCGTCTTCTTGATACATGTTTCGCACTGGCAGGCGTTGATTAGCTTCGCGTCTTCCTCTGGGGCCCGTGAGGACTGTGACTTACGTTTTTGCCACATTCCCAGCAGCTTTTGGAGACCCGACTCTAAAAGAAGAAGAAGAAGATCGTTAACCCAGAACTGAGGATTGAACAATACATGTTTCCCGCACCTTGATCTTGGGTGCGCCATCTTGCAGGTGAAGCATTTGTGCGAAATTCGCCACACCATCCTCTTCGTCTACTACGATAAAGTTGTTGAATGCAGAACCTTGTTCTTGACCGGGTAATGGGTGGCAAGTCTCACACCACCACTTATGGCAGCAGGCGCAGTAGCGCTCAATGAGACAGTCGCCGCAGCGTGGGACAAAGGACTGTCCAGGTTGCGATGGACAGGTCGCTGCACGGACCGAGGAGGCCATGATGGGAACAGGACTGAGGAGTGGGAGATCTAGAGGTGAGCATGACTCCTGTGTGATGAGGCCTTCGGGGGCCTTCCCACAGCCATCGCATCCACCGACCGCGTGGGTGGCTGCTGCTGGTGCGGTGTCGGCCATCATGGGTACCGGTGGATGCCCGAACACGGGAGACTTCGCATGTCGAGGACCTTGACAGATGATGGCATCGAAGGCGATGATTCCCTGGCACTTACTCATGCAGTTGATCCAGTCCTTTGAAATCGGCCGTGTACCAAGACGGCCCCGTTTACACCACCATTCATCACCCGCTTGTTCTGATGAAGCAGGTAATAATGCTTGCTCGCTTCTGCGGTATCCCGTGTTTGTTGAGGCTCTCGTCTTTTCCGAGCCAGCTTCCTTTGGTCCAAATACGTAGAGAGCTTTCAGCCTTGGTGAGCCCTCAGGCCGGTCTGGTCGACAGGCGTGCTGCAAAGCATCGCGGAACTTGGCCCAGTGAAGGTTCTTGACGTCGCGGAGGGACAAGATACGAACGTTGTACGAGGGATCATAGAGGATCTCATGGCACAAATCATATGTCACTGACAGTCCATCGAGGACTAGGGTTTGGACATCTCGGAGGATGTTTTGCCGACGAATGACACTCAATATGCATCTCAGCGGCCCAGATTCAACGCTGCTTTTTTGATCAGCGTCTAGTTCATTGTACTAGGTATTCGGACTTCGATTCACACTCACTCATCTTGAGTCAGGTTGTCATCTACTTGTGCATAGTGCCAGACATCTCTGCCACTGCCAATTGGGTTGTCATCGAAGTCTGCTACTCTCTGCACCCGCGTAAGATCGAGGTGACGAAATACACCTGGCGTGGTGCGGATGAGAGACCGGATACTTTTGCTCGTGGCAGAAAGTTGTAGGAGGCTGTGTATAGGTAGATGGGGTGTAATGTGGCGGAGGATGAGGGAGTTATGGAGGAGATCAAACAGAGATGTGGTGTTCTCAAACTCTGCGCGCGTATTATGACTGTCGACGGTAGCTTGGCCCATGTCAAGCTGTCAGGAGAGACGCCAGCAAGAATCGAGAAGAGTTGAAAGATGGTGCAGTGTAAGATGCGATGGCACTTTCAATTACATACAAAGTTTGGCAGGGAATGAATAACAAGGTCAATGGAGCAAGAAATATCGACCGTGTAAGATTTGGGAAAGATGTCAAGATGTGCAACACAGTCGAGAATATATTTGAGGGGAGAATAGAAAAACTGATTTGGCGACGGAGATGCGCTCAGGCAGGTATCTCGGTGTACTTGGGTTGCAACTTGTGTCGACGACCGGATGGGCCAATTATTCGTAGGGATTCAACGTCGTGTCTTGTAGTCACTCTGGTATGTGTAAGAGTACTCCGTATAACATTGTAAAGGGAAATAAAGATGCCGCGTAAGGTTATCAGTCGCCGGTCACACGGCACTCCACGAGCCGTCATGCAACCTTACCAGACCGGGGAAGGTGGGACAAAGACAATGCATTCGACGCTCAAAAGCGGCCAAACTGACAGATTGGCCGATTGAGTGAAACAGGGGCCAGGGTGATGCGTTCACTGATACCAGTTATGTACCTACAAAGAAGGTTAGGTACCTAGCAGGTACTGCCTGAGAATAATCCAACGTCTGTGTACCGGTGGACAAAGGTGTTGGTTCGAGGCCATGCAGCACCAAGGTGGGTGGCCACGATAATGTTGTGCTGTCCACGAATTCATTACATACATACTCCGTACATACATACATATCATGTGTATGTACGGAGTATGTACCTACCTATGCCTAGCATCATGCGAAAGCTCGTAGATAACGGAAGTGATGCTGCAGGGGTGGAAGTTGGAACAGGGGGGATGAAATGCCGGTGCCATGATATTACCTGCAGTCTGGGCGCGGACATTTTGATGGACGGATGGGGTATGATCGCATGACACGGAAGAACGTGTAATGGGGTGCTTTAGCTTACCTAGGTATCAGTTCAACACCATGGATAGATCGAACTCGGGGGCAAGCCAACGACTTGTAATCGGCCGAGTAGGGGCAAGGGTGCTTTGGGCTTTTCAAGTAATAGGTAGGTAGGTACATATGTACAGTACCTAAGTCATACCTAAGTGACCATGTAGATGGTATGTAGCTAGGAGTGCTCGCCGAAGGGAAGATGCGATTCTCAAGCCACACAACATGGGCACATCGGCACATGAGTATCTCTCCGGAGTTCTCGGCTTGCAAATCGTGATCAGGTGGCATCCATGATCCAACGGTGGTGAAATGGGATGTGGTTCTCCGTTTCCTCAAATGGAGGTGTTGCGTCCAGGCGAGGCGGACGTATCTATCGTGATTCGTAGGTACATATCGGGGATTCGGGGTGGGTTGGAACTTGGTTGAACAGGGACAACCGGGGACAACCAGGTGACGTAATGCCTTCGTTTCATGCTTCGGCGGTCCGGACTCCGGAGGCTCATGAATGCGGTACTTCGATCGTGGGCCAATCTTGCGGTAAAGTCATGCATGTACTTCTCATTATTAAGCTCCAACCCAATTGGCTGCAAGCCTGTCCGGACCGCCAAAGGGATGACGTGGTTGAAGCTTGGTGCCAGGGCGGCCAAAAGAGGGTTACCGCGTAAGTTGTAACTTGTAACGCGTTGTGTCTTTCCAGGATATCGCGTCTCTTCTGGCTTTCACCTTTATTTCCGCCCACCATTTTAGGCTCGGCTTTGCTGAGGAAGAGCCCAACTTCAACTTCCAAGAGGTCATTCAGCCTGACCCCGTGGCGGCTGCCTGGTCAGTCACAAATTGGAAGTGGCCAAACTTCCTCTCGCCTCTCACGAGTCACAATCACTGTGAGCATTGTCCCAAAGATGGCTGGCTCTGCCTTTCCCTTGATTGTTGAGCGATCCCGACCTGCGCCTTTGAGGCCGAGCCATGCCTGATAATGATCCGTAACTACGGAGTACCTAAGGCTACTTCCTACTTTGTATGGAGTACGGAGTTGGGCCCATTCGTGAGTTACTGCCTTTCCTTCTTGACAATCTTCTTCGTATTTTGTCCGTGGCTTCTCTTGTCACGCCTTATTACTTTCCACATACCGATATCAGTTAACCTACATAACGAGGATACACCCGACGACACCATCTCATGGGGCCGGTGCCTGGGTGGCAAGCTGCGTCATAACGCATTTGCATGCTCTTTCCAAAGGAGAAGAGGAAGAAAGTCTCACGACTCACAACTCACAAGAGAGATACAGAAACGCTATCCATACCTATTCGTTCGACAAGCGAGCGTAGGTAGCTTAATTGAGCTGTAGCCCGCAAGATCTGCCTAGATCAACAATCAAACATGCGATGCTTTCCATACGAATTACATGTTCCGTAATGCGGAAGGAATAGGCAGGGACAGATCGCTTGACAGCTGTGTTGCGTTGCATCGTTTACCGAGCAGACAGGGGAACATGCCGAGTTATGACTTCCCACGACTATTTCTCTTACTATATTCGGCGCACACCAGGCCTCAAGTTTCTATGATCTCTGCCTTATGTACGTCAAATTTTTGAAGTTGCTCACGACTTCCAAAAACAACATGAAGCTCGCCCCCTCGACTCTCGAGGCATCATGAGCCTACGCTACACCGTTTGAACCGTCTTCTCCGGGTGCATAGTCACGACTCATTGGACGCACCCGATACTGAGTCATGCTGTGTGATCATGGGACTTGGATTCTCTGTAAACACAGTTGTCTACCTCAATGTTTGCCGACAGAGCACGCCGGTCCCTTCCCTGAACCAGCTCTCTCCATCGGCATCTCGTCTACCTCCTTCTCTCTGGCTCACGCTAATATGCGAAAGAAGAAAAAGAACAGACGGCTTGGCGATCGAAAGGTAAACAAACTCATCACTTGGAACCCAATGGGAGACATCGCCCGCTCGTATGGGCAAATGCCACATTCTCGTTTACAAAGGCCCGACGGTGCTGAGTCAAGTCGGCTGTTCTGAGTGGCTGCCGGACCTCAAGTTTTAACTTTTCTACTGTCTCGATCCAGGCTGCAAGCAGTTGCCCATAGGAGAAGATTCAAGAGGGCTGAATAATCATACCTTTGCCATGCGTCAAAGTATATGAGCGGGGTGGAACATGTGTGATGGTCAATGAGTTTGGGAACTTGAGGAGAACGCTATAGCTGTCAAACGTGTAGACCACTGCTCGCGAAGCATTTCAGCCAAGTATTACAGGTATCGTAACGCTGACAGAGAATGGAAGGTCTCGTACCTAGTTCAGGCAGCAAAGAGCCTAAGCGCTGGATATCAGATGACAAAGGAGAGATGGACCAGAGTTCAGACAACAACAAAGTAGCTCAGCATCGGGACCAATGTAGCAAAGAAGAGAAGTGTCAGCTGCTCGTGTGGCTATGAACCTAGAGCTAGAGGAAATTACATCGCTGATTCTCGGACAAGAGATCGCCTCTGTCGAAGGTCATTACGCTTCAAAGAGTGCAGGCTTTCCAAGGTTGAAGGACTCAGAGCAAGTACCAGAAACCTCTAGAGATCCTTAGGGAGCCAAGTCTATCACTGCATTTGCGTTTCGAATGGAAGCCATTCCCGTTCCAATCCATTGTAAGTTGTCAGGCATGAGTACTTGTTGCGTAGGCTTTCTATTTTCCACGCTGAACTTTGTGATCACTGATCTGAAATGTTGTTTTCTGTGTTTTAACGCTGTTAGTCTGTAAGGCCTTTATGATTCATCTCGTAGAGCCAGACGCTTGACGACAGCTCGAACTGTCTCCCGAGTCCTTCTCCTCCTTTATGCTCCCATTCGTTGTACGATCCACGGAGTAAACGTTCGTCCAATTTGAAAGTCCATACAAAACGCACGAAAGAGTAAGTACAGAGTTCTGTGATGTATCATGTAACATGTGCTGGATCCGGCCCGTACGTGAACGGTGAGCCTTTCGCTGTTCGGGATTTAACTATTTACCCCGGGAATCTGCCTAAAGTAAACGTGCTACAAACAAAGACGTTGCGGAACTTGGAACGGATGGCAACGTGATACTCGAGCGGGCTGGAGTCTCTTGAGAAATAAATTCCGCTAGAAACACGGCACAATTATCGATATAAAACTCGCGCATACATATCACGCACCATCTGGCTTATGAATATGCCGATTAAACTCAGGCATCAAACACATAGATTCCCAACCTACACTTCCGCTTTCACCTCAAACGGTTCCAAATAGCAAAAGTCGTTCACGGTCCAACTAGTCTACACACACAATATGAAGTTCAGCACCGTCCTCGGCACCTTTTCCCTTTCTATCCTCAAGGCACTCCATGCCTATGCCAGCTCGCTGCCCACTTGAACTCGACTCTCAGTCGGTGGAAGGGCGAGGAAACCCTGAATACTGCTGTGTGACGACGTAAGTTCTTAGCTGCTTTCCTTCGCGTTGGCATGTATCACCTTATGAATGAATGGCGTCAACAGAGCGTTGCCCGAAGCAGCTCTGTACATCTTGTCTACCTAACTGGCTTACACTACATGACCACATTGACAACATTGAACAGAGTCGTTAATACCCAGAGACGATCTAAATTTGTTGCCTAGCCCCGCTACTGGGCTCATTGCAGTCCTCGAGAGCTCTGACAATTGCACGATGCTCGCCCCTTCAAACTGCCTAGGCTGCGCAGGGTGAAAGTTCGAGATTTCGGGTTGTACCGCAGCCAAATCCGGGAGTCCAAGCCGCTGCTGCCTTCGTGGAGGCTGCGAGTGTTTGCCTGCCAGTAGGTTAGGGGGAGGGGAATTACATGTTCATGCGATGCCATGGTTGGACTATGTAGACGAGGGATTACACTGGTATGGTTTTTGGAAGTTAGAACAACGTCAACAACCTTGGTGATGAATGGTCACTTAGTACGTACGTGGTTGGGAGTTTGGAAGGCAGTTGCCAGTGTGTCCGGGCCGAAGCCCGTTGATGAACATTGAAAGGACATGTGGTCACTGGTGACTGTGGCCCATGGACAAGGGTCGGAACTTGGAAGAAGTCGGAAATCTGCGGCGAGTCGGCGACTGGTCTTATTAGTCTGCACAGGCGTGAGAACGAAGGGATGTACACGTCACGGTATAGGACCTATAGGTACATAACTTCTGGAAGGCGGGACCCGTTTCTGGAACGTGAGGAAATGTACACTGCAAGTATCTGATACATGTGGTACATGTATATACATTCTCTGCACGGAATCACTATGGCCGCGTTGTCCTGCATTTGGAATGGCGATCCCATCCCATCCCATCCAGACTCAGGACATTACGGACATTATCAATTTGTCATTGTACGTACAAATCCGTATCGCCAGGTGGAAACCCGCGGCGGCAAGGCAACCTCGTTCAACACGTTCATCCCCATCGTCTCCATCTTTTCCATCGAACCTCTGGTCCGCAACTCCGCACTTCACACTCCGCCCTTTCTGCAGCTTCGCGGGGCAACACGGTACCTACACGCCGAGGGAGGGAGGAAAAGCAAAAACAAAAACACGATAAACTCGACGCATCAGAGTAAAGTGGGAATCATGCTGCCAGCGGTCGCGCTCTGGCTGCGAGCCCGACTGTTTTGAAGAAAGCCCCCTGTATGTGTGCGTGCGTGTCTATCATCATCTAGGTATGGTCGCATGCGAGGCCTCTCAAGTGCTGATTATCATCGCCATCTGACGCACGACACGACAACACCACCGCACACGACAACTTCTGACCTCACAGTTACAACCTAGACTGACTGAAGATTTCCATCCAAATCACCAGCCATGTCGTCCAATCCGTTTCGCAAAAAGACACCAGCCACCTTGGATACTTCTCGCACCAGCTCCAAGTCTAGCATGCGCTGTGACGACCCCGGTGCATCTGGTGACAGCAAGGACAACAAGAACAACAAGAACGACAAGGAAAACAAGCCCGTCAGGCGGGTGCGCGTGCTCTCGCCGCCACCATTATCGCCCGATGCTTCCGTATGGAGTCTTGACGGCGCTCAGCCGCCCGGAAGCCATTCTGACGACACCTTGCGCTTCTCCGACCTTGATCCCGCGTCTGATCCCTTCGGCGGTACATCCTCTACAGACGAGAGCGACCGCGACCGCGACGGCACCATGACTCAGAGTTATCATCTCGTACAGGAAAAAGCCGCAGTTGTCACGACACCTGCAAATCCCTTCAGCAAGCCTTCTTCGCATGTCCAAGGGCCGGGAGACTTGCACACAGAGAGGAGAGAAGAGGGCGAGGTGCTCAAGGCTGCCGCTGCGGGGAAGAAGGCGCTCAATGTGGACGCTTTCAGGAGCCTACTCATGACAGGTCGCGTTGACGATGAACAGCATCGTGAGCCCACAGCCAAGCAGACGTCATCAACAGTCCAGCCTGTGTCACCATTGAATGCGACGGCCAATATCGCCAACAACCTCGATGACGACAGCTCCGTCAGCTCTACTTCCGAGAGTCTAGTGGAGCAAGGCGAGGAGCAGGCGGTGTCGAGCTTGACATCACCACAAGATCCCCCCAAGGAGAGGAAACTCGCGCTCCGTCCACCGCCTCCGAGCTCTCGACACGGTAAATCACTTAAACAGCACGAGCCGGATCCTGGAACGCGGCTAGACGAAGAGAATGCTTCCCAAGGGGCCGTCAGTGCAAGGCCGCAGGCCGTGTCACCACTGCGAGGCAGCCTGGACGACGATATACAACCTTTTGTCACGTATCGTGAACTCGATACCGTCTCCACGGAGACAGAGGTGAACGAGGCTTCACAACCGCAAGCCGACTCCACCGCGCGTCGACAAAACACAACCAAGAAGCCAGCTCCTGCGCCGCCTCCCCCTCCCCGACGAGGCCATTCACGATCCGACACCAAAGTACCACCACCAGCTCACTCCCCGAGCTGTGCTCACCGACCTTCTTCAGCAGCAGCAGCAGGCGACCCAGCCTCTCGCCCCGAGACCACCAAACCAAGCGGCCCTGTCCCTACACCACCCCCCTCACGAAGACCTCACACCGCATCCAGACAAACAAGCCAGCTCTCCGCCTCCGCCCCGGGCGGCGTCTCATCACCCACTTCCGCCCGCGGTGACCACGCTGAGCCGGCATCCTCCTCCCCCTGGCCGGATCTCTCAGCCGAGAACCACCACAGTAGTAAATCCTCCGCAGCACCGCCTCCTCCACCGGCACGCCAGTCGTCTACCCGCCGGCCTTCTAGCCTCCATAGCACGACGGAGGGACAGCCCCGGCGGGTATCTTCTGCCTCGGAGAGTCGCTTGCGGGATGGGCCTGGTGTTCTTGTGCCGCCGCCTCTGCCGCCGCCGCGGAATCGTAGTGGGAGTGGGCATGGGCATGGTGCGAAACGGGCTTCTGGGGTGGCTTCTCCGGTTGAGGGTCCTGGCTTGGGGACGGGGACGGGGACGGGGAAGGAAAACGGGAAAGGAGCTGATATTTTGGCGGATTTGGATGCGTTGCAGAGGGAGGTGGATGCTTTGAGGGGGACGATGAATTGAGGGTATGGTGGGGGGTGAAGGGGAAGGGGGTGTTGTAGGTTCTTCTTCCTTCTTCCTTGGCATTCGTACACATACACACACACACACACACACACATAAGATACAGGTATAACAATATGTTCAGATCTACATATGAGCTTACGTTAAGTATCGAATACACGTTCCATCGTGGTGGTTCCCGTGCTCTTATCAAGTGCCTTATTTCTTTGCTTCGATGGAGAGATGCAGCAAACGGGAGGCAGCCCGGTGATGTGGGTTCCGGGGGTTTTGGTTTCAGGAGCTGGGGGCGTCCAAGTCCAGGAGTCTCTCTAAGGAGACTTGTTGGCGGTGACATTGTGCTGGTAGACGCGGAGAAGTGCAAAATGATATGTGGCACATTGAAGCGTTAAATCCGTTGAACGTGAATGATGAAGAGTAGGATGCTTCACGTTTGTGTAATATGCGGAATTGCAACTGGTGCAATGGAAAAGGTGGCCATGCATCTATCGTTGGCCATGGAATATGAGATATGACATTGTGAAATGTGAAATGAGAAGTGAGATGAAATGTCAGATGTGAAATGGAATGTCAGTGAAATGTCAAATGAAACACAAATCTTTAGTAACCGCACGTAAATTCGACACTGCCTGTCAAACTCGATATCCCGTCCTGCATTCACTCCTTTCCAGGCTGACATCTCATAGGCATCGTGACACGCCAATGGCCCATCATTCACAGTCCTGGGCAAAAGAAACCTGGCTGTCAGTACCTGTCTGTGCCTTGTCACATCACGACCATGCATGCATCTTAATGTTCAACAAGATGAGATAGAATGTGTTTATTTCCGCTACGCTCAGACTACTACTGTTCACCTCATCAGCGCATTGCCCAACAGAACGAGCGGCCGCATGTGCCACCACTCATTCCATCGAGCAACCGCTGATCCGAAAGCTGCCCAGCTAGCCCCAGCGTTCCATCTCAAAAAAAAACCTTTTTTCTTTCTTTTCTTCTTTTTTTCTGATTTTTTTTATTCTTTTTCCATCTTTTTCCATCATGTGATTTTGAAGCCTTTGCTGGCCCCCAACCGTCTTCTCAGACTCGGTGTAGGTTCGCCCTCGCACCAAATGGGGCGTCGCAAGAGAATCGTCATGCCAGCTACATCATCTGAGCGATGTTCATGATAGCAGCTCTTCCACCAGTCAATCGAGACCGAGTCTCTCGTCCCCTTTCCTCCTGCTGAAAGTACTGGCCTCGAGAACTGACCCAGTACTACCTACCCCGCTCGTAAACCTAACGTCATAAGTGGTATCATGCCGCCTCCCTCCATCTGTCGTCCTGTTTTCCCTATCATCCTCATGCATATTACAAGTTGCGGGATTTTCGCTTCCAGCTCCTTGACAAACAAATAGACGAGGAGACAAAACAAAATGAAAGATATCCACAGTGCCAACCTGATACGCCTCTTCGCCACGCCTCTTCACCCAGCTCTTGTAGCCAACACCAGTGCAATGCATATCGCGACGCCAGCGACTTTGCCCCAGCCGTGATTTTCCTGCCCTTGGCATATAATTGTATATCTGTGCTCACATTCAAAGTCGTCTTCGTCCTTTCGTATAGTGCACAGGCCCGTAGTTCTTCTGGCATGATTTGTTCCACAAACCCCAACAAAGGAATAATGCCACAGGCCAGACGGGGAGGGGCAAGATAAAACCACGGCTGTGCCGACGCAAAATCATAGTCGTGAAAGAAGAAAAAAAGTGAGAGAAACGATGGTATTCTCAGAATGCTGTTCTTTCTCCCTGAGTGCGCTGGCAAGAAAAAAACGGCCAAGGGAAACGCTGGAGGAAAGGAGATGTGGTGTAGGCGTAAAGTCTGACAAAAGGCGAAGTCAGCTGCGTAAAAAAAGCAAATCAAGTCCGGTTCGCCGTGTTCGCCCATTCGCCCCCACCCCCCAAAGTGCGTGAATATGTACAATCCAACAGGTAAATGAAAAAGATGATACAACTCCGTTGCTGTGCACATCTCTCGATCCAGTCCTCTTCTTCCTTCAAGTAGAAGAAGAGGTCGGAGCGAGTCAAAGTTGCTCCAGCCGTCGCCAAACCCGAGGCTCAACTGGCCTCGATCTTCCAAAGTCACCTCACCCAGCCTCTGCCACGCTTGCTTCCTGTATGTTCGGGAGACAAGCTATGATTGGGCCTCGCGAGGTTGGCCCCGACTTCGACTGGCGTTGCCACCGCCGCCGCCACCACCACCACCAGGACCTCCGCGACCTCGATAGCCACGGCCGCGACCGCGACCTCTGCCGCCATTGTACATGTTGTGGCCGCCATTCTGACTCTGCCAGTTCCCATTTCCGTATTGCCCCGCAGGCATGGGCTGTTGCTGAGGATGTCCTCCCATTTGGGGTTGCTGAGCATTGTTGGGGAGGATTGAGATGGGTCGAGGAATGGAGTCGGGATTCTCGTACACGTAGAGGCTCTTATCAATGCTCGAAGGAATGGGCTGGATTTCAGTGCCCAAGTCTCGTTCTATGTTGTACAGGTTGAAACGGTCGTCCCAATTGATAAGGTTGATAGCCAGACCAAGATGACCGTAGCGACCAGATCGACCAATGCGATGCAGATATGTTTCAGCGTTCTTGGGAAAGTCAAAGTTGATGACAACATTGACAGCCTGAATGTCTATACCGCGGGTCAAGAGATCGGAGCACACAAGGTTTCGACAAACTCCGTTACGGAAATCGTGGAAGACGCGGTTACGAGCCTGTTGCTGCATTCTGGCGTGGCTGTAGAAACAGCTATACCCAAGCTCGGTGATCTTCTTGGCAAGGAGCTCAACTCGGTTGGTTGAGTTACAGAAGATGATGGATTGGTTGATTTGCAGCTTCGAGAATAGTGTGTTCAGGCAATGGACCTTTTGCTTCTCCTCAACAAAAGCGTAGTATTGCGTAATGCCACGAAGAGTGAGTTCGTCCATGAGATTAATCTCGTAAGGGGACGCCATGTTCCTGTCGGAGAAATCCTTGACTGACAGTGGGAACGTAGCGGAGAACAGCATGACCTGGCGATCTTTGGGATGGAACTGAAGGAGCTGTTCTATCACAGGCGTAAACTCGATCGACAAAAGCTTGTCGGCCTCATCCATGATGAACATGGGGCATTCGGTCAAATCGGCGACGCTCTTTCCGGCGAGATCGAGGATTCGACCAGGTGTTCCAACGACGATGTGTACAGACTCTTGCAGACGCATAATGTCGTCGCGCAAACCGGTTCCGCCGGTCGTGACCATGACGTTTATGCCAAGATGCTTTCCGAGAGTCTTGCAAACTTGCGAGGTCTGCATCGCAAGCTCGCGCGTGGGGACCAGAATTAGACATTGGATTTTGGACACCTTTGGGTTGATGCGCTCCAGAACGGGAATGACAAAGGCAGCCGTCTTGCCTGTCCCGTTTTTGGCTCTAGCCAAGATGTCCCGTCCAGTCAGAGCAACAGGAATAGCTTCTTCCTGGATCGGCGAGGGCTTTTCGAACCCAGCTTCGAAAATGCCCATGAGTAAGTCTCGTTTTAACGCAAAATCTTCGAACTCCAAGCCTTTCGTTCTCGTCACGTCCTATCAGAAGCAAAGAGGAACAGGTCCGTGTTAGTCCACGTGTAGCTAGCTGGTTCTCCTACGCTCGTTCAGCATCTGCATACCTCTGTTTGTTGTCTGCTGTCCTTAGCGGGAAGCTTCAGGTTCTTTTTCCAGTCTTCGTTCTGTGACGGTGCGGCATCGCTGAAGATCATAAAGCGCAAACGTCAGCAAAGAAAGAGCATGTTGCAAGATGTGAAGGCAGATAGATGAAGCTTCATTCTTTCATGCCATTCATTGTCAAGTTCTGGGCTTCTTCATCTTCCCCGTTTTCCTTTTCGAAAAGGGAAAGATAACGCGAGCTGGGACCTTCTATGCAGAAAGGAAACTGCCTGCATGAGAATACGGACCTTAGCTGTGTGTTTTGCAGCTTATCTATCAAGTGGTCGGCCATTTTGCAGTATCACGGTCGCGTCCGTCGAGGGACCACGAGTCGCCAAGGGCTATGAAAAAACGTCCGACTGGTTATCGTGCAAGGCTGTCACAAGACGAGCTTGCAAGCTGGCCTCGTGGCTGACAGAGTTGTTGTGGTGCAGCTGATCAAGGTCGAGCCGACCAGATAAGGAGGACGGATGGACCGAGCGGGTTAGGCGAGTCGTGAGAGAGGGGTTTGTGAAAATAGAATGAGATAGAAGGGAGGTACGACCCGTCTGTCGAATGCTGCTGCCGTTGTTTGTTTGACCGCGATGTTGGAGTCTTGCTGTTGTCCAGGCTATTGAATGGAGGATTTCATGTCAGATGCAAAAGATCTTATTTCTTGCGTGTGGGGAAGCAGACTCGTGGTGTGGTGATGAAAGTGCGAAGGTGTGGTGAAGCGTGAAGATTCGATCTAGTTCAGCACAAACCAGCCGAGCGTTTGATGATGGTGCGACCCGTTGCAGCTGCCATTTGCTATTGTAGTCACGTGACTGCGGGGTCGCTAACAGTCTTTGGGAGTCGTGGACCGGCTTGGTACATAGGTACATAAAACGGAGGTTTCCGACGGCGTGGGACTCCCCCCCACTTTTTCAATTCAATCTTGGTTAGGTAGGTAGGGTTAGTGGTTAGGTACCTAGGTACCTACCTAGGTAGGTATGTAGTGTTATGTAGTGGTTAGTGGTTAGAATTAAGTGTTAAGGTTAGGATTAGGTGTTAGCTAATAATGGAATTTGCAATGGATTGGGAGTCCCACGTCATATAGGTACATAGCACCTCGAAACTATATTTCGGTGAGTTTAGTACAGAGTACTTACTACTGTTGCATGCTTTACTACATACAAATAGGTAGGTATTTGCAGAGTATGTACATATGTTGATAACTTGTTTACACATTCGTATACTCTCGTCATGTCTATGCCACATCGGAGAACATGTTTTTGTATGAAGTCGAGAAATAAAGACATAAGAAAAGATCAACAAGCTTAAAGGAAAAAACAAGAACAATCGTAATCCAAAAACTGCAGGTGAAATCGCAATGTCATGAACAGCTGCTGTTCTCATCATCCCATAACAAAAGGTCGCGTTGCGCAGAGGTTTGTTCACAGACGCTTTGCAGTCTCATGCCCATGGCCTGGGCAAATCTGAGAAATTGCCTCGTACTCAAATCCAGCATGCTCAGAGCTTTGCTAGACGCTCTACAATTTCATGCCCATAACCTGTGCGACCTTTAACGACTGCCTCATACTCAGATCCAGCATGATTTCCTCGCTACCACCCGGAATAGCATAGGCCCTCACATCTCTATACAAGCGCTCGACCTTGCCACCCTGCCCCCCGCGCGAGTACGACAGACCACCAAAGATCTGCGAAGCTTCGCGCGCACAAAACTCAAAGGTAAGGGTAGACTGGGCCTTGAGACCAGCGATAGGCCCACCGAGACGAAGCATAGCCTCATGCTCGCCCATCTTCTGGCATTGGAAAATCATACTCTCGAGCCAGTTGTAGGAAGCTTCGATCTGACGAGCCATGTGGGCGAGCTTCATGCGAATGACGGGATGCTCAATGAGCTTCTTGCCAAAAGTACGGCGCTTGTTGGCGTACTTTACAGATTCCTCGTAGCACACACGAGAGAAGCGCAGACACTGGATGATGATGCCGATCCGCTCGTGGTTGAAGTTGGTCATGATGACGCCGAAACCCTTGTCCTTCTTGCCCAGAAGGTTTTCCACGGGTACCTTGACGTCCTCAAAAGTGATGTAGGTCGTTCCGGAGGACCACACCCCCTGGCAGTCCATGCGGCGGGTGCTGACACCGGGCCCACGCTCAATGAGTAGCAGACTTACGCCGTTCATGCCTTCGCCGCCAGTTCGCACGGCGGTGGTGAAATAGTCTGACCAGATACCGTTGGTGATCCACTTCTTCTCTCCGTTGACTATGAAGTGCTTGCCGTCCTCGCTCAGCTTGGCCTCGCATGTCAGGTTGGCGACATCACTGCCGGCGTCGGGCTCGGTGATGGCCAAGCAGATGCGCTTGTCACCGGCCAAGATGCCGGGCATGACGCGATCTTTGAGTGCCTTGGAGCCGAATTTCATGACGGGGGGACAGCCAATACCGAAACCTCCAATCAGATTCCAGACGAAGCCGCCCGAGCCGGCGCGGGATAGCTCATCCGTCAGAAGCATCTCGTGGAAGAGATCCCAGCTCTCGGCGGGAACGCACTTGACGCCAGCGGGCACGTACTCGGTGGGATAGTGGACGCCCAAGAGACCGGCGAGATATCCGCGGCGGCCCATCTCCTTGTAGATTTCCTCGGGCACGCGCTTGGCCTCGTCCCACTCAGTGACGTTGGGTTCAATCTCATTCTCCATCCACTCGCGCACCTCGGCACGGAGAGCAGCGTGCGTCTCGTTGAAGTAGGGCGAGTGATTGCCCTGATACCATGAGGGGTCGGCAAATGGAATCATTGATCCAAATGGCTCAAGAGCCTCTTCTTGCTCATGGCTCGCGCCTGATGGAGCCTTCTTCTTGGGGGGCGAGGCGGCAGCGGGCTTGGATTCGGCTTTGGGCTTGGCTTCAGCCTTGGGCTTCGTGTCCAGCGAGCCGACCTGCAGCTTGCCTTTGTATTTTTTCAAGATACCCTCATTGTGATATTTCCAGAATATCTTGGAGGCGTCCTTGCCAGCAACACGGGCGAGGATCTTTTTGCCACCTAAAAAAACGATCAAAGTCAGTATTCCAGAGCCTTGACGAGGGCAGAGCGCGACCAGATATGGCAAAGGGGAGACATACCAGGGTGCTCTTCCTGGAAGTTTGTGATATCGTACACATCGCCATCGACGATGATGTACATGTCATCGCCCTTGTTATGCGACGCGACGTCGCTTGTTGTGAACGTCTTTGACATGATGGCTGGCTGTATTGATGTCGTATCGGTGTTGATTTCGATACGTGGTGAGACTTGTAGGTGCAAAGGGGTGATAATGGCAAGCGTGGAGTGAAGGAGAAGTAGAAAAGAGAAGGCCCAAGAGGCAAACCTAGGAGCTGACGGTTGACGAGGCGCGAATAGGCTTTGACTTTAGCATCTCGGCACAGCACAGCAATCACATGCCTCCGGAGTCCGAACTCGTCAAGGCCCAAGGGCACTGACACTCAAACACGGAGCTAACAACCACCCCGGAGCGGGATTTTGTGGGGGAGGCGATGCTCTGCACAGATATTTGGCTGCGCATGATCTGTCTTCCCGTTGCCACCGTCATAGTTTGTGGCGGTTTGTGGCCTAGCAAATGGCATGTGAAGACGCTCGGTTCATCAGGAGCTGCTGCATAACAAATTGCTCCGTAGCGACTTGCTGGCCTGGGCCCTGGAGTCTGGGGAAGGGGCGCTGTGGGGCCGAGGCAATTGCTGTTTCCTTCCAACTTCCAAGCGACGCCAAGTTCTCGCGGCTATAGACGGGTCACGAGGCCATCCATCCCCACGCCTCGTGCCTCACGCTTCCGCTTCATGATTTACGCTCTTCCACGTCCGGCAAGTATCCCGGGCTAAGCTGCGTAAGCGCTCTCTGTGCACAGCCTCTTGATTTCATGGGCTGTCACTGATGATGACACTCGGCTCACCATTGCTCTGGGGCCATCGCGCGTTGGAGACAAGGGGTCGAAGGCTGTTGCCGTCTCATACTCGAATAACGCCAATGCTGCATAGCAAGCGCACTCGTTGAAGTTCATGTCAAACATTCCGTAAAATAGAAGAAAACACCTTGCCAGGTGCCCTAAACGCCTAGATAATGGCATACCGGCTTCCACACATTGTACAAGTTCCGCCAAATCCCTGATAGCAAAGCGTCACTGCGCCATGCCAGATTCCCAATATACATACATGCATACTCCCCCCCCCCCAAGAAACCTCCAATTACCACGCCGTGGAAATTTTCAGTAACCAAAAAAAAAATCCTTCTCTTTAAGCCGTCCCCCTAGGCTTTGCCTTTTGAGCAGCCTTTTCCTTCTTGTCCTGTTTCAGCTTCTTCTTCTTCTCCTCATTTTTCTCATCCAACTTGCGCTTATGCGCCGCCTTCTCAGCCTCTGTCTTGGGCAACGGTTTGAAGAAGCCCTCCAGTCGAGCCTGTTGCGAAGACTTAAGGTTCTTCTCCAGCCGGGCGCCGGCGCCGCGGACTCTGTCCTCGGAAAATCCCTTCTCCGTGACGAGGAACTGAACGAGACCCTCCATATCGGGCTTTTCCCATTTGAAGTCGCAGAGCGGGTCATCTGCCTTGCGGACATCTGGTTCGAAGAATAGGGCGCGCGCGTCCTTGTAGGGCCAGTCTTCCGGGAGAGTGTACTTCTTCTTCGAGTCCTGCTCGATCGCTTCGACTACTTTTTCGAGGGAGCCGTGTTCGCGGATCAGCTTGAGCGCTGTCGTGGGCCCGACTTTGGGAACGGGGTCAAGGTAATCGCAGCCGAGGAGGATACATAAATCGACAAACTAGTGTAGTTCAAACCCCCCATTAGTATACCGAGTTCTCGTTTTACACACCACATTCGTCGGCCGTTCTCACCTGTGGTCTCTCCATGTTCAAGCCCTCGAGAACTTTGTCAAGCCGAATCTCTTGAATGGGCTCTTTCCGCTGTTCACTAAAAGTGAGATGTCGCAGCAGAATTGGCGTGTTGAAACACAGCGTGTCCATGTCCTCGCTAGCCGCGGCATACACCTTCCCAGCCATGGCCAGTTCTGCACACTGCGCCTCCGCCTCGGTCGGCGCAACGATGTAAGGAACACCCATGAGCTTCAGCAACCGCTGACACTCAGCATTGTGCTCGCGAGTAACCCGCACGGTTCGTCTCGAAAATTTCTCCACATCCTCAGCCGTACCTGTCTCCTTGGCTTCTTCCAATCCCTCGGTAGCCTCCTGCTTGCGCTGGAAACGTTTCGCCAGCTCGCCGGATTTGAGCTTTGGCGGAGCGCCGTCGAATACATAGAGGGGTTTGATGCCATTGTCCACCATTCGTAGTGTGCGGTAGAACATACCCATCAGATGGGAAGTTGTTTCTCCACTGTCGTTCATCAGTTGCTGGCCATCGGAGCGCACGGCGATGAGGAAGCTGTATATGCTCATGGAAGCATCCTGCAACAGAAAAGTTACTGTTAGTGCATAATTACAGCCAGGACACGGAAAGTGGCTAGTACAGGCTAGACATACGATGGCGACTTTGCGACCAAAGTGGTTCTTGATCTCTCCCTCCTTGATCGCATCGGGGGCCTCGTCCTTGATGATCTGGAACAATTGTTTGATACCCATGATTGCGCTGCGGAGGCAGTGCTTTTATTCCGTATAGAAGCCGGGTTCTGGCGGCAGTCGTAGGTGGTCGGGATTGGGAAAGTTCGTCTCTGGGTGGCCAAGAAGAACGAAGAGGCGCGAAGCTCTATAGCTCCAGAAATCCGCGCGAGTTCATGACGCGTCTGCAGGGCCTATCCAAGGTGCCACCGTATGCCTGCCGTATGTACCGCGGCATAACCATGGAATCATCACCAATCGTAACTTGTGAGCTTCCACGATGACTTTTCTCAGTTCTGTATTTAAGGTCAGCATTTCTCCCATTTTGAGCACGATATGGTCCGGCTTTATTCTACCTCCCAAGTGCGCGAAAGCAACACACTACAAGCGCAGGGCCATGCTCTCTGCCTCACCAGATGCGCCGCTTTCTCTTCTCCCCCGTGCACGCCTTTTCTGACAATTCGTTAAAAGTGGTTTTTATAGCTGTTCGACCCCCTCACCGGTTTTTCCGCGATGCCCTGAAGCGTCAATCAGCACTTATGAGGCAGTAGAAACGAGGCAGTGTGTTGCGTCGGATCTGGACACCTTGCTGCTCTTGGAACACCCAATCTTCTGGCTGAGATTGCGATGAAAGACGAAAAGCCCTGAGGGCTCTGAATTGGAATCAGCCAGTTATTTGTTGCACAGGATAGCTGAAGGTCAGCCGGTGTATTTCAGTCACTCATTTGCCCTTTGCATTGTGCTTCTCCGGATCGTCGCACTCGAGCTCGTAGCTTGGCGAACTGATCTCGAAGGGGCTTCTTCCTTGTGAGTACTGTTGCTCCAAAGCGCAAGTATGGCCACTGCTATACGCAAAAGGTCTATGAGGCCCCTGATGTACTGGGTGAATCCAGGCATTATCGGGGCTCACTGAATAAGCCTGACATTAGTTGGGGAGCAATTTCCACGCGAGTTGCATCTAATTTCTATGAAGAGGTGTGCAGACTCGCCGTTGCTGTTTACTGTGATGGGATCTTCAGAGATAGAAAGGCGGCCCTTTCTCCGGCCATGTCACCTAGAAACCCACGCGCTCATCGATCGTCCCCGCTTACATATCGGAGAGTTAGCTGCTTTCACGGAAACAAACACCAGAAGACACGGGGACCAAGAGCCCTCCGCAAGCGTCCTCAAATAATAGAATGCGTGGAGTTATATTGAGCTTGGCTTGTCCACCATGTTCAAAGCAGATTCTTATCTTGGACAATATGCAAACGAGCAAGCCATACCGCATCACAAGCATCTTAGAAATAGGAACTCCGAGATGAGCGCCCAATCACACGAATGGCGCCGCCCTACTTGGGCCATGCGTGGCGTCAACAAGTGTCCGAGGCGACGCCAAACTCGAGGCAATAATCTCGACTCCCACATCTCCTGGCACCAAAGGGTCTCCCACGCTTCGGGATACAAGCACTCAGATATCATTCACAGCAGGCCAAGAGGACGATCGAAGATCTCTTTGGACGTAGTGATATGAGTCAGTTTGTTGCTACTCGTATCGGGAGAACACCTGAGTCGCGCCAAATCTCATCCCCTCTTTCCGGCTAGGTCGTCGTCAATTCGTCTTCGACCCGCGATTCCCCCAGCAACAAGTCCGCCTGCGGAGCTTACAAGAGGCCAAACTAAGGAGGTCGGGAGACTTTGGAGCGAGAACAAGCTTCTTTGAAACCTCCAGGCAACAAGCGGATATCTGAGCCGCTCGTCAACTGTACAGGATCCCGCCGAGCTCAAAAGAAGCGACAGCAATACGCCAAGCGTCGACACGTCCTCTGAGAACGGAAGAAAGCCAAGGCAGATCATAGACGAGCCAAGATGATGGAAAGGTACAAACAAAATCTCAACGAAACAATACGACGATGCAACGAAATAATAGCTCGAAAAGACGCGACATTCGAACAAAAAGAAGACGCGAAGCGGCAATTGAGAGAAATTCATTTAGACGAGGGAGTCCGTAGATATTACGAAAATCGCCAGAACGCTTCTAGAAGCTAGAATTTCTAGGGAAGACTTGAAGCACCGTCGCCCGAACACGTCGGGTCCGTATTCAGGTCCCGCTCAGCGCCGTAACGGTCTCTTTCGTCGGCAACTTCCGGGAGAGAGGATAGACTGACATCGATCAAAGCCACAGAGACATCGCTGCCGACTATCGAACACGTGAGGCTAGGGAAAGGCCAATAAAAATGAAGGCCCGAACTGGACAGTGGCGTCCATTGGGGCCATGACAAGTTGAAATCGACTGCTTAAAGCCTTAAAAGGTAGGTACCTCTATCGGCTATCGCAACGTGGGGAGACAGGTAAAGCAACCTCCGTGCGATAGCGTTGATCACGCAAAACTCATGTATCTATTGAAGAGGTCGACCCCCTTTTTTGGAAATTCCTTCATCCATCTGGTTGCTTCTACATATTCAGGTAGCCACTCCTTCTGTCCTAGAGAATACACTCATCCTATGGAAGCCATGGAGCAGAGTGAGCTCCCCAGCTTCTCTGCTACGTGTCGACATGTCATCTGCCCGTAGAGCAAAGTGATCATGAAGCACGACATGTCATCATGACATTGATGCCTTCATCATACACTGAACGGTGAAGATATGCCGAAAGAAATGACAGAAATGACGGGAGAGGCAAGAATTGTTGGCCGTTCGGGAATGGTACGAAACGAGGGGTAAACCTGGCTGCGATTGTGTAGGGCGCCAACGCTGGTCCCATGTTTCCGGGCGCATGATACAGGTGGGAACTGTCACACACAGAGAGGCCCTACCCCGTAAGATTCTAACAAAGTATAGAATGGACACCTGGTGTGCTGCGACAGTACTTGCTTGTGAATCCTCGGACCTCAACAAGGCCACGGGAGCAATGCATGGCGTCAACAAGTGTCCGAGGCGACGCTAACTCGAGGCAATAATCTCGACTCTCACATCTCCTGGCACCAAAGAGTCTTCCTCGTTCCAGGATATAAGCCCTCAGATATCATCCATAGCGGGTCAAGAGGACGAGTATATTCGTTGCTACTCATATCGGGATAACACCTGAGTCGCGCTGAATTTCATACTCTCTTTCCACCGTCCGGCTAGGTCGTCGTCAATTCGTCTTCGACCCGCGATTCGCCCAGCAACAAGTCCGTCCGCGGAGCTTCCGAGAGGTCAAACGATTGGGAGACTTTGGGAGGAGAACCGGCTTCTTTGAAACTGCCAGGAAACAAGCGGATATTTGTGCCTCTCGACAACTGCACGGGATCCCTCAAAGCTCAAAAGAAGCGACAGAAATACGCCGAAGCGTCGACACGTTCTCGGATCTCGGAGAACGGAAAAGGCCATGTCAGAGCGTAGACAGACCAAGGCGATGTATAGACGTCAGCTGGAAGAAAGAGAATCAGCACAGCGAGAGAACGAAGCATTATCCGAGCAACAAAAAGAGTTAAAGCAGCAAGTGGAAGAGTCAGCCCGGCAATTGGGAGAAACAGCCCGGCACTTAGCAGAGATGGGCCGTAAATAGGCGAAGATATCCGAAAAATCTCCTAGAAGCTGGAAAATTGAAGCACTCGCTCGAGGCAAAGGGGCCCCAGAAGTAGCCCGAACAAGTCGTGACCGTATTCAGGTCCCGCTCAACGCCGTTCGCTGCCGTAACGGTCTCTTTCGTCGGCATCCTCTGGGAGCGAGGATAGACTGAGATCGATCAAAGCCATAGAGACAACGCTGCCGACTATCGAACACGTGAGGCCAGGGAAAGCCTATAGAAAACAACGCCCGAACTGGACAGCGGCGTTCACTGTCCAGTTGGCGCCATGACAAGTTGGAATCGACTGCCCAACTAGGTACCCTTTACCACGTGGGAGACAGATGAAGCAACCTCCGCGCGATACTGATAGCGTTGGTCACGACTCACGCATAACCATGTATCTATTGAAGAGGTTGACCTTTTTTTTTTTTTGGAAATTCCTTCATCCTTCTGGTTTCTTCTATATAGGTAGCCACATCTTCTATTCTACAGAATGAACACATCCTGTAAATACTAAACCCCATGGAGCAGAGTGAGCTCCATAGCTTCTCTGCTACGTGTCGGCATGTCTTCTGCCCGTAGATCAAAGTGATCATGAAGCACGACATGTCATTATGACATTGAGATCTTCATCATACACTGGACGGTGAAGATGTGCCGAAAGAAAAGAACTGACGAGAGAGGCAAAACTTCTCAATTGACGGCCGTTCGGGAAGGATGCGAAACGAGAGGTAAACTTGGCCGCCGTGTAGGGCGCCAACGCTGCCAGCTGGTCCCGTTTTCATGATACAAGTGGCAACTAACACACTCACACAAAAAGGCCCTATGCCATCACAATCTGTTGAGGTAACAAAAGGTAAAATGGCTGGCGTATACATGTAACATGCATAGCGTGTTGCGAAGGACTTACAAGTTGCTTGTGAATCCCCAACAATCCACGGGAGCAATGCATGGCGTCAACAAGTGTCCGAGGCGACGCCAAACTCGAGGCAATAATCTCGACTCCCACCTCTCCTGGTACCAAAGCTCTCTCCATCTTCGGGATACAAGCAGTCAGGCATATCATCCAGAGCAGGTCAAGAGGACGATCGAGAGGTATCTTTGTATAGTTCATGAGTCAGTTCGTTGCTACTCACATCGGGAGAACGCCTGAGTCGCGCCAAATTTCACTTTGGGCCGTCGTCAATTCGTCTTCGACCCTCGACTCCCCCAGCAACAAGTGCGTCCGCGGAGCTTCCGAGAGGCCAAACTATCGGGACTCGGGAGACTTTGGGAGGAGAACAGGCTTCTTTGAAACTGCCAGGAAACAAGCGGATATTTGTGCTTCTCGACAACTGTACAGGATCTCTCCGAGCTCAAAGAAGCGACAGCAACACGCCGAAGCGTCG
The DNA here is from genome assembly GCA_029405325.1 of Claviceps purpurea. NCBI lineage: Eukaryota > Fungi > Ascomycota > Sordariomycetes > Hypocreales > Clavicipitaceae > Claviceps > Claviceps purpurea. Next base: position 2,544,272 of record CM055782.1, on the reverse strand, counting down.
ACACGTCCTCGAACAACAGGAAAAAAGCCAAGGCACACCGTATACTAGCCAAGAAGATGCTACCATTGATAAAACAAGCCCAAAAAACAATACGGCAATGCGGGGAAACCTTGAGGCGAGAAGACGCAACGCCCGAGCAAAAAAAAGAAGCAGAGCGGCAACGAAGTGAATTACGCCGATGGATAGATGAGATGGCCCAGAAATATGAAATAGATGTCCCGAAAAGCTCCTAGAAGCTGGAAGACTTGAGGCACCATAGCCCGAAAACGTCGCGGTCCGTATTGAGATCCCGCTCAGCACCGTAACGGTCTCTTTCGTCGACAATCTCTGGGAGAGAGGATAGACTGACCTCGATCAAAGCCACAGAGATATCGCTGCCGACTATCGAACACGTGAGGCTAGGAAAGGCTCATGGAAATGAACGCCCGAGCTGGACAGTGGCGCCCAATTGGAGCCATGACAAGTTGAAGTCGATCGCTTGACTACCTAACGCATCGCAACGTGGGAGACAAGTAAAGCAACCTCCATGCGATAGCGTTGGTCACGCATAACTCATGTATCTATTGAATAGGTCGACCCCCTTTTATTTTTTTGAAATTCCTTCATCCATCTGGTCGCTTCTATCTAGGTAGCCACTCCTTCTATTCTAGAGAATGGACACATCCTGTAGAACCCATGGAGCAGAGTGAGTGTCGACGTGTCTTCTGCCCGTAGAGAAAAGTGATCATGAAGCACGACATGTCATCATGACATTGAGGCCTTCGTCATACACTAGAGGGTGAATGTGTGCTGAAAGAAATGACAGAAATGACGGGAGAGGCAAGAATTGTCGGCCGATCGGGAAGAAGGGTGCGAACCGAGGGTTAAACTTGGCCGCCTTGTAGGGCGCCAACGCTGGCCAGCCCATGTTTCTCAGGCACATGATGCAGGTGGCAACTGAAGTCTGACACACACAGTGACACAGATACCATGTCATCCTGTTTAGCTAACAAAGTATGACAGGACTTGCTTGTGAACCCCCCAAAAAGGCCAACGGGAGCAATGCGTGGCGTCAACAAGTGTCCGAGGCGACACAAAACCCGAGGCATTTAATCCTCACCTCCCACATTACCAAAGGCTGTCCCCGCCCTTCGGGTACAAGCACTCAGTTATTATCCAACAGCAGGTCAAAGAAGACAAAAGCGAAACGCCGAAGCATCGAAACTGTTATTCTCGGAGAACGAAACGAGCCATGGGAGACGAACGTGCGGAACAGCTCAAGAAGATGGAAAAGGAGCTGCGGGAAGTCCGGGATCCAATACGCTCAAGCGCCGAAACGTTAAAGCGAAAAAATGAGTTGAAACGGCAATTACAGGAGTCAAAAGGGGGAAGCTCCAAGGAGCTGTAGGACTTGGATCACCAGGTTGAGAAAAGGGAGGCCCAGAAATAGCCCGAAGTTCGAACACGTCGTCGTCGGGTCCAGCTCAGCGCCGTAATGGTCTCTTTTGTCGGCATCCTCTGGGAGCGAGGATAGATTGGCATCTCTCGAAGCCATAGAGGCATCGCTGCTGGCGTCATGGCAAGTTGGAACCGACTGCTCAACTACCCTTCAGAACGTGGGGGACAAGTAAAGCAACCCCCGCGTGACAGACTTGGCCACGCACAGCTCAATTATCTATCGAAGAGGCCAAGATTATTTTGCTTCTTCAGTCCCTCCCTTCTTGTGGTTCTTTATTAGATAGCCACTCCTTCTATTCTGGTGAATGAACACATGCGCAGAGTGAACTACGAAGCTTCTCTGCAGAGTAAATTTATCATGAAGCATAGCGTGTCATCATAACCTTGAGATCTTTATATTGAAAGGTGATGCAGGTGGCCACCGGCACCCAGAGAGAGGCCCTGCGCCGTGACATCCTGTAAAGCGACCAAAGTATGCTATCGTGATTCAAAGTGTTGGAGTGGCTGGCGTGTAAATAGCGTGCTTCGACAGGCACTGCTTGTGAATTCTCAAAAGAGGCTATGGGAGCAATGCGCGGTGTCCAGGAGAGTCCGAGGCGACACCACAGCCCGAGAATAGGTAACCTCGCCTCCCACAGTGCACACCACGAAAAGGCGTCCCCTCCCTTCGGGATACAAGCGCTCAGAGATCATCAACAGCAGGTCAATAGGACGACAGCGAAACGCCGAATTGTCGACAGGTTCTCGGACGACGGGAAAAGGCCATGGCAGACGAAATACTGGACAAAGCCGAGAAGAGGAGAAGAAAGAAACGGGAAGTCATGGAAATAATACACCGAGCGGAAAAAGCATTGAGTCGAAACGACTTACCAGTCGAGGAAAAACAAGATATAACGCGGCAATTAGGACAAGCAGAGCGGATACTGGAGGAGATAATAGAAGAAGGAATCCGGGAAAAGGGCCTAGGAGCTGAAGGAGTTTAAGCACCCGCTCGAGGCAAAGGGGCTTCAGTAATACATAGCCCGAACATATCATGATCGATTCCGGATTCAGGTCCCGCTGAGCGCCGTAAGTTCTCCTTCGTCGGCATCCTCTTGACGCGAGGATAGACTGACATCTCTCAAAGCCATAGAGACATCGCTGCCGACTACCTAACGTATCGAACATGTGAGGCTAGAGAAAGCCCATAGAAATGAAGGCCCGAACTGAACGATGACGTTCAATGGCGCCGTGACAAGTTGAAATCTACTGCTTAAGTGGTACCCTTCGCAACGTGGGAGAAAGAGCAACGGCCGTGCGATAGAACTTCGTCACGCACAACCAATGTATCTATTGAAGAGGTCGACCTTTTCTTCCTCTTTTTTTTTCAGGTCTTTCCTCCTTATGGTTCTTTTATCTAGGTAGCCACTCATTCTGTCCTAGAGAATGAGCTCATCCTGTGAGTCTTGAGACCCCATGGAGCAGAGTGAGCTCCGAAGCTTCTCTGCTGCGTGTCGACATATTGTCTGCCTGTAGAGTATTGATCATGAAGAATAGCGTATCATAATGGCGTTGAGGCCTTCATACCGGAAGCTGATGTAGGTGGCCACCGGTACCCAAGAGAGGCCCTACACCATGGCATCCTGTGAAGCGACAAAAGTATGGTATCGTGATTCAAAGCGTTAGCAAAGCTGGGATGTAAACAGCGTGCTTCGACAGGCATTGCTTGTGAATCCTCGACCGAGGCTGCGGGAGCAATGCGTGGTGTCCACGAGAGTCCGAGGCGACACCGAAACCCGAGGCAATAACCTCGCTTCCCACACCACGAAAATGGTTTCCCTCCCTTCGGGATACAAGCACTCAGAGACCATCCACAGCAAGTCAAGAGGACGACAGCAAAACGCCGAATTGTCGACACGTTCTCGGACGACGGAAAAAAGCCATGGCAGACAAAATACTGGAAAAGGCCAAGAAGATTGACGGAGAGATGCGGGAAGCCATAGAAACATTACAGCGAACAGACGAAACTTTGAGTCGAGACGACGTAACAGTCGAGGAAGTACAAGAAATAAGGCGGCAATTGGGAGAAACAGAGCGGGTATTAAATGAGATGTTAGAACAAGGAACCCGGAAAAGCGCCTAGAAGCTGGAAGACTTGAACCACCCGCTCGAGGCAAAGGGGCTTCAGTAATACATATCTGCCCGAACATATCATGATCGCGTCCGGATTCAGCTCCCGCTCAGCGCCGTAAGTTTTCCTTCGTTGGCATCCTCTTGCTTGGAGCGAGGATAGGCTGACATCTCTCAAAGCCATAGAGACATCGCTGCCGACTACGTATCGAACGTGTGAGGCTACGGGGAAAGTCCATAGAAATGAATGCCTGAATCGAATGATAGCGACTCACACTCACTCACTCACTCACTCACATACGCAATCAAATTCACATTCACACACCCAAACATGTCTCAAAGGCCCTCCCCCAGCCCAAGTTCCAAGCCCCCCTCCAGAGACCCCATCTCCAGGAATAACATTCCCGAAGACGAAGCTCTAGAAGATAACAGAGCCCCTCGGACCGGGTCCCCCACGGAGTAAAAACACAGTTACTCATTCACAAACAGCACACCCCCTCCACCTCCACCTCATCTCGTGGGGAACGGCCTTTGAGTATACACTACACAGCACGACACGACACGACACGGTACAGCACACAATCTCTTGCGCGTGTTCGTGTTTGTGCATGTCTGTGCCCGTGAAGTTGTTTGATATACCGCTCGGAATACAGAGTTCGTCAAGGATGAGTCTCGCCTTGCGCTCCACCTTGCTGTGCGGAAGAAAAAAAAAGACTATGAACCAGAATTCGCTCGCCTTTCCAAGATAAAAAAGTTTCTCAAAAACAAAGAAGGCTTGAAACCAGAGTTATGGGACTGCCGATCTCGGGACATCAAATGCAGTTATTCCATGTGCTGTCATCCAGTAAAAGTGCGTCCTGATAGGGAGGGTATCGTACATGGATGGTATAGGCGGCTGCGTTCTGTGTGCATATGAACAAGGCACCTCGCCATCCATCTGTCTAGTGTCTGTCAGTTTGTTGTTCCCAAAAATCAAGATATCACGCCCTCCTCCTCCTCCCCCTCATCATCATAGAACCCTTCCTGCTGCTCCAGCCACGGCCTAGGCCCATGCTCAGGCCCCCTACTATCCTCCATACTCCGAAGCGTTCTGTCAATCTCCATGATATCCAGCATCTCAACCTCTACATCCCTCGCCGCGGAATCAGTGCTCATATCCGCAGCCGCGTTAATAGTGTCCATGAAATCAAAGCCCACTGCACGTGGGCGCGACATGCCCTCCCACAGAGCCCCCTCATGGCCCTCCGCAACTGCCTCACCATCATCATTATCATCGTGTGCATCCCCGCCGTCGAGGAACATTTTCTCGCGCAGCGTCCCCGGCTTAACAGTACTGAGGTTGAAACTAAAACTCGAAGCACGGTCCGAGTTCTTGCTACCATGCACGATAATGGCATCTGCCTTCTCTCCCTTCGTCTTGGAGAATAAGCGGCGCCGGGTCGCGAAACTTCCGAGGGTGGTGGTGCCGCTGCTGCTTCCCTGGCCGTCATCGAGATCCCGAACAATAACTAGTCGTGACTCACCCTGGATCAGGACATCAACCGGTAGTACGTGGCTCTCATCCTCATCAGCGGGTAGGTCAGTGCCAGCAGTAGTAGCAAGAGAGGAGACTGGTAGAAGAGTAACGCCGCAGCACCGCTCTCCCAGGAGGCCCGTGCTAGGATCCGGAAGCTTGATGATCCTGGTTGGTTGCGGCCCTGCGTTGAAGAGATTCACTCCGCCGCCGCCAGGTCCTTTCCGGAGCTGCGAGTCCCAGAATTTGGAGATGGCTGGAATGACACATACGTGTTCTGAGCCGCCGATCCAGAGCACAAGGCTCTCATCTTGGAGGGCTTTGCCGGCCATTGGTGTTTGGGATATGACCTTGAGACCTCCCTGCACGGCGGATAAGCGGTCGAGAGTCGTTACAGAGCTGAGCGATGCGGTTGCCTGTCGCCGCGTGTGAGGTGTCATGGGGGCGAATTCTCCGTTGCTGCTCTCCTTTGGCGGGGCAGCAACGGCGACGCTCCGAAGAGAGCCTGTGCCTTCGACGTAGCCTGAGATGCTAAACGTCGTGGATGACGGCGACGCAGCATGGCTAACTCCGTTCTTGAGCTTGTTTGCCGCGGGGGCGCCAGATGAAGAAGACGGGCTGACTCCATCAATGTCCCAAACACCCCACATGCCATCAGCCAAGAGAGCAAAGATGGCTCGACCGTGGCATATCCATGCGGCGTCCAATATGGGTTTTCTGGTCGCGGTTGGGCGGGTAAAAGGTTGGTACAGAGACAGTAACCAAGAGCCCTGTGAGGGGAAAGGGCCCGTAGTCTCGATATCGGGCGGTAGTGAAGGCGATACGTAGTCGTATATCCTCACCGCGTGGCGCGATGAAACTGTAAGGATTTGTGAGGCGCGGTATGGATTGAAAGAGAGACTGCTGAGAGGATGGGGGAGATACTCGGTTTGGAAAGGCTCGATGGGTCGACTCGGATTCGCGCCCAGATCTAGCGGCACGTCCCAGAGCATAAGACTACCGGATGCCTGCTGTGAGCATGCAGCGACGACTGCTCTTGGGAAAGTGCCTCGCAGGTCTTTGTCTCCAGGCGTGACTAGTGAAATAGCCAGCGCGTCACTGCAGCTTCTCTGGCCGTTGAGGAGGATGATGGACTCTCCCCAGGCGCCGGATCCTGCTCGGCCGGCAACCAGTCCTGCGCTGAGCTCCTCTCTTGCTTTACTCTCCGGACTTGGAGGCGTCAATGGCACAGTTATGACGTATACATCGCTCGTGACGCACGAGACCGCAAGGACAATCTTTTCGGACAACAGCCGTCCTGCTGCAGACTGGCTGTCTTCAAGGCCGTCGGTGCCGGTGACTGAGAGGACCGCTACATGCAGGACTGCTGTACCGAGGGAGAGGTCTAGTGTCTGCACAATTTCAGGGTAAGGGCCCTGCTCGAGTTCGTCTTCGAATTGCGGCGCGTCCACAAACGTTCGCGCTTGTTGAGCTTTCGCAGGCTGTTGTTGTTCATCGTCGGAGTCGATCACCATGACAGTGTCGTCGGAAGATCCGTTCTGCTTGGTCTCGGTATTCTGCTTGCGTTTCTGTGTCTTGAAGCGTCTGCCACCTCTCCATACGATGGTTATGCCATTTTCGTGCCCGTAAACAAAAATCGTCGCTCCTTGTGGTGATTGAAGAGGATACGTCTGTACGTCGTTGACTCGTCGAGAAAGGTTGTAACTATGAGGAAAAGTATGAATCAGTCATCCTGAATACTGTTGGGACAACGTAGCTCTTTGTACGTACGTGAACTGTGTAGTCTGCCCGACGCGGCGGATACGGGGACTAGTCGTTGAAGTCATGATGATGGGCCGTCCCGAGCTGGTACGCGGTTGCGGGAGATCGACCCGAGGCGATAGGTTTATGTGCTTGTGATCCTTGGACAATCACCCAGCTTGGAACCTTTCTTTTCCGCCAGTGTGAGTGTCGAGCTGAAGCAAAGCCATGAAACGTCCTGTGCCTATCTGCTCGTCTTCTCACGCAATGTCGGGAGCTCGTATACGCTTGCGAAACAAGCAGCAAGGACCTAGTCACGTGGCTCTGGCTTCTAACCTACCCTAGGTGCTGTCGAAATTACTCTCATCCTCTCACCCGTGTAAGTCACGTATGCTCGAAGCCTGCCATCTCGAACTACTTTCAACAACATGCAAAGCATTTGTCTTGTACTTCTGGCGTCGGTCCTATTGAAACCCGTCAGATTGAAGGTGCAGCAGACCATAATGTGGCATCAACCCACCAAACATGAAGACCCGCCACGCAAGTCCCATCATTTTTATCATCCCTCTCCACCCTCCAGTCACCAATAACTCACCATCGTGAGCATCTACCTCTCGACACGACTGCCATTGATATAGACTGGAATCGGATTAAACTGATACTTCCTCATCCTCCCAGTCCCCAGGCCCCTACACATCGGCAACCCAACCCTCCCCCTCCCATACGTCGTCCTGTTCGTATCCCCCATGCCAAGCCTCACATGTCCCGCCGCCCCCTCGCCACACTTCTCCGTCAACAACTCATCGACCACATCCATCGTCTCCCCTCTGCATATCTCGGGCCCTACTTCCGAGCAGACGTATGCGGTCGTGGACCCAACAATAGCAACATAGGGGCTTCGGCTGGCAATTTTGTAGTTTTTGCAGTAGGTGGCTAGCATGCGGGTTCCTTTCGTGAAATCTGCGGTGTTGATGCTGCTGTCGCCGCCCTCGTCTTTGAAGCACTGAACTAGAGAGATGGGGCGATTTTCTATCAGGAGTCCTCCGAAGATTTTGGGGGGGAAGGTGGTGAGGGTGGGAGAGTGGGCGCGGGCGTCGAGTAACGGGAACAGGAGTCCCAGAAGAGTAAAGAAGAAGGCGATGATTTGATGCATCTCTTCAGCCTTGTTTATTTGAGATGCGCTGAGGCGTCTTGTGATGGGGAGCCACGAGAACTAAAGCAAAGGAGAGACCAGAGAATGACAGAGAGGATTAAAGAGAGAATAAACAATAAAGGTGAAGGTATAAGGGAGGAAGCACGTGTCTGAAGAACCGTGCGAAAGAAGACGCAGTAGCAAAAAGTCAAAATGAGGCTAAGAACACACAAAGGCTTAATATCACGTCTTGCGCCAGAGAAGCCACTTCTGGTGTAATTCAACTACAGGAAGCTCTTGCTGTACTACCTAGTCTGACTCTCTGGCATATACACAGGCACATTACACATACGCACACGTGTTAAGATATTGACTGTGTGATTCGATTGCTATTCTCTAGCCCGTGCTACATTCCCTCGCCAACCCCCCCTAAACACAATAAAAAGTTTTAAGACTACAATGCCAATATCGCAAAAGTGTTGCATGCGTGACACCCTTCCGAATCAGGACACGAATGCCCAATCTGCCTCCTGCTCCTGCTCCCGGCTCTCTTGCTTATCGGGAACGATGCGTCGAGACAGACCATCGGCACGGAGTCTATTAATGCACACACATAGAGAGAATGTGACCGCAAACAATATTCGACCTCTCAAAAAACGGGAATTACTGCCGGGCCGAGAACCGGGGGAGGAGTTGCAACGAGAGGCGTTCCGTTTCGCGTGTCCAGAATAGAAGTGTAGAAATTCAGCTGCTCAGAAGGAGACGTGAATGAATGAGTGGATGACATAGTGGCATACCCAGATTGCATGGTGTATGTGCATACAACAGCAAACTAGCACGCCATGTTTCCTTCATAGGACAGACAAAAGGCAAGAAAAATGTTACGCCGAGGGAGCAAATAACAACACGTAACGCCGTTAGATCATCAGCCGAGTGACCAATAAGTGGACAGGGGCTGTTATCCCCATAACGCCGTGAATGCCCATAAATGAAAGGAGATGGTGGTGGAAGATGAAGTATAATTGGGTTTTGTGAAAATTTGCGAGAGGGAAGACATCCTGAAAGCTCAAAAAGCTCAAGCGTTTGTGACCTGCGATTCGACACGTTAGATGACGACAACGTAATGGCGACGACTAGCAGAACTCAACATACCCTCAAGATTCTTCGCGAATAATCTTCATTATCAGCGATACTACCATCGCTCATTCGTCGATGGGCCATTACAGGGTCCAAACGTGAGTCAGTCATGGAAATGCTGCCATGGCTGCTGGGGGGCTTAGAGCCGCTGATGAAAGCATTCACAGCGGCATTTCGCCGATGCTCCTCTTCAATTTCCGAGTTTCGCTTGCGTCTGATGTAGAAGATAATACCAGCAATCAGAGCGATAGCGGCGACAATACCGACAACGACGCCAGCAGCAATGCCTGCAACGTTGGGGCCGCTTTTTTGCGGCGCTGAAGACTCTGTTGGCGCGGAGGATTGTGTGGCAGTGGAAGCACTGCCGGTGCTGCCGGCAGAAGATTTATCTGCCGATGTTGGTGCCGCAGTGCTCGTTTGACCTCCTCCAGTGGTGCTAGAGCTGGCAGGATCGTAACGGCTGATTTGAAGCTGGATGCCGACATTGTAAAAGGAGTAGCTGTCAAGGCCACCGCATGCCTCCGGAGGGTAGGCAGGACATGGCTGGTTGCACTCGCTGTCTTCAACTAAGTCCTTTTTTGGGGGCAAAGCGTAGCCGCACAAGCATTGTCCTCCATGCATGGCAGCCAACCAGAAACCATCGTCTTTGCACGCGTTATTGCAGGCAGCAGTAGACATCTTATCGGCGGTGATGGGTTTGTGCATTGTCATGTTCCCGTAGGTCCCATAGCAGCCGGATGCGGTGGAAATGCCGCTAACTGGAATCTGGAGGCTCGGCTGCTTGGGTGTTTGCGCGTGAACACCCGTGGCTACCACGAGGGCGCCGTAAGCAACTGACGATAATCTCATTTTCATTGTCGTCGAGGCTCGAAGCAATCAGATGAAAATTGATGTCCAGCCGGGTAAGGAGGTGAGAGTCGCGTCGGATGTTGTTGACGCGAGGTGAGACGGATGGCGAGGTTGATGAAAAGTCCAAACAACGATCCAGGCACAGCTCAGTCGTTTCCGCCAGGGAAAGCGACGGGGCCTGGGCCGTGAATGAGAAAGAACGGAGAGCGGCCGACGGAACTAGACGTCGACTGCACGAGCCACGGCTCGAGAGATGTTGTTGTGTCACGACGGAAGGTCGGCGTTCGTTAGGAGTAGTCGTTGGTGCGAGCCGTGATGTTTTCAACTCCCCTTAATGGACGCTGCGGAGACGAAGTTGGGATCTCGCAGAATTGCAGAAAACGAAGGGGGTTGCATGCAATGGCGGGCACAAAGAGGAGGAACTGGACAATGACTAAAGCATCCAGTGATGGACCGGCAAGGCAGTGGGGGTGAAGGTCGGGCAAAGCGAGCGAGGGACGACTGGAACGAGCGACGAAACGTTGTTTGTTGAAGGGGCAGAGCAAGACGATGCGGAAGCAAAGCGGGAGCAAAAAGGCCAAGGGGAGACGGGAATCACGGGATGGGGGGTCACGGGTGAAGGGCAACGGAGTCTTGGTCTTGGAGCGAGAAAGCGGGTTGGATGGGGCAAGGACCACTCGCCAGGCAGCTCTTTCAACTTTGGCCGGTGGCGGGTCTCCCCGGGCCAGGGCCAGGGCTTCAGTGCGACGAGCCAGCGCTGTTATTACAGCGCACACAGCACACACAGGCTACAGCACACAATACTATAGGTATACAGGCTACAGCACTCGAGGTACCCGCACGCTGCACTGAACACACTGCTCCGATAGCACCAGTACAGGCACGAGCACAGGCACGAGCCCAGGCGCCAGGCACCACTCCACAGCAGGGGCCGGACCAATCAATGTGTCCGTCCGTGCTCATGCAGGGAACAAGCCCAAAGCCAACTCGGAACGCATCCCTCCCTCCTTGCGGCAAGCCGTCCCCTCCTCCAGCAGAGGTGGCAACGCATCGCTCGTGGACTTGTGTTCCCAGTGTCCCACGCGTAGACGCTGTCATCCGTAGCATCGACGAGAGGTACCTAGGTATGTAGGTACTGCACGTTAGCGCGGGCAACGGGTCAACCGATCTTTCCTGGCGACGTCGTTCATTGTGCTTGACGCTCTGCTGGCCGTATTGTAGATCCGGGACCGCCGCGTGGCCAGCGTCAAATTGTATCATTGTGTAGGGAAAAAATGACGCCGGAAGCGCCAGACACATACCTGTAGGGTGCGTTTATCGGGCACCAGCTCTGGCGTAAATGGCACCAAAAATGTGGCGCGCCGTGGCGTTCGACAGCCGTTACCGGCCGCGCACGCAAATTTACATACAAACCACGTACATAATCATTGTCTTTGAGACTGGCAGAAAAGCGTCACGTGATGTGCACCACCCACACAATTGAATATGTACCACTACATATTTTATTGAAGCTATCGCAAGAATTACTCAACGTCCGACAGTGACTGCATTATATCTTGTGACGCCTCAAGCAGTGCCCTCTGCTCTTCAAGCCCTTTTGTGATATATTCGTCAATATCACCCTCGTAATCCGGTGGTATCTGTGTAGCATAAATCCAACCTGAAGCATCTTGACTGCACATCTCTTCGTCAGGCCAAGACGGCGCTTCATTCCCGGCTTCATCGCACGTAGCAGGGCCCGGCGAGGCAGGGGGGCCACCTTCAGCGCCCTCACCGGCGTCATCCTCGATATCTTCAATTCGATTGACCGCCCTCATATACGCCCGAGGCTGTACAGTTCCAGGCTCATAAGAGTCACCAGCTTCTAGCCTTTGGAGCCCTATAGCTGTTTGTATCTTTAAAAAGATAAGCAGGGTTATCCTGAAGCTGGTCATAAAGCCACTCAACCTCAGTGCGGCCGTTAAGCTCGCGTTGACGATGCCGACGAATTAGGTTGTAGATATCGTTCCTTGTGATACCTTCCGCGGCTTGTGCATCATCGTATCGAAGGTTCTTCAGCATCTGAAGTGGAGGAATGCCGCTATTCCAGAGGGAAGGGATTTTCTCTTCACTCTGCTGAAGTCTCTTATTACGAACCTGTAAAAGAGGCGCGGCATCAAGTTCATGACTATGATCACATATCTGCGAGCCCTTTACACGATTGAGGGCATAAACGCCGCGATCAACGCGAATCTCGAGCTTGAAGAGGCATCCAGTCATCTGTGAGCTCGTATTTGGTCTTAGTCGGCCGGCCGTGCCTTGCTGTGATCGATATCGCCGGCCTTTGCAGCATCGAAGCTGAATTCGCGATGGATTCGTTGCATTTGGAAGGCTTTGATGTGTGACAACACTAAAGCCGAGGTCTTCACACGTAGAATTTATCGCAGCCTTGATAGCTTCAAGGCTGCTGAAGGTTTGGCGATAAAGGGCTTCCATAGTCACTTACAAGCGGCGCTGCAGTCAGTGTTGGCGGGCGTGTATCGCGACTTCGTGGATTTACTTCAATTAATGGACTACAAGCTAAAGTATGGGAACCCTCACCGCCAATTTGGGTGGACCGGGCGATGTCGGTGACCACCGGAGCCCAGCCACATTTTTGGTGCCATTTACGCCAGAGCTGGTGCCCGATAAACGCACCCTACCTGTAACCTACCTAGGTAAATAGGTACCGGCACGCAACTCGGGGCGGCCCCCGCCATCTACGGTACTGCCCAGTGCCAACATGCATCCTCGATACAGAGTATACTACGGAGTACATACAATACATAGCACAAGCGCATAGGGAATTGTGCTACATACGGAGTATATAGGTACATACTGTACAGAATACGGAGCAATGTGTATTCATCGAGCATTGCATACGATTCACGAATTGCATGTCCTTTCCTCCATCCTTGGATGCCAACGCGTCCGCCGTCCGGCACTATTCAATTATGTACATATGTACCTATTCCGTAGCAGCAGCACCGCGTATGACCGGCGCCACCCCGCCGCAGCAGCAAATGCGCCAGTATCGCTGGCTGACTTGGGGATTCTCACAGTGTGGCATCCACCGTGATGGCTCAGGTACCTACCTGTAACCTAGGTACCCATTCAACTTTCAAGGCTCAACTGCGTGCGAGTGCGGGACTCGTCAGTGGTCAGTGCCAAGTGGTCACTCGTGCGGCGCACTGTGCGGTACTCGGAGCTGGCAAGGACTCCTCATAACAATGCGAACGACCCCTGGGGCCCTGTAGGCTGAAATGGAGAACACGGACACTCGCATGCACCTAATGGGGCTAGACTGGCATGCTTCGCCGCGCCTCTATTGGCCCCATTTGGCCACGATCCCTGGCTGAAACATGCCGTCATGCCGTCATACCTACCATATCGCCCTCTGCATCGTCTGTGGCGCGGTGTTGGTCTCAGCTCGGCGTTGGCTGCCTCATCGCAATTCGTGGGCACAAAATGCTGCACAGTGCAGCCTGGAAGCAGCAATGTACAAATAGCATCGCTAGATATATGTATTATGCACGGCTGACGACGCTACCTATATTCTGAATATCTGTGTTTCTGCCAGCCTGCGTGAGGGCTTGACGGAGGCCAACAAAGCGGACTTCATAAGATGGACGGGTCTTCACTATGTCACTTCTCACTTGTCTTATTCAAAACTACGGAGGACGGAGTAGGTATGTAAGAAGGAGCTCGCCAGCTCAACAGCTCTATGACGTCCAGCCCCGATATCGTAAGTAGTCGGGATGCCATCAACCATCATGGTCTGTCTATATATCGAAACGTGTCAAGCTGCTGAACACGTGCACTTCGTGTCGGGAATCGGGAAAGCCGTGAAGGGCTAGTCGACAGTGGACACCCACTATGTATTTTGACTCCTTTTGATTCTGCCATCAGAGTCCTGAGTCCTGACAATGGACCTCCTTTAATATTTAATATCTAGGTATGTATGTAGCGTCGACAATCCCACTTGGCATCAGAGCCTCGCCGTGGCATTCTGATTTGGATCAGACGCGTCCGGGCGACCCCCGCGGATTCAACTCCAAACTGCACAGTGCCAGCGAGACAAGACAGCAAAGCAAAAGTCCGCAACAGAACGGATCGGGTGAGGCCGCGGTAGGGGAATATGTAACAGTTTCCCTCCCGCATGAGTGTGAGAGCATTTCACGAGATCTTCCCTTGCTCAATGGCTCAACTCTCAGTTGAGACATTATTTTGGAGGGCTCAGGCTCCCTCCGAAACCCGTTGTCGGATGATACACGCACGCATCAAAAGCAAATTGGACTCGTGGGTTATGTACATAGTTGCACTTGCAGCAGTACCCCCGTCCCTTCAGCTCATGAAAAGGAAAGGAAAGAAAAGCGATGGATCATTCTGCAAAATGCAAAAAAGCATGGAAGTACGGAATATGTATGTAGGTATGTAGGTACAAACTGAAATGCGTTGCTGTGCAGTGATGCACAGTGCGGTAAAGCCTAAAGGTTAGAAACCCCGAAATTCGAATTCCCGACCCCACCTAGTTAGGTCTCGTGCTTCTAGTAATCGTACCTATGTACCTACGGATTGACTATAATTCAGCCATCTCTCGAGGTAAATCCCCGAGGCAGATATTGGACGTCTCCTAGTCACAAACCATCAATTACATTTAAAATGAACAAGAAACGTCTCTTTGCTCTTGGCCGCCAAGGGTGCCAAGACGGAGAAATCTTTACCAGCAGGATCTGCGTCCAGCCGAGATGAAACACCAACGGGCGGCCAGCTGACCAGCGCCGTTTTTCGCTGGCCTCTACAGTCGTGCTGTAGCCTGTAACAACTTACAAGAAAGGAACCTCCGGAGCCGGAAGGATATCGGAGCGACGTTACATGTTCAATAAGTTAAAAGTCTTCCGTGCGCCGACGTTGAACTTCAACTTGTGGACATAACTTGGTTCGCCGAGCTCATTGTCAGAACCAAGCGATGCGAGATTCAATGAAGCAGGCACACATATCGGCGATGTGAGGCATATTTTTTTCCATTCGGTCGAAGCATAAAAATCTGCAAACTCTCATGCCAGACATTCCGTGTCGCTGCTTGGAGAACATAGTCACGGGGTCCTGTTCCATCGCCATTGACGTAAAGAGACTGACTGTGGCGTTAGCCATGGTGCAGAATGTCGCTCTTCAATGCTAAGTACCTGTCAACCGATATTGTTCACATGCGCGTGTCCAAATGAACACCTAGGACTCTAGGAGCCTCGAATCGCAGACGTTCATGCGGGATCGTAGCATCCTGCCAATCCATCTAGGCGGTACCTGAGGGTTGCCGTGCCCGGCATTTTAGAAGGAACGGTTATAAATTTCTGAGAATACTGTCACTTGCACTCAATTCCATGCCGAGAGGACGTATCTAGATGTACTCACAGATCGGATGTACTCCGCATTTGTGCGAAAAGGAAGGCCGTGCCGCCGTGAACCGGGAAGGTCTGACGTCTACGGTCTGAGTCCTGAGAGGCTGAGACAGTGTTGGAGCCTGGAGGTTCCTCCGTTGTATTTCCTTCCACTTCAAACAAACAAGAAACACGACACAAGACAAAAGCCTTTGCGTGATGCACACTATCAAGAAGCCAGATCGAATCCTCCATCTTACAGACTTACACATGAGGCATGCATCGAATACTTGATGAGGTTACTTGGCCTATCGCTCCCATTCCATTTTTTTGAGCCTGCGTTTTTTCAAAACGTCGTGAAGGACTGCCACGGCGACCTCTTCAATGCGGAGCTTGGGTTGTTCATAAGCCTCACACCAAAATGAACAACGTGTGTCTGCCATCTTCCAACATTCGACAGCAGCTGAGACAATGAGTTACACAGAGTCGCCATGTAAATTCGTATGCCAGATTGGGTCTCTTGTCAAACATGTCGGAGAGGGGTGCCGCGGACTCGTCACTGGCCGGAATCGATGCTTTCACACCCATAGACTCACGTTTGAACACGCTTCAGGGACATCCAACATAGAATGATGTCGATCATAGCATTCACATGGTACAACATCTCACTCATAAGGCACTAGTGAGACTCGATCGGTGGAGAGGACGGGACGTGGAGTATGATTCAGTCTCTTCCGTGCTCCCGACAATGGACATTTTGTCTTTTCGACTCCGATTCTATGCTAACGGGCCGCAAAGCTCTGGGGAATTGCACTGGCTCGAGATGAAGTACTCCTCTGTTTGTGCTATCAACAGCAAATTCAATTCGTGCTACCAAGATACTTATGGATTGTTTCTAGAAGATGCCTGGAGGCTGGTTCTTCTTAGTTGAAACTCTACAGTTCCTCGCGAGGTCTTTTGCCTCGACTCCGGCTTTGTACTGACCGGTGACGGGTCGCACGGCTCCAGGCAACACACTAAAGTGCGGCACTTTTACAATTTACTGTTCTGCTTTGAACGAAAGATTTGTCCTCTTTATCAAGGTCTATGCTTGGTTTGACCTCTTCAGCTCCTCGTGATGCCTTTGCGTATGTCTCAAGTCCATTTTATACTAAGACCGCAAAGCTCTAGGACAATACACTGACTCGACCTGCCTGCCGTAGTCTGTCATTCAGCTCTGAGACTTACGGCTCGTCCTTGTTCCCGGAACTGTCAACCAATGATCCCAAGTAAGATAAGACATTAGATGCCATTGGAGGCTGGAGCCGATCGAAGTTTCAGACTGCACAGCAACGGAGTTTAATGCCATGCATTACGTGAGCATTAGGTATGCAAAGTCAAGGGTGAGCTTTCGTCTTTATCTCCGATCAACAGCATCGCAAGTTGCAGCAGCATATTCGTCAGCGCCGAGGCAGACATGATGTGTTTTAGCATGAGCGGACATGTAGTCTCCGTACCTAAGCCAAGGCCCCGTGGCTATCTACATAGGCATGTCGTTGCGATGGCGACTGCCTCGTGCGGCATCGTGCCTGTGAACTTGTGAAGTTGGTTGTAACTTGCAGTACCCGGCTGATGTTCCTTCCGCACAAAGATACCGCACATACGGAGTACAGAGCGAATGTTGCATGCCTACCGTAACCTTTCGTACGGCTGTCCGACCCGAAGGCGTAAAAGTGGAGATCTATGTATGCAACCGTGGCGCTGTGCCACGAAGTCTGCCGTAGCGGAGCAACAGCGGAGCAGCCAAAGGAACTTGTTTGGGGAAGCGGCGGGGATCCTCTGTACACCGGGCACCCACGTAATAGATCAATAGATCATCCATTCTCCCTCTCCACCCTTGTTGCTATATCATAGCCTCTTCTCGTCATCCCAACATCAACCTCAAGCCGCAATCTCGAGTCGTTCAATCCAGCTCATCATCCGACGCACTTCCCACGACGTTCAAGATGAAGAGCGTGCTTATTGCCGCAGCCGCCCTTGCGGGCTCTGCCCAGGCTGGCGTTCACAAGATGAAGCTGCAGAAGATATCTCTTGAGGAGCAGTTGGTACGTCACCTGCTGCGTAGCTTAGATGGATGTCCCGCGATGCCTACAAACAAGATCCTTAAGCCTTGACAGATATGCTGACACTCATCGTCAGGCTGGTGCATCTATCGAGCAACATGTCCAGCACCTTGGGCAGAAGTATCTGGGTTCCCGACCTCTGTCCCGTGTCGACGTCATGTTCAATGCTGCAGCTCCGCAGCCACAGGGCGGCCACCCGGTGCCTGTCACCAACTTTATGAACGCCCAGTGTATGTGAACCGCACTCGCTGGATGATTGTACACTTGCTGCCTGTAATACTAATGAGGATATGTATAGACTTTTCAGAGATTACAATCGGCACGCCGCCCCAGACATTCAAGGTTGTCCTTGACACCGGCAGCTCCAACCTCTGGGTTCCCTCCCAGTCGTGCAGCAGCATCGCATGCTACTTACACAACAAGTACGATTCTAGCTCTTCCTCAACCTACGAGAAAAACGGCACCCAGTTCGAGATCAGGTACGGCTCTGGCAGCCTGTCTGGTTTCGTGTCCAATGATGTCATGTCCATTGGCGACTTGAAGATCAAGAAACAGGACTTTGCCGAGGCTACTGCAGAGCCTGGACTGGCATTCGCCTTTGGCAAATTTGACGGGATTTTAGGTCTTGGCTATGACAGTATCTCAGTCAACAACATTGTTCCGCCATTCTACAACATGGTGAAGCAGAAACTTCTCGACGAGCCCGTTTTCGCCTTTTATCTCGGCAGCAGCGAGGAGGGCAGTATGGCTACATTTGGTGGTCTCGACAAGTCACACTACACTGGCAAGCTTGAATACATTCCTCTCCGCCGCAAGGCCTACTGGGAGGTCGACATCAACTCTATCGCTTTTGGCGACGAAGTGGCTGATCTTGAAAACACCGGTGCCATTCTCGACACTGGTACATCTCTGAACGTTCTGCCCAGCAGCCTCGCTGACATGCTGAACAAGGAGATTGGTGCCAAGAAGGGCTGGAACGGCCAGTACACCATTGAATGCGACAAGAAGAAGTCTCTGCCTGATATTGTTTTCAACCTTGCCGGTTCCAACTACAGCCTTCCTGCCTCCGACTACATCCTCGAGCTTCAAGGATCATGTATCTCTACCTTCCAGGGTATGGATATCCCTGAACCCGCCGGCCCCCTGATTATCCTTGGAGATGCTTTCCTCCGCCGCTATTACTCTGTTTACGACCTGGGCAAGAACGCTGTGGGACTTGCTCTTGCCAAGTAGACGCTTCACCACATGGCGCAGTGCCGCCGTCCACGACGCGATGACTGTCAAGGGGACGCGTTCATGGTCGTATCTCGCATGGTTGCACGGGCTTTCGTATTTCTTTGTTGCTCCTTTGTCGAAGCTGTGTTGTACAAGCTGTTTAATATATCATTATGGATCAGACGTAGCAAGTACAGAGTAGAAATTATTCGTTCACGTTCCTTGCCTATGAAATCCACGTGGAAGAAAGCCATTGAAAGGACTGATGCTCCACATTGTAGACTCTTGATGATGTGAATCTTTAGGTAAGCACGTAGAACATCAATCAGGTTCCACGCTCGAGATGTTGTTGCGCACTTGCTTCAGGGAACCTGTCATTTTACCGTATTGAATCAAATGGGCGTGTGATACTGTGTACGGAGTAATTAGGTACATTACCGTATGTGTTACCTTCATACACGGAGTATGAGGTATGTACATACCTCTTCGGTACTCAGGTGTCAATGGTGGATGCGGATCGATCGATACAAACACAGCTGCCGGAGTCACAAGCTTGAAGCGGGTGATGGAGAAGGTCACGTGCGGGTCGGCTTGACTTTTCCTCTCTGCCATCTGGTGCTCTAGTGCTAGGTAGCTAGCCTTGGGGGAACCTTGCCAAGGCCAAGACGAACTTACTTGGTGATCCACGGACCACGACAACATTCTTCGTAGCGGCCCTTCTATGTACTGCATACGTTCTGCAGCCATTTATTAGTGGAAGCAGTAACGTCGCGTCAGTCACTTGATTCAAAGGCCCCGAGCTTCAAAACACCATTTTCGCAGGTGAAATCTCCCGGTCGCACCCCCTTGGACTTTTGGATGCCGACGGGCCACCTCGACAAATCTCTTGACGAGGAGGGGCCCCGGATTTGTCGCACCTAACGCGTCTTCTCCACGACTTTTTTGGTTTCCATCGCGTGATCACGAGTACGACAACGAAGACGGGCGAACGGAGGCGGCGGCCAGCAGAACCACCACCGAGACGCCTCGAGTAACCGCGCGTTTAAGCAATGTCGCAGCCTACGCCTATTGACGCGAAAACGGGCGCTGACCCGGCGCCCACGAGCGACGAACACACTGATCTGACTGTCGCTGGGAAGCGCAAACGCGATAGCGAAAATGACGGCGCGGAAGCTATGACGGGGGTGGAGGAGGAAGAGCAGAAGCCAACTGCGCCCGCACGCTGGGCTGCAGGGGAGCAGAAAGATTTGATCAAGAACTATTTTGAGGTTTTGACAAGGTAAATTCATTTCATTGAGCACATTGTCACCTTCGCGTTCTAGGCTACGCGATGCTCATTTCACTTTCTGCCCTGTTCGATATGTCACCTTTCAATGTCAATTATGCACAAGTGCATCATCAAAGACAACGGCTAATCTCGCATCCGCAGCATCGACATCGAGCCTTCTATCCTGAAACGTCCGTTAGCAAATCCGCAGCCTTTGGGTGAACCCGAAGCCAAGCGACAAAAGCCACTAGACTCACCGACGCTGAAGTCAATATCGGACAAGATCGCCGCCGATGAATACACACATATGGAGGATGTGGCCGCAGACATTATTTGCGTCACCAATGCTGCACTTTTGGAAACCGAGTCCACGGTTTCTGAGACGCCTGGCAATACCACATCTCAGAGAAAACTTGCAGCCAGCATAACCGATTTCAAAGATCAGGCCCTTCGCATGTTTGAGCGCGAGAAGGCATACCCCAATGCCCCCGCAGCTGAGCCGATACATGGTGTCGAAGGCTCAAAGTCTGTTACTGATAAAAGCAAAGCTATTCTGTCCGTGGTCGGCTACGCACCGCACGAGAGACCTCTTTTTTCCAGTCTGCCCTTGTCTCAAGACATTGATCCGACAGAGTACACGCTACCGCCTGGAGTCACTTTCACTCGGGTGATTCCGAGTAACGTGCAAGAACGGATACAAACGCTGGGTGAACTGTTCAGTTCACCACGACCACTTCTTCCGCTGCAACCGCCCAAGCAGCCAAAGACCCAAGCAAAGGGAAACACTCTTGATTTCTATTACCCTATGCTCGAAAACACATCTAAATACCGTGGGAATTGCTATTTCAACACGAAGCTCTCCACCGGGCATTATCTTGACTATAGCAGTGCCACACCGTCTCATCAAACCAAAACCAGACAAAGAGAGCGGGCTCAGAGCCTGGCTGGGAAAAGACCATCCAGCTTGGAGGTAGAGACTTCGGAAATGGAGGCTCTATTCAGAGGTGCCTTTTCCAGTTTTGCTCCCTGCAAGGATGATTCAGCAGCGGTGATATCCTCTGGTGTCGCTGGACGAATGTGGTGGCAACAAAGTGGCTCGCGGTATTTCCAGCGAATGATTGAACACGAATACTATCCAGATACCAAGGACGCGGATCCATTCAAGTTGCGAACTCAAATACCTCCAGAAATCGACGAGGAGGCGATACGGGAAGCCATCGATAATTGGGATGAAAGCATTGTTGATCCTTCCCTTGACGACTTTATGGGCTCCAAACGAGATGAGAACGAAAAGGAGATCAACGATATCCTGGACGAGGTGACGGACATGATCGAAACCTTGGCTTCCTATCAGCGTATCCGCAACCTAACGCTTCCCAATTCCCAGAACCGTCAATCCAGCGACCCGGTCAATGGTGACATGCTTGCCAATTCAGGACCTCACCAGCCCTCAGAGGAAGAGCAGGCCACGTACGAGATGCTCAAGGCGCAGCTTACCCTGATCATCAAGACGCTGCCGCCTTATGCAGTGGCCAAACTGAACGGAGACCAACTCGAGGAGTTGCTCATCAGCACCAAGATACAAATACAGACGGACCATTACCGGGGCGTCATGGAAGAGGACGACGCCAGTGTGCAAGCTCGCATCAGAGCTCAGCAACAACAGCATCAGCACCAGCAGGCAGCAGCCCAAGCCGTACCAACGAGCGTCCGGCCCCCATCACAGCGCTCAGGCAGCATCTCTACCCCTTACGGAAACCAATATCATCCCAATCAATACAGCACGCCATCGAGGACTCCATCTCATAACCAGCAGTATTTTCGGTCCATGCCAACGCCAAATTATCAAGTCCCTCCTCCGTCGCGGACCACGGGCAGTCCAGCAGCTCAGCCGCCCCGACCTCCCCAGCCAAACCAGTATACTCGCCCCAACGGCTATCCCAACCAATATGCAGCGCAGTTGGCCAAGTCGCAAACACCATATGGCCATCAGAACATGCCGCAGTATGCCAACCAGCCACGACCACCATACGCACAGCAGCTTCCACCGCAGGGCGCACCAACCGCGGCACGATTACAATACCAGCAAAAACATCCTGCAACACCTGGCCCGCCCAAATTCGCCGGCCCATATACAAACGGCGGCGGCGGCGGCGGTGTACCACCAAGAAACCTATCACCCCAAGTACCCCCTCGGCACGCATTCAGTCCCCCCAATGTACCACCAGGCCAACGCTTCGCAGGACCGCCCTCCACGCCACACATGAACAGAAACGTCAACACGCCGGGCCAGCATCCGCAGTTTAGCCAATCGCCAGGCCTAACTGGCTACCATACCGTTATACCAGAGGCGCAACAGCAGCGGATACTGGACCAGGCTAAGGCGCGTGTCGCAGCGCAGGACAGATCCGGAGCGGCGCAGGGAGGGCATGCCGGTGCTGGTACTGGTGCGGGTATGGGCTATGGTGCCGGTGGTGTGCCTGCAGGGCATGCTGGACAGAGGCAAGGGGCGAATGGGACACCAATGGCTACGCCTGTAGCTACGCCTGTGGGTACGCCTGGGACGCAGTATGTGCCGCCGTCGAAGGTTACGCCGGTGCCGGTGCCGCCTATACCTGGTGCTGGGGGGGTTTCGCAGCAGCAGCAGCAGCAGCAGCAGCAGACGCCACAGCAGCAGCAGCCGCAGCAACCTGTATCAAACCCCTCATCGTAACTTTTCCTGACGGGGCATACAGTTGTAAGGGGAAAGGATGGGCCTATAGGCTGAGAGAATATCAAGTATGACAGTGCGGGAATACATGGGATTGGAAGGATGGTACTCTGTGGAAGTAGGGGACAGATGTATGGAACTGGAGTTTTTTTTTTCGGTTACGTGGCTGCTAGAAGGGTAAAATAAGAAGGAAGCAAAATTGACTGCGTGGCTTTTGTACTTTGCATGCTTTTGCGTATCATGTAGAAGAAGAGAAGGAATGTATTCTTCCGCGTGCGTCTTCTTCTTTTCGTTTCTGGGCCTATCGGTACCTACCTGAGACCTCAGTACCTAGGGAGATGTGGTCCTCTTTGGGGGTTTCTTTTTGTGTTCTTTTCTTGTACTGGAGTGGGCAGGACTGTGCGATCTTAATATTTGCGTGCTCTAACTTTCTTTTAGCTTTCTTTTTTCTGCTCGGATGAGTCTGTTCTGTAGTCATGGTCTTTATATCAGATAGAGTATGTATGGCCTTGTGACTTCGTCTTCCTATCCGCCAGGAATATGGCCCTGTGTGCGTCTCTTCTTCTTCTTTTTGAGTGTATATGCAAGGAAAGATGGGGGCGTATCTAGGAGATGAAAGCCAAATAACACTGAGCAGACATGACTGACGATCCCGGGTGATGGGGCAAACATCCGCCTTATATCTTCCCTTCTCTCCTCCTCTCCTCTTGTCTTTCCTTTTCCTATTCTTCTTCTACTCTTGTGTTCAGGCAGGTGGTAAGACTACGTTGCTTTGATGCGTTGGTGCGAAGAAAACGTGTTGGCAGCTGGCTAGTAAGACCGTCCCCCTTCATGTAATCTACATACGTCGCTTTGGTACATGATGAGAGGATGGGGGCCGGCCACTCGGGTCAATGGGAAAAAATTAGGAGACATCGCACAGAAAGCTGTCAAGCAGCGTTGTGTGGCCATCAAATAACAGGGACTGGAGCCTGAGTCTGAGTCTGATGCATCCCTCTTGTTTGCTCTCGTGGATATCGGAAGAAGGGGGAGATGAGAATTCTCAGCGGCACGGCTAGGAGGAAACAATGTGTATTACACACAGAAATCATGAGTAGAGTGGGTATCAATTGAAGCAAGTCTATCCATAAGTCCATAGCCCTCGGCAGCGCCTTTCTTTCGTCTTGAGTGGAAACAACAAGACCAGCCCAGAGGAACCGTGGGAATGCTCCGCACGATGTGTGTAAGAACCAAGTTTTCCAAAATCTAAGGAAAGGAAAGAAAAGAAAAGAAAAGAGAAGAGAAGAGAAGAAAATTGAAAATAACATGAAACTATCTACATCATTTCGTCTCCTCTCACCATCCTCTCATGCCATTGCTGCATCTCTTTTACCGCCTCCCTCAATAGCTACCTCATCATGACTCCATTCCAACACAATCCTGCGCACCTCAAATATGACTTCCACGAAAATCAAGACAATAATGATAACCTCCAGACGCGTCCCATGCTGCTCGCTGGACATCTCTCGCAATACTGTCGCAATCTCTTGTGCGTAATCCATCTTCTGATTCAGAGTCCGAATACGGACATTGACATCCAACGCACGGCCGACCTGATCGTAGTAGCCCTCCAGACCAAGCTCAGACTTGCTGTCCCAGAAAATGTCGGGCAACGAATCAGTCAGCTCAGAATAGTGGTTGAGACGAGCGCGCAGGCTGAGCAGCTCGCCCGTCTTCTGTAGGATGAATTTGCGGCCGAGAGGCAGGCCGGACCCCTGGGACAAAATCGCGGGAATATGGCGCGTGCTCTCAAAGTAATGCATAAAGGCCGTCTCCAACACCGCGAGATTCGTACTCCGCGCCAGACCAGACGAGAAAGCAATCTTGGCGAGAGTTGTATCGCGGGTATCGCCGTCCCTGTGTTCTTTTCGCATGCCGAGCACGACCTTGTCGCCCTTCATGGCGCTTTCTGCTCGGGAAGTGTCTGTTTCGAAATCGAGGTCTTCTACTTCGCGCAGCTCGGGAGGGTGAGCGTCTTCGGCGGCACGGAGGATCTGCTTCGTTACCACGTCGCTGGGCAGTGACCAGGTGACTACGGTTCCGGAGGGAAACACAAAGATGTCGCCGCCATTGACGCCCTTGGCGTGGACTACCTCGTTTGCATCAAAGCCTGTGTCATCAGGATCAATGGCGAAGCCGTGCGAGGAGAGGATTTCAACCACCAGGGGCATGTTGAACGAATCGGCGATACATGTTGCGCTGATGGTGGTCAGTTGGTTGGCGTCCGTTTCGGCAGCATTGGACTTGTCCGGTGAGCGCTTCGGGTCCTGCGCAATAATGGCGACTCGGCGAAGAGATGTTTTGGCCGTGGCTGATCGGGGTTTCTTGCGTTTGGGAGTAGAGGCTTGACCTTTCGGGCGAGTATCGGTGGTGGAAGAGGAGGAGGACGGCGAGGACGGCGAGGACGGCGACGGCGAGGCTTCCGACGCGTTCTCAGCAGGATTGCTGGATAACAAAGGATTCGAGGTGAAGAAACTTCGGCAGCGAGAGAGACTCGCTGGCGCACTAAGGTGAAATGAACATCTTGGGCGTTGGCTCGTGATGGCAGAGCCACGTATGTTCCGGGCGATCACGTTGTACGTCGTCCGTGGCGGAGGGTATCTCATGGTGATGTCGTTGGTTCTACATGAAGAATTCGAGCGAATCCAATGAGCAGCACTTTACCAGAGAAGCGAGTGCAGCAGATTTTGTAAGCCCCTGTGGACCAAGCGGCAACAAAACAAAAAACTGACACAGAATTTTATGACCACAACTTGGAATGGAAAGCAAGCACTGCACTCATGTCGTTGTCGGTGCTCAGATGCGCAGCCTCGTCTCGTCTGCAGGCTGCAGCTTACGTCAATTGGAAGAACTTTGTCTACGTCGTTGGTACGGACATTAGGTACACGGCGGATTGCGCGAAAGTGGGGCACTCTCATCTTATCCAGGTTGAAGGTCCGTCTTATCTCCATGTGACGTGGCACGTGGGGGAACGACTTGCACCGACGGAGAGCTAAGAAGCAGGGAGCTTGATCCGAGGGCCCCTAGCAGGGACCTGGACAGGGACTCTAGCAGGGACTCTAGCAGGGACTCCAGCACACACCGTAGGGTCCACAGCGAAACGGCAACGCCCAGAGGGGGCCAGAGCCGCCAATTTATCCTTTGCCCAGACGGCGGTCCTTGATCCCTTTTATCTACTATCGCTTCTCCCCTTCATTTCTCTCCTTTCTGCTCCCAGCATTCCTATCCGCCTCCATCCTGTTCTTTCTCTCCTTTGCAAGAATCGCCCCTGAGTCCTCACGATTAGAAAATCCTCGAGATTCCGTCGTTTGCCTCAGTCATTCAACCCACCATCACTCCATCTACTGCATTAGCAACCGCCATCCGACATCATGGAAGCCGATCCCAAGTACGACAACTATGACTTTCCCTCAACAGCGGCCGAGAAGCAGGACGGCCATGCTGGCCATCTGACCCCGGAGAAGATTGCTCTGGTGCACCAACTGCGCTCCTCGCTCGAGGCTGAGGGCTACAAAGAGCGTCTGGACACGTTGACACTGGTATGGACCTCCGAATTGCCTTGTCCTACAAGTTTGCAGTCTGCTTCTGCTGTACCCAATGGCAGACGCAATGGATGAATTCCATGACTTGAAGCCACTTCGGAGTTCATGCGTACTAAAGTAGGAGTGGATAGCTGCGATTTCTGCGAGCTCGCAAGTGGGATGTCGCCCTTGCCAAGACCATGTACGTACTACCGACACGAGAATCCAGAACGGCCCGTCGCTGACATGATTCTAGGTTCGTCGAGACTGAGAAGTGGCGAAAGGAGATCAAACTCGATGAGACTGTCCCCATCTGGGACTATCCCGAGAAGGCGGAGATCGCAAAATACTATAAGCAGTTCTACCACAAGACTGACAAGGTAAAAACGGTGTCTGACGAATGATTTCGCTCTTGGCGAATACCTCAGCTGACTAGTTCCGGCTTGTCACTCTTAGGACGGCCGCCCTATTTACATTGAAACCCTGGGAGGCATCGATTTGACTGCCATGTACAAGATCACCACCGCCGAGCGCATGCTGACCAACCTCGCTGTCGAATACGAGCGAGTTGCCGATCCCCGCCTGCCCGCCTGCTCCCGCAAGGCCGGAGCCCTGCTCGAGACATGCTGCACTGTGATGGACCTCAAGGGAGTCACCCTGACCAAGGTTCCCTCGGTCTACTCGTACGTGCGCCAAGCGTCCGTCATCTCCCAGAACTACTACCCTGAGCGACTGGGCAAGTTGTTCTTGATCAACGCGCCTTGGGGCTTCTCGACCGTGTGGAGCGTCGTCAAGGGCTGGCTCGACCCCGTCACTGTCAAGAAGATTCACATCCTAGGCAGCGGCTACAAGAGCGAGCTGTTGAAGCACGTTGATGCCGAGAGCTTGCCCGTCGAGTTTGGCGGTACCTGCAAGTGCCAGGGCGGCTGTGAGAACAGCGACGCTGGCCCATGGCACGACGCCGAATGGACCAAGCCCGCCTGGTGGGAGAAGAAGGCCGAGGCCAAGGAGACGGAAACTGCCGATGCCGCTCAGGCTGCACCTGCAGTTGCTGGCGAGGCCAAGCCCGAGGCCACGGAGACTGCAGCCGCATAAACAGGCTATCATGCTAGCAGTATCAATATGTTCAAAGTACCAGTGAAGCAGTTCCTTCAGGGGCCTGCAGAAATAACACAACATGGTGCAACTTGAGGAAAAAGCATGATTGGGATTGGTGTAGATTGAAGCGGCGCGTTGGGGAGTAGACGTAATGGAGAGATGCTAGGAGCGTTTTTGCTTCCAGGGGCGGAAAACTGAGAGTCTTGTTTTGTTTTGCTCGGCGTGCGATTGTTTCAACAACCGTGGAGGATAATTCAAAAGTTTATAGATCAAAACCTCGAAGAACTTTCGTTTTAATGTCCTCTTATTCATCATTACTCGGTGTGCGTTGAGGTGCAGTGTCTCGGCTCTACTTGGAGATAGATCCGCCTGATGATGGGGGTGCCACCGGGACAGAAAAGTGACTGCCTGGGAGGAAAAGAAGAAGACTAGCTCAACGCGAGAGAATGTGACATGCCAAGAGTTCATCGTTGGAGGAGTATCAGGATTAAAATGTGAAAAGGTATCTCTCGCTTGTCCTCTCATATCCATCCACCCAAACGCCATGCAAAACGCCCGTAATAAGAATGCGAAACCCCCCAGAAAAAAACCAAAAACCGAAACACCCAATGATCATCCCAATGACCGCAAAATGAAACCGCAAAATCACCTCCCTTCGGCAACATACTCCCCCGCCACCCTCGCCCTCTCCATCCTCGCCACCACAGCCGGCATATCCCTCTTCAGCATCCCCAGACCCTCCACCGCGCCCCTGAACCCCTCCTCCATGCCTTCCTGCCTCGACCCCTTCTCATTACCCAGCGCCAGCACCCCCTCGCTCTGCTCCTCTGCCCGCCGCCCGACCTCCTCCCTGCGCCGCTGCACCAATTCCTCGTCGCGCCGGATCGCTGCCTCTATGCGCGCGGCATGTTCAGCCGCCGCCTGAGCAGGAACACTACGCTTCAGCGCTGCAACTTCCTCGAGAAGCTTCTCTTCTTGTGTAATCAGATCGGCTACGCGCTGGCGGGTGCGGCCGTCGAAAGGCTCGTAGGCTTGGGGCGTACATGTCGTAAAAGTCTCATACTGGTCGGATGTGAAAGGGATGCCATTGATGGAGAGATTATCGGAGCAGAGACGAAAGGTTTGATCTATGTACTGAACATTTTCTCCCCCCCCCTTCCTGTTAGCCATTGCAATCGAACCCGATGACGTATTGGACCTTGTACTGCTGGGTGGGAACTCTGGAAGACAAGTATAGAAAACAGAGACGAGAAAGATCTCCTGGATATACACACGTGGTACGCGCGCAAGAATCACAAACAAAGAAGAAGAAGAAAAAAAAAAAGGAAGGAAATCAAAAATAGCAACGCGCAGAAATAAACAGCACAAAGAACAGGGACAATAAAGCACACACACAAACAACTGAGCAGAAAAGAAACACCCATATTTTTTCTGAGACAAGCATAGCGTAGCGTACCTGATTCACCAACGCCGCAATATCCTCCCGCAGCCTATCCTCCCTCTGGCCCTCAATCCGCGGAAGAGCTTCCTCGAGATGCGCCGTCGCAGCCTTGCGCACATTCGAAATCAAATATGCAAGGTCCTCTGGCGATTGTAGCTCAATGCGGCGCTGGTTCTGGGAGGCTTGCGAGTCGGGGTCCATGGTTGGTCCCCGGAGAGAGGAACCACGGGTTGGCTGGGGAGTTTTTTTGTGGTTGACTGTGAATGAAAATGGGCAGACAAAGAGGTTCGTTTTTGTCGCGCTGTCGGCTGCGGGGGAAAGTCTAGGAGATAAGGAAGAAGAAGAAGAAGAAGAAGGGTAGGTACGCCCAGAGAGTTGCAAGGTTATTGCGCGACTAGACGCGTCGGGGATTACCTAGGTAGTTGCGCGCGTGAAAGCGGTTCGTGGGCGTTTCCAGCTGCAGCGCAAGTTTTCATTACGTAGAGGTACCTAAATTCCTAATGGATGTACTCCGTACCTTAGGTGACTAGGTAGGTAGGGGCACCCCTGGATATGGATCTCCTGCATCATTCCACGGCACCCCACTCCCCGGAAGCATGGGCATCAAGTGGGGTAATTAGATTGCGGTCACCGTCATGAAATACGAGGGCGGTAGGCCGCGGTACACATTCCGGGCCTGATGCCTCGTACAATCTTATCTTCCGTGTCGGAATTCGCACGCCATGTCGTGGCCCTCAAGAAGCAGTGATCTTGACCACCAAATAGAAAGCATGCATGATCTCAAAAGAGGCAATATTTATGACTTTAACTTCGAATCCTAGGAACAATTGTGAGCCTCGAGTCCAGGCCTTTGCTGGAACAAGCAACACGTACTCCGTAGTCTAGCTGATTGAACACTGAGAGACAAAGCCAAACAATAAACCCTATGTAGCTCCCCTGCATTGGAGATACCAGCCATATCTACCGCTACCGTGGTCATCCCGGAAGCCATGCCTTGGCTGCAGTACGAATACCTACCTTTACGCACTCTCTCGCTACGTGCTCCCTATCCATGACGATCTGTGCTCTTCACCCCTCAAGAAAAGACCGAAGACTTCAGTTTCAACAGGACTGATAAAAACCCGCATCCCGCTCGCTCGTCCCGGGCTGACTCGACGTCCGAGTTCAATGATTAAGAAAAAAAGCCGCACCACCGTGAAAATTTGCAATATGGAAAGTGAGTGGTGATGGAGCCGATGATATACAACCGCTAGGCGAGAATAGCAGCTGTAGGTAAAAGAGACGAAAACTCGCGCTGCGCGATTGGTGTCGAGCATAAGTGTGAATGTGCATATTAAAGCCCGGACCCGGGTCTATGTATTGAAATCAGGGGGTCTGGCCCCAACTTCAAATATAAATCGTGTAAATCGTGTCGAACGGCAGTCATGCGGTGCTAAATCATTGTGGGAGCATCTCCCGGGATTCTTCCTCGCTGAGGACAATTTCGTGGACCGGTTCACGCGTATTCTCGAGGGGGATGTAGTCGCAATCGACGTAAGAGGGCAGAAATATCTCTGAGATCACCGTCAGTTATTGTCCGCACGAGTTTGAAGATGGAGAGTTCCATACCTGGATTCCAGACAAATCCTTGGCTGGAGGAAAGGTAGGAGATCTGATATTCGTGTTAGCTCGGCTTGGACTTGAGTTGAGGTGCTGAATCCTGGCTTGGACTTACAAGGCGAGGTGGTCCATCAGGGTCTCCGATGTTGATAACGGTACTTTCTTGCTTGGATAGAGCGGTGCCTATTCCGTATGTCAGTCAAAGTTCACTAATTCGGTGCAAAAAGAGCCAAGCGATAGCAGCCATAGAAATTGTGAAAGACAAGGCAACGATGGGACCTTGGATCGAGAGTAGAAAGAAGTAAGGAACCATGACTTACTCAGCAGACTGGGTCGTCGTGAATGGAGCATTCTGGTACCCGGGCTGGTGGAAGGAGACGAATTCGAGGGTGAGCTTGAGTAAGAGCTCATGGAAGAGCTTTCTGGAGCCTTAGACGGCGGGTGGAATGTAGATGTTGAGGCCAAAGATCGGACGACTGGGATAGTGATGGACGAAGACATGGTCACGGCGATGACCAGAAATATAATCGGTGGCTGACTAGGTAGCTGACAACACCAAGCAAAAAATCCAAGAGAGAGGCTAAATAGTCGTTGAAAGCGGAGAAGGCACGACGGCTAGAAGCCAGAGGAGAAGAAAGTGTGTCGAGAAGAGGCGGGTTTTCACGGCAATCGATGACAGGAGGTGATGTGTGGTGTGTGGTGGTGTGATGTACACTGGTGGTGCAATGACGCAGTGGTGCAATGATGCAGTGTTGCAGTGGTGAGTGCTGGCGGTGTCGTCGTGTTGGAGAAATCTGTCACCGCGTGAAAGTGTTGAGTGATGCCGAAGAGTAGTCGACGAGATCGCGAACGAGCTCAAATGCGTGAGTGCAAGTGACTGGTGTGGTTGCGGCAGAATGAAGCAGCGATTGCTGCTGTTACCAAATGTTGAGGCGCCGACTACGGAAAGCTAACGAGGCTCGGACAGTTGTGGACTGGACGGACGAAGACGGAGAGAAACAGGGCGGAGACGATAGGTAGAGTCACACTTGGAGCCGACGAGGTGATGCAATGTTCATTGTCCTGGGCAACAACGACCGGCGGATGGTACGGGAGAGGCAGGAAGGAGTAAGAGATGGAGAGCATGACATGCAAAAGGTGAAAAGAAAGAAGGACGGAAGCCAGGTTCAGAAACAGCATTGAGAACATCTCTCACACACGGAAAGAAGCGCTGGTGAGAGTCATCGGGTCAGTTCGGCAGGCACCTCCCACACTAGACGCAGATGTGCAACTTGCAAGAGGTACGTAGACGCGAAGACGCACCGCCCGATACAGTACAAGGTGTGCGATGTCAGATACTAGCTCAGCGCTGTTCACAGAGTGCCTCTCAAGGTTCCCGATATCGCGGACTAGGTACGTAGGTAAGTACATACTAAGTGCCCCGGGTCCCCAGGTAGCATCCTGGTCCCGCAGGCCAAAGTGCACTAGAAGACGGCAGCAGGAAGCTGGGGCCGAAGCAAGGATTATGCATGGTTAAGCCGCACATTTACATCTGGTAAGAGCTCGAAGTCACCGAATCCTGGATCTACGTTGCAATGCAGTTCTCATCAAAACTCCCAGATTCGTGTATGTACGTACAGAGCATTGGTAGATATGTAGGTATCCCGCTATGCACTTAGTTATTTGTGTTACTGTGTATCTGCGGAGGCTTAGGTACAGTACCTAGGTACTTCAGGTGGCCAAGCGTAGGTAGATGCATGTATGTACCTATGCAGTGGTGTATGATGTAAAGCTGCCGTTCTTGGAAATCATGCCTATTGCATCCCCGTGCGTATGCTTAGGGTTATATTCTCCCGATCTATTGCATCCTTCCTGAAGCCTGGTGTCGCCAAGCCTAGGCACCGAGGCATTACCAAGCCGAAGGGCAATTGGCAATTGCAAGCGGCCACCCACGACAGCCTATCACCACCATTCTGGGTTCAGCCATGCTGAGAGAAGCATGCCCATAATACCCAAGGCACCAGGTTTTGTCTGACCTGCACAGATGCGAGCATCTCTTTGGTGCTTACAATGTGGTTACTTTCGCCCGAATTGCCATTTAATCAACCGAGGTTGACAAAGTGCTCGACTTCTCTTGGAGACCCCCGGGCCCCTAGTTCGTTGTGGTTCAAGCCGAATCGTCTTCTTCAAATGGGCCTGATGCGCGGATTTACATCTGGGATTCCCCGTGGATAGTCGATACAGAAGAAGAACTATAGTAAAGCAAGAAAGTATAGTATCAAGCACTCGATCAAAATCATGACAGTACATAATAAAGAAGTCCATCACCACGAAGCTGCGGTGGTCAGAGACGCTATACCTATCTCAGACACACACGTCTTATCGTCGATGACTTGATCGGAGTTCGATGCTACATCAAGCCCGGCAACTCGCACGTGCCTGATCATGTGTAAGCTCTCCAGGCAGATGACTAAGCATGGCTCCACTCCATCGTAGCTACTGGCGACCGCGAGGCTACGTGCGCAGACGAAGCCTGCATCATCGTCACCATCTTCTCGTCGTTGCCACGATCCTCTACTATCGCCGTCCATTGTCATTTCGCCCTGAAAAGAAAGCTTCCAAATCCGATCTTATACCAGGCATACGGTTCGAGTTGCGTTTGTCCACTAGCAAGCAACACCTGATCCTCATTGTTCGCGCCGGTGCTCCGCGCTACTACCTGACCATGGGCGACGTAGCCGTTGAAAGTCAGGCTTTCCACCTGCCGCTTCACAAAAAGGCCTCTCCCTCAGCCATACCTAATATCGACTCGTTCGAAGGCGTACCTACCGAGGGCGGCGATGACTATGCTACAATGAAGTTGTTGCAGCGACAGTTGGAGTGAGCAATGACCCTTGAAGCTTTCTGCAGAGCTCCCGGCTTTCTCTCCGGCTTTGGCTTTCCTCTTGGACCGATGATCGACTACGCTCTGCCATGGACAAGCCTTTAAAGTATCAAGAAGGAGATCTAACACAGTATCCAGGTACATCCAGTTGCAAGAAGAGTACATCAAAGACGAGCAGAGGTAAGTTCTGATGAGGAAATCCCCCATATCTTCTGAAGTTGCAACTCGGGTGGTTGTTATACTCACCAACGGCAAATCCTAACCACCCTCGAATAGGAGCTTAAAGCGTGAGCTCGTTCGAGCCCAAGAAGAGATCAAGCGCATCCAGAGTGTGCCCCTGGTCATCGGCCAATTCATGGAGGCCATTGACCAAAAGTTAGTTAGCCTTCGCACGCAGACCAAAAGCTCGACTCTACAGGCACTGACTCTACTTTTGTTGCGCGTCTTAGTACGGGTATTGTTCAGTCAAGTACGGGCTCCAACTACGTTGTGCGCATCCTCTCGACTCTCGACCGCGAGCTGCTAAAGCCCTCGTCCTCCGTCGCTCTTCACCGTCACTCGAACTCTTTGGTCGACATACTGCCGCCAGAAGCTGACTCGTCGATCGCCATGCTCGGGGCCGATGAGAAGCCCGACGTGTCGTACGCCGATGTCGGTGGCCTGGACATGCAGAAGCAGGAAATCAGAGAAGCCGTCGAGTTGCCCTTGACGCAATTTGATCTATACAAGCAGATCGGTATCGACCCCCCTCGCGGTGTGCTGTTGTACGGCCCCCCCGGTACGGGCAAGACGATGCTTGTAAAGGCAGTAGCCAATTCCACCACGGCAAGCTTCATCCGCGTCGTCGGATCCGAGTTTGTCCAGAAATACCTGGGCGAAGGTCCCAGAATGGTCCGCGACGTCTTCCGCATGGCCCGCGAGAACTCCCCCGCCATCATCTTCATTGACGAAATCGACGCCATCGCCACGAAGCGTTTCGACGCCCAGACCGGTGCGGACCGTGAAGTCCAGCGTATCCTCCTCGAGCTGCTCAACCAGATGGACGGTTTCGACCAAATGTCCAACGTCAAGGTCATCATGGCCACCAACCGCGCTGATACTCTGGATCCAGCCCTGCTCCGTCCCGGCCGATTAGATCGAAAGATTGAATTCCCTTCATTGCGCGACCGACGCGAGCGTCGCCTCATCTTCACCACCATTGCCAGCAAGATGTCCCTGGCTCCTGAAGTCGATCTTGACAGCCTCATCGTCCGAAACGATCCCCTCTCTGGAGCCATTATCGCAGCCATTATGCAGGAGGCGGGTCTTCGTGCCGTGCGCAAGAACAGATACCAGATTATCCAGAGTGACTTGGAGGATGCGTACTCTAGTCAAGTCAAGGGTACCAGCGATGACAACAAGTTTGACTTTTACAAGTAGGCTAAGCTACCTAGGGAGGAAGAGGAGACTACAAAAGAACATGAGGCGGGCCGTAGCTGCGCATTGCGTGTTCTGGGTCCAGTGGGCGGAGAGGGGGGGGGGAGGATCAGAGGCAGCAAGACAAGTCATCTTCGTCTGCGAATTTAATGGAACACTGACTGTTTCTGATTTGCATCTCGCGTCACGCGTGTATGTATGAATCTTGTCGCAACAACCATCAATGCAGCATTGCTTCGAAGAAGCCATTTATAGACGACTTGGCCGAACGTACCAAGTAGGTGTGCACCTTTCATTAAACCATCCCATGTTTTTCACCAACTATCGTCTCTCAGCTCCGTTCTGCCCTCTTTGGTATGTTTTTGTGCGTGGTGTATGTAGCTCACGGGGTCATCCATCCATCCCTCGCCTCGTACGTAGCATGTTTTGGCAGCGCGGCCTTTTTGTTTTTCTTACCCATCATATCGATCGTCACAGCCGGGAACAAGCCATATTTTGGAAGAACCTGCGTCTGCAGGAGTGTAAGCGCAGCACGGCACTTCACGACGGGGCACGGGGCCTCGTTTAGGGCAAGGACATCGATGATCGTGTTCGTAATGAGCAAGCACGCATTGGGGCTATTTCTAAACTATCTTTCCTAAACACTGAATGGCCTTGCGTAGTATAGCCTAGCATAAGGGGTGAGTTGATGGCCCCATGGGATACATTATGTCGAGGACGGAAATAGGGCGCGAAGTAGGGAGTCGGAACGATACTGCACTGCAAAGTACATACAATACAATGACTATTCGCATATATATATGACTGAGCGCCACGGTGCCGTGTCCTTGTTCATTATACCGAACGAGCATGAAGTTTCCACGAGGGAACGAATCTGCCATGGTCACGTCCCAGAGAAATATATCCACGTACCTAGGTATAGCTCCGTGATTAGAATGTCTATAAACTACTCAGACTTGTAAAGCACTTGTTGTTGTTACTCCCGAAACTTATTGCGGTGATGTATCAAGCGAATCGTGCAGCAGCATATGTCTCGCATGCCGCATGCCGCAACCTCAAAACCATGAGAAAATTACAAATCGTTTCCTCATTGCTCCCTGGGCCTCAGCGCGCACGGAGAGTAAGTTCTCCCGAGCCTTTCATCATATGCACAAAAGTCGTCCTTTGACATCAGCCACTCTTGACTCCATCTATCTGGGATATTACATCAACACGTGCTTCTACCCAAAAAACAAAAAAAAGAAACCCCCCCCCATGCACATAAAGACAAGGCAGGTTAGAAGAACAGACTGGAAGTGATGCAACGCTAATACAGTACACTGTACGGAGTAGGCCATGAAGTCGCAGTCACAACACAAAACAGGAATTGACAAGATTTGTAATACCAAAAGTTTATCAAATTATCCAATACAGAAGGCTTGATAGCCTGGCCACACAAGTAATAAAAGCAACTAGCTCTAATCCAAGACAGATCGAATATCGGCAGACCTTGATTCATCACAAAAAGTCGCCCTCAACTCCTTTCAAAAAGGCACCACAAGGCAATGTAGTGACATCATAAGATAGATGCGAAATCATGGTTCGCGTTGATTGTTCTCGCGTCGCCCTCATAGGATCAATCGAGTGATACAAGGACCTTCAACGCCGACGCTATGCAAGATCGATAATGGGTATAGGCAAAGCGAGAGAACCAAAGTGTTCTCTGTTGATCCATGGTCCTCAAAAGCAACAATGAGATGGTAAGAAAACTGCACGCTGTATACGCAACGGCGCGGGTGCAGCAAGTAGGTCAGCCGTGTTGGGAGCCAAAGGAAATCAGATTGCGTTGGTGTGGGTGTCCGGCGCCAGAAGATACAAAACGAGAAAATCATCAGAAAAAAAGAAAAAGGAACAACATGAAGAAGAAGGGTTATTAAAATGAAGTTCAAAGAAAAAATCGAAAGACTCTTGTCTTGGGCTGGGGGCCGAGTTAGCGAAAGGAAGAGGCTCAAGAGTTCAGGGCAACAGCGACCTGAAAGAGAAGTTCCACAAACTTGCTGTGCAAGGTAATGAAGAAATCAGGCTGCCCAACTATCTCGGCGAGGCCTCGAGCTTTCAGTGAAGACGTTCCTGGTCCGTACCCGGCGCGTCTGGTAAAGGCACTGCCTCCTTGCATGAAACCACTGCTTGATCGATCCAGCGCGGATGTGTGTGGTTGCGGCTGTGCCCCTCCACCATACGCAACACCACTGCGCGGAGATGAGTTTGTACTTGTCCGTTCGGCCTCGGCCTCTGCGAGTTGCTGGATCCATGAGGCTAAAACTTCAAAGGCCTGCACAAATAGGCTGAAAGTCTTCATCGCAACCCTCTCCTTATGCGTGCTTAGAGCCAGGAACGCATATAGTCGCTTGTGACCTCGGGCGTGAAGGTCCGGGATGCGAAATAAGTAACCCGTCGTGTACCCGGCCTTGGCGTCGCCAAAAAAGATCGGTCCTCCAGTAACTGCACAGCCAGGGCTTTGTGTTGTTACAAAGGAATCAAGCTGCGGAGATGGGGTCAAATTCCAGCTTGAGGGCGGCCGTGCTGTGTGCTCAAAGGACAAGGCCCTCAAGCAGGATGCTCGTAGCAACGTGAATGAGTCAGGTTGAAGAGGTTCGTGACTAGACGTATAATTGACGTTGTGCAAATGATGGTATGCGGAACGTCCAGATGAAATCGAAGTGCTGGCATAGGAAGTGTTTTGTGAGCTTCCAGGGGTGGCTTGTTTCCTTCGAAATCGCACCCCATGACTAGACTCTCCTTCATCATCCGTTTCATTTGACGTTTGCGAGTTCGGGGGGGAAGCTTGTCCGGCGGGTCCGGATACGCGCTCAACGGCACTCATGGTTCGCAGTATGGGTTCGGAGGCAGAGGCAACAGCATTCTGTCGCGGGGGCAGCGTCATCGCGCAATTGTCACAGGGCCCCTGTTTTTTGGTCACCACCTCATCGTATGTTCGCCTGAAGCTTGAATCTCGAAGCGGTTTCCGATGGACCGGGCGCGGGCTTTCTGGTGGCGTATCGAGGGGGGACGAGGCAGCTCCATTGTTATTCTTGATGTTGTTGTTGCTGCTGCGACCGGTAGAAGAGCACAACGTAGTTCGTCGTCGCGTACCGGTATCAGGCTCTGATGCTGGCGGAGAGCCACTTGGACCCAGACTCAGATCTCGCAAGACGTCCTTCAGGGCAACCGAGGTCTGAGAGTGTAGTGCAGATGTAGTGCCGCTGGATCTTGTTCGCTTATCTGACTCGTGCTGGGGGGAGGTTGCACCCAGGGTTACATCAAAATTCTCGAAACAAGTCGAGCATGGATGTCTCGATCCCTCTGTAACCATTAATGGGGTTGGCCCGTGAATATCACAATAGTGAGCTATGCATAACTTGAACGCAGTGGTTAGCTTGTTGTCGCCAAAGTCCATGATTCGGAAAGGCTGAGAACTAATTCTCAAAGAAGGGATGTCAAGTCATGGATTAAACGCCACTTGTTCAGGGATTTGGTATAAGGTGAAGGAAGTAAAGCAGATAGACAGGGAAGAAGGAGACAGGGAAGACATATAAGACGGGTAAGCCCGGGAGAAATATGGATTCAATCGTTTGTGGCATGAAGACTACACACCAGGGACTGCCTGTGTTGACACTGTGTCCGACATGAACATGGTAAGGTGACTTGGAGTTGCAGTCCGGCTGCCGGGATTCTGGTTTAAGCTCGGACAGCGCTTACACAATTGGCTCGTGTAATGCGATCCAGTTCGCATAACAACCAGAAATATCGCCTATCCTCGTTCAACAACAGAGGCGGTGAGTGAAGAGGGTGTGAAGATGACATATCGGAGCCAGCGGCGCGGGACAACGCATGAGCAGGAGCGGCGGCCGGAACCACACTTGTGGCACCCGGATACACGACTCTTGGCGCGGGAGGAAACAAAGTGAGGAAGTATGTAGGGAGGGAGGAAGCGCTGGGATAACAAGGCTAGAACACCAAGGAGAAGACCCCAGGGGCGCCAATGCAAGTTGATGCAGGATGCAGTGCGCCTTGCAGAACAAC
Organism: Claviceps purpurea; assembly: GCA_029405325.1. Lineage (NCBI taxonomy): Eukaryota > Fungi > Ascomycota > Sordariomycetes > Hypocreales > Clavicipitaceae > Claviceps > Claviceps purpurea. The sequence goes on along the minus strand of CM055782.1, from coordinate 2,505,626 downwards.
CCTGCCATGTCGTGTCATCTCGGTGACACGTTAGAGACTTACAATGTAGGACATGACGCATACAGTCGCAATGGTCTACCTTGTCGTGGGATCTCGGTCAAGAGGTTGAGTGGAAGCGAGAGGCAAGCTGGCGCCGGCTAGACTCTTAAGTCCAAGCTTCGTTGACGACACAATGATGTTCCAGACGGCAAGGTAAGAAACTGCTGAGCGGTCGCGCTGGCGGTCGCGGAGGACGATTTTCGATGCAATTCGTGGACAGACCCATGGACGCACAGGTGTAACGACAAGCAGGCGACGGGAGCATAGGTCGTGAATTTTGACTGCGTTGCTGTGTCTGGATCTTGAAGACAATCTCGAGGACCACCTTAACGATGGCCTTGGAGGACAGATCTTGACGACGATGTCCGATGCGGTGCAGGTAGCCGCGTGGGGTTTGCAGCGCTGCCGTCCGACGCTGGCGGTTGGACTCGGGCTGGTTGGGTTTGTGTTGCAACGATTGGAATGTCTTGGATAGGTCGCATTCGGTCGCAACAACGCTTGCCGCTCGAGGTAATAAAATACGAACAACGCGGCAGATCAGATGTCGAACGGGAGGACAGTCAAATAGTCGTCGGGTCGAAGAAGGGCATGGCGATGAGAATTGTAGTGTTTAGGCTGCGGAAGTGAGCGTAGAGTGAGCATGAAATGAGGCCGACAAGAGCAAACAAGAAACAGTAGCTATGTACTAGCAGGAGCGATGGAGAGCGCAGCGGGGTCGTGGACTCGTGGCTGATGGCCTACCTATGCTCGTCGCGATGGCTTCTCTCCTCCCCCGACTCCTTTGGCAAGGACAAGGCGAGGTGCAGGTGGTGTTGTGCTGGCAGCGAGCACCGGCGCCCCCAAATTGCAACGGGTGACGATGACTTCTCGTTGGCCTGCGCTTCCATGGATGATCCGGGCCGACCGGGAGGCGAGCCGATGGCACAAGACTCCAAGAGAAGCAAGCTCTTTGAGTCTGTCTTCCAACCGGATTGCTGACCAACGTCTCGATTCTCAATGCGCACAGTCCCACACGGTCCACACCTGAACCGGCGCGCTACGATTCATTCCCCGGCGACGCCCGCGTGGTCCAGTGCTGGATGGATCGTCCTAGTACGAAACGAGTACAAGCGGCGCATCTCCAATTAATTACTCCGGTGAATTAGGTACCTAGGTACATACTCCGTACTCGATCAGCCGGTTCAGCTCAGGGGAGAACTCAGCCTCTCAGGCGACTCCGGGCCTGCAAAGTTGGGCGTGCCTGGCGGTGCCTGGTTGGTGGAGCGCCGAAGCGCGTCCAAGTAGGCCCATCGACCGCAGACTTGTCACTCTATTAGGCACCTAGGTACCTTAGGTAGATACATATGTATGTACATACATATGTACATTAGGCATTCGGACTCTCGAGTCTCGACACAGCGACAAGCGCCAACAACACGAACAAGGCGTCACATGCGCGATATTCAACGAGTGTAACAACTGTAGTGCTGCTCCGTTTTACTCCTTCGCTTCCTTTGCTCCTCGCATAACAACCACTGTGTAAAGAAGGGATCGCGCCGGGACAGATGCCGCCGGCCAAAACCCGACTTCTCGTCTCAACATGTGAAAAGCCATCACATGCCTGGCTTTGCGCCCGGAACCTTGCCATCCACGCGATTGGACAGCCTTGAGGGATTGGACTCTGGAGTCTGGAGGGATCCCGGATGGCACATGGAAGCCAGGTTGTGGAACTCCGGCACTCAGCCCGGCCAGGTTGGGAAATTCTTGACTCTTGAGATGTTAGAGTCGCGTCACCTGCCCATTTGCCATTGTCGCCACGTGCATGTGTCGTGTCGCAGGAGCTCTATTTGCGTCTACACACATACCTACTGTTGTTGCCCCTTCGCTACCTGTTGGTAACAGTTGCATACCTATGTCTATAGGTAGTCTCTGCCTGCATAGCGGCACTCATCCGTCGCCCTGTTGTCGCCTTGGTGTCGCCTTGTTGGTGAGCAGCCGTCGATGAGGGCAGCTGAGGGAACATGACAAGACGGTCGTGTGAGCCAGCGCATTGGGTTCTGGCATCAGCTGCGGACTCTTTCATTCGTCCGATCCGTTGGGCACCTTCTCCCAGTCTTCACTCTTCAGATGCTTGTCTGAGACAACACGACCGGTCAGGCCAGGATTGCCCGAGTTGGGCGTGCGGGCGGAGCATCCCATTTGGTATCCCGTTTGACAAGTCCTTTGAACATCCGTTTACAACCGATGAAAGTTTACGGATCTTGCGTGCTTCACTGCTTATTCGTAGAAGTGTAGTGTACATATTCAGCATACATTCAGGAATCAGGAGTTGGCGTGACTGGCATGTGAAGATTCAGCTGCACGGTGACCCGTCGAGACAACCTACCTCGGGAAGCCGAAGCTCGGTTGCAGGCACCAGACTTTGGCCAGTGACGAATCACGATCGCTGACTTGGCTGTGAGGGCTGCGAGTTGCGACGACCATCATCAACCCTCGGCTTCCCGTCTGCAATCAATTAAGTGTTGGACCTACGGAGTACCTACATACATAGGTATGCAGTCGCCGCATTCACTGCATAGGTATGTACGGTGTACCTCATACTGTACGGCGGGGTTCTACTCTGTAATTACTACTTGAGTAGCATGATGATGCAATAGGGGACATGTGCAAGGGCGATACCTATCCGCAGCCAAGAAGGCGGTACATTGATCTGCCCCGATGTCTGTAGGTCTGTACTGTAATCCGTAGATATCGTGTGTGTGGTGGCAGTGAGTCACAAATGCATGACGTGCGAAGATGCAAGGGTACGCGGCTCATGAAACCAGCATCAGCACCGAGGTCTCTCGCGAATCGTCGCGATATCCCATCAACATCCCCAGTCAGTGCTGCTCTCTCAAGATACATACCTAGGTAATTGAGCCACTTGGAAACAGATTTGGCGAGCCTGGCACACTCAAGAGTCAAATGCAAACACAGACGGTGCACGAGCTCCGGCTTCCCTTCCCCTAGTCACAAGGGCCGCGAGAAAAAAGGAAAATGCCCAAGAAGGAACAAAATCAACGGGGTTTCGCCGCCGTTTCGGCGACTTATTAGGCAATACATACTGAAATTCTAAATCTACGTCGCAGAAAAGGCTCGACATACGGAGTTACCTCGTACACACACATTCGGAGTATGTACACGGTACAACTGCTGGTTTTTAGCCTGTTGGGAAAAAGGGTCCCTTCATTCGATACCTAGGTAGGTAATCGACGATGATCTAGGTACATGTACCTACTCCGTACAGAGGCCAAATATATGTACATCTAGGTAGGAATATACCTACCCGAAGAAAGCCTTCCAATCAAACGAGGGATAAATAAGGAAACCAGAGTAAAAAGAAGACAAGAAGAAGAATGAAAGAACATCACCCTTGTCCGCTAAGTTGCCCTGGGGGGGCCTGGCTTCCCCGCCCCTGCTCCCACATCAGAGGGAATCGTTCCAGAAGTTCCTCGTGTGGGACGCCTTTCACGAGCCTTGCCAACTTGCACGATGCGCTTGTTGAAGTTGGGAATTGGCCGGAAAGCCAGTAACCGCTTCGGGCCTCTAGTTGAAAGGTACCTACGTATGTACATTAGGTAGGCATGTACTGTACCTTCCTACCTATAGAAACTCGTCGCTGATGGACGGTGGACCCCATCCAGAATTCCGACTTTTTGGAGCCGACCCTCGCCTTCTCAACGTTTTCCCAAGTTCTACCATGTGCCCTGCGCCGGCCAGCACATCACGGCAGGGAAAGTCTTACAGTTACACTTACGCCCTTTTCCAACTTACAGATGCAGCGGCCCGAATGCTCTCCTCTGTCTGCCCTCTGTATGGTCTCTATCTGTGGTCTTTGTCCCGCTTCTGCACGTTGTTGATATGCGAGCGACGAAGACCCCATCCCTCTGCATGCATTGCCAGACATGCATCGGGGTTTTGACTATGAAATTTGAATTCGTATGAAGCACGCCACAGGAGTTCGTGGTTAATTATGGGTGCGTTTATCGGGCACCAGCTCTGGCGTAAATGGCACCAAAAATGTGGCGCGCCGTGGCGTTCGACAGCCGTTACCGGCCGCGCACGCAAATTTACATACAAACCACGTACATAATCATTGTCTTTGAGACTGGCAGAAAAGCGTCACGTGATGTGCACCACCCACACAATTGAATATGTACCACTACATATTTTATTGAAGCTATCGCAAGAATTACTCAACGTCCGACAGTGACTGCATTATATCTTGTGACGCCTCAAGCAGTGCCCTCTGCTCTTCAAGCCCTTTTGTGATATATTCGTCAATATCACCCTCGTAATCCGGTGGTATCTGTGTAGCATAAATCCAACCTGAAGCATCTTGACTGCACATCTCTTCGTCAGGCCAAGACGGCGCTTCATTCCCGGCTTCATCGCACGTAGCAGGGCCCGGCGAGGCAGGGGGGCCACCTTCAGCGCCCTCACCGGCGTCATCCTCGATATCTTCAATTCGATTGACCGCCCTCATATACGCCCGAGGCTGTACAGTTCCAGGCTCATAAGAGTCACCAGCTTCTAGCCTTTGGAGCCCTATAGCTGTTTGTATCTTTAAAAAGATAAGCAGGGTTATCCTGAAGCTGGTCATAAAGCCACTCAACCTCAGTGCGGCCGTTAAGCTCGCGTTGACGATGCCGACGAATTAGGTTGTAGATATCGTTCCTTGTGATACCTTCCGCGGCTTGTGCATCATCGTATCGAAGGTTCTTCAGCATCTGAAGTGGAGGAATGCCGCTATTCCAGAGGGAAGGGATTTTCTCTTCACTCTGCTGAAGTCTCTTATTACGAACCTGTAAAAGAGGCGCGGCATCAAGTTCATGACTATGATCACATATCTGCGAGCCCTTTACACGATTGAGGGCATAAACGCCGCGATCAACGCGAATCTCGAGCTTGAAGAGGCATCCAGTCATCTGTGAGCTCGTATTTGGTCTTAGTCGGCCGGCCGTGCCTTGCTGTGATCGATATCGCCGGCCTTTGCAGCATCGAAGCTGAATTCGCGATGGATTCGTTGCATTTGGAAGGCTTTGATGTGTGACAACACTAAAGCCGAGGTCTTCACACGTAGAATTTATCGCAGCCTTGATAGCTTCAAGGCTGCTGAAGGTTTGGCGATAAAGGGCTTCCATAGTCACTTACAAGCGGCGCTGCAGTCAGTGTTGGCGGGCGTGTATCGCGACTTCGTGGATTTACTTCAATTAATGGACTACAAGCTAAAGTATGGGAACCCTCACCGCCAATTTGGGTGGACCGGGCGATGTCGGTGACCACCGGAGCCCAGCCACATTTTTGGTGCCATTTACGCCAGAGCTGGTGCCCGATAAACGCACCCTTAATTATATCACACATGCGCATATACGTATAGGTTACTCGTTGGTGTAACCTTTTGAAAAGGACACCCACTACCTAATATAAGGCCACCCACGAGTAGGTCGGCTGTTCTCTGAGAGGGTAACAGCGATCATTTGGCATGTCCCGAATTGTCGGTTCACATATTACACTGTGCAGCGCAGTACAGATACGCATCATAAACTGCGCGAACGTCTCGCGCACAGTACGTCGAGAACTCTTTCTCCGAGGGGACAGCCTTACGAGTTGACTAGTATCGCCAGTCGTTTGCTTGCAGCACGCTCATCAAGGGATGCCAAGTCCTTGACCTTGTTTGTTCTGTTTAACTTGCGGTGAGCGGGCGCTGAGACGGAAGGGCGGCCAACGTTGGCTTTACTTAGAAACATGCATAGCTAATTACATACTCGACGTGTGTATCTAGATTCTAGGTATGTATGTATGTCGTGGCCCCATCGACTGTGCATATATACCTGCACGTGCAGGACGCGCTGGCCATGCTAACAGTATGGCGCATGTACGGGTGGATTTACACCCAAGGAATGATCCCCTTTATTCAAGTAGATCATGTGAGGCAATCCTAGTGCATTGTTTTTTTTCCACTGCTCACGCTTATTGATCACCGCATGAAAACCCAAAGCATTGGCAGTGGTAGGTACTCGATTTTGTCTCCCGATGAATTGACAGTGAGACTGATTCGTTTGTTCTGCTTTGATCTGCCAACACAGAAAACATGTTACATGCCGGTTACGGATCTAGTCCTTGGGATGAACCAACCGCGCCTCTTTCTCAACCTTAATCGTATTCAGTGCCTTGACCAGGCAACAGATGCCCATGAGGTTGGTCGCGCGCGTCTACGAATGCTCTCATAACTCTTGGCCTTGAAAGTTGACGTTGATCTCGGGCTCAGGGCGGGGCTTCGCCAAGTCGTAGTGCAGGAAGGCTTCCCTTTCCATCTCGTGCTTGGCAATCTCCCATCGAGTTAGCGCGGCCAGCGCCGTCTTGGTGGTGGACCGTGGACGTCGACCACACCATGCAATACTCGCCAGCATTATGTGTAGTATTCCTTCTGCAACGTGGAGACGCTTTGTATGTTGAGGCTGTCACTCTTTCACTCTTTCACACCATCAGCCATATCTGTTTCCGTGCTATAGCGACTGTGCCTGACGCAGCGGACAGTAGGAGTCAAGGCGAGAGCGACCTTATCTCGCGATGATGATTCTCACGAACCTTGTGCGGTGTTGGCGAGAGGGGGGGTCCATAGGCGCCATTCATGATGAGACCGCGGCCATCTACCACAGAGAGTCTCTGTGCCTTGCTTTCCCTGCGTGCCCCGCGCGGCGCGTTCCCATGATAGGCGTGAGCCTGGCTTCGCCATGGTATAGCGAACGGCCATTTTTGCCATCCCAGTGATCTGATCTCGTCCCGAGTGACTCCTGTTAAGCGCCGGGAGCCACTGAGCTGTAAGGTTTTGTAAAATACGAATCGCGCTGCTTAGTATGTCCTCTCGGCAGCTTGAGAGACGACAATCGTGAGCGCGCAAACTCTTCTTGCTCGTTCTCGGGTTTCCAGGCCAGTTTTGTGTCATAGTATGCTCGCTGCGATCTAGTGAGGCCAGAAGGAGGACAAGTGGATGGGCGTCAAATATCTGGGCAGGCCATGAGATGCTTGTCGTACCGACACGAACGGCAAGGTCGTGGCCACGGGTGCCCTCTTCGCGAAGACTTTGCCTGTAGGGACTGTACCGAGGTCTCGTCGGAATTCTGTAACGGCTTCCCATCGAGATATTGGAGCGAGGTTAGACGTGTCTGAGCGAATGAGCCAGTAGAACCGGCCAAAGTAAGCATTTTGGCTATTGGTGTCCAGGTATTGGGCGAGCGCGTGTATACGTTGATCCGAAAGTAAACGCGATAGAGCTTGAGTGAACTACCGTCGACGGCCTGTAAGACAACATGATCAAGATATACACGAAAGGGGCTTACGAGCTTTAGACTTTACACATTGCCCACGTATATATGCATGGCGCTGGTATCAATCTCGTTGGCTGCTTCATTTATATCGCGCCATCTCATTCGAGGCCATGACCGATGGATGTTTCCGCCGCCACAAAAAAGATGTATATCCCTTAGCCATGCTTAACTCATAGCAGAGTCGTCCGAGGTCATTTTGAAACCGTTGGGACTGAAGGGCAACCCTCGGATCGTATTCAAGTGCGCTTTTCGCTCTGAACGTTGTCAACATCCGATTGCCCGTGCTTGATGAGGCCAACGTCATCAGCCAATATCAACCAGTCGTCGCTGATCTGTAGGACGTTATGCATGAGCCTGTAACATCAGGAAATTGCTTGATCGAAGCTTTATTCGTGCGCCACGAAAGTTGACACATCGCGCCATACGGAGTAGGTATAGCCATGTTAGGCTTGAAAACTTGTACGTGACACCATAGATGAGTCAAATCGAGATTGCGCGCAGACTGGCTGTTCGGACGAGCGTGAGGGGCAGCTGGATCTACCTGTAGCCGCCTCAAGTCTCGAAAACCGACACCAGCCGGACCTGTCTTCAAATAAGTAGACCTGCAACTTCACAAGGCTCGGAGCAAGCACCGCTGAATCGTACAACAAAAGTCCGACCCGGTGATGGTCTTTGTTCTTTCTCGCACCTGTGGGTGGTGATGCCTGTAGATCATGTCGAATGCGCTTTTCTAGAGCCTTTCTTTTGCTGCGTCAACATTGCGTCAAATCTTCTTGTTGGGGACGCTCGACGTGAATGGCATGTAGCACGATCCCGAAAGAAGTTCTAAGGGAAGCCGAGATGCGAACAGTTCCGTGAGAGCGTGTTGTATCACTCCATTATGAGTTCTTTTCTTCGGTATCGAGCCAATTCTTCTAGTCAAGTAGAGCTGGCTGTGGTCATATCGACGCATGCGTGGCGAGGTGTCTCTTAATCCGAACCAGCTTCATTTGCTATTTCTCCAGTAGCAAACCCCCAGTGTGAATTTATGCGTATAGCAGCTTGCGATCGCCGAGCAGCAATATTAAATGTACCATGAATATATCTGACGAGATACTTAGTTCGTGGAGGGATGACATGACGCAGCACGATGAGCGTTACTGTAGGCGTGGTATAACTCTTACAGAGTACTTAGTCAAGTAGCGGTACTGTACATGTGTGTTGGTGTGTGTGTGCGTGAAAAGTAACAGAACCGAGTCTTCGCGCCGTCGCTGTCGACATGTCGCGCAGCATAAAAAGCTACAATAAAAAAAAACAAGAGTAGCAGCGTATGTAGTCGAGAATAGATTACATCCACTGTAGCGAAAGCATGTTGTCTTTCCTCACTTAAATCCTCATCGTTCTTATCATCCCCAGTATCGCATGTCGGTACTCCCGTTCTTTCAAATAGTCCACATAACGTTGTCCACGCTTGCAGGGAGTGGGCAGAGGGTAATTCGTCTATCGATCCGACCCCGGCATTGCAGGAGGTTGAGTATTTGTCGCCATCGCTACCCTAAGGGATTGGTTCCGCAGAGGATGAACTTGGGCATACAAGTGCAACAGAAGGTAATGAATGAAGTTAAGGAGTCAGCCTGCGATAATAAGGTAGGGTGGACTTTTTGCACAAAAGAATGGGCGCAGCCGTCTGGCCACTCTGATGTGCTTTGTGTACCCCTATATACCGTGCGACAGGACTTTCGTCGACTATCCTTCTCAGCGCAGACGCAGCTTATCGTCTCTGCTCGTCCGTCAGCTGGCCCGACTTATTAGTAAAGCTGAACTAATTTGCGACGATTACTGAAAGATGAGGAAGTAAAGCGAAGCTTTACATTTATACATTTACGGCAAAGATCAGGGTGGGGGAGGAGGGGCCCGGGGGAGGGGCCAGCAGAGGAGGGAGGGAAAAAAAGATCGATGTGCTTACGTAAGGCCCGTCATGGGGAAAAGACATGTTGCTCACGTGATGTTGCTTACGTAGGTCCCGTCATGGCCAGCAAAGGAGGAGGGAAAAAAAAAGATCGAGGTTGCTTACGTAAGGCCCGTCATGGGAAAAAAAAGGACAGTTGCTCACGTGATGTTGCTTACGTAGGTCCCGTCAAAGGAGGAGGGAGAAAAAGATCGAGGTTGCTTTCGTAAGTCCCGTCGTGGGCAGCAGAGTAGGGAGGGAAAAAAGATTGATACGCCATGGTTTGATGGTTTCACGCAAATGTGATGTTCTTTTTTTGGCTTTTTTTGCTCATGCGGTTTTGCATTTGTGGACAGACGTATGGTACCTAATGTACATGTATAGCTACGACGAGCGTAGCGAGAAGCCCGCCGCAGGCGGCCCCCGGCAGGGCCCCCGGAGGGAAGTCGTGCGCGTCTGTACAGTCCAGTCTACAAAAGAAAAAAAACAACTTTCATCAACAAAGTCCTAACTCTCTTCCACCGTCCACAATCTCAGCTCAATATCCAAATCCATCAGAAGACTTCGCGTCGTTGAATGCTCTGCATTCTAAAGAGTGGGGAGACATACGTCCGCAAACCGCCATACCATCCGCAAACCACACTTTTCCAGCCCGACTCTCTCCAACCCGAAGCGAAGCGAGGCGAGTCTTCCTCCGCCCCGAAGCGCAGCGTAGGGCCGCTGGGGAAGTACTCGTTTAGTCTAATAATTACGCTTCGTGATTATTATCGTGTACTTCCAAGTTCCAGCACATACCTACCTATGCATCGCGACAGTCAGTGCGGTCACGTGAATCTTCGGCAGCGGGACTCTTCAGCTTTACTATTCCATAGGCCCACCGACCCGACGCAGGAGGGGCCCTTCGGACTTCCCATTTTATGTGTACTCTCTATCTTTCAGGGCCTGATTCAGGCCCTGAGGCGCGGCTGTTCAGCGTTTGATGCCTCTTGCACAATTCCGTGCGCTAAACTGTATTTAGTAACGATCTGCAGCATATTTTGTGCAAATACTCGTCCCCCTGCTCGCGATGTACCGCGCTACTGCACACTAGACAGGGGCTGAGCCAGGGGTAATAATTGGCCAAAACAGCATGAAATTGATCCACTTCGAGTGTGAGCCCGCTCATGAACTGAACGGCTTTCAAAACTGATGGTTCATGACTCCAACGGGAAGATACCTATCCAACAATCACTGCATCGGGATATCCACGCTCGTTTCGATCGCAAACTGGGGGTAAATCGGGGCATGCTACTACCGAAGGAAACAGCTAGTCAGCGATTATTGCTTCATTTGGTTTAGAAAAAGGGTGCCGAGGAATTGGTGGAGTTGTGGTGATTTGAAGATAGGGTATAGACCCAGCCCGGCAATGTTTCACTCCACCAGCTATTCCTTCAGATCACTTTCTCTCGGACTCTCTTCAATCGCCATCTCAAGTGTAAATGGGGTTTGAACGTGGTTGAATCTTGTCGAACCTCATGAGAATCTTAAAATGACATTTTTCAATGGAACAACTCATGTCAAGCTCAAGTTATTGATCATGGTAAAGGGAGCAATCTGGTCGTGAGGAAAGCTTGATAATGCTGATAGAACCCGCGACCAAACCACCAAATGAGAGGGATTCAGTCCAGAATTTATCGAGGACCTTTTTAAGAGGCATCTCTTACTATACACCACATCTCACGGGAACCACAGTAGCGTAGCACGAGCTTTACTAGACCTCAGCCAGCAAGTGACTCAGGACTACTATCGCACCACGCGATCGAAATGAAGAGACTGGCCAGCACACTTGCCTGCTCTCAGCCCATTGAACATACTCAGAAGCAGTTGAAAATAAACCATGATGAATTTAATCCCTGATCTAAATCTCGGTGAAGTCGACGATCACATCAAGCAAGAACTGATAGAGAAAATTAAATTCGCGTGGGTAGTGATGATGATTTTCCGAACGGCGGCGAATGCACACACTCATTGACTCATGAACCTTCACGCCGCCACCTTCATTCTTGCATTTGTTCACGGAGTCGATGCATCAGATTCTGAAGGAGATAGTCAGAGCTTTCTAATGATATAAGAAAGTCTATAATAAGAGCAGATTCCACAGTTGACTTTGTAAGTGAAGTTGCTACACCAAATGCTGTGAGCAACATGTTTTGGCATGCGATTTTGGATTGCTCTACAGAAGTACTATGTACCGACTTTTCTACGAATGCGGTATAGCGGCTTCAACCGCTGGTGTGGATCGGTACGTGTGGGTGGACCCACATATTTCACATTTTGCCATGTACCCTCAGCATCAAACGCTGAACAGCCGCGCCTCAGGGCCTCAGGCTGGCGCACGCGCACGCAGAAAGGCGCACGCTAACCGTATATGGTAAGGATCTGCAGCACAAAATGCACAAATATTTGGACCCCTGTTCGCCATGTACCGCGCTAATGCATGATGAGCAGGGATTCATGTAGGGGTAATCATTGGCCAAAACGTCGCAAAACTTATCCACTTGACCTCGTGCGCGGCGGAAAAGTTGCTCCAAAAAAAGATGGGCAATCGCAGTCGCCGTGCGCCGCGCACGAGGAAGCGCACGAGTGGAGCCCAAAAAAGCTGTCGTCTTGCAAGCTTGGCCAATGGCAAGTCTCCCAAAAAAACACTGCGCCCACTGAGATCGCAAATGGAGAGAAAGGCAAGGCATATAACCACCGAAAGAAATAGCTCGTCAGCGACGATTGCTTCGTTTGGTTTTGAAGAAGGATGACGGAAAATTGATGGAGTTAGGGTGATTTGAACATAGGGTGGCAATGTTTACAGTTTCATCTACCACTGGACCTGTGACCACCAGCAACACCTTAACACAATTTTCTCTCTACAATCGCCATCTGAAGTGCAACTGGATTTTGAGCGAAGTTGAGTGTTCTTGGCCCTCGTGAAAAGTATTTGAGATCGTTCGTCAATTGAATAGGTAGTTCGTGTCAATATCAAGTCATTGCTCATGATGAAGGGGGCAGTCTGGCCGTTGGGAAAACTTGATATTGCTAATATAATCCGCGACTACACCGTCAAGAGAAAAGGATTCGGTTTCAAAAGTTATTGAAGAGCTTTATCAGAGGGTCTCCTTCCTACGCATCACATCACATGATGATTTCAGAAACGTAGCGCGAGTTTCACTGAATCTCAGCCAACAGGTGAGTGCATTTGCACTAGCAGTTGTGCGTTGCTGGCACATATGCCTGATCTAGACCCATGGAGCATACTCGAAAGCGGTTTGAACTCATCATGGTTAAGATCGCCTCTTCTTCTAACGTCGATGAAGATGACAATGTCATCGAGAAAGAATTCATCAAGTGCTTCGAGTTCGGCTGGGCAGCAATGATGATTCTTTGAATACACGAGTCGATTGACTCGTCACTCCGCCACCTTGATGCTTGCATTTCTTTAAGAGACCAATATGTCAGATTTTAAACAGAAATGTCAGGGCTTCATAATGATGCACGAAGCGTTATAATTTAGGCATTCGTTATCGTTTTCTTTATAAGTGAAGTGGCTGTACCGAATGCTGTGAAGGTGGTTCAGGGTGGGTGTGCAACTGCCAACAGGTTTTGGTTTGTACGATCTCAGATTGCTCGGTACGAAAACGGTATAGCGGCTTGGATCGGTGAAGTGGATCGGTACGTGAGGTTCGACCCACTTATTTCACAAATGGCCATGTACCTTTTTGCGAAGAGCGTGCCCCTTCCTGAATCAGACACTCAGCCCCCTCGCAATTGACGTGTCACCGCAGCGTCCATCGCGAAGCCCATGTGGCGAATCGAACAGTCAACTGTGTGTGAGTCAAGGACCCGAGTTCCTCGCCATTTCACTTCCGAAGGGTTCATGATCGGTCCCGACTGGCAGGGCGAGGATCATCGGTCCGTTATGTACACTGTAAGTCAATTTGTCCGGCTCGCTTTACATAACAAACGAAGCTCGAGCGTACGGGTCTTGGTATGTATGTAGCAGTGCCAAGTGGTGAAGCTGGAAAAGCCAACAGCAAGAGAGACGGCAACAAAAGCCGGGAAAGGCGGCGGTCATGATTCTGGACCCCATCGAGGTACATGATCGTTAAATGTACCATCGCCACCGGTGGGGCGTAGGTACCATCCCACGATTTTTGTCCCATCGATTGACTACGCCAAGTGGGGCCCATACAGTGCAGCACTGCCATGTACGGTCTTGCTGAGGGAATTCGAACGTAGGTACCTACCTAGGTTTGAACCTCACCGTCAAGTGCTATTACTAACTGTTAATGCAGAGCAGAGGGGCAAAGCTTTGTCTCCCAGTTTTACAAAATCAAAATCGCACTGTGATGACCCACTCGAATCGATGGGACAAAATTTAAAAATCGTCGGATGGTATGATGTATGTATCACGGTACGCCCCACCGGTGGCGATGGTACATTCTGCGATTGCACGGAAGCCATGTCTTTGGCGCGGCTGCACAGCTGCCGACGGATGATCCAATTAGCTGTCCCAATTGGTGTCCGAGGCTGTGAGGCTGACTGGAACCCCGCAGCTGGAAGTCGAAAAAAGCTGCAGCCCGATATCGGGTCTTACGTGTGACGCACGCTGATACGTACATTCCACCACGTAATTACAACCCCCGCGCGTCGATCCTCTTGCCGCGTCAATACGGAGTAGACTCAATACGCATCTGCTCACGACAGGACTAGGCCAGCAAGTCATGTAGGCCAGCAAGTCATCCAGTTTATGAGACAAGCAGCTTTCGAAGCTCGAGTAACCATTTCCCGCTTACGCTTACGACCCAAATCTTTGCCTCACCACACTCGTAAGAACATGTATGATTACCACGCCCATACAATTTCCTTTCACTCTACATATTCATAGTCATAACTTCAAGTGCCCCTTCCCAGCCCTTCATCGAAATAGAAAACACAGACATTACTAGTTTCATTATATTGTCTTTGCATCTACTTACGGTTATTTTTCAGAAGCTCGTCTCTTTACTCTTCGGTACATTCCACTCTCCACGCGCGCCTCGTGTCGCATCGCTCGTTTTCGGTACTTCAAGTCCAAGAGCCTGATCGCTAATAGCTCACCTCCAGCACCATGTCGCCATACAGCGAACTCCTCCTCCGAGCGGAGCAGAAGCCCTTCGAGCACAGATCCTTCTCTCCAGCAGTGATCAAGGCACTCGTGGATGCTGGCTACAAAGTTTCCGTGGAGCGCTCACCATCGGACCCCGACTTTGTCCGCATCTTCCAAGACTCTGAATATGAGGCGGCTGGAGCTTCTCTGGTTCCCACTGGCGTGTGGCCCAAGGCTGCGCCAAACACTCTGATCGTTGGTCTCAAGGAGATCCCCGAAGAGGGCTTTGCTCTCACCAATGACCACCTGACCTTTGCCCATTGCTACAAGAAGCAAGCTGGCTGGACACAGGTTCTCGGACGCTTTGTCGCAGGCAAATCGACCCTCTACGACCTGGAGTTTCTGGTCGATAGCACTGGAAGACGCATCTCTGCTTTCGGATTCCACGCTGGCTTCACGGGCGCTGCTTTGGGAGTGAAGAACTGGGCTTGGCAACTGGCCAATCCAGCCAAGAAGCTTCCCGCCGTGTCCACATTCACTGACGGCAAGGGATACTATGTGAACGAAACCGAGTTGGTGGAGCAAATCCGCAAGGATCTCGAGGCAGGAGAGAAGATTCTTGGCCGGAAGCCAACAGCCTTCGTCCTGGGAGCTTTGGGTCGCTGCGGCAGGGGTGCTTGCGATTTGTTCCTCAAGGCAGGCTTGCCCGAAGAGAACATTACCCGATGGGATTTGGCCGAAACCCGCGACCGCCAAGGCCCGTACGAGGAGATTGCTCAGCACGATATCTTCCTGAACGCTGTAAGTGCCCAATTCGAGGCAAAATGGCAATTTGGCGGAATTTGTGACACGAAACTAACAAAGAGCTGCCCATATTAGATCTATCTCTCCGAGCCCATCCCACCTTTTGTCAACAACGAGCTTCTTTCTAAGCCCGGCCGCAAATTGAGTGTTGTCATTGACGTCTCCTGCGACACCACCAACCCCCACAACCCCATCCCCATCTACAGTATCAACACCACCTTCGACAGCCCCACCGTTGCCGTCAATGTCAAGGACGACCAGAACTCCACGCCCCTGTCCGTCATTAGCATCGATCACCTGCCGTCCATGCTGCCCCGCGAGGCCAGCGAGTCGTTCAGCGAGGGTCTGAGGGAATCACTCTTGCTGTTGAACGATCGCAAGTCTGCCAGAGTGTGGACGGACGCGGAGAAGCTCTTCCACGAGAAGGTGGCTGAGATTTCAAGCCAGTAAGGCCTAGGGCTTGTGAGACCCCGGATACCTGAAAATGGGGTTCAGAAAAGAAGTTTTTGGCATTAGCGTGGAGAGTACGTCCCCATGTATGGATTTATGCGTCGGAATGAACAGTTGAGCGACAAAACGTGATGGAAAATATGATCTGCTGTTGGCCTTACGAAAGAAAAGTCATTTCATTTCGCTCTAGCGTGGCTGTTTGTAGTAGCCCCTGTTTCTGATTCACACATAGAGAGCAACACACAAATATTGATAGCTACCATGGCCATTCAATTCATGATGCACTGGGTGAACGTTCGGGATCAATCTTTAGGTTTCCTTATGACAAGACGCTCAATTCCAAATTCCGACGTGGTCAAATCACCACTTCACTGCATCTTCCAGCCCTTCCCCGCTTCCTACGGTAGTGCCCAAGTCTACATGCCAGAACCCCCAATGCTATATATGTTCATTAATCGTGAATTCATAACCTCGCACACACGAGCACAGCACACACTCCACGCCCACGTCCGCGCATTGCAGAAACCACAACCTCATCACCGACGACGACGGAACCGACTATTAACCCCAGGACCACCCTTTGTACCACGATTCCTCAACTTCAATCTCTTGAAATTAGCATGCGCAAGCTCATTCACCTTCCTCGCCACCTTCTTAACCGGTCCATCCTTCTTCTTAGTATTCTTGGCCTTCTTGGCCTTACCATCACCTCCATCAGGAGCTTCATCGTCGGAGTTTGGTGGCGCGTCTTGGTAGTCCCCGTCCGCGTCCGGACCGGCAGAGAACTGAGTCTCGGGAACAGCATCAGCGTCATTATCATCGTCACCACTTCCGTCCTGATGTGCAACCGCCGTGGGGCGCCTCTTCATAGTCGGCTTGATGTTGGCTTTTCTGGTGGTCCTCTTCTGGCCCTTCTTTTTGAATGTCGGGAGGGGATTTCCGTGGCGGTCTACGCCATCTTCATGGGCGCTGTCGTACATTTCTTCTGTGTCGAACCCGCCCAGGAGCATGGGACGGCCCTCATTATCTGGCTCGAGCACGGATGCTGGCACGGATGCTGGCACGGATGCTGGCACGGATGCTGTTGTAGGGGCCGCAGGGGGAGTGGGCTTTGCGTTTGAAGATGCAGAGGTAGGCTTTGGCATGTCTGCGGCCTCGTTTTCCATCTCGTGAAGGGCCTCTAGGTCGTCCTCTAGCACGTCGTCTTGGACTTTCCTCAGGCTGGCTACGATTTCGCTTAGTCCACGCACCAGGGGCTTTGTGGGTAGCCGCAGCGGCGTCATGTCTGTGAACATGGCGTTCTCATCCACCGTAGCTCGGGAGTATCTCTTGAGAAAGGCGGGCGTGTCGAATTGGAGCTTGGATATAGATGAGGGCGTGTTGCCGTCAATGCTCCCCCGGCGTTTCTTCTGTGGTGTGGCGAACATGTCAAGCATGTGTCTCCTGCTCGAGGACATGGGCGTTCGGCCGAGCTTTTCCGGGCTGTCGGGATCATGCGTGCCTGTTCGTCTGCTCGGCGTGGATAGACCATTGACACCAGCACGACTCGGCGTCCTCTGAGCACGGGAGTTGTTCGTTCGTGACGGCGTGCCGAGCTCCTTTTCTACAAGAAGATCAAACAAGCCCAGGACGCGGCCGTCTCGCTGGGGCGTGGGACCAAGAAATGTCACGGGGGCCGGGCTGAAGAGCTTTCTCGATATGGTTGGGGTGCTCATCAACTCATCATCGTAAGGGTGCTGCTTCTTGGGAGTCGCGGCATATTTGGTTCGCTTGGGCGGTGTTTCTGCCGGTGCAGGCTCTGATGGGCGCTTTCTGAGTCGGGGCTCTAGTTTCGAGGGCGGGGCAATCTTTCCGGATAGGATGTCACGATATCTGTTGTAGTCTTTGTATTTCTGTGCTGTTCATTTATCATCAGCCGTCTGTCCGTCTGTCTGCTGCCTGACCTTCTTTCAAAATGCATGGCTGCTTGCCCATCTAAGAGGAGAACACCTACCAATTTCTGCGTTGTCCTTGATGTCTTGTCGCCCGGGCTTCTTCCCGTTGTGAGTCTGTGCCCACTCGTTCTCCCATCGCTTCAGCTGAGCGCGCAGGTCTTTTGTCTTCTCTTCATACAACGCTTTAGTCCCGTCGTCCATGCTGAGCGGCCGAGTATAGCTTGGTCGTGACGGAATCCAAGATACATGAACGTCGGCCGGTGAATGCGTTGCTTTGCTTTGCTCGGCAGTAAAGTATGTACACAGTGGAACCATGAGTAGACGCGTTCGGGACGCGTCCGGAACGCCATGTCATGTGCCTGCAGACGCGAGGGGGCGCTAAAGACCAGATGAGCCCTCTACTATCTACATACCTAGGTAGGCTCTACGTCATTCGCAGGAGCTTGTCTTTACCCCACTAGGCTATTTTCTTACCGTTACAGATGTACAAGCATTGCTCTGTCGCTGTCGCCGATAATGCATTCACTTGACAGTTGACACCAACTCGAATCTCGCGCACTGCTGGACCGACCACGAACCGCGCCCTTTACCCCAATCAGGCCCCGCGGAGAGCCGCCATGGGGCCAGCGCCAGACAACGAGACGGACTGCAACCTCAGACAACTCGTTTTGCAGAAAACACTCGAGGAAGTTGCTGCTTCGCGACCCGAAGACGCAGCCGCCGCCGATTGCTGCGTCATATGCCTCGACATCGTGACGGAGCCCTGCAAGGCATTCCCCTGCGGCCACCACAACTTCGACTACCTCTGCGTGTCGAATTGGCTCTTTGAAGTGCCCCGATGCCCTCTCTGCAAAGCCCGAGTCATCAAGGTCGTCCATGGGCCGACTGATGCGCCCTTGACAACCTTCTTTGATCAGAAGAACGCTGCGACCGCTGCGTCGTCATCTTCTTCTAGCACCATCAGGGACTCGGACTCATCATCTGCACGAACATTCTACACAAATCCCTCTGAGCGTCGCGCCCGATTTCATTGCCCCCGATCACGAGATAGGCGATTCCGAGAACCGAGTCGACGACGACCAGCGGTCGTGCCCGACGCCCTTGCGGTTCGGCGCAACGTCTACCGCCATCGACTATACTCCCAACACGTCGGGTCGAACCGCCTTTCTCGGTACCGGGAAGTCACGCCGCACATGTTCTGCACGGATAGAGAGCTTGTATCGCGCGCTAGAATGTGGATGCGCCGAGAACTAGGGGTATTCTCTTTCCTGTCTTCTGATGACGTCGATGACGACAACACCGGCGGAGGTACATCTGCACAGCCCGACAGCTCGTCTACATCCAGAGACGAAGCACAGCGGCGGCGGCGGCGAGCTATCAATGCCGAATTCCTACTCGAGTACATTGTTGCGATTCTCAAATCAGTGGACATCATGGGCAGTGGCGGCCAGGCCGAAGAGATGCTGTCTGATTTTCTGGGCCGGGACAACACGCGGCTCTTTTTGCATGAGCTACGGGCGTGGCTGCGGAGTCCGTATACCAAACTGGAGGACTGGGACAGGGCGGTTCAGTATGATGAGAATGTCTCTCGCGAGATGCTCTCATTTAGAGAGGGAACGGCTTCGAGAGATATATCGTCCGCTGAAGGGCGTCGGCTAGGTAGGTACTCTGGTCAAGGTGTTCGACAAAAGGGGGACTTTTACAGACCTGAAAGGGGAGACAGGTCGTTCAGGGCGCGCAAGGAGTACAGATCTGGGGGCGAGAAACTCGGCAGACGGCGGAGTCGCTCGCCTAGATGAGGATCATGGAAGCAATAGGGCGTCTGAAGGTGTTCTGATCTTATGCAAAGACATGTATTTTCATGACTCTGGGATAAGGCGCTTTTTTTTTGGCTTTTCGTATAGACGTGCATTCGCAAATATACCCTGGGATTACTATTTACAATTGTGTCATATCGCTCAATTATGTGAAAATTTGGTGATTAGAAACTCTGCAAGTTTTTGCCCCATCCGTTCTTCGACGCCATGTTTGCCTTTTTCCAGGTTGATCACATCAGTACTTCCAGAAAAGGCCCGATCGCTCACAGAATACATAGATGATTGGTATCACAAGGCACTATCCACATGACAGGATGTTCGCGAAGCACGGTTGTAAGACCTGATCTAGGTCCGTTCAGATTACTTGCATAAAAGAGACAGCAGAGGTTATCAATCGAGCATGGCTATGAATTAGGTAACGGTGGAGAGATACTGGGTCCAGCCAGCTAAGCTCTCTTGGATGTTTCACTCTGGCACTATAACGTCAAGGCCAATTGACGTTCTGTGTCTTTACCAGCATCTGGAATGTAGCATCTGGCGTTAAAGCCGGAATAGGGCTATGGTGTAAGACGCAACTGCATCTGATATGGTCCGTACTCTCCTGCCAGCTCATACGAGCGAGTGGGCGGATTTCCAGTGCCATCATCTCTGTGTAATTTGCGAAGTCACACACTTTGTTCCACGCGTAGGATCCGGCAAGACCACATCCGTGAACTAGTTGACCGCGGCCAGTATTCCATGTACACAGAAGCCTTGTATGTAGAATCGTCGTCTGGCTCCTCTGGCCAGAGATGTATCGCTGCTCCCCGGATCGACAACACTCACTCATCATGATCATCGACGCAGTGGCGCATGGGAAAGGTGTCCAGAGTGCTGTATATATCGTGTTCCAAGGGCCGCCACGCCCATGACGTATGAAAATATAGAATTCGGCGGTCTCACAAATGAGTTTTACTGATGCACAGCCGTCGAGGACGCCGGTAAGCTGAGGTCATGCCCGAGACGGCCGTGAGAAGATCCGACAGGCCGGTTGGAAGATTTCACGGAAGCTATCAGAGAGGGCGTTGGCGGGGGGTTTCACAACAGCGAGTCGGCTTCCCATCGTGACGTGACGACACCGCTGGTGTGTTCGAAATTCTCGATCATCGGGCATACGACTATGGGTGGCGTGGATCGTGGACAGTTGGTATTCCGTTCGTACAAACGCAGGTGAAGGTCGAGCGTAGAGGGAAGCACTAGCAAAGCAGCTCGACGCGTCCCTATGTCGTGAAGCTCGCCGGATCGGCCGAACAAAATAAGCTCATCACATGTTCATGAGACCCCCCAGATCTGTTTCCATCTGTCGCAATCTGGCTTGTAGATCCCTTCTCTTCGCCTCCATTTCTCTTGCCTCGGTTTCTTCTCTGCGGAGGTCGTCCTCGGTCCACACGTCGCTCTCGTCATCGACCCCCGTGGCATCATCATCGTCGTCCTCCTCCTCCTCCATCCAGCCCTTGTTCATACCGGCTAGCTGCTCATTTTGCTCGGCGACTTTCGCTTCGTAGTATGCCAAGGTGTTTTTGCCGTTGCGGTACTGGTTCCGCAGTGCCGCGATTTGATCCCGGGCTCCGGGCAGCTCGTAGACGCCACAGAGCTTCTCTGCTCCGCGGAGCAGGATCTCGACATCGACATCTCCCTTGCGATCCGTTTCACCCTTTCGTAGTTGGGAATGCATTTCGCCGCCGAGGACCGCTGCAACGGCTGTGTGGCGACGGGGATTGGCCACGCCGCGTGTAGCTGGTCCGGTGGTCACTTCGCCAGATGCCACATTGAAGACAGTTTGGCGCCGGTTTGAGGATTTGGGCGACGTCGGCTCGATGTTGCGGCTGCTCTGCGTAACGGGGGGAGGAGGCGGCGGCACGGAAAAGAGAGCTTGCTCGTGGGGCTCGGCATCTCGGATCAAAGTGGTGATGTCGTGGTTGGATAGTAAAGCGTTGGTGAAGATTTTGGGTGGAGGAAACCTGGTGTCAGAAGTCAGCGAACGATTCTTCCAACATGTTTGGCGTGCAAAAGAGGGATTCAGTCGGGGTTCTTACGGGAGTGCGTCGATTCCTTGACAGGAGCTGGCAATTTGCTCCAAGTGGCCCGATAGTATCGACATGACTGCGGTGTTGGACTGATACAGACTACGATCCAAGGTCTGGTCTGCGTGCTGCGGTTGAAGTCGTGTCACGTGCGTAGGTACCTAACCTAAGGAGGAGGTACCTAATCGGCTTGCAAGTTGCTCCACGAAGCAAGACGCGATTTCCTCTTACAGGCATATTTCCAGGGTGGGGTGACGTGACGTTCAGTGGGGCGGGCCGCACCACGTTGCAGAAGTCAAAACAAGCAATTAGGCTACAAAATCCAACACCATGTGTGCGATTTTGTGGCCAACGCCTGCCTCATCTTCAATGCCATGCCATCTGCCGCTCCTCTCACCCGGCGTTCGAGATTCCTGGTATCAACAGTGAACACCGATCACTACATATATACCAGATCCGGGGTCTAATGGTCATTTTGGCTCTAGCCATAGAAAGAAACACAGCCCCCTCAGCCACAAGTTACAACGCCATAGTCAAGTCATGAGCCTAGACGTTGTCAACGCCGATGCAGTGACATGCTGCTGTTTGTGTCGAGCTGCCAGCATCAGTTGAGATGGTAAAGTGAAGTTTGTTTCGGCGTCGGGGCGTGCTAAATTTGGGCCTAGACTGCCCGATGGCCATGTGCTTGTCATTGCCATTCGGGGTTCTGTACCTGCAGGCTACAACGGTCGGACCCCTAAAAGCGACAAGGGAGGCTGCAAACCTTCACCAACAGACACGCTGAACCAACGAAGGATGCGGGAATTGATACCTACAGGCTACATAGCGAAACGGGTTGATTCGCCTTGCTCCCTCTTGTCCGATGTCCGGCTTAAGGCCACGGGCAGGCAAGGAGCTTAGGACTCAGGACTCAGGAGATTGATTCGACAATGCCGAGTCAACGAGTTGCTATAAGCCGCCAGACAGTTTGCCAGAGCCAGGCTTAGGTTTTTGCAAGGAACGTCCTCCGTCACAGCGCTATCGGTATGAAGTTCTGGACTACCTAGAGTAGTGATTTTACCCGTGACTAGCGCGGGTGGCCGCCAGGCAGGCTATAAGGTGGTCCATTAAATGGACAAGCCTCAGACGATGGAAGCACAAAAGAAGAGCTCACACAGGATGACGCCCTCGAAGTCAGGTTCCTGTCAGTCTGTTCTCTTCCCTCTTCACGAACAACCGGGTGTACGGCCTTGATGCCGGCGATGGACATGGTATCAAGCAATCATGGCGGCCTCAATTCCATCGTTCACAGAGATGATGGTAAGCGTGCGATTGTTTATGTTTATGTTCATCTTCTCCTTCTCTTTTCTCTATGTCCCTACCTGTTTTTGCGTCATGAACTTGGAGGAGCCATTGGACCTTGATTGGACCTGTTTCCATGTCTACCGTTTCGCGAGGATTCTTTTTCTAAACTGAGATACTGTGCACAGCTCCTCATCTGGGTATTATGGGCCGTCGCGTCTTGCATGACGGCTTTCCGCATCATCTTCCAATGGCATTTGTACCGACGGCTATACGCCGGTGACTACCTGGTCATCGCAGGGTTTATAGCTCTGACATCGCTGACGGCAGTCAACGTGAAAATACTGCCGCACGGGTACCTCATGGCCGAGTACATCAAGAGCCTCACGGATAATCCTTTGACGCCTCTGCCGCTCCCTGCCGATGAGTTAGTAGATCGGACTATCACCTCTCTGAAATGGGCCTTCAGTCTCATGCCGCTATTCTGGACGACTGTGTGGGCTGGTATGTCTGTCCACGACCCAATTCTTGGCTCCCAGTCTCCTTGGGAGAAGGTGCAACAAATGGCTTTTCAGGAAAGCAGGGTCGGGAAGCTGACGACGCAATTTTGTAGCCAAATTCTCCATCCTCTTCTTCATTCGCCTTCTCCTCGTCGGATTACCCACCTACATGATGTGGTGGCGTATATGCTTTGCCGTGGTGTTGATTCTGTATCTCGCCTGCTTCGTATCGCACTTCCTAGTCTGCTTGCCGATAGAGCAGAACTGGGCTCCGAGTATGTCTTTTTCTTCCCCCGCACGGTGATGCTCCTCATTTATTCCTCCGACGCCGCTGTTGTGAGAAACCCAAAGGAGGCGAGTAACTGACGTGCGTGCGTACGTACCTGTAGCCGGTTGCAGCAGACCCGACGATTTTGGGCACGCTGATGCGTCTATCCGATTTGCGACAGGTGCCGACATTGCGGCAGATCTTCTGAGTAGGCATCTCCCATGAAAACCCCGACGTCCGCCTTATGTTGTGTTGGCTGACGATGGCGTGACTTGAATAGCCATGATTCTACCCCTCCACTTGCTTCGCAACCTCACGGTGACCAAGTTGCAGAAACTCTGGCTCGTCACCATTTTCTCCCTCAGCGGTATCATCATTGCCGTCGCCCTGGTGCGTCTAATCCAGGTATCGCAAGCGACGAACGACTCCAAGCAAGACCTCCTCGCGGCTGTCAACGGCCTCCTACTACTAGCCATGTGGTCGCAGATCGAATCCATGGTAGCCATCATAGTGGCCACGTTGCCGGCACTGCGCTTCATCGGTAAGAAACGGATCATACAGGAGAGGATCCGGACTACATATGGCTTCGGCTTGGTCACCATCGGGGGCACGGGCCGATCGCGGCCCAGGCCGTGGCAGCACGAGGCAGACAGCGAAGACTCGGTAGCTAGGCAGGGAAGTCAGGCGGAGCTGAGACAGGCGCGTATCAAGGCCCTAACGGAGGGAAGTGAGTCGCGATTAGATCGTATGGCTTCTGAGCATAGTACGCGTCCTGGGACTGAACCAGACGGAGAGGGCCAGTCTGTTCGACGCTGTATATAGCATCCCACGTTCGGGGGGGAGTGTATATAAAAAGAAAAGTAAATACACAAACAAATCAATCACTGACGCTCTCAAGTGATCAAGGGTTTGACGACAAGAATGTGCTACGTCAGATTCTCAGCCTCTTTATCGTCTTTCTGTTGATGATTCGGTTCGCGTATGCTCTTTTTACGGCACAATATGTGGGCTGGCCCGTCCCAATGCCTTGCATGCTTTGGCTCATTCTATGAGGCATGTATTTCACAAGATTCTTACTTACAGTATCTTACTTTTACAGAATACGCTTCTTTACCATGGGCTTGCAGACAAACCTCGAAAAAATCACCAACTGCGATGACGCGCATATGCCTGCGTATGCAGATGCCAGGTTGCAGGTCTTGAGGCCAGCGCCTCGGATTTTATCCTGGTGCAAATCTCCCCCAACAGACAGGGAAAGCCTGCCTGTCGCACTTGATAAGAAGCGCAATCCCCTTCCTCGCCAAACTTATCATCAGCCGTCCATGGATCATGTCCCTCCAGTGTCCTCAGTTGAGCAAAGTAGCGCGGCCATCCGCTGAAAATTCGGGACTAGCGTCGATGAAGCTCCCCTGGGCCCTGAGTCCCCTCTTCTCGGGCCACAATTATAAAGGCCACGGGTTTCTTAAGACGCCGAGGAGATCCCCTCCTCCCAGAAAAGTCACCAAATCTCCACCTTTTATGCCACGGAACGAATCACGAAATCGCTACACATCATGCGTTGCCACGTGCGCGGCCGGGATAAACGGATTTGGGATGAGGACTTGGGTGGGTTCGGGTATGGTTAAGCATAGGTACCCTCGTCCGTCTAGAAAATGGGTGATTGTTCTATGATGGATTGCCCCTCTGCGGAAATGGAGCGTCTCCAACCGGAAATGCACTCAGGAGTCAGGAATTATAGATGTATGTATGTAGGTGCATATATATGTAGGTACAGCCTACAGGAAGCCATCGGCGTGGCGGTCCATTTGGCAGTTTAGCATCGAACCTTTCAGCAAGATGCGGCTGGGGCTTTGACCTCTGACACCGGCCCCGTTTCCCGTTTCCATAAGATATGCTTGACGCCTCATCTTTTCTTCTCTGTTCTAGCTTTCTTTTCCAATTGTTCTGGCTCATGAACTACTGTAGTGTCTCCGTCTTTAGTGTACATTTCCGCTCTGTTTCGTGGACACTATTACAGCAAAGGGGGACCTTTGTGACACGGAATCCTGGCACTTTCCTGGCTTGCGACGGGAAGAGAATGAAGAAGGAATAAGGATTGCCATATTGTTGTATTGTTGGATCCACACGGACGACGAAACGAGGAGCGATGGACCAATGGCAGGAAGGATTTTGCGCCACACACGTTCTGATCTACGCAGCCTTGTTTCTTCTTTTCCTTTTCCTTGTTCTTGGACGGCCTCTCTCGAACAAAGATTAGTTAGGTATGCCGACTGCGCTGCGCACAGTGCATCGCAATGTCTGGTAACACACTCTGTAATACCTGCCTACTCGTGGGTATATGTTGTTTACTCGTGTGTACAACCTTTTGAAGATATTTCTAGTGGGTGAGACAAACCGAGGACTGTGACTTAGTCGAGAACAAATGAATAGGTGCGAAAAATCCAGCTCTCACCAATTTTCGTCGTCCAATATCTCCACGTCTGCGACAATGGGATCACATAATTCTTGGAGGCTGAATTACGTATCTACTAAGACTATGTACTTATGTAAAAAGGGCTCCCACTATATCTAGAGGGTGCGACTTTCCGAGAACAGGACCCTTTTTCTGACACGGGAATACTTCAGTTTTGGTGGGGAACTCTCCTATTTCTTGGTCACGAAAGAACGGGCTGGGTCGTCAATTGCGCCTGCGTCCACGACATACCGAATCATAAGAAAAACATCATTGTAACTCATGGAACTGTGCATCATTAGGTAGTCTTAGTAGATACTCAATTCAGCCTCCAACAATCAATCCGATCAATTGTCGCAGACGCGGAGATATTGGACGACGAAAATTGGTGAGAGCTGGATTTTTCACACCTATTTTTTGGTTCTCGACTAAGTCACAGTCCTCTGCCTGTCTCACCCACTTGGTATATTTCAAAATGTTACACCCACGAGTATACGAAAGACCAGCAGTCAGCAAAGGAGATGAGAATGTTAGAGTTCCGCAGTGTACGTATGGCTTTTGTCTGGTGTGACGCGGCGTCTGTTCTTGCCTCTTGTCTTGCCTCTTGGACCCGGTGGCATGGCTCCGCCTGGGGCCTGTGCTAGGTAGCGGCTAGCGGGTCCCCGACGTGCAAATGTGTTTGTTTCTTGGTACTGCCAAGTTCCAACACCACGTCATCTCAGTCATCTGAGATCTTACACGGCGGCTTCGTGTGTGCACGTTTCCTTTGTCGTCGCCCTTGGGCTGTAGAGCGCCGTTGACGCCGCCTCGCCTCCTTGCGTCCTCGTGTGCTCTCCACCAGACTTGATCTGTTCCTGTCATCGTTCCTTCCATCCGTTTGTTGTCCGTTTTGTCAACCGTTATTTGCCCCTCGATCCGTGCCCGCGGGGCGTTGCAGTAGTCTTTCTTAGTGGCCTTTTCAAGCCCCTCGCCTGATCTGGCCCTCCGTCGACCATCGGTCAACAAAGCCGGAACTACGAATACAAACTGGCTTCCCATGCGGCTTGTGACATCTTGGTTTCATGATCATCACGTCGCCCATACTGTCACTTGCTGCCAGCTGCAAGTCCGCTCCTCAGTCGGCGACAATCGACAACACTCTATCTTCGTATGCCCTCGTGAGCGAAACGACCCCCGCCGCCTCACGCCGCATCGTGGTTTCAAAAAAGCAGCCCCTGTACCACTCCCGAGCAAACACGATCGTCAGAGTCATCGCCGCCGCCGCCGCCCCTCCTGGGTTGTTGCGACAGTTCGATTAATCGGCCGAGTGAACCTCCTTTCTCTACTCCCCTCCCAAAAGGGTTGCTTCGCCTGCCCGGTGTGGCCACCTTGACGAGCAATGCCAAACTTGCTAGGCGCCGCGCCGTTTCCTCGCCGGCCGTCAGGCTTCCTTCGATATGGGCTTCTGGCCCTCATACTATTAACGGGCTTTTGGATGCTACGCCAGAATTCCGCAAATTTGGTTCAAATCGACTCGTCGTTGAGCCATCCTGACACCGGACGAACGAAAGACTCTGGATCAGCCGTTGACTCGTCGCAGAAAGATGGGCTGGCCTCGTCACAGTCATCGAAAAAGCTGTCACCACCATCAGCACCACCGTCAGCTCCCGAGACACAGCACAAGACGGACCAACAACCGGGCTCTCACCAGACTGCGCCCTCGTTGGATTCGGATGGCCGCCACCCTATCGACAAATTAATATACGATGCGCAGCGCGAATTTGCCGCTCTCACGTCTGAAGAGTCCAAGAACGTACAAGAGGCAGCGCAGGCCTATCGTAAACGACGTGGAAGACACCCCCCGCCTCACTTCGACAAGTGGTTCGAATTCGCCCAGTCGCACAATGCTCTGGTCGTTGAGAGCTTTTTCGACCAGATTTACCACGATCTAGAGCCTTTCTGGGGTGCTGACCCGGCTCCCATGCGCCGTGAAGCCAGTCAGTTCGAAATGACAATCAACATTCGTAATGGTGTGGCCAAGGCGGGAAGTGACTGGTTTTGGACCAAAGTCTGGCTCAACATGACCAGGACTGTGGAGCATCTGCTCCCGGATATGGATCTCGCACTGAATGCCATGGATGAGCCTCGAATTGTGGTGCCGTGGGAGGATATCAACCGGTACATGGAGAAAGCTTCCAAGACGATCAAGTTGCCCAAGGCGAAGACCGTGAAGAATGAGTTTCGCCAATGGCCTGCACCAAAGACTGGATTTCTAGCTGGCCGTATCGCAAAGAAACGTTGGGAGGAAGATGGTACGTCACCCTTGGTGATCTCGATTTGTCCTTCTTGACACAACATGATAATTGCCCTCGATGACGAGGTCACTCTTTTCCCCTTTTGCAGAAAAAAATAAACTAACAAGCTCACAGAATTCTTCTGGAAGATTGCTCGTCGCGGCTGCACCCCGGACAGTCTTGCAAGAACGGCCAGCCTCCAGACATCGTTTGCGGATCCTCCCAACATCACCAACCAATACGCACAGCCTCATTTATACAAAGGCTACGTCTCCAACTACACCATGGCGGTTGAACTTTGTCACCAACCTGATCTGCAGGGCCTCGAGGGTATCCTAATCCACCCCTTGTCCACCAAGGCGACCAAGACGTATTTCCCCATGTTTGGCGGTTCCAAGTTGACCGTCAACAATGAGATCCTTCTGCCCGCGCCCATGTACTGGAGCGAAGAGGAGCGTTTCGGCGGCGGAAACGACCACGGCATCGAGTGGAGAAACAAGAGAGACACAGCCATCTGGCGCGGTGTGGCCACTGGTGGCAAGAATTATCCCAACAACTGGCGAGGCTTCCAGCGCCATCGCTTCGTATCTCTCAACAACGGCACCAAGATCAGCGGTGCCGAGTCCGGCGGAGTCAAACCCGAAAACTTTGCCCTGCCCGACGCAGACTACGGAGTTGAGGCGCAAAAGGAGAAGAAGCTCGGCCAGTGGGTCGATGAGTTTGCGGACGTGAGCTTCGTCGACCTCATGTGCACGCCCCCGCAGGACGGCCAGTGCAACTACACAGATTTCTACTTCCAAACCACCGAGGGCGTCAAGATGACCCAGCAGTTTGACAGCAAATTCCTGCCGGACATTGACGGGAATTCCTTCTCCGGCCGCTATCTCGGCTTCCTGCGCTCGACATCCCTGCCCATCAAAGCGACCATCTTCCGGGAGTGGCACGACTCTCGCCTAGTTCCCTGGAAGCACTTTGTCCCTATGGATAGCCGCTTCCTGGACTACTTTGGCATCATGCAGTACTTTTTGGGATACCAGGGCCGCAACGCGCACGACGCCGCCGCGGAGAAGATCGCCACGGAGGGTAAAGAATGGGCTGAAAAGGTGCTGCGCAAGGAGGACATGTCCGTTTATGTGCTGCGTCTGCTGCTGGAATATGCGCGTGTTATGGATGATAATCGGGAGAGTATGGGGTGGGTGGATGATGTGTTGGCGAATCCGTCGCTTGAAAAGACGTGGAAGTGGTGGTGGTGAGGGGGGTTCCAGGCTGGATTGGACTACCTAATGTGTGTGCTGGTGTGGAACTGCCGCCAGAGATGTTGATGCCTTTGATGGATGCGTCTTTCTTTTTTTTTGCGTTCTATGGATTCTTTTTTTTTTTTGTTGGAGGGGAAAAATATTGACTAGGGGTAAACGGGACCTATGAGGAATATGGCGAACAATATCTTTGATTTGGGCTGGCCAGGGGAAAAACACGTTTTTCTTCTTCTATTCTTAGTTGTTCGACTATTTTTGTACTTGTATTTGTATTTTCCTTTCTTTAATTTTCCTCTTCTTTTTTGCTTACTTGTCTATTCTTCTTTCTTCTTTCATCCTTCATCCTTCTTTCTTTTCTTTCTTCTATCTCTTTCGTCCTTCTTCTCTCTTCTTTCTTTTTATTTATCTTTCTTACTTCTCTTACGAGAACTTCCGTCGCGGCCCTACGCTGCGCTTCGGGGCGAAGGAAGACTCGGCCTCGCTTCGCTTCGGGTTGGAGAGCGTGGGGCTGGAAAAGTGAGGATTGCGATGTGGGAGTTTTGCGGACGTGCATGTGTGGCAGATGTCCCTCCGGGGGCCCTTCCGGGGGATTATAGGGGCCCGTCAGAGGTCACAGCACTGTCAGGCGGCGCGGGATGGCGTGCGACTGCGTCGCCGCCGCAATGGGATGTTTTGCCCTGCTGCGATGGCGGGATGTAGCGGGCAAATTCAATAGCGGGCAGATAGCACGGGATGGCGGGCGACTGCGTCGCCGCCGCAATGGACACAGTTTTGTGCAAATTTAATCGCA
Organism: Claviceps purpurea; assembly: GCA_029405325.1. Classification (NCBI taxonomy): domain Eukaryota; kingdom Fungi; phylum Ascomycota; class Sordariomycetes; order Hypocreales; family Clavicipitaceae; genus Claviceps; species Claviceps purpurea. Next base: position 2,475,307 of record CM055782.1, on the reverse strand, counting down.
CAGAACTTCAGAAGTAAACAATCAGGTTGCAGTGTGCTTGAGCAGGCAACGCGGGATGGCGGGCGACCGTTTTCGGGTTTGGGTGTCACGTTTGCGTGTAAAAAGCACATTGTCGGGAGGCAGTTGCGGGATTGACGGCGGCGATGGCCTCACTCTGCACTCTGCAATTTCGTATTTACGACAGATAGCGGACGACTGCGTCGCCGTGGTCGTAGTTTTTCGGGGTCACGTGTGCGTCGAAAAAGGGATTTTTCCGTAGTTTTGGGTGTCACGTGCGGGTGAAAAGTGCGGGCGAAGTGGCCCCAGTTTTACGTCAAAAAATCTTTTAGGCTTAGCGGCTCCGCTTTACTGCCAATATTATTATGGATGGATGGATGTCTCTTCCTTCCGTTCACTCTTATCCTTCTTCCAGCCGCCCACGCCCCTTTTGTCTGGGATCAAGGGTCTTTCGAGGTGGGGGCGTTCTACATACTTGTTAAAGCCCATATTTACATGGTTTACCCATTGGCTACCTACTCTGGTGCGCGCTTTGGGCAGGGTTCTGGCTCTGACTAACTAATGCGTTCTTTGATACCTACGTTTTTTGACATGAATTCACGCACGCGTGGGGAGATCGGGCACAAGGGTGTGATCTTTTTTACGCTCGTTGCGTCCTCGAGGCCAGAGTGTGAAGTTCTTCGCCTCTAGTTTATCAGTAACGATCTTTCTGTTTGTGGTTCTGCCTTCTTTTCTCTTCTGCCGGTTAGGGTTTCTACATCCCTCCGTGAGGCGAGTACGCTCCATTGCGACGCTGCTCTGCCATTCATGGCCATTTTCACATGCACTCGCGGGTCACGAGAATTTTGTTCTGTCAGCACGATGTACTATATAACTTCTTAGTCAGAACTTATATTAAAGACGGATTCCCACACTTGTATCTACGTTGGCATGACTAAAAGAAGAAATAAGGAATATCAGATGATTCTCCTGGAGAGATAATCCCTCAAGAGAAATCAACTAGCTGAAATGCCATCAAATCCTCAAGTAGAATGTATATACATCTCTTGGAGGTCTGATCTAAAGACGCCCATGTTTCCACTGATCATGGTGCCCTTCTTTTCTCAATTTATGCGTGTAAAATTGGTGTGGATGCTGTGATCAGCCGAGAAAGCACTTTAAGATGGAACCGGAGTACAGCGTGGGATCAAGATTCTCGTTATCTATATACATCTGACCTGATCCTGAGGAGTCTTTTTTCCAAGGACGCGGACGGCGTTCTATCAGGCCACTTGCCAAGTTGAGAAGAGATGCTTGTTGTAACAAGTCTGGGCAACGTCCATGACCAAACGCCCAATGGGCGGATGACAACGCTAATTTCAACCCCCCCCCCCCCCATTATTTTCCTTTTCCATTTCCTATTCTCTTGATACATTTTTTTGCCGTGTTCATGGGTATGCATATAGTACACTGTCGGCCATTCCAAGAAAGAATAGCCAAAAAAGGAAAAAGAGAAACAAGTCTTTCAAATCGTACTTCCTCCTCCCATTGCGCCAGACCACATATCATCGTCATCTGTTTCGACCTCGGTATCCTCGATTAATCGCGCCAGCATTCGCGGATATTCCGGTCGAAAAGGCCAGTTCATCCACGCCTGCATAATCTCGCACCACTGCTCTTCGTTGATCATCCGGGCTATCATCTCTCCGTGGTCCGTCATGGGGCAGCCTCCCCTGCTGGCGTCTCTCAAGCTAGGGCACTCTTCGATCAAGTCTCCGAAGCCGCCCCAGATGGCATCCATGGATTGCTGGACGGGGTCCAAGGTACTGTTGAACCAGGAGCGAAGCATCAGATCAGACATGTCGCCTGCGCGGGAGCTGTTGGGGCCAAACTGGCGAAAGAGCGGGTTCATAGCCTTGGGTTGGATATCGACCAGGGACGTCGGCGCGTTGGGGAAGAACTCAACATCGTTGGCGGTGAGGGGTTCGTAGGCTCGTCGGTCCCAGAGGAGGACGGGCGGCGACTGGCGAAAGATGTGGTAGGCATCTCGTATGGCGTTGAACTCGTTGCGCCCATTCTTGGTCAGTGCGTCGATGCGCTCGTTCCATGCCGAGTTGGCTTCCTGGAATGCGGCCGACGAGGAACCCTCGGAGCTCGCGAGCTGAAGGATATGATCTCGTTCTTGAAGGAGTTCCAAGTACTGCAGACAATGGGTACTGTATTGCTTATCCCGTTTCTGCAAAATCTTGACTCTTTTCAGCGCTTCCTCAGATTGAGATGACTCGTTCTCAAGGCCTTCGAGCTCTTGCTTGAACGGCCGCGCCATCTGCGGCGGTCGTACACCCGCCAGTCTTTGACCGATGAGCTCCGGCTGCGACTGCAGATTCAGAAACGCAATTGATTCGCGGCCCTTGGGCATCGTCAGACCAGCAGTCTGCATGCGCTGCATTGTCTGGCTTGTCGATTCGATATCGATCCACTCATCTCGCAGAGCAGTGCGATCTTGCACCCCCGTCTGCACTCCGGCGACCTCGTGGATCCATTCAACGCTGAGCTCAGTCTCGAAAACGCTTTTCCCGCGCCGGTGAATGACCCGCGGGATTAACTTTCTTTTTTCTTCGTCGTTTATCCATATCATCATGCGGACCAGCCCGTATCGTTGAAAGAGCGTTGACGTGCGAATGCTCATCAACATCTGGTACAGAACCATGGTACCCAAGGAGTTGAATGCAGAAAAGGCCTTTTTCGGGTACATGGACATGTTCGCCGTCACGAGCAGTGTGTCGTTGCGACGCGGCGTAGCCCCCAGCGGCAATTGGCGCTGGTCCGGCAAATGTGTCTCGATCGTCTCGAGGAGATCTTTCCACACAAATCCGGACTTGCGTATGAGCTTGACATTCTTCTTCGCTAATAGATCGTCGAGAAAAGGCTTGTAGATCTCGGCGTCGAGGTCCATCATGATGTGATTACGAGGTTGGAGATAGCCGTGAAGCTTACGGCTCCAGACACCTGGTCCAGGGTTCAAGTCGAGAAGGTCGCATCCCCGGTGTCGCTCGATCGATGGGCCAATGTATTTCACAATATCGTCTGTAGTTTCGTTTTGGCGTCAGTTTTCATTTTTGTTTTGTCGCGACTACCGCGAAACGAATCTCGATAGCACGTACCACAGAGGCCATCGCTGACTACATTGACCCTGTTCGGCTCGAATGCACGCAGTACACCGGCCGTTTTTTTTCCGCCTATTCGTTTGGGTCCCCATACTCCTGTATCGTTGAGTTTGCGCGCAACGTCGTTGAACGTCTCGAATAATAATGCAGGCTTCGATGCGGTCTTTTTCGATGCGGTCTTTTTGGATGTAGTCTTTGTCGATGTGGCCTTTGTCGATGCGGCCTTTGCCGATGCGGTCTTTGTCGATGCGGTCTTTTTCGATGCGGTCTTTTTCGATGCGGTCTCTGTCGATGCGGCCTTTGTCGATGCGGCCTTTACTGATGTGGTCTTTTTCGATGCGGTCTCTGTCGATGCGGTCTCTGTCGATGCGGTCTTCGTCGATGCGGTCTTTGTCGATGCGGTCCTCGTCAACGCGCCGCGCGTGTGAAGTCGGACGGGCCTGATGACGGCTCTTCCAGTGAAGTTGTGGCAGCCATGTTGAAGCCTAGCCAGAAACAGAGTCGCTTTGGGCTGCATCGAATCCCTTGCGATCGCCTTCTTCCGTGCAAGGTAGCGGTGATGTCTCGAGGACCATAGCCTCACGGAGAGAGTATGGTGGATCCTGTCTTGATACATACAGGAGGTAGGTACCTAAGGTAGGAGGAGGTACCTGGTACCTAATGTATGTACCTATGTACCAGCAACTTCCAATACCTACCCAAGTCAAATATCTGGACACCCCAACTCTAGACCACTTCACAGTACATGTTCGAGGCAAAAGTTTCACCTACTAATTTAAGGAAATGGTTGATCATGCGGTAATGATAAGTTTCTACATGGGTCTAAAAGGCCGTCATTTTCCTCTTCAAGGTTTGCTATGTATGGTAAGTTCTGTAATGCAAGTATCACTGAGGCGAGATCAAAAGACAATTAATCTATTGTCCTCAAGACGTCTTTGATATCTTCCTACAAAAGGAAGTAAGAACATTGTCAATATCGACGCGGCAGAGTATCGTCTCATCGTCATGGAGACGAACTGGCAGAGCAGAACTCGTTTTCAGAGTTCAGGACTAATCGGCCGTCGCCCTTTATCACGCAGCCACACCAACTCCACATAATCAAGACGAAGATTGAACAACTACCAAATACCCGATGAACTCCAAACGACGCCGTCATGCTGCATGTACATTCAATATCACCCACGCTGATTGCTCATTATCGTCAAGCACCCTCGCTGCCAAACTCATTAGTCCAGTCGATTTGCTTCTCGACATCGTCCTTGGAAACTGTAGGATGCGAGTCGAGCAGAGCTAATTTGAAATCTTTCAAAGTCACATCAGGTGCCATTAGCTCATCAGAGTTGACGCCGTCATACGTCATTTCGATTTTGTCAGCGTCTCCGGGGGAGCAAGGCGTCAGCATCCTTTTGCCATCTTTCATGACCTAGGCTCCAAGTTAGCATGTGCAGCGGTTTCCAATCTTGTCACGGATCTACCAAACATACCGCCTTGAAATGAGTCGCCTGCAAAATTTTGCGAACCGGGCGCATGAGGGCGTGCTGGACGACGTTGGCAATGTCACTTCCTGAAAACCCATCACTCATGCTGGCGAGGGTACCGTAATCGCCTGCCTGCAACCCCGTCTCTGTGTCGCCAATGGCCAGCTTAAACATCCTCGCTCGGCCGTTGAGGTCGGGGAGACCAATATGAACGCGTCTTTGAAACCGGCGGCGGATGGCCGCATCAAGTTGCCATGGGAGATTGGTGGCTCCCAGTACCAGAATGCCTTTGCTATCGTTACCGACACCATCCATTTGAACGAGAATCTCAGTCTTGATGCGTCTCGACGCTTCAGATTCGCCTTCGCCGCGAGGCCCACAGAGGGCATCAATCTCGTCAATAAAGATGACAGATGGTTTGTTTTCTCTAGCCATGGAAAACAGTGCTTTGACGAGCCTGCGGAGGGAATTAGTAACCTGGCATATTGCTTTTGTCCCAGCGGACAAGTATTCATCCTGCCTACCTTTCACTTTCACCCATCCACTTGCTCACCAAGTCAGAACTGCTGATACTGAAGAATGTGCTGTTGGCTTCCGTTGCTACCGCCTTAGCAAGGTAACTCTTTCCGGTACCAGGGGGCCCGTAAAGCAATATTCCCTTCCATGCCTGTCTTTTGCCTTGAAATAATGTCGGGAACTTAATTGGCAGCACCACGGCCTCCTTTAAAGTTTCTTTGGCGCCTTCTAAGCCGGCTATATCCTCCCAACGGACGTTTGGTCTCTCCTGCAAGATGGCGCCTGATAAGGCATTCCGCAGCTTTTTGCTGTCATCATCTTCCGGTGCTCCCTTACCCCTACCTGTGCTTGCGCCATTGGCACCCATAAGCGACTTGCCCCCATTGGCATTAGTGTCTGACTCGGATTGTAGAAATTGCTTCAGCTTTTCGGCGCGATCGAGGTACGTTGCCATCTTTTCTTGCATGGTTCCTTTCAACGACTTGTTCTTCTCCCACTTGAGAGCTTTGACCCAGAGCTCCATGCTCGACATGTACAAATCGAACGCTTTCTGATATTCCTTGGCATGGTCGGCAGCGATGGCTTTCTGCACCTCAGCGATGGCCCGGTCGCGGAAGTTTGTCGACATTTTCACGCCGTTGTCGGTTCAGGATCGGAGAAACCCGGGGGGAAGCTGGACAATGTTTTGGCTGTCTTGGGCTTCGGTGAAGCGCGACAGGTGCCGCGACAAAGAGCAGAGCTGAGTGCACGGGACCTAGAATCGGCGAAGAAGAAGAAGCCGTGACGAAGTCGAATGCAAGTCGTTGACGTCTGTCTGTACATGAACTACTGCGAGATTGTATGTATGTAGTGGCAAAGGTTTGGTGGGCATGCATTACCTCTGTAACCGGCTTCTCTTGCCAATTGGCGGGGTAACGCCCAGAACTCCAGTCCAGACAACTCACTTGCTGTCGATATGGTGGGGCGACAAAAAAGCACCGCCTCGGCCAACCACCAAGCCGGGTTTGACGACCCGGTGGATATCTGCCGATAGTATATGTACCTACAAGCTACACCAGTTTTGTCACGATCAGATAGATAATTGGCTTCATATCGACATCCCAGAGTTCTCGTGCTCTTAAATTGGTTCTTCCATATACTTCGGAAGTAGAGATCTACTTTACGCTTTCGGCCCTTCTCCCCTTGGCAGCTATGGCGGACGTTCAAGCCAAGCTCCAAGCCCTTTCCGAGGACTATCAAAAACTGCAGCAAGGTAAGACGCGACTTGGGACAATTGTCGCCAGGCCGTTTCAGCTTCGTCAGGATCCGCTGACGATCTTGCAACAACAGAGCTTCAAGACTCGGTGAACTCACGGCAGAAGCTGCAGAGTCAACAGCAAGAGAATGCAGGAGTCTTCAGGGTCAGTCGGATAATAATCAAGCGGGCCAATGGCAACGATCTAACCAGTCGAACAGGAATTTGAGAAGTTGGGGGAAGATGAGACCATATACAAGCTCATGGGGCCCGTACTGATGAAGCAAGACAAGGTGGAAGCCGAGAGCACCGTCAAAGGGCGACTGGACTTCATCAAGGGGGAAGTGTAAGCGCCGCTGCACGATCTTTTCATTTACTATCTTTGTTTCGCTTCTTCATCTAGGCTAACGTTCAGGGGTCGCAGTACGAGGCTAGAAACGCAGATCAAAGAGACTCAGGATAAGATGGAGAAGAAAAAGACGGAGATTCTGCAGGTACAAACCTCAGCTCAAGCTGAAGCTTCAAATGGTGGAAAGTCACAACAATCCGCGAATTAGGTGACTTGCTAGAATTTGAGAATCAAGCTTGAGGCATCTGCCGCCAGACAATGACGTTATAGATTCTTGCTTTGCCGAGCTGCCCGCCGGGAAGCTTTCTACTGTATCTCGTTGCTTCATAGTTGGCCACAGGGACCAGGATTCAGACACAGAGGCCTCTGCACGGGCTCGTGAAGCTACGGAGTATAAACAAAGCATCATGCCAACGGGTCGATGAACATATGCAGGAGACCAGGCAAAAATCCATCGAAGCCGAGCAGCGGCTAGGCCATATGATAGAATCGGCAAGTATCACAACGCTGTCAACAATTTTTCAAGTGCAAGAAATCACGACGTACGCTGGATCCAGATTCTTGCAGGTGATGATCGTTGTTTATGTGCTCATACATATGATTCTCTCACGCTCCGTCACAACTTGTGAGTCGTGAGTCCGTGACGCACAAGTCTGAATCCTGATGCAGCGAAGCGACCCTGAAACTTGCCCCGCCATATGCAGCCACTCGAACGGCACCCCGCCGACCCACAGCCCACGCGTACCTAACCTGGGGGCCTACATACATTACAAGTCAATACATCGCGCATCCGCTTCAACCAAAGCCCCCTTCAATTCTCTACATCGACGGACAAAGCTTAAACATCCTGCAGCTCACCTGCCAAATCTATGGGCCGTCGTCACGTACCAGTATGAACCCGATACAGCTTGCCAAATCAGGGACCGAGGCCTGCTAGCCATGGGAAGAAAGTGCCTCGCGAAAACAGCAGTAGCTCAGGTATCCGGAGCTTCTCTTCAGTATGGATACTCGATCTGTCATGCGGCCATCGCGCCCGCAGAGTGTGAAGGAGCTAGTTGACCAGGCTGAGAACTTCAATTTCAATACGAACATTCCATTCAAGCACTGGACCAGAGCTGCGGAAACTCTGTATCAAGAAGTGAGTCAGTCGACGGGAATAATCATGTTCACTCAACCACAACACGATCGGCTTCGGTCATATTTGCTGACAAAAATTTTCTAGGCAGCGTTTGCATTATCCGATGGCGACTATGGACGGGCATACATGATGCTGTATAGGCACTCGGTCCTCGTCTTGGACAGGCTTCGCCACCACCCCCAGTATAAAGCCCCTGAAAGCCGTTTGGCTGTCCAGGAACTATCAAAGCGTATGAATTCTGTCCTGACCGACCTAGAAGAGATCAAGCCAATCATTCGCCGACAATTTGAAGAATGGGAACGCACGGCTCCTACAGAACTGAAGACATCGAACTCGAATCGAGCGAACTCCCCCTCAAGTTATGGCGACTTTGCCGCACAAGATCCAAGTCTCAGTGGTAATGCCACTGTTCTGGATGCCTCGGAGCATCAGGAATTGGCCGTGGAACTGGCTCAGAAGGAGTTGGCGAGAAGGGACACTGCCAGGCAAGCTCATAGGCATGCGAAAATCGGTGGTGCGGCCATCTCATCGCTGCGCTTAGAGAATGGCCAAGAAACCGATATAGACCTGCAAAGCCTGATGAAGGCGGCAAGAATTGCCACTGAGACCTCACAGCACGAATATCTCAAAAGCGATAAATATGGGACAGTGTCAGAAGCTCCCGGCGCACATCTCGTGTCTAAGTCGTACAAGTATCCTTCGATCGAGAAGTCCCAGTCTGTGCGGTTCGACCAATTCGCTCCAGACGATCTATCAGCTCAATCATCTTTGTCTCCTCCCCAACGACCGCCGAAAGAACATAATCATGACCATCAAGCCCATTCAACTGGCGCGCCGCCGGAGTTGCCAAAAAAAATACCCAACCTGGAGCTTGACGCCACTCGCTACCCAGCTTACTTGGACGGACATACTCAGCCCCCAGTACCCCTCAAAAGATCACTCGAACCGCCTGCTGTACCAAAGAAAGAGAGACTGGCATTCAAGCCAGGAGCCTACCTCGAAAACGGAGACCCCATTCGGTCGATATTCCTTCCCAAGAAGCTCCGAGCTACCTTTATGGACATTGCCTCTCAGAACACTAAAAGAGGCCTGGAAATGTGTGGCATACTGTGCGGCACACCGGTCAATAACGCACTATTTGTGCGATGCTTGCTCATCCCTGACCAGAAATGCACTTCTGACACCTGTGAAACGGAGAACGAAAGTGCCATTTTCGACTTTTGCGCTGGAGAAGATCTGATGGTGCTCGGATGGATTCACACCCACCCTACTCAAACATGTTTCATGAGTTCTCGGGATCTGCACACCCACGCTGGATACCAGGTGATGATGCCAGAGAGCATTGCCATCGTCTGTTCTCCTAAGTTTACGCCCTCGTTCGTAGTGATTACTTGCCCTTTGTGGCTGAGTTCTGAGCTAACAAGTACTGCCAGATACGGCATCTTCCGCTTGACGCACCCACCAGGCCTCGACCATATCCTAGATTGCAGAAAATCAGAAACTTTCCACCAACACGACATCGACAATCTGTACCGGGAGGCTGAGCATCCAGATGGGCATGTGTACGAGAACGACAGGATGTCATTTGATGTCAAGGATTTGCGGACCAAATGATATTCTCAGCGAAATAGCATCTCTACATGATAGCACGGTAAGATGATTGCGAAGGCGCTTTCTCAGCTCTGGAGCGCTCAGCGGTATCACGTCATGCATACAATTGCGATGATCGCTGGCATAACATGGGTACGCGAAATTCTGCTTCCAAGCATGGCTTTGACACTTTGACGGCAGTCTGAAATCTCCTATTGGACATGATTCCCTCCCGTTGTCGTCTGTGAGAATAATGAGCCCCCGTTCAGAGTTCAGTCGAGACAGCTATGCTTGTCCTGCGGCACGCCGCATCAATAGAATTGAGATTATAGATCAACCGCCACTACTGTCTGACAGCGCTTATGATGTACCAGGGACTCAAGCGCCTGAATTGCAACTGCAGCTTGTACACAACAGACATACCAGGATCGATGTCAAGAGCTACTCGGCACGAAAGATACGATGAATCATGGAATAAGAAGCGAGCAAATAATTACAACACCGGCATAGACGCTCATCGGTCTGGATTTATGACTGCCAATTTCGTCTCCGCAACTGCAAAAGAAAAAGAAAAGAAGGCGAACACGTGTGATGAGGTGGCATCGCCATCTCGTGATTGCCTTCCAACTTGGCTTGTGGCGAGAGCTGAAAGCGCCCCCTGCAGGCGACGATAACAGAGACACTCTGATTGCATCTCTGCCCGATCATGATGACGCACGGCACATGTATGACGCTGGGCGTGCTACGTGTCAAGTCGTCGTGTAATAGTTGTTTTCTACATGCTGCCCGTCTGAAGATCGTATTCCGATGCCGCGCGGGTCTCACTACCGCCGTGCCGCGCCGCCTTATTGGCCAGAAGAGATCCGGGCCGCGTGGACAGGGATGTGCAAGTGGTCCATCCGACTTGTGTTTCTTCAACGCCGGAAGCGCAGGAAGTACATACATAGCATCTGCAAGTTGCTCCTTTCATCATCGGATACCCCAAATATTTATTGGTTGGTGGGGTCCCATAATCGGTTCATTCCTTCATGAGCTGGAAGCTTGACGTCTCAGCCAGCCGCTCAGTATCGCAGCCAGTGACACCCACCACGCAACATATTCTGTCTCTCTTCATCACCTAGTCAAACACTACTCCTTAGTACTAGGATGAAGATCATGAATCGGCGTGTCTTGGCTTGTGGCTAACAGATGGGCGCTAGCTCGTGCTTGTGGCTCTCTCTGCTTTTTGGAGTCTACGCCCATTCAAGAAAGATGCTGCTGCAAATCAGCAATCCAGAATCTGGAGATGCACATCCATTTGATGAGCAGCTCGCTTCGCTAGATGAATGGAATATGCCGTAGAGAGGCGACCCTCTCCTTATTTCTCATGGCTTCATTGGCTTATCTCTGGGCAGTGGGTGTTTCAGCAGTCCCGTCAGTGTGATCCTGTCTCGCTGTGTGTAACCAGATTAGGTTCGCATCATATATAGTACAGCCAGAACCTGTTACCTGCAAGAGAGGACTCTTTTGTTTTCTCTTCCTCCTGTCTGTTCCCGAGAAGAGCAAGTAAGCAACCATGTCTAGCGGAGAGATGATTGGTGAGCACGCTGCCCATCGCGCGCAGAACGGCGCGCAGAACGGAACACATGCCAACGGGGCTCACGCAGTCGACCATGCATCCAACGGTAATCATCAATACAGTAAAGATGGCCAAAATCAAGTCCTCCGACGAAATGGCCAAACGTCTCAGACAAACAAGAAACACTCTTCCGTGGCGTCTTTCTTGCAGTTGCGCACCGCGTCTAAGCGGCCACTTCCTACCGAGAGAGGAGATGGAACTTACCGAGATATTTCGAAACGGCCTAGCATCATACAGGATCTCAAATCGTTTGGTCTGCGAGGTGAGTCTCTCCTTGGATTCTTGCATCTGAGTCGCTACATTACCCCGGGGGTTCTAAGCGCCGCACAGATTTCAAAACGCTCAAGGACATCATCACCGCCAAGGTCAAGCGCGAGACTCTTCAGGATGACAAGACAATGATCATGGAGCGCACCATTCAACTCGTCTCCATGATGCCGGCAAAATCAAAGCGACAGGAAACTCTGACCAATTCGTTTATTGATCAATTGTGGAATTCGTTGGATCACCCCCCTTTGCTATATATGGGGGACGAGTTCAAGTATCGCCAGCCTGATGGTTCCAACAATGTAAGATTTCTGAAGGAACCGTATTTCGATTGACACTCAAATCCGTCGGGCTTTTTCTCACATTGCCCAGAACCCATTGTTGCCAAAGCTCGGTGCGGCTGGTACGCCATATTCACGAACGGTCAAGCCTGGGCCAGCCAACATGGGGTCACTGCCTGATCCCGAGGCAATCTACGAAGCTGTCATGGCGCGAGATGTGTTCAAGAAGAATCCAAACAACGTTTCGAGCATCATGTGGTATTGGGCTACCATTGTCATTCATGGTAAGAAACTGAAGATTTCATTACAGCGCCACATGGCTCGCACACCTGCCACCTGCTTACACAGTATCTCTCCCCGCAGACCTGTTTTGGACGAACTCGAAAAATCCCAATCAAAACGACTCGTCATCGTACCTGGACCTCTCGCCTCTCTATGGAAACAGCAAAGAAGCACGCGATTCGATTCGAACATTCCGCGATGGCAAGCTCAAGCCTGATGTCTTCGCTGATAAGCGTCTCATTGCAAATCCTCCGGGTGTTTGCGTTCTGCTCGTCATGTTCAATCGTTTTCACAACCATGTAGCAACCCATTTGGCAGCCATCAACGAAAACAACCGATTCGCAGAGCCTCCCTCAAATCTGGAAGGTGAGGCTCTGGAGGCTGCATGGAGGAAGCGCGAGGAAGATTTATTCGAAACAGCTCGGCTTGTCACGTCCGGATTATACATCAATATCACCCTCGTGGACTATGTGCGCAACATTGTGAACCTCAACCGGGTAGATACACCATGGACTCTGGACCCCAGACAGGAAATGGGCGTCGCCAAAGGCACAGCCCAGGGCTCCGAAAGCGGCGTGGGCAACGTTGTCTCCGCAGAGTTCAACCTGTGTTACCGCTGGCACTCCTGCATCTCCGAGATGGATGATCACTGGATTCAGGACTTTTACGCGAAGCTTCTGGGGGATGACTACGGCGAGATGAACCTCAGCGTCCTGATAGGAGCGATAAAAAAGTACGAAGTGTCCGTGTCTAAAGACCCCGCAGAGAGAACCTTTGGTGGCTTCACTCGCGGGCCTGACGGCAGCTTCAATGACGACGACCTGGTCAATTGCATCTCCACCGCTGTCGAGCAACCCGGCGGTGCGTTTGGCGCCCAAAACGTGCCGAGGATCATGAAGCCAGTCGAGATGCTGGGAATCTTGCGTGGCCGCAAATGGAACCTCGCAGGATTGAATGAATTCCGCAAGCACTTTGGGCTAAAGGCGTACGATACCTTTGAGGAAATCAACTCGGACCCTGGCGTGGCCCAATCCCTTCGTAACCTCTATCAGCACCCCGACCACGTTGAGCTGTATCCTGGGCTCGTTGCGGAGGAGGGCAAGACACCTATGGTTCCGGGCGTTGGCATTGCGCCCACTTACACGATTTCCCGCGTTGTGCTATCGGATGCTGTGTCCTTGGTGCGTGGTGATAGGCATTACACGACTGACTACCATCCTGGCTACTTGACGCAATGGGGGTTCCATGAAGCCAACTATGACCTGGACGTCAATAACGGATGCGTCTTCTACAAGCTGTTTATCCGTGCCTTTCCAAACCACTTTCGGCAAAACTCGGTGTACGCGCACTATCCGATGGTGATTCCATCAGAGAACCACAGCATCTTGACGAATCTCAAGACTGTGTCCCGGTTCGACTTTTCTCGGCCTGTGTACCAGTCTCCCAGGGTGAGCATCTCGTCCTACAGCGCCGCCAAGTATGTGTTATCCGACGAGACCAAGTACAAAGCGGCGTGGGAAGAGGGTTTCAGGCATCTCCTCGGGTCAGCGCGAAGCAAACCGGCCACTCGTCCAGGAGACGAGCACTCGTCTGAGGCGGACCAGCGCCCCATTCTGCAGACACTGCTGCAGCTGCAGCAAAAGGATGGATGGAAAGAATCCGTCAAGCGTTTCTACGCCAAGATTTCCGAGACACTGCTAGCAGAAAAGTCATTCAAGATTGCTGGAACGAGCCATGTCGATATTGTACGCGATGTCGGAAACCTTGCGCACACTCACTTCGTTGCACGCCTGTTCAACATGCCACTCAAGTCTGCCGAGAACCCCAGGGGTGTCATCTCCGAACAGGCGCTCTACCAGACCCTCTCGACGATCTTTGTGTGCATCTTTTTGGATACGGACCCCGTTGAGTCGTTCCCGCTTCGCCAAACGGCCAAAGGATTGACAGAGAGGTTGGCCCACATCGTGGAGACGAATGTGAAGCTGGCAAAGACGCTGGGCATGCGAGGTCTCTATACGGGCGCAGAGGCCAAGAGCGATCCGCTGTCGCGGTATGGAGTTGACCTTGTCAAGGCCATGGCGAAGACTGGACTTGGCACGCGCGAGATTACGTGGGAGCAGATTCTGCCTACGGCTGCTGGTTTGGTCCCTAATCAGGGACAAATGGTAAGTACGATGATCTTTGTTTCCTTGGTAGCAGTCAAATTTACACGGGATGTTGGGGTGGAGCATATCTTTTCTCCCATTTTGGCCGTTCCTTTCTTTTTCGTGATCACATGAACCAACCAGCTGACAACAATACGATAGTTTGCCCAAGCCGTGGACTGGTATCTCTCCAAAGACGGCCAACAACACCTCCCCGAACTCGAGCGCCTCGCCTCCGCCGCACCCACCGACACAAACGATGCCCTCCTTCTCGGACACGCCATGGAAGGGATCCGCCTATCCGGCGCCTTCCACGTCTACCGCCACGCCTCCCAGCCCGACACCATTACCGAGTCAGACGGACAAGAGATCCACGTCCAAGCCGGCCATCGCATCTTTCTCCCCTCGGGGGCAGCAGCCCGCGAGGAGGAGCACTTTCCCGACGCCGGCATGGTTAACCCCCAACGGCCGCTAGACTCATACGTGCACTTTACTGAGGGTCCGCAGGCATCCCTCGGGAGGGAGGTCAGCCAGATAGCTCTGGTGGAGCTGTTCCGTGCGCTGTTCCGGAAGAAAGGTCTCCAGAGAGCGAGGGGCTCGCTGGGGGAGCTGAAGAGGGCGCCTGGAGAGGGGGGATATATGAATGAGACGTGGAGTCGGGCGTGGCCGTTTCCGACGAGTATGAAGATTACGTGGGAGGATTGAGGGGTTCTGTTTTTGGGGAGTGTGCTTTTCGTTTATACCTACTCTGTGCGAGTGACATAATTCATGCATGTAATTATAGTTTAGTTTTTCTTGATCTACTTCTTAATATGATGTCAAAGCTAACACTGGGTTTATTTGCACAGTTCTTTCCAGAGCTGGTGGCGACGTCGCTGGCGGGAGAAACAGTCCAGAGGTACCTAAGTAATACAGCATACGAACAACGGGCATGTTCAGGCCGGGCATTGGCACTGGGCAGTCACAGGAAAACAGGTGTTTCTTGGGAGGATTCCGTGCCGTTGCGCTCGGAAAGGCCTGATGCTTCATGGGATACACAATGCGGCAGCTCATGCATGGTGTGCCATCTGAAACCTTGAGATTGCTGCGTGAAGCCATGGTGCGGGAAGCTCGTGTGACTTTTGACAAATCGATTGCATAGGTACATGAGAAAACGATCGGAAAACATGCGCAACAAAATCTAGACTGACAATTTAGGTAATAGGTATATTACAAGCACACTATCTAATGCCATGCATGCGGTCAGCCTTATAGTCGCACGGCTTAGCTTATCGACGGCGCAGACGCAGCCACCTCACTACCTAACGCCGGACATGAGATATCAAAGCTAGCGAGACTATCAGTCGGCCGCGTCATTTCCTCATGTTACCCATTCCGAGAGGAGAGATAAGAGCAACAATACACCATATTGCGAGCTGAGTGACATCTAAGCACGTGCTTGCTTCCTTCCACTCTATACTGGGGTATTATATGCACTGCTGGCGCGTTCTACTCTCCATGCAGTGGCAGCTGCCTTGTGATGTGAAGGGCCGACAAGCATGGTGCCTTTTGCTGATATGCAACGGCAGCGGCCCGACTTGCAAGTCATCTATCTGCCACGGAGGCACACGATACCAACTGGCCGGTAGAATCGGAGATCCATAGCATACGCATCAAAAGGCCGTTGCCGCAAACGTATCTCAGTGTGTCATTGTCAGACGACTCGGGCCATGCCATGTCCATTCAGCAATCAAGGACCCAGACACTTCTCCTCCCCAGCTACAGACGACAAGAAGACGCCTTTTCCGCCGCCCTCAAAGCAACATCTATCTTCTCCTCCAGAACCTGTCTCGTCTCGACCCCGATGCTCATCCGGACCAAATGCTCAACGACGCCAAAGCCAGCCGCCCATTCGAGCTCCGCCGCGTGCGCCAGCCACGTATACGCACAAGACAGCGTGAAATTGGTCCCCAGACTCGGCCCCTTGGCCACCTCCAACGCGTCGTAAAAGGCAATAGCCGCCGCAGGGACCACAAACCGTACCGACAGCAGGAAGCCGTATCCCGCCTCTACAGAAGCCCTCTTGTAGCGATCATACAGATACTGCGTAGGACTACCCTTCGGGTAAAAGACGTCAGCCACGGACGAATGACGGCGCAGTCTATCAGCCAGGGCCTCAGCATTAGCGTTGGCCACGGACATGCGCTGCGCAAAGTCCCGGCTATTTGCTTCCATGACGAGCACATCCCCTGGGAAATACGTGTCTAGATACTGACTCATCAGCGCAGAACGCAGGGCATCTCTGCTGCGACACCGAGGCGACAAGGTCACGCTGCCGCCCATGACGTTGCAGCTGCCGCTGAACATCTTGGTGAGGCTTGTGCAGAGCATGTCGCAAAAGGGCGTCAAGTCTAGGTTGATGGCCGTGCCGACGGTGTCGTCGACGACGAGGTAGAAGTTGTATTGCTGCGAGAGGGCGTGTAGATGGTGCAGGTCGAGGGATCCTAGCAGGGGATTCCCTGGGAATTCCGTGTATAGGGCGTGGATGCGCATTCCGCCGCGCAGATCCCGCTCCAGTTGGTCCATGTCGGAGGCTGAGGCGTGTCCGTAGAGCTTGTAGTCGAATTTGTGGACTTTTGTGAAGACCTTGAAGGTGTCTACGTATAGAAACCTAGCGAGAGGGGTTACATTACTTCGATTCGGAAGCGTCATCGAAATTGGGCAAGAGAAGAGAGAGAGGGTGTAGGATTTCTTTCGGAACCGAGATTCTTCATCGTGCTACACGTACCCGAATACTGCGACTCGAAACGGCTCTGATGAGTCTGGCTGTAGGTTGCAAATCGCGGATGCAGAGCTGGCTATGGCGGACATGCCAGAAGGGTATAAGAGGACGTCGTTGATTTGCACTAGACGCCATGGGGAAGTATACAGGTCTGCGACCTGCTGCCTGATCGTGTCGGCGGCATCTTGGGAATCCGAAACGGACGGTAGCATGATCGGCTTTTCGTCCTCGCTGCCGGTCTCCTGGCGCAAAAAGAAGGCATTGGCCCGCCAGTACTCTGCGTGTCTGCTGGAAAGACCGAACCCAGTGTGCTGCCAGAACGCCTTGGCCTCCTTGAGAAGCTCCTCGGGGTAGACTACCACGCACAGGCTCTTGAAAGGATCGTGCATCGACGAATTATGCCTGAACGAAATCCGTTCGATCTTCCCTGTAAGATTGACCTGGAAAGCAAGCGTTACTGCCGGCGCAGACGACCGATCTTCTTTGTCCACGCCACCAAGACTGCTCAGGTATTCCACGCACAAACACGCCGTCTGAGCATGGGGAAACGCCATGGCGAGAAGCCTCGACCGCACTCCGTTTTTGTCTCGTGACATTTCTGAGGGTCTCGTGTCCCATTGGGCAGATGTGCGCATGGCCCATTGCAGCAGATGAGCCGCCAGCTTGTCGACGAGGCCATGGATGAAGAAGCGCGGGTAGCCAGTCTCAAGCCGAGAAAGGACATTGGGATCTCGTCTGGCCCAGCCGACGGTGTCTTTCCATCGGGGGAGGGACACGCTGACGGCCTAAGTCCCTGATGGCTTTAGTATGTATTGGACAAACACAAAAACAGAGCAGTACGGCGTTGGAGCTTCTTCTGTTTGCGCGACTGACTACTTACGTGAGGGTCACCTGGAGGTAGCGGCTGCCCCAGGCTTGCTGTCATTGAGTTCTTCTCCATGGCAGCCATGGCTTGAAGCTGTGGGAATGAGGAAAGGTCGTCGAGAATCTCTCTCTCCATGACGACGTCCAATTCTCTCACGTCACACACTGGTGACGTGATGCGTCAGCATGATCATCATCACTCACGTCAACATGGTAACATACCTCATACTGTGAATGCCCCACGATCTTTTGGACAGCGATCGGCTTTGGCGAGCTCGTCACTGACTCACTGCGCATCGAAGGTTCAAGGTTAACTTATGCGCGTACCCATGTCACATGTGCATCACCCCCCGGCCAGGACCGGGACCGGATGAGGAGGCAATTGCCGTGAGCGATGAAATTCAACGTTCGGGTCATGTCCCGGTTCCCGGCCGCCGTGTATCTTGAAAGTTGACGGTCCGCGTAGCTCTCTCTGTGAAGGCAAGATAAATCGGTATTCCCGCAGACGTGGTACCCGATGATGCATTTGGCATATCCTGCCCGCGTTTGCAAGACGTTACAATGCCGAGACGAAGAGCGTTGGCGAAGAAGTAAAAACTCGGGACAGGAAAGAGGGAGTACATGTATAAAGGCGTGTATATGAAGAGGCAAGAAGATAAGAAGAGAAATCAGTATGTATATAGCAATGATGGAGACAGGCGAAATACAGCCTCTAGGCCCAAATTTCGCCACTACATGCAATTGCCTATGTCTTCTGGCCATTTTGCATGCCAGAGATGCACAACTGACAAATTACGATCCATATACCTATACTCCGTAAAGGGGTAATCAATTGACGTAGGTAGATGAAGGTGTACTGACGCGACGAGACGGCCAGTGAGGAGGTTTCGGTTTATTTTTGCGGCCCCCATGTGCTTCAGCCTTCCTCCAAGAGCACCGCCGCCAACGAAACAACCTGCAGTGTCCAGCGACTGATTCAGTTCATACACTTTCGTAATGTCGATTTCCCGATGCGATGGTCTTGGTGAAGATCTCGTGGCGCATCCGGGCCTTGTTGCGAAGAGTCGCGAAATCAATGCCTATTCAGGCGTCCGTGTCTCTCATACTGTGCCTGTCTTCCTTTCCCCTGACCCTCAAACCAGTAGCCAAGTATTAACCTTAAACCGATAACGGATTAAAGGAGGCAAGTCTCTGGAAGTGACCGGCGTGGAAATTACGAAGCACACTGACGACCACGCTATGTACATACTCCGTATGTGGCCTCCTAGTTCATACATATATAGCGGCATACCTAGGTAGGTATTACTGCAGGGTTTAGCGAAAGTTCTAACTTCTACATGCGAAGTGTGCACATACCTACTGAGTCGAAGCAGGTTTAGCCTTTCTTTTTAAGTATGGAGCACCAATTCCCACAGCGTGGTGAGGGGTTTGGCACAAGAAAACTTCATCATGGCTCGGCAGACAATGTCTGGTGACGGACGACGGACTACGGAGAGGTAAGTTGCTTGGCGCCCGACTCAGTGCCGACTCGCCGAACTACACAGGTGCTTATCTGCGGAGTTAACGGAGTACAGGTGCCTCATTTGCTTCAAATGCTCTGTGGACTTGGCCATGTTGCGCGAGGCCCGGGTTTTGGGGGCCGGAGTGTACCACGTTGTTTGTTGTTTTCGTCCTCGATTACCTACATGTATACTACATATATGCCATTTTCCGGACCGTGGCTCCGAAATTCGCGGGGGCGTGCCGATCCGCGCGTTGAAGATGTTGAAGAAAGAAGACATCTCGGCAGTTGGGGTGGAACGGTGCCATTGGGAGAGTCCTGGTGACATCGCGACGGTCGAGATAACCTCGTCGTCACTTGATATGGTGGGGTTTCAGGACGCAATGCGACAGTAACGTACCTACGGAGTACTGGAATCTGGATTGCCCTCCGCTTGGCGTATGTATTCACGACTGCCGACATCTTGACGTGTTGTGTCTGTCTGTCTGTCTTCAAAAGCAATCAGAAACGCTGGACATCGTTTGGAGATCGCGTGATGATCCACGCAAAAGACCGGCTAATGTCTTTTCGGAGGCTGGAGGCTGGAGCTCCGAGCGAGAGTCGAACCGAGGTCACGAGGCCCCTGACCGACCTGGCCAAAAGCCGTCAGCAATAGTGGGACTTAGGTGCGACCCTAGTGGGACCCTGAGGCTGCGATCCGACTCCCGAGTCAATAGTCATCCGGGCCGCTAATTCCCTGCTGCAATAATAGAGCCCCTTTGGTATAAAGAAGTGACGACAGTATCAGGCTCATTCTACATCTGCTCTGTTGTGTGACGTGTCTCTGCGACGAACGCTGGTAGGTACCTAAGTGCAATTCTGTTGCACAAAGGAGTGGGCGCAGCCGCCGCCTGTCTGCGATAAAATCTGCTCCTCTGGCTACCTAGCGGCGCAGAGATGATGCATGCAACTAGGTACATAGGTTTCGGGAAAAAGCAAGCGAGGAGAATGAAAGTAATCGAGGGGAAAGGGGGATGTGACCCTGAAAACGCACTCCCCAATGCCATACGTGGAAGAAATCGTTCACATGAGCAGTTGGCCGACGAGTGCAGCTGCGCGTTCATGAATCACGGGCATGCGCTGCGTAACCCAACTTGTGACTTCGGCGAATGCGGCTGCCTGATAGGGGTTGGAAGGGTGTCACTGTCAGGGTAAGAGACTCCGAACGCCATGCTGACTAGCTAAAGATCGAACACAAACGAAAGTAGAAGAAGTCATGTCAAGCATGGGCATTGACACGTTTTATATCATGAACGCATGGAAGCAGGTGCGCACGTATCGTACCGTCTTAGGTATATGTAGTCAGCCCAAGCCTATCCCACAGATTTACACCACACAGCAGAGCCGCCCCCAATATCTCTACTGTGAGTCTGTCCAATACATGTACGGTGTACCTACTAAGGTACCTAGGAACCTCACATCAAATAGGTACCTAATGCCTCATCAGGCGCACGCTAAGAGAAGGCTAAAAGTGGGATGCAACCTCGATAAAGCAATACGGTAACCCACCGACCGCCAGGTACCGAGAACCAAATTGGAAGCTCACCAATAAAGCCTTTTTCCATCTGTCCGAGAAGCATTCGTTCATTCTGGGAGGCCGCATTGCCGCATGTCGCACGCCATTTCCATATGTCCTCAAAAAGGGCGCAAGAGGGCCAAGTAAAAACTTCCCGTCGCATCCCCGACCCCGTCACGACTCACCCGCGCATCGCCGGATTTCTGCCCGCCGAGATCTTCGACTTACAGGATATAGGATTCTCTCTTGAGCCGTCAAACCGTGGCAGGCAATTAGTAATTCACCATGGCCATGCGCATGGTGACTCTCGGGGCCGTGGTTTGCCTCGGGATTCAATCCGCTACGGCCCATGTTGTGCGCTCAGCGGCCAAGGACGACGCATCCTGCAAGAAGACGACGGTGGCTATTCTGTGAGTCAAGTGCCAACTATCTCGGCTCCACGGATTCGTAGTGTTGACACACGGGAAAGAGGAGGCGGCATGGCAGGTATAACGGCGGCTGTAAGTCGAGTCTATTGTAAATTCGTCTTGCACTTCGTCACTTGGCAACTCTCGACCTCAGACCTGTCACTGAGAACCCGAGGGGTAAGCCAAGGGTCCTGTTCTTCTGGCTAACTGACGAGCTGCTTGCGAACTGCGACCTTAGCAAGCATTGAGAAACGAATCCATCACCGACTTTATAATCATTGAGTACAATGATCGCATCGGCGGTCGCGCCACGCACGCACCGTTCGGCAAGCAAGGAGACGGTTCACCCTGGGCGGTCGAACTCGGCGCCAACTGGGTGAGTTTCACAGCCTTGGCGTGATGTAGTCATCCAACAAGGTCAAGCATCGCTTGAATCATCTGAATTATGAAAAGATGACACCCCCAAGACACATTGACAACTGGCTCACTCACACGTCCTTGTCTAGATCCAAGGTCTCGGCAATCCAAGTGGCCCTCGTAAGCATCTTCCAATCACACAAAATACCCCAACCTTGCAACATTGGCTTTCCACCTCCCCCTTCCATGAGTCAAGGCTAAATTGGGTTTTACGCAGAAAATCCAGTCTGGCTACTGGTGAGTAATGGAAAACTATGATGCAAAAAGAGGAAGAAGAAAGCAGCTCAGGGCTCGCGCTCACATATTCTGCACAATACGCGACAGCATGCTCACCCTCTTTACAGGCACAAAAGCATGGTTTGAAAAACTCAAATTCAAACTACAGCTCCATCTTGACGTATAATGAGACGGGTCACACCGACTATCACGAGCTCATTCTCGAGTATTCCAAGGCTTGGGATCAAGCATCCGCCAAGGCCGGGCGGATGCTGGCCGAGAACCTCCAGGATGAAACAGCGCGTACTGGCCTCGCGCTCGCCGGCTGGAATCCGAAACACAGCGATATGAAGCGGCAGGCCGTGGAGTGGTGGAGCTGGGGTAAGTCATGTTGCAGTCCTTTCTTGTGTTTCTGTCTCGATCTCCGGATTTCTCTCGTGTCATTTTCCTTGTCCGTCCCTTGTCATCCCTCCCCGTCCTTGTCTCTTCCTCCTCTGGCGTACGGCACAGAAACTAAGAGACTCAATGTAGATTGGGAAGCCGCCCGGAGTCCAGAGGACTCGTCGCTCATTTTCGGAGCCGCGGGCGACAACCTCACGTTTAATCAGTTCGGTGACGAAAATAACCTGGTGATTGATCCTCGCGGGTACCGCCACATCATCGAGAAGGAGGCGCAAACATTCCTCCAGCCCAACGACCCCCGGCTGCTCCTCAAGACCAGCATCACCAACATCACCTACTCGGACGCCGGCGTCACCGTTCACAACAGCGACGGCTCATGCGTGTCCGCCGCATACGCCATCTGCACCTTCTCGCTCGGCGTGCTGCAGAGCCAGGCCATCGGCTTCGAGCCCCCGCTGCCCGAGTGGAAGCGCACCTCCATCTCCAAGTTCAGCATGGGCACCTACACGAAGCTGTTTATGCAATTTAATCACACATTCTGGCCCGCGGACACGCAGTACTTCCTGTACGCGTCGCCCACCAAGCGTGGCTACTTCCCTGTCTGGCAATCCCTCTCGGCCGATGGCTTTCTACCGGGCTCCAACATCATCTTCGCCACTGTCGTTGACGACGAGTCCTACCGGCTGGAGCAGCAGACCGACGAGCAGACCAAGGCGGAGATGCTGGCCGTCCTGCGGCAAATGTTCCCCAATGTAGCTGTGCCGGAACCGACGGCGTTCATGTACCCGCGCTGGACCAAGAAGCCCTGGGCCTACGGTAGTTACTCCAACTGGCCCATTGGCACGACGCTGGAGATGCACCAGAACCTGCGGGCCAACACCGGCAGGCTGTGGTTCGCCGGCGAGGCCACCAGCGCTGAGTACTTTGGCTTCCTGCACGGGGCCTGGTTCGAGGGCAAGGACGCTGGGTCTCAGATCGCGTCCCTGCTCAGTGGACGATGTCCGCAGAAGCACAAGGGCACACAGTGTGGTATGAGGCCACATTACGAAACGCTGCACGGGACTTCGCCTCTCGAGAACTATAATGTGTTGAATGGATGGGCGACAGGAAGCTTGAACTTGGGCAGCGGTGAGAAGTGAGAAATTTTCTTGGTTGTTTGGGCCAATTTAAAGGATGAATGCTCCAACTCACAGGGAGAGCTCAGGGAGTTTGGCGCATGTCAGTCAGACTAGATGGTAGACTATATATTCCCACGTAGAGAGCATATCGTCCAGAATGCGGCACTCGTATCGTGATACGAGGGATTCCCGCGTGGCTGTTCCTGCTCCTTCCTTGGCCGCTCTTGGTCTTGAAGTACACAATCAATGCATTTATCGCAGCGGACGCCACTATGCTACATATGTATATACAGCATATCGTGTCCGACTGTTCCGTGTATATAAACACAAGACCCCCCCCCCCATCCATGTGCTCGAAAAGCATAGAGTGACCCTCTGTAGCTCATCGTTCTCGCCCAACATACCCAATCATGATCATTGCCACTCTCGCCTACACTCTCTGGGCGGCAGCAACCGCATCAGCCACCCGCGAAGAAGCGAACCCCTTCACCATCTTCCACAAGGACGCCAAGCGACTCTTCGGGCCCTCCCCCACGCTCGAACTCCTCCACGAGAACAAGAGCATCCCCTTTGCCCACGAAGCCGGCGTCTTCATCCCCCAAGACAACACCCTCTTCGTCACGAGCAACCGGTTCCAGGATCCCTCCACACAGGAGCAGCAGCAGCAACAACGCATCGTCATCACGAAAATATCCCTCCCGCCATCATCTTCCCCCAACAAAGTCAAAAACAGACAGCCAGTCCGAGTCCAGGTAGAGGAGGTCCAAACGCACAATATCCCCATGCCAAACGGCGGCGTCAACTACAAACACGGGATCCTCTTCTGCGCACAAGGCTCCATGAATACCTCAAGCGGACTATCCTTCATGGAGAGCAGGCCCCCCTACAAGTCGCGATACATGCTGCAGTCCTACATGAACAGGCCCTTTTCTTCGCCAAACGACCTAGTCGTCCACCACCGAGATGGCTCGATCTGGTTCACGGATCCAATATACGGGTTCGAGCAGGGTTTCCGGCCAAGACCTCGTCTGCCATCCCAGGTATACCGATTTGAACCGCGGACGAGATCCGTTCGCGTTGTGGCGGATGGGTTTGGGAGGCCGAATGGGATTGCGTTTAGTCCGGATGGGAGGGTGTTGTATGTTACGGATACGCATCGGTTTCATGGGGATGGGGTGGTTGATGATACGCATCCTGCGACTATGTAAGACTCAACTTTCAAGAGGCTTGCCTGACCCTCCCCCCCCCCTTTGCCTGCGGTAACACCCAATTTTGATATTGAACTCGATTGCTAATGGGCGGTTTCCCTCTTTTTGTTTTTTTGTTTTTTTTTGGGTTGGAATTAATAGATATGCGTTTGACGTTCTTTTCTCTGCTGGGCAACCTTTTCTCACTAATAGGCGTGTGTTTGCCATGGCGGATGCGGGCGTTCCGGATGGAATCAAGTGCGATGTCTATGGAAACGTGTACAGTGGATCGGGCGATGGCATCAGTATTTGGTCCCCGGGTGGTACTCTCCTGGGGAAAATCCTCGTTTCGGGCGGTGTGGCCAATTTCTGCTTTGGCCGTAGGGGAGAGATCTTTATTTTGAATGAGAAGCGGCTGCTGAGGGCGAAATTGGCGCCTTCTACCAAGGGCGCTCTGCTTGGCATCTAGGGCTGCTTGCCTGTCGGGGCTTCTTCGAGTTCTCCCCAGAGAAGCTCTGTGCTACCAGCGGCCTGGTGCATGTTTCTATTCGGTTAGTTGTCTCCCTCATTGTGTTCAGCATCAAAATTGAATCTCAAACGACGAGGGAAACGCCGTTCCCAGCTCAGTAAACTTGTACAGTCCATTGGGCATTGGACTATGGCATGTAAGCTCACCACCTCTAGCATCTTTCGCTAATACCTCTCAGCAAGTCACAACTTACAAGTGCTCCGCCTGCCTGTCTCTTCGTTCTGTCCTTGATTGGCACGCCGTCTGCCCCCTTCAAGTTTCCTCCACAATAACGCCCCTCGTTAACGTATCGAGGACCCTGTCAGCATCGTTGAGTTCTTCTTCCAGAACCTCACAGAGACACGCCTCGAGCTCTAATTTCGGAGCCCTCATCTCCGTCTTGTCGACTTTTCGTACTCGGCCCCGTTCTCCAAAGTGTTCTTCGACATTCCATAGTAAGAGAGTCGCCACTTCATCTCTTGTCTACTCTTGGTCCGATTTGCTTTCGCGCCGGTACTTTAGCTCGAAAAGCCCGTCAAAGCGTTTGAGCTTCCTGGCTTTGCTCACAAAGAGAAGGTCTCGCGTCTCAGGCTTTCGGTGCCGTACTTGGCATCGTCGTTTGACTGCTGCGGTCTCTGTCGCTTCTCGACTTGTGTGTCACATACCGACGCTGTCTGTACCTTTGATCAAACGGTAAGGGTTCTTGATTTGGCTGAACTCAACTACTGAAGCAGTGATAAGTTCCTATCCTTTGGCATTCGTTCACCGATGGGCGAGCTATGTATTATTCTGTTGTGCAAAAAAGGTCTACACACAAGTGAGAGACTTCTTGCGGCGAGTAAGAACGTGTGTTTGCTATGTATTTGTATGGAAGAGGATCTTTACGTCGTGGTGTTGTATCGTCGGTAGGCAGAAACGGTCGACGGCAACGAGTGAGTAAAGTGTACGGTCCCACCGCATTTTCTTAGATTGAAGCATCTACTGTATTTATTCTATCTTCGCAGAAGAATTTCGAATCCATTCAGCCCGGCGACTAAGTCCTTCTTTCTGAGAAGTCCGAAAAGAAGCACGATTCTTGTCCTGGCGCCGTGCATGCATGCTCTTGTGACTTTCGCAGTCTTCAAGCTGATGTGTGTCGTAGTCCGGGTTACGTATGCGCTGCATTCCCCGATAGGTGTGTGTGCAGGTGAAAGAAAGACTCGGACAACTTCATTCACAGATTTTGTCGCTCGTTCGTCTCCCGTGTGATATACGATGACGCAAGTTGGCCTCGTTGACTGAGTGTAAGTACACCCATGAGTGCATCTCTTGAAGCGATCGCATCCCCAAAGAAGACAAAAAAGTGCCGTGATAAAAATTGACGACGGAGATGATGGTGACGGAGAATGAGGACGATGCGAGCGAGGGTGTTGAAAAAGGAGGAGACGTGCAAAAATGTTCCCGCGGGGGGTCGAACCCCGGACCTTGACATTTCTACCATACTACCAAGGGGAAACCCTAGCGTATAAGAGTCACGCGGTAACCACTCCGCTACGGGAACTACGTCACACGTCTGAGTCGTTCTTAAAACAAACTATCAATTCTTCTAACCCATGACTCGTGATCTTTCACGCCGCATGAGTCTGCCGCCGACCGCGTTGTGCCAGATTTGTTTGAGCAAAATGCTAACTGCCTCTCGGAATACCTTTAAATTTTGCGTTTACTACGACGCCGCTTCTGGAGTCCTGGGTCAGAGCCACCGGGTTGCTGAACAGCGATTCCGAGTCATTCCGAGACGGCTCTCGAGTTGCCTTTGGTTTCCGTTGTTGGCTGCATGCAACGCGCGTCGCATCTTCCCCCTCCTTCGTGAAGACCCTTCGGTGGGTTCGATGTACATACATACCTACATGATACAACAATGACCCGAGGCCGATATAGAATGCGTATGACGTCTCACGACGGAGTCACGAGTGAAATTGTACAGCAACTTACCTATTGTTCGTCTGCAAGGGGACATGTTCAAATGTTCAACGTTGGGCGTTGTCTTGGCACACAGCTCACTGCAGCACCGACAGCAAACTCGGACAACGTTGCTCTGGATTCGTAAGACAATAATTTCTGACCTGCAACCTGCACCAGATGATGTTTCAGAGAAACCTGGAGCTGAGAGCATCTCAACACAACATCCAACATCACGCACATCTTTCCAATCACCGGGCGTCTTGTAAGATTTCTGCAGCGACTCGATATGCGACCTTCCAAATTACATGCCGTTGCATGCGAATCTGGCTTGAAAGCCTTGTTGAGCATGCGACTTGTCAGAATGGCGCAGCGATATTGGCTCACATGCACAATCTGGATGTGAAGCTAACTGGCAGACTGATGCCACATGAAGAACGGTTTGCGTTTCGGGCGTTGACCGACGTGATCTAGGGACTCGGGAGTATTCGGGATTTCCTGCCGCGCTCTACGAATTACGGCGGCAACAATGATGACATGCTTTGTTTCTTCTTACCGCGCTTTCGTCATCGTGATATCTATGCTCATTGCTGGTACTCTGCCCGGTTGCTGACCCCGATGCATTGAGGTGTGAGGTTGCATCATGAAGGGGGCTTTGTTGAAGACGCGGCATCTGCGTTTCCAGGCCCAACAACGCGTGGACGATGAAACCCCCATCTGAAACCGCCAATTTCGCAGATCTTATTGGGAGCATTTCGTATTTTCGTTTGGTTCGACTTCAATGTATCGTAGCCTACGCGTCACGAGTCACGAGTCACGACCGAACAGCGCAGCCAACCCAGCACGTCTGTGGCTGCATGTGCTGAGAAGCAGGGCGCGGGCCATACACGAACTCACAAGTTGGTTCCTCTAACGCAGAAATGAGGGAGAGCGTCGTCATTACCCGTTCGCTACTCTGTTGGTCGCCGCGTCCGTCGACTTTTTTCCCTCCTGCTCACGAGCCATGTTTTGCGTCCTCTTTTCATCCCAGAGTGTCTAAAGCTCAAGCAACCCAAGCAGCCATAATCTTCGACGCCAACCATATTGACTGTATTTTGAGCCAGAATGTCGGATTCAGAGTCGATTACGATGAGGACCCCTGATTCGGGCGCCTCTGCTTTGGCCTTCAAAGTATACATCACCGCATCAGACCTGAAGGAGTCGGCCGTGCTCCAAGCGCTCAGCAGATACCACCACGGAGAGATTGAAGACATAGTGATCGAGCGATTCGACGGCCTTGATACGCAGGAGGTGATTCACATCCATCGAAACAGCAGCCATCACGAGTATGGCACACATCCCACGCTTTTGCTCATCCTTGATTCCACAGACCTGGAGGAGCGCGGCGCCTTGCTCGTCAGTCTCAACGAGTACCATGGCTTCGACGATGCCCTTCGCTTGATACCTGATCTTTCCATTGACTTCATGAGCTCCCTGAGCGCCTCTGGCGAAGGCTGGTACACGCTGCGACTGGACGTGCCGAACGAGAAGACGGCAGCGACGCCCTTCAGGTGGTTTGCCTTGTACAAAGCCTCATCCCAAAGGAGCACCTTCAATGAGGCGGTCGTGGCGATGAACAGGGGCGTGCAAGAGGCTGGTGTTTCCGGTCCCGACAGAGAAAGCGGCGTGGAGGAGATGCCCAGAATATACACGGCTGCTCGTGGTAGACAACGCAGCCTCGACCAGATCATCGACGATCACCCTTTCTTCGCGGAAACGAGAGGGCTGGATCCAGATCACTTTGCCGTCATCGATGGAGAGTACAGAAAGAAGGGAGCTTTGATCGTACAAGTTAGTCCGGAGAGGGACTCGTTCCGATGTAAGGGAGACGTCGCTGGAGAGATTTTGCGATGGATTTTCATCAATTTCATGACGTGGGATGAGGCGAAGGCCATTGCCTGGGGACTGTAAATGGTGCCCATTGTCATGCCATCGGAAGAAGGAGATGAAAGATTGCAGCCCGCCCTACTGCGACACGAACGCATTTCATTGCTGTCTCTTCGCCTGACACCGCGGCAATGCCGCCGTTAGCGGTGAACACTGAAGGCGGAACAAATGTCCCGACGGGTGTGGACTAGCTTCCCCGGAAATTCCCTTGCCAGTCTATTTCATGTATTGTCAGCAAGTTGATAGCGACGGCGTTTGCGGCCTTTGGCTGTTCGGAGATGATCAAGTTCGTCCTCTTCAGTCCGAGTTGGCGATGCCACTACGAGCGATGTTGACCATCTGCTCCTGCGCAACACGAAAGTAGGCTTTCCTCAAAACAGACACAGCCGTGTTGGCTGGCTCAGGACCTCGAAAACACCCGCCATCCATCAGTCGCAGTAAAGTGCCCATGTGTCAAAAGTGAAGCTTCCTGCGGAGTTTGACATCGACCAGAGACCCGCCTCAATCATTCCTGTTTCGGGGCTACAGCTGTCAGCTGCACGCGCGCTACCTAAAGGCTCACAGAGCAAGATGCATCCGTCACATCGAAAGCCATGCCAAGCTCCGTGTCTCTGACACGAAACGCCGGTACAGAAAGGACATATCTTGGCGATATTCTAGAAGAAAAAAAAGAAAAAACAGTAATGAGGAAATATAAAAGAGAGAGAGAAGGAAGGCCTCTCCCGTTGAACATAAACACACAAACACATTAGCACATCTCACCAGACGTGCTACTCAAAAAACCAAACCTCATCAAGTTATCCAAAACACACGCGAACTATCTCAAGATGAAGAGTTTTGTCATCGTACTTGCTGCGCTTGCGAGCATTGCGCTCGCAGCGCCGGGCGGAAAGCGGGCAACGTGTCCACCACCCGTGGTACGTATATCTCGAAACAGAGAGAGCGTTCTCGCAGTCCATGCGAAGGGATTGCTGACGAAAATATACACGCAGGCTTGCAGTCGCGTGGGGGGATGTGCTGTAAAAATTAACGGCTGTTTTGTCTGTAAGCCGGAGTGTCGCGTAGGAGGGTGAGGAGCCATGTTCCGTAAAAAAGGCTAGGGCGACGGACCGATTGGCAAGACATTGTGGTATGAAGGCGAGTTATGGCACAGAACACGAGGATCGATCGTCTGGCATATGTACATGAATTTGCTCCAGCTTCAAATATCGTACAATTGTGAAATACATGGCCTGTGCATCATTCTAATCCTCCATATCGGTGATCAGTGGTGAAGACATCCAGATTTGACTTTCAGAGACCATGTCAGGTAGAACGTTACGTGGCTTCGCGTGAGATTGCGTATTTCTTCAGTAATGAGTCTGGGTTCTGGTTTGCCTGGAGGCATATTCAATTTGACGCCACGGAATATGTCGATGCCAGTCAACTACAGCTCATACATTGGCAGCCAGCTCAATGTCCATGGGCAACCCAATATGCATTTTGCAGTTCAGGCGCTAGCTGCGTGCAAGTGAGGCATAAAAAAGGACGACTTGAATACGCAAGACAGATTGCCACGCCGCTCGACGGCTGAGATTGAAGCCACATTACCGCCAGCTAGGCGAGTGAGCACTGAGAACACATTGCTCCTTCACATCACACGTCTGCACTCCTTGGCACTTGCCATAACCAGCGATCTTCGAGACACTGCCATCTGCCTTGCAGCTCTTCCCCAAGCAGTGGCCGACTTGTCTGCCATCGGCGTTCAACCCAATTGCCGCTCTGGAAGGTTTCAAGCAAGGGCATATCTCCTCAGGATACCATGCTCAGTGCGACGGCGTTGATCCCTCTCGAATCTCTTCTCGACGAAATAGTGGTGTGCCCACCTAACTTCTAAGTAGGTAGGGCGTGTACGGCGGGGGCTCTATCCGCCATATGTCAGTAACTGTAGTAGAAGGTCGCAAGGGGAAGATGTATTGATGTGAGTCAGTTGAAGGCCATCAAGTAATTTATCTGTTGCATACAGAGAGTTCTTGTTTGGCACGCGGCCATGCTTTCACTAATTACGCCGAGAAAAATGCTGCACCACCAGGAAGAATCGAGTCGAACCCTGAACCACTCACGCAGAGCCTAGAGGCAGAATCAGAAAGACGCACGGCCTCACGTGTTGCCGCTGGTGTTTCCCTAAGGTCCAAAATACACCACGCGAGCGATGGTATGTCACATGCAAAATGATCTGCTGAGGCTGCATCAACTTATCAAGACCCCTCGTTCTGGAAATGGGGAAGTTGTGGGGAACTGCCAGGGCAAGCTGCCACTTGGCGTTCTACCTACCTACCTAGGTAAGGTAAGATATGGTACCTACCGGGTCCGCTACATACAGAAGATACCAAGAGTGTATGTACAATGTACATACTGGTACATACCTACCTTATCCGTACCTAGGTAGGTATCTCGTTAATGGAAGGAGCGACCCAAAACGCCGCGCGGCTCTTTTGGATATTGTAAATTAAAAGACGGGATGACGAGGTGGCTGCCAAAGGCCGATGGCTTCCGGTTCCAAATGCCGGTCGGCAATAAGCCTTCTTCGGCTTGAAATTTGAACTTGGCTCGACTGATCGTGGCGGTGCTGCAAAATCCCATCGCAGCCAGATCCACCGGCATCGGAACCTCAGGTCACAGGGAAAGAAAAGTTGAGGAACATATTCTCAATTTCAGTGCAGGCCTTGCTTTTGTTTTCTCTTTTCTAAAGTCGGAGAACGTTCTACGCTCGCTAAGTTTGGATTTTCATTATTGCACAGAGACACGACCAATCCCGTTCTCTTCAAACGTCCAACAAAGGTTGTTCAGTCATCGCGAAACACAAAGTCGTCCACCTACCTACCTGGTAGTCTAGTTCTGACCCGCAAACGATCAACGGTCGACCATGAGTACGGATACAGTGCAGACGTACCATCTACAACCCGTAAAGAATGAGTTAGCAAACCGCCTGGCCTTGGTGACAGGAGCGAGGTTCGTCTTGACAAAGCAAGCACAATCGTCTCATCGTTCATCCCGAGCTACGCTGTCTGTCCCCCTGATCTCGTTTTGTTGCTAATATTCCACCCAAAACGCCTCAGTGGAGGAATCGGTGCCGCTTGTGTAAAGGAACTGGCAAGAGAGGGCTGTGACGTTGCGCTCCATTACTCGACGAACAAGGTAGGCCACGGAATCCCTGATGATTTCTAGACCCGGAAGTTGCAGCACAGAAGGCTAATCAAGCCATTTCTATTATCCGTAGCAAAAAGCAGCCTCCCTCGCTGCCTATCTCCGCGGCATCTACCCTACCCAGTTGTTTGTCATTGTCCAGGCTGACTTGGGAGATCGAGAATCCACGCGATGCTTCGTTCCTTCGATCTTGGCCATGCCAGAGGTGGCGGCTAAGCACGAAGCCTTGTCCGTATTGGTTGCAAATGCCGGTATAGGGAGGCGCATTCGCGACCCACACGACATCGGAGAAGACTCGTGGGATGAAATGATGGAGGTTAATATCCGGAGCCAGTTTGTGGTCACGAAAGCCTGTCTCGAAGGCATGCGCAAGCAGCGCTGGGGACGAGTCATCCTCATGGGCAGCATCGCGGCGCGGGGGGGCGGAATTAACGGGTGCCATTATGCGGCTTCGAAAGGGGCTCTACGGTAAGCTCTCTTTTTTGACACGATTTCGCAAGAGGAGCAGGCGGAACAAAAGGCCCGCGGAATGTGAAGCTAACCGATGCCAGCTCCATGGGGCTCAATCTAGCTTCTGTGGTTGCTGAGGATGGCGTCACGGTCAACATAGTACGGTGTATTCGTTCCCCTGTCTGTTTTTTTCTGCTGTTTCTATGGAAAAAATGGTTGCGACTTACCAAAGGCTGATGAACTTTCTGCAGGTTGCGCCCGCCATGATTGGAGAAACAGGCATGATCCCTGAGCCCTTAGAACAGTGGGTTGACTGTCATCACTTGCGCGCGCCGAGATACTTTGTTTGAGCTGACGTGGCCGGAATTCTAGAACATGGGACTCGAATACCGATTTAGAAGCGCTGTCGCGGACTGATCCAGGTCTGTCGATTGCTGCTGGTATACCGGTTCGTCGACTCGGCACCCCTTGTGAGGTGGCTAATGTTGTCCTTATGTGAGTCTTGTCTGTGTCTTCTTCTCGATGGACGGGGCTAACGGAATCCACGCAGGTTCGCGAAGACGGGCTACATAACAGGACAGGAGTTACTGATCTCGGGCGGCTTGAGATGACGAGAGTCAGCAGCCTCAATCGCTCGACAAAGGGTTGGCCAGTGTTGCGGCTTGGAAATGTCGCTTCAAGATTGGAGCTCCTAGGCATAAGCATTCTTTGCACAGCCACCAGTGAGAAATAGGCAATGGCCTCAAAGTTCAAACACTTAACACGCGTTGATTCGAAACTGTGATACCTCTTTAGAAATTAAAGCTTAATCTAAGAATTATAGTCTTAATCTTTCAGTATGTACAATTGTGTACCCAATTATATCAATGCAATTCCTTGCAATCATTCATACACCTTAATAAGATTGATTACTTCTGCTCGGGTACCTGCGTCAGAAGCGTGCCGTTCGCGATTGCGCCCTTGACGTTGTCGATAGCTAGAATCTCCATCTCTTTCTTTATAATTATTAGTTCGTCAGCGGCGGAACTATACGGCAAGAATATATGTTCCAACTCACCTGTGTGTCGGCCGTAGCAGTGCCGATATGTGGCAGTAGCATGGCTGCAGGATTCTTGATGAGTCTGGGCTCAATCTCGGGCTCATTTTCGAACACATCCAAGCCCACGCTCCACACTTTGCCGGAATCGAGGCTTTCTGCCAAGGCTGCCTCATCAATAATGGCTCCTCTGGCAGTGTTTACAATGATGACACCGTCCTTCATTGCACTGAGCTCTTTCTTGCCGATAAAGCCCTTCGTGGCCGGTCCCAGCGGCAAGTGGACGGAGATGACATCGCTCGTCTTGAGCAAATCATCGAAGCTGACGTATCGGGGGGCCGCTTGTGTCGAGAACTGGCTGTCGAGGTCCGCGACGGGCTTTCGGTTATGGTACTGGAGCTTGAATCCGAGGGCCGCAGCACGCTTCGCCGTAGCGGTACCGATGCCGCCCATTCCGAGGATACCGAGAGTCAAGTGATGAGGGTCACGGCCCAGAGGACTGGCGCCTCGCCATTTGCCCTCGCGTAGGGCCGTTTGAGGGATCCATGCCCGTCGTAACGCCCCGAGAATCAGGAAGATGGCCGTGTTTGCGGTCGCAGCATCGACTGCCTTGGGCGTGTTGGAGACCGAGATACCTATAACAGCGAGGGAACTCGTCAGTGCATTGGATTCCTCGGGCCGCGCTGTATTGCAGCGCGAGGCGAGTTCATACCTCGGGCGGTGCAGGGTTCAATGTCGATCTGGTCGTAGCCCGCGCCGTCATGGCAAACAAAGCGAATCGAGGGGGGAAAATGCGAGATGAGCTCGGCATCGAAGCGTCCCGTGATCTGTCGGTACCGAATTTGTTGGCATTGCGTGCGTCGTTGGCGGAAGATGACGGCTTACCTGAACGGAGTCGAATGTCCTTAGAATGGCCACAACGTTGTCGTACTTGCCGCCGTCGCAGTCGCGCAAGAACTCATCTCTATTGCCTGAGGTCACTTGCTAGATGTGTGGCGCGTCTTGTCAGTCGCATGATCAGCCACGAGACATGCCGCGTTTGCGCAGGTGCATCGAACCGTAACATCGGCTACATCGGAGAGTTGATCGAACTCGGCGTGTGCATGATTAATGACACCAAGCATCAAAACGCCCGGCTTTTGTGTGGCTCCCATGTTGCCGTTGCGTGAAGTAATTGTTGGTTTATGTTACGGGAAACCTCGATCAGCAAATATCTGGAGACGATAACAAGAGCAGGTGAGAGGACGCAAGAGGAAGGAACGGGCGAAAGATTATATAAGTTGTCGTGTGACTCGTGTCAATGGTTGTACCAGCTCGCCCGTTCGCTACCTGACTGAGGCTGACGCCACACGCCGCTAGGCTAAAGTGGGCAAGTGCGACGGAAGACATTGTAGCACAAAAGAATGGTAGCAGCCTACTGGCCACTCAGCTTGTACAGTTTATTGAGTTCCCCTTTTACCCCTGCGAGAGAGCTCATAATTGGTGTTAAATGTTGAGATGCCGATGGTGGGTGAAAGCCGCCGGCGCTTCGCCGTGTTTGCATTGGCCAATTAGGGCCCCCCGCCTTACCCGTTCGCGCCGTTTGACGCGTATTGCGGCTATTGACGTTGTCCCCGCCGCGGAAAGTTCCCCGCAGCTTGGAGCAAGCGATCCCACAGAACCCTCATATCACGGCATTTGACAAACTTGAAGACTCGATCCGCCCCTAGGCCTAGATATCGTCTCTTAGCCGATGGATTCGCGGCCGAACCAGACGCCGACCCGCAACATGGCGCGATCCAAGGGCAAAAGGGTGTCGCGCGCGTGTCTATCGTGTCGAATGCGAAAGACCAGATGCGATCTGTAAGCTGACTGCCCCTGCCCACCGCCCCTTGTTGACAGCCCACCGCGGTGGTAATCAAGAGAGAGGAGAGATGGAGACAGAGAGGTGGAAGAGAGGAGAGAGGAGAAAGCAGGGAGGGAGGGTGGGAAAAAATGTCAGAGAAAGAGAATGGCAGAGAGAGAGAGAATGACAGCGAAAGAGAATGACAGCGAGGGAGAAACGCAGAGAGAAAGAGACACAGAGTGAGAGAGGAAGCCTTGACTTCGCCTACTAACGCCTTTCTGGGTAAACAGTGACTCCGAAGGCATGTCTGGCCTGCCACCTTGCCGGCGATGTGTCGACCAAAAGCTGGAATGCGTGCTGGCCAAGTCTAGGCGTGGTGGCCGTAGGATCAAAGGCGTTCGAAATTCTGTCATGCCACCAACACAGCACGACAATGAGCGAGCCGCCGCCTGCATTCTCCAACAAGGGCCGTCTAGTGCCGGGCATGATGACGAAGTCGATGGATGTGATACTCATAGCAGGCAATCGAGTCAACACCGGTCCAGCCAACTCCCAGGCGAAACACATGAGATACAAGGATGGCCATCCTCTCCACAACAAACCGGCAACTGGCGTGCGCATAGTCCCGATGTCGGATCCGCGCCAGACACGGCGCCATGCTCAAGGACAAGCACAGCTGGGTTAGAAGGGCATATTGCAGCTACTGACCTCTTGAATCCCTCGGATGCACTCGATCTGCTTGCTCAGGTTGCTGATCTGGATCCTGGTCGACGGCGCGATGCAATCTTGGGGCAAAACGCCGCCAACAACAGCCATGCCGGTAGCATGCAGCAGCAAGCTGTGGGAAGATCTGCGGGTTGTTACTATTCTCCTTTTGATGATGGCATCTTGACCCCCGCGGAGGCAACTTATCTTATGAGAAGGTATCATTCGTCATTCATGTCACGTTTTTTCCTGAGAAATCTCATCGAATCATGCAACATGGTGTTAACCCTGCGTTGCACCTCCCAGGTATCACGAAAAGTTTCATCCATTTTTCCCAGTTGCCCATTGCAAACTCTTTGAAAGCGGATGTTCGGTACTGGAATGGGCTGAGAAAGAACCTCATCTTCTGACTGCCATTTTGACCGTGGCTTCCAAGGACGACCCGACCTGGTTTCGGGTGTACGATGCATGCTCTCGACATATCGAGAACTTCCTGTCCACCCTCATCTACGCTGGTTCGACCGCGATTGGCTCTGTCGAAGCGCTCCTAATCCTAGCCGAATGGGCACCGCAACGACCTCAGGAGAACTCTGCCATCGGCTGTGGCCAGGAAGACCACGGTGCCTGGATGCTCGTGGGCATGGCCATCAGGCTGGGCTATCTTCAGAGACTCGAACAAGCCGCACTTGTGCCCGATGACGGGAACTTGTCACAGGTAATGAGTCGCAAGCGAGTGGTCTGGGCAGGTAAGCTAACGCTAATCCCGGGTCTCTATATTTCATGTTACATCTGACTCTTGATCACTTCTTCAACCCTCAGGAAGAAACACACTGACCACTGGTTCATCTATTCAGCATGCTACATGAGTGATCGACAAGTCTCTATCCGGCTCGGAAAAGGGTTTTGGTCCCGCGGCCCCGGACCGGCTCTTCATCTGCAAGCAGCGGGCTTCCCGACGTTACAGGCGCAGGCGCTTGGCCCTGACAACATGGGATTGTTGTTTCAAGCCCATCTCGAGCTGACTCAACTTATCAGTAATGCCCATGACATTCTGTACTCATCCACAAGTCACAGAAAGCAACTTTATATTGGCGGAGAATACGTCCGATACATTGTGAGTGTTGTAATGCCTAAACCTCTTTTGGCACCTATCGCTAATTCTGAGGTGTAAACAAAACAGGACGACTTTGCAGCCATGTTGCGAAAATGGAAATTGACTTGGGCAAATCATAGCTGTAAGTTCGTATAACATATATATATCTCTGTAGAGATAAAGGACCAATGTCGTACGCAATCGTTGTGATACTGATGTGGACTCCTGCGCAGTCACACCGCCAGTCAAAGCATCTCTCGTTCTGTCATTCGAGTTCCTGCGGCTATACATCAATGCCTTTGCATTCCAAGCCAATCTCAATCGTGCAGCAGCGCAAAGCGGCCAGGAAGGGCCAGCAAATGGCGCGCGCGAGGCATTGTTTTCCAACGTGGCAGGGAAACCCGATGCCCGCTTCATCTACGAATCCATTGACGCCGCCAACTCGCTCCTCAGCATATTGAATAGTTTCATAGACCCCGTGGCTGGCCTCAAATGCATGCCTCTCAAGTACTGTCTCTATGTGATTTACGCGGCAGTTTTCTTATTCAAGGTAAGCAAAGCCACGAGATGATTGGCTCATTCCCAAACTTCACGTATGACGGACTCAATTGAAGTGTCCCATTTTTGCTTACTTGTTTCATTTTTCGTGTCTAGGCCCGGTTGGCGGGAGCCATCACCAGTGAAAACGATCGCGGCGTCCAACACGCCATACACGGCACCATTACACAGCTACAAAAGACCTCCAACAACCCCCACAGTCTCGGGAGGCGGTACGCTACGTCCCTGCGTCTCCTCTGGAGGAAGTCAACGGTCACTAAGCACACGGAGAAGGGTGCATCAAACAGACGCAGCGAGCTCGCGACGGAGCCGCCGTCCCAGCTCGCGGTCGACGCAGCAAACGAGCGACACGATCGAGCCGTCCAGCCGCCGACAACGGTCAAGTCCGCTATGGACATGGACCCATTGAGTGGCTTCTCATGGAGGGACTTGGATTCTCTGGGTCAGTTCATCGTGAGCAATACGAATATGAACATGACGGACGGGATGCTTGTGGGGACCGCGGCAGAGTTTGACTGGGATCACAGCGCAGGAGGGGTAGATGATTTGACTGTGAGGCCTCAGTTCGATAGCATGTGGGCGGGTCATGACATTATCTTCTGAAGGGAAGAATTTTCTTCGTCGTTTATTCCGTTTCTCCCAATCTAGTGGCTCAGTTTTGCATGTGCGGGCACAAAAAGCTTTGATTGCTGGGTACACGAAGAGGTTGAGCATGGTGGAAATCGGATCAAAATTTGCATTCTCCTTTTCTTTGTGAGGCTTTCCTCGAGGTTCCCCTTCTAATGTAGATCCTCCAAAAGTGACATGCACTCTCAGAAAGCAGCCAAGAAGGAGGTAGCCAAGCCAATTGTGTAAAGCCTTTATAACCTCTAATAACGGCGTCGGTCTCCAACAACAGCACCCAGTGGAGTCACATCTCCACTTGTTCTCCGGGTAGTCTAGTTGGTTTATGGCGTCTGACTGTAATGGAACAGCTCAATCAGAATGTCGCGTGTTCGAATCACGCCCTGGAGACATATTTTTTGGTGAGAGTTTCACTTTTGTGCATGCAGTCAGAAATTGCTCGTTTTCTCCCTGACGCTACATTTGGCTTTTTGCTTTTTTTTTTATTTTGAAGAGGGGGCAAAACTTGTTGTTGGGTAATTGGTTCTTGTCTCATACGTCATGCTTGGTACTGAAGCGTGTGTGTGGGGGTTTTTTCTTTGTCCGATTTTGGCGTCCATCATGTAACCATGTTGCAGCCCTCCACCTTCATGTTGGTGGTGATCCAAATGAACCAGAAAAAAGAAAGATTAAGTTCTCCACGCTAATGAAACGGCGGCGGCAGCATCTTGTCAATGACTCTTCACGGTGGTACATACATAGTTGCCTCTAATTATGCCGGCCAGATGTCCGCTTCGAAGTTCGAAGTAACCGTTGCAGTTACGTTGACCCGCTGCGCTACCAAACAGGAATGCGGTATCATGTATGACATTGATGCAAGTTGTTTTCTGTGCGGCGGTACCTGCGCAGAAGAAGTTTGAAGAATGACATGTAACAATCAATTCAATCTGGGCTGTTTTGCCGTTGCATAGGTACATACGAAGCATGGCCTGTCAGGACTCAGGACAATGCCAAGGAGGGTAATTAGCCCAAAACGTTGAGGCCGTTGCCGGGTAGTCTCAAATCTCGAAAACTCTGAACAGCAATCATCAGCCCACTCAGTACGGAATACCTACATATGTTCCAAATAAGTCTCGATAAGCGCTGAAACAAAACAGCAGAGTAAGATCGATAAGTAAACCGCGGCCGTCATCCACCTGCATATCAAACTTACGTACAAGTGCAACTTGCAAGCGATTCAGCAAAGGGTAGCAGACGATGATCCCAAGATGGGCGAATGGCAAATTGGCACGATACCAGAGGGGCTTTTATTAGGCAGATGTCTGAACTCTGACAATACTAAAAAGAAAAGAGTTTTCAACTTTCCGTTTGCTAATTAATAGATGTAAATAAACTCATCGTTCTCACGATCTGTGAGATCCAGAAACGCCTTTTCGCCCAGTCGCACCTCGCATGTTTCGTGAGACAGGACCCCCTCGTCGTTCTCATTCTGCTGCTCCCTCATTGCATGATACGTCGACTGCATAGATCGATCAACGACCTTGGCCGCCTTGCCATTCCGGACACGCTTCTTTTCCTGCATCTTGTTGAGGAAAATCAGATTCGCCCACTGCGCAACCACAATGACCACAAGGGCAACCACGATGCCCAAGCACGCACGAAGTCCCGGCTTGTACGCCGGCGCGTCCTTGTCGTCAAAGAGAAGCGGGCCGATGATGTTGCCCACCGAGGTGGCGGCGTTGTACACGCCCATGGCAATGGACTGCTTAGTCGTGCCGGCCGTGTTGCCGACGATCCAGGTGACGATGAGGGGAATACCACCATACATGAAAGCTAGCAGGTAATATCCCACCAGCAGAGGCGCCTGGGCATCTGGGCCCCTGCGTACGGAGTATAGCACCGCGAGGCCAGCCACAACCGGGAGCATGAAGAGCGCGAGAATAGCGCCCTTGATGCGGGCCTTTTGGGCCAGGAAGCAGGCCAGCACGATGACGACGACCTGGACTACTCCAAACGGTATGTTGAGCAGAGTCGACGTGAATTTGTCCGTCACGAGGCCGCTGATGATGAGCGGGCCGAACGTGTTGGTGACGCTGGCAAGCGCGTTGAGGCAAAGCGCCATGCCGATCCATAGGTACGTCTTGGGCTCCAAGACGGCTTCGACAAGGTGACTCCATTTGAATTCACGACTTCCAGTGCCGGTCTGATTAGCGCGAAGCCGCTCAATGGCCTGGGCCTTTTCGTGCTCGGTGAGGAACCGGGCCGAAGCGACGTCGTTGTCGAGCTTCCAGTACACAAATGGAGTCGAGATGATGGTCATGAGACCCACGAAAAGAAAGATTCTAGCCGCGAGAGAGTATTAAAAAGACGGCCAGAGGTAGAAGATGGCAGAAAGGAAGAAAAAGGGGAAAAGAGAGAATTCATACATTTGCCACTCTTTGAGAACTTCGGATTGGATATGACCCAGACCGTATGAAATGGCAGCGGCCACAATAGTGGCAAGCCCGTTGGTCCCGTACCAAGCAGCAATTCGCATGGGCTGCTCAGCACGCCGATACCACTGGCTAGTGATGACGCCAAACAAGGGCAGGCAACCAGCCTCAAACAGACCCAGGAAGAAGCGGGCGACCATCAGACTGCCGAAGTTGTGGCAGGCGGCCATACTGGCCTGCGCAACGCCCCAGCCCAAGCAGAGGACGGGCATCAGAATGCGGTGCGGAACCTTGACGATGAGAACGGACGAAAAGGGCTGCCAGACCAGCTGCGCGATGGGCGCTATGGACCCGACGAGCGAGAACTGGTTCCCGGTCAGATCCACGTCCTTCTTCAGGCCGTATGTAGCGCCATAGCCCAGGACGGACTTGTCGAGGATCTGTAGAAAATACACCCACACGAGGATGGCGAGGATGACGCGGTCGGTCTTGCGGCAGATGCGTCGGCTGTCTTCCTCGGTGAGCTCGACGGGCCCATCGCGGGAGAGCGTCCGTTCTGCGTGTTTGGCCTCATCGATCGGAAGGTCGGGCTCGGCCGAGTCGTCCGCACTATCTTCACGGTCACGCAAGGCGGAAGAGAGGTCGGACTGCTCTGCCGTGGCCGGCGTCACAGGCGAAGATGCGGCCAGAGCCGGAGCCGGAGCCGGAGCCGGAGACGTCACCATAACGCGTAGCTTGCGCTTTCAATCGTGAATTGTCGAGGGCTCAATCAAGATGCATCAGCATCAAGTCGTCAGCAACATCGCACGAAGGGCATGGCGTTTGGTTAGACGCGGGCAACCCATGCAGACTCCTCTGGCCTCTTATAGCCCCCCTTTCCGGACTCATGCCACTTGGGACAAGACCCGGCATTGCTATCAGGACCGATTGGCTCTTGCGGGACGGCGTCGAGCCGAATGGATGCCTGCGATGAAACCCCGCGCTGGATCTCTTGTAAGTTGTCTCACGCATCTCTACGTACCTAGGTATTTCATTCAAGATTTCAACCCTAGACGGGTTGCTTGGGGAGCCCTGCGAGTGATTCACACGCGGTCTGCAGGGAGACCTCAGACAACCTCCTCCCTTCGCGCGGGCTACGGCGAGGAGGTTGGATGCCAGCACGCTGCACAAGTGAATACAGTATGTACTCCCTTATATTACATGTAGGTAGAGCCCAGGGGCCCGGGGGCCATATGCACGTCCTCTTTAGCTCGTGAAGAGAAGAGACAGGAGATTGCATCTAAGGTACATCTGAGATATGTATTAGATCATGACCCCGCTGTCCCGTGACAACTTGAGGCAGAATGCAAGGGGTCCATCGCGTTATTTCGCCGACTTGCACGAACCTGCATGCATATTTGGCAGGAACGTATGTACGTACCTACCTAACTATTGGGAGCTACTTGCGGCCGATGGCCAATAATATGCATGCACATACCTCAAGAACCCCGGGGCCCCTCACCCTCTTCTCACCAGTGAGTCACCACCTGCAGCATGTTTGCTGCCCCTAGGGTCCAGCATGTCAAGACAATACCTGTGTCGTAGTACCGACGAGAAAACAACAGCATACCACTTCAATCAAACGTCCTCCCGGCAATTGGCCTCCATGCGGACGAAAGCCGGCGTCCGCGCCGCTTCTCCGTCTGTCGGGACTCGGTCCCCGGCTGGTCAATAACCGAGGAAGCGGCGGCACGGCACGCCTGGCGCTTTCGCCCGACGGCATGGACAACCCCACTACCTAACCTAAAGTAGGTACCTAAGGTACCTACCTAGGTACCTGACGGGACTCGGGAGCCGATCTGGTGGGGAAAGTGGGAGTGAACTCATTGCGCGAAGATTGGCGCAGTTTGCCGATCATGCACGCATTACCTACATACCTGTACCGAGTATATGCTTAGGTACATACTACCAGGTATCAACGTAGGTACATATGTGACCGCTTCTTTTGTACTAAAGCGCCTCTTGCACAGCTGTCACCAGATTAGGCTTCGAATATGCATGTGCATACATATATGTATTGGGTTTATAAGGGCGTCATTTAGTATTCCGAGTTCTCCGCACACAAGGTTCTTTCCTCTTTGGGCTTCTCTAAAGTCTCTTAAATTTGAATCAACCTTCAGACCCACACGGGAGATAAGAATTAATATACGGAGTACTCCGTAGAAGAAGCACTCTAATACCATTACCCCATGTAGGTACCAGCAGCATTTCGGCATTTCTTGCTCATCAAGCGACAGGAGCTTTTGCAATTGCAGCCTTGGCCCTTGGCGCTTTGGAAAAAAACTTGCTCTCGGTGCAGAACTTATGCACAGAACAGTGTAGGTAGAGTGCTGGATGGTTGCTGGAGGGAAGACCGTTTCGCACGTGGCGCGTCAAGTCGTCTCGCCAAGTTGATACACCGCTCACACATCCGCTCGCCTAAAAGAGCAACTGTTGCAGAAAAGAGTAAGCGTGGCTTACCTCCTAGCCACTTCTCTTGCACTAAAACACCCCTATTATCTATACACCGTGCGATAGTCTTCAGTGTTCACCCATCACTTACTACCTAGTCAGACTCACTACTCACCCATTGTCCAAAGAAAAGCACCCAAAAGTTGCTCAGTCCGTTCTCTGCGGCCATCAAGCTACAGACATAGTTCAAATTTCCTCCCATATTGACGAAAGATCAGGTTTCCAGGATTTATATTTAGATTCAACCATAAACACATCCTACCTCATCAAGCCGCGTCCTCAAAAACAGGCAACTCCGACATGTGCACACTGGCAGACCCATACGGAACCAGCCGATACTGCTTCTTCACCCCAACACATCTCGGCCGCTCGGGCGCCCAGTCCGGTGTTACACCCATCAACAGCGGCCACTCCATCTCGCAGCCCAAGACAGTCATATACGTAGGCGCCAGGCCCGGTTCGAAGATGGGGCCCTGCCAGGGACGCTTGTTCACGTCATCGGCTTCCTGATATTGTATCGTGTGCGGATTGATGGCCACATTCCAGGCCTTGGTATTGCGAACAAAGTAGTCCCTAGCGGCGGGGGGATATCCCGCCATGCCGGGCCCACGCGGC
The DNA here is from genome assembly GCA_029405325.1 of Claviceps purpurea. NCBI lineage: Eukaryota > Fungi > Ascomycota > Sordariomycetes > Hypocreales > Clavicipitaceae > Claviceps > Claviceps purpurea. Next base: position 2,431,474 of record CM055782.1, on the reverse strand, counting down.
TCCTTGTACGAATGTGGCAGCGTGGAGGTAGCGTTGTAGCCCACGTCAAGAGCATAAAGCACATTACCGTAGAATACTGACACGGTGTGATTGGAGCGGGCTTCTGTCCGTATCGCGGTACTCAGAGAGATGTTGATCCGATGCTTGGCTTGTCCGAGGGGGAACTTGATCAAACCGTGCTGATTTTCCGTGTGCGTCTGCTTCGTCGTGGGGGTGGCGTGGTCGTCTGCTGAGAAACTAGTCACCTCGGAGACGTACCCGGAGGCCCAGTCTGGAACCCGGAAATAAAAGTCGAAACTAGTGTGGGAGGCGTCGATGGAATATACAAATTGCATGCTAAATGGATACATGGTATCGCACTTAATCTCGACGCGGCTGCCGTCAATGACGGTGCTCATCTGGGAGGGGCCAAGAAGCACATGAGCTACACCCGTTGCGCCTACGCTGACCCAACTGTTTGATAGGAACTTGGGATAGCCCTGGCCGTGGTTGACCGTACAGCAAGGATACTGAGGCTCCATTCCAAACGTCGTTGCAACGCCGCTGCGCGCCGTGGTGAAGACGGGTGGGACGTGTCCGTCCTCGCCCGTCGTGTTAAGTGCCCAGGGCTGGTTCGGCTGGTCCAGGTATTTGTGTGCCCACTTGTTGCCTGTGAACATGACGGGGAAGGCGTTGAAGATAACACGTTCAGCCCTGTCAGCCAGGTCGTTCCGCCCGAGGACTTGGTAGAGATAGACTAGCGAGTAGCTGGTTTCGACGGCGGTGCAGAGCTCACTCCCCATGTATGGTGCCAGGCCCGTCTGCTTCTCATCTGCGAGTATGGTGCCTGATGCTGAGCCGTGATAACGGAACGTGAGGTCCACCGCGTCGTAGCTCTTCTGCACGAGAGACTGGGTGCCGTTGATACGATAGATGACGGCGGGCGACTTCAAGCCTGATGAGTACTATAGTTCAGCGTGTGTACCGCTCATGGGAATAGACTGCATCAACTCTGCGCCGCATCAGGATTCTTCAATTCTTTTCTCTTTATTGTTCGCTTACCTTGTCCTACATTCACGCCGTGTATATAAGTAAACAGGTTATCACCCTGCGGGTCCACAACCTTGGGATACGTCTCGTTGGTATACCAGTCATGCCACTTGATCGGGTTCAGTGCATGGAACATGTCCATATTCTCCCACAGGACGTTCAAAAATTCCGCGTCGTGCGCTACCAAGTTCGGCCGGTCCAGCAGCCATTGAATTGTGATGATCATATCAGGAACGCGGGCCTGTCCCCATGAGCAATCGATGCCAGGGCAGACGACAAAGCCTCGGCCATTGTCCCTGAGCATCGTGTTGGCCAGGAACATGAATTTGCGAAGGGCCTTCACCACGTCCTCCTCCCACCGGCGGTCGACCTCGGCAAGCTGCGTCAAGCCCAAGAAGAAGGGAAATCGGGCCCAAAAGTTCCTCTGCTCCAGTTCTTCCGGTCCAATCCAGCCATCGGGGGTTTGTAGATCGAGAACTCGTCTCGCTACGGCAGTCACTTGCCCCTGGAGGGCATCGTTCTTGAGAGTAAAGGCCATCGGTACCATCGAGTTGAACCAGTACGGCAGCGCTTCATTGAGATTGCTGTACTCGGCGCCGCCTTGTCCTCCACGGGGCTTCAGCCAACTCGACTCTTTCACGTAAGGGTACACTTCGTACTCGCGCCCGAAGAGGCCGTCGGCCATCTGCGTCATCTCGCCCTGGAGCCAGCCCCGGGGCGTGATGGCTCCCAATGGCAAGGGAGAGTAGGTCCATGGCTGAACTAGTATGCCGTCAGAGAAGTCGTTTAAAGGAAGAGGAAAATATGAGAGAAAAACGGTTCAATGATTGTCTGCCGTCATTTCAAACGTTTGGAGACGGGGGAGAAGGGCGTCATTTTGTGGAACGTACGAGTCCTAGACGACGCTGTGCCAACTAATGCACTTAGCGGAACCTGTATTGCTGACAAAAATTGAGTCACCTTCATTTTCCCACGCGTTCATTATATCACTTCCAAGAGGGCATTTGTTTCTGTCGCTAGAGGCAGAGGGAGAGTCGGCTTGTCCCCAATGGACGTGAATGCCTTCTTTTGTCTCGCGGGCCTTGGTCCCCGGATCTCTCCCAACTCCCGAGTCCCCAAGCGAGCGCATGGCCACTTACCGTTCATGATATCTGTTCGGGTTCTCTTCAGAACATCATGGGTCGACCTATCCTTGCAGGGCCGGCGCCTGATAATGGCGCGTGCGGAATTGTACTACTGCAGTCTGCAAGAGGTGCAGATGACGGCAAGGGCCACGATGGGGAGATCGGCTCGCGCGGCCGGGGGATGAGGCTGCAAGTTGTTGCGCCGGGAATGCATCATGTGATAATGTGGTGGATGTGGTACGGAGTACAGTTTGACGGATCGGTAGGACTGGGGTTCTCGGACTCTTCGGAAGACGACAGCGGCTGAAGACGCACCATACCAATGCCGGCCATTGTTCAGGGATGTCATTCCAGCATCTACCTACACAGTACGGAGTACATACGGAGTACCTAGCAGGTCGATTACATACATTGGAATCTGTGAATGGCTCAATTATCGCGCAGGTATGTACGGAGTACCTAGTTTCTGATCCGGCTAAGCTAGGTACCTAATGTAGACTCTGCAAATTTAGGTTTCAACGTCCAACGTTATCATGACGCCACCTATCCTTCCCGCCTTCGCTTCCGAGACATGCATCACAAGCAAAAACACGCATGCTAACGTACCTCCCCTTCGCTTTGTCCGGCGACCGCTTGCAAGCAGCATTCCTCACCTCACACCATTACCTATGTACTGCGCAGTGCGGGAGGAAGGGAGGAGAATACAGCAAAAGAAAAACACGAGAATCACGGCGCAGCGGTATCAACCCTTTACTTGTCCTTCATGGATATTTGGCGTTTCGTGCCTACCAAGCTACCAGGGGATCTCAACACCAAACTCCTTTGCCACCCTCGTGGCCGACACAACACAGCCCTCAAGCAGGACGAGACCATCCCAGCACCAGGAACCTACGACCCAAACGTTGTCACGGCCGCTGTACCACCTCTCGCTGTCGCTGTCGCTGTCGCCACTACTGCTCCCGCCAGGAGCAGTCTTCGTTTGGTGGTTGGACTCCCGCGTAATCATGTCCGTGATGCGCCTGCTCTCCACCGTACGCAATGTCCTCGGAAACCTGGCCGTATACAACGTCTTCATGGACTTTTCGCCTGCGTCAGAAGGACTGGTCTTGATGATCACCCCGCTCGGGAGATAGTGCAGCGCCTCCGACTCGACAATCTCGGCAGAGAAGTTTGTTCTGAAGACCATGGTTTGGGTGTCTCCGCCACGATATGTACACTGCCCTTCCGGAACGTGGCTCTCTTCCTGCACAAGGGATATCTCCGAAGAGAGCGGGGCCAACAACGAGCTGACGATGGATGATGTCGGGATGCTGCCCATCACCGGCTGGGCGGGGTCAAAGATGCTGGCTGCTACGTTGGGCGCCATGGCGAGCACCACACGGTCGAATACCTCCTCGTGAATTGCGCCTTTACCATCATCGCCCTCTGCGCATTCTTGCCAACGAATCACAACTTTCCCATCAACAGGTTGCACCTTTAACACGCGGGCCTGCAGTCGCACATCTTTGAAACCCTCGCTGAGTTTCGCCTGGACTCGGTTGATGCCGTCCTTGTTGACATAGAACTTTTGGCGGAAAGATCCCCTTACAAATCCTGTCATGTCGGACGCGGGAGAGTCTAGCGCTTCGGCGTGGGGGCAGCTACAGACGTTGCCTACCACGGGTAGGAGATATCTGTTCACGTACCACCGTGAAAGCCGAATTCGTCGGAGGTAGGCCCCGAGGGTTTCGCACACGCCTGCACCTGCAGGACCCGATTCTGCACCATCAGGTACCTTTGCGGCGACGGCACGAGGTGCGACGAGGAGGCAGCATGCGTAGAACCAGACGTGGCAAAACACTAGGTATAGTGTCTCAAAGATCTGGCGTACCCCTTTGGACCAAAGGTGCCTCCAAAGCAGGAGAAGTCCGTGAAATCCTTTCCCATCGATGAAGTAGCTGCCGGCCATGATGTCCGAGCCGTCAGAGTTCGTTGCGTCGGATGCGCTCGTGTCGGACGTCGCCGCGGCAAAGATCCAGATGAGGCTAATTTGTTGTAGTTGTATGCCGAGATAGTCGTACATGCGACAAAGATTGCTATAATAGCCCGTGCAGAAGCTGCGCGGCGGCATATCAACCCGCTCCTTTACCCCCGTCTTCCCATGTAACATCGTAACCGAGGCGGCATCGAGAGAAAACGCGTTCGTCTGTGGAAGGGAAGCATTCTGTCAGTTCACCTGCGCAATCCCAATAATATTGAAGAGATAGATAAAGGGAATGGGCAGATCCCGGACACCAATCGATGCGCGCAACACACCTTTTCGAAAACTGTGACGGAGAACCGCTTTTGCTTGTCCTGGTCGAGGAGATACGCGGTGCTAAGTCCAGCGAGACCAGTTCCAACGACTGCGACGCGCGTGACGCTTTTCTCGCTCGCCTCCTCATACTGCTGTTCGTGCTTTTGCTCGCTCGAATTCATCTCGTTCAAGCCGCTCTTCTCATCCTCCATGATGAAAGTCCTGTCGTTGAATGCTGTGTCAGTTTTTTCCCCGAGGTCTACCAAAAGATCAAGTAAACGACCCCGAAAAACCGGTGGCGCCGAACAAACTAGACGGTGAAAGGATCGATTCGGTCCACTCAAATCTTGTGCCACTAGACGAGATTCGTCTTTCAAACGCAGCCATGGGCGGCACAATGGACGTGCCGACGGGCTTTGGGCAATTTACCGAGGCCAAGATGTCTAGAGGCGCGCAAGTTTATGGGAAACCACAACTCAGCTGTTTCCCGAGTCCCAACATGTTATGTACCCGCGTCTGCCCGGTCTATCGGGCCTAGAGATTTCCAGTTCCCAAAAAATCTCAAGGGCGCGGCTTCGTCAATCAAAGAAGCCTCGTAGGATTGATTAGCATGTCAGCGGACTGCGCAATTGCATGAATCTTGAGATCCTAGGATATGAGTTGAAGAATCAATTCTGACTTTTGCTTTGTCCCCAATTCCATCCCGTGTCCCGCACTGGAGGTGCCGCCAGCTGCCGCCCGTTGTCCCCAGTAAACGGCGCGAGACCCACGTGAGGTAAGGGCGTAAGGTGTGTGTGCACTGCCACGCGTTAATAAGCGCCTTCTCGCGTCTCCCGCGCCTCCCGCGCCTCGGCCCTCTAAAACAGTCAACGTCGTGAACGGTGAACAGCCCACCACAGTTGCCAAAACACACATCACTGCAACACCTTCACGGGGTATGACTCTATCACAATGGCGCACGATTTCTCAGCCAGGGACTTTGTCCTTGGCATTGTCGCCGGCGGTGGCTCTATCCTCGCCCTCCTCTCCATAGGCGCATTCGTCTTCCTCCGCTCCTACAATCTGTACACCCTCGGACACTGGAAGCTCAATGTCAGGACTCCATTCCCATCCATGTGGATGAACCTCGGATATTGGTGAGCATCCAAAATCGCACTCCGGACAATAGGACATCTCTTCATCCTTTCAGCCGACTATCGTAGCCATGGACACCTAATTCTGTACATTCTGATCACAAGGAAAACGCATGATGGAAAGCCCATTGTTCATTTCAACGAAGCCGCGCGTGCACTTCTCGAGAGGATTGTAGACGCAGCAGGGCTGTTGGTCAGAGCCGAGGACCCCGAGGCGGCATCACTCGACAATGACAGTTCCGTCTCCGTCGCCGTCCTGGATTTGGGTTTCGGCTGCGGCGACCAGACCACTGCGCTGATGGAAATGATTCAGGCGCAGGACCGCCCGCGCTTTAAGTACGTCGGGCTTAGTTTGGATGCCCTGCAGGTTGAAGCGGCACAAAGAGCACTCGATCGGAGGCTGAAGCCGGATGAGGGAAACGCCAGTGGGAAACTAATGCCGGACTCATGCAAGCTGTTCTGCGCGAATGCCGCAAAACCAGACACGTGGAGCGACAGTATTCGTGCTTCTGTTGATGAATTGAGAGACCAGGTCTTCTCACAGCAGCGATGGATGTTGGCCCTGGACTGCTTATACCATTTCTCGCCGTCGCGCAGACCGGCGTTTCGACTGGCAGCGGGGATGCTCGATGCGAATCTCATGGCGTTTGACTTGGTGCTCAACGAAGAGGCCTCGAGATGGAACACGTTTCTTGTCAGAATCTTAGGGCTGGTCATGGACTGTCCTCTGCATACTTTTGTGACCGAAGCGCAGTACAGGCAGCAGCTTGTGGAGTGCGGATACGACGCAGATAGCATTGAGATGCTGGAAATTTCGAACCATGTGTTTTCGGGGGTTTCGGCGTTTTTGCGAAGACAAGAGGTCGCGCTGAGTCATTATGGTATCGGGATCGGAGGGTTCAAGCTGGCGGGGAGGCTGTTTGAGTGGTTTGACCGGACGAGGGTAGTGAAGGCGGTCATTGTGGTGGCGAGGACAAAAGCAACAAGAAGCAGGGTAGCTGGCAGATGAGAGTGCTGCTTTGAAAAAAATCACGGTGGTGAGAGTATCATCGCGACGCGTGACGAAAGCCGGGCAGATGGAGGCTCCGTTATTTTGCCGTCGTGGCACCCAACTACATAAGCCATGACAACAGGAACTTTCGTGTGGCGCCGCCATTTTGGGGCTTTCTGCCTGCCCTTATTGTACTGACCGGCATGTGCCTGAGTCTGGCTTTATATATCGGACCGACCCTACAAAGTGATTTATCATTTCATCAGTGCTGAACGTGGCGCCGGGAACGTCGAGCTTCGATTGGAGTTGAAACTTTGATTAGTTCAGGGCAGTCCAAGTCTCCCTACCTTTACGGTTCGTCGTCTTCCCCCAACTAGTGCGAGCCCGGGCATGTGCCGGCATGTCAAGTCAAGTGAGTAAGAGAAGTATAAAACTTTACCATCCAACCTTCTTGGTGTTGCTAAGATTGTCTCTATGACACTCAACTCGTGTGGCGAAACACTCTTCCCGGTCCTGCTGCGACTTTCTCCCCAAAAGTTCCTCATAACACTTTGCGCAACTTAAAAAGCTCAGTACAGCTTCTTGATCAGTGCTGAACGTGGCGCCTGGAACGCCGAGCCTCGATCGGAGCCGAGGCTACAATTGGTTCAGGGCAGTCCAAGTCTCTCTACCTTAACGTTTTTAACTTGGTACCATGGTGCTCTGACAGGTGCTTTGACAGGTCGAATTCAGCTACTGCCTCCCTCCGCCTGCGATGAACGAGCAAAAAAGGGCTGGTCCACTCCTGTACAAGAAATTGTGTCTAAGCGTGAGCAAGCCAGTACAATGGTAGTGTGTTCAATGGATCGCAGAGGTAGAGGACAGCTCACAAGGCCATGTGCATACCTATGTCGAATTCTTGAATCTGATCGTTGGCTCGGAAATGTCTCAAGCCCCTGGAATGCGGTTCGTCGTCTCTCCCCAACTAGTGCGAGCCCGGGCATATGCCGACAAGTCAAGTCAAGTGAGTAAGACAAGCTTAAAACTTTACCGTCCAACCTTCTTGGTGTTGCTAATTGTCTCTATGACATTCAACTCGTGTGGCGAAACACTCTTCCCGGTCCCGCCGCGACTTTCTTCCCAAAAGTTCCCCATAACACTTTTCGCAATTTAAAAGCTCAGTACAGCTTCTTGATCAGTGCTGAACGTGGCGCCTGGAACGTCAAGCTTCGATTGGAGCCAATTGGGGCTTTGATTGGTTCAGGACAGTCCAAGTCTCTCTACTTTTACGTTTTTATATTGACATCATGGTGCTCGGACAGGTCGAATCCAGCTCAGCTGCTGTCTCACTCCGCCTGCGATGAACGAGAAAAAAGGGGCTGGTCCTCTCCAGTACAAGAAAGTTGTACGAGAGGCCGTCCAAGCGTGAGCAAGCCAGTACAACGGCAGTGTGTACAATGGATCGCAGAGGTAGAGGACAGTTCACAAGGCCATGTACATATGTCGAATCCTTGAATCTGATCGTTGGCTCGGAAATGTCTTACGCCCCTGGAATGCGGTTCGTCGTCTCTCCCCAACTAGGTAGTGCGAGCCCGGGCATGTGCCGACAAGTCAAGTCAAGTGAGTGAGACAGATATAAAACTTTACCGCCCAACCTTCTTGGTGTTGCTAAGATTGTCTGTCTCTGACATTCAACCCGTGTGGCGAAACACTCTTCCCGGTCCTGCCTCGATTTTATTCCCAAATTTCCTCATAACACTTTGCGCAACTTAAACAGCTCAGTACAGCTTCTCCCACTATGCGCGGCCCTGCTACGCTTGCGGTCCTCCTTCTAGGGGTCGCGTCTGCTACGTCTTTACCGCACGTATTGCGAGACGAAGTTGGCTTCACGGTGGCTCATGCTGGTCGTCAAGAAGACATCATCGTTGGCGAGGAAAATACTCTCAACAGCACGGTACAACAGGATGAACCCAAGACTAACGAAGGGTTCGTTGGTTCCGCCGAGCCGATGACACTCGAGTTCATCAACAACTTCAGCGGCGGCCAACTCAAAGCCTATATCCAGGGGCTCGATTATCAAGGAAAGATTGTGTTCATCAGATCAGACGGGAGCTTGTTCTACCCCCCCTCCGCGGGAGCATCGGCTATACCCATTGAAATCAGCAACGAGAGAATCGCGATTGATCTTCCATCCCGAGGCGGGAAGCTCAGAACGAGATTGCCGATCCCTGTTCGGTCCGGCCGAGTCTACTTCTCGGAAGGGCCGCTCCGATTCTCCATAGTGAAGACTCCGATCGGGGATGGGCTGGTTCAGCCTTCTGTTGCGAACGCGGCAGACCCCAGTGCCGAGACCAATTGGGGGTTCGTCGAGTTCACATATACACCCGAGGGTATTATCTACGCAAATATCAGCTACGTCGACTTTGTCGGCATGATCCTGAGCATGTCGCTGAAAGCCAAGAACTCCGCTAGCTCTCAGGTGACGAAAGGTCTGAGGGGCGGTGCCGTACAGAGCATCTGTAACGATTTGGGCCGCCAATCTCCAGATGGAAAGTGGAAGTCTCTTTGCGTTGTGAACCGCGCCGGCAAACCAATTCGCGTGCTGTCACCGAATATCTATACGGTCATGAATCCGCGACACTTTCAAGACTACTGGCAGGGGTATGTGGATCGGGTTTGGCAGCAGTACTCCAACAATCCCCTCACGGTCGATACGCAAGGCGTGGCAGGCAAGGTCAAATGCCGTGTTAGTGGAAGCCAGATGATGTGCGATGGTGATAATAGGTCGTATGGGAAGCCCTCAGCCAAGGACATCTGGGGCTGCGATAGTGGGACTTTTGGAAAGCAAAATAACGACAACAACGTTCATCTTGCTGTGATCGCGAGGCTATGTGCCGCTTTCAACCGATCCACGCTGCTTTTGGCGGGTGGTGATGTTCAGCCCAAGCTACCAGCGTCCAAGTACTACAGCACCGATCCGACGAACAAGTATAGTTTCTTGGTTCATCAGCATGAGGTCGATGGCAAGGGCTACGCCTTCTCATATGATGACGTCAATCCAGATGGGGAGAATGCTTCTGGTCTCCTAACTACACCAGGCCCGGAGATTATGACAATCTATGTCGGTGAACCTCCATCTTGAGCGAGTTATGTTTCTTGCAAAGTCCTCTAATGATATGTTGAGGCTGTACGCTGTAATTATATGGTGCATCTCCAGGGCAGCTATCAGGCGAGGGCGATGTTGCGCTCTGAGGATAGCCCATGACGGCCGTCGGCCGGAGAACTTCGATTCATTAGCAGGATTCTCCATCAAATATAGGTACATACCTACTCCGTAAATACTATGTACATAGCAAATTCCGCATTCCTGTCACCTGTGAGATGGTGACTACCTATGTATCTCGCATGAAATAGAGCAATGTGCGCACCCTTGGCTAAATACCAGGTGGAGGAATGGTCATCTCGGCTGGGTTGCTTTTTGCGTTGTTGCGAGATTGTTCCCCGGGCCATACTCCGGAGTCCGTACGGTATGCATAGGTAGCCTCAGCATAGGTACCCCTTTATGGCCCGCAACGGGCTATGACATTAGATATCGCTGCTGTAACCGGCGACAGCAGCTGATCACTTTCCCATATTCTTCTTGATTAGTACTAGATAGGTGTTGTCAACTTGTAGGTATGTAGTTCACCTAGCCTTAGACCGCCTATTCGCCCCAAGGGAGGCTATGCGGAGGGGCGCGCTGCGCCCGGCGACAATCAAAACTATCAAACTACCTTAGGTAGCATAGGTCAGGTATGTACCCCTTTTTACCTACTCGCGATCTGCGGTCAACGCTGGCGCCAAAGTTTTCGATTGACATTTCGCACCATGATGATTTTGCTGCTTCACGCAACGGCGAGAATTCGCCTCCTGGACTCTACCTGATGCCCCGCCCCACTGGAGCAACCCGCTGATCAAATCAACCGAAATGTCAACACTGGCTTCCCGAACTCCTCGATCGTACTCCGTAGAAGGCATGTTCGACGTACCTACTTCGTCATCTCTATAATAAAAGAGGTATGTAGGTACTCTGCGGGATCGGAGAGGTGCATATTCGTACGTACTGGGTGATAAGAGGCGATTAGTTATGTACATGCGTCCTATTCTACGGAGTACGGAGTAAAACCACGTGGGTTTGAGTCAACGAAGGTCTGAGGGATCAAAGTGCAAGGGAAAAGTCAGGAAGTCCGTGCATGTACTATGTACTAGGTACCTACTCGTGGGTCGAAGGTAATTCCGACGTTCTGCCCCGGGGGCAGTGACCACACATTGCATCATGCCGCATGCGTGTCACACTGTCACTGCACCGCACCGGGCACCCTGACGAAGGTGACGACATCCGATCAACGCCCCGGCCGTGTCATCACCAAGCGCACAGTTCCAGTTCGGCTTTCAGGTGCCCATCTGATAAGTAAACCCTGCGGCAAATCGAGTTGAAAAGGCGCGCGTCCAATGACGCCCTCCCGAGTCCCCAGTCACCAGTGACCACCATACCTGACAGATGCTCCTCGGGACAGTGCGGAATCGGAACACGGGGTACGCACAATGCCCCAACATAGGTACTTCCACGTCTCGGCGCATAGTTGATGTAAAGATGTTTATAAAGAAGTCATGTAATTGCACCGTGTTTGGGTAGAGACTCAGAGAGTAATAAAGACTAAGTACAAAGACGGGAACGATAACTGGCTTGAAGTTCTTTGACCTAAATAAACTGAGGTCTGGATGCAATACCGTGTACATACCTAGTGCCGCCCCCGCCACCTAATTTCTGGTCCCTGAATGCTCAAGTGGCTGGGGCCGCTGGGCGCTTCTGAGAAATGCGGGGCTGCCTCTTCGAACCTTATTGGCAGCAGCGGAGGGAGGTTAAAAATGGCAGTTGCGACCGGTCGGGGTCAGGGACCTGTCGCACCAAAACAATGGCGCAAGTTGCAACCCACTGCGCCACTTCAAAGTTCAAGCGCCTACGCAGGGGTCTGGGGTCCGTCGCTCTCAATGCCAAACACTGATGAAGGCCAGCTCTACGACCCGGACGGTACATAAGTCCGTTCGGGATTGGTCCTGAGTCCTGACTCACCTGCAAAGTTGCTCCAGATCGATTGAAAGTTTGAAACAATTGTCCAACATTTCGGTGTGGCACAGGCCTTTCGACGAAAACAGATTCTCCTTCCCTCAAGAGTCAATGCAGTACGGAGTACCTATGTATAGAGGTACCTCAGGTACGGTGGTACCTACACTGTCAAGAGGCAGGTACCAGTTGCGCTTCCGGATGTGGCGCACAACTCCACCTTCCCGGATTCTTCTCCTGCGCAGCAGATCCCCAACCACGGACTCGTATCGACGATTCGACATGCCAATTCAATGCTCCCTATTTTATCTCTTCGCTTATATTAGGCCCCGTAGTACCTATCAACTTGGCCCTTTGTCTAGTCGAGCTTTCCGCCAGCACAAGATCCCTTGTCGGCTCCTTCATTCAAGTCCTGTTCACTTTTGTCTCATCCTCTTTATCCCGGCCCCTTGCCGCCGTCCATCCGCCGAGCCGTCCGCCGAGCCGTCTAGTTATCTGTCTACCTACATACTCTGTACATCCCAACGCAATCCTCCACATCTTGTTTTCTTCCATTTTGCCACCTTAATTCGTACTGTGGCAGGGAGCCTCTCCTCATTTAACAGTGAAACCCTCACGCTGCCCACCGACACTCTCACTTTTGGCCACTTGACGTGGTTGAGCTATCGAAGCGCTTGCCAGCCTGATCTAGACATTTGCCCGATTTCACCAGACTTGAGCTTCGCATTCGACAAATAGCGGTCGTTGGACCAACACAAGCATGGCGTTCATCAAGAAGATAGACCGAGCCGTCCAGTGGGCGGGGGAGAAGATGGGCTCGGAGTCTAAAACCTCACATTCAGAGGAGTTTCAAAGACTAGAGGCCGAAATGGGTACTCGCCAAGAAGGTACGCTTGTTCATGACACCATGTCCCTCATACTCTTGCAGGAAGCAGAACTTCCGCTAACGGGCAACTGAATTAGGCATGGAAAACCTACAGAAAGCGACAAATGCGTATTCGAAATGGATATCCCGCCGATGCGACACCTTCGAAGACAAGGGTCGAAGTACCCCAAGCGCCCTCTTGGGTCGCACCATGGCCTCTCACGGCAACGATTTCGAACCGGAATCCGAGTTTGGCCACTATCTTGCATCAATTGGTCGTGCCAACGAACGAATCGCAAACATTCACAGCAACTACGCAGACGAGGTTAATTCCAACTGGCTCCACCATGTTGACCGCAATGTCACTTTGATGAAGGATTATCAGGTATGAGACCGAATCGCCTATTTGTCACTGGTTATTGCTCTTTTTCTAATTTTGGATTGCATTAATAGAACGCTCGTAAGAAGCTCGAGAGTCGCCGTCTTGCCTATGATGCCAGTGTTGCCAAAATGCAGAAGGCCAAGCGAGACGATTTTCGAGTGGAAGAGGAGATGCGTGTCAGCAAAACCAAGTTTGATGATTCTAGTGAGGACGTCATGCGACGCATGCAAGACATTCAAGACTCTGAGTCGGATTCGATCGCCGCACTCAACGACTTTTTGGAAGCTCAGCTTAACTACCACGAGAGAGCCGCAGAAGAGCTTCGCCGAGTTCGCCAAACGTTGGCCGAGGGTGGCCGTTCTGAATCGCCAGCAGTGGATGAGCTTCGCATGTCCAGATTGCGCTCTAATACCTCAAGATCACGGCAGGACTCGAGACAAGCACCTTCTGAGCGAAGAGTAAGCCCGAATTCCGAAACAACGCTTCCACTCCGTCGCCTGGCAAGCTCTTCTGCTGCACCTCCCCCTGCTCTTCCCGCGCCGTCTCAGTCTCCTCGGCAACCACTATCTCGGGCTTTGACGTATGGGGCCAGAACTCCACTTGCGTCGACAGGAAGCAGAGTCCCGTCCCTTGCCAGAACCACGACCGACGGTCGCGCTTATGCCAATGGCGCGGATGACGTATATGGAGATGATGAATCAACTGGCAGCGGTGATGGAAGTGCTGGATGGGGTAATCGTAGCGCGAGTTCCGCCACCAGCTATGACAGCTCGTCACGAGTGCCCAGCGGTCATGAGTTGAAGAAGGCGCCTCCTCCTCCGCCACCAGTCAACAGGGCCAAGAAGCCCCCGCCGCCGCCCGTACCAGCACGTCGGGCTTACTTGACGACGCAGTGAACGAGATTGCGCGGGTCGCAATAGATGTTCTTCCAGAAAAGTGCGGATTGTGTATCTTTCATGTCATGCGACGGGGATTATGGGGATTCGGGCTGTCCGTTGTTCGGATATGGGGGCGTTTGTTGATTTCTTGAGCACGAAAATGAGGCACTGAATGCCATCGATTTCTTTCTTGTTTTAGAAGTAATATCAGCCTGTCTTTTTGCTCAATCTAATAATCTGCATGACCGTTTCTACCGTCGGCCAGCCCATCTTAGTCTGCATCGTAGCATGTACCTAGCCGCGAGACTGACGCCTAGTCACGTGAGACCTGCTGGGCGATTGCCAATTAGCTTCAGCCTTCCATAACCCTTTTTAAAGCTTGCCACGGACGGACCATCTGGCATGCCGCATCACCTCAATCGATCTGTAACGGCATCCACAGATTCAAACACCCACTCACATAAGTTCGCAAGCTAGCACTACAGCTCCCATATACTGTGTGCATCAAGTCATGGCTACCGAAGATGAGCGATACAAACAATCGAGCCAGTTTCGCCTCTGGTCCTTTTCGCCAGCAAACTTGCAGGAGCTTCGGCACAAGACGAATGCACTAGCAAAGCAACTCATCTTACCTCGATTAAACCCCGTACCCGAATTTCTCACCTCAGAGGAAGAAACAAGGCTTGTGAAATTCTTCACAGTCGAGCTTATTCGCGCAGCGCAGTTCTGCGAGCTACCCACCGAGATCCGATCCACGGCCGCCATTTTTCTTCGCCGATTCTACGTCACCAACTCCGTCATGACGTACCCGCCCACAGAGCTTTTAAAAACCTCCTTATTCTTTGGATGCAAGGCCGAGGGATTCTACATACGGCTAGCGAGACTTGCTGAAAAATTTCCCAATACTACGAGCGATCAGATTCTCGCGGGAGAGTATTTGCTCTGTCAGGGGATTCGGTTTGCGTTTGATGTGCGGCATCCGTTTCGGCCGCTGGAGGGGGCGATTCTGGAGCTCCGGAAACGGTGTCCGGATGAGGAGACGAGGATCAATAATGCTCATGCGCGGGCGCGAGAGATTTTGAAGTTCAGCGCGTTGGTGACGGATGTGTACTTCCATTATACGCCGAGTCAGATCATGATGGCTTCGCTGTTGATGGTGGATGCGGGCTTGGTGGATATTTTGCTTTCTGACAAGCCGGTGAAGAATGGAGCGGAGAATGACGCGAAGAATGGAGCGGGGAATGGAGCTGGACACGGTGATGATCAAAGTAACGGTGCTTACGCAAAGGCTCGTGAGAGGATCATGACGACTCTTGAGAGCTGTCGAGCTATGCTGGAGGATGAGCCACCCGAGAGGATGTCTGAATACTGGGGCACGGTAAGTCTGATTCTTGCTTTTGTCTTCTTTTTTCCATTTCTTTCCGCCTCGCGCTTTCGGTGCTGTGATTTGTCGCATTTGTGATGTGGCTTCTTCTTTCAGTCTTTCCTCCCACTTCTTTCTTCCAATTTCCCTTTCTTTTGTGACTTACTGACCAGACAATCAGCCTGAAATCGTCAAATCTATGAAACCGCTTCGGAAAAAGCTTCAGAAATGCCGAGATCCCGATCGAGCCGATCTCGTGGAACTGCAGCGAACGCGTAGAGAGCAGGCCAATACCAAACCGACGCTTCAGAAACCCACGAGCCATGATTTGGCGCTTGGAAAGGTTGATCATACACGTTCAAAACGCCAAAAGACGGCGGGTGCTGCGGATGACGTTTTTGGTCCGAGCTTGGGCTGATGCATCTAAGAAGAGCAATTTTAAAACAAAAGACACGGGTGCTTCTGATGATGTGTTCAGCTGCCGCACCGAGAGTCACATTGGTAACCTTTGGTTCATTCGATCACAGAAAAATGAAAGGCCGCTCGCTCGGTGTTTTTCTGCATGAGAGGCGCTTTTCTTCTGGAGGCCCTGGCTTGAAGGCTCGAGATGCTCAAGGTCAGCTCCTACACCGTGAGCTTAGCACCAACTTCTCTAGTTACGAATCCTGGCCAATAGAACCTCCTTGGGCTTTCGGTTTGACGTCCTTCCAGCGCCCACACGGATCATAAGTCTCACTGTGCGCCACATCAAACATTTCCGGGGAACCACCATGGCCAAAACTCAAAACTCAAAACACATTCATCTGATCGCTTGATGGTACACGCAGGGGGCGGACAACCCAGAGGACTAAGAGGACCTCTCGTCGTTTCGAGTCTGGCGGTTGCTGAGAAGTCTGAAACCAACAGTGAGCTGCGCGCGACTTCGCTCGGACAATTGTTCGAGCAAAACGTGATTGGACCGAGCAATGGAAACCCCAAATACAGTTTTTTCTTCTCTCTGGTCCGGGTTGATGGCGTGTCATGGGTGAAAACGACGGAAATCATGGGTTCATCTTTCAGGTTGCTGTCTCCAACAACAAGTCTGGTCAAGTCGATCAACTTGCAGCTGTCGCACAATAACTTGGCGTCATACCGATGACATGCTTTTTGTTGCCTGATGCAAATGGTATTAGGGAATACGTGCTGTGCAAACACTGGCATCCTTTCTCTGTACTTTTTCTCCATGCCCTTATTTCAACTCATTCATCATGGTCTCGATTGTATCAGGGGCACATCCCTTGAACGGATAAGTCTCATGTCGAGAGTAGCTACTAGCTCTCGGTGGCCATATTTTTCTCGTTTACTCTGTACACAAAGTCAAACGTACTCCCCCATGCGACTATTTCTGACTTTTTGCTCGAGCAAGGACACGCTGCTTCCACTTAGGCCCCAGATTCGTTGACCATATGGCAGTGACTTCCTCCACAAGCTCCTTGGTCACGTCGGTCCAGTTCTGACCCGCTGTCAGCTTCTCATGTCTAGTCATAGTGGTAATGTCAAATCGATGTCCTGCCCAAGGGGCTCGGTGGATTCGTCCTGTTGGGTCTTGCAATGACACGGAACAATCGGTACTCCATGAAATACGAGACAAAACGACGGATCCGAATCCAATGCCTCGAACAAAGGGACCATGAGTCAATCCCGGCTGCAGCTCGAGGGGCTCTCGTCGCACATACTCATGTGTTGTCAGATTACGGAGGATCCAAACTTCATCTTGGGGATAAAAGTCATCGCGTTGCAAATGAATTTCGTTACCCACAGCCCGATAGCACGGATCCTGTGCAAGAGCACCCAAAATGGTAGAGTCCCGATCAAGGAGTCTGGTCATGGCTCGGGGCACTTCGCTTCCAAAATCGCACACGATCGCATACAGATCAACTCTTCGTTGTCCTACTGGAAGTTGATCAACGTCATCTTGTGATCCCTTGTATTCTTTTCTTCCCTTGAGAAGGTTTTCCTTGTCTTCCTCCGTAGCAAAAAGGCCTGGGGGATAGTCGTCAATGTCGAGGTAATCTCCCACCGTGATGAGCTGCTGGCCGGCCCAAACGCCGAGAGATTGCATGAAATCCCGTACGACATACTCTCTAGCGATGCTCCAAAAGTATCGATTCGTGACACCTAGAAAAATCACACTTTTCAGATCGTCATCGTAACAACGTTCGAAGATTAGGCGATGGATTTCAGTGGGGAACCGAGAGAAGCTCCCAGGCTCGCTGTCCATAGTTCCAACTACATAAATGTGTTGGTCAGTAACTTGGAACAACAAAAGTCTATAGCGGAAACTTGAAACAAATCACCTGCTGCACAGTGACAGCCTGCGCTATGATGAGACTTCACGTTCTCGGGTCTCGAGTCATGATAAGTAGGTACGACAGGAACCGCCAGGGCTCTTTCGATGCGTTGGGCCAGCTCAGGATTAAAGAGAAACTCTCCAAGCTTTGCGCCGTACTTAGGCATCGCTTTTTTCCTGCCGAGAGCAGCAATTTCCCAGTACTGTCCCATGTTTGCTATCGAGGTGATTTGTCTCAACTCGGCGACCAGTGTTTGGAGCAGTGTTTGGAGTAGAGCTTGAGCAAAAGCTTTGAGAGACGACTTTCGCAGTCAGGGCCACGAAACTCTTTTCAAGATGGAACTGGGAGTTTTTTTTGACAGTCAGAATTGGCAAACTTGAAGAAAGGTCAAATAAGTTACAAAAGCCGCGAATTATAGACCAAAGCTGGGCAAGCACAAACAGTCAACAATCGCCCCGCTTTCAATTCACGCTTTAGTCCATGGACGGTCTTAAGACTCGCTTCAGGTCACGCGCCCCACACTTCCCCTGCTCAGCCTCGATGATCGTGATTTCGAGTGACACATGGAGTAGACACACTTGAAATCGTAGGAGGGTACCTATGTACCTACATATCCCTCACCATGCTGCGACGCGATTGGCTGCACCCCGTGTCAGTGACCTGAAGCGAGTCTTAAGACCTTCTGTGGGATACAGCTGCAGGTCGCAGTTGTTGGTGTGACACGTACAGAACAGAACAGACCAATACCAAAGCGTCGGCTTCAGAAACTCGGAAAGGTCGATCATACACGTTCAAAAGGCCAAAAGAAGGCAGGTACCGCGGATGACGTTTTTGGTCCGAGTTTGGGCTGATGGCATGCTTCGTGCATATGCATCAAAGAAGAGCAATTTTTAAACAAACAAAAGACACGGGTGCTCCTGATATTATATTATGTTCAACTGCCGAACCAAGAATCCCATTGGTAAAATTTGGTTCATTCGATCACAGAAGAAATGAAAGGCCGCTCGCTCGGTGTTTTTCTGCATGAGAGGCGCTTTTCTTGTTAATTAAAGACCCTAGCTTGAAGGCTCGAGATGCTCAAGGTCAGCTCCTTACACCATGAGCTTAGCACCAACTTCTCTAGTCACCAATGCTGGCCAATAGCACTTCCTTGGGCTTTCGATTTGACGTTCTCCCAGCGCCTGATGGCACAACTGGTTTGGTTCCCATTGGAGAAGGTTCTCTGCTGCTAAACTTGTAAATAGGAACATGGCAGACCGCCCTCACAATAAGTCGCGTCAAGCCAAGAAGCTTCATCTTGTTGTGTGCATGACAAGGAAACGAACTCTAGCTGGTGCTGCCGCCTTAACTGTCAGACAAACATATGGTCGGTCCGAGATGAGCAGCTAAGCAAGCCGCGCGGCAAACACAAAGCATTCGTCTCAGACTCTCAGGCAATGCATATAATACCTTGGGAGCATCGACCGCGACGGGGTAGCCGCGCCGACAAAGCACCTTCGCGCTCGTTGGCGAAAATTCAAGTAGGTAGATACATGGGTGCGTGACAGCATCCAGATGGATGTATAAGCGCGTAGTGACGCAAATCTCGCGGAATCGTCCAGACGTCGTCTCGGGGCTATCACTAGACAGAACTTCTACAAATGGAGAACGTACAGTACAGTACAGGCACAAATAGCGTCGCGTGTAGTCACAGTCATGCGGATAGTTCAACCGGATGATGCTTTGCAATCAGTCGTTTCTATAGCCCTACAGGTAGTCATGATGAAAGACCTAATTGTTTCTCAGACTTTCTGATTTGCGCCCTCCGTAGTTACCACCTTTGATCTGAGCGTGATGCGTTAATCAGAGCAGATGCTCTACATTCACTAGAGAACACAAGGTCTCTCCGAAACCAAACTTATCCTTCCCAATCCGACTCGTGATCCGAAATAGTCTGTGTTGGAAACCCAATTAAAACGCGACTAGCAATGATTGATTATACGGAGTAATAAGTGTTTATTCTGTACTGGTCTAGGCATCAAGGCGAGTACTACGAAAGATATTAGTTCAGCTTTACTAATAACCAACCTTCACCATCTTCCCCCTCACTCCAATGAGTCCAGAAACTTCAACAGGCGCTTCTTCCCGACAACACCCACTGCCTTGGCCGTCTCTTCGTCTACTACGATCAAGTGGCTCAGTCCCAGCTTACCAAAGATTTCGGCCGCGTACTCGATGGGAGCACCTGTAGAGACGCAGAGGGGACTTGAATCGATGAGATGGCGGATTCTG
Source organism: Claviceps purpurea (assembly GCA_029405325.1). Lineage (NCBI taxonomy): Eukaryota > Fungi > Ascomycota > Sordariomycetes > Hypocreales > Clavicipitaceae > Claviceps > Claviceps purpurea. The sequence continues at coordinate 2,411,750 of CM055782.1, read as the reverse complement.
TCGCTCCCAATTTTCAATTCGCTCAAGCCGGCTTGTTCACTCTCGTCCAAGATACGCAACACAGACTGAAAGTTGGCCTCTGGGAGATGGGCTTGGCATACACCTTGCTCATTGACCATGACAAGGCCTAGGTCGGCGAGACCGCGGGATTCGAGTTGGAGCAAACTTTCTCGGAAATGGACTATGGACAAACTGTGATTTGCATCCAGGCGCGCCATCACTTTTACCATGATGCTCGTCGGAGGGCTCAGTTGTCCGACGACAGGGGGGCAGCCGGTGTCAGAATTTTGAGCCGCGCGTAGCTTCACTACGGCCTGTTCGGCATCGAGGAACGGGTGCCCAATGATATGCTGGGCAAGATCGTACACTCCTTCGGCACTGATAGAATCGGCCACCCACTTTGCCGTAAGGATAGCAATCATAAAGGGTGGGATAAAGTTGACTTCTCCCGTCAACTCAAACATAATGACAGCCAAGCTTACGGTCATTCGGCTAACTCCGGCGAGGAAGGCCGCTGATCCGACCATGGCGAATATTCCCGGCGAGATATCCGGGACAATTTGGCCAATCATTCTGCCAAACAGCGCTCCCGCGTCCAGTGCGGGAATGATGATTCCGGAGGGTACTTTACAGCCGAATGTTATGGTAGTCAATATGAGCTTCACAAACGTTCCCGAAATCAACCAAGCGTAGTATGTGCCCTTGCCACTGAGCTTGGCCTCTTGTTGGCAAATCCAATCCTCATTCACGTCGTTACAATCGACAAGCAGTCGCTCCATCATGATGTCTCCAGTGTCACGTATTAGGGGATTGGGGTACTGAAGACAGGCTGTGATAAGAACGACGATGAAGACCTCTAGAAGAGGGCTTCTCCTTATCAAGGGTAGTTTTCGAAACGATGTAGACCAGAAGAAGTTGGCAGTGCAAAATACACCACCAAATACCCCGCCGCAGACACCAAGCAAGATGAAGACCAAGTAGTGAACAATTTCATAGTCCACACCATAGTTAGTCTCGAACAAAACAAGCTTTCCAGTGCCCGTTGGGTTGAGTTCTCTCAGTGTTGCTGCTGCTACCAGAGAGCAGAGAAATGATTTCCAAAGGACACGGCGGGGGAAGTATGTGCTTATTTCTTCGTAGCTAAATAGTACGCCGCCAATGGGAGCACCGAAAGCGACAGACAAGCCAGACGAGCATGCGACGCTGAGCATTTCCCTCATTTTCCCCTCGTTTTGTTCGTACTTGGGCAAGGTCTTGGCGACGAGATAGCCCACACAAGTTGAAATATGGACAAAAGGGCCTTCCTTTCCAAGACACATGCCTGTTGCAACGGCAAAAGTGGCACCCACAGCCTTGACAGCCAGAACTTTGAAGCTTAGGAAGTGCGGAATGACGAAGCCAGATAGGATGGTTTTGATCTCCGGTATGCCACTCCCAGCAGCCATGTACATGGTCTTGGTCTCAGCCTGAGCGGCGCTCGACTGGTCAATTTCTCCATCGCTGTCATGCTCCAGTCGATCCAAGTCCATCTCAATACCCGCACCCGCCTGGAGAGAGGGGAGCTCTGCCTTTGTTGTCAGAGTCACGCCCGCTGCAATGACGCCAAAGACCAGCGCGAATATGACATATATCGCGTATGCAAATGGAAAATGCGGTGTCCACCGTCTCCAATTCCGGCAAGTTGCGTCCGGGGAGCAGCAAGATCGCCGGTTCATCCAGGCATTCGACAGGCAATATCCCTCCTTCCAGTCTGCCACAGTCTCGACGCTCACGTCCACGACGAATGCCACGCCGGCAGTCAGAATGCCAATGATGACGGCGGCGATCCAACCCTGAGCTGAGTCCCACCAAGTTGCCAAACGTCCCTGGACATTGGCTGCGAGATCCCCTCTTTGGCTTGCTTTGTTGCGTCTATATCGCTCATTGTCTCTCACCAAGTTCTGCAGCCAATTGATGGAAGCGTACTCTTTGTATGGAGCGGGCCCGACGCCAGGACTTGAACTGGATTCTCGGCCAGGTCTTGAGGAACGTCGGGGACAATGCAACGATTCAGGGTGGCGACTGTGAGCGGATTCGAGAAGAGGTGTCGTTTCCATACTGGACTCAAGTAGGGCACTAGAACTTTAGGAGCGTGTCATGGCAGGTTTTCCGAGGAGCGCAACAGGTTCTATCCTCATCTTTCAATCTGATGGAAAAGACGGCGGAAGGAAACGCTGGGTGGATGCGGTTTGACGGATAGAAAGTATATCCTGTAAGAGTCGAGGAGCTGTATAGGTCGCAAAGAGCGAAGTCTGGTGACACTGTTGTATACTGTCAGAGCAACGGCAAACGCGGCAGTCGCGACTCGTAAAGGGTATTGGACGTTCCTCATCGGTTCAGACGATCTGCAAGTGGCTGTCCCACGTCATGTGGAGGGCAACGATTGACGGACGTGATCATCTAATGGAAAGAAATGAAGTCTCTCATGCAACCAATGATACTGATCCCATCTGTCGCGTTGGGCGCACGCGACGCGGGGCCCCGCTACCTAGGTACATAAACCACAAGACGCCGGACGGGATCTACACATTCCTCCAACGCCTCGTCGTCATCACCAGCAACATGTGCGACGGCGTTCGTCACAGCGGTTCGTTTCCCAACGCACTTCGAACATTGAACTGATGATTTGGCGAAGAAACGTCCAACGCTACGAGACCGCTGCTTTTCCGCAGGCCATGGCGAGGACTTGAAACGTCAATGATCAACGCTTTGCGGGTCTCATGGCCGTCAAGACTCAAGAACAAGACTGGAACGGCCAATGGACAACATCGACGGATCATGGTTACGCAGAGGCGAGAAATTATTAATCAGGATGCGTCTCTACACTTCATCCGTCTCACGGGCACTGAATCCTGATGCCGTCGACTCGGCAAACGACTCGATAGTGCAGGTACAGCCACAGACAGACGTCGCAGCCAAGATCTCGCTGAGACATGCCAGCCGGTAAAGCACCTGTTCCCGCTGTAGACGCTCGCCCTCCGCTCGCCCTCGCGCGTCCTTTGCCGACGGTACCTACTCGCTTCGAGACGCTCGATGGTCACACATATGTCATATATCGCATACATCTCCACGTCGACTTTTGCGTCGGAGCAGGTAGGTTTGACGCCTCCGTGCTCCATCTCCCTGTGTACCTAAGTTTCAGATCACAGGGCCGAAAAATTATGCTAAAGGCAGCGTCTCCATAGTTCCCAACGGCGGTTACGTCGCATCATGTACATATGCTGGCTGAGGCCAATGCTGAGTGCTCACCTCTCTTTGCGCGGCCAGTCAGATACCTTCACCGCGCACTTTGAGATGTGCAGAAGACGGCACCCGGTCCAGCTATCGTCGTCGTCGATGAGGTGAATCTCGCACCTCACCCTCTGGCAGGGCGGACAAGTTCTGGACCATGCGCCGTGGTTTGTGGCCTCCTCTCCTCGTCGCAACGTGCTTGCCTACACCAACCATGTCGAATTCGTTGCCTTTACTGGCCTCTCCATTCCCACGGGATATGAAGAAACCGCCGCGGCCATGATGCCAGCCGTGCCGGATTTCAACCTCTTCAAGACAATCGGCACAGACGGCGTCTGGGCAAAAGGTCTGCTCTCCAACAACCCCATCAGAAAGGGCTCGCCCGAGCACTGGTTTATGCTCATCCCTCGCCACGGGCCTCTCACGCCCGGCGTATGCGACATCTGGATCAGTGCCACGGCTGGACAAGCCTTGACGCAAGCCGCGCTGTCTACGTCGTGGACGCCTTTCCATTCGAACTTCTCGTTCTTCTCGCTGCGTCAAGATACTTCGACCCAGTAGGCCCGGGCGAGATTGTGCAGCGGAGAAAATCCCGTTACGGACTGTGGCTTCCGACTGTGCTGCTGAATTTCGAGGTCAAGAAGAGCCAAGGCGCATTATGACCAAGCAAATCAAGAATGGCAGAATGGACCTCGCGGTCACGGTAGGGACTTAGCTTGTGAGCTGGTGGCGCTCGGTAGTCAGGTTTCTTTGATTGTGAGCATGGAGCGCAACACGGGCAACGGCACTGGCAGTAGCAAGGGGCCCTCGCCGCATGAAAAAGCGGTCTTGTAGGTGCTTTTGTAATGGCAGCCTACTGTGAGAAACGCAATAGTTATGATGGGACCGGGATACGTAGGCTTTATGCTCTTCTACAGCTCCGTTCTCATGCAACACAGTGCACTCAGCTTCATCTCTGCGATTCTGCGACTACCGATCCGGCCCTCAATCGCCTCAACAAGAGACAAGGCCGCCCGAGGCAGGAGAAGACGAGCAGCGACTTCCATGTGGCAAGACATTATTTCCACGACGACCTTACAGTATGTACTCATGACTCATGAGCTGACTATATTACGATATCGTCGGAGCATCAGCGCGGCCACCATCGGCGGTGCGACTCGTGGGCATACCAACATACCAACATTTGTCCGTGGCCTGACACAGCTTCCAACGACAAGCCGGATTCTAATCATATCTGCCAAGGGTACTACGCTCGTCGATCGATTGCATGTTATGTACATCCGCAAAAGGCCCAGAACTGAGAGATAGGAGTCGGCCTCACCGGTCTAGCCCCTCTCTGGGCCCTCAAAGTGTGGCATGTCGAAGCAGTAGCCGACACGTTGCTCTTCCTTCCTATTTACAGCTTTTTCTTCATAACGATGCTTTCCCCTCCCCCAAGCCGTCACGACCTGCTCTGAAATTCACATTTATTCTAAACAACTTGACTCTGTCAATTCAGTAGCCATCATACCCGCCTACTATTCCAACCAAGATAACCTGTTTTCTCTCGACAATCCACTCTTCATTATCCCGCATCACATCAAAACACTAAAGCACGTGTCAATGGTGCTGCTGCCTCTATACATTGTCTCCCTGGCGGCGCTGGGCCTCGCCTCAAGACAACGGTCCTGCGGTTTCAAAATCGCCGACTGCCCATCCGACCAGCTCTGCGTGCCCGACTCACCCGAGTGCACCAATCTCAACAACTGCCTGGGAACGTGCCAGTTCCGAAATAGTTACATGGCATGCGGTGGCTTCCGCTCCCAGCCCGTCAAATGCCCGTCAGGGACAGAGTGTCGCGACGACCCTCGCGTACCGGAGAGCTGCGGGCTCGCGTGCGATGTGCCCGGCATTTGTATGCCCAAGAAGGCGCCATCATGTGCGGGGTTTGCGGGACGCGCTTGTCCCAAGGGCTTGCAATGCTATGATGTGCTCCACGATGGGTGCGATCCTCAAAATGGGGGCGCGGATTGTATCGGCGTGTGTCTATGAGACGTTCGCGTGCGTGCAGCCTGCACTGCACTCGATTCTTGGAACATGGGAGCAACTCTTTTTTCCCCTTCGCATCATGGATCTGGGGGCTTATCGCTGAATTGTCATGGAGTGGCATTCTCCGTTCTCTTACACAAACTTTGATATTGTTGACTCTGGCGGGCCATGTACATACCTAGGTAGCACTTTAATTAGAAACATGTTGTATGTAAGCCGGCATGGACATGCCACCTCGCATCGATAGCTCGCAGCCTCGACGTCCACCCAGAAGTCGCTCCGTGAGTTGTAACAACACGAAGCGTGCATAATTTGTTTGCAGGGCGTTTCTGTCAGCCCGCATAAAGTGCAACATGGTTACATGATACCACCACCTTCCTCGTTTCTGTTGTATACGACAGTGACTGAACGAAACAGCAAGTGATATCGGCACCGTTTGGCATATATGACCCAAGGAACTACATACTCTATCTGCTCCTCGCGGGTATGAAACGCGCGACGCGCATAACTCGCTCACGCACTGGACCTTCTAAGGATGAGCAAGCCCCATATGTATAATCACACGGTTCTTGGTCATGGTAGTGTCGTGGTGTTCTTGGCGGTCAATGTCCCCAATTTGAAACAATATGCCGAGAGGTATAATTCCTCCCATGTTGGCGTTGCGGCGTAGAAATTTGTCATGTCCAGGCAAAGACTGGCTGCACTCTGCAATCGGGGTCACTTGACGTGCGCACGACGGTCGGTTTGTGTGTGCAGAGATCTCAATCAAGCCTCGTGCGATGCTCTCAAAGATCTTTTACTAGAAAGGTCTTCTACTAGCATGTTATGCATGCCATGATATTTGTCTGGAAATGTGGAGGACATTATGATTGTCCCAGTACGGTGAGAAATAAAGGCAGCAGGGAAGAAAAGCATGCGTCTATACAACATGCGCGCTCGCTCGCGATAGAGAATCTAAAAATATATACATCTCACACCAATAACTCCACCGTCTTGAGCATACATTTGCAGAACGGTCCTTGCCCCTCATGACGAGCGGTACAGCAGCTCCGTCCTCTTCTCCAAGACCCGATCCCAAAGTCTATGCCAGTCCGTTCCCGGAACGTGGAACAGGATCCCCAGCTCCTGGCTTGTCCACCAGCTTGCTCTGTCCATGTTACCGGACCCCAGAACGAGATATTCGTTGTCCACCATGGTCATCTTGAAGTGGCTGAAGACCGGTTCGTCTGCCAAGCCGGACCTATGCGCCCAGGGCTTGTAATACAGGATGTCGAGCCTGCCCGGGCGCACAGGCTGGGCCTCAAGATCCTGCAGTGGGTCGCTCTGCTGCTGCATCTGCTTCTGATGCAGCTTCTGATACTTGGTGATGAACTTCTTCAAGCACCACGATGTGGTTGTCCCAGCAGTAACGATTTGCTCAATGATCATCATGCCCTTGCTAGTCCTGATTTGCACATTCACCCCCCGTGCGAGGGCTTCCAAAAGGACTTCCATGACGGGCCAAGACGTGACATTGGGTGTTGTAATGGTGATGTCGTGGCGAGCGTTGGCAATAAGCGTCAGCAGGGCGGCGTTCAGCGGCGTCATGGGCGGACGCGCGTGTGAGAAAAACGGAAAAAAGCTGAACCTCGGATTTCTGTGGTGTGGTGACGGCAGCAGGATCGTGGGAACAAGCGCGTCACCCCTGCTCAGATTACGTGACTGAGCTGCTGATGTCTCGTCCACGGGCAAGAAGCCGTCCGCCTCGCCAGTGTCCGCAGTATCATGAACGTGGCCTCCTTGCGTATAACCAGCATGGTTCTCTCCAGGGATCGTACTACTCGTTTCTGAATAGCTCGCTGAGCCGGCTTCCCACACATTCCTGTGAAAGGCTGCCAAGGACGACACTATGTCTCCCTGTACCTCGACGCAACCCTCAAACCACTCCTCCCAGCTGACGTTGCAGCTCGGTATGAAGGCTCTCTTCCCATCCACGATGACATATTTTGGATGCATCACACTCAGGGGCGTGAAGAAGAGACTCTTAACGGTCAGTTGGATGCCGCCGCTGGCCAGCGTCTCTTCGTCAGGAAGGCCAAGCTTGGCCCATCGTGATGGCGGGTAGGCTTCGCCCTTGGTAGACCAAGTGTGGAACAGCTTCTGGAGTAGTCCACTCGACGAGAAGCCAATGCTGACTTTGAGGGCCGGCCGTGTCGCGCCGGCAGAGCGCCTCTGAGCTGCCAATTGTGTTAGGCCGTTGCTGATGGCTTCGAGGGACGGCGACGTGGCCCAGTAGCATGTGACAAAGTGAATGGACGTCCTGGCATCGAGCATGGCAGGAATAATGCCTCGCCGGAAGATGCTCAGCCCGGTGCCGACGAGCAATGTCTGGGGCGAGCTTGTCGTGATGAGAGACTCAGGGTCGTCGGCGTAGTAATTGGGGAAATCCTGCTGCTGCTCCGCCTGGTGCGACTGGAGAAGCTCTTTCCACGGCTTCACAAACGCGGCGGGGAAGGCGGGGGATGTTGCCATCATGAGAACCGGCACAGGCTGCCTTTGAATCTGCCCTTTGTGGCTTTTCTCCTCGGCCAAGATGTGCCAACGTCGAGACGGTTTTGCAGCCGGCTCATTAACGTCGAGTCAACCAGAATACAAGGATCAGATTACCGAGGCCAAGATGTCAGCGAAGACACTGCTCGTGGATCTCGACCTACAGTGAGAGATAGGAGCTGATGGGACATCAATATGGATCCTCGCGAAGACACAATATGTATACTATGACGACACAGCGGCAGCAGTACCACAAGTTGGCAACAATCGGCTTGCGTCTTGGTGTTGTCAGGAGTTTTTAATTACATACGTACCGTCCGAAACTCAGGTGTAGCCTGTACGTACCTTGTAGCCTTGCCTTGATAGGTACATAAGGTACCTCGTAGGTACCTCTCCGTGCAACGCCAAAGACTCCACTTTTCAGTTCCTGGGTCCTGAAGGCTGCACCAACCCAGCTCTCAATGCTCATCAACGACCTACACAGGTACACAATGGTTCTTCATTGTATGTCTAATAGCTAGAAATAGGACGAACTGGATGAACGACATGGACGGCATGAACCCGATGACCTCGGTGAACTCAGCGGACACGATGGACTCGATGGCAAGGACCCGCTCGACTGAAGCTCGTCATCTTGGAATTCGATAAACTCGACGGCATCGAGGCATCGAGGCATCCACAGCCAGAGGATCCCGGCATGCGAGAACATACGAGGCTGGCGTCTGCCTCGCTGATGGCCGTCGCCTTGGTTCAAGCTGCGTCGACTGAAATGATGAAGTCGCGGATGGAAGCCCGCAACCTCCTTCTACAGGATGTCCGTGGTTGTCGTGGAGTTTCGCGTGGGCCTGCCCTGCGCGACCGCAAACTTGGCAGGTGCTAGACATTCGGATGCCTTCATGTCTAAGAAACTCTGATGTCATGATGCTAGTTTCCATCTCCCCCTTGTCATATTGCGCCTTGTCATGGGTGCTAAATCGGAGTATTCACGTCACAACCGTCAGCGTTTTTTATACAACCCATATCCTACATTGGTTATACAAGATATTCTGATATCAGACCTCGAGCTTGGCCTCAATTTGGGTGGCTAGGCCGCTGGAAGACGACATGGAGCTGCCGAAGGCGCTGCCAACTCTCAAAGACGAAGATGCTGGACCCTCTGCTGGACCTTCTTCTGGTCCCTCTGCTGAGTCTTCCGCTGATGTCTCTGCTGAGCCTTCTTCTGATCCTTCTGCTGAGCCTCCCTCTGATCCTTCTGCTGCCGGCGATTCTCGAAAGAAACCATTCTACTCCAAACGCTCCCACACAAAATCTCGTACGGGTTGTCAGAACTGCAAGTCTCGCAAAGTCAAATGTGATGAGGAGCTACCATCTTGCCAGACATGTCTTTCGCGAAAGGATTTCTGCGTGTACATCACTCCCTTTCAAAGCATGCCAATACGACTGGAAACGTCTTCATCGGCTTCCAGCCGGTCACTCACGTTACCCACGCCACTCGAATCGCGGGGATCGCCGACCTCGCGCAAAGAGTCATCGCATTCTCTGTCCGACGAGGCCAAGTCGGACCAGTCCCACTCCGGTTCGGTCAGCTCAAGACGCTCGCACCCAAAATCCCGTATGGGTTGTCAAAACTGCAAGAGCCGCAAAGTCAAATGTGACGAGGAACGTCCGTCGTGCCGGCTATGTCTCTTGCGAAAGGAAGACTGCGTCTATATCGCCCCCTCCTCGAAGAAGTTGTTACGATGGCAGACGTCTTCGGTGCCAACCAGACGAGCACGCGATTTGCGAAGATCGCGAACCTCACGTACAGATTCATTGTATTCTTACTCCGATGGAACCATGTCGGACCAGTCATCCCTCGTTCCAGTCGCTGCTGTGCGCGAGCCAGTGGCTACACTGCCTGGCTGTGATCCAATCGACATGAAGATCATCTGGCACTTCATGACCCACACATGCTCGTCATTCTCCTCGGAGGGCGACTCGCAAAAAGTCATGCGAGTACATGTCATGAAGCATGCCCTTGATGTCCGATTTCTCCTGCGGTCTGTGCTAGCTTTGTCGTGTCTTCACGCCAGGACGTGCACAGGCGAGCAGCTAGGCGACGCGGCAAGACACCGTTCGTACCAAACCGAGTCCCTTCAGGAATACCGGATGGCCATCGAAGCTGCAGAGCCGAGAACTTTTGGCGCGCTGATGGCAAACTCTCTGCTTGTGACAGTTATGTCATCCGAATCTTTTCGCGATCCTGCTGCGCCGGATCTTTATATTCTTCAATGGATGCTCGTCTGGCGTGGCATTGGCGTCATCTTTGGTCGAAATCACCGGAGTTCTCTATCTGGCACGGGCTTGACGCAGCTCTTCCACCGGCCGTCCATGAACCTCGACGAGGGAGTCAAATTCGTACCCCATTATCTGACCTTCATGATTATGACGATTCGGCCACATGATGCTGATTATCCGTACGTAGCTACATATCTGTATGGGTTAATGTACCTCGGTTCTTTGTATCAACATCTGGAGCAAGATGGTCTCAACTCCGTCATGAAACTACGCATCATCACATGGTTTACCTTCCTCCCCTCCAGCATGATTGGGCTATTCCGTGAAAAACGAGAGCGTGCCCTGGTCATACTAGCTCACTATTCAGTATTCCTCAAGATCGCGGTTAGTAACTGGTGGCTTGCCGGCGTTGGACACCGATCCCTTCGTGACATATGCAACCATCTCAGCCCGGGCTGGAGTCAAGAACTCAGAATTCCTCTACGCGCATTGAGCGTGGACGACCCTTTTGAATTGACGAGGCTCATTCTCGACAACCCCTATTGGGAGCCAGATTATTCGTCTTGGTCCCTATTTGTATCGCCGGAGGAGGCAGAGGAGCGAGAACGAGAGATGAGGCAGCTTGGTCTGGTGGATGATGAGGGCAGGCGTATCCAAATTTCGCCAGAGGCAGGGACCGTTGTGCTCGCTGAGCCGGGCGTTCCGGGGGAAGAGCCAGTGTGGAATAAGGATAGATGATGCCATACGAAGCGCCATTGCAAGAGTCGTAGCGAATTCATCTACTCTTGTTGGGTAGTTGCATTACTTAGCGTTCCTTTAGGATAGTTAAAAAGATACATACAAGACAGTGTGTGTGAGTCTTGACGTCTGTTAAATATGCGCGTTACAGTTGGTAGATATATACGAATCTCAGCGCAACCAGTTCCTTTACCCTTGCCTCAAAAGCAGTAACCTATCAATCTACACATCACATCACATCACATCACAAAGTGGCACAGTTGGGGCACTCTAATCATCTAAGTTCGTACTAGCCAGTCAGCTTTTACAGTCCTTGGGTACATGTACGCAGCAAACGAGTTGTCTGTGCCGCATCTGCGAAAAGTACCTAGCAACGGGGAGCCAACGGGGGATCGTGAAGGTGTTTAGGGAAGCGGGCGGACATGACGTGAATGGTATGGCATGTACGCGTGGCGTCAAGTCACGGCTGAAGACGTACGACAGTCTTGCTTTTCAGGCCTTATATTGGAGCAAGGAAAGGGCTCCAAAGCCGCAGCGACAGAAAGTATAACTTGAAGAGGCAGTTTTATCATTGGTACACAGCCTACAAAAGAGACTAAATCGATGGAGCTCAAGAGGAAATCTCCCAAGGCTCCTGTTTTTCTGTTCTATACACAGACTCCTTTCTCCCTTCGCTTGCCCTTACCGTCCCCACGTGAATTATGTAAATCGCTTAGACAGCTTAGTTCTTTTCCAAGTCCGCAAGGATCTTGGCACCCTTCTCCTTGGCGGAGGCAAGGTCACCAACCATGTAGAAAGCACCCTCGGGAAGGCTGTCGCCCTCACCGTTCAGGATGGCCTTGAACGAGGCAATGGTGTCCTTGAGATCGACCAGCTTACCCTCGATGCCAGTGAAGACCTGGGCAACAGTGAAAGGCTGGCTCAGGAAACGCTGAATCTTACGGGCACGCTCGACAGTAAGCTTGTCAGCCTCAGACAACTCATCCATACCCAGAATGGCAATGATATCTTGCAGAGACTTGTACTCCTGGAGAATTTGCTGAACACGGAGGGCGGTGCTGTAGTGCTCCTCGCCGATGATACGGGGGTCGAGGATACGAGAGGTAGAGTCGAGAGGATCGACAGCAGGGTAGATACCCAACTCGGAAATACCACGGGACAAGACGGTGGTGGCGTCCAAATGGGCAAAGGTGGTGGCAGGGGCGGGATCGGTCAAATCGTCAGCAGGGACATAGACGGCCTGGACTGAAGTAATGGATCCCTTCTTGGTCGTGGTAATACGCTCCTGCATACCACCCATGTCGACGGCAAGAGTGGGCTGGTAACCGACAGCAGAGGGAATACGACCCAGCAGGGCAGACACCTCAGAACCGGCTTGTGTGAATCGGAAAATGTTGTCGATGAAGAGCAACACTACAACGCTGTTAGTGTCCGCCGAGCATTCATGATGCTACCATGACAGAGCGCGGGGGCAACTTACCATCCTGGCCTTCCTGGTCACGGAAGTATTCGGCAACGGTCAATCCAGTCAGAGCAACACGGGCACGGGCACCGGGGGGCTCGTTCATCTGACCGAATACCAAGGCGACCTTGGATTCGCCATCAAGCTGAATGACCGAGGTCTCCTGCATTTCGTGGTACAGATCGTTACCCTCACGGGTACGCTCGCCGACACCGGTAAAGACTGAGTAACCACCGTGGGCCTTGGCGATGTTGTTGATGAGCTCCTGAATGAACACGGTCTTGCCGACACCAGCACCACCAAAGAGACCAATCTTTCCACCACGAGCGTAAGGGGCGAGCAAATCGACGACCTTGATACCAGTGACCAGAATCTCGGCAGAAGTAGACTGGTCAACGAAGGAGGGGGGCTCGGCGTGAATGGGCAAAAACTTGTCAGTCTTGATAGGACCACGCTCATCGATGGGGTCTCCAGTGACGTTCATGATACGGCCAAGAGTGGCGGGGCCGACGGGAATGGTGATAGGGGCACCCGTGTCGATAGCCTTGGCGCCTCGGACCAGACCCTCAGTACCTAAATGATAGGCAAGTTAGGTATGTTTGTCTTTCGTGCTAAGTTTTCAGTCAGAGTGGCCTACCATCCATGGCAATGCATCGAACAACGTTCTCTCCAAGATGTTGCTATAATCATTGTCAGCTCCAGCACTCAGTATAGGTGGATGTCTTGCTTAGAACGTACGGAAACTTCGAGGACGAGCTTGGCGCCATTGTTGTCGGTCTCCAACGAGTTCAAAATGGCCGGCAGCTTGGCGTTTTCGAATTTGACTAAAAGAAAGTGTCAACATCAAGCGCATCGCGTCGTCACAGGCCTATGAAGCCATGTGAAAAAAGGTTTTCGAACGTACCATCGACGACGGCACCGATGACCTGAGGGTTTGTTAGCATTGTAAAGCCTGACTATTCGGCGGAACGGGTTCCTTACCTGATGAATCTTGCCAACGCCAGCGCCTGCGGTGCTGGCGAACCGGCTGTTCAGGGGCAGTCTGAGAGCGGCAGGCTTGATGGCACGTCGCGAGGCGGCGGCCGAGAATGATGGGCGAGCCGCCCGGGCGAAGGAGGAAATGCCGCTGCGGACACGGGTCAGTCCTCAATTGACATGATTGACCTCAATTGACGCGCCAGGGGCGCGATGAGCACCAAGACAACATGTCCCAGCAGTCAAGACTTACCTCTTGAACATCTTGGCAGATGACAGAGAGCGATCAGACGTGGGAGTGGAGTGAGGTTAGGATGGAACTGGGGAGAATTTGCAGAGTGAGCAGATTTGGTCGGGAGCGGACAACATTCGTCGGTTAGAGCTTTCTCTTGTGTCACGTGACGTGTTAGCCTGAAATTGCGCGCCTTCAACAAGTCGCTCTCCACTCAGCCAGGCACCTACGGATCGGGATGATGCGTTTTCCGCCCCATCAGCGCTGCAAAACAACAGCATTCGGAGTCATCAAGGTTGAAAATTGCACAAGCTCAGTGCGCTCGCCGCCGTTACTCGTCTCCAAAGGTCTCCAAAGGTCTCCAAAGGGTCATCGGGCAATTATGGTATAATCGTTGACAGCCACAAACCTCACAAGTCGCAACGCTTTAGGTGGGCCGTCGGTCGCGCTGGCCAATGAGGTACAAGGGGGTTCTGGCCTAGCAATCTGTTTATACCTGAGGCTCCCAAGTATTCCTCCTTTTTTAAAGACGGTCAGGACTCAGGACTCAGGTTAGTCAAAGCAGCCGACATCCATTCATTTGAGTCTCGAAACTTTACGTGCCAGACTGAAATTGACGTACATAGTTTATTAGGTCTAGCCATTGAAGCTGAATTTTAGGGCCTTCGTCAGGGAAATCTACATGTATCTAGTGCACTGTACTCGCGAAAGTGGTCTCTTTGAAGTCGTGGCAGAATGTCTAGAATTCGGTCGTGCCGCTTCCGGGTAGGGAGGCTTGGAGCAACGGACGAAGGCAAAGCATGAATTTTGTAAGCATCCTTCCCAACAAGTCACAACATTGAAAAGCGGCTTCAATGCAGGCGGAGGGATGAGCAATGCATGTCTGGCGTCACGCGTGGAACATCATTTACTTCCAGGTCAGCGCTCTAATAAGCTGCCTTCAGAGCCAGATCGACAACGAGCCAACGTCCTCCCAAGTACATGAACATGTACTCCGCACTTTCGTCATTTTGCATTCTTCTAAGTCCAGCAACGCATGCATTCTCGTGGCTGTATGTTTCTCCGTTAGGACTTGATGCAGACAATTTGCACGTAAACCACGTGTGACTTATTAGTGCAACCAAGACTTGCTCGGAACTTGGAAGTGGGCACATTGTTCTAGTTGCCCAGGGCCGTCGTATCAATCAACGCTGAATGGTTGGAGTGAACATAGATGAATGGGTTCGAGAGCGAATGAAGAGTCAACAGTCAGTGACCAACTTGTTTGAAGTAGTACGCTAACGGCTTTACTGCAATAGGTATGTACATAGCAAAGTGTGTGTACATAAGACATACCTATCGTATCATCCACTCATCAACGCACGGCCATACGCAAATGCACAACGCGAGACTTATCAGAACGCGACTTAGAGAAGCCCGCCTAGGTCGTCTTAACCGTGTAAAGAAATAAAGCGCGATGGCCATGTCGCTGTTGATGGCCGATCTGCCCTCGAACGTCGATGCTGTGGCATGCTTGTGACGAGTGCTTGAGGGCTACTTCTGTCGAAAGTGGCATACATACGGAATGCGACCGCGCGCGACTCGATGCAGGGATTTGAAGAGGAGGTGATAGACGCCAGAGGCCGTGAGAGAAGGCGCAGAGAGATGAGCCAGCGTGATAATACAGTCCGTCTCTCGACACCCTGCTGTGCCATGCCGGCCTATCAATCCATGGGATGGAGCCCATAGCCGAAAAACTCACGGTTCCTACAGCATTGCTCTATTTGCCATTTCTCGTCCTAAGTTACAATTACCCGTGGACGTGAAAAGCAGAGCGCAGTTGACCAGTTTGTTTGCAAAGCAAGCGAGGCCAAGGAGCATGTAGCAAGGAAACTTCGGCACCTCTCCAGCTAAGGATCGTGGGGGATCACAAGCAAGAACGCAACAAAGAAACGCAAAAAAATCTTAGTGACAGAGCATCTACATCTGGCCGCCCTTTTTGCTCGGGCACGTCGACTGTTGCTCTTGGTGATCGGGGCTCTCGCATCTGGTCATGTCGAGTCAGACCTGAGGCGGCATACCTAGTACGGCAATAGCAAATGGTGGTGCAGATTCTACCGTTTTCCGTATGTGCAGAAAAAAATGAACGCCATCATTTGTTCCTGTCGCGGGGAGTCGAGGCGATCCGTTGGCGTTCGGTCAGGAAGCCGAACCAGGGGTCCATTTCCTTGCTTTGTCTCGTAGCCTTACCTGCTCGAGGAGTGGAGGGCATATTTCTCGGAACCCGTCCGCGCTCCTCTCGATTTTCGAGTCTCGAGTGAGCTGCACCGCGACTACCTTTGGTCGGCGGTTTGGTGTACTGCCAAATAGTTGACGCATCAGGGGACCTATGTAGGCATGACAATTCCTCTGCAGATGGGGCAAGTCAGTCGTGAGCGTGCGTACGACCCGAAAGCGACTCAGGCGTCATGTTGCGATCGCTGTCTTCATGTCGAAGGGCTTGGGAATGTCCTTCAGTTTTCCGTGCGTTGTCCCGCGTCCATCGTCGCTTGTTATTGGTTTCCGTGCAATGGGGGGACCAAAAGTATATCATTGAGAGACCGCGTCATTTGCCAACAAATGATTCGCGCGTTTATCACTGCTCCTCGGATCAATGTAGGCACGACCTATCCTCCAGACAGGAAGCGGCCAATATCAACGACAAAACATTAGCGGGCGAGTCTTGTCGGTCCTTCAGGTTTCATGCAGCGTCGAGATGTCTCCCCAAAGACGTGGTTGGAGGGGAACGTTCACGTAGCACAGCTGATGTAATCCTGCGACCCATCTCAACTTCAACGGAGCACAGAGAGGGTTGGAACAACTTCGACCTCGAAATTTTACTTTCCCCATTCTTTTGATTTTCTTGATCTTCGAGTCACTGATCCTTATCCCCTTCTCGAGCGAAACGTGTCCTGTTACGCGTCTGCCCCGCGGTACCAAGGCGATCAACCGACCTCGCGAAGTTTTGGCGGTACCGAGTTACGCGAACACGTCATCCCATCCATCGAATAGTGTCAGGCCGGCTTCAGCAGATGTTCGATATGAAGAATGTCGAGAAAGCCAGCAGACCAGAATTCCCTCCCGCGGAAGAGCTAAAGCTTGTTCCACGCCGACGTGGCCACTGTGAGCAAGTGCCTCCTTTTCAGTTCGGCGCTCACTTCACCTTCGCGGAGATGATGCAGTCGTTGCTGGATTTATTCGACGAAATTGAAGAAGAGTCGCGGGAAGGTTTCGAAGACCTCGGACAGAGGCTTGACAGATTGGGCCTCAAGATCAGCACACTGTGAGAGATGCCTCAATCTTTCCTTTTTGCGACCGGTGGTGGGAGCTAAATGTGCCTCTAGCAACATGAACTTCTCGGCAAGATTGAATAATAGCAAAGTGATTCACGAACATGTGCGATTGACGCCCCTCCACAGCGTCTTGACTGGGGAATTACTCCCCAATTGTCCTTCGACTCTGAGAGAGCTCCATGCGTTGTCCGGTGAGTATAGCTCGGTTTAGAGCCTTCGAGGAAGACAGTTTTCGGGTGACTAACCGGGACTTGTGGGCAGTACACGAAGTTGAGGCTCTCCTGGTCGAGCTGGGCGAGGTCGTCGTGCGGGGTCCAGTAGGTGGCAAAAGGAGGCAGTTTGAGACCGCCTTCGGTGTGATGTCACGCGTGGTGCAAACAAGACGTCAGCCATAGGTATTAGGCTCTGTGAGAAGGATGCTGCTACTTTCAAGTATGTGAGCTGGATGCATAGTTAGTGAAGCGGAATTTAGTCATGCCATTTATGCAAGAAAGAGGCGTAAAGCGAGGCTTTACAAACATGTTGGTTATGTCGATTTGACGTGCACGGGGGCAGGCGAATGAAGCTCTCTCAACAACTACTCCGTAGTGCAGACCAACTTATAGATAAGGACAGGACAGAACAAAAGCAGAAAGGCTGCTGCAATGGCCATGGCGAGTCATCAGGTGGTTGAGGTATTGTACCTATGCAACAACATGTCAGGTCGATCGAGCACTCAACTTTCGCACGTGATCCTGAGTCCTGCTGCGGGAGCTGAGTCATCAACTTCCCGAAACCTTTCGCGGGATTCAACGGGAGACCCCCCCCAATATGACGGATTCCGAACCCGAAAACGCCTTCGAACCTCGTCGTCTTCTCCATCTCTACTACTGTCCACACGCCGATAAGCCTGCCAATTGACATCTCTCCACCTCGAATTCGCGAAAACTGCCAATATGCTGCGCACTCCGGCCTCAAGTCTGCTGCGCAAGAGCCTGGTGCGCAGTGCCCCCGCGGCTGCCTCCCGAGCGTCGTCCACCGCAATTTCGAACCCTACCCTCAAGAACATTGAGAAGCGATGGGAGGGCATGCCCCTCCAGGAGCAGGCCGATCTCTGGATGTCTCTGCGGGATCGCATGAAGGGCAGCTGGACTGATTTGACCCTGCAAGAGAAGAAGGCCGGTAGGTTCTACTGATTCCGTGATTGATCGGAGGCGATTTTCGCGCAACCACCCCTCGATATAGCCGGACCCGTCATATACCACGAGACTTCTCTACCTTCGACGCATGAGACAACCGCAATATCGCATCGCCTTGTCTCTAGCAAAGCCTCGTGTCTCGGCATACCCATCGTCTACCCTCCAGGAAATTATCTGCTTCGTTGAATGGCTTTGACTTCGGCACCAAGAAGGCGTCATGCGAGAACACATTGAACTAACGTGGACTTCTTCAACTAGCATACTACATCGCCTTTGGTCCTCACGGTCCTCGTACTGTCGACCCCCCTGGCAGCGGCGCCCGCGTGGCCTGGGGCGTTGCCATCGGCCTTGGTGTCAGTCTCTCCATCTTCGCCATCATCCGATCCTTTGCCAGACCCGCACCCATCACCATGAACAAGGAATGGCAGGAGGCTTCCAACGAACGTCTTATCGTAAGTGCTGCGCGGAACAGAAAACCAACCATCAAACTGCAATTTTATTTTATCGGATAATATGGTGGTCTAACTCTTTTCTTTTTCCTACAGGCACAAAAAGCCGATCCTATTACTGGTATCTCCTCGGAGGGCTACAAGGGCAAGGGTATGGTCCAGTCTGCTCCCAAGGGCAACTAAAAACACTCTCTATAATTATACTCGGAACTTTTTCTTTTGTGTTTTGAAAAAGTGTGGGTGAATTCATGATGTATAATTTGTCCTAGTGCATCGTGAGTCGGGAATGTAAGGTTAGCATGACGGAGGAGAGGGGTAGAGGGAAGAACTTATCAAGGGCATACACACTGTACGAGTTCATCGACAAGTTTTCGTAATCTTGCTGCGCGTGCCATTGCGACGTCGGAAACCCAGCTTTTAAAGTAGAGCGCATTATATCATGAATTATTGAAGTGGTATATAATTACGTATACATGCAGTTTTGCATACGTACGTCGAACAAGGCTCCCATGGCATTTATGTTCAGCAAAGCCGACGCACAGATTTATGCCAAGAATAGTCACCTTGGCTTCATTCAAGCGTCGTCTTTAGCAGCTGTTCTTAGCGCTCTTGCTGGTAGCCGTTCTCATCCCCCGCTCTCACCGGCCTCCCGCAGAACTCCAAAACTAGCTTGAGGCGTTGACAACGAACGATCTATCGCCTCGTCCTGCATTCGCCGGTCGACCTCAAATCGACCCTCCCTTCCCCAATATAGAGGCTTTTCCGACCCCTTGACACAGGCTTCGTGAATGAGTACATAAGGCAAAGGTGCGTCAAAGATCGGCTCAGCCAGGACACGTTCCATTTCCATCTTCAGAGCTCGTGCTCCGGTTCCAGAAGTAGCTGCCCTCTCCGCTATGGCATGCAAGGCCTTTTCAGTGAAGAAGAGTCGCGAGGGGTACGTTTCAAAGAGAGCTGTGTACTGAGCCACGAGACAGTTTCGAGGCTGCGTAAGAACCTTCAATAGGTCCTCAGAAGATAGGGGGTTGAGTGCACAGATATTATGCAAACGACCTATCAGTTCAGGAATGAAGCCAAATGTTTGGAGGTCCGCGGGCGTCGCTAGGTCTAGGGCAGTAAAGGAAGAAATGGGCATCGCATCGTGATGTGCAACGTGGGAGAATAGGCTCGGGGGGAGAACCTGCTTGTCTCCTGCCAGTGATGATCTGCCTCTCAATTCGCCACCAAATCCCATGGATGGCTTGGCTACTCGCCGCAATACTGCCTTGTCAAGGCCGACAAACGCACCACAAAATACGAACAATATGTTGCTCGTGTCAATAGTATACTGATCAACTTTACCTCCGGGTGGAGCTGATTGGGGAGTAGAAGAACCCGAGCCAGCAGAGTTGTAATTCGTGGTGATCGGAGGACTTGCGCGCGATGAATGATTTTCTTTGACACTAATAGTGACCTTGGTGCCCTCGACTAGCTTGAGTAGAGCCTGCTGCACGCCTTCTCCCCCAACATCTCGACCGGTAGGGGATTCCCTTCTGGCAAGTTTGTCAAACTCGTCCAAGACGACAATGCCATACTCCGTAGCTTTGACGTCATAATTGGATTCGATGAGAAGCCGCTCAATACAACTTTCGACATCTTGCCCAATGTAGCCAGCCTGGGTCAGAGAATTACAATCGCATATTGTGAAGGGAACATTAATTTGTTTGCTGAGGGTTCTACCACAAGTCAGCCACGATCATTAAAACGAGATACGATGGCACGGTCGCACTCTAATATATACGTCTTTCCAACCCCAGTTGGACCGATTAAGAGCAGATTGCTTTTGTCGATTTTGACATGATCAGGTTCTGAAGGATCCTCGGGGATATCCTGATGATCGAAAGCAACATCCTCAAATTTGATCGCTCCGTGCATCGGACGAACTGAGCCGTGTCGCTCAGAGATACCATCTAGACAAAAGAAGACAGCGAGTCAGCTCACAAGGCGCTCCATGCAGTATGATGTAAAGTGAAAGGAGACAAGGCCAACCTTCCACAGGATCAAGTTCCTTTCTTTTCTGATACCGTTCCCTGTCGCGGGAAAACCGTTGACGCAACACTTTATCCTGCCGGTTTCGTTGCTCAAGCTCGTGTTGATGCCATCTTCGGAGTTTCTGATAATGGTTGAACAGTGTTGAACAAATGGTTCTCTTTGCTCTTTCTTGGCCAACAACATACTCATCGACTCGCCTCTTCAAATCTCTCGGATAGAATTGAGGAACGCCAAACTTGGCTTTGTTGAACATAGGCCCACGCCCAGATTCAATGGTAGGATCATAACTCCCTGTGAAGCCTGATTGAAGGTCTGCAGATCTATTGGAGGCATCTCGAGGGACCGTCGTCGACAGTCGCCGACCATGATGCCGGGTGTACGGGCTCCAGAATTGCTGCGGCTGGATTCTAGTCACTTGCATACAGCAAACCAGTGTCTTTGAGGACACAGGCATCCTGAGCGGCGACAACATTACGCATCGCTCATTGTTTCATTCGTCGCGTACTGAGGAGTGGAAACGGCGGGGTGGATAGGTAATGTCACTGCTGTGGCCTGCTTGAGAAGCTGTCCGCTCAGTCTAGCCAAACATAGCGGGAGATCTGCAGTATGATTTGGAGAACGAAGAAAGTCCCGTGAGAATCGCCTGAGCACCAGTGAGCAGAGGTACAGAGGGCGTATGAGGGTGCCCAAAGTAGGATCGATTGCAGCCGCAGTGTCTCCCTTTGCATGACTGAGGCTGTTTCGTCATGTGCTGATACGACTTGCGCAAAGCAGTTTAGCAAGGCTGGTGGCTGTCCGAGAGCCAAACTGGGGTAAGCCTGTTCAAACTTCAACGGCGGGGGAAACGAGGAAGGAACATGATAACATTGGAAGGCAATTAATTACGGGGTCACACTGGTACCACTGGCTCAGCAACAAGCAATCCGCCCGTCACCAGCCGCAGAACGTCGAACCGTCCACAGCAAGGGGTGACGTAACGTCGTTATGAGGTCGGATCTGGACGAGGGCTTGGCTTGCCGCTTGGCAGAGTGGCGTGTACAAAGAGAACAGCTTAAGCCACTCAGTGTTCCTATCAGCGCACACTCAACGCCCTGCGACGTCATTTCCAGCGCCTTTTCCAGCGCTGCTGCGAATCGCGATGAAGCTCCCCGGCCGAGAACAGCACGATATGTAGCTACATGTACCTATCAACAAATGTCGCTCAACACGCCGACCAATGCCACTACTCACACAGAACACCAATGTGTTTTAATATTCACATTGGGCTTGTAATTCTGCCCTTTCTTAGATCTATGACCCCTTCCGCCTTTCTACATCTCAGCTTTCCTTGAACCTCAAAGTGACGCCCGATTACCTCCTTCCAAATTCCAATACCCCGCCCCCCCGAGGACTCCACTGCGACTCACGCCGCCCGAGGCCTGAAGTCGGGAAACGGCGAGACATCGCGACATTTCAAAGGGCGAACAGGGAGAATTAAGGTCCCTAGATAACATGACGGACATAGAAAAGGCGATCGAGGTCTACGGCTTGTCTGGCCTGAAACCACAAGATTTACCCCAGGATGGCACAGGTTGGTGGTAAACTGTCTGCAATGCGACGCCCACGACATCAACCAAACTTACTGAGGTTGTAGGTGTGGTCAAGCTCGACTCTTGGCTGGAGCCTTTCAGTGATGCCCTCAGACGGCGATACACCAAAGCGAAGGAGTGGATCAAGACCATCGATGCCAACGAAGGCGGACTGGAAACCTTCAGTAGAGTAGGCTTATAGAAGTCCTCTGCTCAAGTGGTGAAGCTATTCTAATCGCATAATGATGTAGGGCTTTGAGAAGTTCGGTCTGAATGTGAATGCCGACAACAGTATCACTTACAGGGAGTGGGCGCCAAACGCTACATCGGCCTCCCTTGTCGGTGATTTCAGTACGTCCTTACCGTCACCCACACAAACTCATCAGCCAATCACTGACATATGGCCTAGACAACTGGGATAGGATCACTCACCCCATGAAGAAAAATGAGTTCGGTGTATTCGAGATCATTCTTGCTGCGAGAGATGGACAGCCCGCCATAGGGCACAACTCAAAAATTAAGGTCAGCATCATTGTTTGGTCGCATCGAATGCCACTTACTAATGGGATGTTGTCACGATAGATTTCTCTTCAACTACCCACAGGAGAAGTTGTTGATCGTCTCCCAGCTTGGATCAAGTACGTCACTCAGGATTTGAATGTGTCACCAGCCTACGATGCTCGATTCTGGAACCCAAGCGCGGCAGAAAAATATGTGTTCAAGCACCCAAGTCCTGCGAAGCCCGTGAGCACGCGTATTTATGAGGCTCATGTCGGGATCTCCACCCCGGATCAACGGGTAGCAACCTACAAGGAGTTCACAAAGAATATGTTGCCAAGGATCAAGGATCTGGGCTACAATGTTATACAACTCATGGCCATCATGGAGCACGCCTACTACGCATCATTCGGCTATCAGATCAACAATTTCTTCGCGGCCAGCAGCAGATACGGCCCACCAGAGGATTTAAAGGAACTCGTTGATACTGCTCACAGTCTGGGAATAACGGTGCTCTTGGACGTGGTCCATAGCCATGCTTCTAAAAACGTTCTGGATGGATTGAACGAGTTCGATGGCACAGACCACCAGTACTTCCACGGTGGTAGCAAAGGCCGCCACGATCAGTGGGATAGCAGGATATTCAACTACGGTCATCACGAAGTCCTGCGTTTTCTTCTCAGCAACTTGAGATTTTGGATGGACGAATATCGT
Organism: Claviceps purpurea; assembly: GCA_029405325.1. NCBI lineage: Eukaryota > Fungi > Ascomycota > Sordariomycetes > Hypocreales > Clavicipitaceae > Claviceps > Claviceps purpurea. Next base: position 2,388,490 of record CM055782.1, on the reverse strand, counting down.
TTTGATGGATTCAGATTTGATGGCGTGACCAGCATGCTTTATCTGCATCATGGCGTAGGGGCGTAAGTTATTTATCCCTTTCCCAACGCGTCATTGTTGCCGACTAACACCGCATCAGAGGCTTTTCTGGTGGCTACCATGAATACTTTGGCTCCGATGTTGATGAGGAGGCCGTTATTTATCTCATGGTTGCCAATCAGATGTTGCACTCTCTGTACCCCGAGGCTATTACTATTGCAGAGGATGTATCGGGAATGCCAGCTCTTTGCCTGCCCGTTCCTCTTGGTGGCGTTGGCTTTGACTATCGCCTAGCCATGGCGATACCGGACATGTGGATCAAGACTCTGAAAGAGCTCAAAGATGAGCAGTGGGATATGGGCAATATCTGCTTCACGCTCACAAATCGCAGACATGGCGAAAGAACTATTGCGTACTGCGAAAGCCATGACCAAGCGTACGTTGTCGCCCCTCTTTAGGTGCAGATACGCCATACTAACAAAAGGATAGACTCGTGGGTGATAAAACGCTCATGATGCATCTTTGCGACGCTGAAATGTATACCAATATGTCGATCCTATCTCCAATGACGGCCGTCATTGAGAGAGGCATGTCACTACATAAGATGATTCGACTCTTAACACACGCCCTTGGAGGTGAAGGCTACCTCAACTTTGAGGGCAACGAGTTTGGACACCCAGAATGGCTCGACTTTCCCCGAGAGGGTAATGACAACTCATTCTGGTACGCGCGTCGCCAGCTTAACCTGACAGATGATCCTCTTCTTCGATATCAATACCTCAACAATTTCGACAGAGCGATGAATCAAGCTGAGGCCAAATTCCACTGGTTGAGTGCCCCCCAAGCGTACATCTCTCTCAAGCACGAGGGTGACAAAGTCATCGTGTTTGAGAGAGCAGGACTAGTCTTTGTTTTTAATTTCCATCACTCCTCGAGCTTCAGTGATTATCGCATTGGCGTCGATGTTGCAGGAACATACCGCGCGGTACTGCATACGGATGGCAAGACCGTCGGTGGCTTTGACAGAATAGACGATAATACCCGATTCTTCACGACTCCCATGGAGTGGAATGGGCGAGGGAATTGGACACAGGTATACATACCGTGCCGCACAGCCATGGTAAGCCGCTTCGTGACAAATTGAGTCCACTCACTGAACAAAGACTGACTGCATTTGATACAGGTGCTAGCACTCGAGCAGCCAGGCTCTGAACAGTGATGTCTGCGATGACAAACTTCTGTGATTCTAAATAGAATTCTGGAAGGGATTGACCTGCAATGAGATGAAAACACGTCAGTGGCCACACGTTGGGTTGAGAATTATGTACAAAGCCGGTGATATGATAGGTCATGACTCATGCTAGATAAGTAAGTAAGGCCGGATGATTTGATAGCCGTTGCATGTAGCCTCTTTTGAAAAGTGAAAACTTTTCGCAGTTCACCAATATCCAGTAGTTTGACCTGAATAATAAGGCTGATGAAGGGAACCATGTGGCGCAATGCGAAATGCGAAATCTGGGCCATTTGGAGGAAGGTACCTTTTAGGAGGATGGTCTAAAGTGTGCCCCACTTTTAACGTGTAAAAGCCCCGAAAACGCGTCTGCAGTCGCGTTTGACAATTTCATTCCCAAGGACCTCGACGACACTACAGACTTCACCACAGCCGGACGGAACGAATAAGAGGCGCTTGCAGTAACCAAATCCTCAGCTATATTGTTCCAGTGAGAAGCTAGCCGAACCCACACAGCCCGAAACTCGCATCGCGTTCTCTCTGCTTGTCATGCTGAGCGAGCCGATGCAGCAGCAGCAGTAGAGATCATGTCGAGTCCTCGTCATGCTTGATTGGAAAGATTTGGGTGAAATCCCGGATTCAGAAGACGAGGAGGGATTCGAAAGCCAGCAATCCGGCTGTCAAAAAGCCGAGCCGACCCATTCCATCACCACGAAACCCGATATCGACCAGCATATTTGGGACTTCCCCGACTCCGACAACGAAGGCGACCCTCTCGCCCCTCGACCACCCCCCGTCACAGCCTCTGCTTTTGAATCACGATGTTCGTCACCACTGTCGTCAGTTCCTAGCGAGATAAGCTTCCAAAGCCTTACAGAAGAGGTGGGAGACCTGTGTGACGAGAATACATCCTCGGCTCAACGACCGAACACGCCGGCCCTCGGAAACCCGACTCATATTCCAGACGAGTCCCATAGAGCTCCAGCTGTTAACGATGCAGTCCAATCTGATTCTTTAGCCGTTCCGGGAGATGTTTCCGCCTGTGGTGATCCACAATGGGATTGCGATTCGAACTCTCAAGCACTGCGCGTTGCGGTTCGCTACGAGCGGTCTCTTCGCCCACGAAAGCCCATACAAGAGCACCCCTATTTGCTGGAAAGTGCCCAGTTCAGTAGCACCTGGAAACTGCACGGACTGAGGCCCGTGAAAGTGATCATGGAATCTGAGAGGGCAAACACCAATGCAGTGGCAAATCTCTCCCAGGATAGAGCCTTCGGAGATAATAGCCAAGAATCTGTCCAATTGTCCCATTCATCTTTATCGGACGGAGGGGAGCTCTCAGCTGTTCCTGATGGCTTGGGCACATCATATTCAACACCTTTAGGCCAGTCGCCGCCAGTCTCCCGCATGGTCAACAGCAGCCCCCGCACTTCTGAAGCCGAAACAGAGGATACCAGCATCTTTGATCAGGATTTGCCTACCTTGAATGACTTGCTTAAAAAGCCACCGAGACTTTACAAAGCGAACAGTAGTAAAAAGCATACGATATCTCCAGAGGGCTCATCCGCCAAGAAGCGGAGGAGACGGAACATCATTGACAGCGATCCCATGGACTTAGGTTTACCTCGTGTCACGTCGACTAGCCTCTCTACAGATCTTCCATGCTTGGACAGTCCTTTTCTGCCACCATTACATGCTGGCAGGAAGACAGCCGTGGCAAGTCTGAATCAGAGACCTGGATTATCCAGCGACCATGAAACCCGGGAGCAGCTGAAAATATATGAAATATCCGACGACACTGAATCGAACGCGGAATCGGTTTTGGGGGAGGAGCAGCCTGAACTGTTTGACTCAGCGACGGCTTCAGAGAACGATGAGGAAGTTGTCACGGTTATGAAAAATCGAATACGAGGTGTCCTTCCTGCATCATGGTTGCGACTGGACCAACAGAGTGGACGTGAGAAAGCAGAGAAGACTGTCATAAACGACCATCGATCACGCAGAGCCTCTATGTTGGAGGGAAAACGGGGAGTTGCACGGCTAAGGAGCGCAGCACCTGGTGCCACCGCTATGCCCGATCAGTTTACGTATTCGGATGATGACAGCGATAGCACACCTCTCGCGACTAACGTGGACGATATTGACAACCCAGCCGAATCAGATGCCCATGCAGTGGAGAGCCTCACTCCTTTACACGCCGCTCCTTTACAGGCCATCGACGATTATGATGATGATGAGTCCGCAATTGAGGACAATCGTGTAGAGCTCAACACGTGGACCAGAGAATATAAAAAACGTCAACAAAAGTTGCATGTTACCACGAACAATAAGAAGGCCGATGCAGCCCTCAGAGAACTCCGTACTCCAGCGCGCGAACCGAGGAGGCCGCGACAGACAAAGATTACTGGCCACCTGACCGGCCCGGGATCCAACAATACGGTAAGAAGACCGCCAAAGAAGCGCAAAAAGATTGCCTCCGGAGCTGTCCCTGGGACTAGTTCGCGAAATACCACGTCAAAGCGGGCGCGTCAACGGCCAGTGAAACTCGGTATCTTGGACACAATACCAGCAGACGCACCGCATTTTCTTAAAGTTGCCGCACGAACTGCAAGGCGCCGAACCAGTCAAGGCCGTTCCGGCCCTCGAAACAAAACGATTCAGCTTGCTTCTCGACAAGATCAAATCGATGCGGGATCTGTCCTGAATGAATGGCGATTAGGGCTGATGAAGCAGCGTAGTTCAGTTACCGAGGTGGCGAAACACCTCCGGAAAGAAAGAAAGAGTCGTGCTGCAGTAAAGAAATCCAGGGAAAACCAAGCAAGTCGAGTCGTTGCACCTTCTGCCGCGAAAACCATCGCGCCTCGGAAATTGACGAAGCACGTTAGCGCTGGAGGTTCAGCCAAGTATTTCTCCGGCCACAATCGATCAGAAACATCTCCGGTCAAGCATGTCCGACAGAGAGATGAGCAACAGGGCGCGACTGCGATTGCGCACAGAGTATTGACACGCCCGGCACAACTGGAAACCGTCGAGTCGAATCATCGTACGGCAACGCTTGGATTTTATCGAAAAAAGAAATTTCTCGATAATCTATATCACCATGAAAACTCTACTCCGGCGCTGAACGTCCTCGAAACTGAGCCATTCGCTGCCGCCAAAGCTGTCTCACCTTCATCACTCCCAGTACATTCACTCGCCGGCCCAAGCAGCCACCCCGAACCGGCGACACATGATAAGGTTGTGCCTAGGCGCCGCAAACGAACTTTGCCACGCAAATTAGACCTCAGCGCACCGCAGTATAGTCGCGCCAATGATCCTGTGCCTCATAGATACTCCGTCGAGGAGACACCCGTCAGCAACCCTACTGCTGGCAAGCTGCATGGCTTGGGCCCCTACGGCACACAGTACACTCATCACTTTGAGGTCTTCCCGCTTCGGCCAGGGGCTTTTTTTCACGAGACTACACTTATTGGAGGTGGGCATCTGCAGTCGTGCGCTACTCTGAGACTTCCGGCAGACTGGACAGAATTGCGACCCCATGCGTCGATGACCTTGAATACTCATATCCTCCGATGGGGTTCGTGGAGCGCCCAAGTTTCGTCCGAGTTTGGTGTAGTCCTGGATTTTGTCGCAGACCAGTTAGAAGCAAAAATTGCCGACCCTGACAGGGCCGAGCTCTGCGAGTCGACTCCGATCCAAGCAATGGACTTCTTACTGAGCTACATCAGAGGTTCGGCCAGCTTTGCGGAAGAAGGCCAAAAGCTGTTGTTTGCGTCCCGCGCTCGCGCATGCCTCTTGTCTCTCAACGCCCGCTTCGTCTCTGCTACTCGAACTATTTTCGGATCTGGTGCAAAACGGAATCTGGATATTATTTTGCGTGTGTACGACAGGCTGCTCTTGACGGCCTTGGTGGTGCTCAAGATTTGCCGCCAGGATCCGAGTCTTATGGCTGAATCATTTGCGTGCGAAGAAGTACTCAAAGCCCTCGCAAATGCACACATCTCGGTACTTACGAAGCTTGGATTCGAAAGCCTTCAATCAGTGTATATCAGACTCGGGATTCCGAGCATCAGAGACAGAGGTGTTCGCGATGATACTCCTGCGATTCATTCTTGGGTCATGAACATGAGAGTACTGGAACTGGCTCAGATACGCAGAGGTTCGTTTTGGGATTTGCTGCAGCAGAACATCGGCCTGGAGCGGAAGTCGTCACCCAGTGATGCAAGCGATGCACAGGAGCACGAGAGGATTTGGCAAACCATGTTTATGCTGCTCCCTCTTGTAGAATTCAGCGACTCCGGAGTCCTTTTGGCTGGCAAGCGGCATGAGGCGACATCTGATGGTTGGGCGATTCCTCAAGCATTGATGAAGCAGGTTTTTCAGCTGTACAATGCCAACTCGCATCAGGCCGCTAGTTTCAACAGCTACTGCAGAGCTCTTGTAGGACGGTGTCATTTTCTCGTCCAGGAGTGGGGATGGCGAAAATGCGTCAGTGTGATCGGATTGATCTTTGACTTCTTCGGCACCCATCAGCTTGCCCATCTTCGAAACGAGGAGGTATACAAGTCTCCATCCTTCCTCGAAAACTTAGCTGGCCGGCCTACTTTGGAAATTGAACCCGAAGACCGATGTTTCCATGTCTTCTTGAAGCTGGTAGCGCTCGCTATACAGAAGATGCGGGATGCTGGATGTCCGAAGGACGTCGGCAATCTGGTGGCAAGAACGGTGCCCAATCACAATCGACAACACAACAAAGACGAAAAGGTTCACGAGCGCGATCTTGCAGCACTAAGGAACCACCATGATCTGCTGTGCGTGCTCTTTTGGGCAGCGCCGCCCGAGTATCGTCCGTCTCCGACCCTCATTCAACATCTTGTTGCTCCTGTAACCTCTCACAAAGAAGCGTGCTTGATCAATTTGCGGGCTTGGAACCAAGTCGCTCGATATGTCATTGCGTCGGGCGAAGCCTGGACATCTTGGAAGCCGTTCCACGCGTGGCGAAACACGTTTTTCGACCAAGTCATGCAGCAGTATCACTCAGTGGCCTCTGATGTTGCCCTGCAGTTGGCCGCCCTGGGCAAAGACGCCAGTCACTCTGTAAGCGAAGAAGTGGTGCGCACGACGATTGCTATCAACAAGTCTGCTTTGATGGAGGTTCTCTACGTATCTGCACGTGCTTCTCTCGATGTTGTGAGACATGCGCCCGATTTGGCGTCTGCCACGTTCGCTATGAACCGGGCTCAGTTGCGAACCATCTTCACCCAGTTTTCCATTTCGCCGCCTGACTTGGACTGGGGGATCCTGCGTACATCGCTGTCGACCCTGGAAGTCATGTTGATCAAGATTGACGAATTCAAGGCACAGGAAGAAAGCCAACAGAGCGAGAGTCAACTGCTGAACTCAGCCGTGGCAGACGACGCGCTCTTGGCACTCGATCAGGAGCTATCCCGGAGCTTCTTCAGCATGGCACGATGTGTACTCTCGACTCGTTGCATGGCGACCGAGTCAGCCAGGATGGCTAGAACAGATGATGATGATTGTATGCAGCATATTGTGGTCGTTGCAGCCAGAATCAGCATGAGATTCGTCAACGGTGGCTTGATACGATCATCCGACCTCTTCAACAAGAGCAAATATCAGATGTTCAACGCATTGCCGCATCAGCTGGACTTGCACCATCGAAAATACCTCACATTGTTCATTTCCACGCTGTTGCAATATGATCTTGATAATTTCGACGACGTCGGCTTCAATCTTGCTGAAGCATGGGTTTGCTGCCTCGTGAAGCCTCGGTTGTCTCTGCACTATGAAGTACAGCTTGGCCAGCAACTCCATCGTCATGGCATGGCATTGGTTCCAGGCACAATTGCTGGGCTGTGCACATTACCCGATTACAACATGACGCGGGACTTGTTCGAATACGCAGTCTCGTCCATGCGCAAATCACTACGAGACGCAGGTCCAAGTCTTCATAGAACATTGTCAGCAGAGTACTCCTCAGTCTTGAAGTTAGCCATGGAACAGATGAAGAGCGACCTCAAAACAACGAGCCAGATGCATCAAACACAACACAACGACTTTGTCCTGTTTGTCCAAAACATCATTTCGTTGATCAAGACGCACGCTGTCGATATCTGCGCCGTCGACAGCTACTTTTACCAAATCACCAAGGAGTACTCGCCACCTGTTGAGGATCCCCAGCTGCAAGTAGCCAGCATTGTGTCCTACGGCCTCAAGTTGCAAGACGGCGATGTCCGCAGCAGCCGACCCCTGTTTTATCTGCTCTTCAACAACGCCAAGTTCTCAATTACCAACCAGACCATCGGCGAGCAGATCGGCATGTTGGTGAAAAGCATGGCCAACGCGAACATCAAGAACTTCATCTTGTGCAAAATGCTTCCCGCCATCATCAAAGTGGTCTTCCAGGAGCCTGATGCATTCCCGCTGCTCGATATTTATCTCGAGGCCCTTCAGCGGTGCTTTGCCGGCAAAGTCGTCTCGCAAGAACTCACCCACGAAGACACACCAGCAATATGCATCCTCTACCGTACAATCTGGAAGGGAGTGCAAAGTATCGGGGCCAGGACAGGAAACTTGACACTCCGGCAGCTGTACTTGATGAGGCAGGTTATCGCGTTACAAAACCTTTTCTGGTCCTACATCTACGTGCTGTCCATGTCGAAGCCCACATCACAAAGCTGGACACGCCTCTGGGGCATTCTGGCCAGTCTCTGGGATGTATTCCGTGCGACAGAAGACCACCTCAACAAGAGGAACGCAATGGAAACGGGCTCTCCAGAAGAAGAGCGTGAAACTACCCGGCTCTTTGTACCCGAGCTGGAGGGCTCCGTGCCCAGGTCCGGAGGGGTAAGAGGCGATGAAGCAGATAGATTCGCCGACGCAGACATTGAGACCTTTTCGGAGAACATGATTCAAGACGTGCGCAAGTGCTGGTCTGTTACAGGGACAACCGTTTCAATCAATATAAAGGGGTCGATGAGCATGAGAAGCTGTAACGGGACGGCCGTGGTGGCGGCGCGTTCGGAGCGGGATCTCATGAAGGATGTGTATGATGGGACGAGGGAGTGGTGTTGGTGGTGGCGTAGGGCAAATGGGATGCCGCTGGGGATGAGGCATGATGTGAATGAGATATTTTGATTATTCTGGCGTTTGGAGGGTTGATGTAAAGTTTCATGGTTTACTCCGTAGAAGGTCTTTCCTTCCAAAGCGGGCGTTGGAGAAGGCATTTAGAGCGGGCGTTTATGGGAAGCCGATGAGCCGCGGCGGGTCTCGGTATTTTTAAGGTTGTCTTTCAATTCTGAATCGTCGATTCCAATAATTCCAAGCTCTGGGTCTGGGTGGGTCCCAATCCCTTGACGCCGGACGGTTGTTATACGTCCTCAACGCGCCAAACCGGCCACCACGCGTCTCACCAGGTGACCAGATACCTTCAGTCCTTCCCCCAGTCCACGACTTCGCGCCCGACGTTCGTGAATTGCACCGGTGCTCCTCAGACAGCCCAGATCATTCCCATGATTGCCCGACAGGATGGACTCGCCTTTCTGCCCACCAGACGATGAGCTCCTTGCCCCGTTGTTGACGAGCTTTCCGGGCCGCGAGCACCAGATCCGATCGCTGGCCACCCTCGTACACGTAAGACCATCCTAGGCCTTCTTCCCCATAGCATCTCGAGAGCATGTAGCAAGGTGTGCCATTGCGAAAACCGAATTCACCAACGGGGGTATCTCCCCCGTCCGTACGTCTTCCCGCTTGGTCAACTGGAGGAAGAAGATGATTTTACCGCTGGACAAAGATGCTAACTATGTGTGTTGTGCCTCTCCCCTTTCCGCAGCCCGACGCAGTGCAATGCCGAAATGTTGTGCTTCATGGCACCGAAGCGACGGGCAAGTCGAGCATCACAGAGCATCTCCTCGCGCGGCTGAGCGAGTCAATCGAGACGGCCTCGCGGACGCAGCCGCAGTACGAAGGATCAACATTCCAATACGTCACTGTCAACGCGGCGCAGTGCATCACGAGTCGGCATCTGTTTGAGCGCATCGTGGGCACCGTTGCCCGTCTTCTGGAACAAGAAGGAGGAAGATCGGGGCTCGGCTCTGGTGATGTGGACTCGGTCCCGAGGGCGCGCATACAGAGACGATGCGAGACTCTGGCGCAGTTATCTGTGGCACTGGACACGATGCTGAACAACGTAGCTGTTAGGGATCCTCGATGGAGGTTTGTGCTGGTGTTGGATGCGATTGATAGGCAGAGAGAGGCGCCTCTGACGTTGCTACCAGGACTGGCTCGGTTATCTGAAATGGTATGTGGGTTTCGGTCTTGATTCTTCTTACATTTCACATGGACGATGCGTGTCGAACAAGCGGCATCTGCTAACGTCTTTATCCTACACAGATACCGTGCCTTACGTGCGTCTTCATCGTGACAGCTCCGCCGGCCGGCTTTCTCCGGACGTGCCCCTCGGCACACCTTCACTTCCCGCCATATACAAAGTCCGAATTCGTCCGTATACTCGCCCTCTCACCACCCCCGACGCCGATAGCCCGCCTGACGCAGCAGGAAACACACGACTTATGGACGCGGTTCTGCGCTGCCGTTCATGATGCGTTTGTGCGTTCTGCGGCGCGCACACTGCCGTCTTTCCAACATAGTTGTCGGGCGCTGTGGCCGAGGTTCATCGCCCCGGTGCTGGCTGGGACGCACTCACATAAAGAGTTTCCTAAACTGCTCGTGGCTGTCCGGAGCCGTTTCCAGGATGAGTCGTTGCTCAACCCGAGCATTATTGCCGTGCGGCCTGAAGTGCCCTCCGCCGACGTATCTGGAACTGCCTCCATATCAACACAGAGCCGTACAATCGCCAAGAATGGGTCCATACGCGGCGGCGATACTGCGCCTCTTGCTAAAAATAGCAATATCACAACACCTCCCTCCTTTGCGGCGGCAGATCTAACAACCCTGCTGCCGATCGCCGCGCGCCTTCTCCTTCTAGCTGCCTACCTCGCATCCCACAACGCGACGAAACACGACCTCACGCTCTTCTCCACGCACCATCACGGGCGTAAACGCCGACGAGGCGGCGGCTTCGTTGCCAGCGGCAGAGGGGGCCCTCGGAGTAAGCACCGCAAGATTGCGAGGAAGCTCCTCGGCGCACGAGCCTTTGTCCTGGAGCGCATGATGGCTATTTTTGAGGCCGTGCGTGGGGAATGGGCTCCTGAGGGTGGCAGTGGTGCTATTGGGGCGGGAGGTCTGGATGGCGATTTGGGGATGGCGGTTGCGACGCTCGCGAGTCTGCGGTTGTTGGTCCGGGTTGGGAGCGGGGATGTGATGGATCGGGCGGGCAAGTGGCGTATTAATGTTGGGTGGGAGGCTATTCGGGGGATAGGGAGGAGTATTGGGGTGGAAGTGGAGGAGTGGTTGATTGAGTAAGGGATGTGATAAGAGAGAGGGGGCTGGCGGACTGAGGAGAAGAAAGGTTGTTCAGGTAGAAGAATGGCCCTATGGAGTAGCCCATCCACAAATCGTCACAAAAGCCCCGAAGCTCATCATTGATTACATTGGCCCTCTCTCAACTGTTGAGACGAAAGCAAAGGAACACAGAAACCCCGTCAAAGAGACTGTCTTCCTATGACGGACGAAATGTGGAAACAAAATATTTTCGTAAATTGTACACACGAGAAGTGTGAAGATCGGGCAAGATACGGGGATCACCGGAAACAAAGACCAGAATCGGATAAGAGCGCCAATGTCATGCTCGCCCATTGCTGCGCGTAAATGCAATTTACCCCCTCTCTCCACTATACATGTGAAAGCATAAACATAAGCAGGGTCTGTCTTCCTGAACCCTCCTCGCTGTGTGGGATGAGAGCTGGAAGAGAGATATGCGTGATGTAGTCGGGCATTGAGGATCTGTAGTTTTGCACACGACATAAGGCCTTGCCTGTTCCCTACAATGATGTTGAAACAAGAACAGAAAAGGACAAAAATGTGATAAATTGAACAAGAAAAGCAGTAACGTCAGCACTAATCGAGTGATGTTTTAGGGCTACCCCAGTTGGCCCCAGTGGCTGACTCTTGTAAAGTGACGGCCGGTGACCGGTCTGGCTTCTCATCCAGAGGCAGCAAGGGAGTCCCCGTGCGAGCTTCCGTCATCAGACGAGCTTTCCTGTCCGCCTTGTTGCTCTCGCTCGTCCTGTCGTACATGTATAGTCCGAGAAACGTCAGTGCAATACCCACGGCCTGTACCGGTGTTGTGGGACTGCGGAACCAGAGAATGGCTAGGACAATGACGAAGACTCTCTTGATCAGACTGGCCACCGAGTATGTGACGGGAGACACCATGGACAATAGCACAAATGCTAGCATGTTTTGAGCGAAGTGGAAGACGCCATTGAAGATGAATTCAATGGTGAGACGGCCGTGGTCCATCGCATCCTTCTTGCGACTCAAGTCGAGAGCGCCATCGTGCAGAAAGTCTTTGAGGAGCGTGATGCCTTCGCTCCAGAACCAGATGGGCAGTGTCATGATGAAAGCCATGCCAGACGAGTAGCAGAGCAGATTGAGTTTGTCGAGTTTCTGGGACTGGATGCCTGGGCCCTCTGATTCGGCTTTCGCAGCTTCGTTGAAGATCTTTTTCGAGACAATGTTTTGACTGACAAAGATCAGTGTTGCCAACAGTGCTTGAATGACCCCAATCATCTGTCCGCCATAGCTTGCTTTGCCGGAGCAGGCCAGCATGACTCCGCTGGTCAGAGGGATCAGTGAGTAGTAGGTCGCTCGTGGGTATTGGATGTCGTAGAAAATTCGATAAGCCAGCACGGTGAATAAAGGCGAGAGTCCTTTGATGGTGTGGACGAGCGAGACCGGGATCTTGGACGTCGCTGAAGAACTCAGCAGATGACCGAAAATTTGAAAGGCCGCAAGGGGCAGAGTCGCCGTGATGATGCGTCGAGATGGTAGGCGGATAGGATGTTGTAAGGCGGAGACTTTGTGACGGAGGACGGGGAATAGAGCAGCCAGCCATGCCACGAAGATGCACAGAGACGATACGAAGGCGAATTGGATCAACGTGAGCGTCGCTGGCTTGTCAAAGGCGTTGAGAATGGATTTCGAGGATGTGTTGGTCAGAGCCGAGGATGTGTACCACATTAGACACAGTATCTGGACCGCAAAACATGACATCAGCGAGTGGACGAGTAGGCGGGTATTCGCAGAAGAGAATCGCGCCCACAACAGTGAACCAAAGGCGAACCCCGTGGGACAAGTATAGTGTTTAGTGTTTTGTCACTTACGACGAGCTTCGGAGAGACTGGAGCCCGCAGCGCATCAGCTATCTCATGGGCATTTTGGCTAACGCTGCCTTTCCTCGTGCGGATAGTCCTCAAGGCATCACTCAAGCTCTTCTGTCGACCATGACCGCGAGCGGAGCTGTGAGACGCTGACCACGGCGCAAGCCCTGGCTGTTGGCCATTCACCACAGTGCCATTCTGAACCTTGAACAGAGGCGTCGGCCTTCGGTCTATATACGTCATGTTACTTCCATTGGGCAGGCCATACCCTGAAGAAGGCTTCAGGGGACTCGGCGATCGAGTGGTGCTGCCATTGGCCATCTGCGGCGCGTCGATGTGATCTGGGAACTTTTCCATCGGCACATGCAGCGTGGCAGCTGGATCGTTTCGCAGGGAGGCGGCGCAAGGGTCGAGGGGCGCAATCGCACGCGGAGGGATTTCGAGTAGTTGTCGGCGACGGCGATCGAAATCTGAGGCTTTGTCGCAATCGATGTCCGGCTATCGCGATAGCAATTCTTGGCACGGGCGAGCAGGGCGGGACGGCAAGCTGTTGAAGGAAGAGAGGAACTACACAAGCTGCCGAAACGAAAGACGAGAAGAGAAGATTGGGGTTTTCTTCTGGACACGATCTACCGTGATCGGATCATGGCGAGCTACACGGCTGAGCGTGGAGGAGATGGACAGACTCCTGTGTTGTTGCGATGCTTCATGGTGGCCTCGTAAGAAGGAGTTCGTCTGGTGCTCTCAGAGAGGCTGACACGTGGGGGGTCCAGGGGCCACGCTGGGGAGGGCTAATTGGCCACTGAGTCTGCACCAGCCGGCCAACGTGGTGAGCTACTGTAGGTTATGTACCTAGTGTACTTTGGTGCTGAGCTGTAGCCGCGCCAGAGTGTACGCGCACCCTGTTATCCGGCAATCTGCCGACCGGACGCCCAACGCCGAGCGGCGAGCTGAGATTTGTCGATAAGCCTCCCAGCGAGTCCCAGGGTGTCTGAATTCCGTGCCGCGAAGCCCTTCATCTTACTCGTGCCGAGCCGTCGGATCGATTCGTACTCAACTCCTGCGCGTGTGTACGACAGCCTACTCTCTCGATTAGAACCCGAAACTATTCTATTCAGCGCACTTTGGGGACGTTGATGACCATCTTGCGCTTGGCGCCGCGTCGAGCGAAGCTCCAAAAGCTCCAGAGTCTTGAGAATCCCCAACCCGCGCTGTAATCGAGCAAGGTGATGAGCCGAGATCCGAAGCGCCAAATCCTTGCTGTCGTGCGTATCTACGCAGTCTTTGTGCTCTTTACCCAATCTGCCCGTCCAGCAGTCTTTCCCAAGCAACGAGGCGGCGCGTCGGCGCGAAACCCCTCGTCATCATGGCCGCTATAAAAATGACCAAGAACCAAATGCGGAGGGCGAAAAAGAAGGAGCAGAAGAAGGATAAGTCAGCACAGGTACGATTGTCCTTTCCGGTTGCGGCGGTGCAGTGTTGGCAGCATGTATGCTGGATGATTATCATGCCTATGCTGACGTACAGTTCAGGCTCCCAATGGTCATGAATCAGAGCAACAAAGTCAGGATCAAGACCAAGGCCAGGATCAGGAAAACTCCAAGACCGAGGAAACCGAGACCACCGATTCGAAAGAGGACACCCAGATGACAAATGGCGATGCCGGTGCAACTGGGCCTGCCATTGTGACAGACACAACCGTCTATGACGATTTACTAGACGACGATCCTGCCTATGCTGTCTACAAAGATATTTTCAGCAAATTCGGCGCGGCTCTAGACGAAGATGCGGTAGCAAAGGAAGCGAACGCGGGAAATCAAGGGGTGGTCATGACGGGCGACGACGACAATATACCAGACGAGGAGGACCAAGATAAGCCGAAAATGTCCAAAAAGAAGCGAAAGGAGATGAATAAGCTGTCAGTTGCGGAGCTCAAAGCACTGGTGTCGATTCCGGAAGTCGTGGATTGGCATGACGTCTCCTCTTCGGATCCCCGAGTGCTCGTTCAGATCAAGGCGCAACGAAACGTCGTGCCTGTTCCGCCACACTGGTCTCTAAAGAGAGAGTACCTGTCGTCCAAGAGAGGTGTCGAGAAGTCGGCGTTTCGATTACCGCAGTTCATTGCCGATACAGGTATCACAGAGATGCGCGATGCTGTCCTAGAAAAGCAAGCAGAGCAAACGCTTAAGCAAAAACAAAGGGAGCGAGTCGCGCCCAAGATGGGCAAGCTGGATATCGATTACCAAAAGCTGTACGATGCCTTCTTCCGGTTTCAGACAAAGCCAGAGCTCACTCGGTTCGGCGAAGTATACTACGAGGGTAAAGAGGCTGAGGTCGACTTCCAACACTTTCGCCCAGGAGAGCTCAGTGAGGCGACCAAGGAAGCACTAGGAATGCCTGCCGGGGCACCACCGCCGTGGTTGATCAACCAGCAACGCAATGGACCCCCTCCATCATATCCAACCCTCAAGATACCAGGTCTCAACGCACCTCCACCGCCTGGAGGCTCATGGGGATTCCACCCTGGTGGTTGGGGCAAACCGCCTGTCGACGAGACCAACCGGCCCTTGTACGGCGGTGACGTCTTTGGCCTCGCTCAGAACGCAGCACCCGCGCAAACACAAGCCCAAGCGCAACTACAACAATTGCAAATAAACGAATCCGTCGACCGAAACCTATGGGGTGAATTGCAACCTCGCCAAGAAGAGTCAGAAGGAGAAGAATCCGAAGAAGAGGACGAGGACGAAGACGAGGATGCCGATACCGCAGGACTCGAAACACCCAGCGGCCTCGAGACCCCCGGCGGCTACTCCAGCACATTGCACGAGTACGGCACCGGCATCGAGACCTCCATCGGCGGAGAGCTGGACCTCCGAAAAGAACGCCGCGGCTTCGACACGGAAGAATCCTCCGCCCCTCGCTCCGCATACACGGTCCTCCCCGAGAAACAGGTCCGCGCAGAGGGCTTCTTCGGCAGCAACCGCGTCTACGACCTCAAGGCTGGCCAACACGCCGCGGGTATGCCCGTGCTGGGCTCAGAGGATGACTCGTCACGCAAGCGCAAGAAGCCGGGTGACGTTGACGTGGCTCTGGATGTGGACTCGCTGAACCAACACGACGGCATTAACAAGGATTCTTTAAAGCAGAAATTCGAAGAGACAAGCCGGCAGGAGGGTATTGGGGCGAAATGGGCACACGACGATGATCTCACGGATTTAATTGCTGAGGAGAGTCGTAAGCGTCAGAAGACGGAGAGGGAGCTGCGGGAGAAGAAGAGGGAGGGTCGGAATAGGTAGACTCTGTAAGTGAGAGGTTGCGGAGCATGTTTCCCCCGGGGGGGAAAGTCATCACGTCATACAACGTAAAGAAATCTGATGGCTTTTCCTTCTAAAACAAGACCACATAGTTGGCGCGCGTCTCCGTGATGAATGGAAAAGAAAAAGACCGTCCAACGGGAATGGGCAAGCAGAAACAGAACAGAAGGGGAGAGTGCTTAATGGGCCACAACAATTACTGCTGTTCGTGGAGATGGCCAGGCGAGGGCCATGCTATAAGTCCGAGGTGGGAACTCTGGATGAAATGTAAATGATTTCTGGCGTTGGAGAAACTGTGTTACTAGTGTTTTAGCTGGGGATTTTCTGTGTAACTGTAACTTATCTGTTTTGACGTTGTGCTTCAATATTGACCCCCGGTACTTGGCGTACACCCTAAGCTTGACGTACAAAATGACCTCGTCCTTGATGTGTTCTTAATCTTTAAATTGCACCTTGATGTTGGCCTTTTACGATTTTACCCCATATATTCAACCTTGCATGTACACCCCCTGTTTGTTAATTGTCAAGGATGCACACGCATGTGTCTTAAGTTCTTAACTGGTCCCCTCTTTGCCCCCTTCCGCGCATACAGCCGCCGCGCCACCATAGCAAGCCATGCCATGACAGCTCGTCCAAGACGACTTGCGGCATGCTCACTCAGCCCGCCCTAATTTGGTAGTTGTAAAGGCCACGAAAGAGACAGATCTGAGGTAGCAACAAGATGCTTGGTCGAAAATGCAAGACTGAACAAGTGCTTAGGTAATTCCTTCATCGTAGCCGGCCAGCTTCTATTTTATAACACGAATGTGTGAGAAGTTATATATAAAAAAGGTATCAAGAGAATAGCAAAAAAGATATCAAATGGATATCAAAAAGTTAGCAAACAGGAAATCATACAGCATGTCGATAACGCTTTCGTCTATCCTTTCCGTCAAAATGTAATGAGCAACGCTTGAGTGCTGAGGCTAAATCGCAATGTCTCTACTGAGTTATGCAGGGACGCTGTCTTTTTCGTTCTCCTTCTTTCTCTCCCTCTTCGTCTTCATCATCATCATCTTCTTCTTGAGAGCATACGTGCTGAAAGCTTGGGGCTGATGCTGGCGGGTTTTCTTTGAGCTTGTCTGAATCACATGTCGTCAATGTGGAGGCTCTTTGTAATGATGGAGTTGATGCTGGCGGGTTTTGTTTGAGCTTGTCTAAATCACATGTCGTCAATGTAGAGGCCCTTTGTAATGATGGAGTCGTGAGCATTCGAGAGCGTCCGTCCTGCTAGTCAGACGCGTTCGTATCTCTTGCACAATCATTACATAGCCACTGTGGGTTCGTCACTGGGATTGTAGCATCGTTTTCGATGCAATCACTATGATATATCCGTTTCATACAAGCCTGGGAAAGTGGGAGCGAATAGCGCGGGAATTAGCATCAAGTAAGATGTATGGCAAGCTGTGGAGTTCAGATACAGGGGGCAGGCTCACCTTGTTGTTGCACAGTAGAAGCCGCGGACCCTGAACCGGCAGCTGACAGATGACGCACCCATTGGTGCCCTTGCATATCTGTGAGGAACGAGGAGAATGCTTTGTCGATTCTTCGTTAGGTAACAGGTTGGAAGTAGCTCTCGTTTCTTCGTTCAAGACCTGTAGACGACGTTTAGCTCGGGCTTCATTGATATATCGAAACGCCTGCTGAAGGTGCTCGTCATTCAACGCGTTCCTAGCTTGGAGAACGCTCATGTGCTTTGCAAGCTCGCGAACACGTTGTTCCGCGCCTGCGAGCCATGTGGCTTTCGCTTTTATAAACTTCAACCAAGTCTGGGGAAAGTATGCGGCTGACGTGACGTTCTCGCGCAGAACAAAGCCATCCCATTCCCATATGTATTCCTTTTCTGCTGGCGTCACGTCAGAAAAGTCTTTTATGCTCTCCCGGTGTCTGTGGATTAGCCAGTCACTGTCTGCATCGATGCGAGGCACAGCCTGGCCAGGTTTTAGCCTTGCCCTGCTGACGGGGTGGAAGAGAGGCTGAGAAATGTTGGGAACCACGATATTGTTCGACTGTTTCGGCTCGGGCCGCCGTGTGCAGACCTTGTGTGCTTTGAGTGGCGAGGCAGTCCTCGTTCGGCCCACGCCATTCTTCGTCGGCGATCGGAGAGGTTCGTCATTGCCCAGTCCCATTCGTGACATGAGCCACGCCGGGTCCCCCGAGGCCACGCTTCGAAGATGAAATGGTTTGACGTTGCGCCCGAGATGGTGTGCCTTCTGCGGGGACGATGCCGAATCGCTGTGAGCGGATACGCGAAGAAGCGGTCCGTCGTCGTTGGAGCTTTCCAACATGTACTCATACGCGGGGTGTGATGTTCGCAGATGCAGTTGCAATTGATCCATAGACTCATGATATACACCACAGGTGATACACCGATAAAAGTCCAGCGAGACCGGCTGGTATGCCGGCAGCACGTATTGTATTCGGCCCTCACTTATAGCGTCCTGTATCGTTGGAGCCCGCGGTTTGCGCTCTCTACCCAACTGTTGGTCGCTCAGGACCTTCAAATTATAACTTTTGTTCTTCTCTCTCGTCCTGAGAGACCGAGATGGAGTTTGGTCGACTGAAAACTCGTCATCATGGTCGATGGGATATTCGGTCGTGACTCGACGACGATAACGGGTCGCATCGAGACCGCCACGAGTGCTTAAGGCGTCATCGCTCTCGGCAGCATCGGGATCGACGGCTGTGATGCATTGCTTCGAGTCCTTGTCGAGCTTCCTTAAAGCTTTGAAGCCTGCGGTCCACCGAAGATCAATGTCCATAATATAGTTGGTCTTCACGCTTGATTGATCGGCAGGATACCTAGCGGAGAGGTGCAAAGGATTTTTCAAACGCCCAACTACACTGTCAAACGTGCTGGTCAGAATCCAGTGCTGACTAGAACCCCCTGATGGATATAAAGTCTCGTTTGGTAATCCAAAATCCTGCGCATTGAGGGGCGGCCAGTGAAGAGAGCTGGCCGCTTCCAACTCAACCACCAATTCGTAGGACTCTGATAGATCGAAGCCTCCGTCATCCGGTCGGTTGACGAGAATGTTGTCATGAGGGACGAAGAAAGGCTGAGGCATTTCGACGCGGGTGATGCGATGGGGACCATTAGGATTTACGAAGCTGGTCAATTCGCACATTTGACTTTGGCAGTGCAGCACCTGTGGCGGGCCGGCCGCACTGGTATCGAATATTGTGACTTTGCAGCGAGCTTTGCTGGTGAGCACATCACGAGGAGCCGTTCCTTGGTATGATTTGACTTTTTTAGAGTCCTTGTGCAGGAGTTTGAGAACATCAATTCGTAATGTCGAGGCCGGCTCGGACATGCGCGGTGATGCGACGAGCTGGTCGATATCGAACAAGTCGGGCGACGAGATGCGACGACGCTTCGCAGATTTGGCATGATGGCCAGGTTCGTCCTGAAACAGCTGTTGCATAGGAGTTGAAATGATGTTGCCCATGACTGACGAGCTTTGCAGAGCCTTGACTCCCTTGAGCCAGGTGCGATGAAGGAAAGGGGCTGTCCGCTCGCAAGGGCTTCGCGCCGTCATGGTTGAAGCCCATTTATCACTCGACAAGACCGGCCAAGGAGGGCCCGCGGCGAGCCACTGGAGTTAGTTTGAAAGACTATATCGGAAGCATGGGAGAAGGCGAGGCATTGCTTCTGTAGCCGCTGCTGCTCGTCGAGGCTCGTCGGGCTTGTCGCGATCGGGATGGCGTGCGGTTGGTGGTGGACGCCGCGGTGCAGTATTGGCTAGAATGGAAGCCCGCGGCATCAGTCCGCTAAGATGGGGAGCGAATAGTGCGAGTGACGACAATACTGGCGGCGCGGAGAAACAAGAGGGAAAAGCAGGACCGACAAATATACTCCGAAAAATGTGGCTGTATATTAGGGAAAGCCAAGATTGACAGGAACCCGAACAGCGCATGCAAGTTGATGGCGGCGCGAAGACGCGTAGCGGCGGTAGGAGATGTTGACTCTTGAGTGCAGGGGACGGCGGGTTCCGTGTTGTGGGTCGAAACGCCCGAAATAGCCTAGGGTGCGCAGCCCACGCAGGCCGGCCGTGAATTGGCTGTCACTGACTCACTGTTGTTCACTGGTGAGCACTTTGGCAATTTCCACGTGCGCATCGGCTGTGCATGATTGTATCGATGTTCCGTCAATTGTGCATCGTTTGTCGGTGGTCAGCCGGCACCCAGAATGCAATTACATGGGTCCCCGGATTTGGATCCCTACCGACATACGCATGAGGCGACGACGCAGGCTGAGGCAGCCAACTGTGGGATACCCGTCGCTGTCACTGCTGATTGCCGCTGTTCAGTGTTGACCCGCCACGCTAGGTATGCGCCACTCCGCGCCTCTTTCATGATCCATGATCATCATCCAGTACCAGGTAGGTACGTACCCCACCTCTGTGGCCCCACCCGTTCCGCTCCCTCCTCGCGAGTCGCTCCTTCCCGTCCCCTGATGAACAACTTCTCCAGCTTCATCCTGAACGCTTAGGTATCTCAGCGCCGCAGCACACGCAGCTCGTCACGTCGGCATACCAGCGTCCTCTTTTCCTTCACGACCCAACATGAAATACGCAGTGTTGCTGCGTAGCCTGATCGACACCACTGTTTGTCCATCATCTGGCTGATCATCCCACCTTTGCCGCGTTTCGGCTACGTCGAGTCCAGGTCCATGTGCAGTGCCTTCTCGCGTCAGCAAACGGTTGAGTCTTGCCCGAAAGCTCGTATCGACTATCACCTTACCTTTGAAATTGTCGCGATCCTTCCATGAACACACGATCCCCGACGTTGCACGTCTCCCATCCTCAGAGCCCGTCATGGCCATCACACGCCAGCGCAGCAAGCCTCGCAATCGTCGTAATCCGAGCCGTGCCTCTAGCGCAGCCATGGCTCGTCCACAAAGGTGTGAAAGGCTCAGCTACACCGAATATTCATCAGATGAAGACGATTTTCTCGATGCGCCTTCCCCGCCTACGTATGAAAACAGTTCTGTTGGCAACGCCGCTGCTGCGCCCCGTCGGTCATCACGCATAGCGAACGAACACGGGACGAGCACGCATACAACCCAAACTTCGTCCGTGATCAATCGTACAGAGGCTGGCGACTCTAGGCCGAAAAGCCGCAATCATACTGTCAGTCGGACAGTTCGCAATGGAGGACAGAAGCGGAAACGTGCGTCTCGGCTGCAAACTGCCAAACGCCGCAAGCCCGCGACTTCACGCACACCATCCAAGCCTGATCACAGTCTGATTGCCAAGATCCCTGATTGGAGAGACCCAAGGGTGTCGTTCGATTGTTGGGTAGAAATTTTCCTACATGCTGCTCGGGACGGATCAATTGAGGTGCGCTCGACTCGTTGGCTCTTGCATGCAGCTATCACTTGCAAGGCCTTCACGGAGCCTGCCCTGACTGCCCTCTATCGCTGCCCTACTATAAAGAGCTCAGCCAAGGCAAAGCGGCTCGCTGCCTTGCTCCATCGACCTCAATCAGAGACTCTGTTCAATTACCGTGCCAAAATTGAGACCCTACAAATCAACACGCAGATCGTCCCACTCGGGGTCTTGTCTCAGTTGATCCACCCACTCACTCGTCTAGAGGAACTCATCATTTTCACCGGGCTAGATCAGCCTCCGTACCGTTACCTCGATCAAATAATACGCTGGCACTATCCCGAAGACGTCTTCACTGCCTTGGAAGCCGATCAGGCTACGTCGACGACCAATGATAAGCCCTTTCCGACGGTTTTGAAAAGCTGGGAATGGAGCGGCAGGTTTCTAGGCGGTTTTGTTGAAGATATCGATGCAATCGTCTCCATCCATCGGTCCACGCCCTTTTCACAACTCACCAGGCTCAGTCTGATCAATTTTCAGGTACCGTCGCTGAAGAAGCTGCGAATCACGTCTGAAGAGACAGAGCAGCAGGTGTACCTCGAAGACGGTGTTGTCATCGAATCTGTAGCCAACGCCATTTCGCAACTGAGGGCATTGAAACATCTCGTGTTTGAATCCTCGACTGTGATGAACGATCGCCTTCTGCCATTATTACCCAAGAACCTGCTTCATCTGGAGCTCATCAATTGCTGGGAGGTCAGGTCGGAAGACCTTGCTGCCTTTCTCCGTACTCATGGCAGCGGCATGCAAACGTTGAGTCTGATGCACAATCAGTCTCTTGACCTGGCATTTCTGACGGAGCTGAATGAGACATGTCCGAAGTTGAGAGAGCTCAGAATGAACTTGTCGTATTATCGTCACCATGATTGTGTCAACGATGCGGACCCCATGTATGAGCAAGCATTGCTCCCTAGCCAGATTCCCCAGTGGCCATCGAGCCTGAGAGTCCTCAGCATCGAAAATATACGGGAGTGGTCCGTGGAGGCTGCAGAAATGTTCCTACAGTCCATCATTGACAGTGCCCCAGACCTGCCAGATTTGCGGCACCTCGCGATCAAAACCATGATTGACATACCCTGGCAAGCGCGTGCCATTTTGCGCTACACGTGGCGCAACAAGATGGAACACGTCTTCCTCCGGCCTTTTGTGCCACCTGCTTGTTTCACAGCGCTGCGGCAGACGGTGTCGGAGGAGAAGCAGACGCAGGGACTTGGCGTCTCGCCTTCGCGGCGCAGCAGCAGGCTGGCGTCTAACGTGGAGCTATTGGCCTCTCATGCGGAGTTGGATTTAACCAGAGCCACGCACCAGCAACAACACAACAGGCCGTCCTACAAGGAACCAGAAACTGATGATGATGAATTTGACTCGGGGATCGAGCATGATGATGTTGATGAAGACGATGATGATGTTGATGAAGACGGTGATGATGTTGATGATGATGTTGATGAAGACGATGATGATGAACGTGACCAGACGTCCGATGATAGGAACAGGAATGAGAGCCGCCACGGTCGCGAGAGTTCCACCACCAATGACTCACCGAAGAACAATAGTAGGACGGCAACTCCAGCTTTTATACATGGAAAGTGCACCACCGTCAGCGTTCTATTTGACAACCAAAAAATACGAGAGTTGCAGTACAGCATGGAAGATTTTGGCACCGACGATTCAGACTCGGAAGAGGAATGGAACGGTGACTACGAAGACGATGGGGCCAACTTTGTCGTCTTCTAGCGCCCAGTGAGCTCAATATATCGAGCCACTTGGTGTGGTCACTGGTCACTGGTGGTGCGTAGATTGACTGACAAATTACAATACGTCTCTCTGGTGCTTACCCTGAACAAGAATGAGCCATTTAATTTGGAGAGCTGCCGCGAAATGCTCTGGAGCTCGGGGACATGAGGCGCAGGAAGAACAATTATTCGGGATTAAAAGGAAAGCGAAAAGAATTAAAGCGTGTTATAATAATATTCTACTACTTATAGTCGTTCAGTTGCAACTTGCCCCATTTTCTCCTGCCTACGGACCTCTACCTACCTGCGTACGTATGGAATCTACGGAGTAGAAACTGAAACAACCAAAACATGATGCACCTTTTCTTGATCCAATGACATGATCCTAGCATCCATCACATAAAATTCACATGATCTCTCACATGCCCTTCAGGCTTCAGCAGGACCGGCACACGACTTTTGCTTTCACCCTCCCACCACATCGTAACCATAATCCCCCCTCCCCCCCCCCAACGGTGCCCGTCATCACCTCATCACAGTGCAATACTCGTTACTTAGGCTTAGGAGGTTCCTCATCAAAGGTTCTCAAGCCCTCATAAAACCCCCCTCCCGTAACAGCTCCCCAAAACGGGACAAGAAAACGAAAAAAGCCTGTCCATTTAGGAATACATAACTAATAAGGTATCAGATACATGAATCCTCTCATTACCATACCCGACTCCATTGCGCCACCCGGAATCCCCCTCCCTTGAAAGAAGAATACAATAAACCCCTGGGATAGCCTCTTGTTTCAAGCCAAAATGCAAAAACACCGTAGGTAGGCATGCCCATTGCCTAGGTACTCTACACATAAACCCACATCCATGATCCCACCACCCCCGTCGCGCAGACCCCCCCCCCCCCCCCCCCCCCCCCATATAACATCCTTCATTATCCCCTCAGTTGTTACGTACCTTAGGTACTCAACTTTCCCGATATAGCATGATCTCGCACACCATGCATACCTGTATGTAGGTACACATCCCCCTCAAAAGTCAAAAGTCAAAAGTCAAAAGTTTAAACTCAAAACTTGAAAGTTAAAACGCCGCCCCTCCAATCCCCTCCCCCGCCAATTTCTTCATACTCTTATCACTCAAATCACTCCTCAGTTCCCACGCCCGAGATTCCCTCTCAAGCCGATTCCACATCCACAAAAACTTGCGCAGCCGCTCTCGGCGGTGCCGTACTTCGTCTCGTATCTTCTCTTCCTCGTCGCGCAGTTTGCGGTAGTGCGGCTCTAGATCCCGCGTCACGCCCCAGGCGAGGGGCGTCATGGAGGGATCGAGTTTCCCGCCAGGGATGAGGGGCTGCATCGTGGAGAGGAGGCCTTGGGCGAGGGTCTGTCTTGGACCGCTGCCGCTGCTGTGTTGCGAGGCGGGACCGGTGGGCGGGTTGAAGGGCCTGGCTGAGGTGTTGGGTGTGGAGGAGCCGCCGGCGGCGCTGGCAGCGGATTGCGAGCCACGAGGACCGGTCGGGATGCCGCCAGGTCCGCCGGGGGTAGTGGGAGAGGGGGACGGGCCTGACATGTGGCGAGACGATTGCTGGGTCCATGTTGGTCGGCCACTCATGCGGAGGGGGAAGCTTCCGCCTCTTGATGGCGGGACGTAGCCTCGAGGACCAGCTGGAGGGTTTGTTGGGCTGGGAGCATCTGCACGGCCAGGGGTGGGCGGATGTCGGGCAGGGCCG
The DNA here is from genome assembly GCA_029405325.1 of Claviceps purpurea. Taxonomy (NCBI): domain Eukaryota; kingdom Fungi; phylum Ascomycota; class Sordariomycetes; order Hypocreales; family Clavicipitaceae; genus Claviceps; species Claviceps purpurea. The sequence continues at coordinate 2,363,737 of CM055782.1, read as the reverse complement.
GCGGTAGGTGCAGGGGATGACACGGCCGAGGACAAGCTCCGACTTCCAGCGACTGCGGAAGGAGCACTTCTGAGGGCGGCCGGACCGCGGGGTGGTGATCTAGCCGTGGGCGGAGGATCAAGAGGGCCGGAACGAGGCGTGCCTCTGATACTAGCAGAGCCAGAGGCCGTGGTCCGATGGGGAGACGGTTCCCGGGAGGGCAGCGGTGAGCGCGCCTTGATGGAACCAGGCCGCGGGGAGGCTCTCTCAGAAGCTGGCCGGGATGTAATGGCGGAAGAGAGACCTGACTCTCGAATCGGTGTCCCTCGTCTATATGGCTGGTATCGCTCGCCTAATCGACCTCGGCTCAGTGATCTAGACCGAGGCCGATACGATGCTCCGCGAGGCGCCATAAGCGGGGATTTCATCGGGGGACTTCTGTCGCGTCGTTCTCGGACAAATGGTGAGCGCGATCTTCGCCTAGAGTGTCGGAAGAGGATAATTTCTTGGGTTAGCCTGGAGCCATTCCGCTTGGATAAAGAATATGCATGGAACTTGGAGATATATGAATCTTTGGGACCCATGAACCTTCGGGACTCATGATTTTTTCGGGATGTATGAATCCTTGGGTCGTATAGGTCGTCGGGATGTGTGAATCTTGAGATGCATGAAGCTTGTGATGTGTGAACGTTTGGGAGGTATGAACGTTTTGGGATGCGTCAATCTCGGGAGCAACACCAACCTGTCATCGCGTCTCTCCAACCCACGATCCCTGTCCCTCACACGATCCCTATCCCACCCCCGTTCCTGCTCCCTCACACGCTCCCAGTCCCTACGTGGCGGCGAGCGAGGCCTCTCAAACCGCATGTCACGGACAGGCGAGCCTCGTCTCGACACACTGTGCCGCGGTGGTCCAGGTGACCGGCGCATAGGTAGCGGCGGGGGGGTCCGCGTGCGCTCTCTCCTCCGTGGCGGACTGTCTCTTTCGCGAGATCGTTCTCTCCGCGGAAATCGATCTCCGGGGCCGCTTCTTGACCGTCGTCGAGGGGGGTACCGGCCAGGCACGTAGCTATCAGAACTGGCGATAACGGGACTCCTTGGACGGGGACTTCGTGCGGGTCGTGGGCTCCGTGGTGGTCTTTCTCTGTCTCTAACAGGACTTCTTGGCCTGTTGTCTCTGATGAGACTGCGTGGTCGGTCTCGCATAGGACTCCTAGGTCGATCTCGAGGGGGCGGACTCCTCAGTCTGTCACGGAGGGGGCTTCTGGGTCTCTCCCGAAGAGGAGGGCTCCTGGGCCTCTCACGGACAGGACTCCTTGGTCTGCGGGGAGGGGGGGATCGATCACCAGGGGGACCGCCTCGGGGAGTAGGTCTCCATGATTCTCCTGCGCCGTAGCGGACGACCTCGCCGTCGTTGTACCTGAATGGGAATGCGATTTAGAATTCATGACAACAACCGCAGCGACGACAACGGCCGGAGGAGGGAGGGAATAGCCATAGAAGGGAGATGGAAACGAACCTTCGGCCCCGCGCATCTCGGTCGCGCTCCATGGTCAAGTGATATGTGATTCTGCGGCGGGCGTGAACGTGCTCGGCGGCACGATGGTTGAAAAGATAAAATCGGCTACTGGACTTTGTTCATGAGATCAAACCGGCTTTGCTGCGAGGACTCGCATCTTTCACGCGCCAAGCACCGGCAAAACGCTGGGTGTCGCTACAGTGCGTGGCTTCATTACTCCCTCTTTAACACTGTGCGTGTGACATGGCAACTTGGCAACCCCTTGGAATTGTCTCACTTCAATGCTCATAACTTGTGTGACTGGTACGGGCCGCAATGAAAGGAAATAGTAGCTGGCATATGTCTGAATCCCTACTCTGAGCAGTGAGGACCTTCCTACGGAGATGGATGTATGCACATACCTAGTTGGGATACGAGCGGGCGTTTTAGCACGTTGGTCAGTATGTGTAGCATCGATGATGACTGAACAGTGAACACCCATGATAATGCAGGGCCGTCAAACATTGACCGCTCACAAATAGCTGAGAATCCTCAAAGCAATCTCGTCTCCGTCTTCGTGAATGGTATAATTAGTCTAAGTACTTATAGCTGGAACAAGAAGGATGCAGGAAAACCTAAACTGTCAAGAACATGTCTCCAAAATTGAATAGTAAGGCCTAGAAAAGCGCGAATCCCCGACTGCCAGCACTGCTCATGGCAAGCCAAGGCAACTAACGTTCGCGTTATATCAATCCTAAACACCATTGTCCGAACATGCATCTGGCCAGAACAGTCTGGCGAAGAAAGACAAAACCAGCAAATGAAGGTTCAACACAAGATGACTCGACTCAAGCATGTCCCCTACTCCTTTTACGGCCTGTGGGAATAATTATCTCATCGTCATCATCCTCGGTGGTTTCACCCTGGCTCGCCGTCGAGGTCCGCGCCAAGATCCATTCCTGGGCCTGGTCTGCGTGCTCCTGCATCATCTCGTTGAGGCTGAGTTTTGGGCTGCGCACCACGGTTCCGAATCTTCGCTTTTGCACTTTTTTGGTCAGGTCTCGGTCAGACCAGCAGGCGTGATCGTTGGCGACGAATACCCTGGAGTTTCCCTTGTACCAAGCAGATAGATCGGGATCAATGTCTGATTTGACGGGTCGCAAGTTGCCGGTAACATAGTTGACGACACCTGCAATCTTGGACTTGCAGTCTGTGGCTACAGTCAGAAGCGTCCTCACTTGAGCGATGAGATGGGTAGTGGGCGGGCTCTTCGTCTTCTTGTACGTACCTCGATTGATCAACAAGGCCTTTACGCCCAGGTAGGCATTACCTACACCCATGAGAAAGATCTCGTCGGTTTCATACAACTGCAGGAAGTTGTCCCATAGATAGCACGCAAGTTGCTGAATCTGGTCCTGAAGAGCTCTGTCTTTGTACCCTGGGATGTACGAGTCCATATCCTGTACACAATCAGCACAAATTTCGTTCATATCATAGCTTTTGAAGTCTCAAAGTAGTCCATACCTCTTCCCCGGTGGTGTAAGCCGGGACATTAATGTCCATGACACCAAACTTTTGGCTAATTGCCCAGTCAATGTATTGAGTCACGCCATCAACCTAAGTCTCGTTTCAGCGTCCGGTCAGATCATATAGATTGATTTGTCACTCACCACCCACGCGTTGTGTGGTTCTAGCACACAATCAACCGCATCCGACTGTGCCAGCAATCTGGGTCTAAAAAGGTCCATGTAAGCAATATGTCGCATCTATTTGGTGAGGCGGTATCGATCTCAAACTCGAGCCTCTCACCCCTCCCAGAGGAAATAAAAATAAAAGAATCGCACCTCTCCCTGAAATGGAACTTACGGATCGTGAATAATGACGAGCAGTCTCCTCGAAGCATGTAACAAGGGAGTAACCAGGACTTGGTTCTCAAATGACTTGTATAAGTGGTCTCTTTGGACATACAAGGGGATCATGTTATGCTTTTCCTGGAGCATCTGCCGCTGAGCGTTACGAATAACGTCATGCAAGCGACTAGCTTGCAGCGAGTGCATCGAGGGAACATCCACGATACCAGGCCTCATACATTCCCAGTACGGAGCTTGATATGCCTGGACCTTTGCAAGTGCCCTGGCAGCCTCCTTGTTCAGCTTGGGAATTACCATTTTGGGAGGCGGCTCACCCATCAAAGTTCTCGCCACGGCAACAGCCGAGTTTGAGATGGCGGTGAGGTTGTAGCCACCTTCGAGGCACACAGCTACCTTTCCATCCGCAAGAGACATGAGCATGTGCGTCATGTGTGCGTAGCAAGGCGGTGTCACAAAACATCCACCCAGTTCGTCTCCATCTGCAGCGTCGAACCCCGCAGAAATGACAACCAGGTCGGGGTTGAACTCCTTGGCGATGGGCATGACGATCTTTTGGAAAGCTGCAAGGTATTCGCCATCGCCCATTCCTTGGTCATGCCAGCCGATGTTGATGTTCTTGCCTACCCCAGCGCCTGCGCCACAGTTTTCAATACCTCCGTCTGGTGTCTCTGAATTTGGAGGCTTTCCTGGGTAAAACTCCCCGTTTTGGTAGACGTGAATCGATATATAGAGCACATTGGGATCGTCATAGAACATGTTCTGAATGCCGTTGCCGTGGTGAACATCCCAGTCAAGAATGAGCACTTTGCGACATGTGTCCGGGTAGTCTTGCTGGCAGACACGGACGGCGACTGGCACATTGTTGAAGAAGCAGAAACCCATGGGGCCATTAGACTCAGCATGGTGGCCTGGCGGCCGTATGACGGCAAAAGCGTTCTTCACCTGGCCAGTCACGACATTCTTGCAGGTATCTATGGCACCACCAGCGGATAGAAGCGCTGCAGGATATGACATACTCCCAACGTACAAGGACTCGCGACCTTGATCAAATTGTTTTGTCAGCTCACGAAGCTCTGCTGTACTGAGAGTCTCCAAACGCTCAACCCACGCCAGATGCTCTGTGGAGTGTGCTAAGCAGATTTCCTCGCGTGTTGCTGGACGCGCAGGTATCCTCCACATGTATCGTGTTGGGCATTCCTTGATAATCCTGGGGAGCTCAGATTGCGAACCCGTGTAGACGAGACCGACTTTTTTGAAAGCTTTGAATATCTCATGAATACGCCTTGGGTCCTCGGGATGGTGTGCGTTCGGACTGAAGTCAGCATTCATGTGGAGTTTCATGCGATCATCGTAACAGCAGCCGGTAGGGAGAAGGCCTCGCCTCCGTAACTGCTCCAGGGCTAAGTCCTGGAGATCGTGGCCTTTGTCGTCCTCGTCAACAGGACGCTCAGAACCTGTGTCGTCGTCATCTTCAGCTCCATTGCTGGAGCCTGGACCAAAGCCATTTGCTTCTTCGGCATCTCGCATGTCATGATCTTCAATGTCCATCTCTGCGCGATGTTCAAAACTACCTGATTGCTTGACCTCGAGGCATCAAATCATCGACACACACACAAAAAAAAAGCCAAGGTAAGGAGCGTGACTCAAGATAAAGTAAACACGACCTTGAGCAAGTTGGCAACGTTTAGAAGGCCTTTTTCTCGGCCAGGTGTGCTGATACCACAGGCACAATGAAAGCTAGACTACGAGCATCAGCTTGGAACGACAATTTGCATCAGTGCTCGTTCGATGTGTATGGTCAAGACGCAGAAGAAAGCCCGATAAATCATAGACAGCTATCAGCGAGCACGTGGACAATGGGGGACGAAACGAAAGACTAAAGACCAGAAAAGGCCCCTTCTCATGAGAAGTGAGGATAGCCATGACAGTACTTGCAAGCCTCCAGCATGAGGATGAACCAGATAATGACTTACCTGATAGAGGCCCAGCAATGTAGCCGAGAAGAGCCACACACTACTGCTCTGAGTTTACCTGGCCAGGCGCAAACCGGCTCACCTCGAATCAAGATGTTGCTTGTTTGCCAATGAGGAGCCGCAATAGCACATGGACATGCATGCAAGCAGCCGGCGACTCTCCCCCCGAGCAACGGAAACACCCAGCAAGCCCGGCAACCCGTGTGAGAAAGGGCGACCCCAGGCAGAAGCAGGACGGGCCTCTCAGTACTTGACCGTCTTATTTGGCCCTGAGGGACGGGCTGGCGCAGACGGGGCGTCCGCGAGCTGCTTCAGGGGAAGCTTTGGAGCTGGCTCGTGTGGATTTGGGTCGTCTCCGCGTCTGCGCGTGGTTGCATATGTAGATTTTAGAGGCGCTTCAAATGCTGCGACGGACCAGTTGGCATCGGGCCATTAATGGGGGAAGGTTGAGTGAAGGTTCAAGGTTGACTGGCAGCGCAATGGGAATTGACACTTCGGGACCCCACCGCGGGAGCGCTGTTGCATGTCGCTGTTACATAGGCCCGGTACAGTACATACAGACTACAGTACGTGCCAGCTGTGGGCAACTGCTGGCTTTAGGGACAGCTACGAATCTGATTATTACACATGAATGAGCGCAATGTCCTCGCGCCAGTCAATGGCATGTATGTGCGACATGCTTCATTGACGCTGCTCGAGACTGATCATCTATTCCAATATGTACTTCTTTCGCTACCCACTTGATCCTCCACTCGTTATTCCACTTGCGATGCTGGCTGTCCCAGTTGTAACTTGTCCCTCCGCAGTCAACACACACACACACACACATGCTCGGACACCAAAACACCACACTATCTACCTCACCTGCCATCAAGTCAGACACCTCCAGGCAGCACGTGCGGGGAAACGTAGAGTCAATGTCTGCCAACTGGCAAATCGTCCAAGGACGACCCATCATCCCCTCTAGGAGAGTATCGCGATTGCGAGGCAACAAACTTGGACCCGTTCGGCAGTAGGCCGTCAGGACTACCATCGCTTTGCAGCCTCTCGCGATCTCCATCACGTGCGTCGTCAAAGTCGAGGATGCCTCCGCCTCCATCGTCTGCCAAACTGACCCTGTTCCTCAGCCAGTGCCGTTCATCTAGTGCGCACCGCAGAGCAATCTGCATCGACTCTTGATCAAAGACAAAGTTGGGGTGTCCGAGCCGAATTTCGGTCATGAGCCGTTTTCGCGGGTAGCTGTAGATATTGTTGAAATAATACAGCAGCGTCTCCGGACTCAGTTTAGCGTATGTCTTCACAATACGACTCCAGCGGCTTTGGTCGTTCCAGCCCGTGATCAGGGAGTAGCACCTGCTCGTGGTCTCTATCAACATGGGTTGCGCAGGATGCTGAAACCTTGAGTTAGCATGATGATTGGTATTATGGAGCTTGGCTAGCAATGAAAACTCACTTGTTGCCAAGTCGGGTCCAAACGCGGACAGATGTATTGCACGATGACATCCTTGATGGTTTCTAGCAGATCCATCAACTCGAGTAGCTCAGCTGTTGAGTGGTAGCGCATTTGACTCGTGCGTACATCGTCCACGCCAGGTTCTGGATGACCAACTCGTGGCCTGGGAGAGTCCCCGTGGAAGTGAACTCCGTACATCCACCATCGGTAGAAAGCTCTTCGGAAACGAATTTGTTCATGGGGGCGAAGCAGTCGACAGTCCTCAGGTTGATGAAACCATCGCATATGGGGAAACAGATCCTCCCACTCGCGTACAACCCGACACTGTCTAAGCAGACCGGGGATATCCCTCTCCGTCAAAAAAACGGCGGGGGATGAAATTTGAGACTTGTTGGGCATAGTGGAGGTTTTGCTGACTTGCAGAAAACTTCTAGGGTGGCGTACATCGCCAGATGCCGCAGGAACTTGGTCTCCCCCACTCAGAACCAAGCCTGCATCACCTGCAAATCTTTTGAAGACAATCGTTCGGGGTTTGTACTGCCCGCCATCGGCGACATCACCAGCAGACGCTGTGAAAGCTTGCAGAAACTCGTCAAAGGGATTAAAGTCCCGTTGCAGAACGGGAAGCAGAATGCTAATCTTGTGCCGTTGGAAAAAGTGGTAGAACTCGGCGTTTGAGATGGAGAGTCTAAAGATAGCATGTAAGTCCAAATGCTGGTAGACTTCGAGGAGAATTTCAATGGATAAGCTTGCGAGACGCGAGCAATGTCCATGCGGCGCTGCCATTTTCAGTAGCGATTTTGTAGCGACAGGAGTCTTGTGAGGTAGCCTCAGTTTGAAAATGCCAAACAGCAGGGGAGTAAACGTCTTGAGTATGTGCTTCAATCCACTTTTCTCTCACTGGTTTGCCGTTGTGTGGTGATTTATGACTGTGAGGTTTAGTGTGTCTTTGTGGCAGTTGATCGAACACTATTCCTGCGGTGCACACCTCAAGACTCTCGCTGTTGTGTGCCTTGAGAAAAATAATGCAGACGAAAGCTCGAATGAGGATCAACCTCGAGACAGCACTACATCAATATGATCTTATCACCGTCAGAATAGCATACGTCAAATGCGAGACGGGCCAACGTACATGTTTGAATAGACATGATAAATTTAGAGAACCTCGTGGCGGTACAAAGTAATGTTCAGTTTCTTGTTGCCTTCAACGGCAGCTCACACATCACCGTGTAATTCTGATCTCCCGAGATATATCAAGCAGGAATCTTCTCGCGGTCGCGAAGGTGGGAACAACCGCGAGCTTCAGCCGACGAGTTGATGGCAAGTTTCTGGACACCCGATGCAATATCGCAGCCTCTGCTCTACGCAATGGTTTCGTAGTTACTCAAGTAATAAACGGAGCGCGCAAGTTGGGGAACTACTGATAGGCGACCCCGGCGTTGGGGCTGGATCGAGGGCAGACTGAGCTCAGAGGAATTGAGGGCAAAGATGAGTGAGGAAGAGGTCCCATTCTTCTCCCTGAATCTCTCACAGCTGGTGAAGCCATGGCAATGGTTGAAAGTGAAAGGTTGAGGAAACAGGGTGTTGAAACTTATGAAAGTGCCCTCATTAAATAATATGGTGACGCCGTGGGCGAAGGGGCAAAGCTAGCCAATCAACAGTCGACCTGACTCCGGTTCACGACGGGCCAATCCACAGTCGACCTTTCTCAGGTTCACGACGTCGGTTCACGAGAGCACACGAGAGCCAATCATTCCCAGATCTTGAATTCAACGAGAGCCAATCATCTCGCCAAGCTTTTCTGACTAAGCACATCCAGATTTGAGAGCCTCGGGGATGGAGAAATGGCTCCGCTTCGCTTCGCCAACCAGCACAGTTCCTAGCTTCGAGGCTGGTGCGGTTAGCCAATGGCATCCTCAACATCAATCACCAGCAGCCAGCTCAGCCGTGGTGGGTACATACATACCTACATAGGTACCTACCTGGTATACGGTATACAGACCTACCCTTGATCATTGATGAGGTTTCTAAAAAGGGTTCTAAACTTCTAAATGCGACGCCTCCATTATCCCGATCCCAGACATGGAGGGCCCTTCACCTAGTAGACATTGATTCTACTGCATTCAGTGCGCAGGGTATTCGTAGTGCATTCGCCAGACAAGATCGTGAAGTACCGTTGTGAAGTTTAAATGAAGTTTGAGTATAAGAATTACAGTAAACGCCGCATAATCCACCTCGCAAACCGCTTTGACGAAAGTAATGGCCAACAAACCCCAGCGCCGCGTCGGATCCAGATACTCTCTCTCTCCCTCTCTCTCTTTCTTTTTCTCTTTCTCTCTCTGTCCCCCTTACCGCCCCTCGCCATTGACTACGCAAACACGGATTTCTTATCCAATTGGTCCCTGGCAGGCCGGACGCCGCCACTTGAGCGCAGTCCCAGTTCGCCCTTTTTCGACATTCTTCCGACGCTCTGCTCCACCCTGGCGTTGTGTCTGGAGGCCTTGGCTTTCCGAAGATCGGACCGAACCTGGTTGGGCGAAACGAACTCGCGGTTTTCATAGATGATTGGGCCGCCGAATGAACCTTCTTGAATGACTATAGGCGTCAAGACGAATCGGGGACCGATTTCAATCAACTTGATTTCCGTGTTGGCGGCGGCTTTCGTCGATGAACTCTTTGACTTCTTGCCCCCTTCTTCAGCATCGCCGGACTGTACTAGAGAGGCTTCTTCTTCGCTGATTTGATAATTTCGCACCCAAATTTTCCCATCGACTATGCTGAATCCCATTACGTGATCGATGAAGGGCTTGGACTTTCGAGCGCCTTGAGGTACTCCAAAGGTATGTAGGAAGACTTCCTTGATGAGTCGCAAATGCGGTTGCGTGTCGAATTCGGCGTCGAACGACAAGATCGGGCGAGAACCTTTTAAGCAGTTTCCGGTGAAATGCAGCTCTTCCATTGTGTGCACTGCGCGGGACTAGTTAGCGGAAGCTGTGAGGCCGCATCATCCCACATTTGTTTTATCCTCACAGTTTTGAAGGTGCATCTTGATAGTAGGGCCGTTGGGGACCTTGCTGAGCCATATGTAGAGATCTTTTCCTTTTCTGGCTTCGAAAAAGAGCACGTTGTTGCAGTTATACAGCTCAGCAAGTTCGTTAAGCTCGTTCAGTTTTGACTTGGAGTCGAATTTGACGTCCTTGCGGCCGTGCGGTAACATGGCGGCAAGATCGTTCAGCAAATGTCGGTGTCTGCATGAGGACATAGTCATTAGGAACAGATCAGAATGAATCGCGACACAAGGACAACCACACGAACCTGTAGGTCACGCCGCGAGACGAGAGAATCAGGACTCGCTGCTTATTTTTCTTGATGCCACCGCTGGCCGCTGAGGGCTTTTGCGCATCGTTCTTCGACAATGACTTATAGACGGAAGCCATATTTGCTGAAATCGCGTACAAGGCTGGTTGAAGGAAATGGGGAAGATTGAAGAAGAAAGACAAAGTGTGAGAGATTCAATTCAAGGACAGATCTGAGATACCTACTGAGTAAGGCGCATGTGCCGGGCGAAAAAAATTGGTCCGTAGATTCGACTGGTGCTTATCGATAAGATTGTGATCTTTTGCGCGAACAGCATTTGGGCCAACGGCATCGCAGGCCCCACATCCTAGCTACCAGGTACCTAATGTACGGAGCAAATACAGCTTACTTGTTGATGTTGTTGGCACTCTGTAATTACGTACTTGATCTCGCCTCCGCAAATTGCCAGCCCCGGCCCCTGATGGATGTCCAATTGTCCATACTCTGGAGGATTTATATTCACTTCCACCGGCACGATGTCGCATCAGGCAAAGTACCTAGATCGTAATCATTCGTTCCTTTGACGCATGGGGCGGTCCTTGCTCTACTGACCTGAAAGAGACCAATTGAGAGATGCCACAAAGAGTGTAAGATCATTAAAGGATATATTCATCTGGGACACATGCAGAGGCACAATGCCTCCCGCAGGATGCCCGCGACACAAAGGCCCAGCCACCATTACGGCAAACAAAGAACAAAAAAGAAAGTTAAAGTGTCACCGCCTTCTAAGAATGGACAAAGACGTATCACCAATCCTCATGTCCTCAGTCCTGCGCCAGAAGACCCGTTTCCCACGTGTCGTGCATTGCTCGGGATCAGCGCAGAAACTCTGTGATCGTGTCACAGCAATGAATTCCGGCGACCTGTGCAGCGTTATTCAGCAGCACTTGCCACTCTTGGAAGCCTCATCGTCAGCTGGCTTGCTAAGTGAGATGTTTGTGCCAGCGCCGATGGTGGCCTGAGCACCGTCGCCGCTTTCGAGAGCCTTGCTAGATACGATCCGGTAGATCTCTGTAATGGCCCAAGGCCGTTAGACATTGCATCATACGAGAGTTCTGGTTAGAGAGAGGGGCTCGTACCCGTCAGGATGTTTTGGAAGGCGAGTTCGACATTACTGGCGTCCAAAGCTGACGTCTCGATGAACGACAAGTGATTCTCGCCTAGGTATCAAAACGTTAGCAGGCACTCGTGCTGTCTCGTGCAGACCTCAGGACCGGTCGCATCTATGCACATACTGGCAAAAGCCTTTGCTTCTTCCGTGGGAACAGCTCGAAGGTGTCTTAAATCGCTCTTGTTTCCGACGAGCATGATGACGATGTTGGCGTCGGCATGATCTCGCAGCTCCTTTAGCCATCGGGTGACATTTTCGTAAGTTTGATGTTTGCTGATATCGTAGACAAGCAGAGCCCCAACGGCTCCGCGGTAGTAGGCAGAGGTAATAGCGCGGTAACGTTCCTGTCCAGCAGTATCCCAAATCTGCGCCTTGATGGTTTTAGAATCGACCTGGATCGACCTGGTGGCGAACTCGACGCCGATGGTAGACTTGGAGTCCAGATTGAACTCGTTACGCGTGAATCGACTGAGAAGGTTCGACTTTCCGACACCGGAATCTCCGATTAAAACAACTGGTTAGGGGAGGTGTCAGTGTGCTTTCACCAGGTGACGTGACTATGCGCGCTCGGCGGCTGTCTGCGACAGAAGCGATACCTTTGAAGAGAAACTGTTGAGCAGGAGGCAGAGCGCCATCGATTAGCGATCCCGAGACTAGACCGAGAGCTTGCGAGAGGGCCATTACGTACATCATATTCGTCGTTAGCCATGGTGACGCTGTTGAAGGGGAAGCCTGCTTCAACAACGGGAATTCAAGACGCTCGATAGAAGGGAGTCGCAAGGCGGTTGGATCGTCGTGCGGGATGCCGTCGGCCGTGAGGTGGACAGAGTGGGTGGTGTTGTAACTTGTGGGTGCAGTTGTGGAGGGGAGAGTTACCATCAAATGGGCATTTGACGGAGTTGTCGTTGCTCAGGGCCGCCCAGGCCATGCACCGGCGACCGCTCCCGGCTATCCACACACTATGCGTTAGAGCTCAGGTACCTCCTACAGCCTACAGCGGCCAGCCTACAACAACCCCTCACTACAGTGCCTGCACGTTGGCGCTGTGAACAGAGTACACAGGTTACTCCGTACACTCTGTAAAATACTTTTTGGGGGCTGGGCACCTAGGTACCTAAGGTAATGAGATTCGAGCCACCAATATGTAGGTACCTACGGAGTACCTTAGGTACCTATGTAACTACCTATGTACCTAGCCGCTGTGGCTCGCGCATCGGCGACGGCTGATTGGTACGCTCTGGGCGATTATGTACTCTGATTGCTCCTGAGTTTGAGTTTCCTTTAAGGCTCTGTATTCTTCGGCCGTCAGGTTCAGATCTAGATACCAAATAGACTTCAATTGGTATCAGAATACCAAATGCCACTTGGTACGGTCAGAATGCCTGATGCGGTAATTCTGAGGAGGCAGTTGGTATGCCAGTTGGCACCCCACTCGAATGTCGGATTTGTGGATTTTTAGGTGGGTGCCGGGGAGGTTATTGCCAAACATCTGGATTAGCGGACTTGGGCGTTTTCCACCATTCCAGTTATTTTTACTGGTTAGGGGTTAGTGTGAAAGCTTAAACAAGGCAATTGGTATATAGAAATGTTGCTATTTCCATCAGGTTCAGATTGGAATGTAGAATTACCGCATCGGGCAATTCTGACGCGTACCAAGTGGCATTTGGTACCAACTCGCAATCGGCATCCATCCAAAGGATACAGTAATCTACCAATTGGTACCAATTAGCTTGCACAAGATTTGTGAACGTCGGGATACCTAAATAGGAAGGTCTTGGCGCCAATTGGTATCTAGATCTGAACCTGACGGCCGAAGAATACAGAGCCTAAGTTAGTGCAAACGAAGGAACAAGGGAAGCTCTGAGACAACACAAGCTCACCAAGCCAGAGCCGCACCAAGCCACCCGTTACACACGGTGGATGGACAGGCTCTGAAATTTGAACCCTGAGTTGCTGCATGGCTCAAAGAAGCATTGGGGGCGCAAGGAACACGTGAAATGATCTGCCATCTCGCAACCTCCATGTGGAAGCACTGGATGAATCGATCAAGATTTCTACTCCGTAACCCAAATACCTACATACTTGCAGCTGGGGCCAACGCTTGGGCTGTATTCATGCATGCGGCGGGGTGGCAATCATATCCGATACAGTGCGTTCGCGTCTCGCACGGTGCGTCCCTGTGGTGAAGATGCGACCACGCCAAGTTCCAACTGGAAATGGGGACGGACCAGGATGCGAGTCGCGCGTGTCTCGCCTCGGCTGCTCTCGTCGAATGCTCCACGGCCAAGAAGGGCATGCGAAAAGCATTCTTCCATCCGCAGTCCACTCTGTTGAATTGCAGCTCTTCAGCTCTCCGGTGCCAGAGATTTACGGATGCCAGCACACTCTGCCGGTCGATCAGTCATGCACGCCGTCTCCGTAAAAAGATCCTGACCTATTTGTCCAAGTTCTAATCGACATCGAAGTCCACGCTGCCGCAGCCTTGCTCGAAAACGTTGTCCATGTCCATGAGACAAGACTCTACGGATTCATCTGACATGTCAGATGACTCGATTTACGACAGCGACAACGTGAGTTTGTCATCTACGTCGGAAGAATCGCGCTCGCAAGTTGAATGGACCGTCACCAAAATACTTGCCGAGGCCAAGGTTGGAGGTGTGCAAAAGTATCTTATCGAATGGTCCGACTTTCGACTCTGCGATGCCACATGGGAGCCAGCCGAAAACTTGAGTCAAGAGCTCCTGGCCGAGTGGGACGCGCTGGTGAAAGATACTGGCAGAACTACCGTTTCTGGCTTCAGCATCGGCGACTGGAGAAAGGCCGTCAACGCCGATATTCGTGCGCAATACGCCAAACATGAGGCTCGCAACAGGAAGCGAACTCTTCTTGGACTGAGGCACAAGGTCCTTCCATGTAGTCTACAGGAATGGCTAGACAGCGTGCAAGGTCCCGATGAGAACGATGGCCTTGAACCAGCCGTAAAACCCGATGAAAATCTTCCCGACTCAACATCGACCAGAGAGGAGGCCAACAGTGGTACGGGCTCGGCTGCGACGGGGCCGTCTGAAGACACGATCGTCATCCCTCAACAACAAGAGCCACAGGCACCAAGGCCGGCCAACAAATTCAAGGGCAACAAAGGCAGTCTCTTTTTTCCTTCCAGGAGGAACCGCCATCCTCCTACGGGCCCATCCTCGTCAAAAGCGGCAGACAGTAAAAGCACGACTGCTCTATCAAATACATCAGAAAATCGTCGACTCAGCAACAGCTTAGTAGCTGGGCCACCAAAGGACCAGTCGAGGACCAGCCAATCCTCAACATCCGCCAACAATAAAACAGCCAGCGCGGGCCCCTCCAAATTGATGTTAAACGTCTTTGTTGGTGGCAAGGAACAGAAACGTCGTCGCAATGTTTCGGATGCTCCCTATGAGCCCAGTGCGTCGGGCCCGAACCGATTCTTCAATTATCGCAAAAGATGGATGGTAGAGAAGGCACGGAGAGATGGGGAAGGCATCAGGCCCCCAGCTAAATCGCCTGCATCTCTTCCTTTGATTCCGCTGAGCGCCAGCAAACTTTTGGATGCTGGTGGTCCTATGCCAGATGAAAAAAGGGACAAGAAGAACGTTGGGCAGAGTGCCAGCAAACTTTTGGACGCTGGTGGTCCTGTGCCAGATGAAAAAAGGGAAAAGAAGACCGTTGGGCAGAGTGCCAGCAAACTTTTGGATGCTGGTGGCCCTGTGCCAGATAAAAAAAGGGACCAGAAGAACGTTGGGCAGAGTGATTGTTCTCTGGAGGCCGAACCAAGTGGCCCGAAAAAGAAAAAGGTCCGCTGGGCGGATGATCTTGAGCAGGAGCAACAAAGACCTGCGGATGACTGGGAGAGCCTGTTCATCTCAGACGGCGACGAGGTGCCGGGAGAGCTGCAAACAGGAACCTCTTTTCCTATTCGAGAACACAAAGTGGCACCTTTCATAAGCCCGCCACCTCCTGATACATTCGTTCCGCCGTCTCCATCTACCTCGGAAAATACGTACAAAATCTGTCACTTTGGACCCAGACCAGAAAGCTTCGCACGGCTCGGATTTTCAGGATGGACGACGGACGATAAATCTTTATGGGCCTGCCATCTGCACAACCAGCCTCGTCTGAACTTCTCCCATATGTGTACTATGCGAGATTTCGAGTCGCAGATGAAAGTCGCGAGAATTGAAGACATTACAGTCTGTCGGGGCAACATTGTAGCAGACGCTGAAAGCAAGCCTTTCATCGACCTCTTGGCGACTAGATTACAGGTCGGACAGCTTGCCTTTGTCTGTTTTCTGAATGACGCAATGTCGATATCGATTGCCATACATGTTCCTGATTTCCTCCAGGCAGGCGGAGGGCCGTTATCACTCCAGTACTTCATCTACCTTCCGGATCCTCCCATCTCAAACTTGATGCTGGCACCTCTACCTCCAGTTGCCAATCAGAAAAGGAGTGTGTCTGGCGCTCATAGATTTTTTCTCGGCGGCACGTTCCAAAAGCTCTTCAAAAAAGGCATAACCGAAGGCTCATCACAAAATTTCTTTCTCGTCTTCCCCCAATGTGCTTACCAAGAAGCCGTCATGTTATCTCAATGGCTCCGAGTGTCGGATAGCAGCTGCACAATCAGAAGTAGCCTCATACCAGGGCAATGGGCGGAATTCGCATCTCTAGATAAGAGGGGAACCGTGATATTGCACGAAGACGCCATCTGGGTGATACGGTCGATGCCGCGACTCGGATCCATCCTACAAAATCAGATGGTCAAGATGTACATTTGGGAGTATTCCCGTTCTTCTTTGCGCCCAAAGGATCAATATTTTCTTCCAGCTGCTCCGCTAGACTATAGCTTACGTCAAATTCTACGATCGGGAACCGTGGTGCTGATCACGCCAAGCTTTCTGGTATCGCAGCCGGAACAGTCGTTTAATTTTATCAAGTTCTTCTGTCGGAACTACACGCATGACAGCCCAACTTTTCGGTTTGGAAAGTTGGCGGTCGCATCTGACATAATAGGCTGGTTGCGGCAACTGGCCATCGAGAAAGCTGAATCGTGGTCACGAGCTGGCAAGCCAGACTGTCAGGAAACAGAGCGAGCCAGGGCGAGCGAGGCTCTGCGCAAGTGCGACGCATTATTGCGAAAGTTGATGGACGGAGCCGAAGATGATGTGGACCCGCCCTTCATATTCGCGCCTGATGTGCTCGACGGTAACGATGAGCAAAGTTTGGTCAATTGGTTTGGTTCATGGACAGTATGCCAAAATCAACAACTATTCAGAAAATTCTACGTCCTTGGATCTACTGCTCAGTCAGAAACGCGCCTCTCGCGGACTCTACAGCCAGTTCAGTTTACGTCACCCGTGGAGGACACCGCGGAGGATACCGCGGAAGATACCGCGGAACGTCTCGTGGAAGATACTGCGGAACGTCTCGTGGAAACTATTGCGGAGAACGATGATTCCTCTCGCATCTACTCAAACGGAGGCCCCAAGAGTCACACACAACTAAAAGACAATGTCTCCCATGAACTTGCGGAAATTCGGGGCGCGCTCTACAGTATTGAGAGGAAGTACCAAAACCCGCCATTTACTCCCCTGATATTTTATGGGCAACCTGTCGTTATGAAAGGACCAGACATTACTTCTCAGAAAATGGACATCATTCTAGACCCGGACGACCTTGATAAATGGTTCTCATTCTTTGCTAAAAGGTTTTTCGATTACGTCACCAATGACGCATTAAGATGGCCTCCCTTGTTCAGGAACACCTACGTTGGATTTTTCTACACTGGAGGCCACGATCAACCTTGGAATCTCGACACACATCCACAACCAATGACCTGGTCACCATGGATTGCTATTTACCGTCCCAGTCAAATTCATCTGAAGCCCTGGAAAACAATGGACTTATTGATATGGGATCCTAGTTTGGGAAGCAGGATGCCGGGTCCGGACAGTGCCTATGAAGAAGATTTGTTGGGCGCCCAACAAGATCTCATTCAATTCCTTGAAAAGAAAACGAGACACCGAAACGACACACTGCCGCTCGCACAAGTCTGGGTTGGGCCAGTGGGTGAATTTAAAAACTACCCCCGGGGAAGTGACGACGTTGATCGTGCGTTGCGCTGGGTCGACGAACTCTTCGACTCGTTCAGAACTAGGCTCCCCATCAAGGCTAGTTCCCTTACAGTGCGAGGCTGGAAACCTCTTCAGTCGGGCTATCGGGAACCGAAGGAATCTCCGCGGCCTTCACCTCGGCCTTCACCTCGGCCCTCACCTCAGCAATCACCTCAGCAATTACCTCAACAATTACCTCAGCAATTACCTCAGCAATTACCTCAGCAATTACCTCAGCAATTACCTCAGCAATTACCTCAGCAATTACCTCAGCAATTACCTCAGCAATTACCTCAGCAATTACCTCAGCAATTACCTCAGCAATTACCTCAGCAATTACCTCAGCAATTACCTCAGCAATTACCTCAGCAATTACCTCAGCAATTACCTCAGCAATTACCTCAGCAATTACCTCAGCAATTACCTCAACAATCACCTCGGCCCTCACCTCGGCAATCACCTCGACTATTACCTCGAAAATCACCTCGAAAATCACCTCGACAATCACCTCGACAATCACCTCGACAATCACCTCAGCCGGCGAGCTCGGTCGTCCCCCGTGCACAACAGTCGCTTCCGTTTCGAGTAATCTTGCAGCCGCCCGGTACAGCAGCGATGGGTTCTGACTCCCCGGAAGGACCATGCCGAAATTTTTTCCGTGATGCTATCCTGAGCCATCAAGGTCCGGGGCCTATACCATTTACTTTCCAGCCGACTCTGAAGTGGTACACGCCGCAATCTGATATGGGCTTGGGATATCAGCACATTAATGTGTTACCGTGGGAACAGATTTTTGAGCGTTTTGGGATACATGTTCCTGAGAAAGAAGGAGCGAGATTGCCATGAACGCTGGTTCATTTTTGCTTCTTGTGGCCATCATACCCATTTTTTTTCTTCTTCATTACGGTGATGAATCGTGTTATTGTTTTCATGGACGAGCAAGCCACCATATCTGTTAGTGTCTCATTCTCTGGCGCATCTCTGGGAGAGCTAGTCATGGACGGGGCTTTGTGTGTAAAACAACAAGGGGGTATGATTGTTTGTTGGGTCTTGCGCTATGGCTATGGCTCTGTATTTCGGTGGGAAACGAGGATGATGATGATGGAATTAGGATAAGAAATGCATATATTCGTAATGGCATCAAGTTCTTCATTGCATCCATTCGCATATGTACAAGTTCATTGAAAGGGAAAGTTGGTCGTACGTTACACGGAGGTACAGAGAAACGCCTCGCTGCCTGTCTTTATGTCTTGACAAACGCTCAATGCTTATTTGTCGCCTTTGTCGTCGCCTTTGTCCTGTAAACCAAACGCCAACAAAAGGCAAAGCCATACACCGTTTCTTTCGTTTGCAGCCCCCCCCCTCCACCTATTCATCTCGCCGACACAGGAAAAGTCCTAGTGCTCAACAACAGGCCTTTCAGCCGCCGAATATTATCCCTGACTTTACGAATCTCATCCTCAGGCTCCTTTTTCTTGGTCGATCCGTAAATGTCGTACCCACCCACCAAAGTGTACGCCATACCATCCAGGCTATCCCGAAACACATCCAGCACGGTCTTTACATCCTGGAAGCCTTCGCTTTGCGCCCTGAGCTGGTCTCTTAGCACGGCCAGCGATTTCGTCAGGCCCGTCAAGCGATCCGCCTGGCCGTCCGTGGCGGATCCTACGGGCGATGATAACGAGCGACCTTCTGCCGCTGCCGCGGGAGCCGCCTTCTCGAAGACAGACAACGTCTGCGTGCCTATATCCCTGTGGAACATCTCCGTGGGATCCTCATCATCGCTGCTACCCTCCGGGGCATCATCATGCTGGGATGAAGAAGGCCGGGTCGCAGCGGTGGATGGGATGACGGAGACAGTCTTCTCGAGCTGCGAGACTAGGCTATCTAGTTTTTGGGCCGTCGCGTGATAAAGCTGACTGCGAGCGTCCGTGGTGGTCTCAACCATGGGGGCGATGAGGAACTTGCTTGTGCCGTAGAGGATGGTCGAGAGACCGGCGAAGCCGTATAAGGCGCTTAGGATGCCATCTTTTGTGACGAGTGGTGGTGGACGGTCTGGCCGGACAAGAAACTCGGGGTATGTGACGATGGGAGGTCGGTCGTGGACGACGCTGGCTTGGTGATGTGGTTGTTCTTGAGGGTGTTGTTGGTTCGCGCTTGCGGATGGATGTGTCGTGTCCGATCCGGAGGTCTTCTCTTCTTGCTGTGGTGATGCTGCGCCGGTGGAATGCTCCACCTCTTCTTCTAGAAGCTTCTCAATATCGCTGTCACGGAGGCCTTTTGATTGCAAAAACTCCGTCTTCTTCGCGCGGGAGGAGGCTTTGACGTGCGCTTCTTGAAGAAACCGGCGAGCGACTTCTATTTGATCGGGTGAACTGTCTTGCCGGTCGGGCTGGGAGACGGGACGTGAGCCTGGCTTATCCTTTGTGTCGCTCATAACCGGCAGGCTTCGCGATAGATGTGCAGTTTTAGCTGAAGGGGAATTGGTGGACGTGGACAAGAACGAGATTCGGGAGCAAGACTGACGGAGTTGGCCAAGGTGCCTCGGCCCAAGGACATCAAGTTGCGAGGGTGACAAGCATTGGAGCTTGAGGTTCAAAAACGGCCAATGGCTGCTCGCAAATGCCGAAGAGTGGGTCTTGGTGTGACATGGACTTTCTGGAGGTTCTCGAAGTCTCAAAGTCATCAAACCAAACCATCAAGCCGTCTACTCATCCAAGCCATCAAGTTTTTGTCTCGTCTCAATACAGTTCGCGTGAGCCGCACCAGTATTTCATTCGGGAATCTCACAGCTCTCCTGACGACGCAACTTGACCTAGTGTATTCTGCTCGCCAATCGACATTATACACGACGCATTCCCGGGTCACCAATCCACAGACATCCTCTCTCAACACGAGACTTTCCTCAACCTGTGCTGTCTCGTATACCGCCCCATCCGCGCCGTCGCTACACAGAATCGCTAAACAGATCCAATCCCTGAAAAGGCTGCCTCGGGTCTCCAGGAAGGCAGACGGAAATTTGGCTGAAGTGATTCAGCAGCCAGCGTCAGGGCTCGGGCATACATACCTAGTTCCCTGCACCACAGCCCGGATTTGCCGCCAAGACAGGCAGGACAGGACCGCGTCGTTGGCTCGAGAAGGTAGCTAGAGGATCAAGGCAATCCATCTGCCGAGACTGAAGCTTGTCCCTTGACTAGCCGCAGTGCCGCATTGCCGCGTTGACGCGTTGCTGTCCCCTGTCCCGCTGAAGACGGCACTGGAAGTCACGTATCATCCGAATCGCGATATACAGCCGCGCCGAGCTGCGGACACTTTAGGTATGCACTTTGAGCCTTTCCCCCGTGTTTCTTTTGTTCTCGATGCTCTGGGAGGTCGCGGATCGCTGCGCGCGCAATATACGTTGCCGGAAGTCGGCCATCGCAACTCCATCGCCTCATGTTGCACCGCCCGATGTACCACGGTGTCTGGCGATGACAAAGTTGAGTCGCTCGTCTGGCCGACCCGTGCGTGTCTTGATTAAACCGGTGATTGTGCGTTACTCGCGCACACGTGCCTCACGCCGCGATTGCTGGTTGCAGCACTGGCCAATAGTTTTGCTCTCAATTTAGCATTTCCGACGCTGTTTCGCCAAGCTGGCCTGTCACCAGTGCTCATGCCTTCCCGTCTTTTCTGTACTCTGCCTGCGTCCTTTCTTTCTTTTCTTCTCTAATGTAGCGTTTCTTTCTATTCACTGTTGTCTCGTGTTTTGTGTAAACCATTTGGACCCCTTGGCACAAAGCAACCTCGCGACATTGGCGGTTGGTCACCTTGACCACCAATCCCCCCCTCCATCTTGGCTTTTGCCTTTGTTTCATCCCATGCAAGATGAAACTTTGATTGGACTGCACTCAACTGCTGTATCCGACCCTCTGCGATCAAAAGACTTTGTTTTCAATATCTACAGCGCACCTACCTCTTTGTAGAAAGGCTGGATTGCCCTCCCACGCTGCTTTAAACTTGTATCACACAACAAAGACGAATTATGGCAACGCGACCGCGGCGGTCTGCTGCTCAAAGAGCAAACGAATCCATCTCCATACATGCAAGATGGGCTGACACAAGTGCTAGAACTGATCGAAGGAGTTCCGCGACATCTCGCAGAGCCGGCCGTACCTGTGCTCCGAGCGCTGCACGAGAGATGTCATCTTCATCCCCCGACGAAAGTGTCACGGTGCAGACTTCAAGGTCAGCGCGGGGTACTAGTAGAAGAAGTGACCATTTTGACGGTGGTGAAATTGTTCACGGTATTAGGAATCGCGGTGGCCGAAAGAATTATGTTGTCGATTCCAGCCCGGATGATGATGACGATGATGAAGATGACCAAGACGTCCATGTCGCGAAGCCCAAGCGAGTAAGAGAAGCGTATGGAGACGTTGAGGGCGATGAAATGGAAATTGACGACGAAGAAATGGACATTGATGCCGAGGGGGAAGAAGAAGACGCCGATGGAGATGTCGACATGAGTGCTTCCGTCGCATCTGTTGCAGGTCAGACAATCCGCGTGTCACAACCCGCCCCCAGGTTTGCTGCCCAAGCTGCTGCGGCCAAGATGGCCGTTAACGAGGAGGACGAGGAAGACGAAGAGGAGGAAGAGGAAGAAGAGGACGATGACGACGACGACGACTTGAGTGATCCTGCGGACAGTGAAGATGGCGACCAAATGATGACTTTCGGCGATGAGACAATGGCCGACGAGGACGCAGAAGGTGAAGAAATCGAGGTGGCACGAGAGCAAGACCAGGATGAAGAGGATGAAGAAGAGGAAGACGAAGACGAAGACGAAGAGGAAGAAGAGGATGAGGATGAGGATGAGGAAGGGGAGGAGGAAGAAGAGGATGCCGAAGGAGAAGTGGAAGTCGGGGGTGATATCGAGATGGACAGCGTGGATGGCAGCCAAGAAGGGTCTCCTGACCTTACTAAGATGACAAAACGTCAGAGAGCCCGATTTGAGGATGAGCCTCAAGAGTACATGAAACTGTCTGATGGTGAGAACGAGCGAACATACTCCCTTGGTACTGTTCTCGCGCACAACTAACACGAATGTTGAACAGAGGTGCAAGTCAAGAAACATTTCACAGCAGAGGAATTGTCCATGCGACGACAAGAAATGGCTCGACGCCGTCGCAATCTCAGTGAGAAGCGCACAGAAGAGGTCAAGGTAAGAAGATGGGCTTGTATCTTGTCACACGGCAACAATGTTTCGCGAACGGCAACAGTTCCTGTTCACTAATTTTCAACTGCAGATGGAAACTATCAACAAACTGCTGAAAAAACAAGCTCCCAAAATCAACCGCAAGGCCGCTGCAGCAGCCGCTGCACGAGCTGACAGCCCCGATGAAGAAGGTAACAAGACGAATTCAACCATGGTTCGATGGATCAACAACAAGAACGGAAGCAGAGTATCTGTTCCCGGAGATATTCTCGCAGGCCCAGCTGGCTCAGTATTTTCAAGTTCGGGGAACCCCGGCGCGATGTCATGGGGCAAGCTTGTGCAGGAGGTGGCTTAGGCCTGTACAGTGAGTTCAATTCTCACCCATGAGAACGGTGTGGGAGGAAGAAGACGGTGTGCATGCACCCTGGCGTCGAACGCCGAGGAAAACAGACGGAGACGGACGTAGGCAGACGGGTGCGGGTGCAGATACGTCTGTATTTACCAAGACTCAAGAGTATGGCATTTGAAAGATCATGTAAGCAAAAACGTGGCGGTGACATACTGCAATGGGCGTGTCGAACACGATTTCTTCAGATTCACTTCTTAGTGCTGCATGGCCCGAGCTTCACGGGGTGGAATCGAACGGGGGCATCTGGCCGACTGACTTTGTTCTCACTTTGTTCTCAATGCCCTTTCACGTGGTGCAACCCTCAAGTCATTCAGGTCCTCCCCGCCAAAGGGACAAATTCAAAGTGATAAAGAGCGTCTACTACCTCGCCAGCCATGGACTTTCATCGTCACACCCAGCCTCCCATTCACTGCCCTTCTTACTTCGACTCTGTCGATATTTTTTACTTCTTTCACTCCTCTCCCCTTTTTTCCTCTCCTTTTGTATTGACTATCCCACTCTTACACTTACAATAGCCCTGACGATGAAGACTGGCGTCATGTCGCCGAGCAGTGCTCGCGAAGATACAGGACTTCGCCAAGGTTGCAATGGAGATGCGCAGCTGCCGGAATTTGACCTCGACAACTCTGCGGACTTCTTCAAGACGGACTGGCCGGGATTTACCTTGCCGGAACAACAAAACTCTTCACAAATGGTAAGAACATTCACAACGAAGATGCTCTTAGTTATTTAGAGTAGTACTTCTGGGGATAAAACTGTTGAGGCTGAGAATGCCGTCGCGGCTGACCAACTCATGTATAGCAGCAGTCCTATTCAGTCCCATCAGGCACAGAAACAGGATGGGATACGGATTATTTTACGACTCTTCCCCAACCCGGCGTCGGGTCTGGTTTTAACCAGCCGATTCGGGGCATGAGCGGCAAATTTCCGTCTCAGATGCTTGATCCGAGCAGAATGAACAGCGAGTTCCTGATAAGGTCCAATTCTCCACAAGCTTTCCAGAAGGCTCTCAAAAATTGTAAAAGAGACTCCAATCTCCCGCTTCCTGGCTCGAATCCCTTCTCAACGCCTGCTCCCTATATGTTGGGCCAGGTCTTGCCGCAATCTGAGGTCTCCCCGGGAACTATACCTCCATATCAGCCACTGTCGATGACAACGACAAGATCTTCACCATCCATGTGCACACCCTCCATGCCCGGATTCGCTATGACGCCCTCTACTTCAGTTCAGATGCAAACAGTCGCGCCTCAAATGCTTCAATATTCCATATCTACTCCGGGATTCAATTCCGCTCCCGCGACATCCGGCTTGGATACGAATGGGTTCATGCAGGATGGGCCTGACCCTTTTAAGATAGAGGAAGATCTTTATGCAGCGCCAACACCACGTCCCGTCCAGTCCATAGGAGCTGTTGCACACGAAGCACAGCGCTCCACTAAGAAACGTACGTACAAATACTCCCAAGACGCCTCCCCTCCCCCGGCGCGTACCGTCACCTCTACCGTTGGCTGACGAACAGCCCTGTGCGGCGCTGCTAATGATAGGCCCCATGACTACCGCCCCAGTAACTACCGCACCGAAGAGCAACAAACGCCGGAAGACGTCGACGAAACCGCCCATATCCGTCACGAACGATCAGGCCATCTTGGTAAACCAAGTTATCGAGGCAGGCATGACAAGGGCGTACGAAGCAGGGTGCGAGTGGAGTTCCAAACACATAAGCTCGTCTCTCCGGCATGAACTGAAGATGTCCGGGTCCCTCGCGGGCCACAAAGTCATGATACAAGGCAATCAGGTCACCCAAAACATGACAGACACGGTCGCTCGGCAACTCAACGAATATTTGGGCCGGGCCAAAGCCCATAGCCCAAAAGACAAAGTGCTTGACGCGATCCAGCTTAATACGAGGGCGCAACTCTCAAATCTCGGTATCGTCGCCTTTGCGCATTCCTAGCAGCCAATGCTGAGCAGCGAACCGCCCCAAGTAGGCCAGAAACAACAGCACATCTCCCGCGAGACGAGCACCACCGATGATGCCGTCGTCGTCGTCGTCGACGACGACGAGGAGACACCAGAGGAGCAGACAGAGACGCTGGGCGAGAATGAAGTCCACTGGGAAAGGGAAAACGAAAAATCTCAACCGCAGCTTGGCCTGATATCATCGGCGACTCCCAAGAAGTCTGCCAGGACTCGTCCGCGAGGGTCCAGTCGCAAGAAAGTAGCTAGCGGCGGCGGAAGCAGAAGCAGTAGCGGAAGCCCGACAGATAAACCCAGTGACGACGAACCAAAACCACGAACAAGAACACATTGCCACGGAGGTTTCGAATTCACGTTCCGGCTCTGGGATGATGGGGTCTGGCGCATAGAGGGTACGCCGAGGAGGATAGCGGATACTGTCGAGGCGGATATAGCTGAGATGGTGCCCGAGACTGCTCAGGGCAACGAAGACGAGACGTCTGAGGTTCCTTTGCTTGAAATTGGGACGGGTTCCTGATGTGGCGGGGCAAGGGCGGTATGATTGAACATTTGACTTGAGCGTGCGAATCTAATTATTTTGCTTTTTGTTTTTAGCTTGTTGCTTTACGATACTCGCTGGGCGTGAGCACTTGATTGACGTTTCAAGATATCATGAAAATTGATTAATTTTATCTCTAGTGCTGTGAATACAGCTTGCATTGCATTGCATTTCACTTGAATCGAAGAATTCGAGAATCAGGAACAGAAATAGAGAATATTCTATGGAATGCTATAAGAGGCGCAAAGAAGATTTCGTTGAGTTGTTTTGGACTTTGGAACTACAAGTACAAGGTCTTCAAGAGCGTATCGTCACACATGCTGCCGAGGAGATACTATAGATGCCGGCATGGATGGCTCCCAGGGACACCAAAATACAATGAGTTGGCATGAGTGCCGTGACTTCACGCGATGGAAACATCTTTGTACGAGTGAGCACACGAATGCGATGCCGACTGCATCAACGCTGCGAGCGGCTAGAGGAATTGGACCGAATTGAGGCCAGGCCTATCTAAAAGCGCGCCGAAAGCAGGGCAGAAATGAGACGAAAGGGATGCGGCCGTACTCCGTATGCCACTGTGTGGATGCCAGGAGCAAAGTAAAGCATAAGTGCCTTGAAATAGGGCCGGTAGACTTTAGGTGAGACGAGACGAGATTGGATGAATGAGAGAGATTAGATACGTTCAGGTAAGGTAGGTAACCAAGGTGAAGTGGTACGAAGGACTATGTACCTAGATAGTGTGCATTGAAAAGGAAGAGGCTGGGCGGTGCTTTGCGCAGGTTATGAGGCTCGTGGCATGCTAAGATACAAATACACGTTTTCCGAGACCAGAGAGAAGCAAAGGTGAGTCGATTGCGAGTTATAGCCAGAGAAGGTGGTTGGGTTTAAGAAGACGAGGTCACGAGAGTAGTACATATGTAAATGTAACACAGTAACACTCATGCAATGTGCACGTGCACACAGGCACATATATGTACCGGTACCTATGTAGGTATGTACTCCGTACCTTACACATGCTTCATGCCTGCAACAAGTGCCGAAATGGCTGCATGGAACGAACCTAGGTACGAGACAATAACGGACGCGATGCAGCAGCCGAGAGGAGTATAGAATGCGAGACAGAGCCAGTCGGCAGCGTTGGGCATGAGTGTGGCGTCTTTTTCACGACGATCATCACGACAATAACTCTGTACATAGTTTGGGGTCCAAAAGGAGGCATAATCACCAGTGACCACCACTTCATGCATGGCGCCGGCAGTCGCACAAAAGCGTAGCGTGTTTCACCGTGCAACAACGGCAGAAGAATCGCTCCAAACCCAAAGTCCAAATACCGACAACACTACCTACAGGCTAGGCTACCGGTAGACGGGTGCTGGAAAGATTGGACGGCGAGTCTGTCGTGCATCTCGCCTCTGTGCCGCCATCAGTCCATGGCCCGGATAACGGCTACATAACAGACCGAGATCAGCGGGATGGGCTACTGTAGCCACGCCTTGACGCGGGAGATCGGGCCGGCCAGGGTCCGATGTGGTCGTTAGATTCTGGCACGTCTGTCTGTGATGCTCCCGCTCATGCGGATCTTGACCGAGGCGAGATGCTGGCGACATTGTGGAGAAGAATGAAGAGGCCGGTTGTATCGTACAACCCGACTACAGATCAAGATGCGAAACAAGTCAGCCAACGGCGTCGGGGGTCGAAGTCGGGTCTATGTAGACGGTGATGCCAATGGTATATGTAGTTTGAGACGAACTGCCGTTACATATTGGTGAGGCGTGTTGAAGTCGTGAGTTTGGTGAGAGTCGGCAAACGGCAAACGGCAAAAAGCAGCCACGCGCATCTTGTCCGTCTTGAAAGCCATCGGCCTTTTGAAGGCTCATCGGTGGACTGCAACATGTCGTGCAACCGGCCATCACACCAAGAAGTTTGGAACGCAGTCAGAGTGCGCATTGGCTGACATCTGTTGATTGTTGTTTAGGCCCAGAGTCTGAGCGTCTGTTCTGTTCTAGCAACGGCCAGAAAATGGAATAACGAATTTTCATTTTGGCGACCATTCCTCATTTGGGCGAAAATTCCACTTTTCGTTGTGCGTTTTCGTCTCGACCCCTGTGGCAATGTACCGCGCTAGAGATGACTGGCAGGGGACCCTTGACATCGCCCGTGATAGGCCAAAAGGCACCGCGAGCCCCAGTTATCCGTTCTAGACAGCTTGCCAAACACTTGTACTTTTGCAAAGTACGAATGGGCTGGAAAAAGTGGTAGAACGGGGCTTTCTATGCTTTCCAATCGGGGATGCGCGTTGCAGGATGGCGGCGAAATCGCACCGCGTGAAGAACGGGCTGGGCTTTGTTTTTTTTGGGTGTCGCGTGTACGCCAAACTCTTCTTTGTTTTATCTACCGTCGTCTCCAACGCGCAACCCGTCAACTCTCATTTATTTTATCCAGCCAACTCTCATTTGAGTCATTGGTCGCTGGTGTGTTCGACATTTTGATGTAACCCGGCTCGATGCGAGGCAAATGCGGCTTCAAATGTCGTATGTCAGAGTATAACCTATTTCTACAAGCTACACAAGTTTTTTGATCATCAAACAGCTGTCTGATATAGCAGGCGGTGTGCCTATCGATTGCGAGCTCATGTAAGCGAGACGTCTTTCAGTACATACAGGGGTGTGGTGGTGGTGTGGAGCGGTACAAAGAAGATTCTCCACTAGATCTCCACTATCTCCGAAAATAACGGAAGTCACTTTTTTGCATTTGCTAGAACAGAACAGACGCTCAGACTCTGGGCCTTAGGGCCTGATTCAGGCTGGCGCACGCGCACGCAGAAAGGCGCACGCTAACCGTATCTGGTAAAGATCTGCGGCACAAAATGCACAAATATTTGGGCCCCTGTTCGCCATGTACCGCGCTAATGCATGATGAGCAGGGATTTATGTAGGGGTAATCATTGGCCAAAACGTCGCAAAACCTATCCACTTGACCTCGTGCGCGGCGGAAAAGTTGCTCCAAAAAAAGATGGGCAATCGCAGTCGCCGTGCGCCGCGCACGAGAAAGGGCACGAGTGGAGCCCAAAAAAGCTGTCGTCTTGCAAGCTTGGCCAATGGCAAGTCTCCCAAAAAAACACTGCACCAGGTGTTTCACGCCCACTGAGACCGCAAATGGAGAGAAAGGCAAGGCATATTACCACCGAAAGAAATAGCTCGTCAGCGATGATTGCTTCGTTTGGTTTTGAAGAAGGATGACGGGAAATTGATGGAGTTAGGGTGATTTGAACATAGGGTGGCAATGTTTACAGCATCTACCACTGGACCTGTGACCACCAGCAACACCTTAGTACGATTTTCTCTCTACGATCGCCATCTGAAGTGCAACTGGATTTTGAGCGAAGTTGATTGTTCTTAGCCCTCGTGAAAAGTATTTGAGATCGTTCGTCAATTGAATAGGTAGTTCGTGTCAGTATCAAGTCATTGCTCATGATGAAGGGGGCAGTCTGGCCGTTGGGAAAACTTGATATTGCTAATATAATCCGCGACTACACCGTCAAGAGAGAAGGATTCGGTTTCAAAAGTTATTGAAGAGCTTTATCAGAGGGTCTCCTTCCTACGCATCACATCACATGATGATTTCAGAAACGTAGCGCGAGTTTCACTGAATCTCAGCCAACAAGTGAGTGCATTTGCACTAGCAGTTGTGCGTTGCTGGCACATATGCCTGATCTAGACCCATGAAGCATACTCGAAAGTGGTTTGAACTCATCATGGTTAAGATCGCCTCTTCTTCTAACGTCGATGAAGATGACGATGTCATCGAGAAAGAATTCATCAAGTGCTTCGAGTTCGGCTGGGCAGCAATGACGATTCTTTGAATACACGAGTCGATTGACTCGTCACTCCGCCACCTTGATGCTTGCATTTCTTTAAGAGACCAATATGTCAGATTTTGAATAGAAAGGTCAGGGCTTCCTAATGATGCACGAAGCGTTATAATTTAGGCATTCGTTATCGTTTTCTTTATAAGTGAAGACCGAATGCTGTGAAGGTGGTTCAGGGTGGGTGTGCAACTGCCAACAGGTTTTGGTTTGTATGATCTCAGATTGCTCGGTACGAAAACGGTATAGCGGCTTGGATCGGTGAAGTGGATCGGTACGTGAGGTTCGACCCACTTATTTCACAAATGTTCATGTACCTTTTTGCGAAGAGCGTGCCCCGTCCTGAATCAGGCACTTAGGCCTCGCTTCCACACTGGCACATACGACGCAGCTCCACTTTGAGTGCCGGGCTTTTGGGTGCTTCAGCCTTTATTATCTTATGTAGGTAGGTATGTACCTACCTAGTGAGTCGTGACTTTACGCAGTGTTGCATGGCCAAGATTGTGTTTCTAGGTAGGTACCTAGTTAGTATGTAACTCGAGGTTGGCGGGCAGGAGAAGTCTTGCTTTCTGCATCGAGATTCGAATGAGCATGGCCTTGATCTTTCTCTTTTCTCTCTCCTGGCCTTTGTCGTCCTGTCGTTGCTCCCGGCCACCCCCATCATCGGCATATGCAGTGTCCCATCTCCCGATCTCCTGATGTTCGAGTCGTGTGCCGGTGGCGCTCTCGCAGGTTGTTCCCGTTGCTGATGTGCATCCTTGGAGAAGCGAGTGAGTGGCTGAGCATTTCGGGGATGGGGAAATGTAACGCCACGCAATGCAGCACAAGAGTGACCGTATGTTCTCAATGTTCTATGTACCTACCTCTGTACCTATGTTACATAACTTCTAAATAACTTCTGAACTTCTGACGGCTGGTCCTCATTGATTCTACCTATGTACCTAACGCTAGGTACCAGCCGGCCCTTCTCCATCATTTCAATCATTCGCCCATTCGCCCATCCTCCGCCCCGCCTCTCCCTCTTGCCTGCCGTCAGCGCGTTCCCGGCATTCTGCATCTGCATCTGCATCTGCATCGCGGCTTCGGCCTTGCGCTCCCACTTGGTTTTATTCTATTCAAAAAGGCTGTCGTCGCCCGCCATCATCATGGCCGACATGGCGATAAACTGTTGCGACGAACCCATCGGTAGTCATAACCGCACTCGGACCAACGACTCCC
Source organism: Claviceps purpurea (assembly GCA_029405325.1). Lineage (NCBI taxonomy): Eukaryota > Fungi > Ascomycota > Sordariomycetes > Hypocreales > Clavicipitaceae > Claviceps > Claviceps purpurea. The sequence continues at coordinate 2,333,157 of CM055782.1, read as the reverse complement.
ACCATCACCACCATCAGCCTGGCTCATCAGAGCTAGAAGCAAACGCCGCCGCCGCCACGGTCCACGTCCAGCCAACCGCGCCACCAAGTAAGTTGCTTTGCTGATATCAATGGCTTTGCTCGCCTCCCGTCTTCTTCTTGTCCTCGGTCCACACGCCGTTTGCCTCCGCCTGCCCACTTGCGAGTCGTTGGTCCATCTTCACACTTTTCGTTGTCTGCCCGATTCGCGACTCGACAACGAGTGGACGGGGCCTATATTGTACAAAGTCTCAGTCGTCCACTTGCGCAGATCGACCGCTGGCATTCCTGACAACTCTGGTGCCTGAATTCGTCTCCTTCTCCCTTGCTTGGCTGCTCGTCGTTCATCTGTCCCCGCATCGACTCCGGCGCAAAACACCACGTCCCATCGCTCATCACCGAAATGAACCCGATCCGTCCGCCTCTTGCGAAGGAAGAACCTTGACATCGACCGTTCGTGCCAGCCAACTTTTGGTCTGTTTGGCCAATTGACTGGCGACCTGCGACGTTTGGCGCTTCATAGTTGGGCGTGACGACGAACTTTGCTTTGGTCGTCGCGAGACCTCTGACAGAGCAGGTAGACGCAGAAATAAGTCCTTGATATTCTAGACCAAAAGGATGGCTGGAGCTGTCTCACCAAGTCTCCTAACGTGAATTGGTGGGACGTTCCTGCTGTCTTATCTGCCATCCTTCCGCATTTGGCTGGGTGTGTACATCTCCATCGGCACATGCATTCCGGGACCCCCTACCCCCACTCCTTTCAGCTACTCCTTGTATTTTGACTTTATCGGTGTCGTATTTGACTTGGTCCCTTTGGATGGTTTTGGTAGTCTACGAACGTGTGTTCAGCCGATTGACGTTGTGAATTCCGCTGATCCAATATAGTACAAGAAGGGGCCGAGACGACCACTGCAGCGCCACTAGCGTTACCTCAAGCCAAAGAAATAGAAGTAGGCTTATTGCCGTTAAATCCTGGCCCGGCATCACTTGGTTTACACCAGCCAAGCGACACTTCCGCCATGCTATTCTCAGACTTCTACAGGAGTCCTCGGTCGCCATTGTCGAAACTCCGGATACACCATTTCCCGCCACCAGCTCACTTTCTCCCCTCGACGCCAGAATGGGTCTCAGATGAATATGCAGACCTCTTAAGCCGGGACAAAACGAAGCAAAAAAACGCCGTCAAACGATATCTTGCTGACAAGGTGCGCAACGACTGGACTTTCACGTGGCCACCGACACCTCAACCTCCCCTGGAAGACGCCGTAGGAGATCAGAAAGTGCAAGGTACCGAAATAGATGAAGCCGAGTCTGGTACGGATGAGGGTGATGTGGATGCAGACGATGCGGAATCCATCTACAGCGTTGTTTCGGAGGATGCGACGCACTATCGACCCCGGATCGAGTGGACCTCTGATCTATCAGATATAGACGATGAAGAGGTAACTACCAGATGTTCGCCCTTCCGTCTCGACATGATGAGTGCCGCGCAGTCAACCGTGCAAGAGATTATGGAGGCCAAGAAAGCCAGAAGACGACGTGCTGTACGAGAAGAGATTTCATGGAACGATGGTCTCGCATGCTTCGAGGCCCGTCGTGACGCCTGGACTGGTGCCAAGACGGTTCGTCTTCATCGTAGGCCCGTAGCTACACCGCCCGCATCGCCGCGATCTCCGAGGCGGTTCTTTTCCCGCCGCTCCATATCGAGCTCACCGCCAGGGCCTGCAAGCCCGTCCTTGGCCACGAATCCCGGTCACGTCGATAACACAACTGCCATTTCCGTGGCCTCATCCTCCCCGAGCAAAGGCTCTACCAAGGACCTGACTAAACACGCAAACGATGCCTCATCGGCTGTCTCCGAGTCGTCGCACGGACAAGTCTATCCCGTCGAAATCATGCTTCCGATCGGTCAGCCTATCCTGCCGCCGAGTAACCCCTTACGAGCGTCCATCTCCCCGACTGTCTATTTGAGTCTTTATGATAAGGTCATTTTGCATAACCTCCAGCCAGCCTGCCCGGTGAATCTTTCGGATATGCTGCGCTCTTGCGTCGCGGGCTGGAAGCGAGATGGCGAGTGGCCTCCTCGGTCGTCAGTCCCGGAGCCCACGGCTGCGGTTCCGAAGAAGAAGAAGAAGAGGCCGACGACGAGTTCTCCGAACGAACAGGCCGGGAATGCCACTAGACGGATGAGCTTGGGGTTGCTTGGTGGTGGGGACAATCACGGGGAGTCTGGGCCTGGGAAAGGCATTCGAAGGAGTTTGCAGCGAGCGCTTGGGATTGGAGGCGTGGCTGGGGTGGAGGGGAGGGACAATGCAGGGGCCCCGTGAGATTACCACGAGGCCTACTTATTATACAGGAAAGATTGGTGAAAGCGATACTTGAACAGCAGCGTTGAATTTTATTTCGTTCGTTTACGTTCCCTTTGGTGCACATGGCGTTATTAGTGTTCTGCGGTTGGTCGGGGCGTGTGGTGGCGGCAAAATACCGTACGAGAGCATATCCCCTTGGCGCATTGCATTGGCATGGAATACTTCTGGTATGGAAAATATACAGGCGCGGAAATACCCTCTAAAGGGCCTCTGACGAAAGGCCGTGGGAGCTTATCCAACTCTGGAGCCAGCCTACACTAACAAGCTATTTTTTAATACACTGGCCAAGAGTGTTGCTGGGAGTATTCACATACTCGCTAAATGACATCAAGGTGACCGCCCGGATTTGGCAAGGCTTTCTCTCCAGAGGAAAGATTGCCAAGCTTGCCGAGGTCGAGGCTGGAAACAAGGCCAAGAACTCGACCCCGGACGTTGAGGAGGCTCGTCTTAGCAGAGTTGGAGCGACGAGGAGAAAGAAGGAGATGCATTAAACTAGCTTGTCAGTGTACTACGTATGCTGGCTTCAGAGTTGCATCAGCTCCCACGACCTTTTACGTCGGAGGACCTTCGGGGTCTATATAGTTGGAGTAGATGATCTACAGACTACGTTGAGTGTTCGGGGGTCTTCAGACTTAAGGCTGGAGATGTGACTGGGGCTATGACGCGGTTTCAGATCCCGAGGAGATTATAAACGTATAGCAGGAGTATGTACGTGATCTTCGTCGGCTGTTCGGGGGTCTCAAGGCCGGAGTTGCGGCCGAGGATGCCTGGCAATGTTGGACAGGTCGAAATATGATTCAATTGAGATTTGAGACATATTGTGATTGGGACGTATAGAGGCCGATATAATTTTTGTTTTGTAAACTCCGATGCGGTACTGATTCCGACGAGTCCAAGATCTTAGATGCCCATTATGAGTGCGCGACACGCGTCAGCATTACAAGTTTGGGGCCATGAAAGCCGGATGTATGGTCAGGACTGTCTGGCAGCTTTGGACGATCGAGATACATTTTGATCAACGTAATATCTCTCCGACCGAGACGTATTGCGAGAGAGAAATAAGCCAACGAGACATGTTTTGTCCATTTCGGTGTGGCTCCGGATTCCGAAGAGTCCTAGATATGTTACATGCCTAGGAGAAGTGGAAGGTAGGTCTGACCTATCCATCTATGCCAGGACTTGAGGATCTTGAGGCTGGATTTATGGCCGGGACCGGTCTGATAACTCTAGACGGTTGGATTAATATTCCGATCTATTCGTAGCTATGATTCGATAAAGGCATCTTCTGATGGAGACATGCATGTTGCGATTTGAGACATGCATATTTCGATCATGTCGATTCAAGAATGCCTGACTTCTCACTTCTTCTAAGTTCTATGTAAGTACGTATATACGGTTTCTCATCAATGGCGATTTCATGCGCGGCCAATGCGCCTCGGTCCAACGTGAGGAGACGGCAGCAATGACATCTCGATCAGCGGTGCGAGAACGTACCACGTCGTTATTGACGGGATCTACGGAGTACTCAGTAGGGCGCGCCAAATATTTATGCTCGGTGTTCGAGCCGCCGCCCGCCGGGTCGTATCAATGACACCAGGTCCGGCCAATCCGGGTGGCTAGTTAGGTACCTGTGTACTTATTGTAACTTGATTGCACAGTGCAACAGGGATGTAAATATGTTGATACACACGAAAGAAGTGATCAGCAGCATCTGTTCATAGCCGTACATAGCAGTGTGGGTATGTACTTAGGTAGGTACTTGATCATGCAGCAGATCAGATAAAGAAAGGGAGAAAAGGCAAAAGTACCTACTCCGTACTCCGTAGGTTGTACTCCGTAGACAAGGGCAGAGATTTTCGCCCCTCTCATGCCTGGATGACGACGTGCTCGTTGACGAAGGATTCGGTTTTGGGATGACAAGGGTGGTCAAGGTCTTGACTCATGCATGTCATTGTGCGTGACGTGCTGTGTGAGGTGAGAAGCTGAGAGAATTCAGGCGAGCCAAGCCATCTTATCTGATGATCAGATTAGATGCATGGCGCTTGAATACTGTGTCTATACACACTCTACGCACCGTATGTCACTGCAGGCCGGCCCACCTCGGCATGAACCGGGCCCTCCTCAACAAAGACACCGTTTTTTCGGGTACCTACTCCGTGGACCGTATGTACACAGAAGTCGACGCGTGTCTCTGTCTCCATCACTCCTCAGCATCACCTTACCGAGCCCACGCACTCATGGCCATGGACAGACGAGGTACGCCATCATCGTTTTCCTCCATGGTACATGAGACCGGTTTTGCCCCATGGCACGTATGCCTTGAAATCGGCGACGCGCCGTGTCGGATGATGACAGGGGTAAATCCTTTAGCCCTGGACTGTGTGGGACGACATGGGATCGAGCCAACCCTTGGTCATATCTCTGGGGAGTGGAGAGGTTGCCAAAGAGAAAAATGAGTGAATGAGAGAGTGACGATGAAACTGGAAAGTGGGAAGAAAGGACATAGGTAAGAGGGGCGTGTACAAGTACCTACATACGGAGTAATGGCGAGAAGCCGAATCCAAGTCCGTGGACTATTTTTGCGGTCCCTTTTCGCGCGATTGGGAAGCCCGTTATCGGCTGTTTTGCCTGAACGAATTGTATTTATATCCATTTGGCGTTCGCGGGAGGCCAGGTAACGGTTCCTATCAAGTACCTACATAAGGATTGGTTAAGTTGCCCTTTCTGCCCCATCAAGTCTCTTCTTCCATTCAGAACCATAAGAAGACAACCATTCATTCAGACAAGTCACAAAGCGTAAAAGAAAGCAAACAAACGGATCCGCAAGCAAAAAAGCGAAAGCTTCGCGAAACAAACAGACAAGACAAGACGAATAAATAAAGCAACCCGGCTTTCCCTGCTACACAAATCATGTCGACGCAACACCCCACACCAGCAACTTCAACATCACAGGTCTCTCCGCAGCCATGTCCCCAAAAGCTGTCCTTCCTCCAAGGACCCGTCGAGCCTCCCCTCGTGGACCTCACCCTCGGGGAACTCCTCGAGCTGCAAACCTACCAGCACGGCACGAAGGAATGCCTCGTCATCCCCTGGACCGGCGCCCGCTGGACGTACAATGAGCTCAACCAGCAGAGCTCGCTGCTCGCAAGGGCCCTCCTGGGGATGGGCATACGCGTCGGAGACCGCGTGGGCATCATGGCCGGTAACTGCGAGCAGTACGCCGCAGTCTTCTTCGCCGTGGCTCGTATCGGAGCCGTGCTGGTCATCCTGAACAACACATATACGGCCACAGAGGCCATGTACGGACTCCGCTTCTCCAACTGTAAGGTGTTCTTCACGACGCGCAAGATCGGGCACCAGGTGGACAATCGGCCACTGCTGGAGCAGTTGGCCACAGAGAAGAAGGGGCCACAAGTGGTCCTTTTACGAGGGGAGGGCACCGAGACGGGCGAGTACCAGACATATGATGAGCTGATTCAAGCCAGTCGCAAGGCGGGTAATGATGGAGTTTTGCAGCGAGCCATGCGGCGTGTGTTGCCGCATCAGGTGGTGAATCTGCAGTTCACGAGCGGAACGACGGGATTGCCCAAGGCGGCGATGCTCACTCATCAGTAAGGACAACTGTCAACCTTGAATGGGTGTTCAAACAAAAAAAAACCGAGATGACATGAATCTGAGACTGATACTTGTGTGATAGTAACCTCGTCAACAACTCGCGCTTCATCGGCGACAGAATGCGCCTCTCCCCGGATGACGTCCTGTGCTGTCCGCCCCCGTTGTTCCACTGCTTTGGCCTTGTGCTTGGCCTGCTCGCTATTGTGACTCACGGCGGAAAGATTGTCTACCCGGCCGAGGTGTTCGATATTCCCTCCACGCTGCGCGCCATTTCGGATGAGTCCTGCACTGCTGTCCACGGCGTGCCCGCCATGTTTGATTCTCTTTTCCAGGCGGAACTTCCTCCTGGTTTTAATTGTGAGAGGCTCCGGACGGGTATCATCGCGGGGGCTCCCGTCCCGCGCTACCTGATGGAGCTGTTGGTGAATCGGTTCGGCATGACGGAATTCACGAGCAGTTACGGCCTGACGGAGGCGTCGCCCACGTGCTTCAACGCGTTTACGGACGACGCTATGCACCGTAGGTTGACTACCGTGGGGACTCTCATGCCGCATGCAAATGCCAAGATTGTGGACCGGGAGGGCAATGTCGTTCCGGTCGGGGAGAGGGGCGAGCTGTGCATGGCGGGTTATCAGTTGCAGGCCGGGTATTGGAATAATTCGGAAAAGACCAACGAGGTTATGGTGAGGGATGCGGCGGGGGTATTGTGGCTGCATACGGGGGATGAGGCCGTGTTTGATGAGCATGGTTATTGCACCATTACGGGGCGGTTCAAGGACATTATTATACGAGGTGAGTTTCCTGTGTTTTTTGCGATTCTTTCCTCATCGGCTTGTATTTCAGGTTTTCCTCGGATACAATTCCAGACACATACCCACACGCGGACATATCAGATTAGGGGAAGAATGACAAAAGATCACGAAGAAACGAAGCAGGTTACTGACACTCACTCCCAGGCGGCGAAAACATCTATCCCCTCGAAATCGAAGAACGTCTCATGGCTCACTCCTCCATCTCGCGCGCCATCGTCGTCGGCCTCAAGGACAAGCACTACGGCGAAGTCGTGGCCGCCTTTGTCGAGCACACCAACCCTTCGCAGCAGACGCAGCCGCAACCAAAGCCCACGGACGAAGACCTTCGCGACTGGGTGCGCTCGGCGCTCGGCAAGCACAAGGCGCCCGTGTACGTGTTCTGGCTGGGCGAGGGTGACGTTCCAGCACATGTTCCCCTGACGGGAAGCGGTAAAGTGCGCAAGTTTGAGATGGCAAAGTTGGGGGAAGAAATTGCAGGGAGGAGGCGGCGTTCGCGGGAGGGAAAACTGTGAAGGATTTTCTCATGGAGGGTAGAAAGGGATGATTTTTCTTTTTTATGGTGTGCCATCTGATTGCGAAGTTTGTGAGTATTGTATTTGTGATACTGGAGGTGTAGAATGGAGCACAGACTCAAGTCAAGGCCTTCTGAATTCACGTCAAACACCCCTCTTGATAATACACATGGGACTTTCGTTCCAGAGTAGTCTTCCCAACAAACCACACTCATGGAAACTAAAAATGGCACAAACAACATCTACAGCTTCGGCACCAGCTCGATTCGCGAACCCCCCAGCGGACACAATTGGAAGAAGCGCCCTCGCGGACACCGCACAAAGACACCCCTCTTGTTGGGCAAGTCAACATGGTGCTCCACGCCAAAACCATGCATCAGGTCGTACATGATGACGGTTGAATTGTCCCCTTGGGCTCACCCACCGCGTCCATGGTGCGCGGATCGTCGAGGAAGAGATAGTGCATCAGACTGCTCCACCAGGCCATGACGCGGTGATGAGGGCCGCGGAAGCGCACGTCGCCGACGAGGGAGTGGCGGCCGCGGTCAAAGTCGCCGGCGTTGTAGTATGTATACGCCCAGGCGGTCCTTCTGTTGATTGGGTTGCATGTTAGTCCTTATTTTTGCTATGATGTTACTTGCGCTCCAACTTGACATGAAAAGGATGTCCTGCTTATACTTCAAAGTACGCAAAAAAAAAAACTCATCATCCCACTTGGCGAGAATTGCGACCTGGTGAGCATCTTGCTCAACGTTGCGCATGTACTCCCTATGCTGGACAAGCGTGCCCGTCCGTTCCCAGCCCTGCGAGAAGCGAGGGTCGTTCTGCCACTCGTGGAATAGCCGCAGGTGCTCGTCGTTTTTGTAGTCGAGAGCAACCATAGAAAAGGTCTCCCTCAGGTGCGGAATCCAGCAGCTGTACACTACAGCGCCGGGAGCAGGTTTGGCCGATAGGAAAGGATGGAAAGCCTGCAACGTTCGCGCCGGGTCGTGAGGGTCATTGGCCGATAGAATCGACAGGGTGTGTTTGACGGGCGTGAGGGGATACGCGGCCCGGGGTTGGCTGCGTCGGACAAGGAACACCTGTCGGGACTCACGCTTTTGCTCTGCTGCTGCCGCGGCGTAGGCAAAGGGTGATCGATCGCGAGCACGACATCCCTCAGCTGCGCGCCGATAATCGCGGCCTTTGTGCCAACGAGCTCCAAACGCAGGGACTCAGTGTCAGGACGGACGGTGAACAAGACGTATAGCAACAGCCAGGCGGGAGCTACTGAAGGTGCTTTGCTGCCCTTCCATGAGACGTTAGAACAAGGCGAGCGCCTAGCTCTCGCCCACGGGCTGTTGTCTGAACCGGCGGGAAGTTCGCTGGACTTGAGATGTACCGGCTCCGAGAAGAAGATGTTGCCATTGTGCAATGGGTTCGGAAGCGGCTGTCGCGAAGAGCCCTCGCGCTCGCGTAGCTGGTAGAAAGGGACGCTCTCGAGCTTTCAGACGACGCGTTCTTAGTCTTGCTGATGGTGTATTCAGTGAGGTACATAGGGATGAGGGAGCTTCAGTACCGTCTCCTCTGCGGACAGAGACGAGAGCTGGAGGACCGAGGAAGGCATGGCGCGGTGATGTTTGAGAGGCTTCTTGAAATACAGTGAGTGTATCTTTGATCAAGGTGATGATCGAAAACGCTGTGATTATATGACAGAGACAACACGTGTGAGTTGCATTAGTACGGGGATCAAATGACGGGGGTTTGGCCTGTCAAATTGGAAAAACGCCCTGCCCCGCCCGTCAAGACAAAATGCCTCAATGGCATTGTTCGTCTCTTCATTTTGCTGGTCCTATCCCTCCCGAATCCTTAGAGACTTGACTTGGTTTGGCTCTCCCGCCCTTTCGACGTTGCTGCTCGAAGCTGAGCAGCTCTTCCTCTCTGCCATTGGGCTTGGGAGTCAGAAGTGGCATCATTGTGGCGTCCGTGTGGAGTCTTTACAGACGACACTGGCAAGTACCGGTACATGTTCACCAGGTGGCTGATGGGTTGATGGGATGGGCAGGCCGCAGAACGGATGAGATGTGGAGGTGTGAGGTGGAGGTGCGCTGATTGATAAGATACCTAGGTAAGCATGGATCGCGAGAATCGAGAATTCGAGATACAGGTCTGAAAACGGGGCCTGCCAACCCCAAGTTCCAAGTTCCAAGTTTCAACACATGGATTAAGGTGTATGTATGTCGTGTCGTGACTCGTGGCAGCGGACAAGTCCATGGCTACATGCGAAGGCGGATCTGATAACTTTAGTGGGTCCCTGGGCGGCGGGCCACAGTGCGTGACCGACAGACTGCACACTGGCAGCAACATTGATTGGCAGAAATCGCTGCGTCCGTGCGTCACGGCTTTCTTCAACGAACAGCGACCCGACGATGAGTGGCCGGCTTGGACCTACCTTCTCGTACTCGTGAAGTCGTCTTACCACGCACCGAGACAAATGCCTTGAAATATTGGAATTGCCGTCACACGCGACCATGGCTGATGTACAGGTCACGGAGAGACCCGGTTTTGCGATCAGAAGCGACGGGTCGGCCGTTTGTTCCCAAACTGGACCATGCCGCATCTCGTCCGACCATCCGATCCGCCATCCGATCCGCCCGACCCATCCAGGACTCCAGAGTCCAGTCATCCCATTTTTGAACAAACCCACTCCGAAGCCGGCTCGCGTGTTCGTCTAGATTGTCGAGCTCGCTGGTGGTTTTTGGATTCTTTTCCTACAGGTAATAGCACTGCTGCTGTAGGTAGCTTGCCGAGACTCCACCAACTACATATCAGCATGTCGCCGCAGGACTTCGACACCTTGGACACGGAAAATGGCCTCAAATCCAGATACCACAATGCCGACGCAAGCCGCTCTGGGCCAGATGCTTCCGCAAACGCAAACCTGCTGCTCATCTCTGCTCAGAACGATGATGACAGCAGCGGCGACGAGCAGGATAGACTCCTGGGGGACAATGCGCAGTCGCAACAGCAAGGAGTTCGGACAATGGAAGCCATCACGTCCGTCTGGACCAAGACGGCGCTCATAGCAGCCTATGCCATGATCTGGGTCATCTACTTTGCCGATTCGCTCCAGCAGGCTACGACCGGGAATCTGACGCCCTATGTCACCTCTGCTTTCAAGCAGCACTCGCTGACCCCGACGGTCAGCATCACGAGCAACATTGTCGGCGGAGTGTTCAAGCTCACGCTCGCCAAGGTCCTGGATGTCTTTGGCCGGCCGCAAGGATACCTCCTCTCCATCATCCTGACGACTCTGGGGCTAGTCATGATGGCCGTGTGTCGCAACGTGGAAACGTATGCTGCTGCGCAGGTGTTTTACTGGGTTGGCTTCAACGGCTTGGGGTACTGTCTAAGCATCTTCGTGGCGGATACGTCGTCGCTGCAGAATCGGGGCCTCATGCTCGCGTTTACTACGTCCCCGTACATCATCACCACGTGGATAGCCGGCCCTCTTGCGCAGGGATTCCTGGAAGGGCCTGGATTTCGCTGGGGTTTTGGCATCTTTGCTCTCCTCACGCCCTGCGTCACCTTGCCGCTCTATGTGCTGTTTATGAAGAACTACCGCAAGGCCAAGCAACGGGGGCTAATTAGCCCTCGTAAGACTGCCCTCACATTCTGGCAAACCCTCGTGCATTACGCTCGCGAGTTTGACGTAATTGGGCTCGTTCTTGTCTCTGTCGGTCTGGCTTTATTCCTGCTGCCCTTCAACATACATACTCGTCAAGTGGACGGTTGGCGCTCCCCGCTCATCATTTCCTCGCTGGTCATGGGCCCATTACTGCTCTGCGCGTTTGCCATTTGGGAGACGTTCTACGCACCCGTACAATTCCTGCCCTATGCGCTTCTTACGGACCGTACCGTCGTGGGAGCCTGTGCGCTTGCCGCCGTGTCCTTTATAGGCTTCTATGTCTGGAACTCCTACTTTCGGTCGTTTCTCCAAGTCGTCAACGGACTCTCTGTTGCGCAGGCCAGCTACGTCGGCAGTATCTATAGCATCGGATCATGCTTCTCCGCTATATTCGTCGGCCTCTTGATCCGAAAAACAGGGCGGTACAAGGCCCTCTCGCTCTACTTTGGCGTGCCGGCTACTGTTTTCGGTGTGTGGTCCATGAGAAGCGCTCTCCAGCCAGAGGCCCAGATTGGCTACACGGTCATGTGCCAAGTGCTGATTGCCTGCGCTGGGGGCGCCCTCGTCATCACACAGCAGACGGCTGCCATGGCCGCAGCCTCCCACCAGTATCTGGCCGTCGTTCTAGCCGTTGACTCCTTATTCTCGGCCATCGGCGCTGCGATCGGCTTGACTGTGTCGGCGACGATCTGGCAGGCTGTCTTTCCGCAGAAACTAAAAGAGTACCTCCCGGAGTCGGCCCGGGGTAACTTCACTGCCATATACGGCCAGTTGGATGTTCAGCTATCGTATCCTCTTGGCAGTCCAACTCGCGTTGCGATACAGAGAGCGTATGGGGATGGGCAGAGAGCCATGTTGGCTGTAAGTACCGCGGTGCTGTTGCTGTCTTTTGTTGCCGTCGGGCTTTGGCGTGACGTCAACATCAAGAATGTCAAGCAGGTTAGGGGTAATGTCATGTAAGGGAGCTGAACATATTTCACATAAAAATGCACGGGTCGCATCGAAATGAGCGGGGTGGAGAAACGACGCGCGCCGTGTGCGTAACGACATATACATAGAAAGCGTTTCTGATTTTGTGTTCCGAATGAATCATGCACGATCTCTTTTCTGAGGGTATGTTTCCAAGACAGACATTCGTGGTGCAGACTCTTCGTCACGGAGCAGAAGTAGCTCGCTCCTCCAGCTCCGTCGGGCTCTGGGGCCTCGCCAGCGTAACCAGCGTTGGTTCGACTTTGGAGCCTCTTCATTGATACCCTAGTTACTTCTGTTGATCTTGTTCAAGTACTTGGTCAACATATCATCATTTCTCGAAACGAATGAACGCTCTAGAGCTAATGGGCTCTGGGAGAGGAACACTCATATTGTACACAAGGCCTATTGTACATTAGACGACGCCACCAGTCTCCAGTCACCAGCCGCCATCCCTATATGAATCAAAACTACGCCGCACACGGGCTTATTGTCGAACCCGCGCGATCTCTCAAGCAGCTGCTGCTGGTTCTTGCTTGTTTCGGCCCCCAAGACCCATCCAGTCCCAGCAAACTAGTTCAAAGTCCGTTACGTCAGTAATCTTCATCATGTTCGAGAAGAACACAAAGTTCACTTGTCAAACTTGCGATGTATATCTTTATGTCACACAGAGATGTCCTCACGGGCATAAAATCAATGAAAAGGGGATTCAGAACGGGAAAAAAAAGGGAAACTCACTGGTAAAGCCAAGATCATGCTTAAAGTATGCCTTCAAAACATCCTCCCCAAAGATGGTGCCCTCCGGTCCAGAGGCAACTGCATTGGCACCGACAGCCAGACCAATCATGGGAGCAACCTCATCGAGTTCCACAAAGGCGGGTTCCTGTCCCGTATATCTCTGCAGGACAAGCTGATGGATATTATGCGCGGCGTAGTGCCCCGTGTGCATCGCCCAGCCGCAGCGCTTTATGCCAGACCATTTGGTGAGATCACCGGCGCAGAAGTGCTGTTCTGCATTAGGAGTTCCAGGGGCGAACATGGTACTACGCGAAGGGGATTAGTGTTGCGCGGTTGACTTTGTTGCGAGATGACCTTCTTTGATCCAAAAAAAGGAGAAAAGGGAGAGGGGGCGATGTATAGAGTGAAGACGTTGTGTGACGAAATACCGTTACGCACTTGGATCGGATATGTACGTAGCCTTTCTCATCCAGCGCCGACGAGGGAAGGTAATCCCCCGCCGTGGACACGCTATTCGACACAGCCATGATAACCGCGCTCGCGCGCATAGACTTCCCGTTTGTGAAGTCGATTTGGTACTCTGCTGATACTACATCCCCGTCTATCCCACTGCCGCTCATCTTGGTCGTCGCGAGGAGACGATGACCCAGGAGGACCTCCACGCCAGCTTCGCGCAACAGTTCCAGAGCTTTTTCTTTGCACTCCTCTGAGAGAGCTTCCGAGGACAAGAGCCTGTCCCGTGAGTGCACGAGCGTGACGCGGAGATGTGGCTTCACCATCTTGAGCTCCGCAGCCATCTCGATGCCCACGGCGCCGCCGCCAACTACCACAACGCCGTGTTGGGCATGGGACACGGCGTGGACGTGCTCTTCCGCCTCGAGGAGGTACTGCTTCCGCGTCAGCGACTGCGGCACAACGGGCCAGGCGCGGCGTAGACCCGTCGCCGCGACAAAGTAGTCGTAACTGTGCGTGGTGGCTATCTTGGTGGCGCTGTCGACGAGGGTGGCTGTCCGTGTTGCGCAGTCGACGTTGCTGATGGAGCCGAGGAGGAACTTGACTTGGGGAGTTGCCAGGCCTGGTAGGTCTTGGAACTTGATCCATGTCTTCTTGGCGTACTCTGTGTCTGCCAGGGCGAGAGGTGAGCCGATCAAGTGGTCTGCATATTATTCAGTTAGAAAGTTCTTCTCCAATCCATCGAGTGCTGCCTCGTTTTGGGCCTGAAAGGAGGGTGCGGTCCGCGGAAGAGCGCAGGGGGCACTCTATCCTGTCTTCAGCTTGTTTTGCAGCTTGCTTACAGAATCCATCTCTCTTATCTACAACGGTTATATCCCAGTTTACGAGGCCCAGCTCGGGATGGTGCTTGTATTTTTTTTCTGACATGCGCGGCGTTAGGCCTCTTCCCAGGTCGAGCAGGTTCACGACGGTCGATAAGCCGGCGTATGAGCCTCCTGCGACAAGAACCCTGACGATGGGGACTACAGCAGCATCGCAGCCGCCAACCTGGGTGTTTGGTGGTAATGAGCCCATGGCCAGATCTCGAAGCTTGAGGTTCCAAATGTGAAATAATGACGTGGCCGCTTCTGTGTATAGAGAGAAAATAGGGCAAGCAATTGAGCGATCGGGATATGGAACGAGATTATAATTTATGAGAGGCAATCAGTTGACGGAGAAGAGTTTAGGAGGGCGGAGCCTCCGAGGAGGATTTATTTCGTCCACAGGAGGAAGAGCAAGCATGTTGGGGTGGCGAAGACAGTAGGAGGCTCCAAAAGTCCTGGAAATTAGATTGGCTTGCCATTGCATGGGAGATGGTTAACGTTATAGCCGCATTTATACGCATTTGTACCAAGCACGCGTCTCAGGTCTGGAACCGAGCCAGATCAACATGCATGGGGCGGCGCCTGAGCCGGAGAAGGGAAAATGCACTAAAAGGTCCAGGGAATTCCATGGCGAAGTGCGTTCCTGAAAGCACAGTGCGGGTGTGAACGTTGTCGGACCGGACTTCTGTGTGGTGGTCGTCTGTTCTTTGATGCCGAGATCTGATTGATAACGTAGAACGAAGGACAAGGGCCTCGGCCAGTGCGGCTTATCAGATCTTGCTCTCACGTGTGATTGGTTAACGGGCGGGATTGCGGAGTATGTACATCCATGCTGCATGCATAAAACCCCTGGACTCAACAAATTGGAAATTGGGTTGATGATCCCGTCTGACCAGTGGCCACTGGCCAGACCTGGTTCAGTTCATCTTCGCAGGCTACTGGCCGATGATCGGCGCGCACTTTCACAAAACCTAGCCTTTGGCTTTTGGCAATGCCGTTGATAATCTTAGCGGGGAAACAGATCCGTGAATACCGTGTACAGGTTGCTTCTTCGGCGGCATGTCCTTGATGCTCGCAGAGTCCGAAAAGCTCAATAGGGCGAGCGGGACGTATTAAAAAGGCATATGGAAACTTTGTTCAACATCTCTGCCCCTGATCTCTTTGTGAGCATATATTCGTAGTATGCCGAAGTCGGGCACATAACGACATCGTCTTTGTACCTTAGGTACTCTGTACGTCATGGCTATGATATTGAACGCGCACCGAAGGGCCCGTGGCTACCTGTACAGTGACCATGGACGAGATGTATCATGTCAGCATGGAACGGCTCACCAGACCGAACAAATTGGAAATTGGCAAAGTCGACTACAGCCTCACAAGAGAACGAGTCAATGCACTGTAGCGTTGACACTGGACAGTCTCATTCCGGGCCACGGGTATACCCATAGTTTAGGTAGGTAGTTCTGTCTCCGGGCACAACACAGACCGCAAAGTCCTGAGTTGTGATAAGTTATAACATAGGTACACTCAGCACCACTCCATCATCTGGACTGCATTTAACACGCTTGAATCCCGTGTGACAGGCCGACTAGGTATGTAATGTTTTGCGGTAGCAAGTTGGGCCAGGTCAGGCCGTGTCAAGCACTCGTTCCGTACACGAATTAGCATGTGAAAACGGTCGGTGCCTTTTCAATTGATCGGCCAGGTGGTTATGTCACACGCATGAGCCCTGCAGATGACGCGTGGCCTCGGGACAGAAGCTCTGCGAATGAGGTGCTCCGAGCAGCGCGGCTCGGCAACCAGTCAGATGCCCGGAGTGATGCTTCAATATCAACTTCAGTGAATGAATCGTTGAGTCAATTCGGCGCTGATTGCCGTGCTGTATCCAGGCACAAGCGCGTAGAGTCACTGCCGCTGGCTTGACATGCGCCTTGCTTCTGTCAGTCGTCGAGGGGCATGTAGGGAACTGAGTCCAACTCTGAGCATAGGTACATATGTACCTAGGTAGGTACCAGGGCACGAATGCCTGTGCACGTGGGTAATTTGTACGACGAGACGCCTGTATGAAACACATGTGTGAGCTACCTTTGCAGATGACTCTCGGCAGCCGGCCTGATGCAATATGAGATGCGCTTGCGGCTGCAATCGTTGAGCATTCCGCGTGACACGCGGCGAGATGCCATGGGGCAGGTGAGCGAGCACTTCTTGGCGCCGAGGTCTCAGGGGGCAGTCATCGGCACCCCTCGCCCGCTGTCTTCGGCCATCTTTCTGTGTGAAGGAGGAGACTTGGGCTTTCACGATGAGCAGAAAGAAGACGCAGACGGCTGCTGCTCACCGTGGGTATTTTCAGTCTTCACCACCTGATGGTGAAGAGTCGACGCAATCGGCGGGTTCCTGCCCAGAACGCTCTTTGTATCAGCTGCAAATTACAATGCAGCACGAATCCCCACATGGGTCGCTCACGCAGGCGAATCAGCAGTAAACTGCGGCCTGTGCACCGAATTGGTCTTCCACGACGCCGTCTACGCTGCGGCCGCTTGGAAATGGCTAAAACAACGCGCGATGGAGCGGGACGCCATCCGCATCCAGCATCATCCAGCATCGATTGATAGCGAGCATTGGCGACACAGCTTATCGCTTCCATTCCTTTGCCGCGGCCGTGTCTCATCAACTCGTTTAGTCGCGTGAGCAACTCCCGACTGCTGACCAGACCCCTCGATTCTCGTCAACCGGTTTCTGCTGCTCGTCCAAGCCGTCTTTCGTCGCACGACCAGAGAGTCAGAGTCTCAGAGACGCCGCATATACCTACCCTGTGTGGTGACAGCTGCTTCGGCTCGGCTTCCACAATTCCGCTCTCCTCTCATATTGGCGATCCCTCCTCTGTTGCTGGCGCTGGCATCACTTCCTCGAATACCGACCACTCTTCCATCTCGACCGGCCATCGCGAAAGGGGAGGAGGGAGCGCATACACTAACGCGGGCAGTCGCGTCATCGTGCAAAATCCTAGCGGGGCGGAGAGCATTGAGCTTGTTGACTACGATCCGATCCGAGCTCGCAAAGACGCCGCCGACCGTGAGGCCCGAATACAGCAGAAGCGAAACCGCAAGCTCGAGTGGCTTAAATCTCAGGACGAGATGAAGTTCTCTCATAGCGTCCAATTCAATGCTGTTCCGGATTGGAGCAGCCACTATATTGCCTACAGCAATCTGAAAAAGCTGTACGTCACTTGCACAACACTTACCTTGAGGCATCAGCGGCGTAGTTTCTACTCCTCAGTTTCACTTTTATGCTAACGTGTAATCTTCTGTCTTAGTATCTACCAATTTGAAAAGGCCGCACACCAGGCTCACGCCGGCGACCCCGAGTCTCGGCCACTGTTCTCGAGCGAGGACCCAACAGAGGCATTCACCAGGGCGTTGGGCGTGGAACTCGAGAAGATAAGCTCGTTCTATGTTGCTAAAGAAGGGGAGCTCCTCGAGGAGGTTAATCAACTTGTTCGGGATGTCGGGGAGCGGCCAATATTAGACGGAACAGACCTGCGGCGCATGTCGTCTGGTGACGCACATCGTGTCCGCCTGCGATCGACCAGCTTTTCTGGTCCAGGGACGGATGATGATATGGAAGACAGCGCCAGTGACGATGATGAGACGACTGGACTTAACAAGTCCAGGAGTTTCGGTGCTCTAAGGCGTCCGGCCACCGGCGTGGGCCAGCATGTGTCGGACTTGGCTGCCGAGTCTGATGTCACCCGCTCGGCCCGCCGGCACAGCACATGCGACGACTTTGGGGAGCAATCAGTCATGTTCTCCTCGACGCTTTTGTCATCCGGTATCATGCTGAAGAAGCGCATCATCAGCCTCTATGTCCAGCTTTGCGAACTCAAGTCCTATGCCCAACTCAACAAGACTGGATTTAGCAAGGTCTTGAAAAAGTTTGACAAGATTTTGGGCAAAAGCCTCAAGGGTCCGTATATGAAAGCCCACGTCGACACTGCCTATCCCTTCAAAGACGATACGAAGAAGGTCATTGAGGGAGAAATCGAGAAGATGGAGGATGCATATACAGATGTTGTGACTGGAGGTGACCGAGGCTTAGCCAAGAAAGACCTTCGATCCCATCTCAGAGAGCACGTCGTCTGGGAACGCAATACAGTTTGGAGAGACCTCATTGGTATTGAGCGACGTGCTGAAGCTGCTCGGTTCGGCCAATCATTTCTCGGACAAAGCCAGACTGCGATACCAAAACGACTGCAGGGTGATGAGGATGAAATAGCAACAACAAAGAATTTCAGGACGCCGCTAGGCCGGCTGTCGCTGCCTGTCTGGATAGCTGGGACGTCTATGCTGACTCTTCTAGGGTGTATCTCTGTCTTCTGTGCACTGCTCCTTGTCCCCATTATGGACAAGCCTGAAGAACAAAACTGCTTGGCGCTGCTGGTCTTCGTCAGCATGTTATGGGCTACTGAGGTATGTTTCTTGCTCCCACGTTGCCCCATCCAAGTCATTAGCTTCTAACCGCTCTTCATGTAGACTATCCCGCTGTTCGTGACGTCTCTACTGGTACCGTTTCTTTCCGTGGTGCTGCGAGTCGTCTGCGACGAGGATGGCCTCAAACACAAGCGTCTTGGTGCCAAAGAAGCCACAAATGCCATCTTTGCAGCTATGTGGAGTCCTGTCATCATGCTTCTACTTGGTGGATTCACGCTGGCAGCTGCTCTCTCGAAATGCAAAATCGACAAGCGCCTTGCGACTCTCATCCTCAGCAAGGCTGGCACACAGCCAAGGACTGTGCTGATGGCCACCATGTTTGTTGCTGCCTTTGCATCCATGCTGATCAGTAACGTTGCCGCCCCTGTTCTGTGTTATTCAATCATCGAAGTGAGTCCCGCATCCGCCACGTTGACCAGAGAGACCGACTAACCGCGCTCCAAGCCTATGCTCCGAACTCTTCCTTCGGATTCCGACATGTCAAAAGCAGTCATTATTGGCATCGCTTTAGCCTCAAATATTGGCGGTATGCTGTCACCAATCGCCTCTCCTCAAAATGTGGTGGCCATGGGGATTATGAAGCCAGCGCCCACATGGTTGCAGTGGTTCTTCATTGTCATCCCCGTGGGAGCTGTTTCCATCCTCCTTATCTGGGTGTTGCTACTGGTAACATTCCAACCTGGCAAAGGGACCGTCATTGCGCCCATTCGCCCACTCAAGGAACGCTTTTCGGGTGTGCAGTGGAGTGTGGCCATCATCACCGTCGCCACAATCGGACTTTGGTGCGCGAGTCACCAAATGGAACACATTTTTGGCGATATGGGCGTGATTGCCATCATACCCATCGTTCTCTTCTTCGGCATCGGAATCCTGACCAAGGAAGACTTTAATAACTTCCCCTGGACCATCATCATCCTGGCAGCTGGAGGCCTTTCTCTTGGCAAAGCCGTCCGATCATCGGGTCTCCTGCATGAACTTGCCGAGATTGTATCCAAGAATGTCCAAGGCATGAGTCTATACGTTGTGCTGGTCGTTTTCTCGGCCCTCATTCTAGTGATTGCGACTTTTATCAGCCATACCGTCGCGGCTCTCATCTTTCTGCCCCTCGTCTTTGATGTGGGCACGTCAATGGACCAGCCGCACCCGAATCTCTTGGTCATGGGTGGTGTCTTGATGTGCAGTGCGGCCATGGGCCTTCCTACCAGTGGCTTCCCGAACATGAGTGAGTACATGCGATGCCATAAAAGCCGATCTTGGCGCAGTTCACGTGCTGACAACATATATAGCTGCGATCATGAAGGAAGATGCCACCGGGCAGCGCTATCTCCAGGTCAAACACTTCATCAGTCGGGGTATTCCAAGCAGTATCCTGACGCTTATTGTTGTTATTACACTCGGTTATGGCATTATGCAGGTTGCTGGCTTGGATTAGTGCAGCGATCGGTCCAAGCTGCATGGGGATGTATATATGTACCTAGCTAAATAGCAGATGTATTTGGTGAAACTGTCGATTTGACGTTGCATAACTCTACCTACCTACGCAGTCTTGTACAGACCACGAGAACGAGATGTTTTCGCAATTCTCTCAGGTGTCTATACGAATTTTCTGTTGGTTTCAGATCTGTCCATCTGTGATTAGGTACATAGGTACAGTATGTAGGTACGTAAGTTGGGTACCATCGAGCAGCCGAGCTACGGATCAGTGCGTGCGCCTTAGAATGCACTGTAGCGTTCGCGCATTTAAGGACACCGTCGCACAGTTCTCGGTTAGAGCATGTACTGTGTACTAGCGCCAAACCTGCCCCTGGCATTGACGTCGGCAATAAGACGCTTGGATGCGCCGCGGATGATGCATCAGATTGAAGTTGTCCGTCATCAACAGCTCCATCTCCCTAGCAAAGCTCTAGGCAGTTTCTCCAAAATCGTGACAATCGCATACAAGAAACATACCGCTTTGGACTCCACAGCTCAACACAGCTCTTGCATGCTCTGATGCCCTTCTTTCCACGGTAGCTTCGCAAGCTCTGAGCTGGCCCGCTGGCGCCATGCTCTCCGCCTTTACTGCTCGGCCGATCATCGAGTTCCGACAACGAGACAAGTCCAAGATCGAGACAATTCTAGCATATGGCACGTATCACAGTCCACGGAAGAAGCTACCTCAAACTCGTACAGTCATTAATGTGTCTAAACTACAGGCGATCGTATCCTCGTCGGACTCAACAGCGGTGCCTTGCGCGTGTACAGGTTGAATGAGCTCCCTGCCGATGAACAGGATGAATCGCCACCTTCTACCGATGCGGAACCTCCAACCAAACCATCAACTCGAAACAGCGATCGCTCGACTTCTCGAACTTCTGCGAAACCAACCGATCTCCTTCGAGAAGTCGAAAAGTTCTCGACACGTGCTATCGACCAGCTTGCGATAATCAAGGAGGCCAACACCATTGTATCGCTCTCCAACTATTATGTCTCGCTGCATGACCTCCAAAATTACGAGCATATCGAGACACTGGGAAGAACGAAGAACGCCTCTTGCTTTGCAGTGACTTCGAATATCGTCAAAGACCCAGACACGGGCATTCCCGAAATCTTTAGTCGACTAGCAGTTGCGGTGAAGCGACGACTTCTATTGTGGAACTGGCATGAAAGCGAGCTCAGCCATGAAGTCACTGAGGTTGTGCTATCCGACTCGATCCGATCTATCACATGGGCCAATGCTACCAAAGTCATCTGTGGCATGAACAGCGGCTACGTGGTTGTCAATGTGCTGACTCAAGAAGTCGTTGATGTTGTTGGTCCGGGTGCTGTTGGTGCCAACGGGTCAGGGAGTCGGTTCGGTGCTGTGAGCGCGGCTGGCATGGGCTACATGGGGTTGGGAGGCTACACGCCCCGTCCGTTGGCAGCAAAGCTCTCTGACGGCCAGATACTCCTCGCGAGAGACATCAACACGTTGTTCGTCGATGACGATGGAAAACCGCTGGAGAAGCGACAGATTCCATGGACCTCGGCCCCAGAGTCCATTGAGTACTCCTATCCGTACATATTGATTCTTCAGCCGCCGGCCAAGGGCCTTCTCGAAGTTCGGAACCCGGATACTTTGTCTTTGATACAGAGTATTTCGCTTCCCGGGGCAGCTCAGCTACACATTCCGCCACCTACGTATAGCCTAGCACATGCGGGGAAAGGCTTCCACATTTCGAGTGATCGATGTGTCTGGAAGATGGGCGCCACAGATTACGATTCGCAGGTTGAGGAGTTGATTCAGTCTGGAAACTTTGACGAGGCAATTAGTGTGTTGAATATGCTGGAGGATGCTTTGCTGAAAAATAAGACGGAGACCCTTCGAGAAGTCAAGATGCTCAAGGCTGAAGCCCTCTTTAGGAAGAAGAAGTTTCGCCAGGCGATGGATTTGATGAACGAAGACGACGTACATGCTCCTCCGGAACGCGTGTTGCGATTATTCCCTCCTAGGATTGCGGGAAGCCTATCGGAATCACCCGAGCCATCGCAATGCGAAGAGACCGATGTTGAGGAGTCCAAAGTTGAGAATAGCGAGAAACTAGAAAGTCGAGCTGACGTAGTTGAGGCCTCGGCTACGTCCAATACCGGTGTTTCCAGTACGAGTACGTCCAATACAGGGACATCCAACACGGGAGGCGGATTTGCAAAATTGTTCATGGGCAGTCATAAGAAGGTTGCATCAGACGCCACAGCCTCCATGAGCACTAAGAAACATGGAGCCGAAGCAGACGAGACGACGCAGGCTACCAACGAGCCTCAGAATGGCAAACCCAAGACATTGCTCCTTGAGGGTAAGGATCTCAGGAATGCTGTTTTGGAATTAAACAGTTACCTTGCTGGCACGAGAGCTCGACTCCAACGGTACATTGACCCAGCTACCGGAAAACTAAAAGACCAGGGAGACAAGCAAGCGTCAATTGAAGAGGCTGCCGCGCGATTCTTGCGGACCAGCCAGACAGACTCAGAGCAGAAGCTCGAAGAAGAACTGCGCAACACGTTCCGCTTAGTCGACACCACGCTCTTCCGCGCATACATGTTCTCTCAACCCTCCCTAGCCGGTTCCCTTTTCCGGATCCCCAACTTCTGCGACCCAGATGTAGTCAACGACGCCTTGTTGGAGCACAACCGGTACACGGAGCTGGTAGATTTCTTCTACGGCAAACGCCTCCACAGGCAGGCCTTGGATCTACTCTACAAATTTGGATCTCCCACCGAGCCCTTCGAGGAAGCACGGAGCTTACACGGACCGGATCGCGTGATACAGTATCTGCAGAACCTGCCGCCGTCGGAAATTGACCTGATTCTAGAGTTTGCAGACTGGACGTTGCGGGAAAACCCGGTCTGCTCCATGGAGATTTTCGTCGGGGATACAGAGAATGCGGAAACTCTGCCGCGTGATAAGGTAGTGGAGTTTTTGCGCTCCATGGGCTCTGTGGATGCTAGGTTTGAGAGACTGTATCTGGAGCACATCATTGGTGAGCTGGATGATATGACGCGCGAGTTTCACAATCGTCTGGTGGAGTTGTATGTTGGCGAACTGAAGCGCATGGATGGCGGTGAAGACCGGGATGAGATGATGGCGAGGTTCTTGACGTTTCTCCGGGATTCTCGTCAGGTGTATAGCTTGACGAAGGCGTTGGATATGATATCAAATGATGGTACGAGATGAGTTTCCCACAAAACGTTCAACACAGAGATGATGCTGACATATTTTACTTTTGGATTTCTACAGAAGCAGCATTTTACGAGGCACAGGCCATCATTCTGAGCAACATGGGCCAGCACAAAAAAGCGCTAGAGATTTACGTCTTCAAGATGCAAGACTATGGTAAAGCAGAAGAGTACGTCGAAACACTCTGCGCGCTGAAGAGGCAATATGCAAAACAAATCCCCTGATAAAAGATAATCTAACCTCCATGACAGATATTGCAACCGCGTACACAAAGCGCAAGACACGACTCTCTCATCGCCTCTCAATGCCAAAGACGGCGCAAAGATAAGCACAGACGATGCCACGCAATCAACATACCATATCCTACTGGCGCTATATCTGAAGCCCCCTCCTCCGTACAGCGTACAACTCAAGCCTGCCTTGGACCTCCTATCAAAACACGGTTCTCGACTCCCCGCCACATCAACCCTGCGTTTAATCCCCGATGACCTCCCCGTCGGTTCCCTCGAGGCCTATTTCCGCGGACGTATCCGCTCGGCGAACAGCCTCGTCAACGAATCTCGCATCGTGGCTGGCCTGCGCAAGGCGGAACAGATTGCGGTAGCAGCGCGGCTCAATATTGGTGATAGTGTGGTGGATGGCCAGGGGGGACGAAATCGGCACGTGACAATTACGGACGAAAGGCACTGTTTTGTGTGCCACAAGAAGTTGGGAGGGGGGATGCGTATTGGCGGGAGTGTGATTGCGGTGTTGCCTGATAATAGCGCGGTGCATTATGGTTGTTTGAATAGGGCGTTGAGCCAGAAGGGGGGCTCGGCATAGGGAAGCAGCAGGCTGAAGAAATTCGGCGTAGCAGGGAGGTGGTTTGTTTGTTTTATCGATGCCCCCTCGTGAGGTCTCGTTCTTGGTGTTGTACTTGTTGTTGTCTGTTGTCCTCATAGCATGTCGGTGTATTCCAGGGGAAGTCCGTCCGTCGGGTTCGATTGGCATGGCTGCTGCCCTGCCGCCGCAAGACCCAATTCTTTACTTTAATACCACTTTTTTTTCAACTGCACGCCCAGTGTCTGACGATCTGGACCTGTAGTCGTATGTATTCTCCCTATCGACCTGCCCAGTACAGGTCAAGGAAACTCAGTCTTCCTCCTCTTGCACCTCCTCTCCATAATTCTCTTCCTCCTTATCCTGCGCGGTGGCCGTCCCACGAGCTACATCCTCTTCCATTCGCGCCGTCAATTCCTTATTGATCTGTTCTTGAGTCTCTGTGACGGCCTTTCGGAGAGCTTCGAGGTACGTGGTCTTGTCTTCGGGGGATGCTGAGGGTGGGGAGTCGAGGGTCTTGGTTACGGTGAAGTGTTTGTTGTCGGGCGAGGAGTAGGTTGCGACGAGGCGGGACTGGGCGCTGTTCGAAGACATGGCGTTGGAACCGTAGGGAAATATAACAGCAACGGCAATACAAAAGGCACTGAAAGGGGCGGTCGGGATGGCAATTGTCTTGGTTGTTGTTGTTGTTGTTGTATTCTCTAAAAGTGCAAAGGGAGCAGAGGCCAGCTTTGTGGTGTTGTATGAGGTGCCCCACCGGCGAGGCACAATGTACATAGGTACCTAGGTACCTAAGCATGGGACTCCAACAAATCGCTTCCGTGTTTGAGCTTGATTCTTAGGAGACGGTTTCAAGTCAAGATGCTTGATTCAATGCTTGGATTCAGATTTTGGTTCTTCTACGTATAAGTAAGTTGAGTTCAAGCGTGTTGTTCACTTTGGTCGAGCAGAAATGCATAGAGGCCATTGGGGCGCAGGATTGGCCGATGATGAAATGTGATACGTGAGGAAAGGAAGCCCTGATGAGACCAATCTGATTGGACAGATCTCGCTAGCGGCTTGAAGTCTGGAGAAGTGATGTCAGCCGCCAGCGCCAGCCGCCACCTTAAAATAAGCCTCAGGGCGAATCTGGGGGCGCCAAACGGTTTGATCAGCTCGTCACTCATCGCTGGCTTTCCACTTCCATATCCATCTACATAATACCTCCAACTCTCAGTACCTCGTTTCACCCTATAACAACCGCATCGACTTATTCTCGTGCTCATCCATCTGGCTTTCGACGCTCGCTTGATACCTCGCCTTCACCATTCACAGTCCCGCCATCGTACCCCGGAAAATCGTGTCTCGCAGCCCAATAGATAGGACTCGGCTCGTCGTCTCTCCCCTCATTCTCGTTCCCGCCGCGCAGACAAATACATTCCTGTGCCGCATGGTTTTCCTATCACCATCGACACGATCCGGGTCTGAGTCAAAATGTAACAGACCCACCTGTCACATATCCGCGACAAAATGCAGCAAGGACAACCTCCGCCAGGCCCGTTCGGGCGATCTCAATCTCGCGGTCCTGGCAGCTTCTCACCACTGCCCGTCAATCCGTCACGAAAGTCATCGGCTGGGCCGCGGCCGCCTCCGCTGCAGACCAACATCTCTGGCTACCAGGACGTCCTTGAAGACCCCTCCGTGACTATCGCCCAGTTGCGACGGCGACCGGAGTCGCCTGCGACGCCCATCTACAACCAATTCTCCACGGCGCATGCCAATACGAGCAGCTCCAGCGTGCAGCAGCAGCATCAGCAGCAACAGCAACAGCAACAGCAACAGCAACATCATCATCATCATCATCATCATCATCAACAGCACCAGCACCAGCACCAACACCAGCAGCATCAGAATTTCTCGCGACCGGCCCCTGGCGCCACAAGTCGCTTCACAGCTCCTTCGCTGTCACCGCCGCTTCTTAAGAGCAGTTCGAGGAAGCATTCCGCCACCCAGGGCTTGTTTGACTCGACTCTCCCGTCAACCAGTACCTCGAATCTCTCGCAGGTGAGCATGAATACTACCGCTGGGGCTGCGGCGATGGCAGCAGTGGCAGCAGCCGCTTCTGCAAACTCGGCGCTGTCAGCAAGCCAGATAGCGGCCCAGGCGGCAGTCATGTCTCATCAGAACGGTTCACATGCTCGGCAGCGGTCGCAGACTGTACCAATTGGAAGCGATTCGGGCGCGGATGCTATCCGTCGCGGGAGTGGCTCGAAGATGCCCATGGGACCCCCAACGCTGAGCCTCACTGAGGCCAGCGCGCCGCGAGAGAGCGCCATTGCGGGCACAGGCGGTGGTCCTCCTTACGACAGATCCTCAGGCTGGCATTCTTCAGCCGCGACAGCTGCTGCCAACGTCGTCTTTCCGCGGTCAGGCCACACTTCGCCAAGGATGGAAAAGCCGACATCCCCTCTGCCTTTTCCACCCGTTCCCGCGTTGTCAGTGCCGCCTCCTGTACCAGAGAAGAGCAAGACAGAAAAGACAAAGCACAAGCTATTCTCCCGAACTGGCAAAAGTAGCAGCAGCAAGGCTGAAGGCAAGGAGAAGAGCCACCAAAGCCCTGGCAAGATTGGCACCGCCCTGTCTGCGCTTCAACGAGGAAACTTTAGTACCACCAGTCTAGTGGAGCCACCGACAGCACCGTCAATATACAGCATGAACAACTCGTCATCGGCCACTATTCGGCCCATGGACATGCTATCGGAAGAGCGAGCCAAGGAAAAAGAAAAGAAGCACCATTTCCTTTCAAGGCAGAAACAAAAACTCAAGGACGAGTACCATCTGCCCCTATCTTCGGCGTCGAGCAATTCGAGGCCTACAGACCCCAATGCCCCTAGCAGTCTGTACAATTTCAATGTCCCTCCGAGCCCAGGCCACGGATCCTCGACGTTTTCAAAAGTAAAAAAAGAGATGAAATTGGCGGCGGAGAGGTCAGACAGCCGTGTCGTAGATGTCGAATCAAGCTTCGGCTTTTCAGGCGAGCGGTCCGGAGTCGGTGGGCTATCTAGTCTCTCTCAGCAGCAATCGAACATATTCGACCCATCAGATGCCGCGAAAGTCGCGACACAACACAGCGTAGCACTAGACGAAGCATGGCCGCACTTGAAAACGAAGCTCCTCGTCGTCTTTGAAGGCGAAGACCTACGCCTCCCCGTGGAGGATATCAACCGTATCGTGCAGTCGCATATTCAGCGGTGCATTCACAAGCGATGCCCCAGTGCAATTCTTGAGGATCTGCGCGATTTACTGGCGAATGGGTTTTCCATCCTGGACAGAACGCTACGCTTGACGCCGGAAGATCGCGTCATTCCCGTGTTGGTCGAGCTGTGGCTCTTTACGTTTACAACTATCCTGCCGTACATGCAGTCCGTCTTTTTGCCCTTGGAACTAGAAGTCTCGGGCTGTGGGGTGCTCATGACTCCCGAGCAGGCCCGTGATTTCTGGGGAGGAGCCAGCGCCGCGCTCTCGTCCTCGGGGAATAAGGCCAAACCACCTGTGCGGGGGGCGGCGGCGCCAACAGGTGCTACGACGAGTTTCCTGGATGTGAGGCGTCTTGTTCTCACTGCGTATCGCGATATTGTCGTGCTGCCACGCTATGAAACCCTCAAGACCATCTTTTCTCGCCTATCTCTCGAGTTTTTGCCCTCGTCGTTTGCAAGCACGGGAATGGGCACCTATCCTGCCATGGACCATGCTCTTTCGCCGTCGCCCTCTGAAGCGCAATCCGCCATGGCAAGACCTGGAACGGCCATGTCGAGTGATCCCGTGGCGGGCAGCTACAATTCCTCCAGCACGACTCTACTGGGGGAAGGCTCGGAAATAGGCCGTAGCCGCGCAGTCAGCAATGTCAGTTTCGGGAGCCACGGGAGCGCGGAGGGACCGGGCGTGATTCGTCCGTATACGCCCTCGTCGGCTGGGTTGGCAGGCCTGAGCCGCGTTCGGGAACAGAATGTGGAGGATTCGAAACAAGTGACCGATATGGTGGGCCGGATGTTGCAGTGTATGAGTGTGTTGTCGAGCATTGGGGGTGGGGGCGCGGGCTTTGTGGATGATGATGAGGGGAGTAAGCGGATCGAGGAGCTGTCCAAGATGTTGAAGCTGAATTGGCTGGGACGGGGGAGGACGGGGAGGAATCGGAGGGGGATTGTTGGGGGGGAGGGTGAGGAGGGAGGAAGTGAGGGAGGAAGTGCGAGTTGCTTGAGCAAGGCGTTGGTTTTACCTTTTCTAGGCGTTTTTTTTGGCCTCATTTTGTTTTGATGATGGCGCAGATTCACACATTCTACATGCATACACGACTGTATGTAAAAACAGAGTTTGGACAGGACTACATCACGATTCTTACGATGAAGGATTTGCTTGAATTAATGTACATACTTTGTTGGAGTTGAGAAATGGAAATTTTGGTCTTTATTGGTGACGGACTGCTTGTGGTGGGACGCGGTCATCAAGGCGCGTCGTGGAGAAAGCGATTGACATGGTATCAGACAGTAGGTGGTACAGAATTTTGTCACGAAAAAAAGTTTAGAAACTAAAACTTTGTAGACATGTGCATAACCAGTTTTTTTTATTCTATTAAACAGCAACGAAAGGCTATCGAGCTGGTCGCAAGCGTGATACATGCACATCATGTTGGGCTACGAAGTGATGGAGCCTATTGCGAGGCAAGTTCTCTATTCTGGAGGAAAGACGAATTAGCAACAAGCCAAACTCAAGTTTGAAACAAAATTCGTGTATCATGTGATGAGTCAGACAAGTAATACTGGCAAGTAACAGGCCTTGTGGCCCGAATAGACTGTATTTCTTCATGGGCGATTCGGTTGGGAAAAGAAGACGTAAAAAACGGTTTGTCATCATGATGAAAGGGGACTGGTTGTGGCGGTACACACGGCTGGTTCTTACCTGGACAGTGGAGGGAATGAAAATGCAACTCAGCTTGCATTAGGAACAATGCGAGCTGGACGAAGAAACCACAATCAGCCTACTCTGAAGCTTCTCGAATCTCAAGATGCCGTCCGATTGCATTCTATGTTCAATTGGAACAAACGAATTCCTCTTGGAACAAAGGCGATTCGTCGATGCATTGGACAGCACTGCGAAAGCGCTGCAGAGGTGGTTCCGTTCGTCACTCCGACAAATTGTGGTAGAAGGAAAATGGAGATGAAAAGATTTCGTGCACCCGAAAATTGGAGCTCGTCGTTATATGGTTCTACAGTGCATGAGAGATAGCTGGTGGCCTGCGCACTGTATGCTCAGCCGAGCACGTGATGCGACACCTTTAGCGTCGGCATTTGGCAACCTAGCCTCCTAGGACTCGGCAACTAGGTACATCGTACTCCGCACATACTCCGTACATAATGTTATACGGCCCGTAAGGTACCTACGCGATTGGCATCGTCGCATCGGGGCATTGCAGAACATGAATCCGCGCGACGTAAGATGTCATTGGAGGAAAGAGAGGGCGCCTAGAAGATTAGATTCTAGCTTCTAGGCCTTCCGAACTGAGCACTTTGCCATTCGCATCTCATGCTCCTGAGTCCTGGTGCTCACTGCTATGTATGCACACAGCGACGTATACAGTAGTTTATCTTATCGTCAGATCAGGTCGGCGTTGTGGGTACGGGGAGTTGTAACTTGTGTGAGCCTTGAGGACTGGCAAGTTGCAAGGCGTAAAAGCTGTCTTTGGCTCATTGGTGCGAAGCGGGAGCACAAGGCGCGTTAGTTGCATGAGCCCCACTATGGGAGGGGCTGTGGGCTTCAGTTGCTGCATAAGACCCCATTTGCGCCCTGCAAATAGCAAGAGAGGCAAACGCCAGAAGTCAGAAGGGACTCAGGCGGCCGGGCTGCAGCTTCCCGTGGCTCGGAGTGCCCACGCTGAGCCGCTGCTGGCCCGTTCTGTCCCCATAATGGTCGCTGCCATTGGTTTGTTCGAGAGATTCGCCCCACTCTGGCAGTGCGCGAAACCCCCGAACATCCTGACGCTGCCGCCGCCGCCCCCCGTCCTCAACCCCGTTTTCAACTCACACGCGCCTTCCTTCACCATTTCTGGCCAGGACCACGTCTGAGAGCCCGACCTGTCCCAAGCTGACTTGTTCTCTTGTTCACGAAGACGGCAAACGCGAGCAAAACCGCCACGTCGAATACGCGCCTTGCACCCATACTTTGCTGCACGCTGCAGCTTTCCGTCTCTTCGCTGCTTCATCGGGGCCTCTGGCGAACCGGGCTCTTTGCTTTCCTGTGACGACCGAAGAAACGACGTGGATGCGTCCCGCCCTCGACACCAGGCCTCACTGCTCACCCTCGCTCTGTTGCGCGCATCGCGCTCATCGCCCCTCGACATCGTTTGCTCCTCCGTCGCAGACATATGCTCTTGATTTCATTTCCGCCTCTTATCGCGTCTCTTCATCCGTTCCCATCGTACCGGCGGATTCTGGTGCACCTGAGTGAAGGCTGAGCTGTTGCTCGCCCGGACTGCCGGCGTGGTGGCATCATCGCGCACGACTTGCCCAAGCTCTTGTACTCCCACCCACCCACCCACCACCATTACTACCAATTATTTCGACCTGCCATTTCTCACGTCGGCAACCTTTCGATTCGCCACTCTTTATCATCCCGTGGCGATTTGTTTTTATCATCAGCGTTTCTTGCTTCGACATCCTGCTCGGCTCGGGGCTACGAATTGATTTTTCCTCCTCGTTTCGCCCGCCAGCCATCGGTCACCTTGCACGCGATTCTCACGACACACGTACCCGCTACGCACATACGCTTTGGGGGGATATGATGGCGACGAGCATGGGCCCCAACTTCACTGGGCACCCTGCTGGGATGGGACATCCCGTCGCTGCTGGTCATCCCATGGGCACTGCGATACCCCCCAACTCTGCTGCAGTTGCTCCGGGTGGTGCGATACCGCAGCATTTCGTAGGAGCACACATGGCCGTCGGACCGGGAGGGCAAATGAATCCCGCTCTGATGGCCGCCATGCCGCCGGGAGCTAATCCTCATGCCCATGCTCTGCAGCACCTGAGCCCTGCTCAGCAGCAGATGTTTCAGGCACAGCATCAGCAACAGTTGCAAAATCAATGTTAGTAGACCATACATTTGTTACATATGACCTGCACTCGAACGAGACATCCTTTGAATAGGGGCTGACTGGACCGTCTTTTTCTTCTCGTTACAGACAACAATCCCAGCGCAATGGCGTCCATTCGCCAACACCAAATGCTCCAACAGCAGCAGCATCAACAAGCAAGACAGGCTCTCATGGCACAACAAGCTATCCAGGCCAATATGCAAAACGGCGTGAACGGTATACCACTCGGGATGCCGTTGAGCCCTTCGCACATCCAGCAACTTCGATCCACGGGACGGATCGGACCTGTACGTTACACGAATCTTAGTCATGATCTGACTCGTTTTTGCCTTGCGCGTTTTACTCACATTTTATACAGGGTCAACATCCTGTAGCAGGTGCAGGGCTCGTTATGGCTCATCAGATTCAACTTCAGCAGCAGCAGCAGCAGCAACAACAACAACAACAACAACAGCAGCAGCAGCAGCAGCATCAACAGCAGCACCAACAGCACCAACAACACCTACAGCATCAACAGCATCAACAACACCAACAGCATCAACAGCATCAACAACACCAACACCAACAGCACCAACAACAACAACAGCAGCAGCAGCAGCAGCAGCAGCAACAACAACAACAACAACAACAACAACAGCAGCAGCAGCAGCAGCAGCAGCAGCACCAACAGCAACAGCAACAGCAGCAGCAGCACCAACAGCAACAGCAGCAGCAGCAGCAGCACCAACAGCAGCACCAACAACAACACCCGCAACACCCGCAACAACATCCCCAACACCCTCAACAGCAGCAGCTCCAACAACAAGCTGTTCAAAACCATCCGATATCAGGAAACACCCCCGGTCAGCCACAGCCTCTGGGACTCAATGCTCAAGCAATAGCCAATGTGCAACAGCAACAACAGGCCCCAATAGGCATGACGGGACAGAATCCAATGGGTCAGCCACAACATATTCAGGGTGGACAGAGTCAGCAGCTTCAGGCAGCGCAACAGCAACAATCCCAGCCGCAGCAGGGCGGACCGCAAGTCCAGCAACCGCAGCAAAGGTCGCAGGCCGGGACTCCAGCACCGAGCTCTCAGCAGACGCGAGTTCAAACGCCAGCTCCCCCGACACCATCACAGCCGGCACAGCAAAGCGGTCCGACTATGCAGCATCAGCAGCTGCAACCCCAGCCTCAAGGCCCCCAACAGCATCAACAGGCGCCCCACCCACAGCAGCCGCACCAGCAACCCCAGCAAGGAGCTGGACCTGGTCATCCACAGATGAGTGCCGCCGCTCAACAGCTCGCCATGTCGAACCATATCTTTCAGCAACATCATCGAAGAGAAGGCATGAAAGGGCAATGTCTGCTGAAGCTAATGCAATTTGCCGAGCATTTGAGCGGGTTTCCGGTAAGTCTACGGTTTCGTTTATCCGCCTTCGCCTTCTTTCTCCTCTTGTTCTCCTACTTTTCCCTTGACTTGTGTCCCGCCTCTATGCATTAGTCTCTCCAACAGTATACTTTGTGACAACAACATGCAGTACTAATCAATACCAAGGGTTCCAAGGCAAACGATGACATTTCGTACTGGAATGGCTTTGTTGCGAGGTTTTTTTCGACCAGTGGTGTCTTCCGCCACTCGTTGCACATTACGGAAGACGAGCAAAGCATGGACAAGCAGTACGAAATCGCTTTTGCTGCCATTGCGCGATATCTCCACACTTACTTCGTCAGTGGCGTCCGGAGCATGCAACTGATTATGGATAAGGGTTTGACCGACAGACCTTCACCTGGAGACTTCCATTGCATCGAGAATCAAAGGGCCAGTTTTGTGTACTGGTTTGATTCCGGGGCTCATGTACGTCGTCTTGCTTCCTTAACATACCGGCATGTGACAAACTGACTGACCAACCACGACGAGTTTAGCTGGTTTCGACTGGTTCTCTTCGTGTGCAATTTGACAATGAACAAAAGATTGAATTGTTCGAGTTTATCACCACGGGCCACGAGGAGTACATCTCCAGAAAACTAGCCATCGAAGCGGCCAAACCAGCACACATGTGGTTCAAAGAATGGCACAAGTTGAATTCTCACGACAACAACAACGGCGGCAGCAGTAACAATATCAACAAGACGTCTCCCGAGTTGTCGAAAAAGCCCAGGGCCAGGCAACTGAAGTCGCCGCAAACGCACCCCCCCGATGTCCTTGCGGATCTTCCGGACTCGGCTGTGACTAGCAAGGGAGTTCCCTTTGCAGTCCACCAGTTTCTCGAGGTATGTGATGAACGTGGCGCCTTGTGTTAGACTGAAGGAAATAAAGACGCGAGGAATGAGCCCGCATATTCGCCTGGTAACGAAGCTGACCACGGTGCAGATTGTGGAAGTCATGGGTCAGATGAACCCCTTGATCAGCTTCTGTCACAGTTACCCAGGTATTGGACCGTTTGCTGCTCTCGATCAGTATGTCGCCAATCATATAAGCGGGCCAAATACGTCCATGAATGGCCAACAGCAAGGACCCCAGGGTGTTCCCAGAACGCCCAGCTTGGGCCAGTTCGCCGTGGGAGCCAGCCCGGCAGTTGGACACATGAACCTGCCCGCGACGCCACACATTAGCAGTCCTGCAGCCCACGTTCCAATGCAGACACCGGGAATGCAAATGCAGCCCAGCCAGCAGGGAACGACGTCGAGAGGGCCCAGTGTCAGTACGTCACCGGGGTCCAATAAGCGAAGACGGGCGTCTGCGGTCAAGATGGAAGATGATGGACCAGCAGGTCCACAGGGCGGACTTCAGCTCAACGGTGTTGGGCTTGGCCGAGGCAAGCCCGCTACTCCCCGGATGCCCAAGCGAGTGAAGATTAACCCATCATGAGAACGTCTTATGGATGATATTTAATCCACCCGGAGGAAACAGTCCAGATGGAAGAAGGCTTGGCCACTTTGCATGAGTTTGCAGAATTCTTCACGTAGCATGGCGCTCGTGTTGCGGCAGCGCCCGCCGCCAGACTTGTTGCATTATCAAGCAGGAGTTGTGTTTCTCGGTGACAAGGGTTTTCTTTCCCTTTCTCCCTTTCTTCTACATCCATTCTCCTTTTGATCCTCTTATACTCTTATCTTTTTTTTTGGAAAGTCGCGACGACGGAGCCGACTCGGATGGAATTATTCTTTTGGTGGCTATGCCCCTATCTTGGTTTTTGGTCGGTGCTTCTGTTTGGTCTTTGTTCTCTGTTTACCCAATCCATGCATGATGTGAAGCCGGGTGTTCATGTCTGTTCTTTCTTCTTGCGCCAAATTCTCTTTACTTATTGGGGGGGCCCCATTGGTAACAGGCGTGACGTCCCGTCGAGGTAGCACTGTACGATTACAAAGACGGCTGTGGTTCCTTGTCTTTCTGTCCCTTTCTCTGATCTTTACTGTCTTCTCTTGGGGGAGTTTCTCTTCCTGCTCTCATCTCATATCGGTCTCTTATCAATCACTTTTTTTTTAGGATTTGTGTTTCTATTTTATCGACGTGTTGTCTCTTCTTGATAATATCAAGCAGGATGGGTGTATTTCTTTCCAGGTTAGGAAATGGAAAATCCATGGTGGTGGGCGTGGCGTGGATGTTTGGTGGCATGGCAGTCTTTTGGTGATGCTTAGTCTATGTGGTTCGATTTTCTCTAGTCTTTATTTTCTTTCAAGACAAATCTGTGTGCTTGCATGGTGCTGTCTGTGCTACCTATGCAGTACATGTCTCTTAAGAGCGGATTATCCAGAATCCATGATGCACGTTTTGTCGCTTACAAGTTGGATATTTTTGAGTCATTAGAGTATCTTCATATCCTGGGTATTCATGACTGGGCGAATGGCCTCATGAAAGACGATGGAGTAATTTCCAGTTTCAATTTCAATCTCAATTCCAATTTCAATGCCAATGTTGTTCTTTTTGGTCATTATGCTGCCATCATAAAGTCGTCGAGGCGTGCCACCGCCAATCCACATGTCGTTGAAGCCAAGCTAAGCTACATATTCCAACCTCCTTCTCACACATCACCATCACCACCACCAGCCAGCCAGTTTCAATCCAACCAACACTTCTCGAATGGTCTCATTCACGCATCCTCCCCTCCCTCCCCTCCCTCCATACACACCACCACATGCAACTCAACCTGTCCCCCCTCCCACCTCCCCATCTCAGCATCCCACTCCTCCTGCGTAGTAGGCTTAGCATCCCCATCCGTCTCCGTCTCCCCCGCCTCGGCAGCACCCGCCTTCGCAACACGCAGCACCCGCAGCACATTCTCATTAGAGACCGGCCCCGTTCCCGCTCGTATAGCCACCCCGCCCTTCGAATTCGCATACAAGACATAGACACTCGCGCTTCGCCATGTACACCCCCCGCTGTTGATGTTGCCCACACCAGCCCAGGTAGCTAATCTAGGAAGACTATCCGCGAATTCAGATAGTGTGGGCCGCTGCGTAAAGGAAATTTCTAGGGTGCGGCGCCATATTCTTGTGTCTGTATCTGTGTCTGTGTCGGTGTCGGTGGCTGACCCTGTTTCCGCGCGTGTCCCGTTCGGCGTCACCATTAGGGGGGGTCCAGGTGATGCGCCAGGGGGGGACCGGGGGGGAGTATCGACCGGGGCGTTACCGTAGAAGACCATGTGGAGGGAAGGTCGAGCGCACGGTTAGATGATTTAGCAAGACTTGAGTGAGGTGTGGCAAAATGGGTGCTGGATGTGTCTTTATTCAAAGGGGAGGGGCGCAAAACTTACTTGGGTGTGGAGGGGGAGCATGTACACCACTGACGGAGGTGGTGGTTGCGCTATCGTGGTGTACAAGAGGGGACTGACGACTGTGTAGGAAGGTACAGGCGTGGGTACTAGGACGGGGACGGGGACGGAGACGGCGATGGGTTGGACTGGGACGGCGAGGATGGGTTGTTGGAGGAGAAGAAGCATTTTGGGACGTCGGGTAGCAATGGAGGGCGTAAACGGTAAGTGTAGGCGATGCGATGCTGAAAAAGGAGACGCAGAGAGAAGCTAAGCCTGTGTGTTGGAATGGTCGTGCGAGATCTGCCAGTCGAGAATGCTTGAGGATGGTGGCCGATGTTTGGCGGGCATTCTCGTGGGCGTTCTGCTGTATTTAAACCGTTTTTTGTCTCTATGAATCATCTACTCACGAGTCCCATGGTGTTGAGCATCACGGTCGAAGCCGGAGAAAACCCTCCACACTGCGTCACAGCCGCAGGATACTTCTCATCACTTTGCGGCACATCGCTTCGCGCCTGTACCCGCACACTTAATGTCAGAGCAATTGAAATATCTGTGATTCTGTTCAGCTGCGTACATGAATCTCTGCACCACCTCTATCCGTACTGGAAGCGATCCACTGTAGGAGACATACTTCACCACGCGCATCTTTTCTCATCATGCGTATCCATGGATATCTCTTGAAAAAAGTATCGATATGTGATAGCATCAGACTCTGCATCGTCTCGTTGGCCGTTGCGCAATATCGCTCAATCTTCTTGCCTATTCTCCTTCTTGCACAACTCCCTTGCCCATTCTCCTTGACTCTCTCCTACCCCATCTCCTACTCCATCTCCTTGCCCTCACATCACCACTCTCCCACTATCCGTGCTCATTCTCCTTTGATTTTTCACAAGCTTTCAGGGGCCGGATCTTCGTGTTTCGCCGTGCTGCCCTTGCCACGCCAGGTGCTGACAGCAGGAATGTTTGCCTCGTAGCGGACTTCCTCGGTCCCATAGGCTCTCGGTGTAAGCTTGATTAGTGTATGCAGCGGTACGTTCATCCAGGGGCTCTTGGCCTGGTCCTTTTTCATGAAGTAGGCATATATGCACCTCAATACCGCTTGGTGGGTCACTATGAGAATGTCTTCACTCCGCTCCAGCTCCATAATGATGGGCTCGAGGCGAATGACGACGTCGCGGTACGATTCGCCGCCACGATAACGGTAGTTGTACTTGTCTTCGTCACGTGCAGCAAAATCTTCCGGATATTGATCCTTGATCTCTTGATACGTCAATCCGTCGCAGACACCCGAATCGAGTTCATCCAGGGCTTTCCATTGTAGTTGATTGTAATGCAGCGGGAGGGAACGCGCGGTAGCAATGGTCCGTTTCAGCGTTGACGTCCACACCGTCAAGGGGCGGTCATCCTGCAAGTCGCAGTCAGGTTCGTGCAGCAATCAGGCCGCGGGAATCAAGTAATCAAGTAGAGGGAGGAAGAGATAAAGAATGATGAGAGGAAAGACCTACGCCTACAGACTCTCGCACCAATTCTGGCAGTTTCCTGCCATATTGTTCTCCTCTTGGCGAAAGCATTGAGTCTCCACCGATTCTTCCGTCCAGATTGTAAATGGACTCTCCGTGCTGGAGAAAAAGTACGAGTGAGTCAAGATTATGTCCAGCAGCGTATCGTGCGATTCTCCACTTACCCGTGACAGCCAGACTGATCGAGGTCGAATGTGCAAATTCATGAGATAGTACACAATGCGACTTTCCAAGTAATCCTGAATGCGATTGATGATGACTTGCTTGCCAAGGTTCATGATCTTCAGGTAGGTATACTCGTCTTCGTCACCGTCTTGGTCCAGAGTGACGTATGTCTTCTCATATTTGCTTATGCGGTTGAGAAAGTCATGCGCAGCGGCCTCGGGATCCTGACCGCGGTAGTCGGGGCTGGTCGTCTTGACGTCGCGGATGTTTGCCATGATGACGTCCTGATCATCGCACTTGCTTTCGACAAACAGAACTTCGATGCCATTTTTCGTACAAATGTCGTTGACCCATTTGCGGCGCTCCTTGGTAGAATTGGTAGCATCGAGTATTCCGACAACTCCTCCAGTGCGGAACCAAGCGAACATGTCGGCAACGGCAGCTTCTGCTGCGGCACGACGCTTCCGCTCTCCCTCGGCATTGTTGGTGTCGAAGAAGTCGGCTGTTGGCTGTGGCGCATCGCTGCGTCGATAGTTGCCTACGTTGAAAGTCTGCGCAGGTATAGACAGCCACTGCAGGTAGCGCTGCGCTGTGACGATTGAATCAGCACCTTATGGCAAGGCGAGAGAAAACAGAGTGCACTTTCGAGCTTTTCGAAAGTAGCACCGAATGGAAATGGGGTCGAATATGTGTTGAAGCTTCGCGGTCCTACCTATTTGCGCAATGTAGCTCTTGCCACGAGCCGGGAGTCCGACCATGACAACACATATCTTGGTGTCCTCCACCCGGACTCCGACGCCGTTATTAGACTTGGGCGCCATATTTCGAACGGCCAAATGATATGTTGCGCAGGGGCACGGCAAAGGCTGAAGCAGGAAACACAGGCATACGAGTCTGTAGTGGCTGAAACCGGGAATTATGCGCAGCTAGAGCAACAATACAAACAGAGAGAGAAAGAAGAAGTTAATGGCGGTGGAGAGGAGGACTGTGAGTTTGGCGGTTTGGTTCGGATATGAAGTGAAGAGACAGACAAATCTCCCGTTCCGGAAACATGTGGCATGAGACAACTCAGAATTGGTCAAGAAGAAAGAACAAGAACACGAGCCGAGTCGGGCCAAGTGAGGTAAAATGGGAAGAGAGTCAGCCTGTGCCTGGTGCAGCCTCTTGTGATGTAACCTCTGACCATCAAAGAGCGAGTAGAGACAAGAGACAATAGACAGCACTGAGTCTGAATGTCCCGAGAGAGATCAATTCTAGTCGATCCGTCCGTGTGGTTTGTCAACGGTGTGAAGCATGTGCGGCGGGCAAGGCGGGGAAAGGACCTGCGGGGAAGGAGCCAGCCAGCTAGCACCTGCCTGTCCGTCTGAAGCAGTAGGTACAGTACACCACTGTTAGGTACATGCGTCACGTCACACCCGTTACGCGCGCTTCATGTTCCGGCCAGAACGTCTCGACGCTGCCTCATTGATCAGAGGTGTCTGGGCTGGAAGGCTTGTCTGACGAGGCTCGCCTCTTGGAGTCACATACGCCATTTCCAACATGTACGGGCAGACTGCAGTAGCGAGGTGCTTAGGTCGGCGTCCGCCTCCGGGACTGTCCGATGTCCATGGATGGATCTTGCTTGGAAGGTATCTCACGATGCCATGTAGGTATGATATGCCAGCTTGATATCCATCTGCACGTTGTATTGCCCTGGTCAATCTGCCCGTGATCGGTCAGTTGGTCATTGACTAGATCAACCCATCTTGCAATGCCAATAACTCCGATCAGCCCAACAAGTTGCAGGCGATCAGGACTCAGAAATACCAGAGTCTCAGAAATCCGTCTCCTCCCGAGTCCCCATGCGTATTTGTGGAGCGGCCCACGATAGCTCAAGCTGGGCCTCACTTCACCGCCCTCATGCATGGGAAAGGAGGCCACAAAGGACACGAAACACGACTTCAGCGGATAGCACGGCACCGGCACCTTGCCAGAGGGAAGGGCACGCACAGCCGAGGCAATGGAACGAGGGGACGCCCGAGACTTTCCTCGCCATTGTTCCGAGTATTTGCTCCCGCTCGTCCCGACGGGAAGGCCTTTGTGTGGTCCTGCGATGACAACCCTCATGACGGACGACTGGATGCGGGCTGCAAAGGCGGCGAGTGGCAGAGGATGCCAACGGTAATGGAGAGTGATGGGAGAGGGCGATGAAGTAGGCCGCCACGGATATGGTGAAGATTCAGGCCAGGTCGCGACTTGATTTTCTTCTTCGGCTGTTTTTGGCGATATTTCGCTCTTAAGATCGGCCAAGTCCCCGAGCCGTACGGAGTACAAGGAGAAAGGGCAAGACCAAGGAGAGTTTCGACACGCAGCCATGCATCCAAGTGGGGGTAAAGAGGCAGGCGGGAACACCGTCGTTTCAGCGATTCTTTTCCACATGCATCCCGATGTCCATGCCGAGATCATCAACCATGACATCCATGTACTCGATCTCCTGGAGTCGTGAAGCCACATTCTGTCGGCAAGAGAGGCACTGCGGCGGGAATACCAAAACAAAGGATGCTCAACATACATGATACAGTCACAAGTATCAAAGAGTATCAAAGAGGAGGTAACGTCGAAGCTGAAAACTTGAAGAGAAAAGGAGGAACAAAGTGACTCATAGCGACCAAACTTAGATTTTGTTGATGTAAGTCCTAATTAACGACTTTATGCTGTTGATACAAGTCCAGGGAACGTGGTGTGTACCTGGACCGCCAAAATTGGGCAAGATGTCTTCATGTCCTATCGACATCATCTATCACAAGCCCTCCTCTTCCCCTTTCTTTCCCCCTCATGACAGCAGATTAAGAAGAGATTAAAGAGGAACCGAGAGGAGAACTACGTCCGCGCATAAAAGCGCATCTCCGCGCCTCCCACATCAAAAACAGACACCACGTTCTGCAAGAAAACATCTCCCAGGATATACGGTCCGGACCCTCCACTCGCAATGGCTACGGCGCAATACCCCGTGGTCGGATCTACCATGTCCCGGTAGATCAAGTCGGCAGGGTTGATCCAGAACTCGACCCCGGAAATGACGACAGCGAATCTGGGTGGGATGGAGTCGCAGGGTGCGAAGTAGGCGCCGAATTGGTAGAGGTACACGGCACGGGGCTGGAAGGCAGCGGCGATTGCCTCGGCCAGAGCTGTTGATTAATGGTAAGTTGTGGTTCTGGCAGATGGACAAAGAAGTGCTGTCCGTTTCTCCAGAAATGCATACTACTTCATGAACTTCGTGACAAGAAGGGCGTGTCGAGGAAGCTTTCACTTACGAGGAGGCAGGTAGTTCAAGGTGGTGCCCGTGTCGACAACGTAGGGATACTTGGTCTCATCGCTCATTTGGCCCCATTTGATGCCGTCGGGGATGATGGTGTAGAAGGAATACTGCCAGGATGATTCGGCTGAGCCGAACATATTTGCCTAGAAGGATGGTGTTAACGCGATACACACAGCCTTCAGTCAGGATTCACTTGACTCAACCCAGTGTTCTTTTACGGCGGCCATAAAGGAATAACAAAACTGAAACTAGACAGACAAAAGAAACGAAGCAACACGAGTCCATCAACTTACAACAATGAGATCGGTGGCAGCATAATCGTCAGAGTGCGCCAGACTAGGCGGCAAGCCACCCCATGCGATGATACCATCAGAAGAATTCTTCATCAACGCAACGCTGAACACTGGATCGATCGTCCCCTGCATGACAGCGTTGGTGAAGAACGGCACATATTGGACGGCATTCCACGCGGCTTCATCCCCTATCGCGCCGTAGTACGCACTCGTGAGGGACGGATAGGCGAGCCCGAGAATGCCCACCGTGAAGTTATTCCCGTGCCAATACGTGTCGTTGGCGAGGCCGGCTTGTTGGCCCTTGACAGCTACTCCACCGCACGCAATATCCGAGTGGCCCATCGGCCCAGAGACGTGCTCACCAGAGCCGTAGCGCAGGGAAAAGTGAAGATTATCAATAGGGCCCTCGCGGAAGCCTGGGACACTGTTGGGCCCGAAGCTGCAGTCGGAGGCACTGTGCTCGGCGCCTTGCGCATCATGGCACGTGAAGTCGGATTGCACAGCCCAGGTGTCGGAGCTACCCGTGTCGAGCAGAAGCCATACCGGGACGCCGTCCCACCCGCACTGGATGGCGTACTGGGTCGAGAAGGCGCCAATAGTGCTGATGTTCTGGTACGTGTGCTGGCCACGAGACGGCGGTGTCCGGAGCACGCTGGTCAAGCGGGACATGGCGTTGCGATTGCCACCCTGGGCCTTGATGTTGGAGATTCTGGATACTTGCGTTGTGTGCTTATCCGTGGTGGGCTTGTTGCGAGCCTTGGCACGCTCAAAGGTGAAGCCATTCAACGGCTTGGAGATATCCCAGTTGGTGGGCGCAGGGTGATGCTTCGGTGCGTTGGGTCGTGCTGCGTGCGCGGAGCATAGTCCCAGCAAGTACAGAAGTGAGAGAAGGCGCGCCATTGTGTGTATCTGCCTCAAGGCTGGCAGGCTAGGTATGTGGCGTATGGTTCTCGGTGCAGCGGCGAGATGAAGGAGCCGTGTATTTTTGAGAAGGGAACGTGATGGTTTTATCGAGGCGGCTTAGTGGAAGGAGTGTTGCAAAAGCCCGCCGATGACAGACAACAAACGAGTCTGTATGCGTGAAATAGCCGAGTACCAGGCTTTTATAACTTCATGCAAAGGCCAGTCATGACAAACGGCAAGAAGGGGCAAACCGATGTATTCTTGTATCAAGAGTGCCAGACAACTGTTAGCACTGCCCCTGGCAGTCTGTCAGCTCATCCGGCATCACGGCATCGAAAGCACTGCATGATCCGTCTCGCCCGTTGTGACAGACAGCTGAAAGCAAAACATCCCGCCCTTCCTGTCCAGCCACAAGCGAGAGACATCAAGTTTGCTATCCTCCGTGATGCCATTGACTCGCAGCCGCTTCTCAAAGTAGGAGGAGTGCTTGGCAAAGAGAGATAGCACACAGGCTGTGCTTGGCGGGCCCTTGCACGCAAAGACTAAAGTAGGTATCACGGTAGGACCAGTCGACAAAACCTCCGTGCTGCCTGAAACTCTGAGCCGGAGCCGAGTTCTAAGCACCACCGGAACCACCGTTTTCGTTCGTCTTTTCATGCTTGGGTTTGCCCGACCCCTGACGGCAGCCGAAGCCGACGTCAAGGTATCCGTGATTGTGAGTGTAACGATGAGACCGAGTGTTTGAAGGGGTTTCAATGCGACGTTTCGTACAACGCGCACAAAAGAAGGGTGCCGTTTGGGGCAAACTTTTCGGTATGCAAAACATGTTGTCTCGGGACGGGCTGGGGGGTCTCCGACAGTCATTGCAAAGTCGATGACTTGGAGTTGGGGGAGGCAAACTGGCGTTGGGCTCTCAGAAGAGATTACGATCAGATGAGGGGTGCAGACAGCCATGGGAGGAGCTTTGTTTGATGCGCAGAGAGGGGATTCACGTTCGTCTCTGCAGGGTGAGATGGTATACTGTGATTATAACAGAAAAAAAAAGGCGACTGTACGAGCCTGAAAAACTCTGCATACACTGTTGTTCGTTGCTATGCCATTTACCTCTTTTCCATACCGTATCAATATATTTGCACTTATCGACGGATGATAGCTACAGTGGCCTCTTGAGTCCTTGTAGCTATCCCAGCACAAACTGTTATTCCTTTTTCGCAAAAGCTCAGGTGAATGTTGGTAGTCTTGATAGAGAAGCAGCCAAGAAAACACATTGAAGTACACATAGGCGAAAATTCAGCCTGGAACATGGCACTGTCGTGCGAGCAAGAATCTCCTTCCACGTCCAATGTCAAAACGGGTAATTGTAGCCTTGTAGATATTGATAAATATGATGTACCCATCTCCTCTTCCTCAAAAGCAACGCACCTCTATGGGTATATCTTCACGCTCTGCGTCTTCGTATAGAAGCACGTCAAAGCAAGTCTTGTCCATGTCTTCCGTTTCATGGTTGTGGATAAGGGCCAATGTTTAGAGCTTGGAAGTGATGAATGTCAGAACGCAACAATCGACTGTGGCTCTACAAGTAACTCCACGGGTGACGGGCGTGCTCATGTTTACACTTTCTGAGGGGAGACAAGCGAAAATTCTGGAATAAAAAGTACGGGTTGAGCTTACATGTCTGGTTTCCGCACACACCAGATTCGTGACTATGGATGTGAGTGCGAAAACCTTGTTGCTTTTTCTGCAGTGTAAGTAGCTGAGGTTCTCACGTACGTGACACGGGATACAACGGCAATGTGAGTATATATTCACCTATACAACGTGATACATGTGTATGATTATGTACTAGATATTCGACAGCTCCTCTGCATCACTGCATCTGCGTTGCGTAACGCGAGAATATGTCCGGTCTGTCACTTCAAACTTGTACCCTGTTCACATATCACATATCCTCTTCTTGCCCCATCTAGCCGTTCACGCGAGATGACTTCGC
Source organism: Claviceps purpurea (assembly GCA_029405325.1). NCBI lineage: Eukaryota > Fungi > Ascomycota > Sordariomycetes > Hypocreales > Clavicipitaceae > Claviceps > Claviceps purpurea. Next base: position 2,289,112 of record CM055782.1, on the reverse strand, counting down.
ATCGAAGATGAATGGCTTCTCTGTATGCCCACGTATGCCCCCTGATTAATTGAATGCCAGATGGGCCCCAATGGAAATGGCATCAGATGTCAGATGTCGGTACAGAATACAAAATCTGATCCATGTGGATGCCTGAAACTCCGAGCGCCATGGATCCAAAAATGTGTTGTGGTTCAGATGACCGCGCCACAAGTTACAACCGCCAAAAATAAAATGGACAAAACTCCATGGCCATGCAATACTAGATCGAATCATACGTTGGGTTTGAGCATATGGCGTCATCCTCAGAACGGCCTTGTTGCTCCTGGATCAAGTCAGACCCGTTGCTTCTTGCGCTGGTCCTCAGCCTCTTCATCCGATTTGCGTTTCACCGGCTCTGAGCGAATCTCTTCACCAACATCGCCGAGTCCCTCATCCTCCTCGACACATCGGTCGCATTCCTGGTCGAAGCCATGCTGCTCCACGAAGACACCACGCTGGCATTGACCGAAAGCGCCTGCATTCTTTGATTGCAGGCAGGCTAGTCGTTGCGATAAGTCGTCCCATGTATGTGAGTCGCCGCACCGAGGACAGCATCCTTGGAAGACGAGAATGCGGCACATATTATGTTGATCTTGGTGGAATTGGCCAGGCGTTCGGGGAACAATGGTGTAGGTTTTTGTGCATCTGGATTCCGCGCCGTCTTTGGTTGCAGCAGAATTGGCGCAAATTCGTTGTGGGCAATAAAAAAAAAGGTATCGTGGTGCGTAGTATCTCGATGGCGCCCTTTACGCCGGAATGGTCGTGTTGCTCTCAGTACTAAGGTAGTAGTCGACAAAGTTTTTTCTTCTGAGCAACCTATACTCTCCTCTCGCCACGAGTATTACACAGTTAAGCGGTATGAGGGTGACTAGAGGGCGTCCCCGAATAGACACAAGTGTCATTAATGAGATTAGGAGAAAAGGTACGTTGGATGATGAAAGGAAGAAAGAGGCCACTGGCGTTGCGGAAGCTATATATGTATAGGTAGTGGTCAGTCAGTCTGGATAGAATCAGAAAGAAAGAACGCTTGTTACGAAGGCGCAGCACAGCTGCAGCTGTAGTAAAAGCAAAATAAACACGAACCAAGGAAAAGAAGAGAGAGAGAGGGGGAGAGAGAGACAAAAACAAGAAAAGAAAAGAAAAATCAAAAACAAGAAAAAGCAGCCGTCTCATCCGCGCCAGTGGTAAATGAATCACGATACCTCCAGTCCAGCTGCAGAGTCCACACCCATGCGTGCCCGCGCACAAAAAAAACCCCCCAAGGGTTTGGGGCACGAAAAGCGATGAGGAAGTAGGTATGTACAACGAGCTCCGGTGAAACTTGAAAGAGGGACGAGCGCAGCAACTTGCAAGATGGCAGTGCTGCTGCGTGCATTGGACAATTCCCATCAGAAACCGGGGTTGTTCGGAGCTTTTTTCAATGAGCCCAGTGAAATGGCCGACGGCAAGGCGCATACAGTATAATCTCCGTGCTTATGTAGGTAGGTAGGTAGGTAGGTAGCACAGAACGTTGTTCAATGTACGTACGTGACAGGTTTGGCTAAATATGCCGTCGTTCCCCGCGAACGCAGCGTTCGCGGATTGTTTGTTCACACGATGAGTTCGACGGAGCTAGGTTGGAGGCAATGCGAGATGAGATGCCTGGATGCTCCGCCGCAGCAATGGCATCTGAGTCCTGAGTCCTGACCAGCCTCCACTCCAACACTGGGCAGGCAATGGCCTGTGTGCAGGAGTCAGGACGCAACAACTCAACGAGATTGATGGGAAGGAAACAAAGAGGAACCGGGACCGGACATGAGAACAAGAAGCTTTAGGAAATTTAGGAAATCAGAATATAAAGTCGGGAATGCTCCCGTTACTTAGGAGGTAGGTATTGTCTTAGTCTGTAGGTACCTAACCTTATCATCTTATGTATGTACCTGAGAACGGCAATGGGCAATCCACCCACTGGCGCCCCTCCGAATCGACGTGCCGCCCGCGACGTCGCATGGGGGCGGCGGGTTTTGCTCTTGAATTAGCACATGGTCACATCATACATGCACGACGATCACAAATTTATCTGATCTGTACTCTATTGCAAGATATGTACGTATGTACATATGTATGTACCTGGTATGCGTACCTAATGCATGCGTCTTGTAGAACCCTTGTCTCATCCCTTGTTTATCCTCTGTCTCACGTTCAGAGTTCAGACAGCACGTCGGCCCGTTCGAGGACTCTCACTCTGCCTTGAAGTTCTACCCCTCAGACTTTCTGAACGCGAGATCCCTTCGAAGTTCGCACCCGCAGGCTGCCCCACGCGCCACGCGCCGAAAATGACCTGACAGGCTGATAACAACCGGACACAAGTTGAACGGGTAGAAGTTTATAGAATAGACCAGACCGATTGGTGTCCGCTTTTTTGGGTCTGCTTAGGAGATCAGGAACGCGGGACGATGTGATGGATGATGGGTTGTCATGGGAGATAATAGCCCATACTCTATCATAGGAGGATGCGGCTCACATTTGAGTGAGAATCACGACCCAACAGAACAGACCGATAGGGCCAGCCACACCGGTACCTAGATCGCGGCAAAGACAATCAGTCCAAGTCGCGAAGCCGGGAAGCCGGTGGCGCCAGCCTTCTCTCCAAAGCCTCTCCCTCGCGCGGCAGCGAATTGAAGAGATCGAAGAAGGCGTGGCAAGGGGTCCGACGTGGAGGCTCGAAATACCTACAATCTTGGAAAAAATCATTGTATGATGCGGGAGAGCTATATAGGTACTGATCAGTGTTGCACACTACAGGCATGGGACACCTACTCTGTGAACTCATATATGACTACATATTTATACCGACTGGGAGTGGACGATGTTTACGTATCACTATCATACATGGCACAAGCGTGAGAGCTTCATTTTTTTTTTGCATTTTTTACATTCTGCTCATGCAGTACAAACGCGGTGGAACTGAGACAAGGTGCTATCACAATCTGTAAGCACAGTCTGGACTTCACATCCGCGACAAAGCATACGCATATCATATACATAGGTATGTATGTACCTGCATCACAGCACCGAGAACACCGTTGAAGCCACCCCATGAAATCACGCCTCCGGCCTCGGCTCGTCAGAGCTCGTCACAGACTCACAGTCCGTCACCACGCGAGGGTCCTAAGCTTGTACTAACAAAGGATAGCGCGGCGGCACCGGCAATGTACGATAATCGCCGTAGGGGCGACAGACATGCGTCCATACATACATAGATTCACGTGTCAAGACTCAAAATATGTACCTACAACTCCGTATGTATGTACCCACTACCCATATCCCATATCCCATCGATAAGGAAGAACGTTAGAGACCAAGATTGGAGAGTAAGTCCATAAGTACTATGCATTAATCCTAAAAGCCAACCAAAGTCGACTATATAGACTACTTCACATGGCCCATGACATTCCCCGTCGTTCGCGTCGCAGAATTACCTTTTTTTTAAATGACAAGGGAAGTTTTTTTTTTAAAGAAAAAAAAGCTCAAATAAAACTCATGAAAATGTAATGAAAAACAGTCAAAATGATGAACTTCTGTGAGCAGGAGCGCCAAAGATGACGAGGGCTCACTGATGTCACACCGTACCCTTGTGATTACTGAAGAAAAAAACAGAGGCGTCCAGGCAAGCGAAATTTCGGCAAGGGGAAAAACTCCAAAAAGGATGAGCGATTTGCCACGCCGCGCATCATGCTATGCGTTCTGATGTGAGATAAAGTGCGGCATCTGGCATGTGTCCGTGCATGAAGGAAGAAAACGAAGTGATCAAGATCAGTCCTTGCATCTCGCGGCGGGCACCGACTGCTGTTCTTTGTGAAGATATCCATGGCTGATCAGTCAAGTCAGGTCAAGGAGGGGTGCTCCAGCACCAGTCATGGCATACATATGGCCGTTGTTGTTGGTACATGCAGAAAGGCAAGAACAAAGGGATCCACGAAGTCTGCAGGGGATTGAGAATCCGCGGCATGCGCCAAATGAAGCATGCTTGGTACCATCACGCCTGTACGTCCTGGGAGCATCAAGAGACTGCGTTAGCCCCATGACAGCACATGCTCTGCCGTCAGATGCTGAAAGATCATCAAGGCCTTCCCCCTTTCCCATCTTCCCCGTATCCCTCCAAAGGTTGATAGTGTCGCCGGCATGGGCCATCAGAAATCAAGTTGTAAAACATGAACAACGAAAACGAAAGTAGCAAGAATGCGCAAGCTGTGAACACCAGTCGTCGAAAAAGGCCCGAATTTCTCTGCAACCCACCAGGTCAAGGTCATCGGCAATGTGTGCACACGTTCATCAAGGACAAAACAGCAGCATCGTCACCCCTCTTCCCCGTCCCAACATCCCATCCCATCCCAACATCCTCACCCTATTGTCAAGTGCCTAGGACATAGAGGGACGGGTCATGATCAAATGCACCAAATTTACCATCACAGTTCACGCGATGAATGCGTTTCCAAGTCAAAGAGGTAGTATCAGGCAGGTCAAGGCATCGGAGGGTATTCATGGTGTGTTGTCGCACAGCGCAAGCTCGATCAAGGTCACCTAGTCAAGATGTGCAAAGAATCGCCGTCATGTGTGGAGGGGTGTCATCACTAAGAGCCAGGAGCAGGACCGCCTGCCGGTGGTGCGTCACCTGTTTGTTGCTGCTGTTGTTGGTACATCAAGGATTGGTACCAGAGGGCCACGTAATTCTGGTATCCGCCATCTGCACCATGTCAGTATTTGCCCTTGTACCCAACTCCTGGTACTCGTTATCAGAGCATGGGTTCAATGACTTACATTGAGCGTATGGGTCAGCTCCGTCACCGGTTGAAGCTCGAGCTGGGTTAGCAGATGCATCTTGGCCTTGCGAATACGAAGGTCTATCTTGGTCCTGTTGCCCACGGCCTCGAGGAGGACCGCCACGATCGCCACCTTTTTGTCGCTGTTGCAATAGTCAGTATTCCGTCAACATAAGTCTTCTGTCATCATTTTCAAGAGCTCCATACCACGGTATCGACTTTTTCCTCGATGGCTAATTTAGCTCGTGCAATGCTATCTCGCGAACCGATGAGGGCAATTTCTCGCTTCACTTCACCCGGCCCAGAGGATTGAGCCACGTTGATCTTGCATCCTGTATTGTTCTGCATGTCGCGAATAGTCTCACCACCTTTTCCGATGATCATACCCACCGCATCCGATGGTACATAAATTGAATCATTCACCTTATCTGGCCCACCCGAATTTCCGCCCATATCTCTGGGAGGAGGTTCCGAGCGAGAAGGAGCAGGCGCGATCTTCTTTATGACCACAGCAGCAGCTCCGTCGCCCCTCGTATCGCTGTCGACAATTTCCATAATGAGGTCTTTTGCGCGGCCTGCAGATTCCACGGTACCAATGAGATTGACCGGGCGTAGTCCATTGACGCTCTTTGATTCGCCCACAATGTTGATGTGGCAACCAGATCGTTCCTGGAGATCCCGGATAGTCTCACCTCCACGGCCAATAATTAAGCCAACTGTGCGGTCCGGCACCATGATTTGCATGTGATCCTCTTCTTCTCGTGCAGCACCGGCGCCACTATTGTCGAGCTCCTGGCTCTTGTCCTGGGATCGGTTCAAGACTCCCATTCCGCTGTCTTCAATAATTCGGTTGATGGCGGTCTTCACGTCAGCCCGGCGTGGCCGAGGGCCCGTGATCCTGCACTGACGATAGGGACCGCTTTCAGAAGCAGCGAGGAATTGTACACGGCAGTTTGTCTCAGCTTCGATGCGGCGTAAGTTCTCGCCTAGGCGTCCAATGATGAGCCCTACCAAGCTTGACTCAATTTGTATGGTCTCCGAGTTGTCGTCCGACCCGCCACGAAGCGGTGACCTCTCTCGGCCACTGGCGGCCGCACCACCTGCTCCTCGTCCTCCTCCACTTCCGCTTCCGCCTCCACCTCCACTGGGTGAGAATCGCGCTCTGGAAGGCGGCGAGTACGATCGATCGCGTCCATGTTCCCTGCCCGGACCAGTGCTGCGACGGTCGTCTCTATAATCACCACGAGCCGGGGAACGAGATCGGGATCGAACAAAATTTCGTTCACTGTTTCGCGAGTCGGAGCCGTAGACAAGGGGGCGGTCGTACGAGGTGGCCCCCTTTTCGGCAGCATAAGCCCGAGCCTTGGACACAATATCATCAAACTTCATTGTGCCAGAGTTGACGGGGCGGATAGCGCTCAGATCCACGCTTCCGCTGGCCGCAGGGGCTGGAAGGTGGCCAGATGCAACATAGCCAGGGGCGACTCCGGGAGGACCTTGGTACGGATGTGGCGGAGCGGATGGACTAGGAAGAGGATATGCCTGCCCTGGAGGTCCAGGAGGTGCCTGAGACGGAGGGCCAGCCGGCGGACGCTGGGCAGCTGTGTTTTCAATTAGATTCTATCGTCGCGGGTGCTGGCAGTCAAGTCTGATTAGGATCGACTGGCAAACGTACCGAGTGCAGCCAGAATGCTCTGGATGTCGGGATGTGATTCGGCCATGACGACACACTCGACGGCTATTGCAGCGTAGAGGCACAGAAAACAACAACAAAGAGCAGCTCTGTGATGTAGAAGCAACGGCGGTAGGTTGGCAGAAGTCGTGATCAGATGGCCGGATGGCGGCGCGTTGGGGTCAACTCGTCGGATACGCCGTTACGAGGTTGCGTCCCTGTCTAGAGCTTTGTCGTCTCTGTATGTCGGCTCTAGTATTTGTCTCTGGATGCCGTCTTTAGGTCGTCTTTGAGAGATTAAATACCAGAAAAGACTGTGGCTAGCAATCCGAACCTTGCTGCTGCGGTTCGAGAGTTACTTTGGTCGAGAGGGGGAACACCTCGTAATCAAGGGAACATGTTCGCACGCAGGCGCAGTCTAGTGATATTTTTTCGCTGTTCGCAACCGGATGGGGAGCGGCCGCGTTGGCGGAAGAACTTGCGGCCGGTGAGCAGGCTGTCAGCCTTCACTGTCAGGTATGTACAATGTACGGAGTACGGAGTACACCGTACACTGTACAGTCAGACAGCAGCGATCCACTCAACAGGCGGGAAAATAATAGGTACCTCCTAATAAAACAGCAAGCCGCCGCCAGGAATAGGTACCGTTCAGAGTTCTCGCAGAGTACATATCAAGTACAAGTTATACAGCCTATCGTATGTGCATAGGTATGTACATACGGAGTACGTGACATGCCTGCGCCACAAACGCCCCGCAGCATCTTATTGTCCTGCAGGCTGCAGCCTGCAACCCGGTTCGAAACACACCACATGCACGAGGTACCTAATGTTACACGTACTCCGTACAATGCATTTCGATTGTGCATTTATTACTTCCCATCATCTGGTAGTGGCTGGAGCTGCAAACATGAAACATTGCTTGGAATTTGGGCGCCTTTCACACAGCGCATCTTATCGTCACGAGTTCACGGCTGAAAGTCGTTCCGCAACTGGGGACGCGGTGGAGTACTTAGGTACATACCTGGGTACCGCAATACAAGGTACCTATGTACCTAATAATTGAGGCATGGGCATTCTGAACGGAAAGACGGAGGTTGCGACTACCTACTAACCTACCTATGTACGGAGTACCTACATGAAGTACCTAGCGTCCGAACATGACGCGGCGTCACAAGAAGCGTAACCGACGAGCTCTCGCTAGAACGGAGCGAACGGAGCGAACGGAGCCTGACTGTGTTCGGGAGGCAAGAGGCGAAGAGCACCCGACGCCGGACCATCCGACTCGGTACTTGTACTCGTCTTCTCGTCGACCTCCACTGGCAATGGCGTTTTTGGTTTACCTTTCTTTTTACTTTTCCCTCCAAGCTCTTTCTCACCTTCCTGTTTTGCCAGTCAAGCGATCCCTGCCGTGATCATATCAACCACTTTCATCGCAATCAACACTCTGGAGTCCCGTTCACCTTGATTTGCGCATACTCTACTGCTCAGCGATCTGTCGACTTAATCCGCGCAATCGTCATCGTCGCCCGCACACGCTGTCTGCCGAATTCTTTACCACTCGACTTCGCCGTCTTCTTCTTCTTCTCTTTTTCCGGGTGGCGGCGCGCGACTTACGCATGTGCTCTCGAGTCGTCGTCGAGTACCGGTGCAAGCATCAGGTGCTCCGAGGCTATACTAGGTGTTTTCGGGAAGACTGTTCCGGTGCCAAAAAGGAGGAAATATCCGTCGATGCAGACGACTGCCCACGATGTGAGGCCAAGAAAGGCTTCAAGTCTTCCAGGTGGTGCTCAGAGGGATGCCGCTGCACCGTCATGTAATCGCCGTCACAGTGCGCAAAGACGATAATCTCGACCTCCACGACTAAGGTGCGCTCGTCGGACGCTGCGGCTTCCCGCAAAACATTATCATTCATTAAAAGCAAACGAACCGTTCCAAAGCGGTGATACGAGGCCGACGATTAAGCATCGGAAGAAGTTGGTGACGTCGGCATATTTGGAGTCTTCGGTTCCAGCCTTCGGCTGGCTTCGTTCGCGAAACGAGGAATGACGTCATGGGTGGCAAGAAAAACTGGCCGGCGTTTTGTTGGAAAGAGCGAGACATTTTTCAGTAACTAGGTACCTACATGTCTGATGTATGGACTAGTTTTCTTCCTTATTTTACCAGCGTCAAACGGACTTGGGATGGGATGGCGTTGGGATGTGTACTGTATTTAAAGATTGTATTCCAAGACCAATGCCAAGCGAGAATTCAGCAGCGCATGAAATTCGGGCCGAGATGCCATGCATGTACAACTTGGATATATCCGGGCCGAGGTCTCAGTGGCATCAAATGTAGTATTGTCCGGATTCGAGGGATGCGCTCTAGGATCGAACTCGACATTGCTGCTGCAAAGGACGTCATAATTCTGGCCTCAGATCAGACCTACCTAATTTAAGAGTCGCGTACTCCGTATTCACAAACATGGGGTTGAGTCTGTTCACGCTAACCGCTGTGGGGGCAGGCGCGGGGGAACAACAGCGACCATTGGAGCTGAACCCCAGGCAGGACCCGCGACCCCGGATTCATTCAACCGACCCAGACTGGGTGCAGATGGCAGATGTCCATCTCTCACGACTATTCTCACAACCTCCATCCAAGTCCTGTCACTTCTGCGTATACGTATTGCCAGTAACGCCCTGCCCAGCTGTGTGCGGGCCCGACGCCGCGTATCTTGCGCAATGGCGAAAAAGGCACGCCAAAGAATTAGCTACGGTACGCAACCTGCTTGTTCTGCCGCCAACGTCACAGTCTTCGAGGTTGCAGAGGTCACAATGCTAACCACTGTCTCTCCTGACCTACAGTTCTCGAGAACGCCAAGTCATCTGCAGGGGGCCATCGCCTCGGCGTGAACGGTCTGGTCGTCGATGCAAATAATGGCATTCTGTAAGGCAATTCCCCTTTCTGACATCTCAGTCGTGTCTGTCATCAACCGGTCCCTCATGTTCCTTGAGCTCTAAAACTGTACTGATGGCGTTCTTTTAACTTAGCTATACTGGTGGTCGAGACGGCATCGTCTGTGCCTGGGACCTCGATCTATCACGAAAGCCCGGCGTAGTCGACTGCTCTGCAAATGCGAAACAAGCATCAACCAAGTTTCGCTCCCAAGCGCAGCCTCACACTCACTGGATCAACGACATAACTCTGGCACAGAACGACACGGCGTTGGTTTCGGCGTCATCTGATCTCACCGTCAAAGTATGGCGACCATTTTCCGAGGAAGATAGCACGCGTGCCGTCGCTATCGGAGAACACGCCGACTACGTCAAGTGTGTAGCCACACCTCCTGCTCACATGAACGGAAATTGGGTCGCGTCTGGTGGTCTGGATCGGAAAATCTGCATGTGGGACCTGAACGGGGCCGGCAAGACCCTCGATATCGATGTCAAGGGTGAAGAAATCATCGAAAAGGGATCCGTCTATGCCCTCGCCGTGGGCCGGAATATTGTCGCCAGTGGAGGCCCGGAAAAGATGATCAAACTCCATGACCCTCGAACTGGGGACAAGATTTCGAAACTCGTGGGGCATTTGGACAACATTCGTTCCATTCTCATAGACGATGCGGGCGATATCATCCTGAGTGCGAGTTCCGACAAGACCATCAAGATGTGGAGTGTCAGAGGGGGTCGTTGCATGTATACCTTCACAATGCACGACGAGAGCATCTGGTCGCTATACTCTGACCATCCGAGCCTCGGGATTTTCTATAGCAGTGACCGATCTGGTCTCGTGGCCAAGACCGACGTACGTGGAAGCCTGGACGACTTGGACAAAGGACTGAGCTTAGCGGTAGCCCAAGAACACTGTGGCGTGTCCAAAGTCGTCGCGGCCTGCGGCCACATCTGGACGGCCACCAACCGCTCATCTGTAAACCGATGGGCAGACGTCGATACAATTTCTGACATCAACCTCCCCGAGGAGTTTCGTCACCTGAGAACGGCTTCCAGCACTTCGGCAGCCGCCCCGATGACAACGGATACGCAGACCACGAATAAAAAGACGGTTGCTCCGGAATCTATCCTCCGAATCTCCAACACCGCCGTTTTCCCACCCATTGCCACTGCCTCCTCTCTCTCCACTCTTGACGCTGATGTCAAGACAAATCATGAAGCAGTAGCTCGTCAGGGTTCGGAAGCCATAGTCGAGATGGTGGAATCTGAAGTGAAGCCGATTCACCAAGTCCCTGAAGACACCATCGAAGGACAGTTTGGTCTCTTGAAACACAGGATGCTCGACGATAGGAGACGAGTACTGACTTTGGACACGGCTGGAGATGTCTTGCTTTGGGATCTTCTCGAGGTACGCTTCTTACTTATCAACGTCTTCATGGCTGAGCAAAGAGAAAGAGCATTTGCGCGTCTCAGGCAAAAAGGGACCAGGCACTAACCAGAGACACTGCAGTGTAGACCTATACAAAGCTTTGGCAAACAACATTTGGAAGATGTGGAGGCCGTCGTCAACACACGAGAGGCCGTGGCGCCGTGGTGCTCGGTCGACCTGAGTTCCGGCAGTCTGACGGTAGTGTTGGAGCCTTTTAATTGCTTTGACGCTGAGGTCTATGCAGACGAGCTGAAGCTAGACCAGCCGGTGAACTTTCGAGAAGATCAGAGAAGTACGAAATCAGCAGAGGGGCGGATATGAAGACTACTCTGGGACTCGATTTTTGACTAACACGCTGCGTATAGTCAGCCTCGGGCGATGGATCTTGCGTTACCTGTTTGCCAACCTCATTGATGAAGAGATGAGACGCGACCAAAACTACAGGCAAAAGCTGAACGAAGAGGTCGCCAGGCGCCAATCGGCTGGCCGAGCCAACTCCTCCGTGTCTATTCCCCCTGCGCAAACAACTACGACAGACGGAGCGAATGCGGATCAGGCCACCACGCCTGAGGCTAATGGATCCCACCCACAAGTAGGAACTCCGGGGTTTGACATAGGTCTTGCATCACCAGGGCCCAATGCCTCGTCGCTTTCAGGTGTACCAGAGGAAGGTGTGTCCAGTCAGCTGAGCCCCCGGGGAGATTCCAGCAGGGGAGATAGAAAAGGCGACTGCGTTGCCGAGGGAAGCATGGCAGTCAGCACGACTGCTGCTGCCCCCGCTGTTGACTCGTCGGAGGCCAAATCCTCCATGGAAAAGGGCAGCGAAAAGGGTAGTGAAAAGGGAAAGGACAAGGAAACTTCCGGCGAGACAATCAAATCACCGGTCAGCGCGTTCAGCAGAAAACTTCGCATGTCGTTTAGCAGCAGGCGACGCAGCCGCTCCACGTCACAGGCGACACCAGAAAAGCCCGTCGTGGTCGATGAAAAGTTGGAGGAAGCAGAAACCTCGTCCACTACCGAGAAGGAGGTGGACGACAGCTTCTTCGGTGTCATCCAAAAGATACGCAACAGCTACGATAAGCAACGTTCCGACACGCCCAACAAGCTCGTCGAGACACGCGTCACGCCGAGCTTGCCGAACGAGACGCCCGTGCTGAAGCTGCCGCCCGGCACCAAAATCATCATCCAGGAAGAGACTTCTGGCGGCAGCGCCAACGTGTACCAGGGAACAGTCGAGAACGTCGGCTACGACGCTGACGTGATTGAGAAAAAGGCGCCAATGTGGCTGGGGGAGGTGCTGCTGCAGAACTTGATTCCGTCCAAGGACCCGGTCAAGATATCATTTGTCCTACATCCGTTGGGGGACCTGCCGGCGCTGTCGCCGGCGGAAGGAAACAGTCGGCTCAACGCCAACCGGATGCTGCGCGTGAAGAAGATTCTAGCGTATGTGGCAGAGAGGATCGAGGAGGGAGGAGACGAAGCCATCGCAGATCAACTCGCTCCTGAGAACTATCTCGAACTCTACTGTAACGATCAGGTATTTTCCCCCTTTTTAACCCCTATCTACATTTTGGTTCCGACCGAGGTTTTCGTAATTACTAATATTGGTAGCTCCTCGATCCGCTAATGAGTCTTGCAACAATACGCACTCACGTGTGGAAGAGCGGTAACGACGTCGTATTATATTACAAGGCCAATGGACACAAGGAGATTAGGCTCCCGAAGCCGTCCGCGTCCATGATTCCCGCCAACACGCCTGGCGCGCCTGGGCCGGTGCTTCCAGCCACGGCGACGACAACTGCCTCGGAAGCGGCGGCGACTGCGTCGTAGCTGCTCACCGCGGGTTTTTGTACCAGGTGTAGTTCTAGACCTGGCGTTCTGTGGGTAAGAATATTGGCCACCGCTGCATAATGAGGCATGACTGCAGTGAGTGGACCTCGTTGCGATGTATCTGTTGTGCTGTTTCCTACTGCCTGATTCGTGGCACCTTTCTCGTCATCCATGGCGTTTTCCCATGTCTTTCTTTTTGGGAGCCGATCACTGTTCACATTTGGCAGGCTAGCAGTATTAATACTGTCCGTCGCGAGTGGTCACATATGTTAAGCGGCAATGAAATACCCGTTTTGCAACTTTTTTTCTTGTTACTTTGGCCTTTTGATCCTCTTTCTACTCATCGCTCGATTGTATTATCTGTAATGCAGGACAGTGCCTGCCTGCGAGGTAGTGCTTGTTTTTACCAGGTCATAGGCCAAAAGACCTGGGAGACTAGATACTGGTGGATGTCTGGGTAGATGCCCGGGAGCCACATGCTACGAAGCGCAGCTCCCCTCTTGACAGACCGCAATCAGGAAGTAGCAGGCATCATCAGGTGAAAGCCGAGCTCGTTATCCGGTAAATGTCTAGTGGATGTCTCGGTTCGAGGGAGATGCCAGATAGATACCCGGGGAACCCCTAGTAGTCATTAGATATTCAAGAACAGTATGGACAGGAGATTCAACTAATTAATATTACTTTCTCTGTTCATGAATCGTGCTCGCTTATCCGTGTTTGATTGGTCTCGTCTTGCGTCTTATATGAGGAGGCCATGCCGACAATTTGTAGGGGTCTACTACCTCAGTCATGACCACCGTAAATCACACGAGATGTGAAACAAAGGTATCATCGCTCCCTCGCAGCGTACGTGATCACATTCATTACCGCCACGATCGCCCGCTTCGTTCGCTACTGGCATGACGATGTTTTGAGCCTCTGGAAATGCCATCAAGCGGCGGCGGAGTCCGGACCTCAGCCAGCGGTGCACCAAAGTTTAGGGGGCTGGCGAGACAAGAAAAATGAGAGAAAAAGAAGCACGATATTGCAAACATAAGAAGACAAGAAGGAGAAGAAGAGAACATAACATGCAGGCAAAAATAGAAGGGGAAAAGCAACGGACAAGGAAGCCTATACAACCCTCAATATATTCACCGCCCACTGATAACTACCCAAGAAGATAGCCCCCCCGATCGAAATCCACGTCACCCTCGGCGCCAGGCCCGCAAAGAACGGCCTCCAACCTTCCTCACGCACCATACTCGAAAACACATGCGCCACCGAAACCCTCTCCCTCGACAGCATCACCCGCGTCTTGAGCACATCCAGCGGCGTCGTCGCCGCGGCAGACACACCCCCCGCCACACTGCCATACAAGCCACTCTCCACAGCCGACACATCCTCTCCATCATCTTTGTGCTGGCCCTGATTATCCCGCCGCCTCCTCCGCCTCCCCCATCCCTTCATAGCCTCCCACAACGGGAACTGAATCACCGTAAACGGCACCTCGCGGAAGACAGTAATGCCCCATCCACGGTACAGCTCCCTCCACACAGTTAGCAATCCTCCTCCCTCGGCCCCATACCGCGCCAGAATAGCTCGCAGCGCTGCTGCGGAATTCCCCCCGTGGAGACCTGCCTGAGCGCGCTGCTTGACTACCTCGGTGGGAACGCGCACCGCACACGCGGCTACCTCGCCTAGACTCGCGGCCACCATGTGTGTTACCGGCTCGGGGAGGCTGATGCTGCTGCTGTCGCTGCTGAGATATGCCTTGCTCGCCTCGTAGGTGCAGAAGAAAAAGGCTGCGCCGGGGGCGGAGCCGACTACCGCGGAGCCTATTCCTCTGTATATGCCGGAGAAGCCGCCCGAGGGGAAGAAGCCTGCTGAGGACTGGAGGCGGGTTTTTAGGGTGTCGAGGGGGAAGAGAGAGAGGTCGACGGTTGTGCCGGCGAGGGCGCCTGCTAGGAGGGCGGATTGGAAGGATGGTGAGGACATGTTGTCGTTTTTATGTTGTTGGGGTTTGGCGGTAGGTGGTGGTGATGATGATGGGGCGAGAAAAGGTGGGAGGGGAGGTTCGCAGAGGCCGAAGCCTTGCGGTTTTGGATGGTACAGAGGATAGAGGAGATAGGCCGGGAGGGGGGGAAGGCCGGTGCGTTTCGATTTCTCCTTGAAACTATATATGTATGTAGTCGTTGGAGAGCTTGAATGCGTGTGATTCCTGTTGTTGCCAGTTGGTGTTGGTATCGCTGGTTGCGCTTTTTCTGGGGTTTCGCACTTCGTTATCGATAGTGATAGTGTGGGCCTATTTAAAGCGCGGAGCCACATTTCGATCCTTCCACAGGTTTCCTTTCTTTGACAACGCCAAAACTCGACTGGGCGTCTGCTGTATGATGAATGCATCTGGATTCTGCACACAACGAAACTTCGCTGAACATCACGATAGAATCAACATCACAGGCCGACACAACGGTACACCTAATTAACCTTGCTACATGCCTTTGGCTGGCTAACGCGTCATATCAGTGTATCCGGACTGTCATGACCACCGGATTAGACTTCCTTCCACTTTTGTCTACAAAACATGAAGCTGAGCTTTGGTAAAGACTCAAACATTCCAGTTGGACATGAACTTGAACCTGGCCCATAGCAAGGAAGAGCATCAATTAAACAACGATACGGCTCACACTGGTTCTCACGTCATATGCGGGCACCAAAGCCAATTTCATTCTCTTCTTTGCTATGAACCTTTTTGAAGTTCATATCTAATTGGAATGTTTGTGTCTTGGATCGAAGATCAGCTAGATGGTTTTGCAAGTCACATTGCAGGAAAGTCTGATCCAGTGTTAATGGCCGTCCGGGCATACAAGGGATGAAAATTGGAACAAGGCATGTTATAGCAACTTGGCAAGGCAGTATACCTATCTAGTACCACGTCCGTGCCGTTTCCGTGATATGTCCACCGCTCACAAAGGCAGGCTAAACTTGATCACCAGCGCTCGTGAGTACCTAGCCTTAGTTGCAGGGAAAGAAGAGAAGTTCTGATTGACTGCGAGTGCCATTATCTGTCTGTGTATTGCGCCTTTTGTTTATCGTTCATTGTGTGTAGAACCTACTCGTGGGTGAAACCTAAAAAGGACACCCACTACTCCGTACATCTGGTGGGTGCGACTTTCCGAGAACAGGGCCTCAGTTCGAGAACGGAAAACTAGGTGCGAAAAAATACAGCTCTCACTAATTTTCGCCGTTCAACGTCTCCACGTCTGCGACAATTGATCGGATAATCATTGGAGGATGAATTTAGCATCAACTTAGACTACCAAATGATACTCATTTCCATGAATTACAAGTCGTGCGTTGATGTTTCCGCACCCACTAGATGTAGTGGATGTCCTTTTTAGGTTTCACCCACGAGTAGATGCATACACACCTCATGAATTTGACGCCCGATGAAGCACCAATTGCGCAGCAATTCGGAATGATGCTCGTTGCAGGGTCAGGGTATATTGTTTGATGCGCGAATACTCACTGCTGCCTCTTCCTCCTTACTTACTTGCCTGTTTCCTCTGTGCAGACTTTCTTGCACTTGTTTTCATCATCGCGTCAGATACTACTTGTTAGGCTTGACTCTTGTAGCCTATCTAGCGTATCACAATGATATATTACAATTCGTCAAGTAAGTCTTTGATTTGGGCTTTAGCACATTGGCGTGTCTCCTCTGGTACGTTTGGTTCACGTAACAGCCCAATCAACGCGTCCATGCACAGCCAATAAGCGTTCGGTGCCGTCTGTGTTGGCGCCGGCTGAGTCAATCTTGAAGAGATCTCAACTCGAGGTCTTTTTGGGCTTCTGATCGAACTGGTAGATGACATACTCCTACGTATGACAGTCAGCCTCTTGCATGAAGGTAATGAAGACTAATGGGTTCTTGAGTCTTACCTTTTCGCACCAGTGGAACTCGCCACTGGTGGGAAGTTTCCATAATCATTCTCTGATGATGGTAGAGGCGATTCAGAACCACTTGGAGATCGGTCCGTTGAGATACTGCGTTCACGATTCGCGCCTGATCTGTAAGCTTGAATTCACGTCATGGCGCAGTAGATGCAACTTACAATGTTGTTGATAGCCTACAGAGCCGCCAATGCGATTTACTGCGGTAGAAGCTCTGTATTGTTGCATGTCAATGTCCTCGGCACTACGACGTATTAGTATCTCGAAGTAGTGGTGCATCAACAATGACGTACGACTTAATAGATTGCAGCCAGGAGATATGTGATCCGTCTGCCTTGAAGAACTGCTCCTTATGGGACTGCTCGTGAAGAGAGGCGAGCTCAGTGGTATCTCTGGAAAGAGAGTTCCAGTCACTTCTGGAGAGGTGCGACATTGCCGGACAGAGGCCACAGGCAATAGTACGAGTCATCTTATGGCGGACCCAATCTTTCAGGCACGGATACTCTGCATAAACCCTCATTTAGCGCGTTACCTCCTGATACTATTTTGACACGGGGACTTACCTGCTTCTAACCGACCACATAACTCGGTATAAGCAGCTGAAGTCTCTGCATCGGGAAGAGACGTCATTTTTTGCCGCATTGAGCCTGCTGAGTGATCTGAGTCGCCAGCCTCGAGACATTGTGCGTCTATGAAAATGGTCAGGAAGGTAACGCCTCATAGTGATACACGTTGCTATGACTTACCGACGTCTCGGTCAAAGTCCGCTCGGCAATATCTCACACAACGCATGATATGCCCCTCAACGTCCAAGCTCGAGTCTAAAGAATGAAGATACTCTCCCAGGCCTAGTAAATTAGTGTTGATCAATGGGACACATCACAGGAATCAGACCAACATACCTTGGACAGCTTCTGCGTTTTGAGGAAGTGTGACACCAACAACACCCTCCTGATGGATGTGTTGCCAGCGAACACTAACATGAGATATACTATTCAGCCGTTTAAAATGAAGAAGCTTTTCAAAGAGCGTCTTATATACTAGGGCAGTTTGCGAGGTCATGTAGGCTCGAGCCAGTGGGATGACTATTGATGCATTAGTCAAAACTTGATTGACTACATGTACATGAATATACCTTACGTTTGTTGTTCCGTTGCTCTATTCGGGCACCAAAGACGACCTCATGTTGAACCTGACCGTGAACCTTTCTAGAGCTCACATCCATCTGGAACGTGTGAACTTCAGGCCAGAGTCGAGCTTGTACTTCATCGAAACAAATTGCAAGAAAGTCGGCTCCAATATTAACGACAGCCTGGGTATAATGGTGCTAGTACAATTCATTAGCTTAGGGCGTCATAAAGAGGCATTTCACTTACATAGAGTCTGCTGGAGCTTTGTAACATAAGCCAGGATTGAAGACTACCTAAACGTAATGATGTTGAGGGCTCGTGTATAGCTCGATGCTTGCGAATCAAATAAGCTAAGTAGATGTGGGAGATACGTTTAACATCGTCTTCAGCGATAGTCTCAATGTTATAGTCTTGAAGAAAATCCTGAAATACCGGGGATTGCTGCCATAACCCTGAAGAAAATGTTAATAGATCATGTAGGAGACATGCATCATTCCGGTGAACTTACGCAATCCCGGTTGTGGATTTACATTCGCAGCTCGTGCTTCTGTAAGTCCGTTGAACAGCCGCTGTAGTGTCGGTTTATTCATACTGATCTTCGTTGGAGGAGGGGGTGGATGAGAGTGAGTTCCAATAGAGTTGATCAAGATCGGAAAGATCGAAGGGTCAAGGTTCTTTGTTGGCATTGGTACTATAAACCACATTTCAACAGGGCATTCGTGGATTATCATATTCCCGAAGCCATTGAGGTGTGCAACGTCTGGTATTTTGCCTCAGTTAATACACTAGCTTGATGAGTCGTACTGATACATTACGTACCGCATGTTTTTTTTCGGCTACGTAATGAATCCCACACATGACAGCGATCCTGCAAATACAGCCCATTAGTGCTTGTGAGAATCTCCTCGAGTTTAGCAAGGTGTGTATCGAATTCTGAAGGGATCTGTTCGTTCTGATGTTCGTTTCCATGAGCGTGGTTATGGCAGCGGACCCAACGCTGTATCCGGCAGCCAGCCGCCTATAAATTATGTGAATAATGAGAATTGCAAGTCTTTTGTGAGGATGGGCTAATACCTGTTCTGCGTTTGAGGAGATGATTGGTCTGCATGATGGAAGGTGTCCTGTAGAGGAACCCCGACAAGCCTTTAACGAAGAATAGTCGTTCTTGATAGTCCAGGCCCAGCTGATGCATTATTGGCAGTTAGCAATAGGTAGGTACATCACTACCATTCATCAATGTGTACGTACCTCGCAACATTCCGGAGTCGTTTCTGTTCAGACCTTCTAGTCAAGGGCTCTCGAACATCCCGTTTCTCCCAATACTCTCCAGCGTCAGGGAAGGATGCTGGATTCAATAATGATTCATCCAAGTATTCGCAGCGCCTAATCCCAGAACACCTGAACTTGTGCAGCCTGACAGCAACGGTCCCTAGAACGTCTGACATTACGTCCACTATGGGGGCCATGCGCTTTAGCTGATACTGGACCTGGCGAAAGATTAGTGTATTTAGCCCTCAGTCATCAGTGATGACATACATTGAACGTACAGATTCCCACGGTCGCTCAATAGCTGCAGCTGATGTGTCGTGTATATTTACTGCATAAGCGAAGCCACCCGGAGAGGCTTTAGGCCACTCAGGAATTGTACTTGTGGAGATGAGCTGTTCCGCTGTGATTGCATCTATCTGCCTTTCCCGCATATCCCTCCTGGCTGCCGTGAGAACATACTTATGAGGTGCTGGGGCTGGCGGGTTTTCCTAAAGATACATAATGTTGAATAAAGTGGACTAAAATGATGCACTGATAGATCAAGTCTCTTACAACGGGTGCTGGCGGCTGGGCTAGCTGTGAGTTGGTGTCCGAAGCACGATCAGGGGCGTGACCCTCCATATCGAAGAAAGTCGTTGGCTTGACAGGGTATTATAGTCTCATAAATGCATAGAATCAACGATCCAATAGTTGTGTATTCGGTGGTGGTGGTGGCTACCTACTAGGGAGGGAGCCGAGATGGAAGGGAATATGTACTGTGAAGCATGCGCAGAGTTCTCATGCTCGCGCGTCAGTCTGAATTACATACGGAGTACCAGGTAGGTACCTATGTAGGTAGATATAGGTAGTAATCTACCGTAAGTACTGAGTACCTATCAAGGACCTATGTACAGAGTGTATATGCACCTACTTCGTATGTGCCGATGTCTGTACCTGGTACACTCGAGGTATGTATCGGAATTTAACCGGTGTTTGTGGGGACATCCCGCGAACGAGTTTTGTTGGCTGGTATGTACATAGGTACCTATCGGCGTTCGAACTTCGCATAATGATGCATGTCATCGTCGATGCCCCTGGGCGACACCTTATTCAGTGACTTATATACATATTATACATATATGTGAAGGACGACGATGTTTATTCCGTGCTCGCATGCTTTGATCTATCCTTTGGGTCCGCCTACTCCTCCTCGGCGACCCGAGCCTCGGCCATTCGCATCTTACCGCAATGGCTCCTCGCGATCTACACACTTGGACCCGTCACCCGCCGCAACAGCTACTCACATCCCCATGATGTCTCCAAGCTTCCAACAAGACTCCGACACGAGCTTGACACAGGCCGTCGCGCGAGCAGACCACCCTGGATACCGTCATCACACTCCTTCCGCAGCGCTCGTCCCCGCCTTCCTCGACTCCTCCGCAGCTTTCTTTGTCCTCTCTTGGAGGGACTCGAAATCCTCCTCGGAGGACCGATCCGCCCTGACGGCCTCCTCGCTATCGGAAGCAAGCTCAGGCTTCCAGTGTCCCGTGCCCTTTTTCTGCTTGGCGAGCGAATCTTGCTTGTGCTTGTCGTAGTCGACATCAGTTTCTGTAGATGAAAGTTAGTAGACTTTTCACTCTTTCTTTTATTGTACTTTGCCTTTTCTTTCCATTCGTCGCTTCGAATTCCCCTTCTATCTTTCAATTTGCCTCCGCTCTTCGTTCTGGGCCTTTCATCTTCTTGCGCTCGACCTTTTTTTGTTCTTTCTAGTGTCTTCTTTGAAGACCTCCTACCCTAGGTTGTGCATGGAAACAGGCAAAGCACGGAACTCAGATGAAAGTCAGAAGGGGAGACATACGACTAGATGATTCCTTCAGCCCGCGTCTCACACTGGTAGAGAAGCACGCCCCGTTCCTCGCAGGCATGACTCTGGCGGCGCGGAGGCCCTGCAATCTCAAAGCGTTTCTGACCGTATTCATGGTCTCGGTGTGAAGAGAGGGTTCTGTCTTTTTTTGGCGCTCGTGTTATGTGTGGAAACAGAGACAGACAGAGGATGAAGCTTTTTTGTTGGTGTGGTGTAGTTAAGCTGTTGTGCCACTCAGGTAGAGAGACGTCGGAAATACAGATGTGCTGGAATGCCGTTCGTTGTCTTGCAAATCAAATTGTGTGTGAATGAGGCTGTGATCAACCCCGTGTCTTGTCAACGCGTGTGTGTTGATATGGGATTTGAAGATGAAGACGAAGCCAGGCAGTAGACGAGGGCAATAGACAAGTTCCCTTGAAGCGAGAGCTTAATGCACGACGTAATTGCAAAGCTTATTGTATTGGACGACCTTGGTATGTGCGCGGCGCCGGGCTGACGTCACCATTACAGTCCCCTCGTGGTGCGTCATGAGAGCCACCACAATGCAACATCCGTGCCCATTCGTCAATATCTACCTACCTTGGAGGTACATAGGTTATTATGAGCGTACCTTGAAGATGTTAGTGAATCGACGTGGATTAGATGGCGGGCGATGCATCGTGCATTTGTGAGCCCATCTCATCACGCCAAAGTATCAACGTGGACGATCCATCTATGTACATGCATATTTAGACAGAATGTGGACATAGCAGATACATACTCATTCAGCACTCCAACGTGCAAGGCATGCCGCATGGATAGAAATAACTTATACCACGAGTTAATAACACACATTCGTTGGATTAAACAGCATAGGTCATGTATGAACGCGTCGTAAATTCTCGTAAAAGCCAATCCGTGAGGCCTGTCACATCACCAACCAGCTATGGTAACACCTGTTGCCCGGAAAAACACGCATGCTAGCAACACCAATCCCCAAAGAACCATGTATCCCAGCCAAAAGATTTGCACCAGAGCACGACGGCCCGAGAGATTTTCTCCCTCTCCCACCAAACAAATAACCCGCTTCAGCAACACCACTTATATGCCATCCGTAGTAGCACAAGCGCGCCCGCTATAATGATGCACAGTAGCCAGAACAAAACAGAAACAGGCACTGCAGAGCAAGAAACAAGCTGCCGAGACCACCATAATGCATGAACTGAAATGAGATGAACATATCCGAACCTGCTAAATCAGCGCAAACAGAATGAGCACTCGCTGCGACTCGGCCTCCATTGCAACAAAACATGTCCCCCCAACAACAAAATGCCTCATGTGACTTGAACCCAAAAGTATCGCCAGTAAATGATTCCCACCCGCTTGCAAAGTGCTTAGACACCAAATCTATACATGATTTTGACGTTTTTCCCGTCCCGATGCTTCGTGACCCCTGTAGCCGACAGATAGCGGAAAAATATGGCGAATGAATAATAGTGAAAGCTCGATCATCGCACACGCTCGCCAAGTACTATATCAAGTATGCCAGATACAACATCGTCAATCCAGAAGAGTAAAAATGATACCAAACCGGCATCGCAGAAAGAAGAACAGATTGTAACAAGTCTTCGTGGAAAAGAATAATCCTCATACGAGATCAAACGCCGCCATTTGTGCTGGATGATCTGATCTCGCGAGACAGAAGCGTAAGTCGCATAAGGCTATATCATTTGAAGAATGGTCTTGAACAAAGGAAAGAGAATGACGAAGAAATCTGGTGCCGCAGACTTGCTGAAGAATTTCTGAGCATCGTACCAGACGCCGATCCGGGAAAATGTGTTTTTTTGCGTCATGAAGGTTCGGCCCAGTAGTGAAGAGATGAGAGATGGTGATCTAGCACCCCGTCGTAAACTCAAAGCGCCCAAGCAATCGATACCGGTACCCTCAGGGGGATTTTGAATATGTTCGCCAAAATGATAGAAAGTATACGGCTCTAGAGTGAAAGCAAGCAAAGAAATAGAATCATTAGATCTTGCGAGCGGATGGAAGTCAACAACCACATCCTCTCGTCAAGGTGATATCCTTCAAGGACACCCGACAAAAGTCGCGAAATGTTCTACCATCGGCGACCGATGGCATTCTGCAATGCGGCAGGCGATACCGAAAGCGGTGGACTAGACATGCTGATTCCCGTGACGGGGTTGATGATGGGAATTGCATTGCGACCGCGAGTGGCAGCAGGTTGAAAAAGTTTTGGGCTCGAGTGTTGACTTTGAAAGCTCGAAGCAAAAGCGGCGGTCGAAGAGTTGAGAGACGTGCCGGTGGCAACAGTTTGAGGTTGTTGCGTAGGCGAAGAGTCGGGCGAATTGCTTGCAAGCGACGAGCGCTCGGAGGCAGACATGTAAAACAGCTATGTGCAAGTAAGCAACGAGAAAACACAAAGTCGGACACTCCGTGAAGGGAACTGCAGAGGCCGTACGGACGCAGCATGCTTGGGATATTTTTTTCCATGGCTAGTGACACCACTTACATCGGATTCTGTGAGCAAACTGGGGCAAAACTCCATGTCGTCTTCCAGATCGAAAGAGCGGCCAGCTTCGAACTTGACGCGGAAAACAGACAGCGACGCTGGCTCGACAAGGTCTTTCATGGTGCGCCCACTACGAAACTGTCTCTGAACGTTTTGTGACTGGGAGACCGACAACCGAGGAACCCCTCTGCGGCTGCGGTGCCCACCATGAGTATGCGAAACGGACGCGACATGTGCGACCTGCGCATTATAATGGTAATATGAGGCCATGATATTGAATCTAGCAAACCGAAGCAAAATGAGGTTCAAAACGGTGGCCTTGTGTGCTTTGTTATGTCGAGGTGTTTCTGTAGCCCCGATCTTGCGTGTGATTGGGAGGCGTAATGGTTGAAACGATAGGTGACGCACAATGGTTTGCGGTTCACACACGGGATGGAGAAGGCGCGGCTTCAGGGTCAAGAGGCTGGATTATCGGTACCAGTTCGACTGGAGATGTCGGCAACGTGAAGATGAGCGTGACTGAAGAGCTTGAATCGTGAGCGTGAACAATGCAGTTGAACAATGACTAGGAGACGTGAATGAGCAAGATAAATGTAGAAGACAAGAAGTAGGAAGTAAAAGGAGGATGAGGAGATGGAGGTGGTACGGGTTTGTGCGTTCGTGGTAATGTTGTGTGGTGTGAGTGGGTGAAGGCGGGAGAGAGAGGAAAGGGAAGGCGGGCAATTGTAGGGCGATTGGAGGGCGAGGAAACACCCGGGGTGAGCCACTCGGAGCGTTTGATGGATGGGGGGTGTGTGAATGAATATTTGCATGGATTGGGAAGTGGAAGAACTGGGACTCGGGAGAAACGAGATGGCACAGACGATACCTAGATGGCCACGCGAGCGGCGCCCTGCGAGCAGGTATTTACTGCCAGTGGGGCGATGGCAGATGCAGGAGCAGGTGGTTCCGAAGTGCACGCGCCAGCAAAGGAGGCCAGGGCCTGCAATGAGCATGGACCTGCAGGGGTGTGCTGCGGCACTTTCTGTTGGTTGAGAAAGGGTAGTAGCCGGGGTCCGCGTGGAGTCGATGGAGACGTTATATGGGGCGCGTCATCAGAAACGGCGAATGGGCATTTGGAATTTGCGAGCGGATCGTCGGTCCACTGGCCTCGCCACTCGAGAGTCGAGAGTGGTTGGGGGACTAGTCCTGAGCCTAGTCCGCATTCGTTGTGACGCAAGCGCCAGCCTTTGTTGTTGTGGGGGCGGCACAGTCTCTGAGTCTTGAGAGTTGAGACGGTCGGCTGGTCACAGTGTCTGCTGTGGTGGGGCGCTCGGACTGCACGCAGCAAACGAACGGCGGTTCCTGAAGTGCATTGATAAGGGCAAAGCTCTGGCACTGTGGGCAACTGTCCGGCACTGTCCTGACACTGGGGTAGGTAACTATGTACATAGCCCAGACTATTGACACTGGGTGCATGGGGCCCTGGGCAATCCTTCAGGGTTCTTCGCATCATCCCTTCAGTGAGTCACCTGGTCCTGGGAGCGGTCGCCGGTGCATCAAAGCAACGACCACTGAAAGTCAATATTTGCAGCGTCTTTGCCAGCGCTTTACCAGCGCTTTACCAGCGCTTTGCCAGTTGTCCGCGTACAAGCCGAGTCGCACCAGCGCGCTTTTGCCGCTACCCACGTCGTCGACTTCCTCCACAGTCCGTGCTCTGCCACGCTGCTGGTGACGCAACACCCGTCCCAGCGCTGTGCCTCGGGACCTGGTCCAAGTTGGCATTGCGCAGCCCAAAACATGGGGAACATCCGCCTACGTACCGGTATGTACAGAGTATGTATGTACGGAGTACATATATATCGACGGAATAAAGCTTGTCGTGGACGAAGCATGGATCCGATCATGAAGTGAAGTCGACGGGAAGTCGCCTGTGCCGTAGCGAGAGCAACAGACAATTAGGTGGACGCGACCTCGGGCGGTGATCGCATCAACTACCTAGGTACCTGCGCTCGGTGTGTTGTTGCTACATAACTGCAATGCTGCCATAACTAGCCGCAGTGAGACGCCGGAAAGGGACGCTGCCATGATACTCTACTCCCTAATTTTAGAATCACAAGACGCAATGATACGCCTCAATGATAACAGACCCCCTATCTTAATATTCGCAGTAATAAGATATTCCAATCAAGTCCCAGCAAGCAAGTCATTCCGTAAATAAGGCTGCGTGATAGCAGCAACGACCCGTTTTGGGACGCACGGAACTCTGTACATACTCTGTACTCCGTATATACCTGTACATATGTATACATAGATACTTCGCACGCCACCTGGCCAAAGTTCTACCTATGCCTCCATTCATCACCAACAAACTCACATCATGCTGCTGACAAGCTGGATCAGCGACACGTGTGCATGTATGGAAAATGGACACGCTACGCCCACACTTGCTGTGGCTTCGACCGCCTTTTTGGCGCAACAGCGGGAGCGACCTCTTATCCGTGGAAATATCTAGGTAGGTATCCCATCACGGCGGCCCCAATGGCTTGATCTGGCTTTGGGAAGGGGCTCGGGGGCAACACCAGGAGCGGTCCTCCCGTCAGTGCAAGACAAGTCACACCAGTGACCACACCACACCATCTGTCATTCTGATTCATCATCGGGGGCGAAACGGAAACGTTGCCTGATGGTGGACGAAGGTCGAAGGACGAACGGGAGCGGGGGCGGGGTCCGACTTTGTCTCCGCGCCAAAAAGATGTCAGCCATCCCCACGGATTGGTCTTTCCCCGTGCTTGTGCTTGCACAAGGTATGTACGTTATACCTGTGCAGGTACGTTGTACATAGGTACCGGTATGTCACCGTATGTGCTCTGATACAGACTACGGCCGGACATCGCAACTTTGTCCATCACGTCTTTTAATACCTTTCTCGGTCAAGTATCGCTACGCAACCCAAGTACGCATTCGGCACCATTATTTCCATTTCCTATCAAAATAGTACATTCAACGACTTATTCGATACTTTCTCCGACACATAGGTACCTACATGGCTATAGCGAACCTTGAAAATGGCGTCGGATGCTGCTGTTGTCACGGGATCTCACCTAGAGATCCCGTCGAGTTTCGTATCGGGTCAGCCCGGAGAGCTTCTGTATTGCCTTGCTCAAGATGCGTTATAACTTATTGCGATAGCGTTCAAGACGGCTTCTCCAGGGCTTGCTTGTACATACCTGTGTGTCTGTCCAGCTCTGCTCTCGCAAGGTTTGTTGTGACTTAAAGGTATGCCACACTATGGCATATGGAAGCCATCTATAACCGATGCCGTGTCATACTTCGTGGCACGAGCAAACAGCCTTCGTGCTTTCGACACACCGTCCACTTGGGCGTACATCTTTGCCTTCAAAGGACTGCACCACAACATGAGACTCTGGCGCATGTGTGCAAGTCTCAGCGTAGACTGTCACAGCATCACGTCTTGCCGCCCGCATATCCAATCCCCCAAAGTTGATACACTTAGCTCCGAATTTGTACCTACTCCGCGCCTCTGGTGTTACGCCATTGACATGTACCTATGTCCAAACCCACGGACACATACCAATCATCTTTAAAGAGCCAATCCCTTGTGGCCCCAAAATACCAGCTTGTGCAACACAAACCTTCACAAACACGAGACGGGAACACACGTTGAACCAGGCCGCCGATCTACTGCATCGACGCTAAGGACGAGGCTTTTTAGCCTTGATCCAAGACTCCAATGCCAGACATCCTAGCAAAGGTCTCAACCGCATTTCCCGACGAAGTTCTCGTCCTCTTTTTTTGCATCCTTGTTGTACATACATACCTAGGTATCGCAGGCTTCCTCAAATCCAATCGGAGGTGCACCTTGATAATGACTCGGACAACCCTTATGCATGTGGGGAAAAAGGGGGTAGCGTGGAGGAGGCGGTAACCTCGGCTGGAACGACGAAAGTTTCACGGGGCCGTGCCTCTGCCACATGCGCGGGTTTCTGCTACCTAGGTACCTAAATGTATCAAAACGGTACGTAGGTAGGTATACCGTGGTCCGTTACTATGGGGGTAAAGATCGTCCGCCTGCTATTCCCCAGCATCTCGGGAAGTAAGAATCCTTCTTTTGCTACAATAACTTGTGCCGACTATTATATCCCCGGTGATTATCTATAGGGCTCCATCCCGTTGCTCGATCTTCGTGTGAAGAAACGAGCCGGACGACTCAGGCGACACATGGGACAACGTGCGCATGAAATAGACCATTGCGGTGAAAAGAACAGGATCCGCGGTTCTTTTTTCCCCTTATTCATCCCTTCTCTCAATAAGACTTGGAAGTTGGAGGGTCGTTCGTCCGGTCGGTAAAGACAAGAGCCATTATGGCATCCTATCCATGGTGAATCTAGCACGCCACGACTCGACAAAAGATCGATACACCGCTCCTTATTAGGGGGCTTTCTTTTGGCGGCGGCGGCGTTGGCACTGGCGCCTCAATCGGCAACGGCCGGTGGCGAAGGCCATCAAGCTCTGGTATTGCGACCTTTCTCTTCAATCGCCATTTGTCCTGGATTGAACGCTATGTGCAAAAGCTTACAGATGGTTTCCGTGTCCCCCAGTCGGACATGCCGCAATGGCTTCTTCGGTTTCTTCGGCGTTGACGAAGCTATGTTGGACGGTGTTAGACGCTACCTAGATCATGCTTGTATGCACACATCACATAGGTACCTACTCCGTACAGCATTCTGGTAGATGGAGAAAAGACGCTAGATGATTCTAGAGGAAAGCTAGATGATGCCGAAAGAATGCTACATAGATGCTGTGGCAAGCCCTCCACCCATCGTCATCGCTGTGTTGATCCCCAGATTTCGCATGACTTCGGTGGTCAATGCCATCGCACAGATTCAAGGGAGGAAAGCCAAGTGCGATCCACTCCCCCAAGTCACGGGTTTTTGTGGAAAGAACGCCTCGCCGCCATATGACGGTCATGACGATGGCACTATCAGCGCTTGGCTCAAACTATCCCCTCGCCTTCTCCTCCACCATCATCCAGTTTCCGTCGGCCGCCTCGATGGCACAACGCACGTTTCTTATCGACTGGGATGTTGGAGAAGCGGTACCCCGGATCAGGTCCAAGTCGCATCGAGCCGTCGTGAAGTATCGCTGCTTTGCCTTTGTTGCGAATCGATTTCATGATAAGCCGAAGCGCTAAGGAAACTTTCGGAATTTATGATAAAGAAATCCCCCTTAAGGTTTCGTGGAACGTCCCACATGGATGAGATCGAAGAATGTGGTTTTGTATTTCTGGACTTCTCATTGGTCATTTGGGGGCTTAGAAACATCGATTGTTGTTCGGGGCTGAGCGAGATGGTATCAGAATGCCGTGAGTGCTTCACGGAAGGTTTGCACTGTGGCCATTATCACCGTCACGGGCAAAGTGTCGAGACGGCGTTGCGGCACTTTCTCTTGGTGCGACTGCGGCATGTAGATGCGCTATACCGCGCGTTGCGATTGCAATATCTTTCGCAAGCATATAAAACGTAAGGTGACTGGACGAACAGATGTAAATGGGAAACTATTAGTGAGCATTCCGAGATAACACCTTTGAGCATGTAGCCGAATGGAAAGTGGGAGAGCGAGAGCGTGGCCTTGATGACATGATGTCAAGGTGTAGTCCAACATTCATACATGTATGTACCTCCTATTGAAACACCAAAATGTGGAAACATGTAGCGAGAAGTCAAGCAGGCGGGAATACAGCGCGAGATAACAGTCACACCAAGAAAAAAAGGTCCGCAAGCATCATGACGTGCTCGTTTCCGGAAGACATCAGGCTATAGGTCTTGCTATACTACCGCAGTCGCGCCAAGGAACAGGTCCGCGAGCATCGTGAAGTACCGAAGCATCGAGATGCATCTCGCTAAATAGGTACAATACGACGCTAGATTGCCTACATACCTATCAACGTTGTTCATTTGACCTTGGAGTGAGCCGATATGTACGGCATTCCAGGAATCATGCCTGTGTGGAGAGGAAAGACACCGCGAACTTCGGGGAGGACTTTGTGATTCAGATCTTGAGTTCTTCTGAGCACTTCGGCCTATCATAAGCTTGAGCCGTGACCAGCCGTTCCGAGCCTCCGGATAGCTGTACCTTTGTATTTTATTTACACACTTCAGGTTCTCCCTACGCGAGCGGACGTTGCTTTCCCTGGCTACATGTAACATGACAAGACTTGTATCGTTTGATTCGGGCACGCGAAAGTTAATGGGCTGGAGAGACATACCGGTAGGTATTTCTGCACAAGCTGACCCCCATGAACTTGATTTGGCTTGCCATCTGCTTCTTTTCATCGCGATAGAGAGACATTGGCAAATGCTTTGACTACGACAAGGCGGAAACCGTTGTCGTCGCCCTGAACTTTGAAGTGTGATGCCATCAGGTCAGATGTATTGACCTGGCTCTGTGCGTCAGTGATGTGATTTATACGCAGTAGGCGTCAACTCCATTTGGCCTTGAGCATGCCAGATTACCAATTTACTGACTGATAGACGAAAATGCGAGTTACAGACGGCCAAGTTGATGGGGTCTTCGCATAGGGCAAAGTGCTGTGGTGCCGGGTAGGGCACAAGTTGCCGTGTCCATGTCCAAGTCAATCGTCTATGGACTTTCTTCTCCGTGACGACCGCCTAGACGGTGTGATCCTTATTATTGTAGTATGCATCCTCGCTTCTGCTGTGAACCGACACATGTATGCTCTACATCGTTGTCTACTGCAGCGATGATGCCTCTCGGCGCTTCCCTTGCCGCTCGCTCGGTCATCTTGACCTGCCGGACTGGTTCGTTCACTTGACGCGCTTTGAAGCTACCTGATCTATGTACTCCAAAAGATTCTCCTGTGGTGGCTCGTCACGCCTCGCCAGACAAAGACTTGCGTTCTACCAGACACGCCCCGCGCCGATGCGGCGATGCCATGCTACTGAACGACGCCAACGGCCCTATCTCGTAGAGGACATTGTCATTGATCATGTTCTTGTCACCGCATATGTGACCTCCGTTCGAAGTTCCTATACAGACAACACAAAGACATGTAGAACGCACTGAGCGAGTGGCTAAATAGCCCATTTCGCGGAGGAATAAGCAGAGTGATTCCATCGTCATCTAAGAAGGGTAGTAAGTCAGGCACTCTTTTGCGGTTCTGGCCGAGTATGCTGCTCATATCAGACTTCTCAAGAAGGTGTGAACATCGTGTCCAACGGGTAGAGACGCAAAGGGCATACATACACAGGGAGTAGAGTAGATCTTGCTCATAAGATCTCATGATTGAATGTGAGAACGTGAAGGGGAACTGGGAGAAGAGAGCGAGTGACAGTTGGAAGAAGAGGAGTGAAGAAATGAAAAGAAGAAAAGAGTAAGAGAAAAGAAGCATTGACAGCGGCTGGAAGGGAAGAAAAAAACGAAAATAGGAAAGCAATTACCAGAAGATAACCGAATGAGACCTTTAAATGGCAACGCCATGGCACCAAACACCTATCACGTGCACCATCTACCCTTAGGTTTTCCTAATACCTATACATATACCCAACTCCCTCACGCCTCATGCTTCCGGTTGGGGAAAGCTACGAGCATATTCACAGACTTTGAATGTCGCCCAGTAGTGTCGCTGCAACATGCCATGCGGCAACGTGTGATATGAGCTTTCGTCTCACCCAACATGGCTCGACAGCATACATCATTTCACTTGTCCAAGCCTCGCGCTTTGACAAAGCGGTCTATTTGCCCCCGAGTCAGCTTTTCATTGTACTGCTCATAGTACTCATACAATGAAATCATTTCCTGGGTGGCGTCCACCATGGCTGCAACGTCAACGCCGCTGTCTGCCAGCCACGCCGCAAAGTGCTGCACTCTCGCCATCCTCGTTTCTTGCTGCTTCTCCTTCACATCAGGCCCGGATGAGACAGGGTCCACGGTGCTGACGCCGCCGCCGCCGCCTTGACTGATCCGACTTTGTGCTTGACTGAGAGCAGCTTGTGCCGCAGCAAGACCGGCCGCAGCGGCTGACCCGGAGGCTGTCTGTCCCGGCGCAGTGGAATTTGGTCGAAGCACCACAGCCAAGAGGATAGCAACGAGAGCGATGATATGCGGTGCGAATGTTAGAGGCAGATCGCTGTTAAACGAATCGTTGATCACCGATCGTGCGAGCTGTACCTCGTCGTCGAGGAGTGAGAGTTCTGGTCGCAGAGATGCCAAGGTTCGATACGGCTGGTGAACGATGAGCTGGGAGCTCATCTCGCTAATCATGTAGAATTCGCATTCACCAATCTTGGATGTATCAAGGCCGATGAAGTCTTGCCACAGCGTTCTGGCTTCGGTGACAATGAGGCGGATATGTTGCGGCGCTTCCTCCATTTTGCACGCAAGATACATGGACGTTGTGATGACAAGGTACGGATTGGTCGATCGAATGGGGATCTTGATATAGAATCGCTTCAGGTAAACCTGGGCGGTGGCGATGGCTTGTTGTCGGATGCTGAGCCGATTCGCAAGTCGCAGAAGTTCTTGAAGCGGTACAAGTAAAAGAGGTCAGCCCCCTCTGTGAGCAAAGCAAGAACGGACTGACTTGAGGAGATGAGACGAGGAGAAGCTTACGCTGGTTGAAGAACATGGCCAGATGTCGCGGCTGGGGTAAAGGAAACATGCGGACGATCTCGATGTTGTCATCGTCGAGCTTCTGGCGCATTGAGGCCAGCTCATCTTTGGAAAACAGCCAATGGCGCCTCTGCGTTGACTCCCAGTAGTTGGCTGACATTCCGTGGTGGGAAAGGCCGCAGAGGCACCTCAGCTTGTTGATGGCAGGGCGAATATGTCGTGTTCCAGACGAGAGAGCTGGATATCGTTCATTGCGACGTAGGCGAAGACTCGGACGAGAGAGAGTTGCCGCCACACGAGGCTGTAGCTCCTCCTCCTCGTACCTAATTAAGCTAACAACTCCTGCAAAAGCGAAGTGTGGGGGAAGGCGAGATATGCATGTACCCCGTACGAGGTGCATATGTATGTAGGTATGTACATATGTACATACCATGTACTCCTTGCCTACTTATGTATGCATGTACATACTCCGTACATACTGCGTACATTCAGGGGTGGCTTTGGCGCAAGATTGTTTTGTACCTGAAAGTATTTCCTCGGTATTTATCTGGCGGTGCCACGGAGATGGACACAACTGATACATGGTGGTGCTAAAATAAAATGTGCCAATATCCGTGCTGGGCCGGCGCATTCCAAGGGGCGTCCAATGCGCTTTCGTTTCTCCGGATTGCCGATTTTCCGACGTCACTTGCTTCGACGCAGCTCTTCGAATCAAGGGAATTGTCGCCGCTCACCGTCTGCATCTCCATCAACCATGCTGCTGTAACAACATCCGTCGATATTCATCACGCGCGAGCGACTGGATCCCTCCTCGTCAGGCCTCCAGGCTCGCCATTGTCCTCACGACGCTGGCCGCCATACCACCGATGCTCGTTACCGACGTGGAGCGACAATTTGGGGAGTCGCAGAACGAGCGCGATGTGAGAGTCGAGCGGCTGTGGTCCAAATTGGACCCCTCTGGAAAGGGTGAATTGGACCTCAAGGGACTGCGGAAAGGCTTTCGCCGCATCGATCACCGTAAGCCACATCCCCAAGCCACCCATGTCGCGTTTACATTGGCCTTCCTTGCAGCGCCTGTGGGAGCTTGATACTGACAACACGGCCTGATTCTGGACCTCTCAGCCTTGAAAAATGCCAGCGATCTTTTGAAACAGATCATGAGGGAGGTCGACACAAATCGCGACGGCAAAATTCAATACGAAGGTAGGACGTCCCCCTTCAGCGTTGAACCCGCCCCCACTCAACCGCCTTTGTGTGTTGTGTTTGGGAATTTCGTTTCATCCGTTTTGTTGGTCAAAGAACCGTGAAAATTCGTCAACAAACCTCAACTCTGACCCATGCTGTATCGTTCTATAGAGTTTCGCGTATTTGTGCAAGAGGCGGAGCGACAGTTGTTCCATTTATTCCATTCGATCGACAGAGACGCAAATGGCAAACTCGATCCCGCCGAATTGCAGACTGCTTTCCGCACAGCTGGCCTTAGCATCTCCAATCGCAGACTTTCCGAATTCTTCCAGGACTTGGATGGCAACAACGATGGATACGTGAGCTTTGACGAGTGGAGGTATGTTCAAAAAATCCTTTTGTTCAAACACGGTTCTTGCTTGTGTTGTGTAACCGCTTGCCCTCGAGAGCTTGGCAGGTGTTGCAGGTCCAGCCCATTGTCATTAGTCACCTGGAACATGTCATGTGGTGCGCGGGATGGCGACTGTGTTGATGTCGCGGGTCCTTTCAACACCCACCTGACAGATCTGTCACTAGGCCCTGGAAACAACCCTGATCTCGAAGCGCATATGTATAACATACCATAATTCGATGTTCGCTCTTCTGCTTAATTGAACCACGACTTTGATGCAATGATGGCTGACTGATTTTCTTCCACGCAGAAACTTCCTTTTGTTCATGCCCGCTGGCAACCACGACTCTCGCCTCAAAGCCGTTCTGTCATTCTACGATTCGGTCGTTAGTGTTACTCCAGAGGGCGACTCGCTCGTCAGCGACGAAACTTTGGAAGGCCTAGGTGCGGACGGCTCAATCTCTGGATCTGTGCTTTATACCCTTTTCGGCTCTCTAGTAAGAGTTGCTGCCTCTCCTCCGCCTCCCGCAACAACAGCACCCGGATCCCCGCCAATTTCTTCTGGAGACGACATTACCACACAAAGCTCAAAAATCGATCCCGCGTCGAAACGCAGCATGGATGCGGTAGCGATTGCAGAGAACGATGATGATTGCAGCAGTAGTGTGGAACATGGGACAGCGAAAAGACGGCGCTTAGCTGCGACGATACCCTCGCAATGCCCACCTCAAGTTGGCATTGACACTGAAGGAGAAGACCAGGGACAAGGAAAAACCTTGATAGGAACCCAGAAAACTCCAAAGACGTTCACGCTGACCGACTTTGCTCCCGATCCGGGCTACTTCGTAGCCGGTGCCATCGCAGGCGGAGTGTCGCGAACAGCCACTGCGCCGCTCGATAGACTGAAAGTTTACCTCTTAGTGAATACCAGGAACAACTGCGAGTCCGCCGTCGGAGCCGGCACTAAGGGTGGTCCTGTTCCCGGGGCAGGCAATGCACCGCGGCCCATTCGCGATGCTGTGAGAGATTTATTCCGCAATGGCGGTATTCGAAGTTTTTTCGCCGGTAGGTAGATGTTCCTCACTCGACGCGACATATCGTTCCTCTGTCTGCATGGCTTTACGCTAACATGCACGCACTGCCAGGCAATGGCTTGAATGTGATCAAAATTATGCCCGAGACGGCGATCAAGTTTGGATCGTACGAGGCGGCCAAGCGAGCGCTCGCTAATTTCGAAGGTCATGGTGACCCAAGGCGGATCAATTCTTATTCAAAATTCACCGCCGGCGGTGTTGCTGGAATGATTGCACAGTACGTACGACCACTCTGGGATTCATGACAAAAACTCGGGCAAGCCGCTCGCTTTGTACTCTCTCGCTAACCGCGGATGGCTGTGTGATAGGTTTTGTGTCTACCCACTCGATACCCTCAAATTCCGCCTACAATGCGAGAGTGTCCAAGGAGGATTGCAGGGCAGAGCGCTTGTTCGCCAAACGGCGGTCAAGATGTTCGCTGATGGTGGCGTCAAGGCATGTTACCGCGGTGTGACGATGGGCTTGGTGGGCATGTTCCCCTACAGCGCCATCGACATGGGCATGTTCGAATTGCTCAAGAAGACGTATCAGAGCTATTACGCGCGAAGCGCCGGATGTCACGAGGATGACATTACGCCCGGCAACATGGCCACCGGTATGATCGGTGCGACCTCTGGTGCAATCGGTGCGACGGTCGTGTACCCTCTCAATGTGGTGCGGACGCGCTTGCAGACGCAAGGCACCATGATGCACCCAGCCACATACACCGGCATATGGGACGTGACGCAAAAGACCATTCAGAGAGAGGGGTATCGCGGCCTGTACAAGGGCCTGACACCAAACCTGCTCAAAGTTGCTCCAGCCTTGAGTATCACCTGGATTGTGTACGAAAACTCTAAATCGGTTCTTGGGCTGCATTAAGGCGCGTATGCCGGAGAGACCCTAAAAAAGAGGCAGGCATAGGAAATAACAAATTACGCGCGCATCTGTGGGATAACAGTGGAAAAAATACCTGTTTCTGGATCCTTTACCACAAACGACCTGGATTTAGTCTGTCTTTTTCTTCTCTTTGTTTTTGGGTTCTTGTTTCCTTGTCTTTTCCCTTTTCTTTCTGTCATGGAAGGGAGCATTGCCGCTCGGCTGAGGCGTTTTTTCTCTTTCATGATCGAACCCTGATCATTTGGCTTCGTGTAAAAAGTTGATGATATCCAGAGAGCATAGGAGCATATAAGTACGGGCCGCCTTGAAAAACAACAGCACACCATTGGATTTCATTCCTCGAAAGAGATCGCCATGAAAGCCAAGAAGAATGAAGAGCCCACCAGTGACAACGAAATGAAGGATGAGCGCCGAGGCTTCCATACGAGAAGCGGAGGAGGGAGCGCGGAGCTGAGGGATGAACAATTGGGCATTATGCGTCTACAACGATTGTGCCATGCTTCCTCGGCTTGCCGATGCGGGTAATTCGACGAATTCAACGAATTCGACGTCACATTGCCGACCAAGTCAGCACCGTCACCATATCATCTGTCCTAACACCACACCTTCTGCTCTTTCAAGTTTCAAGGGCACATGAACCCGCGGCATCTGTTCTTGTCATATATCAGATAACAACCAAGCCGCAGTAGCCAGCATGTCGTCCTTGAATCAAGACCTTACGTCATGCCGACTCTCCGTCATGAACACAGCGTCAGCGTCATTGGATATGCCACTTCCACTACTGTCCTTGCTGCCATTATCCCCTCTTTCAAGAGACCCCCTCTCGAGGCTTGATCACCGTCTCAGTTGATCGCCAAGATCATCGAAAATCCCCTAATTATTAGACAATCAACTATGAGTGGTGAAAGCCACATTGGGTCTAACGGCCCTTGCCGCCAGTGTCTGACGCCATCTCGATCAAAGCTTAGATTCGCCAAGTACCAGTTGCTACCGCAGGTCATCTTCAACAGTGGAAACACTCTGAGCATCGAGCAGAGCGGTCAAAGTGATGGCCATCGAGGCGGACGTGAGCTGCACGTTTCTGGACGAGTGGACGTTTGCTCGAACAAGTTGCATGCGTTGTTCGGCCAAGTTGAAATAGAACTTGCCTCTGATGACAAACGGCTGACTGCTGCTTCAATGATCAAGATTGATAAACAATCCGTCGCTATCATCACGCCCTTTGCTGCGGATTGGTGGGATGAGGAGGGCCTGGGTCCTTGCATCACGATTCATATCTCTATCTATGCGCCCTTCGCCGGCGAGCTTAGTGCCCTGTTCCTCAATGTGGCCAACCTCGATGTCTTATTTACTGAAGATCTGAGTCTATTTCCCGCGAATAGAACGACCATCATTACTACCTCTGGCAATGTCTATGCACCGTTGACCAGGAGAAATCCCAGCGATACAGCCCCCTATGATCTACGATCACGGGAAATCTGTATTCACACCCTCAGCGGCAATGTAGACGGATGGTTTCCGCTGCATCATCTGCTCAAGATAGGAACTGCGTCGGGCAACGTTTTTATAGAGGTTGGCCTCGGATCGAACGTCCCGGACTCCACCACTCACGCCAAGCTTTCCGTCAGAACCACCTCCGGGAAACTCGTCATCAGCACGCCAGAAATTTTCCACATGACGGAGCGCAGGATCTCTGAACGCCGGCCGCCCGCTCGAGACTATGTCGTCAAGCTCGTAACCTTGTCCGGGAATATCGAGGCAAAAGTCGTGATGGCTTCACGCGCTACTTTCCGGTCTACGTCCGGCGACATACGCGTTGATGCAATACCGATGCCTTTCAGCCCAAGCCGTGACGGGAAAAGCCACCTGGAGACGAATACGAGGAGCGGACGCACCGAAGTATTCGTTTTGGACACCCGGCTTGTCCATTGTGCCGACCACACTTCTTTGATGACGATGGGCTTCGAGGCAACAAATACGAGTTTTGGCCTGGCGACTCTGCAAAGCAACCATCAGAGCCTCAGCGGCAACATGAAGCTGCATTATGCTAAAAGTTGGACCGGCGACTTCAGCGGAGAAACCATCTCCGGCAAGATTCTCGTCGGGGGCCGAGATATCAAAATCAATTCTCCGTGCCCACGAGAAGCCAAGATGTCGGGAGGTTCGATAGGTGAGGGCGCTGCTTCCATTCGTATGGGCAGCAACTCGGGCGATCTTGCGCTCTACATTGGCGAAATGTGAGGGGATTTCAAGGTCCAAGCGCGGCAGAGATGAGCCGAACAAGCGCCATGAAAGAATGCATTCATGTGTTACTGCGATCGATTGGGAGAGACTGGAAAACAAATGGTCGATTGCTTTACTTCCCCGGGGGCGCAGTCAAGCCTTGGAGCCCACCGGGTTTGGGAAAACGGTGATCGGTCGAATGCTGGATGCACCAGATATGTCCTTTCCCTTTTACATACCCCTACATACTCTCTCTCTAGTGGCTATGTCGGGTCAGGAAATAGCATTCCTGATGGCCAAAGGTTTAGCGAGGGTACCTAGTCGAGAAAATATGAACTCGAGTAAAAATTCTCCGCCTTGACCACCGGGCGCGTGAGTATGTGGAAGCTGCTTTGTTCAGCCATCATTTTGTAATAGAGTTGTCGAGCGCATAGGCCACTCCCCTGTCAGAGAGACGTTTTGTTTGGAATCCCGAGTTTTGCCTTGTTATGTTGGGTTCGTAACGTCGTTGGTCTCATTGGTCATTGGTCTTTGGCTTACCGGATCAAGAAAGACAAAAATCGAGGGGTTTTTGAGTATCCTCGGATGCAGCCAAGGAGCCGCGTTCGAAACTTTACACACATGCCTTTGATGCATCTCCGGGAACGAGATGATGTCTCGGATAGGACCGGTCTGACACAAGGGTGACTCATTTTAGCCAAGCCCATGGCATGTGTAGACGGTAACCTAATATGTACTGTGTTACCTAGGTTTCATCTCGTTACCGAGCTGACAGATGAACAACTGGTTGCATTGCGTTTGCGTCACTCGTGCAGTGCTTCATCGGCTTGCTGACGCGGGTAACACGACGTCACACATTGCCGAACAGACAAGGTTGTCGGCGGTTAAGGCGAGAAGACTTTTTGCTCTCTTGCGACACATTGTCCTTAATAAATCAAGACCTTCAGCATGCCGACTCTTCGAAACGAATACAATTTCCGCCGCCTCGATTAATCTCCTCTTTCTGCGCCAAACACTCTCGAGGCACCACCTTCTCAGCCCATCGCCAAGACCATCTATCGAGACCCGATCAAGCAACTAGCTATGGGTGATGAACATAATCCAGTTGAACAACCAATTACAAATCAAATATTTGGTGTTGGAAGGGATCCTTGCTGCCAGTGTCTGAGGCCTTTTCAATACGAGTCAAAGATTGTTATACCGGATGTCATCTTTGAGAAAGGGTACCTTCTGCGCATCGAGCAGGGACTTCAACGCAATGACAAGCAATGGGGCCGTGAAGTGCACGTTTTTGGGCGCCTCGATATTTGCTCGTCCGAAGAGGGTACATCGAGAGGCTCTGTTGTGATCAAAATTGCCTCTGGTGACGAAGAGCTGACTGCTGCCACGAGCTGCAAAAACACTGATGAGCAAGCCATCACTATCAGAACGCCCTTTGCTGCGAATTGGTGGGACAAGAACGGCTCGAGACCTTGTGTTGAGTTGCTCATCACTGTCTATGTGCCACGCGGCGGCCAGATTGATGCCCTGGACATCAAGGTAGCCAATCTCGACGTCTCATTCTCTGGACCGTTAACACTGGTAGCCACGGAAAGAACTTTCATCACGACTGACTATGGTAGAGTCTATGCACCCACTAGGTCGAGCAGACGAAAACTAGATCCATATGTACTACAATCACGGCAAATTATCATCCGCACCTCCAGCGGCAATGTAGAAGGATGGTTTCCGCTGCATCAAGTACTCAGGATAAAGTCTCTGTCGGGGTTGGTCGCCATAGAGCTTGGCCTCGAATCGGCCGACTCGCACTCCGCCACCCAGGCTAAGGTCTTCGTCGAAACCGGCTCCGGGAGCATCGACATCAAAACGCCGTCCATTTTCTATGCCAAAAGTAATAAGCATAATAAAGCTCCTAAACGTCAACCGCCCGCTCGGGACTATGTTGTCGAGATCGCGACCACATACGGGAAAATCGAGGCAGACATTGTCGCCGCCTCACGCGCTACTATCCGGTCCAAGGCCGGCGACTTGCTTCTTAGGCTATTGCCGGTGCCTTTCAGCTCAAAGGGTAACGGAAAAACCCACCTAGTGACGGAATTGGACAGCGGAGACACAAAAATTCTCCTGTTGGACCCCTTGCAAAAGATTGACGCTTGGGCCGGAAACGCCTCTAAGACGATGGGCTTGAAGGCCAGAAGAACCGATTGCAGCCACGATCCTGGCCTGGCCGGTCTACACAGCACTCACCAAAGCGCTTATGGCAGGATCCAGGTGGATTATCCCGAAAGCTGGACCGGCGAGTTCAACGCGGAGACTCTCTGCGGTAAGATTGCCGTCCGCGGGGTAAACATTACAATCATACGCTCATCCACAGGAAAGCCCAGGGTAATGAGAGGCCATATGGGATCGGGAGATTCTGCCATTCTCATGACAAGCAGATACGGCAATATAGAGTTCTATGCCGACCGACCTCGGCAGGAAACAGGTGCTAGCATAACCAGACTCCCGAACGAGGGCGATTGAAGGATCAAGTGGGATAGACTGGAAGAATAAGCCTGATTGGTTTGCTCCTACCAATAGGCGCGGCCAAGCCAAGAACAAGTGGCTGAACCTTGAACACTTGGCTAAGGGCTTTGTGTAGAAAATTGATGATATATAGACATCATCGGGGGACATACAAGAATGGAGTATTTCTCAAGCCAGTAGCATGCCTATGATCTTCATTCCTAAATTAACATCGGCATGAAAGTCGAGAAGCATGAAGAGCCCACCAGTGAATCCGGCTATACAGATGAAAGATGAGCACCCGCAGACTTGTTCACTAGGCACGTTGTGCATACGGAGAAGCGTCTGGGTGGCAGTGGGAGGCGGACGGTGAGTCGGCGACAGACAACGAGCCGAGACAAGACGGGCAAATTAGGGCCTTTGAGTGCCGTCGGATGCAGCCGAGGACCCATTCGAGATCTGCAGGGTCGCGTTCTAATGCCCTGATGCGTCTATACGGGATTACAGCGATGCACTGATGAAAACTTGCATAGTTTGGCCGACGATAGGGGTCGGTGAATCAATTCAGCCAAGCCCATGGCACGTATGAAACGGGGATTCTACTGCCTTTTCGGTCCCATCACATAATCGAGTGAAGCTCAGATGTTTTGTCACGGACCACGAAGCTGACAGATGAACAATTGGTGCCTCGGTGTGCGTCATTTGTGACCCTGGTAACACCGACGTCACACATTACCGACCAGCCAAGCATTTGTCGGCGGTTATGGCTGACGTTTTACTCTTTTGAGGGCACATGTCCACGCGGCCTCCTCTTCTTGTCTCCTACTGAATCTGGACCAGCTGTCGCACTCAGCATGTCATCCTTAAAATTCGAGGCATTTAAAGTAGGACGGCAGCCGGCTCTCCATCAAGAGCAACATTATTTGGGAAATTTGGATGCTTCTTGCCTACTCCTCGCGTCCGTTATCTGCCTAACCACCGTCTCTAGTCATCACCAAGGTCATCGACCCAGATCCTATCAGACAACCAACTATGAATCATGAGCATGATCCAATCCAACAAAGACCCATTCATGTTGGAGGCGGCCAAGACGAGCAACTAACCACGAATGATATCCATTTTGTTGGGCGTGACACCTGCGGCAAGTGTCTGAGGCCGCTTCGATCCGAGTCTACGATGACTATACCGAACATCATCTTCGACAGCGAAAACACTCTGCGCATAGAGCAAAGAGTTCATAGAAGTGACCAACAGTGCGGCCGTCAACTGCACGTTTTTGGACGCCTCGACATCTGCTCGTCCGGGGAGTCTTCAAATAGAGGGCGTGTTGAGATCAAAATCATCTCTGGTGACAAAAAGCTGACTGCTGCTACGAAGATCCATTTTGACGACCACTTTGTCGATATTAGCACGCCCTTTCTTGCGGATTGGTGGGATAAGGACGGCCCAAAACCTTGCGTCAAGTTGCTTATTACTGTCTATATGCCCTGCGACGCCCAGCTTGATATCCTGGAGCTCAAGGTAGACAGTCTTGACGTCTCAGTCATGGAAGGTCTGAAGCTGAAAGTGGCGGACAAGATGAGTATCACGACGTTCTCTGGTAGCGTTCGTGTACCATCGTTCAGCCGCACAGGCCGCACGAGCGAAAATCGGCTGGAATCACGAGAGATGCTTATCCAGACCTACAGCGGCGCTATAGAGGGAGGTTTTTCGCTGCATGACCTTCTCAAGATCAAGTCGGGGTCGGGCTCGGTCTTCCTAGAGCTTGGACTCGTTTCGACTGAGTCTGCTACCAGTGCCAAGCTTTCCGTGGAGACTGAATTTGGGAATATCCGCATCACGACGCCCTTCGTGTTCTATTATCGGCAGAGTAAAAAGGGCTATAAGAATAAACCACCGTCTCGAGACTACATTGTCGAGCTCGAGACTACATCCGGGAAAATCGAGGCAGACGTTGTCGTGGCTTCACGCGCTACTGTCCGATCTAGAGCCGGTGACGTACTTCTAAGGCTAGTACCGGTGCCTTTCAGCGCGAGGGGTAACGGGAAAACCACCGTGGTGACAGACGTGGATTATGGGAAGACCAGAATCTTCCTGTTGGAATCCTCATACAGTGGAGCCCCTTGTGCCGACAAGGCCTCCTCGACGACGGAGTTGGAGACGACAAACACCAGTAGTAACAGTGGCCTAGCCGGTCTACACAGTGCTCACCGAAGTATTAGCGGCGACATCAAGGTCGATGTCCCCGATGACTGGTCCGGCGAGCTCATCGCAGACACTCATACCGGCGACATTACCTCCTACGGGAAACACATCACAATCATGCGCTCGAGCCAAGGAGAGCCCAGGATGATGGAAGGCCTGAGGGGCTCGCGAGATTCTTCCGTTCGTATGAAAAGCCTTTGGGGCAGTCTCGAGCTCTTTGTTGGCCAACCAGGAACCTCAGGTGCTTTCTCGTGAAAGGACGACACGCACGTGAAGCCACTCGAGTGGTGAGTCGAACAAGCGCGATGAAGGGAACGAACCTATGTGTTACGGCGATTTGATTGGAAAGGACTTGGGAGGGTACAGCTGATAGCTTTACCCCACGAGGTGCGGATCGCCGGGCGTTTAGTACCAGTGATCACTGTATGTACCTACTATCAGACACGTTCTGTTCTCTCATGTATCAGCTAGGTATGTATCGGTCTTATCAGCCCGACTCTGATTCGCGGCGTCGGTGGCCAAAAGGGAGTGAGGGCAATCAAGAAATAAGAATCAAGTAGGACATGCTCTGCATTATGCCATTTATCCTTGTACTCAAGCGCGGGTGTGCAGAAGAGGTTTTATTACCTTACAGATGGAATAAGTACCTTGTCGTTTGTTCTGTGATAGAGCTTACCATGTATCCACAGGCGAATCATAGACGTTGTAGGTATCATGTATGTAGGTACTTGTTTTCGTTTGGTCTCATCTTTTTGTCACGGTGGCGGACCTATGAAGAAAAACATGTCAGGGGTGTACGCAAAGCTAATGCAATGGACTGCCGTCACAACTTTTTGTTCTTGGCAGGGCATCGTCATGAAAGCCATGAAGTGTCAGATCGAAAGATAAGCACGCGCCGACTTACTCGTGAGGGGATTCAGATTCAGCCAAGGGTTTGGAGAAACGTTTGACAAAGTCTGCCAAGTCGTCGCGGACAGCAAAAAGCATGGCAGGCATTGCAGACCGATGAGTCTGGATGGGGCCACGTGTGCCACGTGTATACCACGTGTGACGTTGGTGCGATTCGAGCATGCGAACTCGGCTCTGGCGTGTATATTACTCACATTGAGTCACATAGGCGCAGATTTGACGGACGACTCACGAGTGGTCGGACGAAGTGGTGCAGGCGATGCTGAAACACGGAGAAAAAAGCTCAGAAAGTCTGACAGGAACATCAGTAACCCGAACCTATGGATGGATCCGATGATACCTCCTAGTTAAGACAGAGTAGACGTATAGGCGCTTTCAGGCAGATGAATAGAAGAAAGGGTTCCTGTTCGAGATTTGATGCATGGTTTTGGTTTGTTGGCTTGTCGCGGGCCCTCTGTTGATGTTGACTGCTCGGATCAAAAAAAGCTGAAATGGCCACGACATGCAGATCACATCGAGTGAAGGCTGAAGCTCAGATGTCTTGTCACGGATCAGTGAGCTGACAGAAGAACAATTGGCTTGGCTACCTTGCGTTTGCTCGCCTGCGACGCGCTTTGTTGGCTTGTGGGTTACACCGTACACGGCGTCACGCATTGCCGACCTCTGCTATTGTCCATGACACAGGAACCCCGCGATCTCTGTTCTTGTCGTGTATCACTATCAAGTCAGGGTCAGCCGCAGCCTCGAGCACGCCGTCCTCAATTTAACTTAATAAATGAGAGTCATCCAGACGTACCATTCTCTACTCTCTGTCTCCCTTATTTCGTCTTTCTGAGAAACCCGCCTCGAGTTTCAACTACCGCGGTACGCCTCACTTTATCCTTTATCACCAAGGTCAACCACCATTGCTCAAGAACCAGCCATACCTTTACTTTCAACTATGGGGGACGAACATTATATCGGATTCGACGCAAACCCTTCTGGGCCAGGTCTTAGGCCGCCTCGATCTATGTCTAAGCTCGACGTGCCAGATATCATCTTTAACAGCGAACACACCC
The DNA here is from genome assembly GCA_029405325.1 of Claviceps purpurea. Taxonomy (NCBI): domain Eukaryota; kingdom Fungi; phylum Ascomycota; class Sordariomycetes; order Hypocreales; family Clavicipitaceae; genus Claviceps; species Claviceps purpurea. The sequence goes on along the minus strand of CM055782.1, from coordinate 2,244,673 downwards.
TGAGCATCGAGCAGAGACTTACAAGTGATGGCCGTCAAGGGGGCCGTACAGTGCAAGTTTCTGGACGTCTCGAAATTCGCTCGTCTGGCGACTACTTTTCAAATACAGGCCATATTGAAATAGAATGTAGCTCTGAAGACGCAACGCTGACTGCGGCCACGAGCGTCCAAAAATCCGATCGGCAAGACATTTTAATCAGCACGCCCTCTGCTGTGGATTGGTGGGAGAGGAGGGGCCCGGAACCCTGTGTGACGATTCATATCATTGTCTACGTGCCCATCGGCGGCAATATTAAGGATCTGGCCCTCACTGTAGACAGTCTAAATGTCTCAATTGATGAAGATTTAAATCTGAATGCCGCGGAGAGCATCATGATTACAGCCACCTCTGGAAACGTCAGTGCACCGTCTCTCAAGAGCAATGCGCGCGGCCAGATTCCCCATTCCCTAAAATCACGGCATATCATTGTCCAGACCGTCAGTGGCAATGTAGAGGGATGGCTTCCGCTGCATCACCTGCTCAATGTCAAGTCTGTGTCGGGCAACCTATCTATCGATGTTGGCCTCGAATCGAGCTACCCGAACTCTGACACATGTGCCAAGCTTATGGTCCAAAGCGTCTCTGGGAAAGTCGTCATCCGGGAGCCATACGTTTTCTATTCACAATTTAACAAACACTGGAAAATGAGCGAGTGCAAGAACCAACCGCCCTCTCGAGACTACATCGTGGCGGTCACCACTGCATCCGGGGATATTGATGCACAAGTTGCCGTGACTTCAAGCGCCATTATCCGGTCTGCGAGCGGCAATCTACGCCTTGATGTAGCAGTCGTCCGTCTCACGCCCGGAGGCGGCAGGGGGGGTTCCTTGGAGACGGATGTTAGGAGCGGAACTACTGAAGTTTTCGTCGTGAAATCACAATATGACGTGAGTGGTCTGCAAAGCCGTCACTCAAGCATGAGCGGACGCATCAGTGTCGGCTATCCCGAAGACTGGAACGGTAAGTTCGACGCAGGATCTGTCTGTGGCACGGTTCTCGTCAACGGGCAAAACATGACAATCCTGCGATCGAGCCACGGAGTGCCAAAGACGTTAGAGGGCGTGAGGGGCGAGGGGCCCACTTACACTTCTGCCGTTCTCATGAACAGCACCGCGGGCGATGTCGTCTTTCGTCTTCTGCCTCCGCGACCTTGAGGATTTCTTCTTTACGTGCAAGAACAGCCCGAGACGTGGAAGCCAACTCGCAATGAGAGGACCCGCCCATGTGTATTGGCATTTGGTCGGAATGGACAGGAAAGCAAGTGGCAGATCCGACTCCCGAGGCTAGATGCACCACAATTTACCAATGATTGTTCACTCTACAGTCAAACTCCGATATAACGATAACGTAAAAGTGACCAAAATCCCATCGTTATATCGAAATATCGTTTTATCGGATGGGTTTTATGTGAGGAATTTCAAAAAATGAGGCCCAAAATTATCGCTAAGGTGAGGATATCGTTTTATAACGCATCGTTATATCGGGGTTTGACTGTACCAGCTTTTGGGCATATCGGCCGGTATCTTGGGCCCAGATTGCCCAGACTGAGCAAAGCGAGGGCAATCAAAGTAAAGCATGAAACCAAACGAGTCTCTGTATGTGCATATGAGGTAGGTGCCTATAGGTAGGTAGTAAAATGGGGAAACCTCTGCGTTGTTCAATTTCCAAGTTTTCAAGTTCGCTATTGTTAGGCAAAACTGAAGAAATCGTGCACATTTCGTGTTTGGTCAGTCTTACGTTAGCGCAGGCTGCCTATTGGTCAGTTTTGCCTATCTCTGGCGCCGCCGTCACTGCATTTTTTTGTGGGCCCGTCTCGTGACTTGTGACTCGTGAGCCTCTGGACCGCCAAAGGGAGCGATTTGGCTTCATTGGCTTCATCGTTGTGGTCTTTTTCTATTGGCTACCCAAGCCTTGTTGATAGCAAAAAGGTGAGTTTGAGAAGCTGTTTCAAGAAGCCAGCATTCCTCCAAGGCTTGCACACCGTCTCAATTAATCGCCAAGGCCATCCATCAAGACCTAGTCAGACAATCAACAGGTATGGATGGGTGAACATGACATTGGATTCCACGATACTTGCGCTGCCGGTGTCTGAGGCCGTTCCAATTCACGTCGAAGCTGGGAATATCGCATATCTTAATCAAAAGCGGATATTCTGGGTATCGAGCAGGGAGTTGAACGAATTAGCTGTCCAGAGGGCCGCGAACTGCACGTTTCTGGACGACTCGATGTTCGCTCGTCCAATATGATTCCAGAGCAAGGCCGCGTTGAAAATATTGCTGCTTCTTGTGACGAAGGCTGGTTAATGCTACGGACATCAAAGAATTGATGAGCAAGTCGTCGTTATCAGTGGGATAAGAAGGGCGCGGGTCTTTTGGTCAGGCTGCAGATCACCGTCTATGTGCCACCCATGTCTTCTTGATACCCTGGCTGGCCCTCACTGTAGTCAATCTTGATGTCTTCTTTGCTCATGATTCGAGTCTATTTGGAGCGGATACAACAGTCATAACGACTTCCTCCGGCAATATCTATGCACGGGTTCTCAAGATCACGAGCAGCAGCGACTTTCACCCCTATTCTTTGGCATCACGGCAAATCATTTCATTGTCCACACCGTCACCGGCAATGTAGAGAGATGGTTTCAACTACATAATCTGCTCAAGATAAAGTCCACGTCGGGCAACGTCTCTATAGAGCTTTGCCTCGAATCGAAATACTCGGACTCAGACACCCACGCCAAACTTTCCGTCGAAACTGTGGGCAGAAGAATTGTGAATCGTCATCAAGCAACCGACTATTCTTAATCAAAGAGCCATGCGTAAGGTTCCTAGGCATCGACCGCCCGTTCGAGACTATGTCGTCGAGCTCACGACTGTATCCAGAAATATTGAGGCACAAATTGTCATGACTTCACGCGGTGCTTTCCGGTCTGCGGCCGTCAACTTATTCCTTGACTTATTATCGGTGCTTTTCAGCCCGCAGTATGACCGGGTAAGCCGCCTGGACACAGATACGAGATGCGGAAGGACCGAGATGCACATGTTGGAATCCCTGCATGGTGACCCTGGTGCCGACAGCGCGTGGTCTACGATGATGGGCTTTGACTATACTTGACCACAATTCTTGCTGACGCGTCTGCGAAGTGCCTACTAGAGCATTAGTGGCCCCATCAAGTTGGAGTACATATCCCGAAGGCTGGACTGGCGAGTTCAGCGCAGAAACTTCCAGCGGCAAGATTATTGTCAACGGGCGAAACGCCAGAGTCACGCGCTCGAGCCCAGGAGCGCCCAAGACGATGGGAGGTTTCAGGGGGGGCCTTCTTCTATTCGTATGGCCAGCTACTCGGGCGGTCCCGCGGGCTCTTCGGGCGTGAGCATAGCCTGGACGTCGGGGCCACTCGTATGATGAGTCAAACAAGATCGATGAGAGAAGCAGCTCACTTTTATCTTCGATTCGTTGGAATTAATTAGACTGGAGGAAAACGGCGGATCCTTCTACTCACGGTCAAGCTGTTTCCTATTCACGGATGAATGGAGTTCTCCGGGTTTGAGAAACAAACGATCGAATCCGAGGCTGGATGCACCAGCATTTTCTGACTTTTTGTAATAGAGCTATGCAGCGTTTCTACAGCCCAGACACTTGATGTCAGGGAACAAAAGTGGCATCAACGCAAGGTGCCGTGTACGGTAGGTATGGTACCTATGTGCTCGCTCAGGCGATGCACACGTGCACACCGAGGGGATGTTAAGCGATGGCCGCACCACGCGGAATTTGGGAGTCAAGAGATTGAATTCGTCAACCAGGCCCTTAATCAACCCAGCACCTCAACATCAACTACCTTGCGGCCTTGCATGATGTTGCTTCGTTTAGATCCCTTAAATCCTGGCACTAGCGTCTAGACATTATACATTTGTTTGACGTCTTTCGCTAGGGTTCATTGGCTTTTATAATTGTTAGTCTCATTGAACTCATCTTTTGTTTCTTGTCATGTATTCCTTCATCTTTTTCTTCCAAGATTCTCTCTCTGCCATGGAAGGAAGCATTGCTGTTAGGCCTTGCCGTCGGCCGATAGCAACATGGTGAACTTGATTAGTTTCAAGGAACCAAGATACCAAGCTAATGGTTTTCAATACCACAAATGCAAGCTAATGGAAGTCAAGAAGCATGAGTATTTCACCAGTGACACTGCATCGAAACATGAGCACGCGGCTTACTCAAAGCACATTAGGCGGATGAAGAAGCGCACAGGGACAGACAGCAACGAAACACGGACAAGCAGCACAGAACGAGTCGGGCTGGGGTTGGCAACAGTCGGTATGCCATTGAGCATCATCAGATGCAGTCTATGTATAGATCTGGGCTGTTGACATGGTACGCATGCGCAGACGGGGTCACCGATGCCCTGTCCGATCAAATCATGTCGAGGAAAGCCAAGCTGTCTCGTTACAGAGCACGGAGCTGCAGGTGAATCAATTATAATAGGTTACCTTGCGCCTTCGGCTTGCTGATGCAAACATTCCGACGTCACACTACCGACCACTCAAGCATTCACCGGAAGCCCCTGCGCCGCCACCTATCACATATGTACAGGACTGAGAAACCGCGGCCCATTTGTCTTCGTGTCTTGTCCTGTACCGAATAAGACACAGCCGCAGTAGCCAGCAAGTCCTCCCCTGAATAATGATCTTAAAGCACATCGCGTCTCCATCATGGACACTTTTTCGTCGTCATTTGGCCGTGCCACTTATCTACTCCCCAAGTCCATTATCTCCTCTTTGTACGAGATATTTCTGCGAGAATCTCTCCCAATACTTCTTCACCGTCTCAGTTTATCGCGAAGGCCATTGAACAAGACTAATCAGAGAATCGACAATGGGCGATGAATCTGGTGTTGGATTGCAGCCCTGCTTCCATTGTCTGAGGCCGCTCCAATCCACATCTAGTTTCAAGAAACATGTTGTCATCTTCAACAGGGGATACAACCTGAGCATCGAGCAGACAGTTGTAGGAAACGGCCTTCAAGAGGGCCGTGAACTGCACATTTCTGGACGCCTCGACGTTCGCTCCTCGGGGGAGACCGGCACTACCTTGTTGGGTCAGCATTTGAATACAGGTCGTGTCGAAATAGAAATTGCCTCTGGTGATGCAAGGCTCACTGCAGCTACGAGCATTCATAGGACCGATCAGCAAGTCATCACTATCAGCACGCCCTTTGCTGTAGATTGGTGGGGCGCAGATGGCCCAAGACCTTGCGTCACGATGCATATCGTTTTATACGCGCCGGTTCGCGGCGGAATTGATACCCTGGTTCTCAAGGTAGCCAACCTTGATATTTCACTTGCTAAAAGTTTAAAACTGTATGCTGTGGGCACAACGATCATCACGGCTGAGTCTGGAAAGATCCATGTACCGTTTCCAAAGAGCAGAACAGATGAAAAAAGCCCCTACATCCTACAATCACGGCAAATCATCGTCAACACCATCAGCGGCAACATAGAGGGATGGTTCCCGTTGCATCACCTTCTCAAGATTCAGTCAGCGTCGGGCAATGTCCTTGTAGAGGTTGGCCTTGAATCGACCTTCTTGGACTCCGCCACCCATGCCAAACTTTTCGTCGAAACCATCTCTGGGACAATCGGCATCTCGGCACAATCCGTATTCCATGGCAATATATGGTGCAGGCGCCCTAAAAAGCAGCCACCCGCTCGGGACTATGTCGTCGAGGTTACAACTGTAACCGGTATCATCGACGCACATGTAGTCATAGCTTCACGCGGCGTTTTCCATTCTACAGCCGGCAATTTAAGCCTTGAACTACTACCGTTGCTATTCAGCTCAAGCGGTGACGGACAAAGCCGCCTCGAGACAGTCGTCAAGAGCGGGTTCACCTCAATCTTCATGCTGGAACCCTTGCTTTGCAATGTCCCTTGTAACAACGATGCCTCGTTGATGATGACGGGCTTCAACCACAGTCTGGGCCTGACTTGTCTGCAAAGCTACCACCAGAGCATCGGCGGTCGCATCAATGTAGAGTATCCTCAAAGCTGGACCGGCGAGTTCAGCGCAGAAACGTGTGGAAAGGTTAACGTCGAGGGGCAAAGCATCATGATGACGCATTCAAGCCAAGGAGTCCCCGGGATGATGGGAGGTATGAAGGGCCAGGGCACTTCTACTGTTTGCATAAACAGCAACTCGGGCGATGTCACGCTTCATTTCGACGATTCTTAGGGCTAGCCTCTTGACGTGCAAGCACAGCCCGGACGTCGAAGCCACTCATGTGACGAGTCTAACAAGAGCGGTGGACGGAGTCACGGACCAAACCATTTGTGTTTTTGTGATTATGGAAAAGATTGGAAGAAAACGGCTGGTCTTATTCCTCAGGGGCGCGGTCTAGCCAAAAAGCAGGGCACGGATGCATGGAGTCATCGGTTTCTGCAATTCAGTTTGACAGTGGTTGGTTCAAGGGTAGATGCACCAGAAATAATCTAGCTTATTCTACCAGCTATCGGACATATTGTGTCAGGCACTTAAAAAGCAGAGTTGGTGGCCAAAGGTCGAGCGAGGGTAGTCAAGAGAGATGAAACTGAGCAGAACATGTTCTGCCTTGTTCGATCCGTCTCTAGACGCAAGCGCGAATATACATTTAGGAGTTCGTGATTATTCTGTGCTAGAACTCGTCAAGTACAACCGCAGCTCAGACAGTGGGCATCCGGCTACACTGAACAAATAGTCGCTGTGGTTGTCTTCGTCGTTGGCTTCATCTTTTCCGTTCACCTCTTTCTGCGATCGGGCTTTGCAAGTTTGCAATGGCGGCATTGTGAACTTGAGAAGCATTTCCGAAGGGCAACATACCCGAGTACAGAAAGCGGACTGCACAGGGCGAGTAGGCCAAACTTTGGACATTGAGGCTTCGTGCAGGGATTTTGTGACGTAAGCGAACATAGAATCTCTAAGCATAGATGCCAGGCCTGGCAACTTGCAAGCCGATTCAAGGTTGCACCGCCAATGATTTAGTTGCTGCGAAGATATCGTACGGAAGTCTAGGAGCATGAAGAGCCCACCAGTGAGACTGTATGAAATGATGGCCTCGCGCTGACTTGAATGAAAGGATGATGCAGTCAACGCAAGAATGAAGAGCAAGTTGCCGACAGTCAGCAACAGAGAGCGAGTCGGGTCTTCAAAGGGGCCGTCGGATACAGTCAAGAGCCTTAATGCATGTATTCGGACTGCTGAACAGTGAAGCCTGGGTCGTGTCGCGGAAACGCCATGATGTATCGAAGAAAACTGCCATGATTCGACGCAGGAGTCGCGTCAGCCAATTCATGTCTGGCACTATTCCACCGGGCGAAGTTAAGCTGTCACATCACGGAGCACGAAGCTGACAGGTGAAAAAGCGGTACCTTGCGTCTGCTACGCTTGTGCGATGGCTTCCTCGGGTGTGCTGATGAGAACAATCCGACGTCACACATTGCCGACTCTGCACCGCCGCCACCAGATACAAATATCCGCGGCTTTTTGTCGTTGTCATGTATGAACCCAATCAGGACCAGCCGTAGCGGCCAGCGCGTCTGTATTGAAGACACAATTTTGAAGCACGCCGGCTCGCCAGCATGGACACAACTGTCATGACCATTTGGGCGTACTGCTTCCGTACTCCCCGCCACCATTATCTTCTCTTTCAACGACATCTTTCTACGAGACACCCCCCCAAGGCTTGGCCATCGTGACCGTCTAAGTTCATCACCAAGGTCATTGACCGACCGAGATCCAGTCAGAGAACCAACTATGGGTGATGCATCTGGTGATGGGTTGCAGCCCTACCTCCAGACTCCGAGTCCGCTTCGATCCACGACTAACCGCCATATACTGCACGTCATCTTCAACAGAGGGTACAGTATGAGCATCGAGCAGATGATTCAAAGAAATGGTCATCAAAAGGGCCGTGAAGTGGAAGTTTCTGGACGCCTCAACGTTCGCTCCTGGGAGTCGAACATCCCCTTCTGGGGGAACTCTTTGCAACCAGGCCGCATTGAAGTAGAAATTACCTCTGAGAACGAAGAGCTGACTGCTGCTACGAGCGTCGAAAGAACTGATGAGCAAGTCATCACTATCAAGACGCCCTTTGCTTTGGATTGGTGGAATCAGGAAGGCCGGGCGCCTCATGTCACGATTAACATCACTGTATTCGCACCATTCCGCGGCTGTATCGATGTCCTGGTTCTTAAGGTAACCAATCTTGATGTCTCATTGGATAAAGACTTAAATATATACGCCGTGGACACAACGGTCATCAAGACTGCGTCTGGTAACGTTCATGTACCCGTTCCAAGGGGCGAGATCGATCAACAAAACCCGCCCCCTATCCTGAAATCGCGGCAAATTTTTATATATACCATCAGCGGAAATATAGTGGGATGGCTTCCATTGCATCATCTGCTCAAGATACAGTCAGCATCGGGTAATATCTCTGTGGAGCTTGACCTCGAATCGACCTACTGGAACTCCGCCGTCCATGCCAACCTTTCCGTCGAAACGATTTCTGGAAATATCGACATCAAGACACAAGACACTTTCTATGCTCATATCGAGTCCAGGATCGCTAAAAATAAACCGCCCGCTCGAGACTATGTCGTCGAGCTCACCAGTGTATCAGGTATCATCGAAGCACATGTAGTCATAGCTTCACGCGGCATCTTTCGCTCTGAAGCCGGCGATTTACGCCTTGAATTATTGCCAGTGCTTCTCGGATCGAGGGGTGACGGGAGAAGCCATCTAGAGACGGCTACGACGAGAGGAAGAACCACAGTCTTCATATTAGAACCCCTGCATTGTAATTCTCCTGTCGCCGACGACGCCGCCTCGATGATGGCGTGCTTCGAGTTGGCAAACACCATTCGCAGCCCCAGTTCCAACCTGGCTGGTCTGCAAAGCACCCACCGGAGCATCAGCGGTAAGATCATGGTGTCTTATCCCCAAAGCTGGATTGGCGAGTTCAGCGCAGAAACCTGGGGCAAGCTTACCGTCACCGGGCCAAACGTCACTATCACGCGCTCGAACACAGGAGGCCCCACGGCGGTGGAAGGCCTGAAGGGCGAGGGGACTTCTTCCATTCGCATGCATAACAACTTGGGCGATCTCGTGCTTCACGTTGGGGAACCTTAGATGCAAGCACAGTGCGGACGTCGAGGTTATTCGGGCGATGGACTAGTCAATGAAGCGTTATGAATTTTGTGTGCAATGGCCGACGTCGTCGTCTCATGAGGCACGGTCCGGCCCAAACCCGAGATTCGGATGCATGGCCTTCTCGGATGGTGAAAAACGTGACAGATCCGAGGCTAGATACAGCAAACAACAAGTGCCGAACGAAATGTGGGAAAAAGTGGTCATTATCAATTATAAGGAATATATGGCTCCAGTGGCCAGGGAATTTCATCATCTTCTATCGTGCTGCACGTAAAATAGATGAGTTTGTAACGCATTAAACCTGAGGCATTAAACTTGTCCACGTCGAGCTCCAAGCTGCTGCGGAGTAGCGGATGAACAAGTCTCCGAGCCAGATGTCTGAGATCGGCCATGCGACTTTCGAAGTAGACGAGGTTTTGACGGGTGTGAAGCTGGGGGTTGAGTGCGAGGAATTCTTCGTAGCCGTAGTGCTTGAGGAAGTTGAATGGGCTCTCGGAACCGATCTCCCGAAAGATGCGGCAGATGCTATAGGGTGGTGTTTTGTATTCATTGTTATCATCGCTGTGATGGTTGTCGCCGCCTTCGCTTTCGCCAATTTGGGGCTTGGTGCTATCGGCAAGCCATTGTCGAAATAGGCTGACGGCAAGCCAGCCCAGGTGGTCGTTGGTCGGAGTAACGTGTTCACCCTGCTCTGTGGTCAGGTTGAGACGAAACAGCTGACTCTCCACGCGACTGACATTCTCCTCCAGCTCGTGTACCTTGCGCTCGGCCGTGTCGAGTACGGAGTCAGGTATTTCGAACTCGGGTCTTTCCTGGAATAGATACCAAATGCCCACAATGTGGATGAGAGCTTCTTTAAAGATGACTTTGCTGCGGAGCTTACAGCTGAATTGGAGGTAGCTGCGTGTAAGTATTGCAACTGACTCCCATAAGCTCGACTGAAACTGCAATAAGTGGTGTTCAACGCACGGTCTTACGACAGCGAGGGCATCATATTGGTCTGCAAGGTTCAGGAGAGATTCGCATTGATCATAGGCTGTGTAGACATCGGCGTCTACCAGCATAGGGCGAATATTGTAAAAGGTGCGAAAGAAGTTGTCGTAGTTGCGCAACAGGAACTTGTCCGCCACAAGGAGCACCTCTCGCATATTAGGTTTCGCATCGAAGATACGCTGTGAGGCGTTCAGCGTAGCTGGCGGACCATCCTCGGGTTGCAATGCAACAGGACCTCCAGAGCCAGGGCCGCATAGCGATGGAGACGATGGCTGTGAGTCGTCTGCTCGTGCTGACCCTACTTTTGCTGCTGGGAAAAGGTCTGTCTGAACCAGCATAGGAGTATCGTCATAGATTGTCCCATGATCCAATTCATACTTCCATCGTCTCGTCGGACGTGTGGAACCAAGAGTGTTTTGCGTGCTGCCGCGGCCGTCCTTGTCACCACCACCACCACCACCACCACCACCACCACGATCGCCATCGTCAGCTATATCACGAGCCCGTTCGTTCCCGCTGGCCGGGTCCGGCTGGGCCTTGGACCACTGAGAGGATGTACCCGCTGCGAAGAAACCGCTACATCTCGCCAAGATGTGCTGATGCAGGAGATATGAATTCGAGACAGTCTCGACTCCGTCCGCAGCGATCGCCCCACGAATCGTGATCTCGACGTCACCGGTATGGGCAAAGATAGGATACTCATCTTTGCGCACGTAGGAAGACGCATCCACGGGAAATTGGCTCAATCGTTCGGCACGGGACGGTGCCAGACGTGGGCGTTGCTTGCGGCGGCGAGATGCGGCGGTGGTCGACGCCGAAGACGGCTGATGGGATACCATGGATGATGGGCGGCAGGTGGGCGTCAGCGACGGTCGAGCAGCACCCACTAGACGGATGGGAAGCAACCAAGATGGACCAGAAGAAAGAACTGTGAGTCGTGACTGTGAGTCTGTGACGGGACGATTGGCGATGTGAACGATGTTTTCAAACTTTCAAAAACTAACTTTTTTTGAGTGCTTGCGTCGTCACTCGGAGAGGCGTAGCGCGGCCTGAGGTCTAAGGTACCTACGATATATGTGTGGTACATACATACATAGACCGTAGGAAGGTACTCAGTACAAGTGTACACCATCCGATTCACCCAATTGCTGATGAAGGGATGAAGGGAGAGGTGCTCGGAATGTTGCATTTTCTTCGTTTTCATGTTTTCTCTTCCAGTTTAGGTTTAGTCTATTTCCTCCGTTTGGCTACTACCTATATAATAAGGAGAGCTGTTCTCTCATCATGTACGGAGTACTGGCGGGCGATTCAATTTCATCCCCCCCTAGGTACCTTACAGGTAGGGGGGGCCGATGAGCAACAAAATACCTTTTGACGTGCAAACCAAAAAAAAGTACATGGCTGCCCCGCTATTTCCACACCAAAACGTATGTACCTCCCGTAGGTTGCATGAGCTTGCATCAAAGCCGGATTATGAGATAAACCGAGGTACACATGTTTTGGTGTGAAAATGGCGGGGCAGCCATGTACTTTTTTGTTTGCACGTCAAAAGCCTCACAAAGGTATTCTGTTGCTCATCGACCCCCCCCTTTATCATTGCTCAATTTCGGCGGCATAATATTTGACTACAGAGCTACATATGTAGGTCACCCATAGAGTGGGAAGATGGAAAATATGTGCGGACATGGCTTACTTCTCAACACGTTGACTTTGACAGATCCGAGGCTAAATACAGCAAACAACTACATACCTAGTGCCAAAAGAAATGTGGGAAAAGGTGTCATCATCTCCATACCTGGTATCATTACAAAGGAACGTATGGCTCCAGTGGCCAGGGAATGTCATCATCCTCTACTGTGGTGCACGTAAAGTAGAGGGGTTTATCCAAGATTTCACTTGGGTCATTAAACTTGGTCAAGTTGAGCTCCAGGCTGTTGTGGAGGAGCGGACGAACAAGGTCCCGAGCCAGGGCTTTGAGATCGGCCATACGCTGTTTGAAGCGGACAAGATTTTCGGGGGTGTAAAGCTGAGGGTTGAGTGCGAGGAATGCTTCGCAGTCTTTGTGGTCGAGGAAGTCGGATGGGTTGTCGGAACCGAGAATCCGATAGGCGCGGCATAGGTCGAAGGTTGGTGGGACGAAATGATTGACTTCGCTGTGATGGTCGTTGTCGCTTTCTGTTTCGTTATTGCACGCCGGCTCTGTTTGAGCTTTGGTATGGTCGGCAAGCCACTGTCGGAATAGGCAGACGGCAAGCCAGCCCATGTAGTCGTTGGCTGGGCCGACGCGTTCACCCCAGGCTGTGGTCAGGTTGAGACGAAACAGCTGGCTCTCCACGCGACTGACTTTCTCCTGCAGCTCGTGCACTTTGTTCTCGGCGATGTCGTAGATAAAGTCGGGCACGATGAGATAGGGTCTTTCCTGGGACAGGAACCAATCGCCCACAACGTTTATAAGAGCTTCTTTGAAGATAACTTTGCTGCGAATCCTATAGCTGAGGGCAAGATAGCAGCCTGCACTTGTGACAACATGCTTCCATAGCTTTGACTGAGACTGCAGCAAGTGGTATTCCACGCATGGGCTCACGACGGCAAGAGCATCATATAGGTCTGCCAGCTTCAGGAAATATTTCCATTCTATTAAGGCGCCGATGGCATCGACGTCTTTCAGTATAGGGCGATAATGGTAAAAGATGCGGAAGAGGTTGTCGTAGTTGCGCAACAGGATCGCATCGAAGGCACGCTGTGCACCATCCTCGGGTTGCGATGTAACAAGACCTCCGGAGCCAGGGCCAGAGAGCGATGGAGACGATGACTGTGAGTCGCCTGCTCGTCGTGAACCCCCTTTCTGTGCCGGGAAAGGGTCTGTCTGAACCAGAATAGGAATAATACTATCGGGCCAGACAGTGCCGTGACGCAGTTCGTACTTCCATCGTCTCGCCGGACGTGTGGAATTAAGAGTGTTTTGCGCGCTGCTGCTACCGCCCTTGTCACCACCACCAGCACCACCGCCGCCATGACTGTGGTCATCACCTACATGACGAGTCCTCTCATCCCCGTTGGCCGGGTCAGGCTGGGCCGTGGACCACTGAGAGGATGTACTCGCTGCGAAGAAACCGCTGCATCTCGCCAAGATGTGCTGGTGCAGAAGATATGTATTCGAGACAGTCTCGACTCCGTCTGCAGCGACCGCCCCACGAATCGTGATCTCGACGTCGCCGGTATGAGCAAAGAAAGGGAATTCATCCTTGCGCACGTAGGAAGACGCGTCCGCGGAAAATTGGCTGAATCGTTCGGCACGGGACGGCGCCAGACGTGGGCGCTGCTTGCGGCGGCGAGACGCGGCGGTGGCCGACGCGGAAGATGGCTGATGAGATACCATGGACGATGGGCGGCAGCTGCATAGACGGATGGGAATCAAGCAAGACGAACCAAAACAAAGGACTGTGACTGCACGAATGGCGATGCAAGTTGATGCCGGAGGTTGCGACCGTTGCGTTGCCGGAAACAAGAGACCGCGTTTGGATGATTTGCCAATACATAGTGGAGACGCGGGCCGCGGTCGCGAAAACCGCACCACATAGGTACCTAGTACCTCCTACAGAAAACAAGAATGAGAATGGGAGGACGGAGAACGTAGGCCAGATCCCTCTGGAAGATGGAGAAGCCAACAAGAACCAAGATTGAATTCAGACTCGTTATTGTTATTGCATGATGCTTTTACTTGCTTTCCCCTTACGAGCCGACACTGATCAGTGGTTATCTCGTTAACCACAGATTCACAAGGTTGTACGGAAGAGATCTCTGCGACTAAGTCTGTCAAAGGAAAGGCCGATCGTTTGTGACACCCTTTCTGAGAGATTGAGAGATACTACCTACCGAGCATGAGTGATACTAGGCTGAATCTCTCCATTTGCTCCGTCCATCACGGAAACTAGGTACTCTCGCTTCCTGGATTGTGCCAGGAGCATTCTCCATTTTTCCTGCTCTTTACTCTGTCCATCACAGAGACTACCCTTGCTTCCTGGATCGTGCCAGAAGCATTTTCCCATTACGTCGCATCAACCCGGTCCCTTCGGAATGATTGTCACCTCTGAACAACAGGATCTGGAGGGCGGCCTCCAGAATCTCAGTCTCAACCCGGGACCATCCACGGCTCAACCAGGACCCTCGGAAAGAGCCCCGAACCTGGAAGACCTGCATCCATCACTCGAACAGTACCGGAAACACATCGCACCAGCCTGGAAGGACGTGACCGAGGACTCTGACGTGGAAGATGTCACTGAGACTAACGATTACATCATCTACCACTTCAATTATTACGTTCAGCACACTATCACCCACACGGTGCCACACCAGGCTCCGTGATCAATTCTGCGACGACTTCTATGGATGGACGACGACAATCTGGGAGAATGGCTCGAAACCCATCAGGTCATACGCCCGGGACTATCTGCTCGACAATGGCGTCACATTGGATTCTAATGTGAGGAAGATTGGCGACAAACTCGTGGCCTTAGTACAACAAAACCACGAGGCACTGACCACGAGATACTCGGAATCACTCAAGCGATCGGACAGCCAATTGGACCTCAACCACCCAGCCAACCGTTCCGCGTCACCAATGAGTTACCACAAGGCAACTCACACGGCGGCTCGACGACCAGCTTCTGTTCGTGCCCCTTCGGCCAATGCTCCCTCTGTCCATGTACCTGCCTCTGCCAATCCCTCCGCGGCCTGTACAACCCCCCGAGAGAAAGAGGATATCTCTGACAAAGACCCCTCAGCCGATGATCCAGTCGAAGAGGGAACCCCAGCAGGCACAATTGTCGCAGTCTCCGTCGCCAGCGTTGAACCTGTGACTGGTCACTGATAGAGTCATCACTGGACCTCCCCATCGACGAAGAGAAGCTGCCGCCCTCCCGGACAAAGACTGGAGATCGGATGACCTGGCCACAAATGAGGACCCCCTGACAAATACTGACCACCTTTTGGACGAGGAAATCGCAAACCCCCGTGGTGAAGGCTCCGACTTAACCTTTGAAGAGCCCATCCATATCGACAAGAAGGCCCCCACTGTCCTCCGTAACGGCAATGACGGCACTCAACCTCAGAAGCAAGAGAGACAAAAAGAGAAAACTCTGCGAGGGGAATTCGCCCCTGCATACCAGCGTACGCTGTCTTCACCTCGGATCATCTGGGTAAAGCACCTAGCCTCCATGATCAATGCCCTCAGGTACCTCTGGACCTACCGTCGCTTGGAAGAACGACGGGTACCTTGAAAGGCCCTCGACAAGCTGGTTGCTCGCAACGAGGCACAGGCACGACTCACGAGTGAAGGGCATGTCGGCTCGTAAGGGGAAAGCAAATAAAAGCATGCATGCAATAACGAGTCTGTATTCAATCTCCTTGTTTCATCAGGGCCACTAGTTTATGGCCAATCTTCCTCACATCAACATCCAATGGGACGCCGTTGTTGGTCAAGAAATCCCGGGCGTGTTATCTGATGGGTTTAGTGGCCCTGTCCCACATTGCCGTTGTCCATCCATGGAAGTCGTCGCTTTAGTAACGCCTCATTTCGGGAATTTGTTTTGTCTTAAACCGTCTTCTCCCTGTATTGCACAAGCCGGGCCAACCATGACTCCAGAGGGAGTGAAATCGTGAACGAACCAGCTATATGGCAACATGGCATCAGAAGTATCACTTCAATCACTCACCACTCGCATATATCACGTGCATGATAGTTTTTTCCAGCTGTGGTCTACTCAGTGAAACATCACTTGAACAACTAGTGCCAAATGAAATGAGAAAAGAGGTCACTGTCGTCATTATTATTTCACAGGGATATATGGCTCCAGTGGCCAGGGAATATCGTCGTCTTCTACCGTGGTGCACGTAAAGTAGAAGGGCTTGTCGAAGTTTTCATATGAGACGTTTGGGCTGTCCACGTCGAGCTCCAGGCTGTTGTGGAGGAGTGGGCGAACAAGATCCCGAGCCAGGGCTTTGAGATCGGCCATACGCTTTTGGAAGCGGTCGAGGTTTTCGGGGGTGTAAAGCTGAGGGCTGAGTGCGAGGAATGCTTCGCAGTCTTTGTGGTCGAGAAAGGCGGATGGGCTGTCGGAGCCGAGATCCCGATAGACTTGGCAGATGCTATAGGTTGGTGGGATGTATTGAATGTTGTCATCGCTGTGGTGACCGTTGTTGCTTTCGCTTTCGATAGTGAACGCAGGCAATATTCGGGGCTTGGTGTTGTCGGCAAGCCATTCTCGGAATAGGCTCACAACGAGCCAGTCCAGGTAGTCGTGAGCAGGGCGGACGCGTTTACCCTGCTCTGTGGTCAGGCTCAGACGAAATAGCTGATACTCTACGCGACTGGCTTTCTCCTGCAGCTTGCACACCTTGTCCTCGGCGATGTCTAAGACGAAGTCGGGCACGTCGAGGTCGGGTCTTTTCTGGGATAAGTACCAACGGCCCACAACGTGGATGAGAGCTTCTTTGAAGATGACTTTGCTGCGGGCCAGATAGCCGAGTTCGAAATAGCCGCGTACGTCTTTGGCCATCTCCTTCCATAGCCTTGACTGAAACTGCAGCATGTGGTGTTCCACGCAGGGAGCTACGACGGTGAGGGCATCATATTGGTCGGCCAGCGTCAGAAGGAGTTCGCATTGCATACAGGCTCTAAAAGTATCGACGTTGTCTAGCATGGGGCGACAGTTATAAATGATGCGGAAGAGGTTGTCGTAGTTGCGCAACACGACCTCGTCCGCCGCAAGGAGCATCTCTCGCATATCAGGATCCGCATCGAAGACATATTGCGAGGCGTTCTTCGTGGCGGGCGGACCCCCTTCAGGTTTCAAGCTGCTCAGTGTCGTAGAGCCAGGGCCAGAGAGTGATGGAGACGATGGCTGTGAATCGCCTGCTTGTGCTGACCCTCCTTTTGCTGCCGGTAAAGGGTCTGTCTGTACCAGCATAGGAACATCGCCCCAGACTGTCCCGTGTACCAATTCGTACTTCCATCGTCTCTTCAGACTTGTGGAACCAAGAGTGTTTTGCCTGCTGCCGCGGTCGTCCTGGTCACCACCATCACCTAAATCACAAGCCCGTTCGTTTCCGCTAGCCGGGTCCGGCTGGGCCTCGGACCACTGAGAGGATGTACTCGCTGCGAAGAAACCGCTGCATCTTGCCAAGGTGTGCTGGTGCAGGAGATATGTATTCGAGACAGTGTCGACTCCATCCGCAGTGATCGCCCCACGAATCGTAATCTCGACATCACCGGTATGAGCAAAGAAAGGAAATTCATCCTTGGGCACGTAGGAAGACGAATCCGCGGGGAATTGGCTGTAGCGTTCGGTACGGGACAGCGAGAACCGCGAAACGACGGACGCCAGACGTGAGTGTTGCTCGCGGCGGCGAGTTGAGGCGGCGGCCGACGCGGAAGACGGCTGATGGGATACCATTGATGAAGGGCGGCAGCTGGCCGTCAACAGCCCCCACCAGATGGACGAGAAGCGACCAAGATGGACCAAAAGGAAGCACGAGGTGACTGGACGAATGGCGATGCAAGCCGATGCTGAGTATGCGGCAGTGATGATGTTTCGAGCGCTTGCCGGAAATAAGAGACCGGGAGGCTTTTGGATGGATCATGTCGTTGACGCCGGACGGTTGAACAACCTTATGGAGACGCGTACAGTGGGGGCGTAAAAAAGGCTCACATTCTCAGCCATTTTTTTGGCGCGTAAATGTGAGGTTACTTTGGCATGGGGTTGTAACTTGTACCTATGTAGCTCCGGTTGTGCGGCCGCGAAAAACGCCAGAGCTTGCCGAAACGGAAATAAATCATTTGTGGAACCCCCCTTCGTACTCCGTACCTTAGGTACCTAAAGGTACATACATACCTAGGTACATATGTACATAGGTATGTAGTTGCTCCTTCAATCAACTTCTTCACTTGCGATCCTCACCTTCAAACAGGTTATGAGCCCGGGCGCCTTTGGGCTGAATGAGATAAGCCTCTTTCCTGCATCCCAAAATCTTACGCATCTTCCTCTGCGTGAGAACTAGCACAAGGTCTTCACCCTATTCTCACGAGGCTATGTACCTGTGTTCTCTACACGTACGTCCTCTGAATAGAGGTAACCGACTCTCGAAAATGTATTCTGGTGTGCCGTTTGACGCGAGCCGTCCTCGGCTGCATTATCATAGGGTTGGGCCAGTTCTACGCTCGGAGCGACGTGGATATTCCAAGCGTTAGGTAGCCATCACCGTCACCTCCAAGCATCATACGATTCATACCAATCTCTGCATACAGGGCGCCGCCGAATCGTGTGCAGAAAATCGGATGCACCAACACGCATACTTCCACAGTCGCAATATTCTAGCAAGCTTAACTCGATTTCAACGTCCTCTACATCAACTGCTACAGAAACACTGCCTTTTCACATGGTTCCCGTGTTACCTTTGGCTTGTATCCCAGTACCTCCGACTTTTTGGCCATCTCGCCTGTAAAACTCCCACAACATAGGTGCAACCACAACGGTAAACCTCATCACCGCATCGTGGAGGTTCAGTCTCTCGTATCGTCCTCTGAACTGAACATCTTGGAAAAGGTCCATGTCAAGACGAACGCAGTGCCATATGCACATCAGGTGGAACTGTTTGAAGGTAGCCAGTGCTGAGAAAGTATGGCTGAGGAGGACACGGCATGCGCCGCCCACAATTTATTGTTGCAGTGTCCAACCACGATACGTAAATGTAATAAAGGACTCGGGTACAAGCGAATCGCTAACAAAGGGGAAGCCGCAGTATATCTTCATATTTTGGAAAAACCATATCGCTTACGGGTACTACCGCGGCAGCTGATATTAGACTACACCGGAATGACACTTGAGAGCTGCAAGCTTCTGCTGAGAAACTTTTCAAGGCTAGGCGAGACATCCATGCAATCGACACACTGGTTATCCAGAAGCTATGCTTGTCACCCGTTTTCTGGAAGAGCTTGACCGTTCTTTCCAACAGTTCTTGACTTCATTAATATTAGGGATTATTCTAAACACGCCCTATTTTTACAAATCCTCAGATCATCATATAAACCGATATCCGGCCAAAAATACAGAGTACATCAAAATTATTGACCCAATGTAAAGCTAAGCTAAATCATTTACAGCAAAACTATCGCACCCAAAGCCAAGAGAGCGAGAGCAGGCGTAATCTGACCGGCCCCAGCAGTGACAACGGGGGGATTGGCGCCAGTGCCGGTGGCCTCGACAGTGGCAGCAGCAGAGCAGGCGGTAGGAGATGCGAAGCTACCACCGGTGAAGGGGTTGTAGCCGACACAGCTGGCGAGCTTGGAAGCGCAGAAAGAATGGTTGGCGTCGGGGGCAACTTGGCAGGCGTTGTATTCCTCATTGCACTTCTTGGCGCACTCGGCATCACCACCCTGGCCGCCGGCAGAACCGTCAGAACCGGCAGGCGCAGTGGCGGCAGGAGCGGCAGGCGTAGTGGCAGCAGCACCGGCGGAACAGGCCGTGGGAGACATGAAGCTACCGCCAGTGAAGGGGTTGTAGCCGACACAGCTGGCGAGCTTGGAAGAGCAGAAAGACTGGTTGGCGTCAGGAGCAACTCGGCAGGCGTTGTATTCCTCGTTACACTTCTTGGCGCACTCGGCATCACCTCCCTGACCACCGGCAGGCGCAGTGGCGGCGGCACCGGCACCGGCGGAACAGGCCGTGGGGGACATGAAGCTGCCACCGGTGAAGGGGTTGTAGCCGACACAGCTGGCAAGCTTGGAAGCGCAGAAAGAATGGTTGGCGTCGGGGGCAACTTGGCAGGCGTTGTATTCCTCGTTACACTTCTTGGCGCAGGCGCACTCGGCACCACCACCTTGGCCACCGGCAGGCGTAGTGGCGGCAGCACCGGCGGAACAGGCCGTGGGAGACATGAAGCTACCGCCAGTGAAGGGGTTGTAGCCGACACAGCTGGCGAGCTTGGAAGAGCAGAAAGACTGGTTGGCGTCAGGAGCAACTCGGCAGGCGTTGTATTCCTCGTTACACTTCTTGGCGCACTCGGCATCACCTCCCTGACCACTGGCAGGCGCAGTGGCGGCAGCACCGGCGGAACAGGCCGTGGGGGACATGAAGCTGCCGCCAGTGAAGGGGTTGTAGCCGACACAACTGGCGAGCTTGGAAGCGCAGAAAGATTGGTTGGCGTCGGGGGCGACTCGGCAGGCGTTGTACTCCTCGTTACACTTCTTGGCACACTCGTCACCGCCAGCAGGCGTTCCGGTCTTAATAGGGCAATCCGTCGTCAACGCGGTGACCACCTCAGTGGTGGTGTAAGCGACACCCGCCGGCGTGGCCATGTCGGACAAACAACTGGTGCTGAATGACTGGGCGCAGGCGACAGAGGCGCCAAGGATGATTGCTTTGAACGAGCCCATGTTGACTGACTTGCAAGTTGCAACGAATGTGATGAATATGCGAATAGAAAGAGGGTATGTGAGTCGACACACAAAAAGAGAGAAATTTGTGTGAGAGTTGTGTGGTGTGATGGACAGGAATCTCCTTCTAACAAGACAAGAACGAGCAAGGTCCTCTACTTTATACTATGTACATACATGGAGAGCGCGGCTTCCATCGCGACGAAAGAAAAGAGAAAAGTACGTAGAAAAGCATCTAGGTATGCAGCGAGAACCGGCATGACGCATTCCAGGTCATCGCAAACAATGGGCTAGCCTGGCGCCCCAGCCGTGACGATGTGGAGATCACAGGTAAAATTTGGCCTGCCCAGGAGTCCCAGTATCTTCAATGGTTAGCGTACCGCTTAGCTGGCTCAGCCACCTCACTGTGACGGCTACCTTGTAAGTTGTATGTACAGCTCTGGTCGTGTAACCTACAGTCAAACCTCGATATAACGATTCGCCATAAGACGATATATTCACCTTAACGATATTTTTGGGCCAAATTTTTTGAAACCCCATACAAATAGCGATAAACCCCGCTGGCGTGATTAAAATATTTTTTTGCCAAAAAATCGTTATATCGGGGTAATCGGAACACAATTTTTGCGCCCATTCCCCCCAATTCCTCACGCAACATCTGCCCTAACTCATCGCGAAACAGTTGTTTTGGCCCATTCCATCCAATTCCTCGCCCAACATCGTACCTAATTCATCACTCCAATGGCTCCTAAGGCTCCTAAGGCTCCTGAGGCTCCTAAGAATCTTAAGAAGAAGTACAAGAGGCTTCCAATTACCGCTGCCCAACGACTGGACCTTCGAAAACACCATCCGAAATACCCCCATCTCAGGCAGGCCGCGCTCTCTACGGTGTCGGGACCTGAGGAGGATGAGAACTGATAGAGTACATACAGTGACTACATACATATCTAAATTGTATGGTGTCCTTGCCCTTCGCTTCCTTGACTGGTACACTGGATCTTTGCGGCGCCACTCTCATCTCTGGCGACATATTCTCCTTGTCCACCGTCGGCTTCTCCTTGGCCTCCTTCTGTGAGGCCTTTCGCGCCCGCTTGGGCTGGATTTTGAAATTTTCCGTACTGCTGCCGTGGTGGGGCAGCATGCCAGATAAGTGATCATGTGATGAAACACGTGATGAAATGCGATCACGTGAGATTTCGATAAAACGATATTTCGACATAACGATGGGGGTTTGGTCACTTTTACGTTATCGTTATATCGGGGTTTGACTGTAACTGAAGGCCCTTGTTCGATTCGGGGGTTGGGGAGCTTTCTGCCCCCGTCAGTCTAATAATAAGTGAACCGAGCCAATTGGGTCCAGTGAGGTCTGGCTGGCTAGCAGCTCCAGAGAATCGAGATGAATTCATGATTCATGAGTGACGAGCACTAACGACGGCCCCCCCCGCAGGTGTGACTTGTAAGACGGGTGGACGCGGACCGAGAGGGCAATTGAGGGGACGGTTTTCTATCTCAAGGAGTCAAGGGTCGAACCAGGGCTAGTAGGAGAAGTACCTAGGAGAGGGAGGGCAGTTGTTGCCTCGACTACCTTCCTACCTACTGCGTAGCCTCGGCTTTGAGATGGGGACGTATGACGGCTACTCTGTATATAGGTACGTAGCTCTGGTCGTTGCACTGCAGTCTGCACAGGTATATATCCTCCACTAATAAGCTGAGTTTCTAGTATCTACCAGCTTAGAGTTCTGACCTTTTGTTCGGGTACATACACGCGTAAGAGCTAAAGAGGAGCCCATCGTATCATGGGCAGATTTTTGTCTCGAAGAAAGACGTCTGCGCGACTAGCTCGATGAACTTATTTTAGCCCCAAGATCCTAACAATGCTCTTGCGATCACAGCCCCCGCATTTTAGTCCAAGATGGAGCCCCAGCGCCGGCGGGATATTGCGGCAGTCGTAGCATACGGAGCATGTACATACATATGTAAGGTGTCGAAAATCCCAATTGCCCTATTTTGTATTGGCGTCGCGGATCAGATGGTGCCAGCCCGTGCCT
Source organism: Claviceps purpurea (assembly GCA_029405325.1). Classification (NCBI taxonomy): domain Eukaryota; kingdom Fungi; phylum Ascomycota; class Sordariomycetes; order Hypocreales; family Clavicipitaceae; genus Claviceps; species Claviceps purpurea. Next base: position 2,221,981 of record CM055782.1, on the reverse strand, counting down.
GTCTACAAAGTCCGGGGCAATCCTGATTCCTGCGGCAGGCACTTTGCAATTTCACAACGTCATTGACTGATGTCACCAGACGAAATGTGGGCCTCAGGGAATTCTAAGCAATGAGCATCTGTCAAGAGTCAAGACCCAAGACTGGAAGTGCCGGGTTTTTCGCCAGTTGGCAGTGGCCAACGCTCGCGGGAAAAAAAAAGGGCTCGCTGGACTGGCCATCAAAACGTTGACGTAGGTAGGTAGATGTAGATGCATACATAGGACGTATGTAGGTATGTACCTATGTACGCGTACGGAGTACCTACATATCTAGAGCGCCATGTCTCGGTACATACATAGAGCGTGATCACTGATGGCAAGGCCAGCCAGACCTTGGCTGCTTCCAGAATCGCAGTCGCTCGAATCGGGCCCCTCTCAGGCCTGAACAGGGAACTAAGATCTAGGTACGTATGTACATAGGTACAATGTACATACCCGACCCAAACCCAAACAATATTTTCACAACCATGTATGTGCCTATTTTTGGACATACAGTAGTGCGCCGAATCAATGCCCAGGAGTCAAGACCATGAGCAAAAAGGGGGTGGGAAGAAAAGTATGTACATAGCCTATGTACGTACGTACATAACTCTGCATGCAAGAGAAAGATGCCGTGTCCAGCATCAGGCTAGACGCGGCACAAGGAAAACATGCCTGCCGAGCCTTTTCACGAGTCACCATCCTGGCCAGTGGCGACATTCTACGGAGTACATAGGTATGTAGTCCAAAGCTGTTGCCTCTCGAAGTCGGTGCCTTGGTGGCCTTGCATGCGTCCAAGTCCTGTGACAACTTGCAAGTCTGCGCTTCGAAGGACCTTGGCACCAGTGACCACGGTTAGGATAAATTTCTCCAACTTGTCCAGTCGCGATTCATCTCTCGTGAGTCGTGGGTCGTGAGATGCACCCCACCGGGCGCGCAGATACGTCGTGGACGCAACGGCCATCACATTCACGACTGACTCCGGCAACGTTGCTGTACCATTTCCTTAAGGCCCCTGTACCCTGAAATCACGGGGAAAACGTGGGAAAAGAGATCATGATCGACATCATCATTGTATAGGAATGTATGGATCCAGTGGCCAGGGAATATCATCATCCTCGACCGTGGTGCACGTAAAGTAGTATGGCCTGTACATGGTTTCTTCTGAGTTATTTGGGCTGGCCACGTCGAGCTCCAGGCTGTTGTGGAGAAGCGGGCGAACAAGATCCCGAGCCATGGCTTTGAGATCGGCCATGCGCTTTTCGAAGCGGACAAGATTTTCGGGGGTGTGAAGCTGGGTGTGGAGTGCGAGGAATGCTTCACAGTCGTTGTGGTCGAGGAAGGCGGATGGGCTGTCCGAGCCGAGCTTCCCATAGACGTAGTAGATGTCAATTGGTGGGATAATGACATTATTCTCATCGCTGTGATGGCTTTTGTCGCTTTCGCTTTCATCGCTTTCGCTTTCGTTGTTGTAGCACGCAGGCCATATTCGAGGCTTGGTTTTTTCGGCAAGCCACTGTCGGAACAGGCTGACGACGAGCCAGCCCAGGTAGTCGTTAGAAGGGCGGACGGATTCACCCTGCTCTGTGGTCAGGCTTAGGCGAAACAGCTGACCCTCCACGCGACTGACTTTCTCCTGCAGCTCGTACACTTTGTCCTCGGCGATGTCTAAGACGAAGTCGGGCACGTCGAGGTCGGGTCTTTCTGGGATACATAAGTACCATTTGCCCACCGTGTGGATGAGAGCTTCTTTAAAAATGGCTTTGCTACGGGCCAGATAGCCGATTTCGAGATAGTTGCGAGAGAATCTGGCAACTGACACCCATAACCTTGACTGAAACTGCAGCAAGACGTGTTCCACGCAGGGGCGTACAACGGCGAGAGCATCATATTGGTCTGCCAGCCTCAGGACAAAGTTACATTCTATACGAGCGCAGAGCACATCGTCGTTTTCAAGTATAGGTCGACAGTTATAGAAGATGCGAAAGAGGTTGTCGTAGTTGCGCAACAAGGCCTTGTCTGCCCCAAGGAGTATGTCTCGCATGCCAGGTTGCACATCGAAGATACGCTGTGAGCCATTCAGCGTGGCTGGCGGACCATCCACAGGTTGCAAGCTGCTCAATGTCGTATGGGACGCAGCAGGACCTCCAGAGCCAGGGCCGGAGAGTGATGAAGACGATGACTGTGAGTCGCCTGCTTGTCCTGACCCCTCTTGTCGCGCAGATAAAGGGTCTGTCTGAACCAGCATAGGAGTGTCGAGATAGACTGTCCCGTGATCCAATTCGAACTTCCATTGTCTCTTCGGACGTGTAGAACCAAAAGCATTCTGCGCGCTGCCGCCGCCGTCCTGATCACCACCACGACTACTACAACCACCACGATCGCCGTCGTCACCTTTATCGCGAGCTCGTTCGTTCACGCTGGCCGGATCTGACTGGGCCTTGGACCACTGAGAGGACGTACTCGCTGCGAAGAAACCGCTGCATCTTGCCAAGGTGTCTTGGTGCAGAAGATATGTCTTCGAGATAGCCTCGACTCCATCGGCAGCGATCGCCCCACGAATCGTGATCTCGACATCACCGGTATGGTCGAAGATGGGGAATTCATCCTTGGACACGCAGGAAGACGTGTCCGCGGTGAATTGGCCGTAGCGTTCGGTACGGGAAAGCGAGAGCCTCGAAACGGCGGATGCCGACTGTGGGCGTTGCTCGCGACGGTGAGACGAGGCGGTGGCCGACGCCATGGCGGATGGGCGACAGCAGGCCGTCAAGCAGCACAGACGGACGGGAAGCGACCGAGATAGACCAAGAGGAAGTACTGGCTGGATGAAAGGCGATGCAAGCCGAAGCTAAGTATGAGGCAGTGATGGTGTTTCAAGCGCTTGCCGGAAACAGGATCATGTCATGAACAGTGGAGACGCGTAAGGCGTGACACGCGTTGCGGTCGCGGAAATGCCAGCGCCGAAACGGCAAGAAGTAATTTGTTCAACCCCTCTTGATCAATTCGTCAAAATGGCCTATTTCAGGCCAATTTGTAGGTTAAAGATACTCAACTGAGTATGTATGTATGTACAATCTGTAGAGTTATAGATCACTTTACCCCTAGTAAAAGCTCTGAGTAGCAATGCATAAGACACCTGCCAGGTAGGTACCTAGGTATGTAGCGTGTCAAATTCCAATGCGATCTGTCCGCTGTCAATCTCTACCGCGAGTTTCTACAGTACCTACCTATGTAGCGCCCCCCTGCGCCTTCCAGAACGAAGAAAGACCATTCTGGGTGATCACTCCGTAGACGGAACTCCAGATGACGCAAACAACTGGAGAACGCTGTACCGTGTACGAGAAAATTCCCGACCATGCATAGGTAGTGCAATCAGAAACAGTATCGTAGAAACACCTCAAAACCCGGATACAACGAGTCGACGACTAGTTTCAAAAGCGTGGATTGGTCACCTTGTATTTGTCTGGGGCCTGGTCTTAACAAGCCGCGTTGAAATAGAAACCGCCTCTTGCGACGAAAAGCTGACTGCTGCTACGAGCGTCGAAAGAATTGATGAGAAAGTCATCGCCATTAGCACGCTATTTGCTGTGAATTGGTGGATTCGATCAGGAGAGCCCGAGACTTCAAGTACCGCCATAAGCATCACTGTCTTTACGCCATTCCGCCGCAGTCTTGATGCCCTGGGTCCTCAAGGTAGTCAAGTCAACCTTGATTTCTCACTGGTTGAAGATTTAAATACATACGCCGTGGATGCAACGGTCATCACGACTGATTCTGGCAACGTTGATGTACCATTTCCCCAAGGCTCCTATATCCTGAAATTGTGGAAAAACTGTGGGAAAGTGGTCATTATTGTCATCATCATTCGAAAGGAATATATGGATCCAGTGGCCAGGGAATATCATCATCTTCTACCGTGGTGCACATAAAATAGAATGGCTCATCTTCATTTGAGAAGTTTGCGCTGGCCACGTCGAGCTCCAGGCTGTTGTGGAGGAGTGGGCGAACAAGGTCCTGAGCCTGGGCCTTGAGATCGGCCATGCGCTTTTCGAAGCGTTCGAGATTTTCGGGGGTGCAAAGCTGAGGGCTGAGTGCGAGGAATGCTTCGCACTCCTTGTGGCCGAGAAAGGCGGATGGGCTGTCGGAACCGAGAATCCGATAGGCGCGGCAGGTGTTATAGACTGATGGGACGATTGATGGGATGATTTTATTGCTGTCATCGCTGTGATGGCCGTCGTCTCTTTCGCTTTCGTTGTTGAACGCAGACAATTTTTGGGGCTTGATATTGTCGGCAAGCCATTGTCGGAATAGGCTGACGACAAGCCAGCTTAGGTAGTCGTTGGCCGGAGTAACGCGTTTACCCTGCTCTGTGGTCAGGCTGAGACGGAACAGCTGATCCTCCACGCGACTGATATTCCCCTGCAGCTCGTGCACCTTACCCTCGGCGATGTCTAAGACGAAGTCGGGTACGTCGAGGTCGGGTCTGTCTAGGAAAAACAGACACCAACTGCCCACAACGTGGATGAGAGCTTCTTTAAAAATGACTTTGCTGCGGGCCAGATAGCTGAATTCGAGATAGCCGCGTGGGTCTTTGGCAATTTCCTTCCACAGTGTTGACTGAAACTGCAGCAAGTGATGTTCCACGCAGGGGCGTACGACGGCGAGGGCATCGTATTGGTCTGCTAGCTTCAGGACAAAGTTACACTCTTTGATGGCACGGATGATATCGACGTTTTCCAGCATCGGTCCACAGTTATAAAAGATGCGAAAGAGGTTGTCGTAGTTGCGCAACAAGATCTTATCCTCCCAAATGAGCATATCTCGCATGATATGCTGTGAATTGAAGAGACGCTGTCTGGCGTTCATCCTGGCTGGTGGACCATTCTCGAGTTGCGATGCAACAGGACCTCCGGAGCTAGGGCCAGAGAGCGATGGAGTAGATGACTGTGAGTTGCCTGCTCGTCCTGGCCCTCCTTTTTGCGCCGGCAAAGGATCTGTCTGAACCAGCATAGGAACATCGTCCCAGACTGTCCTGTGTACCAATTCGTACTTCCATCGTCTCGTCGGACGTGTGGAACCCAAAACATTTTGCGCGCTACCGCCGTCCTTGTTATCATCACTACTACTACCACCACGATCGCCGTCGTCACCTATATCGCGAGCGCGTTCGTTCCCGCTGCCCGAGCCCGGCTGGCCCTTGGACCACTGAGAGGACGTACTCGCTGCGAAGAAACCGCTACATCTCGCCAAGGTGTCCTGGTGCAGAAGATATGTATTCGAGACAGCCTCGACTCCGTTCGCAGCGATCGCCCCACGAATCGTGATCTCGACGTCACCGGTATGAGCGAAGATGGGGAATTCATCCTTGGACACGCAGGAAGGAGAGTCCGCGGTGAATTGGCTGTAGCGTTCGGTACGGGACATCGAGAGCCGCGAAACGGCGGATGCCAGATGTGGTCGTTGCTCGTGGCGGCGAGTTGAGGCGGTGGCCGACGCGGAAGACGGCTGATGGGACCCCATGGATGATGGGCGGCAGGCTGCAGCAAACCGTCAAGCAGCACACTCCAGATTCCAGAATGACGGGACGCGACGCGACCAAGATGGGCCAAAGGGAAAGACGAACAGCAAGGCGATGCCGAGGCCCTATGCCGATGTAGCCGGTTGGAGATCACGTGCCGAACAGCGCGGACGCGTGAAATTAGCGAGACGCGTACTCCGTATGTACGGTGTAGGTTACGCAGGTGACAGGTTTGTTATTAGGTATGTACGGAGTATATACCATTGTCGTGACTCGTAATGCAGATTATGCAGTGCGAAATGGACCACATGTTTACGAAAAATGCAGTGACCCGACCGTGAACATCTCCAGATGTATGTGTGTACAGGTACTCTTTTCACAGGGCCCGCCGCCCGACTACGAAAACTTCCCGCCTTGCCTTCGGGGCGCTGCAGCGAGATTGGGCTTTTTAAGCCCTGTGCTATGTACATACATAAGCATAAGGTTACCTACTCTTTCCAATGTTCAGCCTTCCCCTTCGGCGCGGGAGCCTGGTCCTCGCTGCGCTCAAACTCTGGTTTACCAGCTCTCTCTGTCCAAATGTGATCTGCCACCTCGTTCCCATCGGCCTTGCCTGTGTAGATGTCCTCGATGCTTGCATCATTGTGGTTCTCATCATTTTCAATACCATGATTCGTGACCTTTTCGGTCATTTCATTGTGCATGGGCGGATTCATAACGTCTTGATTCGTATTGCGATGATCGAACTTAGCTAGTCGTTCCCGCGTTGGGCTTCGTCGTGATATCTTGCAGTTCGAAGGGGCCATCAAACATAATGCCCTTCAAGCTCTTGACGCAAGAAATCGCATCGTATGCAAGTTCCGGAGTAAAGTCCTTGGCCGAGATATCTATGACCGCCTTGTCGAGTTTGCATCCCTGAGACTTGGGCACCGAGATCGCATACGCCGTAGTCAATGGGAACTGTGTACGGGTGCAGGGCTTGCCCCTGTAGATGAAGTCTCGGCGACAGCGGTGGATGGGGATAATTTTCTTGAGATCCAGCCTCGCCTGCTCGTCGGCACTGAAATGTTCCGCAATATGCATGGCGAGGCTGGGCCTGGGGTCTCTCGTTAACTCCCCGACGGGCGGACCCGTGTAAGAGTCAAAGTGCACCATCAGCACAGTCGGGGGCACCTTGCGCAGATCGCTAGCAGCGATGCCAGCGACACTTTCTTTCGTCCAGGATAGATCAACGACGGTGCCAATCGCTCCGTACATAAGCCCCTTTTCTGAACAGAAATCCTCCGTCAACATAACCTTGGCTCCGAAGCACACGATGAGCTGCTTTTCAAGATTGCCAGCGTCGCGACTGGCAACATTGCCACCCGGGCCTGTCGAGGTACAGGCAACGATGAGGGCCGGTTTCATAAGATCCCACAGGTGCTTTGTGTTGTAGCTGTCGGCCTGCGCGATGGTGGGATAGATGCGCGGCGCATTTTTGAAGGTAGCCACGTCTGCTGGCGACAGCCGGGACTTGATTCTTGTGCAAAGAAGATCAAAATGTACTTGCGTCGGGTTGCCATCTCGTAGCGCAGCCAGAGCGTCTCGAAAGCCTTTTTCTGAGGGCGGTTGGCCGGTGGCAGTTCGAGGCATGTCGGCGTAATGAGATGCTAATTCCGGATAGTGTTGATGGCTATCGGTCGTTCGGTCGGGGGATGAGTGTGAGCGTTCTTGTGTTGTTGTGTTGTTGTGTTTTGCGTGATGTGGCCACGTTAGATGGGTAGGCAACCGCAAAAACTGAAGAAATCGTGTTGCCGAGTCACGCGCAGCTTCCGCGCAGCGGAGCGCGCACATTTCGTGTTTGCCTTAAGTTATTATGCCCCACAGCGATTTAACTTTGGACTACGGACTCACGGAGTACTCAGTACATACTACCTCACACAACATACAGTAGAAACTTCGTTATAATGATTGTATTACATACCTATGCAGTAGGTATGTATGTACACACACACGGAGGATGTGCCGATGTATCTTCCCTTCGAATACGCCAGCGATCCTTCTTATCTTCGTCAACGCGTTTTCCAACTACATATGTACATCTACGTGTACCACCGCCTCTTCGGCAGGCTCCTTGGCAGCTGGCTACATCGTCGAGAAGGCCCAGTCATTGTATGTCTGGCTCAAGTGCCGGGCCAACAATCGAGATCACGCGCTCCAGCCAAGGCGTTGACTAAAAGAGGTTTGGGCGGCGATGGAAGGCCTGAACGGCGGGGGAACTTCTTCCATCCGCATAAACAGCATCTCGAGCGGTCTCGTGCTTCATGTTGGCGAATCGTAGGCTTCTTCACCTGCAGCAATCACGGCGCGGACCTCGAAGCCATTCGGGCGGTAAGTTAACGAGCGCCATAAGATTCTTCGATTGACTGGAATGGACTGCAAGGGCATTGCCGATGTCTTCGTCTGAAGAGGCGAGGTCAAACCAAACCAAAACCCGAGACATGGTTACATGGCGTCCCCGGATGGGAAGAACCGGGGATCGATCCGAGACTAGACACACCAACCATGCTATGATTATGCTGTAACAAAGCTATTGAGTGTCTCGGCACCCCTGACACTGGGAGTCTAGCAACGCGAATTATGTAGACATTGTATTTTGTTTCGTGTATTACGCGTGCTCTCATTGCCTTTGAGGTTTGTTGGTCACATCGACTTCATTGGCTGCAGTGACGCCACCGATTCCATTTGGTCTGCTTTGGCGACGCCTTACTCCAATGACACTTTTGTCTTTGATCGTCTTCTCCCTGTATTGCATATGCCGCGTGAACCATTATTCTATAGTATCATGAACGAGCCGACTGCACGACAACATGGCATGATGGGTATCGCTTTACGCACTCATTCTTCGCATATATGTATCAGGGGCCATGGCGTTTTGGACCAGCTGTGGTCTATTTCAGTGAAACATCGCACGGATCACTAGTGCCAAAAGCATGTGAGGAAAAAGGGCCATTATCGTAAGGATTTACAAAGGAATATAGGGCTTCAGTGTCCAGGGAATATCTTCATCTTCTACCGTGATGCACGTAAAGTACACGGGCTTGTCCAAGCTTTCCCATGAGATGTTTGGGCTGTCCACGTTGAGCTCCAGGTTGTTGCGGAGGAGCGGGCGAACAACATCCCGAGCCAGGGCTTTGAGATCGGCCATGCGCTTTTCAAAGCGGACGAGGTTTTCGGGGGTGTAAAGCTGAGGGTTGAGTGCGAGGAATGCTTCGCATTCGTTGTGGTCGAGGAAGGCGGATGGGCTGTCGGAACCGATATCCCGATAGGCGCGGCAGGTGTGGAAGGTTGATGGTACGCGGGTATTATTGCCATCGCTGTGATGGTCATTGTCGTTTTCGGTTTCGCTATTGCAAGCCGGCCCTGATTGGGCCTTGGTATTTTCGGTAAGCCATTGTCGAAATAGACTGACGACAAGCCAGCCCAGGTAGTCGTTGGACGGAGTAACACGGTAACCCTGCTCTGTGGTCAGGCTGAGATGAAACAGCTGACCCTCCACGCGACTGACATTCTCCTGAAGCTCGTACACCTTGCGCTCGGCCATGTCGAGTACGAAGTCGGGTACTTCGAGGTCGGGTCTTTCCTGCAATATGTACCAAATGCCCACCTGGTGGATGAGAGCTTCTCTGAAAATGACTTTGCTGCGGGCCAGATAGCTGAATTCGAAAAAGCGTGAATTTTTGGCAACTGCCATCCATAAACTTGACTGAAACTGCAGTAAGTGGTATTCCACGTAGGGTCTTACGACGGCGAGGGCATCATATTGGTCTGCCAGCGTCAGGAGAGATTCGCACTGTCTATAGGCTTCGACGACATTGACGTTATTCAGCATAGGGCGACAGTTGTAAAAGATACGGAAGAGGTTGTCGTAGTTGCGCAACAGGATCTTGTCCCCCCAAAGGAGCCTACGGCGAAAATCAGGTTCCGCATCGAAGACACGCTGTGAGGCGTTCATCGTGGCTGGTGAACCAACCTCGGGTTGCGACGCAACAGGACCTCCGGAGCTAGGGCCAGAGAGCGATGGAGACGATGACTGTGAGTCGCCTGCTTGCCCTGGCACTCCTTTTTGCGCCGGTAACGAGTCTGTTTGAACCAGCATGGGAACATCTTGCCAGGCTGTTCCGTGATCCAATTCGTACTTCCATCGTCTCTTCGCACCTGTGGAACCAAAAGTGTTTTGCTTAATGCCGCGGCCGTCCTTGTCACCACCACCACGATCGTCGTCGCCACCAATACAACGAGCCCGTTCGTTCCCGCTGGCCGGATCCGGCTGGGCCTTGGACCACTGAGAGGATGTACTCGCTGCGAAGAAACCGCTGCATCTCGCCAAGGTGTGCTGGTGCAGGAGATATGTATTTGAGACAGCCCCGTCCGCAGCGATCGCCCCACGAATCGTAATCTCGACGTCGCCGGTATGAAAGAGGGGAAAATCATTCTGGGATACGTAGAAAGACGAATCCGCGGGGAACTGCCTGTAGCGTTCGGTACGGGACAGCGAGAGCCGCGAGGCCGCGAATGTCGGACGTGGGCGTTGCTCGCGGTGCCGAGACGCGGAGGACGGTTGATGGGATGCCATGGATAATGGGCGGCAGCAGGCCGTCAAGCAGCACCCACCAGACGGATGAGAAGCGACCGAGAAGGGCCAAGAGAAGCAGGAGTAACTGACCGATGGCGGTGCAAGCCGATGTCGAGGTCGCAGCAGTGAGCGATGTTTCGAGCGGCTGAGGCTGCCGGATCATCCCGGTCATGTCGTGAATAGTGGAGACGCGTAAAAACGCGTAACCCCCCGAGTTGCGCGCGACCGCAAGTGCATGGACACAAACGAAGAAGCAGAATACTCCGCGCAAGAGAAGAACGACGCGCGATGAAAAAAAAGACACATACGGCACATGACCTCGACACACCACCCACACAACCAAACCACGCGATGGAATGAGCTGTTCAACCCGCGTCTTGCATCATGGCCCGAAGCCCATCTCCTTGGCCGAGTTTCGGGATGCCGTCGAATCGCTGTGTCGCCCGCGCTTCCCAGCGGTCCGCTTCGCCCGCCCACGGGCAATCGGTTCGTTTCCCGAGACGATGAAACAGCTTGAGCTTCAGAGATCAGTGCTGACGGCGAAAATATTCTTCAGCAATTGCCGTGAGCGGCGGCGTCGATTCCATGGCCATGGCGTACCTCCTCTCTAACCTGCTCAACTACCACCGTGGCATCCGAATCGCAGAGAATCCTGTCCATAGCATCTATGCCATCATCATCGACCATCAGCTGCGCCAGGGAAGCTCCGTGGAAGCGTCCAGAGTTGCCCGGGAAGTCGCACAGATGAAGATCAAGCCCGTCGTCCAAGCTCTCAACTGGAAACAATTGGGGAAACAATCGGGTGTGCGTGGCTCGGTGGGGGATCCGGCCAATCTGCCCAACGTCGAGACTGTGGCCAGAACTCTGCGCTATCGAACGCTTGGTAAAGTCTGTCGCAATTTGCACGTCAGCAGCCTCTTCGTGGCACACCATCGAGATGATGACTACGAGACTGTTCTCATGCGTTACAAAAACGGCCATTCTTATCGCGGATGCCAGGGCATACCGGAGGCCAATGCGATCCCTGAATGCCACCACTTGCACGGTGTATACCAGAGCGGTCTTTTGGACGACCAGATGCGCGCTAGGCCCTTTCTCAGCCTGAAGCCGCCCAACAAGGCCATGAGGCATCTTCGACGGTTGATGAAGAGCGAATTGGAAGCCGAAGAACCACTGGACAAACACAGCTCCTGCCTCGGCAGCAACGATTATTTGAACTACTTCCCGTTGCCGAGCCTCCTGCCAGGAATCTCTCTGCGAGACGCGCGAGACGCTCATCAATCTCATGTGCCGTACCTGGCGCCGCTCGACTGTGAGGAGGGAGGCGTCATGATTTATCGGCCGTTGCTTCAATTTGACAAGGATAGACTCATTGCGACGTGCGAGGCCAATAACATCAAGTGGTTCGAAGACCATACCAATGCAGATGCAACGCTCACCCCCAGGAACGCGATTCGCCTCACAGACCAGGCCACGCTGCCGCCTGAGTGGCGGAAGGAAGCCATTCTTGACATGGCGAGAGACGTTAAGAGGCGGGTTCGACTCGAAGAAGCCGAGGCACGCCGCTGGTTGGTACGACAAGCTGTCATTCTTGACTTCGATCCCAACGCGGGGACGCTGCTCGTGGAGCTACCGCCCTTCCACGTCGCCAATCCACAACGGAGCAGGCCACGCCTCTTTGCTGAAGCCAGACGCGCAGCTCGCCGACCTCACCAGCGCGTCATTGCCGCCATTGCGGTCCGCAAGCTGATTGAATTCGTCACTCCGGACACAAATGTCCCTCCCGTGGCAGATCTGGGCAACGTCATTGACATGCTCTTCCCGGAACTAGCCGCGCGGAAAGGCCAGTCGCCGTCCAAGGCATTTACCATTGCTAACGTGGTCTTTTCTCCCACCGTTAGCCGTGAGCGTATAGGTGCCCGCTGGCACCTGTCCCGGGCGCCCTATCCATCTTCGAAGCCTCTGCCAGAGCGAAACCTGCAGACGCGTCACGGGCAACTTGTCAACTCGCCTCTATATGGCGGCTCAGAAGAGTCCGTCGGTTATCCCCCGCGCTGGGAGGCGTTCAGAGCTCCTGCGCTCTGGGACGGTAGGTTCTGGATCCGCCTAAGCACATGTGTGCCTGCGCGTCTTTTTCTTCTGCCGTTTCAGCCCCAGTATGCGAAGCGCTTTCGCGAAATGCTTCCTCCCAAACAGCGCGCACGGCTGGAACGAGTTCTCAGGCACTACGCTCCCGGCAAGGTTCGCTACACTTTGCCGGCTCTGTATAGCTGCGAAGGGTCCTATTATGATAGAAATGCGAAGCGCGTGTTGACGCTGCTTGCTTTGCCCAGCCTGGGAATTTTCACGCCTGGGATCCAGCGGTGGGTGATGTGCAAGGTACGCTACAGATATGTGGATTTGTCGCTGTTAGGGCACGGGAGGAGGAGGTTGTCGCGAACCGCATTGGAGTGTGCGAAACTGAGAACACGCTCCGTGAGGAAACGTAAACCACAACGACTGAGACGAATCCGAGAACAACAAATCCAGAAACAGAAACAAAAGCAGACAGCGAGTCTGTATGTTAGAGACGTCGAAACGACGATGCCACGCGAGCCGCTCCAGGATACATGTCTTGCGCTGTGATTGGCTGCGTTACTATTCTGCACGAATACTTTCACGGCTCGCCCGTCGAAACTCTCGCACACAACATCTGTCCAGTCCAGCCTACAGGCTTACCGCACCAGCACTCTAGCCTTGGCAATCACATTTCGCAACTCCATCCGCCCCCCCTTCTCATCCCCGTGCTTGGTCAAGCCCGGGAACACCACACACCAAATCTCTCTGCTAGCCAGCGCTTCCTCGTCCTCGTCCTCCCCACTCACGTCCTCCATGGTGTCCGGATCGAAGAGGGCCGGCTGATGGGGCGATACCTCGGGCATGCTCACCCTCAAGACTGCCTTTTGAGCGACAAGCAGCTGTGCTAGGTCTACGGCGTCCGTGACGAGACTGCGGAGAGAGGAGTCCCGCGTGCTGGGGTGCGATGAGTCCGACGCGGAGGGTGTGCTGCCAGGACCGTCTGTGGTGATGGCGTCGAGGATGCGCTTGGTGCGCAGGGTCACTTCTTCGATGTGTGTGTTTGTTTCGTCTTGTAGGTTTTGGATAGCGTCCCGGCGCAACAGGGCGAGGGTAGAGGCGCGCCAGTGGTTGATGGATTCCTCGGAGCGGACTACCTGGTGTTAGCAGCGAGCGAGCAATTCAGACTTCACCGTGTGTCACAAGATGGGTGTCTCGAAGGACAAGCCCTGATAGTGGAAGCAATGGTGTTGAGCGAGGAAGATGGAAAATACGAACCAAGCTGGGAGAGCGTCTCTTCCATCTGATGAAAACGCTGCACCTGTTCATCAGAGAGACCCGGAAAGTATGTGCCAAAGACCATTTCCACCAGGATCCTCGACACAATGGACTGCAGCAGGTGGACTTTTGCTCCTGGTGCGTGATGATGATGCTCATACGTAAGAGCTAGTCTCTTGAGTTCGGCGAGGGTTGTAGCATCTAGGCAGTCGAAATCGACTGGTGTGTGTGAGAAACGCAGACAGACAAACAGACAGACAGGCAGCAAAGGGGACAAGGAGAAGGAGAAACAGAGACAGACAGAAAGGAAGAAAACAAAACAAAAAACACATCGATAGCATCTTCACAATAGATAAAGCCACATCTCAACACACCTCACTCACCAAGTCCCCGCCTCCGAAAATACCTCACAACCCAACCCTGCACCCCCATTCCCAACCTCCCCATCCCCTCCCCAAACACCCCATCACTCACCTGCCCCTCCGTCCTCGTACTCATGCTCACAAACGTCTTCATATCCCGCACCTGCCCCCTCAACCGATCCATCTCCGCATCCCTCTCCACGGCTTCCCTCCGGAGCTGATTCCGATCCTGCTGTAGGGCCGTGATCTGTGTGGTCTGGGTGGCTGCTTCGGCGGTGAGGACGCGAAGCTGTGTATCTGTGTGGAGGAACTGTTGGTGGAGGGTGCGGTGCTTGGTTTGCCAGAAGGAGGCTGTTTGGGAGGTTGTTTGGGTGAGATGTGTGAGAGTTTGCTTTAGGAGGGATAGTTCTTGGTGTAGAGACGTGATGTGTTTGTCTTTGGTGGTGGTTTCTGTGTTGGGGGCTGTATAGGTGTTGTGTTGTTCGTTGGCGGTGTCTGGTGAGGCGGTGGTGTTGCTGTTACTGTTGCTGTTGTTGCGAACACTTACGAGATGGTTCAGGGGGGAGGCATGGACGGGGTCTGTACGCAGAGCATGGCTGGGGTCTGTCTCGAGATCCATGGCTGTGGTGTATCTGCTGTAGATGTCTTTTGTAAGGGCCAATTTCCGTGGCTGCTGTGTTGAAGATGTAAGTGGCATTCGGTCCTCGCGCGCTTGTCCATGTACTATGTAGCGCTGAGCGTGGTGGTTTTCACCAAACTGCCCTCTCAAGATCAATGAATTCGAAGGAGTAGATTCATGAGCATATCATGAGCAAACGAGAATAAGAACCGGACACAATTTGAAGTAAGGAGCAGAAACGGTAGAGGAGACAAAAAGCTGAGTCTAATTCTCGGTAGGTGTCCATGAGAGATAAGTGACTCGTCACAGTCAGCATAGTTGGCACGATCAACTTAGTCAAACCAAATCAGAGCTAATCATGACGGAACGCGGAAACGCACAACAAACAAACAACTAACGGCAGATGGACAACACACAGGCGTTTCAAACGTTTCTTGCCCTCAGAAACTCGTCGCCAGGATGCGATGCGGTGCGGTGCGGGTCAGTGTGTTGCCCAGCGCCCGGCGTCGGGCGACAAGATGGGAAAGTCGTGAGGTTTGCTTCTGGCAATGGGAATCGGGGACACAAACGGCACTATTGGGGGCGGAAGTTGGAACATCAGAGGATATTTTGACTGCGGGGTCTGGCTGCTGGCTGCCTCATCCCTAGGTAGATATGGCTCTGACTCTAGGTAGGCATGGCTGACGTTTCGTGACAGGCAGCAGGCTGTTGTTGCACATCTGTTGAAGGACAGTTTACAGATGACCTCGGCGGCTTGAACCCGTGCGCGGCATATACAGCATTCCTCTTTCAGCTATATCTACCAGAAAACAATACGAAGGAAACCCTCCCAAAAAAAAAGCTCTAGTTATACTCCGTGGAGACAATAGATCACCACCCGTAAGACTACAATCCATAGTCAGACTAGAATAATGCAAAAATTCCCATTCCATTCAACGACGCCGTAAACCATGAACCATGAACCATGAGCCATGAGCTACTGTGTATAAACCTGCGGCCACACAAGACCAGTCGATCCGGAAGCACCCAAAAAAAAAAACCGGTGTCCCATGCAAATCATCTATCGTATTGTATCCTCGTCGCGCACTCATCGCTAGCAATGCAGGCTTCTGCCCCAAAGTCACGTAAACTTTCCGTCGAATCTTCCGTCTCCGTGTCATGGGAGTGCTCGAAGCTAGCCCCTAGGCATCTCCCTCGGCCGGAGCAGTCGTGGTGGCCGCCGCTGGCGCTGCCGTCCCCTTGCTCTTGTAGTAATCGTTCAGCTTTGTCTCGACGTCCTTGTAGTCTACCTTGACGACTTCGAAGGCCTCTATGATGCGTTGCAGGCATAGATCAGAGTCTGGCTCTTCGGAGCCGTCTAGGTTTTCGTTCTTGCCGTAGCGCTGGATCTTCTCGCACCCGTCGCGCACCTTAATCAGGCCGAGGGTGGCGGATGAACCTTTGAGAAAGTGGCCCAGCTCCGACAGTTGGTCCAGGTCCTTCTCCTCTCTAGATTTCGTGCATCGTTCGGGTCAGTACCAGTGCTTTGCGACGGAGGTTTCTTGTTGGAATTCGGTCATGGGGAAGTTGGGCCCACTACGTGCAGCTGTCCCCACCAATCATGGCACGTCCCAGGCCCAGATATTACGTACATGGCTGTGTCCATTTTTATAAACGTCTCCTCCGCTTGTGTGAAAAATCCACATACGATGGAATGGCTGAATTCATGATCATCAGGGTCATCCATCTCTAGGATCTGGTCGAAGGTATTCGTGTCGATGGCGTCGCCGAAGACGGACGCGGGAGCCTTCTCCTCCTTCAGAGCCACGAGGTCAGCAGAGTGCGACCGCCGAATGAGCCTATGCACGGAGTCGTGGGGCCAAGAATAGTCAAGAAAGCTTGCAGAGAGGTGAAATCGGAGAGAGTAAAGCAAAAAAAAATGCACGGGGAGAGCAAGAGGCGACTTACAGCTGCAATCTCCTCTGTCGCCATGACGTCGATTCAAGGCGTTGGATATGCAGGTGAGGGGTAATAAGTATGTACTGCGGTTGGGATAATGACTCGACTCGAGAAGACTGAGATGCCACTCAGTAGCGCAGATCCCGGCCGAACAAAGCACCCAAGCCAAAAAAAAAGGCTTCGATCGGAAATTTTCCAGAAACGGAGCCCCAAAATGAGAAGGTAAATTGGAAAGATGACGGGATTTCGAGACGTCGTCAAAGCGGTGCAATTGATGATACGACGGGGTCCGGGAATGCGAGACCGGGAATTAGGCGCTCTGCGCAACGTCTAATGTCTCGTAGCGGTTTCGGCTTGCGGTGATACCGTCGGTCGAAAGGAGAGTCGTCGTTATCTTGATCCCAAGATGCTCAACGCACTGGGCAGAATGAGACTTCTCTTTATCACTTATCTTCTACACCGGGTTGTCCAACAAGGCCAAGAAAGCAAAGCACCAGGCAGAAATCCCCCAGGTCGCGGGTGGTGAGGGGTCCGAGATGCGAGAGGAGCGTCAAGTCAGGATGGTGGACAACGGCGGACGAGGTTGGGCCAGCCAAGCACCGCAAGAGCAGGTAGGTAGATAAGGCGCGATTCGGCTTGATGTGTAAAGAAGATGAGATTCTGGAAGTCTGGAACTGTGAAATTCTGCGAGGAGGATCCTCTTTCCGTGTGGCCCGTTCGGCCGTTTGGGTCCCCGAAGCGCGTGTTCAATGTTGTGTCAACTTCCAGTGTGTGTGCGAGCGCCGGCGGACGGTGCGTGGGTGTGGATGCGTCGGTGGAGCGCTTGCAGACTGCAGAACTGCACCAGACGTCAGCGCCGCAGCGGACACCCGTAGCCTTAAAGCACTTGAATCCCCCTGTCGTGCTCTTCCTCCTCTTCTAGGGCCGCGTCGTGGATTGGCCGACGGGCCGCATGTGGGGCAGGAAGACGAGGGGAAGAGAAGAGGGGTTCAACGCCGAACGGTCGTCGACTCGTCGGTAACAGTCAACCAGCGAAGTGATCGCGGGCCTGCGCAGGGCCACGATCAAGGGTGGTCTGCATGACACGGCAGGCCCAGCCTCTGAATCGTGCCGCCGTCCCGGCAAGGCGTATCATCACGTACGGAGTATGTATGTATGTATGTATGTATGTATGTATATATATGTACCTCCATTCACGACGAGAAGCTGCTTTGGAGTTTGGACAAGGTTGACCATCTTGCGCGGGTCTAGTTGGCGCTGGGAAAGCGGTGGGCGGTCATCAGCGTGCTAACTTCTAAGGTGCTTGCTAGTGGTGATCAGTTTGTCAATCACTTGTTGATTAGTGGTGCTCCGTGGTATTCCGTGATGCTCCGTAGGGATCCTGGTGCTCGCTTATTAGCGGTGATCAGTGGTCACTGGTCACTCAATGCTGATCAGTTGCAACTTGCCACTTACGGTTCTCACCGAGTTACCCTCCCGTGCCGACAGCGCATTGTGTACCGAGTCTACCGACCCGCTACATTAAGATGCGTTGGAACCAGCATCTCGTCATCTCGTCGTCTCATCATCGCGTCAATCACGAAAAGCACGCAGGTACCCAGTCACTGCAAGTTGATATGGTGGATCCGTTCATCGACGCAGCCCAAAAAGGAAGTTACATGTGAAAGGGAATCACTACCCAGAGGGATTCGAGAGAGAGCTGCGCTATTCTCACTGACACATGGTTCCAGCCTCGCCCGCTGCATAGTACGGCCTGGCTGGCTGAGACTTGGGGACTCACTGATTCGAGAGGATGAGAGTCGTACGCAGCCGCCAACTTGCCATGCGTTTCATGCAGACGTGAGGAAAGAGGACAAAGTGCGAGCGAGTGAGGGTCGCAGTGCAACGCTGAAAGGGCAGTTTTCAGCACACCTGTCAGGCTGTCACCAAGAAAGGCCAATGCGAAAAGCTGTAGCCTGTGTGGGTGAGAAAGGTATGCAACTACAATGACATGAACAGGGACTTCCGTGGACCGTGGCCCGTGGGTACCTAGTACATAAGAAGTTGGAACAACACTCACGTTGGTCATGGACAAGCAAGTCCTACATGTAGTAAAATGGGAAGTCCGAGGGGACTATAGTAGTAAAGCTGAAGGGTCCCGGTGCCGAGGATTCACGTGAGCGCACTGACAGTACATACCTCATACGTGGCGCCAAAGAGACGTACATACCTCCTATCTAGGTACCTACCTCCTATGTACATACCTACCCTTCCCTCCTTGCCTTCGGCGACCCTCTGGGGCCCTCCGGGAGCCCTCCGGGGGCGCTGCCGCGGGCTGTCCTCGCTGCGCTCGCATCGTCACAAAATCTATTACTCTCAATCACAGATCTCTCCTAAGGACAATGGACTTCGCTCCGTTTACCAGCTCAATCAATTTCAATTACACTAAATATACAGAACACATGAAACACGCGTCTCTCGCACCAATCGTTACAGACGTTACAGAACTGCAGTGTACTATGCCACGAGTCGTCTAAGTTGCCAAACCTCATCTGCATCCGCCGGCAAATGATGAGCCTGGCGCAATATGATATCAATCGCACAGGGGGGGCTAAATAGACTGCAACTGCCGGGGTAAGAAGACATGTAACCGCCACCTAGATGGTACATTTACCGATTACCTCTTTTACACACGTCCCATTGCAAATTCCATTGGCTAACACCTAACTCTAACCTTAACACCTAATCCTAACCTTAACCCTAACACCCTAACTACCTACCTAGCTTTCCCCCCTCCTTGCCTTCGGCGACCCTCCGGGGCCCTCAGAGCCCTCCGAGGCGCTGCCGCAGGCTGTCCTCGCTGCGCTCGCATCGTCACAAAATCTATTACTCTCAATCACAGATCTCTCCTAAGGACAATGGACTTCGCTCCGTCCACCAGCTCAATCAATTTGTGGCTGGGCGGAGGTTGGTGCGAAGACGTCGTCAAGATCAGGGCCGCCACTTTGCTGAAGCATTGGCGAAGCTGGCATACGATGATCCCTCGCATGAATTTCACTCGTCGTTGGGGTAAGTGACGAAGGCTGTGCATGAGAAGCTCTCCTGACAGACCGATGGTGGCGCTGTATCCGTTCACGCTCGTTTCTCGCTGCTGCCTGAGACGAAGACTCGCCTGGACGTGCTCCGGAGCGGTGGTACTGCAGATGACCGTCGTCGCAGGTGAGGAAAGCACTCTTGATGGCCGGTCTTGTCGCTGTGCGTGGCCTGGGCCTGACGGCGACAGACTCTGCGTGAGGAGGTCCGGCCGAGTGTCTCGACGGCGTACGTTCTGCTTGAGGCGATTGTACGTCGGCGATGGGGCGTTTCGACGCCGCATCTGAGAATGCATTCGCGGTCATTGTTGATGGCTATTCGAACTGATGGGTTAGTTATTCGGTAAGATGACCCAGGAAGAACTCAAGTGACTGCTGTCCAGTCGTTACGGCAGGTGTCACATTGGGAAGTATATTGGGCATTGCTTGACGTAGAACGGCGTCGGCTGACAAAGTCATCGAGTGGTTTCGCAACAGTGCACTTATTAGTGCATGCCTTCGTGTGCACGTCAGAAGGAAATGGGAAGACGGCAAAGTGTTCGGTTTAATCGAGTGAAAGGTTTATTATGATGGAGACAGCGATGTTGCATTGTTGAATTGAAAAAGGGGCGATGGGACGCGTTGCATTGTTGAGAGTTGGGACGCGTCGACGTTTGTTGTTTTTTATCCTTTTTATTCTTTTTTTTCTACTCTACTCCGTATGACAGCTGGTTGACAGCTGGGAGCACGCGTCGACGGGTTTCATGTGACGCAACACACTAACACCCCGGAAGGATTAGGGGTCGGTACCCCGAGCGGGTAAACTTTCCTCCGGGACCCTTCAAACCGCCGATCATTACCGCATCCCAGCTCAGACCGCCGATCATTGCCGCATCTCAGCTCAGACCGCCGATCATTGCCGCATCCCAGCTCAGACCGCCGATCATTGCCGCATCCCAGCTCAACTTGAGAGCGTATCCACACTTCTCGCAGTTTTCCTCCTCTGCCGCCAGCCCCCCCTCAGGAAAAGCCTACCCTGAAGCTGGCATAATTGTAAAGCTTCGCTTTCCTTCCTCATCTTTCAGTAATCGTCGCAAATTAGTTCAGCTTTACTAATAAATGCAGATGCAATTCGGCATCCGAACGAACGGACTCGCTCTCCTGAGTCCTACAGTAACCCAGGCCCTGTCCCTGCCCTTGGCCGATTCAGAAGTTCACAAAATCCGCACACCAAGTTGCTCTTCTTCACCAGGTCTCGTGTTTGCTCCTCTGATCGGCAAACCCGCGTCCAACAGGACCCTCGTCAAGCGGGCCAGCGTACCTTCTAGTTGTCCCGATGAACCCGCTCCATGCCCCATTACATCATTGTGCGGGAGCACCTATCGTGAGAGTCGAAAAAGAACGCAAACCCTTCTGATTTCCCGTCGCGTCGCGTCGATTTCACGTCAGAGAATATGACGTACTGACCAACCAGCGCCTATGTACATACTACATGTAAAATTGGGTGATGTCCCCCAGAACCAGTAGCTTCAGAGAGTCCCAGCACCCGACACGGGGGACCTTGAAGGGCGAAGACTCATGCTCATCACTGCAGGACATGATGCGACGGTCATCGCAAAAAAATAATTGTACTGGGATCGAAAGCTGTTGCCTTGGCGAAAAGGGGTTCTCATTTCTTTTCTTTTCTCCATGGCTTTGAAAAGTGCGTCGCATTGTGTCTTGGCAATACCCATACGGTATGTACAAGACCAGGCTGGAACCAGCTGAATCTATGCTCAAAAAGACCTGGAGACTCCTGAGATTGGTGCATTGGATGCCATGCATTTTTTTCTGAAGCACAAATCACGTCACATACATGATACATATTGTCGAGATAACATGGAGCTTCCCTCCCTTTGGGTTTCCACTTAAAGATAAATGAAGATCCGTGTCACGTAGTTGTAGTATCGTGTGCTATGAGGCATCTTCTTCTCTTTTCCCAGAATGATGACATGTTCCGTATTACGTATTCGTAGTATCTTGCGCCATGTATCATAAGTCCATAACCAAACAAAATTCACCTACTAAGTTGGTAACCAGAAGGGGGGTCTGCTCGGACAACAATCTGCTCTGCCAGCGCTTGGCATGCCTGCACTCTTAACCAACCAAACCCTATTAATATACTCCCTCCATGCGATGCGTTGCTATTCACGCACAAATCGCACCCCTCAAAACATGACCTTGGAGGCGACGCTCAAAAGCCAAGCCGCATCTTTCCAACCCCCTTCGTCCGAAGCAGGCGGCGGTACTCGTTCCACAGGCTCGTGCAACACATGTTCAAAATGCCGGTGTGAATCAACCCCACGACCTGTGAGAGCTAACTCGTCCTCTTCCATGCCGTCCTCCTGACCAGCACCGTCGTCATCGTCATCGTCGTCTTCCGACTCGTCTTCGTTCTCCTCCACCTTGAACAAAGACCACCCAATGACATTACTGATCCAGGAGCCCTTGCCGGCGGTGCCACGCCGTACCAGTCTCCGCACAGTAGCCTCGTCATATTGCGTCGTATCAGCTTCCAGCTCCTCAAGTCTCTCATCCAAATTGACAAAGTCTGGGCCCACAGCACCAACGTCGTCATGGCTCGGGAAGTATGAATCTCCGCCGTATACGCCAGAGTATTCCATAGGCGTGCCTAGATAGCTGCGACTGTCGGCCGTGCTGTGCTTTCGGCTATGCAGCCTGCTCCCATTCGGAGGGCTAGCATCATCGTCGGCCATGACAGAGCTACCCCTTCGACTGGCGCGATGACTAGCCACGTGCCGCTCCCGGGCGAGTTCCCGCTCGAACGCTTCTTCTTCGAGATCCCGCACGCCAGCGAGACTAGTCGAGCTCTGTCGGGAAAGGAGCCAAGCCTGGCCCTTGTACTCTCGAGCTTCTGACGTGAGGAGGGCGCCGGCTCTCAACAGCCAGTCACTATCGTTGTGTTCGTTGCCATTCCCAAAAGCTTCGCGTCGTCGCGGTGTCGAGATACCGGATTTTGACTTCTTGGCGTGACTGTGCCCGGTCCCGGTGGCGCTGAGGACCGTGGAGGATTGGCTCTTGTAGAGAGGTCCGCCAGGGATTGACGACGTGCGATGCTGAGATCGGGAGCGAGGTGTTGCGGATCCTCGTGAGAGCAGTCGCGGTGTGGCTGGTGCGGACTTTCCCTGCAGGTATGTGATGTGGGAATGGGAGACCATCGCGGCCGGGTCAGGGAGGACATCGCTGTCGTCGATGGGGAGCTTGACGGTCAATGGCGCGAGGGAGAGGTGGTTGAGGTTGGTTGTTGAGCGGTTTTTGCGCCGCTCGCGATCTGAGTGTCGATTGTAGGCAACGTCCATGATGTGAAATATGATGTAATATGATGGGTGCGAGGCACGATGTATTCGCTGCGTGTGCGATGCACAATCAATGTATGAGAGAATATACGGCACAGTGGAGGCTTCGGTATCGGCTCAAGGAGGGAAAGAACCGTATACAGACTTGCAATGGATTCTGAAAGGTGAAGACACTGAAGAATGAGCAGCGTCGGTTGAGTAACTGGATTGAACGTCGAGTGCGGCATGCGAGAGGGGAGAGAGGAAGCGGAGGTCAGAGTCGATCGATTGCAGCAAGCCACCACCACCGTCCACGGGATGAATGATTGGCTGCTGGCTGTTCACCGGCACACGAGGTGGCGGATGCAGAAAACAAGCAAGAATTGGATGCCACTGATGCAATTGGACTAGCGGTCATACAGCAGGAAGCAATTTTCAAGACAGTAAAAGAGAAGAAGTTAACCAGAAGAAGAAGAAGAAGAAGAAGCAGACGACTGGCGACAGAATGGAGCTTTTCATCATTTCTCAACCCGCCGAGTTCAGCTGAGGCGCGGCACGCGCGGGACGGCATCTACATTCTACAGTCTACTCCTCACTTGACCTGTTTGGACAACTTTGGAGATGCAATCAAGACGCAATGGGGCACGTCGAGCGCGCTACAATGTGTGTAGACCGGCGAATAGAGCTCCCAACACACCTCTGCCATGCGACTCAGCGCATGTGTCGCGTGCCACAGGCTCATGGCCCGGTCTTCTCTGTCGAGGGATTGGCCATGGAGGAAGGTTGATGAGCCGCTTGGCTACAACAAGCCCAAACCAGGACCGACTCCAACCGACAAGTCGTGTGATGATTGCGTGATGTGTCGTCAAGGTCATACCACGGCAAAAGCATGCCATGGATGATGGACCGTCTCCTGCCCTCTCTGGCCAGACGACGAGTTGCTCTCAGGCGCCAGCGAGCTCGAATGGCGACACTATGGCTTTTTTACTGCGTACGTAAGGACCGCATTGAGAAAGACGTTTGGCATTGGTAACTCAGTGGTGCTCAGGAGTCAGGCGTGATGAGGCTGATCATCTCTCACGCACATGGATATTGGAAAATCGTGAGCAGATCCGACCAAAAAAGACACGCCCCAGTGCCTGCGCGGCAGAAGTCTAGGACAACGCAGAAGGCTGGGAGTCTGAGAGTCTGGGAGTCGGGACACTCTGATGCTCCGACATAGGTGTGAACCTCCATTTCGGTGCAACCGCTTCTAAACTGTCGTAATGAACTTGATCGCAGAGAGGAGATGCTCATGATCGTACTGCTCTATCATGAACTTGTGTACATTCATTTATTTCATGGTGCTTAGAATAGGAATCGGTATGGATGTGTTGGTGATGCACAGTGGAGAGGAGGCAGGCCGCAGCTCGCCCCGGCTAGCCTTTACCGTTTTTTTGCGTAAGAAAACGGCTTCTCCATTAGCAATCCAAGTTCGTGATTCTGTTGATAGAAAAACTGTACAGTCGGTCGCTCAGGGTTTGGTTATGTTGAACGGGTGATGTTGATGCGGTTAGGTATGTTCCTAGGGTATGTACCTACAGTAACCTACTACCTACAGCTCCGGGAAACCCAACCATGCACATTAGAAAAATTTTGGTCCTAGGTATGTACCTCCTAACTGTTGCACAAACCCACTCCGGTCAGTCGGGGGCCGGGGCATCCACTTGGCTCATAGAACTGAACGTCCATGCGACGACATCTGGTGCCTTTTATTTTGACATTGCTTCGGCTTCAGGGCGCATCGAGTTCTCGCCACCCACTTTTGTCCGCTTGGCCATGTGCATTAGGTTGATGCGCTGATCTCGGCCGCCTCTCACCCATCGGCTATCTCTTCCCATCATGCGCAATCTTCGAAACGTCCGCCTCGCGCGGTGGAGCCATGCTGATATCACAGCGGCTTGTTGGAACCCTGTGACGGACGACATCATTTGCACCATTGGCCCAACAGCCGAGAGTTCGCGCATTCAGCTGGTCTCGTATGCTGAAAGCGACGCATCGTAAGTGGAAGAAACGTTCAGGATAAGCCAAGCCTTGCTCTTTGGCTCCAAAGAGCTGTGCGACTAACGGCGTGCTGCAGAGCATCATGCACAGAAATAGCCGCGTGGGATGCGCCTAGCCCTATCCCAGAGTTACCCTTTGATAGGGTAGTCAGTCTTCAGTATCTCAATGGCTCTGGAACGATATGTATTGTTCTCGAGGGAGGAGACATCATTACAGTCCAGGGCCCTGATTCTTCTGAGCCTGGCCAAGTTGAAATCGTGGGCTCCATAGATGCAGGCATCGCAGCTGCGAGGTGGTCACCTGATGAGGATCTCCTCGTCGTCGCAACAAATGCAGGCACCGCTATCTTCATGAGCGCCACCTTTGACCTCGTGGCTGAAGTGACCATGACAGCCGAGGATCTCAAGGCCTCCAAGCACGTATCTGTGGGATGGGGTAAGAAGGAGACGCAGTTCCAGGGCCGTGGTGCGAAAGCGCTTCGCGACCCGACCATCCCAGAACGAGTGGACGAGGGTTTACCTGGTGCGTTCGAGGATGGCTCGACTACCATCAGCTGGAGAGGCGATGGCGGCTACGTGGCCATTAACTCGGTGCAGGACGACAGCAGACGAGTTATCCGTGTTTATTCCCGCCAAGGAGAGCTGGACAGTGCTAGCGAGCCAGTTGACGGCCTTGAAGGGCCCTTGAGTTGGAGACCGTCTGGAAATTTGATGGCAGGTATCCAGCGACTGTCTGATCGGATCGACGTTGTCTTCTTTGAGAGAAATGGTCTTCGGCATGGACAATATACTTTGCGCTCCCCGGGAAAGAACCTCGTGGACAATGCCGATATTCGCCTCGAATGGAACGCTGACTCGACTGTCTTGGCTGTGACTCTTGGAGACTTGGTACAACTCTGGACCATGGGAAACTACCACTGGTACCTGAAACGAGAAATATCTGTTGTCCCGGGTCTTTCTCATCTATCTTGGCATCCCGAGAAGGCTCTTCGATTCGCCGCCGTCTCGACATCCGAAATCATGTCTGTTGAGGAAGTCTTCCACACTGCTAGAGGATCATGTCTCCCGCCTCACGATAATGGCGCCGTGGCAGTCATTGATGGCGAGAACGTCAAGCTCACAGCGTTCAGAACGGCCAACGTGCCGCCGCCCATGTCTCTATTCGACATTACCACCGAGTCACCCGTCGCGGATGTTGCTTTCGGTCGCCAGAATACCTCTTTCGCGGCTTTGCACCAAAAAGCCATCGACATATATCAATGGCCCATGAAAAACGGCCGCTCCATCAAGCCCACACTCAAAGTAAGCGTGTCCTTCATGTCGTCTAACCTCTCCGACTGTGGCAGATTGGTCCCGCTGCGAATCTGGAGTGGCTCAGACGGCATCTTTTGCTGCATCTGCTCCCAGGAGGGCCAAGGTCTTGGCTTGCGGCAGTTTGTCATCGACGCAGATGCCGGGGTCATACGAGAAGTGCCTGATCGCGACGGCAAGGTGCGCGT
This sequence comes from Claviceps purpurea, assembly GCA_029405325.1. Lineage (NCBI taxonomy): Eukaryota > Fungi > Ascomycota > Sordariomycetes > Hypocreales > Clavicipitaceae > Claviceps > Claviceps purpurea. Next base: position 2,195,652 of record CM055782.1, on the reverse strand, counting down.
TTCAAATTCAACATATGAGGACGCAAAGATGATGGAGGCGTATGGACAAGACGTACAGGGTCGCCTTTGCAAGTATACGCCAGTAGAGGTACCAGTTTCAGGGAACCCGGAGTCTTCTGAGAAGCAGGTCATCATAGAAGAGACTGGTCTCAAATTTCCCACCCATCTGCCGTGGTTTGAAATGAGCAAAGTACACGATGGCAGCTTGGTTGCTTTTGGGCAGTCTAGAAACGGCCACTTGTATGCCAACTCAAGGCTTTTGGCTAAGAACTGTACATCCTTTGTCGTCACGCCTAGTCATCTCATCTTCACCACCAGCAACCATTTCGTGAAATATGTGCACTTGGCAGCCACAGCACAAGGTTCGTTCTATCAAGCCCTCACTTACACGGCATTCGCTGCAAGAGAGGAACTTGACGCAACAGGAAAAAACTAATACTTTATGCCTCTAGAGCTTCAAGTTCCCGAGGACGACCCAGAGAATGACGAGCGATGCCGTAGCGTTGAGCGCGGATCCCGTCTGGTTGTTGCCATTCCCACCAACATGAGCATTGTTCTCCAAATGCCTCGAGGCAACGTCGAAACGATCTTTCCTCGCGCCATGGTCGTGGCCGGCATTCGAAGCCTCATTGAGGACAAGAATTACGCCCGTGCCTTTTCTTGCTGCCGCACGCAAAGGGTCGACATGAACATATTGTACGACCACCAGCCAACTCAGTTCCTGGCCAACGTCGGTCTATTTCTGGACCAGTTGAATGATGTGTCATACATTGACCTTTTCCTGTCGTCTCTTCGGGAGGAAGACGTCACAGAAACCATGTACAAAGATACCAAGCGTCCACGGGCTCAACTCGATGGCGAAGAACACTCCCATAACTCACCGTCTCCCGCCATCAACAGTACTCATTCTGCGTCGTCTCCTCCTCCAACATGCGCCACCTCTTTAATACCCAAAGTCAACACGATCTGTGACGCCATCCTCAAAGCACTCCAGACTCGGAAAGCCACTCATCTGCAAAACACGATCACCGCACACGTCTGCAAGTCTCCCCCTGCACTGGACGATGGCCTCACCCTTGTGGCCGGACTCATGCAAGAGAATGACGAAAAGGTGGCCGAAAAGGCTATCGAGCACATATGCTTCCTCGTCGACGTAAACCGGCTCTACGAGCACGCCCTGGGCCTGTACAATCTCGAGCTTGCTCTCCTGGTAGCTCAACAATCCCAACGTGACCCGCGAGAGTACCTTCCCTTCATTCAGGACCTCCACGCACACCCCGACTTACGCCGCCAGTTTGTAATTGACGATCATCTGGGACGTCGATCCAAAGCTCTCACCTACCTACATGCCCTCGACGCCTTTGACGAGCTATGCAGCTACACGACGAAACATGCGCTATACCAGGATGCTCTCCGCATCTACCGCTACGACCAGGCCCGTCTCGGCGCCATCACCGCCCTCTACGCCGAATATCTCGAGTCACGGTCCTCATACCGCGAGGCCGGGCTTGCGTTCGAATCCCTTCAAAATTACGCCAAGGCCACGTCGTGTTACCGCGCGGCCGGCGCCGCCTGCTGGCAAGAGTGCCTCTACACGGCGCAGCAACAGAAATCTCCGTCGCTCTCCGCATCCGCCATGGCCGACCTAGCGACAAGCCTCGCAGATGCTCTCTGGGAATCAAAGGACTACTCCGCCGCCGCAACTATCCATCTGGAGCACCTATCATCTCTTGAAACAGCAATAAAGTGCCTCTGCAAGGGCTATCTCTTCGCCGAGGCCATCCGCCTCGTCGTCCGCCACGCGCGACCCGAACTACTCGAATCCGCCGTAGACGTAGGGCTCGCCGAAGCCCTCGGCAGCACCACCGAGTTCCTCGCCGACTGCAAAGCCCAACTACTCGCCCAAACGCCCCGCATCGCTGAACTGCGCCGCAAAGCCATCGAAGACCCCCTCTCCTTCTACGAGGGCGAACGGCCCGGCGGTGTCGACATTCCCGACGATGTCTCCATCGCCGCCAGCTCACGCATCTCCACCTCAGCAAGTCTCTTCACCCGCTATACCGGCAAGGCAGGCAGTGTCGGTACTCTCGGCACGGGGGTATCCCGTGCGACGAGCAAAAACCGCCGCCGGGAGGAGAAGAAGCGCGCGCGGGGCCGCAAGGGTACCGTCTACGAGGAGGAGTATCTCGTTAATAGCGTGAGGCGCCTCATTGAGCGCGTGGCGGCTACGAAACCTGAGGTGGAGAGGCTCATCTTTGCTCTTGTTAGGAGAGCTATGCCGGAGAGAGCCCGTGCGGCGGAGTCGCTGATGAATGATGTCGTGGAGGCCTGCAAGGGGGCCATTGCGGAGGTTTTCCATCATAATATGTCCGCGGTTGGGGCGGACCAGGAGACGCTGGGTCAGGGTATGGCTGGGGGTGGGAATGCGGACGGGATGGATGCGTCTACGCCGGCGTGGAAGCCTACGGGGGCGGATGCGGTTTTGCAGGACTACCTCGTTGAGAGGACGAAGCCCCAAGATGCACCTTTGATTAGTAGTCTTGAGAAGCTTGCTCTTTTGGGTTGATGATATTTTGTTCTCTCGGAAAGGGGGGTTTGTAGTCGAAGGCGTTGTTTCTAGGTACTTTTCGCATTGGAGTGAATATGAAGACAAAGTCGCTTGTGAAATCCGCCAAAGTGAGAAAACAAGGACAACAAAATGTGTGAAGTTGACTGTAAATATATGGACTGAAAGTGCTTAAATTATACCTACACGACGCACGACATCCATATTCACTCCAAACAAGCATATTCCACCGCATCACATCATATCCACCGCGTTGACAACAAGGAAAACAAAGAAAGATTCGCCCCCCGCTATGTAAAAAAAGACGATGGTCCTCCAGGTACGCACAAGTCCAACGTAGAAGACGTTAACTCCCAAACAAAACGCGCGAGCAAACAAAAATGGACAAATCAGAACAGCGCCGGTCGCCCGACTCACTGAGCACACACGCATCCCCTCTCCTTGTCCCAGTCAAGGCAAAGGGAACAACGTCTTAGGCCTTCTTCTCGTCGCCATCGCCAGCCCCTGTAGAGGCCCCTTCTTGAGCTGGGGGATCTGCATCGTGAAAGACCTCGCCCTCGCCTTCCGCCTCAGCTTCCACTTCAGCCTCGGCCTCCGGCTTAGCCTCACCCTCAGCTTCATTCTCACCTTCTTCTTCTCCTTCTCCTTCACCTGCTCCATCTCCTTCACCATCACCTTCAGCCTCGGCCTCAGCCTCACCCTCGTCCTCACCTTCTTCCTCAGCCTCAGGAGCATCCTCTACCCCTTCCTCCTCTTGCTCCGCATCCTCCTCATCCTGCGCCCCATCCTCACCAACAGGTTCTTCAGGAATCATACCGTTCTGGCGCTCCCATACCTCCCGACGAATTCTGTCATCCTTGGCCTTCCTAGCCCGTTCGACCTCCTCAAATCCTCCCGACTTCTTCAGTTTCCCATCTTGCACAAAGCTGGAAATCTCTCTCAACATCTCATTGCCCTGTCGACCCTGTAGTTCCTTTTGCCGCAGTTTTTCCGCCCGCTCAATGGCTTCGAGTCGGTTCTCGTGATTCGGCTGCAGGGCGCGCACTTCGCCCAGCAAATCCTCCTTGGCGGCGCTCTGGTTAAGACTATTGCCTAGACTGGAAAGACCACGCGAGAATTGTCGCGCTGTGCTTGCACTGGCGCCGGTGCCGTTATCCTTCATCTGCTCCTTGGTGGCTTGTTCGACGAGGGTGAATGTCTCAGAGGCCTTGTCCAAGTCGTCGCGCAAATCGATGATGAGGTCCTCCATGAGACGGAGCTCGTCTCTGCCCTGGCAGACATCCTCGAGCTCCTTCTCCCAGATCTTGGTCCAGATGGGCTTTTCGGTAGACATGAATTCCTCCATTCTCTTGAGTTCTTTGGTGAGATGGGTGATGTCTTTGGCAACTTCTTCGAGTTGGCGTGGGATGGGGCGCACGCCCCGGTGGACGACGTCCTTGCGTAAATCCTCAATCAGGTCCTGCAGATCGTCCACCTGGCCGACGAGTCGGTCCGAGTCTGAGTTGAGTTGTTTGCGTCCGTTGGTGACGTAGGAATAGCCGGCATCGCCGTCCATGTCTGGAACGGCGGCCTTGGCAGCAACTGTCTTGACGTTGGCCGCCTTTTGGCGGAGAGCAGACATGGAGTTTTGCACGTCTGATTGGAAGTTGGAATATGTTTGTCGAAGAACAGCGAGGTCCCGTCGCAAACGTTGTATCTCGCCCGCCTGGCCCGCGTCCAACTTTCGGCCGGCTCCAGGAGCGAGTTTGGCGGCCACGCCGCCTTCACTTGCTGGGGCTGGAGATGGATTGGCCGCCAATCTGGCTAGCTCTGCCGCTGTATCCTGTTGTCTGTCTGAGACTCGCTGCAGTGTAGTTCCTTGATCCTGCACATTCTGCTGCACCGACTGCACAATCTTAGTCAGAGTGGAGAGCCCGTCGTCAAAATGCCTCTTGACCTCGTCCAGAGGCTCCACATTCAACACCAAAACCGTGCGGTCCTTGACGTCTGCCAAATCTTCCAGCTCGTGCCTGACGCCAGATACAGGGTCTTGAATGTAGATCTCGGGCAGGTCGGTCCCATTTTGCTGAGTATTCCATGAGAACTTTTCAATGAATGCGAGCTGCAACCGTCCGATCGATATTTCGTCATGACCCTCGGCTAACACCATCTTTTTCACCTTTGATTTGTATTGGAGAAACAAAGTCAGGTCTTTCGTTGGAGTCGGCGGAGGCGAAACCTGATAGAGAGGTTCGCTTGATTTTACTTCATCGGTATGGGGATGTTGAAGGGTTGAAGGCTCGTCAGGCTTGCTCCGCGGTTCCTTATCTGCCTGTTCAGTCTCTTGTTGAGCGGCGTCTTCAAGGACAGGGTCTTGAACTGGGCCTTTGAGTGTCGCGCTAGGCGCATACTTATCAATCGGGCTTTGGACCGTGGGACTATTGCTCGTATCGACTGGAGTCTTGGGTAGCTGATGGGGTGCTGTATCCTCGGCCAACCCGGGCATACGCGCTGGCGATGAGTCCATCGCTGCCGACTTGGTTTGAAGTGTAGACAACGTTTGGCTGTGCCTGATCGACGCTCGTGACTGCACAGCCCTCAACGACTCTCTGGCTTCTTTGCGGCCTCTGTTTGGAATCGGTGTATGCTGTGACGGAAGCATTGGCATGCCATTTGCGGCTCCACCCAAGTGCTTCGATATTTGATACTGAGAATATCTTCGAGAAGCTCGGCGTTCCAGGTCGCCTCCTTTTTGGAGGGCCGCTAACGCGCTCGATTGCTTGTCTGGAGGAGGCGGAGGAGGCGGCGGGAAAGCATCAATATTTATTTCTCCCATGGTGGACGATGAGGGCATCGTGGTGGATGGATACGGCGAAATTGATGGCGCGTTTTGCGTTAATGAAGTTTGCTCTGCGTTTTTGGATGTACGAGTTTGATCTCTCGGCGGGTTTGCCGGGGTAGGTCGTGAAGTTGGTGAAGTGTTGAAATTTGGTTGCTGAGGGGGTTCGCCCCGTCGGGAATCAGGCCGGTATCCATTCTCCAAGCCCTCGTCTAGCAGATTCGACAAGCCGCTGTTGCCGCTTGCGTTTGTACTGACGCTGGTCGTTCTCTCAGGCAGGCCGACATCGCGCTCTTTCCCCTGCTTCTGTCGTAATCGGTGTTGCTTGCGTTTCAATCCATGAAGAAGATTGATGATGATGTCTCGAATGCGTGGAAGGTATTTTTCCAGGCTCTCCGCATTAGCCTCCTGACTCAACGTGGCCTCTAGAATACTTCTCAACGAGTCGGGGACATTGCCAAGATCGGAGGTATCGACATTAATGGCGGCAAACGCTCTGCAAGCCATGTTGAATTCGTACCCTAGGCGAACGTATACATCGGACACGCGAGTGTCGGTAGCCTGACCTCGCGACCATTGCGTCAAGGTCTCGAGCAGTTCTTTTGTGGCGACGAGTAGATGGGTGACGCTTTTTTCAATCTGTGACAAAGGCACGCTCGTCGAGCCGCTTGAACCCTAAAAGAGAAGCGCAATGAGAAACCGAAACCGAAACCCAGGAGAATGAAGATCCACCTCGCTATACTGGAATTCTGATCTTGGCGCAAAGGACGTGCGCATTACTTACCTCGCGGGTAGTTCGTCTTGTGACGCCGCTTTGTGCGGAGCGACCTGAGGCAGTTGACGATCGTGCCTGTAAGGTGGCAGCTCCGGGAGAGCTGGGACGAACGTTGGGAGGCGGTCCTGGATCAGCCACAGGCGAGCGACGCTGCAAATAGCCTCGGTGGTGCGATGAACTAGACGAGGGCTGCATGACGGCAACGGGTGCTCGGGTATTTTGTAAGAATCGGTCGTCTGTTCAATCCGCCGTTGATTGAAACACGTGTGTAAGAAGCGGTGTTGCAGAGCTTCGGATGTCGGAGATCGGGGTTGATCAACGCTGGAATGTCGATGATGGTTGGGTAGCAAAATTATGCACCGCGGGGTTATGGTGCAATGGCTGAGGCACAGGAGGGTCAGCAATTAACGTAGTCTCCTAGACGGTAGGCGAACGAAACCAAGAAGGACAGAAACGGTACATACCAGTTGCGTTGGGAGTCTCGCTGGAAAAGAGATGCGATCGTGGAGATGGACGTGGCAGTGACGTGGATGGGGTAATTATTGAGGTGACGATGCGCGGTTCAGGTGATTCATTAGGAATCAGGCGGATTCAGGCCGCAGCAATCAGGACGCATAACGCCGGGACTCAGCGGCAGATGTCCAGGGCAAGCGCTGATAAGTGGTGGTAATCAGAGCCGGTCTGCCAGCCAGCCAATCACCAGCCACGCTAAAGCAGGTTGTGGAGTGCCTTCCCGGAATCTGTCCAATCAACGGCCCGAAGAGTGCACAAGCACCACCACGTTAACTCCATACGAATGAAGCACAACGCCTACCACCATCCGTGCCTTGTTAAGTTGTTCCTGAGGACCAATCTATTTGTTTGTCCAAATGTTGGCAGCGCAGGACGGACACACGCACACAAACAAACAACCAAAGAGGAAAACAAGACAAAAAACGAGACAACAAAGCCGACAAGATCAACAGGAAGCATGCCCACAGAAGGAGTACAGATCCTCCCTTCGGGACGCAAGGTGGTCATCCCTCTTGAAAACAATCCCGACGTTTTCACATCTCTCGTCCACGACCTCGGCGTCTCCGCCGAGCTGGGCTTCTATGACGTCTTCAGCATCGACGACTCTTCTCTCATGGCTCATATTCCGCGCCCCGTATTTGCCTTGATCTTCATCGCTCCCAGCGATATGCAGACGGCAGTTCGCCTGGAAGACGGCCGGCCAAAGAGCGCCAAGACGGACGATTTGACGTACGCGAAGAGCGGCGCCGACGAGCCCGTCATGTGGTTCCACCAGACCATCGGTAACGCATGTGGCACGTATGCCCTTTTACACAGTGTCGCCAACGGGGAAGCCAGGCGGTTTGTGCAAGAGGGCTCGGTGCTATGGCACCTCATTGAGGACGCCGCGCCATTAACGCCCAAGGCCAGGGCCCAGGGCGTGTATGATAATCTGGCTCTGGAAGAAGCCCACATGCGAGCGGCGAGGCTGGGCAGTTCAGAGGCTCCGCCAGCGGAGGTGTACGCTGGACATCACTTTATTGCCTTTGTCAAAGGACGAGACGGCCATCTCTGGGAGTTGGAAGGGACCGCTGACGGCCCGATTGACAGGGGCGAGCTGGCTGAGGGAGACGATGTGCTCAGCGAGGAGGCCCTCGAGCGAGGCGTGAGGAGGTTCCTCAAGCATGCTGGGGGTAACTTGAATTTTAGCATCGTTGCATTGGCAAAAAAGACGTAGCTGGGGCTTTGCGATCCCAACATGTTGGTTGGACATCCAAATTCTTGGCGCTTTTTTTCGGCCGGACTGATGTTTCCGCGGAGAGGAAAGATGACGGCGATAGTGATGAATCGAAAAATGACCTCGCCCTAGCCTCAGCCTAGATAGGGTTCGAGAAATGCTGTCAAGGCTTGTTGCAACCCCAAACTAGGCAGTGTGATGGGAACCACGGAGAGGTTGAATCCAATATAGAGGCTTCATCGGAAGCCTATGTATTCGATACATGAAGCCTCAATATTGGATTCAATGTCTCCACAGTTCTCTATCTCACTAGGAGGTACCTACCTAGGTAGTTGGAGTTGCGATTAGTCCTGCGAGCCCATTATCTCAATCTTGCCGAGTCTGAGGTCGAGGGAAGATTTAGGACCGCCCATTGCACTCTCATCGGTAGTAGGTTAGGTACTCACGACAGCGGCACTTCTATAACGGCATTTCTCAATCATTTCTCGAGACAAGCTCTTGTCCCGCTTCTGGAACGTGGGCCAATCGATGCCTTCATTACGAACAAGCGCACGGGTTTTAGTTAATAAGGCACGTTCCTTGCTATACGGAGTATGTAGGTACATATTCATCAACCTACATACATAGGTACCTCCTACCTAACATACATACCTAGGTATTCGTAAGTACCTACCTATTGGCAGTCGTCCGGCGATCGGCGCCGGCTCGGTCGAGTAGGTAGGTACATAGGTACGGAGTACCTGTCCACAGCTCTGACGGGTGGGGTGCCTGGCATCTGGAATCTGGATTCTGCATGCGGCCCGCTCCAGCCTCCAAGGACCAAAGGGGTATAATTGCAGTGGATCGTCCTCGGACATCATCAAGGTACATACTCCGTACATACACACTGCTTTGTTGGCCGCCTCATCGCGTGTCCATGGTAGAACTTAGCGAGCAACCCATCCATCTTTGTTACATACTTCAAAGCTTGTGAGCCCCTGAGAAACGGCGTGAGTCGTCTTTTCATGGCCCTATTCGGCCGCAATGGAGAGCTCTCAGGCTCCGCTCATGGCGGATCATGAACAAGGAGAAGACTTGAACGATGTTGCAGCTGCGACTGCTTACCGAGGCAGGCTAGTCGCGAAAGGCGATGTGGAAAGGCCGGGAATACTCGTGATAGCTCTCACTGTGGCCGCTGGGATAAGCGGCCTGTTGTTTGGATGTAAGTCGCCTTAGCCATCAAGGCGGGTATGTTGTTGCTAAAAACAAGTTGCGATAGATGACACAGGCGTGATTTCGGCGACCTTGGTATCAATCGGCAGAGCGCTATCAAATCGAGACCTCACCTCCTTGGACAAGTCCATCATCACGTCCTCGACCTCGCTTTTCGCACTCGTCGCTTCACCGTTCTCGTCCGTTCTGGCCGACCGCCTCGGCCGAAAGAGAGTCATTCTATATGCAGATATACTGTTCATAATAGGGGCTGTCATACAAGCGGCATGCTCGTCAGTCCCCACAATGGTTGTCGGCCGCTGCGTTGTTGGCGCAGCTGTTGGCGCGGCCAGTTTTGTAGTACCGCTGTATATTGCAGAGCTTGCCCCTGCGTCCTATCGCGGCAGGTTGGTCACCGCGTATGTCATGTTCATCTCGCTGGGCCAGGTGGTTGCGTATGTCATGGGCTGGGTGTTCTCGACCTATGGTTCTCCAGGCACGGGTTGGCGCTGGATGGTGGGGATAGGTGCCATGCCTGCGGCTCTGCAAGCTACCATCATAGTTCTCATGCCGGAAACTCCTCGGTGGCTTGTCAAGGTGGGGAGATCTAGCGAAGCGAAGTTCGTCATCCAGCGTATTGACGGCGGAGTCATGGGATCCGCAGATGCTTTGGCAACTCTACGGGATATAGAGATGGAGGTACAACAAGAGGAGGAAAGCCGACATTTGCGAAATCAACAGCCGTCGAAGTGGAAATGGCTCGGTGGATGGAGGGAGCTTGTCCGTGATGGCAAGAACCGAAGAGCCCTGACTATCGCATGCCTGTTGCAGGGCCTACAGCAACTGTGCGGTTTCGTACGTATGAAATCAAGAACGCGTGGGATTGCATTTTGGTGAAAGTTGGAGTTGAAGAATGCGGCTAACGTGATATACAGAACTCGTTGATGTACTTTTCAGCCACCATCTTCTTGGTCGTCGGATTCGACAATCCCACTCTAACGTCTCTCACGGTAGCGGTCACCAACTTCCTGTTCACGCTCGTCGCCCTAGGTCTCGTGGACCGCATCGGTCGACGACGTGTTCTCCTCTACTCGATCCCTTTCATGATAGTCGGACTGCTCTCCACGGCGTGGGGCTTTTCCTCTCTCTCCATCAAGGACACGCAGCCAGGCACTCCTCTTCAACCCGGAGCCAAAGCAGCAGCCTATGCCATCTTGACGAGCATCATGCTCTACGTGGCATCGTATGCTGTTGGTCTAGGCAATGTCCCTTGGATGCAGAGCGAGCTGTTTCCGTTGTCGGTTCGGTCTCTCGGGAGTGGAATTGCAACAGGCACGAACTGGAGCGCCAACTTTGTCATCGGTCTCACATTTCTGCCCTTAATGGATGCGCTCGGTCCCCCGTGGACGTTTACGTTGTATGCGTGCATTTGCGGCGTTGGATATGGCCTGGTCTGGAGGATATACCCCGAGACTGCTGGGCTGAGCCTGGAAGAGGCGACGGCGTTGCTGGAGCGTGGTTGGGGTATTTGAGACAATGCACCCCTGGATCTATGGTTGATTCGGGCATGCCCTTGTTCATGCATGCCGTTGTTTACACTGGCTTTTCATACCCTTGTTCTACGCGTCTCGAAATTTTGGACTTATACATAAATAGCGATCGATACCCTTGTTCTAGGTATGTGTACATCTACATACAAATGCATCTCGGGTATTCTGCACTAGCGTTTGAAGCAATTTGGGAGATGCCGTTGGCTTCGCGACTGCAGAGACAGATACAGTCAATGGCATGGATAGGAGCATACCAGAGATAGGGGCTTATCATAGGCATTTACAAGGAATCATACACTAGCCTTCACTCTGTGAATGAACAGGCGAGATATCTCTCTCCGTAGGTGTACTCCGTACGTTTGAAGACGACATGGATGCCGTCTGGCCCGCGGGTTTCGGCCGAGGCATGCATCAAATACCTGCAGGCTACCTGGCAGGAAAGAGTGGAAATTTCAATTGAAATTGCCACACGGACCGGACTTTTGGGCAATACGGCGTGCGCCGTCCTCAGCCCTGCAGGGAAGCTTTGGGTGGACGTTGCCGATTGACTCCACTATTTTCACTATTCCCAGTGCCCACCACTTGGCACTTGCACTCCCACAGAAGTCCCGCTTGATAAGCGCGTCGCCTCATCCCCGAATACCATATGTAGTCGCCCCGAGCCTGCCACGAATTCGTCCGATCTTGTTCCCAGCTCGCTGCAAGATCCTGCAAGGCTGCAGCTGCATTTCTTTGACCTTCATAGCCGGCTTTTCCACCGGTCCAGGGCTTTTACAAGCTCTCTTGTGTTTCTCCGACTTCTTTGACTGTTGGCAGCCCGAAAGTGGAGCTGTGGTGTGCGATCATGACGTCGTTTCGCCGATGACAAATGGAACAAGTTAACGACAGTGGGACAAGCATCGGAGAAAAGGGAAAAGTAGGATCCTGACTCCCGGTAGCTCTACCTAGGTACCTAGGTAGGTAGGTAACCTCCTCATGCGGAGTACATAACTCCGTACATCGGAATCCGGCGTGGACGGTAGGGTTTGTTCAGTTTGGGTACATACATACCTACCTACCTGATATGCAATACCTAGGTAGGAAAGCAAACGACTTCTTCAATGGAGAAGCCGCAACTTCACTTCCGTTGGTGATGGCGTTTCGCGGCAGACAATGGGATTGTTGACTCCAAGTTTCTGCGGGTGTTTTATTCCCTGGAAGACGCCCTGGGCTGCCCCCCCCCAACGTTTTTGACAGTGGGATCTCACGAGAAATAAATAGAAACAGAAATACGGTATACCCCTTGTCCTGTCCGCCGTTGCACCAACGGGTCGGGATCGAATGTGTTACATACCTAAGTACATACCTACCTAGGTATGTACCTGTAACCTGGGTATCTCCTCATCAAAATTGCGCCGGGGCAGACAACCACCAAGGAAGAGACATGAGCTTCAAGCTGCAAGCAGGCATTGCCCAACGCAATCCCATTGCTGCCGAATTCGTCGCCCCTGTGAAGGAAGAAGAAGAATTGAATTTGATTATCCAGGGGCCGAGCCACTCTGGTTTTCAATCATAAGCTCGGCGTTCTTGTCATCATCGGCGTTTGGGCTGCGGACCGGCCACTCGCGCCAAGTCTCGCCTCGCGCTTTGTCCGTCTAGCTCGGCTTCGCTCGGCCCCTCTTTTCCGCGGAACCTGTCTACATATATTGGGAATATGCGTGTAGCGCGTGTTAGTTGTAAGTTTAACTTTTTCCTCCCTTTTTCCTCTATCTTTTGGTGGCGTCCATCTTGTTAAAGTTTGAAGATTGAAGAAATAAAACCCCATCAAAGGAAACACAGAGTCTCTTGGGGGGACTAGAAGTACCTCGTCCTGTTTCTGCCATCCATTCCAGCCACCGGTAAAGCTTGGGGAAACTCTCACCACCTTCCCAACAAGCACTTCGACTCGATTGAGGCAAGAGAAACGAGATTCATATCATGCCAATCGACATTGTGGATGAAGAGCTCATGGGAGCAGAGCGCGCCGCAATGACGCCATCGTCGTATCACCGGCGGACAAGCGACGAGATTGAGCGCGTGTTGTCGGCATCGACCGTCTCGACGGCCTCATCCCTGCACAACGGCGGCTCACACCACTCACAACACTCACACGCATCCCGCGGCAACATGAGCCGCGTGCCGACGCAGAACGACCTCGAGCGGCATCCCACCGAGCTGGGCCGCATCGCCACAGCGCGCAGCCAGCACACCACCACCGTCGGGGCCGGCTTGCGCAGCAGAACCGCCAGCAAGGCCTCACGAACGCCGCTGCCCGGGTTCGGCGCCGGGAAGCCATATCCGCCGGCGCTGCCCGAGCGAGAGGAATACGTTGTCGAGTTTGACGGGCCACACGATCCGCTTCATTCGCAGAACTGGCCGATGCGGAAAAAGATCCTCACGGCCGCCATGTTGAGCTACACCACCCTGACAGCCTCGTTCGCGTCCTCCATCTTCTCATCGGCCACCAATGCCGTAGCGCGCGAGTACGGCGTTGGATCCGAGGTCGGCCTTTTAGGCACCACCTTTTACGTCCTCGGCTTCGCTTTTGGGCCATCCCTATGGGCACCCATGTCGGAGCTGCGCGGCCGGCGTCTACCCATCGTCATATCCATGTTCGGTTTCACCCTCTTCTCCATTGCTTGCGCTACGGGCAAGGACATTCAAACTGTGCTCATCTGTCGCTTCTTCGCTGGCTTCTTCGGCGCCTGTCCGCTGGCTGTCGTCGCTGCCGTCTTCTCCGACATGTTCGACAACCGGACGCGTGGTATAGCCGTCACCATCTTTTCCATGGCTACGTTTACCGGCCCGCTACTGGCGCCCTTTATCGGCGGCTTCATTGTCACGTCCGAGAGCCTTGGCTGGCGCTGGACTGAGTACCTCGTCACCATTATGGGCGGGGTCGCGTTCATCGTTGATGTCTTCTTCCTTGAGGAAACGTATCCGCCTGTTATCCTCGTCGAGAAAGCCGCTTATCTGCGCCGACGTACCAAGAACTGGGGCATTCACGCCAAGCAGGAGGAGATTGAGGTTGATTTCTCTGAGCTGATACAGAAGAACTTTTCACGTCCTCTTCGCCTGCTCGTCACTGAGCCTATCATCCTGCTGCTGTCTCTGTATATGAGCTTCATCTACGGTATTCTGTACCTGTTTTTGACGGCGTATCCGCTCGTATTTGTTGGCGTACACGGCTTTACCCTCGGCAAATCGGGCTTGACTTTTTTTGGCATGATTCTCGGTCAATTGATCGCTGGTGTTGTTGTTATTGTGCAGCAGCCGTGGTATAATCGCAAGCTTGCGGCCAATCATGGTATTCCCAAGCCAGAGTGGCGATTACCGAGCATGATGGCGGGAGGAGTAGCCTTTGCCGTTGGTATCTTCTGGTTTGGATGGTAAGTTTTCCCTCATTTCACCACCTTCGTAACATAATCAGCGTACCCACAACCAATTCATTGTCATCTCCATGTCACAGATCTAACCTTCGTCTTCTTAGGACTGGATATACCCGCGACATTCACTGGGCGGTCCCCGCCGTCAGCGGTATCTTGACCGGTTTCGGTCTCATGTCCATCTTCTTGCAGGCGCTCAACTACCTCGTCGATGCATATCTCATGTTTGCCGCCTCCGCCATTGCGGGCAACACCCTCATGCGATCCCTCGCTGGCGCCGGCTTCCCGCTCTTCGCGCGCCAGATGTTCGAAGGCATGGGGATCCAGTGGGCCTCTACCCTACTGGGCTGCGTGGCCGTCGTGCTGGCCCCGATCCCGTTCGTGTTTTACAAGTACGGCGAAAGAATTCGAGCGCGCAGCGCCTATGCGCCGACATTTTCCGCTCCTGCTATGCAAAGCAGTGAGGAGGACGCGGCGGACTCGCTGGAGAAGGAGGATCACCCGGATGATGACGCGGCGTTGGCTAGCGCGCCTGTCAAGGAGAGCGATAGTGGCGTCAAGCAGAATGCCTGAGCAGAACACATTCTTCGAGTGGTTCGAACGAACTTATGAGGCGGTTTAATGTAATGCGACCGCGGAAGGAAACGTGAAGAAGATGAAGTTCTGCATTGGACGGACGGAAATTGCTTTTGCTTGGCGTTACGAGTTGGGTTGAATTATCTTTGTATTGGGTTTTCGTGGGAACGAAAGGCCGGCGGATAAAGGCCGGATTTTGAAATATTATACCACATAGTCAGGGGCTTACAGCCCTGTAGAGGAACGCACTCGATTGTCGTTCAGTGCACTAATACGAAGCTGATGAAATTGACTTTCTTCCTTTCAACTATGCGCGTGATTAAGCTACCTGGCTTACGGAAGGCCACGTTCGCAACAAGCGGCTGGTTGGCGTACTAGGGGGGTTTTAGTTTAGTCAACCCGGCCGTCTCGGTAACTTGACAAAAATCTGGCCCCGACCTGGCATTGAAGGTCGTCGTGAAGAACGTAGTACAATCGTAGTACAATCAATTATGTGATCCGCCAGTCGTCATCTACACGTCGTCCGCAAAGTCGTTTGTGAACAACGAAGTATGTACCTGGTTGGTGCGTCTCCAAGGGGCCCACTATTTGTGCCACCATTTCTGCAAAGGGCAAGCTTCCCCCGGATACCTCCCCCAATCGCCTGACGGCCGGTGCTCCCCGCGAGCTTGTTTGTGGATGCAGATCGGCTTGTGAAGCAAGTCGTGGCTTCTTCCATGACAGCTCAAGCTACGTCATCGATAGCGATCATGGCTGAACGGCTGGCAAGAAAAGCATGCGAATTCACTTGGATAGACAGCGTCCGCCAAGGCAATGGAGCTGTTTGGAGCCTGGGACTCTGGACTAATAAGTCACACTTGTCATACCATTTCTTCTATCCGGGCATCACCACACCTTGATATTCCACGCCAGCCCGATGCGCGTCCAGGTATCATCGTATCCGCCAGAACCTTGACTTCCGCGGTATAATTATAAGGATCCCTCGCTTCATTCGTGGAAATATACTTATCACTATATATTCTCCATATCGCGCAAGAGTTTCAAATCGACATCATTGGCCCACGGCGCGCCCGCTACCATGAACGTGGACGAACATACTGTGCCTTCGGGCCAGCATTACAGCGGTCGGAATCGTGTGCCTAACATTCAGCAATTCATGGACCAGCTGGACCAGGAAAAGAAAGACCGGGATGCGGCCATCGATGCTGATCTAAAAGCAAACAACAAACAACACGGCCATGAAGTGCAGGATCACAAGAACGCCGAGAGAGCTGCGCGGAAAGATCTGCGAACTGTTCGAGATCCAGTCACGGGGAAGGATGTGCAGATTCGGGATGCTAAGACGAGTTTCAAAGACGTGGTAGACGATCCGAAGGTAAGAAGGAGGAGCTACGCCGTGACGAATGTTATCTACTTGCATTGTCGAGCCTTACTGATACTGTGGAAATCAGATGAGCATTCCCAATGAAAATCTCGGCAAACCCTCCACGGTTGCTACTTCGTCAAAGCAATCTGGAGAGGAGTATCGACATGCGCAAGACGTTTCTGCTCCCCCCGACCCGGTACAAGAGGGTGCTACTTCTGATGTTCCCATTCGGAGTGAAAAGACCTCGGTCTTGTTTTTCAAGACACCCTCTGTCAGTTACGAGCCCATGTTTGAGACCCTGGAGACGAAGGGAAATGTGTTGTGCAGTGGCATTTTCTTCGCCATTGTTTTTGTTGGACGCCTCTTTGGTGGTAGGCTGCTTGGCCTAATCCCATTAGCTTTCTGTGTCGCTGCTGGTGTGTTTTTATGGATCAAGGACCTGGTTCGCCAAGGGCGTGATCTCGAATGGTCTAGCGAACAGGAACGTGGCGAGACCGCGACCGTGAATCTCATTCCCGAGTCCGTCGAATGGTTAAACACCATGATCGGATTGATGTGGGGGCTGATCAATCCTGAAATGTTCGCGTCCGTCGCAGATACGTAAGTACTTGATTTGACATCGTCGGGGGGATGATATTCGAGAAGTGTCATTATTTTGTACTGATCAGCAACAGACTGGAAGACGTTATGGCGGCATCTGTTCCTGGTATTGTGGAAAACGTTCGCGTGGCCGATATTTCGCAAGGAAGCAACCCTATCCGAATTCTCAACATGAGGGCTCTTCCAGATAGCCATGTTAAGGACATCAAAGAGGAAATACACAAGGAGAACCAGGAAAAAATGGATAAGGATGAATTGGCAGCTATCGAGCATGCTGGCGAGTTCTACAACATGGAGGTATCGATTGCCTACCACGCCAAGCCCTCTGGTGAAGACGTGGCATCCAAGGCCAAGAATATGGGGATGCAGCTCATCTTCTACCTCGGAATCAAGGGCCTTTTTGGCGTCCCTCTTCCAATCTGGGTTGAGTTGGTTGGGCTTGTGGCCACTGCTCGAATTCGATGTCAACTGACGCCTGACCCTCCGTTCTTGAAAACCGTCTCTTTCACCTTGATGGGTGTGCCTAAAGTACAAGCCGGCTGCACGCCCATGATTGAGAAGGGGATCAACGTTTTGAACCTGCCTTTGATATCCAACTTTGTGAATTGGGCCATCAGCGCAGCAGCGTCCATGTACGTCGCACCCAAGAGTATGACTATCGACATGAGCGCAATGCTGCAGGGCGACGATATCAAGAAGGAAACCATGGCGTTTGGTGTCATGTTTATTCGCATTCACAAAGCAACGGGACTCAGCAAGCAGGACCAGAGAGGTAGCAAAGGTGGTGGGTCGGACCCTTACATCACTGTGAGTTGGAGCAAGTTCGGCAAACCCCAGTTCTGCACGCGGGTTATCCAAGACAACCTGAATCCCATATTTGAAGAGACTTGCGGTCTTCTCGTCACGAGCGACCTCATCAAAGCCGACGAGCAGCTGTCCATGGAACTATGGGACAGCGATCGGTCGTCTGCAGACGATGTCGTTGGAAAAGTGGAACTTAGTATTCAGAAGTTGATTCAACATCCCGGCAAAATGTTTCCTCAAGTCTCAAAGCTCCGTGGTGTCAAGGCCGAAAGCACGATGCCCGGAGAGTTGCACTGGGAGGTCGGTTTTTTCGGAAAGACGCAGTTTCGGAAAGCATTGCGTACCCATGGTAAGGACATCAAATTGCCCAAGGAACTCGCGGATAAGCCCGAATTCCAGGACGAAAAGGGTACAATCAATAATGAGGATGAAGACGCTGTCGTACACACGCCTCCCGATCCTCTTTGGCCGTCTGGCATTCTCAGCATCGTCGTGCATCAAATTGTCGGTCTCGAGCTTGCTAATGTCAAAGGATCCGAGGGGAATCGAAAGGGCAAAGAGTACCAGCCGGCACGACCCGAGGCGGGTGAGGTCAAAGAGGAGCAGAGCCGCAAGCTGCCCAGTTCCTACTGTACGATTCTGGTCAATGACGACTTGGTTTATAAAACCCGTGTCAAGGTGGTTTCGTCCCAACCCATTTTTAATGCTGGGACTGAAAAGTTTATTCGAGATTGGAGATCTTCGATTGTGACGGTGTCCGTGCGAGATTCTCGCAACCGTCAGCATGATCCGATCATTGGCGTTGTGCCACTGAAACTCTCCAACATCTTGCAAACGAGCAGCCAAAACACTCGCTGGTATCCGCTCGACGGTGGGGTTGGCTTCGGACGTATTCGAATATCCATCCTGTTTCGCTCCGTGGAACTGAGGCTGCCGCCTCGGCAGTTGGGTTGGGATATTGGCACATTCGAATTCCTATCAGACTTCATCACCACGACCAATTATGCACCGGGCTCAAACGTCAAGCTGAGACTGAGGACAGGAGGTTCTTCAGCAAGTGTCAAACGAAATCATTGCACACAAGAAGATGGCGGACTCAAATTCGATATATCAGAAAGCGAAGATGGTCGCAAGCTGCGTCTGCCTGTTCGTCATCGATACAGCTCACCAATCTTTGTCGAGTTCCATACTTCCGGTCACAGAAAGGCTGATGCCTTTGCTTCTCTGTGGCTCCTAGAGCTAGTGGATGGAGAGGAGCAGGAGTTTAACATTCCAATCTTCAAGTGTGACAACAGCGTACGCTTGGCTCAAAGCTACATCACGCAAGAAAACTACAAGGAGATACCGGACACAAAGATCGAAGAGGTCGGTCGTCTCCATTTCAAGGGTCGATTTTCGGCAGGTACCGACACCGATCACATCAAGTTTGTGAGCGATAACGACTCTCGCGAAACCATTGAGAGCTGGGAAGCGTGCTACGGAGAAGGTGTCCGGCAGCAGGAAGTCCACGTTGAAGTGCCTCCACTGGTACAGAAGCTGCATGACAAGTCTTTGACCCATGGCCGAGACGTACTTGCCCAGGCGGACGAACAGGACAAGGACAGGTGGCTGACCAAAGATGGGACTGACTGGAGCGGTGCTTTTGGGCAGGATCCAAAGGAACTCATGGCCCGAAGGAACAATCATCAGGAAGACAGCGAGGAGTATGACAACTTTGATGGAGACGAAGATGATGATGCCGATAGTGATGATGATGATCCTGATCTTGGCATTCAGGACGCGGGAAGTGATGCTTCTGCTGGTGACTACGGCACCGAAGGAGGCCGCCGCTCCGTCGACACGCAAGCAACGAGCGCCAGCGATGCATCAGACGGAAGCGGCAGTGGCAGCAAAAACCCGTACAAGGCGTACAAGGACTACAAGGAACGCAGTCGTGACTTGCATCGCAAGCACCGAGGGCTGATGCAGTGGAGGCCGCTGCGCAATATGCAGTTTGTTAAAGATGAGGCAAAGTTTGCGGCAAGAAAGGTGAAGAAGCTGACGGCACTTGACGGACGACAGCCTGATGTGGAAACGGAAGTCTGAGTGTCGCGTTTGGCAGCCGAACTGCCAAGGAAGCCGTTTTCTCTATTCGAGAGACGACGATGTGTTGAAAGGGCGTGGATCAATGAGTAACTACCTAAGGCTGTATTTATACTATGAATTAACCAACGAGAACGTTAATACCTACTCGTGAGTGCTCTTTTCCAAAGGTTTCACCCATGAGTATATCATGTTGAATTGGGCGTCAAGAGTCAAGACATCAACAACAAAAAAATCTCATGTGACCGTTAAGTAAAAGGCTTGTAAATAGAGGCAGACGGGCACGGATCAGGAGTGTGTTGTGTCCTGACAAGTAGCTGTCAACCATAAAGACCCCGACGAGCACCGGTAATTCTAAACCCTTGCGAGACCTTAGTGCATTTGACGACAATTTTGGGAGATCTGTTGATAAAAATGGCTACGAAGTGCTAATCTACTGTGTGGATGGTGTTCTTACTCTCATTGTTGTAGGGCACCATTGCCATTGTTGATTAGCGGTACCTTAGGTTGTTTCGCATCAGGCAATACCAGGTAGACTGATTGACCGTGCCGTCGGGTTTGGGTTTGGTGTAGTGTTGGCTGGCAATGCCCAGTGCCCACTGCTGTGTACTGTAACTATACCTGGTACAGTAGGGCTACATACCTACAGCGGGAGGCGGAAGCACTAAGACAGACCGCCAACAGCCGCCAACAGCCGCGCAACAGCCGCGCAATAGAGCGGCTTCACTTCCAGGCGGCATCAACCAACGCGTCACATCAACAACCAACATTGAACCTGTCAAGACACCAGAACACCAAAACCGCGAGATCCGGAAACCCGTTACGCTAAGCACGGCGCTAGTTCCCAACGCAAAGTCACGTCACCTACGTCGCAACGCAACGGGCGCAGGCCACCCGATGAGATGGAGCCAAATTCGGCTATCAGTGGCAGCGTCCGCCGAGCCGCAAAACCACCGGCATCTCACAACAAGACGCCCTCGTGGACGAGCACCATCTCGCGCGCTGAACTCACGAAATACCGCCGGGCACATCAATCTGCTCCTTCCCGGCCGCGGAGCCAGCGAAACTCCCCCAAGACGTCTCCTCCGTCGAGACTAGCTAGGCTTGCTGTCCCGATGACGTCTACGCCCAGACGCCAGACCACGCGCAAACCAAGTGAGTCTGTGCCAGCGCCGCGATCACTCCCCCGAGCGTGGGAGCTCTCAAGGAACACCAATGATACCCAGAGTGCGAAAAAGGGGTCATCGGAGCCGACATCTCGGGCGTCCAACTCGGGGCCGATTCTTGTGTCTGCTACCTCTGCAACATCACATTCCCCGGCGACGGCGTCGGCGTCAACACCGCCCATCTCGCGTGGAAAGGGCAAAACGAAAGGCAGCATCGGCTACGCTTCCACGCGTGGAACTGCGCCGTTTGTCCAGATCAAAACGCCCCGACAGCCGCGGCAAGCTCGCGTGAATGCTCCGCCTTTGGTCTGGGGCCGCAGGCCACCCCGGCCCCCGAAACCACCCTCGCCGAGTCCGCAGGAACTATACCACAACGCGAGTACGCATTTCTTGATCTTTCTGTGCGAGTGGGCTGGCTGTAAGGCCGAGCTGCACAATCTGGACACGCTCCGGCGGCATATCCATATTGTTCATGGGAGGCACCGTGACAAGATGCCCTGCGTGTGTCGCTGGGGTTCATGCGAGGAGGACAGTTTCTCGAATGCGCAGGACTGGCGCGCGCATTTGGAGAGGGCGCATCTCGCGCCTTTTCAGTGGCATGTGGGTGATGGGCCGCGCAATACAAGTGATGGCCTGTCGCTGTCGGAGGGGGAGGGGTTATCTGCGCTGCCGGATTATTTGAGGGGGCCGGATGGGGAGCAGGTTACGCCGTCGATTCGGGATCAGGAACTTGAGGATTATGTGACGTGGAGGATGAATAGGCGGCGGTTGAAGGATATGTTGCTCCAGCGGGATAGGAACGTCCCGGAGCCGTCGTCGGAGGAGTCTGAGGACTTTGACTAGGTAGTAAGTAGGTACCTACCAGGTAGGTGTGTAGATGGTTTTCGGTTCATGCAACACTACTCCGTACGTGGGGATGCATGGTGGTTGTTGTTGTTGTTGTTGTTTATTTTACGCCACTGCGTCCCAGTTTTGGGCATACTAGGGCGTGCAGGGCTAATCCCGGGTTCTTCTAAATACAAGCCAGTTTTCCCCAAAGAATATCCTGCATCTCGGTCGCCAAAGGCAGTTGTTTTCGGTGTGGGTTCAGGCGTCAGCGCCTTCCACCACGTGTGCTCGCGTGGGCACAAGTTGTGTCGTTAAAAGCGGAATTTTGCCAGAGGCACGGCTCCGCTACCAGAATTTCAGAAAGGTCTAGGTGACCAAGATGAGAGCGGCGTGCTGAACTCTCCGAAAGCACGCCGGTTGAAAACTCGAGGTGGGCAAACGCCGGTTTGATGGTGTCGTGGCTGGGAGGGGGGACGATGCCGCGGTCGTTGTCGATGTTGCTTGGATTTCATTTACGACCTCGAACCAGCAGGACGGTAGATGAACAGGCGCCGTCGACATCGGCGTCGACATCGAATGAAGTGGTGGTGCTGAGGGCGGCATTTTCGAGTTTTCCATTCGGAGGTGGACTGCTGTTAGGGCTACAGCAGGTTATACAGCCAAATCATAACAGAAGTGGGCGGACGTGGTCCGTGCACCGTTGCCGAGAAAATTGTGTAAAGGAGAGAGTTGGATGCATGGTGGTTGGTTCTATCAATAGAACTTGCCGGGTAGCTATACCTACCTCCACCAAATCGTGAGATGCCAGATCCTACCTACCTACCTACAGTATATTTAGCTCCCTGTACTCCGTACTCCGTACTCCGTACATACGGGATACATGTGGCTGTACTTACCTACTTGAGTCTTGAGCATTTCTCTTTGGCCACGGAGGTTCGAGACCGGACTGTATCGAAAGAACTGCGCCTCTTCTGTCTCCCCACGTGGCGAGGTTTCAATCCCGATTCGTAATCAAGCCCACGTAGGTACATATACCTTGTACGTACGTAGGTATGTAGACCGAGACCGAGACCGATCCAACTGGCCCGCGCGTGGGCAGTGCAAGCAAGGCCTCGCCTCCTAATGCGGTGACATCATTGCACATTGCTTTCTATTTCAATATGACTGCAAGTCAATTATGCTTCCGATCGTTTCCCTCCTACCCGAGTGACCCGAGTGGCTCGAGAGGACTGCATTAAAGTAAAAAGGAATAGGAATGCGCGCGTGATGTACATGTCCTCCCCGGCCGGTGCCGGTGGTCACTGGTCGCTGTTGCAACTTGCGACTCGCGAGGCCATCAACGCGCGGGGAGAGCGGGGCTGGACTCTGGTTCTGTGGAGCTCCAATGGGCCGATCGGCGATAAGTCGGCTGCGGCGTTTTGTCCGGCTCCCCGTGCGGTTTCTTGAACACAAAATGGACACTGAGCCACAAAGAGCTTGTAGAATGGGGAGCGGCGGTACAGATGTCTTTCGTGGCAAAACCATGTGAGAATAGAGTATAACGAATGAGCAGCAGAGCGACAGATGAGCAACAAGGAGAAGCGCAGCCGCCCGTGTGTCGCAACTTGCAAGGGCCGAGCAGCATCGCCACTGGCCAGTCGGTCGTCCGGTGGGGCCGTTGTGGCCTCGAATGGGCGTTTCCCCGGCCGGTCCTGGCGGGAAAGTCGCCGACCCGCTCTGCTTGTTCGCTCCTGCTGTATCTCCGTACAGAGTACGAATGTGCCGCATCAAACACACCACACGTATCCTTATTCCTTGCACCAAAGCTGCACCAGAGCTTGACCCCACCGGCACCGGCTCAGCCATTGTCAGCAACCACCGCTGGCACCATCGCCAGCGTAATCCATCACCACGCGTTCGGCGTCCCAAACGTCTCTCCATCTCGCCATCTCCCTGGTCCGCCAGGCACCTTCCCCTTTTCTTTGCGCCTGCTATCCGCCCACCTTCAACACAAGCTCGGATCATGGCCTCGACGATCTAACCGTCTCAATTCCCAATTCTCAACTTCCAATCTTCCGTCAGGACTCAGCATCAACTCGATCCATCAGCAAGCCACTACCCGCCATGCCGTCCTCCAAATCCAACGGCTCGACGGGCGGGCAGGTGAGCCATCGTCTGCGCAACTTCTTTCGAATCAACACTACCGCGAGCAGTGCCGCCGACAAGGACAAGAACGCTTCCTCGCACCACCACCCGTCCAGCTCGTCTACGCCCGGTAATGCCGCCGCCGCCGATCTGTCTGGGCCAAAGCCCTCACGCCATACCAAGTTCTTCAGCAACACTGTTGGAAGACTCCGATCTCATACCGTAGCCAGCGAGGGAAACCAGCTCGAGGAGGCAATGAGCCCGACAGCTCTGGCCAACCCGTATTTCGCGCATCAGGGCCAGCCGGGCCTGCGACATCACAACGAAGGCTCTGTGCCGCCTAGCCCGCCCGACACGCCCAAGTTTCACGTCCGCGGTCCCGATGGGGCGCCTGCTGATCAGATCACCAGCGAAACCAAGGAGGAACTGGCTCGTCGTTTGCGAAGGGTTGCTAGTGCCCCCAATGCCCAGGGCCTGTTCTCTGGTGACGCAGCCAGCTCGGTTCCTGCGATGCCTACCACCGAGCGCCCTGCCACTGCCGAGCTTGGCAAGGATCCTCTTCTTCTTGAGACGGCTTCTGGCGGCGCGGTGGGCTTCATGGATTCCAGCTCGGACGCTATCCAGATGGGACGTGGTGCTGCTAACAGCGAGGACATGCTTTCTTCGTTGCCGCTCCCCAGTACTTCTTTGGCATTTAGAAGGACGTACAGCTCCAACTCGATCAAAGTTCGCAATGTCGAAGTCAGTCCCGCGAGTTTCGACAAGATCAAGCTCATCGGAAAGGGGGACGTGGGTAAGGTATACTTGGTGAGGGAGAAGAAGAGCAGCAGGTTATATGCTATGAAGGGTACGTCCTTTTCCAAGTGTTCTTCATTCTACCGTTAATTTTGGGTTATTTGAGACCTGAAAGATGACTCTGAACTAACGATGCCTCTCTCATAGTGCTGAGCAAAAAGGAAATGATCAAGCGCAACAAGATCAAGCGAGCCTTAGCCGAACAGGAAATCCTGGCCACGAGCAATCATCCTTTCATTGTAACCCTCTATCACTCGTTCCAGTCCGAGGACCATTTATATCTGTGTATGGAGTACTGCAGCGGCGGAGAGTTCTTTCGTGCTCTGCAAACCCGTCCGGGCAAGTGTATCCCCGAAGAGGATGCTCGATTTTATGCTGCCGAAGTCACCGCAGCTCTGGAATACCTTCATTTGATGGGTTTCATCTATCGTGATTTGAAACCCGAGAGTACGTTTACTGCTCCCGTTTACTGCCCCCGTTTCAGTCCCATGGCCCCTCGAAGTGCGATCTGCTAATGCTCAACGGCAGACATCTTGTTGCATCAATCGGGACACATCATGCTTTCAGACTTTGACTTGTCAAAGCAGTCTGATCCTGGCGGCAAGCCCACCATGATTGTTGGCAAGAACGGTGCCAGGACAGATGCATTGCCTACAATCGACACGAGGTCTTGTATCGCAAACTTCCGAACCAATTCGTTTGTCGGCACCGAAGAGTACATTGCTCCTGAGGTTATCAAGGGCAGTGGACATACCAGCGCTGTCGATTGGTGGACTTTGGGTATTCTCGTTTACGAGATGCTTTACGGCACGACGCCATTCAAGGGCAAGAATAGGAACGCTACCTTTGCCAACATTTTGAGGGAGGATATTCCCTTTCCCGATCACGCTGGAGCGCCACAAATCTCAAAGTAAGTTTTCCCTTTCTTATTTCCGTGCTTCCACCTTTTCTACAAAGTGGTCGCAGTTAGCACCCTTCGCTTTCGATTCCTCGAGAGCTTCAGAGAGACAAAGACTAACAGCTCATTCACTAGTCTCTGCAAATCGTTAATTCGAAAGCTTTTGATCAAGGACGAGAACCGCAGGCTCGGAGCTCGAGCAGGTGCTTCTGACATCAAGGCGCATCCCTTCTTCCGCACCACGCAGTGGGCTCTGATCCGTCACATGAAACCCCCCATTGTACCCAACCCCACCAAGGGCATCGACACGGTCAACTTCCGGAATGTCAAGGAGAGCGAAAGTGTGGATATCAGCGGATCTAGAATCAAGGGCGTGCCACTGGACAGCGGGCTGGCGACTCCAGGAAATGAAGTGAGCGACCCTTTTAGCGAATTCAACAGCGTCACGCTGCATCACGACGGGGACGATCATCACCATCACATGGTCCATCCTGCGAATACCAAGCAAGTAAGTGCCTCGTCATAGTGGCGATGTGGCGCTTCGTGTGCCGCCTTGGTTCGAGCGACGGGAAAAAAAGTCAAGCACGTCTGTGACATGGTATTTCATGGACGCTCTGCAAAGATGCACCGGCAGCAGGAAAGTCAAGAGAAAAGACGAATGAAGAGGGGGCAGATACGAAGATGATGGGGGGATAAGACAGCAAGGAAGAAGAAAAAGGAGGATCAAAGAACAAAAAAAAATGAGGTCGATTGACAAGTCTGGTGTCGTGGGTATTCTTTTTCCTGGGACCACTTGTTATTGTTTTTGCGGTGTCGCCCAGCGGGTAGCAACCAGTTTTTTTTATGTGGTGTGTATGGGTTTTGTCGGGTTGTCTGATTCGCTTGTCATGAGTTCACGGATCTATAGCGGCGTTTTATATCTTATTGTCTTTCTTTTCTCGGGGCAGGCGTTTAGGGGAGGCTGGTAAGGGGGTTTAAAGAGAGTTAACAGTATGGAGAGAAGAGAGACGGGTTTCATGTATACAGTCTTAGATTCAAAATCAAGGTTTCAACTTGCGACTTTGGCCGTTTCTGTTTTAGATTCCTAGGGCTTCGCTGCTGTGGTCCGCGGACTCTACGCGGCGTTTTGCGTTTTCACTTATCGTTCGATTACTCCTTGAACAGGAGTTGAGGGGATGGGACGGCAAGAAGGTCCAGAGACCCACGGGATGGGGACGAGGTAGGACTCAGGAGTGACGTTCCATGTATGCGGCCCTGGATTCTGAACCGAGATTTTTCTTGCAACTGCGTGTTGCTTTTATGAATGGGTTGGACGATGTGTAGAATGGAAGCTGTATAATCTATCTAGTACAACATAACTTTACCGTACTATGTATCTATGCATCTAGTAGCCTGTAGGTCGTGGGCAACGCTCCTACCATCAACACCCTCGGCGGCATCCAGCGTGTGGAGTCGTGGACTACGGTGCATAGCTGAGACATCCTTGGGATTCCATCTTCAAGACATACTGAGGCCCGAACGTATGTGTGCGTCTCTCTCTCTCTCTGTGGCACTTCTTCTATATATAGTCTTTACTACATAGAACATTCTTCTAATGCATAGATATAGAAACATTATATCTAATCTAGTTGTGCTAGTTGACTATGATCGACTGAATTGGGCATTCCGTGATCGGCGGGTAGAATACATGGTTCTGGAATCCCCCCTTTTATCGAATGCGTAGATGCTATAGTGCTGGTGTACAACGCCGTGAATACATGTAATGTTTCTTCGCAGATGCTTTGCGTATCGAAGTAGCATACAAGGGGAAAAAGATCCCCAATGAGGGTTTTCAGGAGATAAAGGAGCTCTTGGTGGGGAGAAGTGGGAATTGAAAATATTGAAGCTCGAACCCCTAAACCGAAAAAGACGACAGATGCAGAGAGGCCTGCTTACCCCTGACGCATCACTCGCTTTCCAACTCCCCAACACGCCCAAACCTCTCCCGTCCCCCCATCCACGGCCGCAGCACAGGCGGAATAACCACTGTCTTCGTCTCCTCATCCCACCCATACTCCAACAGCGCAGCCACCACACGCGGCACCGCCAGAGCAGTCCCATTACAAGTCCACGGAAAAGCCTTGGCGCCATTAAACTCCGTCCGCGTCGCAAGCCGCCTGGTCTGGTAATCAGTACAGGTACTCGCCGAGGTAACCTCTCCCCAGCCCGCGGAGGGCAACTTCTGCCTCCCTGGAAACCAAGCCTCGATGTCAACCTTGCGAGTAGCAGACGCGCCGAGGTCCCGGGCCGGCATCTCCAAGACGCGGCAGTACAGGCCAAGAGAGCGCAGAATCTCGGTCTGAAGAGCCAAGATCTGCTGGTAAACCGTCTCAGAGGCGGCAGACTCCGGGGCCGTCCACGCAAAGAGTTCGACTTTGGTGAATTCGTGCACCCGGTACAAGCCACGGGTATCAGCGCCCCGAGCACCCGCCTCAGCGCGGTAGCAGCGCGACACGGCGACGCACTTGAGCGGAAGATCCTTAGCTGGGATAGTACAGCTGACTTTCATGCCCGCAAGGGGGATTTCCGATGTCCCCGAAAGACATAACTCGGGAACGCCCCGTGCAGCATCCTCGTGGCCCTGGGCTACCGTGTAGACTTGCTGCTCGCCGTGCGTGTCGCGCGGGCGGAACCCGCACGCGGAGCCAATGTGGCTGTATACCATAGTCGGAGGCGATACCTGCGTCCAGCCGTGCTTGGTCGCCATGGAGAGCGCATACTGGACGAGGGCTTGTTCGAGCTGCGCGGCCCCGCCGAGCATGTAGTACCAGCCCCAGCCTGATGTTGTGGCCGCCGTGGCGAAATCTAGTACCCCGAGCTCTGTGCCGATATCGTCGTGGGAGCGCCATGGATGAGGGGTGGTCCCGGGTTTTGTGTTTGGCGGAAGGGGCGACTCGTTGATGTAACTTCGGACCTCGTGCTCGTCGCCCGGCGGTGTAGTCTCACTTGTCAGGTTGGGCATTTCCAGCGCGAGGGCGTGTATTTCCGCCAGGGCCTCGCCTTCAGCCTTTTCAAACTCGGCGATCTTGGTCTTTACGTCTCGCGCTGCTGCCTTGACCTGCTCTGGGCTCATCTCGCGGAGCTTCTTCGTATTATCGTGGCTGTCTGTCGCGGTGTCGGCCAGAAACTTGGTGCGGTTGGTCAGGTATCTCCGCAGCAAGTTGGCCCATACTTGGTCGGAACGGACCTGCCTCTGTAGTTGTAGGCATTTTTGATGCAGTTCAACGATCCTGCTGGGATGTTGCGCCAGCGGCGCGTAGTTGCGCTGCTTGCATGTTCTCTCGTAGAGCTCGGGATCGCGGCGGATGGCTTTGTAGTCGATGATTGGTTTGGGCGCTGACGGCGGCCGCTTGTGGGCTGTGAAGGTGCGTCTGGGGAGAGCACGAGGGGATTGCGACCCCAATTGGAGGCGGAAGGCCCGACAGCGTGGGCACGACAGTGGGAGGTTCATGGTTTTGTTTGCAGCTTCACGCGCCTTGTCACCGCGTGGTGAGCTTTGAGGACGAAGTCTTTTGGATAGGGACGCTCTAGCTCATCTGCTGCCACGTGACAGCTCCCTTACCTTTACGGGAAGATCCGAGAGCTAGGTTGTATGTACATACGGTACATACATAACCAGGTACAGCCCTATAGGCTCTTTATGCAACTAGCCGATTCTTGTCGTACGAAGTACTACGAGGTACATACATGTATGATGCAACATATGTAAGGGGATTTAGTTTGGTAACCTCTAGTTAGTAGTAATGTACGTACTCATCATTCGGAAACGAGCGTTGTACATTATGTGTTGGGTATCATTTATTTGTTTGTCTAATTGTTCATTATCTTTGCTGGCACTGGTATCTTCTTATCACAGAGCCCCCCAAACGCCGAGCGTCCAGGTCGCGTGATGCCCTCCACCGCCGCGCATAAGTCCCGACGCCCCCATGCTTTGCCTTTGCTGGGCCTTGACATCGACGTCACTTGGCCGCGATGCTCCATTCGCACCCTGCTGTAGCCACAGATCCCTCTCCACGGTTGCCATGGCTGGAATCTTCATCTGGCACAGCAAGCTGGCACCGGCCCACGCCCCCAGCGAGTGGATGGCGCGAAGCTGGCCCTGGAACTGATGCGCAACGGGTCTGTTGCGTGCTATCTTGGCCTCCACGACATCCTCCTGAGGCGTTTCCGTTCCAGCCTCGGGTCTTGATCCATCCGGCTCGCCGCCGCTGGATTCTGTAGTCGCAGCCGCAGTGGCAGTCGCATTTGTAGTCTCAGATGAAGTCGCAGTAGGGCACGACTTGCTGTCTCCTTGCGTGCCGGGTTTCCCCCGTAATTTTGGATTGTTGCGCAGCTGTTCCACCCCTTTGCCAAAGACGGGCTCCCAACCTCTCCGTGCCACCATGCTAGTGAGCTCGTCCATGATTCGTTCTTTGATGCCCAGGATATTTGAACATCCCCCAGTGAAAACGATGCGAGCCATGCAAATCGCCCGTACATCCACCGGCAGCTGCAACAAGTGATGATACAGGAGCAAATGCAGCGGCAATTCGTGGTCATCAAAGGTACACCGTGCCGATGAGGGATCAAAGAAAGCGTCGTCGCATACGTCGGCGAGTTTGTTGAAGGGAATGTGCAGGGTCCAGGGGGGTGTTGTAGATTGTAGAGGAACTTCAGCAATACCGCTTGGTTGTGTGGGCTCTGCTTCATCACTTTCATCTTGCTCCTGCACCGTATCGAGCTGTGTTGACTGTCGTTGTGACGACTTGTGTAATGTCGATGGCCTGCACCACATGAGGCGGCACGCAATATCTTGACACTCTTCAAAGGATATCGCCTTTTTCCCCGACTCGTCGTCCTCCTCGGCATTCGGTAGTAAGCCGTGTATAAGTTTGTAGAGCTCTTCGTTGAGGCTTCTGCCGGCCCGGATCGTCCTTGAAGTCTTGACCTCTCTGTATTCATAGACACTGGTCATCACGGTCTCATTCCATCCCATGTCAATGACTAATGCAGATCGAAGGCCAGCGCCCACAGCCACCATGGCTGGCGCCGACATGAGCGAGACAACGGGGGTCTGAAAGCTGGTGAACAGGGTATCCAGTACTGATGACAGTAGCGGAATCGGCAAGGCAGAGTCCAGCACAAGTCCAATTTTTCGAGGTCGCGAATCGAGAAGCAAGAATCTGACGGCAGGGTCAGTATCAGTATATGCCTGAACTTTGAAGAAAGGGAGCAGCCTGTTGTTGCAGGGAGCACAGTACCTAGTAAAAGCGTCGCGCAACACACGGTCGAATTTGTCCCGGAATAACCCCAAATCAACATGGCGCACATCATACCGCCACATTTCATAATCGACAGCCCATTTCCTCTCGCAGCCTTGCGGCCCTGGCTGCTGCCAGGCTCGAAAGTCTCCCACCCGGCGTTGTTGCGCAGGTCCACACGTGAGGCATGCCTTGGGCAACGAGTCTCCAGCAAACCCAGCCCGGATGAAGCGCGAGCCCAGCTCCAGGATGATGAAGTCTTCGTCCGCGCGGATGGTCGACGGCGAACCAAAGGAAGACACCAGGCTGCTTGAAGGGGTATGAGCCGTCGTAGAGCTGGGCGCGGCTTGTGACATAGACGGCCTGATGCCGGCCACGCTCCTGTGGGCAGGCGCGGGGCTTACGTGCGAAGACATGGCCGTGTCCGTTGCTCAGCCCCGTGTCTCCTGCACAGGTCTTGTACAGACTCTGAATAGTCAATCGGAAGGGCGTGCTGCGTGGCGCAAATCGTGCACGCCGTTATCCATGATCCCGTGGATTTCGAGGTCAAATATGCATGTAGCGAGTACAAACCTGAGCCCCTTGCCATAAAGTCGCGTCACGTCACCTCGATGACGTGGGGCCTTTGGGTCTGGACTCTGTGGTTGGTCTGCGTCTTCCAAGTTCCACGAGTGCACGTGAAGCCGTGGACTCTCCCCCGACCTGAACATCACCAGCAGTGGCAGCCCAAGGTCGGCTTGCTGTGCCTGCTCAGGAGCCCAGAATGGGCATTAAAGGGTAATTCTCTCCGTCAGCATCGTTTCTGTTCGTGGCCTCACAATGAAGCTAAATTAGGCAGGGTATACAACGAGATCGGCCCGTCCAATCGTATCTCCTTGTCCAAGCTGGCAGGTAGCTGTCTCGAATCGAAGAAGCGACCTTATCGGATCGCCGTTGACTTCGCAATATGGCACTTTCAAGCTCAATCAGCGCGAGGTTTGTCTTTACGGTCTTGTCCCACTGATTCTTTCTCTTTCTCTTTCTTTTTATCTAATACTAATCATCTTTGTGCAGGTGGACACAACCCTACGGTTCGGTTGTTGTTCTATCGCCTTGTCCGTCTCCTCGGCGCCCCCATAACACCCATCTTCGTGTTCGACGGCCCTCACAAGCCCGCTTTCAAGCGCGGCCATCGTACTGGTCGTGGTGACCAGTGCGCCATCGGCATGGCCAAGCGTCTCATACGGTTGTTCGACTTTGCGGTGCACGACGCCCCCGGAGAAGCAGAGGCGGAGTGCGCATTGCTCCAGCAACATGGAATTGTAGACGCGGTCCTGAGCGAAGATGTGGACACCATCATGTTTGGATGCACAAAGACACTGCGGGAATGGTCAGCGGAGGGCAAAGCTGCCGGGTCACCGACTCATGTGTCCCTGTATGATGTGCACGCCATGAATCTGGAAGCCCTGGGCCTCGATCGTGAAGGGATGGTGCTGGTGGCACTAATGAGCGGTGGCGACTATCTTCCTGAAGGTGTACCTGGATGTGGCATCAAAGTGGCGCTGGAAGCAGCCAAGGCTGGCTTTGGCAAATCTCTCTGCCGCTTAAAAGCGTCCGACGACGCAGGCATTGAAGCATGGCGCAGTAATCTGGTGCACGAGTTGCAAACGAATGAAAGCAAATTCTTTCGGACAAAGCACATGGCAATGATCATTCCGCAAGACTTTCCGAATCTCGAAGTCCTGGGATACTACACACATCCTGTTGTATCTCCCGAGTCCAGCTTGCCCGGCATCAGGCACAAGCTAGACCGGAAACGTGACATGCAGTTGCAGGCGCTGCGCGAGTTCACTCGCGATACATTCGGCTGGGATTACCGGACAGGCGCTACGAAATTCGTCCGCTCCCTGAGCCGGTCGCTTCTCGTGCAGAAGATGACTGAGGAAGCGGATGCGGGCGCAACTGCGCGGCATGTCAAGTCTGTTCTGGGCCAGCGGACACATTTCACAGCAGACGGCGCCCCTGAATTGCGAGTATCATACATTCCCCAGGAGGTAGTTCCCATAGACATGGCAAAGGAAGTGGACGAAATCATCCCGTATAGCCGCAGGGGACTCGCCCTCAATAGCGTCGATGAATTCGAGACGGCTGGGACAGAGACAGGAGTTGTGGAGGAATCCTCCTCCAAAGGCTCGGACATCACCAAGCTAGACTCGGCCTGGATCCTAGAAGGCTTGGTCAAGGCAAGCGCACCCAGCGCAGTTCAACAGTGGCAAGACGATCAGCATGCCAAGGCTGAGAAAGCGATCGCAAAGGCTAGCAAGGCCAAGACCAAGAGCAAGACCACCGCTGCCAAGTCCAAGTCCACCAAGCCCTCCTCAGGCATGCCTCGTGGAGCCCTTGATCAATTCCTCAAGACCACAAAGGCATCATCAACCAGGCAACAGCAAAGTGTCCTTTCCAAACTGCCGCCTGAGCTGAGCTCGAGTCATCCTCTCTTGAGCAACGCTCCTCGCCGACCCGCGGCCTCTGCCAGTCCAAGTAAGCAACCCTCGCTGCAGACGAGCAAGAAGTCTGTGAAAAAGGCGTCGTCGGCCCTGAAAGTCCCGGATAGCTCACCAAGTCTTGCGCCTAGATCCATTGGAGTTCGACCCGAGCCAGAAGTCATCCTTATCTCTTCTAGTCCGCCCGCTGCACCTGCCACCCCACCACCTTCATATACCTCGCCTCGCCGGCCACGTTCACTTGCGGCGCCCCTTACTTCTCAGCCGGACGAGGTGTCCGGTACAGTAAGATCAAGATCTCCGTCCAGTCGCTCTCACTGTCTAGGCCAGGGAAAGACTTCGCCCAAGAAGGCGCGGAGGGAGAAACATGCACTTGTCGGTGGTCCAGCACCGGGTTCTCCCGCGCTGAAGCAGTCATCCATGCACGCGTTTTTGACAAAGTCGAGCAAATCATCCATCTCCACCTCGACCTGCCACGCATCTGGCCCTGCTCGACCTGTACCTGAGCAAATCATACTGAGCGACACCGATGGGGAGGAGGAAGGAGAGGAAGGGAAAGATTCTAACTTGGGCCCACTCTCCATGCCAACACAACCTCCATCATCTTCTGCCACGAAAGTTTGCCCACCGGAGACTATTACTCGGTCCGTCACACGAGATGAAACCGAAAAGCCCGACCAGAATCCCTCGTCACCAAAGAAGAAACTGCTGCGGCCGCATCTGTCTCGTCTGGGCTTCTATGAGGAGGTTGAGTTGGATAGCGAGGAACGGGATGCGGAATTGGCGGCGGCGGACGCCCGAGCGGGAGGGGCAGGTGGTAGATCCAGCAGGAACAAGGCGAAGCCTCTTCGTTGGAGTGATGTTACTGTTGTTGATCTTACTTGATGCATTCTATTCGCGCACGGAGACACTTGCATTACTGTGCTCACGGATTTCGCACGGTTGGTACGTTGGCTGAGAAACGGGGGGGGCAAGATGTGTCTGCAACGGAGAAGATGAGCATTTTGAGTACATATACCGTTTGGTTGTATTGCGAAGTCTTTTTATTAGAATGCCCTATAGTTATTGGATATCTTTGATACGCCTTGAACATGATTCTTCTATGCGGCCTTGCGCATGACTTTCCAAATAGTGCCTCGCACGTGATGTATACCACCATGATGTCTTCTGTCGAAGTCGTCACGAAGCCTTGTGCATGATTCTTTCGTGCGCCTCATACACGAGCATTCTAAACAATGCTTCCGTGTTTTCCATGCTTCCCATGCTTCCCATGCTATCCAATGCATCCAATGCCTAATCTCTCCCAAATACATCGTACACCCCCCTCACTCATCCTCCAAATCAACATCCATCTCCGTCCCCAAATCCCGCTCCTCCACAAACCGCCGCCCAGCCAACTCGGGCGGCAAATACGTCTGTCGCACCTTCCCATCTCGATAATTAGGCGGATACTTGTAGTGCGCCCCATACCCCATATCACGCATCAGACGCGTAGGCGCATTCCGCAAATGCAACGGCACAGGCAGACTCGCCACGCCAGGCTCACGCATCGCAGCAGCGGCATTATTAAGAGCACGGTACGCGCGCGTGCTCTTCGGGGCCAGGCACAGAGCCAGGGCACAGTGAGCGAGGGGGATACGCGCCTCGGGCATGCCAAGCTGCTGCGTGGCCGTGTAGGTCGCCGTCGCGAGGGGCAGCAACGAATTATCGGCGAGGCCAATGTCCTCGGAGGCGATGACGACCATCCGGCGGGCTATGAAGAGGGCGTCCTCGCCTGACTGGAGCATGCGCGCTAGATAGTACAGCGCGGCGTCGCCGTCGCCGCCGCGGACAGACTTGTGGAAAGCTGAGATGGAGTCGTAGTGCTGGTCTGCGCCGCGGTCGTAGACGAATGTCTTGGTGAGGGCTGCCTTGAGCTTGTCCTTTGTGATGCCGGGCTGGGCGCGCAGCGAGAGGGCCAGCTCAAGCAGGTTAAGCGCCGTGCGTGCGTCGCCGTCGCTAAAGCGAGCCAGGCATTCTAGCATCTCATCATCTAGCAGCGGCGGCGGCGGCGGCGGCGAAGAGGGCGCGCCGCTTTGCGACGACGACGAGGGTGGTTGTTCGGCGGCGCTCGCCCGGCGTAAGATGCCCGTGATGTCGGCCGGCGTCAGGGGCTGCAGCGCAAAAGTGCGACACCGAGATAGCAGCGCCGCGGCGACCCGGAATGAGGGATTCTCTGTCGTGGCTCCTATTAGTGTCACGGTGCCGGCTTCAACGGGCGCGAGGAAGACCTCCTGCTGCGCCTTGCTGAACCTGTGCACCTCGTCGCAGAAGAGCACCGTTTTGCGGCCCGTCAGCGCGAGCTCGCGTGCTGCCTCGCCGAATATTCGCTTGCACTCGCTCACGCCTGAGCTTGTTGCGTTGAGCTCGACGAACTTGCTGCCTACTCGCTGCGCGATGCACCGCGCGATCGTCGTCTTGCCTGTGCCCGGCGCACCCCATAGGATCATGGACGGCACGCGGTCCGACTCGATGAGAGATCGCAGCACGCCATTGGGACCGACCAGATCCTGTCCGCATACCTCGTCCAGCGTCCTGGGCCTCATTCTCTCCGCTAGCGGTGCCGCCTGCTGCGTCTTGGTCCGCTTCGCAGCCTTCTGATGGTCCTCGTCGCCGCCGGTTTCCACGCCATTGACATCCGGGGCTTGTTTGTTCGACTCGGCTTCAGCATCAGCACTCGTAAAGCTCGCGCTCTCGGTGCTGTGGACGTCCGCGCCAGGCCCCTCGTCAAATGCCCTCTTCTTGGCCATCGTGGGGAGGGGTCCCCCGTTCGGCGGCAGCCTCCGCTTCGTAGCCGGCGCCGAAAAGAAGCTCGACGCGCTTCGCTTCTGTGCCTGCTGGTGCGGCTGTTGTTGGGAAGATGTGTTCGAGGAGGATGACGGAGGCTGCCATGTCGACGGCGCCTCTTTGCTCGTGTCGACGATGAAGCTGGTGCACCCTGAATCGATGTGGCTGTTAATCTCGGACGATTTCACACATTGGCTGCAGATGGGGCAGTTGACCGTCATGGCGAAGGGTCTCCTGACTCCCAGTTTCTCCCTGTCGTTGTCTGCTCTTGATTCTCTTTGATTACGCTATGCTTTTTGGCAATGGCTTTGATTTTGTGTCGTTTTTCTAGTCTAATTGCTTATTTTGGGGGGGAGCTTGCGCATGCGGCGCGTCGCGGTGTTGAAACCGGTCGCGTATGTCGTCTTTAGGTTCTTCGATTAGTTATCTCGTACTCTGTACTTGGACGATGTTTCGGGCTGTGTGAGCGCGTGAATGGTGCTATTTTTTTTGGCTGTTGCTGTTGCTGTGCAAAGTTGATAGATGTACAATGACGACGGGCTGACGCGCGGACGTGCTTTAGCCTTTGGCGTAAACGGGCCGAGCAGGGGTCCAGTTACGTTGGTGCGCCTCGGCAGTGTTCGGCACTCGACTTCGGCCTGTTGGACAGTGATAGATGCACAGACAATCAGCAAAACTATGTCAAAACATGACAGAGTGACCTATAAATAGAGCCTCTTCCGGCCAAATAAATATTTACATTCAATATTGACACGTGCTTGAAAACCGTTCGAACAAACTCCAAGGTCTAGCAGGCCTCCCTTGGACCAAGAGGTGATGGGAAGCAAGCAAAGCGAAACAGCACATCTGCTACAACGTCCACGGCGACATCGTCCCGTAATATTTCAAGTGACAATTTGCCACGCAGAACCGAAAACTAACCTATGTACATATTCTCGAGCACCACACACACACACACACACACACACGCGCCCTTGACTACATATTATTGTAGGTCATCCGGCCATAGAAACTAAGAAAACATTCGGGAAAAAAAAACATTGTACAAAAGTGAGCATAACAACAAGATGGAAACCCCAGTTCCCCAGTTCCTCTGTCGTGTCAAAACGCCGAAATATATGCTGCTCATCATAGCCACCCTTCCTTGGCAAACCCTTGTCCTACACTTCGTCGATCCCTTCCGCAGTATATACCTGACCACATCTAGTCCCTCGACACCAAAAGGGAAAGGAAACGCGGATACGAGTTTCCTTCGCTTCCGTATTCCCTCTCAAACTCATCCGTTGTACACCTTCCAAATCGTCGGCATTCGGACCCCTTGTCATAACATACGTAGTCCCCAGAGTGCTCCCCGTGTCGTACATACCACAAATCCTCGTGAGTGCGCGCGCCTTGCAAGTTACCACACCCTAACCACCCCTCGGGCTTCAGTGCTTGAATCCTCAGTGCTCGACTCCTCACCCCTTCACTTCACGCGACAGTCTTCCTAAGCGCCCTCCCCTTCGGCGACGAAAGATTCCCCTCCGCCTTCCTCTTCCCCAGCACGCCCCCCTCCTGGGGCACCCTCCGAGAAATCGCCGGCGTGCTCTCACGATCCCTCGTCGCCTCCGCATGACACGTCGCATGGAACGCGCGATTCGCAACCAGAACAGCGTCCAGCCACACCCACTCCTGAGCCGTATCGAGCCATTTATTCTCGAATTTCTCCTGGCAGATCGGACATACATTGTGGATGCCGCTCGTTGGATCCGGAACAGGGATATACTTGGCTTCCTGGTCTGCTTCGGAGGTTTCTTTCGTGGTATGCTCTGGGGCGGGGACTTGGTCGGAGTCGACTGCCTCCCGAGAGCGGAGCCAATCCTGCGATGAAGTTAGCTACCTTGGACGGAGCTTACACAGACGGACGTGAATCCCGAGTTTGGGAGGAAAGGGGGAAATGAGTTGCTCCGGGGGATAACGTACCTTGTGATCCACATACCAACTCCGATGCGTGCCTCGTTTCTCTGCTTCGGTGGTCCGTTGGTGAACGCCAAAGTGCCAATCCATGTGGGCCATTTTCTTCTTCTTGCCTTCCTCGTCGCTCTTGAAGCGTCGTCCACATTGTGTGCATGGTGCGCCTAGGTTTTCATAGAGCGCTGCGATGGCATCGGGACGGTACCTATTTTCAGTCATGTGAGTTTTGGGTCTTCCTTCTTGGTGACTCCTCCTTGTGGATGCAGACTTCTAGACTTACTGTTGCTTCAGTGCTGCCTCGTTCAGGCTGCTGTTGTTGGGTTTCACAGGACCTTGTTGGTTAGCAGCTGCGTTTGCCGAGGCCAAGATGCTGGATATGTTTGGTGGCAAGGTTGGCTGGGACACAGGCGGCGGATGGGCCGCGGGACTTGTAGCGGTCGATGTTGGTGTTCCGGATGGCAGCATGCCAGCCTGACGAAGCTGGTCTAGCAAGGCCAGCGGGTTCGGTGGTGGTGGCTTGGCTGCCTCTGCATGGTTCGAAGTCGGTGATCGAATCAACGCGTGAGCAGCATTCGTAGTAGAGGTGGTGGCGGCGGTGGTGATGGCACGAGTAGGAGTAGTAGTTGCGGTGAAAGGAGGCGGCGTAGATGTCGCCGGTGTCGCACCCTGAGACGCAGCCGCTTGTCTCGCCATCAAGGCTGCCATTGCTCCAGGGCCAAGAAGGGAGTCGAGAGTCACTCGAGGCTTCTGCTCAGGCGCTGAAGCTGGACTTGGGGTTACAGATGCAGAGTGAGGCGGCAGCGCCGGCATGTATCCTGGAACTAGAGCAGAGTTCTGGGCTGAAGGTGCTTTCCTCGTCACGGCAGCAAGTTCAGTTACTTTGTTTTTAATGAGCTCAAGCTGGTCAGGGGGCAAACTTGTACGTTGCAGAATCCCTTGGAGGTCGAGCAGAGCTCTTAGTCTGTTCTGAATACTAGCATCATGTGGGTTCTGAGTGAACTCTGCCTTCATG
This sequence comes from Claviceps purpurea, assembly GCA_029405325.1. Lineage (NCBI taxonomy): Eukaryota > Fungi > Ascomycota > Sordariomycetes > Hypocreales > Clavicipitaceae > Claviceps > Claviceps purpurea. Next base: position 2,156,827 of record CM055782.1, on the reverse strand, counting down.
GCAACAATCAAGTCCTGAATGTCATTACTCAACGTTTCTACGCTTATTCCGACCGGTAAGGCTGCCCCACCAGGCCCATATGGCCCGGCAAGGAGAGGTTGGAAGGAAACAGGGGTAGATCCAGCAGGTTGATGTTGTTGTTGATAATGGTGGTGATGAGGCGTGGAAGAGTGCATGGGGTACTGGCCGTTTGTCAGACGAGTCACAAATGGCGTGGTGGGGGCCTGAGCAAGATATGAAGTTACCTGTGGCTGCCCAGGATAGACGACCGTTTCGCCTGGCCGTCCTCCGTTAGTATATGGGTACTGTAGCTGCGGATAGGCTCCCGGTGCGGTGGCTCCTAGTGGTACTCCTGGTGGTGCTCCTGAGGGCACGCCTTGGCCTCGCATTCCCGGAGGCGTAGGTGTGTTTCGATGTGGCGGCATCATGACCGACCGTGGCCGTCCCGGAATGGGACCCTGTTGCGGCATTGTCGCCGCTCTGGCTTTCATCAGAGCATTCTCAATCGGGCGGACCAGCTCGTGCGAGAAGACTGGCCTCGTATCCATTGATCCGGGCACAGGATCTTTCCACGTTCTAAGCATCTCCTCCATCTTCCTTCGCACATTGCTGTCCACAACAGCATAAGATTCCATGAATGTCTTGAATAGGTTGCGGCCGAAATATAACGTGTAAGGAGTCCCGACATTTTTCACGATGGAGTCCAGGACGTAAAGGGACGGTAGCTTCTTGGCGGGTGGTGCCTAAACGCCGGTATTAGCTCTCAATCTCGGTTTCACGTGAAAATGACGTCGCGTGGCAGAGTTTGGGATGATACCTTCAAGATGTGCTGCTGGAGTACTTCGGCAATTGCCAACGCGTGTTCTGTGTTCTCGCGCGCAATAACCGTCAAGTTGCTGATTTCGAACCTCATGTTTGAAGAAAGATCCTCCAAAGCATGGCGGTAATCTTCCGCAACTTCCTCTGCTTCTGCTGCCATGGTTTATTCCGTTTCTTGCCTTTTCGGTTATTTCCTCTCTTTCTTTTCTCCTCGTCTCGTTCTTTGTTTCCGTCTGTTCTCTTCTTGGCCTTCTCTCTTCTATTTTTCGTTCAGATACAAGAGATGTAACGTGAAAATCACAAGAACACGATGGAGCCTCTATCCGTCTTTAAGCACAAAACGGCGGTTGGAGCTTGGCACTATCGCTATCAAATCCGGGCCAAGATGGCTCAACCAAAGCGACAAACTTGATCCCAGAAACGAAGAAGGAAAACGAAAAGAAGACAAGGCAATATGAACCAAGCACAGAGAAATTTTGTATAATGTGGTAGATGTTGTCACAGGATTTCCTTCCCCCCAAAGCTTCCTGCCTGACCAAACGGCAAAGACCCTCCTTGCTAGTCTGGTGCGACGTCACCAAGATGGGATAGTCAAGCTCAGTGTGTCATGCTTTGAAGATCTTGAGATCGGTAGAGACGTCCCGCCCCTAAGGAGCTATTGGATTCAAAGATAAACGAAGTGTCCCTATTCGCAAAGAAAAGATGGGAGGAACAAGAGAGCGAGGCCTAAGCGCGCGGTTGCGTGGTCGAGGACGAGCTTCGAAAGGCGGTGTGTACACGGATCGTGGATCACAGAGTATTGCATCAGATTCAGGTCGTTCGAGTTGCAGCTGTGTTGGTCGCAAATCAGGTCGGCTCGGGGTTGTGTGTGAATGAGGAATGATGGCTCGATAAGTAGGTGAGAGATGAAGTCTTTATGTAGCTCAAGTCGGTCGACGACCTACCTTGCTTGCTGATCAAGGGCAGTAGAGGTCACGTGCAGCATGTTTCACGTGAACAGTTAGCCATGGCCCATGGCGCTTCACTACGCCCAAAAACAGACAGCGCACAGCTCTGCATCGAACGACGAAAACACAAGTACATAGGATGTATGTACCTACCTTATCCCGAATTCCAATGCGTGGGATCGTCATCTTTTCCGCCATAATAAGGGCACAAGATTGATGAAAGAAACAACAAGAATGCACAGCGATCAAAGCCTTACTGCATTCTTCGCAGCGCGTCAAAACTGCCAGCTATTCTACCCGAACATCGGTCTGTGGCTTGGCATATTCTTTGTAAAAGGGCTGTTAATGGTTATTTACTTTGAACATCTTGCTCTGAGGCAGTAATGCATACCCCTTATGATCAGGTACGTAAATCAGCCTGTTTTCGCGTGCTATTTCAAAAATTACTTAGACATTCCAAGTCTTTCGATGGTGTCTACTAGCTACATGGTACACAATGCAATAAAGCATCGAACGACATGGAACAAAACAAAAAGAATCTAGTTTCCCTAGAGGAAGTTGGGTATTATCTAATGTGTGTGAGATTGCGGGTGTGTACGTGTGTCGGAGAGAAAAGAGAGTCAAAAACGCTCTAACAGAGCTTCCTCGCGCACCAACCCCAGGGCTCGCGGCTTCGATCGCTTGCCTGTCCATCGGCCTCACGTTGGTTCTCAGAATCGGGACAAGTGGCCGACCTCAGAGTACCTGCTGTCCCGTGCTTGAGATCGGTGGATTGGGTGCAAGGAATCGTCGGGACGCTTGAAATCGGGTGCGATCGGGCTTCGTATATCATCATTTGGCCCAGCGGCGCGCTCAACATCTTTGTGAGCGGGGATCGGCCGGCTGATAATGGGGCGAGTGGGTTTGCTCTCACCAGTTTCCTTCTTGGCCTTTCCCCAGAGGGCGTTGCAGATCTTGCTCGACGTCTTCTCGTCGGTGGCCGTGTAGGTGCTGCTGGAGTAGTCCGGCAGGGTCTCCCGTCCATTCTTGGCCAACGCACCATGGTCACGAATATCTCGCGAGTTGATGCCTTCCTTTGCGTCACGCCATATGGCAGAACCAAGGATGTACAGGAAGCCAAGGATCAAGGAGAGGATGGAAGAAGCCAGCACGAGCTGATAGAAGTGATCGCCCAAATGCTCCTTGTCGTTGGCAGGCTGGTTGAGGTTACCAAGCACGGTGCAGCCAATGACAACCATGGCAAGGCCGTACCATAGATGGCCATGGAGATCGGAGAGGACAGGCCACGTCCGTCGGAAGTATTGCTTCATGGGCCCGAATGGCAACTCGGAGACGATGAGAAGGACGGAGATGAATGACGTGAAAGCAAGAGAAGCGCAATCGAAGACGAAGAACGGCCGGTCTTTGTTGATTTTAATGGCGAGGACCCAGCATGCAGCCGCGACGGCGAGGAGAGTAATGATGGAAAAGACGCGAAGAATTTGCAAAACAAACATGCCCGCGACCTTGATGGTGGCGGGCTTGAATAGCTTGATAAGGATCATCCAGATCATGATGGGCGGTTTAGAGAACTTGGGAGTCCTTTTTCGTTCGTTAGTTGGTCGTTCAGAAATACAAATATGCGATGCTCTGATGTGCCTCTGCCAGGGCAGGGCACTATAAGAACATACCTTGTAAAGAATGAAAGTCGCTTTACAAGATGCAGGGTGACGCAAGTCTTTGTCCAGAATGACAAATATAGCACTTGTGGTCGTCGTAGACGCTTTTTACAGCAACAGGCCGTGAGATTAAATAAGTAACGTTTAATGTGAAGCTGCGAGACAAGAGGGAGCCAGCTCCAGAACAAAGCAGAACTGGACAGTGGATAGGAGAAGGGAAAAGGAGAAGACGAAGAAAGAAATTTGAATCGTAAAAGAACTGGAGGCGTCGACCTGACTAGAAATAAGGATAGTAAAGCGAAAAAGAAAGATGTGAGGGCCTGAATGCTCTTAAATATACTATTGTCGTTCAGAGTGACAATAGCAAGGCGTGTGAGCAATAGAGAGCCAGGGGTTCAACAATTGGGCAAAAGTGAGCAAACCGTACAACAGGACTCCGTCCTACTCAGGTGATAGCCCACTGATCCCATATTGTCCATCTCATGCCTATCACACGCAGTGGTTGAACAAGTCACAGCCTTGACGACAAGACATCTTGATGCACCCAAGACGGGGAGTGGGCAAGCGACCCGCGAACGACACGCACACTTCTTCTCTTCAGCACGTCACAGCGATCGCAACCCGAAACAGGCACACGCACACGGCGCCTACGTGTCTCGCCTCATCGGCCTGTCTGGCGCTCTTCGCAGTCCAATCAGGCACGGCGGGGGGTTACAAACAAGAACAAGAGTTTCCTCAGGGCCGCGGGGAACTTCATGTTTGGGTGAAGGTGTTTCATGCTCGGCGTCAAAGGCGCAGAGTTCTTCACGAACAGCCCTGGTTGGTTGGAAGGGAAAGCCGGGGCGCATGCATGATGGGATGATGAATGAATGGTGCTGCGCGCGACGGTCAATGATTCCTGAATGGAAGCAAAATTCTGAATGATTGCATGTCAAGGACCAGAAGTGAGAGACAATGCTATTTACTGTCGGGCCGCCAGCCGCCGGCGTGGCATCGATTGGGCGACAGCTACTGATGACGGTCCTTGGGTTCATTCGTGTGCATGCAATGTCGTTTCAGGGGCCCTCAGGCCGTTCTGAGAGGCTGAGATGCCCTGTTTCTAGTTATTTTGAGCGCTGCAACCAGCCGCCAGGCACCTGTCCACGAGGCTCCACCACTACCTATAGCCGCTGGAGTCGGCTGGACCCCTGGACGCCATTGTCCTCTGATACCGGCGACCGCATCCACGCCGTTCACGAATCACGAGCCTCCGTCTTTGTCTCTTTTCAATTGCTGAATCTGAGAGGCCATACCGCTGTTCACCCAGCCCGTTCTAGCGTGCATGCAGCGCTGCTCGCGTCTGATCCAGTTATTTACATACAAACTTACAACCCGTGTACTCCCCGTCATCCGCAGGCGCCGCGGGCGGCGGCCGTATGATCGACCCACTTTTCAAAACTTCTGTTGCAACTTGCGACAACTTGCTTGTTGGCGAATACCAGGTACTCGTGGGTATCTAGTGGGTGTCCTTTTCAAAAAGTTACACAGCTTCATTTCCTCCAACACATACTCTGTATGCCCTGATGACCGGGGCAACACGTGGCGCTGACGTCGTCGTGTTCCCGGGCCAGTCGGGCGAAGAGAGTCAGGCCCGTCCCGTGATGAACCATGTGCGGCAGTGTTGTAGCCTGTAGGTACCTAACTTGTCCAGCAGAAGGACATCGATGTCGAGCGGAAGAAAATAGAGGAGGGACGGTGGATGCAAAAAGGCAGCAAAGGTCCTCACAAGACCTCAACTGCACACAAGACGACGATCGACGATAAAGACTCAAAAGACAGCAGCCCTCCCTGGACTACTACAAGACCTGACAACTAGAACTGAAGAACCAAACTCGCATAACCTCACTCCCTAAAACTAAGCAAGAGGGTGAACAGTCTTATATGGCCAAAGCCTCTCGTGCGATGCCGGACAATCCCGTCAAGGGTGAGCGCACGTCTGGTTGGTCCAGCACAGGGTCTGGTGACCCACAGAACTCTGGCAACCATCTAGAACCTTCTGGCCCACCGGATCGCATGTCAACCAAGAAGAGACTCTGACGTCTGACAGCCAAGATGCAACCCGACTATAAACAGCGGAGGGAGAGCTGTAGGGCGGCTTGTAGGCCGGCAAGCGCTCCCCAAGCCTCCTCATCAAGGTACCTACACTTCGGACCTGGCTAGCCGTCCTTTGCCAGCGCCGTCTCGGTATGACACGTACATACCTACATACCCGAAGCCAGCGTCGTCGGCGCTCGTCGCCCTATTCCTTCGGTCCGTCGCTATACACTACGGCGTCCGCGTCGAGTGGGTTCTCCTGTAGGGCCGCAGCGAATTCTGTTTCCTCGGCCGCGGCCGCGTCTTCTTTGGACAGGCCATTTGTTGAGTCGGGCGCTGGGGGGCGGGTGGGAGTATTTCGGAGCAATGGTTCTTCAACTTGGATCGGGTCAAGAGTTGAGTCAGTTGGCTAAAAATCCCCGAGACGTATTTCCGTATTCGATTTGCGGAAGCAAACGAAGTGGCGCATAAAAGCAACTTGCTCGTGATCCATTCGCCGCTCACGAGCACGCTTACCGAAGTATGTACCTGTTAGCTGGCGATTATTTTCCATTCTGAACTCAGAAGCGGTATCCTCGCATTTACGAGCAAACAATTTTTGAGTTACTTTTTCACGATAAAGGTTCTAACGACTACTATTCTTCTGATTACTATTTTCACGATGAATACTCATACGATGGCCAATTTTACGAGACCTGCTATGTATTACGATGGCCATGGTTCTGACAACGAATTTCACGCCGAGGAAAGAAACAAGCTACACGGGCTACGATCGTCGACCCACCAACTGGCGACGACTACTCGAAGAGGCACACAAATCTGACTTCGAGGATTGCACTGTTGAAAGGCAAATGAAACAGATTTTACAACTGAAATAATTACTTCAATCGATATACAAGCCTCAACAACATTCCCTTCGGCCCTCTCACAATAATTCCTCGCCGCACGTCACAAAGCTGCGGGGTTGTGGCTATGAGACGCAACTGTTTTCGATTTCCACATTCAGATTTAGTACCAACGGCTGCGAGGACGTGGTGCTATTATCAGCCAAATCAGCTACACGCGGCAAACACGATCTCTTTCGTACAAGTTCATGGCAGTGGCCGTGGATTGCAAGGACTCGGATGTCTAGTCATGCGAGCAGCGAACGACCTTGCTGTATAACAGGAGCGCATTGGCTTATCATGGCTCTTGAAAGAGCCCCCTAGATGGTCATTGCCTGTTATGAGAAGTCTGGTTGGAACCGGAGAGCGAGGTGCTCGCGAAGGCGCAACGAAAGTACGTACATTCGTGGTGACCGTTTTGTATAGCCGGAGGGTTCGGTTCATTTGCGATCGAGAACGATCGCATGTGAAGAGGGTATCCTGTCAGAGGCATGAGGAGAGTAGCAAGGTAAGACATGTCATGTATGAGACTGCCAACTGGCAAGTGCTCATCGAGGCGTACGCAGAGACACGTGCAAGCCAAGGGGGGAATTTAGCGATGGCTGCTCACATGGATTGTGGGAGGCCAGAGATCGAAACCATTATCATCCGACCCCTAACTTATATGTAGCTCAACAATTAATTGCGGGCTCTTGATCACACCTTCACTCCGTGTACCTAGACTCTTTTTACCCAGAAAAATACCTACAAGAGAGTACTCCGTACAGAGTACCTACCTTATGATAGAGCATGTATCCATTTCAGCATAACAAGTAGGTAGGTACTCCATGAGTCCATACTCCGTACATTTGTAGTATGTACTGTGTACGTACTGCATAGGTACTTACCTGGGTAATTTTCAATCTTGATTGGGCGCTCTCTCCAGCAGCTCCTCCGTCCTCTAATTGACGGGGATCTGGAGACTCGGGGAGGGCCTACCTACTTATACATATACCTGGTACGTGTACATAACTCCGTATGTGTCGCCTTGTTGGCGCGAGTTCTCTCTCGAGTTCTCGAACAAAGTTGTCGAGGAGAAAAAATCTTAATCAGCCACGACAAACGAACACAGCCAGGTAAGAGTATTTCTTATAATTAATAAATTCCTGGCATCATCAGACCATTCACGACATCCAGCGGACTTATTGCTTTTAACCGTGGGAGCATTATGTATGGACCCGTCACCCTGTGCATCCGAAACAGCCGTGATAGAGCCTGTTGGTGAAGGGCCTCCCGCCTCTCATTGCTTCCGAAACAGCCGTGCAGTCGAGAACTCAGGAGCCGGTTGGTAAAGGGCCTCTCACAGATATCTCTCATATCTCTCGAATTGCTTTATATATTCTACACTCTGTTATCTCGGAACGCACTTAGATATCTACCACTACTTCCTTCGTGATTCTCGCATTCATTGTTGATCCCATCATCAAAATGAGACTTCTCACCCTTCTTCCCTTCGCCTGTGGAGCTCTGGCACTGGCCACCGGACCGGTCCGCCTTCCTGCAGACCACAATCTTGAAAATGCTGTCCTTGCGGACCACGGGTAAGTCGTCGCCGCCTCTTGCGGAAAAACTGCGCTGCAGTGCGCACCGCCATATGACTGACGTGTTTGTCCCGACGCAGAATCACACGACGTGACGAGGAAGCGTCACAGCCCCTAGAAAAGAGAATGAACGGCATTACCTTAAGAGACATCGCATTACCGACAGAATCCTCGCCGGCGGCCATGATATTTGCCGGAGTCAAAATCACCTTCACCATGGCGCTCCACTGGGTTAGACTGGTTACCGGCGAGTGGGTTTGGGAGCATTACGTCAAAAGTATGCACGTCGCCAACGAAGTTAATAGACTCCTATCCGTGCAGATTGTTGCCGCCGGAAATACATTACTCGCTGCACACATGAGCGCACTGGCGGAGTCGACTGTGAACCCCCCAGAGCGCGCTGGATTTTTCGATGTGTTTGTCGAAGAAGTACACACTGAATTATAATACCGCCACGTCCTTCTTTTTCTTCGGCCGCTTGTTGTGCCCGGCGGGGGACGATTCTTTTGATCTATTCGATATGTACTTCTCGTCGCTCGAATGCATGATCATCGCCTTCTTTCACCGACCTCCGTGTTGCACGAGCATAGGTAGAGTGGATAGATCATCGTCGGTCGTCGCGTCTTCAACCGTCATCTTGACAAGAACAATGTAAATAGGCTACCGCATCACTCAATGCCAATCTGTTCTAGCCCAAAACATGTCATTCCTATCGGCTGGGATTCGGCCCATCTGGAACCTTGAAGAACGTTGAGCTCCTGGCTTCCCATGGCTTCTTGTACCGCAATCCCTCTGTGAGGATGCAGCATAAGACAGGGCGCAGATATAGGGGTGTAATGAGTGTTTGTGATGATGATGATGATGATGCTACGAGGTACATACCTACTATGCTGCGAGTCGCGACAATGGTGTCCTCATAGACACCCGTCGGCAAGACCCCGTCACGTGATGTGACACCCTCCGCTTGAGCTGTTCTTGCGCGCCATCCGAACACCTACCTTCCCGTGCGACCCCCCTTTCGTATAAGCTTGTAGAACGCACGCCCTAAGCCTGGCCGAGCCCCTAAGCTTAGGAATGTGTGCCTAAGCTTAGGGACGGTGGCAAGCTCATCCCCTAGACGGTTTTAACGCTCACTTCAGGTCACGCGCTCCACACCCCCCCTGCTCGATAAGTCGTGACTTCGAGTGACATGGACAGTGGAAAAATAATTTCCCCCGCCGATGTAGCTTTTTGTTACTCGAAAACTGTCGGTACTTCTAGCTTTGCGCCAATTTTGCAGTAGAACCTATGTACCCCTCATCACGCTGCGACGTGATTGGCTACAACCCCCTGTCAGTGACCTGAAGTGAGCGTTAAAACCGTCTAGGGGATAGGGCTAATTTTTTTCATGGGACCCACTAAATTGTACAAGCTTGGATATGTCGACAAGCTTAAGAATGTACGCCGAAGCTTCTGGGTGGCTACAAGCTCAGGAACGGTCGGCCTTATAGAGGAGCGATATTTTGTGAAAAGCTTAGGAACGCCTAAGCCTGTAGGCCCGGCAGCCCAAGCTTGTCGTTTTTGTTTGAGTAACCGGTAGCGGGCCAGCGGCTCTACAGCGCCTCGTCCCCCCCATTGTGAGACTTCAGCGCTGTGAGCACGCTGGAAGGACAGCCACCGAAAAGCTTGCGCTGTGGGCCAGCGGCACCACGACGCATCGCCCCCCTAAATTGTGAGCCTTCAGCGCTGCGAGTCCGCCGCTGGAAAGCAGCCAGTATCCAGTGTCAACAGAACAGAGAGCTACATGGAATGAAATAAGTCGGACCGGCAAGTGTGACATAGACACTTGAATTCTCCATCAGTATGTATTTTGATGGCAAAGGCGCCAGTACCCTCTCACTGTGAAGTCGGCTGGTTCATACGATGAATGGTAAGGCCTTACATGTTACGATTCCGAAGGCATCGCTGGTGAGGTGGAACGAATATGACCAAGCTGGGCATGTACATTGTACGTACCATGTTTTCAAACAACCATAGTTCTATCAATTGCGCAATGAATTTCTTCAATCTTTATAATAACGATAGTCGCTGACTAAATGCTCCTCTTAATGCTAAGTTATTCTGGATTAATTCTAGTTTATGATCCCAATGGGCGTGGGTAATTCAGTGCACTGTTTTCTTTGAGATGTCACCACTCAGACAATTGGAAAGCAATTTTCAAGTGACGCTGCGCTCGGCTCTGAACAAATCGAGTACTTGTAAAGTCTCTTAAGTCAGAAGTTTCTTCAGATGTCGATTCTTTGGCTTTTCATCCAGGTTTCGTTGAGTCATCCAGCGTTGAAATATAATGCAGATTTAGGGTGGTGAACACCTTGCATCGGCGGCGATCCCTTGGTCAGACCTTCCCGCCTCCACCTCGCGCATAATGACAGATGTGACTGTACAACTAATATCATGGTTTCTAATGCCATATGCACACGGTTTGAGCAAAATCTCATCAGTTTTAGACATGCTAAGCTGGTGTTGTGGACGGGAGAAGAAGGAGGGTGCATCGAGAGATGGTGTAAATGCATGAGACACGCTCGAGGGTGCAAGGGTCTCCAAGATTGTCAAATTTTCCTTCAAGACACGCCGCGCTACCCTAGGTACCTAATGGATTGCTTTATGTCATTTTTGCAGCGAACTGAGTTGACAGGAAGATTGTGCCCACTGCCGAGAGTTGGCAGCGGTGGCGTCATATATTCGCAAACGCCGAACGCTAAATAAATGGTGTTGAATTGATTCGCTGCACCTCGACCTGCTCCACAACTGCCGCTCAAGAGCCATCACCACCTCGCACCTACATCCTCCTTCCCGTCTTCTTCTCGTTCTTCCTCAACCACCGAGGTTCAAGGACAGCCCCCGAAAGCTGTGTCACTCCTCAAATCGTCAGCTTTCCCGCCCACGATTTTGGCAGCCTTAGGAGCTGGTTACCTGGTCAGAACTGGTTAACGAGAGCAGGCAGGCGTCACTGTAAAATGGACCTGGTGTTTGCCTCCCTGCCTCATGCTCGATGATACAGCCTGTCGAGTCACGGAGAGATCGCTGGACAATCTCTGAGTCGAAGTTATGGCCGACACTGAACTGATCTTGCAATACCGCCTGTACGTATAACCCTCCACAGCGGATAAAGCTTCCGCCAAGGGCCATAGGATATGGGCTAATACTCAGGCAAGTCAGGGTCCCCTACTGACATGATGGCCGCGGTACCAAGGTTCAACTACGAGCCAAACTCATCGGGGCTTGCCGCTTGCAAGTTGCCAGAGTATTTTTCGGGTTGGCCGACTCAGGACTTAGGGAATTTCTGCCTAAGAGATGCCTGCTCACCTGGCCGATAGCTGAGTCTACCCATTCTTACGCATCGCGACTGTTAATTGATGGCTGATCATAAAGTGATAGTACTGTTCTCAAATACTTAACCTGTTTTCCTTAATCGGTCGCTCATTACGTTCGCGAGTCAACTCGTCATTTGGTGAGAGACAACTTATGCCAGAGAGGCTGGCAAGAATGGAATGGCTTGGCTCCCAATAAGCCACCATCCGATGTGTTACGCCTTAAGGCTTTTCACGGTGAGAGATTATCCGGCTTCACAATTTCTCACGAGCCATCTGCTGCGTCCTGGTAAGTTCGCAATGCATGGTCAGAACCGGCGTCGTGCCTCGCTTGGCTTCGCATCGATTGGTGGCAAGCTAGACAAGGAAACAGCCTCCGGAAGGTAACGAAACAGTCGATAGCTGTATCGAAGGCTCGTAGATATTTTATGCAATTATGTAGATAGCTACAATTGACAAGCGATCTCCCACACCATTTGGCCACTTTGAAAAGTTTATGTGCCTAAGCCTTTGTTTGCGCCTAAGCGTATGTACCTATGTGCCTAAGCCTAGGTATGCGCCTAAGCCTATGCACCTGCCTAAGCCTATGCACCTGCCTAAGCCTATGCACCTGCCTAAGCCTATGTACGCGCCCAAGCCTGCGTATGCGCCTAAGTGTGAGGAGTCGGATATCCCTACCGACCCGACCAAAAGGTCAGAACACTAAGCTGATGAGAACCAGCTTAGTGCGGGATATATAGGTGCATGCAACGACGGACAGAGCAGTTACGGGTAACCGTCACACGTCCCCATCTCAAAGCCGAGGCTACGCAGTAGTCGAGGCAACGACCCTCCTACCACTACCCCGGTTCGATCCTTGAGACAGAAGACGCGTCCAATCGCCACCTTTTGATCTGTTCGCCCGTCTTACGTCATCATCGTGCTGCGGGTGCCGTCTTGGCCCTTCTGCGGAGCTGCTGGCTGGATCTCATTGGAGACTGAACGTGCACCTAGATTGACGGGGGCAGAAAACTCCCCCCACCCCGAATCGAACGAGGGCCTTTGGTTAGCTTAGTGTTATGTGAGGAGTCGGATATCCCTACCGACCCGACCAAAAGGTCAGAACACTAAGCTGATGAGAACCAGCTTAGTGCGGGATATATAGGTGCATGCAACGACGGACAGAGCAGTTACGGGTAACCGTCACACTAAGCTTGTCGAACGACGTTTTGTGGAAGCTTACGAAAACCAAAAGCTTAGCCAAATGGCGTTTTGGACTGAAGTAGGGCGGAGCTTTTGGGCCGCGCAGAAGCTTATGGGCCGGCGTAGAAGCTTTTCGTGTGCGTTCTACAAGCTTATACAAAAGGGGGGTCGCACGGGAAGGTACCTACGCTTTCGGGAATTTTATAAGTTAAGGTTGAGACGAAGGTTATACATTAGGTATGTAGGTACATAACTATATGTAATCCCTGCCAGGGCCCGTGTCTACCAGGTAGGTATGTACATACGGAGTATGTACATACTGTGACGGTTACCCGTAACTGCTCTGTCCGTCTTTGCATGCACCTATATATCCCCCACTAAGCTGGTTCTCATCAGCTTAGTGTTCTGACCTTTTGGTCGGGTCGGTAGGGATATCCGACTCCTCACATAACACTAAGCTAACCAAAGGCCCTCGTTCGATTCGGGGTGGGGGGAGTTTTCTGCCCCCGTCAATCTAGGTGCACGTTCAGTCTCCAATGAGATCTAGCCAGCAGCTCCGCAGAAGGGCCAAGACGGCACCCGCAGCACGATGATGACGTAAGACGGGCGAACAGATCAAAAGGTGGCGATTGGACGCGTCTTCTGTCTCAAGGATCGAACCGGGGTAGTGGTAGGAGGGTCGTTGCCTCGACTACTGCGTAGCCTCGGCTTTGAGATGGGGACGTGTGACGGTTACCCGTAACTGCTCTGTCCGTCTTTGCATGCACCTATATATCCCCCACTAAGCTGGTTCTCATCAGCTTAGTGTTCTGACCTTTTGGTCGGGTCGGTAGGGATATCCGACTCCTCACACATACATACCTATTTTACCCAAAAGGATCTCGACAGCGATTCAGTGCTCGCCGTCCGGCGTCGGAGTCGGGTGGACCTTCCTCATTGAGACCTGGACGTTGGCCAACATTTTGCAGCGTTCGATTTATCGCACAACACCAACCACGCCCAAAACATCTCTGCGGGCATCGAGGACAGCTCTGAATTCTATTCGGATTGACGTTTGGGTTTTCAGTCTTCGAGAGGTCGTACCTAGCTCTGAATTTCGCCAAATAGCACGTCAGTCAAACAGCATGACGAGTCGCTTGTTCTAGGCGTAACGTCCCGCCTGGTTTTCGTCAACTGCCATCTGGCTCGCGAGAGCTCTGCGCTGGTTGGACCGGAGGTGCTGCCATATCAATCAGATCATCAGCAGAACGGAACTCGATCCCCGTTGTGCATGCCGGCGTGTCGGAGGTTGAAGGCGAGAAGATTGGCGACGAGGATTTCGCATTCTGGCTCGGCGACGTGAACTTACGGCTCGACAGTCTCCCAGGAGACGACTCTCGGAGGATTCTTACTCTACACACAAGAAGCGTACACGGTCTGAGTAACGAACGGCAAGGCACCACGACCCATAGAAGGTGAAGATGTGCCTGCCATGAGCAAGGCAGAGAGTGATGATGACACGACGCTGAAGTATCAGGAAATTGGCAAATGACGGCGAAAAGCGAAGGAAGCTGCAAGCAAGACAGTCTTCAAAGTTCTGTGGCCATCAACCTGCAGGATGAACAACAGGAATATGGGATTCGAGAAGAAAGAACAGATGGTACTGGAGACATTTCTGAGATCGTGGGGCTGGAAGGTAGGGGCCACGTGCTGCCACTGCCATGCTGGAAGACTTAACGTGAGGTTCTGGGGATGTAGAACAACTCTGGCGGGGAGGCGAGACATGAACGACGCATCCCATTCAAGGGCAACGATAGACTTGATCAAGTAGACCCAATCTATTGAATCAAGTCTCGTGCCAATGCATACGCATACGACCTGCTCGCGGCCTACACCACCAAAAACTTTCTCCTCAAATTGTACGGACTCGTGTGCGGGAGAAGTCGTGGCGTGTGATGGTGTGTGCGAGAACACCCAAATGAAGATCATGTTTCGCTGAACCAGGGACCAAACGTCTGTTGTGTGCGAGAACGCCCAAATGAAGATCATGTTTCGCTGAACAAGGGACCGAACGTCTGGTGTGTTCGAAATGTGATCAAGCCACGGTGCACCGCAGCGAGAACGTCTCGCCGTTTTTCTCGCCGTTCTTCTCGGCACTCGCCATTCTCTTGCAGCCTGCAAAGCCACTCATATCTGTTTATCTATAAAAACCTTGGACGCCATCATTGTCGTTCCTCTCTGAAAATCAAAGTCTCCTACCTACTAAATAATCAACTACATCACTGAGCTGCCATACATGCGCAAAAGTCACCTCTCAATCAGTACCAGTCATTCATCGCGGAAGCTTAGCCAGCGTCCAGACGGGAAAACCCTACGGAGATATCACTCCTCACCCTTGGACAAGAAACAATATCTTTTCGCTCCAGACAATACCGATGAATTCTCCGTGGGAAACGGATACTACGGCCAAGGTCTCCGAGGTCCAGCGACTTCTTTTCTATGATGACGTGGAACGTCGTGAAGAGAAGCTGCTAAATCTTTTAGACCGCGTCTTGCAATATGTTCCGTCCCCCGCTACGCTTGAAGCGTTCACAGAGGCTTTAGCGGGGACGGATTATGTGCTTTTCCCCGAGAAGGACGAAGACCAGCCTGCGGGGACTTGGCATGAAGAAGGCGAGGTCGGTCGCCATGAAAACGCAGGAGAAGACGATGGAGCTTCCCGAGCCTGCCCCGAACGGAATGCAATCGCTTCAGATATTTGTCGATTGCTTCAAATGCCAGAGTATGACACGACGAAATTTGCTTTACCTTGGAAGGACACTATTCCTGGCAAGCTGGAAGCGTTCCTGGACCATCTGGACGAGCATCGTTGCCATCGCATTGCGGCGTCAGCGCAGATAGCGGCATCGAAGGGCCAGGGAAGACAGGCTGAGGATCCCGACAAACACCGAGCTTTTATCAATCCCGAATTTGTGGATTTTTTGCAGGAAGAAATTGAACACGCAAACGAGGTCATCTCAAACCCCCACCTCAAAAGTAATATCAGCAGCGGCCACAGGACGAGACGCAACGCTTTCAGGGCGAGGACCGAGTTCCGGGGCGGGCGTGGCTTGGGCAGTCCACTTGTGGAAGGCTTCACGCCTGACCAGATGCCCGTGGACGAACCCAGGAATATACGTGTACTCGGCCCCTTTCAGCTATGGGCGCCATTGCTACTGTGGGAGCCGGAGACATTGCCAGCGGATTCGGTGAGGACAGAGCGAAGCACATTGGTGGAAGTAGAGACATCGACAGGACTCATTGCAGCTGAGGGAAGTGAGGATCCCGGCGAACAGGATGAAATCCTTTAGTAGCCACCTGAGAATATAGTTTAGCCAACTACCGCTTGGGGTAGTATTAGCGGATATCATTTCTTGCTCTGTGTTCTTCCAGACCTCGCTTTCAAAGTACGAATATTGTGATAAAAGACTAAAAGAATTGGCTGTGATGGATTCGAGCTTGAGGCGTCTGGCCGCCGCGTCTCTTCTGGAGAGTGGGGCTGAGACGTAGCGTGTCCTGTGATGGCACGTGACCACGCACAAGATGCGTGTTGTATGCAGCTGCCAGCAGGACGGCTTGTGGAGAGGACATCTTCTTCTCCCTTCTTCTGTATCTTTATCAATACTATTATTATTGACGCTCGTCCGCAGACGCTCCGACGCCAGTCCGTAACAATTGATAAAGATCAAAAACAAATTCAAAAACAAAAGGAACGGAACTCCAGTATGGGCACGCAAATGGAAATCGACAGTGGCTCGGAACAGATCACCAAACAAATGGTGGTGCACCAGAACGAGTTGCGGCAGTTGAGGGAGGAGAAGGGGGAACGGTGAAGCCTCCATTTTTGATTCAATCTCTCTGTATGTTTCTACATCACTACCTATGTTGGATTGCGACGCGTCTTGCGAGCATCCCCCTTACGTGCCGGTCCGTTGCAGCAATTGAGGGAGGAGAAGGCGGCGATGCAACAACAGCTGGCAAACCTCATGGCGGCACCCACACCACCACCTGCATCTACACCTACACCTACGCCCGCATCTGCACCTGCCCGGAAGGACTTTGCAAGACGCGTCGCAATCCAACATAGGTAGTGATGTAGAAACATACAGAGAGACTGAATCAAAAATGGAGGCTTCACCGTTCCTCCTTCTCCCTCAACTGCCGCAATTCGTTCTGGTGCATCACCATTTGTTTGGTGATCTGTTCGAGCCACTGTCGATTTCCATTTGCGTGCCCATACTGGAGTTCCGTTCCTTTTGTTTTTGAATTTGTTTTTGATCTTCATCAATTGTTACGGACTGGCCTCGGAGCGTCTGCGGACGAGCGTCAATAATAGTATTGATAAAGATACAGAAGAAAGGAGAGAAGATGTCACATACAGAGAGATTGAATCAAAATGGAGGCTTCACCGTTCCTCCTTCCTGCCCTTTGTAACGATGCTGGCAGCTGTGTTCATCACTGCCCAGGTTGAAGTTTGAACGACTGGGGCTGCAATGTGTCGCGTTGCCACGGCCGCGCCAGGTCCACACAGCGGTGGACGCTCCCCAGCGCCTGTCGGGGAAGTAAGTCCCAGACACCGGCGCGTATCAACCACTTGGTCCGTTTCAAAGCCGATGTGAACGGGTGGATGTTTCCAGTTGTGGCATAGGTATGTGATCCCGGGGCTGACCCGAGATTGTATCCTGATTCCTGGGCACACCGTGGCTGGCACGCAATGATGTGAATATTCAGGCTGCCAAGCAGCAGCTTGTGGTTCGTTCGCGGGGAAACCTCGTGGTACGAGCAATGGAGGACAGGAAGACCGAAACGCCTACGCTGGGAATGTTGGGCTCAGTATATGCGGCATTTGTCCGTCGCGCGGCGAAGGGAGGGACACAGGTTCGGCTGATGGCGACGAGTCTACGGGAGATCAATACAGTCTTGGCGACTTCGTCGGACGCATCGGAGACAGACGACGTCGCCTCGAAGCTTCCCGGGGAACTGCAGCGTAATACTACTGCAGGACTTCGCGGATTTGTTCGAGAAGAAAAACGCGAATGCGCTTCCACCACACCGGGGCAAGGCTGATCACCACATTCGGCTGCGAAAAGGCCCTGACGGCCGTGCCGGAACTCCCATCTCCATGAGGTACCGTATCTAGGTACCTAGGTACGTAAGTCGGGTAACGTTACCTTAGGTATGTACTTAATTAAGATGTTACATACGAATCTTCATAGGTAGGTATGTGGACAGGCACAGTTCACGAATGAAACCTTTCAATTACTGTCAGGCTCTGCCACCGCGCAGCTTTTTGAAAAGTTGGTTATTACGGGCTTTACCCCAAGCTCTTCATGTGGTTCTCAAAACAAATGCATCTCGCGTATTCCCAGTCTGCCGGTCATCGCGACTGACTGGAAATTGCAAACTTGCAGCGGAAATGGCTTTGCGGGCGAGCCTACGTATCTGGCGGCCTGTCCTGCCACCGAGTTGCTGTCGACAATACGTAAACGGTACAATGGACAACAACCGACTTGGGTTGTGTTTCCTCATATGCCAAGATGTCGTGTAACGGCAGCCGCAACACAGTCTCGTCCGATGTTCTAAGATTCCCTCTAGTTATTTCCAGAGCTCCAAGGCATGACAGGTCAACATAAGTGATTACTGGCGGTTACAGGTAGGGGGGATGAAATTGAATCGCCCGCCAGTAGTTGGCCGAGCAAGATGTAAAATCGCCCGGCCATTTCGCAACAAGGTTGAAGGGACTATAGGAAAAATCGCGCGGGATGCCGAAGCCACCCGAAGCCGCCCGAAGCCGCGAATGAACCCCGGATTTGGGGGAGCCTCTAGAATTTGACAAGACACAAGACATCGGTCTATAGGTAGGTATACTCTGTATGCCGGGCTAGGTAAGCAGCAAGGTTGCTCCAGCCTCACTCCTTCTAGGTACTTCGGCGAACTGGTCCATCTTCCTGCTCGAAGGAAGCAGGGCTGCTGACCTGCTGAGTTGTAGCCCGTGATGCAGTCGAAGACTCGAAGCTACACAGAGAAGTGGATACATACCTCTTGTGATCGTTCACTCGCTCCAGAAGTCCAGACTACATAATAAAGAATACCTACCTATCACGTACAGCAAGTTGCAAGTTGCAAGTTGAAGCAAGTTAGCAACACATGCCAGCTTTGTTTCCTCTGTCGCGGCCCGCAGGTGCCCCCGACCTCGGCTTCTCTGACAACCCTGTCGCACGCATGCGTTCCAGTTAGCGACTGGGAACAGTCTCCGAGTCTCCGACTGTGTCTGTCGAAATTCGCAAGGCGAGCGTCTCTTCTGTGGCAAGCATGTGACAAGATGGGTTGCCCAGAAGAAGCAATCAGGAGGTATCGACATCGATGCTTGAAGAAAAGGTAGGTAGTTTGCCACCAGGAGCGGCGGTGAGCAGGTAGAAACGGTGGATCGAAGCATGGAGCACTGGAATTTGGAGATATGTATGTAGGTACTCGCTGCACGACCGACGAGCCGGTATTCGGCATCCGGGCAAGGGAGACCCGTTTGTCTCACCTTTCACTTTGCCCATTACATTGGCACTACGTAAATAGTGTAGCATGCAGAAGAATGCCTACACGAGAGAGAAGACCTCTTCGTCGTCTGAAGAGCCACCCTGGAACATCGAGTCTGACTATGTCACAAGCTATGTACCTACTCATCGGCTGGTAGCCACAATTACAATCACATATGAGCCTCTTAGTCGCATTTCGTTGGTATATGGACGATCGCACGTTATAGCAGATTTCGAGAGGGTTTGGCGGGCGCACCACCTTCAGGGGGGAATTCCAGGACTTCAGAAACAGGTCTTCTTGCACCTGACCTGGTACATACAAACAATGTCGCACTTCGCTTGTCTCG
Organism: Claviceps purpurea; assembly: GCA_029405325.1. Taxonomy (NCBI): domain Eukaryota; kingdom Fungi; phylum Ascomycota; class Sordariomycetes; order Hypocreales; family Clavicipitaceae; genus Claviceps; species Claviceps purpurea. Next base: position 2,137,439 of record CM055782.1, on the reverse strand, counting down.
AGTCATTAGCGAACGCCGAACGGGAGAGCATCTGGTCCACCAGCAGCAGAGGGAAGAGACAACGAAAGACAGTATGACGATGATTGTTGATTTGGACTTTGGAGCAGAATGAAATTTTGAGCGCAACATATTTAGGTGCGAAGGTTCATCCATCAGGATCTAGGCTCGGTTCACATTTGCGTTCTGCTAGTAACCTCGTCGCGGGTAAGAATGTAACACGCCAGATTGAAACAGTGGGAGGACCAGTAGACCCAGATGCAAGAGCTGACAGGCTTCTATCCCGGAATAGAAGAGTTAACTTAATATCATCGAAGGGTATCACCGGGGAGCAGCATACGTGCCGGATGCTGCTGGTTGTGACCATACCTCCTGGGTGGTGTGTTACATGTACAAGCATTCTACTTGAACAAGCCGGCCATTTGCGCGGGATGTACGAGTGCCTAGAAGTAGCCCGCGAGTGCTCCGTACTGAGATTCACAGGGAGAGCAAGTCCCGCACTGTATGGCAGGGATGGTGCGTGTCAGTAATAAGTATTATCTTAGAGACGACCCCAAGGCCCAAGCCCGTTGGAGCGGCCCTGGGTGTCACCACAGAACTGCAGCCTGCACAGTGCAAAGCACATCCTCCACAACAAACTGACGGCAAGAAATAAGCTCCTTCCTGTCCCAGCCAGAACTTGGGCGCCTTGGCACCTCGCGAGCGGAAAAGCGGGGCTGAATGCCCGTTGGGGCATTTCTGTGGCCCGTTTCATGCGCCGACTGCGCCAAAATCCCACTCTCAAGCCACAGACAGCGACTGTAGCCATACAGGCTCGTCATGTTTCGCTCGTGTACCCCATCCTTCCCCACACCCCGTGGCTCCAGGCTTCCACAAGGCAACCATGGCCTCTGCCCTTCTGCCCATTTTTCGTCTTTGCCCGCCTTCTCGCGGCAGGAACCTCAACGGTCGCTGGGCGATGTACCCAACTCCATCTTCTGTCATCGCCTCCTCAGCTATTCATCCCCAAATCCACGGTCGCAACAACAGCCTCGATATCGCGCCCGACGCGTCAACCGGCTTGGCTGCTTCCAGCAGAGCAGTCCCCCGCGAGCCCGCGGCTTCTGTTCCTCTTTCCCCAGACTTCAACAGCCCCCGGACACCCCCGCGTAGGGGCCCGCTTCCAAAGGGCCGAATACATAACACCTGCAGGCCCAACGGCTACATACCGACCGACCGTCTTGGTGTTTGGTTGCGTTGCTGCCCAGACAAAGAGCCACGCGGTTTTGCTTCCGTCTGGAGTTGCAGTCTGTTGCCATCAATATACTTCCCCCGCAAATCTTAATCAGAGATCTGGCATCTGGTATCAATCTACGTTTCATCGCCAAACTCGACGCGGTCGCTGCCTGCCATTCGCCCGGCTCGATTGGCGATTCTCCCGTCGCTGGCCCCTTGACCGCCGTCTTCCCCCGTCTTCCGCCCTCCTCGGTTGGCTTCATCCTGTGCCTGACGACGATAGTGGCTACAACGGCGCGGGGCCTTTCGAACTCGTTCCAAACAAACACCAATCGCACAAGCGACTGTGACGGCATCCGAGCTGAGAATCGCCCCCCTCAAAAATGACCCAAGCAGTCAAAAGGGCCTGCGACGCCTGTCATCGTCGAAAGGTCAAGTGCGATGGAATCAACCCCTGTCGTAACTGCTCCTCAGCCCAGTTATCGTGCACCTACAATGCTATTCCTCAGAAAAAGGGGCCAAAGGGCTCGCGTGCCAAGGTCATCAGCGAGCTGCGTGAGACGCAGCGACAGACGAGTCTATCTGCAAAGGTTCAGAACCGCATGAATGGCATCGCCTGCCCGCCTATTGGGGCTTCTCTCACCCCTACCCCTGGACTTCTCACCAGCGAACTCGTCAAGGAATGCGCACAATTCTTCTTCGATAATCTGTACCCGCAAGCGCCCATCTTGGAGCGACGACAGATTGAGCAGCAAGTGCTCTACATGGAGCAAAACCGAGATGCTTACTGTTTACTGAGCTCTCTCTGCGCCTTCATCATGCTCCAGCCAGGCATGTCCATGCCCACTGGCGATCCATATAACCTGGACATGGTCCCCGGGGCAAATATTGTTTCCAGCCAGCTTCTTCTGGAAGAGTGCCTACGCGTCCGCAAAGGCTACGAATATCTTGACTCCATCACGCTCAACGCCCTTGCGACCAACTTTTTCCTCTTTGGATGTTACTCTAGTCAGGAGATGCACGACAAGGCATGGTACTATCTCCGCGAGGCGGCCACGATGATACATATGGCTGGCATGGATAAGGAAGAACATTACATGCAGTTTGACACTGCCGAGGCTGCAAGACGACGACGTGTCTACTGGCTCATTTTTTCCACTGAGCGCGCCTATGCCATTCAGCGCCAGCGACCCATATCCCTCTCAGCCAACATAAATTTACCGACGTTAGCAGACGACGCCACCGATGACCAAGCTCATCAGCTTAACAACTTCATCATGCTAGTCAACATGTTCCAGCCCTTTGATGGTGCCCTTACCGCAGCTTGGAATAAGACGCGCGGCCAGCTCACGTCACATTATTTGAACGGCCTGCAGAAGCAGTTGAACACCCTCGCACAGACCTATGCCTGCCAGGATCCCAACTTCCAGGATGTCCATACCAACAAGCAGTGGCTGAAGAACACAGCTTGGCAACTAACAACTGGGGTCGTCAATGGGGATAACGAAGACGCAATGTCTACATTCCAGTATCCCGTCAATATGTCCCGAGAGCTCTTGGTTAACATGGCCTCCCAGTTTCCTATTCAGGCTGTCGATCTTCTGAGATCTGGATTGGTGAGCATCTGGCAGTGGACAATCCCGCTTCTAGCGAGAAAGATTGGCTGAACCAATGACTAACTGTATCTGACAGATTGAGAAGCTGTTGGATTTGTCCTCATCCATGACTGAATACCTTGCCTCGCAGCCGGCCTCTCGAGATCCTTTTGCCGTAGGCCCTCGAGAGCACTTGAGCCAGGTTCTTGCTATAGTTGCCGTAACTCGGCACGGGGACTTTCGCTATTTGCCCTTGCTGATGAGCAAATTGGGCGAGATTCTCCCCCGCATGACGAATCCCATGCTCCAGAATGCCCCAGAAAACGCCAACCTCGCCAGCATTGACATTTTTGACGGTTTCGGCACCGCCGGCATGGCTCAGCCTGTAGACCAAAGTCAACAACAACTACATATGTCCATGGATGGTGACTACGATCGCAAGTTTTCTACGGAAGAATACGACAAGAAATATTCTGTTAGCATGGCGTGCAACACTCCTGACTCGGCGACGCACTCGAATCACTCCAACGGCTCTCCGCCAGTAGTACAGCAACCTTCGTCCGATATTGCTAGCTCTTTCGTTGCCTCGCCCACTATCATGTCGCCAGCCATGGACTACTGTCACAATATGGGCGGGTTGCTACCTGACATGGTGATGAGTCCTATGGGCCATTCAGCACCAGCTAGTGATATGACGCCAGGCCAACAGCAGCAGCACATGAGTCACGATGCCATGCCGCAACGAATCAACGGATTGGGCCCACGAACTATGCAATCACAGGGCATGAACGCAATCTCTCTTGGTGGGATGAGCCAAATACAGCAGAGACAAGATACTTTTCACATGCAACCAGGGCAACCACACATGGGGTCCTTTCCGAATCTCGTGGGGAATAGTTCAGATGGCCGACACTCTATGGCTGGGATGAACGCCATGGGGGGCGCCTACTGATGCTTACTAGCGGCTGTGTCGAGCATTTTACCACATATGAGCATTCTATCTTCTCCTCACCTTTTTTACGACTGGCACGACAAACAAGATGCATATCACACGTCCAACTCACTTCACTCGCTGAAAACTTTACTCTATCTTTGCCCGCTCTCCGTGGTTCCCTCGAGCCAGTCTTTCGGAACACGCACTCATGAGTTACCACCGCACAAGAAGCAGCAAGAACAATCCGAGTCGTCTCTATTTGGCGACCAAGACTTCTATCTGGCGGAGCCTCTTCATCTCTACATGAGCCAGCCGCCCAGCGGCGCCGACTAAGCGCGTACATGCCAGGTGCAAGCAATGTTGTTGCATCTGAATCTATTTCATGTTTGCAATATTGCTTCACCACAACCATATGCCATCCCAGAGGCTACTTCTTGATGTTTATTGGATGTAATTACCGGACTCGCTTCTCTGATTCAGACTGCCTGATGTTCGTTGGATGTAACTACAGAATTTCTCTTCTCCAATTTATCCTGGGGACTTCTTTTGTCTGCTTTTCAATGTTTTGAAACCACGGTGGAACAACGGGAGCTGGAGTGCTCGGAGTTTCTGATTTTATTTGATCACATGTGTGTCGTCAAGCGACAAGGGCGTTAAAGGGGGATTCATTCATGAGATACTTTTGAGGGCCGAGAATAGGGCACCGAATCTTCTGTGCTTACTTATATATATACACATTAGTTGACTACACTCGACTATACTCATTCGTCGTTCTTCAAATTTACCCGCGAATGTGTATGTATGTAACGTTATCTGCATATTTGGCCGCCTCAACTCAGTCACATGTGTACAACCTTTGCGATTGACTGAGTTTAGCATTGTGCGCAACGATACAAAAAAGTATGCTCTTGAGCAACAAAGGGATGATGGCGATGCTTGCTCGAGTCCAGATGCCGCTGTTTACCTATGTACTGGTCTCGGGAATTTTGGGAATAAGAATTCTAGATCGAATGTGACGAATTCTCCCCTCCTCTCAGGCTAGGTACAGTGGCCGCGGATAAATGGCCAGATTGCGTAAAAGTGAAATACCTGAATACGTGTGGTGATCCAAAATGGGTCCAATGAGGGCGTTTTGCGTTATTTTCCCGGAGGGGCTGTAGCATGCAAGTCTCATAAGTTATACCTATTCTCATGTGTCGGTTGCACGAGCTGGACGAACTACCTACCTAAAGCTTTGCTCACACCCCGACACCAAGAAGCCGGTGTATCCGTCGCCGTAGCACATATCGGCTTCGTATGCGCTATTTCCTCTGATGGTGTTGCTCTCCGCACCGACTTGAGCAATCTTGAGATCAAGGTTGTGGAATCTGTTGCCTGAGTCTTCTTGGACCGAATGCTCCCCTTGAACAAGCAATCTCTCCACGTGGTATGGCCTATCAAATCTTGGGGAAGCCGTCTTGCACGGAGACGGCACCAGACACTGCCATGGCCGGCCAGGTACTAAGAAAGATTGACCGCACCATTATCCCTTTGCTGTTCTTCACGTACATGCTCAGCTTCATGGACAAGATCATCTTGTCTAGCGCCGCAGTTTTTGGCCTGCGGCAGGACAACGTAAATACTTCTCCCCAGTCTTGTCATCAACGTTACTTTTTCGTCTTGTCAAGATTATACGCACGCACGCATTCATCGCTAACAAGAGGCTATGGGTCTTTACTATGTGCTTGCGCAGCATCTCCAAGGCCAGGAGTATAGCTGGGTGGCCGGAGCATTTTACTTTGGCTATCTCGTCTGGGAATACCCAACTACACTTCTGATCGCCCGACTCCCTACAGGAAAGTACCTCGCCGGCACTACAATATTCTGGGGCGCCGTGGTAGCGCTCACGGCAGCGTGCCGAAACTTTGGGAGCCTCTTGGCCGTTCGTTTCCTGCTTGGTGTGGCAGAGGCCACCATCACGCCTGGGTTCATGTATCTGACGTCGACGTGGTACACGCGTGACGAGATGCCCGTCCGAGTCGGTATCTGGTTCGCCGGGAATTCCGTGGGCGGCATGGTGGCCAGCTTGATGGCCTTTGGCGTGGGCCATATCCACGATCACGTTCATGCCTGGCGGTGGATGTACATCATTCTGGGAGTCGCTACGTTTCTGTGGGCGATTCCCCTGTTTTTTCTTCTGCCGGATAGCATCTCCGAGGCCAGGTTTCTGAACGAGCACGAACGACAGATTGCCAGAAACCGCGTCGTCATTGCGGGTACGGGATCGACGGAGAGGTCTTCCTGGAAATGGAACCAAGTTGTTGAGTGCATAGCTGATATCAAATCCTGGTTCATCTTCTTCATCAGTCTGCTCATACAGATTCCCAACGGTGGCACCCAAGGTTTTTCCAACATCATCATACAGTCCTTTCATTTCACTGACCTGCAGTCCACGCTCATCAATATTCCCTACTCGCTCATCGCGGCAGGTGTGATTGTGGCGGTCGGCTTCCTCGCTGGCAAGTTCCGCACGCTCAATTGCCTTCTCATCGTCGCTGTGGTTATGCCGTGTGTTGTCGGCGCTGCAATCATCTACTGTCGATCTAGTATCACCTCGCGCGGTGTCCAGCTCTTTGCCTATTTTCTGCTATCGACGGGTCCTGCAGCCATGCCCCTGGCTATGTCTCTCGTCCAATCCAACTTTCGCGGCGTCACCAAGAAGATGACCATCACGGCCATGCAGTTCATCGCCTACTGCACGGGCAACATCATTGGACCACAGTTGTTTCGGCAGCAGGAGGCGCCCACGTATGAGTCTGCGTTCAAGGGTATTATGATATGCTATGCTCTGGCAATCATATTGGCGGTCGCACTGAGATTCCATCTGCAGTGGGTGAATGCGGAACGAGCCAGGCGAGAAGGGTTTGAGGGCAGTGCCGGGGCTGCTGGGTTGGTGGCCGAGGGAAAGACGGCGACGCAGCAATTCACGACTGGGGAAGTTGCCAAGGCGGCGACGGAGTTTCAGCCAGGGCCGGAGGAAGAAGAGGATGTGACGGACTGGGAGATGGTGGGCTTTCGATATCGTTTGTAGATCAGGTCTCTAGCATGCGATACTTCTTGCAATCGTTCTAAGGCAAGGGCTTTGCACCAAAAAAAATTGTTGAGACCCATGTGTAAACATCCTCCTGGACGCAACATGAATATATGATAGTCTCGGGACATTTTCTTTCACCACCATCGCTGCTGGCTCCATTGTCGCATCGCGGGATGGTTGGCTTAGCAGCGTACTGCGGTTTTTCGGCGGAGTCATGATTCTTCTCTTGCAGTTGTTGTGCAAATTGAGAAGGCATCCAATTCAGTGATATTGAGGTCCATAGAGCGGCAACGCAGAAGCAGAGTAAATATTCAGCATTCACTGCATAACGGCAACTGGCGTGATATTTGTGAGATGCACAACTTACAAGTGATTAATTACGGTTACCTAGGTACCTCTGTAACTCTATCGTCTACTCCGTACGGGGTACAGTACGAAGAACTGCGAAGAATTCAGGTTCACCGGCCCATTTTCTGCCGTCGGATTAATTGCACATACGGAACAGCATTAGTCCGGGGCACTCACCTCAGACTGAACAAAGTCGGCGTCGCATCGATTCATTGTCGCTCTCACTTGCAGCATAACCATCACACAAATCGCCAGCATGTCTTGGCGGAATCAGGGCATCACCGGCTCGAACAACATTCCCCTTGGCAAGCGTCGCTTTCCAGGGGACACTGAACCAGATGAAGAACCTGTTCAAGAGTCGGATGCCCCGCGTGGGCGCGACCCCGAACCTCGAAGCGAAGCTGATGGTACGCGACGGCGAAAAAAGCGTAACCGATGGGGCGATGCATCTGAAAACAAGGCCGCCGGCCTCATGGGTCTCCCAACGGCCATTTTGTCAAACATGACGAGTGAACAGCTCGAAGCCTATACTCTTCATCTGCGTATTGAAGAAATTAGCCAGAAGCTACGTATCGACGATGTCGTTCCCGCCGACGGCGACAGGTATGGTCTAGATCGCGCTGTCATCCCCCCTTTCTTACCTGCTTTTTCTTTTCCCTCCAGGACATCAGCGGAGGGCAACCTTTACTCACAAGAAACAGGTCACCATCACCTGCCCCTCAATACGACAACCATGGCAGACGTATCAACACTCGAGAACACCGATACCGCAAAAAGCTCGAAGACGAGCGTCACAAGCTGATTGAGAAGGCCATGAAGACGATACCTAACTATCATCCTCCACAGGATTATCGCAGGCCCACCAAGACCCAGGAAAAGGTCTATGTGCCTGTGAATGACTACCCGGAGATTAACTTCAGTATGATTGCTAACCCTCCTGACCCTAACCAATGCTTCCGCTTCTTCTCCCCCTTGAATCGTGCGCACTCTTTGGAGTTTGATCAGTGTCGCTGCGACCACGTCAAGGTCTCTTGATCCATCTGGTCCTTCGTCGAATATCTCACTATTTATATTGTGAAGCGCATGTGACCAAATCAACATGAAGAGAGTTTTGTCAAATACTAACACGCAGCTTCTTCCCTTTCAAGTTGGCTTACTTATCGGACCCCGTGGTAACACACTCAAAAAGATGGAGACCGAGTCTGGGGCCAAGATTGCCATTCGTGGCAAAGGTTCCGTCAAGGAAGGAAAAGGCCGCTCGGATGCTGCTCACTCAAGCAACCAGGAGGAAGATTTGCACTGTCTCATCATGGCCGATACCGAGGACAAAATTAACAAAGCAAAGCAGCTTATTCACAACGTGATTGAGACGGTAAGTCTTTGTCTCTTTCTTTCTTGTCGACTACGTGGTCACTAATCAAGAATCACACTTACAGGCTGCATCCATTCCCGAAGGTCAAAACGAACTGAAGAGAAACCAGCTTCGTGAGCTGGCGACACTCAACGGAACCCTGCGAGATGACGAAAATCAAGCCTGCCAAAACTGCGGCAAGATCGGACATCGAAAATACGATTGCCCTGAGCGCCAAAACTACACCGCCAGCATCATCTGCCGTGTTTGTGGCAACGCCGGACACATGGCCCGCGATTGTCCCGATCGACAGAGGGGAGCAAGCTGGAGAAACGACGGCGCTCGCCCCGGCGGTAAGATCGGCGGTGGCGATGCTGTTGATCGTGAAATGGAGGTGAGTTGTTACCACCCACACAAATTTGTTTGTAGTCGATTCTTGTACTGACGCTACCTGCGTCAGCAACTCATGCAAGAGCTTGGTGGAGGCTCCGGGCCCCCGGCTCGCATCGAGGCCGGCCCTGCTGTTGATCGCGACGCTCCAGCAGACGTCAAGCCATGGCAACGTGGTCCGACAGGTGGACCTGCGCCCTGGCGAGTTCGCAACCAAGAGCCCAACGAAGGTGGTGAGCCTAGAGGCCCTACCGGTTCTGCTCCACCATGGGCTCGTGAACGCAATCGCGGGAACGACTATCATGGAGATAGGGACAGAGATCGCGATCGTGACCGTGACCGTGATCGTGACCGTGACCGTGACCGCGACCGTGACTCTGATAACTATCACAACCAAGGAGGTTACGGCTCGTTGGGCTCGTCGTTGCCACCATGGCAACAGCAGCAGAGGCAGCAACATCATCACCAGCCATCGCACCAACCGCCGCAGCATCCAGCGCCAGGAACTCACAACAGTTATGCCGGATATGCTAGCTACGGCAGTTATGCTCCGCCTCCGGGTATGGGTGCACCACCCGGCCTTCCGCCGGTTGGCCCTGGACTTGCCGCCCCCCCGGGTCTTGCTGGTGGCGTGAATGCTCTTGTTCACCAATACGCAGCAAGTCCACCGCCGCCACCATCTGGGGATGGGCCTCCTCCCCCTCCGCCTCCTCCTGGTAATCAGCCGCCGCCGCCTCCTCCTGGAGCCTGAGTGAGCTGCAATCGGCTAGGGTCATAGTTTAGAGGCCACCGAACGGCTCTCCAACGTCTCTCTAAACATTGCGCGGACCGTAATACTGACTTTCTCTCGATGATTTTAAAAGAACGCAAGAGTCGAAAAGGGGAAACCAGATACCGATAGCTGCCATGGACGGATAGTAGTCTTTGCTTTGGCTTCTTCTTCTCCATTTAGAAAAATTACATGGTTTTGAATCTAACTGAGGGTGTAACTAGCAGCATGTCGTCACTAACCCAGAAAGGTACGTATGTAATATAGGTCTAGCAATAATACAGCAACCTTTTAGTTCCTCTTGTCTTCACAACATTCAGAGTATGTATGTGCGTTTTCGGTAGCTAGAGTACATCACTGGAAGATGACGAAGACGTCATCAGTCTTGAAGATGGAGAAGAAACACGATGATGAAGCAGAAGAGAGCGATTTTTCTGCCTCCCTCTAGTCATCTCTATTCGAAAGCATCGCGTTGAATTCGGGACAACTTTGTTAGACGCGAGTACGGAGTACATACATAGTACATACGTATGAATGTCGGCTCATTGTGCACGAAAGAGTACGGTGGCAGATTGCCTTCTCGTCATGTCTGGTGCCCTCATCTACCGATGCCGAGCAAAGGCCTCGTACACAGACACGCCCTTCAGGATATCCCCCTTGACTCTCTCATCTGCCGCGGTCAACCCAGGGAGCAAGTCTAGAACCCGGTCCAGTTTGTCGCGCGGAATGATGACGACCCCGTTGACGGGATCCTGGAAGGCGATGTCGCCGGGGGAAACGATGACTCCGTTGATGTCGAGGGGGACTTGGAGAGCGTGGGGGGTACTGGCGGCACCGGCGCCGACGGTGGAGGTGCCGAGAGCGAGGATCTATCAAGAACAACAAACAGTGTTTCGTTTTTATTAAGATCAATACCATTGTTTCAAGGGGAGGACACAAGAGAGGAAGGGGACTTTTGTGTTTAGACTCTTATTTGCAAGACTCGGAAAAAACAAGGAGGGGTAGAGTCTTTTCTTAGGGGTTTTTGTTTTGCCTGGCCTTTTCTCGGGCCCTTCAAACTTTTTTCGCACATGTTCACTTTCAAACAATGGGTGACGCAAAGGGACCAGACTAACTGGCAAGTTCGTATTCCTCAACTCCAGCACATCTCTCACCCTCCCGGCGACAATAATGCCCCGGACTCGTCGCATTTTCATTCGCAGAGCCATGATGCCGCCGCATATGGCATTCGTCTGGCCGGGCGCCTGCTTCATGACCACAAACGTATCTGGCTCCATGACGTCGGCCCAATGGATTCCCTTCGGCATGTTGTCAGCTGGACTGGAGCTCGCCGCTGAAGTCTCGCCTTTGGCCACGAACAGGATCGTGGAGACGGGGGCAATGGTCGGCGAGGTCGCATCGGGGTCGGCTTTTGTGCTGTACGCGGTGAGATCCGCGAGGTAGCCTGCTCCCGGGACTTGGAGCTTGAGGAGCGCATCCGAGATGTCACAGGCTGTGTATTGCTGGAGGGTTGCCAGGGTGGCCTCGGAGATTCCCTCGGAGAGGGACGACATGGGGAGGGCTAAAAGGCAAAGGGTGCCCTTTTTTCTGAATTTCTCTTTTGCTGTATGTGTACAGTGTATAGCAAGAATGGGTAATAAGAAGGAATGTATATCTAGTAGGCAGCCAACAAGTTTCAGTGCTCGCTTGATTGCTGTGGTAGAGGTATGTAGGTACCTAATGTAGGTATCTCCGTATGGCACGGATGACGGCACGCTGAGCTGGTGCTTTCTTGGAGGTTTCCCTCCGACTTCCGGCTGACCCAACCCCGCATCACTCCATTTCCCCCCGTCCTGATGAGCCACCCCTCTCGACATCCTCGGCACCAACCTGTTTATTACCTCGCAATCAGCTCTTGGACTGTCCTCCTCTGCCCCGTCGTTTCTCCTCCGTCGCTATACTGTCGCGGCCTCTGGATCGCGCATGTCTAGACGCGCGCAAATCCCGCTGCCGAGCAGGCGGCGCAAAACCAAGCTACCATCAAGAACCTCCTGACTTGAAGCCCAACCAGTCGTCGGCCGATTGCAAGAGAAATACCTAAATAAGCATATGCACTCTATTCTTGGCAGCGAATTACTCCGATCTGCGATCCCGCCATCCGGGCCAGCTTTGTCTGTATCTAAATAAACAGATCCCAGGTGAGCCAGTTGGAATCTAGGCATTTTTATCTGCATCCGATGCTCGGGCATTCACCGAGGCAGTGGGATCTTCGGTGACTATCAGGTCCACGTCCGACGAGTCTTCGGCATCGTTGAAAGTCTGGTTTTCTTCGAAAGCAAGCATCCTTTCGGATATGGATCCCTCTGGCTGATTCTGTTCAGTATCGAAGTCTTCCTTTTCGAAATAAAGCACACAATAAGAAGCGGATTCCTCTGGAAGGTTTCCAGAATCGAAGCCTTCAGCAGGGAGGTCGGCGGGGTCCTTGCCAATAAAGTAGCTGGGTTCCTTCGGCAGAGAGATCCTCGTCGGAAAAATCTTCATCAGGGAGAGCTTCATCAGAGCAGTTTGCTCTGGTATCCATCTTAGTGTGTTGGCTGATGGACGTCTCTATCTTCTAAGCCCACACCATAAACTCTCGTCCAAAGAATCAAGATGCCTCTTAATGGAAGCCTTGAGACCTCTTTCGTCTACATTAGCCTCAACACATACGAACGTTTTCCTTACCGACAGCATCCTCACGCATATGTTCCTTACGCCCACCGAGGATTCTACGATCAGCGGCAGTCGCAGGGAGTACGGGTGCCCCGCTTCTTATGATCCTCGGTACTACATGAAATGTTCTCCCGGCAGACAATGGGACAGATTGAATGCTTGTCAGAAAGTACCCCAATAACATTCGCCATGCCCGTCAGCAGTGTCATCAGCCGATACACTCAGATAGACACTGATTGAAGACCAGCCACCGGACTCGACAGAAACGAACACAGAGGCTGATTCAAGGGGGAATCTACATATGTTCCAGATCGCTAGCGGGTGCTCAAGGCTAATGTAGATGGACGAGGCCTTAAGGCTTCCGTTAAGAGGCATCTTGATACTTCGGATGAGAGTTACGTTATATGGTGTAGGCTCAGAAGATAGAGACGTCCGTAAGGACTAAGGAAAGCCTTTTGTACGTTTGATCACGGCAATTTACTGCCAGAAGACGTTCAGCAGTCATCTATAAATATGCGACACTTGCCGTTTGCAAGCGACAGTCTTGGGTGAGCTGGCTAGTTGGTTGCATGTTCTCGGAATCATGTCAGTGGGAACTTGGAAGCCATGTGACTACCTAGGTCGTCATGTGGGACGAGAGACGCGCCTGCCCGCGCGCCAAAAGCAGCGAGTTTGATTCGACAACGCCCACACCTTCCCCTACCTAATTCAGACGAACCATCTCCCTGATTTTCACCTCGTCCTGGTGCCATAGGCTGCATTTCTTCCCATTGATCTTTTCGGGGTGCGTAGCACGATTGAGCACCACGTCCACAACACGTTTGCCATGGCGGAAACCACAACCACGAGCGACACCAACAGAGTGCTGGCGCTCCTCCGACGCGTCGACCTCGAGTACCCAGATGGAGAGTTACTCGAGTGTCTTCTTCGAGACTCGATAGACCCTCTGCAGACGGCTCGCTACATTCTTGGACGATGCTCTGCGGAGGGAGACGATCTCGATCTATTCACGCTTTTATCCGATTGGAAAAGATTGATTTCCGTGTGTATGTACGTCCAGCCAGGTCCCTTGGTAGCGTTGTGCTGATGATGATGAGTAGTCACATATGATGGCTCAAGACATCCGTCTCGTGACCAAACCATCATATCGATGATAAGAAAACGAGACCGTGGCAAATGCTGCCTCACTGGACTTGGCTATTCTGTATGGGACCCGCTCATGGTGGTGCCTCTCCTCCCGACTGAGGGATTCCAGATTGACAAGGAACTGCATGAACTCCTTGGCATCTTCATCGGTACTTCTCTTCTGGACTGGCTATTGTTGAAATCAGCAAGTTTGAACCCCGGGCAGAACCATTGGCTTGTCCGCAGGTCTGCTGCCGCAGCGCTAGCGCAGGGATACTTCCAGTTTATTTTCCGAAAAGATCTGAAGGTGGGTTTGGTTTATTTTGCTTTTGGTGCTCAGTTCTCGCCCACCTGTCTTCACGCGCTTTCAGCTCACAGACCTCCAGTACATTGTTTCCACCAGCATGATTGGCGGCCCAACTTTGCCACCCATCATAAAGAAGGTTCCATGGCGTCGGACTGCGCATTTCACAGATTGTATTACTTCTCATGTAGATCATCCGGACACTTCTGCATTGGAAATTCTCTCCCGATTCGCAGAACCTATCCGGTGGACTGATGTCGCCCGAGAGGTCGCTTACAAGAGAGCCAAGCCAGTCCGCAATGGTCCAACGACTTCCCTTTGGCGATTCCTGTCGGAGCGTGGTGCCACTGCCGCCGCCATGGCCTGGCGGCTGGTGCCAACTCTTTTCCGCATACGAGCTTACCGAGGCCTCGCCTTTCTGGGGGCTCATATGTATGGACCAAGTTGCAGCTTCAATGTACAACGGCTGCCGTTTGGTCTTTATCTGAAGACCGCTCCGACGAGGCGGCACCGAAGCTTGGCCAACGAGTTTGCTGCACTGCAACTTGTAAGACGCCACACAAACATCCACGTCCCCAGCGCCCTGGATCTTGTATCGGATTCGGAGGACTCTTACCTTCTGACGACCACAGTCCGCGGGGTTCCTCTGGGCAGGTGTATCGACACCCTCAGTCATGACGAGGTGACGACTCTGGTTGGGGATCTACAGGAATGCCTTCTGGAGCTGCGAGCGATACCGAAGGAGGTTTCACCAAAATACGCCATTACCAACGCCCTCGGCGAGGCATGTTACGACGGCAGGCTCATCACTGGGTCGGACTATGACGAGGCTCGGGGAGACTTTTTCGGACCCTTTGTGGATGAGGACGATTTCAACGATACTCTCCGATGTGGCGCACTACCAAATGTAGTACACAGCAGCGGACATGAGATTGTTCTCACGCACGGGGATATGAACATGCGGAACATCATGATGCATAATGGAAGGCTCTCGGGAATCATTGACTGGGAAACCTGTGGATGGTTTCCAGACTATTGGGACTATACCAAGGCGCACTTCATCACAAAGATCCACCGGCGGTGGTTGAAGATTGTCGATGCAGTTTTTGAAAAGCTTCGAAATTTCGAGGCAGAACTGGCTGTTGAACGTCAGCTCTGGTGGTACTGCTACTGAGGTGGAGTTGACCGGGTTGCCTGGATGGGAAGCTACTTGAACCTTTTGCTCCTGCCTCTTTGCAGTGTGTTGTAGTGATTAGCCGATGGATCGGATGCCGAGCAACACTCATATTTGAGCTCAATGACCAACAAGTCCGAGTCAGTCCTTTCCATGTTTGCCCTCCCCACCCAGTCACATCATCATTAAGATCACATCGTGATATTTGACAACTAAGAGTCTCACTGCCTTTATCAATACAGAGAGAAATCTAAAGGAAACGAAAATTTAAATATGAAGATGATCACCCGATCTGAACGCGGCGCAGCTGTCCTCTTGCGCGCAGCGCGACCGAGAGACTAGACGAGCTGTATCAATCATATCCGAGCTCATGCTGCGATTGATAAACTATGGGCCTAACTCGACTCATATCTGTATACACTCGATCAACAGGCATTCAAGTACCGACTCGTCCTTCAGGGCTATCGTTCAACAAGGAAAGACAGTCGTGATAGGTTGAGCCGTGAAGGTTGTCTCGTGTGTCCAGTGAGGTCAGGCGTACAAGGCTTAGGCACTACACTACAAACGGACAATGGAACATAACCTGCGAACTTCAGATATCCGTGGCGTGATCTCGTGGTAATAGGAAGGCCGCGCAACAATTAGTATGCTCATGGTAAGCTCATCAAAAGACTATCAATCCTTTCCCTGTCTATAGCTACGGAGCACTGCCGAAGATACTTATAGCTTCTCAAACAGGAAGGCGGTGCAAAACAGAGACAAACTCCCAGAATATTGTTCCGGAACCAAATCATATCAGACTAAGTTGATACAGCATCATATTCGCCACCACAGAATCAAGAGTTTTGATCGGTGACCTTAGCTCCTCCACCCCTTTCGGCGACCTTTGCATGATCGATCGCCTGTTCCACGGCCATACCCTCCAGTACATCTAGAGTAGAGGTTTAGTACTTGGATTCTGGAATGAATGAAGAAAATTATCATCTTGACCCTACCAATGGTTGCTGGGAGTACAATCTCTCCGCACTCGTGGAGCGACACCAGGACATCCTTGGCCCAAGTGACACAAGAGAAAGATTCTCCTGTTCTTTTTGAAGCACTGCCGTCTGCCGGTATGCCCTGGATCAATCCTATAGTTCGGGAGTGGTTTTTTATCTTTCCTGCCCGAAACAAGATAATCAACGTCATCGATTGTGCTGGGTTTACGGTTTTCTCCTCGTAAACCCACGGTCCCAAGCGATTGCTCGCATGGTGTAGGACGACGCGCATTTCCGGGTCGGTGATGATTAGACCCCAGTGCTTGGAAGGATTAGTGGCCGGATCGGACAGAAATAAACGCAGGAGTGGAAACTACATATGACCCCTCTTGTGCGCGGGAGTTGAGGCTAATATAAATGCACGAGGGCTCGAGAGTTCCGTTAAGAGGCATGATAATTCGGATGAGAGAGGTGTTTATTTTAGGAGTGGTTGTAGGAGTAGTTGAAGGAGTATCTGCAGGAGTATCTGCAGGAGTATCTGCAGGAGTATCTGCAGGAGTAGTTGAAGGAGTATCTGCAGGAGTATCTGCAGGAGTATCTGCAGGAGTATCTGCAGGAGTATCTGCAGGAGTATCTGCAGGAGTATCTGCAGGAGTATCTGCAGGAGTATCTGCAGGAGTATCTGCAGGAGTATCTGCAGGAGTATCTGCAGGAGTAGTTGTAGGAGTAGTTGTAGGTTCATAAGATAGAGACATCCATGAGAATAAAGGAAGGCCTTTTATACATTTCCTGAAGTAGATGTATTGCCAGAAGATGTCATGCCACCTGAAAGACGCTCTGCCAGAATAGTCGGTCGGCCCTTCAAGACAATTATTCTATTACCCCGCACGTGTGTGGTATTGTCATCACAATCTGATGCTTCAGTTGTAACTTGTGAGATGCTATTGTCAACAATTGATATGCTACTCGTGACGATGGGAAACATTCTGCCAGCTGTTCGCAACAGACTGGTTTCACGTGCAGCGTGCTGTTTCTATTGTTCTTCGTTTGTGTTTCATCCTATGGTATGCTGAGGAACTTGGAAGTTGGAACATCCGAAATTCAACATGACGGAGAAGAGTTCGTTCGGGTACCGATAAGAACATTGATGGGAGCCCACTGAGGAAATGAAAAGTGGGAGAATGATCATGTTCGTTTTTGTCTTTGTTGGAATCGTGCAATACGAATATCTTCAATTTAGCGATGGCCGCATGTGTTGTGGTCATGATTCATCGCCCAACCCCTACTTTGTACATAGCTCAATACAATCTCGGGGGGTCTTGTTCAGTGTTCATACCTTCACTCCGTTGAGACCCCTTGATGCGACCTACACCTTCTGGAATAGGTACGCGTCGGCGAGCACTTGCCGCTCCCATCGTAAATGATGCCTTGCCTTGCCACTGCCATCATGTTGAGTGTGCTGGCTTAGGTAGTTGGCTGCATGTTCTCAGTGATTCCTCAGAATCATGCCCGTGGACGATCTTGTGACTGCGTCGTCATGTGGGACGAGACCAATACTTAATGCTTGTGAAAATGTCCCTGACACTACACTTGTGACATGCTAGCAGTGCAAACAAAAAATGCGTTGAGAAGAAAAAGGTGTGCAGTTACATTATGTATGGGGGTTGGGTAACTGCAATTTGGAAAACAAAAATGGCGGCATTGCGTAAGTCGGAAGGCCTGTCTTAGGTGCGACCCTTAGGTAGGACGAGAGCTGATTCGACAACGCCAACCACCTCCCCTACCTACCTACCTCATTACTCAGATGAACCATCTCCCGGGTTCTCACCTCATTTTCACCTCACCCCGATGCCATAAGCTGCATTTCTTCCATTCATTTCTTCGGAGTGCGGATTCCGCTTGAGCACCACGTCCACAACGCGATCGCCATGGCGGAAACCACAACCGCGAACGACACCGACAGAGTGCTGGATCTCGTCCGACGCGTCGACCTCGAGTACCCAGATGGACAGTTACTCGAATCTTTTGTTCTAGACTCGAAAGACCCTCTGCAGACGGCCCGCTACATACTTGGACGGTGCTCTGCGGAGGGAGACGATCTCGATCTAGCCACGCTTTTATCCGATTGGAAACGATTGATCTCTGTGTGTGTGTACGTCCAGCCAAAATGCCTTCGTAGCGTTATGCTGATGATGATGAGTAGTCACAAACGATGGCTCAAGACACCCGTCTCGTGACCCAACCATCATTTCGACGATAAGAAAACGAGACCGTGGCAAATGCTGCCTCACTGGACTCGGCCATTCTATCCGGGACCCGCTCATGGTGGTGCCTCTCCTCCCGACTGAGGGATTCCAGATTGACAAGGAACTGCATGAACTCCTTGGCATCTTCATCGGTCCCTCTCTTCTGGACTGGCTATTGTTGAAAGCAGCGAGTTTGAGCCCCGAGCAGAACCATTGGCTTGTTCGCAGGTCTGCGGCGGCAGCGCTAGCGCAGGGATTTTTCCAGTTTTGTTTCGGGCCAGGTTTGAAGGTGAGTTTGTTTCTTTTGTTCTTTGTGCTCAGTTCTCATCTACCTGTCTTCACGCGCGTTCACAAGCTCACAGATCTCCAGTACAATGTTTTCACTAGCACGATTGGCGGCACAACTTTGCCATCCATCATAAAGAAGCTTCCATTCTGTCGGACTGCTCGTTTCACAGACTGCATTGCTTCTCATGTAGAAAATCCGGACACTTCTGCATTGGAAGTTCTGTCGCGATTCGCAGATCCTATCCGGTGGATTGGTGTCGCTCGAGAAGTCGCTTGCAAGAGATCCGGGACAGTCCGCAATGATCTAACGACTTCACTTTGGCGATTCCTGTCGGAGCGTGGTGCTATTGCCGTCGCAATGGTCTGGCGGCTGGTACCAGCCCCTGTCCGTATACGAGCTTACCAAGGCCTCGCCTATCTGGGAGCTCATTTGTATGGGCCAAGTTGCAGCTTCAATGTACAACGGCTGCCGTTCGGCCTTTATCTCAAGGCCACTAGCACGAGGCGGCACCGAAGCTTGGCCAACGAGTTTGCTGCACTGCAACTTGTAAGACGCCACACAAACATCCACGCTCCCAGCGCCCTGGATCTTGCATCGGATTCGAAGAACTCGTACCTTCTGACCACCACGGTCCGCGGGGTTCCTCTGGGCAGGTGTATCGACACCCTCAGTCATGACGAGGTGACAACTTTGGTTGGCGATCTACAGAAATGCCTCTTGGAGCTGCGAGCAATACCGAAGGAGGTTTCACCAAAATACGCCATCACAAGCGCTCTCGGCGAGGCATGTTACGACGGCAGACTCATCACTGGGTCGGTATATGACGAGGCTCGAGGAGACTTTTTCGGACCCTTTGTGGACGAGGACGATTTCAACGACACTCTCCATTGCGTCGCACTACCAAATGTGGTACACAGCAGCGGACATGAGATTGTTCTCACGCACGGGGATCTGAACATGCGGAACATCATGATGCATAATGGAAGGCTTTCGGGAATCATTGACTGGGAAACCTGTGGATGGTTTCCAGACTATTGGGACTACACCAAGGCGCACTTTATCACGAAGATCCACCGCCGGTGGTTGAGGATTGTCGATGCAGTTTTTGAAAAGCTCGGAAATTTTGAGGCCGAACTGGCTGTTGAACGTCAGCTCTGGTGGTATTGCTACTGAGGTGTTGTTGGAGTTGACCGAGTTGCTTGGATGGGAAGCAGCAAGCTACTTGGACTTTTTGCTGCTGCCTCTTTTTCAGTGTGGATCGGATGCCGGGTCATACACATATCTAAGCTCAATGACCAACATGTCACAGGCAGTCCTTCCATATTTGCTCTCCCCATCCAGTCACATCATCATTGACATCACATCGTGATATCTGACAATTAAAAGCCGAGAGTCTCACTGGCTTTTATCATCACACGAAGAGCAATTCAGGGAAAACGACAACTTTGAAAATAAGGATGACGACCCGATCTCAACGCGGCGCAGCTGTCCTCTTTCGCGACCAAGGGACTAGACGAGTTGCATCAATCAAGTCTATAAGCGCGCGATGCGATTTACAAACTATGGAACGAACTTATCGGAACTTATAAAGTCACACAAAAGCAATGCAAACATTAAAGGACTCGGCGTATCGCACACAATGGCCATAGTTGTTATTGTATATCTATGTGCAAAAGGAGCGGTGCTCGCTACGTGGGCTTGTCGCACAAGCATGCACAAGCTCCTAGGTAGGTGCATACCTGTACCCTATCCGTCAGTCCGTGCGCGACCAGCCCGTACGTACTACGTAGGGTAGGTGGTACATATAGGCACCGTATACTATGTGCACGTGTCTGTCGCCAATAATCCAAGACCTACCTAACTCAGATGATCCCGTCCTGATGCCATAGGCTGTATTTCTTCCCTTCGTCTTTTCGGGGCGCAGAGCCCACTCGAGCACCAAAACACGTTCGCTATGGCGGAATTCACGATCCCGGGCGAAACCGATAAAGTGCTGGAACTCCTCCGATGTGTCGACCTCGAGTACCCAGATGGGGAGTTACTCGAGTGCTTTCTTCGAGACTCGATAGACCCTTTGCAGACGGCTCGCTACATACTTGGACGATGCTCTGCGGACGGAGATAGTCTCGACCTAGCAACTCTTATATCCGATTGGAAACGATTGATCTCCGTTTGTGTGTAAGTTCAGCCAGAGTACCTTGGTAGCGTCGTTCTGATGATGATGAGTAGTCACATATGATGGCTCAAGACACCCGTCTCGTGACCAAACCATCATATCGATGATAAGAAAACGAGACCGTGGCAGATGCTGCCTCACTGGACTTGGCCATTCTATCTGGGACCCGCTCATGGTGGTGCCTCTCCTCCCGACTGAGGGATTCCAGATTGAAAAGGAACTGCATGAACTCCTTGGCATCTTCATCGGTACTTCGCCTCTGAACTGGCTATTGTTGAAAGCACCAAGTTTGAACCCCGAGCAGAACCATTGGCTTGTCCGCAGGTCTGCGGCGGCAGCGCTAGCGCAGGGATTCTTCAGGTTCATTTTTGAAGATGGTTTGCAGGTGGGTGGGTTTGGTTTCTTTTTTTCCTTGGTGCTCAGTTCACATGTACCTGTCTTCAGGTGCGTTCACAAGCTCACAGACCTCAGTACACTGTTTTCACTAGCACGGTTGGCGGCACAACTTTGCCATCCATCATAAAGAAGCTTCCATTCTGTCGGCCTGCTCGTTTCACAGACTGCGTTGATTCTCATGTAGATAATCCGGACACTTCTACATTGGAAATTCTGTCGCAATTCGCACATTCTGTCCGGTGGACTGGTGTCGCTCGAGAAGTCGCTTGCAAGAGAGCCAAGCCAGTCCGAAATGGTCCAACGACTTCACTTTGGCGATTCCTGTCAGAGCGTGGTGCCATTGCCGTCGCGATGGTCTGGCGGCTGGTGCCATCTGCGATCCGCATACGAGCTTACCGAGGCCTCGCCTTTCTGGGTGCTCACATGTATGGGCCAAGTTGCAGCCTCAGTGTACAACGGCTGCCGTTCGGCCTTTACCTCAAGACCACCAGCACGACGTGGCACCGAAGCTTGGCCAACGAGTTTGCTGCACTGCAGCTCGTTAGACGCCACACAAACATCCACGTTCCCAGCGCCCTGGATCTTGTATCGGATTCGAAGGACTCTTACCTTCTGACGACCACAGTCCGCGGGGTTCCTCTGGGCAGGTGTATCGACACCCTCAGTCATGACGAGGTAACAACTCTGGTTGGCGATCTACAGAAATGCCTCTCGGAACTGCGAGCTATACCGAAGGAGGTTGCACCAAAATACGCCATTACAAACGTCCTCGGCACGGCATGTTACGACGGCAGGCTCATCATTGGGTCAGTATATGACGCAGCTCGGGGAGACTATTTCGGGCCCTTTGTGGATGAGGACGATTTCAACAACACTCTCCGATGCATCCCGCTACCAAATGTGGTACACAGCAGCGGACATGAGATTGTTCTCACGCACGGGGATCTGAACCTGCGGAACATCATGATGCATAATGGAAGGCTTTCGGGAATCATTGACTGGGAAACCTGTGGATGGTTTCCAGACTATTGGGACTACACTAAGGCGCACTTCATCACAATGCTCCATCGGCGGTGGTTGAGGATTGTTGACACCGTTTTTGCAAAGCTCGGAAATTTTGAGGCAGAGCTGGCTGTTGAAAGTCAGATTTGGTGGTATTTTTGAAACGTTGTGTGTTTGAATGGATTGCCTGGATGGGAAGCAGCAAGCTACTTGGACTTTTTGCTCCTGCCTCTCTCTTAGTGTTTTGTAGTGAGTAGCCGATGGATCGAATGCCGGGTCATACACATGTCTAAGCTCAATCAATGACCAACAAGTCACAGGCAGTCCTTCCATGTTTGCTCTCCCCACCCAGTCATAACATCATTAACATCACATCGTGATATCTGACAATTAAAAGTCAAGAGTCTCCTGCCTTATTATTATACAAAGAGCAATCCAGAGAAAACGACAATTTTTAAAATAAGGATGACCACCCGATGGGCCGATCTCAATGCGGCGCAAGAGACTAGTTGAGTTGCATGATGCATCAATCAAGTCCAAGCGCGCGATGTGATCTACAAACTATGGAACGAACTTGCCAGAACTTGAGGTCTCGCAAACGCAATGCAAACATTAAAGCACTTGTGCGTATCGCACACAAACAGTCGTTTCTTCTCCTTGGCCACTTGGAAGTTGATCGTTGTTACTGTATATTCTGGGATCGAAGACTATTTATTGTGTTCCCAGCCTACACCTATGGAATACCAATCAAGAATGTTCATCGATGACCGTAGCACCTTGACAAGACGATTTATTCATGATCGTAGCACCTTGACAAGAAGGCTTATTGATGGTCGTCGCACCTTGCAAAGGAGTTTTATTGATGACCATAGCACCTCGGCCATCTGCGATGAGGTCTGTATACTGGAGCCCCTCTTTCACGGCCATTTTCTCCAGCTCATCTAGAGTTGAAGTTTAGAAATTAGTGCTTTGAATGCATGAAGAAGATTATGATCTTGACCCTACCTATGGTTCCTGGGAGCACGATTTCCCGGCGCTCATGGAGGGACACTAGGACGTCCTTGACCCAAATACGACAAGTGAAGAATTCTCCTGTTCGTTTCGATGGACTACCATCTGCGGGTATGCCCCTTATTACTTCCACTATTCTGGAGTGGTTTTTGGCCTTGCCCACCAGAACCAATACTATCAACGTCTTGGATTGGTCTGGTTTAGCAACTTTCTCCTCGTATTTCCAAGGTCCATAGAGATTGTTTGCATGGTGGAAGGCTGCATTCATGTGAGGGTCGGTAAGAATTAAACCCCAGTGCTTGGGAAGATCAGTCACCGAATTCGACGGAAATGAACGCAGGAGATGAGTCAAGGGGAGACCTACATATGTTTCAGCACGCCGGCGGGTGTTCAGGGTAATGTAAATGGATGAAGCCTCAAGGCTTCCGTTAAGAGGCATCTTGATACTTTGGATGCCGATATGAGTTACGGTATATGGTGTAGACTGAGGGCTAACAAGAGAGACTTCCATGAGGATAAACGGGAGCCCTATATACATGATCACGGCTATGTAATACGGGAATACGTTGAGCTATTCTTGAAAGATGCTCTGCCAGAATGGTCGGTCCTTTCAGGTGACAGGCAACCATCCTATCACTCCGCACTTGTGTAATATTGCCATCACTATCTGATACTTCACTTGTGAAATGTTACTGTCACCAGTTCATATTATATTTGTGACGATGGGAGTCGTTCTGCCAGGTAATCGCGTCAGACTGGTTTCACGTGTTAATTCTGATGCTCTTTGTTTGCGTGTCATCCTGTGGTGTGATGAGGCATGCCGCATATGGAAAGATTGAGGGGAACATCTGAAATTGTTCAACATGACGTATGAAGTTTGGTCAATGGTGGTAAGAATCGTGGGGGCTCATTGAGGAAAGAAAAAAGGAGAAAAGTGTTTGCATGTGAGGATCAAAGGGTGAAGAAGTTGATTGAAGGAGCAACTATTAGAACTAGAGCATGAGGAATCCGGGATACATATATGATATAGGTGACCGGATGGCTGAGGATCACGTGATAGATAACGTGATACAGCCACTTCATAGCCAGATTCTAACACTCCCCCTTGCTCCAAGGTCAACTCTGAGGAAAGCCGAAGATTGACAATCATCCAGAGCAAACAGTTAGAACAAGAAAAAGGCAGAAGGAAAAAAAAAAAAAAGAAGAAAAAAAAAAAAAAAAAAGGAAACATTGAAAAGCAATTGCAACAGGAGATCCTGCTACCCTCGGTAAAAAACCCAGTGGGAAAAAGAGCGGTAGCGTTGTCCGGCCTATGCCTTGCCTTGAAGTTTCAAACGAGTGAATACAGGAACAATGAAGACAATTATGAAAACTCATTCCAGATAACAATTAAAACAACCAACATGGTTGTAGAAAGGTAATTGCCGGAAGCCGACAGACAAACAAAGTACATATGACAGTAGGAGGTGGCGTAGCCGCGTGTGGATCCATCGCTGACCAGGTTAGAAGGGAGGGAACTCAAGTCCTATAGCATCCCTGAACTTCTCGAAGGCCTGTCTGGGTAATGGTTTGGTTAGTCCATCCGCTATTTGGTCGGCCGAGGGCACATGTTCTAAATTGATCTCCCCAGCAATTTGCTTTTCCCTAACAAAATGCCACTGAATGTCAATATGTTTGGTTCTTGCATGGTGCTGGGGATTTTTGGCCAGTGCAATAGCGCCTTGGTTATCTCCAAAAATTGTAACTGCTGCAGGTTGCTCGTTGAGAAGTTCTCCTAATAATCGTTTTAGCCAAATCGCCTCTTTTGCGGCCTGGGTCTGGCCCATGTATTCCGCTTCGCAAGTCGAGAGTGCTACTGTGGGTTGTCGTTTGGATGACCAGCTGATCGCTCCACTGCCTAAGCTGAAGATGTAACCGGATGTAGAGCGTCGCGTAGAGATATCTCCGGCCCAGTCTGCGTCAGTGTTCCCGGTAAGAGGGCGCAAGGGTCCTTTGTATACCAATTGTAGATCTTGCGTGGCATTTAGGTAACGGAAAACGCGCTTGATAGCTGAGTTATGAGTGGATGTAGGGTTGGACATGAAACGACTGAGGCAGGAGACTGCAAAAGCGATATCTGGGCGGGTGCCGAGCATGAGGTACATCAGCGACCCAATGGCTTTGGCGTACCAAGAGCGATCCTGCTCAGTAGAACTGAAGGTCTCTGGTGCCTTGTCAAGTCTAGTATCCGTGGACATTGGTGTTGATACCTTTTGCTACAGCTCTCCATTCCAAACTCCCCCAAAATCTTTTTGTGTATAGGCTCTTTGGTTGAGGCGGATGGGGCGATCTCTAACGATCTCCATGCCAAGGTAGAAATGACATTCCCCAAGGTCCTCCATCTCAAAGCGCTTGGAAAGAGCAGCCTTGAGCGTTGCAATCTCGTCAAGACTAGGGCCAGCGATGAGAAGATCATCAACATAAATGGCAATATAAAGGTTGCCTTTGAAGAACACCCCAAGGTCGGATGTGAGTGGCTTGAAACCCAAAGTGGCCAGGTAGGCAGACAAGGTCTCGTACCAGATCCTAGGCGATTGCTTCAGGCCATACAGTGCCCTATTCAGCAGACATACACGTCCTGAGCCGTCCTCAAGTCCCTCCGGTTGTTCGACATATACCAGATCGTTGATCAATCCATAAAGAAATGCGGTTTTGACGTCCATCTGGTGTAACTCTAAGTCCAATGCGGCGGCAATTGCGAATATCGCTTTGTAACTCATTGGCTTGACCACCGAAGCAAACGTCTCCTGGAAGTCCACGCCCTCTTCTTGCTCAAAACCACGTACAACCCAACGCGCTTTGTATCGTACAATCTCACCAGACGGACCACGTTTGATCTTGAATACCCACTTGGCGCCCAGGACTCTTCGGTTTGCTGGTCGGGGTACTAGCGTCCAGGTCTTATTGGTGTGGAGTGAGTTGTATTCCATTTTCATTGCTTTGCACCATCGATCCCAATAAGCTTTGTCTTTCTTTGCTTGTTTCAAGGATTTGGGTTCGATGACATTGGCGTCGGAAACTAGCATAATGGAACTCAAGACCGCGAAAAGGAGGTTGTAGCCATAGCGTTGTACAGTGTCGTCTCGATATTTGCCGCGGGTCGATCGAAAAGGAAGGCGGGAATCTTCGGAGTCAGGTGGACGGTCTTTGATAGGTGAGTTGTCTTGAGGTAGTGAGCTTGGATTTGAAACTGGAATTGAACTTTGTACACAAGAGTCTTGAGATGGCATGTCTTGGAAAGGATTGATAGGTCCAGCGTCGAATTCACCCTTGGGCAGAGGCTGAAAGGCAGCAGGGATTGGCGAACGTAAAGGCGGTGATGGAACCTCAGATGAGTCGTCAATTTCTCCCCCAGGCTCAGATGTGGGAGGACAGGCCGGATGTGTCGCCGGGCGCACTCTTTTACCAGGGTGTGAGGGATCAATGTCAAGAGGTCTTTTAGCTGACGTGGAAGGCTCAACAGGATCGCACTCCTGAGAATTGCAGTGTTGCTCGTCAAAAACGACATTTGATGACTTGATAACCACATTGTCTTCTCTGAGAAGGAGATATATGCGACTTCCTCGATATCCGAGAAGGCGGCAGGTGGATGCCTTTGGTGCGCTCAATTTCTCCCGCTGGCCAGTGTTCTTTGCATAGCACTTACAACCGAGCGTTCGAATGTGCGCGAGATCAGGTTTATCTCCATACCAACCTTCATAGGGAGTCTTATCATGTCGGCTGTGGGGGCTTCTGTTCTTGAGATAAGCCACTGATTCAGCGATAAAGGGCCAATAGGTGAGGGGGAAGCCCTGAAGCGTCAAGGATTGCATGTGTCCTTTCAAGGACGATGCGATTCGTAACTTCTGCGACGCCATTCTGCTGGTGCTGGTCAGTGGCTGTGTACTCCAGATTAATGCCCGAACTTCGGCAGGAAGCAGTGAATTCCGACGACGTATTCTCGCCAGCCTGGTCAAGCCGGATCCGATGACAGCGTCGTTCCGGTCGTTCAACGAGGTTGAGCCAGGAGAAAAGAGCGTCTGATAGTTCTGATTTCTGTCTCAAAGGTGTGATTTGTGTCCAGCCGGTAAAGTCATCCACGAATGTTGCCCAGTAGCGTGCTCCCCCATATCCAGACACCGGGAGTGGACCGGCGATATCTGTGTGAATGAATTCTAAGGGGTAGGTCCCCGGTGTTGCGGGCTTGGAGTGTGGAAGCTCTTTTAGCCTAGACTTGATGCAACTGAGACACAAACAAGACTTAGGCAGTGGTCTCATACCGGTAGACATGTTAACCAGTTTCTTGAGATTGTCCTCGCCTAGATGACCCATGCGGGCATGCCATGGGGCGAGCCACTCGTCTTTAATGGCGTAGGCTGGGAAGGCCGACGATGTGTGAGATCTCGTGAACGCGGCACCCTCGAGTTGAAACCAGTACAGACCACAACTCTCCTTAGCATAGATAGGGCCTGACTTGGTGGTTAAGACGAAACTGTCGTTGGCGAAGTGTACCTTAGTACCGTTGGCCCTGAGTTGCGAGTGTGACACCAAGTTGCAGGCGGAATTCGGGTCATACAGAGTGTCAGGAAGTGTAAGGTAGATTAGACTGGAATCCGTACGACAAGGGAGAATGGCAGTGCCGATTTGCTGAGCCTTGTTGCTGGTACCACCGTAGCCGCTCACAGCAGGGCCGGTGTAAGGGCGCAAGGTGTCGCGCACGAAGTAACCGATTTGACAAGATGCGTGTTGCGTTGCACCGCTATCCAAGACCCATCTTTGAGCCAGATGGCCTTTGTCGTTAGCGACGGCAGCAGTGGCAGGCGCGAAACTCACCCCCACACCATATTCCGATGTCAGTTGGAGGTGTCCAAGATATCAATCCTTGGTTAGCATTGTTAGGCAGGGGTTGCTGCGTGGTCGACTCGGAAGAGGAAGGATCAGACGTCTGCTTTGCTTTTTAACTCATTTCGCTTGGCCTTCTTTTCGTCGCGAGCGCGCTTCTTTTCCGGGTGCTTGATCCAGCAGTTTGAGCTGCGATGCCCTGGTTTCTTGCAATGATCACAGAAAGGTCGTCCACTATGAGCACTAAGTGCGTGAACCTCTTGTGTCTCATCCTGACCCTGAAGTGCTTCTTCCTTTTGCGCGAGTTTGACGACTTTACGGAATGTAATGCCGTCGATCTCAGATCCATCCTTATTCGTGGTAGGTGCAAGGTTATTTTGGAGCCAGAACGATGACTTCCAGGCCTTATAGTTGGGTGTGAGTCCTTTCATGAATCTGCAAATGAGTTGGGCATCTGGTATGTTCCAACTATTTTCGAAAGCACGAATGTTATCCCTTGCCCTGGACAACTGATCTGCGTAATCCGCGATGTTCTTGCACTTGTCGAGCCTGTAGTTGTCCATGAAGTCATCGAAAAGAAAGGCCGCATCAGCGTTACCTTTCGGCTGATATTCTTTACGCAACTGGCGGAGGTATACAGCTACCTCGATCCTGGAGGCCTCGGCTAAAGTGTCGCGGGCTGAGGAACCACAGCAAGTCCCAATAAGGGCACATGCCGCTTCCTGCCGTTTTGCCCAGGCCTCTTTCTCTCTGCGCAATTGACGTGGAGTCATCTCTTCCGGGTCTCTCCACTTGGCGTTACGTTGTCCCTTGAGCAGATCGGAGTAGCCTTGTACTTTCAGGACGTCGGTCATGGCTCTCTCCCAAGATATCCAGTCAGCGGAGGTGTCGAGAGGCTGAGGCTTCTCCGCAAAGCTGGAAAGTGACTGGTTGGTCATTTTGTCGAGGTGTCGTAGGGATGAAGAATAGGAGTAGAGATTGCGAATGTGAGTAGGGCAGCGACAAGGAAGCGTGTTTGGCGAGAACAGGATAGAGTAGTGACAAGGAAGTGCGTTTGGCGAGAACAGGATAGGTTGACGGCAAGAAGATGCGTTCTGATGTATGACCGAAGAAGGATCTTGAGACAGAGGAAGTATGTCTTCGGCCTGACAAGCGGAAATAGATGGCTTGTACTGGATGTAGTTGCCAAGTTGCCAGATGACTGTGACATCCGGAACGAGGACTAATGATTTCGTCATAGACACAACTTCTGACGAAACGAGGAAATAGATGGCTTGTACTAGACGTAGTTGCCAAGTTGCCAGATGACTGTGACATCCGGAACGAGGACTAATGATTTCGTCATAGACCCAACTTCTGACATGCCCACGCAAGGACAGAAGTGCCAAGTTACCAGCTCTGAGCTGACTGTGATGTCCGGAATGGAAACTATGAAAACAAATAGTTTCGTCATAGACACAACTTCTGACATGCCCACGCAAGGACAGAAGTGCCAAGTTGTCGGTTCTGAGCTGACTGTGATATCTATGACAACTATGAAAACAAATAGTTTCGTCATAGACACAACTTTGACATGCCCACGCAAGGACAAAGTTGACAAGTTACCAGCTGACTCTGGTATCCGGGATGAAAACTATGAAAACGAATAGTTTGTTTCCGGACGTAGACTCTGACATGCCCACGCAAGGACAGAGTTGTCAAGTGTAACGCACGCGAGGACATTGAAGACCATTCCGCGTTCGCAATTTCTGACTTCCGCCATTGCTTGGACTGTATGAGCAGTCTTGGGGCTAGCGAGTTGCGATTGTAGGCAAGGATGGCGGAGTGATTGGGGCGTTAGCCGATTGCGGCCTGCGACCAACCATCCTAAAAATTTCGAGGCGTTGGCTATTATGACCAACACTTGAACTATCCGGAAGCTCCGAGTTGCTCAATTAAGGTCAACCCTAAGAACTTCCGAAAAACTCGATGACGATGCTGATTAAAGCCCACGCTTAGACCAATCCTGTATGCCGTAAATTCTGTCAAGGAGAGGGAAGCGTTAGCGTAGGCAAGAGATGGCTTAAGAAACGGACCGAGGCGGGGAACAGGGCTGAGGCACTAGGCCGCTTTCAGCCACTGAACCCTCCAGCTACTTTTGGTCCTGCAACCATCCCGCAACCGTTCGAAAACTTCTTCGAGTGTTTCTCCTTATTCGAAATCATCATTCACACGAGGATTCGTTGACGATGATAAAGAATATGGGTACCAATCGGGCTAGTCCTCACGCAGTGGGAATTGCGCAATTTTGGGGTGTATAAGGTAGGAGGAGGAAACTTAGCTTATTCAGCCCAAAAGCGTCCGGGCTCATAACCTGTTTGCATGTGAGGATCAAAGGGTGAAGAAGTTGATTGAAGGAGCAACTATTAGAACTAGAGCATGAGGAATCCGGGATACATATATGATATAGGTGACCGGATGGCTGAGGATCACGTGATAGATAACGTGATACAGCCACTTCATAGCCAGATTCTAACAAAAAGGACTATGTATGTGCTTTTGTCTTTGTTGGAATCGCGCAACGTGTAAGATGGTGATGGCTGCTCACATGGATTGTAATTTGTGGGAGCCTGGAGGTCAGATATCGAAATCGTAATATCCATACAATCTTGCGGGCTCTTGTTCTACCTTCACTCGTTTATAGACCCCTCAAAACCTGACAAATACATTGTAGGCTGTCTTGTAAGAATGAGGGAGAAGGTACAGTACTTCATAGCTGTGCGTAGGTACCTAGGAGGTACCTAAGGTCAGGTTGTAGGAGGTACGGAATCCATTATCCGCCAATCCGTACGCGATCCACACCTTCTGAAAAGGTACATACATACCTGTAGGCGATAGACCGTAGGTGTTATAGGTACACCGTACCGCGGTCCGCATCCTCTCGGCGTGCACGTGCGTGTCTCTCGCCGTCGGCCAATATGTAGGTAATACAAGACCGACCCCTACCTGACTCAGATGATCCATCTTCCTGACCTTCATCTCATCCTGATGCCATAGGCTGCACTTCTTCCCTTCGTCTTTTCGGGGCGCCGAGCTCACTTGAGCACCACAACACGTTCGCCATGGCGGAATTCACGACCCCGGGCGAAACCGACAGAGTGCTGGAACTCCTCCGATGTGTCGACCTCGAGTACCCAGATGGGGAGTTACTCGAGTTCTTTCTTCTAGACTCAATAGAGCCTCTGCAGACGGCTCGCTACATACTTGACCGGTGCTCTGCGGATGGAGACGGCCTCGATCTAGCCGCGCTTTTATCCGATTGGAAACGATTGATCTCCGTTTGTGTGTAAGTTCAGCCAGAGTACCTTGGTAGCGTCGTGCTGATGATGATGAGTAGTCACAAATGATGGCTCAAGACACCCGTCTCGTGACCCAACCATCATTTCGATGATAAGAAAACGAGACCGTGGCAAATGCTGCCTCACCGGACTTGCCCATTCTGTCTGGGACCCGCTCATGGTGGTGCCTCTCCTCCCGACTGAGGGATTCCAGATTGACAAGGAACTGCATGAACTCCTTGGCATCTTCATCGGTCCTTCTCTTCTGGACTGGCTATTGTTGAAAGCAGCAAGTTTGAGCCCCGAGCAGAACCATTGGCTTGTTCGCAGGTCTGCGGCCGCAGCGCTAGCTCAGGGGGTCTTTCGATTTATTTTTGAAGATGGTTTGCAGGTAGGCAGGTTTGGTTCCTTTTTTTTTCTTGGTGCTCAGTTCTCACCCACCTGTCTTCAGGTGAAAGCTCACAGACCTCTAGTACACTGTTTTCACTAGCACGGTCGGCACAACTTTGCCATCCGTCATGAAGAAGGTCCCATTCCGTCGGACTGCTCGTTTCACAGACTGCGTTGATTCTCATGTAGATAACCCGGACACTTCTGCATTGGAAATTCTCTCCCGATTCGCACATCCTATCCGGTGGACTGGTGCCGCTCGAGAAGCCGCTTGCAAGAGACCCAGGACAGTCCGAAGTGGGCCAACCGCTTCACTTTGGCGATTCCTGTCGGAGCGTTGTGCCACTGCCGTCGCAATGGTCTGGCGGCTGGTTCCGGCTCTTGTCCGCATACGCGCTTACCGAGGCCTCGCCTTTCTGGGGGCTCACATGTATGGGCCAAGTTGCAGCCTCTACGTACAACGACTGCCGTTCGGCCTTTACCTCAAGACCACCAGCACGACGTGGCATCGAAGCTTGGCCAACGAGTTTGCTGCACTGCAGCTCGTTAGACGCCACACAAACATACACGTTCCCAGCGCCCTGGATCTTGTATCGGATTCGAAGGACTCTTACCTTCTGACGACCACAGTCCGCGGGGTTCCTCTGGGCAGGTGTATCGACACCCTCAGTCATGACGAGGTAACAACTCTGGTTGGCGATCTACAGAAATGCCTCTCGGAACTGCGAGCTATACCGAAGGAGGTTGCACCAAAATACGCCATTACAAACGTCCTCGGCACGGCATGTTACGACGGCAGGCTCATCATTGGGTCAGTATATGACGCAGCTCGGGGAGACTATTTCGGGCCCTTTGTGGATGAGGACGATTTCAACAACACTCTCCGATGCATCCCGCTACCAAATGTGGTACACAGCAGCGGACATGAGATTGTTCTCACGCACGGGGATCTGAACCTGCGGAACATCATGATGCATAATGGAAGGCTCTCGGGAATCATTGACTGGGAAACCTGTGGATGGTTTCCAGACTATTGGGACTACACTAAGGCGCACTTCATCACAATGCTCCATCGGCGGTGGTTGAGGATTGTTGACACCGTTTTTGCAAAGCTCGGAAATTTTGAGGCAGAGCTGGCTGTTGAAAGTCAGATTTGGTGGTATTTTTGAAACGTTGTGTTTGAATGGATTGCCTGGATGGGAAGTAGCAAGCTTCTTGGACTTTTTGCTCACTCCTCTGTCCCAGTTTGTTGCAGTGATGACCTATTGCATTGAATACGAGGTCAGAAACATTTTGCGGGCCGTTTAATCTTCTTCTCTCTTGGCTTCAAGGTACCTAGGTATGTAAGGCTCCTCGTGGGAACCCTCATTGAGACCTCGAACAGGCTTGATATTTCTTGTCGAAGTCTGCTTTATCATCCGTGAGGATCTGAATTCCTCTGATCCTCGACGTGGCGCAACAGGACTTTCCCTGTTCTCTCCATCACTTCCATGTCGCCATTCTCTATAGCCTATCTGTGCCTGAGGAACACAGAGGAAACGTGGCTAATAGCTAGTGCACTACTTGGTCACTCGTCTCACAACGAGATATGTACATGTGCGCTTTGTCCCCATGCAAAGTAGGGGTACTTTGGCACGCTACACCAACTACAAAACTCATACAGTATACAATCATCAACGAGAGAAGGAAGGACTACAACTATGGCCATCCTCGAACCGATGAAAACTCGAAGCAATAATTCCGCCTTTGCAGCAAAAACCTCGCTTCGCTGCAAAATTTTCACTTCTTCTTCCAAACCCGATTCCGAACCCAACTGGCGAAATTCACGTCTCGAGATCTACAACCAGCGGTTGCCGGTGCGTTTGTCGTGGAACATGTTACGTGGCTTAGCGTCGCAGTGCATGAATCGATGTTTATGAAGCTGCGCTTGAACTGATCCGCGATTTCTTCTTCAATCTTGGGGGTAATGCGTCCAGGACTATTGACTAAAACAGTGCGACCAGGACATACAGGAGCGTCATGCCTCTTTTAAGTGACGAACAAGGTTGTACATCTTCTCCTCATCTTAAAGATGTTGTCGCCAGTATAGCTGGACGCCCTTTGCCAGGAGCGTGTAGCCATGCGGCGGCAGGCGAACTTTGAAGAGAGATGCGACCCATCCTGAAGCGTTGACCGGCATGCAATCAGCGTCTTCTCCTCAATCGATTGCTAGTTGCTCTCGGAATAGGCTGAGGAACTCTTCCTGATCGATGGGCTCGCTGGCACGATCTTGGGCGCTTGGATAACTCTCATCAAGGGGCCCGCTTAATGCGGAAAGTCAACTCTCGAAGACCTTCATGCGTGCAGTGCGATCGGTCGTTGAGTTTGACCCGCTGATTATTGCCTTGTTGGTGGTGATGATGGTGGTGTTGATGTTGTTCTTGTTGTTGTTGCGAGGCGATGTCTCCAGCTTCTGTGCTTTGGTCGGCGTTGTCACCGCTACTGCCATTGCCACTGTCACTGTCACTGTCTTCAAAAAGCCTCTGTTCATGCAACAAAAGTCAATCTAGAACTGAAGGAAGGGAACCTGTAAGGGTACTTTCTTCTCTTGATTCATAAGTGATTTCACTATGTTACTGCATAAAGTATAAAGTAATGGCACTTCCCTTGTCTTTCTTGGTCTATTGTGACTAGCCAATGACATTCCGCATCACGAGACCGATAGAGTTTAATTGTTTCAGCACTGGATGCTCGTTCTTGTCCGGTGAAGTACTATAGCAATCTAAGTCGCTGAGCTCGCGGACTAGTTCAGACAGTGGATGGTAATTCGGTAGCACGGGTCGGGAAGCAATCAGACATCAACCTCAGAGATTGCGGTAAAAGTTCGAAGAAGATTAGAGGAAGCCCATACGTGTTCAGCAAGGCCACGATAGGCCCAGTAGAGTTCCTCGGGCCATGTCTCGCCATGAGGTTCTTCGCCTTTTCTTTGCTGCCCTTCCGACGCGCGTCATGTCATCCTAGTCTGTCTATGTAATGATAATTCTGGGTAACGCAGATTATAGACGCGGCCGTTATCTGTTTATCAGGCGAAGTCTTTGGGCCAACGCCTGCAGCCTGTGCCGTCGGGGTGGCTGAGCTAGCAGCAATGGCCAAGTTCTGAGACACGTCGGTTACTGTGACAGTCTCAAGGGAAGACAGTGCGCAGACTACATATGTCCAATGACGCAAGAAATCCTCACAACACCATACTTTGAGCATCACAACAGAACAGAAGTCTAATGCCGAAGTAATCTTGGAGATTTAAGAAAAACGATCATTGGCGCTGTAGCATCTATGATACAGACAAAATTTTGTTTCAACCTCTCTGCGAGACCAAAACGAACCCCTTTATACAAGGATCTCTGGCTAATGCATTCGTGGCGGGATGTGCATGGAACATATATTCCACGAACACCCACCCTTCCCATTCAGACATGACACGCCGACGTTGCTTGCCCAAGTCTTAAATCTATCCTCGTTGCCCAGTTCTATAATTCTCTCGTACATTATCGATTTCCTTTATCCGATATTCTGCGAGGCACCAAATAGCCTGATTCCGCCGATGGAGGACACAGAGGGGGGGAAGGAGCTTCGACAGGCTATGTGACCGCAGAACATATGAGCGCAGAAGAGATTTATCGCAACTTGGACCAGAGCTTAGAAGCCGCGCAGGTGCTGGCGCAATGGGTGAGGTGGAAGACTATTGCAAGACCGGGTGAAATTAGCAAGACTGGGCATAGAAGGAGCAACGGGGTGGAGGAGTCGCCAATTTTCCTCTACGGGCTCGATCGGCGCGATGCTTGTGAGGTTAGGCAAGGAAACGTACACTCCTCGACGCAATCCTCCTTGACCTTCTCCCCCGCTTCCTCCTGCGCCGCGACGCGCGCAGCGCACTCTTCAAAGTGGTGCTTGGCGGGAGCGCATTGGGCCGAGTTCTTGCAGGCTGTATTCGTTCAGAAACAGTCAGTATGTACACGTCATGAGAGTTTGCGCAAGTAAATGATATAGTATGCAGCCGTTGGCGGGTGAGGAACACAGATTCGTCAAGTGAGTCGCCAAGGGACGATGACGCGTGTGGGGTGCGCCTTTGTATTGTGAAGGGACAAGAGAAGAGAAGAGAAAATGAGAGGGCGGGCGATTTGACTGACCTTCCTCAAGAACCACCTTAGGATCAACAATCTCTTCCTCATCTTCTTCCTCTTCTTCCTCCTCCTCCTCTTCTTCCCCCTCCTCCTTCTCTTCCTCCTTATCGGCGTCCTCGGTGGCTTCCTCGTCGTTGGACTCCTCGCTGGACTCCTCGGCAGCCCCTTCGTCCTTGGGCTCGTTATCGGTGGTCTCCTCCTCCTATAAAGATGACGTGTGTTAGAGAGGCATGCTCGGGAATTGCGGGAGGCACCGACGTGGTGCGCCGCGGGCTATCAATGTCGATTGGGGCAGCGCGCATCGTGCATCAAGGGGCTTAGGGACGGAATGGAACGCCTCACCTGCGGCGCTGCGGCCGGGGCCTCGGCCTCGACGACGGTCCATGGCGTCACGACCTCGACAATTTCAGAAAAAGCGTCCCAGAGGCCCATGGTGAATAGTTGGCGGATCACAACGGAATCGTCGTAGATGAAGGAAGATGTGGTTGGCGGTGCTTCGGCCAAATTAACGTCAGGACTCAGAACAATCGGAATCTCTCGGTCAGAGTCACCAAAACGAAAACTGATTCCGAATTGGCGCAGTTTGATTGGCGGGGCTGATCCGCTACAAACGGATACAGTCACGTGAGATATCACATGCGAGTACACGACAGTTCGACTTCGTTTAAGAACATTGTTGATTTTTTCGACGCTAACAACTTGGCTTTCAGAAACAGCATTGGCGATATGGGGGAGCCTTGTGGCACTCCGGAGGGGACTGGTGTTTCGTCTGTGATCCGGTTCTCGCAATGTAGGCGTGCCGTTCTTCCTGTGGTAAAGCCTCGGGTCCGCCGAGTCTGCCGTGGTGGACGGTGTCGAACGCAGCGGATATGTCCAGTTGGAGTAGCGATGCGGTGCCCTTGAGGCTTGTGGTGCCACAGGTCAACGGAAACAGCTCTCGGGCTGCATGGCACCACCTCCCTCATGCTCGAGTTCGGCGGACCCGAGGCTTTACCACAGGAAGAACGACACGCCTGCATTTCGAGGACCGGATCACAGACGAAATACCAGTCCCCTCCGGAGTGCCACAAGGCTCCCCCATATCGCCAATACTGTTTCTGATTTACATGACGCCTCTACAGAGGAGGCTCGAAGTCGCCGAAAATTACCTGACGATTGGGTTTGCCGACGACGCGAATAAATATACTCGCGGTTGGGAAGACATCGGAACAGACCCGGAAGAGCCTGGAAGACGCCTGGGAGATCTGCCAGGACTGTTCCGACGAATGGGGACTGAAGTTCAACCACAATAAGAGCAAGCTTATGCATTTCACCCGCCAGCACAGGGCTATCACCACCCCCGTCCGGCTGGGAACGGCGACGATACAACCCCACGAAGCTGAACGCTTCCTCGGCGTTAAGGTTAACAGGAAACTCCGATGATAATAACTTGGCTTTTGGAGCCCCTCACGGTAATTATAATAAAGCAAGACCACGGTCTGACTACCTCTATGTATGGAGAAGGAAACTTTGCGAGTGTTATCAGAACCGCAAAAGCCAAAGTCTGATTTCAGATGTATACCGTGAATTTCATAATCTCTTCAACGTAGAATCGTAAATGTACAACTGCTCAATGTGAGTTGGCATTTCATAATAACACAAGCTCATATTGAAAAGAAATGCAGCAAAGATGTCACCTCCCGTAGCTCGAGTAAGCTGGCCGAATGGAGGAACCAATGTTCTCATCTGTCTGGGTGACCGCGGTCCACCTCGGCGCGAATATGATCTTCAAGCTGCATGCTCAACTGTTGCGCCTGTGCTTCGTCATAATTTGGCGGTGGCCCATCGGGTGCGCGATCACCGGAATCAGGACGGGCTGATGGTCTATTTCCTGCGGCATCCAAGGAACTCGTTGCAGCTTCTGCCGGTTGAGTTCGAGAAGCTTCGTACGCGGGTAGAGGCTCATCAGGTATGTCGGCTCCGGGACCCATCTCGTGACGCATTTCCTGAGCCTGGAACAACCGCTCTCGAAGTCTTATGTATGCTTCATTGAACTCCATCATTCCGCCGTCGGAAAAAGTGAATTTGACTTCTATCCTGGGCAAGTCAGGCGGCAACCCGCCTCCCGAGACGGGAATACAGTCGGACTTCCAAGCCCATCCCCACCACATGGACGAAGACGTGGTTGAATCTTGAAACTTGAGAATGGGGGCACTGAATGATTCGAACTTTGGTTCTTGGGTGGGTTTGGCGGGGAGATAGACAATCTACATCGATGTGTGTCAGCTGAGCAGAGCGGACGTCGTGGGCATGCAGCCATAGCTTCGTATATAAGAGGTGATGAATGGAGACTCACTCTCTTATTGGAGAGAAACAACGTGCCCTTATCGCTCTTGCACCGGAAGGGGGCGTAGCGAGCCCTCAGCTCCTGTGGCACAGATAACTCGCATGATATCCTTGAATCAAGCTTGAGTAGGATCCGCTCGTTTCCCAACTTGACAAACCCTCCCTGGTTAAGCATAACCCAGCTAGCAGTAGAGTCAGGGTCAGTTGGCTGTCTGGAACGTGAGGAACGAGCGAGTAAATAGTCATGTGGGTTGTCCATAATGAGAAAGATAGGGCGATGTTTATCGACTGAAGCAAGATCGTGAGGGTTGAAGGTTCAGAAGGGATGGGGGATGGCCAGATGCCCCAGCTATATATATTATAGCTGGCATGCGAGCAGTGAATGGCAAGGCAAAGCCGACGGGGAGCATGAAGTCATTATTCACCGCATGGTACTGCCTGAGAGGGCAGCGATGGTTGGAACAAGGAAATAGTTAACAAGCACGCGCAACTGGGCTAAGAATGCACCGACAGACTCAGAGAAGATGCAGAACAAGAAAGGGAATCGGTGCATGGGGCCTGATGAATGAATAACGATAACGATGAGGGTCACAGTGAAGGTGAGGGGACGGGTGTATGTAGCGGAATGGGGCCAAAGAAGACAATTAATCGTCTCATGCTGGAATGCTGAGGAGTCACTCAAGGAGTCAAGAGGGCTTACTTGATCGACATGATGACCGCGAGGCTCCGACTGAAACCCCAGCAAGATGCACACTTCGTCTCGCGAAGCCTAAGCTGCCCAGACAGGCCGTGTAATCAGAACTGCTTTAGGCAGGATTGGGGGTTCTCGAGTAGGTACCTCTGTCAGGCAGCTGGTAGGTAGCAGTAGCAATAGGTGATGGAGTGAACAAGCAAGTAGGTGACGGAGGTGACGCGATGCGGAGTGGTGATTAGAGTCGAGCTGGCAGAGGCACGACTCACGACTCACGAGATCCCCATGCCGACAATGTACCGGCATCGCCTTCAGACAAGCACTGCCTCGTAGCCGTGATGCGATAATGCGCTTGTTCCCTTCTCTTAGGTATTTGAGCCGAGACATGTGGGGCGCCGCGCGTGAATTTCCGTCATAGGTACCTATGTACCTATGTACCCTGGTATACTGAGGAGATAAGACCGCCGCCCTCGTCCTGCGGCCTCGCAGTCCCCGTCCCCCGACGTTCTACGGCGGAGGTACGGTATTGAAAACAAGAACAAGAAAAAAGTCCCTCAGGCCGGACCCTTGACCAAGACATACATTAGGTACCTTGACATTGCTAACGACGCGCAGACGAATAGATGATGTTTCTTGCGTGCACCGCAATCCTATCCACGAGTCTTTCCGCGCATTCGAGGACAACCGAGCTCTCACAGAATGTAAACAATCCGTCGTCGAGATTTGACAAGGCCCTGGAACATAAAGTCTCCCTGGCATCGAAGACTACGTTAATATGCATGCGGGCCGCGAATTCGATATGCCCGACGTCTATGAAGAACCGTGGCGCGAGCAGTGCCTCAACGTCCTCGAAGGGCGACGAGCGAGACTGTCGGCTACCCCATCGCAGATTCTGGCCGCTCCAGGCATCAAGTGTGCGTAGTCAAGCTGAATAGGTACATACATCAGTTGTTCCTTGGCCAGCAGCTGGCGCATGGTTGGCACACTACTCTATCGGAGATATGTAACGGCACTTGGTGTGGCCTTCCACGTGAAAACGAAGCCACTGCCCAGAGGGCTTTTGTTAGAATTGTCTCCATCTCTTCCAGCGGTAGTCGTTCCGCGGGATCCCCTCGGTGAGGGAACCAGCTCCCGGGGGAACCACGTCGTAGCAGCATAGAGCAGCTTGGGAAGAATGACGGCGGTGACAACCTTTCTGTTGTAGAAAGGCGGGATGCCATGTGCAGTGTTGTGGAGGCATGCTGAAGGGGATGGAGACAGTTCTGACCGCTGTGCAGTGATTCCAATCTGAGAGGCCACAGCTACTGTTGTGATTTTCTGATAGGAAAGTATGCCACCGATACGTCAGCTGGTGGCCAAAGAACGACTTATGTGTTCAGCTTGGCTAGAACACTTGGTGCCTGTCACCTTCTAACCATCTGGGCATGGAACGTCAGGGCGATCAATACAATACATTGCCTACATACCTACATATGTACTAAGGCCAGACGATTCCCGAGCTGATCCGAGTCTTCATAGACGTGGGGCACCGCAGCCCTCGCTGGCCAATGTGGTCGTCATCGGTAGCACCAACTAGATCAACGGCTTCAACAATCGTCTGAACAGTGACCTGGTAGCCGTCGTTGTTCTAAGAAGCCATGGGCAAAGATGCATTTACCGAAGGAGTGCTTTGATGCTATCGAAGCTCAAGTGCTTCACGTAGCAGAGTGTTGGCAGATATTCACTGGCGTGCTTCTCTCGACTCGCCGAAGGTGCGCAAGAACCCGCAGCTCCTGCCTTGGAAGTTTGAGGATCTGGTGATAGAGTTCCTGCAGATAGCCGTGAGACCTCGATCTGCGCGAAATTGGGCAGTCCTAATTTCAGAGTTCTTTACAGGAAGGGGTGCTCTACTAGCAGCGGATTCTGGCTGTTTCATAGCCCCAGAGCTGTCAGAGTTAGCATCGAGCTTGCTGAGCTCCATTACAACTCTATTCCGTCTGAAGGGACCTCGTCTACCAAGAACCTCATCCACAGCAAAGCACGTGTTGTGCGCCAAAGATATCTGTCTAGTGGCAGACTTGTATGAGTATTCCTTAATCGCCGTTCACTCTGGAGGATTCAGGGAAGAGCGTTGTTCCAATCAGGAAGGTTGATGATCAGAGTGAGAAGCCATACGACTATTCTAAAGAAATCGCCCTGTAGAGAGCACATGGTTTGCGTTGTAAGCCTCACTTTTGGGCCTGATAATGTACGTAATGGCAGTCTCGGTCGTCAGTATACCTATATACTGCGTTAAATCAAAGGCTGACTCAGAGTCCGCTGCATGGTTCTCGTCGTCGATAAATGCATCTTTGTCGCTTCATGGGTCTCGTCGTTGATGGGGCCCGCCTCATCATCACGCGTGTTCGTCACAATGGCTCAGCCACAGTTATGAATGACAAGGTCAACACATGGCACCAAGCTACAAAGTTGGAATGCTTGGTACTGTATCCGACGGCACAGAAGCCGCGACGAATAACTGAAGA
Source organism: Claviceps purpurea (assembly GCA_029405325.1). NCBI lineage: Eukaryota > Fungi > Ascomycota > Sordariomycetes > Hypocreales > Clavicipitaceae > Claviceps > Claviceps purpurea. The sequence goes on along the minus strand of CM055782.1, from coordinate 2,096,129 downwards.
CAGCTTTGAGAAAGTTGTACAGCGTCTCGTGACCAGCACTTAGCCATTTTCTTTTTATCTACGGTCTCCCGCGACAGCCGCGCCGCATCGGCGAATGTGCCATCCATGATCCAAGTCATCGGCCATTGCGGTCATCCGGACTCCGTTCCATGTTCCCGTGTGCGCCTCGCGCCGGTGGCTGGCGAATCACTGGCAACGGCGTACGTAGCACTACATACCTGTGTGGCTTCAAGATTCTTCAAAGAGAGCACCTGTTTATGCCCTTCATTGTTGACCGGCGCGAAAACGAGGTGCAGGTAAAAGTTGGCTCAGTTTGTCTCGCAAAGGGTTGCAGAAAAAAAGATCCAAACGCGGGGTGGCCAAATGTAGGTAAAATCCCGGGTCAGTCCGATGATGCAATGTCTCCGCTGCAGATTCCCCTGCACGGTGCAGCACTGCAGATTGTCTCAAAATAGGCCCTTCGTCATCCACCTCTCTCCACGTGTCTGGATACGTACCTATGTACATACATACCTTATTACATGTACACTCCGTACATAGTTTGTACATACTCCAGAGTCCAGAGTATGTATGCCCAGGTATGTATGTACATATATATCTATGTACATATGCACATGGTGCATCGGGCTGCTTTCGCGCGGCCCGATCCCCGTGCTCTGGTCTTCAGAAAGATCCCCCAGAATATGTTCAGTTTCGCCGACGATCCACAGCCGGCATCGCTAGTGCGTTCTAGCCATAATTTGGTACTAGCTACCTCATACTTCGTACATAGGTAGGTACGCAGCCGATTGTGGTACATGTACCTACCTACTGTACGAGACAGGAATGAAGACAAAGGTTCCGCTTCTTCATGTCTTACATGATACAGCTTAGGTAGGTAGTCTGGTCTTCTTCCCCTCGATGCGCCAACTCGGTCCTTTACTCTACGCTGTACATGCGTAGCAGAACCCAACCAGTGGCTTCTTTAATAAGTCCATATCAATATCAATCGACGCCGTCTTGACTTAATGCCGCCGTCGTTAGTTTAAGTTAGCGCCGTCTATGTACTTACCCAGGCACATATATGTACCCGCCCCCGGATCAGCGATGTAAGGCACAGAGGCATTTACCCGGCTTCCGGTTCATTTTCCATCCCACCGGTCTTCGTTCTGATGGATGCCGACTGACTGCATGCTCCGTACAAGGGAGGCCCCTTCGTTAAGCAGAGGTAGTCCACTGTTCGTAAGACCCTCTGGAGTTTTTAACTTTTGACGTGTAAGAGCCGAATGAATCAAGCTATTCTAGCTTGAATCACCTACTCCAGGTACATACCTACCGCAGAGATTGCCGAGCCCGCAAGCGCGAACTTAGCAATCAACCGCTTCAGCGACTCCACCGCCGCCGACAACGATTCCAATCCTCCTCTGTGCTGACTTGCCGTCTTCGCGCAGGGATCTTTGCAAGAAAGCTTCAAGCTTTTGCGCGTACAAACCACCTTCACCTGAGCAACGAGAGTGCCGTCTGCTACCTCAGTAGTACCTCTTGGCCGTTCTCCTTCGTCCTTCTTCGTCTTCTCTATTTCTCTCCCTCACTTCCTGGTGTCGGGACCAGAGCCAGCCGAGGGCGCTTCTCGCTGAGACTCGAGAGTCTGGCGCGGCCTCTCTCCCTTCCCTGCGCTTTTCTTCTCATAGATTGCGCCCTATCATGGAGGTCGGTGGCGGCAGCGGAAGCAGCAGCAACGGCAATGAGACTGGCGAGCGATTCTGGATGAGCAGCAAGCCTGGATGTGAGGACTATTGCGTGGGCGAGCGCAGTCTTCACGGGGATGGAATCATGGACACCGAACAGGAGGGCAGTGTCAGCTTTGCGCAGTCAACAGAGTACAGGACGTACAGGCGACGATGGATTGGCTTAAGCGCTCTCACACTCATGAACATTATCGTCTCATGGAATGTAAGACACACACAATCCAGAAGCCTGGCTTTCAAACCCAAACCCTGCCGAATATCTCTTTCTATCGCCTTTCCTTGTCGCGGCGCATACATGCTAACGTATGCCATCCAATTGATGGTAATCAGTGGCTCACATTCGCCCCTGTTGCCGATATCTCAGCTACATACTACGGCGTCTCCAAAACGGCTATCAACTGGGTCAGCATAGCATTCTTCCTAGCTTTTGTAGTCGTCTTCCCCATAACCATCGCCATCCTGCACCGTGGTCCAAAGCTGGCCTTTATGATTGCGGCTGTTCTCATCATCCTCGGAAACTGGATCCGATATGCCGGCTCCGCGAGCGCAACCCAAGGCCACTACGCCTACATCCTAGTCGGCGAGATTCTCATCGGATTCGCGCAGCCATTTACGCTGGCTGCTCCGACTCGCTACTCAGACATGTGGTTCACGAACCGCGGCCGTGTCGCCGCCACGGCGTTGACAAGTCTGGCGAATCCTCTAGGTGGTGCGCTGGGCCAGTTGATCAATCCCCTCTGGGCCAAGGAGCCAGCCGATATCTCCAAAATGGTTCTCTACGTCTCCATCATTGTAAGTCCCGACTCCCACCGCCAAACCACCTCCCTTGAAATTCTCACGAGTTACCCACCGCTCTCAAGATTCATCCAGCGCGCCCAGACAATGGAGGCCAGGTCCGCTAACAAGACATCTTTCGAAAAAAAAAAAAAGTCCACCGCCTGCTCCATCCTCGCCTTCTTCGTACCAGCCGCACCTCCCACCCCCGTCGGGCCCGCCGCCGAAACCCCCAAACTAAACCTCAAAGCCTCCTTCAAAGTCCTCCTCCACTCCCTCGAACTCTGGCTCGTCCTCATCCCCTTCTTCATCTTCGTCGGCTGCTTCAACTCCATCTCCTCCCTCCTCAGCCAACTCATGGTCCCCTACGGCTTCTCCAACGACGAAGCCGGCATCGGCGGCGCCATCCTCATCGTCACCGGCCTAGCCTTCTCAGCCATCACATCCCCCCTCGTAGACCGCAGCAAGAATTTCTGCCTCGCGCTCAAAATCTTCGTGCCCATCGTTGGGCTATGCTACCTCATCTTCATATGGATGCCGGAAACAGGCTCCGTGGTCGGTCCGTATATCGTGCTGGCTGTTCTCGGCGCCGCCTCCTTTTCCTTGGTTCCGATTGCGCTGGAATTTCTCACGGAGCTGAGTTATCCGCTTAGTCCCGAGGTTACGTCCACTGTTGCCTGGGCGGGTGGGCAGCTCTTTGGCGCTATCATCACTATTGTTAGTGATGCGCTGACGGAGGGCGAGGATGGGAAACCGCCTCTGAATATGAAGCGTGCTCTTGTTTTTCAGGCTGTTCTTGCTGTGGCTATTGTGCCGTTGCCGCTGTGTTTGGGGCTGTTTGGCCGTGAAGATATGGTCGTCCTGAAGCGGGTTCGCTCGGATCAAAGGGGGCGTCGTTCTGGGATAGAGATTGTTTCGTGAGCATGTACGGACGGCATTTTTCGCGGAGTTCTTTTTCTTTTGGATATTTACGTCAAATACTTCATAATGTATGCACTTACCATTTACGGAGTTGGAGTTACTTACTAGGGCTTGTTGGATTTTTCATTTTCGGTCTCGGGACAATAAATGGATGACGTGTGGGCAATTTGTACGTGTCTAGGTAGTTTGGATACCATATAGCGGCAGGATCAAGTGACATCTTTGTCCATTCAAGTCAAACTGTTGGTAGCGTCAGGTACCGCAGTAATAGTCGAAGGAAATAGAGTAACAATGCATGCATATCGAATAGGAAAGGTTTGGGGTTCCCTTGGTTTCTTTTTTGATGTTCTTTTCTTATGTAGCAGGAAAGGCCGCTCACTTGGCCACACTAGTACCAATGCTCATCAAAGTCATTATCGTTGTGGCGGCAGCGTCAGGCGCTTGCACTCATTTAACAGTTGTTCTTGGCAGCTGTCACTTGCTCCATTCTGGTCAAGACAAATCTCTCTCTAACTCTCACTGGAAGAGATCGGTTCTTAGCGGTAGGATCGAGTGGCATTTTTATGCCTCTGTAGTCATTACAGGAGAAAAAATCTATTGTGATCTATTCATTACAAAAGGTATAGGTTTTCAACGAGACTCATCACGCTAAAGAGACAGATACGAACAACGGCATGAACGGCCACATCGGCCGTAACGGAGCAATGAAGGTCATGATAACCCCCCCGATGGCTGCGCATTTATAATATCCTCCCACTGCGCCCTTAGCTCCTCCAGCTGTTGCCAGCACTGGGCGCCCACTTCCTCAAAGTCGGCGATACTCTCGGCATCAGCATTGCGTATGCCTATCTTGCGGCCAATAGACTTTCTCAGCACGCCAACCGCCGTGTCTGTGGCAATGGTGTCCGCCGTCTCCGGGGTGCCGTCCCAGCCCCAGTCTTCGACTTCCGTCTTCTTTACGTCGACTCGCAACCTTGCGTCGGTGCTGCTACCCCATTTTATGCGGTCGCCTCGCTCATTGTCGAGGGTTTCTTGATCTTGAAGCACCATCCAGGCAGCCGCCTTGGCGCCGTGGTATCCATCAGGGTTGTGCCAGGGGGATCCAAGCCAGCGGCATACAACGAGGACGAGCTCGTAGGCCCAGAAAAGGAACCAAGGCAAGGGAAAGAGTGTGCTGGCCACAACACCAGGATGAGTGAGGTACAGCTTCGGTTTAACTACTTGCTTGGCAGCAGCTTCGTCGTCATCGTCAATGGTGAGGAATCGGGACGAGAAGGGGCGAGCCGCGGGGAGGGAGCAAGTGAGAGAGATGAGGTCGGTAAGGCGCTTTGCGGACTCGTATGCTTCAGGTCGTTTAAAGCACTGGATATCGGTTACATCAAATACTTTTCTGACCGCCTCGACACTGCTGGACCAAATGATGCGACCCGGTGCTTCGTCAGAGGACGACCTGCTTAGCAGCGGCAGGAGATAATGTGCGAGCATGTAGTGGCCGAAGACGCAGGCGGAAAAGACTTCACCCAATAGTGGCTTGGCCGGCTGTTTTATGTGAATGACGATGTTAATCGAGGACTCTTGCTAAGCGAAGCGGAGAGTTGAAGTAAAGGACAAGGGGGGGTTTACGTAGTTGTATCTAGGTCGTTCGTTCAGGATACACGTTGGCAAAGCGAGCTTGAACTCCGGCCAAGTAGCCAATTGGATGATTCCCTTGGAGAAAAAGGACAAGACCGCCTGCGGATAGTTCACTCCCGACCAGCCACCGTACGCGGCGTTGCATATGATGCTATCCAGCCGGGGAATCCGAATGTCGCGTAGATATTCGCCCTCAAGACCGTCGGGGTTGCTGACAGTACCATAACGAAGCGTATAGGCGAGGTCTTTGATTGTGCGCAGGTCGCACAGGTCCACTGTCAGACTCAAAATGTGAATTCTGGCCACGGCATCCTGCCACTTGTAATCGGAGGCGGCGCGGGACGCCAGGGCCGAGGAGTTTTGTGAGGTCTGGACGGCATACGCTCGCAGTTGCCTGATCGTTTCGCGGGACTTGGAGCTCGATCGCGTCGTCGGAATGACGATGAGGTGTGAAGTGAGGGAGCGCGAGCGCAGGAACTCGTCGATCAAGTGTTGGACGATGCCGAGTCCGATACCACTGCCAACGTGTAGACCAAATTAGCTTTCAAGGTTGACCAGGCTGGCCTGTCTACACCGCAACAACGGAGGCTCTGTTTTTTTTCGTTTGGGTCTGATTAAACGGACTGGACCGGCAACATTACCTGTTAGCCCCAGTGACTAGGACGAAGAGCTGCTCGTGTGCAGCGACAGACTCCCATGGTGCTGGGTTCGGGAAAGACTTTTCAGCAACCATAGCGACCTCGTGAATATCGTGACTGCGGTTGTAGAGTCAAGGGGTCGAAAGTTGGCGGGACTCAACAATGGGTTGAAAAGACGGCACCTATTACCGTCTGCCTTGATGCCACCAGAACTTGAAAATATTCAATAATTAGGAGCTGGCCAGGGGGCAGGTGCAGGTACATCTGCATGCGCCACGTGCATGCGGCTGGCTGATGGCGGGAAGAAAAGTGCCATTCGAGGTGGGGTCGCGCCTTCCCTGTTCCTATTTCCCGGCACCTAACGAAACTTTACGCGTTTGTCGGGTCAGGGTCAGGGATCCTGTGCCGACAATATGTATGTACATATGTACCTATACATATCCCATTCTAGCTCTTTATTACATATATTACTTGCTCAAATACGTAAATTAGACCTACACATGTCGATTCATGAAAACATCACCTACTCAGTACCCCAGCTTTTCCCTCAGCCTTCTTCACTTTCATCACCCCCTGCAAACTACGTCTCGTGGGTGTGATTGTGATATTCCGTCTCTTCCATCTCCTCCGTCTCTTCCATCTCCTCCGTCTCTTCCATCTCCTCCATCTCTTCCATCTCCTCCATCTCTTCCATCTCCTCCATCTCTTCCATCTCCTCCATCTCTTCCATCTCTTCCATCTCCCCATCTCCTCCATCTCTTCCATCTCTCCCTAGTTTTTATCTAGATGTCGTTCTACAGAGTTGTCCCAGTATGTCTCGTATCCCGCAGTCATCTATGAGCGAGACTTCTCCCCCTCGCGAACAGCAGCCAGGATCAGATCCTTGGCTTTTTCCACACCTTCCTTGCTTCCAATAATCTCAATAGCTTCATCTTTGGCCTGGTCCCGAGGCACCTGAATCCTGCAATTGCTCTGCTGTCGGATGGTGTTCACCTTGGAGCCGCCGGGGCCAATGACGAAACGGTACGTCTTTGGGTCAGGAAGAATCAGATAACCTGTCGAGTCGGTCTTCTTGGACTGCTCCAGGGCCTTGTGGATAATATCCTTGGCTTTCTGCACATTCTCGGGGTTGCCTCGCAGGACCCAAGGGATCTCTCCCTCCTCGGTCGACACGGTCTGTATAACCTTCCACGAGTGTGCATCTGCCGTCGATTCAGCGTCATCGGTAATGAGTGGCAGTGAATCCGTGTTGGCTCGGGCCGAGCTGTCAGGCTTGGACTTGGCGGGAATGGCATGTCCTGCGTGATCTACGGTAACCTGGTGATTGTTTCGGAGCTGCCAGAACAGCTGGCCGTTATTGGAAACAGCATGGTGAGCGTTGCGGGGGATTTGAATGGTCTCTCCCTGCTGCTGCTTGATGAGACTGGCAATGTGGTCCTTGGCCTGGGACACATTGTCCGGACGGCCCGTCACCTTCACACCAGTCTTGCCGTCACCCTGTCTGGGTACGTCAATTGAAACGGAGAACTTGGTCTCCATCTCACGCTTGGTTTCGCCACCACGGCCGATGAGGGATCGGTGATTCTCGGTTGGTACCTCAATAACCTCCGTGATCTGGCTGTCACGTTCGGCGACGATTTCCTGGATACGCTTAATGATCTTTCGGACAACTTCGGTGCGTCCTTCGACCTTGATGGTGTTTCCGTCGGCTTCTCGCTTGGGAAACTGGATCGTACGAGCAAGCTCTCGCCTATCGTCAGAACCACCGGCTCCGACAACAAGTTCTTTGAGAAAAGCACCTGAGAAGAGAGAAAGGTCAGTCAGAAGCAAAAGCTAAACCCCCGCGGCATGAAAACAGGAGGAGGGCAGTCAAAGTGACTAAAATACATACCGCCAGTGCCAATCAAGGCCTTGTGATGCTTCTTGTCTACCTCAATCGTCTCAACAATCGTGTCGTCAAAGATACTTCGCTTCTCCTCAAGAGCCTTGCGTGCTTTGGCCACTTGATCAGCAGTTCCCTTGATGGAGATCTGGACAATGTCGGCATCTCGCTCGGCGGGTACATCAATACGAGCACCCGTCATTTGCCGCAGCTCATCGAGAGCAGCACCACCTTGGCCGATGAGAGATCCGACTTGCTTTTGCTGCACCGGCACAGTGGCCGTCACAGAGTGCTCTTCCAGATACTTGTGGAGAGAGAAAATCTCGTCCCGTGCTTCATCGGCACCCTTCTTCGGGCCCCGGACAATGACCTCGTCAGGAGCCTGCTGACGACGAGGTTTGCCGGCATCGCTAACGGCACCCGTGTTTGACTGCTCATCGGACGCTTCCTTCGCCGAGCGTGGGAAGAAGATGAGCACCTTGTATCGAGTCTGAAGGCGGTTGATCTGACTGCCCTGCGTACCAATGAGCTCCCGATGGAACTTGGGGTCAATCTTCATGATGTGAGTCGTCTCATCGGCCAATGTGCGACCCAAATTTTGGATGTAACGGCGAGCTTCTTCAGCCTTGGCCTTGGGTCCCTTGAGCTCAACCTGTCCCTCCTGAACCTGAATCTCGACGTCGAATCGATCTCGAAGTTCCTTGATATTGCTGCCTCCTTTGCCGATAAGATGATTGGCAAACTTCTGTGGGAAGTCAAACGTCAGCGTGAAGCCTCGCTCCTTCTCGTCTGCCTTCTCCTGCTCAACAAAAGCCTGGGCTTTGGAGGCGAGGGACTCGACGGCCGACTGAGGGCCACGTAGCGTTACGGTGGTCCCAACCTTGGTCACCCTCACAGGAATCTGATCCGAAGACCGGCTTTCTTGCTCCTTCTTAATGAACCGTCGAAGTCTGTCGTGGAACTTGGCAGGTACATCCAAGGAAGCGCTGGAGAGGGCTTCTTGCTTGTTAATGAGGCCCAGAATGTGCTTCTCGGCTTCCTCAAGGGCCTTCTTGAACGCCTGCACATCTGCGTCCGAGGGCTTCGTTCTAGGCAACTGGTAAGGTCCTTCGACTGGGTCGGCGCCTTCGAAAACCAGGAGAACCGGAGCCTCTGTCTCCGAAACTTCAGGCACAACAACCTGGACACCATATTCCTTCTTCACCTTAGGAGTGATATCGGTGCGCAAGTGCTGGTGGAAGAACGGGTCGACGTTGATGGGGTGCAAGCGAGAGGGAGGGTGGGCATTGATGATGCCAGTGATCTCGGACTGAGCACGAATGGCGTTCTTGCCCTCTCGGGAGTAAAGTTCCCAAGGCAAAGCCCCGTCCTGAGAAAATGGAGTATTGATGTGAGTGTTGTACAGCTTCTCAAGACGATCAATTTCCTTCCGCTGACGGAGGTAACGAGTGACGTTACCAGCATGTGCAGAGGCGCCTCCGGGAGCATTGCGGTGAAATCGGGCAATGTCAATGTTGGACATTTGCATGCCCATGGCCAGGTCCATAGCCTTCTCGAGACCTGCCTGCACTCGCTCGGCAGGACCAATGATGGTGACCGTATCATCTTCGTCATCAGAGGGGAGGATGATGGCGCATCCAGTCTCCGTGAAGAAGTCATCGGACGGTACGCCGCGCTCGCCGATGATGAACTGATGCCGACCTCTCTGAATGGAAAGCTGTTCAAGCTCAAGCTGTTTGTGGAGCTCTGCAACTTGACGCTCGATATCAGCGCGCACCTGCTGGATGGCAGCTCGATCACCCGCAAGCTGGATGTGGTCGTCCTCGGCACCAGCAGGGGTGAAAACAGGGCGCTCGCCTGATTGAGGAGCTGCAGGAACTGCTGCTCGCGAGACGGCCTGGTGGGAAGGAATTCGAATCTGGATTCCATGCTTCTTCTCCAACTCCTGGGCGAGCTCATTTCCAGATCCGGCAATAAAGGGATAGAAGGCCAGGGGAACACCTCGGACCTTGGTCTGGACGTTGGCTGATCGCTCATTGGCGATCTTCATGAGCTCGTTACGAGCGGAAGCCGCAGAAAGCGCATTGCCCTCCACAATAACATCAATGGTAGCCTCGTCGTCGTCGGCTAGGAGTGCGCTATCCTCTACCTTGGGCAACTGGATCTTGGCTCCAGTTTTCTCCTGCAAGGTGCGAATTACAGAGCCACGTTTTCCGATGACGAATGCTCGGGCCGAGTAAGGGATGGGGACTTTGATTAGTATCTACACGACGTCAGTGTGCCGAAATATTACATGAAACGTATAGCAGGCGATGTGGTTCGTAAACCTACCTTGGTGCCTATCTGCTGTACCAAATCCTTGAGAGCCTGTTGAGCAATCTCCTGAGGACCAGTGGCATCAAATCGGAGACGGCCATTGGAAGCCGTCGCCATGTTGATGTTTGCTCGCGACTTGCGATTGATTTCTCTCACGATATCCGGGATTGGTCGCTTCAACTGGCCACGTGGGAGGATAAATTGAGGCTCCAAAGTCACAGTCTCGACATTGCGACCGGGGATGGACATAGCAGGAGTCGATGCTTTAGGCGGAGTGGCAGCAGCAGGTGCCTGGAAAGAGGGACTTGAGGTTCCATTGGAAGAGGCGACAGTGCCATTGGCCTTGCCATCAGCACTGTTCTTGGCCCCCCAGATAGGAGCCACACTAGCGCTCTTGCCTTTGGATGCTCCGAGTTCAGGGAAGAGTTCGTGCGACTGTGTGTCAAGAGGGGCCTTGGGGCTCCGAGATTGCTGTTGTTTACCAGCGGACTTGGCACTCATGGGTGCAGCCCAGGATCCCGAGGCCTCGTTGGCGGTCTGAGGGGCAAGATCTTCGTCCGGGACATCCTCAACAGTGGGATGGTGGGGATCCTCGGCGTGCTTCTGAAGAAGCTTCTGGGCGATGGATTCGTCAGTAGCCATGTTGAAACGATCGAATAATAATGATAAGGCGAGTTGTGCGCGAGAATGACGAGCTCTGCGTCAAATATAACACTTTGTTCAAGTCTTTGCTACATCAATAGGCTGTCAGCAAAGTTTGTTGACATTTTTTTTAAGCGAACGGGGTGTTGGAACGTCGGTTATGAGGTGTAAGATACAAGTTCTACACTCGTGGAGACGTACAGTATCTTTCGCCGGTCGGAATGTTTCTCAACAGAGCTTGTCTAGCTTGTTCCTCTCTATGCAGTTCGATGCTTGTCTCTTCTGGGGTGGGTGCCTTCTGACGTGCCTAAGGTCTTACTCGGAGAGCTTAGATATTGTTTTTTTGAACGATTACCAGTGACCAGAGAGATAAACCAGAAGAAGCAGGAGCCAGAGAGAGGCCGGGCGAGATGAAGCCGCACGAGATGGTAAGGGGTAGTTGACGTGGCGAAGATGACAGGAGGTCGAGGGTCTCCGGGGAAGACAAGCCCGGCCCTAGAGCTGGAAATCTGCTGGAATTCTGGCCTCAATGGGCGCCACGGAAAGTGGAGCTAATCACGCCCTGAGGAAAGTCCCCACCAGAGTCCTGTGGCGCCGCCTACGCCTGTGAATACCTATGTACCTAGGTTAGGTACCTAGCTATTTCGCCTACCCTACGTCAAACTAGTGTTTTGGAGAAAATGCATATGGCACGACCATCGCAAAAAGGTTCTGTATACGACGATCCAAACCGTAGCCGCCGCTTGGTGAATAGAAAACTCGAGTTATTCCTGTGGATCACCGGTCTACACTGTGTGCCAAGATCACTTAGGGTGAGGGCACAACTTGTCGATTTCGTTGTCAGTGTGGGCAGTATCGTCAGAAGCCCAAGTGTGCAAGTGATTGCATTGTCCTGTAAAGCATTGTCTACGACAGCAACAGTTTTCGGCCATTCCATGCATGAGTTTCATCTGTATGGTAATTTGTACACCAGGGAAGAAAAGTTTGGTACCTGGAATGGAAATATATGGCATGGTGAAGAGCAGGAAATAATGGATCCGACCTTGACTGGACCAGCAAATACTTGACAAACGTTCTTCAGAAGGCATTTAATGCTTCCAAGGTATGAAACTAAAACGCCGTTATCGTGTGCTTGCATATAAATCACCGCTTTGCTCGAAACAGGACATGGCATGAATACATACCTAGGTATCGTGTGTGAGAGCGAGACAAGAGTCTCGACGCCGTGCAACTTAGGCGCGGACATCATCGGCCCACGATCCGGTTCAGCGACATGGCGTTGTTTGACCTGACCCGTATATACGTGTGTACTGGGACAAGAATTAATTAGGTATAAATAATGCATAATTAGGACTCCTGATGAATGAAGAGCCCCTCAGTAGGTACATAGGGTTGGATCTGGATTGCAAAGCAGACAACGAATGCGACGAGTCGGGGCTAGGACAAGCCACAGCGAAGCAGAGCACACCAAACCAAACAAGTGCGCGCTAAACAAGACAAAAATAGACTCAATCACCACTGATAAGTACATACATACGTGTACATTACTTGTTCGCTCGGCAGTGATGGCACTCGTGGAGTCGTGGGAAGTTCATTCAGCAGTGTATATAAGATGCGTTAATGGAAGGCAGCGACAGAGACAGCGACAGAGGCAGCGACAGAGGCAGCGACAGAGGCAGCGACAGAGGCAGCGACAGAGGCAGCGACAGAGGCAGCGACAGAGGCAGCGGCAGAGGCAGCTACAGGTCACACATTTGGGCTTGCAGACATTGCCAACAGGCTTCATTTCTTTCGTCGTGGGATGTTACAGGTTACAGGTTGCAGGTTGTAGGTCACAGGGAAAAGAGTGCGTCCTCTCGGATTTCCGTCCTCAATTCCCCGGACGCGTGAGGTTGCCGCCTGTCTGCAGAGAAGCGGCTTGCGGACCATCCCACTGACAAGTCAGCTGCGAGAAGACTGAACAGACTTGTCACTTGTGTTGCAGATCCATCTAGAACTCTGAACAACGCAGAAGCCCCGCTTGAGGGCGGTGGGCATCTAGTGGCCTGGTGTTTGGCATGGTGATGGCGTTGTGATGGCATCATGGGTGGCTTATTGTGGTGGCATTGTGGTGGCATTCTGGCGGCATTCTGGCAGTACTGTGCTCCTCTTCGGCAGGATATCATGATATCGAAAGAAGAGCAAACCAGCGACTTGGAGCAGCGATGGCAAAGCCTCACATAGCCGAGTCAGAATGTCATTACCCGCGCTCGGCTTGATGCTGATGTGTTGTCCCAACAAGACGACCTCGGCCGCGTGGTTTGTGTGCAAAAGTTGGGCCGCCATCAACCACCTAGCACCTCCCCGCCAGGGCAGCAAGATTATGCCAGACAGTACTCGCCGGGACCGGACAAAGTGCTGAATTGTACGGAGAGAGTATGTAGAAGCTGTCTACCTTAGGTACAATTCTAAACTACGGAGTACGGAGTAGGTACATATTATGTAGATGATCATGCAACCATGTCTTCCCGTGGGCCGTGGCCTTGTTCCCTTTCGGATTTCCCCATATGTAGGTACCTAAAAGGTACATATGTATCACCGTATCACGCAACCCCGCCCTTTGCCCTCCGCACTCCGGGTTGGACCCATCGGTCATTCACCAATCAGCGATCCAGGATCTTACGGAGTACATTAGGTCAGGTACATACTCTGTAGAAATCAAGTCGTTCACATTCAGCCTTCAGCAACTCCAAGCATCCGTGATAGTACATACCTATCCCGACTCCCGAGCCTCGACACGCTCGATGTGAATGCGCGGATTGGACGACTCGCGTAGGACACGTCGGACACGCTGGAGACGGCGCAACGCAGCGGCCTGCTACGCTGCAGGCAACGTGGTGCGACCTGGCTCCTGGGTCGATAGGCTGCGAGACTTCCCCCAACGTGCCCCAACTTTCACCGGCGGCGCAACGGCACCAGCGCCGGCAAATCACCTGCGCTCGGCCCCGCTCCTGTGACTCGATCCGCCACTGAGAAGTCGTGAAGCCGGACAATAGTCACAATACACACGCGGCCGCCACGGCTCCGCGGCCAACTACGCCCTCCCGCTCGCTTCTACTCGCGGCCAGAGAAACCCACCGACAAACAAAGTGCTTCTCTGAACACAAAGACGTCGAATTGGCGTTCACCACAACACGCGCCCGCCAAGGACCGCTTTTCCTGCTGCTGCTCGCTCGCCCACACCAGCCGCCTGCCCAACCAGCTGTTCTGCGACCTGAGCCTTTTCCCTGCTAGCTGAGGCGAGCTCGAGCGGCATCATGGACGGTCCGGCCTCGTCCCTCTCCTCCCGCAAGCTCATCAAGAAGTACCCCTCTCACTCATACTCCCGCTCCTCGTCCAACTTCGACGACTGCCAGTCGCTTGGTAGCAAACATAGCTTGCAGAGTCTTCGCCGAGCTCCCAGCGCTCCCCCGGCGCGGTCCGCTGCCAGCACCCGCGCCTCCGCCAACTCCTCGCCCAGACAGCCTCCTCTCTCCCATTGGCCGTCGAATGCCTCGTCCAGTATTGCTCAGGAAGGCTTTGTCGCTACCTGCAACTCACCCACCGCCGCTGCTTCGGCTTCACAACTCGATCACCGCCCAATTCGACCGTCCGGCTCCCAAAGTCGCCGAGGAAGTGGAGTGAAATCCGACGACCTGCTTGGCGCGCCTTTTGACGGCGCCGCCATCTTGAGCCGCATTGAGTCTACCAAGTACATCAGCCCGCGGACATCGATCCAACCATCAGCCATGTCTTCTACACCGAATACAATGAGTGCCGACCAGAACTCTGCGAGCCCCGCACTGCGATCGTCGCCGAGCTTTAGTAGCATGGATCCTGCCCTTTCGGAAAAGAGTCAGGGCGACAGTGTGTCCGAATCCGACGTGGTGGGATCGAAGTGGAATTCAGATGAGGCCAAGGATTCGAAGCCGCCTATGCTGCGGAAGAAATCTGGCTTCTCGGGATTTGTCACCAGCTTGGTTGGGTCCCAGAAGAAGCCCATCATCTCGGCGCCTGAGAACCCCGTCCATGTCACCCACGTGGGATACGATAGCTCTACGGGCATGTTCACTGTATGTAAAGCTGTGCCCGATTTCTACAAGTCGAAAAAAACTCTCCACGGACAATGCTAACGTTGCTGCTCGTAGGGACTACCAAAAGAATGGCAGCGATTAATAAACGAAAGCGGTATTCCGGAACAGGAGCGGCGAGAGAACCCCCAGACTATGGTTGATATCCTGCAGTTCTACAAGGAAACAACTGAACGGCCACCCGAAGATCAAAGCCTAGAAAAGTTCCACAATGCCGGGCCAACAGATACACGCCCGTTCAATACACCCGCATCACCACCTGCCATGTATCCCGCAAACTATATGGGTAAGTGTGTTCTTCTCTGTGAAGGTTCGTCGCACGGTATACGTTGGTCACTGACTTCGCTTTTGTACACTCACCAGGGAGCTTTGAGAACCCGCGAGCGCCACCTCCAGTTCCTCCGTCGCGGGCCCCTGGTAGAGACATGGTGCCCAGCCGACCAGCCCCGAAGCCACCCGTCAGCATGAACAACAGGACCGTGCCAGCGAATGCCCAAACGGCACCCAAAGACGCTGGCCTCGGCATCTCGCCGCAGCCGCATGACGACTTTTCATATGTGCAGCGAAGGGATAGCGCGCCCATGCTACCAGAAGAGCATCGGTCAAGATCCAACTCACGTGCTAATGGCGCGCCACCACCATTCAGTCCACCCACGCCGCAGTTGAATGGCCAACCTTCAGCCGGACAATCAGCAGCAGCGATGTATCAGCAGCAGATGATGCTGCAACAACATGAGCAGGCCCTGGCACAAGCCCAGGCCGCCATGTCCGGTCACATCGTACGATCTTCCAGCAAGAGACAAGCCCCACAGCCTCAAGCACCTGTCCCAAGTCCGCATCAAAATGCAGCGTATACTCGACAGGGAGAAGTAAACGGCCAATCTCATGCCTTGCCCATGCGGCAGCAGCAGCAGCAACCTGCTTTCGCCGGTATCAATCCCGGCCCCATTCCTGGCACGAGGCCGAGGGCGAGGCCCCGCCAAAACAATGGCGTCGATGTGGTCGCCTCACTCA
The DNA here is from genome assembly GCA_029405325.1 of Claviceps purpurea. Taxonomy (NCBI): domain Eukaryota; kingdom Fungi; phylum Ascomycota; class Sordariomycetes; order Hypocreales; family Clavicipitaceae; genus Claviceps; species Claviceps purpurea. The sequence continues at coordinate 2,080,474 of CM055782.1, read as the reverse complement.
AACGCATCTGTACCGCGGGAGATCCACGGGAAGTATTCCGCAGCTTCACCAAAATCGGTCAAGGTGCATCTGGTGGCGTATATACAGGCTACGAAAGGGGCACGAATCGCTTGGTGGCGATCAAGCAGATGAACCTGGAGCAGCAGCCGAAGAAGGATCTCATTATAAATGAAATCCTCGTCATGAAGGATAGCTCGCATCCCAATATTGTAAACTTTATCGATAGCTATCTCTGTGGAGGAGAGCTGTGGGTGGTTATGGAGTTCATGGAAGGAGGCAGCTTGACGGACGTTGTTACGGTCAATGTCATGACGGAGGGCCAAATTGCGACGGTGTGCCGGGAGACGTTGAAGGGATTGCAGCATCTTCACTCCAAGGGCGTTATTCATCGGGATATCAAATCGGATAATATTTTATTGTCTAGTGATGGGCATATTAAGCTGAGTACGAGATATCCTTCCCGCTCTGCCCTTCCCCCTTGCCGTCTGCCGGCTCTTGCATAGTACATATTGGAATATTGCTCTCGAATGAGTGATCTCGAAGTCCAATTGCCACTAACGCACACCACCTATCTCGACAGCCGATTTTGGCTTCTGCGCCACCATCAACGAAGCCCAAAATAAGCGAACCACCATGGTCGGCACGCCATACTGGATGGCCCCTGAAGTCGTCACGAGGAAAGAGTACGGCCGTAAGGTGGACATTTGGTCTCTTGGCATTATGGCCATTGAAATGATTGAGGGAGAGCCGCCGTACCTGACGGAGTCACCGCTACGGGCGTTATGGCTGATTGCAACGACGGGAACGCCCCGAATCAGGAGCGAGAAACACTTGTCGCACGTGTTTCGGGATTTCTTGTATTTCGCTCTAAAGGTTGATCCGGAGAAGAGGGCTAGTGCGCATGATTTGCTCAGGGTACGTCATTCTTCCCTTTGGTGGCTCAGTGAATACTGTTGTCGAATCTCCTTGTTGTGTTGCGCTGCTAACCCACTTTTGTACTACAGCACGAGTTGATGAAGTACTGTGTGGACATAAGCCAATTAGCACCCCTGGTACGACTCGCCCAGCAGCAAAGAGCCTTGGACAAATTACGAAGGTCGTGATTGAACACCTGAGGCCGTCGCTGGGGAAGAGAGGGAGGGATAGAGGGGGAAATGGATATATACCTACCTACGTATTTCGTTACGTCACCAAGCGAGCGTTTACTCTGTTTTCCGAATTTGCATGTAGCTCGCCACAAAGGCGGCCCTGAAGCTTGCGAAAATGGAAGATAGGCTGTATTATTGAAAGCAAATAGCGGGACAATATCATCAGCGGAGGGTATCTTTATTTCCCTAGAATCAAGACCGATTTGGCGAGGAAGAATGAGATCGTGGAGCGTATATAGACCCAAGGGGGGGAGGCCACGTGGGAGGTATATCCGAGCGAACTTGGCTCATAATGCTACATGCGGGCCAGCCGATGGCATCAAATCTTGAAGGAAGGCAGACTCAGGAGAAGATACCCGCTAAAAAAAGAGATAGAATCGGAGGAATAAGGCGATGGAAAGAAGGCAGGAAGGAAGAAAAGGCATTTCTGATACCTAACTACGAGAGACATACGTGCTCATGTCCTCTGAACTAGACGTGGGCACAGATCCAGTACATTCTGCCTTCATGGCTCCCTTGAAGAAACTAAAGCGCGTCGTCGGTCCCGTGTCTTGTCCTGTCCGTTCCAAACTATATGTATAGTGTCTGTGTTGCTGTTGACGTGTGTGGGGGAAGTTGCAGCGCATAATCAAGTCACTCCTGATATAGCCTATAGGGACGGCCCGGCAAGGTAGGTGAACCGCGTTTTCATTATGTAGTAGCGCTTGAGAATTCGACACAAAGTGGTCGCAAGGATAACGATATCTTGGTACGGAATTCCCACCGATTGCTGTCCATGTGTGTAAATTTGGGTCCAAAGCCCGGCCGCTATCCCTGGACGTACATATGAAGTAACTTTCGTTACTGTAGCTAGAAGTACTCATCGGGGTTTACGGTGTTTGGAAGCGGTGATGGGATTTTGGGCGGGCCGATGGGCTCAGATAGACCGTCAGTTTGGAGGGTGTTTGTTTAATTCATACGAAGAAATAGACAGACACACACATATATGTAGGCACAGAGATACTCAAAGATAGATAGAGCATCAATTATAAGAGTGAACCATCCAAAAGTCATTTATTCCCTCCTTTCCAAATGGAGTCAAAGTACAAAAATTTGCTCTGAAAACAATCGCCATGCGTCTCGCTTTTTCCCTTCTGTCCCTTCGACCACAACATAGACGTGGCGTTGCGTGACAATAATAGAAGAAGAGAGAGAAATATACAAAAAAAGATATTTGCAAAAAGAGAAAGGCGAATCCGTAACGCCAAACAAGACTGATAAAACCAGATAAAAAAACATCAACAGTCGAGGGAATGATCACGCGTGGTGAACTGACGACAGTCCACGATGGCTCGTTGACCTGAGGAAACCGAGCGTAATGGAAACACCTGGCGTGTCAACCCTGGCCAACATGATTTGTTACTCCTAGCACCAGCTCTTACAAAATCCCGTGCTGCGGGCGTATCGACCCTTCGACAACGCAAGACTTCCACTTCTACACTCCCCACTAGTAGCAGGAGTACCCGCCGTCGATGATGCAGTTAGAGCCAGTCATGAAGCGAGACGAGTCGGACGCGAGGAATACGCAGAGACCGTTCAGCTCGTCAACACCACCCAGACGGTCCTGTGGGGTCATGGACTTCCAAATCTTCTTCTGAGCTTCGAGAGCGGGGACGCGGTTCAGAGCAGTGTCCATGTAGCCGGGAGAGATGCAGTTGACGCGGATGTTGTACTTGGCCCATTCGGCCGCAATCGACTTGGCAAACTGGATAACACCAGCCTTGGAAGCATTGTAACAGCTCTGCTCCTGCGGGTAGTTGACAATGGTGCCGGACATGGAGGCTACGAGAACGATGCTTCCAGGTTTGCCAGCAGTCATCATGGCGCGGCCAACAGACTGCGCCATGAGGAAAGAGCCCGTCAAATTGATGTCGATGAGGCGGCGGAACATGGCCGGGTCGTATGTCTCTGCCTTAATGTTGGAGTCTGCAATGCCGGCGGCGTTGACCAGAACGTCGGGAGCCCCATAGAGTTCCACGACGGAGTCGACAGCTGCGTTGATGGCAGCTCCGTCACGCACATCCACCTTGAAGAATGAGACGGGGAGTCCAGACTTCTCATGGAGCTCGGCAGCCGCCTCATCACCGAGTTCCTTGTTTGCGTCGAAAATGGCGATGGCCTTGGCACCTGCCTCGGCGCATGCGCGAGCCATGTTGTTGCCCAAGCCACGGCCACCACCGGATACGATGATGACCTTGCCGTACACGCTCATGTTGCGCATGGTGTGAGGCATCGTGTCGAATACGCTCTTGCTCAGGGGCTGCACGGCATCGTGCTCCACAGGGGGAGCTGGGCTGTCATGAGGGACTTGGCCAGCATTGTCGGAGACGCGAACAGTGTGCTTATCCCCTTGGCCTTGGCCGGCGGGATACACTGTGACTGGAATTTCCTTCTCCCGGACTACTCCCTGCTTCTGCGCAGTGCTAGAAACGGCGTTGGTGCGCGTGATAGAGAACAGGCGTGCGCCAGCTCGCGAACGGGCAGCAAGAGGAGTGGCGGCTCTGGTGAGTCGCAGAGCGCTTCGTGCGGCGAACGACATTGCAGTTTGTGCGTTTTGTTTGTTAGGGAAGTGATTCAGAAGCTAGGTGACTGGAAATGCCGTTGAGGAAAAGGTCAGGTATCGGAAAGGGAGAGAAGGAAGTTCTCGTTTGAGGAGTTGTAGGCGGAGAGAAGAGGACGGTGTGTGTGAGAGCGGATAGCTCGGGGAGAAGGCAGAAAAGGAATGGGCGGTATATATAGAATTTAGCGAAGGGAATGTCAATCCAGAGTGAGATTTAGGTGAACAAACGGGTCGATGATGGCCCAGTCGAGAAGTCCGAATGCGGGTCTGTCTCAAGACTCAAGAGTCAAGGCGCGTTGGAGACGAAATCTTTTGCCCTGAAGGCTGAAGCACGGAGCCCCTTGGTGGGGATTCAATCTGGGTCGGAGTGGCGGCTCGTGGGTCCCCTGCCCTTGTTGTGCCAACATTCGGGGCTTCGGAGCACGTACCTATGTACCTACAGTTCCTACTACAAACTCCATGAATGTATGTACCTCATAGCGCTACGTACCTACTACATACGTAGGTAGACTGTAGTCAGGGTGGCAGTTACCTAGCCGGATGCCACACGGATATCTGGACGCCACGATGAGGAGTGGGCGTACTCGGTGTACACCCTCTGCTTTTTTTCTTCCATTGTTCCCCGACGCCTTTTCTCTTCTGAAGTCTGACGGCTGACGGCTGACGGACTGGCATTGGGCAATGGGAAATTTCAAGAACCCTTTTACTTGTAGAAGAGGGACCCGACAACGGAGATGTTAGGGTGCTGCCCAGGGCAGTACGTTTGTCTTGGCCCCAGGTGAGGCTCACCTTCGAGGCCGTGATGTCAGTGCAGTGTGAGCTCAGTGGAGCGTGTAGAACAACTGACCCTTACCCCTGTCATATACCTGACCCTCTCACACACCTGACCCTCTCGCTGGCCAATCATCTTCGAGGCTAAGTTTTGACACGGTCAGGTAAACGATTAACCACGATTAACGTATTTCAAAACGTTCTTCAAAACGGTGACTCGGTTCAGTGGCGCGAAACGCACCAGCCACTTATGTAAACACTGACACGCGCGCGAAAATTTTGCAACGCGTCCCCTCTTCATCCTCTTCTCCTCCCTCACGATGTTCCCAAAATTCACTTGTCGACGATCCTCTCGTCACTCCCCTATACAACTACACGTTCCGGACGAACTAGTCCATCTATCCAACTATGTCAGTTTTAGCTGACCTGCGATCGCACTTTGATGCAGAATTTGAGAACGGTACTCACTGAGATTTGAGGGCGGCACTGAGGTCGTCGAGGAGATTGAATATGAAGACGTAAGTGTTTCAATGGGAGGACTGAGCTGTTAGTTTGTTAACGAATTATAGGAAGATGAGTTCAGCTATGCGACCTTGAATCTTCACCTCCTCTCCGTCTTCGTCCAGCGTAATCTCGGACCTTAGATTTTCACCTCCTCTCGGACCGCCTTCATCGAGCGTAATGAGGCCAATATGCATCAAAATGCCGTCTGCCACAACCGTGGCCTTGACATCTGCTATTGCGGATTGTGCGATTTCGGGGAGCCAGTCATTCGTCAACAATTCGATCTGGGCATCCAGAAATAGCAGCTCAAGATTCGACTGCGGTTCAAGAGGCGCGAGAAGCAATCCCACAATTCAATCGCGACTCGAGAGGGGCGAACACTTTGAAGAGCTGCTCTCACTGCAGTGCCTCAAGCCGCAGTAAATGATCATGAAATTAGGGCGATAACAATGCAGAGGATTGCAGATGCAACATCATGGCCTGCTGTTCCACTTCTGCCACCGCACCTGCTGCTGATCAGCGATCTTGGTACTTAGTGTACCACGAGCTAGCGGCTACCCATCACCGCCTGAAGACGGCGAAGTATGCTGTGTGCGGGCCTCTTAACGACCTCAATTTCAATTTACTCCCATACACCCGTCGCAAACTCTTTTGAGGTTTTTAAGGAGGCGGTGGCCGTCCGGAGAATGATTCCTGGCTTCTCGAGACAATCCATCGTATGGGCTCGTTATAGCGCGTAAAGATTTATTAGTCATAGATCATATATGTGGAAGATATTCTTCAAATTCATCACGATTAATAGCGCATGTTATGCCGCCTCTCTTTGATTAGGACCGCCTGGGGGCACCCCAATTTCCGTGGGGAATATTGCTTCGAAACATGCAATTATGACGGGCGCGTTTTATCTCTTCTCTCTAGAATGAGCCAATTCCGTCGGTTGGAGACCAAGTTGTAGTTATTCATAAGTTAGGTGTGCGATTTCGACCTCCCGGACGCTAAGTTCAGATCTAGGTCTGTCCAACGTCGCAACTCGCGCTCAACAGAGCATTCACCCGTCCATAAAACGCGGTGAAACGACTCAAGCGACATGCTGCAATATCCAAGACTAAACTTGGGGCTTTTTGCGGCAAGCTCAATCTGTTTAAAAATGGGCGTTAGGGTTCCTGGACATCCTCTTCAATCGCGATATGCGCGGATGATCTGCCCACTGATCAGTGAGAAATGGCTCACCACGCGCGACTCCTCGTGCGAAGCGTCGTATGCTTGCGGCATGGCATCTACCTAAGGGCATTGCGGTGTCGCCGTCACTGGTAGAAGGTAATGACTTCTGACTTGGTACGGGACGAAGGTGCATTGAATTGTGCGTTTTTTAACGTCCCCACGTAGCAAGTTGTAACAACCCACCCTAAACCACTTCACAGCTTTGAGTGCAGCCAGTTCACCAACGGAATAAGACGGTGCAAAATACATGAACTATACTTTTATATGTATCGTGAGAGAGCTTTGGTTTTCCTGTTCGATTTTTGGCAAGAATCGATAAGTGCAAGCATCAAGACGTTGGAGGATACATCGATCAGTGATGTCAACCTGAACAAATGTTATAACTTATTGCTGCTCACTGCCTTTGCCAATTTGATGCACTTGATTGTCCCCATTACCATGTTCGATGACTTGAAATTTGCGCATTCTATTGAAGAAGAGTATCATAAGACTTTTAGAAGGATCGAGAATCGAAAAGGTCAAGATTCGGTCGTAATTCATCCTGGTGAAGCTACCTAGCTGTAAGTGCACAGGTTGAGTTTACACCCCATCTTCAAATCACTTGACACTACATCATTCATCTCTACTCAGTCCTCAAAATCTTCTTTGAAAACTAAAAGTTACAGTCTCTCAACAGGTGTTTCCTTTCAGGGTAACATTCGCTGCATTGCTTTCTATTTGCAGCCTAAGTGGTGCGGATGATCCGGTGTGTACAATCTTTCTTGAGAGATCTTACCGAGACAATTGACAAGCAACCTACGTATTACGTGTTTCTGCGATCGCATTTGAGGAAAACAAAACATGCCGACTTTTCTGCACGCGTTTCTTGAGAGATCAGGTATGTGAATTTTAATTCAGGTTTTGTAAATTATCCAGCGTTGAACTATGTACATATCATGCAACTGTCGGCGACATTGCGGTGTGGCTGTCGCCCAAATTAATTCTTGCCGTTTCGGCGACGGTGGACGTTTTCGACGTTTTCAGCATGCGTATGCTACTGTACGAGCGTCGCTTGCCTGACCGTGTCAAAGTGTGTCTTGAAGATGATTGGCCAGCGAGAGGGTCAGGTGTGTGAGAGGGTCAGGTATGTGACAGGGGTAAGGGTCAGTTGTTCTATACCCTCAGCTCAGTGTTGGCACCAGCTTCCAGCTTGATTGCGTGTTGTGACGTAGTAGGCAGTAGGACGCTGCACGCCCCCTATCTTGGACCGTCCTGGAACGAACGCGGGGATAGATAAATGCCCCGTGACCGTTGCTTTATCTGCATCCCGTTATGGTCGATCGACCAGAAACGTGGCGTACGGAGTATGTACCTATTATTATTACTCTGTAGTTCATGCTTGATTTCCTCCCAGAATCCCCAACACTACCTACCTACCTACATACATACCTACCTACCTATGTATGTACTTGCCTCGGGAAGGCTGTGGCGTCGGCTGGACCCTTGAAGTTTCCGGCGGACCCCAAAATTGGGTATTGTGTGACAAGTCCACCGGCGCCAAGTGGTGATCCTATATAGTCCACACGCTGCGCGCATAACTTGACCAGGGACGTTGAACCTTCGATGCACTGTCTCCATGTGTAAGAAGCTCAGGATCTGCCGCATCAAGAGTGACAAGACTCGTTGAACAAAGGGAATGCCGCAAGTCGAGCTGCACTCAAGGTTCTAATATGTATGTACAATCGAAGTATGTAATTTGCTCCGGGTTCTGGGGAATGCAAGTGTCTCACGGTCTCACCCCTAGCCGCCTGGACACCTCCACAAAACCCTTTTCACAGCAAGGTTCGATCTGTCTGTGCGCACTCGTACACAGGTACATATGTAGGTACCTAGTACAGCCCCATGGTTGCCCGATACCGGGATCGGGATTCTCAGCCGTATGTACCTAGGTACCGCTTGTATAAGTCAGACGACAACGCCTGGCTTTGCAAAACCGCATGGTTGTTGTCGAAAAGGTCTTATCGTAGTTATGTAGATGCAGGCACTGTTTACGATGTCAGCCTTTGTATGTACTATCATCATATAGGTAGCCTTTCGTCAACAACCTCCCCGAAGCACTAACTATTATACTTTGATCATCCTTTTTACCGTCCACAGACTTGTGAAATATCGTGCTGTCCTACTCAGTCGCAATCAGTGGCGGCCAATGCGATATAGCTGATAGACCACGTCCAAGGCCAGGACCAAGTCCTGATGTTGCCAGGTTTTGATCAACACGGAACCTCCAACCTGCAAATAACGCGACCCGGCACTTCGGGTCATCCAACTCAGATTTTATATCCACAGGTGGGGTGCGGCTCAACGGGCTGCATGGAGAGCCCGTTGGCCGATAACTCGAGTACCGGTTGCTGCTGTAACTTGTAAGTGATACCTACCTACCTAGGTAGCGGATCGTGACTGCATATGCTGTGACAGGTCACAGATCTCTATCGGACACTACCTATCCTTGCCCAGATTGCGTTTTGCCAAACTTCGAATGCACAAAAGTGTCGTCAGTCAGCCCTTGTGGTGTTTGAGAGGTTGGGTATGTGATGAATTGCATCAATCTTTTCGATTCAACTGGGACGTAGTCGGATTCACATGCTACGTCAGCGGCAGCAACAACAAGGGGATTGTTTGATAGGTAGTAGGGAGATACCACGGTGAACTGGACCCTGAGACAGTCGACACGACTTTTCTTGTTCGCATGTCGCGCAAGGTCGATGCATCGTGAAGGAAAAGCTTAGACGCGTTCAGTTGCAACTTGCATGCGCGCAGAATGTGAAATGTGGGGTTTTGAGATCTGGTTCTGGAGGCCGAGGAGCACATCAACGTGGCGCCCTTCCTTTTCACGCCGGTCGCTCCTGCCCTCGAGTCGCATACCTACCTATACCTAGGTACTCCGTCATTTATTGCCCTAACTTCCACAATATGATAAATGGATCGAAAATCTTCATACATACGTATTTGCGCCGCAGGCAGCTTTGAGAAACTCAAGAAACTATTAGTATTGAGCATGCTGCATGACTTGTTTTCATTGACATAGGTGCCTCGCGTGGACCGACAATGAACAAGCTTGAATAGACACACACCCTCTAACAGGATGTGTGGGGTAAGGTGAATCGTGGGTGTGAAGCACGGAGCCGAGCCGGCTATGTATGTACTTGTAATTTGCGTACCTATTTCCTATGCTTGTAAGTTGTCGTGGACGCGGCGGCCAAGAAATGAAGCCTGAAGGCTGAAGGCATAGGAAGCTCACCAAGCCATTGTGAAGCCGGCGCCACCGGATGGTTTCCGCTACGCCATCCAGCCGGGGTACACTACCGGGGGACGAAGGAGCCGAGGATTCGAAATCAAACGCGTCCAGCAGACGATCTACACACACAAATGCAGGGCACGTACATATGTACCTAACATAGGTATGTACATATGTAATTACGGAGTACCTATGCCAACATGGAGCCCGACCTCGGCCGGGCACAACGAGCCGCCGAGAAGAGGCTGATGGATGCGCTGGTGTTGCTCCGTGGCGCTGCTGCCGCCTGCGTGGACCACGCACAGCACTCTCGAGCAGCATGCGCGCCCCCTGGAAGTGGACTTGTGGGGGAGGAACCCGGTGTTTGCTGCTCTCGTGCTGTGCGATGCAATCTCGCGGCTGGTCATGTGGCCACATTGAGTTTTCAATTTCCTGGCCCAAGTGCCTCGTACAGCCCGCCCGTACGAGTTATACATATCGACAAAGTCACAGCGGCTACGTTGCTGGCGGCTCACCGCCCAAGTCTTGGCGTGGTTGGACAGTCTAGATGCAAACACAGCCAAGCTGATCCAAGTGAGCCAGGAGTGATGCTGAATCTGAATCATAAACCCGAACTCGGCATCAGACCAGTGAACAAGATCTGTACATAGGTATGTACACACATGACTGACAAGTGCCGCCGGAACGATTCATCCAGACGATGTTCACGATCGCCCGTCACTTCCCCTCAGGGATGTGGAGCTTCGGGTGCTGGGATTCGGGAAGCTGATCCACACCAAGGGCTCAGGGGAAAGTGGAAAGGGGAAAGGGACGAAACTTCGAACAAAAGAAGGAACTGCAGCTTCTCGCTTCACAGGGTTGACTTGAAGCACACCGACGATCGACTACGCGCCGTAACTTCGCTAGGGGCATCTATTGTGGATCCTGCATTGCAGCGTGGCTTTTTTTTTTCTTTAGCAGCACAAACGAGGCTTCCTCCGGAAACGCGTCTGAAGCGGCGCATTGAATCTGCCAAGCAAGACCGTGTGAATCATTACTCCGTACCGCTCGCTGCAGGACATCCTCGCCCGCATGGAGTATTGTTCTTCCTCAGGCATAATCCGTAAAAGCCGTGGTCGCAACGAGGCGCGCAATCGGCACTGTACTGTACTATCGGAATACACAACTACATACCTCTGTACATCACTGTCGGAGAATAACCTCGAAAGAAGTAAAGAAATCAATCAACAAATGCAGTAAAGGCGTATTCCCAAACTCCTCATCTTCCGGAACGTTTCTTCACTGATATGTGCACGAATGGTCGTTTTAAGCGCAGATGTAAACCAAGCCCATGCGTCTAATAGCAGCGATTCTTCTTTTCTCCTCCTCGGGTTTCAATAGTCATCATCGTCGCTATCTTCTGCTCTAGTTTTCGGCCGTACCAGGTCCAAGAGGGAGGAAATATACGGGCTCTATTGAGGGTTTTTTTTCGTTAGAAATCACTGTAGCTGACGTATCTTGCCATGTTTTTCGAGAAGTAACATACCAGGTATTTATTCTCAGCAAGAATCTCAAACAAGCGCGGCAAAGCAGCGCGGAACAATCTCTCATTCCAACCCCCTCTCCAACGCGTCCCCCTTTTGCGACTTGACGAGCTCCTTCTCCGCATCGGTCTTGATGACATTGCGCGCAATATTACGCAGGACAAGGACCGCGCTGAGAGGAATCCCGGCTGCTTGCGGAGGAAGCTGTGGGTTTCTTTCGTCTCGGACTGTGGCCGTTTCCTCGAGAGTGATGGACATGGTCTTGGCGGGTACCACCCACGGTTTGGCGGGGGTGCCCTTGTTGGGGCCGCTCATGGTAGACATGATGTGGGTGTGAATGTGGTGGGCAAAGTCGCGGAAACGAAGCTTCGTCGGCTCCGTGTACGAGGGACATTGGTTCCATTGGCATGTGAATAGCTTTTCCGTGTTGTCAAAATGATTGTCCTTGTTCCGTTTCTCGCCAATGTGTTTTGTCAAAACGTGATCCCACAATTGCTGCGGTTGCAAGAAAAATATACCGCACTTGTCGTCCTTTTTTCCACTCGTGGACGTCGTAGATGCCCATAAACAGCGGCCGTATTCTACGCCGTCAAAATTGAGGGGGCGCGGTCGGGGTCGGATGCCGTGAATGATGAATTTCTGCTGCGGCTCGCCGGGTTCGCGAAGAACCTGTGCATTCGAGTCCTTGTATACCGAGGTGCTGTTGCGGATGAAATCGGCTGGGGTGATCATGGGATGCCCCAGAGCTTTAAGAGGAGTGACGAACGCCGACTGATAGGCTTGCCAGGCAGCCAGCTGCGTGATGAAGGAATCACCATCCTCTTCGAAGAAGCACTTGACCCATTTGTGGACGCGTTCCGGCTCGTCTACTTTTAGCATCTGCTGCAGGAGGTCCTCGGGCATCGCGGCGATATCGTCTTGACAGGGTGATTTCTTTTCTGGCGTCAGAACGAAGTCTCGGTGAACTTTTTTCGCGCCGTGCGATAGGAGTCGCACGAGGTGGTGGACGAGGTTCCCGGTAACGTTGGATCGAATGAGGTGGTCCACATTGGAGACTACGGCTGTGTATTGGTAAAGCAGGTCCAAGCAGGCATCCATCAACTCATCGTCGTTTAGAAGCAACCAGTTGGAGATGCGCTCTAGAGATTCGACAGGAACGTTGCTCAGCTTGTTCGTTGCTTCGAGGTTCACCGAAATGCGTCCGAGGGCTCGCAGAGCAGTGATGATGGAACCTCTGTCATCGGACACAAGCTGCATAAGGAGCGACTTGTACAGGGGATCGTCTGATTCCAAGATCATGTATGGCGTAATTTGCTCCGCAATGTCCAGGGCCATGTGCTTCAACTCGACCACGATGTCCTTTGGGGGAAGGTGGAGGATTATACAGACAAGATCCTTGAGTGGGAAGAAGTCAGACATGTTGACCGCATTCTCCGGCAAAGTCACCATGTTGCGAAGCGTAAGCACGGCTTCAGCAATGAGGACCATCTGATCGGTCTGCTCTCCCGTTTGGAGGGCTTCTGGCTGATCGTTTTCCACCAAATTGCCGATGCGCTCGAGAATGTTTGGAGTTCCATTATTGCCATCAAGTTGGCCAATGTGAGAATCATCCGCGCGAGAGTCCCACGAGACAGTCCAAGACACGTGATAGAACAGGCTGCCGACTTGGAGGGCCTTGTCAACAAGTCCCTCGGCGAGACCAGGAAAAGCGTCGAAACGATACTTGTCGCCACGTTCAAATGATATCTTGACCAAGTGGTTTAGGGCGAAGGACTGTTCGGACGGGACGCCAGACCGTAATGCATTCAGGCACCGGGTATAAATGTTCGGACCGTCGAATCCAGCTGAGTAAAAGGTCAGTAAGTCAGAGCATGTCCACATATTTGAGACGGGTAGAATACCAGGAGAGGATGATGCTTACTGCCTGGTTGCATAGGCTGCCGGTATCCGGCGGCATTGATCGCTGACCGATGTACCAGCCGACGTCTCTGGAATTCGCTGGGGGCGTTACTGGGTGTGGCGACTGCCCGTAATTGCATAGGCTTGAGATGCTTGGGTTGATATGACAGCACCAAGTTTGATGTATTCTCTGAGTTGGGCGGGTGATGCATGATCGAAGGCCCACGGCCTTGTTGACTAAGGGGCGGCATTGGCGGCATGTTTGCGTGATGAATGGGTGTTTGGGGGTTTCCCTGTGCGTTATATGTTGTCTGAGCAGAGGCTTGATGTAGAGAGGGCCTCGAAGAACGACCGGAGCCACTCTCTGGTTGGAATATGACGCGCTGGGCCGGTGCTTCTCGAAGACCACGTGATGCGCGAGAGACTGAGAGAGCTTCTGTGGCAGACCGCTCGCGAGTCGGAGTGCCGTCGTCGCCCGAAGCCGCCGAGTCGCCCGGGTTGACCGCGTTGTCGCGTTTCGGGCGGAAGTTTTCGAGCGTGCGAGTCAATAGGCCGGCGCCCTTTGCCGTGACGTCTTCCAGAATCTCTTTCGGGGGCGGTTCTTTGTTGTGCACAGTTTGGATTTCGTATGCGGCCAAGTTCTTGTAAAACTTTTCCTTCAGAGAGAACGCCGTGGACGCTTCGTTGTTGGAATGCAGACCTAACTCGGTGGCCATGCGCCGCCAGGCCAGTTTCTCTTCCGACACCTTATCGTAGCCTCCGCTGGCGACGATGTGGTTGAACGTCTTATACAGGTCGAGAAAGCTCAGGCCGACCTTGGGTTCTGGATCAAGAACAGTTCCTCGTTTTTCGTGAAATTCTTTCAATTTGGTCATAAACTCCGCATACTCTGGCGTGCGGTCGATGGTGTGCAGGGGCACCTCTTGCGGCGTCGTAGTCATCGCGGTACTATCGTTACCGACCAGGAGGCGAGTGAGCTGACGACCCTCGCGATCTCGATCTCGATGTCGGTCTCAAGCTCAAACTCGTTCCGCAGTAGTGGGCATGACAACACCGGAGATTGCAACGTTGCGCGCAATCAAGCTGCGCTGGGTGGCCGGGGCGAGGTCGAGGATTGGACGGAATGACCCTATATCGCGCGCGCGTATACTCGAACGATGCCAGTCTATGGAAGTCTGCAGACCGGAACGCGTCGCCCGGTCGCAAAGGCAATGATCTGCCTTGGACGAAGTGCTGCTTTGGCCTGATAACGGGACGGGTGGACCAAGGAAACGCAGGTTACGGCGCGTCAGGATTCGCGCCAGGAAGCACAAGAAAGCGCCCGGATGATATCTTATCGCCACGTGACTTCCACCAACAGATCAGAAAACCCACCAATCGGCAGCATTCCACTGGACTCCTCCCTGTGACCCACAAGATCACAATCTTGGAAGATTGAATCAAACTTCACAAATCGCGACGTCGTCCTATCCAAGAGGTTCATGTCCAGCAGCCATTATGGATGGTCCTCCGGCTCTGTCCTCAATATCCACGTGCTTGTAGGGTCCAGCATGAAGCCACAGCATCGTACACGACATTGCCAAACATCACACAGTGAAACCAACATGTCTCGTCTTGCCTCACCAGCCACTGGCTGCCACCTACGTCTAGTGGAGGTGCAAGTCGGCCATCAGGTGGAGAAGCACAATGCAACAACTTTCGACCAGCCTCTGGAGTTCAGTCTTCAAGGACAGAGGCCTCTAGGAGCGGGGCTTGGGACTCTTCTGCTCATCATCAGCACAGGGTCCAAACAAATGGTACGTTATCCGAGCTCACGGTGATACCACATCTTCGGATCTGACAGCCGTGGAGGTAGCTTTCGCTGCGACTGAATGACATCCTGAACCATCCTTGTGGGACAGAGGAATCAATCACCATCGACAAGAGACTTCATAAAATATGCGTCAGACTTCCGAACCTCGACCATACTCTTCGCGTCTGGTTCCAGCAAAGCCGAGACTTTCTAGTATCTGTATGCATTTTGAAGAAGACTGGATTTTCGATTGAAGAAACCTCTTTAGCATTGCCCAAATACGGCACACGACCGTTGGACACCAACTTGATGGCCAATCGGGCAACCAGCTTTGTTCACCAACCCAGTTTTCCAAATATCACACCTCTGCAAGTTAGAGATGCGGCTCCAATTTTCCTCTCAAACGAGAATGCTTTAACAACTCATGAGAATGTATTCGACGAGAAGGATACGTTTTTGGTCGAAGAAAGCTACGCTCCATCGTTCACAAAACCCAACACAAGACCGTTGGACGCCAACTTGAAGGTCAACTGGGCCACTAGCCTTGTTCAACAACCCAGTCCATCAATTATCACATCATTGAAAGCCACAGATGCCGGGGCTCCGACTTTCATCTCAAACGAAGATAGTATCACGTCTCATGGGAATGTATTCGACGAGGTGCTAGACCGTCTCAGCCAGACCGGAAGGAAAGCTCATGCCATCTCTGACTGGAACTTCAGCACACCAAATCAGCCTGGAGACTTTGACGACATGCCATTCCTCCACTCCTGCAACGCCATTGCACCGAACGGAACAAACAGTCCGAGTCACCCACCGCTAGAGTCTCCAAGTTACGAGAAGTTGGACCATCGAGCCACTAGCGATTCCTCGAAGAAACATTTCTTTAGCAAGGCGGTAGACGCCCCTTCTTTTAGACAGCGCCATAGGTATTTAACTAGATCTGTCTCGCTAGCTCACGGCCGACCAGGCACCGTCAATGTGAACGAAGAAGAATCCTCTCGATCCGGCAGAAAACGCGGTAATAGGACACAGTCTACTTTGACCGAATGTCTTGGAAACTCTCGGAATAAAGTCACTAGTAGCTTCGATTCGGACCAGATAGTCGATTTCAGAGACCTCATGCCTCATCGGCGGAGTCTTCCGTTTCTCGAAAGCAAGCAACGTGTTCACAAAAGTAAACAATTGAGGATCGATGAGAAAAGTAAACCTGCCCCTACGAGGACACCAATCAACGCGTCGGACAGAATCGGACTGCAGGCGTTGAGTGTACAACCTGTCTGGCAAACCGCGGAAGTGATGACGTTGCTCATGCAAGTGTCAACTCTCGATGAACTGGAGACGAAGTCATCTGCCCTTTACAAGCAGTACGAACAGGATGTCGCCGATGGCCTCGAAAGTCAAAACCGAGCCGCGTTCTACCTAGACTCGCTTGAGGATATACGAAAGAGGTTTTGGCTCGATCAGCTTGAGAAAGTGGGTGGGTCGTTGTACGAGAAGTGGGCGAGATGGTGATCACGGCCAGTCACCACCGACATCGACGTGTCACGAGAGACGACAAAGCGACGTGATGAACGAGAAAATACTATCTCCACTTCGGATTTTTAGGCTTGAAGACTCTTTTTGACACAGAATCCGAAAGATCAAGACCTGTCTCGGTGGAGGTCATCTATCAAAAGATCTTCTACTTAAGACGTCAAGGCGACATGAATGGGGCACTGATAAATTGTGATAATTTCACCCAGATTTTTGGGCTTGAAACTTACTCACGGCCCAAACGAGGAGGACGTCATTAGTCACGGCCAACTTCTACGCAAGAGAGCTGGTATCTTCACGTTGACTTTTGGACTTGAAAGATCAGAAGGAAGGCCTATCTCGGTGATGGCCACCTGGCACCAGCCACCAGCCACTAGCCACCGGTGACCGGTGAACGTTGGCTGCGACTAATTACCGTTTACGACGTGGCAAGCAAGGGGGGCAGAACGGGTTCTATTCTTGGCCACTCCCTTCCTTTTGACCCGTGGTGGCCGCTACAGTTTAAGCGAGGCAACCTCGCCTGCTGTTCGCTGCTCTTTCCTTCTGAGAGCTCGAACCGAACTTCTATGCACATAGATTCCTCGATTATTTCCTCTTCGTTTGAGCACATCAATTCAACTAAGTCCAGGTCTTTCCTTTTCCTTCCGAGGTCGTGCTGTGATCAATCATCATGTGAGGATTGCTGTTCTTTTAGTCTACTCTGTGGATCTTCGTTCTTGTCTTGTTGTATGGTCCTGAGAGGACCTCTGTCCTCTACTACCTATTCTGGGTTATCTCCACCCATCCATTTCCTAAGGGCACTGCTTACTTTACTTGAACTCTTTTTGGGCTTGAAACTTGCTCACGGCCCAAACGAAGTGAAAGTCATCAGCAGTCACGACCAACTTACTTCGAGACCACACGAAGGGGGCGTTAATTTTTTTCCACTTTGGCTTTCTCAGCCTTTCTGAGATGGGGAGTTTGATGTAGGCCGGCATTCACAAAAAAAATGGTAACTTCGCTGGTGGTCGTCAGTCACCACCAACTGCAACGGAAGATGACAAGACAAGATGAAAGGGGCGTTCATATTCCTGCATTAGCTTTCTGGACTAGAAAGTTCAACGCTGATATAGATCCAGAAAGAAAAACCTGTCTCGTGATGTAAAAGTTCATCACCTCATACAAGGTACCTCTACTCCGGAGTCCGAAACTCGTACGAGACGACCGAAGCCAACAGAGTTTTTGGACCAAGTTGTACGTGGCATCATCATGCATGCATGTGATACGCAGAGTTAGTGTGGACGATCTGTTGGAAGCTAGAAAGCCCAGGGCACCGGAGTGAGTGGGTTCATGTGTTGAGGCACTCATAAAAGCACGAGTCCCCCCTTCCCTTGCCTCTCAAAACTCATCACTCACAGACGCACCTGCACTTCAGACTCATACCAAGTCATCAAATCTTGCACCACTTGTACCCTATCATTTGTACCATCAACAGTATTGTCATTTGTTTTGAAAGGAGCACAAATATCGTCATTCGCCTTTCTAACCTCTATACTCATCATACTTTGAGTCCATTCCATCAACGGCTCCATCAAATAGTCTAAGAAAAAAGCGAGAATCGAGTGGAAGACAATTCCTCATAGGTATGTTTTTGATTGAAGCCCATTTCCGTTGCCCGTCTCAATACCGAGCACACCCATTCCTGGAACACCATTCACCCCATTCTCATCAAAACGATAACTTACACAGCGTAGCAAAACAGGGTCATCTACTTGATAAAAACATTTATCTAAGCAAGACAAAAAATTGCTCATAGGTACGTTTTTAATTGAATCCCACTTTCGTTGCCCGCCTCAATACCGAGTACTTCCCATTCACATCATCAACCCCATTCTCATCAGAACGATAACTTACACAGTCACAGCGTAGCAAAACAAATTTATCTACTTGATAAAAGTATTTATCAAGCAAGACAAAAAGAATTGCTCATAGGTACGTTTTTGATCGAAGCCCACTTTCGTTACAACTTACCCGTATCAATACCGAGTACTTCCATTCCTGGAACATCATCAACCCCGTTCTCATCAAATCGATAACTAAGACAGCGTAGCAAAACAAAGTAATCTACTTGATAAAAAGTATTTTCATACAAGACAAAAAAAAGAAAGAGAAAATCATCCTTTTCACCATGTCTGAACAACAGCTCTCCTCGAAGGCAGCGGCGGCACTTGACTGCCTCCTCAGCGCCAAAAGAATCTTCCGCATGGTCAGGTCCATCGAAATTCAGCAAGCAGAGGTAAAACTTTTATCGTCAAGATCAACCGACGAGGAGTCGTACGCTCTCGTCCTGGTAACTAAGCAGGATGACCGCCACCCGATTCATGTTCTAGAATGCCGCCATGTTGAAGGTGGCTTCCTCAAAGTCAACAGCTTGCAGTATAGCAAATCACTTCCGCGCCAGAGCCACGAAACTCGAATCATTCGAGTGATGCGGCCCACCCGTATCGAAAAGGGTGTGAGGAAGGATCTCAAGACCGCGATGGAGACGCTTGCTACGGACAAGAAACTTCGTCGCAAGCTCAATGTCAAGCGTGTGGAAATGGTCAAGGACACAGTGAAGGATTCGGAATGGCTCATCACGCTGTCCTAGGCGGAGCGCGATAGCCTTTGCAGGGCTGTACATCGAATTGTAATGTGTCCGGCGGTCCGCCGCTGTGGTTATGATCTGATGCTAAGGCGGTTTCGTGTAAGCGCTAGAGGGAATGGACATTTGCTTGTGTGGGCTTGTTTTTTGTATGAAGTTTTGGATTCGTGCCGGGGCATGTACCGCACATGTGTGATGATTCATGAATGTTATAAGAGAATAGAAAGTTGAACTGTCGAAACAATGTATAATTGAGAAGGATTCCGAACTTCGAAGAGAGAAAAGGTGTTATATTATAAAAGTTGGGCGTCACGGTGTTTGGCTCCTTGTGTGTCAAAAAGTTCATGCTTTTATTGTATGACAGCCGGCTTCTTCAAACCTCTTGGGCATGTAACATAACACGTCATTCTGAATCACCTTGTGCCCGTCTTATTCTTCAACTCATGATACTTGATTGTTGAACATCTGACCCCTTCGCCCTCAGTCCCCGAGCCCCCTCTGATACTTACTGCATTTCCCCCCTCCTACCTATACCGCTTTGCCTACTTCACTTCCAAGTTCCCAATCAACCCCCTCGACAATACTGTATCATGACTCCCAGGCCTGAGGCTCCCACGTACATCAAAAACAATAAATTTCTCTGCACTCTCCTGCATGATCTGGCCCGACTACATGCAGATCGATCATCAAAATTCAAGAGTGCTACATAGAACAGCGGGGCCATGCTTGGCGCCAACGATCGCGAAACTCGATCCGCGATGCTCAGGTTGCCAGTGCCAGAATGGACTTGACCGTCGGTCTCGGACACGAAGCCCCTGGAATAGGTTCTGCGCTGAAATCTTGATCAATGGCAAAAGACGTTTGGGCTCCCGGCTTTTCTGTATTCTGCGAAGCTACTACAGTCTTAGGTCTACGGGTAGAGATTCAGAGAACATGGAGATGAAGATGCTTTTCGCCCGACTGTCCCGACTAGGTACCTCTTGCCTGCCGTCCACGGCCTCGTGAGTCTGTTCAAGATGGCTTCGTTGTACAGCATCTATTATACAGGCAGCAGGTGTCTCTCTGTCCTTTTTTTTTTGGAATGCTACCTGTTTGTACGAGAGAGATTGGATGTAGTTTCAGCCCGCCGAAGGAAGAAGTGTCTACTGCGTCTGCTCTCGACATATCGATCGTGTTGTATTGCATCTTCTGTCGATTATACAGCCCGGACAACATGGAGTAGTGTCAGGCCACGGTAATGAAATGTAGCAGATTGGAGATAATTGACTGGTGAAGTCAAGGGCAGGCAGAGATCACGAGACTCAGACCGCATGTACCGTGTACGTAGGTAGGTCCTCTCTTGACAAGGCCGTGAACTGGGTTGGGATGAGGCCAATCGGAGCAATGCATGGAACAGGTAAGACGGGCTGTACTACGGTGACACGTCAGATACGCTTTTCAGAATCTGTCCCTTCATGCTGTGTGACGCATGCCGCATGGGTGATATCCACACCCCCATGTGTTCGCAATAGGTACCTAGGTAGATATTCACTGTTCCCCTTCTACGAGCTCTTAATCTTTTACATCAAAAGTGGCGTGGGACGAGTATTCAGCCGCGCTGAATTTCCGGGCTCTATTGGAAGAAGGAAGAAAGAAAGAAAGAAAGAAAGCAAAAGAATCACCCAATGGACATGGCACTCCACTTGGTCAATAAGGTCCCCATGTCCTCTGCCCTCCCTTTCTGCGCCGACGAATGCGTCAACACCTTCTGGACCTGAGTCTGCGCCGGCAGCGCAAACGAAATGGGCACATGACGGAGTGACTCCTTCGCGTTACCCAGATTGTCGTAGTAGGGACGGGCCGCAGTCGGAAGCGGCACCTTGAGCCGCCAGGACATGGCCTTGATGCTCTGCAAGATGAAGCGTGACATGGGGAAATCGTTACTTGTGTCAAGGATCAGCCGCGAGGCCTCGGCGAAGAGGGGCTGGGCGGCCGGGTCGGCCATGTGGAAGACGAGGATGAGAATCGAGTTGTAGACGCCACAGAGGGTGAGAATGGTATAGTCGTGCAGAGAGTAGGTGCGGACGAAGCAGTCCATGTTGTCGGTGTCGATTTTGCAGCAGCTGAGACAGAGCGCTTTGGCCGTCATGCCGGGCTCGATCTCGGTAAGAGGCGGAAGGGGTCGGAGGATGCTGATGATGACTTCATTTGTAAAGGCGCTGCATAAAACCTCTGTCAGTGAAGTTCTGTTCCATTCCTCTTCGGGGTTCTCAAGTTTATGTTTCGGTTTCCCCCATAGTTTTCCACTTTTTCAAGACAACTTCCTTTGCTAAACATGTATTGTGCGCACCTGAGATAATACGTCTGTGGTGTAAAGTTCACGTCATATTGCATATTCAGCGGCAGCCTCCCTATCCACTCGCGCACTTCGTCCAACTTCCTCCTCCGGACTCTCAAATCCTCTTCCGACCCGTGGGAGCCCTCAGATTCCATGTTCCACTGCATGGAGGAGTACAGCATGAGCGCCACGTCACAGGCCAGGTGGATAGCGCCGGGAACAAAGGGCGGTGACTTGCTCTGTCTGGTGTGTCTGTTTCCAAACATATCCACGTTAGGTGTGCGGGCCAAGCCATGCGAAAAGATCCCCGAAGGCCGCTCGAAATGCCGGGGAATGGTGGGAGGCGGGAGCATGGAGATTTCTAGGTAGACGTGGGCGACGATGCTGAGGTTCATGACGCGGTCAGATCCGGCTGGTAATGCTGCATACTTAGATGCATGATGCCACGAGGGCTGCATCTACACACACACATACCTTTCAAAGCAGAAAAGCCCCCAGGCTAAGCGAGACAATATTCGTCTGTCCAGGGCTTTGGCCTTGTCGTATCTCATTGCGCTGTACGTGGCTTCGACATCGAGTCGATGAAACATTTCATATGCCGCGAATCGATATTGCTGATTGATGGTTGCACAGAGTAAGCAAATATACCGCGAGTTCGTAGAATACGTACATATATCGACCAATAGGCAGATATATGTATCCTAAAAAAGGAGCAGAGGCCTACCAATCCCGCCTTGTCCGTACCGGAATAGGCAAGTACGGAAAAGAGCAACACGAGGCCCTGGACAGCACAGACTGAAACCCGGCCGTATTCCAGGTGTAGCAGCTTCTTCGCCTCGCTCAGAAACTCGGTTGCCAAGTCTCTCCGAGCAAGTCTGCTAAATATTTTTGTTCGTCGACACGTGAACTAAGCCGGACGACACCTTCCAAAATTTCGATGTTTCGTGATTTGGCTCCCGGTTAGCGGGCCATCCAGATTGGCGCAAGGAGAAAAGAGGGCCATGCGATGAATCGACGTACACATCTCGATGCGCAAATGGCATTGACAAGAAAGGGCGAACAGTATTTGGCGTTGGCGATGTTGCCCGAGCGCATGTCGGCCAGGAACGCGTCGCGGTCAATCATGGGCATGAGGAAGGCATCGTCCCAGATGAAAAAGGACGATATCAACTCCGACACCAGCCCATCGCTGGCCACGGCGGTCCAAGGTCTCGCATCGACGCGAATAGGGCTCTCCTGCAGAGCCAAGAGCTCCAACTTCTCAAGCCTTGGATCCAGCAGCTCAGACACGGATGACGAGGCCGGTCTGGACAGTAGCAGCGGTGCCTCGTAGATGGTCTTCAAGGCGCGGATGGGATCGTCGGCGGCTCGCAGGCGGGTGAGTACTTCGTGTCCATGGGCGGGCGATATTCCCCGCAGAACGGCAAACAGGTCCCGCAGCTGCGCATTCTCGTGCAGCAGCGCGGCATTGCGGCTTTTAAGTGTCGTGGTGAGAGACGAATCGTCGTCCTTGGTGCCGTTGTTGCAGATGGCGCCTCGGCGGGCGCAGGCACCACACGTTGGCCGCTTATCATCGCATCTCTCCTTGCGTTTGCGGCAGTTGGCGCATGCGGCGGAAACCTGACGGCGTCTCTTGCGACTCGACGTGGCCTTGTCAGTCGTGTTGCTGATGCTACTGCTGTCATCGACTTGGTAACTGTCAGACGTGGCGGATGCAGGCCCCGGCATCGGCATCAGACGGGGCAATCTTCGCTCCATGGCGGTGGAGAGGGTGTATAGGTAGAACCGTAGAACCGTAGGATACAGGATGCGGTGCGCATGCAGTCCTGGATGAAGAAGGGGGATGAGGGCGTGACCGGACGAGGCTGGAGGAAGAAGGAGAGAAGTGTCCTTCGTTCTTTACCGTGGGAGGCCACATGACGAATGCCTGTAGGCTGTACATATGCTGTACATATGCATTGCTTGGCCAAACAAGCCAATCGATCGGGACATCGTCGACGCGACACTTCTCGAGTTGCAGCCGCAGCCGCAGCCGCGTCTCTTTTCCGCCGATCGGGGCGGGAAGTTGCCGGCTCAAGTCCACACCCAATGCATGCAGTCGTCGGACTGACAGAAAACAGAAACCCCCGTCGCACTCAATTCATCCATCAAGCTCGGCCATCAAAGGTCGACATATATCTCTTGGACCACACCGCCGACGAGGAAGCTCGCGCATTAGACTGTCAATGTCATGTCTGGTCTATTCTCAATTGCAAGCGTGCGGCACGCATGCGCAAACCCGCGCCAGTTAATCACACACGTCGTGCCTCGCCCATTCGCCTGGCCCATTCGCATGTCCTCTCTTCTCAATTTCCGATTTCTGTGAGAAGTAGGATATCTCCCAAGACGCCAAGACCCGAGAATCGCAAATATAAACTGGCGCCTCCCGACCCAACCATCCCAAACCATACAAATCGCAAGAAATCCTACCCAGTATATTCAAAAACAACAAAAGACGAGTAGACGCGAACAATAGGCTGCGACAGCAACAACGATAGCCAGAGTCAGCCTGCGCGCTTCTTAGTCAAAGATTTCAGATGCGACTTCTTCTTCTTCTTCTCAAGGATTGAAGCTCACTGGCCCCTCCAGACCTCCACACAATTGGCCCCTAAACAAGCATTCATCATGGCCACCTCTGTCATTGCAACTTGACGTAATTACTGGGGAAAATGCCGTGCCTCGTCCCGATCATACCCGTCCTGAAAAGTAATGCAGTTGGTAAGCAGGAGCTTGAGCAGCACAATGGAATCAGTTGAATAGCTTTGACTTACCACCAGTCATTGTCGCTATCAGTCCTCTTCAAGATCGTAATTACCTCGCCTTTCTTAAAGCCCAGGTCTCCGGGTTGATCTGCATCAAAGTTGAACAAGGCAACAGCTTCCGTCTTCTTGACTCCCTTGTCGCCAAAGTTGGGCTTTGGCGCAGTGGGGCGTCCAGGTCCAATCCTCTTCTCGCTTGATCCAAAGGTATCTGTTCTGTTATTAGTATTGTGAACGCCTTGTCGCCCGGAAACCGTGTTGGCGCGCGAAGGCGCCGTCGAGTCTCGTTGGCCATTCATGTCGTCCCTCCATGTGCTCGATCGACTTGGTCTGCCAAATTCGTTTGCGCCGACACCTCCGCTTCCAACGCCATGCTGCTGCGTACCGTCCTGGCGTTCATCGTACGTTGGCATATCGTTATACATGGATTCATCGGTAGTGGTGCCGACTCGCATACCGCTAAACACCCTAGAATTTAGGACGGTCATGAGCGAGTCGGCAGCGGGGGGCGGGCGAACGGATCCGGTGAGTAACTGCATAGCGGTAAACCTTGTTCCGTACAGTTTTTCATTGGCGTCTCGGCGCTCAATGATGGCCATGCCCTCGAGCGACACTCCGGCGAAGAGGCCCTTGGTCTTGGAATAACTGAAGATGCCGCTTACACTCTTGAGAGAGGCAGCACCAGCGGCTTCGGCATTGCGCCCCACTGGACCGGCAGCAAGCGATGCATTGCCACCCAGGGTGATGGAACCCATCTGTGCAAACGTCTTGACGGCGCTGGCGTCGTTCAAGACGAAGACGAAATCCGTGAGCTCAAATCCGATTTGGCCGCCGAAGCCGCCGCCTGCTGCTGCGATGGCACTGGGAGCACTCCATGATCCGTCCGGCAATCTGGCGACAACGAGACCGCTGCCGACGCGACCGGAGCCAAGGCAGCCGGCCTTCAAAATGGTGATGATGGCGAATCCCTTTGCATTGGACAAAATGGAGGGAGGTATCACTTTGTCAGGGCCGAAAGCCTGTCGAGGGTTGACAAACGAAGTCAGGATCTTGCCGCATTTCTTGCATTCGGCTGCGGTTGTGAGAACGAAGAACGAGTCAGCATTCTTGGTCCGGGGTTTCATCCAAGGTCAGACATCCAGGGAGGCGCGCTTGGACGACAGCAGCTTACACTTCAGCGACGCAGGAAGGGGGCTGTTGATGCCCATCTTTGATGATTCCCTGACGTTCTGTTTCCCGCGTATCTGGTAATCGTCGACTCGTGAATTTAAGAAGCTGCGGACGTCGGAGAACTTAGAAGCGATGACGACGGTCGTTATCAGGGAAGAGGAACCAAACGGAACAAAGACGCACTGGGACGAGCTGACTGGATGGATGCGGGGGCTGACCAGTGACCAGTGACGACGATCTGCAGACTGCCACCTTAGGTACCTAATGGAGCTGGGCCATTGATACATAGAGGTACTCACACACTAGGCAGTTTCCATCACTTCCCACATGTATATACAGGTATAGTCTTCGGTTCGTCGGGAGGGAACTGTGGCGCAGTCCCGCGTCGGGCTCTCTAGGTAGTTTCAATGACGCCGAGGCATGAGGATTGCCAAACACCTTGCTTGGACAGACTCCAACTGCTCTCCGAAACGCAACATCACGAACCCCCCCAAAAGCCAACCAACCTACAACATCCAGACCCAGACAGCAGACCGCCCGCACTACATACCTGCCTCATGTAGTCTCCTGGAAACAAGCCTAATAGCATCGAACTCCAGCCCCTGACCGACCAGCGAGCCTCGTTCAAAATTCCGCCACCTCGGCTCCCAACATACATCACATCTCGGTCTCCAGCACACCCTCGCGTCCTCTCGCCCATCTTGGCACACTCCATCCGCCATGTCCGAAGCCTACGAGCGCGAGCGACAAAACAATTCGCGCCTCGACGAACTCTCCGCTAAAGTCTCTGCCCTGCGAGGCGTCACTGTCGACATCTACGATAATGCCCGTGCGCAAGATGTCATTGATAATACAGTACGAATTATCCTGGAGCTGCAGTATTGATGATACCATGCTTCATTTACATCCGTTCTGTTCGCGCCTCCTGTGTGTGTGCGCGTAACAAACACGCCAAATTCCCCTAATCTTTTTCTCTCTTTTTGTTTAGGCAAACCAGCTAATTAATCTCGGGGGGATTTTTTTTTCCTTTTGTCCCGTCTAGTCAGAAACATTCTCGTCTATGGGCGCACAGATGAAAGGCTCGGCTACAAGATTGACGCGCATGGCTGCCTCGGGAAATAACGTCGCTGTACTGAAATTATCGGCTATTTTGATTGGGATCTTTTTGGTGTTGTACTATGGGTTGAAGATGGTGTTTTGAAAGCATGATTCAAAACAAGATTGAATAACAGAAAGCGCACTTTCATAGCATGTTGGTGGAATTATTCATGGGCTCGAGATTTGGGCGGAAGAGACGACGACTGACGGGGAACATTCCCAAAAGGAAATATGAAGGAATGGTCTAAGAAGGGATAGGGCCCTTTCGAATCATGGGCCAACGGCGGGAAATATCCTGACAGTCTACATCTGGGGGGACTAGGTTCGTGAAGTTGACTCTCAAGAACGAGTGGTGTAGCACACATCACTGGTCGGGATCGGTATCCGTCTCCCAGCAGGCAGGAGACTCAGAGCAGGCAGGAGAAGCAAGTCACGAGACCCTACGCTGTGCATGTTGGTCACAGGCACTCTGAATTAAGCTACATAGTCGAGCGTTATTGCATTATTTCTGGCGTTAAGAAAGCAGCATGTATTATTGCGCTAAAGGTCTAGATCTGCAAATATGCCTGAATAATAATTAGTTCATTCTGCATTCTAGTGGGAATCTCATGATCCCCCCATGTTGCATCCCTACCTATTCTATCGTTGTAGCCTGCCGACACCCCCTTCTATTGCACCTCATTACACACAAAGTATCCTGACGTGAGAAACGAACGCAACGCCAAAAGCCATGCTTGAACCCACGAAGCGACCCCTACAGCATGATACTTCCATCTCCTACTGCCACACATTAGAAAACAAATCCTCATCAGCGCCAAACCCCCCCGAGGTCTTAGGCGCCGCCCCAGCACCGGTACTTGCAACGCCAGTGCTACTAGCCCAACCGCCGAATTCCTCATCAGCCGTGACTTTCGGGGCAGGAGTGAAGCCCCCGCTTACGCCTGGCACAATAGGCGTGCTCGCAAACGCGGCGGAGCTGCTACCGCCCCATCCAAAGTCGGCCGCGACGGCTGAGGTAGGCAGCTCAGGGCTCTTGGCTACCACTGTAGGCGCAGCGGCGGGAGGAGCCGGCGAAGACCATTCGCTGGAGCCCCATACATCGGCCCCGGATAGACCTGCAGATGCGAAGGTGTTGGAAGAAGTAGTCGTGGCCAAGGCGGGAGCTGCAGGCTTGCTTGGTTGCGACGAGAGGTTGAAAACGGAGTTTGTGGTTGCGGGGGGGGAAGAAATTGGGGGTGAAAAAGAAGCCTGCGTGACGGGTGCCGACAAATCAAAGAGATCACCCATGGCTGAAGATGATGCAGCTTGGGCGGGTTTTGGAGGCAGCGCGCTCGATGTCTGTGTAGGCGGAGGTGAGGAAAAGGAGGAGAAGTCTCCGAAGCCAGAATCTGATGGCTTTTGCTGGTGAGACGACGTCAATGGTTGTGCAGGTTTGGAGTCAAAGAACCCTCCGCCGCTCAAACCGCCAAGGGCGCCGGAGTTGGAGGCCTGAGAAGCAGCTCGCGTGCTTGTGTGTGCGCTTCCGAGACTCGCGAAAGGATCGGCGGCTGCAGGCTTCGGCCTAGTCGTATTTGACATTGTCAAGGATCCGAAGGCATCATTGAAGTCTCCCATTGAACCTTGTTGTTGAGGACTTGTCGCTGGGGGGGACCCCATGCCACCGAATGTGTGCTGTTGCTGTTGTTGAGAAGCCTGCTGCTGTTGCGGCTGCGGTTTTGGCACGGAGGCGTAGAGGGAAAGAATCGATTGTTTGAGATCTGGTCGAGATTGGCCACCCGGTGATGTGACTCCCGTAGTGCTTGCGGGGCGAGGAGGAGCAATGGGGCCACCCAAGAAGTCAAGGCCGAGCAACGAGTCTCGTGTATTAGTCGGCTTGGAGGCGACCCTGACTGAATTAGAACCGGTTGAAGTCGCTCGAGAGGGATTCGGCGCGTCTCCTCCAATCAAGTCGGCCTCGAGAGCTGGGACACGACGCGGAGGTTGAGACGGTCCAGCGGATGACTTTCTAAGAGACTCTTTCCTCCCGATATCTTGCTTCTCCTTCACCAAGCTCAATGGAACGTCATCGTCTCCTTCTACATCCAAGGTGGAAGGATCTGGCTTTGGTCCGTCCATGACCCATCGCTTCAATTCATATTTGGTGCGGATGAAGTTTTCTATCTTGGCTTCCGATGGAGCATGGCCGGGCGCGAGCTTCGCCTCCCAGTACTTGTTTGCGCGTGCGTTGCCCCAGTTCAAGACGCTCTGAAGCTGCTCGTCCGTCCAAGAATCAAGATCGACCGATTTCACTCTGCTGATGTGCGTTCCCATGCCTCGATGGATGCCCGAGCATCGAATGCAGACAAAAATGCCCAAATTCCAACTGGCCCACCTGGGATCTGTGTATTCAGTTAGAGACAAAGCTGGTCCGAATGGCGCGGTCGCAGATTGGAGCAACTCGGTGCCAAATAAAGAGTACATACGCTTGTTTCTCTTGCAATCGGCACACACTTTATTGGGCTCCAGCTTGAGGAGATTCTTGATGGTAGCTTGGTTTTGCGCCGCCCGCTCGGCAGCGGGGTTTGGCGCGCGTCTAGACATGATGTGGGCGTTTTGCGCGATCCAGAGGCCGTGACAGTGCAGCGACGGAGGAGGAACGACGGGCCAAGGACAGCCCAAGAGTTGATTACGAGGTTGATGCCGAAGACGTCGAGACGGGTTTGGCTCATCAAGGAGTTGTCACGGAGGAATTGGTGGGGTGTGGCACCGTGTGGGGGTTGCGTCTGTCATGGACTGACTCGTGGCTACAATCCGGGTATGTACATAGGTACATGTAGGTACATAGGTAGGTACATATGTATGTACATACATGATACATACAATGCACTAGCCACGTTTCCTCTGCGTTCTTCAGGCACAGACAGAAGATGGCGACCGCCGACAAGCAAGTGTTGGAGACAGCAGGGAAGATCTTGTTACTACGCCACGTCGAGGTTCAGCCAGAAATTTAAGCTCCGCATAAGAAAAATCAACTGTTCGAGTTCTGAGAGTTCCCACCAGGAGCCTTGGAGTTCCCAAGAGAGGAAGAAGATGAAACGGCCCACGAACTGTTTCTGACCTCACATTATGAGAGTGGGTGCGGAGAGCAAACGATGAAAGGAGTCAAGGACTAACTACATATAAGACTTCTTGGTCATTGAGCTCACATATAACAGAGTTTACCTAGCCCGGCATACGACTTACCTGCTTACCGACCCGACCAAAAGGACAGAACACTAAGCTGATGAGAACCAGCTTAGTGGGGGATATATAGGTACATGCAAACGACGGACAGAGCAGTTACGGGTAACCGTCACACTAATCACTACCTACCTGTACAATAAACTGGGACAGAGGCAGGAGCAAAAGTTCCATGCAGCTTCTCATCCAGAAAATCCGTTACACTCCAACGGTCTAATAACAATACCACCAGAGCTGACGTTCGACAGCCAATTCTGCGTCAAAATTTCCGAGCTTTTCAAAAACTGCATCGACTATCTTCAACCACCGCCGGTGTAGCTTTGTGGTGAAGTGCGCCTTGGTGTAGTCCCAGTAGTCTGGATACCACCCACAGGTTTCCCTGTCAATGAACCCTGAAAGTCTTTCATTATGCATCATGATGTTTCGCATGTTCAGATCTCCGTGCGTGAAAACAATCTCATGTCCGCTGCTGTGTACCACATCTGGTAGTGCGCCGCATCGGAGCGTGTCGTTGAAATCCTCCTCGTACATAAAGGGCCCGAAGAAGTCTCCCCGAGCCTCGTCATACTGCGACCCAGTGATGAGCCTGCCGTCGTAGCATGCCTTGCCGAGGGCGTTTGTGATTGCGTATTTTGGTGAAACCTCCTTCGGTATCGCCCGCAGCTCCGAGAGGTATTTCTGTAGATCACCAACCAGCGTCGTACCTCGTCACGACTGAGGGTGTCGATACACCAGCCCAGAGGAATCCCGCAGACTTTGGTAGTCAGAAGGTAAGATTTCTTCGAATCTGATACTAGGTCCAGAGCGCTGGGAACAGGAACGTTTGTGTGGCGTCTTACAAGTTGCAGTGCAGCAAACTCGTTGGCCAAGCTTCCGTGCCGCATCGTGAGGGTGGTCTTGAGATAAAGGCCAAACGGCAGCCGTTGCACCTTGAAGCTGCGACTTGGCCCATACATGTGAGCCCCAAGAAAGTCGAGGCCTTGGTAAGCGCGTACGCTGACAATAGCTGGCACCAGCCGCCAGGCCACCGCAACGGCAGTGGCAACACGCCCGACAGGAATCGCCAAAGTGAAGCAGTTAGCACATTGCAGACTGTCCTGGGTCTCTTGCAAGCGACTTCTTGAGCAATACCAGTCCACCGGATAGGATTTGCGAGTCGCGACAGGATTTCCAATGCAGAAGTGTCCGGATTATCTATATGAGAAATGATCGAGTCCGTGAAATGAGCAGCCCGATGCTTCGGAATCTTCTTCATGACGGATGGCAAAGTTGGGCCGCCGATCGTGCTAGTGTAAACATTGTACTGGAGGTCTGTTAGCCTGTGAACGCACGTGAAAACAGGTGCGTGAGAACTGAGCACCAAGAACAAAAGAAACAAACCCACCCTCAAGCCTTGTCGGAAAGTAAACTGCAAGAATCCCTGCGCACAAGCCAATGATTCTGCTCGGGGCTCAAACTTGCTGCTTTCAACAAAAGCCAGTTCAGAAGAGAAGGACCGATGAAGATGCCAAGGAGTTCATGCATTTCCTTGTCAATCTGGAACCCCTCAGTCGGTAGTAGAGGCACCACGACGAGAGGGTCCCAGACAGAATGGCCAAGTCCAGTGAGGCAGCACTTGTCACAGTCTCGTTTTCTTATCGTCGAAATGATGGTTTGATCACAAGACAGCCGTCTTGAGGCATCATACGTAACTAACCATCATCATCAGAACGACTTTGCCAAGGTATTTTGGCTGGACGTACATGCACACGGAAATCAATCGTTTCCAATCGGATAGAAGCGTGTCTAGATCCAGACCGTCTCCCTCCGCAGAGCACCGTCCAAGTATGTAGCGGGCCGTTTGCAGAGGGTCTATCGAGTCTCGAAGAAAGCACTCGAGTAACTGACCATCTGGGTACTTGAGGTCGACGCGTCGGAGAAGTTCCAGCACTCTGCTTGTTTCGCTCGTGGTCGTGGTTTCCGCCATGGCGAACGTGATGTGATGCTCAGGCGGGCTCTGCGCGCCGAGAAGATGAAAAGACGAAATGCGCCTATGGCATCAATTTAGGATGAGGTGAAGGTCAGGCCCCGGCAGGGAGATACCGTATTGACCGGCAAATTTCATCCACCATTGGCCTAGGTAGGTATACTTTGCCAAGCTTGCATCTCATCTTAGTTCGGTAGGGAACGATCTTGGGTTGCGCGGACCGGCGCGGCTCTCGTCCCGTTCTCGTCCCACAGAACGACCCATGGGTATGACGACTCATCCAGATGACGACCAGTCAAAACTCAACAAGGCTTCCCACGCGCACTGGCTGTGCTGCTGTGCTGCTGTCTCATTGTTCACAGAATCACGCCCGTCACCCGTGGGAAGCCTTGCAGTTGTGACTGGGTCGTCATGTGGGTCATCATGTTGCACATTGCTAACTTCCAAGAACAGCTGGTTGACACGCCAACCAAAGACCAATGTGTACTCCGTATGTACCTACTACCTAATACCTCATATTCCACGGAGTATGTAGGCAGGTACTCCGTACTCCGTATAGAGATGACATAAGCCGGGTAGCAGCGACGGTCTTCTGCGTGGTACGTTGCCGTGAATCAAATGTATAAAGGGCTCACCTCAATCCTCACGGACGTCTCTATATTGTGAGCCCACGCCTATTCCATAACTCTCATCAAAAGTAATAAAATGCCTCTCAACGGAAGCCTGGAGGCTTCATCCATCTACCTGAACTTGAACACCCGCCCGCAAGCTGGAACATATGTAGGTTCCCTCTTGACTCAACTCCTGCGTTCTTTTGTTTCAATTGAATTCGGTGGCTGATCCCCCCAAGCACTGGGGTTTAACCATCACCGACGCTCACATGAATGCTGCCCTCCACCATGCAAGCAATCGCAATGGGCCGTGGATGTACGAAGAGAGGATTGCGAACCCCGACCAATCCATGTCGTTAATAGTCTTGCTTTTGATCGGCAAGGTCAAAGATCAATCCCGAGTGATGGAACTGATTAAGGGCGTACCAGCAGATGGTAGCCCTTCGCAACGAACGGGGGTGCCCTTCTCTTGTCGTATTTGGGTAAAAGACGTCCTTGTGGCGCTCCATGAGAGCGGAGAGATTGTGCTCCCTGGAACCATAGGTAGGGTCAAGATGATAATTTTCTTCATGCGTTCCAAGTACTAAATCTCAACTGTAGATGAGCTGGAGATTACGGCCGTGAAAAACGGGCTCAAGTACGCACCCTCGGCCGAAACCGGCCAAGGTGCTACGGTCGTCACTGAACTTTCTTGATTCTGTGGTGGCGAATACGCTGCTCTGTCGCCTTGGTCTGTTATGATTTTGGTTCCGAAACAATATTCTGGGGGTTTGTCTTTTCTTTGCAGAGTTTGCATTGTTCCGAGTTCGGAGTCGCGCGACGTCGAGTCCACCTTCTTTTTGGGAAGCTATCAGTATCCTGGTGCTCTATAGCTGTAGGTTGGGCATACAATTGATAGTCTCTGTATCCAGAATTTAGCGCATCATGAGCATGATTATTGTTGCGCGGTCTTGCTCTTACCACGCCATCACGCTGTGGATATCGGAAATTCGCATGATACAGATATGTTTGATTGTCCCTTTGTAGTGCCTTGCAGTGTGCACACCTACATTCACGAAACACACGAAACAACCTTCAAGTTACCACGGCTGTCCTTCCTTTTTCAATGTTCATAGGTCGACGGGGAGCCCCAGTACCGCGCTCTTCGAGAGCACTAGTATTGATATGTTTTGCCGAAGTCATGCTGAATCGTGTCAACCCTTCCGCCACGAGCCTGTCGCCATAACAACTCAGGACGAATTCGCACTTTCGTGATTTTACCAGTCATATACTCATCAACGGGCTCCGACAGTCAACTCGTCACTCTTGCCTCCTCTCTACTTACTGGTGCCTGGCATCGCCACTTAAGCTCCTTGTGGTGTAGGAGGCGCGGCTTTTTTGCTTCGTCTGAAGTCTCGGTCTCTCGCTGGCGCGCTTTTGAAAGGAAGGGCTGAATGTCTCGCACGATACACCACGAGCGTCGAGGGGTGTCGGTCGAAGATACCTGGAGATTTCAGACAAACCAAGTCTCTGTAGGTAGAGAGCTACGCACACACTGGTAGTGCGGACTGAAGGTAGGGGCACTCAGGTTGCAGCCTGTCAAATAGCTGCGGCGTGCGTAATCGGGGTTCTTGAGGTCGACGCATCGGAGGAGTTCCAGCGCTCTGTCGGTTTCGCTCGTGCTTCTTGATTTCCGCCATGGCGAATGTGTTGTGGTGCTCAAGCGGGCTCCGCGCGACGAAAGATGAAAGGAGCAATGCGGCTGCCTATGGCATCAGGATGAAGTGAAGGTCAGGGTGACGTAATCTAGACTCTTGACTCTTTGATGAGTCTTTCAAATACCTAGACCCCTGTCCATGGCAGTGTGCGTCCAATTCCATTCCAATTGTCTTGACCACGGTCCACAAGCAAGGGACGGGTCACACGTGACACGGGTGACGAGTCATGCGAGTGACGAGTATGTACCTAGGTACATAATGTACCTAATGTACCTAGTGACCCGATCCCGATTCCCGGCTGCCCCATTTCTTCGTTTTTTTGGGCACTCCGAGTTCGTCAGTCTTCCGGGGTTCGTCCCACTGTTTTATTTTGGCCACTCCGCGATTTGTCAAGGCCATCTCTCGTCGCCTCCAGAGTCCAATGTCGTCGTCACGACTTTTGTTCGGTTCCCCATTCCCCATTTTGGCCCATTTTGCTCACGTAACAAAGCATACAAGCCGTCCATTGCCCGCTCAAGCCCACACCGTTTTGCACTCGTAACTTGTAAAAAAGAACAAACATAGCTAATACAAAAAGTTCCTATGCCTCCCATGCGGTTCAATCCTCTCTTTTCTGCCATCTTTTCGACGTTTTCCCATTTGACTCGATCCAGAGCTACATCAGCAACATCCTTAGCCACGGTCCGAACAGTTCCCTTGCGATCAATGTCCGGGATCCCCTTCTTGGGTGCCTTATTCGGATCTTCCTCCTCTTCACCCAAATCTTCCGCAATGACCTATCCCGACCAGCGTTCCGACACTGAGTGGCAAGCCGTTCTCAATAAGGGTACGTGATGATCCGTCCGAGTCAATTAGCCGCGGACCGAGAAGTATCTAACTCGTGACGGTGATACAGAGCAGTTTCGAATCTTGCGACAGAAAGGCACTGAGGCACCGGGATCTGGAACCTATGACAAGCACTACCCTGAAGAAGGAGTGTACACGTGCGCTGGATGCCACGCGCCGCTTTACAAGGCGAACCACAAATTCAAGTCTGGCTGCGGATGGCCTGCCTATTTCGACAGTATTCCTGGAGCTGTTAAAAGACACGAGGATAGAGCGTTTGGAATGCTCCGGACGGAGATTGTCTGCTCCAACTGTGGTGGCCACCTAGGGCACGTCTTCAAGGGCGAGGGATATTCAACACCGACGGACGAGCGGCATTGCGTTAACAGCGTCAGCCTCAAATTCTCACCAGACGACAAGGCGGCCGCAGGCGATGCCAAAGAGAGTAAAGTGTAGATGGAAGCATATGTTACAGAGTACAGGGGCCAGGTTGGGTTCAAAAGGCTCGTGATGCGCAATCGGATCGCGGCGTTGAGGCAATGTTGGTTTGTGGGCTCCGGTACATATTGCATAGGTAGGTAGGCAGTAGGCATGTAGGCATTTTTTTCGACCGTTTTGAGTCCTGACTTATTAATTGAGTGTGAAATAGCAGCTCAATGGAGATTACGCGTGACGTCACTAAGTGCCTGCACAATGATCGAATACATAAGTACTTGTATCATGTATGTACATATGTACATGGAGTATGCACTGTAAGTCAATATATGGTGGTGCATTTCCAGCACCGCTCGCCATTTGCTCGTGACAAATGCACCGAATGATGAATACGACGCTCTGGGAACCGCGAAAGGATCAAGCAAAGCAAACCAGGCACCTCATGACCAAGCACGGCGGCGCAAGAAGCAACATGCTTTAGGTACATACATAGTAGATTACTAGATACATAGGTACAGCTAAGAGCTTACATGTGAAAGCCGCCACCGGCCGCGCAGCTTGGGCCAGGATATGGCGGGGCCCCCACGTTTTGCAGATGCCTCGGCCGTTGCAGCTGGCAAGCCGAATGTTCGCCGCATTCGAAACAAAAGTTATGGCCGGCCGAGGTCTGTACCGAGAGAGTTCGACCATACAGACTTGTATAATAGGTCCAGGCGCCCACAGATTCCCATCGTCGCAGCGTCATTCTCGCATCTTCCACTCTGCTCAGCACTCCGCCGTGATATATCGCGCATTTCTTTCATACAGTCACTATGGGTGGTACGTTGTGCTCTCGAGGTTCTGCACCAAAGCAGCAACTTATTTGCCTGCCATGCAACACTAACATCTTGACTGTTTTACACGGCAGCCCTCGATAGAATCTCTCAGATTGGTGGCCAGCTCGCCAGCAACTTGACCGCTGGCGGTCGCGACAAAATCCTGGAAAAGCGACCCGACGATGTAAGCGCCCTTCTTTCTTCCGTTCTCACTCCCCTTCTCTGCTTGGACTAACATTTTGCGCAGGTTGTCGTCACTGCTTGCTGCCGAAGTGCCTTCACAAAAGGAGGCAAGGGTGGCTTCAAGGATACACCGGCCTCGGACCTGATGGCCGGCGTCTTCAAGGCGCTCATCGATCGATCAAAAATCAACCCTGCTCTCGTAGAGGATATTTGCGTCGGCACTGTCCTGGCGCCTGGTGGAGGAGCCACCGAGATGCGTGCGGCCGGTCTGCTCGCCGGCTTTCCTGAAACCGCTGCCGTGCGCACGTTGAACAGACAGTGCTCATCTGGATTGCAAGCCTGCATCGACATTGCCAACCAGATCAAGGCCGGCATGATTGACATTGGCGTCGGAGCTGGTGTTGAGAGCATGTCGCTTCAATACGGGTAGGCTTTCTTCTTCATTTTTACCCTTGTTCCTCAGAGAGCATCGCCCAATACCGAGCACTTGTCTTTCCCACTCTTACGAAACCACACACTAATTCGTATGCCACTTTCTTCAAGCCCTTCTGCCGTCACCGAATTCTCCGAGGCTCTCGAGGCCAACCAAGAATCTGCCAACTGCAAAGTCCCCATGGGAGTCCTCTCCGAAGACATGGCCAAAGACCTAAAGATTTCCCGCGCCGACCAAGACGCATTCTCCGCCTTGTCATATCAAAAAGCCGTCAAGGCCCAAAAGGCGGGCCTCTTCGATGAGGAGATCGTTCCCCTCACGGTCAAGTTCGAGGACCCCAAATCCGGCGAGACCAAGGAAATCACCGTCTCTCGCGACGACGGCGTCCGCGAGGGCATTACCAAGGAATCTCTCGGCAAGATCAAGCCCGCCTTCGCCGCGGACGGTAGCATCCACGCCGGAAACGCCAGTCAAATCTCCGATGGCGCCGCTGCGGTCCTCCTCATGAGACGCTCCACAGCTGAGAAGCTCGGCCAGACCATCCTGGGAAAGTACGTTTCCGGTGCTGTCGTTGGTGTTAAGCCCCTCCTCATGGGACAAGGCCCCTGGAAGGCCATTCCCAAGGCGCTCAACCTTGCTGGCATTAGCCGCGATGACGTGGACATCTATGAGATCAACGAGGCGTTTGCGAGCCAGTGCCTGTGGTGCGCCAACGAGCTTGGCATTCCGCATGAGAAGATTAACCCCAAGGGTGGTGCTATTGCTTTTGGGCATCCATTGGGGTGCACGGGCGCAAGACAGGTCTCTACGCTGCTGTATGAGTTGAAGAGGACGGGGAAGAAGGTGGGTAGTACAAGTATGTGTGTTGGTACTGGTATGGGTATGGCCGCTGTGTGGGTTGCCGAGTAAGCAGCAGGGGAGAGGGGGGAAAGAACATATTATGAGAGAGGAAAATAGAAAGAAACACAAGAAACAGCATGTACATACTATCGCACTGGTCGGTGTTTTTGTGGATGGGATTCAGATGGGATCAAGGTATATGGTGGAGAGTTCTGTGCTGAAATAGTCGGTCGGTCGTGCGCTCACGTCCTACGCACAAATGTACCAGGCTGTGAACTGGACTATGTATATATAGATAATGAGATTCTGTCATTCAAAACGATCAAGTGGCAATATGCATGCCTCCGCCCTTTTTATATGGTAACCCGCATGCATGCATTCAGCATAGTCCAAAATGAGTCACCCCCCAATATCCAATTCACCAAATAAGAACCATGGATTGCCGGCAGCACAATTCAAGAGGCCAACACTTGGTGATCTCTATGTCCTCCCGGCTTCCTCCGCCTCAAATACTCAAAACCCCTCAATGAGTGTTCCAATCTTCCTAGCGTTCGCCACCTTGACCAGATGCATCCCCACCACAAGATCCATGAGGCCCAGCCCCACGCTCTTGTACACAACAGTCCCGTCTCGCAGCCAGCGCGCCATCCCATCCTCCTTCTTGCTGAGCGTCTCAGAGGAGCCCCCGGAGTGTGTGTGGAAGGGCAGAGGGAAACTAGATTTCCGTGCGTGGGGGTGAGGCGACGTTGCCGCACTGGATGGACTCGCTGATCGTGAGGGCGGTGCCCCGCTGAGAAGGGCAGACATAGAGGGGGTTCTGTTGTTGATGTCAAGAGGAGGGTCGATGTCGATTGACGACGCTGGTGTATGGCTGCCTGGGGTGTCGGTCTCGGAATCCTCCACAGAGAGACGATGTAGCATGACCAGTTCACCGAGCCTATTGCAATTGATTAGCTCGGATGTTTTGTCTTTGCGTGTTCATATACTTTTGTTTATAGAACACTTTCCAGATAATAAAAGGGCCAAGAGAATGTAAGAGGAGAGCATCGATCAAGAGGAAGCCGCAAGCGGCAAGGGGAAAACACACAAAGGGACAGCACAAAGAAAGGGCGAGGGAAAAAAAACACGCACTCGACCATCTGATTCGGAGAAATCTTGGCCTCAATGACTTCCCCTGCCTCCTTCAACACTCCCTCGAGGGTATCCACGACAATCACACCCCCCTCGTCCGCATGCCTATGGTAATGCCGATGATTCTTGTCATGCGACCTCGTCACAAGATGCAACAGTCCCTCGGGAAGCTCCCGCATATCAGGCGTATAGCTCCCCACCGCGACAATTAGACGGCCCTTCTTCCTCCCCTCATGCGATGTGAGAATCGACGCCTCAAACAAGTCCTGTCTAGACGGCGTACAGCAGTAAATAACGTCCGCACTACGGATCTGCTCCTTCTGCAGCCGTTCAAAATCGTGAAACGTGGGGGTCAAGATGCTGAACTTGGTGTGAGACCATCCTTCTCTCTCTTTGGCCGCCGCGGACACGAGGGTGAATTGTCTCAGGATTTGGCCGGCACTGTCAGAGAAACGCCTATTGATGATGTGGACGTGCTTGATGGTGCGGCCGCGCATGAGGAGAGCGAGTCTCACATGCCAGTAGGCTTGGCTGCCGCTGCCGAACACGGTCAGGGTTCGGACATGGTTGCGACGACTGAGGAGGCAAGCGGATGCGAGAGCGGTGCGGAAGGCTGTCAAGGTACTGGCGTGGACGAGGCCCGCGGGACGTCCATCGGGGGTGAAGAGAGTCAGCACGCCGGTAGGACTGATGGGTTTTACGGCGGGATCCTCGGTTGCGGCGGATGAGGTGAGCGAGACGACTTTTTGTCACGATGAGGGCGTCAGCAAGACACGATTTCGCCAAGAAACGCAATTGAGAGCGCGCTTTTTCTCTTGATCTTTTATTCATTCTCTCTCTGTGGCCTGTGCCGTACCTTTACATCCCATGCCCTCGGGGCCGCATGATGGCATGTACAATGATGTTGCCTTAGTGGCAGAATGGACGGTGGAGGTTCGAAGAGGTTGTTGGTAGACATCCTCGCCCACGGCTTCCGTAGAGTTGGAGAATTCGTGCAAGGCGGACGACAGGACAAGTCGGAACTCGTCTAATTCGTCGATGGTCAGGTCCTCAAGGATGTCCTTTACCTGGCTGTCGGTGAGGACAGTGAGCGCCATGGTGCCCTGGTCCCCCGGGATGCGCAAACGTGGAGTATGTCTTGGTTGGTAGTGGTACGAAACAAGACAATGCGGCAGATAGTATGCAGTTCAACGAGTAGCCACGAGATAATCAGGATTCAGAGACAGTGACAACCAGTAAGGAGGAATGAGAATGATGGCAGAACTGGGAGATGAGATATGGACATCTGGGATAAACGTCTTTGGCGCTATGATGTAGCGGGCGTTGGAGCTTGGATTTTGGGCTGTCGTGGTTGGTGCTGTTGTAGCCTGTAGCCTGTGGTTGTGGTTCGTGGACTCGAGGGGCTTCGAGTGGGTGCAGCGCAGGACAAGCCCATTCCTCCTACGAAACTCCAGGTCCAAGGTCCGCGGACCGCCTGTGAAAGAAAAAACATGTCATTGCCAGGACATCAGATGTTGATCACGGTAACTAGGTCGTCGG
Source organism: Claviceps purpurea (assembly GCA_029405325.1). Taxonomy (NCBI): domain Eukaryota; kingdom Fungi; phylum Ascomycota; class Sordariomycetes; order Hypocreales; family Clavicipitaceae; genus Claviceps; species Claviceps purpurea. Next base: position 2,040,507 of record CM055782.1, on the reverse strand, counting down.
CCAAGACATCCAGCTCGTCGCAACACACGTTGGCGGTCTTAAGGCCTTGCCAACATCACGCGAATCCAACACGCGTCGACCGTTGAACGTTGTAACTTTATTACGAATCGTACCATGTACTCCGTACTCCGTACCTACCTACATATGTACCTATGTATGTGCATATGTAGGTACATATATGTACCTGGTACTCCGTAAAATGCCCCTTTTAAGGCGTGACGTGACCTGACGTCACGCCTTCGCCCCATCGGCGCGTTCTACCCAGTGGATAATGAAACGGGCCACGCGATCTAGGGCTGCGCGACTGTCAAGTGACTTTCAGTAATCTGTAATAAAACATCCCTTCAACAGGCTCCATGCTCTCAACTCAGCCTTCATTTCCGAAGTCGTTGCCTTATGTATGTCACCTTCTTCCTGTCATCCTTGGAAAGCTTAGTCTCCCGTGCGACGTTCGTCGTCATTGCCTGGCAGTAATTTATGTATACATATACGATTCAGGACGAAGATGTGTAACTGGGGCAAATGCTTCAAAGGTGGTTAAACGAACGGAAATCTGGAGAAGAAAAACACAAACTGCTTCATTGGCTACCAACGGTTATGTTCTAGATTATGTTTCACGACAGCATCATGTAAATGTTTCAGCATCTCATTACGTACTCCCGAGTGGCGACGCGGCATACCATCGCCTTCCGCGTCAGTGGCAGTAATCATGCTCAGTCTCAACTGAAAGCCACCGCGGAGCTCTCACCACTTCTTCAGCTGACATCTCCCGGGTCCGCTCAGCTGGGAGTCTGGGACTTCTTCGTCATTGAGCCCAACTATGAGTATGGCTTGCCATCCAGGCAATCCATTATCCATTCACCTCCAATGTTTCTGTCGGAATCGCTGACTACGAAATGTGACCGGTTATGTCACGCGTGCATTTATCACGCACGCTCATTGGCTGCCGCCATATCGGCCCGAAGATTCCAATTTCCTGCATGTTGTGGCCTCGTCCTTCCCACTTTCCCTTCGCTCTCTTCTTTCTTAGACAGACACATTTAAAGACATAATTGAATTCATACGGACACTGTATTGCAGACATACGACTTTGCAGCTGTGTCCTGTCTCACCCAAATACCTTGTTAATTGCTTAACCTGTCGTATCAACAGTTTCAAAAACAGTATTCCCAGAGTTGGCGTTCAACAGCCAGTTCTGCCTCATAATTCCCGAGCTTTCCAAATACTGCATCAACCATTTTCAACCACCGCCGGTTGAGCTTTGTGATAAAGTGCGCCTTGGTGTAGTCCCAGTAGCCTGGAAGCCATCCACAGGTTTCCCAGTCAATGAATCCCGAGAGCCTTCCATTATGCATCATGATGTTTCGCATGTTCAGATCTCCGTGCGTGAAAACAATCTCATGTCCGCTGCTATGTACCACATCTGGTAGTGGAACGCATCGGAGAGTGTCGTTGAAATCGTCCTCGTCCACAAAGGGTCCGAAAAAGGGTCCCCGCGCCTCGTCATATTGCGTTGCCATCATGATCCTCGCGTCGTAACATGCCTTGCCGAGGGCGTTTGTAATGGCGTATTTTGGCGAAACCTCCTTCGGTATCGCCCGCAGCTCCGAGAGGTATTTCTGTAGATCACCAACCAGAGTCGTCACCTCGTCACGACTGAGGGTGTCGATACACCAGCCCAGAGGAACCCCGCTGATTTTGGTAGTTAAAAGGTAAGACTTCTCCGAATCCGATGCAAGATCCAGGGCGCTGGGAACGGGAACGCTTGTGTGGCGTCTTACAAGTTGCAGTGCAGCAAACTCGTTGGCCAATTTTCGGTCCGAGATCGTGCTGGTGGCCTTGAGATAAAGGCCGAACGGCAGCCGTTGTACGTTGAAGCTGCAACTTGGCCCGTACATGTGGGCCCCAAGAAAGGCGAGGCCTCGGTAAGCTCGTATGCGGACAATAGCTGGTACCAGCCGCCAGACCATTGCGACGGCAGTGGCAACACGCTCCGACAGGAATCGCCAAAGTGATGCCGTTGGCCCATTGCGGACTATCCTGGGTCTCTTGCAAGCGACTTCTCGAGCGATACCAGTCCACCGGATAGGTTTTGCGAGTCGCGACAGGATCTCCAATGCAGAAGTGTCCGGGTTGTCTATATGAGAAACAGTACAGTCTGTGAAACGAGCAGGTCGACAGAATGGAACCTTCTTTATAATGGATGGCGCAGTTGGCCTGCCGACCCCGCTAGTGTAAACATCGTACTGGAGGTCTGTGAGCTTGTGAACACGCGTGGAGATAGGTGGGTGAGAGCTGAGCGCCAAGAACAAAAGAAACAAACCCACCTTCAAACCTGATTCGATCATACACTCGAAGAATCCCTGCGTTCTCGCCGCGGCCGCAGACTTGCGAACAAGCCAATGGTTCTGCTCGGGGCTCAAACTTGCTGCTTTCAACAAAAGCCAGTCCAGAAGAGAAGGACCGATGAATATACCAAGGAGTTCATGCAGTTCCTTGTCAATCTGGAACCACTCAGTCGGTAGTAGAGGCACCACGACGAGGGGGTCCCAGACAGAATGGCCAAGTCCAGTGAGGCAGCATTTGCCACGGTCTCTTTTTTTTATCGCCGAAATGATGGTAGGGTCACAAGACGAATGTCTTGAGCCATCATATGTGACTGCTCATCATGATCAGAACGACGCCACCAAGGTGCTTTGGCTAGACGTACTTACACACGGAGATCAACCTTTTCCAATCGGACAAAAGCGTGGCTAGATCGAGACTGTCTCCGTCCGCATAGCACCGTCCAAGTATGTAGCGGGCCGTTTGCGGAGGGTCTTTCGAGTCTCGAAGAAAGCACTCGAGTAACTGTCCATCTGGGTACTCGAGGTCGACGCCTCGGAGGAGTTTCAGCACTCTGTCAGTTTCGTCCGTGGTCGTGATTTCCGCCATGGCGAACGTGTTGTGGTGCTCAAGCGGGTTCTGCGCGTCGAAAAGACGATAGGAGGAAATGCGGCCTATGGCATCAGGATTAGCCTATGAGGTGAAGGTCAGCGAGATCTTAGATGGACTGGTCACATCGAGCAGTGCATATTCCCAACCGCCGCGGCCGGAGGTCTCGGCCTCAAGCACGTGATCATTCAGCACGATTCACGACGATGATGCGTGACTGGAGCAAATGCTTCAAAGGTAATTGAACGAACGAAAATCTGGAAATGAATACAAACCGTTTACATATTGGCTATTAGGTAGCTTTGGACGGCAAACCCAGGAGCTGGACGACGTCGATTTCGGCTCCGAACTGAAGGTGCATACGGCGTGATGAAGCATTTTGCGATGCTTCGTTGCGCTCTTGAAAGCCCTGTCCAGTCCAGTACACAGTAAGTACCTCAGGTAGTTTCGGGTCGCGCCGTCGCGATGATGCGGTGGGAGCTAGGTACATACATAGGCACCTTACTGCATAAATCGCCGGTCGCGGAGGTTGGGGATACTGCGCAGAGTTTGTGTTACATGTACATACCTACAATGAGCATTGAGAATTCGAGACCCTTCATCTGAGTTTAGGCAGGGGTAAATATTAAATTTAGTCTTACATACCTACCTATAGGTAGGTAGGTAGGTACTCCGTTGGCTTGGCGTGTAAGGTCCCTGCAAGGTACTGGCGGGCGATTACAGGTAGGGGGGGATGAAATTGAATCGCCCGCCAGTAGTAAGTACCTATGTACGTACATACCTACATTGTACTACCTAGGAAAAGAGGAGGAAGTATGTATGTGCTCCGTACGAAAAGGAAGTAAAAAGAAACACATGATCAAGATAGATCCTTACAGGACATACGGAGTTTGACAAAAAGAATAAGGGCAGACTCGCACACATTCCGAGAAGTGGAAATCCCCGCGGATTTCCAACAAATGTCTCAACGCGAGACAAAAGAGATGATCAAAGAGTCAGTACCTACGGTGACCTACCTGCCTAGGTGCCGACAAGTTACAACGGCCCCCAACGTCCCTATGGAACTGAAAAACACATCACTGTACTCCGTATTTTCGGAGCATTTACCCCGCAATCGTTCTCACGCGGTGGAATTATGTAAGCGCAGGCAGCAGCCAGTGTCGTGATCTGTATGAAGGGCGTTCATTTATCCTCGTGAATTGCTACATACATACATTCTGCGCCCACATCATACCATAATTCTCTTCCAAATCATCAAAATGCCTCTCAACGGGAGCCTTGAGGCTTCGTCCATCTATCTGAACCTGAACACCCGCCCGCAAGCTGGAACATATGTAGGTTCCCCCTTGTCTCAACTCCTGCGTTTGTTTCTATCGAATTCGGTGGCTGATCCTCCCAAGCACTGGGGTTTGACTATCACGGACTCCCACATGAATGCTGCCCTCCACCATGCAAGCAATCGCAATGGGCCGTGGATGTACGAAGAGAGAATTGCTAAACCCGATCAATCCATGTCGTTGATAGTCTTGCTTTTGATCGGCAAGGTAAAAAATCACGCCCGAATGATGGAAGTGATTAAGGGCATGCCAGCAGATGGTAGTCCTTCGCAAAGAACAGGAGAGCCCTTCAATTGTGTTACTTGGGCCAAGGACGTCCTAGTGTCGCTCCATGAGAGCGGTGAGATTGTGCTCCCAGGAACCATAGGTAGGGTCAACATGATAATTTTCTTCATGCATATCAAGTACTAAATCTCAACTGTAGATGAGGTGGAGATCACGGCCGTGAAAAACGCGCTCAAGTATGCACCCTCTGCCGAAACCGGTCAAGGCGCTACGGTCATCGACATCAATGAATGTTCTTGATTCTGTGGTGGGGAATATGCTGCTTTATCACCTTGGTCTCTGATGTGATTTCTGTCCCGGAACAAAATGTTGGGGGTTTGTCTCTTCTTGGCATTGATCCGCGTAATGCGCGTCACTGCCCTCCTTTTGGGAAGCTATCAGTTCTTTGACTGGCGTTCCACAGCTATAGCGTGGGCAAACAATTGATAGTCTTTGAATTCAAAATTGAGCGTATCTTGACTCTTGAGCATACAGATTGTTGCGCGGTCTTCCTATTACAACGCCATCACGCGGTCGATCGTTGAATTTTGCAGGACATGTTCGATTGCCCCGTTGCAGTGTCTTGCACGCCTGCACATATCTGGATATCATGCAGGCGAGTGGTGGGGAACGCAAACGTTGAAATGGCCGACTCAGACTGGGACTTATTGGTCATTTTGCTTACATAGGTCTGAGTATGGCCCGGCATAAGATTCACCTGCTAATCACTACCTACCTGTGCAATAAACTGGGACAGAGGCAGGAGCAAAATGTCCAAGTGGCTTCCCATCCAGGAAATCCATTATACTCCAACGGTTTAATAACAATACCACCAGAGCTGACGCTCGACAGCCAGATCTGCCTCATAATTTCCGAGCTTTCCAAAAACGGTGTCAACAATCCTCAACCACCGCCGGTTGAGCTTTGTGATGAAGTGCGCCTTGGTGTAGTCCCAGTAGTCTGGATACCATCCACAGGTTTCCCAGTCGATGATTCCCGAAAGCCTTCCATTATACATCATGATGTTTCGCATGTTCAGATCTCCGTGCGTGAAAACAATCTCATGTCCGCTGCTATGTACCACATCTGGTAGTGGGATGCATCGTAGAGTGTCGTTGAAATCGTCCTCGTCCACGAAGGGTCCGAACAAGTCTCCCCGAGCCTCGTCATAGTCCGACCCAGTGACGAGTCTGCCGTCGTAGCATGCCTTGCCGAGGGCGTTTGTGATGGCGTATTTTGGTGAAACCTCCTTCGGTATCGCCCGCAGCTCCGAGAGGTATTTCTGTAGATCACCAACCAGAGTCGTCACCTCATCACGACTGAGGGTGTCTATACACCAGCCCAGAGGAATCTAACCCCTAACCAGTAACCACTAACCGGAATGGGGTACTGGTAATGGTCGTCCGTGGCGGTCGGACTAGCGATACTTCCTACCCTCGTGGCTCATCTCAGATCTGAGACCCTCGTAGGCGGTCGGTCTTGGGTTGGCGTTGTCGAATCAAGCCGGTTTTTTCGGCGCGCGGGCCGTCGCATGAAGGTACCAGGTACATACCAAGGTACCTAATGTATGTACATAGGTACCTACCTACCTGTACAAGACCCCCGGTCACGGCGATTGGGGATACTGCGCAATGAGACCCATCGGAGATCTCCCTGGACTCTGATCTTCACCTCACCCTGATGCCATAGACAATAGACCGCATTTCTTCCATTTTCATCTTTTCGGCACGCGAAGCTCGATTGAGCACCACAACACATTCGCCATGGCGGAATCCACGACCACGAGCGACATCGGAAGAGTGCTGAAACTCCTTCGAGGCGTCGACCTCGAGTACCCAGATGGACAGTTACTCGAGTGCTTTCTTCGAGACTCAAAAGACCCTCTGCAGACCGCCCGCTACATACTTGGACGGTGCTCTGCGGAGGGAGACAGTCTCAAGCTAGCCACTCTTTTGTCCGATTGGAAAAGGTTGATCTCCGTGTGTAAGTACGTCTAGCCAAAGCACCTTGGTAGCGTGGTTCTGATGATGATGAGTTAGGTAGTCACATATGATGGCTCAAGACATTCGTCTTGTGACCCTACCATCATTTCGGCGATAAAAAAACGAGACCGTGGCAAATGCTGCCTCACTGGACTTGGCCATTCTGTCTGGGACCCTCTCGTCGTGGTGCCTCTCCTCCCGCCCGAGGGGTTCCAGATTGACAAGGAACTGCATGAACTCCTTGGTATCTTCATCGGTCCTTCTCTTCTGGACTGGCTTTTGTTGAAAGCAGCAAGTTTGAGTCCCGAGCAGAACCATTGGCTTGTTCGCAAGTCTGCGGCCGCGGCGAGAACGCAGGGATTCTTCGAGTTTAAAATCAAATCAGGTTTGAAGGTGGGTTTGTTTCTTTTGCTCTTGGTGCTCAGCTCTCACCTACCTATCTCCACGCGCGTTTACAAGCTCACAGACCTCCAGTACAATGTTTACACTAGCGGGATCCGCAGCCCAACTGCGCCATCCATCATAAAGAAGGTTCCATTCTGTCGACCTGCTCGTTTCACAGACTGTACTGCTTCTCATGTAGATAATCCGGACCGTTCTGCATTGGAGATCTTGTCGCGACTCGCAAAACCTATCCGGTGGACTGGTATCGCTCGAGAAGTCGCTTCCAAGAGACCCAAGACAGTCCGCAATGGGCCAATGGCTTCACTTTGGCGATTCCTGTCGGAGCGTGGTGCCACTGCCGTTGCCTTGGCTTGGCGGCTGGTACCAGCTATTATCCGCATACGAGCTTACCGAGGCCTCGCCTTTCTTGGGGCCCACATGTACGGGCCAAGTTGCAGCTTCAACGTACAACGGCTGCCGTTCGGCCTTTATCTCAAGGCCACCAGCACGATGTCGCACCGACAATTGGCCAACGAGTTTGCTGCACTGCAACTTGTAAGACGCCACACAAGCGTTCCCGTTCCCAGCGCCCTGGATCTTGCATCGGATTCCAAGAAGTCTTACCTTTTAACTACCAAAGTCCGCGGGGTTCCTCTGGGATGGTGTATCGACACCCTCAGTCGTGATGAGGTGACGACTCTGGTTGGTGATCTACAAAAATACCTCTCGGAGCTGCGGGCGATACCGAAGGAGGTTTCACCAAAATACGCCATCACAAACGCCCTCGGTAAGGAATGTTACGACGCGAGGATCATCATGGGATCGCAATATGACGAGGCTCGGGGAGACTTTTTCGGACCCTTTGTGGATGAGGACGATTTCAACGACACTCTCCGATGCGGCGCACTGCCAGATGTGGTACATAGCAGCGGACATGAGATTATTTTCACGCACGGAGATCTGAACATGCGAAACATCATGATGCATAATGGAAGGCTTTCAGGGTTCATTGACTGGGAAACCTGTGGATGGTATCCAGACTACTGGGACTACACCAAGGCGCACTTTACCACAAAGCTCCACCGGCGGTGGTTGAAATTGGTTGATGCAGCATTTGGAAAGCTCGGGAATTATGAGGCAGAACTGGCTGTTGAACGTCAGCTCTGGGAATACTGTTTCTGAAACATTGGAGGTGAATGGATAATGGATTGCCTGGATGGTAAGCCATACTCATAGTTGGGCTCAATGACGAAGAAGTCCCAGCTGAGCGGACCCGGGAGATGTCAGCTGAAGAAGTGGTGAGAGCTCCGCGTTGGCTCTCAGTTGAGACTGAGCATGATTACTGCCACTGACGCGGAAGGCGATGGCATGCCGCGTCGCCACTCGGGAGTACGTAATGAGATGCTGAAACATTTACATGATGCTGTCGTAAATCATAATCTAGAACATAACCGTTGATAGCCAATGAAGCAGTTTGTGTTTTTCTTCTCCAGATTTCCGTTCGTTTAATCACCTTTGAAGCATTTGCCCCATTTACACATCTTCGGCCTGAATCCTATATGTATACATAAGTGCTGGATGATCACGTGTTTTCAATTTATGTTTTAATATTAATGTAAGACGGCCGGTCACGGCGATTGGGGGTACTGCGCAATGAGACCCATCAGAGATCTCCCTGGACTCTGATCTTCACCTCACCCTGTGCTATAGATGATAGACGGTGGCCGCATTTCTTCCAATTCATCTTTTCGCGCGCGAAGCTCGATTGAGCACCACAACACATTCGCCATGGCGGATACCACGACCGCGAGCGACATCGGAACAGCGCTGGGACTCCTCCGCTGCGTTGACCTCGAGTACCCAGATGGACAGTTACTCGAGTGCTTTCTTCGAGACTCGAAAGACCCTCTGCAGACCGCCCGCTACATACTTGGACGATGCTCTGCGGACGGAGACGGTCTGAATCTAGCCACGCTTTTATCTGATTGGAAACGATTGATCTCCATGTGTATGTACATCCAGCCAAAGTACCTTGGTAGCGTCGTGCTCATGATGATGAGAAGTTACGTACGATAGCTCAAGACATCCGTCTCGTGACCCAACCATCATTTCGACGATAAGAAAACGAGACCGTGGCAAATGCTGCCTCACTGGACTTGGCCATTCTGTCTGGGACCCCCTCGTCGTGGTGCCTCTACTCCCGCCCGAGGGGTTACAGATTGACAAGGAACTGCATGAACTCCTTGGTATATTCATCGGTCCTTCTCTTTTGGACTGGCTTTTGTTGAAAGCAGCAAGTTTGAGTCCCGAGCAGAACCATTGGCTTGTTCGCAAGTCTGCGGCCGCGGCGAGAACGCAGGGATTCTTCGAGTTTATGATCGAAACGGGTTTGAAGGTGGGTTATTTCTTTTGTTCTTGGTGCTCAGTTCTCACCCATCTATCTCCACGCGTGTTCACAAGCTCACAGACCTCCAGTACACTGTTTACACTAGCGGGATCGGCGGCCCAGCTGTGCCATCCATCATAAAGAAGGTTCCATTCCGTCGACCTGCTCATTTCACAGACTGTATTGCTTCTCATATAGATAATCCGGACACTTCTGCATTGGAGATCGTGTCCCGACTCGCAAAACCTATTCGGTGGACTGGTGTCGCTCGAGAAGTCGCTTCCAAGAGACCCAGGACAGTCCGCAATGGGCCAACGGCATCACTTTGGCGATTCCTGTCGGAGCGTGTTGCCACTGCCGTTGCCTTGGTCTGGCGGCTGGTGCCAGCTCCTATCCGCATACGTGCTTACCGAGGTCTCGCCTTTCTGGGGGCTCACATGTATGGGCCAAGTTGTAGCTTCAAGGTACAACGGCTGCCGTTTGGCCTTTATCTTAAGACCACCCCCACGAGGCGGTACCCAATGCTGGCTAACGAGTTTGCTGCACTGCAACTTGTAAGACGCCACACAAGCGTTCCCGTTCCCAGCGCCCTGGATCTTGCGTCGGATGCGAAGAACTCTTACCTTCTGACTACCAAAGTCCGCGGGATTCCTCTGGGCCGATGTATCGACACCCTCAGTCGTGACGAGGTGACTACTCTGGTTGGTGATCTACAGAAATACCTCTCGGAGCTGCGGGCGATACCGAAGGAGGTTTCACCAAAATACGCCATTACAAACGCCCTCGGCAAGGCATGTTACGACGCGAGGATCATGATGGCAACGCAATATGACGAGGCTCGGGGACACTTTTTCGGACCCTTTGTGGACGAGGACGATTTCAACGACACTCTCCGATGCGTTCCACTACCAGATGTGGTACATAGCAGCGGACATGAGATTGTTTTCACGCACGGAGATCTGAACATGCGAAACATCATGATGTATAATGGAAGGCTTTCGGGACTCATTGACTGGGAAACCTGTGGATGGCTTCCAGACTACTGGGACTACACCAAGGCGCACTTTATCACAAAGCTCAACCGGCGGTGGTTGAAAATGGTTGATGCAGTATTTGGAAAGCTCGGGAATTATGAGGCAGAACTGGCTGTTGAACGTCAGCTCTGGGAATACTGTTTCTGAAACATTGGAGGTGAATGAATAATGAATGGCCGGGATGGCAAGCCATACTCATAGTTAAGCTCAATGACGAAGAAGTTCCAGTCAGTCATCTCAATGTTTACCCTCTCCACCCAGTCACATTAGGTACCTTATGTACTCCGATGCGAGACATCATGATGTATAATGGAAGGCTCTCGGGGTTCATTGACTGGGAAACCTGTGGATGGTATCCAGACTACTGGGACTACCCCAAGGCGCACTTTATCACAAAGCTCAACCGGCTGTGGTTGAAAATGGTTGATGCAGCATTTGGAAAGCTCGGGAATTATGAGGCAGAACTGGCTGTTGAACGTCAGGACTCAGCTCTGGGAATACTGTTTCTGAAACATCGGGGGTGAATGAATAATGAATTGCCTGGATGGCAAATCATACTCATAGTTGGGCTCAATGACGAGCAAGTCCCAGTCAGTCATTTTAACGTTTGCCCTCTCTACCTCTCCACTCAGTGTCTCAGTCACATCAGCGTTGTTTCCAACACCTTTTTGCCACCGTTCCTTTGTCTGTGCCTGAGAAATAAGATGCAGGGCTGCACGTTTTGAATGATCGTTTGTATGGTTGTGTCTCTGTGTATCTGGTTGATTCTATCAGGTCGCGGTGTAAACCCTCCATTACTGTGTGACTCAAATCCGTTGTCTCTGCTGACTCTTTCCTACGGAGCTCGTCTGGGCTATTCAGTCTGTTACGGGCCACGGCTGGTCACAGCGGTCACGGGGACGGGCGAATAATAGTATACTAACTACAAGAATATACTAAGAGAGGAACTGAAGGGCCCCGGAAGGGGTAGAAGTACTGCAGACGTTGGGCGGCGGCCGCCGGCGGGCCTAAGTACATAGGCTGCGCATAATGATATGATCTGCAGGGCCGCCGCCGAGCGGCCATGTTCATGGCTGAGGGACTCCTGGCCGCAGCGGGTTTGACTCCTCACCCAAATTCCGAGGGGCAAGGGGAGACCGACATGAAGTTCTTGCTTCTTTCCCATCCGCGCCGTATCATCACCTTTAGTTCGGAGTCGAAATCGACATCGTTTAGTTCAACTTTAGCCCCGGTGCTTGCCGTCCCAAAGGTGCCTAGTTAGTAGTTACCCTCCACAACTAACAATTCTTCGACAACAGGGAAGGCCATGGAGTGGCTGGAGGATGATGGGGTTACGCGCGAGGCTGGTACAGAGTTGCTTCGCGCGTCCCCACGAACGGCGTCTCTCTGAGAGGGTCTAGACGCGCGATGTACACCAGCGGTCCAGCGGACCCGGGAGATATCAGCTAAAGACGTGGCGATAGCCCCGCGTAGGCTCTCAGTTGAGACTGGGCATGGTAACTGTTATTGACGCGGAAGGCGATGGCATGCCGCGTCGCCACTCGGGAGTACGTAATGAGATGCTGAAACATTTACATGATGCTGTCGTAAATCATAATCTAGAACATAACCGTTGATAGCCAATGAAGCAGTTTGTGTTTTTCTTCTTCAGATTTCCGTTCGTTTAACCACCTTTGAAGCATTTGCCCCAGTTACACATCTTCGTCTCGAATCGTTTGCATAAGTGCTTGATGATCACGTGTTTTCAATTTGTGTTTTAATATCAATGTAAGACCGCCGGTCACGGCGATTGGGGGTACTGCGCAATGAGACCCATCAGAGATCTCCCTGGACTCTGATCTTCACCTCCGCTGATGCCATGGATGATAGACCGCATTTCTTCCAATTCATCTTTTCGGCGCGCGAAGCTCGATTGAGCACCACAACACATTCGCCATGGCGGAATCCACGACCACGAGCGACATCGGAAGAGTGCTGAAACTCCTTCGAGGCGTCGACCTCGAGTACCCAGATGGACAGTTACTCGAGTGCTTTCTTCGAGACTCGAAAGACCCTCTACAGACCGCCCGCTACATACTTGGACGGTGCTCTGCGGATGGAGACGCTCTCGATCTAGACACGCTTTTATCCGACTGGAAACGGTTGATCTCCGTGTGTATGTACATCCAGCCAAAGTGCCTTGGTAGCGTGGTTCTGATGATGATGAGTTAGGTAGTCACGTATGATGGCTCAAGACATCCGTCTCGTGACCCAACCATCATTTCGACGATAAGAAAACGAGACCGTGGCAAATGCTGCCTCACTGGACTTGGCCATTCTGTCTGGGACCCCCTCGTCGTGGTGCCTCTGCTCCCGCCCGAGGGATTCAAGGTTGGCAAGGAACTGCATGAACTTCTTGGCATCTTCATCGGTCCTTCTCTTCTGGACTGGCTTTTGTTGAAAGCAGCAAGTTTGAGTCCCGAGCAAAATCATTGGCTTGTTCGCAAGTCTGCGGCCGCGGCGAGAACGCAGGGATTCTTCGAGTTTATGATCGAAACGGGTTTGAAGGTGGGTTTGTTCCTTTTGTTCTTAGTGCTCAGTTCTCACTCACCTATCTCCACGCGTGTTCACAAGCTCACAGACCTCCAGTACGATGTTTACACTAGCGGGATCGGCGGCCCAACTGCGCCATCCATCATAAAGAAGGTTCCATACCGTCGGTCCGCTCATTTCACAGACTGTACTGTTTCTCATATAGACAATCCGGACACTTCTGCATTGGAGATCCTGTCGCGACTCGCAAAACCTATCCGGTGGACTGGTATCGCTCGAGAAGTCGCTTGCAAGAGACCCAGGACAGTCCGCAATAGGCCAATGGCTTCACTTTGGCGATTCCTGTCGGAGCGTGGTGCCACTGCCGTTGCCTTGGCTTGGCGGCTAGTGCCAGCTCCTATCCGCATACGTGCTTATCAAGGCCTCGCCTTCCTGGGGGCTCACATGTATGGGCCGAGTTGCAGCTTCAAGGTACAACGGCTGCCGTTCGGCCTTTATCTTAAGACCACCCCCACGAGGCGGTACCCAATACTGGCCAACGAGTTTGCTGCACTGCAACTTGTAAGACGCCACACAAGCGTTCCCGTTCCCAGCGCCCTGGATCTTGTATCGGATTCGCAGGACTCTTACCTTTTAACTACCAAAATCAGCGGGGTTCCTCTGGGCTGGTGTATCGACACCCTCAGTCGTGATGAGGTGACGACTCTGGTTGGTGATCTACAGAAATACCTCTCGGAGCTGCGGGCGATACCGAAGGAGGTTTCACCAAAATACGCCATCACAAACGCCCTCGGCAAGGCATGCTACGACGGCAGGCTCATCACTGGGTCGCAGTATGACGAGGCTCGGGGAGACTTCTTCGGACCCTTCGTGGACGAGGACGATTTCAACGACACTCTACGATGCATCCCACTACCAAATGCGGTACATCGCAGCGGACATGAAATTGTTTTCACGCACGGAGATCTGAACATGCGAAACATCATGATGTATAATGGAAGGCTTTCAGGGTTCATTGACTGGGAAATGTGTGGATGGTGTCCAGACTACTGGGACTACACCAAGGCGCACTATATCACAAAGTTCAACCGGAGGTGGTTGAAAATAGTTGATGCAGTATTTGCAAAGCTCGGGAATTATGAGGCAGAACTGGCTGTTGAACGTCAGCTCTGGGAATACTGTTTCTGAAACATTGGAGGTGAATGGACAATGGATTGCCTGGATGGCAAGCCATACTCATAGTTAAGCTCAATGACGAAGAAGTTCCAGTCAGTCATTTCAATGTTTACCCTCTCCATCCAGTCACATATCTTATGTACTCCGTAATTTACATGCGAATTATCACGTGGAATACGAGGTCAGAGACACACTGTGAGCTATTTCATCTTCTTCCTCCCCTGGCTACCTGAGACCTCCGAGGCTCGGTGGGAATTCTCAAATGAAAACTCGGACAGGTTTGATATCTCTTGTCGAAGCCGCTATTATCATCATTGCGTAGCTGATATTTCTGCTGATCCTCGACGTGGCGCAACAAGATCTCCCCTGTTGTCTACAACACTTTATTCTCACCATCCTTTTTCTGTGCGGTGCAAAAAGACGCAGGGCTGAAGAAAGCGGTATGAGTGATCGTTTGTATCGTTGTGTCTCTGTGTATCTTGTCGATTGTATCAAGCCACGGTGCAAATCATCCATTACTGTGTCACTCGAATTGTGTCATTGCTGCCTCTTTCTCCTGAGTCCTTACTCACCTTACGGAGCTCAATTTTTGCCTGTCCTGTCAGGTGAGCCACGTACCTAGTCCTAGATCACATTGGCCCGTTTCATATTGCCATACCTTGGGCAGGTACGCGAGCGCCGTTGGGGCGACGGTTGTCGAGCAACATAGGAGTTAATGCATACGTACCTACCTGTCCCGTGTACCAAGTTGTACGTCGAGGCAGCATACATACTTTGTTTCGTCCGCTGCTTTCTGCTTTATGCGCTGCATCACACCTGAGCGAGATTGGACTGACGACTGCACGGCCTGGCTCTGTTTTGTTGTCGGGTCAATTTATTGCACGTCGGCCGGCTGCTTTTGCAGTACATAGTGCAGCGTGCTACATGGTCCATGGACACGGAAGAAGGAAGAAACAGATAAAGTACCTACCTACGGAAGAAGACACTTGTCGACGGGTCGTCCGGCACAGGGGTCCGCCTGTTCGAGGGGTTGTCGCTATCCCAGCATCAAAAGCTGTGTTTTGGTCCCTGGGAGATCTTTCACGTGCATCTGGCTGTCAGGTAGTGACAGTAGCGAACACAGGTAGGTGTAAGACCTTGGGGCACCTTTGAGTCGGATTGACCAGAACTTTCAAAGGCCTTTCTTTGACCATGTTTACCTGCATTGAGCAAACCTGAATCCCAACCTCGATCAGGGGAATAAGGTACCTAGGTAGGTACATATGTACGGGTTCGAGTAGTATTGCCGGACAAAAAGACCCCTGCCTCACTGGACCAGCGTTACGCCAAGCCACAACAAAGCGGTACTCACTGCGCCAGCCTCGAGGCGCCTCCGTTTCGCGAGCTGCAGAAGGAAGAGGCTACGTACGTGCGACTTCGACTTGCTCCCTCACTTTGACAACACCAAGCATTCTTCCTTGCCATCATCCGACACAGCCACATCAACAACGCAGAAAAGCCTCGCGACACGCTACGCATTGGAATCACTTGTATCGAGTCATCTCACACCTCGCAGCTCCTTGTCTTTCTGCGCTCTTTCCTAGCTATCCCGCGTCGAGCGCCTCGGAGAGTCGGAGCACCACCGCCAACAGCAAAACTGGACTAGTGCAGAAAGCTTGCGGCAGTCATCACGATTCACGATGACGCTCAAGGAAGAGTTTCAAACTAGAAACTTCAGTTAGACAACCCTCCTATCACGCGGGACTTCTTCTTGCTTTGGCCAAGACTAACGTTTTCGATAGGCATTTATGGACAATGGTAAGTCTTGGGCTCCTTGTCCGTTCCATACCTTCTCGCTGCGCCCCTTCCGGCCCGCCGACAGACTATTCGACACAACGGCTTGCGAGCGCGTTGTACACGAACATCACGATCGGATCAGACGCGACGACTTATGTATGGCCAATGTTCTGAATCTAACGCGAGATAACCAGGTTCGGAATATTGTCCATGATTATATGCTTAGCGACAGGCATTTCATCGATCTTCACCTTCTTGCCTCTGATCATAGTATTTGCGGCTATAGCTATGTGAGTTGATCCTCGAGCTACGGCAAAGCTCTAGTCACGAGGTCTGTTTTGGAAAAACACACCGCTAATAAGTTGTTGCAGCGCGTCCTCCTTTCTTATCATCTTCATCGAAGTACCCCTGCTACTGCGCATCTGTCCCACGTCTAGTAAATTCGATGACCTCGTTCGTAAGATCTCCACCAACTACATGCGAGCCGCCGCTTATGGCGTCATGTCCCTCCTCCAGTTCCTGAGTCTCCTGCGTGCTGCCACAAGCTTGGTCGCCGCCGCCGTTTTCCTGCTCATTACTTCTCTGTGCTACGTACTTGCCGGTCTGAAAGGTCAAGACTTTATTGGAAGCAAGACCCTGGGCGGTGCTGGCGTTGCGCAGATGATTGTGTAGAGGGATTCTCGAGACGCGGTACAATCAATTTTCACCATGATTTCCAAGATATCACGAGGAGAGGATTCGCAAGCTTTCTGGGCTGGGCAGTCGAGCGGCAAGGACCAGGGAAATGTGGACGAGCGATGACACAGGTAGTGGGGTGGAACGAATTCATATGGCGGACGCGAAACCCTTTGGCTTATTTACTTTGTAAATTATGGTTTAGCTTTGTTCCCTCAAAAGTGACGAACTGATGGCTGAGCAGTGACGTGAAGTGAGGTGTTTGGGAAAACGAATGGGGTTGAATCACCTGGAGAGGCCTCTTCTGTTTTGCTGTCTCGTGAAGCTGCTGTGCATATTATAGTCATTGAAACCTTTTTGTTTGGTTCTGCTGGTTCGTGCGTGGAATGAGCCTCGGTGAGTCCGCCTCACGTTTACAGCCAGCTTCATGATTACAAGTTGTCAGTCAGTGCTGTCGTCGTTCCGAAGTAGGGATGTAGATGCAATGTGTGCTTTTATAAGCAAAGCCATCAATACACCAACATAAAAACGGAAGTTTCCAGCGAACACGGGTTTGAGTTGCACTTTAACTCTTTCGTTTTGGCGGGACTAAATCCCGGAGACACCCTAGGCTGGATTGATAGAACACGGAATATACACGGCACGATGGACGGCTCGGAAGACATGTAGGCGATGATGTGGTGGACGCATCACGTTAGACGCACCACTGAAACCAAGTCCCGATCTAGCCAAGGACCCCTTTTTTGTTACCTTCGCGTTCGAGGAACCCGTCGAGGAGCACAGCAAACTTACACATCAATCATGTCTTGCCTCACGAGTCACAAATTACAATAGGTAGGCCTTGCGTTCGTTTTGTGGCTGGGCTGCTACCTATTATTAGGCACTACTGGAAGTCATGTGCCGAGAAAGCGTCGAGGCCATCAGCACGTCATTTGGGAAACGAACAGAGCAAGGCGAAACTGGGGCGAGCGTGGGGATTCAGGAAGGTGTGTTCAGCCACGGCGTTGCACGGCACAAACACTATCGAGCCTTGCGGTAAAGTTTCCAAGTTTGGATTGGAGGGTTGTATTCGTGGTTTAGTGCGTGCATGGTGCAAGGATCGCAGCGGATGTTGAACTTTCAGTGTCCTCTGCGCAGTGTGGCCAAAACAAAGTATGTACATACCTGCAAGGAAGGAGAGATAAGGTAGGCAATTCAAGAAGAGCCCAAGAAGGAAAAGGAGACAGAAGAGACAAGAAATGAAAAAGAAGAGTTACGTAGAAGCATCTCGAGCGGTGTTTGCTCATCATTCATCAGCCAGGCAATGCATGGCGTTTCTCGGCCAAAAATCCTGCGGGTCATCCGACTCCTTGGATTTGTGATTGGGCCTAAGACGGCTTGGAAGTTGGTGCTGGGAAGCTTGGTTGTAACTTGTGGAGATAAACCCCGCACTGTGTCACAGCCGGTCGGTCTTCGCCGGGCAGGTTGGTGAGCACTGAGGACATTCAGTATACACCTGCTGCGGTACACTACGTCGCTTGGAGGCAGCTCAGCGGCTGAGTGATTCTCTGCCCGACATTAACGTCGGTGATGTTCCTGACGAGAGGCACGTGCAGTCGGTCGGTATTATAGGTACACCAATTGGTAATTGTTCCCACCAGAGGAGCCGACACGAGGGCCTCTTGACTGCTGTGCTGACTTTGGGGCCGGCGAGGCACCTAGCGTCAACCTGTTAGAGCCTAGACTCAGAAGGTAGCGGCCGGAAAGGCGGTCCCCTGGAGCAGCTCGCACCGTGCTGGATCCATGTATTCGGACGGTACGCGGAGCTGCACCTGGTCTGGTGACGCCGTGGCCCTTGACGGCTTGAAGGGGCCTGAATGGATCGTTGACGTTTCGGCCTCCACGGGCTTCAAGAAGTATAATCGAGGCCGCTGCCCGGTTTCCTCACTTGGGAATTGCGACTTCTCCTCCAACATCTTCCTGTGGTTTCAACTCGTTTGTATACCGTCTGCAGTATCAATTGCGTGTAAGTTTGCTCTTCTTCTCAACCGTCGCCTCACACTCCGTCACCCGTTCATCGTGAGCATTGCCCGGGTGCTGTCTTGCACTTCTCCTTGCACTTGGATCGTGGGCTGCGTGTCTCTGAGTCTGGCCCTGGGGCTTTGCTTATCTTGCGACAACCAGCAAGTTGTCCAATGTCGAGTCACGAGTGTCCAGATCCAGACTCCACAGTCTTTATCAGTGACCTCCCGACGCAACCCCTGCAATGCACCTGAGCGACTGTTGAGCCCTCAAATAGGTGGTGACTCAGAAAGCTAATCGGGATGGTTTCCTCTCTAGATATGCTTCTCCTATAGCCTGCCATTGACTCCTCCTTCTTCCTATCTCTCTTCGAATACATCGCCACGGGGCAGCTTGCTTCTTATACTGCCCAAGCTCTTCATACCTATCCTCTCCCAGAGGCCCTTTCTGCAGATACACTCCTGTGCAGCCGTCGATCGACAGCGACAATGTCAACAGCACCAATGCCACAAGCACCGGCGATCCCGCCTCGTTACGCGACGTCGGCCGACGCAGATGCCGCCGGTGGGCTGATGCCCAAGGTGCCGCCTCGTCCCGGCACTAAAAGTGTCAATCGGTCAATTTCTCCCAACCGCGATCGATTTGCACCGTCGCCACTCATGCAGGGGATTCCCGCCGAATCAATGGACAATGGCCCGAGCAAGCACCACACGTCACATCAGCATTCGTCGGACCCGATTGAGCGCTCTCGCAGCGTTGACCTGCCCTCCGTGGGCGAAGAGGGCATGGAATATGGCGCCGTCGCTGACGAGCTGAGCCATGATGAGCCCCCACCCTCGGCACCAGAGCAGACTCGGCTGCTAGACAAAGGCTTAACGCTTCACGCGCCCAAGCCATCGCTCCCTGCCTCGAGCGCCAAAAAGCAGGTCATGGCCGTGACTCGCACCGATTCCGACAAGGCCGCTGCCTTTGGAATTGGCCAGCCAAGTAGCCGAGAAGAAAGAGCTGTTTCGCAACAGTCTACGCGGAAGCGACCTACGAGCAGCTATTCGACATGCAGTGACCAGGGAAACCACACGGACGACGATCGCGGTATTCCGGAAATCGGCCAGCGAGTTCCCATGAACAAGCACCTTGGAGATGTCCAGGCTCCGTCCCCTGGGCCTGGTCATGAAAGCCCCAAGAGCCACCATGTTCGCAAGCATAGTGCGCGCAGTCTGCCCCCGGGCAGCTACGGTCTTCATGGCCACGGAGTAGCTCCCAAGGATAAACTGGGAAAGGCATACTACGAGAAGCATCCCGAAGCGCTTCAGCGGGAACAGCACACTCCCCACCATGATAGGCAGAACGACTACGCCATGAGTAGCACGGACCTGAATAAGCTTGTGCGAGATTCGGCTAGTCGCCAGGCGGTTACTGGTATGTGAATAAGAGGACAATGCGTGAAATGAAGGATTTCCGAGTCGAGCAAGGTCAAATTGACAAACGCTAATACATTATTCATTCTTCATTCTTCAAAATAGGTTCCAGTGAGGTTCGTGGCACGCCTACGGATGATGTTGCCTTTGAGGCTACGGAAAAGTACACCTCGCGTATTTCATCCTCACGCCCTTCCTCTGTCGTCACACCCACAGCCAGCGGGGCTGGTGCTTCTCAATCAGAAGCTTCGGAGGATGACAAAGGCATTCATGTCGATGACGGCAAGAACCCCGAGTTCTGCCACTATGGCGAAGACTCGGGAGAAGAAGACAAAGCCGAAGACTATTCCGTTCCTATTCTCGCCTCGGACGAGGTTGGAAAGGACCCTAATCCTCGAGGTCACAAGCCCGCCATACGCCCTCACCTGCACAGACACGGTAGCTCGTATGACGGCGAGGACCCCCCTCCTCGACCCGCGAGTCGGTCCAAGACTCCGCACCACTCTTCAATAGTTCAGGAGCACAAGCCCACTCCCCTGGAAGACGTGGAGGAGTATGACCCTCTCTTCCCCGAAGACGGCAAGGAAGCAACCGTCGTCGTGCAGGAACCAGAGGAGGAGCACTGTGAGCGGAATCATTTCCCGAGCAAAGATGTCTGGGAAGATGCTCCCAACAGTGTCCACGTCACGGCAGAGGTATCCACACCGGAGGTGCCAGAGCCGGAGAAGACGCGATCGTCAGCCCATCAAGCAGTCCGTCCCATCACCCCAGCTCATGCATTCGCCCTGTACCAAGAAGAGCTTGCCGAAAAGGAAGCCAAGGGTCGCACGAACAACTACCTGCCTCTTCAAGACTCTAGACCACCATGGGTCGGCCAGCAGCCTCACTTGCAGACAAGCTCGCGCCCGACATCAAGCAGCAAGCGCTTCCCGAGTCGCGACGTCTGGGAAGATACCCCGGAAAGCCACATCCACGAAGCCGAGGTGTCTGCGTCACCTATAGAACAAGCTAGGCCTGAAATACCGGCTCGGCCCGCAAAGAAGTCCTCGCCCTCTCCGGAACTGCCAGCCGTGCCCGCACGACCAGCCGGCAGACAAAACAGCGGCGACGATGCGACGAAACAACCGCCGCCAGTTTCAGAGAAACCAAAGCCATCAGTTCCTCCCCGTCCTTCCAAGAGCTCGTTGGGAGACTCCAAAGACGGTGCCTCATCTTCAAAACCTAAGCCTCCTGTTCCCAGCAAATCGGTGGGGGGCAAGATCGCCGCTCTGCAGGCGGGTTTCATGAGCGATTTAAACAAACGGCTCCAATTGGGGCCACAAGGCGTGAAGAAGGAGGAACCCAAGGAAGAGGAACCCGTCGAGGAGCAAGAGAAAGCTCCCTTGGTCGATGCCCGAAAGAGCCGTGCTCGTGGACCCCAACGCCGTGCTCCCGCCGCGAAAAGTACAGCTGCATCATCTTCGTCTTCGCCAGAAGCTGCCCCAGCGGCACCGGTGCTGTCATTCTCCATGCCGCAAACTGTGTGGTCGGTTCGCCCCGACGATGGAGACTTTTTGTTCACCAACCATGAAGATAAGATAAGCCCGGATGAAGTCAAAACATACGAAGCTCCTGAAGCGTCCGCGCTCTCTGAAAACGGACCTCCCGCACCTACATCGAAGCAAGATTCAGTGCCAGAGTCAAAGAAAGAACTGGACCCTTCAGAACCACCCCCCGTGCCTGTAGCGACGAGACCAGCTGTCGCACCTGACGAGCTACGAGGCCAGCCGGCAGAACTACACGAAACGGCGACGGCGGCGAAGAACGAGGGCAAGTCCCACGACGGAGGGCTGGAGTCGTTGACTCTGGCCACTAATACCGCTGGAGAGAGCATTCTTGAAGCGGATGTGGAGAAGAAGGGTGATTTGGTGGAGCCTGCGGAGGTGCACGACGACGTCGTCAGTTAGAGCCTAGAGGGAGGGGGTGGAAGAGGTTCATTTACAACAGGGGGGGCGTTGATCTGAATCTGGGCCCGAATCTGATGTTTTGTTACATTCATGTTGTCGGGGACGCATTTTCATGTGCGCCACGTGCTTGAAAATCAAGGCTGACTGCTTTTTGAATTACACTGTCCTTTGTTTTGCATATTTTCATTCATTCATTTGGCCACGCATGTTTTTCTCTCTCATCTTGGGTGTTTTTTTTTGAATCAAAATCTGGTGTAACTCGATTGCGCCGGGGGAGAGGGGCATCTATCCTCTTAACAACGATTAAGAAAAAAAAAAGGCCCATACCTGCTTGGGCCGGACTAAAGAGTCTGATATACTGAACAAATCGTTGCTACGAGATAGACATGTGAATTCAAGAAGATAGAAGCCCCCTGGGGCCCGACAAAACTCCGTGGTCTAATTATGTACAGGCTACAGCATATCACCTTCTGCCCCAGGATCTCTGTTCCACGTCTCCCCCCCGTCGATCACTTTCTAACATTTCATCGAATTCCCTCTGAGCCTTACTCCTCGCCTTGGCCTCTTCCGAATCGGTCGTGGTGGAGAAGGCAGAAGTGCGGCTATTGCCCCGATACCGTGGGCTAGCTTCATCGTCGGTAGCCCATCCGTCATCGAAGTCCGGTGCGCGCTCTTGTGTCGGTGGGTTCTGGTATTGCTGTTGTCGGAGTCGTTCCCATGCGGAACCGTACGTGGAGCCAGATTGCGATTGCGCAGACGGCGCAATGGGAGAGGCATCGTCTATGTCGCTAGCCGCGTCCCAGCCCATTGCAGGGACGGGTTCCTCTGGTTCCCGTGACGCTTCGGGTTGGCGACCTGGAGAAGACCATGCTTGTTGGGTTTGTGCTCGGATCGTCTGAGGCGATGACTGATAGTTGTCGTCAGATTGGGACGAGTAGACTTGTTGTTGTTGTTGCTGCTGCTGCTGTCGCTGTATTTGCTGTTGTCGCTGTATTTGTTGCTGCTGCTGCTGCTGCTGCCCGTCGAAGAGACCTCGATTCTCGGTATTCCCGACGGCCTTCACTCGCACCTCCTCCAGCAACGGACGTAAGCGCTTGTCCTGAGTCATCGCATTACTCTGGCGCACGAAATTGACCGCGTGAAAGAGTGGTGTGCCTATAAATACGGTGAGGCCGTAGTACGCCGCGAAGCGAGCAGCGTGCCACATCACGCGCACTGGTGTACCACCAGTCGTTGGATCGAGTCTACCCCCCACGACAATGACGTTCATAAAGGGGAACCGCATCGTCTTCCGCCCACGATACGCCATTGCGCCTGCGATACAGGCCGTGACGTATTTCCACCCAATACTGGCGTGCACGCCGACCAAGAGGTGGTCCATCAGAGCTCCCGTTTCCGTGTCGCTCAGAGCTCTATCCGCGCCGTTTGTGACTGCCTGGACTGCGCCTTCGGCTAGTTCTAGGGTGTGCGTGCGCGTAAACCCACGCAGTCGCGCGTAGAAAGGGGCATCGTAACTTGAGTAGAGCCGCTGGATTTGCTCGTGTAGCTGATGTCGGTAGTTCCGCCGGGCGGGTATATGTTGCCGTTGCTCTGCGCCAGGGTCGGTAATGTAGGAGGTTGTGAACCCAGACTTGCGCTGAGGGGTCGCTTCTGTCCCGTTTGGCTTGTCCATTTTTGTAGAGAGGAATGGTGTTATGCTCTAGATCGCTGGAAAGAATGAGTGTTGTACGAGAAACGGCCTACGACACCGTAAACTGAGGAAGGTAGGGCGTTGAGCAAGCTCAACGACGCAATGAAGGCCGTCACTTGTCACGTGATGCTTGAAGCTTCCAGCTTGTGCCTGATGACGGTACCTAGGTATGTACCTATGTACCGTACCCACCTCCTAGTATGTACATAGACCTATGTACCTATGTACAATGTACATACCTCGGAGTGGGGGCAACCTGATTGGGCATGGCAAGGGTCGGTCGCGTCTTGTACCTAGATACATACCTAGCGGGCAGACGCGATCTGTAAACGACTAATAAACGCGTCTTCCTGAACCCGTCAATGCCTTGAGGCTTGGAGAAGTCAGCAACGTTAGCGTACGATGCCCACATGCACACTTCGCCTTGTCTATTCTTTTGAGACCAATTCCGTACTCCATTCAGATGACCTCTGTTTGACAAAAAACGAGATTAAGCTGACTTACCAATTATGCCGCTCCAGAAAATATGCTCTGAGCATGTAAGCCATTCATCGGTAAGACTTGGCCTCGTGCTTGTTTACATTGGATTCATCAAGTTCGTGTCCGTGCTTGAACTTCAGTTCGCTAACTCGACGATAGAACCGCGGTTCATGGCGGCGTTCTTATAGTCATCCTGCCAATCTTCAAGGGCAAAGAACTCGCCACCTGCCGCCCGTGTCGGAAGTCACCAAGAGCAAACTGAACAAATTCCAGTACAAGCCCGAAAAAGGAAATGAGGACGAAGTCTCCGAAGCAAACGAAGTCTCCGAAGCAAAAGAGGCCCATAGCACCCCCCGCAAGACGGACGATGATACTGGGGCAACGGCTGCTCATGATGCCAACGTCGTCACTCCCATTACGCGACTCAATTGGAGGGATCTGATCGAGCCAAATGGCGCTCTCGCAGATGAAGAGAAGGAAACGTCGCCGAGGGACACCTTGATGTGGAACAACAAGCAAGATCTGCCTTATGCTGTGTCTCTCTCGCCTATGCTGCCTCGCAAGGGAAAGAAACGCGCCAGGAGCTCGTCGCCTGTCTCATCTCCGGCAGCCGAAACAACAAGTGCTCCTTCGGTGAATGTTCAGAAGCTGACCAAAGCCCTGAAATCTCCACACGCAGATCCGACACTGGAGCTGTGGGATCGGTACTCCATGAATGGCCTCGACAACGCGACGACGCCCACTGGTCCTGCCAATCCTGCCCTCGCACAACTCATGATTTCATCCTCTCCGAAGCCGTCAAAAGACGCGGCCCATCGGCGCGGTCAAGATGCATACTTGCGAAGGGCGATCAGCTGCGGGCTCAACTGGCCCAAGCGGAGGAAGCTTGAGAGATCGAAGTCGGGAAGCCAAAGTAGCAGCCTCGAGGCAGCATCCAAGTCGTCACTCGTGACAGCTTTGTTGGACACAATCACGAGCAGTATACATGAGTCGGAACCCATGTGTCTGAAGGAGCAATTGATGCAATCACCGTCTCCGACGAAGCGGAGGCAATCGCCAAAAAGGATGAATATGTCTTGTCGCAAAACATCACCTCAACCAACTTCGTCGTCATCTGACTACGGAGATGACGACTTTGACGACGACACATTCATGGAACTGGAAGCAAGTCTGCATGCCATTGGCCCGAGTACCCCTCCGAGTGTTCCGGATGACGCCCCCGGGGAATCGAATGTACAGTCTAAGCAGGAAACCCCGAGGAAAAAAGCTGAATATGATGATTTCGAATTTTCCACGTTCCAGGATACTGCAAAATCACAATCATCGAACCCCCAAACAGATTTGGCCACTCCCAAAAAGAAGTCTTCTGCAGAGTCGCAACAAACGGTGAAGCTACAAGGCAGCCCTGGCACGGAGTTTGGTGATGACTTCGATCTTGACATCGACTTTGATGCTGTGGAATTGGCCGCTACACAATCGGTACAACAAGCCGAATCACTGCCCCAATCTGTACGTCAAAGCGCTATCGACTTATCACAGTTTTCGAGTTACTAAGAGAAAGGTAGAGCCATAAGAAAGCCAAAACAATCCAACGTTATTTGATAACAAGTGTTTTAGCCGGCGAGTACGTCGACAAGTATGGAGTAACACGCTCTGAAAAGGTTCGACCTTCCTTTATATGTTTATGTATATCGTTTCTGGCTGGAAATGTGCTGATACGGCTCACAGATTCTCATTATCCAAGCCGATGGTTCTCAAGCAACGAGAACAGTGCATCTTCGGGGTGCTTGGTTCGATACGCCTGCGCACAGCAATTCCTACGTGCACGTCATAGGCTCGTTTTCCGTTCGTGGGCAATGCATTGTGGACGATGCCGAGAATCTTCTCATCCTACATCCCGACCAGCTAATATCATCTACGGTCGTAGCGGACTCGTTTGGCTGTATGCGTCGAGCCGTATTACAAGACCGCGTGAAAGCCACCAGTGAGGCTTCCCCGCCACTTGTATACGGAACGATGCTGCATGAGATTTTCCAGGAAGCACTTTTAAAAAACAAATGGGACTTGCCGTTTCTGTCAAGCGTTATTGATAAAATATGCGACAAGCACGTAGAGGACCTTTACACGATCAAGGTCGGCTTACCTAGTGCAAAGGAGCACTTGTTATCGAAGATGACCGAATTGAGCTACTGGGCTAAATCTTTCGTATCTTCACGACCCCGGACCGACGCCGTGGTTGAGGACAGAAACGGCAAGAAAGCGAACATGGCTGTGACGAAACTCCTCGACGTCGAAGAACATGTCTGGTCGCCCATGTACGGTCTCAAAGGCAATATCGACGCTACAGTTGAAGTCACCATGAGCGATGGCCACCAGTCTCGAACGTTGACTGTCCCGTTCGAAGTCAAGACGGGCAGACATGCAAATAGCAGTCACATGGCACAAACAGCACTTTACACACTGCTTTTATCCGACAGATACGATATTGATATTGCCTATGGAATTCTTTACTACATGGAAACATCAAAGACTATGCGGATTCCCGCTATCCAACATGAGCTCAGGCATATGATATTGCAACGAAACCAGCTGGCATGCTATGTTCGAGAGAGGAGTGTTCAGCTGCCGCCCATGCTGAAGAGCAAGCACATGTGTGGCAAGTGCTATGCAAAAACTTCTTGTTTTACCTATCACCGCTTGGCGGACAATGGTGACGGCGAGAGCAGTGGAATGGATGAAAAGTTTGATGAGCTTGTGAAGCATCTGACTCCAGCTCACCAAGAGTTCTTCGTAAGGTGGGAGAATCTTCTGACCAAGGAAGAAAAGGAGAGTCAGAAGACGAAGCGCGAGTTGTGGACCATGACCAGCGTCGAACGCGAAAAGCGATCCAGATGCTTCGCAGATGTCATCATCGAAGATGGTTCTGCATCTGAGGACACAGACAACCCCCGCATCAATCGATTCCGTTATACATTCGTCAAGCGCATTCATCAACCACTATTCTCTTTCTTGGAGTCAGAGCTCAGCACTGGTGAACCTATAGTCGTTTCGGACGAAGAAGGACACTTTGCGTTAGCTATTGGATATGTCACGGCTGTTCGCAAACAGAGTATCAGCGTGGCAGTCGATCGACGGCTTCACAATACGCGTATTAGGCAGCCTGGCTTCGATGAAGTCGACAACCAAGTCTTCGCCAGCATCATGGACGTGGCACAGGAAGGCGCAAGTCCAGAACAGAGCCAGGGGAAGATCAAGAAGTCACCCATTCGCTATCGCTTGGATCAAGACGAATTTAGCAATGGCATGGCAACTGTCAGAAATAACCTGGTACAGATTATGGCAAACGACGTGGCTGCAGCAGCTCAAATACGTCGGTTAGTCGTTGACCTCGCGCCTCCGAGGTTCAAATCAGCCCCGACGCAGTATACCGTAACAGACGGAGAAACACTAAATATTGATCAAAGGCGGGCCATTGAGAAAGTCATGAGCACACAAGACTATTCTCTGGTCCTCGGAATGCCTGGCACAGGCAAGACGACAACAATTGCACACATCATCCGAGCACTGGTTTCTCAGGGCAAGACTGTGCTTCTGACGTCGCACACTCACACCGCGGTTGACAACATCTTGCTCAAAATGAGATCCGACAATATCCCCATCCTTCGCTTGGGAGCACCAGCGAAGGTGCATCCCGAGGTGCAAGAATTTGTTCATCTCGCAGGACAGCCGAAGAAGACGTTTGAAGAAATTAAGGAGGCTTGGCATGAGACGCCCATCGTTGCCACTACCTGCTTGGGTATCAACCACCCCGTGTTTCTGGAACGGTCATTCGACTATTGTATTGTGGACGAAGCATCACAAATAACGCTTCCCATCTGCGCTGGACCGATCAGGATGGCACGCTCGTTCGTACTTGTTGGCGATCACAACCAGCTGCCTCCGGTGGTGAAGAACGAAGAAGCTCGCGTAGGTGGCTTGGATGTCAGCTTATTCAAGTTGCTTTCTGATGCCCACCCCGAAGCTGTGGTGAACCTCGAGCATCAATATCGAATGTGCGAGGATATCATGACGCTGAGTAATACCTTGATCTATGAAGGCAAACTGCGGTGTGGAACTGAATCGCTGCGAAAAAGGAAACTCCATGTTCCCAATATGAAATCGCTCAGTCAAGTTCATTACAACGCATCTTTGCTGGCTCAACCCGGAGCTCCACGATCGTTTTGCACCGGGCCTAGTGCATCCCGATGCTGGCTATACGATTTGCTCGATAGCGAAGCGCGAGTACGATTTGTCGATACCGACACTCTTAACCCCATCGCTCGGGAAGAAGCGCATGGAAAGCGCATCGTCAATTCCGCAGAAGTCCGCATCGTCTCACAACTGGTGGAGAGTCTCTTGACAGTTGGTGTTCCAGCCACAGAAGTCGGCGTCATGACACACTATCGAGCGCAGTTGTTCCTCCTGAAGGAGAAGCTAAAATGCTACGCCGGAGTCGAAATGCACACCACGGACCGCTTTCAAGGACGCGACAAAGAAGTCATTGTGCTCAGTCTCGTGCGAAGTAACGAGTCATGCAATATCGGGGACTTGCTTAAAGACTGGCGGAGAATCAACGTGGCGTTTACACGTGCAAAGACAAAGTTACTTGTTGTGGGCAGTATGAATACCCTGAAACATAGCGGGAAGGAGAACATGCTTAGCCGGTTCATATCTCTGATGGAGGAGCGCGATTGGATCTATCATTTACCAAGAGATGCCTTGGAGAGTCATCATTTCGAAGAGCTGGGCTCGACGCCGATGCCTGTTGCTGTAACGACACCCAAGCCTAAATCGCCAACAAAAAAGGTGCCTGCAAAGAGGCCTACCGTTAGCGATGTGGGGGGTAAGGAGAATCGTCGTCCATCGCCGAGGAAGGCGAGGATTGGCGAGAGGGCGTTGCTGAAGGGGAAGCTTGTTACGAGGGATATTCTGAATGAAATGACTAATGGCGCGTACATGGGTGTTTACGACAAATAACTGCTTTCCGATTTTGTATGGTCTTGGCGCATGGATACGAGAAAAGCGGTTCCAGTCGCTGCTTATAGATACATATTGGGTATCAACTACATAGGATCTCAAATACTATTATCCCGTTACTAAACCATGGATGTTCCTCAACTTGCCTCTCCAGTATTCCGTTCATCAATGTCTAATCTCCTCATCGTTGCCATCCTCCTCCTCATCCTCGGAAAATTCGTCATCAAACCTAGAACAAAAGAAACTGGTCAATACCATTCGTGCGCCTCAGTATCTCAGTCCCACTGCGTATGAGGACCACTTACCCCTGTTGGCCGACAATCATCTTTGTGTATTTCTCAAGTTCCTCCAGCTGAGCCACGCACCCAGTAAGACTCTCATGGTACGAGAAACTGTAGACATCGCTCCATATCTTGTGTTGTCGAGCGTTGGCCTGCGGAGCCCGTGTAGCGATCTGCTGTTCCACTTGGTCCGTTTTGAGGAGCAGTCTTTTTCGGGCCGCGGCTGCGCTGGGCATGTAATGCTGTCACAGGGTTGGGTTAGAAGGGCAATAAAAAGAAACCCGGTGAGTTTCCAGCCTAGATGATTACGTACAGGCACTTTTGTCTGTGACCGGAGCGCACCGGCGAGAATGTAGAGATTACCCAGCACGGGGGCCGCAGCATCGCGACGATAACTGAGTAGTTGTTTGGCAGCGATGGGTTCGTCGCGTATGTGGCTGGGGTTGTAGAAGAGAGCGGATTGGCGGACGGTGATGAGGTAGTCGAAGAATTGCTCGCAGGCGTGGGAGAGAGCTGAGTAGGGGAGAGGATCAAAGGGGGCGCGGAGACGGAGTTCGTGCCTTGTGAGGACCTAGAGACTGATATGAGCTTTGGTGCGGATGATGGATTTGTGAGCGGATTTCGGTGGTTGGTGTTACTGGGCTAGAGTAACAGTACTTGGTGTTGTGTTTGTTGTGTGTGCAAGTAAATAGAAGAACGCTGAGCTTACCAGGAGCTGGCGGATTCTAACGAAGCCCTCTCTTAGCCGACCTTCGAGCGTTTCGGAATTTACTACGTCTTCAGGGGTAGGATCCTTGCCATCGCGGAAATACACATACTTTGCCACCACGTCTTTGGAGGGGGAAGATCGTCAGATTATCTGAGCTGTGTATTGCCGGGTTCGTTCCGGATTCAAGGGTGCTGTGCTACAGTCTTGTACGTACTTTGGTAGAGAATACTCATGAAGATCATGGTAGATGAGAGCGCGACTCGGAGCTCATGTCTGGCTACGAACGGCCAAAGTACCCAGCTCGCTAGTATCGGAACGACAATGCCGACAAAGAAGGAAAGGCCCTTGAGAGTTGCCAGCAGTGCCGGAGAGTGAGCGCCATCCTGGGCTTGAAGGCCGAGAGAGACGATGGTAAAGCATAGGCAGCCTGCTAGACCGGATCGCTGGAATTATCGCATTAGTTTGAGCGCGCCTCGATGTACTTGTGCTGTATCTTTAAAAGAAGAAGAACGGAGCGACAAACCGGGTGTGAGCTTAATGAATATTGGTAAAGCATGGGGCCCATGTATAACGCGGCGAATACTCCCATGACATAGGGGCTTCCATGACCAGCAGCATAGCCGACGCCGCTCCACAAAGCTCCCAGAACGGCGACTCCTGATCTTGTCAATAGATCTTGTATGTTTCCTCCAACACGCGGTTGCATCATGACCCAGCTCATGACGACCGCCCACCATACCTCATACTCATCCCACCACGCACGGCTCTGATGAAGATAAGATGGCACAGACAGTAGGGATGTGACGAGGCAGACTTTAAAAGCAAACTTGCTTTCAAAACCCTGGAGATAATAGAGGATCTTCCAGATTTTGTAGCGCAGCTTTCTTTGCGTTGAGATGGGGGGTGGGCCATCGGTCTTGTCCTTGCGCGCGGAGCTAGTCCTTTGAAGCCGGGAGTCTCCTCGTTGGGAGCCTTCCACGGTCTCTGATGTGGCCTTGCTCTCTGCTGACTTGATCTTGTCGAATAATTGGGCAATGTCGGCAAATGTCTTCTCGTAGTACCGTGCGGTGAGACCGCCGCAATCATGTCGGACCTGGGCATTCGCTCGATGGACGGCCTTCCAGATGGGGTACGAGGGAAAGTGAACGCGTGGCCAGTCTGGGATTTGTTGCATGGACTCAACTTGCTCGAGGAGGGCTTTCACGTTTGCAGAAGCTTTTCGCACATATCTCGCGAGAATCAGAAGCTTGACCGCGTTCTCATCATGTAGGGG
The DNA here is from genome assembly GCA_029405325.1 of Claviceps purpurea. Lineage (NCBI taxonomy): Eukaryota > Fungi > Ascomycota > Sordariomycetes > Hypocreales > Clavicipitaceae > Claviceps > Claviceps purpurea. Next base: position 2,009,213 of record CM055782.1, on the reverse strand, counting down.
GGAGGTGGGTAGATCCATGGAATTGAGTATCTCAGACTCAAGAATATCATATGCAACTTGTGTGCGTCTGAGTTGTTTCTGAGCGGGCCCTAGATCCGAGGTTATCGTCGAACTTGGCCCAAGATGGTGTCGGTAGCCGGAAATGTCCATCAACACAGCATCGCAGTTGCCGAGGGCCTCTTTCATGGAAGAGAGTAGATGGCTCGTGTGAGTTTGTAGATCGTCCAGATACTGGTGGCCTCGAGCGCCTTGGGCAGCATGACTTGTATCAGACTGAGAGCTGTTCGCGAGATGAAGAATTGTATTGCTCTCGGAGGCTGAGAATTTCCCCGCGCAGTGGCCATTCACTTCGCTCTGATCGTCTGAGACCGACGGCGAATCTGGCACATGTACTTCCATCTGCAAAGAAAGCAGCGCTCGGATGACGGCTTGCATGCGGTTTCGAAGCTGCTCGACCTGGTCCGGTTGAAACCGAGAGATTGTCAGGCTGCTCCGCATATCACGGCACGCCTCCGAGAGGTCGACGAACGTTGCAGCCAGGCGACGTCTGATCATTGCGGTCTGCTCTTGCGGCTCCAAAGATTTCTAGATAATATTCAAGGAATGCCAAAGTAAGGCTTGCGTCCGATAATTGTTGCCATTCTGGTGCAGACTTACCTGCATGATGAGTAGCGATTCGTGCAACGCTGTGGCGAGAGCTCTCGCGCCCGCGTCTGGAACTATGACAACATTGATGGTCAAGGCGATGGCTTGACCAAGAAGCCAGGGTATGGCATAGTCACGCAACTTGCTCCACGAGACGGTCCGGCTGTCTGTTTCTACGAGTGTCGTGAAGATTACGGCAATCCCGGCACACAGCACACCTTGGTAGACTCGTATGAAGAAGGCACGGATCCATGTCATGATCAGCATGAACAAGGCAAAGAACAAGGCGAGAATGCCGCCATACCCAGCGCTGGCCGCTAAGGTAGACGTGGACAGCAACAAACCCAGGACAGCCCAGCCCAAGCCGACAGCAGTGCCTATTATCGTCAGGATAGTGCCTTCAATCTGGGCTCCTATCGTTCGAGCTGGATGGTTGAGAATCACGGAGACGACAATCATATAGTGGTGGCGGCCGAGCCAGTCTCTTATGCTCGGAGCCAGACACATCATATACGCGATCAAGTAGGCCAGAAAGGTTTTCAAGAATCGTATTCCTGCTTCGGTGGTCGCTATTTGGTGACACACGGAGCCCAATCGATGCATTTGCCTTGGAAGGAAACGTTTCAAGGGCGAACGCCTCTTGAAGTCTCGTGGAAGGGTGTCTTGGGCTTTGACCAGAAGATCATCTGAATATATGTTGAAAGGCCGCAAGAAGTTGGCATCAAAGTGTCCGTCTCGAAATTCGGACGCGCCGTGTATATCAATCTCCAAGTCATTGTCTGAAAGGACCTGGTTGATCTGAGCGATGCTCATGGTGGAGCTGCGTCGGCTTCCATAATGTGGCCGTTGCGGCTCGAGATGTGTTGGCTTGGAGGATGTGCAGGCTTCATCTTCCTCTTGGTCTATCTCATGCTGATGCCTTCTTCTAACACTGCCCTTGGAGAGACCCGTCGTACATCTTTCATTTGGGTCCATATTCAGGTTCCGCCCCCTTTTAGCGTCAGGGCAGCGGTCACGTCCTCAAGAGGCGGATCATGTGCTTCCATGCAGGGTAAATACAATTCTTTGATCTCCTGAAGCAATTTTGCGATGTTCACCTCGAAACATGCCTGTGTAACGTGTTACTCGGGACGCGGAGGCGGAATCGGGATCGGTTTCATGGCGTTGTCGTACAACGAATCAGACAAGTACAAAAACGTATGTAGCACGACTTGCATGAACCTAATCGCGAATTACGTCGGAACGCCGACACGGAGGGGGGTGAAGCTAACAGATTCTGTCACGTGACAGAATTTGCCTCGAGTGTGGGGGGGGTTCCGTCTTCGAGCGAACAGTTGCTTCTCATCTACATACCAACCTCAACACGTCAGAGCCTCAGCCATTGAGGCACGACAAGCCCACATCCCACGAAACCCCGATCACGAGCCATTCCGCGAAGTCATGGCTGTTATTCGAAATGCCCTCGCGCCACTGCGAGCGATGCGATGCGCTCGCCAACCGCTCGCCATGAGACACCTCTCCGTGTCCACCCGACGACAAGGCGGTCACGGAGACGAATCACGGTTCGACCCGCCTACCGGTTGGCTCTTTGGCATTAAGCCCGGCGAGAAGTACGAGCAAGAGGGCTGGGAATGGCCCATGCGAGCTTTCATCGGAAGCATGGTTATTGCCGGTATTGCCTATGCGTACATGCCCGACACTAGGTAATTGCCTCCTGTCCTATATGACGATGGTATTCGTGGGCGGCACAATGTGTGGAGGCCAGGGACTTGGACTGTGCCAAGTGCTTGCAGAGGTCGCGGGAGAAGGAGCCAAATGAGGAACTTGTTTCGCTAATATATCTCAATACAGCATATCTACATGGGCTCTCGAGGAGGCGCGTCGGCGGTTAGAAGCCGAGGGTATTCTGCCCGATCCATTCCCGGCTGAAGGGGAGAAGAAGGATTAGGGAGCGCGTGGACCTGGTGGTTGAGATACATGATGAAAATGGGAGGAGTGGAAGGCCGCAGCCAAGCTTGAGGCTGAAGCTTTCACACTAGGCGTCAAATTGCCAGCATGTATATGTTTCAGGGCCCTCTTGTTATGGGCCCTTTTCATTTTTCTCCTTTGGGCAAGATAGACACTCGAATGGTTCGACGAAATACATCTTTTGCTTTGGACTTGTTGGCGCTGCTGCCGCGTCTTGTTATAGGGATTCGGCGGTCGTTCAATGCCCAAATCCGGCATACGGACATGGCAATGCGCCTGAAACGTCATCTAATGGCGTAATGCAGGTGCTACGAAAATGACCTCCTGGATCGATGCATGCTAAATACGGCTTCTACATATCCACCCTTCGCACGAAGCATCTGTACGCGTGCCGGACTTCGTCTGTGCTACTCAAGCTAATGGCACACTCCACTCGTGCTCCTCCTCACCATATTGAATAGCTTCTATCCAGTTCTTGATGCGCAGGGCCGTCTCGCCAGATTCCTCAGTCTCCTTCAGTCCGCAATCCACGTGTTTGCCCTTCCAGGCAATCGCTCTAATGGGGCTGACAATGGCAGCAGTACCAGAGCCGAATGCTTCCACCAAACGACCCTCCTGAGAAGCTTCGTACAGCTCCCGCATGGTATACTTGCGCTCGGTAACCTTCCATCCCTCTGGCACCAGACGCTCGCGCGCCAATGTCAGGACGGAGTCTCGCGTAACTCCCTCCAAGATGGTGCCATCTATAGGAGCGGTAATGAGCTCTTTCTGGCCGGTGCTCTTATCCTTGATAACCACGAACATGTTCATTGTGCCGACCTCGGTGACATACTCCTCCTCACCAAAGAGCCAGAGATTCTGCTGATAGCCACGGCTGGCGGCTTGAAGCTGGGGCACGATGCACGGGGCGTAGTTGGCGCCCAGCTTCTTGTCGCCTACACCACCGGGCCAGGCTCTGACAGCGTAGTCAGTGGCTTCCAGTGAGATGGCCTTGAATCCGGTAGGGTAATAAGGACCGACGGGAGAAGCAATGACATAGAGCAGAGCGGAACCAGGAGGGCCAACACCGAGGGTCTTTTGCGTGCCAATCATGGTGGGTCGGAGGTAGAGAGAGTATCCCCGCTGGTGGGGGATGAACCGTGAGTCAAGTTGGGTGAGCTTGCTGATGAGCTCAATGAAGCTCGTAGGTTCAAAGGTGGGCAGGGCGATACGAGCTGCCGACTTGTTCAGGCGAGCCATGTTTTTGTCGGGGCGGAACAGTCGAATTTTGCCGTCTTTGTCCTTGTACGCCTTCATGCCTTCGAAACATTCAAAGGCATAATGAAAGACGCAGGTGGCAGGATCCAGAGAGAGGTTCTGGTAGGGGGTAATTTTTGGGTCGAGCCAGCCATCCTCTTGAGTCCATTCAACGGCAAGCATGTGGTCTTTCAGAATAGGCTTGTTAGTATTATTTTGGGGTGTGAACGTGTTCTACCAAGTCTTGTTGAAGACTATGACTGATGTAGAGGCATACCTGTAAACTCTCGGCCGAAGACCAGGGTTTCTGGTTTGCTCAGCTTCTTAGGGCTACTCGTCTGGGTGATGGTGAGCTTGCTGGGATCTAGGGCCAGTTGCTTGGCATCTGAAGCCACCTCAGCCTTGACGCTGAAGCAGCGAAACGGGCGACCAGCTTGAACATTCCGCGATGAGCTGACGGCCGCCCAGACGGCAGTCCGCGCAAGACGTGCGGAGCGCATCCTGGGATCTTTGTGAAGTCGCGTGACCGGTTGCGTGTTCGGGCAACAGCTAACGGGATGTGCTACGGGTTCAAGAGTCTGATGGCTTGTTGAGAAGATGCAGACCACGTAGCATGGATCTCGAGCTGCGATGAGTTGTGATGCAATGAGCAACAAACAAGGAGAGCAAGGAAGTCGGGCCACTTGGAGTCTCAGAGCAGCATTATTAGGGTGACCGGTACCGGAGGGATGAGCCAAGTTACACGACGTTTTGAATTTTGATCGGCCAGATTGCGACTGGCCAATTGCTCCTCGAGAGTCTTGGACCGTGCCGAGTCGGCGCAAGCTACCGGGTAAGTGACCAGTGAGTCAGTGACCTCGAGAGAACTTGCCAGGCTGCAGCTGCGGGCAATCTGGCCAACGAGGCTTCAGTACCTTCAGCTCCAGCGTCATTGGGGCGTCAGCTCCCGCCGCGGAAGCCACCTGAGATTCCGGCAAAGGGACCTTCTCTTTGAAGTTTGCACATTTATGTACCCTGGTCTTTGACTGGCATCTCGTCAACGCTCCATCTGTCGCAAACGACGTGCTTTGTCGAGGACGAGCTAACATTCCTTTGTCGCCCTGCTGTCGGCCCTACTATTGGCGCTGCTCCCAAAAAAGTAGCTTTACGAGCTCTTTGGCCTCACATCGGCATCACCAACCCCCCTGCCCTTGCCGGCTCGACGACATGCCATCGCAAGGCGCTGAATCGCACCGACTACCATAATACTCTCGCACAATGTTCTCCTCGGCGCTCAAGTCCATCTCTGCAACAAATATCACAGCGAACTACTCTATCGCCTCGACCCCGACATCGACAGCTGGGCCATGGAAGATCTATGACGCCAAGAAGAGATCTACGGGCAAAGCCTGCAGCGTCTTTGTCTTTGATCGAAGAGCGCTCGAGGCCCATGGGAACTCGCTGGGTCGTTCCGGTGCCTCTGGTTTCAGGCGCAGCGTGGATGAAGTGGTTGAGCGATTAAAGAAGGAAGCCTCGAGCCTAGCGAAGCTCCGCCATCCGTCCATCTTGGAACTGGTCGAACCCGTGGAGGAAACGCGAGGCGGAGGGCTACAGTTCGCGACGGAGCCCGTCTCCGCGTCGCTTTCAAGTTTGTTGCAAGAGAAGGACGATCAAGAACGATCCGGTGGCCGAGCGAGCCGATTTGTTACAGAGGATGCGGATGGCATTCGACGGAGGCGGGAGCTCGAGATCGACGAGTTGGAGATCCAAAAAGGCCTGCTCCAATTGAGCCAGGCGCTGGAGTTCTTGCACGAGAACGCCGGTCTCGTCCACGGCAATCTGACCCCGGATGCTGTGCTCATCAATTCCAAGGCAAGTTGTTTGTCCAGGTCGGTGGACGGCTGCAACACCGCCAGCTCCGACACGCACCCAACAAGCTTGCTAACCATGCGACCAGTCCGATTGGAAGCTGAGCGGTCTGTCGTTCTGTACTCCGGCCGATGGCTCGACGAAGCCCACGTCGATCCAGGGTATAAGCCTGGGAGAAGTCCTCAACGTTGACCCGCGACTGCCCAAATTTGGCCAACTAAACCTCGATTTTACATCGCCAGACTTCGTCATGGATAGCAATCTGACGTCGGCAGCGGACATGTTCTCCCTCGGCTTGTTGTCCATAGCACTATACAACTCGCCGCACAAGTCTCCGCTCGAATGCCACGGCAGCATATCCTCATACAAGAGGCTATTCTCCTCCTCGTCCACCGTGCCATCCTCATCCAACGGATTTTTGTCCTCTCGCCCTCTCCCCAAGGAGTTGGTCCACCACGTCTTGCCGAGACTCATCACCAGGAGACCCGCTCAGCGAATGAGCGCCCGTGAGTTTCAACAAAGCGAGTATTTCGACAATGTCTTGGTGTCGACGATACGCTTTCTGGACTCTTTCCCAGCCAAGACCTCGAGCGAGAAGTCGCAGTTTATGCGAGGGCTGAACAAAGTTCTCCCCTCCTTCCCCAAGTCTGTCATGGAGAAAAAGATCCTGCCGGCCTTGTTGGACGAACTCAAAGACAAGGAGCTGTTGTCGTTGATCCTGCAGAATGTTTTTAAGATTCTTGAGCTGCTACCGTTTGCCCGCCGTATTTTTGGGGACAAGGTCCGTCCGATGCTGAAAGAAATATTTGTGGTCAACGCGAAACAGAGGCAAGAGAAGGATGCGGCCCGAGATGCTGGGTTGATGGTGTTTTTGGAGAATCTATCGCTGGCCGCAGACAACTCGTCTGGAAAGGAATTCAAGGACGGTCAGTATTCTCCGCGGCCCTCTCTTTTTGTCCCTGTCTCTCTATTCTTCTTTTCCTTCTTGCATCCATGTCTTCCCTTTGTCCTCCTTGTTCTGGGAGTTGCGGCAAATTTTCTTCTTCCCCATCTAACCCAGTCAATTAGATATCCTGCCCGTCATCCTAGCCGCCATTGACTGTCCCACCCATTCCATCGTGGACTCTGCGCTGCGAACCCTGCCATCCGTCCTTCCCGTCCTGGACTTTAGCACCATCAAGAACGAGCTGTTCCCCGTCGTAGCCGCCGTCTTCAGCAGGACAAACAGTCTGGCCATCAAAGTCCGCGGTCTCCACGCCTTTGTTATTCTGTGCGGCGGCTCTACCAATGCAGCCCCCGACGATGGCCTCAACGGCCTCATGGAGAACAAGAAAAAGACATCCTCGTCCAGCGCGTTGGACAAGTACACCATGCAGGAGAAGATTGTGCCTCTGGTCAGAGTCATCAAGACCAAGGAGCCTGCCGTCATGTTGGCGGCTCTCAATGTTCTGCGCATCGTTGGGGAGGTCGCCGACGCCGATTTCGTCGCCATGGAGATCCTGCCTATTCTATGGAGCATGAGTCTGGGCCCGCTGCTTGATCTGAAGCAGTTCAAGATGTTCATGGAACTCATCAAGAGCCTCTCGCGGAGAGTCGAGGACGAGCAGGTCAAGAAACTTCAGGAGCTGTCGGGCACAGCCAAAGCCGGGGTAGCGGGCCCCAATGAAGACTTCCTTGGTTTCGGAGGCGTCACTGGGACGGGATTCGATAGCAATAGCAACGGCGCCGGCGGCAACGTGGATGACTTTGAGGCATTGGTCAAGGGTAAAGGGGCTGGAGTCTACGCATCGTCAAACAACGACAACAACGGCTTTTCTAGCTGGGACGAACCAGCAAGAGCAAGCGCAACGACATCTTCCGTCATGGCCAGTGCCAAGTCCCCTGCCAGCACACCCAAGGCACCATCTTTCTCGTGGTCCACACAAACTTCGACGGGTTCTGCGACGAAAACAGCAGCCGCAGCAGCGACATCATCATCATCATTCTCACAACAATCGTCCTTGGGAAACCATGCTAGTTACCGGACTGTGACGCCGGACCTCGCTCGGTTCGAAGCCCTTGCACCATCCTCCACGCAATACAGCCAGCCGCTACAGCCCACGGCGCGGCCATCTGCATTCCAACCGCCTCCCGCCCCCCAGCAACCTCCTTCCTCAAGTAATTGGTCCACTACGGCCGCGAAAACACCTAATCCATGGACTTCGTCGCCGTCGTCGGCCAATACGCCCACTTCTTCGGGTGCCAGCTTTGGTGGCCCAAACAGAAGCTCCATTTCCAGCATGTCCCTTGGCCAGAGCCGGCCTGGGGCAGGCGCCAGCGGTAGTCCTTCGTCAAGAAACTCGTCCTTTTCGATTCCCCCTCCTCCGTCCGGTGGCGCGTTTTCACCCACCGCCTCTCAAGGGAGCTTTAGTATCAAGCCGCCGCCGTCCATGTCGTCACAGACAAGTTGGTCTGCTACCACTACTGCTATGAAACCTCCTGGGACGGCCCAGCAGGGGAGTGGTGCAGGCACCTCATACACGACTACGGGCCAGCAGAAGTCGGGGCTGGATCGGTACGAGAGTTTGATATAACGGGAATATATGCCTCTATGATGATTAGATATCGTGGTGGAATACAACTACAGATAATTGAAGAGCCATGTTTTTGCTTTGCTTCGGTAAATAATATTTTCGCCAAAATTCATATTGGGATGAAGAAGAATAAAGACAAGAAGATGGCATGGCATGGCATTACAAGATTGTAGTTATACCCGTGACTCGTGAGTGTTTAAAGTGCCCTGAAGATCCCCGATGCCGCGAAAAATTATGCAGTGCAATTTCAAGTTTCTATGTATACCATACGAGTATGGCGCCAACAGGGTGTGGTGTTACTGGTATGCGGTCCGCCGCACCAAATCCTTGTCCGTGAACCCAGTCCAATAGGCATACAAAGCTCCCAAAGACGCGAAACACCACTCCAACGATACAAAAGGCTGCTTATGAATATGCAGATACAAAAAGATCTGGTTATGAATAATGTATGAAGAAATGTATAAAACGAAGATATATTATCATGGGCCGTTGAAAGGCCTGTTAGGCAAGCTAGCGCTGGATGTCCAAAAAGATGCGCCTTAAAAAGAAAAATCAAAGCACAAGGCCCGTCAAGGGAAACGACGAACAAATAAATCGCTATGTGACTGTACAGCCCTCGGGCGAAACATGACAAGCCAGCATGTCTATGTATCTGCATGAGTGAGCACTGAGACGGTTGAACTCAAAAAGAAGCAGGACCTGCCGTGTGCTATGTATGTGTTGCGAATGACAAAAAGAAAAGCTCACGTGAGAAAGCATTAACTGTCCATGTTGTACGCAGACCGAGCTAAGCAGCCAATTGTAGACTAGGACTAGGAGCGTGAGTAAAACGAGAATCGTAAGTATTCATGTAATGCAGCGAAAGCTGAAACTCCCAGGTCACCTTCGCAGTATCATTTACGCTGAACCTCCTCCATCTTCGCCAGAAGCAGAAGCAGACGCGGATGTCGGAGCGGCTACGCATTCAGCTTCAGCTTCAGCTTCAGGTGCAGGTGCAGCAGTGGTAGCCGTCGCCACCGTCTCAACAGCCTCAAACACATGCCTACTCACACACCCCTCCCCAGCGCTCACCCGCACGCTCTGCTCCCCAGCCGCAGGAAGCATATCATGCACCATCGGCCACCCAAGCCGACGGCACAGCTCCGCAACAACAACATCACAGTCTCCGAGAAGATCAATATCAAACTCCACATGGGTGACTGGCTCCCGCGAGACATAAATCTGCGGCACATGCTGCGGCACGAAGCTGACAATCTCCGACACGGGCGATACTTTCAGGGACGTCCCAATCACGATGACGAGGTCGACCTTGTCGCGGTCGTGTTTGGTGAGGCGCTCGGAGAACTCGTCGGGGAGGGCCTCTCCGAAGAAGGTGATGTCTGGTTTCATGACCCCTGCGGTGGGGGGCTCGGGGAGGTCATCATCCGAGTCGGAGGTGTCGTCGCACCATCGCTGTGCTTGTGATGAGGGGTGACGCCCGCGACGGCGAGACCGCTTGCTGTTGCTGTTGCTGTTGCTTTTGCTGTTTCTGTTGCTGGGACCGGCGCCTGCGGAGGAGCGCTTCCTCTTCTTGTTGGAGCCGTGGGGGCTGTCGAGGGACTGGATGCAGCGCGGACAGCGCGGGATGTGGCCGGCCTTGATTTCGGGGAAGATGGCCTCGCCGTTTGTTTGGTAGCGGCACTGGACGCAGGTGGCGGTGCCAAAGGAGCCGTGGCACTGGATGAGCTTGCTCTTGGGAAGGCCAGCCTTGACTTCAAGATTGTCAATATTCTGGGAGTAATTTGTGAGTAGTTTGCCGCGCTGGTGCAGCATGGCGATGAACTGGTGGGTGGGCGTGTAGCGGTCAGTGGCGGGGATGATGTCCTTGGCGATGGAGTAGAAGATGGAGGGGTCTTGCCGGAAGACGTTGATGTCAAAAACCTCTTGGGGGTCGCCGAGACCTAGGTGCTCCAGCTTGGAATACAGACCGGTGCCCTTGGAGCGGAAGTCGGGGATGCCCAGCGACGTGGAGATGCCGGCGCCGGTGATGACGATGATGTTGCTGCACTGAGTTAGGAGACGTACGGCGTCGTCGACTGTGTTGTAGGCGCTCAGCTTTTCGCGCTTGGAGAGTTCGCGCGAGATGGCCAGAGAGAGCAGATCGAAGTAGGCCTCGTCGGGCTCGCCCTCGAGAAAGGCCGGCGGCTTGATGCCGAAGGCTGTGAGGAGCTTCTTGGCCGTGTATCGCCCGCAATCCACGGTGCGCTGGCAGAAGACGGCTGGACCTTGGTCGCGCAGTTCCCGGCGCAGTTGAGTAGCCTCCAAGGGAGTACACATGTCTGGTGATGATGATGATGAGGGTGAGGACAGGGACGATGACGATGACGCTGATGCCGATGCTGAAGCTGACGTTGATGATGATAAAGATGATGAGGATGATGCGGCGGCAGCTGGTGGATGGCTTTAGTCTCTCGATTCATCTCATCGCAATGGAAACTTACTCTCATCCACATTGATCGTATCCTTCAGCAGCTCCTCCAGCACATCCTCGTAGAGTGACTCCGTTTCCCATGATTCGGGCGCATCGGCCTCTCCGTCTTCCGCCTCAGACGGCACATCGACAGCGACTGCTTTGCCTGCAGCGGCGCTGGCGTCGCCATCCGAGTCGCTCAACGCGCCCGACTCGGCTTTTCGCCGCGAGGGATTGACACGGCTCGTCGAACGGCACTCCATCGTCTGCTGTGGAGTTGATGTTGAGTCCATGACTGACTCTCTTGACAAGTTAAAGGGACTGTCGGGACTCGGGAGGGTACTGACTCCTGGCTCCTGGGCCACGACGAGTGGGTGCAACAGCAGCTCAACTACCTACCCAACCTAGTGAGGGGAAGAGGCGCTGTTATCGCCGTTATTGGTCTGATTATTGGGTGTTACGCGACCTTAAACGAGACAAATAAAAGACGGTCTGGCGAGATTCCAAGTCCGTGTCGCAATCAAAACCACGTCCTAATTAAAAGCCCGCGTCACGATCGCGTCGTCTCCAATGCAGGCCGCTAGGAAGCAGCCCAACTCGGGGCTCTCTGCGTTCCAGATCCCCAGCAAGGCGGCCCTCAAAAGAAGCAGGAAAGCCAGCAGCGAAGAGAGGCGCAGAAGCACGCATAAGCCCAACGGGACAAGTAGTAACGACCTAACAATGTAGAATAGAAAATGGCACTGGACTTGGACGCTGGACGGCTGAGCCGGCTAGGTATTCCGGAGTTTAAAGATGGGTCTCCTGTTTAGATCGTGCCGATTGGGCTCGTGCGTCGCAACTCGCAATCAAGACAATGAATTCGATTTCGGCCTCAACCATCGGGCGTAATCGATGCGGAATTGAAGTTCGGAACGACCAGAATGGTTACTACAGCAAGCAAAGCACGCGAGACAGCAAACATGCAGACATGTGAGTGACTACCTTGTTGGATGATGTTGCGTTGGCTACTAGCCTCTAGGTAAGCATCACGACACGATGCTCACTATAACTGACTCATCATCTGCATGTACAATGTCAAAGACATCACGCGCAAATGCATACTGCCTCGCATTTTCAACTCAACTTCATCGGACTATCATTCAAGATTGATACGTATGGATATAATTGTGCGCAAAAAGCAACCAAATAAAAACCGCAAAGGAAACCCGACTTCGTGCCGGATTCCCCCCCATGAGTGTGAAGAAACAACCGAATTCGAGAAAGCCATCCCCACAAGCAAACAACGTCTAAAATGAAATAAAAAGGCTAACCGTGAACAACAACAAAAAAGCGACTTGCTTTTTATTTCGTAGAATGGGCATAAAACACCTCCTGCTTTCCTATATCATAGGCGCCAAACATAAAAAGTCAAAGAAACAAGGGACACGCAGAAGAAAAGTCCCTGTGATGAGAAATGAAGCAAGGAAAAACAAGAAAAACACAAAAATATGAAGGAAGCCAGAAAATACGACAGGCCATCCAAATCGCTACCCCAAATGCTTGCTACTTCCGCACATCACCTTTCCCCCGACTTTCTCGACTTTTCATCCTGCTTCTTCTCTCCAAACACCTCCCGTCGCGTATCGTCCACACTGGCTCCTCCCTCACGACTCTCCCTCTCTTCGGCAGACGGCCGTCCCCGGGGTTGCCATCCAGCTGCGATACCCGCCGCTACAATGCCCGCCATGACGGTTGGGGCGCCTAACGCCGAGTTGGATCGCGATCGGTTAGACCTAGACCTGGCACGCGAATCAGGCGTCGCGCACGGTGACCCGAAGCTATCCTCCCGCGTGGGCGTCTGCGGCACATGCACAGAGTTGGACCGCGAGTGGGATGGGCTTCGTGAGCGCTGCATGATAATCTCCTTAGGGTGCTGAATCGCAAACTTGAGGTTGTTCAGCCGGCCTCCCTTCATTCGGCGGAGGAAGTTGAGCTCGTCTCGGATATCGGCCAGTGGTTCGGGATACATGTTCATTTCCTCGTCAGAGACTGTCAGCCCAGGCACACCGTGGCTTCGGTTCTTGATGAAGCCTGGCACCATGGCCAGGATGATCCAGTCGGGAATGAGGCGGATGATGACGCCGACGGGGATAGAGATGAAGCCGAGGACAAGGGCTATTGCCCACAAAGTGCCGTTCCTATCCGACTCCGCAGGGGCATCGGCAATCTGGAAAGCAGCCCCGCCGACGAAGATGATGAGAATCTGCCCACCGCACATGAGTGCGCTGATGCCAATAAAGAACCAATTCTTGCTGAGGCCCTCAAAGATGTTGAACTTGTTGTCCAGGCGTCGATTGCTGTGAATTTCAAGTCAGCATCTGTACTGCACGACAGCTACGTATCAAGGGGTGCAAAAGACTTACTTCCACTGGTTGAAGATCTGCATCCACACAAACGTGTTGAAGACCAGTGTATTGATCTGACCGGGATCGGGAATATCGTTGGGACCGGGAAGGGGAAGAATACCCTTGGGACTTCCGTAGTAGAGGAGGAACGTAATGGCGAGTTGGTAAAGAGCCTGGCCGAGAATCATCTTCCACATCGTCACAGATATGATGGATGACCCTTTGGGCTCGGGCTTCCTATCCAAAACGCTGTCTTGCGGAGGATCGGTAGCAAGGGCCAAGGCAGCAAGAGTATCCATGATGAGGTTCACCCAGAGTAGCTGGACGGCTGTCAATACGGAGCTCTGACTGTCGCTGGAAACAGCCGTGACAAATGTCAGGACGACGGCCGTGATGTTCACGGTGAGCTGGAACTGCAGGAACCTCTTGACGGCATCGTTAACGGCGCGACCCCACTTGAGCGCCTTGACAATGCTGGCAAAATTGTCATCCATGAGAATAATAGCAGAAGCTTCCTTGGCAACTTCGGTGCCGGCAATACCCATGGAGAATCCCACATCAGCCATCTTCAGGGCTGGGGCGTCGTTGGTGCCATCTCCCGTCACTGCCACGGTTTCGCCCTTATCCTTGAGTCTCTTGACCAGAATGCGTTTATCTTCGGGACTGGATCGCGCCAGCACGTGAAGCTTGGGGATGATCCTTTCTTGTTCACGTTTGCTGAGGTTGCGGAAACGAGGTCCCTCCATAACAACACTGTCAGGTTGAAGGATACCGCATTCCTTGGCAATGGCCTGAGCTGTCAGGACATTGTCTCCCGTGACCATGCGGACAACAACGCCAGCCTTTTGGCAGAGCTTGACAGAGTCAAACACTCCCTCACGGAGAGGATCCTGGATGCCCACCAAACCGATAAAGATCATGTCGTGAAAAACGTCGTCGAATTCGACATCGTTGCCGCCGCCCTCTCCTCGGCGAGCGGTCTTGGGTGGCCACACCTCGAAGTCCTTGTAGCAAATGCCGATAGTGCGCAGCGAGCGAGTGGCGTAGGTTTCAATGAGCCGACTAATCGTCTGAGGGTCGCGAGTTTCGAAAGGTGCAACGGCATCGTCCAAGGACGGATCATTTAGCTTCTGCGTGCACTTGGCGAGAAGGATTTCCGATGCACCCTTGACAAGAAGTCTGGCACCTCCGTGCGGAAGCTGAATGACGATGCCCATGCATTTACGACCAGAGTCAAACGGAATCAGCTGTAGCTTAGTGACATTCTCGCGTTCTTCGCTCACGGGACCCATGGCCAGATGCGCTCTGGCGAAGAGTAGGAGGGCAGATTCCGTCTTGGACCCGATAAAGGTCTTCTCGCCATCGACTTCCCCTTCGAAAGCAGTCGAATTGAGAGCGATGGACTTGAGCAGTAGGTCTTTGACGGGGGCACTGAGTGATGTGGCTAGTTCGGCGGGCGAGATCTCGGGAACGTCATCAATCGAGCCTTCATTGTCTTCCGTATCGGATTCTGGTGAGCCTTGCCGGGTGTTGCCGAAACGGTGATCCAAGCCAACGGTTCCCGCCACGACTTGCATCTTGTTCTGAGTCAAGGTACCAGTCTTGTCGGAACATATCGTCGTAGCATTTCCCATGACCTCACAAGCCTTGAGGTGACGAACCAAATTCGCGTCTCTGAGCATGCGAGTGGTGGCAAAAGCAAGGGCCAACGTGACAGCAAGAGGGAGTCCTTCAGGAACAGCCACAACAATGATTGTGACAACGACGATGAATATTTCCAAGAAGCTTTGTCCTTTTTGCGCAGGAGTGACCGAAGCAGGGAGCTTGGGAAGCTTCACGAGGAACTCAATGAAGAGAACGAGGAATAGCAGAAGGCCGGCAGCGCCACCCAATTTGGCAATGTAGGTGGCAATCACGTTGAGCTTTGCCTGCAGAGGCGTCATCTCCGGGTCTTCGTTGAGGGCCATGAGCGTTTTGCCGTACGACGAGAAAATACCCGTCGACGTGGCCATGTACGTGCCGACACCCTCCATGATGCGCGCGCCGGACTGGATGAAGGGATCCATTTTCTTCAGGCTCTCATGGTTTTCAATGGCGGCAAAGACTTCGTCCGAGGGTCGTTTCCGGATAATATCGGACTCGCCCGTGGTCTGTGATTCATCACACTTGAGGTTGAAGCCGTCTATCAGAACGCCATCCACCGGAACCAAGTCACCGGGCTCGAGGTGAACAACATCACCGACCAAAATGTCAAAGACGGAAAGCTCCATCGTCTTGCCGGACCGAACGACTTTGACATTTCGATCTTGCTTCTTCTTATTGAGCTTGGCAAACTGACGCTCTTTAGAGTAGTCATTCAAAGATCCGACAATGACGACAATTGCGATGGCAGCGATAATGGCGACTCCTTCAACCCATTCGACCTTGGGCTCGCCAGCAGCGTGCTCTGTGCCAAACGTTTGGTAGAGTCCAACAGCAAGACTGATGACAGCAGCGATAGACAACAGAATCAGCACCTTGTCATTGTATGTAATCCACATAAGTTGAAGTAGGCTCTTTCCCTTCTTCACCGGCAAACGATTGTCGCGGAAAACCCGATAGCGATCGGCAAAGGCGTCGCCCCCTGGAGCCTGGTGTGACTGCGTCTTGCTCATTGCGCCGCCGTCGGCAGGCTCGTTTTTTTGTTTCTCTGCTGTTGCCTCTTTAAATGAGACTTGTCCATCCAGTTGGGTCTCGTCTTGGCTCAAGCCTGTCTTGCGATTCGACCGCAGACCTTTTTCAAGGCCTCGCAAGCCTCCCAAAGCAAAGAAGGCGGGTAAGCTTTTGGGGTTGAACATCTTATTCAGCTGACCGGGCGTGAACGCGAAGGGGTTATTTTCCACCTGAAAGTCGTCTTCAGTTCCAGTATCGGGAGCCAAGGCCTTTTCGTCTTTCATGACCTTTTCGTTACCGCCGGCCTTAAAGTTGTCTGTGTAGCTTGAAGCAACTACTGTAGTTTCTCCATGGGACGTGACGGATCGTGCACCTTCGATAGAGTCGAGAGAGGGCTGTCTTTCTCGCGTTTTGTTGGGCACAGACAAGAAAGCCATGCCTGGATCATTCGACCGCGTTAAGATGGGAGTCGAGACGTTGTGCGGGCTCGTAGGCCTGCCTTCGCGGCTGTCGAAGGAAGCATCTGCGGGGAGTTCTGATCGCGGATGACTATTGAAGCCAAAGGGAGGCTGGTCAACAACAGTAGTCGGGCTAACAGCGTCATCGTTGGATCTATTGGGCGACGTAGTAGGCGATGTCGCGGCCTGCTGCGGTTGCTGTGACTCGCGAGACAGGTCGGCGCTGTTGCCAGAGTGATTGCTCGGACCTACGAGGGTAGTGTCGATGTTGATGGCAGGTCTGTTATGTAGGAATATAAGAAAAAACAATCAGCCATCAGAGCTAGCTCGTGCCATATTTGCAACTATGGTAGGATAGTTTGGAGGCACATACGCTCGCCTTCGGCCTCCAGCTTGACTAGATGGAGCATGTTCCATCTCGTCGCCATCGGGCATCCTCGCAAACACACAGCTGCCTCCCTTGAGGCAGCAGGCGGGTAGGAAAGTGGCGACAGCGAAAGGGGGCGATTATGTGCGGGCGATCGTGCGGTACGTGAGATGGCGGTGATGAGTTTCAGAGAAAGTTGCTGGCGTTCGAAATCATGGGTCGTAGTCTCATAGATGGCGAGCTTCGGCACGGCAGGCAGCGACGCGGATATGTTTATACGGTTTGCAGAATATCGTAGGGGCCGCAAAACCACGGGTCCTTGAGGAGCGAGAGGAACGGGTGGCGGAAGACAGGTTAGGCTATCGGCAGTGTTTACAGCAGGATGCACATGATATGTAATTGACAAGCAACAAGAAAGCAGGAAAGGAAGCCGGGTCGAAGGAGTGTACGCTCTACGGAGTAGCGAGGAGCAACGACTGGCAGAGTGAGTGACTCGTGGCACCACAGACTCACAGAGACCAATGTGAGGTTGACAGAGCTGCAAGACCTACCTATTGTACCGCATTAGGCGAAAGGTTGATGAGGCAGTGCAAAACAAAATAGGTAATGTAGGTACTCTGGACCCCGGCTGAGTGGGGCCGCGGTGGAACCAGCAACTTGCAAGGAATCTTGTTCTTGGTCCTCTTGGTCGGAGTCCAGATCGGATCACAGCCTTGCACGCATATCATGTGTAATTTACAGACTCATTGCTCTACATTCAGTGTTGTCTTCATTCCAACAATCTCGGTACACCTCTGTATTCACTCTATCATTGCTACGCTCCGTCACTCGACTACACACTTTGCACTTGAACTTACACCTTCTCTGGACTCACACTACTGAATAGTGGCTGGAGGAGACGCCACGCCTTGGCCCAGCCGATTGTGAGTCTAAGCCGCAATTCGAAGGGGTGGCTTGTTATGCTTTGGTTCCTCGTCGGCAGTCGAGCTGCCCAAGCGCTTGGCTCGCGAGTCACTCCCGGGAGGGCGCGTAGGACCTGGTGAGTCAAGATCTGCTTGATGGTTCGTTTGCCCTGCACTTCGTAGGTACATATGCAAGTGTTTTAAGACGTAAGTGGAACAGTGAACACCCTTGAGATCTTGCGGTCTGCAGGCACGATAATGAGACGGGCTACAGCCTACAATGAAACTTTGGCGGCCTCTTGCGTGGCGATATCAATGGTGAAGAGCTGCGCCACCGCGAGGTGCCCAATGCCACACCATTGCCATACATTGCCTGTTTCTCCGGCTCTTTGACAAATGCAAATCGTTTTGCGAACTTCATCCCGCAGTCCACACTGTCCACTCATATCATGATGACGCCACACATCTGCATCGGTGACCACCACTGGCCCTGTCTCGACTCTCGACTCGCCCTGTACTCTGGGCTCTGGCTCCGACGCGACTTGTTCATGCAGATGGGATGGACTGGACAAGAAACTGTCAAGTCTCAACCCATGACCGGCTTGCCAACCCCCGGCACACCTTAACAATCCTCTTCATCAGCTCCAATCACACAACGACGCCGCCCAAACCAGCCAGACCAGTGACCACCTAAGTTCCGCCAAGCCGCCTTGTCCTGGTGCAATCGCTGTTAGCTGGCTGGCAGCGGGCAGCTCACTCCTTCAACTCCTTCACTCCAATCACTCTAATCACTCTATGCATGACATTGCGTGGAGAGCCAGGTTCCTTCTCCATGCGCAATAGGGCCCCTTGGCCAATCCCACTACATACATATGTACCTATGTACATCAACATGTGTACATACCTGCTCCGTAGAAGCTAACGAAATTCATCGATGCGCCCTCCTTTCCCCAAGCCATCTCGCGTCTTGGCAATACAAGGGCTTCTGACTTTTCTATCGTTTCCCCAGCCTCGCAGTCTGCAGAGCGGATTTGGGGGCTGATTACTTATGTACATACTGTAATAGGTACCGAGGTCCCAGGGATGAAAAGGGAACGATTTATTAGCACGTTCCGTACGTAATTTGGACAAGGGGCAAGGTTCCACGGAGCCTCCGTCCAAGGAGGGTTTCGACGCGCCACGCGACCCGATCCAAACCACCCCCCCCCCTTGCACGCGGCTTCGGTAGGAGCAAACCCAAAAAATAAGAAACAATAATGTAAAATAAAATGACGAAAGAAATGATAAGAACACCAACGATGTTGAGACCTCATTACAATGTACATACATACTTTGTACAGAGTATAGAGTGTCGTCCAGATGGCAACGCCCATGTCTGCTAAGGTAAACACGTTTATCTGCTTCTCGTGGCGAAAAAGCCATCGGAACGACCGTATCTTCCCTAGACACGCGAGGAGGCTGTGCAAGTTCTAGGTTTTGGTGGCTGGCGCCCTCTTTGTGCTGTATGCGGCAGTCCGTGCACGTCGTGGATATAGTTTCTAGCGTCCGGCGCCTTTCATGCACGTGTCATGGCGAGTCTTGTAGGTATCATTGTATATGTACTTAGGAGGTATGATACGGAGTATCGGTGTAAAAGCGTCAGAGTAACTGTTCGTGTGCTGTGCTTTGATTTATGCTAGCGAGCTTGTATGTTTGCAATCGAAGTGTGTACGAAGTCTAAACAAGCAAAGCGTGCCACCTATGCTTTTGCAATGCTCGTGTTACTCACACTTGCTATACTCGTATGTTTTGCAATCGAAACATGTCGAGAACAAGAGAACTCAAGTTTTTCTTGTACACAGGAAAACCGTGTTAGTACGCCCATGCCATGATGGTATCGTGCTTGTGTTCCACCTGTGTTGTTATGTTTATATGTTCTACATGCAAAAATGCACAAGAACCATCATTCCTAGTATCTGTCTTTTTATATGAACAGATAGAAGGAGGGAACGCCCTTCCCCCACGAACAGACCAACTCCATTCCATCCCGCTCACCGCCTCCCCAGATCAACCTCCCTCACAAGAACCATATCCCCCTCCTCACCCTCCTTCCCAGCATCCCCAACACGCACATCAAAGAACTTCGCCACACCCTCCCTCATAACCCCCCTCCAGAACCCTTCCACCACATCGCTCAGCCCACCCCCCGTCTGCTTAAAGTCAGGAAACGCATTAACCTCCAACAACCACGTCTCCCCACTAGCATCCACCATAAAATCCAGCCCAAACACCTCCAACGCGTTCGGCAGCGTCTGGAAATGTACAGGCATAGCCCGCGCCGCAGCCTCAAACACCTCCCCCGTAACCCTACATATCTGGTCAAAGACGCGGCATAGCTGGTCCTGCGGGAGCGGGAGCCTCCAGAAGCGCTGCACTGAATCTTCATGCGGAGATTCCTGCAGACAAGTATTCGTGAGGAACGACTCCGGGTCGTGGGCGTTTTCCCACGGCGCGGCGTAGGGCTTCGCGGCGAAGAGAGCGAGCATATGCTTGTAGACGTGGACGGTGAGGCTGCCCGTGCAGAGCACATAAGTGCGGATATGGAACTTGCGCTTTTCGGCGAGGAGCAGAGGGGGATGGATGTAGGGCTGGGCGACAAAGTGGCGGAGGTGGGAGGTGGTGATGTAGTCGCCTCCAGAAGATTGGGGAGTGGTTTGCGGCTGATCATCTCGCTCGTGGTCGATCGCGTCGTCTTCTTCGTCGTCGCTGTCGGGTCGGTCGGCTTCCCAGCCGTCGAAAATGTCTTGTAGTTCCTCCATGGTGCTGAATAGGCGAATGCCTTGTCCGCGATCACTCATACCGGGCTTCAGGATCCACCACTGCCTTTGGGAGGCTTCCTCTTCACTTAGCGCGGCGTTGCGGTCGAGGCTTTCTCGGAGGTCGAATGCTTCGACGAGGGCATCGTCTAGAAACTCGGCGTAGTCGACTTCGAATGATTCGCTGCGCTTGACATGCGTCTTCAGGGGGGAGGCTGGGTTTTTGGCAACCCAGTGGTCGACGGTTGTGGAGAGGTAGTGTTTCCGTATGAGAGCTTTGCGAATTATGTAGCTATTGATGAGGCACGTTGCCGGGTGTGTCGCTGCATACTCAAAGTCGATGGACTCGTAGGGCGTAATCTGTAAGACTTTGGCGTCCGGGGAAGAGAGTAGCTTGGAGACGGAGAGGGGGGTTCCGGACGACGACAGGTCTGTAGTGAGGTTCACGAGATGCTGTGGAAACACGGCATTCAGCGCAGAGACTATGAGAGGTTGCACGTATGGATCATCGTAGGCCACAACGGCTTGGAAAATAGGGCTGCTGGGTGCTTGTTGTTCCGCTTGAGCGACTTGACCTTGGCTTGATGCTGATCCTGCTGAGGGCGACACGACCGGAGGACTATAATTATGGCACCACCGGTAAGAAGACGACTCTTTAAAATTCTATAGATTCCAGGAGGTAAAGACTCCGGAAGGTACAGGGAGGCAGCGTCAAGTGCGAGGTTGAAAACCTTAGCCTCCTGCGCATGCGCATCTGATTCTCCAATATATACACTGGAATTCACACTCTGCGAAGCACAGCCAGTAAAAAAGAAAGACCGCAATACCAACAACACAAGAAGACTTCTTAACAAATTAATTTTTGACTTACAGCGCGAATTCTTTGCCAGCACGGTCAGCGTGAGAAACCGCAAAATTGGCCTTGAGAGGAGTAATGCTGACAGCGAAGGCGAGTTAGCAAGCAGAAAACACGGCTTTGGCCATCCCGTATAGAAGAGCGAGAATAGAAACTCAGGGTGGTGAAAAGATGGAGCGAGAAAGGACAACAAGGTCCAGATGGGAGAATTGAGAAAGAGGAGTGTATGAAGTCTCGTACCAAGTATTTCCATCCCGCACAATACGTCCATCCATTTCAGGCCCCGACAGCTCAACGCTCTCGTACACATCAACCATCCTCGGCGCCCACTTGAAGAGCTTATGCCTGCCATCCTTACTCGGCTCTGCTGTACTGCCCGCCTCGCCCGCGCGAATCCGCTCCTCTTCCTCATCCACATCGGCCACACCGCCGTCTACTTCCTCAAAGCAGCTCCCTTCTTTCCAGTAGTTCTGCAGCATGTCAGACCACAGAGTCTTGTGGTCCTCCACGCCCTCCACGAGCGGGACATTGACGCTGTACAAGTCGGCGCTGCCATCCGTGGGCCACTGCTTATACAACGCCTCGAGAACACGAACGCTGTGACGACAAGCCGCCTCGATGATGACAGGATCGTGCTGTCTCGTAAAGAAGGCAAAGCTGAGGGCAATGGACTTTCTCCGACAGACAGCCGCTTCTAGCGCCGCACCCAGAGTTCCTGAGCTCAGCGCAAAGACAGACGTGGTGTTGCGTCCGTAGTTGGGGCCACTGACGACGAGGTCAATGGGCCCCTTGTGCTGGAAATAGTGGTATAGTCCGATCTGCACGCAAGACGCGGGCGTACCGTCAATCAAGACCCATTCGTCATCGACGAGCGCTGGTGTCGTCGTCGGGAGATGATGTGTCGAGCCTTCGGTGTCGGGGCCGTGAACGTTGGCCGAGGGCGTGAAGTAGAGCGGCTTGAGGGTTTGCCCAATCATGTGCGCTTTGCCAATCCATGATCGTTGGGTGTGAGGCACGCAGACGGAGACGACATGTCCGGCGTCGCGGAGGTGCTTCACGAGACAATGGATGTAGGGCGAGGAGTGAGGCGATGGTGGCCCATCGTCGTTGGTGACCAAGATGTGCATATTTCCAAACAGACAAAGCTTCTTCTTGCTGGCCCAACAAGCTCGATGATGCGGGAAAACTGGCTGGTGCTGTCGGATTCAAAAACTGCAGGGTGGCAAGGCGGGGGGCACTTGTCAACCAACTTGGCTAATAAGTTCCGCTAATCTGGACTCGCCGTAAACTCCAGTTTTCCCGTCTTCTTTACATTTTCGGCCGGCCGCGAAAATGTGACCGCATTTAGGTATTTCTTCGAGTCGGATTGCTCAGACCATACTCTTTCGAGCTGGTATGATCATCCTGCTATTGTCCGAAGTTGGGTCGTGACTCGTGCCTCGTTGTTTATCTACTCTTTTCTTGACAATCGTAGAGTCGTAGCTTAGACGACAAGAGGTCTGTCTACAGAATACTGGCCGATGGCATTTGCCAGACAAAGCTTAAGATCCACCCTGTTTGTTTGCAATATTCTGTATGTTATTGAAGGTTATGCACTGCAAACAAAAGAACTGTGCTTGACACATAAAGGAGCAATATGAATCACGCAGCAGGCATAACCAGAGATCATGTGTCTATGGGATCATGAGTGAGAAGAAGCTGAAGAAGTCGGAATCCGCACACGAACCAAGCTTCTGATTAAGACATAGAAGCAGGATATCGGGATATAGAGACAGTTTTCTGTATCATTGGAAGCTTGGTTCGACGATAAGCAAAGCCCTTCTACCAATTCCTTGTACGGTCTTGCGAGGTTGCTCAATGTAAGCGATGCGCCTAGAACCAATTCCAAATCACGGGGTATTTATCATGTGTGCCAAGTGCGAACGAGGTTCATAATCGCTGAAGCGAACCGAGGAAGAAAGGCGGGTTTGTACTCCGGAGCGTCACGCACCGCATCGAGACATGGTGGTACGAGGTCCGACATGTCCCAATATCGCGACCCTGACGAGTGTATTCCAGGGTGTCTATTTGAAGAAGATGATTGATATTGACAAAGAAAGAGTTTCCATGCATCTCGTGTGTGAAGCAATCAGAAATCTACTTGAGCACCTGGTTAAGTGCGCACCACCTAAACGCGAAACCCTCGTCGTCGACGTTCAAAACGGCCTTCTGAAACGTTGCTTGATTTGACTCAATTCAAGATATAAAAAAACCTGAGGCCTAATGCCAAACTGTAAATCAATACATCTAGTGTGATGATACCTTGTTTCATCCACCCATCAGCAATCTGGTGACATACTCGCTCTCATCCGCCTGTGAACGCCTCCCCTAAACGCGAGTAAAAAAAAACATCAGAAACGAAACAGAAAACCCGCAGTCTACCGCGGCTTGGTCTTGAGAAGAAAACAAGAGCAAAAAAAAACAAAATCCCCGTGTCCAAAGGTCCAGAACTGCGAATCCGACTCGTTAACTTCCATTTTCAATCATCCATACTGAAAAAGAGACAAGAATAGTAATTGCTAGAGGCTCTCCAAATCAAATACAACGAAGACATAAGATAGTGAAAAAGTGTAAAAAAAACCGAACAAAGCTTTCCCGCTCGCCAACTCAAGTGCATACGAGCCCATCAAGGCCGCGCTCGCTTTGTATCAGCGGAAGCAAGACTCCCTCCTGGCCTCTTTGTCACTGGTGACTGGGACTTGTGCTCCTTCGTGCGAGGCCAGGAATCAAACGGACTCTTGCGACCAGTAGCCTTCACCGGTGTGTCGGATAATTTATTCGTAGAGCGCGTTATGCGCCTCGTCTCAGGGGGCGATACGGGTGCGAATCTGGGTGCCTCGGGCGTCTCAGTCAATATTGACTGAGGCTTCCTTGGGGTATGTGGCGCGTCTTCAGCAGCATTCATGTCCTCGACATCAGTCAAGGCCTCCTCGTCTTCCTCCGATATCTTTGCGGTGGGGAACAGGCGCCGTGGTTGAAGGGAGGCGCGAGTCGACGGTCGAGAGACTCGAGAGCCCTCACCTTCACCTGCGGAGTCGACTTGGCCTTCATTCTGGTCTTGCTCGGCAAACTTGCGGAAGAATTTCTTGCCACGGCTGTGCGATGGATCGTTAGTATCAGATTAATAAAAAACAGAGGAAACAAATTCGCGTATGATCAAGAGATTGCGGATGCTTACAAGACATATACCATGCCATCATCACGACGGAAAGCCTCTTCGATCGATTGTGGGCCTTCCCCAGGGATGTGAACCAGTCCCCTCTTGCTCTGTCTTTGATTTGATTCACTGGCCGGATTTCCGTAGAAAGGATTTTCTTCGCTTGCATCAAGTGCCGGAATGCGATCTTGTACGTCCGTGAAGATGGAAATAGGCTCTACCTCCTCCTCCTCCGCGGTGAAGCTCTCCAATGTAACTCCAGAATACTTCTTGGATCGCTTCTTCTGAGGCGATGGCATGGGCTGTTGCTCGGACGAAAAGAGATTGCGCGCAAACGACTGGATAGACGTTGCAGTCTTCTCATTAGGCGGCTTTCGGGGCGTTTTGGACGGCGTTGGCAACATGCCGGCGGCATGAGAGATCGAAGCACTGGCAGACGCGTGCAGGTCTTTATCAGCACTCAATCCCAACGCGTTTGCCGCGTTGGCGGTGCCTTCAACAGTCAAGGATCCCGAAGCTTGACGTCGGCGGTCTTGAGCAGGCTGTGGTCTTTTCTGAGGAGAAGCCACTGGCGAAGTCACGGACTGGTTGCTGGTGGGACCGATGGCCTTTTTTGCGGTGCGCGGAGAAGTCATTTGCTGACGGGTCGAGGCGCCAGGTGACGGAGTTCTGTCGGCAGCAGCACGCTGTGATGATATTCTAGCTGATTTGCGTGGTGAAAAAGGTTCCCAGTTGTCGTGATACCCGAGGCGAGGTGCCGGCGGCGTTCGAAGGCTGTCGGTAGGTGGCGGCGTTTTGGCACCGGCAGATTCACTGGTGGAAGCCATAGTTGCGCGGATTGGTGGGCGCGTCTGATCGTTCAGAACTACAGCAGGCCTTTTCGCGCCAGTATATACCAAGTCTTGATCTCCCTGGCGCACCTGTTTGCAAGAATGCGGCGATTGTCGAGACCGCCGAAGCTAGCAGTCGGGCACAGCAATCGGTCCGAGATTGGGAGAAATCGCACGAGCGCGAGCGGTGACGGATCGTGGCAAAGAGTTGAAGATTGATACTGGACAAAGATGCAGATGCGATAGCAAAGTCGATTTAGGGCGAGTAAGGCGATGTAAAGGTGCAAGGACGATGTGCGCGATGCTGTTCTCGGAGCGTATCATGTATGTAAGGAAGCAATATCAGGAGCTTGGGAGGAGAAGGGGTGTGCGGACTTCATGACCTTTGATGGGCGCAGTCTCTGCATTGGAGGGTAAGGAGGGGGCTGGGCGCTGCGACATGAACAGCTGCGCAGTGCGTAGGTAGGCGGCTGCGGGTACCAGCCCCCTGCTTTCCACGGCCCCACGGGACTTATTCACACTGTGGCCGCCCGCTCCTTTGTTTCCTCGTGCACTGTGCAGTGCCCTATTCAATTGAGCCGCTCTCTGTCGCGTCGCATGCTTTTATGCAAAACACGCCAACGCGTCTGTTTCGCGCTTTGAACAGCCAATCAGAGGTCAAAGAACAAGCTCAAAGCCCACTTGTCAGTTTGGCCGACCGGAGAATCCGCTCCTCAGACGACCCCCAAATTCCAACCCGAGGACGGCAAGTTGCAACCCATGCAAGCGCTGCATGCAAGCCGTTGCCGCAATCGTGGGGATCAACTACATATGTACCTATTTTGATGCCTTGATGAACAGAGCCATCCCCGCGCCATTGCGACCCCTCCATTGACGTCTTTCCCCGTTTCTCAAGCTACCTAACTGGTGCCATTTGATACGGCCATCCGACACTGAGATTATTCTGACGAGCCTCCACATTTACTCGTCTCTTCAACATGGCAGACGATACCGAATATACCGAATCCGATATCTGGGCGTCGCCATCTCATGATGCTCCGTTTGCCCGCCCGAAGACACCAAAGAGCCCAAAGACTCCCAAAAACCCAACAGACGACACCGCTCAGCCAGAACCGGAAAACAGAGACGATGCTTTGCGAAGGGAGCTGGAAGGCGTGAGGTCTGTGAATGAATCCATCGAAGGTCTGCTCGACACACTCAATCGGACTGGAGGGAATATTCAGGTACCATGGTCAAGCGCTTTTCACTGCCTTCTTTTTCATAAGAAAATGCTTCGTACTGATCGGATCGTGACCCCCAGGTTGTCGCCCAAACTGTCGCCAATGCATCCAGTCTATTGAACACGTGGACGAGAATCCTTTCGCAAACCGAGCATAACCAACGACTTATTCTAAATCCCGGCTGGAAAGGCCTCTCGGAGGATTTGGCAGAACAGGAAGCCGAGGCACTAGAAAAGCAGCGAGCTGCTGAGCGCAAAGCTGCCGAGGAGGCGCGGAGGCGGGAAGAGCTACGCAGGCGGCGTGAGGAGGAGGATACAGCCAGAAGACTTGCTCCTCCATCAACTAGGGGCCTGCGTGGCACGAGAGGAATGAGATCGACTCGGGGACGAGTTGCCACAAGGAGCACTACCGCGGGTAGCCGTCTACCCGATGTTCGAACAACGAGCTCTTCGAGGAGTCGTGGCACTTCGGGCATAGGAAGGGGCTTCGGCACAACACGCACGCGAAGTCGTTCGCGTGCTACACGCTGACGTGTCTATGCTATCGCAGTCCTGACTCCTTTCACAGTTCGCATAGTTTTGGCGTCGTTCGCGTGCTATACGATGGCATGTTTCAATGTTGTCACAGTCCTTTCATTCATGGTTCGCATGGTTTTGGCATTTTAAAAGATACCCGATATGAATATGAAGAGTGGAAATGATGGTTTATTTCGCCTTGAAGAAGTGACTCAGCTTCATCATTCCGCTCGTGTTTACCTTCTTCAAGTCCCTCACGCCTCGACTCTGATTGGCCTTGCGTTTCTTTTCCTCCTCGAGTTTCCGCTTCTTTTCCTGTCGAAGCTCGTCTTGTTCCTCATCGCGCGGTCTCTTACTTGAATAATTTGCTACCGAGCTTGCGGCAACTGCTTCGGCTCGTCGTTCAGCCAAACTGGCCATGTACTTTTCCAGCGGTGCAAAGTCGACTGAGCTTTCTTCTACCTGTGTCAGCTGTGTCCGCAGCAGCTCCGCCGCAGCTGATGGGATATATCGAGAGCATAGGAAATCAAAAGCCACCCGAAGTCTCTGCAGCGCAATCACGTCTGGGCTTGCCTGAAGTGCAGCCGACGCAATATCGACGCCATCCGCTTCATCGACAAAGGAGGTCGCGGCTGTAGATGCATGCGACTCGAGCGAGGAATCCGATTCAGTGACGGGCGTGGTTAGCGAAGTGCTTGACTCTTTACCAGGAGTAGAATGCCCAGAATCAGCGGCGTCTTCGGCTTTGGACTGGGGCTGAGAGGGCATTGCGACGTTTCTTGACAACAAGACCGGTGCCTCCAAAGCCTTTGTGACAAATTTCTCTTCCATTGAGGGCGGTAGGCCACCCTCGCCCATCTGTTTCGCCTTCTCTATGATTGTGGTGAGGAGCTTCTTTTCGCTGAGTCGAAACATCTTCTCATCTCCCGCGTCCACAGTGTCGCAGATGACCTCCATTCTCGACTCGATCAAAGTCCTGATCGCATCACAGCGCAACATGTCTGAAAAGTGTGAATCTTGTTGTGGAAGCTTGTCAAAATGGTCGTCACTACACAGGAACAGTCGTTTCTTCTCATCTGATTTCTTGTCGATCTTAACGTCGACCAACGCGGGCAAAACCAAGAACAGAGGGTCGATCCTGGTTGCGACGTACATGGCGCCATTTGAGATCACCTCTGTCCGCGGAGGTCCCTTTTCGCCGTCCAGCACGTTCTCGTCCGAACCAGGTCTGGGTTCAATAAGCCAGCTTTTAGGCGCATGTTTGGGGGCGGAGAATTTTGTGAATTCGTATATTCCGGATTTAGGGCAGAATAGATAGCGGGACGGGCGGCCACTGCGAGGATGCGGCAGGGTGACGACGCGCGCTTCTGATGTTGCGGCCTTTGGCAATATGAAGACATGCTGTGGAGGGCCCTGTCGGGATTCGAGGGTGTATTGTGAGATCGGTTCAGGAGGCGGTGCGCCTGCGGGTTGTTTTTTCGGAGCAGTAGACTTGGTCGATCTTGTTCGAGCCATGATGCCTGGTGTTCGCTGGCTGTGTCTCGCGGGTGGTGGATTGTGACTGCGAGATCTCTATGTCCCAAGGGATCCGAGACCACGAAGATGGTTTCGTTGAGTGCTTGACCTCACGGTGGCTATTCATTGGGCCTTGCCCTGATTTTAAAGGAGAAAGTAGATATCTGGGCTAGAAAAGCAGGCTAAACATGGGAATCAACAGGTTGAGGACCAAGCACTCAACGCGGACACCAATATGCAGGGGTCGTACGAAACGCGTGGAGACGCGGCGGCTGCGCGTCTGGTCGGCGGTCGCATCGGCTCCTCACTGGTCCTCAGCCACTTAACGCGGCCTAAACTCAATGCACATGGGCTCGTGAACTCTGTGGTCCTGCAACGTGCATTCTTGGGCGCTTTCCATTCAGCCGTGCGCTAACCAACCAGACAGCTTTTCATTGCATATTTTTTAGCCGGCCCAGGCTCGGTGAAGATACCTTGTGCTGGTTTGCGACGACTTTCGCCTCTTCTGCCGCTTCTGCCACATCCATCCTGCATTCATATTGCTCCCTTGTTGGGGCCCATCCGTCCCAGAGCAGCAGCCGTCAGCTGCGTGGCTTGGGCCGCTCTCGCGCCATTGCCAATCCATGGGCATGTGCCGTTGATGACTTGGGAATCTTGCTGGTCACTCGTTCGATACGCGAACTTCTTGTTCTTCGACGGCTACGAGGTAGCTCGTCGGATGCGGTCTTATGGCTCCAGGTACGTTATCTTGTTTCGCGACGACGGGCGCGTTGGGCAGACGGCTAACGTGCAGGCGCATTGCAGATGCCGAGCAGCAATGGCCACCCCGGTCTCCTCATGAGGCGCTTCTAGGCACACCCGGTGGGCGTCAACGATACCGCGAAATGATGAACCGGACGTCGCCATCGCCGTCACCCATGCGGAGCTCTCGAGCTTTGGCAGCAGTTACGTCCTCATCTAACGCTGCTTTGATTCATCTGCCACACGACGACGAGGACGAGGACGAAGAGGAAGGGGAGGACGACGAAGAAACTTTACAATTGAAGCTGCAAGAAATCCAAGCCAGGCTGAGGTTGAAGAAGCTTCAGAATGCCAAAGCAAGAGGTCAGGCAACTGCGCAAAGAAGCTCAGAGACAGAATCGAAGTCGTCGGAACCCGCTCCCTGGCCCAGCCCCAGTCGGCGTACAACTCGAGCGCGAACTCCCGGTGCAGATGAAAACGCGCGGCCAGAAACTCAGAATACAATTACTGTTCCAGCATCACCAGTTCGGAAACTTCAATTCTTACAGCAACAAACATCCCCTAGCAGGGTATACTTGGGAATCGACAAAGGATTGAAGGCGAAAGACATCTCTTTGAAGCGAGTCCCAAGCTACAGAGGGAACCATTCTACGACTACAGGACATGCCGGAGCATATCTAAGTCGCTCACGATCGGTCCATTCTGCGGTGTCAACATCATCAGAGGCACCCCGCCCACCCACGTTCAATGAGAGACTAGCATTGGCACGGATGCAGGAAGCGGAGCGAACAGAAAAGAAGGAGAAAATACAGCGAGTTCGTACAAGCGCATTCGGAATCGATCAGGATGAGATGGAGAGATACAAAAAAGCGGCAGTTGAGATCCCAGATGAGCCATTACCAGCAAGGGCATATACGCGTGACGAGATCTTATCAAAAAGCGTGGTGCCAGCGTCAAAGCTAACTCGTAGCAAGAGTACGCCCAACCTGGCCCAACGACAGCATATTCACAAGCCGGCGTTGTCGGCCTCGACTTCAGACAGCAAGCGCGCTGGGGACGATTCCTGCGCAACAGAAAACGTTGAAGAGGCCTCATTTGAGGCATACTCTTGCCTACACCTGTCCAAGAGGATTCTTCCGCACACCGTTGTGGCGCGGCTTGTGTCCAGCAAGCAAATTCTCAATGTGAAGGATGTACTACGCGAAGTCAAGGCACCGGATTTTGCCCTGCCTGATGTGGAGAAGGATGTGGTGATATTCGCCATTGTGGCGCGCAAGTCGGAACCCCGCGCGCACAAACCGTCGACAGGGAGCAAGCAAGAAGACCGCGGGAAATACATGGTCATGACGTTGACCGATCTGGAGTTCGAGCTGGACCTCTTTCTCTTCAATACAGGGTTCACGCGGTTCTGGAAGCTCACCGAGGGAACGGTCGTGGCCATACTGAACCCGAATATCATGCCGCCACCGCCAGGGCGCCAAGACACGGGACGGTTCAGTCTCGTCATCAATTCGGACGAGGACACCATATTGGAGATTGGCTCGGCGCGAGACTTGGCTTTTTGTCAGTCCGTGAAGAAGGATGGGGACCTGTGCGGGGCATGGGTCAACAAGAAAAAGACGCATTTCTGCGAATTTCACTCCAACGAGGCTGTTCGAAAACAACGAGCCACTCGTCAAGAAGTCAACTCGAACGGATTCGGTGGCTGGGACGGACGAGGCAAATACGGAGGTGGCAGCAGCAGTGGTGGCGGTGGCATCAGCAAGGATTTCAAAAAGAAGAACAACAACTACGACTGGGAGACGCGCTCACAGTGGTTCGCAACCCGATCGCACAGTGCAGCAGACTTGCTCGACGGCAAGGATCGCACGGCTCTTGACAAGAAAGAACGCGCAGAGTTTGTAAAACGGAGTCTAGAGGCCAAGGAAAAGGAACACGAGATGATGAAGAAGCTTGGCCAGATTGGCAACGCCGCAGGACGGGAGTATATGCAACGAGCAGGTCTCCGAGTCACCAGTGGCCGCGGCCTACCATCTGGTTCATCCGGCCAACAAGCCGGCGGGGGATCGTCCACAGGCAGCCAAGCTGCTGTGTCTACCGGAAACGATGTCATGTCTTTAGGGTTGGGAAGCAAAGACCGAACCGTCCACCTCAGTCCGATCAAAAGAAAACGGCCGGAAAGCTCCCGGGGCAATTCCACAGTCTTGAGCGGCATCAAGTCGTCCACGACGCTAGCCTCTACCTCTGCCTCTGCCTCTGCCTCCGCGTCGCCTTTCGGATGGGGGTCGAACCTCCGAGACAAGCTCTCCAAGATGAAAGAGGGTGAGAAGCTGCACCAGGGAGAACCGCCTCCGGTGCGCAAAAAGACGCGTTTTGTGACGGACAAGGGAATCCGCGAAGCAGGTCGTGAGAGCCTGGGGATGGATTTTTCGGCGAGACAAATTTCTCTCGGTGATGACGATGACGACGAATTGGTTATCATATAGCATGCATTTTCTTTGCTTCTTGTCTTCTTTTTCTTCTTCTTCTTCTTCTTCGGACGAGGAGTAATGTATTTCTGGGGAGTTTTTTTTTGTGTGGAATTCGGAGATAACGGCAAACGATAGCTGGCGCAAAAGGGAAAAAGGGGGCTTCATTATAAACTACCTGTCTCGGACAGGTCTCGAAGAAAGCGGATAAGGAAAATCCAAGAGACAAAACAGGCAAGCCAGATAGAGCTTGTCAGCATCATTCTTTACGTCACTGGAATAGCATCACAGGAATTCAAGATACGGCTTATGATGAGACACATACACAGAATATACGTATATACGGAGCTACGAATAGAAGAGAAAAAAAAGCTAGTTATAGGCCAAGTTCAAAAAGGGGGCCAAACTGGCATGCTGAATCCTGCACTACGGGTTGATGGATCGGGGATCGGATCGCAGGATGCATGCATGATGCTGCTTACTCGCGCGCAGCCGTGGCCCCACTAATTGACGACATCTCTGTCCCGACTCCCTAGGTACGATACGGGCATGTTGCCCAGAACATGCCCTTTTGTTGATCGGCCGTCGTACATAACACGATACATATGGCATACATGGCATGAGGGATCACCAGGTGTTGTGCGTCAATGCCTTGCCCTAGCCGTGGGCCGTGGCCCCGAGAGGGTGGTAGCCTGGTAGGGTTGTTTGTTTGGTGGTGGTGTTTATGTACTGTATCTACACACTGTACATAGCCAAAATTCGGGACCTTGAAACAGCCAGGTGCCGAATTCGCCGGCGGCCCGCCAGGCAGGTCCCGGTCCCGATGTGCCATCATCGTACCTACGTACCTACGGAGTATGTGCCTGTTCAATCGAAGACTGATTCGAAGCCATGCTCGGTACATATACCTCCTATGTACAGAGTACCTGGTACATAGTAGGTACGGAGTAGGTAGGTAGGCTGTGCAGAAAAAGAAATGAATGAATTGCTCGGGGCAGAGAAGGAGAAAATTCAGAATTTCTAAACAAAATCCGCTAGTCTTGCTGGGTCGATCTGCTGTCAACGACCGCCAAGGTCAGAAGGCTTTTAATATTTGGCATTGCTCTACAGAGTACATACCAAGACCTTCCGCACTAATAAAGGCTGTAGCCTGCAGATCATAGATGCCAGCCTGATCACGAAACAGTGAACACACACGGACTCCAACTACAACGTGGACATGTTTATCGCACGCCAGGGAACAATAAACCAGAAATAGATTCCTCGCATAATCTGTCTGCCCATCTTGCAAACTATCCGTGGACTTGCCGTCTCGGCATCGTCTCTTGTCGGCCCAAAAGGTCTCACAAGAAAAAGATGTGCTTGCAGATCATGCCTTCAGCTTTCTGCAACTATAGACGGGACGGCTTAACTATACTACCGACACCTGAGGGCCAAGCTTTTTTTTTCTTTTTACTTTTCGTTTCTTTGTTCGACGTCTTCGTCTTCGTCTTCTTCTGTCGTGTTCGCGATGCGTAGCGACGACCCATATTGGCAGCTGGCCCAATCTTCGTGATGCCTGATAGGTACTTCGTTTGACTGGTGGTTCTTTTTATCCGTCAAAGTTCCATGTTTCATGTACAGAGTCCACGAAGGAAGCTTCCCGTATTTTCTCGGAACCGAAGATATGTATGTAAAAATTTACTTCACATCATGTCTGACGTTGGAGTGGGTAGCATGATACAGCCAGCCCCCCATGGCGTGGTAATATTGGGTGCATATCGCATCATGAGCCGACGCAATGGCATAAAACGAACGACGGAAGTACATAAAGGAAAATACACGGTCAAAAGCAAAACGGTCATAAGAGAAGTACATACATAGATAGAGAAAGTAAGGGTTTGCCGGCCGGCGGCAGGACAGATGTCTCAACGTCGGAAAATGGACGATGCCGAAATAAATGCTGACGAGGTCTGGGGGTTTTTTTTATCCCTGTTGAGGTCGCTTCGAGAGACCCTGTCAAGCAAGCATTTGGGCCAAGCGATGCCGGTGGGTGTCTTTTAAAAGCATAGCTTTGAACGCTGGGCTCAGCCAAGCGATGATCGACTTGCCTTGATTGAGTTTGATCGCGTGGACTGCGCTGGTCCCTGGAGTTCTGAACTGCGTTGATTGAGTCACTGCGGTGGACGATGGCTGACGGATGTTGTTGTTGTCGTGGTGGCCACGCTGGTGTTGACCAACAACCCACAGAGTCCACGACTCCACACTCACAGAGTCACAGTCTCAACTTTCAAGACTCACAGACACAAGTTACAAGTTACAACAACACCACCCGCTTTTTCTGGAACCGTGAACAACAGTTCGGGTGCCTGACAGCTTGGCCGCCTAACCGCTGCTTGTCTTCAGTCCTGTCTCGCACCATGCGTCGTTTCTCTTGGATGGAACTTTCAACTGACGCTTTACTCTCCTCGTGAGTCGTGGGGCGGCCCATGCACTGGCCATTTCCTACTTTTCCTTCAGCTTGGCGGTGCGACCGTACGAGTGACGAGTCACGGACTCACGACTCCTCCACTCAACGATCGTTCAAGGTTGGCCAAGGGGTCATAGCCTCATAGGGCATCATGTCTCACGAGTCACTTCCCCCCTACAAGGTACTGTAGTACATACATACCTACATACCCCTAATCTCCATTGACAACGGACCTTCGCCTCGTGCTCTGGACTCTGGAGTCTGCGTCGCTACAGTGTGTCAGGGACTCGAGTCCAGCCGCCTCGGCATCCCTCGCTGTCTCGCCCTATCTAGTGTGCAAAATAACACAACACCACACCAAGAGCGTCTACATAACCGGGTCGCAAAGCCGGCATGGCCCGCCTCTGACTGTTACAACTTACTGACATGCGAAGTCAGTGCACACGCCGTTACACGCCGTCTGGGGCATACGAAGCGGTCGCTGTGCCGTCATACCGACTGCATATACATATGCACATGGTGACCCCCCCTGCGATACCGAACCGTACGTGCATCCGGAACGCAAGCCAAGAAATCCAGCGGCGCGCCTACATGTAAGACGCGGCTGCGTGGAGTTCGAATGGTTACCTTTCCGCATGGGCGTCGGGCATGATGAATACGTATCTTCTTCCCAGGATCGCTGCAACAGCTCTCTTGAGATTAGCCCATGTCTCAGCAACGGCATCCCAAAAATATCGTCCCTTTTCTTTTGCTGCTTCTTCTGGAAAAGCACTAGCCGACTCAGAGACAGACGTATAAGTTGGTCTCGGTTCCCACATGATGATGTGGTTGTTTTGAACCATTACACGCAAAACGCACGTCTCGTAGACTCGTTCGTACTTTGGATAACACACAGACTTGTCGTCCACGGCACGCCTCGAGATGATCCTGAACACAGTTGCCGGCCTTTTGGCCATTGGCCTTGCGCCTATGGCAGTCACTGCTGCGCATTTTCCTGTCACTGGTGTTCCGGTAGCTGCTGGGGCCGACGTTCCTGCGAGGTTAAACGTTAATGACCTTTACTCCAAAGGCGGTCCTCAATGGTACGTAATATGAAACACGGCGCAAATGGCACGCCATACTGGAGCAAACCGAGACTAATTCCAGGGCTCAGGGACGTTTATATCAGAGCACTCAGGTCTCTCCAAGACAAGGATGAGTCGGACCCATTATCGTATTTCCAAGTTTCGGGTTTGTGCTCGTCTTGTGCCACGCACGGATTTTACTTGAGAGTCAAGACTGACTTACGAAACACAGGTATCCACGGCTTGCCATACATTGAGTGGGAAAACGGAGGGCCGCTGCGTGCCGATGGCTGGAGGGGATACTGCCCCCATGGAGTAAGCAACAGAAACCCCAGGACCCCCGTGGATAGGCAAATGCTCATGCGACTGACTTGCCCAGGAAAGCTTGTTTCTGCCATGGCACCGACCCTACGTTCTCCTCTTCGAGCAAGTGCTCGTTGCCGAAGCACAGAAAATTGCGGCGACCTATCCTGAGAGTGTTCGCAGCCAGTACGTGGATGCCGCCAACACACTGCGCGCTCCTTTCTGGGACTGGTCTCGTGACTCTAATGTTCCGCCTTGTTCTGTCCCTGCAACGTTGACTGTCAACATTCCCGACGGCGAGAATCTCACGACCACGAGAATCAAGAACCCGTTGCAGACGTATACCTATCCCCGGAAGGCGAGGTCTGGGCTATTTGGCCCCTTTACCAGGAGCCCGACCACCTCGAGATGTCCTGCTCCGAACTCATACCCTTATACGGCAAACCGGCGACTGGGTCAGCTTGGCTTGAAGCAAGAGACAGTGAGTTACCATACCAAATCTTTTCCTCGTGTGACGTTGACTGGACAACTGTGCTGATGGGCCAATGTAGTATGACGCTTTCACGTACTCTCGGACTTTCAACCAGTTTGCCAACAGTCGTGAAGATGGCATTGGCCTGGAGCAAATCCACAATTCCATTCATTTCTATGCTGGATGCGGTGGCCAATTCCTTGACTCCAACGTTGCAGCGTTCGACGGTCTATTGTAAGCTGCCTGCCAATACACGGATTTCACGTCTGTGTATGTATCTTGTTCTGTCATGATACATTTGCTTACCAAGTCCAATGATAGCATGCTCCACCACAGCCATGTCGACCGCCTTTGGGCCTACTACAACTTCATTAACCCTAGTGAGGCAGTTTTTGGCTACAGCTACTATGGCCAATCCCGCTACTCTTCACCGCAAAATACTGTCATCACACCCAACTCTCCTCTCCAGCCTTTCTACGACGACAAAGACACATACTGGACCTCAGCAAAGGTTGCGAGTATCAAGGGCATGGGATACACCTACGAAGGTCTCGAGTACTGGAAGAAGTCGCCGGAGGAGCTCAGGTCCGACTCCATGAAGATTATCAACTCGCTATACGCACCTGTCGACGACGACGATTTTTTCAAACGATCTACGGGCCAGGCCAAGACTCGCTACTTTGCACGTGTCGAACTCGAACGCGAACACATCGAGCGCCCATCTACCGTCGACATCTTTGTCGATGGAAAGCCCGCCGGAAAAGTGGTAGTCATGCAGCTTCCGGAAGCTGGCACTCTGCAGGGTCGCGTGGCTGTCGATGCGGAAGTCCACAGTGCTTTCGCCGCAAACCCTGCCACCAATGGCACCGTCAGCTCCATCGAGCACCTCGTCGAAGTAGAGATTCGGAGGCCAGACGGCTCCGTCATCCCCGTGAACACGGTGCCCAGCTTGAAGCTGACCTTGGAAGAAGTCGCCGTCATGCCGGCCAGATCAAACAGCGAGTTCCCTAAGCCGGGCAGCAAGAACAAGGTTGCTGCTAGCCTTAGGGACCGGTATGGTAAGGCCAGCAGCTAGGTCATGTTTTGAGCGGATTGAACTTGAATTCTTCTTTTCGTTATTGCTTCTTGTTCTTTCGTTTGATGAAGTTTACGTTTCAAGGCTGCATGCCCGTCATTTTGATACACACCGAGCGTTTGGGAGCATGCTCCTTCGTCTTTATTCCCCTGAACGTAATAACGGGCGAGGCCAAAATTTCGCAGCAATGTGCAGGCATCAGGATTTGGATCGTTTCGCCCACTAGCCTATCAACAGGCACGTTGAGTGGGCAAAATTTCGTGTAAACACGGGCCTTTGAATAGGTAGAGTTCTCGGTCCTTTACTTTTATCTTGATCTTTGAACTGTCATCTACCTCTTACTATTTATGGAATTTGCAATCATGTTGTCACATTTGCAAGGGGGGCTGTACAGAGTGTCATATACGAAATTATGTATTATTACTCATAGAAAAGGAAAAATAAGAGGAACGTTAGATATGCTACGTATTGCCCGTGAAGAGTGACTTGTCGTGCAATTGTCAGGCGGTGAGGAAACCTGAGTTTTACGTGTTTGTGCGATGTTAGGAGGATGAAATGCTGAAACAGTGTCACTCTGGCTCTGGTGAAGAACGTAGAAATTCGATCAAGTGATTAAAAGTTGACGCATTTTGAAGCGTAAAAAGCGAACAAACCTGTTCTCTAAAAGGAATAAAAGGAAAGCCACATTGACGGGCATCATGCCGTCGACCGGAAGTCCTGTAACTGTGGTCACGTGCGCTGCTAGGCGTCCAGAGCAGAAGGCTCATCCATGGCGATAACAGCAGCGCAGCGCACGTATCATCCCACCCAGAACTGCCATCTTCATCGTTTTAGACCTCCACGCACCTCTCGCATTTCGCCTTCACTCAAATTACAGTCGCCTCCAATCAGTGCTGGGGTCAAACAACGCAAAAATGTCTGGGATAGCCGCCATCGAGGAGGAGAGGCAGCAGTATCAGGAACAAGTACGAGCCCACACCATCATGTCACACATCTGGCGCTATGCCTGACAGATTTGCAGCTCGATATTATAGTACAGCAACTGCGCGATGACCCAGACAATGCCGAACTACTGGCTCTGCAGGAAGAGTTGAATACCCTAATTGATATGCTCAACGAGAACATCGCAGAACTCCGGCCAAACCACGCACCCAAGCCAGCTGCAAAAGAGCCAACGCCGCCACCGCAAGAGGAGAAGTGGTCTCGAGACAACCATCCTGCGTTCAAAAAGGAAAAGCCCCCTGCGCCTGTAGAGGAAAAGGAAGAGCCCGCACCTATATACCACGTCAACGATACGGTCATGGCCAAGTGGCTGTCTGGTGACAAAAACTTCTATCAAGCCAGAATCACCTCCATCACCGGGTCGTCGGCGAACCCGATATACACTGTCAAATTCAAAAGCTACGACACCACAGAGACCCTCCGATCGAAAGACCTCAAGCCCAACTCTCAAAAGAGAAAGGCTGACGACGAGCCTCAGACTACCCCCTCGGCTGCCGCCCTCGGGGTGGTATCATCCGCAGGCGCTACCATATATCCTGACGCGAAGAAGGATTCCCAGGAAGGAGACGAGCCCGTCAAAGCACATAAACCCAAGAAGATCAAGGCGAAGAAGGAACTCGAGGCTGGCAAGGCCAAATGGCAAGCCTTCAATTCCAAGTCCAAGATGAGCAAGACGGGCAGCAAGAAAGAGAGCATGTTTCGCACTCCTGAGGGTGTTCGGGGCAGAGGTGCGTTGCTGCTGTTATACCTCGTCAACTGTGAAAAAGCTGAAGAGAGCTGTGACTAACGCGGTACATTATTGTAGTGGGCTTCACGGGGTCTGGACAAGCTATGCGGAAAGATCCTACTCGCAGTCGTCATGTCTACCAAGTAAATGAAGATCTAGACTAACGAACAAGTTTCTCCTTTCTATCTCTAGTTCTCTATTGTCGAGCGATGGTATAAGCCCAATGGTGGCGTATTGGGGGAATGGCTCGGATCCCATGTGGGGGGTTCTTGAAAATAATTTTACACACTCGGTAACATGCTTCCTGGTTTTAAAAGGGCACACACTAACCTTCTCTTTTATACGGTGTATGGACTTTCCATAGCTTTCTGCCGATCAGTTCGAGTTGTGTAGGCTGAATCTTGCGGTCTCGGGGTTTGAATATCCTTGTTTATTTTTTTGAGAAGGAGCAGGAGGACTCTTATTACGAAGTCACGAATTATTTTAAAAGTTGTGCCAAGCCTTCTTTTGGACATGGTATATGCTGTACTCTGCTTCGACGGATGGCTTTTCCAAATTGCTAATGTGTGTAGTGGGTTGCGAATGCTGTTACTGTTCAAGCAGCATTTGAGTGTACAGGAACGTGAAGTCTCCAACTCGGGCGTGTCATCGTACATATCCAATTTAGAGCCCAACCTTTGATGAGATTGTCTGAGCGATTTGTAGAAACGCAGACGCTCGTGTACTGGACGGTTCAGATACCACCGTAGGCTTCCCCCGCTCGCCATCGTCCCCAATACTTGGGTGCAGTGGGATATCCCCGAGAAAATCCATGCCATGTTCCGTGCACAGCTTCTCCACCCTTTCATTGGAACCAAAGACGTTTGTTTCGCCGTGACAGTGCGGACACGTAAAAAGAGACATATTCTGTACCAAGCCCAGTATGTTCACGTCCACGGTTTTGAACATGTTGATTCCCTTTATGGCGTCTTTAGTCGCCAATGTGTGGGGGGTTGTGACGATGACGGATCCTATGATGCAGCTCTGTGTGAGCCGCGCGACCCCTTTCTGTGTAGGGAAGGGAGAGGGCTTGAGAAGAGGGCGCTATTGCGTTAATGCCAGGAAGGCAGATGAAAAGGGACTCACCATCTAGAATGACTTGCTGCGTGATGGTTAGCTGCGTATCGCCCGTACCGGGCGGCAGGTCCAGCACCAGGATATCCAGAGCGCCCCAATCAACCTCATGAAGGAGCTGTTGGATGGCCTTCATGACCATTGGTCCTCGCCAGACGACTGGGGCGTTTTCTCCCACGAGATAGCCCATGGACATGGTTTTGACGCCATAGTTTGTGAGGGGAACAAGCTGGTTATCTAGAATGTCATCTCTTCAGCCAACGGAAGGTCAAAAGGTTTTCCAGGTGTTACGCTACTCACGCTGTGACAGCCTCGGCTCTCCAGATAGGTTGAACAGGGTTGGAATCGAGGGCCCAAAGATGTCCGTGTCTAGAATGCCGGCTCTGGAGCCGAGTCTTGCGAATGCGAGTGAGAGATTGGCTGGGAGAACGGCTTAGTTTGGCTTTCGTGCTATACGTACGGACGCATCACGTCCCTTATCAAATCCCCCGAGAGAAAATATTGGCAAAGAGAAATAGATGGATGGATTGGTTGATAGACATGTATGTATAAATGAATGAATAAGTAGAGTCAAACTGACCAGCGACGGTGCTTTTGCCAACGCCGCCTTTGGCAGACGACACCGCTATGACTTTACCGACACCAGTGATCTTGCGCTTCTTGGGGAGTTTGCCCCATGTTGGTGGTGTGCCGGAGCGCGGGAGGCCCTACTATCTAGGTCAGGGGTTGCAGAGTGTGTTGGTTTTGGAGGAGAGAAGCAGCGTACTAGAGGATTCTCATGTTGCAATGGCCGGAATGCTTGGAATAGGCGCGTCGTCGTCGGGCGCATGGCTGGCGACAGGGACGAGGCCGCAGGATTCTGGAAAAGGGAGGGGAATCGGGATCGTCGAGCAGCAGGCGATCACTTGATCGAGTCTGACAAGAGGCGATTTATGTTTGCATCTTATTGCACGGTAAATTTCACGATGGGTACCACATGGAAGTTAGTGTGAGTCGGAGGTCTTCAAGATAGATCATAGAATGCAGTGCATAGGCATCATCGTCATGAGATCAACGAGTCAAGTACTCCGTACCTCCGGTAGACCTCGAAATGCCAGAGTCCAACCTTTCCTACCTAGGTACTGTACATACCTACAGTAGGTAGTACAGCCTACAGGCTACAGGGCTACTCACGTCGCTGTAAGCCGCATACTGCCGCGTGCCACCGCCCAAAAGTTCAGGCTTTGCGGGCGACAAACTCGTACGTGGGGCGCAACTTCCTTTGACTTGGAAAAAATGCAAGAGAAAAGTGCGACAGCAAGAAGTAGAAATCATGGCGGCCAAAGTTAAAGGTCGCGCGACACAGTTCCGAGACCCGGATGAGGCCATCACGAAAGGTAATTCCGATATTCTCGCTTTGGGGACATGATCCGGGGGCATTCAACTAACAGCTCTACTCTCTTGCTTCCCCATTCTAGACTACGATCCCGAGTCCAATGCGCCAGAAAGCGATCGCGGCAGTAGCTCCGACGGCAGTGATGATGAGAAGCTTGGCACGGAGCACTATGTTTCTGTAGGGAAAAGCAAGTTAAGACAGAAAGAGAATGTCTCGCTGGGACCCGAATACAGGGGCTCTCGAGTTAGTCGGTCCGCGTTGGGTAAAGACGACGAGGACGACCAGGATAGTGAGCAAGAAGAGGAAGATGAAGAAGGAGACGGCGACGACGACGACGAAGACGAAGAAGAAAGCGAGTATGATGATCCGGATGTAGCCGATCTTGAGGCGGATGAAGCTGAGGCCA
Organism: Claviceps purpurea; assembly: GCA_029405325.1. Classification (NCBI taxonomy): domain Eukaryota; kingdom Fungi; phylum Ascomycota; class Sordariomycetes; order Hypocreales; family Clavicipitaceae; genus Claviceps; species Claviceps purpurea. The sequence continues at coordinate 1,967,609 of CM055782.1, read as the reverse complement.
GCGATTCGGAGATCGACAGTGATGATGCACTTGGGCCGTCTGATGCGGAAAATTTCAAGGGCTTTTCATTTCGCGGCAGCTCCAAGCCTGTGAAAGCTAGAGGGAAAGGGGGCAGATCAGTAGCTACGGACTTCATGTCCGATGATGAAGATGAGGATGAGAACGACTCTGGAGAAGATGAGGATGACTCTGAGGCCGATGAGGAGATGGACGATGGGCTTGATGCTTTGCTTGATGGCGGCGACAGCGATTCTGAAGAGAATGGCTCAGATGAAGACGAGGAAGACGGCGTCGGCGACGACGACGACGAAGATTCAGAGGGTTCATCTGATGAAGGAGACGCACCGGCCAAAGGGAGTCTCACCGCAAGACCGAATCTCTCTGCTCTCTCGAACCACGCAGATGTGGATAAGGGCATCGCGATCCAGAAGCAACGGAAGATCTACGACGGCCTGTTGAACCTTCGCATCCGCCTACAAAAGGCCCTCGTGGCGGCGAATTCTTTTCCTACCGTTGATCCTGGATCTGATGGAGACTCTGAGCCTTACGAAGCGGCAGAGGAAGCTGCTATGAAATTACTCAACACGATCAGCAGCCTGCGAGAAAATTTTGCGACACAAACCGCTGTTGGAACAAAAAGGAAGCGCGATCTGGAAATATCCATGTCTAACGCTGACATTTGGAAGCAGCTACAGGAGGAAGACGCGGCGGCGACCCCTTTCCGGGAAGACACAATGGAGAAATGGTCCAAAAAGGTTCAAAGCGTCAACATGGCGCAACTCCACCGTCTCGGAAATCAAAATACAAACCTCATGAGTGCTCTGCAAGAACAGCTCTTGGCGCCAAACAACCGGCTCGTCAAGCGCAGCAAAGTCCCACGTTCCTGCGCGCCCGCTCAACTTGCCCAGAAGGTGACCGAGGACGACTACGTTTACGACGATGCCGACTTCTACCAGGTCCTCCTCAAGGAGCTCGTCGACCAGAGAACTGTCGAGGGTAGCGGGAAGCAAGCCTCGGCCGTCCCAACCGTCATGGTCACTGCCACCAAGGAAGCCAAGCTGCGCAAGCAGGTTGATCGCAAGGCGAGCAAAGGCCGAAAAATGCGCTTCACAGTGCACGAGAAGTTGCAGAATTTCATGGCACCCGAGGATAGGCGGAGCTGGGAGCAGGGAGCCATTGATCGGTTCTTTGGGACGCTCTTTGGGAGAAAGATGGAGCTTAATGAGGATGAGAGCGAGGATGAAGACATGGAAGGTGTTGATGCGGAAGAGGAGGGTTTGAAGCTATTTCGAAGCTGATCTGTGCTACGGCACGATACACATGTATTCTACGGCCTGGCACGGCCATATGGCATAAGTAAAGTATATTTCACATATTTTGAGTAATGATAAGAAGGACCTCCCACCTGGCCCGTTTCAGCTAGTTCCGTCACTGGGTGTTCCATCCAGACTCCAGATACCTATGTACATACATTCCTTCGGAGTGCGTACATATGTATTCTGTTACACGGGCAGCACTGCATAGAGAATTCTGCGCCCTTGCATCGGGTGCCACGAGGACACCATGTGCTGTTGCCCCAATTGTTCCAACGTGCGACAATGTGTAACTCCGTACGTCACGCATCGGTCACGTGGGACGAACCTGCAGCGCGTAGGCCCGTTCCATCATCCATGGCAATCATCCGCATTTCCCCGATTTCCCCGTCTTTCCCGTCTTCTTCCCGCCGAAGCCGGTGTGACGGACGGACATCGACCAACAGAACTGACGTTGAACGAGCAGAATTGCATCTATGCGGCCGGCTGTCACCGCAACAACATGGAGCAAATCGAGACACAGGCCTCAGATCTGCGCTGCTTGGCGCAGGTTCCCGTTGCGCTGAGCGACACGGCCAGTGTTTCGTATGATGCATTCGATGCACCACGCCCTGGTTCCGCAGGAATGGGAGACAATCCTGCGGCTCCGATGTCTGGCTCTCCAGCCAACGGCGTTGCGAAGAGGAAGTCGATTGATGATGCAGCTGCCCAAAGGCAGACGAGAAGCAAGAGAAACCGCGTGAGTGGGCTGGCTCCCGTCTGCTATCCCGTTGTCTAAGCGCACATTGCTTGTGCCTGTGCAATTTTCTCCATCTTCTTTGGTTGATCCATGTGCTACCTCTATGAAATTTGCCGTCTTCTTTACGGCACCGGCTCGCTCTTTAGGTTCAATGTCCATGTGTCACCGTACTTGCCACTTTATTCCTCTTTCGTTCCTGTCCTTGGCTAACGTCGGAGTCTGTTCTTACACCAGTAGTATATCTCAATAGCCTGGTAAGTTCAATGAACCCTTCCAAACGAAAGGAGAAGTCCAGCGTCGGAAGGCAGGGGGCAACGCGCTTTCAAAAACAAAAAAAGCTTGAGGTTATTGTATCTGATCGTGAACAAAACACAGCAATGAGTGTAAGAGACGGAAGATCAAATGCAATGGCGAAACGCCGTGCCAGCGCTGCGGTAATCTCAACCTGGCCTGTCTGTATGCGCCCAACTGCTGCGCAAGCAGCTTCAAAGAATCTGATGAGTTCAAGTCAGTCACGGATCAACTGAGTCGTCTCCAAGATGAAGTCAAGTGGATGAGCCAGGCCATCAAAACGATGCAGTCTGACTCGGCTCAGCACGCTGTTCCTTCGTCTGAACGCACCATCCACCGGACTTCTGCGTCTGCGGTTGCACTGTCGCCGTCTCAGAGATCATCGTCCATGTCCCATCATGAGAAACCACACTCCAAACCCGGATCTTTTCGCGGGCTCACGAGCATGGAATTCAATCTTGATGTAGCCAACAACACCATTTCCACTATGGGATACAGCGGCATGCAAGACACTGACGATCAGGGTCCGCAAGAGAGCGACGCTCCCGTGCATAGGACGCCTAGTTCCCCTGGATATGACCCTCTTCTCGACTTTGATACGGACGACATGGTCCGTCTCTGTCGGTTCCACGAATACGAGATCGGTATTATGTATCCCGTTCTCAACATTGATACGGTCATTGCCCACGCAAATAGTCTTGGCCCATATCTGGAGTCCGCTCGCAAACAACAACGGCCTGAACCCTTGAACGACGATAATACCTTGCAGCTTAAGATGGTTCTGTGCTGTGCGTTGGTGACGGAGTCTCATGGCCACAGCGAAAGGGCCGTACGCCTGTACGAGAGCATGGAGTCAGTCGTCAACAGGAAGCTGATGTCGGATGCCAGCCATGTGAAGAATCTTCCGCTCCTTTGCCTCTTAGCTGGATACAGGTTTCTCTCGAATGACGAGATCCTGTCGTGGAGAGTCATTGGCCAAGTTATGAGGCTTTGTATGGAGCTCGGTCTCCACCAGAAGAGAGGTCTGGTGAGCATACAGGATGATGCGGAGAGGAAGAACTCCTTAAACAGTTTTTGGTCCGCCTATGTTCTGGATCGTCGATGGGCTTTCGGCACTGGACTTCCGTTTGCCGTCCAGGATGATGAGATAGATCCTAATCTGCCATTACCGGTAAGCGATAGCGACATGCCAATGCAAATAGAATTTCTTTCGGTGCGCCTATGCTCCTTTCGTCTCTTGTGCTGACTAGGCGCTGTTTTCTTCACAGGAGGAATACCCCTTTCTGGTTGCCATGATCACGTACTCCCGCATTGGTGCCAAAGTCTGGCGCCAGGTCTCCCACTTCGGACCCGTTTTGGCTCGTGAGCTGAGGCAAGAGGAAATTGACAACCTCGATGGCGAGATTTTCCAATGGTATGAGAATGTCCCTGATGAAGTCAAAATTCAGGATTGGGAAAAAGAGAAGCAAATTTTGTCATCAACGCCGCCGAACAAATTGCAGCGGCTTAGACTTTGGACATATCTGAGGCTGAACCAAGTAAGTTCTTCATGGTTTTCTCCAGCTCGATTCAATTGGATATCTTGGCAATTTCATCCTCCAACATCTCGATTATACTCATTGGCTAACTGAAATTGAGATCCGCATTTGGCTCTACACTCCAATTTTACACTGTGCCACCAGCATTATGCAAAATCCAGTGCAGGCGCTACGAGTCGTGAACCTGGCGAAAGACACAATCAGATACCTCAGCCATCTGAACAGCACAACCCTGTTGTATCAACGCGCCCAGGTATTCTATAATCAGTTTCTGGCGTCAGCAATAGCCGTCTTGTTCCTAGCATCAGTCCACGCGCCCATTCGCTTTAGTGCCGTGTGCCGGGAAGAATTCTACATGGCGCTGGATTTGGTCAAGAGTCTCTCCTCGAAGAGCTGGGTATCGCAGCGACTGTGGCGCATGATCAAATCCCTCAAAGACGTGGCACCACGCTTTGGTCTCAATCCCGACGACGACGCGCATTCCAGCGCCGCGCTCGGAATGATTGGTCTCGCCAGGGGTAATGGCATGGATGGCAGAAGCAGTTCTGTTGCCCAGTCGCCCTTTACGAGCATGGATGGGCCCCAAGGCAATCAAACTCACGTATCGGCGGAGCACCTGGCAGATGAGAACGGCCAGAAGATGCAGAGCGAACTTTCGCGCATCTTTGAGGGATATGTTGGACTGAATGGCTTCCAGTTCGAGAACGATCGAATGCAGCCACAGCCCGGTATGGCATCGGAGACAGCCGGCGAGATGTATACTCCTGATGGGACGGTGTTCCCTCACTTCCGCGACTTGTTCTAAGCTCTGTGAACAATCGGAGAAGAAGGGTCAGTCTGGGAACAAGTACACAAACTACTGGCGTTATCTTCCTCGTTATACTTGCATTTGCTCGGTGTATCCATTCTTCTTCACTGTATGATGAGTACCTAGTCCTTGGTATAGACTGCGGATTCAACAATTATTATGGATACAGGTTTCTCTGAAACATTTCGAGATATAATCCCATTGTAGCAAGTCTCGGAACGTCTACCTACTACATACGGTAATTATACGTTGTGAATAACCATTCTGATCACAAATTCGTTCATTTAGTCTATTTCCATTATCTTGTAACCCGCCGCAGTCCGCAGGCCGAGGGAAAGAAAGCTCAAGGCAATTACGGAGTACAAAAAGCAAAAAGACTGAAGCAGTCCGCAGGCGACTCTCTCGCCGGGAATTGAACCCGGGTCTCAAGCGTGACAAGCTTGCATACTGACCACTATACTACGAAAGATTATGCACTTATCGGGGATGCTTCTCTAACGAGGCGCCTTAAGCCATTTTATCAACGACATCAAGTCAAAAACGGCCCACTGCACCAAGTTTTCGCCTCCCCAGCTTAGGTAGGCATCTCTCGCCGTCAAGTTGTGGCAACTCCAAAATTTCTCCTAAACCTCTTGGAGTTTTTGGGGCCAACTGGTCCGGTGCATCGTTATGATTGTAAGTTTCTCCATGGCTCTTCCTCTCTTTGACAGTTTTCCCTATGTTCCGGCTTCATGATGAGTTTTGCATTTTCGCTTCAGAACCGCTGCGACTGACGCGACCGTTTGGTCGTGTGTGATTACACAATGCCAATGCCTGACTGGCTTTTCGAGTTTTCTGTCCTGCATGTGTGCCAAACTGGTTCGTCGATGAAGACGGCTGACCCTTTCTCATATCAATTAGGCGCAATGAGATCAACGCTGTGCCTTCGATTGGCTCGCCAGTCGGCCAACTCGCGGCACTATGCTGCTACAAGATGCGTGGTCTCGTCGATGCGAGTGGGTGGCTTGCCGTCCTTCAAGACCGGGCCTGGAAACGCGCTCCTCACGTCCGGACGCCGCTCACTGTCTTCCGGCACGGAGTTGAGGGAATCGAGATTCGCCCCTCAGCATAAAGTACGAGAACCTCTCTCGCCGTTCAAGCAGCATCGACGAGAAATGTTTCAGGAAGACCAAGAAAGTCAAGATCCGCTCTATCCCGACCTGTTTCCTCGATTAGAGGATTGCCAAACTCGAGAGAGTATCTCGGAATTTCTGGAGCAGTTTGAAACAGCCTCGCGCAGTGAACAGGAAGTGACATTATACGGTCGTGTGCGGGCAAAGCGTGTGATTGGCAAAGGCCTTGTCTTTCTCGACATAGTAAACGAGTTCCAGAAAGTGCAGGTCATGATCAACAAGAATGCATGCACATTAGATGGCCCGCAACGGCTCAGAAAATTCGGCTTGTTCAGAAAAATGTTACAAATCGGCGATCACATCTGTAGGCTTCCCCTCGCTGGCCTTCTATTCCACTTATCAATACAATATCTCCTTGTAACAAGTGACTTTCGTGATTTGGCTGACAAAGGTCTGTTGCAGCGGTCATGGGCCGTGCCGTGCGTACGAAGGCCGGAGAGCCAACCCTCGAAGCCAGCCAGATGCCGCAACTGATTGCGCCGACTATGGAAGAAATTCCAGAAGTATTAATCGACTCCAAAACCAGGATGGCCAAGCGACATCTCGACATGCTTGTCAACAAGGAAGTGGTCGATAGGCTCAGGCTGCGATCCGAAATCGTCGCCTACATGCGAGACCATTTTCATTCAAAGCGATTTCTAGAGTTCCAGACGCCGATTCTAGCTGAAGATGCTGGAGGAGCAATTGCGCGGGCATTTGTCACTCGATCCACAGAACTCCGCGAAAAGGCCCTGTCGCTTCGTGTGGCTCCTGAGCTTTGGCTCAAGCGCCTCGTCGTTGGTGGTGTGGACAAGGTATTTGAGATTGGCCCTGCCTTCCGAAACGAAGGTATTGATGCCACACACAATCCAGAGTTCACCATGTGCGAGTTCTACAGCGCCTATACGACTCTGGCCGAATTAATCAAGGAGTCGGAAGACCTGCTTCACGGATTAGCCAAACGTGCTCAGGAAGCCATTTCAACGCAGCTCACGACCCTGCCCCCAATCGACCTGAATGCCTTCGTCGGCCCATTCAAACAGGTTGAATTCATCCCAGGTCTGGAAGAGGCCATGGGCTTTCGCCTCCCGAAACTAAGTCGCGAGGAAGATGCGCTGCCGGAACTGCTCGCCTTGTTGAAGTTAAAGGGCATCGACGTCCCCGGCGAAGTACCAGACTCGCTGCACAAGCTCCTCGACCGGCTTGCCTCCATTTACTTGGAGCCATTATCTCTTACCGAGCCGCTCTTCATCACCCACCACCCCGCATGTATGTCGCCCCTCGCCAAGGGCTTTCTCTGCCCCGACACCTACCAACTGGTCTCTGCAAGAGCAGAGCTCTTCGTCGGCGGCCGCGAGCTCGCCAACATGTACGAAGAGGAAAACAACCCGGAAGAACAGAAGCGAAAAATGAAGGCCCACCGCATGCTCGTGAACAAACCAGACGGCGATATTGGATTTGACGCCCCAGAAAAACCCGTCGCCCGAGTTGAAACGGTCGCCGATGAAGACACCCTCCCCCCACCAATAGACGCCATCGCCCAGAAAGATGAGGTCGAAAATCAAATCCGAGCCCAAGGCCCAGGAGATGAGCCCTCCTCGGCGGCTGAAAACCCCGAACAGGATGACGACGAGGATGACGAATGGGAAGCATCGTGGCCCTTGGATGCAAGCTACGTCAAAGCCCTCGATCATGGTCTTCCCCCCACCGGTGGCTGGGGCTGTGGCATAGAACGACTCGTCATGTTGTTCTCTGGCGCGACTCGCATCAGCGACTGCTTGAGTTTCGGGACCCTTCGCCATGTGGTGAATATGTCGTCCGAGGAGAGGCAGAAGGGTGCGACGGCGGAGAGGGGTGGTGATGAAACAGATGACACATTGAAAGAAACCTAGAGATACTTAGGGATCGTCTGTATACATACATACCGTTTGTTATTATACCATGTACAGATAGATCAGATAGATCAGATAGACCGCTACACTTGCACCATGCGCTTCAGCAGATGAAACCGGCGAAGCAGTCTAGGGTCCTGTTGTATACGTACTTACCATATATAATGTATATATATTGATTTAATAGACCTCTTAGCTCCACGTTACACCATACGTAATGATCTTTGAAATCAGCGAGGCAGGCTTTCTAGTTCCGCTGTTCAAGAATCCGTATTGCGGGAGAGCCAGCGAGCAGTAGGACAATATGCGAACATAGTTCCAGCGGTACGTACGCAGTGTACTTAAAATGTGTCACTGGTCAGGGTATGGTTCATTATGGTAGATTGCCAACATCAGACTACGCATGCGAATATGTGCATGTGATAACGGCATACAGAAGTCGTCAGCAGCGATACGCTAGGGTCCACGACTTCATGCTTGATACCAGAAAGCGAGTCCCTTTTCAAAGCTGGGCCCTTGAGGATTGGATCGCCGTCGACTCCAATTACATTTAAGCCAAGCAGCTAGTAGATCATCTCAATCTCAGGAGTCAGGGCTGCGCTATATCACACACGTCATAACACATCACACCGCGATGAAACCGCGATGAGCAAGGCTCAAAATTGAATAACTAATCAGATTCAAACAAAAGGATATCAGTCGCAGGTCAAGTACATACATACTAGCAGGTCCCAGGTCGCCATCATGGCAAGAAGAGAAGGAAAAAAAAAAGTGACAAATAAATAGAGACACAAAAGATCCAAGAAAAGGAGGGTAAGAAAAGAAGTATTCAAAAAGTGAATGCAAAAAAAAAAAAAAAACATCCATCGGCCCGGGCCACATGGAAGCGTCCAGATGAGATCGACCAGGGACTTGTGATGCGCTTTCCTCTTCTAAAGTGTAAAATCCGAATGTTGCCCACTATGGACAAGTTCTCAGTGGATTCCATTGGAAAAGCATTCTACTGCCCCTCCAGAAGCTGGAACAGACTGCTCATTTTACGAGCCGTGCCTTCTTTAGGCTGAGATAACCACTTCATGACAGTGGCGTCATCCAGACCCTTTGAGAAGTCAACGTCGTCGGAAAGCTTCTTGATGGAGACGGAGGCGGTCTTTTCGTGGAAGACGGCGGCGACCTTGATGTACTTGTCGACAGGACGGTCAAAGTAGTCGGAAGATCCGGCGCCGTTGGCCAAGTGGAAGGTGCTCTTGCACTTGGTATCGCCCGAAGTGAGGACCTCGTAGATGTCGGCTTCGCCACAGCCCGTCTGCCAGCAGGAGCAAGCGTTATACTGGGCCGTGCGGGGGATGCGGCCATTGAGAGCCCAGAGGGCAGGCATATCGCCGTTGAAGGATCGATCGCCGTCAAGTGGCATCTTGAAGTGGAAGAGAAAGACCTTGTTGGCTCCGCCGAAGCCTTTGTAGGCGACGTCCTTGGCGCGGGTGAAGCCGCACGAGCCGTCGCATTTTTCAGCCGAGAAAATAGCGAACTCCTTGTTGGAGGGGATCAGAGTGTCGGAGAGGATCTGTGGAGACGATGCGCCGCCATCACCCTTGGCGTTGAGGTAAGAGAGGGAGGCGCCCCAGGTGCTGTTGTAAGATGTTAGACGAGATGGGGTTTCGTAGTCAAAGTGAGTGAGAACTTACGTATCAAACACACCAGAGCCCGAACCGCCATAGTTGCCCATGAAGATCATGTTCTCGGCGATTTGCTTCTCGGCGTTGTAGTATGCGACACGGTCCCAGTCAGAGCCCGAGGCAGCGGGCTTGCCCTTGTGCTTTCTGTCGGACTCGCTCTTCGGCTTGCTCTCCGACTGGCTCTCCAGTTGAGCCTTCGGCTTGTCTGAGCCAGCAGACTTGTCGGGGTTGTCAGCCTTGAGGGCAGCGCCGGCTGCAGGTTTGGCAGCGGGTGGAGTTGTGGGAGGCTGGGCAGCCGGAGGTGGTCCAAACCAATTGTTCTCCCACGAGACTACTTTGCCATTGATGGTGGCGAAAACCTTATCACGCTGAGCGTGGCGGTGCAGGTGCTTGTGGCCGTGGCCGTGGCCGTGGCCATGGTTGTGAGCAGGATGGGCATCAGCAACCTGAGGAGAGGACTCGGCCTTGGGCTCGTTGTCGGCCTCGTCGGCCTCGTCGGCCTCGACGTCCCGCTTGCCATGGTGAGCAGCGAGGTTATACACAGCGACTTCTTTCACGGAGATTGGGCCTCGGATGTGAATGGAAAGCTAGAGTCAAGACAATGTCAGGGATGTGGAGTACAAAGAATGTGTAAGTGAGGGCACAAAGAAAAAGAAAGCACCTACATCCTCATCCAGAGGAGCCAAAGGACCGCTGTAATGTTTGTCCTCATAATGGCACTCGCCGGAGTCGCTCATGTGCGTAACAGCCTTGAACTTGCCGGCTCCCTTAATGCCCTCGTAGACAATCTGGTTCACGGCGCCGCAGTACCAGTTTCCGCCTTCGTTTGTGGCCGTTCCGGAGCACTGCTGCTTGAGAGCCGAAGCCCATCCCGCCGAGGCTAGCAGAATCGGCGTGGAGTACTTCATTGTTTCCCCACAAAAAAGTGATGAACAAGAGAAAGAAGACAAAGGTGGTGTTTGCAAAACGCCTCTAAACGGTCAACCGCTACGCGTGAGAGTTAGCAAGACACGGTAAGCATGATGAATATGACTTTTTTTTGTTTCGAGTGGGCAAGCCATGCGAAAAGGGACAAAGAAGAATCAAAGCATTAATAGCAATCATACGTAGCAAAGAACTTTTCGAGCTCGCGGCCCTTGTCTCAGGAGTCGTTGTGTGCTACTTACTTTGATCGATCTGGGACAAGATACTTGGTCCGAGCTCTGGAATTCCGTGCCTTACTCTTACTGGGGAGAGTATCGTTCTCAGAACAATGGCAGAATACGTGAATAGCTCGAAGATAGCCAAATGGGAGCTGGAGGCGTATAAGGTCACCAAGAATGTGGGAAGAAGTAGCAGGAAAACGAGTGGCAGGTGACTGAGTCGAGACGTTGGGCCCTCTCACCGGGGGAGGGGAAAGCAAGAAACGAGGGAATGTGCAGATGCAGAAACAAGCGCCGAGTGTCAGCAGCTCTTGGACGGATACATGTACACGCAAGAAGGAGGGGGGAGAACAAAAGAGGCTGGAGCCAGGAATGGGGGTCTGCCGAAGTATTATCACGGGCGATGGCGGACGGCATCCCGTATAACGTGACGGGGCCTGATGCCGATGTTCCCGCCCAGCAAAGGGCCTCCCAAGTTGACGCTTGTGCTAGACTGAGCCTAATACTGCACCGCACCGGACTGGACCCTACCTACTCCGTACTCCGTACACAAGGACAAGATACGGAGTATGTAGGTACTTGTCATGGACATGGAGCACAGGGGCGCCGAACAAACGAGCGTGGGTGCTTGTGGACTTGATATCAGGCGCCAGGGGAAATGCAGTGAAGCCGTCAAAAAGAGGGGTCGGGTCGGGTCACGGGTGGCTTGATTGACGGCCCGCACAGGGAATGCACTGGACCGAAGCAGCAAGCTGGATTAACCAACAATGTTAGGCCACGATATGTACCTATGATCCACAAGCGCGCATGGAGAGGTATGTACCTACCTATTGTACCTCCCTCATATCTCGACCACGATGCAACAAGCCACGATGGAACAGGCAAGAGCCGCCATCACCGCCGAGATCACAGCTGGCTGCCGAGTTCTTATTCCTTTCAGTCGGCTGTCGACAACTTCCGGATGTAGACAAAACGTTGAAGGCACGCAATCGTGGCTGCCGTGAGGAACAAATTGATTGGACCGCGCACGCAGCCGCGCAGTGCTGTCAGAGGCTGGCGCGCAGCCATGTGTCCTCCCCAGTCCGGTTGATGAGATGAGGGCGGTGGTGAATGCGGTGAGTGCGGTGATGTGGGTTCATCGAGCGAGTGATTGGCAGAGATGCAAAATGATATCGGATCAGACTGAACCGTAGCGGCCAAGAAGTTGCGCTGCACGCTTGGCAAGGACGTAGTATCAGATCAGCCAACTCTCTGGCGTGGCATCGACCTGGAGGCGAGGACGTGAGGGCCAACAACTTACAAGCAAAGGAAGTCGCGGAAGGAATCATAGTCGATCTGCATATGTACAGACTACAGAGTACATACCTAGCCGGAGCGGGGGAATACGGGCCTGTTACGTAGGAACGACCAGACGTCGTCGTGGAGTACGGATACATACCTAGGCACAACTCAGGGGCGGGGAGTGGACATGAAAAAAAGAAAGCAGATGAAGCATTCGCAGAAGCGGAAGTGAAGATCAAATTATGCACCGTATGCACGAAAGTGCCTGCGGTCAGCCTGCGCTGTACCGGTATTGTATGTACTCTAGAGTCCAAGTGCGATCCCTTGGCTTGCGCCTGCCTCTTCTGCATGCGCCCTTGGACCTTGGTGTACTTGGTGCCTGTTGCTGCAGGAGCGACCTGCAGGAACAGCAGGCACCCGGCACTGGCAGCCGCACATGCATCCGGGGTTCATCCCACACTTTCCAAGTTCCTCGTTTCAGCAGCGGAGTCAGAACGAGCCGTGGGGGCCAGTCAGCGCCCGCGAAGTGGGTGGGTATCCTGCCATGGCCCACTGACCCACTGACCCACATCCCGCCCACATTTTGGCACCCTGCATCATGGGCTGGCGGCTTGGCCCAGGCGAGGGCCGCGACTCGCGAGGCACAACCGAGCCATGCGGCGGGGCTTTCCTTTCTTTTTGCTTTTTTTTTGGCTGTCCCAATGCTGACAAGATACTCCGTACAGAGCCCAGGAACGAGCACAAAATTGAAAAGAGAACCCTGGGCGGGGCGATGCCATGCATCTTGCACCTACGGAGTAAGGCAGCAGCGCGCAAGCAACACATGGAGGTAATAAAGGGCCAGATGCTGAGTGCCTGAATCTCGGGCAATCCGAGTGACAAGATCTGAACGGCCAATTTTCTCACCCAACCCCGTAGATCCCGTCTCATCTGCGCCCACAGCAGGTCCCAGTGAAACTCAACGGTGCACGGCATTCTACGGGCCGATGAGAAGTTGAAATCGAAGTTGAAATCGAATCTGGTCGTGGAGCGTATGTACCACCTGGAAGAGGCCGGGATTTCAAGGCAACCTTGTCATCCCAGGCTCGTCAAGCATTGTAAGGCAGGGGGGCAGATTTCGGATGTTTCAGGCGTGCACCCGGAGCCAAGGATGACAAGGCTCGTCATCTCATCCTTGGGGTTCGGGTGTAACGATGTTGACGTTGTCTGCTTGTCTCCCACGTGGACTATCCGCGCTCCTGAAAACCTCCTCCGGACGAGGCCAGTAAACTGTAAACAGTCATGAGACAAGAATTGACGTGTCGCCATCGGTGAAAAGAGTAGACGACAAAGAGGCGAATAAGGGATGAAACAAGGACGAACAAATGGAAAATGAAAGACGAAGCAGTTAAAAATAAATCACGCTGTCTTTGACTCTAGCGCCAACCACATCTCCCTCGAGGAGCCAGGGGCCCAGCAGAGATTCCATTTTATTCCCAGCAAAGTTGTTTCAGGTTATCAGCAAGCGAGAGCAGTAGGGCGCTTCATCAGCCACATTTAACCACAAGAAGTGGCTGTGTCGTGTCAATCCCTTGTTCACAAGAGCAAGACTCAAGAGTCAAGAGAATGCCTGTGTATATAAAGTGAAGGCATGCAGAATGTTTCTTTGGGCATTTCTGCGACCGTCGAGGAGACATGTGGGCTGGCCGGCCACGTGGAAGGTGCATTTAGACTTGCTTCTACACATTGAGGTATGTACATACACACGTAATATGATGGATCGCAAGCCGCACAAGCTAGGTAAAGCGAAGTTGGCCGCATTGCATTTACAAGATGTATGTATCATCCAAGACGACTCTTCGCGCAAGAAGAGATTAAATTTCATACTGGAGGTAGTCAGATATGATGTAGCAACTGAGTATTAGACAGCCTCGAGCTGGCTACTTTACGTCAACATGTGAGATACGGACGAGTAGATGGATCGTGAGTGCTATCTGCTTTCAAGGCAACGAATGTCATGGTGTGGAAACTATTCCTGATGATTCGTCGCGTATGACTATAATCCCTTTTCACTGAGTATCGTCAACGGATCCAACGTAGCAAGGAGGCATATAGCTAGCTACTCACATCAACATGATATCGAGACAATTCCACCAAACAGCATTATACACCTTTGATACTATGTACAGTCGAACCCCGTTTTAACGAACGCCACATTAGCGATATCCGCACCTAGCCGAACTTTTCTGCCCTCATTTTGTAAAACCCCTAACAACTACATAACGACCAACTCGCCACCTCGCTTTTACGAACACTCGGTCTAACGAATAATTTCAGGCTATTTTGGTGAGTTCGTTAAAACGGGGTTCGACGTACGTACTTTGCATACATAGGTACCGCCTCCCCCTTCGTGTCCCCTAAGCCCTCACGAGTCACACTCATCTCAATCCAATCCAGCCCATTCCTCCTCTCCCCCATTGCCCTCCCCTTTCGCCCCTTCAACCCTCCTCCTCTTATTCGCATCCATCACCCCCCGCCGATTGTGCTCCCTTGTCCTCTCGTACCCGCTCTTAGACGTAATCTGCGCCCTGCCACCATTCCCGCTCCGCCGGGACTCCACGCCCCGCTCCTTGAGCTTCTTCCGATCCGCCTTGGCCACATTCGGAAGCGCATCAAGCAACCACTTCTGCACGCCTGCCTGCTCACCCGTCTTGCCGGCCTGTTTCTCGCTCACGGCAATCACATTAGCGACCGTCTTGACAAACGGGATATCCTCCTTGGTGTACAGCGTCACGGCCACACCGCCTTGTCTGCCGGCACGACCTGTTCGGCCCGCGCGGTGGACATATGCGGCCGCGGAGCCGGGTACATCGTAGTTGACCACGCCGTTGACGCCCGCAAAGTCGACACCCCGCGCGAGTACATCCGTCGTGATGAGGACCCAGATGTCGCCGGCGCGGAATTTGCGCATAATGGCCGAGCGGGCCGAGTCGGCGAGGGCGCTGTGTAGGGCGGCGATGCGTGAAGAGCCGCCCGCCTCGAGGGGGATATCGTACTTGAGCTCCTCGTGGAGCGCCATCGCTCGATCTATCGTCTGCGTAAAGACGAGGAAGGGTGGCCGTAGCGGAGGGCCTGAGTCGTCGCCGCTGCCGCTCGTGGGATGGAGAAGCTGACGCAGGGCGAGGAGTTTGCCCTGTTCGCTGGCCGTGTATGTGAGTTTGTGGACGATGTTCGGCACGGCGGTGTCCTTTAACCCGACGACTAGTCTCACAAAGGGCTTTTGGGGGCTGCCGGAGTGTTCGGCTCTCGTCTTGAGCTCCTGCGTGACTAATGTCTCAATGTTGGAGCCCATTGTAGCCGACCAGAAGGAAATGCGGAGGTTCTCGTTGGTGCACGCCGTCCAGAGACCCAGAGTTGTCTCTTTGAAGAGCGGATCGAGGAGGACATCGGCTTCGTCTAAGATTAGATCTCGCACTGTTGGTAGGACCTTGTGTGTGCCACTCGGTCCGGACTGTAGGAAATTGAGGAGTAATTGCGGCGTTGTGACCAGTATATCCGTCTTGGTCTCGGGATGAGGCTTCTTAGCCTTCTTGGCTTTGCCTCTGCCTCTGGCTCGGGGTTTTGTCTGATGTGTCGTATCTTTCTTCTTCTCCTCCTCCTCCGCTGACTCGGTCTCGGAATTGGAATCAGATTCAGACCCATCCTCCTCCTCGTCATCGTCGTCGTCGTCATTCTCGGAGCCATTGTCCACAATGACCTGCTGCTCCGCAGCCAGCTGCCTTTCCTTCTTCATAGCCACGATCTTGATCCCCGTCCCCTGAACAAGCTTATTCCCCTCATTCACAATCTGGTGCACCAGCTCCCGCGTGGGGGCCACAATCAAAGCCTCCAGTTCCCGCACGCCCCCCACATTCTCCCTCTCACGCCTCTTGACGATCTTGTCGATAGCAGGGATCAAGAAGCTGATTGTCTTGCCACTCCCCGTGGGCGCAACAGCCAGAAAGTCCACTCCATGCTCTAGGTTCCCCACGTCCGTCAGAGCAAGCTCAGGACGGAGCAGCAGAGGTAAGCTGCCCATCTGCACCTCCGTTGGAAGCCGGTAGCTCTGATGAATCAGGTTCTCTGCAAGGGTTCGCGAAATTCCGTACGTCGTCCGCAAGTCACCAAACGACTCTAACGGCTGCGGGAACAGATTCGTCGTCTTTTTTTCCTTTGATTTCGAGTCTCCCTCCTCTCCCTTCTTTTTCTTCTTCTTCTTCTCTTCCAGAACAGCCCTCTGCTTCTTGTTGGACTTGTTGATCTTGTTATGCTCCTCGTGTTTCGACAGCAAGGCAATCTTGAGGCGATGCGACCGCAGCAGTTGTCGGCACTCCTCTTCGGTTAGTTTCTTGGCTGCCGCCGGCGCGGGTGCTTCCGGACTCGGTGCTCGGTCCACGACGTGCGATTCGCCTTTTTTGCTCGCGGGGGTCTCCTGTTGCGTGGGGGGCGCAAAGAAATCGACAATGGGTAGCTCCTCTGCGCGAACGGGTGCTTCTGTATCGACGCCTGCGTGCCTCTTGCGCTTCATGCCGCGGACCTCATCGTGATAGAGCTGCGGATTGGTCTTGGTGCCGGCAGACGGTAGTTGAGCTAGAGCACTATGTTTGGCGGCGGCCGCGCCGGGCCTTTTGGTCCCGCGGGACAGGACTTTGAAGATGTCCATCAAGTGAGAACGGGTGTGTTATGTGCTATTCGGGAACCGGAACTTGTTCTTGCTTTCTTCGCTCCTTTCGGGGGGGGTGTTCGGCTTTGAAATGGAAGTTGGTTTTGTTTCTTGAAAAAGTGAGACCTCCGCAATTCGTGGAGGTGGGACATGAAATTTTTGGACCAGCTTGGTAGCCTTGCGGCAAGGCTGAGGGTGGTATGTGGGTCCATTAAGTCCATCTCAAAGGGGAAAGTTTCTTTGGTACAAGTATGTATACATACCTAATATGTATGTATGTATGTACATAATTGAACCAGAACCATACTCCGTAAACAGGATTGAATACTCTAGAAGCCTCACGATAATTTTATGAGATCATTCTTCAATTTAACTATAAGTCCTAGATACCGATAACAATATGATGGGGTGGGGAGAAATCTGACGAGGGGTGTCATCCGGTATCATCTTTGTGATACGGCGCAAAAAGATATGAACAGCTTATCATCGTAGCAATATGGTGATCAGCTTTTTACATTCGCGCTTAGCTTGCCTAGTCAAATAGTGAAAAAGAAAGTCGAAAATTTCTGATGATATATAACTCTACAAGCAAGGCACAATTCACCGAGTGTTTCAAGGTCAAGTGGCCGCGCCAAAATGCTGTGAGGTGGTTTAGGGTGGCCCGCCACTGCTTTGTCGTGGGCGAACAGAGACTTCAGAGCCGCAAGGCCTGCAACAATTTGAGATTTGGCACGAATCTCCTTGATAAAGTCTCTCATCGCCCCGATGAGCACATACGACCATAGGTGGTAGAAAACTCGGGATCCCGTCCGCTCTCCCATAGATAAGCTGCCAACCGGCAGATTAGTAGTTGGGTCGGTGACGACCAGCGAACACCGGCTGTTGTATGTACATTCCTTTTAGCGTTTTCTCTTTTTGGTACTAAAATATGTATGTACAAGTACAGCAGATCTAGGAAAACGGGGTCTTCTCTTGCCTGGTTCTTGCTGCGGACCGGCGGGTGAACCCACTCTTTACGCGAGGGAACTCTCGCTTATTGCTCGCTGTTTCCTCGTCCGAGGTTTCGGACAGCAGCTTGCTTTAGAGAGTTTCCCTCGATTGTTTTCCTTCGAGAGACCTACAGAATTCAACAGAGTTCAGTTCTTGGGTGTTGTGTCGACGAGGCGTCCAGATCGTGTGTCGTGTTGTTATTCTGATCGTCCGGTTGACGATTGTCTTTTGTTGTCTTTTGTGGGGACCCTGAGCGGTTTCCTGCTGTTGTTGTTCCTCCCCGTCCTCCCCCATTTTCTGGCGACCGCGCCAGGAGGGAATAAACAATTGCTTTCTGAAGCAATCCTGCACCTTTTCTTTACCTTCGCGGCAGAGTTGCGCGTCGTGTCGAGATTCGTCTTCGTTATCGCATTTTCTCGCACTGCCGTCATTGCGTGCCGAGTTGGAGCCTGAAGACGAGTCCATACGCCCTCTTACCCGGCGTTTTGAGGAATTACAGTCACCCTCCATGTCGAATACAGGCTTACAGCACCTCCTCCTCCACCACTAGTCACTATGTCTGCAACCACCAAGCACCCTGCAAACATCGATGTTTTCAATGGCACTGAGGATGCTGGACGGTGGTTGAAGAGACTGCGAAGATCGTACCGCATCCTGAATGATAACCAGGACGTCAACCCGAGTGACCTCGTTCAGGCCATTGACTGCGCCTTGAAAGGGGAAGCGTTGGCATTTTTAAACAGCTCGCCACATCTGCAAGATATCATTGATCGAGCCGACCGGTATGTGGCTTCTTCAGAGGATCTGGTGGCATTGCAAAATGCTTTGACGGACCGATTCACGGTGCATCTCGTGGGAGAGAAGATCCCAGTGGGCACCAATGTCGAGATTCGACAACACGATGATGAGCCCCTAGATGCCTATCACTCGCGAGTATTGAGAGTGCTCCGCAGAGCAGGCGGGAGAGACAAGCCGTTGACACCTGAAGTTACCCCATTGACACAACTTGAGGCTCACACTCTCGAATGTTTTATTCACCGCTTCGTCCGCGGACTTCGAGATAAGTCGTTGATGCAGGAGGCCATCCGCCGAGACGTCCTTTCAGCGGACAGCCTGAGGTCAGCTGCAGAGTTGGTGAAACGGGCTCTCGTCTCCCAGGAATCCAAAGCAGAATTTGCCCGTTATGCTGCTCAGGACGCCAAATATGGTTTGATGGAGGAGTATATCCGGCGTCAGAGCGGTGTCTCGGCCAACGAGGAGCTCTCCCGGGCCTATGGACTCTATCCTGGCCTCGTTGATGTTTGGGGAGGCTCTGATGACGCACCAGTGGCAGTACATTCACTGATGGCTCAATTACAGCCCTCGATGGCCCATATTGGGATTTCTGGAGCGTGGAATGGTGCTACGGAGACGCGCACCCCGTACCATCCCCCTATACCTAGACAGGGACAGTTTGACTGGCCACAGCAGGCAAATGCTTTTCATATTTCGGCAGCCTCATGTCAGAGTGCTTATGTGCCTGCTATCGCCCCTGCTATCGCTCCTGCTCTCGCGTCTGCACTTGCACCTGCTCTCGCGTCTGCACCTGCACCTGCTCCTGTTCCTGTTTTCGCCAGATACGCCAGGGTCGAGGCGTCGGAGTTATGTTTTGCGGACGAGCATGAAGAAGCTCAGATCGCACCTGTCGAGCACGTTGGGGATTGGAATCCCACTGTCGAGGCCGTTGATGCCTCTTACGCCGCCGAAAACCCCGCCGTGGTCGAGGTGTCGGAGTTATGTTTTGCGGACGAGCATGAAGAAGCTCAGATTGCACCTGTCGAGCACGTTGAGGTCTGCTATGCCGCGATGGAACCCACACCTGCTCCTGCACTTGTCAAGGCCGGATACGCCAGGGTCGAGGCGTCGGAGTTATGTTTTGCGGACGAGCATGAAGAAGCTCAGATCGCACCTGTTGAGCATGTTGGGAATTGTTATCCCACTGTTGAGGTCGTTGAGGTCTTCCACGCCACCATTGAACTCAGCCCCCATCCCGTCCAGTGCGGCTTCCATGAGGATGCTGATTGCGCTCAACGTTGTACCGCCATCGAGGATGTTGCCGCCATCGAGGATGTTGCCGCCATCGAGGATGTTGCCGCCATCGAGGATGTTGCCGCCATCGAGGATGTTGCTGCTATTGAGGATGTTGCTGCCATCAAGACCGTTGAGAGAGGTGCTCGGGCCCTCGCCAAGATGTGGGAACGTGAAGGCATGAGGCCCTTCAACTGGAAGGCGTTGACGAGCTGCCTTTCTGTACAGTTTGTGGAGTCATGGCAAAGGGACAGTCACTTTTGCAAGTTTTTGGCAGATGTTCATGAGCAGAGGATTGTGGAGCCTTTTGATCCAGGGGGTTATTGTGATGATATCTGGAGAAAAGCCACCAAAGCTTCAACCGCGACGAAGTTGAGAGGGTGAGAGAACTTGCTGCCAGTCCATTGTTTCGCCTGTATCTTTTTTCTTGCGTTCCATTTTCTTCTTTGCTTTTCTTCACTTTTATCAGTTTGGGACCCGTTGTTTGGAGTGCATGGTCGGGGGCGACCATCTTGTGGAAAGGGGAGTAGGAAAACGGGGTCTTCTCTTGCCTGGTTCTTGCTGCGGACCGGCGGGTGAACCCACTCTTTACGCGAGGGAACTCTCGCTTATTGCTCGCTGTTTCCTCGTCCGAGGTTTCGGACAGCAGCTTGCTTTAGAGAGTTTCCCTCGATTGTTTTCCTTCGAGAGACCTACATAATTCAACAGAGTTCAGTTCTTGGGTGTTGTGTCGACGAGGCGTCCAGATTGTGTGTCGTGTGGTCATTCTGATCGTCCGGTTGACGATTGTCTTTTGTTGTCTTTTGTGGGGACCCTGAGCGGTTTCCTGCTGTTGTTGTTCCTCCCCGTCCTCCCCCATTTTCTGATCTACTCTGTATGTATCTGGATAGAAGCTTGTTTTTGGGGTGAAGAGAAGCGGCGACTGTTTTGCAGTTGACCGGATCTCCATGTCCTAATCACAAAACCTTTGTGACAAACAGCTTATATCGGTCCTGCTAGTGGAAAGAAAGCACAAAAGGCTCGCCAATTGCCAAAAAAATGCCAGTATGCCCACACGACGCCATCTAGAATAAGAAACCTGTCTCTCCCAGACAATCAATACCGAACGCCCTATGCCTCTCCCATACAGCCAGTATTCCCAACCTCCCACCCGCGTACATGCTATACATCGACATCATCATCATCATCATGATCATTCTCATCATCAACAGAAGCCATAACATCCCCCTCTCCCTCTCCCTCCCCCTCCCTCCTCCCCTCTCCATACAGAACTTCACAAACCCCTCCCAACGGAATATCCATAACCGCATCCGTCCCCTCATTCCAGACCTCCCTCCAGCGCAACCTCCCACCACTATCGCGCTTCCTCTCCCTATTCCCACTCCCCCTCAAACGACCCTTTGAATCAATCACAGCCGGCTTCCCCGCCCCATCCACAATCGTCTCCACGCTCCGCATCGGCACCGTCAAAATCTCCGTATTGTACGCCGCCAGCGCAACGTAGATGTAGCACAACAGCATGACGATAAAGGCCGGTATCGCGAGCGCCCACCACCGGTTCGGATAGTAGTATATCCCAAGGGCGTGGAGGAAAGGCGACGGGAGATAGCTCCAGAGGACGTACATGAGGAAGGTGAGGCTGCTGAAGAGGTACAGCACGAAGCCGTAGTATTCGTACGTGGGGACCTTGGGCGCAGCGCGCGGGACGGGCGCAATGTTTTCATCGTCTGAAGGGTCGGGTGTTGTGGGACGGGAGGGCCGGAGGAGGGATGTTAGTGAGGGAGAGGGCGGGAGAGGCGTGGGAGGGCGTCCGTAGAATGGGGGCGCAAAGTAGTTTTGCGAGAGAGGGCGTGGTGGGAAGTCGTGGTCGTGGTCGGAGCTCGATTCGGAGGATTGCTTGTCGGAGAGGTAGTCACCGTCTTCGTCCTCGAGTGGTACTGACATGGTGGGCTTGCGCGCAGCCGATCGCGTCGTGCTGGTCAAGGGAGTGATGGATGGGCTTTGACCATGGTGGATGGATGGTGATGGGATGATGGTGTTGCGTTACGCGTACGGAGTAGAAGCTAAGCTGGGAAAAGGGGGGAGTTAGGCGCATGTGGAGCCTGTGAAGTGATTGAAGTGAAGTCCAGCAATAATTACGACCGCAGGCTGTCTCGCGTCACTTACATATGCATTACGGAGTAATGAGTATACGCCAAGTTGCTAGTGATGATGGACGCGAACAGAAAGAAAAGAAGTAGCCTGCGCTTGTTCTACAAATTACAATCATTATGAAAATGCACCGCTCGTGTCAATCGTCATACATCTAACGCGTACATAAAGTGCTCAACCGTCAATCGGACATTTGTACTCGCGCTCCCTCCCTGTTACATGGTTTTCCTGCTTCTCCTGCAGCGCGTCCAGACAGCTCTGATGATAGACATGGCGACATGCCAACACCACCAGCGCGCCCAGAGGCGCTTCTCTGTCCTCCGCCGCTATCGCATCCGGCTCCATGAGCATGCTGCTGCTGGAGGGTCCCATGTCCGGACTCTTGCCTTTGTTCTTGCCATTCATCTTCCCTGCCTTGTCAGTTGCGTTCCCTGAATACCCGAATTTCCTCTCCCGCCGCGCCGCATCCTCGGCTGCCTGCTTCTCTTCCCAAGCCTCGAATACGGACGCGCCAGCGACGCCGGGGCCCCAGACTCGCCTGCTACATGCCTCACACGTTGATCCCTTGGGCCGCCATCCCCGCACTCGGAGCTGTACCGAATGCTTCACATTCATGAATAGACTCCGTTCCAGGAGGCGGTTAGACAACCGAAGGATCGACTCTTCATAGGCATACGCCGCGAAGATGGAACCCAGAACGCCTCGAAGGTCCGCCAGGTTGGGGGACGACGCTGCGGCGTTGGCAAGGAAGGCACGCAAGATTCTCAAGAAAGATAGGTTGTTACCCGCGTGTGACAGCAGATTAGAGCTCGAGGACCCATGGTTTTGGCTCGAGGTTGCCGTAAGAAGAGCGGTAAACGTGTGCTGAACAAGCGACCGATGAAGGGCGGGCGCCTTCTCACCGTCCAGTACAGATGCTTGTACGGCATCTTGGATGGCAGGCGAAAGCTTCTGTGTCAACTGCACGCAGGTATCGATCAGTTTCAGCCACAACGATTCGTCTGTCGACAGACTGTCGTTCACGATGCCCTTGCCCTTCTTGACTACCTTGACCTTGTTGGACGTTTTGGTCTGACCCTGGCACAGCCATATACCCACGTGGACGTACTTTTGCAGGCTCTCGAGTCCTTCAAGCACAGCCGACTCAAGATCGCTACCACTGTCAGAGTCGGAGTTGTGGTCTTCAGACAAAATGCCTTGTAATGCAGATTCGAGAGAAAATAAATGCCGCAACAATCGATCCATGGCTTCGTTGACCTGGCCGTCCCGCGTCATGAGGACGACTGCGGCGTCCACAACGCCCGTCTCTTCCATTGTGGGCAGCAACTTTTCGAGTCGCAGGTCTGTAGGCTGCATATTGCTGACAAAGGTCGTAACACGGGAGGCGTCGAATTTGCACATGAGCTGCACGTATCGTTCAATTAAGCCCTGACGATCGTCCTGATGGCCACTCTCGTCGTTTGCACCCTTGGGTTCGAGTAACGCTTTCAGATACGCATATTGCAGCTCTGGGTCATCTGTTGCGGACTCCACAGTAAGTTCATGGACTGTTGTGCCTTGTCGTGCCAGAACCTCGGCTGTCCGCTTAGGACTGAGGGCTAGTAAATCACGACAATGTTGCTCAATAACGTGTTGCACTTCCTGCAATTGCCGTGCGTCAAGCCCCTTCTGCGGTCGAAGACAATCCGCGACACATTCGAAGACGGCTTCTTGGTCGTCAGGATCCTCAAAATATGTCGCAACGAGACGTCCATACTGGTGCTCTTCTCGGAAAACCCGCCGTAATATTCGATAGAACCGTGCCTTTTGGAACAAGGGCACCAAGGATTGCATCTCTAGCGGCTGGTATACAGACAGCAGATACTCTGCGCTGAGTTGTGCATCCTCAGCAAGGTCATCGCCAGGATAGTGGCAAAGACCTGTCAGGACTTTGGAGAGGGTGGACCCAGAGAACAGCAGATATTGCGGGAACTTGGCGAGATTTCTGGCAATAAACATGTCCAAGTAGATGGTGTCCTCGGAAGCGAAATTCTTGGCATTCATAACATCCAGCAATATAGATAGAACGTACTGGCGATTCATCGTCAGGCCAAAGATCTGCTCTTCGGGCATGTCCATCCCGGACCCTCCATTGATCTGCTTATCTGAAGTGTCATTCAAGAAACTGTCCTCGAATGCCTCATTCAGCGCGCTCAAGAAACTGGGCGCATCGAACTTGAGGATCATGCGCAAGTAAGGAAATGCAGGCTCCGAATCATCGTTTGGCCGCGTGATAAACTCCTTGCCGCTATTTTTGGGCCATTCTATGGTTTTGCCAGAGAAGAAAAACCAGTAGACCTCTGCTTTGGCTTGGGTTGCTGTATTTTCATCCATCCACTCCCCGTTGGGATACGCCCGCCCGGTCAGAATGTATGAAAGATAAGGGAAAATTTTGAGAGCATTGACGCTGAAGTAGTCATCTTCTGTGGAACCACCGGCTTTGACGCCATCGTCCGCTATGAGAGGCACGAGCAGGCTGAGCATGTCGATCATGGGCGTAATGTAGTCATGGAGAGCCTGGTTCCACACATAAGTTAACGCATCGTAAAGGCCGTGTTGCTTGCATAGAAGGGTAATTTGATCTAGGTCGAGCGTAGCTGTCTGCATGTGGCATATCATCTCTTCCAACCGACTTTCCCACCCTTGAGATACATAGTGGTTGACTAAATCCTTGACGACCAATGGCGGTATGGTTGTGATCGTTTCGTCGAGAATACAGGGTTCAAGAGTTTCTAGAAACAAGCCTTCGACTCCAGCTTCGCTGTACCATTCATACATGTCGTCGAACAAGAATTCAGGGGCTTCGAGAGCTCGGCAAGCGGCGCAGCAGGTTTCTGCCAACTCTCGCAAGTGGCTTGAATCGTCATGTTCTGCGCTTTTCTTTCTTTGCGTGAAAACGTACTTCAATGAGGCAGACACAATTTCCATAATCTTGTCTTTAATCATGGCATGTCGGAGGCCAGCGTCCTCGGGAAGCCCAATTGTGAGCTTGTCTGCGTCGCCGGTATAATAGGATGTTGCTAGTTTTATGGCCCCAATGTAGTCGCCAGTCTCCATCATCGCGATTAAGCGATCTGCCCAATTAGACAGAGCGCCGATCGACACCTCGTTGAAACCGAGTAGAAAAATTCGACCTTTGTAGGCCTTAAAGCTCATGTAGAATGCATCAGCCACCACCCCATGCATGCTGGAGTCCTCGTCATCGGGCTGCTCAACAAGCGTATGCAGTCGTTTTGAGAAGAGATCAGTATGAAATATGTGTTTTTGCAGCAAATCAAACGCTTCAGTCATCCGCATGCTCCTATCCTCGAGAATCATCAAGCGCTGAGAGATGGTCAGCACGGCCAGTACAGACCTGCTGAGCCACTGTACCGCAGCGATAGCTTCTTCGCACTTCCACCTCTTCCTAGCTTTGAACTTGAGGGTTGGAGGCTGATCGGCGTCCTCGCTGGGGAATTCATCGACATCGAGTATTGTGAGGACATTTGACCAGCTGTAGACGAGCTTCGCGTTGGACAATTCGCTGTCAATACGGGCATCAGCAGCCTTCAGCTTGACGGCCGGAAACCAAGCAAGGCATCCAGACATTGCACTATGTACAGGGACATCCTTTGGGCGAGCTGCCTTGTGTTGTGTTTGTGCAACCGGAGTCGTGGACACGATAACCAATAGATACGGTGTAAGCATGGCAGTGAGGCCCATCGTGTCTGTAGCTCTCTCAACATTTCCAAGAGGCAGAGGAGAGAAAGCGAGGACTGTGCTGGGCTTGATGGGTTTGCCCGATGGTGCCAATGCGTTTGGGTAACGGCCTAAAATCCTAGTTGTCTTCACAGTTCGCCCCAAGGCACCTGTGCCTCTGGTAGCCAAATGTGAAAAGGCCATTCCACGGTCATCTGCGGAGACCAGGGCTGTATGGCGCGTTCCAAGAAAGCCAAGGTGAACGACAGCGGCATTAGAAACATGGCCATCGGCGGTTCTGTTCTCAACCTGAGTTGCGTCCAGATGAAGGATGGACAGAAAAGGTCTCGAAGCTCGGCTGGTATCCCACGTGAAGATATTTCCATTTGCGTGGCCACCGGCAACATTAGTATGGTCTGCTGATATGGCAATGGCGGTGATCGGTCCAGATTCGACGGCTATTGTAAAGTTATATTAGCCACGATCAGTCTAAGACTTGTTTGACGGATCTCAAGGCATACCTTTGGTCCCTGGGCCCATAATCATTTTGAGATTCTGATTGAAGTCAAATAGGAGGATAACACCTTTCGATGTGCCTAGGACGATCAGCGCAGAGACTGCAAGACAGGTTGGCGACCCAAAACTTCGACGGCCGGCTTCAGAGAATGCCTGACCATTCATCTTGTTCAGCCTCGTCCATCGTACGACTTCCCAGGGTGTAGAAGTCGAGCTCGTGTCTGTTTCGGCCCGACCAGAGGGAAGGATAGAACCAAGAGAAACGTTGCGACTGTGAGTTGAGAGAAACGCGGGCGAAGATGCGCGCGGCGTGTTGGAAGAGGAGGGAGACGTGATCCGAGACTGGAATCGACGATCGAATGGCCTAAACGACGGGGATGGACTCAAAAGTCCAGGCCGTGAGGCTACTGAAGGCAGAATGCTGCTACCAGCGGACGACATGTACGAGCCCTTGCGCATAGGGGTTAGATTGAGATACTGGTTCAAAAGCTTTTGATCATTTCAAGATCCCAACATACCTGCAACGAATCGCCCCGACCTGACGTTACCGAGTCAACAGGACTGGCCGCCCGTAGAGGAACAGAGTCCACTAGACTTGCATCGATGGAGCTTACTTCAGAGACATCCTCCTGTCCGTCTTGCAGGTAAGCTCTGCCGTCGGTGTTGGGCGGATCGGTACCGGTCGTCTCTTGTTCCTCAAGCAGCGGAATATCCGAGTCCACATCTTGATCTGGTACTTCAGGTGCTAAGGCGTTGTCGCTTGATCCAGACTCTGCGCCAGCAGGTTTGTCTTCTTGGTCTTCTTGGTCGGACATGCTGTCTGATTGTCCATCACATCTTTGGGGTCGTCGCGATAGGTCGTACCATAGCTACCGCAACTCGAGGTTGCAAGTCCGAGGTAGCGAAGCCGGACAGCTACAATCGGCAGCCCTGGAGAGTATGCAATGGAGTCGCGCAGAGCTACAAGGCTGCAGCATTGAGGTCTATGGACCGATAATCGGGTGTCTGGGTTTCTCTCGGCATGCACTGCAAGTTGCAACTGCGCATAGCTGGAGTTGTTGTCTACCAAGGTTAGGTAGGTAGTCCGAAGCTTGGCGAGCATGTGGGCGGTTAACGCAGCGGGCCAACGGTTCGATTGGGGTGAACCGAGGATTTCCCGGCGCAGCCACAAGCGCACCTACGGAGTACCTAATAATGGAAAAAGTACATATAGGACGTAGCCACCCCGTCCTACCTCAAGGGAACTTCTTTCCCTCACATCTCCAACCCTGATCGCAGAACCCCTCGGATCCTCAAGTTCGTCCTTTCGCACGTACCCATTCTTTTTCATTTACCATCATCATGGCCAACAGTACGAGATCTGCTGCAAGAGGCTCGGAGGCCCCCGAATCCCCAGTCAGCACCGGACAACAGGTCCCACCAGTGGCATCTGCGACGGAGGCTGATTTGGCCGCCCTGAATCGCCGACTCGAGATGGCAGAAGTGTTGGAGAAAATCGCCCAGTCGGAGTCCCGACGCCGCGCCTTCGAGCAGGAAAACCTCCCAACCCCGGTTCTAGGTGGAAGTCGAGGCGCCCGCTGTGTCGGAGCGCTGGCGTTTCTGCGTGGACTGTGCGTGGAAGGCTCTCGAGATTTGTGAAAAAATTCTCGACTTGAACCGTGGAGTGGTCGGTCCAGGCGGCTGCGTCGTGGATCGTCCTGGCCTTGACAGATTTGTGGTGTTTCATCGCGTAGGCAATGCATCTTGCCCAGATGTAAACTTGTGACTTCTGCATGATGAACGCGAGAAACCGGTTTTGGGCGACATCCACGTCCGGGTGCTCTTTACCGAAGAGGCGCATATAGGCGTATTGGTAGTTCGCAAAGGCGCTAAAGTAAATGGCGGGGTTGCCCAAGTATTCCTGTATGGTATGCACTTTGTTCTTCAAAACAAGTGTGCCGGAGGTGAGGTCGACGTTGGAGGCGACTTCGTCGTCTGTTGCCCGAGTAGAGCGCAGCGGATGGAGGCGGATGATGTTCCAGGGTTCGAATTTTCCGGTGTAGATGTCATTGATGTCCTCGTCGGCCACACCGGCAAGTTCATTTGAGACCGCGAGGACCAGGGGGGGGGATGTGCTCACCACTTGTGTCAGCCGAGTTGGTTGACGGGGCGTTACTAGGTACGCCCGCGCCTGGATTGGCGAGAACCGGGGTTGGAAGGTTTTCCTGGTCGAAGGCGCGGCGTCGGGACTCCGACTGGGCGATTTTCTCCAACACTTCTGCCATCTCGAGTCGGCGGTTCAGGGCGGCCAAATCAGCCTCCGTCGCAGATGCCACTGGTGGGACCTGTTTTCCGGTGCTGACTGGGGGTTCGGGGGCCTTCGAGCCTCTTGCAGCAGATCTCGTACCGTTGGCCATGATGATGGTAAATGAAAAAGAATGAGTGAAAAGAATGGGTACGTGCGAAAGGACGAGCTTGAGGATCCGAGGGGTTCTGCGATCAGGGTTGGAGATGTGAGGGAAAGAAGTTCCCTGGAGGTAGGACGGGGTGGCTACGTCCTATAAATACCTTTTCCATTAGGCGCGCGGCTGGCGCGGCCATCGTGGCACACAAAAACGGGTTTCGAGCAGTTTAAACCCAGAGTTGTACTCCGTATACCACCACTGTAACTACTTGCCGTATGGTTTAAATAAGGACTGCATTTACCTTGCATAATTTCGGAAGTCTCTTGCGTCAGCAAGGCCGTCTACCGTCTGCTGTTCTGGATGGGCCTTAACACGCCACACCATTTTGTGTCATGGCCACTTGCAATGGCCACTATGCAATTGTATGGTGACTCGGTGAGTATAGAAGCAAAAGCGCTAGGATGTTCACATTTCAAATGACTTGGGCCATGGCCACATCATGGCCTGTCTCTCGAGAATATCCCCAACCAACACCGAACATTGCCTGCCTCATCATCCTCAACCCAGTCGTCCTGGCCAGCCAACTCGTCCTGCTCGACACACGAGATTGGTCCGTCAAGATCCTTCATAGCCTGTTTGAAAGCACCCAAAAGCCTGACTGTAGTCGCATCCCGCTGCGGCACCATGACCACAGCTCTGGACTCGGCGTCAAGGGCGAGCTGTTGACTGATGGCTGATGCCAAAAGAGCAGGATGGTCATCATCATACATTGGGTCTGCCACCAAGACGATCTGCGCCCAAGATTAGTATTGGAGAAAAAGTATAGAAAAGAGGGGGGAAATAAGAGTTGTCTTGCAGCGCCAACAAATAGAAGCTTATGGGCATGTTGAGCATGAGCCTACCTTGAACTGATGATGCCTCCCAAAGAGTTCCTGATCAACCTCCTCTTTGCTTCCGCCCCATGTAAGAGACCCGACACTCAGCCCTCCCCCTCTTTGTTGAATCAAGCCCCGATTTCTTTCAGCATTGCTCTTCAAATTGTCCACAATGTTCGGCAAGTCGCTCAGAGAAACATGCGCTCCCCACAACGCTGCGGCTGCCATACCTAGCAAACCCGTCCCGGAGCCCAATTCTACAACCGTAGGGGGCGTAGGGAGCCCGGAGGCCGACGACTTGTCAAACAAAGTGGACAACGAGGTTGCTCTCAACCGGGGCAAATGCCGCGCAAGCACAAACGAAGAGCCCCAGGTCTTGAAGCCCAACGAGTCGCCCGTCAATGCGGGCTCCCTGATGACTAGTTCAAACGGTTCGCACCCGTCAAGGCCATCAAATGGCCAGCGCCTCGTCAATTCTCCCATGGCCGTCCGCCCACATCGCTCTGACATGCGCTTGCTGGCGAGTTCCCACACAACCTCCTTCTGCTCATCATCCTCAATCCAAAGGAGCGGGCTCTTGATAATGGAGGATAGGTATCGCGTGATGTCCGCCTTGTGTCTCGACGCAAGAGATTCCTGCTCAGCGATAATCTCGGATCGCCGTCGGGAATGGTTCCATTCTGGCGGTGAGAGTTCAAGACTCTGAAGAGCGGTGAGAAGCGCAGAGTATGACGGTTTCTGAAACGTCTGCGGCAGGTCGAGAGCCGAGACGGCGGTCATTGTGAGGACGGTGCCGGGGGTTTAAAGTTCTGCATGGCGTCGTTTCTGTTTGATGTCGAAAAGTGGGTGCGTACGGGCAACGGGTTGTCTTGACTCTTCGCTCGAACTTCAATGGTACATGTGTAGTCGAGCGAATGCATCGACTAGAGAATTCATGATGAGACAGGTGTTTGAATCGCACAGTTCAAGACTGTTTGAAGACTGCGATTCTTGTATTTGTAGTCCCCGGCTCCAGCTTGTGCCATGCTGACTTGAAGAGAAAAGAACGATGCTGCAGTGGCAGAAAACTGACAAGCCTTGATATATACTAATAAGACGGGGCCCTTCAACAACAAGGTGAGATGGCCGAGTTGGTTATGGCGTCAGGTTAAGGTTACAACCTCAACATCTGTTTCCTGATGGAGAAATCCGCCTGGGTTCGAGTCCCAGTCTCATCATCAAACTATTCTTTTTGCAATCTAGGTCGTCTTCGTCCTTTTTTACTTGAAAGTTTGTTCCTCTTCTCTACGGAGTACAGGTCTTTTTTTTTTTTGGATTCCATGACGTGTTTTCTCTTCTTCACCTGTCTCTGTGCCAATTCTTGCGGCCAAGACAGTTTCATATCCGGACCGGAGTCCGCACGATTCACAGTCTCCACATCCCACATGCAGACCCACCCACGGCCGGAACGCATTCCGCAACCGCAACGACGTCAACGGTCAAAGGTGCGAACCTGTCAAGAATAAGATCCCCTTCATAGCGAGACACTTCCTTTCCGACATCTCACGACGACGCGTCCATCATGTCGTCCATTGGACCGCAGCTACCCACGGAGCTCACAAAGCGCAAGCGCAGTCCTGACCAAGACGCGGCTGCATCACCACCCGCAAAACAAGCTCGTAGCAATGTCGCCCTCCCACAAGCAACGAACGACGACGAAATCGGCCTCTCCGACTCAGACGACAACGACGCCATGGGCCCCTCTGCTCCCTCCGCCGCAAGCATAGGACCGATGTGTCCTCCTCGAACCGCCCAAGATACGCACGAAATTCACCTCTCCGATTCGGCCTCGGACGCAGAGATCGCGCCGCCAGCCCCTCCCCCCAAACCACAATCACAACCACAACCACAGCCACAGCCACAACACCAAGAGCCCATCTCGTCCTCCGAATCAGATTCAGAAGACGACTACGGCCCCTCCCTCCCCTCCTCCACAACTCCCCGCCAAACCATCGGCCCAACCCTCCCATCCAAAGAACCCGCCCCCCAACGCGACACCTGGATGCTCGCCCCTCCCCCCTCAACAGCCTACTCAGAACGCGACCCAACCCGCATGCGCGCCCGCAAATTCGCCTCCAAACCCCTCTCCTCCTCTGCCGGCAAACCCTCCCCCGACCACCCCTCCATCTGGACCGAAACGCCGCAAGAAAAACTCCAGCGCCAGAAAGATGCTCTTCTTGGGCGGACGCCCTCTGCGTCTCATGCTGCCGCTGGCGGGGGAACCTCCTCGTCGTCGTCGTCGTCTGAAAGAGCCAAGATGCAGAAGAGGCAGCAGGAAGAGCGCATTGCGGCGTCTATAGAAGCTAGTCGTGGGAAAAAGAGTCTCTATGCTGAACATGATGAGAGGAGGAAAGAGGGCGGAGGAGGGGGGAATGGAAGAGGTGAGAAAGAGGCGGAGGAGGATGATGATCCGAGTAAGAGGGCTTTTGATCGGGAGAAGGATATGGCGATTGGGGGAAAGATTGGGAGTAGGGCGAGAACGGAGTTGATTAGTAGGAGTGCGAATTTTGGAGGGAGATTTCAGAAGGGGTCTTTTCTGTGAGGGCAATAGATATCATAGGATAGGGGGCGCGGGGCAGGACGAGCATGTGAATGCAATGGCGCAATAGGCGTTTGGGTCAGTTATTAGGCAATGATGGACCGCTTGGATGGATGGGTTGATAACTTGATAGCAAGGATCGAATGTAGGCGTAGACGCAGATAAGGCTGATTTGATGCAGCATGAGAGAAGATGAGTAGGTCAAGCAAACACCGGGCTCAGATGGGAGCCACTTTCTCATCTCGTAGGTATTCCGCTCATTGCGCATCAGATATTCAACGGACACTCGTAACACTGGAGTGCCCACAGGTCACAGCAAACAACTCCCAGCGCCGCTCAAGGTATGGCAAATGGCACACATGCAACTTCTCAATATATGCTACCCAACCATCCCGATCAGTATGCTTCAATGCCTTGTTGCTAACCCCCTAAAATGAAATGCATAATGCGAGTCCTAAATGCGCGTACATATGTAAACCAACCCAAACGCCTTCGCTGCATGGAAAGAACACCAAAAAAATAAAGCCGCAAATGTTGATACAAAATAATGCAAGGCTAGAGGAAGTATGTCAAATCATCCTCATGAATGCATGAATGGCAAAAATGTCGACCGTGAAGGTCTGGAAAACCCCATTCTCCCGTCTTTACTCGTCAGAGTATTACCGCTCTCCCTGAGAGGAGGTGGAGGGGAGATATGGATGCGAGCTGAAACCGCTCCATGAAGAAAAGAGTGTTAAGATCAACGTGAAAGTTACCCGCAAGCTGATTGTGTATCATGAGCCCTCCGTGTCTGGGCACTTTGAGTTATTGTGTCGTGAGGATGGTGAAAGGCCGAATCCAACAAGCTGAAATGAACACGCCCATAAATATCTCAATCGGTTACGATCGCGGAGCAACGGCAGGAATATGCTTGAACTTGTCGAGACAAGGCCAATTTCGTGGCCTGTCTAGCTCCATCGGAGACAGACGATAATGAAAGCATCGTAGTGTCAAGCGGTATTCAAGACAGGGGGGGGAAACTTCGCAAAGTATTCATCTGATGTGAATGCTACGACCTTCATTGCCCCTCATCAAGTGGTGTGTCGACCAGATTCTAGTTGTGACGGTGTGGCGGTCGCAGTCGTAGATGGCGTCGTCCTAGGGCGACCAAAACGAAGAGCAGAACGGACGGACGAAAGTATACCGCCGTTGAACGTACTTGAAGGTGCTGTTGGGGTCCTGCTGATATCTGGTGGACCAGCTTGCAACGGGACACGATCTGATCGACCACGTCTTCTGCCGCGACGAGTATCAGACACCGGATTCGTAGGTGATGTGCCGGATCGAAACCATGCGGATCGAAGAGCACTGGGCAGGTTGAGGCGAGAGTTGGCACGGGGATCCAAATTCGTATTGTCGGCGGATTGCGCATCGCACTCTTGGTTAGGACGAGGTTTGGGGGTAAAGTAATCGGCCTTGCAGAGGGGACAACAAGCCCGCCTACTCGTCAACCACGGATCGACACAAACAGCGTGGAAAGCATGCCCACATGCAAGACCTCGAACGTCGTCATCATCTTCCAGAGTGTCGATGCAGATGGCGCAAGAGTCGCCTGGCGCCGCGAGGCATTCGGGCGGCAGGGCAGCGTCGATATGATCGTCGTCGTCGTCGTCGTCGTCATCATCATCATCACAGGAGGTTCGTCGCAAGGATGCAGGCCGCACCTCGTGGTTTGTGGATATCCGATCGGTGCGCTCATTTGGCCTTGGTACTGCCTGAACATTCTTCTCGTCGTGCTTAGCAACATCAGTGGCACCGTTGAGAAGTATGTCGGCGGAATGAGCATCTGCAGACAAGTGACTCTTGACAGTGGCCAGATCGGGCAGGATGCCGTCGACGTCGCGCAGACTATTTTCTCGGCTTGCCGGGACGGACACGCCCCCAGCAGTTGGTAATCCATCCCTGGCACGCTCCGACATCCAAGTCTTGTACTTCTTCATGGGAAACTTTGCATTTACTTCGTCCATGGTCATGAGTTTCTTCTCGCGACGTCTGCGAGGTCGGTAAACGGTTTCCAGGGTGATGGGCTCGCCATTTTCGTTCGTCATTCTGGCACGATTACGAGCGTTGTATCGAAAGCAGTACTTGACGCCAACAATGATCCTTTGGCAGTGTTAGCACTGCAGAGTTTACAGAGGTCGCATCTCCACCCGCACTAACGGGCAAGCCGCCCGGGAAATATTGTGCGTCAACTGCACGCTACCTTACCATAGATTGGTAAAAACCACGCCGAAACCGAGAGCCACGAAGAATAACAGGGGCGAGCTGGATCCTTGATTATTGTTGTTGTTGTTGTTGCTGTTTCCGCCGTCATTCTTGTTCGTACCAGTTAGTGGCGGACTGCTAGTGGAAGATGCGCCTGACGACTGCGTTTCTGTCGGCATGTCGGTGGCTTGTCGTGCAAGAAGAAGAGCCGCCTCCCCCAGCATTTGGTGAATGGCACCCATCATGATCCAGGCGTCGCAGAAGCGAAGCGCGGAACGTCAAAACGATTCAAAGCCCTACTTCGACATGAGGACAGCAGCCGAGCTTGCCAATCCCGAAGTCAAGTTGGTGAGGTTGTTTCGGCGTGATGTGGTGGCTAGCCGTCGCCGTTTTAGTGCGAAACGGGGCTATGCGGGCGGCGAGATGTCGTCGTCCGTCACTTTGAACGCTCAACAAGGTCAATAGCGAAGACGATTAGACGAGAGCCAACAGACGACGACAATTTTCAACGACGATCTCGAATAAAGACGTAATATATGGCGAGAGGATCTTCGGATGTGAGGCGAGTGCGTTTCGACGGAGGAGCCGATGAGCAAGCGTGTAAACGACAAAGGAGATGCAAAGCAAGAGAGGCGCAGAGACAAACTGGCGAGACAAGACCGAACCGCGAGAGGTTTTGCGGAGTGCAGGAGGAGTGGATAAAGAGGAAGGCGAAGCAGCGTGGCATTACGTGGATCCCGGACGGGCTAGAGACCAGCCGCACGCAGCTGCGAGTGCTGGTTGGGCCGTTTTCCCGGCTGTTTGATGGCTTGTCGTGGCTGTCGTGGCTGTTGCGGCTGTTGTGGCTATTTAGTGGGGCTCATGGCGCCTGGGACAGCGCCAACCGCGGGGCAGCAAGCCTGGAAGGGTGGGGGGAATCCACTAGATCGCTCGATCCGCACGGTGAAGCGCACTGTGGAGCCCCCTGCATTTGCATGCATGTGTCTGAATTCTGAACTTCTTGGCTGGCGACTGTCTTATCGCCTCCTATCTGGCCATCATCGCTTCATACTCGCCACAAGACTGCCTGCATCTCCACTTCTCGTTCCGGCACCGATGCCGCTGCCAGCCATTTGACATCCAGCATGTAAGTTGAAAGCAGATGAGCGAGACGAGCCATCATGACAAACCAGACGAACCATGACTGGGATTGGAGCTGCGGGTTGGAACTTGGGGTTGCACCGGAAGGATCGGTGCAACCGGAAGCTGTCAGCGAGGTGGCTGTAGCAACCCTCAGAACGGAGTCTAACTATACGTCGAATTCCTTGGTTCGCTTCTGCTCCATGTCGCACCAAACCGGTAAACACAATCAGCTCGACTGTTTTGCTTCTGCAAATCCAGATGGACTGGATGGAGTCTTGCTCCCGGCCTATTTCCCGTCGATTGTGGCCGCCGCGAGCTTCATGGCCTTTGTCCTTTCCTCTGGCCCGAACGAAACTGGGCGCTGGCTAGCTGTCGCGGATGCCAGAGTGCTGCGCTTTGAGCGTTTTGTATGCAGCTCCGACGTAGCCGTGACCAAACTAGGGCGCCCGGTCATAGACATCTACATGTGTATGTACCTACATATGTACCTGGACAGGTAGGTAGGTAGGTAGGTAGCTCGGCGCTCGGCAGCTGGACAGCACACGCCTCGGCGAGAAATGCTTTCAACGATGTACAATAGCGTCGCCTGCCCTTGAGACTTGTGCAAACGGCCCGGCCGGGTTTAAAATCAAGCGCAGGTCTACTCGTGCGCTAGAACAAGGCCGGGGACTATTCGAAACGCCTTTTGTGGATTTAACGCCTTCTTCCGAATATCCGTTGCTGGCTGGCAAGTGGTGCCTTTGTGTTCCAAAAAACTCCGGCCCGGGCCCTTCGACTCATTATGAGGAAGCAGAAGCGATAAGCCGGTGACGACGGGGATAACATGCCATCTGTGCCGTTTCTCCCGCATTGAAAGAACTCGCCCATCAATGATCATCGAGTTTTCGTACATAAGACTGTCTGGAGTTTGGCCCTTAGACGTGGGCACGGCCATCGTCATCTCCCAATCGGCACCACACAGTGCATCTTGGGTGCGCCACAAACTGGCTTCTGTTCCAACTTCCAGTGGTGCATGCGGCCTTCGGATTGGAATGCTCTCGCCACTTTCCGCCACTTGGAGTTTTACATGGTTGGTTCGGGGTCGAATGTCTCGCCCCAGTCTGCACAAAGCATCCAAGATCATAGGATGTGCGTCATCTTCTTCATTGTCGCATGATTGGCTGGATGCTCGAGTCCCGACTCCCGACTCATCTCAGATGGCATCGTGTTCACGTTTTCAGGAAGGCTCAGAGAGGTGAAACCGAAGCCTCACCAACCTCCTACTGTCTACAGAGTAGGTGTGTAAATATATGTACAGCTTCTGCCATGTTAGGTATCAGGCCAGTTGACTAAACAAACGTGTGCGCTCAAGCCACCACTGACCAGCTATGATTCACCGCTTCCAAGGCTGACGGGCGCAAGCTGGCAAACCGCCAGGCAATGCTCCGAGGTTCCCGTTCAATACCTAGGTAGGTACACCTACCTACCAACCTGGTGTAGGTAATCAGCTTGCAGTTGGAAACTTGGTCAGCTCGTGGTGTCTTTTTTTGTCTTGATGGGCTAGCCATGAGTCCAGGACGCGCCATCCGCGCCACGATATATTTCAAATGTCCGTAGTGCAATAAACTCCGCCTCTAAGGCGCGGTCGGTGCTTCGTAAGAATCATCACCCTCACTTTGAAGCTTGGTTGAATGCCCTCATGCCAGCTCGTGCCTTGTCATGCTTCCTCAAGTTGAATTCTGAATTCGACGACCTCAGACGAGTGGGGAAAAGCCGATCGAATCAGGCCAGCCCGCGCTAGTCCGATTCGGTCCAACTACCTCATCGACGGCAAGTAGGTAGGTATCTTGAGACTTGTTTGCACACAGAGTCATCTCATCTGCGCGTTATCTGTACTCCGTATCTACGTCCTGGTCAAGCCCAAGCATTCAGCATCATTGCCCCGTGCCGTAGATCGATATGCCACCCACACAGCTGTCCGAGTCGGGCAACCCATTGTAAGTGGGGGACGCCTCAAAAATTCGCAACCTCTTCCATCTCCATCTCCATCCGCTTGTTGCGACTCATCCAGGAACTGCACACGTGGTCGACGAATGAGCCATATGTCATGGCTGGGCTAAGCTAATCCGAAGGATATGCAGAGTGTTCTTCGACATGACACTAGGAGGTTCGTTAGTTTTCTCTCCCATCTGCACTATTTATCTTTTTTCTCTTGCTTGCAAGATCACAGCTCCCTGTATCTCATACGTGCTTACGTGCTTGATCATCTCACAGCTCGCCAATGCTAACCTCCAACTTTAGGTGAGCCCCTCGGCCGCATCACCTTTGAGCTCTTCCTAAGCATCGTTCCCAAAACCGCCGAGAACTTCCGCCAATTCTGCACAGGCGAGTCCAAGGATGCGCAAGGCAGTCCGCAGGGCTACAAGGGTTCCAAATTCCACCGCATCGTACGTACTCTTGGAGTCTTGATCCCTTCCCTTCCTAACCCCCCCTTTTTTTTTACTTTTCTGCATAGTTCGGCGACTTCTTACTAAACATTTCCTTCTTCCAGATCCCCAGCTTCATGTGCCAGGGTGGTGATTTTCTCAAGGGCGACGGCACAGGCTCAACCTGTATATGGGGCTTGAAGGCTTTTGAGGATGAGAACTTTACGTTGAAGCACGATCAGCCAGGGCTGTTATCTATGGCGGTATGTCACTTTCCATGAGGATATGATGCTTTTACCATGCCCTTTTTGAGGGGTGGGGTTTGAACCATTCTCTTTCGTCATCAGTACATTCATTCTTTTTGGGTGTCTAAGCCACTTCCAGCTCTACTCTTGTTGTCTTTTATCCATCATATGAGCCCCGTACCTTCTCTGACTCAAATATAATTGTAGAATGCAGGACCCAACTCCAATGGCTCCCAGTTCTTCATCACTACAGTGCCTACGCCCTTTCTTGACGGCAAACACGTTGTGTTTGGTAAGGTCGTCGATGGGATGGACGTGGTAAGGAAGATGGAGGCCACTAAGACCGGGTACAAGGGCAAGGATATACCGAATATGGATGTTGTCATTGCACAGTGCGGTGAGATGTGAGGCGATGTGTAGTCGCTGGAGAAAGTTGTTGCCTGCATGGTAGATAGGCGATTTGTGCAATCATGAAACGTCACCTGGGCCATCTGTGTAACTGCCGGATTCTCCTTGCCACTCCCGTCTTTTACACTGTGAGGATGACGCCGCTTTGCGAGGCGAATAGTTTTGCTCGCAGAGCGAGGGCAGGGCCAATTCGCATATTCAAACAGTATTCAGACAGATATTACCCCTCCGAACGCAAGGAAGATGCTCATGAGTCATGTGTATATGGCGCCCCTTGAGAGAAGATAGGATGAGTTGATAGTTCACGAGATCATATTCAATACGGAACTTCCTGCTGTCTTTTCTATCTTTGATCAGCCAGACGAGATTCACGAGGCAGTCTGTGGGTCCTCCGACCCAAAAACAGAAAACGAAAAGATGATGCCATCCACTCCCCGTCCTCGTGTCTAATTATTCAAAAAACTATTCTAAGGGGCGGCACAAAATTGGCTTTCGAGACGAAACAGTCCTGCTACAATGCTCACGCTGCGTCATACTTCCATCTGGGATCAACGCGCGAATAGAAGACAAAGTCCTCCATGACATATCAAACGCATTGGGAACCTCAGCTGGTCGATTACCTGTCGACTAAATAAGAGGGATGGAATGAAGTTTTCGTCCTGTTCTTTCATGATGGCGTAGATAGATGCGACGGCTACAAAAACATCATGCGCTTCCATGGGAACGTGACATGGCTACGCAGTGAAGAAAGAAACAGGGCACATGAAACAATCCCTCTCCCCCAGGGACATAATCGACCTTCTTTCTCGAATTCGTTGCACTTCGTCCCTCTCTTGGCTGAGAGCTAGCAAGAACATTGAAGACAAAATGGAAATTGGAAAACAAGCCTAGCGCCGGGCGGGAATCGAGCATCAAGGAAACAGATTTAGTTGATGGCAGCCGCTCTTTGATCGCGGTTGAATTCCCCGTCATCGGAGGATCTAGATTAGGCGCTTTGTGAGAGCCGAACAAAGAACGGCTGGCTGTGTATGTCGCGGCACAGCACTGCCGCACGGAGACAAAGGCCAGCGCTGTATGTGTCTCGACACAAAGACATGCACCCACAGACAGGCAGACAGACAAGAAAAGTAAGCCAACAAAGAGAGCAAGTTCATTTCTTTTCAATTCATATCCAGTCCGTCAAAGAATTTCCCTTCCCAGTCCCCACGTCTAGACTAAAGCAAGACATGAGTTCATACCTATACAAGAAACAACAAAAGAGTGCCCCTCCCTCACACGGTAAGGAGATGGTCCATGTAGTCAGACAAACCAAAAAGAGAGCACGAAGAAATAACTATATACATGTTGAAAAGATTGACTCCCCCCGAGGTAAGCGGGGTTTTCCCACATCCTTGAAACTTGGAACTACATAACAAAAACGAACGACTTGTTGCGAACAACTCCCCCCTTCCTGCATGATGATGCGATAATTATGCGCCGAACCAGCCGGAGCGTCTGTTTTTGCTGTTCACGAGACGACGGGCAGGTCCTCCCGTAGGCGAGGCGTGGACGTGGCTGGTCACTGTGACGGTCACTCCATCGGGGGGAGGCTGCGTGGGTTGCGCGCCCGGGTCTACAGTCCGGTAGATGGTCTGGAAAATTGTCGTGGGCGGCACCATCTGTGTTTGCGTGACTGTCACGACGCCGCTGCATTGGAGAGATGTTGGCACAGAGAGCGGAGGAGGAGGAGGGGCGCTCGAGAGCGGGACAGGAGGGGAGGCGGCACCGGAGGCGGAGACAGGGACGACAGCGCCAGAGGAGGGAGACATCGATCCCGCAGCATTGTTCGAGTTGCTGCTTCCGGAATCGCCAACGGGGACCTGGAAGTTGCTCTTCATCTGCTCCTCGATGGCTTTGGAGTAGATGTCCTGCTTCGCAACGTACTGCTGCTTGGCGTCAGACTTGGTAGAAACGCCCTGAGCCTGCGTGTCCACAATCTTGATGTCGATGACGCTCGAGTAACTCTCATTCTTGGAGATCATGTCCATGGTCCAGCCATTGGGAATAGTATCGCCTCGCATGAAAGAGCCGGCCCAGGGGTAACTTCCGTCCTTTGTCTTGTCCATGTTGATCTTGTTGGCGTTCAGGTCGGGCCAGTCCCAGTACCAATACACGGTGTAGACGCTCCCAGGCTTCAGATTATCGGGAAGCTTGATATCGGACTGGCATGGCAGCTCCTGCGAAATCTTGGCCCCGTCGCTGCTGAACTTGGAAGCGCGCTCCTTGGCGATGGCATCCGCGTTAGGTTGGAAGCACTGTCCGTCATCGTAATGCCTCGTACCGAGCAGGACGCCCCTCTTATCGCCTCCCGAACCGTCCTTGTTCCAGCGCAGGTGCACATCAAAGAGCCGTTCCTCGTCCTTGGGTTGAGAGGTGCCGTAGAAGAAGATTGTGCCGCGATTGCGAGGCTTGTTTGGCTGGTTGAGCGGCAGACTGACGTGGCCGTTTTCCAGATGCACAATCGCGACATAATCGCCGGAGGCAGCCTGGAGCATGGGGTGAGGGGGGTTCGCCTCTAACTTGTACTTGTTCAGGATTTCCTTCCCAGAATACGCCGACTGGCCCTTAGCCGGAAGAATATTCTGGGGAACTTGGTCACTGAAACCGGGATCGCTTCGAGGCTTATATCCGCGAGGAAAACCCCGTTCCCCGATCATGGTTCCATTGGGGGCGATGCGGAGAGCGTACTCTACCCATGAATGTGCGAGTACAAAGGAAGCGAAAGCCAGTAGGGAAACAATTTGGCACAAGCTGACTCTGCATGAGCTTTTAAGCATGGTTGCTTGTGAGCTTGTACCTAAGAGGGGAAAAGTAGAAGATATGAAAACAACGAAGAAAGAGAATAAAGACGACAGAGATGGCCAATTCGCAGCTTAGTGTGCGCGTAAATGAAGGCGTCTCTGTTACATAAAAATCAAGCTTGAGAAATGCTTTCAACGTGCCTCACAATTTGTGAGGTATAGTAAGGAATGGGGTATCTGCTCTTATTTCTCGCCAGGAGAATGCAACAAGAGAAGATGAAAATGGCTTGGAAAAAGAAATATGGAAACGAAATCGGGTATCAAACTCGTGCGTTGAAATTATGAAGAAGGAAGAAATGCGTGATGGGATGTGGTCAAGAAGAGAGCGTTTTAAAGACCCCAATCGAGGCCTTGCTGTTATCACAATAGGTTGGAGGCGACAGGGACGATGAATGACAACAATAACATGAACAGCTGCATCCAAATGGCCGAGTGAGATGATGGTGATTCGATGAACAGCTGCGTTCAGATGGCCGTTAGATGATGATTTGTTGAACAGCTGGCGGATATGCTGGCGAGATGATATTGTTCGATGAGCAGCTGCCCGATTCGCAGACCAGCTGTTGCGAAATGAGGGGTGGACGAGATCGCGTGACAGTCTTCTTTGTTCTCTTTGTTCTTATCAACAGGAACAACCGTCGTTCTCAGGTGACAGGTCACTCAGAGCGATTGTAATTCGTGGTCTTTGCCTTGCGCCATGACCTGGACGGGGCTCGGCGAATGAAGTGATGCTCGCTGCGAGCGTCAGGCAGGAAGAGGGAGGTTGTCTTCGGTCAGTTCTCAGTCAATGAGGAAATATTCGGTCAAGTAAAGTCAAGGTCAGTCTAGGGGACGAAAAGATTCATGTCAGGGGACAAATGCTTCACAGCAAAGACGCGAACCGTGTCAGGCCAGGCAGGGCGTGGGCGAACGAAGCACAAGAGC
The DNA here is from genome assembly GCA_029405325.1 of Claviceps purpurea. NCBI lineage: Eukaryota > Fungi > Ascomycota > Sordariomycetes > Hypocreales > Clavicipitaceae > Claviceps > Claviceps purpurea. Next base: position 1,925,631 of record CM055782.1, on the reverse strand, counting down.
TTCAGAGTCCAAGAGCCGATACACGAGGGCACCTGCGACCAAACACATGGGTGTGCGACATCATGGCCAGATACAAGGCGGGCTGCTCTTCCTGAGTGTCCAGTTGAGCCGGGCGTAAAGACGCCGTTGCGGCGGTTGGTTGAATGCATCGTATTCACGAGCTTTCAATCCGCGGCCTATCCACGGCCAATCCAGGACCTGATCCAGGGACAAGACGCACGCAGCCGGAGCGGCAGTTTCATGGCCGAACCCTGTACCACCGTAGCAATGGAAGCAATGGAAGCAATCGGAAACAATCGAAGACGGATTGTGGGAGCAATTGGCGCAGTGGGCGAATGGGCGAAGTGTCGTCTTGGATCAGTTCGTCGTCCTTTGGCTCCTGTCTTTGCCCCGCGGCTAAGGTGCAGGAGGTATAGGTACCTATGTACATACCTAGGTACCTATGTACCTCCTGCAGGCTCCATGCAAGACCCCGCGCTTAAACACTCCATTAAGAGCACGACGTTGTGACTGCCTCGCGCCGTTCCTGGCCCAGACCTGGCTCTCATTGGTTCACTCACGGCCGCGTTACGGCCGAACAATTTCCTCGCGCTAAAAGTCTTTCTCTCACTTTACCTACCTCCTAAGGTACCTATGTACAGTTGCCCCGGCCTGAAGCGACGACAAACTTGCGTCTCGTGTTTGCACTTTACCAACCATTGTTTCCATCACACATGGCCACCACCTATTATAAATAACGCAATTCCCGGGCAAACTTTGTTCTACAGGAAGTTCTCAAGGTTGTGGTGTGCTCGTTTGTCCTCCTTTGGGTAAGAGTTGATTATCAAGGCGATGCCGTTCATGTCGCCGACTTGATGCTATCGCATTCAAGATGAATTCTGTTGGTTGTTTGGGTGAGTCCCGTTCTTGGTCTTCATTGTATGACCTTCTATTTCTGCCGCACGAAATCCGTCTCTTCGGGGTCTGTCGTACGAGATCTTTTGCTGGTGCGCGGCACCGTCCGACAATCCACGGTCAATTTTAGTCTTGTTTGGCCGAGAAGACAGTTGACCCAACGTTGTCAGCTCGACGAAATGGCGAGCACGTACTCAAGCCCATGCTGCAAGCGCCTTCACTCGTTATAATCACGCGTCCATGACAGCAACCGCATCAAGCAACTCTTTCTCTCAATAGGTAGGTACATGTATGTATGTGTAGAAAAGGGGAAATACCACCCTCATAGGCTTATCCCCCCGACAAGTCAATTCGGCTGGAGAGGGCGGCCAAGTAACCCTTTGAAGCTTTCCCATTCCATGTCCCCCATGGGCCATTTCCCATTCCAGCGTCGGATTTCAAATTTTCAATATTGCTACCCAATTGATCAATTAAGGTCGTCGCTCCCGCAGGATGCAAAGAATCAATTTTTTATTTCTAGTTACAATCATCGTCAATTTCACACGTCTGGCGTTTGCTAGACAATGGGTTATTCAGGAATTTGTGCCCGTCGGCGCTGTCGTAGAAGAGTTCGTAGAAGGGTTGCACAACTACCACGGCCAGCCAAGCACACGCTATCTTTTGAAGGTATCGTCACGGCCGTCTTATGTATCTAAAAAAATATACATAACTTAACTGCGTGCAACAAGGCATATGCATTCAACGTGCTCGACTGGATTATGTACCAAAAACACCAACAAATCTCATCCATCACCCCACAGACCACGAATGCTATCCCCTGTCTAACCAGACGCCCTGGTGTTACCCCTTGGAACCACCCCCTTCCCCATGTCTCTTCAGCGAGTGGACACTGGATGTCTATTCCAGTTTCCAGAGAACAAGCAGCTAACCGCCGAAGTTCGAACCCCTGCCTGAAAGGACGATATGTAATGAAGAGAAAGGGGGTCTCACGTCACACCGAGACATACGAAGAGATCAGATGAAAATCGCATGCAACGAAGGGGGTTTCTAATTATATACTCCGTGCATAATATAGATCATAGATGGGATGACGTGATCAAAAGTCGTTCGAAGGTAGAAGGTAAGCATCGAGGTGGATGATGTCCAATTTCTGGTTCTTCCACCGACAAGCACAAAAAGGGGGTGCTGCAGTATAGTTGTAGCTTGTTCCCATAGACGAGTTTCGATCCCGAAAACAAAAAGGATGAGATATTGCACCTCTTGTGATGAAGATCTGAGACACGTCATGTTGCACTCTTAAATGGTCATTACATACAGTCCATTCATTGTCATGCCGCGATGCACCAAGTTCATTCTCAAAAAAAAAAAGCATCGCTATAAATGAGTGTCATGACGGAAAATTTCCGTCTTCCGATCGCCGTGCGGGTAGCTGGAAATAAGTAAAGCAGATCTCTCCTCCATTGAATACATGACGAACAAGTTTTATCCAAAACGAAATATGAGAGAAAGAAAAAAGGAAAGAGAACAGCGCTGCTGGAATGAGGACCTTGGCCTGGAAGCATACCCTGCTAGTATACCTTCTGTCACGTTTCTTCGTATGTCGCATCTTCCGGCTCTCCGGGCGCGGACACTGCATCCTTCATGTATCCCAGCCGCGCCATCACGAGCACCATCAGCATGCTAGGATACAGCCACGGGTATTGCAGGATTTCGGCCTCAAAGGCATTGATCGTGCCGTTCGCCAGCGCGGCGTAGGAATCATCCTGCAGCAGAACACTTAGGTGGAAGAGATTCGCCGCGGCGACGGCATTGACGGACGGGAGAGATCCGTCCATGCCCTCTTTGAGGCGGAGGACATTGAGCGACAGTCCGGGGGCGCTGGAGAAGAAGCCGCCGTCTTTGGGGTCGTGGAAGCGGCTGATAAGGGTTTCTGGGGCGGGAGATGCGTTAGTTCGTGGTGAGGGTTTTAAGCCTGCAAGAAGACGGGCAACAAACGATATATAATAGATGTGTGTGTGTGTGTGCACGAGGAAAAAGCGCTAGAAAAAAATAAAAAGGCAGGACGCAGCACAGGGTGTGGTCATAAAGCGTGCGCGCGATAAAAAACAAGCAAGTAAAAAGGCAATGACCCAGATGAAGAGACCGTAGACAGATAAAGAGAGATCCAGAAGAAATTACCTTGAAGGTCAATCGCAAAATCAAGCAGCGATTCCTTGCCCGTCTCGCCAAAGAGGTGCAAGATACCGTCAATGAGATATACATAGTCGTCGGCAAAGCCCTCAAACTTGGAGCGACGAAAGTCCCACATTCTAAACAGGGTCTTGGTCCCTGATGAGTAGAGCTTGGCCATGATGAAGTCAGCGATTCTTAGGGCGCCATCGAGGTATCTTTTGCTTTTAGCTACGTCGATATCCTTGAGAGCGACGTGGGCCTTTGTGAGGGCCGAGATGGCGAGACCGTTCCAGGACGTGATGACCGTGCCACAGCAGCCGGGCGGCTCGCGGTCCTTTTGCAGGTCGCGTCGGTATCTGAGCTTCTTTCGGGCGGTACGGATGTACGCCTGCACGGTCTCCAGGGGTAAATCAAACTGGTGGCTGAGCTGTTCAGGGGTCTTGACAACTCGTAGTATGTTCTTCTTAATTCTATCGTCGTAGGGGTCGTACTCTTCGGGAACGTTGCCCTCTTCGCGGACGTCCCAGTGGGCAGCGACGACTTGGCTCATTTGCTGATCCTGGCCAGATGAATTGATGACGGAGTCGAACTCGCGCCGAGTCCAGAGGTAGTAGGCGCCTTCTTTCAGATCAATGGTCTTTGACAGGTTATCCTCGGAGAAGGCCAGTTCGCTTGCGGCGAGGCCGCCGTCACCCAAAGCGAAGAAGTCCGGGGCGATTAGATGGTCTGCCAGTTCAACGACCGTGTCGAGGAACTCACTCTCAGTCGTCCCGCCAGCGTACCGCCAGGCGCTGACATACAGACTCAGCAACAGAGCGTTGTCGGCAAGGAGCTTCTCGAACAGAGGGATACTCCAATCTCGCGTCATGGAGCAACGACTAAAGCCCGCCCCGAGTTGATCGTACAGAGCGCTGCCTCGAAGCTTGCGTAGCGTCTGAACAGCCATGTCGGCTGCGCGTTTGCATTCCGCCTCTCCGACTACGTCCCTCACGGCCGAGGGGGCATCGTTGAGGTAGAGCAAGAACGCTAATTTGGGGGGCGTCGGGAACTTGGGTGCGAGGCCAAACCCGCCGTACACAGGATCGAACGTCTTGGCGATGTGAGTGTACGCCTCCTCCAGCTGGTCCAGGTCGAGCTCACTAGACAAGCCAGCGCTCTTTTCGCCAGCTGCACCTCCAGGGGCTTCACTAAGAGAACTAGTGGCGCTAGGAAGCAAGTTGTCGTGACGCGTTGGTCCTGTTGTGGCTCGGATGTCCGCGATACCCTCTGCAGTGAATATTCGCAACTTGCTCAAAATCTCTGATGCCTCCGCGCGACATTTTGCCTCTTGATCTTGCCAGATGTCTCGAACCCTTTTGAAGACGGCCAAAGAGTCCAGAGCCTCTTTCTCGGTCTCGGCCCCGGCCCCGACTCGTCGAGAGACGCCGGGGCCAGGCCAGTACGTGCCCCCAAAGACAGGTTCCATGTCGGGAGTGACAAATACGTTCAGCGGCCAGCCACCCGCACTACTAACCGCTGACAGGTAGTTCATGTAGACGGTTTCAATGTCGGGTCTTTCATCTCGATCCACGATGACGGGGACAAACGATTCGTTCAGGACGGCGGCGCATTCTTTGTCCATGAATGTCTCGTACAGCATGAGCCGGCAGTCTATGTCCCGACCAGTCAGTACCAAGTGCAGTCTATGTAATGCGCACTAATTGCAGAAGCCTCCGTTGACAGACAAGGCCGAAGAACGTACAGTTACATGCCCCATACCCAATGTGCAGGAAAAGGAGCTTGTTTTCCTGTCTCGCCCACTCGATGGTTTCCGGAGTCAGAGGTTGCCATACGACATAACTAGTTTCCGCGGATTGCACGAAACTAGTGTCGCAGTAAGGGCCTTCCATTATCGAGCGATATCGTTCGCTCGCGGTCTCCGAATTGTCGCTTGCGCGCTCTTCCTCTTCCGCCGACGGGACGTATGCAGGTATCGCCATCGCAGAGAGGAGATGCGAGGAGGTGGCACAGGCAAGTCGAAAGCGAGAAATCTATTCGTGATACCACTGCTGTCACATATGCGACAAGGACGGATGTTCTGTCGGCTATATATGCCACCACTACCTAGGTATGTACCTACTTGAGGAGGTAGACGGAAGTAAATCCCCGGGGGAAGTGGACACGGGAATCGGGATAAAGGTTACGCTCGGGGTTTCGAGGGGAGAGTCGGCAAGTAATGGATCCAATTGAGTCGATTTATGTAGGCAGGTAACTTGCCATGCCCGTCGCCCGAACCCTAAAATTGTCGTCCTAAATAAACGGTCTGACTGGTCGCGCACGGGATGAAACTTGAAAGCCTTTGTCGTCGACGCGACGATGACGGAACATCGCGGGGGTTGGGCCGTTATCGAATCAGCGAGCCGTGGCTATGGTACCTCCCCACCGTACTCCGTACACCCAATTACCTCCAGGATGCTGCTGGATTATGTAGGTAGGTACCTAGGTAATACATTTTGGGATGCTTGTTTTTGGCGCGGGGGGATTTGGTGTTTTATGTTCTTTTTCTGTCGTCCAATTGCCTGCCGCTGTCCAGTACATGCACTTTTCTTGACGCCGGGGATGGCGAAAAGAAAAAAGAAGACAGGTCGGGTACAATGCACAGCAGTCACCTCGAAGTCGCAGCAGAGCGCTGGGAATATGTGGTCCGCGGAGCAGGTGCAGCAGGGTATATAACCATGAATAACTTGTTAGCATTACGGAGTTGGACCTTCCAAGCGAACTAATTTCTTGCCTTTTACCAGAGATTACCGTGGAATGGCCAAAGTCACTCCGTTGCAAACAATCTTTGGAAACCATCAGTTCGACTCCGGTCGAAGCCACTTTTTATCTTTTTTTTCTACTCCACATTCTTATTGCTCATCTCTTTCGTGATAACGTGCAAACGTGCCTTTTACATCTGAAAGCAAAGAAAGAAAATGAGATGTTTTGACTAACTGGTTCTCTTGCACGCAAACGTGCTCCGATTATGTGCTTCGTCTGGTAAATTTCTATCGCGGGCAATTGCTACCTCGCCGCAGCGCGTAGGTACCTATATCGCCGCATTTGCATTGTTTCAACTTTCAAAATCCAACTTGTACCTACATACAATGCACCAGCATCACTTTCATGTCCACAGTCCAATTCTTATTCCTGTACTCTGTACTAGTCTGTAGACATCGTACGATACGAACATATCCTTCCTCAACCAGTATCTGCTCTGGCTCTCACTTGAGTCATATTGTTGCGTGCAAACAGAGTATGCATGTAGGTACACGTGTTTCCATCATCCCGGGTGAACCCTGCCTGCCCTGAGCTGTTTGTTGTCCGCGATGAACGGAATTACGGCCGTGCGGCAACCGTCTAATGACTCAACAGCCAAGCCTTGTCTACCTCTCATTCGCGTTCGTCTTTCAAGACACCATTTGCAAAATCACAATACGAATCTGTCAGATTACGAAAGAAACAGCACGCCTTTGCCGGGACTTTCTATTTCCCTTTGATGCAAGCCCCACTGGATGCTCTCATCTCCATCATCACGTTGGCACGTTGGCTGCGAGACGGAGATTACGTCTGGACTTCCATCTCACTATTTAAGTCACCGGACGGTCCATTACCCTAGCCCAGATGCCCGCCGAGCCCATTCTACTGGACGGCAGGACCGGCGAAGGCGGCGGCCAGCTCGTCCGCGTGGCATGTGCTCTCGCAGCACTGACCTGTCAGTCCGTCACGATTCACCATGTCCGCGGAAACCGTGGAGGCGATCGAGGAGGCGGTACGTATAGATGTCCACGTAGTCCACGCCTACGACGCGCCCCCAGGGCACCTACAGCTCTGAGCTACAAAAAAAAGGGCTACAAGAGGAAAAGATGATCTAACACACGCGGCACGCCCAACAGGCCTCAAGGCACAGCATGTTACTTCCCTAGCCTGGCTCGCCAAAGTCACAGACGCGCAAGTTCAAGGGCTCGACATCGGATCCAAGATCGTGACGTTTTGGCCTAGGCGCCCCCCCGCAAACCTATCCCCGAGAAGCTTCAAGATTGAACCCGAAACGGATGCTTCGAGCGCGCTGCTCGTCTTGCAAGCTATATTTCCGTACGTGTTGTTCGCAGGCAACGCGAACAACGAACCCCTAGAGCTGGATATTTATGGCGGGACCAACGTCTCTTGGTCGCTCAGTTACGAGTACTTTGATCAGGTGCTCATGCCGGTCCTCGAAGAGCGCTTTGGAATCTGCGTGCGGCGGGAATTAAAGGCACGAGGCTGGAGCATGGGGCCACGGTCGAGAGGACATATTGCGCTGGTGGTGCAGCCTATTCGTAAAGGAGAATCGCTTAAGTTCGTGCCCTGGCCGTCGCATAGCTATCCGTCTTCGTATCGGGTCAGCAGGATCGATATAAGCATCATTGTTCCTCAGTCGGCTCATGAGGTGGTTCAAGCCGAGCTTGTTCGATCGCTGGCGGAGCTGTATCCCGGATCAGAGACCCAGGTGAAGCTGGTGGAAGACTCGGGCCACAACTCGCGATGGTCCATTCTACTCGTTGCGCACTCGCAGGACGGGGTTCGATGGGGACGGGACACGCTCTTTTCCATGCCCAAGCCAGAGAAACTCAAGTCTACTTGGCAGGAGTTTGCACAATCCGCGTGTGCGCGGCTCTGCAAAAAGCTGCATGCGGAGACTTCTCAGGCGAGCGCGGTGGACGAGTTTCTTCAGGATCAGCTGATTGCTCTGCAGGTTCTCGCGGAAGGCGTGTCGACATTTCCGCGAGGCGGGCCGTGGAGGAGCGAGGAGGACATGCTGGTTGAGAAGCTGGGGAAGTTGGAGGTTAAGGAGGGGCCGGAGATGCAAAGGGAGAAGACGACCCAGCCGTTTGGGAATGGGTCTACGCACACGACAACGGTGAGGTGGGTGGCCAGTAAACTGTTGCCTGGGGCCGAGTTTTATCACGGAGGTGATGTGGTCAAGGGAGTAGGCCTTTCTGTGTAAGATGGAGATGTTATTCTTGTTAGTTGGTCAGACTTTGTAGATCTGCAGGCATTGCAAATGTTAAACATCTGGCGTCACGATTAACATGCGCCTAAAGTTTGCAACGATTCGAGCCTGGAGGACTTTGTAGCCAGAATTCCGAGGACGGAGAGTGGGCGGAGTGGAGGACCCACTTGTGCTGCCAGCCGAGTTCCAGTTGGCTGCGAGTTGCCCTGCCAGAATGAAAGCCGCAAAGCCAACAAAAACCAGCCAATCAGATGCAGCTCTTGCCGTTGCTGATTCGCGCGCTGCAGTTTATGGCCAAGTTTTGGTCTTTGACGACGCCCTCCAACGTTGCTGCCGCATTGGATCTTTTCAGCGTCCTCGACATCGAACACACCACTTCAACCGCGTGCCTCATCTGTTCTTCCCAGAGCCTTCATCTTCCCTTATCATGGCTCCACTCATCCTGCATAACGTCCCCGATGACGAGTGTTACGTCGGCGATGACGGCGTCAGGCGACCATACGCTATGTATTTCAACCAGTTCGTCGTCAACCTCTCCTCTCCGTCCGAGCCGCTCTCGCAGCCAGGCCCTTCCCTCTCGTCTTCTCTCTGTACTAGTCATCAAAACGAACACATTTTAACGCTATGTTTTTCAGTCACGAAGGCCACACCGGAAGCATGAGGACACGGCGCGGCATGGCAGAGTCCGGCTCCTTTGGCAAATCCACGAAGCGGTCTCGATCAAGGACGATCACAGCACCCTCGCGCACCCGCGAGGCTCCGACGTACACTGTCGCAGACAAGATCTTTGGCGAATGGGTCTCGAGTCAACCTTCAAAGGCCCCTCCGGCTGCAGCTCACCCGCGCAAAAGCGGCGGCTCGATGCATGACAAGGCAATCGCCCGTGAAAAGGCAGCCGCGCGGCGGCTCATCCCGTTAACCCCCGTCGAGATCATCCTCCGCGGCTACCGCTCCCCCTCGCAGCAATACGCCTCCATTGCGCGCTACGAAGATCTCGCGGGCGCTATTCTGGAGGACTACCCGCGCGAACCACCGCTCGGGCAACGACGGTACAAGTCGGAGCTGCGCGATACCGCTATCACGCGCTCTCGACAACTCAACGCTGAACAGCGAGGTCGGGTCAACCACGCCGCCGGCGGTGTGCATTGGGTGAAAGTGACGTTTGAGAGCGCCGAGGCCGCCGAGGCAGCCATATCCGCGAGCCCCCAGCGAGTCCTCGGCTGTCTGATTCATGCGGAGCTCTACAGGGGCTATCCACCGGCCAAGGACGAAGCATGCCCGGACTTGGAAAGCCTCCTGAACGTGGTGGACGAGCCCCCCAAGAGCATACCGGCGACCAGGCCCGCTCGTGGTCCTAACGATCATCGGAAAGGGGTCAGTGGCAGCGGTATGCCCACTTTGCTTCGCAGCCGGCTCGTAGATCTCTCACCCCCGAATTCGTCGAGAACATCCAGCCAGACTCTCGAGTCTGCCACCTTGACGACGACGTCTAGTTCATCAGCCACCATGACGGCAACGCCCGAGTTGGGTGATCCGGCCGACGTAGAAGATAGTGACTACTGCCGACGGATCCCTTCAGCCCGCCGAGTCCGTCTCCTGCCGGCTGAAGAAGCCCTTCTTCCGCAGCAATCTGCCGCGCAGCGATTCTTCAATTCCATTCCGTTTATTAATTGGTTCAGCGGTAGCATGATTGGGAATGAGGTGCCGCGAACGGAAACTGGCGAGTTTGACTGGGGACGCGCTAGTCTATACTGGAAATTCATCTGGTGGTTGGATGCTACCTTTGACTTGTTCAGAGGCGACGTATACAGCGTCGACAAGGATGACTAGAGGACTACCTGTGTCGGTGTCTATTGAAGTGCGGGACGCACTGTGGCCCGGGTTTGGGTCGAGGTTTGAGATGGAGAAATGGAGCTCATGAGGGAGGTTTTACCAATGTTCAGGAGAGGGCCCTTGGTCGACGCAGAGGATTTTGTTTTTGTCAGCATAGGGGGGGTGTGATAGATGGGATGAGCATGCGGCGGGAAGGAAACGAAAAGCATTACGAATGTCTCTTTTAGATGCTTTTTTGTTTTTTTGCTAGTTGTCAATAATCAGGGTGCTGTGCGGGGGATGAAGAGCCGAAGCCGTGAAGAGCTGAAGCTGTAATATAGAGAAGGCGAGAATGCTCAATCGATTGGGGCTCTGATGTAAGGCAGGGCTGTGTCACGCACAAATCATGGGGTTCTGAGTGTTGGGATAGATCTCACTATATGCGGGCATGTCGTCACTTGTGTGTAAAGGAGGAGATGGATTCATACGAGGTGTCTGTGGGAGAGAGGGAGCAAGGAATTCACTAAGGAGGATGCCCATATGACGGTGAGAGTTGTGTGACCATGTAGGGGGCTATACATGGTGGAGAGCGAAGACTGCAACTAAAAAGAGCAGCCTCTGCTGAGAAGTGATGCCGACTGCATTGATCGTATCGTCGTATCTCAAAGGGAAAGAAAAGGGAAAGAAGAAACATGACGATAAAAGTAACCTACAACTAAGATGAAACAGAATAGATATAAAGTAGAAGTAACGTTATGCATTCTCATCTCCCGCCTGCTGATGATGATGAAGTGTCGCGCCAAAAGATGCGTGCACCAAAAACAACGTCCCAACCGCTCAATGCAAAACCCACGCAGGAATACAGAATACAGAGCCATCAGATCACAGACCACAGACCACAGACCACAAACCACAAGCCACAAACCACGCACTCGAATCACAACTCATCTCTAATACCTTAATCTCCCCACGCATCCCCCTCCCGCCGTACCCCCATCTCCGACTCCGACGAAGACTCCTCCTCCTCCTCCTCTGACACCAACCCACCAGCACGCCCATCCCCCATTCCCGCCAAAGACTCAATCGTCACATCAGCCGGAATTCGCCGAATAGGCTGCGGCGAAAAAGGCCTCGCTCCACGCGGCTTATTAAAGTCCGCAGACAAGACACTATCCGTATCACCACCCGCACCACCACCACCATGCTGCTTCACTTCCGTAGCAAGCGCGGCAAGAGATTGATACCGCTCCGAATCCATAAGTAGGCTATCCCCGCGTGAGTGCCCCAGCCGCATGGAGCTAGCCGCGGAAGTCGCATCCGCGAGAATACTCTTCGGCGGAAGGATAGAGAAGAGTTTGTTGCTGGAGGAGTCGCCATTGCTGTAGGGGTTGTTACTGTGATGACCGTGTATGTGGGCGTTATTGCTATTGTCGAGAACGCCAGCTGAAGATGCTGCAGCAGCTGCTCCTGCTCCTGCTCCTATTGTAGATGAGCCTCCGCCTCCGCCGCTGCCGCTCATTATAACATGTTCATCCGTGTTGGCGAATAAATCCGTGCCCATCTCCAGAAGGTCTTCCAGGCCACCGCCCGTCCAGCCCTTCCGGGCGAGACTCTCAAAGATGTCCACCTCTGCGCGGACTAGGCTACAGCTCGCGTCTACAATGCGAGCACTCGTATCTTGTGACTCGCGGAGCAGAGCACGAGAGTGGTCCGCATGGAGGATAGTCAGCCCGTCTAGCTTGGAGGTCAAGTCAACGAGATGGGCTCTGAAGCGAGCGACATCCCTGCGGCGTTGCTTGTGTAGTTTCAGGCCCTCCTTTTCCATGCGCTTGACTTCTCTGCTCTGGGCCTTGATCTTGGCTTGGTAGGTTTCTTCTTCGTCGTCGATGACGGTCTGCCACTTGTCGAGGTCGTGCAGCAGGGGCACTTCGAAGGAGCGGTAGACGGTCTCGGAGAGGATCTGCTGGTGGTTTGCGATGAGGTGGTGGACGCCCGAGGCGGAGAGGAGGGTGTCGGCGGTGCAGATGCCGCGGATGGATGAGGACGTAGCGGCCATGGCCATGGTCATGCTGCTGCTGTTCGGGCCGTGGACGTGGGCGTGGGCGTGGGCATGGCGGGCGTGCGGACCGGCGACGGGTTCGGCGCGGGCTTCCTTAAGACGGGCGCAGGCCTCGAGGGCGGCGCCGAATTGTGAAGCTGCTTGCGAGAGGGTCGCTAGGGCGAGGCGGTATGTCTTGGCTGAGGCGACAAGGTCTGCGTAGGCGCGTTGCGAGGCCTCGAGGTCGGCTTGGGTGAGGACCGCGTGTGAGGGCCGTGGCGCGGGCGGGAGGGGGAGATTGAACTGCGAGATGGGATGGGCCGTAGATGCGACGGAGAAGACGGGCGAGGAGGGGAGAGGTGGGAGATTTGAAGGCGAGGGAGAGGGCGGCCGCGAGGGACCAGATGACGGATGTGAGGGCATGTCGAGGAGGCGGATGTCAGGCCGGCCAGACAGCGAGGCACTCTGGGATGGGTCGAGCAGTGTAACGTCGTTGTCGTTGTCGTTTATCGTAAATCGTATATCGTGTATTGTCACGTCGTGTCCGTCTGTCGCCCCTCCGTTGTCCGTCCGACCGTCCGTCCACTGGTGTCTGTTTGTGTATGTTTGTAAAACTTTTTCTAAGCTTCGTTCCACGCGGCTTGTTTTCGTTCAACGGGCGCCAACGGGGCGGTCCAGTCCAGAACTAGATAAGCTAATAAACGCCAGACGCTGGACTAGTTCGCAGTCTGTTCGGATGAGGCGTGCGTTGGCGGGCAACGGCGAGGATTAGTTGGGCCGAGGATTGGAGGATTGAAGGATCGGATTGAGAATTTGAGTGGGAGTGCGAAAGTGGAAGCGAAGTCTTGGAAGTTGGTGCGGCCGAATTTGTGTGTGTACAGCGGCGCGACAGGGAGAGCGCGGGACGGGAATACGCACGTCATTGCACGTCGTCTTCTATGAGCAGTTCCGGGAGTTCCAGAGATTATGGCATTCACGAGGTTTTTACCAGTTATACCAATTGCAATACCAATTGCAGCAAATTCTGACATTCTGGAATGCTATGATGCCGAGGTTTTATCTTGCGCGCTCGTCCTGCACATCAGTCATCGACTCATCACCACATGATTAGCTTCCTGAATCCTCACTGGCAACTGCTCACTGCTCAGCATCCTCCTCCGCCCACCGCACATCAATCTCAATATCCTCAGCGCCAACACACCCCGTCGCTCTACCCGACGCCAACTCGTCATCGAGAGCCTTAAACAACCTCTCCAGGAACACTTTTTCGCCAGGAACTGTCACGCCAGCCACGAGTCCCGCGCTCACCATCTGCTCGAAGCAAGCCCTGCCCAGCTTCGATACTTCTGCCGATACCTCTGCCGCCTCTCCCGATGCCTGTCCCAATCTGGCCGCGTACATTTGGCCTGCACATCGCCTCCAGAGCAACCAGCGGGCGATGCTGAAGCCCCGACGCTTCTTGGTCTCAGCATCGGTGACCAGCGGCCCCGGTGTCTCCAAGGCGCCATCGCCATCGCCATCGCCTGACGCGCCCGAGCCGTGATTGTCGCGACAAAGCTTAACGAGCGTCGTATTGCCGTAAAAGAACCACTCCCGGCACGCAGGTAGCATCTCAGCCATAGTCTCGGCCGATATCTCCGTCTCGAACGCGCGCTTGAATAGCCAGAGCGCACAACGAGCCAGCGCCGGCGCGCAAACACCCACGGCACACAGCTTCCCAGTAAACGCCGCGAGACTGGCCCTCTGTGCAGCCGTGAGAGCATCCGACTCTTTGCTCCAAAACGCGTACAAGTCCTCGGCCAGGAAGGGCAAGTCTGTCCACAGTCGCTGCCCGTTGGACATGACGGCCGCTTCTTGCTCTCCCTGCTTAGACAGGCCGCCCAGCTCGCGTACCTCGAGGATAAGCGTTACCAGACGGTCCAGTTCGGCGCTGTCGGCTGGTTGTAGTAGCGCGGCGTGGATGAACTCGTCCCACGCATCGTGGAGATAGCCCTCAATGCTGCTGAGCGTGTATGTCGAGGTGAGGTAGTTTTGTGCGATGCGGAAAACATCATCTCGAAGACCCTGCCAGATCTCGCCCGCCTTGAGGGGGTCTTTTTCGTAGTCGTTGCGTTTTTCGCTGCGGGTGGTGAAGCGCACCACGCAGCTACCAGAGGAGCAATCTGCCATTTCGTTTGTATTCTTTCTTTTTCTCTTTCTTTTTGATTCGGGCTTTCGTGGCGTACGGGTTGCAATTGACGCCCTTGTGATTTACAAGCGTGAATGAATACTGTGTGATATGTAGTCTTGCACGCCAGTCGTGGCAAGGCGTCGTGTGTGAGTGAGTGAAGAGACGATTGTAGAAACTCGCCACCTCGTCAGAAAAGGTACGTGGGAAATGACGGTCGGCGGAACGAGTTAAGCGACAAAGCCGGAAACGAAGCCAACATGTGAACACTCGTTGGGCACAAAGACCAGTCGGTGACTCGGTGACGTCTCCCTCGTACAACATGCGGAACAGAGTCCGTACAGGTAGGTCACAGGTGAATCAAGAGTCCCCATCATCCATGTTGCTTCCTCAAGGCTCAGAGTCACACCGCATCCTCCCTCGCCTCAACTGGCCGTTGCACAGCCGCTGCCGCCGCCTCTTTTCCCGCATCAGCGAATCGCCTCTCAGTGTAGGTTCATAGGTATGTAGGTACATAGGAGGTAAGTAAGGCGCCGAGTGTGACCTCCACATTCGGATCGTCGGCCATTTTTCCCCTGTCCTGGCTCCTGAAAGCTGATGAAGCCCTCCCGAGTCCCCGCCCTAGGTAGGTACATATGTACATATGTACCTTGTAACCCCGGCAATAAGCACTCACCCGCCGCCCGCGTTCCAACTTCCCCACAGTAAGCGCTGATCTCAAAAACGTGGATGAGGTAAGCCGGGGTAAGGTGGTCCGTGCTTCGACGGGGCCGACGACAGCCGATATACCGATGAGCCGAAGGGCCGAGTCGAGGAAACGGCGGGAGGTTGATCTGATTCCGGGGTTATAGTGGCTTGAATATTGGGCGCTATTCGTTTTATAATCTTCATGTTAACACCATAATCCACCACAGTAATGCAACATGCACCATAATTGACCATTGTAGCACAATTGATACAACGCGGATGCAACTCACATGCACAGACATGATGTCAAGTCTTCCGTATTTACCACCCCGCCTTTCGACGACCACATCCCGCTCTTGAAGCAACTCCAACTTGAACTGGCAGATGTGACATCGTGGCCCTCCTGGCTGGCTGTAAGTCAATCAAAGACATACACCATATGTATCATTCGAGACACAGGAAATACGCTAATATTGCCTCTCCAGGTTTGCTTACAAGTTACAAGTTACAAGCTACAACATGTCCAGCTAACTCCATCATTCTCCGTGATCTACACACGCCGTCGTTTTACCTCTTGATCGTTTTCGCCGACAAAGCCGTCGTTCCCCTTTCAGCTCCAATCAGTACTGCAACTCAAAAGATGCTCACATGCACGTCAGCGCCAGACTTCTCCCACCCTCATCCCATTAGCAACTTAGCAAGATGCAATATGTGCTCGCATGCACGTCAGCACCAGCCTTCTCCCCCTCTCATCCCATCAGCAAGTTGCAATATGTGCTCGCATCCACCGAGGCAACGACAACAAGCCATTGGCCCGTGGAACGAACGAGGCAAGACAGCTTGACTCATTGCCACGGCCCAGAAGGGTTTATCCATGATTTTCCGCCAGTTGGAGAGGTTCCCGCATGTGCAAGACAGCAGTTGAGTTTGAAGAGAAGAGTGAGAATCGCGGGCTGCGGCAGTATGCTGCATCACGAGGAAAAGGCGGAATGGGGAGAGAGGCATGTGTTGCCGATGTCGTGTCGGGAGTTGGGACTCAATTGGGGGGGCAACATGGCATGTTTCAGTCATGCAGTGACACTACTAACGTGAATCATAGACTATACAGTATACACTCTACACTACCTTTCGGTAGCCATCATGCCCTTTCAATGTCACCGTCGTGCGGGCCTCAAGGAGAGATCACATGCAGAGAGAGACAACAAAACGTGTATATAAACCACGAGGTCCTTCTCCAAAGAGACCATCCCTCTACTCTCTCTCAGACTCATCCATATCATCATTCTCAAGACTGAAGTCACCTCAATAATAGAAGCATCTTGTTTCATACAACCCAACGCAAAAATTCACAATGAAGTTCTTCAGCCCCTTCTTCATCTTCGTCTTTGGCGCCCTTGTCACCCCCATCATCGGCCATGCCGTTCCCAACGTCGAGGGAGGCGTGGACGTAGTTGAAAGGGATTTTGCCGGTGCTCCTGCCCACTTGTTTGCCAGAAAGAAGGTGAGCCATTCCTTGACACCTGCTTTAAAGTTTACATTCGCTTTCCTCCCCCTATTTTTTCTCTGAGAGTCTGTCCTGCCCAATGCAGTATCCTATATCCCTTTTTGTCTTTGACAGTACTTTAATACCCCGATCCTCTGAGCACTATGACTGAGATTTTTTATGACAATTTAGTGTTCTGGAACATGTAACGAGAATGGCTGCCACTGCACTAAACCCGTCCGCGTATGTGGTTGCTCCAACGTCGGTCATGCCTGCGAATGCGCCTAGAGTGGTCCGCTGGTCCAAGTTCTAAGGGCACAGAAAAGATTGGGGAAACCAGAACCTACAAAAAGCAGTCTTCAAGCTGCCTGAGAAACACATTACATTCACTTTTCTTCTCGAATGGGGCCTTTTCTCACCTGATTGTATTGGACCTACAAAGGGAAAGCATCATGACGGGCTTTTCTCTTCTTTGCTTTGTTAGACTAGCTGCTGGGGTCCCGGACTCTTGTCCTTATAAATTTTTATCAAATCGTGCGCGATGTTGCGTGAAACGTGACCCAGTGCTGAGTGAGTGTATCGGACCTGGTGTTGGAAAGCTTCAAGTGTGATGAAATGCATGACAGCATGTTGACTCGTTTCGCCTTAGTTTGGAATGCTTTGCTAAATTCGACAAGGCTACGCTGATGCCACAAGCCCTGGAAGGGAAGAACTCTTGAAAGTTGAGAGAATGGAGAAACGGCCTCCCTTCCGAGGCCGAAAAGAAGAAAAGTAATGATGAAAAATCTCGCAGTGCGCCTCCTTCTTGCTCTTGTGCCGATGGACTCGCATTTCATCACTTCTGTCCGTCTCCCATCGCCTTTTCCCCGGAACACACTGCCAGGACATGCACAAGTGACGAAGAGGAAAGGGAACCAACCAGCCTCTCATACTCTGGGTGGTAGCTTAAGGACTGCACATGCCTCCCGAGTCCCGCCAGTGGCCACTGCTTGTTCTATTCACCGTGCTGTGTGCATATATCCCGCCACTCCACCCATTCCATGGCGGGCATCAAGATTCAACACCAGTTGCATCTGGCACGTTGAACAGTTGGATTCCTCCCGTCCCTTGCGGTCCGCGGAGATGGGGCAGATCCTCGCATCATGCATGTACTATGTAGCGCAAGAGTTGCAAAGGCTCCTTGGCCGAGTACCAGCGATGAAGGGCCACTTCGACTTGGTTGGCCTCGCTACAGGTAAGAAATTTGAACCCCGAGGCTGGTTTTTAGGGCGAAATGTATTATTCAAATCCGTCGCGGCTTGGAAAGTCTCCAATGTCCATGAAGAACACGGGTGGCGGATACAAGGTGAAGTGCTTTCACACTGATAACGCTACGGAGCACCTTGTCGAAAAGTTTCGATCCTTGTGTCAGCAAGAGGGCATCATTTTTTGCACTGGCGCTCCCTGGCACTCTAATAAAAATTGTGCAACATCTACATATTATGCATGTATGTATGTACATCTAGAGGCTAACAATGTGCAGTGTAGCCGGATTCAAAACAGACCTCGTCCGAGTCGTCGTGCAGGAAATTGTCGAGAGCGTGTATATCGAGGATTCGAGTTGAGGTAATTTTGGCCGACCCTCCATCGGCGATACAACTCAAAACGTACTGCACCAGCTCTTTCCCGCCCCAATCCACCATCAGCACAACTCCCATTGAGAGGCGCAAAACACCCAGCAATTGGCTCGTGAGACACACAAGTCGAGACAGCTGGTCTCGTTGCCACGGCCCAGAAGGGACCGTCCATGATACGATGATTTCCCGCTAGTTCGGAAGATTTCTGCGTACATAACGCAGTATTTGAGTTCGGAAGGAATAGTGAGACTGTGAGAGCTGCGGCAGCACAGCGGGAAATGGCGGGATGGAAAGAAAGGAATATATTGCCGATGCATGCAGCATGTCGGAGAATAGATATTTTTACTAACGTAGCGGGATCAAGCAGTGACACACTATACACTATACACTATAGATGCGTAATCATCGATGCTCATCATTCCCTCTCAGGCTCTCAATGTCTCCGTCTTGCGGAGAGAAATCGTCAACGCAGACAAAAAACGGGTATATAAACCACAAGGTCCTCCTCCAGGCTCCAAGAGACTTGCCTCTCCTCTCTCTCTCAAACTCATCAAGCTCATCATTCTCAACTTTCAAGGCTCAAATCATCTATACGTAAAGAATCAGCTCTTTCATAAGACCCAACACAATTACACAATGAAGGTCCTCAGCCTCATCTACATCTTCGGCGCCATTGTGTCCCCCATCGTCGCCAACACTGTTCCCAACGCCGAAGCAGATGCGAATTCAAAAGGCCCATCTCTCCAAGGGGCAGGCCATAAAGTAGATGAGTCCAGAGATCCTACTACAGACTTTTTTTTCCGAAGAAGGGTAAGGCATTACTTTTCGCGCGCTTTACATCCGCTTCCCCCCTTCTATTTCTTGTCCTGCTCAACGCAGTATCGTCTGCCCCTTCTTATCCTCGATAATACTTTGCCGACCCGAACACTATGACTGAGTCTGTGGCAAACTAGTGCCGCAATATATGTGACAGCAATGCTCTCTGCCACTGCCGCCGCCGCGTCTGCCCCTGCTTCAACATCGGCGCTCCCTGCAGATGCTGAGTGGTCCGAACTCTAGAAGTACAGGAAAGGATGGGGGAGTTCAGGATCTGCACAAAACTTAAACAGCCTTGGCGACGCCTGAAAATCGCATCAAGTTCACTTTACTCTTCGTCGGATAGGACATTTTGTTTGTCCCATCCATCAGATAGCTAGCCTTATCCCGCCTGCCCTGTTTATCAATTGTTTCGAGTTTGAATCTCCCCTTTCCTGAGAAATGAGGAAGCATGATGTGGTGGAACAGGCTCTAGTACCGAGAGGAAATGTAACTGGTTTCCGTAGGTGGATGTTGGGCTTTTTGGAATGACTCGGAGGGACGTCCTCTCTTTTGCTTCGCTAGACTACCCTTATGAAAGCCCGTAACTTGCGCGCGATGCTGTGTGGACCGTGAGTGCTTCGGACTTGACGTGGGATAAGTTGGATAACTTTGGCTTTCGATTTTGGCCTATTGCAATGTGCATGTGTGACAGGTAGGTAGGCAAAATACTTTGTTGAATTCGACGAGGCCACGCTGATGCATAAGATCCTGAAAAGAAGACACCCTTGAAAGGAAAAAAGAACAACCGGCCTCTCCTTGGACCTTCAACGCCAAGAAAAATGATGACGAGATTTCTGCTCCTTCTTTGTGCTCACGGCCACGTATTTCCCGGACCGCACTGTCAGGAGCATGCAGGATGGAGAAAAGGAACCGTCCCGATCCTTTGCCAACGTAGATGCCATTGACTTCAAGGAGGTCGCGCATTTCTTGGCGCGGGCGGGAACTTGCTTTTTCCCAGATGGGGAGGGTCCAGTGCTCGCAGTCCTCACAGAACGTACGGGGAGCATCTCATGCGTCTTGTCGTGCTCAACGTAGTAATTGTACAGGTACGCCAGCTTATTGTCGATGTCCAACGAGGTTGAGTGTTCGTTGATAATGGTGCGTCTGTCCTGCCATGCTGCTGTGACATAATCAGCAAACCGTGATAGGCGCTCAGGGAGCATGTCCCTAGTGAGGTATGCCGCCGTATCATGTTGCCGAGGACCAAAACTCGAAGCGGCACACCTCGACAACTCGAAATCCAGACAAGGTTCCTCTTCGAAGACGCCGGACACATACAATTGGATGCCTGATTCATTTGACGCCATCGGCATCACTGACAATGAAATACGTCGCTGCCTCGCCGACTTTAACAAAATGTACAAGGACTCGGACAAGTTCAGCGACATGAAATCATGAGGAGCCTTGTATGGATTTCGAGTTGTCGAGGTGTGCCGCTTCGAGTTTTGCTGTGATTTCTTGCGCTGCCTCGAGCTTGGCCATCATTTTGGCAAGCTCCGCTTGTTGCCTGTCGAGTTCTTGCTGAAAAGATGTCGAGCGCTCGTTACCATCGTCGGCCACGAGGTCACCTTGCTCGTTGAAGTGCATGTTCGCCTTGGACTCCTTGGGTTTCTCACTCTCATGATCCATCGTCGTCATCACACATGTATCTGGCGATGACACGTGGAGATTTCCTGCGATGTTGCTTCCCGGTCCTTTGCCAACGTAGATGCCATTGACTTCACAAGGCGTTCATACAGCCTTGGGTTCCCGGAGCGACCAGGGAGATATCAAAGTATTCTCGAAAATCCAAGCAAAATAACAAATGCCCTTGTAGACGACCCCAGCACCCTTGGAAACCTGAGAGTTGCAGTACGATGTGCCTGGCCGTGATAGGCGGCACCAGCAAAGGGAAAATAAACAGTGTCAAACCCAAGCATATCAGAGATGTTTACAACGATATCAAGTTCAAAAACCTTCGTATATGGGACCATGGGTGTACACTGTAACACACGCAATCAACAAGCCACCTCACGCAAAGGCGTGATGGGTGGCACGGGAAGACCAGCACAGAAGAGGAAGATCTTTACGCGGCTGTGGTCCACATATTCTGCATTATTGTCGCAGTTCTTGACTATGATCGCGAAGGTACAGAAGATTGTGTACGTTAGGCAGCCTCACGGACACGGAGACAGTACGAAACAAGTCTGCAAACTAGACAGAGCCTTGTACGGCCTGCCGATTTTCCCTGTGGTGGCTCGATGGCATCACACAGGAACTAGTCAAGCTCGGATTCAGCCGCCTGAGGAACGAGCTTTGCATTTTCCATCGAAACGGCGTTATTCCTCATCCTCTACACGGATGACATGATCGTCGCGGCGCGAGACCCCGTGACAGTAGAGGCGGTCATCAAGGGTCTCAGCGCTGCTATGATATGAAGCGTTTGGGCAAGGCCAGACTGTTCCTCGATATTGAGAATTTGTGCGGGACACGACAAATCGGTCAATTCTCCATCAGAGCTTTTACGCGCGAGAATAATGGAGAAGTGCGGACTCGCGGGCAATTCGTCACCGGTACCTTGGCTCCCAAAGGCAAAGATCACTGCCGATTGGAAGACCCTTTCAACAGTATGTGATCTATCGGACTGGACGCAAGAGGCCTGACATCGCGTTCGCAACGAGTCGTCTTCGTGCCGCGAACAGCGCGCCAAATGATTCACTCTCGGCTTGTGAAGCAGCTCTGCCCTGCTCCAGGCTGGCCTGGACTCTTTCCCGCGAGACTAGCTCCATTCTTGACAAATCTGGCAGTGCTGGTCGCTTCTCCGATCGCGACGGCAACGCAGACTGCGCGGGCAGCTGCAATTCCTCCGGGACCAGATCGTTGGACCATCTCCATCAGAAAGCCAAAATAGCCGCCGCTATCGATTTATCGAACCAGCTTGCGCTCCCTCTTCGGCTGCGGTACCATTGGACAGTCGCTGAGTGTCGAGCCGGACGACGTGGGCTGCTGCTGAAAGCAGCTACCGACATGACGCTTCTTCTTCCGCCCTTTCGCGTAATTGTCCAGATTAGGGTCGTCATCGCTGCTCGAGGATTAGCCAGCCGTTCAGCTCGGCGCTGTCGATCGGCTGTAGTTTCGCCGCGTGGATGAACTTCTTCCAATGTGAGGATGATGGTGAAGGAATTGATTGAAGAAGCAACTACGTACATATTGAACTGGAGAGAAGTTTCAAGTTAGAACAGGTATGGTCCGTATGAACTTTGAAGTAAGGGTGGCTGAGGATCACGTGGCTCAGGCTGTCATACGCGTCGTGTTGCATTCGAGGTGAGGTAATTTTGGCCGATGCGGAAGACGTCGCCTTCTCGCTGCTCTCTTCTGCTCCCATCGGCAGTTCAACTCAAAAGGCACTCGCATCATGCATGCACGTCGGTACAAGCCCTTTCCCAGCCCAATCAACCATCAGCATATGCTCGCGTCTACCGGTGCAAAACACCAAGCAATTGGCTCGTGAGACGAACAAGTCGAGACGACTGGGATCGTTTGCACGGCTCGGAAGGGAATGTCCACGATTGTCCGCTAGCTCGGGAGCTTTCCGCGTCCACAACGCGGCATAAATCTTGAGTTCGAAAGGATTAGTGAGGTTTCGGCAGCACAGCGGGAAGGAGCGGGATGGACAGAAAGGAATGTATCTTTGATGTCGTGTCGGGGGTTAAATATTTACAACCGTAGCGGGACAACATGATATGTATGTTGTGTCCAAGCAGTGATATGCATTATACACTATACAACACATACAATACAATACATCGTGCGTAATCTATACTTATCATTCCCTCTCAACACCTCCGTCTTGCGGAGAGAAATCATCAACGCAGACAAAAAACGGGTATATAAAAAGCAAGGTCCTCCTCCTCCAAGAGACTCTCTCCTCCTCTCTCAGACTCATCAATCCCGTCATTCTCAAGACTCAAATTGCCTAAAGAAGAGAGTCAACTCACTCAAAAGACCCAACACAATTCACAATGAAGTTCCTCAGCCTCATCTACATCTTCGGCGCTATTGTGTCCCCAGTCATCGCCCACACCGATCCCAACGTCAAGGAAGCTGTGGACGCAGTTAATCAGGATATGTCCGGCGCTCCTACAGAGAGGCTTGCCCGAAGACCGGTAAGGCATTACTTTCAAGTTTCCACCCGCTTTGCATCCGCTTGCCCCCTCTTGTTTCTGTCCTGCCCAACGCAGTGTCGCATACCTACAGTACCCCTTTCTATCCTCAACGGTACTTTGAATACCTGTGACTGAGTCGGTGGCAAACTAGTGCTCCGGGACGTGTTACAGTAATGGATGCCACTGCACCGACGTCCGCCGCGTCTGCGCCTGCTCTTCCTCCAACATCGGTAACCCCTGCAGATGCCGCCTAGCGTGAATGGTCCGGAGTCCGGACTCTGAAGGCACAGGAAAGGAGGGAGGATTCTAGAGTCTGCACAAAACAGCCTTCGCGACGCCTGAAAACCACATCAACTTCACTTTCCTCTTGGTCGAATAGGACCTTTTCTTTGTCCCATCCATCGGATAGCTTATTCTGCCTGCCCTGTTTGTCCATTGTCTAGCCTGAGTGTGGCGCTCCCCAGTTTCTGAGAGAAGAGGAAGCACATTTTGGTATGACAGGCTTTGGTACCGAGAGAAAATGTAACTGGTTTTTTCGAAGGTGAAATTGGGCTTTTGAGGACGACTCGGGTGGATGTTCTCTCCTTTTCTTCGCTAGATAAGCCTTATGAAAGCCCGTGACTTGCGCGCGATGCTGCTGTGTAAATCGTGAGTGCTTCGGACTTGATGTGGGATAAATTTCGATTATGGTCTACCTAGTGCATATGTGACTAGGTAGGTAAGATACTTTGTTGAATTCGACAAGGCTACGCTGATGCCTGAAGATCTGGAGTTTGGAAAGAATACACCCTTGAAAGGAAACAACAACCGGCCTCCCCTCCAACGCCAAGAAAAATGATTACGAGATTTCCGCATGAGCCAATGCCCTCGCAATTCACGGCCACGTATTTCCCGGACCGCACTGCCATGAGCACGCACGATGGAGAAAAGGAACCGGCCTCTCGTCCTCTGCGTGGCTCAAGGATTGCACATTCCTCCCGCCGCTGCTCGATCTATCCACCGTGCATATATCCCGCCACTCCACCCATTCTATTGCGGGCATCACCACCAGCTTCCGGCACGTTGAACAATACAATCCTCCTGTCTCTTTTTGCTGCACCGCTCTCGCCAAAAGGTCGCGGAGATGGGACAGGCCCTCGGGTATGTAGTGCGGAAGTTGCGAAAGCTCCTTGGTCGAGTAGCAGCTACGAAGTGCCAGTTCGACTAGTGATGGAACGCGACTGGGTTTTGGCGCCACTTGCACTTTGTCCACGTCCACGTTGTCGAGCACGCCGTCGGGTTTATCGCCATCTGCAACAGCCACTTGATTGGACTCGCTGAAGGTGGGAATTTTGAATGCAGAGACCGGTCGTCCCATCGTGTCGGACACCTGAAGAGGGCTACGACCCAAGAAACGTGATGTCAGTCGTTCCTCCGTTGATGTGTGGCACTGCCAGTTGTCCTCATCTGATAGATCCAAGGAAAGGGGCGAGTCCGTTTTGAGGAACGGATTGGGATGTACCCAAAGATTCCTCAAGCTGAGGTCAAACAGTTGAACGAGTTCGGCCGGCAGTGTACGCAGCCGATTTTGCGACACATTGAGCCGCTTGAGGTTGGGCAGTTTTCCAATAGCAGGTGGAATCTCGGACAATTTGTTCCCTCTCAGGCTTAGACCCGTCAGGTGTTGTAGGTCGAACAAGGCTCCTGGTACGAGTCTGAGACGATTCATTGCCAGGAACAGGTTGAGTTCTGGTTCTTTCTGCTCAAAGGCGACGTCCTTGGCCACCACGGGAATGCATGAGAAATTGGCCAACGGGCTCAGGGTCTCGTTGCTGAGCTCTTCCAACCCCATTGACCATAGGTCGATCGTCTCGCTGCCCTGCTCCAGGCAGGCCTGGACCTTTTCCCGCGCGAGAAGCTCCGCTTTTGACAAAACCGGCAGTGCTGGTCGCTTCTCCCACCGCGACGGCAATGCGGACTGCGCAGGCAGCTCCAATTCCTCCGGGACCAGATCGTCGGACCCTTGAAACCCATCAACTCCATCAGACCCTTCAGATCCGAGATAAACGCCGCTGTCGACTTGTCGAACTAGCTTTCGCTCCCTCTTCGGCTGCGGCAACGTCGGACAGTCGCTGAATGTCGAATCGGACGAGGTGGGCTGCTGCTGAAACCAGGTACCGACATAACGCTTCTTCTTCCGCCCTTTCACGTAGTTGTCCAGACCAGGGTCGTCATCGCTGGAGAACACAGCTGGATCGCTGGAGTTGTACAAGCCGCCAGAGCGCGGGTGGCGAGCACGCTTGCGCGGCTGGGTGCTGAAACTTTGCGATTGCTCGTTCCACGACACAGCCGGGAGGCGCGGCAGCGTCGGTTCTTCCGCCATTACAGGAGCTCCCCAAGATGAGTTATGTTATGTTACTCCAATCCCTCGGTCTTTGAGCGACGCCTAGATTCAGTGCTCTGTGATGCCACCAACCGCCGTCAATGGCGTGATGTATGATGAAAAGGAGAGAGACAGCCTTCTGCTTGCGCAAGACGCGCCAGGAACAAGGAACGCGGATGGAGCTATAATTAGGGGTTGGAACTTGGGGCTCTCGTCCATCCAATCTGCGTCGACTGGTGACTGCACTCCACATCACGGCGGGTCCCACTCCCGTACTGTCGCGTGCCTGTAGGCTGTCACACATCGGCCGCGACTCTTCCCTGATGACAGGATGCATTTGTGATGAAGGAGGAGCTCTTCGTTCACGAAATTGCACTCCTGTGCCTTGAATACTGACAGAAAAGGCATTGAGCTTCTACGGTCGAACACAGTCAGGCGCAAAGCGCTAAATTCATCATGTTTGTGGGCGCGTGTTGTGCCTCTGGGTCTTCGTTTGATGCATCCTCCTCCTCGCCTGGCAGCTGCCTCGAGCTTCGGGCTCTCTGCGACAGCATGAGAGCCTTAACGTACCCCGTCCTGTCCTTTGTATACTAGTCGGATATTGGCTTAATCCCAATCGTCATCGTCATCATCGTCCATCCTCGACTTCCCCACTGTGCCAGTCTTGATACTCTTGCCCAGTCCAGCAAGGCGTTCATCTTCCGCGTCCTCAGCGGCTTGCCTCCTCTTGACCACGCGCATATCTGATTCGGGAACGGCTCCAACCTCGACAAGCAGGTTATCAAGGTGTCGCATATTGGTTCGAACTCCACCAAGTGTCATTAGAGTCACCTCTTGCTTGACAATATCCCCCTTATTGTAGACGAGAATCGTCGGGCAGTTTCGATCCGGGTAGTTTTCGATGGCCTGGCTTGCTCGAATTTCGCAAAACTTAATCTCGCCGTACTCCCTGGCAGCTTGCCGCCATAGTTCGGAGAGCACTCTTGATTCCACATTCGTCCCTGTACCAGCTGTCAGGTTGACAAATACTGGTCCCTTTTGAGATGCGTCTGTAACTTCGCGCTGATAATCTGGTTTTGATATCGGATACACGGTACCATGAACAGCCTTTTTCTGAAGACTGCTCAGTTCAGCCATACGCCTTTGTCGGTATTGGTCCAAAAACTCTTCGTCCTCCAGATCCTCTAGCTCGTCAAGCTCGTCGAGATCCTTCCCCTCGAGCCGGTTTTCGTGTGCTAATCTCCGGCCTTCGAGGATCGCCTCCTCAATCATGGGAGTAGGACTCGGCGGCTTCTCTGGAATAACTCCATGCTTCCGCAGAATATCATTCCTGCAGGCTTATCAGAGCTTTGCTATATTCCACCTACATGGCGGGGTGACGTACCACTCTGTGTCGGCATTGGGGTCATCAATAGGAACACATATCCGTTGATCGCTAGGAGTCGCCATGCTGAGAATTATCACGGCGTTTCTCAAGCTTTGTGAGGTAACCGGGATCGAGGATTCGAGACAATGGCAGCTCGACCGACTTCCTTCATATGGATATCCCAACTTGGAAGCCCAAGGCGATTGATGGCTGCAGACTACCCCTCCACCAACTTCCAAGCACTGGCTGGGAAGAATGGCGGATAGGAGCCACTAGAAACGGCGCAGATTGTGCAAGCGTCTTCCCCGTTCGCTGTCGTAGGACCAAAATATATGGGCCCCTCTACGCAATCTGGTCGCCACCCTGGCTGTATCCAATGGCTTGCTCCCTTTTTTTTGTCACGTGGTGTTGGGCCAGGAAGCCCTATTACGCTAGTCTTCTTCCAGTGAACATCTCTGGCTCGGGGAAATCCAAGAATCCCCACCCAACTGCGCTCGACTTTTCTCGCTTACCATATCCCAAGTATCTTGCGAGCCTCAAATCCGCTGCCAGATTTCGTCAAGTATCTCGATCCTCGCAAGACACCCACGGCCAATTTTTTTTCTCCAGTCAATCAGTCAAAATGGTGAGCGACAAAGAACTATCCTAATCAGCCTCGGTCAACGATGGAATCTCGCCCGGAAATGATGCGTGGAATGACCAGAGAAACGGACACGATCGACGACGCATCATCCTTGCTTCATCTACGGAGGAGAAGTGGCGTCGACTCGACGTCCAGAAACTACGCTCGTATGGCGATGCGAATTACGGGAATATCTTTAGCTGACTATGATGAAACAGGTTCTCGCCGTTGATCTTTTGAACCCTTCGCCGGCTGCCGAGGCCAAGAAGCACAAGCTCAAGGTACGAAGCCAGCGACCGTCGAAACATCCTCCCACAATACCTTCGCCACGATTTACGTGCAACTCCATCACGAAACCGCTCTCATACCGATTCTAACATGTCCTTATCGTTTTCTAGACCTTGGTCCCCGCTCCTCGATCCTTCTTCATGGACGTCAAGTGCCCCGGCTGCTTCGCCATCACCACCGTCTTCTCGCACGCTCAGACCGTCGTCATCTGCCAGGGATGCACCACTGTTCTGTGCCAGCCCACCGGTGGCAAGGCCAGATTAACCGAGGGCTGCTCATTCCGAAGAAAGTAAATTGCTACGATGCGTTTGTTTTTTTAGGGCACAAGGGATGGTTTTAAAAAGTGTCGGAAATCTTCTGTTCATACGATATTACGTTACAAATAAGATTCACGATACCAAATGGTCCCACTTCTTGTACATCGATGGTGATTTTGGTTGAGATTTCACGCTTCTGAGTCGAGGCTGTGTCAATTACGGAAAGTGACGATGCGGATTCTACCTTGTTGCAGACAAAAGACGGAGTCACCCACTGGAACCGGAACAGAGTGGACAGTTGGAAATGGGCACTGCTGGTCTGAGGATTGCCTCATACATACCCGAATGCTTTGAGTAGCGGAGGATAGCATGCTAAATTGACATGGTTTCCGCCACTCTCCTGTGCTTCTGCTGCCCTAGGAATGTGCGTACGTGGTGCCATCACTCCGTACTTGGCCTGCGGTACCAGGCAAGGCAAATCATGCTATACATACCTATACATATCTCCAGGAGGTCCTTGCTAGTACACGTCAATGTAAGATATCACTCCACGTAGATATAACATCACGTAGACACCATGAAACGTGGACATTACATCATCAGGACATCATATGAAGAAAGCATTACCTCAAGGACGCAGAAATCAAGACTTCGACCAGAGACCGACAAATCGAGTGGGAGCGATCGTATGCTCCGAACATATCATACGGCCACTCTGCGACAGGCTTCAACGGGTGGCGAAAGTCGTTCATGACGATGGTTGCATGAAGGGAATGTGGCGTATGCT
Organism: Claviceps purpurea; assembly: GCA_029405325.1. Classification (NCBI taxonomy): domain Eukaryota; kingdom Fungi; phylum Ascomycota; class Sordariomycetes; order Hypocreales; family Clavicipitaceae; genus Claviceps; species Claviceps purpurea. Next base: position 1,897,066 of record CM055782.1, on the reverse strand, counting down.
AAATCAAGTCACAACTCACAAGTCGAGGACCCGCCCGTGCACTGGTGAACCTCGACAACGTACGCGCAATACCAGTGCTTTTGGTCCCTTCTGGTACCCCTTGTTACCTCGGCTTCTCTTGGGAGTTATCCTTTTGTACTCTTTGTTTGTGATACCTAACCGTCCATGGCCTTCTTCTGTCTGCTCACGACGCCACTGGAACATCGGTCGATGTATTAGAAGGCGTAGAGTATGAAAAGCGCACGACTTGGCATGTCAGAGAAACTCTTGGGATATAGGAGGTAGTCCTCGTGTGCATATCATATCTTCTTTGTGACAGGACCAACAAACGCTTTGGTGCCACGGCGGCAAGACATAATGTTGATTGTTTCTGCAAAGAAAGCTCGTTGGTTCGACAGAGTGCAAAAGAGACGGTCCATTTTCATTGAATATAATCTACGCCGCTTCAGTATAATCTTGGGATGAAGGAGCATAGAATTAGGCAAGATGATTAACCTGTTTCAACAAATAGCCAACATGCTAAACGCTGCGCGGTGCCGAAAGCACTTTCCCACGAGTCTAACTATTCGACTAAGTACCCACCCGACGCAGTAGATCCACTCTTGACCAGATTTGGTTAGTGGACTCGATTGCCACACACCCACACACCCACGCCGCCACGCGAAAACATCAGTCGGGTCTCCGCACTAGCAATCGTCTTTCGTCGAATTTATCAACTTTGCTGCTGCTCAAGATCGCGATCCTCGCAATTCGGAATTTGCATGTTAGATTCCCAGTGCAAAGAGGTTCATATAACATAAAAAAGCATGTAAATGAGCAACGAATATTGATTGAGAGGCGGCTAGCTAAGAAGGAGACAAGGAACGCAGGCGGCTGCGCAATTCAATTCATGATCTCGGGCTTTGTAACCGTGTCAACTTGATATTCCGCGAGAGCCTCGGCCTCTGTACCCACCGCTTATCATTCGCGCTTCAACCCATTCTGCCTCGGTTCTTACACGTCTTAAGCTCGAACTGGGACCGGTACGCCCTTCGTCGCTCGTCTTGACGGCAGCTGTGGCCTCGATGCCCGTGAGCCCTCTGAGGTACTCTGATCAGTGCCCTAGTGGACGGGATGACGCTGGAAGCATCTCCATTCATAGCGGAATCGTTACGCTTGTTGCGGGCGGGCTGCCGCCGTTCCTTTCGGATGAGGTCGTGCACTGGGTCAAGGGCGTCCTGCATGTTCATGTCAGATATCTGTTCAGTGTAAATAGAGCCGGTCATATGTTGGCTGCATCTGCCCGTTGATCTAGCGACGCTACTGGATGAACGCTTCATGAAAGCAACACCCTTATCAGCACCCCATCTGAGCAAAAAGCGAGAAGAGGAACTCGACAACTGTTTCAAATTGAGGCGGCTCGCCAACGAAGTGTTCGCCATTGCTGCGCCATGCGGAACTACTGTATTGTTTTACAATTCGATGGAGGGGTTAAAGAACGATATGATAACAAAAGAATGAAGCCGCAGAGCTTATATCAATGGTGCTGTTGATGTGTTGATAGCTTGCGTGTTGACGTGACGGTTGAAAAGAAGAAAATTGTTACCTATCGTGGACGCGGCCATTGGGGCGTTGATGTATCCAAAGCCCCACTTATGTGGATCTACTGCGTTGGGTGGGTACTTAGTCGAATAGTTAGACTCCTTTCCCACATGCAGAGTTGACCAAACGAACCAGTCGTTCAAGTCCACGCTAAACCTAAAGCGCTTTCACGTGCAATCCGCGGGGAAGTACTTCGCGATGGGGCTACATACAGACTCTACAGTGTACACGAACCAAGACGGGAACCCGGACAACCTTCACCTTCTGCATCGTCCTCATACGCCTTGACAAACAAGACCTGATCTTCACGCCTAGGTGCTTGTTCAAGCACAGTCGTTCGCTCAAGATATTCTATCACAACTTACTACGTTAACGAGACACATCCTCACGACAGCTACTACCCAGCGCTCACCAGAGGTGGCCCCCACGATCTCTCTCACTTTCCTTTTCTCCAACTTCGAACACTGAAACCAAGAGGGGGGGAGATCCGTCTCCGTTTCTCGCACGTCTCCCCCGCCTCGCTTCGATTAATCCCTCTTTCATATCTTCCACCATGTCGAACCCCCGAATCAAGCGTCAATTCGCAGGCGCCGCCGCCGACCCTGCCCAGCGCCAAATCACATCCTTCTTCTCCTCGCGGACCGGCGACAGCGACAATGCGACGACCTCTCACTCCGAAGCACAAGCTCCTCGAAAGCCACTGCTACCGTCAAGTGTGCAGGCTAACCTCTTGAGCGTTGGCATGCGAATTCGGAAGTCCGTCCCAGAGGGCTACCGGACCAGCGGACCAAGCGCCTTCAAGCTCTGGACCGACAATTCCACCACCACTTCAAACACTGCTGCTGCCACTGTTCCGCAGCGTTCCGCGATACGCGCACCTACCAGCGAACTCCTTCCCTTCTGCGGCATCAACAAAGTCGGCGGACTGGCCACGCAGCCTGTCTTCGCGAGGGACATGTACCCCGATCAAGACGACTATGACAGCGATGCACAACTCCCAGACCATGACGCCGTTCCCGAGTTGACCCTCTCCCAAGAAAGCGTCAATAGTACCGTCTCGGAACCGTCTCGCAAGCGAGTCTATACCGATATGGAGCTGCACGAGGCGCCGTCCATGCCGCAGTCGCTCGGAGAGTGGGATGACGAGGTCAGCCCCCGTAGTTTCGCGCCGTCTGAATGGAGGAGCCCGCGTGTCATGGCTATGCCGAAGCCACGCGTGCAGCAGGGCGTTTGGGTCAAGGGCATGGTTCAGGAAAACTCAGTTGGGGATGAGGACTTTGAGGAGGCTGAGTTTCTTGTTCCTGGGCAGGAAATGCTCGATCCCATGAGTGCTTGATTGTTTGTTTCTTTCTTGGTTATTTTTTTTCTCCTGTCACATTTTCTCATGTTAAGCTCGCCCTGGTTTCTGCTGCTTTGCTCGTTTCGCTGCAAGAGACGTGCCTGGTGGATCTTGGCATCTCTGATTTGGGAACAGCCGGTGTACTTTTGTGTACAATGAGTACTTGTTAGTTGGGGGCTTATATCTTCTGGAGAATTGGGTGGGTATCCTGCCGTCTTGTTTCGTTCAGTTTCGTTGGGGTCTTTTTACTACGCTGCTCTGTTGTACTTTTGTGTATTTTACAAGATGTAAGAACCCCTTTCTCGCTGTGACTTGCGCGAGAATATCAAGGATATCAAGCACAAGCCCGTGGGCATGGAGGGATTTCAAGTCACGGCGCCATCTCGCCACGAGTCTGAATCAACTGATATGGCATGTTGATGCCAGCCATGTACATTTTTTTTCTCGTTATAAGCTTCCTGTATCAAATTACATAAGCCGAGTGATCTCGAGGCACTTGGGTAGATAGCTCTGTCAGATTACCGGATCGATTCGCCATGAAACTAAACATCTCCATGAGACGCTTATCAGAAAACACAAATGCTAGTTAGCTGCCCATCCTATCCCACGCATACCAGAGCAGGGGAAATGTTCCACAGTCAGAAACGTCACAACCCAAGAAACGGGTTCCGAAACTCCAGCAAGTCCCGCTGTCCGTAGCATTCCCCCGCAACGGTCAGGATCATGCTCAGCGTGGCGCGCATATTGATCCGAAGTCGCATTCTGGCCTCGTGCTGCTCATCTCCGTCGTCCCCTTCCGAGGGCTGATCTGTATCAGATGCGTGATTGAGTCTCGCTAAGAGGCCACTCTTGGCAGCTTCGAGGTCGGCGTCCTCATCATGGACTTGGCCATCTTCGGAACCGGAATCGAGATCCATGGCCATGTCCTCTCCATGGAGGGACTGTTCTTGGACTTCTCCGTCTTCCTCTACCTCTCCTCCTTCTTCTTCTTCTTCCTCGCGATCTTGCTCTTGCCTAGTTTCCTCGCCGTTCGCGTCCGTCGAGGTATCAACAGGTCGGCACCCTTCATCATCAACCGTATTACTGCGCTTAACATATTCAAGCGCATCTACACCCTCGCCTTCCATAGATAGTGCATCCTCGTCATGTTCGCCCGCATCAAAGCCCTCCTTCCCACCGACGAGCTGTTCGTCTGACAATGTATCTCGCATCAGGGCCATATCCTCTATACTGACGCCAAGCAGCACTGCATGGCGACCGAGATCTCGTATGCATCCTATATCGGTATGAGTGAGCTCACCGCGGTCTGGGAGCCTCGCCAGTAACCCCCAGATCCATTGGCTCGTTCGCTCAGAAACGGTATGCCCGCGTCGCAGAAACGTGCCGCCTATGAGGACGCGCAGAATCTGAAGGACTGTTTCTTTCGACATGAGTGCCAGCTGCAGGGGATGCGGGTCGGTGTTGCGGAGTACTTTTGCCCATACTTTGGTGGTGTTGGAGTGGCGTCCAAAGGAAGCGGCGTGTGTGAGTTGTGAAGATGATAAACGCTTTTCTGAACCTGCTGGGCGCGGAGAATGCAATAACCGGCGTAGCCGTTCGTACTTTTTCATGATAGATTTGTGGTAGGCCTCGCAAAGGGTTTCAACACGAGCATCAGGTTCCGCCCCAGAGTCAACGTGACCGTCCTCGGCACCAACTTCCCAGTCTTCGTCGGGCATGGCGATGTAAGCACCGTCGTCGTAATATCCTTGCATGACTTCCTTGGTATGTGCGGCGGGAGCAGCCTCGATCTCAGGGTCAACTTGGCCTTCGTCTTCCTCTTCTTGGCCATCGTTTCGCGGGTCTGCGGCGGGTAGTTGCGGGCCGATTTGGACTTTGGGGGCGACGAGAAGGTGTGGGATATCGTATGCTTGTTTTCTGAGTACTCATCCCATATCAGTTTCCACTAAATAACATAGGAGAAGATTATGCACACGTTCAGCAAGACAAGTCTTCAAGGGACTGCGTGGCCGGGTATGCGCAAATGCAAGCTTACCTAACTGACAGCAGATAGGCCATGGCGTCAGAGTCGTCCTCAAAGTCCGACTCTTGGCCGCGTGGTATCGTGGACGCATCGTTCGAGCTCGAGAAGACATATTTCTGCCCCCAGGTGGGATCTATAGACGAATTCTGGTGCTGATGATGCGACACGGCACCTGTCTGTCTCTTTGCGCGCTTGGGAACAGGGTCTGCAGGTTCGCCTTGGTCAAGGTCTTGAAGGTCACGTTTCGCAGCCATGACCTTAGCTGTCAAGGCATGGACTATCATGGGGTTCGTGCCAGTGTAATCGGCAAAGAAAAAGAAGTGAGAGACCGATGCGATGGCGGTGTTTGGTGCTGGTGGCTTGTTTGGCGCAAAGCTGTTAAAGTCCAAGGCCGCTGACAGTTGACAAGATTAAAACGGACCTTTCCGTACAGCTGCCTGCCGGGACGGCCCGCCCATCGCGCGGCATCGTTTTATCTCGTTCGTTTTTGTCACCAATCGCCACCACCACACCGGACTCACGTTTCCTCCCATTGCCGTCAGTGACCAACGACCAGTCTTGGCACGATTGCGCAGTCTGCGGCAGTCAGTGTCGCCCGGATTACGATGCGGGCCGCTTGTGCGCGCTGTTCAGGCCTCACTCCGCGCACGCGAGACCCCAAAGTCATTCTAGGCTCCCAGCGAAAGTACCGGCCATCTCACATCTCACAGCGTTGCCTGCAAAGCACCACCACCAACTGGAACCACTTTGTCAACTCTGGTACGTACGTCCCCCGTCCCATGCACACTGGAAGTTATACTGACTGGACAAAGACAGCCTCGTCTCTGCCTCGCCCGCTCCTCCACTTCACCCCAATGCGAAGCCTTTCCGACTCGCGGTCAAAGACAACATCGCAACCGCCGATTTCCCTACGCAATGTGCCTCGCCGATCCTCCGCTCGCATCGGTCCCCGTTCGAGGCCACCATAGTATCGCAGCTCCGGTCACGGGGCGCCACTGTGGTGGGTAAGACCAACATGGACGAATTCGGCATGGGATCGCACTCGACAAACTCCATGCACGGCCCCGTCATCAACCATTTATCGACGGAAAGTGAGCCACTCTCCGCCGGCGGAAGCTCTGGAGGGAGCGCAGTGGCCGTCATGCTGGGCGACGCGGATATTGCTCTGGGAACAGATACAGGCGGCTCCGTTCGTCTGCCAGCATCCTACACAGGAGCCGTGGGCTACCGGCCCAGCTATGGCATGATTTCACGCTATGGCGTGTTTGCATACGCCAACTCTTTGGACACGGTGGGCTTCTTGGCTAAAGAGGTGCAGCCTATACTTGACCTCCTCGTACGCACCAAGCTGGACGAGGAACACGACCCGCGTGATCCAACATCGTTACCAGCAGCATCTCGGCGAAGATGCGCCGCAGTCTGCGCGCCTGAACTGGGAGACATGTCGAATTTGACCATTGGACTTCCCCTGGAATACAACATCGCAGAGCTAGATCCCTTGATCCGTCAAGGCTGGATTGCTTCCGCGACGGCTCTAGAAGAACAGGGAGCTAGAATCGTGCCTGTCTCATTGCCCTCCACCAAGGAGGCCCTCTGTGCATATTACGTACTAGCCACCGCTGAGGCTTCTTCCAACCTCGCCAAATACGATGGCGTGCGATACGGTGTCCGAGGCGAACACGGCGACGCCCAGGGCCACACGCTGTACTCTGAGACTCGCGGATTAGGTTTTGGCCCCGAGGTCAAGCGCCGTATCCTGCTGGGGACATATAGTCTCAGTTCCGAGGCCATTGACAATTACTTTATCCAAGCCCAAAAAGTCCGACGCCTCATTCGCCAGGATTTCGACAGGGTCTTTCGTTTGCAGAATCCGCTGTGCGAACCGGCGCAGTTTGACCTCAGCGACATGGACGCCGAGACAACGCTGCAGGACAAGAAGGGGCCGCCACAAGTGGATTTCTTATTGTCGCCCACGACGCCTTCTTTTGCGCCCAAGCTTGGTGATGTCATGTCAGAGGGCAGCTTGGAAGCCTACATGGGCGATGTGTTTACTGTTCCGTCTAGTCTGGCGGGCTTGCCGTGCGTGAGTGTGCCGTCCAGAGTGGTGGGAAGTGCCTTGCCAATGGGGTTGCAATTGATTGGGCAGTATTGGGATGATAGACGGTTGTTGGCCATGGCCGAAAGGCTGAAAGCTGCTGTGGCGACGTAGAGCACGGTAGATGTACTAGAAGGCGAGTTTGTGCATATAGAGGCTATCACTAAGACATTCTCTGAATGTCCTTTCTAAACTTGATTTACATTGTATAGAATACATCGTGCGCATGTATGGAACACTGTATGTGATCAACCTGCGTTGGAAGCATTTAGGCTCCGATGTGAGATGGCCACTGAGCATTAGGAGTCTCCTCGCTCTTTATATTCATTTCGACACCAACTCCAGCTTCTGGCCAAAGTTTCGAGGGTTCAAGCTTCTGAACACCGCCAACATGGCTTCGCCGTAAATAGCAGCATGCTGTGTCTAGAGAGCCCCCATACTGCGCCACGCACCGACAACTTCTCGACGTGCCTTTGCGTTCGCTTTCGCGGCGTGCTCCCCGCTTTGTCACCAGACACAGACACAATGGTCGCTGTTTTTCCATACTAGCCCTGCCCCTCCCCTACCTGCTGATTTGCGGCACAGATTCGGTGAGGGTGTACCCTTTGTTGAGGGAGGCAGATCTCTGTGCCAAGTCATAGGTGCAAGCCATAGGACATGGAGATTGAGTTGTCGTGTGATTGATATGCCCATCCTGCTGCTGGCTCAAGGCGACCGTGACCTGCTCCGATCATTCCCTCTCTCTCGGTCGACATCCATGGGATCCCCATTCACAACCTCTTCTTCCTCTCCATCGCCATTTCTACGCCCTTCATCCTCCCTCTCTGAATCCTCCTCATCGCCTCTACCCTTCCCATCTTCGCTGTCGTCGTCCTCCTCCAACAAGTCCTCTAGATCCCCCAACGGACTCACCCTCGGCTCCAGCAACTCCAAGTCCTCCAAAATCTCCCTCTTAGGCATCTTCCACAAACTCGTCGCACAAACCCTCTCCTTGACGAGCAAATCATCCACAAATTCATCCACATATGTCAATGACGTGCCCGCTCTGCCCTTGCGCCTCAGCTTCCTCCGGTCCTCTAGAAACGGCTCCAACGTCTCATATATATCCTTGGCCTGCCTCGTCATTCGAAAGTAGAAACTGGCCAGCGCTCGGAGGTACTTGAATTGCTCGCCACCATAGGACAGGTACTCGGCGAGGATCTCATCGCTAGGGCCCAGCTCGAGAAGCTTGAACGCGAGACAGAGGAAGGGGCTTGGCTTTTGGGAGTCGCCGTAGGTTCCCCCCACAAAGGTGACGTGCTCGACGACGCGGTCGATGATGTCTGCTTCGTTGACGGCGAAGCATTGCTCCATGTAGAAGTGGGATTCGACAATGCGGTCTCGGACGGCTTTTTCCATTATGGTTGCTGGGTTGAGGCCATTGGGGGCGAGGGCCGCGTTAGAGCCGCGCTCATCGAGGAAGCGGCGCGCGTCGGCGTAGACGATTTCGCTTTTGGACATGGTGTTCAATGGCCTTTCGAATTGATTTGGATGGAGCTGGGAGAAAATGAGCGGCTCTTTTACGCTGCAAGCATACCTAAAGACATGAACTTGGCTCGTCATTACGTGGATGGAAGATGCCGTTCAAATGCGCCTGATAAGATAGTTGCTGTGCCAACTATCTGTGGGGAGGCTGGCGCATTGGCACAGGGCATATTTGGAAGTGACATCTTGAAAGAAGACCAAACTGTCAAGTTGGAATTTGAACGTGTAACTGCATGTTTCATCATACCCACCCTTTATTTGGGCAAGTCTTGTAAAAAAATTAGAATATGCGCAAAGCGCTCCTCACGTCTTCAGAGGTGTCAGCCCTCGTCACCATCTGCGTCGGTAAGCAGCCCATATCACAAGGTGTCACAGCTCTGCATTATTCAATCGTAGACTCAATGCTGATCTTATTCTCGTTAAAATTTCTTATTACAGTCGTTTTATTCACATTGGCTCTCTTCCTGAGCGGCTACACCTTACAACAACGCACGCTACAGGACCTCCGCGTCGCGATTCGTCCAGGCCACACGCGGCCGTCGCCCAAGGCACACCTCCCAGGCTACTTCAAGCGCCAAACGACAACTCTAGACGATGGAACTGTCATCGTGAGACAGAGCCAAGCAGATGTTGATGAACAGGAGTGGTTAGCAAAGAAATATGAGCTCCGCGCATCCACAGCCTCGGTCAAGTCTGGCAAGACCAACTCAGACACCAGCTCAAGCGCCAGCGGGCAGCAAAGTAACAAGGAAAATGAAAACGACGGGGTAGAGGAAGAGAACCAGGCTTCACGGCCGGGAGAAGATGAAAGAAAAAGAAAACCGGCGGTGGGAGCGTCGGATCCCAGGGCGGAGGCTACGGAGGAACAGCTACGCATTTTGAGTGCGCTCACTGCACACGCGGCTCAACAGGCATGGGGAGTAGATCACCCTGATCCTCTGACGAAGAATCGGCTTCCTATCACAAAGGCGGAGCGTAGGAAGCTCATCAAGGAGGAGATTAAGAAGTTGGCACAGACGGATAAGCCGATGTACTATCAGAGGAGGCTGTGGTGAGGAATGGTGATGAAACCATGGGCAAGTCATTGAAGAGCGGGATTTTCATTCTTATGTCATGAGGATACGACGACTGGATTTATGTGATGATTACGAGATACGTAGTGCTTGGTATATTTCTGTACATATTTGCATTTCTTGCTACGGAGGCAACTTTGGGCGCGTTTGAAGCTAGCTTGAAAACGAGTAACACTGCTTCTGCGCATTCAGAGAAATCAACCAGATTGGCACCAGATACCACGATAGTTGAAGTCTTCAAAGTTTACCTCCGGTTGTAATGCTGTAATGAGCGACGTCATCAGCCGGCGGCATGAGATGGCTACCCTGGAGCTCTACGACCAAAATGTGAAGCGCACGGACCACTGACAAGCCATGACGACTTTCTGCCGTTCTGGTCATCGGCTTAACCACGCGTTTTCCGACATGCAACCACGCCATCGCGAACCACAGGACACAACGACGAGATAACAGAATCGAGACAGTTCATAACGGTCCTGTCATCTCGCACGGGGGGTAATATCGACAACATACGCGAGAAAAATCATTCCTCCCCCTTCGCCACCATGCCGACCTTCCAAAACAAAAAGTTTCGCTCCGCGGCCAACACCGGCAACATCGCCTCCCAGTACCGCCGCCTGCTGAACAAGAACCCCTTTCTCTTCTTCGGCCTACCCTTCCTCTCCGTCATCGTCGGCGCATCATTTGTCCTCACACCCGCGACGGCGATCCGATATGAGCGTCACGATCGCAAAGTGCGGCGCCTGACTAGGCAGGAAGAGCTGGGGCTCAAGCGCGATGCGCGCCCGGTAGACATGAGGGAAGAGTACTACGTAAGTGAACCACAAAGGCTGCTAGGTAGATTCTGGGGTTCCGCGAAAACGAAAATAAAGGAGGGCAAGGAGAGGGAGAGGAAATAGGAGTTCTCATGCTGACTTGCGTATTGGTATAGCGGCTACAAGGACGAGAACTCGAGGATTGGGATCAGAAGCGCGTCAAGCGATTACCTGGCGAACCAGACGGAATATTGTGATTGGCCATGAGATTTGTTTTGCGGTGATGGATCGGTTTCGGACGAGTCGTTTTGAGGGGTGAATCTTGAGTGGTCTCACTGGCGTTGACGAAGTTGAACCTTGACTGACGTGGGGCGGTCATGTCGTTTTCTCGTGTTCGCACATGGAATATCAGCTTGCTTCTGAAGATGGCGGAAGTTTTTACTTCTTGTCATCTGATGCAGTGGGACGTGTGTCTTCACTGTAGACAGACAGTGTGTACACCTTGTTTCAGGGTCTTGACTGGCCAGGCTGGTGCGTCTCGGGATAAAACAAAGCGATTGAACAAAGGGATTGAAGACAGCGACTGACGTGACTCATACCCCCAGAACAAGAAAGATGAGTGGCTTCCTGAGGTCTCGGCTGAGGCGTGCATGAAGTGCCTGACGCGTTGAGGAAGACGTGCCGCTTTGGAATGCTGCTCTCAGGAACACGAATCAGGGGCCTGAGACATCAGAAACAACCGGTAACAGGTCTGAGACGGGTGTGGTGCAACTGAAGCATGATGCTCTGGGGATGATGTGGGAGTTACCCAGGGTGCTCATAGGGGAGTCAGCTTTCTTACATTATGGCATCGGCGTAATGGCGTCAATATGACTTTTTTCTTCTCCCTTCCGTTATGAGTCAGGATTTCGATGTGTGAGTGAATTTCGCCACGGGGAAGACGAGGGCGTCTTACAAGAGCGGTTTGGCGCTGGCTACCTGTAACTGACAACTGTACACTGCATGTACACAAATTTCCGAATGGTTCACTTTGTTCTGGGGCACGAAAAGAAGGGCAATTGGAATAAACACGAGAGGCAAATTAAGAAGTTTGGATCAGCGGCGCTTGTTTGTACTTGCACACAGACGTCATCGTGCTAGTGACTGTGTGCGGCACTAACAGGGCAAAGCACTACTATGGTCCAACATCGAGCACTCATTTCCCTTCCACCGACGATGACATAGGAAAGGGTGCAGAGTGTGGTACGTACAGAGCGGCAGAGATGAAGATGTGTGACCCAAGCAAACGCGCCTCTCGGACGAGGAGGCCGAATGATGAGCGTCGAGCGATAGCCGTATCCAACAATGCCCTTCCAGACAGGTAGTTACTCACGGCGCAGAGACATACGCACTTCCGATCATGTTCTCTTTTTCTTCTCAGTACCTATGCACATATCACTGGTGCATCAGCATGTGTACTCTGTATGCGTCATGTAATTGTGTCATCTCTTCGCCTCGAAATCCGGGGAATACGTCACAAGCGTAGTGGAAGCACGATGACGCTGTCGCCATGCCGCATTGTATACGTGAAACACCGAAGCGCGCTTATTATGGATTGTAATTTGTACGTCCGTATGTAAAAGAGACGCGCAGACTAGGTAGACGTACTATTCCCGATCTAGGGAGCGTAAAGTTGTATGTAATGCTTGAACTTTTCTTGGTGCGCAAGGGATACGAGATGCGCCACTGACGGTGGTGGTAGGACACATGACAAGGCCTCAAGCCTCAAGGCCGATTGTCGTGTCGATGGCAACGGTCGCCGGGGGTAGGTTAGAGAAAAAAGAGGCCACAGCGTCGGAAAATTTCCCGTCAAGAATGTCTCAGAGGGGACGTACCTAATCTTCATCAACGCGAATTTCATCAATCACAATGTCCAGCGTCATGCAGGCATGGAAAACGAGGTTCAAATTCTGCACTCCGTACGTGGGTATCTTGATTCTTACCTTAGGTAGGTACGGAGTAGAAAGACAAGGGGTGGAATAACTACCCCCGCCGCGAAATGAACGTGTCTGCAAGTCAAGGCCGAACTACTCCGTATGTACGGGTTATGGGGAATTTACTACTCCGTGTGTCGTCATCGTACGGAGCTTCATTAACGAAGAAGCTTTAAAAATGAAAGATGGAAGAAAAAAAGGAAAGAAAAAGAAAATACGGAGTAGGTACCCAGGTACCTACATACCTAGGCACTGGGCAGAGCTCTTCAACGGCGATCATCAATTCTCACGCCCCCACGTCCTCACGATAATTGGGCGCAGATATGTACCTACCTCCTACGGAGTAGACAGACAGACCAATGATGCCAGACCGGGCCAACTCCGAAGCAGAATGGTCAATGGGGCTGAAAATGTGGAATGCAACTGCGCCTCTACATTGTCCACCTCGTGGAGCCCCTCTTTTATGTTTCTGTCTTGTGTCATCTTCGTTTCTTTGTTTCTTTTTCTTTTTCTTCTTCTTTTTTTGCTTCTTCCTCCTTCCCCGGGGTGTGCGTGCGTGCGTGTGTAGGTAGGTACCTAGCTAGGTAGGTCACGGGGTTCTCTTCTTTTGGTCACGGGCCCGCGAGGATGTTATCCGTTCATGGATGGCGCTTTGTTGTTTGTCTGATTGATATCTAGATACGAGGCTCTTGCTTGTTGGGGTCTGTGATACATACGGAGTAGGTAGGTACATGTAACATGGGTGTACGAGGAAGGAGCTGCCAGAAAGGAAAAGGAAAAGGAAAAGGAAAAAAGATGAGACAAAAGAAGAGTCGAGGCTGGAATGGGGATTATAGGTATGTAAAAGATGGAAAACAAAGGTCGTCGGTTCGCGAGTGCCGCCGAATTAGCCGCTATTGTACTCCGTACTCAGTGATTACATACATTAGGTACCTGGGTACCTACCTCCTGGCGGCTGTTCCGGAAAGAGGGCGTGCGGCGCCTGTGGTGTGGCGCTCGCGGCTCTGACGGCATAGGTACGTTGGAAAGAAACGCCGCATTGTTGGAATTGTTTGGTGTGCTGTGCTTACCTACCTATTAGTGCTGTAGATGCTGCAATTCTGTAATTCTGGTGCTATGTACCCCGTACATTGTATCCTCTCTGTACGCCGCGAGAACAAACGCAGAGTTGTCGCCTCGTTGGACGGTCGCTGCATCGCACGGACCCCTCCGGACTTGGTGAGTCGTGACTGACGGGCCATTGGAGCTCGCCGCTCCGCTGGCGCAGGGACAAGGGGTAAGGAACAGGGACAAGGGGCACGGCAAGGGGGCGGGTTAGGCTCTACGGAAGCGGCAGCGGCAGCGGCAGCGGCGCGCGGAGGTCCATGAATTAGGTAGCATTATAGCATCCAAGCGGCGACGTCGGGAATCGGGATGCTCGGGCAGGTGCCACATGTTGGTACTGTAGTCTGTAGGTGTGCTGGCGGTGGGAGGGAAGACGAGCAAGATCTGTCAAGGGAAGAAAGGCCAATTTAGAGTATGTGTACATACAGTGTACACAGAGACTGGACCAAAAAATAGGGCTGCATGCATCAAACTGCCAGCGGACCTGCAGCTGGCAATGCAATGCAATGCGATGCGAAAGGTAAGGCAAGGCGGTGCAAGGCGGAGCGCGATGCGACGTTGTGAGATGCGGCTATGTACCTATGCATGTATAATGTATGTAGGTACAGTTATAACTTATTAGTACATACCTGCAAAGCTTCAAGGGAAAGTCTCACTGCTCAGTCCGATGCATGCGGGGCCGGCGCACCACGTCATCGCCTTGGCACGGCTTGGCAGTTCGCGATAGCGTCGAGGTCGAGCAAAGGCGCGAGGCAGCGTGCCCGTGGAAAGATGGCATCATCACCATCATCATTCATCTTCACCATTGCTGTCACCCTTACCATCGCCATCGCCATCCCGCCACACAGCGACCGCGCCCACAGCGGCGCACACATCACGAGGAAAACATGCCATGCCATGCCACCGTCGTCCGTCAGCCTCGCCGCGCCTTATCCCCGCCAGAAGACATCGTCAGCAATAAGTCCTGCATGTCTTCCTTCCCACGCAGACACTACCTACGAGGCTCGTACGACGGCAACTAATGTTCCATGTACTGTATACGGGTATATACGAATTTATTGAAACCCTTTCCTCCTCCTCCTCCTCCTCCTCCTCCTTCTCCTGATAACACTTCGGAGTCTGCCGTATGATCTGGTGTGTATAGCATAGCCCCGTTGGGCAGAATAAAGAGAGAGAAAACAGCAGGCGGCGCGGTGTGATACACAAAGCCGAAAACGACGAGTCACCTTCCCGACTCGGGCCTGAATTGCGGCCCGCTGTGCATCGCGTTTTACGCACAAATCCGGGTCTGTCCCAATGGTATGGTCATGTGTTACCCCGCGTAGTGTCAGCGTGCAGAGTTGATTGGGTGATGGAAACGGTCGGCTCGTTGATGTGGCAGCCTGGGAGCCTGGGAGGGTGTGTGGGGGTTTGCGTCTCTGAGTTCATGGTTCAGGCATCGGACGGGCGAGACAAGGGACTATATTACGGGCGAGACAGGCACCACGAGCAGAGAGTCAGAGACCTAGATGCATATGCTGTCACGGGGCGCATCTGTATGTGGAATTGTAGATACTGAAGCACCTATGCGCCAACTTCAACCAAGGTACTGTAGGTATGTAGATTATACCTAGATACCCGTAGTTAGATGCAGAGCACAGCCAGGAGCCGTTTGCCCTTCATCTTATCCACACAGTTGGTGTTGGTCAATGGTCTGGCATGCGCTGTTCTGACTACCAGCCGCCGGACTGACACCGGACTATGGCCGGACCAGACGCCAAACTACCCAGGTAGGTATGTATGTACATTGTAGACACCAGACACCAACGCATGAGGAGTAACGTATCTAAGGTACATCTCACCAACCCACTTCACAACTCATCTCACTCAATTTACTCATCTCGCACTCATCTATCATCTCACACTCACTAGCCTGTCGTTCGTCGCCATCGCATTGGCCATGCCCGATAATAAGATCCGCTGGTCAGACGTAGATATATATAGCCATCTTGTAGTATCTACATGTGTATGTACATGCAGATTGGTTAGGTATCGAAGAAAAAAAACCACCCACCAGTGACCACACAGTAGCGCGCGCGTCCTTCCCGCAAGTCGCAAGCGCCAAGGAACCGCAAACTAACACAAATCATGAAAGCAAACGCGCCCTAAAACAGTCCTTAAAATAAACGCCCGTCCCCGCATTTTTTTCTTTAACAGTTGAGGTACCTACCTAGGTAATCAAGAACAGGTGATAAACCAAGTGGCTTCATCCAGGTCCAGGTCCAGGTGATTTCTTCGCACGGGGCACGAGAAACCACTCAAATTCAAATTCTTTTGAAACGCATCTCCAAAGGCAAAAGGCCAAAAGCTACTGGACGAGGCGGCCGGCCGGTGCCTTTACTTACCCGTTGATCATGGCCGCAACGGGTGTTAGCTTGGCCAAGAGGGTGCTAAGCAAGTAGGTATTAAGCTGGATGTAGGTTGGCTAAATAAGCTGGGAGTCCGTTCAACGTTGGGTTCGTGAAATAGAGTTTCGATTTTCTCCTCCCCCGGGCTTTCGGAATGTTGTCGAGCCGGCGGCAAGTGGACTTTGTGGCTGCGAGAGTTTTTTGGATGGAGATGCCATTTGGGGATGGTTGGGGGAGGCACAGACGATGCGGCCCATGCGGGACAGGCGATTGGGAGTCTGGATCGTAAGGCAATTGACAGCTCTGATGATAGTGCACTGTGTGAGAGGGTAGCAGTGTGAGTAGTCGTGGGAACAGGTAAGTGGTGTGCGATGCAAGAGATAAACGTGGTGTGCGTGGTGTGCGTGACAATTAGCGTCAAGACTTAGAGTCCAAGACTGTGAGTTAATCAGTGGGCCTTCGAGGACTGCGGACGGCCGGACGCTGCGAAATCTGCGATCTGGTGATGTCTTGTAACTTGTTAGCCTTCATCATGTCTCACCAGGAGAGCCAGCTGTCCAAACGCGGCAATCGCCGCCATGTCGTCGCCAAATTACGCAACCGTGAATCACCCGCTGTCAAACACCATCCCAATCGGACGTTGTGTTCATCTCGTGTACCACATCCAACATAGCAGCAAGACATGCAAGTCGGCGCCCTGCATCTCGACCTGTCGATACCTGCAAGTTGGACGTCTTTTGACAAACACCGGCCGAGCTCGTGTCACCAAACCGAATCCGTCGTTGGTTTCCTCTCCGACGCACCAAGCTGCAATGCATAGCAAAAGTATACCGACCCCCCGGCCGCAGACTTACTTGCCCGCGCAAATGCTTGCCTACACACAGACACTTTGTGGCGGAGGGGGACCGCGGGCACTACCACGTACTCCAATCGAATATGTAGGTAATCGGTTTTCTGCGGTTGCAACGTCGACCGTGCTGTGCGTGGGTGTTGCGCATCGCGGAGAGGACTCGACAATGCAAGTTATGGTTCGAGAAGTGGGCATTGAGGCCATTCTTGCATCATACTGTTTGTGCACCACTATCGGGCTGCAGGAACGGCAAGAGGCAGTTGCTTTTTGTTTGTATTTCCCCTGAGAAGATTGGAGAAAAAAGGGGAAATGAGATGAAGATGAACAGTGACGGCTGCATTGCTGCGGTTGAGGTGCATCTTGGGCCTTCTGGCTTGTGTGGGGAGGTGAAGATGTTCGGGTCTGGCGTGCGCAGATCTCGGAGGATGATGCGCAGCGTGCGGATTGGGCAGGTAGACATGTGCCCGAAAGGATGTGTTGACATGACACAAACGCAAAGTTGCCTCCGTTCGACACGCCAGTCTTGGCCTCTTGCCGTGACTAGAGTGTTTGCATGTCTAGGCCATGTAACACGATTTGAAGAATAGCTCAGGACGTGTTGCCACCAAGAGGCCCGCCAAGTCGGCGTCGTGAAGATTTGGTGCTCGAATAGCTGCATCACATCACGGGACGATGAGGAGCCACAGAAACAGGCACAGGAACCACAGAATAGGAAAATCAGGCACAGGAACCAAAAGCATCCAAAAAAACCAAAAGCCGTACGATACTGACCAATATGTTTCAGCTTGCTGCTACTGCCCGTCGTCATGTAGTGAGTGGGCCCCAATTCGCTGCAAACACCAACGGCCCCAACTCAAAAACTGGACGGAGGCAGAAGGGCTAGCTCCGAGCAAAGAGAGCAAAGAGGCATTTCTGGTGGCGGAGGCCGGTGTCCAATGGTACTGGCGACGGGCTGTGAAGAGGAGTCGAGAATCGATCGTGAATGATGAATGTGCGTGAATGTGTGTGCAGATGAAAAGTGCTGGTGTGGAGAGAAGGGCGGCCGCGGTTCGAAGTCTGAGAGCAGCCAGCAACTCTGTGCTCATCCACACAGTTTTGCACTTGCCACTCGTGCCACACCCCTAGTCCACATTACACCCCCCTCTCTCACTCCCAGAAAGCCGACAAATCGAGGACCTGAAGGCTGAAGCAGCCCCAATTGACGTGGTCATGGCGCCGAGCCACTCTCACAATCCCCGGCATTATCTGCGTACATATCTATCGAATGCCTTCCCGCCTTGGTTCCCGGATCCTCCGCTCCATCTACACTGTACAGCTTGTACATATTCGGCAGATGAATTTTATCCCTGGCTATTCTCCCATCATATAGACCACGTCGTCCCTTCTTGTCTGCACCAACAATAGCATCTATATCGGGAATCATCTCTTACATCTCATCTCTCATCTGCCACCTACTGCATTTAGTATTATATCCTCCACACTACTTTGAGTGATTCATGCGAGCCGAACAATCCGGACTTTCACCACTCATTCACAAGTCCGAAGAACATCATATATCAAGGGCAGTCGCTCACCTTCGGCAATCTGGTAACGACTCTGTTGCAACTATTCTGGTCTGGAACATCGGCAACCAGTCCGCACCATAACTTCATCTTTATACGCCTACATCCAACATGCACGTTCTAGGCAGCATCGGCCACGGCTTCGGCCAGCGACGCAAGAACTCTTCTCCCAAAAACCTCAACATCCGAAAAATCTCTCTCCCCTGTCTCTCCACCTCAGGCAGCTCCTTCTCCTCATCCTCTTCCACAATGTCAGCCCCGGAACCGTCCTCGGCACGTTCAAGGACCGGCTCTCACGGCTTCGGCCCACTCAGCTTACATCCCACCTTTCATCAACAACAACAACAACCACCACCAAGGCTTCACGACCGACCACTGATCAGTCCGAGACAAAAAGATCAGTATGAGCCCCCCTCGTTCTTCCATGACGACGACTTTGCAGAATCGGCCGACGAAGAGGGCTTCGACGACCGCCAGACTGTGATTGGCGACGAAGAGGAGTACACATTCTGCCGCGCACAGGTTCTACATTTTTCACACTGCCTACAACCAAAGGAGATGATTTTGTCGTCGTCGCCACGCACGAGCGCCGTGGATCACGATACCTTGGTGGACGGATCGGAATCCCGGGACTATTATATGCGGCAGCTGGCTAAGAGGCCTGCCATGCCCTGTTCACGGTGGTCGGACTCGACGATTCAGACGCTTGACTTTGTTGATGATGTTGCACCTGATGAGACATTGCCGTATGAGGATGAGGATGAGGAACAAGAGGAGGAAGAGAAGGAGGAGCAGACGAAGAAGGAGGAAGCCTGCATGGATGTCCCCATGCCCAACTTTAGCCGCAAACGCATCACGGCCCCTAGCAGACCGCCCTTGAGGTCCTTGGACAGTCTGGACGATTTTATCAAGAAGGGTGGTTGGAAGAGACGCGGGGTCATCTTTGACCGCAGTGAGGCGAGGCAGCACTCTGTCGACTTTTGAGTCGCTTTTTCTTCTGGGTTCTGTTGAAGCCCATGACTGACTGATTGGGTCATTTCCTTTCATTCTCACTTCAGTTTTTTTTTTTTTGTATCATCTTGTCAACATTAGCCATCATGCGTATCTTTCTGTCTTTTTTTTCCTTGGGTTATCAAGCATGGCGTCATTGGATGGATGGATAATGGATGAGATGCCCACGGGCAATGGCCCGAAGTGGGATTTATAAATGACGACAGCCACGGCTGGTTTTCTTTTGAGATCATGTACCTTAGACACTCAAGAAATTCGCTCAGTTTGGAAATTCCACTCATTGAGTATTACCTACACGATATCTGAAGATGAACTGCCCCACTAAATTTTCTCGTGATGTCAATGCAATGATGTGCATTCATTACGATCTTTCTTGAAGAGGTATACGAGCGAAGTTTGTAGACCACGAAGCTCACTGAATTTACTTTGCGCTGTAATTTCGTACTCTATATTCTTGCTCAACTTGGAGTTCTACTTTAGGTACTGAGGAATAATGCTACCTACCTAAGGTACCTAATGCACACGATGTACCTAATGCGAAAAAGCCCCACTAATTGATCTAGATGTCCCTGCATCATGCATGGCATCTACATACCCCAACCTCAAAGACATAAGCGAACGTGGCGCTTGGCTGTTACTCTGCGACACGAGAGGAAGTGGTCCGATGCTGTGCTCTGCTACAAGTATGGAACACTTGCATCAGGTACGCATTCATTGGTGGTAAGCCAGCGCAGCATGGCCATCACGCGCATCTTCCTCTCCCTTCTCCATCCCACGTACGAAGAGACTAAATAACAAGTACATTCACAATCGTATCATGGCAAGTGCTTTGTCGGGCTATTCTTTTGTCATCTTCGATGGATCTGGACCGTACTACAGTCTCCTCCACGGCGATTGAGTGCATACGAAAGATCTCCATCGAGTTCTACACTGCCCCCATCGCGATCGAGTGCATGCGCGTAAATCGTACTCTTGGGCCGCGGCCCGCAAAGACATGGCTCTTCATTTCCTCCTCTGTGTCCTCATTCTCCTTCAAGTGTTTTTTCTTTTCTTTTCGTCTTCTTTTTAAGCTTTCTTTCTCCCGTGATCCTTCTTATCGAGTCCTTGGCTCCTTGCCGTGCATGCGGAGTGTCTGTGTTGATACAGCAAAACACGTCATAGCTTGTCAGTGGACGTCATACGTTAGGTAGCTATACCCCGTAATGCTTCTTTTTGGGTCTTACTTTTTTTTCTTTTCGAGTCTTCCTATTCTGCACGTTTCGTCCTTTCGTCTCGTCGTGTAAGCGCGCGAAGAATGAGGCGTCTGTGCTGGTGCAGCCAAGACGTCATGGCTGTACAAAGGACGTCATAGCTTCTGCTGAGCCCTTCTTCCTTCTTTTATATCTTCTTTTGGAGATTCTCTGCCTTCTCTAGGTGGTCTTCTATCGTCACCGCCGCCTCTTGGATGAAACGACTTGGTCGATATGTAACTGCGTCGACACGGTTCAGAGCCATCCGCTTGCGCCGTTTCCTCATCGTGCCAAGAATTCATTCAGGACACACGAAACCGAAAAGCGCGATGCGTCATGCAGCGTGCGTGTATCATGGGTCCCCTGCTTTGTTTCTGAAACCCCGAGCCCAGTGAGCCGGGACAGGGGCATGGCCGCATGGAAAGGGAGCCAAGTTCCAACTTGGAAAGTGGGGAATTGGCAGTTTCCTGGGGAGGACCTTCCCGGCGGACAAAAGGCGACTGGCCCGCGAGGGCCTGAGGCCCTGATGCAGATAGGCGCACGTCGTGCTCCGAGCATGCATAACTTCGTGCGCTAACCGTATTTGGTAAAGATCTGCAGCATAAAATGCACAATTATTCTTACCCCTGTCCGCCATGTACCGCGCTAATGCACGATGGACAGGGATCCATGTAGGGGTAATCATTGGTCAAGACGTCGCAAAACTTATCCACTTGGACTCGTGCGCCGCGCACGAGTTGCCCCAAATGAAGAAGGGGCAATCGGTCGCTCGTGCGCCGCGCACGAGCGCCGCGCACGAGGGGAGCCCAAAAAAGCTGTCGGTCTTGCAAGTTGCAAGCTTGGCAAGTCGCCCAAAAAAACACTGCACGACGTGTTTCACGCCCATTGAGATCGCAAATGGAGAGAAAGGCAAGGCACGTTACTACCGAAAGAAATAGCTCGTCAGCGACTATTGCTTCATTTAGTTTTGAAGAAGGATAACGGGAAATTGATGGGGTTATGGTGATTTGAACATAGGGCGGCAATGTTTCACTCCACCACTGGACCACCAGCAATACCTTAACACATTTTTCTCTCTACAATCGCCATCTGAAGTCCAACTGGATTTTGAGCGAAGTTGATTGTTCTTGGACCTCTTGAAAAGTATTTGAGATTGTTCGTCAATAGAATAGTTCATGTCAATTCAAGTTATTGCTCATGATGAAGGGGGCAGCCTGGCCGTGAGGAAAACTTGATATTGCTAATACAATCCGCGACTACACCGTCAAGAGAAAAGGATTCAGTTTCGAAGTTATCGAAGAGCTTTATCAGAGTATTTCCTTTCTACGCATCACGTCACATGAGGATTTCAGAAACGTAGCGCGAGTTTCACTGAATCTCAGCCAACAAGTGACTGCGATTTTCACTACGCAGTTGTGCGAATAAGCTTGCTGGTACATGTGCCTGATCTAGACCCATGGAGCATACTCGGAAGCGGTTTGAGCTCATCATGGTTAAACCGTCTCTTTTTCTGACGTCGAAGAGGATTACGATGTCACCGAGAAAGAATTCATCAAGTGCTTCGAGTTCGCCTGGGCAGCAATGATGATTCTTCGAATACACAAGCCGATTGACTCTTCACCCCGCCACCTTGATGCTTGCATTTCTTCAGGGGACCAATATGCCAAAGTTTGAATAAAAATGTCAGAGCTTCCTAATGATGCACGAAACGTTATAATTAAAGCATTCGCTATCGTTTTCACCGAATGCTGTGAAGGTGGTTCAGGGTGGGTGTGCAACAAGTTTGAATTTATATGATCGCAGATTGCTCGGAGCCGGAGTACAAAGTACCTATCTAGGTACGAAAACGGTATAGCGGCTTGAATCGGTGAAGTGGATCGGTACGTGAGGTTTGACCCGCTTATTTCACAAATGGTCATGTACCTTTTGGCGCACGACGTGCGCCCATCTGCATCAGGCACTGAGCGGCGAGCGGCGAGCACCTCGGGCAGCTGGCAGGGCAGGCAGTGGCACTGTCACACTTTGGCAGTGGCAGTGAGTGAAGGGCGGTGAGCTGAGGACAAATTGCCAAAGCGGTGAGAACCTACCTATAATGGACGAGCCTGAGATGCCAATTTCTGATGCAATTTCTCACCACCTCACTGTCGTCATACTCCGTACTCTGTACGCCTTTGTGCGGCAGGGATCCGCAAAGTTGGGCCCGCCTCGGTTGTCGCGGCTTTGTTCAAACTGCTGTGACACTTTCCTGTGACGCGTCCCTGTGACTCTGTGACCTCTGCTGTCACACTTCCCCTGCCAAGACCAAAGGGCCACGAGCCAACAACTGAACAGCAGGCTGCCGTACGTCACGAACCGGACATCCGGGAATCGACGCGTGTTATCGCACACCCCCGTGTCTTGATAGTTAGGTATGTACTAAAAATGACTACACATACATACATGGTAGGTACCTACTCTGTATGGATTACATATACATACATATAACAATCATCGCCTGCTGGAAGGAGCTGCCTAGTTTTTCAGAAACGTCCCGATTGGAGAGAGCAGGGGACAAAGGCGAGTTTCGGTTCTTTTCTCCTCTGATCAGCACGTTGATTCGCGACTTCACCCTAGCTCGTAACGTTAGAAGAAGGACCCCGAATTTTCTTTTCTTCTTTGTGCTCATGAAACACGCGGCAACTTGCAAGTCGCGACTCCGGCACTTGCATCGTATCGTTGTTCCATTTTCCTTCTTTTCTTTTCCTTCGTGAAACTGGTCATGGTTTGACATGGCTGGGCCTCCCTGGACCCTAGGCAAGATCAAGAGAACAATCGCGCACCCCCACAAATTACAATGAATGCTGGTGCTGACCCAGACTGCCGGAAAGTCAACGCCAATAGGTAGGTAATCGATTTGTCAAGGATGAGTCAAGAACGGTCGGCGATAGGGGCGGGCCGCAATTAGTCGGACACATACTGTCAGGCCAGTCCGCGTCGAACGGTCGCTTAATTAAGCATGGCCTCATTCTGCTATTTGCCAAGATGACAAACCAAACATGTTTCATGAGGAGCCATGTTCAGATGGCTTAAGAAAAACGCTTTTATCTTTATTATGACCTGAATTTATTTTTTAGAGATTATCTGCCGAGTCTAGCGGCGTACTATCATGATCAAGGCCTCGTGCTCTGAGCCTCGGAAGGAGCGTGACCTGAGGGTATGTGATTTGCCCATCTATGGACAATATGTGGGGGACATTAAACAAGATTAGAAAAGATAATAGAAAATAGAATAACAAAATATTAGATAAATCTCCTCACATGCATGGATATCTTGTGTGCAAGGAAAAGAGAAAACAGAAAAAAAAGGAGGGTGATGAGAGAAGAGCCATGTCTCAGCACATTAAAAAGTGCTTAGCTTTTGAAGAGCCAGATTGGAAAGAAGCACGAAGAGCCATCTTCAGTAGCTTGCCACCGATCCACATCCAGCCGATGGGAGAAGGTGTCTATGAAGGCCGACCTCAAGCCTTGACTACAGGACAGACAGCAAGTCCGATCTGTTTCTGGAGACAAGATACAACATCAACGCCAGATTCCAGCACATTCAAGCAATTGGCAGCATCGTTCACCAGGAACGGACCAAGTGCAAGCGCACACTGGGGAGCATCAGTTGCCAGCTCCGCAACGGGCGCAGCAGCCAAGTTCGTACAAGCGGCGGGGAGCTCTGTGATGCACACGCTCTCCAACGATGTTCTCAAACAGCTGAGGATGGCGCTGGGTCCTTGAGTCACATTGGCAAGGCATGCAGCCGCTCCAGGATTCGTAGCAAACGCCCCCAAAGCAGTCGTGCATTTGACTATCTGTGCTGGGAGCTGGACCGCCGCGCCGATGCCGCTGATGTTTCCGATCGCCTCGCAGGCATCAGGCACCGCAGCACAGACGGGGGGGCCGGGAGTGCATGTCGCCACAGGAATAAGGGTGTTGGTAGGGAGCACGTCGCTGATGGCACTGCCGATGCCCTCGATGATGGAGCTAAGTTCGGCGACCGGCACCGAGACCGACACGCTGGGTAGGAGGGTCGGCAGGGTCGGTAAGAGGGTTGTCACCTGTTCCAGGATACTCTGCACCTCGGAGGGCAGAGGCAAGACACCAGTCTCAGTAGCCAAGTTGCCAACACTCGTGCCCTGACCGCTTGCCGTTGGGACACACGCAGAGAGGCCGAGGCTTTTCTCAAGACAGGATACAACGGCATCGCCAGATGTCAGCGTACCAGTCAAGCACTTGTTAGCGTCATCCACCAGGAACGGACCAAGTGCAAGTGCACATTGAGGAGCAGAAGTCACCAGTTGCTCGACAGAATCGCCGAGCAAGTTTGTACAAGCACCGGGAAGTGATGTGATGCACACGTTGCTCAATGCATTCGTCACACAGGCGAGGAGGTTCGTGGGCCCTTGAGCCACGTTTCCGAGACAAATTCCCACGTAGAAGTCGTCGGCAAACGGACCCAGCGCAGCGGTACACTCAATAACCTGTGCTGGGAGCTCGATCGCCGCGTTGATGTCACTGATATCCCCGATCTTGCGGCAAGCTTCGGGCGGCGTAGCACAAACGGGGTTGCCTGGTGCACATGTTGGCAGATTAGGGATGGTATTGGTGGGGAGCACGTTCGTGACGACACTGTTGAGATCGCTGATGATGGAGCTAAGCTGGCCGGGTGGTATCGAACTGGGCAGGTTGCTCACCACACTCTCAACTTCCGTGGGCAGGGGCAAGGAGCTGTTGACGCCGGTTGCCGTGGGCAGAATGCCGGTCGCCGTGGGCAGGATAGTCGTGGGAATACCCGTGGGGAACAGGGAACTCAGATCGCCGATGAGGGAGCTCACGATGGGAGGAACCTCAGTCGGCACAACGCCTGTGCCCGTGGGCAGCAGAGTGGACAATTCCTCGACGATGGAGCTGACGATGGGATCCAATTCAGTGGCCAGGGCCGAGTTCAAGTCGTCGCCACCATTGCCGTTGTTGCCACCATTGCCGTTGTTGCCACCATTGCCGTTGTTGCCACCATTGCCGTTGTTGCCACCATTGCCGTTGCTGCCACCATTGCCGTTGCTGCCACCATTGCCGTTGCCGCCAGCGATAAAGCCACCATCAACGTTGCCATTGCCTGCACCACCGGCACCAGAACCAGAACCACCGGCACCAGCTCCGGCACCAGCTCCGGCACCACCGGCACCAGCTCCGGCACCACCAGCTCCGGCACCACCAGCTCCAGATCCGGCACCGTCAGCACCAGCACCACCGGCACCAGCTCCGGCACCACCAGCTCCGGCTCCGGCTCCGGATCCGGCACCGTCAGCACCAGCACCAGCACCAGAACCACCGGCACCAGCACCGGCACCAGCACCACCGGCACCAGCTCCGGCTCCACCAGCTCCGGCTCCAGATCCGGCACCGCCAGCACCAGCACCAGCACCAGCACCAGCACCAGCACCAGCGCCAGCACCAGCACCAGCACCAGAACCAGCACCAGCACCAGCACCACCGGCTCCGGCTCCGGCTCCGGCACCTCCGCCATAGACTGTCGTGCAGGCAGGTCCGGGAGGTCCGGCAGGTCCCCGAGGACCAGCAGGGCCCATAGGTCCCATAGGTCCTATGAGACCGGTAGCGTATGCCGAGCAATCACAGGCGCTGGCTGGTGCCATGTGATCAGGGGCCATAGTCCCGCATGGAGCAAAGCTGTACAACGTCCAGTTAGCTTAATGACCTGCGAGCACGCCACAGCGTGAGAGGACCAATCCTGGGGGCCAGAAAGCGTCCACATACCTTGTAATGGAGGCGTTTTGGGTGTGGGTGATGGTAGTCACCGTGCTCAAGAAACCAGCTTGGCTGATGGAGAGGGTTTCGCCATGGCAAAACACCAAGTTGGTCGGGGCCGGAAAGCTCGTGGAGAGCGAGACCTCGAGCTCAGTTACGACCTTGATGGGTCGCACGTCGAGAGTCGGGAGGGGTCGCTCATCAGGGACTGGCTTGGCCTGAACAAAGGCGTTCCTCGCGGCTAGCAGCGTAGCCAGGCATGATATCGTCCGTGCCATGGTGTTCTTGACAACCTCGTGATGTTCACGGGTTCAGAGAGAGAAAGGTAAAGGGGGCCGCAGCGAGAGAGGAGGCGAGGGCAATCCGATGCTTGAGCAAAGGATATACTCGGGAAGCAAAGAAGAAGTATAAGTTGAGAAGATGCAGATTGTGGTGTAGTTCTTGAAAGAAGATGGAGGGTTACACGGAGACGGCATTGTCATTATATAGCTGTGAGTTTGCATTTTGCCCTTGTAGTCTCCATTGTCGTCGAAGTAGCTTTCATGGGCGAACTTTAGCTGCCGAATGCCGTGTAATCAAATGCCGTTGTCATCGAAAGTCAAAACTGGCATAACAGCTTCTCCAATATGGTCGTTTGGTGCCCTTGTACCATTCGGCTACGATGCGCGGAATCAGCCACCACCGCCAGCTTCACGCATTCCTCATTTGCCGAGGTGGAAGAGTCGTTCAAAAAGTCAACGACAAGAAGCTGTCTCAAGGTAACCATTTTCAGAAATGCAAGTCCAATCGAATTCGATAGCGGCGTCGTCAACACCACAGCCCGGCCAGCCTCTCATCTCTACCCTTAGTCTCTCAAGGTCAGTGACAGAGCATGTCAAGCAAGT
The DNA here is from genome assembly GCA_029405325.1 of Claviceps purpurea. Classification (NCBI taxonomy): domain Eukaryota; kingdom Fungi; phylum Ascomycota; class Sordariomycetes; order Hypocreales; family Clavicipitaceae; genus Claviceps; species Claviceps purpurea. Next base: position 1,869,887 of record CM055782.1, on the reverse strand, counting down.
CCTTTATCCCTAATGCAGACAGCCGCATTCCGCAAAAGGAAATAATGGCATGGCAGGAACAATAACTATTTTTTTGTTCCCTGTCATGATGGCATGTAGGTCGAGAGGGCACTTTTTGAGTTGCGACCAAGCCAAGACGTAGCGTGACTACCTACCTAAGGAGGAGCTTCCCAGAGAATTCTCCACCTAGACCGTTTTGCTTCGACACAACGACGCGTCATTACTCCAGGAAACTCGTGGGCTGATACCGCGTGGAAACGAGACGAGTCTGTTCTATCTGCAAACTGCCTGCTCGTGGTGAGCTGTGGCTTCTCTCATTCGTGGCCGAGCTAAATGAACGGTCTTGACTCGTCAGCGCTAAACCAGCTTCTTGGGTTTTGGACATCCCTTGACGGCGCGCGCCTCTCTGGACTGACCCGGACACGGACACGGAGGCGGAAGAGCGGGAAAACTTGGCAGGGGGACAAGGAAATGGCATGAATGATGAAGCGTATGTAGGTATGTGCATGCAATAGGAATTAAACCCCATCGTGTTGATGGAGATCTCTCTCAATGATAGAGGGTACGTTACCGTACGTACATAACTCCGCATGAAGAGCTCTGCACCGAAATCCGAGAGAGCTGTGATTGTGAAGGACGCTAAGAAGACGCCCGTCGGTACTCCGTATTTCCTTCCTCTTTTAACGCTTTCCCTTTTCTGGAGCCGTGTATGGTCATTGGTGCATTAGACGCGTCACGCGTGCCTGCCACTGCCATGGCAAACTTTAGCTGCCCAGAATGGAAATGGCATCCAAATTGACCATCATTTATCAGGCTACTTCACATATCGGTCGTATGTAGAGGCTAGGTACCTGCATGACATTAGAGACAGCCTCCTGCCCCCTTCTTCCCCCAAAAAGATATCTCATGTATATGTACCTAGGTACATACACAACCCGTCGCCGATTGCAATGAGAGCTTTTCCCTCCAAAACGGGAAGAGAGAAAAGCGGAGACAGGCCAAAAAGTCGCGGGCAGGCTCAGCATCAAAAACGCCACCTTTGCGTGCCGTTGCCTCACCAGCTAGCCGAGCCAGTAACGAGCCATCAAGCAAAAGGGAAATCCCGAAGAACAAACTTTGTGCATGTACCTATGTAGGTATTCTCAAAGCAACAAGACCATAGAGTTTCAGACGGTCCGAGCAATAGTCTGGAGGTTGTGCATGGGACATATTTCCAGCAAAACTCAGGGGTGCACATTCGCATGCATCATTACATGTATCATGTATGTAATAATGTATGTACATGATAAAAACTTTCGCATTCCTCAAAGCTCAAGCTCTCCCAGAAAACTAAAACTACGGACTATACTATACGTACGTGGGGCCACGGCAAAGCGCAGCATGCATTTTCCCACTTCCGCATCCGGCACCAACTCGAAAAGGGATCTAGCCTTACCAGTAACCTAGGTAGGTACCTACAAGGGCGGGAAATAAGAATGTGTGTGTGTCTGTGTGTATAACTAGGTACGGTAAGATCGAAAGATGGTATTCAGATGAATTCCATGTACATATCTACTGTACTTGCTGTATCCGCGGCGTTGCTCGGACGAATTGCGGGGAATGGTCGTTGATGAGTCACGACTCACGACTTACGATATCAAGGGAATTCGCAGGACGGACGCTTTCGCGAGTTCGGTGGACGTGATCTAATCAACTCGACTCGTACAACGGGGGAATACCTAGATGGAGTTTGATGATACTATTTTAGGTGCGGCGGGTGGGGGGGTTCCCTATCCGGCTGTTGTTTGCTTATTCCTCTTGTTTCTTTGTGTGCATACCTACCTATTGTCTATGTCCGTCCATTACTCCTATACTCCGTTTGTGTCTTGGTTTGGAGACGCCACGAGCAAGGGAGGCAGTAAGCTCATTTCACGACTACAACTGGAGTTCATGACTGGCTGTGACTGGTGCGCAAAGGGAGCAGAAGCTTATCCACATGTTCTGCAATTGGAGTTTCAGGACTTAGTCCGAGTCGTGATACGCCACGAGGTCGAGAGGCTTGGCAGCGGAAGAGTGAAAGCTCATCTAGGATCTACATGTCTGCAATGGGAGTCTATGGCTTGATGAAGATGAGCCACGACGAGGCTGGCGAGGGCTTGCGAGCAAGGGAGCAGGCTCATCCACATGTTCTGCATTGGGAGTTCCAGTCTTGGTCGTGATATACGCCACGAAGGCCGAGGAGGCTTGTGAGCGGAAGAGTGGAAGCCGATCCAGTATCTACATGTCTGCAATAGGAATACATGGCTTGATGATGGGGATGAGCCACGACAAGGCTGGCCAGAGCTTGTAAGGGAGCAAGAGGCTCGTTCACGTCTGCGGCTGTAATTCTGACTTGTCTATCGCTGCAAGCGTACTCGAGGGCGTGGAGACCAGCCATCTTATCGATCTCCGTCCAGTCGAGTCCATCTACCTTGGGTCCTTCGTGTCCAGATGGTAAGATGGGTGCAGAAGCGCTAAATGTGTGTACAGCATAGCACCCCCCGCTCCCCCCGTCTATGATGCTATCGTGAGTCGCGTTTTTCGGCCCTCGGGACTCGTGAGGCCCCTCGTGACTTCACGACAAACAAACATATTCCACTTTCATCACGGCCAATTGCCAGAAAACTTCTTGGCATTCGAAAAGAGAAGAGCCTTATCGTGTCGCTCTTCATATATAGAAGGAAAAACCCTACTCTTTGCCTAAAAGCTGCGCCGCAAAATCACACCTGCCACTAGAACAAGACATTCTAGTGACATCCTTGAGGGTATTGGTGATGAACGTCTTCAGTCGTCCCGAAGCGGACAGCCAACTCAAAAAATGATCCGCTTCCTATGCAAAAGTATAAAAAAAAGTAAAAAGTGTAAATGGAAAGGACGAAGACAAAGAGAAAAATGAAAAGAAAAGAAAAGAAAGAGAGACAAAGCTGTGAAATTACACACGAAGACGCGAAAGATAACCGTCTGTCACGAACCGCGCCGCCAGAACGGTATCATGCTTTTCAACACCCATGTAGTAATATCCTTCTTTTTTTTCTTTACACAAAAATAGACAGAGCCACCTAATTTGCAATTCTCACCCCGTTCGAGTCTTCTATCTCTTGATTTATGATATTAGCAACTTGGAAAAAAAAAACCAAAGAACAAGAGGGACACAATGTAGTTCACCAAATAGACATGAAGTGTACAAAGGAAAAAATATGGGGTATGCCTCATCCTGCAATGCTCATAGTCATCGTCTCATTTCGTGGCTTCAAATAGCTTTTTTGACAGTTGTGCTGTGCCTTTTGCAAGGCAAGGACAGCAAAATGCAACATTATTAGGCTCCAACGTGGTTCGCGGCATTTGCGGGAACCAGCAGCAGTTGCGGCAGGAACCAGTTGGTCATTCTTGTCTGTGCACACAAGAATGCTGATTGATACATAAATGCTCGAAAGGGCTGAGGGCCGGTATCACGGCTCTATTCTCGATGGAGGAGGAGGTTGCCAGCCATTGATGTATGCCATTAGTCCCATGCCAATAAGGACGACCCCGATCATGGACGCATATGGCAATGAGGCCTCGAGTGATTCCTGGTGTGAGCTGAGGCCCTTCCGTGACGAAAGGGGTGTAATCGTGTTTGCTCTGCTCAAGGTTGGGACGTCATCTGCTACTTCGCCCTCGGCCAGGATACTTTCGTCGAGAGACTTGCTGCGGCACATGTATTGTTCAGCCGAGGCAGGTGCAGCTGCGTCGTCAACTTTGTCAGTCGTGTTGGATTCATCCCGGCGATGGAACAACGACTGGGCTTGGGTTTGTGATTGCAAAGGTGGGGATGAAATTGAATGTGATTGCGGCTCCGATTGTTGCGTCTTCTCCGCAGCAATTCGCTTGGCCTCTTCTGCACGAAGTTGCACAACCATTTCGGCCAAGGACTGTTGGCTTTCGTCTCTTTCGAGTTCAGCAGATTCACACCTATCTTTTAAGTGCTGAAGCTGGTCTCGCATGGTCCTCATTTGTTCGTCCAGGTTGTCGATCCGCGCCTGTAAGGACGCCTCCATATCATTGATCGAAGTCTCGACGTGGCCTTCTTGCGGATCCAGCACAAGCTCCTCAAGCTCAACGTTCTTTACACCAGCATCCTTCTCGGGCACGTAGTGTACTGCAATGCTCGAATCATACCCAATCGAAGCAACCGATCCGTTCGTTTGATCTTGAGCGATTGCCTCCAGTCGTTTCGCGAGGTCTTCGGCAATCTCCCGAGCCTCACGTTCACTCTTCAGCATATCTTCTAGCTCTCGCATCCGCGCTGTCTGACTATTCAAATCTCGTTTTGACTTCTTGAGTGCTTCAGTGAGCTGGACGATTTGAGTGAGGCTCTCATGTCGTGTGGAACCAGCGTTGACCAGGCCAGATTTGAGTCTGTCAGTTGAACCGCGTCTCAGTGATGAAATATCAGGCTTTTCTGGTAGAGGCTGCTGGGGCGGTGGCGCTGGTGGTTCCGAAAATCGCGCTTTCGCAGCATCCGATCTGAATGGCAGTCTTCCGTTGATTGAAGGTTGACGCTGAGATTTTGACCGTCCAGGCTCAGGCATTTCCAGCTTCTCTACATCTTTCACGTCTGCTTTGCTGAGTAAGGTATGAACAAAGTGATTCGTCCGCCCCAAGTCCTGGGCTTGAAGCCTCGCATTACGCATCTCCATCTGCCAAGATTTCGTTAGTGCGCTGCAACCTGCAGAAGGTCTCGGGGGGAAAGGACGAGAGGGCGTACCGTCAATCGCTTCAATATGATATCAGTCGCGATAGGGGCCAAAAGAAATGATCTTTGCGGTGGGAGAGCGTTGACATGGCCATTTAATGGCCCATTGCCCCCCATGAACCTCCCACCGTTATTACCCATTGCTATGTTGGCACTCGGCCGGCCACGCATCTGAAGAGGCCCGTTAGGCATCATCATCGTCCCGTTGGCTGGGTCTAGATCGCCAAAGGTCATATCGAGGACATTGCTGGTAGCGCTCGGAAACCCTGCATGCTCGACTCTAGCAGCAACTTTGTGATGAACGACTGTCTTTTGGTCCTCACTCACGATGTCGATTCCGAGCTCCAAATGATCAGCGGTCTGAAGTTCATGAGGGTCCGATTCGCGGTTTTCCTGAGAAAGCCGAGACCCATTCACAAAAGTCCCATTTGACGACTTGACGTCTCGTATAAAAATTTTGCCATTTCGCTCTGCGTGTATCTCTGCGTGTTGTCGGGATAGAACCTTACTGTCGAAGTAGCCATTGGTAGGTGTCGGAACAGTTTTTGGATTCGTCTGTCTGCCAACTTTCAGGCTATCAGGAGCGTAAGGAACAGTAATCGTTTTCCGTTCGAATGTTCCATTCAGCGACATCAGATACAGCACGGGTTGGACGGATGGAGGCTGTTCACCCCCCGCAGAACCACGCGTCGTATGCTGCTGCTGTTGTTGCTGTTGCTGTTGTTGCTGCTGTTGCTGCATGACATGGTTCTGGACAGCGATGGGTTGCATCCCGCTTTGAGGAGCCAGGATGACATTCGGCCGATTATGTGGTATCTTTGAATTTTCTGATTGCGACTCCTGTTTGCCAGATAGCCACGGGCCTTTCGATCGTTTGCGCGACCCAATTGATGTAGAGCGATGGCTTAGATCGGAGACATCTGTAAGGGATGTCCCATTGGATCGAGAACCATTCGACGAAATAGACTTGGTTGACGAGTTAGACGAGCCCGAGCTTCTCCTCGAAAGCTGCTTCCGCGGCGGCGCGAACATGCCTCTCGCTTCGTCAGCGTCCATCGAGTTATTTCCACTACAAGTTCCCCATGCTAGCCGAGGAATCTGAGGCAAGGACGGAGGGCTGGCCACTGCAGTCATGAGGATGTTTCAATTTGTAGATGGGTGTAAAGGGTCGTCGGACAACAAGGCGAAAATAGGTAGCCATTCAAATCGTCTCATGGATTGCCACCACGTCCGCCGCCATCCAAACCCTTTGGTTCTCGAGCGTAAGGAAGCCGCAAGTACCGCGAGGATCGCTTCAGGATTCTAACCGCTCGTCGTAACGCGGATGGCATGTGGAAGTTTGTGGAGATCTGATTGCCGAACAAAAACATGTCAGCGGAGACCGTGGAGAGCTCTAGCCTCTGAGCCGGTCAGGCTCGGCGTACCCAGTTTATTTTCGCAGCCTCGAAATCCGGGACGACAAGGCAGGAGGAGCACCCTCCGGACGAGTAATCTGGAAGTTTTGTCAAGCGATTAAGGTGTAACCTACCAGAGAACACGTTCACCCCGAACGCGATGGGATTGCTGGCGCGCTCGTTCTCAAAACGCTGGCGCTTTCAGAGGGGTGAACAGGAAGATGGGAGTCTGGACTCTGGCCTGCCAGGCACTTCCAGGCTCCAGCCCCCGACTTCCTCTCACTAAGCGCCGCTGTGGTGCGAAGTGTTCAGAGTTGTTGGGGGCCACATACAGTGTTGCGCGCACATGGCATCTTCTTCAACCACGGATGGCCGTGTGGTCGAGCCACAGAATATGAAGATTTGTTGACCGCGTGAGGGTCTTGGACCCTTAATTCAAGCTGAAGAAGGTGTGAGAGCGACTTTGCCGTCGCATGCTCGACAACATCGATGGCTCATAATCGCTATGCACGTGATGATTCTCACAGTGCCAATTCCGGTCCTCACCCCTGAGTTTACTGTGCGGGGTGGTGGTCGGTCTGTAATAATGTTGTGCCGAAAAGAATTTCTTTACCCAATCATGGGCGGTTATATAGTCAAGAATGACAGCGGCAATCATTAGCCTTTCGACGCGTCGTTCTGATCTATAACCCTTCGGTCGACGAATCTTGGAGTTGAGCCCATCCAAACAGAATGCCTCCCGTTGCCGCGGTCCCTGGCGTTGGCCAACATGGACCTTCCAACTTTGACAAATGTATGATTGCATTATTCCCTGCTCATTCATAATGAAAAAAAGCTGACCTGACCATTTACAATTACAGTTAAGATGGGTGCCATGATGGGTGGAAGTATGCTTTGAGACGCGCCATCTATCCGCCGTTTGCGCCGGTCGTATGATTCTCTACTGACATGTCACAGCTGTCGGGGTAATAATGGGATTCATCTTTGGTACGAGCTTGCCCATCTTACTCGTCATCTCATGCGCATAACGGAAGGCCTAACTTTGGTAGGAACCGTCAACATTTTCCGATACGGCGCGGGCACGCAAGGCATCATGAGAACACTGGGACAGTACATGGCTGTGTCCGGTACAACATTCGGGTAAAGAAGGGATAAACGTTCGCAAAGAATGGCAATGCACGCTGACTATTCGGGCAGTTTCTTCATGTCGATCGGTTCCGTCATCCGATCAGACGCCGATCCGACACTCCACGAAATGTACAGACGCGCACAACGACGACCGATCGTTATGATGGCAAGTCCTGCTTGGCGAAGGCCTTGAAGAGGCGGAAGATTGTCGAAACTGGAGCCGTGGGAAAACGTTGGTTGAAGTTTAAAGTCGTGTGTTGTCAGCTCTTGGCAGCAAATTTCGTATGATATCCAAAGCAAGTTGGTTCACATTGTATCATTATAATAGCGGATCCCGTGGCCTTTATGATCGTCGTCTGTCAATATCTCTTCCGGGTCAACCGGGCCAAATCGAAGTGCTTGCGAAACCTAGGGAAGCTATTTTTACGCAACTCCACCGTATTCAGACAGGCTTGGCAACGAGGGACCGTTTGCCAATTTGGGTATGCGGTCAGCCTCAGAGCTGAATAATCGTGGCCTTTATTGTTTGCTGGTAGACGGCGGTAGACGGCGGTAGACCGTAAACCCGGAAAACGGAGTGAGGTATTCTCTTTCAATTGCCGCAGCTTGGCAAAATGATGTCAGGTCATAGATGACCTCAGCAAACGCCACGCCAACGACTTCCAATTGCGATAAGCAAGCAGTCGTCAGCGCTCACAAGACGTCGAGCAGGGTAAATACGAGGCGGGCTGATCGGGTGATGGGCCAGCTTTCATCTTTGTCCATGGTGACTGATAATGATAATATTTCTTCTATTTGGAACAAGACGATCGGCAGTTATTCTGACCCCGAAAAAAGTCGAGACTGATTGTTGTTCGAACTTCGATGCGAGGAAGTCCGAGCGTTAGAGAAGTGGAGCACAGGTAGGTTCGTACCAGGTACGGAGTAGATACCTAGATACCTAACCCTATACAGAGTACGGAGTAATAAGAGAAAATACGTCTTTGCCGAAAGCCTGGTCGGATATCCAATACCTAACTCAGAATAGGCAGAAGTGGAAAAGAAACTTCAAAAAGAAAAGAAAACCGGAAGAACAGGAGTACCAGCCTCGCGAAATGCAAGATCAACTCAATGCGGTCATCTACGGAATAGGTCCGAGAGCAGCATCTTCGATGTAGGTGCCGACTTCCGCGAACTACCTACCTCCTAACATACTGGCATTTAGAACCCTCGCTTCATCGCACAGCGCACTTCTTTGCTCGCCATCTGCATACATATACGGTCCACGGAGTACATACATTGTACCGACGCAAGGCGCGGCAGATGCGGCCGTCTCGGCATGGACAAGGACGTCACGACATGTAGCTGTTCCCTCGAAGTGAAGAACGGCATCATCGGGGATTCCCCTCCTTCGAGTCGGGAGGGCTGACCCGTCAGTGGTCACCCAGTCAAGCCAAAGTTGTTAAAAATTGCACAAGGGACAAGCCGGCGTCGGATCTCGCGCAATGCAACCCGTTACCGACCAAGGGGGTAAGGTAAGGTTAGCCGCGAAATAGGTAGTCTGCATGCCACGCCGATATCGTACATACTCCGTATAGTTCAACTACGGAGTATGTATGATACATGCCCTCCGTATACAGAGTATGTATGTACCTATTTCGTCCAGAACAACCATGGTCTTTCGTCAAGTAGGCTTCCCTTCCATGTCAGTCACATACGGAGTACATACCTAATGTACGAACTCCGGAGTATGTATGTACCTAGGTATGTATGTACATACATAGGTAGGTATGTATACTCCGTATGTACATCACCACCGCGTCAACCTGGCATGCATGACTCGCGACTTGCGTTCGCAGACCCCTTCTGGAGCGCTTCTGGTCGTTCTCAACTTCTCATGCCTCCAGAGTCCACGCCTTGTCCGCTGTACGGTATTCTCCCTTGTCTTGAAGACTGGCTGCAGGAATTTAGGCCAAGCCAGGGGTTTCTGGGCTGGCATGCTTGCCCTTGAGACAGCGCCCGCAAGAAGCGTTCGCGCAGGCGCGGCGAACAGGCAACAATCTGCCGCTGGCTGAGACAAGTGAGATTGCGACGTAGTACATACTCCGTACATATCGCCCTTGTCCCGTCTGATATCGAGCCGATGGCCGCGCCATGAGTCCATGACTGCCAGCAAGATTTCCAGTAGGTACATACATACATAACGTTTTCCAGTAACGTTGCCGAGTACATACTCGACTCCACATGTCGCGTGGCAATCGAGGACTGGCCGAGTTTCTCAGCTGAATCTGTAGAGTGTGACTTGGAAGTTGGAACTTGGCGCCATAAATCTACAACATTGTCTCGGGATAAGGCCTGCATCATCATGCCCTACCAAGAAGAAGGTGACTTAGCACGGCAGACCGGTATAATCCGTGGAGGCGTCCGCTTTTGGCTTCTCGCTACGGCCCGAAATAGACAGCGATTGCCTGATATTGGTACCATTGGTGGTGAATGTAGCTGAGAAGTCGCGTCGACTCGCATTGCCCACATTGCCCGCATTGCCTGGGTCGCCGTGGAGAAGCCCCGATGCGACGTGCGACTCCCTTGATGCCCGAAAAGACGACTTTCCCGGATATGTGGACGACTCTCCCGGCATGAACATGGATGAGACACTAGTGGAAAAAAGAAAAAACACGATGGATTGGATCGCGACTCCGAAGGTACGCCTTCGTGATTATTTTTCCATGCCTGTGACGCCCTAGTAGAGGTATTCGTTAGACATGGGCAGACGGAAACTAATCGCATAAGTCTTGGCGGGGGCCGAGGACACGATGAGTTCTGGAACGGTGTTCCGTGATCTTCACGAACAATTCCCTGCAAGCCAAAGCCATGACGTCTTCCGACGCGCGTGATTTGTCTTCTTTCAAGGCTTACGGCAGGTCCCAGGATGAAATATTGTCTTGGTGCAGGCCAGCAGAGCCCGCCCGTTCCGCTGTCATTATATAGACGCCGGGCGGAGGGTTTGCTCAAAATATCTACCGTGCTATTTATACTAGCGTCAAGGGACTTTTATATCTTACTCGTCGACCAGCTCTTGTTTCACTATTCAGTTCAGGCCAAGAGTCAAGGCGTTTAGGGCTGTGAACAGAAAATGGGCATCTCTATTAGCAAGGGCTGGCCTATAAACGTCGGAGGCGGGCTCTCACAAAGAAGGACAAATGGGTAATTATGATTTGGTTGTTTTTTTATTGACCTTCCTCGTCGTTTTCGTCTTCTCCTTCTCCTTCTTCCTCTTCCTCTTTCATGTTTTTCTTCTCTTCCATCCTTGTCTGACTCTGATGATGGCTTCAGAAGAGGTCTACATGCTTACGGTGTTTATAGGAACTCTGTACTAGGGACTCTCGTTGCACCGTTGCTGCCCCTGTTTCTGCACAATAACCCTCTGCCAAATGGCTATCCATGGAGTCTGCTTGACGCAAGCACGGACTATTACGATCACCACCCACGGACGGGTGTCATTCGGACGTATGACTTCACCATCAGTCGAGGACACATCGCCCCTGATGGGTTTGAGCGCGAGGTCATATTGGTGAACGGTGCGTTTCCCGGGCCTCTCATCGAAGCGAATTGGGGAGACACCATACAGGTGACCGTTCACAACAACATTTCCACTACAGACGAGGGCGTATCGCTCCATTGGCACGGATTTCTTCATCACGACAAGCCATGGGAGGACGGTGTTCCGGCCGTGACGCAGTGCCCCATCGCCCCTGGCAAGACCTTCACGTATTCCATCGAAGCTGAGCTGTACGGAACATCATGGTACCACTCACACTATTCAGCGCAGTATTCTGCTGGGCTTTTTGGTCCCATGGTGATTTACGGGCCGCGTACGGCACCCTACGACATTGATCTCGGCCCTATCATGCTGTCGGACTGGTACCACAGCGACTACTTTGACCTCGTGGAACAAACCATGAAGCCCGATTCCAGCCCCGTCATTTCGGACAACAACATGATCAACGGGAAAGCGAGCTACGATTGCTCAAGATTGTCCCCACAAGACAGATCACGCTGCACCAACGACGCTGGCCTCGCCAAGTTCAGGTTCAAGCGCGGCAGGACGCACCGCCTCCGACTCATCAACGCCGGTTCCGAGGGACTTCAGCGCTTCTCCATTGACGGGCACACCATGACCGTCATCGCCAACGACTTTGTCGCCGTCCAGCCCTACAACACTACAGTTGTCACCCTGGGGATCGGTCAACGAACCGACGTGCTCGTCAGGGCTAACGGTCTTCTCGACGCCTACTGGATGCGCAGCAACATTTCCCAGCTGTGCAGCTTATCGAACAATCCTTCTGCCTACGCCGTCGTCTACTACGACGATGCAACTGATTCCTTAGTACCACAGTCGAAGCCGTGGGATGTTCCCGATCCTGGTACCTGCGCCAATGATGACCTGACTGTGACGGAGCCCTACATGGTGCGCCAGCCCATGGAGCCAGACCTAACGTACGACATGGACGTGAATGTGTTCAAGAACGGAAGCAACATCACGCTGTGGTCCCTGGATGGTGTATCCTTCCGAGGCAACTACAACAGTCCGACGTTGCTCATGAGCGCTTTGGGAAACACGACTTTTCCGGAGGAGGCCAATGTCAGGAACACGGGCTCAGCGAGGAGCGTTCGCGTGACGATTAATAACAAATCGCCCATTTCGTAAGTTTCTTCACATTCTCTCAAATTCCATCTCGACAGCAACAAGCAAGAAAGGGGATGCCGAGTTGCGGAGTTAAGAACGGCATGGCTCACACCAACTTTACCTAGACATCCCATCCATTTGCACGGCTTCAACATGTATCTCTTGCATGAAGGCACCGGCACTTGGGACGGCACCATCATCAACGGACATAACCCCCAGCGCCGTGATGTCCAGCAAGTTCGGGCAAATGGCCATATTGTTATACAGTTCGATGCGTCATCTAATCCAGGTATGTTCCGGTGAACCCCCTGATTCTTCTCCCCATCATAACACCACCGAAAAGACGAGAGGCACTGACATGGCGATTTTCTCCTTCTCTTCTAACGCAGGTGTCTGGCCACTTCACTGCCACATCGTATGGCACGCTTCGTCGGGATTCCTCCTCCAATTCCTGACCAACCCAGACGAAGTTGAGAATTTCCGGCCGAGACTTCCCCATGTCGTGGCCCAAACATGTCGGCAATGGGGCGACTGGACAGACACGAATATTCCGGATCAGATTGATAGTGGGCTATGAGGTTCGACGAAGCTATGATTCTATGATGAAGAGAAGTGTGGCATTGGGTAATAGAGAGAATATAGAGAGTCTTAATGTTGATAGTGAATGGTAATGTTTACTTTCTAGAGCCTCTAATGTTCATGCAAGCATCGGAAGCTGGGTTCGGGAGATAGGGAAGATACTGACAGATGCCGCTCTTTCTGCCTCATCGTTTCTAGCTGGATACGCAGTAAGCTACGATGATGTGTACGCACAATAATTGCCTTGATTCGTTGATGTTGCTCGCGCATGTTGTGTTCGTAACCACAAGGTGATGTATCTTGGAGATGGCATTTGCTCCAAAGAGCCCTCGATTACTTGGTCTCCGTTGTGCTGTTTTTTTTTTCGGCAGCTTATCCTTCTCAGATAGCTTTCTTTTGGACAGCTCTCGGCTCCATAGATTCTGTGACGGTGGCTTGGGGAGCTTCATGCGTCTCCTTGTGTGTATACAAAGAAAGCGTCTTCGAATCGTCTGCTTCGTCTGTTACTGGATTCGCTAAGCTCTCGATGGACTTCATCTGCTCAGCAACACCGTGACCAGTGACAGCGACAGCGTCGGAGACAGCAACATCAGACTGTTTTGGCGAGGCAGCGTCTTCGTCTTTCGCAGCGGCCACGGGTGGTCTCTCTTCGAACCCATCATCGGTGACCTTGTCCTCTTCACTGGGACCATCATGACTGCGGCCATCTCGACAGGCAGCAGCATCTTGGCTGTGACTATTTTGACTGTGACCATCTTCACTGGGGCCATCTTGACCGGGTCCATCTTGGCCACCCTGGTCATCGAGTTTCAAGGCTGATTCCACCCTCTCGGTCAACAAATTAACCTCGTCTTCCAGCTTCTTCTTTTGCTTCGCGGCACTAACAAGCTGCCGCTCAGCTTCTTCGTCGCCCACGACCCCTCGCCAGAGCGCCTCCAACTCATCTCGCCAGCCCAGCTCGTCAGCAAACTTCCGAACGCCATCATCACAAGTCCCCAGCAGCAGAACATCATCCGTCCTGTGGCCCAGACTGCCTACTCGCTCCTTATTGATCAACACTCGAGGCGTACCCCCCGGCGCCATGTCTGGCGTCGCAGAAAAGGGAGCAACGCTCAAGCTCGTTCCCATAACGAGAATCACATCCGCAGTGGCAGGATATTGGCAGTTGTCCCGGAACAGAGTTGGCATTGCCTCCCCAAAAAAGACAATGTCGGGCTTCACGATGCCTCTACAGTGAGGATCCTTGCAGTACGGCACTGTAGCATCCGCGACGTGGAGCTTCATCTCCCGATCCGGAAATTCCTTCTTGCAGTCAATGCATCTTTGCGTCGCGAAACTGCCGTGCGCTTCAACAATCTTCTCTGGCGGGACGCCCACCCGTCGTTCAAGACAGTCTATGTTCTGGGTGAACACCTTTAGCAGAACGCCCTTTTTGGCGAGCAAAGCAAGAAAGGCATGCGAGACGGTTGGATAGAATTTCCCAGGGTACAGCTCCCGCGCGAGGCAGTAGAATGGTAAGGGGTTCTCGCGAAAGAAGTCTATATCAAAGACGGCTTCGGCGTCGGGCAGATTCAGCCGCGCGAGATGGCTGTATATGCCCGTTCCGGGTGAGCGGAAGTCAGGTACTGTGCAAGGTTAGCGTTGAGTAGTTGACTTGTGGTTTAAGGTACGTTTAGGGTCATCAACGAGAAAGAAGAAGATTCGAAATAACAAACAATCACTCCAAACTATGTAGTGCATGCGAATCACCAAACGGATGAACAAGGAACGGGACGAGTGGACATACTTCCTGCTGAAGTGGATATGCCCGCTCCGGCCAACACCACAATTTGCTTTGGATTATGATTACTACCAGACTTGACGTATGCTGCCACAGCCGGCAACGTCTTCTCCGTCAATGTCAATGGCGTCTCGGGATCGTCCAAGAAGGCTGACTCCCCTTGCCCCATTTCTACGACGGGACCCAGCCTACTGGGTGGTGGGCTGCTTCTAAAAGGGGGGAGGGAAAGGTTCGGAAAAGGGGCGAAAGGCGGGGGTTTCTTTATTTGTCGAGATTGCGGCGTTTCTAGACTCCTGTTGGCGATATCAAGAAGCGAAACTCTCCCAGGACTTCGTAGAATTGCCGTGGGCTAAGACGAGGCAGAAGAGGGGAATCAGCTAGCGGTGGACCGTGGACCAATGTCTGTGGATCTTCTGGCCTCTTTTGTTTTGCTCGGATGGACCCCGTGTAGGTATGTACCCCGTGTGTTGGGTTTGCAAATCGATCTGCGGATTGTTCTGCAGACGTAATAAGGTGGGAAAACGTTTTATGCTGCTTGCTATTCGCCTCCTTCATAGGTAGCAACCGCGTTTGTGTGTGGTGTAGTGTCTTATCGATAACATGGTTTGCAGCGGCAATTGCAACCATCACGAAACCATGATGTGCAAATGAAAAGATATTTGAGTATCAGAAAAATGTGCAAGCTGCGCCCAGGGGAAAGGACAAGCTCTTGGGATTGCAAGAATGCCCGCATATTGGAAAAGGGGGCCTGCCGTGAGGGTTGGTTGCACGGGACGCCCAGGACGATTAGTCTGTACGACACATGAGGACACTTTACTACTGCATCATGAAATCATTCCTATTCGTAATCAGGTTCAACGCCAAACATAATGCCCGTATTGATGCCCCTGACAATTGCAGTTCCACCACTACTCCAATCCTATCCGTGTCTCTGTCTTGCCTGTGCAAATTGCTCCTCCTGTAAGCGTGCGAGCTCTTCCATGGACATGCCGCTATTAGCGAACTTGTCCGCTTTCTTCTCTCGACCCTGAACACAAATGTCAGCCAAGTCGATAGCTTGGAAAAGAGAATAGTAGGTCGGCGCACCTTTTGTACTTCCTTGTGTTCCGCCGCTGCTTCTAGCACGGCAGGGACGTAGTCTGTGAATCCGAGCTGCTCGAGCGCCTTGATAATGTGATCACATGCGATGGTCTTTTTTGCTTCCTTTTCTGAAATTTCGTTTGCCTCTGAGGAGATGAGCGTGATAAACTCGACACAGCATTCTATTAGGAGATCCCGCGACTCTTTGGCAAACGTTAACCCAGCTTGTGCTGGAAGAATTTCGCCGACGATTTTTTGCACCGTGGCTGTACAGCGTGAGTCAGAGGAGGTAAATGATTGATAGGGTCCAAGAGGCTGGTGACTGCATACCTTTGGGAAGAGACAGATCATCGTTGCCTACGAGAGGGTGGTATTAGCTTGTGCGTCGCCAGTGATGGAACACGACGAGAAGTGGGTGTGTTAAAGCCAACATAGATCAAGGCCCGAATCTACTGCAGCCCAGTAGCGATCCTGCGCAGGGCGATGGCAATGATACATCGAGTGGTCGAACTATCGAAGGGGGGCAGAGGATGGAACAGATATAGAACTTGATGACGAGTGCTTGGAGAGGCCACGGAGCATTGGGCTGAGGAGCCAGGCTGCTTCATATATCTGCGGACAAAGGCCGTAGCTACAAGCTTTAGAGCAGGACGTCGCGTTGCATCTCGGCACTACAACGTGGCAAAGACGACTTGACTGTGTGATATCAACTTGATGGCTCATACCCCGCTCGTCGAAGCAAAGTATGCTCCGGCGAAGGTGAAGGTAAGCAGTTAATCGACAGCCGGCAGTCACCACCAGCTGTCAACAGTCAACAGCAGTCACAGGGCAGAGATGGAGCAACGCGCACAGGCAGCCGGGGGTGAAACATAGCTGATGAACGGGTCGGACGCAAACAAAAAGGCTTTGCTGGTTTTGGGCGGCCACATACATACAGCCGTTGTCGTGGTTGGAAGCTACGGGAGCACCGGTGCCCCCACGATGCAGTATGAAGAGCCAGGATGAAACATGGGAGTGGGTGACGGCTTGCCGAAGACGAAGTCTTACCTGCGTATTCGTGATCCGACATGATGTCGCGATGGCGAGTTTGCGCCGCGAGATACAAGATGTGTTACAAGATATGGTGGAATTTCTCGAGATGGAAGCCGGAGATGTAATTCGCAGATGTGCTTAGATTGCTTGTTGGGGTGAATCCGGTGACGATCACGCGGATGCCCGCGTCAAGACCGGGTTGGACGTCGATGTCGTGAACAAGGAATGATGTCGGTGTTTGGCGGCTGATGAGACGGATTGGGAGTCGCGAACTGGGACGGTTGGATCTGCATTTGGTCAACCAAGTTGGTGGGGCAGCGCGGCCTGATATACCTGTGCCCAGCAATGTGGGAAGTCTCTTGGAAAGGCACCCATTGACCCCCATTGACCTGTGTTGACTTGTTTGACTCGCTCTAATAAAAAAGGCGCGAGCTTCACAAGCACATCGTGCGCACTGCGCATCTGCTCTTTAGTCCAGCGGGGCATTCATGGCCAGTCAGAGCGCGCCGCTTACCGGTGATGGAGATGCGGATTGTGGGTACCTCAGGCGCAAAGTTGCCAATGATCTTTGTGGCCGTACCCGCAGTCTCGGTGCACGTGCCAGCGGCTCCGCAGTGTAAAAACTAGACGAAAAAACATTTTGGCACGGTTCTCTTTCTTTCCTTCCAACAAGCGACTGCAAATCACCATGAGGTCCCAAGCCTTGAACCAGTGCCTCGATGTGCCTGCGCACTTCGTCGCGTCTTATGGCGTACTGACTGGTGACTGTGGTCATTGATACCCAATGGTAAGAGTCTCGCCAGCTTCTCTGCGTTTTCCCCCTTTTTCAATACCCAATGATGAGATACGTTGTCGCCCCAGTCTGAAGAGGTTCGACAAGCCTCTTTGTTGACACGACACGTCTTGTGCCAATAGACACTGCTGAGACTATACCAAACCCTGCTCTACTATTTTT
This sequence comes from Claviceps purpurea, assembly GCA_029405325.1. Classification (NCBI taxonomy): domain Eukaryota; kingdom Fungi; phylum Ascomycota; class Sordariomycetes; order Hypocreales; family Clavicipitaceae; genus Claviceps; species Claviceps purpurea. The sequence goes on along the minus strand of CM055782.1, from coordinate 1,852,520 downwards.
CTATCGCACTTTTTGTACATTGGGAGCTAACAGGGCTGCACTTAGTTATCTGGATATGCATCTTCAACGTAAGGAATCTCACCGATCAATTTGCTTTGGGAACTGCCGTGATGCCTTTTGCTATCTGGTACTATCAAATACCGATCATATTATGACGGAGACAATACGATGGCCTGAGCGCAGCACTTGCAACTACGTGGAACATGGACATACTTCCAGTCACAGATTGGCTGACCTATTCCTCAGCCCAAGGATATCTCATTCTACTGCTGGCCGTGCCTACGTGGCGAATGACAAGGTAAGGAGACTTTTGTGCTCGTGACTTGTACCGTAATATGTTTGATATGATGAAGAAACTTATATTCCATGCTAATACCGAATGCATATGCATCCATGTGGAGTAAATTAAGAAGAGCTTATCTTTCGACTGACTGCAAACTTATTAACGAACTTTTTGTACAATGCTTCTTTGTCGGTTCAAGACTTCAAGCTAACTCTTTTGAAAGCCTTAGATTACTTCATCCGTCCCGTCACGTTACCCTTGATACGACTTGAGTTCCGGTGAGTTCCATCTACCGTCTTGTCAGTGACACAACGCAAGTTTTATGGGATGGGGAACACACTTGAGATTCTGGCCACTCATTGTTTTGTTGGGTTCCGCCACGAATCGCGCTATCACGTGCCCAGGTTGCTCTGGCTTCAGCAGTTGGCCTTGCTCGAACGCTTGGATGAAATTGTCGTGTTGCGACTTGTCCATGGAGTCCTTGCCAAAGGAACGAATGTGCTTCTGCATGTCTGTATCCACTCTACCCGGTTCGATGGTGATGCTTGTAATATCCTTTTCTTCAAAGGCCAGGCACGTCGATAGCGAGTTGACGGCTGCCTTGGATGACGCGTAGGCACTCCATCCTTGGTAGGCAGTTCTGGCCGCACCAGAGGATACCCACATAATGCAGCCCTTGGTTTTACGAATCTCGGGAATCGCACGTTGAGCCTGCATGGAGTAAGCCACGATGCACATTTAGACCAGTTAGAAGAAATATGATAAAGATGCCGTCTCACCATTGTGATACAACTGAAAACGTTGACGTCGTAGAGGCCTTTGCACTGAGTGATCGACATGCTCTCAAACTTTTCCGACACAAGCATTGCATGATTCAGGACGAGTCCATCCAGCTGACCAAAGGTCCTCAACGCCGTGCTTATGACTTTTTCCGGCATCTAGTCCAATGCAGGAATCATTAGCTTCCATTGTCAATTCCACAACCCAATGTCGCAGACACAATGAGACTGAAGAAACCGCGTGGAGCGCCCCCCAATTCCCTTTTCGAAGAAGCCAACTATCTCCACGGAATAAAAGATCATTACCTCTGCATCAGTCATATCTCCAGTCACATAATCAACCTGTCCCGGATGCGCCCTCTTCAGATCCTCCAACGGCTCGGCGGAACGAGCAGTCACGATGACCTGGTGCGACTCCCCGATTAGATACTTTGCAATGGCCAAGCCGAGGCCCTGACTAGCGCCGGTGACGATGAAGACTTTGGAAGCCATGTTGAGAGTGTGTCGTTTCTGGGCCGTTGTGAGCTCTGCGGTTGTAGGGAGGGAGGTGTAGGTACTAGGTACACGATTTGTTTCCTGTGGTTCATGGGTCTGAACTCCATTGCTGACTTGTTGTGTGTGGGGTGCGCCGATTCGGTCCGCGAGCAACTTTGTGCAACGGGATGGAAACTCGTTGGAGGGGTCAACCGTCAAACAGGTAGGTATGTATCGGAGGAGCTCTCCGTACGGTATTTTTGCGGTTTGCAGTTTTTAGAGCTTTTTTTTGCCTGGTTTTCATTTATTTTCTTCTTCTTTATACCTAGGTATGTATGTATGACTCTACTAAGGCCCTTGCTGCGGCATATTTGCTACGCCCTATACACTGGGAACATGTGAGGACAGAGTTCGCATATCCGCGATCTGCTAGAGAAATATGTGCAGACGATGAGAAAACGAGGGTCCTAAAACAAGGAGCAACTATGTATGTACTTTATCCTCAGACCGCTGAACAGGTTCAGTTCCTTGATCAGTAAATAGTTTCATCTCTTGGCCACTTGTATATACCAGGTTCATTGCAATTCCGAAAGAGATCACCTCGCCCACCACAACCACAAAAAGACGGCGCTCGTCAAAGCAAAATCATACGTAGGCGGGCAATGTCCTCCGAGGTAGCCCTGCAGCAACCCCCTACAACAATCTGCTTCCACTTGCCGCGGGATTGCGTCGCCCTCACGGCATCCGCAAGCTGCTGCTCCCACGGCACATCACTCTGGACGGCCGACTTGTCAGGGATATCCTGCGGCATCTCCCACTTCTTCGTCGTGGAATTGTAGACCTCGCCCTTGGTGCCGTCCGGATACAAGACCAGGGCCGGCCACTCCTCCACGAGGCCCTCGCTCACCATCTCCTCCATGGCCTCTTCATACCGCTGCAGCAGCACGGGCACCTTGCGCACATTCGTGCAGTTGATGCCCACACCCCAGGGCAGAGAGCGCGCCAGGTTCTTATCCAGCATCGTCCGCAGGGCCTCCTTCACAGATTCCCCCGTGGGGAGAGCTTCCCCCTCGCCCGGGTACAGACAGGACATCCAGAAGCGCACGTCAGCCAGCTCCGGCACCGTATCCAGAGCTCTGCGCATAGCAGCAATCTCGTCGACGCGCGGAATCGTCTCCATGGCCAGATAGGCCACCCGGCGCGACAGGCCATCCACCTTTGCAAACAGGGCCAGCCTCTCGCGATGCCACTCATACAAGGCGTCCTGCGAATCATGCTTCTCGTCATACCGCCCACTATATTCCTGGCTAGGGCTCATGCACGCCCCGTAGGGCCCTAGGCTGAGCGCCACGGACGCAACAGACCCCGCCGAAGCCGCTCGCCCACCAGGCTGCTGCTGCCGCTGCTGCTGCCGCGTCGCGCTCTCAGCAATGCATACGGCCCTCTCGAGGAATTGGGGTATATTCGCCGCGTCGATGCCCTCGGGGAATGAAGCGTGCGATTCGCATGTGTTGGCGAAGCCCTCGATGGAGACTTGGTATGTCGCCGTGAGGAGAATGTCCACGGGCAGGCGGCCAAAGTCGGCTTGGCACTGGAGGAGCGTGTGCGGGGCAGACACGACGAGGTCGCTCGACCAGAGAGGCGTCGAGGGGCCGAATTTGATGTGGTATTTCTCTTCGAGGGAGGTGCCTAGGCCGCCGTCGAGAATGAGAATGGGAGTGGTCATGGTGTTTCTTTTTTTTTTTTTTTGTGTTTCTTCGTTTAAAGTTTGATTGTGTGTGTTGAGAGTTGTGTATGCAATTCTTCTTTTTGGGGCTTCTCGGGATATTTTGAGCTTTAGTCGACCATGTATGGAAAAACTGAAGGGGGGGAAAAAGGAACAAGAACCGAACCCGAACTCAAAATCCTACCAAGTTTAGAAAAGAGGGGGGAGGGGAATTCTTTTTTTTTTCGGTGTTCCGTCCTTTCTCGCCGTTGTGGGTTGATCCAGTTTCTCCGTACACCTGCGGCCTGCCTAATGTACACGCAAGAAGCAGATGCAAAGACGCAAGACGCGCATTGGCACGCAGTTGCGCATGAAAGTTATGGTGTGCCGCTGTAGGTACGCCGTACAATGCGGGGATGGCATCATCCCGGCGGTGGGTGAGAATACAACATAACCCCTCCACTGGTGTTACGTCGGGCGAGAATAACCCACTGGCGTTGCGTTGGGCAGAAAACCCAAAACCGCAGGTCTCTCATGTTTGAAATTTGGAGGTTTTACACGCCCTGTTCGATGCATTGGCGTGACAACCGGGGATGCGAGAGACCAGTGATGGCTTCCTATTAGTCAGGGAAGCGGTTCGCCAAGTCATTACGAAAGCAGGTCTTCTTTGTTCTCCGCGAGACGTCTCCCCACCGGAGTCTTTGTGAGGATACTGCCATTCAATGGCAGCCTTATGGGTACATTAGGTATACATATGGAGTACCTAGTGCGATGAAGAGAGGTGGGAGGGGTAATCTGCAGATCTCTTCTCTGGTGGCGTTGCGTGGCGTTCACGTGCAGCGTGGTGTTGAAGGCGATGAGAAACAGGTACATACATACCTATGTAGGTACATAAAACAGGTAGGTACTCCGTACCTACATACGTATACATATACGAAGTATATGTAGCCCAGCTACAGGAGTATGCGTCCAGATATATTCGATGGCCGTCACAATCATGGACATACATACCTTTTTCAAGAATTCGAGTCCATACATACCAGGCTGTTGAGGTCTCGCGTGCCCCCCCGTGGAGTAGAAAGCGGGAGCGGAGTCGGGTTTCATCATCCATCATTCTTGACTGTTCGACCTCGACAAGGGGAGGGGTGGCAATCGATGACAGATCGGACCCTGTGAGGTGCATCTTGGCCGTTTTACCTTTGTTCCAATTGTTTTGGCTTGTCTCGGGCCTTCACTCAAAGCCTTTTTTCTCTCTTTCGTTTCCAATTCTCTTCGGGTTCTGCAGAAAATGAACGCATGGATGTAGGGTATTCTTGAAAGAGAACCGCCCACGCGGGATACGCCACTGATTACGACGCGATAGGATGCCAGCCAATTAGGTACGTATTACCCAAGTAGGCTGGAGAAACGAGAAACGAGGCTACAACTCAGACTGACCTGTAGGCTGTGTGTGTTATTATACCGTTTTTGAAGGTATTCGTGTATGTACTCCGTATGCATGCGATTGTCAAACGCCCCCCCCGAGTCCCAATCAATTTCCTGCACATGCATGCATCATGTATGTATCGAAATGGCCCAGTTTCGCGTGTCGTCTCGCTCTCTTGCAAACTCCACCTCGGTCGCGACGTCCTTCTAATTGATTATTGCACTGCTACCAGACGTAACCAGAGGTAATTTCCGTGCATCGACATGTGTGTACAATGTACATAAAGAGTATGTATGTAGATGGTATGTATTGAAGCATCTTGGAGGGTCCCCAGACCGGCTGATATGTGCTCATTTCGCAGGAATGTCACGCTCAGTGCACTGCCTCACGGATGCTCGTCTGACAAGTGGCAGCAGCTGGCGCGGGCTGAGGCAAGATCTCATTCGTGGTTTTTATGCTGTCAGCTCGATAACATCTCACTCCGAATCTCTACGTTGTCTTCAGACTTGAACAAACCACTCAGCATTCGTGTCTGTTACACAACGTATGCTTGTAAGTTGTGTGTGTACGCAACAGGGGCATATCGAGAGGTTAAAGTACTGATTGGTGGGCGACTGCCGAAGGCCGCAGACGAGCCCCACGCTGGATCTGAATTCGTGCGACATGACGATGCAACACGAGTCTCAAGTTTCAGGGACCAGACCAGAAGAGTGCACCAGTTGAGGATGGTCAACCGTCACACAACTTACAAGACGTATGTACACCTCTCCGTATACACGCCACAATCTTTGGTCCCAAAGGGCAAATGCCCCTGAGAACTGTTTGCACCCGATTGGCTCGAGGCTCGCGGGCGCGGCGTGGGACACATTGAAAATCGGATGTCAGACGGTAATATCATCGGCTACAATCCGGAGCAATGCGAGCTACGGCGTGATATCCGGCTGCGAAGCGCGATGCCGATCAGGTACGCGCGATATGAGTGCCGTGAAACCATTACATACGCGCATAGTACCGATTGCAACACTTCCGCTTGTAGTTCGCTACGTATTCGTACATATATGATGATTTGTGTGTTCGCAGCAGAATTGCTTTCTATGTACTCGTGGTACATAGTGGGTGTCCTTTTTAGGTTTCACCCACGAGTATTTACATACTTCAAAAGTACATAGATGTCGCCCAATTCTACGCAATCGGGCGATTCCTCGTTGCCTCGGCTCGGTCACACCAGAGGGAATCAAAGCAGCACAAAGCATCTGGCTGTCCTACCTACTAGGGGGGTTTAGTTTAGTCAACCCGGCCGTCTCGAAGTGTCTCGACGGGGGGCACAGCAACAGAATAATACGACAGCAACAGGAAAATAAAAAAGTGACATAGTATTGTAGTGTAGCCACTGCAAAAAATTAAGTCACTCAATTTCCCCCTCCTTTCATGCATAGCCTCTCTAATTCAATGATTTTCTTGAGCCTTCCAGTATCGGAATCGATCAATGGTCGCAGGATATCATCGTCAGACTGTAAAGAACTCAAAAGGAATTGATTAAGAAATGACGATAGAGTAAGAGTGCATAAAGTGAATACAACTGCACCTTGAGTTGGTATGTACGGCGTCTTTGGCGATGATTTGAGGTGGGGGTGATGTCGTTGACGTCGTTGTATGCATGAAAGGGGGGGAAATTCTGTGACTTATTAGGCTTTTGCAGTGGCTACACTGAAATGTTATGTCACTTTATTTTTTTCCTGTTGACGGCCTTGAGGCTATGCATGAAAGGAGGGGGAAATTGAGTGACTTAATGTTTTGCAGTGGCTACACTACAATACTATGTCACTTTTTTATTTTCCTGTTGCTGTCGTATTATTCTGTTGCTGTGCCCCCCGTCGAGACACTTCGAGACGGCCGGGTTGACTAAACTAAACCCCCCTAGTACTCCAGAAGCCAGAGTTCTCCTTCCTGACAAATTCATCAGACATCTCCTCTCATCACCCACGAATCACGATAGGTAACTTAATCTCCGTTCCGTTCTCTATTTCTCCGTCCTTCGCCGCGACCCCCGGTCTAGCCGCCTCGGACACTAGAGAGTGGACAGTGCCTCGGCAACTGGCCTTTATCCGGCTCAAAGGGTCCCGCGCCTAGAGCAAGTGACGTAAGCAAAAGCTAGGAAATCGGGGTGCGGATCTGGCATCTTTGGCGACCCTCGGCGTTTTCACACATCTTTGCCCGCTTGGATCTCGTTTTTGTTTGTTAAAAAGTCGTTTGGTGGGTCTAGTAGACGCGCAGAAAAGCAGAGAATGTAAAAGGCAGCACATTATTAATCGAAATCTGAAGAAACATCCCTGGCGAGGCGCGGCGGGCCTACCGGGGATGGAGTCCGACGGACATGGCGGGAGAAAATAGATGACGTGAGTGGGGGAGGAGGGCATCGATTCTCGTTTCGTCATTCATAGACGACCAGACGATTGACAGGCGAACTTTGTTTAAATATACAGCCTCTGCAGTCTTTCTTTGAGCTCATAATATCTCAAACCTTCACTGTCATCCATTCCCGTTCTCCATTCACTTCTGGCGAGACACGAAACTTCAAACAAACACACCTCTCTCCATATCCATATTTCCACGATGACCACCAACAAGACCCTCGTTTATAAAAAGGTCCCCAAGGGGTTCCCCGTCGCAGGCGAGCACTTGGTCGTTGAAAAGCGCGAGATCGATCTCAATGACGTCCCCAAGGGCGGCCTCCTCGTGCAAGTCCAGTATGCATCATTCGACCCTTACCTGCGCCCCAAGATGCGCGACCCCAGCATCAAGTCCTACGCACCGGCTTTCGAGCTCGACGAGCCCATCGTCAACGACACAGTCGCCAAAGTACTCAAGAGCGATAGCCCCGACTTCAAAGAAGGTGATGTTATTAAGGTTTTCGGCCCCATTGCCGAGTACGCGACCATTGCGGATCCCAAGGCCCAGAGAGCGCTGAAGGTTCACAACCCACACAACTTGGACCTGTCTGTCTTCACAGGTGCGTTGGGTATGCCCGGCCTGACAGCATGGTCGAGTCTGTACAAGATTGGCAAGCCCAAGAAGGGCGAAACCATCTTTGTCAGCTCGGCTGCCGGCGCTGTCGGCCAGCTCGTCGGCCAGATTGCCAAGAAGGAGGGCTTGACGGTGATTGGATCGGTCGGATCTGAGGAGAAGCTCGATTTCATCACCAAGGAGCTGGGATTTGATGCCGGCTTCAACTACAAGAAGGAGACGCCGGAGGAAGCCTTGAAGCGCCTCGCGCCCAACGGCATTGACATCTACTATGAGAACGTTGGTGGCGAGCATCTGGAGGCTGCGCTGAACCACCTCAACCAATTCGGTCGCATCGTTGCCTGTGGAATGGTAAGTTTTCTAACTGGACTTGACACTGAAAGATTGCCTACACTCCTTACACGAGTTATCCTTCTCAAACTTCCTTCTCAGTCTAGAGCTAACCGCTATTCCTTCAAAACAGATCAGCCAGTACAACAAGTCGGGTGATTCATACGGCATTCCCAACCTCATGAACGTCATTGCCAAACAGCTCACCATCCAGGGCTTTATTGTCGCCAACCCCGAGTTCGGCCCAGCGTACTACCGCGAGCACCAGGAGAAGTTGCAGCAGTGGCTGGCGGACGGCAGCTTCAAGGCCAAGATGCATTATACCGAGGGCATTGATAACGCCGCCGATGGGTTGATTGGCATCTTTGAGGGCAAGAACTTTGGTAAGGCTGTTTTGCGAATTCAATAGCGTGGGATAAAGATGACATTGTTGGAGATTCGTGTTGAACAAATCAAGCCATGGGGTAATACATGGACAGTAAAACTGGAATGAGACATGACTGTTTTTCATTTGAGAAATTACTCAAAAGTTATTGTTTGTACATAATACGGAAGAAACTTATGCAATACATATGATACACGTATCGCTCTGGCCCTGGTGGTTGAATCTTCATTCACGTGCACGTCCAACCGCATCTAAATTTAAAATGCCGCAATCTGCACAACACCCAATGAGATGCGATGACTTGATGACGTCAGATTGTTTCTGCAAGCACAAGTCTGGGTCGTTCCTCCCTCCATAAAAACAAGCGTCACCAAGTTCCAAGTCCAACTGGCAATAACGGAACGACACATTGGAGGCTGAGCAAGTCACAGTGGGGGCGGGGCACGTGTCCACAGTCCGTCATCATCAGTAAATGACTGGGATGGCTTGGCTCGGATGAACGATCTCCTGTTGTCCTCTCTCTCTGCTCGCCTGAGAACCCATAAACCAGACACGAGAACCTCTGAATTCGAAAAGAACCACAGCCGCCATGTCAGGGTTTCCCGGACAGGGCCATTACGGGGCGCAGCAGCATCACGGCGGAGGAGGCGGCTTCCCGCCGGGACAGGGCCCAAGGCCCGGGTACGGCTATGGGAATTATGGCAACGGGCCTCAAGGTCCGCCCCAAGGGCCACCGCAAGGCAATTATGGACCGCCGCAACAAGGGAACTACAACTACGGTCCTCCGCAGGGGAATTATGGCCCTCCTCAGGGGAACTACGGACCGCCGCAGGGAAACTACGGCCCTCCTCAGGGAAACTACGGCCCTCCTCAGGGGAACTACGGTCCTCCGGCCGGGAACTATGGCCCGCCGCAAGGCGGCTATAGTGGTCCTCCTCCTCCGGGGCCTCGTCCATCGTCCGGCCATCCGCCTCCAGGTTACGGTCAAACTTCGCCGCCGGGATACGGTCACCCTCCGCCATCTCAAAGTCCCGCCTCGGGTTATGGCCAACAAGGCTATTCCCGTACTGGGCCTCCCCCGCCGACAACGCCTCAGCAGTTTGGTCACGGAGCACCGCAGGGCTATACTTTCCAGTACTCCAACTGTACTGGAAACCGTAAAGCTCTGCTGATTGGCATCAACTACTTTGGCCAGAAGGGAGAACTTCGCGGATGTATCAATGACGTCAAGAACGTGTCGAATTTCTTAATCACAAAGCACGGGTACAAGCGGGAGGATATGGTCATATTGACGGACGATCAACCGAACCCGGTTATGCGACCTACCAAGGACAATATGCTTCGTGCCATGGGCTGGCTGGTTAAGGATGCTCGCCCAAACGATTCTTTATTCTTTCACTATTCAGGTGAGATGTTTACTATCCAGCTGAAAAGGTGGCCAGAACCAGGGATATTAGGGGTCAGGGACTGAAGAGTCTTTACTAACGCGCATAATCCAGGACATGGTGGCCAGACCGAGGATCTCGACGGTGACGAGGATGATGGGTACGACGAAGTCATTTACCCCGTGGACCACACGCAAGTCGGACACATTGTCGATGACGAGATCCATTTCCGTCTGGTCAGACCTCTCCAGCCTGGTGTCCGTCTGACTGCAATTTTCGACTCATGCCACTCAGCAACTGCCATGGACCTGCCGTATGTCTACTCGACCAAGGGCGTGCTAAAAGAGCCAAATCTGGCCAAAGAAGCCGGCCAGGGGCTTCTCAATGCTCTGGGATCGTATGCTCGAGGCGACATTGCGGGCATGGCAAGCACCGTGTTTGGCTTCGCCAAGACGGCCTTCAAAGGGGATGATGCTTACCAGAAGACAAAGGACACGAAGACGTCCCCCGCTGATGTGATCATGTGGTCAGGAAGCAAAGATAACCAGACTTCGTACGTTCTCTTGATCATTACGGCATTCTTTATGTATGCCGTGTATTTGATTAGACTTACTCATGCGATAAATTCAGTGCCGATGCCACGATTGCGAACCAAGCCACTGGTGCCATGTCATGGGCGTTCATCACTGCCTTGCAGCAGAACCCCCAACAGTCGTATGTGCAGCTACTTAACAGCATTCGAGACGTGTTGGCGTCCAAGTACACGCAGAAGCCTCAGCTGTCATGCAGTCATCCCCTTGGTAGGTTTTCTTTCCCCCTTTTCTGTCTTCCTTTTCCGACAACCTTCAATTCTATTACTTGCAAGGTATGCTATATGACGGCCATACTTTCGTTGACATGCTTCTAGATACCAACTTGCTATTCGTGATGTGAAAGGGGCAGACTGGCTTGGGATTTTCACGAGAGAATGTAGAATGTAATTTTGTGTGTTGTCAAGATTACGATTTTGGCTTGGGTTTGAATTGACGTTCGTTTCAATGACGGATATGATCTCGCGCAGTCGAAGTGAAGCTACGGTGATGTCTGTTGCCGAGATACGCATTGTGCAAATTATACAAGACTCCTCATCACGAGCTACCGTGAAAATCTCGCTTTGGTCTGTCGCCAGATGATGAAGCGGCTGCTGCCTTGGACCACTGACCAGCGTGGAGCGATCAGAAGATGAGAAGTGTACGGCTAGAACCGAACCTCCGATACCGACCCAACTTGAGGGCTCTGGTGCCAGGGACCGGGGCACGTATCAGATCCAGTGGCACCTGGATTTGAAGTAGAGGATCAGAAGCAACGACACGGACTGTAGAGAAGGAAGCGATGCTGGAGCGCGTCAGGATCGAGACTTCATCCTGCGCAGGATGTTGGTTCTCAGCAACAGCGCAGCCACGCACAACAACACGTTGAGTAGAGAAAGTCGGCCGTTCATCAGACATGAGGACCGGAATAATATTCTGTCATTACGCGACACGAGCCGCTTGATGACAGCTGATCTGTTATTGCACCGCCGCAGTCGCCGGGACCCGGGGAGTCATATCGCTTGTGTTGTAACTTGTCAATCTGTGGGCAGTGGCCACCAACGACGTGGCCTCCCTTTTTCCGCGAGACAGACACAGACTCCGGTCATGGCGATTCCTCCCAAAGTCTACTGCATGCGCCCCCATCGGAATCGCTATAGATCAACATAGTCAAATACCTCACATATCGCCCACCTGTAACTACGATGCATACACGATTGACGACCTTAGGGCAAAGAGCCGAGACAAGTGGTCCAGAATTAATCGACATGGAGATGATAGATCCCTTTTAGCGCCGTTGCATTGTTGCAAACGTACAAGGTCCTGGCCCAAATTTGAGGTGCCAAACGCTGTTGTTCCTCCCATGCTGTTTTCTTGGGGTAAATAAGTGGATCTGAGCCGCTGTTGGAACTTGGCAGCAAAAAAGAGCAGACGACAACAACTTGTCAACAACCGACATGCTGCTTCTTGACGCATCATGGAGGCATTTGGTGCAGCAGCTCCAGTGTACTGCTCTGCTGTGCTATCTGCATATCATCATATGCACTAGGTACATACATAGCACATAGGTACCTACCCAGGAGGCACAGGGGGGGAGCTGCATCTCGTTTTTATATGTATCACGCCGCCACGCCAATTGTGCTGAATCTCAGTTCCTGCAGGACGCGCAAGTCAGGAAACAGCCTATGAAACAGCAACATGCACCAGAAAGAAACAACAAAAACCTCGAGTCAACAAGCTCCTGTTCAAACAACATCCGTTTCGAAAGAACTCCCCTTTGCCGCTTCCCGCCTAATACCTAAACCAACACCAACCATGCTCAATTATTCCGTCTCTTTTACCAAGAGGTTCTAGGTATGTATGTACATAGGTACATGTACATACGCACGCATAATCTCAAAACGCCCAGTACCTGCCGCGGGTAAATATCATCGCGACCGCACAACGCAGCCACGCAGCGAGTCGAAAGCCTCCCATTGTCCCATCTCGGCAAGGACCTTCCGTTCTCCCCGCGATGGATTAATTTACTGACCACCGGGGCCCCGGGGGGGGCTCAATTGTAAGGCTCCCCTCCCCTTTTTTCTTTACCTGTAACCTCACGACGGCTGACGGCTGGCGGCTGGCCGGGGCAGGCTGTGAGGCTATTCAGGCTAAATGGCGAGACGTGTTCCATATCTCACAGACCTTGTCGGTTTAAGATTCCTCTGCCGGCTTTTGTGGAAAGGAGCGAAGCGAGGGTCGATTGCCACGAACGGGTTTATGCCTAGGTATGTACAGTACATACCTCAATGCATTTCTTTGCGGTTGCAGAGGCAGAGAATTTGTAACATGAACGGTGATGGTATACCTACCTACATACGGAGTACATGAACACGGCAAAATGGCGAGGCCCGGTCAGCAAGGGGTCAGAGAGGATTGAAAACATCGTGTATCATACCAGGGGGGGGTCTGCCGGCACGACATAACATAAAACAGTCGCAGTCTTTCCTCTCATTCCCTCAACGGCAAGATATCTAACTGCTCGACCTCTTCATTCTTTTAAATCACCTTCACTCTTTTCTCCTCCTTCTTTCAGTGATTCTACTTTCCTTTCCAAAAAAAAGAAAAAAAAAAGAAAAAAAAGACATACAGCCCAAGCTCAGCCAAGGCCTCTCAACATGCAGCTTACAGCCAAGCTCGGTCTCGCCCTTCTGGCGCTGCAGGGCGTCCACGCCAGCGGCGCCTGCAACAAGGCCGGTCCTGCCAAAGCGTTACCGTCGACGCCATCGGGCTCCGGCTCCGGCTCTGGCTCTGGCTCTGGCTCTGGCTCTGGCTCTGGATCTGGATCTGGCTCTGGATCTGGCTCAGGCTCCGGCTCCGGCTCCGGCTCAGGCTCAGGTTCCGGATCGGACTCGTCCTGCCCGGAGATACACATCATCGGAGCGCGCGGCACTGGTGTCGCCCCCGGTTACGATCTCCTTCTCCCGCTGGTCAACAAGCTCAAGGCCAAATACTCGGGCTCCACGTCCGAATACCTCAACTATCCCGCGTGCGGCGGAGGCGCAGCCTGCGGAGGTGTCTCCTACGGAGACTCGGCCAAGGCAGGAACCAAGGCTATCGCGCAGGCCGTCTCTAGCTTCAACTCCAAGTGCCCGGATACCAAGTTTGTGTTGATGGGATACTCTCAGGTATGTTTTCTCTTCTCCAATACATATCTCTGCAGATGGGCTTCAGTGGACTCGTCTGCTTGCATCTGCAGCAAGATTCCGCCTCCTGCTTGCTCGAGCACCAGACGACCATGACAAGAAAATTACATTCCAACCTTCTAACTCCCACTCCTTTGCAAAAAACAGGGCGGCCACGTCATCGACAATGCTCTCTGCGGCGGCGTAGACCCCAATGCCAGAATCACCGACACCGCCGCACTCATCCCCGCCAGCGTAGCCGAGAAGATCATGGCTGTGACGTTTATGGGAAATCCTCGCTTCCAAGTCGGCCTCCCCTACGATGCTGGAACGTGCAAAGCTTCCGGCGTAAGTTGAATAAGAAGAAAAGCTCCTCTCCCCTCCCCAAAACCCCCTGCCCTGTCCGCCGTCCATGCCATTTGGACAAAGTTTTAGTGAAGAGCTGTACTGACGTCTGTGATAGTTCGATGCTCGTCCCCAGGGCTTCACATGCACTTATGCCGACAAGATCCAATCGTACTGCGATATCGGTGATCCTTACTGCTGCAAGGGTAAAGATGTTGCCGTCCACGGTGCCTACGTTACCAGGTACGGGGACAAGGCTCTCCAGTTTATTGAAGGCAAGTTGGGTGGAGGTGCCTAAGTGGTAGGCGGTTGGATACCTGGCTGGCTGTTTTGTGCGTACATAGAGATATGTTGTAGTCCCCCTGATTGGAAAGAAGACTTACTTTCAAAACATATCTCCTGGTTCGCACGATGTGATACGTGTAGCTCCCGGGCAAAAAAAAACACATGTTTGGATCGTAGACATCCGAGTCCCGGGCGCAAGGACATCTGTCAAGTGTGGCGATTCGTACCAATTGGTCGTGCTTGATTGCTTGCTCTTCCATGTAGGGGGCATGCTTTTTGTATGCAAGTCATTGACTGGCAATATACCTATATATAGGTCACGGTACTCCGCATCTGGAGGATTGAATCGATTGACTTCTCATTAATAATGCAACTGATTTTACGTTCATATCAAAAGGGGGTATCTGTAACTTGAAAACGTGCAAAGGAAACCAAAAAAGGCACCTATGCACCCGATAACATCAAAAAGGAAAGAACGACAAGACGAACAACAGAATCAGACATCCGTGAAGCATGGCCATGTCTCACCCGATGGGAGACGTATTATTGTGAAAGATCTCACATCGAGTCTTCAGCCATCCTCACAATCTCGCACAAACTCCTCAAAAAAAGCATATCAGCATCGCCAGATTCCACTTCAATCACTCCGTCTTCCGTGGTGTCATTTTCGGCCATGTGCTTGGCCGTGTTGAGCAGCCTCGATACACATCGCAAGAGACCGCTCTGGATAGCACGCAAAGTGTTGTCCTGCGCGATGAGAACAGTGTCCCGGTGCGTCAAGATGCCCTCCATAATCCTGTCGCCAGGCAGAGAGCCCAATCGGTGAGGAAATCTTCCCATGGTGGCTGTGCCATCGCCGCTGGCTGAGAGTCCGAGCAGATATGCCGCTTTCGCGGGGATGTCGTCTTGTGATGGCGATTCTCGCAAGTTGAGTCTCTCTGAGCGGCCGCGAGCAGAGAGCGGTACGGGGTTCTTGCTCAGGAAGGCGGAAACATAGTTGTAGGCCACAATGTGGGCATAGAGGGCATCACAAATGTAGTCGGAGCAGCACCCAAACACATTCTTGAGGGGCATCCATGGCTTGAGTGTGTCCGTGGATGCTGGAGAAGTGGGTGCTGAACTGCCGGGATGACGGGGGCTGGGAGGGGCCGACAGAGTCCTTGGATCCGAAAACTGGGAGCCTCGCCTATGAGGGATGACCTTGCGCCACAAGGATCTTCTTGGTGATTCAGGTAGTAATCCTTCTCCCAACACAATACTGGAAGAGTCCAAGGACGGCTGTCGAACCTTTTTAGAAAAGCTTCTGATGGTTTCCACCGTCAAGCTCGAAGTAAGCAGCATTGTTTCGGGAAACAGAGCGACCGAGATGCGCAAATTCTCAACAGCATCCGGCGGCAGTGGCACCATCTTTGCGTTGTCGTCACCATGTGGTGACCAAGGAAATGGCTGAAGGCTGCTGTTCAACCAAGATTGCACGCTGTGTAGTCGTTGCGGTGGACTGGGCGGTCGGACAAAGACAGAATTCTCCTTGGGCGCGCGCTTCCTCGTAGGTGACCACAAGGCTTCATTGTCTGACTGGGTATAACCGTCGTCCATTGGCGAAAGGTCACGCATCAGACTAGGCTTTAAAACTGCTTCACGTACACAAGTAGGGACAAAGCCATCGTTGCATGTAGTGTCTATTGCAAGAGGTTGAATTCTTTTCGGTTTCTTTGAGCGACCCGGGGTCCGAGTGCCGAACGATTGCGGTAAGCTACTCTCGGCGCAGCTCATACTAGTCCGCGGCAGTAACGTATTAATGCTGCTGGACCTCTGCGGAAGACGAACTGGTGGCCCCATGGAGTATCTTCGAACTGTTGGATTGCTCAGGTCTTCATTGACGGAATGAGATCTAGGGCGGAACATGCAGGAGGATCGCGACCGAATGCTAGCCATATCAGTCCGAGGTACTGGTGCTACTGGTGGCATTCTTGCCTCAGAACCAGCAGCAGGTGTCGGCGGCCTGGGAGAAAGCGAGTCGAAATGGCAGTCATCGAGGATTTCCTGGTCTTCATCTCTATCCGAGTCCACATCGATCCAACTGCACGCGCACGAGCGTTCAGGCAGCGACGAGACTCTAGTTTTGTTGTAGGGCGTGGAGCCCACGGATGTGGCACTCGTGATAACAGAGCCACGATGTCGAAACGATGGCGGTTCTGCTTCTTCAGAACTGTCATGACTTGTCGTAGATGCCGAGTCAGAGTGCTGATCGACGACTAAGTCGGGCTCTTGTTGATCTATAAATGAAATCATGGAGTCACGCTCCTCGATGGCGCCAAGAACTTGGACACGAGCTGATGCTGCGAAGTAGGGCGAGTAAGATACTTTGCTAACTCGAGTTCGAATCTTTTCTTCTGGCTTCGAAACAGTATTTGGAGTCCCAGCAGTCATATCTTTGGAGGCGAATATGTCGGAAGACCTCTCGAGATCTCGTGCCAGAAGCTCGGGCAGGCAGTCGTTGCATGGTACCACCCCATCGTCTATCGTAACCGACTGGCTGCTGCTTTCTGAATTTGAAAAAGGTGACGAGAGTGCGAGTGGCATTAGGCCCTTCATGCTGGGCACTGAGCGTCTACACTTGGCTGACGGCGAGCCACTGCGATATGATGGTGTTTCTGAATATTCGATTCCAGACGGTGTGGTCTTGAAGGATTTCAGATTCAACGATGGTTGATAATTTGGCATGGTCGTTGAAAAGGCAGCGCCCGAGCATTAGCACGAGCCACTGTGCGGGATGCGTCGTATTGTTATACCGGTCAATGAAGCAGGCTCACCACGTGTGGGGAGGTGGTTGAATAACGCAATATGCAGGACAGAGGCGACTCGCCAATCACGACCCTATCATCGGCAGTCTGAGACAGAAACAAGGGAGGACGCGAGACGAAAAGCGAACCGTGTTCTGCATGCCCCTGGCTTAACCATGTTTATCAATGCAGCAGAGCAGGGCCTTCTTAGCAGCAAAAAGAGACATGGTAGTCTCAGACTCTCAGTCATAGGTACTTCGCCGCGGAATTCAGAAGCGGCGGGATAAGGCGAAGCAGGGCGAAAACTGTATTTGGAAAGACGTTGCTGATAGCTTGAGCTACTAGAGGCAAAGAAGCAAAACCGCGACAGTGCGCACGGCCCAAAAGCAAGGCGATGCTCCCGGCTACAACAAGCGACGCTAGGCGACCCCTTGGCTCGCGTACTTGGCAATGTCTGGGGATAAGTGAGTTGACTGCGAGTGCTCTGTTTTCCATGTCTTGTTGCGAGTCAGAGCAGCGCCTTTCCCGCCGATTCCCCATTGTCGTGGACTCGTGGTACGATACTCGGAGTGGGATGCGCCGATATCAAGTATCTACTCCGTAGAAAACGCATACTCCGTACATGCACAATTTACAAATGTACATACATAGTTGCGGAACCCTGAAAGAGCGACGACCATGTAACGCCAAGACCGAATCTGCAACATGAGAGCACCATGCAGCGCAGATAAAGCATCCCTCGTCCATCCAGGCCCTTCGAATTGAACAAAGAAGCAAAGAAGCCTACCGGATCAGCGCACCCGGAATGCCATGTGGCGTCCGCGAAGAGCATGAGAGCACAGCCGGCAGAAGTTTTAAGGTTACCCGATCTGAAGAGAGAGGCCCAAGGCTTTCGGTGACATGTGCTGCATCCACAAACCAGGAATGCTAGAATGGAGTCATCGTTATTCATTTTGGGTTTGGTACGGGGCGGCTGCTACTGCGTCAGAGGCGGACTACTGTGATGATTGATCACTGATCAGTGATGAGCAGGTAGACCGTCCATCCCAGGGATATGTACGGAGTCGGCCGAAACAAGCGCACAAGCCCAGGCTCCAGCGTCATCTGCAGTGAAGCCATCGGTTCAGATGAATCACCATGTAGGGTGCAGCGTGAGTGCCCGAGACACAGGCAAGGGAGCCTCCAGAGCTGGTCCCGATTCGACGCGGACGCAAAAGCAAGAAGGTGGTCCGAGCCTCGAGGGTGGTGCCATGAAGA
Source organism: Claviceps purpurea (assembly GCA_029405325.1). Taxonomy (NCBI): domain Eukaryota; kingdom Fungi; phylum Ascomycota; class Sordariomycetes; order Hypocreales; family Clavicipitaceae; genus Claviceps; species Claviceps purpurea. The sequence continues at coordinate 1,834,326 of CM055782.1, read as the reverse complement.
AGACGGGCAACGCACGTCCAGAACGCAGCTCGGCATTCATCAGATGTACATACTCCGGAGTAAGGCGAATGAAACAGTCGACCGATATGGCCTGGTGCAGAAACAAAGTTTGCGGCTGCGGGGACGTGGCGACCGTGGCGGCGCAAGCCATCGACGACCGACGACAAAATGGCAAGCTGATAATGGCTCCGGTATCACGATGCAGATCATGGAGGAGGTCAAGGAGGCCATGGAGGCCGTGGAGAAGTGGAAAAGCTGTAAGAAAGTGAACGACGGTGAATCCTGGAAGGTGCCAGAGTTGCACTTGACTACGGAGTAATCCATAGGTACAGTGCGATGTCGTCACGTGGGCCAGACGCCCCCGACCGCAAGTACATAGGTATCCGTGTACCTATGTACTAGGTAGCCTGGACCACGTTCACTGGTGCATTTGCTTGGTGTTTCCAAAGTACTCTGCACAATGTAGGTACATACAATAATATAAGAGTCAAGAGTCATGACGTACCATCGAGGGCCGACATCATTTCGCCTGCATCTAACCTGCATATGCGTCTGCATTTTGCATTTTGTCCGCACATTTGCGACCAGCTCTCGTCTTCACATTTCCCAGCCAAGAAGACCATATGCCCCAGAATCATGATATACTGTATTTAGATACAAAGGGCAATTATTACCCGTTCTATTTATTACCCATGAATAAGCTTCTTTAGATCTGCGCAGGAAGCGGCGTATGCGCAGGCTCTTGATGAGATTAAGCCTAGTGCGGCTCGGAAGTGAGGCGCGCCGTTGATGGGCCATGGCCCGTGATGAGTGGGGCGCGCCAGGGGCGGCATGTAGCTTCAAAAAACTTTCCATTTTGTGCTCGACGGCATCGCAAACCGCGTAGGTACAGCAGAGCAAAGCCAGGAAATCTACACACGGTCTTCCCGCGTTGCAGCTAAACCACCCACACGCCTCCGAATTAACATAGCCTCTTTGCGCGCCGTTCGGACTGTTTTGTTCCCAGCCTGGCTGTTCTTAGGTATCGCTGAGCAGTCTACTATCCCGTTTGACCGCAAGCTTGCCCGACAACGACCCCGATAACATTACCGACTCGGACAACGAATCTTGCCCCCCCCTCCGAACCGAGCGGCTCAAAATGCTTTCTGAGGAGGTCTTCTCCTCCATCTGCGGTCCGCAAATTGCCGCCAACACGGCAGTGTCGAAAGACATTGGCATATATGGGCATTCGTTGACGCCTTCGTGGGCGGTTAAGTCGACCTTCAAGAAGAGCTCCGCGCCATCTCATTGCTTGGCCATTAGCGATACCCATATTTTTGCTGCTCAAGATCAGAAAGCCCATGTGCATGTTTATTCGCGGCTGCGTGGCAATCAGGAGGCTTTAGTTGCATTTCCGGAGCGCATTCGCAGCCTGGCACTCGCTGGGGATGTACTCATATTGGGCACGGCAGAAGGGCGCCTTATTCTCTGGGAGGTATGTTTTTTTTTTTTGATCTAGCCCTTCTATCTCATGGCATAGGTATCTGACTAGTGTATAGACGTGCACGGGAAGACAAGTCACCACACCACCCTGTCACGTGCAAGCCGTCACCTGTCTAGCCGTGACTCCCTACCACCTATTATCGGCATCGGAGGACTCAAATATACATGTCTGGTCGTTGGCACGTCTCCTAGAATTTGGTGTCGATGCAGAACAAGAACCTGATTTGACACTATCCAACCATCGGGGCGCTGTTGTTGATCTTCTCATTGCCCCAAGCACCAACCCCGAAACGAGTCTATGCGTGTCGGCCAGCACAGACAAGACTTGCATCTTGTGGAACTACCACTCAGGACAAGTGCTTCGGACGCTTCTCTTCCCCTCAGCTCCCCTATGCGCCGCACTTGACGCCTCTTCCCGGGCCCTTTTTGTCTGCGCCGAGGACGGAGGTCTCTATCTAGTCGAGCTCTTTGGTGATAAGCCCCTGGTCGGGTCACGGAGTGCTGAACTTGCCTCCATTGTCGTTCAAGTGAGCGCTCCATTAGGAGTTACAGACAAAGAAGACGGTCCGGCGACATGTTTGTCGGTCAGCTACGACGGCACTTCAGTCTTGACTGGTCACACCAGGGGCAAGATTCAACGCTGGAATCTGCTCGACAACTCGCACCCAACGGAGCTTGCAAACCTCAATGCCGCGGTCACGAATCTTGTTCCTGTTCCGCTTTTACCATCCGACAAGAGATGCAAGACCGTCAACGTGGTGAAACCGAACCATAATCAGCGACAGTACTCTATTACTACACAGCTAGAAGGAGATACACAAAGACCAAGTCGGATTGACCAAGGTCTTGAATCGATAGGATTGTCTCAAGATATATACGAGAATGCCATGATCTCTTTCATCGCATCGCGACCTCAAGCCATCGAGGATGCTAGCTTGCGAAAAGAGAATGAGGAGCTCAAAGCGATTGTTGAGGAACAACGGGAACTTCAGAAGGCTACAATGCAGTATCGTGAGGCTGAGAGCAAATCATGAAGTGGCCGCACTGGGGGACTGCAAAAAGTCAAGCAAAGACATATACCATTCTCGGTGTGCAGCTCTGGTGGTATTGCTAGAAGTTGCGCTGAGTAGCAAAGGACTTGGGGAACCGTCGGGTGAAAACAACATGTTCGATAAATCCCAACACGTTGTTGCTCGCCGCAGAGCACATCATTCCACCGGACCATCGCGTGCGAAAGCCCATCTTTCTTCGGAAGGGAGAGCAGGCTAGCAGCACTACTGGGAAGGGACGAATTCCCCACACGGCACACAAAGAAGACAGTGTCATTGTAACCGCCCAGATGAGTGCACCCGCCTGGGGAAGCACATACATACCTGTGCTAACGGAATAAGGATAGCAAAGAGCGGAAAGATTGCGCCCACCAAAGACGGAACAACTAGCTAGTATAGATATGTACCCCTTGCGTTCCATTGCTGCCACTGCTCCAACGGTGCGTTCGGCAAAAAAAAAAAAAGCAGATTTCGCAAGACTCACTAAATAACGTTGCGTGTCGCGAACCCCTCGATCTTGCCAACTTCGGCGAGGCCATGTTCAATGATGCCGCTTGTGGTCCGTTGAGAATGTTCGACCCTCGAAGTGGTAGAGATCCTCGAAGGATTTCGGACCATGCGCATCACCATGAGCAGCAAGTAGAAACGCCTATCTGTCACTGGGCTGCAGCTTTCCTTGCAGCCGAGGGTATCGCGGGGTCAACCTGCCGTTTCTCCTACTTGCGGCCCTTTTGATTTAAGAAGCAGATTGCGGCATCTCTGAGTGGAGGTAGCTGGTGATACGGTTCCCCGTGTTCCACTGGGAGTAGACCATGAGCATGCTACGGGCGATATCTACTATCCACCTGTTACAGCGTTGAAACACTCAGGTGAATAGCCGGCTTATTCGCCTCGCGGATGGAGCGGAAGTGGTATGGTGGTTGATTTTGTCCGTGCGCCGATATCTCCATCAGCACTCACGTACTGGCGCCTGAACATATTCAGCCGGTGACCTCGTTCTGGCGGTCTTGTACCTGGATAGTCGTCTGATCATTGCCTTAATAGATGTATTTGAAGAGGAGTTTGATGGCTTTGATCAACCCACAGAGCTCGCTGATGTATTGCACGTGGTACTGTTGACGAAGTGCGTATTAAGGGCACAATTGCGCCTGCTGTGGAAGTCCCTTTGAACACACCCGCGTTTTGCATACACGACGCGTTTGGGTCAGCCGGGCATCAAGGTCCGTGCAACGTGAACTTTACGATAGCCCACAACTCGCCGGTAGGGTCCATCTGGGAGTCCTGCAGAAAAAGGGACGACCTCGTCTACTAGCTCTGGGGTCAAGAAGCGCTCGGCAGCGTTGTTCCAGAGCACCGAGTGCATGTGCGGCAAGCCTCCCTTCTCGTACTCGATGGTGCACATGTGGGCGGCATACAAACCAGAGACACTTGAATTCAACTCCGGTTCAATTTCCCGTGTCTTGGTAGGGAGACGCGGGCGATCGGATCCAGCCGATCGTCCATAGTTGCTGGCCAAGCTCGAGGTAGGCTCTGATCTCCAGCCAATTCAGGTTCCCTGTGAACGCGATGAAGAACTCCGTACGCCTGATGTGCTGCACAACGACCGTGGCGTTCTGGGGTGATTGCATGTGTCGCTTGCTGCCGGTAAGACGGGTTCAGGACAATTCGGCTGTCAAGTTTCTGACGACATCACGAAGCAGGGCACCTGCAAGCCGTAAGCACAGGTCGTCCGCGGAAATTGTCCTGATGACTTTACCCCTCAATCGGATTCGGTAGTCTCGCAGGCAACGTAAGCAACATTGACGTGCTACCGGAACAGGGTGCGCGAGGTGAAGAGCGGAAATTCAGTCGGGCCATCAGAACAGTTGGTAGCGGTAAAACGCCTGCTGAAGAGGCGTTCACCGTCCGTAAGGAGTTAGCTAACGGACGGCGAACGCCTCCCAGCAGGCCTTTTACAGCTAGCAAAAGTTTCAACGGCCCGGCCAGCGCCGCGCTGTTCTCCCGAATATTTTCAAGTTGTCCTTGCCACACCCGTCGTTTCCAGTGTCCAGATTGAGAAGCACAGCAGGGAGCGGTCGTGGCTGGGTTAGACAACCTTCCCCTTCCTACGACACTTTTCAAGGACGAAACGGTCGATTCGTGGCCTGAGGATCCAGGCGGGCTCATCAGCGGCAAGACAGATTGAGCCCAAAAGAATCGCGCGCTGCTTGCTCGCAACTTCAGTATCAGCTACCGCCGCCTCCTTAGCCGCTCCCCTGGCATCTTCAGCATCCCTCGCTGCCTCATCTGCGCACTCGTCCATGGCGCATATTTGTGAGATAGAGAGTCATGATCCCCTGACCGGTCGCAAACGTCTGCCAAGGAGCGATTGGGTCCGGCTCTCGTAGTGCGCGCGTCTTCGATTAGTTGCCTATCCTAGCAACACGTTAGTAAGAGGAACTGAGGACCGCGTCCAAGATGCACGCAAATGTACCTCGCACGGCGCACATACACAAGAGCTCGCATCTTCCCATAGCCGCAGGAAGACTCTTTCTGCACAAAGGGCATCGCCTCCAAGGCGAAGGGACATCTATCCGGGGCAAAACGACCTGGTCGGGTCTGCGTTGTAACTTGTCACCCATGATCATTGACGGGTATGGATTGGAGGAGACTCACTGAAGAAGGCGGCGATGAGGAAGGGCTCGGAGCGGAGTCACTTTGCACCGAGAAGTCGTTTTTGACCAATCATTCCGCCCGCGCAAATCGAACGAGTGTCCACTTGTCCATTTGTCAACTTTCAAAGTGACAGTCACGACTCACGACTCGCCAGTGTCATTCAGTCATTGCTGTTCGAGTCTCGGGATCTCGGAAATGAAGTCTTGGTGGGTGTAGCAGCGAGTAGGAGGCACTATGTACATATCCAGCCTGCCGAGGTGCCTCGGTTTTTCTACCTGATAATCGTGACGTTGCGAAAAGAGAGGTAATGTAGCCTGCTGGCCACCTCTTTCCTACTGAAACACCACTGCCATAATCGAACAGAAAATACTTAACAGGGTATTTGTGTACTCCGTAGCATACATTGGCCTTACTTAACTCTTCGCACGAATAGATAAGCACGTCCACGTACATATGAAGTAAAAGTTCCGAAATTCAAGTATGGACGAGCTTAGGTAATCAGCGCCGCTGCCCGCTGTCGGTGACTCGTGCTTAATCGGATGAGGATTCTCCACATGCGCGCATCACTCTTCCTTACTAGAAGAGAGACGTCACCTACCTACCTCTTTACAATTCACCGTTTGACCAAGATCAGACATCGTCCTCCTCTTTCCTATTTCTCATCCGCATCGCACCATGTCGCTCACTGGAACTCTCAAGGGTGGCATGCCTCAAAAAGTCCGATCGCTGGTACGTTTCGATGCCTGGTATTAGTCGAAGTTTGCGCGCGAAAGGCACTTGCTCGGTCGCCTCTTTGCGAACGACTGGGACGCGGCGCCAGCACGGCTCAGACCTCTCAAGGCGTTTATTTGAGCGATTTGATTTGAACCTTTGAATACTGACCTAGAAATAATTGCAGTACCGACAGTTATTACGGCAAGGCGAGCAGTTCACAGCCTACAATTTCCGCGAATACGCCAAGCGACGGACCAGAGACGCATTCCGAGAGAACAAGTCGGTGCAGGATGCACGTCAGATCCAGGACCTTGTTCAGAAGGGTCTAAAGGAACTCGAACTACTGAAGGTATACCCAGACAACGCAGCTGCTGCTCTCAGCGCACCGTGCTTTGTGCCGAACAGAGCTGACTGAATGTATTTGCGATTTTCTCTAGCGCCAAACCATTATTGGCCAATTTTACATGATGGACAGATTAGTTATTGAGGCAGGGATATCGGTACGTTCTCACCGTATCTTCGCCAACGGTTTCGCAAGATGCAGCTGTTAACACTTGTGATAGGGGAAGGATAACTCCAGTGACGGGCATGTGGCCAGGCAAAAGGAGCAAGGGTAAGTCATGATTATCTGTGCACAGTTGAAAGTTGACCCGTCAAGATGTGCTGATTTGCTGATTCTGTTGTAGATGGGATTGATCGCGTTGTAATTTGCTTTTTCATAGGGCATGGAGCATTTGTTTTATAGGATGAACCATATGTGTACATTAGAAGGAACGGTATATCAACAACAACAAAAGTTGGAAAAAAAATAGCGCCGGCACGCCCCGATCCTGGTTCGGAGCAGATTGAAGTTGCTTGGATTCTGGACAGGAGACGAATGTATCCCGCGCACCTCCGAATCTCCGATTATCGTAGACTATGATTTCCTCGAAATGCCGACTTGGCCGACGCCGCGTGGTGCCAAGTTTCCGTCGGATGAAGCCGTCGCTCCAGCCACCTTTTCATTGGACCGACTTGCAATGCTGCACCCTTCGACTGATTACTTCCCAGAAACAGAACCTTTGCTTAAATTTTGCAGTTTTTTATCACATTGCCAATGCCTTGACTTCGTTTTTGGCTCGATTAGACCAAATGCCATGAAATTATGCTGTGAGTCTTATGCCAATCACACCCGATTACGTCAGCATGCCGACCGCGTCGCCACATGGCACACGACAACGGCCGACTGTCCAATGTCGTATGCACTCCAAAGCCCTTCGCGTTCCTCCCACCCAGTGCCTTGCAGTACCAGATGCCCACGATTGGTTGATCACTCCGAGATATAAGCCGTGCGTGAATCCCGAAAGCGAGATTCCGCAGAAGCTGTCGTGAGGACCTTCTCGGCGCGCGTGCTTAACGCGCAATGGCTCCAGGTGTTCGTTTCCTGCCACGCGTTTCCAAATTGCAATACGTTGTTCCAGGTCTTAGCTAACGCGACACTGCTATCAACAGACGAGACGAGCCAATCGCAGCGGCTACGCCGAGCACGATGATTTTGAGGGTTTGTAACATACCTCCTGGTAGATTAGAAAACGGCAGTAACTCACAGCCGGAACAGGTCTGCCGGTGCGACAGTGGCGGCAAGACTGGGTAAATCTTGCGCCGCCGGCGCCTCAAGAACAAGCTCAGCAAAACGACATATGGGCAATTGAGCTTATTCATGGCATGCCAAAAGACTCCCAGCTACTGGCGCCCCATAGTCAAGAGCTTCTACGAGCTGCTCGGTCTGGACGACTGTATAAGCGACCGGCTCCGCCCGAGGACGATGAAGTCGACATTGACGCCGGACAGGCAGCAGAAAAAGCCGACAAGAAGGAAGAGGACCACACCGGGCAAGGCTTCTCAATCAAACTGTGGAAGCAGATTCCTCGCAATAGTGAAGGTTCGGGACCGGCTTACCTGGCGAAACGACGAAAGGGTACCGTAACCATTGCGAGTAAGACGGTCGACGAGAAGACGACGCCGGGTTCGATGGTCACGAGGGCAACTGTGCGCAAAACAGACGCAGCTGGCAACCCATATACAGAAGAAGTGACGTTAGCGGACGGCCAGCAAGTCGTTGGCGAGATCATCTCTACGCGCGTGGAAGCAGTCCAGACAGTTGCTGCTGATGGGTTCGCGGCGCCCGCGCCCTCTCTCAGGAGACGGCCACCGCCGCCGAAGAGGAAGTCCAAGGCTGGTCCTGGACGCGGAAAGAAGAAGGTGAAAACCGAATTGCCCGGTCAGGGCCTGGCAGCTGGTATGGCACAAGCTGCCGGTGAAGTGGGATCCGTCAGCGCGCATGGGCCTGGCGCACATGTAAGCAGTTTCGCCGTCGCCTGATGATTCCTGCTAATTGCTAACATGGATGATCGAAGGGCATGCCACACGAGGTCATAGGAACGTCGAATCGTGCAAGTGAAAATGCTGAAGTCGATGAGGACGATGACGATGACGATGAGGACGGCGAGGGCGGCGAGGATGAGGGAGAGGATGATGAGGAAGGTGATCAGCAGATGAATGATGCCGACGAGTCCAAGGTACACGACATAGAAATGACGGATGCCCGAGAAGAGCAACGACCGGTCACACCAAGTAGCAATCCAGTGGTGGATCTGGATGCTGCAGATGGTATGGCAACCCAGATTGGCACGACATCTTCGAATCCCTTCACACTGGCTCCAGCTATTGGGGGCCTCGCAACCCACTCTCCCAGGAACGAAGGCAGTCCATTGAAGAATGTCAGGTTCCAATCGAAATCGCAATCACAATCGCCGGCGCCGACGGACCCCCAAGCAGCACCTGCCGTCTCGACCGATCCCGCGAAGGGGGCCCCCAGTTTTGCCGCTGCTGCTGAGGCTATTCCTGTAGAGATGCCTTCTTTAGATGCGGTAATGAGTGAGGCCCCTGCCGTGGAAACAAGAACGGAGCCCATGATTGCTAGACCGCCGTCCATGGCCACAGGTGACGAAGGGATAACAAGAATCGACGAAGATGTCGTCATGACTGAGGCAGTCCTGGATGGAGCGCCCATGGGAGAGTCGCAAAGCGACGTGCAGCAGTACAGCGAGACTCGTCCTGAGGTAGATCGCTTTTCTCCAGACATGGGCCCAAGAGGAGATGCTCTACTACCACCTCCACCAGAGCAAGTGGGCAATATCACAAGCCCCAGATCATACGAAGGGCCAGAAAGGACATCAGACTGTGATGAACAGGATGAAGAAGGCCATGCACACGAGTCTCACATGCACGATGATCGAACTGCTGCGTTAAATGCCTACGACTCGATCATAACAGAAGACACGATCCAACCCGAGGACTCGGCGTCAATCCGGTTCCCCTTGACCGAGTCAGGTGCTCCCTCTGAAGGTGGCGCTGCATCGGCTGAGGAGACGAAGAGTTCGGCGGCGGCGGAGGCACCCAGACAGACTTCCCCGTCGAGGCCAACCTCGCCAACGGCCGACACCGATATAGACGCAGCGGCAGCCACTGACCCTACCGGCGATCGCCCCATGACTCTGGAACATGACGAGCCGAATGTTTCTCAAGAGTCAAGAAAAGATTCTTCTGGCGTTGCACCAGTCTCGCCCGAAGCTCCTTCCGCTGTCCAGCCAACACAGCCACCGGCCGCCGTGCAACACGTGTCGAATGATGCATCGAGAGAACCGACTCCAGTTCAGGCCGTGCAGTCAGAAGAGCAAGCGTCGCCGCCGGAGGATGCCATCCAGGACAACTCGCTCTCGCGTGTGGACGACCCTCTTCCTTCTCAGCAGTCGGATGAAGTAGCTACGCCAGAAGAGCCCACGCTCGACCAAGGTGTCGAAACTGAGCCTGTTCCAGAAACATCACAGATCGAGGACGAGCCCGCCGCGTCCAGCACAGGCGAAGATGCTAAGATGGACCCAAAAGAGCAGAGAGAGGAGGTCGCAGAGTCTCACATGGACGAAGATGCCGAAATAAATCCGCAAGAGCAGAGTGAGGAGCCCACCACGTCTAGCACCAGCGAAGATGCCATGATCGATCAAGATAAGCAGAGAGACGAGCCCGTACAAGAACAAGAGCAAGAACTACGGCAAGACCCGCCGAACGAGCGTGTAGGTTCGCCAACGGAGGAATCCAAATCACAATCGCAGGCGTTGTCCTTGGAGCCAGAACCGTCCTCAGAAGTCGTATCGGGACCAGCCACGACGGAGCCTACTGATCCTGAAGCATCAACAACGGATGACGCCGTTGCGGCTGCAGCTCGTTCATCTCCTCCTCCCATCCTGCCGCCTACTTCCGCTTCTCCTCCGGCCTCGACTGCGGATGGAGCAGGTGAGAGTTATCCTGGTGCTGCTGATGGACCAGCAGAAGCTACGACAGCGGCAGCGGCGGTGGTGGATGAAAAGGCGGAAGACGCGCCGGCCGGTGTCTAAAATGACGGTGATGGTCGGCCATGTATCGCGACCGGGGGTTAGGGCTGGGGCTATGCACGATTTGGATATCTAGGATGGAGTTTTCATCTGGGCAGCAGGGAGTGATGATGACTTGAGTGGGAACTTTTTCGGGCGTTACATTGACTAGGGATTTTTCGTGGGGTGTTTCTTCGCATCCCCCCCCTTTTTTTTTGAGAAATACTTTTTCTTTTTCTGTGATGGGCACGTGAAGTCTTTGAAAGAGAGGATTGCTAGGTAAAAGACGGAGCACCCAACGCGGGCCTTTCCAACCGTTTATTGTGTTGTAGTGTTGGTACGACACGTAAATCTGTGTGCCAATCTCACACGCCTTGGATTTTATGTATGTATTGCTTCTTGCTCCCCCCAAGGCGCCCCGCATAATGCATTGTTCCGTAAAAGCGACAAGCAGCAAACCGCAGAATACAACCATCACGCGTGCAATTCATCAATGCCCTACACCATACATGTGTCCTAACATGGCCCCTTTGTTTTTGTCTCTCACAATCTCCCCATACTCCGTAGACTTTCATCAATTGTACATAATCAGTTCCACCACTCCCTCTCGGTGCAACAGCTTTTACAAAAACGCCGCCCACCTCCTGTCGATTTGCTTCCTCCGGACCTAGCACAAGTCAGCACAAACAGCACTCTCCATTCAGGTTCCATCAAAGAAGGAAGGGAAAAAAAAGGGAGGGCAAGGATAATACGTACCACGGGAGCCAGAAACATCACCCCAGCGAATAGAGCAAGCACAGTGCCCACGAGCGTGACCTTGTTGAAGCCCTTGCCCAGAATGTCAAACAGGCCACTAGGAGTGGAGCGCGTGCCAAAGACATCTATGCCATAGGCCAACAACAGGCTGGTGCTCTCGACCACGGCAGGCGTGGTAATGATGGCTTCTACCCCAAGAACATCCAGTTCGTGAGAGATGATGCCTCGGCCATCGATTTCGAATTGCGGCGTGTACTTCATGAGCGACTCGGCTTCTACTTCCGCCGCCGTGGGCTCTCTGTCCACGGGGCGACGGGGATCGATGATGTGTCGAGGCAGCGCGAGGATGCCGTGGCTTTCTGGGAGGTAGGCTAGGAGCTGGCGAGTGGTAATGCCCTGGAGCGTCTGTGTTGTGGTCAATTTGTGCAGCGGTTGCGAGAGCACCATGGCCTGCGAGGTCACCCAGGGCAGAGGTACGCCAGAAGGGGTATCGACTGGGTTCAACGACGAGAATGTCTCTTGGTCGCCGAGGGGACCGCGGTCGTTGGACTCGGGAGACTCGAAGAGGTCGGAGGTGACGATTTGGTAGCCCTTGATGGAGCGGTTCGTGCCGTCGTTGACGGTGTAGTCGCCGAAGAAGGTGCATGAGTACCAGTTTTCGGCCATGGCGCACGAGATGCTCTTTGTGGCATCGACACCGCTGTAGGTTTGGGACGAGAGCAGCTGGCCGGAGATGGTGTCGACTAGCTGGATGGAAAGCTTGCTGGTTGGCTCGTGTACTATGGCTACGACGACGGTGTTCGGGTTCAGGTACTTGTAGGCAACCTTGCGGTCGCCGAGGACGCGGCCAATCGATGCGATAGGGTTGTGGTCCGGCAGTGTGGCCACATCAACAATCCGTTCGCCCTTGCCAACTTGAAGCTGCCAGATCTCGGTTCTTGACGTCTTGCCGCCGGAGGAGGAGAATTTGATGCCTTTTAGTCCCTGGTCTCCGTCGCGAACGACAACAGTGTCTTGAGGAAGAGCTTCGATGGGAATGTTGGGGGTCGGGAGTCCGTCGGAAGCCAAAGCGAGAAGCCACTTGGTAGATTCGCCGTGGATGACGGCGGTACTGGTGATTTCGGCTGTCGATTCGGAGCCAACCTCATGCTTTCCCCCCTCGAGGACCTCTCCCGAGATGGCGCGAATGACTGCTCGTTGGCCATGAGATCCAATCACGTCGACGAGGCCCTCGTTGCCTTTGGTGGCCATTCCTTTGACCGAAAGAGTCGCCCCCTGTGGTAGCTTGAATACGTCCTTGGACCACAGTACTTTGCCATGGTGGCCCGTGTCCAGTCCGTAGAAGCGACCGCGACGAGTGGCGAGAACAACAATCTTGTTGAATCCAAAGAGATCCCGATGCAAAGACTGCTTGCCTTCGGATGAGCTAGCCCCGAAAATGGAATCAAGAACCCGCTGAGGTAGGCGAGCGAGAAACGCGGGCAGGTATTGCAGATCGGTAACGTGGCGCTTGACCCGGTGTATGAATGCTGCTGCAGGATTGGCATGAGCTTCCTCAGCCAAGACCTGGGCAAGTTTTTCTAACTCGGGAATGTCAGCCCAAACAGCAGCCACGGCACCAGAGAGGCCCTCGTGTCTGGTCCAGTCGACCTTTCCTTTGCGAATCAGGACCCAGTCGCCGCCCTCGGTCAACGCAGCAGATCGTACGGCATATTCCTTGCCACCAGCCTTCCGGACGACCTCTGAGACTGCTTGTATAGCATGGCCATCATCCTCGGCCTTGTAGGGCCAACGAACCAAGACGCCATGAGACTCGGACGAAAGAACAGTGACCTCGTCGTCCGTGATCCGGGTAAAGTAGACATTGGCAGCTTCCGCGCTAGTTGAGAACGCGCCCTTTCCAGGCAGATGTGGAAGTTCATATGCTTTGGATACCTGTCCAGTCTTGAGATTGGTGTGATAAACCTCGGCCTTGTGCCCTGTTGTGGTGGTGATGTGTACCAAGAAATGCGGCAGGGACTGAGTCAGGTGCGGCGCATGGATACGAACAGAGACAGTGTCGTCGGGAAGAGTGACGTCTTGCTTGGTCTTGGTACCGAGGACATTGATACTCAGCTTGGACAGCCCGCGGTTGGTCCAGGCAGCTATAGGTGCCGCCGAGTTTGCGCCTCCAAACATGACGTCCTCGGCTCCGTGAATATCCCCCTTGCTGCCTACCGACCAGCTATCGACCCGATCGCCATTGGCTGTGTCAAGAGACGTCACCTTGAGATTGTAGGATCCCGGCGTCCCATGCAAGCTCAGAACGTGAACGTTGGCAATATTGGTCGAAACCTGAATAGGTGTGTCCTTGCTCGTCTCGCGGAACTCCCAGACAACATTCCCTTGGGCGCCGTGCAGTCGTCGCAGGACCGTAACGCCGTCCTCGTCGAATAGGGTGAGGACGTCTTTTCTCGAGACTTCCGTCATTTCCATGATTTCAACATCTTTGACCTGTCCGCTAAAGTGCCTGTCCCAAATGTTTCGGCCGGTGAGGGCGTCCCATGCTTGCACCTTGGAGCCGTGGGCTGAGACGACCCAATTCTCGCCTTCGGGAGCTCGAAGATGGCCGCCACCGTGGGCAATACCATCACTGATTTGTTGCCGCCATACAACGTTGCCGTTACTGGGGTTGATGGCGCCGACGACACCGACGTCGCCGAGGGTGTAGAGCAAGCTGGCCTTGTCTTCCTTGCGCGGTCGATGGAAGAAGGTGGTTTCCTGCTGGGGTAGACCGACGAGCGAATAGTGGAAGTCAATGTCGCCGACCTCGTCTTTGAAGACGGCAGCTCCGATCGACGACAGGCCTAGCAGCAGGGCGGATTGCAGAGTGCGCCGCATGTCGGGGTATGCTGGGCGGCGTCGTGCGTGAAGCTTCCAGGCTCGTCATCTCGAGCTGCTTTGTACAGTACCTAGGTAGTACAGTCTAACAGAGTGCAGAGGCACCAATTGGGTGTCCATGTTATTGTGGGTCTCCGGATAGCAATGGCGACAATGCGACGGGACCACCGTCCACGTGATTACAGCTGCTATGTACCTATGTATATGTAGTTGAGCGTAGTGTAGCAGCCTCAACTTTCAAGTCTTTATGGGCTTCTCATTACTTTAAGTAGGGAAAAGACTCTCCATTTGACTGTAGCCCGTAATGATACGAAGAGCTTCGTTGGGCCACGGATCACGGATGTGGATAGATCCCCTCAGTGCTCACATATCATCACGCATCAAACCTCTCAAAGCCATGACAAGCCAATTTTACCACATCAGCTTCAACGCGTGCGCAAGCCACGCCAGATAGCAGTAGATACGGCCGCTACCGGAGTGTAAAGAGCCCGGACAAGGCCGTTTGAACCGGATTTGACAAGCTGGCATTACCCATCAGAAAAGCTGGAGTGCATGCGCCTGCGCTACCAGACTATGTGGTTACTAGCACAGACCAAATACTCCTGGCAGCTCTTCGTCTCGTCTCATACCTCGGCAAGGCAGCGCATCGATTGAAAACATCACCTCTATTCTAGCACTTCTTGGGCCAATGCTTCGCTATCCACTCCGACATCTTATACGTAAAGGTGCCCTCCATATACACCTGAACATCATCGCTGCTATAATCACCACCCGCAAACTTGAGCGCGGGAAGAACCCACGGCTGTATAAAGTCAATGTAGATCAGATCCACCGTCTCGGGCTCACCGTCCTCAGGAAAGTTCATCTCGGACTGAATACAATTGGGCACAGCATAGAACGGCAAAGCCGCGTGAACAGTGTCGTCTCCATCAGTGCCCAAGTCATCCTTCGTTGTATATCCCGCAAGAAGTCTTTGGCTGATTACGCTGCGCAACTCCAGCCTAGCGTCATCGCCATCTTGATCGCTTTCCTCGGCGGGAACAGCAGGCGACTGTCCGTGGACCGAGGGAAACATCAATTCTGGCGCCGCCATGAACTTCGTCTCGGCGCCGTGGGTACTGAGAATTTTGTCCGCGCCGTTGAGGAGGACTATGACCTTGGAGGCGATAGGGTACGGCACGTCTGGGATAAAGTTGAAGCCGCTCACGAAGGGCGAGACGAGGTATGTTGAGCCTCGAGTAAAGGGGCCCTGAAAAATATCGAACCGAATCCCGCCGGTGTTCATGATGGCTAAGCGCGACTTGTCCTTGCGCTTCTCATTGACTAGAATATCCGGGAATACTTCGTCTTGGATCCACGAAAAGATGCTCTCGTTGCTGGGGTACCGCGCGCGGCTCATCCACAGATCCTTGGGAGCACAGCCAAAGGTATAGTCTAGATCTAGTGCCTTTCGCGCACGTGCAATCTGCGTACTCACCGCCTTACCTTTCTTTGTAGGAAAGGTTGTCTCATTTAGGCCAGTATGATGGTACATGCCAAGGAGATTGGTATCGATGTATTTCCGATTGAATTTCAGCGACGAGGCCGTTGTCTCGGAAGACACCTGTCCAGTTGATTTGTGCCCGATGCCGTCAATCGACATGAAGCCAATGGTTTCAAAATAGCGGCCGGATGCCATGGCTAGAGACTGCGAGTCAAACCGCCTTGTGTCTCTCACGTGGGCGTGGCCGCCAAGCATGGCAATGGGAGTATTCCAATTCTGCTTTCGCAACGCTGTGAAGATTGTGCGGTACTCCTCCATGCGCAGGCCGACGTGACCGATGACGACGAAGAGATCTGGCTTTTCGCGAATCGCGTTTTGGAACCATTGCTCCTTGATAGTATCGGCGACAGGTTGAACGACAGTATTGTTCGCATTACCCTTGAAGTCAAAGAGGAAACCAAATGCCACGATCTCCAAGCCCTGATTTTTGGTCCTGAACTTGCGATATCGCTGAGCTATGGGTTTTCTCTCGCCCGACTTGGGATCGATGTAGTCGACGTTGGAGGCAATGTATTTGCCTTTGAAGTTCGTGACGGTCGTGTTGACTTCGCAATCGGCCGTGCTGGCCTGGTACAGCTCATGGTTTCCAATGCAGATAATGTCTGGCTGCTGCTGGGCCCAGATATCGTAATAGAATAGTCCCTTGGGATTGGACGCATCGTATAGGCCGTTGCCCTCGACGCGATCGCCAGTATCGACGATGAGCAGATCAACACCGTCGTCATCGGCTCGCCGTTTCAGGTGCTGGGAAAAGGAAATGTAGTCTCCCCAATCAGCCGAATACTGTGGCCTGCAACGAGCCTGTCAGCACGCGCTCTGTCTCGCTTCTCTTGCCTCCAACTGCCTTTTCTGAAGTCGACGAAACGGCGCGGCGCCCGTCATGGAGAAGACGAACTCTGACAAGTGGCCGCCTATCCAGCCGTGGGTATCAGTGGTATGCAGAAAGTTGATCTGTCCCCAGGCCAAGTCTCGCATTGGCGCAGCGACAGGCTTCACAGCCCCTAGCTGAGCAGCATGAGAGACGAGGGCCAAGCCGGCAGCGAGAAAATAAAGTCGTGCCATGGCTACAGCCTACGGGTAAAGGTGATGAAGCATACGGAGTAAAGGTAAACAACTTTGTCGATGGCGAGCTGATGAGCGAGGTGGCCGCATGCCCCACTTTATCTGGTCCTCGGGAATGCGCGGCTCACGGTTCACCTCGGTACCGATAGTTACAACTTACAAGTAAAGTCTCGTGGACTGCAACGCCAAGGGTTCGCGCGCTGAAGATGCGACTTGTGGTAGCCACACTCCACTCAGTATGTAGGTAGCAGTTCATCTGGTGAGGAATATATGATGCAAGATATGTACGGAGGACGTAGGTTACAGGTATGACTTCAAATAAGGGATATCGAGGGACCCCAGTTTGCCTCCTTGGATAGAATTTACTCGAGCCAATCGATATGTAGCACCTTGTTGTCACCTAAGTGTACTGTGCCACACGCAGCGCAAGCAATTGCTGGAGAACAAGCCGAAAGGCAAGCTTCTGCGACAGCGAAGAAGAATGCCATGATCGTTTACCGCAGATTGAGGAAACCTGCCTGCCGAGTCCCGACATCTAGACTTGAACGAAGCGCGGCGAATCGTCGCAAGCGAGTGAAGTAGGTACATACCTACGTAGTACGTACAGTACCTACATTATTAGGTACACGAGAACTTCCGTCGCGGCCCTACGCTGCGCTTCGGGGCGAAGGAAGACTCGGCCTCGCTTCGCTTCGGGTTGGAGAGCGTGGGGCTGGAAAAGTGAGGATTGCGATGTGGGAGTTTTGCGGACGTGCATGTGTGGCAGATGTCCCTCCGGGGGCCCTTCCGGGGGATTATAGGGGCCCGTCAGAGGTCACGGCACTGTCAGGCAGCGCGGGATGGCGTGCGACTGCGTCGCCGCCGCAATGGGATGTTTTGCCCTGCTGCGATGGCGAACCATGTATGGAGCGGGCAAATTCAATCGCGGGCAGTTAGCGCGGGATGGCGGGCGACTGCGTCGCCGCCGCAATGGACACAGTTTTGTGCAAATTTAATCGCACAGAACTTCAGAAGTAAACAATCAGGTTGCAGTGTGCTTGAGCAGGCAACGCGGGATGGCGGGCGACCGTTTTCGGTTTTGGGTGTCACGTTTGCGTGTAAAAAGCACATTGTCGGGAGGCAGTTGCGGGATTGACGGCGGCGATGGCCTCACTCTGCACTCTGCAATTTCGTATTTACGACAGATAGCGGACGACTGCGTCGCCGTGGTCGTAGTTTTTCGGGGTCACGTGTGCGTCGAAAAAGGGATATTTCCGTAGTTTTGGGTGTCACGTGCGGGTGAAAAGTGCGGGAGAACTGGCCCCAGTTTTACGTCAAAAAATCTTTTAGGCTTAGCGGCTCCGCTTTACTGCCAATATTATTATTGATACCGCCGTTTGGAGATTTTTTTCGGGATGAAAGACAGAGGACGAGCTTGTCTAGCTCTTCTGTTGGTCCAGGCCTTGATCGGCCCGTCGTGAGTGGCGATGGGTGGCGTCCTCCAGGCTCCAGCAAGATGATGCCGGTCAGTGGGGTTCTGAAAATATGCGACGGGCGCACGTGGAGGGGAAGTCGGGAGTCGGGAGTCGGGACAGCGTAACAGCGCAAAGGTCCAAAGGAGGATCAGGCGATATCTCAACGCGAGGCATTGTGTATGCTTTCAACGATGGCTATGGCAGCCATGACAGTCATGATATGATGTTCGAGGTGAGCAGGCTGTGACAAACGTTCAATGGTGATGTTTCGTCCAGAGTCCAGACCCTGAAGTTGCGGGGCCACGGGAAGCTGCAGATCCTTAAAAGTCAACTTTCAAGCCTTCATTGGCGCTTTGCCCCTGCTGTTATCCGCTACCACTCCGCTACCACTCCGCTGGCTCGGTGAAGTGCCAAAACGGGAGGCAAAGCTTTTTTTTTTTTTTTTTAAGCGCTTGAAGCGCCGCACACCGACCGTGTGTGTTGGTTTATATCCGGCTTGCAGCCTATTTTGCCTCTTGCAATTCTCACCTTGCCTCTGCGCAAAATAAAACATCCTTCATTGAAGCATCTTTCGTCTAATCACAACTCCGCGTCTTCCACGCCCATGCTACTGCGCAATTGGCTCGCCACCCTTACAACCTTGATATCGGCGCATCATCGCATGTGCCGCCCGCGGCAATAGGAAACTCAGCAGGCGACTTGAAGTCTTTGCGCTTGCTGCACACTGGAGACGAAGAAAGACTGTGATTCAGCTATTCAAAGCTGATCATCTATATATCCATATTCAACATTAATATTTAATACACCCGCCGACTCTTGACGACTACTCCCGCGCTCTTGTCCGACGAGCCTCGCTTCGACCCCTTCGGTAACACGAACCCCCCTTCCTATCCAAGGTCCAACTTGAAGACCGCAGCCATGGGAGCCAACTCGCAAGAGGACTCATCCTCTCACAAGGCTGGCGCTCAACCCTCCGCAACACCTGTATCTGGCGAAAACGATACCTGTGGTCTTGTCCTGAACGCCGGCACCGCGAACCCAGGTGAGACAAGCTCTGAGATTGCCGAGACCAGCCAGGGTCTCTACATCCTCGAAGCCAAGTCCGTCCACTGGTGGAGCTATCTGGCCACCGCCGACTTCTGGATCGTCGTCGCCATTGGACAGATCCTCGCTCTCTGCATCACCGCCACCAACACCTTCACCACCTTCTTGAACCAGGAAAACTTCAACGCTCCGGCCTTCCAGACGCTCTTCAACTACGTTTTCCTCGCTATCATTTACAACACGATTTTCCTGGTGCGTGACGGTCCACGGGCCTGGGCGCGCGTGGCTTGTCGCGATGGCTGGAAGTACCTCATCATGGCTTTCCTAGACGTCGAGGGAAATTACTTCACCGTCCTAGCCTACCAGTACACCAACATTCTGTCAGCGCAGCTCCTGAATTTCTGGTCCATCGTCTGCGTGGTTCTCATTTCCTTCTTCCTGCTCAAGGTCCGCTACAAGTGGGCTCAGGTTGCCGGTATCTTCATCTGCTGCGGAGGTCTGGGCATCCTTTTGGGATCCGACTACATTGTCCAGCGAGACAGCGGCCAGTCCAGCGGAGACTCCAAGCTCAAGGGAGACTTGTTTGGGCTTTTGGGCGCCACGCTCTACGGCACCAGCAACGTGCTCGAGGAGTTCTTGGTGTCCAAGGCCCCCATGCACCATGTGCTCTCCTTCATGGGCCTCTTCGGCATGATCATCAACGGAGTGCAAGCCGCCATTTTCGATCGCCACACCATTGCGGGCTCGGCCTGGAGCGGCAAAGTCGGTGGCTACCTCGTTGGATACACGCTCTGCTTGACGCTGTTCTACACGCTGGCTCCGCTGATTCTGCGCATGGGCAGCGCTGCCTTTTTCGACATTTCTCTTCTGACGGCCAATTTCTGGGGCGTCATTATCGGGATTCATGTCTTTGGCCTCAGCATCCACTTCATGTACCCGATTGCCTTTGTGTGCATCATCATTGGTCTCGCCATCTACTTCCTCTCGGGAAGTGTTCTGGGGGACTCGAAGAAGCCGTGGCTGGGCGAGAATCAGGAAAGCGGCGTGGTTGGTGTTGGAACCGCCAAGCTGAGAGCCATCAATGCGGCGCGTCTCGCCCAGGCAGAGGCTGAGAATGGAATGACCGCGCAGACCAGCGCGACCACCAAGATCAAGACCTTCTTTGGCGGCAAGGTTGAATAGGCTAAGCGAGGGAGGAACTGCAGCGGACTGCAACAACGACAATGCTTTGTAGTTGGAACCACGGCTTTTCAAAGGGGATATGGAAAGTCAAGGAATCAGCATTTTGTTGATGAGGTAGCGGTAGGGGAAGACGCAGGCTCAAACGTCTTTGGACATACACGCCCAATGATGGCATGGTATGATCATAGACCAGTGGCAAGATAAGGACCAGGACTTGCTCCCAATACCGTCCACTTGGCTATCATTGTCTCTGTTTCCGTTGAGCATGTGGGTTCCAAGGCCTTTTCAGATGGCTCAAACTTCCGTGGGATTGCGCCTCTGCGTCAAAACTAGGCAGTTAGTTATAGATGATCTGGTATGATGGACATGCATGGAGCACTAAATGCATAAAAGTATATAGACATATATGTATGCTTCCCAGTTCCCAGCTGCAGTACAATGACCGCCGCACGCAATCATCTCACAGTGATCGCTACCATCACGATAACCTCCCATCTGATGTACTCCGAAAACTTCCCTCCCTATCAGCAGCGCGCATCGCACGCACACCGGCCCTCGGACCAATCTCCCCCAGCAAGTGCCCATCCCGATCATCCTCCCCAACAAGAGTCTTGTCCTCCAATCCTCCCCTGCTCGTGAGGAATACGTCACCCGCCAGGAATTTCTCCCGTTGCCTCTCATTCCCGGGCGCTATGAGACGGACCGGTTCAAGGGAGTCAGGTGTATCTGAATCGGGCCATAGAATCCGCCGAGCCTCTTCGTTCGTCATCGGGGCTTCTTCGAGATGAATGGTACTCGGGCCGGGAGACTTCCTCGGCACGTATATCGATGAGGGCTCGTCGTGGGAGGAGTAATGCCTCAAAGGGATTGGTGAAGCTGTACCGCTCGAAGAATGCTGCTCTTCTTCATCGGGATGTTCAGGAAGTTCGATATCCAGGGGTTGTAAATGGGGCATTAGGCTGCTGAGTATGGGGGTTTCTGAACCGGCAGGTCCAGCAGCTCGATCAATCCGATCATTCTCATCTTCATTCTCATCCTCGTCTTCGCCGTCGTCCTCCTCTTCCTCCTCGTCCCCCTCCCTCTCATCATCATCATCATCATTAGTAAGAAAGCTAATCACCGAAACACCATCCCCAAACCCCCTCCCCGCCTCTCTCATCCCCCCAACCTCCTCCCCCCGCACCTTCTGCTCCATCTCCATCCTCCCCCCACGACACGGCCTCACACCACCACCACCACCACCACCACCACCACCACCACCACCACCACCACCACCACCACCACCACCACCACCACCACCACCACCCGGGACCTCCCTCTGCAGAAACCGCCGCACAAGCCACACCTCCCATCTCTTATACGTCTCAAAAAACGCCCTATTCATCCGCGCCAGGGCCCGTACATCTCCCAAGTCATCCACCTGAGCCAATATCCGAACACGAACCGCATCCGGAAACTCAACCCCTGTCGCGACAGCTGCGCAAGGCCGTTCATCCCTCGCAGCCATACGTCCCAGTCCCGTCGTCGGAATAATCTGCGGCTCCCCAATCCGATCCTTCGACAGAGCCCAGCCGTGGCTCTTTCCGCTAATGTCGTGGAGGGTGAGCCCGTGGATACTGCTATGGATATCGTCTATCGCGGCTCGAAATGCGAGACTTGGGTCGCATATGCCGCTGTGGTGCATGGGGGATACTACTGGACTAGGCATTCTTCTTGAGATGCCTATGGTATGCGCCAGACTTCGGGGGGGTGGTTGTTGGGGCGAAGTGTGCGCGTGCGCATGCGAGTGCGATAGGAGGGAAGGCTGTAGGATATGAGGCAGGAGGTGCATTTCATTGAAATTGAGAAGCAGCCAGCCTAGATTTGCGGCATCGCAGCCATGGCTTCCTCTTGGGCACCGAGGGGGGAGAGTTAAAAGTGGTGTACTAGTTGCGGTCATGGTCGGAGATGTGGACATTGCCGCGTTATTAGATGGCGGCTGGTGATTGCTATCCACGGATATATTGGCCTGATGATAGGTAGGCCGCGGGAGATATTCCAGAATCGTGCTTGTGCAGCACGCGTAAATCTGGTCAAGCTTCGCACAGCGAACCGCCCAGATCTTGTCCCTGATTTTCTGAGGCCACGGCCGGGTCTGTAGGTCCTTTTCGTCGACCAAGCTCAATATCATCCTCTTGGACATGCGTGTGAAGAGCTCCCTCATGCCAAAGGCGTAGCTAATGACCAAGAGCTCATCTGGCATGTCCGCCCCACGATGCATCCACTGAGGTAACCAGTTCTCTTGGACGACGCGCTCCAACGGCGATGTGCTCTTGTAGCGCAGGGAGCATTCTGCGATGGCGACGAAGCGTTCGAAGCTTACTGTGTTTGGCACCAGCTCGGTGTGCATGTGCGCGGCATGCATCAAGACCTCGAATGATTGGAGCCTGTTGATCTCGTATTGTGGCATACGGTAGAGCTGGGTTTCTGTGCCGTCTTGGCACATGTATGGTGTTGGTGAGGGTGGTAGGCACGGCTGAATGTCTTCTGCTTCGTGTAAATGCAAGCTGCTGGAGCGTCCGGAGAACATGCGCGCGAATATCGGCGACGTGTCTGCCAGGGCTGTAGACGAGACGCGAAATCGCAGGACTGGATCAACGCGTGGTGATGATCCGGTGGCGTGATTCGCAAACTCGAGCATGGCATCGCCCTGAGGCGACATGATGAATTCCTGGACTTGTCTCGTTGGTAGAATGCCGGACTCTGCCGATTGGAGCAGTTGCCGAGCCTCGATGAGCTCTCGCTTCACCCGTTCGTAGTTTCGAAATCGAATCTCGTAGCGAGGGAACTGGCGGACATGAGTGTTAGAAAGAGTGCGCAGAGCTCAACGAAGGCAGATAATAGATTGTTCGTACGAATTGAGGATCCGCGGAGAGCATGCGCGTCACACTTGCGTTCCGCATCCGATGTACAGCGTCGCGTCGGAACTTTTTGCTTGTGAACAGTAGATCCAGCATTTCTGGCGTCGCATCTCGCTCATAGCTCTTGTACGTATCGGTCAGACTCGACCTGAACGCGTCGCACAGTGATTCTAAGCAGCCTCTCCAATCTCTCATGGCGTTCAAGTACACCTCATTGACGAGTCCTTTGCGGAAGTTCACGCCGTCGTTGACGGGCTCACTCATGCTACCTCCGCTGTAGAAAGTTCTCTCACCTAAGTTTATGCTGCCGGATCTTTCGAGAGAATCTATAGAGAAGTCCCTCGGAGTTGTTGGATCAGCAGTTCCCACAAGCCTGGATTCTCCGTCTTCTTCCAGAATGCCGGCACATAAGTTTGCGCAAGTTTCCTTGTGTTTGTCGAATTCTTTGTACGCCGAGTCCACATTGCTCGCGCTCGAAGAGGCAGGTCGCATGCGCTGTATGAGATGGAGGAGTTGTTTGAGATTGACTTCTTGGTTTTCACTAGATATTGAAGGCCGCAAATTGGGGTCGTTGGCGTTCGAGTCTCGAGGGAGAGGTGCGCCGCGTATCTTGATCGCATTGTTAGCCTGTCGTTTCGTTGTAGCTCTTCCGATAGAAGCGACTTGAGTTCAGCCACGGGCAGAATATTCCAGGTCGTCATGTGAAGGTTTCTGCACGTACAGTTGGACGTATATCTAGAAGCTTACTACTGTTCCGTCGTCGCAGCTTCCACCACGTTTTGGATGTCGAGCCTCCACGGCCGAGTTCGCCGCCCTCACTTTGCGTTCGATACATGGTACTTTCTCACTTGGCTTGCTTAGCTTATTTGATCGCGCGAGATTCGCCGACTTCAACCCATGAGGTGCGCCGAGTCGCTGAGCCGCAGCTAATAGCTATCTGATCGTACGCGTTCAGATCGGGCGTCCCTAAGCGGTCCCTGCTAGCAGCGCGAAGATAACATGATCTTGTTGAGGCCAAGTTCCGAAGATAATGACATGTATGAATTTCACCGCAGGCAGTGACACTCGCGCAAGGGTTCAGTGTCCACGTTCTCTGCGTCCGACTCTGGGCGGCGAACCAGCTGCGACATAGTCAGTGATGAGCTCTCAGCGCACCGTGATGCGCAAGCCAGAATATCTCACGGGCGTAACAAGAGCTAAGAATTATAATTAAAGAAATAACTTACGTATTGCCCGCGCGGCCGAATTATCATGCAAGAGCACTCGCGGCGAATGCCGAGGTGGAGATGCGCTGCAGAGGATAGTCGCCGACAATCGAGCGGCGACAGTTTAGCCAAAGCCCCGAGAACGATATGCGACAGTGATTGCAATGATGCGAGATGATGTAATCTGTACGGAGCAGAGCCTGGATAGAGATCGAGCCAGGGAACGCGATGAGAACGATGCAGGGCCGGTAAATTTAGAGTTGCAATCCGGGGTAGCTGCCGAGGAATGTGGAGACAGAAGCGACCAGTCAGGTACATATGTACAATGTACATACCTAGGTACCTACCCATACTCCTCCGTATGTAATGTACATTTGAGGCATGTACCTGACGAGAAGCGAAGCTGCCGCGTTCGAGACAGTGAACGGGACGCCACGATGCAAAGCCTTGGGGTTACAATAAGCCGCTTTGGTTGGATGAACGATGAGCTATTCCAGTCTTGCCTTAGCGCCAACAGCAATCCATCAAGACGAGTCAACGAGACATTGATTGCCGCCTCCCATGCTATCATTGGCGAAGCTTTTTTTCGTTACAGCTTAGAGTAGGGACACCCTTTGAAGCGAAGACTGAGTGGAGGACACTCAACTTAGGTACCAGTCGAGCCGTCCTCGTTCCAACTTCCACCCCGCGATGAGCATACCTAGATAAATTGATACACAACTTCAAACAAGACTGATGTGGGCTTTCCGGGTTGTCTGTTGATCCCTTGTTGTATTCTGCATGCACGTAAACTAATATGTAATAATGCATGGGCTTATACAGCGTTGTCAGGGGCAAGATGGGGGACCGTGGTCCGTGAGTCACATGTTTTCTTCAACCTTCAACTCCTGGTACTATGAGAAAGGTACACCAAGACACAAACACCCAGTTCCATTGGGTTTCCTACAAAGCAAGTTTCACTCCTTACCGAAAACCACAGTTCCCTACCACAAGGTATCACGTCAAAGCCGCTACGGCAGTCACGCACACAAACACACATAGCTCATAACACTCATCCCTCACGCAGCAACACAGCATAGCATAGCCCGCCTCTCAATCTCCATTTACTACACCCCTTCTTCAAGTTCTTCAAATTCTTGTATTCTTTTGTCGTGCATGTTTTGTACCTTCTATCTCATGCCATGCCATGCCATGCCATGCCACGCCATGAACCGAACCGTCGCCCGTTGGGTAATACCATCCTGTGCGTCAATCAACAACAACATCAACAAACATCAGCCAACCCATGCCTTGTTAAAAAAACACCGCCGTGCCGTGCCGTGCCATATATGGAAGAACAGGACAAAGAGAAAAGACAAAAAAAAAACACAATCACAAGATTGAGCTTGAGATAGGGATCTGAACAATGCGAAACGCCGTGCCGGCCGGCCAGCCAGCCATCCATCCAGGACACCATCATGCATTTGAATTTTGAACTGCGTACGCCTCACCGCCAACTGGCCAATCGTTCCCATATGTGGCGCCAGCCTCATTTCTATTCTCGTCACTTCTTCACCGACGTCGTCAATTGTCTCCTTGCTGCTTGCTGCTTCTGCTGCCGCCGCCGTCTCGGTGGAATGCATCCCTGCTGGCCGACCGAGTTGTCGTTCAGACAGACTTGTGAATGCGCGACAGCTTGCACGATCTCCTTGGAGACTTGGCCTCGCCATTTCCGCACTCGTTTCGTCCGTCGTCGTCGTCTCGCCCCGGCCGTGCGCATAGTGGCCTTTTCCACTTCCCGTCGAATTTCCGGGATCAGTCGATCCTTTTGCATTCTTCTTGTAAGTTGCTCATCACACATCGTCCACTCATTCGTCTGCTGTTGTCAGTCAACTGTCTCTCAATTCCACTGAGTGGGTCCCAAAATCTATTTAACAAGATCATGTTGCCTTATCCAACATCGCGCTTTTTTTCGTCGCATCAGCCCTGCTTCGCTCGCGACATTATGTACAATGCGAGTGGCAAAAGTTTGCTTGACCGGCTCCTCAACCCCCTTTGCGCTCGGTTCCATTCTTGGGCGCCATCTCTGCATGTGAGCGTGGAGCAGCAGAAGCATCAACAGCAGCAGTAGTGCCCTTCTTCTTGCTCTTGTTGGCAGCTTTTTGCCAGCCGTCAATGCCGTCACTCTTTGCGCCACGCACGTGTCCCGATTCGCGTGGCGCCGATGACTTTGTCGATACGGAGCCCTTTGATGACGGTTTTTGGAATTGGAAACTCTCTTTGGACGACACGACATCGACAACAGTCCTCACACCATTGTTCCCTTCGACCTTGGTGGGCGCCTTGTTGGCCAGTCCCGCCGCGTTCCCCGGTTTTCGAAGCGTACTCGGCGAAGGGGTTCGTGTTTCGTACACTGGAGAGAGGTGCGGAGAAGCGTCGACTGCCGCTGACTTGTTGCCGACTCGACCATCTCCGATGGCGAGATCCAATGGTGCAATGATTCCGTTTTGAGGCTGTCGAGACATGAGACGTTGGCGTGCAGATGGCGACAGACGTGCCGTGTGGCCGTTTTGGACCTCTTGTTGATTCAGTTGGTTGCTCAAGTAGAACGAATTCATCATAGCAATCCGTTCTCTAAATGACGCATCCTCTGAGGCCGTCATCAGTGGCGCGTTGGATCCATTAACAACAATTGGGGGTCGGTCGGCAAGCATGTGCGATGACGGAGTGGGCTGCTGTTGCAGGGCAATGGTATAAGGCGCTTGTGCAGGCCAAACAGGCAGCGTGCCGATATTGAGGGCATTGTTCACAGCATGCACTGATGACACATCTTCATGGTATGGCGGCGAATCCCGCCTGTGAGCATGCTTTGACCCGGCCGGGCTCATCGTCGTCCGTAAGCCAGACCCATTGACTACCAGTGGCCTTGTCGAGGCTTTACTGGGCTGACTGCCTGGAAAGGGCGCACTTGTCAGCGGTGCCGACGCCGTTCCACCAACTGAGAAGGCACGGCCATGTCCCAAGGGCGAGGGGGACCTTGAAGCCCTCCGTATCCTGCGGTCCAGAAGCGTTTGCGGGAGCTGGTCCCCAGAAAGTCGCCGTTGTCCAGGGCTGGACGTGGCGGCCGTCTGAGCTGCAGCGTCACCAAAGGCAATACCGTTTGCCAAATGTTGCTGCTGTTGGTGCAGCTGGCTGGCATCTCTCGTTGGACTGTTGCTTCTTGCATGAAACAAGGTACCCGATTTGGAGTCCAGCGAGTCGGGCGATTCCATCACCTTTGGCGTGTCGTCGAAGTCCTGATCGTCGGGCATGAAACTGGGAAGTGACAGCCCATTGACGTTGTTTGTAGCTGCGATAGCTGCACTTGTTGGACTCTGAATGCCAAGAGCGTGGTATCCTGTGCTAAAATTTGCAGGTGGGGGGGACCTTTGTGCAGGCTGAGACTGCGAGCGCAAAGAACCGCTCGATGCTGGGGCGCCTCCTTCAGTGGACGCAGTAGACCGTTGGAGAGACCGTCGATAGTCTTGCCCGGCGCTGGTATTTGTGGCCGTGGCTGCGACGGCGGCTGCAGGAGACGATGAGTAGGAGCCATACGCCGTTTGTGGAAAGTAACCAGTCTGGCCCAAGTTCATTCCGTACAAGGCCGCCAATAAGTCGGGACGCAATGTCGTGGCGCTGAGAGGCATGGTGTCAAACGAGTTTGTCCTTGAACGATCGGATGATTGCTGGCCGTTTGGCGCAGAACCAGCAGACATTCTTTGCGGCTGGCTCATGGCCTGATGCTGAAGAAACGATGGCGACTGAGTAAGCAGCTGAAACTGTCGCATGCTTTCCTGATGGTACGCCATTTGCGTCATCAAGTCTTGCTGCGCGCACTGAAATTGGTACTGCGGGCTCTGGAACCATGACATGTCTTGCTGTTGTATCCCCACTGGCGTCATGAATATGTTTGCATCATATGCCGGGATACTTGATGAGGCTCTGCGGCTTGAGCCTCCAGTCCTGTGAAAATTATGGCTGTGTGTGTTGTGGTTTTGGCCGTGGTTGTGATTGTGGTTGCCATTGTTATTATTGTTGTTGTTATGGTGGCGTCCTCCCCTGTAATTCCCTCGGCCGCCGCGTCCTGAATGTGTTTGCGACGAGCTTCTCAGCAGTACAGGGCGAGGTTGTGGTGGCGGCCGCGTCCACACACGTTCCTCCTCTTTAGGGAACACGTATTGTTCGCACGCTTCCTCCAAATTTGCCTGTGACAACAAGTCAAATGCCCGACGAAGCTCCAGGTGAATTCCACGGAAAGCATACTCATCTACTGTATTGCCGAGATTGCGAGACACGTTAAAGGGCTCCTCTACGCACAGCTGATTATTGATGGCGTAGTTCCACTTCTTGTCCTGCTTTGTAACCAATTTTCCCTGTCTGACGGAAAGGACATGCTTGTCATAGTCGAACTCGTGAGCATAGAATCGAAAAAATTGGAACAGCAGCTCCGCCAAGGACGATTTGTTCTTGTTTCCAAAGCCCTTGATCTTCTTCAAATTATCTGCAAAGTCACTCATGGTCCCATCCGCTTTTGGCAGCTTGTGGGGCATCTGGTGCAGCGCCGGTAGGACAGGTGGATTGCGAAGTTGCAAAAAAGCAATAATCAGACAGATCCAGGTGTAGGAACTTAAAGTACCGCCAAAGGCTAAATTAAGGTGAACAAACGATTCATCAGCAAAAGTTGACCGGGCATGTTTTCAGAGGATCTCGACGAGCTTTCACTTACCAGCATCATTGATAATTCGCCGTCTTGTCCAGTACTTGATGACCATGGCCAACTGGCGAACGCGCGGATCCGCCTCCACATATGTTCGAACCATGCGTGTGTTTTCGAGGGCAAGGGTATTGTTTACATTCATGTCACAGGCCAGGCCAAGCTCGGGGTCCCATATTTTGACAATCGGTACCTTGGCTGCAGAAATGCATACAACCTTTTCCATTCCGCCTTGAAAGCGAGCGTTGTTAGTACACAAAGGAGAAGTATGCCCCAAGGACTTGAGGCCCATGGGTGGGACAATATAACATACGTCGCGCCAAAAGATCGGCAATCATGCAGACGCCTTCTAGTTCAGTCCATGAGGTTGTTATACAGATGTCGACTACCCCAGTGTTAGCAGTCGCCAGATAAAATAGGGGCATGGATGGAATGAAACTTGAGACAGTTAAATTTCATGGCGCGAGGCAAAAAAAAAGGCAATGAGTCAACATACGATCAGAATCATCAGAGCACAGTAAATTGCCCGAAGACCCAAACAGGTTGACCCTTATATCATGGCCTGGCCACTCATCATTGAAAATGTTCTCCAACTTCTGAACCAGCCTTTTCCTCTTCTCTTCCACCTGATGGGTTGGTAATAGCCTATTATAGATCTCGCGCATATCGCCCATAAGCCTTCTATCCTCATCGTCTGACAATGTGTTCTTGACTGTTCGCAAGTCGAGTTTTTCGAGTCGATCGTTGCCCACGGAATACGGTATTCTTCGTCTCGAATTCATCTGCGCAGTTTCGTACTTGCAGCCGCCTAACCTCGGGGGCAAGGGCCGCAACGATGGCAAAGCACTATTTGTCTCGGAATACGCCGATCGGGGAGAGTGAGAACTGGCAGCTGTGGGTGACGGTTCCCGGGACTCAAAAGAGAACTGGCGGGCGTGTTGATGCGGTGTAGAAGGCACGGAGCTGGAGTGTGCCTGCGCATGTGATAAGGCCGCGGCGGCAGTAGGTCGCGACGGTACAGGTCTTGACGCGTCCGCGGACTGCTTGGGCGGCATCTTGGACGATCCGTCTTTGGACTTCATGCCGGAGCGATTAATTCTGTCAAAGTTGTGATATGCGCGGCTCCCATTGCCTCCCGAAGTGGCTCCTTTGTTGGCCAACCCGTCTTTCAGGGATACTCTGCTAGATGACCTCGATCTGGGACCAGCCTGTACGTGAGGGGAGGACACAACGGGAGGCAGCGGTGGAGTTTGCAGTCCACCTCCACGCGCTGGCGAAATGAGCTTGTTGTAATGCAGGAGTTGGGCGTGGTAGATGTTCTGCTGAGGAAACCAGAACGGGAGGAATTCGAGATGGGAGGAGAGAGGTGGAGTGGCTCCGACGGGAACAGTATACGTAGTTGCGTCCGGGGGGCTCTCCGACGACGGTGAGCGGGCGGGACCGTGGTTTACCGAGTCCAAGGATACGGACGAAGAAGCCGCTGTCCAAGGGCTAGAGGAATAGTGATATTGGGGGTCTGAGGTCGCGGACCTGGCGTCCATGAAGCGGATGAGCCTCGGACCAGGTTTCTTACGTCCGGCAAGACACTGGCAGATGCAGAGCTAGTAGAGATGCGAATCGTGCTGAGCGTCTCGGTGGTAATTTGGTGAGCAGGCAGCTGTCAAGGGGGGGAGATCCGTACAGGGCCAGGCGAGAGCAAGTAGCTCACGAGGTGGAATGGCGTGCGAGCGTAGAACGAGACTGAGTCGCTCAAGCGAGTGCACTTGTCTGCTGATCTGCCTGTCGGCCTGCCTGTTGACCTATCTGCTGGGATCTTGGAACCTCGTGGCCGTGCATCCACGCGGGTTCGGACAACCGAACGGTCGGGTGTAGATCTTGACTTGTGAAGGTTTTATTGGTGGCGAGAGCTGTCAGACAGACAGAGAGGCACGGACGGAGAGTTGCGTGGGGAAAGGCACACAGACACCGAGGCCTGGAGGCTGGAAAGCGGGAGGTGACTTTTGTCTCGGGAAATCGAACTCGGCCGTGGGTACTCTCGCTCGCAGCAATATGCAGTGGCAGGAACCGACCAAAAGGAGAAGGGGCAGTGCGAATGGCGGATATTGTCGACAGCGCGATCGAAGCCGAGGAAGGACAGACTCGGGATATTGTCTGCGCTGCGAGAGGTCGGAAACGCGGTGGGAGCAACGACGAGACTGGGTGGAGTAGTGAAGAGGAGGAGCGGAAGCGCCGTTGCAGCGAAGTCGAGAAGGGTATCGCAGAGGGCAAACAGACGGATTGAGCCGGCCGGACGAGAAACGAAGGAACGAGAGGAGGGAGAAAAGGGGGGAAGGAGGACGGGATCAGACTGTTGTCAGCAGACGGACGAAGAGCTGCCGTGTGGGCAGGCAACTCGCAAAGGCGATGAGTGGGAGAATAAGCCAAAGGAGGAAATGAGGAGGTTGAGGCGAATTGAGGGCAGTTGGCGGATTGGCAGTAAAACAGTAAAAGGGGCCGCCAGCCTTGGATTTGGTCTGGAGTGGTCAGTTTCGACGTTGGCCTAGGGCCCTAGAGTCTGGTTTGGAGTTCTGGTCAGTCTGCGGCGGAGCCCACTTGTTCCTGTCATGGTCCAATTGTGGTCTCGTGGCGAGTAACTAGGTACCTACCTAACTAACCATTGTGCACGCAGCACAGCTCTGTAGCGACAACTTACGTACAGTACATACCTGAATGAGACTTGGGCCGGAAGGAAGCACTAAGGAAGCAACTGGAATCGCCGTGGGACAGCGCTGCCTCTTGGACGACGCTCAGACAACGAGTAGAAAGGCTCTTGCCAAGGGCTTGGTACATACGGACCACGGCCGTAGGTATACCGTACTGCAGAGTTCCTCTTGAATTGGCGATACCATTACATATGTATGTACTGCATCTCGCAGGAAGGACGGTATGTATGTATTAGGTACCTATGTACCTGTCCACTATCTCAGCCCTCCGAGTTGCGCGTGTCGTGGGCGGGGAAAGGGGCGTTAGGACGGTGCTGGCAAATAGGAAGGAGGTACCAAACCAGCCCGCTGGAAAGCTGGAGCGAGCACCGCCAACGAGTAACACCCTCAGGCAGACAATGTGCCGATTCCCCCGCCGTCTCAGGCAACTTGGCAACGAGCCGAGTCAGCGCTGGACGCCCCGAGCCTAGCAGCCGCGAATCGTCCCCCAAATTCCATCACGGATCACGGATCCCATCGTATCGATGCCAAATAGCCAGGCTGACTTGCTAATTGCTGACGGTTGCCTCCTACCCGTTTGCGCCCGTTTGGTCAGCAGACGGCGGATACGCGCGGCTGGCCTTGAACATGCGACGCGAGAAAGCCTCCAAATGTCCAATGACTTTTGACGTGTTTGACTTGCGACATCCTCTCCTCCAAGACAATTTACAAACGGCATCCAAGACAAAACCCTAAGCAGTATTGTAGCAGTAGTACGTCATGGTTTCACCCTACATGTCGGCTTGTCCATAAAATGACCAGCGGCGGATCCGATACCCAATCTGCACGTGTCGGACTGCACTTGTCCATTGGCTATGTACATACCTATGTGTGTACTTCATGTACAGACAATACAAATATAACACATACATGCACACAACATGCACACATCTAGACTTGCATGCATGCGTACATGAAGGACTTTCTGTATCGCTGGTTCGTCCGTTCATGCCGGCTTCTCGGGAGATGCGCATGCTTTGCATGTGTAATTCGTGGATTCGAGGTGTGGAGTTTACGGACCAAGACGTCCAGCTCATCACATCGCTCAAGTTTCAACACCAAAACAACAACAACTCCATGGGAATTTCCACGTCCAATTCACGTCACAAATATCCCGCCCGACTCTCCGTCCGACTCCCTTTCCTCTTCCACATCAAGCTCGTGAAACATGGCGCGATGGCCCGATAATCGATTTACCCTCTTCAGCCTAATCAGAGATTCAGTTCAGACCCCTTTTATCTCATGGCCGTCACACCCTTCAATCACGTTCCGTCACGTCTTGAACCAATCGCCGCGCTCTCCTTTTCCAAAGAAGGCGCGTTTTTTATAGCCCCTTTTCCGTATTAATATTTCGGGACAGGGCTGGCATGATCTGTCTGTCTTCCGGGGCAATGGGGGAGGCGATGCAATCTCTTTCCCCGCAGTTTCCGCCCGTCCTCTACGATTAGGTACTTAAGTACCTCTTGCTTTGCAATTTGCTTTGCAATCGATTACGTTTCTTTGGATTCATGAAGCAAAGTTCTCGTATAAAAAACCTGACCACGCGGGAAGAAGACAAAATGGTGGTATTGGTTGCTGACTCAATGTGACTGCAATGCCAGTTATCCTCCTGTCATTAACAACTTTCCTGCCTCGTTCTGCATGGGTATCCCTTTTGGGCGCCGTAACATCCGCCGCCGTAGAGCCGATGCCAATCAAGAAGCGGGTCACCGCTGAACACAGCTAGCGCAGCCCTGTTGCCGACACACCCATTGGCACGTACCTCACTCCCTTCGGATAACGTCACGAAACTCTGCGTTCTACGGAGTATCGCTTCACCATTTATGTATGTATAACCGCAAGTTGCAACACCATACATAAAGGCACGAACCGGTTGCATGGTTGGGCACCTGATTAGCTTTGTATATACGCACAGAAACACCACGTAGGGCATGGAAAGCAACACACAGAGACACAATATTGACCCGGAAACTTCCCTTCTGTGCCTATGAATGATTGCCTCTCAAACTTGCGGTCTCATGCACTTGCATTGAATGGCAGTATCTGTTTCTGCTGTCCTTAAAATTACACGATCCTGAACGGGCAGTCGATAAGCCGGGTACTACTTCGACGAACGCCCGTAGACACCATAGCGTCTTCGAGCGCCATGATCTCAACCGATTTCGACGTACCTGCGGTGAGCTGTCCGTCATTCATGCGATAATTCTCGAAGCGGTTTGACAAAGACCAGTCCATTCCGTAGTACCCATTGCTGTGGAAAGGCAAGAAGCGCGTCAAGAGTGCCAAACTGCACAGAGGGAGGCAGGCAAATCTTCGATTTGACCTCCATCATATGTACCCATCAAACTCGTCAAGGGCTGCGCCATGGGGAACAATAAGAGTATTCGCGTGAAGCTCAGAACAGGGATCAAAACATCATGATAAAGATTTTGAAGTGAGAGGGATCAATTTGATTGGAGTTCAATAGTTACTGATGATACGACGGCAAGGTGATGTTGATGATGTTGATTGAAAGAGTAAGAACTTTTGCTCGGTCAAGAGCGAAGTACGCGAGAGGGTGTGGCATAGGGAGGTAGTCTTATCAAAAGCTCCACTTCTACGGCGCCGAAAACCGTTGGTCCCACTTCTACGGCGGCGGATGTTACGGCGCCCAAAAGGGATACCCGTTCTGCATCAATACGTCACGGTCATGGGCAAAATTGAATCATAACATCACGTGAGCAACGGCAAATGCGGTCGCTCAACACGCGTGCGACGTCACACACCCCGAATAATTCCAGTCTGTCTGCTCCCGTCTCAGGAACGACAACAGACGAGTGTCGCGGACTCGCTGCAATTCCCGGATCGATTCCCGACAACATCAATGCGCAGGTCAACGAATACAGAAAGAGGCAGCTATGTACCGGTAGTAACTTGTCCATGGTGGTGATGTGTTTGCTGCAACTCGCGAAGGAGTGCCAAGTTCCAAGTTCCAACACAAAATAAGCGGAGCACAGCATCAGTAACACCTTCTTTTCCCAAACGTACAAGTTACAACAATGGACATGGCTTCTTCGTTGCTCGTCGATTCTGACTGGGCCAGTCCTTTTGACTGTTATACCTTTTCTACATATACTCTCTGGCAAACCCTTGTGCCAGCGAAGCTCTCTTGATTGTGGCTATGTCACATACGTAGCCTTTGGCATGAGGCATAATCTCCAGACCAGCGACATCGGTCTGGGTTTCCCTGACTGGTGAAGTCAGAGACCAAGAGAGAGCCTCTGAAGAAGCCTGCTAATCATGCTTCCAAAGTCGAGACGGGCAGTCAATAAACGCAAGCTTTCTCAGTAAACGGCTCTACTGAGAGTAATCGGATCAAGCCCATCGAGAAAGCCGGGTACCTGAAGGCTGACAGCCTGACACGACTTCCCAATGGAAACAAGTGATCGTCTGACTCGTCTCTTCTTTTCTTTACCGCAAAACTAGCCAAAAAATAGTTTCAAGACCCACTGATCAGTGCTGATCAGTGCCGCACTGCCGATAAACAATAAGGTTCAATAAATCCCAAAAAAGCACCAGGCGAGATTCAAGGACTTCAGAGAAGGTTACATGCGCGATGTCGGATGTGAAGAAAAAGAAACATGCCCAAAAGCAAACCTTCCCCAGTGAGGGCGGGGAAGGCGGCCAATTAGGGCTGTTAGGTGTAATGGTACTTAACGAAGTTTGCAACCTTAGTTACGGACTGAATTACGTCTCTAACTGAGATTACATCGCCCATACGGCCCACTTTTTTCAATCTTTTGGGTCATGCGTCAATTGGGATGCCCATCGCCCGCACAAACACAAACTTACGCGTGGACAACGCGAGCCCTCGCGTCTTTGTAGCGAAGACGCCCATCATCTGGCATCATGTTGCATTCATGCATGGTGTTGTGAAGACTCCGAAGACTCGCGATGCTGTCCAGTATCGGCGGTCGCGCCGCCCAAGATGCGTTCCACCAATAGGAGACCAGTATCTGGTGCATAAGTGGATACCACGTGTATAAGTGGGTCTCGCTGGTTAATGACACTGTCATGATCAAGTCACAAACGTTTGGGGTGAATTACAGCATGTTGTACGTCCTTAACGTTCCATACCGTAAATCTAACAACCCTACGGCCAATCAGGGGCGTGTGCCTTGGAAGTTGGCCCTGCCCATCGACGACCCCACAATTTACGCGACACAAAGATCTGTCACTCGTCATTCTCTCTTGACATCATTGGTCCCTTCGTCTTTGCCCCGTCCTCGTTAATGAACTCCGTGAGTCCGTACGGTGTGCCTGATTCAGGTCCATCATCCATGACATTGACTGCCGCCAACCGACATGAACGGGACGGACGTTTGCCGGCCTTCTACGGAGGAACGGAGCACGGAGTATGTATACCTATGTACCAAGAAAAGCCGACCTCTCGAAAAAGGACCCTTCCGAGTCCCGAGTCCCGAGTCCTCCGGGCTCCCCCACTGGTTGTCGCCGCCTTCAGGCCCCCTGCCAAGACTCAAGAGTGGCAAGGGGCCGCAAGATGGAGAAGATGGAGACGTTTGCTCCCCGTTAATGGAGATGTCAAGGTAAGAAGCTGCGAATAGCGAGTGCGAGATCCGGTTTTGTGTCGTACGCTGCGTGGACTGTGGGCTGTGGCCTGTTTTCTGTGTCTGCCATTGTATTATATAAATATTCAAGTATAGTACAATATTCTTGGAGCGTTGCTACCAGGTGCATACCTACTTTATGTATCACGGACAGATCGGCGGCGGGGATCAGGTCCAAGCATTGGGCCTTGTTGGCAGGACGGACATCGGCGCGCCGGCAGCGGCAAGCGGCGGTGGCGTCGGGTAATAAGAGATGCCTAGATAACTAGAAAGTCGGGGGCTTTTTGTTGTCAGAACTTCTGCCGCCGAGACGAGGGGCTTTTCCGTCAAGAGGAAAGAAAAGTTTCCATATGCTCGACTGTGTGCTCGCAGCTCTACCCATGCTCTGGTCAAACAGCTGCCACAGTGTCCAGACTCCAGAGAAAGTGGGAATCTCGATGGTGTGGCAATGACGCATGTAGCATCCATTCACGAATTGAAAACATTGCTTGTTCATAGGCCTCCCGTTCGCGAGGACATTGTGCATAGTATCAATCAACATAGGGTGTGTCTATCCAGCAATCCCATCACCATAACGTCATGGCAAAACAGCAACTTCAACAGCGCGCCGAGATCAAAGACCTAAAAGGCACAACACGCTCACCGAGCACCAAGTCCTAGCATTTGCCCATTATTATGTACGATTTCCCCTCTTCATGTAGAAACTGCCAAAATCAAAGCAACCAGAAAACACCTCCCGACGGACCTCAAGGCACATAGATACAAATACAATACAGCCGAAGAAATTCCTAGCAGAACGTGGCCCCCATTCTTATGCCCCGAATCGCCTCAAGAAAACACCCACAAGCCACGTCGGGGGCATGAAATAAATCGACACCTACTCCTCCAGACCAAAAGCCCTAATCAAGTACACCCCAAAGACAGCCGTCGTACCCGTTGATAAGACGAGCCAGTCCGATCCTGGAACCACACGCCGCTGCTCCTTTTCCTTTCTTCCCCGTCCTTTCCTGCTAGACACTTTCCTTCGCCCGGAACGGCTGTGGCTAGCCTGTAACGCCTCATGTCCGTCGCTCGCACATCATCGTGCTCAATATCAGCAACTTCGGGCTTTGATAATGAGTAATCCCAAAAATCCGTTCTGCGAATCCCTCTCCCCTTGTCGCCTTCCTGTCCGACCATGTACATTGCAAAGTAGAAAGGTGACGCAGCGCTGTGGGCATTCACCCCCAGTCTTCGACCATCTACTCTCGTGTTTTCCAGCAAATCTTCTCGCAAGTCGCATGCGAAAACACCTCGACCGAATCTTGACGCCTCCATGTATCCAGAAGTGAAAAGTCCCTCCACTTTCATCGAAATCCCACCGCGAAACAAAAGCCCGTAAAAGAAAACCAAAGAAATGAGCAAAAGAAGCGCCAAAAAGCATCACAACCCGGTTGAAGTGATGATCTCTTATCGTCCACTTGAGAAAGAAAACGTCGACTTCATTCGTAAACCGAAAAATCAAAACCTAGGTATATAGCAAGCCCTTTTTGTGCCTCGTGTCGCCCCAGTAATGCCGTCAGCTATCTGTCCCGTGACAAATGCTAGAAAACGAAGCTCAAAGAATCAAGAAGATGGCCAGCCGAGCCAATAGAAAAGAAAGCCAAGCAAGCTCCAGAACTTCCTCATTTGCCACACTTATATCTGTATCAGAATTCAAGTCCCTGTCGCGAAATCGACAATATTCATTCCTAGCGCCTATGATCGATGCAATAAATCGAAGATGATGGAACTACCATCATCATTCATCCACAGTTTTTCCTCGTTTCACTGTCCGTTGGGCCATTCCGAAGCTGTGACGGAGAATAAAAGCCTTTCTGGACATTGTTAACCCCACACGCTTGCCTGGGCTCCGAGCCCAGACGGTTGTCCCCAGACGGCATTTCCACGGCTCCAGTTGCCGGAGCCAGCCAGTGGAGGAGTGGAACGCTTTCCAGAGGCGGTGGACGAGGGCGTGCCTGATGGACGAGTACCAATAGGGGCGACCGAGGCCCCTGCTGGACCACCTTTTGATCCTGGAGCAAAATCACGGGGTGAGGAGCCACCGCCAGTAGGGCTCGAATTGGTTGTGCGGCTATGAGGGCCAACAGCGTTATCGAAAGCCTTGTTGGGAGGACCCGAGCTCTGAGGGCTACTGGTGCTTTGAGCTCTAGGACTAGGTTGACCAGTCGCAACATTAGGGTCGCTGACAGAAGCAGATGTGGCAGCATCCGCTCCAGGGGGAGCGCGGCCAATACTTTCAAAGGCGAGAGGCGATGGGCCACGAATACTGGATGGCCCGCTTGGACAAGCACCGACAGTGCGAATTTTGCCAGTCTCGTCAACGTAGGTAGTCTTCTCAGCAAAGGGGCCCTCTCCATAGAGGGCGCTTCGTTGGCGCGCGATGAGCTCGCGCGTCTCCTCTTCCGACATATGCTTGTTGCTTTGTTGGGGCAGGTCGGTCAGGGCATCTACGTTGAAGGGAAAGCGTTAGCTCGTGCTCCGTATAGCCAATGTCAAGACTGCGAGTGACTTTCTATAGACCCTCGAATTTGGTGTTCTGGCAGCCCGAAACATGATCAGGATGATTGCGAGAACCGAATGGCACTTGTCCATTACTTTGGACGTTTGCTTTCTATCTGAGGGCCTTTTTTCTTGACAGGAAACGCTATGCTGTAGAGGGTAGCCTACTTCGCTGATACTGCTGCTCCGTGTGAAGGTTACGAAGCTCACGCTCCCGCTGAGCTGCCATCCTTCTCTTGGCCTGTATGACTTGCTCTGCCTCGTTAGAGCCTCGTGACGGTTGCTGGCGCTGTGAAGCATAGAAATTGTGGAGATTGTGACCGGGAGGGCCATCGAAATTATTGTGGTTACTAGGAGCCGTGTGATTGCCGCTGCCGCTGCCGCTGCTATTGCCGATGCTGTTATTGTGCAATGGATGAGCGCGAGGGCCATTGCCCTGAGGAGATCGTCCATCTGTAGGTGTGCCGGGGTCAGCCTGAGGGTCGGCGTGTTGTAATCTTGTCTGACAAACTCACCTGGGAACGCGGGAGCACTGTTGCGCACGGAAGACTTCGGAGTCGTCTTGCGTCGAGCGCTCATTGCATAACCTTTGCCAGATTTTTGGAGATTTTCGTAGGCTCGATCAACTTCTAATACAG
Organism: Claviceps purpurea; assembly: GCA_029405325.1. Lineage (NCBI taxonomy): Eukaryota > Fungi > Ascomycota > Sordariomycetes > Hypocreales > Clavicipitaceae > Claviceps > Claviceps purpurea. The sequence goes on along the minus strand of CM055782.1, from coordinate 1,794,732 downwards.
GGTCAGCATGAAGTTACAGGACACCGCATAATCCAGGTATATCAGTCAAGCATATAAGACGGATCTCGAGAAGTCAACATCCAACGTCTTTCAAGAACCCGTTCACATGTATCCTACTTGACCCGGCAAGCACTTCTTTTTGCATTCTTATAAGCCCAGAAAGGTAGGGTGTCCCGCAGATCACTTACCGTCAAACTGGTAAGAATAAGCATAATCGTCCTGAGATTGTGGTCCACTGGCACCTATACTGAATATTAGATATCCGATATCTTCATTATCGATTGAGCCAACATTCATGCCGTACCGGAGCGTGTAGGTGCAGGTGTGCCTTGATGCTCCCAGTTATTTTGGGTCGGGGCTGGCCACTGAGGGTTGTCGTAGTATGACATGATGCTTGACTTCCTTCGCAATAGTCGCTTGAAACTCGCAGTTTCTTTCGTCTTGGTGTCGGCGATATCTTGAGCCTGTGGAAAAGGGACACGTCAGTGCTTGTTTGCGCAAGACAAAGTTTGAAGTTGGGGTTGACGGAGTTGCTGAGCAATAGGGGTGATGTTCGCAGTGACTACTGGTTGCTGGAAATCTATCAAAGCCCGCTTCGGAATCTCGGTCCGGTAACGCAGACCCAACGGTCGCCAACGGGACGAAACGTCGCGGAGTCGTCGACCGTTTGCCGTAGCAAGATACATACGCCGTTTAAACGCCGATGCTGAATAGACGAGGGGCAATCTGGATGGTGTTCGTCGCAAGTCTAAACGTACCCCTATTTTTTATTGTAGAAGCGAGGCGCGATTGCCCGAGGCGGTCGAGAGCGAGAAAATGTTGTCTCGGAACTGGATACAGCACAATAACACAGGGTCCAGTAGACGGGAGAAGGAGACAAAGGTAACGCCACAGCAGGCAGAAAGATTCGAGAAGACACGGGGGTATCGAAAAGGGGGAAGGGGGGAGACAGCTCTAGCGAGACTATCTAGCCCAGATCATGAGAATGAGGGAGTCGAGTCTTGGTCAAAAACAGCTAGCGTCGACAGAGCGATGGAGAAGAGTTTGTGGAAGGCGAAGAGAAAAAGGAAGCCTTCAACGAAAGGAACGAAAGCGCTGGGCGGATGGAACAAGATCGTGGAGCGTGTGTGTGTGCGTCGGGGGGGAGAAATTTCGGCTTCGGAACCAAGAAAGGAGACAGCGCGTACGCAAGCCGAAAGAAAGTGAGTGAGTGGGCCAAACAGGTGCCCATCAGCTGGCAGTCAGCGGACATCAACCAGGCACAGATACATAAATGAACCAGACGGAGACCTGCTTAACTACCTGCCTCTAGCGGGCACAGCGACCACTCATCGACTGTACGAGTGTGTAGCGCGTGTGTAACCATTATGTACTCCGTACAGTGCGTGTGTTTAATCTCGGCCGACTCCACCGTTGACATCTTTTATCAAACAAACCATCGTCACCATATCACCGCCTAATGTGCAAAGCACTGGATGACGAATTTTGTTGAAGATCACGAGTTCAAAGTCTCTCCGCCTTTTCTCTCCAGCAGACTCCGGCGGCTGGGCTGTCTGTATCATGCGAAGCGCATTATGCGAAGGCGAACGGGGCAACCAGATCATCCTCCTGGAATGGCCTCGAATCTCCGGACCAGCTTCCAGCCGCCACGTCCTACATATGTATGTGTACATGATTCACACCAGCCCTCAATACTTCGTGCAAATCCAGCACGCACTGTGTGACTGTCAAGCTGAAGCAACTACATAGGTATGTATGTACAATGTACATACATACATAGGTACCTCTTGCCGCCAGAAGATTCTCTGGGGTCGGGGCCCGGGGGTAACCTCAGAACATGAACCCAGAGGGACGGCCCGCCGTCAGCCAGCCACCTTGCCCCCCATTGATGCGCGGTGCATCCGTAGATTCGTGTATAACGGCCGCTTAGACGCTTCCTGTACGTATGCACATAGGTAGCCTCTGCATCTTAGATCGACGCGTGCTCCGATGAAAGCCTAGGTACTTGCCACAACGTGCTGGGGTGCGATGTCTCAGCAGGGTCCAGATCCAGCGACTTGGTTGACACCATTGACGTCAAGAGTCGCCAGAGTCGAGTGGATCGAATCGTCTCCAAACCGACACAGCTCGTATATAGGAGATATTGATTCGTGCGTATGATTCAACACAATGATTCAGTTATCCCCGCCGGGCGAGCAGTACCTACCTAAGGTACCAAATGCAACGATGCATGATGCATCCATACATTGACACAATAAGGTGGTGTGCCGGTGCGAGTCCGACGCGATGGCCTCAGACCCACCAGACTCAATGAGGTAAGGTACAAGACTGCTACAGAGCTATGTCGGTACATATGTATATACCTACCCTAAGGTAAAGTTACCTAACCTCTGCGCGAAAAGTTCTGTCCAATGGACTGGACACGGTGAGATGTTACGCGCCTAGCACACCAGTAAATAAGTAGGAGGGCCGATAGATACATCTGCGCTCATCCCAAAAGCAGCTATTTTCCCTTCGAATTCAGGCCTCGTTCTCGCCCGCGGAAAGCATTACTGGAAAGCACACCGATTTCTTGGCTGCGTTCTTTGATGTCATGTGCCATCAGACGACAGCTGTACTGATCAATGATGAGGAACGGATGGCTGGCAATTTGCCACGGGTTGTGCCACAGTTATTATGTATGTCAGGCTTTGGTGTCACAATGGCAAAAGGAAGTCAGGACCATGTTCGTGTCGGTGGCCCAAGCCTGGCCTTGACCGGTTCGTTGGCACCGCAGTGTCAGGAATCTAGAATGCTCGGCTTTCCGTGGAAGTTGCTTCCCTTGTCGGTGTCGCGGAAAAGAGAGATCCGAGAAGCTGCAGATGACCCAAGTCATTGGGATCGCCTTGGCGATCCTGCCTCCTGGATTGTTTGTCCTTGCGGAGCCGCCAAGCTGCACTGCGACTTGCTCCTTCACTGTTTTCCCTCACTTGCTTTGCGAGAGGACGTCACGCTGTTTTAACTCTTCTCCTTCAGCCATGCATCTATCTTGCTTCCTGTACTTCCCGATTTGCCTACCAACTGTGGTTACCAGTACAGGAGGTAAGGAGACGTCCATTTTACGTGGGTACGAACCTTGCGACCGTCGCAAGACGCTTGTCGGCCTTTTCTGCACATGTAGCTCGGAGTTGGATTGCTGTTGTCCACAAGTATCTTCTTTGTTTGCATGTATAGATCTGAAGAATACTATGTACACCTTGAAGCATGCTGTATCAAGCACAGATCGTTCATGGAAGATCCAGGCCCGCAACGCGCTTCGTGGATGCCGCCTCTTTCATTGACTACAGAGACTTGTTAGTATTTCAGAATCATGACATCTGACACAGACCTAAACTCTCCATGGTCATGGCCAATCTTTCAAGCCCCTTTTGTATATATTCTTGTGCTGAGAAGCAGTATGGGTGTGGACCTCGGCCAGGACTCTGAACGCAGGGAGTAGTAGGGCCTGCTGTACAACTGAGTGACTACATAGCTAACTTGTAGACACAAGCTACTGTACGCACATTCCTTTGTGCAATGGGCAATCTATTTGCGATTTGCTTTCCCTTTTGCATGCCTGAAGAATCATGTTACAGAACAACGAGAACAAGATGAAGACGCAGACTCGGCCTATGAGAGAAGGTTGCATTTCTTGGCAGGACTCGGGAGTAAAGCAACCTGATTTCATGCCTGTCCAGTCTCTGGAAGTCAATCACATCCAGCCAGTTGGAACACTAGGAACACATAATACGGCTCCAGATGTCAATCGATTCGCGGTCCGATTCGCCCTACTCGTGTTCTACCGCATGTGGCGGAACCGGGCTTCGCTAATAGTGGAACACGAAACCGAACCAGCGAGAGGTAGTGAACAGTAAAAAGTTGTTCAATAGCAAAGTTCCATGTGTCAGCTAAGACAAAAGACATCATCTTTATTCTGCTTGGTTGCAGGGAATTCTGGCTTTGCCACAGCTGTTGAGACTACCTAGCATGGACTAGAATTTGCGGGTAGCCGCTTTATCACGTCCATGTTGACGCCCAGTGGCAAACTCGTCGCGGTTAGGCGCGTCCAGTGTGCACTGTGTAAGTTATTCAATGGAAAACGAACGAATTCGAAAAGTCTTGGCCCTGTTCTGCCAAGTGGTACCAGGCACAGGAAACCTTTAAGGCAATTTTCTCGAGATCCGCAATACATGCTCATCGAGGTGACTCAGAATGCCTCTCTCGCATCCGCAATCGCAGAATAACATGCTGTACCATTCGGGGCACCGGATCAGTCATCCGCCCCTCATAATGATCGTGTGAATCGCTTTCAAGTTTCGGAAAGTCTTCTCATCTACGGAGTACTGGCATTACATCAGCCGCTTCCTTGTCCTTTCTCAACCACTGCCATGTCGTTTGCTTTTAAGAGTGACATCTCAAAGTGACACACGTCTCTCGGCGACTTGAACCGAAATGTTCGTTCGTGTGTGTGTTTGTATTTCTCGCCCTGTACGTAATCGAAACAATCGACTAGGAAAACCCCTAAGGGGAAATCGGGCCAGCTGGCGCTATACCTAACTAAGTAGATATATGCAGCAACATTCGGCTCGCACCACATACATGCGAAATTATTATTCAGCCACCTCTTCTCCGTCAGCGGATATCAAAGGTTGCCCATCCTACAGAATGGGTATTTCTTCCATCAGTTCCTTTGACTTAGTCCGAGACTACAATCGAAGCACTGTTTACAATTGGCGAACTGACAATACCGACCAGTCCATACAGCAAGGCAAACAGAAAACAAAACAGAAAGCAAGAGCAAAGCTCAAAAAGTTGAATCCGTCGACAGAAGGGTCCGGGTAGCCTTCGTGCCCTGGTCTCGCAGAGTCCCGACCGCATAGGAGCTAAAAATAGCCCGTCTGCCCTCTGCGAAAACCCGGCTACGAAAGCACCTCCAATAGTCCACACGGGCTTTACAGTCCGCATAGAATACCAGGTAGACCCCAAAGCCTGGGGAAATCAGTGCGCGTTAGAGCTAGAGGGTAACCCACCGTACCTTGAGCAGATAGTCTCGAAGAAGGACGTCTGCTCGACTAGTTTGATAAATTTCTTGTAGCCCCGGGGTCCTATTGCTTTGGCGATCGCGGCCCCCGCATCCGGTCCGAGATGGAGCCGTAGCGTGGGCGGGATATTGCGGCAGTAGAATATATGAAGTTGTGCTTCCGCCGTCCGCAGGTGCAGAGGAGGAAAGCATCGTCGTGGTCTAGTCGCTCGTGGTAGAGAGCGAAGTCGCCGTGCCCGGTCCTCGCCGCGATGAGGTGACGTAGAGATGGTCTTGGTACGCTGAGCTCTGACGGAGCCCCCAAGGTCACCTCCAGTCCGGACATCTGGTAGAGGGATGGGAGATTGTCGACGGCCCATTGGTCATACACCCCCGCTGTGATCTCCCTTGCGCGTCTCTTGACCCAGGCCAAAATGGGAGGGTTAGTCGACACCTCGGTGCGGGCCGCACCACGCTTCGCCATCTCATCTGCCTCCTCGTTTCCTTGAACACCAGTGTGGCCGGGTACCCACCGGACTCGGACGTTATTCCCTTTGGCCAGCTGCTGGAAAGTCAAAAAGACCTTCTGGGAGCTGTCCGCCGGGCGCCCAAGCAAGCAATTCACTACCGACTGGTTGTCTAGGAACACGCGAATGCAATGTGTTGGCTCAGCTCTGCGCGCCAGACAAATCTGGAGCCCATATAGTGCGCCGTATGCCTCAGCATCGAACACCTCCACCCGGTCCAGCCGTCCGCAAACGCGCAGCTTCGGGAAGATACGGAGAGGGTGTCTAATAGAAAGGCTTCAACCGGCGACACCATTGTCAAGCAATGAGCCGTCGGTGTAGGAAAGAAAGCCAGTAGGGGGGAGAGTGAGAAGATACGCCTCGAAGGCTTTGGCTTCTACCTTCTTCGTCCCGGTTTCGGGCGGTTCCCACGGTGGTTCGCCCTTGGTTCGCAGCAGTGGCCTCTCGGCGGTCGGGAGGAGAGTCCATGCTCGTTGTAGTCGTGTAGGTCTTCGGACCCTTGCGTTGTCGTAGTTGCGTAGCGTGGGTAGTTAGAGTCGGGACACGAGCAGGTGATCCACGCCCAGGCCCAGTAGCCGCGTGGCAGCAGACCGCTTTCGCGGTGCAGAATGGGTATCGTGGTGGTCTTCCAGACCGGCAGGATGGCGCGAGCCGCGGTCCTAACGGCCTTTTCCATCTTTTCCACCATCCCCGTGATGCCTGTGCGCGGAGTGTCCTGTGGGCACCAGTCTGGATGGGTTTGAACAGCCGGGAACATAGTCCCCGGATACCAAACCTCCACTCCTTGATACAGCACAGGCTCGACGCAGGCCTTGACCGCCTTCCTTGTTAGCCAGGGAGGCGGGCCGTGGTGGGTGTTGGCGATGGACCGTAGGTCACAGGTGGCCAGCAAGCCTATTGGCTCTGCCCACCCAATGGTCGATGTGCCCTTTGAATGTAAGTTTCCGATCTGTAAGTTTCCGATCGAAAAATACACCCAGCCAGCGCATGGTGAGCTTCGGGATGATCTCCGGATCCCCGTGTCGAACAGGGGCATCGGGAGCATGGTCCCGTCGTGCCTTGCGTCTAGAAAAATGGATGACCTCCATTTTATCGGGGTCAAACGTGATGGCATTGTCGCGTCCCCATGCCAACAGCTCTTCCACGCCTCGAGACGCACGGCTAATGGTGAATTCCAACGAGGAGCCCATCACAAGTTGAGCCGTGTCATCAGCATAGCCGTAGCGCTCGCCTTGTGAGAGAAGCTGGTAGATGGGTTGGATATATAGGGCAAAGAGGATGGGGGATTCGGGCGCCCCTTGCGGCGGGAGACCACATTCCAGGCCATGGAAATCCCCCACATACTCATCGAGTCGTACTCGGCAACGACAATAAGTCATGAAGCAAGCAGCCATGCTCGCGAAGTCGGGAGACTAGCCTGTTGACTAGTACACAATCGAAGGCACCTTCGACGTCCATGGTGACCATGGTGGCAACCTTGCAATCTTCGAGTGCCGTCTCAACGTCGTGAGTGAGTGCGGCGGCAATATCGGTGGCAGAGCGCTTGGGGAGTAGCACCCCTTCGCGAATGGAGATATGAGAGAGCCTCCACGCCCAAATTCTGCCCAGTGCTTTTCCGAGGCACGAGGTGAGCGATATGGGACGGTAGAATTTGGGAAGAAGAGGTCAGCCTTGCCTGGCTTAATCAGCATCACCACCTCGGCGTCTCGAAAGGCGCGGGGATAGTGGCCGAGTTCCAAGGACTTGGATAGGAGGGTGTGGACGTGCTCTCCGATTATCGGCCAGGCGAGTCGGAGAAGACGAACGTTAACCTCATCTGTACCAGGCGATGTGTTCCCTGTTACAAACTTACAGCGGCGTTGGTGAGCAGGCAGCTCGCCATGCCTCGCGGAGGGTCACATCGCACGGAAAGGAAATTCTTCGCCGAGGGACGGTAGGGATTCCCCCCAATGGGTGGTCGTCCCCAGCGCCAACTCGCTTGAGTTTAACCCGGCGCAACTCCTCCGCCTTGTCCCCAGCTGTGACATGATACCTGTCGTTGCTGAGGAGTGGGGGAGGCGAGTGCTTGCGGTGGTGCGTTTCGCCCACGCCGAAATGGCGTAGACAGCTTTCTCCGTGTCGGCAGAATTGATCTTTTATTAGCGCCAAAATTCTCTCTTGGCCCGTCGAACGGTGTTGCGGAAATCGCGCACGAATGACTTCGTGTCGACCTCCTCCTCGTCCCAAGCCGCACGACGCCGGGCAGCGAGAAGAACCTTGTGCGCTATGCCGCAGTCTTGATTCCACCAGACGGCCCAATTACCTTTCGGATTAAGCCCGGCGGAATGCAGACTGCCTTGGAGTGCATCCGAGAGACTGCGGGCTAGGTTGTCTAAGCCGTCAGAGTCTTGGATATGGGTGTCGATTTGAGGAACGGTATTACTCCGTATTGACCGCAGTCTTGAACGCCTGTTCCTCTGCAGCTGTGGGACCGAGGATGTGCTTGCGAGTAAGGCACGTCCTGATCATTCCCAGAGGGATGGTGCACATGTCGAGGGTCCTATGATCGGACCCCGTTTCGCGGAGGTCATTGACGTCGCTTTCGGCATAAGCAACGTTACTGAAGGCAAGGCCAAGAACGCCTCCTTGGTGGTGGGTAGGTACATCGGGGGTATTGAGTAGCTGGAGGGCATGATCACACGCCCATTCCGCAATTTCGTTCCCTAAAGCCCGTTGTCTACCAGATTGCCAGGTTACGTGACTCGCATTGAAGTCGCCAGTCACCACAGTGGGCCCAGATGGACTCCATCGTAGCAGGGCCTCAAGCGTCTCACTTTGTCGCGGGCTGCGATACATATTGACAAAGGTAACGCCCTGAATAACCACCCAGACGGCGTACCTTGTATGTGCAATCGGCAGCTGGTATGTGCGAAGCCCCTTACGAACATATGTGATCGCGCGGGGTGTATCATGCTGGGAGGTCCAAGGGACAGGAGGCGCGAAAGTCTTGAATCCAGGATGGGTTTTGAGCATTTGCCTACCTCCCAACCACGCCGCATACGGCTCTTGGACCTGGATGACATCGTACTCGTGCTGGTGTCCCAGCGCGAGCGCGGTGTCGTTGCTAGTACCTGAATTCTGGACGTTGACGCTCAGGGCTTTGAGCGGCAAGCGTGCCCTCTTGTGTTGGTTGGTCGGCTGAGCGGCAGTATGACGACCAGCCGCTGAAACTGAGGCTGTAACAGCCACCGCAGGGGCGGATGTCTGGAAGGGGACGCGTCCGCTCTGCCTGATGGGTGAGGCGAGTTGGGGCAAGTCGGAGTTGGGGGTTACGCTGTAGCCCCTCTCCAAAAGTTGACTCATCCGGGCCACGGTGTCGCGCATGAACCCGGAGATAATGGTTTTTGCGTCGCCCTCGGGGAGTGCCTCTGTGAAAGCCTCCATCGCAGTGGCGACTTTGCGCAGGGCGCTGCCCAAGAGGGCGGAATCGAGTTGAACTCGTCGTTCCGTCGAGCGGAGATTGTCGGCAGCAGGAAACAACACAGTACCTCGGCCGGTCCCTTGGCATGGCGAACTCGTCTCTTGCGTGTGGTCGTAGTGCGGGGAAGGATGGTAGGGTCGGGATCTGGATGAGGAACTGGTATTTTCTGGCGATTTGGTAGGGGCGCGTTGGCAGCCCGCGGGGCCGGAGTGGCCTCGGTAGTTGAAAGTCTCTCTCGAGGCCGTTTGGTCGGGGTCTTCATGAGTGAAGCATCGACAGAGCCGTCCATCTCGACGTCGCTGTCATATTGTTCGGGCTCGTGGGCAGCAGCACCGTCGCCAGTTTCCTGGTGGCTATCTGAGTCCATCGTGAGAGTGCTGTGTCGTGATTGGCTCATCTGAAAAAGGTGGGTCCAAATAATATATTGAGGAGAGAGTTGGAAATGTTCGTTCGTACCTGTCTTCACTCAGAAACATTGCGCAGCTGGATCACAATTCTCCATTCTGTGTCACTCCACTGCTTCGGGACGTCATCTCCTGGTTTCGTCTAGTCCGGCTCTTCCATTCAACGCTTACTCTCCCATCAGAGATATGATATTTCTTAGCGGGTTTCCACCAACGTTTCTGCCCCTTGTGTCACGCAAAGTTACTCCTTAGGTACCTAGGTTACTGCGAAACCGCAAGAGGCACGTTGATCGGATCTAAGTTTGTTTGCGTTGCACCGTTCATGAAACCGGCTTCTGGCAAAGTAGATGTAGCAAAAGCGTACATCACATCGAGTCGAGCAATTTAATATAGGCAACAAACAGGCAGACAAATCTGAATTCATGATTTCCAAACAACCTTTTCCGTCTCGTCTGAGGTCGTCTCCCATCATCCATGAACCCACGCAGTGCCCCACTAAACGTCACTAACTCACCGTCCGGCGTCATCACGCGAACCCAATGCCGACCTCATCTTGTCTGGCGCCCGGCCATCAAACAATTCCGGCTACATCCAGTGATCGAACAAGAAAAAGAAAGAGTCGGGAAAAGAACTAGCAAACCGGCACTGATTCCACATGAAAGGGGTGGGAAAAGAAACACGACAAATAGAGAACGCCATCATCTCTCGTTGCTTATTCTCCTTCACACACGCAAAACAAGCATGCCCGCGCCAGACCACCCCCCATCCCCAAACTTCGAACTCGACTCCATCTCCGACCAGTCCGACCTCTCCGATCCAGACGCACCGCTCCTAGGTGCTACATCCCAAGACCATGGACCTAGTACTCCTCAAAAACGCCTTCCCAGATGGCTCTTGCCACCACCACAATCGCGACTCCAAAGCGTGCTCCTGGCCGGCTGGGCCGTCGTCCGAGCCATACCCTCCCGACTGGTTGCCTTGCTGAGACGACCTCTGTGGTGGCGGCGGCGATATATTATCCTCCTCGTCGCGCTACCGACTCTCTATATCCTCATATGTGTCTTTCTCGTGCAAACGCCACCCTTTGCTTCTCCGCTCCCGGCGTATTCAGGGCCTCATGCCGTGGGCACGATGGATCTCGAAGTGGCCGTGCCGGAGCCACGGCTCGTATCGGATTCAATCTTCAAGGAGGACGGATCCCCGGCGTTTGAGCTACAGACCGTACTCTTTACGCTATATTATCCTACGGAACGGGACTATCAATCGCCCCATCGTCGGCACTATTGGATTCCGAAGCCTATCAGTCTGAAAGCAAGAGGATACGCCAAGTTTGCGCACATCGACAACGTGTTGGTCAGGCCAATCTTTACCTTCTTTCTTTGGGCCATAGCAGGCAGCATCACTATCCCCGCCGAGGTAGACGCGCCGCTTCTGTCGGCGCGTTCTCCTTCTCCCCCCGATACCCACAACCACCAATTCCCACTCCTCGTCTTCTCCCACGGCATGGCGAGCTCCAGAACCGACTACACACATTACCTCGGCGAGCTCGCAAGCCGGGGCATCATCGTCGCCGCTATAGAGCACCGTGACGGAAGTTGCCCAGGCTCTCTAATCATGAAACCTGCCACCCCGTTCTCGTCTGGCACTACATCCTCATCCGCCACTACCCACCAACGTCTTCACTTCCAAGAATCAGACCTCCTCCTGGCCAACAAATCCGCCATGACGACCCCACGACTCAAAATCGAGCAACTCGCCTTCCGAGACGCCGAAATCGCAGCCACCATCTCCACGATGCAGGCCATCTACGCCAACCAATCCCTCATCTCCTCCCGCGGCGAGGGCCAACATCTCCACACGTTTGCGCAGCGCATCGACATGACCAAGCTCATTGTAGCGGGACACTCCTACGGCGCCACTGGTGCGCTACAGTTCCTCAAACAATCTTATGTCTCCTCCTCCTCCTCCTCCTCCTCCTCCTCTTCTTCTTCTTCTTCTTCTTTTTCCTCTCCCACTTCTTCCCCCGCCAAGCTTCCACCCCCCTCCGCAGCCATAATCCTCGACCCAGGCAAAGAATCCGGCCCTCTGAACACCAAAATCACTACCCCTCTCCTCATCGTCCACTCCAACTCCTGGTCCCGCACCCACTCCGTCTTCTTTGGCCGCCCTCATTTCGATACCGTCCGCGATCTTGCCCGGCAGGTTCTCCGTGCCACTGGCGCGGCTTGGTTCCTTACCAGCCTGGGTACAAGCCATCCCAGTGTGACGGACGCGCCTCTCCTGGAACCACTCCTGTTGAGTTGGACTACGGGAGCTAACCTGGATACCAAGGCTGCGCTGCGGGAATACGTGTGCGTGTCGCATGATTTCATCGAGTTAGTCTTGCAGCATGGTGAGCCGAGGGGGGTGCTGGGCCAGGAGGTGACGCATGTTGAGTATGGGAAGTGGGTGGATGAGAAGAGGAAGAAGTCGTTTTCTGAGGATTTGGCTAAGCTGTGGGAAGTGCATGTTAGTCCTGCGTCTTTGGATAAATCCTCCGACTTGGACTGAAGCTTCAATTCTTGAACCAAAAGAAAGAGATAAGAAGAATGTTACATACTACAGCCCATATTCACGATGTTACGCTCATGATTGAAGGGAATTGCGCCAAGGGAATCCAAGGTACAAGGCTCAATTTGAATCTGCACTTGTTTAACACTACGCGCATCAATTCTACGTCTACTATGGGTCTATCTCGAATTACAGCACCAATAATACATATACAAAATTTTGTGGACGTGGACGTCATCACAAAAATGCTCCGGAAAAGTTGTCGCTTCCGTTGCGCGACATCGGACCTTCAATAGCCTTTCGCCGGCTGCTCAGAAAAAGATCTACCATGCGCCTGCTTCCCCTCACTTGCGCATCCCATTCCGATTTGGAAGTGTCCGGCACATTGCCTGGGCCTTGACCAATGAAGTGCCCGACAGGAGTTTGTGGAACAGTAACAGTTTTCGTCTTGGACTTATATGGAGAGCCAGTCTTTGCTATCAGACAGTCTTCCCGTGTGACGGCTGCACGACCTCCAGGCGTCGAGCTCTTCGAAGATGAAGCATCTCGTCGTTCATTTTCCTGATAACGGCGCTTCTCGTCTGCGCCGTCTTGTATCAGTGGGACCCACGTAGGTATGTTGTTCATCGATCGCCTGTGAGCGATATTTTTTCTGCGTTTCAAAGAGCTCGAGATTGCCGCTTCGTTGTCGACATTCGGCAAAGATGTGACAGTGCGAAGGACGTTGCGGTTTGGTATAGGCGGCGGTGCAAGTGGGGGGCCATCTTCTACGTCGTCCTTGTCCAAGTCCTTGCTTGCGCTCTCCGGGTCTTCAAAAATCACGGGCGGTGCCTCATCAGTGACTCCAAGGCGAGTAGGGATTTTTATGGATGGAGTGTTTGAGCTATTCGCGTGTTCTTCCCGTGGCGAGACACCTTGTGTTGTGTAATTGCCATTGGTCTTGGAGACGTCAGCGGGCGATTCGATTTCTGCACTTTCTCGGACATGCCCAGCAGAGGTACCAAAATCTATAGCTGCTTCAAGGCCTGGAGAAGCTGTCGTGATGTGCGAATCCTCTAGATGAGATACATGAGCGCTCAGCCATGTTTTCCACTCCACTGAACTTGCTGACGAGATGTCACGATCTTGCAAGGGCGTGTCTGGACTATGCACCGTGCTTGGTTTCTGTGCATTTTCGACGCCCTCTTCCGCGTTCTCTTCCATAATGGGGTCCGCAGCGACGTCGGGCGCGTGGCAGATGGTAAGATCCTCGGAAGCGAAGGAATAGAAGCTCTCGGCGTACGTGAGACGTACGTCTCGCTCTGAACCCAGCGTGCTCGGACAGCGAGTCGGCAGGGTCAGCGCGGACAGCGTGCTCAAATATCTCGTATCCAGAGCATGCGTATGTCCAGTGTCTTGGTGCTCTTGAATGCTGCGTTGAAGTGCTCGACGGTATGGGCTTCTGGTCCGAAAAAGAAAGCTGCTGGAGCTTGGCGAGAACGTCGAGCTGCGCCCAGCCTGGACGCGTGACTTCTTCGAAGCTGATTCGGGGACGGAGGCTGGGCAATATGGTGACATTCCTTTTCCGTCACCAGCAATAGGATGTGGGTAGGCTTTATACGAAGCACTTCTGCTCATTTCGTCGCCACAGAGTGCTTCAGGCCTGTTGCCCAGAGAGGAACTTGGAACCCTTGGCGACGCACACTCTCTTGAATCTTCAAACACATCGTCTTCGTCGGTCCCAATGTCCCGGACCATACGTGGCGACCAAGCTTCTGCTCTGTCAAGAGAGCTCTGTCTCGGTGGTACAGTCTTGAGAGAAACTAGCTTGGAACGATGGGAAGGTTTTGGGCTACCGTCGCCATACGCGCTCGCCTCACTTCTCAACTTCTTCATCAAAGCCGAGTATACTCTCTGGCTATCAATCACCATATTCGGACCCCTCGCACTGTGGACCGCACCGTGTGCTGACTCCTCGCGCGGCCCGGTTCGAGAACTCGACGGAACGTGCATGCCATTTTCCTTGATGACTGACAGTCGCTGAAAATCCCGTTCATCATCTTCCTCGTAGCTCGTAACCGTATTGACCGTTGAATTCGTCCAGCTAGTAATGCGGGACTTTTGATCTAGGTCTGTGTGCTCCTCGTACTGTACGCTTTCTAGACTCCCCTGTCGTGACCGCATCTGTTGATACGACGGAACTGCGTGCAGAGATGGAACATGCGATGTGACTCTCGAAATCGACGCTTCTTCGACCGACGCGCTATCATTTGCAGGGTGGACGCAATAACTTTCGCTGTCTGTGTCGTGCAGCGCGTTGGCGACCCCCGTCTCATTCACACTTGCATTCGGGCTCTTGGACCGCCTAAACAATTTGCTTAATTTGTGCCTGACACTTTTCGACACTCGTCTTGCCGTAAACCGGATGCCAGAAGACTTATCCGAAATCGTCATATTGTTGCCACCGGAGAACACAGAGGAAAGTGCGGCGCTGTGGTCGCTGCTGTTGCGACATGACCGAGACGTCTCCATCGAGCTCTCCAGCCGCCGATGTTTGCCACGAAAAAACATGGATGAGTGAGACTTAAGGCGATGAAAAGAACTACTGCCGCCCTTGGACGAAGAAGCTTTTTTCACAGGGCCGAGCAGTCCATCTGGCTTGATGTCAGTGTTTTCATCGACTGCCTGGCCCATCCGGTAGTCAAGATAGCTCATGGACTTGGGAGCGCGCAGACTTCTTCTGATGGAAAACTGCAGCTGCTCGTCCTCCCGTGGTTGTACAGGAAGAACTAAAGATACCTCTGGGGCATGCTGTATAGATACTGGCTCCGTGTAGCTACCATCGTAAGTTGGCCTCGTTAGGGTCGACTGACTATACATTGATTTGGATTTCCGCAAAGTATTTGGAAATTTTGTTTCAGAACAGGAAGTGATGTTAGAAGCGGCAGTGTGAGCGTGAGCATCATTGGACTTCGCAAGCACCCCTACACCACCTGATAGTTGCCGACTTCTTTTTTGATCAATCAACGTGGATGGGTCGCGAATCACTGGTATTGCTCGGCTAGCAAGCTGCCTTCGAGGTTTGGCCGTCGGGCCCGTGAACCTTACACTCTGCTTCTTCCTGGTGCCGTCACCGGCTTTCCTCTCGAGCCTGCCGTCAACGCTTGCACTTCGCCGGAGCATGATTATTGGTCCAGAGTCTTGTCTGCACGAACAAATTTGCTGTACAACGTGTTTATGGAAGCAATGGGCTCGATGATAAGAGAGGTTCGCAGCGATATGAGCGTCTCTCTCAGCAAGTGCTGAATCAATGGAAACGTGACTAATGACAGATCTCTGCACGATAGAACTGGAAGACTTGCTGCGTCTGAGTGGTCGTTTATGAACGCTGCGAGAGCTGTTGCGTCGCAACATCGTCCGGTATAAGCCAAATAATGGGATTGCGCTTATGTATTTGGCCTAGCGACGTGAGTAACGGCTCGCTGCATGCAATATTGATTCGGGAGATGGTAAATGGAAATTAAACGTATTTGGGATGATTAGAGTGTGTAAATAAGGTGGGCGCGTGTTTGGGAACGATAAGTCGTCTGTTAGCTAGTGGCAAGTCTGTCATGACCTCGCTCAACTGGAAAGGGGGAACTTGTTGCCAAGGTGCTTGCTTCACAGCACATCCTCATAGTTTACTGCGTCGGTTGTAATTACCAGAGGAAAGATAGGCGGAGTCGAGTACCTAGATGCAAAAGCCGCAGCAAGTCCATTCGTCTAAGCACAAGGAGCTCTGCTCACTTTCGAACGCGCTGTGACTGATTAGGCAGGCACGCACAAGAAGCATGAATGAAATGCACATTTCAGCCATCCAGCTTGCGAAAATGGAACTAGCAAAGGCGAACAGAGAATGACGATTACAACAAAGAAGAAATATATTGATGCCACTATAAGCAAGACAGTCCATGCAAATTTCGTCTTGGACCAAAGACGAAGCCAACCAACCATACTAAACAAAAAAGAGATAAATGAATCAGTGAATACGTCTCAATGCGCGGCTCGGTATTGCCGACCAGAAATCACGCATAATATCAAAAGCTCATGGTTCTCCAAGCTCTTCTTATATACTAATCTCGGAGATGAGGTGCTCGATTTCCTTGTCAATGACGCTGTGGACCTTCTCGACGAGCTTTTCAGTCTCCGCACTAAGGTGCTTGATGCCCTTAATGACTTTGAGAGATACATCCTGCGCCTCATCCTTGACAACCTTCTCGACCTTCTTCATCTCAGAGGCCTGGGAAGTTTGCTTGTAGCCGCCAGCGGCAACAATCTTGGAGTAGTTGTTGCAACCGCCTCCGTTCCAAGCAATCTTGTTGGGTGTGTTGGAGGGAATATCGGAAAGAATGCCTTCGGTAGAGATCTTGATAAGCGTATCTTTGAGCTGCTTGGGAGTGATGGAAGCAACAGAGTACTCGGAGTCACTGGCGGGATGGAGGGAGAGATAGTATGCTAGCAGACCGCAAATATGAGGGGAGGCCATAGAAGTCCCGGAAATGGTGTTGACAGCGTACTTGGAGCCGATCCAGGTGGAAAGGATGTTCAAGCCGGGAGCAAAGATGTCGGTGCACTTGCCGTAGTTGGAGAAGTAAGCACGGCTATCGTCCAGAGAGGAGGCACCAACTGTGATGGGAAGCTCGGCGGCAGAAGGAGAGTAGTTGCATGCATCAGCGTTGTCGTTTCCAGCAGCAACAGCGAAATGAACTCCAGCTTCGACCGCAGCATTAACCGCGGCATCAAGAGCCGACGTTTTGCCTCCGCCGAGAGACATGTTGGCGACAGAGCCCTTGAAACCCTTGCGCTTCCCGTCCTTGGCAGCCTTGACCTGCTCATTGTGGCGATTGGCGGCAAATTCAACACCCTTGACAACATCGGACATGCTGCCGGAGCCATTGGAGCGAAGGACCTTGACAGCGTAGACGTGAGCTTTCTTGGCCACACCGTACTTCTTGCCAGCAATAGTACCAGAGCAATGTGTTCCGTGACCGTTGCCATCCTCGTCTGCATCACCAGAGGGGATTGTCTTGCCCCATTTGGCACGACCTTCGAAATCGACGTGGTCAACGTTGGTACCGGTGTCAATGACGTAGGCATCGACGCCCTCGCCACCTTCAGTGGCATACAAGTACTTGTTATAAGTGCTAAATTTCAGAGCGTCGCGGTGTGAGATGCGAGCTAGACCCCAAGGAGCTTGCTTCTCCGTGTCCCCAGGCTCACACTTGTCTTCTTGGACTGAGTGCTCAGAAGTGAGGGGAAGCATAGTGCGGACAATGCTGTCCTTCTCGATAAATTCAACCTATTATGGGGTCAGTCATGTGCACATCAAGGCATTCGGATGGAAATCGAAGGCTTACATCAGGATGGTTGCGGACTTTCTCGATGACAGACTCGTGAAAGTGACCGGAATAACCCTTGAAACCACCAAAGTTATATGTGTGCTTGGTGCCAGAGAAAGCATCAACAGGTGAGCCTAAATTTCGCTTTCGAAGCTCAAATCGCTCCTCCTCATCACCTTGATGGATGTCCTTGACCCAGGCATGATGCTGGTCGGCCTTGGCCTCATCGACGCCATCCTTGAACTTGATTATATAGGAGTCGGGAACGACGTCTGCGTGCACAGAGCTGAGCACGGGGGCTGAGCCCTGATGGATGGTTTCGATGTTGAATGCTGCCTGAGCAACAGCCACGACAGAGAGAGCGAGAACGGTCCTCATCTTGATGGGATTCGAGTGCTAACGAGACGTTGACGACGTGTGGTGGGGAGACGCTACCCAAAAGCCGAATGTTGGGCAGAGGAGGCGACTGCAGATGAGCTTCGAAGACGCTCAAAGAAAAAATGCGATATGGTCTCCAACCGAATGAAGCGTGCAGTTGGAGAGCGTTGGGTGGTTCGGATGGCTGAGGGAAGAGGAGAAGGGAGAGACGATTGTCGAGGCACGGCTGACGAGTAGATAAGGGCAGGCCGAAGGGGCCAGTGACAAGCGCACAAGCAAGTGACGCATCCATCATGATCAATGACTGGCCGCCTTTGCGGCAGCGGACAGCGGACAGCGGGGGCTGAAGTGTTCCTTTGGGCTTAGCGTCATCCCCCATCTTGATCGCCGCGGCCACGCGCCCAGTGCGGTGGAGCTGGGGCTGCATCTACAGCCAATCCGACCAGGTATAGAAAAGTGGAGATAACGCGGAGAAGGCGCATTGTCGCAGGTGCACTCGCCTCCCCCGCGGCAGTGCGACTCAACGATGCATCAACCGGCACGCAACAGATGGCGAGAACACGCGATGCCAAGGTGTAATTGGGGCCATGAAAGCATGAGTATATGAAATCATGGGAACACCACGAATTCAGACAAAGATTCAACGTAATTCCTAGGCAGTATCAAGAGCCTCGTTGGCATCCAGATTCCAATGATCGGGATCCGCATGTGTTCGTACTGTAGCCTACCAGTCGGATAGAGCCCAGCTGACATGAAAGTTGAAACATAAATTACGGAGTATATACATAGAAACCGACGATGAAGCTGGAGCCAACAATGGCAGAGGGGGATGTACATACATATGCAGCATGGTCTGGCAGGCTATTGCCGCACTGCGTGCTCTATCATCGCAAATGAAGGATGATTCAAAACGAATGGCGCGAGACAAACGACAAAGTGCCCGACTCCATCATGTACAGTCAGCCGCAGCTCTTCTGAGCAGCCCCTCTCTGGAAAACTGGTAGGCCTAGCAAATCCGCATATTGAGCGAAGAGATGCGTGAGCACTGACTCACTGAGACCTTGCTGAGTATGACCTGATGTATCTACGATAGCTTTCCCGAATTGTGCCATGCGCCTCGATTTTTTTGATAAGGAAGCTCCGAACCATATGTACTACGATTCCTTCGAGCCGAAACAAGTTCCATCCTCGGAGCCTGCTTGTGGTGGACGCAGGGGGTACGAGCCTCCTGTCTCGGAAACACCTTGGACTTGGAGCGTTCAATGCTCATTGCTGTGTAGGTAGGTAGGTACCTTTGCCACAATCGACATTTCATGCAATGATCGTGGTGACTCGTGAGGGGAACCTACATACCAGCGCTGCGCCCCCTCGCGGTCGGTCGAATTTCAATAGTTCAAGTAATAAGGGAGAAGTCACCACCGGGCCCATCGCTGGGGACTTTTATAAGTATTACACTTGTGAATGACCGGCCATCGGTCACTAGAAGTTCACATCGCGTCATCCGCCTGATATCTTGGCTGATTGTACATTACCTAGGTACCTAATGTATTAACTTGCACGTGCCATGGAGGAACCCACCAGCGCTAACGGCCTGATGCCAGGTACCAGGTACTTATCCGACCTTTGAAGCAGAGAATGATCTAGGTCTTCAGTGTTCTCGCTTGACGTGACTCGAAATGAGTCAAGCTTTTTTTCTACTGAAATATGAAATATTAATGAGGTCTGAAACTGCCGGCTTACCACCATCAAGAAGGGAAATCATCTGACAGACTGAACCCGGGCCTTTCCGCCACACTGTACCGCGTTGGGCCAATGACAATGCCAGGTGCACCCGTAGGTTGTACTCTGTAGCTGTTAGGTACACCGTACCTACGTACAAGGTACTCGAGCGTACTCTGTAGTGTCCGTTAATTATGAGTCGCTTCAGTTGAAACAACTTTGAACTGAGCGTCGCAGTGCTCATCAGCGAATTTGCCGTATTTTCCTTTCTCCAGGACAAAAGTCCGTCCATGCTGCTATTTAGACATCGAAATGTCTGCAATTTGTGTATGCGTTGCTCAGCCACAAGCTGTGAACGGGAGACCACTTCTCGCTGGCAAGGCCATGAGGCATGAGTTGACGTCGGTTGCAAAATCCATCTTAACAGAGCAAGCTTTCATCAGGACTATTGCTTGCTGCAAGGACACCAATTGCTAAAGCATCCTAGGCTTCTCGCGACTCTCACGTTGCTGCTTTGCAGCCTTTCCGGCGCGGTACATGCATCAATATGCGTCCAAGCTTTTAGCTCTTTCTCCCTGAACAAAGAGGGAAAGCCCCACGTCTTAGCACCGTCAGCCTCCCATCATCCGCTTCACCAACCAAGAAGATATCAATTGCTCTTGCACGTCTGGCTCTTCCATGCTGCTACTGGTCTGTCCCAGCCTGGTGCCTTGAGAAAGGCTCAGGGAAGAGATTACTGGAATGCCATAGGCTTTTCTTGGCAGCCTTGACAATGTCGTCCACTCCTCGACGCTACCGGTCCTCGACTTCAGCATCGATCCCAGCAACCTCCAAGTCGTTCGACATCCTGCGCACACTCCTCGACCGATTTTCGACCGTCGCGTCATCTTCTGGCGGTGACATATATCCAGACATAGCCGGTCTTGTCAAACTATTGAAAGAAGTCGGCCAACATGTGTCCGCGTCCAAGAGCTCTGTGCTCCAGGACGACTTTCGTCATGCCCGTGGCTTCGACATCGTTCTCGACGCCCTCCGCTGTTACGCTGGGTTTTACGATCCCTATAAAAGAGGCGAGTCGGATATGATGTCGTTGTTTGAGCTCCTGGGGGCTAGCTTGAACGTCTTGTCGGCCGCAATGCGCAATCATCCCGGCAACAAACGGTTCTTCCGCTACCGAGTCGCAGGCGGTGGGTGGGAAACCCTGGAACAAGTCATTGCTAGTATAGGCTTGGGAGGTGCTGAGCCAGACCCTTGGATAAGTTGTCACGTGTTTGGCAAACTGTTCGCTTTTGCACTGGACGATGAAGCACTTGACCTTCTTTGTCAATCAATTGCGAAGGGCTTGCGACCAGGCTGCGATGATGCGTTGGCTGCAAAGCTGTTGTTGCTAAAGGATAATCGAGATGAACCTCCGCCTGGCGATGCGGAAGACCAGTGGGAACTCGCGCTGGCCCGCTCAGTCGAAAGTATTGGACTGGGAGTGAAGGAGATCGTCAAATCGACATTCGTGATTCGATTTCCTGAAATCCTCAGAGCGATTGTGAGTTTTTGGATGTCAATTCCTCGAGAAGCGGGCTCGCATGCTGCGCCCAGCTCCATTTTCGTGCTGGAAACAATCGCATGTGCCATATCAGACTCAATCTACAATCGCGCTGCCGTCCACTCGACAGGGGTTTTGTCGCAATTCTTGCAAGCTGCCTTTGGTCAAGAAGTGGCATTAGCAAGGGCTGAACGCGAACGAGTTCTCACCATTTGCAAAATGCTCATGGTTCTTGGTGTGAACCAACCAGCTGACACACAATCACTACTTTCAGCCCCCGGGTCTGAGGCAGCCGACTTTTGTTTGGAAATGATGTCGCAACATGCTGGACCTCCATTTTTCCAATTTGATCTTTCCCTGCATGGCTTTTCGTCTCTCGAGCTGTCCACACTTGGTTGTTCGTTTCCTCCTCAGTCTACAGCCGGCTACACATTCACGGCCTGGATTCGCGTTGATAACTTTGACCCAACCTCTCACACAACTATATTCGGTGTCTTTGACGCTTCACAAACCTGTTTTGTGCTAATGTACCTGGAGCGAGACACCCGCAACTTCATCCTCCAAACTTCCGTTCTCGCGAAAAATCCAAGCGTGAGATTCAAATCTGTGTCCTTCAGTGAGAAGATATGGTACCACATTGCTGTCATACATCGTCGGCCCAAAGCAATGACGGCCAGCAAAGCATCTCTGTACGTCAACGGAGAATTCGCAGAAGAGATGCGCTGCAACTACCCACTTCCTCCCCCTTTGTCCAACAGCCACAACGAGGCTTTTGTATCGTTTAACTCGACTCATCATAAAACGAATCCTGTCCAAGCGTTTCTGGGCACGCCGCGGGAGCTTTGTGGCAAAGCTGGTCCTGGACAGGTTCTTTCCCGATGGTCCTTAGCTTCTGCTCATCTGTTTGAAGACACGTTAAGCGATGATTACCTGGCGGTGCATCATGGACTAGGGCCCCGTTACCAGGGAAATTATCAAGACAGCCTTGGTGGATTCCAGACATACGAGACTTCGGCAATGCTAGGACTTCGCAACGAAATCGCTCATCCTGGGAAGGACGAAAATTCCGATATCCTACGCGCAATTCGCGATAAAGCGAGTGCTGTCTTGCCCGAGTCTAAGATTATGCTCAGTATTCTGCCCTCGGCTACCTTTCCGGACAACGTGCAGTTTCTCGATACTGGCCTTCTGCGTTCTCTTCCTCGTGTGGCAACACGCAATCTTTTTCGTCTGTCCAATCAAGAAGGCGCTCCTTTGGCCATAAACTGTGCTGTTCCCAGCCTTCCAGATGCATTGTTCAGAGCCCAAGGCATGGCGTCGTTTCGCGGTACTCCGGTAGTTGCAGTTCCATCTTATCTCGACGACAACCTCTGGAGATTGGCAGGATTCACACCTCTAGCTTTGAAGCTACTAGAGAGAGCCACAACGACTGAAGATACTGTCCGGGCTGTGGAAATCATGTTTCATTGCATTCGGAATAGCTGGCGTAACAGTGAAGCAATGGAAAGAGACAACGGCTACGGCATCTTGGGTATGCTTCTGCGCTTCAAGATTGGCTATGGGAGCCAGATCGCGGGTGGATCAGCAGCTGCCCGACTGTCGATATCAAACAAAGATCGTGACAGTCTCATGTTTCGCATTCTGAGCCTGATTCTTGAACTTGTTGGCTACAACCACTCGAATCCCATAGATTCCTTCATCGTGAACCCTCTGGCCTATCGTATCTTACTCATCGATCTTGACATATGGAGGAGGTCCGCTCCCAGGATCCAAGAACTTTATTACAAACAATTCTTGACGTTTTCGGTAAACAGCAAGCATCATGAGTTTAATAGTAGAAGGTTGATCAGGATGAGTTAGTGATTCGATATTCCGAGCCGAAGCTGTACCGAGCTAATGTTTGAGGTCACAGGAATCGTAAAGAGACTTCTCGATGCCATGAAAGGCGAGGCGGTTTCTGAAGACGTCGTAACGCACTTCATGCTTGCGTTTGAAGTTCTGGTCAAATCAAATTTGAGCCCAGAAGTTATGCGGTCATTGTCTCTGTTCGTCACCTATGCTCTTCACACGCCGCCTACGATCAAGCAGCGCCCTTCCAAACCACTCGTCTCTCTCTCACAGCCGGATATGCCTGGCGCTCGGGTGAAAGTTGCCGCAGAACCTGCAAGGTTCTCGACGTCCCCGACAGGGACAAAGTTCCTTACCAAACGACAACTAGGAACACAGGTACTTACCATGTACTCGCGCATCTTGTGTGAGAAGGGCAACATGAACCACATCAACAAATTCGCAAGGACTGTTACGAATAAGGCAAGTCGAGCCATGCTCGCGCTCCTCCTACCTAGCCTACCAACACTACTAACAACATATAGTGGCTCCTGTATCTACTATCGGAGGATGATTCCGAAATCGTCATTCAAGGCTGCAGAATACTCACTCGGTTGCTTATCACGCATGGCTCTGGCTACACGTCCAAGTTTTCTCGCAAATCTGGCGGCTTCATCGTCATGGCGAACAAACTGAAACGATTTTGGGGCAATGCGAAGCTGTGGCCAATATGCTTCAGTATTCTTTTCGGTTACGATGTCGCAAATATCGCTTTGGATCGAGCAGTTGATCTAAACTCATTGCTTACAGTCTTTTCAAAGAAGAAGATTGCTTATCCGGAAGCCTTGATCATCATAACCTCGATGCTTCAGCACGGCTTAAAGGAGACAATGAAGAATCAAGACAGCCCCGATTCGCCTATCAAACGCAGTACAGGAGCCGGCATTTCGGATAAACTGTCAGATTTGTCTGTTGATATCTTACAGAATTGTAAGCTGCCCTTCCCCCCCTGATCTTGCGTGGAAATTATCTTAACGCCTTTAATGAAAAGCGACGAAAATGGAGAGTGAGAATTTTGCAGCGCAGGAAGATGTTTTACTGGGGGCCATTCGCTTTTTGTTAGACCTGCAAGAGAGATCGTCCGGGTTCCGAGACTTTGCCCTCACTTCAGAGTGGACACGAATGCTTCTTGCCGGCGTCTATCCTTGCGTTGTTAGCACCGATACTGTCACTCCAGAAGTCGAGTTGAACTCACGTGATTCAGCTTTGACTTTCGAGGGTAGCGATGTTATCATTCGCCCGATAGGTAAAGCACACGCTCCTGCACCAATTGTGCGTACCAGTAGCGTGGAAACTCTGCCATCGCCGCAATCGACGCCGCCTAGAGGCACTCCTCTGCGTCGGGCCTCATCCTTTGTCCTTCTCACTGCCCATAAGACCACACCGCTCAAATTTTCAAAGCCAGGATCTCGAGAACAGGCATTCAAGGACTGGAATGACGAAGATGCCGACAGCCCTATTCTCCAAGGTGTTCTGGAACTTGTTTTGAGGGTCTTCTCAGACCAGATATGGAATCGCAAAGACTTTTCCGGCTTTTCCTTATTCACCAAAGTCCCACCCGGGTTCCAGGAACATCAGGCCTACTTTGAGTCGTACGTGCTAAAAAAAGTCCTCAGCCAAGTTACGCAAAAAGTCCACCATAATCAGAAGTTGCTCTGTGAGCCTCGCGTGTTGACAAATGTCTCGCGGTTGTGCTCACAAATGACTGAAGCCATATTTGAAGGATGGTTTATTGACGGCGCGGAAGTAATGATTGACTTCAGTGGCTCAATTCTGGAGTACCTGCAGAGGCCAGATATCTCCAAACTCAAGAGCGTGCGCCTATGCAGTCAAGCCCTATCTACTATCCGGAGTTGTCTTCTGAGGATCATCCTACTGAGGCTTTCTGACCTGGATGGTACCCAGATAGGCGATAGAGAGGCCAAGGACTTCATGAACAAACTTGCATATTGGCAGATGCCCATCCTCGAATGTTTTGGTCATGACGATGAATATCTTCGACTATTCTGGTACCAACTGTACAGTAAACTGATCGACGGGAAACGAAACCTGCGAGGTTCGGCAGCCAATTTTCTGCGGATCATTTTGGTGCAAAAGCCGGAAGAGACAATTGCCCTCATACAGTCATGCGTATCCCCGGACCAACGACAACTATCTCACGACTTTCAAAAACTGACTGAAGTGGACGATGAGACGTTTGTCGCTTGGGTTGATATGCACCGGCCGTCACTTGATGGCCTCTTTTTGGGAAATATGGCAAAATCCTGGGAGGATTTCGTCAGCATTGAGAATCAGCGGACATATGATACGGCCAGAAGTCGCCTCTGCAAGCGCAAAGATAAGCTTAGAATCTGGTACTCGGAAGGTCTTGCCACTGAGAGAACACTTATGCATCATGATGTTGCAAATAGTTCATGGATGAAGGGCATATTCAATTCGGAGTACTTCAAACACCAAAGGCTGGTACAGGACCAGCAAGATGACTTGGCTTACCTTAGTGCGGCATATCGAAAGATGGAAAAGGATCTTCGAAGGCCTGGTGCAGTCTTCAGCGAATCCTCTGCGTTGAAGTGGAAACTCGACAGGACGGAAGGTCGTAACCGAATGCGATTGCGGCTCCTTCCCGACACGTCCGGTGTTGGCGACAAGTATCATTCCAAGGGAAAAGCATTGGACTCTGCGTCGTCACCACTGAAAACGAAAACGTCTGCGAGTTCTGGAACTTCCCGCGACACGTCCACTTGTGCATCTCCATCCGCTCAAGCTTTGGGTGAAAACGATCAAGCAAGCACTGTGGATTCTAGCTCCTCTTCAGGCGATCAAGAAGGACCCTTTGCCCCCGAAGATGACTTCGAGCTGGTAGAAGATCCGAATGATCCAATGGATGCAGAGGACACTTTCGAAGATAAGAATAGAAAAGTAATGCGCCGGCTACAGCAAGGAGACAAGGTTCAGGCAGCTTATAATATGTCCCGTATTACTGGCCTCGAAGCTTGCGAAGGAATCCTCATTGTTGGGAAAGATGCGCTGTATATGATGGACAATGTCTTTCAGTGTGTGGGTGGAGAGATAGTCAACGTTTGGCAGGCGCCTCAGGAAGAGCGGGATCCCTTCACCATGGTTGTGACTGGAGCCAAGACGTTAGAAAAGCGACAACATGCTGGCATGCGGGATCAAGATTCCCGACATTGGAAATGGCATGATATTATCAGCTTCTCTAAAAGACGATTTCTTTTTCGAGATGTGGCAATCGAAATTTTCTTCACCGATGGTCGAAGCTACTTGCTGACCATGATCAATTCCGGTGTACGGGACACGGTATACGGAAAGCTGCTCAATAAAGCTCCGCATACGAGCACTGCAAATGCCCTGCCGAACCCTGAGGACGCATGGCGGCTGGAGGCGCTCAAGACGTTTGATGAGACTCCTCAAGGGTTTGGAGCGGGCTTGGGATCCAAGATTGGTACTCTCTTCAATTCGGGACCTTCGAATCCCATCGTGAGGCGATGGCAGAAAGGAGAAGTTTCAAACTTCCACTATCTCATGATGGTCAACACCATGGCTGGACGCACATTCAACGACTTGACACAATACCCCGTCTTTCCTTGGATACTCGCGGACTACACAAGCGAGGACCTGGACCTCGAAGACCCAGCAACGTTCCGGGACCTTTCGAAGCCGATGGGTGCTCAGACACCGTCTAGGGTTTCCGGGTTCCTCGAAACGTACAGTGCTCTCAAGGAAATCGGGCAGACGCCATTCCATTACGGCACCCACTATTCCTCGGCCATGATTGTGAGCTCTTATCTCATTCGATTGCCACCTTTTGTTCAGTCATACCTCCTCGTACAAGGCGACAGCTTCGACCACGCAGACCGATTGTTCCAATCCGTCGGAGACGCATGGGCATCGGCCTCGTCTAAAAACAAGACGGATGTCCGGGAGCTGATACCGGAATTCTTCTGCCTTCCCGAATTCTTGACAAATGTCAACAATTATGACTTCGGTCATCGGCAGAGCACCGGTGCCAAGGTTGATCACGTTGAGCTTCCCCCCTGGGCCAAGGGAGACCCCCAAATCTTTATCGCAAAACATCGCGAGGCACTGGAAAGTCCTTACGTGAGCGAGAATCTCCATCACTGGATTGATCTGGTGTTTGGGCATAAACAAAGAGGGGACGCAGCCGAAGAGAACCTCAACGTGTTTCACCATCTCTCTTATGCGGGCGCAAGCGACCTTGACAAAATCGCGGATGCCAGCGAAAGGGCTATAACGGCCGGTGTCATTCACAATTTCGGGCAAACACCGCATCAAGTATTCTCGAAGCCACATCCTACTCGAGAGCATACACAGTGCCCGATCAGACGACTGGACTCGTCAGTATTTTCGCTCAGTTGTTTGCCACGACCACTCTTGGGTACGGTATCTTGTCTCACTGGCCTCGTGCATGGATGAAGGAATCTAAGCTAACCGTGTTATAGAGAGCCACGAACGAGTCGCATCTCTAGTCTATAATTCAAAAACAGAGCGGCTGCTATGCGCATCCCCCTTTCGACTCAATTTCGCTCCCTATGATAAATTCCTCGAATGGGGCTATGCAGATAGCAGTATTCGGTTCTTCTTTAGCGACAACCGCAAGGTCTGTTCACGTTCAGTAGTATCTTTCGATCTTTGAACGCAGCATAACTGACCTTGGAGAGATACAGCCCGCTGGACTATTCGAGAACCTCCACATTGGGCAAATATCATGCGCCTGTTTCGCTGATTCAAAGACCCTCATCACTGCTGGCGAGGATTGCGTGGTATCTGTCTATACGGTGCAGACATCTGTCGGCAAGCAGGTAGAGCTCCAACCGAGGTCAAGTGTTTTTGGACACAAGACACTCGTCACAGCTATTGCTGTTAGCAAGTCCTTCAGCACCTTCGTCACGGCATCGGCAGATGGCCAGGCGTTCTTGTGGGACCTCAACCAACTGGCCTTCATTCGCAAGCTCCCCCTGGTGCGACATGTGGAATGTGCTGCCATAAACAACGTTTCGGGAGAAGTTCTGCTATGCTCTGGACCCAATGTGCTTCTCTACTCACTCAATGGGGCGCTCATCCTGGATCAGAATGTCTGCGCAGAACAAGAGGACTATGTACAATCTTGTGCATTCTACGAAGGTGCCAACAGTGAATGGCTGGAGAATTGTCTCATCTTCACTGGGCACAGCAAGGGGCGGGTCAATATCTGGCGCAAGTGCGTTTCTGCTGGCAAATGGAAATTGGAGCTGCTCAGGAGGCTGGACCATGTCGACTTCAAAAGTGATAACAATCGGAACACAGACGCTGGAATTACTTGCATCACCCCGATGCCAACTTGCGTGTATACCGGAGACGAAGATGGCAGAGTGGTAAGTTGGATCCAGGATCTGTAGTCTCACACGCTGCGTATGTCAATGCTGACGATGCATTTTACCTAGTACGAATGGAATTTTGGACGAGGAGATCGATAGAGCTTCTTCCGCCAACTCACGATCAAAACGCGCTGTTCATTGTGGATGGAATACAGCGTCCGCATGAAATCATAGATATACTTGATAAAAATCAAACAGAAATTCACGGCCAGAATATGACGAACGTGGCATGTAAAGAGTCGGTGACTCGATTGTTCGGTGGCACCAGCCCGGACTTGCGATCTACATATTCCTGAAATCAATGGCTATGGCAACAGGGTCACCAGACCGGATGAATAGTCGCAGCCAATCTTGATTTGGATTCGTGGTAAAGAAGACATGATTTCGACATAATGCCAAGCGCATGCCAAGCGCTTATAGTGAACTCCGTTCCCCTTCCCTTGCTAATCGATAGTACGTTCCGGCAGGAGCGCTGTTGATCTTGTACACGGGTAAAGGCGAGATGCGCCTTCGTCGCAATGTCGCAGGACGAGTCGGTGCAGCGTTGTTTTGCGAGAAACCCTCGTCCCTTTCCCTTTCTGTTATCGAGCATTCATAGTCTAATCATCGTATCCGGACAATTGTTTCCGAGGACCAGTAGGAACTGTGTCATGCACGTTAGCCTCAGTGCGGCGCCTCATACAACGTGTTGGTCTGCCCCTTCATTTCCCGCGACTTCACTTCGCAACCATGGGGGGAGACATACCGGGATAAGTCAACGGGACAGGCGCTGGGTCGACATCTCCAAAGTACCTCCGTACGGGAGGCACAACCACCATGACAACTGGGCCGGCGAGGCCAATAATGACGGACCAGTACAGCGCGGGCCTTTCGCGAGAAGCCCAGCGGCAGTACCTGAGGGGGGTTGACCAGAAGAGGGGTGTGGACATGGCGGACTGGAGGGAGAATTCGAATTAGCGAGAAAGAGGCGAGAAGAAAGAGGGGCAAGCACGAGTGGGAAGCGGACAAGGGGCCGTACGTTTGGGAACGTGGAGATACTGTCAGGCGATTCGAGGTTATTCGGAAACTTGGAAGTACACTCAGAGTGATGGTTGTTGTGGTCGGGGATTCGGGATGCGGCGGAGGTCCGGAAAAAGATCTATTCCGGTGGCGCCACAACAGACAGTGACAGCAATGTGAGGCGCAATAGGTAGACCCACAATTAATTGGGCAGGGAAGCTCCGGCGAGGCTACGTATCCCCAAAGCTCGTGTACCTACATAGTTCCAGACTCCCAGAGGAGCTTCAAGTTGAACAGCCACCTCGACGAGCGATTCCATCTCCAACAAAGTGGTCGCGCAAAGCCACTTGTCCTCGAGTCAAAACAACACATACGGCGATCGAGCGACGAGCTCAAGTGACGAGCTCATTCATGATGCAGTCGATTCTGAGCATTGCCGTCTTGCTCCTAGCCGCTGTTGTTTCGGCTGTGAGCACGACTGGAAACCGCTTGCTGGTGGTGTTGGATGACGTGGCGGAAAAGGACAGCTACAAGCAGTTCTTCGGGGACCTGACAGGTAAGAAGGAGAAGCAGACGGAGGAGCTGTGCAGACTGCCAGGCTCGCATGGAAAGGCCCCGACTCGGTCCCCAACGCAACGAGTAGGACATATCGCTGATGCACGAGGATATCTAGAGAGAGGATACCAGATTTCGTACGAGACGCCGAGAAGTTCACAAATCCAGTTATTTCACCTGGGGGAGCGGACCTATGATCACCTAGTCTTCCTGCCGGCAAAGGTAAAGGGTGAGTAGAAACCTCTTTGGTAATCGTTCTCCGAGCATGCAAGTGTTGGGTGCGGAACGGGTGTGAGAGGTGAGGCTAAATACAATGAATGCAATCGCAGCCTTGGGCCCAAACTTGACTCCCAGTCTTCTCGTCGACTTCATCAACGCCAAGGGAAACGTCCTCGTTGCACTGTCCTCTAAGATACCGACTTCGTCATCTCTGACCGCTTTTCTCTCCGAGTTGGATATTACGCTGCCCGCTGAGCGGACTGGGACTGTGGTCGACCACTTCAACTACGACACCGTCTCTGCGGCCGAAACTCACGATGTTCTTGTCCTCGATTCCCCTACCAGTGTCCGCCCCGGCGTCAAGGATTACTTCCAAGTACCTGGTGTGCTTTCCTTCCCCCACGGTGCGGGCCACACTCTGGGGTCCGGCGCTCTGCTGACTCCCGTTGTTCGTGCCCCCTCGACTGCGTATAGCTACGATCCCAGGGAACAGGCTGATGCTGTTGATCCTGAGGACCTGTTTGCTGCGGGAAAGCAGCTGGCTCTGGTGTCTGTCTTCCAGGCTCGTAATTCCGCTCGATTGGCGGTTGTGGGCTCGGCCGAGATGCTTCAGGACAAGTGGCTGGATGCCCAGGTATCGCGCCCCGGCGGCAAGAGTGCCAAGACGGAGAATCGTGAATTTTCCAAGAGAATCTCAGGATGGGCGTTCCAGGAAATCGGCGTGTTGAAGGTCAACAAGATTGAGCACCAGCTCAAGGGCGACAATGAGACCAACCCCGAGATCTACCGCATCAAGAATGAAGTCGTGAGTTGCATACTCCAGGGAACTATAGTAAATTTGGCCATATGAATTAACTTTTTCTCTGCAGTCATACAGTATCTCCGTGTCGGAATACTCTTGGAACACATGGCTCCCTTATACCCCACCATCTTCAGACGAGCTTCAGCTCGAATTCTCCATGCTCTCGCCCTTCCACCGCCTGAATCTGAAGCGCATTGCTTCTACAAACTCCGCCACCGTCTATGGCGCCACATTCACTCTGCCCGATCAGCACGGCATCTTCAACTTCAAAGTCAACTACAAGCGACCCTTCTTGACCTATCTGGACGAGAAGGACACCGTCAGCGTGCGCCACATGGCCCACGACGAGTGGCCCAGAAGCTACGTCATTTCTGGAGCCTGGCCTTGGCTTTCTGGTATTGCCGCCACTGTATCTGGCTTTTTGGGCTTCTGCGCCATTTGGATGTACAGCAAGCCTACGGACCTGAAGAGCAAAACGAAGTGAGAGACTCGACACGCGGGTGGTACGGATATTGTTTGCTAGGCGTGGAGGATCTGTTTAAGCTGAGATCAAAGCGAATGTACGATGCAAGTATTTTGAGCCATGTAGAGCATGTTTGCACAAAGGGAAAAGAGAAACGAAAGAATGAGTGCTTGACATTTCTCGTCGCCGTGAAATTTTGGCCTGCGAGCTGGCATCAAATGCTAGGATTGACAGTGATCAACGAATGCAAGGGAGCTATCCGAACTTTATGCAATGTCCCATACGTCAAAGTCTCAAAACAGACCAAACCGCACCGCTCCGCCGAAATGACCTTTGCACTCCATGTACACGCAATCAGATGGATAATAAAATACGCAAGCAAAAGCGAAGAGACAAACTTATATTACCCACCACGAAAATGAAGAAAGACCCTCAGATTAGCTCTCTTACGTTCTCACTGGCAACGCGCGTCTCAGGAACTCGCGTTCCTTCCGGCGACAAAAGCCGCCGACTTCAGCCGCTGCTGCCTGCAAATTTGGCTTTTTGGACACTGGATCATCACCGGGCTTCATCACTTTCGTCAACGCCCCCTTCCTTAGCTTCCCCTTCCACCCCTTTCGCATCTCAATCCCCATCCAATCCCTCTCTTCCTCGCTCAGCCTGCTCCGATTGAAAACTAAATTTATCTTGGTGATACAATCATGTAGCGCCCCTGTTGCTATCTCCTCGTCAGAGGCCAGCAAGCAACACAGAACGTTGTTAAAAAATCTATCATGATTCGGTATTGTGTCTGTCATTGCGGCTATAGTGAGCGGGAAAGGGGGAGAGGAGGGCCGATGATGCAATTGGGACGAAAGGGGAGAATCGAAGGGGTGAAGACAAGGCTGCTCAGATCTCTGTTCTTTTGAGGTCAGTCGCACGGCGGTTTCTTTTTTTCCGGGGAAAAACGATATTTACTCATGGGTAGATATCGAAACCGGCTGTGCGTCAGGCTTGTGATGGGTGTCTTCATTGCAGGGTGGTGATGTGAGAGGGGGGTAGGTGCCTATCTTTTCGCAGACGGTGCCTGATGAATGTGGCTGTAGGGGGTTAGTAGGAACTGAAATGATGACCATGGTCCATGATAGAGAAGTGCTCAAGCGCTTGCTTGAATCAATTTCCTGTTGGACGTGATTCCGAGGTGTGGACGCCATAGGCACGACGACGCTGGCTTCGGGAACTTGCTCGATGAACGAGTTTCCGTAGGACATCAACGGCGAACTGTTGAAAAAAGGCTCCTATCTTCCTTGGAGAACTGATAGACACCGCTGTGAAACGGCGAAAGGAGGCTCAAGATGCAAAGACCCCCCAGTATGCCTCGATTATACATACAATGGGGGGTTTGAGGGACCCAGAATATCACGGGAGGGAGGAGAAAGGGGGAAGATGTAGGTTGAGCAATACTGAGAGAAAAATGAGAGCCAGACGTCGAGGACTTGAGAAGTTGAGATGCGGTGCAGCTCTGGTGGGTCACTATCAGGCGGCCCCGCTTTTATCCCAGCTCCAGCCTCCGAGTGACAAGGGCCAAGGGTGCCGATTCTCCAGCATCTCTCACGACGAGAAAAAAAGAGCCAAGTTCGAAATACTCTGTCCCTTCCCACGGCCACCACGCGTCTCTGCCGCCCTCCGAACCATCAAAATGGTAAGCCTGATTGTGTTCCCCCCTCTCACGCGCCTTTTTCCGTACAATCAAAGGCCATGATAGCTCACGCATCATCAAACCTTCCCAGGCGCGAAATTCGGAAAAAGCCCAGTCTATGCTCTTCCGCTTCCGTGAAGCCCAAGCCGCGGACTTAGGAATCATCGACGTCGGACGCAGCCGCCGACCCAAGGTCATCACCGAAGTAGAATCAGTGCCCGTGTGCGAAAAATGGCGCGGCCAAGTCCTCAAGGAGATTTCGCGCAAGGTCTCGCGCATCCACGAGCCTGTTCTCAGCGACTACCAGATCCGCGATCTCAACGACGAGATCAACAAGCTCATGCGGGAAAAACACATGTGGGAGATACAAATACGGAACCTCGGTGGACCAAATTACTTGCGCACCGGGGGCAGAATATATGACGAGGCAGGGAGAGAAATACCCGGTGGCGGGAAGGGATACAAGTATTTCGGGCGGGCGAAAGAATTGCCCGGTGTGAAGGAATTGTTTGAGGCGGCACAAACGAAGAATAAGCAGCAGGACAAGCCCGAGGCTGAGAAGGAGATTCGGAGGAATGTAGATGCCGCTTACTACGGATATGGGCCGGACGAGGAGGACGAGAAGCTGCTGGCGTATGAGGCCGAGAGGGAGAGGCTTGTCTTTGAAGATATGCTGAAGAATGGTCCGCAAGAGCCGCCAGAAGGGTGGGTACCCTTGCCCGGGGACACTGCCGACGGCGAGATCTGGGAGTTGCCGACAATGGAGGAGGTCCAACAAGAGTTGGTAGAGAGGAGAAAGCAGAAGCTGCTGGATCAGCTGTGAGTTGTGACTTTGGGCGAGTAGGAGGAGGTGTGATTTCTGTGACTGGGGTTCCCTTTTTTCGATGCGTGCATTGTTCGTTCCAGTATTGTCGTTCTCGTGATACTGGTTTTTTCCCTTATATTACTTTTCATTTCTTTGTTCAAGGCATCTGTCCAAGATGCTTCTTCGGCAGGCTTCTATTTGGGATGTCAACGTTGTTACCCTACCCCTCAATCGTCTTGGGTTCTCCTACGAGTTTTTTACGAGGAGTATGCTGTCCGACTTGTCAAGACTTTTCACTATCCCGGCGATATATCGAACTTTTGTACATACTTCCCTCACCAGTTTGTTGTTCGGCACGTGGCGTTAGATGGCGCCCTGTTTCATCGCATGTGATCGCGATCAGCAGACTTTGACTTTGCAACTTATATACCTCGATGCGCATTATGCACAGAGTTCAAACGACAACACAAAGCTACTGATTTTCGCGTCCATGGCAAGGAGCCTACCTCTCCAACTTTGCTTTATTGCCTAGCCAGGGATGGCAAGGCTCACAATTTTCTAACATGTAGTTGAGCTCCCCCGCTACGGTGACGTCTATTCATCTCGTTGCTGGTCTATCTTCTCGGCTACATAACGGTACCAAGAGGCAAGCGCCGGTCTTCGTGAAGTGGGCGAATGACCATCTCCGGTTGATTCGATCTGCACGCCATTGCTTGACGAGAGCCGGATCTCCATCAGGCCATGTCTCATCTGACGGTCTGATATGTACTGAGTTTGTATTTACATACATACTCCGTAGGAAGACGGTGACAGGGGAAAGCCTTGCCGGTCTCCATGCGCTAATTTGTGCAACCTAGATCTGAACGACTCTTGAATTTGATTGAATTTAGACGCGGCGGCACCAAGGCCTCAAGCCTCAAGAGTCAAAGATGTACATTAGGTACCTAAGTACATATATATGATATGACTACTCCGTATGTATGTACCATGAGAGGCACCTACAGGTATGTACGACTGTCCATGACAGTCGCGGGGACGCCCCTTTCATTCGGCGACTCATA
Organism: Claviceps purpurea; assembly: GCA_029405325.1. Lineage (NCBI taxonomy): Eukaryota > Fungi > Ascomycota > Sordariomycetes > Hypocreales > Clavicipitaceae > Claviceps > Claviceps purpurea. The sequence goes on along the minus strand of CM055782.1, from coordinate 1,759,894 downwards.
TGCCTATGTACGTACTGTATTTTGGCGGATCGAGCCCCTTCACCTGAGTAGGTATCGTGTGGTTGCCGGACTGCAAGTCATTGTGATGTAGTAGACCGTAGACATTTTACATGTAGGTACCTATGTATGTATGTGCAATGGTGCAATGCATTCGTCTACCTAGTCTCTAGATCATCATGGTTCATCGTGGTGGACCGTGGGGGACCTGGGGAATGCCGGGAAGGGCATGCAATTATAGGACAGGGTGACAACCACGCGAGGCAAGCCGCAAGCCTAAGAATTGCAATTGGAGCCGCACGAAGCGATAAACGAAGACGCTGATAAAGTCGGGGTTGCTTGTTGAGTCTTGACTGCCGTATGCCTCATAGATGTATCATCAATTCGCGTTGAATACAACCACCTAGGTAGGCACTCCGTACCTATGTATATGTATGTGCCAATTAGGTACCTACATAGCCTATGTACTATGCACTGTGCAGATCGCAGACGCGGCTGTATCCCTGTGGCTTTGCGGCTGGGAGTCGGGGCACGCATTTAGCCAGGAAGAGTCGCCAATTGCTCATTTCATGCCGTCTTTCAAGATTTCCACCCTGGATTGGTTGTCCTTCTCTCGAAGACCGTCAAGGACCCAAGGTTCATCAACCGTTCCGTGCCCAATTCGACGCGCCTTTTGGAGCCAGTCGCTGGTCTGGGGCCTCTGGGCAGAGCTGTTGGTGGTGGTGGCTTGATCGTTTCATGTCGGTCGACGCACTTCAATTCGAGAACTGGAGTCGCGTGATCGAAGCGTGGTCACTGGTGAATGAGGGGCCTTACCCCCCGGTTTCCAGCTTGGTTGTCATCGGCGCACCCAGTAGCCCGAGCTTCCAAGGAGGATGGATTGTATGAGGTATCATGATTCATTGTGATGCATTGTGTGTATGTGTGTAGTTATGTACATACATACATACATGTGTAACACGGGAAATGCATATTGATGTAGTTATGCCCCTGCAGTACTCCGTAAGTTGAAGTCATTCCCCAGTCGGCCGGCTTGTGGGACGCCAACAAACGCCGATGAGCATCCAGAGTTGCCGGGCCCCCCTCCCATTATCCGATGGAAGCCATCGTCGTAACTTGTAAGTCTTGGCCTGTTGCAGTGTCGATCGGACGATGCGGATGAGCTGTGATTGCGTTACTTTCTTGAAGCTTTTTCGGTACCTATTTCTGCTTGCTGGTTCATGCAGCCGTAAGCCATCAATCCTTCGCTCCTTCCTCGAATCCTGGGCCATCCTCATTTCCGATTTGGTCCACACACGACTCTTTGCCTGTCGGTGAGCCGCTACGCGAACTCCCGTTCGTCGGCTCATGTCACTCCTTGATTTTTGGTTCACGACCGCGTTTACGACACCTCGTAACAGGGTGAGACTTGATATGCTTCTTCAAACCGCTCATTCACTCCGGATCACGACATTGCGGGCAAGACCATTGGGACATACGAACCTGGTGAAGCAAGGCAGCAACATTGTCCAGGGTCCTGAGTCCTGACGATTGCGCTCTGTCGTGCGCCCAAAAGCCACACTAACTTCACGCATACTTTCTGTCAGTAATCATCGCACCGGTACTGGCATCCCCTTGTTCCAGTGATTGCGCTGAAGTCTGTTTTGTAAGTGGACTCTGGCGTCAGTTGCGGTCGATATCGCGAGCTCAGTCTAATAAAAGACAGTCCTAATGCGCCCACAACAGATTCAGCGTTCAGCATGGTTTCTTTCTTTGGGCTGAAGCTCGGCAGTGATCGGAAAAAGTCTCAGTATGCTCAAGCTTGATTTGCTTCGTCTTCAAAATCGTACATGGTGTTGCGTCTATCAGCCTATACTAACACGGATATCGAGCTAGAACCAAGGCGCAAATCAAGGCGCAACCAGAGACAACACAAAATTGGAATCACAATGATCGAAATGTCACAGACGAAGGCCAGAAGTTCGCCCAGAACTTCTCACGGCCACGCTTTCCTTCAACTACGCGGCCAGACACGGCAAACTCGATGCGGGATAACTCGAATTGGCGGACCGTATTCAAAAATCGTAGCATGACCGCATCATTGGTGGACCTAGCTTCTCCCCGAAGAAGACAGCCTAGTGTTGGCAGCTTGCGATGTGCCACTTCAGAGATGAATCTCAGGTCAAGCACCGCCCACCTGGCTACATCAAGTGGTGATGTAAACCGGCAGGGGATGCCAAATAGACCAGCCCCTTCCAACAAAGCAGAGTGGGTGAACCCACTGGGCGTTCATCTTTCCCAAGATCCTGCAAGCAGTCATCCACGGACAGTTCATGAGCCAAATGCCACAGCTCTCGCCGCTTCGCCAATTCCGAGAGCCAACACAGGCCTAGTAGCGCCGAAAAGGCTTCCTGGAAATCGGAGTCTTAGCTCCAGCGATTGGCGTGATGTCAGTAGGGACACGAACCATACCTCGGTCGACCACGCCCATCAGTCCGATGACGATCATGTCATTCGCAATGGCTATCCTTCACCACCTCAATCAGAAAACAATTCAGAAAGAGCCTTTTCACCTGCTCATTATGCAATCAGTGATAGTGCCATCTCAGTAAACAAGCGCAATCCCTCAAGCTCATTGAGAAAGATGGAAGTTCCAGGAGAAAAGGATCTGCCAGAACCACATTCATCTTTGCATCAAACCCCCCAAGAGCGCAACGATGCGCCGATCATTCGTACCGTACCTGCGAGACGCGATACCATAGCCTTTCACTCACCTCGAGGACGAAGCCTCACCATGGAATTTGAGTGCACACAAAGATCAACGATGATGCATCCGCCGATCGAAGGCTTCAGTGGCAACTTTGCCGATTTCGACTTTGGCGAGAGTGTCACCAGGACGACGAGCAGCGCAGCCGCTCAGGTGGTAGAGAAAAGTGGCCTTGAAAAAACGGCCAGACAAGTTAGCGTGTCGTCAAAGATTTCGGGAGAATATTCTCCAAAGTCAACGGCTCACGACGTGCCTGGACCTGAACTCGTATATGCTACAAAAGAATACGAACGGGAGCAGTCCAAATCTCCGGCTCCGACCCAAGAATCGGAGGACCAGGTTGCAAACTCATCATTGATAGATCAGCTTCCAGAACCGCCGCGACAAGCGATCCGTCGGCCAAGCACCTCCTCCTCTGGAGCCACCAGCATTCATCAGAAAGTCAGCCACGGGCTTAGGATCAGCCCGCGACACGGCTTTCAGTCTTCACGCTTCAACTCAGAGACCTCGTCGAGAGCTCCTCCGCCACGCCCTCTACAACGAGTGGCTTCGGCCATCGAACTAGATCGGAAGCCTGAGTTGAGAGCAGAAAGTCTCCATGGCTCGCCAGTGGACTCTAGCAGCAGTTGTGTGAAAGAAGAGAAACCGACGTCGCGAAGGTGGGACAAATTGCCCCTGAGCCCCTTCAGCAGACGCCCCATAGAAGGTGGTTCTACCGTCTCACAAAGCCTGCCTCGAGGAAGACTTCCCGAATCTCTTCAATCACCCTCTGGATGCGCATTCAATGACGACGATGGTGAACGCCTGCTCCCGTCATGGTCAGATTTGGGCAGGTCTTCGCCGCGTCGATCGGCGATTCCGGCACCATTGACTCCTTCACCCGCGCGTACGACTCACTCAGCAAGTCCAGGCGCTCCAACATCACCCTTGGCTATAGCACCGCGCCTACCCAGTCCCACGTTTCCGTCACTCGCAGAATTCATCTCCACCTCTGACGGCACGTTTGGCACATCGTTCAACTTCGACTTTGATGAGCATCTTAGTTCACCTGCACTAGGTGGAAGCACCTCGATGGCTCGACAGCCAAGTACCAGTGCCGTGGGAAACGCCAGACGCGCCGAGGCCAAGAAAACGTCTCTCGGACCAGCGCCAGAGACACTGCCCCCATCCCCAGACAAGAATGATGACGGAATGGAGTGTACCAGTTTCCTGCTTGAATAAAAACGGTTTTGGAATGGGATGCTTTTTCGTGTTTGGTGCCATTAAGGCGTTGGTCTGATTTTACTTGTGGGAAGTTGGCTGCAAGCTCTGCATGGCGGTATTGGAATTCGAGACGATGCTGGCAACAATCTCAGCACAGGAGAAACATACCTCTGGCGATGCCTTGTGGTGATGCGGGCATTTTGGAATAAGCGTGCGATAAGGTGTGGTGGTGGACTACTAAGGTTTTCCGCAACTGGGCAGAAACTTTCCCAAAAGAAGGACACTCCTGTCTCCAAATGGCGTTTTTTTGTTAGCGGTGGGTAGGTATATATTTGACCTAAGAGCTAAGTTTCCCAACTTGTGGGAAGGTGGGAATACAGGTACCTGTACATAATCGGCTGGTGCGGCCGTCGCGTGATGCGGCTGCCAGCATGAGTGTGGCTTAATCCTCAACATGTTTCAACTTTCGATACATACATAGGTATGGAGATCTAACGCAAGCGCTGATCAATGTTGTGCACGGTGCGGAGACAAATCATAGACTTCTCGTCTAAGAGAGGAAAGACATGAAATGTGCACATTTCTTCAGTTCCGTCTACCTAATCACACACATATATCTGACACGGGATGTAACATCGAGGTTACACAAAGTACCTGTCCTGTCGACATGATCAGAATCCATCAGAGAGCAATACAAAAATTCCATCACACCCATTTGTGAGGTGAGTCGGATTTCTCTTGTCTTATCTCAGTCAGTTCAGTGTTCGGACATCCGTCTGGACTTTTTCCGGGTTTCCATTATTTTCGGCCTTCCGAACTCTCAGGTTTTCTTACAGATAGATGTAGACGCTTGTACTTATTAGTCTTGAGTGTTTACTTCGTCCTACAAGTTAGAATCTTTAACCCTCAACATCACCTATACCTGATCATATCCGTAGACTATTCAATGCCATCAATTCACGACATTCTGGCACAGCCAAACCTACCACTGGACTCGTCCGCTGTACCGTGAGGTCTGAACACCTACAATGACACATGGGATTCTCTAAGAGTAAACACCATAGTTGACATCTCAAAACCTTCCGTTAATGTACTCGCCGGTACTAATGCGCGCCGGTCGGGTTCCCCGTCCGTGGAATGATTGTCAAATCCAATCCGAGACGAGCTGAGCATGGCCATACATGATACAGCGTTTTGGGTGCAGTAGATATGGCAATCAGTAAACGGGACGCTTGCACAAGCTATTTCCATACTCAACTAGGGCCCAAAAACGTTATACAATGACACATGGGATTCTCTAAGAGTGAACACCATAGTTGACATCTCAAAACCTTCCGTTAATGTACTCGCCGGTACTAATGCGCGCCGGTCGGGTTCCCCGTCCGTGGAATGATTGTCAAATCCAATTTGCAAAGAAGTACGCTGACCGCGTCTACCTATTGGAGCGCGACCGGATGCTCTTTGGACATGTGACTCGGCGATAACCCGGACACGATGCACCTGTTCACCCGCAGCTCACTCGTCATTCAGCGGCAATGGCCCTCTTGATTTCCTTCTCTTGCTTTCCCTTCATTGTTCGTCGTCATATGGCAGTAATAAGTATCCTCGGCCGTTTCTGCTGCCATCAACTCATTCCACGTGTTTGACATCTCCCGGCTCGGAATCTGATCGTAGCTCACAGAATTGAACAAATAATCGGGTCAAAATGATTCGCAATTCTGGCTCGAGGGATAGAATGATGGATTGTGATTGTTGCAGTCGCGACTCACCCTCTGTGACTCACCTCTCCTCCGCACGTGACGTATGCAAAGTGTCAGGGTCTCGATCGTCTTCAGAGTCATGTCGCAAAACACAAACTACTCCGTAGTAAAACACCACAAGTTGCGGCAGCCATGATATACTCAATCTCTCCGAGAGCGTCTGTTGTTTCAACCAAGATCTGTTCACTTATTTCCCCGTGCTTGCGGCGGCTCAATTCGACTCATGATCCTCCTTCCGAGATAAAATTTCAAGATTACAAGCCCACTATTGACGCCGAGCCGCTATACCGGTATCGACCAGGTGGCTATCATCCCATAGCATTGGGTGATGTCCTCAAGGATGGGAGGTATAAGATTCTTCATAAGTTAGGGTGGGGTGGCTTTGCTACCACCTGGGCCGCAAAGGACCGGAAGTATGCCTGCAGCCTATCTCTTTCTGCAACAGAGATTCGGGAACGGTAATTTTCTAATTCTGTGTAAGGGACGATTGCTACGTTGCAATAAAAATTGCAACGTCTGAACTTCAGCATAGCCGCGAGCTCAAGGTTCTACGAGCGCTATCTGCGCTACCGCAAAACCATCCCGGGTCAGCTCATGTGAATCGACTGTTGGACCATTTTACTCTTGTTGGTCCTAATGGCACCCATAACTGTCTCGTGCTGGAACTCGTAGGACCAGGCGTTCAAGAGCTCGTGCTTGAACGCTTCAAAGACTACAGACTTCCTTCCAGGCTTGCAAAAGTGTTCGTTAAGCAGGCACTGCAAGGGCTCGATTTTCTCGCGGCCAACAATATCGGGCATGGGGGTAAGGGCATATATACCTTGAGCACTTCCATATCATGTTGATACATTCGTATAGATTTGCACACTCGGAACCTCGCTGTAGTCGTGCCCAACCTTGATTCGCTCAACGAAGAAGACTTCATTGCCAGACTGGGGCAACCTGAGATAGGCGCAGTGATCAGAATGGATGGTGCGCCTTTGACGCACAACCTACCAACTCATCTTACTCGGTCTGCATCCTTCCAGAGACGAGACTTTATGCCGTCTTCGTCTTGCTCATCTATCAAGATCATTGATTTTGGAGAAGCCTTCTTTAGCAACGATGCACCAAGCACGCTGCAAACTCCATTGTATTTACAGGCACCCGAGATCGTGTTTGGGGACCGGCTGGATCGTCGAGTGGACCTATGGAGTGCCGGCTGTCTGGTAAGTAGCCATTTAATCGTCGTCAAAGTGGTCAACCTAACGGATGTAGATTTTCGAGCTCGTGACTGGACAGCCTCCATTCGACACCGTTGCGATGACTCCCGCTCGTATCGTTGGGCAAATGATTGAGGTCACCTCTGATGAGGTACCGTCGAAGTGGCAGGCCAAATGGCATGCCATGCAACAAGAGGCGCCTGAACTGGACGGGGGCTTCACGCTTAAGAAATGGCTAGAAGACGTTTATTTTGACAGTAATAAGCAGGCAGAGTTCGCTCCCGAGGAAGTTGCGGATATTCATGAAGTAGTTGCGGCTATGTTAAGATTTGAACCATCCCTGAGGGCCACACCAAGCGAAAGTCTTGCCCGAGCTTGGTTTCAGCGACCGATGTCGGGCGGCTAGACTGGAATAATATGAGGTCAGCAGTGAAGAGCGCGAACAATGGTGGATATACAAGTCCAATTGTAGGCTTAGGACCCGGGCCTACTTTCACGTAAAGAGAGGGATAGAAACAGACGTTTAGATCTTCCGTCCTAACATGCAGAGATGCATCGAATATAGATCAATCTTCATTGGATACTTGGCCGAGCCATTCTTTTAGTCCCAACTTCTTGCTTTCGGAACTTTATTCTTTGTCTGTCATGTCCGAAGATGTCCGAAGAGGAGCAACCGGAGCACTGGTCTTGGGACTCTCAATTTATGTTCCATTCGGCGAGGTTGCGTCTGGTGAGGAAAGTTGCTTCTTTTGCTTCGTGGACCTATCTTACCGTATCCCGGACGGCGGATCGTTTTCCTTGAAAAGTAGCCGTCGGGACTTGGCTAGCGGGATCTGCAGCTAGGTATGTTTTGTCTTCGATTCAAGTTAGTACGCCCCGCGACCTTGAATGCTGTGAACAATAGGTCTTGCCATGGAGCATGATTGACGCCGGCAGGGGTTCGCTCAATCGCTAGGCCGATCAAGAAGACGATCATATTATACTCATAGCCACAATATGCGAAGTGAAAGGTGATGTATGCCACCTCGACGGGAGTCAGGACTTGCGGAGTCAATGTTCATGTCAAAATTGAAGCCAACTTCGATATACACAAGTCCCTCAGTTCATCTCCACCATGTCTCGTTCCCTAGGAATGCGACCGTATACATGATCGTAATAATCAACTGCCAGCTTAAAGAAGTCCACACATTGCGAGGGTGACAACATTTGAACCTTGTTCTGCATTTACATCACCAATGTACCCAAGTTTTCCGTCTCCCACCGACGCGAATGTGACTGGGCTCTCTCCAAAAGCCCTAGCACTCGTTGGAGCAAAAACAGATGACTCAATAACCGAGTCATCGTCTGCCATATACCAGGCGTCGTTGGGTGCAACATTTTTGACAGCTACAGCCTTTTGGCTGTATTGTGCGGGCAGCTTCGCAGCTAAACCTTTCTCCACCACGGCGCTGTTCAGCACGACTGTCGTTCGGTGGTATGAGCCGCACTCCCAAGGTAGATCGGCATGTGCGAAGAACGGCTTCATGTCCGGCGGCTTGACATGGCCCGTAAAAGTGCCCATAATCACTGCCTTTCCACCACTGCGGACATATCGAAGAACGGCACTCCAAACATGTCTGCAATGACCCTGGGTGAGTGCCTCGTCGGTTATAAGAACAGCGGTCGGGCTTGGCTGCCGTGAAAGTTGTTGAAGTGCCGAGTTTGCATCTTTGACTTGCGTGAATTTCGCCCTTGACTTGATGGCGGTAAGGAGTGGTTCAAACATGTCATCAAAATAGAACTGATGGGCGAGGGAGATGGCGAGAATGTGGGGTTTCCTTGCTGAGTCTGTCATCGTGCGTGATTGTGTGTAACGACACCTCGCGGATCTTGGTGCGAAAATTTCAAACAAGAGTAGTTCAAGCCGGAGCTGGCAAGTATCAAGTATCAAGCGTGATTGTTTCAGAGGTTGCGAGTCGCGACAAAGGGTACCTGGAGGCGTGTTGCTGTATTTCCAAGTTCCGAGAGCAAAAGTTGTTGGTTGCCGGGGTGAAGGGCAGGGAAGGAGAACCCGGGATAGTAACGGGGAAATGACAGCAACAAGGAAATCTCCCTCGAGCCTGAGGCCCACACAACAACGTCACCCCGCCTCAAAATTCGCCAAAGACGCGTAGGTATCGCGACATATCTCAGGGTGCAGTTGTATTCACTTTTTCCACTATAACTTTATCATCAATTCTTGATCAATTCGCGTTTTCCTTGCAGAAATGAGTTCTCTACAGCCTGACGATGATACCCTGCGGAAATGGATCGATCCCGATACTGGGAAGCTCAAATTCCCGCGCTTCGACGACCACAATCTTGAAGAACGAACAGTCGCTGGCGCTGACCTTTTTGGAATCCGATACTACAAGACGATGACCGAAGCTTCTAAGGCGTTACGGGTACCATATCATCGCCTGAGATCACGAATTCAAGGTCGTCACTCTGTCCAAGCGAACGGCGGTCAAAACAGGGCTTTATCACTAGAAGAAGAAGCCGAGGTCTTGACGTGGGCACATCGGCAGATAACTCAGGGTCATCACATTAAGAGCCGGGCTCTCGTGCAGCATGCCAACGAAATTTTCGCTGCTCAAGGAGATTGTCAACGTGATAAACAAGCTTCACCAAGATGGGCACGGCGATTTATCCAGCGGAACGCTCACATCTTCAAGCGCACTGCGACGCATTCTCGTGATGCTAAACGAAGGGCTGGGGCAAATGAAATGAGTTCTCTACAGTCTGACGATGATACCCTGCGAAAATGGATCGATTCCGATACTGGGAAGCTCAAATTCCAGCGCTTCCACGACTACAATCTTGAAGAACGAACTGTCGCTGGCGCTGACCTTTTTGGAATCCGATACTACAAGACGATGACCGAAGCTTCTAAGGCGTTACGGGTACCATACCATCGCCTGAGATCACGAATTCAAGGTTGTCACTCTGTCCAAGCGAACGGCGGCCAAAACAAGGCTTTATCGCCAGAAGAAGAAGCTGAGGTCTTCACGTGGGCACATCGGCAAATAACTCAGGGTCACAACATTCAGAGCCGGGCTCTCGTGCAGCATGTCAACGAGATTTTCGCTGCTCGAGGAGATTGCCAACCTGATAAACAAGCTTCAAAAAGATGGGCACGGCGATTTATCCAGCGGAACGCTCACATCTTCAAGCGCACTGCGACGCATTCTCGTGATGCTAAAAGAAAGGCTGGGGCAAATAGAGCATCCGTTACTTCGATTGATATCTCAGCCACTGGATGAAATTCGTGACGAACGACCTCGACGACGATATAGTTATCACAGCAAGCAGTACAGGCTATATCACTGATATTATCGCGACCGAATTCATCAAGCACTTCGTGAGGCACACAAACCCGAGAATTCCGGGCCAAAAGCGTGTTCTTTTGCTGGATAACTGCGAGAGTCACTTCACAGAAGGACTCTTCCGCTTCAGAAGTTCAATATAAGTGCTTGATGATTCGATCGCGATAATATCAGTGATATACGAACTTATCGTCAGCGACCTCGAAAAAAGAGCCACCTCACGCCAATTACTGCAGTTTAAGACCGATAGAATAGAGCTTATGTATGAGACCGAGGCCTCGGGAGACCCTGACGAATTCGTTATCCCAAAGGGCGAAGGGGACGGCCTCAATTGCACTGGTCACGACGAAGGCGTCGATTTGAGCCGCCTTGCTGGGATGACGATCCCTATACATAACTGTAGCAGAATACATCAATCGGATATATGGTTTTTTAAGGTAAGCTATGCAGCAATCCATCCAAAAAAAAAGGTGACTACGCTGACCATACAATTTAGGCGGGGATCAAGTCCTTAGATTTCCCTATTGCTATCGCATTTCCCCGCTGCTATCCCCTCCCCCCCTCGAGAGGATACGAGACCGGAGGGTTAACTAAAAACTAGATGTTGCTTGAAAGGCTCAACGTGGAAGATATGGCCCCGGGCCCGACGTCTGTTTCGAGAAGCAACACGATGAGAAGAACTGGACCGACGGCTTTGTTCAACGATGAACAGAATTCCGAACGCATTCACTACCTCTACGTCTACCACAGGGCATTGTCTGTATCATATATGTATCAACTGACTTTGTAGGTACCTAATGTACCTAAGCTACACCGAAGTACTCCGTTCGTGGGCCGTCATCACAAACCAATTCGTGTGACCTCAACTATTATACTTCTTGGCTCGTTTCACCGCTTGGTGTTTGAGACCTCTCAGCACCCCAAATTTGAGTGACAGAACCACTATCCTGCACAACGACCATAGAAGCGTGGCATGAGCTTCAACTGTGGACTCAAAGGTCGATGTGAAGCTTGATAAGGTCGCAACAGAGTCTAATCTGAGGACAACATGTCAAAAGTAGCTGTCCATTGACACCATCCGTTGACGCTATTCTCCGCTGACCTTGTATTTGGTCAGTCTAACCGCCGGATCGCTTTCATTGAAACCAGGCTTGGGCAAGACTTTCGCTTGGCGTGGCTCTGAGGGATGGTTCAAGCCTCAACATAGCCGCAATTGCTTCGGATATCTCCGCAACTTCCTCCGGGGTGAACTCTGCCTGTCTATAACTGTCAAAATAAAGTTCTTCTAGCCATTTTTTAAGCGTCAAGCCCCCGTCCTGTTGAGGCGCATCTTGTTGCATCGCATGCCATTTTGCCTGCCATCGCGTCGGCAACTCGTCAGAGGTGCGCTCAATCATTTGCCCAATGATAACAGGGGGGGTCATCAAAATCGTGTCGAATGGAGGTTGCCCAGTCACGAGCTCGAAAATCTACATCCGTTAGGTTGACGACTTCAAGATTGAAAGGATGCGTGCGTCTTACCAGACAGCCGGCACTCCATAGGTCCACTCGACGGTCCAGCTGGTCCCCAAACACAATCTCGGGTGCCTGTAAATACAATGGGGTGTTCAGCGTGCTTGGCGCATTGTCGCTCAGGAAGGCTTCTCCGAAGTCGATGATCTTGACTAATGGGCAAGACGGCGTGGTGTCCGGTCTCTGGAAGGACGCAGGCCAAACCAATTCACTTGGTACGTTGTGCGGCAAAGGCCCACCATCTTTTTTGGTGACTGCGCTTATCTGGGGCTTCCCCAGCCTGGCAATGAAGTCTTCTTCAGTTAAAGAATCAAGATCGGGCACGACTATAGCGAGGTTTCGAGCATGTAAATCTAGGAGCAAACTTAATATGTTACGGATGTATTCAAAGGTAAATAGGCCTTACCCCCATGTCCGATATCGTTGACCGCGAGGAAATCGAGCCCTTGCAGTGCCTGCTTGGCGAATACTTTTGCAAGCTTGGAAGACAGTCTGCTGCCTTTGCAGCGTCTTTGAACGATATCTTGCACATTAGGTCCTAAAAGCTCCAGTACTAGACACTCGTGGGTGCCATTAGGACCAACAAGGGTAAAATGGTCCAACATTCGGTTCACATGAGCTGATCCGGGATGATCTTGGGGTACAGCAGAGATTGCTCGCAAAACCTTGAGCTCGCGACTTTCCTCTACTTCTGATTTCGTAATCTTTACCGCAACATAGCGATTGTCCCTTGCGCAGAATTAGGAGACGCCTTCACTAGTCACCATTTGTAGGAGTGTTCAAGAATCATACTTCCTGTCCTTTGCGGCCCAGGTGGTAGCAAAGCCACCCCACCCCAGCTTATGGAGAATTTTGTACCTTCCATCGTTCAGAACATCACCTACTAGGAGAGGATGGTAGCCGCCTGGTCGATACCGGTGTAGTGGTTCGGCATCAGCGTCGCAATCGTATATTTGTGCTGGTATCTGAGAATGATGATGGCGAATTGAATTGAGTCGCTGCAAGTGAGGAGAGACAAGTGCGCGGATCTTGGTTAAAATAAAAGGAGTTCTCAGAGAGATTGAGTATGTCATGGTTGCCGCAAGTTTGTGGTGTTTTCATGACGGTGGTTCTTTTGTTTCATGCGACAACACTCTGAGTCACGATCGAGACCTGTTCGCTGCATCACGTGCGGGGCAGATGTAGAAGAGTGTTATTTGCCAACACACCTCGAGCTGGAATGTCAAATATTTTGGCCGTCTTACATATGTATCTGATCCCCCTAGAAATTTTTTTACCAAGGCATTCCACTTAACATAATGGTGATGATGAAACATGGTGCCTTGCGCTGGGCCTCACTAATCGACCATCTGCGACTGCCAAATATATGTAAAATTTTAGAAAGCATGTCGGTTCTTGCAATTCTGCAGCTCATAACATAACGAAGGCTTCTGCCGCACTGTTGCTCCTGAAAACGCCGCTTCCCACTAGGCTGTTTCAAACATTATCATTTTTCTCACATGTTCTCTCCTGAGAAAGACCGCGATAGCCAGGAAAGCGGACTAGCACGTGAGGATTTCGCTTTGACAGAGGAGCTGCCGGCCGCTCGCCGAAAGTAACGCGGCTGTTTAGGTAGCATAGCACAGTTGTCAGTCGCAGGTCCAACAGTACATGTCGTGCACGCCTCCCATGAAGTCCTGTTCCTCTATTCGTGCTGCAGTGTATTTGGAGTTCCAGTGAGACGACGACAGCGTAAGAAAGAGAGAGCGCGAGAGGAACAAATCACAGGCACTCAAGGTCGCCATGGAGGAAGCTCACAAACAGCCAGGGCCCAGGCACCTGGCATAACCGCGATTTGATGGCAGTAAAGGCCCCAGACGAGACTGTAACGGCGCCAAAGAGCTTCGCCTCTCTCCTTGTACATACTTCTTCGTTCTGGCAGACGGTGCACAAGTAGGTGTAGCACAACTGCATGAATGAGGAAAGGTCGCGAAGGATTGGGTGACTGGAGCTGCAGTGGGGTCGTCGACCGGAACGATGGAACCGGGCCGGGCCGAACCGGCAGGTGACAGAAAAGGCTGAAAAGCGCCCGGACGCTAATTTCGTGACGCCAGCCCAGCGAACGTCGGATCGATCTGCCGGCGATCATAAAAGGTACAAACAGCGACATGACTCGGTATATGTATATGTAAAGAGTGTCAGGTCTTCTTTACCCTCATATGTAAACGCTACAGTGTAGGTACCGGTAACCTAGGTACCTACTCTGTGTCTTGCCTCACACGGCAACCGACAAAACATCCACCTTGGCACTCCCACTACCCCCTTGTCGAACAAGGACATGCGATCCATCCGGCGACAAGGCACACACATCCCCCGCCTTACACGTCCAGATCATGGCGCGAATCTGCAAGGCCTTGCGCAGCACGGCTTTTGCGCGTCCCGCATTCGACGACAGCGCGAACTTGGTCACCGTAATGGTCTGGCCGCGCGAAAGCAGCGTGCTGTGGACGTCCATTCTCGTAAAGAGGCCCGTCTCCGGATCGTAGGCCACTTCGGTGGCTTGTGCCGGCGCCGCCGACGACACGCCCACCTGCCATTTCTGAGAGAGGCTCAGTTCCGGTGCGGCCAAGATGGTAACAATTTGGCCTAGACGCGCATTGACGAGGCATGTCCTGCCTGGGCCAGGGCTGGTGGAGTCCGGGAAGGAGACGAGCCATTCTTGGGGGCTGGGGAAGTGGAAGTCGGCGGCAAAGGGGACGACAACGGAGTTGGACGACGTGCCGCTGCTGCTACTGCTGCTGTTCTTGTTGAAGCTTGGGGAGCAAGGAAAACGCGTGCATTGGAGTGGTTTGTCGCCTTTTTCCGCGACACCGTAGATGCAGACCGAGATGCTCGGCGCGGGGTCTTCAGTGACTCGCTTGGTCGGCCCCGCGCAAGTGATTACGTGCCTGCTGTCCGGCGCGAACCGGATTCCCATGGCCTGGCCAGGCGCGGGCTTCGCCAGCCGGATTCGTCGTTGCACATGGTGCGGCCGATGCGCGTCTTCCTCCTGCAGAGACAAGATCTTCAGATATCCATGGCTGTCAGGGCCGCCAACTTGACCTAGCACAACCACCATGCGATTGTCCGCCGAAACATGAGGCTTGTTCCCGTCCGTCGCCGACAGCGCATGCTCGAGCCTCACCCAGCCCGTTTCGGCATCTACAATCAGCAGGCGGCGGTGCTGACGCTGGTCCCCCCGTGAAGCAATCACGCACAGCAGGCTCCCGTCCGGCGACGGCCGGAAGCCCTCCCCGAATTGTAGTGGCTCTTGGTGGCCTTGCACAAGTTGCGATGAGTTGCCGTGCAGTTCCCAGAGGAGAGCGTCGAACTGCGCGTCGTAGACCTGCAGTATTGTGCGTGTCACAAGGGCTACTCGAAATCTTTGCTGTTGAGGCGAGGTATCAGACGCGAAGCAGCGTGTTCGCAGGATGTCGTGGCCAGGCAGGATGCTCGGTAGAATGCTGCAGAGGAGAGTCGGGGTGGCGTTTGATTTCTTGCTTGTGGGATTGGCCGCGGTCCTGCAAAAAGGCAAGCCAGATTAGCGGGCATGAGTTGGTGGGTTGTTTCTACTTCGAGACAGGGCATCGGCAAATCGCAGAAAGAAGGGGGAGCGGGTGACAGCGTGAGGACAGCTTGAGATATGTCAAGACGTACCTTTGACCGGACGATCCTCCTGCACCTTGGGCTGCTGGACTACAGCTCCTCGATCCCTGCGTCGGCTTTTCGTCACTATACGCTATAAACGGCCGCTGCTCGCGCGCATCATCGTCGTCGTCGTCGTTGTTGTTGTTGTTGTCGTGAGGCCCCTGACCGTCCGTAGCAGCTTCATACGGCGGCGGTGGCGGCAGATCGGCCGCTGCGTCGTGCGGCGCGCCAGAGCGCGTCATTATGCAGAGCGTGCCCCAGCGGATCCTGACTAAGTGCCAGTATGGCTGTGTGAAGAGTTGAGAAGGGCCGGTACATGAGGAGGTTGTTGAACTCGAGAGGGCGACGGGTAGATCGATCGTGGATGACGGATCAAAGGTGTGACGTGCGATACAGTGTGAAGACATGGGTGACATGCTGAGACAAGCACGGTGTGTACCGTATACATATGTACCTTTTACTCAGTAAATTCGTCCAAGCCCGTGGGTCTGATGACCCTTGCTCGAACAGATTTTCAGCGTTACCATTGGCTCCTCCACACATATTCAATTTAAAGAGGGCTGAGCCCGCCCCCTGTCAGGGGCTTAATTGAATATGTGTGGAGGAGCCAATGGTAACACTGAAAATCTGTTCGAGGAAGGGTCATCAGACTCACGGGCTTGGACGAATTTACTGAGTAAAAATACGGAGTACGATTGTGTGAAAAGCTTGGCAGTCCATACAGTGTGAATAATCGAGTGAGAATCTACGCCTGTTCAGCGTTTGACAGCGTGCAAGATTCAAGAAGCTTCATCAACAATCTTTTGGTAATGTGTTTTGTACGTATTTACAGTCTCAAAGGCGCAGGAGATTGGCCTGTAACGAGTCACGACTACTAACGAGAGTCCCTTCTCTTGTCTCTCTTTTGCTGCCATACGTTGGCTTTTCTCCTGTCCTCCTCCTCTTCTCGAGATTCCTATCTCTGGCATCAACTCAAGAAGGGCAGAGTAATGGCTCATGTCCGCCCTAGAACGTGACTTCATCAAATTTCGTCTTATTCAGCAAGTCGTTGATCCTCTTATAGTAAAAGCGTTGTCGGCTTCTAATGCCACAACAAGCCCATGGCCAGTAGGTACAATCCCCTCGTCATGACCGCATACCTACCTACTCCCCCGTGCTTCCTCAAAAGACTACTCGACGACTACTTGGCCGTATAACCCCCGACTACCATCAACGTCGTCCCCGTCACATACGAGCTTCTCCCACCTGCGAGAAACAGCACCCCATCCGCAATCTCCTCTGGCTGCCCCAACCGCCCCATGGGCATCACATCCACCGCGGCCTCTACCCTCTCACGAAAATTCGGATTCGCCCTCAAGAGAGGCGTCTCCGTGTACCCTGGGCAGACGGCATTGATCCGAAGCCCTTCTCCTGCATAGTCCAGCGCCGCAGACCGCGTCAACCCAACGACGCCGTGCTTCGAGGCCACATAGGCCGCCGTATTGGGGAGGCCGCGCACGCCCAGGATGGACGCGACATTGACGATAGATCCTCGCTTTGGCCCTGACTGCTTCAGCATCACGCGCGCTGCGGCACAGAGCACATGAAAGGTGCCGTCGAGATTGATGTCCAGTACGCGCTTCCAGTCCTCCGTAGGAGTCGAGGCCACGCCGCAGGGATTCGCGCATGTCACGCCGGCTGCGTTGACCACGTAGTCGAGACGGCCAAAGTATGCGGCTGCCTCGTCGACGACGTGCTGGACCTGCTTTTCGTTTGTCACGTCGAGCACGTAGGTGACCAGCCAGGGCTGCTCGCTGGTATCTACACTTGACGACATGTTGGCTATCTCGGCCTCGATTTGAGCCCGCGTTATCTGCAGCGCCTTCTCGTTGATGTCGACGAGGGCTACTCCCGCGGCGCCTTCTTTGATGAACGCCTTGGCACATGCTTTGCCGATGCCGGATGCTGCGCCGGTGACGAGTGCGAATCCCCTGACGTCCATGTTTGTTTTCTTGCGGTGGAAATTGAGTTGAAGTTGCTGCGTTGTTGTTGACTTGGTTTGTTCTTGTTCGGCAGGGCTTAGGAGGCAAGTCTTGGGTATCATATGCCCAAATCGTTCGTAGGTCCGGGGGACATGGCGCCCTTTATAGATACTTGGCAGTCTGCATGGTACGACCTACATAGGTCCTAGCCATACGTCCAGGTGGTCACATTGTTGAGCCAAATTCGTCGTCTTGAGTGCTGCTCTGGAGGAAGTCCGATGTCTTGACAAATTGAGTCCTCGGCATTGCCTGTCGTGCACTGAGAGAGCATGATCCTGCACCCTCTCAAGGTTTTATACGGGGGGAGATGGACACGTATGATGGTGATGTGTCCGCCATGTAGCACATACACAATATAACACATGTGCAGCCATGGCTGCCAACCATCGTGCGCCTTCCGCGACACAAAAAGCGTAGGACATCCCGATTCCAGGCATGTATCAGCCTATTTAGGCATAGTCATGGTGCACCCTTCTCGTTTGTCTTTCCCGTTGTTTTTCCTTGTACGGTGTGAGTCTAACAAGGGAGCATCACCTCACCTCCTTCTCCTCATCTCGAGATTTCTATCTCCGGCATCAACTCAAGAAGGACAGAGTAATGGCTCATGTCCGCCCTAGAACGTGACTTCATCAAATTTCGGTTTATTCAGCAAGTCGTTGATCCTCTTATAGTATAAGCGTTGTCGGCTGCAGTCTAATGCCGTACAAGCCCATACCCAGTACAATCCCCTCATCATGACCGCATATGCATTCCGTCTACTTTCCTCTACTTGGCTGTATAACCCCCGTCCAACATCAACGTCGTCCCCGTCACATACGAGCTCCTCCCACCCGCCAGAAACAGTACGCCATCCGCAATCTCCTCGGTCCGCGCCAGCCGCCCCATCGGAATTGCGGCAGTCAAGCCCGCCACCATCTCATGAAGATGTGCATTCTTCTTCAAAAGAGGCGTGTCCGTGGACCCGGGACAGACGGCATTGATGCGTATCCCCTCCTTTGCGTAGTCGATTGCTGCAGACCGCGTTAGCCCGACGGCGGCGTGCTTCGAAGTCGTATAGGCCGCTGAGGTGGGCATGCTGCGCACGCGATATTGACGATAGACCCTCGCTTTGGCCCCGACTGCTTGAGCATGATGCCTGTCGCGGAGCGGAGCACGTGAAAGGTGCCACCGAGGTTAACGTCCAGTTCGCGCTTCCAGTCCTCCGTAGGAGTCGAGGCCACGCCGCAGAGCATCCCCGGCACGCCGGCTGAGTTGACCACGTAGTCGAGACGGCCGAAGTTTGCGGCCGCCTCTTCAATGACACGCTTCACCTGTATTTCCATCACGTCTAGCACGTAGGTTGCCACCAGCGGCTGCCTCCTTGGCATGCCCTTGCTGCCGCTAGCCTCTGCCCTCGGCTCCATGTTGGCTATCAGGTCCTCGATTTCGGCCCGCGCCGTCTGCAGCGCCGTCTCGTTGATGTCGACGAGGGCAACTCCTGCGGCGCCTTCTTTGGTGAACGCCTTGGCACATGCTTTGCCGATGCCGGATGCTGCGCCGGTGACAAGCGCGAATCCCCCGACGTCCATGTTTGCTTTCTTGCGGTGGAAATTGAGTTGAAGTTGCTGCGTTGTTGTTGACTTGGTTTGTTCTTGTTCGGCAGGGCTTAGGAGGCAAGTCTTGGGTATCATATGCCCAAATCGTTCGTAGGTCCGGGGGACATGGCGCCCTTTATAAGATACTTGGCAGTCTGCATGGTACGACCTAGATCCTAGCCATGGCCCATATGTCCAGGTGGCCACATAGTCATGCCAAATTCGCCGTCTTGAGTGTTTGCTCTGGAGGAAGTCCGATGCCTTGACAAACAAACTGAATCCTCGGCATTGCCTATATTAGACTTGGTCAGATGGACTTGCATGATGTGTCCGCCATGAGTAGCATATACACACAAGTGCAGCCATGGCCGCCAACAATTGTGCGCCTTTCGCGACACAGAAAGCGTAGGATATTTGGCAGGTTTGCTCTTTCGTGTTTCCCGTTGTTTGTTTCCCTTATACGGTGAGTCTGACGGAGGAGGCTTACCGTCGTCACCTGTGCCCTGTCCCTTTACCTATCCCTTTACATGTCCCTTCGCCTGCCCTTCCGTCGTCGTCCAGGCTCTTGCTCTGACACACTGTACACACACATAACAGATGACGGGCTCCCAGGTAAACGCCCCGCCGGTACAGCCCCCATCGACGCTCTCGACAGATCCTCTCTCTTCCGTCCTCATGGGAATCATCATCGCTTTCTATAATGATTTGGAATCAGAAATAGGAAGAAGGGACGAAAAGAGGAGCCTTATAACGTGGTATCCTGTCTTCATTTGCACTTCCTCTCTTATCCTTTCCCTCCTCACGAATAATGCTCCACGCGCACGTTATCAAACACAGCCTCCGTCTCAAACACCCTCACGCCATTCATACCCGTCCGGGCCGTCCCATACGTCCCGTCCACCACGTGCAACTGCGCCGCCGTCGAATCCCCCGCATACACGCTGATGCTAGTCCCCTTGGCCCGCACACAAACCCGGTACGTCTGACCCGGCCGAAGATCCGCCTGTGTGGAGGCGATTTCCGTCCAAGTGCCGCCAGATGCGGATGCTCTGAGCAGGAAAAGCCGTTGGCGGACGGTGCTTATGCCAGCGTAGTAGCCGTCCACGGCGTCTGCACCGGTAACTGGACGGGTAGCCCTGAAGAGGAGGCCAGCGCTGCTGTTGCTGCTGCTGCTGCTGCTGTTGTTACTGGACACCGGGATAGTCACATCTGTGGTAAACGCCAGATCGCCAAAGTTGGTATTGAGCAGGGCGTTACCCCCCTGTGAGGCTGCAGCCCTCAGCGCCTTGGTGGTCGCATCCCACGCGCCGCCGTAGGTAGTCCAGCCAAGCATATTCCCATCCTCAAAGTTATCATGGACGCGCATCCGGACCGGGCGAATCGTGCCGTCATCATGATTAAAGTGCAGCCGATCGTACGCAAGATGCCGATCATTCTGATCAATCTTATCCCCCAGCGGATGACGATGGTACACAATAAAGTACACATCCGTCCCTGGCACGTGAATCACACCATTGTGCCCCGCGCCCGTCGCCACAGCCGGATCCTGCTCCAGAATCCTAGCGATGCGGCGAAAAGGCCCCGTCGGGGAGGCAGACATGGCATACGCGACAGCGTAGTCGGGCCCGCCCCATCCGCCTTCACTCCAGAAGAGGTAGTAAGTGCCATTGCGCTTGAGCATCTGAATGCCCTCGACGTACTTGTCCGGCGTGATTTCCTTGAAGATGGATCCGTCGTCGAAACTGCCTAGGCTGGTCATGTCCTCGTTTAGCTTGGCCACGTTGGCATGCCCGTGTCCGCCGTAGTAGATGTACGCCTGGCCAGTATCTTCGTCGAGAAACACGTCTTGGTCGATGGGCTGCGCGCCGTGAATGTACGTCCCGATGAGGGGCTTTCCGAGGGCATCTTTGTAGGGGCCCGAGGGGTTCCCTGCGACGCCGACGCCGATGCCCCCAATCTCGGCATCGGATTGAATATCGTTGGCGCCAAAGTAGAGGTAGTATTTTCCGTTGCGTGCGATGGGGGCTGGTGCCCAGATTGCGCGGCGGACCCAGGGGAAGTCGGCGGCGAGGAGCACGTTGCGGTGCTTGGTCCAATGGATGAGGTCGGGCGAGGAGAAGGCGTCGAGGTAGGTCTGTTGGTCGTAGGCGTACGACGATGTTGGGTACACCCAGTACTCGTTGTTGTAGAATTCGCTGTCTGGGTCTGCGTAGAAGCCGTCGACGAAGGGGTTGCCTGCTTCCGCGGTGGCCCAGTCAGAGGGGTTGTGGGCGGCGGTCGCACGGAGTAGACTTGCGGTGACGAGGAGAGAGTCTGGGATGTTAGCTATCTTCATGTTGCTGCAAGGTGATCGGTTCCTTCCGCTGACTCGGCAGATGAGAAGATTGCCTCTGGCATCCGGCGTAAAGAAGGGGCAGAGAGATCGCGTATCATGTATGTCACCAGATTTCAACGTTCACCCTAGAAGTGACGTCATGTGTATCTCATGTTCGCAACTTGTTGTTTTCCTTGGTAAGGCCTACATGGCTGCAGCCTAAATACCTAATGTCATACAAGGTCTTCCTCTACTTGGCTGTATAACCCCCGTCCAACATCAACGTCGTCCCCGTCACATACGAGCTCCTCCCACCCGCCAGAAACAGCACCCCATCCGCAATCTCCTCTGGCTGTCCCAACCGCCCCATCGGAATCTCGGCAGCCGCGCCCGCCACCCTCTCATGAAGATGCGCGTTCTTCTTCAAAAGGGGCGTGTCCGTGTACCCAGGACAAATGGCATTGATGCGTATCCTCTCCTTTGCGTAGTCGATTGCCGCAGACCGTGTCAGCCCAACGACAGCGTGCTTCGAAGTCGTGTAGGCCGCTGAGTTGGACATGCTGCGCACGCCCAAAATGGACGCAATATTGACGATAGACCCTCGCTTTGGCCCCGACTGCTCGAGCATGACGCGCGCCGCGGAGCGAAGCACATGCAGGGTGCCATCGAGATTGATGTCCAGTACGCGCTTCCAGTCCTCCGTAGGAATCGAAGCCACGCCGCAGAGCCCCACGCTCGCCACGCCGGCTGCGTTGACCACGTAGTCGAGACGGCCGAAGTTTGCGGCCGCCTCTTCAATAACACGCTGCACCTGTATTTCATCCGTCACGTCGAGCACGTAGGTGGCCACCAGCGGCTGCCTCCTTGGCATGCCCTTGCTGCCGCTGGCCTCTGCCCTCGGCTCCATGTTGGCTATCAGGTTCTCGATTTCGGCCCGCGCCGTCTGCAGCGCCGTCTCGTTGATGTCGACGAGGGCAACTCCTGCGGCGCCTTCTTTGATGAATGCCGTGGCGCATGCTTTGCCGATACCGGATGCTGCGCCGGTGACAAGCGCGAATCCTCTGACTTCCATGGTTCTTTACGGGTTTTCTTTCGTCGAATTTGATGTTTTTTGCGTTATTTTGTTTCTGTTTGGCGCGACGTACGTAGGTCCAGGGGGATGACCTCGCAATAAATACAAGCAGTTTGCGTGGTACGGCCTACCCGTACAGTTATGGGGGGTGCGTAGTATAACATGTTCCTCGTCATGGATGTTGCTCTGACGCAAGACTGATATCTTGGCATGGTAAAACTTGGGCATCGCGTGCCGTGCATCCTCAAAAGCTCGTATACAACGCATACCCATTCGTGGCTGCCAAGCATTGTGCGTCTTCGAAGCCCTAAGGAAGCAACCACTCTAGGCAGGCAGTCATGGTATGCATTGTTAGTCTCCTACTGTTCTCCCCCCCTGCAAGGCATGCCTCAACCATAGTGGAATGAGGCTGACGGAGGATATATGAAGGCTTTACCGCGGCTCTTCACCTCTTTCTTTTTCTCCTGCTCGTTGTCCTCATCGTCGTCGCTCTCGCTGTCAACTGCAAAGTCCATCACGGGCATTCCCAACTTTTCGCCCATCTCCTTCCGAATGACATCTCCTGCGCCCTTCGCCAAAGCCTCGTTCAACGCTTTGGCTGCTGCATGCATCGGTCGAAGATCTATAACGCCGTCGTGGCCAGAAGCCGCCATCAGAATCCAGCCAACCACAAAGGGCAGCTCAGTCTCGCGCTGCATGTATGCAGGGGTGAAGATTTGGCGCAAAATTGGATCGCATGCCTTGCGCACCACGTGGAGCATCTTCCAACATTCCCGATGCATGTGCATATATGGAAAGGTAAACTCGATCGTCTCGGCGTTGAAAAACATGGTGAGCTTCTCGATCAGTTGCGCGTACGTCATGCAGCCACCGTCCTTTGCCCCCTTGCGAGACTCATTGCGAGAGTCCCTGAGAGAGCCCTTGTGAGAACCGCGCGCCTGTTGCTGTTCCTGCCACATTCTTTTCTTCTCCTTCAACTTTTCCGGGTCCTCGATCTGGCCAAGCTTCCAAGAGCAATCGCCGTCAGTTTCCATCTCCTCAAACAAGCTTAGGTCGATGATTCGACTGACGTGTTCGGCTGTCAGGGCGAGCTGGCCGTTGAGATCGGCATAGCGCGGTGCGAACATGGTCTGGACGGGCGAGGTGCCCTCTTTAAGGCCACGAGGACCGGCTTTGGAGAAGAGTGACACATTCTTCCGCCGTCGGGCAGTCATGGTCGCCGCGGACGTGCCAATCTGGAGACAGAACTTCTGGTAGTGGTCAACGAGCTCCTTGGGCGTTTCACCACCAACGAAGAAACTGTCAGGACCCAGGTTGGTATATACTAGGTCCAGATCCGGCCATCGCGCCACTCCAGGCACAAATCGTTGAAGTGCAACGTACAGGTGCTGGCAATATTGTATGGAACCCCAGGCATTGGCCAGCGCATGTCCCACATCGTGGTAACGGGCACGGAAATGGAAGAGCGTCAGACCGCTAATGAGCGGCGACATGCGAAACAGGCGATGGGATGCGAATTCCGGGATATCAGCGCGGAGATCTCGAAGCCACTTCTTCTGTGCAGCCCGGACTGGGTCACTGTCGATGTAGCGAATGTGAGCACGTAGTTGTCGCATTAGTTCGTCATTTGAAGCCGGCCAGTGGTCAATCTTGAGATTGGCGTGGAATTTGAAATGCTCCATGATGTCAATCTCGATGAAACGCAGATGAGCCGCCATTTCAGTGAAAGGTTTCTCGATATTTGGGCCCAACTGATAAGTGATATCGAGAAAGACTTGGGCGGCAAAGACGACATAAAATGGTACTTTCTTGGTCTTTTGCAACTCTTCCATCCCACGCATGAACTCATCCTGGACTAGCCAGCCGTGCAAGCCAATTACAGTCATTAGTTCAGTGAAGAATGGCATCAGGAGCGCTCGACTGTCCTCGAATTTCTGCCTTCCGGTTTTCTGGCTGTGGTCACTCTCCGGGTCAAAATATCCATACATCCCTTCCTTGTACAAGGGAACTTGCCCGGGCACCAGAACGGCAGCAAAGCTGTCGATCATTTGATAGGCGGCAATGTATGTGACTTCCGCTTGGTCATAGGTCTTGTATACGAAGCTGGAAGGGCCGTCGTCGTCGGGACGCCTAGTGGTCGAGCTAAGCACTTCCTCTGGACTCATGCCTTCCATCATGCAGTGCATGGCATGCAGCTGCGTCAGCATCTTTCCGAGTCCACCGTGCGCCTCCAACAGAGGTTCCACATCTTCCATCAGATTCCTGACGAGGTCTATAGCAGTATTCGTGGCTACTGCCACTGCCGTAAGATCGAAGTTGCCTGTGTCGTATGATGCCCAGATATATCTTATATGTGCTTTTACTTGATTCATATCGTTGACAAGTGCCGTCAAGGCAAAGAAAGCATCTTCAAGCGAGTTCATGACCTCCGACTCGTATCTGACGTCATCATTTTGAGTTTTCTTTGGCCGCTCAAAGTCAGGCGCATTCAGGAATTTGCTGGAAGGCTCATAGACGGCAAGACCTGCGAATCGATTTCGCAGCTCGCGCAGCTCAGATGGATTTTCCTCCGAGTTTTCAGTGGGCATCAGAGGTGTCAATACTTGACGGACTTCCTCCAGCACTAATAGGCACAATTGTTTGTCAGCGTCAAAGATCCTCTTGTCCCCACGTTACATTCATCGCGAGCACCCTGGCCGTCTAAAAAGGGCCCCATCAAGCAGACAGTGGAAGTGCTATTACCTCCTACGAAGTGCATGTGTGTTTCAGCCGACAGATTTGGGACTGTCTCGCCATGATCTTCAAGCTTCGATCCAAAGCCAGAGCGAGCGTGGATCACGCGCTGGATCGTCTTGCATAGCTCACGAGGAACGGCGACCGCCTTGCTGGCAATGTGCTCAGCCAGTGGTACGAAATCCTTGATGCGGATGATATGAGTTGGCAGTTTTGGCTCCGCCGGTAAATCTGCTGTCGAGGCCGAGGCCTGCTCTTTGGCCTGCTTCCGCGCTTTGCCTTTGAGTCGTCCCTTGGGAGCAGCTGTGCTGCTGGCCTGGGGGGCGGAGGGCGGAGGTGAAAGAAGGTCCGCGGGGAAGCCAAAAGCCTTGGCAGTCGATGCGAGCCAAGCTGCAATGGCGTTGGTATCTTCCTTGTACTGCCGGTACGTGCTGACCAGAGCGGCGGGCAGCATTTTGAAGTCGAGATGACGCGATAGTTGCTGAGAGAAGTAAGGAGACGAAGTGCGCAAGACTGATATAATCTGAATGCCGATTTGAAACGTGTTGGCTCCTTCAGCCTCTTCAAAATCGAGATATCTTTCTCGCACGAGATGCTATCGATGGGGGATCGATGATCTTAAATTCTTGATAAAATGATGGTGAAGAAGCTATGTACATACATGAACGAAAGGGCAGGTGTTCGTAGGAGATGGCTCACGAAACCTCGGCTCCTGCAATTAGGTAATCTGAGCTTGCTTGACTCTTGAGACCCCATATTATTGGGTCCGTGCATAGGTACCTAGGTACCTAATGTTGGGGCAGCCCGCAAAATCCGGGACGGATGGTCCCTTTCGGCGTGCTCCCCACATCAAACCTCGAAGCTCCAAGAAGTTGTTACATAGTAGGCAAAAGTTAAAACTGAAGAAATCGTGTACATTTCGTGTTGAGGATACCTAGGTTGTGGGGTCTTTCGGCAGGTCTACACACTTTCATTGGTTAACAAACTTTTGAATTCTGAAACAAGGGGGTGCAGGGGTTACGGGTTTGCTAGGTACATACCTTTGGCGCGTCACGGCATTTTTGCAAGAGCATTCCTACTCGGACAGCATAAAAGTACTAATCGGACAGCATTCTCCACAATTCTTGGGCTCCTGTGTATCCCCCCAAAATTACAGTGGGAAGTAAATGACCAAACTGTACGGAGTACGCATCTCGCATGTGCATGTTTCAATATCACCACGCCGCCCCGAGGAGGCTTCGGCGATTCACTTTAGCAATTCAATTTCGGTGTTCTGAATTCTTCTTTCATTGTATCTACCCTTACGTACGTCATTCGTGGCCCAGCAGAACACGCCGGCGTCTACAGGCGACTAAGTCAATTGCGTAGCCGGGACGACCTCCTCAACTTGCCCGGTCTCGCTGATCATGGTCAGGGCCTGCGATGACGGTCCAGTGGTTTTCGAGGCGTTGGTAGATGAAGATGATCGCGATGCCCCACCTCTGCCTCTGTCTCGTCCGCGGCCTCGCGTGATCTTGGTCTTTTGTCTCTTCGAGGCCCGTAATGCCTCTGCCTCCTCTATCTCGAACTGTGACTGTCGACGGCGTATGCTTGGCTTTATGTGCGGCTGCTGGGGAGGGTCGGCTGCGACGTTGAAGCCTGTGTAGAACGATCAACAGCTTGAAGGCGGGTCGGAACCGTGACCTTTTTGTTTGATGAGGCGCGAGGTCGACCACGAAGATGGGATGATGATGAAGAATTTGGTGGGTGGCGTTGATGCGCAAATGCCAAACAGTGTGCTTTCCTTGAACACTGTCTATGAGCGAAAGGATACATAAAAAGTGGAGAGTGTCACGAGATTTCTGGGGAATGCTGTCCGGTTAGTACTTTTATGCTGTCCGAGTAGGAATGCTCTTTTGCAATCAGCACCTATAGCATGATACCACTTGGTATGTTGTCGCCGCGGAGATTGTCGGAGACCAGCACTTGACGAGCCAACGCCCTCCGAGAAGCTTCAGGATTCTGACGGGCTAACAGACCACATGGTCGTCTTGGGGGTCGAAGTTAAAGCTCCTGCGAGAAGCTTTGGAGCGGCTCCGGAACAAGATGGTCCTCCCCGACAGATGTTAGTGCATAGCAGAAAAAGGAATCTCGTAGGAATGCTTATCCCTGGGTCATCTACATGTGAAAGAAGCAGAAAATCTTTCTTCTTCTCTTACAACATTCACTAAATCCACTTCCAGGTTCCCTAGGTACCTGGCGAAACTTTTAAATAGGTAGGGCCGCCACAAATTGCTGACCGCGAAGCTAGATATGTTTGTACAATATGTGGGTGGCAACGCACAGCAAGTACTCTTTTTCTATCATCGCCTCTTACAGGTTGCTTAGATGTCGTCGAATTGTATCTTCTGCCTGATGACTGGGATTCGATGACGCGGATGGTCCCGGGCGTACCGAGGCCCCCGGAGTCCAGACTCCAGATCTCAAATATTCGGGTGAAGTTAAGCTATCGCAGAATGAACAGAGGGGATTTCTGTACAACTGAGTGAAAAGTAAGCCATGCCGATCCTTTCGGTAACATATGGCCACGTTGTGGCATCAGGCAGCCTGCTCTGGTGCCGCTTCCGTTGACGAGCTTCTTGTTCATACGGGGATTGGACGCCCTTCATCTATTAACCATCCCAAAGGAATTATGTACATACTGGTCACTTTGTGAAACGCGAGCTACTCGCGGGTGAAACTTAATTGTCCTCTGGAGAGCCGTGCACCAAGACTTTACTTTACGTCCTCTGAGTGGCGAGTATATTGATTGTGTTGAAGGAGTCGAGCACCAAGACACCACGTCCTCTGAGTGACGAATAAAACTTATTGTTGCAAGAGGCACGTATTCGTGGCCATCTTTGGGATGTTTGGGATCTTGAGGTACTCACCATGACTTGGAATAGTCCGTCGAGTGTCAGTGACGAGGTTGTTTTGAGAGAGTGCTCTGCAAGAGGCACGTATTCGTAGCCAATCTTTGGGATGTTTGGGATCTCGAGGTTGATGAAGTTGAAACTCATCATGACTTGGAATAGAGTCCTCTGAGTGACGAGGACATGCATTGGTTTCAAAGTTATTATGGAGTGTAGACACACACCGGGATTTTTGAAGGAGCTACTACGACGCGATGGTATTGAACGGAGACATCGAAGGAAGCGGTCTACGACGACGATGATATCGTGATCGAGATTCAAGGACGAGCACAGGCAGAAGGATCAGGTCCTCTGAGTGATGAACACCAAGACATCGGGTCCTCCGAGCGATAAAGGTAACACACCAAGTCGTCTGGGTGATTGCACCAAGACGCCAAGGCACCAGGGTTTCTGAGTGATGAACACCAAGACATCGGTCCTCTGAGTGACAAGTACACTTATTGTTTTGAGAAGGTTGATGAAGTTGAAATGGCCATGACTTGGAACGGAGTCATCTGAGTGGCGACGCTCAGATCCACGGCATACCCATACATGTTATTCTGACGCAAGACTGATGTCTTGGCATGGTGACTCTTGGGCATCGCGTGCCGTGCGCGGGTGCGTCTCCATCCTCAAAGCAAGGCCACAGCGCATGTATATTCGTGGCTACCAAGCATTGTGCGTCCTCGGAGCCCCAAGGAAGCTAGGTTCCATATCCTAACATATGCGCCTCTGGACAGGCAGTCATGGTATACTTTGCCTCGACTGGGAGTGCGCATTATTGGCCCCCTACTATTCCCCCCTGTAAGGCATGCCTCAACCATAGTGGAATGAGGCTGACTGGGGATATATGAAGGCTTTACCGCAGCCCCTCTCCTATTTTTTTTCCTCCTGCTCGTTGTCCTCATCGTCGTCGCTCTCGCTCTCGCTGTCAACTGCAAAGTCCATCACGGGCATTCCCAACTTTTCGCCCATCTCCTTCCGAATGACATCTCCCGTGCCCTTCGCCAAAGCCTCATCCAACGCTTTGGCTGCTGTGTGCATCGGTCGAAGATCTATAACGCCATCGTGGCCAGAAGCCGCCATCAGAATCCAGCCAACCACAAAGGGCAGCTCAGTCTCGCGCTGCATGTATGCAGGGGTGAAGATTTGGCGCAAAATTGGATCGCATGCCTTGCGCACCACGTGGAGCATCTTCCAACATTCCCGATGCATGTGCATATATGGAAAGGTAAACTCGATCGTCTCGGCGTTGAAAAACATGGTGAGCTTCTCGATCAGTTGCGCGTACGTCATGCAGCCACCGTCCTTTGCCTCCTTGCGAGACTCATTACGAGAGTCCTTGAAAGAGCCCTTGTGAGAACCGCGCGCCTGTTGCTGTTCCTGCCACAACCTTTTCTTCTCCTTCAACTTTTCCGGGTCTTTGATCTGGCCAAGCTTCCAAGAGCATTCGCCGTCAGTTTCCATCTCCTCAAACAAGCTTAGGTCGATGATTCGACTGACGTGTTCGGCTGTCAGGGCGAGCTGGCCATTGGGATTGGCATAGAGCCGCGAGAACATGGTCTGGACGGGCGAGGTGCCCTCTTTGAAGCCGCGGGGACCGGCTTTGGAGAAGAGTGACACATTCTTCCGCCGTCGGGCAGTCATGGTCGCCGCGGACGTGCCAATCTGGAGACAGAACTTCTGGTAGTGGTCAACGAGCTTCTTGGGCCTTTCACCACCAACGAAGAAGCTGTCAGGGCCCAGGTTGGTATATACTAGGTCCAGATCCAGCCACCTCGCCATTCCAGGCACAAAATGTTGAAGTGCGACGTACAGGTGCTGGCAATATTGTATGGAACCCCAGGCAGTAGCCAGCGCATGTCCCGCATCGTGGTATCGGGCACGGAAGTGAAAGAGCGTCAGACCGCTAATGAGCGGCGACATGCGAAACAGGCGATGGGACGCACTTTCCGGGATATCAATGCGGGCACCTCGAAGCCACCTCTTCTGTGCAGCCCGGATTGGGTCACTGTCGATGTAGCGAATATGATCACGCAGTTCTCGGAGTCCCTCGTCGTTTGAAGCCGGCCAGTTATCAATCTTGAGATTGGCGTGGAATTTGAAATGCTCCATGATGTCAATCTCGATGAAACGCAGATGAGCCGTCATTTCAGTGAAAGGTTTCTCGATATTTGGGCCCAACTGATAAGTGATATCGAGAAAGACTTGAGCGGCAAAGACGACATAAAATGGTACTTTCTTGGTCTTTTGCAACTCTCCCATTCCACGCATGAATTCATCCTGGACTGGCCAGCCCTGCAAGCTAACTACAGTCATTAGTTCAGTGAAGAATGGCATCAGGAGCGCTCGATTGTCCTCGAATTTCTGCTTTCCGGTTTTCTGACTATGGTCGCTCTCCGGGTCAAAGTATCCATACATCCCTTCCTTGTACAAGGGAACCTCCCCGGGCACCAGAACGTCAGCAAAGCTGTCGATCATTTGATAAGCGGCAAAGTATGTGATTTCCGATTGGCCATAGGTCTTATATAGAAAGCTTTGAGGGTCGTGTACGTCGGGACGGTTCGTGACTGCGCGCATCACTTCCTTTCGGCCCATGCCTCCCATAATGCAGTGCATGGCATGCAGCTGCGTCAGCATAATTCTGAGTCCACCGTGCGCCTCCAACAGGGGTTCCACATCTTCCATCAGATTCCTGACGAGGTCTATAGCAGTATTCGTGGCTACTGCCACTGCCGTAAGATCGAAGTTGCCTGTGACGTATGAGGCCCACATATATCGTATATGTGCTTTGACTTCATTCATATCGTTGATAAGTGCCGTCAAGGCAAAGAAAGCATCTTCAAGCGAGTTCATGACCTCCGACTCGTATCTGACGTCATCATTTTGAGTTTTCTCTGGCCTCTCAAAGTCAGGCGCATTCAGGAATTTGCTGGAAGGCTCATAGACGGTAAGACCTGCGAATCGATTTCGCAGCTCGCGGAGCTCAGACGGGCTTTCCTCCGAGTTTTCGGTGGGCATCAAAGGTTTCAATACTTGACGGACTTCCTCCAGCACTAATAGGCGTAATTGTTTGTCAGCGTCAAAAATCCCCGGCTGCCCAAAAAGGGCCCCATCAAGCAGACAGTGAAGTGTTATTACCTCCTACGAAGTGCATGTGTGTTTCAGCCGACAGATTTGGGATTGTCTCGCCATGATCTTCAAGCTTCGATCCAAAGCCAGAGCGAGCGTAAATCACACGCTGGATCGTCTTGCACAGCTCACGAGGAACGGCAACCGCCTTGCTGGCAATGTGCTCAGCCAGTGGTACGAAATCCTTGATGCGGATGATATGAGTTGGCAGTTTTGGCTCCGCCGGTAAATCTGCTGTCGAGGCCGAGGCCGAGGCCTGCTCTTTAGCCTGCTTCCTCGCTTTGCCTTTGAGTCGTCCCTTGGGAGCAGCTGTGCTGCTGGCCTGGGGGGTGGAGGGTGGAGGTGAAAGAAGGTCCGCCGGGAAGCCAAAAGCCTTGGCAGTCGAAGCGAGCCAAGCTGCAATGGCGTTGGTATCTTCTTTGTACTGCCGGTACGTGCTGACCAGAGCGGCGGGCAGCATTTTGAAGTCGAGATGGCGCGATAGTCTGCTGAGAGAAGTAAGGGAACGAAGTGCGCAAGACTGGATATATAATCTGAATGCCGATTTGAAACGTGTTGGCTCCTTCAGCCTCTCCAAAATCGAGATATCTTTCCCGCACGAGATGCTATCGACGAGGGGTCGATGATCTTGATAAAATGAGGGTGAAGAAGCTATGTATACTGAACGAAAGAAGTGTTTGTGGGAGGCGCTCACGAAACCTCGCTCTTGCAATAATCCGAGCTTACTTGAGTCCTACATATTGGGTCCGTGCATAAAGTTGGGGCAGTCCGTAAAATCCGGGACGGAATCCGGGACGGATCCTTTTTGTTGGCGTGCTCCCCCCATCAAGCTTCAAAGCTTAGCACGCTGCACCTATGATATGATACCAGCGGCCACTTGGCATGTTGTCGCCGCGGAGATGGCTGACGAACCAATGCCCTACGAGAAGCTTCAGTGTCGGGACTGGCCACAGACCACAATGGTCGTCTTGGGTCGAGGTTTATTTAGGTGGTCTCCTGCGAGAAGCTTTGGAGCGGCTCCTGAACAAGATGGTCCTCCCCGACAGATGTCCGTAGCAGAAAAGTAACCTCGTAGGAATTTTTATCTCTGGGCAATGTGTGAAAGAAGCAGAAAGCCTTTTTACTTCTCTTACAAATAGGTGGCGGGTCGCCGCCGTATCACAAATCGCTAACCGCGAAGCTGCCTATGTTTGTATGTAAAATGGGAAGTCCGAAGGGCCCCTCCTGCGTCGGGTCGGTGGGCCTATGGAATAGGTAGTAAAGCTGAAGAGTCCCGCTGCCGAAGATTCACGTGACCGCACTGACTGTCGCGATGCATAGGTAGGTATGTGCTGGAACTTGGAAGTACACGATATGTATCACGAAGCGTAATTATTAGACTAAACGAGTACTTCCCCAGCGGCCCTACGCTGCGCTTCGGGGCGGAGGAAGACTCGCCTCGCTTCGCTTCGGGTTGGAGAGAGTCGGGCTGGAAAAGTGTGGTTTGCGGATGGTATGGCGGTTTGCGGACGGTATGGCGGTTTGCGGACGTATGTCTCCCCACTCTTTAGAATGCAGAGCATTCAACGACGCGAAGTCTTCTGATGGATTTGGATATCGAGCTGAGATTGTGGACGGTGGAAGAGAGTTAGGACTTTGTTGATGAAAGTTGTTTTTTTCTTTTGTAGACTGGACTGTACAGACGCGCACGACTTCCCTCTGGGGGCCCTGCCGGGGGCCGCCTGCGGCGGGCTTCTCGCTACGCTCGTCGTAGCTATACATGTACATTAGGTACATACGTCTGTCCACAAATGCAAAACCGCATGAGCAAAAAAAGCCAAAAAAGAACATCACATTTGCGTGAAACCATCAAACCATGGCGTATCAATCTTTTTTTCCTCCCTACTCTGCTGCCCACGACGGGACTTACGAAAGCAACCTCGATCTTTTTTTTCCCTCCCTCCTCTGCTGGCCCCCTCCCCCCTCCCCCCCCCCCTCCCCCTCCCCCCCCACCCTGATCTTTTGCCGTAAATGTAAAGCTTCGCTTTACTTCCTCATCTTTCAGTAATCGTCGCAAATTAGTTCAGCTTTACTAATAAAGCTTCGCTTTACTTCCTCATTTTTCAGTAATCGTCGCAAATTAGTTCAGCTTTACTAATCATTGTATATACGTGGATGACAACGCACAGCAAGTTTTCCTTTTTCCTTTTCTATCATCGTCTCTTACAGGTTGCTGAAGATATCGTCGAATTGTTTCTTCGGCCTAATGACTGGAATCTGATGACGCGGATGATCCCGGGCGCACCGAGGCCCCCAGACTCCAGATCCCAAATGTTCTGGTGAAGTTAAGTTATCGCAGAAATATGGTGACGCCGTGGGCGAAGGGGCAAAGTTAGCCAATCAACAGTCGACCTGACTCCGGTTCACGACGGGCCAATCCACAGTCGACCTTTCTCGGGTTCACGACGTCGGTTCACGAGAGCACACGAGAGCCAATCATTCCCAGATCTTGAATTCAACGAGAGCCAATCATCTCGCCAAGCTTTTCTGACTAAGCACATCCAGATTTGAGAGCCTCGGGGATGGAGAAATGGCTCCGCTTCGCTTCGCCAAAAATGGCTCCGCTTCGCTTCGCCAATGAACAAAGGGATTTCTGTACAATTGAGTGAAAAGTCAGCCACGCCGATTTTTTTGGAAACAAATGGCCACGTTGTGGCATCAGATGGCCTGCTCTTGTGCCGCTCTCGATGACGAGCTTCTTGTTCATGGACGCCCTGCATCTGTATCCCAAAAGGAAATATGTGTAACGGATCGTATAGTCTGAGAGGCAAAAGGCGCTCTATTGATCGCTATGAACGAGGACTATAAGCTAAAGAGGGAAAGGAAGCAAGAAAGAGCAAAGACTGCGGGTCTCCGCTGGTTTTGACCATACGGCTGGTCGTCGAGCGAGTGCCAAGCCGTATGTGTGGATCGCTCGTTTCAGGCAGGAGCGATGCGTCTCGTACAACACGTGACCCAGCAGCGACGGTGGATGAAGCGATCCTCACACTACCCCCTCCCAAAAGGCTTGTTTACGCAGGAAACAAGCCCGTTTTAGTGCCTGCGCGCGGTCTTCCGCTTTTTAACAGCTTCATGCACCGCGCGATTATCGTCGTCAAAGTCCTGCGGCGTCAGATCATCTGCCGCGGCCCTTATCCACTCCTCCAACCGTACCGGTGGTCCCGCGGCTTCAGGATACTCGCGGTGGAAGTCATAAAGTTTCGTAGCGGAGCATTTGAAGTTTTCAGCCGGGTACCATTGTTCATCCGGGTCCAAGCCGGTCCATTCGACCTGGTACTGCAGTGTCTTGCCTCGGCCGAACAGACGCGAGGCGCGAATACGCTCAACCTCCCACTGAGGCTCGCCGTCGATCTCTTCAGGAGGTTCAGGATCGGCGATTTGCTGGGGCAGCGGGTTATCTGAGGCTTTGCGTAGGCGGTCTGCGTGAAACAGGTTGCTGCCCTTATACTCGGGCGGCGTCTCTACCACAAAACTGTAGCCCCTCTCCTCCAAGACTTTCCACGGACCAGCCCACTGTGAATCAAGCTTCAAACTGGGCGACTCGGTGCGCATACCCTTCTTGCTGACGTATACCATGTCCCCGGGACCGAAGTCGACAGGGCGGCGCTTCTTATTTGCCTGGAGGGCCTGAGCCTCTTGCGCGCGCGCGGCGTTGGCGACGGCTAGGTCCTGTACGGTCTTGGTCTGATCAACAAGCCGTTGGGCGGTGCGTTGCGGGTCATTATTTAGATCAACTGACGGTAATGGTGTCGAGAGTGGGTTGCGTGGCACGGTACCGAGTAACACTTTGAGCGGCGGCATCCCAATGCTGGCGTGCGAGGCGACATTGTGAGCGAAATCGACTGCCGGCAGTATTTCGCTCCAGTTATCTTGATACGTCGTCATGTACGGGCGCATCATCTTGTCCAATTCCGCATTGGTGATCTCAATCGCTCCTTGGGTTTGCGGGTGACGAGAGCTGCCATGCCGATGCTTCGTGCCGGTCAGTTTGTTGATCGTCTCCATGAAGTCGGAGATGAACGGGCCGGCGTTGTCACTGATCCATATCGTCGGCACGCCCAACAGGCGGTAAACGTAGCGGAAATACCGAGTAGCAAGAGTTGCGGCAGTATCAGTCTTGTAACCGGCAAGACGTAGGATGACCTTGCTGAAGCGGCAAACAAAGGCCCAGACGTAGTCGTAGCCGTGGCGGTCCTTGGGCATGTCCTTGCCGTCAACAACGACCTCCTCCCAGACGTGGTTTGGCAGCGGGAGCGGATGTAGGAGACCTGGGGTTTTGTCGTGTCGGATCTTGGTACGCTCGCATGTCCGGCAGTTTTTTAGATATCGAGCGACGTCCTGGCGAAGCGTGGGCCAGGTATAATTCTGTCGGATCAGCTCCAGGGTCTTATGGCGGCCAGGATGTGCGAAGATCTTTGGTTCGTGCGCCTCTCTGATCAACGCGGTTCTCAAGAAGGTTTGGCCGTCAGAAGTCGTCTCCGGTACAACCAGGCGGCCGTCGCAGTCGCCCAGCTTCTGCCTGACGTTCTCAGCGCTGATCAAATCAACGAGGTCGGCGCCGTGGAGTTGTTGAGGCGCTGCGATGACTGCGGAGATAGTTGGTCTGATCTTCTCAGGTGGGATCAACGTCAATGTTCGTTCCTCGAGCTCGCGAGCCTTCACCGTAGGCGAGTCGACAGTCTTGCGGGAGAGAGCGTCAGCAACAACGTTTTCCTTGCCGGGGCGATATTCAAACGTGAGATCAAACTGGGCGAGGAAGTCGGACCAGCGAATCTGACGCGGCGATAGTAACCTCTTGGTTGACCAATAGATGAGTGCCTTGTGGTCCGTAAATACTACGAACTTCTGGCCCCAGAGAGATGACTCATTATCCTGTAGGCAGCGAACAACCGCGAGTAACTCCTGGTCTTGAATTGGATACGAGCGCTCAGCGGCGGTCATGCTCTTGGACGAGTAGCCGCACGGTTTCCAGATCCCATCCGGTTGTTGTTGCATGATCGTACCACCGGTCGCATTGCGCGAGGAGTCGGTCTCGATACGGGTCGGGCGGCCGGGTACGAAGAAAGCGAGAACAGGAGTGGTAGTTGCAAGTCTTTTGAGCTCCTCAAACGACTGGCGGTGCGTATCTCCCAAGACAAAAGGCGCGTCCTTCTTCAAGAGGCTGGCGAGGGGTTCGGCTACTTCGCTGGCGTGGTGAACAAAAACTCGCACGTAGTTGCAGAGGCCGAGAAAGGAGCGTACAGCCCGCACGCCCGTCAGGTCTTCAAATTTCCAACTGGTGATTCCACGAACTTTCTCTGGGTCGATACGCACTCCGACGCCTGCTTCGAGGATAACACCCAAGTAGTCGACTACTTTGGCATCGAATAAGGACTTCTTGATATCACCTTGCAAGCCGGCTCGGTGCAAGCGGTAGATGACCTCCTCGACGTGTTCAAAGTGCGGTTCGTCCTCACGCGAGTAGATCAAGACGTCGTCGGCGTAGGCGCTGGCAAAGTCATCCAGCAACTCGTTGAGTTGGGCGTTAATGTACGATTGAAACCATGCGGGTCCGACTTTGAGACCAAATGGGAGGACTTTCCACTGGAAGGTGCCCTGTCGAGTTCGAAACGCGGTCAAATAGCGGGAGTTCAGTTGCATCAGGAGCCGGTTGAACGCCCGGATAATGTCGATTTTCGACATACGCTTGGCTTGACGGCAGTTGGCAATAGTACCGTGAATATCGGGCGCGTTGAACAAACGGTCCTCCAGGAACTCATTGACCCAGCGGTAGTCGACACAGAAACGACGTTCCAGCGAATTCTTCTTGGGAACAAACAACGTAGGAGACGGGTTGGGAGTCATTGTGCGTTCGATGAAGCCAATTGCGAGGAGCTCGTCAATCGTCTCTTTCTCCAGCGGCAACAGGCTGTCGGGCGTGTAGTAGGTCTTCGGTTGACCGTAAAGCGGGCGTTTCAACTCGAGTTTCACGTCAAAACCGGGACGAGAGGGTGGAAGGGTCGCGGCGGCCTTCTTTGAAAAGAAGCCCTCGAGATGCGCAAGCTCCTTGGGCAACTTGGCGCGTACTTTCTCGATATGATCAGGGCTCTCTCCAGGCGGGAAAGGTATCGCTTTGCCGTCGTATGACTTCCAGGCAGGAGTTGGCAGTACGGCCTGTAAGAATATTGGTTCGGTGGGCATGCGCTTTTTCTTCCATCGCTCGGTGCGCGGGTCCTCTTCGACGGCCGTCTTGATGCTGGCAACAACAGCTTCGGGCGACATTGAGGTGATGGCAGGGCGCCCGGAGTCTCTTTTCAATATCTGCACTGCCTTTGCCTTTGGGTCGGCGCGAAAAGCTTTGGCGCTCTGATCAGCTTTAGCAATACGACGATCGCGTGCAACCATATCGGCCTGTGCCTTCCAATCAATCGGCGGTCTGTTGGCAGGGACATATATCGACGGCGAGTACTTGGCGAATGGCGGGAGATCTTCTGGCCAGACGAGAGTTTGGGTCGCAGGAAAAGGCCAACGCGGTGGTTTGAAAACCACTCTTGCCCAATAATCACCTCGTCTTTAGACCGAATTATCAGGAATCTCTGTTTCGGGATTGCCCGGCCGTCCAGGACCAGGGTGACGCGGATGTAGTGCGTGGCGCGGCCAGCCTCTTTGCCGTCAAAGGCGCCCAGGATGATCGGGTGCGGGAGAGGCTTACGGAACGCGATACCGGCGGATTCAAGTTTCGCAGCCGTTGCGGGAGACATAGAGAGAGAGATATCAGCTCCGGTGTCACAGAGAGCACGAGCAGGTTGAAAAAGGCCGTCGCATTGCAACTTAACGTCGAGAACGAACGATTTGAATTTTACCAACTTGCTGACCGTTGCGATCTGGGGCACATGGACCGTCGGCTGGCGGCTGTGAGACTTGCGGCGGGCAGGGCGGTCGTCGTGGCGGGCGGGACGGTCGTGTCGAAGAGCAAGGTTGGCCTTCTTCCTCTCGGATCTCTCCCGGTGGACCCGTTCTTGGGTGTACGCGGCGTCGGCGACGTACCGGCAAAACGCCTCGTATGTGACGTTTGGGTCCTTGGACTGGGTGAGGAGACCCGGGCCCATGTGGGCAGGCACTCGGTCGTTTAGAGTAGACTTCCGCTCCGTCTGCACGATCTTGGCCTGGTCGGCCAGACCATTGACTCGGGCGATAAACTGCTTGATGTCTTCCCCTTGCCTTGGGTCGAACATCAGTCCCTCCAGCTCCCTGCGGGCGCGGGAAGCCTGGTTGTCGTCTTGGTAGACGCCGGTGAGCGTGGCTATCACCTCGGCAGCTGAGCGGAACGGGTTCTCGGCAGAGATGTACCGCGAGTTGACCAGCTTGGCCGGCGTCTCATCTAGATAACTGACAATCATGACGATGCGGTCTCGTTCAACCTTGAACGTCTCGTCATCACATCGACACTTGTCAGCGATTTGGGTGACCCACCTATCGAAGTAGTCACGGTCTCCAGTGAACACGCCGGGCTTGTATTGTGATTGCCTCGCACGGTTGTCGTACGCGGGGTTCTTTGCATTGTGGTCGACGCCGTATGGACTAAACTCCGACAGTGCGGCGTATCCGGTTGGTCTGAATGCCTTGCCGCCAAAAACACTCTCGTCGGGCGTGACCTCACGGTCTGAGCTCTGAGTGCGGCCTCCCGCCTGCTCCATTCGATCCAGCCGGACCATCAGGCTCTCAAGTATGGTGGTTATGCTGGCCATGTTGTCGTGCGCGCCTCCGGCGGCGGCGTTATCGTTGTTGTTGTTGTCGGTCGCGGACATGTTGGTCTCGGGGGCCGGCGACGGGGTAGTGCGGTGGTGGGTTTGCTCCGTATTCCGCGGAGGCTTTGATGTTGCCACGAGCTGTGCGTGGACTTCTTTAGCTGAGTCGTACTGGTCGGACTCGATGCTGGCGACTGGCTCTTCCGGCTCTGTGTCGATGTTGGTGACTGGCTCTTCCGGCTCTGTGTCGATGTTGCGGCAGGCTCAACTGGCTCGGGGCTCGCGGGGAAGGACTCTGTAACTTGGTTTAAAGTCGTTCACAGCCGACTTACAAGTGCTGTTAGGCGGGGGAAGAAATGGTGAGCTTATAGTAGTGTAACGGATCGTATAGTCTGAGAGGCAAAAGGCGCTCTATTGATCGCTATGAACGAGGACTATAAGCTAAAGAGGGAAAGGAAGCAAGAAAGAGCAAAGACTGCGGGTCTCCGCTGGTTTTGACCATACGGCTGGTCGTCGAGCGAGTGCCAAGCCGTATGTGTGGATCGCTCGTTTCAGGCAGGAGCGATGCGTCTCGTACAACACGTGACCCAGCAGCGACGGTGGATGAAGCGATCCTCACAATATGTACATACTGGTCACTTTGTGGAATGCGAGCTACCTATGTACTCGCGGGTGAACCTTAGAACAGGACACCCACTACATGCATCCAGGGTGCCCTTTTTAGATTTCATCCACGAGTAGTTTCAGGATCTGACAAAGTCAGTTGGTGCGACTCTTGGTTCTGATGAAGATCACAAAATCTTCAACCTTATAGCCTTTTCGACTTTGGGGACAGTTACATACGACCATAGGTGGTAGAAAACTCGGGATCCCGTCCGCTCTCCCATAGATAAGCTGCCAACCGGCAGATTAGTAGTTGGGTCGGTGACGACCAGCGAACACCGGCTGTTGTATGTCGTTTTTTTTTTTTTTTGCATGCTGGATTAGGAGGTAGTTACTACATAACTTACTTAAGGTATGTACCTGTAGTGAGGGCGCCGGCCGAGTCACGAG
Organism: Claviceps purpurea; assembly: GCA_029405325.1. Classification (NCBI taxonomy): domain Eukaryota; kingdom Fungi; phylum Ascomycota; class Sordariomycetes; order Hypocreales; family Clavicipitaceae; genus Claviceps; species Claviceps purpurea. Next base: position 1,719,869 of record CM055782.1, on the reverse strand, counting down.
TGTGCATTTGCTGACAGAGCTGCTGCATATGCCATTATGTATGCACCTACTTTGTCATGTTTTCAGGGGAAAGGAAGGGATTCCCGTTTTGCATTTGTTTTTTATTTCAATGGAGTCGAGGTTGGCGTTTCTCTCGAGTCTGAACTTTGAAGTCAATGGTCATACGTCCTCCTCCTCCCCCACTCGGCCATTGACGGCGGGGCTACGCAGAGCTCCACGCCAAGCGCTTCCGAAATCTTCCCATCATCACCAACTTGCGACACGCTCTCACGAGTCACTTCTTGCTTCATCCCGCGCATAATCCGTGAACCTCACCATGTCCCTCTCCAATAACCCCGGCAACACAAGCGACAGCATCAACAACAACAGCGACCCCGCGCACCTCCTCTCACCAACCTTCAAAACCCAAATCACAAGCTGGCTAGCCGAGGATACCCCCTCCTTCGATCCGGCCGGCTACGTCGTCGGCAACCACGCGCGCACAGCAACTCTCTGGGCCAAGTCCAGCGGTATCCTCGCCGGAAGGCCCTTCTTCGATGAAGTCTTTCGCCAGACCGGTTGCGCCGTAACGTGGCACCTGCCCGAGGCGTCGCAACTCGACATTCCCGGCACAGACAGCCCCAGCACCAAGATCAAATGCGCGACCATCAGCGGTCCGGCCCGCGCCATCCTTCTCGGCGAGCGCGTCGCCCTCAATACACTCGCTCGCTGCTCCGGCATAGCCACCCAGTCTGCGCACATGGTCCGTCTAGTCCGCCAAGCCGGTTACAAGGGCATCCTGGCTGGTACGCGCAAAACCACACCCGGGTTTCGCCTCGTTGAGAAATACGGCATGTTGATTGGGGGTGCCGACGCGCACCGCATGGACCTCAGCTCCATGGTCATGCTTAAGGACAACCACGTCTGGAGCAGGGGCAGCATCACTGAGGCTGTGACCGCGGCTCGGGCTGTCGCCGGCTTCAGCCTCAAGATCGAGGTCGAGGTCCAGAGCGAGGAGGAGGCTGATGAAGCCATTGCCGCGGGGGCCGATGTCGTTATGCTGGATAACTTTACTGGGGAGGGCGTGCGGGTGGCGGCGCGGAGCTTGAGGGAGAGGTGGATGGGCAAGAGCCAACATTTTCTGTTGGAGGTTTCGGGGGGGTTGACGGCTGAGAATGTGGCTGCTTATGTCTGCAATGGTGAGTTGAAAACTTGGGGCACTGGGTATTGCGGTGATGCAGCGACAGGCCACTCAGCTCTTCTTTTCCTTGACGACTCTTTTGTTCTTGTTGAGATGATGCTGATGGCGATGTGGTGGTGGGGGGGTTATTTTGAGGATAAAAGGCTAATTGCGAGGCACAAATCCAATAGATATCGACATTATCTCAACGAGCTCCATTCATCAAGGCGTGCCGCATATCGACTTTTCCCTCAAGATTGAGCATTAAGCCTCGTCTCGGCCAACAACATCGCATCCGGTCAACTGGGCCGAAGAGAACGTCGTGGAACATTATAGGACAAACGAGGCCAGTCACGGCTGCGATCGCTGGATATGGACCACAATGACTCGGCCGTCCCGATTCACGTTATAACGACTTCCTTTCCCCTGCGCAACGATGACCATGTGAGGCTCGAGGACTTGCCCGTTCTACGCGTGAAAGAAGTCAGTGATCTCTTGGTACTTGTCAAGGGGACTTGGTACAGACTTGTTTCGGCCGGCCCATCGATGAGCTGATTCAGATTCCAGACGGGAGCATCCAAAAGCTCGTAGCAGACAAGTACATAAAGGGCTACATCTCTTACGTCTTCGAGGTTCAGTATTCAGCATCGCGGCTATTTTTCGAGCTGACCGAAATGATTTAACTTTCGACGGAGCGATGCATCGCTGATGAAGCCTTGCTGAAAGGAATGGATCTGCCTCAAGAAGTTGTCTGGCCTTTTGATCCCGCCACACAGACTGCAGAAGCAGCCCAACAGGACTCGATCAAGGCCGACCGAGTATCAGCACTGGACGAGTATCAGCACTGGACGGAGACGTCCCTCTTTCCGAGGCACTGCCTGTCAAGCTTTCATTTTTGAACAAGCTCAAGGCATTATAATGCATTCTACTGCTGTTTAAAACGTCCCCGACTGATGGGCTCGTCTCAGCCCTTCTATGGGTCAAGCCCCTTCTGCACTGCCGAACTGGACGTTGCTCGCCCCAGAGATGTGGGCAAATCATAGATGTCAAGATGCAGACCTTCGATATGCTCTCTGCGGCCCAGAGCCCTACTACATATTGCTTTCACTTCGACCTTGTTTCCGCGCAGCATCGGAGCTCGTTTCAATCGGCCCAGAGTGATTGCCATCTGCCCGATGCCCGTGTCATCGACAGGTGACCATCAGGCGAGTTCATGCCTAGAAAAGTGGAGGAAGCTCCGGGAGAGGAGATGCGACAAATAGCCGATGAGAAAGCACGGATCATGCTGAAGATGTTCCCGAGTCGCGAGACTGGACTCCAGGGGCCACGTGCTGGAAGACTGAAGGCAAGGTTCCGTCAAATAAGAACAACACTAGCGAGGGGCCAAGGTTTGAACGTGATCAAGGGCAACAATAGACGTGATCGAACAGACCCGGTTGATTGAACTCGGCCTCCTGCAAATGCATGCGCACGCGGCTTGCACGCGGCCTACACCATGAGAACGTTTCTCCGAGTTCGCACAGGCTCGTCTGGCGTGTGCGATATCATCCAAATGCGATGTATCATTTATGATTTCGGTGAACAATGTAGCAGGCGTCCGGCGTTCTCAAAGTGTGTTCAAACTATGCTGCACTGCGGCGAGAACGTCTTCTGTGCAAACTCCCGTTCGCGCTGTCGCCGCTCCTCTCGCAATAGACTTGCAATTCGCCATGCCACTCAAATATGTCTATAAAAAGTCTTGGGCGCCAAAGGTCGAAGTGCTCTTGTAAAATGCAAAGTCATCTACCTACTAAACAATCAACTATCTCACCCAACTGCCACACCAGAGCAAAAATCATCTTTCAGCCAGCACCGACCAATCAACGCAAACATCTGACCGTTCTCACGGTCAACATACAAAGAATTCACTACTCTTCGACTTGGGACAGAAGGAAAAGAACGCCGTTTCCATCTACACGATGTCAACAGACCATTCGTGCAAAGGAGTCGGCACGACCAAGATCTCTGAGGTCCACAGAGGTCTTGTTTATCGTGGCCTGCAGCGTCGTCATGCGAAGCTGCAGACGCTTCTAAGCCGCGCATGGCAATATGCTACCCCGAGATCGGCATGGTCCGATTCCACCGCGGTGTCCGAACATGCTGAAGATGCAGATCCTGAAGATGCTGCAGCAAGCTCGTTTGTCTCACCCGCCGCAGAGCTCGAAATTATTGCAGAGATGGCGTATTTCTTATCCGCCTTGGAGGCTGACGAGCTCGATCTCGAGGATGCTGCAACGAGGTCGTATTTCTTTTTGCCGAGTCAGTTTAGGGATGATTTGAATGAGGTAGGCGAGGTCGGCCGGCATGAAGACGTGGGGGCAGACGACGGAGGGGAAGGAAGCGACGTTGCGATGCCCCTTCCCGGATCCGGCCCCAGAGCCTGCCCCGAACGGGATGCAATGATAGCGGTCATTGACCGACTGCTCCTAACGCTGGACGAAGAGTCGGGTGTGGGAGATCTTTTGTCTTGGGAGAACAGCTTTGCGGGCTTGTTGGAAGCGTTACTGGCTCATCTCGACAAGAAATGCTGCAATCGCGGTGCGACACCTGAGACCTCAGGACGTCAGGTTGATGATTCTGGTAGGGACCAAGCTTGTGTTAAACCCGCATACATAGATCACTTGCAGAAAGAGATTGACGTGGCACGGTTGTACATGTCACTTCCCGCCATGAAGAGTTGTAGCAGGTTGGAATGAAGCGCTTCCAGAGCGAGGACAGAGCTCTGTATGGAAATGGCCTTGGAACATTCACTCGTGGGAAGTTGTACGCCAGATCAGTTGTCCATGTGCGAACCTTGCGTCACCAAGTTCATAAATTACACACCAATGATGGGGGCCATCTGATATTATGGGACAGCAGACATTTCCAGAGTCAGTAAGGACAGAGCTCAGCCAAGATTCCTTGGTCAAACAAAGTCCAGATTACTACAGAAATTGGTGCACGTCGATCCGTTGGTCTTTGGGGTACATCATCAAGGGGGTTGCACCTGGTGTTGAAGGCCCGTCTGAGTGATCAGCAGTCTGATGCGGTATCCTGCCTTTTCCGTTAATTAGTTACTCCCTTCCGTATTTCGAATCAAACTGGCCTCTTCTGCGTGCTGCACTGGCCAATTTCAGATTGCTGCGGCCTGCCCCATGGCCTTGCGTTTGATACATGGCAATGTAAGTTGATGTCTGTTCCTCAATGAGTGTGGCCGCGCCCCCGCATCTTCTCGAATCTCAAGTCCCCCGTACGGATCAAGAACCGGGCTGGCAAAGTTCATGTAGTCTGCTGGGCCACGAATAGCGTACGCCATGGTAGATATAAGGATCAAAGATAACGATACGAAGTAGAGAACACCGGAAATGGATTAACTGAATTGAGCGAGTCGAGAAGCCGGAGTGAATCGCAAAGGCCTCGAGGCTCGAGGGAGGCGGCACACACGAATTGTGTACAGTTTTGGTCAGCTACATAACATACTCCTCCGTACTTGAGAGTCGATACTTCCCATCCTGATTTGGCGGGGTACAAAGTGAAGTGACGGATATGTATACGGAGTAGGTACCTATGTACATACATATGTACATATGTACCTCATATGTATGTAGGTAGGTACCCTGCCCAGTGCCCACCCCTGCTTGTGCACCCGGTCATCTCATTCAAAGGATTTGGCCTTTTGCCTCAACGCTTAACTCAGTTTGGATGTCGCGTCTCACCGATACAAACCTGCGTGTCGAGGTACTTCTGTCGATACATTGGAGTGCGTGCGTTCCAGTTTTTCGTTTTTTTCTTTCTGTCGGGAATCGGGATACACACTTCTCTGGGATTCTCAATGCCAATCGTAGCCAACAAGTAACGGAGTTAAGTACTTCGTCGATATTAATTTTATTTACTATCGCACGACGTGAATGCGACAGTCCGATATGCATTTCAATGGAGGTATGTATACTCCGTATGCGCATGTCAAGTTGTGTTGGGTGGCCTTGGGCGGGGGCCACATGCGTCCCGCTGAGGAGAAGCTGCGCGCGACAGCGGAAAAATTGAAAATGCGCAATAGGTGGGCTTCACAATCAGAAGAAGTACCAATACTTCCACATCCAAATCGGTTTCAGCGCTGACTCCGCTGAGGCAGTTGGCCAAATATCCTGGAGGCGTATTTTCATCCATATTCAATGATTATTCATCCATGCTCATCCATACTCCGTACGGAGTATTACTTTTAGCCGTGGGCATTGTGTAGGAACTAGGAACCCGTCACGACTCACGACTCACTCTGGACTAGAGGAAAAGGGTACACAGTGCGTCGAACAGCACGAAGATCCGACACGGAGACTGTACTGTTCAACACTAACACAAAATCAAGTCCATGGCAGTCCTCATCTGACGCCAAGAAACCTGAACAGAAAGGAAAGAAAGTGGTGACTGAATTCAGTGAAAACCTAGTCTCAGAGAGCAGAAATGAGAAGTATATATACACAGGTTACGGGTATGTAACTTATAAACTCCTTGGGTGAAGGAAGCCAACGAAATTGGATGAGCGCTCACGTCGAATGACATGCGATTCCATGCGCTATCGCAAGAGAGCTAGAAAGTAGCGTCCGACAGTTCCGGATTCCATAGGTGCTACCGAAGCAGCCGCGCAGCCGCGTTGATAGAGCCGGTTGGTGAAAGGCCTCTCATGGTCATATGATCACATCCCTCGAACTGCTAGGCATATATATATCTTGTACATTTTGTTCACTCCGAATGTACTAAGACATTCACCTCTACCTGCTTCGTAATTCTCGCATTCGTTATTGATCCCATCATCAAAATGAGACTTCTCACGCTTCTCACCTTTGCCTCTGGAGCTCTGGCACTGGCCACCGGACCGGTCCATCGTCCTGCAGACCAACAGGCCGTTGATGACGACGCGTCACTCAGTCTCGAAAAGGCTGTCCTTGCGGACCATGAGTAAGTCGTCGGCGCCTCTTGCGGAAAAAACTGCGTTGCATTGCGCGCCACCATCGTATGACTGACGTGTTTGTCCCGGCGCAGAATCACACGACATGACGAGGAAGCATCACAGTCCCTGGAAAAGAGAGTCAACGGCATTACCATGAGGGGTATCGGATTACCGAAAACGGGCGCGCCAGCGGCCATGATATTCAACGGAGTCAAGATCACCTTCGTTATGGGGGTCCACTGGGTTAAAACGGAAGGCGGCAAGTGGGTTTATGAGAATTACGTCCAAAGTATGCACCTCTTGAACCAACTCAACAGACGCATATCCGTGCAGATTGTTGCTGCCGGACAGACGTTCCTCAGGGAACACATGGCCCAACTGGGAGAGGGGGACGGGACACCCCCAGAGGGCGCCAAAACTTTCGATTTGTATATCAGCGAATTACACACTGAATTGTAATACCGTCACGCCTTCCTTGTTCTTCGGCCGCTTGTTGCGCCAAGCGGAGGACGATTCTTCTGAATCCACTCGATCGACGATTTTGTACTTCTCGAATGCATGATCATCGTCTCACCTAACCGAACCCCGTGTTGCGCGAGCATAGAGTGGATAGAGAACATCGTCGGTCGTCGCGCCTTCAACCGTCATCTTGACGAGTACAATGTAAATAGGCTACCGCGTCACTCGATGCCAATCTGTTCTAGCCCAAAACATGTCATTCCTATCGGCCCATCCCAAAGCTTGAAGAACGTTGAGCTCCTGGCTTCCCATGGCGTTTTGTACCGCAGTCCCTCTGTGAGGATGAAGCATTAGACAGGATGCCGATATAGGGGTGTAATGGATGTTTGTGATGATGATGAAGATGCTAAGCTACATACCTCTGTGCTCTCCCGACACCGAGTCCGACTCCCCACCTGAGACATTCCAACCGGGGGCGCTGTGCACCGACGGTTACAGCGTTTCCCGGGGGCCGGCACAGAGATTGCCTGCCTAGCGGTTTGCCGGTTCAGCGTTCCAGCGCTTGCCGGTTCAGTGTATGTACTGTACCTGCATCCATGCGTTTGCCGGCAGTGGGCACACTCGGGATATTCAGGCAGGTAGCCGGGGTTTGCAGCAGGGACAGTGAGGAGGACACTTGCGTTCACATACTACCTAAGGTACAGTATCATCGCTGGCCGCCTCGAGGACTCAGAGGGAGAAGTCAGGACTCACGCCTCTGGAGTTCCTTGTATGTACCTAGAGTCACAGTCGATCATCACGTTCTGAATTGACATTCCTCAGGCCCTAGTCCCAAATATTGGCCCTTGTCACATTTCCTGAGTCCTGACTCCTCAAGGCCGTCGCCCATACCCCCGTCACGTGATATGACACAGTCGCTTGAGCTGTGCTTGCGCGCCATCCGAACATGTGTACGGAGTTCGGTGTCCAACATTAATTAAGGCTGAGACCTGGACGCTCGGGCTCTCAGCACATAAGGCCCCGGCGAGATGGCTGTTAGGGGGTGCCAACATTTTGCAGCGTTCGATTCTACCCTTGCCCAAACAAGACATCTCTGCGGGCATCGAGGACAGCCCTGAATTCTATTCGGATTGACGTTCGGGTTTTCAGTCTTCGAGAGGTCATACCTAGCTCTGGATTTCGCCAAAGAGCACGTCAGTCAAACAGCATGACGAGTCGCTTGTTCTAGGCGTAACGTCCCGCCTGGTTTTCGTCAACTGCCATCTGGCTCGCGAGAGCTCCGCGCTGGTTGGACCGGAGGTGCTGCCATATTGATCAAATCATCAGCAGGACGGAACTCGATCCCCGTTGTGCATGCCGGCGTGTCGCCGGTCGGAGGTTGAAGGCGAGAAAATTGGCGACGAGGATTTTGCATTCTGGTTCGGCGACTTGAACTTACGGCTCGACAGTCTCCCAGGAGACGACTCTCGGAGGATTCTTACTCTGCACACAAGAAGCATACACGGTCTGAGTAACGAACGGCAAGGCACCACGACCCAAGAAGGTGAGATGTGCTTGTCATGAGGAAGGCAGAGAGTGACGATGACACAACGCTCAAGCATCAGGCGATTCGCAAATGGAGACAGTCGTCAAAGTTCCGGGGCCATCAACCTGCAGGATGAACAACAGGAATATGGGATTCGGGAAGAAAGAACAGATGGTACTGGAGACGTTTCTGAAGTCGCGAGACTGGAAGGTAGGGGCCACTGTTGGAAGACTTGACGTGAGCTCTGATGATGCAGAACAACTCTGGCGGGAAGGCGAGACATGAACGAAACATCCCATTCAACGACAGCGATAGACTTGATCAAGTAGACCAGGTCGATTGAATCGAGATTTGTGCCAATGTATGCGCACACAACCTGCTCGCGGCCTACACCACGAAACTGTTCGTCTCAAATCGCACGGTGGCGTGTGATGGCATGTGCGATAACACCCACATGAAGATCACATTTCGCTGAACAAGTGACCAAACGTCTGGTGTTCAAAATGTGATCAAGCCATGGTGCACCTCGCCGTTCTTCTCGCCGTTCTTCTTCTCGCCGTTCTTCTTCTCGCCGTTCTTCTTCTCGCCGTTCTTCTTCTCGCCGTTCTTCTTCTCGCCGTTCTTCTTCTCGCCGTTCTTCTTCTCGCCGTTCTTCTTCTCGCCGTTCTTCTTCTCGCCGTTCTTCTTCTCGCCGTTCTTCTTCTCGCCGTTCTTCTTCTCGCCGTTCTTCTCGCAACCCACTTACAGTCTGCAAAGCCACTCGAACCTGTCTATAAAAACCTCGGACGCCATCATCGTCGTTCCTCTCCAAATCCAAAGTCTCCTACCTACTAAACGATCAGCGACCCCATCCAGCTGCCATACCTGTTCAAAACTCACCTCTCAAACAGTGCCGGTCAATCATCGCGGAAGCTTAGCCAGCGTCCAGACGGGGACAATACTACGAAGATATCACTCCCCACCCTGAGACAAAACAACATCTTTTCGCTCCATACAATACCGATGAATCCTCCGTGGGAAACGGATACTACGACCAAGGTGTCCGAGGCCCAGCGAATTCTTTTCTATAATGACGTGGAACGTCGTCTAGAGAAGCTGCTGAAGCTTCTAGACCGCGTCTTGCAATATAGCCCGTCCCCCACTGAGCTCGAAGCGTTTGAAGACGACTCAGATTATGTGCTTTTCCCCTTGATGGGTGAAGACCAGCCTGCGGGTAATTGGATTGAAGAAGGCGAGGTCGATCGCCATGAACACGCAGGAGAAGACGACGGAGCTGAAGAAGGTGGTGGTATGCATATCCAAGACTGCCCCGAACGGGATGCAATCGCTGCGGCCATTTATCAACGTCTTGACATGCCAGCGGATGATATGACGAAATATAGTTTACCTTGGAAGGATACTTTTCCGGGCAAGCTGGAAATGTTCCTGAATCATCTTGACGAGCATGGTTGCCATCGCATTGTGGCGTCAGCGCAGATACCGGCATCTGAGGGCCAGGCAGGACAGGCTGAGGATCTCGATAGACGTCGAGCTTTCATCAATCTCGAATTCGTGAGCTTTTTGGAGCTAGAACTCAAAAAAGCAAATGAGATCCTCTCAAAGCCCCATATCAGAAGTAATATCAGCAGCGGCCACAGGACGAGACTCAACGCTTTCAGGATGAGGACCGCGTTCCGGGGCGGGCGTGGCTTGGGAAGCCCCCTTGTGGAAGGCTTCACGCCTGACCAGATGCCCGTGGACGAACCCAGGCATATACGTGTATTCGATCCCTTTCAGCTATGGGCGCCATTGTTAGTCTGGGGGCCGCAGTCATTGCCAGCGAGGTCAGTGAGGACAGGACCAAGCATATTGGTGGAAGTAGAGACGTCTACAGAAACCAGTGCAGCTGAGGGAAGTGAGGATCCCGGCGAACAGGATGAAATCCTTTAGTAGCTACTTGAGAATGTATGTTAGCCAACTATCGCTTGGGGTAGTATTAGCGTATATACATTTCTTGCTGTGTATCCTTCCAGGCCTCGATCTCAAAGTGGGAATACTGTGGCGGAGAATTTGGCGACTCCGGCGAATGAGGTGAACATGGACAGTTCACAGTTGACACACCCGTATAGACAGCGAATCAGTGACTTACACGCACTTCATGCGTGGCATGGGCAGCATGATCCCGATCAACAAGCCAAATCATGGCGGATGAATTACCCATCCCCTCTCTGATAGGGCACCTTAGAGTACCTAGGTATATAGGACTGTTTTCACTCAACTTTCAAGTAGTATCTATGTGACCTAATCAAGACGCAGGAATCATGCCCTTGGCTTCCATAGGACGGGCATGCAAATAAGATCGTGCCTTCGACTCACTGTCAAACAGTCATCGATGCGCATTGCGTGGTCAACGAATTCGTGTAGCCACCAACGAGGATCCATTTTTCGGTCACCTCCGAAACGCAAGGAGACCAGAAATCGTGAAAAGTTGCCAAACAATAAAGAAACTCACTTTCATCATTCTCTCGTTTTCAAAGAAGAAAAGGTGTAGTATCAACAAGTCTACATCACAGTTGGCCATCTCGTCCCCAAATTTCGCCGGTATGTATTATATTGTGACATGTCAGATAAGGTTGTAGGTTGTCGGGGATTCTCGAACATCTGCGCAGCCCAGTGGCTCGGCTGGCCAGTCGAAGTAAAGTGACAAGTCTGTGCCTGCGGGCTATGTAGTTAAGAAAGAATATGGACATTGGATAGTGGTGGGATAGCAGCCTAGCATGGCGACGAGCTGCATACCTTGCGTTTCTGCTCTGCAAAGCAGGGGAAATGTAGTACCGAAGGTTAGACAAAAGGAAATAATATAAATGATTGAAAGGGCACGAACGTCAATTTGTACCCCAAAAGTTTCATGTAAAACGGGCAAAGGTCCCTAAGGGCCCAAGAGGCCTATTGGGATCACAGGGAGATGTTATCCATTTCGCTGTAGCCTGTGCTCCCTGTGCCCTTCTGCAATAGAAGTAATTTCTTCTCTATGTCGTGTCTTCCAATGTCTCCGACGTCCGCCACCAGATCGTAGTGTTTGGAATGTATTTCAAGAAACGCGCACACTCAAAAGTTCTCGTGTCTTTTCGTCTTGTTTTGGAGTGCGTCGTAGCTCGTAATCACCCGAAAACGTTTGATGATGTCCTTACAGATGGGTAGATTAGGTACTAAAGAGCCACGAACTCGCAGTTCTGGAAAAGCTTCTGCGAGTCACACAATTGATAGTCAAGGGGAAAGCTCCTTGGACGGTAAGGCTGTCATAGCGCTGGAAGTGTGTTGTCGAAACAGAACAGCACTATTGGTGACATCTAGTCTGCAACACGCCTGCAATTTCGTCCAAGGCAATACCTGTCAGAAGTCATTTCATCCACATGTACATAGAGATTTCGTTGCCTGGCGTTGAAGAATGAATGGATTTACATTTTGAAGGCTACGAAGCCAATCTGGCAGGCTACAAAGGACTGCGCAGTTCATCATGACTATAGACTCCGGACGGAGAGTTGAGAAGTGCCCAAGCGCGGAAAACCAGATGCAAGGGGGTTAAGACTGGCATGGAGAGATTCAAGCTGCAACGACTCGCGAAGCACCAGAAAGTTTCACAGTTACAGAAGTTCAGAACCAATGAATAGCAAGAGGATCAACGTTCACTTCGGAGTTTTGAATGACCTGATAGAAGTGATATGGTGAAAAGAACAGATTGAGTGATGCGACAGCCTCCTTACATTGTACTTGTTTTGAAGCCAAGCCTAAGGCGCGACGACCGACGATGATCTATCCACTCCATGCTGGTGCAACACGGGAATCGGTGAGATAAGACGATGACCATACATTCGAGAAGTACAAAATCAAACAGAACAAAAGACTCGTCCTCCACTTGGCACAACAAGCGGCCGGAGAAAAAGAAAGACGTGACGGTATTACAATTCACCATCGTGCAATTCGTTGATATACAAATCGAAAGTTTGGGTGCCCTCTGGGAGTGTCGCGTCCCCCTCTCCCAGTTGGTTCATGTGTTTAGCGAGTAACGTCTGTCCGGCGGCAATAATCTGCACGGATATGCGTCTGTTAAGTTCGTTGAGGAGGTGCATACTTTGGACGTAATGCTCATAAACCCACTCGCCGGCTTGCGATTTAACCCAGTGGATCCCCATGCTGAAGGTGATTTTGAGTCCGTTGAATAACAAGGCCGCCGGCGCGCTTGCTTTCGGTAATACGATACCCCTCATGGTAATGCCGTTCATTCTCTTTTCCAGGGACAGTGATGCTTCCTCGTCATGTCGTGTGATTCTGCGTCGGGACAAACACGTCAGTCATACGGTGGTGCGCACTGCAACGTAATTGTTCCCGAACGAGGCGGCGACGACTTACTCGTGATCCGCAAGGACAGCATCTTCAAGATTGACCGTCGCGCCGCCATCTACGGCCCGTTGGTCTGCAGGAAGGCGGACCGGTCCGGTGGCCAGTGCCAGAGCTCCACAGGCAAAGGGGAGAAGGGTAAGAAGTCTCATTTTGATGATGGGATCAATAATGAATGCGAGAATCACAAAGGAAGTAATGATATATATTCAAGTACGTTCCGAGAGAACAGAGTGTAGAATATATATATGTAGCAGTTCGAGAGGTATGAGAGATACCTATAGGCTATGAGAGGCCCTCCACCAAGGTCCAACCGGCTCTATCTGGCTGCTCGGCTGCACGGCTGTTCCGGAAGCACAGGAAGTTCCTACATAATAATGCCAAAGGTATAAGGCCGCTGGATGCCGTGAAAGGTCTCATAATTCCAAGGATTAAACGAAGTCGGCATTTGCCGTGGCTGATTTCTTCTCCTCCACAAATTCGTGAATGTGATGCACTCTTTGTGGGTTCAACAAGCAAGGGGAAACAATATCAGACAATGCAAACCATGCCTGCAAATGAGCTACGTTCGTTCATTCGATTGTGGCCAGCTAGGAAGAGCAATACGTGCGCAGGCGACTGCGGATTTTGATGCCTGGTTGCAGCCTCCTTTGGCCAAGTCAATTAGGGAATGCAGCCACGATAGCACGACCTAGAACAAGACATGGGATCTGCGATCGTGATTCTCCCAGCTTTATGTGCATCCTTGCGCGTCTGATGCTGAAATTGAGCCGCTGTCCGCTATCTGAATCTCGTGCTGACGGCATCTGTGGCATCGGTTCCAGTGAGCCTTGTAAAGTTAGGAGATAGGACACTGGACGCCCCTATTTCATAGCGAGGTTGTTGCGTCTGCTGCGGGCTATGTGCCGCCGTCCAATTCGAAGCTCCCCTGTTGATTCGAATGTCATTGAAGGGCGGCGGATCTGGAATTTGCTGGTCTACGAAGTGTGCGTCCATCGCTGCGCCGTGTGGAAAGACCACTCTGTTGTACCACTCGATTGAAGGACAGAAAAGACATGCTTGTGATAGAACACGATGCCCGAAAGGAAAATCGATGAGTTCGTTGTGTTGTTGATGGTCGATGAATTGAATTGACGTTTGTTGTCGAAGCAAAGCGAATGTTGTTAGCCGCGTTTGCGCAAGCGCCAGCAACGCGACCCCAAGCTGTAACACCTGATTGGCTCATTTTCCTGCGCCAAACCCTCGACTTCATCACAACTTCTCCCCACACCAGCCGCATCTTGCTCTTCTTTTCCGCCCCCTTGGACCTTTTCCTTTTCAGTGTGTGCGTCTCCTTCAGCATCCGCCTCGGCGTGCATCGCGAACCTTCCTCGTCGAATAAACAGGCCATCGCTATCCGCCGATCCGCTCACCCGCTTACCCGCGTTTCCGAACCGGCAAGTTACAGTAGCCATGGCCCGAGGCAACCAGCGTGACAAGGCCCGCGAGGCCGCCCAGAAAAAGTTGGCTTCCATGGTACGCGCTCGATGAAACAACCGCCGCGCTTCAGCGTTGCAACCTCTGTGCGACCTTTGCTGGTGGTCTTTCACATGATTTTTCTCCATTCGGGTTCATCTGCATGCTGACAGAGGGCAACGGACAGAAAAAGGGCAACGGTATGAGCGGAACCGAAATGCAGCGTGCCAAGGAAAGTGCCGCTGAAATCATGCGTGCAAAGCAGGCTGCAGGTAAGCTTGCGTGTTTTGAGCCTCTCTCTGCCTGATATCTATCTTTTCTTTCTGCGCCATCCTGCCACCTACCAGCCCCTTGAAGTCGTCCTGTAGATTGTGTAATGAGGCCTTGCTGACACTGTGCCCTTTTCTTCTGCCGTCTTTGAATTACAGCTGAAGCCAAAAAAGCCGAGACCGCTGGCAAGAAGTGAAACCTTTCAGAAGTTTCTTGCTTCTCCTCCCTCAAAGCTTTTAGTTGACACGCTTGTCCGGTGAACGGCGAGGTTGGCAGGGTTTGTTCTCGAATCATAGATGGCGGCGTGCGTGTGCGTGTGCGTGTTTGTGTGTGTATTGTAGATTTGTTTTAGCCTGGGCGCTCTTGGTTTACTTGATTAAGCGCTTGAATAGACGAACATTCTGGCCATCCAGTCATGCTTTTCGCCTCTTTGGTATTCAACGTTGAGCGCAGGGCCTTTTTCTTGTAGACAAACGTAGAAGATAGGCATTGCTCGCTTCTCGAGTCGTTGTAAGTATGGCCGCGTGTTCATGTGTGCGACCCCCCCCCCCCCCCCCAATCGTGCCTTGGTTCCCGTTGAGCAAATCAGGAAATACTGTCGTGGCAAAGACTATCAAAGCAGTTCAAAAACCCCAGATAGCCCAGGTACGAGTCCACATTAATGCTTAACTTCTGCTCAACAAGACAAGCAGTTGCATTGATAGCGGGTCAAGAGTGCAAGAAACAGAGTACAAAATGCGATGTGATAGTCAATGAAATCAAGATTGGTGGTACCGATCCCAGAGTCACGGCAAGACAGCATGAGGCTACTTTCAAGAAAGCCATCACACACGAACTACCTAGATACGTGTGCAGTTCGACAGGCAGTCAGCCATGGCTATTAAGTCCAGACGCTTGTCTTCAAAGCGGTGTACAGTAGTGCAGAAAAATGTAGTTTAGAAAAAGAAAACAAAACCTGGGTATATATTCCTGATGATATCATGGCACAAGTAAAAGACTTCAGCTTGGTTTTTGACTCTGTTGTTGCTGTCCCTCATATAACCCCGTATAGTACCCGGCGTAATACCACGACATTAGCAGCTTCTTCAGTCCTTCATCGCCAACTATCGCTTAAGTCAGCACAAACGTATCTGCTTGTTTTACATTCAAACTCATCTTCCAATGGAAATGGGGGGATATGTATTTTCAGCGGAGTCACAATAACAATAAAAGGCATACTTGAACCGAGGAGAGCCTGAGGCGGTGGTGCCATCGAACCGATGGACGCTGCAGGTTCTGTTGATGTACTCTGGATCTGTTCCTGAAGCAGAAAGGAAACGTTGAACATCGATGCCTCCATTAGTAAAGGTCTCTTTTCGCGAAGCTTGCCAGGTGTGGCGATGACGTGACGAGCATGCTTGTCGTGTTGCGAATCGACAAAGGGGGAAAGGCCACACGTACAGGTTGAGCATCTTCGATATCAGGGTCCGAACGCTTCGGTTTGGTCGGGGTTGATTCCTGGGGTTGACTTTGAAGCTGCGTTAATCGTTTGTTCCATTCATCACTGTAGAGGGAGAGCATGGAAAGATGGCTAGTATGCAGTCATAATAGTGATGACGTACGGGAGATCACGAACACTTCCCCCCTTTGTAAAGACGCTATGATATTTCTTTTAGACGCTCAGTTATCCATTCCTAATAAGACGCACAAGTAGACGCATGCACGACGTCTATCTGGTCAGGCTTGGGTGGTGATGGCAACTGTGGGAAAATCGCACCTTGTATTCTGCGAGGGCCTCGTTCCAGGAGTCGATGAGGGCGGAGTCGTCCCAGACCTCTTCGTGGCTGAGGACCTCTTGCTCGCTAGTCATGACTGTTGTAATTGTAAAAGGCACTATGACATGTAAGGATTCAAAGGCTTTTATATTCAACCCATTCCACTTTCTTCAGTGAGGACTTCACTTAAGAGTCGACTCAATGGGCTCAACTCGATTCATTGAACCCATGATTGGCCTAGCCCAGACAAGCGCGTGTCGGCCAGAACTCCACTTATTTGGTGATTGTAGAGGTACCTGGGCCTTCTCACCGCTCTGGCCCATGGCAGAATCTTGATTTTTTTTCCCATTGCCTGCCTTATCTGCTGCTCTGGGGCATGGCTACGGGCTACATGCCGATATTCAGCAAAACACATCGAATTACAATTCACAATGGCTCCCGAACTCAGAAAACGGAAATGTACGTGCGCAAGCTAGACAATACTGATTCCTGCTCACTCCGTAACTAACACCCTTCTTTTCGACAAATAGCTATTTCCGACGCTCAGAAGAGCAATGGTGCTGCCAAGGCTACTGATAAGCCAGCGCCCAAGCCCAAGAGCAAGGGCAAGAGAAAAGGCAAGACGCGCTCATGAAGAATGCGAACAGTCAATTGCAGCATGCCTCCATCGAATCGTTTGAATTCAAATCTGACCTTATTTTATCTTACAGCCCCTGAGGACGCCTCTCCCGTGTCGATAAAGAAGCAGAAGCCCACGAAAAAGGCCGCGCCTTCGCCTCGAGTCACTGAGAAGTCGATCAAAGCCGCGAAGCCCCTCAAGGCTGTTGCTAAGAAAGAGGTGCAAAAAGAGGAGAAGGATGACGAGGATAAAGAGGAGGATGTATTGGAGATGGCCGACAATTCGGATAACTCTGACGACGAGGACAACGAGAATGTCAAAGACTTGGCTGCCGAGGTCGACTCGGAAGATGAAGCACCCGTCGACATGGCACTTTCTTTCAAGCCGGGCCAGAGTGTAGGCAAGGCCCCTCTCGTGTCCGAAGACCTCGTGAAGCTCGCAAAGAAGCCTACCGGAGAGCCCGGAGTAGTGTACATTGGCCGGATTCCTCACGGCTTCTACGAGCACCAGATGCGGCAATATTTCTCACAGTTTGGTCCCGTCTCACGCGTCCGTCTGTCGAGAAACAAAAAGACTGGCGCGAGCAAGCACTTTGCGTTTGTAGAGTTCGAAGAGTCCAGCACGGCAGAGATTGTCGCCAAAACCATGGACAATTATCTGCTGTTTGGGCACATCCTGAAGTGCAAGATCATTCCCAAAGCACAAGTTCACAAGGACCTCTTCAAAGGCGCCAACTCGCGGTTCAAGGCAATTCCGTGGAACAAGATGGCTGGGATGAAGCTGGAAAAGCCGCGGAGCGAGTCTGCTTGGGAGGCAAAGGTTTCCAAGGAGCAGAGCAAGCGGGCTAAGCAAGCAGCCAAGTTGAAGGATATTGGCTACGAGTTTGAGGCTCCAGACCTGAAGACTGTGCCGACTCCTCAGCCGGCCGCGGCTGCTGCTGCTACTGAGAGTACTGGCGAGAAGCCTGCTGAAGATGAGGAAGAGGCTCCCAAGAAGGAATCTGCCAAGAAAGAGACCGCGGCATCAAAGAAGTCGAAAACCAAGGCCATTGAGGCCAAACCTGAGACTGTGCCCGGTCTTACAGGCAAAATCGGCAAAGCTGCCAAGAGCAAGGGGAAGAAGGTCAAGGCGTGAATAATGTTGGACAATGCAGGAAATTGACTTGAAATGGGCATCTCGTTTTGCATTTGTTTTTCTTTCTTATTTCTTGAGCTGATTGGCAGCGGCGTCACCAGGTATTGCTTGTGCACAAATTTCACTTTTTTTTCTATGATGATTACAGAAGCTGTCGAAAATCTCTGCCTTGCCGTGAACAGAATGGATTGTTAAAACCTGCTTCTTCCCCAGTGAACATCAATCTATGTACGCACATAAGCGAACCCACAACACTCATAATGGACATCTCCATCATTGTCCCACGAGGAGACAAGGACGAAGTGTCGAGCAAGCAATGGGATTATGAAAGGCGAAAGAGTCGTTCTACTTCGCTCAAGGGGATGAGTAAAACAATTTGAATGCTAATGCAGCATCTTACTCGGGTAGATCGAGAGCGAAGGGTAATTGTAAGATGGGAGGGAAAGAAAAGAAGAGTTCGCGAGGAGCTGCTTCCTGCCGGTCTTGTAAATCCGTGTGCCCCACCGGGTGACTAAGCTGATGTGACCACTGGCCACGGAGCAAAGCACCGACGCAAAACCGTTGCTTCTGTGGGGACGAGGACAGGCATTGAATCAACAGCTCGAAGTTCTATGGCTGAATCCCATCACTGTCGGTTTCGTGCTTCAGCGGCCATCAGGGGCCACGACCCGCTATTCCATATGCCAAGCTTACCATTCTTCGCCAACGACTCATCACTCACTGTTCTACCTTCTCGTGCCAGCTTGAGAATAACAGCGCAGAGCGTCATGTCAGGGTTCAATTAAGACGACCAACCTAAAGCCTGACAAGTGCCTTCACCACCGCACGCAGGCCAACCTCGACTGCAATAAATATCCAGGCCGCTTCACTGCCGTGCCCTGGCGATGACCATGTCCTCGAATTCTGCCGCTGGCGCCGTGCACACGGCCAATTCAGGTTTGTAGTCCACCGTCCACGTTCCAGCACTTGCTTGTACCGCAATGGCGACCGTGTCCTGACCAAGCGACCTCTCGTGGAGGCGGATAAATGCCGTTGCAGCGTCAAAAAAGAAGAACAACAAAAAAAAGAAGAATGCTAGTAGCAAGGGCAAAGACGCTACTGGTTTGAGCAACGGCGAGGCGCTTCCCGCAACTGAGGAGCACGGGAATGATGACGAGTCGGAAACTGTGAGTTTGATGTCTACCTACCAATGTCACAGGCAGAGGCCCCGATGGCGTATAGGTTGGAGTCGCTAATGTCGTGCTACCCTTACCGTTTCATTTGTAAAGGACGCTCCTGAAGAATCAAGAGAAACCGATTCCCATGTCGACAGCGCGCCCGATTCCGACCCAACGGCGAAGCTGGAAGCCATGAGCAAAGAGCGGGAAGCTTTGCGGGCAGAGGTGGAACAGCTTCGCAAACAGCTCCAAAGCATCCAAACTACACACGAGAACGAGGTGGCCCAGATGAAGGTGGACCTCGAAGACAGCAACTCGGCCAAGGAACATGCCGAGGAGCAATACCAAACGCTGCTCGAACGAGTTGAGAAGATCAAGGAATCTCTCAGCGGCCGACTAAAACGCGACAAGGCGGACCTCGAGGAAGCAAGAGAGCGCATCGACGAGCTAGAAGCCGAGAATGAGGAGCTTCGGGGTTCGGCGCAAGCCACGGGCGGCGACGTCGACAAGCTGAAGCAGGAGCTGCAAGACGCAACAACGGAGCTATCCAGTCTCCGAAGTCGCAATAACCTGTCCGCGCATAACTGGCAAAAGGAAAAAGAAGAGCTCACCAAGACGGTTCACCATCTCAAGGACGAGATGAAGACGACGGCCAATGCCATGGGCGAGTGGGAGGTCTTGGCCATGGAGGAGCGGTCTATCAAGGAGAACCTCTGGGACAAAGTGAGCGATCTCGAAGAGCAACTAGCTACGCTCCGGCGCAACTACGAGGCCGCCGCCGCGGACCGCGACAGCCAATCGACACTCGTGGACAATCTGCAGAATGCCCTGCGCGAGATCCAAGACGCGCGAAAGAAGGAGCTGCGTGACATGGTGGAAACGACCGAATCGCAGCTCCAGGCGCACAAGACACTAGTGCGGCAGGCCGAGGCGCGAGCTAGAGATGCCGAGGAAGCCAAGGAGACGCTGGCCAAGGAATTGGAGCGAACGGCGCCTTTTGAGAGTGAGGTCAGGGAGAAGAACCTGCTCATAGGCAAGCTACGGCATGAGGGCATCGTGTTGAACGACCACTTGACCAAGGCTTTGAGATATCTCAAGAAGACGAAACCAGAAGACAATGTCGACAGGTGTGTTTCTTTTTCTTCGTCTCTCCCAATTCAAGTCATTGTTTGTTTGTGGATCGTTCAGGGCTCAGGGGGATCACCATACCTCACCCACCACTCGACCAATATTTACAGCCAAGGCAGAAGAAGAAAAGGAGAAGGACAATGCCAGGTCACAAAGAAGAGAAGAGAACAAGAACTATGCTAACGCAATTTCCCCCTCTCAGGCAAGTCATAACAAATCACCTCCTCCACTTCCTCACCCTCGACCGCGGCGACGCCAAACGCTTCCAAGTCCTCCAAGTCATGGCCGGCTACCTCGACTGGACCGACGAGCAGCGCGAACAAGCCGGCCTTGCCCGGCCCGGAGCCTCCACAGGCAGCCTCCGCCTCCCAACCAGCCCCTTCCACCGAACACCAAGCTCCCCATCCCTCAGCGTGGACATCTTCTCGGAACCCACCTCGGCCAGGGACCGGGAGTCCCTCTCAGAACTCTGGGCCAGTTTCCTGGAAAGAAGTGCCCAGGAGGGAGCCGCGCCGTCGAGCGATGCCGCAGCCGGATCCTCCCGGAAGGACAGCGGCTCCAGCAGTATTGCAAAACGAACAGATGAGAAATGAGCAGATGATAGATTTTATCGCGTCACACACATCTTCAAGAGGGCGTCATTCCTGGGGCGTCTACTTCTACGAAACAAGACATGGATGGGCATTTATAACGCGGGGTTTATAGTACGTGTGCAGTGGCTTATGGGGCTGATGGGTCGGATATGTATCCGGATCAGCGGGGGCGTATCGAAACAGGGCGTTCTTTTGCTTTTTTTGCTGGCTGTGCTTATTCCAGTGTTTGTTCCAGTGTTTGTTTAATTTCAATTCATCTGGGAGTCTTTCCGTAGACGCGGCGTGAGTAGCATAAGCCATGATGCTTTCACATGAAGGAAGGAAGCCTGCCTTGCATTGGGCTATGTACATACAATGAATATTTGCACATGTAGCGAGAAAAAAAAGATATCTCCGGAGTACATTGCACACAAAAGAAGAAATCGAACATAAGCACATACCGCGTGATATCAATCTTCACGGGAACCTCAAGAAAAAGCTCTCCTCTAATCGTCTTGTTCTGGAATCTAAGCAAACGCCCGTCTACAACTTCTTTACCCCCAAGTCCCATACACACACGTCAATCCTTCTTCTGTGCCACAAAAAACGCATTCAACACCCCCTCCGTATACGTCTCAGCCTCCTTATTAATAGCGTCAATATTAATCCGCGCACTCAACGCATCATTCACCCCCTCCACCACCTCTCTCTGCTCCATCGCCCCACGCATAAGATTCGTCTCATGCGTCCAGTAGTCCTCTGACCGGCCCCGGAGCTCCTCATCCCGCATCGCGGTATTGTTGATAATGCCCATGGCACTAAGGCGACTCCTAGCCGTGGAGAGCAAGCTCGTGGCTTGGGTGATGCGCTCCGCCGGGGAAGGAAGCCGCACAAAAGCACGGTTCGTGCACGATAGGTACAGAACCCATCCTAGCAGGCCGTTGAGAGCGCAAAGACCCAGGAGGCGGTAGATCCGCATAGACCAGTAGAAGAAGTCCACTTCGGTGAGGCGCAGCTGCCGCGCATTTGCCTGGGAGTCGTACGATCGGACGAGGTAGGCATCCAGGGCGGCGGCCGTGATACCAGAGATAGTGGCGTAGGAGCGCCATTGGGAGCCCTCCTTGCCTGTCACGGCCGAGCTTGTCACGATGGCGGTGACTACCAAGTTCGCGAGATGGGTCCACAGGATGGACGGGAGGGCATAGTAAAAGTAGCTGTTTGGCTCGTCGACGTTGCAGAAGGGACAGTCGGCGAGGACGGAGGGCCCAAACTGGATATAGAGCAGCCGGCTCTTCAAGTTGACAAACTTGGCTCGCAGGGCGAGGTCGCTCTGCGTGAGGGCATTGTTGGGGCGGAGGGTCGAGACGCGGTTGAAGAGCACGTCGACGGGGATCTGGAGGCGGCTCTGTGTGCGAAGGAAGAGGTTCTCGGGGGCGAAGACGGAGAGCGTCTGCACTAGGTAGATGGAGCACAGCGCGAAGAGCAGACCGAGGGCGATTCGCGCGCGGGGAGGGATCGGCTGGATGGGCAGGCCTTGGGCGGAGAGGGACGAGACGCGGAGAGAGCGGTACAACGAGATCGCTTTGGGGAGGAGAAAGGGGCCGAGGCAGAGGAGGATAGAGCGGAATCTATGAATGCAGAGGTGTCAGCTCATTTGTTCCATGTACGAGTGTCACTGGAAAGCGCACGCAGGTGGGCGTGCCATCTTGTCGGCAACTTACGACTCCCAAGAAACAAGCGCCATGGCGGGCAAAACTGTGTAGAATCGTGCTGTCTGGGAATGAACCTCAGAAGTTCGAAGCGGTGCACAGCAGCGCTTCACCAACGTCGTGGGGAGATATGATAAAGGTAACAAACAGGCGCAATACCGGGCGCCGTGAGAACAAACGGTGCCCGGGTTGACAGGTGTTGTCGCGAAGGCGTCGCCACGAGGCCGATGTCGCGGAGACGCAAGGCTGCGGAGAGCTAGCGCCAAGGCTGCCAATCAGGTCTGGTGAAGATGGCTAGAGACACAAGTGGGGCAAGGACCTAAGCTGCTTTTTTTTCCCTTTAAAACCTCCCGGTTCCCGCCCTCATGTTGCATTTTGACTTTCTTCATCATTGTTACAACGCATCTTTGCTCACCTCCTCGACAGGAAGCCTTTTCATCAGCAACATGCTGCAGAGCAGCACACAATCCAATTGCATCATAGCTTCCGTACTCAGCAATACCAACTCATTTCCTGCAAATTCCCCTTGACCAGTCGCGTCCCTTCTCACGTCGCGTGTGATCTTGCATGCATCTTTCTTCTTATCTCTTTTCTTGAATTGGCACGTTCGAAGCTTTGGCAATCTCTCCGTGGTTGTCAAAGTCAATATGTTGCCTAGATCGATCCCAAAATACCCTGCCAAGGGTCATTCTCTGTCGTGTTACAAAGTCTTCAGCTTTTAGCTATGAGGAACTTTGCGTCAAGTTTTTAACGAGATACATCACATATTTTTGGGGCACTTTTTCGTATAGTCCGCATGTCATGCATGGTTGAAGTTCATGGCCCTTGCGAGTCGCGAGTACATTTCGACATGGTCACGTAGAAAGACAACGGTGAAACAATGTGCAGTCCACACTCATAATCGTGGCTCAACGGCCACTTGTTCATTTTTTTAAGAAATCGACATGACTATAGCTCCTTCTTCGCCTCGAGTTTCTCCTTCGACTGTGTGCTCGTTTTGGGAGCCTTAGTTGCAGACACAGGCATAGGCACCTTTGTTTTGGTCTGCGTGAAGAGTTGCTTGCCAATAAAGATGATGATCTCGCTGAGCAGCGTCAACACGCCAGAGCAAGCCAATTGCCATGACGGCGCGCTGACACTCCCAAGTGGCGCACGGGGGAAAGATATAATCCATTCGGCGTAGTAGGGAAACCAGCCGTACGGGAGCCAAAACATGGGCTCCTTGCCATACCAGAAGGGCACGACGTACTGCGGGACTTTGGTGACGAGCATTCGGATCGCTGTCAGGTATTTGTCGAACTGGGATCGGGCTACCTCGAGTCCTTTCTCTGTCATTGCGTCACCTCAGTCAGCTCCTATGATCCTATGGGGCCAATGTAGTCTTGTTTTCTGGCGATCTTTTCGGTGTTCTCATCAGGAGGAGGGATTACTTCGGAAGGAATGCACATACTCGCTGCGTCAAGCTGTTCAAGCAGCTTGTCATGTTGTCGACGCAACTTGGCCCATCTTGCGAATTCGTCCTGGCTGCTCGTAGCATTCAGCTCCCGGCGGATCTTGAGATAATCGGCCTGGAGTCGTCGCTGCTCCGCGGCGGCTTTGGACGTGGAAATCGGCAGGTAGTTGATCAGCGTCCAGATCTGCGATCCCATGTCAGTCAACCGTGGCTCTTAAGCTCATAGACTGAACCCAGTGGAAGCTGTGAGGGATACTATCGAGATAAGTGGCATACCAGGTCGTTGATCTGTGATGCGCCAACAGCATTGATAAACTGAGCCACCAACTCGACGGCGAGGATGGTCAAGAGCACTCGTGTCATGTTGGCCGGCCGCGGGAACCTAGCGGCGGATGCTTGGGCGCCTTTGCCGTGAAAAGAATGATCTTTGATGCCTGCAGGTGTTGCGCTGCGAGGCTGCGGCAGAGCAGAGACCAAGAGGTGATAGGCTGGCTTGAAGGTATCTCGATGCTCTTGCCAGCAGGTACTTTTCTGCAGATGGCACAGATTTGATGGGTTCGACATGGCCCAGTGGAAGTGCTGAATCGGGATAGCAAAGTCAGCATGCATGTGGAACCTACCCTAGGCCGATCTTCTTTTTCCAACATCAACCCTCAATCACATTTCAACTCCGTCGCTTACTCCTGGTTCCTTTCAAAGTGCAGATGTCGAGAGCCCTTGACCCGAGTGTGAAGAAAGCACTACAGAATGGGAACCACGGAGAAGCATTCGAACACATATCCGCCGTCCTGGATAGCTCACACGGAACGACATATCTTGAGATTGAGATTCTCCCCAAAAGCCATGTCCTAGGCGCAGATACATATGTTCTCCAGGATGGAGAATACATTGGCATTCCAAAACTACGACTGGTCCAGGCTTTTTTGCATGCGCGTCAGATGCTCAATCAAGTTCTACTCTCTGAGGGGAGCTTTCATGACGAAAAAGTCATGAGAGCCACGGCCGTTCTCCTGCTTATGGACTCGGAGCACCTCACCGCTGCCAACGTGCGGAAAAGAGTGATTTCGCGAGTCGCCTCCCTGGATGAAGGACGGAGAAAAGACCTTATGACACAAGAAGCATATTTCCTGAATAGCTTACTGAGAAGCCGCCTGCATCGACACACCAAATCACCCGTGTTATGGAACCACAAGCGATGGCTGGCGCGTCAGTTACGGGATCACGACATCCCGATTTGTCTATTGCACGAGTTCGAGCAGGTCATTTGTGTTGCCGCAGAGAGACATGCTCGAAATTACTATGCGTGGACGTACGCGAGGGACGTGATTACTATGGAAATTGCGTCTCTGACGCCACGAGCAGCCAGTTCCGTGGTGGACAGTGTGTTACCTGTCGTGACGAATTGGTGCCGTCTGCATCATCAGGATGTTTCGGGCTGGTCGTTTCTCCTGCATCTGGTGGGTTTGTTCCCGGAAAAGGGTCAGGACGTGGCGGAGGAGACTTTGCGCCTTGTGGAAAAGTTCAAGTGGAGGAATGAGTCTGTGTGGCATTTTCTGAAGAACCTGGCGTTGATGCCGGCTCTCCAGGTGAAGAAGAAAAGCATCGTGGAGGTATGGAGAAAGATGAAGCTGAGTGTTGATGGTGAGGCGAGCCTGGATGCCATCACGCTGGACAGGGCAGCGACGTGGGGGGGATTTTCGTGATTCTAGGCTCCAGCCAGAGAAGCAACACTTCAATATGAGGAATGAGGAGCGCGGTACGGAGTACAATAATGGCTTGACAAAGCCGTGTAATGTAATCGAACAAACAAACAAAATTCACTGAACCAAGATGATGACGACGACAAACTTACTACAAGTCTTGTTTCACTGGATCCGTGAGCGAAACACATGTGTCATGGTCAGATTACGAAGCTATACGCACGCCTCACGTCTGCTTGATATTTATTCACGCGTCGATGCGGCCCGAAGCAAGGAGTTCCAGGCCTGGATTTGGAGGAAGATCATGCCCGGAAGCAAAGTACCTAACGTTCCAGAGCATCGCATAACGTTACCTGCAATATGGGTCTGACTTAATACTCCTTGCTTCAAATCTGCGCTCTGTAGATGCAGCCCAGTTACCTGGCTATGTACATACATACATACAATTAGGTAGGTATGTACAATATCATACCTAGTACCTAGTGTAGCCAATTGAACGAATCGCGGTACTTGAGACAGGTGGTACGGATGAGAAGTCAGGACTTTTCGCTGCCAACTTGAAGGGCACAGGGAGGCACATTATATGCATACATGGTACCTTGTCCGTGTGTGAAGACGACGCTTCCAGGACTAATGTGCCCATCACGAACGGACAACAGGGAACTGCGAGCGTCCCATCCCCCGAAAGGGCCATTCATCCGGTGTTGGCCGCAAGTTTCTGCAGGTGTGTCACGGTGTCGATATTCTTGGTGGTTCGTGACGTGCAACAACTTACAATTTTGAAGCGACAAGAGGCCGGGACTCCCCTGGGTCCTTTCAAGTTTCAACGCTCAGCCCATCTGCGTTGTAATGGCATTCCAGGACGCGGCATCAGGAAATACGTAGACAAACCGTACATCAGAGAAACCCCTTAAAAAAATCCAGCCTGCATGGAGGGTTCCATCGCATCTATCCCTTCTTCGGCCCAGTGTCAAATTCCTGTGCCAAGGCTCCGGTCTGCCGGACTTTGGCTTCTGCTCCGCACAGGAAATTTGAGAGTATGGATACGACCGTCCGGCGTCGACAAATATACATACAAACATACATGATATGTACATATGGGAATATTTTCCGTGGCCAATTGGCAAGAAGCGCCGACGTAGGCGCCGGCTGTTTGTCGCGTACCAAAGTTCCAACCGGTTTGTGACGGAGATCACAGGTGAAGTTGCGCCCCTGTTTTTCACTCCCGACGGGCGACAGGAAATGATCGCGTTGCCAAAACCTCAGATATCACCTTGATCATCCATAACTTATATAAGGGCGTATGTGTCTGATCAACGTAATAGGTAAGTCGGATGCCTGTGATGACCTGATGGACGCCACAAAACACGTGCAACCCTGCGATGGTAGATCCGCGTATTTGCTCCAGCCTCCTGTGCGTTGAGACGACGAGAGCAGATCGCTGGATTTCCGATTTCGTGAATCTCCCCGCGCATCCCTGAATATGAATTTACTCCGTATGGTATCTAGCCCCGAACTGTCTGGGGGAAGCTAAACATGGAAAGTCTGCTGCCACCGTCCCAGCGCCACAAGTCGTATTCCGCTCCCCCTCGGTCTCTCCTATTTCACGTCTTACGCAGTTTTGTGTTTCCGTTGAAGCCGAGTGCCGGCCGCAAGCTGCTTGGAGGTGGAGCCAGCCATACAGAATGCCTCACGAGTCACAGTTCACTGCCTCGGGCCTTGCTCCGCCAAGCTGCATGCGTTGCGTTCCTGAACTGCCTGTTCCTGATGTGAATCTGCACAACTTCCGTCTTGGACGCACAGGTGGCAGGGCCGCAGGATGCAACAGCTCGTCCCGTCCGTCGCAGAGGGGCCGAAGAGGGCGGGGCGAGGCGTCTTGTTTTTGGCGTCATGCAGCATTGGACTGGGCGAGACCCTCGTCGGCCGATCTCGTGCCCTCGCATCTTATTCTTAGGGTGCGTTTATCGGGCACCAGCTCTGGCGTAAATGGCACCAAAAATGTGGCGCGCCGTGGCGTTCGACAGCCGTTATCGGCCGCGCACGCAAATTTACATACAAACCACGTAATCATTGTCTTTGAGACTGGCAGAAAAGCGTCACGTGATGTGCACCACCCACACAATTGAATATGTGTATTGAAGCTATCGCAAGAATTACTCAACGTCCGACAGTGACTGCATTATATCTTGTGACGCCTCAAGCAGTGCCCTCTGCTCTTCAAGCCCTTTTGTGATATATTCGTCAATATCACCCTCGTAATCCGGTGGTATCTGTGTAGCATAAATCCAACCTGAAGCATCTTGACTGCACATCTCTTCGTCAGGCCAAGACGGCGCTTCATTCCCGGCTTCATCGCACGTAGCAGGGCCCGGCGAGGCAGGGGGGCTACCTTCAGCGCCCTCACCGGCGTCATCCTCGATATCTTCAATTCGATTGACCGCCCTCATATACACCCGAGGCTGTACAGTTCCAGGCTCATAAGAGTCACCAGCTTCTAGCCTTTGGAGCCCTATAGCTGTTTGTATCTTTAAAAAGATAAGCAGGGTTATCCTGATATCTTTAAAAAGATAAGCAGGGTTATCCTGAAGCTGGTCATAAAGCCACTCAACCTCAGTGCGGCCGTTAAGCTCGCGTTGACGATGCCGACGAATTAGGTTGTAGATATCGTTCCTTGTGATACCTTTCGCGGCTTGTGCATCATCGTATCAAAGGTTCTTCAGCATCTGAAGTGGAGGAATGCCGCTATTCCAGAGGGAAGGGATTTTCTCTTCACTCTGCTGAAGTCTCTTATTACGAACCTGTAAAAGAGGCGCGGCATCAAGTTCATGACTATGATCACATATCTGCGAGCCCTTTACACGATTGAGGGCATAAACTGTTTGCATGTGAGGATCAAATGTGAAGAAGTTGATTGAAGGAGCAACTATAGGAACTAGAACTGGGGGAATCCGGGATACATATAGGTGATCGGATGGCTGAGGATCACGTGATAGATAACGTCATAGCCAGATTCTAACATAAACGCCGCGATCAACGCGAATCTCGAGCTTGAAGAGGCATCCAGTCATCTGTGAGCTCGTATTTGGTCTTAGTCGGCCGGCCGTGCCTTGCTGTGATCGATATCGCCGGCCTTTGCAGCATCGAAGCTGAATTCGCGATGGATTCGTTGCATTTGGAAGGCTTTGATGTGTGACAACACTAAAGCCGAGGTCTTCACACGTAGAATTTATCGCAGCCTTGATAGCTTCAAGGCTGCTGAAGGTTTGGCGATAAAGGGCTTCCATAGTCACTTACAAGCGGCGCTGCAGTCAGTGTTGGCGGGCGTGTATCGCGACTTCGTGGATTTACAGCTTCAATTAATGGACTACAAGCTAAAGTATGGGAACCCTCACCGCCAATTTGGGTGGACCGGGCGATGTCGGTGACCACCGGAGCCCAGCCACATTTTTGGTGCCATTTACGCCAGAGCTGGTGCCCGATAAACGCACCCTATTCTTAGCCCCCAGGGACTTTGGCTATTGTTCGTGGAGATTACCTAGGTATCCTCGTCAATCCGCGCAATGAGGCGGTGCCGCGTCAATCTTTCTTCGCCAGGGTCTTCACGGGCCTACGGCAGGCACATCTGCGCTTCCTGTTGCGTGCTTATACGTGACACGTCCGTCGTCTAGGTAGGTACTGCTTCTCAACTTGCATGTCGAATGAACGGAAGGCAACCCGCTGCCGAAATTCCACATGTCGACTGGCGCAGCTCCAGGGTCTCACCTGCCCGCTCCTGGATCGACCGCCCCCCTGTCGAGTGGGACAGGAACGCCACTTGCTCTGTCCAATTACGCGTCGGCTTAATGCTAGCCCCCATGTGGGCGAAGCTCGAGCCTTGTCTTTCTTTGGCCTTGGCCCAACCACGTTGCTTTCCCATCGTGAATACTTTTCTTATTCTCAGCATCTCGGGTGCTTGCGGTGTTCAACTGCACATTATTCTCATTCTTGTTCTTCTCTCGCGTTTTCTCGTGTTGTTTCTTCTGTTCCATTTGCATTTCAGCAATATCTGTATTCTGTTGTTCTTCTTGCATTGGCGTGCATTTCCCGGAAGCAAACTAGCAATCAGGCAAACAGAAGCAACAGGCCAACAGACGAAGCAAACCACTCGAATAGGCCACCGACATTCACAATCACTCGAAATAGGGCCGTTTCGCTATCTCGAAAGGCTCATCACGGAACCGTCTTCACTCATGTTCATTTTCAGCACGTCTATTTGAACTTCCACGCTAATTGACGTCGCCGTGTACCATCTTCGATGCTTTCACCTTAATATTTAATTTGTAAATTGCCGTTACCGCAAGCGTCCGCTTACTCGATCTTATATCTATCCCTCTTCTCGCCCGACTTCTTATCCATCCCGAACCTCTTACGATATTCCCCTGAATCGAGCCGGACTCGTGCGTCCGACTGTACTCGGCCAACAAATCTCGCCAACATTCTTGCTTACTGTGGTACGCGTTGCCCACCTGGGAGGAAGTGCTTTCCATGCTGAGCGCTACGCAGTGATACCGCCATTATTCATCATGATACCAGCTCTTGTTCTACAACTGGTACTATGGACGTCCAGCGCCTCCGCCTTCTACCCATATACGCCAGACTGGTTGAAAGAAAAGGAAGAGGTTGCCTTGTTGGGCGAAGCCAAACGTAATGCAGCTTCGAGCTCGGTCAAGGAAGATGGCGTAGCGTTCATTATTGAGCAAAGAGGAGATTTTGAGGAGGTCAGTCATTCTCGCTTGGAGGATTAGCAGAGATTTCCTACTCACCATTATGTTCACTTGCATTGGCATCCTCCACTTCTTGCTAACTCCTTGTTATAGAATGCCGAGTCTCCCGCTCAGAGAGCTGCCAAGCAAGCTGCCTGGTTGAAGTCGAAATATTCACACATACGCGGTGAACTTCCTGCAATGAGACACGAGAACCTGCACAAAAGATCCGGCAACACGTACCCGGTCATGAAAGCTGCGGAACCTACCAAGTCTAATGCTGCCGGGATTAATCAGGACGGCACCGACTACTCTTATTTCATCAAGGCGCGATTAGGCTCCAAGAAGAAGGAGCTCTACCTGTTGCTTGATACAGGTGCCGGGTCAACCTGGGTGATGGGGTCGTCTTGCAAGGAAAAGGCCTGCACGTTACACAACAACTTTGGCCATGACGACTCGGATACACTCATCGACAAGAAAAAGTCCTTTTCCATCTCGTATGGAACCGGCACTGTCCAGGGCGATCTGGCTTCCGACACCGTCAGCGTGGGTGGATTTAGTGTTCAATATACGTTTGGGCTCGCTTCAAAAACTTCGGACGACTTCACGCACTTTGCATTCGATGGCATCTTGGGCATGTCCATGAACCAGGGAGCCAGTGACAACTTCCTCAGTACAGTAGCTGATGGCAAGAAGCTTGACAAGAACATCTTTGGCGTCGCTCTTAGTCGTGCTGCCGATGGACACAACACCGGGGAAGTACGATTTGGAGCCATCAATCCCGACAAGTATCAAGGCGACATCACTTATACAGCAGTCGACTCAAAAGACGGAGACTGGTCCATTCAGATTGAAGACATGGCTTATGGTGGGAAGAAAGCCGGAAACGGAGGCATTCCCGCCTACATCGACACTGGCACCTCATTCGTTTTTGGGCCCGCTGACAAGGTCAAAAAGCTCCATGCCGTCATTGCTGGCTCCTCCAGTGGAGACGGAATGACTTTCACAGTTCCCTGCGACAGCAGCGATGATCTTACTTTCACGTTTTCTGGGGTAAACTACAGGCTGTCGCCCAAGGATTGGATCTCACCAAAGGACAATAATGGAAAGTGTACCAGCAACATATATGGCCATGAAGTTGTTGAGGGTGCCTGGCTTCTGGGAGATACTTTCCTCAAGAATGTTTATACCGTGTTCGACAGAGACCAAGGGCGGGTAGGGTTCGCTGCAGCAGCCAGCCCAGACAGCAGTCCCACGGTGTCACCGACTAGTAGCGAGGACTCGGGAGCGAAGGCCACCGCGGGCCCAAGCACAGGCACTGCCACCACGTTGACCACAATGGCCACGCCGAGTGGCTCTTCACAAACGAAGGAATTACCTCTGGGACTTAGTGGGCACGAGACCGTCGCTATTGGTGCCACCGGTTCTGGAACAGCGACAGCGACAGCGACGCCTACACAGTCGTCTACATCAGCAGCTACAGCGCTTGCCCGATCATCACAATATGCTCAGATGGCGGCTGCCATGTTCTCAGTTACGGTGCTGGCTCTGACTGTGTGAATTGGGTCCGGAAGTGGCATATAAGCCAAAGAACAACGGAGGTGGTGCATTATAGAGTTGTGGAGTTGGTAATGGTGATGGGATCCAGGCCACGATGCGATGTTTCTTTTGCGGGAGACACGAGCGACGAGCGCAGGGACGATTTGTTTTGATACCCACATGAACTATCTCATGTACATGTTTTGTTTCAAGGAGGATAGCGGGTGGTGGCTGTAATAGACTCTGAAGCGTGGACTGCACCCGTGCGGTTTTATAAACTTATAATGAGAGTTGATGCGCGCAATTCAGTGCGAACGTTGTTGTTTCACTATAAATCGTATCCTCTTTCATGTGGCAGTAGAAAAGCTGGATGCGTAGATAGCTTTATAGGGGCTGACTGTCGAAGAGACGCAAGGGCGGCGGCTCAGGGGCTCTCACTGCTCAGGGGCTGAATATCCGCCATACAGATGGCCGGCACTTGGAAGTTGGAGGACGGACCCGCCCAAAACAGTCTGGGAATGTCGACCAACCACATCACCTCGATGCTTCGCTGTCACTGGTCTCACATGCAGCAGCAAGTATCCGCAACTTGCAAGACAGCCTGAAGCTCAGCCTCGTAAATTCGTAATAAACAAGCTTGTGCCTCTTCATTCCTTCTTCGTCGTCCGCTTCTTTTCTAGCTTCTTGTACAGCTTCCTCGTGTATTCCTGCAGCAAGCATCACAGATACTACGCCTCATTTCACCAAGGACCGCCCTGCTGGTCTCGACACGCCTTGCCGCGCATTCGAATCTGCCCAGAGCGCAGCAAAGATGTCTCTGGCGAGCCGCTACGATTCCTTGATCTAAGAAGGAACAACAAATAGAGACTAGAAATAATGGCGGAAGACAAGCAGCTTCGCGAGCTGAAGGGGAACCAAGAAGAAAGCCACAGCCTGCTGGCCCTCGGCGCCCTGGACGGCCCCGACGACTCAATCGATGGCCAGGACAAACACGAGGCGCCTCTTCCCGGCCAACGCAAGACACCCCGGACGTCCAACCGAGTACAATTCGATCTCAATCCCGCCGTATTTGGCGAACCGAACGGACGCGCACACGATTGGAGGCACTCGGAAGATAGCCTCGAC
Organism: Claviceps purpurea; assembly: GCA_029405325.1. NCBI lineage: Eukaryota > Fungi > Ascomycota > Sordariomycetes > Hypocreales > Clavicipitaceae > Claviceps > Claviceps purpurea. Next base: position 1,687,029 of record CM055782.1, on the reverse strand, counting down.
TTTGACGAGAACGACGAAATACACGGGCACCACCAGTCGCACCGGGTCCCTCTCCTGACAGGCCTAGAAGCACCCAGCGTAGCCGTCGCGAATACTCTGGAAGGCGATGACGATGAAGACCATGGTGCGCGGCTAGAGCAGGAGATGCGCCGGCCAAAGTCGGGCCTCAAATCAGCGTTCATGAACATGGCCAACTCCATCATTGGGGCTGGCATCATCGGACAGCCGTACGCGATTCGCCAGGCGGGCCTTCTAGCAGGAATACTGCTCCTCGTGGGGCTCACCATCGTGGTGGACTGGACGATTTGTCTCATCGTCATTAATAGCAAGCTCAGCGGGACGAGTAGTTTCCAGGGCACTGTGCAGTACTGCTTCGGCCGGCCGGGGCTCATTGCGATTAGCATCGCGCAGTGGATCTTTGCCTTTGGGGGCATGGTGGCCTTTGGGGTCATTGTGGGGGATACGATTCCGCATGTCCTGCTGGCGATTTGGCCGAATCTGGGGAGTGTGCCTGTGGTTGGGCTCCTGACGGATCGGCGGGTCGCGATTGTGTTTTTCATCATGGGCGTGAGCTATCCGCTGACGTTGTACCGGGATATCGCCAAGTTGGCAAAGGCGAGCACGTTTGCGCTGATTGGGATGTCGGTGATTGTGGTGACGGTGATTGTTCAGGGGTTCTTTGTGCCGTCTGAGGCCAAGGGGTCGTTTGGGACGCCGCTTTTGACTATTAACGGGGGGATATTCCAGGCCATTGGCGTTATTTCATTCGGTATGACTTTCTTCCCGCCCTTTTTGTCCCCATGTTGCTTTTCCACCGTGATGTATATCAAGAAGGTGGAAGACGAGCCCATGATCTCACGAGTTGTATCCATGTCAAGCTAACCAAGCTTTTCTTTGCTATTTGATACAGCGTTTGTATGCCACCACAACTCCCTCCTGATCTACGGCTCCCTCCGGACTCCCACAATCGACAACTTCTCCCGCGTAACCCACTACTCAACTGGCATATCCATGCTCGCCTGCCTAACCATGGCCCTCGCCGGCTTCCTCACCTTTGGTGACAAGACCCTCGGCAACGTCCTCAACAACTTCCCCTCCGACAACAGCATGGTCAACATTGCGCGGCTGTGCTTCGGGCTCAACATGCTGACCACATTGCCACTCGAGGCGTTTGTGTGTCGCGAAGTCATGCTAACGTATTGGTACCCGGATGAAGGCTTCCACCTTGTTCGCCATCTGGTGCTGAGTACGGGTCTCGTGGTCGCAGCAACAGCGGTGAGCTTGTTGACCTGTGATTTGGGGGTTGTGTTTGAGCTAGTTGGGGCGACGAGTGCGGTGGCCATGGCGTATATTCTGCCGCCGATGTGCTATATTAGGCTTACGACGCGGAGTTGGCGCACGTATGTGGCGTATGCGGTGGTTGTGTTTGGAGTGGCGGTTATGGTGATTAGCGTGATTCAAGCCGTGGGGAAGATGATCAATGGTAAGTCTCCGCGTTGTGCCCTTGTGCTCTTTTTACTTGGGAATTGGATACAGAAATGGAGAGTCGGCACTGACTAACACTGTGTTTGTTGCAGGCAGCGAAGAATCAGTGCAGTGTGTGTGATGAAAACTTGGGTGGGCTGTACTTTATAAGCATCTCCGGGGGGTTTCTTTTTTCTTTCTCAATTGTTGTGTTGCATAGATGTGTAGATTTTCTTGTTGGCTTTTCGCTGCATGAAGGAGCGTTGCGTGGCGGGATCACGGCGTTTACTTTTCTTTAGAATCTTCTTCCCTTCTTCTTCCTTCTTCTTCCTTCGTCTTCCTTGTTTTTTTCTTACCCTTTTCGTTCTTCTATGTAGAGATGAAATAAACGGGAATAAAATTCTGGTTGGGCTTCAATATGCTTCATTTCACGGCAGTATAATCGTGCTTTCGGTGCAACATGATGATATGGTCAGTGAGGCTCTTGCGGCACAAACACAAGAGCAAGTACATGTACATGGGAGATAACGCACCATCTCCTTTTGGACCGCCATACACACAACGTGACAACACCAGTGGTAATACATAGCTAGGTAGGTACAAGTTGAAACAACGCATCCCTTCTCGACGGCACTATTCGCTCCATCGCTCCTGCCCATCCCGCCACCGGCCTTATCTACGGCCCCCAGGACAAGCTTCGATATCGACAGGACTAATAAGTAGGTAGTGTGCTTTGTCTTATTATTAGGTAGCCCAGCCGTCGGCGTCTCTCGAGAGTCGAGATAAGTAACCACTGTACATACCTATACCCCCTCTGTGAGGGGTACGTACTTCCACTCGTCCTCCACGACCCCGCTTCACCCCGCATCGCCCCCTAAGTTCCAAGTTCCAACAGCAGATAAAACGCAACCTCTCCCTATTTCCCGCACCGAAGAACCAACCCCACGAACCAAATTAAACAGCAGAAGAAACAGAATCCAGACACAATATAGAAAAACAAGATACAATTAGCGCAACAAAGAAGAAAGCATGTCTCTCGTCAACGAAAACCACACCGCGTGTCCCAAATGCAACGCCTCTATTAGCAGCGATTCCAAGAAATGTACTTCTTGTGGCGCGGTACGTGATCTACTACCTCTGTATACTTATTACAGTGAATGAAGCACACAAGTGTGTAGAGACTCGAGAGAACAATTGGGGGGGTTGGGGATACGTTTTGTGCCGGCGTCTACCTTCTTTTCAGTAGCTCTTCGGGCTTCAATCTACCAGTCTGCTACATACATACTTGGGCCGTTCTTATATGTTCTTACCATCTTTCTTTTCATGAACTGAGAAGATGAGAGAGAGAGAAAGAGATTCGTGATGATGTTTTCACGAATTTAGGAAGGGGTTGAAAAAGAGATAGAGAGGGCGTGTGTGTGTGTGTGTGTGCAAGAAAGAGAGAAGAAAATCTAAAGAAACAAGGGCCTTGCTAAAAAGGACAAGACGTACGCATTACTAACGAGCTGTTTGATACTAGACTTGCCCCAACTAACGTACTGAATACCCTTCCTCTATCAGTCTCCGTCCTCTCGTTCAGAGGGACAGAGGCTTAGGAAGACAAGGTTTAGAGCAGATGGGGCAATGGCACAGCATGGCAAAGCATGGCACGGCGAGGCATGATTAGAGTTGGAGCGCTTATTAGAGGGCGATGGACATAGACATGGATGGACCATAGACGATGGGTGATGAACAATGATAGAAACTGCATACAATGGACTTTGCGTATAATGTAGAAAGTGATCAAGTCGCGGTCTGCAGACTTCAGCTATCAAGCCCGTCAACTACGTAACACATATATCTCATCCTGGTCAAAATAGTATACATAGCAGCAAGATCAACACACTCCCTATCAGCCTGTCAATCTGTGCGCTTGTCACTGCAGCATGCACGCAAGGAGACAAGACACGTCCACCTTAGAACACGACGACCCCGGGGCACTGGGAGGGGACAGACATATATTGATCTGATCATTGCAACGCAGTCAACAACAAGGACGACAATGACAACAGCAGCAACAATGACAATAGAAGCAGCAGCAGCAGCAACAACAACAGCAAACGCGAATAGGAACAACAAAATTTATCATGTAGCGGTCGTCGGCGCGCCACGAGTCCGGCACCGCTCATTGTGCGCCAATCCACAAACTGCACCCTTCCCCATCCCGCCGTTGACCCATCTATGCCGCATCCTCGCGCCAATCCATCGCCTTCAGACCGCCCAACACGAGATCAAACAAGTCCTCGAGAACGGGCCCGCCTGGTCTCAATACGCGACAGATACATAGAAAACTGAACTGGGCAACCGTCTCGTCTGCTCATCAGGATGAATTCCACAAGAAATTGGCCGCACTCAAAACACATCCACCATGTATGTATATGTATGTATATACTGCACAGATCCCCATCCTTTCGAGCAGCCCCCGTCAACAGAAGGGAGAAGAGTGCAGTTGCAGAATGCCCCAAGTCCACAAACCCTTCACAACGGAACCGCTCGCAAGGACCTAGAGGAGCTATACAGAAGTACAAAGTCGAAATAGAAACATCCATGTACGTACGAGCCGGGACCCAGTCGGTCAGAGGGGGGCAGAATCAAGTGAGAACGAGGTCATCAACCCTATATTCCGGAGAGGCTTGCGCAGACATTGTAGCCCGCGTCTCTGCAGGCTGTTCCCAAGTCGTGCGTATCCGCACAGCCGTGCGAGAAAAAGATAAGGTTGGAAAAAGTTGAGCTGAAAGAGATGGTATTGCATTATCGAGGCCATAGTGCCGAAGAAAATATCAGGTTTGCTGTGTAGAGTATGGACGGGCGCTCGTGTGCACCTTGGCTACTTTACAGAACAAGACATTTCTTGTGGCTGCTCTTGCGGCTGTTGCGAGACAACAGAGCAGCGCGAGTGGCATGCTCAAAGACCTCGCGGACACCCTCATTGGTCTTGGCTGAGCATTCAAGATACTTGTAGGCGCCAATCTTCTTGCGTGTCTCCTCACCCTGCCATCAAGAAAAGTGAAGGTTAGCGGTTGAACGATGAGCATCAGAACAAATGCTGCTCTGTTCTTCTGCAGGCTAGAAGCCCAGGATCATGGTAGAGCCTCCAATAGAGGGGGATCAGGAGTTTATTTACAGCTTCGGGAGTAACAGGCTTCTGGTTGGTCTTTTGCAGCTCGGCATTGGTCTTCTGGTCGTAACGAAGATCCTTCTTGCAGCCGACCAGAATGATAGGCAGGCCCTGGCAGAAGTGAAGAACCTCGGAAATCCACTAATGTCGTTATGATTAGCCACCTGACTTTCGTCTCACACTGATGGAAAAAAAGCTAGAGACTTCTTGGCGCCAATATGAAAGCTGCCATTTTACGAAGTTGAAAAAAAAAGCATTGAAAACATACCTTCTCCTGGACGTTGTCCAACGAATCGGGCGAGTCGATAGCAAAGCAGATCAAAATGACGTGGGAGTCAGGGTAGGACAGAGGACGCAGACGGTCGTAATCTTCCTGGCCAGCCGTATCCCACAAGGCCAACTCAACATGTTTGCCATCAACCTCGACATCGGCGACATAGTTCTCGAAAACGGTAGGAACGTATACCTGCGAGTAGTTGAGCGGTTAGTACAAGCAACTTGCGAGACTCTCGTAAAAATGAGCTCTCCAGCGGCCAGTGGGACATCAAGATTTCCGGGCAAGGGTGGATAGTGATTTGGCAAATAGTAACTCCAATGGCGGGCGGATGATAGGTGAGAATGTCGTATTCGGCGGGTTGGCAGGTCACGAGCAACTTGGATCGTATGACGGATGGGTCGCGGCACGAATATGCGACGTAAAAATACTCTCCGGGGGGTAGAAAATTATTGAGCGCGAAGATATTTGGCTCTTACCTCGGGGAAGGTACCCTTGGAGAAAACACTGTTGAAACGATCAGTATTGGAGTTGGGCCTCGATCAAATGGCTGCAACGCGACAACGATGACCCTGGCAGCGAGTGCCTGGGTCGTGATGCATTTAAGCCAAGGCAAAGGGGCGATACTCGAAGGCTGCGAATCGGCGTGTATGGCAAGGCGTCGGGCGTGGGCAAAAGTAGCGGGCTGGATACGGGAGCTTGGACAACTCACATCAACAAACATGTTTTGCCGCATGCACCGTCGCCGACGATGACGAGCTTTCGGCGGATCTCAGCCATGGTGTATGGGTGCGCGGGTACGGACGTGTGCGTGGGCGTGAGGTGATTGGGGAAATGATGATGATGGGAAGCGAAGAAGACGAAGCTGGCGAGATAGACGCAAACAAAGGGGAGGCGGTTTGGATGAGAGTGGAGGAGTTATGGAGCAGGATTGGCAGGGTGAGGAAGAGGGAAGGAGTCGGGTACAGAGAAGGCTAGACGTCAACGCACGTCAGAAGTTAGAACTTAGAAGGGGCAAAGATGGAACAGCGTCTGCAGTGTGCACTGCCACTGAACCGCTGAACCATCACTGGAGGCCGCTGAAGAACCGCTGAAGGCCACTGTAATGCTTGTTGGTTTGAGGCGCAGCGTGCTGCACGAGCCATGCTCACTCGCGTGTGTGGACGCAGTGACCAACCAGCGTCCCCGAGCCAGGGACGCGAACATTACGTGCAACACGCCAACAGCTTTCGCATCGCCAGCACCGGATTGCACGTGTGAGAAGGGGACATGAAGCCATCCATCACATCTCTGCATGCGTTGCCGCGCCTTTGGCTGGCCCTGTACCGAGTACACCGTACTATCTATTTCGTCTCGTCAACCCCGTCCGTCAAACCCCGTCCACCCCGTCCATATCAACCATGTACCTACAACAAGTACCGGTAGCCGATGCCGTGACGGCAACCCCAAGACTCGGGCCGTTGCCCACATGACATGACGCTGTTCTCCTTGACAAGTCAATGGAACAGAGTGAGTGAGAACATGTGGGCCAAACCCACGTCATGTATGCACAATCATCTTGGAGTGATTCTAGGCGAAGAACCCAAGCTCCATGTTCGTGAATCGTGATTGCCGCATGGCGTCCCGTCGTCACTGTCAGCAAGTCTCGTCCAAAACTGGGGTAGTATCGTAAATACCAGACATGTTTGAATCAGCGGAGAATGGGCAGATTGTGAGTCACTGCGGAACGACGATCCATGTCTGAGCACGACTTGTAAGGTGTAGTTAAACAACACCATCAAAACACCAAGGGACACCGCCGCAATGCTCGATGTCGCGAGAAATACCTAACCTAGCCTTCTTATTTGAGGCACTGAAGGCTGAGAAGGGTGCCTGGCGACGGGCGTCGGGGCGCAAGGCTTAAGTTCCATGTTGTCACTTTGTTGCTTTGTTTGCCCAACACTTTGTCTGGTTCGGCCCCATAACAACAAGAAGTTAGGTACCTATCGGCGCGGGCACACGTGCTACAGGCTATAGCGCTGGACTACGAAGAATAATCCAAGGCACACATGTACCGGACATGTACCCCTGGCTGTTGCTCCGGCTTCCCACTTTCCCACTCGTTGCTCCGTGACTCGCCGCTCGTCTTCAGGCTTCAAAGTCCGTTTCAACCGGGCCCTGAATTATGTGGATTATGGGACAGAGTACGGCCATGAGGCTCGACTTGTCAGCCTTCCTGTAACGTCTGTCTCCTTTTCGACCGGTGACCATGAATCCATGATAGTCAGTCACTTCACTAACTACTGTACTCACTACGGAGTGCACTATGTAGACGGCCGCAGAGCTGCGGCGACGTTGAGAACCACTTCCCATGGCTGTATATATATATTTGAGCACTTGCGGCTTCTGACCTCGAAGAAGACCATAGATAGCATCGCCACAGCGCTACCTTCCTGCGTCATCTTTCCCAAGACGCAAACCGAAATACATAACAAGACGTTGAGAATCAAGCCGGCCTCGTGCCGTTCTACATACGCCCTTTTTGTGCTGTTGATCTTGGCCCCTCTGCGGTCGCCTCTATGTCTGAGCCCTGTCCAATCGAACACCTCACCTGAATGTACGGAGTGAGTTATGTGCTCGTGCTGGTTTCGTTATCGAGTTCTCCCAGAGCCCAAGTCAGAAACATGAACAACTCCTCCAAGCCCCAAGCCCTCCAAGCCTGTCTGCCGTCAGGTTCATCAATTATTTTGCCAGCGAATGAAGCTCTAGACAAGAGGTGATACTGCGAACCCTCGTACGAGCTCATCAACACCTAGAAGAAGACTGAGACGTACTGAGACCTTCAATGGCTTATCGCCCCGGCCTCCAGATACCGTATTTACTCAGTAAATTCGTCCAAGCCCGTGGGTCTGATGACCCTTGCTCGAACAGATTTTCAGCGATACCATTGGCCACCACCATCGGCTTTTGATTTAGCGAGCTCAGCCCGCATCTTTAAATTGAATATGTGTGGAGGAGCCAATGGTTCGCTGAAAATCTGCCCGAGCAAGGGTCATCAGACCCACGGGCTTGGACGAATTTACTGAGTAAATACGGTAGGCGTGAGTGATGGGTATCCCTTTTGGGCGCCGTAACATCCGCCGCCGTAAGGCCGATGCCAATCAAGAAGTGGGTCACCGCTGAACACAGCTAGCGCAGCCCTGTTGCCGACACACCCATGAGCACGTATCTCACTCCCTTCGGATAACGTCACGAAACTCTGCGTTCTACGGAGTATCGCTTCACCATTGATGTATGTATAACCGCAAGTTGCAACACCACACATAAAGGCACGAACCGGTTGCATGGTTGGGCACCTGACTAGCCTTGTATATACGCACAGAAACACCACGTAGGGCATGGAAAGCAACACACAGAGACACAATATTGGCCCGGAAGCTTCCCTTCTGTGCCTATGAATGATTGCCTCTCAAACTTGCGGTCTCATGCGCTTGCATTGAATAGCAGTATCTGTTTCTGCTGCCCTTAAAAATTACACGATCCTGAACGGGCAGTCGATAAGCCGGGTACTACTTCGACGAACGCCCGTACACACCATAGCGTCTTCGAGCGCCATGATCTCAACCAATTTTGACGTACCTGCGGTGAGCTGTCCGTCATTCATGCGATAATTTTCGAAGCGGTTTGACAAAGACCAGTCCATTCCGTAGCACCCATTGCTGTGGAAAGGCAAGAAGCGCGTCAAGAGTGCCAAACTGCACAGAGGGAGACAGGCAAATCTTCGATTTGACCTCCATCATACCCATCAAACTCGTCAGGGGCTGCGCCATGGGGAACAATAAGAGTATTCGCGGGAAGCTCAGAACAGGGACCAAAACACCATGATAAAGATTTTGAAGTGAGAGGGATCAATTTGATGGGAGTTCAATAGTTACTGATGATACGACGGCCAGGTGATGTTGATGATGTTGATTGAAAGAGTAAGAACATTTGCTCGGTCAAGAGCGAAGTACGCGAGAGGGTGTGGCATAGGGAGGTAGTCTTATCAAAAGCTCCACTTCTACGGCGCCGAAAACCGTTGGTCCCACTTCTACGGCGGCGGATGTTACGGCGCCCAAAAGGGATACCCGTGAGTGATGACTTGGTCCAAGTCCGCGTTCTAAGTACCGAGTACATGCACATACATTAGGTACGTAACTCATGCAAAGCCGATATGATATGCCTACCCTAGAGTGGATCTTTCAAAATCCCTGTCCCGGACCCACTACGTTGATGAACTTGTCGTCGCGCAGCTGGAAATTCTCAACTTCGTCACGGAACTCTCCTGGCAAGGCGACACGACGGACAGGAGCAGCCATTGCGCCCTAGATAATCCAAGACAGGGCCGGCAAAACCTCAGACTCTTCGAATCGCGGAAACGAAACGAGCTACACACAGTTCCGACTCCGTCAATTGACGGCCCAACCACCAAGATGCAGAAGCTCCTCAAGCGAACCCAGCAGGCCGAGCGCCATGCGAGTCGTCGATTGCAAGTAAAGAGGGAGGGCGAAGAGATCGGAAAGAGAATACAGACTCGCCGTGCCTTGCGAGAAGCTGTCGAACAGGCGAGGCAGGACGTGTTGAACGCTCGAAAGGCGAGGAAAGAAGACTGGGAGCTTGGTCCCATTGCGCCCAAAAGAGATCTGGGATTCAACAGCTACGGAATAGTCTCATCTCCAATGCGACTGGACTGGGATAATGAAGGGAGGACTAGAGTCAGACCTGAGATCCTCGAGAAGCGATGTGCGTGGGCTGGGGGGCCTGAAAGGCTGAATCTTGCTCCTGGGGATAGGGTCGTTCTTTTGGATGGTCCCGACAAGGGCAAGATTGATCGAATCACGGAAGTGAAACCGAGTACGGGAACCGTCTTACTAGAAAAACGTCACAGGGTACGTTTCGGATGGCAGACTTTTTCTTCGAGGCGAAGGGGATATGGTCTTCCTTTTGCATGCCACTTTTCTATGTCATGAGCACCTTTTTTTCATAATTGTTTTTGTGCTAATGCTCTCCACTATCTCGTTCTTTCCCGCAGGCTCTATCACAAAGCTTGCTCGACCAACCACCGCAATCGAAGGCGGCACCAATATCGCTCAGCGCGGTGCGTCTGGTGTATCCGATCCCGGATCCCGCAACAGGAATCGTCAGAGACACCATCATCAACCAACTTAAGCCCCAAAGAGCCAACATGAAGTCGCCTAACATGACGTTTGAACGTTGGGAATACGGCAAGAAATGGGACCGAGTGGCCCTCGGGCTCAACATGATCATCCCATGGCCCAAGGTGGAGCCCCCCGAGGCTCACACAAGCGAGGCCGATACCATCCGTACCGAGGTCGAGCATCGAACGTTCCACCACACTCTACTTACACCCCCCATGCCGGAAGCTGTGATTGACGAACTGCGCAACAAATACTCTCGATTCAGAACCCGCCATGAGCCATGGTACGTCGACAAGACATTGAGACGCGAGGCCGCCTCGAAGCACACCCGAGAAGAGGGCCTCAGGGCTATGCAGACGCCTCTGGATGAATTCAAGGAGAAGCAGAGAGAGCTGAAGGCTTCGAAGGGTGAGCCCGTCCTCTCAGAGGACATGCTGGAAAAGATTGGCCAATTGATGGCCAAGAAGGAGGGGGAGGCCTCGAGCCGGGCTGGGGCTTCTGCGGTGACGGTGAAATCGACACCGTGAAGTGCAGGAGGCAAGGAGAGGGATGAAGATCAACTCTGAAAGACCAGAGCTCATGTAATTCACTTGGGTGGGGGGAGGCGTATGCGCCTGTACACGTACAGTAGGGTGGGAGGCGCCAGGCATCTCGATTTGTATTTGTAGATGAAATGAAGACCCTTTATCAATTCAGGGCGCAGGCATGATGCTTCTCACAAGTTGAGAAGGTACTTGACGCACAACACCAACTCCGGAATGTGTATTTCATTCCTTACCGGCGGGTTGTTATTTCCCAATTACGATTCTTCTGACGGATAATGGCCTCTGCGCTGTGCCTCATTAAGGACTTGGGCGTCTCGCCCGTACTCTTTTCAATGTTCATCATGAAGTACCTACCTAAGCAATTGAGTAAACCACACAGCTGAGGGCGCCTACAGCCCATCCCAATCCGCGAAGTCTATCCATAAACAAGTGTCCGGACTCCGGACTCCGATCGGCGATAAGCCACTTCCAGGACCCCTCTCAACGCGGGGTTGTTGCATCACAATCACATGTTAACGCGCTTCTTTCTCCCTTCGCTCAATACAGCCAACAAATTCGCGTATCTCTCCGCTACCTGTTATCGTTCATTACCTCTTACTTAGTTTCCACCCACGCGACAACTATTCATCCATGGGCATTTTGTTGGATGAAAAAAACACCAAGGAAAGACTCTTGAACTCTCACTGAATAAGCCAGCCCTTGTGATTTACTTATCATCGCCCAAAAGAACATAAGGCGTGACGCCCCCCGAATCAACAATGTCCCACTCCCATTCCCACTCGCATTCCCACGATACTTTCTCGGCACAAGAACATGGTCACTCGCATGAGATTCTGGACGGTCCGGGGAGTTATATCGGGCGAGAGATGCCCATTGTTGAGGGGAGGGATTGGGCGGATCGGGCTTTTACGATTGGTATAGGAGGGTGAGTAGCTTTTTTGCTTGTTTCTCTTCTTCTGCTACTTGGTCTTGGGATTGCTTGTGAGGACCAGCTGTGTGCCTGCTTTTATTTACCTCACCCTATTGTTTCTTCGAATGAAGCGATCGGATTAAGGTGTTGGGGTCCGGAGTGATGACTCGCTACATGTCTGTTACTATCGTCACTTGGCGTCCTTGCTGCCTTCAAGTGAAGCAGCCCGATTGATGCCTCGGGGATCCCATGTGATAACTAGCTACACGTCTGTCCACTATCCTCACTTCGCTCCATGTTTAGCTTTCAAGTGAAGCGGTCGGATTAAGGTCTTGGGTCCCGAGTGACATCCAGCTACCTACCTGCCCGTCCACTATCTTCACTTCCCTTCATCATTCCTTCAAGTAAAGCGGAAGCTCGCAAGTCGAAATCAAAGATTTCACACGAAATCAAAAGGCCATAGAAGCCGAAAAGCAACACACATACAACAATCCTGTGAAAGACGACACAAGACAGCCCTGCCATCCCCTTTCAATTTCCCTTGCATCTTTCTTCTCATTTCTCACCAAACATATCTAGACCCGTCGGCTCCGGCAAAACCGCCCTCATGCTCGCCCTCTGCCTAGCCCTCCGCTCCAAATACTCCCTCGCCGCCGTCACCAACGACATCTTCACCCGCGAAGACGCCGAATTCCTCACCCGCCACGCCGCCCTGCCCCCCGAGCGCATCCGCGCCATCGAGACAGGCGGGTGCCCCCACGCCGCCGTCCGGGAGGACATTTCCGCCAACCTCGCCGCACTGGAGGATCTTCACGCTCGCTTTGCGCCAGACCTACTCCTCATTGAGTCCGGAGGTGATAATCTCGCAGCAAACTACTCGCGGGAGCTGGCTGACTTCATCGTCTATGTAATTGATGTCAGCGGCGGGGACAAGGTGCCCCGGAAGGGCGGCCCGGGCATCACGCAGAGCGACCTGCTGGTGGTGAACAAGACGGATCTGGCGGAGGCGGTGGGTGCGGATCTGGCTGTTATGGAGAGGGATGCGAGGAAGATGCGCGAGGGGGGCCCGACGGTGTTTGCGCAGGTGAAGAAGGATGTGGGCGTGGAGCATATTGTGAACTTGATTCTGAGTGCGTGGAAGGCGAGTGGTGCTGAGGAGGAGAGGGTGAAGCAGGGGGGGCCGAAACCGACACCTGGATGGGAGACTTTGGGGCAGAAGTAAGAGTATTGATCTTGGGAACATGTAGAAGTGATTTTTGTATTGGGTCTCGTAAGGTAATGATCAAGATTTCCACAGGATAAATGTATGTATGTAGACTCGTAGAGTTGAATGAGCCGCCCGCCTTTTTTTTTTTTAAAACCCTTCCCGCGCGTCGAAAACGAAAATGCAAAATGGCAAAAGATCATTTATGCAACGTTCAACTCTAACCTGCTCGTATTCCGGCGAAGAACACAAACGATTTCATCCCTCATTCCATCATCACATCTTCGGACTCGTCGTTCCCCGAACCAACTTCCAGGAGCGGGCCCTGCACCAGCGTCGCACGTCGAGGCCACATCCGCTTGTACAGGCTCACACCCACAGCATCCTGCGGATTAATCCGTCCATCAAAGGTGGCCTTGAAGTAGCCGTGCGTACCGAGGGGCTCCTTGACGAAGCCGGTCCTGCCTCGTCTGGTCCACAGCGGTAGGGCTTTGAACCACTCCACGTCGTCGCGGCTGAAGAACATGTACCGCACCGTGACGATCTTCTTGTTGATGTGGTACGGATGACCTGTGAGAACAATCCTCTTGGCTACGACTCGGGATGTAGATGGCGGCAGCGCCGTTCCTGTGCCGATGAGAGTGAGCCCAAGGTCCTGCTCCTGGCCATGATGCCCCGGACTAGGCGCAGTGCGCTTGAAGAACATGACTGGGACAGCGCCCCATGTCACGGGGCCGATGAAGGAGGCGATGGCGCTCTGTCCAGGATGCAGAAAGCGGCAGAATTTGTGGACATCGTTGGGCGTGGAGCCAGGATGTGAGAAGATGGGCTTGATGATCATGCGGCGGGGTCCGCATTGCACAATGAGTTCTTCCTTGGATTTTATTGATTGGGCGTAATCGTTGCTCAGGTTGATCAGGTAGTTGAGCGACGTCTTCTTGTTCTCGTGGCGGAGGAGGGAGAAGAGGGTGACTGGCGAGGAGGGCTTGTATGAAGCCGCAGCGGGAGAGTTTGCGGATAGACCGCGAATGTGGACTTGCACACGCGTTCCGGGCGCAACGCCTCCAACGAGCGCTTCGCGCACGGCTCGTGAGCGGGATGAGTTGTAGTCGGGTATTTGGAGAAGACGTCTCCAGTCCTCGGGCTCGTGCGCACGGTCTTCGTCTTCTTGCCAGGGACTGGTGCGGAGGCTCTTGAGGCCTCGGTAGCGGGCCAGTCTTTCGCGAGCAAGGACGTTGGGGTGCAGCTCGATCTCATCAGGGAATTCCTTGTCATCCTCGGCTTCGTCGCGCTTGCGGGAGCGGAACTGGGCCAGTTGTTGGGCGTCCTCGTTCTCGTCGGGAATGTCCATCATCTCGGACTGAGGATATTCGGAGGGGCCACCACCTGCCTCGGTAGGCTCGGGCTGCGCATAGCCTTCGATGCCGTCTTCAGCGCCAATCTCATCGTCGACGTTCGCGTCGCCGACTCCGTCCATCTCCGTGTCTTCCATGTCGGATTCTGAGTCGGACACGTCATCGAGGTACCATGCGGATTGGTAATTGGAGGTGCCCTTGGGAAGCTTCCTCTTGATCTTCTTCTCCTCCTCATCTGCATCTGAAAAGTAGTGGTGCTCGTCGAGCAAGACTCCCTTTTTAGGCGCGGGCTCGGCGGCCACGTTTGCATCACCGTCGGCTTCCATGTCCACATCCATGACAACGTCGTCGGGGGCAAGCTCATTCAGATCGTCTCGGTCCTCTGAGGGTTCGTCCAGTGTCCTTTCAGCTTCAGCACCTCCGACAACAGCCACTTCCTCTCTCTTTTTCTTCACCTCGGTTGCCAAAGGAGCTGCCACGATTTTCTCAACTTGATATACTCCCCAATCTCCGATTTGAACCAATCGATCGGCTTTTAGGCCCCGGCCTCGGACCACACCTGTGATAATGGTGGACTCGGACTCACTGGCCGCGAATTCGATATCCTCGGCCAGCATCCAACTCCTGTCGTCCCTCCAGCGTACTCCTTTTGGTGTTGTGTTGCAGAGTGTTCGCATGAGATTGGAGCACTCTTGCCTGCTATCCAGGCTGTATACTTTTTCTTGTTCCGGGTGGAAGTGTGTGATGAAAGACTTCAGAGACGCCACGGTAGACGTTCTCTGCTTGGCCGGTTCCACCTTGTCGAGTCCCTGAACCAGAGTGAAGAGGGTAGACATGCCCTGGCTCTCGATGCTTCGCAATATCAACTCTCCCAGCGGGTCCACTTCTTCATGGGCAGACAGAATAACCACCACAAAGTCTGCAACTCGGGAAGCGTCGAGACACGCGTTCAAGTCTCTTTGTAGGGGCATGTATTGTAGCTTCTGCTTGAATCGATCGACAGAGACTCGGAAATTGCTGTCTGAGATCGCGGCATCAATGTCGAGACTGCCGTTCAGTTGTTGAATAGCGGCCTTTGGGTCGCCATCTGCGCAAAGAGGCACGACTGCCACAATGCGCGGAGCACCATCCTTTCCCTGGAAGATGGACGTGTCTCTCAGGTGTTCCTTATGCTTGATCAAACGAGCCTGCTTGGCCTGATTTCGTCTGTCGAATTTGGACATGACTTGCTGGTGTGGTGTCTTTCTCTGCCCTCGTTCGTTGGGGACTCGGCCTGTATAAGTCCTTCGTCAGTGTCTTTCTAGATATTAGTTGGAGTCAAATAGTGTGTAAGCCTACCTTTGGCACGATCTCTTAATTCGTGCTTCGACGCCGCCTTGGACTTGAAGGGCTTATGCGATACCTTGGTAGTGGGGCGGTGCGAATGATTCGCAGCAGCGGCAGGCATATTGCCGGTGCCACCAGCCTTGAAGCGGAAAGGCAAAGCCTCTGATTTTGCTTCTTTTGACATGCGAAAGCGGAAAGCCAGACGATCGGTGTACAGAAGTCAGGAGGAACTGCAATGGAGACTGTCCAAGATTTGATCTTAACGGTGCTTCGCGAAACAGGTCATTGAGGTCAAAGGCGGTGGATGGATGGGGTGGAGGGGTTGTGGTTATCAGGGTTTTTTTGTGCGGCAGGATATCGATAAAGACCCATGGGGCCACATGCAAGCCCTTGAGCCAATCATTGGACGGCGATAGGTGAGTGCAATTGCGTAGGCGGTGGAAACTTTGGAATTTTTTCTGTCGCCTGAACAGAAGGGCAATATCAAGTGTCCCAAGTTGTGAGCCTTGTTGGCGCATACGGAGTGGCTAACTAATGCTTGCCTTCCTGCTCCATCACGACTACTGAGATTTGTTCGCCGCCCCTGTCCCCCTCTCTACTGGTCTCTATCTGTGTACAAAAGCGGAAGCGCATCGCATTCATACATCATGGAGGTCGATACCATTGACGAACCCATCACCAAGGTGCGCGAGAATGGCGCCCTCGCCGTGGAAAAGACCCGAACGCAACTCATGCCCAAACATGAACGGGAAAAGCTTCGGCGACTGCGAGAAGCCAACAAAGCCTACGGTCGAGGCACAGGCATCAACACCAAGCAGATCAAAGACAAGAAACTACGGAGGAATCTGAAACAGCTGGAAACCAAATACCAGGATGCGGCAATCAAAGCCAAGGACGCCGAGATTCTACTGGAAAACACTAGCGGCTTCCTCGAAGCGGAGGGAGAATTGGAAAAGACGTACAAAGTCCGCCAGGATGCCATTGTGTCGGAAGTCGGCGTCGCGACGGCTAAGAAGCGCTTCGACCTGAAGCTCGACGCCCTGGGCCCTTATATCTGCGATTTCACGAGAAACGGCCGCGAGCTACTGCTTGCTGGAAGAAAAGGCCATGTAGCCACAATGGACTGGCGAGAGGGCAAACTCGGGTGCGAGCTCCAGCTGGGAGAGACGATCCGGGATGTCAAGTGGCTGCACAACAATCAGTATTTTGCCGTGGCGCAAAAGAAGTACGTGTACATCTACGACAGGAATGGCGTGGAACTACATAACTTGAGGAAGCACAACGAGGTGACGCATATGGAGTTTCTACCATATCATTTCCTGCTGGCGACGATTGTAAGTATTATTCCCTCTCAAGTGTTTCCCTTCATCATCTCTGCCGCCAGACACATATCTATTGAGAGCCCAGTTAGAAAACACTGCTGCAGATCAGTGAGACTAACAACGTTGGCACAAATAGGGAACAGGTGGTGTTCTCAAATACCAAGACACATCGACCGGACAGCTTGTTGCGGAGATGCCCTCCAAGCTTGGACCGCCCATGTCGATGGCACAAAACCCATACAATGCTGTTCTTCACGTCGGGCACCAAAATGGCACCGTCACGCTCTGGTCCCCCAGTTCGCAAGAGCCTCTTGTCAAGCTTCTCGCGCACCGTGGGCCTGTCCGATCACTCGCCATGGACCGTGAAGGACGATATATGGTCTCTACCGGGCAGGACCTCAAGATGGCGGTATGGGACATCCGCATGTTCAGAGAAGTCAACAACTACTACACACGACAGCCTGCCACCTCGGTGGCCATCTCAGACACGGGTTTGACAGCCGTTGGATGGGGTACCCAAACAACCATCTGGAAAGACCTCTTCAACAAGAACAAGGCTGTGCAAGAAAAAGTCAAAACCCCCTACATGACCTGGGGCGCCGAGGGCAAGCGCATGGAGCGCGTCCGATGGTGTCCCTTTGAAGACGTCCTCGGCGTAACCCACGACCAGGGCTTCTCATCCCTCATCATCCCCGGCGCCGGCGAAGCCAACTTTGACGCCCTCGAGCTCAATCCCTTCGAGACGGCCAAGCAGCGGCAGGAATCCGAAGTCAGGGGTCTGTTGAACAAGCTTGCGCCCGAAATGATTGCCCTGGACCCCAACTTCATCGGCAACCTGGACCTGCGATCGAACGCGCAGAAAAAGGCCGACAAGGATCTGGATACCCCGGCGGTGGACATTGCCGAGGAAATCCGAAACCGGGCCAGAGGCAAGAACGGCGCTCTGAAGAAGTATCTCCGCAAGCAGAGGAAGAAGAACATCATCGACGAGAAGAGAATGCGGGTCGACGAGCTGTGGAACGAGCAGCAGAAGCAAAAGGACAAGAAGCACAAGGAACTAGAAGCCGATCTGGGCCCTGCTTTGTCAAGATTCGCGAAATGAACGGCTTACCACCAAACTCTTTGGGGAGGTGGAGCCAGAAAGTGCTAGCAGAAAATGTAGAACAGTCTGGTGAGCTGTACATAATACCCGTGGTGACTTTTGGAGAAGAAAGAGGGAAGGAGAAAACTCGAGTCATGGATAAGGTATGCATGGAATGTTCTCTTCGGCGTATGGAGCAATTGTTATATTTGAACAAATATAGAGAAGCACAGCCATCTCAAGTCATGCTCGTTCTGTCTGTGTGATTACTCTTGATAAGTCGAGGTCCTCCGGCATCGATCACACTTTTCACCTTCATCAACAATGAAGCCATGACATGTGAACCGTAGCTACACCAGTAAAACCGACATACCAAAAAATACTGAAAAGTTTTTGGCGCCTCTTTCGTCCCTACACTTCATCTCATCATCCGATGCGCATAAACCATTCGCCTTTTTTTCTATTCCCCCGGCATCTCCTTTATCCGTGTACATTGCGAAATATAGAACAGCTCATCAGTGAAACCAACGCCTGGCGCGCGAAGATGCAACTTTATCTCCGCAAGAATAATAGCAAAGAACAGCAATAGAAACAACACCAAAACACTACAACAGCTTCAGATGCCCCGTAACCTGATCAATCAAGCTCTTCGGCCCAGGCCCAACTCCCAGCACCGTCAGACTCCCTGGATCAATCTGCGTCCGGCCCGCATCCTGAATCACCTCAGCCGTAAGACCCATGTCCAGAGCCTTCCACCGCAGTTCCGTCAGCTCCTTCTCGCTCTTGACCTGGACGGCAATCTTGGCCTGGCCGCGCTTCTCCCAGCGCTTGAGCAGCTTCGCCTGTGGGCTGTCGGGGTTGGCGCGCACGAGGGCCTTGTAGCAGGCGAGGGTGGCGTGGGAGCACTGGGCGGCGATTTTGCCTGCAGATAGATGTTGTTTGAATTAGTCCTGTTCTTTTCTTCTTGGCTAGTTTTCGAGTGGATGGAAAAAACAGATGTATGGCACATCTATATATAAAAAAAACATAGAAATGAACTCAAGGACAGGGGAGAAAGAAGTATAGTAGTGCGTACCCTTGGTCATACCCAAATCCGTCCTGACCACCAAAACAAGCTTGCACTCTTCGTTTGCATTGCCACTGTCCCCCATGGGAAGAGGCGTCTTCTCTACAAGACCGCCTACGCGTGCTCTCGACCTCAGGCCCTGCTTGTTGTCTGCATCCTCACCGTTTGTCCAATTGGGCGCATGGTCCAGGATGGTATCGTCCTCGTCAATATCGCTCTCCTCGCTCTCGACGGGGTCGCTGAAGTTGCGGCGTCGTTCCTCGGCGAGGGCAGGCGAGATGAGGTATCCTCTTGTGGTGTAGAGGCCGAACAGCCATCCGGTGATGAAGGTTGCAAGGGCTGTGGTCAGAATGACGCCCGTCTGGGTGCCTTGATCGACAGCCATGGAAGCAATGGAAAAGGGCTCCCGGACTTGATGAGGCGGGAAGGATGCGATGATGATGTAGGTTGGTGGGATGTTGTGGGCCGACTCCCGAGAGCTTCGAAGTTCAGCTGGAGCTTGGGAGCTTGTGAAGGTTTGGTAGGTAAAAGGTTGGTCGCCCCACGTACGAGCGGTGCGCCGCGCGGGACAGCAAAAGAAGAGAGAGAGACTAGAGGTACCTCCGTCGTCCGTTTTGCAATGCCTTCCAGTGCAATCTTTTTACAGAAAATAGATTGAAGCAACCCTCTCACGTGCACATGATGAGTGTCGATGACCCTCACGCGCTCATAATCGCCATATCAGGCTGCTCCTCGAGCGGCAAGACCACACTTGCGCGCCTCCTCCGCGATATTTTCCCAAACACATTCATCCTCCACCAGGATGATTTTTACAAACCCGAGGAAGAGTGCGTCTCCAGAGTTCTGGATCCCCTAGGTCCCTCTTTCTTTGCTTTGTTCTTTTGTCATTTCATCTTTGAACCGTTGCCTTAGAGATGGCATGTGTGTTTCTCTAAATTTATGTACTCTGTGTAACATATAAGTCATGTCTAAGATATACATGTATGCGTATTAATGTCGTCTATCATGTTCACAAATGCTCACGCAAGTAAAACATAGCATCCCCTCTAAAGATGGGTTTCTCGACTGGGACTGCGCCGGCGCAATAGATGTGCCTGCCATGGCGGATGCATTGTCATATATTCGGCAGCATGCAGAATTTCCAGTACGTATCCTGTCTCTTATGCAGCAACTGTGTGTTGGGGGGGGGCAGAAGCAAAACACAAAAGCAGAGAGGAAGGAAAGGTGAAGAGAAGAAAGTTAGGAGAATAGAAGAAAGAGAGAAAGAGAGAAAGAGAGAGAAAAAAATACATGAACTCGGAGAGAGAGTGCGCGCGAGAAAAGAAGAGAAACTCAACTAACCCCCTCCTCCCAGCCAACCCTCCTCTCAAAAGAAGATCAAAACTCCCTCGGCCAATCCCCCATCTCAGAATCCCTCATCACCACTCTCCGCTCCAAAGTCAACGACCGCCTCCCCCCTCGCACCCCCTCCGCACGAAAGCCCTCCGGCTCTGCATCCTAGACGGCTTCCTCCTCTACGCGCCCTCCATGGCCGCCCTGCAACCTCATCTGGATCTGAAATTCTTCCTGAGGACTTCATATGCCCGGGCCAAGGCCCGACGGGAAGCTCGCGCGGGGTACGTCACCCTGGAGGGCTTCTGGACTGATCCCCCTGGGTACGTGGACAAGATTGTGTGGCCGAATTATGTACAGGAGCATGGCTGGATGTTTGAGGGAGGGGATGTGGAGGGGAAGTGGGACGAGGATGCCCTGCGGAGGAAGCGCATTGAGGTGGTGAAGGGGGAGGGTGTGGATAGTGAGATGGAGGTTGTGTTGACGTGGATGGTGGAGAGGATGGTGGAGGAACTGACGAAGCAGGCAGGAGGGGACATGGCATGAGAGCGGGAGGAAAAGAGATATGTTTGGTTTGTTGAACAAGATTGGATATATTCGTTTTTCATCCAGAATATCTGTAGCATACATTCGTTGTGCGTTTGGTATAACATCGTGCATAGCATCAACCAGGTTTCGACGCCCCTAAAGATCCCCCCTAAAGACCTCCATGTAGACACAAAAAAGATGACACATCTCATGCCAGCTGCATCTTCTCGCTCTCTTTTTCCTTCTTCTGCCTGTCCATGATCCGTATCGCTTGCTGTGCCGCCTTGATCTTGACTTCATCTTTGGCCACACCATCAAAGACCTCAGCAATGACGTCTGGGCCGATATACACGCGGCAGGAGTACTTGACTTCGTCAGGTTTTGCCCCTCCAACAACCTTTTCCGCCTCAAGAACATACTTGACAGGCTGCGCCACGGCGTACTTGCCCAGAAGCTCCTTTGGATGCTGCACTTGCACGCCATCACGTACCAGTCGGTCCAGATACGATAGCACACCGATCCGTCCCAGAAAGGCCTCACACTCTTCAGGTGAGCCCGAGTCTACCCACATGGCCCCGATTAAGGCCTCGAACACGTCCGAGTAGAATTTCTGGGCTTGCATGCGCGCGATAAGATCCCACGGGTAGTACTCGCCCTGCGCCATTTCTGTCAGCACCTCGGTATGGAGGGCGTCGAATCTCCTTCGAAGGGCAGCTTGTTCAACCCCAATGGGCTCCGAGGAATGACGCATGAAGTTCCACAGCGCCAATGGCGTGCGTTTCTCCTCTGTCACCTCGAGGTCGGCTGTGACAACTTTTTCGGTCTGCGCTTGGCTGTGATGAAGACACAAAAAGGCCAGAAAGTCGCCATTGACCATGGCGGTCTTGAGGATGTGCATCCGGTAATGAGGCAGCGGCGGTCTATACGAGTACAGCTTTCGAACGATAACGAAATCCAGAATGGCATCCCCTAGGAACTCCAAGTGCTCGTATGATCGTGTGTCGTGGTTGAACAGGCATGAAGGGTGTGTCATAGCTTCCAAGAGGAGCGACTTCTTTTGGAACCTGTATCCTACTAGCTCTTCAAGCCGTTCCAGCTCAGGCGAGCCAGCAATTTCGTTGCGGGCCTTGTCGAAGAAAACGAGCCGGTTTGCGGTTAAGTCTCGCCAGGGAACCTCGTTGATGAACATGGTGATACATGCTTGTGCCTTTGATATCCCTCCATCGAGATACGACGCTCCAATGAGCGCCTCTGACACATCAGCCAACGTCTTGGTGGACATCTTACGAGGCGGGCCTTTTTTGGATCCTGATTCACTGTCGCCGACAAGTTTTGGACGCCATTTGTGGCCGGTGAAAGTCTTTGTCAGAATGAACCTCGCAAGGCCGTTATCGATGGCTGCCCTAGAGAGCCTCGAGTTGCTCACTATCCGGTCTTTGTAGAACGACAGATAGCCTTCGGGCCAATCGGGTTGGATCGCTGATACTTGGATAGCAGCCAGGTACTTTAGTACGGAGTCTCCAAGAAACTCGAGGCGTTCGTAATTGACCGGCTCCGCAGCATTTCCAGAGCTGATAGCTTCCCTTATCAGGTCTTGGTTGCTTATGTTGATACCACTCAGTATCGTCTGCGAAAGCTCTTGAACAATCATCATCACCTCCATCTCATGCATGATTGAGGGTATGAGCATGCCGAGCCTGGCATATTTTATCGGCAGTGTATCCACTCTTGCCCAGGGCAGAGGTATAACGTGCGGATATTTCTTTGTTGTCGCCGGCGTACAAGACGACATATCTTGAAGCACAGGGTGCAGAAAGTCGGTTCGCTTCGACCACTTCTTGACAACCAGGTATGGAACGTCATTGGGCGCCACATCATAATCGTAAAGAGAACTTCGAACCTCTTCGGCAGGGGGTTTGTGGTGAATCACGCTCAAGTATCGATAAGGAATGCGCGTAATATCACGTATTAAATAGTCGCCTCCGATAACGCTTTCATCCCTTGGATCAAATGTCCTACCACCGATGTCACGCATAGACATGGCCTTATCCCTGACAGATATTCTGATGGCATGTTTCCGTTCTTCGACAGTCCAGCGGTGGGCGTAATGGAGCGCCAGTAGGGTAGAGGTGTGATCTGGCAATCTGGCAACTTCCGCAGCTGAAATGGGTCGAGAGGAGTTACATTCAAGCCTGCAGCCTTCGTCACTGCTCAAAAATGCCTGGATAGGTCGCCACTGCTCACCTAATTTTCTCGGAAGCACGATATCAAACTTTGTCTCACCAAAGTACTCTGTGTCGTACAGAGTCAGCGAATAAAGCCAAGGCTCATCGAGCTGCTTCCAGGCATCGCCCAGAGCAAACCAAGGGTTGAAGAGCGGTTCGACCTCAACTTCAGCGGCTCTTTCTTCTACTCCCGGAATGTCTTCGTATCTGAATGGCAGGAGATGATCGTTGACCAATCCGGCCTCGTACAGTGCGCAATATGCCTGGAACGCGGCTTCTTTTGTTGCATTTTTCTCGGACAGCCATCGAAGCTTGCCGCTGATAACCCTGAGCCGAACGGGGACAAAGGAAGGAAGAAGTACTGTAGCGCTCAATGTCGGGGGTGCCGACTCCTCATGTCTGTGAATGATGTAATCAGGCCGGCTATCGACAAACTCTCCCACGCTAAGCACCCTGCAAAAATGTTCCAGATGAGACTTGGCGTTGTCGAAGTCAAGTCTGGCTCCAGTTGCCTTGACCTCGAAGAACGTTGGGCATGTTTCCTCGGATTCCTCAAGCTGGCGAAGCTGCATAATTTCTCTCTGGGTGTCTTGGTACACGGCCTTCATATCTTCCTCCAAGGCTGCCCACCTCTCAATGACGGGTGAGCAATACTCGCTCAGGAGGAGCAGCTTGGAATCTCCCATTCGGGCCCTGCCGCGGCGCTGCACAAATGCTTTCGGTGTGCTAGGATGGTCAAAGCAGATGACCATGTTGCAAGCTGGCACGTCGATGCCCTCCTCTAGCACAGACGTAGCGATGAGGATGTTAATTTTGCCCGACCTGAAGTCTTGAAGCGCGTTATTGCTCGAGTCGTTCGGGGGTTCATACAGCGCGTTTCTTCTGCTATGGAAATTGGACGAGCCAACTATGGATCCAATTCGGTGCCTTTCTGCGATTCTAGGGCACAAGCCGAGTAGGTCACAAAGAAGGCCGACCGTGGCCCGTTCTTTGGCAAAGATGATGCAGACGATCGGGTCATCTATACTCACGAGCTCTCTTATCAGCGCACTCGCTTTCTCCGAAATATCACTTCCACTCTGGGGCATCGGAGCGGGCTGTTTGATGGCCACTCGACGCAGGAACGTCGCTATGTACTGTTTCTCGTCATCAACCCAGTTGTCAAAGATGTTGTTTCTGTCCTGTCTTGCGCGGTCGAGGAAACAAGTAGCGGACTTCCAGAGGTAATAATCAGCCGCCCATGTCCCGAGTTGCTCTGCAATCTCAAGTGCACGATTTCGCAGGCCTCTGATCTGATTTTGCACAAATGTATCGTACTTCTCAATAGCCTTCTCTAAAGCACGGCGGTTTCGTTCCGTGGGATCCTTCTGAAGTCTCAGAATATATGGGTCTTGGGTTATATCGAGAGTGTTGAACTCATCATGCAGCCGTTTTATCGACGGCGTGACCACGACTCCAACGGGGGCGTTGTAGAGGACGCTGCGGATATCTGGCCTCTTAACGCATTTGAGGAGTTCGTCTCGATGCAACGTTGGCGTAATGCATTTTCCGTCAAGCGTGGCCTCTAGGTTGCTGATGTTCTCAATGTCCTCCGTCATGCTGGGTGTTGCTGTGATACCGAGAATGGACGGAACAGGAAGTCCAGATGCCTTTTGTCGATGGTAGAAGTCCGTCATGGCCTTACTGCCAGGGTGCTTTCCAGAGCAGTTATGTGCTGCCATGAAGTAAGTAATTGAACAATCATCTCGAACACGAAAGGAGACTTTTCCCCACCTTCGTCAAAGACAATCAGAGCAAGGCGTTCCATTTTGACGAAGCTATGGCACAAAGCGTCGAGAAGAACTTGATAAGTAGATACCACGATACGCACGTCGCGCAATATGATGTCCCATATATTAGCTGACCAGGTCTCGACGTTTTCTTGACCAGTAAGCAGCTTCATAGAGACCACTGGGATCTGAAGCTTTATGACTTCGTATTGTTGGCTGCACAAAGCCACAGTCGGTGCAAGGAACCATATAATCTACATTCAGTTCTCGTCAGTGACCTATCCGGGAATGAGACCATTTTTTTATCGTCGGAACCTTACTTTCTTCGGGTCGCATGATTGGAGCTCAGCTTTGATCCGTAGCACGGCACTGCACAACATGTCAGAATCTGGCCTCTGTCTCTTCCTCTTTTTTCGGTAATGGTAACGTACACATGCGTTTTACCGCTTCCTGTGTCCATCTTTGGCACGTTAACACAAGCTCTTGAGAGGAGACAACGTATATTTCTGAATCTGGCTCAGCGCTTACAACAACGATGGCATTTTGCTTCATACTCTGATCGAGCATTTCCAGCTGATAAGCTCGAGAGGACAATGGTCCAGGGGTGGTGGTTCCGCCGTTTTCATTGTCACGTTTTGTACCTGAGTGTAGACCATTCGAGGTTGTTAGATTAGCTGCGGTGCCATTGGAAGTCACCGCAGGCGTCTCGCTGTAGGAACCCATTCTCGTGCCGTGGTTGAGGGCTCTGTGCCACTTCCTGGACGGCTCTCCCAACGGCAACGAAACAAATGTCGTACGACGAAGCGTAGGTGCTTTAAAGAGCACACCCAAAAATCGGACTAAGATGTTTGTTCAAGAGCGAAAACGAGCGTAGTCGCTAGAAGGCCGCGATGTACGCTTCGTTTATGTCGCCAGCTGAGAGGAGGAGAGAACCGTAGCGCTACAAAGGTCGTCGTCAATGGTGAAGCTGCCACGGGAAAAGAATGCAAAGAAGCGTGTGGAGTTCGAAGCAGTATGTCAGGGCATTGCCAATGATGCGCGTTTGACGGGGCGCTTTGTTTGTGCTCTGTTTTGGCCGTCAACCAGCAGGCACGTGGGAGAAGTAGTCGTTTCGGGTTTGCCGCATGCTGGAAGAGCCCTTGTACGGCTCAGCGGTGTAGATTCACAAATCGGGCTACGTTGTTGGCTCTAATGTGAAGAACGAGAATAATTTTCTGGTGTTCACAGACAAAGACGAAAACATGGATTTGTCGGAGACTCGGGGACTTCCAATATGGAGATGCCTCCAAGCCTCAAAGTGGGGGGCGCCTATGTACCTCCGGGAGTGGCACAGGATGGTGCAAATGATAAATCGCATCCCAGATTCCCAAGCAGCTTCCAACCCATGAAGCGCCTCCCATGGCCATGGCTCTCTACGCGGCCGGATTTAACGCCTGGAATCAATTATACTTCGGCGAAGATTCAAGCTGTAGCGATCCAGAGGATGTCTTTACATTCACAAAAGTCCTGACAGACAATGCTCTTGAAAGACCATATGCGGGCTTACATTACACACTAGGTACGCAACAACATCATCCAAGCCCTCCTCCTTTGCTTGTGCATGTCTTGTTTCCACAAAATTTGTGTCAACAACACTCAACCTGCCATCCCAGCACTTTCCTGCAGTGTCTTCGAAGTACTTTGTTGTAAAGATAGAGTGCTGAGCTCACGCCTCGGCACAAAATCTGTAGTTCGCGGACAGTCGGGCCATCATGTCGCGGGAAATGGCACAGACCTCACCCACCACATAGACACGACGTTTGTGGCAGGGAATGGCCTGACTCTAAGTGTTCATACAGACGGAAGCCAGAAATCAAAAGACATCCAAACGAATGGCACTGAGCCGCCTCGTGGGCATTGCATTGTCAAGTATACAACGTATGAGGACTGTAAAGCCGGCCACAATCCAGTGACGCTTCCGTGGACAAAGCCCATCCAGGAAGTGGCTCCTTACGAGGCTGGCTTCGTTGTTCTCTTCCAGGACGGCACCGTGGCCACTCTCGGGGACGCTCGCTATCAGGAATGTCTCGCTCGAGACGTTACGACGGAATCGTAAGCCCTCCTTTGTATCTGACATGGATAATGCTCTCGAGTGTAGACCCGCTGATGTAGCAATACCAGTGCGGCGGACAAATTGGAGCCGGTGCCGGATCTGATGAGCCTTGGGGATCCCATTAAGCATGTGTCTGCGAGCGGCTACGTTCTCGCAGCCCTCACGGAAAGTGGCAGTGTCTATATTTGGGGCCGGAAAGCTCCCGGATCGCACGATCAGTATGCTGATATCTTTGACGACTTGGGAGCGATACCCAACTATTGCGAAATTGGCGGGGGGTTGGATGTGCAGGATTTTGCGCTTGGGGATTCTCATGCGATAGCTTTGACCACTGATGGCGACGTCTACGTGATCGGCGGGAACCGCAATGGGCAGCTCGGCGTAGGGCAATGTAGAGATTTTCTCGTCCGAGAGTGGACTCATATCAACCTTGGCCTGCCTGCAAGTTGCCATGTTGTAGGTGTGGCTGCAGGGCCTAGATCCTCATTCATTATCACGGCTTGCAAATAGGGGTGCGAGACTTTTAGTTCGTGCTACCGAGAAGCAGAAGTCCAGCTTGATTTGAGGTTCGAACGGCTCTTTCAGTATCGTGAACTTCTATTCATACAGTAAGATTTCTCATCAAAAGCTTGCAATGCCGCCACGTCATAGACTCGTCAAATAGTCCTCAATCTCCTGGGGTGTGAGCTTCCTGAAGCGAGGACCAACGGCTCCTTCGACACCCTCAAGACCAAGAAGGTGTTCAGCAGGTGGTCCAACAATACCTAGAGGATTTTGTCAGAATTTGTACAGCATACGCGTTGGGCAAGTGAAACGGGGTAACGCACCAATCTCGATTGAGTCGCCATTCATCTCGCCTTCAATGTTGTCCTTCAAGGTCAACAAAGCAATATGGATGGCATCTTCCAGTTCGAGCTCCTCAGAGTATCTCTTCTCCAGGAAAGTCTTTGCTTTAGTCGCACTTTTGCCAATGGCAGTTGCTTTCCATGGGAAATAGCTGCCAGTAGGATCGACTTGGTATAGCATAGGGCCTCCCTTGTGAATGCCGCCCGTCTTGGTATTGGGCTTCTTCTCCCCACCCTCCACAGCAGCAGCCTCGTCATCAGGCTCAATGCCATCATCCCAGCCAGCAATCAGCATGCTCACGCCATAGGGCCGAACACCGGCAGACTGGGTAGCCTCTTGCATCACCCTCGCGACGTCTTGAACCAATATTCTGGTGGGAGGGTATTCGTTATAGATTCTCTTATAGCCAGTGTGGGAGACCTTGCGTGCTCGATCGACTAGAACTCGGTAATCGGGGCCCATGCCAGAATACACAGCGCCAATGTTCGGTGTGATATTGCTAATCTTGGAGACGGTACTTTGATCGGCGAGAGGAGAAGATGACTTCTTTTCCGTGGCAAGAACGATGCCATTGGTAGCTATATCGTGTTAGATAAGAAATTTCCGACTTGAGCTCGCATGTACATACCTTTGATGCCAAGGGCAGTAATTCCTTGGTTTACCGCATTCAAGGCATATTCTATGACAGGTAGATTAGTACCTTGCCGAGCTTCCTTTATCCAATAACATGACAAGAACAAGAACTTGAAATTCGGGGGCTTTCGCACCAATCTGCACCAGCTTTCCGCTGCACAGTAACACAGTAATCATTAGCCCAAGCTCCAGCAAGTTCAGGGCACGGAGGTAGTGACATCAGCACGATCTTGCTTACCTGGGGGAGAAGGTCGTCAGAGAGAAGGAATATCGATCCGCCATAGCTACAGCGGTCACTGACAACGATTGAGAGAGGGAATCTGGGGTGTCGTGAGGTGTTGAGGGCGACGAAGATGAAGTTGCGCAGTTGTGGTGGTTGAGCTGGCTTGTCTTGTCGTCCAGACTCCAGGCACGACGAAGCTGCGCGTCAAGCTTGGCCCAGAACAGCTGCCCCAATTAACGCCCGGCGTCCCGGTTTGGCCGACTTCCGAAGCCCCAGCCATTCAACGCACTTTTCCAAGCTCTTCGCCGTTTCCCTGCCATAATCGTCCATCTGGCTTTTTCGCCTTGCACTTGCGTTCCGTTCCCGCACTTCCGCCACCACTTCACTTATCCGTCAGACACGATGAAGTGGCCCTCACTTCTGACGGGAGACTGAACTTCTCCGACATCACCGTTCGAAACATTTTCCCTTTACTGCTGCCTGCCCTTCAGGTTTCTGTCTCTAGAAGCATAGGATGTCTGGTGGCATTGTGGTCTGATCCTGTTCTCTTTGTTCGCTGCATTAATCAAACAAAGACGAAGATCAAACTCGCTTGCCGCAGTACCTTTCACTTTCTCCTCAAAACGATGCATTCCGATCCCGATGCTTCATCCCCTACAGCTCCATTTGAGCGGCGACGTATGCCATATGTCGCGTCAGGATCGTCGTCGGCCGAACGTCCTGAACCTTTCACGCGACCGCAGCCGGGACTAGTGTCAGAAGATTCCGAACCACATTCAAATTCGGCCAAGGAAGATCCGGCAACGTCGAAGAGTCAGCCTCAACCCAACAGCCGTCGATATAAGCCGAGGACATGCCGCATCTGCTTGGAGACGGAACACCCCAAGTTCCGCTCTGACCTATCGACCACGTTGGGTATATCCATGACATCATCTCGCCCAGTGTACGAATCCGACGATCCTGAACTCGGCCGCCTATTGTCGCCTTGCCAATGTAAAGGTTCATCGAAATACGTTCATGAGGGCTGTTTGAATGCGTGGCGTTTGACAGCTCCCACAGCGACGAGACACTTCTGGCAGTGTCCAACCTGCAAGTTTAGTTATCGGCTTGCCAGACTAAGTTGGGCTACGAAGCTGAGCAGCAGATGGGCACAAATTGCGCTGACGGTGGTCGTCTTCATTGTCAGTCTATTCATACTCGGCTTCATCGCGGATCCCATTTTAGATCTATGGTTCGATCCTGTGGGATCAATCGCCGACACCGTGTCGAGCGTTGTGTCGGATCCTGACGCTGTGCGTTCTTATCCGTATCAAGAATCAACTACGTGGCTGGAGCATTTTACCAAGGGTTTCTTCTCCCTGGGCCTGATTGGAGCTCTCAAGTCCTTCATTGCTATGGGTCCGTGGCACTGGATTAACTTGCGAGCAGGCGGCTTGTTTGGTTCCGGCAGAAGAGGTGGAACGGGGCGAAGCAGGATGGAGAACTTCAACCTGTTATTTGTGGCAATTGGGGTTTTCACGTTCGTGATGGCGCTGTGGCGATTTGTCAAGGCCATGAGCGCGCGGGTTCTCACACAAGTCAGCAACAAAGTCATGGATGTCGGCGGTGACGACGACGACGACGACGACGATTGACGACCGATCAGAGATGCCTCCACGTCTTGGGTGAAGCTAATGAACACAATAGGAGAGATAAATAGCGCCAGTCCACGCAATCAAACGACACAGTCGCCGTGCTTGCTTCTCTGTTTCCCCTCCGACTTACCGTGATTGGTATCCCGCGTCCATCTTGCACACTCTTAAGTTGTCTTGAACTTTGCTTTTCCATGGCAAGCCAACTAGTCTGTGTGCATATATTTAACCTCTACCTCGTAATCTCTTGAGTCTGAACCGTTTTGGTTCGCGTGCTCGCCGAATCGGGTATGATACCGTCAGTGACATCACTTACATGGCAGAGATGCTGTTTTAGTGTCGATGCCCGTTTTTCAGGCGCCTACAAGGTACTTCATGTACAAAGTTCGTGAGTAGGCTGCCGTCCGATAAACTGATATATTTCCTGAATATGAAAGCTATGTATGGACCGTGGAATCGACTCGATGAATGTGGTTCGATTAGTTAGAGTATTAAACGCTTGAATAGATGAAACAAGACGCTATGTAGAAACAAATTCGTTGCCCTCTATAGCCCTCCGGGAAAGGCTCAACAATAAAGGCGCAATCGCGGCTCTTCGAGCATCCTTACTTGTGATGCCATGATCTGTTTTGTCTGTAGTCGGACGTGTGGCCAGATCATGGCCATTTGCGAAATCTATGCTGAACGGACAAGAAGCCGCATAACGGACTTATTCGCCGTGACATGCAGCTAGCTAATTGGTGGCTTGTGGCGGCACATCGCGCAACCAGATTCGGCAAGGTCACGTTGAACGTTGAAAGTGCGGTGGACCAGCGGCGGCAGATGCTAATAAAGACAGTCTCTTGCTTTTGCTCTTGCTTGCTCTTGCCGCCGCCTGCGTGGCCTCCCTCGGGATCGGTAGGCCAATAAATCCACGTGCCGTCCATCTCCCTGCGTTCTGGCTAAGCATCTCACGACAATACGTATCGTATATTTCTTGGACGCTCGCTTGCTTACAGAATTCATTTGTCGGTCATTTCCCGGTATCAAGTCACCTCACCCCATCTCGTCGCGAATTCGCTCGTTTCGCGCTTTGCTGTCCCACCTCTCCCGTCCCGGAACCCCTCGACGACATAATCTCCGAGCACCTCGCAGCATTAGCGCCACCCTCGGGGCAAGGAATATCGTTCGATCTGTGGACGAACGAGCTTGAGTAGCGTTCGCGATTTCGGTCGATATTTGCTCGCTTCTTGCTCGCTTCTTACCAGCCTTTCGGGTGTATGAGCACCGTCACGACAGAAATACATACAGAAACAGGGGACGCATCATTGACGGCTGGCTAGGATCAGACGCATCCTTCGTCGTCCTCCTCCCCTTGGCCCTTGGTTTTCGAGGCGACGCATTATTGGCCGCAATGCATTTCGCATACCCCCCTCGCAAGAGCTCAAACCCGCCGCCGTTTCGGGCCAGGTCGTCGAAGCTTCCGATGCTGCGGAGGAGCAGATTAAAAAACATTGCGATCGGAGCACTGCTACTTTTTGGTTTTCTCTACTTTCTCTTTGGGGGTAGACGGCCGGATCCGTACCACGAGCATGTCCCCTCGGGGAATCCCTCTGTTGTCCTCGTCACGGTTGTTGATTCGAGTGAGGCAAACGCGGCCTACTTGATGACCATAAAGGAGAATCGCGAGAAATACGCAGCGCGACATGGTGAGTGTGTTTTTACGTTACTTGCTCTTCTGTCTATTTGTTGGGAGCATGATAGGAAGGACTGCCACCACACAAGGGCGGATGTGGTTCAAAGAGGGAACCGCCGGGATGCACAATGCTCAATCTGTCAACAAAAAGCGAGAGACTGACTTTTTGGGCAACAATAGGCTACCAAGCCATGGTCATGGACGTACACGATTACGATACCCAAGGCGCACCCCGATCGTGGGCCAAAATCTTCGCCATGCGCCACGCGCTGTCGAAATATCCTGACTGCCAGTTCATATGGTATCTCGGTCAAGACGCCTATATCATGGATCCCTCAAAGAGCCTGGACGACCAGGTGACGAACGCGCGAAAGCTAGAGAGTCTAATGATCAAGGACTATCCCGTCGTACAGCCAGACAGCATCATCAAGACGTTTTCTCATCTGCGAGGCGATAACATTGACCTGATCGTGTGCCAGGACAAGGAAGGGCTGGTGCACCAGAGTGTGGTGATTCGCAATGGGGAGTGGGCCAAGTTCTTCATCGAGACTTGGTTTGACCCCATGTATCGGAACTACAATTTCCAGAAGGCGGAGAGACATGCGCTGGTAAGTATCCTTATTTTGCTCTCTTTGGCCTGTTTACTTTATAGGGCGGATGCTCCGTCAGGTGTGAGAGCTTTTCATTTTGCGGTGAAAGTTCGAGCTAACGTCATGGTCTTGTAGGAACACATTGTGCAATGGCATCCCACGGTATTGTCGAAACTGGCACTGGTACCCCAACGGACATTCGCGTCGTACTCAAAATCTTCATATGGCGATCAGTACCAAGAAGGAGACTTTGTGGTCATGTTCGCTGGGTGCGTGCAGACGGGACAGGAGAGCTGCGAGACCGAGTCGTCGCATTACTGGGAGAAGATGAAGAAGGCGTTTGGCATATCATAAGGCTTGGCGTGGGGTGAAAAATCGCACACGGGCACACAGTACCTGCTTTATAGCAGCGATACGGGAGCACGAAAACGAAACAGACACGGATTCCAGAGCAACAAGGTCTAGGATACGAAGGCCCGATTCAAGAGAGAAAACAAACAGATTCGGCTTTCAGAGAATACACAGAAGGCATTAAGGCCTGTGCGAGGGAGAGAATCAACCAATTCGGGTTCCAAGACACGAAGCAGCCTGCTGCAGCCATAAAGGCCCTATACAAAAGAAAGATAACGAACCGGGCCCAACTTCCTAAACATTATCCAGATCAATAAAAGTGAGGAAGAGGCATGATAGCACAGTGCGTTTGCGATCTCACAGGCGTTGAGCGGATACTGGTCACCGAGAAATGAACTTTTTGGGGGGGCTCCTTTCTTCTTACGACACGCGTTGCATAAAAGCTGAGCCATTGGAGACGGCACATGGGTATGGGGAGGTAGCTATGCACGACCAAGGGCAAGGGACGGAAGATGCAGCTTCTTTTGCCTTTTCTTTTCCGTCTTCTCTTCTTCTTTCTCCCTTCCTTTTTGCTTACTTGTAATCTGTTTTATTTACTCGTTCTTTGATCTTGGTGCCTCTGACTGAGGTCAACGGAGGTGGGAGTCCAGCATCTTGGAGGTCATGATGCTCATGTTTGTCAAAGGGTTATACTTACATACGTAGAAGAAACAGACGATGATGAACAATACCCGGTAACTCGATCTTCTGCTGTACGAAAAAGAGGCCCGAGAACTTCAAGTGATCTCCGCAATGGCATGACAAGAAAGCTTTGTACACATGTATCATTGCATATCTTCTGGGAAGAGGCAAGACGGTCTGGTCTGAAGGGCATCAAGCCATCAGTGTGCACACATTGCCAACTCACACGGCTCCCCGTAGGGGCCCGCAAGACAGGTAGCTGCATTCATTTGGTCCACGAAGTATCTCTTCTCCACGTCCTTTGTATGTATCACGGTTTCCGGCAGGGTACAATATGGTTAGGGCTGCACGACTTCTGTTGCCTATTATTTAGTGCAATGATCACCGAAACACAGCCTCTTTCACGCAAAAACTTGCACCACCCATTTTTGCCTTCCGTCTCCATATAGATCGTCCGAAACTCCTGCGCTGCGACAAGGCTCTTTCCTATCCCTTTAAACCCAAATCATTTGTGGCAATTTATTCCTCATCATGGAAGGGCATACCTCTTCAGGATTCTGCTGAACAAGTTTTATCTTCTGTCGAACTCGATGAAGAAATCTCGATCTTCATCAACTTCAAGCTGCTCAAGCCGCCAGAAGCAGGTTTACAGGCATGAAGCTTGATCTACCCAATTTCTTCATTAAGTCGATGTAGGATAAAATTTGTTCGGTGGAATCCTGGAGAGGTGCAACATGATCAGGGGCGTACCCTTCCATTATAAAGATTGAATCGCCACAAATGATTTGGGCTTGAAGGCATCTATAACGACATCACCAATGGACGAGGGTAATTATACTCATATATTTCCAAGTCCAGTATCCACTATGCCGTATGCACCCTCCAAAGGCGTCAAAATCGGACTTTTTGGGGAATATCCCAAGTAAG
This sequence comes from Claviceps purpurea, assembly GCA_029405325.1. Lineage (NCBI taxonomy): Eukaryota > Fungi > Ascomycota > Sordariomycetes > Hypocreales > Clavicipitaceae > Claviceps > Claviceps purpurea. The sequence continues at coordinate 1,652,645 of CM055782.1, read as the reverse complement.
CTTTACAATTACCGATGTTCTGGTATTGGGCATCTCGACCAATTACTGCTACAACCATCTATATAAAGGAGTCGTTGCTAACGCATCAAAACTCCTACAGGCTCCCACTAGCTTGAGCGTATTTGACCTCTCAGACTGGTCCTGCATAATAAGAGGCTCTTCAGACTTTCACGAGCTCTTTGGCTGCAGATCGATGTAGGGTTCGGGTCCGGTGGAAACACATCCATATGAAAACAACCTCGCCTCGTCGAGGCCTCCCTCTGTACAATTTGGCATCTTTAACGAGCTGTATACGTTCATACAGCAATGAGGCCGCCAGAATGGAATGGCCTTTGTCAAGGAATCCTGTAGTAATATCCCCAAAATTGATGGACAGGCTACCGCAACATACATCAGGATCTGTTGCGATCGCGGCGAGCAAAGCATGGATTGGGTGAGCCACAGGGCGACGAGAAGGCCCACGATTGCGATGCTGATGTCCGCTGATGACGGCGCTCACCCACATGTTATTGAGCTGTTTTTTGGCAGCTAGCGCGGACCCGAAATGGGCAGTTACCAAGCCGGGAACTGCGTGCGCGAATGCCCAAAGATGTAGAGGTTCTTTGGTCGCCGCGATCGCAATAGAGCCTGATATATGTTGCGGTAGCCTTTCTTGACAAAGGCCATTTCCGATTCTGGGGGCCCCATTGCAGCAAGAACGTATGCAGCTCGTCAAAGGTGCCAAAATGCACAGAGGGAGGCATGATATGTGGTTGTTTTCATATATGGATATGTTTTCCACCGGACCTGAACCCCACATTGCGCGATGATTGAGCGCGAAATTTTTAATGACGAGGCTGTTTTCATCTAAAATGCGTAGTTGCTGACAGTGTTGATGTGATGATACATAGATGTTGTGGTTGTGAGAAAGAGTGATGATTCGGGCTAGAGCTGCCTGACCGTAGTCGTGCAGCCATACCTAGCTCTACCTAATAACGCTGAACGGAAGTCGTGCTCTAAAATAACGGGAGTCGTGATACGAAGGGGCGTGGAGAAAAACACGGGATGCGAAGATAACGCTGATGGAGGCTTACATTCAGCGGCAGAGCGGCTGCCTCGCCAGTGAGGAGCTTTCGCGTGCGTATATACCTAAGCTGCCGGCCGGACTCATCGATGTTTGGGGAGGCTCACAGGCCAGCCTGGTACCGGTTGACACTCTTATGGCCCAGTTACAGCCCTCCGAGGATCATGGACCGATTCCGTCACAGAGCATCATTGCAGTCATTCCCTCTTTGTCATATGTAGGTACATATCGTGAAGATCTGGTTGGCGAAGCGAAGCGGAGCCAATTCTACATCCCCGAGGCTCTAAAATCTGGATGTGCTTAGTCAGAAAAGCTTGGCGAAATGATTGGCTCTCGTTGAATCGACTTTCACCCCCGATAGCTCAGCTTCTGATTGGCCAAGCGCCGAACGCGGCTTCTGATTGGCCAAGCACAGCTTCGTCCCTTCGCCCACAGGCGTCACCATATTTCTGCCCTCCCCTGTACATATTAGGCCGACGTTGTAGTTTTGATGGAGAATTAATCGCCTTGGCGGTGTCGCTCCGAGAAGCGTTCATCCCTCTTCCCTCCGGCTGGCCCCGCTGATCATGCACGAGTCACGACTCAACGAGTCTTCGTCGTGCTGCTGCACGACGAATCGACGGGGCGGGATTCGTGAGTCCGGGGATCCATTTTGTCGCTCTGCCCCCGAGCACCGAAATGGCTAACTCCCGGAGCGACCTAGGTATTGTGTGTACAGTGTACATATTAGGTATGTACAGTACCTATGTACACGCGGAGTATTAGTACATACATACCTACCTATGTTGCAATGTTGCAATATACGGCGGGAGCACCCTGGGCCAAGAAATCTAAGAAATCTGGCCGATGAACGACAAAAGGTTGACTTCGGAGTTGACGACGAGCTCCGATGAAATAGCGCCAGCGTGAGTGGCCCCAGCGTGGCGACCCTCCGTACCCCGAACTGTTGGTCACTGCCAAGCTGCGGCCGCCAGCTGGTATCTGGCTGGCTGCGACTGGCCGCGACTGGCCGCCAAACTTATTACAAAAAGTCCCGAACAACCGCAAACCTACCTATGTCTGCGTTTCCATTTCGGTTCGACTCACTGATCTACATACTTACTCGCATCGCCCATCGCCCTTCTCGCATCACGTCCCGGTCTCGATATTCGATCCTGCTCCGTCTGTATCTGGGTACCGACAGCTAGAGCTATCTCACTCCTGTCTGCTCGTCCGCGAACCCACCACTCCGCGCCGTTGGGGCCACGGCATACTGCACTTCGCCTTGTCTCTGCATCCATTGCGCTTTCTCATACGCCGCCATGCCTGGCAGTTCGCGATTACCTGCCAGCTTGCTGGGTGGGTTGGAAAAGGTCAAACGTCACGGGCATGCTAACCTCTTTACCGGGTTTCTCACAATAGACCTGTACGTGCCCATGGCTCGTGATATAGTACTTTTCCTCCGTTCTGCCCTGATTTTTCGTGTGCTTTTCTTGAATCGAGTTGCTTCATGCTGCAGGTACTAGATTGAGGGCATGGAGCGCTGGCAGCTCATGTGCGCAATGTAGAGGTTGCGACGTCAAATCGCAAAAGCCCTGCCAAATGCACCTCGCCCCTTGTCTGCTGCATATCCACACTATCCCACATCATGCACATGCTAGGATGTTGCGCCGAGAGAATTCGTCACTGATGCGCGTCATGTTAGGCTCCGAAACATCATCTTCTACTACTTCGTCCTGCGATGGACGCGCAAGGCCTTCTGGCAGCTCAAGGGCCGCGGCATATTTGGCTCCATCTCGCTGCTGTACCATTCCATCCAACGCACTCTATATGGCTATTTCCTTCGCGCGCCTGGCGTGCGCGGCAAGGTCCAGCAGCAGGTCAAGGAGTCGATTGCGCAGATGTCGACCAAACTCATCGCACAGACCGATACACGGTATCTGATGCTCCCCAAGAACGGCATGGACATGGACGCCGTGCGTGCGGAGCTCGACAAGCTGGCCAACCTCGATCACACGCGTTGGGAAGATGGCTACGTGTCGGGCGCTGTGTACCATGGCGAAGACGAGCTCATTGCGCTGCAGACGGAGGCGTTTGGTAAATTCACTGTGGCCAACCCTATTCATCCGGACGTGTTTCCGGGAGTACGCAAGATGGAGGCCGAGGTCGTGAGCATGGTGCTCAACTTGTTCCACGCGCCTCCGGGTGCGGCTGGTGTTAGCACGGCCGGTGGAACAGAGAGTATCTTGATGGCGTGCCTGAGCGCGCGTCAGAAAGCGTACGCCGAGCGTGGAGTGACGGAGCCCGAGATGTAAGAGGCCCCTTTATTCCTGACTCATTTTCGTTTGCGTGGCTTTGTCAGTTCCAAGACTCGCCGGATGTAATAAAAATCTAGACCGGCCCAAGTCTACTTCATCTATAGGCAACGGTTGCTAACAGAAAAAAAGGATCATGCCATCGACTGCTCACACAGCTTTCCGCAAGGCTGGAGACTATTTCAAGATCAAGGTACACTTGGTCGACTGCCCGGCACCCAACTACCAGGTCGATATCCGAAGAGTGGCCCGCCTCGTCAACGCCAACACGGTCCTGCTGGTCGGCTCCGCACCCAACTTCCCGCACGGCATCATAGACGACATCAGCGCGCTATCCAAACTAGCGCTACGGAAAAAGCTTCCTCTGCACGTAGATTGCTGCCTAGGATCCTTCCTCGTGCCCTGCCTCGAAAAGGCCGGCTTCGAGACGGAACCGTTCGACTTTCGCCTCAAGGGCGTCACGAGCATCAGTTGCGACACCCACAAATACGGATTCGCTCCCAAGGGCAACTCCACTATCCTGTACCGCACGAGCGAACTGCGCCAGTACCAGTACTACGTCTGCCCCGACTGGGCCGGCGGCGTGTACGCCTCTCCCGGCATTGCTGGATCCCGCCCCGGCGCCCTCATCGCCGGCTGCTGGGCCAGCCTAATGACCGTAGGCGAATCGGGCTACATAGACGCCTGCGCCAAGATTGTCGGCGCGACCAAGAAAATCGCCGACGCGATCCAAACATCCGGGAGTCTGAGCGGGGAACTCGAAATCATGGGCAAGCCCCTCGTGTCTGTGATTGCCTTTACGGCTCTCACGCTCGACATATACGACATTGCGGATGGCATGTCCACCAAGGGGTGGCACCTCAACGCGCTACAGGACCCGCCGGCCCTCCACGTAGCTGTCACGCTGCCCATTGCTCGAGTCTGGGACCGCTTGGTCAAGGACCTCGAGACAGTCGTGGAAGAGGAGAGAGAAAAGGAGCGCGTTCGCCAGGTTGAGGGCAAGGGAGCCAAGGGCAAAGCCATGGGCAATTCGGCGGCTCTGTACGGCGTGGCGGGCTCGTTGCCGAATAAAAGTGTGGTGGTCGATCTGGCGAATGGGTTTTTGGACATTCTGTACAAGGCGTGAAGGGGTTTTCTGTTGAGAGAGGGGGCGTTTAACGAGTTACGACACTTGCTGGCTGTTGCATCATGATGGTCTTTTTTTGTCTTTCGTCATCATCCTTGTTCTTTATTTTCGTCATCACCATGATTATCATCATCATCATCATCATGAGCACGATCCTGTATTACCAAGTCGTGTATTTTTAGTTTCATCAGCGGATGTTTTCTTGTACGGGGCGGGGCGCTCTGGCGGGAATTACACATGACACGTCGGCAATATATATCCAGTTTTTACCCAACGTTCGCACAGCTTGCTTCTGTGCTTGCCTCCTGCTTGGACCTGCAAACATGATAGATGATGAAGAATCATGCAGGGTGGTGGTATCTTGTGTCGAGGGAGCGCAGCGTACATCTCTAGCGGGCTGCGGGACGCACATCAGAGCCCTCATGCAGGACAGACCTACAGTAAGTAATCTTGCTCCTAGATAAATCGTTTGGTGTGTGTGATTCGGCATCAGGCCAAGGCATTCACCCCCAGACGCCTCTCTTAGGCAACAAGTCGGAGCATCCAGACAAAGTGTAACTTATAAGTGTGTGCCCGCCTCACTTTTATTACGTTTACGTGTGGTGACGAGGCTGAGTTTGTACACCGGGGTACTCCGTCCGGGGAGAACGGAAACTACGGTGGTGATTCACTGGCCGTGAGATGGTGTGAACGCTGAAGACACGCAAATGTATGTATCATCATGTACGTATTCTCTGTGTAGAACGTACGTTTTACCTATGCATGCACAACACCTCTTCGCTGCCTCCCCCCCCTCTGGACCGGGCCACCCCGTACCCGACTCTGACAGCCCTTTCTTCTCGAAGGGGCAAAGCCGTGCAAGTTGGGTCGCGCAGAAATGCAAATGCCCCCCATTGAGAGAATGCAAGTATGATGTACCACGTATACAACCCGATGAGGGGGGAGTACGACATACGCGGGGGAAAACGATGGGGGGAGAATGGGCGACGAATGCAGTGGTGCCCGATTCCGCCACGTGTGTTATGACATTGGGTTTATGCGCGTTGCGTTGCGTTCGTTTGTGTTGTGTTCAGCAAGGTTTGCTTGTATGCGTAAGGCAGCCTTGCTTCCACCTCGTCTGACAAAGTTGTAATCCGAATCGTGAACAAGACAACGGGAGGAGAAGAGCCCGGAGCGACATCTACGAGCTGGGCTGGGCGGTGGGACATGACAGGGCCATGACAGCCTACAGATGTACCTATGTAGGTACAATAGGTAGGCAACGGAATCCCACCATTGATGAACTGAAACTGAACCATAGGTATGTACGCGACACGTCAAACCTGGTCGTGGCTTCGGGACCGCCCTTTGCGGAGGGGACAAAAAGGTCCATGATATTGATGATGGATGGGATGGTGGTCAGGGTCAGCGAACCGTTTTACGATGCAGCCGGCCGGGGCCGTTGCCGTTGGACCCGTGCGGCATGGAACGGAAACGAACGAACGAACGAACGACAACACAAGTTGACACAACGGGCGTCCAATGGCCGTGGCCCGCCGCCCAAGAATTGCCAGACAAAGCAAACTACCTATGTACTCCCGTATGACCCCTTCTGTCCTCTGCATCTTATGATTCTTATCCCTAGGTATTCTTCTGTCGCGCAGCCTTGCCGTTTCTTCTTTTTTTGTCCCAGCACGATTGCCGCGCGGCCTTTGGTTCCTTCTGCAGGGAGAGCTGACGGCAGAGAGTAAGTAGCGCGAGGGCCGTGATATCCATTGCATAGCCTATGGTACATATATAGGGCTTCAGCAGTAGCACCAAGAAAGTGTTGGCTGGTAATTGATGCGTCTACTCTTTTTTTTTGGTACATCAGCATCATACTGGCGTAGTCCGCGATGATGACCTGTGAGGCTATCGTGTTGGGAAAGGCGGGAAGGGACGTACATGTATGTATGTATGTAGTGTGAAAGAAGCAAGGAAACAAAGCAGATACAACACGACGAGTCGATTTCAGATGGCAGACTGTACGGAAGAAAATGCAATCACAATATGAGGATGACGAACCTGGGAAAAGAAACAAGGCTGTTTGATGTATGCAAGAGTGTTGATCGGCACTTGCTCCATCACGCTGGCATCATCGGGCGTAGGGAGGCATGCCACCCAGGATGCGTGATGAGCCTTTCACCGGATGTTGAAGAAAAACGACGAACCGTATCGTCCAGTAGCTTTTCAGTATGTATCTTCTTTTGTGATATCAGTCCCTAATGCATGGATTTTGTTTTCTTCATGTCTCAGTTTTAGCCCCCTTCTCCTGTATGGTCCAATATTCTTGACGCAATCATCATGCGGAAGCTTGATTGTCATATTTTTTGTCCTCTTTGTCCACGGTGACAAGCTACCAGGCGGAATCTCTCAATGCGATACAAATAGTCCTGCATCACTCTCCGTTTCTTTGCTTTTTCTTCTCCTGTTCTTCATTGCATCTGTATATCGTGTCCCGCCTTGCAGTGTGCCGTTGACATCGTCTTCCAAGACGAAACATGCCATCTAGGCCATCTCGATCATTCAACCATATCCAGCAAGGTCTCCTCAAGCAATCATCAACACCACGAAGCATCCCAGGCCAGCAGAAATATGCCTTCCTCACAACAACCCCCCCGTGCTGCCGCGCCATCTCAACGATCCGAGCCACCGCGCTCACTCGAGAAAAATACCCGGGCAACACTACACCCGCAAGACCCTCGACGCACAGTCTTACCTCCCATCGTTGTGCAAGGGCAGGCCAATTCCCGGACCAAAACTGGAAACTCCTCCGTCCGGTCCCCCGGGCCCAGCAGCCGACGACGCCCTTCTTCACCCGTCCGGGCCGTCCCGTCCTGGGCCACTACCGGAGACCGCACGATGCTCCACGATGAACCCCCTACACCACCCTCGTCGAGGAACGGCAGTCCCCAGCACCGGCACCGACCGTCTGTGCACTTTTCGGCGCGGCATCCACTGGTTCTGCATCATAAGGGAGAGGGTTCTGCTTCGGCTTCGGCTTCGGCTTGTGCGCCATGTGTGTCCTGCCCGTCGTCGTCGTTGTCGTTGTCGTCTCCCCACGAGGAGGTATATCTCGCGTGGGATCGCCGTCCAAGTGATGCCATGTCGCGGGAGGGTATAAGGTTCACAGAGAAGAATAGGCCAGGGCATGACCGTGAGAGATGTACGCCGTTGTCAGCGCTGCCGAATAAGCCGCAGGGGAGGGCGGAGAGTTACCGCTTTTTTCAGGGGAGGAGTCCAGGAGTAACGAAGGATGAGCTGCGGAAGGGTTGAGGTGGTTGAGCATATGGTGCTGTCTGTGTGACTAGCTGAGGGGGCGTAAGTCACTGCATGAGGCTTCGCTAGGCAAGGGAGCGGTTTCCTCTGAGAGATTGTTTGCTTTCTTCTCAAGGGGTGCTAACGTGGGGGTATGTTCCCACAGAGGCTGTATCGAGGTGTGTTTCTTTCTTGGGTTCTTTGCATATTCAGTTCGTTTGTAATTCCAGTTGCGTCTTCTTCTTAATTGCCCCTTTTGAATGGACTCAGCTTTAACGGCCTTGTATGATTGCGATATAACGAGTATGAAGATAGTTCCTCCCGTCCTGCACAAGTCAGTCTGTATAGCATAGTTCTGTGTCTGCACATATGAACAACACAACTTAAGTCATCGTAACGCTAAAAACGTCAATCAATTTACGTATTCATCGTGAAGGGAAAAAAAATGTACACGAACAATGCTTGGCTTTACCCGTAGATACAAACAAACAAAACATAAGCAATAAAACATATATGCAAACACATATAAACGCAGAACAATGCCTCTCACCACTTTGCTGCTGCCGCTGTCGCGTACATGGTATGTATCCGTCAAGAACGAAACAAAAACGAATGCATCGCCCACCCACTTCCTTCCTCAAGCGGGTACTCTCGGCGGGAAAAATCAGCCTTGCGCCTTGAACGTTTGCTTTTCCAAAACACAATAAAAACGAGAGGTGGGACAAAGAATTGATGTCCTTGCAAAATGCGCATACTATGCTTTGTGAGACTCGCGTGAGGTGCTTTATACAAGGATATTCGTGGGGTGACTTGTGGAATGAGGTTCATTCGAGAGATATGCAGGATGATCCGTGTAAATCAGTCGAATCGGGAGATAGAGGGAGGGAGTGATTCATGAAATAAGTCGAATCGAGAGATATGCAGGATGATCTGTGGAAGAAATGGATTCATCAATCGGTGCTGTCAGTCTTTCAAGTAAATGCATGCAAGCGCTGTCGAATGGTCATCAAGTTCATGCAAATCGCTGGCTCGTGTCGTGCATCGATAAAAGTCGAAAAAAAGCAGAGATAGCAGCAGGACGCAGAATAACTAAAGGGAGTCGAGGGAATGTCGATAAAATCAGGCGCCCTAGTCACAGGTCCGAGATAGATCCTATCATCGTCCTGATCGAGTAGGTGATGGAAATGATTGCGCGTGATAGCCCATGACGCTGGCGATGTTGGCGCGGTGTGCCCGCTTCCTTTTCAACGCTTGGTACTCAGTTTTGAAGGTTGCTATGCATCGTTGTAGCTCCTTGTCCGGATGTGGTGGCATCTGGATTTCCACAGCCTTGAGGCATATCCGTAGATGCTGCAGCTCTCCGTCGTTTTCTTGTAATTCTTCTTCTCTGTAACGCGCGTCTGTGTGAGTCACTCATACAAGAGTCATACATGGCGCGGGCGCAGATATGTGGCCCCGGGGTAGGAGGGAGAACCAAGGGGGCGGGAGCACGCACAAATAAGTAATTCGGTTCTGCAAAAATATGATGCGCTGGGCAGCCCGTTCGGCTCGTTCGATCAAAAGCCCTTGGATATGCTTCACAACACGGTCAGATAAGGCCTAATAGGCCGGGAATTCTTGTCCTTTTGTCTTTGTAGTAGACCAGGACCTACCTCGGACTCTTCTTGGCGAGCTTTAAGGTTGTTCACCACGGCCGATAGCTCGTCATTGAGCTTGCCCATCTCTGCAATCACCTTTTTAGCCTGCTTATCACTCATCCCCCTCTTTGGCGGCGGTTCATCGTCCTCCAGCTGCTTCTCTGCCTCGCGCTCTCTCTGCAGTGAGGCCGACAGGTCAGAGAACCTCGATTTGAAGAGCGACGAGACTGGCGATCCAAATGACGATCCGGCATCGCTACGAAGCGGGCTCTCGAAGCTGGGTTGATATTGGTGTCTTTTAGGTTCGGGACTCGGCGATGCCCAAACTACCTTCTCCAGTTGCTCGAGCTGATTGCCTAGCATTAAGTCGTTTGTGCTGTTGGGTTCATCACAGGCCAGGCGCCGCGCTAGTTGGGTAAGCCGTCTGGCGATATCGTGTCTTGCTGCACGAGAGGTAACGGCATCGACGCCCTCGGGAGGCGTCGAATGCGAAAGTTCTCGTCGCAAAGGGCTTATGCTGGATCCTCCGGAACGGGAGTAAGGTATGCTGGAGGCCAGGCCCGGGCTCGTCCATCGCGGCGGGGTATACAGTCGCTCATCCACAAATTCTTCGCCTTTGTCGCTAGGCGTCCTGCTGAGCAGTCGAGGAGAGGTGGGTTGGCTGGTTCGGGAATTTTGAGATCTACTATTGATTGTACTGCTGCAGTGACTGCATATGCCATCATCGCTACTGCGACTGCGACTATATGTGCTTCCTGTGCTTCGACGATCCGGTGTCGGGCTGCCGACTTGACTCTGCTTGTTGTTGAGTGAGGCGGCCTGCTCAGAGGCGATGCGCTCCTCAGCGTGTCCCATCCTGGGCGCAGAACGTAAAAATGTTGTGCGTAGATCGTTGGGCTCGGATGTCTCGGCAATTCTGCCTTGGTGTCGTATAGAGTTATTTATTCGATAGTCGAGCCGACCGCTTCTCGTCGCAAGTATCTTTCGTTATCCACGCCGGTGGTGCAACGCATCAACCTTCTGCGCTACCCAGTCATTTAGTCGTGGCGGTTCTCCAGATGGATGGTTCGTTGGGTCGCGTCGCAAGCGAAAGGCCGGTTTGGAGACGGCAAAAAGGAACCACCTCGTTCGCAGGCAACTGGCAAACAAGTTGAAACAAACTGTAACAGCTGGTAAACAGCTGGCAAAGGCTCACCGACTTCAGAGCCGCCCAGGGGTTCGCGACCAAATTCGGTATTGGTGTCGGCACTAGGGTCGGCAACTACCGCATGGGTCTCGTGGCGGAAGCTACCCTGGAGGAAAGAGGATCCGCAGCTGTTCGAAAGATGGGGTTTCTCGTTTACCGTTTGAGCCTCTTGGTCGGCGTTGACGGCAAGAGTCAAGACGTTGAGAACCGAGCTAAGCCGATGGCGCCGAGAGCTCAGTCGCGGAGTTGTGGAGGCGGACCGAAGTGGTTGTTTTGTATGTGCAACTTGTACGGAGTAATGTTGTTGTCTGATTTGTCCCGCGCTGACGCGACTTTAATTGTGGGCAACAGCTGGAAGCTCAGCTCCACCCTAATACTGTGCTGACGAATTGTGCTACGAGAAACGGTTGCGCGGCACGTGGATAGTAGTGGGGAAACCTGTGACTGGCTCCATGATTGGCGGAGAGGAATTGCACTCGGAACCGCTGCGTTCTGTACGGAGTAGACTGCATTGTACTTTAGGTACCTAGAAGAACGCAGTGTTCCTATCTTCCTCCTGTTTGTCTCCTGATCATGTTGTCCTTCCAATATGATACCTACGGAGTACATAGGTACGTGGTTCGGCTCAGTTGTTAGCCATCGAACCAGTGACATGAAACGAGAATTGATGCTCCTTCCCGTGCGTGGTACGTGGGTGAGTTGGAGCATAGATGCCATCTGCCCACTCAAGTTACACAATGGACCGCGCAGCAGGATCGCATCGACATGATAAATTCAACTTGTCCAGCGCAGACTGGCTGGTCACAACTTGTGCATGCATTTGCCATTCGAAAGTCGAGTCCATCCTCGACATCCCGAAGCAAGCGGATTCCCATCCATGCTGAGCCTGAACGTGTTGCCGACGCGCTGCCTCTGTACGCGGAGCTCCGTGGCCCGGCTTCTTGGCGGAGCGGACAAGTGTGTCGGCTCTGTCTCCAGCTCTTTTACATGCGCTTACCGGGCCTCGGCTTTGAATCTGTCCGTACTTACTACTACGTAGCGTCTTCAGGACGTTCGACGAATGCATACCTCTCTAGCATTAGACAGTTGACTTGTAACCTCCACAGAGCACCGCAGAGCTACTTTGCTGCTCTCAACGGCTTCAACTGCCTCGTGCCAAGCACAGCTGCTCGTTGACTCAGAGGCGCCCCGCCCCACCGACTTCCACCGCCGTCCTTGCGACCGGCCGCATCGCAAGTGACGACCATACATTCTCTCTGCTCTCATTGACTATCGTTTCGACTGTTTACACCCCCTTCAATTTGAATTGTATTTTCTCATTGTGAATCTCGCTCTGGCTCAGCTGTCTCACTTGCAAAGTCAGGCATATCGACCACATCAGGCCCGTTGCCTGTTCTGCAGCTGCCCGCCTCTCCCTTCCGTCCACCATGTCGTGGAAGTCGTCAGAGAGGCTGATGGACACCATCCGGCATTACGCCAACTTTCCTGCCACTGGCGTCAGCTTGCGGCAGATGGTTCAATTTGGTGATAAGCCATCAACAGGTGTGTTCTTGCGCAATCGATCCAAAGACATGTCCAACAAATATGCCCGGCAACGTGCCTGACCGTGCGTGTCGTCATAGGCACTCTCTTCCGCGCCTCGCAATTCCTAGCCGAGGAGCTCCCGATCCGTCTGGCGCATCGCGTACAAGAGCTGGATGAGTTGCCAGATGGCTTGAACGAGATGCCGTCCGTCATGAAGGTGAAGGATTGGTATGCTCAATCGTTCGAGGTATGTGCCTCCTCTAATACCTCATCGTCATCGCCATATCGCCATAATAGGATTGCCGTACTGGGGCAGCGTCATGCAGGATCCACCGAGGTGAGGATTGAGAAGTCGCTAACGCGTGCCACAGGAAATCACACAGCTGCCTCGACCAGACTTGAGCAAAGACGTCCGAAATCGCTTGATGAGGCCTGCCAAAGCCAATGGCCGGATTGTGCAGCGGCTGTCAGAAGCGACACCAAACCCATCTATCGACGAAGGTGAACCTTCGGGCTGGGGCGGCTTACAGAATTCCAACGGCAATGGCAAACCAAAGACATTGGCGAGGAGATACTTTGCCACCGTCGACGACACGGCAGACTGGCCCGCTGAACTCCAACTTTACAATCAAAGATTCGCCGAGACACTTCACACCATCAAACGGAGACACGATGGAGTTGTGACGACCATGGCGCAAGGTATCCTGGAATATAAACGCCGCCGCCAGCGGATGCAGATTGATGGCACAATACAATCCTTCCTCGATCGCTTCTACATGTCCAGAATCGGCATCAGAATGCTCATTGGACAACACATTGCCCTTACAGATCAGAGTCACCACCGCGATCCAACATATGTTGGTGTCATTTGCACCAAGACCAATGTCAAGGACCTTGCACAAGAAGCTATAGAGAATGCCAGATTTGTCTGTGAGGATCATTACGGCTTGTTTGAAGCACCCCGAATACAGCTCGTCTGCAACCCAAACCTCGATTTCATGTATGTTCCCGGACACTTGTCTCACATGCTTTTCGAGACTCTCAAGAATTCTCTGCGCGCTGTGGTGGAGACGCACGGGATGGAGAAGCAAGAGTTTCCCGTCACAAAGGTCATTGTAGCCGAAGGCAAGGAGGACATCACCATCAAGGTTTCTGATGAGGGCGGTGGTATCCCGCGAAGCGCCATACCTCTGGTCTGGACGTACATGTACACGACTGTCGACCGTATTCCTAACTTGGACCCTGACTTCGATAAGAGCGATTTCAAGGCACCCATGGCCGGATTCGGCTACGGACTACCCATCTCTCGCCTGTACGCAAGATACTTTGGCGGTGATCTGAAGTTGATTAGTATGGAAGGGTGAGTCTCTCTGTCGCATTCCTCTCTAGTTGATAGCGAGAGCTAACTCTTTCGTTTTTAGCTATGGCACCGATGTGTATCTGCATCTCAATCGTCTATCATCGTCGCTAGAACCTCTGCAATAGCAATTAAGCGCCGCCGCGTCGTCGTCTCCATCGCTTCTTTTCCGCAAACGCCTCAAGGCCTTCCCACGAGAGGTGACTGAGCGAAGACAAGTGGGTGACGCCGAAACGGTGGTGAACGCTCTACCGAGCGGATCCTTGCACGGTCAAAAAGCTCACGAGCTGTGAGGGAGAAGAAGAAAATCATCTTGGATACTGTCAAATGAACACGGAGCATTTTGGTCATTACACGGTCTTAATTAATGCTACATTTGACTTTTCTGTTTTCATCAACAAGAAAATCCTAACGGGCTGGCCAGATCTTTGAGTCATTGGCATGCTTCAGGCCTGTGATGGTATGAATTGAAGGACGGAGTACATCGGCCTCTTCTGCTGTTCAACATGCAGACCTTGGTATGTACAGGTGCCGAGTTAGGAAGGCATGACAGACAGCGGACAGAACACACAACAATTGGGTACAATAAGCGAGGGACGCGTTTTGGGCCGAAAATTTCCGAGGTAATTATGTTTTACGCTGCAACGCTGCGTTGGGTTGACTCTTAACGGTGGAATGGTGTGAAAAACGGGACGTTGACACAAAATGGATATTTGCATCTAAGTAGAGAAACAGACTTGGCTTGCATCATGAATCAAACACCTTTGACCAGCACGCCAAGAGCTGCCAGACACTGTTTGTCAGTTGCATAGTGCATCTGATGCTGAGTGCTGCCACCTGTCAGGGCCATTCTTGTTGCTCTCTTACGTTCCTCCGAAAATCCACACACTTTTTTCGTCCTTTCCACTTTGCAACGAGAAAAGTACGGCACTATTTTGCAGCACCTCCCTTTCGACTGGTCTACTCCCTCGGGTCAAAATTTCCTGGAAGGACACCGTTTTTTCTACGCCAGAACTTTGAACCCGTCAACCGTTCTCGCGGCTCCGCACGTGTCAAGAACTTCCAGTATGCCTCGCAAGCGAGGAAACGCCAGGTTCGATCGTCAAGTTTCCTTCTTATATTTCGGTTGCAGTCCTTCGCACTGACCTCTGGGCCTCAGAGTCTTCCAAGCCTCTTTACCTATCCGGTATCGATGCAAAGTCGGCGGAGAATGGAAGCCCATTCAGGCCTTCTCCACGACTCAGCAACGTCTTCTGGAACGTCAAGTCAGTGCAAGGGGCACCGTGGATGCCGAAAACTCGGGCATGACCTGCCAGGAGCATTCCGCAGGCACCTTGACAGAGCTCCGTTGTGCGTTGTGCCAGCTTGACAAGCCTTATACGGATTTCAGTAAGACGATGCGCAAGTCTGAAGATTCGGTGAGTTTTATGTGCGCGGCCCTGAGAACAGACATGTTAACGTTGAACTGGTTCCTGACAACGACGTATCACGATAATAGATGTGCAGACGATGCACGGCGTGGACCGAAACACAGGAGCCGGGGGTGGTGCCGGCGCCGCTTGAGACCGGGAATGTCACGCATGAAGAGGAAGAAGACATTCGACAAGGAACGACTCCGCACATGCCCGACGACTTCTTTCCATCCGATACTCTGCCTCAAGTAAGATTTCTCTTTTCCTTTTTTCCACTTTCTCTTGGTGCGTGTGTGCGTGTGTGCGCGTCACTGTTACTGTTCCGCCATGAGTACTGACTCCTCTCGCCAGGCTCCTATCACTTCGTTCGCTGCCATGAGCATTCGCGAAGAAAGTTCTCGGGCATCAGGTTCGAACAAGGGCTCCGTTACTGATACCTGTTCCCTCCCTCCGCATATTGTACAGGCCGTCATGTCCTCTGCGAGGAGCCAACAACAGTCATTCTCGGAATCCGATGCTGAAGCAGAAGACAACAACGACTTTCGAAAGATCAACCACGCAAAGTCGTCAGACTCGGCCATCAGAAACGAAAGACATTCAAGCTCGACATCCTACATCTCGTCCCGAAACGAATCCGATAGTGATGGCACCGTGACTTCGTCAAGGTTGATGCCTGTAACCGAGGACCTTCCGCCCCATTTACAAGCGCTCATGCGACAAATCTCGCCCGGGCAAGGCCCCTCGCTGGGCAGTTCTCGGGGACGTTCGACGTTTCGAAGAGATCCCGCGAGTATATCTAGTATATCTACTGCTACCACGATGAGGGAGGGACGAGAAGAGGTCACCTTCAATGCCTGGGACGGCTCTGGCCAGCGCTATGATGCTGTCAAGTTGCTCACAGATCCAAGTACCTCGTCAGTATGCACTAGCTCTACCACGAACACTGCCAGCAGGGGCGAAGGCCGGAGAGACGAGCCTGCTGCGAAGAGGAAGGGTGGTTGGCACAAGGCTCCCAGGGTAAGTGTTGACTCATGTTCGAGCGAGGGGCGTATACCTTGCGAAAGACTTATCCTAACTTCATACCTGTAGTATCGACCGGATGAGGAGACTTCGAATTAGCAGTCTGGGCGGTTTATAGATTTATGTCTGGACAGTCAGCGCCGTCTTAATTACAACGCATCGGAAGACTCTATTATCTGAGCGTGGAGGGGTGACTGCCGAGACAGCAGCCAATAGTTTGACTCCTGGTAGGGGACTCTTGTATTCTCTAGCCATCTACGTGACATAGGTATGGAATTTCGCCGTGGATATGTAGGTAGTCAGCGTCGCCTGAATTTGGCGCAGCGGAAACCTCTGATCGTTACGCTTGGGAGACACAATGAGCAGAAGATTCTTACAATCTCACAGACGATTGATCACAGTCATAGGAATGGTGGCGTCATATCAGTGCAAGTAATCTGATGTATCAATGGAAGCCATGACAATACCGATACTTGAAGAAAGTTTAGGTAACTCATCCCATCACGCCCAAGCGTGACGCGACATGGTGGTTGGTGTGATGAGATATGCAGCTCCTCAGTCACACGGTAGAGTAGCACAAAATATGGTGACGCCGTGGGCGAAGGGGCAAAGCTAGCCAATCAACAGTCGACCTGACTCCGGTTCACGACGGGCCAATCAACAGTCGACCTTATGCAGGTTCACGAGAGCACACGAGAGCCAATCATTCCCAGATGTTGAATTCAACGAGAGCCAATCATCTCGCCAAGCTTTTCTGACTAAGCACATCCAGATTTGAGAGCCTCGGGGATGGAGAAATGGCTCCGCTTCGCTTCGCCAAAAAGCATGGTCAAGTGAAAACATTTATCGGATGAGGGGCACCTTGCCGAGTCCTCGCCTTGTTCAGCATAGGAGGCGTTACTTGCTAATAATAAATGGCAAGTCTTCTAAAATTTTCGTAATATGGAGGACACAGGCTGAACGCAGGACGAGAGATGGCTTGATGGTGACTGCCACTGGCCCAAGTAACAGGGCGCTAGAACACTTTCCGCCAGCTTTTGAAATGCAAATTCCTCCATGATCAAGTGTGAAACCTCTGTCGGATCAGGATGAGAGGACAGAGGTTGAACATAAGACGAGAGATGGCTCAACTTCAATCAAGAGGATGGTCGTCGCCGGCCCAAGAAACAGAGTACAGGATGTGTACATACTTTCTTCCAGTCTGGCTATAATACGAAAGGCCGTTGCCAAGGGTAAAAACTTATTGGATGAGAGAACACCTACAGACTGGAGAGGGACGTTGATAATTATGGCCAGTTTGCCGAGTCTTCATCAGACAAAGGAGCCGAATACAGAAAAACTTGCTGCATACATATGATGTACCAACCAGACTGCTTGAACTCATAAATGCAAAACCCGCCATGACCAAGTGCTAAACTTTATCGAATGAAGCACAGACTGGAGATGTCGTTGAAACTTGAGCCCATGAGCACTCCGCCAGACCAAGGAACAAAATTGTTCAAAATGCCCTCAACTACCAACCTTGTCTCGAAGCTCCCGAGTCACACGCCAAACTCGCATACTGTAACGAAGTCTTGAAACTTGCGACTTTGATCGACCTCGCGTCCTCTGATTCAGTACCTGGCGGTACATAACTGCACGTTTGATGACCCGTTCGGCGTTGACCAAGGAACAGAACAGCATGCGCACAATGCCAATGCCAATGCCGCCCTCTCCCCAGAATGTCCAGACGCGTGACGCAAGAAGAGTCCCACTGAAACAACTTCACGCGCGGACATCACACATGCATCATCAGTGATCACCTTTGCGCATTAGCGCGCGCTGGTTGGTCGTACCCTCCTGCAAGCTGCGAGCCAAGAATGCACGATGCACGATGCACGATGCAAGGGCACGCGGGGGGAGTCTGGGTTTTTTCCCCGGACGTGTTTGTCTGGCTGCCAATGCCATTGTTACAACTTATTACTTGTGGGTTACGGAGTATGTCAACGAAGTAAGGGGGACTCGAGACTCGAGAGGCTGGGGAGGCTGGGGGAGGCAACTGCATGATCATCAAAGCGATGAAGCCATAGCAACCCCCCATTCTCCCCCATTCATGGGTCGGATTGTGCGGGGTGAGTCTGAGCGCGTTGTGATGAATGGCGTGCAAGTTGCGAATGTGCTCGATGGGGGGGATGTCGTCTATGACGAGTGTAGGTACCTAGGTAGGCCCCAAAGGCATTGGCGGACTATTTTGGACATCGGGTTTACCGTTTGTTGCTGCGCCGATGAGGCGTCTAATTTACCTACCTGTTTAGGCGCGTTGTTGTTCTTCTTCAATGTTCATTGATGTTGTCCCGTCCTGGGCTTGGTCAGTGGTTGGTGTGAGATCAACGATTTTCATCTTTGGCATTTCAATCAGATACATACCACGCCCAGCCGACTTGTGTGTTGGTACTGGGTAGACCAGAGCCGCCTTGTAATATGTATAATGTAAGTTGTTCCTGTTTCGTGCGTCCTCCTCGACTTTCGAGTTCTCGAATAAGAAAGAACAAAGTTTGGACAACGCGAGCCTGCCCAATGAGCGCGTGTTCGTGTGGTGACCCCGTGGCTGCGACGCTGGAACGGGACGAGTTTCTGGTCCTCGACTTTTGCATACCTATACATGAAGCGCGAAGGAAGATAAAGTCCCGACTGAGGGATAGGATGTTGAGGTTTCCGTGGGACTTGAGTCACATTGGCATACAATATATTGCATATACATGCAACATAACACACATGCCTCCATACCTATCCCAGAGCTGGTGAGATGTCCCCGCCGGCGGCCGCATAGCTTCCCTTACAGCGTGTAAATGACGACTCGTCGACATGTCACCTGAAACGCGGATACATACGTAAATATACATACATACACCTTGAGGCAGGAAAAGAAACGCGAGCTCGATCACAGCGCGGTCGCCGGTCTGTGTTCTCCAGAAATGCCCCCGCAAAAGGGAACTTGAGTCTCGACGCGCTTTGCATCGCATTACGCGCCACATCTGGCGGCACCTTCTGGCCAGTCAAGGCGGGTAGGTATGTTGGCGCCCAAAGCGCTCGTCGTACCGTGTACGGCATCATAATGATGTAAAGAGGTAGGTACGGAGACTCGCAGTACATATCTATGTACATACATACAATACATTTCACGCATCTTTTTGCTTTTCGGGACTACGGAGTAAAGGACAGTCCGTATTGGGCACGGTACGACAAACACGGGGGAGACAAGACGTGAACAATGGCCAAAAGAAACCAAGTCCCTAAAAAAAGATTGGGTTTGTGTCTCTTTTCAGGAAAAAAAGTAAATACATAGGTAGTCTTGCTGTCGATGAGCGCGGTCTGTGGGCTGGATTTGTAATGGATTACGGAGTACATACAGTACATAAGCGGAAGTAGGTAGAGGATGCTTCGTCATATACGGAGACTGGAGTACTCCGTAGTTCTGGAGTAAATTAGGTACTGCTGTTTTCACTTTCTTTCCCTTTTTCGTCCGCCATCGTTTCGCGTTCGTCTTGAATACCTAGTGACTCAGTGAGTCACCCAATTATAGACGCACAGAGATCTCTCAAACACACAGTGTGCGCTTGTCCCGGATAAGAAGTTTGCGGGGCCGTCTGGGCCGTAGACCCAATGACGAGCTTGCTTCATCGAAGAATCCAACTTCAACCAACCCCCCCTTCTGCTGGGCGTGACTCCTGACTCCTGAGTCTCTGACTCTCTGGCATCTGCTGCTCTCGAGTCTCAAGGCCTTTGTGTCCATTATCCATGAAACATGCGCTGCACTGCACGGGGTTCTCCGACTTCCTGTTCACAACTTACAAGTTGGGCACGAAGATGGCGACCTGCTGCATAATACTCCGTAGAGAATGCCCACTGCGTTTCACGTATGTACTGGACTTGTATCAATGGGACAACTGGGACACGCAAGCAGAGCGCACGTTGGGAGATTTGGGCAAACGAGGCCATATCCACATCCACAGCCTCCTTCTGTCAGGCCATTGTGATCGATGACTCGACAGCGGGGACTTTTGGGGCCTGACAACGCCAGTTTTCGTGGACACGAGCAGTACCTACGCATCTACAACAGCTGGATGAAGTTATGAACAACAGAAGACAAGTGAACAGTTACAACTTATGTACAACTTTTACGCCCGACGAGGGAAGCGGATCGCACGCCAACCGAGTTTGACCCGCTGCGCAGCAGACCATCGTGTTAGGCGTCTTGCGCGTCGAAGGCGCCATCATGGGTCTAGCCGCACTACAATTGCACAGCCTCTGAATGGACCTAAAAAGGAGTCTCTCTGGGCAGTGGGCTCTGGTCATCCAGACGGCCTGTTTCGGGTTTGTGGCGACGGCCATGGGCGTCGTCTCGCATTCTCACGGCATTGGAGCAATGGGCATTGGGAGCCCATGTGGCCATGAGGGGGATCGAGTGCAACGCTGGAAGGGCGCAATTCGGCGGCTTGGGATTCACCCAAATACCTACCTATGTAGGTATGTACATGATGCATCAGCGAGGGCGAGCTTGGCAAAAAGGAGAGAACGAACAGGCGGCGTTCCGGCCTGCTTTCGCGACGGATGGCTCGGTGTCTTGTTTGCAAGAAATACGACAGATGGATGATAGCAGCTGCCGGCAGCAACAATTGGCAACTCGGTATTCGATGGCATGTCCCGTGACTTGTGCTGTTTGGTGCCGTCAGCAGGCCCGTGTATGATGCGACGTGGTGACGTGGTGACGTGGTGATGTGTTGGTCAGCTGTGGTGAGCTGGCAACTCGAGCCCAATCTAGGTTGAAGGCTAGGTACGTATGTAGGTTGAAGGCCGCGTGATATTGCGGGAGGCAAACGATCGCATCGTCATCCCATCGCCCATCTCATCCTATGACACTCCATCCTATGTATACGTAGTTCCAAGTTCCAACGCATCTCCACGATGCACTGCTCTGCCCGAGTTGGCTGCTGCAGCAACGGGAGCCGCGGGAACCGCCTTGGCCGTGCTCACGAAGCGGGAGTCCAAGTCCAGTGCTGCCGCGGCAAAAGAAGCGATGGAATTTGGAAATCCTCGTCTTCCGTGGACCGTAACCCGTTCTCGTCTCCGTCTGCTTCTCCGTTTATTCTTCTCCTCTTGAGGGCGAAAAAGCGCAAATCGGAAATTGGCCAATTTAAGCGGCCAATGCCATCCCTGTCAGGGTCAAGTTCCTGGGCCGCCCCGGAACCCCACTGGCGAGATTGTGCTTGGCTTTGGGGGCTTCCTTCCTTCCACGAAATTCATTCATCCCTGCCGAGACTCCACCGCCCCCTTTTCTTCCTCTTCTTTTCCTTTTTTCTTTGCTCATCTGTCGCCGGGTCACGAGGTTCCCAGTCGTCACTCATCCGCCGATGAATTTCGAAAAAGTTATAGCATACCTACCTTTGATAGCCGCTGGCAGCCGCTCTTTTTATCAAACACATGTTACGTACGCACAACTTTTTGGCCACGTCTTGCAAGTTGCAACTTGCAGGAACCCGCCGGGGGTGGGGTCGCGTCGCGTCGTGCACGATTTTTTCCCAGCTTTTGGGGCAGCGGGGCCACAAACCACGAAGACAAGTTAGACAACCATGCAGGCCATGCAGAACTTGCAGACAAGACCTGCAGCCCATGCAGACGTTGCAGCAGGCTCCGGCAGTGGCATCATTGATTGAGGCAGGCCTGATCCAGTTGGTTCGTCGGTCCGCACCATCGGTGAAGCAACGTGGGCGGGCACTTGAAGTGTCTTATCTCGTCGGTGCCATCACTGCCGTGGAGTGCTATGGGCCAAAGGGAACAAGTTTGCATGCGTTTGACGTCAGGATGTCATGAAGCATAAAGCAAGCTGTTTACAAGCGATTGACAAGCGATAGATAAGTGGTTGGCCAAGTGATTGGGAGTCGTTGACACGAAGTCGTTTGTTTGCGCGTCCTTTTCTGCTGCCCTCCTTCGACACATTGAGACCAACCCTGGCTGTCTATCGGTACTCGCCGTCATGGGCCAACATGCCGTATAGTTCTTGTATGTGCTACTTCGTACAGAGTATGTGATTGGCATGGATGATGGGACTGCTCTTCGCCGCACTCAATTGCACTTACATACGGAGTACAAGTTGTGGTCATCTGATTATGTGTCATTATCAACCAGAATCCCGCGCATTAGTAGGAGGAGAATCATTAAAGCTCCTGACACTGAGTGTGAGATAGGTAGGAATCATAAGATTGGATTCAGGGTCCAGTCATTCCACGTCGTCATTATTCCCGTCAATATGTACATGCATCGTGGCCGTGGCCGGGTCGGCCGCTCGTCCCATCTCATTTACGTAGTACGTTGGCCACGGTGACCCTGGGGAATCTGTTATAACACACCGCAAAATCGTTCCAGAATGCCCATCGGTGAGTATTCAGCCGCACAACGGGGAATCGGTGATTTCCGGTACGCACTGCCAACTGGGATTCGTGATGGCAGCTCTGCTGGACGGAAACGAACGAGCCAAGGGATACATATTGTGGCCAGCGGGATTGCCAACGGAGGAGCGAAGCCATCGTAGGCAGCGCGGGGAGTCGTCTTGTCGAGACCAACGGGGCGCGGAGGCGGGCCGCCAGGAGTCCAGGACCTGCAACTTCGATCAGTGCGATTCAATAGCAGCCCCTAATCGCATCCGCTATCGCCCCTCTGTTGGCTCATCAGGGCTGTTTAGTCGATGCGGATTGCGGACTGGTGTTTGGTGCGGGAGGCATCCAGTATGTAGGTACTTTGGCCTTTACCGGCGTCGGCTAGCGGAGCGGTGGGCGGCTCCCCTACAGCCTACAGGGCTACTTCTTGGGAGACACAGCGGAGCGCAGCGCGGGTTGAACTTGTATCACCTGCCGAACCGGGAGAGGGAGGTCAGGGCCCCCAGGCGGCCAAGAACGGTACCGCTCGAGTAGCCGCAGAGTACATCCATAGGTAGCCTGTAGGTTTCAGCAACGAGCAACTCCGTTGTGCCTGGCCGCCTTTGCAAGCCCTGCCCGCTGCTGTTTTCCCATTGGCGGCCCCTGTTTGGCTCTGATAGCGTGCGGTTCTCCAGGCGAATGCCAAGGTGATTCGAGTTGAATTGTAGGCGGAGTATGTACAGAATACAGTATACATACATATATACATGTATGTAGTTTGGTGTACATTGGTACTTGTGAGTTGTGACTGAGTATTCGTAGTCCCAGTCTCCCGGCTCGTCGCCCGTTCGCTGCTCGGTACCGGCTGCTCATCCCGTCGGCCTCTTGGACCATTTTCCTTTTCTCCTCTTCCGCCTGCCATTTGCACAAACCGTCCTCCATCATACTCCCGTAATCCTCATTCGCGTTTTGCGCTGCATTCTTCGGCCCAGCTCTGTTCGGCTCTGCCTTTCTCCAACCTTCACGTTGATGCGCCCGTATTACACGCGAGAAGACCAAGAAGGAAAGGAGCAGAAGAGAGGAAGGACAAGACCAGACGAGAGGAAACTAGCTGGATATTAAAAAGAGACCAAAGGAAATCGAAAGGCAGGAAAAGACGAACCAAAACAAAATTCGCCAATCCAAAAAAAGAAGGCTGCTTTTTTCTTCTTTGGCATCGCTCGGAGGCACTAGCGCGTCCTCTTGGACCCCTTCCGCAACGAGCGCGGTTCAAGGCTCAAGCTCCCTTGGCCCCCCGGTCGGTCGGTGGAAAGAGCGAAAGAGCTCTCCTTTTCGCACAGCGTCAACTCGGGAGTCGGGACGGTCTCGCACTCTTGCACTCTCATCTCCCAACCCTCGCGCCCTCACACCCTCACACTCTTCTAACTCTCCACTGCCGTCATTCCCGTCATTCCCACGCTCGCTCTCAGTCACTCCTTTCCGCTCAAGTATCTGCCCATTCAGCGATTCTTGGCTCACTTGCATCTTACATCCTGCATCCCTCGACGGCAGCCACTCCGACACGAAACATTTCCTTACCATTCAACATACTCAGTACCCACCCGCCGTGCGAGCCGCCAAGGCCGCTCTGTGTTGCAGTACTAACCCACCACGTATCCTGCCTTCGGCACCTCGATATCGAACGCCTTCCTCCCACTCTGCATGCTCCGAACAAGTCACTGAGAGCTCCGCCTGAGAGCTTTGCCTCTTCTCTTGCCTGAACTGGCCCAGTTCGGCCGTGCGTCAGCGACGAGTTGATGCTCTTGTCCTCCATTCGGCCAATCTTGCATTCGGCGGTTATTTGGGCAGGCTCATTTAAGTCAACTGTCCTCAACGGCTCGCTTCTCCCTCCAAGGCTCGAATTCACCTTGTTGCAAATCGCCAACCGACACAATGACCGTCACCGATATAGCGAACCGCACCTCATTACAGGGCCAAATGGCTCTTGAGGACCGGTTTGAAGTGCTCAAGGAAATCGGAGACGGAAGCTTCGGAAGCGTGGTTCTGGCTCGTGTCAGAAGTGCTGGTGCCAACATCGCTCGCCGTGGCTCAGTGGTACGTCATCACGTCATGCAGCGAATGCTGCGCCAACGACACGCTTGAAACCCCCTCAACCTGTCCATTTTCCTGACTAATTTGTGCGGCTTCACAGGTGGCTATCAAATCCATGAAAAAGACGTTCGACTCGTTGACGCCATGCCTCGAGTTGCGCGAGGTCGTATTCTTGAGGACGATACCCAACCACGCTCATCTGGTCCCGGCTCTCGATATCTTTTTGGATCCCTACAGCAAGAAGCTGCACGTTTGCATGGAGTACATGGAGGGCAACTTGTACCAATTAATGAAGGCTAGAGATCACAAATGCCTGGACAACTCGAGTGTGAAGAGCATCTTGTACCAGATCATGCTTGGTTTGGAGCACATTCACGCGCACCACTTCTTTCATCGCGACATCAAGCCTGAAAACATCCTCGTGTCCACCACGTCCCATCACGAAGTATCCAACTCGTTTCGAAGATACTCGTCACTCGTCACGCCGCCGCCGACTCCCCCCACTTACACAGTCAAGCTGGCCGATTTTGGCTTGGCTCGCGAGACGCACTCCAAGCTTCCTTACACGACCTATGTATCGACAAGATGGTACCGTGCCCCCGAGGTTCTTCTACGTGCGGGGGAGTATTCAGCTCCTGTCGACATTTGGGCTGTTGGTGCCATGGCCGTCGAAGTTGCCACTCTGAAGCCGCTCTTCCCAGGAGGAAACGAAGTGGATCAAGTCTGGCGGGTATGCGAAGTCATGGGCAGCCCTGGCAACTGGTACAACAAGGCCGGCGCGCGTGTCGGTGGAGGAGACTGGCGGGAAGGAATCCGTCTGGCCAGCAAGCTCGGCTTCTCCTTTCCCAAGATGGCACCCCACGCCATTGATACCTTTCTTCAAGCACCACAATGGCCAGCTTCACTAAGTCATTTCGTCACCTGGTGCTTGATGTGGGATCCCAAGAACCGCCCCACGTCTTCACAAGCTCTGCAGCATGAATATTTCCAGGGCGCTGTGGATCCAACCCGACCCAAATCGTCAGCATACAAACTTCTGGGAAGGAAGCAGTCGGACCTCGGACGTGGAATTCGCGAGTCGGCTAGTCTGCACCACATTCATCCGAAGCCCTCATGGTTCCGGCCCATGCTCGGACGCGGCGACGTCTCGGAGCTCTTTGGTCTCAAAGATGTCTACCCGTCCAGGCGGTCGCCGGACGCTCCGAGTGTCTCCAAGGGTGAGGTGTCGAACGTCAAAGTCCGGGCTTCCACCATCAAGCGCAGCACATGGGCGAACGGAACGTCCAATGCGGCACCCATGCCCATTCTTCCCACGATCCGGCCCATCTCTCCGTTGTCGGATGCGGTGACTGCCAAGGCCAGTCACGGCCAGCTCGACGCCAAGCTGCAAGAAAAGACCAGGAAGCTCGGCCGCCAGCTGTCAGTCGCTTCCAGCACGAACAACTACACTGAGATGCACCGTCTGCAGGCCGAACGCGCTCTCAATGGCGAGACTGGTCTGGCTTCCCCTCCCGGCGGACAGAAGGAAAGCTTCTTCTCCCATCTGCGGAAACGGGCGAGACGGTTCTCCGGGCGTCACCAGACACCGGTATCGCCTGCGTACGAAGAAATGGACGCCCGAATTGGCTGTGGGCCTTGGGCTAGCAACAGATCGTCCCTGGTTGTCGACCAACAGGGCGGTCCGATTCCCAGAAGCGAGGTATACGAGTCCTTGGACAAGGCCCTTCGCGATGTTCAGGGCAACCTGGACTCATCACGATCGGCTGCTCTACCTCCAAGTCATCAGGCCAATGCTAGCAGCAAATTAAAACGGCATCATTCTCTCCCGCAACACCAAGCCAAATCGGTCGATAACTTGATGGCTGCCGCGCGCGGTGGGCCCATCTCGAGCCGCACCCGACGCGCTCAAGCAGCCCAAGGCGTGCAGCAGTATGAGGTGCCCAACGAAGAAGAAGAGCTTCTTGATGAGGCTCTGACATCTGCTCGGCGCGCTATGCGAGATATGGACGGGTCCTCGACATCGAAACCTTTGCGACAGTCGGTCAGCAACATTAACTTCACAAACCCGCAACCCTATCCGAGCCCGTCTCCGTCAGCCAACGGCAGCCAAATTCTGTATAGCGACAGCCACGAAGCACTGACTCCCAAGCCTCTGGAATGGAACAAGAAACCGGAGACCCAGTACAAGTGGCCGACGCCTCCATACGAGGGCAGCGAATGGGGAGCCTCAGCTTCGGCGAGTATTTGGGCCGCGGGAAGCCGATTCTGATCAGTTGCACGATCTCGGCCAGGTGTGATTTCATCCAGGCGTACTGGACTGCGGACGTCTAAAAAACAGCAACAACCTCGCTTTGAAAAAAAGAAGATGAGAAAACAGCAAAGCAAAAAGTGGTGTGGGTGGTTTACCTCGCATTTTCACGGCGTTGAGTGGTATCTGGCGAAGCGTTTTCAACATTCGAGTTATATCCACCATTTAATTGTCCTTCTTCTCCTTTTTTTTTCCCTTCACACGTCGCTTGGGTTTGATATATTATCCATCGTGATCCATCAAAATCTGGGTCTACGTTTGCAATCTTTTGTCATTCAAGATGAGCCGAGACTCCAAAACAGTCGAGTTCTCGGCCATCCATCATTTATGGGTCATTGCGCGCAACATAGCCGGCTGCAGAAGGTCGCCAATGGGAGTTGCATCTTTTTTTCTCGTTGGGGACTATTGATTTCTCTTCATTTCTTGTAGGTTTGGGTGAAATTTCTTTTTTCAAGCGGTCTGGGCACCAAATACCCCTTATAGACTTGAGAGGGCGGCTCGACATTACGTCTCTCGCGCAGCTAGCGTTCAGACAGCAAATGTTTTCGAATCAAGCACCATTCTTTTCTTTGTCAAGTGTTTTCTTTTTCTTTTTCGTTTCTACACTTGTATTCTTTTATACTACCTTGTCGCTGCTGCTTGCCTGTCCTTTTGTCTGGCAGTAGCACTTTCTGCGGAGTATTGGATTTGGGTGGTGTCGAGTACGGGAATGTTTTTCGTGGCTGATGCGAAGAAGAGGGAGGAGGTGTTGCAAATGCATGCAGTACCACAACTCACAGGTGCAACAGGCGCCTTCTCGCTGATTCTTACACCCACCTTTCTATCTCTCCTTTGTCTTCTTACACTCTTTTATACACCAAGATTGTCTTGGGCCCCTCTTGGGCTTGGGAATTCATTCTGCAGCAGGTATGCATGCGCATTTTCGGGCAGGGGGGGATGGATATATGTAGACAGACCAGTTACATAGATGGTCATATGTACTTAGGCTACTTCGCTGGACCGCGTGCTGGGGGTGAGTGAGAGCACGATAATACCACTTAATTGGCTACTTTGGGCAGTAACCGTTTTAACTTGTGACACTCTTCTCTTCATGCAAAACTTCGTACCTAGTTGAAGTCGTGTTGTGCTGATGTGTTGATGGCCGTGCCCGGACTGCTGTACTGCGGCTGCGGCACTGCCTGATCAACGCCAGTCCGACTTCAGGTGACGCAAGTTGATGCAAGCAACGAGCTGCAAATTGCAATGCCATGCAGCATGACTCTTGAATTATCTGGACTTGGACGCCCGCCGCCACCGGCTGCGCCTCCTGTTGGTACTGTTGGGCTGTTGGCTCAAGAGCCGAGCTGAAAGAATGTAGGGACATTGGAAGTCGATTGGTCAAAGTGGATGGCAGACTTGTAGTAAAAGCAGGATTGAGGACGGCGGTGGCGGTGATGATGTGGACGGACCACGTTGAAGGGCATTGTAGAGGTATGTAATTGGATTTCTTCTCCGCCACTTCAAAGTTTGAAAGCATTCAGGCGCACTGATTCTGTTCTCGTTGAAGCGCCGATTCTCGTGGCATGCAGATGCGGAATGAATCCTGGTCTTTTTTTTCCTGGGACGATTGTGCTTTGCGTCTTGGGGAGAGGCGGTTGTTGTGTAAGCGGCGGAAGCAGCTGAACGGCCGGAATGGGTTTGTGCGTTGAGGCTTTGCTTTGAGCTGATGTAGAGAGGTGCTGGGAGCAGCTGACACGTACATACATATACCTAGATTGCGCATTTCAGCTATGTAATGCCTATCGTTGGATACCGGATATTAGATAGCAGACCGGATACCAGAGACCGGATACACACCAGACATACATCACATAGCAGATACAGATATCGGCGCCGGATACTGGACACCGGACGCTGATGTATCAGTGAGCCGCGAATCCATCGACTGTAACCAGACACATCACATCACACCTCTCTCTTGGTTGCACAGGATGGCCGCCATGAGCACACTCCCGATTCGAAATCACCCAGGCTCAACAACCGAGGCCATCCACGGCCCCGTCCGGGACCAGACCGGCACAGTCCATCCGGCGGATCGTCTCATCGTGGGCGTAGACTTTGGGACTACCTTCTCCGGCGTAGCAGCCGTATATACCGCCACACCAGACGACATTGAAATCATCAAGACCTGGCCCGGCGGCAATGGCATCACCTCAGACAAGGTCCCTACGGAACTTACCTACGACGTTCCCGCCCATCCTACCCATCCTGCCCGGCCTGTCCACGCCGTCCCCATCTCCTCCTCTTCCTCCTCCTCCTCCTCACCATCACCATCACCATCATCATCAGTACCATCACCATCACCATCACCAACCCCAAAATGGGGCTTCCAATTCCACCGCCCCGAAGAACCCCGTCTCCGCTGCATCAAACTCTTCCTAGACCCCATCCAAAAACTCCCCTTCTACGTCAGCCACCTCGACACAGCCGCGCAACTCAAGCGCGCAAACCGGACCGTCGTCGACGCCGTGAGCGATTATCTCACGCAGATCCGCCGCCACACCATGGAGACGCTCTCGCGGAGATATGGCGCCTCGTTCATGGCTTCTACGCGGGTTGAGTTTGTCTTGACTTGTCCGGCTGTGTGGAGTGATGCCGCCAAGCACAGGACGTTGCTGGCGGCGGAGAGGGCGGGCATGGGACCGAGGGGGGAGATTAGGATGGTGAGTGAGCCCGAGGCTGCGGCGGTGTATACGCTCAAGGTTATGGGGGCATGTTTGGCGGTGGGGGATCATTTTGTTGTTTGTGATGCTGGGGGGGGACTGTTGAGTTGGTATTTCCCCTTTCTGGTTTTTTTTTGGTGTTTGTGTTTGTGCTTGTTAAGAAACCTTTTTTTTTTTCAAATTCGCGGGCTCCCTTACAGTACTCCCATTTGCAATGCAGCCTTTTAGGCCTTCTTGATTCAAGGGGGCACAGTTTTCGGGAATCGGGCCCTTTCCTTTGTATCAACACTTTTTTAACAGAAAACTTTGCGAAAAAGCGCTCACTCACTCACATCATGACATAGCTTGATAGCCTACAAAATCAAATCGCTGCATCCCCTGCGGGTGGAAGAATCCGCCGTCGGGACAGGCGGCTTATGCGGCAGCGCGTTTCTCAACTACCGCTTCGAAGAGCATGTCCGGAACCGGCTCGGCCACGCGCGCTTCGACGAGATGAAGACTCTCAAAGCCAAGACGTGGCAGATGGGCCTCAAGTATTTTGAGGAGTTTGTAAAGCGCAATTTTGATGAGGAGGAGCATCAGGAGATTCATGTCCCGTGAGTGGAGTGCTTGGCTGTGAGGAGAAGACGAGGCTGTTTTTTTTTTCTCCATGAAGAAGCTTACCCAAGGAACAAGAAAAAGGGGACTTGTTTGTGAAAAGAAAGCAAGAAATAGAAAAACATGAACGGAAGGGAAGGGGGAAAAAGAAGACTCAAAAGAGTAAACCCCATACAACTAACACAAGACTCCTAGCTTCCCCGGGCTCCCAGACGACGAAACCGCGGGCCTCGACTCCGGCTTCCTCATCATGACGGCGCCCCAAATCAGAGACATCTTCGTGCCCGTCGTCCAGGAAGTATGCGACCTCGTGCAGGGCCAGGTCGACCGACTCCGCAGCCAAGGCGGCACCGTGTCCGGCATCATTCTCGTAGGCGGCTTCGGCCAAAGCGAGCACCTCTACCGACGGCTCAAGGCGCATTTCTCGAGTGCCGCGCCGCCGCCGCCGCCGCCGCCGCCGTATAGCGAACGGCCTTTGCGCGAGGCTGATGCTGATGCCGATGCCGATGCCGATGCTGGTGGGATAGCGGCGCCGCATAATAACGAGTCTATTGAGGTGATGCAGCCTGTGTATGCGTGGACGGCGGTGGTGCGCGGCGCGGTGCTGAGGGGTCTGGAGGGCAGTATGGTGGTTTCGCGGAGGTCGCGGATGCATTATGGGACGTCGTATGCGACGGTGTATGATGAGGGGAAACATGCGCTGGGTGAGCGATACTGGTCGCCCTTGTGGGAGCGGTGGATGGTGTCGAATCGGATGCAGTGGCATATCGCCAAGGTGCGTTGTCAGATTTGGGATCTGTCTGGCTTTTGTGGTTTCTTGCATTTTCTTGTGATTTGACCTGGTTTCACATCACAGTCTTGACTCTCCCTCCCTCCTGTTTGTTGGTTCTGTTGTGCGACTTTGACCTTTGATATCGTTATAGCATGGCTCGATCTTGACTCCTTCACTGGCTCGATATTTCCATCCCTTTGCTAACATAGGCATACTTACATGATACCACAGGGCGATGCCCTCTCCCCCCTTGAGCCCATCGCATTCCACTACACGCGCAACTTCCGCCCCGGGCAGTCCCTCATCGTGACGGACGACCTGCTGGCGTGTGAGGCGGATGACCCCCCGAAGGCGTTCACGCGAGACTTGACGCACGTGTGTACGCTGACGACGGACCTGAGTGCCGTTCCAGGAGGACTGTTTACGCGGCTGACGACGACGAGGGGCGTTGAGTTTCGCAACTTGGATTTCACGCTGGAGATGATTGTGGACAGTGCTGGGTTGGGGTTTGAGTTGAAGGTGGATGGGGAGCGGTATGGGAGGGTGGAGGCCGAGTTTCGTCAGGGATAGCAAAAAGATGTGTAGGTATTATATGTGTATTGGGCACGTTGTATGTGCAAACTTTAGTCCATGGTGTAGCTATGCCTTCTGTTGTGTTTCGTGATGCTACATATATGATATCTATGTAGGTACCTGGTAGGTGAGGTGAAGAAGAATGCGGGACTGATTTTATGTGTGTACGTACTACCTACGGAGTAAGTGCAGTGGGAGTTGCACCCGCTGGATTTTCACTGGATCTCCACTGGATTTCTACTGCATATTCACTGGAATACATAACTGCGAGCCCAAACAAAGGCATACTCGACTTCATTTCGACTTCTAGTCACGCTCATCCAACACTGACCTGTTTGGCCGAGAAGGAAGAGCAAAGACGTCCACTGGAGGCCTCTCTGACCGTTTGAACTTTGAACGCCAGACTTGGCAAAGGAGAAGACGCGGAGAAAAATCGCGGTGTAAAGCACAGTCGAAAGTGAAGCATCGTACCCCGGAGTCCGTAGACCGCACGCATATGGAACACCTTTTTTCTCCTCCCCTCTGAATTCTCAGATTACGCGCCGTGTCTATTATTCAGAGCCTCGCGCAGGAACACGTGCTTATCTCTTGGCCCTCCAGAGTCCATACTGTCTCACCAACACCAACACCAACAAGGAGTACGGCGCACCGACAGCCTCCGTCCGGGCCATCATGAGTCCCCCGTCCGTCGCAGAGAGCATCACCACGCTCGTAGACTGGGCCGTCTCGCTCGGAGCCACGCTTCATCCGTCAGTAGAAGTCTACGACGACGCGCAGACGGGCCTCTCCTTTCGCGTCAAACCCTCGGCGCCGCGCCCAGTACAAGCCTTCGAGCCCATCGTGCAACTTCCCGCGACGCTGAGTCTGTCGTATCTAGACGCCGTGGCCCAGCAGAAGCAGCAGCAGAAGCAGCAGCAGCAGCAGAAGGAACAACAAGATGACGCTCCGTTCCCAGAGGAGGTCCTCGCTGAAACACCGCCACACGTCGTCGGCCGCCTGTTTCTCGTCAGGGAATACCTCCGCGGCCGTTCCTCGTTCTGGTGGCCGTACATCCAGGCCCTGCCGCAACCAGGCCTCAAGAACCGCCGCGCCTGGGCCCTGCCACCCTTCTGGGACACCGACGAGGCTGAGCTGCTAGACGGGACCAACGTCGAAGTCGGCATAGCCAAGGTGCGTCAAGATGTGCAGAGCGAGTTTGCCCACGCGCGCAAGCTGCTATCTGCGTGTGCTGTCCGGGATCCCATTCTAGACGAGGGCCTCACCGCAGATCTATACCAGTGGGCGTACTGCATCTTCGCCAGCCGCAGCTTTCGCCCAAGTCTCGTCCTGCTTGATGCCCGTCGCAGAGCCCTACCCGCTGGTGTGGCCATGGACGACTTCTCCATGCTACTCCCGCTGCTGGACGTGGGCAATCATGACATGACGGTCCATGTCCGCTGGGAACTAGACCACCATGCCGAGCAGTGTTCGCTGCTCGTCGGCAAGGAACACCAGCCTGGGGAGCAGATCTTCAACAACTACGGCCTCAAGACAAACGCGGAGCTTCTCCTGGGGTATGGCTTCATGGTGCCTACTAGTGAGGCACTGCATAATGACTACATCCATGTCCGCAAGAGGGGCGCTCCTGGGCCTCAGCCATCGAACCCGTCAAATACCTCGACTTCCTCGAATGCCTCGCACGAATATTTGATTTCCCTGCGTCCTCTCGCTCACCCGAGCACCCTCCTCGCTCGGGCCCGCCAGTCCATCTCCTCACCTCCTGACCTGCCCCTCCTTGGCTCCTTCCAGCACGTCCAACTCGAGATGGTCTGGGACATTCTCTGCACTCTGACCACCAGTTCGCAGCGTCAGTTTCTCATGCCCATGCCTATGCCTATGCCTGTGCCTGTGCCTGTTGGCCAGGACCGAGAACCGAATGAGGTGGATTCCTTTCATCGCCGCCTCTTCTTCTCTGGGCATGTTGGCGCCTCTGCGAGGGAGGTTCTCGGGCAGACTGTCGCGATTATCCAGCATCAGTTGCTGCAGGAGCTGGAGAGGCTGGATGAGACGGATGTGGAGGTTGTGGATGGGGATGAGGCTGATTTGACGGGGAATCAGAGGCTAGCGTTGGATTATCGGGCGAGGTGTAGGGGAGTCTTGGAGGGGGTATTGGAGGCTATGGATGGGGATGACGTTTTTGGGGACGAGGAATGATGTATGCCTCTTCTGGTTTATGGGCTCATTGTGTTTTTTTGTTCCCTTGACATATTTTGGGATATCCTGTCTATAACTACCCTTTGCTGTCAACTTTTCATTCTATGTTGTACAGTTGTAGTACATGATTTAATTAGTTCAGCGAATGTATTCATGGTAAGCCCACCACACTGGTTCTGATACAGACTCAATGCAAATTTATGTCCACCAGCTACTCATCCGGTAAGCGTGCTCAGTGCTGTAGACGTCCTGTGTCCTGAGAGGGTGTTTCAGCTAATCGTTCGTTTGCGTGTCAGCTTACACTTGAGCTACCTCTGACTCTCTGATGAGTGCAACCTCGACACAACCCCTCGGAAACGACAAATCCTCAGGGTCAGTGACATGTCTTGGCTATTCAAGCACAAGTTCAACAGTACCAACTCCCGATTCGTGACGTATTAGCGGCGCGTACTCAACGTATGGCATGGCTATCAGGAAGGCCACAAACCTCTTCTCCTTTGTGACATCGGTTAGGTAGCCCCCGTTATCCCGCACACCCGTGTGACCGGGGAAATTGCGCATTTCAGCCTGCCTTTACTAGATAGAAAATCCCAGAGTAGTGGTGTTCTTCTGTACCGGTTCAGAGACCAAAGCCGTTGCGTGGGGAGAAAACAGCCCACCGTCATCCACCGGGTCTTATAAGAACATGGAACCACCTTTGAAAACGTAGCATAAGAGTTTTACTTCAAGAGTCGAGGAGAACTACAGTCTACGGTTCGAGACGGCATGTCATGCTCATCTCTGTCATTTATCTCTCGGCGTTGGAGACGGAC
This sequence comes from Claviceps purpurea, assembly GCA_029405325.1. NCBI lineage: Eukaryota > Fungi > Ascomycota > Sordariomycetes > Hypocreales > Clavicipitaceae > Claviceps > Claviceps purpurea. The sequence goes on along the minus strand of CM055782.1, from coordinate 1,618,310 downwards.
GACGCAGAAAAGGGCTTGTCCGCTATGGATTACGCTATGTACATAAGGGCACGAATAACTACACGTGTAGTTACATGTAATGCGATTGAGCGTGTGCGGGCATGTGCAAGTAACATATACTACCTATCCACCTTGGCAATACATTATCCAAGAAATCCACCTGAATCACATCAAATGCATGACCAGCATGATCTCGTGATTGCCACTGACTGATTGGGAAATCAACAATGGTTTTCACGTCGTATCTGCACGCCTGCCCTGTTGAATCGCACCAACGCCCCGCGTCTAGGTAATCTTCAATAACGTATCTTTTGCTTTTTCCTCTTCACTTTTTTTTTCTTTTTCTCGCTCGTACTACAGCTAGTCAGCTCAACCCTGAATAAGAACCGGTACAGCTACATGTAGCTCCGGACACGCCCGCCGACAACATGTGTATAGACTGCCCGCTCCAGCTCATCGTACAGCTTAGCGGCGACTGGATCCCCATTGGACTGCACATTGACAATGAGTACCGCGGCGATGCCTGTCTTGGAATCGAGCCACTGGGATTTGCTTCGTTAGGAGCCATTAAGGCATTCTCACAAGCTGTAAAGGGTTTCCTTCCTTCCATATTCTTGAAAGCGAGAAGCGAGAAGGAAAGAGAAACAAAACAAAGATGCGATGAGAGAAAAAGGGACGGAAAGAAGGAGGCATTGCTTGCTTACCCATCTGCTGTTGAGAATGCCACTCCAGGCAATACTGCCAGCTCTGCGCTTCCCCGGCACGTCTTGCGTGTTCAGCATGCCGCCCAGGCCATAGTTGAGCGGCTGGCCCACCTCAAACTCCGGCGCAAAGGTACTATGTGCCGACGGGTTATAGATCTTCCTGTGGAGGGACCGTACCTGAGCCTCATCCAGCTGCGGCGTGAGCATCTCGCGGGCCGTCTGGGCCGATAGAACAGATGAGCCATACTGCGTGCCGTGCTGTGTGGCGCGGAGCAATTCCCGGAGGAGGCAGGCAAAGTCGGCCGCGGTGGTAAAGAGGCCGGCGCCCCCGGACTCCAAGTCGTGCTTCTCGGGGGTGGGCGACGAGGCCGGCCCGAGGGTGAGATTTGTCTTACGCTTGGTGTCTGCGGCGGTCCTGGCCGCGGCATGAGGGATATGGTTGGGCCAGAACCCCGTGTCCGTCATGCCGAGGCGGTCAAAGATGTTGGCTTGCATGTACTGTCCGAGCGAGGTGCTCGTGACGGTCTCGAGGAGCAGCCCGGCCCAGTCGAGACCGGCTCCGTAGCTCCATGCCTCGCCGGGGCCGAAACGTAATGGGTTGGTGATCTCTTGCCTGGACCACTGGATGCGTGAGAGGTCTCGGTCTGGCATGGTGCGAGCCCATTTGGTGAGGACAGAATCGGAGAACTCGTAGTTGGCTCCTGAAGTGTGGGTGAGCAGCTGACGCAAGGTAATGGGCTGGTTGTTTGCTTCATAGATCGGCTTGTCATGCTCATCAAAGCGGCGCAGGATCCTTGCGTCTTGGAGCTCGGGGACGAGGGGTCGCACGTCTTGATCGAGGCTGAGCCTGCGTTGCTCGACGAGCTGCATTACGGCGACGGTGGTTACCAGCTTGGTGAGGGAGGCAGCCCATGTCAGCGTCTTGTCTGTCCAGGGGGCGGATTTGGGGTCAAGGTCCAGACGACCGGCTGAGCCCGTGTAGATGGTTCCTGAGTGTGACTGTGAGTGCTTGTGCCTCGCTTTCTCCGTCTCTCATACATGTCCATGTCTCATGTATGTATGCATGTATGTGTATGTATATATATATATACGCATACGGAGCAAAGGCGCAAGTATACATACCATCCTTGTCAGTCACCACGAAGGCAGCTCCCGTTATTTTCCCCGCGGTCTCCTCTCCGTCCAACGTGTACCACCTCAAAATATCATCCAGGCGGCTCATGGTGCGTCAGTTGATGCTAGATGATGCTGTCTTCTCTGCAGGAGGTAACAGCATGTCGACACCTCGCGAGGCGATGTGGACGTATCCAAGACGGCCAGAATAGCAGACGGACTTGCGGGGAGTGAAATAGCAAACCGGTAGATCCGACCTCGTACGGAGTACAAAGGTAGCATGCAGCACTTCTGCGGTAGTCAAGACTCAAGCGCTATTCATGCGGCATCATGTGAGAAAGCGTTGTATGCATGCATCATCTCGGGCTCACAGCCTCGCATCGCCTTCCTGGAACGCCGATGGCCCAAACTGAGCTCATCAAAGCAAGAAAAATGAGGATTGACTCTTGAGGAGGCTCTGGATCCTAGCCCGTTGTGGACGCTCACACGTCTCTCTCTGGGAAGATTTCGTCCTCCCAAGTCCTGGACACAATTGCATTGCACGCCATGTCTTGGACATTGCCGGCTTGACATTGCCTTTTGGAGATTGCCGTCGACAATGCCGTCTTGGAAGTGGTCGTTCCGAAACCATGGCCTGGAAATACATAGTATCATAGGAGGTACCTGTCTCGGAGAAGTCGAGACGAGACGTCCCCCCGCTTTTCGGGCTTCAATGTTCATTCTTGGCGCCTTTCTTGGATCTTAGGCTGAGCTTAGCCCTTCCTTGGCCTTGTTTTTGCCCTTTTTGGGCGGTTTCTCGGCCTCGAGTCATGAGCCTGTTGTAACTTGTACCTAGGTACTGTTGCAAGCTTGCACCCGCGAATTAGGATTCCGTCCTGTGACGCGGTGAGTGCCGGAATCAAAGTCGCATCGACTTCCTCGTCGCTCGAACCAACCTCTTGCCATCCATCTGCAAGGCTGCGAGTCTGCGACCGCCGACAACGCACACACCTACAGGCTACGCCCCTTCGTTCCGACCAACCAATCTTATTCTCCCAAGGATTCCAAAAGTCTCATCCATCATGAGTGCTCCTGGAACAGCAGCCTCTTCCCCTCCTTCTCTACTCGACCTCATTGCCATCGTGGATAAGTGAGGCGCTCCCAACCTTGCTCGTGATGCGCCGTCCTCCGGGCAGATTCATGCTAATCTGTGCGGATTTGTTCAAATCAACTCACCAGCGTCCCGATAGACTTTGATGTCAACTGCGAGCCGTATTACCGCCTTCACTTATCATCGCCCGATACCCGGACGCATGGCTACATCCATCCCGACACCGTGTCGCGCATGCCGTGGCCGTCATCCTTCACCGTCAACCATGAGGAACGCCACGTTACGCTATCTCCGTGCCCGCCCGGAACCTCATTGACAGCCCATGCCAACGCTGCCTTTCAACAGGCCGTGGACTCTGCCATTGAAAAGAACGTCTTCCCGTCGCTGAACGGCCTACACAGCGAGCACTTCCGCATCGTGGGTGCGCGGTCCTTTGTCCAGGTCGAACGCTACGCCGCCTCCCTCTTTGGCGTCGCCGGCCGCGGCTCCCATCTCACATGTTACGTACGCTCTCCCAAAGGACCGCCCATGATCTGGGTCGCCCGGCGCAGCGCCAAGATCTACTCGTATCCCGGCCTCCTCGACAGCACTGTCGCCGGCGGCGTCAAGGCGGACCACTCACCGCTAGACTGCATCCTCGCCGAGGCGGCCGAAGAGGCATCTCTCCCGGAAGACCTCGTTGCCAAGCACGTCCGCAGCATCGGCACCGTCACCCTCTCCCACACCAATGCGCGCAACAACCTGCACCACTCTGAGATCTTGTACGTGTACGATCTCGAACTGCCAGCAGATGTGATTCCCCGCCCCAACGACGGCGAGGTGGACGAATTCCTGCTCATGAGCTGTGACGAGGTACGCACCAGGATGCTGAACCGAGAATTCAAACCAAACGTATGCGCCGTCCTCATCGACTTCTTTATCCGCCACGCCGTCATCACTCCGGAGGAGGAGCCGAGCTATGTCGATATTTGCAGTCGCCTGAGGAGGAGATTGCCCGTGCCCACCACGACGGACGAATGAAGCCCTTTTGCGGGCGGGCAAACAGGAAAAGACAACTATTTACAATAGACAAAAGAAGACGCACACCGTATTGCCTCTCCTTCTTGGTATAGAGTACATACACGCAATTGCATAGATGGTTTCTCTCAATGGGAAGTATGGATATCCCACCCGCGGGCGGCGGTTCTGCGCCGCTGCGGTGCGCAATCGCGCCGCGCTCAACCAATTAATCTCCTCTTCTTGGCGCCAATGCCCTACCTTAGGTAGCCGCAGGCATTGATTCCTGCGGGACGTGACGGTACCAAGCCAGACCCTTATTGTCGTATCGATATCTATGAGACGATCTAAGCATGTACATATTTGTACGTACTACTACCTGTATGTAGTCTGTAGATACTAGATACCAATCACACATCATCCGTCCTACGTATGCTCCTCCCATCTTCATACATATTGTACGCCAGTAGTAGTACCAATGGCGTCCAATTCACTCCGTACATACTGGTCCATACTCGCCTATCGTACGACGTACTGTAGCGTCTGCAAAATAGGTACATAGTAGTCCCACGGCTTGCTGGGAAGCCGCGCCATTTCACATGCATGTACACATGTAGGTACTGGACTTGGTGGAGATTTGAGGCATAAACCACAAACGCACCATAGACATACATGCACCACGAGCAAAATGTGAGAAAAGCATTATACATGATCCACGTGGAGTTCTACATACAGCTATTGAGCAGACGTACCCCTCCGCACGTTCTGTCACTGTTTCTCTCATTTTCCTCGCATTCAGGCAAACCCCTACCAATGGCATTGGGCAATAAGGATACACGTCCCTCGACTCGGCAAGCCGGAAACAAGACAAAAACACCTCCAAGTCCCAACTCCTTCCACAGTTTCCGCAACCAAGCCATCATTGTAGCCACTCAGACAGCGATGTAGCGGTAAAGTGTGCTAAATTCGAGGGCGAATTTAGTGGCGAAACATATGCAAAAGCCTCTACTAAAAGGATGCAGGAATTAATCATATTTACGACGACAAATAGCATGTCAACGCCGCGACGTCAGACGCATGACAAACTGGCGACCCCATCATGTTCGAGACAAAGGGCAGCTTATCAGCGTCCTCGTCCACGAGACGTCGTCGAGTAGGATTCCATACCAACGCCGGCTCCATCCAATGACTTCGTTTTCTCATAACCAAACACGCCGCTCACAGGCTACAGCTTCTTCAAGGCCCAGCTTACTCCTCCTCCGAGTCCGAATCATCACTCGACTCAGCACCTGGAGTCGGTGCTTGCGTCACACCCGGGCTGGCTTCCTGCGGGTTCTTATACATTTGACTGAGGGCCTGCAACTCAGCGATCCGTTGCTCTTGCTCAGATGCGCTCATGGGCTTATTTTTCTTTGGTTTCGCCGCTGTCGATGCCTTCGAGCCTGCCTTCGCTGACGGCCGGCTGGCTTCTGGAGCTGACAAGGGCTCCATGTCTCGGCCGAATCCAGGCACAGCTTTGCGACATATGTCCCAAAGCTTGCAGAGGGCATCGTGGCTCAGTTGGTCAATATCCAACTCAAGTTCACCATCGTTGTTCTCCTGTGAGACAACAGTCAGTATGATGCCCTTAGTATCTCTACGCCCCTGGCTCTTATGGGAAAAGGATCTAGGGGACAGGGGATTGGATTCTTCACTCACATTTTGCCCAGTGTCCTTCTTAATGATGTCGATCGCCCGGTCCATATAGGGAGTCTCCAAATCGTTGATACCGTTGGCAATCAGATCCTTTTGGGCCGCCGTCAGGCTCTTCCTCGGGGTAATCTTTTTAGAACCTCCGGATTTCTTCGCTGCACCACCAGTCGACTTTCGACCTCCGGATGCTCCTCCCGACTTTGTTTTGCCACCTTTGCCCGATTTTTTGGACCGATCGTTCTTCGCCCTGGCGCGAGCTGCCTGAACTTCTTGTGCCTTGGCAATGAGCGTCTTTTGGACCATGTCAACAATATTCTTTTGAATGTCAATCATGCTTTGATTCGAGGTAAGGAGCATGCTGTTGAGCTTCTTCGTTTCTTCGTCAAGCTTTGCCTGCAGCTCCTCAATCTCCTTGCTATCGATGACCGCCACGGTTGCATCCTCGCCGTCTTCGTCTTCGTCATCCTCATCCTCGTCGCTGCCAGTGGACACCGCTGCTGGGGCATTGTACTTGGCATGCTTCGCCAGCCAAGCATCTTTGCCCTTTAGTTGTGCGAGAAACAAGTCTTCCAGCCTTTTGGCAAGAACAGAAACTGGATTTCCCTGGCCGACGGGCCCATTGAACTTGAAGCAATTGTCGAATATGAGTCGTACCGTCTTTTCGAACTCCCTGAGGCTGGAAATCTCGCCGCCAGACAGCATGCGGGATACCTTGTTCAAATCCATGGGCTTCTTGATGACGGAGTAGTAGTCGGGAATATTGAGACCCTCAGCATCGACAGGATCCATGAACCACTGATTCATGTCGTGATGCCTGCCGGCCATGATTTCGTTCAGAACTTCTTCCGCGAACTGGAGCTCGGGTTTGAGCTTCTTGCGAGAAGGCTTTGTGCTGTAATCGATGTCCTTGGGCTTCGGGGCGCGGACTGTTCGCTTTGGTCTGTCTCCTTCCGTAGCTGTAGAGCTTCGACGATCCGCAGCGGCTTGATCGTGTGAAGTAGCGGCGGCAGCTTTGGTAGAGGAGGTGGCATCCACAGCAGGGCTGGCACGGGGACCTGTAAACTGTGGACGTACAAATTGTTCCGTGTTGCCAATGGCGCGGGATTCGCGGGCAGGCTTAGGTTTGGGCATAGCTCTCGGTTTCGGGGGCTCCTCGGAGGGAATTGGCAATACTTCTTCCCAAATAGCCTTGACTGCCGTGGCTCCCGACGCGGTTATATCGTGAAGCGGACCATTGAAATTCAAAGCATTTTCAAAAATCAAGCCCAGGTCCTTTCGAAACTCGCCATAGGTGTGGTACGGACCGGCGGGATCGCGCAGACCCCGATCGAGTTCTGCAAGATCCATAGGCCGGGGAACTTTGACAACATAGCTGTCCCATAGCCCAGGCCAGAGCTTCTGGACCGACTCTCTGAAATGTCCACCAGCCTTGGTTTTCCTGATGCGGCCAACAATCTTGCGCATCTCCCTGCGTTGAAAGGCAGAGATGGGGCGCTTGTTTGTCTCCTCATCAGCCCAATTGGACAGCTTGGTGAGCGCTGACAAGTTCAAGCCAGGAGTCTCGGCAACAGAGACTGTGACTTGTGCCTCTCCTTGTGATGGCGCTGAAGCGGCAGGCTGTTCATCTTTGGGCTCGGTCCGCGCCCGCTTTGAAGCTGGCTCATCGATAGCCGCGCCCTCGTCCTCATACCGCTCACGGGAGACCTTGGCACTGGGTGCGTCAGTCATAGGCACGTCGCCTGATGCTTCGACGACCGGGCTGGATTTCTCGGTGGTTTCAATAGCGAGTTGTGACATGCTAGCCGGGCCCAGGTCAACGTCAGATGTCGGCGGGACGGGTGTGTCCTGAGCTGTGGCAGACTCCCGAGTGTCGTGGCCTTCAGAGGCCGCCGCATCAAGCGATTTGGTCTTCAAGGCAGGTAAATCAGTCATTGCAGTGTCGACATTCTCCTTAACTGAGGATTCATCAGATTTTTTGTCTACTTTGTTGTCCTCGGGATCTGCAAGTTTTGAAGTCGTATCATCCGCAATCGCAGGTGCATCGTGCATGGGGGTATCTTCGGAGGCAGAGGGCTTCATATCTTTCTTCACGCCTGCATCGACTCCGTTGGGTACATGCGGTTGTTTGTCACTCGCCTTGCTGTCGCTCGCCACAGCAGTTTCCCCGGTTTCATCGTTGTTCGACACAGGCGCGACCTCAGTAGGATTCTCAACGGTGACGGCTGGTCGCGACAAAGAGTCAGATTTGGACTCGGACTGAGAATCTGATTTAGGCGCACCGTCGGCGCTGTGACTGTACGAAACGGTACGCGCAGTCAGCAAGTGGAGCAGATGACCAACACAGCACATCATATGCGAAAGAGGCATCCTGCAGCAGGTGATCAAAAGACTACTTACCCAGGAAGCTCCGACTTTTGCCCGTCTTGATTCTTTTCTCTAACCGGCATGTTCGACTTCGGGTCCAGCACGGGTGCATCTGCGCCAGGCGAACTCATGGTCGTCATTCGTTTACACAGCTCGAATTGTATGGCTAAAGCTCAGAATTGTCGTCGCGGCATCCAATCCGATGTGATGGAACAGGTTACGCCAGGAACGGCTGGTCGCGAGAGTTTTTAACTCAGCGAATTGCTGCGTGTATGCAGAATATTGTCGACGTGTCGTGCGAAAGTGGCCAGTCGCGAAACGGGCAAGTACAGTGGTCGGTCGGGAAAAGCTGGAACCGGAGAAAGATGCGATATCCTCAGTGTCTGTGACAGATGCAGGGGTGCACGGTGCGCAGAGCTGATGCGACAAGCGACGACTCGCAGGTTGACGGAGTAAGTTGCGTTGACGATGCCACGGAATGACTCGGCGCGTGCGACAGTTTCTCACAAAGGCGGCGGACAGACAACTGTCAAGGGTAACAGTTGGCGTTTGAAACAAGCGGCTGAATAAATCAGACGGAGAGCGTCGCGACGGCAAAAGTCGATGCGCCGGGCGCGATGGACTCGAAACAGCCACGCAAGCTTCGCGGCGGCGACCGAGGGAAAAAAGGGGCGGAAAAGAAGGGAAGAAAAAAGAGAGCTCAAAGGAGGATTGAGGTGCAAGCTGGTCGACCTTCTACCTTTATGCTCGAATAGGGAAAGTAGCCGACGGACGGTGGTTGGTCGCGACCGAGCTGGGCCGTGTGCGGTGATTTGGGCTTGACGTCTGGATACAAGTGCAGTGCGCGAGTAGTACGCAAGCGGTACGGCGGAATGCGAGCTTCGATGGCGTCAAGCTGGTGGTGGAGAGACAGGCGGAAGTGTACCGTGCAAGTGCCTTTGGCAAGTTGGGCGGGTCGCAGTGGACGGAAGGGGGAAACGGGGGAAAACGGGGGCGTCTGCGAGGGAAAGCGCGTGCTCGTCAGTGAAATATTGCCGGTCGGAGGCGCCGAGGTATTTATGAGAGAGAAGAACAAATCAGCTGCGATGTTTGATTTGTGACTAACGGGGCGCGAGGAAGGCTGGGGCCTGGGGCACGAAAAATTTACCTTGGGGGGGAGGAGCGCAGCCAGCCTCCAGCCACAGCCGCCACAACAGCCACGAGAATATTTGCTGATACATATGTACAACAGTACAATGTACGAACTACACCACGTGTTCTCTTCTCTCGCTCCCAACATGCCCATCTTCCGCGTCCACGACAATTGAACGATGAAGAGATCTAACATCCAACCGCCGAAAGATGCCTATCATCTTCCGTTTAATACGGCGTGTTCCAGAAGCACGCGCATCCAATCTCTGCTTGAGGTCGCTCGCTGTATCTCTATAATCGGCTACCCAGGCGCGGAACTTCACCAGACAGCCCCGATTCCTTGGTCTAGCTTCGGGTAAACTCATTCGATAAGCGATATCTTTTGATGAGCAGTTTCACCTCGGACTTTGTCCATCCTACGTAGAAGAAAAGGGCTCACAAGCTACAACAGATACATAACAGAGCCTTTCCTCTGTTTTTTCAAAGCCCAGCCAACTGGCGTCATCCACCCTGGCCCATCATCGCCATACGGAGTAAATGCATAAGTCAACCTCTGTGGACCATTAACGCCTTGACGCGACAAACCCTTCAAACGGGGTTGTGGTCCACAAATCTCACCTTGTGGCGCAGACGAGGAGGACCCCCTGGACATTCAGCTGATTGAACGCGGACGAGTTGTTTATTTCGAAACTGAGTCCTGTAGGCTGTCGGCTTGAGTTTCCTACTTATGAGAAGGGGAACACATAACCACATACGGAGTACGTGTTTATGTCAAGAGTCGCGAGCGCGTGGACCACGTAAGCTTCCTTCACGCTTAATTACCTAGAGGCTAGACCATAGGCACTCCGTAGCTCTCAAAGTCAAAACTGCACCTTTCCGCAGCTCCCGTGGGCTTTCCCAAGGGCCAAACTTGAGCCCAGAGGTTGTGCCGCCGCCTTGTGCGAGTGGAATGGAGCTAGGCTGAGAGCGGACAAGCTGGCTCACTCAAGTCGTCCACGGTCCAACCATATTTCGTTCGCAAGACAAGGGGGGGAAAGTCTCCCATCCCAGCCTCCGTTGTCGACGGGTCGTGAAGTCGCGACGAAACACGTTTCGATGGCTCCACTTAATATGAACCATCACATCGGTACTTAGAAACTATGTGCTTACCTACTAGGTACCTAGTGATAGTACATGTGACTTCTCACCTGACCCTCATCTTATCGATGAATTCATCTCTTATCGCTCACACTTTTTTCTTCATTGTGGGCCTACCTAGTCAAATGGGTATCGACAGCCGGAAAAAAAGTTCGCTGAAGCAGCGGCCATTCGTGAGAATTTTCCCAAACTGATCTTGGTGTTTGCTCGGCACAGAAGTACCGGCCGTAAAGTACTTTCTGCACATCAGCTCTTGAGAACAACGTATTCACTTATCCCTGGTTTCAAGACGAAGCTTATTGCCGTGCGAAAGAAGAGAGCCCTGCTCGTCCTTCTTACCATCCCGCTCGGGAACGCGATCAAGCACAAGCCTACCATTGCCACCATAACGCGAAGAAGCATTACACCTCCGACTTCATTATAACTGTCCTCGTATAGCGAGCATTCTTCGTTCTCCTTCCTTAGAGCGGACTCAGGCCATTCAATGCCCATGCCGGCGAAAAGAAAGACGCCGGGCAAACTGGTTGCCCCGGTCGTCCAGTCGAGCGCCAAGGTGCCCACCAAGAACACTATTGATGAGACTCTAGCCTCTGTTGCTGGGGCCGATGCCATTCAAAGCTCGCAACTGGATATGATTGAGATATCCTCCGACGCGGCCAGCGATGAGGAAGACATTTCGGATGCAGAGATGGAGGATGCAGGGGATGTGCCCAACGGCAGCATCAGCAAAAAGGAATCAGCCGCGGCCTATGTCAATGGCAAGTCTACTAAAGCTGACGAGGATGAGGCGGAGGACGAATCTCACAATGGAGAAACATCACCGTCGTTTGGGGAACTCCTGCGGGGAAACGACGCCATCGACGTACCAGCCCTGCTCCAGCAATCATCCCACTCGGGCAACTTGACTACCCCGTCGGCTCGAACAGCCATCACGCCCCCATCCCATCAGTCGCTCACGACCGTTTTGACGCAAGCCCTTAAGACAGACGATACTGAGCTCCTCGAATCGTGCCTGCACACCACCGACCTCCCTACTATCAGAAACACAATAGAGCGGATAGACAGCTCCCTTGCCGGCAATCTGCTGAACAAACTGGCCGCACGCCTGCACCGCCGACCCGGTCGCGCCGGCAACCTCATGACCTGGGTACAATGGACCCTCATTTCTCACGGCGGCTCGCTCGCCTCCCAGCCAAAGGTCGTCCACAGCCTCAACGGCCTTCAAAAGGTCCTCGCCGAACGAGCCAAGGGTCTTAACAGCCTCCTCGCGCTCAAAGGCAAACTTGATCTCCTCGAATGTCAAATGGACCTTCGTCGCAAAATGCAGCGCTCCTCTGGCCTCCTCCGTCAGGGTGAATCATCCGACGAAGACGAAGACGACGATACCATCTGGGTAGAAGGGGAGACCGACACCGTCAGCAGGAAAGACACCAATGGTTACACCGCTAAGCCCAAAAGAAGACGCAATCAGAAAATCTCAAAACATGACGATGACGACAGCGAAGAGGACGACGACGACGAAGAAGAGGAAGTGCATCTGCCCAACGCCATCGGCGACTCACAGGACGAGGAGGAGGACTCGGATCCTCAAGAAGAGGACGACAGCGACGCAGCAGAGGAGCCACTTGACGAAAACGAAGTCGATCATGACGACGTAGATGAATCATTGGGCGAAGACGAAGAGAGCGAAGTCGAGGCCGCGGCCCCGCCATCCAAGATACAGAAAGTGAGCAAGGCATTTTCCAAGAAAAGATGAAGCGGTTGGCTGTTATAGCCCAGTCAAGGAGAGCATATAAATGGATCTTTGGCCCGAAAGGAGACATGGCCTTTCTTGTCAAACACTACATGGGGTGGGGAGAGAAAAGAAATCTATGCATTGTAGGGCATGAAAGATAGGTGTCAAACAGATGTCGTTGTCGTCCATCCTTTTTTTTGGCTTCAAATGTGGCGTTGGCTTTTGTAGATGAGGGCGTTTTGCAAATGCATAATATTGGTGGAATGTCCTTTGTCTTTTCTATTCTTATTTCGTGTAAGCTATGTTTGTTGCATAATTCTTGGAGACTTCATCTGCCTGGAGAGACTGGGAAGAAAGTGGAAGGTGATCAGCGGTAAATTTGTGAGGTGATTATGGTGAAATGCAAAACGGATACATATGTACTATGTTGTACTGTAGTCATGGATTTGTTCATCGCTTTTGCCACTGACACGGCGGTGAGCTCGCAGGACCCATCCAATATCAATGTGATGACCATGTGCCTTAGCGACGCTGTTCTGGTGCAGGAAAGATTCAGTCCTCTGTCATCGTGGCTATTTGAATGCACACCAAGCAAGACAAGCCCCGTTGATTCAGGCAGTGAAATTCAGTATGTACCTAGATACATAGCATGAAGTTGAAGGCCTAAATCATGCACTGAGTCACCTTGGGTGTATGCTACATACATGAGGTACCTCCTGGAGTTCATGCTAAGAAAAGTGGAGCGAGTCTTGCCCCGCGTCATCAATCCATTCATCATCTGACGTTTTGTCCACGTTCGGATACCCCACGACTTATCCTCTGGTTCAAATTTTCCACTACATTAGGTACCTAAGTGTAAAACAGGCCCTATCGTTTCCGGAAACCGTCTTTGTTCTCCCATCCATTGGATTCTACTATCTATCTCCTCATTTCAGCTAGTTTCCCTCACGTCGAACGGCGCCCTGCTCAGCGTCGCAGTTGCATTTGACCCCCAGACTCGAGAACACCTTGGTGCTCACCAGAGCGAGACGGATCGAAGGAAAGTGGTCGACACGCCAATTGGTTCCAATTGTCTCCTGCCCTTTCTCGATATGGCGCCCGCCGATCTGTACGACGAAGATGATTTATATGACGGGGACGAATACGAAGACGAGGCGGAAGAAGGCCTGAGCGCGGAGGACAAGGCGGCGATGGAGAAAGGCACGGCGGACGTTAAGAAATCACTCGGGGCAAGTGCGAGCAAAGTTACCGTGGAACAGATTCAGGAGGCCCTTTGGCACTACTTCTACGATGTGGACAAGTCAGTGGCGTATCTGAGCAAAAAGTTCATTGCACCGCCCCCCCCTACAGCCACATCCAAAAAGGCCCCCGAGGGTAAGTTGAATGGATTCTCTTTTTCGCCTACTCTCGGCCTGTTTGTGAGATTGGATGGAGCGGATACTGGATTGCCATTTTCCACGGACTTTGCTCGGCCCGAAGCGTTTCCTATGCCACCACCACTACCGTCACCAGGACAAGCCCGCGGCCCTGGTAAGAGTCCGGTCTTCAGTTGCGTCGACTTCAGCGATATGCCGTGGCTGAACACTCCTCTGAATCGTCAGGCCTGTCTCGTTCCGCCCGTTCGTCCCAAGGGTGGTCTACTAGGCGGAGGGGAAGGGGCACCACCGAAGATGTCCAAACTTCAAGCACTGGCCGCCGCGAGGAAGAAGAAGAACGACGAGAAGAAGGAGCAAACGAAGGCCTGCTCGGTCGAAACTGGAATGAAGCGGCTGTCCCTATCTGATGGTGTCCAGAAAGATCATGTCGAGACACCTACATATCCGTCAAAGAAGCTTCGCTGCAATGGGGAATCTTCACCAGCTCACGTGGCTCTGAGCAATCTGGCTTTAGAAGTCCAAGAGTCTCCATCTATGTCTCTATTATCTCATAAAGGTCTCAAAGAGAATGGCGGAACTCATGAGGCCTCTCCTGGCTCCTCAATGGCGACTTCAAACGGTGATGTACCTAGGTCGCCGGATTTCTCGCCACAGGTCTCCAGTTCCAAGCCATCTACATTCGCCAAAGTTCTAGTCGGATCTGCTCCGGACAATCGTCAAGCAAACAGGCCTGAGTTCTATGCTATGCCATACGCCTTTTCATCTTCCTTTGTGACCAATGCATTTTCTACGCCCAGTCCGGACGATGTTGTTTTAGCAGCACAGGCGAAAGGTTCGAATTTTGCAAGGACAAAATAATGAGGCTAATCCTAATACTTGTTCAGCGGGTAAAAAGGCCACGCCTGCTCCCAAGGCAGCAGCTGCTTCTGCCACGAGTAAAAAGGTCACGAACGGCAACGCCGCGTCCCAGGACGCGGGGCTGGCGAATGGCGTTTCAAAGCTCAAAATTAGCGACGTACCGCCCCCCAAGAGCAAAGGATTGGACGTGGTCAAAGAATACGAGAAGAGCAATGGCAAAAAGAGCATCAGTTTTGTGGTGGTGGGTAAGTCATTAGAGTGTTGCCATTGCCGTCCTCGATCTTCCGCATTACGTCTTCTGACCCCGCTGTAGGACACGTCGACGCAGGAAAGAGCACACTCATGGGGCGCCTTTTGCTGGAGCTCAAGTTTGTGCAAGAACGGACGGTCGATAAATACCGTAGACAAGCTGAAAAGGCTGGAAAACAATCTTTTGCTTTAGCTTGGGTAATGGACCAGAGGACGGAGGAAAGAGAACGCGGTGTCACCATCGACATTGCTACGAACCATTTCGAGACGCCAACTACGAAATTTACAATTTTGGACGCTCCAGGTCATCGAGATTTTGTGCCCAATATGATTGCAGGTGCCAGCCAAGCAGATTTCGCCATTCTCGTCATTGATGCGAATACGGGTGCATACGAAAAGGGCCTCAAAGGCCAGACAAAGGAGCATGTGTTGTTGCTACGCAGTCTTGGTGTGCAACGCTTGATTGTGGCCGTCAACAAGCTTGACATGGTTGGCTGGTCGCAAGAGCGATTCGACGAGATATCTCAGCAAGTCTTGGGCTTTCTCACCGGGCTTGGGTTTCAGAGTAAGCTCGTGAGCTTTATCCCAATCTCGGGTCTCAACGGGGACAACATTGCCAGCAAGACGGAAGACGAGGCTGCTGCTTGGTACACTGGCTCAACTTTGATCGAGGCTCTGGAAGTGTCTAATCCCAGCACGTCTCGGGCTCTCACCAAGCCTTTCCGCATGTCAGTTTCGGAAGTGTTCCGGAGTCCACAACAAGGAACTACCACTCTTGCGGGGCGAATCGATGCCGGTACCATCCAAATTGGCGATGCTGTGATCGTGCAACCTAGCGGAGAGTCGGCCTACATCAAGTCCATTATGGTGGATGCGGATTCCCAAGAATGGGCTGTCGCTGGACAGAGCGTCAGCATTGCGCTGACGGACATTGATCCCATTCACATCCGGGTTGGGGACATTCTCTGTGGTGCGGTCGATCCCATCCCTGTTGGGGACACATTTACGATGCGAGCCATGGCATTTGAGCACCTGATGCCTATGCCCGTTGACTTGCACCGCGGACGGCTCCATGCCGCTGGGCAGATCCACTCCATTCCCGCCACGTTGGACAAAGCCACGGGGGAAGTCATCAAGAAGAAGCCCAAGGTGGTGCAACCAGGTGGCGTAGCCCGCGTCATGGTCAAATTGGCGTCGAAGGTTCCTTTGGAAAAGGGTCAGAGAGTTGTTCTTCGAAGTGGAGGAGAGACCATTGCCGCGGGGCTACTAGAATAAGCATATTTGTCTGGGAGATTCATCCCGTTTTGTTTTGCTCTGGGAGACGATGGCTATGCTCTTATGCGTATTCCAAGGTTAGAGGATGCAAAGACGTTGAAAGAACGAGAGTATCTGAGGTGGCACGTATCGGCATTGTCTATCTATCTAGCTGCCTGTATTTAGAACGAAGGGTCGCGGGCAGCACGACGCTAGATGTCTTTTTCAAGGATAGAATTTAACATGAAGACGCCGACGTGAATGATTGATCACGCCCGTGGTCCTCCCAACAGTCATCCTAAGGTGCTAAATTGCCTACTGGCAACTGAGATGAGTCAAGCGAACGCCTTCTTTGTGATGCAAGACGGCGTATCCCCTTCGTCTCTGCCAGCCTGGCGTTCCGAGTTCGGTCTTGCCACCTTCCGTAGAATTCTAGCACGCTCGCGGCTCCAGCGCTGTGACCCACTGTGAGCGAGTCGCGGCTCTGAAGCATGAGGGAGCCGCGATTGGACACCGTGGCGCCAATCACAGACTGCGACAAGTCGGACCCTGTGTGGTTCTCCGTCCTGACACTGTGCTTCCCTGATTAGGTAGAGTGCCACAACGGGCAGCGAGGGCCATCAATGGGTACTTACATAGGTAGGAAGGGACACAAACGGAAAGAGGTTACGGCCGGCAATGGCGTACAGTGCGACGGACGCGCCAGATCACATGTATACCCTTGTCACGTGGAGCCAGCGTTGAGGCCAGCCTTGGTTGTGAAATCTGGCCTTTTGTACTCTTTTGAACACCTTGACCTTCTCTGCAAGGGAACCGCTTGTTCATAAGTCGTCGCGCCATCCATCCCCCAGCCCTGACTTCTTTCTTCTCCATTCCCAACTCCAGTCGATACCCCCCTTCCACCATCTCTCGGTGAAGACGCATTGAGGACGACAAGATTCCTCGCTGCGTAGAGTGAACTCTTTATCTGTGGTTTCTTTTCCTTCGAAATACACAACCAGTTATTGTACTCCCGCGAGAGCTACCTTCTTGGAGCACCGCAACAACCTGACACACAGCCTACTTCGCAATGGCTCGGTCAAGGAGCACATTTGCCTTGGGCCTCGGGCTCTTGTGCTGGATCACGCTTCTTTTCTCTCCCTTGGCGTTTGTCAAGTCAGTTCAGGCTGATGAGACGGACAACTATGGCACTGTCATCGGTATTGTAAGTCATGGACCTAAGGATCGCCATCCGCAATGCGCGGTGTTGGCCAATGCATTTGCTACTGGCTGGCACGAGACAAGCTCTCCTGCAAACACCGGCTGCGTACCATAGTTGGTGCCATTTTGCTGACAATTGAACTGTAGGATTTGGGTACTACCTACAGCTGTGTCGGTGTGATGCAGAAGGGCAAGGTCGAAATTCTCGTCAATGACCAGGGTAACCGAATTACTCCTTCATACGTCGCTTTCACCGATGATGAGCGTCTGGTTGGTGACTCGGCCAAGAACCAGGCCGCTGCTAACCCTACTCGAACCATTTATGACATCAAGTAAGTTAGAGTCGAGATGAGCAAAAGACAAAAAAGAAAATAACTTCCGAAGCTTGGGAAACCCGAATTCTAACATTCACCCAGGCGTCTTATTGGCCGAAAGTTCAGCGAGAAGGACGTACAGAACGACATCAAGCACTTCCCCTACAAGGTTGCCTCCAAGGATGGCAAGCCCGTCGTGAAGGTGGAAGTGAGCGGATCCGAGAAGACTTTCACCCCCGAGGAGGTTTCTGCGATGGTCTTGGGCAAGATGAAGGAGGTTGCCGAGTCCTACTTGGGCAAGAAGGTCACCCACGCCGTTGTCACTGTCCCCGCCTACTTCAATGTGAGTTCCAGATACCCTGATAAACTGGTGTCATATCTTTCACCGGCCTTACTGACACACCTCACAGGATAACCAGCGTCAGGCTACCAAGGATGCCGGTGTTATTGCCGGTCTCAACGTTCTCCGAATTGTGAACGAGCCCACCGCCGCCGCTATCGCCTATGGTCTGGACAAGACCCAGGAGGAGCGACAGATTATTGTCTACGATCTTGGTGGTGGTACCTTTGATGTGTCACTTCTGTCCATTGACCAGGGTGTTTTCGAGGTTTTGGCGACGGCTGGTGACACCCATCTTGGAGGTGAGGATTTCGACCAGCGTGTCATCAACCACTTTGCCAAGACGTACAACAAGAAGAACGGTGTCGACATCACCAAGGACCTCAAGGCCATGGGCAAGCTCAAGCGTGAGGCCGAGAAGGCGAAGCGTACTCTGTCCTCTCAGATGAGCACCCGTATCGAAATTGAGGCTTTCTTCGAGGGCAACGACTTCTCCGAGACCCTGACCCGCGCCAAGTTCGAGGAGCTGAACATTGACCTGTTCAAGAAGACCATCAAGCCTGTTGAACAAGTCCTCAAGGACGCCAACGTGAAGAAGACTGAGATTGACGACATCGTTCTTGTCGGTGGCTCTACTCGTATCCCCAAGGTTCAGGCTCTTATCGAGGAGTACTTTGGTGGCAAGAAGGCGTCCAAGGGCATCAACCCCGATGAGGCTGTTGCCTTTGGTGCCGCCGTTCAGGCTGGTGTCCTTTCCGGAGAGGAGGGAACTGAGGAGATTGTCCTCATGGACGTCAACCCTTTGACTCTTGGTATCGAGACCACTGGTGGCGTCATGACCAAGCTGATCCCCCGTAACACCCCCATCCCCACTCGCAAGAGCCAGATCTTCTCCACCGCTGCTGATAACCAGCCCGTGGTCCTGATCCAGGTCTTTGAGGGTGAGCGATCTTTGACCAAGGACAACAACAACCTTGGCAAGTTCGAGCTCACTGGCATCCCACCCGCCCCCCGTGGTGTTCCCCAAATCGAAGTCTCCTTTGAGCTCGATGCCAACGGTATCCTCAAGGTTTCTGCCCACGACAAGGGCACTGGCAAGCAGGAGTCCATCACCATCACCAACGACAAGGGCCGTCTTACCCAGGAAGAAATTGACCGCATGGTCGCCGAGGCTGAGAAGTTCGCCGAGGAGGACAAGGCCACTCGTGAGCGCATTGAGGCCCGTAACGCCCTCGAGAACTACACTTTCAACATCAAGAACCAGCTCAACGACGCCGATGGTCTTGGTGGCAAGATTGACGAGGAGGAGAAGGAGACGGTTAGTTTTCCCTTTCAACCATTGTTCCCTCTTATGTTATTCTCTATTTCAGCAGCTGACTAACAATGTTGTATAGCTCACTGAGGCCATCAAGGAGACCACTGAGTGGCTTGACGAGAACGGTGCCGAGGCTTCTGCCGAGGACTTTGAGGAGCAGAGGGAGAAGTTGTCCAATGTCGCCTACCCAATTACTTCCAAGATGTACGCTGAGGCCGGAGGCGAAGGCGCGACTAAGGAGGAGGGTGATTTCCACGACGAATTGTAAATGCATAGAACGTACGGGCCTTGAAAAAGATGGGCGATATTTTTATAAAAGACAAGAAATAATCATTGTTTAACTAGTAAAGACGGAGGCAAGAAAAGCTCTGGCTCGGTTGTTTTGCATGGAGCATGGATGGGATGGATATTACGATACATGGGGGGTTGAAAGTGGCCTGGGATGGAATGAAATGTGAAGTGCCTAGGTACCTAGACTCGATGAATTCAGCAATACAAATGAATCCTGTTTTAACGAGGGAAGGTCTGACCGTAGGCCCTCGTGTTCTTTCTAATGTTGCGTTTGGTAGGACATAGCCTGAGATATGTCATGTGTGCCAGTAGACTAAAGGTTCCCGTCCCGCGGGAGATGTCCAAGGTTAAGCAGTGGCACAGTCTCAGAATATGCAAAGGAATCCCCGGCCACTATTGGAATCGCTCGTCTTTACTCCCCGTAATATTCCAACAGCCACGAAATTCTAATCTCGATAATACTATGTCGGAGCGCAGTCCCCGAAGACGAACACTCACCAGTTATGGGAATTTCAACAGACTCACCAGCTGCACCAGCTGCGCGATTCGTTTGCAGATGGCCAACACGCATCGGCACTTACAAGGCTCTCTCTCTCCAACATTCAACATGGGCCTGAGTCGCAAACTACTCGCGACACACTCGTCTGGACTTTAATAGTAGCGACATGCTCTGTGCTCGCCTCGCACCTACGAATATTTCGATGACGAAGACGTCGAATTCGTCCATGGGAGGCAGCAGCAAGGGCGACAAAAAGAGGAAGCGGGGAACAAGAGATGCTTTGGCTCCGTCGCCGGAGCCACATTCGCTAATAAGGAAGAATGGGGTGCAGCGTAGAGGAAAGAAGAAGGCCGCTACTGCGGGAGATGCTGCGCAGGAGCAGCTTGTGGCTTCGGCGGTGAGAAGTACTTCTGTTTCTCCCGAGAGTAAGAAGTGTAAGAGGAGGAAGAAGAGTAAGAAGGTCAAGGAGAGCCATGATAGCGAGGACGGCGCTGGCCCATCGAGCAACGCCACATCATCGAAGGAAGTTGACAAGCCCGAAACCCAGGGGCAGGATTTCGGGACCGGCGATACTCAACCTCTCATGAAAGTAAAAATAACAAACTAGCCAAGGAAGGACATCGGCCTGATGATACAATTACTTTCCCAAGAGAAAATACCAGGCTCCTGGGCAGACAAACCCTTCCCTGCTGGCATGGCTGACCCTCGGCCACGAACGACTCGCCAAAAGAATGCGGGCACCGATGCTGCTTCTGCCCACGCTCTTGGACCAGTTGCGCGGCTGGGGCACCTTGTTCGCCACATGCCCGATAGAATGGAAGCACTGAGTCCCGCAAAGAAAGCAAGCTACATGGCGCAGCTGAACAAGCTGTGCTGCTCAAGCCTTCTACCCAGTATGGACTAGGAACAGCGCCTTTCCAAGATAATTGGCATCTTGTACATATCTCGAGGAGGAAATTGATGCTGCGGCGACTGCGAGGCATGAGTGGTCGAGGCTGGAGCAGGTTCTGGGGCTGTGCTCCATGATTGCGGAGGCGATTGGGCCGCTGGATGAGGTGGAGGAGGAGGAGGAGGAGAAGAATCGGTCGATTTTGGCGAAGAAGATGGATATTGCGTCTCTGGAGAAGCTGATGGCCGCTAAAATGCGGTGCGAGAGCTTGGGGTTGTAGATCGGGGGAGGGGGGGGGGGATTCTTGGGGGTGGCATGATAGAGTGAGGGCGTGAGAAGCGCTTTGTGAAGGGACGAGGTCGTTTTAGTGAGGGTCACGTCTTGATTCTTGGGTATTTGCTGAGAACAGTTTAGTTATGGGAAAAGGAAAGAACTTAGAAGGGTCTTCTCCATAGCAAAGATGGCCTCTTCTTGGAACTCTTTTCGTGGTATTCTCAATCTCTCTTCTTCTTCAACATGTATTCGCCTAAGTCGGATATTCTTTTGACAAGAAAAATCCTGTAATTGCTTTATTCTGAAGCGTGAGGCCCTTTGTGCTCATACTTAACACGCCCGGGCTGTTGAGGCCATGAGGCAGAGATGTTCTTGTCTGCATTACAGGGCCAGCAAGTTTCTTTTGCTCGAAGGAAGCTGGGCCTCTTTGTCTTGCAGAAGCAGAAAAGGAAGAAGTTGACGATGACGTTGTACTCTCACGTATTTGTCCTATACATTCGCTATGCTATACTGGAGTCGGAACCTGTGTCTCTTAAGACGTCCACTTTGCCAACACACGTCAAGCGCGTCAAGACTACGTCACTACAACCTTGTGAAGCAACGACCCAACGCACATCAACTTATCAAGTCCAATCGAAAGAGAGATTTATACAGAGTGAAAGACAAGCTTGAAGCAGGCAAGTTGCAACGCAAATCTACCTCTCCAAGCCAACCAACCTCGCACTCAACTCCCACAGCCTCTCCTCCCCCTCCGCATCATACGTATGCACCGCCGCATTCGCACTCAATGCAAATTGATCCTCCTCCCACGGCACCACCTCCGCGACGGCACAATGCGCAAGATACTTCCCCCCCTTCCCCTCCCACACATCCCCCACCGCCGCCCACACCGTCGTCGCAGCCCCCTGCTCAGCGCTCATACAATGCAATCGAATCTGCTCATCTTCATTCATCCCACTCGTAAACTCCGCCGGTAGCGCAGCCGGCAAATCAGTCACGATGCCCCCCGGATGGAGAGACATCGCGTGCACGCCGCGCGGGCCATACACACGATCAATGTAGTTGGCTGTCCAGATATTTGCCGTCTTGGACTGTGCGTATGCAGCCCAGGTGCTGTACGCAGGAGACGGATTTCCATGTTTGTCGTCGTCGCCACTGCGCTTCTCCATCCCGCCAGCATTATTACCATCATCAAAGTTATAATCCTCCATCCGCACAGACATCTGCCGATGTCCCGCCGACGAAACATTCACAACGCGCGAACGAAACATCCCCCCCGTGCCGGTACCGGTACCGGTCTCGGTCTCTTTGCTGCTTTCCTCCATGACTGGCAAGAGCAGCCTCGTGAAGAGATAGTGCGCTAGGTGATTCACACCCCAGTGGCGCTCGAAACCATCCCCCGTCTTGGAATATGGGTAGGATAGCACGCCAGCGTTGTTGATCAGCACGTTGAGGCGGGGGCTTGGGCTTCGTGTGAGGAAGTCCTGTGCTGCGGCCCGCACGGAGGCCAGGCTGTCGAGGTTCAGGTGGAGGAATTCTAGGTTTCCGCGGGGGGCTCCTTTGCCGTCGTCTTCGCGGAGGAGGCGGGCCTTGATCGTGGAGGCCTTGTTGAGGTCTCGGGCTGTGAAGAAGATGTCGGCGCCGGTGCGGTAGAGGGCTCGGACGGTTTCGAGGCCGATGCCTGCGGTTCCGCCGGTGATGAGGATGACGCGGCCGGCCCAGGGGTTTGGGCTGCCGGTGCTGGTGCTGGTGCCGGTGTCGGTGGTGTCGGCGATGATCTGCTGGGCTGTTGGGCGGGCGTCAGATGGGCCGGCCGGGTGGGCGTAGAGGTCTGCGTAGGGGTTGAAGGGATCGCGAGGGTGGAGGGTACTGGATGGTGCCATATTGAGTGATGGGTGGGAAAGGTGGAGAATTTTTGGGGAGGTTATGATTATGACGTTGGTAGTATTGGTGGTGGATGTGATGGTGATGATTGTGATAATGGTGGTGGTTGTGCTATAGACTTGGATTATAGACGGCTACCAGTACGCCTTTAAATAGGTACTCAGAATCCATTACTCAGAGTCCCTTCTTTCTTTCACTTCCCATTCCTCTCTCCTTTGCAGATCTGCCACCGGCATGAACGGTATGTACGGTTCATGTCCGTCGGCAGGCCCCTGCCCTTCCCGCAGCATGTCTCGCACTCGTCGGACGCTTCCTATTGCCCGAGTCCGCCATCAAACTATCGGGTACACGTGTCGTGACTCGTAACTCAGTTTCATGCTCGTATGTTGTGGAACACGCATGTGCTGCCTGCCTGCACGAACGCAAAGGAACCGATTTTGGGTCGCTTGTTCAAGTCACTTTCGCCCCCCGCTGCCAAACACCAAACACCGGCACAATGGCATTGCTAGTAGACGCCGTTTCTGCTTCTCGTAAACTTCTCTGCTTTGCACGTAGCCGAACTTGATTATTAATCATTAATAGAGGTCAGGACCTTTGCTGGAACTTGATCCGCGACGAATAAGAGCCACCCAGACATGATGGAACGCAAAGCAAACGCCATTCACGAAACGTATGCAAAGTAAAAAGGTAAGGAAACAGCTTCAATAATTAAAGAAAGAAATTATAATCGAAAAATCCGCTTAATGCAAACCACTTTCTCCCGTGGCAGCCATGTACTTTTGACAGTTGACCAGAATTTTGACCTGGCTGCTTACTTCCCCCATGCGATTGAGCACCTTCTTGTTTCCATCAACAAAGGTCAAGATGGAGTACGGGATGCCTGTGTCGGCGCAAAACTCCTTGACCATGTCCTGCGCTTTCCGCAAGTTGTGTCGGGGAACGCGAGGGAACAGGTGGTGGACGGCCTGGAATTGCAAACCGCCGTGGATGAAGTCGAGCCAGGCAGGGCAGTCCACGTCCATGGTAGTACGCAGTTGGCGTTGCGGGAACGACTCTTCCTCGCCCAGGTCCGATGTGGACATGCCCCAGTGCGACAGAGTAATTTGAACGTGCAGTGGCATCGTAACAATGTGCGATACCAGCACGAATGCAACGCGCAGCGTCCATGTAGGCAGCGTGCGCCACAGGAGGACATAGCCAAACAGGAACCAGTAGCACGCCATGAACCCAATTTCGGTTGGCCGAATCCACCATGCCTTGCTGCTTCCCAAGGAGGACGACCTCTTGGAGAGGACGTGGATCCACGAAAGCAGATACAGGTTGAAACGAGCAATGCCCATGACGGGATAGTAGATGTACTTTTGGTACGGAACCACCACTTCGGCGACCTTGTCCCACACAAAGGTGAATTGGTAGTACGTGGAGCGAAGAGACTTGAAGAATGACGGGCAGGTGGCAAAGAGAGGCACATTTTGAATATCGGGATCGTGTTCCTATCAAGTTGAACCGTCAGTGCATGCCCACACACACGAGTCTTGTTGCACAAGGTGCACAAAACTGAGCATTGCCACAAGCTTACCGGCTGGTTTGTAACGAGATGATGGACGTTATGACTACTCTTCCACCATCCCATGGACAGACCACAGCAAAAATCGGCGATGAAGAGGCCGATCAGTGTGTCCACGGTGAAATTGGCGGTGATGGCACGGTGTCCAGCATCATGGGCCGTGAACATGATTTGGTGCTATCATAGTTGGTTTCAGTTAGTACAGCTCTGCGAAGATGAAGAAGAAGAAGAAAAGGGGGACGAACCCAGAATAAGCCGAGGCAGATGGCTGAAGTCATGTACCATTCGGCACGCAGAGCTACGACAAACCCGGCAAACAACGTGGTATATCGAGCCATCTCTTTGCCGTACTCAATGTACGGGCACTGGTAAAGTCCTGCATCCTGGACACGCTTATGCAGTTGCCGATATTTGCTTGCAATGTCTTGTTGCACGGCTGAGTCGACCGACGGGTATTCCCTCGTGTCGACGTTCTTGCCCTCCTGAATCGCCCATTCGGTCCATTCCTCTGGATTCAAGGCGAGCTGGGGACACTTGGCAGCAGAGCCAGCAGTGTCCATCTTGTCCTCGTGGACAGACGAGATGGAGGCAGTATCGTCTGCTGCTGTGTAGCCGACCCTGGCACGAGGGACGGCGCCTTGTTCGGGCCCTGACGACGGATGACGGCCGCTTACGTGTTCGGGTTCAGGTGAGCCGGTCTCCGACCGATAGGATGCAGCACTGCCGTAGCCCTCGTCGACAGATTCTTTCTCTTTTTCCATTTCGAGATCGGAGTCGTCCGGCGTTATCTCCGATTGGGCTCTGGCATGGTAGATGCCGCCCCGAATGGGGGGTGTTCTGTTGGTCCAGGGACCTGGTGGCTTCCGTCCAATCCGGAATGCCTTCATGGTGCGAAGCGTTTTCTCAGAGTGGTACCTAGAAAATGCTTGTGTCAGCGCCCGAGTACACTCAAAATTGCCTGCGCACCTCCCTCCCGCAAGCGCAGCGGAACGGCACCGAGGCGCGGTTCACAGCGCGCCTTGCATTGGATGCCCGAATGACGTTGCTGCCAATCAAGTCCGGAATCTCCGTCCTTGACGTGTTGGGTTACTGCTTCGCACGCGCCATCACGCACACCCACCCAGCATCATGGGTGGGACACGCCTGGCACCGCATAAAACACATCTTGCACCTCGCCCGTGAGGTCGCAACAAAATGGCACAGGTGCCAAGGGCTAAGTGTCTTTCTTTCTCCTTTTTTTCCCTTCGTGTTCTCGTTCCTATTCCCCCCGTTTGTTCTCCGACTGGCTTTTTGGGTAGGTGAGGGCAGAGATTTCGGCTTGGCTCGCCTCAACTTGAATGGAAGGGAATATTTACGCTGTGATTTCATCCGTGGCATCTCGGCCAACCATGTGCTCGATGGCGAGGCTCCCACCGGGGTGTTTTGCGAGCCATGAATTGAGACGAAGAACATAATCTTGGAAAATTACGATGGTGTTGCCATTGGCAATCAACTCATCCACCATTGCTGGATCCAGAACCGCATCACGGCTCATCTTATCAACTGCAGCCATGATGGGTGGTGTAAAAGAATGGCGATACGCTGTTGATTGTATCGTGTAATATCCGATTCCGGCCGGACTGGCCCGTCGAGGGCAAGGCTGTTGAAAAGGAGAATCGCCGAGTAGATCGAGTAAATCGAGGTCAGTCGTGGCAATGTCGTCGAGGTTTTTCGATCGAATATTGGTTGGGAAGAGCAGGTTCGACGGAACGGAGATGGGGGCCAAGATCAGAGATGCAATTCGTACACAGGTAGTACTATGCAGGAGTTCGAATAACACCGAGACGCTATTACCCCAATGGAAAGGCTGTGATTAATTGTTGGAAGTATTCAACAGTATGCACAAACACACAATGCACAGAGATGGAAGGCGCACACACGGAACGGTCACAAAGAAATCTCTTTTAAAGAAAAAAGGTGATGGCCCAAAGACCCCAGTAGCTGCAGACAAGGCACGGGTGTCCCTTCCAGTCTGGTTGTCTGCCCACAATGTACCTAAGGTATCCACACGGCTCTGGGGCCCTGGGTCCATAAAGCCTCCAGGGACCAGAAGTTTAGGGGTCTCCAGACTCCAGGTGTCTCCAGGTGTCAAGTGGGACCACGACCAGTGCATCCGTGGCTGGTGACTGGATACTCCGTACAGCCTACAGGGACTTTGATTTGCCGAATGGATCACTCAGGCAGGTGAACAGTCCGAAGGCACCAAGCTTCCCTTGTTGTTTGGTGTCCCACACGAGATACCTACAGTAGGTACCTACGGAGTACATACTTCGAAAATGCACTCAGATTGCAGGCTCTGATATCAATTGTGCCCACTGCCGACTGCCAACGCAACTGGACTTTTGTTCACGCCGAGCTCACCGCATGTAAAACGTAGCCCGCCTGCCACGTTCTCTTTTAGCTTAAATTATCCGATTCGCCCGCTTGCCTTTTCGCGTCCTAGCTGGTGGCGGTGCCTCGCGAGTCGTCAAGTTATATAATGGGCTGCAAAGGTGGGTGGGGTGTACGGAGTAGACGAGAGAAAGCCAAGAGATTGGGGTCCCCTTTCCCTCGGCGTCTCCACCCTTTCTCATCGATAGAGTCTCCTTCAGGGTCCCCCTCCGAGTATCTCTGACCACTCACATTCATCTGGTCCCTTTGCCGTCTGTCGCCAGTGAGCCACAAAACGCGTGTCGCCTACCGTTTGCTGCGCCCTCTTCTTGCCTCTTGAGTCTTGACTTGAGTCTTGGCACGCCTCATTTTGTCTTGTACTCAGTACAACTTGCTAATAATAACAAAGAAAGCCTGTTTTTGGAACTTGAAAAAATGACGGAGAGGCGAATCACCTTGTTTTAAACAAGCTCTTCGCGGCGCCGCCAAAGTTGAGTAGGAGCTCCCCTTACATTTTTTTCGCCAGCGGAGTCGCCGAGGAGCGGCACGTTGTTGAGGAACAAGTCTTAATAAACGTGGGTGTAAAACTGGGGGAAGGTGGACGGATAAACACCTGCGGGCACATGTGAGCACGTTTTGACCGCTGATCTGATTTCAGGAACCGACAAAACAAGTTAATAACTATGATGTCGAGTGGCATGACGCTAGGTATGTATGTAGGCAACTGCTGACTCCTGGGAATGAGATGAGATGGGCGTGGCCGTGCATTGTGCAAACTGGAAAGGTCGTTATTATGCATCTGCAAACTTTCCCGTTCCGGTACTCCGTATGTACTTCCTGTTTCATTCTGCAACCCGTTACTCATGTGCCGCATTCTCCCTCGTCGTCAGCTTTATTAATTAACAACATCCGAGTCCCGACACCATTTGACTTTGGCGAGATTTGGGGAACGGGGTCTGGCCTCGCCATCTGGGCCCTCGGGGATCTGGTCGGCGGAGAGGGTTCAGGACTCCAGTACCTACCTAGTCTCCAGGGCTCTAGGGGCGAGCCAGGGTGCGATCCAGACAAAACAACACGTTTCTTACCTTGTGGATAGGTAGACTGTTCCATTAAAAACACACCGACCGGACCGGCGAGAGCATCGATCTGGTGCCCGTTTGGTCCCTTGTGACGTTCGTGGCGCTTCCCAATGCTGCGGCTTGCCAACTGAGGTATGTGTACAAATCTAACCGTGGCAGCCTCCACGCCACTACCCCGCTGAGACACGAAGACCGAACAGCTGATGAGCCGCGGTCGTTTCTTCGCCGCAACCGGGACGCCCCTTGCTCTTTTCGCCTCGGGCCCCGGGTGGTGCCATCTTCCAAGGGACATGAAGGAGCATGCGAAGGAACTGCGAAGGAGCATGTTCAATCGAGTGGCACGATATCTCGTCAAATACCGGAATCTTTCTCCTGAGTCATGCATCCCGCGTTCACAGAATCACGCCTCTAAGTTTCGTAGCTATGTATACGGAGTAGGTAGGTAATCGTACGAATGCATATGGACTTCTACTGCCCACAGCTCCGTACAGTACAGGCGGGTTAAAACCAGGATCAGTCTAAAAGTATTGCCACCTCGTCGCCGGGAGATTGATGATGACACGAACTGACAATATCCATGCTTGCCGCACAGCCCTAACCATGCAACCATGACACGCGAGTCGCGACAGAAAGATTCATCAACAACAAAGGTCCAAGAAACAATCCAAAAAGAGTTCCATCTCTGCCACTCTGGCAGCTGACCCACTTGCCCTGCCCTGACTCCCTGAGGCCTCCTGCTTGCACATTGTATCAAGACTCAAAACTCAAAGGCCCAAAAGTCTAATGCGCCGTTGTGAGGACCGTACGTCGATCTTGATGAGGAATGCTACAACTTTCCCAGTGCAACCATGCCAGCCGCCTTCCAACTTATGTGCCAAGGTCATCACTGAGTTCTCATCGGCGGTTTGCAATCAATAGATAATAATAATGACGGAGTAGAGAGAGGCCCATTCAATTCTTTTTTTTGCTGCAGGGTAACCGCCCATGTGTTCAGCGCATGAGACACGCTCTCGACTTCATCTTGCCTACTTTTACAGGCCTCATCAACCACAAGAGAGACATTTTAGTATTTACGCGTAGGGTCTTCTACGTGTCTTTGCCCGGAAATAGCTGGAATTTATTAGATGCGAGCAAATTTCAAGTCAAACCGCGGCGGCACGTCCGAAGTTTGAGACGAAGCGCGCTCCAGGAATGCCCAAAGACGGTCTCGGATTGGCCACTTGTAGAACGGATCCCGGGGAAGCTCCAATGACGCAACCGACTTTCTCCAACCCCGAGTAAACCACCTCGACTACAACGCAAGGAAATAGAAAATTTCTATATTTGCAAGGTTTCCGTACACTCACGCCTCCTCGTCATGCCGGTGCGCAAAACATCAGCCCTCGAAGAGCAAAGCACAATTCGAAGACGGTCCGGCCGCCTGTCCACCAGCGCACAGAAGAGCTCTTACTTTGAGGATCCGCACGACTCAGATGAGAGCGAACCTGCCGCGAAGAAGCGGCGCAAAGCCACATCTAAGCGGGAAACAAAGTACGAGGAAGAGAGCGAAGGCCGGTATGAAGAGTCAGCAGATGAGGCCCATCATGATGACGAACAGGTCGATGATAATGATGGCGATGAGGAGGGGGAGGACGACGACGACGCCCCTCGCAAGGTTGTAATTCTACCCCTGGAGAAGTTGAGAGATACAGGCGGCGTGGACTATGCAGACCACAAAGTACACCGGAATACGTTGCTTTTCCTCAAGGACCTCAAAGCGAACAACAGGAGAGCCTGGCTGAAATGTGAGCTTCTACTGTTTTGCGCGACGGACCCCTCGCAGCTCGTCACGGTCGTCCATGTCCCGATGCAGCATCCGGCGCTGACCTCGTGCAGCTCATGACGGCGAGTACAGACGCGCCCTTAAGGATTGGCAGACCTTTGTGGAAATAGCCACGCAGACCGTCATTGACGTGGATGAGACGGTTCCGGAACTTCCCTTCAAGGATGTCTTTTTCCGCATCTATAGGGATATCCGGTTCAGTAAGATCAAGACGCCGTACAAGGTGAGAAGAAAGAAAAGACGTGCTTTTGATGTCTGTCATGATGGCATGATAGAACTTCACGACTTGAATCTATTTGCGCACACAATTTTGACCATTGCTCTCACACTCATATACACACATATACATTTACACATGCATACATATACAACACAAATATACACACAGAACACGTTCTACCCATATTTATACATGTAATTAACCCTCCGATAGCCTCACTTCTCAGCCGCCTGGTCCCGAACCGGCCGAAAAGGCCCCTACGCATGCTACTACATCCACTGCGAGCCCGGAAGCTCCTTCATCGGCGGCGGCCTCTGGCAGCCCCAAGCAAGCTCCATAGCCAAGCTACGGCGCAGCATCGACAGACATCCCGACCGATGGCGTCGCACCCTCAACGAAGCGTCCTTCAAGAAGGCTTTCTTTCCCAAGATCAAGGCCAGCGCGGGGCCGGACGCGGTCGTCCAGGCGTTCGCGGAGAGGAATAAGGAGAATGCTCTCAAGAAGCGGCCAATGGTTCGTACATACATCACTAAACTAACTTGACATGTCTCGTTTTGTGTTGCCGTTCCCCCATTCTGTTTTTTCACTTCAAGCCGTAAGGAAGCCTTCTTTCCACCCGGCTCTCAAGCTAACTGCATTGCGCAGGGCTACGAGATCACCCACCGGGATATTGAGCTGCTCAAGCTTCGCAACTATACGATTGGGACCAAGATTGACGCGGACTTCTTCACAAAGGATGATGTGCAGGAGAGGCTTGCAGACCTGATACGAGGGTTGTGTGGATTTGTGAGTCTAGTGAGGCGGATCTGGTGGAAACAGGCGCGCCCTGTCTTGCTTCTTTATGACTAACGTATAACTGATGCGCAGGTGACGTTTTTGAACGGCATTGTCTTGCCCGATCCGGGGATGGGCGATGAGGATGATGATGATGGCAGCGGTGGTGACGAGGACGGCGATGAGACATAATCCTTGACCTTTGACATACACGATGTTTGTTCTTATCAGCTGGTGTAGGGCGCAAATGCTCATTGATTGCAGCCCATTATTCTATTTCTTTCCTGGATAGAATCTTTGCTGCATCGCCCTCTCAACCACGGATGGTCAGCTGTGCTAACGGGCCATGCTTAATCCCCGGCAGCTGCCAGTTACGAGTCGCTTATCAGTACAACGTACCATGTACTACAATATGTGCCAGCTGTTGAACCATGCAACAAGAGTCTACGACTCAAGACCTGTGCAATTGAGTACAGAACTCGGATCGTATCCATAAGAAGTCGCCGACTGTCACACCCGAAATACCGAGTCGCAATGACCTTGGTGTTCCATCTGAGCGGCCGTCCGGACGGAGTACGGAGGGCCATGCAATACGTCACCACAGCAAAGGACAATTCCTTGGTATCATAACGCATCGTTTGTACACATTTCATCTGCTATAATCATCTTCATACAGGGTTGGGTATCTGAATTTTGTGAAATAGGAGCTCTCGGAGTTGATTCACTGCCGGCGTCCTTTGACATCAGAAACCTGAACGTATACTTTCGTGAAGGATATTCTAATCATGTGGTAGAAATATTCAGTCATGTTCCCGGCCTGGCGGGTTTCAGAAAGTAAAATTACTCTTCTTCTCCGCCTCTCTCCGTCTCTTTTAGCTTTATTTTTAGCTTTATTCGTTTCTCTCTCGTTTATTCACTTTTCCGTGGTGCTCTTTCTTCAGTAGTACCGGCTGCTGTGATGTTGTGACGTAACGTCATGACCGTATGGCACGCCTCGATATGTCGGCGTCTGCCCTTGACGGTGGTTCGGCACCGATCTGGGCCCATCATAGCCACTGTCTGTTGGAAGTGGTGCTGTCATGTTCCGTTGCGGTGGTCGCATCATGGGCGTTGCCTCTCTTTGTGGTGGCATCGACCCTGGTGGACTCGTTATACTGCGAGAAGGTAGAGGAACACCAGAAGCATGGTATGTATCGAGCGGTTGATAGGGCATCGGGCCTGTGTTGGTTCGTCCCATGATAGGCGGCGCAGTGGCAGTGGAGTCTACCGAACGTTTTGTGAGTAGTCTCGGATGGCCAGAATATTGCACCTTATCAGCACCCATAGGAGCAGGACTAGACGTAAATGATCGAAATGGGGTACCCATGGACGAGCTACTCGTGGGCCCGAAACCAGGTCGGGCGTTGGGAACGGGCGGAGTAGGTTGTGAAGTACAAGTTCCCGGACGAATCGGCGGCGTCATGCCACTACCAGAGCTGACATCGGATAGACTAGGCGCTGATGATTGGTATTGTTGGCCGTAGCCCATACCTGCTGCATATGATGTTAAGGGGACTCGAGAAGAAATACTCGACTTTGAGACTGCTGAACCCGCCGTGGTCGTCCGTTGTATCGGGTACCTGGCCCCGACGGAACCTGATTCGAGGGGTCCTGGAGAGCTGGGACGAGACATATACGCAGGAAGAATACTCGCTGTCTTCTCATCTCGTCCGACGGCGGTAGGCATGTGGAGAAGGCCATGTTCGCTTCCTCCTTGTAGATCGGGGAGTGTGGGAAGCGTAGCCACGCGGTTCAGACGAGGCACTTTGTCGCCATATTTCTTGACAAGCTCCAGTTCCGCCTTGACTCTGTTAGCCTGACCTTTTGCCAGAGCTAGATTGACTTTAGTCGTTACGATACGAAGCAGCTTTTTGTTGACCTTTCTTTCGCAGTATCCCGTCAAGCCACCATCCGCTTGCGGAATCCAATGGAAGAGAAAAAAGACGTAGCACAGTACAGCCATCAGCAGAAAGAGAGCAGAGAAAACCCACACCACAAAGGTGTAACACATGCCGGAAAGAATGACGGCCTGCCGATAGTCCTCCGAGGCAAGCGCCTTAATCTTGCCGAAGAAGCCTAGAATCGCGCCGTCTATACTGGTGGCGGTCGGTGCAAGTTTGGCTTGATAAACAGATCGAAGTGTCAGAGCATTGACTACTTGAAGAGGTCCAGAGCAGAAGATGACACGGATCCATGCTGGTGAGGCAGTTAGTTGACGATCAAGTTAATGCAGCAAACATTGGAGGGCAACATGGGGCATTCTTACACTGGAAACTGAAGTACGTAAAAAGAGCTACGTATTCCGAACCCTTTTTACTCTTGGTGAGCTCTGCGAAGACCAGAAATCTTCTCCATCCCTGGCCTTGTCCCAGCCTAATTGATTCCCATCGAACAGCTAAGCTGTCGAGAAAGCACTCAGCGACGTTGTTTCGGCGCATGACGCGAATCGCTCTGATACCTTCAAAAGCAAGGTTCACAAACGAAAGCAGTATGCATACCGAGAAGATCCATTTCGAGATATCAAAAGGAATGGCTGGTTGAATCGCAGACGACCACCGGTTGAAGGCGAGTAGGTTCACGGCCGTAAAACTGTCGACGGCATACACCGCGATAGACGTGATGAGCATGAACCATAGATAGCCGTATGCAAATCCGGGGCCACACCCCTTGGCCTTGAAATCTTGCAAGTTGATGTAGTCCCATTTCTGGTCGGCAAAGTCGCGCGTCTGCTTCTTCCTATTACTTGCGCAACCCATGATGCGCGAATGCTATTATTCTGAGTGGCGCAGCCAGCCCGTACAGTATATATCCTGAAATATCTTATAGTTACGCAGCGGATCGATGGGGAATCTCAGTGAGCCAGTATCCGTTGTTGCTGCTGAGTACGTGAATTGTGTCGTGAAGCGGACCTGCCGACAGCACCATTTGCTTTGTGGCATGGATCGGAGAAAAACACTGAGATGATGGGAACGGGAGGTTCTGAGGAAGAGGGGGCCAATCAGTACCGACTACCCATCGCCTTTGTTCCAAGAAGGTGGCCGTGCTTCGTTGCGGAGATGTAGCAGATTATCGAGACAAATGTTGCACACGAGGCCAGGACGGTACAGTCACCGGACATATGAAGCGAAGCACGGAGACCAGCGCAACCAGATATCAAAGAAAGGAAGACGGAAAGAAAGGTACCTAAGGTGTAAATGATGTACGATAGTGCGAAGCCATTCGCCTTAAGTTGGTAGTAGGGTCTTCTCGCGCAAGCATCGACGGCTTTGAAACAAGATCACGAGCGAGCGGGATGGTGAGATGAGTGAATGACGGGATGGACTTGGCAACGAGTCGAAGCCGTCTGAAAAGCAAGCGCTGAGAAGGACTGGTAGGTCGCATAACTGCGGCCGAGTGCAGCAGAGATGCGAGATGAACGGAAGCAGAACTCAAAAGTGCGGCTATTGTCTACAGGAGTCCGGAGTGCACAGCTGGAGCGGCTGGTGACAGCAAGACAATGGGCGGCGATGAAGGCGATTGGTGCGAAGGGCGCGATGGTAAACACCCGCCGGCGCTTGAATCTTGATACGCTTTACTTGACACGCTTGATGCCAATGGGTGGCTTTCAAGGGCAGATGGCGGGCGGGTGGCGGGCGGGACCAGCTGCGATCGCACCTTCCCCAGGCTGTTTCGAGCCGCGTTGACATCCATTTCTATTGGCTCACTCTAGACAATGCAAGGGGTCAATTGTTCTGAGACGGGGGTCCTTCATGGGCCAGCCCCGCCTTGCTATGAAGTCGACTCCGTAGCCGCTCTCAAATTCTTGGGGAAGGCACGCCGCACAAGAGATGAGGCCGACGAACTACCTTGCACGACATACCTAGTAACACATCATTGATGTACCTGCCTACCTCGTAGATAGGCCTGGAGACGTTGCGCAAAAGTAAGACGCATCGGCCCAAGTGAGGGCGATTTGCACCCAGCTACATACATAGGTAGGTGCCTATCCGTTTCGACATGCCGTCCACAGGTGGCCATCGAGATTCGATTGTGTATGCCGCTACCTATATACTCCGTACATATTTATGTAGGTACCAATTTACCATGGATCATCGATGCCAATATATCTCACATTCAATATTGAATACCCTACCTATGTAATAAATACCATGCAGTACCCGCTGTCGCGTCCGTACCAAAACTTGTGATGTCATGCTGGGTGACACTCAAAGAGCCCCGCACGCTACGGAAACGGTTAGCGTGGCCAATGCCAATTCAAGTTTGTTATGACAAACTCCGTATGTACATACGAAAATCGTCATCTGACAACTCGTTCTAACGTCTCCATTCCAGCTACAAACCCCCCGACTCGTCAAACCCCTCCATCATTGAGCTCGCGCAAGACAGTCACATGATATGATGATGCGATAGCTGCCTCTTCTTGTCTGATCGACACCGAAAACCTCCTACCTCGCAAGTATCGTTCATACATGCCATCAGCTGCACGCGCAAACTAGTTCCCGTCCACGATAAGCCTCCACACGGCTCCTCGATCTATACGTCCCGCAACTCCTCCGAGCCAATCGCCAGATATCTACAAAGTTGGCGTTAAGTCGAATAGGGAAGGGAAGGGGTGAACATGGCCTACTCAGATCCACCACCGCCTCTTCTACTGACCAAAAGACTCTCCGCCTTCCTGAAGGCCAAACAGAATCCTCAGCTGCCGACCCTGCTCCTGACTACACCTCAAGGCAAGATCGTCGCGTATGCGAGCGCTCGGCCCGTCGCCATACTACGCACCCACGCCACCGTAGCAGCCTCTCTGGTGGCCATTCATACCTCCTCCTCAGTCGAGGTCTCCTCAGCCTTCCCCAGCTCCGGGAATTCAGATCTAAGCTCTAACCCTCCCACCCCTGGGGCCGACGATGATGACGACGACAGCGGCAATGAAGATGACGACACTCCGAAATCCCACGAAGAAAGTGCTTCCAAAAAGACCAATGCGCGGAAGAAAGCCGCTCCTTTAATTCCACCAGCCATCATTACCGTGCAACTCAGCGACGGAACAGTCGTCATTCGCCGTTTGAAATGCGGCCTACTCCTCATCTGCGTCGGGCCCTCAGTTCAAGATCCTCAGCACGACGCAAAGTCTGATCAAAAAGATGCCAAATCGATCCAACAAGACACACAGTCCGATCGACAGGACGCCAGATCGATCCAACAAGACAAGAATGTCGTCGCACAAGACGAGCAACTTGATAAATCTGACGAGAACGCGAGTGACGACCCAACAGGCAGTCCCAGCGCAGCCAGTGCTATCAGTGTGGGAAGCGCAGAAAGCCAGACTACAAGGAAGAGCGTGGACAGTGCGGGGCCCATTACCATCATCACCATGAGGCGACGCGCCGCTGATTTGGCATATTGGCTTGACGAAAAGCTCGCGACGTTAAAAGTTCCGGAGGATGATTTCGGTAAAGGCAAACATGTGGTTCCTCCCCCAAAAGCTGTTTCATGATGAAGAAGGGCGGGGTAAAGACGTTTGAACATGCATTTGACGACGAGTGAAGAACCTCGATGTCAATGAAATCATTTATGAGGGAGTTGGTGGGCAGGAGCTTATGTGCAAAAATATGCGTTTGGAATGCATTTCGGGAACTCTTCTTTTCACGCGGTTTTCTTTCCGGCCTCATGTCTATTGTATTGAGAGAGGAATTAGCTGGCCACTTTGGATGATATCATCTTTTCAATTTGTCGCGTCCCGCTTTTCGATATCACTTATAACGTGGCTTATTCCTTCTTACGCATATGTAAAAAACACATAATAATGACGTAAATTTGTCAAGGACTAGCTCTCGGAAATGAACAACGAATAATGTTACTGTTCGTTGTTGCCAAAAAGACCTGTTCTGTACCATTGTGAAACGACTCTTCTCAGATTTTGGACTGCCGCTAGTCCGGCTAAGACAACCTCTGAACCCGCACTACACGCGCTCCCTACGTGTATCTTGCCCATCCAGAAACGACCCAAAATAAACGAGCATAGATGCCGCAATTCATGAACCACAAGCCACCTGCTGTGAGCACCATTCTCCAACATGGTGTTTCACAGGGCAGGGGGTGGTTAATAGAGCTCTTGACCTGAGGTGAGCGTCTGGACCGCCCGAGTTATCCGCGTGGAAAGCAAGAAACGAGAGAAGCGAGAAAAGGAGGAGTCAAAACGAATGTAGCAAGAGAGTACAAAGTGTAATGGTATGACCTCTATAGATGTTGCCTACACGCCAAATACAGATACAAGATTACAGATACGTAATAAAACAGAAAGGCATCCCGGACCGAAACCCAACGTGGTGTAAATGTAAGCCCAAAAAATCAGCACATAAACGCCTCCATGGATATACGCACCCACCCAATAAAGTTCCCAATAGCATGTCGAAAGAAGAAAACTAGACAAAAGACAAATGAAAAGAGTGCCATGAGAATGCGTATGCTGTCTCGCCCCAAATCAACCGCTAACTAATCCATACTCATCCGCATGATCCCATCATTGGTATCAACCATCCCTTGAAGCCCTACCATCCCCTTACCAGATTGCCGCCCAGGCGTCCCAGCAGAGTAAGTGACCGAGTTACCGCCACTCACACTCCCGGCATCGCTCAGTGCGCTACTCCCTCCTCTTTCACCCCCCGCACTGCCGGCACGCGTACCCCACG
The DNA here is from genome assembly GCA_029405325.1 of Claviceps purpurea. Taxonomy (NCBI): domain Eukaryota; kingdom Fungi; phylum Ascomycota; class Sordariomycetes; order Hypocreales; family Clavicipitaceae; genus Claviceps; species Claviceps purpurea. The sequence continues at coordinate 1,581,007 of CM055782.1, read as the reverse complement.
GGGCAGAGTCGCGCTGCAGGGGACTATGCGGGATCGGCGAGTTATGAACACTCATACCGGGACTTACAGCTCGTCGCTTGAAACTCATCGGGTCAAAATCGTCATCTCGTCGTCTTTTATTGTTGAAGCGCCAGGAGTAGTCCGCGGCACTTGGCCCTTGTGCATTGGAGTCGTAGGAAAACTGGTTACACAATGTCACGAGTGTCAGCTTCTGGGGAAAGCTCTTCATCGCTGTGCAGGAACGGCAAATATTGCGGGCAGGGGGGGCTTACAGAACCTCTGGATAATCTTCCAGGTAAGGGAGAATCCATGATGGCGTCCTCGCTCAGACCAGAAGAGGACTCTAGGGGAAGGAACGCAAGAGGTGGTGGTGTTGTCAGTGCACCTCCGACGCTACTTGATTCGGAGAATGCGTCCCCCATCATCTTGGGGTTCTTGAGGGCATATTGCTTGAAGTGGCTCGACGTTCCCGTGGACAAATCGCTCAAAACAGCCATATCGTAGTCTTGGATGTCGTCAATGGTGTCGGTGTAAGTCAGATTTGGAGAGGACAATGCGCCGGTAGCTGTGATTGATTCGCTTGAAAGCGATGGTACGCGAGGCTTGCGCGTATCGATGCTCTCGCGCACCTGCTTCACCACTTCCGCTTCTCGACGTGTCTCCGCTTCAGCCGGGGCGACCTCTTCGAAAAGCGCCGCGCGGATTCGAGCAAACGTCTTTGTCTTGGGCTGATCAAAAACAGGAGATTAGAATACAATTACCAGCATAAAAGTATGAAAAGAGACAATCAACACCCCGGACATACCAAAAGATTCCTCTGCCGCGTGACTGCTCGCCGAATGACTTTTCGGTTTCCATCTCCTCCGTGGCTATCGACATCACTCAACGATTTCACACTCTCGTCGCCATCAGCGGTAGAGATGTGTAATTGATTGGCTTGCCAGCTAATGCTTTCCCTCCGAGTGTTCGAGGAGTTGCCCGACGGTGACTTGGAGATGGACGCAGTAGACATATTAAATCCCAGTCCCAGGGGACCACACATCTTCTTCTTGTATTGTTTCCGATATCGCTGTCGTTGCTGAAAATGCACCAGACTACCCATAGCAGGCGAGCCCAAGGGCCCAGCTTGTGGCAAGCCCGACGTGCTTCTGAACACTTGCGGAGTTGTAACGTATGGCTCCTCCGTGTCCTCGTCCATGGCATCGTCAAAGCCAGACGAACTTGATGAATCCGACCTTACTAGTTGCTGAGGCGTGCTCCCAAGAGAGCTGTTGATGTTGACCTTTTCGCGACTATCCATTATTGACCACAATGACGAGGAGCTTTGTTGAGGAGCGCCGAACTCGGATCCACAGCGAGGCATGCTCATGGCTCGATCGTCAATGATCGGTGATGAGTCCGGAGATGACTCGGCCAATGTCGAGTGATGTAGGCTGGTAGCTGCGCGAGAAAAGCCCAAACCGCGCGAGAGACGGGGCAGGATGTTGGCCGGAGAGGCATACGCATGCGAAGGATCGAGGCTCGGCGACAGAGGCGATCTTCCATATGGATTCGAGGCAGTGGATGGAGGAGTAAATGGACGAGGCGGCATCTGGAGCGACCATCCCTCGACCTGGGTATGCCGCGGTGTGGCCGGCGGCTGCGCGTCTCTCACATCGATATCGTCTTTTGATATTCTTCGCGAAGTCTCGGTGATTCGTGGCGATGAGGATAGCTTGGACGGTGTTCCGCCGCCGTCAGAGAGCGACCGAGTCTTGTTTGTGCGGGGCGACATGTCGTGGATGAAGGGCCCGGATCGACCATTGGCCACGACAGAAGCTTCGTCCATTGAGTAATATCTCGACAATTTTCGCCTCGATGCCTGCTGGGATTATTTCTTGCTGATAATGGCAAACCGAGAATGAGCGATGGGTGGCCTAGACGAAGCTCGTTACCCAGACGCAGGATCCGAGAACCCTGGTCGGCAGCCGGTGCTCGAGGTAGATAGAGACGACGCGTTTTTACGGCATGTGTGTAGTCGCCAACACGGAGGTCTGACAACGGCACAGCCGTTTATGAAGATCATTCAGGCGCGCAAAAGGACGCAACAGCCCAGAGTCCAGACCCGTTTGGTAAGAGAATGATTAAGCCATTGAGGTGCGGGGAGCAGAAACACAGAATGACACAATGGAGCGCGAACGTTGCAACTTGCGACAAGAGTTCACAAGACGCGTCTGTCCAGCCGCGGCTTTCCAGAATCTGATTGGCCGCTTGCACGAGCGTCCACTAGGTACATTACAGCAGGCGGGATTGCCTGCGGATAGGAGGTACCTACCTCCCGCCGCACAAGACGACTGAGAAGACGGATGACGCCCGCGGCCCGACCGTTTGCTGCATCGAAGGGAACAAGTCACTGATCAGCGATGACGTCTGACTTTCTATGACCGGCGGGGCGGCTCCAGCGGCCAGCTTGGGTTAGGTACATAGCTGCCTGGGCTGCAGCATCGTCAATGGCTGAATGCTTCCTGGAAGCTTCGATATTCCACCATTAACACTTTTACTTTTCCAACTCGCGATCGCACCAGCTTCAGGTCTGAAAATTGAAGACGCTCGATGAACTCTTTCAGCGCTGCACAACGCATTCGGGCCCTCATACAATATCTGCAACCTTCTCCATCGCACCTCATATTTCCTATTTCAAAGACACACTCAGGTATATGACTGATACGAAGAGACGCTGCAAGAATGCAGGCTAAAATCCGCAAACTGACATCAAACAGTGCGACGTCTAGCAACAATGGTGGCCAAAACGGAGACGAGCGCGTACAAGCTCAATCACACAATGTAAGACGAAACAGAGCCGCAGTGTCTATGCTGCGTTTCAACGAGTTGACTGGTGACATCTGACACTTCCCAGGATTCGAGTCAAGGATCCAAAGGCATCCGGTAAGTTCCCGGGCACCTACTTCCTAACCCTCGAACCTGGTGTATCAGAGTAAGATTGCTGACCAGCACGATTCAAAGTGAAATTCTACGAATTCCTCGGCATGTCACTTGTTGCAAAGCGAGCCTTTCCAGATAACAAGTTTGATCTCTACTTCTTGGGATACAACAGTCCCAAAGCAATCTCCCATGGCAATTCACAAGCCAACCGGGAAGGCGTCATTGAGTTGACACACAACTACGGCACAGAAAATGACCCTTCTTTCACCGTTAATACTGGCAACAAAGAGCCGCACCGGGGCTTTGGCCACACCTGCATCAGCGTCGACAATATTCAGGCTGCTTGCCAGCGCCTAGAAGATGCTGGATACAAGTTTCAGAAGAAGCTTACTGACGGTCGCATGAACAACATTGCCTTTGCTCTGGACCCTGACGGTTACTGGGTGGAGATCATTGGCCAAAAACCGGTTGAACAAACCGCAAATATTAAGGAAACCGATGTAGCCACGTACAAAATGGTAAGATCGCCCTCGTCATGCCGAAAAATTAGTGCTCAACGGTTCGGTATGCTCATTACATGTGGCTTGGTGAGCTAACCATGCAGTCAGAATCACACCATGCTTCGAGTCAAGGATGCTGAGAAGTCCCTGAAGTTTTATCAAGAAGTCATGGGCATGACCCTTTTCCGAACCTCAGAGAATCAGTCTGCTGGATTCAACTTGTATTTTCTTGGCTACCCAGGGGAGCAGGGCCCCCCCAACGATGAAAAAACTGCTCATCGTGAGGGTCTGCTAGAGCTCACTTGGAATTACGGTACAGAGAAGGACGAGAACTTCAAGTATCATAACGGAAACGACGAGCCTCAAGGCTTCGGCCATATCTGTAAGCCTTGCAGTCCAAAATAAAACTGTTTGCAAACCTGGGTTGCAGTTCAAGCTCTGGGTACTAATTGGTGAAATAGGCGTGAGTGTCGACGACGTCGAAGCTGCCTGCCAGCGCTTCGATGACCTCGGCGTCAGTTGGCGAAAGAGACTGACAGATGGACGCATGAAGAATATCGCATTCATGCTTGATCCTGATGGATACTCGATTGAAGTCATCCCCAACGACAAGTACAGTGATAAGGTTCCAACTTAGCCGTCGAGATGAAGTAGATCACGATGGGAGATGATTTCTATAATGAGGGGACGATGTATATGAATGTTGATGGCAAAGCCAAGATGACTCGATAGACGAATGGAGGTAGTAGGGCAACCACTTGGTGGGAAATGGCGACAACGGGTCAATCTGATCAGCGCCACCACATGAGCGGTTACTTTGCATGACTTCTGAGCAGTTTTTAAGCCCGAGTGCGACTCAAATAAACCTGATTGACTCGTCAAATCAATTGTTCTTAACACGTGAGAAGCTTACGCCTATACCTCGCGCGGAGCTAAGAGAGAAAAGGGGGGCTCGGAATGACCTGTACGCGTAACTCAACTTCATCGGTTCTCTGTACCGATCCGCGGCTGCCGATCCCGTCACTGCCTAACGTTGACTGGCCAGCTGCGTGGCGTCCAAATGCACGTACCTAGGTAGTAGATTGGGCACCGCGATATGTCAGACGTTAGTCGCAGAAAGTTGACCTGTCTGAGGTCCAAGTTGCCGCATGGAAGAGAGGGCCAGCCATCGTGGTAGTCACTGTACTCTAAGTATTCTGGTTAGAACAAGAGCTGGAAAGTATGCCTGAAGACGAAAAATGCAGGTCAGAGAAATGCTCATGCCGGAGCACTGTGCGTGGGTGCATATGTTTGTGTACCACATGTGCAAGCCATTTCGTGTCCACGATTTCGTCATGCTGTCTTTATATAACGCACTGCCACCCATCCTGGGATACTTGAAGCTCGGTTGTCTCTTTCCTTTCTTCCAATTACGGCTTCTGTGTTCAAAATCCCGAACTATCGAATTCAGATTCAGCGACCAGCCCCCAACCACGTTAAACCTCAAACCCTCATGATGATTGAAGCTTCCATGGAAGGGAGTACGGCTTCTATTGTCTCGAGATATCGCATACTCGTTCCGGAAACGGTGTCTGCCGATGGCCTGGCCCTGCTCGCCTCTCATCACGATGTGGACGTCAAGCTTGGGCTCTCTGCTGACGAGCTCATGTCCATTATTCCCGAATATGAAGGCCTGATCATTCGGTCAGAAACCAAAGTCACGCCCGAAATCCTTCAGGCGGGACGAAAGTTAAAGGCGGTAGCCCGTGCTGGTGTTGGTGTCGACAACATCAATGTGCCAGCAGCTACATCTCAGGGTATCATCGTGATCAATTCACCCGGAGGAAACACCTTGGCTGCGGCTGAACATACAATCGGCTTGCTACTGGCAACGGCGCGAAACATTGGCCGTGCCGACAGGACTATCAAGGACGGAAAGTGGCAGCGCGACAGATTAGTGGGTGTTGAGGTTGGCCGAAAGACATTGGGTATTGTTGGGCTCGGAAAAGTTGGCATCAACGTCGCCAGGATGGCAAAGGGCTTGGGCATGCAAGTGAAAGCTCTTGATCCGTTTGCAAGTGCAGACATGGCCCGACAGGCTGGGGTTGAGCTTGTGTCGGATCTCAAGACGTTGCTGCCTCATGTAGACTTTCTCACCATCCACACTCCGCTACTGGCGACCACGATGGACTTGATTGGTGAAGAGGAGCTGCAGATGATGAAGGAGACAGCCAGAGTGCTCAACGTGGCTCGGGGTGGAGTGTACAATGAAGCCGCACTGCTCAAAGCTCTGGATGAAGGATGGATAGCTGGTGCTGGTTTGGATGTCTTCACAGCCGAGCCTCTCATCCCGGGCTCGGTCGCCGACTGGCTTGCGAAGCATCCGAATACAGTAGCAACACCTCACCTGGGTGCGTCGACTGTCGAGGCCCAGGAGAACGTCTCTATCGACGTATGCACGCAGATGCTCGAGATCCTTCGCGGTGGCCTGCCTACCAGCGCAGTCAATGCCCCCATCATCCTTCCAGAGGAGTATCGCAAGCTCGGCCCTGCCGTGCGGCTGGTCGAGAAGATGGGCCGCCTCTATACTCAGCACTTTGTCAAATCCAAGGGCGGTATGATTGGGGGAAGAAGATTCGAGCTCATCTACCATGGCGACTTGGCCGGCTTGCCCAACACCAAACCACTCTTTGCTGCACTTGTCAAAGGTCTCGCGGCGTTCTTCAGCGACTCACACGTGAACATTGTCAACGCGACCCTCATTGCGAAGGAGAAGGGCATCGTCATCAGCGAAACCCATGTCCATCAGTCAACGAGCCTGAAGTACTCAAACTTGGTGACTTTGAAGTCCATCGCAGATGAAGCTCGGGGCCCAGATGCAGAACAGATCATTGAAGGATACGTTGGGCCTGATAAGAGGGTTTACATTTCCAAACTGGACCGGTTCAATGCCACCTTTGAGCCCGAGGGCACTCTCATCATCGTGCACAACTACGATGAGCCAGGCAAAATCGGTGGAGTCGGCACGGTACTCGGGTCTCACGGCATCAACATCCGATACATGCAGGTGGCGAGTTTGGACGCCGAGGCAAGGCAGAGCCCTAGCACACCGCTATCGCAGCAGAAGGATAATGAGGCGCTCATGATCCTGGGTGTCGACGGGGAAGTGAGTGCTCAGATTATGGACGGTCTGAAGGCATCAAAGGGCGTCTTGGACGTGAGTCTTGTGCAGCTGTAGGTAGGAGGTACATAGGTACCTATGTACCTAATCATCTTGGAAGCCCCGGCTTCTTAATAGGTCGCTGTCGTGAATCGGGTGGGAATATGACGGCGGTGGTGGAATGAACACAACATCATGAAGCTGTTGATGTGTAGTATATTGGATGCTCCAACCGGGGTCGATTGGGCAACATCTTTAGGTATTTTAGCGAATAAACGAGATTGAAGATGAGCTGAATTTCGATTGCGCCGGTCCGCGTTGCCTTCGAGCCAGATCCTTTGCGACTGTGAAGTTTGAACCCTTACCGAAGCAAAGTGAACAGCCAATCAGAAGCGATTGTAGCGGATCTCTGCCCCACCTGTCGTCATTAGCCGTAAGCTCTTTCGACATGCCAAGCGAAGTTGGCAGGCAACTTCACGTTCCAATCCCGCCAAAGGCACGACGACGATCCGCCCCGCTGGCAAAAGCATCATCGAAGAAAGTCTGCAGCGAATACAGCCACGATTGCTTTCCATGCTTAATCTGCATACTCCTGCATCCCACCCCTTCTCCATCCAGCAGCGATTTTCGAAAGCTCCCGCTACATCGTGGCCGCCCGGCCGAGACTAGCCCGGCACGCCGATTGATACTCCCTGGCTGACAGGTATCGTCCTACCTAGCCGTTTGCGACTGAGCCAAGACAGGTATCATCCATCAAACTACCTACCTACCTATCCCGTCGAACCGATTCGCCCAGATAGGTAGCATCGACGAAGCAGTCACTCTTATTTCGCTTCTAGACGACATAGGGCTTGGCCTGTTCACAAAAGTGCTCTTGCGTTTCGCAGAGGGGACGCCTCGCAAAGCAAGCGTGTCCTCGCAATCGGATCATAATCTCTATTCCCGATAACTTCTTTTCTTTTTCGGCGATGAGACAGAGCAACGGCTCTGGCAGTTTCGCCAGCGTGCGGACATGTGTTCTGGGAATGGGCCGCATTCTAGGGGTTGGGTTGTCGTCTGTCGCAGCAGCGCCGTTGACTGAAAAGAAGCACGGGGGCGATGAGCTCGAGGGAACGCCCGTCTGGGTGTTGTACGTGGCCTCAATGGTCCTCGTCCTACTCGGTGGTGCTTTTGCTGGTTTAACTATTGCGTACGTTGGCATTTCTCCCCTTGGTCTCAGGCAATTGTTCGATGACGTTGTCGGTGATGATTGATAAAGTTGGCACTCAAAGACCTCGCTAACATTTCGCTCTTGATGTAGTCTCATGGGACAGGACAGTATTTACTTGCAGGTTGTGTCCGGCGATGCGTGCGAACCACAATACAAAAACGCGAAGAGAGTTTTGCAGCTGCTCAATAAGGGCAAGCACTGGGTGCTAGTCACCCTGTTGCTAGCCAACGTAATTGTCAATGAATCTTTACCGGTTGTTCTCGACAGGACTCTGGGCGGTGGCGTCGCGGCTGTTGTTGGCAGCACGATCCTTATCGGTAGGTCTCGAGAAAGAGGAATTTGATAGCGACAAGACCACCTAGGCGAACGTGTGAATGCTAACGTGTCCGCTAGTCATATTCGGCGAAATTGTCCCCCAGTCCATCTGTGTTCGTTACGGCTTACCGATTGGCGGTTTCATGTCTAAACCAGTGCTCATGCTGATGTACCTGACGAGTCCCGTGGCCTGGCCAACTGCCAAGCTGCTCGACTGGATTCTCGGCGAAGATCATGGAACAGTGTACAAGAAAAGTGGCCTCAAAACACTTGTGACCCTTCACAAGTCCTTGGGAGAGCTTTCCGATCGGTTGAACCAGGACGAAGTCACCATCATCACCGCCGTCTTAGACTTGAAGGACAAGCCTGTGTCGGAGGTCATGACGCCCATGGACGATGTGTATACGTTGGCTGAGGATCACGTTTTGGACGAAAAGACAATGGACAACATCTTGAGTTCGGGCTACTCTCGCATTCCCATTTATCGCGCGGGTAATCCGACCGACTTTGTTGGCATGTTGTTGGTCAAGACGCTCATCACGTATGACCCGGAAGACAAAATCCCAGTCAGAGAGATCCCTCTTGGCGCAATAGTGGAAACACGACCGGAAACTAGCTGCCTAGACATCATCAACTTCTTCCAGGAGGGCAAGTCACACATGGTTCTGGTGTCGAATCATCCAGGCTCGGATCATGGCGCTCTAGGTGTTGTCACGTTGGAAGATGTCATTGAGGAGCTAATCGGAGAGTAAGTCTGCGAGAGTGTCTTTTATTTTCGTGTCGAACCTATGATCTAACTTGTCTGATAGGGAAATTGTTGACGAGTCCGATGTCTACGTTGATGTTCACAAGGCCATTCGGCGTCTCACCCCGGCGCCGCGTGCCCGACGCATTCATGCCGAAGCTGGTGCTGCTGCTGTGGGTAGAAGACACGGCGAAGGCGCCGCACTGGTTGATATTGCAGAACAAATAGAAGCTGGAAGTCCTGTCATTGGCTCATTAGGTGCCATGAGTGATGGTGTGCCCGAGAGACACGCCAAGATGGCGGTCTTTATGCGTCGACGAGGTTCGGCCGGGCCAGACGGCAAACCCGATGATAGGCCAGTCCCTTTCAAGGCATCGCTTGACGAGATGAAGCAACAGCTTCGACACCTTGCTCCGTCCAATCGCGCTGCCAATCCCCGCAGCACCCGCACCAATGTCTTTAAAATCAAGCAAGGATTGAGCGTGACCACGTTTATTGCCGGCGATGGTGCCAGTTCTAGAGCCATGGACGATGCCACGAGTAAAATGAGCGACGTTGCGGATGGAGATGGAATCGGGGGCGAGTCGACACCGCTGTTACAAACGCTAAATTCGCATAATGGACCGGCCGAGAATGGGTACGGGTCGGGAAAGTCAATAGAGGATAGTGTGAAGCTCAAGACATCTGACCGGTCATAACGGCCGCGGGGCTCGGTGTGGCGGAGACGGGTAGACGGCACTGGAAGGATTGCTATTTCTTTTCTTTTCCTGTTATTTTTTTCAATGTTCCCTTCTAAATGTTTTGCTTTGCTCTGCTTTGCTATGTGGCTCTTAATGCAAGGCTGTACACATAAGTACTCGAAGAGAACGAGGGCACCAGTCCGGGGATTGTTCGTGTGAATTAATTTCAGGCTTCAGGTTTTATGCCAAGGAGTTTCGCTCTGCTTTGATAAATTACAATAGTATGTACTTTTATGCATTCAGGCTCAGAGGGGGAGGCGCTCTCGGTGTGAACGCGCTAGGTATCTGTTATGAAATATGTGGACCGAACGACCTCTTTATCGTGTTTCTTTGCGCGAATGTCGTGTAATTCATGACGCTCTAGAACATCACACCGAAGCTCATCGCTTCAACCCTTAATCAGGCGAGCGATATCATGAAGGAGAAGTTCCCTCAACGCAACTAAAAGCATGAAAACCATCGCACAATCACAGTTTCAACGCATCCGAGATGCTTGGCGTGCTTTCAAGGAGATACATACATAGATGCTTGATGCCTCCGGAACAGAGTGGAGTGAGGAGACCGGCTCCAGCCCTTCCAGCATTCAACGTGATGGATTTATAGAATTACGGCACTTGAGGAAGCCGTCTCATGGATAGTGATGTTCTAATGAACGAATACATCACAATCGATAAGTGTGCAAACATCTTCTGCGATGAACACGGCGCCGACAGGAACATTATGGAAGTCGACGAACTAATCGGTTGACTTGTTCGATGAATTTGGTGCCGAGGATCCTAGCGATTCAAACGAGCTACAAGTCTTATCCATTCGTTTTGGAGTAGGGCTGACTGCTCCATGCTATCGTTTCATTCTGTAGCCTGTCATTCGGCCGATGGGGCATAGAGCAGCCAATCCTACTCCAAAACTAGTATTTGAGAATTCGATGTCTTCAGAGGCCGGCTTCTTTTTTAGGAAGTAAAGCTTCCTCTTGGTGCTTTGAATCATATCGCAAGATCGCCGTAGTAGGCTCTGAGAGGCCAGATCCATCTCCCATGACATCGATAATACCTAAGCCAGCATAAGATCGTGTTCCTCTAAATGACGTAGACGGGCGTTAGCTATTATATTGTATGTGTATTAGATATGTAGTGTTCCGGCCGTCTTGGGAGTTGCCTTCGTTGCATCACGCATGAACACATTATCGAGCTTCTCTGCCTGCATTGGCCATGACGCAGCCCTTACCCCTCTCTGCAACTCCAAGATTCACCTTGCCAGCCATTGAATGCCCGACCACAAACAGCTGGGTGCTACCGCGTTGCCATGTCCACCGACTCGTAGGCGTCATCCGGACGTATCAGACGCTCACATCGTGCGCGTTTGTCCCAACGCGAACGCGGCGACATAGTCTGTAAAGTCGCAATGGTGTAAAGTCGCAATGGCCCTCGACGATGCCAACAAGTGTTGCTTTCCCGAATTAGGACAGCGCATGTTGCGTCACGTCCGTCCGCTCTGTCGACTGTCAGCCTCGAGACTAACAGTCATCGGATAACTGCTTCTTTGAGGTCACAACGCGTGAACATACACAACTGTTATACCTAGGCCTGTTTGCCCTTCTCGAGGACGTGCGGAATGCACAGGCGGTTGTTCCTGTGGAGATGAGATGAATCTTGTCTACAAAAAACCCCCCCTGAGCCACTTCGTCGACCGGGCTGCGCCTGTGAGAGTCTTCACGGATAGGTATGCATGTGCCGTACACTGGCCAATAGAATGAGACTTGTTGGCGACGACATCGTCCAAGGACTCAGGAGACAACAACGGCAGAGCTTTCCAAGGGGGAAAAGAGAGAGTCAATGAACCGCAAAAAGAAGCAAGGAAACACGGAAGAAGAAAGATAGAAGCCTGTGGTGACTCGTGACTCGTGAGAAAACAAAATTGGATGTACATACATACGGAGTACGGAGTACCTACATACATACCAGGTATGTAGGTATGTACATAGGTCGATTAGGTACGGAGTAGGTATGTATAGGGCGAGCAATGACGTACCAAAAAGGAGTGGGTCGACGAAGCTGTGGTGTGTCACGTGTGAATGGAATGTTTGGCCGCCGATAAGATAAGCCTCGAGACGGTTGTCGCAGCAACAGCTCCCACCCCCAGCATCGTAAACAACGGCCCCGTTTGAACTACGGACGGGAGCGGTTAGAAATGAGACCGCACTTTTTGTCTGAGCAACGATGCTGTCACCACCGTTTGTTCTTCATTCTGTTTGTTATATATCTGCTCATTATAGTAATGTCCTGCCCAATATAACATCCACGGCCTTCTTCGAGTCTTTCTTCTCTTCTCCTTCTTCTTCGTTGCCTACTCTCTTCACCCTGCTATTCACTTGGGTCCGTCCACGTCAAGAGAACTTGATTGTCGTTACAGTAGCCCGAAGCCACTGAACTAACCTTTGCGTGGCTTGATCAAGTAGGCGCCGCTCCTCTACCTTGTTCTGCAAACCGTTTTTTTAACGTCAAAGGCAGGCACGTGGCCGGAACGCTTTCCTCTCTTGAAAAGCCATTTTCCTTACTTAGAATAATTCAGTCCCAAGGGACCGCCGCTGTTGCAATGGCAACAGGAGGTCGAGCCCAGCATATTGAAGCATACACCAAAGCCCTTCCCAGCTCCTCTCCGCTCATCTCGTTTCTACAACGCAAACAACCTTGTGCCAGATTAGGGAATGACACGCCATCAACATCTGTCGACTACCAGAATATCGGCCAGCAAGGCAACACAAGAATGGTCGGGCATCTCGTCAAGAACAATCCGGGGGCCCTTGGTGAACTGCAGCAGAATTCCCAGGAACCCGCGTCTCGCTCTCCGTCAAAGCCTCGCAACGAAGGTAAGGATGACATGAGTCGGAGCAGTGAAGCGCGCTCACCGGCGAAGTCTGCACTCGGGAAGCTGTCTTTTCGTCCAGGTGGCAGCGACAAGGAGTCCGCGCGAGCAGCCAAGTCTCGAGATGCATCGCCCAGCAAACCAGTTAAGGCAAAGTCGAGCACAAACTTGGCTGGGTTGCTGTCTCGGCCCAAATCGCTGAGAAATCTTTACAAGACAGCACACGATGACGAGAGCCGTGCGAGGGAAAAAGACAAGGAGAATGTCAAGCCCAGCGGCTCGCCCAGTGCCTCGCCCAGCTTTGAGAGACCACCGCCCATCTTTGCCCAGTTTACCTCGGATCGAACTACAGTGCAGCACCAAAATCCGTCGGATCCTACGTCCACACGCGCACCCAAGGAGCGGCCGCAGTCCTTACATGTTCCGAGACCACAGCAGCTTGATGGCGATAGCGCTCAATCTCCATCATCTTCGAAGGCACGAGATCGCGCTGCCAGGCCCGTGTCGGTATTGCTCGACCAAAGTTATGGCAAGAAGTTCTTCGGCGGCTTCGGCCACTCTCGCTCCAAGTCGGCCGTATCGAGCCCTACAAAGCCTACCAAGCCCAAAGTCGACACTGCGATCTTGCAAGTAGATGCCAGCAACATCAATGAGCAATTAGAAGCCCTCTTGGATCGCCGTAATATCCCCGAGAATCAACGGTACAAGATGCGCAACCTGAGCGACACCATCAAGCTGGAATTCATTCGGCAGGATCACGCGGAAATGCAAGCGGCTCTCGCCGGCAGGACAGGCAGCTGGGCTAGCAACGAACGGGATATTGGTAGCGGTGCGAATAGCCCCGTTGTCGAGAATGAGCAGCCAAAGCGCAGCCGCGGAAGAAGCTTCACCTTTTCGCGGAGTAAAAAGGATGCAAACTCGCCGACCAAGAAGTCCAAGGGATCAGAGACTCTCGGCCGACATTTTCGATCCAGGTCAACGGACAGCGTGGCCTGCGAGCATCGCCCTTCCTCATCGGGGCAGTCAGTCGGGGCAGGTTTCCTGTCCAAAATCAAGATTCAGCAAGGCCCGTCGGATTACGTTGCCTATTTGAGAAAGGTCCAAAAGCCGGAGCTTGTTGAGGTCGGAAAGCTACACAAGCTGCGGCTTCTGCTCCGAAACGAGACCGTGGCTTGGATCGAGGACTTCATCCAACAGGGCGGGATGCATGAGATTGTGGCTTTGCTGAACCGTATCATGGAGGTTGAGTGGAGGTAAGTCCAATGCGATCCGGTCAAACATCTGTGCTCTCCCCTTTGCTTTCTAGGGGGAGCCGAGTCTATTGTCTTCTCCGTACGTTGCTGATCGTCGACTCGTCTGTAATAGAGAGGAGCACGAAGATGCCTTGCTACACGAGAACCTGCTGTGTCTGAAAGCTCTCGCGACAACAGCCAAGGCAATGGAGTATCTTCACTCCGTCCAAGCCGACTTGTTCCCCAAGCTCCTGCATCTGTTGTTCGATCCAGAAAAGAAGGGCCCAAGCGAGTTTACCACTCGCAATATCGTTCCGTCGGTCTTTCTCACGTACATCGAGTCCGCGGCTCCGGCAGAACGCGTCATACGAGCCAAGAATGTCTTGGGTCATCTTCGAGACAAGCCTGGCAAAGACGATGAGCGCCCTCTTCCCTTTGTCTTGGAGATGAGGCAAGAGCGGCCGTACCGAGTGTGGTGCAAGGAAGTTGTTTCAGTGACCAAGGAGGTCTTCTGGATCTTTCTGCACAACATGAACGTTGTCTCCCTGGCCAGCGATAAGAGCGCCCAATTCGGTCTCGCAGTTCAAAGCCAAAACCAAGGTCAGGACCAGGGCCAGAGCCAGAGCCACGTCCCCTCGGGCTCTCTCGGTGACGCGAAGGATGCTTTTGGGTACATGCTTCGCAACTTCCCACAAGAGCGGCCTCCAGTCCCAGCAGCACCATATGTTGGCGGTGTCGAGTGGGACGCAACCAACTATCTTGCTTCCCACGTTGACTTGATGAACGCCATCATTGCATGCGCGCCCACGTCCCAGGAGCGAAACAAGCTGCGTGCTGAGCTCCGTATTTCAGGGTGGGAACGCTGCCTCGGTGGCAGCCTGCGCATCTGCAAGGAGAAGTTTTACGGTAGCGTGCACGTGGCACTGAGGACATGGGTTGCCGCCGCTGCGGAAGACGGCTGGGATGTCCGAGACGTTCGGTTTGGTCCTGCTCCCGAGGCAAAGTCTTCTCCGAAGAAGTCGAAATCGGGAGGAGGCCAGAAGGTCAAACACGAGCCGCCGCCGAAGCTGGACTTTCCGAAGCTGGACTTCAAGATTGGCCAGGAGCAGTCTGGTGCTCAGGATGCTTGGCTGTGATGGTTCTCGTCCGACTTGCCACAACGGAGTCGTTCGAAGATGCCGGAGTCACAGATTCGGCTTACCAGGCTGTGACGGGGGGGGAGTATGGTGGTGTACATGCGATGATGTTTTGGCGTTTAAGGGGATGCTTATTGTGTCTCCGAGGGGTACAGCAACAATTACTTGCAAGAGCATGCAACGATATGCAGCGATGTGTAGGGACATGCAACGATATGCGACGACATGCAAAATTATGCAACGACACGCACTGACATGCACCCCATATAGCATCGGGGACCATCTCCGACACAAGTTATGCACTCGGCTCAAGAGTTGCACCATTTCAGCCTCAGGATGAACAGCCGCAAACATAATTCCGCACTTCTTGAGACTTGCAAAGAGACTACTGCAGAGTCGGACAGCGCGCCAAATATCTGGACCGCATCCCACTCCTTGTCACGATTCGTACGTGCAGCAGAAGCCTCTGGCGAAGGCGTGTACACTTTATACAGCCTTGACGCCAGCACTTGTTCTGAGTGTTTTGCTTGGGAAGTCTCTTGACTTGACCCCATTACGGGGATGGAAGCCATTGCAAGACAGATATCAACGGCGCGAGGCTTCTACACTGGGGAGTAAACAGAAGCCGGCAACCGCCTGGACGTCGAACAAGACAGTTTTTCCTCTCACTCGTTGTGAAGGAAGTTGTGAGAATGCTTTGGTTTGCATCGGGTGCAGAAGAAGTTGATTGTTCAGCCCGAGCGAGATTGAAGCGGTTAGTTGTCATTTTCTTATGCGGCAATGAGTATGTCCATATCTGACTTTCGCTTCCTAACGTTTCTTTTCTTATTTCATTTTCATATTCATTGGCGGGTTCTCGGATTGCATTTCCTTGGGTTGCATTTTCTGGCCTGGTTGCAAAACACTCTTCTTATTTTATTCTTATTCTTTTCATGGGCGATAATATGAGATTTCAGGGAGGGACGGAGCAAAAGTGTACGATGGACTGAGGGGTTGATGCATTAGTTTATATGAATGAAATGACGACTTGATGATCAGGTGGTGCGGTTGCATGCATGGTGATTTGATGAGGAGATGGTGATTCTTGCGATTCTTGAAAGGTCTGATGTGAAGGACTGCAATGTATGAGTGACAACGCATGATACTTGACTCATAGACGAGGCCTGCAGTCATGGAACCAGCACTCCCCGCAACACGTGAATGTGAATCTTGTGATTCTCTCAAACTTCCAAGTTAGAAGAGAGTAGGTACCTCCTAGCGTACGGAGAGGTACCAGGTAGGTAGGTACCTATGTACATATTGGCAATTTGGTGGCCCTATCAGAACCGCGCACGCTAAATTCGGCTCCATAAACGCGTCACTTCCTTCGGATAACGCCACGCTCCTCCATCTCTTATCTCCAATAATCTTTGCCTGTAAACCCACATCGCTGTTTCGTCATACCTAAAAACCAAATATTGACCTACGAACATACATTTTTCTCACTCTTTCCGCACGGTGAAATTGTCGACACCACCAGGATTGTATTGCTAGCACCAGCTACCATTCATAGAAGCCCATCTTTGTGCATTATGGGCCTCTGAGCGTTGTTACGCCGCTTTCTAGCCCACGCAAAGCGGTTCCTCGATCATTGCGCTTCCAACCGCTGCGCTCGCAGCGTAATCTTTGGGCACAAATTGAACATGCAACTCGCCAATCCATTTGCCTTTCGACGGGGCCCGGTCACTTTCTGGACCACGATAGTTTACGTTGCCGTTCTCATCTCATTACTCTACGTTCATGAAACGGTCCCGCCCGCACCATCTCAGGCTGACTTACCGCAGGGTATTGATCTAAACGAAGCTTGGACAGACTTGCAGGCCATTACCAGGTCGTATCATCCGTACAACAGTCATGAGAATGATGTTGTGCGTGACTACCTCATGCGTCGGTCTAGGGAGATTCTAGATCGAAACGGAATCAAGTACACGGAGGACCTGACGGGCGGGGTATCGTGGAGAAGCAGGTTTGTGGTGGTGCCTTCACACACAACTCAGAAACCACCTAAAACTGATATGGTCCCAGTAACTACTATTACTCATCGGAAAATGATGGCCAAAACTCTCGCGGAGCCTCTGCGCGTGCCCCCGGAGCTACCATCTTCAATGACCTCATTTCCAACGTCACATTTGCCGAGCGTGGCAGCACTGTTGGCCAGTATTTCGAGGGCAACAACTTTTATGTCTACATTCACGGCTCTGATGACCCGGAGGGAGAGTGGTGGCTCTCCAAAAATCCTCAGCGGACAGCTCAACGTGGCGCAGGGGTACTGGTAAACTGCCACTTTGACTCGTGAGTTGTTCCCCGGGTCCTTGTACTGCGAGCACTGTTGACTGATTTCTTGTAGAGTCTCCACCGGGTATGGCGCGACGGACGATGGCGTATCCTGCACATCTCTCCTGCAGCTGCTCAGCCACTTCACTTCAAGCGGTCGACAGCCAAAAAATGGAATCGTCTTACTTTTCAATAATGCCGAGGAGGACGGACTGTTTGGGGCACGAGCTTTTGCATACAGTCCTCTGGTGCAGTTCTGTCACACGTTCGTCAATCTCGAGGGAGCTGGAGCCGGCGGCAGAGCTATTCTATTCAGAACGACAGATCTGGAGACGGCGCAGGCTTACGCGGAGAGTCCTCATCCGTTTGGCTCAGTGGTAGCAGCAAATGCGTTTGAGAGGCGCATTATTCGAAGTGCTACCGACTTCACCGTCTTTGCGGATAATTTTGGCCAGCGCGGTCTTGATATAGCTTTCTATGCACCTCGTGCGCGATACCATACCGAAGACGACGATGCTCGGCACACTTCCGTTCGTTCTGTCTGGCACATGCTGTCAGCAGCCCTAGCTTCAACCGAGTCCTTGTCAAACAGCGCCAGTAGTTCTCTTTTCAACGGCCCTCGCTCTGATGGGAGAAAAGATCTCGTTCAAAATGGCAGGCCCACAGCCGGCGTCTGGTTTGATTGGTTTGGATCGGCCTGGTCAGCTTTCCCACTTAGAGGGCTATTTGCCTGGACCTTGACCCTACTCATCGTGACGCCTATTGCTCTCTTGTTGGTTGTCTCTCTGCTTGTGCGCCAGGACAAATGGTACTTCTTCGCCGTATATGCGGAGTCGGGCCTCGAAGGTGGTCACGTAGCGCTGGGAGGATGGAAGGGTCTCATACGCTTCCCTTTCGCAATGATCTTTGCTGGTGCCCTGACCATCGGGTCAGTGTATCTATTGGCCAAGCTGAATCCGTTAATAATCTACAGCAGTGGTTACGCAGTGTGAGTTTCTGTCTTTGCTTTGATACAGATGGCTCAATGAGGCCTCTTCTTAGTTTCCCTCTGGATGCAAAGTCTAGCTTTGGGTGCTAACACTGAAATGTAGTTGGGCCATGATGATTTCCATATTTTACTTTGCCGCATGGCTCATTCTACGAGGGGCGAGTGCCGTTCGACCGAGTGCTCTTCAACGAGGCTTCACTTTAAGTTGGCTTTTCTTCATCACCTGGGTCCTGTCAATCTTTGCTGCAGTTGGTGAGGACCGCATGAATCTGGGCGGGGTCTACCCTCTGGCGTTTCTACATACTTTCACCTTTGGGGCTGTACTCATTTCGCTTCTGGAGCAGCTCGCTCTCCCGAGAAAGAAGGCGTATGCCCGACAGCTAGCTGAAACAGGAGACGATTCGGATGAAGACACGAATGAGGAGGACAACAGTTCGGGTGCTGGACAACCAGATGCTACGGAGGCGGGCGACGAAGCTGCCGACCCCACAGAAACAACACCTCTTCGAGCTGGTGAGGAGGGCTACGGGTCCAACGATCAAAACGACCAAGCGACGACGTTTGCGAGCACGTATAGGAGGTCTGCTGCGGACACCAATACCACCCTCGTCAAAAAGAAGGGGGACAGGCTCAAGAAGAAGAAGGATAGGCGAAGGTATCAAGCGTACGAAGATGAGCAAGGATGGTCTGGCCATCTTCCCAGCTGGACCTGGCTCATCCAGTTTCTTTTGCTCGGCCCCGTGTACGTGATCGTCCTGGGAAACCTCGCACTGGTGCAAACCACGGCCATGGCCATGACGGGCTCCGACGGTAGCAGCTTACTGGTGCCCATAATGGGGGTTGGCATTCTGAGCACTGTGCTCCTGCTGCCTCTCATGCCGTTCCTGCACCGTGTCAGTCATCACGTGCCTGTGTTTCTTCTCTTCGTGTCCATTGCCACTCTCAGCTACAATCTGCTGGCGTTCCCCTTTTCTGTCAGCAATCGGTTCAAATTCTTCTTCCAACAGGTCATCGACGTGGACGAAGGAACCAATGTCGTCAGTCTCATGGGACTGGAAGAGTTTGTGCGTCCTGTGATAGATTCTCTGCCCACGGCTGCCGGCCAGGAAATCGAATGTTTGGAATCCACGGTGCGCGCAGACTTGAAAACGTGTCAGTACAATGCAGCGCTTTTGCCTCCGGACGTGGCAAATGGAACCAAAGTCGAAGACCTCGTCTACATCAGAGCGTCCAAAAACGCTGACGGCACGTCAATCACTGTGGAGATTGATGGCGTGAACACGCGGACTTGCTACCTCGACGTGTCATCTCCCGTTTTCCACTTCCACGTCGAAGGCGGTGGAAAGCGAGACGGACGATTCGGTTCCCTCCCACTCGATGGCCTCCAACATATCCAACTCTGGAGACGGAGATGGAATGGCCCCTGGACTGTGACTCTAGAAGTGGGCGGGAGAGGCTTCGCAGCGGCTTCTGCCGAGGGCAAAGACACGGATAGAACCGGCTCCCACGGCGCTGTTGATGCGGAGCGCAAAGAGCTGCTGGCGTCGTCGGAAGAGATATCTGTCACGGCGAGATGTGCATGGTCGGATGCTAATCGAGCCAGTGCGATGCCTGCGCTGCGTGAAGTGAAGCAGTATATGCCTGGGTGGGCCACTGTGACGAAAGCATCGGTCGGGCTGGTGGAGGTGAAGAAGACTATCAAGCTGCGGCTTTGATTAACAGGCGGTGAGGAGTAAAACTATTAAACTAATGAAGGTTGTATTTTTGTATGGAGTATATGACTATTATGAGGTAGTGTTTGCATGGTATACTATACATAATCGGGTTGATACCAGTGCCGATGAGGAGGCGGTGAATAGTATTTGCGCATCAGGCAGGCACACGACGGCCAATTTGTCCCGTGGTCACGAGCAGTGTGCTTCAGATGTCAGATACGGTGCAGCCTGTATCATCCATTCCCAACGACTGTCAGCAAATCATCAAAGACATGCAGCGATTGACGAGTCCGAGCAGCGCACATTTACGGCGTACCTGGCGAATGCCATTTCATCCCATACATAGGTATGTAGGTAGATACCTAGGTAGATAAGGTACGTACAAATGATCGTGGGGCGCTGCACCCAGGCGAAGACTTACAAGTTACATGCATGATACAACCCAGGGTTCCGGGCGGTCTTACACTGTTACAAACCTAACCCATGGCATCCATCCCATGATCATCAATTCATCATCGCCGTTTTCCGATTTCCAGTCACAGTGCCAAACTTGACACGGCGCACTTGACTGCCTGTGAATCATGATGCCGTGGTGCAATACCGCTTGGTACGGAAATTGCGCGCGTGGACAAGCGCTGACGGTGGAGGTCAGGGGATCTATGTACATATGTACACCTTTATTTATGCACATTTCTTGTACCATTGCAGCAACGATCATCATATCATGGCTTGATGAAACCCATGTGGCCACTCGCCAGTCTGCGCGGCAGGCATCACCACGTGGGGGTTGGGCGTCTGGATTCTGAGGACTTTGAGGACTTGCAAGTTGCAGGGGCTGATGACGTGTGTTCTTTATGGTGCGGTGTACTCCGTACGTAGGTACAACATATGTACCTACGTAGATGCAATAGGCGCACGTTTGTCTCGGAGGAGTGCTTCAGACTTCTAAGTTCTGCAGCAGGTGACCGTGGCAGGTGGCAGGTGCTTTTATAAGATAAACCTCGTGAATCGTGATGCCTGCCCGCCGCTATGTTCGAACTTCGAAGTCCCCAAGCCTTATTAACCAGTCAACCCCAAAGCGTTCTTTTCTCTCTTCCTTCTTTTTCTCCCATGGCCCCCTCCTCTCTCGTTTTCGAATCATTTGCTCCTTCTTTGACCCCTCCCTTTTCTCTCCGTCGCGTTTCTTCTCCAGGCTGATCACGAAGCTCCGTGCGCCTTGGCAAGACGAGGATTTGCTTTTTATGTACTTCTCAGTCGCTCTGGTGGTGAAGGGTGAGAAATGAGACGAGATGCATATGCAAGGGAGAGGTGCGTATTTTGGGGAAGACATGTCTTTGGAGCGGGCTGATGAAACGTAGTCGCGTTTCTGAGCCGGCTGCAACTGATGCGTCACGGACTCACGGGATGGCGAGAGCATCATCCGTTAAAACTCAAGACTCAAGGGTTGGCCTGTCGAAGTTGTGAACGTCGTATGATGGTGGATCGCATCAACGATCTCTACCCAAGGAGTACCTACCTACCCAAGGACTCTGCAGGGGATTCTGCTGCATCTCAGGAGCGGGGCTGCCACAACCGTCAACGGCCTGGTCCGTCCGTCGTAGCGATGCTACGGCCTTCGGCCGAAATGGCGGCAGATGGACGAAACGAAAGAGGCAGCATGAGGGCGGCAAAGAAAACGGCCGAAACGACATTGACGCCACACTGACGACGAGGAGCAGTCTCCGTGCCCTTTTTAAATCACACCGGATTGTCGTGTCGTCCCTTCAAGCCCATCTCTTTCTTACCGTAGCGCATCGAACACCCCTTCTCAGCTTCAGCTCGACCAACACAACCTAGCTGCCTACCCGTTTTATTTCCGTTCCAACCCATCCCCCAGTTTACGTTGTACGCGTTTCACGCAGAACCAAAAAAAAATGTGTCGCGTACTCGAAGCGAAATATATATAGGGCCTCGCTGCGTGGCCCCCCCGATTCACTAGGTGGCCCCCCCAATCGCCGGTACCGGCACATTCGTCATCAATACGTGACAATAGGTATGTCAATTTGCACAAGGGACGCAGCAATAGATACTCCGGAGCCCGTAGCCCTCTCAAATAGACGTGCACAAGGACCGTGGACGCGCAAAGTATCATGCTCCTTGCGCCTCCTAATCCGCAATGAGGAATCTTGCTGGACAATCTAGGCCTCTTCGAATGCGGCCACGAGGGGGCGTTCCCACGAAACAAACAGCTTCCGAACATTCCCAGCCGACCGAGGAGACATCGTGAGAAGAGACTCGGCCTTAATTCGCGCCCAGCGGAACACCCGCGTCAAGGTCTACGTATCAGATCCTCGCGGGCGATAGTCGAGGCACCTGGACGTCTGGCGGTTTAGTATCGGGGATATCTCGACTTTCCTCCAAGCCCATGATCGATTTACCATGTCATAATCTGGCCTTTGCCGCAGTCCCTCGAACCGATGAAGATGACCGGATTTTGCTCTTTCGTCGCCCCTCGAAGCGGCATAGCTATGGAGGAGGCAACCTGATGTACTGCAGAGCAACTGCATGTCCACCCCCCTCGGGCCATACTGTCCCCTAGTCATGAAGGCTTGGCTTAGGAACCCAATCGCATCGACGCGATTCCAGAATCCACGGTACCCGACATGGCACTGATTTTGGAGCGCAGTGAACCATTGCAGGGTGCTTCATCCGCACCATCATCATCATAGTCATCCCGGATGCGCCTGCCAACGCCTTCTACTGGATTTGCTGTAGTAGCAACAGCATCTAAGCCTACAGATTGCATAGTTTAATCTTGAATAACCTAGATGGTAGACATCCTGGTATGTACCATTGAATCTGCGCCATCATCACACTCACGAATGGTCACGTGTTGATGACGAATGTGCCGGTACCGGCGATTGGGGGGCCACCTAGTGAATCGGGGGGGCCACGCAGCGAGACCCTATATATACGCCAGCTGCAAGAAATTCCCCAAGCACGTCGTCAAGGGCCAATCAATCGATTGGTGCGGGGCTAGCTTAGTCAAGGGGAGCCAGTGCGACAACGTGGACCAGATGGGCCTCTTGGGCTCGATTAGGCGCCCTGGCGACTGTCCCGATTGCAAGTGAAAGTCGCAATTTGCAAGTATGTAAGCCAGTATGAGCGCCCGAAAGATTTCCCATTCTCCCTGCTCCCCTACATCATCATGATTGCTTTCCTATTCTATCTGTAATGTTATCAGGGCCTTGCTGACCGCCGCTGGTAGACCAAGAAAGCCAGTGCGACTGCACTGAGAGTGCACAGCATTACTTGTGAAAGGCGAGGCTGCTGCTGTGCCGCCACCACCATGCTGCAAATCCATGGCTGCTTTGTCGTCGATGTTGCTGCTGCGACACCCCTTTGGTGGAGTTTTTTGATGTCCTGAACAATGGCTTCCACGTTGGCATATCCCCCCTGCCAGCAGTTGCGGATGATGCGCCCGACAGGGCCGAGGTGTGAAGTGTCAGGAAATAGGTTACTTTGGAATTTTTCGGCGATTTCTTCATCAGATAGCGCGGCGTACGGTCTCTCGCTCGTAAATATCTCGTACATGGCTGATCCGTACGCAAAAATGTCGCCTTGCTCTGAGTTGGGATCCGTTGGGTGGAGATGGCTTTCTGTGACGGCGCACAGAAACTCGTTGGAGTCAATCGAAGAGCCCGCAAAGTCACCAATCTTGAGATTCAGATCCTTGTCAAGAAACATGTTGATTGTTGTCAAGTCCCCGTGCACGATGCCCGCTTTATGTATATGATCCAGCGCCTCGGCCGCCTGTAACATCCACTGCAGCCGAATCTGTGGCGTGGGCTTGAAGGGCTCGTTTTGGTGATCTTTCCCGCCGTCGAAGCGCTTGCCTTGGAGGAAATGGTACAGGTCTGCATTGGGCGCGTACTCGAGCCGGAAGCCTTGCTCGAATTCGCCATGGTACGTGAGAATCCCTGGGTGAGGGCCCTTGCTGACCAGTCGCTGATATACCTCAATCTCCCTTTGTATTGACGGCGGCGACCATTCCCACAGAGGTGTCTTGACAATCGTTTGCGTCGCTTCGTCGAGGAGAATGAGTCCGCATAGCCCATGCGACACGATGTTGTCCCCGCAGAAGCCCGATGGGTATTGGACTGTGCCCCGGACTGTCGAGTCGTCGACGGTTGTGGTAGCTTCGAGCGTGGTGCAATTGCCTTCGGCCATGGTTCAAAGTAAACAAAAGCACAAGAAACTAGTGAGCACTAATAAGGCGATCTATTAGTCACGTCACGAAATCAAGCTTTGTTCGCGAAAATAAGGAAACTCATGCCGTCGCAAAACAGGACCATGTATCGCACATACATAAAGGCGATCAAATTTTCTGGCACTACAAGTTTCAACAAGTGTCGCTTCGCTCGCTCGCTTATTATGCAGACAGAATTCAGGACAGAAATGCGCAGAACGGGGGCGATCGTGCCATACCTAGCGCAACTTGCAAGTGAGCCGGGAATGAGAATGAAGAAACACGGAATAAATACCTGCGATAGGACTGATTAGTCATCAGCCGCGCTCGTTGCATTTTTTGTTCACCTGCATTCTGTCTGTGAAGTTGTGAACACTTGAAGCAGCGCTTTTTCTCCCAAGGAACAAGTTGTGTTGCACAGCCACAACTTACAAGGTATGTACACGCTACCTGTACATACACATATACCTATGTACATACATGTACATACAATGCTCACTGCTCACTGCTCAGTCAGGATCGTCAGCTGCAGCCTCTTTGCGATCGATCGGCACTACGATCGGCACTATCTGTGCTGCGTGACCCACTTCTCCTGAAGGCTGATCCTCCTTTCGCCCACTAATAAAGACGCCACCTCTTGATGCTTGTCTTATCCTCGTGAGTCGTCGTTGTTGGTGTCTTGTCTTTGACATTGTCTTTGATGCAACTTCCATTGACATTTGCATTGATAGTCCTTCAACTCGACTTTGATAGACTCTGATCCCTACTCTTGTACATACTCAATCTTGCGGCTTCGAAGCTCGAGCCTCGAGGAGCTATGGTACAAACCTAACTGAGTGGTGAACCCGATAGCAGGCCAACGTCAGCCAGCAGCTTCAAACACATCAGGCCGGCGCGACGATTCAACGTACATCTCTGGCCTCTATCGATCATACGGAGTACCTTGTCTAGGTTTAGGGTTAGGACAAGTACGTTATTATTCCCTGGTCGCTTGGACAGAGTAGATCATTCGTCGTCACCAACACATTCTTGTCACCCCTGAATCTCATCACGCAGGTGGCACGACTCACGAGGCTATGCGTCGTGCGCATTATCTTGCGCTCAATGCTGTACTTCCCTCGCGAGCCACACAGATTCTCTTCATGGGAAACGTACCACAAAAGTCCGGCAGTGAGCCGGCGCAATCTGCGCGTGGCGCGTCAAGTTCCGGCTAATTGTCTAACACGGCCAACAGGCGAGATGAGTACATACCTACATATCAGAACAATCCTTGCAACAACGCATCTTCAATCATTCAGAATGGATGATCATGCACTACAGAGTAGTACCACCAATATCGGGTGATGATCCATG
Organism: Claviceps purpurea; assembly: GCA_029405325.1. NCBI lineage: Eukaryota > Fungi > Ascomycota > Sordariomycetes > Hypocreales > Clavicipitaceae > Claviceps > Claviceps purpurea. Next base: position 1,555,609 of record CM055782.1, on the reverse strand, counting down.
CGACGGATACCTTCTGGACTAGGTATCGCGTCAATTTCGGCGGGCGATAACCATAGAGGTGTATGTACCACGTGCAGAGGAGGCACAGAGCACATATGTACATAGTCGCATTACGGAGTACTCAATCGCGTCAATGCCACCTGTTGAATACAGATAAATTGACCAGGTGAAGAAAATTAGTCACGGACTCACTATCGACTAGGTCGCTATCATCCAATGTACATAGGTACATATATCGTCGATCAACATCACGGACGACATCGGATACCTAGCACGGAGCACACAAGCTACGTAGGTCGCGGCTTATTACGCTGTATGGCTCATTACTATATACATGTCGCGATAAAAGTTGGCACCGAGAATGCGCATTCGCAGCGAGATCGATACATATCCTCCCCCCCATTATGACAGAGCATCGTGAGCGGCAATCTGTGGAATCATGAAGAGTTAAATGTCACTGGTTCTTACCGTCCCCGGTCGATTCGAGTTTTGCGGACGCAATGGAACCCCTCCATACCTCGTGACTCTTCCGACATGATGCAGCGCGCGGCATGCGATGGAGGCGTCAAGAAGAAGCTTGTTTTACATAGCTCAACGCTGTCAAATCTTTGGCTGCGCTCTGGGTTTCTTGGGAAACGTCGTCCCATCGTACTCCGGGCGTTTCAGGGGTGCTCTGACGATGCTCGGTCGTGTCGAAATCGTAAATGCGCCCGCACTGCTGTCTGCTTCAGTTTCGGCCGTACATCGGATTGACTGTCGAACTTCTCCGGGTCAGATGGTTCCTGTGAATGATTCATCATGACTTCACTTGCTCTCTCCTTCTTTTCATGCGGAACGCCTTCGCCATGACTTCGATATCTCGGTCGAGCGTCTCTTCGTCTTCAGAGCTCCCTGAAGACAACGGGGAGGAGGATGGTGGTCTGGCGTCCGAGGTGTCGGTTGCTGGGTTACTGGCCGTTGCCTTTATCCGGGGGTGCCGGCCGCCTGATCGCGCATGCGGCCTGGCCGACCGAGTGTTGATTCATCATTCGAGTCTCGAGTCTGAGACATCAGATATTATCATTATTATGTCCTAGTCAACGGTCCGTATTCTTTATAAGGAGAAAGGAAATAGGTAAATCTGTTCAAAGTTCAAGGCTTGTAGGGGTCACAACGGAGTGAATGAACACTGAGGACAATGATGCCAAAGGTGGGGGTCAGTTACCTATCAACGCTTGATGAAGGTTTTGAGCTCTGGCCTCTACCGATGCTCCAATCTCTTTCTTCTTCCGATCTTCAAAGTTCACCGCCATTCTTGACGAGTTGACCGCAACCAATGGCCCTTGCCCCAAAGTCACAAAAGCTAACACAAAGGCAACAAAGCTTCGTCTGACGAAGCACATAAACCCCGCTGTTCAGAATAGATGCATCACATCCGCCACGGCGCAGCGCCGCAGACTACCCAAGTCGCTGGGGACAAAAGCGAGGCCTGGAGTGTGATCATGGCCAAGTCGCGCCCGAGGCCTCACAAGTCGCTATATTGACATACTAGATCCAGCGGAAAAAGAGTTTGCGATTCATGAGCTGATGCTTGAGGAAAACACATCCGACATCTGGGAGTCGGGACTTCTGCTAGACAGTCCGAAAGCCGATCAACCTGGCCCAGCCAACGAGCATATCGAGAAGGCGCGTTCAACTTCAGATGGGTCACGGCGCCATTGCAGAGCAAGTCGGAGTTGAAGAGAGATGGGCCTAGAGGGCAAACGTGAGTACAAGACGCGATGACTGCTTGCTCAATGCCGAGACTCCGGGAACGACAAGCACGAACGCATTTTGAGTCTTGACTAACAAAGCAGCTCGAGCGATGAGACACAGTAGTAAGTACACCGCGACTGAGGGTTTCGACGAGCAGGACAAATGAGAGTTGACCGCGATTCTGCGAAGCAATCGCAATTGCCAATGGCTCTATTGATGGGGATCAGTGATGGTAATGTAGGAGAGGAGGAGTGAACTATTAAGAAGCACATTGTGCCATGTGGTTCATGATTTTCCTTTGTCTCTTTTTTTCTTTCCGGTTATTACATCAAGGTAATTAATAGGAATCTAGAAGTCTGGTGTGTGCGTGCCATGTAAATTCACTTTTTCTGGTCAGACATCTACGCTCATGACTTGGAAGTTGGGAGCACTCTCCACAGGGGCAAGGGTGGAGAGTTGTAAGTTGTAACAGGTGATGTCTCAGTCTTATTCCCCTCCACGTGTTGACCATTCTCTCTCATGAAGAAAGTCGTATCACTCGCAAAACATGCATTTTTGAAGAAAGGTATCCGAAACAATTTACCAAGATCCAGTGGCAGATAGAGCTTTACGGTTCCGGGTTTACCGTCTATGTATAGCGCTGGGACGGGCCAAAGCTTGTGCCTCGCCCGGGTCCTCGTCAACGTCATGAACTCGCCAGTAGCCCTGTGACTCGTGAGTGTGATGATGGCTTGAAGACTGTGTTCCCCGCGCTACTCGTGCGTGTGCTGGCTTTCCTGTGCCGAAAATAGCCACACCCCAGTAACTGAGTAAAAGCGAACCACCAAAACATGTATGTACATATCAAAAAAAAACGAAGAAGCAAAGAATTTGAACCTTGGGCTGGAGACTGGCAGTAACACGACACGCTGGCTCATGCAACAAGATCCTTTCTCTGGTGGTGTATAGAAGCACCAGACTTGATACTATTTTACACATTACTAGCCACTTAGGGGTGGGTGTATCTTTTTTTTTATGTACATATCCCAAAAGTACAAATCTCATCCCTTCGTCATAAACAAGAAGAAAAGAGGGCCCTTTAACCAGTCCATTACCACCATTACTGCCCTGTCATGTTTGTACATTATCCTCCTGTTACTAAATCGGCTGTATCCGGCCGGCCAAGTAGATTAACACCACGGAGTCCTTAACTTGACCCCGTGAAGATCCTGATGTACCCCTAATAAGTGGCACATATGATGACATAAGTGCCCCAGTCACAGCGTGACGTATTCGCGGACGAAACGCTTCTTACAGAGCGAGCGCACCGGCAATCATGAGGGCGAGAACACCCACGGGGGCCAAGCCAGCGGCACCAGCAGTAAGGGAAGAGGTAGGCCTGGGGGCACCGGTGTGTTCACCGGTGTGTCCACCGGTCCCGTTCTTGGGCACGCCCGTCTCGCCAGGCATGTCAGCAGCTTCGACGTGACCGTCATCGCCCTCGCCCTCGCCCTCGCCCTCGCACTCGGAGCAGTAACCGCTGGCGCCGGTGGGCATGGGCATACTCTCCATGCTGCCCCCTGCCGAGGAGTAGGCAGGAGGAGCAGGGGGGGCAGGAGGAGCAGAGTAGGCAGGAGGAGCAGGGGCAGGAGGAGCAGAGTAGGCAGGGGGGGCAGACTGGTTGAGGCCAGAGGCGACGGGAGTGGCCTCACCGTGAGGATATTCCTCAATCGGGGCGGGAGTGGCCTGAGCCTGACCGTGAGGATATTCCTCGATGGGGGCGGGAGTGGCCTGAGCCTGACCGTGAGGATAATCCTCAATCGGGGCCGGAGCCGAAGCGCCGGAGCCGCCAGTGGTGCCGCCAACGGCAGAGCAGAGCTTCTCGACGGCGGGGAGCACCTCACCTGGGGATACGGCATTAGCTCATTGTCCTCTTCCTTTTTTTGTACTTTGTATCATGACAGTGGTACTATCTGATATATTGGTTCTAAGATTGCGTTTTACTTACCGGCGGCCTTCTTGGCACCGCACTTCTCAATCACGCAAGACGTGGCAGCGGCTTGCATGGCGGCAAAGTTGTCCTTGGAGCACAGGCAGCCAAAGTCGGCGGGCGGGCACGAAGTCTTGGAGGCAGCTGTTTGCATGCAAGGCATCGCGCAGGCAGGGATGTCCTTGAGGTTCTGGGCAGAGACCAGGCCGGCCATGGCGGCGGTAGCGACAGCAGAGACCCTCATTTTGATGGTAGTGGTAGTTTTGAAGGTTTGTTTTGAAGGTTTGTTTTGAGTGAAGATGAGGAGGAGAGAAGGCGAAGGACTAAGTTGAGTGAGCGAGTGAAGAAGATGAAGAATAGCGATGCAAGCGAGGTCTGATAGGGAAGGGGGAAGGCTCTTCTTTAAGTAGAATCTAGATGAACGGGAGCCTAACCGGCAATAGAACATACCTCTAGTAGAAGACCCTCGCATCGAAAAAGAAAGCAATAGCAATATCATCAGTGTAAACAAACATGGCCAAGCCTGAACCTTGCACGCATCATGATCTGGGCCGCTTGACCATGCTGCTCCGCGTGTTCTCCACCTGGGGATCAGTACAGCGCTTATCGCAGGGACACCACGGCTTTCTCCCAACATGGCCGTGAATACCAGCCTTTCGATTAACTGTAGATCAGCGATTCTACACGTCACGGCACCATTTCCATGCGCGAGGCCGGGTGGCGGGCCGCGGGCGAGTTGAGTAGTGGCCCTAGACAAGCTTGCCAGGGAACCTGTAATGCATTTGATCCCATGACTGGGCCTGAAGGCGGATTTGACAAGATTAACGGGGTAAGGTGCTAGCTCGATAGCGTTTTCGGACGGTAGTTCTTCTCCTTCATCTGCTTTCCCCGTCATCAATTGTTGTCGATGCGGGCCTGATGTGTTGTCGACGTGGACAATGGCAAGTTAGATCTTGTCCGGCAAGGGCTTGCAGCCTGCAGGACGCCGGTCCGGCCCACTAGCCGGCTGCCGCGTCTGAAGTGGGGCGTACCGGACCATCGGACGATTTTAGCTGGAGAAGTTCGACAGCGGGACAGAATTGCGGCAGGCTTCCAGCCACCGACTACGAAACAAGGCAAGACCGCCTGTGCAGGCGTCATTCGTCCTCTTAATTTCTCGACCATAGCGGCCGCAGAAGATTCTTTGCAGTTCTTTTGGTCCAGCAGACCAGCTGAAACGGCAGATCATCATGGACCGTGCTCATCGCGACACGTCGCGACACGTCGCGGACTCGCGGACTCGCGGACTCGCGGCAGAGGGCGCACGATATCCATGATGATCCACTTATGTGCATATGTACATACTCCGTATGTACATATGTAGAAGTTGAGGAGCATGTGTACATACAGCATACCGCAAAATCTCAGTGCTTTGGCAGTGAGTGGGACCGATTTTTTGTAATACTTGCTTGTGATTTGTTGGGCAGTAAGACGCTTCAAGGGTATCCTGCTTGCCGCCTTTCCGTATGAGGCCGGCGGCCCATATAAACGATACTTCCAGAACAGATCCACACCACCATCTCAAGCCATCTTGAAATTCAGGATTTTGCGTGTCGCGATGCCCAGATGTCAGTGTCGCTTCCATTGAAGTTGCGAGCAAAAGCTGTATTTTGGTGAGCAGATACTGCTGGCAATATGACCCGGTCCCGTCTCAACCATACCATCATCATATTCGACCAAATACGAGGTGAGGCGAGGGTAAATGGCAAATCGGCCTGTGCCCTTTTGTTTTTAACAGCTCTGCCGGGTAGGGGAAAAGTGGTGGCGTGCGTGTGTAAGTGTCACGTGTATCACATGTGAGCGCGGAAAAAAGATACAAACGAATAGTGGGTACACTCGAGCTTAGCGTGACCACGGCTCACACACTGATTGGTCGTCCCACTCACTGCCAAAGCACTGAGATTTTACGGTATGTACATAGCGAGGCAACTCTGCATGCAATTTACAATTTACAATTTACAAATCCAAACTTTAGGTACTTCGTACAAGTTAGGTACCTAGGTAGGTATTCAACGACGAAAGCCGAGGTTCAGGGACCAGGTCCCACCCTGCCGACCAATCCCACCGCGCAACGGTGTTTCCTTCAAAGCGGGGTTGCGGTTCCACGGCTAGGAATGCCGCTTCATCATGCTGCATGCACATGCACAGCCCGATCCATCATCCAACATTGCATCGAAGAAAAGAACAAAGTTTACAATGGCCAGCACAGTTTTCAATGTAGGCATCATCGGATATGGGTGAGTACCTAATGGCCCGTCTCGCAATCTTCTCTCTCCTGAGTCCTAGGTACCTAGCCCTGGTCTATCCATCCCCGTATTAACCTCTCCCAACAGCCTCTCAGCCAAAATCTTCCACATCCCCTTTATAGCCACCACGCCCCAGTTCAAGCTTCACAGCATCGTCCAGCGAAGTCCGCGGGAGGGCAACTCGGCCCCTGACGACCATCCCGATATCAAGCACCACACCGAGGTTGACACGCTCCTCGCCGACCCGGACTTGCACGTCGTCGTCATCTCCACCCCGCCCGACACCCATTTCAAGCTCATCAAGGCAGCCCTCGAAGCTGGCAAGCATGTCCTCGCGGAGAAGCCCCTGGTGCCCACCTCTGCCGAGGCAAACACCCTAATGGCACTGGCCCGGGAAAAGAAGCGCCATCTCTGCGTGTATCAGAACCGACGCTGGGATTCAGATTTTCTCCTCGTGCGACATCTCCTCTCAGAGGGCCAGCTGGGCCGCGTTCTCGAATTCAATACCCATATGGATCGTTATCGCGCCGAGGCCCCTACGAACTGGAAGAGCACGGTGGGTATTCCCGATGGGGGAAGCGCACTCTTTGACTTGGGTACGCATCTCATTGACCAGGTCTACCTGCTCTTTGGTATGCCACAAGCCGTTCAGGGTCGTCTTCTTTCCCAGAGGGAGGCTCGGATGGATTTCCATAACCCGGATGCTGTGTTTGCTCAGTTTACGTACCCGGATGGGATGCTCGTTCATGTGCGCATTAGCGCCCTCAGCACGGAGACTGACCAGCCGCGGTTCTGGGTTCGTGGCTCCAAGGGCAGTTTCCACAAGTCTGGGCCGGATCCGCAGGAGGACCAGCTCAAGGCCGGTATGGGTCCTCTTGAGGAGGGCTTTGGCCGCGACTCGCCCGGTTGTATGCGTCTTGTGCTGGTTGGAAATGCAGAGGCGGCGGGCCAGCAACAGGCCAAGACGCTGATGCGTGAGGTTGCGGTGCCGGACTTGCAGCCGGAGACCTACACGGCTTTTTACGCTGCGTGGGGGAAAGCCGTCGAGAGTGGCAACGAGGAGGATGTTCCTGTCAAGCCTAGCCAGGCGAGGGATGTGCTTCGTTTGATTGAGGCTGTGGTGGAGAGTGCCAAGTCTGGCAAAGATGTTGCGATTGCTTGATGGTGAAGTTTCAACTTTCATGGCGTTGAGGGCTACATACCCTCGCCTACCGGAGGATTTGGTTCTATTTTCCAACACCCCTCTCTCGAATTCGAGAAAAGAGGTCGAGCTTTGTAAATACTGTTTATATAATATATAGAATAGACACTAGAAAGGGGAAACCATTGGACACAAGGAGTCGAAAATTCAAACCTCTATTTTTTGGTATATAAAGACTGCTCTATCATCCACTTTTCTTTCTACTTGCGTCCCATCGCGCCTCTCGCTTTCTATTGCTCATAGACACGCACCCAGCACCGCCAGACCAAGACCAACCGCCAGCGTAGACACCCGCAAGCCCGCCGAAACAGCCACAGCCGCAGACTTGTCATCTCCCTTAGCCGCAGCCGAAGTAGTAACCACGCGCTCTTCCAGAGCATTCTGCAGCGGAGTATGCTGTTTCACATACCCAACGAGGATCTGGTCCAAAGATTCGAGGGCAGCAAAGCCCTTGACCGGCTTGAGCAGATTGTCTCCCCCTCCGGCGAGGAAGTCCACCGTGACGACATTGTAGTCGGTTTTGTCGTCGAGGGGCCGCCCGCCGATAGTCACATTGACGAGCCGCGAGCCGGGTTCCTTGGCCGGGTTATGCTGGATGACAATGTTCTGGGAGACTTGTATCCAGGAGGATGTCTTCTTCTGGTTGAACTGATTCATGCGGCTGACGCAGCCCTCCAAGATTTTGCGCAGATCGGAACCAGTGTACTTGATCTGGGTGATGGCGTTGCCAAAGGGGAAGGCGGTGATGACCTGGCCGCGCGTGATGTTGCCCTGGTCGATGGTGGCGCGGACGCCTCCGGCATTGATGATTGCAAAGTCGGGCTCAATGTTATCGGGGCCCTTGGCACTGAGGGTCTGGTTCTGTCGGTATTCGAGCATGGCGTCGGCGATGACCTGGCCGAGGAGGCAGTCGCCTTTCTGGCAGGTGCTTTGATCGAGGACGTTTTTGGTGCTTCCAATGACCTCGCTGGCGTATTTCTCAAAGGGCCCGCGCCAGGCTGTGATGTTCTTCTCGAGGTCCTTGTCTAGGGCGGTCGTGTTGTCCATGTGAATGGGCGCTCCGTGGTAGGATAGCGCTCTGCCGTTCTTGTCAAATGTCAAGTCGATAGATCCAATATACTCGCCCCAGCGATACGCTGTCACGACAAAGACTTCCTGGCCACTCTTGTCCTTGATGATGGTGGGGTATTTGCCCTCGGCTTTGTCCATATCACCGAGCAGGGTGTGGCTGTGGCCGCCGACGATGAGGGATAGTCCCTCAGTCTGCTCTGCAAGCTTCTTGTCGGCTTCGTAACCGATATGAGTCAGGGCAACGATGCGCTTGACCTTGGTGGTGTTGCGGATCTCATAGATGGCGCGCTGGATTTCGGGGATGGGATCACTGAACGTGGTCCCGGGGCCGACGTTGGCAATGTTGGGCGTGGTTTCGGTGGTGGCGCCAATTACGGCGAGGTCGTGCTTCTCAAAGATGTGGTAGTTCTTGATGGTCTCATTAAGATCCTTGTTCGTGCTCTTGACGTTGCAGGACACCACGGGGAAGGTCAAGTTGCGGAGGAATTGGCCCAACTTCTCGTCGCCCCCGTCCCATTCATGGTTGCCGAGCGTCATGGCATCAAACTTGAGATGGTTCATTGTTTCCGCAATCTTCTCGCCGCCATAGAACGTGTAGAAGAGCGTGCCTTGAAATTCATCACCGGCGTTTAGCCACAGGTTGTCCGGTTTCTGAGTACGCAACTCATCGACCTTCGTCTTGATGCGTGCGTACCCTCCTACGCAGCCCTTGCTGGCATCAGTGCAGTCTGTGCCGCCCGGGGCGAATTGGTCCAAATGGGCATGCACATCGTTGACGTGGAAAAAGGCTACAAGCTCAAAGGTCAGTCATACCCGCCCAAAGTCCCTTCGAAACAGAGAATGCATACACAAATTGTAGTTTCCGTTGGGAAGCAAGCCACGCTTGGATACGCGGCTGCTGTATAGATAATCATCCGCGGCGGCCAACGAGCCAAAGGCCAGCGCCGCGACGGTCGCAGTCTTCATGGCAACGGCCCTTAGAGGTGTTCAATTTGGTGCGTTCTCGAACTCAGGTTCAATCTTTTGCCCAGAAACTCCTAATCGGACTCAGAGCCAAAAAATGACAGCAGTGAAGAACCCGAGGTGGGCAACAGCTCTGTTATGTGCGGCGAACCCCAGTCTCAGTTGTATTCTCGGCAGACTCCTTCTCAGGGTTGTCCAAGCCACCAAAACGATCCAACAAGGAGCGCAAAAGACGGTTTCCCGTAGGATGGACAAAATCCGAAGCAGCGCAAGTCGGCCAAGAAACCACGCTCGGGGGTGGCTGGAACTCAAAACCACGAGGCCTCAGGAACTCATGGCATAGGACTTGAGGCAGTCATCCGATAGAAACGGAATCCTGTGTCGGACCGGAAATGTGAGACTTCAAGACCGGCGGCCATACACCCACAGCCCGTTCACAGCCCGTCCACACGTGCATGAAGCTATTGGGTTTCGACTGCTTCATTGGCTCGCGCGGTACCAAGACAAGCTTTTCGTTGTATCAGCTGAGACGCGTTGACGCAGAAAAAGCACGGGACGGCCGGACTCCGGAGCAAAGCTGTTCCATCCTGCTCCTACGTCGACCGTACGCCGTGAGACTCCGTAAGCACATATCTTCTTTGGATGCAATCTTTTGCTCCTCGCCATCCGACGCCATTGGCCTTCGACGGCAGCGGATTGGCCAAGCCAAAGCCCGAGTGCCTACCCGAGTCCACCTCCGGCCGACTCTCCAAGCCAACACCGACACCGCCAACACAAATGAACGCAGCGTGCTTGAAACATGTGCTCTTGCTCAATGAATGACAAGAAGGGACGCGTTCAATGGCGCTTACTCCGTACTTTGTGTCAAATCGCTCGGTGTCTAGATAGGTCCAAGGCAGGTACACGTGCCCACACCATGCGTGCAAGTGGGGTGTGCATGCCGCTCACACGCATGTACATTGGCTGCAGCCAGGTACAGAGCACAATTTTGAATTTGAGCCATGACTTTTCGCATCTAGGTACCTAGGTACCTTGTGGTCATAACGCACTTTTCCCCTTCTTCGTCTTTCTTCCTTTCTCTTAAAAGTAGGAGTAAGAGATATAGGTCAACACGAATGCCTCATACCTATAGCACGGACGAAAATCTCGTGAAGAGCATATAGCTTCATCGGCACCAAATGCGTTGATTCGTTCCTTGTTATTTGTTTCATCTGACGTATCAACAATTGATTTTGCTTCTTTCGTAAAACACCTAGCCCCGGATATTCAACTTGGGTGCATTGTGCGCACTTCGCCGCAGGCTCTGTATATGGCCTTGGGAGACTCTGGCGGACAGTGGAACTGTGCTTTTTCCACTTATGAAGAATGGTGGCTAACATCGTCGCCACAGCTCGAGGACGTTAGGTACATCCCGCCTTGCACCGTCTCGCCGACTCATAAACCTTGGCTCATGAGTGATTCTTGTTAATAGTCCTTCATCTTGTACCAAAAACTACTAGTTCTCGCTTATTTCCGTCTCATTGGCTTCATGCTCGGTGACTGGCTCCCAATCTAAAGGGTATATCGAAAACCAGTGGCAGTGTTATCCTACAGCAAGTGGTCAGTCCTGAACGTTGGGCATTCATGAGGGAAAGCAGGAGGGGTTCGTCAGGATGACTTACATTATCGTCATCCTCCAGCGTTATTTCTCCGCGATCGGCCTTTTTGTTCTTCCTAGCGAATTCCAAGTCGCAAACGCCAACCAAAACAACAACGAGCAGAGCGCAGGCGATGCACGCCCACATGCCCGGCTTGTATCCCGTGAGCATATCCTGCTCGCGAAACACCAGACTGCCGTAGATGCCACCAATGCCACCGAATCCCACCAGCGTGGCACTACAGAAAGCTCGTTTCCACTGCCCTCGGACATTGTTGGCCTGGAAAGACATGACGGTGGGAACATTGCTGTTGGCGCCCGCCGTCACCAGGAAGACACCGAAATATCGAACTCCCGCGCTCGATGCCCAACCCATGATGGGCAGTCCGATGAGACAGAGCAGCATGTTGCCCAGAATGATGGGCCCTCGGACGTGATACTTGTCGCCCAGCCAGCCCATGAGAAACATGAAGAGGCCGGCAAATACATACGGAGGAGCCACGAGACACTGCGCTGCCCCCACGGAGAAGCCCATGTTAGCGACGAGGATAAGGGGCAGAGTATACGCCAGCGCATATGTCATGGCGGTTGTGCCGAAGAACATGAGCGCGTACGCCCAAATCTTCCAGTCCAGACCGCTCCTGAGGAACTTTCTCAGCTGAAAGGCCTCCGTCTTTGCGTCGCCGCGGTCTCTCTCCACGCGGTTGACAATCCACTGCAATTCGTGCGCACATAGAAAATTCCACGTCTTGCGGGTCGAGTCGGGGAAATCGACGAGGAGCCAGTAGCAGACAATAGCAAGACCACAGGTAAGCGAGCCTTCAATGATGAAGATCCATCGCCAACCGGTCAGGTTTTCACGGCCATTGAGTTGCATCAGCTACGTAGCACGTCAGCATTGAGAGGGGACTTTGACAGCAAAGCGCAAGGCGTGACCACATCGCCCGAGTCGTCTTAGTCTTACCCCGTACGCCAGAATCCCGGAGCAAGCAGCGGCTACGCATCCAACAATGTAGAAGACTGAGTATCGCTTTCCGACTTCGTCTACACGTTGAGTCAGCCCAAGAGCAAGGAAAACCAAAAAAAAAAAAACACGAGGACGCACATCGAGTATACCATGTACTGAGCAGGTAGACACAACTGGGGAAAAACCCAGCTTCTAATAGTCCCAGCACGGCACGAAGAGCCGTGATCTGCTGCCAGTTCTTCACGAAACCCATTCCAATCATGACGCCGCCCCAGAGCAAGGTGATCAATGCCAGGTGAACTCGTGGTCCGATGGCTCGAACAAGAACAGTCGACGGCGGCTGAAAGACGACGTAGGTGACGAAGAAGACCAGGTTGGCAACGTTCTAACATACGCAACCAAACGTGTTATTTAAAAAAGGGAATTCTGGGTGGCATGGAAACCCGGCTTCTGCTGCCAGGAAGAGGATTCGCCATTAGGAGACTCACGTAGCGGTTGTCAATCAACTTGAGTTCTTTGCTCATGCCCGCAATATTGGCTGCGCTCATGTTTGTCCGATCCATCAGACTGACGCAGTACATGGCCCCGACAGTGAGAATAAGTCGGCGATCCACCCGCCGAATGATATTGCGCTGCTGCTCCGGCGAGATACCAAAGTTGCCGTCATTGTCGCTGCCGTCAACGATGGTGACTTCGCATTTTTCGTCGTGGTTGGGTGTGTGCTGCTTCTCAGTGCTGTCGCTGCGATAAGCCATGATTGGAGAAAGAGTCGCTGCTTATGGCAGGACGAGAAATGGGAATGCAAGTGGTGAGAAGGTTGAAATCGGCCCAGATACCTACCTAGGTAGTACTGAGAGGGCAATGGTAGCATCGCGGGGACCCGCTTGCATTATATTGTGATTTGGATCGCCTTCCAAGCAGGACAGAAAGTAGGTGGGCACATTCGACAGGAGACTCGAGAGGGATGCATGTCAGACTTCACGGCCGGGATCTGATTACATATGTACATACCTACCTGAAGAAGCCTCTCAATAATTGCTTCATGCAACAAATATGGCGCCAACAAGGATGGCAATGGAGATAATGGAATTCAATGCCAACTTAAACTGGCAGCTTGTGGCCCGGGCGTACATAATGGCTTTATAAATGCAAAGCAACCCTACTCCGGAGTCCGGAGTCTACTCCATATGAAGGAAGAAAGCGATGATACATCATGAAACCCCAGACGGCACCCGGAGCGATGGCGTTATGAACTTGTGTCACCAAAACGCGGGGTTGGCCCAGCCGCTCTGATTGGTGCATGAGATACCGGAAGTGGAAGGCGCTGCGCTGCCTTTCGGACATGTCATCCTGAACAGGGTCCAATATCCTCGACGGGCTGAAAGCCAATCTTGCGGTCTTGCGGTCTCGTGGCGATGTGTTATCATCTGGTATGGCAAACAAACCCAAAAGGACTGGACCAGTTGTATTCCAAGTCGTTGCCAACATGCATGCTTGGCCAGCCCTGTCGTCCAGTCCAGTTCATAGGTATACTACTACCTAGCTTGGCAGAGTCCGTGCGAACATTTAAGATTTCTGAGATCCTCAGGACTCAGGACTCAGACCAGTTCTTATCACACCAAACCAGTTGCAGAAGTCGAGCAGGTAATGATGACCGGAATAGCTGCTGAACCGCTGCTGAACCCATTGAGACGTACTCGGATCATCCGGCCCGTCTCCTCACTACAGCGAACGCCACTGTAGAGAACCGGTCTAGGTGATTGAAACTGCGGACTAGCACCGTCAAGAGACGTACTCAAACATTAAAGAGTTGTGGACACGCTGAACAAATATCGTCGCAAGAGGTTCGTAGATAGTAACCAGAAGCCTATAATTTGCCCACGAAACTACCGTGAGCATCCAATGTGGTTTCGAATGTAGCAGGTGCGCAAGCTGACCCGATACCTAGGACAAAAAGCCTTTTGGAAAGGAATACTCCGTAATTGATCCAGAATGCTCTAAGATAGGTACTCAGGCATGTATCGTAGGCCACACGAATTCTGTGAAAGAGCGATCCGCCTAATGTCAAAAGCCACGTGGCCGCAGCTAGCGTCCGAACCGTCTCCTTGATAGGGAAAGGCCCGCGGGTATCGATCCTCGAAAATGACTTTACTTGCTTATTATTACGCTAACGGTAGATAAGTTATGTAGGCCTAAGATCAGGTAGTTCTCCTGCCATCTAAGCCGTACAGGAGAAACCTAGCACAGGGAGAGGGAACATTCAACAGGGAGTAACCTACACGCTTCCTTTCATTTGTCTCTGCGCCCCTTCGGGGACCAATGGTGGTCCCGATCGCTTGAATCGGGGTGCGCTGGTTGCTCGCTTGGAGTCTTCTCTAATGGCTTAACCCACACTCGTACGCTCGTTTCTGACAGAGAGACGAGCGCGCGATCGGCTTCAAGGCGGTTCGTTGCGGAAGACCCCAAGGCTAACCTCTGTCACCGGTGCTCTATCTGCTGTCTCTTGCGGAGTTTTTGGTCCTAGACACGCAGCTGAGTTCGGCTATGCTGATGACGTGGCCGTCTGCCGAGTCGACAAAGATCTTGAGTCTTGAGAAGACCTTCGAGGCCCTGAAAGCCGAAGGTGGTTTTTACGCCAGAATGTACGAGCTGATCCATATAACGCCATTGAAGAAGACTGGTAACCCATCAAGCTGAACAGCCTCAACTTTGGGAGAGGTGGCCAGAACCCGCGTGTCCGCGTCTGTGGCGCGAAGGACCTCCACCTGCCAGGAAAATGCTACACTTTCGCCGTGGAGACGTGCTTCAGTTAGGTCCTACGGATTTCAAGGACGCGAGCGAACTCATTGATGACGAGGTATTCGCGCAGATGGGCCAAAGACCGGCCAACTGGCAAACATACGGAAGGAGAACAGGGGCCGCCCCGGAGACAGTCGATTGGAGTCAGAACCAGGACCGGGAAGAGATACGCCGTAGACTTACGTAGTCCGGGTCACGGCGCGGTAACCAAGAGGTAACTGCGCTGCAAATTTTGTACTCTGTTGTTCGGATCACCCTGGTTGCTTTCAAGGTCCTGCTCGGGGCTGCAACATTGTGGCGATGCTCTGCCGTCGTGATCCGATATGCCTAGTCGTCGGGTTTCCCCGCTGTTTCCAGCGGAGTGTACGTGTATTCGAAAATCTGCTCGATGCTTCGGCCTGGACTAAATTCCGGGTCGAAGTGCCCAAGATATCAACATTGCCGGATTCATTTGCGACGATGATGAACGTTGAAAGGAAGAGGCGAGCCCTCCTCTCCGGCTTACGCAAAAGGCAAAGTTCCGGGCGGTGTGCCCTGGCAGAAAACCGGCACAAACTCTCGCAAGAGCAGAGCAAGGCGGTGTCTTCGTGATGGGAGCGAAGGTTTCGAGTTCTTCATTATGTTGGGAGTCTGGGACTTACTCGGCAGATCCAGCTTCTGATACGATGCTGGCTGATTGATTTTCCACCAGCTCGCAAGTTCTGCTTTGCCCGCTCACTGGCCCAAGATTAAGTCCCGACCCAACGAGGAACTCAATACTCCCCGACCCGTGTTCGCCCGTGTCCTCGCTGCGACGACGCTGCCAGGACTGGCCATGGAGACTTCACCGAATACCATGAGCGCTTCCATCATGAAGACGCCGCCTTGCTCTCGCTGGCGCTCGGTCTCGCAACGCACAGGGCAAAGGGCCATGGAGAGCACAAGGAAAGAGGAATAAATAGCATTATCGGTCAAGCGTGGCACGCCAGCGACGTGGATGTGGAATCCCAGGGAGGAGTTGATCTTGCCGGATGCGATCACATCCGCAGGTCTTATGGGTAGGCACAGAGGCGGGACTTTATCACGGACACCGAGACGAGGTACAGCTGTGGCGGATTTGAATAGGCCGATGGCACAAGAAGAGACCCAAGTCCGGTTCACTCACGAGGCCAGATCCCGAACAAAGACAGTTGAGAAGGTCGGCAAATGCGTCCTGAATCAATTCTGAATTCAAGGCGATAGCCGTCTAACCTTCCCCGAAGCCGCCCCGGACAGGCTTTGAAAGCGACTGTGGCGGGCCAGCAGAGTGCGAAAGGCGGCGCAGAAGCCAAAGACGGCGGCTTATAAAGCATTGCGAAGAGCATGGGAAGCCGTGGCAGCGCGTGATTAAGCAATACAAAATATTCATGAACGCCGCCTTTATGACGGCAACAACGCAACACATTGCTCGATGTCAAAAAGAGAGGAGTTCATCACGGCGTGTGCTCTTCATCATCACTTGTTCATTATTTCGTAAAGACCAGTAGTCGAGTTCGACATGGGCTTTTGTACATTGTGTGCGTTACACCCTGGGCTCTGTACATGGCCTTGAGTGTATGCGAGTCTGCGACAATAATGGGCTCTGCTTTCCCATCTGCTTTCCCACCCATCAACGATGGCGGCTATCACTGTGGCCTTCTCGAGCGGTTCAGATTTGAAGCCGTTCATCCCACTTGCACTGTTGCGCTGACTGACGAACTCACTTGATGCACACCAGTACGACAAGACTCATTCGTGGTTGTGAACAGCGCTCCATCCATTGTCAAAGACTACTCCTGCTTCCTCAGCCTTATCTGTCTTAGGCTTTCTCAGTTCGGTGAGTGGCTCACCCCCTTACAGGGTATATCGGAAATCCGCAGCAGAATGTTCCTATCGTGGGTGGTTAGTTCTGAACGCTCGACATGCATAGAGGAAAGCATGGGGGGCGCATAAAGGGCAAGATCAAGGGACGTGTAGAATAGGTACTAACAGCATCACCATCCTCCAGGATAACCTCTCCACGGTCGGCTTTCTTGTTCTTCCACATAAACATGACGGAGCACGTGCATGCCAGAATAATATTGAGCAGAGCGCAGGCGATGCACGCCCAGAAGCCCGGCTTATAGCCCGTCAGCTTGTCCTGCTCCCGAAAGATGAGACTGCCAACGATGCCGCCAATGCCGCCGAATCCCACCAGCGTAGCGCTGCAGAAAGCTCGCTTCCACTGCCCTCGGATATTGTTGGCCTGGAAGGCCATGATAGTGGGAACATTGGCGTTGGCGCCAGCCGCCACCAGGAAAACGCCGCAATACTTAGCTCCTGCGCTCGACGCCCAACCCATGATGGGCAATCCAATGAGACAGAGGATCATGTTGGCCACAATCAGGGGCCCTCGGACGTGATACTTGTCGCCCAGCCAGCCCATGAGAAACATGACAAGACCGGCAAACGCATACGGAGGGGCCGCCAGGCACTGCGCCGCCCCCACAGAGAAGTGCATGCTGGAGACGAGAATGATGGGCAGAGTATAAGCCAGCGAGTAGGTCATGCAGGTGGAGAGGAAGAAGATGAGGGCAAACACCCAGATCTTCCAGTCCTTGCCGCCCCTGAAGAACTTGCTCCACTTGAAGGCCTCCAGCTGAGCATCACCACGGTCCTTTTCCACACGGTTGACAACCCACCGCAACTCATCCGGACGTAAAAAGTTCCACGACTTACGGGCTGAGTCTGGGAAGTCAACGAGGAGCCAGTATCCGAGAAGGGCACAGGCGCAGGTGATGGCGCCTTCGATGATGAAGATCCATCGCCAACCGGTCAAGCCTGCTTTGCCGTTGAGTTGAATCACCTGATATTACACAACGCGTCAGAAAAATCGATAGAAAGACATCCGTGGGTAGAAGAGCGGCAAAGGCAACGTGGGATGAATTTTCTTCTGGTTCGTCTTACCCCGTAGGCCAGAACACCTGCAAAACCCGCTGCTACGCATCCAACCACGCCAAAGATAGCATATCGCTTTCCGACCTCATCTACACGTCCGAGTCAGCCAATGAAATTGCACGGCACGAGAAAAGAAGGCATAAATTTGCGTAGGCGGCAGGTCAAGGAGCCCGTGTTACGCACATCGAGTGTACCATGTACTGAGCAGGTAAACACAGCTAGGGAAAAACCCAGCTTCTAAGACCCCCAGCAAGGCACGAAGCGCAGTGAGCTGCTCCCACTTTTTCACGAAACCAAATCCGATCATGAGGGCTCCCCAGAGTAGGGTGATTCCTGCGAGGTGAGCCCGCGGTCCGAGGGCTCGGATGACGATGGTCGAGGGAGGTTGGAAGATGATGTAGGTGACGAAGAAGACCAGATTGGCAATATTCTAAATGAGGAAAAAAGAAGACACAACGGTTTAGAAAAAGATTGGTTCTTGTTTGTTCAAGCATCGCCATGCTTCAGACTTCCTGGTTTCCGACTGCCAAGGGGAAGGGGGGGGATCGATTGGATACGTGACTTGGGGGGAACTCACGTAGCGATTGTCAATCAGCTTGAGTTCTACGTTCATGCCCGCAATACTCGCTGCACTCATGTTCGTCCGGTCCATCAAACTGATGCAGTACAAGGCTCCGCAAGTGAGCACCAGACGGCGATCCACCCGCCGGATAATCTTGCGTTGGTGGTCCGGCGAAAAGCCAAAATCATCATCATCTTCGGTCCTGTCGCCGCTTTTACCGAGGGGAGGGGACCCGGATCGTTCGCGGTGCGCAGCGGAAAGATCTTCGCTGACAGCCGGGTGCTGCTTCTCAGTGCTGTTGCTGCGAAGCGCCATGATTGGAATTTAGAGTGAAACAAAGAGTCGCAGCTTATGGCTGGACAAACAAGACACGGGGAAGATGAAAAGTGATGAGAAGATGCACCTGCAGAGATTCGAGATAGGCGACATGGGTTTATCGTGGAGAGCGGGAAATGGGCAGGATCCGCTGGGAATCCGGGGATTTATGCAAGTTTGCCATATACCAACAAGTGTCAAGTACATAACGTTATTGGCCTGCGAATCTGGTTACTTTGAAATCTGGCACTTTTGCGCAATTGGAACTCGGAACTGCAGTCTGCATTCACGGAAGGTCAGATGGGTGGCATTCGGCAAGGGAGAAGATGCGCGGTCTAATCCTTACCGCCTCAATTCACATTGTAGTTCCAATCTGACAAGCCCAAATTTGGGTGCTCTCGGTCCGGATCGGGAGAAAAGTCCCGCTAAACACATCACACACACGCATTGCTTGTCCGCATATGACGCCAGACAGGCAAATAAGACGATGAAAATTGACGCCAGATGGATTGGCGGTTTGCGGGGGAACCGGGGCCTCGAGCCGCCACAGAACAAAACGACAGGCCCCCTCGTGCGATGGCTTTGTGATGGCAAAGGCAGAGCATACCAAATCCACGGCCCCGGAGCCGGCTAGCGTTGCCGCCCCGCACAATCCCAACCCCGCGTTCGTGTTACCAAGACGCGGGGTTGGTCCTGCGGCTCTGATTGGTTGTGCGTACTAAATCAATGTACCTATGTACATAGGTACATACATACTCCGTACATAGACGCGGGGATCCAACATCGTCGACAGGGCTGAAAGCCATAGAGATCTGGGTCCCGAGAAGCCCCGAGGGGCTGGGTCAGTGGCATGAGTATCATTCTGCAGGGCTTGATGCGACTTGATGCGGCTTGGTGCAGGGGCCCCAACACGCATGTTTGGGTGGCGAGCCTTGCTTGGTGATTCGACGAGACTAAAATAATAAGCCTCTCGTCCAGATGCAGATACATACTACTGTCTTGGCAGATTCCAAACGAGCCTGGTACATTTTAATGGCCCAGCCGACCCGTTGCGTTCGTTGCAGCCAGCTCAAAAGCCATAAATCTTAAAGGGATCTAATATGAGGAAGTCAAAGCAAATGCAACTTGCCACGCTGCCGCTGTCGCTTATGAGATCCATCCACACCGCACTAAAGTCTTCCTAGAGTTGAGAACTTGAGCGCGGGTGGTCGAGCTAATAAGGAAACATCCGAACATGTCATGCGACCTCAATGAACCCCAAGACGTTCCTCGCACCTTCAACCCATCCATCCATTTGGTACAAAAAGACGCCACTCGCTTCATCATCAAAAAATAGGCTCGAACTACCGGCAAGCCCTCGCATTCAATCTGCAGCCATGTCGTCGTATTGCCTTGCGGCTTTGCCCCCGACCAGGGACTCGGATCTACTTATATCATCACCGCCAGACATCCAGACATGACCGAAATGTGGGCAGAAGTACTATAGTCTATGATTAGTCCCCCGGTTCCCGGTTCGGGCCACTGAGGCGCAGGCGCTCATGCCATCTCATCCCGCTCACCCCCAGATTCCAACGCTTAGGCCTGGGCCAACTTGCCCGACACGGCCTGCAAGAGCCTTCGCACATTGTGCCACAACAATCCACAGATGCCCACAACGCTGAAAATTTGCAAAATCTCCCATGGATATCTGGTG
The DNA here is from genome assembly GCA_029405325.1 of Claviceps purpurea. Taxonomy (NCBI): domain Eukaryota; kingdom Fungi; phylum Ascomycota; class Sordariomycetes; order Hypocreales; family Clavicipitaceae; genus Claviceps; species Claviceps purpurea. The sequence goes on along the minus strand of CM055782.1, from coordinate 1,535,480 downwards.
CGGACCTCAGTTTCAACATAGTCAACCTTGGCTCCAGACAAAGATGGGAAGCGGCCTGTGTTGAGATATTGTTCCATCAATGCGTCCTTCTTGTACCATTGGTCTCGTAGCCAGAGTTCGAATTCCTTGGGATCATCGAGGGGGATATCGGCCACCTTGAATCGCCGCCAGTAGAGGTTAACTGATTTGGGAGGACGGCCTTCGAAATAGGTGCTACACAATCCGAAGATTTCTTCGCCATATTTCCCCCGGCTGAGGTTGCGGTAGGACAAATCAGGTTAGTACTATGCACTTGGCATTCTCACGCCACAGCATCGCCACGGGTCGGGCAGAGACTTACGGGACACCCTCATATGCCACAGTGCAGTCGTAGACATATTCCACGCTATCCTTGAGCTCGTTGAGACAGAAATATGTGCCAGTACTCCGCGGCAGCATGACATGTTCTGGATCCCGGAGGGAGTTCTTGGCCGCCCAGGCTGCAGATTTCATCCGACCGTTATTGGACAGGTTGGTTCCTTCTGGGAATAGGAGTAGCCACATTGGATCGAGGTACGTGTTCCCTCGAGGATCGACTTTCTTTTGCTTCAGCTTGTTCAGTCGATGCGCGAGCCGCGGCTGGTCCGTCGCCATCTTCCTTGACAGAAATATGAAGCCGTAGAACATCATGCCCGTTCCTATGACGGGAATGTACTTGAGAGACTCCTTGAGGATGATGTAGATGTGGCCATGCATTCCTGGATTGTTTGCGTAGCCGACCCACCACAAGTATATCCAGTCTGTATAAATCTGCGCCATATTGATTAGTCCTGTCCTTTTCCACACACACACACACACACAAATCGACGCCACACAGCAGTCTCCGACTTCTCTCTTCCCCTTCCTCCTTCTCCTTCTCCCTCTCTCTCTCTTTCACGGCTTCTTGAAGTACTCACCTGATGATTCGCAATCATGACCATGCGCTCAGGGAATTTGAACTCAACACCTCCACCCGTGGCGGGCAAGATTTGGCCCTTGACCGACTCGTCACCGCTAATGCGAATAGTCGTCGGGCCAAAAATATGCGTCATCGACGTAATGGTGAGAGAAAAAGATCGCTTCGTCATGGCCATGTACGCATAGAACCAATCGCGGTGAATGAAATACAACGGTGCGCCGATCAACTGGGTTATACATATTCTATCAAGAAGTGTTATTGTGAGCGCGCCTGAGTCAATAGCACAGTCTCAGATGTAAAGTGAGACGCAACGAGAGGCCCAATGGCAGGGCTTCGGTACATACATCAAGCAACAGCTATTAATATAGATAGACAGTGCCACTATCCTCAGTATTTGCACAGCACGGCCATGGCCCATTCGTCCAGAAGGGTGCAAAACACCCGACGAGGGAAATTGCCCCTGTGTTGTCTTCTGCACACCGGCAGCAAGGCCCGGGGCAGGAATGCCATTTTCGGAGAGACTTGTCTCCGCCGACTTGGCCATGATCTGTATTGCTACTCAGTCGCGCAACTTGAGAGCGATGTCGTCAACGCTGTATTCGAGGTGGACCGTGGTTGTGGTCGCTATATTCAGTGTTGGCGGGCGGATGCGTCGGGCGGAATATGCAACCACGAAGTCGAAGACGGGTGGAGTAGAAGTCGCAAAAAGAACCACACACCCCTCTATCGCGTCGGACAAGGGTCGCGAAAATCGCGTCGACAGCGATCAGGCGTCTGCGCGGTACATCCGACCATTGAACTGCAACGAGCCCAGAAGCAGCAACAGCGGAAAACAGAGTCCAATGAAGCGGACGTGGATGAATGTCACAGAAGGCGCCGAAGACGGGCAAAAGCATAAAATACTGTGGGGTCGAGGGGTCGAGCCATGTGACCTCAGAATCAGATGGTGATGCAGATGCGATGCAGATGCGATGCAGGGTTGTGTGTTCCAAGCCAGCGCCACAATCCACCCCGCACTCCTGTGGCTGAAGCAACCTCATTGGCCATTGGCTTTTTCGTGTCGCGTGCCCCTTCGACTTGTTTCCAACCTCCGCCTTCGGGATGGCGTCACGACCAGCAGCAAAGCAACATGGTCTTCATTTCTGCTTCGCTAGCATGTCCCGGCGCAGTGTGCTGTTGCAGCATCTTATTACCTCTACTCGCCTGCTCAGACTCGATGCAAGAGCGCCTTGCAGAGCGGCACCACCATTACCATTACCATCCACACCAGTCACCCGCTGCTGCCGACGACGCTGCATCTCGACGACTCCTCCACGCATCGCAGACGTCCACAGCGCGAGCCATCTCCCCGAGCGCATCATCCCGCGATATGTCCAGAGCATCAAGCCCAGATCGTCGCTCTTGTCGCTGCACTGGCCACGACCGCCGCGAAACCTGCTCATTGTGCAGAAGCTCTATGCTCCCGATGTGGCCGACTCGGTGCTCACATTCGCGAAATATATCCGCAATGAGTACCCGGACGTGAATCTCGTGGTGGAGCCGCGCATCGCGGCCGCTCTCCGCCAACACCTCTCGTTCCCGATATACGTCGCCGACGGCCAATGCAACTTGGCAGACAAGATTGACGTGATTGCCACGTTTGGCGGAGACGGAACCGTCCTCCGCGCCGCGAGTCTGTTCAAGCTCCACGGATCCGTGCCGCCGATTCTATCGTTTAGTATGGGAACGCTCGGGTTTCTGGGGGAGTGGAACTTTGGAGAGCATAAGAAGGCGTGGCGGGAAATGTACATGAGTGGAAGCGACGTGGCTGTTGCGCACATGGCCGCCGTGCCGCGGAACAACGGTCGCGATAAGCGGCGCCTCATGAACGGGGCTGGTAGTCATGATGTTGGTGGTGCTGGTGCTGATGCTGGTGCTGATGCCGATGTGTCCTCCTGGAAGGGCTGGGAGAGACATCGCGGGAAAAGTCTTGGTATTCACAGAGCGGCCAAGGTTTTGCTCCGGCATCGCCTCAAGGCGGACATTGTTGATGCCCAGGGGAGGAGCATTCGCCATGAGGTGACGGATACATTGGCGAGCCAGCACAGTACCAGCATAGCGGCAACGAAAGACGCATCGCTGCCGGCGTTGCGGGCTATTAATGAGATTTCGGTTCATCGAGGATCACATCCCCATTTGGCCGTTATAGATATCTACCAGAACGGGCATTTTCTTACGGAGACGACGGCGGATGGTATTCTTATTAGTACGCCCACGGGCTCCACGGCATATAGCCTCAGCGCAGGAGGCCCGATTATTCACCCGCTCGTCAAGTCGCTCCTTATCACGCCCATCTCCCCCTGCAGCCTGAGCTTCCGGTCGCTGGTGCTGCCGCTGGACACAAAAGTCACGCTGCGGATGAGCTCCAAGAACAGGGGTCGGGATCTTGATGTGAATATTGACGGAAAGCGGTGTGCTGGTGTGTCGCCGGGGATGGAGATTCGTGTCGAGGGCGAGTTTGTTGGCCGGGCTGGGCCGGGAGAGGAATGGCACGGCGGGGTGCCGTGTGTGATACGGACAGAAGATGACGATTCTTGGGTGGGAGGGTTGAATGGGTTGTTGAAGTTCAACCACCCATTTGGAAGGGAGCCGCAAAATGAGTAGGGTGCTAAGCTCAAGCAAGGGCGGTTGGGTACGTTTTGCCCATCCACGCACTGTCGCAAGCGGAACGTAGGTTTTCACGATGAGCAAGAAGATGTCCTCGGAAACCAAGTGCGCGACGGAGCATGGAGGGCTGTATTCTCCATCGGTCTCGGAATGGCGCGTTCCGCGTAGAGATCCGATACCCCGGCTTATTCATGAGGGCCTTGTATGTGCTTCATACATGTAGTCAAATTGCCGGGTACCATGCCCGTCAATCGTCTGCATATACACATGGAGGACTAGATATGAATACACACGGCCTAGGCCGAGTGGCGATTTCGAATGTATTACACACAGGAAACGTGCCATCTCCAAAAAGGGGGGGAGGAGAAGAAAAGCCGGCAGAATAACCCCGTGATAGCAAAGATATGAATGACATAGATCAAGCAACTCACTCACCATGTATTAGTGTCCTACGGAAATACCAATAATGCAAGACCCATTTCCGTTACTCAAAGAACGCCATATTTGTTTTTGGCCGAGTCGCATGACGCATCGCATCCACATTCCAGACTGCATTAACCAACTCTGTGCAGCGTGCACGATAACTCTCCCACAAAAGAAAAAGAACCGAAGAAAAAAGAGTACAGGGCACGAAGCCAGGCCCATAAGAGGAAAAGAAAAAGAAGAAAAAAACGCACACAAGAAGTATACAAAGTGAGCTAACATGAGATGAACAATGAAAAAGCACATACATAACTGGGCAAACAAAAAAAAAAAAGTAAGAAAGAACAGAAATACATCTCAACTACATCCTCAAAACAAAGAAGTCATCAACATGGACAAGTACGAAATAGTTGCCACACTCGGTATCCCCACCCCCCTATGCTTCCCTTTCCCGCCCGTAGTACTCCCCCGACTAGCCGCCTGCAAATTAATCGGCTTACTATAATACTCGGGCGAATACGCCGCCGGCTTCGTCTCATTCAGGGTCCCATTCCAGCAATAATTCGCAAAGCACTCCTTGCACTTATCCGGCACAGCCGTCTTGGTCCGATCAAAACTCCGGGACAGCATCGCGCAGCCTACGCAGACGGACCAGGAGGAATCTCGGGTACTGTTGAGTTGGGTGGCGACGGCCCAGCCGTTTTGGATAATGGCGTCGCGCGCGGGTGTCTCGATGGCCATTTGGAAGGTGGAGATGTTGGAGAGGTAGATGTAGGGGTAGTTGGGGATGTAGACGATGAGGGGTGCTGGGGAGGACAGATTGCGGGTGTCGCAGCCGAGGAAGACGGGGCGGGAGTTGAAGCCTAGGTTTTGAAAGGTATCTTTGCCGGGGACGGAGGGGAAGCCGGTCCCGTTGGAGACGGAGGCTTGGAGAGATCGCTCGTAGGTGGCTATGGCGGAGGCGCCGTCTGGCCAGCCGGTTTCGGTGTCGGCAGAGGAGTCGATGGAGAAGACGACGTCGACGTGGCGAGCGGGCTGGAGGTGAGGGTGGTAGGGGACGTTTTGGAGATCTTCGCCGCCGTCGACGAGGGTGAGGCGGGTGTCGTTGGCGGCCGGGTTGCGCTGCGGGTTCCAGCCGCGGAAGGGGTTGGGTGTCCAGTCGGCAATGTCGTTGCTTGTCTGGCCCAGAGTGGTAAGCAGGCCGGTGAGGGCCTCGATGATGAACTTGGGCACGTCATCGGGGACGGCGTGGGAGTTGCCATCTTTGAGGTACAGCACGATCTGGTTGAAGAGACTGCTCGAGGTGCCGAGGACGAAGCCGGCATTGTCGAAGCCGATGATGCATTTGGAGTCCGGATCGGCAATGACACCCGCGGAGAAGTTGGAGCCAACGTACTGCAGAGGCGCGAAGCCCTGCAGGGAGGGGTCGAAGGAGCCCATCTCCCAAGGGTTGAACTCGAAGACGGTGGAGTTGGACGAGATGATCTTGGCGTTCGGAGCCCGCGCGTCGGCGACGACCAGAGGCAGCGGAGTCTTGCCGGCGGCGAAATCGGCATCGTTGGCGATGGAAGAAAAGGTAAAGCCCGGTCCGCCGTGGGTGGCGTTGATGAGCTGATACGAGAGCATGCGGCCCCAGTAGTCAGTGATGGAGGTATCGAAGCCGGCCTTGTCCTTGTCGACGACCTGGTCGAGAATCGAGCGGTAGTATTGGATCAGGCTGTACTGGGCCGGACCCTTGAGAACCGAATCGCTGAAGCGCCAGATCGCGGGCGAGTGCACCGCTTCCTGGACCGAGGTGAAGTTATTGGCGAACAGACTGCCGACAAGCCAGCTACCGCCCGAGAGTCCCGAAATATACGTCGCGCTCTGCAAGAGTCCACCGAGGTTGCCGGCCGCATCGCTGCCCGTGGAGCGACTATCCCACGCGGCGACGGCACCGGCGCCATTGAGCATCGCGCGATAGCCGCCGCCCGACACAGCGAGGCCAATGTTGGGCAGCGCCGTCGGGTCCTTCTCGACGCCCGCAAAGTGTTTGTCGACGTCGAAGCCCGGGATAGCCAGCCGCTTCAGCAGCGCGCGCATCGGCGCAATCGTCTCGTTGCGCCGCCGCGGCAGCCACTCCATCTCCTGAGGCGAGAGCGACGAGCCGTCGCGGATCCGGGGCTTCGTCGTGGGACAGTCGACATGTGATGGCGCGTAGCCGCTCGGCGATTGATCGGTGGCACGCTGGACGACCATCACGTCGCCAGGATCACGGACGGCCAGAGCTGCGAGCGAAATTAGCAGACCATTCTCTCCATTATTCGCACCTTGTGTCCAAACACGTACCAGCTGCATTTTGTCCAGACCCCGCGACAACCGCAGCCGCAGCACCCGGCGTGGACGAAAGCACGGCAGAGAGCACTGCCAGCAGCATCACCGACAACCCACCAACAGCCATGGGTGCGGAGAATGGGCGAAGACCGCCTCAGCTCGAAGACAGTAGGCAGACGAGATACAGAGACCTGGGAAGCAGAGCAAGCAACAGCAAGAGCAAAATCGTTGCTTTGCGATTGACGTTGAACGAGCGGAACAGGAAGCAAGATCTCGCTAGTCTGCACGAAGAAGAATAAGAAGAAGAATAAACGAATGAAAGAATAGAAAGAACGGATGCTCGCGTCGTAAAAAGGGGGACGAGCAACGCCAAGAGAAGGGAGAGCAGATCAATATGATACAGTGTAGGTACAGACGTCGATCTCAAAAGCCAGAAACTAACAGGTAAGGTACATACATATGTATGTACATAAACGCTTTTGATAAGCCCGTGGGCCGTTTGACTTGGCGCGCTGTTTGCGACGACCAAAAACGTGCGTCGGCTGCACCAACGGGCGTCGGGGAACGCCCCAATTGCTGTCATTGGTCCGCTGTCTCTCCATAGCGGGGCGCAGTCCCATCGCTGCGGGAGACGCTAAAGAACCCCCCTTGCGCAGTGCGAAAGCAGCTCGATGTGGATGCGATAAACTTCCAAATCCCATCTTAATTAACGGCTGGGGCATGCACGGTTCCCGCCATTCCTTGGCCGAGAAATCCTTGTGCTTCTTCGGTTGAAACAGAGTTCAAAGATTGGGGTTGCCAAGGTTTGCTACCGAATTCCCCAGCTCCCATTGCTGCTTTGCTTGTCTCGCATGCGTTCGTCAGGACTCAATGCAAGGCGATCTCACTTCACAGCCTAGGTATGTGAAGCATGCATGGCGGCAGGTGCAGAGCCTCAAATCCGTCAGCCCTAGTCACTGGCATGACTGAAGTAAGACGATCAGCAACGGTCAACAACGGTCATTTGGCCATCATTTCTCCATTCTTGTCTCGAGCGCTGCCCCTTTAGGAATAAGAATAGTGAAACCGGTACGAGTGCGTCTCGTGGCCACCCAGGAATTGGAAAAAAAAGTCGAGGAAACGTAGGACAAACGAAGACCACGGAAATAGATACATAAATGAGGTCACGTAGGGCAAACAACTACCGCGCAGGATGCGAGTGAGATGCACTCCAGAGTCCATCCTTCCGATTTATGTATCCCTGGACCCTCCCCGGCCCGCATGGGAGTGGCTTGCCGCTGTCCAAGGGCGTGGGTTGCACGAGGCAGACGCTGCATCATGTATGGACCGGGGTGCGAAATTGGAGTCAATTCAAACTTCAAACCTTACGGAGATGCAGAAGCAAAACACCCCGGTTCTTCCTGTGCTTCTACGAAGTACGGAGTACGGAGTACAGATACTCTTTTCCTCGAATACCTTGAGTGGTGGTCACTGGCATGTCTGATTTATAGGTATTCTGAGTGACATTCCTGACTCCTGGCAAAGACGGCGTCGTCTTTTCTGCGTATCATCTCCTAGGACCAGATGACGTGAGCACTATTATCGTGGGCAATATACCTACGCCACGATGACCCAAGAAAGAAGTTGGTGATCCCGGATCTATTCCAAGGAGAATGACGCGGGCGCGCACTGCTCGGGAGAAGAAGACCCGAATAGGTACCTCACCAGCCCGTCTATTCCTGTTCCTCTTTGACTGCCGCTTCCTTTTTCACCAACTTCTGCTTGACGGCATTCCCCTTCACGAGCTCCCCTCGACAACCTCCTCCTCTTTGACACCCTCCCCTTCCACAACCTCGGCAATCTCTGCCCACGCGCCAGCATCAAACCGCCCCCCCTTAAACACCTTCCTCAACTTACACTTCCCACCACTCTTCCCCCCGGCCTTACACTCCTCACATCGCCTCCCATGCGTCACCAACAGCAAATGCAACGGATACTTCTCCTCATCCGGCATCACCGCATCCAGATGCGCCTGCGCCTCCTCCCGCGTCGTCGCGCCCCCCGGCCGCCAGCCCAACAGCCCCGTAATCCGATACACATGCGTATCAACCGCAAAACTCGGCCTCTGCAAACAAAACAACAACACACAACTCGCCGTCTTGGGTCCCACACCCGGAAACGACATCATCTCCTGCAAAGCCTCCTGATCAGACGCCCTGAATAAATGATCCAGCGAATATACCCCGTACTTGTCCTTGATCTGGTCCAGAATCCCCATGATGACCTTGCTCTTCACCGCGGCGAGACCACCAGACTGGATCGCCTTTTGTAGACGGGCTTGTCCGCCGTGCGCAATCTCCGCCCACTTGTCACAGCCGCCGTATTCCTTGTCCATGCTTAATTTGGCGCGTGTGCTGTTCGCGTTGCTCGTGTTTTGGGAGAGGATCGTGCGGATGAGGGCGTCTAGGACCGAGGGGCTGTTGCCGCAGCCGGCGGAGGTGGTGGGTGCGATGATGGCTTCTGGGCGATGTCGCTCGCCGTGGATGTGGGCGAGGATGCGGTGCGCAATGGTGCATTCGTGGGGTGTTGGGCGTGGGAAGTCCGGAAAGGGGGATGTTCGGGAAGTGGCCGAGAAGAGTTTGAATTTCCGATCCTTGAGAGCTTCTGCCTTGGCGAGTTCGTCCTTGATCTTGACGGGTTTGTGTCTGTGAGCGTCTGGGGAAGATGATGGCTCCCGCTTGGCCTTTTTGGGGGAGGGGCTCGCGGCTGTTCTTGAGCGGGCGGCGCGCTTCACCGGCACGGCTTCCACGGGGTCTTGTTCATGGTCTTGTTCATGGTCGGCCGTCTCGATCTTGATTTCTTGATTGGCCGTGGCGTTTCGGGTGCTGCGCCGAAGAGGTTGCCGGAGCGGCGACTTCACTCGCGGGGTCGGCATCGGCTGACGCGGGAGGCTCGTCGCATGGCACCGGCAGAGATTTCGAGGCGCTGGCCTGAGCAGGTGCAGCCAGGGGCCGGCGAGAAGACGTTTGCTCAGACTGTGTTCAATCGTGGCTGATGCGGCTGATCAATCCCCAAAGGCGTGCTTGGATCCGTGATGCTGTTAAACTGGCAATGTTTGATATGGTGATGCAGGTCGTACACGTCGACTCGAGATTGAAAATAGGTATGTGCATCGGGTACTTACATATCTTGCCTCTGTGGATCAGGTCCCTGCATCGGCGCATCCCAGTGCGCGTCATTGAAACCATTTTTACCTTTGCCATCGGCCTTCTTCGTCATTAGCCAGCTGCCACACCCGCCGGGGTTAACGGCGCGGGGCCGAGCGAAGCACCCGGGGCCCGTTTTGGTACCGAGTTGTACATATGCATATCATCATGTACCGGTACTCGTGCCAGGCCAAGTTAGAAGTTAGGAGAGCTTATATCAAAAAACGTTGGCTGCCTACCAAACAGTACAAAGTAAGCTACGCCTAGTCTTTGAGCACTTAATGGTCCTCCCGGAGTGACGATTCGAATCAGTGTATAGATCTGGGTGTATGTAAATGTGTATATTTATATCCAATGACAACAACCGTCAACACCACCACCACATCATCACCATCCCTCCAAATCACCATCCACCATCCGGCTCCCAGTCCATCATCTCCACCATCCACTCCCACCCATCTTCCTCCCCCCCCTCACTCCTCTCCTCCCGTCCTAATCCCAAATCCGATCCCTGCACCACCTCCCTCCCCGCCAACCCATACGCCTCCTCCAACCCCCCCCAAAATCGACGCCACGATCCACCGCAAATCATACAACTTGAGCGGCGGCGTCTCCTTCCCCTCCGCCGCGTCCTTCCACCGATTCCGCAGCTCCTTTGCCTTCCACAGCGCCTCCATCACCGTCCCCCGCCCCAGCGTCCCATGCAACGGGTTCCGCCTATCCTCAAGCGCCTTGAGCACATTATGATGATATGCATGCGACGACGACGACGACGACGACGAGAAACCACCCCCCCGTCTTACTCTTCCAGCACCACCTCCCCAGCCGGCCCTCTCAATAGTGACCCCAAATATCAGCAGCAGAAACACAAGCGCCTGCTCAATCCACGCGTAAAACTCGTGGAAATCAACCTTGAAGTTCCTCTCCGCGTCCTGGGCTGTGAATTTCCATTCGAGAGGGCGCAGAGCCCGGTCATATGAGCTCTGGAGGTCGATGAATTTCCAGCGCAGTCGGTGGCAGGTTTGCTCGAAGCGGCGGAAGGACTGGATGCGGAGCTCTGATGAGGATCTCGCAGCGGGTGTAGTAGTGGCTGTGCTGCTGGTCTTCTTTTTTGGTGATGGCGGTGCAAGTGATGGTGATGTTTTTGATGGCGATGATGATGCTGCTGCTGCTGCTGCTGCTGCTGCTGCGCCTTCGAGCCGTGATGGCGGGAGCGACTTACTCCGCGCTTCGGGTTGGCGTTCATCGGTGCTATAATTGTGTGAGCCTGCGCCTGAGCCTGAGCCACCACTGCGGCGGGTCGTCGCCCCGGGCGCCCATATGCTTTTTCCTAGGCCGCTTGCTGGTTTCATTGGATTGGGGATTTCTGGGCAAAGATGCCTTGAACCCTGCTCTCGGCTAAGAAAGAGATAGATGCGGTGGTACTATTGCCGTCGTGTGTGTTTGTCACTAAACAGGAGGCATATCAAACGCTTGACTGTGGGACGGGCCGTCGAGAATGTCTGAAATGTTGATTGTTTTGTTGGTGTCTGTTGTAACTTGTTGGGTAAGGGACCCCCATTTTTTTTCCTTTTATGTCTCCGTGCTTTTTTTCGGCTGGCCAATCCACCCCTGTCGTGATGCTTTGCTCAGTGTGTAACGTGGGGAAAGCGAGCGGGGTGCTCGTGGTCTTCAGTGTTCACTGTTCACCCATTCAACTCCTTTGCGGTATACGGGGTAGACCGACAACTTGTTGACTTGTCGCACAACACTCGCATGGGAGGATGGGGCTCTTTGGGTTCTTTCTACGGTCTGTCAAGGGCAACATGTTTCGCGTTTGTAAAGGCGTTTGTAAAGAACTATGTATGCAGCTTACAGTTCGAGCGTCCAGGGACCAGCTTCACGTCATCACCAGTCGTGTAGGTACATATCCTGCAAAAGTACGCAAAGCCAAGTGGCCTGCAATCCCCAATATCCCATCTCTTCATGACCCGTAACGGCATTCACATCATACCCAGGTAAAAACCCCAACGCCAGCAAATAAGACGCCAAGACTGCTTGAGCACCACCTACTTCCTCTTTCCAGTTGGCCGCGTCATGCCCAACAAGTCCTCGGCATGTGCACTCCAAGCACCCCCCTTAGCTGTACTGAACCCCGGCAAAGCACCGTTCGGCTCCGGAAGTTTGGGTTTTGGAGCAGGCCGCACGGGCTGTGGTGGTTCAAACGGTACGACATACTGCGGTGCCTGTCCAGCTGCATCTGTCTTTCGGGCTGCCTTTTTCCCACGTGTTGCCGGGTTAGCGATTTTAGCTCGCGCCAAAGTCCCATCGTTCTGCGCAGTATCCTTCTCAAAGGGCGGTACACAAGGGGCGGGTTGATCCGGCACAGGTCGCGCTGCCATCGCGGTATCATGACCTCCGTCAGGTATTCGTTCGGCGGCTATATTGTCGCCGGGTTGCGCTTCTGAGATGAGAGTCTGCCCTTCCGAGGGCTGATCTATGTGGTCCGCACTCTGTTTGTCACAACCCGGTGCGCTGCCATCTTGACTCCGACGGCCAGGTTTTATAGTCAGGGAGATGCCTGGAGGGCGGTTAAGCGCAGTGGGCGGTCGACCTACGACGCCAATACGACTCAAGCTTGTGATGGAAAATGCAGAGGGAGCCGTGCCGCCAGTTTCAGGAGGTGGGACGAAGCCGAATATCTCCTTACTTTTGATACCTTTTCGCGGTAGCTTCTTGATGCTCGGCTCGGCAAGTTTGGCGGCTTGTTGTGAAGCTGTCATTTCACTCTCAGTTTTCGATTGCCTGCGCTTTGATCTTTTCCGTGGAGCGCAATCTGATGCTGCCTCCTCTTCTGTGTCTTCATCTCTGGCTATACCGGCCTTTGATCGCGCATTCTTTTTGACAGTGGGTCGTCTTTTTCGCGGAGCATGGTCCGATTCTTCGCTTGCTTCTACAGCTGCCTCGGCTTGAGAACCCGTCTTTACTTTGGCGGACCGTCGCCTGGGAGGTACACGGCGCGCGGGCATTTCTTCGCTCGATGGCGGCGGCTTCGCCCTCTTTCGGGGCCGCCGCTTTGTTGCTGGCGCAAATTCTTCTGATTCTCCATCAGTTGGTACGTTTGCGGGTGGCGCCTCGACTTCCGCTCCGTTTCTGCTTGTTTGTGCTCCAGGTATTCTGGAAGTCTCGAACTGCTCGTGATCAGCTTGTTGAGGCGCTTCATCTCCAACGGCATTGCTGACTACGCCTATTTGTTCCTCTCCCGATGAAGTTATTGCTTCCGTATTATGCTTTTCAGGGCTCGCCGCCGCTATGTCGTCGGGATCTAGCAAAGCCTGGCTTTTGCCTTTGTCATTATCGGTCTTCAAAAGATCAGAGAGCTTCTGGGATTCCACAACGACTTCTGCAAGCAAGTGCTCGGTACAATGTTCTCTCTGCTGTCGCAGATCCTCAACCACATCGCTAGCGGCGGACGAATGATCTGGTCCCTTTTCAGGCGACTGAGATCGCTTGTGTCTCGCGACTGGACTTTCTGGCACCAAGTCTGAGACAGATGCCGCATGATTTGCTTCTTGCTGGTCGAAAGCACTCGGTGTTGGATCGACACCAGAAGAATCTCCTCCAACTTCTGATTGTAATGCAAAAATAGGCTCCCGTGTATTCTGAGGCGCGGCCTCTGGTGTGGCTTCAAGGGTGAAGCCGTCTAGATCTGGAGTATCTCTCCGGCCTGAAGCATTTGGAGGTGCATCTGTCCCCACGGCATTAATGCTCTGCTTACTCGATGCTGGATCAATACCAAAAGGATCACCTGCGGGGTCTGATTCTAAGGCGAACATATACTCCCAAGTATTTGGCGGCGCGGCATCTGGCGTGGTCTCGAGGGTGAAGCCGCCCAGAAACGTGGTATCGCTCCGATCCGGAGAGGCTGTTCGGGCTGCACCAGTACCCGCGGCATCCATGTTTTGCTCACTCGGCGCTGAGCTAGTACCAAATGGATCTCCTCCAAGGTCTGGCTCTAATGCGAAAGTAGACTCCCATGTATTCTGTGGCGCAACATCAGGTGCGCTTTCGAGGGTGAAACCACCTAGAAAAGTGGTATTGCTCCGGTCTGGGGAAGCGTCTCGGGCTGTATTTCCAGACGCAACATCAATGATCCGCTCATTCGGCGCTGAGCTAAGACCAAACGGATCTCCTTCAAGGTCTGATCCTCGTACGAACAAGGACTCTGATTCTGGTGTGGCTTCAAGATTGATGTTATCTAAATGTGAATCCCTCCATTCTGGAGAGGCATTCCGGGCTGTAGCTGTAGGCGCGGCAGTCATGCTTTGTTCATTCGGTATTGTACTAATTGATGGCTTCTGCGCTTGCTGTGCTTGTGCTTCCTGTGCTTGCCTCCTCTCCGATACCATGAGAAGCCCACGCCTCTGCCTAGGTCTAATTCGCAACTCAGCACGGCGTTCCTTGGGCTTCGTGGCCACCGAAACAGGGCGCCCGGAAGTCGCGGGATCTTCCGTCGTACATCGTTGCCGTTTTTGATGCGCGGTCGTTGTGAGTCGTGAAGATTCGTCTAGCCCTCTTTTGTCTGAAACCTTCGGTGTTGGTCGTTCCTCCTCTTCTTCCTCCTCCTGTAAAGCACGTCTCGCACCGTTGAGAACCCTCGATTCTGTTGTCCGTTTCGATAGGGAAGTCTTTTTCGTTATATGAGCGACCTTTGATTTTCGGGCATTGCGTTGTTCCACGACATCTTCTTTTGTGATTTGCGCCTTCCGCGATTTGTCCTTTACCAGAGCAGGTAGACTTTCAAGCTGCGCTGGCGAACTGTCCCTGTTGCGCCGGATCCCAGACGTTGGCGGACCACGTGTATCTTGAATCTCTGACGGAGTATCGGGTCCCGCAGCTTCCTTCCGAAACCGTTCCTGAGGTCTTGTGAATGCTTTTTCTTGCAACTGTCGTGTCTGTTGCAACGCACTCCTCACCCTCGGCCTCTCTTCCACTATCACGACATCGTCATCACTGATCTCACCACTTCGAACGTCCTGGACATTCACCTCCCTCTCCTTCAAGACCCCAGGCCTCCGATTTACCAATCCACCAGTAGAACCCGACAAACTCAGCGCTGCGCCAAACAGACTCCTCGCAAACCCAGCTTTGCTTGGCGGCGAAGGACTCCTCCTTCTCTTCCGTGCCGGTGTAGGCGCTTGTTGCTGAGGTGCCGCCAAACGATCTGCCTTGCGCACCTCGAAGGGCGACCTGGTAGAGATAGAGGCTCTCCCCAGAGGTCCTGGGCTTGGCACAATGGAACTCAACGGCCGGTGCATCAACTGAAAATGCGTGCCCTCCGCTGCTGCTGCTGCTGCTGGCGCTGGCGCTGGCGCAGCTCTACCCGACGCTGGCGTCCTCGCAGCCGCCACAGCCCTCCTCTTTTCCACCTCCCTCACCCTCTTGTCTAGTACCTCTGTGAGATCCTGCTCTCGCGATCCCACATAATCGGCTACCTGGACGATCGCAGAGCCCCGATCGAGTTGTAGCTCTTCACCTTCCTCGAGGGCACCGTCCGCTTGCCAGTGGGCGTCGCCTATGAAGTTGCCACGGTCATCGTAGACCATGATCTTCTTGTTGTAGGAGTGGTATTTGAGTTTGCCATCTTGCCATCGTTTTTGCTTTCTCTTGAGATCGTGTGTGAAGAGGCAGTTGTAGTCGAGGACGGTCGCGGTCGTGGGGTGTGCGTCGCGCGTGGTGGCCGGTGCCGCGGGTGGAATCCTCCGTACGGCGTAGGACATGATGAGAGTGCGCACATGGCAAGCTTGGCAGGATAGTATAGTGTCACGCTGCGCTGTTCATGTCATCGGGAGCATTGTGAAGACTGTGGGATGTGTCAATCCGTCGCGTAGTCGGAGTCCATCATGATGTGCGAGGGGGACGCGACGAAACTGGCTGAGTTGATGAACGCGAGACAAGACGCCAACTCACGTGCTGCGAGTGCTGCCCCGCTCACCATCCCCAGACCAGACGTGAGTTGACCGGGTCGTGCCATCATCAGTGATAACTGATCAGAAAGCAAAGCCCCGAGATGCAGCGCAATCTACTCGTGGGTGCAACCTAAATTGTAGAAAGGGCTCCCATTATATCTAGGTTGCAGTGCACCCACGACATTCTATTTCTGTTTCACGGACGGGGGATTTCCGCACCCAGAACAACCGTGTGCTGTTTTCCGCTCAGGACACCCTTCGAAGCTCTCGCCCAGAGAACGTCTCGACAACGTCTCGATAGGTTTGGTCTTTCAACGGCACGGCACTGTTGCACTTGGCCTCAACTGTGCGCGACATTCAGAGCGTGCTACAAAATAACGTACTCGTCCACGATCCCAGCTCACCCCTGCCGATGGGCCATGGCAAGCTGCCTTCCATCGGCAATGGCAAGTTGCCCGACAAAGCATTGCTAACTTAGGTAGGTGACATTGAACGAAATCCTTTTCCAAGTGCCGCATGGAGTAGATAGGTAGTATCCGATGTGCAGGGGAACATACACCTCACACATCGTGAGTTGGACTGAAGCAGCACCCAACTCAACACACTGGCTCTCTCTACAAGGCACACACTTCCAGACAAAGCAAGCCTCAAGACCAGAACCGGAAACCAAGTCTTTTCGAAACAAAGAACAGAGTACATACACATACATATGTACATACATTTTCCACTAGGCCTTCACGATAGCCCATCCCTCGCCTTCCTTCCCAAGATCTCAAGAAGCCAACTTCTTCACCTTCGCCTCCAAAGTCTCCTCATTCAACCCAAAACACTCATCCATCTTCTTCGTCCGCTTGAACATGAAAAACGTCGGCATCCCGTCCACCTTGTATCTCGTGGCCAGGTCCCGGTTCGCATCCACATCAATGACCACGAAGACGACGTTTTTATACCGCGCGGCTAGCTGATTGTATTTGGGGTTGATCCAGCTGCATGGTTTGCAGTAGTTGCTTGTGAAGTGGGCGATGAGGCGTGGGCTTTGGCGGAGGAGCTTGTCGAATTCGGCTGCGGAGGATATATAGATCATTGTGTTCGGTGTGCTTTACTGTACTTCTGATTCTTCGGAAGTGGAGGGAGAGTCGAGTTCTACTTCTAGATCTGTATGTTCAAAGGGGCGTGGATGAGGTGTTCTTGAAAATATAGTCAACACAGGACGTGACCACGGAAAGATTGAGGTGGTGGTGATGTAATGGCTCGGTAATATTGTCAGATCTTGGTGCTGTTTGAAATTTGCATGATAATCGAGACCGACCACGAAAGCGCAGGATAATCGGCACGCAGCAACGCTTCTTTAAGTACATCGCAGACATGGGCGCTCTCGGCGCAAAACACCACTCCATTCCGACAGCCGTCGCACAATCGAAGAAAAGAACCAGGATCTTCTCGTTCCATTTTCCATTTCCATTCTTTTGTTACGAGCCGCTTTGGTACACGGCATATCCAATGCTGGGTAACTACTGGAACATGCCAATCTTGGAACCGCCAAGGCCAACCACCACGGAGCGGGATTTGCAAGATGCAGCGGCCACCTGCATCAAGTCTGCATCGACTGGCCCATCGCAATGGGTGGTCATCAGCGTTCCCAGCAATACGAGGCCTTTCTCGTCCTCAGCCGTGGATCTCGGCCAATTAGTGCCCTCAGATAATCGCTTCTCGGACCTTTTGCGCTCGGCTGGCACCCAAAAACCACCCACAATCATGATACATTGAGTTGATGCTTTCCCAAAAATGGCCCAGTTGAATATAATAAAATCATGATCCGTCAATTGTAGGCCAAGTCTACTCCATATTTGTTGCGTCTCGGGGTATTGTACAGACAAATTCTCAGATTGTTCTTTATGTGCCTTCCCGAACCAGCCCACCCCAAAGCCCAATGCAAAGTGCAAAGTACACCCTCTCCCAAAATAAAAGATTTGTCAAGCTCACCTGCGCCAAAATAAAATGCTGTCAACGCTACGCAGTGCTAAGTCCAGATTCCGATTGCAAGCAAGAAAATTACACCGTCCCCAAGCCGACGAAGCTTCCTTGCCCATTTGCACAGTTCCATAATACAGTGTGATTCGGTTTACGCCGAGTTTGGACGAACACCGCCAGATGGAGCAAGTCCACCTATCGAGACAGGTAGAGAGATCGTCCCATTTTCGACGTAGCTGCAGCCGTTGAAATCTAATTCCATGGGAGTGACGGGGCCTGGACTTCCAAGGGGATGAAGTCTCGGTGATGAGGGCTTGTTTGACAAGGTCCCCGAAAGCCAAATATCCTTGATTGGTAGACCGTTCAAAGACACACCAGGTGACGCCGTTCTAGTTGTGGCATCAAGAACCATGGAGGCTTGTGCAATCATGTCTCGCTGATACTGTAGTATTCTGCGGCGCATGTCCATCTGAGGACTCTCGCTTCGATGCAATTCGGACCGCCCTTGAGGCACGACCGAGTCCGACTTCACCGAACATAGTACCGACTGGGCGACTGGCGTGGCATGGGGCGAAGCGTCTTGATGCGGATGTTGTTGAGCGTAGTTGGTAGGGTAGTATTTCCCCAAGGGCAGCGGCGCGTCGTGGAAACCAGGAGCGATATAAGTCAAGACTGGTGTGCTCGAATGCGCCACAGAGGCTGACAAGGATGCGTGTGAGCTTCGAGCTCGTTCTGCGTGCATTGCGACAGTGTCTGACACCCGGGCCGGATGCGAGTGGGCTGCTTCACAGGCAAAGGGATGTGGACGACGTATCCGTTCTTTGGGATCCTCGTGTAAGGGAAAGTAAGCTCTGCATCACAGTTAGATGCCGTAATAACTGCAATCATGTATTGGGCGATTCTTACCCTGGCAAATCACCTCGAGCCGACAGTGGTTCGAGCGGAGTGCAGGCGCGATTTGAGCTGATCTTTCGAGGTTTTGGAATGTCGATAGGGCTCGGGCCGTTGCTATTGGCTCTGGGGGAGTCGAGAGCGACTCTGTGACTGCCTGTGTCGAAAGGTACAGCAGTGTCAGCGGATACGTTGGAATTTTAAATATGGAAGTATGGCTTGACGAGTGAGGGTAAAATGAAATTGGTAATAGCAGCGATTCGAATAAATAAGTGACTGAAGATCATCTTGGCCGAGGGGCAGAATGAAAGGCACACACTGCTATAGCATAACAGATGGTGGTCGTCCGTTCCATCTGTTCAGCGGGCCTTGTCCCTTGTCCAATCCACGGCATGCGTGGCGTCAAGGTTTGTATAATACCCTTATTCATGTAGGTATCCACGAGGCCCGCTGCTCTTTGAGTGCAAATGTACCTAATGTGGTGATGAGGTGTGGAAATACACGACGTAGTTTGCGGTTACGCACTACCTATCTCTAGACGGGTTAGCCGCCAAGCCGCACCACATTGCGCGCCTGCAGCCGTGGCCTGCCCGAGTATCATAGCGCAGAGGCCGCAGAGGTTGGATAGACCGTGGCCGGAAGTGTAGGTCACGGTAATAGTGGTTGCCGCATTGGGGGATGAAGTGGGAATGAATAGGGACGGTGCCACGCTCTAGTCCAGAGTCGACTACAGGCAAAAATCACCTACCTGCGACAGGTTGCGGCCCCTCTTCCAGAAGAGGTCCAACCGTTGGAGACAAAGAGGAGGAGTTCGGTGCCGATGTAACCGGGCGGTCGACAAAGTAATCCGTCTGGTGTGCCGAAGTTGCGATGGAAGCTAGCGACAATTCTGAGGAGTTGGATAATGTACGAGCGGTCATTCGAGGGCGACGATGGGGCGAGAGCAGAGCCACCGGCGGTTTAAACGACCTGGCGAAGCTGGCCATTATGACGTTATGCAAAGTATGTCGTCAACAACGTTTGAGCCGGGTCCAAAGTACCAGTTTGATGGCCTTGAAGGTGGTAGAGTCGAACAGATCGGCTGATAGTACTTTCGGGAAGGGCTCGCGACAGAGATACACGAGATTTCGATGGTGCCGAGCACGAACTTGAAACGCATTGAAAGAAACCGACTTTTTCCGATCCTGGATGTATTCGGCAGCGCTGATGGCTGGAAGAGGTCTGTTACAATGTGTTTCCAAACTTTCTAAGTTTCATTCCAGTTTCCTGGTTGTTTCGGTAGCATTGGAGACGGGGCGTGAGGAGTCAGGGCTCAGGACTCAGGAGCCTGGGGTAGATCTCTGCGGCGAGGGCCAGGCAAACAATGTCAAACTTTGCGTGCAGAAACGACAATCGACCTTCTGACAAGCACGTACGTCCAAACTGATGAGCTGTAGGAGGTTGAAGACGGTTTTTAAAAGAAAGCAGTCTGTACCGAGAAAAGCTAACAGGCGACTAAGACGGTAAGGAGGAAGGAGCCTGCTTATCGATGAGTGGGCATTTTCACCTGACAAGCATTGACACTTGACAGATGAAAATGTCGGTCCAGGCGGCTGGCACAGGTGGCCCGAAGATGGGATCCACAGCCAAGAGAAGGCCATGCCATTGACAGACTGGCGTGACTCTTCGACCCACACAGCCCGTTCACTTGTTCCCACCTGATGAAGCGAAGCGAGGCGTGGTTTTTTTTTTTCTCCAGCATTATAGCGTTTCTTCACGTGTCCTCGTTACTCACTGCGTCATCTGGAACTCGATGGCGATTTGGGGACCTAAAACACTGGCGCGGTGAAGCCCTGGCACGGACGTGACGTGCGCAGAAACACAACACGTCGACAGAGTACACATGAGTATTTTCATCTGCGATGGTCAACTACCCAGCTGAGTGCTGACTCCTGAGTCCTGGGTGTCAAGATGTTTCCCTCTTATGTCGGCAATTCATGTTTTTTTCGTCTAACTTATCGGGCTAGGAAGGCTTGGCACCTCGGATATCTCGAAACTCGCCTTGTGCTTTGGTATACATTACGTACTCCGTAGAGTCTTTGGGCCCACGAACGGGCATCGCTCGCGAAGCAGATGCCACAAATCCTACTATCCGGGGAGTTAGTGGGTTTCAGGCTCTACATACCTAGATGGCCGTTCAAAGGCCAACTTTATTTGTCTTCATTTTATGTATGTACTCCGTATGTACATATCAACGTGTCGCATAGATTTCGTCGGTTCTGGGTATTACTATCAGTATCGATAGGGTGCGATGCACCACTGGAATCGCTTCCATCTCACATGCCAAGACCGTTGATCATCGAATGTCTGGTTGTAACTTGTCACTCGTTGTGCGTAATCTGACTCGAGAAGGCGGCTCTACCCTGAGTCAACATTGAACAGCGAATGACAGTCCTCGTGGACAACATCATCATGCGTACAGCTAGCACTCATTTGTATTCCAACAATCGAGGACACGCCGTGATCCATACGAAGTACAGGCTACAGTGCAGCACAACACCTTACAATACCACGCCAAGAACACGCTGACAGCCAAGAGTGCGGGTTTCTTCTCAGTGCACAGCGTTAGCTGCTGGTTGCGTCTGATGGATTTCGCCACTGTAGCATGCATTCCTTAGATGCCGTTGACCCGAATTGCCAATCAGACTGGTTGGCTTTGTATGGCGATTAGCATCCAACCCTCATCAGTGCAGGCCGATCGCAGAGCAGTGCTCCATTAGGCAATTCGAAACCCATGTACAATACGGAATATGCATAGGTACATGTCCACTACTTAGTACTTACCTAACTTGGTATTTCTCTTCCTCTGCCCTCCTAGACAAATCTCGAACTGTCCTATAGTATGTACATTGGTACGTTATGTGATAACGGCCCGTACATGCCAAGGAGAGAGTGACGCCGGGAAGTATGAGAAAGATAAATGGGAGAAAGGACAAATCCGTTGATCACCAGATTTGACAACCCACCTTCTCTTCAGATGTGCCCATTTTTAGATGCCATGGATTTATTCAAGGATTCCCAGGCAACCCTGGTCCAAAGCCCGTACAACACCGATCCCATCGATCCTACGATACGAGTGGGACAAGAAAAAAAACTGAACAACTGGAAGCATCGTACATTGCATGCAAGTGCTTTGAAAGATGGGATCATCGAGGAATAATCCCCGGATACCTACGTTGCAATTGCAAATGATGTGCAAACAAACCCTAATCTTGGTCTGATAGCCATTGACTTATCGCAGCTTACAGAGTACATATCTGTTATCTAGACCACTTTGATTGTTTCGATTGTTGCCTCAAGAGTCAAGGGCTCAAGTGAAAGTCCCTAAGGCCCTGCTAGCGCCACACCCCCTGCTGCATCCTTCCGCAGATCCCATCGCCGTTTGGGACCCCTGCTTGGAGCTAGGTAGTGACATCATCACCGCCGTCCGTTTCTTCGAAATCCAATTGAGGCGCGGTTGCAAAGGTTAAAATATTTACGCGACGGGCTTTCGCGCGACGCGATCGCACGATGCGGGAGATGGGGGGAAACACAGGTATTTCGAAGAGATGGTAAATGAGCGCGGGCTCGTACGTTTCCAGCGTGTCTAATCGTGCGACGCGAGTGGCGAGTGTCAGGACTCGGCTAGCAGTGCCTGTTGTGTGCATCAAATATGGTGCATTCAAACTGGTCTCAAGTGGTCGATCATCGCCGTCAATGCTAAGCTTGCTTGGCTGCACAAGACGAGACGCGACGACTAGGTAGTTATATCCCGACAAGAAATTAGGCGACGAAGCATTCAAGGCGCATACTAGACTCATGCGTCATTACATCATGAGTTGATTAAAGTACTTGATATAGAGTAAGAAAACGAGAATTGAAATGCCAAGTCTGTCTTTCACACAGCAGCCGCATCGGCAGATTACGAACTGCATGTGTCGCCGTCCGTAACATCTTCATGACAGCCACAGTGTATTGGCAACGCGTCGTTCCACTGCGACTGCCGGGTATTCCGAAACACCGCAACGCCAAAAGCAAAGTAAGGAGGCGGTATAATAACAGGCTTCCATTGCTCCTCGACCTCTTTAGCCTCTGGCTTTGTCGAGCTCCTTGCTTCCCCTTCGACGTGGCCTCGCATCATCACCTAGACGTGAGCACGTCCGGTGAATTGAGATTGATGATCGCGGTACTTCCACCAGTAAAATGTAGCGCCGACGGCTGAGACGAGCCAAAGAAGCGCACTCACGAGATCAACCCAAACGGCATTCTTCATGCGCTGAATGCCGCCGTTGCCTTCTGGGTTTTCATGAATGAACAGCTACATGTCGTTAGCAATGGAGGAGGGGCAACTTCGCGCACGCTTCGCGACGTTGAAGACGCGTCGCGCGTCGCGTCTTTCTTATTCGAGTCGTGAAACATACCGAGCCGAAAACTCCGAAGAGAGCGATCCAGAGAATAAAGAGAATAAAGTTCCAACCCGCACCGATTATGCCCGAATGACGCAGCAGAGCAGGGATGAAGTAAATTACGCAGGTGATTGCAGAGAGCGAGCCGACAACAACAGCATAGACCTGTAGGAAACAGACACCCCTGGATTTAGCTAATGACCTACAGTCATGATGAAAGTTGAGCTAAACGAGGAACGGCGATACTTACCCACTTCGAGTTATGGTGGTTACTGCTGAGATCCTGACCATACAGTCCGCAGACTGCCAGAGCCAAAGCGAAGCACACCAGGTGCAGCGCCGAGAAGGCAAAATAACTGACCGAGGTGCTAAAGCAACCCATTTAGGTGATACAGTGCTGCCCTAATACTTTCTTGTTGTTTGTTTTTTGGTCTACTGAGAACGAGAATGGTGTCACAAAAGAATGGACGACGCTTTTTGGTTGTTGAAGATGTTGGCCGCACGCGCTTGTGCTCACAGGCACGTAGTTTTCCGTGGAGTGACGAAAGAATGATGGCACGGACTTCTGGCAAACGAAAGTGTGGTTTGAAAAAAAGAAAGGGACTCGACAGAAATAATTAACGTCGAACATTGATTCAACGCCCAGCACAGAAACGTCACTGCCGCGCATTTCCATGTTTTGGAGCATGTTGGGCCGTAAAATGACGTACATACCTAATTTACCTACAGCGTCGGCAAGTGCATAGCCAGCGCGTTGGGACATTATCAATACAGTAGCATTCATAAAATACAATAGTTAGCGTATCTTTCAACAAAGCAAGCCCTCGTAGCACAGTGGTAGTGCGTGTCACTCGTAATGACAAGGTCGTCTGTTCGATCCAGGCCGCGGGCAGCTGACTTTCATTTTTGCGTTTTTCGCTTTCCGATGCCCACAAACTTTTGCGGGAATTCGACAATTTTCTTCCCTCGAGGCCCCACATAATGGCGTCACCCCGCCTCAAATCATCGGCAAAGACGCGTACATAGGTATCTCAAGGTGCAATTGTGTTCACTTTATCCACTATAACTGAATCATCAATTTTTAACCAATTCACGTTTTCTTTGCAGAAATGAGTTCTCTAGAACCTGGCCATGATGCCCTGCGAAAATTGATCGATCTCGATACTGGGAAGCTCAAATTCCCGCGCTCCCACGACTACAATCTTGAAGGAACGAACTGTCGCTAGCGCTGACCTGTCGCGAATCCGATACGAGTTCAAGGTCATCAACCTGTCCAAGCGAACGGCGGCCATAACAAGGCTTATCACCAGAAGAAGAAGCGAGGTCTTGTTGTGGGCACATCGGCGGATAACTCAGAGTCACGACATTGAGGGCCGCGCTCTTGTGCAGCACGCCAACGCGATCTTCGCCGCTCGAGGAGATTGTCAACCTGATAAGCACGCTTCGCATAGATGGGCACAGCGATTTATCAAGCGGAACGCGCACATTTTGAAGCACACTGCGACGCATCCTCGTAATGCTAAACGAAAGGCTGGAGCAAATATAGCAACCGTTGACACTTTATATCGTGGCTAGAGTCATTTTCAACATGAAGCCATCCTCCCTGAGAATACTTGGAACTTTGATGAAACTGGCTTCATGGTTGGTTATCTACAGAGCAGTATGTTCGTCTGGATCTTCCACGTGGTGGAAAAGCCGGAATTGACTGGTCCTCACGATCTCGTATCTGTTACTGCGATTGAAGCGATCTCAGCCACTGCAGAAGCTATTCCTTTCTTCCTCATCATCCCGAGAATCAATATCCCAGTGAAACTGTGACGAACGACCTCGATGACGATACAGTTATCACAACAAGGAGTACAGGCTACATCACTGATATTATCGCGATCGGATTCATCAAGCACTTCGATAGGCACACAAGACCAAGAGCTCCGGGCCAAAAGCATGTTCTTTTACTGGGCCACTGCGAGAGTCATTTTACAGAAGAACTCTTCCACTTCTGTCAGAAGCAGCGAGAAGCTCAACATCGAACTCTTTCCTTTTCCTCCCAAAGTCACACATCTTCTTCAACCTGATGTGAACGTATTTCGCTCTTACAAGCACTGGCATCAGAAAGTCCTCCGTCGTGAGGTGCTCCTCCAAGCTGAGAGAATTATTGGTGGTGTGAAAGTACGGTTGCGGATCTCTTGAAGATTAGCAAGAAAGTCAGTCTTGTCATGCTGGAACGTGCCTTCTGCAACCTCTTGATGTGAACGTATTTCGCTCTTACAAGCACTGGCATCAGGAAACCCTCTGTCGTGAGGTTGCAGAAGGCACGTTCCAGTATGACAAGACTGACTTTCTTGCTAATCTTCAAGAAATCCGCAACCGTACTTTCAAAAGATCACCAATTGTCTCAGCTTGGAGAAAATATCATTCCTGATGCCAGTGCTTGTGAGAGCGAAATACCTTCACATCACAAGACTCCAAGAGGTTGAAGAAGATGTGTGACTTTGGGAGGAAAAGGAAAGAGTTCAATATTGAACTTCTGACAGAAGTAGAAGAGTTCTTCTGGAAAGTGACTCTCGCAGTTATCCAGCAAAAAAGAACACACTTTTGGCCCCGAACTCTTGGTCTTGTGTGCCTCTCGAAGTGCTTGATGAATTCAATGGCGATAGTATCAGTGACATAGCCTGTATTGCTTAAATCGTTGACGAGGTCGTTCGTTACGAATTTCACTGGGATATTGACTCCCGGGATGATGAGAAAGGAAGGAATTGCTTCTCCAGTGGCTGAGATCGCTTCAATCGCAGTTACAGATACGAGATCGTGAGGATCAGTCAATTCCGGCTTTTATATCAGGTGGAAGGTCCAACTGAACACACCGCTCTGTAGATAACCAACCATGAAGCCAGATTCATCAAAGTTCCAAGTATTCTCAGGTAGGATGCCTTCTTCACGTTAAAATTGACTCCATCCACGAAAGAAAGAGTCAACAGTTGCTCTATTTGCCCCAGCCTTTCGTTTAGCATCACGAATGCGTCGCAGTGCGCTTGAAGATGTGAGCGTTCCGCTTGATAAATCGCTGTGCCCATCTATGTGAAGCTTGTTTACCCACATCAAGACCTCGGCTTCTTCTTCTGGTGATAAAGCCTTGTTATGACCGCCGTTCGCTTGGACAGGTTGATGACCTCGAACCCGTGATCTCAGGCGTTTGTATGGTACCCGTAACGCCTTAGGAGCTTAAGTCGTCGTCTGGTAGTATCGAATTCGAAAAAGGTCAGCGCCTGCGACAGTTCGTTCTTCAAGCTTGTAGTCGGGAAGTGCGGGAGTTTGAGCTTCCCAGTATCGGGATCGATCCAATTTCGCAGGGTATCATCTTCAGGCTGTAGAGAACGTATTTCTGCAAAGGAAACGCGAATTGATTAAGAAGTAATAAGAATTGGTGATGAAGTTTATTAGAGAGGCTACCTATGTATGAAAAGGGGGGGATTCTGTGACTTATTGTTTTGCAGTGGCTACAATAAAATACTACGTCACTTTTTTTTCCTATTGCTGTCGCGTTTCCCCGTTGCTGTCCCCGTCGAGGAGGAAGGCCGAAGGCTGTGGCGTACGTTTTTCCTCATCCAGCTACCCTAGGCCTCGCTTTCAACTCGCTTGACAATTTCATTGTTGCCGGAAGGTGAAAGCCTGCCACCGCGTTCGGCTGACACCTTCCGCGGATCAAGCTATCGCCGCGGCAGTAGGCAAAGACTTTGGAACCTTTTTGAAGGTAGTAGAAGCGACAAACTTCTACAAGGATATCTGCGCCTAGGCGCTCCCTCAATTTTACTGCATCTGTTCTTCCTTCTTTTTTTATCTCTTCTTTTCTGTATTCTTAGCTATTGCGTGCCGTGGAGGCCGCCTCTGACTCACTGGATTCGCGGCCATGCCTATGGCAAAATTTCGCTTGAGAACGTAAACATACGTGACCTGTGTCCGAGTGGCACAGCGTGGTGGATGGCGCTGACGCCGGATATCACACAGACATTTGTTGTACACCGAGATGCGGGATGGTTTCTGGGGGAGTCTTGTACTTAGTAGAACCCTTACCCGGGGATTAGCCCTGCACACCCTAGTATGCCCAAAACTGGGACGCAGTGGTGTTAAATACTCAACAACAACAACAACGACAATTTCATTGTCAACTCTCGAGTCTCTACTAGAGTGCAGTCACGAGTAAATAGACATACAAGTAAGTGGTAGAGGCAGCAGACGTCCTCCAAGCGTATGAGGCGTTAGTGTCGTGCCTTTGTTGAATGTTGTTGTGTCGGGTTCCCTGCTTTTTTGGGTCTGATGCCAAAGACAAGTCACGACAACCAGACTTATTCGTTTTACACAATTCCCAAATCAATGAAGACATGGCAACACAAAATGTCGAGACACGCTGTAACGGCGAAATGAGCACGAGAAGGAACTTTTTGCTTTTACACTCCAGAACACCCTCCAACGAAGAAAGGGACGGGCGAAAGCTGTGGACATTTCGAACTTTCTCCTTGGAAGCTGCCAGAAGTTCCAAGCTATGTAATGCACAGAATACATGTACATGCGAAGTACATACATATGTACGTCGCATCCTTTTTGGTTTAGCCCCAGCGTCGCTCTGCCAATGATAGAAAGCAAGACCGACGACACAACGACAGATGAGACCAAATGGAAAAGGAAAACCAGAATCCGCAATAAGATTCATTCGTGAATTGTGGCGGGTTTCGGGAGGCCGGTTCCGACTCCAGTGCAGTTGTCACCTTATTATGTACTCGTGGGTGAATAATTATTATTAGGTAGTGGGTGTCCTTTTGAAAAGGTTTCACCCACGAGTATGTACTCCGGCTGTTCAAGTGATTCCTGGAATCCTGAAGCACCGCCCCGCATGCGCGTCTCTGACTCTGTGCTGACGACGCGGCGGCAAGTTGCCCTCAGCCTCAGAGCCTATCAGAGATCCATCAACAGTTACAGCTCAAGGCAACACTGACCGCCAATGCGTATGCACCACCATAGTCCGTGAATCAAGTCCAATGTAGGCCATCGCCTGCTTTTCCTCCCGATGGGCCCAGCAATATACATAGATATCCTCTCAGAGATACCTTTGCACATGAGCTTTGCTCCATTCTCGACCCTCATTAAAGAAGCCTCATGAGGCTGGTGATAGGTACTGTACCTTGGCAGCCTGTATGTCTGAATCACCAAGATTGGCCCACGCTGGCTGCAGTGACTTAGCATGGATGTTCCAACTTCTGACATTGAGGGCTAACTTTTTCTTTTGGGGGGGGGGACAAGGGGGGCGCAAGGCTCAAGATGAATGTCTCGTTGTCGCATTGTCATCTCACCCAACGCATGGTGTGAGTCGGAGTGACCCAACGTGAACGAACAGAGAAAGGCACATGCATGAAGTGGATAAATCAACGCCGCACGGTGTCCCAGTCCAGGCGCCTTTGCATATGGTTGACACTGCACAGATAACATATATAAATGGCATGGAAGCTGGTCGCGATGTTACCTCCCCTCCAACTACACACATAGTTTGATCATCCCCTCAATACCTACTTTTCACTGAGGCCTCAACACCGACCGACCCTCTCGCACACACAAAATCTTCTCTCTGTCTCTCTTTTCTTGCCGAAGAACTCTCGATATCCCCTCCCAACGAACGCCAACGCAGAGCTTGCATATCACTCAAATTTTGTACCATGCACCTTACTACGCTGTGCGCGCCGTTGCTGTTTCTCATCAAAAAGGATAACGTGGTCTGGCGATGTGTCTGTATTTACCTACCAAGTTTTGGCTTTCTTCTTCTTCTAGACCCATGATTGTTTAGGCAAACCAAAATAAGAGAGGACTAACATTCCTTTGAGGTGTCATGTAGTGCAACTGCTCACGTGGCTGGTTTAACATGAGACTCCAGGGTTATTGCCCCTACTGTCACATAAATCGGTGCGAGTACTGCGCGGTTAGCACCACCATGGACACTTGAACGTGCGAACCGAGGGCGGGCTCTGTTTGAGGGAACTTTGCTGCCAAGGAGAGATTGATGAGATATCTAGAAGAATTTGTGCAAATTGGAATGCTAGACTTATCTGGCTTGATGCATGGTTTTAGGGTACATATATGACAGAAATGCAGCGAGCGATAGGGCTGATTGTTTTCACGGGGGCATGCGGTCCTCTTCTAGAGGTGAACGTCTATATAAATGATTGAACTGGAGTATATATCAATTCAACGGGGCTCTTTCTCAACACAACCATGACATGTTTTCCCCCCTTTTAGATGGACGTAAAATGCCAAATGGACGGACGCCTTGTTCTAGCGGATAGTGTATTCCCTTTCTCTGCCGGTTCTTCATCCCCCTTTCACGATGCATATTACCCGTTTCCGTCCGCAGTGACCACTCCATCATGACAGCCAGAGTGTAGATCATCCAAGAATATGCGCAAGTTGCCATCGAGCGCCCCGAAATCAACACCACCGTGTGCGACCACCCAAAACTAAAGCAGTGATACCTCACAGAAGAGCCAGAAAAAGAAGCCATCATCCCTCATTAGCATCATCATCATAAAGCACGTAACCAAGTCCGTAGATTACTTGCTTCATCTCATCATCTACGCTTCTGGTTCTGCTTCTTCCCCCCCAGCCCATCCATCAACGCCGCCCCCAAAGCCGCAGTAGCCACTTTCGCGCCCTTGGCCCCCAACCACGGACTCGGATCATGCCGGTTCTGCATCACGGCTTGCGCTCCCGCAGTAAAGGCAGTACGTGCCCCGGCCTGCACATACGGATTCTGCCACCACTGCTTCTTGGGCGTCTTTGGTGTCGAGGCCAGCGGGGGTGCTGGCGCAGATTTGCGTCGAGCAGATGATGACGGCTTTGATGAATGCGGTGGCATGTCGTGGTCACGTCCGCGAGGAGGATACACGTCTCGCGATTTGGCGCGGTCGTGGGATCTAGCTCGTCGGCGGAGCACTTCTTCCTCACTTCCAAAGGAGGTAGATGGGACGGAGTCGCGAGCTCGGTGTCTTTGATCCGGTGAAAGAGGCCCAGCTGTGCGAGGGCGATAGCCAGCATCGTCTCGGTCTCGTGGCCGGTGTCTGGTGTAGTCGGCTGGTGGGTCCATGTGGTCTCGTCGAGGCCGGTACTCTGGTTCCTCGTGATGAGATCGACGGTGGTGTTTTTCTTTCGGAACCGGCTTGTAGCCGCCATTGTCATACCCGTAAGCCCTGCGTGGATCGGATTCATGTCTCGAGTGTCGCGGCTCGCGCCTGGCGTCCTCATGCCAACTCTCTCTTCGAGGCTCGCGGGAAAGCGGCTCGGGGGCATAATACGGAGGAGGACTTCTCGCTCGCCGGCCACTAGCGGCCGATTTGCTCATGCCCAAGGCATTGGGTGGCTCTCGGCGAGAGTGTCCGCGTCGTGGCACGTACTCATCGACTTGCGGTGCCACGTCGGGACTGTGGCGACGGGGTCTTCTTTCGGATGTGTGCCGTCGAGGCGATTGTGGACCGTCGTACGCGTCGTACGCATCGTGTGCTGTAGAGGGCCTCCTTTCCGACTTGTGTCGTCGACTCGGTTGTGGACCATGGTACGCGTCGTGTGGTGGAGGTGGGTAATAGCCACCAAAGTCATCGTAAGGTGCTCGCGAGCGCTGCTGCGGTTGATGCGCCATTATGGCAGTTGGCTTGATTGTATCGTGTAGACAGAGTGCGGTTCGAATGATATATGTGCTAAGCGAGCGAAATAGCCAAAAAGACAGGTTGCAACTTAAAGATTATTGAAACAAACCAGCTCGCACAGGGGGCTGCAACGATAGTGAGGGTTATAAAAGCACGCTGATAAAGACAAAGAGGAGTCACGAGAGGCCGCCGGTCAAAGGACCAGCATCATATGTAGGTACATATGTATGTACTACACACGTACATACCTGACCTGCCCTGGTTTGGCTGACAGATTGTACTGGATCCCTTGACTGACGTCACCTCAGCGTATGAGAGCGCTGTACATGCCTACGAGAGGTCAAGAGAACAACTTGATCTGTGGCTCCGCGACTTGACGTGCCGGTGCCAGGTGGGCGTCGACAAGAGGCGGTGGACTCGAGTTGGTGGGCGAGCGGCAGGATTCATCAGGTGGTTGAGTTCATTATTCATGCGAGGACGCGAGGAGGTAGTGTGGATCAGCCCTCTTACGGTTTACCTACAGGCTGCAGCTCTCCGTCACAATATCCAGGACTCCTGGATATTGTGTGTCGACAGAAGTAGCATCATCAAAGGCTGAAATCTGATGGAATGCTGAGCGCTTTCTTTCGTCCCGAACACGCCACAAAATCAGGGTCGACCGTTCCGTTCCTCGTTTCATCGTTTCACCAAGGCTTATTCCCCTTTTAGCATGGGGCGCGGGTCGCCACGGGACGTGACCAAGTTCAACACTGTTCAAGTGAGGGTATCGCTAGTCCGACCGGTCGCTTTCCACGGACGACCATTACCAGTACCCCATTCCGGTTAGTGGTTAGTGGTTAGGGGTTAGTGGTTAGGGGTTAGTGGTTAGGGGTTAGTGGTTAGGATTAGGTGTTAAGGTTAGGATTAGGTGAATTGGTAATGGTCGTCCGTGGAAAGCGACCGGTCGCGTTTGCGTTGTCACCTGTTCAAGTGCATGTCAGCAAGGAAACTGACATAAGAAGCCGTGAAACCCCAAACTGCGATACGGAACCACGAAGCGTCCGCTGCTTCATTCAGTGACAAAACTCAGCCATCCTCCGCGGTGGGAGGATGCATGCAGTTACAACTTACATATGTACCCGCCTGGTAATAATTACAACTGCCAAAAGAGCAGGCAATTGGGAATGCGGAGATTCCGGGCAATTTCGGCCATCTGCCCCCGCACAACGCGGCCAACACCACGCGCTAGGTATCAATCAGCCGTCTCTCGCGTCATGTGCCGCAGCTCCGATAAGACAAACACCATGTTGTCAAAATCGAAGCCCGCCAGATATCAAAAGTACCCGTCAAAGGCTGCTGCATTTGCTGAACACGACCACCAATGTTTTCGTATTTCCATACGACCCGACCCTTCTCTCATCTCAGCGGTTCTTGCTCCCGTCTTCCGCCCGATACCTTCGTCCTTTGCTCGAGGTTCCTCGACTTGCCACCTCTGTAGACTGTAGGGTCGAGGTCTGGCCGTAACTTAGGAAATGGCGTACCCTCGAGAAAGCGGTGTACGCGAACCGTCGCGAAGGCTGGCAGCTAATTTATCGAGACTTTTGCGGAGATCGCATGACGAATCACGATGCTCGTCTTCCTTTCTAATTTGGACCAGCAGCCCGCTTAACGCGTCGATCTCTGACCGTTAGCCCACGCGCAGCTCACGAGAAAGATGCAAACTGTCCGGCAGATTCGAGACGATCGAGAAATGAATCCGAGTACATACATACATCGACGGCCACAGAGCTCTACCCACTGACCCAGGCTCTGACTCTCTCTAGATTATGTAACTACGTACCTACCTATCTTTTGGCATCGTCGCTCCCGATTGGAGACGCGTTATTGGCGTTGCGAACAGTCTGATTCTCCATCTGGTTCTAGACCCTGGGGCCTGACGCCTCCCCACGCTGTGGCTGATGTGGAGTCCGCGGCGTTATCAGCCAGTCAAACTTCGCCGTTACTATCCGACCGGCGACGTCACATCTCGCACAGTCACGACTCACTCCATCGTCGGTTTGAAAGGCCGGGAACTAATCTGCCGAGGGTCGGTCGAACCTCGATATAACGATCCCTCACAACAACGATAACTTCGCTAAATAATGAAGCGGTCGTTTGAAAATTTTCATTCGCATCGTTCTACTTACGCCCATTCTCTTTACAGCCCATGAGTCATGAGTCATGACCATTGACCAGAATATTCGCACATCGCCTCACTAGGTATGCATTCCATAGCAACCATTTTCTCTCGAATTGACTCACACAGTTTTTATCTCTCAATGGCTCCTATAACCCCGCTACTACTGCTACGAAACTTAAGAGGGTTTTCATTACCGTCGGCCAACGGCAGGCTCTTCGAATGCCAAATACTCAGCGCAAGCAAGCCTCGCTGGCTACCTGGTTTGAAGAGCAATACGGTCACCGCCTCTCCCTGACCACGACATCCGAGTCCCTGTCGGCCGAATTCAAGGACGGAATAGCGGTCTCTATCACTGGTGACATACTGCGTGAGATGACCAAGAAGTTCTGGACCAATCTTGCCGTTTACCAAGGCAAGCAGCTTACCAGCTTTAACAATGAATGGCTTGGAAATCAAGGGCAGACACAGCATAAGACAATGCACCAGACACGGAGAATCTGGCCATGACGCTGTTGCTCAAGAACAACTGAAGACTCATCGGTCAATCATAAGTATATGTAGTCCAGAGGATGTTTATAATTGCGATGAATCTGTCTCTGCTGGAGGTCGACATCTGATAAGTGTCTCTCAACACAACGGGTACCCGGAACCAAGCAGTCAAAGTCTCGCTTCACTGTGCACTTTACCTGTAATTCTACAGGTAAGTCACATCCTTAGTTCATTGGTACTGAGTCGAACCCGTGGGCTTTTGGACGGAATGGCGTCAAGTCCAACGGTTTTCCTTGTGTACACAAGCACAATGGCAAGGTCTGGATGACTGCCGGGTTTGCTGAGAGACCCCTTTCACTTCTCAGGCGTCGTCTTCCAAAAGAGATCAGGTTCATCGCAATTGTATACGTCTTCTGGACTATAGAGACTTATGATTGACCGAAAGGTTTTCAGTTGGTCTTGAGCAATAGCATCATTCACAAAGTCAGATTCTCCGCATCGTGTGTGCTGTTATGCCATGCCTGCCGTCGAATATTTCGAGTCGTCCATTGCTAAATAATTGAAACCACAGGGATTGGCTTTGCAATTTACAGACGTATGTATCTTACATTCAAAGTATATGTCAATTACGTCCGAGCTTTGTATGTAATCTGCGCAGTTTGCCCATCCCTACAGAGTAATGAAAACCCTTCTGAGCTTCGTAGCAGTAGTAGCTGGGGCTGTGGGAGCCATTGGGAGATGAGAACTGTGAAACCCCTAAAAGCGCGAGGAACTGGTCGCGATGGACTGAAAATGTTGGGCGAAAAAATTGCGCGCGATGACCTCGTTAGAACGATATCAGCCATCTCCGTTACATCAGCGGTCGAAAATCCGATGCGTGTTGCTCATCAGGGTATTCTACAGGCTGCAAGATTCCGGTTTCTGAACGGCGCTGGTTCGACTCGGGAGGCCGTTGAGCCATTTCCGTGTGATCTACAAAGTAATCTTCTGGTCAATGTCTGAGAGATGCAATCCTTCTCGTGGCCGTCACACAGCATTGAACAGCAGAAACAGAAACACGACCCGCCGACTGAGAAAGACCTGAGAAACAGCATGTAGCGCTGCATGCTGAAACGGCAGTGCGACAGACAACAAATTGCTGTCAGGGAGTCTGGAGAGTCCAAGATCACAGAATGCTCACAGAATACTCACGCGATACTCACGCACTCACGGACCTGTCACCTAACCAAGACGGACCTTGGAGATTAGCTTCAGCGAATCATGGCCAGAGATCGCATCGGATCCGCAGTCGATGAGCGTTGAAGATAAGACTGACTCGGGAAGCCCGTGAAATCGACTAGAGAAGGGCCAATCACATCTAAAATTGGCCTCCGTTACAGAGGTATCCATCATGCATATCTCCCTTCAGACTAACTCCTTCGAGGAGCCATGTGTCGCGACAACTAACAAAAGGTTGTCAAAGTCGTCCTTGGTTCTTCTCGCGCCGCCGGGTCGATTCAGCTTCCTGTCGTGTTCCAGCTTGCCACATGGCACACAGCATTTCCAGCTTGCAACTCAGACTTCACTTTTGTCCAACTCGGCGTCCTGCCGTGCCATGAAATAAAATTCGTCGACCTGCTGCGGCGCTGTGCTTCGTAGGAGAAGCCATCGCCATCTCCACCTTTAAAAACCCTCGTCGCCACCGTCTTTTTTTTTTGGTGGCCATCTCGAGTTTTCATCTTCTCTTTCAGACTTCGGCTACGACCTCTTTGCCTCCCTGCGTCGGCATCCTTTCTACATTGCGCTAGTTGGACTGAGCTGCGATTTTCTTTCCGGCCGACACCAGCAACGGGACGAGGTTGCGACGCCATACCTCTTCTCACGCGGTCCCAGAACGGCATCGACAAGTCGAAAAGATGGGCTGGGTAGAAAGCACAAACGCCAAGGTGGCGAGGAGTGCCGTGGGAAAATGGTTCCGTCTCGACGGCAGTGGTCACGTATGTGAAATTCTCGTTCCTTCTGCTTCTGCTCTATCCGATTCTCTATTCGATTACACGCGACGACGCTGGCTGTTGAATGGAACGTTTTTTGTGATACCCCGTATCGAGGATGCCCACGCTTGTTTCATATTGAAACGTTTTGTGGCAAGAACGATATAACTGCAGAAAGTGGCGTCGTCCACAAAACGTGGTATCTTGCAAAAGCTGCACATGCGGCGTATTCTCTGAAGGACATACCAAGGGCTAATGTGTTTCAACACCAACTATAGCCAAAAGAACGCAAGGGCTCATTATTCATGACTGAAATCCGCGCTGGACTCACCACGTTTTTCGCCATGGCCTACATCATCGCTGTAAACGCTTCGATTGTTTCCGACTCGGGTGGTACTTGCGTCTGCGCCCAAACGGCCGAAGATCCTACCTGCGACAAGGATCAGACGTATCTGCTGTGTATCCAAGATATCAAACAGGATATTGTTACCGCTACAGCTGCCATTTCCGCTCTGGCTTGTGTCGCAATGGGTATAGCGGCGAATCTGTACGTTGGCTCTCCTTGCTGTTGTCGCTATGTTAGACGAGCTAACTTTTGTACTACAAGGCCGGTCGCTTTGGCACCAGGAATGGGTATGCCTTTTTCTATGAGCGAACCCTAACTCTGCTGGTCTCATCGGCAAGTCTGCTGACACAGGATTGTAAATAGGCTTGAATGCTTACTTTGCCTATACTGTCGGTACGCAGTCTACATACCCCGTGCTTGTGTAACCGAAACAGTTTTCAGCAAGATCAACTATGTAACTAACCCCTTGCGCAGTTGGTCGTCATGGCACTGGACCCGTACCGTATCGAGTCGCCCTTACCGCCATCTTCGTCGAAGGCTGGATCTTCCTCGGTCTCGCTGTCCTCGGCCTGCGGCAATGGCTTGCCAGAGCGATCCCTCACTCCATCAAAGTTGCCACGGGTGTCGGCATCGGCCTGTACCTGACCCTCATAGGACTCACCTACAGTGAAGGCATCGGACTCGTCGTGGGCGCCACAGCCACCCCCGTGGAACTCGCCGGATGTTCCCCAGGAAATCGCCTGAAAGACGGAACGTGTCCCAGCTGGGACAAGATGCGCTTTCCCGCCATGTGGATTGGCATCTTCTGCGGTGGCATCCTCACCGTGCTACTCACCATGTTTCGATTCAAGGGCGCCATCATCATCGGCATCCTCCTCGTCAGCATCATCTCCTGGCCCCGCGCCACACCCGTGACCTATTTCCCCTATACGGACGTCGGGGACGCGCAGTTCAACTTTTTCAAAAAAGTGGTCACCTTCCACCCTATTCAGAAGACGCTCAATGTACAGGACTGGAACGTTTCAGAGTACGGCGGGCAATTCGGCCTGGCACTCATCACGTTTCTCTATGTCGACATCCTGGATGCCACGGGTACATTGTACTCAATGGCGCGGTTTGCTGGCCTGATGGATCCTGTCACGCAGGACTTTGAAGGATCTGCAGTCGCGTACATGGTCGACGCGGTGTGCATATCGATTGGCGCTCTATTTGGTGTCCCCCCCGTGACGGCATTTATCGAGTCGGGCGCCGGCATTTCCGAGGGCGGCAAGACAGGCCTGTCGACCGTGGTGACGGGGCTGTGCTTCTTCATTGCCGTCTTCTTCGCCCCCATCTTTGCTTCTATCCCGCCGTGGGCTACTGGCTGTGTGCTCATCCTCGTGGGATCCATGATGGCGAGTGCGGTGCCGGAGATCAACTGGAAGTACATGGGAGATGCAGTGCCAGCCTTTTTGGCCATCTGCCTGATGCCGTTTACGTACTCCATCGCGAATGGCTTGATTGGCAGTATTTTCTCTTACATCCTCATCAATGGCACTGTGTGGAGTATCAAGAAGATATCGCGGGGCCGGCTCGTGCCCTCGAATATGGATGAGCAGGAGAACTGGACGTGGAGGATGCCTGGTGGGATACTGCCCCCGTGGCTGGTCCGTCTGGGGAGTGGTCGAAAAGATTTCTGGAGAGACGACCAGGTGGCACATGAGCTATCTCCGCGTAAAGCGAGCTCGGACGAACAGACGAGCTCGGGGGCGGATAGCAGCAGTAATGCTGGCGAGGTTATGAATGCAAAGGCCTAACGCTGTACTTTTACGTGTTTCAACCTATTCTTTGCTTTTTTTCTTTTTTCTTCCTGTACATGTTGCCTGCATTTCATGTCTAGCCCCTGTTGCTCTTTTCCTGCAAATCTCTGAGCTATGAAATGTCACGATGTATGATTGCTCGATCTGTTCTACGTCTGAACGATCTCAAGAAAACGACAGTCATGTACGTTCACGAACCAGTTGGAATGATTTGCTTTCACATAGTTCCGAGCTACGAAATGTCATGATACACAGTCATCTAGCAACTCTACATTTTGGTGAGAAGCAAGAAGAAGAATGTCCGAATATGGGCGGTGCCCCCTGCCATGATGATATGTTGCCACACGTTGGTGCGACGAACGGGTACGCGGAACCACGATCGATTCTTGCCACTTCGTCTTGAGTAGGTTCGTTGTGCCCCCAATATACGCAGGCATTGACTGCCAAGAACATGAAACCCACCTATGACTGCCTGCTAAACTGCTGCCTGCCGGCCTGCCCCCAGTCGTGCGTACTTCTAAACGCCGCGTTGGACAAACAATATGCGGCCCTTTTCGGTACCCGGACGTATGCGAGCAAGTGTGACCAAAACGCGTATGACGTGAAGATGCTGATGTACTATTCTTGGTTCTTCACCCGGCCCCCTATTCTTTACCGAGCACATCCACATACTCGGTTCGTCTTGTGCTCGATGCTCACGTCATCAGAGCAATGTGCTTCAATTCACTATCGCCATCGTCAGTCATCATCAGCTGCCGTCCTCGAACCTAATTTGTAATCACAGTGAAGAGAAAAAGGGGAGTGAAAATCAAGAACAAGGGCAAGAAGCAAAAGCACCCACCTCTCAACCTGATGCCCAACTTTCATGGGCAAATACTCCCTCGCGGACCCCTCATCCCTCCCCAACCGCTTCTGCTCCTCCCTCACCCGCTCCGCCCTCTCCACGAGCGCCGGCACAGGAACAAGGTCGAAATCCGAATTCAAGTGCCAGAATAGGGTACTCGAGATCCGCACCAGCGGCCGATCAGGGCTCTCCCTGCGCCGCTTCGCCACCGCATCGAGAGTCTGCTTATTTACAACCACCTCGTGGTAGCCCGCTGTGATGAGACCCCCCGTGAGGTGCTCGAGCTGCTTCCCCGCCTGGACGAGGAGGTAATTCC
This sequence comes from Claviceps purpurea, assembly GCA_029405325.1. Lineage (NCBI taxonomy): Eukaryota > Fungi > Ascomycota > Sordariomycetes > Hypocreales > Clavicipitaceae > Claviceps > Claviceps purpurea. The sequence goes on along the minus strand of CM055782.1, from coordinate 1,497,138 downwards.
CGGGGGGGATCTTGACCGCAATGCGGGCGCCCGTGTTGCGGGCCCAGATGTTGAGACCTGGGTAGCGCGAGCGGCCGTGGATGGTGAGGAAGTTGAGGTCGGTGTGGAAACCCGCGAGGATGGTGTCTAGGGAGGAGTATTTGGTGAGGTCGCTCGCCGTGGGGGCGAGGAGATGGGGGCTGTCCTTTTTTTGTTAACCATCTGTTTTTGTTTTACTTTTGAGTGTTCCTTTCCTCCAAAGTAGGTCCTTTTTTTTTAAAAAAAAAAAAAAGAAAAAAAGATGCCAACTGGTGAAGGGGAGGTGGCAGAAGAAGTACGCACCCGTATTTGCCGGCGTCGCTAAAGAATTGCGCTGGGAGGTCAAGCCCAAGGGCTGTCATTTCAGATAACTTGGAGACGCTGCTCACAAAAAAATCAGTTTTGACATGTAAACAAACCAAAAAGGGGCCCTCTCAAATAAATTTGACGTCAAAATGAGAGGCGCGTGAGAGCGGTGCATGCAACTTACGCATTCTTCATACATCCCCCCCATCGATCCATAGTCTCCTCCCACCGTCCCCGAATATCGTCCCTCTCCGGCACAACATTCTCGGCATTCAACCCCGGAAAGCTCGTCTCATACGGCGGCGCCTCGCCCATGCGCCAGAAGAAGCGACACTTGGGATCCGGCTGGTGCCACGCAATGTCCAGCGGCCGCTGGCTCGGATGCAGCCGGCTGATCACGTCCAGACAGGCATCGTCAACGGCGCACTTGGGCTTCTCCGTGTTTTCGAGCGTCACGCCGACCTGGTAGCCGAGTTGGGGCCGCTCGTCGAGACGCAGCGCGGACTCGGGCTGCGCAAAGTAATCCTCTAGAAGATCGAGGAAGGCAGCATTGTCGGATTCGAGCACGCGCGAGTCGTGCAGGATAAGAGCGCCGTAGGTGATGAGGGCGGAAGCGGCTTTGGCGCATTCGGCGCGTACGAGGGGGGAAGAGGGGTCATTATGAAGGTAGATGTCGAGGTCTATGATGGGGAGGTTCATCGAGTCGGACTTGGGGTCGGAGTGGGTGGTGGTGTCGGCGGCCATGGTTGTTTGTCTGCGGAGCTTTCTTTGGACCCGACGATGCCACCGGGATTGTTGGCCGCTTTATGCCTTTTCGCCGTGGTAAGGAAAAAGAAAGAAAGAAAAATTGTCACTGCGCCGCGGACAACCAGCTGACGCGACAAGTGCGTGAAGAAAGACGCGGCCAGTCCATGCTGCAACGTCACGGACTCACGATACAGCGCAAGCGGGCCTCGAGGCTCGGAGCCCGGCTAACGCACTTGTGGGGTTTCCGCGAATAGCCTCTTTTCTCCAGGACCGGGTGCCAGGGACCCCGGAGGCTGGAGCCGCTCGGACGAACTCGCTTGGGTCGTTGATTGTGCAGCATGCAATCATGCGCCGGATCGAAGTTTCCCTTTTCAAATGACGGCCTTTGTCGCCTCGCCATTCAGCATTTTGTTCAACTTGTTCATCACAAAGCGGCCTTCGAGTGAGTCTACGAGCGAACTGCGTCTAATGACTACATACTTCTCGACAAATCATCCCATTCCTTGCTTCCAAGCCCAAAGTCTAATAGGATGGAGGCCACCTCTGGCGGCGGCCTTGTCTAATCTTGTCTCCTGTATTTGTCTCCTAATTATACATGTTTATTGTGCCCGGCATTCAGCTCGCACGACGCACTCCATATGGCCAAGTGCTGCTACCATAGCCCTTGTTGCTAACACCTTGATCTCATTTCTCGATTTGCTTGATTCATTCCCCCTTAGTGTACCACTTCCTAAGCATGCTTAGTCGGAGATAAACTCGGTGCAGAGAACCCCGAGCCCCTCGAGATGGATGGAGCAGCACAGGGTTTGTTTCCCTCCGCTCGCGCAGGTGCTTTTGAGGTTCCATGTTGAGGATGCTATTGAAGACAGTTAGTCTTTCGATTCCTGGTCATTTTGTTTCCTCTTCATCCCTTCTCCTTGCTCCCTATTTAGGATGTTCGACAGCATAGTACGTAGAAACACGCACGGAAGTCACGCGAGGTTGGAGTTAAGGTCGCCCAACTACAAAGCCAAGAAAGAGATGGAGGATAAAAACGTACGATTAGAGCAGTCTAGACCCAAAATTCCCAACACATTCGTGCTGCAGCAGCTCGGAACGCTGTACAGAAAGTCCGGGCACACGCCATGGCCGCGGCTCCCCATCTTGGCCGGGAAAGTTGCGTTCTTCTCGGTCGTCGGCAAGGCCAAGACGGTCCCAGCAACAAAGGCGAGCATGGTGTTGAAGGTCTTCATTCTAGAAATGTTCAAGGACGTGGTAATACGTGGGAAGATGGGTTGAAGAGATGTGAAGGATTTGGCTTTCTAAATTCTCAGGTGTGTAGGAGAGTTGCTTGCATAAAAAGGGCCATTCAGTTGAGCTGCTGATTATTTATACCTTTCAAGAGTGTCGATGACTTTGCTTTTCCCCAAGATAGGGGTTTGGATCCAGAAAAACTCCGCGAAGATAAACATAAATATTGATTCCAACGTGGCTGGCCTCAACACGCCATTCACTGCAAGCCTCGTCCGCTCCCCCAACGGTAGAAGCATGAGAAATACGAGACATCTGATATCTGACATCTCAATCTATGCGCATGAGTTCAGAGTCTTGAAAAATGAAAATCGAAAAAAGCTTGTGTCATCCTATTGTCATTGACTCATCGGAGGTCCATCCGAGACAACTTACATGTATGAGGGCTCTGTTCCCTGCTACGCTGACTATGCGAGCTGCTGGAGCCAGGAAGAGATGAGGACAAACAAGATGAAAGCTTTCTTTTTTCATCCGGATCAGAGAGCTACTTCGCCAATAAATGCCCATGTTGCGTTTCAAGCCTCTCGGGGTAACGTACACGCTGCTGTACATACATTGTACAGCTGCGTCAGTATATAATCGTCAGCCTTGACACGCGCCCTGAGCGCCGACAAGATGTAAAAAAAAAATGAAGGCGTATTCGCATTAGAAATGAGCCTCCTCGAGTACTTCCATTGTGGAGCACAACAAGAAAATGAACTTCTTTCTGTCAGTTCAGTAAAGACTGCACAGTGCATTGTCTGCTTCCTCTTCCACTCGTCTGACTGCGTGGCTGCAGGTTACATACATATGCACGTACGTAACAACGCATCTCACCTTTCATGCAGAATGGCACACGATTTCATTGTATCGTATGTACGGAGTACTTTGAGAGAAAAAGAAACAAGAAGAAATTGGCGTAGCTGAAAAACTCGCCGCCTGGCTGAGCAGAACGCAAGACCAAGAGGGGTGCCCATTGGCGACGGACAGAATGAGGACTCAGGAGAACAAGATAAGAGGCAAGCCCCCAACTTACTCCGTACTCGCAGGCCAGAGTCATCGTTTCCAAATCGATTGCGCTCCGCTCCGTGCCTCCGCCTGCAGGCTTATACATGTACAGTCTTCGGCCCCTGCCTCAGCTCAGGTACACTGCCTCCTGGTCCCGTCGGCTCAGCCATAACAAGATTTCCCGGCTGTGGTTTTTTCGCCAAATCCGCGTGGGTGCCAATTGCTATGCTCCGAGAATGCATGGCAGTATCGTTGCGAGAGAAAGGTCAGATAGCGACTGTGTCATTGCGCGGCGCGCCCATCAACAAGACACGGCTTTGCTCTACGGCTGCTGGACTGTTTTGCGAACCGCGTCACCGTTTTTCAGTCCTTCAGAATTAGCGATACTCTCGTCTTGCACACTATTGTGAGTCTAAGCACATAATTCTCGATACAATAAAATAGTTGTATACCTTACGAGACTCGTGCCAAGGTCCGGCTGCAACGCAAGGCAGCGGATTAGACACTCGGTGAGCCATCTATCTCACCCAATCAGCGGAGGAGCACAGCAGACCATGCCTCCTATTCCGGCATCGTTGGACCGCTGAATTGGATCTGGAGCTTCGTTGAAATTCCTGGCTGCATCTATACCGCGTCGCTGAACGTACTCCGGCTCTCCAGTTGGTTGAATGTACACAAAATGGCTGAAATTCCTCCCCGTATTCCCATCTTCCCTCTTTTCCTTGTCTTCCTTCCTTTTGAGCATGCATCAAAATGGCTTCCTTGCTCTTCTTCAACCCATGCACTCCTGGTCTCCTACGACAAGGCCGCTCCCCCTCGCTCGGCTTCCAATTCCCTCTCCGCCTGCTGGTAGTATTTGGCTGTGTCGACACCATGCTGGCTGTGGTTGACAAAGTTGAACCACGGAATCAAGCCCATGGCAAGAGCCGAGTATCTGCTCTGTCGAGCCGCAACGCCCTGCATGTGGGGGGTCAGTTGGCTCTCGCCGTAGAGCGACTTGCCGGCCTTGACTCGATCCACCATTTCTCGCATGTCCATTTCGACTTCGCGCGCATTTTCGGTCATGCCGTAGAACCGCACTGTGTAGAATTCGACATTCCCTTTCGTTAGCACACTTCCGTCAAACCCCAATTTCAATTATTGTTTCGTGGTCGTTTGCTAGAAATGTCACAGGACCGCAGATGGTGTCGGCACGCACAGGATGATCGCTGGTAAAAGTAGAGGAAACCGCCGATAACGCCAATGCCACCGGTGAGTCGCATGATTGGGGCGAAACCACCCTTCCCAACGTTTGACGGGGCGAACTTCTCAGCAACAAGGAGCGCACAGGGGGCGAATGAAGCGGCGAGACCGCCGGCGACGTAATCGGAGGCTCGGGCATAGCCAACGACTCGCTTGAAGTGACTGTTTCTCGCACCGTTAGCACTGGGCTGGTAACTCCCTACCGGGTGTATCGGATCCCTCGCAGAACAGGCAGTCGGAAGCGGATTCAGTCGTGAAATCGAATCGTCATTTTCGCTCGAATACAGGGACATGAAACGTACGGGTCGTTGTCAATGAGCTGGAGCTTCATTAGCCATCTTTCTGACTTCTTTGAGCGAACCTATTGGAGTCCAACTTACCGGGTAATCGCTGTGGAGCACCTTGCTCATGCCAACAAAAGTCTTTTGAGGCTCCGTCATCGTGCTTTCGGCCATTTTGCAGGTGGAATATGGGCCCGAAGCTGTGCAATTGCTCGATAGGGTGGTTCCTGAGACCGCGATGTCATGGGGAGCGTTACTCCGTCGCAGGAAGCCGATGATGCCTCAGGACTGAATTCCACGTGATTTACACTCATTGTCCAATCGGTGCGCTGGTCCGGCAAAAGAGTACTAAGGTACTTGTAGTTGTGGGGCTTTGCCTTTGTCGCGTCTCGATTCCCCTCAGACGCGTTAAGGGGTCGATATTCACGACAAGCAACAACGCATCTGTGATCCAAGGCGACTCCCAACTCCATCATGTCAAATCTGCTTTCGGCCGGCCAATTGCCGCGAAACCGTCACGATGATCTCGAAAACTACGGAATTGATCCCTTTGACGATCCCTTTGCAACTCCTAGTCCCCCTTCCTCACCCAAGAAGCGAAAGGAACTTGCATCGCAAGGACTGGGTATCGATCAGGAAGTGTCCGTTCCGAAGCGCGCCCGGGAGCCAAGAGTCAAGCTAGATGAATCAAGGTAATAGATCCCGCGTTCTCCAATCGGTCCCTCCCCAGCATGCATGATCATGACCATCGATCATATTTGTTCTCCTTCTTCACGGAGTAACAAAGTGGCTAACAAGCGCCATGCAGACTCCTAGGTCCCTCCGGCCTCCCAAAGCTCCGCAAACGAGCCCGCGACCTAAACCTCAAAGGCAAAGGCCACGAATTCTCCGACGCAGCTCGCCTCCTATCCTTCTACCAGATTTGGCTCGATGACCTCTTTCCAAAAGCCAAGTTCCTCGACGCGTTAACCATGGTCGAGAAACTCGGCCACAAGAAACAAATCGTCGTGGCACGGAATGAGATCCTCAATGAGGGAAAGCCAAAGGCAAAGGAAGATCAAGATGATGATTTTGGAATGGACCTCGATGCACCTGCTGCGGTTGCTGGTGTGAGTAGTAGCGGGGCGGCCCCATCAACTGCTCGAGCTGTCCAAGGCGGGGATAGACCTGTGACGCCAGTGAGGGGTGAGGATGTGCCAGACGAGGAAGACCTCTACGGGGCTACGCCCAGAGTTGTGAGGCAGCAGAATCCCCCGCGGTCAGATATTCCAGATGAGGAAGACCTGTATGGGGCTACGCCTAGGATCGTAAGGCAGCAACAACCACGGTCAGATATCCCAGATGAGGAAGACCTCTACGGTGCTACGCCTAGGATTGTTAGGCAGAAGCCCCAGACGTCAGATATCCTCGACGACGAAGACCTGTACGGGGCTACACCTAGAATTGTGAGGCACCGAGCACCGCAGCCGGATGTACCAGACGAGGAAGACGACCTAGATGCCCTGATTGCGGAAGCAGAAAGCCAGGACCGTGTCTCCTCATCCATCGTCAGGGCGAAGGCGCCGCTCCCAGCAACACAGCAGGATGACGCGGATGGAGAGGACGATCTAGATGCGTTGATTGCGGAGGCGGAGACACGAGATAGTGAGGTCAGCTTACAAAAGCCGAGTCAAGGAGCGCCGTACAACGGTGGGGAGACTGGGCACGATTTTGATGAAGAAGAGGCTGCGATGCAGGGCATGGATGGATGGTGAGGCAGGCACGCTATGTTACAATGGACCATGACTTTGGATTTTACAGGTACATGATGCGAGCTTTTAACTATGATGCACCGTTTTTCTCAAAAGCTTGGCTGGCATTTATGTATCCTTTACAGGCACAGCACTTAGCAAAACATGGATTGAGCTCAATGGAGCTAATTTCATAAACATCGTTATATGGAAACAAGTCTGTTGCGTATCATGTATGTGTCAAAAAGAACTAGCATTCGAGAATCAACGCCGTGATTGTCCTAGCTCATCAAACTAAAAATTCAGACAGGCCGAGTGAGCCTGCAACCTTGTACGCCGGAACCATTCCCATCCACCCGCTTTCCCAAAACAAACCCAAAGAGTGAACCCCTTCCCATGCAAACCGGAGTACTCAAGCCGTAGCGCGAAGGCATGGCATTGCTACTCTACTGGCATTTTCTCTGATATCTTTTTCTAATGCGCTTTATCCCCGCTTTATTTGCTACGAAAAGCAAACTGGTTGGTGCTGTTGATTGCTGATCTGAGGAGTCCATCTCGTGTCGAGGACTTCGGACATCTCGCCGTGAAATTTTGCGCTCTTCGACTTTTAATGCCCATACAAGAGTAATCAAGATTTCGCGTGATGGCAAGACAATGCCTCTCAGACATTGTGTAAGCTCGCTGACTTGGTCGCGCGTTCCACTGGACTCGATACCAAGGCCTCCGACCCGATCGTCGCATCCCTCAGACACTAACCGCAAGGCCTCCATCGTCGCATCCAATAAGGGACGCGCCAGATTGGGGCTGCAGGCAAGAATGTTCAAAAGGGACTTGAGTCTCAAAGTCGTGGACGGTGGGCTCGAAGCCATGGTCTGCAGCGACATAGTCGCTCGCTGCCATAATGTCGGAGACGACGTTGTTCGCCTCGTCGCTGACGAAGTCGTCCATGTTGAAGAACTCGAAGTGTGACGGACTCGAGAGGTCGGCGGTACAGTCACCAGCCAGATAATCGTCGCCAGCAACTGAGGGGTCGGGAGAAGCGAGAAGCCCGCTTTCAAGGATACGGCGATCTGTGTCAATGGCCGCTGACAGGCCGAAAGGATGGCCGAGGCTGTAAATATCATCAATTTGAATTGAATGTCCCAGGCCAAAGCTTGAGAGATTACAGTCTGATAGTCTAGGAAGGACTTCGGCACCTCGCCCGATGTGTGACACTGCAGGTCGAACAACATCTCAGCAGGATGTTGTGTCAGATCGGGGGAGGTGGACGAAGTCTCTTCGCTGGACTCGGACTTGAAATGAGACTCGGTGTTCTGGTCATCGGGAACGGGCGTCAGCTCTGGTGACAGAGAAGCCGGATTGACAGTGGGGTTGGCAGTAGATGTGATTAACTCGTCGACCAAGTGAACGGCGGGATCACCCGAAGTATTGTCGTGCGAGCTGAACAGCTCTTGCGATAGAGCCAGAGGGGTGTCATATAGTGGATTTAATGGTGACGATACTGGAGTCGTGACGCCTGAGTCACGTCGCACTCGTTTCAGCTCTTCCATCAAGTACATGTTTGTTTTTTGAGCTTTCATGAGCTGATTTTCCAGTTCCTGGTTGCGAATCTCGAGGGCTTCTACTTCGAGACGCTTGCGTTCACGTGAGGATTGGGCGGCACGGCGGTTGCGAAGGACGCGCTCTACACGACGTTGCTCCTTCTCGTCGTCGGTCTTTGCTCGTTTCCTGTTTGGACATCGTTAGCATTGTATCAACACGACAGCGCCCACGACCCTTCGCAACTGGCGGCAAAGGCTTGCTTACCTGGGAGGAAGGTTGGTCTTCGGTTCAGGAAGAACCTGACCCCACGACTTTCGCTTCTTCGTTTGTTTTTTCCCTGATGTATCGTCCTCGGGTGACGGTGTGGTGTTTTCTTGCTCTTCTGAAATGACAGGCAACTGAGAGGTCTGCCTGTCTGTGCAAGTCGACTGCGGAGTCATGATATCGAAGGGATTAATGGCTGCGGAGGGGGTGGTTGGCGCGAAGAGTGATGAGTAGTTGTCTTCAGGTAGAGACAAGAAGGATTCGGCTGGAGAAGCCTCGAGCTTGACCATTGGGGACAATTGTTTGGCCGTCATGGTGAAAGTGTGTTGTATGAGCAAGGCTCCCACTGAGATGTAGTTTAAGCTTTGCGACTAGAACTGTTGGTGTTTGAGGAGGCGGGTGACGTTGGTGCGTGGGTATAAAGTATGACGCGGATGATCAGACCTCAGCAGCGAATAGAGTCCCAAAGCATGACTAGAGGGAGCCAAGCGATGAGTCAGTGCAGGGTGGATCGTGATGTGAAGTTGAGGGGAAGAGGTGAAGTGGCGGGGGTTGGAGAAGATGACAGTCTGTCTTTTCTGGAAGCCGCATTCGATCTTACGCACAACCGGGTGTCACAAGGGCGACGCAGCTCCTCTTTATCTCGAGGACACGTTGGCATTGAGCTCGTGATGCCTGAGGCTAAAAAGGGGCGCATCTATTACAATTTACTCCCTGAGTCCTGACTTCTGAAGCACGCTCCTGGCCAAGCCCCCATGTGCACCCCCTTATTACCTACTCCGTACTCCGTTAGGTAAGTACATACCTTAGGTATTCCGTACCTGTGTGGACCCGTGCCCGCGGCGGGGCATTGGCGAGGTCCCGGCTTCTTTGCCTTGATTCCTTGAATGCCCCGCCTAAGAACCCCGCCGAATGCCCCGCCAGATTGCCCTCTTCCGGGCCTTCCTACGGTGCCTGGCACACTTGCCCCCCAAACGCATCTTCAAACGTCTGGCCATTATCACGTCTGGGCAGATGCCGAGTGTTTGTTTGGCGACCAACGACTCAATGAGTGCATAGAACTCACGACCATGCAAATCCTGCAGGACTGGCCAAGATGGCTGCTCTGGGCCTGTGAACAAAGAGCACGCGCCACCCGAGATACCGAAGGGTCCATCGCACAGCCTACGCCCCAGATGCTCCCAATATTATTAGCAATCGGGTCCGTCTGAGCCACTAACGCCGGGCAGCCCATTATAGCTTTCAGCCTACGGAGCAAGCTCGCCATCGAATGGACGGAATTCAAAATTAAATTCCAGTCAAGCCGGCGACCTGTTCCTGAGAGGCGTGGAGGCGACCCTAATAAACCTTCTCTGGCTGTCCTTGTGTGCTCCCACCATTTGATGAATGAGGTACGAAAACGGTCGAAGTGGCACGGCAAATAGGTACCTACCCGCGGGAAAAAATCGCGGAAACACTGCCTGAATGGCTCGAACATGCTCACAAGTTACAACCACCTGCACCTTCCAACCTTTAATACGGAGTACATACATATTATCGAAGCCAGTGGGTTTGAAGCTTGTAAGGGGGCGGGAATCTCGGCAGCCATGGAGATGGCATGGCGAGTCGCAGCTGGTTAAATGGATGGCAGTCGGTACGGCTGACACGGCTTCACGATCCGAGACTCCGGAAACGTTGGTATGTGCTCCGCAATCAGCTTGAGCAACGGAATGGGCGGCTCAGGGAGTACATATGGGTCCAGAGCCCAGACTCCAGGAGTCCAGCAGTCCAGGTTCCAGATGCTTGCGCAGTGGGCAAATCCTTTTGGCATGCTTTTTGAGAGAAACGAAACACAGACGATGCTCGTTAGCGTAGGTACTCCGTATGCACCCTGCTACATAGACACCATAGACACAGACATATGTACCTAGGTACCAGGTACTGAACCAAGGCAATAGACCCATGGGCCATGAACCATCATATCAACTTTGAAACACAACCTTACCCGCGCAGAAGGCACCGGAAGGAACGGCGGGCGCATGGACTAGGATCACAATTAGCTCATTATACGAAAAGTCCCCGTGCTAGGTATGTAGTCATCCGAAGGCCGTAAGACGATAAGGGGTGCTTACGTGACGACGGCTGAAGAACCGACAGGACGCTGGGACTGCCGATCCCGCCAATATTGGCAATGTTCGGCATGGCCCCATGGTGATAGTTGAAGCATAGCTGATGGCGATCATAGCCGTAGCATGGAGGATATGTATGACAAGGCGTAGGAGTCAATAGCATGAAAAGGAATGAGGTAAGTCTTACAGCGATGGCATGCGTACAATTACTGTGTACCAAAGTTAGTATCTAGGTATCATAGTGGCATAGTCATACCGATACGTTTACATACTCCGTAGATTCCTCCCCGATTTGATTTTCTGTCATTATCCCGTGAATGAAGACCCTTTTGAGACGCAATTATCCCCCACGAACCCAGATCGATGCCAGCAGCCTACGCCGGCTTTTCCTACCCTGTACGACAAGTCGGACTTCGGTCCGCGCCTGGCCAATTTATTAGTCACTAGGTACTCGACCGAAAACTGCGGCTTTGAGCTCAAAACGATTCAATACGATGTCCAAATGTCATGATGTTCCACCGATCAGCAAACGACTTCTTCGCTAACTGATCATGCCATGTCCGCAGCACCAAACTACGATATTGGTCATTGCTGGTCAAACGCCGGGCCGCCCCAAAAGCGGAAAATTGGTGGGGAAGGTGGGATTTTCAAAAGGCCTCGCGGACCGCGGTTCACCTCTCCAAGTTTCCTGTAAAGTCCGACCAGTTCATTCATTACAGAGCTACATATTTGAAATGCCTGATCTCGCGCTCAATCGAGACCGTTCTGCGATCCGCATCATGTCTGAGACATGTTTGACTCCTTTTGCCTTCAGCAGCCTTGATCTCATTACAGCCTCAGCTCGCAAGAATTGAGCATCGACCCAGAGCTCGTGCCAAGTAACATAACCCCCTTGGGATTGCCCATCCCTGCGTATTGACTCAAACGCCCACTCCGTCTCCAAAAAAAAGCAGAAACCCACACTCCTGTGCAGAAAGTCAAAAAGAAGGGAAAGCCAGCAACAAGTGCGATGGATGACGCTGTCAAGCCGTGTGCTTCATCAGAGGATTTCCTCCGGAATTCCTTTGACTACATCGTAGTCGGAGGAGGGACGGCAGGTCTAGCCGTCGCGTCTCGGCTCGCCGAAGACGCGTCACTGACGGTTGGTATCCTCGAAGCTGGAGGCATTGCCCATGGCGACGACACGGTGGACATTCCCGCCTTTTATGGTCGCTCGCTCGGAGGCCAATTCGACTGGGCGTTTGAGACGCAGCCGCAGGAAGCTCTCGCAGGTCGAGCACTTGCGTGGCCGAGGGGCAAAGTGTTGGGCGGGACGAGTGCGCTAAACTTTATGACGTGGGTGCGCGGGAATAAGGAGGACTATGACGACTGGGAAGCCCTCGGAAATGAAGGGTGGGCTTGGGATAAGTTACTGTGAGTTCATGACTGTGTGCATCTGGGTTCTGGTAGTTCTTGTCTTCTTTGTTCGCCATCGTGGAAGAACTGAAGCGAGCAGCGATTGTCGTCGATGTGCTTGAATAATGCGACTGTCATGCTTTGCGACAGCGTATCTCTCGTCATCGCATTACGCATCATAATTGGCTGCTCCAGGCGATACCGAACTCGTGTAGATGCATGAGCTAGAAGTCTCGGAAGTTGATTTGCCTTTCTTTCCCGCAGACCTTTTTTCCAGAAATCGGAAACGTTCCATGCACCGAGTCAAGCCCTGCGAGAGGAATACACCGCAACGCATGGAGGCGATGCCCTCGGCACATCTGGTCCCATCCAGATCTCCTACGCACCCGATTACTCGCCTTCGCACAAGCTATGGCACGCCACGCTCAACGGTGTTGGCGTCCAGACCAGCTCGGCTCACCTCGCAGGCTCCAATGTAGGGGTCTGGACCAACATCAACGCTGTTGACCCGAGGACAGCGAAACGAAGCTATTCCACGAGCTATCTCACCGCGGCACGACCAACGAACCTCCATATCCTGACGACAGCGACCGTACACGAGATTATTTTGAAAAAGGACGAAGCTCAGGGCGATTATGTAGCCACGGGGGTGCGGTTCGGTCACGGAGGCCAGGATCACGTAGTGTCCGTGAACAAAGAGGTCGTCCTATCGGCGGGCACTATACAATCTCCACAGATTCTTGAAATGTCAGGCATTGGAAACCCGAACGTGTTAGAGTCGGCTGGAATACCGACCAAAGTGGCCAGTCCCATGGTTGGCGAGAATCTGCAAGACCATATCAGTTGAGTCAACACAAAATCCTACCCTTTCACGCCTCTCGAAAATGTCTCTAACCACTCCCAACTTTCCAATCAGTGGTCGCCATGATCTTCGAAGTCGATCCGTCGCTGGCCAACAAAGATGATTTGCTCACCGACCAGGCCATTAATGCTGCGGCCCGAGAAAAATACGTGCAGGAGCAGTGCGGCCCCTACACCATCCTGCCCTGCTCATTGACGTATATCCCCCTCTCGCAAACCATGCCCCGCGACATCCTGGCCGACATTCACGCCAAAGCCGCCTCCGTGACCGCCTATGACGCCGAGAAACGAGCCATCTTGCGGAAACGCCTCGACGGGACATCCACCATGGGCCAACTCGAATACATCTTCGACCTTGGCAACTGGAGCACAATCTTCAAGAGCCTCCCCGGCAAAAAGTACGGCACTATGCTTCAGATCCTGCAGCATCCATTCTCTGTCGGCTCCATCCACGTCAAGCCCAGGAGCAGCAGCGACGAGACCAGATCCGGCGATGCGAAACCTCTCATCGATCCAGCCTATTATGCAGGGGACCACGGCAAGCTGGACGCTGAGATTATCCAACAGGGGGTTCTGTTTGCCCAGAAAATCGCGTCGACAAAGCCCCTCGCTGACGTGATACGCGCACCGGTGCATCCAGCATCAGATGTGTTTGGGGATGACGCACAGCTGAGAGAGTGGGTGAAGGAGAATACCATTACGGACTGGCATCCCGTGGGAACGTGCGGGATGGGTGGACGAGCAGGCATCAAGGGCGGCGTGGTGGATGAGAGATTGCGGGTGTATGGGGTTAGAAGGTTGAGGGTGGCAGATGCGAGTGTGATGCCGTTGCAGATTAGTGCGCATATACAAGCCACTGTCTATGCTATCGCGGAGAAGGCGGCGCATATGATGCTGGAAGATGGGGGGACGCTGTAGCGGTAGTTTTCCATGATGATGTTGCGCCTTTCTGGAGGTGCATCTTCTGAACTGTTTCCCGTCCAGTGGGAGGCACTACGAGAGGTAGTTATGTACATATGTATGTATGTACATACCTAACTGGTTCGGCAATGATACCTCCTACTGCTTTTTCCCCCGTTGCATGCGGATCATGCCCCTCCTTGACCCCTCCATTACATATTCCCCTCACCCTCGCCTTATATATCTATGTATGTATGTAGGTACATCATACATGTATCATGTATGTACTAATGTAGGTAGGTGCATTTGTGTGTCATACGTAAGGTAGGTAGGTATGACTGCGACGCTGGAAAATTGGGGAGTGGTATTTCCGGAATTGTGTCAGAGGCTCAGAGCTATGTACATATGTACCCACACCTTGTACCTATATGTATCTACAAAGATGACCAAATGACTTGGAAGTTGGCATATACCTATAGGTACATAGGTACTTCTTCGCGCTGCGTCGTGCAGGATTTCGTTTCAACGGGCACAAAAGCTGAAATACGACGACCTGTTTCCTCTCAGCCTGTCCGAAGGTAGCCCAGCGAAAAGAACTCAATACACCACACATCTAACAGGAAGAGAACTCAGAAAACCAGAGAATAGATTCCAAACATAAGATGGAAACCAGCGAGACCTCGTCGCCTAAACCCCCGGCGCGATGCCGAGCGATGCCGCTCCGGATAAAAGTATGGGTCATCAATCGTGGATTGCGCAAACCGTCTGGTCTAGCGGCACAAGGAGCAGCGCCCGATTTCTAAGCATGGCGAAAGCAGACAAGAGTATAAAGCTCACAATGCCTTGCTGGCATAGCTGTACATGCCAAAGCCTATCTTGAAACTTGTCTCTCTTCGTCGTGCTCATTATCCGCCGCTTTCTTAAACACAGCCGAGACAAACTTCCCGGAACTCAACCATCGCGAGACTTGCTCAGCCCTCCAATATGGCTACCAAGACCGACATCACTCTCTACACGTGCCAGACACCCAATGGCATCAAAATCAGCATCGCGTTGGAGGAATTGGGTCTCCAGTATGAGGTATGAAAGGAACATTCTGTCCAGTGTCGTGGGCCTCTCGTGACGTCATGGCCCTACAATGAGTAGACCTATGCGCAGAACCGCGAAGCGCACCTCGAAGTCTTGATTGTTCTTCTCACGACCCCTCTTTACATACTTCTCCTACGTATTTCCTGCATTGGAAGTAGAGCGAGGCACTTATCCTCTCTCATCATGATGTGTACATTGTGTAGTTATGCTCACTCTCTTTGATCCCTTTCACAGGTCCGCACCATCAACATGATGAACAATGAGCAAAAAGAGCACTGGTTCCTGGAAATCAACCCCAATGGCCGCATCCCCGCCATAACGGACACGTTGCCCAACGGCGAGAAGATTCGTGTGTTTGAGAGCGGTGCGATCCTCGAGTATCTCGTGGAACGCTACGATACGGAGCATAAGATGTCGTATCCCCGTGGGTCGGCGGAGCACTTTGAAGTCTTGAGCTGGGTATTTCTGTCCTTTACTTCTCTTATATCTCCTTACTTCTTCGTCGCTCAGCCCACAGGGTCCTTTTCATTGCATATCTGGTGTTTTGCATACCTGGTGTTTTGCAATCCACTGGTCCAGGCTAGGGGACCCTGAAGGGCTAGCAACTGGCGAATCCCGTTCCAGTCTTCCTCCCATCCTCCCATTCCCGTGTCGTGATCTCAACTAATGGATATTTGTAACCATTCGAACAGCTACACTGGTCAATGGGTGGCCTTGGACCCATGCAGGGACAAGCAAACCACTTCAAGCGTACGTACTCTCATGCCAAACCACGCCCCCCCAAACATCCTTTTCTTCACCAGAGGGGTTCAATATCGGACAAACATCACAGGGAGAAGAACTAACCGGACCACTGGCTGCAGGATATGCCCCCGAGAAAATCCAGTATGGCATAGACCGCTACACAAACGAGGCACGCCGTCTATATCGCACAATGGACGCTCATCTAGCAAAGTCCTCCCACGGCTACATGGTCGGTGATCGTGTGACGATTGCCGATATCGTGAGCTGGGGATGGGTATCTGCCCACTGTAAGCACTTTTTTTTCTGCGAATCTAATTCCTACTTCTCAGCATTTTCCCTCAACGTCTTTTTGTCGAACTCTTTTTACCCTCGACTTCCATCGATCCCCCTCATACACTTGACTAATTATCCATTCCTCATAGCCTGGGCAGGCGTCTCCCTCCAAGACTGCCCCAATGTCGAAAAATGGCTTCACATGCTTCTCAAACGCCCGGGCTTTGATAAGGGCCGCCACGTGCCCACGCCGCACACGTACATGGACGATGACAAGATGACAGCGGAGGCTCTCGAAGAAAGGGCTGCTAAGGGGAGAGAATGGGTACAGAAGTCGATGGCGGCAGATGCTAAATGATGAGCTCGTGTCTCCGGGAAAAATAGTACGGAATAGTGAACACATGGGGAGTTTTTCTTTACTGCTTTGAAGTCTCAAGGGTATGCGAGGTGGCACCATGAACAGAGCCTCACTATTCGCCGGAGGCCTTTTCCGGACGCCGTGAACATGAACACAGCAGCGACTTTCCTTTGCTGGCAGCATGCTCCTCACCCCGAGCTTCATTTACATCTCATCTTGGACGATGAGGCCAGGCTGTGATCAAGACTGTTGCCGTAGTTTTCCTCGGTGATTATGAGCCATTTCATGCTGGAGGAGGGGGCATCTTCTGAGCAGTTTTCTCGTTCCATTGCGTCCCAAAAGTCCCATTCTCACCATACCGTCCGTATCACAGTGCTCAGTGATCATTATGCATCATGATGCATGTCATTCCCAAGGAGAGAAGGGGAAACTCTCTGCTTCTTTTACGCCTATCGTCAGTGACATTGAGTCGCACATATATGGGGTAGAGGCCAGAGATTGAGATCCTGATCTTCACTTTTTGACATCTTGTTCTCAGTCTTCACTCTGTTGCGAACTCCTAAGCCTTTGACAATTGTATGGCGCAAGGGATAGTTGTTCCCAAGAGATCTCCCTTGTCTTTTACTGACATGACACATTTATTTGAGGGGGCCAAATTTGCCCGAAGTGGACTAATTTGGTCCGTGGATGGCCATCTTGATCCGAGGGGATTGCCATGGCGACTCATGGGCCATGGGCCATGGCCCACCGTTTCTTCAATCTTTATCTCCGCGACGGCAACAACGTCGAGTCTTGACTCTTGGCCCTTGGGGACCCACGCTGCAACATGTTTTGACATTTAGGTACCTACGTCTTATGATAGCGCGCGCTTAAGGTTGGGTCGTACGCGCTTCTCCGATTTCCTCCTCACTTACACACTCCCCTCCCTTCCCCGTGGAGGAAACTCGAGGTAGCGGCTCGACCCCCCGAAGTGCAATATGCCCCAACCATTAGCATTATCCTTCTTCAGATGTGTTCCTCCTGCACAAACCCTCGCAAAATATCACGTCGTTGGCGTCTATGCCGAAACCAATAAAGTAAAGGACGTCAGCGGTTCCAGAGCCCGGATGGCGCCCCCGGGCGGAGGAGACAGCAACGCTATCTGAAATCTACAGGCTACCTGTTGTATGCCGAAATACTTCGCAGCTGTAAGTTCCATGTTTGTTCATACATGAGCCATTTTCGGGGCAGGCGTGGAGATCTCCTGAACAGTTCTCCAGAGTCCATGTTTCAACTCATCCCCGCCAAAGCACCACTGATTCGACAACAGCGATGCATTTTTCCCATCATGATGCCAATCATCTTTGCTTCTTTGGCCGCTTCTCTCCCCGTCCCCCTCCATCCACCCTACAATGTACTTGTCTGAGTTATGCACTTTTCTCTATGCCAGTTGCGTGTGTTTGTCCTTTGCCGCCCGGCAGTAACAGTCTAACACTGAACAGGGCATTTCAGGCATGCAACCAGAGAGGTACCTAGAGCTCACATCAATCCATCAGGGGACCGCTCTGATGTGACGCGGCCCGCTTCTAAGTTCTTTCTTGCGCAGCAAGAAGTCTAGAGAAGCCAGCTGGCTTTGCTGGTCCTGGGTCCATGGAAGTTTTACTCTCAGCGAAGGCGACAGCAAAATGGTCTACAACATACCGTATACGGTATTTCTTGCCTGCCTTTCTTGAAACGTGCCCCAGGCTAATAATTCCATCGTAGTTGTAAGTAGCCAGTGCTGCGAACAAGAGTACAAAAGACCAAGAAACGAACCAAAGATCGAAATCAAATAGAAGGCAAGATGCCCTCGTCTCCGCGTCAACTCGCACACCGCTTCCGATGTCGCACTGCGCATCTTGCTCCAGCCGCCCGGGTCAAACTATGGGTCGTTTGACAGTCTGCAGACATGAATTGCAGAATCCGTCTGGTCTCACCGTCTCAGTGGCACGCAAGAAGAGCAAAAGCATCCGATTGCTATACAAGGTTAAAGACGAGGATAGACAAGAGTATAAAGCGGCAAAGTCCCAAAGGCCTGATCCATCTCTGCTGCCCATACGTGCCCCAAGCCTGGCCGGCCCGTCTTAATACCTTTTCTCTCTCTCTGTGCCCCAGCCTCCTGCTCCCTCTGCTTCCTCGAACGTGGTCGCAATCACTGGCCTCTCGAAAGACACTTACCAGAGAGCGATACACTTTCCGCTGTGTAAAAATGGCTTTCGAGACCGACATCACTCTCTACAGACGCCATAACACTGGGCCTGGTGAAGCCAGCGTCACCAGCGCAATGGCGATACTGGATCTCCAGTTTGTGGTATGGTATTCTTACTGCCGTGGCGATCCCGCGCCGCGCACATGCTGCGACAAGTATTGGAGGAGACATGAAGACGGTCTTGTTGTTTTTTCGATCTTCTAAAATCCCCACCAGAATCGGAGAATCCATGATGAATCTTGTGCATCTTCTATTACCTGTACTATTTCAGGGGGGCTCTTGATTTCATAATGTTCAATCATGACGTAATGTACTCACTACGCCTCTTATCTCACAGGTCCGGGTTATCGACATCTCAAAGGATGAGCATATGCAGGACTGGTACCGGAAAATCAACCCCAATAGCTTCGACAGCGTTGGCAGCATCCCCGCCATCACGGACACGTTACCCAACGGGGAGATTATCACTTTGTTTGAGACCGGCACGATTCTCGAGTACCTCGCTGATCGGTATGACTATGAGTCACGTATCAAGCCCCGTGATTGCCTGAAGTCCGACCTGAAGGTCATGAGTTTGGTATTATTCTCTTGAGCCTTGATGGCCCATGTCCCAGGCTCCAGTAGTGCCATCTCGGATTCCCCAGTCCACCGTACCCCTTTAGAGTTCAAACTAATACATACTTCTTTGCACTAAAAACAGCTATACTGGTCACTTGGTCAATTCGCACCTCTGCTGGAACAAGCAATAAAGTACCATTTAATCACGGAACCTCAGACAGAAAGCTCTGAAATCAGTATGTACTCTCTTGTGCCAACCCCAGTGCCCACACCCAATCTGCTTTTTACAACGTGGGAGTGAAGAAAGTCGATAAATTTGCCAACAGAGTCACACTGAGCTGCTGCTGACTACCTACCTTCTGGCTGCAGGCGGAGG
Organism: Claviceps purpurea; assembly: GCA_029405325.1. Classification (NCBI taxonomy): domain Eukaryota; kingdom Fungi; phylum Ascomycota; class Sordariomycetes; order Hypocreales; family Clavicipitaceae; genus Claviceps; species Claviceps purpurea. The sequence goes on along the minus strand of CM055782.1, from coordinate 1,477,842 downwards.
CGAACCGAGAGACCAGCAAATCGCAGACTACCTCACGAACCAAACGCGCCGATATTTTCGCATCTTGGACGATCTTCTCCTTAAGTCCCGTGGCTGCATGCTCGGTGGTCAGCCCACGATTGCCGATATTGCGTGCTTTACATGGGCAGGTTTACACCGTAGGCCCTTTTCCCTTAACACATGCCCTTCTGTCGGAGTCTGTTCTAGATCTCCCATTCTCCTTCTCCCCGAGTCTCGATTCGCCCGGCCTCGTTCACTTCATTAATTCTCAATTTATCCTGGTACAGAAAACCGACAGGTGGGCATTTTCCTTGAAGAGTTCCCCAATGTTCAGCGTTGGGTAGAGAATATGGCCGTCTGGGCCGGTCTTATAAAGGGCACGACGACGGGGCAACTCGATGCCATATGTGCTGCGTATTCGGATTTGAGGATCACATGAAGGACATGAAGCCTGGAGGGGTTGATTGAAGGGGAAAGGGAGCAAGGAAGCAACTATAGAACTAGAGTGAACCGGTATATGCACATTATACATTATATCCGGGGGGTGTGATTTCGATGGTTCAAACGCCGCTCTCATCGTCAGAAAACGCCTGATGCATAACTTCAACACGAGAGCAAGAAACAACAATTGGTCTCGAATGGAAGTCATGGCCTAGTGATAGACCTTCAAGACAGAAGTTAGAACCGACCACATACGCTGCACGACACATAGTCAATCGGAGCAGACGTGCTTGTAGCATCGCCACGATGCCGAGATTGGTAGTTCCGAACAGCGACTTCTTTTTTGCATCAGCTTCATCGTATTTGTCTTCGGACTTCCTCGTTTGAATGCCGTTTATTAGTAAAGCTTAGAGATTCATATACCCAGATCGTATCATTAGCGAGACTCTTCTTCAGATTTTGTCCCTCCCGAACGGCGATCTCGCAAAATCTCGACTCTTAATCGTATATGCCGATCGATGGCAATAAAGCGTGCGAGTCCAATGCTCGGATTGCGGAGGAGAGAGCACAATGCTGGAGGACGGGGCAAAGGCGCCAAGCTTTAGCTACCTATACCGCTATACGTACAGTTCCCAATGTTCATAATATTGATGAGCCATTTTTTGAACAGTTCCCACGTTTCATCTTTTCCCTGATAAGGCACTACTGGCTGGACCACAGCAATGCATTTTCCACATCGTGTTTGCTTCTTCCCACTCCACTCCTCTCGCGAGTCGCCGGACCCCGTCTACAGGTCCCTTGGACCCTTGCCCATCCGTTCTTCATCCAATGTACTTGTCTCAGCTGTATGCTCCTTGTTCTATGCCATTCGCTTGTGTTCGTCCTTTGCCACCTGGCGGCAACCGGCATCTCAGGCATGCAACCAGAACTGGGATCGCTGGCTGATGCATCAAGTTTCAACCTACCGGAGGCGGCCACTCTAGGTGTCTGTGACTGTCAAATTACAGAACCCGTCTTGTCTCAGACTCTCAGTGGCACGCATGGAGAGCAAAAACCTCCGAATCCCGATCGGTTGGTACGACGAGAACAGATGAGATCATGAGAATATAAAGCTCACAGGGCCAAAGCTCGTGGGGTCTGAATGTCCGATACACCTCGGCTACCATACATACTCCTCTTCCTTGAAGTTCCCTCCGCTCTATATCGCCGCTTCTTTGTAGGCAACTTGCAAGTCAACTCGCAACTGGCCTCTGGAAAAGAGACTGACCAGGAAAGAAATCCACCTCCGCTCCGCAAACATGTCAGATACAGAGAAGACGAAAACGAACATCATTCTCTACCTGGCGGCTGGGAGTCCCCAGGGGAATAGCATCATCGGCGAGTTGAAGGCACAATATCTTGAGTATGAGGTAAGAACCAAGATATTCTTACTTGAAGTTTCAGCTGGATATCCGATCCCCCGCATGAGACGGCGTAGCGTATCACGACTCCACGAGAGCGTCGGATGTCCTAATTCTTTTCTATACTAAACGCCTTCCTTACATTCTCGATCACGTCCATCTTTGATGGAGGCTCCATCTTGCTAAGTTGCTCAACCACGGCGTATAATGTACTCACTGTGCATTCCTCTTGTCGCAGGTCCACTACATCGACTTGACGAAGGGTATAGAGCCTTGGTTTCTGGAAATCAGCCCCATTGGAATCATCCCCGCCCTTACCGAAACGGTGCACGGCGAAGATGTTGCCGTCTTTGGGACCGCCGCGATCCTCAGGTACCTCCACAATGAGTTCAGACGCAGAGCTCCCCTGCCGCATAATAATATTTATACTTGGAGCTTGAGGACTCTATTGAGCAAGAGGACTCTATTGAGCAAGAGAAATCACTGGGAGGCCGTGAACTGGGTACAATCTCTCCTTCATTAAGTCTCTTCCACTCTTCCAAAAAGTTCCAATTTCCTCCCTTTTGCGCCTTCCTTCCAAGTTCAAGGCCCTTCATCCATAAAATCCAAGCTGTCCTGCGGGTTGCAGCCCTCTGTGACCTAGCCATCAGATTCAGATTGTGCTCTGGTAACCCCTATTTACTGTGCTCCCAGTTCGGTCCGGGGAGCCTGAAGGCCAAGTGATGGCAATTCTGTATCCCAAGACTCGTTCTAAAGTTGGGAGCTCAACTAATGGACACATTCCATCTACAGACATGCTGGATACTTCACCGTCCCGGGCTTATACAAGCTTTAATGTATGACTTGAGGAGTATGTAGTCTCTTGTGGCATTTGGCAGACCGCGGTCCGCAACCCGCCCCTTTGAAGTTTGCGCAGGGGGGGAAAGGCTGAAAGGCCTAGAGGCGGAACGCCTGACCAGTGGCAATATAATTACAGGTAACAGAGATGCGGTACTGACTACTAGCTGCAGGACATCTCCCCGATCGCATGCTGTCCGCAGACTTCTTAAAACGTGAGATGTTGGCCCTCTATGGGTACCTCAACGAATTTTATGCAGACAACGAGGAGCCCTTCATCGCCGGCGATCAACCTTCTATCGCCGATGTTGCAGTCTTGGAATGGATATCTTGCCACGGTAGGCCCCTGTTCCCTTATTGCACCGATAACAGGTATCCAACCTGAGCTTTGGGGTTGTGGGAAGAACCTCGTCTCACATCCTTCTATCGTTCTCGTTACCCATGATTCATGGAACACCTGCCACTCCATCCCCCGGAACCATCTCGTTCACCTCATTAACTCTTTCCCAGCCCTGATAGGTCTCTCCCTCGATAACGACCCCGCTATCAGAGGTAAGCACGAGAACCTGGAACAATTAGTTCCTTTCGCTGAGGACTGCACCCGAGTGCCCTCGCCGGCTATGCTTGTCCTATGTTAAGACGATGCAAGAGGAGCGCGATCGCATAGGTACTTTTGCGAATTATGTACTCCGTAAATATATTGAGGATGTACTCTTTTTCCATCTGTCCGTAGTCGGATAGCCTTCAGGGTGTGAGTCTGTGACTCGACCCCCCCAAAGTCGAACATGTGTGATGGCGTAGGCTTTGCCCAGTCCTCAGCAATAAAGCTGTCAATTGTACGGAGTCCAGGGACTTGTACAATGTGTATGCGTATTCGTTCATTGTCATTCATGTCGCAACGGAATTGGGCACATTAGTGATCACCCGGTTGGAGACGCAGACACCCGCAATTAGCTCTTGGAGGTACTCGTGGGTGTAACCCAGAATGAGGTTGTCCTTTTTAGGTTATACTCACGAGTAGGCCATCATAACATGCCCAAATTGTCCCCTTCCATGCTTCTTCACACTCTGGCTCTCCATGACGGTATTCTCGCACGGTTTTAGCTTATCCATGCCGATTCTCATCAAGGACATGAGCTCAATACTCGGATTGCGGTGATGGGAGCACGATGCTCGAGAGCTGTAGCTATGTAGCTGTAGCTAGCTGTAGTTTCCATGATGCTGTTGAACTTGTGCCTCATTTTTGGCAGTGATGTTTTTAGCACCCAAAAACCTTACGTACACCACCTGTTCCACTTTTACCCCACTCGTGACCCGTGACCCAACCACATGTTCGAACTTCGTTGTTCGTTGGACCTTTGAAAAGATCTCTCTCACGAGTCACGACTCACGAGTCACGATGTCGCTACAATTTTGACAGGGCAGTCAATCGTTTGCATCGCGGGGTTCCTGAGCCCAACGCTCGCATATACGAGGTTCACTTTCAGCTTGGCAGCTTGAGCCTTTCGAGGAAGCAGCGCAGACCCCCAAAGTCTAAGAAAGGCGAGGAAAAAGCTCAAAAGGCTGGTCTATCTATTTCATCTACTCATACAAGGATCCTATCTCGGTCGCGTTCTGGAACTTGTTCTTCCTCCTCCTCTTTATGCGCCGCTTCCTCGAAAGCAGCTAAAGTAGACCTCGAGTCTAGGAAAGAGACTGATCGAAGCGATATACTTTGACGCCCGGCAAATGTGCTACAGGTCAAGAGCAACATCGATCTACACGGGCTGAATCGCGTTGGAGAATCTGGGTCTCCAGTTACAGTACTCTCTCTGTATGAGGCCTGATGTTCTTTCTGCCGAGGCCCCATCGCGTCACTGCATCTATCCTCACCACCTCGTTCGTCTCATAGTGCTGAGTGAGCACTGATCACATGCATCATGATGCATGTCATACCACCAAGGAGAGAAGAGAAGTCGATGCTTCCTTTACGCCTATCGTCAGTGACCTTGGGTCGCACATATATGGTGGTGGCCAGAGATTGAGATCCTGATCCTTAATTTTTGACATCATGTTCTCAGTCTTCACTCTGTTGCGAACTCCTGAGTCCTAAGCCTTTGACACTTGTATGGCGCAAGGGATAGTTATTCCTAAGAGATTTTGCTTGTCTTCTACTGACATGACATTTCTTTGAGGGAACCAGTTTTGCCCGAAGTGGATTGAATTGCCTGAATTGGTCCGTGGATGGGGGAAACATTAACGTCCCCCCCCAAGAATTATTCCACGTCCACCCTAAGTTTCCTAAAATGGAATAGACTTGTTTCAGGTACCCTGTTAGCGTGTATAGCGTAGCCAATGAAAGTGTAGTGACTCTACCTCGCTTTGTACCTTTTATCGTCGTCCGTGAGGTGCTGAGCGCCCGTGCTGGAAGGGATGTGGGCTCAAAAATAAGGCTCAAGTTTGGACGGTATTGCTTAGTTGAAGTTACTTCTCATGGAACGTGGAAGCGCTGAAAAGCTGCTGTCCTGGTTCGTATTTGCTACTCAAATCTCACACAAAAAGAGCCATATTGGCCGTGCCATATATATTCAACTAATTACTATTATCATACAGCGTACTACCGGCTGACCAGCCGGATTGCCGCGCTGGTATAGAAAACCTGAAGCTTTCGTCGACTCCAACAGGCATGGTTGATGGCTGATATTGAGGCTCCTGGTAGCTAGGGGCTGGGGCCAGCAGCCTGAATCGCTGTGGTTGTAGCTGGGGTTGCAACAACCCAGCCATTGAAGCTTGCCCGTGACTGCTTGACGGAGGATGCTGGGGCTGATGTCGGCTTTGCAAACTCTGCAACGGCACCTGCTGGAGCGATTAGGATGGCAGAAAAACTGGCAGCTGGCGTTGTTGAGGTTGACTGTAGCGAAAATTAGCTATAAGACCTTGCAAAGAGGCTGAGAAGATACTGGCACAAAAGCCAACTGCTGCTGCTGCAACGTGGCAGCAGGCATCGGCGTGTGCGAGGCGTGTAGAGGCCGTTGGTGAACTAAATATGGCCGCGACAGCGCCGTGGTTGCTGTGGTTGGCGTCGCAATGGCTGGCGGCATCATATACACTCTTTCCGTCGGTACTACTGGTGTTCTTTGCTTCATCATTCGCGATGGCAGTGAAGACGGTGGCGTTGTGGCCCTATTGTTGCTGTCAAGACGCTCGAATAAGCTAAAATCGCGACGATTGCGGCGCGGGCCAGCGCCTTGCTGGTGCCGAGGGTGCTGTCGTCGCTGCCGAGTCTGTAAGGTCGTAATCCTCGCCTTCAACCAGCTCGCGGAAGTCACCAGTGGCACGACGCCGTGGCACGTACTCTAATACGCGCGGCCGAGGCCGACGAGGTGCGCGTTCGAGCTCAGCGTCAGAACGGAAGGCGTCGTCGCCATCATTTTCGGCGTTCTCTTGGGGAGATGGGCGACTGATATAGCTGTCAGAATCTTCACCCTGCGATGGAGGCGCCGAGGGAAGCCGCGATAGGCTGCGTGACGCGCCAAGCTGAGCGCTCGGTGGCTGCGATGATGAAGATGAAGGCGAGCTCATTTTAAACTTGAGAGCCCGATGGAAAGTAAGTAGTGTGGCTTAAAGATCGAGGTCGCGATGTTGTGAAAACATGCATTCGAAAGCTGTGATGCAAGAAAAAATATGGTGACGCCGTGGGCGAAGGGGCGAAGCTGGGCGGGGTTCAACGGATTGATGGAAATTTGGAATAGCTGTCCTCAAGGACACACAGTACGTGCCACGTGGACACACCGTACGTGAACACATGGTATGTGGACACACACCGTGCGGTAAGACCGTTTACTGTTTCCTTTCTCTCTCTCCTAGATAGCCTACATGAATACAACAGAGTGTTCATGTCAGTTCAACCTCCTCGTGCATGCATGCGTCAAGGATTTCTTACCACAATCTACATCGCGACGAAACCAAATTCCGTTCTGACTTGACTAGACATCGTAGATACCTTGTGCATTTGCGTACACTTAACCAGACACGATAGATACTTCATATTCAACGTAGGTATACTTTATTTGACGTTTCCACTACTACCGTTACAAATTACTACTACAATATAAACAGCTACCTACCCCGAGGCGTTGGCGTACCCTCCCTATCCCTCTCGCGTTCTCGTCTACCCGTAGACGCACCCGTAGACGCACCCGTAGAGAACGTAAGAGGACGGGGCGTTAGCAGATCCGGCGTTCGTGGCATAGGGGGCCCTAAGGGAGGGAGGAGTACCTGCCGAGCCCGATTTTCTTCGTCTAGCCGGCGTGCCTCAAGTGCGCGGGTAACGTTCGGTCGGATATCGTCGAGGGTAATGTCCGCAAAGATAGCTAGGTGCTCAAGACGCCGCACCCGGGATAGGGCAACATAGAGTAGCCCTAACGCCCGCGGAGTACCCCTGGCCTTCAGATCTACTATTGCGAGGTCGAGAGTCATTCCTTGAGACTGATGGATCGTCATCGCGTACGAGACCATAAGAGGGAACTGTTCTCTCCATTGATTGTCCGTAGACGTCCTCGTAGTATTCTGCGTACGGTACCGGCGGCAGGGGAAGATCGGGACTACCTTCGAAGGCATCGGGACCCCGGGGATATCATACGGGAGAGCAGGACCGGTATACTTCGGGAAGCAGATTAGGATATACGCCGGGAGGGTGGTACGGGGATCGGTAACATCGGCATGCCAAACGATATCGACAACGTAACCGCGACTCCCGTTCACGAGACCGGCCTCCGTCCAAATGTTCGTCGTCAGCATAACCCGTGCCCCGATACTGAGGAGCAGCTCGGCCGTGAGGTCGTTGAAGTCCTTACTCGAGATGGAAGCACACCGCGGTTGACTTTGACGTGCGCGGAGGAGTAGGACAGGTACATCTGCATCGCGTAGGCGTGAGTAGTTCATTTCGTTGACGCTGTCACGCGTAGCAAAAAGATAGACGGCCTGTTCCTCAAAAGTAGTCCGTTCTCGTCTCTCGAGCCTAGAAAGCAACCGGGGCTCGAGAGTTCGAAAGTCCGTAAGGTCCGGATTGCCCTGGCGCATATTCTCGAGGACCCGTCGAAAGGCAATGCTACTCGCGTCCGTATCGCTTTGCCGAACGAGAGTAACTAATCGAATCGTGACCGAGAGAGCCTCGTAGGCATTCTTACCCGCTATAGCCACTGTCGTAACAGGTCGGGCTTCGAAGAGGGCCATTCCGCTAACGGGTGGGAGTTGGTAGAAATCGCCGGCAACAATGATACTGAACCCGGCAAAAGGGTCGTCGTTCGACTCCGGATAGGCTTGTCGAAGACGTTGATCAATCCAGGCAAGCTTAACTAAGCTAATCATGGATTTCTCGTCGACAATTAGGTAGCTAACACCCTCCAAACGCCTTCGAAGAGCGCTTACGCCGTCGGGGCCAAGTGGGGAGAGGGTTTCGAACCTTTGAACAGGAAGGCCAAAGTAGGCGTGGTCCGTATAGCCTTGGATATGTGGTATCGTCGATTTCCGTATCAGAAAGCATCCGGCGTCTGTTCGAAGGTCCGGCTTCGGTAGACATTGTATAGGTATTGAGACGTCGTAAAGTGTTGTGTTGTTCAAAGGCCCGTTGTTGACACCTGTGTTGTTGTCAGATTATCGGGGGAGCAAAATAAGTGTTTTTGTATTGACTTGAGTGATGCTTCTTCCGTGCTTCTTGTTCTCTAAAGCAGACGTCACCTTTACCTAATAGAATGGCAAGTCCACGGGCCAATCAACAGTCGACCTGACTCCGGTTCACAACAAGCCAATCAACAGTCGACTTTACTCGGGTTCACGACGTCGGTTCACGAGAGCACACGAGAGCCAATCATTCCCAAATCTTGGATTCAACGAGAGCCAATCATCTCGCCAAGCTTTTCTGACTAAGCACATCCAGATTTGAGAGCCTCGGGGATGGAGAAATGGCTCCGCTTCGCTTCGCCAACTAAATTTGTTTACGCGACGCGCATGGATGTTTACGCTTTACGGAGTACGTACCTCCAAAGCGCACTAAACAGATGTATGTACCGCGCTAGCAGGGTACCTGGAACAAGCTATTCCATTTTAGGAAACTCAGGGTGGACGTGGAATAGTTCTTGGGGGGGATGTTAATGTTTCCCCGTGGATGGCCATCTTGGTCCGAGGTGACTGTCATGGCCCACCGTTCTTCAATCTGCCGGCCTCTAAATCATCTCCGCGACGGCAACACGTCGAGTCTTGGGGACCCACGCTGCAACATGTTTGACATTTACTAATTACGTCTTGTGATGGCGCGCGCTTCCCCAATTTCCTCCTTACTGACACACTCCCCTCCCTTCCCCGTGGAGGAAACTCGAGGTAGCGGCTCGACCCCCCGAAGTGCAATATGCCCCAATCATTGGCATTACTCGTGGGTGAAACCTTTTGAAAAGGACACCCATAGATATAGTGGGTGTCCTTTTCAAAAGGTTTCACCCACGAGTACCCTTCTTCAGATGTGTTCCTCCTGCACAGAAACCCCGCACAATATCACGTTGTCGGCGTCTATGCCGAAACCAATAAAGTAAAGGACGTCAGCGGTTCCAGAGCCCGGGTGGCGCCCCCGGGCGGAGGAAAGATCAGCGCTATCCAATATCTACAGGCTACCTATTGTATGCCGAAATACTTCGCAGCTCTAGGTTCCATGTTTGTTCATACATGAGCCATTTTCGGGGCAGGCGTGGAGATCTTCTGAACAGTTCTCCAGAGTCCATGTTTCAACTCATCCCCGGCAAAGCACCACTGATTCGACAGCAGCGATGCGTTTTCTGCATCATGATGCCAATCATCTTTGCTTCTTTGGCCACTTCTCTCCCCGTCCCCCTCCATCCACCCTACAATGTGCTTGCCTGAGTTATGCACTTTTTTCTATGTCAGTCGGTGTGTTTGTCCTTTGCCGCCCGGCAGTAACAGTTTCTAACACTGAACAGGCGTTTCGGGCATGCAACCAGAGAGGTAGCTCACATCAATCCATCAGGGGACCACTCTGATGTGACATAGCCCGCTTCTTAGTTCTTTCTTGCGCAGCAAGAAGTCTAGAGAAGCTAGCTGGCTTTGCTCTCACCGAAGGCCGCAGCAAAATGGTCTACAACATGTCGTTTACGGTATTTCTTGTCTGCCTTTCTTGAAACGTGCCTCAGGATAAGAACTTCATCTTGATTATTAGTTGTAAGTAGCCAGTGCTGCGAAGAAGAGGATAAAAGAGCAAGAGACATACCAAAAACTGGAATCAAATAGAAGGCAAGATGCCCTCGTCTCCTCTCCGCGTCAACTCGCACATCGCTCTCGATGCCGCAGCTCGCTCCAGCCGCCCGTCGCCCACTCAGCACTGCGCCACTCCTCTCGCCAGACCCCGTCTACCTAACCAAGGGTCCCTTGCCCATCCGTTCTTCATCCAATGTACTCGTCTCAGTTGTATGCTCCTTGTTCTATGCCATTTGCTTGTGTTCGTCCTTTGCCGCCTGGCGGTAACCGGCATCTCAGACATGCAACCAGAGCTGGGACCGCTGGCTGATGCATCAACCTACGGAGGCGGCCACTCTAGGTATCTGTCAAATTGCAGAACCCATCTTGTCTCAGTGGCACGCATGGAGAGCAAAAATCTCCGAATCCCGATTCATTTGTACGACGAGAACAGATAAGAATATAAAGCTCATGGGGTCTGACCGTCTGATACATCTCGGCTACCATACATCATACATGGAACATGCTCCTCTTAAGTCTTCCTTGAAGTTCCCTCCGCTCTATATCACCACTGCTTTGAAGCCTGAAGGCAACCTGCAATTCGACTCGCAATTGGCCTCTGGAAAAGATACTGACCAGGAAAGAAATTCACCTCCACGCAAGCATGTCAGAATTACCGAAGAGGAAGACGAACATCATTCTATACCTGGTGGCTGGGAGTCCCCAGGGGAATAGCATCATCGGCGAGTTGAAGTCACAATTTCTTGAGCATGAGGTAAGAACCAAGATGTCTTTCTTGAAGTTTCGGCTGGATCTCCGATCCCCCGCGTGAGACGGCGTAGCGTACCACGAGAGCGTCGGAATTCCTGATTCTTTTCTGTACTAAACGCCTTCCTTACATTCTCAATCACGTCCATCTTTGATGGAGGCTCCATCTTGCTAAGTTGCTCAACCACGGCGTATAATGTACTCACTGTGCATTCCTCTTGTCGCAGGTCCGCTACATCGACTTGACGAAGAACGAGCATAGGGAGACTTGGTTTCTGGAAATCAGCCCCATTGGCATCATCCCCGCCCTTACCGAAACTGTGCACGGCGAAGATATTGCCGTCTTTGGGACCGCCGCGATCCTCAGGTACCTCCACAATGAGTTCAGACGCAGAGCCCCCCTGCCGTATAATCCGAGTCTGAGGACTCCATTGAGCAAGAGAAATCACTGGGAGGCCGTGAACTGGGTACAATCTCTCCTTCATTAAGTCTCTTCCACTCTTCCAAAAAGTTCCAATTTCCTCCCTTTTGCGCCTTCCTTCTAAGTTCAAGGCCCTTCATCCCTAAAATCCAAGCTGTCCTGCGGGTTGCAGCCCTCTGTGACCTAGCCACCAGATTGTGCTCTGGTAAACCCTATGTACTGTGCTCCCAGTTCGGTCCGGGGAGCCTGAAGGCCAAGTGATGGCAATTCTGTATCCCAAGACTCGTTTTAATGTTGGGAGCTCAACTAATGGACACATTCCATCTACAGACATGCTGGATACTTCACCGTCCCGGGCTTATACAAGCTTTAATGTATGACTTGAGGAGTATGTAGTCTCTTGTGGCGTTTGGCAGACCGCGGTCCGCAACCCGCCCCTTTGAAGTTTGCGCAAGGGAGAAAAGGCTGAAAGGCCTAGAGGCGGAACGCCTGACCAGTGGCAATATAATTAAAGGTAACAGAGATGTGGTACTGACTACTAGCTGCAGGACATGTCCCCGATAGCATGCTGTCCGCAGACTTCTTAAAACGTGAGATGTTGGCCCTCTATGGGTGCCTCAACGAATTTCATGCAGACAACGAGGAGCCCTTCATCGCCGGCGATGATCCTTCTATCGCCGATGTTGCAGCCTTGGAATGGATATCTTGCCACGGTAGGCCCCTGTTCCCTTATTGCATCGATAACAGGCATCCAACCTGAGCTTTGGGGTTATGGGAAGAACCTCGTATCACATCTTTCTATCGTTCTCGTCTACTCGTGATTCATGGATGATGGAACACCTGCCACTCCATCCCCCGGAACCATCTCATTCACCTCATTAACTCTTCCCCAGCCCTGATAGGTCTCTCCCTCGAAAAGGACCCCGCTGTGAGAACTTGGTATAACGAATTCCGGGACGAAGAATTATTTCCTTTCGTTCTGGACTGCACCCGAGTGCCCTCGCCGGGCACGCTTATCTTATTTTAAGACGACGCAGGAGGAGCCCGATCGCATAAGTGACTTTGCCATGATCATGAGGCCGGAGGTCTATGATGCATCATCCATCATGCCATACTCGCTGTGGAGAGAGATGTGTGCAGAGTGCGATGAGAGTTGATGTCGAGGAATAAGACCACGTTGTTTGCGAATGAAATAGTGAATACAGTAAATTGCAGACGGCTTTTTTTCCCCGCATGCCCAGATAGTCTTGGACGGTCTGTCCTCGTACCGAGTCAGGTGCCCAAGACGAAAACTGTTATGTACATAACTTATGCTCGCGGGGACCAAGTTTGAAGCTACGACTTCACAACAGCGAGCTTTCCCCTCGCCGGCACATTCTCTTTCCTTCCCAGAGGCGGAAACTCGTCAAGTTTGACCCCCTTTCGGAAAATCAGGCAGTGACTCGACCCCCCAAAGTGAAACATGCCCAAGTCACCCCCCTTCTTCACACTTTCGCCCTCCTTGACTGTGATCTCGCACGAACTCACCTCGTCCATGCCGATGCCGATAAAGGCCATGAGCCCTATACTCGGATTGTCTGCCTCGATGATGATGATAGCACGGGTAGCCATCGCGGATAGGTACCCCTGCGCGACGGTGATGCCGTTTATGTCAATCTCATGCACGTTCGGGTCCCCGATACCCTCGAAGAGCGGCTCGCTGAAGTAGGTCCCGTCCTCGACAAACGCGCGCTTGATGGTGCCAGACACGGGGCTGTGCCAGCGGTGGTAGGACAACGCGGACAGAAAAGCCTGGTAGATGGTTCCGCCGGCAAACTCAGACGCAAGAGGGTCGTGGGCAAGCATGTCCACGAGGGAGTAGGGCTGGCCCTTGGAGAAGAACTTGTCGCGGAGTCGGACGCCGTGCTCAATGTTGAAGACTTTGGATTCGCACGCGTTGGCGATGACGTTGTCGTCTTCGGGGGAAGCGACAGGGCGGGCGGAGTCGTGAACTCGGCGGGTGAAGAAGTCTTGGAGAAGCAGCTTTAGCCAAAACTGGGAAGCGTCGCAAGAAACATGCGCTTAGGGAAAACAAAAAGGAGAGAGAGAGAAGGGGGACCGCTTGCTCACCATCCCAGGATTTAAAGCCCATGTGCTTGGCGCTCGGATCACACACAAACATGTCTTCAAACTTCATGCGTGAGTTGTACGGCGCGTTGGCGACCTGCATCATGTCTTTGATGCCGACTTCTCCGAACCAGCCCTCCAGATGGTTGCCGAGCACTTCAACAGACTCAGGGGACTGCGTTATGTCAGTTCTCATGCCTCTTATCAACTCCAGCTCCTGTTACGACTTTGTCCTTGGATCTCACCTGTAGGTACTTGCCCCATTCGTTCAACACCTTCTTAAGCGCCTTGTTGACGTCTGGATCCAAAAAGGCAGCGAAGCCACTGGGATATGAGACGCAAGTCAGCTTTATATCAATAAAGTAATGTTTGCCCTCACGAAGCAACGCCCTCACGAAGCAACGCCCTCACGAAGCAACGCCCTCACGAAGCAACGCCCTCACAAAGCAACGCCTCCCTCATGAAGAAACACAACTCCAACCACAAAGTAGGCATATATGATATAACTAACCTCGGCGTCGCCATCGGATAATCAAAAATCGCACACATCGGCACCCCCACCACCCCCACACTCTCCGCCGCAACCGTCCACTCGGGCGCCCTCGTCACAATATGATTCAACACCTGCAGCATATGCTCATAATTCCGCACCTGCTTCTTGCCCGTCGGATCACTCCAGTAGGGGTGCTTGCGGGGGATCTCATCAAACATCTGCACAAAGTACATGTAGATGCGCGAGTTTCCCTCAATGAGCTGTTTGAATTCGCGGATCGCGGGCGTGAGGGCCTCGGGCTTGTGGGCGTCGAGGTGGGAGGTTATTTTGTCGAGGTAGGCGTGGTGGACGCGGTGGTCGGCTGGGAGCCAGGAACCGGGTCTGTGATGAGAAGATAGGCACCATTGTTAGATATGAGGTAGGTACTAGAATTTGGGGTGTCCAAGGGAGAAGGCGGGTTCGAAGAGGTCGGGATTTTGGTGAACAGGAGCTTGGGAAGAAGGCTTGGGGGGAGTGTTGACATACTTGCGGGTGTGGTGGTGTTGGCGGGGGATTCTTTGGTGATCCTCGCGATGGGCGCCGTGATGGTCGCCGCGATGGGCGCCATGATGGTCACGGCCGAAGTCGCCGCCGTAACCGCCATAGCCGCCGTGTTGATGAGCCATCTTGAACCTTTGAGGATGTCTAAATTTCGATTAAAAAGAAAGGGGCTTGAAGACCCCGGACGCTTGAAGATGCAATTGTACAACTAACAATGGCTCAAGGAGGATGAAGCATCAAAGTTATAGTCTTTTCTGACCTACCTCCAATGTAAGTTCAGGACGTCGCGACAACCACCAGACCACAGCAGAGCTGCATAGTGAGATACCTTCGCGACTGGCACGTCATCGATTACGTTCCCGGCATGTCAGAAACGGAGCTGTCTCGAAAGTCTGGGGTCGCTCCATAATAAAAGCTGCCAGGTAACCTCTTGTGAGTTATGCCGCACCACAAAGCAAGCCATCTACGTCACAGTGTGCCCATCGTAATTAGGTACTATGTATGGTAAAACGCAGTCAATCAAATTTGTAAAAGGCAACGAAAGGGAGCGCATAAACTGGCCTAGAGAATAACACCTCAACGCGCTGAGGGCGCCTAATATGACGCAACAGTATCAACTACCCGAACAGAAATATGCCTATGCCATGGATGATGGTTGTGTCAGACCCGGAGTACCTACGGGTCCGGCTTTTACTAAAAAGAGATAGAGTGTAAGAAACGGGGATCGGAGATGCAGTTATAATCGCAATCAGGACGCAATTGAAATAGAAGATGTGACGCTGTGCCAAAACTCAAGGCCGCTCGTGATCCGTAGTTTGAGTGAGACAAGCGGAGCCGGTGACGACGACCGACGGCGAGTCTCTCGCACGGAATCCTGCGACTCCATCTCCGAGTTGCGCTTCGCTTTGTATTCTCTGCAGCATCCACACCTAGTTGTGTCGCGCGAAAAAAGCAACGCCTCGCTTCAAGTTGCTTAGGAAGCATAAATCGCTAACTTGGCAGCTCCAGAGTTTATGTGCAGAAATAGAAACGAAACGGCTGGCTCAAAGAGCAAAATATATAGAATGGAATAAAATGAGTCGTAAATTCATAACCCGCTGGTAAGAAAGACGATGTGGTGCACAGAGAACCCACAACATGCAAGACGCCTCACATGATTGTGCAGCACCCACAGCCATGCTTGGTCTCGACTTTTGGTTCAGCTTCAGCCGCTGGTGCCACATCATCCGCTTGAGGTGTCGTACTTGGTGCTGGTGGTTGGAAGGAGGTTTTCGGGCTGGCCATGGGCGTCATGGGCGTCATGGGCCCAACGGGAGGCCTGTCTGAGATCTTGGGCATCGTCGAATAGGAAGTTTGCTTGGGACTTTTTGCCGCACCAGTCTTCAACGGCCAATCCCCGGTTTGCGCTTGGTCGTTGCCGTCGTCGTCGTGATGTGCACGTCCTTCCCGTGCCTCGGCCTGTCGGAACGCGTGGTCGTTGAGAGGTCGAAAGTCCCTGTCGTACGCATTACCAAATTTCCCTTCCTTTTCCCACTGTTCTTGGCGCAAGCGCTTCGCCACGGTAGGCAACAGCTGCTGATCGGGGGGCAAGCGTGGATCCGGCTTGTAAGAGTCAAACACCCATGGCGGCTCACCCTCAGGCTGGTAGCTTGCAGCGAACGAGTCGCCGGATCGAGTGATGGGCCGGCTACCATCTCTGCCAAGCCCAGATCTTGATTTCGACCTGACGGTCGTCCCGCCGGTTTTCGAGGCGGTAGAGGTCTTGCGTGCCGACATCTTCTTGGGAGAAGTATCCGTCACCGATCGCTTAGCGACCACGCGATTGCTGGCAAAGGTGGCGTCGAGTTCTTTGGTCGAGGTACTGGCGCTGCGAGATCGGGTCTTGGTATAGGCAATGGTGTCGCCGTCTGTCGAGTCTATTCGCCTAGCAGACGGAGAATTGCGCTCCAGAAAATCCTGGGGAATAGGTGCGGGACTGATTCTGGCGACGGGAATTCGAGTTCCGCCCCTGAGGCTGTGAGAGGCAAAGTAGGCCTTTTCTTCCTCCTCGGCTATTTCTTCGGGTGTCCTCAGATCCCAAGCGGGGGTTATAACCTCCTCGTTGTGGTGATCCACGGAGACAGAGTCATGACGATGTCGAGAACGAACCGAGTCAATCGAACGCTGGCCTCGAACGCGCCGCTGCTTACTCGACGCTCGCACTCGGGGGACAAAAAATCCAGCAGCCTGGAGCTCCTCGCTCTCAATCTTTGCGAGCTTGTCTCTGTGAATCCATTTCGAGTCCTCCGCACTATACTCCAGGCCCAGCGTTTGCTGCATATGTCGTTTGTGTTCGTCTGAAGGGTGAACAGGGTGATCTGCTTGCGGCTCAGTGGCCAACGCGGTTGACAAAGCGATGCCGTCGTTTCCCGAATTGCCGCTCGCGGCAGTACCAAAACTATCCGAGGGCATCTTCGAGGACATGGAGTTGCCGCCTTGTGAGCCGAGAGAGCGAATCGTTGTATGCTCGTGTCGAGTTGCTCCATTGCCATCAGAGGCGGTGTACTAGGGGAGATGCAGTTAGCAATTGAGCATCTGGGCACAGCACATATCACACGTCCGGCATCAGCGTACAGCAGCTACGAGATGGCGTGTCTTGGCGCGATGAGTGAGACATTTTTCCAACTCACCTCGGAAGCGCCGCTGGGGTAATCCCACGTAACATCGTGGTTATTGCTGCTCGGCGGCCGAAATGCCGTCGTGGCCGCAGAAGCCGACGAAACTGCCGCCATGGACGGAGAGGGCGCGTGGCCGAGGAGAGCCGGCTACCCCTGGATGCAAGGCACAGACTCGGCGAAGGAAAAAAGTTGGACAATACAATTCGGCGGAAGTTGCAGAAATGTGAAAGAGCTGCTGCGTTGTGTGCTTCGGCGAGACAGTAAAACAGCGGCGAGGACTGCAGGCCAGGAAGCTGGCAAGGCGGTTTTGTGGCGTTGAATGGCCACAGCGCCGTGTCGGAACCGGACAGCGGAACGGAGCACGAGGTGAGACGCGTTCAGCGAAAAAAAGGGTCTGTTGCAGTGTTGTCAGTTGATATGCCGGCTCGGACGGGTGCAATCAACGTCAACGCCTGGCACTCGAGACCAGCCGGGTGTCGGCGGCGAGGTCGGCGTGAAGCAATTCGTGCGAGTGCACGATGGCCAAGGGGAGTGATGATGGGGAAAAGGCGATGGCAAGCATGGAGAACACCACGGGAGGAGGCGAGGCTGGGAAGTTTGGGGACGGAGGGCTCCGGACCAGAAGAAACGAGCTTCCTGGACGTCGCGTGATGACCCCCTGTACAATAGGCGCGGGAGGCTGGTCGGTGGTAGGCCTGTAGCCTTGTCGGTTTACGGACTTGCAGGCCTTCACGCGCCTGAAGCCTCCTGAGCCGGCTGCTAACTTGCTGCTGGGAGATGAGCGAGTGGGCCGTCCGCAGAGCCACCGGGTGCAGAATGGTGCGTCATCTTGAATCCCGGGCGACAGATCGCACCTGCCAACAGACATTGTCGTTTTGCATTAGCTATCCAGCCGGAAATGAGACAGAGGAGGGGACAGCCAAAATCTATGGCATCAAGGATTCAAGACAGCATCAGGAATCAGGATGCATCAGGATTCAAGACAGCTCACAGCACACGTTGCGAGTTGCCAGTGGGTGAATGGTGGCTGGTGTCCGCCAAGTACCTAAGAGGTACCTCCTAGGTATGTACAGAGCACCTCAGGTACCTACCTCAGCCTCTACAGGCTACAGCTGCCACTGGCCAGTATGGGCAACCTCCACCCTTCCGATCCCGGTTGCGCCTTATTAAGATCTTAAAATACTCATGCGAATGCCCTGTCCGAGAGCCGTGTGTGATCGCCATCGCCGAGACGTAGACGGAGATAGAACATATGGTGGCTGTAGTGGTTGTGGTAATTGATGTGGCAGTCGAAATTCGAGATTCTTGATGACAGTCGTGACTCGTGGGTTGGTGTTGTGGGAGCACTTTCAAGGGCCTCTAATTAGGTACCTACCTGCTCTCTATTGCGGGCGCATATGCCGTCTCATTCGCCGTGTGATATGTTCTGAAAAGGCCCTTTTGTATCCAACAGGCTACACGAGCTTACCAAGCTCACTCGAGCTCATCTACGCTTATACGGACACAAGCTTACACTTACACGAGCTGGCAATTCACGCTTTCGCCCAGCTTGCGTCCGTTGGTGCTTTTAAATTAGGCACAGTACGGTCAGTACCCCATGCGCACGTGTTGTCTCGAGACTCGGACCCATATCCAACCCACTAGCCCCATCAGGTCATCACAATCAACACCATCTCCGAAATCTCACCCCTTGCACACCACTGCACGAGGTCCGAGGAGGCAACTCCGACTCGGCAACTCCGACTCAGTCGATTTATTACCCGCTTCTTGTTGGCTTCTAGCTTCCGTTTCGCATGGCAGAGCAAGTAGTGCGAAAGACGAGAATCGTCTGCATCTCAGACACCCACAACTGCACCGTGAACCTGCCCAAGGGCGACGTCCTTATCCACGCAGGCGACCTAACCAACCAGGGCAGCGCCTCCGAGGTTGGTGGTATCATACCTACTCCGTGAAATCAAGCTCGGAGCCTGCCGGAAAGGATGCACTGATCTCTTGCTTGTACCGTCGCAGATCTCCAAAGCTATCAAGTGGCTCGAAGACGCCGATTTCGATGCCAAAATCGTCATCGCCGGTTTGTCATGCTCCCAAGTCGCCACGTGAAAGTGCCGAGCTGCTAAACATGCATCATCTCCACCACGAAAGGAAACCACGACATTACCCTGGACCAATCTTTCTATTCCCAACATGGCCACGTCTTTCACAACCAGAAACCACAGTCATCGGAAGAGTGCCTCGCCTTGGTGTCCTCCTCGCCGTCCATCACGTATCTGAATCATGAATCGGCCACGATCCGACTCCTATCAGCAAAAGGGCCCCAGACGCAATTCACCGTGTTTGGGTCGCCGTATTCGCCGCGATACGGACGCTGGGCATTCAACTATGACGAATCCACTCATTCAGATGATGCCTCGTCACCGCTGACCACCATCTGGGATGACGTGCCCTCCCACGCGGACATTGTGGTGACTCACACACCGCCGCGAAACCACGGCGACGCAACGATCGAGCAGAGACCCAAAGGCTGCGAGGCTCTTCGCCGTGCACTCTGGCGGGTTCGGCCGAAACTTGCTGTGTGCGGGCATATTCACGACGGCCGAGGAGCACATCGCGTGGTATGGGACAAGGTCAGCGGGAGCGGCCGTTTTGCGGAGAAGTCGGTTTCCGTGTGGTCGGATCCCGGGGCTGGCAGTAACAAGCTTAGCCTGGTCGATCTGACAGGCAAGAAAGGCTCGCTGTTGGGAGAGGACGAGACGTGTGTGGTGAATGCGGCCATACTGAAGAGTAGATATCCTCACAGGGAGGGGAAGCAGTTTAATCGGCCCATCGTGGTGGATGTTGAATTACCTGTCTGGGCTGCGAGATAGCATCGTCAGGAAGAAGATTGATTCTCGCCCTTTCCAGCATACTGAGTACTTCAACAATTCGTCACGGTAATGGAGAAACAGATGTACGACGTAGAATGTGCTGGACAGTGGAGGGGATGGAGAGGACAGGACGTAGAGTCTAGAGAACGACTGCCCACCTTTGAGTTGTTTTCCTTTTCTCGCAGAGACGGCATCCGAGGCTCGAGCGTCATTGCATGCCCTGCATGCCTCTCGTCATCAGATTGGAGTGCCCGTTTCATCCCCCAGTATGTACATACTCCGAACTCCGTCCAGGGTATAGAGATGGCTACTGCGTGACAGTGTTTCAAGTCCTGCGCCTCATTCATGCAGTTCTTTCCACGCTCTTATTTCTTTATTTTTTCCGTCATCTCCTCTACTGATGCGACAACAAGCTGCGAAGCAGACTCATCACGATGCTTAATATTCAGTCGCTCGCACCGCCACGACCCGATGCTGCAACCATATGTTGTTTTGTTGAAACGCTCTCAGACCGATTGGAGTACCTGCTGCATGACTTTTCGTGACCTTTGGGTGGTGGCTGGGTGGTTGGGTTGTTGCCAGTTGGTGAAGGGTGTGACCAATTACACATGTACCTGTGCGTTCACATGTTGGGCAACAAGCACAGAGCATCCGCAGTGGCCAGCAACTTGCAGGTCGATCTCGATGCAATATGCGGAGAAGAAATAACAGACAATAACGCACGCAGCACATTGCATGCTCTTCATCGCCGCAGATGCACAAGGCTGCTTTTTCTCTCTTCTCTTTCTTGCTGGAGCAAAACATCGACCCGCTTCATCAGAGGGTAGGTGCATAGGTACCTACCTACACACGTTGATAATAGGACGTTGCTCCTTGTCTTTCGCGACGTATAGCTCGGAGATGTGCAGCACCAGTCTTGGGCTCGATCGATGGCCGTGACTACAGAGTAGACCCAACCAGAATTGCATCTCATGACCAATACAACGAGACGCGAACGAGGGTATTTCACCTCATCCAGGCCAATAAAGCGAGAGAAACAAGGAAACAAAGTGCCGACCTAGATAGGTGACGCGTGGCAAGTTGGCGCCTAGGCCTTTCGTGCCCCTATGAAGGCAAACATCAAGTAAATATCACTAATGAGATCATCTTTGTGATATGTATCTTGGTAGCCCAAGATGCCCAAGTATACGCTTCACATCATGAATACATCCCGTTGGTCCAGCCATAAATCGTCAGAATAATTCATGGAAACGGAGTTTTCGCCGACATACTCCGTATGTAACATGTTACATAGGTAGGTAGGTACCTAGTCTCGACTCTCAGCCTTCAGGTAGGACACGGCCACAGTGCGTGCCGCAGCCGACGTCTTCTTGCGGCATTGCATTGCACATCAGAAGTTGCAAGGCCAGAAGCAAGACATATCGGTCTTTATTAGGCAGGGCCCTTATTATTATGACGCTGATCCTGGGTTTGGTCCATGGATGAGAATGGTCAAGGCGGCAGGCGTCGAAGTTGCCTGCCTTCTCGCCGAAATTTGACTTGCTGCGTTGGTCGTTCAACTTGGTCTGCCAAATGCGTGTCGCGCAGAAAACTCAATATATATCAAAAAGAGAACTGCAAGAACACGCACCCCTCGGTCCAGTCGGTCGTGCAAGTGCGATGTCTTGCTGCGTGCAGAATGACATACAGAGTCTAGACTGCATCAGTTTCATGGAGTCGAACCGCGGAGGAAAGGAGCCATGAAAAGGAAACAATTGTCAATCTCCCCCCATCGAGCGCACCCCTGCACAGTGCATATACTCCGTAGACGAATCGTATCGCTGCGCCATGCGCCGGATGGAAAGTCAATCCGCTAGCTGCCTCATGCACATCATGAATGCGACAAATCGGCCACACTGCACAATGCACATGCACGCAGCACGAGGCGCGTATGATTATTGATTAAATTGACGACATCTCGGGTACGGCCCAATTTTGCTGCATCGTTGGTCGCGCCGGCATTGATGAGAAGCAGAATTGGAATTGCTTCTGCGGCTCTGCCTGCCAGGAACGGATGCAAACTGCGCGACCCATTCGAGGAGATTCGACATCAGCCAACCATCAAAGCTCTCACGTTTCAGGAATCAAGGCGTGGAGCTCATCAATGCGAGGAGATGCCGTCTTGTTGAGTGTTGAGTGTTGACTCTTGGGTCTTGACTCTTGAGTCTTGAGTCCTTGACCCAAGTAAAAAAAGGGTGCGTTTATCGGGCACCAGCTCTGGCGTAAATGGCACCAAAAATGTGGCTGGGCTCCGGTGGTCACCGACATCGCCCGGTCCACCCAAATTGGCGGTGAGAGGGAATAGGCGAGACCAGGTAATTGAAGCTGTAAATCCACGAAGTCGCGATACACGCCCGCCAACACTGACTGCAGCGCCGCTTGTAAGTGACTATGGAAGCCCTTTATTATCGCCAAACCTTCAGCAGCCTTGAAGCTATCAAGGCTGCGATAATCTACGTGTGAGGACCTCGGCTTTAGTGTTGTCACACATCGAAGCCTTCCAAATGCAACGAATCCATCGCGAATTCAGCTTCGATGCTGCAAAGGCCGGCGATATCGATCACAGCAAGGCACGGCCGGCCGACTAAGACCAAATACGAGCTCACAGATGACTGGATGCCTCTTCAAGCTCGAGATTCGCGTTGATCGTGTTAGAACCTGGCAATAGGCCCCAGAGACCAAGTCATGTGATCTCCGGCCTCAGTCATTATATAACTCCCGGACCTCTCCAGTTCTATAGTTGCTCCTTCAATCAACACCTTCATCTGTCATCCTCTCATTGAAACAGATCGCGGCGTTTATGCCCTCAATTGCGGTAGATAAAAGTACCGATGTCTCCCGGACTGCTCGGCGAGATCTCTCTTTATTCGAGCACGTTCAGGCTGCTGAAGAAGCTGAGGCTCGGCTACATCACGAGACTTTGAATGCGTCAAAGGCACCATCTTCAACGACTCCCGCTGTGATCGATACGACCCGATTGTCTACAACAGCTATAGGGCTCCAAAGGCTAGAAGCTGGTGACTCTTATGAGCCTGGAACTGTACAGCCTCGGGCGTATATGAGGGCGGTCAATCGAATTGAAGATATCGAGGATGACGCCGGTGAGAGCGCTGAAGGTGGCCCCCCTGCCTCGCCGGGCCCTGCTACGTGCGATGAAGCCGGGAATGAAGCGCCGTCTTGGCCTGACGAAGAGATGTGCAGTCAAGATGCTTCAGGTTGGATTTCTGCTACACAGATACCACCGGATTACGAGGGTGATATTGACGAATATATCACAAAAAGGCTTGAAGAGCAGAGGGCACTGCTTGAGGCGTCACAAGATATAATGCAGTCACTGTCGGACGTTCAGTAAGTCTCGCGATAGCTTCAATAAAATATGTAGTGGTATCCAATTGTGTGGGTGGTGCACATCACGTGACGCTTTTCTGCCAGTCTCAAAGACAATGATTACGTGGTTTGTATGTAAATTTGCGTGCGCGGCCGGTAACGGCTGTCGAACGCCACGGCGCGCCACATTTTTGGTGCCATTTACGCCAGAGCTGGTGCCCGATAAACGCACCCTAAAAAAAGAAAGAAAGAAAAGTACTCCGTACCTAAACCAACAATGGCGCACTCCAGAGTCCACAGGCAGGATCAGTTTCAGACCGCTGCCATTGATGAGTCAGTTTCTTCCGCCGTCTTCCGCAGCCTGCAGGAACTCATTATGCAGACTCCGTAGAGAAAAATTGTAAAAACAAATCGTTCTCTCGCTGAATTACATACTACCTATTGAGGAAGTCCTTGACTTATATTAACCCGACAATGGAAGCTAAGTACCTACTCTGCAGTTTAGAGCGAGACAACATACCCGCGTGCCCGCTCGTCTCCGCTTACATGCTTACAATGTACATAGGTACCTTCTAGGTGTGCACAATGCACATAGGTAGGTAGGTACGAGTTCGAGAAAAACGAGTTGAGACGGGCGCAATGCAGACGTCTCAAACGGACAGCCGCCTAAGACGAACAAGCTGAAGATAGTGATCTTCTTGTCGCGAGGGCGGGCTGTGGCGCAGTATCGACAGCTGCGCCACTAGAGGTACTATGTACTGCACCACAGCAAATATGTACATCGGCACACACATATCAAGGGACCGAACTTTCAACTGGGTGCCTATTTCTGGGTTCCCCCAGAATAGAGGACATAGATAAATTCCCCCTGCCGGGGTACTCATCTACGAGAACTTCCGTCGCGGCCCTACGCTGCGCTTCGGGGCGAAGGAAGACTCGGCCTCGCTTCGCTTCGGGTTGGAGAGCGTGGGGCTGGAAAAGTGAGGATTGCGATGTGGGAGTTTTGCGGACGTGCATGTGTGGCAGATGTCCCTCCGGGGGCCCTTCTGGGGGATTATAGGGGCCCGTCAGAGCCGTCAGAGGTCACAGCACTGTCAGGCAGCGCGGGATGGCGTGCGACTGCGTCGCCGCCGCAATGGGATGTTTTGCCCTGCTGCGATGGCGGGATGTAGCGGGCAAATTCAATCGCGGGCAGATAGCACGGGATGGCGGGCGACTGCGTCGCCGCCGCAATGGACACAGTTTTGTGCAAATTTAATCGCACAGAACTTCAGAAGTAAACAATCAGGTTGCAGTGTGCTTGAGCAGGCAACGCGGGATGGCGGGCGACCGTTTTCGGTTTTGGGTGTCACGTTTGCGTGTAAAAAGCAATTGTCGGGAGGCAGTTGCGGGATTGACGGCGGCGATGGCCTCACTCTGCAATTACGACAGACGACAGACAGCGCAGGATAGCGGTGGTTGGGATTCGGGGTCACGTGTGCGTCGAAAAAGGGATTTTTCCGTAGTTTTGGGTGTCACGTGCGGGTGAAAAGTGCGGGCGAAGTGGCCCCAGTTTTACGTACGGCTCCGCTTTACTGCCAATATTATTATGGATAACCCTGCCTAAGTGGGTCTCAACAGCGATTGGTCAGTTTTGGAGTCAGGTGACCTTCCTCAGGGTGCAAGTTTGTCATGACACAATTCAAGACGGGTCTTTCAATTAAAACTTTTACACTCAGTACAGGACGCCGTGCTACTCCGTAACGGTACATGTACGCAGTTCCTCAGTCGTCTCCTTCTTCCTCCGTCCACAAAATCAGTCCTCTCCGCAACTGACTCATGAAGTATCCTCGCCGTCACAACCCCCATACAGATACTCTTTCATCAGTCATCACTCTGAACAAGTCCATCACCTCCAATGCCGATTATGGATGGCATGCAGTCGTACCGTACTTGCATACCGAGTTTGAGGACGGTACTGGGCCTCTGGAGGAGACTGATGCCATAGCGACAAGGGAAGTGAACGGGAGAACTGAGCTGTCCAAACACTGACGAATCGAGAAAGATGTTGCTCCTTGAAGACTTAAATCTTCACTTACTGTCTTCTTACTTCGAGCGTTACGAGTCCGCCATGCATCAAGAAGCCGTATGTGCTGAAACTACCCGACTACCCCATCAGCTCTTTGAAGGGCTTTGCACATGTCATCCGCACGAAGGAACTCTGTCGATCTCGCTGCCTCATCATCTGCTGAGTACCTCGATTACAACATCCCCGACACTGTCCATGCGCGGTATCTAGCCGCGCGAGAGCTTCGGTATAAGGGCAAGCAGCCAGACGCCCAAACGAACGACGCGTTCCGGAGGGAGTACGACCTTCGGTTGTACGAACTTCAGGCAGACTGCGAGCATTACCTCAGTTACAATTATATGACGAAAGAGTGATTCTCCGGCGCGCAGCCTCGCCCGTGGACGGATGAGGAAATCTTGGCGTACATAGATTATAATACAGGTGAAGATGTACGCCACAGCCATCAAGTGGGCGAAGAAATTCGCTGACAATGGCCATGCATTCCGGTATCGCTGCCTCGATGATGTATGGGATATCGCGGCAGCGGATACGTCGTACCGCTACTCGAACGCCGAGGTACGGAGCTGGAAGTCTAGGGGTAGTGATAAATTCTCTGATCAATGCTGTGCGCCCTTCTTGTACGTCTGTGCGTATCGTTGATTCTACATAACTAGACGTCCATTTATACCTAGAGGTTGAACGAGGTAATTGGATGGCGTAGTGACCAGTCATGGTCTGGAATGCCATTCGCGCAAAATTTGGACAACATCCCGTCTTTTGCACACCATTCGCCATTATAGTGGTTCAAGAAGAAGAATAAAGCCGTCGAGAGGTGATGAGAGGTGATGTGGTGGCTTACCAGTGCAAGATAATCCAAACTCCTCACTGTCTGTCGCGTCGCGTCCACACGCGTCAATACCTCACCCTGTCTTCCACGTGTTGTGCGCGAGGTGGACCGCCAGGTACCTAATGCGTGTACCTACCACGGCCTTGTAAACGCTTTTTGAGCAACCCACCCTAGACAACCTCACAGCTTTGAATTCAGCCATTTCATTTAAGAAAGAAACTGTGCAAGATATGGATTATTCTATGTATTCCATAATTGTCGAAGAGCCCTTCAATATTTGGGAAGAATCGAAAAGTGTAAGCATCAAGGTGGCGAGGTATATATTGACCAGCACGTTGATTTGATCAATTGTTAATGCTTCATATGCTATCTTCACTACGTTCAACTTGAACGTGATAGGTAAACTAAACATTCAATATATATTTCCACTGGCAAATGGTATAACAAGACCTTCAGACGCTCGAGAAGATTGAGCTTCATTTATCATTTAGTTGCGATTGGTTTGGCGACTCATCAGAGAAAAAAGGACTGAAGCATCGCTGGCGAGATGGAACATTCACGAGCCGCGACTACACCCGATCTTTAAATCACCATATCTCTACCAATTCCGCGAACACTTCTTCAAAAGTTGGCGACACGATAGAAGCAGCGTACACGCTATTTCTTTTGATGATAGAGTCGCCGCATTGCTTTCCAATCGCGACCTTAGCGGGCGCGGATGACCCGGTGCAGTGTTCCAGACGTGGACAATTGACAAGCAATTCATGCGTAATGGTGCGGTCGCAATTGACTCATTGAGTATGTAAAAATACCTGTGAAGTCCCCTAAGTCACGCAATTCTTCAGAGGACAAAGTTCTGGAATTTGATATAGACGTTGTAGAGCTATTTAGCGTTGAGATATCATCATACAGATAGAGGTTGGTGATAAGCATCTTGCATCGGCTCGGCGACGACTTGCAATTCTGGCGTGGGAAACCGTAGCGCGAGCAAAACGGAGCGGTCTTCTTTCTCACCGTCAGCGAGGAAACAGCAATTTTTACCCCTCCCAAAGTGGGGCGAGGCATCTGACCAATGATGGCAGGGTACAATTTGTCGTCCAAGACCCCGGCAGGGGGTATAGAGGGGTACCCCGGCAGGGGGAATTTATCTGTATGCTCCCCAGAATAGGTACAAGCGCTAATGTAGGGAAGATCAATGGGCCTCGAGGGGATTGGCGGTGATGGTTTGCCCAGCGACGTTCTCCGTTACATTCCGTGCTATGTACGGCGTCATTTTCAATGACACGGCTAAGCCTTCGTGAAGCAGAAGAACGGAATGGTTGCCAATGTACGGAGTATTTCGCACTGAAACCTTCTTACATATCTCTATCTTCCCAGCCTCTCTACTTACGTGTGCTTCTCTCTTCTCTCAATCTCATGCCTGGTCCGCCGCCGACACCGCGTCTATCGACGACAACGACCCGCGCTGTGATCTGCCCGTTGCCCCCACAGCCAAGAAATATCGTGTGCGGGGGAAGAAGCCGTCTCAAACGATTCCATTATAGTCTCCGTATCGTACTCCGTCAACCAGGCATGAAGCAGGCGGTCCGTCGGGTTTGCTCACCGCTGCCTATCCGAAGGCGCCACCACCAACCAACCAACCAGGACGCCAACCAACCACCTTGACCACAAGGAACCACAAGGACCAGCCGTTGAGGATCCGCCAATCACGCGTTCCACCAGCAGCCGCTGACCCACGCGCCGCCACACCAGGGACAGCAGACCGCCTTCACCAGCCATTGAGAACGACGCACCCCAGGATTGCGGAAGTCGCGGCGGCAAGCACTACGGAGTATGTAACGACATACCCGACGTCGCGCTCACTCATCTGCACGTTTGTCAGGCTTCGCGAGCAAGTCTTTCTCCCGATTTTATTCGTGCGGAGTACGGAGTACATACCTACCTAGTACCTACCTCTTCCCACCTTCTAGGTCCTTCTTCCAACATTACGATTCGGGCCAACCACTGTTACATATATACATATCTCCGGTGCGGTGTACCGGTACTCGCTCCGACTCCAACATCGATTGGTTGTGCGCAGTTGTTATCAAAGTCTTCTCCCGCTCGCCGCCCATCAGTTGCTATAACAGTGGTCTTGCTCTACAACATCCAAGCCCGAGCCATTGTCGATATTCTACACGCTTCCGTTGCATTGACCTGTTGTCGAGCCGCCTCCGCTCAAGATTGCTGACCCGCCTCGTCCCTTGTGCCTTGAGGCTTGTACCTTGGACGTCTCCGCCTTCTCGGTCCGCCTGCGCCACTTCCGGGACCTAAAAAGGAAAATTGGCGGGAGGTCCAGTGTGCTGCAGCCTGCGTGGGCGTTACCACGACTGCGACCACGTTGATCATCCGTCACTTGCCGTGGCTTTCTTGAGAACCGAGGTGTGGTGTGAGTTTGTTTGGTCTGGTGGCGTGATTGGTGAGTGCTGTTATCCCCATCTGCGTTGAGACGTGACAAATGGCCAATATGCAAGACAGTTGCAATATCAACTACATACTCCGTAGATTGGACGACAATCACCCAATCTTCCCGCTGCAAGTGCAACTTATCACTTGACAAGGAACCAGTCATACACCGCAAATCGCACCAGGTTCTTTGCTGCACTCGGCCGTTCCTGCGCGTCGCCCTTCCATTCTACTCGTCAAAGTTGACATATAGCAGGGACGGGCCTGGTGGCATCGGTGACACCACAGGAAGTTGTCTTTACAAAGCAGGGACCGTCATCCATCATTACATATCCGGCAAGGACTACATAGCACCGACAAGCACGGGATTTTGCTGGATTGTTCTTGATTTCTGGGGTTGAAAGCTGGATGATTACACTGGATCGAACACTACTCGTTGCTTCTGCATTGTCAAACTACTGTCCAGTTTCCCGAAGGAATTTTGGCTTTAATGCGCTGTTGCCGCTAACACGCGTTGCTCACGCCCACACGTCCACGTTCGCCCTCCGTCCATATTTTACCCACCACCATCAGCTGAACAGTGGTCACTGGTGAGTCGTGAGTCGTGACCGACATCTGGACTTGACCCTGCACATCACGCTCCAGTCAGGCCCCGCGTTGTAGGTATCCCACTCTGCAACTTGATCTCTGCAGGCTTGGAGTCTGGCTCAACGCCCTTTTCAACGCCACCACTGGACGACACCGCCCCACCCACTTCCGCCTTGGTTCAAGGTTGTACGGTGTACCTACTCCGTACCTCCTTGTAACTTGTCTGAACCCGATCCCCTCACATCCAATCAAAACGTTCCCTCACCCCTGAGACTGCCCGTGGGCCGTGACCTCATCACCCAATTGTCCGGCAGCCTCGACCCGGACTCCAAGGACTGAACACCTCACAAGCATCTTCACATCACTCATCCCGCAACGGTCATTGAACCGTCCTCATTCACTTGCAAGGACGTTCGGACTCTGTCACTCGCCTTTCTCCGTCTTGTTTTTTAGCTTGTTCAGGGCTGCTGGGCTGTTCGCAGTTTCCTTTATTACCTTCACGACAGCTGTTCACCGAGGTTCAGGTACAAAAGAAGGGCGCCATTCCCCCTCGACAGCCTCGCCATTCGATACCTGACAACTCCACCGTCTTGATCACTGTCTGAATGCTACATCTCGTCCATTCTTAAAAAATCATCCTGACAGCGCTCAGCTACAATGAGTTCTCTTCCACCTGATCCGTACAAGATTCTTGGCGTATCGAAAGATGCGCAGATTTCCGAGATTCGGTCCGCCCACCGAAAGCTTGTCTTGAAATGCCATCCAGACAAGGTTCATGATCCCTCTATGAAGGCCCAAAAGCAGGCTGAATTCCAACAAGTTCAGTCAGCGTACGAACTGCTCAGCGACGAGTCAGAACGGCAGAAGTATGACGAGAGCGTGATGCTGGAGGAGTTGCAAAGACAGTTCCAGGCTAAAGTTCACGTCTCCGTGCCACGTTCGTCGGCAAGATACTCGGGACAGGATGAATTTCGAGGAACAGATTCCCGCGCGTCTCCCTTCAAAGCGAGCGCCACATCCTCGGGTGTCAGGTTCACATTTACCACTCGGTCTTCAGAGGATGGTATGGGCCGTGAGTCACACACGTTTGAAGCCAGCCCTCGGCCCTCTCGCCGGGAATCGAGCTACGCGGATAAGCCCTCGAAACGAGAAATGGAGAGGGAGCGGGAGCGTGAACGGGCGCGTGAGCGTGAGCGTGAGCGGGAGAGGGAACGGGAAAGGGAGCGTGAGCGGGAGCGGGAAAAGCAACGGGAACGGGAACGGGAACGCGAAGCCAAAGAAAAGGCGCGAGAGCGTAGGCGTCGAGAAGAGGAAGCCGCTCGGCGGCGTGAGAAGGAAGCAAAGGAAGCAAAGGAAGCTCGGCGAGCAGAAAAGAAGGCCCGAGAAAAGCAGCGGGATAAGGAAATGAAGCGAGAAGCCGAGGAGAAGAAACGACGTACAACGTCATACGCTGAGGTCTACGGAGACGATGTGCCCACGCCAAAGTCCGACAAGAAGAAGTCGAGTAGCAGTAAGAAGTACGACGAGAAGCGGGAACGCTCTTCAGGGCGAGACGACCTGCCCCCGATGCCCTCCTCCGACACGAAGCGATCGTACGCCTACAAGGTGAACTATGCGAAAACATATATTCAGGCGGCCAAAGCCAAGGGTGCTGAGCGGTCATCTGCTAAGAGCGCTCCCCCGATGTGGCCGCCCGCGCCCACTCCTCCTCCCATCATCGGTAGCTCCTCGGATTCGGATGAGGCCCCGCGCCGGACATCCGGAAAAGCCCGCCGGAGCTCTGGGGAAGTGCCGAGGGTCTCCAGGGAGCGATCTTATCGTGAGCCTTCACACGAGGCTCCGCCTATGCCCAATACGCCATCTTCCAGTCGTCATGCAGCCCAGTATGCCAAGGCGTCTTCTTCAAGGGCAGACTTGCCTCGCACCAAGACCATGCCGTCACCTGAGCCAACGTCGCACTCTCGTCCGCCACCTGGCCTATCAAGAGCGCAGACTTTCAACGTGTTTGACCATTCTGCAGAGTATCCTCGAGGCCGTGATAGGTCTCGCATGCAGCCTCAAGTAGAGGTCGAGTCAGACGGCGAAGAAGCGTACGGACGCCGCCGCGACAGAAAACACCGAAGCAGCAAACACCAGCAATCACCTGAGCAGCTGAGAACGGAGAATATCTCTCGGTACCAGGTCGATGGGGCCCGGAGCCGACTTCACAGTAGTTATGTTCGCCACGTCGAACCCGACTACTTCGAAGGCACACACACCTACTATGCACACCCGCAGGAGGTGCGCCCACCGATGCCTGGTCGGGAAGCTAGCTACAGTGCCGCAGGGGCCACGGCAAAGTTTCCCAAGGTGAAGACGTCGAAATCGTATGGCTACGATGACGTGCGGTATAGTCAGTACGATATGCCTCATCATCACGAGGAATATGCGTATGCATGAGTGTGGGATGATTTCTATGATCTTACGTTTTTCTTTTCTCTTCTTTTCTTTTCCTTTTTCTTTTTCTTTGTTCTTCCCGTTTCCTTCTCTCGTTTGTGAGAGTTGGAGTAGATTTGGGATCATAGACCGGCGGGGTGATTTACCACGTCCATTTTCTTCATGAGTACCGGTGTTACTTGTTTGGTTTTTGCCTGGCATTTTCCAATACGGATGTTGGGTATTTGATCTTTGCGATGTTATCTTATGACATGATGTGTGGGTTTTCATTGAGTAACGCCGAGATGACATTGCTTGTTGACGGGAGATTTTTTGAGCTATAGGCCGTGATGGGATGCTGTCCTTTTTTGAGGTTCGATGTACGGTTTCGTTTGCGACTTGTTCGTAGCTGCGAGATGGGGCCGTAGTCCAGATGGCAGAAGGTCTGTATGCGGGTCTCGTGGTCTTGGGATGAAGTTGTGACGCAGAAGGTGATTGCGAGGGACGAGGCCGGGGCATCGCGGGGGGATGTCGCTCTTGAGAGATGACCACTTTTCTGACGAATTTGAAAGGGGCATTGGAGAATGTTCTCTGTTGGAGACAGGATAGGCTAGGGCAAGGACAGTACACTCTTTTGATGCAGAATAGAAGTGGATGTTCGAAATTGGTGTGCTTCAGTTGTGAGAGTGATGATGTACGTGTGGGTGTTGATAATAAGTTGAGGCGCGAAGTGACCTGTGTTATAGAAAGCATCATGACTACGTGAAGAAAGGCATATGAAAAGCAACAATCACAGGATGAAGGTGAAGAGGCATGAAAGCTAAAGTAATAGCATGAACCATCACACAAAACACACTCTTTTGCCCGTACAACACGCCCGGCCAAAAAGACAGGTAGTATTCAAAGACACTTGTATTTGCACAAAGTAGCATCTCCGTTCTTCCATTCCTTTGGCGGCCCCGTCTCACTTCATGAGGCCTTCGCGACTCCAAATGCCATGGAAGTAAAGTCAAAGAATCCACCACACTACATAACTCATCCCCTACTCAGTAACGTGACGCTTCATCGCGTCCCGTGGTGTTTTTGGCTTCACGGCTCCTTCGTCGCCTCTCATCTGTTCGATGCTTCCAGGGACCAGCAATGGGAAAAAATGACCAGGAGCTGCTACATGCACGTCTACGACATGCAAAGTACATGAGCAGGACATGATGGTGCCGCAGAGTTGATCAACCGCTGTCAAGGATTGAAATTTGAGTGCAAGCAAGTGTGTGGGTGCCAGTGGTGAGTGGAGCAAAAGAATTGCAAAAAAATGCGGCCAGTGTGACTCGAACACACGACCTTCAGATAGGCATCCGTAGGATTGAAGTTTGACTTCAGTCTGACGATCTCCCAGCTAATCTATGGCCGCAGATATTCCGATGGGCAGATATTGTGCATTATATAGGGGTGCAGTGCGGCGACCCGATTTTTTTTTTTTTTTGGTGATTCTTCTTCGCGCAGTTCGTCTCTTCTTTTATAAAAGGCAACGCCCCCAACCTGCTTCTTATTTCTGAGAGGAGAGGCACGTCTCGAGTATTTACAATTGTTGTTGAATTGTTGATTGGTTGAGAACGGCATCAGCCAACAAGTACGTGAGATCACTCACAAGGTCCAGTGTTTTCACAGTGACAACACCACGGAGTTTATGTCTTCGAAGTTTCGAGGCTTCTGCCAGCAGGAATTCATTATCTTCGGCACTGGCGCACCATGTTTTCGCTTCTGTATTCAAGAGAAAAAAGATCGATCGCTCACTATGAACTCAACATGCCGTGTTCGAGACCCGAATCCTCATTGGACCCTTAGGCCGGTTTCTGCACCCGGTTCGTGCGAGTTGCACTTCTCTGTCGACACGCGAGGAAACGGGCCCCATTGCATGTCTCGAAGTGTACAAGCACGTGCGCGGCGCGCCGCAGGCCGAAACCACACCCAACTGGCGTGAAGTTTTCAATCCTTGAGCGGTATCGGCCACTGCGGCCCATACCCGAATACATAATGGCAGATGCCCTTCAACCACTCGAACGCGTTGGGCTCGTGCCACCTGCATCAGCTGGCCCCTGTCACAGTAAGATGATACGTAGATGGTCTTGAGATGCGTGACCCTCAGAATCGCAATCAGCACATCTGTTAACTCCTCACTTTCGTAATATCTGGAGCCTATGCTCAACGTCCGCAGGTTGGGAAAGGAGGCCAGGAACTGCCGGAGGGGCTTGTCCCTGGCCTTTCGGGTGGGGGAGAGAAAATTGAAATCATAGCATCCCAAGGTATGAATCGATGGAGTGCCGCGAAACCATTCGTAGCCTTTCAAGAAACTTGTGTGTTCATTGTCAGTGGAAGGTCCCTCATTGTCAGTGGAAGATCCCTCACTGTCAGGGTCAGGTATGTAAGGGAAGACAATCGAAAAGGATGTCAATTGTTCAGACGCGATGGCGTCGGGGAGCAAGGTTTGAGCCCCTTCAGGCGAGATACACATTGTGCGCGATTGAAAGGCGCGCAGATTTTGGAATTCTGAATACTGTTTAAGGTTGCGATCAGAAATCACATCATAACTGCCGCTGAAAATGCACGGACAATAGTTCCCATCCGTGGATTCTAGAGAAATGTATTGTAGTGATTTGAGACCCGACATGAAACGAAGCACCGAACGGGATTCTTCGTCATAGGTTTCTGATATTATGTAAGTACGAGGGTCGAATACGAGTACTTTCAAATGTGGCCACATAGTATCCCGTATGAGGTTCGGGTTCAGATATGGTACAAAAGGGCCAATCCAGAGCTGTTCGAGTTTTGGAAAAGCCTTGGAGAGAGGGAACTAGGAGAGAGTTAGCTTCTCGCTCTCAGGCTAGCCCATCTTCGGTCTATAAGTTGAACTTACGTCTGCTTCGTAGCAGCTGCGAAGTCCTCTATAGAAGAATCTCAACGCTGCTTCGTAGCCTCGCATCTTGAATTCCACGCCCTCTTCTCCGTAATAGCCTCCCCAAACGGCGACCCTCCCACCCCAAAACCCCCTTCCGCGCCCCCCAATTCAAACACCTTCCGCCCACGCAACCACGTTTCGCAGACCCTGCCAACAAACCTGTGCCCCTCCCACGGCGAGCACCTATTCTTCCAGCGCATATCATCTCTGCCCAGCGTCCACGTCTCCGAATCGTCAAACACGCATATATCCGCATCGAGACCTACCTCAAGGGCACCCTTGCGGTGGGAAAGACCAACTTGCTCGGCGGGGGCCTGGCAGCATAGCCGGACAATGTCCGTGATGCTAAGCGATCCGTCCGTCTCGCTGCGTTCGTTGGCGGCAGTGTGGATGATGGATAGGCCCAGCCCGACGGAGGAGATGCCGCCCCAGGCGGACATGAAATCACCAGCTTGCTTGGTCGCATCGGGCTTGGTTGCGTCTGGGCCGGGGGAACAACAGAGTCCCTTGGGGAGAAGCTTCAGATCCGGCGTGCAGGGCGAGTGGTCGGACACGACGGACCTGATGCAGGAGTCTGGTGCGGCGAGTTCTTCCCAGAGAGCATGACGGTTGTGGGCGTTGCGGATAGGGGGACAGCATTTGTGTCGTGTGTCGCCGTTGGGGATCTCCTCGGCTGAGAGGCCTAGGTAGTGGAAGCATGTCTCGGCTGTGATGTTGATGCCCTGGGCGCGGGCGTTTCTCAGGAGCGGAATGCATTGCGCGGCGGAGAGGTGCACGATGTGTAGATGCAGTGAGGGGGCGAGGGGAGATGCCGATAGGATTGCCTCCACGGCGGTGGTCTCCAAGGTAGGAGGTCTGGAATCGAGGAAGGTTTGGTACGTGGTGACGTCGTTTGGTGATGGGCTGTTGCGCTCATCGGCCGCTTGGATGGGGGTGTTCCCGGCGCAAGGTTCCATCTCGGCATGGAACATGAGCGTCGTGGAGCTGTCTTTGAGGGCCTTCATGGCCAGTGCCATGTCGTCTGGCGTGATGGCCGGGAATTCATCAACCTGTATTGTCATCCCAAGATTTGTGAGCCACATATCTGAGTACACCAAGCTTCCGTTCTCTCGCCACGTCTATGAGCGGTGACCCTGCCCATCCAGAAAAGGCACGTCTACCAAATCGCCAAGGCAAGCAACATAGCCAGCACAAAAGTCAAAAACACATACTCACCCCCGAATCAATCAAAAACCCCTTGAATCCTCTCACCCCAGCCTCGATCAAGCCCAGCAGCTCCCCCTCATTCCCAGGAACAACCCCCCCGTAAAAGCCCACGTCCACCCAGCACTGTCCCTTACAGGCCGTCAGCTTCTCCCGCAGCGCCCCGACCGTCGTGGTAGGCGGCAGCGCGTTCAAAGGCATGTCCACAACGGTCGTGACACCCCCCGAGGCAGCGGCGCGGGTGCCCGTCCAGAAACCCTCCCAGGGCGTGCGCCCAGGCTCGTTGAGGTGCACATGGGCGTCCACCAGGCCCGGTAGCAGCAGCCGCGGCGAGACGTCAATGTAGAGGGCGTCTGGGGGAAAGCTGGTCGAGGGAAGGATCTGGGGCGTTACGGAGATGATCTTGCCGGTGGTGGGGGAGATGCAGATAGTGGCGGGGGATACGGTGAGGGAGCCGGAGGGGAGATGGGGGAGTACGGCGCGGCTGGACACCAGGATGGTGAGGGCATCGTGTTGAGGAACGGCGAGTGGTGAATTGGGGGTGGCCATGGTGGTGCTTGCGGCGGATGTGAAGATGTGAGGATGTTGATGCTCTTGCGATTGTTGTCGTACTCTGTAGAGGGGTGCTCTGCTGGGACAATGAGGGGGAGATACAGGTCGAGCGACCGGTGGTGTGGAGGTACCTCGAGGTGAGTGTCGGGAAACATTCACAAGAGATAACGAATATCCACGATATCGGCCCTTTTGCAGCAGAGACAACACAATGAGCACGAGGGCATCTATCCATCTGCAGCCTTGAGCACCCGTCCGCACCTAATAACTCCCCGTCAGCGAACGAAGAGCGCGAAGCGTGGTCGAGATGTTCTTGCATTTCTAAGCCCGAGTACACGCCCAATCCCGGAGCAGACATAACTATCTCTAACGCCCAAGGTCCCGACTAAACATATTGACCGCCTGGTTTTAGGTGCCTACGGAGAGACAGCGACACCACGCCGCCTCCGGACCGCTTTCTATATGGCATCGCATCATGAATTATAAATGTGAACCCCTCGAAATACTCTAGTCATAGCTCCCCATGAGCATTTCAATCTTGGCCGCATTTCGCCCATTCAAGTCTTCGTGACAAAGGCCCTCGCTGGCCTCGATTCCCCCTCCCCCATTTGTCTTGGAGGTTGATGGGGCGTTGCATCCGATTTTCCAGATCAAATAGTCGTACACAGCAGGAAAACAAAATAGACGCCGCAATCACGTCCGTCTAACTCTTCACGCTGGATCAAACACACGAGAAAGTCACGCTACTTTTGCCTCTTGATCGTCTTCTGTGCCATCTCAATAAGACCGTCCTTGGCTTCACTCTCGGGAAAGTCGGCAATAGCGGCAATGGCCTTTTCCGAGTAGTCCTGCGCAAGAGCTCGGGTTTGCTCTATGCCATCGCTCTGTAATACCAGCTGCCGGGCCTATGAAAAGTACAACTGTAAGCAAAACAACGAGCACGCGACATGGAGCCAAATGGAGGCTAGCTAGGAGGCCGGGAGGGGTGGGGGTTATAAGAACAATGAACGGGGAAACGGGAACAGAAACTCACCTTGTCCACATCGCCTTCCTTCTCAAACTTGCGTCCGACCAAAGCCCCCAACTCCGGATTCTGCTTCCATGCAAACAGCAGCGGCGCCGTTGCCAGGCCCAATTCCAGATCGGCCCCCGCAGGCTTGCCGAGATCCTTGCCACTTCTCGTGTAGTCGAGCATATCATCGACCAGCTGGAACGCGAGCCCCAAATTCCGACCATACGAATAAGCAGCATCCACGGTGGTGGCATCCGCGTTGCCGAGAATCGCTGTCGCGCGGCACGACTTTGCAATGAGGCTGGCGGTCTTGAGATAGGTCTTTTGCAGGTAGTAGGTGAGAATCTTTTCCGAGTACTGGGGCCTTCGCTCGTCGCGCTCCGTATTCTTGAGCTGCATGAATTCTCCCTCAACGAGGTTGGCAATGACGGTGGCGACGAGCTCCACGACCTCGACGTGTCGCAACCTCGCGAGCGCCACTGAAGCGCGTCCGAGGAGAAAGTCGCCGGCCAGGACAGCCATTTTATTGCCAAACTCCAGATTGGCTGATGGGGATCCCCGCCGCGATACGGAGTGGTCAATTACGTCGTCGTGGAGTAATGACGCCGTGTGGATGAGCTCTGTAATCTCGGCCAGTCGTCTCTGACTTGGCAATATATCCAGCGGTCCATCGGTAGGCTCGGGTTCGGTCGATAAGGTGGACAATGGCGTGGCGGACGGATTCACATCCGCGAGGATCTCGGGCGGTGATATTGAGGAATCAATGGCTCTCGCGCCCTGGATGGGTTCCGGTCGCGGATTCTTGGGGCAGAGATGGGTGGCGCGGCTCATCAACAGCACGATAAGAGGCCGGACGTGCTTGCCTTCAGCCTGGGTGTAGTACTTGGCGGCACGGTCGAGAGAGGGGTGACCAGACCCGAGGAGATTTCGAATGTTCCCCGTGAGGGCCTGCATCTCTTTGGCGACCGTTCGTAGGGGATCGACGGTCATGCCGTCTTTGGGGGCTTTTCGGACCACGTTGCCGACAACGTTCGAGGCGACCTGCACCGCGGCGGCCCACGCAGAATTCCTTCCATGACTTGTGTGTATCCTCGATGTCCGAGTCTTGAGATGATAGAGACTGGCTGTGGGATAGCGGTGGAGAGAGCAGCTCGGCGCTGTGATTCTTGGAACTACGGCATCCCGAAACACCGTGGCTCTCGGCCGGAGCTGCATGTTGGGGAGTCGCAGTTGCTATCGTCTTGAGATTGTGCAGGCTCTGGCGGTCACCGAGGACGAGCCTGTTACAGATAGCCGACGAGGTCAGAGACGGCGGATTAGGAAATGGACCGCCAATTGAGATGTGCAGGTCGGCGCGGGAGGTTGGCGCAAGGATAAACTTGAGGCTGCGTGCGGAAGAACGAGTCGTGACGAAATCCGTCTTTTTGCTGGGGCGCCTTTTTCCCTCGTTGACCGGCCAAGGAGCGGCTTCCCGTCCGTCCCGAACGGGTTACTTTGGATCTTTGGCGTCTTGGGTTCCTGGCCGCTCGTCGCCTGATTGGCTGTGTGCTTCGTGCGGTCCCGCCCGTGCAGATGCGGCGCTCATACCGAGTCCCGTGTCGGAGACTCGGAGCCATCAGTTCCCGGCCAACCATTTGTCGACATCACCGCGTCCGTCGCGACACTGCACAATCGCTGTTCCTCATTGCGTCTCGAATTCTAGGCGACAGACCAACTGTCCGCTGTCTATGGTGCTCCTCACAATGACGCCGGCCATGGTGCACTGCCTGCAGATGGGCGACGTGTCGCGCTCTGCACATGTGTCGCTTCGTACAGAGGGCGCTCTTCAGGAGGTCAATGAACCTTCGCTGAAGGACCCTGCTGTCGGGAAACCCATCTCTCACGGGCAAGTCCTCGACCTGTGGAAATCGCTGAACGACGACCATCAGACACGACCCAGTCTGGAGCAGCTGCTGCGCGGCTCGCAAGTCTACTCGCCACCACCACCTCCCAAACCAGAACCGGTGAGAGCGCCTCCTGTCACCACCAACTGCACCTGGTTCTAACCCTGTACTAATCACAATCTACTCTGTGACCAGTCCGACGAATACAAGGCCCTCATGGCCCGTCTGCGCCGCGAAGAAGCCCAACGAGCCTACGACCGCATGGTCAATCCACCACCCAAAGTCGAAACCTTCCACGACCGCTTCCCCACGTCCGCCCAAGCTTTCTCCCAAGTCAACCGCCCAATCCACGCCGCCGATCTGGGCGACGACGACGTCACCCTCCAGGATGTCCACCGCCAGGTCATGCTCATCATCAACTTCATGGTTAGCATTCTGGGCGTGGCTGGAACGCTATGGGTCACATCGAGGTGGTGGAGCGTACCCGCGAGAATCCTGCTCACCATGGGAGGCAGCATCGTCGTTGCGATTGCTGAAGTTGCTGTATACTCGGGCTACATGTGGAGAATGGAGCAGGGGAAACAGAAACAGAAGGCAACCAAGGAGGTGAAGCACGTGGTCAAGACATGGGTGGTAGGGTTGGATGAGAAGGATGATGGGGGGACAACTGTGCCGCCTGGGCTATCTAGGAAAGAAGATGATGTAGATGCGGCGCTTAGGAGGAGAGTGAATGTTTCGAAAGAATGACGAATGAAGATCTTCGATGTAGTGCTTTGAAGAAGTGAATGCTGCGCTAGAACGACGAGGGAATGTTGACGTTGACGCCGCAATGCCCATTCTCCCACGCCACGATTCTCTGCAGTCCTGCGGCCACTTTATTACTGGTGCAGGTGCACGGAGTCCGGACAAATGACGTCGCGTAAAGTGCTTAGCGCCCGGCGCGTCGCGTTCACGCGTCTAGCCGCCGCGGGGCCAATCACACGTCCAATTTCCCACCACCCATGCATGTTACGTGAATCCGTGATTGTCCCGTTACCAAGGCCTTTTTTGCTTTTCTGCCTTCTACTTTCCAAGGATTCACGTCATGCTCGTTCGTGATCCAAACATCGTCCAATTCCTGCGAAGCACTTTTTTGAACAACACTTTTCGCCATTCACTGGCAATGCGCAGATTCTGACGCACCACCACGATGCTCAGCTCTTCCCCCGAATTCGCCATGTATGCCCTGCGACGCACTACCCATTCCAGTCGTCTACAATCACAAGTCTGACTCTTTGCTAGAACGAAACCCGGCATGTCGCCAGCACATCTTCCACGGAAGCGCGAAAGACCCCTCCGGACGTACGGTCGAAGATGCACATCGACACCTGAACCTCGCGGCGAACCCCCAGCCAAGAAGATGCGATCTGCGTCAGAAACTCAAACACCAAGAGAAACACCGGCAGTTGTACCTGCGACACCTGCGAAGAAGGACACGCCGCCGCTCCCTAGCACGGAAGCAGCCTCACGGTCCTCAATCCTGCAGTACTTCAAGCCCCTGCCCGCGAAATCGAAACCCCAGCTCGACATCGCAGACCAAGAAGCCCATGATACCGAGTCGTTACCCCCACCGAACAAAATCACCACACCAAGCTCAAGACAAGCGCGAAAACCACGACTCCTCAGGATCAGAGGCCCTTCCTTGACGTCGGACTATTCAACATCGGAAGATGCTTCGAGCCCGTCATTGGCTGACGCAGACAGCACCACATCCTCATCTCCAGGTAAAGGACACAAGAGCCCACTGTCGCCGAGTCACACCACGAGAGAGGGCCTCTTTTACAAAGACCGGCATAAACTGCGGAGCCGGTCGTTGAAGCGTCGGCCGATGGCCGTGCAGACGACACTGAATATCTCGTCTCAGGCGGCGTTTGCGGAGTGCAAGGTGTGTGATATGGTGTGGAATCCGCTGTATCCGGATGATGTGAAATATCATGATAAACGGCATAGGGCGTTGCTGAGGAGGAAGAGGAGGTTGGAGGAGGAGAAGCTGTGATGATACCCTGGGCTGTGTGTTGGATTTTGTGGGCGATTCTTGGGCAACTGCGTTGGCAGTTATTATCTTCTGGAGTACTGTACTTTCTACGGGTAGGACTGTGTCCTTTTGGAGAGATTTGTCCTCTTTGGGGGGGACTTGTAAGGGCTATATTTTGCTTCAGTGTCTTGATGCTTGGGCTCGCTAGAAATACAAGGTAGTCTTGCTCTCAACTCGTCCCACCCCGGCCTCTTCATTTCTTTCACACGTGGGACTATAAAACTATGACATGTAGAATAGTATCCCATTGGGAAAAAATGCTGTTCAATGGAACGAAGAAAAGTCTCCTATGCATTTGAGCATTGGAAAGGAAGTTGAGGGTAAGGTAGCCTCTTGCGGCTGGTGACCGCCCAGTTGGCAGTGAGTCAGTGACTGTGACTGCTGCAATGCAGTGGCCCACAGCGCTGTGATGTGCAATCTGCCGTCAGCTTCAGGTGCCGACCCGCTGCAGCGTGCACGTGGCCTCGTCCCGTCGGTGGTCAGTCACAGTGGCTACACAGGAGGCCGCCAAGCTCAGAGCTGATATTACCTCTTCTTACTTCTGCACTTGGCCGACCAAATATCGCACGTCATGACACAGGATCCGCCATGTAAGGCATTTTGACACAACGAAACCATCTGCAGACCCCGTCGCTAATTCATATTTCCAGGATCGACCCATCGCTTCGCCTCCGTCGCGCCATCCACGTCGGAGACCGTCTTCTTGTGCAGCGAATTCTCGCTTCCCATCCCTCTCTGCTCCACAACCCCGATGCCTCTCTCTCGGGCCTCTCCAACTCGAATCTCCATCTCGCAGCATCGCTAGGCCACAAAGATATATGCGAAAGCCTCCTCAAGGCCGGTCACGAGGACCCGTGCCCCGCGCTGAACGAGAACCACCAAACCGCCCTGATGCTGGCCGCGGGCGCTGGCCACTCCGAAGTAGTCCACTTGCTGTGCGAACATGACCGGAGCTGTATTCTCAGGCGCGACAGGAGAGGCCGCGACGCTGTCATGGAAGCCAGCATGGGGGGCCACGACACGGCGCTGCAGATCCTCCTGACGTATGTGCCTGGTGGTCCCCGAGATGCGGTCCACCGGGCTGACCTGGAGGGCAATACCGCCTTGCACTTTGCCAGCAGCAACGGCAATCTTTTGGGGCTTCGCACCTTGCTAGCGGCGGGGGCTGATGTCGATTGTCGGAATATCTGGAACTGGACGCCCTTGGCTTACAGTGCTACTGTCCAGGCTGAGGTGTGTCTAAAAGGGCTGGTGGCGGAGGCGGGAAAGCGGCAGCAGCAGCAGAGGAAGGACAGTGAAGCTAGCAGATCCAAGAAGGGGGGGGCGGTGCGTGTTGTAGCTTCGAAGAGCGACGACGAGTGAGCATATGCAGTCATGTACTTGCTCGGATAATGCATCATGATGGGTTGGCCAGCGGCGGTTGATGAAGCCTGAATATAGTGGCCAGACCTGGATAGGGTTGTAGCGAAGAACAAATTCTGGATTGTCTGTCTCTGGCTACGCCTTTGGGTGATTTGCACATCTATCGCATGGGTCATGCTCCTTTCGCCATATAGGCCAGCAGTGGTTCACGACAGCGCCGCCTACAAGACTACCTAGGTATGCAGGTTTCATCTGCATTCCACGACAGGTTCGGTGACAGACACTTCCACGCAGCATGAACACGCAGCATGGACAAACAAC
Organism: Claviceps purpurea; assembly: GCA_029405325.1. Taxonomy (NCBI): domain Eukaryota; kingdom Fungi; phylum Ascomycota; class Sordariomycetes; order Hypocreales; family Clavicipitaceae; genus Claviceps; species Claviceps purpurea. The sequence continues at coordinate 1,435,026 of CM055782.1, read as the reverse complement.
ACAAACAAGCGGCACGAGGCGGGAAGCATGGGGAGAAGCGCCGTGGGCAAGCAGTGACTATATCCCCGCGTGGTGGCCCCGCTTGACGTTCCGTCATGTGTGATTCAGACAAACGGCTGATCAGCCGTCCGTGATGGTCATTCGGGCACAAGCCTTGGAGGTAGAATACCCGCCCGCATCACTGACTGCATTACGCTTCGTTTCAGCTCGTCGGTTCGCAAGCGCTTGCCTTTGAACCAAACTTCGCAGTCGTGAGTCACGTCTGCAACGTCTATACTTAATCATGCCAGCCTCGGGTCGTACTCGTGTATAAATGGAACCAAATATATATATATATCTTCGAACACACATTCTTTGCACAACTTTCATCAGCATCACACACACAACACCACATTACAGACGGGGAGAAACCAAAGCACTACCGTTTCGACCCTCATGTCGATCGTGCCGGTCGAACTGAGAAACATCGACGTGGACGACGGTGTACTCCCTTGTGCGGCAGCCAAGCTTGTCGTGACACAATATCTTGATTACGCAGACAGCACACATTGGGCGTGGATCATTGTTGGCACCTTTCTTGACCACGACGATCGCCCCTTGTGGAGCACGGAGATATTTCTTGCTCGACTGGAGCAAGACTCTGATTCGGAGTCGCAATTCGGCGATAGTGAGTTTGACGCTGGTGAGAGCACTACCGAGTTGTACGACGGAAGTCGTGAGGAAGACTTTGGGTCGGGTAAGTCAGATCATGGTCCTGTGGTTGCTCTCGTCTAGTTAAATTTGCTGGTCGTCACTGGGCAGTGGTAGATGCCGCCGCCCGTGTGTTTCCATGATATACGTGATGCGTGTGACATGATTGCCAGCTGTGCTCCTCGGAAGCTAACATCGAATAGGAGAAGAACAAACGGAGGAGCATCAGGATCAAGAGAGGCGAGACTGGGTCCCAGACGGATATTACTCTGCGTCGTATCCTCCTTCGTCTTCCAATTTTGAGCCTTTCTATCCCAACGTCGCCTCTTATTTTCAACCACCAGAGACTTGGGATCTTGTTGCTCACGGACCTATCCCTGGGCATTGGCAGGCAAGATTTGATCCCCATACAGGCCACTGGATACATACTCGACAGCCCCAATTCTGAAACTCATTTGAATCCTTCCTTGCGAACGAACTCCCACTTTCATCACCTACCTCACACGACAAGGAAGAAATGTCAGGAGGGGGCTGGAATCCCGTCACGGGCCGCGACCCCAGCGGTTCGCGTCCCAACTTTACGCCTTACGGCGCTCCCATGCCCGGCCAGGGCCAGCCACAGATATACCATACCGGCGGCCCGGGGTATAACATCAGTGGTAATACTACTTATCCTCACTACAATCCATGGGCCAACCCATGGGCCAGCATGGCTTACGGGATGCCTCCCCTAGGAACGTCCAACCTTCCCCCCGCCCCTCCGGCCGGATATCCCGCGCAGCAAACCTTTTCCTACCAACCCAATGGAATGGGCAACCCCCTCCCCCGACAAGCCCAGCCGTGGCCAACAATCGATCCCACAATGCCCGCCGCCCAGATGACCAACTCGACAGGCGGCGTGGGCTGCGAACCCGGCTACACGCTCTTCTTCGCGGCCGAGCACACGAAAGTACACATTTTTTCTACTAACACCCCTCCGTGGCAGCTACCCGCCTCGGCGCGGCTTCCTTTCAAAGCTGCGCATATTCCCTGTAATACGACGCTAGCGGAGCTCCTCAAGGGCTTTGGGTGCACGAATCCGAATCCGAAGAAGAATCGGGTTTTTGAGATTCAGAGTGCGGGGGGTGGGAAGTGGTACAAGGGGCTGGAGGTGAGTGGTGGGACTAAGGATTTGTTGAAGAAGACGATGAAGGATGTGGGGTGGGATGCCACTCGGACGGGGAATCCGGGGGGAAAGCCTGTGGTGTGTTTGTGGTTTTGCAAGGACTAGAGAGGGGGGAGATATGAATTGCTGTTTTTTTTGGCTGGAGAGTTGGTGTTGTAGGGGATTCTTGGAATGGTCTTTTGCGCTTATTGGTCTTATGAATATGGTTGTTTCCTTAGTTATGAGTTGACGATGTTATGATGGGGGGGGGGGCTACTGGGGGTTGGCAAGTTTGAGGCACGTCGAGATTGCATAATCAGAACTTAGAAGGCTATGGAGAAGCAATAGGATGGCGAGACATGGTCGACTGAAATTGGTCGCGGACAGTTGCGAGGAGTGATAGAAAATGCAGCGGGACTCCTTGTTTGATCGCCGTCAAGTTGTGTACAGTGTGCACAAGAGGGGGGTTGAATCGCTGAAAAGTGGTAATACAGATTCTGTCCACCATGTAACGCGTACAGCGCCCATGTATCTGTACCCAACTCTCCAATGTGCCGATTCTTGATAAAAGCCCAAGCCGGCATCCCAGTTGGACACATTACCTCAACCTGCGCAGATTCACGACGTTGACCATGGTCTTGCCACCCATTCAGTTCAGCACATTTGCCAAATTAGCGCCGGAGACGCATCGTCAATACAAAACAAGACAACGTCTTCATAATGCAGATGGGAGTTACATTGTCAAGAGGAGCCCGTGCCACCAAAGAAGGCGCCAGGAATGGAGCTAAAAAGCCAGCCAGATACCTACAAAGCGTACCAAGTGAAGACTGAAGCGAGCCCTATTGCGTCACCTGCAGAAGAAATGTTGCCATTCTTCTCGACACCACATGCTACAAATCTCGCGATCTTGAAAGAATCACAACCTCATTGCGGGCACTAGGTAGAAGCAGCTCCAAGGCCAGTCCATAACAAGGAATGACAACGCCGTGACCCTTTCCGGACTCTATCGCCAATCTTCATTCCGACAACACACGAAATGCAAACAAGAACCGAGGGGCGAGGCGCGCCTGGGAAACTTCAGAGAGCGCTGTCCTATCTGGGCTTCAGCTTTCAAAGCGGAAGTGATGAAAGTCCCTCGAAAAGCTCCCTAGCTGCCTGGCGCGCGACGGTTCATGTCGTGTTTGTCCCAATGGAATGACGAAATTTGCCAGAAAGCGCACAGAGTCTACTCCTTGTTATGGACTGACCTCGGGGCTGTTGCTACCTAGTGCCGGCAATGAGATTCCGATGCTGAACTTTGAAGGAGAGGAAGAGACTCAGAGAGCAAAAAGGTTTGCGTGGTGAATGTGCTGCCGCTCTACCTATATAGCCGCCACTACCTAACGTATGTACCTCTCTACAACGTGGCCTCATCAGCTGTCCTGCTTTACACAATTAGTCCTGTCTTGGTAAAGTCTACGTACGACCCACACCAAGCACTGTCACCGATGAAGTCTCTGCCAAGATGGCGAGACGACAGCTCAAGTCCATCACTAATTAGTAATTACTACGGAGTAGTAACTACACATGTGCCATTGTTTCATGGTAACGTGTTTGAGACCTATGTATCTTTACGCTCCAAGTTTTGGGGGTGATGTTCATGATGATTTTTAATAAAGAAAAGGAGCTTCCAGACTTTTCCGTCCATGCTTGAAGCAATTTCATTCTGGTTCCACAATTCCAAGTCTGAATCTTTTCCGGGTTCCCGTGTTTCCGCCGGGAACTCTTTCCATGATCCTGCGCGCGCGTGTCCACCCTGCCGAGCCGGCCGAAACTACGCTTTGGACAAAATGGCCCGGTGCCGGCACTAAAAAGTAGCCGGCGAAGTGTATTCCATGCGTGCTCACCCCTTCCTAGATGACATATTCTGTCTATGTAGCTTAGGTAGATCGCCTCACAGTTTGCCCGGATCGGCACTCTTGGACTTGTGGTCAGGGCAGGGTAATGGAATGGCTTTCGCGGCGAAGAGACGGGGATGTCCGCGTGGAAGGTTTGTCCTGTAGATAGCTTAGGTACGTCAACCGCCTGATTCGAGACATGGTGGACTATTTCGAGGCCGACACCCGCGTTGCCGCCTCCGCGTACCCGGATCTGAATGAGCATTGTGCGCCGTGCGCAGCCATCGACGAGAATAAGCACACCCTGACCGAATCGAGCCAGACCTACTTGGACGCGATTAGCAAGTAGGGCTAGTGGTAGCAGGACTGGCTATCGTTGTGTTTAATGGGGGTGCTTTCAGGGGTCTTTGCTTTTAGCATTTCTTTATTTCCTTTCGTCCTACTTTATACCCCCGTCTGCATTCTTTGAGCACACAGATTCGTGCCTCGAGACAGTGTCCCTGCATACGTAGGCCTAAGGTGGCTACTCTACTGGCCAGGGGCCTGCCTCCTGTCTCCTTCGTCTTCCACCCCAAGCGCCTCGCCTCTGCTCATGGGAACCCCTCGACTTCTTTGAAGGACCTCAGTGTAACGTGGTACACCTCCAGGGCGCGTCAAGGCCGTGCTAGAAACAACGTGGACATGTACTGATGATGAGATCTATCGTTGCTCCGGCCTCACCAATGGCGTGTTTGCTACCATCAGTGCAGGGGAGGTCGCACGTGTCGGCAATATGGACAGCGCATGTCTGACACACAATCCTCACCCAGTGGCACATCTTCTTGAGAGGAAGTTTTCTTGGGGAGTAAGAGAATCTAGAAACACGTGTCAGTGTAATGTGCTTGCTGTTCGTTTGGCTCATGGTGTTGAAGCACTCACCCGCACGTTCGGCAGCAAACGTTCAAAAAACCAGTAATCTTCGCAGCGATGCTGAGTTTCGTCGTCTACTTTAGTCAACTTGCTGGTGCACAAGCACAAGTCTCGCCCTGCTCAGCAACCAAGGTGCTGAAGAATGAAAATAGGCTCAACTCACATCGTGCCGCAGGAAATGCAAAGGTCTGGTTTGCTATGTACAGAGAAGGAGCACAGCTGTGGTTTGCATGAGAGAGGAAGAGAAGACGGGGTTGGAGTGGTAAGGGAGAAGCAAGGCTGGTGCGATAGTTGTTAGCGAACAAAGTGACAACTTTGTGTCACTTTCCTTCTTTTCTCCCCCTTGTTTTACGTTGGGCTATTGTCCACATCGCCTGCCTTATCGATCGATCAATGCTCTGGCCCGTAGTGTAGCGTGGATGACGACATTGCATTGGCAGCAGCAACACGTGGTGTCGTCTTTGGGCAAAACTGCTGTTGAATGGATTACGTGCCAAAAAGGGAAGGAAGAAGGGAAAAGAAAATCCTCAGATTCAAGTCCAAGTTCCAACACACACGCCCAGGACACCCACCCCGGTCCCCCACATCAATGACCATTAGGTAGGTACCTATGAGGTACATACCTAAGGCTTAGGTACAACCTCCTGCACTTTCTGTCACCGGACAGTGGACAGTGGACACAAGTCGTCTCCATAGCCTCACCATATCTATCCCGAAAAAGTGAAAAGAACTGTGGCGAAGATCAAGACATAAAGCGAAAGAGTTATGCAAGCCATCTCTTCTTTCTTCGCCCACATTCCCAGCGTGTCAGATAAAAACAAAAGGGAACCTCAATGGCAAGTACCTACATACCGATCAATTGAAACCAAAATCAGTAAGATCAATAGTGTTACAGGCTACAGCACCTTCAGGCTTCCATCAAATCCACCATCGTCTCAAGACTCAAAGTCACGACACACGACACAGACTTAAACCCCGCCTTTTGCTAGACACGTCACACGAGTCGCAACTTGCAAGGGGAGCATTTCCACAGTGCTGCCCGACAAGTTACAACAACCCTTTTTGCTATGTAGGTACGGAGTATATAGTGTGTACCTGTGCGTATGTAGCCTGTAGGTACTATGTAGGTAGGTAGGCTGTTAGAGGGGTGCACCGTGCCGCATCTCGCGTCTTGGCGTCTCGCGTCGCGCGTTCTCTCGCGAGCTCTTATCTGATCCTTATCGGATTCTTGATTCTGGGTCTTGACTCTTGAGTCTTGAGTCTTGAGTCTTGACTTTTATCTCACCTCGCGGATTCTGCACACATACCTAGAGGCTAGGTACGTGTATGTATGAGCCCGCGATGCCTGATTTTCCATCTACCACCTACCTGAATCACAATCATGATATTCTCAATGCTTGATTCGTCTCAACGAGACGAATGACGTCGCTCGCCAGGCATCGCGCGTTAGAATGCCGGAGCCTGTGTGGAACAGCCTTCATCATGTGCATAATTGCGGACAGCGAAGCGATCGAATGACCGCAAAGACAAGAATGGTACAGCCAGGTAACCTTCCATCACGAATCAGAGACTAAGTATCATCTCGACTTCACATCTGTGCTCAGCTCATTTGAGTTCTATTCTAAGTCTACGTGAATGCAAAAAATGCGAACAAGGTATCAAAAAGGCCTGTGACGACTTGGCGCCCATAAACGAGGTCGACTAGTCGCAGCTGTTGAGCTTGTCACTTTTTGATGAAATTTGGTCCAAACCGTCAAAGTTGGACTTGCGACTGTAACTGAGGCAGTAGCGGGGTATCAGGCACCAGAAACTGGTGATCATTGCTGCATGTTGCAGCTCGCTCACAGATGTCGTATCCAAAAACAAACTCAACGTCAACGCAGAGCACGGGACCTCCAAAAGTTCCAACCTTCAGCATCTTCCCCCTCAGTCAGAGTGCACCCTGTGCGAGTTGGCAGCAGGCCTCTCGTCACCAGCCATGGCCGCTTTCTCAAACTCATACAGAGGCTCTCTGGTGGCGTGGCGCTGGAAGAAGACATATCTCTTGAACCACCACGGAAGCGTAACGGTCAGCTGGTACTTGGCAAACTTTCGCGTCGGCACGCCAAATACCCAGTCAAGCTCTTCCAACGTGCGTTTCATGGTTTCCGGGACCCAGAAGAAGATCATGACGAAGGCAATGACGTTGAAGCCTGCGTATAAGGAAAACGCCCCGATGGTGTCGAGACGTTCGAGCAGGAAGGGGAACGTGATTCCGAGAACGGCGGCCTGAATGCGCGGTCAGATGATGGGTCGGGAACGAAGTGTACAAAATAAAATAGAGCGAAAGACAGACACACACGCACAAAGAGAGGGAGAGAAGTTAGAACGAGAGCTGCTTACCCAGAAAAGACAGGTGGCGACTGCGAACCCCATACCAGTCTCGCGATGAGACAATGGGTAGACTTCCGCACTATACGTGAAAGGAACGGGGCCTTCACCAGGCGAGTAAAAGGCTGCACAGAGAAGAATATCAGATCCTGTCAAGGACAAATATGGAGGACAAGCCAAAAGATGAACTGACCGCCAAAGAGAAAGACAAACAGACAGACCAAGCCAGTTCTGGCGTCTGCCATGGAGCCTTCATCATCGATCAGAGTACAAAGACCTGCAGCAAGCAGGGTCCAAAACTACATCGAATATCAGTTGATCATGTTCACGTTCATCACACTGGCTATGCACTTATATGAGGGGTTTGCAACGAACCATTTGTGGAAACGTGAACAAGAGCAAGCTTCGTCGACCAAACTATAGTGGGAAGATTAGCGTTCTCCTTGTGTCAATCTCGTCTTAGCAGTACGTGAGTCCTCATGTCTGCTTACCGAATCAATCGTAAAAAAGGCAGGGAATGCAAACAGCCAGTTCACGAGTCCGAAACCGAAAGATCCGATCATGGCTTTGAACTGCTTGTTTGGGTCTTGCTTAAAGGCCTGCTCGAAAATGGTGGTCGAGTAGAACGCAATGATGTTGATGCCTGCCAAAAGTTAGCCACATTCACCCCGCGCGACTTCATCTTCTCAGCAGGAAATCAGCCATTTCAGTCACAACATACCACACATCTGCTGGGCAATCATGACAGTAAAGGCGGCCAGATTGGCACGTCGGATACGAGGAATGGTGAAGAGCTGAGTGAACCGTGACACGTAATTGGTGCGTCCGATGAGTGCTTGCTCAATTTCGAGCTGTGCGCTGATGTAGTAGAGGTCACGAGCAGCCTGAATTGGGTCACGGCGGAGAATAATCAGGGACTTCCACGCTTCCTGGTATCTGCCCTTCTTCATGTACCATCGGGGCGATTCCGGGCAAAGATAGATGAGACACACCAAAGGAACAGCAGGAATAAAAGGAGCGCCTGCATTTATTTTCAACCAACATGTTAGCGGAGGAAAGCAATGAAAAGAGGATGGCAGCTGACAAATTGCATACCAAGCATGAGTCTCCAATTCAATGGACCGGCCAGCTTGAACACGGCAAGGTTGATGGCAGTGCCCAACATGATTCCGAAAGCAGTCCACATTTCTACAAGCACAAGTCAGTCTCTAGCAAATCGCGATACGTGTTCAAGCAAACTTACGCCATGACATGACTAGAGCACCGCGTATCGACGCAGGTGCGTTCTCGGCAGCATAGATCGGCACAGTCGATGCCTTTGCGCCCATGCCGATACCCATCAGAATGCGGCACGCGAGCTGCTGCTCCCACGTATGACACAGAGCTGACCCAATCACGGGCCAGATACAGAAATGAGCAGAGAAGAAAATGGTGCCTCGACGTCCGAAGTAATTATTCAGCGGATCAGACAACCAGCAACCAATGAGACTAGTAGCGGGTCAGCAGAAGAACAGCAAAAAGAATGACTTGGGAAGTAGGAGGAAGACGCGGCGAGACAACTTACGCAGATCCGATATAAGGACCAGCGTTGATAAGACCAACAATGATCTTGTCATGAGTCGAGCTTCCACCAATTCCATAATACGCCGGAAAGAAAATGTTGGCCCCATTACTGCCTGTCTGATCCCAGCCCTGCACAGCAGCACCGATGGAGCAAGTGAAGATAGTCAGGAACAGTCGCAGAGGCATTCGCCATTTGTGAGTAACCTCCTCATTGAGCACTTTGAGTTCCCTGGCGGTAAGCTTCTCGGGGCCGTCTATGCTATGGATGTTGCTGGGATCCTGCGCGACGAGAGCGCCCTTTCTGAGAATCGCTGTTTGGCCCTGGAGTCCTCGCTGCTGAGCAAAGGACTCGACATCTTGCATGAGCTGGTCTCGGGAGATACCTTCCAGGGGGTTACGAATTCTGTGGGATCGGAGTCTCGAGTTAGACTATGTACATGGGCTGTGATATGGTATACTCCAATATACGGACAAAGGGGCTGCACTCAAGGACTTACTTGGCTTGGAGGTTGTTGTTTAAGTCAGTCTCCTCGGTGTGCGAATTACCCTTCTCCACCAAGTGCTCATCGTGATTCACTTTGGAGTTACTACTGGAGTTGATATGAGTAAGTATTATCAAGTATTATCTTGATCTTGTCGCGAAGTTCAGCGACTGATCTCAAGGTATACTTACTGGATGTTTGCCATGGCCGCTTGTCAGTGACTTATCGACAAGACCGCCAGGATGTCGATGTGATGTTTACTAATACAGGTTTCCTGTAGAGCGAGGGATACCGACGCTCTCGGGGCAGCACCGGAAGAGGAATTGCCGAGTTCAAGTAGTCAGAGACATATGGGACTCGGAGCCAGAAATAGAAGACAATAGGCGAGCCAACTGCATGCAGATTTGACGAAGAGACCCTTGTAAAATGCAGCCTGTGTACATGTATTACACCGGGGAAAGGGTCCGCCCTCCACACGATTACCTACCATGTCCTTTATACCTCTAGGTACATATCATGCAATGAATCACGACCTAGGTACTAGTACCTAGTACCTAGTTCTCCATCGATTTCACCCCATTGCCAATCTTGACCCCATTTACCCCAATAAACACTGGCGGTCTACCCACAATCTCCGCACCCCGGAATCCGGGGACGTGAAGGTGGAGAATTCAGGTTGACAGGTGACCTACCAACAAAACTCTGCATCTGCATTGTACTCCGTAGCCATGCCTAAAACAGTGAGCGCCACGTGAAGTTCAATACCTAGGTAGTGTTTGAAAGTTGTACGCCACCAGATTGGTGTGTATCTGCTGCCGTGAAGAGAACGTCGATTAAGTCCACCACACCTCTCGGTAAAAGCTGAAGCAGTAAAAGATCACAGTGTTAGATAAAAACACACACCATGGACTGGAGGGGAAAGGACAGAAATAGGCTGGAGTGGAGAGGAGGAAAAAAAAATGAAATGGCCAAGATCGGACACGCACGAGGCAGATGGCGAGCAAGCTCATCTGACCACAAGATCTAATCTGCGCGTCCACCTACGCTAGAGTGATGCCGGGCCATGCGGCGCTGTAGTATTAATAAGAAGCCTCATTTTTACCACGGACACTGGACTCCGGCGGAAGGGACAATGGCTTCCGCAATCTCCGCACGCGGCAAGCATAGGCAGCCATATTATAGCTGTGTTGCCACTCCCGCTGACCTTGCACCTTGCACACTCATCCTGGCACATCTCAGATGTGAGATTAGCGGCCGAGCACCACAGCCGTTGGAGACGTCAGACGGTAGGTACATAGCGCCATGAGAAGATGCAAAATCTCCAGCCGGATGCAGTCAGGCAACAGGATGCCACCCGCCTGGAACCGACGTAGGGGCCGCATCGCGCTCGATGTCCCATGAGCCATGACGGTTCGACCCTGTCGAGAATTGCTCGAGTTCAAGTGAGGAGCCAATTGGTGAGAGAGCCTTGCACAGAGCACAATGCAAGCCGGTACCGCTTTGCTCCACGAGCGAGAGAGTCAGTGAGGCTTCGAGAACACTCGCGAAGTAGGTACAGACGGCTTGTCGGACGCAGAAATAGCCCTCTGTCACCAATGAGAGTAAGCCATGATAAAGGCGCAACCCGTGACGGGCCTTGAGCTCGCTCTGAAAGCGGGATGCCAAAAGGACTGCGTGGTGGGATTGTGTTGATGGGAATTGACTCTTGACGGCGTGGTCGTCTAACAGTTGGACCGTAGTGGTCCTCCACTGATGAGATCGGCATTCCAGTAAGGCTACAGTAGATATAGCCAAGGTAGGTATCGTAGGTGCGCGTATGCCATAATGTCGACACACTAGAAATCTCCGCCAGCCATATCTCCCGAAAAAGGAACGTTCGGGAAGATTTCTTCGCCTTAATCGACGGTGCTCCGTGCTGAGAAGGACCCAAGTCAAGCCTATCCGCCATCTTGCGCCACCCCGTATTCCTGCCGCAATTCTGCTGCCTGATGGATCAATGGATCACTCATCAATCATGGACCAACATGGAGAAAAAGCCCACATGCGCCGGAAATATGGCGCAATCGATGCCCAGGAAGATGGTTGATCTATTCTGTTCTACGGAATAGATCACCCCTTTTATACGTAGATATAAAATAAAAGGACCTAAGCGACCGGCCTATCTAGAGGGAGAGAGCTCATTCTTCCTATAGCATCGGGAAATGAAGCGGCTAGTCGGCTAACCAAGACATTCAATAAAAGGAGAGAGGATGTGACAGAGATAAGTGCTCGCACTGTGACACCTCGAGAGCTCGCCCCAGTGCTGTGCCTCGTGATACCTACAAGCCCTGGAAGACATTGAGTTTGGAGGTGAGGCACAATACCGTGGAGTCGAATGCGGCACTCGGCGCCGTCAGCCGCTTTTTTCGGTCGCAGTAATGAGTCCTGGCCCTATGACATGCTCTAGGAGTCAATGATTCCTTGTAGCGCCACCTTTGAGCGCTACTTCAGGCGTCTTTCGCGACAAATTGAAGGTCGTCTTGACTTTTTCGACGACTTGACGAACCTCCCCGCGTCTAAAAGTGGCATGTGGGCCCTGGGGTGAGGCACCGACCCCGTGAAGTATTTCTGGCCGGTATGTACATACAATTTAAGTACAGACACATCGCGGTCGGCAGGAGGCTGGTCGACGGGGTCGGTGGACGGGTTTCTTCGAAAGGGAGCACAAGTTCTGACAGGGCGGAAGCGAATTCCTCTGACAAAATCTCTTCTTTTTCTTGTCGATCGGTGGAGGGGTTTTCAGGGCAGTCAACGGGAAGCTCTTGCTCAGGAGCTGATGTATGGGCTGGTGATGATCTCGACGCAGGGTCTGCGTAACTTGCTGTCGCAGGACGTTGTCGTTGTTCGACAAGTTCTGCCAGCATCTCCGGCACCAGGGAAACATTGGGGTTGCAGATGAGTCCGTGGATTTCCAACTTGTTCCTCAGTTTCGTCCGGAGCGGCTTGCTCACTCTGGACCAAGTTGGTTTGGTCCATCCCTCGAAATCCTCGCAGAAGCGTCGATGGAGAACCCGGCCTTGGATTTTGCGAACCAACTTCCAAGTACTCATTCAGGTAAAGAAGTATGCGCCGGTTAGATCCGCAGACCAGCGTCTTTATTGCAGCCGTGTCACTATTCTAAATTCGTCTTGTTCAAGCTGGTGTCCATGTCGGCGGGAATCGCATCCCACAGCATCTGTTCAGGTTTGAGCTCGGGACGCTCGCCTTCTGGCAGAGGGAATTGAACTCCGCAAGGAATGCACCGAAGCTCGTGCCTGATGATGGTAATATAAAAGCTCAGAAGAGACTTCGCAAAACACGATGTACATATCATCAGGCACGAGCTTTCGGTGCGGAGTTCAATTCCCTCTGTCAGAAGGCGGGCGTCGGGCGTCCCGAGCTCAAACCTGAAACAGATGCTGTTTAAACAAGAATTGAGAATAGTGACACAGCTGCAATAAAGACGCTGGTCTGCGGATCTAATAAGCGGCGCTTCTGGCCAAAAATTCTAACTGAAGAATACAGAGACTGCGCGAGGCGCGGAGACATAGCACATAACCCTGGCTGCTCCTTATTAGGCAAAACTGAAGAAATCGTGCGGCGACGCGTAGCGGAGGCGCACATTTCGTGTTTGCCTCTTTATGCTCGAGTTCTCAGTGAGAGGTAAGGGTATGGTGCGGAGTCTTCCCGACTTCTTTTGCTGCCATTGGTCAGGTCAGCATCCTCAATTTCTCTTCGCACACGTGGCCCCGAATGTTCGAATTGCACGGAATTGAGACCACGTGACTTGCGTCGCAGACCCTTCACTTTTGCCTTTCTTTGGCGCGCATTGGCACAGCTTCGCGTCACTGCATTTTTTAATGCAGTTCTCACAATGCCACTTCTACATTTACCACCCGAAACTCTTAAACAGATCTTTGACTATGTTGGCTCATCCTTTTTCCAGGAGGATACAACACGCCTCACCGTCTGCAAGCGATGGTCGAATCCAGATGTTGTTTCGGTGCATGCAGTCAGTGAAAGATATCACCAACACGAGGCGGCTGCTTGGCGAAGTTGTTCATATCCGGCAGTCCTATAGGTAATTCCAAGGTGAATCATTTGCAGCTAAATCAGAGGCAGCATCACTGCACTTCTTTTCATGCAGTCAACCCTGCTCTCCCCCCCTTATGTTTGCAAGATAAGGTTGCTCGAGACCAGGCGACCAATCGATGTGTGGGTTTTCGGCGTTCGCTGGTGAAAGTCGGTCCTTCCAGACCTGACTTATGTATCCGTCTATGCCTCCACGTGGACTTTTTGTTTACTTTCGCCTTCCCCTTCCAAAGTACCGCGCCTTGCCGGTATCTGCCCCCCGCCCCCGTGTCGCAGATACCGGATGGCCTCAGAACGGTTCAAGGCTCTGAATTGACTTGTATGGATCAAGACGCAGCTTTACGGAGATTGAACAATATCGTGGAGCGCTTTGCAATGACAGGTGCAGCTTTAAGACCAAGAAATACAACAGTTATAACAACTTAGCAGGCCAATGAACAGCTTCAGTCAACCCGAAGTATGAGCAGCCTGCAAATAGAATATCCTAGTTCTAAAAAAGCGGCATAGTTCCATACACTTCTCTCAACTGCTCCCAAGTAATAGTCTTCCCATACATAAGCTTAGCCATAATCTTTCCATCAAAAAGAGCTGATTTTGGTGAAGCCATATACTGATGTAAGGCCATTTCCGAACTCTTAGAAGCCAAATAGGCAGAAAGAGGTGTAATGCTCGAATCAAATGCTATGTCTTTTCCAGGGTTATCCAAAGGCAGCCTCCTTTCTTGAACACTTTCCATATCTCTCAAGAACTTCACGACCAGGGCTTTAAGATCAATCATAGGTCGGTTCTCTTCCTCCGATAGCCCAGGAAAAGTGGTGAATTCTGGACTCACTGATAACTGCTCGAGAGGCGCGGCTTGGGCACTACTCCAATCGATAATTCCTGTAAGATTGTATTCCTTATCAAAAAGCATATTGCCATAATGCAGATCAAGATGACACAAGGGGAAGGGGCCTCGAACCCTATCCTCGACAATCATTTGAAGCACAGACAGTTTCAGCACCCAGCAAGCCGTGCACCAATCCGGGTGATCTGGATGCGCGACAACCACTTCTCGGTTTTCACTCTGTCGTTGATCGTAGAAATATTCAAGTGAACTCCCTAAGGGGCCAGACGAAGCATGCCAGGCCATGCCTATAATCTCGACAGGCTGTTCAGCATCCTCTCCACACCAAAGACGCCCAATGCGGCTGAAAGTCAGGTTTTGCAATTCCGCAAATACTTTGGCAAGCTGTTTGGCCACTTTGGCGTGGTACTGGTGAGGTATGGCCCTCGCCAGGATATCTGGGAGTGTCCGACCGCCCAGATATTCCAATAGCATGTATGGGTAGCCAAAAGGTTGATCCACGGAAGTCTCAAAGTCAAAAACTTGAGGGATTGGCACGCTAGTATGCTTTTGGATGATTCTCATCGTCGCAATCTCACTGAGCATCGCTGTTTTGTTGCCATCAGTAAGGGTGTTATGCGGAATCCGAACAATCCAGTATACATTGTCTGAAAATGCAAGTTCCAGGACTAGATTGTTGAAGCCGAGGGTAAAATGCGTCGTATTGATGCTGCATCCGATATTGGGAGATAAGATTGGCTGATGCTTCCTCCGTGCATCGAGTCCACGCTCTTCCAGGTAACTGAAGTTTGCTGAGGAGAGGAGGAGTTGGATTCGCTTATAGTCATCCGAATCTTGGTTCAGACTGGCAAGACCTGACCAGTAGTCGCTTGGTCTCTCCATTTGACTGGACACTTCGAGACTTCAGTATCTAGCAGAGAATTTGTGACCTGAAACTGAGACAAGTTGAGAAGGAAGGCAAGAGATAATGGTTGACAGAGTGTTGCCACCCAAAAATATCTGAGTGCATTAAAAATGCGTACTTGGTTATGGCAGAATTTGTTCTTCTGGCTGTGCGATGAAAAAGCCGTGTTAAATATCCCGAGATGCCTGGCCTATCGTGGTTTATTAAGGCCAATTAGCACAACCACGTAGTGTAATGTGAGATATCTCCATGTGCGACGATAGCCAATCACTTGCTTCGATGTAAGCACAGTAAAACTCTTGTTGGCCAAGTAATCAAGCAGGCTGTGCAACGACCGATTTATCCGTCCACCGCGCCCGCACCGCCCGCAGCAGCAACCAAGCCATCGCCCTATACACCACAATACAACCCGCCATACACGCCACATTCACGACCGGATCAACATTCAAATCATACAAATCTAGCACCTGCCCCCCCGTCTCAATAGGACAATGCCCATCCGGCAACCTCTGCCCATCCGTACACGTAAACCGCACCCCGCGCAACGAATACGGCGCCATAGCCCGTATCGCATACCGAATCGGCGACAGATAATTCATCGCCTTGAACAAATCCGGCATATCAATCGACAGCACCCCCGCTATAGAATTCGCAACCGAGAGCAGAATACCCATGATATTGACCGCGAAGCCCGTATGCCCAATCAGGGTATTAAAGATGATACCTAGGCTTTCTCCGCAGGACACCACCCCGAAACAGGCAAATGTATTGACAAACAGCATCGGCGCCGTGTGGGGGAGACCAACCGCATAGGTCGCCAAGACACCGTAGAGGAGACAGCTAAGTATCTCAAAGGGGATCTCGATGAGGGTGTACGACGCGAGGAAGGCATCTACACCGTACACGCTATCGTCGTGTTCTCGCAGGAAGACGTCCCTCTCGGGGGGGTATACCGCCACGTTTTGCAGCATGCCGACAAAGTAGAAGGCGCCGACTTCCTGCACGAAGCCCATGCGGGTCTGGACTGCGAAGTAGTCGTTTCCGACTGGGGAGAAGAAGAGGGCGAAGATGATGGCGAGGCCGGCGACTTGCATGGTGCGGGCGAGAATGAGTTGCGGTTGGCGGCGGGTGTTGATCACGGCGCGTTGGAGGAGTAGAGGTAACGCTGTGAGAAAGGGGGTTCGTTTGCGGACGAGGGCGCCGACTTCGGCTGGGGTAGAGAGCTTGGCTTTGTTAAATGTGCGTCTTGGTGCAGCAGGATCTTCTGACTGCTCATCCTCGGCTTTGAGTGCGCCTGAGTCTTGGCGATGCTTCGGCTCTTCTCGGTCGCGGGGGGTATCTTGATGCCCAGCTCGTGTCTTTGGCTTCTCACTCGGCTCGTCCGCTTCTTGTATGCCGGATAGTCGCTCCACGGCTCCTTTGTGCGTGTCGTCTGCTCCGCCTTTATACCAGTCCTCGATGAGCTGTTCCACCCTGGCGCGGCTCTGTGCCTCGCGGCCTACTTGCTGCAAATCGATTGTGATCATGTCGAGTGCAAAGTCGGCTGGATTCGTGTGCGCAGGGCATTCGTAGCCGCGTTGTCCAAAATAGCCGAGCATGCGCTTCGCTGATGCAGCATAGACGGGATGACCTCCCCTTGCAAGCAGCAGGACATTTCCGAAATGCTTAAACAGATCCGACCGCGCTTGGTGAATCGTCAGAATTACGGTCCGTCCTTCGTTGGCCAGACCCTCGAGCACTTCCATGATGGAGCTGGCGGTGAAGGCATCTAAGCCTGACGTGGGTTCGTCTAGCAGTAAGACACGAGGATCAGTGAGTACCTGGATCCCGATGGAGACACGTCGCTTTTCGCCCCCCGAGATGCCCTTGATCATGTCACTTCCTATCATGTTGTTTGCGCAGTCCTTCAAACCCATCCTCATCAGGACGTCCTCTGCCCGTTTCGTCTTCTCGGCGGTGCTCATGAAAGAAGGGAGGCGGAGCCCAGCGGCAAAATGCAGGGTTTCTCGCACAGTCAGGGACGGCAGCAAAGCATCGTCGTCTTGGCAGACATATGAACACACGGAGCGAATGACGGAATCGGAGGGTGATGCTCCGTTGAAGGTCAGTTTGCCGGATGGCTTGTATTTAGTGCCGAAAGAGCCTCGCAGCCGCAACGCCATGGCGTTCAAGAGCGATGTCTTCCCACTCCCTGAAGGACCCAAGATGACGTTCAGCACGCCGGCCGGAAAGGTCGTCGTCAGTGGTTGCAGTATGGTCTTTTGTGGCATCTTCTTGCCCCACGCGTTTCTTTTTTCGAGACTAAGAGCGAAATTCTCCAGGCCGACGTCGATAGCTCGAAATTCCGGAACGGATTGCGCCATCAGCTTTTCTTTGCCAGCCGACAGGTCTGTGTCAGATGTGCGGGATC
This sequence comes from Claviceps purpurea, assembly GCA_029405325.1. NCBI lineage: Eukaryota > Fungi > Ascomycota > Sordariomycetes > Hypocreales > Clavicipitaceae > Claviceps > Claviceps purpurea. Next base: position 1,417,720 of record CM055782.1, on the reverse strand, counting down.
GAGCAATGGTCATTTCGACTTTTACGAGATGCAATCCCACTACTGACAGGCTTATGAAGAGAACAACGTATGATGCAAGGATCACGATTGGTCGAGTAACCCAATTTTTAGGGAATCCAAGCGACTCCATGACATAATCACCGCCATACTGCTTGCATGATGGATTTGAGGGGCCCCCTTCAAGCGGGCAATCGTAAAAGTTGCCTTGGAATTCGTTGCCTGCATATGCGCTAAAGGCATAAAACTTGAATCGACAAGTGTTAGTTTCGAGATGCCAGTCGCGACTCGCTAGGAAGAGAGAGTGGCACAAGACACGAAAAGAGGAGGTTGGAATGTTTTGGGGATGGGAGACTTTACATTATAGGCGGTCCATCTGAGCCATCGTACGTACACCGGGATTGTGTCGATTTGGATGAACATTCCACAGGCAACACTCTGTATGGTGAAGGCCAAATTCGCAATCAAACTGGCGCCCGCAAAGTGCCGCACAGCAACCACACAAGTCATGGCACAGGTCACCGCGACATAGTGGTTAACAAGGGTGATAGCGAAGAAGATGAAGAATTTGGTCGCAGTTCGCTCAAATCCAGCCATGAAATACACCAAGACTGCAAAGAGGAAAGGCACCGGCAAATCTTCTGTTGGTAGGCGGGCCAGTCGTCGCGAGAGAACAAAAGGCAGGGGGTTGACGCAGTTGTCGGAAGACTCTCGGTCAAACGTTGGAATGTCAATGGTCATGCGATAGATCTCGAACAGAAGAACCAAGTACCCCTGGAGACTAGCGACGGAATACAAGCCCCCTTCTCTGGATCGGATCCCAGCTTGATCGCGGCCTAGGTCGAAGAAGATGTAGCCTGTAACGATGCCCATAACAACGGCCTCCAAAATAGATGCCGTCATCCCGAGAGGATCACGATACGTTACTTTGAGGGTCCGGTCAGTGAGAACGTGCAACTGGCGAAGAAACCCCGCGTGCGTCTGTGCCGGTTGCTTTTGTCCCCGACCTCCGCTAGCGATTGCATCAGTCAGAGGTGGGTAACGCCTCGTGCTCTCCTCCTCCCAAGACGCCTTCAGGATATTCACTCTCGTCATAGTCTCAGCCTCCAGTTCAGGTGTCCGGTTATCCACGGCTGCCACGTCGATGATGAACTCGGCAGGGTTGACAAATGGCGGTAGCGAGAACCCACAGGCCGTAAACCAGGGGAGACACTCCGTGATGGAGCCAGAATAGACGGGACCACCCTTGGACAAGACAATCAGATTGTCGAACAGATCCCAGATCTCAGACCGCGGCTGGTGAATCGTCGTAATGATGGTGCGCCCCTTTTTCGCAAGAGATTTGAGAGTGCGTACAAGCTGGAACGCACTCGTAGCATCAAGCCCCGTCGTTGGCTCGTCTAGAAACAAGACGGATGGGTTGGCGAGTAGCTGCACGCCGATGCTGACCCGTCTCTTCTCTCCCCCGGAGCAGCCTCTGTGCTGGGTGTTTCCGATCCTCGTGTCCGCGCATTCCTTCAATCCCAGTTCAAGAATCACTTCTTCTACCACTCGATCCCGCGTCTCCTGTGGTGTCGATGACGGAAGTCTCAGGGCGGCTGAGTAGTGAAGCGTCTCACGGACCGTCAGGGTCGGCAAAAGAACATCCTGCTGCATTACATAGGAATGTCGGATACTGTGAACCCCAGCTCGACCGTTGAACGTGACGGTGCCCTTTTGGCTGAGCCGCGAACTCGTGATGCGCTCGGCCAGAGTGTTCAGTAAGGTCGTCTTGCCGGAGCCACTCCCGCCAATGATGGCTGTCACGGTCCCGGGTTTGAGGTCCGCTGAGACAGAATGCAGCAGGTTCTTGACGCAGGGTGTTGTTTTGAACCGCGTGGCAAGTAGATCGAGATACGTGGCTGGCTCGAGCCAGGATGGCGCGGTGTTGACCGACACAGACAGATCTCGCATGCTAACATGGACCGCGGCTACATCGTCAAGAGATAGATTTCCTGATCCAGATAGAACAGGTGTCTTCCCACTGAAAAAATCATGTCTGTAGACGGATTCAGTGTCTATAGAGCTTGGGCGGTCTGGCCTGTCACTCTCGTGATTCGTAGACATGTTGTCACTTGCTCCTGTGTGTCCTGCCTGTGCTGATGGAATCGAGAGTCGCCGGCCAGTGGCAATGCAGCGAGATTCGTCCACCTAGTTTACTCATTGACTGTATAGTTCGTGGTGTCTCTGCCCAATGCTGCCACACAACTTGAGCGGACGCAGTCCTCCTTGGCGTATTGTAGGGCCTGGCTCGGCCAGCTCCGTTTCAAGCAATGTCAGGCTCTCCTCTCATCTGGAGAATCGCGAAATCCTCGGAGACATTGCTCTGTATATCAAGGGGAAAGAAGTTGTAACTTGAAAGTATCGACATAAGGACCTAGGTAGGCTCCCGTTGCTTATGTTTGCTCTGCTAACGGCCCCTTGGACGAGCTAAACCGAAATGGCCCGCTCAATACCCACAACCGACTGACCAGCAATAGGAGACTCGACTCCTTTGAGGCTTGGACCATTGGGGAAGGCCAAAAGCCTGCAGTGGCGCCTCATCGCTGGCCTTGTTGTCATTCCTGCATCGTTTCCATCAGAGCCACTGTTGTCATGAAGCCGGATGTGCTCTCATCCGAGCGTCTAGACAGAGGGCGTCGTCATTAGGGCGAAGGGTAGGCGAGGGAGCGAACGCCATGCCCTCGTGATATATATTCATGTTGTGCAAAGACGTCTGTCGTATGTCCCGACCGAGACATGTTTGACAGTGGCCACTGGCAGCCCGACCCGAGAGTGTGGGTGCGGGTGCCGCGGGCCGCCACGATGCATTGCTAGGTACATACAGTGACAGACCAATGGCATTCTCATTCTTTAGTTTGCAAATAGCATTACTGTTCTGAACGAAGCTGCACCTGTCCGCAAAATTGTGCCTTCTTGGACAGGTCATGTTCATACGATCAAGTTAAAGAAGACAGGAAATGATCAAAATTTGAGGCGTGACATCATCGCAAAGAAGGATTCGTGACGAGTCAACAACTCAAAAGCCGCCGTCAGCCGTCGACAGTCGCGGAACCACATTCGCCACCAGCGATAGGTAGGCTAACAGCGCCCAATCTATTACCCTCATATCCGACATACCCTGTGATAATTTGCAGCTTCCTGGATGCACTCCTGTTTTCTTCCTTTGCAGATTTTTTCCGCCAACCTTGATCCCTGAATGAATCTTTCGAATACCATACGAGGAACCTCCTTACTCTACTGAAAGAACCTAGACACTGTCGCTGCGCTTGATGCAGTAAAGGAGTGAGGAAGTACGCGAAACAAGTTAGGCATCCAGGGACGAGTGCAAAATTTGTACATTGGAAGAAGTGAATAATAAATCTTCATCTGAGTAAAGTCGAATAATCGTTGACGAACTTGAATCCTAAAGTCGATCAGACAGACGCTTTTTCGCAAGTTACACGCTCGAGTAATGTGCCTACGCCGAGGCGGACGCAACATAACCAAAAACTTCAAACTATGTATCCAAGAAGATCTATCTATCTCACATGCGCGCTGATCCATTGCAACACATGAACCCCATCCTGAACATGTACATACAAACATCTTCCCATCACGCCGAGTAATGCACAAGCTTTATACACTTTTCAACCGCCTTCTAAAAAAACACCAACATGCCACGTGGCGCACAATTGCGCAACAAGATCACCCACTCAGCTGTGATTATATGGCTTATCACTCCGCATAATGTATACCTGGCCGGTAAGAACAGCAGAACCGACAATCATGGAGATTGCGATAATGGGCAAGTTGACTCGAGCGAATTCCAGGCCCTGAACGTGGATATGTTTGCGAGACAAGATATCTTGCCAGAGGAGTCCGGCCAAGGACGCGCTAAACGCCACACTGAAAGCGCCATAATTGACACCAATCGCCATGCTGTACACCGTCGCCCAGAACGTGCGGTCGCTGATGTCGGTCTGGTTTTGCGTGTTGATGGCTTGCCACGTCTGGATGACTCGGGAGAGGAGGATCGTGGTACCGATATTGGTTCCCGCAAACTGTGAACACGTCAGAAAAAAAAGGCACACTTGACCGCGTGGAGGTGAGAGTGAGAGGGAGAGGGAGAGGGAGAGGGGGATCATCAAACTTACATTGCAGAGCACGGTTGATAGGAACCCCATGCCGCCGATCGCGCCAATGGTCCCCGTCTTTCTCACCCAGTGGTCCCATCCGTACGCAAAGACGGGAATCCAACCTTTGGTGGCCAGGGCCTGCACGAGGATGAACATGGTGAATGCAAAGGGCACGAGAGCAAAAGGCAGATGCAAAACCACTGCTGCGGCAGTAGGGAATGTCTCTTGACACCAGCGAAAGCAATCTTTGGAGAGAGACTCCAGGGTTGTGCGGCCATCGTGGGGCTGAAAGGCCAGCAGCTCAGCATCATCGACAGCCTGACAGGTTGACTTGACCGGCTTGTCTGGGGCTGGAGACGCAGAGACGTCACCATCTTGTTCGTCTGATTGTGCAACAGCGACGGCCTTCTCCCCCCCAGAAGTCTCGTCTCTTGCGCCGTCGATGGCCCGATGCGATTGTGCGGACTCGCTCGATGAGCTGCTAATAATTGCAGTTCCATCAGTGTTCTCCGACACCAGGATAGTGGGAGGAGGTGGCAAAGAAGAACCATGATGGCCTTGCGAGCCGGATGCAGACTTCATTCGAGACCGGTCCTTGAGCTCAAAACTTGTGCCGTCACCAGAACTAGCTTCCACGGTCGGTATATGCTTTTGCTCCTCTTCACGCATAGCTTTCTCGGCTCGAGCATTCTCAATCTCCAATCGGCCTCTCCGAGCGATTTGTCTAGTCTCTTCGCGGTGATACCATCCGAAACCAAGATCCCAGCAGAACATGACAAAGGCCGCTGGGAGTGTGACCCAGAAAACAGGATGCGGATCAGTACCGGCACTGACAGCGTTGATGACGAGAACGGTGATGAGGGTCGCTGCCATGATGATCCCTCCAAATGCAGCACCACCTTTGTCCAAGAAAGGGTTCATGATTTCTTCCAAAGAGAGCAGCTGCCCTTGCTCATCGCCTTCGGCGCCAAGGTTTTCTTCTTCCTCCAGCTGGCCACGTGCATGAGGAATGTTGGGGTTCACCGGTTTCTTGGCTCGAAGTTCAGGTGGCAGCTCATGCATCTTGATCGATGACGGTATCAGAGACTCGTTGGCGAAGACGATGTAGAGTAAAAATGGAAACAGCACGACCGCCGTGACTACTACTGGGACGATCATGTTTGCCGTATAGTTGATGAAGCGGATTTGAAATGCCCCAGCAAGCACTAGATTAGTTGGGTTGGAGGAAACGAGAATCGCGGATGCGATGTTGGCAATGGCAAACTGTGAATGGATCCAAGCTCGAGGGTGCACAATATTGCTGGAAACTCTAGTCATGTATGATAAGAACGCGGTTCCAGACAAGATGATGGGGTCGTTGCCAATGAAGCTGCCAACGATGAAGAAGAACATGTAGAGGAGGAAGAATAGTCTGTGGCCGACTTTGCCTCCCCATTGCAGAATCCTAAAGGCCAAGTAGCGAATCAATCCGGATGCATCGATCGAAATTGCAATATAAGCCAGTGTGATGAAGAAAACCATGATGTCAATAGGAGAAATGTTGTCCGCGCCAACGGTCCCGTCATGGACTTCCCTCCGACCGATTGCCAGGATAGCGAGCAGGAATAAGTCGGCTATCAGTGGCGCCGTGACGAGGTTCATGGGAAAATTGAACCTCACCCAAGGCTTGAGTTTGCCGTTTTGGTTGTCGCCGTCGGCATCATCCTCAGAGGGGCTCTTTCTAGGTGCTATGATGCGCAGATGACTCAAGAGGCCAAGAAAAAGATTCCAAAACTTCCGAGGGATATAGACTGGGATATGAAAGGGGAACAAGACATTGATGTCTATGGCAATGAATGATGGTCAGCAGATCCCCAAATTGGCCTCCAATGGATGGCCAGATGCTGCATTCTCGGTCCGTGCCGTTGCCGACGGTACGTACTGGTGAGAATGAAGACAATGAGAGTAACAATGGATCGCCAGCTCCGGATCTGATCCGTATCGAGCGAAATGTCGTCCATCGTCTTTGCGCTGGCGGAGGAGACAAATATGGCAAATGAAGAAGGTTGCACGGCCCGTGGTGATGACACCCGAGATCTTCCAGAGCAATCCTCAATCACCAAAATCAACCAGCCATAGTTACCGCGCAGCCATGGCTCTGTAGGTTTGGGGTTTTAAGATGAGTACAAATCCTGTGGCAGGACAGCAGACTTTTGCATAGATGCTTCACGTGTACAAGCTGGGCGCAAAGACGCACTGGGTCTGGGTGTGATCGTGGCTCAAAGACACAGGAAGTCGTCGACAGCAAAACGTGGCGGTGGGTTGGAATCAGATAAAAACGCATGAACCGCGCGACCCTTGGCACGCACCTGATTGGACACGTTTATGGCGATGGTTAAGAACTTAAGTTCGTGCGCGGCCTCGCCGAACAAGGGTCAAGGTTACCGAATGAGCCGCCATTCCCAGCAGAGAGCATGCAAAATGACGGGTCCAACATGGATCAAAGCTGCATGTCCCGCTTGCTGTTGTCGTGAAGCTGACTCGTTGAAGACTGGGTCCCGTGACTTCATGGGAGAGCTCAGAGAGAGAGAGAAACAACGAAACAGAGACAAAGCGCGATTCCACGTGTTTAGTACCTGGTACCTAGGAGGTAGGTATGTAACCTCCTCCTAGCGCTCATGTCTTCAACGTTGGGCAGACATCAACAACCCCATGCGCTTCAGACATCAAGAGCATTCTTTCGCAGTCATCCTCGACCGTGAGCCCTCACCGAGCCCCAGCCATCTTGTGTTGCCATCAGCCTCATTCCCTTTTAGGCCTCGGTGTGGCTCGGATTCAATTCCGCTGCCTGGCCTCTGTCACGGGACGGGACTGCGCTGACATGGCCGAGGCAGCACTGGGTGTTCCCACCATGGCTTCCGACATTTCTGTCAACATGTACATACAGTACCGGGCTCTTGATTGCATCGCCTGCAATGTTTGAGTAACAGCCATTTCATAAGTGAGCCGATGCCCAGAAAATGAGGCGCTTTCTGCACTTCAGCATGGTGCGTGCGTGAAGACCGCCGCCTTAAAACTATACACGGCCACCACCCAATCTTGCCGTAGTCAACGCTCAATTGTTTTCTGCTGCGACCAGCCCTTGTTGCCACCCGAAATCATTCAGCCTATCCTCCCCTGGCTAGGCATGGAGGCGGACTGGCGATGCCTGCTTTGTCTTTGGCCAACGCGTTCATGACGACAGGCCATCAATACATCAGCACGAATGCCACCAGCGTCACGAATATAACAGCTCGTGGAATAGACGTTGTCTGTGCCTGGCCTGTTTCTGGGCAGTATGGGCCAGGCTCACGGATATTGTATGTTCACAGTGTCACACATTGCGGTTTTGGCGCACCAAGGCAAACTTGATAGACGTGCTCACCAAGCTACAGATACTATGTCCTGATTTCGGCATGTGTTCTGGCACGCAAGGCGGAATGGATCAAAAACGCATGTCTTGCAGCTGCTTTGTTACTGCCAGCGGTTGCATCGTTGCATGCCATTGCTCTCGCAGCGTTCCATCGGGACGGTAAGTCGGCGACTGAGTCATGTGCTCCATGAAGCCGCATGGGAACGACCTGGACCTCTCTGACGTTGATCTTCATATTAGGTGCGGTAGACTTAGACATATACGGCGCTTTCCAGCTGTGCGCGATTGGCATCCTGGCTGCACCTGTCACGGTCAGATTATCGAGGACGTACTTCTATGACCCGGGCCGCAACGCCATTTTCCTATGGACTGGTCTCATTCTCGCCGGTGAGCCAATGAAGCCTGAAAATAGAATGATTTGATTCTATTCGATCCGAGCATAAAGACCTAATCACTCGCTCGATAGGTTTGCTCAGCCTCACCGTGGAGTTCTACCGGGCGGAAACGGTGCTGTGTGCCATGAACGATCAGCGACGTCCTCTGTCCTCAGATCCAAGGGAGTTCCCATATGACGCGCAGCCGACTTGCAACATGATATGCACCGCTGAGACTGGTCCCCAATCTCCCATGCGCGGTGGTGCAGCCAACAACAAATACGTGATACCCGCGCCAGATAAGCTCACGTTTGGCGCGGGAACGATTCTCTGCGCCGCCTGCTGCGTGCACGCCATTCTCTGGCTGGCATCCATGATGGACAAGATACTAGAAATCAATTGGAGGTCCCGATTTGGTATCAATGATGAAACATGCAACGAGCCCATTGAGGGAACGAATGGCGCCACACTCGGAAAGATGTACTTGGTCAACGAGACGGTCAGGTTTTTCATGAGTGTTGCCATTGTACCGATCTTTGCAAGTGCTGGCCTCGCAGTTCTCATCGTTGGCGAAATAAACTTCTATTCCGAACAGATGAGGTATGAAAACGAGCCCATGGCAAGCATTGGTGAGTCGGTGTCATTTTTTTCATTGTGTTTTTATTCCTACGCCATGACGGCCATGACTAGCATTCGAGTGGCTGTGCTGGAGATGTGTAGAGCCGAATCATTAATCTAACCACTCAATAGGTCAGTGGGGTCCAATCGTCGGCACAGGGCTTGCTGTCGCGGGCTCCCTGTATCTACTGCTCGCAGCAGATATCGAGGCTGTCATGCGAGGCACCAGTGAAACTGGTGATTCACATACCTGCACATGTGAACATCATATGGAACCCGAGCCAGCCGTGAGAAGACACTCGACCCAGACATCAAGTCGCAGGCCGGGCTTGCGAAGCAGCAAAGCCGGGGAGATGGCCGAAGCGATGTCCCATCGAGTGGAATCTGAGGGCGAAATACCACGATCACCGCCCGACAGCCCATTCAGCTGGACCGGCTCCACGCGTGAGATTGACCACCTTGGTGAAGCACAAGCCGGGTTATCCAAGGACTTCGGAAAAAGGCTCAGTCGCGAAACGAGCAAGTACTCAACAGCATCGTTGGCAAAGGCCGAGACCTCACAAGGCGAGGGTGGAAGTCGAAAAAAGGTAGCAGCTGCATTAGTTGCGATTGGAGGCGCACTCGGCTCAGCCACCCACGATTCATTCGACCTCTCCAAATTCCGCGATGGGCAAGCCTTGGACTTTCCCGAAATTCCTGGAGAAAGGGAACGGAACGGCAATCTGGCACACATAAGAGAAGTGTACAGCAAAAGGCTGGAAGAAGACGGCACGCCAGCAGTTCAAGCCTCCCGATCGAGAGCAAGCAGCTTTAACGGACAAGGACCATCAGGCCATGCCTTTGACCATCTGAGGCAATCGAGAGACGCATCGCGATCTGCCTCTCCTGTGCCGTCTCTGCCACGGCCTCGAGCGAGTACTCTACCGGTCCCGGTCCCGTCCGCATCCCAGGGTCCTCATACAGAGGGCGCTTCTCTGACCAGCTCGGAGTTGCTACGAGGCCGACCGAGGCAGCGCCGTGACACACTCGAAGTTCCGGACGTTTTCCATCTCCGTTCTCTGGGGATGTCTTCGTCACCGAATCGCCAGCCTCATCCGTCGGCTTCTGCTATCAGTGTGACGGCGGCCACGTCCACGTCCACGCACGAGTTGGGGACGCCGGCTTCAAGTAACACGGCGCCGGAATCTTCCCAAGCAGAGGGTTTAAACTGATTTCCCAAATGAGTGATGAAACGTGTGATTTTAAGCGGACTATACTGAAGGATTTAATGCGGTATTTCTGACTTTTTGAGGAAGTTTGAGCATACATATAGACCGTCCTTTTGTTTCCTCCTTTCGATTTGCATTGCGATTGCAGCTAGACCACTAGGTGGGCATATATTCATGATAAGACTTTTTCAAATCTAATTGCTTTTCACTTCTTTAAACGTGCAAGACTTGATCTTGAGACGGGAACGTCTGCAGACAATCGTTGCTGGATATGCAGGTACCATGAATGCAAGACTCTTCAATCCTGCATCTGCCGCGGGGTTTCAGGCCCCCGCCGTCGGAAAACAAGAACCCTTGGATGTTGAAGGAGTACCTACCTACATACATACAATGTACCGTACTGGGGATATCCGAATCCTCGGGACTCGACTCGGGACTCGGGAGAAGTTGGCCAGCAGGCGGGGCGGAGCACCCAAAGCTTCAAACAATTCACCCCGCTTCCTCGAGCTCCATAACGACGTCAGGCTCACAGGCTACAGCACTGGGCCAATATTTGGGACTAGGAAATGAGGAATGTCAGTTTAGAACGTGATGATTGACTGTGACTCTACAAGGAGAGGCGTGTTGAGTCCTCGAGGTGGCCAGCGATGATATATACCTATGTATATACATGAAGCGCAAGTGTCCTCCTCGCTGTCCCTGCTGCAAACCCCGGCTACCTGGAATCGCAACCGCTATGCAGGTACCTACCTATGCGCTGTACCGGCAAGCGCTGACCTGGCATGCGGCTGGTCAATTGCTGAGCCGACAATCACTGTGCCGGGAAACGCTGTGTCCCCGGCTGGAACGCTTCGGGCCCCGGCCGACAAAACGCTACATATGCATGTACCTATGTACCTTAGGTACCAGGAGGTATGTACATATGTACATACCTGTTGACCTGCAGCCTGCAGGCAATCGCTGACTCTGAAACGCTGTGCGGTCACCGTCGGCGAGAACCGACGTGCCTACACGTGTGACACTCAGAGCCTCACAGCCTCAGTCTTCGCCATGACAACATCACCATGGTCCATTGCGCCGCCCCTTCCCTTCTCCTCTTGAACAGAATTCCCGATCAATTGACGTGTATTCCTCCACCAAACTCATTCATCCCTCTCTAGTCCCGACTCCCAGCACCGACCAACCATGTCCACCCAGGGCAAACACGAGGCCCTCCAGCCCATACACCCCTCCATGGCCGGCCATCTCGACCCCGTCTTCGAAAAGCTCTACAACGAAAACGTCGCCAACACGCCCCTCCAACCCATCGACTTACCCCTCCTCCGATCAAAATACTCCCTCCTATACAGCTACGGCACCGGCCCAGCCCCCCCCGTCGGCCGCATCTACGACGACCAAATCCCCCTCCTCCTCCTCAACAACAACAACACCACCACCACCACCACCCTCCCCATCAGAGTCTACGAACCCGACTCCCCAGGCCCCTGGCCCGTACACATAGACTTCCACGGCGGCGGCTGGGGTCTCGGCGACCTAGACACAGAAGCACACATCTGCCAACACATCTGCAACAAAGCCAACGTCGTCGTCATTGACATCGCGTACCGCCTCGTCCCCGAACATGCCTTCCCCGTAGGCATAACGGATAGTTTCGCCGCACTACAGTACATCCATGCCCATGGGTCCACGCGGTTCAATATCCAGCCGGAGAGGATTTCTTTGGGGGGTGTCTCGGCGGGGGGTTGCATTGCGCTTGTGCTGGGACATCTCGCGCGGGATCACTGTCCGGAGAGGATTCCGTTGCGGCTTATTGCGGTGGGGACGCCTGTGGTTGATGATCTCTCGAGGTATGCTTCTGCGGGGGAGTCGCCGTTCTTGTCTATGCAGGAGAATGAGCATGCGCCGACGCTGAATTGGGCTCGTTTGGCTTGGTTTGATAAGTTGAAGTGGAGTTCGTTGCTGCCGTCGTCGTCGTCGTTGTCGTCGCCAGAGAGTAGGAATCAGGATGAGGTAGAGAGGGAGATGCAGGCTGCGCGGGCCAAGGTGGGTTGGTTCGCGAATCTGCTTGAGGCGCCTAATTTCAAGGATCTGCCCAAGACGGTGCTTTATACGGCGGGTGCGGATCCGCTGCGTGATGAGGGTGAGCGATATGGGAGGCTGCTGGTGGAGAATGGGGTTGAGGTGACGATGAAGCGGTTTCCAGGGGTGCCGCATCCGTTTATGCATATGGATGCGCATTTGTGGCAGGCGAGGGAGTTTATTGACATGACGGCGCGGGAGATTCGCCTTGCGCTGCATGAGTAAATGTGAATGTGGCGGCTGTGATAGGGGCTAGCAAGGAGTAAATGAGATGTATTGCTCACCGGGCCTAGGGCGCGGTGGGTGAGCTGGACTGATTCTAACGTGGTCATGAATCGTATACGATTGGTGATGCTGTTCCTGTTGGGACCAGTTCTCGTGAGTCGTGGGCGAGACGCATCTCAGTTGGGTGTGAGAGTCTGGCCATGTACATCTGAATACACTTTCGTATTGATTCACGGTAGAGTTGGGCATTTACATTCAAGTTATGAGTCTCTGCTATATGCTGGCTCTGTTGAGAGGCTGATACATCTTGAATGCGGCGCTGACCATGGTCGCTGTGGCAACGTCATGATATCAGGTGACCGAATGGACTTGCTCCTCCACATGTCTCTTTGTTTTACGTTCTCCCCTTTTCATATACCTACATGCTATCTTCCCTCTCGAACAATGTGCATGGCATGTGCTCGGGCTAAGTCCTTCCCTATCCATTTTGGCATTTAGAGCTCGATGCCAGCCTCGGCCAGTTGCAAGCCGTACTAAAAAGCTAATTAGCCAGACGACTCTCTGCCATGGCAAAGACGAGCGTAGAGCAAAAGAAAACATACCTTCTTGAGGCGAATAGCGTTGATGGTGATGAAGCCAGACTGCATACAACATTAGTAACATTCTCACAGAGACAAGAATCCAAATGGGACGAACCGTCTCGGAGGGGTCAAAGGTCGTGAGAGAGTCCATCGAGGCGTCTTCCTCGGAGTAGAGCTTCTCGTTGGACGTGCGGCCCAGAACATAGGCGTTGCCCTTGTACAGCTGGAGGCGGACCTCGCCGTTGACCTATACTCTTTCGTCAGATTATGCATGCATGATTTATTGTTCGCGCGCCAAGTGGCCATACCCGCTGCTGGGAGAAGTCGAGACTCGCTGTGCACAAGTTAGCTTGAGGGGCTCAAGTTGAAGTGTAATGACAGCACAGGGATGGGTGGGCTCACGCTGCAAAAAGGCTCGCTCAGGGCTAAAGTACAATCCGTTGTAAAGCAGTTCGGACCATTGCTTGCTCAGGTTGTCACGCAGAGACCGGACACGGCCGTCCAGGACCCTACCAGGAGTAAGTAATGTGTGACGCGGCTGTGGGAACGGACGGGTGTACGTACAAGCCCTCGATGGAGATGTGGGCGAGGCGGAGGATAGTCATGGCTGGGCTGTCATCTGTCCGAAAATTAGCATGCGCAACGGGTCGTCAAGTGGCAGAGATACGAACAGCAACCGCGGCTCTTGAGACCAATGAACCTTGAATGAGGAGAGATCAGCGTTTGTTGGTCTTTGTCATGCTTGCTGGATCATTTCTAGTTACCTGTTCTCAACAATGTCCTAATGTCGCCTGTTAGACAAACTCCCACGGTCCAAGTCTACTACGAAACGGGCAACTTACGACACGTCCGATACCATGCTCCTTGCCAAGCGCATTGAGCAGGTTGAACAGCTCCAGTGATTCCGTGACAGTCTTCTGGGGCGTGACAACCTTGACGGGAAGACCTTTCTCGAAGTGCACGGTGATGTCAAGAGGAGTGTCGGGAGCCTTGAGAGGGCTGACGGTGCGCGTCCTATGCATGAAGATCAGCGAGACAACGATACATCCTTGAAGCATGTCTTGACTTACCACATATCTTCAGGTGGGGTCACATTGGGGTCCTCGAGCATGCCGGCCTAGACTTGTGTGTCAGCTTGATATTTGTAGTCGAAAGTATGAGTCGACTCACCTCATATGAGCAGTGCGCCAAGTTGTCGTCCATAGAGTACTATTTCCACTATGAGTCTTTTGATCGCTGAAACCGGCAACAGTGTAGACAAACCGGCTTGGCCTTGGTGGAGGTCACAGGGATGCCCTTTTCGGCGGCATAGTCCAGAAGATCGTTGCGTCCCTAGAGGCAGTCAGTATGAGTAAAAGGGAACGGCATAGACCAAACTAACCTGGAATCGCTGGTAGAAGAGGGGATCGCGCCTGTTTACGATTTTGATTTAGCATCTAGTTAGAAATATTGTCCGGAGCTGAGACTGTATCCGTACCACGGGGCGATGACCTTAATCGCCGGGTTGATGGTCAAATAGGCCAACTATTGATGTTAGTATTTGACAGCAATAAGTCCAGTGGCTCGAAGATCTTAGATTCCAGAGCCAGCTACATGCCAATTGAGCAAAACCGGCTGCATGTGCGCGTCTGTCCTAAGCCAGCCCCATCGCCCGAGCAGCGCCATCACTTGTTCAGGCGACGATGCAAGCTATGTACGGCACGTCCGCAGAATAAAGATCCAAAATAGAGCATGCTAAATAGACTGAAAGGTTGACATACCTCAAAGCGCACTTGGTCATTACTGACATCTGGTCAGCTTATTTGTCGTACATTGTCAAGGATATAGCTTACCCCTTTCCAGTCTAGAGCACCAGTTAGTCAATTTCAACTACATCAATCGATTTTGGGTGGTGGATCAACTCACGCAGCCATGCGAAACAAAGTCACAACTAAATTCGTTTCGTTCATGTAAGCATGCGTCAACTTAAGGTGAGAAGAGACAGGTGCAGACGAACCCTTCTTTCTCGGCAGCCTTCATCATTCCACGTGCAATGACAGGACGAGCCAAGCTGGTACCTGGAACTGGCATCAGCTTTCGTATAGTACCTAAACACGAATTAAGAGAGCTAACCTAGCAGATATTGGTCCTCGTAGATGGCATTCTATGATTGTCTGTAAGTCGCTGAAGATTCTCGGGTCGAGGAATTGCACTGACGCATTGCACCGCCTTCCAACACAACTCGCTACCTTAATGTTAGCGTGTCATTATTCAACGGAGCTTCCGCAACGTACTCAACGAAGACTTTTTGGAGGTCATCAATGATCACTGCCAGAGACATTCAGTAACTCCTCGAACTTGGCGGATTCTTTTGGGGCACTTCGTCGTACTCTTGCTGGCTCCAATCTGAAGAGCTGCGCACGAAATGTCAGCACTCAATTTCCGACGACCACTCCATATCTGGCACAACTCCATAGGAGAGTCTATTCACCCTTCTTTTCTACAGCAGCCCAGTCTTCCTCTTGGCCAACGTTGGCCAAATAGCAGCTTATCAGCTGTCAGCATATTGTCAAGGCAAGCTTGCAGTCGAACGCGTTACTACTGACACAACTTCATACTGCTGCTCTAGGAGCCAAGCCAGGATCGTGCTCGTGTCGAGTCCGCCGGAATAGCTAATAGTCCCCTCGTTAGCTCAAATCAACATTGGCTTCTCTAGTTTCAGGTGACAGCTCGACAGCTCCCCGGTGTGGCAGGAAGGGGTAAACTTACGCCAGACAAACCTTGCCTTTGCTGCCAGCCATTGTTTGTTTTTAGATTGCGTGTCTGAAGGTAGGCGAGTCGAGTTCAAGGCGTTCTAACGGAAGTGAGATCGAAAGTTGGGGTTGATCGGATTACGAGCACTGGGAGAGCAAATCCGAAGCTCTCTTCTGGTGCGAATTTTTAGCTGCACAGTGACTCATCCGATACCGCATTGGTTGGTGGAGCAGAGCAGGCACTGAACAGTGAAAACCCCAGCACCAACTGACGGGTGGGGCTCATGCAGTAATGGCGAGTCCTGATAGGGTCTCGCGACTCGTGAGGGGCTAAGACCCCAGAGTCCGGCCGTTCATTGGTATAAGATAAGGGCAGGAACAAACAAGAACATGTCAGGGCAGACAGGGTGAAGTGAATTTGATGCCCTCCATTTTGACTACATACCAGCCCATTGGGACGTGTAATCACATGAAAGTTGAAACACACACATTGAATCGTGGCCTTTTTGGTGCCTCACCTCTTGACATTGTCCGTCATTCGAAACAAAGTAGCGGACTTTCCATCGGTACAGTATGCCACCGGGCCAAGACTCAACCTCACATTTTCACTGACCTGGACAATGATATGATAAGATTTGATGACGTTATCTGAGTCATGTGCAACCAGAGGCCTGTGCGGCAACACATAGCGGTTGGTTGAAAACTTGAGTGCAAGAATTCGTTTGAGAAACTTCAACTTGCCAAGTTGTCTCCGGTAACCGGTTCTGTCTCCTCGCTGGCGGTAAACAATCCACGTCGACCAATTTGGCTTGACCACAAACCCGAGTGCCCAAAATTGGCAGTGCCAAGCCTATCTGCTGTACGTTTCAAGCTAGACGCCCATGGCGACGGATCGGATCTTGCCGTCTCGTGTCGTAAACAGGCAAAGTGGCGATGTTAAGACGCATCCTTATATGTACCTTATTTACAGAAGACGTCGAGTTTCTTACCAATTGATCCATATAAACCAGACTGGTACAGTACCTAACTCGATCTCTTTGGCGAGACAGAAGGAGTCCGCCTGCCCAAGTCTTGCCTCTGGGTGAGTACTCGCTACCGCTATATGTCAGATAATCCCGTCACTTGGAACAGATGGACAGAAGCTGCTACATACCTACATACTCAGAGTCTCAGAAAAAACGCCCGTCTTGCGCTTCCTTTGGCTAAAGGAGATGTCATGGCCCTCTTTTGCTCCAAGGATGATGCCCTCTGCCGGACGGAAAGCAGAGACAACGTGGTGCTTGGTGCGTATTGAATGCATATTCTTGTCTTTATTAGGAGACCGAAGGCGCGAGAATGTCGATTGACTGGTTAGGACTCATCGGAACTGTGACATGGGCGCCATTCACAGCGTCGGGGGCTTTGAAACCTGGTGTCCATATCGTCAGAGACAGTCCTGATCTAAGCCACTGCAATACGGTTCATTGGACGTTATGTGACGGTTTATAGACCTACTAGGCACCCTTGCACTGAGACACACGAAGGGGGGGCGAACCATCATCAGCGTACAGGATGCGGCTGCTGCCATCGCGGCATTTACGACCTCATTGCAAGCCCGGGCAAGAGATTCTCGTGATCGGCGCTGGAGCCAATTCTCGGTGTGTGACCGTCGATTGTGGTGCCGGACATGACAGAAGCCAAACTAGGTAGAGCTGCCAGTGGAAGTCACCTGGTGGGAAGGACGAGCCAAGTTATTGGAACGTCAAGTGACGCGTGTGCCCCTCGGAAAAAAGGACAAGGGCGGGCCCCGATACTTGACGAACCCCCCGGGCCCCTGCATGTGTACACAGGTGTACGGAGTACTCGGTATCTACCTATTTGTATGTGATTTCTGGTGCAATATGATCGGAAACACGGATACATGTATGTACATATACCTACACACGTTCGGCCCACGACGCATTTGCTCCATCTTCGGCGAACCCAAGACTTTCTTTTCTTGGTGCGTTGCCTTAGCGTGTCCGGCACGCTGGGCCGTTCGATGGCTCGTTCAACATGGGAACCGCACCACTGTACCTACTCCAATCGCATCGGAACGACCGTTTGGAACCATGGGTTAAAGATCTGGCTGGACGTTGGAACTTGGATGGCAGCGTTAAGCTACGCCCCAGTACGGCTCCTAAGCGATCATCCGCCACGCGAGTGCGGGAAGGTGCCGTTGTTTCGTAAGTCGTCACGGCTCCGGCGTCTATTTGGAGTTCGCGTCATACGACTTCTCAGATTGATGTTGTATCATCTGACAAGCAGCAGGAGCCAGGATCTTGGCTTGGGGGCGAGCCATTGGCCGTTCTCGTCAATGATGGCCCTTCCCGCCAGTGGCTGTTGTGTGGAGAATGCAAGGAGCGGTGCAACGGGTAGGTACATACCTATGTACCTCCTAATGTACATATGTACCTAGGTACTCTTTGATGTACGAACATGTTGTACATACCTACATGTACATATGTACCTGCCTGGCAGCCTGGTCAGTGGTGATGCATACCTCCCACGAGATGGGCGGGACCGAGCCAGTCCAGTCCACGCGCTGCTGTCAATTGCTTTGCCGACATTCTTGCCACATCGGAGGAGACGATGGTCTGCCAGACGCGGCCGAACTGCCTCAAGCCCGGTAAGGCTGCCGGGCCCCACTTGACCAGGGTTCGAGCTTCCATGATCCCTGCCCCTCCTTTCTGTTCTTGGAGAAGTCCAGAGATTTGGCGCTCCACTCAAATCGGCCACAAGGTCCCCCCCCCAAAACGGATCCGAAGTTCGAACCCACCGATTCCCCCCTCGCCTTCAGATTCCATTCGAGATCTGCTTCTTCTACTTTTTCCACGAGTCTTCGACAGACTTTCATCACGATAATACACCTTCTCCGTTGATATTTCTTTCTGCAGGCTTCGACTTAGGCCTTGCATATTGGAAAGAGTCGCCGGCTCTCCGTCTGGTCATCGAGCCCGAACTTTACCGACTTGCGCCGTTTCACGTTCTTGCGGCGGGTACCCTATGACTTGCGAAGGAGACACCTAGCCGATATCAGCAGCACCAAAAGAGACCTCCCCCCCGTAACTCCTCAAAATGGGCCCAGATAGTCGGCCGGTTTGCCATCGCTGTGCTCAAATCAAACAAGCCTGCGACGGCAACCTACCATGTGCACGATGCGTACGCCTTAGTCTGCCATGCCGTCCACGAAATGCGGTCGGCGCCGGCGATGAGATGCAGGATGGGGACATGCCCAAGGCAAGGATACGAAGAGTGCAGACAGGCTGTCTTATGTGCAAGCGACGCAAGAAGAAGTGCGATGAGATCAAGCCACGATGTGGTGACTGCCGCCGCTTGTGTCTCGATTGCGCTTGGCCCGCGGACCGTCACTCGAAGTCCAAACCCAGCTCTAGCAAGGCTGATGAAACTATTCAGGACCTGGCCGATAATGATGGCAGCATCATGACGTCTATGGCAAGATCCAGCAACGGGAATGCGCCTGCGGGGGTCATGGTGCTGCGCGATCTTCCCATTCGCACCAGTCTTAGTCCTTCGCCCAGTTCGAGCAGTGGGAGACACTCCCTTTACGATAACCAGAGTCAATATAGTCACATGAGCCGTAATTCGCAGGCCGAATTTTCCGCGTATGCTGGCTTCCAGTGCCCGGTTGATCAGACACCGGTCATGAACATGGCCTCGTCGGCATCAGTGTCGATGCCATCCTCCGCGGGTATGCCCATGACGTCAGGCATCATAGGAGAACTCACCCCAGACATGAGCCCATCAACACTGTCGTGGGAAATGCCGTCAACACCTTCAGGTTGGGTCGAAGCCATCAACTCGACGAGCAACGGAAGCACGACTGGGTCGGTAGAGCCGGTCTCTCCTTCTCAGTCGCTATCCTTGTACATTCCGCAGTTAATGCCGCAATTGAAAACGTCTCAGGACAAGGCTTTACTCAATCACTATTCTACCATCGTCTCGTCAATACTCTCTCGCCGAGCTTCAACAGACAACCCTTATAACGGATACCTACTGCCGATGGCTCAGTCAAACGATCTCGTTCTTCATTGCATACTCGCATTATCAGCCAATCACTGGCGAAAGCTACAACCTGATTTGGGCGATCGCGGTCTACTACACAAGAGCAAAGCCACCCAGGCTCTTGCAGGGCTCTTACCGCATGTGAACAAGACAAGTGCAGATATCGCTCTTGTCAGCAGTTTACTGCTTTGCATGACGGAACTGTTTGATGGGACAAGCGAAGGGTGGAAGCTGCACCTCAAGGGGGCGAAGCGCCTGTTGGTGACATTGAGAAAACAGCAAGGCGATGTCATGACTGGACACTATAAATTCTTACTCCGATTAGCGAGATTCCTTGATTCTGCCGCCACGACATCGACTTGCCGACCACCGCTCATGGGCGATGAAGCCGCTGAAGCCCAGGCTCTCGACAGCTGGAATGCTACACCAGACGAAGAAGACCTGGCCGTATACGGCATACCCAAGGAGCTATTCCATCTCGTGGACCGAGTTAACACGTTAGCCGAGCTTCGAAGTACCCGAGTCGATCAAGCCTCCGAAGCTGCTTTCCGACGACACGCTGTTGAGATTGAGCACCGTATTAACAATTGGTCGTACGAATTCGGCGGCGTATCTGGAGCCACGTCCACGCTAAATGAATTTAACGACGACATACTGAATGCCACCCTGGCCTTTGAATACGCCATTCGCCTACGACTTCACCAGATTGTAGAAGGATATGAACTAACGGATCCTAGGGTTGGGAAATACGTTGATGGTATCCTGGAATGCATCCAAAAGATCAGATACGGAAGTCCCCTCGAGTCGTGCATACTGTTCCCGCTTGTGATGGCCGGTGGATCATGTTGGAAACTGGAACATCGCGTCATCATACAAGACCGGTTGCTAGTCATGGAGCGAACTTGTGGATTTGGCTACATATATAACGCCCGCGATCTTGTTGAGCGAGTCTGGGCGAGACGGGACCAGTCTGAAGGCACCGGGGCCGTTGTGAATTGGGCTCGAATCCGATATTACGAGATGCACGGGCTCGTGGTATTCTAAACGCACGCAAAGTACAGCCTACGCGCTCTAAGCTGGATGATATTATTCAACCTTCAGGAGGGTATGCTTCTGCGCCACCGCTTTGCTTTCACTGACGAATCGCGCTGCATTGATCCGCATATTATGGCCGCGTACTTTTTCGTGGTCAAACATTTAGGCCAGTCCAGTGACAAGATCCAGTCCAAGTCGCTCGCTGCTATTTCGAAGTAGGGTGCACGTTAGTTAGTAATGCGTGTCATCGAAACTTTCTTGAGGTTGGTTCTTGGAGACCGATGGAACGCTAGGAGCATGCCATATGAGTGGCAAAGTGTCTTGAGGCCCGTCAGGAATTATGGATGGATGTTGTTGTGAGGACAGAGCGTTGGACACCGATCCAAGTGGCATGAGGATCATGAAACAAGGCTCACGGTTTGCATAACGCCACCTTTGCTTGATGACTTGGCGAGTAGGAACATGGTCCTGAAGCTCGAACAGACTTGTTGCGAAGATGTGTTCCTACTGGGGAGAGGCTGCAACCATTTCGCCGACATTGTTTCCTTCTCGCAGGATGTGTGCACAGCAATCGCATCACGCCCGCTCATTCGACTTGTCTCTTACTTCCCTTTTGAATCGAACTGGTGCCACTGTGCAGCGCTAGACGATTCAGGCCAAGATTTCGGAGCTTTTCCACATCAAGCATGCGCCAGCAACGATATTGTTGTGGATGATATGGTTTGGATGAAGTAAAACTTCAGGCTGGCCGCGCTTCTGGTTTCGAAGTGTCCGCACGGATTATAGCGCCATGCTACTGACGGCTCAACCTTCAAGACACCGGTTCAGGACCAGTATCCTGGTCGACCACTCTCTGCCACTGTCAACTGAGATACTTCAGTCGTTCAAAGCGGCAATCTGCTTGGGGTACTGATGCAGTCATCATGGTCGGCTCCGATCAGTGTCCATACTTACCAAGAGAAGAGACAATGTGCCGGACTCTTGGCCCTCGCCCGATCGTGCGAGATAGGAGCTGTTTAGACATCGGAAGAAGTTTCTGCGTTGGGGCTGTCAACACCCTATTTCTTGGGCAATGAGATCTGTCGTTGTGATAAGAGAGCGCGCCGAATCGAAGTCACAGCCATACTGATAAAGTATACCCTACTGGTCTCTCGTGGGCACA
Organism: Claviceps purpurea; assembly: GCA_029405325.1. Taxonomy (NCBI): domain Eukaryota; kingdom Fungi; phylum Ascomycota; class Sordariomycetes; order Hypocreales; family Clavicipitaceae; genus Claviceps; species Claviceps purpurea. Next base: position 1,396,117 of record CM055782.1, on the reverse strand, counting down.
GAGATTGCTGCAGACATGCTACCCATATTCAGTCCACAACCGCGACGATATAATTTGTAACTAGCCAATATCTTGCGATGATATTATGCGATGAGATGAGCGATTTGGCATTACCTGTTTTCTAAGTTCTTCCATTCGAGCTAGACTCTTTTTCTTTGCTGAGACTGTTTTTATACGGTTTCCGTCGATTTCTACCCGAGTATCTGTCAGGATACAAATTTGTTGCGGCGCAACAACGATCTTAGCGTGTTTGTATATTCGGCGTCTTTTTTTCTTCACTTTTCGTTATTCAGTATTGGGAGGGTTCTGAAAGTGCATCCATGTAGATGCAGAGGAAAGAAGGAAGCGAGAAAAGAAATATAATCCAGACTTTCTTTCAGCAGAAAGGTTTTCTTCTTTTACCATGTATTACCCGAAGAAACAAGATTCGCCCCCCCCCTGCGCTCCTTATGATAACGCCGGCGAGTCATCTTATGTGAGCCCGCGCACCCAGTCTAGCGGTTAAATCGCCACTTCGTGAAGTTCAAATTAGACAGCCGTCACTAGCTCGAAAAAACGCAAAGCATTAATTTACTTTTCGTCTCACGGGCCACGGGCCACGGAACAGCCACACGAGTTTGCTTGGGGCTCGACTTTGTTTTTTGGTGGTGCGCGCGCTTCGTCGCTTCGTCGCTCCCGCGCTTCCGGGTTGGCATGAACGGGCTGAGGCTCTTGCCGTTGCGATGTGGGCAGTGGGGCACGGGGGGGTCCAAAGGGGTGCTTTTCGTGTCGGGACTCAAATGGTTACCTACATATGTACAAGTTTGTATGTATGTACGTACATAGGTACATACATGGTCAGTTCGACGAATTACCGTATGCCTGTGATGGGAATTACGTACCTACGCAAGCTAATAAGCAGACAACGGCCCTTTTCTCTCAGCAGAAATCCCCGTTCCTGTCATTATTGTACCTATGTGGTAGCCTGTAGGTATGTAGGTATGTACATATGTACTCGTGGCAGCATGAACCCCGAGCATGTGATGTGTATGTGTGTATGTATGTATGTAGGTATGTACCTACAATTTTCAACCGTACCTAGCCCATGCCGTCACATGCGCTGGCCCTTGCTGGTCTACCTACCTATGTGTTTTGCGGGAGAAATCACAAGCCGCGGCGGCAGTTGACACTTCAGGTGAGCACAAGTGAGACAGATGACAACTTTAGGTACCTAACATACCTATGTACCACTTATGCGACGGGGCAACTGTCGGCGGTTCGCATCGCCGGCCGAGAGCCGGTGACTTGACCGTCGGAGCGCGATTGATTGCCAGCCCAAGGAATCCCTCTGGACGGGGTCTCTGGACTTGGAGCAGCAGGGTCTGGACTCTGCATGCCTACTGAAGTGATTACCTCCGTATGTACCACCTAGGTAGGTAGGTAGGTATGTGTGTATGTAGGATGATCGTCAAGGAACATGATCGAGAGTGTGTTGTGCCCGAGAAGGGGGTTGCCGCGGGTCCGGTGAAGCGCTCGTGAATGGGGCGGCGAATGGGGCCGGCGGGACGCGGGACGCGGATGTTGGAACTTGGAACGAAGGAAACTGGAATAATTAGGCTCCTTTTTTGACTTCTTTGGAATCCAGGGGTTTGTGCTCAAGTGATCCTTCAAGCTGAGGAACCGCGGGGAGGGAGATTGACCTACAAGTCACAACATACATACCTACCTTTGTCTTGCAATGGGAAGGGCTCAGTTCAAAGTCGTGCAAAGCATCCAAGCATTCTTCTTTTGTCCTGAAAGTCCGTGAGGAAGGGCTTCTTTTCATGGCACTTACAGCTCCCCTTAAACGGGTCGTCCATGCGCACGGCTGCCACGCATGCACACAATCGCTGGTTCAGCAGATTGTGGAGAAATCTGAAAATGATCCTGGAGAAAGAAAGGCCCAGAAAGCCAAGAGGTGACATGGCGCTTTTCCTCGGCTTCTTGCAGCGCCTTGCAGTGCAGTGCCGGTACAGTTTGAGTATGAGAATACGCCTCAAGGATTTCAGAACCTGCCTCAACGCCTTACCCGATTTGGACGCGGTACAAACCTGTATGTCGAGGTACTTCTCTCGATACATGGGAGGCTGGGAGCACGTTGCAGTCTTTCTTTCGGTCACGCATAGATACTTCTCTGGGACTCTCAACTCACCTCGTGGGCGAGGGTGCCCGTCCAGGCTTTCAAAACATAAATATGCGACGATTCAAACATAAATAAATAGACAATCTTTCATTGCCATCAGAGAGCTGGAAAAGAAATGCACGGCTCATGCTTCCACGGACACAATCAGAAGGCACCTTAAAATTTGAGAAACCTGGCGTCAGATGGTCATGCATTGCAAAGCCGTCCAACGCCAATTTTCAATAATTGAACGTTTTCAAAAAATACTCAGATTTTCTCTTTGATACCGCCTTACGCTCTTTGCGTGATTTCGTCGCGTTTTCATGCACGGGTGAATGCTCTGTTGAGGGCGGCGCTGGTCAGACCCAGATCTGGACTTGTCTGGACTCTGGACATGGCATTCGGGAAGTCGAAATCGCACACTGAACTTGTTTGTAAGAACAATAACGTGTTCCCCAATCAACGGAATTGCCCTATTCTAGTGTCGAAGACGATTAACGTCACATGTGTGCAAGAATACACAAAACTCGCCCGTTATAGTTGCATGCATTGTCCCGATTAAGGTAATCAGGGTCTTCTCATCGTCCTCCCAAGAGACACCCAACTCAAAAAGAGGCGGCGTGCCATGCGCCGTTGTTCGTGATAAAACTGAGAAATATTTCCAAAATATAATCAGTCAAAAAAAAAGATCTTTACGCGCTAGGTATACCGAGCTCTTTCACACAGCTAAAGTCGTGATGAATTGCGTCGAGAAGCAAGGGGTACATAGGTGTATGAGTGAAGTGTAGTGTAGGTATTGCGCGCGATGGTCAAGAATGAGAGGAAGTACCTTTGAAGTACAGGTACAAATGATTTCGTTCGTGAAATACTTCCCCATCCAAATCGGGTAAGGCGTTGAGGCAGGTTCTGAAATCCTTGAGGCGTATTCTCATACTCGTACAGTTTGGGTTTGATCGGAGTCTGTATGTGCATGTTTTTGCTTCTCGGCTGCGACGCTGACGCAGTCACGCAGGAATGGAGCAGAGGGGAGAGGGCTTGAAGTCGTGGGTTCGGCAATGCAGGATTGATTACATGCCTACATATACCTAGATGACTGGAGTATGAGAATACGCCTCAAGGATTTCAGAACCTGCCTCAACGCCTTACCCGATTTGGACGCGGTACAAACCTGCATGTCGAGGTACTTCTCTCGATACATGGGAGGCTGGGAGCACGTTGCAGTCTTTCTTTCGGTCACGCATAGATACTTCTCTGGGACTCTCAACTCACCTCGTGGGCGAGGGTGCCCGTCTAGGCTTTCAAAACATAAATATGCGACGATTCAAACATGAATAAATAGACAATCTTTCATTGCCATCAGAGAGCTGGAAAAGAAATGCACGGCTCATGCTTCCACGGACACAATCAGAAGGCACCTTAAAATTTGCGAAACCTGGCGTCAGATGGTCATGCATTGCAAAGCCGTCCAACGCCAATTTTCAATAATTGAACGTTTTCAAAAAATACTCAGATTTTCTCTTTGATACCGCCTTACGCTCTTTACGTGATTTCGTCGCGTTTTCATGCACGGGTGAATGCTCTGTTGAGGGCGGCGCTGGTCAGACCCAGATCTGGACTTGTCTGGACTCTGGACATGGCATTCGGGAAGTCGAAATCGCACACTGAACTTGTTTGTAAGAAGAATAACGTGTTCCCCAATCAACGGAATTGCCCTATTCTAGTGTCGAAGACGATTAACGTCACATGTGTGCAAGAATACACAAAACTCGCCCGTTATAGTTGCATGCATTGTCCCGATTAAGGTAATCAGGGTCTTCTCATCGTCCTCCCAAGAGACACCCAACTCAAAAAGAGGCGGCGTGCCATGCGCCGTTGTTCGTGATAAAACTGAGAAATATTTCCAAAATATAATCAGTCAAAAAAAAAAGATCTTTACGCGCTAGGTATACCGAGCTCTTTCACACAGCTAAAGTCGTGATGAATTGCGTTGAGAAGCAAGGGGTACATAGGTGTATGAGTGAAGTGTAGGTATTGCGCGCGATGGTCAAGAATGAGAGGAAGTACCTTTGAAGTACAGGTACAAATGATTTCGTTCGTGAAATACTTCCCCATCCAAATCGGGTAAGGCGTTGAGGCAGGTTCTGAAATCCTTGAGGCGTATTCTCATACTCAGATGACTGAGGTGGCGTATGTTCGGTCGCTTTTTTTTTGCTTTTGTGTGATGCGGATGATGCATGATACATTCTCTGTATGATTGGGCTCGACTTCAAAAGCAACACCTCTCGAGTCGGTATTGAAGTCCCGGTAGTTCGTGCAGCTTGCCTGGATATCCGAATTCCGGATGCTTGCGTAACGCGTCGGACCTGCTCGAGGCTTGCTTCGTGATCTGAATAACAAGTATCGTCACTATCCATTGTCGCAACAGCTGGTCTCGTGCCGACTCGCTGAGAAGATCTGTCGTGTGTTCTCGTGCACTCTAGCCATAGGCAACAATGAGCTATTCGCCAACTCCAAGAAGGTTACGACCGTGTGGTATGATGAATGTTAGGTGTTTTGAATCTTGGACTCCCGGTAGGCCTCGAAAACTTAAAAGGAGCGCAAGAAATTGCAAGATCTAGCTTCTCTTTTAAATTAAAGTTTATCTCATGGTCTTCCCTCGGTACTTGCCCTTCTCACTTCATGTGTCAAAAGTTAAAACTGATGGCAGGATTCAGTCGTACCTCGCCGCCGACATGCAATCGGGATGCGAGACCGTGTTCTCGACCTTCTGGCTTACTCAACTTTGTAGAAAGTCCCGCTCTGGTTCGTGGTGCAGCTCTGATGCACTCGCCGTTGCGTTCCAATTCGTCTGACGCGCAGGCGGAATACCGGGCCGGCATATACCTCATCGTTCTTAACGCACGATAGGCCCCGGGCCCTTGTCTATAATACTCGTCGGGCCAAGGGCCAACAAGACAAGGATGATGAGGGAAAAGTTACAACTGAATGCCGCCGTCGCTACATACCTACATGCTCTTCTACGGAATATTATGGTGAAAGATACGCAGCTCATACATAACCAACTCATCTCTACAGAGTACTCCGTGTGTGTGCACGCTTTTTGCAGAGAGGTCGCGTATCTCACGCAGAACCTTAACGGGATGTAAAAACTATGCTTGATGATGTTATCGTGTTGTTGCTACTTGTGCTTTGACTAGCGTAAGGTGAGAGATGCTTGCAGCTTTTCTGGTATTTTTGGGGGTTATAAGGAATCTCCATGATCTTGATGGACTTGGCTGCATGATGCTTGGGCTGCGACCGTTGACAAAAGACACCAGCGTGCCTCGGCCTTCGTGAATGGCCGTATGAATTGTATTACATATATATATATATATATATATATAGAGTACATATCAGCTAGCGATTGGCCTGGTCGCCTCTGCACAAGTGAAGCAGTTCCTCAAAACGTTCTCGTACTCGTAACGTTGAACAACGAAACCGAGCACTAGTTAGCTTCGGCAATCCAAAGTTACTCTGCAAGTACAACATTGCTCGAGAAGACCCAAATCCCAATACATAGCTGCCTAGATAGCATCTCGTTGTATGCTACCAAAGTCGGGGGTTATCGCGTGCATCTACAGGTGCCGCGTTTCTGGTGTCCGGCCGTGGCAATATGGAAACACCCAAGTGACTGCTGGGCCCTGGCATAGAGAGTACACACAGAGTATTGGGGGCAGATGATCATATTCTTCGAATCAGCTGCATACTATAGCCGCACCAATGATTGGACCCCGACTTCAGCGATAAATCAGGCGAATTGGAGGGCGAGTTGCTCGCATCTCAGATTGGTATCGGGGATCAGCATGCTCGGAAATACTTGATCTGTCCGCTCTTTGCTCGCAGCGGCCATTGGCCAACGAGAGGTGCTGAAGCATTTTCGGCCTGCCAGAGAACTTAGAAGAGATCTCGAATGCTATTGACTACAAAGTGTGTACGGAGTAGGTACCTACGGAGCACATGTGCGCACAGAGTATACGGAGTACGGAGGCAATCAATGCTGGTGCTGCGGTGCCGGAGCTGCCATACCGGCATTAGAAGACGAAGCTAGGTATGTATTACAATTTGCATGTACATAGATGAATTCTCGCATAACATGCGAGGACGGTTTCCCGACTTTGCGCCTTTGCGACGGGAAGGTGCGCCCCCGCCGCCCTTCCGCCGCGTAACATATTTCACTACCAGGTATGTACATACCTGATAGATACATGTACATGTAATTGGATTTTGATTCCGTGGAAATCCCAAGGCTGGCGCACCTGACTGGCAGCTGGCAGCCTCCAGCCTCCAGCTGACACCCGACATCACCAACGACAAGACATATCTTGTATTTGTCACTCACCCTCCGTCGCGCTTCGTATCTCACAGTCGACGACTGATTCTTCCGAGGTGCCCTGGCAAGCATCCTGTCACCTGTGCACCGGACGCAAGCCAACGTGTGTCCACACGGCGCGTGAAGCATTCCGTGCCCCCTTTTGTCTACCGCAACCAGCAGCCGACGTGAACCGTAAAGATCCGCCGCCGGGAAAGGTGGAACCCCGCGCAACCTGGGTCGACCGTCGAAGGCGCTGAGATGTGCGAAACAAAGCAACGGAACAAAGCAAAGGAGAACAGACGGTGGGAAGGGGTGTCGTCTGTTTTCATCCTGCGCAGCCCTTTACCTACTCCGTATGCGCCAATTGACTGGATTGAGTTCTGTCCGGACTCTGCTCCGTTCAGATCGTCCATCAATCACAGCTGAAGAGGGGAAGATGACATCACCGACTCGATTCGATACATATTCCCACAAGCTCACGAAAAGAATTCCTTTGCAAAGAACGGATGGGATGCGCATGCGCATAGGTACGGAGTATATGGCCGTGCTCAGCGTTCTAGGGTGCAATCGCAGCTTGTACCATTGGCACCTACCTACCACACGTACCATTGCAAATTCCATTAGCTAACACCTAACTCCCTAACTAACCCTAACACTAACCCCTAACTAACCCCTAAATTGTATCTTGATGGTACATGCAGCCAGCGCCAATGGTACAACCAACGATTACCTCGCGTTCTAGGCCACCCGCGGGGACAGACACCAGTCCGGGATCCTTTCATGTACGGAGTAGACGGGTCCGGGGTGACCACGTCTCAGATTGGCCGCTGGATTGGCGCACAGCCGGAACACTGCCCGGCGTCGCTTGTTCATTTGTTGGCCAGGCAATGCTTGCTGTGCGGAGTATCTTCCGTCGGAAGGACTGATGTACCTATTACATACCCCAGCTCAATGGTGTTAAACACATCTCGGAAGGGCGATAGGTAGCCCTGTATATCTTGCTCAGCCGGAGTCCAGGTTCGGAACTTACCAGGACCTCATCGTGACGAATTAGGTAGGTATGTACGGAGTAGTTGTTGAATGAGCCAACCAATACCTAGGCGGAGAGAAATTCCTTTGCGCTTTCAACGCGGTGCAGCAAATAGCACCCGACTTTACACAACAAACCTAATCATTCCAGATTTCAGACTGATCCGCCAAGACGCACATTGTAAGAATGGACGGATCGAGCTTGCGTCTTGCACAGCACGTATGTACCTACCAAGGCAGTCGTGTATGAAGTGACTTCGGCTCTTGTTATGTACATGAATAAGCTCACACCTTGTCTCTTATCTACGAGCAAACATTTTACAGCTCTCATGCACAATGCCTGCTTGTGCGTCACTTTCGAGGACGCACTCCGGAGTGCAGACGGGGTCTGTCAGACGTGGTCTTAGCGAGGCCCGGATGTTCGGGCCGTGCTGAGACGGGGGCCAGGAAGACTTCCGTCTTGGGACAATCTCTAAGCGCGTTCCTGGCACAAGTCATCTGGCTTGAGCCGGGTCTTGTGGTGTAATTATTCATTGATACTCCGTACAAGGCTACAAGCTGATGTGAATTGATACATTAGGTAGATGGGTAGCTGGCTCTAGCAAACATCTTTCTCGCAGCATGGCTCTCTGAATGGCAAGCTGGTAGAATGCGACGGCTGCAGCAGGGATCAGGTCCGCTGGGCCATCTCTGAGTCTGACAGCTACCTCCTATAGGCTTTTCTCCACCAGTTCGACCCCGTAACTTACCTATACGCATAACTGCCGCTAATGCTGATGGGACTAACTCTTCTGGAAAGATAGAAACAGCACATACATACTCCGTACCTAGGTACATATGTGAAATCATGAATGCGCCCAGTTGGAGGGGTAGGGGTTTAGGGGCTTGAAGTTGGGAAGGGATGAGGAGGGGGGTGTTCATGACTCCCGTTCGTGATGCGCAACACCGCGCTATGCGTGCCCCATATAATCCATCCAGTTTCCGCTGGGCTTCGGCTCGAGAGGCCCGGGGCTTGGGAAGGGCGGGAAAGCCGTCCCTTGGCTTGGTACCAAGAGAAAGGGCGGATTTTCTTCGCGAAGAGAGACATGTCCATAAAGAAATATCATGGACTATGCCATTGTCTCTTTGCGCTCTTGCTCGACCGAGCTTCTCTTCTCTTCTTGTTCTCATCCTTCACCGTACTCAGGGTTGGCACACTTGCGTCTGGTCTTGTTTGGTATAATACAACGTAGTCACGATACGACTGCCGCCAAGTAAAACACCCAGCAGAGTTAACAGTCTCGAACATGCCATCCAGAATCGCGTGCCCTACGAAGCCACCGGCCACTGTGGTTGTCACTGGCGCCAATGGATTCATAGCACAGCATTGCATCTCGGCGCTGCTACAGACTGGATACGTTGTTGTCGGGACAGTCCGGACGTGGCACAAGGTTGCGCAAGTCAAAGCATCTCACAACTCACATCCTCACCTTGACGTCGTGGTCGTCGAGGACATCACCTCGGCGCAATGTTACCGCGACGCCCTTGCCGGGCTCACACCGAGCGCCATCCTGCACCTTGCCGCGCCGTTCCACTACAACACCAACAACTTCGAGAGAGATCTCATGTTGCCGGCCGTTCAAGGATCGACGGCTATTCTCGAAGCAGCCACTCATATCAAAACCGTGCAACGCGTAGTACACACAAACAGCTTCGCGTGCATCTACGACGCCTCCGCCGGGCCATGCCCAGAAAAAACCTACACCTCTCAAGACTGGAGCCCGCTCACCTACGAGGACGGCGTCAACGCTCCTGACGCCCCTTCTGCATACCGAGCCAGCAAGACCGCCGCCGAGAAAGCAGCATGGAAGTTCATGAGCGAGCGGAACCCCAGCTTCGACCTCGTCAGCCTCTGCCCCACCATGGTCTTTGGCCCCTTTCTCTCGGGATCAAAACCCACGGCCATCCGAGATGTCAACACCAGTAACCTCGTCGTCTGGTCCGTTGTATCCTCCGGCAAAGATCGAGCCATTCCCCCAACACGTGGCCCATGCTGGGTCGATGTCCGTGATGTAGCCGACGCGCATGTCAATGCTCTTCTGGTGCCAGAGGCAGGCGGTGGGCGGTACATGCTCTGCCAGGGCGTCTACTGTAATCAGGAGCTTGCGGACGTGAGCCGCGAAATCACGTCCAAGTACACGGAGAGGATACCTATTGGTGAGCCCGGCCAGAGAGAGAGCCATCGCCATTTTGGCGTAGATGCCAGTGACGCCGTGAGGGTACTGGGTCTTAAATGGAGGACCTTGGAGGATTCTCTCGCGGGGCTTGTGCCGCAATTGTTCGATATTGAGCGGAATCAGGGCTTTTCGGGCATATGATACACAGAAGAAGGGCAGCACGAAGCTATTCTCCGGGGAATTCTCTCTTCTTCTTCGCCGCCTATGATCCATCACCAGCTTCAGCTGGGAATGAAAGTGGTCGAGCTAGTTTCAGGCGAGGTTCAAAGTTCTCCTTCAGGGAATCATGACGCTCAGCTTAATCCTGGGAAGATGCGAAATTCTTCCGTATAATCCAGCTAATCTAATACTGGGGGGGTGGCGGGTGGTGTGGAACTCTGGCGCATAGCCTGACATGAATGGGATAATGACTTATGACTGATTGAGAAATAAAAGAAAATAAAATGAGCTTCTGTGTACAACATTGACGAAACGGGTGGGAAAAAGGATGTTTCATCTCCATTGGTTCGTGGATATGAGGAACTTGGGAAGTTGGAACTTGGAACTTGGAACTTGGAACGTGGCTGGTACTACTTGACAGGCCAGAGCAGATAAAGACCTTGAAAAGGCAGTCAGATTCCAAGAAGATGGTGCTACAACACAACATTTCGACAAGAATGTGGGCCGACGGTCCCGTCGGCTCGCTCGGTTCGGTCATATCCGCAGGCGAGTTGTGGTTATAGGGGTTTCACGATGGTGGCGGGAAAAGAGATCTGTGGCGCTGCTCATGTCACACGAGGAAGAAGATGGAAGGGTGTCGGGCGTCAAGGAATAAAGAGAGGGCTTTCTTCGTGGTGCGGGCGAAGTTGCCTGGTTCAAGGTTGTTGCTGGCTGCCGCTGGCCCGCTGATGTGCCAAGAGACGATTCTGAACAGGCAGGTCATGGAGACAGCATGGCCCGAATAATAGAATACCAAGAAGGGAAGGTCGAGCTTGGCGTTGGCTCAAGTCATTGGTATAATTGCCATTTTGAGCCTGTTTAGCCAAGGCCCGAGAAAGACCACAGGTATTAAAGGGGGTAGTCTACTATATATGTGAGTGGCCAAGTAAGCGCGACATTGTTATCACCTCGCAGTGCTCACATATGCAGCTCTCACTCTCATGTTGTCGTCATCCCGCGTTCATGTACTTAGTTGCTAACTTGATCAACTGCAGTAACCCGAGGGTATCGTCTAGACTGGGTGCCTCGTTGTATGCGGCATGATTGTAAGATGACGTGAGGGCTCGGGAGTGATGACCGAACGGGCGTTAACATGTAAACACCTATAAGTATGTGATATATGCAAGCACACATCCACACTTACACACAAGCATGCAAAAACATACGCACATGCAAAGGGTCCCTAAACAAACCATGAGCACTACCATCGTGGCAACCGGCCTTTCTTCCGGTCTGGTAAGACACACCCGATTCGCTACTCGACCCCTTTTCATCCCAACCACTAACCCAAGTCTCACGCCGTTGTTTCGCCCCTTTTGCGTATCTCTAGGGATTCGAGGCCCTCAAACAGCTTCTGCATAGTGAAGAACCGTATACAATCATCTTTGGCGCCAGAGATGCCGACACGGCGAACGAGGCAATCAAGAAGCTCAACTTTGACCGCCTCCTTCATAGTGTTGCCGTGCTACCGCTGGAACTCAATGACCTGAGCGAGGTCAAGACGTTTTCGGAACAGGCATTAGAGACACTTAAGAAGCTTGGCGAGACCGAAATCGACTATCTGCTGCTAAATGCAGGCATATTGAAACCGGCTAACGAGCGGGAACCTCATACATCAAAGTGGTGCGAGGCGGCTGTGGTGAATCACTTTTGTGAGCCTCCGGAAATGCATGGCCCTTTACCCCTTGTTTGCCCCCCTGGATGAACATGTAGAGGGGAAGATGTCGGGTCCAAGCAAGCCGGTAAAACTAATCAAAGAGGACGCGAAAAGCCCAGCATTACTTGATCCATCTCCTGCGTGAGAAGTTGGTCGCCTCTCAGACACGAATTGTGGTCGTTAGTAGCAACGGCGTCCTTGGCGTCGAAGACACTGGTACGTCACACAATACAAGGCCGGCGTCGTGTAATTTTCATTTTCCTGACAAGTCTTCCGCAGGCACCATTGAGGACCACATCAAGGCCGGCTCCGGAACAGATGGTCTCCCCGTCTACACGTATACGAAATTTCTCCAGCTCCTCGGCGCTCACTGGTGGAGTCGCCAGCTTCAGGACCAGTGCCACGTCGTGGCTGTATCCCCCGGCATGATCCCCCATACGGGCCTCGGACGGGAAGCCGGTTTCTCGGTCCCGGTTGTTCCTTCAATCTCGGAGACGATTCCGCAAGGCGCATCCCACATCCTGAAGGGGCTGTCGAGAAGCTATTATCCTTCTGATCCGGATCGCATCTTCTTGACCAGCTGGGGGTCCTGGTTGGAGAGATCTGGGGTGGGGAACGCTCTGGATAAGGACCTGCAGAAGAAGTGGTGTCCTAGTAAGGAGGAGTTGGAGAAGGAGGCTGGCATCGCTGCGTAAACATAGGCGGGGGTTTTCCCTCTTTGGTTCCTTTGGGAACGATCACGGAATGTTGATGACTGCGGTTGGGATGCTTGTTGTACGCATTGACATGAGAATTTCCTCGTTGTATTTTCCGCAAGCATTGCTGGCCAACAGAATAATCCGCACACATTGGCCGTTCCCTTGCTTTCCCTCTACTCTCGCATAGGTAGGTTAAGGTATGTGTCATCACAAGCCACGCAATCAAAGAAAACTGGGTATGACTTTCGCTTCACAACATATCCCGTTCCGCGCTGTTCGCCATTTGTCGTCGGCCACTAACGCCAAACCATTACGGGCCGTGGCCTGTTTTCTTTTCGCCTTGATCTTTGTGTCTGTAGGGATTCGAGGTCCTTCAACAGCTTCTGGCCCGCAGAAGACCGTACAGAATCATCTTCGGTGCCAGAAATACCGAGGCGGCGGTACAGGCCATCGAGAAGCTCGACTATGACCGCACATTCCATACTGTTGTCGTGCTATCACTAGATCTCTGCGACCTGAGCAAGGTCAAGACGTTTGCGCGACAGGCACAAGAGACGGTTGGCCAGGATAAGATTGATACATTGTCCCGGCCGACGCACAGTATGTGGTGACGATCAAGCACGGCGCGTCTTTCATCCTGAATGGCATGTTCATTGATGAATTACCCGACGAGCCGGAACGCATCATTTCGGACGGCAGGAGCAAGTGGGTGTGGAGGCCGGAGGATGCTGGCATAGCTGCAAATTAGAAGCCGATTTGTTTTCTGTTTCTTCAGGTTCTTGTTTCTTTTGGACGAGAATGACAGAAGAAAGAAGTAGATAGAGATAAATCTGGCTGCATCTTGTCAATGCCGTTTAAGTCAGTCTGTGGTACGTCTTTGCTATGTTGAAATGGGGGTTATCGCATGGCAGTAGATGAAACTAATGGCGAACTGGCTGAGACACATCGTGCATGCCATGTTTGTCTGGTAACGACTGACTTGGGTCGGAAAGAGATCATGAGCTGCAACTGGACCATGACGATGCGAAAGTCGTGAGTAGGACTCGGAGGTACATACCAGGTTGGTACCTAGGTACCTCCTCCCACGGGCCACAACGTCCCGCAGAGAGTGATTGGGCGGCTTGGAAGCAGTTTACTTCCCCTCACCATCGAAAGCCCTCACCATCCTGCGCACGGACCACCAGAGGCCGAGATCGCGGTGACCAAAACAGCGAAGGTGGATCCACAAGGAGTCTCATTGGCTGCAGCGTTCTCAGCGGCAATGGCACGCTCTCAGAGTATTGATGACTTTATATTGCATGCACGCTCTTAGAGTATTGTTGACTTTATATTACATACGTGTAGGCCACCCTCTCCGCCCCCTCTCCGCCCTCACTGCCATCCAAGGGGGTGTTGACCGAACCTCTGCCTTATCCTCGCGTGATTCGGCGCTGATATGAAGTCCGCCGACCCCAATAACGTGTTGTTCCTGCTGCGTCGTCGGCGGAGGTTGAAGGGGCTGCCAGGCGACGTAAGGGTGTTGTTGCTGGTGCGTCGTCGGCGGACGTTGAGGGTGTTGTTGCCAGAAACGAAGAGATTGCTGCTCTTGTACATGCCATAACTCACGGGCCGCCCTCTCCGCTCGTTCGGCCGACTCTACTTGTGACTGGTGTAGCACGCCGGTGAGCTGTTGAATGCGTTGTTGAGGAGGAATTTCTCCGCCTGCTGGCGTCCTCAAGTTTGGCGTCTATCAGATCTCCTTTGTGACACCACTTGCCGCAGAGCACGTTAGCCTTCCGGCAAGAGCAGCTATTCGTTAAACACGCAGTCTGGCTCTTGCAGCCGCAAGATACACGGTCTCGAGCGAGCGCTCGCACCGCAGCTTGTGAAGGACCAGGAATGGGACCTTGATCAGAAGGCCGGCCGAGCGGCCGAGCGGCTTCAACGCTGTTGCGATCGGTCAGTTCGCTTCTGGTGCTGCCACGCGCCGTGCTAGACGCCTTCGCGTTCGGTCGACGCGCCGCTGGCTTAAACACCTTTCGAACGACTGCTGGCTCACGTAGTCGTAGCTCCGGAGGATTTATGAAGTGCTGACGGTTGACGAACCAATGCACGTCGAAGTCCGTGGTCTTGAGCACGTCGCCGCTCTCCAAGATGCTCACTTTCGCACACAATGAAGATTGAATGATATTGTGATGATCCCTCTCGGAATCCTGTGGAAAGAGTGTGACTATATGATACTAGATACATGAATGACACCAAGTGATTCCCGTATCCTGATGACGTGACTACGATGACATGTCCTGAACGTCATGTGCTGGATACCATATCGTGAACGTCATGAACGATATACCATCTCGTGAATACGAGATACCACCTCGTGAATACGGAATACCATCTCGTGAATACGAGATACCACCTCGTGAATATGGAATACCATCTCGTGAAGATCATGGTGAGAGGCAATGAGATCATGGTGAGAAGCCATGAGATCATGGTGAGATGCCATGATAAACAGAAACGGGATCCTGACGGAGACGGGATCGTGACGGAAACGGCATCCCGACGTAAACGTGGTGACGAACCATGACAAACGGCATCTTGACGTAAACGTGGTGATGAAACATGATAACAGGAGTGATGGCGTAGTGATGTACCATGATGGTGGAGATCTGAGGGGTACATAACTGGACCCACAAATATGTGCGTAATGCAACACACCCCCCAATTGGAGCCGAAAATGTCGCACATTGAGAGCTGCAATTGTCAACTGCAAGCACATGTGGAATGAATGAAAAGAAATAATGACCAAATGAAAAAATTATCTCAATTGTTGTGCCATTGCGTAACTGTCGTTGCCCGTCGGGCTATCAATCGCCGTGATGCTGGGCTTCCTCGAGGTCGCAGTAAGATTGAGAGTTCGGACATCCGTTAGACCAAGCATGGTCCGAAATCGTTCAAACATCTGGCGGTTAAGTGCTTTGGTGAAACCGTCGGCTGGCATTTCGGCTGTTGGTAGATAATCGATCATAAAACTTCCCCGGTTGAATTCCTGTTTCAACCACATACCATGTATATCAACATGGCGCAGACGCGTATTGATGCGTTCGCTCTCATTGAGTACGAGACGAATTGTCTGCCGGTTGTCACAGTGAATAATGTAATCCTCTTCAGTGTTAAACTTGATGTCCTTAAACAAACGCTGCAAAGCCATAGTCTCTTTTGCAGTCTGTTGCAATGCGAGGAGCTCTGCTTCCGTTGTCGAAGTTGTAACAGTGGATTGTCTAGTCGCTTTCCAAATGACTGGGCCGCCGAACAAGGTGATGAGATAACCTTGAGAAGATCTTCGAGTTTCCTGATCATCGGCAAAAGATGCGTCGCTCGCTATTTGAATAACTTGCATCCCTCCATGGCCGAAACTCAATGCAAGATGCTTCGTGAGAACCAAATAACGAATGACCTGGTCCGCCGCTCGCATGTGTTCTGGGCTAGGATTGGTGAGGAATTGCGAGAGCTTGGATGCTGCAAACGCCACATCGGGCCTGATCATGATGGCTGTGTATAGAATAGAGCCAATCTTCTCTTGGTAGGTTTTTATCGTTGCTTTGTCGGCTTGAGAGTCAGATTTGTGAAAGTCAATTGCGGGAATTGGGATCGCTGGAAAAGTTGCACGGTTTGTCTGGTTGAACTTATCGCCAATCTTGCTAATATAAGCCTCATGGCTTAAGAAAATCTTTCGATTCGGCCTGTCGCGAATGATTTGAATGCCTAAAAAGAATTGGGCTTCGCCGCGGTCATCAAGCTCAAAGTAGCTTTTCAATCCAGCGATGAGTGCCTCTGCCTTGTCTTTGTGGTCCCTGTGGTACGCAATAATTATATCGTCAACGAAAAAGATAAGAAAAACGTCGCGAGCTTCGGTGTAAAATAAGCATGGTTCTTCGAGGCTGGGAATGAGTCCGAGTTTCTTCAACTTGGAGCTAAGCTCTTCGAACCAAAGTTGAGGCGAATCTCTCAAACCGTACAAAGCTCTAAGTAATTCGACACACTCTCCGTCGACTTTAAAGCCGTCTGGAAGTTCGCAAGTTACTGGAAGGCCATTCGCCTTACGCCATGCATAAAGAAAAGCATTTTTGACATCGAATTGAATGGTTTCCAGGTCGAATCTTGCGACCAGTGCAATAAAAATTCTGAAGGCGTGAGCTGCTAGTGTTGCCGAGTAGGTGCGATCGATTGTTGACTTGTCTTGAAGATCACCCCTCACGCAAATGCGTGCCTTGCATCGTTCAAGAACATTTTCTTCGTTGAATTTATACGTAAAGACCCATTTCAAAGGTAAAGGTTGGGACTTAGCTTCGCTGCGTTTAATCTGCTTCCAAGTTTCTCGTTGCTTGAGCTTGGTAATCTCCTCAACCATAGCGTAAATCCAGTGATCCCGTAAGGGATGTTTCATGGCTTCTTTGTAGAAGCGAGGCTCCCTAACAAGATCACGCTGGTGGATTCGTGGGGCTTTGAGGATTTTGTCTTTGAGGTTGGAACGTGTATTTTTGTCGCAGCAAGCATCAATGACAGCAAAGACTGTCCTGAGTTCTTGGAGCTCCTCTGGAATTGCGTTTAGATGATCAGTCTCGAGCAATAACTTAGGATCCCAAAGAAAATTGTTAAGAAAAAGGTCGGGCCGGCGGTTGCGCAGAATTGACCAGTCTTGACCGCGCCCTTCTTTCTTTAACTTTTGAATTCTCGAGCTGCGTCGTGGAATCTCGGTTGAGATTGAGCTCGAGTCCCGCGAATTGGTAGATGCGGGTTTGCGTGATTTCCTCGTCTGGCGCGAATGGGTAGCGACCCCCTTCTTTGACGTGGAAGGTGTGTGACTACTTGAGGGTGGGGCCGGCTTTGCCACTGCACTGTCGGCGTCTGGCATGTCGGTGTCAAAGTCGTCGAACGCGTCTGCATCGGCAATTGACTCTGACATTGACACATCCTCGTCTTGAGTCGCGTATGTTGTTTGACGATCAGTGACAGATGAGTCACCTGGATGATCAGTAGGTGCGTTGTCGTCGCCTTGGATTGTTTCGCTCGGGGAGCAGGTGCGTTCAATTCGCCTATCGTTGTTTTTGCTGTCATCAGTAGCGCGGACGTTGTCATCGCCTGTGTCCTGTGCAAACTGTTCCGGAACGTCAGGACTGGGAACTGTCGGAGGAGAATTTTCCGAATGATGATGAGCGGTGCTCATTTGCGTTGGTGAAGAAGGAGAGCTAAGAATGTCGCTTCCAGCACCGGGTGACGATCGAGGAGTGAGAAGTCCGTGTCTCTGTTCAGCGTGGGGTGATTGAGGCTTCAAAAAAGTTGTCTCAGGCGTGCTAGGAACAGATGGAGCTTGTGGCGTCGCTTCAGTGGCTTGAATATCAGTCATGGGAATTGAGTCAACTTCAGTTGGGCTTGGGTCAGAAATAACAATTGAGGGTGCTTCGGTCATCTCGATGTCTGTCGACATCGATGGTTGAGGTGAAGGGGCATCGCTCATGGTGACATCCTGTGATGTGACTGAATGAGATGACGGTTGACGCGGAGGAGCGTCTGTCATGTCGACGTCTTGCGACTGGGTAGGGTTGAGTGGAGGTGATAGTGGAGGTGCATCTGTCATGGACACTTCGTGTGAGTGTGTAGGCATTACCGAAGTTGGAGCTTGAGCGATTGGCGGAGAAATGTCGCTGTGCGGACGGTAAATGACATCTGATGCTTCTGGGATATTATGGTTCACCCCGACCTTAGTACCTCTGAAAACCACGAAGGAGTCTCGGTTCCCCGATCCCTGATAAGGTTGATTTCTTTTTCGAGTTGTGCAGCAATATCCAAGGTCCTAACCAAGTCTACCTGCTCAGGGACTGTGAGCGCATCGGTAGTTTCGTGGGAAGGGTCATAGAAAATGAACTCGTTGAAAAGCACATTTCGGGTAGAAATAACCTGTTTTAGTGAAGGAATCCATATGCGGTATATGTTGGAGGCAACGTAGCCTACCAGATACCCAATGTGTCCTCTAGTATTGGTCTTATAAAACCGCCTGTTACGATCTGCTTCGCGATCCCGGGAAACAGGATATGCGCGACAACCGTAAGCGTACAAACCGGACCAGTCAGGTCTGAGGTCCGCCGTGGGCGTCCTGATTGGTAAACGTGCGTTGTCACGGAACCAGCTTTCAAGGACCTGTATGGGGGATTTCCATCCTAATCGCTGAATAGGACTCATGTTGTAGAGATGAGTCGCGGCTCGAGTACTTTCAGGCCATAGATCTTTCGGGAGGTTAGCACCTTTGAGCATCGCTATTGACTTTGTGGTAATCGTCTGATTAGCGCGCTCAGCATTACCGTTTGGCTCATGGGTGTATGCTGGTGTGAGCTCAAGATCAATGCCTTCTTGTCGTGCCCATGTCTGAAAAATGGTGTCGCCCTTTTCAGAGATGACCGCTCTCTCGTTGTCGGATTTATATTTTGCGATTGGGAGCCCAAATTGGCGTCCCACCCATCGTTCAAAGTAAGTTAATACGTTGAACACTGTGGTTTGTGTTTTGTCAGGCAGCGCATGTACTTGTATCATGCAACTATATTCATCTTTGAAAACCAACAACCACTTCATTCCGTTGTAACTTTCAGAATAGTCCTGAAGGTCCCAATGAACACGCCAGAAAGGTCGAGGTGATTGTCTTTCAGGAGGGCGTCTGGAGATGACGGCTTTAGCGTGAGTCAAGGCGCACGACTCACACTCTATGCGTTCTGTGCCGCGAATTTGAACACCTCTAGCATTAAGTACTAGATGCTTCAAAGCTTCTTTGCCTAGGTGACCAGATCGCAAGTGCCAAAGTTGTTCATTGTCAGTTCGTGGATGAGTGGGTGCTCGGCTTGGTCGTAAGCTGGTCGAGCTGGGTATGTTGGTGGAGTGGGTGTGGGTGGTTGAGAAAACCGTTGGCGGATGTGCATAAAGGTTCACTGCGGATGCGTTGGAGTAACGTGAAAGAGGCTTGTATTCAAGGAACAGTACTCTGTGTGCTCTAACTAAATTAACAAGAGTAGTTGACTTGTCATATGCCCCGTGTCGTAGAGTATCGTCCGATCCGCACAGCCAGACACCTTTCTCACGAAGTCTGCTGTCTGAAACAATATTGACGTGAAAGTTTGGTACAACTGCCACGTCGTTTAGTGTCAAATCGATGGTCTTGGGGCCTTTCTTGCCATCAAAAATTTTCTTAAACACTCGCGTTCCTCGTCCGCTAATGGCAATTGAAGATGTGCCAGACTCCAAATAATCTTCAGCGTCAGACGGCTTGAAACTGCCAGGGACAAGGAGATCAGGGTTGTTAACAACATGGAGTGCTCCACAACTGTCGTACAAAGTGCAGTTCGATAGTGGGTGCTTCATGTCAATTGTCGCGTGGACCCCGCTCGGCACCTCCAATTGTTTCAACATTTCTGGGTCGATAGTGGCCGCAGAAATGTTTTCCGGAATATCTTTTCCTTGCTCTTTCTCTTTCAATTTCCAGCCCTGCTTGTCGATGTTGGATCGAAGGCTGTTGAATTTGGCGTCATTGTAGGTCTCTCTAATTCGCTTAGCCTTTGCTTCACCGATTTTGCCTTTGCTCTTGTCTCCGGTAACCGCCATGTATAGTATTCTGCAGCTTTCCGGCTTCCAAGGGTGGTGGGGTCTCTCACACGGACATTTATGATCCTGCTTGGACTTGCGAGAAGCTTTGTTGTCAGTCTGGTCGCTTCTGGTGCCAAGGGTTGCATTCACACCCTTGTCGCAAGGAATGTTTGTCGTTTTGAGAGAGGCACGGAAACGGCAAAAATCGGCGCACAAGTTATCGAGGGTATCGGCCTCAACTTTGAAAGAGTAGGCACTGACTCTGGATAGAGCGTCGCGTGCCCAGACTGGGTCGAAACGGGTGCCAATTGCATCAATAAATGCACGGACACCCATAATGCCTTGGATCTCGATGAGGCCCACGCGCTTCGCCCTGTGGTGATGGATGCTCCAACGCGCGATCCATTTTTCAAAATTGATGTTGCCTCGTTTAGCTTCTTCCAAGAGTTCAAAATATTCTTGCTTAATCTGGTCTTTCAGGTTGACGTTGTCTGTTCCGAATTTTCTTTGCAAGTGCGTAACCAGTCTTCGGAGAGAAATGCGGTCAGCCTCAATCTCCATTAGTGGATCTGGTGTTTGAGGAGGGTATTTCATGGCGTTTAACTCGTCAGTGATGTTTTCTTTTGCCATAAGATATACGCTGGGTTCGATGGATGATACAATCCAAGTTCTGACGGCTGCCATTTTGGATTGCCTCACTTGAACCACCTTAGTTCTCTGGTTCCTGATGCTAAGATAGTATTCCAGAGAGTCTTTGCTTTTAGGACTGATGTCGATCATTGAGACTTCTCGCATGAAAGTCTCGTAACATTCGATTTCCGTGATGATTCGAGGGCTCAGGAAATAGTCATTTTCCATGGATGATGGGATGTCGGGATTGACTTTTTCCCAACACGATTGACCCTCACAGACCATCTTCAAAGCTTCGAACCAGGTGTCCCAATGCATGACGTTGGACAGTTTGAAAGGGAGCTTTGGAAAAAGCTCGTTTTCCTCAACCTTTGGGAGTTTTGAGAGCTCCATCTTGAAAGAAACAAGAAAAAAAAATGACAGGGTCAAAGAGAAAGAGATTGAAGGGAAAAAAGTTGGACACCCACGTCCAAAGATGATGAGTTGATGAGTTGTTGAGTACAATGAAGTTACAGGGAGTCTAGTCAAGACTTCCTCCCGGGCTCATAACTTTCGCACACAATGAAGATTGAATGATATTGTGATGATCCCTCTCGGAATCCTGTGGAAAGAGTGTGACTATATGATACTAGATACATGAATGACACCAAGTGATTCCCGTATCCTGATGACGTGACTACGATGACATGTCCTGAACGTCATGTGCTGGATACCATATCGTGAACGTCATGAACGATATACCATCTCGTGAATACGAGATACCACCTCGTGAATACGGAATACCATCTCGTGAATACGAGATACCACCTCGTGAATATGGAATACCATCTCGTGAAGATCATGGTGAGAGGCAATGAGATCATGGTGAGAAGCCATGAGATCATGGTGAGATGCCATGATAAACAGAAACGGGATCCTGACGGAGACGGGATCGTGACGGAAACGGCATCCCGACGTAAACGTGGTGACGAACCATGACAAACGGCATCTTGACGTAAACGTGGTGATGAAACATGATAACAGGAGTGATGGCGTAGTGATGTACCATGATGGTGGAGATCTGAGGGGTACATAACTGGACCCACAAATATGTGCGTAATGCAACACTCACGATCTTGTGGTAGCACGGCAGCCCCATGGACGCAGTGTAGTCGTAGTTACAGACGCGATCGTCACGTGTGCATTGCCGGTATCGGCCTCTGGTGGTCCGTGCGCAGGATGGTGAGGGCTTTCGATGGTGAGGGGAAGTAAACTGCGGCTTGGAAGGGCGGAGACGCGTCTACCCCCACCGCAAGCCTTCACTTCAAAGTTCAACCCTTTCATAACAGCAAACACTCGATCTCAGACACCCCAAAGCTTCGTCTGACTCAATTCACCTGCGCCTACGTGTTCCATTTTCTTCTCTGTCGAACCATCGCGATGCTCCCTAACGGCCTGCGCGCCCCGAGACACCACGCTCGACCACGACGTCCAATACGAGATCAGATTACTCTATAGACGCACGAAACGCTTCAACCTCGAATGCGTGTGCTCTCGAAAGAGATTCGCCCTGAGTACTCATATTGGGGTTCGAATTCGAGAGACTCCTCAGGCAAAAATTCGCCCAATTCGGGAGCAACTTCCGTCAATAGCTCGAACTCGATTGGGCACCTTTCTGCAATCGTCCACGCTGCTGACAGCGTAATGAAGCTCCGACAGGGTCTTCTTTCTGCTCGCGGCACGAGGCGTACTCTTCAGAACCCCGAGATGTGGATGGCACCGGGCGGAAGCTCTCTTGTTCAGCTGCGAAGAGCTCCCACAGCGACTCTCGCCGATGAAAGCCTTCCCCGGTCTCTGGCAGGCTTACATGCGAAACAGCCTCGGGAGAGTGTAAAGCCCGACTCTTATGGCTCTATAGAGAGGCGAATGCTGATGAACATAGCGGTACTTCACCCTGGGGCAGGCTGGAATCATCAGTGGTAGCCGTGTTGACAGCGACACCTTATTTCACTTATCGCCTTGTTTCCTCGGAGAAGCCATTTGAAATGGTCGTGGGTGGGCGAAAGGGAGAGACCTCTGATAGTCAGTCTTCGCGAAAAGAGTATATGTATACCTTCCTGTGCATGAAGCCGCCGAAGGCGAGTGCGGAGGCAGCGTCGAGGTGGAGAGCGTCGAAGAGTCGACAAGGCATATCGAACACCCTCTACCTCACTGCTACATCCCGCATTAGCTTTTGACGGCTTCATATATGAAGGTATCCATTCACTCTTTCCACGAAGGATTGACGCGACCTCGAAAACACGAGACTGGCCATCAGAGGTCTCACCCTCTTACACACCCGCGACCACTCGCGCGCGGAGGCTGCAAAATCGATTGATTCCCGACAGCCGGCATGCTGGCTGATGCAGTCTCAAAGCGACTCGAGAAGTCCGAAGCGTGCTCAATTTGGTCGACACGTGCATGGCAAAACAAGATTCCTCGATCACGGATATACAAAAGGAAAAAAAGAATCAGAGGCATCTGAGGGAAGGGGACGTGGAAACAATATACGAGTCGCGCACATGAAAGAAACCAGTGGAGGAAAATGACTACATTTGGTCTTTCCCCGCTGAAACAACAGCTTGTTTTTGAGCATAGACACAACAGTTTCTCAGAGTGGGATCGGGTGCAAAGGCTTTTGCTGATTCATGTTTCATCGTGAAAAACAGCACAAGCCATCACGATCAGATGCTGCAATCAGCTCATTCGTGGGTCCGCAAGTCTTTTCGCATTATAAACTGCAATCTTGATGATCGTTATGGGCCGATTGTCTTTGCGACTGTGAAGAGGAGAGTCTCCCATAAACTCAACATTTCTATGCTAGACAGCGACTCCAAGATGTGGCACCGGGCCGCTCATGTGTGAGGATGCAGACAGCTTCTTCGCGGCGCGGTGAATGGCTGCTGCTCGACACACCAAAGCAAACCGACCAGATGGACCATGCAACATGAGCCGTGAGGAATGCACCCATGAAGAGAAGTGAAGGAGAAGGCACTGAGCCGGCTCGGGCTCGGCCAGCACATGTGTGGGAATCCGTCGTTTGTTGCAGTTGTTTGTCAGTGTCACTTTGCAGACGGCTGCTTATCTAATTTGTTTGTCTCTCCAAACGGCTCTCAAGCTGTCGGCCTCGGCTTGCCGTTATCTTTTATGCAGCATGATCGCAAGATGACGTGGGAGTCCGTGTTTGATCCGGCCCAACATAAGACCTCGACATCCCATATACATACACATATATATACACAAGAAAAATACACACAGCCTACAGGTATACACATACACGTACTCGAAACCCAAGCGAACCATGACCGACCTCACCAAGACTATCGTGGCGACCGGCCTCTCTTCCGGCCTAGTAAGGCACACCCAATTCGCTGCTTATCCTCCTTGTCCACCGAACCACTGATTAATCTAACCTCGCATCGCTGTGCTGCAATCGTTTGTTATTGTCTCTAGGGATTCGAGGCCCTCAAGCAGCTCCTGGAGCGGAAAACACCATTCAAAATCATCTTCGGCGCCCGAGATACCACGACGACGAACCAGGCCATTAAAAAGCTCGACTTTGACCGCGCCGTCCATAAGATCGTGGTACAGCCGCTGGATCTCTGTGATCTGGGCGAGGTCAAAGCATTTGCACAAAAGGTACTCGAAGAGGTTGGGAAGGACAACATCGATTATCTCTTGTTGAGTGCAGGCATGTTCAAGCCAGCGACGGAGGAGGAGTCCTGGGGATCAAAGTGGTGCGAGATGGCTGTGGTGAATCACTTCTGTGAGTTGCCAACCCCCCCCCCCCCAGCGGGAACGAAACCATCAGAGAGAAATGTCGTCCGTCAAGCACAGGGAATTAATTCGAGAGAACGGCGTGAAGCCCAGCATTACTTGATTCATCTACTTCGCGAAAAGTTATTCGCCTTCCAGGCGCGAATCGTCATGGTTTCCTCCGGTGGTGTCCGCGACGTCGAGGATCCCGGTACGTCACGAACTATCTCCAAGATCTACGTTTGCCGCCTCATTTCTTGCTTTTCCTAACATGGCTTTTCCCATAGCTGCCATTGAGAAGCAGATCACGGCCGGCTCCGGCACAGAAGGCTTCCCCGTGTACGCCTCTACCAAATTCCTTCAGCTCCTCAGCGCTCACTGGTGGCGTCGCGAGCTCGAGGACCAGTGCCGCGTCATCGCCGTGTCTCCCGGGATGATTCCCCATACGGGTCTCGGGCGTGGCACCGGTTACCAGGTTCCGGCAGACTCGCCCCGCGCGGAGACGATGCATCAAGGCGGGTCCCGCATTGTGGGAGCGCTGTTTAGGAGCGATTTCCCTGACGACCCGGAACGTATCTTCTTGCACAGCAAGGGCGACTGGTGGGGGACGAAGGACATTGCGGAGAGTCTGGATAAGGAGCTGCAGGAGAAGTGGTGTCCAAGAATGGAGGAAATGGAGAAGGATGCTGGCATCGCTGCATGAACGAACGCCGATTTTCTTGCTTGATTCCTTATTTGTCTTTTTCTGGGGGAAGGAGAGGGGGAGGGGGAGGGGGAAAGAGAACGACATCACAAGCCGAGCATTCAAAGGACACGTGAGACACTTCAAGAAAGGTTCTATCAATTGCAGTAGGATGTCCTGCGGCGCAATAGACTCACATTCCTGATTACTTGGGTCAGTCGTGGTCAAGTGGTTTCTCACTTCCACATTCTTCCCAAGGAACTTTGAGTCTTGACGATAGGCATACAATGCAGCAATAGGTCCGACAAGGTGTGGCGACAGATGAGATTGAAACATAGGTATGTCGAAAAGTCGCAATACTCAAGAGGACCGTCCAGGCCAAGCATGTTCTTCTCGACATTACGCCCCCATTGGCCTGCTTGGTCGGCCACATTCGCTGCTGAGTTAGGCGGGGGGGATCAAGATGGCGGGTGAGCAGGCGAATGTATTCATCGGACGCCTGCTCTCTTATGAGTGTGTATATGATGGGTGCGGAGGAGAATCTCAGATGAATTGAGGGGGCCAAAAGAGAATACCTATCTATGAGCAAACATAGCATGCACTCAAGGACGAAAGAAGAAGGTACCTAGCTCAGCTATCGTGCCAATTGAGTGGCTAGTAAGCTACGCTTATCTTTTGTGCAACATTGAGGGACTCCATCGTTCGCCTAACGCCGCTTTTCAGATGGCCGGCTTGATTAGCCTCACTTTTCAGTAGCATGGGGGGTCTTGAACAACATACCGGCCAGTAGACCGCCCTGTTGTGCTACGAAATATTGAGTGCAAGAGGACGTGAGAGGTGATGAGTGATTCAGTCCAACTTTGAAGCTCGACACTCATGAAGAAACCCAAATATAACTACACGCACAAGACTTACACACGTCGTCTTGTCCGGGGCGAATGCTGACGAATGATAACCCCTACATATAGCCCTGTCGCTTGCTTCCGTTCAATGACTAGGTACCTACTCGCATCAGATCATCACAAATCAGTCAAGCAACAAACTCAACTAGTCGGGAATACACTTCACACAAGTTCCTGTCCAGCGCCGTTTGATGGAATAGAAACACACTAACCCAAGTTCATTCATCAGTCATTTATCAAGAGATCTTTGCTGTCTTCTCTACATGTTTATCGGCACACTCGCCGCCAATTTAGGCCTCCGCGAGTCTAACGTCATACTCCAGCTCCAGCGCAGCCTGCGCGTCGCCCTTGCGCGGCACAAACTCAACAGTCAGTTCCTCCTTGACAGCAAAGACGGAGTCATTGGCGAGGTACTTGCAGTCCTTGTCGAAGATCTGCGTGGTGAGGGGCTTGTGGCCCTCGGCTTGAACCTGTTGGTAAAAAAAAAAATCGTTAGAAGGATTGTCGCCCGTTATTGAAATCGATCTCAAAGCACCACAGCAGAAACACAGTTTTGTGTTCTTACTCACCATGAGGTGGATATGCGCGGGCCGGTATATAGGCCGGTCCATCATCTGAAGCAGCTTGCCGGCCGGACCATCCGTGGGAACCGGATATGGCGTTGGCTTGAGGCAATAGAATGCATAGCGGCCCTCTGCGTCAGTATGGAATATGCCGCGGAGATTATACTCCCTTTGGTCTGGATCTTGTTGCTCGTAGAGACCTGGACGAAGAATCAGCACGGACGTTGCCTTGCGACGTTTAGAGTAACGAGTCACAAGATCTACGAACCATTGGTGGAGCCTTGCCAGACATCGACGGTCGCGTTGGCGAGGGGCTTTCCCGTGTGCACATTGATGACTTTGCCGTGCATGTAGACGACCTGGCCGTCTGAAGGCTTGTCAAAGACAATGGTGGTTCCGTTCTCGCGATGGGGCGTGTCTGCTCTCCAGAAGGGGCCTAGGATGGCTGACGCGGTGAGGCCGTTTGTGCTCTTGGCGGCGGCGGAGAAGGTGATGTCGTCGACGAGGCTGTCATTGCATCCAGGCTTGATTAGATGGCAATACGTTTCTGTGTCTTTTCTTCTTCTTTTTTTTTATGCGTCGTTCTCGGTTGATGTCACGGTGCGCAAAAATGTCTCATATAAAAAGATTACAGAAAATGAGTGAAATACGTACGACTCAAGGCCGAGGATATCACACATCAATTGGCCCTCATTCCGCTTCTGATCACTCATCTGTCCCGCCTGGTTGATTAGCTGCACACCGGCCATCCACTCATCGGCTGTAAGCTGCACTTCGCGCGCAAAGTCGTGAAGGTGCTGGATCAGAGACGCCATGACTTCTCGCAGGCGAGGCGGGGTATCGGGGCCCATGGCATTGATGACGTTTTGCGTAAACTCCTGGCCGAGACCATTGCTGTTGTTTGCTTGAGAGTCGAAGCCCGTTGTTGCTGATCTCCCGGAGCGGTCCATCGTGTGTGAAGGTGAGGCTGTTCGTTACTGAAATCACGATCCGATACAAGGCGAAGAACCTGTGATGGCACTGGGCTTTTCGCAACGATAATCAGCTTTCTTTAAATTCGTTTGGATGGCGGACAGTTGTGATGATATAAGAGTAGCTCTTTGGACTTTCGTTTTACAACTTTGCCACATCGCCCTCATATCATCGGTTCGGCTTCGTTCACAGGTGATGCTCGGCACTTCGATCTCATCCTCGTCTTTGGCCGGCTCGCGTTTCAGGGTTGCAGTTTCAAGGAGCCGAGCGTGCCGAATCCAGATTGCCTGCTACGGCCATCTTCAAAACCCCACAACGGTGGTACATGGCGCCGTTTCCCTCTTCTTTCTTTCCGAAGCTGTCAGAAGCGGCGCGCGGTTATTAGTGGGAGCGGTGCTATCCGGTCACCACGGAATAATGGCAAAATCGCTTCGTTCCATGATTCCGAAGGCGTAAATCGGGTTGTGGATGCTGGAGTGGGATTGAACTTCCCAACTCCTGTCATGCTGATTCACAGCTCTTTCATTGGCCGCATTCGCTGCGCATGCTAATCAACTACATATGTGAAATCCAATAGTGCATGGCTCTCATTCGGTGCTACATACAGTGCATAAGACTCTTATCCTTGCTCTGTCCAGTGTGCCACGCTGTCTCATCGCTTCTCATCGGTCTGCTTGATCTGCCGAAGCCAATGGCACGCTTTGCCCACGACAAGCAAGACTACATGCCGACGGGCGCCATATGCCGCCCCGAGAACCATCGATCCAGATGCTTTTGATGATCAACATAATAGTCTGAATTCTGTACCACAACTTACAGGAAGAGATGCCGATAGGTAGTGTGACGTGTTCACGTCGTGGACGCGGCCCAGTCGGCGCAGTTTAGCCTGAACTGACTCCGTTCAGAGCTCGGCCTTGAAGTCAACGATCGTGTGCAGAATTGATGCCATTCCGTGCCGTGGAAACCTTTGTGGCTCAATGGGTTCGCCCAATGTAACATTGAGCAACGGCTCTACCTATAATGGCGTGGCGATCGAAAGTGGGAATGGAACAGGGGACTATAAACTCTTCGAGGCAAAGGTCCCCCTTTCGAACGCTGTTCCGACAACCTGCGCCTAGTCCATTATAAATGGCTCATTCATCGCCACGAAAGGCAGAAGTGACAGTTGAATGCATGGAAAATGATGTGAAGAAACGATGACAAGAGAGATTGGAACTTACACCATCAGCCCTGCTGCGACCTGGCTCATTCTCCCCGCATACCTTGTTTATTAGTTTGACTGCATCATCACTCACAGTTTCGGGTCAGAGTTTATGTGAGGGTACCCGGCGATAATACCGATCGACAAATCCATCGGCATCCCCAAGGCTGCTTGAATGCACGACCCCTTCCGGCGTCTTGAGATCGGCCTCGGTTGTGAGGCTCGACGTTGATGCAGCCATTTACCTAGGTACCTATGTATGTACATGAGACTCCAGCCTGTCTGTTCTTCAATTCAGGCTCGCTTCAACGCGGGCTCAATGATATTGTGTTGCCACGGACGTCATATCGCGACATATAGACGCCTTTTTTATCGAGCTATGAATTGTGGCAGTATGTACATACCTCTCTTCTGCTCAGAAGTGGCCAGAGCTGGAGTTGTGTACGGAGTACGGAGTACATTGTACCTTAGGTACCTACCTAATAAAAGAACTCAAAGAGCCGTTGTAACTTGTCCCCCCAGGCCCCAATATGTACCCATTTTTACCCCCTGGACCCGCGGGCCAGAAGCGCAACGGGCGGCCTGCAGGAGCTATGGTGGGGTGCCTACAACACTCACTCCCCGAGTCCCTCGTCCTCCCCCGTCTCGTCCTTTGTCCCTCGTCCAACCACGCAAGCCACACTCATGCTCGCGACAGAAGCTCGATTGAACCAGATATCACCTTTCTCAACCAAGGCACGAATAGTCAAGAAGCCCGCCCGTTGGTCATCACCCCTTGTTATTCACGGAACGTCGGCACTGGCAGAACCCCGTATCATCACCGCCAGCGACGCAACGCCATCATGCCGTCAATAAGAATCGACAATCAGGAGCTTTACTACACCTGGAGTCCGCGAGCAAATGGCCCTATCCTGCTGTTTGTTCATGGAGTCGGGTCCTCGCACTCATTTTACTCACCCATTATTCCATCATTGGTTAAAAAGGGCCATTCATGCTTGGCGTTCGATATACCAGGTATGTACATACTACCACCACATGCAATTAACCTCTTCGCATCCTGCCGCTGACTCGGGCACAGGTAGCGCGCTGTCCACGTACAGGGGTCGAGGCAGCGATGTTGAAGCCATCTGCGGAGCGGCCCTCGCCCTGATCGCAGTGCTCAAGCTTGATTCCAGACGTGTTATAGTCGTTGGCCATGCGATGGGTACCATTGTTGCAAGCGAGATGGCTCTCTATCTGAACCCCCTGGGTATTATCCTTATTGGCCCTATGAATCCATCGCCCCAGCTAGCGGACGTATTTGCCGCTCGGGGCCAACTAGTGCAGAAAGGTAAGTCTTTTGACGAGCGGCCATGATATGTACATAACTTTATAAGTTTATTCGCACGTGGCACTCGAGCTTTTGCTGACGACCACTCAATGTAGAGGGCATGGAAGGCGTTGTTGATGTCTTCCTTTCCGTAGAAACGGGGCCACGCGCAACTGCCACACAAAAAGCATTCATTCGCAGTTTATTGCTGGCCCAGTCTCCGGCAGGCTACTCGTCACTGTGTAGCACCATCATGAATGCTCAAACACCGCGTTATGAAGAAGCCACGTGCCCTCTGCTCATCATTGCTGGCTCAGACGACAACACATCGCCGATGGCTGGGTCTCAAGCCATCCTGGACAGGTGCGTTTAATTTTATATCCCGCAGTCAACCCCGCACATGCTTGGCTCATTCTCTAACTTACCTACGTACTCAGCTGGGGAGTCGCGGCGGAGCTCAAGCGCATGCAGGTACTTCGGGGAGTTGGCCATTGGCACTGCATCGAGGCAGCGGACGAGGTCGAAGCTCTGGTTGATGAATTTGCCCAGGGCATGAAATCGATACTCAGCACGACAATGATGGAGTAAAGCGTCTCATTGAATAGAACTAGACTCATTTGCGCCTTTGCCGTTTCACAGTACAGAATGATGCTCGCCATTGTGGTTCGCGTTAACGTTTCCAGCGCGTTCGCCGTTCACCACTTTCTGTGTTTGATGCCGCGACGCGTTCTGAGCAAGCCACCTTGAGCCAATCAGGCTCCTTGTTTACGGCACTCGGCGCGCGGCATTAAGCGGACCGCGATTCATGTGTGCACAGGAAGTGATTGGGCGCCTCAATCTATGGTGGAACCTGATCGCCCCGTAGACACGGCTCAAAGCCTCAAATCAGCGGCGCGCTTGTACATATTTCCCCACGTGGCTTCTAACGGAATCCACATCCCGCAGCTTTGTCTCAACGCGCCCCTCCCCCAACCGCTGGGGACTCGGGACTCGGGAGAGCCATCGCAAGCGTTCATCAATTGGCGCACGTTCATCTTCGTAGGATAACAAATTTGGCATCATTTGCCGCCGCCACCGTTGACTTTTTGGCTATGGAATATAGGTAGGTACCTACCACTCAAGCACATTCCCCCAAGAATTGACCTCCGACGCATCAACAATACCTACCTACCTGCTTCGAGGACGTCTGGAAGTCTCTGGGCTAGTCCTTCTCCCACGACTGGCAGCTTGGCATGGTGGACGTGTTGCAACTTGCGCCGACAGGACGATTACCTATCTGGTCGGCTGAGATGCTTTCGTACAACTTTGGTGAGGTCCCAGTGAATTGGGTGGCAAGCGTCAAGATGAGGAGCTCAACGACGCCACAAAATTGTTCAGGTGGCTTGCTCTTCAGAACAACGGGCATCAAGTGGCATGCTGCCTTAGGTACTAAAAGTTGCAACAGTTGGAAAATAGATTGTGAGAAATGTACGTAGGTAGGTACTGGGTATCTCGAAGATTCAGACCATTCATGATTCCTTATCAACAGAGTAAACGCCAATCGTCAGGACTCTACCAAATTGAAAGCGCCGCGCAGAGGCATCTGCTGTCGTCCTATTCTTCGTTATTCCCACAGTTAGAGAAGAGATCAGCATTGCCAAACTTTGCAAATTTGGCCGATTGCAAGATTTCCGATATCGTGGGGTTCGGGGCATTCAAACGGGAATTATGGAGAATCTGAGCCGACCCCCCTCCCGGGCTGGAACGGGTCAGTTAGTATCGCGGCGCTACGGGTTCGCGGCTCGGCTCGGCTGCCGGTCTACTGCGAGTCTGCGAGCGAGGACGACGAAAACGAAATACATATGTATATACATACCTACCTCCTACATATGTAATTTGTCTCAAGATCTGGCCGATCGGTGCCATCCCAGAGGAATCAATTGAAAAGGCAATGGCCGTAGGCAAAGCAAGACCGGTAAATAAAAACGAGAAAGTCGATAAGACCTCGATCTACGTTTAAAGGTTTAAGGGAGTACATACAAATGTACATACTGTCATACATACCTCTTACATACGCTGCCTCAAGTGGCAGACGAACTTCACACCAGATACAACGTTGCATCCCGCTGAAACGGCATGTTTCAGCATATCGCACAGCAAGAGTGTCATGGACGCAAAGCATCTTAAAGACTGCCGGATCGGAAACGCTGGGGCTCCGCATTAGATCTCGTCGCAAATTGTGTAGCCTGCCAGACTGATTTGCGTCGGCCTTCTGTCTCTGAATGTCGGACGACAGCATACTAATAGATAAATGATGCAGAAGAGAAGACTTCAACTCCGGGCCGGCATTCCTTGTGAAACGTGGAGTGTGCCCGACACCCGTCGTCACAAGCATGCAATGCACAGGGTGAATGATCTGCGGACCTTTTGCATCATCATGACCACGCCAGTCTCCGCGCTACGGAGATGATGCAGGTGTTCAACATCAAGGGCATGCGTTGGCGTCATTATCCCAGCATTTGTGTGGTGGCATGATGCATCGCACTATGGAGTGTACGTAAACACCATTGCGCGCATTCACTCTCGGAAGACTGAAGTGTGAACAACACCCTTCAAAGCTTTGGGGGACCATTGGCGCTCTCGATGGCCTCGAGCGGGAATCAGTGCCGATTGCGAGAAGGGGCCAGAATGCCCATGCATTTGTATTGACAAGCTCCTTTCTGTTGTGTGACTCTGTGCTGAGTCTGTGCTGCCATGTGGTCATTTGTAGTTGCGAAATGTGGATGTACACACCTGGCTATAGTATAGGTATCAGGAACTTCAACTAGACGGACGATTTGACGATGTCTGGAAATATTCGGGTCAACAATTGAAGGTCTGCGTCACATCAGTCATACAAGCTGCGGCCGCGCAGACGTTTCAGGCAGGCGATGACGCAAAGAACCTCTTTCTAGCTCAACTGGTAAGTGGTTTTGCGAGTACCGTTCTAACACGAGTTCCAATACAAGCCGATACAGATCATCAATTGTTTTCCAGAACCGAGCGTTCAGCCATGTGTTGATAGAGGCTGATGATTGAAAGATTTCGCAACTGGTTTGGCGATGACCAAAATCATCCGCTTCTTGCGGATCGCCGGCTTGGTGACCTTGGTCAGAGTGCGTCTTACGGAAAATCGTGGTGTCAGACTTTAAAGTTCGAGCCACATCAAGTGAAGACGTGAAGATAAGACGCGACCAGCTCGGAAGTTGAATAGCGAGCTAACGTAATGTGGCTGATCAGTGATGGTGGTGAAACGACCCAATGTCTTGGAGAAAGCTGCGACGGGTCAAGACTCGAGAGTCGAGACAACGAAAAGGGGGGGAAGACTGCTAGCCACTCTCGTTTGGCGGTACACTTCAGTCTTCTGGTCCTCGGTCCGGTCCCGCGCCGCCGAATGTCACGAGTCATGCGTAGCAAGTTGCAACCCGACGCGAACACAACAACGAAGGACAATGTCCGTGATTTCCGTTTGACCTCAAAGATTGACTGCCTCGGCTCTCGAGTCCCGACAGACTTGCCTTTTGATGTCGTGCAGATGGCTCGCAGGCACAACCTTCTTCTCTTCCCTGACTCCTGAGGCTGCCCACTTTGGTTGTATGTACCATGTACGGTGGCTGCATCAGGTCCAGGGCGCCCCGATAACTGCAGCCAAGGCGTGGTAGTGGGAAATGGGACTTACATATCTGAAATGGATGTAAAGTTACGGAGTATCCTTGGCCAAGTTGGGCCAACAAAGTCAAGCCCTCCATGCAATGCACAATAAAGGCAAGTTGACAGCTGGAACAGAGACGCTCTCGCATAGCAGCCCTTTTGCTCCATGGCAATGAGAGCAATGCTGGACGCAATGTCCCCGAGTGTTTCAGATTTCGCCATTGGCTGTCTTTGATTGCGGATCCGGCTCTTCCTGCGGCGAGGAAGACCGCATTCTGCTTCTTGCAGCTCGCGAGACTCGAGAGCCCGCGTGAGCTTGTTGGCGGCATGGGGAGTACGATGGAATCGCGCCACGAGAAGGAAGCAAGGCCAGGACCGACTTGAACCTTCATCTTCTAGTCCTTACGGAACATTCCACATGGTCCGGCACCTGGCATGGACACTGCAATGCTGCAGCCTGCATGCACGCAAACTCGGCCTCGCCGCTGTGGTGTCGGGAGTCCGGGACTCGGGAGGCCTTCTTTGTTCTTGTGCCATGTATATTAGTGCAAGCTGGCCCCAAGCTCACAGCCGCCCAGGGGTCTTGTTTTTCTGCTCTTGTTTTTGAGTTTGCCCTGATACGCGCGCATGCGGCCTCTTCTTCTTTCCCATCGTTCGGCTGTTTCCAAGGCGCAACACGATCCGTTTACGACAGAGCCGAGTCAGCCGACGATAAGCCGTGAGCGAAAGGCCCATTCGGGCAGTTGCCGATGCAGAACGCCGACGTGCGACGGCGTCTCGAAAGATCAGAATGAGAATGGGATCACAGGAGGAGTGCAGACGGCAAGAATCGCGCTTCTAGAAGACAGGCAGAATCGCGGCAGCAATCGAGGTGCCCTTTGCTTGC
Source organism: Claviceps purpurea (assembly GCA_029405325.1). Lineage (NCBI taxonomy): Eukaryota > Fungi > Ascomycota > Sordariomycetes > Hypocreales > Clavicipitaceae > Claviceps > Claviceps purpurea. Next base: position 1,361,629 of record CM055782.1, on the reverse strand, counting down.
TCCGGCGATGATGCTGTCGACTTGGTTCATGCTGCGCGCGTCTCCGCCGGGCCGCGCAGAGGGCGCAAGGAAGCAGCGCGCTCTGTCCGTAGTGCCTGAAGCGCCGACGGCAGAGTCGACGGCTGATGAACGCGGGGCCCGCTCGGAACCTCAGCCTCAGCCTGCGCCACGCCGGGTGGCTTGCGTCTCGGCCGGCGCTGGCTCCTCAACCGCGTCCGCCTCGCGTGCATTCTCCCTCCCGTTTCGACAAAGGGGGGGACCGGCGCTGCCAGCCTCTCTCTCTGCCAGATCCGACCGCTCGTGCCACTCATCTGCATCTGCATCCCCGACTGCGACTGTCACTCCTGCGATTGCAACTCCTGCGACTCCTGCGAATCACGCTCCCATCTCCGCTGCTGCTACCTCGTCCTTGTTCTCGTATTCTTCGGTCTTTGCAAAGCTCCGTCGCCGCCGCCGCTACTTGACCGCCAATGAATCCTTACTAGACGTGTCCACTGCGTCCCTGGATGCCAACATGGCTGAAAGACACACGACTCGCAACCCCCGGCGGGACTCACACGAGATCTCCCTGTCCTCGCGGGACGTGACTCGAGATTCTCTCGTTGTCAACATGCTCCTGTCGCTGGACCAATTCTCCTTCAATCAACCTTCGTCGCCATCTTCCTTTGAAGGCCACAGAGGGCCGGGCGCCCCAACTGCCACCATCGCCAGGTACGACAACGAGGAGGACGACCTTTTCGACGACGAGGACTACGACGACTATGCAAATGCCCAATTGTCGAGGACACATAACGCCGAGTCGACGACCAACTCCCGCACACACTACGATTCCGGCCGACAGCACCATTGGCTACAATCGTCGTATAATTCTGACTCGGAAGACGTCGGTAATGTCCATGAGTCTGGGAAGCAAAAGTCTGCTGCTTTGCCCCCTTCGCGTGGACGTCGAAGCAATAGCGGCTCAAGTCGCCTGCCGACCTCGCAGTTTCCACAGCGTAACAACAAGCGAGACATGTCTCACCGAGCCCAGGCACACCACCAAACGCCACCGCCTCGAGACCGTCACACCCGTGGCGGCATGCACAGCAGCAAAAGCAGTAGCAGTGCGAGCATAGACATGGGTATGTCTAATGCCTCCAACCACCAGCGTTTAGGGCCGAAGCCTGCGCGATCCGCTAGTTTCGATCACGAGCCTCCGCCTTCGCGACTACAGCAACTCCAGCAACTTTCTCTTTCCGCTTCCTGTCAGGCCAATTTCCCCGGAAACTCCATTGATGACGACGGCGACGACGACGACGACGACGACGACGAGTACGCTGCTGCTCCGACGCCCAACGTACCGAGCGGACCACGTCGAGAAGCTTCGGGCTTGCATCTCGCTCACTCTCTCCAGCCACCTCAGCCTGTGGGTTGTCATAGACTTGAGCGCCGGCGAAGTACGAGTAGATCAATAAAGAGTTCGGCTGGAAAGAGCAAAAAGAGCGCTGCCGCGCAATCTACATGGGAAATGCCATTCGAGGAACTGGACTCTGCGCCAGCTCCGAGTGTAAGCTACGGCAAATCCAAGGAGCCAGAAGTTGTCGTCCATACTTCAACCCCAGCAAAAGAGCGTCCAGGCTTCTTCAGACGAGTTTTTGGCGCGTCCTCCTTCAACAAGAATAGCTCTCCTGCCAGTAGCAACAACAGTGGCTCATCTCAGGCTGGCGATGCCCAGTTATTGGCTGCCGTCAGTCGGACAGCACACGCCGAACATCAACAAGCCGCTCCTTCATCCAGGGACGTGGCAGCCGTTCCCCCACGAGACATGACTTCTTCACACTCACACCGTCATCCTCCGCTGCAAAAAAAGTCATCGTCTTTCTTCCGTCGCCGCAAGAAGTCTCTTGTCGATGACGTGCCTTCCGTGCCCGCCACCGCCGAGCAAATTCCTCCAATGCCCTCTTGGCACTCCTTGGCCCACCATCCACAAGCCAAAGATGAGACTTTGGCGGCAGCGTCGAATACAGTCAGTCCCTCGAGCAGTCTACGCCAAGTGATGAGTCCGTTTCTTCGTGAAAGCTCTACGGGAGTGGGACTTACCGCCATGGCTCTTTCAACGCCAGTCTCGGAGGGGAAGACTCTTCCAAGAACCAAGTCGGAAACGCACGTCGAGGCGGAGTACAAGAGAGACTTTTCTCCCGATTACGATCCCAGTCCCCATGCACGCATCCGAAGAGTGCAGCCTGAGGCCGACACGCCCTCTCGGCCATCGAAGCAAACGCAAAAAACACTGCGACATAGCAACTCTTTTCTTGATCTCGATGCGGCCAGTGATAATGAAGATGCAGCTGACGGACGTTGTAAAGAGGGCGCAAAATCGCACAATCTCCTTTCAGCCTCAGCCTCAGCCTCAGCCTCGGGTTTGGTCTCGGTCTCGGTCTCGCCAGCTGCGAGTAGAAGCGAAAACGACGGGGGCGACCGCGACGCTACCATTCGAGGCAAGAAGAACCTGTTAAAGCAGCTGGTCGAAGACAATCGGCCAAGCGCGCAGTCCATGTTGGGAGCGCATGTCGATGGCGCCGGTCGGTCCACAAGCTTTGCGTCCGCATCGACGGAAGCGGGTTACCAGACTGCCCCGAGTGCGGCAGCCAGTGTGCTTGCGGACGCCGCTGACACACCCAGTCCTTTGGCTTCGAGCCCACTCGATACGACAGCGAGCTACAAGCCTCTCGATGAGCCCGAATATGTCCTCGGCGAGCCCACGGAAGATGATCGCCTCAAGGCCCAGAAGATCTACGATGGCGGAGAGGACTTTATTCAAAAAGACAAGGCTGCGGCTTGGATGGGAGAGCAGGGTCCTATTCGTCAGCGCACATTGCAGGCTTACATGGAGTTATACAACTTTAGAGACCAGAGTATTCTGGGTTCGTTGAGGCGGATGTGCGAGCGCTTGGTTTTGAAGGCGGAGACTCAGCAGGTAGACCGTATTCTGGTGGCTTTCTCGAAGAGGTGGTGTGACTGTAATCCGCAGCATGGATTTAAAGCGACAGGTGTGTATTATACTGCGACGGGCTTCTTCCTCTCTTTTCTTTTTCACTTATTCCTCTCTTCCTCTGCCTCTTCTTCTTCTTCTTCATCATCATCATCATCATCATCATCATCACCGTCTATACTTCTCCCCTTGACTAACAACACTGCCGTTAGATGTCATTCACACAATCTGTTACTCCATCATGCTACTCAATACCGATCTCCATGTCGCCAACATTGAGCAAAAAATGACGCGGAGCCAATTCATCAAAAATACCATGACAACAATCAAGCAGGCCGTTGCGGAATCGACGCCGAGCGCGCTCGCTTTCGTGCGACCAAGCATCCTACCGGACAAGAACCCGATGCTTGCAGCCGATAGCAGCAGCCGCTCCCATCGCAACTCGTTTCGACCACCACCCCGATCGGATGCCCACTCGAGCGATCGCGAGGACGATTGTGGCCCGCTCGTTAAAGTGTCTTTCCATGGTACCGCGAAGGCGTGGGAGGAGCAAGTCGAAACGGTACTGAAGTCCATTTACACGTCGATTCGTGAAGAGCGCTTGCCACTCTTTGGGGGCGTGGAAAACGAGAAGTCCCTCCACCCGGGCCCCTCACAGAGCAGCCTGTCTGTTTTCGGGGCGATGAAGAGGAGTCCGAGTGTGTCGAGCAAGACGCCCTCGGAATCTCAATTGTCCTCGCGAGGTCGCCCCATCATCGATACTGCTAGCCGCACAAGTGCTTCTCGATGGACATCCAAGAGCAGATCCCGACCTGGCTTTGGCCGTACAGGGTTGTCCTCAAGCCGCACGAGTTTCGACGAAGGCCACTCCATGTGGAGTCCGGCCCTGTCGTCTGCCACGTGGAGCAAGCACTCGTTGGGTCGAACGCAGGCGTCCATGTCCCAGGATTCATTTGCTTCCTCGATGCCGCGCGGTGACTATCAGCAATCTATCGGATTCGCCAATGCTCTCAGCCAGGCCATCATTCGGGATGAGGATGCCCAGGGATTGGAAACCGCGCCCTCGATCATGAGCGCTGACATTTCGTCGACACAGTTCCTCGAGGATGAATCTCTGGAGCTTGCCGGTCCGCCATGGATCAAGGAAGGCATGGTCATGCACAAACATCATCTGGACGGGTGCGGCAGACGAGCCAAGGACCGTAACTGGGCCGAGGTATTTGCCGTGGTCCAAAAGGGTCAGATCAGTTTGTTTTCCTTCAACGCCAGCAAATCGACGCGCCAAAAGAGCAGGTCCCGAAACGTGGGCCGCCCAACTGGCCCCGTCGGAGGCGGGAACTGGCAAGACAACGCCGTCAACCTCGGGACGTTTACGCTGCGACTGACGCTGGCCTCGGCTCTGCCATCCCCCGGGTACTCTCGATCTCGCCCCCATGTCTGGGCTCTCAGCTTGCCCACCGGGGCTGTGCACCTCTTCCAAGTCGGCACACCCGAAATCATACGCGAATTCGTCCACACGGCCAACTACTGGAGCGCCCGTCTCAGCTCCCACCCCCTAGTCGGCGGAATCAGCAATATCGAATACGGCTGGAGCGACGCCATTGTCAACAACGCCCTCGTCGGCGCCATCAACGAATCCACCACATCCCTGTCCCTCAACCCCGGCGGCGGCGGCGGCGTGGGCAGCGGCCGATCCTCCCGCCCCGGAAGCAGCGCCGCCACGCACGGCCGCAAAAACAGCACCGCGAGCGGCAACATCCGCGCCTCGAGCTTCGACCACGTCTCTGGCGCCTTCACCCACAACAGCGGCAGGGGAAAACTCCCCGGCGATCGCCTCCATGTCGCGGAGTGGACGCCCCCCACACAAAGCATGCGTCCTAGTAATGCCTCCGAGGCGGAACAGCTCAACATCCTGATTGCGTATGTCAAGAGTATCGAGAAGGAGCTCCAGGTGCATAACCGGCTCCGTAGTCCGATGCTCTTGGCGTTTACGCCGCGGGGCCAGAATGCTACCAAGGCGATGGGGAATTGGGAGAGGCGGAGTGCGTATCTGCTGAGGGAGATTGTCAAGTTTAGGACATATGTGGATTGTTTGCAGCAGGCGGAGGCGCGGAAGAAGGAGATTTATAGGGAGAGGGAGGTGGTGCAGAGGGGGATGGAGGGCCGTGCAGGGGGGGAGGAGGAAGAGGAGGATGGGGATGAGACTCTGAAGCCTTGAAGTGGTGGTTTGACTTCTTTTTGTGGTTTATTTCTTTTGTTCTGTGCATTGGAGTGGGGGTGTTGGAGCTTTTTGGCACCACCACCTTTTATTTTTGTTTCATGTTCTTTGTCTATATGGGGGGGTTATTTTTCTTTCAGACGCCACGATACCCAGTTTCTGTTGAGTTATCGTAGCTGCGCGTGTGGGCGGCCGATATGACGAGCGGGCTTTGGTTGTTTCTTTTTCTTTCTTTTTTTTCCCCTTCCTTTTGTTCTTTTTCTCTTCTTCTTCTTCTTCTTCTTCTCTTATGCCATATCCTTTACCTTTCCGCCTTCAAAACACTTCTTCTTTCTTTTTATTATTACCCTTCTTCTTTTCTTCCCTCTCTCGGTGTGATGAGTGCACGCCTTGCTCACCTTTGGGTGATGATCGCACCAGGTCAGATACACGTTCGGCAAGATGCTACTTGCATGTTCAAGTGAGAGGTACTCTTTCTCAAAGATGAGGCTTCGAAGAGCAGGAAGGGAATCGTCCCCGCGGGATATATCGTTTGCTGGGACAAGCACGTGAGTGGGCTTGCGTGAGAAATATATCTATGGGATTTGGGATTTGGGACTTGGCATCGATATTTGGGATCTGGGAATCTTGGGCTGGTTGGCATGTTGGTTGCAGGAATCGAAATTGGTATTATACTGGGCGCGTGTCGCGTTGCTGCTGGCTGGGCCCTCGACTCTTCACTCAACCGAATCATCTCAAGCCAGTCATCTCGAGCGCAAATCATCCAAGGTGTTTGTTGTCTTCCGTGCAGTTTCGGGGGGCGAGGCATCCTACGTGCTGTGCCGCGAGCGCTGGTAAATCTGTATTTCTTCTCGATGTATTTAGATCCAGTACCGGAGAGCCAAAAAGCCTAGCAAATGCAAGGACGGAATTACGCTCTACCCCCTTCACGTCCAATCCGAGAAACTTGAACTAATTATTTAAAAAGGTCAAAAACAGGCATGAGTCCTAACGGTTCAATTACGCAGCATCTCAAGAAAGTTCCATCTGCGCATCCCACAACCTCACAACACGGCCAAAAACCATACCACCCCCATGGCCACAACACCACCCATCCAAGACATCCTCATCGCCAACGCCCCATTCTCCTCATCACCCTCATCCACACCCGGCGCCCGCGTCTCACTCGGCCTCACCTCTCCACCGCTCTCCACCGGACTCGGCGTCTGCAGCTCCGGCCCCGGCCGCGCCTTACATCCCGCGATACGAATCTTCTCCCATCCCACCGTCCGCTCATCGTACTGGTACTCGGCACGCCCACTACCATCCGTCTCGTTACAGAACCCCATGTAGTCCTGGATCTCCACCCTACTGAAAAGCGCCTTATGCGGCCCGGTCTCCCAGTCCGGCAGGCCCCCCGCCCAGATAATCGTCCCGGGGTCGCTCTTGTTCCCGACGGACCAGACACCCAACTTGACCTGCATGGGCATCTGGGGCCATTTCTCGGCTGGGATCTCGCCTCGGTACCAGATCCTGCGGAGGGTGTCGTTGATGGAGAAGCTGAGGAATTGGTTGGTCCATTCGACGGTGTAGGTCTGGGGGGCGTCAAAGGTGGATGTCGGGAGGGTGTAGGTGTCGTTGTAGGTGTTGAAGAGGGCTTGGCCGTCGTAGAAGTAGTTTGACTGGGCTTGGTTGTCGTAGGCGCCGAGGAGTTCCTGTTTTTGTGTTAGTTGCGATTTTGAATGTGGGTTCGTTTCTCTCCTCCTCCTTCTTCTTGTCCTTCTTCTTTTCGCACTTCCTCACATCATATCTTCTGACTTCTATATCTGATGCTCCTATTCTCATCTCTTTTTTTTTCAGGACCTCTTCGTCTTGTAAGTTGCTTTTTTTTTTGTTTTCAAGCAAGGACGGAAAGGGATGCGCAGGGGGTTATCACACAGGGGGGGGGGGAGAAAAAAAGCAACGGAGAAGGTTATACCCAATCTATTTCGTCTCCAGAATCTGACTTCAGCACCATTGCTGTAATCAGTCCCGCCCCTTTCGCCGCCTGCATCGTCACAGAGACCTTGCCGAAAAGGAGGTACTTGTTGCTAGCCAGCGTCGGGGCGTCGCCCGTCTTAAACATGCCCATCGCGACGCCTTTGCCGTCGGTGCCAAAATCTAGACACTTCCTGTCCTCGGCGGTGCTGTTGTCCACGGCCCAGAAGGCGGCAAAGTGCTCGTCATCCCAGTTTGAGGAAGTGAAATCGAAGGACGTTTTGTTAGCAAACGCTGGGTCAGGAGGGCAATCTGATTGGAATCGAGAATATGAATTAGCCTAGTGTGGCACGTTTCGAACCCCGAACAGGAACAATCTTGACTTGGAGCGACTCTGAAGAAGGATAAAAACCAGTGGTCAACCGTCGTGGATGGGCGAACAAGTTGCGCGGAAGCTTATGAAGCATGTGGGGGAAAAAGGCAGTTCGGGGAGGACCTTTACCCGTGTCTTTTCGGAGAGGATCGCAGCTTGCGAGGTCTTTGAGGCTGGCTGACGCGCAGGAGAGCCATATAAACGATGTGATAAGGCGTTGCATCTTCACTAGGCCAAAAGTGCTCGACACTCTTCCAATTCTGCCAGTTGCGAAGAGTGGCTTTACTTGCACTGGATGACCTGGAATGTGGATGGTTTTGACTGCGATTATAGCTGGGCGAGATACGTCAAGGTTCCGGTGCGAAGAGGTATTATATCATTCCAAGAGTGCCTCATTCAGGGCTGCGGGTGGCAGCATAAACAAGATTGCAAGGAAGCAGATATAACGATGCGAAGAAAGACGACAACAATCTGGAAGTAACTCCGGTAAGACCATCATGTGGTGTACCTCGATGGCGATATGGCCGATGTCTCGAATGCTTCATCTCAGAGGGTTATCGGGCCGGTGTGATCGACTCCCCGGTGACGCAGACTCGTGAATTGAGGTGTCCGGCTACAAATGGGACAGACGGAGACGACTCAGTCACGCGGCTACTGTCGCAATCACGCAGCACCATCTTGGTAGTTTCTTGTCTTTGATCTCTTCAATGGTTCTATGAAACAGCAAACTTGGGGTTGAGGTAACACGGAGTACCAGACCATACTCGGCGATACCGCCATTTGAAACCCGTCGAGTAAATTAAAGGACGAAACTGCCGGACAATGTGGCTGCTGGAATCCTTCTTCAATGAGGAAATACTTGGTCTCAAGCTACAAACAGTCATTCACACGCGGCTTCATACCTCGGGTCTCATCTCGGTACTACTTGACTTCGATTTCGGCCTTTGTTCTTCTACCTCGATATACAAACTTGTGACAAAAATACAACAACTTATCCCGGCATCGGACTACCTCTGCCTTCACCAAGAGATACACTAGCAGGTATCCAACATGCTAGACAAGGCATCTTTCTCGTCGTCGGTGATGGTCAGATCATAGTGGCTTTTCACCTGGATCCAGCTCCTGGAGTACGTGCACCAGAACGCCTTCAGGGCTGGCTTCCACTCGTCGGGACTCTCATCGCTCTTGGAGCGATTAGAATGGGCGGATACGGCCCAGAGCTGCGGACGTGTGACGTCGTTGGCGAAAGCTCTGCGCTCGGCGGTGGTCCAGTTGGCTGCGCCAGACTAGAAGAGAGAAGGAAGGTCAGATGTGTCCTACTCGCACTGCATCCCGTGTTCTCTTGTTTATAACATAACCAACGTATGCTGACTCTCTTTCTCACGTCATGTCTTCTCTAGAAATAAAAAAAAGGAGGGAAAGATGCGCAAACTCACGATCCAGGCGTTCTTGAGCGGAACCATGTGGTCGATATCCAGCTTGCTGGCCCCGTTAAATCTCAGGCCGTCATACGGTGACACCCAACTTCCAGACTCAGCGACACAGTCGTCATTGACGACTACGTTTTTGCCGTCTCGCTTAAGGACAAATTCGCTGCAGTATGGCAAGTCTCATAAGTAAAGGTGAATGACGATGAGCCTCGGGGATCTCGGGGACTCTCACCGGGTGTTGCAAGTACCCTTGATTGTGTCCCAAGTGGGAAACTTGGTACGAGAGTATCCGTCTCCGCTGATTGGGACGGCAACCTCGAGGCCGTTCAGAAGAGATCGAGCAGCAGATTTGCTTGGGACACCCGGCTAGAAGCATTCTGCATCAGCGATACGTTAAACCGTCTAGATCGCGCCTGGTTGAGAAAAAGGATAAAGGAAAGTGGTGGTACTCACAGCGAGAGGAGCCGGCACGGCCAAAACACCCACCGAGGCGACCAGCGAAAGGGCAGCAGAGATCTTCATGGCGGCCAGGGGGAAGCTGAAGGATAACAAAGGGCTGAAAGGGTATCACGATCAAGTAGGTCGGCTTTTCGAACGAGAAGGCCACGGAACTTGATGGGCAGCTCCAAGTATATACATATTGGCAAGACCAAGTATGTACACAGGATTTCCATTCTCAATGCACGTGGAAAATCTTTTCCGATGCCTGCCTTGCCAAGTCCAGCACGACAGTATCAGATAAGAGAGGATGCAGAAGACTGGACTCGACTTCTCTGCCCGTGACTCTGTAGTAGACATCGTGATTAGCCAGCGCCTTGCTGTATTACTTGCGTCGCCTATTATTACCTCTTGATCGGCTCTACTTATATCTCTTTCCTTTTCGGGAAGTCTAGTTCAGCAGCCGATGCCCAGAACGAAGACGTTGATAAGGGCTCTACTAATTGCGAACCCCAAAATCTCTAATTGCAAACTCTCGATTGGTCATGCGGGCTCGCTGCACGTTATTTCAACGTTGACAAAGTGCCCCCAGTCGAACAAGGGGGCCTCCGTGTATCTGCAGAGAGATGCGCAAATTGCTGGAAGCTGCACCATCAGGAGGTCTACCGTAGAGGTCATAACGGTCCGGAGGAAAATGGGTAAAGTCACGCGTGGACATTGGCCCGTTTGTAGCCTAGGTATGTGTTGCTTGGCAGAGTCTCATCCGTGTTTCTTCACTATCGTTCCTTTCTTCCTTTTTCCTGCCTTCCTGTTTCGGTCTCTTCCCCCTGTTTTGTTCCTACAGCGGCATCGATATGCATGCATGATGCGACGTCCCTACTACCTAGATTATCCCAAGAGACATGCGGGGCCGACAAGCGCACGCGTGACGGTGTTATTATCTCGGTGCATCTACAAGCCACCAACTCTTGCTCTCTCCAAAGTTCCGTACCGAAAACCTCGGCTCTACTCGATCGGGTCATGTTATCCCCAGTCTTGATATTTTTAGCCGGGACTGTCCGTGGCTAGCATCTGCCATCAACGTGAAGTTCTGATGCCAAAACTTTTCCAGACACGGGAAGAAACTGCATCTTGGCACACACTTCCACACACTTCGCCAATACACTACGGGCTGCGTGTTATAGCCTATAGGGTATGGACTACTGGGCACAGATCTCGAGTCAAATGGCGTCTACAACTCGGCCTTCTTGTATTCACACAGTCGAGCAAACATCCCAAGACTCAAGTGATTTAGTTGTGCATCTGCGGGAAGCTCTGTGTGCTATTGACAAGTGTCTTTTCACGGCCAAACATAAATCAAAGGAGACCAAGTTGGGGAAACAAGCAATCAATCAATGCTGTAGCCTGTGCAGGTGTCCCAAAGTCAAGTACAAAACCAACGCTTCCATTATCCAACTCAAGCTCAGTTTCTCGTGCTACTCTGACCAAGGAAAGCCTCCAAGCCAAAAAGCAATATCCGAAAAGTAAATAAACTCCAATACAAACGGGCTTCCGACCCCAAAAATAACGCTGCATGGTAATGATGTTCCGCTTATGACCTTCAAGCAGAAAGTACAAGAGTATAATCGCTCGGCTTAAAATCCCAATGACTTCATGTTCCCATACGCCCACCGAACCGCTGAACAACTCATTCCTCGGCCCCGAGTTGATGCCGGATCTGCAGATCGCATGCCCTTTCCACCTCCCTCTCCAAGAAAACTAGTAACTCCTCGCCGTCCGCCTTGTCACAACCCAGATGCAGATACAGTTCCAGTGGATCGTACCCTATACGGTTCGTCGCTGTGATGTCCAACCCCCGACTGATCAATTCCGAAATGTCCTCGATTGCGTCCGCGGCCGAGTAGTCCAGTACCTTTTGGAAGATTCGAACCGTGCGGTGCAACAAATTTTCTTCTTCGTTGGGTTCGATGAGATTGGTCATAGCTTTGCGTGAGATGATCTTCTTCCAGCTCCATTTCTGGTTGGAGAGAAAGGCCAAGTCGGCCATTTCGCTCTTCAATGGGGCAATCAGCGGCATACGATTAAGCAGCGTATATAAATGGGACGTATCGAAAGAGAATGCTATCTTGTACGCACGAAAAGCCGTGGAACGCGAGATATATGCCGCGTGTTGTCGAATGTCGTATCTACCGTATTGGGTTCCCCCCCACAGTCGCGGAATTTGACACCAGTGGAGGAAGAATGCGTCCTCCTCCATCAACTTGATCGTCGCACCATTCCTGTACAGGAATTTGAAGAGCCATGCTGGCTGTGCGTCTCGATTGTGCATGACGGTGCTCAATGGCGATGGTAAAAACGGCGCCGGTCTGGTGAGATCCAACCCTCTGTCAACTAAGTGGCTCAGCAACTTCTCGAGTACCTTGATTGCTGAAGGAAATGCTTCCGCGGAAAGGATGGTGTCGATCAATTCATTGAAGACAGTTGAACCAGTCGAGTCGATTTCGTTGATATCTGCACCGTGATCCAAGAAGAAGTCGATCAGAACCCTCACATCCGGGCAGACCATCGGGTTTTCCCTGTAGTAACGGACGGCAGATACCAACAAGGAGTCTCCCTCCGGGTTGACACTGCCTCCCAACTCCACAAATCTCCGAAGACAGGTAATGTGCCTTTGAAGTGCCCCGCTGGACGTGTCGAGGAATCGAAGTTTTTGAACTCCCTTGGTAAGAGGCGTTTCGAGGAGAGCATTTCTTCTCTCCATGTCGGCCCCGGTCTGAACCGCAAGTTGCATACCTTGGATGCAGCCGGTACTCAGAGCGACGTGAAGCGGAGAGTCACTTAATCTGGCGCAGGGTTCATTGATGTGTTCGCGAAACGCATCGAAAAAAAGTTGCCACTGGTCAATCTCCCTGGTCGTGTCGGCAGCTGCGAAGTGCAAAATTGAGACGCGGCTCATTTGGCCACCGTAGGCACGAAGTATCATGGCCTCACGACCAGCTCCATGCTCAAGAAGAAGCTGGCCCATTTGTCGGTCGCTTCGTATGAAGGCCAGGAAAATTGGCATCCAAAAGCTGAATCTGAAGCATACCTCAAGAATTCCCTTGAACTGATCGAGTCTTTGCATGAGCCTCGGTGATTGAGTGGCTCTCCAGACCCAGCCCACGCCCGAGCAAGGAATGTCGTGACGCGCTCCCATGTCCAGTAGCTTTTTTGTAACACGCAAGTTCCCCAACACGACGGCGTAATGTAGAGCCGTTGACCTTTCGTGATTTATCAGGAACCCGTGATGTTGCGGGAATTCCAGCTGGATAGCGTTGACCTGGCCCCCATACCGGACAGAAATGTCCAGTGTCTTGAGCGCGACTTCGGTTGTTTCCTCGTCCACTGCATGGGCTGCCATCCACTTGATCGCATACGAGCCGCCCTCTCTGGCGTCTCTGGCGTACAGCTCCGGGATAGCGAATTGATACCAGGTTCGGCAACTCTGGCTCAGGCGAGAAAGTGGTTCTGGAGAAAGGTAAGAAATGATTTCGCTCTTGATCTCTGGTGATAGAAGGGTCATAAGGCACTTCGAATCGTATAGTTCCTGCTTCCATGCCATGAAATACGCCTGACGAGCAACGGAACCCATGTTGATAATAACTGTCCATTCCCTGTTGGGTTGGCTTGTCAGGTTTGGCCTTAAGGATGCCGTCCTACCTATGGAAGTCGAAGATCAAGTCGTGAGAGCGGACTCACGCGGCGTGGTATTACTAGATTCTTGGTGTCGAAACGGCGCGTCGTCTTGAAGAGACAGTGGTGGGGGGAAACAGTAACAAGCAAGAGCTTCTCACGGTCTCTCTTTCCCCTTTGAAAGCCCTGACAACACCCGCATGGCTTCTAGCAATGGGCGCGGGGAATTTGTAGATAGACTTTATCTCATTTGGGTCCGTTCACAAGGGAAGGCATCTCGATGCGAAACGTGTTTTTCTATGAGTCAAACTTCTATGATCTATCGGCAAAGCCTACGGATGCGCCTCCAATTCGCCAACAAATGAAGCCGATCCAGGGTTGTAAATCTCAGCACAACTTGTGGAAGAGATTAAACTCCTCTATGTTCGGGGACCCATCACCTTTTCAAATGCCGAAGATGTCCATTCCATCTCGGGTGTGGATGCGAGCGTGAACGGACATGATGGACGTTCCTGTGATTACACCGCATCAGGAAACGATAAAAAGGTTGTTGAAATTCCGCCGACACTATCATCAACAGCGTGAAATGCCAATGGCGGATGCTCCGGTCCTACAGATACCGCCTCCTCCCGTTTTCCACGAGTTCTGTAGGTAAGTACCTCCTAAGTAGGTAAGTAATTCAACCATTTCCGTGCTCTAAAGTGGAGCCAGTGGAATGCGTCTGAGCAGATCGTAAAGAGTGGACGTATTATATGAGAATGCTATTTTGTAAGCATCTCTGGCCACGGCAGGTGAGATCTGCTCCGCGTGTTGCCGAACGTCGTATTGGTTTCCCGCCCACAGTCGCGGGATTTGACACCAGCGAAGGAAGAATGCGCCCACATCATCATTGTGGATCGTCGCTCCCCTCGAGCACAGAAGCTTAAAAAGCCATGCTGGCTGTGCATCTGGTTGCTGTATGACGGTGTTCAATGTCGAATCCCACCCAGACGACTGCGTGGTGAGGTCTAAGCCTCTGGCCACTAAGTTACTCAGCAGGTTCTTGAGTACCTTTCTTTCCGATGGCTTTGCTTCGCAGATGGCCCGGACCAGTTGGCTTGCCACGTGTGAACCAGTCAAGCTGGTTCCATTCGGGTCTGCACCCTGGTCCACGAAGAAATTGATTATGAGCATCATGTCCGGCCACATGGCGGGATTCGCCCAGTAATGCTCAATGGAGTTTGCAAGAACGGAATCCCCGTCTGGATTGACGCTAGCTCCTAGCTTCACAAATTCCCGAAGACAGCGCATGTGGTTTTGAATCGTCCCATCTTCCGTGTAAATGATGCCAAGTTGTCGAACGACCGCGGCAAGAGGTGTCAGCAAGGATGTGTTTCTTGCCTCCATATCGGCCCCCGTTTCTACCGCAGCTTGCATGCCTTGGATGCAGCCACACTTCAGGGCGATGTGAAGTGGGGTGTCATTTTCTTCGGTGCAACGTTCGTTCTTGTATTCGCGAAACCTCTCGAACAGAAAACGCCACTGGAAAATCGCCTCTGTCGTATCGGCAGCCGCAAAATGCAAGATTGAAATGTGTGTCGTAGAGCCAGTGCAGGAGTTAGCTCTCATAGCTTCATGTCCAGCTCCTCGATCGATAAGAAGACGGGCCATGGCGGAGTCGTCCTGCATAAAGGCCAGAAAGATAGGGAGCCACTGGCCGAATATGCAGTCTGCCCGGAAAACGTTCTCGAAGTGATTTAATCTCCGTATATACCCCTCCCAGACCCAGCGCGCGCCTAGACAAGAGATGTCGTGACGCGCTCCCATATCGAGTAGCTTTTCCACAACTCGCAAGTTCCCCACGGAGACGGCGTGATGTAGGGCAGTCGACGATTCATCCAACATCCAGTCTTCACACTGTTGTGAGAAATCCGAATTGAAAGCGTTGACCTGGCCCCCAAACCGAGCGGAAATCTTCAGCGCGTTCAGCGCGGTTTCGGTTGTTCGCTCATCAACTGCATGGGCAGCCATCCATTTCATCGCGAACGAGTCACACTCCTTGGCGTCCCTGGTGTAGAGTTCCGGAAGAGCGGATTGGTGCCAAACTCGGCAACTCTGGCTCAGGTGAGAGACCGATGACAATGGGAGATATGACAAGATATGGTTCTTCGTCTCTGGTGGTAGATCGACGATAGGACATCTCGACTTGCGGAGTTGCCGCTTCCAGGCCATAAGCCACGCCTCACGAGCAACGGAATCCATATCGACGGAAACAGCCCGTTTTTGTTGGCACGCTAATCAGGTGTGCGCGTCAAGAAGGCCGTGTTGTGGAAGTAAAAAATTGCGTTGTGGCAGCGATCTCACTCGGCCTGATACTCGAAGTTCTCGTCTCAAAAATACTCGTTCAATTCGAAATGTAAGTGGTGGGGAGAAGCACAGTGCCCCTTTCGTTAACAAAAAGACCTTGAGGACACTTGATAGGTTTGTAACAATTATATCGAAAAGTTCCCAAACAGCCTGAGGTGAGTTGGAGTATAAGTGAGAACGAAAAAAAAACGAAACCCAAAGGACAGAGAAGGCACTGCTTTTGTACTCGGAGAAGGTAGATGGTTCGGTATCTGAGGTTGACGATGACTGTGGTGTTCTTCTCGTCTTGCCCATGTTCCTCTCTGTGTTCTGCCCGGTACCGTAATGATGGCGTCGAGTGTGTTTCCATAACAGACGCGTCTTTTGCTCACTCCCAGAATTTGAACCACAAGTGACCAGAACGAGGAAGGCGTGGCCGACGGGAAGACTCCATCTGGCCTCGTTTCCATTTGCGTTCAGCATGCCTTGCGGGCAGAAAAAAAACAAGGTCGAGGAAAGCATATTGTCAGGTGTTCGGGTGTCAATAGCACCTGTTCGCCTATGCTTTCCATCTTCCACACGGAGTTGCAAACCACATATCAGACCCAGCGATTGAGCGACGCGGTGTTTCCGGCTTCGTGCAGAAGACTCAACGTCCTCTGCTGCTGCCCTTTTGGAAAAAGTGGCTCGGTCCCTCGGGCCCATAACTGGCACGCGTCGACGGTATCCCGACGTGTTTCAACGTGGTTCACCCTCGAACACGTTTTCAGCCGAGCATGTTCATCGCATGTTCGCAGATAACGCGTTTTTGCTTTCGCAGCGCGATTGTGCTTCCACGTGATTTCATGAGTTTTTCAATTCTGCATTTCTCGGCTGCCGATACGACGGAGGCGATTTCCAGTGGCTTTTTTTGTTCGACGGGTATCGCGAACACAAGAGCGAACGCTGCCACTTTATGTCGCCCTGAAGTGTACTGTGTGACTGCATCCAAGGCATTCAAGCTGCGGTACGGGGGCCAGATGGAGGCAAGAAATGCATCCTTGCCGATGCCTCTTGCCGCGCTGGTTCGACAACCTGATACCCTTCACACGCAATATGAGACGATGGAAAACCGCATGAGATGTCTTCGGGAGTTTGTGAGGTCGAACGGTAGCGACAAACCAGAGGAATATTCTGTTCTTGCAAGCGCAATGGGGTTCACCTGCTTGCTGGGCGAACGGGCGAGGATGATTTCGATGCGTCAACCCCAAGCAACTTATCGCAGACGTTTGTGTGTTGTGGTGAGTTTACCTAGGGCAAGAGAGGCACTAACGTATCCCACGCGTGGCTCATGATGCTGGGCCGCTTGTCGTGATTTGGTGACTGTTGGTTCATTGTTTTCGCTGAGACCTTCACCAGTCCCTCAATCCTCCCTACAGCATCTTGTCTGCTTCGTCCATTCTAGCGCGTTCTAGTGGTGTATCCCGAGTTCGTAGAAACGGCCATCTTGCAATCCCACAATTTGCCTTCCAATGCTTTCGCCACACCCATGCTTGAAGTTGATCCGCAGACGTTGTTCATGGCGTCAGATTGAACAAGTCGTTGCTGATTGATCCTGACTCCTCGTTACATTAGGTACCTCCTGATATAGACCAAGCTATCGCGGGGGCTTATGTAATCGTTGCTGACCCCGTGTGCTCTGAGCTCGTGGAGCAGTGGAGCCACAACGTACTTGTTTCGGAACGGGTCAGGCGTCATCCAAGTTCCAACTCAATTCAGCTTGCTGCGTCACCCAGGTCTCCGTCGCTGCATCGTCGCATCGTCACGTCCACGAGCAAGACATGTAATGACCACAAGCATACAACGACGCGCGGAACCACGACTCTCTGTTGGCTCGTAATTTGCCCTCATCGCCGGTATGCCAGAATAACCACCAATCACCATGCCCAGCAGCTTACTCACGTCTTGAGTACTCAACGCCGGCTCCGCCCCCATACGTCTCTCTTCATCTGCCGCCGTCTGCCATCCAACGGCTCCAACGCCTGTCATTAATCCGAGCCATTTCTTCCGGTCCGCGCCACGATCCTTTCAAGTTGCAGAAGCATAACGCCCTGTCGAAGCCACCGCGACCATCATCGCTTCCACTCCAGCGTTACAAGTAAACAGTCAGTCGGAGCAACCAAACAGCGCAATTCCATCATTCAGACAGTCTAGAATGATGGACTATTACAACCAGAGGTCTCAGGACCACGCTGAGAGTCCGTATGCGACTCTTCCAGGAACTTCACAAACAGGCTTCGTTCCGCACCACATGACAGCTATGAAGTCAAATTTGGCACCGGGCAGAGAGGTTGCTGGTAGGACTTGATGCTATACTCCAACTAGATCGATAGAACTCTAATTCGGATTTGATTTAGGATGTAGCCCTACCCGGTGGGTATACGAGCTGCTGAACAACAAGTTCACGATTTGCAACTTATTCGAACGAGCTCGACATGCACAGCTTCAGAGCACGTATACATGGGATCATCCACACAATCTGGTAATGAATGGAAACCAAAGCTTCTCCACAGATTGCTCACGAGTATTATCCACAATCTGTCTGGACTGTCATTTCCACTTTGTCTTCAAGATGGGATGGGATTCAGCCCACGGCGATTCACTGTGCCACCCATCACAAGCATCGTGGCCGCTACAAGACCATCAGTTCCCATGGCATCATCTGGTTTGGGTCGGTTCAGGATCGGATCCTGACATTGGAAAGGACAGCACTAAATACCACCCCCTTCTAGCAAGAGAGAATTTTGTTTGCTCAGCGCCACCGTGTACCTTTCAGCTCACACTTGAAGTGTCTGAACCTCGGATGCATCAATCGTGGATCGAACTGTTGTTGGATCGTGAAACTATTGTTCAACAGCTGAGGGTTGCGAGAGAACAAGAGCCTGAGCGTTATGAGGGCGTTGTTACGGGCGATTGGGCTGATCAGGCACCATTGAACCTTAACACGTATCTCAAGAACCTCTTGGAGTGTTCCCCGGAAGATACTAGAACTATATCGAAGAGGAACAGGCGCTTCCAGGTTCTATTTGGGCCTCGATGTTATGACATGTTTCGAGAGCTGCATTTCACTGAAAAGATTGAGACGAGAGCTGGAGTTGATGAAGGCTCCTTCACTCCTTCGCCTCCGCCACCTCCGGGAGGACCTTCTGGATCTACCGAGATAGGCACATTCAGATCTTACCTAGAGGACATAAGGTCTGAGGTTCAGTGCCTGATTCACAAGGCGGGTCAGGTAGGCGAAAGGCCAACCATAATCACGCCGGTACTTCACGCGGACCTGGGGTGTGAGCAGGCTGTCAGTCTCTCTTCGAACGCTAATGTCGTTGCCATGGCTGACGCGCCGAGGTACAAACTTATCGGTGTGCTTCCGAATCAAGGCAGAGAAGCGGTGGTCAATGCTTACAAACGTCAATGGGAACTGTTACCGAGCCGCCGAAAGGATTTGGTGGAGAGCCTCATGGGCATCGCAAGCGATACAATCGACGAATTACTCTCTGATTATGCCATTACACAGTCTTCAGTCTTTGATAATCAAGCACACATACCCGAATTGAACGACGATGGCTCCCTGGTACCGCAAGCTCTCAATTACCTCGGTCTATACTCTCACCATACCTACAGCGCAGATTCTGTGATTGAGGCGTTTAGACGGAAACTTGCGCAAAGTCCTGCAGATGCGACTACGGCAAGGTCCATGCTACTCATAATTGCTCAAGCTTCAGACAACGACTTGTACCAAGCGCAACTGCTGATGGAGGTCGATGCAAAGATGTCGTTGGACACGAGCCTGGCGGTTCTAGGGGTCAGGCATGCAGACGGTCCGTGGCCATTAGTATCTGATGCCGCCAAAAGAAAGGTTGGATTAACCCTATCTTGTCCCTTCCTCCTACCATTCCACACAGTGTAACCTCGAGGCTCACAATAAGCGCAGCTGGAGGCGAGCAAGAGTAAGGACGAGAGTCAGGTATATATCGATGCCGTGGAAGCCATCGCGGATCATACCTATTCGCCAGCTCTGAGGCAAGCTGCCTTGGAAATGCGACAAGAGAATGGAATGCTGGGATTCAAAGAGAACAGTTCCGTCGACGAAAGCAAGCCTGTCGACTTCACAACTCCAGTCGGTCTACACAATATCGGAAACACATGCTACCTGAATAGTTTATTGCAGTACCTCTTCACCGTCAAGCCCGTTAGGGACATTGTATTCAATTACGAGAATGTCAAGCTCGCATTGACGGATGAAAGCATCAGCTCGCGATTGCTAGGGGGCAACAAGATGCAGATGGATCGGGGAGAGGCAGTTGTTGCTCAGGCATGTAAGTCTTTGCAATTTAGTGGTAAACAACGCAGAATCTCAGGCTTTCGAGAGCTGACTAAACTTCCAGTTGCCAAGGAACTGTCGGAGCTTTTCAAAAATCTCATGGCGTCGAAACATGCTGCAACGAAGCCCTCGCAGCGTTTAGCAAACGCCGTCCTGTTGTCGACACATACCCTGCTGCGGAATTCTCAGTCATCTGCAGAACCGTCCAACGGAACCGACCCGCCTCCTCTGCCTGAGCGTCCTTACCCGACACCGCCCCTTTCGAAGTCCATGGAAGACGTCGAAATGACAGGCCTCAATGCGACTTCCGTACCCGAGACCGCGGAAACAGCTAGCAATCCCAGTTCCATGACCCTAATTGATCGTGAAGAGGGACACTCAGATCTCTCACACGAGCGGATGGACAAGGTCCCGCCAACTGTGCATCCTGGCCGAGGTGCGGAGGCTCAAGAACCGGGCAATGCCACGAAGCTTGAAGCCCCTCCACGAATCGCTGGCCAGTTACAAGATACGCAAGTAGCAGAGTGCTTGCCAGCTGAAGATCACGAGCACCTCACGCAGGACGTAGAAATGACTGATGCCGATGCCGCCGAACCAGAAAGCGTCGATCAGAAGGTCCTCAACGCTCTCGAGCATCAGAAGAGATCATCCGGCACAGATCAACAAGACGTCGAGGAAGTCATGGGTAGTATTATCAATCGTCTTCAAGCTGCTATCCAACCCAGTTGCGTTGACGAAAAAACTGGTATTCAACTCGAGAAGATCATGGAAACATTCTTCGTGACAACCATCAACTACACGAAAAAGTTTGATGAGAAAGAGTACCAGTCCGAAATCAGCTTTGATCGCGCCATTACAGCCTTTCCTGCTCCTGACGGAGCGTGCTCGTTGTACGACGCTCTTGGCCGTAACTTTGATCAGCAAATCCTGGAGGAGAGCAAATTGTCGAGATACACTTCCATCAAGGCGTTGCCGCCCGTTTTGCACATCCTCATCCAGCGGTCCCAATCCATGGGCAGCAAAAACGGCAACGCAGTGGTCATTCCCGAGACATTATATATGGACAGATACATGGACGCTCCGCATGACTCACCTATATTCCGACGTCGGGTGGCAGCTTGGGCTCTCTCGGATCGTATACATGATATCAAGGCGCAAATTGCCAAGATCGACAACCATCCAAACTACCTGTCGTACCTGGAGGACTGTTCAAGAGGGGCCATGAAAAGCGTCGAGTCCTCTGTTGAACATGGCGCTACCGATCCGACAATTGCCGCCGGCGGTGAGACAATAGAAACGACCCGGTCTGCACAGGAAGAGAATTGGGACTTTGATGGGCCTGTCGACGATGATTTCCTTTTGGTTAATCCAGTCACCACCGCGTCCGACTCAGAACAGTCAATCCATGTGGAGTCCAAAGCACTGAGCATTCGAGCGACTGATACGGCTCTTCGCCAGATGATGGAAAGCGAGCTGCAGCAGAGGGAGCATATGCTCAAGGAGCAGCAGGACAGTCTCAAGGGAATGGCTTATCGCCTACATGCAGTCATATGCCATCGCGGCCAACTGATGTCGGGCCATTACTGGGTCTGGATCCATGATTTTGAGGACAACGTCTGGAGATGGTACAACGATGACGACGTGAAGGAAAACAAGGACACAAAAGAGGTCCTGGAAACGCTCAGCAGTAGTGGCGAACCCTACTTCCTCTGCTACGTCCGAGACGAAGACAAGATGGAGTTTGTCAATGTTCCCAAGCGGCAACCTCCTACGCCTCCCCAAGCGACACATGTCTCACCGTCTTCAGAAATGGTGATTGATCGAGAAGCGCACGCGGGTGCTCTGGAAGAAAGTCTGCTCCCGGGAGCTGCTTCTGCTGGTGATGACGATGATGGAACAGCGTCGAGTACCCCGAAAGCATCAGCTACCACCAATGTTTCTGCCATCACTACTGTGACAGAGATTGCCGAACCAGACGCTGAGACAACACATGAAGGAAGGATGAACGGACACCTATAGTTCTCGTTCAGAGAGACTAGCGGTCATGGTTCTTTATATTTTAAAACTCTGCTTTGTTAGGACAAGGAAATTCTTTTAGCGCCTCGCGACTGGTAATAATCATCGGCGGCAAGTCAACTCCAGCAATGGGGCATTCCAAGACTCTGTGACTCTGGTCCGGGTCGTTTCATGTTTTTTTCTTTTTCTTTTTCTTTTCTTTGCCTACATCTTCCATTCAAAGTTTTTGCAGCGCTTTCGTACATGATAGAACATAGGAGGGAGAGCTGGTTGCGCTCGGGATCAAATGCAAGGCCGGATATATATTATCCCACCACAAATGCTGCTCTCCAGAGACATCGGCGCACAGCTGCGAAGCATAAATCTTTGCCATGCAGTCGTGAATGTATCGTGTCCTCATTGGCATATCTCCTAGATATGCATGTTTCGTTTACACGCCAACCTACAACACGCCAACCTACAGTGATCCCAACTCTTTCTTACCTTCCCTTGAACACCGGCTTCCTCTTCTCCCGAAACGCCTTAAGAGCCTCATCCCGATCCTCAGTAGCCACCACCCTCTCATACATCTCAGCCTCCTTATCCAGTCTCCCCCACCCCACAGCCTGCAAACCCGCCCGAATCGCCACCGGGCCACCCTCGCAAATCTCCTGCGCCAGCCGAACTGCCTCAGCTAATGCCAACTTCCTCGCACCCTCAAGACGCGCGCCTTCTTGCCGTTCATCACAATAACTATGCCCCCCCTCCTCCTGCCGCTTCTCCGGAACAGCAGCAACCTCGACCAACCGATCCGCCAAGCCTAGAAAGTACGCCTCCGAGGCAGAGACCCGCCGCCCTGTAAGAATCAGGTCCCGCGCGCGGGACATGCCCACAATGGCAGGCAAGCGCGCCGTGCCGCCCGCGCCAGGAATAATACCCAGACGGGTCTCGGGGAGACCGACGATCGCGTTGGAGGAGAGTACGCGAAAGTGCGTAGAGAGGGCTAATTCAAGGCCCCCGCCGAGAGCGACGGATGAGATTGCCGATATGGTTGGGATTTGGACTTCTGAGAGGGCTGTGAATGTTGCGCGGAGGGTGGTTAGGAACTCTGTCGTTCTGAGGGGGTATTTGTTAGCCATTTGTTTCATCTACCTACCTACAACTAACATGATGCTTGCTTATTCTGGGTCCTTTTTCTTTTCTAGCAGCATATCATTTCTTTGCCCAGTGGAAAGGCACACAAGACATCAAGACAAATCGTTATGGGGCGGTGGGGGAGGGGGGGGAGGGGGATAACACGAACTCTTTAGATGTGAATCCCCTCCGCTCCTTCAAATCTGCTCCCGCGCAGAAACATGCATCCACGGCACTGGCCAACACCAACGCCCGCGTGGGACCGAGGTCCGCGCGCTGGTCTTCTAGGTGCAAGCCCGTCTCCTGCCCGTCGGGACCATATTGCCTTTGTACGTGGTCTACCTCTGTGCGCAGCGCCGCCAGGAGAGCCCTTGAGAGGGCGTTGCGGGCTTTCGGTCGGTTGAGTTCGAGGATGCGGATGTGACCGGTTGATGGGGCGGGGAGGTTGGTCACGCGGATGAGGGGTTCTTCGGTTTGGGTTGAGTAGGAGAGGCAGAGGCGGTGGTGAGCGTGGGCGTGACGGAGCTGCTGGAGGTGGCGCAGGGGGCAGAGATGGAGGCGAGGAGGCATTGCTGTGTTCTTGTGTGCGTGCGTGCCGGCTTCTTTTTTGTTCCACCGTGCGCTTTGCTTGTCTCCCGCCTGGGATTTGTTGTTGTTGCTATCGTTCTTGAAGGGCGTTGTTCAAGAGAGCTGGGAGTAGCTGGTTCGGCATTGGGCGGCTTTGGAGTATGGTCACTGGTCAGTGGTGACGTCGGGGGCGGCTTACATCGGTACAAGGACGAACTTTACAGCGTACACCCAAAATTGCGATACATACATACCTACATACATAGCACATTGACTGGCCGTTACACTGCGTACCAGCGTCGATGATGTTAGAACTTAGAACCATGTTGTGGAAACTCCCGTCATTCCTATTTCTTCTTCCACGTCTTTTCACGAAGGATGGGGCCTGCTTAAAATTAAGAAACTTCGGCAGGCCATGAACACAGACCTCGATACGTGGTGCCGCAGCTTCGATGTATCCAAGGAGAAACTACGCGCTCAGCTCACAGTGCCATCCAAATGGATTTTACCCATATCGAAGGACGAGGCAGAAAAGACGTGGAAGGGGACACAAAAATTGACGGGAGTTTCCCACGATAGGGTTCACGCAGTAGCCGTGGGCCAGTCCTTTCACTATCACACGTACATGTCATTGTATCTGTAGACTCAGGACTGTCAGCCACGTCACGTGACTGCTGCAGATTCGGTGCAGCCTGCGGCTAGGGCTCCGGCGTGTATTTCGAGATCACCATGTCGCCAGGGCCGCTCTTGAGACGGCTAAAGACGAAGGTCATGCGGGTGCCCTCGTCACGGGAAGTATACCGGTTGGTGTGGAGGTAGTCAATGATGACCACCGCTGTGATCAGTCGTGAGTCGTGACACTATCCAACTGAGCTAGGTACACACTTTGCTGGACTTCGGTGGGAATGGAAATAGGGACTTCCCAATTTCCTCCCAATTTCCATGCGAAATTCGGTCTGGGTGGGTCCACCCAAAGCGGAACAACGTGCCGCCGGCCCGCCCCCTGCAGGGCCTTTTAGGCATTGGAATTTGGCCGTGAACAATGAAGACTTTTTTCACCTTTGCCTGCCCTCAATGAGTCAGATATTTTGCAGTTATTCGTGTATCAGCCAAACCTCCCGCCTTCGACTCCTGAGTTCTGACTCCTAAGTCCTAACATGTCTGACATGTTCAACTTCTCATCGCCACCTGAAGCCTCGAATGATGGTTTTCAACTCGACGCCTCGGCCTCCGAAGGGCCCAATGTCGTACTCCCACACGATGAACTGGGGCAAGGCGCCGACTCAGGTTACGTTACGGTAACGGCCTCTTCAACAGATATTGAAACCGCGAGTACAGCACAGAAGAAACGGCACAAGCATCTGGCATTCCTCAAGTTCGTCCAAGTGCAAGGTGGCCTGATGTGCAAATCCTGCGATTCTGTGCTGAAGATCAACGATCCGGAGCGGATCTTGAGGCACCTTTGTAAGTGCCCAAAGGCGCGACCCGGTGACAAGAAAACTGCACTAAGTGTCTACGAGCAACGCTATCGGAAAAAGACAGCAGTCTCCGCCATGTTCACAAATGCGAGTCGCCCTTCCATCGTTACTTCCTCCCCTAGCGCTACCTTCCCCGGCCCCAGCGCTGCGGCCTGCCTCCGTTCGCCCGCCCCTACGACTATGGATAAATGGGTTGACTGCGTGACGAAGTCCGAACAGGAAGACCTTAACAAGGATTAGTTGCCCAAATCCTCGAAGTTATTGAAAATGTCGGAGAGGGGAAAATCAATGCGATTTGCACCGATACGGCGGCAAATATGAAGAAAGCCGTGAGGATTGTCTCGGGCGTGTATCCACACATCCATACTATTGGGTGCAATTCGCACCAGCTTAATTTACTGCTCAAGGACGTGCTGACGCTTCCAGACTTGAACGGTGTTGTTGTACAGGCCTTGGAGGTTTCAAAGTGGTCACTGCTGTTCCCTCGTAGTCTCCTTCAACAATCGTGCATTCAAGGCCTGCACAACAATACCGTTCAAGTCTGGAAGCGTCAGCACGTCCTTCAGTAGTAGATATAGCTGGTGCGAATTGCACCCAATGGTATGGATGTGCGGATGCACGCCCGAGACAATCTTGATAGCTTTCTTCATATTTGCCGCCGTATCGGTGCAAATAGCATTGATTTTCCCCTCTCCGACATCTTCAATAACTTCGAGGATTTGCTTTGCAACGTATTTGCCTGTGTGCCGTTCTGTTCCATTTGCATCTGAGCCATGAAATATGCTCTGCCCTGTTGGCGTCACAAGCATATAATTTGGTATCGACTCTCCACGCGTGTTTGTCCAGCCGTCGGTGACCAAGGTGAGAAGATGACCCTCATCGCTCTCCTTAGGGTGTGTATCACAATACCACAAAAGGGTACGATTCCAAGACAGCAGTTGTCTTGGAATCGTACCCTTTTGTAGGGTGTGTAGCTCAGTTGGATAGCACATTGACTGGCCGTTACACGCAGTAGCCCTAGGCCTGTCTGTGAAGTTCTGAGAAGGAAATAAAGAAGAGAACTTTCTGCTTCCCTCGTGCCTACTTATATACATGAACTATGATGATAGCATCCCCAAGAGATCATTTTCTACATGGCCTTGCCATCGTTCCATGACCCTGATGGCCTCACTGTTGGTCCATGACCCCGCTGGTATGGCCTTGTCCTTGTCAAAGCTTCTGTTTCTCCACCGACTAAGATCCAACTCATCACACTTACTACCGTTTAACAATCTTATTCTAAACGTTAAGATCGGTATGCCATATAAAGCTTCAGCTGCCCCGTCGGAAAGATGGTCTTCATAGCGTTAAAAGGTGCCGCGGGTCGGTTATTTAGCTTTGCGAAGAGCTATGTACATACCACAAGCACTCTCGCAAACGAAGATCTCCCCCGGTCTCCGGCAGGCGCACATGCGGCTCACGTCTTCTCCAATCGCCATGCGAATTGCGTCCACCGTTTCCATTGCCTAACGATCAAGGGGTTCCCTTATGCGGCGTGAAAGAATATTTAGTCAGGTAAGTCGGAACAAAATCCGGCTCGGGTTTCCCGGACCCAATCGAGCCAGTCCTCACCCAAAGCGTGAAGGGGCTGCGACTGGGCTTCAGCCCGCATCCGCTTTTCGAATAACTGAGTTACTGAACCACGGCACGGTCGCCAAGAACCTTTATGCCGGTTCGTCGGACTTCTAATGAGGACCCTCGCCTCGTCAAGCACTTTTCGCATTCTCGCAGAACCGAAATTTCGCAGGTGGGCTCAAAAAGTGGGTTCGGCGCCCTCAAAAGGTATCCGGGTAGGTACTTGAAGTCGCAGGTGCCTCTTATCCGTGCAGTTACTTTCCCAGGCAAACACCTGTTCGCGCGCCAGTTCAGGATACATTCTGGCCTGTCTCTGGGAAAGAGTACTCGAGGAACGGTATACAGTTCATGAAGAGCACGTACGAGATAAAAAAAAAATGCGGAGAGGAAGCGAGCTCGTGAGCACTGAGCAGTCCATTGTTGTATGAGTGACGCTATGAAATGCATCTGCGGAGAAGAACAATGTTGACTGCAAATGCTGTAGTGCTGCTCGCAGTCGTAAAGCATCATCTACTCGAACCGGTTCGGATCTGATGGAGACGGCCCATCCAACTTGCCCGCCCGAAACTCAAACCGCGAGTTCTCCCTCTCACGTAAAAAGCTATCAATTCTATCGTTCCTGGACATTTCCGATGCAGCTGCTCTGCTCGCACGCATCTTGTCCCACAAAGCCCCGTCCTGTCGTTGCCTAGAGTAAGTAGCCATCATATCTGCTTCTTCGCTGCTGAACATGTGTGCCAGTGCGCCAATCATGCACATGCAGACCACGAGTGTCGCATACGTGCCGTTGCTCATGGGCGACTCGCTGCTGGTCTTGCCCTCTCTCTCGTTCCGCCAGCGCTCCCAGTCTTCCCAAGTGGCGTTGCGAGAGGCATTTCCGGGCTTAGATTTCCATTCTCTATCGGCTTGGCGGTAATCACGCGGTCGTCGGTCATTGTTCCAGCCGATACCGTGATTGTCATATAAACGGCGCTTGTCAGGATCGCTTAGTAGATCGTTGGCGGCAACGATGAGGCGGTATCGCTCAAGCCGAGTGTCGTTCGACAGCTTCTGGGTCGTGGTAGATTGGCCAGATCCCGATGCATCATGCGTATCGGGATGGTACAGCTTGACTAGTTGGTAGAATCGGCGTTTCGTATACGGTGCGCCGCGCTGTATGCCTAGTATTTCGTAGGGAGTCGGATGGGCTGTCCGAGGCCACGGCGGAAGGGCATCTGATGAGTCACTCGATGTAGATGATTGCGTAGCATAACATCGCATACTACTCCTTCCGCATCGTGCTAGATGATGAGAAGAGCAGCAGGAACTCCTATGTAATGGATTGTTGCGGGTGGCGAAGCCGAGGTGTGTTGGAGATGGGTATAAAGATGCGAATCGAGATATGAAGCGCGCGGATGTGTAGACAGTGACGGTCGAGTCTTTCAGCGCCATCGTTGAGGGAACAAACTCTATCGCCTTGAAGTAATCTGTCACCCGGGAGGGGGCTTGTCGAGTATTCGTCGGTGACGCTGGTGCCGAGGGGCAAGTGATGAATGCAGTTGTCCAGCTTTCCCAGCTCGCGTGCTTTGGTCCTCCAAGGAGGTCCTTGGACCTTTGGTGGAGTTCGGACTAGCCCGATTTGAAGGAGGCAACGACGCCATCCACGTACATGTAGGTATTGTCTACAGTCTACCTACATATTTACCAGAGCGTCACAGCCCAGATATGTAGGCAATTCCCGGTTGTCGTCATCTTCATCGCCGCAGGAAAGCAGCTCATGTCCCAAATCGCGGAATACATATTGTCACGGGCTGCACGTGACAGGACAGGCTGCTGGGCCTGTGGGCCCACAAAACCTACTGGAGGAGATATTTGATTTGATTTGATTTGATTTGATTGTCGCCGGCAGTGGGGCGCAGCGCGCCCCTCCGCAGAGCCTCCCTTGGGGCGTGTAGACGGTCTAAGGCTAGGTGCACTACATACAACACCTATCTAGTACTAATCAAGAAAAAATAAAGGAAAGTGACCAGCTGCTGACGCCGGTTACAGCAGCGATGTCTAATGTCATAGCCCGATGCGGGCGATACTTGTCTGATCTCCTGCTGGGGGAGATTGTCACAAAAGGCGCTGGTGCGCGACTTCGGAGTCAGGACCGAAACCCTCGGCCGGAGAACAATAACCACAAAATTCGCCGAAAACAAAAGAAGGAAAAACAGGAAAACAACCCCACAACCCCCGACCATCAACCACCACCCATCAAAACCCGAACAGCCCGACTTCCCCTATCCCCTGGGGCAAATGTCCGTGAAAAATCGAGTCGCTTCCAAGAACCTGTGGAACGCTGATGGCGTCTCCAGAAGCCACGACAGGTATTTCGCATGCTCGGAATCCGACTGCGGTAAGGCTCGCCTGGAGTCGTCAGGCCAAGGCCAGTCCTTGAAGGCCTTCTTAGCCTTCCGACAGTAAACCATATGTTCGGGGGACTTGTAGTGACCGCAGGAGCAATTGAGCACCGCGTCCTCGTGCTTAAATTTCCTATGGTACCAGGCAAAGTCCCCGTGACCCGTCTTAGCCGCCAGGAGCCTGTGTAGAACTGAGCGAGGTAGACGAAGCTCCTCCGGCTCCTCAAGGCGATACTCAGTGTGTAAGTCCTGGTAACGCCTCGAAAGGCCCTGGCGTTGCTTTGTCCAACAGGCTTCAACAAAGTGCCTGTAGATTTGTCGGGCCTGAGCTCTGAGCCCGGCCACCGTCGTGTCCCCGGGACGAGTGTCCCTAGGCCCTTGCATAGCTCCTCTCTTTGCAAGAGAGTCCGCCCGTTCATTTCCTTCAACTCCACAGTGGCCCGGAGCCCACTTCAGCTGAACATCGTACACCTCTGATGCCCCGTGAAGCTGATGGAAAGCCCATTGTGAGGTGTCGGAGGCGTTTCCCCGGTGGCACCAGATCGCCCCAGTGTTGTCCAGGCAGACCCAGATACGCTTCTGGCTCTGCGCTGGCGGGAGTCGAATGACATGCTGCAGGCCTCTCCAGGCACCTACAGCTTCTGCGTCGAAAACCACAGAATGCGGAAAGTCTGGCAGGGAGCCCTGCCCACAACCAATCTCTTTACCACCCTGATAAACTGCGAAGCCATACCCAACCTTTCCGTCGCAGGTTTGTGAACCGTCCGAAAAGATCGCCACGTTGTCGGGCGGCAGTGAGGCGTACCATGCCTCAAACTCCGTAGCTGCCGCCTCCTTCGAAAGACCTCCCGTAGGATCCAAAGTAGATCCGGGGGGGTAGCGACGATGGGTGTGAATTAGTCTTTCAACTTTGGGCAGCAGCGCCGCAGTTCGCTGGAGTCGTGTTTTGCGTCTGAGGAGTACCGGGGCGTCTACTCGGCTCGCCAAGGGGTGTGAGTGGTCAGATTTGCGAAGGCGTACACTGAATCGTAGCCTAATTTCTTCCAGAGCCATCTCTGCTGACGGGATGGCTGCCTCGCGGCAAAGCAGCCCGTTGGGAGTGGTCCGCCACACGGGGAGGATCGCCCTAGCTGCCGCGTTGAAGACCTTCTGTAAATCGTCAATGTGACCTCCTATCCTTGCACTGACGAGGTCTTTCCCCGCCTGAGATCTGTTCGCCGCGGGCTTAAGGCGGCCCGCGTACCAAACTTCCGCCCCGTAAAGGGCAGTCGGGAAGACGCATGCGATAACAGCCTTCCTTACTGCCCCGGGGGAAATCCCACGGACTGTGTTACTGAGCCCGCGCAGGTGTTTGACCACCTTCATCGCAGAGGCGCACTTCTCGGCCACGTGCCTCCGAAAAGTGAACTTCCTGTCAATCCAAACCCCTAGCCACCGCAGTGCCGGGATTCGAAGCTCAGGCGAGGCCCGATTGTTCTGGTCCTCCTCATACCGAATCGGTATAGGGGTAATTACCTGAGATCCCAAGTCGATGGATGGGTTGTCAGGTGTCCTCGAGGACGTGATGTGTATGAGCTCG
The DNA here is from genome assembly GCA_029405325.1 of Claviceps purpurea. Classification (NCBI taxonomy): domain Eukaryota; kingdom Fungi; phylum Ascomycota; class Sordariomycetes; order Hypocreales; family Clavicipitaceae; genus Claviceps; species Claviceps purpurea. The sequence goes on along the minus strand of CM055782.1, from coordinate 1,331,138 downwards.
TACTTATCAGGCGCGAACACCACTTTGTTCGTCGCTCCCCAGTCGAGCACCTTGCGAATGTCAGCTTTAAGCGCCTCCGACGACTCCTCGAGGTCTTTGCCAACACGGTACATGGCCACGTCATCAGCATACCCGAATCGCAGCTGGGAATCCAAGGCAAAGAGCTCCGCAAGGTACAACATGTATAGCACCGGTGAGAGCGGTGAGCCCTGGGGCGTCCCGCAGCGTACGTCCTTGAAGCCGGTGATGGCTGTGCCGAGGCGGGCGCGTACCCGTCTCCCTGACAGGAACGATCGCACCAGCTTAAGCACCTCCAGAGGCCACCCTTGGCGTCGCATACGCTCTAGCAGCCTGTTCTTAAGGAGAGCGTCGAAGGCTCCCTGCACGTCCATCAGTACCAGGGACACAACCCGCCTTCTGCTCAGAGCAAGCTCAACGTCATGGACGAAGGAGGCGACTAGATCTATAGCCGATTTCCGAGGCAGGGCCCCAGCCTGTAGGGGACTAACAATCCCCCCAGCCAGAGCCGCCCAGGCAATTCGTCGTGCTAACACCCGCTCAAAACCCTTTCCTTGGCACGATAGTAGGGCGATCGGCCTCCAGGACCTGTAGGTAGAGAGATCGGTTTTGCCCACCTTGGGCATGAACGAAACTTCCGCCTCTTTCCAGGGGGCGGGGAAATGAGATAGCTGGAGGCACCGCCGCACAAGGGCGAAGTACCAGTCTTTGAGAATGTCCCAGCATTTCGTCATGAGATTGATCGTTGTGAGATCTATGCCCGGCGCTGTATTCTTAGGTCCAATGGTGGCCACTTCCAACTCCTCCATCGTAAGGTCCTGAGACCACACCAGACTGTGATTCAAATCCGCACGGTTCCAATCCTCGAGGGGGTCTCCAGGAAGGTCGTCATCCGCGGAGAAACGCTCCCCAATAGCTGCCCACAGCGCTTCTGCCTTCCCCACGGGGTCCTGCACCAGCGAGCCGTTGTGTTGAATGGGAGGGGGGTTCAACCGTGCCTTGGCCTTGTGCCATGCCACCACCTTCCACAATCTGTTTGTGTTCTCACAGGCATCTATGACCCCTTCCCAGAATCGACGCTTGGCCGCACGCACCACGGCCTTGAATCGGTGGTGTTCTTCTAGCCGCTCGTCCGGCTCGGCGGAAGGGTCGTCCCTGGCCTGTTTCCAATCCATCCAGGCCTCCTGGCAATCCGCCGTCCACCAGGGCGCACTGGATCCTTCGCCGGAAGGCGACCTACCGGCTGTTTCGATGGCCGAGGCCCAGCCTGCCTGGAAACGTCTTATCTGGTCGTCTACCTGCTGCGCTGAGAGGTCGGATGGGTCCGAGAGTGTGTCGATGAGCATGGATACCAAATTCTTAAACAGATCTAGCTCTCGCTCCCCTATCACAAACGTCGGTTTAGGGGGGTTTAAGGAGCCCCTCCCGGGAATGACGGTGTGAAGGGTCATGTGGTCCGAACCGCACCTCAAGTCCATCCGGACTGAGGTAGATGCCAAAGGAATGTTGGAAAAGGTCAGATCTAGCACATGACCATCCCTGTGAGTCGCCTCGCCCGGGATGTTGATGAAGTGCATTCCCGTTTCCTGGGACCAGGTCGCAAGACGGCTGCCTCCGTCCCTAGACTGTTGAATGGATGGTTCAAAGGTCCTGTCTTTAGCGTTAAAATCACCTCCGATGAGGCAGTCCGGCGGTGGTTCGAGAGCCGTGACATAGTCCAGGACCGAGTCCAGACGGGGCTGCCTGTAACAGTTAAGCATGGCAAAGCCGTTGACATCCAGCCAAAGGAGGTCCCGAGATCCAATTGGTCGTCGTTGTATTACAGATAGGTGAAACGCCTTCCGGTTGCCCTTCCGGATGTACGTCATGACCCTGGGTCTAGTGTCTTCTCCTGTCCACGCATCTACTGGGGCGTAGCGGTCGAATCCAGGATGAGACTGTGTCTTTGTGGGGTACATCACCCATGGTTCCTGTACCTGCACCACATCGAAGTCCTCCGCGAAGCATGTTTCCAGCAACGCGATGTGTTGGGCGAGGCCCTTCCCTACATTGGCCCATGCCACATGAAGGTCCTTAGGCACCGCCCGCCCTGACCGAGGACCGTGCCAGGGCTTCTTCCTCTGAGAGCGACTCGCGCTCATTCAGAGGAGTCGTGGTCGTGAGTCGTATTGTCCTCAGAGAGGACCGCGAAGCGGCTCTGGGACAATTGGTTGCGGTCAGAGCTGACCGACGCCGCTTGGCTCGGGGCGTCTGTCATCTCAATCTCTACGGTTCTACCGTCTGCCGAAGAGGTCACGAGTGTGCGGGCAGATCCCTCGTGTGCTCTCTTCTTGGTCTGCACGGCTGCGGGCTCCGTGCTCACCGACGACTGAGACGCCGTGGGGGTGACGTCCATGGTAGCTTGCCGGTAGAGTCTCGCGCCCCAACGGCGCACCTTCTGGAGCTTACGCTTCGTGGGGCGCACGATCGCTCCGTTCACCCGCTTAGGCGCCGCGCCGCAGTCCGCATGCCCGGCTTCGTTCGGGCCGTAACAGTTCGGGCACCTTGCTGGCTTCGTGCAAGTGCCTGATGGATGACCTTTCAGTAGATCACCGCAGTGACCGCATCTGGGAAGCTTGGAGCAGAACCCCGGATGGCAATAACCTTGGCAGCCGGAGGAGTGAATCCCGGGCGGGCGATTCTTCGTGATCAGACTAGCCGGAAAGCTGCAGTCAAATAGTGTGAATCTGTGTGAGGCCGGTGCCAGAAGCGACACCAGCCATGTTCCGGCGCCAGACTCGGGGTCTGGGCCGTGTCTCGAGGGCCTACAGCAGGCCGGTCTCTGGCCTGTCTGGGCGAGAACCTCCTCCTCAATAAGCTCACTGGTATGCTTGAAGTCCGTGGGACCAAGCTTGATGGTAAACGGGACGTTTCCCACGGCGTAAGTGTGCCATTTTTCGGGCAGGCGGACGGCCTGCGCTTCGCATACGCGGGCTACCTCCTTCTTCATGTCGTCGGTCAACAAACGGTCCCGGACCGTCTTGCTTGCCGGGTAGATTGCATAGCCCGCCGGCGTGTGACGGACATGCTGGATATCCGACGCCGGGCCACCTAACATGGTGACCAGTTTGTGCCGAAGCTGGTAAGGCTCGATCTTGTCTTTACCTTCAGCCAGCGTGACCAAGACCCGCGTGTCCTCCTTGGGGGCCGGCGTGGGGGCCCGAGCCGGAGTGGCTGTCGTGGGAGCCCGAGCCGAAGTGGCGGGCATGGCGGACTTTTTTGGGCGGGAGGCATCCGTGACAACGCAAACGCGACCGGTCGCTTTCCACGGACGACCATTACCAATTCACCTAATCCTAACCTTAACACCTAATCCTAACCACTAACCCCTAACACTAACCCCTAACCAGTAACCACTAACTGGAATGGGGTACTGGTAATGGTCGTCCGTGGAAAGCGACCGGTCGGACTAGCGATACCCTCGGAGGGATCCGTGCCGTTCGCCAGAACAGCCGCCCAGGTTACGTTCCCCTTAGGACGAGAGGGGGGAATTTCGTTCGAAGCCACCGTGAGCTGCGGGGCCTTGTTTGTCGTATGCTTCGAGAAGACGTTGGCGTCGAGGTGCTCTAGCACCATCGTCACCAGATTTCGAGCGGCCATCTTGTGATCCCGCTGGTCGTCTCCGCGGAAGCCGGAGACGAATTCATCAAGCGTGTTAGCCAGTTTTGAAATAACCTGACGCCGGACCATGTAATCGCGGTCCAGGTTGTCCAGATGCTTGCCCAGGAAAGCTTGGGCCGTGGTGTCGGTTCCAGCACCCTTCCCGGTGAGGTCCAGACGTTTGGGGGCCGTGATTACGGCCCTCTGTCGCTTCAAATGCTGAAAATTTGTGGGGGACGTGGGCTCGACATCGCGAGTATGTCGAGATGCGCCGTCCGAGTCCCGGGTGCGCAAAGGTGTCGCTGGCGTCGCCATCGTTGCCAGCCGGTGAACCGACAACGTGGCGATTGCGTGGAGTGTCGAACTGGGTGAACCGAATTTTTCTGTTAATTGTTAAGGATTGTGTGTGTCGGCCGCCCACGCACTAACAGTAGCTAGCGCACGGACGAAAAATAGAGGGGAAGGTTTTTGTACTGGAGGAGATAGAAGCGGCGACGGGAGATCGCGCTGGAGTTGGAGTTTTCTTCCCTCTATAACCGCAGCCGAAGAGGAACTTGCTCGCCGACTCACGGAATGTGACAGCTGGCCGATCATGGTCTCGGTCGATTCGTTGCAAGCTGGGACTTTGATCCATGCCTGACCGGCCAGCTGTCAGTAGCATGTCACATTCCGTGAGTTGGCGAGCAAGTCTCTCTTCGGCTGCGGCTATATTCCATTCCCAGGTCCTGCTCTGAAGGAGCCGTCAGTACTACTATTTCTCTCCAGATATGTACATTCGAATCGATAATGTTTCGACCTACCCAAATTCTTGTGCTTTGACAGATATTAGTGTGTCGAGTTCTGCCAAGATACCACTCCAAGCACAAGGTGCTCGACCAAATCGCCAACTCATTTCACCTTGACGCGGCCAAGTTCGAGGTTCAATCTTGGTAATTGTGTTCCATCGTCTGGTCTGGAAATATGTTGCATCATTGAACTCACAAGCAACACAGGTTTAAGTAGATATAGTGTACAACTTCATCGTACAATTACGAATTTCGTCGAGAACAGCGCTTGTATCTCGAAAGACCAAATTCCCTCTCCGAAAAAACCTCATGATCTCTTGATGTCCTCAGCCGCGCCAGCTGCTTTGCCCTGTGCACGAGCAGCAGCACCCTTAGCCTGGCCTTTCAACTCCTCCGTCTTGCCCTGCGCCTGGCCCTTCAATTCCTCAGCCTTGCTCTGTGCCTGGCCAGTCATTTCCTGCGCCTGGCCCTTCAATTCCTCAGCCTTGCTCTGTGCCTGACCAGTCATCTCCTGCGCCTGGCTCTTCACTTCCTCTACCTTCTCCTGCGCCTTTCCTTTCAACGCTTCTGCCTTTCCCTGCGCCTCGCCCTTGAGTTCCTCAGCCTTGCCCTTTGCTTGACCCTTCAGTTTTTCGGCCGTGCCCTTGTTTGCCTTCAAAACCTTTTCAGCACCCTCTTTGACTGATTCTTTTGCGGAAACTGTTCAAAGATAAAGTGACGTCAGTGACACATACCGCTGAGGACTGCGTAGTGTAAGAAACAACGCACCAGCGGCATCGATACCAGGAATAACGACGTTGTCGGTGACAGCCCGATCAACCGTCTTCAGGCCATCCTTGACACTCTCTGTGGGTGTCTTTCTCCACGCAAGCGACGTGCTGAACGAACGGGGTGCCTGGACAGCCACACGTCTGCTCAATGGCAGGGCAGCTCGGAAAATTCGCTCTGTGAGGAAAGACATGGTGAGATTTGATGTGCCTGCGTGACGAGGATATGATGATTTGATGTGAAGAGTCTCGAGTGTGGTACAAAGTAATGGGGTAATGGAAAGCAGCAGAAAGCTTGTCCTTTATACAGTGAGTTCTGTGGTGGCGCCCCAGCTTGCTGGAATGACGCTGTTGCAGAGGACCAAGACTTGGTGCGAGGGTAATGATGTCATGACAACGACATTGGCAGCCTGATTGATCGCGGGGCAAGTCCTCCTACAAATCGTGGGGAAGGCGCTGCCCTGTGCGAGGCTATCGAATGACGCACTGGGGCTAATCGAGATCCGGGCAGGAAGGTTTTCGATAACCTTTGTTTTGAAACGGGGTGGTCTAGTCGGACTAGCGTACGAGATGTTGACCGCGCAGTGTAACTTCAGCCCCCTTTTTTTTCTTCAGCTGCTCAAATACATAATGATCCTGGTAATAACAATGCATCGTTCTCGGATAGATGCGAACTTCAACGTTTACAAGTCACCGTTCTTCGTGACACGGTCTCTCATAACAGCCTCAGCAACCACAGGATCAATGCGCTCCGCTGGCCCCAATCTCAGCATCCTTCCGACGAGATACATTAATTTCCCTTGCGGAAACTTTTTGTAATTCACAAATTCTCGCAGCACTTTCTCCTCGCCCGCCACGGCTGCCTCGGCAAGCTGACGGTATTCTTCACTCGAAATTTCATGAAACCAAAGATCGTTCGCGTCAATCGTCTCAGTGATACCGCCCTGGAGCTGATCCAGATAAATCGACCAAAGAAGCTCCTTGGCGACTTTTCCTGTAATTCGTTTGTGACTCAGATGGTAAAGCAATTGGGCTAGGTCGGATACAGGGACCTGTGCGCATTCTCCATCATCTGTAAAGTGAAAGTTCGCTGCTAGAGGTCCAGCTTTGTGGGTGGCCAATCGCCCAAGCTCATGCAGAATCCAGTTGGAAGTGAGAGTGGCATAACTCTTGAAATCCGGTAGCGTTGTATCGAGTGACCCCGAATTTTCTGCTCGAAAGGTATTTTGAAGGGCTTTCAGCACTTTGTAATAGTATTGTGCACGGGTTCCGTTATCTAAAGTGATGAGCGCCAAAGCATCTCTGGGACTCAACCCATGCTCACTGATCAAGGTGTCGAGCTCGACATCTGGTAGGACTGGTAATGAGCTTCGAAGGTGGTGGACCAAATCATCTCCGATGACAAGGGGCGCAATGTCAGGATCAGGCATGTATCGGTAGTCGACGTCGCCTTCTTTTCCTCGCAGCCGGCGCGTTTCTTTTGATCCCAAAGTCCATCCTCGCGTCTCGCTAGCAATCACTTCGCCCGCTTCCAGTTCTCGTATTTGACGATCCCTCTCGGCAATGATGGCATCCTCCACCGCCTTAATGGTGCTGATGTTTTTAATCTCCGTCCGCGTTCCCAGTGCTCGCGACAGGTCATCCGTTTTCCGAACAGACACATTCACATCAACTCTGAGCCCACCTTCCTCCATTCCAGAGACGCATGCATCGACCGTAGTGAGAAGTAACTGGACTTTGCGTACAAATGCAGCAGCGGTGCGCGGGTGGTGCATATCCGGCTCCGTAATGATCTCTATGAGAGGCACCCCGACACGATTCATGTCTAGCCAATGCCCAGTTCCAGACTGCGCCAAGGTCTTCGCAGTATCCTGCTCAAGCTGCATCTGTTTGATCCTCACATTAACACTTTCGCCATCTTCGGCAGCAATGCCATCTCGAGCCGTTATGGTAACATCGCCGTCTTGAGCAAACGGTTTGTAATACTGCGTAATTTGGTATCCGGAAGGCTGGTCCCACCAAAAGTAATGTTTTCTGTCGAAGTGGCTCACTGGATTGATCTCACAGTTGAGGGCCATCGCAGCTCGAAGAGCCGGTATTAAGCTCTCTTTCTGGAACAGGGGTTGGCTGCCTGGCATTGACACGTCAAACAATGCCACGTGAGAGTTCGGCTCGTCGTTGAACGATGTGGTCGCAGAGGAGAATAACTTGCGGCTCGCGTTAAGCTGCGCATGGATTTCAATGCCGACGGTCAGCTCCCATCCTTGCACGGTCTGAGAGTTGTCTTTCGACTTTTTCTTTCCCTGTTTCTTTGCCAGTTTCGCCTCTTCCTTCAGCTGTTTCCGCAGAGGTACTGTGAGGTCTGTCGACTTCGCAGCCGGTGCCGCAGATGGCATATGATGTAGGGCGCGTAGCCGGTTATGCGGCGGCAGGGTCACACCGCTGCGTCCAAGGCCACGGCAACTGGCCAAGCAGCCTCGCTGAGGGAGTCTCCCCTCGAGGAGATATCTGCCGGCTTCTCCAATTCGAGCTCGACTCATTTTGTTCTTCAGATGAATAGTCTTCGGTTTTTGTGTCGATCGCAATTGGACTTATCGCTGGATGCAACGTCCAAGGAAATTCGCCGTTCGATAATAGCTTGCACCGTCGTTTTGCCTCGTTGCCGCGATAAGGTTCCCTGGATGGAGCAGCGCGTCGTTGAGTGGCCAGAAGGTCTGAATAGGCTGCAGGATGCATGAATGTGCAGGTGCGAAGTGCTGGTGCTCTTTGTTTCGATGCAAGTCAAGTCGCGGTCGCGAATATGGACAGTGACAAAGGACCAACGACCTCGGAGTTCTTTTGACATGCAATTCTCCTTTTGCGACCCGTTGGCTGGACAAGATGCATAAGTATTGTGGGCCCGGACCAATGATGGCCTTCTCAAGCTGGTCCCAAGTCTTCTACCTGCCACTTTTCTTCGTCAAACGGTAAACCTCCTTCACTCTTGCGCATTTAGGCTCGGAATCATCGTCTGGCTTGAACCTCCAACCAACATTGATGCTTGGCGTCGAAAGCCCACTCCGGATTTTCGACCCAGCATAACAATGCATGAGCGAGAACTCAGCTCGGCCAACGAAATTACCAGCCACCCGTCCACCATTCCCAGGGTTGCTCGACGTTGCTTCTCCTCCAACGGCAAACCATCATTGTAAGGAGTTGGGGTACAAGTGCGCGTCGGGTATCGTTGGGTATGCACCGTATGCCTCGAAAGATGTTTGTCATAGGCATTGGCATGCGCTAGAGAGCGGAAAGGCTTCGTGATCCTGCCTCTGGATCGTCAGGTTGTTTGCCACCTGTATTGTCATTGAGTCAACGCCCAAAAAATGCCATGACTTGGAGAACGATAACTTGGGCTCTTGGTGATCACCAAGCACCAAGCCAACCAAGTGTATGTACGTATGGTTCCATCGTGTCTGCGCATCTCGCCCGCAAGGCAGGGATCGCGTCTATGGCTGCGTCTTCGTCTGCCGCCGTCGTCGCGCATAAATGCATACTGTATGTGTCTCTGATCCATCTAGGTACAACGTGTCATGGCCTCACTATGCGTCGTTTTGTGACAGATAATGTGGCCTCCTTCACTCGCATTACAAGGCGTCTTCAGCCCGCTTGAGGTGTCCTCGAGGCATGTATAACGTATGTCAGTGTGTGATGGCATGTGCTCATGAGCATGTGTGTACCCCGTTTTGCTGAATTGATATGCAGGCTTTAGTGATGCGACATCGAATGAACTTGCTGGCCTTTCCGTACTGTGCACACAAGCGCTTCTGTTCATTATATGGCTCATATGCCCTCGACTGCCGACACCGTAGTTCAGTGTTAAGGGGTTAGCCGGGCTGGTATTTTAGCTGGTTGATGACCTATTTTCCTGTTCTCGTCGCTGACTGTCCTTGGTGCTCCCCCAAATTCTCTATTTTCTTCTGCTTTTCCCTCACTACATACGACTCTACTTGCGCATATATGGCACAAATTGCGAACGTAGCATAAACTTTCCCAGGCCATCGTCACGATGAGTGGGAAAAGTTACGACGGCAAGGCCGCAGACAATTCGGCCACCGTTTCCGATACAGAGCATGGCGAGCACGACGAAGTGGCCTTTTTGGCACCGCAATATGAAGCGGAAGATCCATCATCCCAACAAGATGGCTCCGAATCAGACGAGCCACCAGGGTCTACTCTGGATGCCACATCCTCTCGCGCCTCGGCTCAGACACCACCATCTTCAGTGGAAATTCTATCTCCTCAGCCATCACCTCATGTTCCCAGCAAAAATCTCATGACAGCTGCAGTAGAAGATTGGGAAGAGGACGATACCCGTGACGATGCCGAGCTCACTCCACCATCGTCATTCTGTGTTACCACACCTCCTTCAGTTGAAGCAGCACTCGACCCAATCGCACAAGAAAAGACCGTCAGAACTGCCAAACCAGAGACATGCACGCAAGATCAGAGGAAAGAGCCACATGGACGGAAGGCAGAGCCCGCAGCCCCTATCCCACAGAGTGCTCAGCAGAACACGTCGAGACGTCGACCAAGTGTCATGGATTACCTGGTCTCACAGGGCCCTGTCAAGTATCCGGCATCGGCGTCGGGAGCAAGCAGCTCTACATCTCGCAGAGTAGCTTCAGAGAGCCAATGCTGGCAGAACAACGATCAACCACCCACTCAATGGGGGCAGCCTCAGCCAACTCAATGGGGACAGCCTCAGCCAACTCAATGGGGACAACCTCAGCCAACTCAATGGGGACAGCCTCAGCCAACTCAATGGGGACAGCCTCAGCCACCTCAATGGGGACAGCCTCATCCACCTCAATGGGGACAATCTCATCCACTTCAACGGGGTCAGCCTCACCTAACTCAATGGGGACAATCTATCCCTCCTGGCTACCAAGGGGAAGATAGGAAGCAACAGTCTGGATGGACTGCTCAACAACCCTCTCTTGCGTCGGTCGACACATCCGTGAATGATCACGACGATCGTGGCTCAGAGGCATCATATAAGACGGGCTTCGGCCAACCCTGGGAGCAGAATGGCCTGCCTGCGTTCTCATCAAATTGTAGCGTGTCAAACAATGACAGTTTCTCAGAGATATACGCAAGTCAAGGTTATCCTGATCTTGCCAGCCGTCTGGACAACATGGCGCCCAGCGGCTATCATCTCTTGGCCACGAAACTTTCCGGTGATTCATGTGGCCAACCCGTCGCACCGATCTACCGTAAATTCGATGCTCTGACTCATCGTCTGTTACTGTACATGCAGGATGAGATTTCAGATTTAGAACGCCAGCTCATCTCTTTAGAGGCCAAGGACACGGCCACGAGAAGCTATGCAGGCGGCGTCATGCCAGCGTCCCAGCGGCACGATCGCTGGACTAACAGCAACCTGGCGCACCAAAAGACAGAGATCCTCGGCCTCATTGGCTATAAATTGAGTCAATACAGTAAGCAAGCTGTCCAACTATCACGAACCTCTTGTCCTATTTGGATCGCAGAGCTGACAATCTGACAGACCATGTTCTTGAGTCATTCTGCAAAGTCCAGGACATTCCAGCACCGACGTGGCGAGACATTCACTTGTACAAATCTTACCTTGCCACGAGCAAGCTGATCGTAGATGATGAAACACGCTTTCTGGATGCGTCAAGCGACCTCATTTCGCTCAACACGCAAGGCCTGCCTGCAGACGATTTGAACACCACCGTCCAAGAACAAACGCCAATGCCAAAGGCAGCCGAAGAAGAGCCATTCCACGGCTTTTTCAAAGATCATCTCAGCTCACCATCTGCAGGGCTTGATCACGGTATTGTACGCAGGCCTGAAAATGCGCTGTTTGTGCGACTGACTCTTTCTTGTATCTGTATGGTACTTGTGCCCATCATGATCTTTTCGGTCATACCTAGCTTCGTAGGACGCATGGCAATCGTTCTCCTCATCGTACTCAGTGTCAGCATCGTCATAGAACAACTGGGTTTGCTGCAAGAGGTCGAACGGCACAGAGAATGGATGGCGTATTTTGGGTTATACTGTGGTGCAATGGCTGTCTTGGCTAGAGCAGTGAATTGATTGCTCGGCGTTGCTAGGAGGCTGCCTGGAGTACCTTACATCTTTTTTAATCTCTCTATATCCGGTACTTTGGCCTGCACACGGTAGATTATGCTGCATTTTATGCGTAACGATGGGACGAATAGAAACAAACAGAGAGACCTGAACGTCATCACTTTTCAACGATAATGGGGAACCAGAGATCTGCCTTTTTCCATGCCTGCTATTTTTATCTCTCCAGATTTGCTTGAATCTATTGTTCAGAGGCCAGCAACTCGTAGAGTAAAGCTCCTCGTGGAAAGATGGCAATTTACGAGGTGCCAAAGTACGCACACAGCACGTACTGCCAATGTTCACGAAGAGTACATAGCTGACTCCACAAATCCTATGGATTACTCTATAATATCTAATAGCGGCAATTGTTGCAACATCGTTCGGGCGAATGGTTTAGTGGTATAATACTCCCTTAGCATGGTTTCTCCGTCTGGGAGTGGTCCAGGGTTCGATTCCCTGTTCGTCCATATTTTTTCCTTGGTGACCTAGGTACCTATTTCACCCAAGTACTGTCACCGACTTCACTTTTTGAACTTTGTACATACTCCGTATGTTCTCGATTGATCATGGATCATGGGACTGTTCATTTCCCTTCAATTATCCACGCTCCTTGGACCATCGACAGAACTTAGAGGGATCATTTTACCCTCTGCACGAGCCTCGAGGCTTCGTCCAGCGGCCCCTCGCAAGCTCCGGGGCTGGAGACCTCACTTTCGCTATGTAAGTTGTAACTGCTTTCGCGTCGGTAAAAGAGCAGTGGACTTGGTGGAGAGTTGCAACGTGGTATCGTCGTGGTCTCGACCCCAACACATGCAAAGAACCAAAAAGACAAACAGATTCGCAGCATTTAATCACCCGCTTTCGCGATCGCACATGGATCATGATGTCCGGAGCGTTGGGGCAGCAGATGATGTTGTCCAGACTCCTCATGGTTATCGCTCAGAGCCGCCACCACCCTCTCGGGCCTTGGCAGCGTCAATGTCGTCTAAGCGGTCGAGCCGGAGGCGGCCAAGGTACGTAACGAGTGCCGAAACATCTACAGGCCGGCTATAACAAAATTGAACTCTTGGTATGTATCACTTTCACCGCTGGAGGGCGTGTGGAAGGTCTGCCGAAGCATGCTGGACGCGGAAGCAACGCGCGTCAGAGACAAGTTGCAGCGCCACACACAGAAAACCATCACATCGAAAATCTGGACAAGTCCGTCGAACGGCCAGTCCAGAAGGCTCTCCGAACCCCTTCCCCCGGAGCGGCTTCGTGGGCGTCCATCGCCGCAAGGGGCGTTCCTGGGCGTTCCTGGTTCTTCGGGACCGCGCAACCACCTCTCCCGACCAATGGCAGTCCGCCCGCGAGTACATCGAGGAGTGCTGAATATACGCCCGGAGAGTCCGGAGACGTTAGGAGACACAAAGAACAGAGAACATTCGGCGCCTAGCCTGCGAAGCGGATATACCCGTAACCCAGGGCCGCGTTACGCAGGGAGAGAAACGGCGCACGTGAAGACAGGTAGTCTCCAGAACAACGGCCAGGGTAAAGGAGCTATGGGCTCCCGCAGAGAGAAGACGGAGGCTTTCAAAAGAGATTCTTCTCTTCTTCCACGGCCCGCGCTATCGATCTCGATATCTTTAGCTGAGTCGTACTGATCAGACTCGATGCTGGCGTCGTCGGGCGACTTGCTCTTCTGGCTCTGTGTCGGCGGGTGCGGCAGGCTTAACTGGTTCGGGGCTCGCGGGTGAAGACTCTGGCAGACTCGTGTTGAGAGCGGCCTTCTCGACTTCTTCCTGTTTGATCGCTCGAGAGACTTCACTCCGAGACATTTGTATCTAGTAGTACTACGTCACGAAAATGGAATTCCTTGGCATAATTCAACAAGTTCGAAGACAAGCTTTCAAACGCAGCACAATACTCTCTGCTTTCCAGAAAAAGCGGCATCTGGCCATTGAATAAAATCTTGGTTCCAGACAATGTGAAAGAAAGAGCTGCTTATCACACATCTGCTCCAGAACCTGGCTGGCAGCCCTCTTCTGATTTCTCCACACCTATGCTCGAATTCATCTTCGTCGAGTGGGTGTTCATCCCGAGTACTCCAGGCAGCATCAATCCATCCAGCGACCTTTTCCACCTGCCTGACTGTCATAGGTGTGGAGAAATTGATGAAGGCTGCCAGCCAGGTTCTGGAGCGAATGTGTGATAAGCAGCTCTTTCTCTCATATTGTCTGGAACCAAGCTTTTATTCAATGGCCAGATGCCGCTTTTTTGGAAAGCAGAGAGTATTGTGTGCGTTTGAGAGCTTGTCTTCGAACTTGTTGAATTATGCTAAGGAATTCCAATTTTGCGACGTTGACGACACCTTCACGAAAAATGTGGTCTAATGCCTCGGCGTGGTAGTGCTTCAATGGTTGAAACTTGAAAGACTGCAATGTTAGGTGGTTGAAGTAAAGGTATAAGATGTGGAGGCATTCCGAAGGGAACAATATTGTGTTCCTGGCAGTATTTCGATGAACTCGATGGTGTGGTGTGGCCCGTGACCATCCACGATCAACAGGCGTTTCGCGCTTGTCGAAATCGCGTGTTTCTGGAATTGTCTCAGCTATGAGAGGCTGAACTCGTCGTTGGAGTAGCCAGTTGGAGTTACGGCGATAACCGTAGAACCATCTGGCTCGGGCTGGCGATACCAGCTCGGCATGTGAAGTTGGCCGCTCAATATGAGGAAGGCAGGGAGAAAGTTACCGTCGGCCGAGATAGCTTCGATCGCTGTTGCAGATTCGCGATTCTCGGGCATGCTGAAGAGATGCCCTTCTGTTCCTTTTGTTACGATAAGGTGATCCTTGCCGACGCATACGAGAAACTCTGTCTCATCCATATTCCAGATATCTTCTGGAGGAAGCCCTTCCTTTTGTATGACTTGTCGAAGCTGCTCGAAGCAGTGCCCCACTCGCGTAATATCTTCAGATGCGTGTCGGTCGGAATCAACCTTCTTCTGAAGTTCTTTCGTATATTCATGTCTTTGTATGAACCGGGCAGTCCATGACTTTCCAACCGTAACCGGAGGCGATGATGACGACAACTTCTGCTGCAAGATGTATGTAATTTGCAGCGTCCGTAATAAACTCCGTCCGCACATCGAAGTTAGCAAGATCTAATCGATCAATGTAGCGGCACAATGCAATTTCATCCACATCGCGAAGCTTTGCCTTGATCTAATGAATTCCCTTCCGTGGTCCAACTCCTTGAGGTCGTCGTATGAGCTGGTTTCGCGGCACGTTGAATTCACGCGCCGCCACTTGTGCCCATTTCGCTTCTGGTGCTGACTCGAGGTACTTTATAGAGCCTCTTCTGACGTAATTCGATGTCCGATGAGGCCATTTTGATTTTTGAGCGTTGATTGACTGAACTTAGTTGAAAATTCGCTTCATGATCTCGAGCTTTCCGCGGGTGTCGCCTTCTAAATGTTTGCATGTAGGGATCACAGGAACTAAGAACTGGAGAGATCTCATGACGCCTAGGTACATACATGATGATACATAGGTACGTCATAGCCAGGTTCTGTAGCGCGCTATTGACCAATCACATTCAGACTTCTGTGTATCACGTGCCTAAGCACCCCATCAACCGGCACAGCTTTACGAAGAGAATCTAATACCGTGCACTTGGACTTCCAGCGAAATCATATCTACTCTTTTCGATGAGATAATCAGGATTAAAAATGAAGGCGTTGAAGATTGTTTACCTTGGTGCTCTGTTCATGTGTGTATGTACCATCTTTTTTCAAAACTATGGTATTATAGTATACTTTCTGCAGCCCGTTGGAGCACACATGGGGCGAATGGTTTAGTGGTATAATACTCCCTTAGCACGAACGCAACGATTGGGAGTGGTCCAGGGTTCGATTCCCTGTTCGTCCAGTTCTTTTTTCTTGACAACCTACTTTTTTGAACTTTGGACCTACCTACGTTCTCGATGGGGTCTTTTGTTTGCAGATGTCGAAGTTCGAACTTGTTGGTACTGGGTAACTATGCTGACTAGGGATCGGATGATGTTATTTTTTGACTCGTTCGGCACCTTACGGGAAATCAAAGTGCTTGGGCTCCAGGGGGAATATGGTCGCAAGGCTGAAACTTGAAATTGACGGAAGGGCACCACAAGTAGGGGGGATCAAATCACGGATGAAATCGAATCGCCCGCCAGTACATATATCATGTGTATTGCCAGCGTTAACAAGTGGTCTTTGCGTTGGCCGCCTCTTTGTCTGTACATACCACCCTGGAGCCAAAAACGTTGGCGACGTGAAGAGGGGACATGGACAAAGCTATTCGCCATTTGATGTATGTATGTATAATGTATGGGAAATGTATTGACATCTCGTTATTTTATGTCATTTTATTTTTTGCATGACTGCAGCGAAAAACCTTTGATGCGCCAAGATGGCTTGATCAGAACTGAGGCCGCAAAGGTATGTATTGGGATTGGGTTGTTGTGTTGTACCAAAGGAAACTAGCTATGTACACACCTACAACTTGTCCTTTCCAATTTATTCCTTTTCTTTTATTACGGCGGCTATTTGAGCAGGCTGGGAACGTCGAAAATGGCCACTGTCGCAGAAACGACAAGATCAATTTGTGCGACGGCCACACTGCAATGTCGCCGCCAATTGCTCACCAGGAGAATCGGTGAGAATCGAGCGTCGTCATGCGCCGAATAAGTCGCGATGCAAGCGATGATTGACGGCGCGGAAGTGAGCAACTGAGAAGCAGTTGTGCGTTTGGTGGTGCGTTTGGTTTATACAGACTGTACGGAGTACAAATGTAACTTGTAAGCCCAGGTGACAGAAGTGAGCAAGAGGTGACCACTACCTATGTACTAAGTTTGAGGAGTCAACAGCGCAGAGCCCTATGTATGTATGTATAAAGTCCGCCATTCTCCTAGTCCTTTCATCCTTTTCTAGACCAACATTATTAATTACTTCGATAGATACTATCTATCGTTACTTGTTCAACAGACAAATCCACCATTAGATTTTGACGTCTTCTAAGTTCTCACAAAATCCCACTCCAGTACTTTTATGAGGTATGTACCCTGTTTCCTCCCTGACATACGGAGTACCTACTGCCGTTGACGTACCCCGTACATACTTGTATATCAACTCGTGTGTACGTATGTATTCTGTATGGTTAAGTACCTAACGCAACTCGGGTGGCATGTAGCCGGGGTACTACCTAGGTGCCGAGGAGGTACTCAGTACATACATAGGCCCACCTGGAGCTCGACGTCGGACACTTGGCGGGGCACAGCTGGCGAAATTCTGAGGGTGAGGTGTGACTCAAGTGATCTGATCCCACCCATTGCCCGAACAAGAAGCCATCACACCAAGGATCCCTCGCCGTTGGCACCTCGCAGCGCCTTGTCCGAAGTATACGACTTCAATTCATTATGGCGTCACAGACCAGCAGTCCCGCAGGGGATCTTGCTCACCAGATCCTCCACGCGCTGGACAAGAAATCGCCCCTCCTTTCCACCGAAGCCTTCCCCGCGATACCTTCTACCGAAGTCAAGGGCGCTCTCGACAGACTTGCTTCGCGTGATATGGTCAAATATGAGACCATTGACCGTGAAGAAGCTCTCCTGGAACCTGAAGGCGAGCAGATTGCCACCAATGGCAGCCACGAGGCTCGCGTTTTTGAGGCCCTGCGTGCTGCTGTCGAAGGGTTGACCATACAAGAGCTTGAGAAGGCCATTGGTGACAAGAATGTTGTCAAGATTGGCCAAGGCAGAGCATTCAGGGAGAAATGGATTTCAAAATCCCAAGGTGAGACTACCTGCCTATCTGCTGTCGCATTCATATTAGAGATGGTAGCTAACGCGACTGATGTCGCAGATGGGAAATTCAAAGCGGCCGTGAGTACATCTACAGACATGACGAGAATTCGCGCAGCTTGGATGGAGAATGGTGGCTGACGTGGAAGCCGCTCAATAGAAAGAATCTGTACAAGACACGACCCAAGAGCAGATGCAGACGATTCAGTCGACGCGATCATGTCCCGACGCCAAAATGCTGGCCGATCTGAAGAAGCGCAAGCTTGTCCGAACCCAGAAGATTATCAGTTTCAAAATTGAGAAGGCTGACAAGTTCGCTCTCAAAATACCCGAAGTCGCCACCGACTTGACCGCCGACATGATTGCTAGCGGCTCATGGAAGACTGCCAATTTCAAGGGATACAACTTCAAGGCTTTAGGTGCAGATCAACAGTCTGGCGCTTTGCATCCTCTAAGCAAGGTTCGATCTGAGTTGAGGCAGATCTTCTTTGAGATGGGTTTCCAGGAGATGCCTACAGACAAGTAAGTTGTGGCCATGTTGCCATTTTTGGCTACGCTGCCTGTCGGTTGCTAACTTGGTGTCAGGTTCGTTGAATCTGGCTTCTGGAACTTTGATGCGCTTTTTGTACCGCAACAACATCCTGCCCGTGATATGCAAGACACTGTACGTACTGCAGCACCTGATTCGCAATTTGCGAAGCGACCACCAAAGAGGCTAACCATAGGTGTTTGTAGTTCTATGTCTCTGATCCCAAGGAGGCGGATATGCCCGGAGCAGAGGATGGCAATGACCAAGGTGACTACAAGGCTTATTGGGACAACGTGCAGGAGGTCCACCAGGTATGCCAGGACAAGATATGGACCCAATACTTGCACGGAGAACCTCTTTATTGATTCATGGCTCAGGAAGGCAAATACGGATCGATAGGGTACCGATACCCTTGGTCTGGAGAGGAGACTCGAAAGCTGGTGCTCCGGACGCATACCACTGCCATCAGTGCCAATATGCTGCATAAACTGGCCCAGCAAAAAGGCCCTGACGGCCGCCCACCCCCCGCTCGATACTTTTCCATCGATCGTGTGTTCCGTAACGAGACTGTAGACGCCACTCACTTGGCAGAGTTTCATCAGGTTGAAGGTGTCATTGCTGATTATGACCTGACTTTGGGTGGTCTCATGGAGGTAAGATTTCAAAATACACTGCCTTGCTTAGGTCAGACGCGTAGGAACAACATCACTGACTGTAACAGTTTATGGATATTTTCTTCGGCAAGATGGGCATCACCGATCTTAAATACAAGTGTGCCTACAACCCTTGTAAGTGGCCCGCATCGCGACCTCTTTTCTTCGTGATGACGTCGACTAACATGAGCAATAGACACGGAACCGAGCATGGAAATCTTCTCTTATCGTACGTCTCTCCTCTCTGCCGCCCTGGAAACAATTGCTAACACCGTGACAGACAAGGGCCTTGGAAAGCTAGTCGAAATCGGCAACAGCGGCATGTTCCGACCTGAAATGCTGGAATCCATGGGCCTCCCGTAAGTCATGGCCAAGTGTTTGCTTCTATTTTCCCAAAGTCGGCGATGCTGATTACCTGTGTAGCAAGGATATGCGAGTCTTCGGTTGGGGCCTGTCTCTCGAACGACCCACCATGATAAAATACGGCATTTCCAACATTCGCGAATTGCTGGGTCACAAAGTCGATCTGAATTTCATGCGAAACAGCCCTGCAGTGCGTTTGGACAAAGCATAGGCGGCACCAATCAATGTAAACAAAACGAAACCCCCCCAAAAAATATACAAACCAGGACGTTGAAGAGAGAGCGGCTTTCCTAGATGCGACGGAAGTCGGTAGAATACCATGTGATGAGGCGGATGGGGGTACATATCCCGTAGTCGTATCTTGACATGAGGGACATTGTGAGGCACACTCCATGTATTCATGCATTCGTCAAGCTGTTTAGAACTTGGAGTATGTGGGCGGCTAGGAATAGAAGAAGTTAAGTTGAGGCAGCACCACCTGTCCAGTAAAAGAGAACGATTTGATGCACGAAACTTGTATCACTGAGTCGCATTTGGCTCGTCGAAGGGGCGCAAGCTATCGAGAAAGCCTTTGGCTCGTTTGTCTACCTCTTTGAGGCATTGTGCGACGCAAAGTACGTTCGTTAACACGTACTGTACCCGCACATATTTCTAAGACGATATGGTCGAAGAGCTGGGCGCAGCATGATACAGCTTTATTATGCGACCCACGAGTCACGCAGCCAAAAGAAATAGATTTGAGAACGACGTAGATAAAATGCCTGAGAACCGACGGCGTGCAAAAAGATATTGTGACATACAACAACCGGTGTTCGCTGGTCGTCACCGACCCAACTACTAATCTGTCGGTTGGCAGCTTATCTATGGGAGAGCGGACGGGATCCCGAGTTTTCTACCACCTATGGTCGTATGTACCAGAGAACTGGAAAATCACTATTATATACGGTCCGCTCAATTGGTAAATCCTTCCATGATCCAATCCCTCCGCATAAGTTATGCTACGAGTTCTGCTTCATCCTCCGGGCTCCCCTTGTGCTGCCCTCCAGCGTCAGAAGCCGACCATGTCTCAGACCGGAGCCAAGGGATGGAACACGGACGTGGCACAATGGCCTTGTCGTCTTGACTCTTGAGGCAAACAACACTCCGTCCCCCAATCGAAGATGATTGCATTCCCAAGTCCGCCTCGGGGCCTGCAAAGGGCAAGCTTCCCTTGTCTGCGGCGTGATGATTTCAGCCCGTCTGGTCGCTTGGCCCATGAATTGTGTTATCTAATATCGAAGTACAACAACGGCATAAACAGAGGCTTTCTCGGCGGTTTCGTCTTGTCTGCGGCCACCCGGATGAACAAACCATCTCAGCTCAGCATCGGCTCACCTTTCTTGCATTGCGTCGTTCTTCCTACCGTTGCCGAGCCTCACTAAACCTGTTTCGCTTGAGGAAACGAAGAGTACATACATGAACCAAGCATCGTTTTTTCTCTTTTGGTCTTAGGCAAGGCACCAGTCTTCCCCTTATCGTCTGACAGCTGTGAAGCAGGCCATTGAGCAGCTGCTGGTCTTTGCTTTGTTGATAACGATTGTCAACATTGTGCCGCGTTCCGTGTGAATTCTCTTCTGAGCAGGCAGTGAGAAGGCTATTTATTTCCTCCCTCCACGTTGAACTAGTTCTTGCCGTCACTTTTTTTCCCTCCCTTGACTTACTGAATATCCGGCTTGAATCTCCCTTTGCCCCACGACAGATTTACTATTGTCTGATCTGATCACAGCAAACCAAGGTACGTGGAATAGGTTTTCAAAGAGTACTAGAAGAGGAATTACGCCCGACTATTGGGTTTTATGGTTCCAGCCACAGTGAAGTTATTCACCTCTCGTCTTGAATTGCATTCTTGTTTGGGTCCCTCAAGTCGGCCTCTCCCCTGGGTTGAGCTTTCACTCTCCTGTATTTTCATTCCAGGCCTTCCCTACTCTTAGACGATACCACACCAGGTTTCCCTTGATTGATTTCAATTCTTTTCCTGTTCACATTCAAGTAACGCGCAGAACCCGCTCTGTTTGAACATTGAACAGCAAAGCAAAAACACTCATTTCGACTTGACTTGACCTTTACTTTCCTTACGCGTCTCTTTTCCTCTCTTTTCTGCAACGAATTCACAGAACTTACACTCCAGATACAGAATTACTCTCGCCTTTCGGTCAATATTACCACGTTTCATCGCCATCGTCATCTTGACTTTCCAGTCCAATCCACCTCTTTCCGATACTTCAATCCAAGACTAAATCTCACGTGGAAGATGTGCAGCTCCAAGATGACTAGCCTCACCGGCATGATTGCCCTTTTGAGCGCCTTTGCCACGGGTGGCTTAGCCCAGTCTTTGTGTAAGTTCCCAATTTCCGTGTCCCAAATATCAGGCTATCTTTCGTCTGTCCTCTTCTAAAAAGTAATCATCACGGGGCAAACGCTAATCCAGTTTGAAAAACACCAGCCACCGCTCTGACTACGGAGACTCTTGAGCCTTCGCTCCTCGGGACCACCACCTCAAACGGCGCCATTCTCGTTTCAATGAACTACTGCTCCGTCATCCTCAACACCCAGTGCCATATCTCCGTGATGACGTCCGCTGCTTCCCCTCCTTCCGCCTCGACCGCTCCCTCCGTTGAGACGACTAGTTCCGCGTACGCGTCTGGTCCTCTCCCCACGAGCCCCTCAGCCTCTACCTCTGCTGCCGTGGCCTCCAGCACCGAGACGTCCCAGTCTACGAACGCGCCGTCTTCAAGTTATGGTTCCGAGGTCACCGCACCTGCGTCCACTGCCTCGCAGTCATCCGGCGCTGGCTCACCCGCCGTGACGACCTCTTCTTTTACTGCTGGGGCGGCTGGTACGAAGGCCTTTCGGGGGGCTGCCTGGGGAGCCGCCATCTTGGCCGTTGCAGCTCTCATTTGAACTATTTAAAAGAAAAAGACCGGAGACTGCTTTCCAGATTCTTTTCTGGTTAATTTTGTTTACCTCAGGGCCGGCAACTGTGGAAATACGTTGGGCTGAATGACACTATGACATTCGGTAAATGTGCTGAAGCTTTCTTGAAGCTTTCTAATATTGCTTTTTTACAACTTTCAGGACCTTTTTTGCTTTTATCGCGGAAAGATGATATACCAAGGCATGTTTTTTTTTTTGACTTTTCTGGCACATGCTGCGTTTGCATTTGCATCGCATTCATCCGCATTAATAGCATTTGGACATTCGATCTTTGTGCCGCTTGAGATGGATAATTTGTTTGCCATTGTTGTTTTCTTGCTATCTAATATCTCCGTCAGAAAGACGAATACAAAAAAGCTGGTAGCTAGGAAAGATGCTATGTGCATGCGAAAAAAGCAATGCACCACTTCAAACCTTTATGCTGGAAACGCGTCTCCATCGGTGTCTAAGTCCTCCTCTGAACCGTCCTGACACGATATCTTTGCCAATACATGTGTTTTCCAAAGAGGTATTAATCAACTTGTACCGTCGCCGCAGAAATAGACAGAATGGAAGACAAACTGGCCATCTTGAATGTGTTGTACACGATCCGCCCCGTACTAATACAAAGGAAAAGTCTTATAAGTGACAGTATCGCAGACAGCATACCCAACAACACTGCCAACACACTCGTACGCCTGCCCGCTCATACTGTTTTGTTATATGTACAAACACCACCTTCAACACAATTCGCTGCTTTCTAGTCTCAGGAGCAAACCGGGCAGCCTGTTCCAACTTTATCTCGCAGCAGTCGAGCCCGCATCACTTTCATCCCAACAGAGTAACGTGTATGTCCACCAGACTCCCCACCGAGGTCAACATCCGACTTTCTGCTCCGGTGGCCGCGTTCCAGTAGATGGCTAACATGAAAGGCATGGCCGCATCCGAATCCGATAATGGTCTCCATTTCATATTCAGTGAATACCTCGTGACAGCCTGCGCAGCTTCCAGGCTGAGGCGTCCTATGCTCGTTCTGGTGATCATCGACAACAGATGCCTGCCTACTCTCCTTTTCCTTCACTATCGATTCTTTGCGTGCAGCCATGGAAGCTTTCTCGCCTCCTGGCTGTGCGACCTGAAATTTGATACCCTTTTGTTGACCCGCCCTCAAGTCGTTTTGTGCTGCTGCTAGCTCGCTTCTTAACACCTTGGCCACGCCTGAGCTGATGCTGTGTTGCAGTTCATGCTCCTTCATCATATGGGTGAGGCCCTCCCTGAGGCCTTGAATCTCCAGACCCTCCGGAATTCTTCGCACAAGGGTAATGGGATTGATGGCGGTGCCCACTTGCTCGAGCAATGCCCGAATGAAGTTTGGCTTGTCCATACTATAGTCGAGAAGGTTATTCCAGAGGTCGGGATCGTCCTGCTCTTTGGCGAACTCGATCGCCTTTTGCACGTTTCTCAATCGGTCAATGATAAGATACAGAGCTCGCTTCATCTGGCCGGTTTTGGAGTATAAAAACACCAGCTCGTCGTAGTACGAATGCGCCTCGCACTCTTGCACAGCCTGCCACCTGTTAGCAAAAGAAACGATATCCCAAAATGTGGCATAATTGATATTTTTACCTTTTCGAATGTATACGACGTTGACGACTTCAGAAACTCCATTAGAGTGCTTTGATCGTGCATGGCAAATAAATGCACGGCCAGATCCGCATAGCCGTCCACCAGAGACTGGCTGTCCATGACCAGTCGATCCATGTTCTCCGACGAGTGTTCTCGGATGCCTTGTCCCTTCCACAGACCCTTCAGGTAAAAGTACAGATAAAGATAGAGCTTCTTGGACCTCAGCTGCTCCACAACGACATCCGGACGAACTAGGCCGTGCTGCGCCTCGTCTACCAACAGAGTGATGGCCTCGGAAGTTGCCTCCGCCAAATCGGCTTCATCTACAGACGATAATTTGGAAGGCGGAACTCGAAGGCTGATGAAACTTGGGATATCATCGGCTACGGCCTCTGCAAGATGCCGTTCTCGAATGAGCCGAAATGCCGAATCAGCATCATGAAGTTTGATATAAGACTTCAAAGCATCCCGAAAGCGCCCGCCAGCCTCATAGAGGCGGGCTAGACTCTGCATCACGATCAGCCAGTCTCTACCCTTTTCACCATCTTCAACACTGTCTTGCTGGACATCCCTAAAGTTGAGTTGATTTTCCAGAGCTGTTGTGATAGTTCTTACGTCAAACAGCTCGACTGGCCATCTTTCAAGCAACTCTTTGAAGCGAGGCTTGTCAGTCTGGATGTAGTGGCCTAAAACTACCTCGTATATCGTCGTCGGAAGAGGGGGCTGCAGAGGCTCCGAAGGAATATGGGGCGTGATTTCATCGAAGTGTTTGGCTCCTGCGAAAGTCCACACCCATTTCTCCCATCGATCAGGAGTGGACAACACCTTCCCACACACCTCTCCAGCTGTGCGCCAATCATTGTTTTCGACAAGCTGCTGAACCCATGACTCGCCAATGCGCCTCTTCTCCTTTGCAGAATAGGAGTACAGGTTCTCCTGGGTGGAGTCCGCCATGGAATCACCGTCAAAGAAGTAATCAGGAATGGGGGGCCGCTTCGGCGCAACTGGCTGCATCATGTCTGAGCTCTTATCAGGCGCCGTGGCGACAATGTCAGGGTTTTCATCTACAAGTTCCCACGCTTGCTGATACTGTTCGTGTTCAACAAGCCAAGCCAAGTGATCTGCTAAATCTCTTTTCGTCCCAAGTATACAATCGTAGGGACTGTGAATGAAGATTTTGATGCCAGGTTTCGTCAAGCTTGGATGAATAGGCACTTGACTGGCCTGCTTACCTAGGCCTCTCAACGTACCGGCAGTGCTAGCAGTACGAGGTACAGATGCATAATCTTCGCCGCTATCTCTACTTCTGATACTCGCAGCGGAGCCGAAGAGAGACTTTGGGTTGATTGCGACGTTCCACACATCGTTGCCTAACCCAGCAAGAGTCTCCAAGGCACCTCTGGAGGCCACAACGGTTGCCGCTGAATGTGCTGGAAGTACACCGAGGTGGTAGTCAGCTGCACCCAGTCGCTCGAAACGGCTGACTCCAAGTCGATCCTTGTCGATCTCCATTTCTGATTCCAGATCAATAAGCCGTAGCTCGGGGGGCGGATTGTTGTGTCGTCGGCGAATGCCTCCGGGAGGCTCACTGCCTATTGATCCCGAAGAAAGCTCAGACTTGTGCTCAGGAACCTTTACGTCTTCATCCTCGTCGTTTTCCTCGGGGCAAAATGCAAGGACTAGTAAAGTGCTCTGCGTATATAACGACAATCCTGCGATGATGCAATCCATTCGTAGACTTGTCTCAGATCAGCAACTCATTGTTCATAATGGTTGCAAGGGCCGTATCACTCACATCTTGGCTACTTCTGCTCGACCAAAAGGTTTGTCTCGACCGACAGGCCTGTCATAGGATAGTCTTCCAATACTGGGTGCGCCGTGATGCACGTGAATGATCCATATTGTGCCCCCCCAACCAACAATGAGTCTCTCCATTGTCTTTTTGGACATGGGTTCAGTCGCATTCAAGGTATCATGGCCTGGGGGCTTCGTTTCATCACTCTCAATGGCTTTTTCGTCGATCCATTCCACACGGCCCTTCCACACGCTTGCCATTGTCTCCCACTCCTCAGTATGCGGCCTGTCGTAGTGTCCAATCCGTTGCCACGCACCTTCGGAATGGGTGCTATCAAGATGGAGATTAGAGCGCATGAATTTGATGCCGTACTCATTCAACCATGCCACGTATTTTCCGGAGAGGGACCATTTGATGCTACTAATGGTGCCCTCGCCTGAGTGCAGAACGGTGTCTTTACCACTACTATTCCCGAGACCTATGCTTCCTAACCACCCAGACGCAGCGGCAACAGCAGTCCCAGTGGTCGTAGAAGTACTCCTGCCTTGACCACCACCCACTGTAAGTATGAGCTGTCCGGCCAAACCACCAGAGAGATAGGTGCGGTCCGTTTTGTACTCTGGCGACAAGGACACAGCTTGGACTGGACGAGCGAAATTTCGAAGATGAACATCTTTGGCGTCTAGAAGCGATTGCACACAGACGTTGCCATCCATGGAGGAAGTAGCTATGTAGATATCATTGGAGGGCGTCCGGGGTAACTGCGTTTGCTCCTTGCGTCGCCTGGAACTCCTTGCTGGTGAAGCATCTGGTCGGAGGCTCGTTTGGGCCTGAGATTTCTGTGGCTGGGTCGTCGATTCCAATTGTTCGTTTGACAAAGGAGGAGGGAAAGGCGATGTCGATACGCTCGTGACAGATGCCGAGTGCGCATGGTAAACTCGGAGCGGAAGCAAAGTGGGTAGCTGAACTACGTGCTGACGGCGATGTTAACATACAAGGACTCCTCGCAAAGGATGTGAGGTGGGCCTGCACACGTACGATGTTACCATTGTGAGTGCCAATGATCTGTTCCAGAGTCAGCACAGCCAGATCAAGCAGTCTTATGGGAGTCCGATGCATTGCGAACCATTTTGTTCCCCCCAACTATGAATGCGCTGGTGGCATCACCGTTCCGGTAGAGTCCACTCATGTTCTGCGTCAGACGCGCATATTTGAACCGCGGCTCCTCATCTTCCTCTTCCTCTTCATCGTCATCGTCTTCATCTTCATCGTCGTCATCGTCGACGTCTTCATCCCCCGGATCATCCTCATCACCTTCACCTTCATCTTCATCTTCTTCCTCCTCCTCGTCAGCTACATCCTGCGTCGCGGCTTGGGTTGAGTCGTCTTGATGCTCCACCACTGGACCGGACGCGGCAGTGTTAGACTCATCGGAGGCGGAAGTCTTTACGCCATCCGTCGGACTGTCGTGCTCGAGCTGAGGTGGATGATCATTGTCGTCGGCACTGCGTTCGGACTCGTCTGTCATTGTGCCAACGACCTGGGCGACATCATGTGTCCTGGTCGACTTGAAAAATCGGACGGTCAGTCAATTCGGTGCGCTGCTCAGCACAGAAAAGGTCACAGAGGCAGAGACGAGGATTGCTGGGTAGAAGCCTGAGCAGTACGAATGCTCTTCGAGGCAATGAGGATCCGGTGTTGAACTAGAGCTTGGGAGAATCGAGGAGCTCCCTACAACGACGTCACGAGCACGCCCGATTCGGCAGGGGTGATGGTGGCTGTCGTGCGCTGCAGTGATTGATTGGAGCGCCCCATCTGCACTACTGCTGCTCCTTCTGCGCTCGATGCACCGCTGCAGTGTGCGGCACTGCACGAACTGCACGATATCCGGCGCGTTATCTTATCTCACCAATCCACCGAGACGCGTTCACCGACGTCTCGATCGACGACAAACACTGACGGTGTACGCCGCCGCACTCCGACCCGTCGACCCAGCCTCACCAAAGTACTGCTCAGTCCTCATATGAAATCGTTGGCCGAGGAACTGTACTTCTGCTTCTCTACCGCTCCGAGGAGCTTGCGGCCCAGCGCATGGTCAGCGCTTGGACGCCGTTGATCCGATCTTGATATTGCCTATGGAGCTCCATCAAACCCAACATGGCCTCGGTAAGGTCCCTTGGGCTACATCATCCGTCAGGACTGCGCAACGCCATTGAGGAGCAGCTTTTATCTTCCGATGCCCCCTCAACTTCGTACACTTGGGCCATCACCACAGATGAAAAAGACAAAGATCTCGCAGAGGACGAGCTGTTGATCACTCGAGACTGCGTCATCTGGTGCCGCGGAGGTCTCTTTCAGAAGACCTTCAAGTTTACACTTGAAAAGGAGACAATCACCGAGGCCCTTTTGGCATACTTTCCAACATCCGCTGATGAAGCACGCCACGAGCGCGTCGAGGGCAAGAGTTCTCACGCGAGGCCCTCCACGGCGCCGAAATTAGAGAAGGCGTTGGTCGTGTTTCTCAAGACCCAAGCACATATTTTCTTTCTCTCCGGCGCCAGTCATGTCGTCCACATGCCCTTTGAGGTTGAATCTGCTTGCGCAGCGCCTATAGGGGTCATCATTCAGAGAAGGCAAAGTGCAGAGAGTGTGGCGCCGATTTCGTTGAAGTTTCCACGAGTCCCGCCTAACTCGTTTGTGTCGTCTCAGCTTTCTGCACTCAACAGTTCACAGCAGATGGCTTTCTCAATTGAGGGCTTAGGGAAACCCAAACCGCTACACTTCGGGTCTAGTTTAACTCTGGAGGGCATGTGGGATGCGCCATTGGAACAACAGCAGTCCCATTGGCCACGTCTTGTCTCTCTGACTGACCCCTTGTCCGATATTGGACTCATAGTGGGTGAGCCCGAACTTGACGGCCGCCGTCATACACGCAACTCCAAGCCTAGGAAGCCTTCATTTCTCGATGCGGCAGAGGAAATCCTCCACGTAGAACAAATTAATTTACCGGGGACAGAAAACGCATCCCTGAAGGAGCCATTGATCTTAGCCATCACCATAAACAGAGGAAGTGGATCGTACACAGTATGGAGCTTGAAATATCTCGACCACGAGGATCCGTTTATTGGCCAACAAAAAAAGGCGAAGAATAAGACGAACAGACGTAGGAGCTCCATGGCTCCTCCAGGCTTCGCAAGTGGGACATCGACGCCTATACAGCCAAATCACCGGGAAAGCTTTGGAGTTCCTTTGCCTGGCAAACGGCATCGCAAGAGCGAAAAAATCGACAAGCCCTTGGATCTGGTATCTTCACTCGAGCAACAGGACAAAGAAGGGTCCGGCGTGACGCGCAGGAGTTCTCGGCGGCTGAGTTCAATGCTGGCTAGAGCAGATCTATCTGCGTCTCATGACAGAGCTGTCTTTTCTGACCAGCCTCACATCTCCGCTGCGGGAGTCTTCAAAAGGAGCGAGTCACATGGTAACTACCATGGCCGCTCTAGTTCCAACTTCCATCAGCCAATTCATCCGAGTTTGAGTAGCTTGCTCGAAGCTCCTCTCGGTGCAGGACTGGACGAGGGGCTGCATAGAATGGGTCTTGATGATCATGATTTTGATGGCTTGCAGCACACCATGCGGTTTACCAAAATTCAAATAATTGCCCTGGACAGTTCCAACGTTCGTTATTCTACATCCTCCGTTCCCGCTCGGTGTCAAATAAAGGTCTTTATCCTCACCGCGCCTTCTTTTGCTCTGGATGAGCATCACCGGGTCCAGTTGCTTATTGGCATACAAGAGCCGCAGGAGAAGCGACTGCAGATGATGACACTGTTTGTGAAAGCGCAGGTCAAGCCCGAGTTGGCCGCCGCGGCATCCGGAAAGCGACCAACGGAACAGTCCTTTGTCTCTGTCGTACCGGGCCAGCAGTGGAAGGTTCAGAGCGTTGTCGACTCATCAAAACTTGTTGATGGAGATATATCTGCCATCCTAGTTCTATCGGATTCAAAAGACGGGCAGTATGAACTGAGCGCCCAAGCTCCTTGGATCGAACTCACCAAGGTCTCTCTTCCTACATTGTTTGTAGAAGACGCAAGAAGCATACAGTATCGAGGCAGATTAGCCGACCGAGATGTGAAGCACAGGAGATCAGAGGTCATGGATCTGACACATGACGGCATTGTTGGTATTCGTCATCCACGGAGGCGTGGAATGATCGACGTGGTTGACAAGCAAGGCCGTCTGCACATACTACAGATTCAACTTCAACCAACGTGCCCTCAAGTTACCAAGGTCTTAGATATCTGTAAAAGTGTTCTACCTGAAGCTCTTGGCAGTCGTCTCCACGCGGGTTGGCTTCATATCATGCAGTGGCTTCAATACAAAAGTGACAGCAACCCTGATACTGAATGGTCTGCAATTACAGTTTTGATACTTGCTTCGTATCTCATGTTGGGGCATGATAAGAGCCCTTCATCCTCGCGGTCGACGCAACTATCTTTTCGCCTACGCGGAACGACCTCGGGGTCTTTCACCGAAACAATACACGAATCAGAGGACTGGAAAGCGTTGAAAGCAGAAGAAGCAGCGAACTGTCTTAGCTGTCCAAATTGGCTGATGAACAGGGGTTGGCAATGGGCTCTTGATGAGGATGGCAATGACGTTTTGCCTTCTCAAAACGAACCTCTCACATCACCAAACTATCTTACGAGGCACATCAATTTAGCAAAGGAGTATATCCATTCTGCTTGGGGTGACGCCGTCATGGGTGTGCACGGGTATATGCCCACGTCTCTCAGCAGATCGCCCGAAACTCGACGCAAGGTAGCTGTTGACATATTCATGGCTTTACATCTTCTTCTCGACGAGCAAAAGCTGGACATTACAACCCCCGAATTTCTCTCTCCTGGCAGAGCTGATCTCAGGGTACTGTTATGTCAGCTCGCGCGATGGCTCAAGTGGCATGAATTTTCATCCATTTACGAATTGGGCATTCAGGAAGATGTTGATCCTCGCCAAGATCTAGGTAAATGATGACTTCGATGAAACATTTGGCATGCGCGTGGGCACAAGCTGACTATCACCAGAGCTCAATTTGAACCCCCCTATTCCACAACCACCAGTTCGTCCCGATATTTTAGAGTGGATCCAATGTCGGCTCTCTGGTGTGCGTGGGAAGCCTTGCCTCACTCCTGCTGACATCTATTACGCGAGCTCTCGCGTATCTGAGGCCGAGAAGCTTCAGGATAAGAGGTGGGACGCGATTGCGAGCCGGACACTCATGTTCAAACGATTCTTCAAGGTGACGAAGCCTACTTCAACGGCAGTTGAGATGGTCGAAGCAATGCAAGACTGCGGTATCACCAATTACGTACTGGAGACGCTTCCAGAAGCGGTGTTAGTTCCGCTTCAAGATGCCATCTCACTCTGTCAGCCGCACCCGCCCTCTGGGTGGTCCAATGAATTGTTGGATCTGGTGAAACGAAGTGACATTAGTTTGATCGTCAAGCCTAACAGAAAGCCACGGCACGCTCTAGCCAATATCCTGGCGCCTACTCACATGGCAACTTGGGACTTTAAACTCCTTTGTCAAAGCGTGGAAGAGGCTAACAATGTTGGGCATGATGAGGGCGAAGGTACAGAGCGCCAAGCTGTCATTCGAACGCTTTTTAAAGATGACCGCCGTCTGAATGAAGCACAGGACCTGCTGTCGACTCACAAGGCGCGAATAGTCCGACTGACTCCGGATGCGACTTGGTCAGAGAGCGAGTATTTGGAAAAGCAAAAAGAACTGGTATCGAGACTGGCGAATGGGACATTGGCGATTCCTGCGGGACGCGCGCTCCTATATTTCGGTCTACGCTTTCCTCTTATCACGCAAAAGTTTCACATCGGAGGGTTCAACTTGAATTGCATAGTGAAGCCGGCGAATGTGACGGTTGGGGTCGACAAAACTCTCTTTACCGAGGAAAAGGTTTGCTGGGGATTCTTCCATCAAGGCGTTGCTGCTGGCCTGGCGATATCTCCACAAGCAAAGGGAATCGACACATCTTGGATCCTTTATAACAAACCATCACAGGAGCTCAGTAATCGGCACGCTGGTTTCTTGCTAGCTTTGGGCCTAAATGGGCATCTGAAGGGCGTGGCCAAATGGGTAGCATTCAAATATCTTACCCCCAAACACACGATGACCTCCATTGGACTGCTATTGGGCTTAGCGGCATCTTACATTGGCACCATGGACTCTCTTATCACACGACTGCTTTCCGTCCACGCAACTCGCATGCTTCCCCGTGGAGCCGCCGAACTCAACCTCTCGCCACTGACGCAGACATCTGGCATTATGGGAATTGGTCTCTTGTATTGCAACAGCCAGCATAGGCGAATGAGTGAGATCATGATCTCTGAAATCGAGCACATTGATGAAGAAGACGAAGAAGAGCCTCTCAGGAGTGAGTGCTACCGTCTTGCTGCCGGTTTCGCCCTTGGATTCATCAACTTGGGCAAAGGGGGCGATCTCAAGGGTCTCCAGGACATGAAGCTCACGGAGAAGCTTATTATGCACGCGACTGCTACCAAAAATGTCGAGATTGTCCACATTCTTGATAGAGCATCGGCAGGTGCGGTCATGGCTATTGCGCTGATCTTCATGAAGTCTGAAGATCAAATAGTGGCCCGAAAGGTTGACGTTCCTGACTCGGTCCTCCAATTTGATTACATCCGACCAGACATTCTACTCCTCCGTACCGTCGCCAAAAATCTCATTCTTTGGTCCAAGGTTGAGCCCACGTTCTCCTGGATCAAAAGCAGCCTTCCGGGTCCGTATCGGCCGCGACATAAATTGCAAAACATTACTAAGCTGCGCTCGATGGATCTTCCACTCTATAGCATTCTCACTGGTATTTGCTTTTCCATTGCCCTACGGTTCTCCGGTAGTGCTTCTGTCAAGGCCCGGGATCTTCTCTTGCACTATCTGGATCAGTTTATGCGCATCTCTAGCATCGGAAGCACTTCAAAGGGCCAAGCGGGTACGACGCCATGTTATGACGAGGAGCTCGCAAGATCAAATGCCAGAATGTGCCAGGATATACTGGCACTTTCGTGCGCAATCGTCATGGCCGGCACTGGAGACATTCCCGTGTTGAGACGTCTGCGCTCTCTCCATGGTCGCAACAACCCAGAGATTTCTTACGGTTCGCATCTTGCAGCTCACTTGGCCATAGGATCTTTGTTCCTAGGATGTGGAACTGTAACGTTTGGCACCAGCAATATGGCGATTGCAGCTTTACTAGTAGCCTTCTATCCCACCTTTCCATCCAACGTCATGGACAACCGGTCACACTTGCAAGCTTTCCGCCATTTCTGGGTCCTGGCGACCGAGCAGCGCTGCCTGGTCGCCAAGGACGTTTTAACCGGACAGCCTGTATCTGTGTCCGTACAAATTGCCATGAAAGAAGATGCCCATTCTTCGGAGCATATTCTCCACCGCACTACACCGTGTCTCTTACCACCCCTAGATCAAATCTCGAGCCTATCCACATCCTGTGGTCCACAGTTCTGGGACGTGGAACTAGACTTCTCCAATGAAGAGCTACAGAAAGCCTTTGCCCGAACACAGAGCATCTATCTGCGCCGCCGCCCTCCCCGTGAAGGAGCCTTCACGTCCACACTCCGCACCCTAGGCAGTGATAGCAAAGAAAAGAAGCCCCTCGAATGGATCTTCCAACTCGATCACCTCCGGGGGGTAGACCACGCCGAAAAGGCCACTCTCCTGGAAAGCCACGAAAAGGAACTTGAAGTCGGTTCCGCAGTCGATGCCAGAATGGAACTCGAAAGAGGAATCAGGGAAGCAAGTGACCGGGAACGTCTCGAGGGCGCTAAGCTCCTCTTTGAATGGGGCGCCACCAGAGAGAGGCTGCTCAGAAACGGTATGCCCAGCGTCTTTGATAGCCAGGCGACCATCAAGGCTGGCAGTCGTTCCGGTGGTGGCGACGAGAATGCTGGAGAATTCGGAAGCGAAGCATTCAGTGCGGTACAGGACCAAGATGCAGAGGCAGATGATGCCCAGGTGTGGTGGATGAGAGATAGTACCATTGAGGCTCTCAAGGCGCAGGTGTGGCTGGCCTCGCGAGAAGCAGAGCAATAGAAATGTCGGCGCGGGGAACAGACGCACTTTGTTGGGATTAAGGCACGACAGAAGTGTGCAGTGAAGGTGGTCAGGAAATTTGGAGAGGTTGCTCGGAAGAGGGGAGGGGACTTGTGTGGTGAGGCGATGAGGATGAACAATGACTTATGAGTATGTAGACATGGAGGCATATTGAAAATAGCATTAACATTTTTAGTCCTCTTCCGATCTTCTTGCTCTTCTGCGCTCAAAGTCCATCTTTATACTGGAGTTGTGGAAAGGCAGCAGCTAATATGGGTGGCTACACGTGGCCGATCTATCATGACATGAGGGGAAGACAGAGGCTGAACGTTTAGTCGAGCGTTGTGTGAAGTAACATATTTCGTAGTCACTCAACTTTGAACCAGCCAGTATACAATCCATCATCAAGTCGTTCAGCCACTCGGCATAGCATTTCACTTTTCCCCATCACCACGAGCACGCTACGCAAATCAAGGCAACTGCTTCTCTTAACATAAACATCAAACAATTCATCTTTCATAGACTTCATCCTTCTCGAATCTCCACTACTACATATGCTCATCGAATACATAGCACGATGGACCATATCAGCTTCACTCACTCCCTCGATACTCCGCCTCCCCTAACACCCTGCCCCCCTCCATGCCCTTTCCCTCCCCCAGACTAAACGGCCCGCATATCCCTTTTCCCCTCCCGAGTTGCAGATTCCGCAAAACAAAACAAAAAGTAAATGGTACGTAAAGTAAGAAAAAAACAAGTTTATAAACGCCATACAATGCAGACCGCAGCACCAGGGGAGATAGGCCACCTCTTTCGATTGTCCTGTCGGGGACGTCAATAAAAAAACAAGGCTGTTTTCGATGACTTCCTCCTTTTTTTTTGTTCGTTTTCGTGTCCGTATGTGTGTGGTTTTTGTTCCGATTCAGCCCTCGTACCATCACATCAGACTTTGTCTGGTCATGATGTTTGGGCTTTGATCAGCCGTGGTCATGTTCACATGAACAGCGTAGGAGTGGCTTCCGGTGAGAGATCACGTTGAATGACAAGGATGCCTCAGAAGTTTAGCATTCCTCACCTCGCAGATGGCAACTGCTTACGCAGTCTGTCCCGGCATGAATACGGACAAGGAAACCATCACGGCTGCTGTTTACTTGGGAGTGACAGCAGCGGTGAGAACCTGCGTCCTGAAAAAGGCACCCTTTGTCTTCTCAATGACCTGCTGGTAGACATTATTCGGGGGGTGGTTCATGATGACAGTGCCGTTTTGGCTGTCAATCTTGGCGTCAAGTCTGGTTTCACGGATAAGGTTGACGATCCACTTCTCGCCCTCGTCGGGGTTGAGGCCGAGCTTGGCGCTGAGGTCGCGGATGTTCATGCGGCTGAAGATCTTGCAGTAGCTCTCGCAGATCAGGTGGCGAGCGGCATTGACAAAGGCATCGGCAGACGAGGCAAGGAAGAAGTCGCCGCGGCAGACCTCCTCGGCAAGGCGGAGGGCGTCACGAGCGGCATCAAAGTCGTGGGCGATGTAGAGCGCGTTGACGAACTGGGTCACGGGGTCGGCGTACTCGTAGGCTTCCTGGCGTACGTAACGCACAATGTCCTTGAGCTGCTTCTGCTGGGTAGAGCTGTTTCGTGCGCGAGTTCGTCCCGTGATGACGGCAGCAATCAGGTATCGCAGGACCCAGGGGCATGAGGTCTGGATGGTGTTGATGTAGGGAGCGGAGAAGAACATTTCCAAGATGGGTTCACGGGCGCCCTCCCAGTTGAAGAGAGGGAAGAGAGACCAGTGAATCAGCATGGTTCGGTGGTCGAGCTGGGCGCGCGGGTTGTTAAACAGTCTCGTGTCGATGCCCTCCTTGACGTTCTTGAGCTCCTCCACGGCTGACTCCCAGTTCGTAGAGAGGATCTCAGATGCCAACTTGCCCCAGGTAGAGGCCGCTACCTTGTCATTGTCGGTAGACAATACTCGGAACTGGTAGAGCATGTCGGCGGCAGGGCCGTACTGGCCGCATCGGAACTGGAACTGTCCAAAGTCGTAAAGTGCGTTGACCATTTCCATCGTGACCTAGGAACAGTCTAGTCAGCGTGCATGTCCCGTAACCCCAGTGCACTGGACCACCGCCGATGGCTCCCACTTACTCCATGCTGGTTCTTCAAAAACTCCAAATTGGCAACCTTGTCGCTTCGAAGACCGTTGACGACCTCGTCCTGTGTCAAAAGATCGGCAATCTTGGCAGTAGCCTGCTCGTACTTTTCCAGCTGTGCCAGGACCTCTTGTCGCTTCTTGGTGTACTCTGCGGGCGGTTCAGCCACGCCATGCAGCTCGCAGTACAGGGTCGCAACGTAGTCGGTCATGTTGGTGTCCTCCAGCAGCTTGATCTTCCCCGACAAGACCTTCTTGGCCAGTTCGGTATCCTCCTTCTCCTCCGCCTTTTCGCCTTCAAACTGGATGAGCGGGAAGAGCAGATGCCGGCTCAAATGGGGTGCCACCTGGGCCATAATCGATGAACCGTCGGCCGAAACGGCCGTGAGAAGATCCTCCATGATTGGGAAGAACACCGAGGGTGAGGCGGGTATTTGAGGGCCAAGGACAGATTCCAAAAGAGATGTTAGAGAGTTGTATTCCTAGCACGAAACCAATCCGGTTCAGCTTTTGCGTTTCGATGTTGCCCTGTTGGTGTGGAGAGCGTGCAAAGGGAGCGGAGGGAAAACGCGAAGCAACTCGTATCGTCGCAAAAATTATGGAGAGTGGTAAGGACGCAATCCTGCCCCCTCAAGTGCTCACCTTCCGACCCCATTCAGCGCACATACCAAAATCGAGGGGCAGTATTTTTGGCGAATTTCGCACACAAAGTTGGTGTGTGGGGCTTTGTTGGCTTGCGCCGGAGATTCGCCGAGGACTTTCCCGGTCATGTGATCTATCATCTGAGCGCAATAGAAGTTTTCGGGCGGCTGGGAAAGCTCCGCTGCGACTTCATTTTTGGCCCTGCCTTTTGCCATCATAAGCATCCTGAACTTCATCTTCAGGTCTTCCAATCCACACGCCACAATGAGTCAAAACGCTGCCCGCATCTTGTCCCACGCCAGGGTCGTCTTCCGCGCTGGAAGATGCCTTTCGAGCCCCAGCCTTTCACTCGCTGCTCGCCGAGTGCCAGTTGGCCATCAGTATCTTGCCTCGCGCGCATCAATTCCTCGATACTTCTCTTCTCCCGCCGAAGCTTCTTCACCCGAAGCTGCTGCCTCCGCTGAAGAGGAAATCATTCCGGCCAGCCGATACATGACACCCCCGGCCACCAAGACACCTGAAGAACAGGCCAGCGGTCCTTGGCTCATGCGAAGAACTCCCTCGGGCCAGATGCCCATTTACAAGCAGTTCAAGAAGGCCCGCCAATATCGCTTCATCCTTCTCAAGAAAGTTGAGGGTGATGTACTGAAATTCGTGGACGACTTAGCGGAAGGAACTGGAATCCCCCGGGACGAGATGGCAGTGGTTCCAAAAAACCAATTCGTGGAAATCAAGGTATGAGCACACAAACTTGTCCAGATATTCTGCTTCAGCCCCTGCCCTTGAAACATACTACAAATTACCCATCATTTGTGGTTTTATATCGTGTTGCTATTGCCCACTGTGTCTTGGATGAATAAGAGGTCTGACTAGCGTCTACAGGGTGACGATGATCGTTTCGTTCAAATCAGGAACTGGTTGTTGGAGCAGGGATTTTAAATGGGCGCGCGAAAGGAAAGAGGAGGAAACGCAGAACTGACGGGATATGCTTCCTTGACTGCGTAATTTTGTATTCAAAGTCGCTGTCCGATGGAGGACCAGACGAATTGTACGATAGTGTATAGGCGGGGCTCCAACAGACTTGGTTCTGCTGCTTGACTGCTTGACTGCTTCTGCAATGGTATTCCGCACCTCACGCCTTGCATATACCCTTGACATTTTTCCGACTGCTTGCCTAGGCTCAACCATTTTACACGTTGATTGTCTTGACTCTTGACAGCTTCGTGATAGTGTTTTTGTAGTGACTTCATTTCTGCATCTATGTACCCCTGACTACACTTTTCCCTACTCCCACCATACTCCAACTCCAACTCCAACTCCTTCTGCCTCCTGTCTTCCTACCCCTCCTATATACCACTCTTTTCCCAAAACAAACAAGGTATACCCAAATCAGGTTTGTTTTCAACATCGAAACCCCCATCCCCATGCAAGTCTAGCTAGCTCTACGCCCCTATCCATCCATCCATCATCACGGCATCTGATACACCAAAACGCAGCCAAGCCAACGCAAGCAAAAGAACGCAGCACCAAGAAAAAAGAAGGCCTCAACAAAGACCAAAAAGGCATCAGAAAAGGAACAACAACCATAACCATGTGAATTGATAAAAGGGCGCACAACACAATGCCGCCCCCCTCCCCCCTCCGCCAGCTCTATTCGCACCTCCCGCGAGATTTCTCCCCTCCTCCTTCTGCCCCTCCTCAACAATAAGAAGAAAACAACAAGGCCCCATTGATGCAACTACCAAACCAATAATAGAAAGAAAATCCCCGATTCTAGCAACTGCTAAAAAAAAAAAGACAACTACTGCTACATTTTTAATGAAAATAGAAAAAGATCATCCCTCCAAGTTCAACAAAGCCGTTAATTGATGCAAAACCCCATCCTTAGTCCACTCCGGCGACTGCATCATCGACACATCCATCAGGAGTTGCGGCCCCGGCAACAAAGCCCTCGCATCTCTCCCATCCTCTATTCCTATTCCTGCCCCTGCCCCTATCCCGGCCCCAGCCCCCGTACCAGCACCTCCAGTACTGCTAGAGCCAGAGCCCGTATAGCGCGCCTTCTCCGCTAACCGCCGCAGGAGCGACGACGCCACTGCAATGATGTACACCAACTCGGGATCCTTCCTCATCGTAGCGCGACCGCCACCCCCTCTAGCTACATGGGAGGGCTTCTCATACAAGATACTCAAGTCATGAATGATCTTGACGAGGTTCTGCGAGAGGCAATTCCCTGATTTGAGAAACGTTCTCGCAATGTTTGCATCTGAGCCCGGGACGAGGGAGACGACGATTTCCGCAGCGAGGAGACCCTGCATCAAGAAGGGCTTTCTCGTTTCAAATAGGGGGGGTAATTGCGGCGGTCGAGACAGTTCCTTGGCCTTGTCGGGGATAGGTGAGACGGCCAGGGCAAATGTTCTGGCCAGGAGTTCGTTGCCAAGAGGAGAGGAGGGATCGATGGTGAAGAGAGCCTTGTAGAAGCCGCGATTTGGTTCGTCGCGAGCGAGGAGCTTGGCCAGAGCGTCTACCGCGTGGGGGAGGTAGGAATGGATACTAGGGTCGTAGGGGGTGAAGTAGAGCGTGTCGTTGGTGAGTGAGGGGCCGGGGACGGGGGCGAATGCTAAAAGCATGAGCAGGAGGGTGGAGGCTTGTTCTCGGCCAGGAAGTTCCAGCGATCCTGCAATGTTGGATAGGAGTACCACGATGTCCTTCATGAAGTCAAGTGTATTGCTGTGTGTCCGTAGGAGCATGGTTCTTGTGCCCAGATACCGGATGATGGAGCAGAGGAGCTTGATTACAGATTCGTCACAGAGAATGAGGTGGTTGTCGTTTTGGTCTCCTGGGAAGGACACATTCCGCAATATCGTCGTGATGCATATCAGACGATCTACGGCTCGGTCGAGTTCGTAGGCGGTGGAACCGAAGGCCGGTATGTCCTTGACAGCCCATCGCTCTATTCTGCAGGCGCGCACCACGTCCTCATACGCTGTCAGCTGAATCTCGTCGGCAACTTCTACTGTATGTTCCACGAGCAAGTCCAGTTGCGTCTCGGCGCAGTCTATCAAAGCTTCGACCAAGTCGTCGCAGGCTCTCAGGTGCAAGAAATGGGCTTGATTCATCGATGACGAAATGATGGCCAACGTATCGAGTGCCATACGCACTTCACCATGAATCCCGCTTTGGAGGCTCCGAGTCAATGCAGAGATGTCGACATTCCCCAGCTCATTCACTGACGGCACAGCAGGTTCCCACCTCGATATTTCGGCGCCGAGAAGATTGGCGGCATGGAGGTCGACTCCGCCGTGAGTGGCAAGCTCACGGGCACAAGGGCTGTAGTCCTCTGGTTTTGGCGGCAATATATGGACTTGCTGTTGATCGGCAGTAGCAGTAGCAGCAGCAGTAGCAGCAGCAGAACCTTGAGCCATAGGGGTTTGCTGCCGTCCATCAACAGAGGCAGTTCCAGATCGGTGGCGCGCGGGGGACTCTAACGAGGAAGAAAAGTCGTTCGGTGTGGAGCGATCAACACTCCTCGACATGCTGCTCCTGTGACCTGGAGTTGCATTGACATTAGGTGTAAGTTGCTGCTGCTGTTGTTGGAGCTGCTGCTGATGCTGAAGGTGCTGCTGATGTTGGAGCTGCTGCTGTTGTTGGAGATGCTGCTGATGTTGGAGCTGCTGCTGATGTTGGAGCTGCTGCTGGTGCTGGTGCTGTAGCTGCTGCTGGAGCTGCTGCTGTTGTTGAAGCTGCGCCTGTTGTTGATGTTGGTGTTGGGCGTGTTGCTGCTGCTGGATCTGGGCTTGGGATTGCTGCATTGATTGTTGTGGATGTGGCGGTTGGGAGAGCTGTGACGTGGGAAAGCCGTTCACCGGTGTCAGATTCCCCCTAGCGGGTGTTTGCGGCTGAACATGAGATTGTTGGGCATGTTGCTGCTGCATTAGGCCTTGGTTCATGTGTGGTGCGGGTTGGATGTGCTTCTGAGACGGTCCAGGGCCTCCCGCCATTCCCGGATTCTGCTGCATCATTCTTTGTTTTTGCTGCGCCAGCCAAACCTCCTCAAATTTGACGAGATTCCGCTCATACGTTAGTTTCAAGGCCGGTGGTACAGTAGGTATTTGAAAGGGCAACCCCAGCATCTGGGCAATATGCGCCCACCCGTTGGCGGCAGCGACCGACTTGTAGCCGCCCTTGGATTGGACGACTTGGAACAACATGACCAAGTTGACAGGCCGATCACCAACAATGGGGTTCGGATCGAGCGGTAAGCCCTTGGCATGCATGAGGGCTGTCAAGTTCTTCATGAACTGCTCCGGATTGATGTTGCCCATCGGGCGAGGTTGCGGTCGCATTGGCCCTGGAGGCATCTGACCACTCGTAGGCATTCCGGGCATCGGCTGTTTTGGCATCATCGCACGTCCCATATTCTGCCCTTGCATCTGTGCTTGCATCTGCATGTTTCCCTGTAGTTGCTGCTGCTGCAGGCGCATCTGATAAGCTATCATCTTCTGCTGATCGTTCATGCTCTGTGGTCGTTGTCCCGGCTGCTGTCCAGATGGTAGTTGCCCTTGTTGCTGCAGCATCTGCTGTTGCATCTGCTGATATATGTTCGGATTCATCTGACTCATGTGCTGCGGCAGTTGACCCATTTGCTGAGGCATCATTTGGCCAGCTCCAACACCAGCCATGGGGTTCGTGTTCGGAGATGGTCGCGACATGGAAGGCGATTGCGCATAGCCTGGGTTGAATCCGGCCGTCATGTTTTGCAGGAATTGGGTCGGCTGGGGCGTCCCATGCTCCGAGGGGATGGGAGAAGTCTGCGCACCGCTGAAATGTTGTGGACCAGGTGAAAAGGAGTGCGGCGAGGCGGTGGCTACTCTTTGGGGTACACTGCCCGGCCGCATCTGGTTGCCCATGATGGGCGACGGGCTGGCATTAGCAGACCCATTCGCCTGAAGATGGGAGAACGGCCCCGGATTCTGTGGAGGCATGACACCACTGCTGCTAGGCTGGAAGGCGGCGAAGTTTTGTTGTTGTTGTTGCGGGGTCTCGGAACGTGACGGCGGTTGCATGCTCGCGTTGTGTCCCGGCGAGCCAGTGACGCTATCTTCTCGTGGACGGGGACGCTTGGATGGGATCACAGAGCTGGTTTGATACACAGGGTTCTGGTTCGGATTCGGGTTCTGGCTAAGAGCTTGGCTCTGGTTCGGGTTCTGGTTCTGAGTCTGGTATGCCGGCGAACCGTGGCGCATCGGACCATTCTGCATGGCAGCAATCTGTTGCGGATTGTGAAATTGGCCAGGGTTGAACTGGCCCGGATTGTTCATAAAGGCGGATGGATCCATCATGACACCAGCAGCAGCGTTGGGATCGTTGATGTGAGGGAAGCCGCTGCCATCGTGGTTGGGGACGGCGTCGTTCATCCAGGCGCTCATGGCGACGGCCCAGACAGGCTGCGCAAAGGATGTCAGCGATCAATAAATGAACGACCAGGAATCCATGGACGGGGCGCAGGGACGGAACGACGATGGAGCCGTGTCACGACCACGGCATGTGGCGATGAATAGGTCGAGTCGCGTCGCGGGTTGGTGGAGGATTGTGTGTGGTGTGCGGTGCGTGTGTGGTGTCGGGTGGGAAATGAGCAGACAGGACGGGGGTGGGCTCCTCAAAGGCAGCCGACCAGCCAAGGCCCAGTGGACCGGCCAGAGGGAACAGGCGGAGGTCGGCCCCCTGGTGAGACGGACGAGCGCTGGGAAGAAAAGAAGAACAGCGCGAGCAGCATGAGCATCCAGCCGTCTGTTCGTCTGCTGCTGGTGCAGAATCGCGTTGTCAATCATTTACCAGCCGCTGCAGCAACAAAGAGCGGCTTCTTTTGGCAGAATGGCACTTGCCTCCTTCCAGACGCCCACAGGTGATAAGATCCCTCGAGCTGTGACTCTGTGAGGACAAGGGATGCGGTGCTGATTGGACGGGTTGCGCGAGAGAGGGGATTGGGGGGCTATGTAAGAATTGGAGGAGTAAAAGACGGAGAATGCGCATCCGGCTGCAGCGGGGGCAGTCAGGTCATATCCACTGAAGACCACTGAAGACCACTGAAGTCCACTGAAGTCCACTGAACTTTCTGAAGAACACGGCGAGGCTGAGCGCTGCGGGCACCTCCAGCTCCAGCTCCAGGTACAGTGGCTGACCGTTGCAGGCGTGTTGTAACTTGTGGCGGCTCAAGGGGTTGAACAACAATACAGTGCTTTACTTACCTGGGAGACTGCCTTCGCGTCACCGGCCGAAGCAATCGCGCATCAACGGCCAACGAGGCCAACAGCAGGCTTGGGGCAAAAGCCCAGATTTGCCCGTGAGAGCTGCGTCGAGAGCGTTGCGAAGAGAAGAGCCACGCCGTCGGGCGCGCGGTGGCCTTGATCCAGCGGCGGGGGGCGCTGGAGAGAGAGAAATTTTTCGTCTCGGGCAAGTGCCTTCCAGCCCAACTTCGCAGCCGAACAGCAGGCCGATCACGGATCCGGTAGCCGTCCGATCCGGGCAACGATGCGGGCCACAGTGCCGAGGCCAAAGACGGGAAGTCCAGCAGAGTCTGTCTCTGGTTTCGTCGCGTCGCAGACAAAGAGCCAGGGGTTGGCAAGATCGGGTGTGGTGCAGAGGCGGCTTGGGCGGCTTTGGCAGCTTCAAAGATGCCAGGTGTGAGTGGGCAAACCCGAGCTAGAGCCAAGGCTTGTGAATGACGCGGGCAGGGAATAGGTAGAGTAGCAAGCAACGTCTTGGTGGCACCCGTGCAGATTGCCAGATCAAATGAATTCCAACAAGTCGCACGCGTGTCAGCTTTCGACCATCGTGACGTTGGCTTGGTCGCTGGTTTCAGTTCCGGGGCGAGTTGCCGCTGCTGGGCTGGAGCCAATTTAGCCCGCTTCGGGCTTAGCGTAGCTGCTTACTGAGGTTCGTTTAAAAGAACGAATCAGGGCAAAGATTCGGCCATCGTAGTGGATCCTCATCTCGTGCTACTACTAGGCCCGCAGCGACCGAGCCGATAACCCGACGTCCAGACTGCTTCACATAAGTCATCCAGACAATCAATGCCAAGCAAGTTGAACGATGAAGTCTGGGCGTGAGTACCAGTGGTGCAAAGTCTGAGCTGGCCGATCGCCTTCAATAAAAAAGAAATAAAAGTTGTTGCTCGAGAGCATGGACGAGCCCTGGTTGGGTCCTTCGGGATGAGGTCATTTCATTCCGGCGTCTCATCAAGTGCGCTTTGGATCAAATGGACGGCCTGGCCATCGCCTTTTGATAAAAGACAGGCAGAAGTCGATTTGAGCAGCCCGAGACTGGCAACGGCGAGCTGTGAGCTCTGGGATGCTGTAACCTTTGAAGCAAGAGTCGTTGTCCACGTCGCAGCCGCCTGGACGATAAAGGCATGATGGTGTTCCTGTTTATTATGAGAGCGTGCGGGAAATTGTCGAAGATGGTAGCCATGCTTTTTGCTTCACTGGACCGGACTGGTATAATCATGGC
Organism: Claviceps purpurea; assembly: GCA_029405325.1. NCBI lineage: Eukaryota > Fungi > Ascomycota > Sordariomycetes > Hypocreales > Clavicipitaceae > Claviceps > Claviceps purpurea. Next base: position 1,287,631 of record CM055782.1, on the reverse strand, counting down.
AGACGACATTTCGGCTCCATCGATCCGTGATAGCAACGGCAAACCGCCATGACGCAAAGAATGCCATCAGGTCCAACTCGCAATTCCCTTTGGAAATCTTCCAGCCCTCCGCGGCTATCGCGTTCACAAGATGCGCTTCCACGTTGCAAATGGCGTCGGGGGCGGACTCACGAGGGGGCGTCAGGCACTGGCGACGCACTGCAACGCACCAACCACAGCCGCACCAACCCCACGACGCACACGATGGTGGCAATGCGACCACGTGCAAAAGTGAGAATGCTGACAAGCGTGAAAACGCAATCGATTGATCAGAAATGCTCTGACACAAATGACGACGACTTGCGAGAGAGGATTGCAGATTGTCGAGTATATGCCAGGTCAGGTTGTTGCCGTGAGATGCTCGTGTGCATTGCTAGCCGGCAGAGGCTCGATTCAGAGGGGCACCGCACTGGAAGCCGCACTATTCGTAGGGCATGTCGAGACTCGAGAGGCCTGAGAGGGCCGGAGTCCTCAGTCAGCATTGGATGGCCGCCAAAGCTCCTCCACTGTCCACAAGGGTCAATGCCAGATGGGGTCCTTCCCCCCTTGCCGCGACTGGGCCCTTGTCCCAGAGACCGCCTTCTCCATCTGCCCCATCCGCTCCATCTGCATGCCTCATCCGCCACGTCGACGAACTCTGTCCGCATTGCTCATCTCGTGTCGCTACGTCGCCCGCCTCGCCCGCCTCGCCCGCCTTGTCGAGGCCGCGAGTACGTTTTTTGTCCATTCTTCTCGTGAGTTATTCCAGAATATCCAGTCAGATCGCGGCCGTGGTTTGTCGTCGTCGAGGGGAGCTTTTAGCCTTCGCAGGTCCGAAGAGCGCCGACCATGTAGGCGGATTGCGACCGCAAAGCGATGACGAGCCGACATCCAGCCCGCAAGGAGCAGACAAAAAAGAAAAGCCAGCTACCCGGCGTATCATTTGGATCTGAAAAGAAAGAAAGAAGAGAAAAAGAAAGTGAAGAAGTGGCTGTTTCGAAGGAAGGGGGAATGGGGGGAAAGGTTTACTTATGTGAGTGACCTCAGTTCCCCTCGGTCCCAGCAACCCGGGCCCTTTTCGCATCATCCCCCAAGCAAGCAAGTGAACAAGCCCAAACGCCGGGCCACGCCTGGGTTTTTATTTTATTTTTATTCGTCATTTATTTTTACATCCAGTCCGCCTTTTTACCCCCCTTGACGCATCTGAATTAGACGATCTGCGTTGCCGCTTTGCACACCATTGCTTTGTTTGTTTTTTCTTCCGCCCGGATGTGGCCCTCCATCTTCGCGGGGGGGACCCCCTCCATGCGCCTTCTGGACTTTGCCGTACATCTGGAGTTGTATTTTCTTTTAATTCTTCGTTCCCTGCGACCCTGGATGCCGGTTCTTTCCACGACTTTGTTTGAAGGCGATTTCTGCAATCGGGGTCCCGGGATGGGGAGTGAGTGGTGGCTCTTTTGAATTATACTGTGGCCCGTCCCTGTCCCCACGGACATTGGCGTCTTTTTGGCGTCCCGCTTGTTCAATGCCCACCACCTTTTTTTTCCCGCTGCGCTTCTTCATCTCCTTTTTTCTTGTGTTTTTGGTCCTTCCGCGCAGCGATTGTGCTTCGCATTTTTATCTTGACTCTTTCTGCTATGTACACTGTGCCCGTTGGAAGTGTCCGAGTATCTGCTTTGAACAGGTTCACGGAGTAAAATAATCAAATGATGATAATAATGGAAACGCCCCATCCACGGATCCAGCCATGTGAGTGGGTCCCTGCCAAGAGAATTGCGAGCGCTTCAGCAACACAACCAGACTGGAAGTTCTGGAACTGCGACAAACACAAGGAATAAAAGGCGTCCCGTGAGAATGACGACCTGGCCATCTATCGTTCGTAAAGTCGCTTCAATTCTCTCTCTTCTCCAGGTCATGGCCAAGAACCGAAGCGAGTTTGGATCAATGGCTCAGTGGATGACCGGATACCTGCATGTATGTACCGGTAGCCACCTTCTAGAGCGTTGCCCCGAGCGCACTGCCCTGCCTATTTTCCTCGGGAGTTTCGTCATCGTACCGAGACCAGGTTGTAGATGGGGTCGCAGATGAAACATGGTCTGCATGCCGGGATCGTTTTGCCTTCATCGCGTCGTCGTCCATGTCATCTTGACCTACATGTACATAGTCGCGAGAGGAAGTGGCAAGATTCTTTTCGGCATTTGCGCTCCAGACAATTTGATTTAGCGCAATTGGGCCATGTGCCATGTGCCGACAAAACCTGCGTGTTGGCTTCTTCTTTTTCCTGCCCAAATCCTCCCACACGGACCAGATCATTCCAGATGAGCTTTTTTAGGCCCCGGTAGACGGACGGAGATAAGATGAAAAGGATTGCTGCATTGCCATGCCAAGTTGCCCAAACGACAAGAAATGAAGCCCAAAACGGCACACAAACTGTTGCCAGAGTTCTTGGAGGAAGCCAGGATGAGCACCAACTTTATGGATCTCAGCATGCATTGCTGCGTTGGATGTCTGTGTCTCTTGACAAGCTCCGCCGCGTAAAGTAGGTATGTACACCAACACGACTTCTTTGTCCATCTACTCGTATAAAGCAGACTTAATATTTATGGCCTTGCAAGACATTTCTTTTACCGAGATTGTTCGTACGAAGTGGATATGGCCATCAGTCATGAACTTCTCGCATCATTGGGAACCCCGCGTGCGTTGGAAGTTGGCGGGTGGTTGACGTGTTTGATCATTGATGGCAGCACCGCGATAGACGATAGACGATAGGCCGAGTACATTACAAGCTTGTGACCTGTCACTCGCTCCCCCTGCGGGAAGACCAAGACAAAGGTCAAAGGAAGCTGAGACTTTTTTCATTGCCTTGCCTGGTGTAGGTACTGCACAGTGCAAGGTCATGATCATCTGCGACTCGCGAGTCCAACTTTGGTGAATTGGTTCCAGCCTCCAGGGGAGGAGAGGCCGTCCGCAGATCTTCGAGACTTTCGAGTTCTTTTCGGTTGTCCCCGCATTCCTATGTGGGGACTTCCAATCTCGTGGTTCGTGTGGGAAAGGCTGTTAGGTAATTTGATCAAGTTGCTACATATGTACATGTACATGTACTATTTCGGTGCAGGGTCAGCCTCTTTTAAAAGTGTCCAGCATGTGCATGTAGGTACGTATGCTGTAATAGACAACTTCTAGTAGAGTGATGTAGATACCTTTCTTGCGGAACCTTTGTTTTTCTTGCTTTACTGGTACCATAAAGTGCTCGAGACACGACATGTTACACGTAACAAGCCTGCATTGCATAGCATTATTTGCACGGGGCTCGCGGTCGGGTTCGGTCATACAACGCAGGCTAATTAACTTAAACTTTATGCTATGTACTTGGCGCATGAGTGTCACAATCCGATCGTGCGATAAATCGAGATTGTGAAAAGAATGTTCACAAAATCCAAGGGCGGAATAGAATCTTCCGACCGCAGTCTTTTCTCTCCCCTCACAAAATGCACCCCCTATAATGAATGACATGCCCTCAGCATGGCCATCTCGCTATATCCTAGCCCAAAAATAGTTCTCATGATAATTCCAGCTTCCCCTTGATATGTTTTAGAACCTCCCTGATACCTTCGTCGAGATCGCTCAAGGCCAAGTACCCGTCTATCCACGCGGCCGTCTTCTTGCCCAATGCCACCTTGTCCGTAGTCGTGTCCAACTTGTCGCCTAGTCGCACCAACACCTCGCGCAAGCCTCGTGGGAAGTCTGCCGTATTGGGGTTCACGCCAAGAATGGGCTGCCGAATAAAGCAATTGCACGTAGCAGGGTGCTCGGGGAACTGCTCGTTGAGAACATCCAGGACGTGCTGCGAGATCTTGGGCTCCACAGACAAGGTCTTAAAGGAAGTGAAGAGGAAGAAGAACGTCTCCGCCACCTCGGGAGTGAAGAATGCTTGTTTTCGCGAAATATCGAATATCGCCATGGGGATGGCGCCGTCCATGGCGGGATTGGATTTTAGTTGCTCAGCCGCACGCTTGTCAATGACCTTGGCTTGTACCTTCGATGGTTCAGGCAAGGAGCTGCCATCAACGTCTTCTTCCTCATCGTCGTCGTCGCTGCCAACAATGCGAAGCTCGTCGTCGTCCTCCACGCGGTCAGGCCGAAGAGCATCCACCCCCTTGACTTCCTTGCGCTTGTCCACCTTGACGAGCCACTCCATCTCCGACTTGGCGTACTCAACCCAGAGTCTGCAGTCCTTGTTGCAGAAGCGACATCCACGCATGAAGAAGCCCCTCGCGGAAGCCATGTCGCCGTTCCTAGCGGACCGTCGTCCAGCCATGATCCAGAGGTCTGCATCATGCGGCATCATGCGCAGAGCACCCGTCATGGTCTTCCTCCAGCGCTTGGCGGCCTTGACACTGGCGGTGTAGTTGAGATACTCGCGCCACAATTCGCTGCTTCCGGGATGTTTGTTGACAGATCGGTCGTAGATGGACATGACTCGTGCTTGTCCTGCGTGCGCTGAATTGAGATGCTGGATCTTGAGGCGCTTGCAGCGCTTGCTGCGGAGAGCTTCTAATGATTGCTCCCATTTTGCGTATGCAGACCATTCGGACGGCGAGTTGCCGGGACACAAGACTCTGTGTTCGTGCTCATTGCGCTTCTGGACGATGGTTCGAATCTCATCCTGAACAGAGGAAATGTTTAGCAGCCGTGATTTAACACACGAGGAAAGAATGGCAAGCTTACCTTGGTGAAAATCTCCTTTTCTTCCCACTCGCGCAGCTGCGGCACAGAACGTTCGAGATAGAATCTCGCCTTTCCCGCAACGCCAGCCATGATGTTAAGTTGCGTAAGACTGGAGGAGCTCGAACTAGAGTCCTAGGAAGGGGTGTAACGTTTTACTGGACAAGACACTCGGCTGGTAGCGTTGCGTTGGGAGGTTGACTTGCGCTGTGCGGCCAGTGCGAACCCAATACCTATGCAGGTTCAGGGAAGTTTTTCATCACGAGGCTCCAAGTTCCTGAGATCCGAAAATTTTAGCGGGGCCGCTTCTACCGACTCTCAGCCTTGCAAGTTGCGGGCCCTTGAAGTTGGCCCCTGCGGTGCCGAACCGAGCTGGTACGTATTTTGGTTTGGTACCGGGCGAATCAGCTGGAGCTGTCATTCGAGGTTCCGCTGCCACATGTCGCCAGACCATCCCCTTCTCCCATCCCTGCTTCCGGTCATACATACTCACTCGTTTCTCGTTGAAGCAGTGCATTGATACTGTCCTCCTCCACGTCCGAATTCCTCGGATGGTGTTCATATTCCTTGGAGGCTTCAACTCTTCATTCTTTTCTTCTTAATTCATTTGTCAAATATCCACTGCTTCCGTCATGTCCAAGTACAAGGACAAAGACGGCGGCGTGGTCCTCAGCTTCGGGGGCCACTGGGTCAGCTGGGCACACACCGTCATCGCGTACAGTAAGGTCTTCGAGATGAGGAATGATGAGATAGCATCAGAGATGGCAATTCGTGTGGTGACTAACTGTTTGTGTAGCCGCCTTTCTCAGCGCGTTGATCGTCGGCGTCGGCTTGCATTACCACAAGATTGTTCAGAATGAATTCTACGGATATCCGCAGGAATGGTTTCCTTCCGTCTCCGCGACAATCGGCGACCGATACCCCGAGCGATCATTCTTCATGATATTCATTGCTATCACATCTGGTACGCGACGCTAGAAACTATGGATTATGGTTGCTCTGCGCCTTTGCTGATTCAATCGCCCAGGACCCCGATTCGCGCTCGTTGGCTTGTTCTACCTCCTTAGTCGGAAGCCGGGCACGAAACTCCCCGGCTTCGTTGCCTCGATGGGAATTCTACGAACACTCACATGCGGTGGCTGGACTTATATCACATCGACCGACGATCATGATTGGCACGACATTCTTATGATCTCGTACATCGTGTGCACTCTCCCCTGGACGCTGGGCTGCATTGCTCTCAGCCCGCCGAATCCCCAGGCCATCAAGTACCGAAAGTATATTGCCAGTTCTTTCTTTGGCACCTTGGTACCTTTGGTCTACTTCTTCATTCAGCACAAAGTGCATCGAGTCGCCGGAGGTTCGTACTGTGCCACTCTAAAGTCCCATTATGATCGCAGCTGGTGTTCTAACAAATTGCTCAGCGTACACGATCTATGCCTTCTTCGAGTGGGCATTGATCCTCTTTGATGTTGGATTTGACGCCGTCACCGCTTTGGATTTCAAGACGTTTCAAGTTGTTGTCAAAGATGTCAGGGGTCTGAGCAAGGGGTACGTCCAGTGGCTTCCGAGATAGTACTCTGTGTGCAGCTCAATCCAAATATAATGTCTTTGTGTCATGCTCTAAATCTCGTCGCAGTGAAAACTCGTCGTCTGTCTCATCGGCCGTTATGGAGAAGGAGTGAGTCAAGTGTTTGCATTCCACCTGACGTTAGTGGACTAACCCATTGAACTCGAAAAGAAAAGAAAAGGCCACTGGCGGTCTTTATTCCGTGCGCTTCACCTGGTCTGAGGCTCTGGACACGGCAGCTGATGTTTACCATGGAGTGAGTGCTCTGATCCCACATGTCCAAAACAGTATCTGACGTTTTACTAGTTCGTCTTCTGGTCCATGTTGACCAGCCTGGGTCTTGTGGTGTGGTGTAAGTGTCTTGCGACTACCTGATTGTGCCACATTGAGCTCTTCGAAATACTGACCAAAACAGACTTTCCTCTCTGGCACATGGGAATTTCTGGGTACGAGGCCTTCGTCTTGGCGTCCATCTCACCTTTGCTCCTCATCGGACCTCTTCGATCTGCCGTCGTCAACAACCAGCGGCTCATTCATCTTCTGTCCCTCTCCGGAGTGGCAGCTTACTTGGTTCTAGACCCAGCTCGTCGTCTGTTCACAGTAGGATTTGGTGTCGCCATGTCGACCTTGGGCTGGGTCGCCACGCTCCACGCCGAGTCTGTCCACGATGCCCGGTTTGAGTCCAAGCTTCTCGGCTTGCTGGTCGGATTGATCTTGTCTTCCACTGCGAAATTCGCTTGGCAGACCAATAATCCAATCTGGCCCATTATGCACAAAGCAAATGGCGGCTGGAACCTTGCTGGCTTAATTGTCGGCGTCTTAGCTGCCTTGCGCTTCACCCGCAAAGCTCCTCTCACGAGCAGCACATCCCAGGCCGCCGCAAAAGGGTCAACTGTTCTCGCAGCCTGTGGTGTCGGAGGCGTGTTCTTTGGCATGCATTCACTGCTTTCTGATACAAGCACCATGATTCTCTGGGTCTGGGAGGGTTTCCCTGTCCGTGGTCCGTACTTTTCCACTCACGGCTGGTGCACCTTGGCTGCCATGTCTGCCGGTGTCTTTTTCGGCATCTACAAGCCTTCGCTCGCCGGAGGATGGGCCACATACACCGTGGGAGCGATTGGCGCCATAGTCCTGACATTCTTCAGCCACTGGTTTGGCTACTATGGTGCTCTCATCATTGCGGCTTACCTAATGGCTGTTGCTGTTCCTCTCCTGACGAGCGCGTCCAAGAAGAGCCCCGCGACTACGTTTGGGCTCGGATTCTTCATATATGTGTTCTTGGTCCTCTTCCACGTCTGGGTCGTTGCCTATGCCTTTGTACCTGGCGGTCCTCTGGTTCGTGAGCACACGGACTGGATCATGTACACCATGATAGGCCTGATCGGCGCCGGTGTCTACGACTACAACTCGTCCAAGCCGCGAAAACAAGAGGCACGCCGACGTTCGGCCTCTCAGCACAAAAAGTACTTTGGCGTAGCCACCATCTTTGTCAACATTCTTTTCTTATGTTCTGCCTTTATGCGCTTCCCAACCAACGACTACAAGCCATACCACGCCCAAGACCGCGTTCTCACCGCCGGTATCTGGACGATTCACTTTTCGCTGGACAACGACATGTGGTCTTCCGAGTACCGCATGCGAGACCTCATCAAGGAGATGGAACTCGACGTCGTCGGGCTTCTCGAGTCGGACCTGCAGCGCATCATCATGGGCAATCGTGATTCGACTCAATTCTTGGCCGAGGACCTCGGCATGTACGTTGACTACGGCCCTGGACCCAACAAACACACCTGGGGTGCCGCTCTTCTGTCCAAGTTTCCCATTGTCGAATCCAAGCACCATCTCCTGCCCAGTCCCGTCGGCGAACTAGCCCCCGCGATTCACGCTACTCTGGACGTCTACGGCGAGCTGGTGGACGTCTTTGTCTTCCACTCCGGGCAAGAAGAGGACCCCGAAGATCGTCGCCAGCAGTCCGAATATCTCGCCAAGCTGATGGGGTCTACCCCACGACCGGCCTTCCTCCTCAGTTACCTCGTCACGAAGCCTCTGGAGGGTAACTACAACAACTACGTGAGCGAAAAGTCGGGCATGCACGACGTCGACCCGACCGACTGGGACCGATGGTGCGAATACATTCTCTTCAAGAGACTCAAACGTGTTGGATACGCTCGTGTAAGCCGCAGTACCATCACCGATACTGAATTGCAGGTGGCCAAATTCGTTGTCCCGCGCTCTTCTGAGGAGGCCCAGCAGCTGGACTCCATGTCTGCTGAAGAGCGTAACCGGCGTGTGCAAGAGGATGAGGTCCCGCAGGGGTGGCGGTTCCCGGCTATGTTTAGGGGACAGGGTGTTCGGGATCACAGGTATCATGTTTTTGATGAGCCTAGATACTATAATTAAGAGACCGAGGGCGTCTTTTTTGGTGTCACGAGGAGGGGCATGGTGCCGCATGGATGGAAATTTGTATTTGTATTCGAACAAGCCGTTACATATGTAGTTGAAGGGCTATCTATCACATGTGCAGATATGTATGGGATGACATCGTGTTTGATGCTTTGCCCGAAGCTCTGCTTGGCTTGTACAAGTTTCAGTAGAAATGCACGCCAGGTTCAACGAACGGCCAGGAGTTGTTCGGGTCATGTGGAGAGACATGTATGTAAGTATGCACTGTATGGAGGAGAACATGGCCTCTCGTGTTGGAACTTGGTACAACACCTACATATTATCTAGCGGCTCTACGGGAGACCGTCACGGGATGATGTTCTAACTTCTTGGACCGGGACGCCAAGCCAAGCCAAGTGCCCCACAAACCCCGGGATTCGCAACGCGGAAGACGGGCGGAATTGCTTCCAGGGTCGTCCCCGCGCCGGCTTTATGTACCGGTTCCATGCGGTCGGATACGTTCGGCCCATGCACATACGGAGTTAGGTTCTACGTATTACGGCAATTGCATGCATACCTACCTACCTACTAGCTAGATGTTGAGTAACTACCCAGGTACCTGGTAGTAACAGGTATCGTTGACCAGAATGGAGAACGCCTCTGGTCGAACAGATGAAGCTGCTCGCGTGTTTACGCACACAAACACATGGAAGGTTTTCCTTTGTTATAGACGAGTTACTTCCTCCGCCCCGAAGCGCATAAGTTATCATACATACCTACCGTAGGCATATGTACAATCGCCATTGCACCTCTCAACCTCCCCAACTCCTTAGAAGAAGTTAGCGCACTTCAGTCACCCGGCCTCCCCCCTTCCATCTCTGTGCCGCTGAAAGCCGCGACTTCCAATCCGCGACGTCTCACTCGCCAGCATACACGACAAAGCACCCTATCTTTCTTTGAACCGAACGCCCATCTTGGCCGCGGGGTAAACATGGATGGCAAGGTTCTGTCGGTAGGAGGGGCTATGGATTTGTTTTAAGAGAGTTTTGCGCGGCCCCTGTGGTGCCAATCATCAATACATACACACACTCACACACACACACCACTTGGCTTCCTCGTTCCCATTGCATCGTTCCTTGGGGTGTGAACTCTTATTTTTACTTGAAATATATGGTTCGCTGTCACGACATGGGGCTTTCATTGGGGCATTTGGGGGTGTATTTGGGGTTATTGGTTGGGCTTGGGGCGCTCTATGTAAGTCGTGTGAGGCGTGGAGAGAGTGTTTGATTCTGATTGAAGAAGAGAGAGGAGGGGGAGTTGGAAGGAAGCAAACACAGCGAGTGGTTAATGAAGAGGAAAAAGAAGAGGGAAGAAAGAAGGGAACGAAGATGCAGGTAAAATATGCTCAGTCTTACTAACATGCTTTTGACATCGGCAAGACGTTCTGCCTCATGGTATACAGGATATTTTTCCATCCTCTTGCGAAATATCCCGGGCCGTTTCTGCCCAAGATCACGGATGGTTACCAGCTCTACCACGCCTACAAGGGTGATAGGCACCTGGAGTTCTGGCGCATGCACCAGAGATATGGTAAGACGACACTGATCCATCAAATAGTACATCAATAATCATTTCATCTTGGGGGAACGCGGATCCGGGCTTGGATACATTCATTCTCTAACTTAGTCACATGCTACGAATCGCAGGCAAGGTTGTACGCTTCGGTCCCAACTCCCTCTCGTTCAACTCAAGCCAGTCCCTCCGGGACATCTACGGGTTCCGATCCAATGTGCGCAAGGCCGAGTTCTACGATGCGTTTGTGCATCCGGCGGCCAACACGCACAACACGCGCGACAAGGAGGTACACGCGCGCAAGCGACGGGTGCTATCGCAAGCCTTCTCCGAGAGCGCCATGAAGGAGATGCAGAGGTACATCTTGGGCAACGTGCGAACGTTTTGCGAGCAGGTTGGGCTGGCGGACGGCGGCAGCGGCAGCGGCGGCGATGCCAAGGGGTGGACGCAGCCGCGCAACATGAGCGACTGGTGCAACTACCTGGCCATGGACATTCTGGGCGATCTCAGCTTCGGTAAGGCCTTCCACATGCTGGAGAAGCCCGATAACCGGTTTGCGCTGGAGCTCGTAGAAGCGGCGACGACGCGGCATCTCATCTGCGGCACCATGCCCGTCGTCGACAAGCTCAAGATTGACCGATTCCTATTCCCCCGACTGGCGGCTGGTCGCGCGCGGTACATGGCCTACAGCAAGGGCCAGCTCACGGAACGCACGAAGCTGGGCGAAGAGACGGACCGCCGCGATTTCTTCTACTACCTGCTCAAGGCGCGCGATCCCGAGACGGGCCACGGCTTCAGCATGCCCGAGCTATGGGGAGAGTCCAACCTGCTCATCATTGCCGGGTCCGACACGACGTCGACGGCCATGGCCTCAACCATCTTCTACCTGGTGCGAAACCGTCACGCATGGGAGCGCGTCAGCCGTGAAGTCCGCGCCAAGTTCCGCGATGTCGAGGAGATTGTCCACGGGCCGAGCCTCGGTTCCTGCACTTACCTCCGCGCCTGCATCGACGAGGCTATGCGTCTTTCCCCCTCAGTTGGTGGCATATTGCCTCGCGAGATCCTCGCTGGCGGCATGACTGTTGACGGCGAGCACATTCTTCCCCAGGGTACTGTTGTCGGCACTCCTCACTACACCATCCACCACAACGAGGACTACTTCCCCGAACCGTACAGCTACATCCCCGAGCGATGGCTCCGAGGCGAAGTCAACCCCCTGAGCGGCAGCATCACGACCGATGACGACGTGGTTCTGGCTCAGAGCGCCTTCTGTCCCTTCTCCGTCGGGCCCCGCGGCTGCATCGGCAAGGGTCTCGCGTATGCCGAGATGACCACCATGCTCGCCCGCACCATCTTCCTGTACGATATGCGGCGAGCATCCGGCGGCGTCGTCGATCCCGCGGAAGGGCGTCCTGATTTCGAATGGGGCCGCCATCGTGAGACCGAATTCCAACTCATCGATACCTTCACCAGCGCCAAAAAGGGGCCCCTGGTTGAGTTTAGAAGGGTCGACGAGAGCGCCCGAGGGCCGGGAGTAGAAGTATCGTGATTGGATGAACGGTTACTAGCACAAGCAGGTCATCTCTACCAGCACATGGAGGGGGTTTCGGGCTTTCCTTTGTGGTTTGTTGGTGTGAAGTTTGAAAGACTTGACGATTGGGCTGCGCCACGCTGCTCGTGTAACAGTTACAGGAGGCTTTTTTTCGCGTGATGGAGGGTGTGAGGGTGTTGTACGACAGACAACGAACGGCGTTGATTCGTGTACGTATTTTCTGGTTTCCCAATCACAGTTTCATCCCGATGAAACAAGGAAGCCAAGCGTAAATGCGTCTTGTGTGCTGGATGCCTCCCATTCGCTGTGTTGAAATGATCCGTGCTACGTGTACGGCGTAACGTGCATATTTGTTGAGAACTTGAGATGCAGGCCGAAATGAGCACCGGAGCATCTACCAACTTCTGCCCAGCCAACCCGTGTGATATTACCAACGAGAACTGGAGAAGTACGATAAAAGTACCTAAAGGCTCAAGAGTCAAGCCTGCGAACTGACTGCTTGCTGTGTGTCTGCTTGCTGCTTTACATTCATGATAAGTGATTGATGCCGCCTAGGTAGGTATGTCGTTTGGGACGGAACGCGTCGCGCAGACAGTTGCCTCTTTCCTCTTTCGTGTAAGAATTAACGGTTAGACGCCGTGCCCCACTCCACCCAAGGCCGGGGTCGGTGAGGCTGCTGCAGCCTGCAGTGAGTACAAGTTACAACATGGAGCTTGGCTTTCTTCTTCGCATCTGTCCGGCCTTTGGGTCTTTCGCCAGACGCTCGTTTCCAGATCACACCTCACCACCACGCGTGTCTCGAACGCCGTCATCATTGGAAGAGTCGCCTCCTATGCACTCTTTTTCCTCATCTAACAACATTCCACCGACATGACGCTGTAGACGAAAGCATACCGACTCGGGACCCTCGATCGTCCAAATTCTTGACGGCTCAGCATGGTTCTGTGCAAATTCTTCCAGCAGGGTTCTTGCAAGTTCGGAGGTACGTTAGCAGACAGAAAAAACAAGAAGATCTCAGCGACCCGGCGCGCATTGCTCTGCGATCAGGCGGCGCGCTGGGGAGCGAGAGGCATGACGCAGGACTGAGTGAACGCAGCAAAAATCAAACTCTGACCAATTTTTTTTCTTTCCAGCTTTTTGCCGATTCGAACATCCCACCGCCGGTGGAAACCAAAGGGAAAGTCGGGAGAGATTCAGCACGTCAGCCGCGGGCGGTGGATCAGGCGGGAAGGCTTGGGAAGATGCGCTGTGTATGTCTTGTTCACCAACCTAGACGAGGTTTGCTCGTGATTCGGCCAATGAAATTACTGACTCATTTCTGTGTATAGCAAAATACAAGATCAGTCTCGAGGTAATCGAGAAGGAGCTGTCGGTTGAATTACCGCAATGGATTCTCTCCGCCTACGGGCCTGGGCGCGATACTCCCGAGCAGCTCTTTGGAGGATATCCCCGAGAACAGAGCTTCGAAGAAGTGCGACTGTACTACGTCATGGCATGTGCTTCGGGGAATGAGCAGCAGGCTGTAAGATGATACTCTACATTTCCCTGGAAGTTTGGAAAGTGAGGTGGAAATTGGTGGCAGAAACCTGAGACCGCCAGCTAACCGAGAATTGATATACAGGTCTATGAAACACAGCAGTTGTACCAGAATGCGCAGCAGCAGACACAGTTCGCGCTGAAAAACACTCGAGACGCGGTCCGGTTCATTCTCGATGCCGAGAACCAACACCCCAATCGGATCGACATATGTCGCGCGGGGACACAAGGCGCTTCGTCTGGCGGGTTTGCAGGAAACGCCCTTGGTGGCTCTGGAGACCACTTGGGAAAAAGAGACAATCCTTTTGAAACGCCAGCTTTGCGCCATCCATCGCATCCAAACTGGGGGGGGCAGAGCCAACCTTCGGCACAACCACAACAAACAGCATTCGGGCAACAGTCGGCCCTTGGAGCAAGACAAAATCCATTCGGGGCTCCAGCTTTAGGACAGCCCATGGGTGGACAATTGGGCGGCCAAAGGCCCAACCCTTTCGCGAGTAACAACCAAGCTCCTCCTGCTTCTAATGCTGCAATCGACCCTTTTAGCGCCGCCGCCATTATGAACCAGGCCGGCAGTTCCCAACCACTCAATTCATTCAGTCAACAGCATACGATGCAGACCTCCAATACTCTTGGCCAGGCGGGTGGCCAACCTTCGAGGCCCAACCCTTTTGCACCCAGCTCTTTTGCATCCGCGGCTTCTGCGTCAAACCCCTTTGGCGCGGCAAACAACCCCCAGCAAAATCAGTCCAGCTTTCAGACTTCAAGGCCCAATCCCTTTGCCACATCAAACAATTCAGATCCAAATCAGGCCAACGGTCAGCCTTCAAGACCTAACCCTTTTGCCACCGCGACCAACCCAGCGCCAAACCAGGCGAGCAACCCATTTGCACAAAATACGTCCAGTGCGAGCAACAGTGCCTTGGGCTCAAACAACACATCCAATCCCTTAGGACAACCGGGCCCCCAACAACGGATGAATACATTTGCCACCAGTGGCCAAAATCAGGCGCCCAATACTAACACAAACACAAAGCCCAACACCAAGAACGGACCCTACCACCCCGACAGCGTCAAGGAACACCCCGCCCTTGAAAGCTACGCTACAAAGAATCAAGACGGCACGCTTGCTACCTTCAAAGGTCAGCCTGTCGTATATAAGGACAATCTGCCCGGCTTCCGCGCAGCCGACGGAATCTGGACACGCATCTGTTTTCCGGCCGGTGCACCGGGCTATAACAAGGATACAGAACTGCCGCCTGCCGACTACGACGAACAAACCAAGAATCAGTGGGCGGCATTTGAACAGACGGGAGACTTTGCGGATGGGATCATGCCGGAGATACCACCTCCACGAGACTGTACAAGGTGGGATTTTTGATATCATAGCGTGTTTGATTATATGGGATGAAATGGGCATTCAAAGATTACGAATTGAAGGTTGTCACATTTGGTATAATTGACATCTGTTTCTGGCTTTCTTGTACCTAGGCAAGCATGCTTGTCGGGAGTAGCGTAGGTCTTTTAGCACGATATGAGTTGGCGACTACAACATTCACAGATACCGGGCGTTGTTCCATCCCCAATATCGGAGAAATCTCTCCTTTATTCAAGCAATGTCCTAACACATCTATCCACCTATCATCCTCGCACGCAACGGGAAGTGAATCCCTAGTTGCTGCGCCGTGCTCCGTACCAGGGCTTGCACATGCTTAGGCGGCGATGGTGACCTCGACCTCAACACCAGCATCGATGTTGACAATGATCTGCTTGACAACCTCGGTAGGGGCGTGGAGACTACAACAACTGATTAGCGGACAAGTCCCCACACGAGCCAAATCTACGGCCTCGAGTCCGCGTCATATGTGACTGGACTTCTTGTTGAAACACAGGCGCAAGGCACAAGAAGAAGGCTGAGGAAAAGAAGAAAAACGTACTCGATGAGACGCTTGTGGATGCGCATCTCGTAGCAGTCCCAGGTCTTGGAACCCTCACCGCAAGGGGTCTTACGGGTGGTGATCTTCAGGGTCTGGGTGGGCAGGCGGACGGGACCCTTGACGCGCAGGTCCTTGCTCTTGGAGCGCTCGAGGATCTCGGTACAGACCTTCTCGAGGATGTTGACCTTGCGGGAAGAGAGGGTGATGCGGATCTTGTGGGCTTTCTGTTTGAATCAGTTAGTCAATCGTACCAATGGCTATATTACACCCCCAGCTAGGCCTCGAAATGACGTGATGACTGCGATCGACAAAATTGTCGTCCCAAGAACAGGAGCAGTGGTTTTTTTTTTTTTCATTGTATGATTTTTCAAGGTCGTTCGAGGAAAGAGGGAGTAATTTTGGTACAAGTGTCAAGGAAACGTACAGGAGCCTCGCTGTGGTCCTTGTCGGCCTTGTTGTAAGACATGGTGACTGGTGCTTGTTTTTTCGGAGATTGGAAAATTGAGATATTTGATGTCCTTCACGACTCGAACGCGGGGGAAACTGCGACGTTTCGGCAAAGTGATGAAGGCTCAAAAAATTGGTGTATGTTGTCAAAAGGCAAGTTTGTGACGATGGGTTTCGCGAGACTCCTTTTTGGTGGGGGTGGGCCGGCTTTTTTTTTCGCCGCAATAGGTAGGGCTTTTTTGTGTGGGCACTAGGCCTAAAAGGGGGTGGTGATGACCTTGTGGACTTTCAATTGGTTGAGGAGAGAGACGGGGCGGGTAGGGTACGTACCGAATTTTTGCGTTGGACGTTCGAAGAGGTTATCTGGTTAGCGTAGCAGGGACTCCAGGGAGTGAGTGACAGTCGCTCGGCCGGCCGATGCGGCTAACCCCCTGAGGTTTGGCCGTTTGGGGACTTGGCATGATTCATCCGGCGACGGAGTCATAGCATGACATCAATTGTACATGAGCTGTTCGACTGGAGCTGGAAGCATGGACAGAGCAGGGCGTTGACGATCAGATGCTCTAGCAAGCGACCCCGTTGAGCTCGACGATAGCCTACAAAGTGAACCCGCCTCGCCAGCTCAGGGCTTCAACCTTTCTCTTCACTTCTACCGAACCGATACCGTCGGACAAGCTTGACAAAGGCATGTCGACGTTCCCGCCTCTGGCACCCTTCCCAAAAGCCTCATGGCAGACGCAACTGAGCCCAGAGGAATGGAGCGCGCTTGTGCAAGCTTGGAAGGCCTTGTGCCAGGTGTACCTGGATCTTGCCGATGAAGAATTCGCGAAAGCAGCAGCGGCAACACAGACTCACGCCTCTCTCGTGAGCTTCACGTCTTCGTTTGTGCGCGAGACGGCACGGGCCGGATCGTCAATCCCGGGCTCGACAACTCTATTGCGGCCTGTTTTCCATCTTACCTCGCGGCTTTTACGGCTACTCAGCCCCCAACCATCGGGGCTCCTTGAGTACGAGTTCCTAGCCGATCTTTCAAGAATATATCCCAAGACGCGCACGGCACCACTCATTGGCGAGCTCTTCGACGACAAGCATGCTTCGGGTTCTGTGATAGAGGCGTCTTTGACGTCTTTAAAGAAGCTTCTCATTCCCCAGCTGGATGCGGGAATCAAGGGCGATTTGAAGCTGGTGGAGTCGCGACTCGCCGTCCTCAACCCCCTTCTACACGTCTCTCCGCATGCGTGTACTCTGATGCTAGCTGGATCCGATTTCTTCGACGGCCTCATCACATGCTTCAAGGTTATGAACCCGCCGCTGCGGCGGACCATAATCACCACCATGTACCTATGCATCATCGGCCTCGTCGAATCTGAGCCCCCGAAATGGTCCATGCTGAACGACTCCCTCTTCGCCTTGAACGCGGCAGCCGATGCGCACAAGCAAGGGCCTTTGAACGCCAATGACTCGCTTGTTGCGGAGCTCGTGACGAGCACTCCCCTATTGAAGCTTCTTCTGCGGCGAGCGCAGGCTCAGGACGTGGCGACGACGAGTCTCCAGGCGAGGATCACTGTGTTGGAATCGTTCAAAAAGGGGCCCATGACACGGCCAAAGCGTCTTGCGCTGCGCAGAAAGACGGCCAAGGGCAAAGGAAAAGCAACGCCTGAAGGCTTCCACCACCAGGCAGAGATGCATGTACATCGTATGAGCCAGATTACGCAGGTGCAGGATCTGTTTCCCGATCTGGGAGCTGCCTTTGTCTCCAACTGCTTGGATGAATATGGTGATGATGTTGAGCAAGTGGTGGCCAACTTGCTTGGCGAGACCCTGCCTCCACATTTGGCGACTGCAGACAGGAGTGAGCCCTTGTACGTTGTACTTGAACATGCCGCAGGCCCCCCTTTATTTCTTTTCGTGGCCGACGTAGTCTTGTAGAAGAAAGTACAGACGAGTGAAAAATGGCTCAGAGACTATTGCTAACGGAAGCCCCATTTCCAGATCATCACATGAAGACATTCCTCCTCGGACAGATCTCGCACCCCGATCAACGCCTCCCCCACCGTCATTACCTCCGCCAATACCATCAAGACGAAACGTATTTGACAATGACGATTTCGACCGTCTCAACACCGACGGGTCCAAGATCTCGTTTGGAAAGAAACCACAAGCCAGCGCCGACGAACTCCTCCAAGACAAATCCACAGCTCCCAACAAGGCAGCCATTTTATCCGCCCTTGCAGCCTTTGACTCCGACGACGATGAGCGAGACGACACCTACGACGCAGCAGATGTAGGCGGCACAGTAGACACAATGGACCAAGAAGCCGACGGCGCCCACGACGGTAACGAAGAGGCCCTCTTCCGCGCCTATCAGATGGATGAGACGCTGTTTAACCGAGACGCAGCCACCAGGCGAAACAGTCCGGCGCGGGCCAAGTTGAGAGATGATACTGGCATGACGGATGAAGCCATCGAGGGATGGGCAGTCATGCTGGCGCGGAATCCCCAGCAAAAGAAGCGCCTGGAGGCCAAGTATGCGTTTGCGGGCCAACAGCCACAACTTCAGGCTACGTCGTGGAGAGCAAGCCCCAATGGTTCGGGCACTGAAGCCAGTGGACTGGATGGCGGAGCAGGCAGAGGGGCCAGCAGAGGGGGCAGAGGGCCACGGGGTAGTGGTGGTGGTGGTGGTGGTAGAGGTCGCGGCCGTGGAGGGAATGTCGCTGGCCCAACTGGCGAAAAGGAGACGGAGTCCGCAAGGCGGAATAAAGAAGCACATAAGAGCTCTAGGGCGAATCACAACAGACGTGAAGGTCGGGCCAAGAAGATGGCCCGCGGAGGCTTTGCGGGTTAATCTGAACGGGATCTCGTTTTGTATTTGCGACCGATTTGACGGTAAAACCACGATGCCCTCTATCCCTTTTGGCTTTAGCTGACGACATGAGGGGGTGTCATCTGCATCTTGCACCCGAGCATATAAAACACGGCATGGCTCGGTATGGATCTCTGCAGTGGTCGTTTTCCGCGGAACGGTGACCTCATAAATCGCGAATCCTAGGTTCAGGCTTCAGAGCTGGCATGTTCCTCACTGTCACTTCTAATCAGATGGATTGCGCGGCGTCAATTGCTAGACGGGGTCTGAATTTGTGTTCTGCCTAGGGGTAAGCAACGTTTGCATGGGCACAATGAAGCGTTGGCACATAGACATGATGAGAGAGTCTGCATCGTGAAACCTTTTGTAATTGTTATAATTACATACCTACACACAGTCGTAGATAGATGCGTACCACACCAATGTTAAACAATAGACCGTGGTCCTCCAACGCCAGTCTCTCTAACGCCATGTACTGCCCTCAGCTAGACGATCGTCTCGCATGCCGCAACGCCATACTTGCACGTAAACCCAGGAAAGAAAAGACAAAAACAAGATACATGTGATATAACGACAGCCCTCCCTCTCTCACAGTTCTGCAAACAAGCCCTCCACCACAGCCCCCAGCATCCTCAGCCCATAATACTTGGCCACCTTTCTCATCACCGTCAACCGACGCACGATATCCGCCCTCGACACAAGTTCCTTCCATTCACCACTACAGGTACAGTGCTCCATCAAATCATTCACACGCAGGGCCCCGCACCGAGCACACTTGAGATCCTGCGTCGCCCATTCCACCGTCCACGCCTCCACCATACACAGCAGCCGCTCCTCAATACCGACGCGATCGTACGCGGTGCCGCAGAAGCCACATTGCCAGCCCTGGCCCTGGCCCTGGCCGTCCTCGTTGCTGCCCTGGAGGTCTTGGTCCCGGCAGAGATCAAGATCCCGCGCGACGGTGCAGTTATCGCACGAGATTTGCAGGAGCTTCAGACTCTCCGAGGGATTGGCAAAGGTGCCTTCTTTGGAGAACTCGCGGACCTCGAAGAGGGCGAGGAGTTCTTTGCGTAGGAGGCGGGCTTCGAGGGTGATGTTCTTGTCAAGAGAGAGGACTTGCATGAGGGATTTGACGAGCTCGAGGACGGGATTGCGTGGTCGGAGGTGGGAGCCTGGGAGGTCGGGGAAGCTGTAGTCTTCTGCGAGCTCGGGATGTAGCAGCTCGCGCTTTTGTTGGCTGATGAGCCCGACAATGGCCCTCTTTAGGGGCTTCTCGTATGACTTGCCGAGGATGAGTTGTCCGTCTTGATTCTCGCCTCGGTTGGGAAGCTGTGTTAGGCGAATCGTGGAGTCGGGCGGGTGGTCCTCCATGTTTGCAGGCCGCTTGAGGGAGTGCATTAGCTGAATAAAGGCAATGACCCATTCGTCAAAGGTCGCCTGCAGCCTAGAAGGCAGGAATGTGGCTATTTGCCAGTGCATAATCGTCTCGAGGTCCTGCTCGTCAGCTTCCACGACTTCTTGGCACGCCTTGCCTCCGTAGTTGAACTCGTCGTACCAGACCAGGTAGTCCCAGTACTCCTTGACTTCGAGATCGATGAAATGAAAGAGGGGCTTGCTTTTGATCGACTTGATGATGTACTGGCTGTAGGCAAACGCGTTGCCGACCTCAGCTTTGGTGGTCTGTAGAATCAGTCGATTTGAGTTGGCAAAGACGACTTGTGATCCAACGCGTCGGAAATCTGCCATGAGCTGCTGGAAAGCTTTCCGGGACATCATCTGCACATAGTAGTGCAGCGCGCCGTCATACATGAAGGAATCTGGATTCTCCACCCAGCGGACGAGATGCTGCACCAGGACATCCGCCATCGTGCTGCCTTTGCAAGCCTCCGCCCACCAGGCTTTGACCATCTCGCGCAGCACGAGCACACCAGCATTGGCAAAGGCACTGTCTGATGCTAGAGTATCCGAGCCATCAGCTGTGGGATTAAAGGAAATGGACTCTGCCCCCTCCAGTTCGTTGATGAGCGACGACGTCAAGATGGTATTGATTGCCAAGTTTCGTACGTCCATATCGATGCACACGGAGGAGTATGTTCCCGGATTATTCACGTTGGGCATCTTGACTGTGTCCAGAGCGCCGAGAAGATTGTCCTTTTCATATCCAGCGTGATCAGGCCGCGGCCCAGCAGACCACCAGAGAACCACACCGTTGGTCTGCAGTCGTCGAGCATATGCAATGTCGATGAGGAATCGGGGATCTTCTCGTTCCAGATTACACAGCGGCACATCGCCATACCGGGCTAGAGCTGTCAAGTGCAGAATCCAAGATCCCAGCCCGAGATAGTGTCCGAGGAGCCGGCGCGCCACCACACCTTGCCAACCAAGAGGCGGCAGAGAGCTGTCGGCAGCGTCATACTTCAGTGGTAAAACAGGAAACTCTCCCAAGACGGGTACATCATGGACGAGGGATTTGCGCTGCGATGATTGGATAATCATAATTTGCGGTCGAGTTTCGTCCTTGCGCATCTTTTTTACAACATCACTGATTTCGAGATGTGCTTTACGCCGAGTCGACACTTGTGTTATCTTGAAGCCAATCTTCTCTTGGTAGGCGAAGCAGTCTTGCCAATTCGTGCCTGCTGCCTCTTGTGCTCGCTTGGCCAACATCTCCGAGTACATTCTCGTCACGTTGGGAAGGTCTTGACCGCCGTCCTTGTTCTTCTGCAGGATAATGATGTTCCCCTGAGCAGATGTTGTGGAGAAGATACCAAAGATCTGGCGTTCACCTGCTGTAATGTGGGAGATGTAGATATATGCCAGGCGGCAGGTCTCAAGGTAAGTCCGCGTCTTGGCGGGCCGTTTTAAGCCAAACAGGTCAAAGCCCTGTTCCAGGCCCTTGCCAAGCACGGCCTCTTGCTTCTCATCAATGGTGCACTGATTGCCGAGCCGGAGGACTGCTCTGATGTTCAAGGGCAAATGCTTTTCGTAGACGCCCTCCACGCTTGGGTGGTTGAAGAGCAGGGAGAACTTGGCGGCTTCGTTAAAGTAGATGTCCTCGGGCACAGTGAGTTTGAAGAGATGAGTCGAAGCGTGTCCGTTGGGAAGCGTGTAGTTGACTTGCTCTACTTCACAGCCAGGAATATCAACCTCGGGCAGCTCCTTTGCTTTAAGGTTGAGGAACACCTGTCGAGGAACGTTTATCTTGAGGGTGTGGATTTTGGTATCGATCAGGACGTGCGCAGTAACCACACCGGGCGATTCAGTCGCTTGGAGGTGAAGCAGTTGCCAAGTGTTCATGAAAGTGGTGTGGGCACGTCTCATGAATGTGTTCTGGATGGCATTTCCCGTAAGGCCTCCTCTGTCACCGAATAGCTGCCGTCTGCGAACTCGGGCTTGTTTCTGCAGCTTCCACTTTTGCTTCTGGTATTTCAGAAATGCCGGATAGTTCTCTGATGGGTTCGGCATGACCTTGGGTAGTGCTGCCATG
Organism: Claviceps purpurea; assembly: GCA_029405325.1. Classification (NCBI taxonomy): domain Eukaryota; kingdom Fungi; phylum Ascomycota; class Sordariomycetes; order Hypocreales; family Clavicipitaceae; genus Claviceps; species Claviceps purpurea. The sequence continues at coordinate 1,265,542 of CM055782.1, read as the reverse complement.
GGGTCCATCGCATTTTCCGCTGTATCTGGAGATTTGCGTTTCTGTGCTCCTGAAGCGGTCGGGGCGGCTTGCGACGAGGCAACGGCAGTATTGAGCTGCTTTGGCTGAAGCAACTTGTTGCCAAAATCTTCCATGTCGTCCACTCGAGAACCACTGAGATTGGTTATGTCTCCCAGAGGCTCCTTGCTGAACAAGTCTGTCAATTTCCTCTGCTTCATCTTGTCATCTTTGATGTTGATTCGTCTTTGAAGCCAGTCCGGATGAGGTACTCGGGGCACGGGATTGCGGACTTTTTGCAGTGCGGCCGGAATGGTAATTAGCTTTTGGATCACAGATCCCAAGCGCTCGAGATAGTAATCCCAATCTAGTAGCGCTCGGGGATCAGTATCGGCCGGTTCCTCCTTCAGCCACTTCTTCAGGTATGCCCGCTTGATCGGCTCATCGGCGGAAAAGATGGCGACAGGAACGGCTCGCTCAGTGACGGGAGCATTTCTCGGCCTGGAACAGATAATAAACTTGCAGTTCAAGCCCTTGTCTTTGACCATTTGTTCACCCAAGAAGTCGGCAAGACGCTTGGCAGTAGTGATACTCGTTGACTTCTGGGAGCCGTATTCTTCCAACGTCTTGGACATGCTTCTGTTCTCCGAAATGAGCTCCATCAGCTCTTCGTCAGCCAGAGTGGTTCCCTTGTTGTGAAGGACGTCCAGCCACCGGTTCGCAACCTTGGCAACAGCGCCATAGCATTGCGCCAGATCCTCTCCCTCGAGAAAGAACTTGAAAACTTGTTGTTGAAAGATCTTGATGAGCTTCAGCTCACCACGTCGTTTGACTTCAAACCCTTTGAGTTCAGCAAGACTGCCATCGTCATTGAAAACAGCATATCTCTTCTTCAAATTCTTGTCTTCTTCCTTCGACGTAGGCAACACCATTGCTCGGTAGGGCCCGTCGACTTCAAAGAAGATGGAATTATCGCTGTGCGTCTCGTATTTGAATGTCTTTGGATCCGCCAACGTCTGGTACTGATGGTTGGTAAACTTGTCGTGAACTAGATGATTCAACATGACGCAGGGATACGAGATCGCCATCTTCTTGCCATTCTTCAATTTGAACGAGAAATTCTCGGGAAACGTCGCCGGCAGCATGCACCAAATTCCGTCCGTATCCAATTCCAGAGGTCTTCCCAGTCGCTCTACAAGCTGACGTGCCAACTGGATAATCGTGGCACCAGTCAAGCATGTTACGCCAGCCATTTCCATGGAATGCCAACGAGAACCCTTTCTCATGACATAACCGTAGAAAGAGTTCAGAATGACCTTGTGCGCAAGTTGCAGGGAGTCGTAAACAATGGTCAGCTTCTTGGCAGCCTCGACTTCGCTTGCTGCCGCACCGGACGACTTAAGAGAGTCTGCTTTGCCCTTCCAAACTTTGGCTTTTCCCTTGTAGTCATATCTTCGATCACGGAAATCTCGGACGGTGTCGATGTAGAATGGATTTTCTCTCTGGCAGATGATGGCCTCCCGCGTAATCGTGGTGGAGTCGTGAATCTTGTGGTATACTTTCTGCGAAAACAGCTGAAGACGTTTGCGCACCAGACTGGCCTGCTCATCTGCGCTTAATTCGGCGAATATACGCTGCGGTGCATTAGGTTTCGTGCCGGGGAATTTTTCGTTCTCCAAAGCATGTCTGATCATGTTGTACTCGTCTCTCTTCGCAGGAAGGTACTCGCCTCTCCAAGCCCATGGCATCCTGCGATCACAAGTCTTGCCGGGACGATTAAAGTCACATGCAGCACAATCTGATTCGGACACCATGGAATCAGGCTGCAGTCGATTTGTTGTCATGATGTTTGGATACATGGATGCAACGTCCAAATGGTAGATGAGTGGCCGCTCGTGTCGATTTGGCGTCTCCTTCAACTTTTGCAGCCGCGCTGTTATTTGCTCTTTGACTTGGTCGTAGTTTTCGACATCATCAAGCGATTTCTTCTCTTCAACAGTGATGGCAAATTTCAAGGCTGCATCAAGATCGCGCAGAAGCTCATCAATGGCTCCCGTATCGACGGCAAAGTTTGTAGCGATATCGGCTCGGAAGACACCAGCCTCAATACTCTCGACGTGCCCGCCTACGTACGTTTCAGATTCTAGCAGATGGCCCTCCCAAAACGCTTCCTTGGGAGACTGATGCTTGTTTGGCAGGACGATGCCTCTCTGATAAGCCTGGACCATCAGCAGCATCTCACAGAGAGTACCGGTACCCTTTCGCAAAGTGTCGTCGCCACCAAGCGGTAGAATGGTGCAAAGTGAGAAGATGAAAGGATGGACATATTTCATATAAAGATAGTACGTTGCGACGGCGTCAGAGACAGAGTACTCGGCAAGTGTTTGCGGTCGTTCGCTGGCGTAGGGTGTCATCAGTTCCGGATCGAGTTCGTCGGGATCGTACCCTAGCTTGGCTACAGTGACGGCCTTGAGGCCACGCGATCCTTGCGGTAAGTAGGAATCACGATTGACCCAGTGGAAGCAGTCCATGTGCACACCATAGTTGCATTTGTACTGGTCCGCGCTGTCCTTCTTCCAACCAATCTCTTGATACATATCGATGCCGTTCACACTGGCTCTCGTCTCAACAAACGGCCAATCGAAAAAGTCACCGTTGTATGTTGCGATGACCGTAGGCCGGGCCTCCTTGATGTGCAAAAAGAACCGCTCTAGTACAGCTTTTTCGTTCGGCTCGTTGAAGATCATGAAAGGGCCTGGGTATTCTGGTTTCGGCGTGTAATCAAAGTCACCGATATCTTCGGCAATGATTTCCCGATTTGTGATGAGGAACCCTTGGCCGTCAATCATGTAAGATATCATCATCACCTGATCTACTGCTGCATCAGGGAACTTTAGTGGAGGTTTCGTCGTTTCGATATCGAAGGCCAGGACGACGGGATCTGCTGGGAGAGACCTATCCTTGTTGGCCGATATTTTCGTAACACCATGCTTGACTTCGACATAGTACCACGATCCAACTCTTATGTCTAACCAAAATCGTTAGTCGGTTAAGTGTTCCCTTTCCGCCTTTGGACACGTTGCGAACGTACCTAAATCTATCATTACTCTTACGTGGTATGGTACATCGTACTCTCGTATATCAACAATGTAATCGCTCGCTTCTGAAAATGAGGCATTGCTTCGTTCATTATCTCGTAAATCGTCATCAAATAAGTCAAAGTTACCATTGGCACTTGGACACAGTTAGTTTCGGCTCAGATTTCTTCCGGCACCTCGGTCTCGGTCTCTGATCATGTGGTAGAGCACTCACGTAACAACTTCGGCATACGCGTCCATGGCATTCATGTTCTTCTTGTTTTTCTCTGCCACAGGCATTATGTCTCTTCTTGCTGCCATGAGGTCGTTGATGTTGGCAAACTTCAGTTCTAGAAATGTCCGCCGATAGCCCAGCAGGTGGTTGGGCATGCTCAAGTCTTCCAGTTCCACCCTGCGAACGGATTTGACAACACCATCACCCGGTACTCGTTTGGCCCATTCCTCCACCTCTGACTCGTGCCCTTTCTTGACAGCAATCAAGAAGTACGGTTGGTACTCGATAGTCGCTTTGAATGTTGAGCCGTCTTGTTCGATGAAGTAGCAGTCGAGAGCAGCACGGCCATGGGGTATTCTCTCGTCCTCGATGGAGGTAGGCTGAACATTGACCACCCAGCCCTCCCTTCTCTTCCCACTTTCATATCTCGCAAAGCCGAAGTTTTCGTCTATCGTATGGGCAAGCCTCGTACGCTCCCATTTCTCGTCTGCCGAGGTTCCTTCGGCTCTGGACGTGGCAGCGAATGTGCGCGACCACTGTCCATGATAGGCAGACTTGCCGCCGCGACGGAACCCTTTTTGAGGCTTCCGATAGCTTGTGTTTGGCATCGTGTGTGGGTAGTGTAATCGACCAGGTTGACCAGTCGGTCGCAAGCTCAGTTGATGAGGGATTGACTGCGTCGAGCTTGGTGGACAGAAATGGCCGTCATGGGAGACTGCGCTCGGCGCCTCTAATCACCAGATGTACGATGAGCCAAGGTTCGTATACAGATAGGCAAATCGAACCAACTTGCGATATATAAGCTCAATGTCTGCAACGCTCAATGGGTGACGGCTATGGTAGTTGACAAGGGCAAGGAAATTGGCGTGGTATGCCAGGAGAGACGCGCCATAACGCGTTTCCAGCGCGACACCGACGTGCGTTGGACTTTTAATGGTTTATTCAGCCACAGAGAAATTCAAGCCACTCTAGCCACACTCGAACCCTCATCGGCCTCATTGTCACCCCAGCTCCAAGAATCGATCGACGTCCACTTCAATCGGACGACCAGGCACTTGAGTAGCTGGTCGATTATACCTGCAACACCGTTCCGCCGGTTTACATGAATTCGAACAGCCGCCAAAGGTAGCCAGCAATGGCTCTCGACGACAAAGATGCGCAAAGAGCCCCAGGCGCCGGCGAAAAGACCCTGCAAGTCTGGTCCGAGCCAATAGGAGTGTCAACCGATGAAGGCCAACCGACCGCAACAAGGCCTGTCGCCATCCCAAGCTTATCTGAGGTCGTTGGCTCGCTCAAAAAGGACGACTTCACCGATCTCTACAAGACGCCATGCGCGAGACAAGGAACCTTAACTGGAATCGCAGTCGGCGCCGGCGCCGGTGGACTGCGGTTCGTTCTCAAAGGTGCGCATCGCCAGACATGAACGGAAACGAAAGGGAGAAAAGAAAGACAGAAATGGCTTTGCTTTTTCCCTTTTCTTTTTCAATTTCTTCATCTATGACGTCACGAGTTCAGCAGGCTGATCTGTATGCTTTCCACACAGCCGATGCTGTCAAAGCCGCGAATATGGCTGTGGGAGTATTCGTTCTTGGGAGCGTTTTATCATACGAATACTGCCAGTATCTTCGACGAGTCGAGCGGAAGAACGTACAAAGGACTATCGAAATCGTCAACGGAAGAAGCAGGGAGCTGGCTAAAAAAGCAGCAGAAGAGAAAGAGGCGCAGTCGAGGCTGGAAATGGAGAAAGCAGCGGCGCAGAAGCCGTGGTATAAGATATGGTGATTACGTCCGTCTTTACATCTGTGTATACTGTCTCGAGTAATATGAGAAAAAGATGTTACGACGCATCAGAAAAACTAAAATCTATTTGAACATAATTACACCGGTAAATAATTTGCACTCCCTCGGTCTTTGGTGGTATCTTTCGCAGGCTGTAATAAGCCAATGCCCGTCGTGTCCCTTGCAATATTCAATCTTGGAAATTAGTTGGTCCGTATCCTAATGTTCCGGTAGCCCAGAATCGAATCATTTCGCCCGCAGCTCATAAAAATGCCCATTCCTGTCGTGTACTCATAACCAAAGTTTCCACTCCCTGTGTGTCCTAGTCTCGGCGCTCTTCTTCTGTTGTTCGTCTTTCAAAGGCCAGCCTTATAAACTGGCAAAGACGGCATGTTCCCCCTCGGGATGGGCGAAACGCACGCGTCGCGCAGGCAGACCTTTCTTTGGCCTCGCTGAGAGAGGCTCTTCTCCTCTCCGCCGCTGGGTGCGCTTGGCCCGGGCCTCGCACTCTTCGCGCTTGCGATAAGCCGCCATCTGTTCCCGCCTCCGCATGATCCTTGAGTGTTCCAGTGCGGGTGTTGGTTTAAATCCGATCCCATTGACGCCAGTCCCATCATCGTCCGCGTCGTTTGGGTCGTATATTGTGATTTCATCTTCGTGCCAGGTCAAGGCTGCTCTGATAGGGTCGACCACATCTCTTTCGCCTTTCCTTGGCGGCCTGTCCGTAGTGAAATTTGGTCTACTTTTCTCTTCTTCGGGCCAAGTTGATGCACTGTTGAATTTGAGAGGCGGCGTCGCAGCCCTTTTGCGCGGCGAGGACTTAAGGATGCCCGTTGTCTTGGTCTCGTTTGGCGACAGAGACGTGCTCGAAGGACTGTCTGCGACTGTCGCATGGGTCTTGAATCCCATGTGTCGTCTCGAATTCGGGAGCTCCGAGATTTGATTCCTTGGGTCCTGATTATCAATCTGTCCGACACCTAGGTCCATTCTCAGGCGCTTCTGCGTTGTGCCCATGGTGTTGTCGTCGTCGTCGTCGTGAGCATTTCCTTCGTCGTGTGGAGCCCCATCTCCACTTCCCAGGGTCAGGCCACGAAAGCGATGTGCCATGTTGGACCGTGGACTGACCTCTCCATCTTCGAAAGTGTCCGGATGCGTGAAATGAAAAGAGAAGCTGATAGCTTTGGGAATATCAAGATTTCCGAATCGCTTCCGTTTTAACGGCTCAAGTGGCGAGCACGGTGTCATGGCTCTAAGATTTGAGGTTGTTGTGGTGGTGAGGGAGAGAGGCTCGATTTGCTTGTCAGCTTGGTCAGGCAAGCCGCCACGTCACTGTGTGAAGGTGGTGTGAAGATATGTACTCAGAGACGGATGGCAGAATGGAGCTCCCGGCCCGGTGCCAGATGACAACCAAATCAAGAATGAACAAGCGGTTAAAAGATGATGCGAGTACAGCATTCGCCAAGGCTGTACAGGACCAATAACTCGGCCATCTCGATGATTCATTGGCATCCTGAGCGTCGCTCAACCGAGAGACACGCATGAGACGATGCCAAAGTTTCCGCATAATCTCACCAAATGTCAGTTGACAGTTCCACACAATACGACCCAACAGCCTCGCCGACAAAGGCCGAGGCTCGTGCTGCGGAGTCGTGGATGCCACCCAGAATCGTCACGAGTTCGTCTGCTCCACAAACCGCCTTCCGCCTTCCGTCTGTGATCTGTCGGTTTTGCAACCCTCCTCTCGATGCTCTCACCAACTTGATGGACCAGACTCACATTTCGTCACAAATTCTCTATTGACCCCTCACGAAAGTTCGGGAAGAATGCATGTGATCTACTCCTCCCACGAATTATACGGCCTCGCTGTGGGAGAATGAACAGCCTGAAATGCACCCCGCGTCTACCCCGCGTTTCGCCCCCGGCACAAACTGCGAACCAGGGTCGCCTCCGCACCAACTTGGCATGGTACTGTACCTATAAAACACACGTTCTCGTACAGGACAAATTCTGTTCGAGGCTGCACTCAGCAGTTTCTTGAAGTTTCTTCTGATCCTTTCAAGTCTTGACTGTGTTCATACACCTATTCTCGACAAGCCTGTTCACGACCCATTTACTGCCCTCCGTTCCATCTGCTCGTAACCACACCATCGTGAATCATGGCCGACCAACCCTGCACTTTCCTCCGCCTCGGCGCCATCATTCAGTCGATCAAAGTCAACAACACCAATATTGTGCTAGGCTTCCCAAACGAGCAGGACTATGCTCAACACAACTCCCCCCATTTCGGCGAAACCATCGGACGCGTGGCCAACCGCATCAGGGGCGCCAGACTAAACGATGTCAACGGCAAGTCGTATGCCCTTGTCGCCAACGACGGACCGAATACCCTGCACGGCGGCATCAGGGGCTGGGGCAAGCGCATGTGGACGGGTCCCATGCTGATCTCCGATAGAGATGTTCCGGGCGTTGCGAACCTTCAGGACTCCGAGACCGTTGTATTTTCATGGATCAGCGAGGACGGCGATGAGGGCTTCCCCGGCAAAGTCGAAGCCCAGGTCACCTATACGACGGGCATACAGATAGACGAGAACGGCAAGAAAATTGTCATTTTGAGTATCGAATATGAGGCCGAGCTGGTGGACGGGGCCGAAGAGACACCCATCAATATGACGAACCACTCCTACTTCAATCTCTCTGGTGATGCCACTGTCGACGGTACCGTCGTGAAGCTGTCGACGAACGCCCAGCTGCCGAATGACGAACAGTCTATTCCTACAGGGCCACCGGTTCCTTACCCCGACCTTGACACAACCAAGCCCTTTACTCTCACGGCCACTGAGCCAAAAATTGATCGCTGCTTCACCAAAGTCACGGACCCTGCCTCGGTTCCGATCGACACCCGCGATCAGCCCCTGACGCTTGATCTGACCGCGAGCCATCCAAAGACGGGTATTCATCTGGAGGTATGGAGCACCGAGCCCTCGTACCAATTCTACACGGGCGACTTTACGAACGTGCCGGCTGTGGACGGTGTCAGTGCCAAGGGCCCGCGGAGTGCCTTTTGCTGCGAGCCTGGACGATGGATCAATGCGGTCAACGTCCCTGAATGGAAGAGCATGGTCATGGTGAAGAAGGGAGAGAAGTTTGGTAGCAGAATCGTGTATAAGGCTTGGTCGGATTAGCGGGACGACGTTTGCCGTACCCCATCTTTGATATTGGAGCTCTTGGTGATATTTGAGCTCTTCAGACTGTATAATTATGTCATGAGAAAAGTTGAAGCGACTCGCTGGAGTACACCAGTTGTTGTACAAGATGCTCATCCACAATTTCTTTTGACATACTTCGTACCCCGTAGTCTCAGGATATACATAAGCAAAATCCCATCAGTCCATGTTTCTCAAAACTCAAACAATGCAAGCAAAAGCATGCCCACCACAAACGCCTTCTCCAGACACCCTCGCCTGCCATAAATCATCATGAAGGCCAGTAATTTTGTTTCAATCTGACTCGCTCTCATCGCCAAGAAAAGCAAGATCAGCGTGCGCTCGCTTCCGACGCGTGGAGAAAGAAGCATCTTCTTCGTCGTCGTCGTCGTCGTCGCCGCCGTTCTTGGCCTCCTCAACCCCATTGCCGCCACCCTTATCAGTTCCCTCCCGCTGAGCAACAGTCTCCTCGTCTTCATCGAGCGCCATTGACTTGTGCATGCCCCGCGTAGCCCTCCGGCCGCTGCCCTTACCCCATAGCGCATTCATTTCCTGCGCCGCGTCCACGTCAGCCAGAATCTCTCGCGTCTCCTTGATCTCACGGGCCTTGGCCTCGGAAAAGCGTCCGTCCATGCCAATGTCGGCCAACATCTTCTTGAGGTGTCGAATCTTGGCGCGGCTGTCGTCTTTGTACTGCTTGAGCTCGTTGTGCCATAGTTTCCTGATCCCGCACTTGACCAGCTGTGACTGCAGCTTCTTGATCTCGGCTTCTTGTGGATCGTCCGTAGTGGTCGCAGTTGGCTTTTTTGTCACTGTCGGCTTTGGTGGCTTGGAAGATTTTGGTTTCGGCTCCTTCTTGTTTCGTTTGGGCTTGGGGGCCTCGTCGATGACATCGGAGTATTCTTCTTCTTCTGACGGATCTGCGCCTGGCGCTAAGTTGTCAGACTTGACGGAGGGGGGAGTTTCGTCTGCCGAGGCTTCGGTTGGTAATGCTTTGTTCGTCACGTCTGGCTCCTCGTGTGGTTCATCTTCGTCTGGTTGTGTGTCTCGAGACTTGCGACGCAATACGGTGCTCGACGGTTGGGTTTTGGTCTTTTTGCTAGTAGCAGTATCTCCTCCTCGTGCTTTGGGTTTTGCGCCATCTTTGGCTTTCGCGTTCTTCTTCGTATTGCCCAGTTTCTGTCGCTTCGGGACGGGTACTTCGTCTTCAGAAGAAGCATGCCTTTTGATCGCACCGTTTGAGTTGGGTTCAGGGTTCGAGTCCGGCTTCCAGCCGTCGAGTAATTTGTCCTGTACTGAATCAGTCAAGACTCAAACTCGTGTTGTTTTGGCGTCACGCTACGTCGCGAAATACACACGTACGACATATTCTTTTATGATGGCTTTGCTCTTCTGCTTCCACTCATCATTTGTAAAGAACCCTTCCTCCAGGCCTTGCCGTTCCTCTACGTGTTGTCGAACTTTGTTTACAGTAGTCGCGTCGGGCTCCGAGGTGAAGATGTGGTACGTGCCCTCAATCAAGGCCGTTTCCAGCTCGTTGGGCGGCGGCACCATCGTTTGTCGGAAGCAGACGCGTGGTCGGCCAGAGGTGCTTGAAACACCTAAAATCCAGTGACTACGGACGGAAAGAGAGCTTGACAACGCGGCGTTGAGTGCACGAGTTGAATGATGTAACTATGTCATGCAATCGTCGGCGGTCGCGACTCGCAACGTGTCGACGCGCATCTGTGATTCTGTCCAAGCAAGGACCGTGCATGCGGGAGTGCAGCTGGGATTTGCTACTGTGGAGTATGTACCTGGCAGAAGTCATGGAGCAACATGCAGCACGGGCATCGCCAATATCTGACTGCAAGAAACTTGATGAAGGAATCATAAGAAATTTCAATGCATCCCTAAGCTTCCATTCTTTCCCGCCAATTTTCTACCCTGTCACGCAAAACTTGAAAGTATGTAGATTCTTGAGGGCGCTCGGTAGGTACCTCGAATGTTGTCTGCTGCTCGGCAGAGGGGCTTGTGGGCCTGTTTGTCCAATGTCCAGACTCCAGGATCATAGGATGTGAGACGAACACTTCACGCCAACAAACTTCAGTTGTCCATTGCCAGCTCGAATTAAACGTTCGTGAAAACGCTGTGCTCTGCGCTTAGGGGCTCCAAGATCGCCACTCTCCAGTTGCAAAATCTCCGCCCGTCGTAGACTTTTCAGCCATGTCAAACTCCCTGGCTCCGGAGTGCAACGACGCCAAAGAGTACGTAGCCGGTTTCCTTTGCTCTCGCCACTTCATAGCTCATCAGTTCTCGATAGACTATATGACACATGCTTCTTGAAATGGTATAGCGAGAGTACGTTGTCGCCGTTCAAAATTCACCCCAAGCACGCAATAGCTGACCCCGAGGCCAGAGTATCTGAAAGGTACCGAGAAGAACAACGACGAATGCGCGGCTTTATTTAAGGATTACCAAAAATGCTTGGTCGTGAGTGCATCATCTTCGCCTTTCGTTCTTACTATTTTCTTCCCAGGCCAATCGATGCTGACAAGCGCATTATCAGGTTGCCTTGAAAGAAAAAGGCATTGACAAGCTTATTGAAGAGGCTCGGGAAGATAATAAAGACAACGACGCAAGGCTGGTGCCCGACGGTAAGTCATCATCCTGGGCTGGTTGCCTCCGAAATGCCACTCTTGCGTGAAGCACGGCTAATGTCATGCCAGAATAGCATGACTGAATGTTTCAAACTTCATCTTGATGGAGCGTAGAGTTCCTCCCTTAGTTCCCTTCTGTTTGTGCGATTGTAAACAGGTAGACATGTCTTCTTTGCTGCTCTTCCATCTCTGTAATCTTGATTACGAAAATGAACACAAGCTCTTTTCCCGCCATAGTTCACCGTCTTGTGCATGTCGGGGCAGATAAAGACTCGGTCGACGCACGCAATAATCGGATTTCTTGTGTCGGGGTTCAATCAGATGGGCACTCGGTGGAAGGTGCTTGTGGCGGCGAAAGATGGATTGCCGTTCTGGGTTTGCTTCAAGCTCGCCCCACCTCCGAATCTCGAGAGTCGTAAGTCGCAACAGGGATGGCATCGCGGAAACCAAAGACATGCTTGCAAGTTCGGCCGTTCAAGCGCATCGCAGTCCAGGCCCAGGAATTTCCATCCTCACAACCTCGGACAGGCCTCAACCGAAAGAAAACAGACGAAAGACGAAAGACGACCGTGCGGCTGTCTTCTTCGAGGCTTCCTTTCCGACACGACGGTCAAGGACAGAGTTCCTAGGCCGAATTGCTCTGGCAGCCTCGCGACCACATCACCACTCCCGAACCCAGGTGCCTGGCATATCTGACGGCATGCGCTGCCAGAACCGATAACGCTCTATGCACCCATTCTCCATCCTCACCCTTGGCATCTTTGTAGCTGGCTACATCACTGCGAGGTGGGATCTAGTCACCCGTCTCTATGAGCTGGCCATCTTCGCCGCTGAGTACGGAGTCGTTGTATGCTCTACATGGTGTGCCCTTTTGTAATTCAACGCGTGCGATCCTGCGCGCCTCTATGTTACACCACTAACTGGCGTATTTCCCCCCTAGATTCGCGTTGCCAAAGGAGTCATTGCCCTGACCGCGTTGTTTTCAACCATATTCCTCCCGATCGCTTGGATTGCGCGAAACGAAACGTATCTGGTAGGTCGAATGCCTCGTCTGCCGCCTCCGCACGACCTCAGCATGACACTGACATTTCCTCACGATAGCATCCACGAGATCCGGATATCGGTTTATCTGCCCGGGAACAATTGAGGCGACGCGGTTCTTTTTAAAGGCGTGAGGGGCTTGGCTGTATAAGTGTAGCATCGGTCATGGTAGAGCATGATGGATTGATGCGCGTGTTCTGGCCGACGGACATTCGCAAGTCTGATCGACCTGGAGTGGTCGTTGGATGGAGGAACTCTACCTTAGATGTCTTCGTTGTTGCTGTCCTGGACGATGTGAGAGTAAGTCTTTTGGCACCTACGTCCAAAATAAATCCACCCCTGTCAATGCTAATGAAGACAGGCTCAAGATGTCGAATTCCACCTGAAACTGGGCACTTTCTTCCGAAGCGCCCCTCACTCCCCCGTGCGCATTTACGATCTTTGTGGCCATTCTTCGATGCATGTCCTTGGAGTATCGAATGCGGCCAATGCGGCCCACGCAGATACAGTCGATCCGTCTTGGGTCTGTGCCACTATCAGTCAATCATCACGGCCGCCCGTCATCACCTGCTCCAAAGCTTCGAGTATACAGCTCATCCTCTACGATCGACCTAAGCCCAAGCATATGCAATACGTTTCTCTGGCGCCGATAGCGCTAGCACTGGGGGACAAGGGCTCGCTGATGGACGATGGGAAAGTCGACGAAGCAGACGATGTTATTGAGCAGCAGGAAAGGGCAGCAAAGGAGACGAAGCAAAAACTTGTCGACAAGTTGAAGCAGCACACCATTGCCAATCGAGTGTCATCAGCAAGGGATAAGGCGCTGCGCAAAATTATTAACCAAGTCAACTGGTCGTGGGAATTGGAGCAGACATTACAGAAAAGCGTTGGACGTTTGGGCACCCGACCCAAGCGAAGTCTAAGCGTTTCTGAGCAAGTCATGGAATCGGCTTCCGTCATGAGAAACTATTTTCTCCGGCAGCTTTGGGCGTTCTTCTATGTAAATCTGTTTCCCACGATTCGCAGGGTCGTGGTTTTTATTCTGATGGGAGTTCGAATGGTGGCGGAGATGCTACTTGTTCTGTTGGAGTTTCGCATGAGACCAGGCTACGCTGCCCTGAAAGACATTTCGGCTACTGCACAGCAAATCGAGATCCGGCTGCAACAATTCTGCTACTGGCCGATGCAGAACTCGACGCTACGACAGAGGAAACTCAACTGGGCCAGCGTCACGACGAGCCACCCCGAGTATATCCGGTTCTATAATAGCCTTTGGCTTGTGGCAAACGACGTAATCATCGGCATGGCGCTCGGGTCTTATATTGTTGAGCACGCGGACTGGGTAGCCATGCGGATAGGCGACCTTCTCAGGATTTACACGGTAGAGGCTCTTGAGACCAGCATCAAGTGGTTGATGGGCTGGCCCGCAGGTTTAAAACTCAACAGCGAGCTGGCTGATTTTCTGGGAAATTTGTTCCTTTGGGTCATTGACTATTGGTCAAGTACGTCTTACGTGAAAAGCCCAAACTTTCTCTTCACGTACAAGTCAAACAAATGCTGACCAACGATCTAGGCTGCGTGGGAACTTTACACTCGATTTTACCCAAAGTAGTATGGTTTATCGGTCTCGCCTCCTTTGCAGGCGCCAGCATGCCAGTCGCTCTCTGCTCCGATCTCCTATCCGCGCTGACGCTTCACATCTACTCTTTCTATCTTGCCTCGGCACGCATCTACCACTGGCAGCTTACCATTTTGCAATCTCTGTTCCATCTCTTCCGAGGAAAGAAACATAATGTACTCCGCAACCGTATCGACTCGTGTGACTATGACCTGGACCAGCTCCTTGTCGGCACCATCTTATTTACCCTTCTTTTCTTTCTCCTTCCCACGGTTGTCGTATTTTATCTTAATTTTGCCATTGCACGAATGATCATCATTTCTATGAAGGCTGGCTTTGACACATTGCTGTCGCTTTTGAATCATTTTCCGTTGTTCGCGGTTATGCTGCGTGTGAAGGACTCGAAACGATTGCCAGGTATGTCTTTGTTGTTGCAGATACCTACTCAAGGAGTGTGACCAAACATGCGACTAATGTGCCGAAGGTGGGATTCGTTTCGAGCTTCGTGATACCCAAACTTATAAAACTACCGATTCTACTTGCACTAATCAGGAGACTCCGACATCCATCATCTACCTCAAGGTGAGATCTCTATACTATCCTCCTAACAAACGAATTAAGCTTGACCGAGACAAGTTTCTATCGTTCCGTTTGCTAACGAGATGCGTCCTCCTTAGTCCATTCCCCTGAGCTTTGGCGCCATGTTCCACCAATACTTTCTCATGGCCCATCGCATTCGAAAACATTACCTGGCCCCCAAAGTCTTACTGTGTCTCCTCACAGGCCAATTCGTGCCCCCCATCAATCGCAAGAACCTGTACAGTCTACAGTACAGCATGCTTCCCGCGAAACGGGCTAATGTCTGGGACATGTGGCGCGCACTCAACATGGAGCTATCGCAGAAGAAGCCGTTTCAACTCCCGGCTATTCCTGCATTGCCCAACGGCAGCAAGCGAATAGCTGGGTCCGGGCGAATGCGCTCCTATAATTGACACGAATTCTCCGGGTCCGCTCTCCCCTGGGGCTATTCTGGGAGAGACTTTTTAATTTTATTGTAATCAACGAATAGAACCGCACTAGCTTGTGGCATAGATTAATTTAAATTCAATGAAAAACGATTGTAAACCTTGATATACTTTCCAAGGTCTCTGGGCCTGGAGCTACTTGGCCCGTCCCCTCTTACACAAACTGCCCTCGCATACCTACTTGCGCATGAAGGTAACATTGGACAATAGAATGGCGCAGCCTACTGGCCGATACTTTGGTACTAATTAGTAAAGAGTCAAGACCTTACTTTGCCATCATCCTACATACCTGTGGAGGCAGGTAGGTACCTGGTACATTAACATACCTCAAATGTGAGGGGAGGGTGGAAGTTGAAGGCGCTGCGGAGTTGTGGGGTTTCATCCGGGCTGCCGGCCTTTGGCGTGAATTTGGTCGTTCCCCACGTTGTCTCGGGTTGCACGACTTCTCCTCCGTCTTCTCAGTTCGAAATTATCGCGCAATTTGTACATGCAGTTTGTTTTCACTTCTCTTGACCGCCGGCAGGCACGCTGATTCTGGAAGCAAGTTCTGAGAGGTGGACTGTGAATACTGTGAAGCCGTTGTGGATACGTCTGCCCCTTGATCGCCTCCGCATTCGAAAGAACGAGTGAAGCTTTGGTTGATGACGGCATTGTCTCTGAAGCTGCGTAGAACAACCTCCTGAACAGCAAGCAGGCCAAAGCCCGTACAAATTGATCATGGATCCCAAGCAAAAGTTCTATCGCCACTTTCTCGACAGTTCTGCAGGTGAGCTGATCCTGAACGACGACAACGCGTCCCCTGCGACGGAATTGTAACTGTTAGCTCACTGCTGTATGGATTGTGAATCATAGAACTCCAGGAGTTGATCGGCCAACTTGAGTCCGTCTCGTCAGTCGCTGGGGAGCGTCAAGCAGCCACGGATCATATTCTAGCTGGGATCAACAAGCTTCAGCATGAGGTCTCAGACGCTGCCGAGTTTACCCCCTCGTATGACCGCAAGCAATACTCCGATGTTCGTAGCCGTCGCTCCTATAACTTTCCCTTTGGGTAGGCTATGGCTGACTGCGCGCACTGTACCCTTTTTTACAATCAGTCCATCAAAGGTCTGCAGGACAAACTCAATGAAACCCTAGCCAAGATCACACCAAAATCACGGTTTCAATTTAAGCGTTCCAGCGTCAAAGCACATGTCGACATGGGAGCACCGGAAAATGACCCGCGGCTGCACCCGGGGAGCTATTCTAGAAACCTGCCGAACCAGCAAGGTGAAGAAAAAGCAGACCGGAAGGCTATCGAGACTGACGACGACAAAGTGAGCGACCTTCCTGCCACGGCCAAAACGCCGGACTACAACGCCGAGCTCTCTCAGCCAAGTAGTCAAAATATTCGAAAGCCGAGCTTTACTGCCGCGAAGACGATCGGCATCTCAAATCAGTCAAATCTGCACATCATCCTCCCTTCGTCCGCAGCTAGGGCGACTTCCGCGGGAAGCTTGACTGATCTACAGTGCTGCATTGTGGACATGTCAGTTCCGACAGCCCAGGGACGGCCGTTCCCGGGGCTTTCCTTGAAGAACATCTCGCAGAGTCTCATTATAGCAGGCCATGTTGATGGAGCTGTTCACATCACAGGGGTAACGAACAGCATCATTGTGGTCATAGCTCGACAGGTGCGGATTCACGAGTGCAAAGACGTAGATATTTATATGCATTGCACTAGTCATCCCATTATCGAGGACTGTACAGGCATGCGCTTTGCGCCAATACCTGAATGCTATGTAAGTTCTCTCCTAGACTTTTTTTGTCTCCTCTCTTGATGCTCTTTGTGTTTAGAGTTCTTTGTTGTATGTTTGTTTCCCGCATCTGCTCTGCCATGGTAACTGACTTTCGCGCAAGGCTGTCAGCGACGACTCCGGAAAGGTCAACCAGTGGAATCAAGTTGATGATTTCAAGTGGCTCAAGGCCGGCCAGAGCCCCAACTGGACCACCTTGTCGAGTGCCGAGGTGTTGAGTGATTCCGTATGGACGGAGTTGGTCCTGGGACAGCCTGGAAAGAGCGTGGGGGAAATCCTGCATCAGGTCGGCATACTTCGTAATTGAATGCCATGAAAATCCTCAATGTTCTATCTTGAAAGCTTGCTGTACAGGCCCGCGTATGTCTTCGTGTATGTGTAAACAGACATCCGCCATCGGCATGTGTAGTAAAAACGCCAAATGCTTCCCGCAGGAGCATACCCCCATGAAACGCCAATCCTCCATACGAAATAAGACTTTTTCTTTTTGTCCATAAACGCCAGACCCTTCAGTAGAAATCGTGTACTGTGTGCGTCGCAAGCATCTGTCGCGCTACTTCCGTGTCCATCTCACCGGGCGAATCCTCCGCAATCTCCTTCCCAAATCTGATGCCATCTTCGCGGAGATTCTCCAGCAAGACACGCTGCTTCTCGATGCGCCGTTCCAGGTCATGGATCTCGCGGTTCTGCTCTTCGATGGAACGCTCCATGTCTGGCAAGCAGCGGACCTGGGCCCGCGCCTGCTGAAGCTTGTGCTTTAATCCATCGGTTGCGCCCGGTACGTCCTTGAACGAGAGCTGTTGACCTTGCGTGTTGACACCGCCGGGGGTCGTGCCACTGCCTATGGTGATGCCATTTGATGCTTGGAGACCGGCTCGGACCTTGGCCAGAACGATTAACAGCTCCGACACTGCGTCGAGGTCGTCTGGGGAGAGGAGGGGTGGCAGCGCGAGAGGGTTTTGCTCTGTCGTCATGGTCGGTGTGGGCGCGTAGAACGGCCGCCGGTGTTGAGGCGAAGCACCACCGTAAAACACCACCAGAAGCAGAAGACACCACTGAGGGTGAGGAAGCAAACGAATCAGTATATAATCGCAACGGCGCAATGGCAATGGCTCTGAAGTGGACTTCACATTGAGGCAACCGTGATTTTGGTATGTCTGGTGGAGCTTTGGTCTCGTCACATCGGGAAAGCCAATCGGGCCTACATCAAATGCAGGGTTACCAAATTGTTGTCCGATAAATTTTGCGCACTGTGATGTGCTACCTCCTCGCAGTAGACCAGCACAGTGCGATTGAGGCCCCCGAAAGGTCTCAACTCTCAACCGCCGCGGTACCTGGAGCAACGTTATGACAGGGATGCTGGCTGTATGGAAATATCACTCCACCTTCTGCGCTCGACAACTCCTCAGCTCCTTCGTTAAATCCACGCATTGTTCCTTCTTGCTCAACGTGTTCAAATATCATCGAACCCATTGAGCACTAGCATACCAGTCGAAACAGTCACTGTAGCTTTTTCTCGGACCTCGCCACAGAAATATATCTATTCACCATGTCGAAGACCGAGCAAAAGGCTTGCCTCAGTACGTCGTCCTCTCCCGATCTCTCCAGAAGGCCCCACCATCGAGCGACAGAGCTTCGAGGAGGAGAAGAAGCTCGTTCGCCCCCTCGTCGCGAGCCATTGGCGGACTTTCCCAAGGATACACATAGGCGCCTTGATTATGTGCTATTCTTTTGCTACATTCTGGTCTATCTTGAGCTCGGATGGCTAATCTTTCTGCTTCTGCGCACCTTCAGTCGTCATTGATGGCTGGGGCATTCCCTCCGAGACTTCTCCCAAGAACGGCGATGCTATTACCAACGGCAAGACGCCTGTGATGGACGAGCTTTCCAAGAATACCGATGGATTTACTGAGTTGGAAGCTTCGTCTCTGGCGGTCGGTCTGCCTGAGGGTCTGATGGGCAACTCGGAAGTCGGTCACTTGAACATTGGTGCTGGCCGTGTCGTCTGGCAGGATGTCGTGCGCATTGATCAGACCATCAAGAAGGGCGAGTTGAGCCAAAACGCGACGATCAAGAAGACCTTTGAGAGCGCCGCGGCTGGCAACGGTCGTTTGCACTTGTGCGGTCTGGTTTCACACGGCGGTGTTGTAAGTTGGACAAGTCCAAGAAGATGATGCTTGAAATCCAAAATGTGTCGAATGGTCAACTAATGCAATTTTTTCTCTCATGCAGCACGCGAAGCAGGATCACCTCTACGCTCTCTTGCGCGCCGCCAAGGAATACAAGGTTCCCAAAGTCTTCATCCATTTCTTTGGTGACGGACGTGACACCGATCCCAAATCCGGTGCTGGCTACATGCAAGAGCTTGTGGACTATCTCAAGGAACTTGGCATCGGAAAGATTGCTACCGTAGTTGGTCGCTACTATGCCATGGACCGTGACAAGAGATGGGAGCGTGTGGAGATTGCACTGAAGGGAATGTGCCATGGTGAAGGCGAGGCTAGCGAGGATCCTGTTGCCACTGTCAAGGCTCATTATGAGCTCGGTGGAGATAAGGATCGCGACGAGTTCTTGTTGCCCATCATTGTCGGAGGCGATGAAGGCCGAATCAAGGGTATGATCTGCGTGAATTCACATATCGAAAGAATTCCAACGATCCACTGCTTGTGCTGACCACTATTCTTACAGATGACGATACCGTCTTTTTCTTCAACTACCGATCTGACCGTGCTCGCCAAATTACCCAGCTTCTTGGTGATGTCGATCGATCCGTCCTGCCCGACTTCAAGTACCCCAAGATCAGCAAGCTTGTCACCATGACCACTTACAAGACAGATTACCCCTTTGAGGTTGCCTTTGCACCTCAACACATGGGCAACGTCTTGGCTGAATGGCTAGGGAAGCAGAATGTTGCGCAAGTTCACATTGCCGAGACTGAGAAGTACGCCCACGTAACCTTCTTCTTCAACGGTGGCGTCGAGAAGGTGTTCCCTCTGGAAACTCGTGATCAAGAGCAAGATCTTGTGCCTTCCAACAAGACGGTCGCAACCTATGACAAGGCACCTGAAATGTCTGCGGATGGTGTCGCCGACCAAGTCTGCAAGCGCTTGGCCGAGCAGCAATTCCCCTTTGTCATGAACAACTTTGCTCCTCCCGACATGGTCGGCCACACTGGTGTCTACGAAGCCGCCATCGTTGGCTGCGAGGCGACCGACAAGGCCATTGGCAAGATTTTGGAAAGCTGCAAGAAGGAGGGCTATATCCTCTTTATCACGAGCGACCACGGCAACGCAGAGGAAATGAAGTTCGAGGACGGCAAGCCCAAGACCAGCCATACCACCAATAAGGTACCGTTCATCATGGCCAATGCTCCCAAGGGATGGAGCTTGAAGCAGGCCGATGGTGTTTTGGGAGATGTTGCACCCACCATTCTGTCTGCGATGGGTCTGCCGCAGCCGGAGGAGATGACTGGAAAGTCCCTGCTTGACAAGGATCTTAAGAGGAATGCCGAGTGAAGCTCTTTTTGATGTTCAAAATGAGGAAAAGGGCTGTTTTGTGTGCGGGAGTTTGTGGCAGCGGGGCAAACGCATGATTGGCGAGACATGAAAAGGGATACTTGTCTAGAGTATAGACTGCCCAGTATAGAGAAGAATGATGACTGTCATGATGAACAGGCGATGGGCTTGCATGGGCGCAGCGTGTGATAGATGGTTGGGTTGATGAGCATAAATAAAGAAAGCATACTTGCATACATGCAGCACATGGACATCTCCTTTACTCGCGTTTTTGACATATTCACGACGCAATGGGATACGTACATGTCTTGTCAAAATATTTATCAGGGACAAACGTGGCTCGCTTGATAAAAGCAAAGCTACGAGACAAAGATGACGAGTCAGTTCCGCAGCGTTTTATGTCAAAATCGAACTCGATCACATCTCCACACTTTGTATATACCGACGAACAAGCAAAAAAGCAAAAAGTGAAGAAAAAAGAAAGAAGCATGGAATACTACATACGCATGATGTCCCGCTGGAAACCGTTATAAGACGCGACGTCACGCCGCGACCTATTATCGCATCTGATATGCGCCTTATTCTCTCCTCGATATAAGCCTTGTTGCACAAAAGAATGGGCGCAGCCGTCTGGCCACTCTTTTGTGCTGTACATGCCCCTATATACCCTGCGATAAGCCTCATGTCTGGTTCCATCCACGTCCATATCACAGCGGCCGAGTCGGCTCGCCCGATGGACTGAGGTTGACATTTGAACGCCTGCACAGGTAGTTCATGCATGCATGATGTGGGAGATCCGGGGATCTTATGTCGGTTGTGCACAATGCAAGATAGAGAGGCCGACAAATATATATAACAAACCACAACGACGCACCAAAGAAAGAAAAACATGGGTTGACTACATATGTACATATCAAAATGGCTTCACTCGGAGAGTTGATGAGTTGATGTGAGCCAAGTGCCGATTCATGCCCTGATACTGTACTTGTCTCTTTTTGACTTCATGGACCGTGATTTGTTGCTATACTGTTACTTTACCTAGCAAGCCCCAAACACAAAGAAGTTATGTACAAGCCTTCACCAACAATGCGACGCTTCTACGGAGTCATCCCCTACATATCTTTCCCTCCACAACTCTAAATAATCGTGAACACTAAAGCCACAGGACTTCTGCTGCATACCTCCTAGGTAGGTAGGTAGGTACCTACATACTCCATACGTATAGTATGTACATACCTAGGTCCTAGATACCAGTGACAGTTCACGGAGCTTCGCAACGGCCGGTTTGTGCATCCCGTCTGGCCGTTTACAGTGGAGCCGATAGGTAGTCAGTTATTAAGAACCTTTACCTCGCGAGTCTCAAGTCTCAACATACCAGGTACCTACATATGTAACATCAGACAAAGCCCATGTGGTTCTTGTCTTGACTCTTTGAGTCTTGACAGATCTTTCCCACACCCCCGTGGACAGAATTTGCACACGGAGGAGCCCCATTCTCGATGTGTATCCACGAATGATGTCTTCTTTGCCAAGCTCCTCGATGCGAGCTACTGCTGCGGGAATTCGCGATCGCGGCGCTAAGATGTTTTGATACACTGTTTCAATGCCCGTGGTGCAGATCTCTGAGACTAATTGACTAGGTCGGTGGGACGACGCGGGAGACGCCGACGGATGCGGAATCGCGGATGAATGGCCTTCACGAAGACTGTGATGACCATTGTTGTATGAACAATGTGTATGTACGGAATGTGATGTTGTGAGTCTATGTACATAAGGGATTCTTATGGCAGTCCTCTAGGAGGAATATGTCGCGTGATCTAGGAATGGGTATCAGTTTCGTTCGTGAGGCTGCAAGTTTATCTGATCTGTGTGCATAAACTTGCAGGAGTTCTGGAGAAGAAGATGATCATGCAGGAGCAACTAAGCCCAAAATGGAAGTACATATCGGTCAGGGTATGTACATACATACATACCTATCTTTCATAGGCATTTGTGCTCTGTAGTATGTACTCCGTACGTATGATACCTACAAACTTGTACCTAGTCATGTCAATAAAACTTCTCTCGATGGGCTGTTTCCCACATATCTTCACACTATTCTCCCGGTCCGGCAATGACAACCACACTCTGCCTCGCAAACTTCTATCACCAAGGCATTTTGTGACGCCTTGTCGCGCCGTGTTCAGCTTCGCCAGTTGGAAGCGGTTCTAACTTACATGCTCAAGGTTTAATGCATGCCCGCAGCCCCCCCCAGAAACCTATACATATTCTGTGGCGACAAGCATCTACCGCCTTCGCAGTTATGATACACTTTCAACTCGCCGTTCCCGTGTCTTGAGAACGGTGACGCCGATACAATTTTGGGATTGCAAAGCCGGCACATTGCTCTCGCCACGTGATATACGTCTCTGGGCAATACGCAATATCCCTGAGCATAGGTATCAGTCAGGAAGGAAGGATATGTAAATACCTAACTCGACACTGAGATTTACTGATACCGATGAGAAGCCTATCGAGGCATGACGGCAGATGCGGTCATATCGGCAGGGGTCCAGCAACTTCTCGAAGTCTTGTCTTGATGTTTGAAGAAGATGACAAATCCAGCCCAACGATGAAGATTTCCGGGATTTTTGAACGCGTATGCGCAGCAGTTTGAAACGATATTAGCTAATAAGCTCCTTGAGTCTCATATACAGTAGACTCATACTGCAGTTCTCCTCGAAGCCAAATTGCTTTTGGCATCGCAGCGGTTATGTGTCTTAGCCAAAGATTTTCCCACCTCACTAGCTATTATACCTATTGAACCGACCTCGTGCCCGGAACGAACGATTCGTTGCGTGCGGTGATGCCGAATATTTTTTACGTTGCTGGGTTATGTACATACCTCTTCAAACTTGTTAGAGTGAAAGCCGAGCGGGCTAATTAGTAAATGAATAGGTAGGGTATGTAGGTGGAAGCATTCGACGTGCAGGAGTATCGCCCTCGCTTGGGCGCTACCTAGCACTGAGCAGTGACGTAAATTTCAACGTGACCTGTCCAGTGTCCACTGTCATCTAAAGGCTATAAGCCTAATTAGTAAAGGCAACATCAACGCGCCTCACTCAAATCGGCACTTCCCAAGTTCAGGGACCTGAGAGGCAACAGAGGAGCCTGGGAGCTCACCTCGAAATCAACGAAAACGTGACTGCAGCTGGCACATAAGGTCATAACTGTATCATACGACGTTACATAGGTACAGTACCACTGTACCGGTATGCACTCTACAAGGGCCGGTTCCCCGAACACGTACGCACAACTTACGTCACCAGGCGAGGCATGGATGATGGGAAGAACCGAGCTCCCCATTTTTCCGCAAAGGAGGTTACTCCGTACACAGAGACCACGGGATTCAGAGCCAGGTTCAAATTGCCTCTTTGATTCTAAGTACGTAGCGCAAAAGCATATCGCTCTTC
Source organism: Claviceps purpurea (assembly GCA_029405325.1). Lineage (NCBI taxonomy): Eukaryota > Fungi > Ascomycota > Sordariomycetes > Hypocreales > Clavicipitaceae > Claviceps > Claviceps purpurea. Next base: position 1,242,168 of record CM055782.1, on the reverse strand, counting down.
TCATTGTGTTCATTGTCGATGCATATGCAACTTGAGATCTCCTGAGCCTCTAATACCTAAGGGATGCACATGAAAGGAAGGGGATCTACCGGTAAGTGCCCGCATTTCGGTGGCCGCGCGGTGGCGGCATCGGCGATGGGACGGATTATGAGTGCGCCGGAGAAGGACCTCGTGATCACAAATGACCGAGTATGACCATGGTATGGCCGTGCGAATCAATTGTTGTCGTTTGAGAGGAAAGCGAAGCGACGAACGAGACAAAAAGACTTGAAGAAAGGCATCGATCGATGGGAACGTACGGAGTACATGCCACATACCTCCTTAGGTACTTTCCGGCACACACCCGTGTGCCCACATATCACAGAGCCCTGAAGGCTGAACCTCATCTCGCAGGAAGATGATCGTGATTCGTAAGGTTTATAGCAACTAGCAGGGCAAGGGCTGATTGAATTCTTTCTAGGTATGTCGTCGGTGCGAGCCTGTCGTAATTTGCAGGCCAACGCGCCTTGCACTGCTCACGAAGAGCCAAATGAAGGGGCAGCTATTCACCGATGGCAGCCCAAAACGGAAGATTTGCGGACGACAGGACCTGGAACATTGGAACGGCCCCTGCTACAGTACATACCTAGGTAATCGCCAGATGACAGCCAATGCGAGAATCTGTCCAGTCAAGAGTCAAGAGTCAAGACTTATTTATAAGTTAAGAGTCAAGACAACTCCATCGCGGCGAACCACGCCAACAAGCCGCGATTCGCCGCACAATCTGGAGGTAGTCGATAAATGTACCATTGCCACCGGTGGGGCGTACCACCCGACGATTTTTGTCCCATCGATTGAGTACGCCAAGTGGGGCCCAAACAGTGCAGCACTGCCATGTACCTCTGGATCGCTTGTGCACACAATTTTTTTTCGCAATATGGAGCGTCGGTCCAAGAAAAGAATTCCCGCATGCAGTCCAGCATCTGCATTTCGCGCATCCTACATCTGCATCACGATTTTTCTCTTCCATCCCTCCCACGATCTGACTTCCTATGGCCTACACCTCGAAAACAAACATGGCCGAAACTGAACGCATTATTGATGATCTTGACTCCAATCACGGGGAGTCTGATCAAGGGGAGAAATGAACAGGATGAGTTCTGGAGGGAACAGCGCCGTGATCTCGAGACGGCTACAAGCCTACAACTGAGCCCTTCAATGACGAGCTCATAAATGAACTGCAAGCTGGCTCGGTAAGGACGCTATAGCAAAAGGATCGAGCTTCGATTGCAATGTCACAGACTACTAACCTGTCTACTAGAAAATTCATACAGGGCCAGTCATGCTTACGAGTGGCAGGGACGACGTCGCTCTAATTAGCGAAAAGCTGCAATTCGCTCATAAGATTCCGATGTATCCCAGTACGGATCCGGGGGGATACGCATACGTCGTTCCGGCGGAGTTCGTATACGATCTAACACAGGGGAAGCCTGAGGTATTATTGAGCTTGAATCGGCTTTCTATATCACTGCTAACAATAAATAGATCCAAGCTTCACGACCGAATACACGGGAAGAAGCCGACGTCATGTTCTTTTCTTGGATCTGACGTGAAATGCGAGCTGTACAGATGGCGTTGCCGAGGGATTCGAATATGCGAGAAGGCGAGGCCAGAATTTCGAGAGTTCCTGGACAAACCTCACACTCGCCGATTGGGAGCAGCTTCAACTGTGGCGCTCGAAAGTTGATGAGAATGATCCCAATCCGCGTATTCAGCAAGCAAGCGAGTAAGTATTATTCCCTGGCCAATCTGCTTGTAACTCAATCTCATTCGGTATTATCTAGAAAAGTCAATAGCTTCAAGAAGTTATTCTCGAAAGGTGCAGCTTGTGGAAGTGGTCACCTTCCAACTTGCCGCCCAATGTTTCACACCTCTATGGCTATTAGACGTAATGAGTCTTATGACAAGTATGTTCGATGTGTCAACCGCGATACTATGGGCGCCCCCATTACCAGAAATGTTATTCGCTCGCAACACACGGTGATGGACATGGATCATCTCCAATTGCTCTTTGATGAACACCAAGCGGCATCGCCAACGGACGTTTGTGGATCTTGGGATACTTTCAATGCGAGGAAGAGAGAATGTGGTATGTAATCGACATGGCCTTTATCTGGAGAAACCTGAATTGTATTGCGATTATAACTCAATGCTGCTCACATGCTAACTGATTAGGACACGACCATCGAAACTTCATTGGTAATATGGAAATAAAGGGATGTAACGTGGAATTCAACTATCTAGTCCCATTAGACATTCACATTTGTTAAGACACGGTTCCCATTGATCATGCGGGGATTGCTGGAGCCTTTTTTGACAAAAACCACTCCATTCTGGCGGCCCCATTGCTGCAAGAACGTATGCAGCTCTTCGAAGGTGCCAAAATGTGCAGAGGGAGGCAAGTCACCGGTTCGAACTTCCCCAAGGTTCTTGTCAATGGCGGAAGGGACGTGCAAGGCCATGGCGATAATCGATTAGGAGCTTGAGGGCTTGAATGATGGGGTTGTTTTCCTTGTAGCCGACGGTGTTGATGTGACGATGATAGATGTTGTGGACTGTGATTGTGTCTGTGGTTGTGAACTTGTCGAACTTGTGGCCCTTGTGGTTGTAACTTGTAGGCTGTATGTAGCCCTAAGGAGGGGCGGGGCCCTGCGGGGTGCCATGCCCTGCGGGGTGCCATGCCCTGCGGGGTGCCATGCCCTACGGGGTGCCATGCCCTGCGGGGTGCCATGCCACCCTAGACCACCTCCTAGATTTTGTACAACAACTTCACTTAATGAAGAAAACGATGGGAAATGTATATACTATACTGATTTATATATCATTAGAATGGAAGCCCCGAAAATATCTTTTCAAATATTGGCACAGCAGCCTTGTCTGCAAATATAGGTAGCAAGTCGAGCGGGGGAAAGCATAATCAGTTGTATTAATTACACACAAGCACTATTGCTGTCCGTCCATTTGTGCTTGATGCATTTGATCAATTCGTGCCTGCTGCGGGTTTTACGTGAAGCATTGTATTGAAGAACTGCCTCATACGATTCTAAAGAGGGCTAAAAATACAATACTTAGCTTAGATTTTGTTCGCACTTGAACGGGTGGTTCATGAGATAACATGGTCCGAAGGCGGTTTGTGAGGTGGAAGATTCCCGAGCTGGGTTTGTACCCCATTTTCAAAATGCCATAACTCTACCAGTTGCGCGAGGATATTGTCCAGTCTTTTGAGAAACGATAGTCTCCGACTAGATGTTCCTATTGATGCTAACCGATCCTGGATTACCTCTCGTTTGTGATCCGAATAGGCGCGGGCGATTCGGTGGCCGTTTTCTGTGAAATTTTGCCACCAAGGCAATTGGCGAGCAATTTAATTTGTAGGTGATCTCACGGTCGAATTCGAACGAAAAAATACCTCTATAGCCTCCCGAGTCACAAGACTTCTCTGAGGTCAATTTTTCAGCTTTTAATTCAGGTTTCGTTGAGTTATCTAACATTGAAATATTACACGGATTTAGGTTGGTGAACATAACAGGCGTTACGCTTGTTGGTCTGACCTTGCCGCCTCCACCTCGCACACAATGAGATACCTGACCGTCCAACTGGAACGATGGCTTCCAATGCCACACGCGCACAATTTGAACAAAAATTCATCAGTTTTAGACATGTTACGCTTGTGTTGTGGACTGGACAAGAAGGAGGGTGCATCGAGAGATGATGTTGGAACTTGGGATTACCGGATGGCGCCAGTGGGGAATTACCGGCTGGCGAGTCGCGACATGGGCAAAGCTTTGTCTCCCAGTTTTACAAAATCAAAATCGCACTGTGATGACCCACTCAAATCGATGGGACAAAAATCGTCGGATGGTACGCCCCACCGGTGGCAATGGTACATTTTGCGATTGCACGCACAATCTGGCAGCATTTGTTAGACGTAGGTAGGTATGTACCATGTATGTACCATGTATGTAGCGTGCTGCAGATCGACAAGGCAGGCTTTGCCATCGCTGTCGCCCGGGACGCCTCCAGAGTGGCAGAGTGACGAGTCTCGCCCTCTGTGATGGAAATGGCTTTCTCCGACGTTCTCACATGCGCCAACAAGTTGGGCTGCCTGGCGCACCAGATCGTAGGTAGGTAGGTAGATGTGCCACACGGCTCTCTCCTTGGCCCTTTGACATTCATATACCTAGCCATCACGAAACAAAATTGTCCTTCTTGGCGGACGCCATCTTGAGTTCATCCATCCCATCCCACGTCCCGAACGTTCGATTACTCCGTACATACCTAGGTAGGTGTTGTACTGTACGTACGTCTGTACGCCGACCACCCCTTTGCACGTCCCATGGCAAGCTTGATTGACCCAGGCAAGCGTGATCATCCTGATCCGTTTCTTGCCGATCAAGATCTTATCTTCCGAATCACACGCTGTCGGCCGGGCCATGTTATTTGTCTGTACCGAGTGGCATCAATTCGGGATGGGATCGATTGAAACAAGTAGGTATTGAAATGCATACATGCATGTACCTTTTGAGTATGTACATAGGTAGGTAGGTACTCCGTAATAAGCGAAGTTGCTTTCTTGTGCTGTCCATTGCTACATCCACCCCACTGGGGTGCACGCACGCACTGGACCCTGAGAATCTGTGGTCCCGATGGTCTCGATCTCCTCTGATCGCTCCAACACCATGTTGGTCGTGGACATCGGGGCATGACCGTCAAATCTGGGCTTCGCGGCCCGCTGGCTTCCTCGCACCACCGCCTCCCGCCATGACCATTTCCCCTCGCAGTGTTCGTTGCCGTCACCAGCCATGGGGCCTAGCAATGTCCTTCTCGTGTCAGGCCATCGATCACGTCCGCCACCTTCAATACCATCCTTCCCTTGAATCTCACATTTGCCTTCCCCACAAGCCATATCGCCACAGGCGCAAACGACGTCGAATCTAAACTGCTGCAAAGCGCGTCCAGCTGTTCCACGCTGTCAGACCTCGCCATCTCTTGATTGTCACAAACGCTACCGTCGTTGTCCTCCTCCCGCGAAATTCTCACTTGGCGCCGAGATCAGTGACTGCCATCTCTGCGACCTGTATCAAGCACACGCTATTGTGTTTGCTTTGCGCATCAATCAAGTTGTTCGAGTCTGCTTGCTACTGCGAGGCCTCCCGAACGACTTTGCCCGAACGGCCATAGTAATTCCTCGTCCTTGACTGAAACCTGGCCTCCATCACCTCTGCCAGGACCGAGGTTCATTTAGTTGTTGCTATTGCCTAGAACCATTACCGTCTGCGGCACGATATATGCCAACCGACTGATCCGGCATTTTATCTGTTGAAGAGGAGAGGATCTTGCTATCTGCTACTGAATAAATTACCACATCAGGCGTTTAGCTTTGGACGTCAGAGTTGCGGCATTTGTAAGTGCTCACGCGCATCCTACACCCTCGATATGAGCTCTCAAAGACCTGTTGAATTGATTCTGTGTCATGACACCAAGTGCGCCATTGTACTGTGTCAGGACACTGGTCGATCGACCGATCGTAACCAACAGTGTAGTCTGCCAGGCAGCATCTGGTAGCAGCTAGCCTCGCTATAAGTTCAGTATTTGCCCGTATCGGACTCTGACTAGTACACAGGTGCCCATATCAACAGGCTAGGTATCCCTCTGGCAAGCAGCAATCACGTTTACGTCACGCTTCCAAGGACCACTTATACCGTCAACTTCCACGAGGCCTCCAGGGCCTGTCACCCGGATTCTTCGTCGTGACAGATTGATTTGGAACCTCAGAAACATGCCCAGATTATATCTTCTTGAGCATTCGTCATAAATCACCTGATTTGGCCTCGTCTTTGATGAGTCGACGATGGCGTCGTATGACCAGAACACGCAAGACATTGCATTGCCGGCGTTGAATTCGACTGGACAACCGCTTCCCCGACGAAGCTCGCCAGAAAAGTCGGTGACTTTGAAACATTTTAGAGTTACTCGGGATGTCTCTCTCAAAGCCAGCTCTGGCTCAACTCCAGCCAAGGACAGCAATACATCTAGCTCCCCACGCCGAGACTCTTCCGGCGATAGCAACGAGACGGGCCAAAGTGACCCCAAGAATTGGTTTGACCAGTCCAACGAGAACCCGACGGCCGATTTCGACAATGCTGCTATGGATGGTGAGCTTCGAGTCTATTGTTTGATCCCATTTTCAGCTCAACCCACAGACTGCTGATACAAGACGTCCTTTTAGTTGATCCTCCATTCTACCAAAAACAGTCCGACTCATCAAATGAAGACAAACCTTATACCTATCGGAATGCAGAACCTCGGCCGCGTCTCGCTACAGGACAGAGCAGCAGTGCAGATGACTATCGAAGCGTGATTGACGATCTGACAGTGGAAATTCAAAAACTGAAGGAGGAATTGAAGAGGTACAAACAGCGAGGTCCTGATATGATGAAGAAGGACAAGTTGTTTGAAATCAAATATCATGGACTTCCTAAGAGCAAACGGAGAGAACTAGAAACAACGCTTCGTGATTTTGCAGGAAGCATTGAAGGCTCCCTTAACGAAACGCCGTCGCAACGGAAAAAGTTCCTGCGACAGTCCAATCGCGATCATATGTATTCTGATTCTGCTTTTGCGTCAAAGCATGCCTCATCATCATCCGGATCTAACAACCGACCAGTCGACTCGGCCTACGCATCCATGTCGAGCGGTGCGAACTCGTCTGGTACATATCCAGGTCAAACTACGACAAAGTCTCGAGCAAAAAACGACTTGAAGGTAGAGAGCTACCTGCGCGACATTCCGGAAGGCCTGTATCCCCGGAACATAACCTTGACGGACCGCGAAAAGAAGAAGCTCGTAGTTCGACGACTGGAACAACTCTTCACTGGAAAATTCGGTGGTCGACATGGACGTCATTTGATGCAGAGACTACACGCTCCTGGCATGCTTGCGTCGGAAATCGACGCTGAACTACAGCCAAAGCTTTTGAGAGAACAACAGAGTACAGTTACTGAAGGACCAGAAGCCTGCCGCGAAGCGAAGATTTTACCCCAGGATCAACAGTATGGGCCGTATGAGAAGAAGAACCAATCGAGAGATACTGCATCGACTTCCAACTCGAATGGCGATCATGTAGAGTCAGGCGCAAACGGAATTGGCAGTCGCTCAGGAGCCAATACATCGCCAACGCAACCCGAAGCACTGGATCAGAGACCGACGAGAGTCAAGGACTTGGACCCCGACCGCGTGCAAGTTCCATCCGAAAATATGGATTATATCCGACACTTGGGTATGGTACCTCCTGAATTGCTGACCGAATCTCACAAGGACGTGCAGCCTGACGCCGATGGTTGGGTCTATCTGAATCTTTTGTGCAACCTTGCTCAACTGCACATCGTTAACGTCACTCCGAGCTTTGTGCGTAATGCGGTTACTGAGATTAGTACCAAGTTTCAGCTTTCCCCTGACGGCCGGAAAATTCGGTGGCGCGGCTGTAGCGAGGGCACACGGTTCTCAAGCGACAGCTCTAACAACAGCAATCAGACCACGCCGGATACCAGGGAGGCGGATGAAATAATCCTGGAGATGCCGTTTAAACGCCAAAAGACGGACAACTTCCCTGAATACGAATCCACAAGTCGCACGAAATTCGTGCCGCAAATGTCCACACCCCCTGACTGCTTCCACTACAAGCCTCTGTTTGCCCGCAACAACTCCCCGAACGGTGGAACGTCGCTCAATGACACGTTATCCTCGTTTGATCCGATGGAAGAGAGCAACATTGATGGATCCAGGGAGGGATTGAGCGGCTCGCGCAAACGCCGCCACGATGGTGCTATTATCTACTATAGTGGCGCGCCGTTTTGCACCGACCTGGCGGGCGATTCTGGCGACGTATCCCCTGCAACGTACATGTTGTCCACCGGACAGGATCAACCGGAACCGAAACTGGAGAGACCTCATGCTCATAGGACGGACTCGGGATCATCTCTGCCTATTCGACCCCTGAGCGATTGGAATCAAGATCGCGATTCTGTCATGAAGATGGACGTGGACGGCCCCGAGGAGGACGTCCCTGATCTGGCCACTGAATCAGAGTCGGAGTCTGGCATTTCTGAACTGGAACCTTGCTGGTCAACAAGTCAGCAATTCATGGACTTTATTCCCTTGGAGCCCTGCGGTCTGGGAGGTGTCATGCCCGACGACCACTTCATGGTGATTGTCACCACCAAGCGACACAAGGACGAGATGGCGTTTGGACAGTCGTCGAGCACGTGCAGGAGGACGTCGGGGCCAGCCGCCAGCACGCCAGACGCCCGAATCGAGATTGAATACCTGTCGGGGAGAATTAAGCGACTTGCGCCTGTGTCTTTGCCGCCCCCGGTGATTTTTCTCCCGCCTTTCAGTAGCAACGACTCATCGAGTGTAGACGATGATGACGCCGACGCAGATGATGAGGAGGACGGCGGTATCGAGACCTCGGTGGAGTTGATGCGCCGCCAAGCAAACCCCCGTCATTCTAACGGGTATGCAAATATGGAGGCTTTGAGCAGCGGAGACCAGGATGATGAGGAGCCTGGCGAGGATGGTGGTGTGAAGATGGACGACCAGATGGACACGGATGGTGATTTGCGCTCCGAACAGCAAAGTAGTGCTGGGGCCGGTGTCAATGGCATGCTTCGGACTGCGGCCAGCTCAGTAGCAACAGCTGGAGGCGTAAGGAGCCACTACAGCAGCAGTGACGAAGCGATATGAATACGAATTTTTACGAAAGATACAGTTTGCAGTACATATATCTTATATACCCCTTTTTCGACATGTGCAGCAATCACTTTTCAGCCCTGATCTGGGACAATTATGGATAAATCATGATTGCCTAGATGAAGGCTGTTGATATGGTACGGTTTGTTCTGCATTTAATTATTTCTCTCAGCGGACTGTATGGTGTTTAGGGAGGGCATGGGCTAGGTAGTCTGTACTGGTGTGATTTCCTCGTGTGTGCGGTTTTGAAGCGGAGTAGCGAGGCAAGGAATCTTGAGGGGGCTGCACAGCACTACATTGTCGTCACGGATTGCCCATGCCGCAAGTTGTAGGAATAGTAGCTTCGTGATGGGGCCTAATCCAGACATGATGGAATGATGGAATGATGGAATGAAGTTGATAGTAATAAGTGTGCTAAATGTGCCTATTTTGGTTGCTGATTCACTCTGTTCAGTGGACGAGACAGATTCATGCGGAATTGGGAAGGCAAGTCTACGTATAACCGGCACATTGGCTATGTATGCACCTAACGCAGCCCGAGGCCCTAGGATAGAAAGACGCCGACGAGGGTTACTGGATCGCGACCGCATGCAAGTTGCAAGTTGCAAGTTCAGATTACCGTACTACATACCACTCTCTGAGTCTCTAGTCATGCTTGGCGTCGGAAATCGTCGAACTATAGCCCCGACCTCTGAGTGAACAATAGAGATGTGCTACTGTGCTATTCACTATGTAGGCAGTAGACAACGCGCTCCTATACACATTATTGACAGTGTCGTCCAAAGCTCGTAAGGCCCTGCACAATAACAGTATACAACCTCCAATAACATACCTCATATGTCTCATATGTACTGTATACATACTCGTGGGTGTAACCTTTGAAAAGGACACCCCAATAACACCCACGGAGTACCTACAGGCTACTTACTGTACTGCTCTGTACGTACATTAGGAGGTAGGTACCTACCTCAGACCTAGGCAGTGACGGTCCTACAGTGGCCCCAATTGTACTGTAGGTTACGGGTACATATGACTCCTGAACCCCCAACAATAACCAACAATAACTGAACGCGGAATCCTGTCAGCGCCGGTCGATCATCAATGGATCGATCAATGGTCATCTTCCGGACTCCACATGTCCCGTCGTCCGGCGATCCGAACACTCCGCGACTGCACGTCACCTCAGTTTGCATCAATTGCACATTTGAACTGAACAGCCCGGCAGGGTGATTCAGCTGCGCCCACTGCGTGTGTAGAAAATGGAGTCATGATTTAAACGAGGAACAGCACAAGAATATTTTCTTTCCACCTGTTCTTCTGGATGCGTCCTGCGGAAGTGTTTAGCTGGCCTTGTCCTTGACCGACTCCATATTTTTTTCCCGCCTCACTGAACGGTTGGTGCTCGCTGCTATTGTGGCTTTACACTGGGATTCTTCTGGGAATATTTCCAAAGGTTTGCGAGGAAGTTTGACGTCATGAGGCTGTTTCGTGGGCTGATCGCGTTGGCGGTGGCGGCCGATGCGGCGCGGGAGATGGGAGGTGCGGAGGGGGGGAGAGAGGTGAAGAATATTGCCATCATTGGTAAGTCTGACCAGTGACAAGATAACATCAATCATTTCTCCTCGGATGAGTCCTACGGCCTCTCTATACTGTTTGGACTGTCTTGTCTGTCTGTCTGTAACGCAAGACTAACCTATGTACATGCCACAGGCGCTGGCGCAGCAGGCTCTTCAGCAGCCTACCATCTTCACAAATACGCCCATGAAGCCAACTTGATCCTAAATATCACGCTTTTCGAAAAGACGGACCACATCGGCGGGCGGACCCTGACCGTCAATCCCTTTGATGACCCCCAGCAGCGCGTCGAGCTGGGGGCCTCCATCTTCATCAAGGACAACCGCATCATGTACAATGCCACCCAGACGTTTGGTCTGAACCTCAGCACGCGGAAAGATTCTGCACCCACGGACTACACGGCCATTTGGGACGGCGAGACGATTGTATTTCGATCGGAAGAGGGGACGCCCTGGTGGTGGAATGCCGCGAAGCTGTTTTTGAAGTATGGGATCGCGCCGTATAAGGCCATGCAGTTGGTCAAGAGATCGGTCGGGACGTTCCTGCAGTTGTACGAGGCGCCGTATTTTCCGTTCCGGTCGTTGACGCAGCGCGTGTTTGAGCTGGGCTTGGTGCAGCTGACCGGGGTTACGGGCGAGGAGATTCTTCAGGAGAACAAGGTAAGTTCCGGAATAGCCCTCTTTTGACGTAGAGAAACAGCATGCAAAAGAAAGAACGTGGCTGACAGATTCTTTTTGGAATTAATTATAGATTAATGCCGATTTCGTGAGGGACTTGATGCAGCCTGCCACGCGGGTGAATTATGCTTCTAATGTGGCTTTTATCCATGGACTGGAGGCAATAGTAAGACGCAGTCAATCTCCTTTCTTCCTACTCATGACCGTTGCCGCTCTTTTCGCGTAAAACATAAAAAGACGACTCGTTCGTTTCTGAGCTCTTCTGACGACATCCCCAAAAGGTCTCCTTTGCCACTGAAGGCGCCATCTCCATCAGCGGGGGCAACTACCAAATTTTTGAGAAAATGGTACATTGCAGCGGCGCATCCTACAGACCCAACACGACCGTCTCGACCATCAGCTTCCACAAAGGCACCAACAAGCCAGGCTCCATCCCGCAGTACGTGCTCTCGACAAAGGACGCTTCTTCCAATGCAAAGCCGGCCAGGCTATCCACCGCATTCGACAGCGTCATCATCGCGTCTCCATGGCAATACAGCGGCATGGAAGCCAGCGAAGGCGTCATGACGCATCGCATCGACGCAATCCCATACATGAAACTCCACGTCACCCTCTTTGCTTCCCCGTTCAAGCTGCACGCACCCTACTTTGGGCTGAAACCCGGCACGGCGGCCCCAAGGAGTGTGTACACGACTCTGGGAAAGGACGAGGCTGCTCAGGCTGGTCCCAAGGGAGTTGGTCGCACGGGCTTCTACGCCATGAGTACCCTCCGGAAGGTCACGAACCCCAAAACGCACAAGAAGGAGTATCTGTATAAGATCTTTAGCGCGGAAGCCGTCAACTCGACTTTTCTGTCTGCCATTCTCGGCAGGGATGTTCCTGCGTCGATTGTCGCGGCGAATACGTCAGAGGCTGATGCAGAGGTTGGGCCGATATCGTGGTACTACCCTCACTGGTTCTACTCGTATCCGATTGCGCTCCCGCGGGTGACGTTTCAGGACCCGATCGTTGGAAGGGGCGTGTATTATACCTCTGGGATGGAGAGCTTCATCTCGACCATGGAGACCAATGCCCTCATGGGGATGAATGTTGCGCGCCTCATTGTAGATGATGTGATGGGCACGGCTGCTGGAGGTGCAAATGGGGGACAGATTCGTAAGGGGCTGGGTGTGGCAGCGGGAGCGGGAGCGCGAGAGGACTTTTGGGATAGTATGGATAGTGAGATTGGGGCGAGAGTAGGCTCTTTGGGCGCAGATGAACTCTAGGAGAGTTGAGCTTGATGCTGCCCTCTTCTTACTGGACAAGACTGGATCAGATGATGGTGGCGGACGGAATTTGGAGGTGGCCGTGCCGTGACGCGGTATGTGATTCGATGGACGATGGTTTGCGGTGCTATAACTTATACCTACGGAGTAGGAAGTGTGCGATTGCGTAGCGAGGGCTTGACTTGATGCACGAACAAGGTTTCCGGGAATTTCAATTTGATAACTGATAATGTTTAAGCAGACGCCACGTTCCCCGATAAATAGAGAGAGAGTCGCAAAAAAAAGAAAAAAACACAGGAGGATGAAAACTCTTCTTTCCCCGTCGAGCCATACGAACAGAACAGACGGCAATGGGCATGTGATAATGCCGTGTCCCTACTACATATAAGCCAGTACATAGCGGTGTCCTTTTTTGTCTGAACATAAGTAAGATATACTCATTTTGGCATCAATGTCCCCGCCGGCCCTTCCGATCTGTCGTCTATAGACTATCGGGCCCAAGTTCTGTTCAGTGTTGGGTAAAGACTCTAAAGAAAGATCAAAATAAGGCCCAAATTATGTGGTGCGAGTCGCGACGACATGTTTGAACTTTGAAATAGAGCCAAGAGGAGCGCCACAGTCTAGGGTACGTACATACCTGCAAGAGGCGCTGTCACGGAGCCTGGAGGGCCAAAGCTGCAGAATGCCCCACAGCGGGGAACTAAATTACCACAAAGTTGCATTGTTTGTCTTCTTTCGGCGTCGCTGTTGTTTGTTGTCGTCGTAGTTATTTACTTAGACTCGTTCTCATCCATTAAAACCCGACACCACGCGCAGCATTCTCACTGTCTTCCGGCTGACCTCGTTCTTGAGCAACTCGACTGCTTGTCTGCCAGTCTCTCGACTTCCATCCACCGACTCTACCAGCGCCCGCGGTCCTCATCATCGCGCACACCCTCGAGTCGATCCGATCCGGAACTCATACATACCTGTTTGCGCCTCTCGTCGCAGGAAGGGGTTGCTGCTGTGTCGTTGCGCGTGTCGCCGCTGCAGCCCAGGCACACTCGATACGTCGGGTGCATAAGAAGACAGGATGTTTGTTTTACGAAATGGTGAGTCATGTCTATTTCGGCCTCCTACGCTCCCTTTTTTTCTTGGGGTATTTTGGACAGCTTTTTTTCTTCATTTCCTGGCGCTTCCATCGCATGTCGTTTGCCCCTCTTTCATCAGCTGGTCACGTATCAAATACCTGCTGGTTGCCTACCGCCTCATAGGTAGCCTGCTTCACATTCATTACCCGCTCCCTATGACCCCGCCAGCCTTACACATGATATCAAAACTTGCATGACGTCAAGAGATACGGCTTTTGCTGAATCAAGCTTCTGCGCCATCTATACCATCTATTCTTCTGTCCTCACACGCCTTTTCCGCTAACATCTACGTGCGCCCCATAGTCGGCAAGCTGATATTTGGCTCCAGTGTTCAAGAAGCACTCATTGAGCTGCCGCAGGGCCAGCTTTATCTCGTCCGACCTCTCTCCCCCAAGGGCTACTCGGAGCTCATTTTCAAAGACTCGGCGATTCGCATTCGGCGAACCAACCAAGAATTTCATTACCAGCTTGTTGTGCAGCGTGTGTTTGAAGAAGGCGAAGCAGAACTGCTCGCAGAAGAAGAAGGAGACGACGCCGAAATCGACGCTCTCGCCGCCGAGCGCGACGAAAAGACTTTTTTGCTTGACGAGGCACTCCATTTTCGCGTCGAGGGGAGAGAAGGAGGAGAGACAATCTTTGCGTGGAACGACCTAAGTGGCGATAACGGCGACCTGTACGAATTCGTCTGCGACGCCCAAGCATCCGCGGACCAGGTAGAAGCCTTTGTTCAGGTTGCTCGACAGTGTCAGTACGAGCGCAAGTACCGCAAGCCACACACTACCGCTTCCGACGAAGACTACGAGCAATTCGAGTTTCACGACGAGAACCCCATTCCGCCTGCGAGCCCCTTGCACAGCCCTGTGCTGCCGCGCTCTATAGACTCTATCGACGAAATATATACCAAGGCAACCAAGGCAGCAAAGGCCGCCAAGGCGAACAAGGAAGCCATGGCAACGCACCGAGAGCGTCTCCTTGCCGCGGAGGAGGAGGAGGAAGAGGAAGAGGAGGAGGCTTTGGTCTCTGAGCCTCAAAATGACGCACCCAAGCAGTCCGTTTCGCAGCCACCCCCAGTCGAGTCTGCGCCAGAAGCCCTGGAGATCTACGCCGCTTTGCCTGCGGAGCTACATGTCTTCGACCCTCAGCCAGGTCACTTCGTGCTCGTCGATGACTCCGCCATTGCTACTGTCTCGGAAGTCGGCCAGTGGCAGTATTGGCTGCAGATTGAGAACCAGCAAAAGGCATGGCTAGGCACCTCGGTCGTTCCGGAATTTAACCCCGTCTTTGACTTTGAATACTTGTCTTTTGTATTCAACCATTTCAGCAGTGATGGAACTGCCAGATCATGGCTGCTCCGGTTCAAAGACCAGCCTACGCTGGAGAAGTTCCAGGAGGCTGTGATGCAGGCCATTTGGGAGAGGCTCAACGAAACAAAATGGGCCAAGGCGCAACAAAAGGAGCGTGAATACGTTCTCGATGCCTTTAATGACCTGACCATGGAAGACGCTCCGTCTCTGGACGCCGTTCGAGAGGAGGAGGAGGAGGAAGAGGAAGAGGAAGACGAGGAGGAAGAGGACCAGGGCTGGCGTCGTAATGATGACTACGACTCTGAGGAAGATGAAGCTGCTGAGGACAACAAGAGAGATGGCGAGGTCAACTCCCAGCTGGCCGTTGGCTACAAGCACGATCGGTCGTTTGTCGTTCGCGGCTCCAAGATTGGTGTATTCTCCCACACAGCGGACAACCGATTGAAGTTCAACACCAACATCTCCAAGGTCACCACACCCAGTGGCAAATTAATGAGCCCTAAGAAGGTCATGCTGCACAGCGAAGATCGAGACCTCATTATCCAAAACGGCGTCGACGCCAACAAGCTCTACCGCATGGACATTGAATACGGCAAAGTAGTAGACGAGTGGAAAGTGCACGACGATATTCCCGTCGTCACCTTTGCTCCCGAAAACAAATTCGCCCAAATGACATCCGAGCAGACCTTCCTCGGCGTCTCCCGCAATGCACTATACCGCGTCGATCCCCGTCTTTCCGGCAACAAGCTCGTCGACAGCGACATGAAGCAGTATGCCACCAAGACAGATTTCTCCGCCCTAGCCACCACCGAAAAGGGCTACATCGCCGTCGCAAGCAACAAGGGCGACATCCGCCTCTTTGACCGTCTCGGCATCCGCGCCAAGATGCAACTGCCCGCCTTGGGAGACCCCATCATCGGCATGGACGTATCCGCCGACGGCCGCTGGGTCCTCGGCACCACCAAGAACTACATCCTCCTTCTCGACGTGCAGCAAAAAGGCGGCAAAAACGACGGCGAAGTCGGCTTCAAGAAGGGTTTCGCCGCCGACGCGAAGCCCCGTCCTCGGCGCTTGGCTCTCACGCCAGAACACGTCGCGCAGGTACACCACGAGACTGGCAAGCCTGTATCCTTTACGCCCGCCAAGTTCAACACGGGAGAAGGTGCCGAGGAGAAGAGCATCATTACGGCGACGGGGCCGTATATTGTGGAGTGGGATCTGAAGAAGGTCCTGCGGGGGGCCAAGGCTGGTGCGGCATACAAAATCAAGCGGTACCAGGATGAGGTCAAGGCGGATGACTTTAAGTTTGGCTCGGATAAGAATGTGATTGTCGCGTTGCCGAATGAGGTGAATATGGTGGCGAAGCAGAGTCTGCGGAAGCCTACGAGGGAGAGTATCATGGGGGATGTGCGGTTGAGTAGTGGTGGTGGGAGAAGTAGTGGGGGACGGATTGGGAATGCGCAGAGTGGGAGGTATAAACTTGGGAGAGACGATATTGTTGATTCGCCGTATTGATCATGCTCAGGATGGGAGGTGAATGGGTTCATCAGATTGTTAATGTAGGGGTAGGGGTAGGGGATTTGGGGGCACAGAAACAGCGAGAAGCTAGGTTCGAAGGCTGCCTTTATATATCTTTACGTGGATCATCTTGTGTCTGTGTGTCGTTCCTTTGCTTTGGTGCATGTATGTATGCTTGCGTATTCGATGCTCAGATTGGCGCGGTAGGTAGGTAATAGGTATCGATACCAACTGGAGCCAACTCCATCTCGTGGCCTATTTACATCTTTTCCAGAACGCATCACCTAGCTACCAGCCACTATTGAGTCCGATGGACGTGATTGCTTACCATCTACAACAGCTGGTTGTAACCCGGTATATCCATCGATCGAATGCGAAGGACGATGTATGTACCTGACCCCTTTCCCGAAAGAACCTACCTCTATGGAGAGTTTATTTCGCCCATGGGCAAGGCGTAAGAGGTTCAAAAAGTCAACCATGCCAACAGAGACTAAAGATCCCTTGTCATGCGCCTTAATTGACGGCGGACCCGTCCTAGATGCTGAACTTAGGACGGCGGACCCGTTCTAGATGCTGAACTTAGGAACGCCTTTCTTCATGGAGGGCCTTCTTCGTGCTGTCTGTCTGTCTTGCTGTTCTTGCTGTGTTGTAAGCTAGAAGCGAGAAGCTCATGAAAAGGGGGCTAGGTGGCGTTACGGCGCGTAGACCATGAGATGCAGAGCTTGCAGCAATGGGGCGTCAATTTGTCCTGGATGTCATGCTGCTAATTTTACACACTGGAAGAAGAAGAAGAAGTTATGGTGAAGTGCTGCTTGTTGGGCACAATTATACAGACTCATCATGATCATATACCGGACTACGGGTTGGTAAGGCTCCATTCGTTTTTTGGGGGGTCTCCTTTCTTATTCTGCAGAGTTTCTAGTATGCAGGTACATGACACTTTTCCTTTCCCGGCGCAGCCATCATCCGTCGCCACCCGTCTCTCGCACACTCTGCACTAGGACCAGTCGAGGGATCGAAACAGAAACACTCGCTACAATTGGACTACCAAGATCAATAAATGATGGAACGAGAAAGAAATGGCAATGAAACAAAAGGGCGGCATGGGGGGTCTCGTAGATTGCTGTATGAGTGATTTGCGAGCAAAGACCCCATTCTGCTGCCAGAGTAAATAGATTCATGAAGGAGAAGGAGAAAAAGGAACAAGGGGGTAGATGAGTAGAAAGTAACATGAATAACGGTCCATCATCCCATCCATAGCGTGATTCATTTAACATAAAATACGACCACGTCATCGCTTCTATGGTTTAAAAAGTTCGAAAAGAAGAAACACATCTGGCGGGCAGATGTGATAACAGGCCAAGGCCAAGGCTGTAGACACTACTGCTCTTGCGTTGGAGACACGGCTTCATTGTCTTGTTGTCTGGCAGCCTCCATCTCCGTATCCGATACATTCCGCAGTGTCTTGGTCTTGGTTTGCGCCGTGGAGGAGTCGAGCCGGTTCATTTCTGACACGAAGCTGGTGCCCCACCATGAACTGGTGTACTTGAAGACATAGCGCTCGAGTTTCTTGTAGTTGATGGCGCGTTGCTCAGGACTCATGGTGACGGCATCGTGTAGAGCGTTGGCGAGCTCTTCCGTGTTCCATGGGTTGACAATGAGACTGCCATTGAGCGACTGCGCGGCTCCCGTGAACTCACTGAGGATCATGACGCCGTGTCGCTCCCGCTGCGTGGCAATGTACTCGTATGACACGAGGTTCATGCCGTCGCGGGTGGAGGATACCAGACAAACGTCTGAAACAGCGTAGAGCGCGGTGAGTTCCTCGAACGGGACGGATTGATGCAGGAAGTGTATGGGCATGAATTCAATGGTGCCGAATTTGCCGTTGATACGCCCAACGAGCTCGTTGACCACGGCGCGCAGGTTCTGGTACTCTTCCACATCCTGTCGAGACGGAACCGCCACCTGAACCAGAACAATCTTGCCGATCCATTCTGGGTGCTCTGTCAAAAACACCTCTAGCGCGTGCAGCTTTTGCGGTACCCCCTTGATGTAGTCTAGACGGTCGACTCCGACAATGAGCTTGACGCCCTCAAACTTGCGTTTCAGCGTGGCGATGCGGTCCTGCACAGACGGCTTCTTCAACTCATCGACGAATTTGTCCGGGTCGATTCCAATGGGGAAAGCACCAATGGTGACAAATCTGCCGTTCCAGTCGACGCCGTTGGGTGTAGTGTGCGTACCCAAGATGCGAGAGCAACTGCTCAGGAAGTGGCGCGCATAGTCGTATGTGTGGAATCCGATCAAATCACAGTCGAGGAGACCGCGAAGGAGCGCCTCTCGGACGGGTAGAATTCGGTATATTTCGCTGCTCGGGAACGGTGTGTGAAGGAAGAAGCCAATCTTGACCTTCTTCTTGGTCTTTGCAATCTCTTCTCGCAGCATTTGTGGCAGAAGCATGAGATGGTAGTCGTGCACCCATATCAAATCGCCGTCTTGGACATCTTTGATGACCGTCTGGGCAAACAGATGGTTGACTTCTTGATACGCAGCCCAAGCAGACTCGTCGAATGTGATTTCGCCAGGGTGGTAGTGGAAGAGCGGCCAGAGAATAGAGTCTAGAGAAAGGAGGAAAAGGGTGAGCATAAGAGTTTCGTTTGCAAAGCGCAGGTGGTAAACGTACTCGCAAATCCATTGTAGTGCCTATCGGCGAGCTCATCGTCGATAAAGACTGGATGCGCGCCGTACTCGTCCTTCAGACGCTGCTTCATGCCATCGACTTCGTTGACTGGAACTTCCAGTCCAGGCCACCCGTACCACTGGAAGCTGGTCGTTTTGCTCAGGCCACTGAGGCCGGTGACAAGGCCACCCGAAGACATGGAAAATGTGTAGCTGCCATCGTCGGACCGCTTGATAGTGATGGGAAGTCTGTTGGATAGGAGTAGTAGACGACCCTGGATTACAGGCGCATGGCCATCGACAACGCCGTCGTCATTCGCCATGTTGAGGTTCGTTCGTCGTGTGACCTGGAAAACGGTCGCCACAGGTTGGTGAAGCTATCGCTTGGGCTTTTCTTGACTTCACAACAGTGAGTAGAACGAGTCGCGCGAGGACTTAGTCGACAGATGAAGCTAGGTAGCTTATGGTCTCACGACGAGGAAGTGGGGAGAAGATGTCTAGAAGTTGCTGCGTCGAAGTGGATGGTGGGGTCGAGACTCGATACAACAACAAGGCTTGTCTTTGTATGTACTCGTTTGTGTTCGGGTAACTTCTTCGACAGGTGAAATGGATTCTTTTAAATTAGAAGACCGTGATTCGATGCTCCGACTCTGACGTAATAATTGCAACAGCCGCAATAATCTGAATAAACCTGGTTGGAGAGAACGACGTCTTTCTGATGTAATGGAGTGGCTGAGGTGACGCCCAACTGGCAACAAGAGATGAGGTCAATCAAGGCTAATGGGCCAAAACGGGCTGACGGCGAAAGCAGTTGACTGCTCCGTCATCTTCTCCACTTTTCCCACTTGCGAATCGCGATACCTGTGCCTATCGATAAGGCGACTACGCTTCAACGCTCCAAATTTTTGGATATCCTCGTCGCGGAGTCTATCGGCCCCTTCCATTCGATGGCCAGAGAGGGAGACCACAGCGAAGCCATGGAGACGCCACTCGATTTCAAAGATTTGCAAGAGCGCATTCAAAAGTCGCTCGTCTCTGCAGTCAAGAACGTCAATCGTATCGCCGCCGAGGATCTCAGCTTCCAGCGAACCGTCAACCCCGATGTCGCTGAGCACATTGACGAGAAAGCCGCTCGAGTCCTCGATTTATCGGCACAGCTCCTTGGGTCGGCGGCAAAGGCATGTGGCGTCAAAGCCCCGACGCTCGAAGATGCCGAAGATATTGATATGAGTTGGCAAGCCATCGTAGACGTGGTCGACTCGGTTTTGGAAAAGGCCGACACAGCTCTAGACGAATACACTGGTTTGATCAAAAGAAGAGAACCACCAAGTGCGGATTCCGTAAGATATATAACTGTTGATTGAAAGCTGCAAGCAATCCCAGTGCTTACAAAGTTTTCTAAAGGCTCCGAAGTCCAAGCGAACGAAATCGACTGCCAAGGTCATCCGGAACGCCAATATCACCAAACCACAGCTCTTATTCGAGCGCAAGCCAGACAACTTTCCTAGCGGGCCATGGAAGCCAATCCTCACCAGAAAGCCACATGCCAAAATATCGCTAGAAGAGAGTCTCGTCACATTCAACGACCAAGAGAACCTCCCGCAGTTGGTCTTGTCCTTTCACCGCCAGTGCAGTCCTCCCGCTAACAAGCTCACAGTTACAAGCATCCATACGAGACAGAAATTTCCCAGACGAAGTATCCACGACGAGCGTTCGAAAAGCGAGACCCAATCCCCTCACAAGAAGCCGAATCGACGCAAGCGATTTGGGTCGACACGTTAGAAGGAGTCAAGGCAATGCTGCAAGAATTAAAGAAAGCCAAGGAAATTGCTGTCGATTTGGAGCATCACGACTTTCGGACGTATACAGGACTTGTTTGTTTGATGCAAGTGAGCACCAGAGACAAGGACTGGATCGTGGACACTTTGCAGCCATGGCGCCATGAGCTCCAGATTCTCAACGAAGTCTTTGCAGATCCTCATATCATCAAGGTAAAGCCACGCATTTCTTGGCACTTTTGTGCGGCATCCTGCAACTAACACGAAATCACTAGGTTTTCCATGGAGCATACATGGACATGGTATGGCTTCAAAGAGATCTTGGCCTATACATCAATGGCCTGTTCGACACGTACTTTGCTTGTGATATTTTGAACTATCCGGGCAAAAGCTTAGCCTTTCTTCTTTCCAAATTTGTCGACTTTGACGCCGATAAGCAGTACCAATTAGCAGACTGGAGAATAAGGTACGCATCCTCTTAGTAATACTTCGGGGATCCTTGACTTTCTCATTCAACTAACACTTCTTTTCAAGACCCATTCCAGAAGAAATGCTTTACTATGCCCGCTCCGACACCCATTACCTCCTTTACATCTACGACCGCGTTCGCAACGAGTTAGTTGATAGGTCCGATCGAAGCGACCCAGAGACAGACTTGATCAACAGTGCGTTGGAAAGATCGAGAGAACTGTCGCTCTCCCGATACGACCATCCAGACTATAGTGAAGCCACAGGCGAGGGGTCGCGAGGATGGTACAATCACATCATGCGACAAGGCCACCTCGCTTTGAACAGTGAGCAGTTTGCAGTCTTTAGGGCATTGTGGAGGTGGCGTGACGACACCGCTCGGAAAGAAGACGAGAGCCCCAATTTCGTTCTTGGAGCATCCAACGTGTTCGAAATCGCTCGTGTTAACCCTCCCGATGCCAAGGCTCTTCACAGTCTGCTCCCCTTGACGGCACCCCTGGCCAGAGCACGCTTGACCGACATCTGGAGTCGGCTACAAGATGAGAAGGCGCGCGGTGGCCCAAATCTACTTCAATTCTTCATGTCGTTATCACCTGATGCTCAGATGAAGAAGAGCTCGGTGAAACCACTCAAAGAAAACTCGCCGCTGCCGCTTTCTGAGGGCGCAGAGGTCTCAGTAGACAGGATGCCTACGTCGAAGCTCTTTGGCAACATGCCCCTCAGCTCACGATGGGAAGAGCCGAAAAACGTTTCAACAAATCTCGAAGAAAGCATACCATTCCCATGGCAGCGTTTTGTCGAGAATTTCGCGGTCGTGGCCGAAGCTCCTGGTGAGCAGGACAAGGACTCACTCATGCAGGATGCTCAGCCAATCGCCGAATCATCCGCGAAGAGCGAAGAAGTACCACTAGATCTTGACGAAGAGTTCACCCTCCGGAGAGGCAGAAAGAGAAAGTCCGAGTCAGACCCAGACGAGGATGCGACATCATCTTCAGGCGACGACGACGACGACGACGAAGACGACGAGCAACAACAAGACGTACCAGCCCAGAGCAGCGACATCCCGGCCGCCGCCGACACAAATGGAGTCATTGCGATCGAAGAACGGGTCGAGAAGAAGAGCAAAAAGCAGCGCAAGTTGGAACGCAGGCAACGGCGAGAAGAAGCTCAAGAGGAAGAAGAAGAAGACGAAAGAGGACTAGAACGATATAAAAAGCGCCAGGCCAAAATGACCCGAAAAGCCAAGAAGCAGAAACAGATGACGCAGGAAGTAGACGGCCAGAAGAAGTATCAAGCCGTGCCGTTTGATTACAGCACAGCAGCAACAGTCATGCACGCTGGCAAAAACAAGACACAAGCCCGGGAGCCGAAGAAGGTATTTGATCCGTATTCAAAGACCGCAGATGATGGAATCAAGGGTGCGAGGAAAATGCCACCGGTGAGGGGCGAGAGGAGCGCGACGTTTAAGAAATGAGAAAGGTGAATCGGCGCAGGAAGATGTGGTTTATGGTATGGGAACTGGTTAGACCGTCTAGTTCATTCAACGCTGCGGAGAATTCTTCTTGAAAGTACATACATATATGTAGTAATGTTCAACGGCTGGGCCACTTACTTATTACAGAGATTCAGTCGGTCTGATGCCCTGCGTTGCGTGATTGGAGACGGCGGTCGTAAGGCCCGTAGCAGGCCATGTTTATGTACATACGTAGTAACTAACAGCTTTACACAAGGGACCAGACCTCTGTGATTGTGACAAGACCCTTTGCTCACCTGGACACTGGACAGGCTCTCCTTTCTTATAAATCTATAAATCTTCCCCCTAGGAACCCATGGTCAAGCGCTCTTTTAATTCTGCGTTTCAATTCGTTCCCCACGCGCCTCCCATAGACTCCGGAGAATCCAATATCTTGCTGGTGCGCGGCCTGTATGCTTGTACATACCTAGATCTTCGCGCCATAGTCTTCTTGCGCTGTCGTGCCTCATCCTTTTTGCAATATCTAGTTGCGCCATCCTCCGAAGATCGACTTGAAGAGGTCAAGAGGCAAGCGCGAGGGTATTACGGAGGGGGAATGTATTTCGAGACTTGTGGTGGCCTGTAGTCGGGAGGGGGAGGGGAGCGTTGCACCAAGCAAGAAGAGCTGATGACGCCATTGAATTGGAGGACGAACGGCCACGGCGGTGCCATCATACCATCTACCTCATACATAATTGTTTGTCCGGCGGTGGAGAGACAGGTGAACGGGAAGATCGGAGTACGGTCATGTATGAGCATGCCGGAGGTGTTGTTCGCGCTGGGAATTGGGTGTGCGCCTGGACTGAACATTGTTTTCTACGGTTGATGTCATCGTCATCTGTGGAACACAGACGCGCTGTGTAGTGCTGGAGAGCATCCGGGTTTCTAGAACGTTTCTTCACCAGGTGTAGAAATTGGGAAGGGCAGATGTAGAGCGCCAGGTCTCTCGACTTAGCTCTTCAAACACAGGCAACACAATACAGCCAGCTTTGCAAGCCATCACATCGATCCCGCATGGACATTATGGCGTGTTTGTTGAACAAAGGAGAAAAACTCTTCATTTGTCGAAGAGTCGAGATGAAGGATGTTTTTTATTTTACAAGTCGATTCCGGGGAGGAACCGCGCCAAAAGTCAAGGCCGGCTCTATCACAAAGAGACGTTCCTTTGTTTCGGCGTCGCTCTCAATTCCTTGCCTCTATAATGCAATCCCCTCTTTTGATATCACATCGATTCGCGGCCATGGCTCGTTTGCTAACCACTCTCCCACTTCATGTGAAGTCATCGAAAATTCAACACCAGTTATTACAGCTCCGCGAGGTTGCAGAAGCCTTCTCCATTGCATTGAAAATTTAAGTCTGGCCAACATATTAGTTTCACCACGCATGAGGGCGGACAATGCCGCAAGAGGAAGGAAAAGACATCGACGTACAAACTTGGCCATGAGGGCAACCATGAGATCGAAGAGACCAATGGCCTCGACGAAAGCGAACCCCAGAATGGCGTACGAGAAGAGCTGGCCACGGAGAGCAGGGTTGCGGGCAACACCGTTCAGGAGAGCGGCGAAGACGAGACCGATACCAATACCGGCACCAGTCAGACCAATGACGGCAGAGCCCATACCCAAGTTCTTGGAGGCCTCAACCATAGCCTGAGCAATCTCGTTAGAGTAGGCACGGCGCTGGACCTGGAAGGCGTTTCGGGAGGTGGCCTTGAGCACTGAAGAGGCCTGCTGGCGCTTCAGGGTCTGCAGAGGGCTGGCAGAGTCTTCAAGCCAACGATTAGCTTGCTGCAAAATTCAATTGGATGGGCAGTGTCCCGTTTTTGAGGCTCATGGCTGATGCTACGATGGCGAGAAAGGATTTTCACGACGTTGGCTCGGCTTGGGGTGCTTACTGGTCATCATGGTGCGCTTGCCGGCAGCAGCGACATTGGCACGGATGGCAGGGCGAGCAGCCTTGGTGGCCATCTGGGTGGCCAGACGAGAGGCGAGAACACGGGTGGCGGCCATTGTGATGATGGTTGTGAGGGGAGAGTGTGGTGTTGAGGTAGAATTGACTGGCGAGAATGGAGTGAAAATGAGAGAGAGCTGGAGGAAGGGGAGAATGGAAGAGAAGGAAAAGATTGGGGCTGGGAAAGGCTCCACAGCCCACTGGAGCGAATGGGGCCAGGGGTGAGGGCCAGCCGGGGCAACGGCGACAGAGTGATGAAGGACAGATGTCTGAGGCAGCCAGATTTCTTGGAAGCGTCACATAATCACGTGACGTGGAGGTCATGATCCCGGGAGGCCGGGCCTGCCGCCTGCCTCCTGGAGTCCTGAGGCATTTCTTGTTCTCTTTTCAACGTGAAGCGGAGAAGGGAGCAGTCTATGGGCTTTGCGAATTGCGATATGTACGCTATCTGATGAAACTCTTTGGCAAGTAAAGGCAAGCAGACTATTGGCAGAACCACGAAGGTCCATGTTTGTCGAACTCGGCCTTGGGGCGATACCCCCGAGAACATGGAGTTTTGTTTTGATCACGAGCTGTTGTTCGGGGCATCGAAAGAGCGTTTGACGTGCGAATCGCGATTAAGAACACTCTTTAAAGTGTGAGAGAAGGCGCGGTAAATACTAAAGTCTACGATGCTAGAGTCTAGATGTTACCGGTCTTCTCGACGCGCCTACCGATAAGCCACCGCGAGGCATGAGTGACGGGTCTCATGAATCATCGGCGCGCGCCTTGACATCCACATTGGCGGATTTCTGCATAACTCGTGTGGAACATGCTTCATTTGCAGCCGACCCAGGCGCGCCTCGCATCGCGTGTACACGCGGACGATTGCAAGAAGAATGAGCCTTTCGCGTCGGACCTCAAAGCTGATATGGAGATGTGTCTTTTAAAGGGTATGTACCAGGGCTGGAGAAAGCATGTGTAACGAACCTAGGTAACTCCGTTACACTCCAGTCTCCGGGTCCCGGGACTTGTGTGTGGAGCGATCCACGAACTACGACGACGCATCCGGCCAGAACGAGGAGTATAAGAAATGCAAACTGGGATTTTTCTGTCCCATCACAACATCTGCACATAGTTCAAGTTGGATGTCGTCGTGCAGTAGGTAGCTCCATTCCGTTGCGCAGTTTAAAAGGAAACAAAAAACGTTCCGGGCGTGCAAACTCAACATTGTCAAAGTCACGCAAGCTTCTGACACAAAGAGACAAGCCGGTTTCCAGATGACAATGTCGACGCGCAGAAGCACTCACTAGAGTTGTGGAAAACATGACATGTCATCAAGATCATGACTAGACAGATCGACACAGTAGGTACATAACTAGGAGCAAACACCTCAACAGCGCAGCAACTCCTAACTATTAAGACGCTATTTCTGTACAAGCTCATTCCAGATCCCACGTAAAATGACATCAAGTAGCAGAGACAATACTGCTATGCACCAAGTCCCACCACGTAGGTATGTACAACCACATTCATGGCCACGATGCCCTCACTTCACGTCGACTCCGCCATATGCTTCGTACTATCTGCATCGCCCTCCCCCGCAGTCTTGACCGCATAACCCGCCGCAAAGCCCTCCGGATCGCACATTCTCTCCAGGCTAATCTGATGCATTGCCACATACCGACGCACGGCTTCTTTATCGATCCTCACTCGCGGAACCAGCTTCCCCGGCGGGACCACCGCGTCTACTACCTTGTTCTTCTTGGTGGTTTTGCTGCCGCCGCTGCCATTATCCTCTGATAACCTGGACCCCGCGTCTTGCGTCTGGCCGTCCATGTCGGCGGGGTCTAGCCTCTGATCACCATCTGGCATCTCGCCATCGTCGCTGTTCTCACCTTCGTCTAGCTTCTGGGGCTTCCCGTAGCCCATGCCTGCATCCTCGACTATGCCCATGTCTCGCAGCACGGATAGGCAATCCTCAACGGCGATCCACGTGCTCTGGCTGCAGTCGTTGACATCGACGATGAATTCCTGCGCGGGCCCAACGCCACTCTGCGACTGCCCTTGCGTCGGCATTTGCATCTGCTGATGGGTCGCAGCGTTCTCGATGCCGAGCAACCACCGCGAGATTTCTCCTGACCAGAACCTTTTGTAGCCCTTCTTGCCGAGGTCTGAAATCGGCTTTTCTGGCCCTCCGAGAATGCCTTCCCGCCTTGAGATCTCGTAGGAGGCTCCCATGAGCAATGCTCCGAGGCCCTTTCGCTGCCAGGGGGGAAAGACCAATATGCATGCTAGGTTGTTGTTGTCCCAGGACATTTTCTCCTTGGAGAAGAAGCCTGTCACTTGTGGTGCTTGCTTCGGCATGGGATCCGTTCCAGGGACCGCAGTCGTAGCGGGTGGGGTATACACGAGGAGGAAATAGTTGAAGCCGCTGACATCGAAGAAGACGGATTTGTTGTCGAGGAAGAGCTTGGCAAATAGTGATAGGTTCTGGCAAAAGAGCTGCAGAAAAAAGATCAGCACAGGAAATGACGGGACCAGACAACGTGATCAGTCAAAACATTCGTCACTGGTGCGAATCATAGACTGAGGCAGCACTTACGCCATTCTTTTCCCCATCTACTTCCCAAATGCTCCATTCGCCTTCATCCTCCACAATCTCCTCTGTATACCGCGTACTCCCGTCCCCTCGCCGTCGTTTAGTCCCTGGTCCCTTGCCACCCTCTTGTGTAGCCAAGACCTTTCTCCGTCCACGAGGATGCGTGTATATCTTCTTCCCAGGGATGGAACGGCTTCTTTCGCAAATCCGGACATGTCCCCGCCAGGCCAACAGCTCCTTGGCATATTTAAAACAGCCGGGACACACGTATAATCTCTCTAGCATGGGCTGTACGTCTTTCTCTTTTCTGGGGTTCTTGTTGCTCGAGTCTTGACTACCGTCCTTGCTGCCGCCGCTGCTGGTGGCATTGCCCGAGGTATCACCCAAGACTTCCTTTCCATAATAGCTGGGATACCAGGTTCGGAAGCACAGATTTCCCAACACGACTTTATCGATATTGCGGTCTGCTCGGGGCGATCCTCGTTCGCTCACGACAGGAGCAGGAGGCTTTGGCGGCGGGACTGGGGTGACGGCTGGCGGTGCTGGGCGGCGTTCCAACCGAGGTGGCAATGCAGAAGGACCATGCGGCCTCAGCAAGGACGACCGCTGCGTACGTCCTGGTAAGGGAGACTGCGGTACATGATATGTGATTTCGGGAGCGACAAGGTCGGATGCGCGAATGTTTTCCTTCGAGACTGCTCCTGACATAATCTGCCCAGCCAGAGGATAGGTCCCAACAACGGCGGTGCGAGGAGGAGCAGGCGCGAGGACTGGAACAGGCACACGTGTCTGGCCAGCGGCGGGCGAGGGAAGCAGTGGAGGGAGAGCGGCTGTCTTTGGTCGTCTGCGACTGCGAGAGGTGGCAGGCCGACCAGGAGGAGTTGGGAGAAGCACAGGTGTCTGCAAAGATGTAGCTGGAGCCGCAGTGGTCGCGATTGTCGCGGTCGTCGCGGCCGTTGCGGTCGTCGCATTCGTAGTGGCAGTCGAATTCGCGCCTGGCGACGAGGCTGGCGTCATACCAGAAGCAGTAGGTCCAACCGTTGTTGGCCTAGGCTGCAAGGCTGAGGATGCCCGAGTCAAGGGAGCCGCAGATGCTCTAGTCGGCACCCCCACGCCAGCACCTTGAGTCACTCTGCTGGTCGCGGACGTCGGAGGTCGCGGAGGTAGGGCGGCTGTCTGCCGCGTCGCACGACGCGTTTGCACAGCGGGCGGGGAGCCATGTTCGGGCTGCTTGCGTTTAAAGGGCATCGCTTCTCGTGAGGCGACGTCGAGGGAGCACTCAGGAGTCAGGAGAGACGCGCTTCACATCGGTAGAAAGCGGGATTCGTCGGGAATGCTGAGACGTGACAACTGGAAGGGCCCGGTGGTGCACAGATTCGACAATCGACAATCAGCCTTGTTTGCACAGGATGATAAGAAAGCTTGTTGGCGTCAAGTGCGGTCAAGGCACAGTGCGCTGCTGGGCTGCCGTCGAAGGGACAGGGTCAAGGAATCGAGGCCTTGGGCAGATGCGAGAGGAAAATGTCCTACGTCGCCGTCGTCGCCGTCGTTGTGGTGTTCGTGCTCGAAGGCGTCATCATCGTCATGGTTGTGTACCAGACACGACATGGCGGGGATGCCTTTTTTTTTTTTTGACAAAAGCAACGTGAAGTGAAGTGAAGCGAAGACGGGCGCATAAGCGAAGCAAGTGGCATGTGCCTGTTGCTTCACAGTTTCCGCTTCTTCTTCCTCTTCTGTCCTTTAACAATCCCCGACATCTCATCACGTGGTACGGCTCACTCATCTGGAGCGGCACGGACCCGAGGTTACACTCGCTACAGTATCCCCGTTCTGCGGGTTAGGTGAGTACAACGTGCTACGATCGCCACGATGATTTGGAAAATGAATTGATACGTATGTATAAGAGAACCAAAAAAAACTGCCAGAAAAGTAAAAAAGAACATCGCCTAAGAAAGGGCGGGGGGAAGGATAAGGGGCACACAGGTATCTTGTGGCACGAACAGCATGACATGTAGGTCGCAGTTGATGGAATCTCTCTGTGACATCGATATGAGGAGATCCGAGAAATAGGAGGGGGTTGAAATCTCGAAGGAAGCCCATCAACGTCCCTCTACATGCTTGGTCAAATTTGACACTCGGCTAAGTCATTGATAGCTGCAGCGAACAAATACGAAAAGCGCCTGTAACCACATCTACTATACGAAATATTTTTGGCAGCACTATCACTTTATCGGGAGCGTTTTCAAGCTCTCCGCATTCTTGCTCTACAGTCTACTGCAAGTGTTCCCCGATTCCCAACCCCTTCTCATCCGCAAACTGCTTCAGCATCTTCCCAATCCAGTTGTACATTTTTGGCGACGACATCAGCTGAATCTGAGCCACACGCAGGGGAAACAAGAGAATAAAAGCCCCGTGATAATTCTGATCCCCGTTCATAAGGTAGTCCACGATTCGGCAAATCTCCAAGGCGTGTGCCTCCGGGGTGCCCATACCCGGGAGGAGCAATGGGTTCAAGAACGGGCCGTGGCGTTGCCAGACGTGCTCAAGGTTCGTGGATGCGGCCTCGTGCACTCCGGTCAGGTCGCAAAGGCGGAAGAGCAGTAGCCTGCTGGCGTTGTAAAAGAGTATTTCAAGGGTGCGCTTCATGCCAACAAAATTCAGACACGTATCAAATAAGGGATTGCCTTCGTCGTCCAGACATAATGTGTTTGCTGCGTTGATCCGAGTCTTCCAACATACGCGTGGGTACATGTCCTCCCATTTCCAACGAGATTCTGAGAGGCTGTGAATGGACGCGAGGACCTTGTTCTGCACTTTTATTCGAAGGGCATCGACTTCTTCGGCGCTCGTCAAGCCCAACTTCATCCTTGCCACTTCTTCTTTCAGTCTGTCGGCGTCTTCAACGATGCCGGGTATGTCCACGAAAACATCCATGAGTAAGGATCCTGGGAGTTTGGAATCTGGCTGGTGTGCCCAAGGCTGCAATTTCCATTCTTCAAATTCCAAGAAGCAGTGCTTCCGCATGACGAAGTGAGAAATAGCCTTGCATCATGATTAGCGGTGCTCTCTGAGCTTTTCGTGTAAAAGGTGTGTCATCGTGTACTTACCAAAAATGGTCGTTTTACTTCGTAAAGCGCATTGGCTGATGGGCTTTGGAAGGCTTCTGGCCCGAGTAAATAAATCTAGGCAACGCTTCACGTGAGTTCAAGAAGCCTACGTGATGAAAACGCCGACAGGGCCAGAGGCCTGACTACTTCTGGCCGTCGATCCAATAGCGGCGAAAAAAATGGTTGGAAGCACTTACGAGAGAGGCTACGCCCCGTGCATGCTGCAACCACATGCCATCGACCCTGCTTGACGATATAAGCTCGTACAACGACAGGAAATACGCTGTCCAAAGACCCAAGAAAGCCCTCGATCTGGAAAATTGTTGCTTCATTTGCTGCAAATCTGATCGCAAGCCGGCAAGGGCATCTCCGTAAAGCCCAGCGGCATGCGTCGTCAATTGACTGACTTTGTGAATGCGACTGAAGTAGAGTTCGGCCACACCAAGCCCCGAAACATAAGCCGTAGTTTGCTTTCCGTAGCTTTCCATAGCGGCACGCATGGTGGGAGCATCGGACATATTCGCAGGCTTTTGCTCGAAGCCAATGCGCAGGTTGCTCACGAAATGGGAGATGATGATGTTGTCCTTGAAGCCAGCTAAAGAGATCATGGGGGCAGGACTGTCCACATGGTCCTGTTTTCGCCGTACAGCCACGCCGAGCTGCTGATTCCAATATTCTTTGAGTTGGCTGGCCGATTTCTTTGACGGCAGTTCCTGAGTCCCAGGCAAGGCCTGGTTAACGAAGAGAAAGGCATCATCGTAGCCGAGGCAGCGGTGCATGCCCCGCTTGCAGCGATCACAGGCAGGTCGGCGCTGATCTGCTCAAATCCGGGAAAAAAAGAAAAGAATAAGGCAAGGTTAGAGAGGTGTGCTTGACAGAAATAGGTGAATCATGTTTGACGGCAAAAGGGAGGAAAGAGAAAAGAGGCTCCAACCCGACGTACCGCATTTGACCTTTCTTTGACGACATGTCAAGCATCCCTGAGTTCGGCGAGCCCGCACATCGAAGAATCTTCGTAATTCCTCCCTAGCCGGGACGGAACGACTGCTTGTACCGACGTTTTCGCTGACGAAGATGGCAGCCATCTAAGTATGTATCAGAGGCTTGCTCTTCGCATGAGCCACAGGCAAAGCCTCCTACCAAACAAAGGCGAATCGGAGGTGTCACCGGGCAAGATAATGCCAACCTGGCCTCGGCAGAACTGGCGGCTGGGATGCGCAAGAGGCAGCAGAGCCACTGTGCACATAGGTAGCTGCCTCACACGAGGGGATGAAAAGACGGGCGGAGAGGGCGCTGAGATGGGATGGGATGGCAGATGCGAGTTTATGAGGGCAATTCTTGCGCAACTGGCAAACCAACTGACAAGCAGCTTGCAAGCAAATGCAAAAAGACGGACGAGAAGTGACAGAGACTCCGGAATGTCGCTTAAAAACGGGCGGCTCGCGAGCATATGTGGCGCGGCATTGGCCCCCTCCGACGACAGAGAGAAATTTGCCATATTAATGCTAATATTATCCCGTACAGCACCATAATATACTCACGCACATCGGCGCGTTGGTCGTTAAACCCGTTGTTCTACATACCTACTCCGTACAGACGTTCTTGTCGTCAACTGCCGCCGTCGACGGGTCACAAGCTTCAACCCGCGCCGAATCAGGCGGCCGCATAACAAAGTGATTTGGAGGCGGGATGGAGCTGGCAGACAGCTGGTAGACAGCTAGTCAGAGGTACCGGGGTGCTGCAGCCAATGGGATGCCCGAGGCTGACTCTTGCGCCAAGGCAGATCGGATCAACCGCGACAGCCGGAGTGACGGATGCCACCTCCTGGCGCACGCGGGCGGGGACCTGCGTAGCACGAGATGAACCAAATTGGAGAGCCCCGGATTCCAAGCGCAGTGACTGAGACATGCGCTGCATCTTGCTTTTAAGCTTGAATCTTGATGCTATGTAATGGGAAGCTTGCGCCATGATGGCTGGCACACGGTCAGATCCTGGAGTCGTCTTGACTCTTGTGTATGAGGGGAAGCAGCGAAGAACTTGAACCAAGCCACGACCACGCAAACTAACGACGCCACGACTGCATTATGTATACTAGCGACTTCATTCACGGCTGCTCTGGAAGTTTCACGCCAAAGCTTCAAGGCTCCATGACTTGACCGGTTATACGACACTGCAACACCTGTTGCTCAATAGCAACTACAATCTTGAAGCCGTTCACCTCCTCCCTCCAACCCTCTCTATCCGCGACGACCTAGGTAGTTCGTCACATCCCAGCGAACGAGCCAACCCCTACGCCTACGACCAACATGACAAATCGATAGTAGAGCCAAACACACAAAGCTGCCTACCTACCTTCACAGCACCTCACAGCAACCGCCATCGCCTCCCAGAAGTCCCCGCCAAAGAAAAAGAATGCTGCATCTCGGGCTTTGGATGCGAAATCTGGGCTCTACCCCGTTGAGCCGGGATCGGAGCCGGGATCGGAGGCGCGGACAGACGCGATAATCAACACTTGCCACTGAGCAGTGTAGCTCGTCGGAGACGTAGGGTGGCAAACTGTAAAATGCTCCGTAGAACGGCGGGCATCATTCCAAGGGCCATCTACGAAGTAGGTACAGAGTGCATGCAGCATGGATGATGGCAATTTTGATGCCAAGAGACCATATACATATCATTCTTCTCGTGTGTACGGAGTACGCTGTACTATTAAATATGGTTAGTAATCTCAAAACACGAAGCAACAATCACAAGGGAAGAAAAGCATCAGAGGGCCAAAAAAAGGAAAACAGAAACGCGCAGACAGTGCTCCCATGTACATACTGAGTGTTCCATCCCGTCAACCTCGGTACCAGAGCTTAGCAGTCTCGACTCCTTCCTCATCGAGCCTCGGTACATTATACCCCAGAGCGATGCCCTCATACATGGTATATTCTGCAGGTTGCTTCTTCTCTTATTGGGGACACAATACGCCCCAATCTTCATCCGCCAAGGGGCACGAAAACACAGCGCAGGTATGTAGCACCACTAATTTCTTCCGGAGATCAAACTTCTCACCCAGATTTGCGGCATAGTGGTCCATGCAGACTCTCCATGCTTGCAAACGCAGGATCCTGATGCTTTGCACGTGAACGATTTTACGATCCACGAAGGAAAACCAAGAGCATGTAAAAAAAAGTTGGACATAACACAGGTGTGACTAGGTAGAATAATTACACGCCTTCGAATTCTCCGCCCAGGTCCTCCTCATCTATATCCCCATCCTGGATGTCCTTAGCCCATTCTCGCTCACGGTCCCGCGCCTCCTGGGCATTCTTAAGCTCAAGACGGTGCTGGTTCATCGGGAAGCGCATGGCCTAGACAGAAATTCATTAGCTTGGTCTGATGACTTCCAACTGTTTTGAAATTTGCGAGGTGTTTCAAAGCTTCTGGTGCTTCGGAAAATTTCACGGCGGCATTCAACATACCTTGACGCTCTCGTCATGAAGTGCCAAGCAAGCTCGGATTCGGTCGTGGAAAGCCTCGCCGGGTTCTCCGGTTGCGTAGACATCTCCGACCTCCTTGCTCATCATGAAGCCGCGCTCGCGATCCAGAGTGGCTTCAATGACGCCGTCACGGATGGCCTTGGCCACAATGTACTCGGCGGATTCCTCACTGCCGAGGTGGAGGCGAATGCAGATGTCTCGCAATGAGATGCGAGAATAGGACAGAGACATCATACGAATTCCCGTCTTGATAACGTTTTGTCGCAGACGCAGAATAAGCGAGTATGTACCGTCACGTCGGAAGGTATCGCCATGTTTGGCAATCGTCGTCTCGAAATCTTCCAGGTTGCCTACGCGAACAGCCTGCACCAGTAGGAAGTAGGCATGTAGAGAGCCTTCCAGAGTTGGCTGACGAAACGTGGCTCTGTTGGGAATGTCACCCATAAGCAGCTCGACGACCATGAGCAGCTTGGTAGCTGTCTGCGAGAAGCCCACGGCACAGTTGCTGGACGGCGCCTTACGCGTAGCAGCAGTGAGGTGCTCATGGGCTTCGGTGTAGCGCAGCTGAATGGCTCTAATGCGGCCCAGATAGTACAAGAATCGAGCTACCTGATTGTTGACTGCGTTCTCAGGGAATTGCGTATGGGACACAAGCAAATCAGCTTGGCTGATGTGCGAAGTGAGCAGATAGTTTCGCAGTAGCAGCACAATGACAGATGCTTGGGTGTCGATATCCTTTCGAAGAACGGCAGTGCGCAAAGAAGCCAGTAGTGTAGGTCTGATGGAAACGATGGCGGATTCGGAAGAAGGAGGCAGCGTCGAGACGTGCTCACAGAAGAGCGAGTAGTAGAAATAGACCTTGGCAGAAAGAGAGTCCAGGGTCCGGCGATTGAGGGCTTGGACTCTTGCTGATAGGTTCTTGGAGAACTCTGCACCTTCCTGGTATTTCTTGGCATCAAATAGAAAAACTTGAACCAGAATACCCAGGAAGATGTCGATTTCCGGAATGATCTCGATTGCCTCTTTCTTGTTCTTAACAGATTTGGCGTCACCAGAGTCCACTTCCATTTCAGATTCGGGTTGACGATCAAAGGGCATGTTCTCGCGTCCGACAGCAGCGAGAAGACTCTGTGCAATGTCGCTGGACGATGAAGACGTCGGTGATGTAGCGTGGAAGGTGTCGACAACGACCTGGCCAATAACATCCGGCGTTATACGCTTACGAAACAGCGAGATAGATCGCAGAGCTCGCAGAGAGAATCTGGCATCGAAAAGAGCGACAGCTCTGTCTAGTAGTGCAAAGTTGCTTTTGATGTCTATATTCGTTTTCGATCGCAAGATTCCTCATGTCAGCGAAGGACGGAACATGGTGGAGAGCTTCCATTTCATCCCGAGCAGACCTGAGGCAGTATCAAGGGACCGACTTCAAGAATGGGACGGAAGTTTGCGCAAAGAGATTGTGGTCATACCTGCTACTGTTTGAGCGGCCAAGTCAACCTTCTCGCCGTCATCAGCCACGTCGTCACCACCCATAGTGATGTCCCCATCATCATCGTGAGGTTTCTTCGACGACTGCTTGGATTTGTTTGTGATCCCAACAACAACAGTCATCTTATCATCAGCTTTCTGAGAGCCCTTCTTGGGTTTTATATCGCCAGCATCCGTCATCTCGACATCGTCGTTGCTGTTGTCGATCGGCTGGTTGCCATTGTTGTTGGGCGTTTTGCCGGGCATTGCGGCCGATGCGATGAGACAGGCGGCCGGTTATCAGCACCACAACGAGAAACTATGCTCCAGAAAGCCACTCGACTTGTCAACGGGACGCGGGATACAAAGGATGACCAGAGTGTTTTCGAGTGCGCGTTGCGTCCAGAAAGTATTAGCTGGCAAGGGCGAGCGCACAATGGCAAGACCGTGATGCCAAATCAAGAATGCGGAGAAGATAAAAGTTCGCCGAAGAGAGATGGAAGAGGCTGCGTTCGGAGTCGACGATCACGACAGACGTTTGTCGTAGAGTGATTCGATGCTTTTGGTGACGAAATTGAAAGCGCGAGAGCCAGGAAGGTTCGGGTGCTTGGGGCAGATACTGACTTGCGGGTACTTGGTTTATCGCTCCGTGCCACAGGTATTCTCAGGTACTTTCTATGTATCTCTGACTTACCCACTTCAGATTTGCTTATTGGTTCGCTGGGGGTCTTTCCAGGCGGCAGTCGAGTGACGTTTCGACCACAAGACGAATCCGATGCAACGGCGCGTGTTAAAGCTAACTTATTAGCAGCTGCCAGCAACGTTCTGGCTGAGCATTTGGGTATTGCTCACGACACTAACGGCCGTGATGAGCAAGGCTTCGAAAACGCGTCACTTGTAGCTCGAGTGATGAGGCACTTGTTGACACACGACACGATTCGACTGGAGGCTTGCTAAGTTGCTACAGGTACCTGGTTGCCACCCGCTATCACCGCCCGCCACAACACAACCCATCAAGGACATCATCAGTGATCCATCCATAATAATATTGCCAGTAAAGCGGAGCCGTACGTAAAACTGGGGCCACTTCGCCCGCACTTTTCACCCGCACGTGACACCCAAAACTACGGAAAAGTCCCTTTTTCGACGCACACGTGACCCCGAATCCTAACCACCGCTATCCTGCGCTGTCTGTCGTCTGTCGTAATTGCAGAGTGAGGCCATCGCCGCCGTCAATCCCGCAACTGCCTCCCGACAATGTGCTTTTTATTACACGCAAACGTGACACCCAAAACCGCGAAAACGGTCGCCCGCCATCCCGCGTTGCCTGCTCAAGCACACTGCAACCTGATTGTTTACTTCTGAAGTTCTGTGCGATTAAATTTGC
This sequence comes from Claviceps purpurea, assembly GCA_029405325.1. Taxonomy (NCBI): domain Eukaryota; kingdom Fungi; phylum Ascomycota; class Sordariomycetes; order Hypocreales; family Clavicipitaceae; genus Claviceps; species Claviceps purpurea. The sequence continues at coordinate 1,205,494 of CM055782.1, read as the reverse complement.
ACAAAACTGTGTCCATTGCGGCGGCGGCGCAGTCGCCCGCCATCCCGTGCTATCTGCCCGCGATTGAATTTGCCCGCTACATCCCGCCATCGCAGCAGGGCAAAACATCCCATTGCGGCGGCGACGCAGTCGCACGCCATCCCGCGCTGCCTGACAGTGCTGTGAGCCTGTGACCTCTGACGGGCCCCTACAATCCCCCGGAAGGGCCCCCGGAGGGACATCTATGATCTGCCACACATGCACGTCCGCAAAACTCCCACATCGCAATCCTCACTTTTCCAGCCCCACGCTCTCCAACCCGAAGCGAAGCGAGGCCGAGTCTTCCTTCGCCCCGAAGCGCAGCGTAGGGCCGCGACGGAAGTTCTCGTTCGTCAAGATTGGCAAACTTCAAGCCAACGAAGACGAGCCGTTTCAGGGGAGAATGAAACACAAGAATGGTCAGAAATATGTATGCATAAGAAAGCGTCCTGGCCACTTGCAACACGACTTGCAGCCATCTGGATCACAAGAAAGCCTGATGTTCCTCAATGCCTGCCCACCGCTTATTTGACTTGATCTCATATAGTGTGTTAGTGACTTGAAGCCGAGAAATACACTCATTTCGCAAAGCATCAATCGACAGCCAGGATCTGTTCCATGCAACAGTGGCTTCTTCTCTAACGGAAGTTCTGTGAACAGGCTCGCTTCGTCATTACACTGCTACATAGCACAAGCGTCAGCTAGGACATCAGAGCCAACTAAGCTCAACGCCATCTACAGTAAAACCATGCAGCAACAAAGATAAATTCCTCATGAATTATTCATGTATTGTGTACAGTCCACGGACCTGCTTCAAAGACCTGCCCTTTTCAGTACCTCCACCAATTTAGGGGTCCGCCTCTGCTCGGGGTATTTGCGTGTCCACAGCCTCATCACCCGCCTTCGAAAAAGAAAAATACAACGTCCAAAGCCCTCGCCTTGTGTCCTCCTGCTGCGATATAGCGAGCACCTTTTCAAAGCCAAGCCCCAAAACGCCAACTCCCTGTAATCCGTCTTGATGTACAAATTCCCACGGCAGCAACCAAATAATAATAAAAGACATCCACCAAATCCTACCAGTACATGAAGGAGGCATGTTGGTTGAGTTTTTCAAGGTTCCCCCTTCCCGGGCATGACCTTGGCCGCCTGCACGGCACTCATCTTGGCAATCCAGCCCGGCGAAGGCAAAACTTTGCGCACCGTGCGAAGTTCATCGGACGAGTACCCCGGAACACGAATATTGTAGGTCCGCTCAAGTACCAGCTGGATATCCCGAATCTCCAACACCTTGGAGCCTCGCTCCTTGGCATTGCGGCAAGAAGCATGTAGTACGTTGTCAACGAATGAGTCGGCCATGCTGAGGACGCTCTTTAGGTAAAGCAAACATAGGCGAATTAGTGTCTCTGCTCCAATTTCTGTGCATGGAGCGTATGTGTGGGGATTAGGGAGAGACGGGGGGGGCACTCACTTCTTCGACATCAGGAGTCAGGACATTGCCATCCTGTGAATCTCCAGTTCCTCCACAAACTTGGCGAACCAACTCATCCAACTTCTTCTTGCTGAGAACATGATCGCCTTCGGCGTCGTGGCTGTAGGCGGGGATTTTGGTGAGAGGAGGTTGGTTCATGACGCCGCCGACGGTGCCACTGCCCTGGGGCATGGTTGGGCGGCCAGCACTGACGCCACCACCGAGGGTGACACCTTGCGGGATAGCTGTAGCTTTTTCTGGAAGCTGTCTAGGAATCGGCATCTTAGTTTGGGGAGCTGTCGGAGACTGGGTTGTCGGGGACTGAGTTGGATGTGCGTGTGAGTGGCCTTGCTGCTGCTGCTGCTGCTGTGGATGTAGGGCTTGCTGCGGTGCTTGCTGCGGCACGGGCTGCTGCTGTTGTGATTGTGGTTGCGGTGGCACAGCACCGGGAGTCACTGCATGGTTCACGGGTGCGCCAGCGGCAGAAGAGGGAGTTGTCGACTGTTGGCCTTGAGCAGGGGGGACACTGCCTGGAGTGTTGGCGGCTCTCTGGTTTGCGAGATTCATCGCTGCCGAATGGCTTAACGCGCGGGTTGGCGCTCCTGGTGCGATAGGTGCTCCGCCCCCTTGGGAGGTTTGAGCTCTCGGAGCCGGACCTTGTGACTGGGCCGTATTGGCAGCAGGAGGATGTGGCTGCTCAGTCTTCCCTTGGGTTGGACCCTGCGGTTGGAGTGGATGTTGCGGTACAAGCCGTGCTTGAGCTTGGGTTGCGGCGGGAGCCTTCGCTGCCGATGCCAACTGCCTTTCATTCCTGACAGCATCAACAGCATTCTGCGTGGCAGGCTGAGCCGTGTTTTTGGTGGAATGTGCCGCTGTCGACGGGTTCACAGCCTGGCGGTTGCCTGCCGGTGCCGCCGCATTTGCATTGTTTTGAGAACCTGCTGCCGACCCAGCTTGCTGCTGCGCGGCCTGTATACCTTCCTGTTGCTTCAACACGCTCTCAACCCATTTGTGAGCGTCCGAATAGAGCTTGAGTTGCTGTTCCTTGCGCATCGTGTATTGTCGGTTCTCTTCGTCTTGCAGTGGCTTTCCCGAGTTGATCCGCTCCTTGATCATCTTTTCCATGCTGGCCACTTTGCCTTTGCTGCTCTCCATCGTAAAAACCGCTCGTGCATACTTTTCCTTCATTTCCTCTACCCATCTCTGGATGTCCGCGGCTGGTTTGTTTGCTATGTGAGCCGGAGCGCGAAACACCATCTTGTTCACGTGTTGCATTATATTGTCGGGAATCTTGGGTCGCTGCGCTGCAGGTACGGGCGCCGCGGGTACGATGGTAGTTTGGGGCTTCTGGTTTTGAGAAATGGCGTCAGTGCCAGGCTGACTTCCTGTTGCGGCAACACCGGCACCTGGTGCCACAGAAGGTTGGAGCTGCTGCTGTACCTGGGCAGCAGGAGTTATCGCCGGTAGCGCAGGAGCATTTTGCTGTGCCGAAGGAGGTCGCGAAGCCGCCTGACCAGCCTGTTGGCTTTGGATTTGTTGGGCCTGATGCGCCTGCTGTCGACGTTGCTGGATTTTCGTAATCAACATTTTGGAAAATTCGATAATTTTGTGTCGCGCGGCAAGGTGCTCGGTACTGTTCGCTGGGGAGTTGTTGGCCTTATTCCACAATCCTTGGAGACCTGCCTCGTATTTGTTTTTTTCCTCTTCACTTAGCAAGGGCAAACTCCTGATTTGGCTCGGCTGGTACATGGGCGATCGCGACTGCTGGCTGCCAGCAGCGGCTGGCTGGCTCTGGCCCTGCGCCTGCTGAGGCTGTCCTTGATTCATGCCGAGCTTCTGCTGCCGTGTTCGATTTGACAAATGATACGCGTCGAGGACAAAATTGCGAGGAATACGGGTCCTTATTGCCGGAAAAGGAGCTGCAACGGGGCGGCACGGTTGGCGGCGACGCAGTTGCTGCGAGCGACGATAGGCGATGGCTGGAAGTCGATGGAAAGCAGTCCAAGTCAAAAGGCAAGAATGCGATGATGTCTCGAAAGGTCGTGGCCGGACAAAGTGGGTCCAGTCGTCATTCCATGTCCACTAAAGCTCAAGCAGTAGGAGGTTATGTACCTGGTACATACATACCTCATATTCGCGAAGCGCGCTACCTACGCCGTCGCGGTGTTCCTCACATCCCCACGATTCCCCAGTCAAAACAAGCCCAGTTCCGAAGACAACGTCTCGCATCTATCCTTGTCCAACAGGTTGCTCGATCACGTATCAGTGCATCATGCGATTTCAATTGAAGCCCGATCCCGCAGTGAAGCCTGCTCGTGACGACACGATCGACTATAGTCGCCTTGCCGTGGCACCAAAACGAAACCCCTTGCCCTTGAGGCAGCCGCAGCTAAATACAATACCTCTGCGTCCGCAGTTCATCGCCGGCTCACTTCAATGAGGCTACTCGAAAACCACGGTTATAGCAATTCTGGACTCTTTCTGACAAGAAATCTCGACGTCAGCAAAGGGCGTACCGTTATTGCGTATATTATTTGGCTTGACAGATCAGAATTTCCAGCATCTCGTGCAGTCATAGCAGAAGCGGCAAATGGAATTAGCGCGGTTAAATTGGAGATGAACAGCATCTCGTGAAGTAATAGAAGAAGCGGTAAATAGTCAGGGCCCTTGAAACGCCTCCAGCTCCTCCAGTAAACCTCTGGTACCAACCTTTGCCAACTGGATGAGCTCGAGGCGTTCCAAGGGCCCGTAACTTATTTGGCGTCTTCTATAACTGCACGAGATGCCAAAAATCTTCGCTCTAACCGCTCTGATCTTATTCGAAATCATTTTGTCCGGCTTTCCAGCGCACAACATCATGAACGTTCCCAGAAATAAGTGGGATCTCCTTGTTCACGAATCTGGAGTGATTCTGTCACTAAGGAAGAAGAAGGAGTTCGTTCTTGCAACGTCAGCGCCCGCAACTGGGCCTCTCAAGAGTATTACTGAGAACCAGAAGAGCTTTCTCGCGAGGTGCATCCTCTGGATTCCTGGAACGACAGTTTCTCGGTATCCATTCATCGCGTGTTCCCTGTGTATGCGAACTCCGTATAGATGGATCTTATGCGGAATCCAGAAAAAGGCACAAGCATATGGTGTGAAGGCGCAAGATATTCTATGCGACGGTCACCTGACCATCCATTCACACGTTGATGGCCGATCATGAAGATGCATCAGCGAGAAGCAGTCGATATTTCGCCATCTCAACATGTGTGCCGCGAGCGACATAACGTGGTGCCCCTCTCATGCGGCCTGCGGATCATGCGCAAATTCCCCAGACATCTCAGCATTGCTGCCCAAGGAGGTCAATGATGGCAAATTATGCAGGAAGTGGTCAAAGCCCACAACCGGGCAAGACATTGAAAGGGCAGGTATCTGAACTTAGGTGTAACTGCTCCCAAACACAATGACCAGACCACCAGAGCCAATACGTGATACAAGTGATGCTGCAGCTGCAGCTCTCATCTGGCACCCGGCCACATGGCGATCATGTCAATCTGAGCGCGGAGCCTCTTCTGCCGCCGGGATGACCAAGAATAGCAAGTGTGACGACTCTGACGAGGACCCTTACGATGGAATGCCGAAAAGCTTTGGTACCTAAAGGCCAACAGCTGGGAGTTGGGCAGCATTTGCGCAATGGAACGACCGGCCCCCGCGAGCGCCCACCTCGGGAGTTTTCGGCATCTTGTCGCAGCAGACAAAGAGATGCAGCGTCCGACAGGCTACAGCATCTTAGCAAACCCCTCTCGACTTTCGAGTTCCTCGTCCACTTGGATCTTTGTTGCTCTCCAGAGCGCGGACCAACACAAGGGCACATGTAAGCAATGGGCGCGCAGAGGCACGGACAGAGCAGCGGGCCGGCAGATTTCAGCCCTTGTCACTTGGCTTTTGACAAAGTGAGCATTTGCTGCCCATTGCGGCGACGGCAGATCGCATTGGATCGCCTCTTTTGTCTGGGAAAAGGGCCTCCGGCAGCGGGCGTGCCCGAGAGGTGAAACAAGACAAGCTTCGGGGACAAGAGCATGGAAATCCGAATTCGGACCCCAAAGTAGACCTCGACCCTCGAACCACAGATGCAATAGTTAGCGGCTTATGCAAAGAGTACATAATCATCTACTCTGGCTAGCTATTTAATGCCATCGCAGTCCGCTTACTTTTTCTTCTGCTTGCCTTCCTTCTTTAATTACCTCTCTCGTTTCCTCCCTTTTCGTCCGAGCATCTGCCACCAGACTCTCCCTTTTCACTTGTTGCTCTCGCAACCAGCCCAACCATAGCTGGTCCATATATCCGTCAGTCTTCTCGTTCAAGTGTAGAACAAACTTGAAACGTGAGCTGCACTCACGTCGTCGAAGACGGATAGAAAAACAAGCCTGCCGCACTCGAAACCGCGCCCGTACAGCACATGAACATGATACCCCAAGTACACCGGACCCTATCTTCTCCGTGTTGGAGGTTTCTTCTCTGGGAGCCGATGCCCTGACTGGCCTCGACTCCCGCTGTTTCAGCTGCCTTTATAGCGCTCGCCAAATATATTTTGAACTTTTGTAGTGTCGGAAGACGAAACCTATTGGCCACACACCATATTTCTTCTTCCTGATCCTACCGGCGAGCGAACTCTGGACTGGCAATAGCGGTGACTCCCACACCTCCCCGCTCGCTATCCACAACATCAACAAGTACAGCTGAACCCATCTCCGGCGGCACACTGTTGTCTTCGCTTTACGACTCCCTTTCCCCTCTCCAGTACAGCGTCGCCTGCACAGTAATAGCCTAATAGGCCGGTGACAAGTGCCAACAGCATATACGCCATCCCTCTCAATCACCTCTCGCAGCGGTCGGCTTGAAAATTTCAATCGCCGCGACAAAGCAGGCCTACTTTCCTGCACCATACTCTCCCTCACACACACACACACTGTTTTCCTTTGGGGTCAAACTGGCCGAGACCATGGAATGGCCAGATGATCCCGAGCATCGAGCGTCATTGACGCCTGACATTGAGCTCCCTCCAGAGCCTCTTCACAGGGGCGTTTGGGTGGAAGAAAATAGCCCAAGGCCACTGCGGGAAACCCCCATTTCATCGGCACAGGTAGCCGTCCAGTCGGCACCCGCCGGGGGGTTTCACCGATTTTCGCGGCCATTAGCACAGGACCCTAACATAAAGCCTGTCGGCAATGGCCACCACTTTAGTTACCAGAGGGAACTGAGGGATCCTCTCGGCCTCAAACAATTGGGCCCCGCATCTTTCTCATGCTCAGACTCTGGCAAAGATGTAGACGACGAGTCTTCGAGGATGGCATCGCTCCAATCTCGAACTGTGGCTGACGCGTCAGATGATCAAAGTGTTGCAGATGAAGAGGACGGGGGCACCGATATGAGTTGTATCCGCGATGGTGACGAAGACACCCTTGGACACGACGATACGGAGGACGAGAAGGGCAACGGTGTTGTTGTTGATAATGATGATGACGATGATTATGATGACGATGGCGATGCTAGCTGTGACAGTGACGGCAGTGCATCTGCGGCGGATCAGGAGGAGGCTAACGCAGAGCCCTACTTCAGTTACGCCGCCCAGGCTTTGTCTTCACCGTCCATATCTGTACCAGAGCCAGACATGGACGCTACTCCGCCCCCCTCATCGCGGGGGCAGCATGCCGAGCCATCAAGCAGCACCTTTGAAATCGAGGAGATTGATCCCATGGACAGCGGATGTGAAGGACTGGAGATCCTACACCCGACGGAGATTGAAACTGTTTGCAGCAGATCATGCTCCTGCCGCCGCAAGGGCTTCGAAAGGGATGTACTGCGAGATTTCAAAAACCTCACCTGTAACAACGGGACCTGGGATGACGAATCGGACGAAACATGTTGTCTGAGCGAAGAGGCTCGTTTCCGGCAGCGACAAAAGGATCTCAGACGGATAAGAAGACTGAGCATGTCGAGCAGCTATGGAAAGCGAACGCATAGCGAGATGAGTGGTGGCTCGGAGTCGTCCGAGGCGGGCGCTCTGGATGTGAGTGATGCGGGATCGAGTGCCAGACGGATGCGTAAACGACTGCGGAGGGGTAGTCTACTTTTCCAGGATCCTCCTGCTCCGCGTATCGATGAACTCGATGAGCCGGACTCGAGTGAGGAGACTTGTGATGCGGCGGATCCGTCTGCGCGAGAATTGCCGCCGTCGCCGATGGAATCCAAGGAAGAGGAGTTGACTTGATGCCAGGGTTGGGGTGTTGCCTCGTTTCGTAGAAGTTGGCGGTGAAGGGTCGAGGACGTCTAAATGAAAGCGGATGACATGATTTCCTTTGTGTAAACAACATTTAATTGACAGTCTTTAACGCTTTTTCAGGAAATCTGAGAAAATTTGTCCTGCTCGAGGGTGACTCTGACAACTTCTCCTGCCAAGCCGTGTGCATTGGTTGCACTGGTATTGTTTGTGGTGGTGCGAGAGAAGGTATCAATATTGTTTGTGGACTGGCGCATGGTATCTGTCCTGGGTTTCGCAAGTCTATTCGGGCCAGCTGCGATGGCATATGCATGCGTAAAGCTATAGTGCTGCTCGGGTAGTGTCGCCGCGCTTGCTATTTCTTGAGACGATGCTTGGGCCCTGACGCCGTCCGGTTGGCTAATCATCGATCAAGCTGGCGATTGTTACGCACATGTATGTATGCATAGATGCTGGGTGGTTTGATCTATATCCCATGGCAAAGGGTATGCCATGAAATGAGGCGCGCTGCTGTGTTATCTACCTAGTTCATTGGATTAGAGTCTAGTTTGACAGCGTGGCTGATAGCTTCTTTAAGTGGTGCTCTTCTTGTTTGACAAATGAAAGCCATGAAAGCTTCATGGAGCCAGTGAGTGATTTCTCTAGCAGCAAATAATGAAACTGCTTTTGAGACACTCGGTGAATGCGATCAAACCGGAACCGAAGAGGGTAAATTGAACTCACCAAACGCGTCAGGTGGGACCTTGCAGACAGATCACAGTCCTTATCGGTGCCGTGCCATGCATGAGACAGGCTTTGAGGGGCGTCTGATGTGGTGCTGCCTGATGGAGATATACTATATATGATAGTCGGGTTGGGCCGACTTAGTCCTCCGAAGAAGCTTCCGGACTTGACTGCCTGAAACATCCAAGAAGACAGATCTCCCCCAGACGAGGGGTCGGAATTCGGAAAGATCTCCCGCATCTAATCTGGTTGAATCTGTACGAAGTTTGGCCAATGTCGTATAGCATGTCCGCACGATCTGAGATGTCTGTCCTCCAACATCAGGCAGCGGAGACGAATTCCTTAATCTTTACTAGAGATTCCCATCGGTGCTGCCCATGCGCCACGAGTCCATCGATAGACATGTGGCACATTACAGAACAGCGGACTCAGAGGCGAAGGAGTGGTAGACGTGACGTGAAGCTGCAGCATAATATTGTCCAATCTTCCCAGTAAATCGACGGTTTCTTACCGGATGGCTGGGCCAAGGGTACGAACCAATGAGCGCGAAACGAATTGAAACAAGCCAGGAATGTGCAACATTTAATGCTTCTGTGGCTCTCGCGCTTGAGAAAGCTCCAGGAGATGCTGGATGAACATGTCCAAGGCTTTTCGTCACGAGCTTGACGCAACATAAAAAAGGTAGTAGGTAGTGGTTACAGAGACTGCTCCGTAAGCACCCTGGTCGTCCTCTAAGGCGTAATGCGTTGCTTTAAGCAGCCAAAGAGCACCGAGTCGGTCGATGGCAGTCCTAGGTTGAGTGTCGTATGTAGATAGGACAGCCAGCAGAGAGAGAGGTCAAAGAAGCTGTTGTTCAAGGTTGACATGGACACCCCAACGCACATGAGGATGCGGAGGGATGCCCTTGGAGTTCTAGCATTCATTCAGGGCGGCTTCCGGTGGACCTCTTTTATAGCCGACTCTGGAGCTGGCATGGAAGACGATTATTGGTTTGAACACAACTTGGATGAGTTACCAATAGCAATGGATCAGCACATGGCGGGATGGAGGGGTTCGGAGGTTCTGGGCCAGATATTGATCAACGGGACAAGGATCGCGGGGACAGAGCGAGGGTGTCACGGCTCTCGGCACGGGTGACGGCATACGAGGGGTGTCGATGCCACCGATTGCCCAGGTCGGTAGTATCCGGTCGGTATCAACTCATCATGGAGAATATGCGGTTTCTCCCGCCAAAGTGGAAGTTTTCTGGAAACGCCGAGACCACTTGCCTCCATCAGAGGAAACAGTAATAACTACCCTTAGAAGGCCCCTGCCTACTACCCTCCAGGGGTTTTTCAGCGACAAAACCTACCCTTCCATCATTCTCCATCATTGGTCAGATGCCTCGACCCCACTTTGTGAGGGTAGGTAGGGAATCCACCGCGATTCTCGGACGGTAAGAAGACGGTAACTTCAGAGAACGCTCCGTTCTGCTCGCGCTACGGTCGGTCTCCCACGCCAGAATGGCAAGTCGTCGCCGATGCAAGATGCTTATCACCAACCTCTATCTGTATGATAGTTCAACACTGGATAGCTCTATACGTCTGCATCTATAGATTTTGACCTCTCAAGAACCGCTTGACTCAGGATAATCGGCAGGTATGTATTTTTTACTCACTTGCGACCGCAGCATTACGTGTGAATTGCTTGTCAAGTGTCTACGTATGGGTGAGAAGGTCTCCCCTAAGAACACTGCACCGGGTCATCCGCGTCCGCATAGGTCGCGATCGGAAAGCAGTGCAGCGGCTCTATCATCATAAGATATAGCTTTTCAGCTGCTGCTATCCTGTCGTCAAATTTTGATCCAGGATTCGTAGAATTGGTAGAGATATGGTGATTTGGAGATGGGGTGTAGTTGCAGCTCGCGGATGTCCCACCTCGCCAGCAATACCTCCAGTCCATTTTTCTCTGACGAGACGTCAATCCAATTGCAACTTGAATGATAAATGAGGTTCAATCCTCTCGAGCCTCTGAAGGTCCTGTTATACCATTTACCAGTGGGAACAAAGATGATATGTTCAACTTATCGATCAGCATTTGACAAGTGAAGATGGCGTGTGAAGCAATGACAATTCATAGAATCAACGTATGTACTGAACAATATTTACCTCGCCACCTTGATGCTTACACTTTTCGATTCTTCCCAAATATTGAAGAGAAAGGTCAGGAGTCAGGACTCAGTGCTCTTCAACAAATACCTAGCATAAACCATATCGTGCACAGTTTCTTCATTAAATGAAATGGCCGAATTCAAAGCGGTGAGGTGGTCTAGGGTGGGTTGTGCGAAAAGCCTTCGTCATGTAATTTTACAAGGCCGTGGTTACATGCATACCTGGCGGTTTGATTGACTAGTGCACCACATCACGCATTGGTCTAGGATGCCATTCGCACAGAATTTGGACAACATCCCGTATTTTACACACTATTCGCCATTATCGTGGTTCAAAAGGAAGAATAAAGCCGTCGAGAGGTGATGAGAGGTGATATGGTGGCTTACCAGGGCAAAAATAATCCAATTCCTCACTGTCTATCGCATCGCGTCAATACACCGGGTCTTCCACGTGCGCCATCCAGTTACCCCGTTCCTCTAGATATAAATCGATGTTTAGACATGAGGAATCTACGACACAAACAGACGCACAAGAAGGCACACAGAGCATGAATCAAGCACTTTTACTACCCCTACGCGCTAACAGCCTATGGCATACTTCCAGCACTGTAAGCCTCTGCTCGCTTGGCGATGTCTGCCGCCGCAATATCCAATACGTCACGAACGCCGCGATGGAGAAATCGATCCCCATTATCAGCGAATTCCGTCCTCACTGAATGCATCGCCTTTTTCCTCACATCGTTTGTCAAAATCTCGGTACGCCAAGATTTCCTCGTCCGTCCACGAGCGAGGCTGCGCTTCAGAAACGCACTTTGCGGTCATGTACTTGCGATCAGTGTAATGTTTGCGCATTATTTTAGTTACACGCAGCGGCCAGCGGTGCGCTCTCCGAAACGCCTCGTTCGTTTGGGCGTTTGGGTTGCCCTCATACCAGAGCTCTCGCGTTTCTCGATACCTCTCATAAATTGATTCAGGGGCCTCAGGCCCGAGTTTCTCCTTACCAGAAGAAAAGCCAGCAAAATGGAAATCAGAAGATGGGCCGGCAGAGGAAGGGCCGGCAGAGGAAGGGCCAGCAGAGGAAGGGCCAGCAGAGGAAGGATCGGCAGAAGAAGGGCCAGCAGAATGGACAGGGAATTTGGGAGCAGGAACTGCAGCAGGAACGATAAGACGACCGTCAGCACGCCTGCCTGGCGCGATTTGCGGCATCGGTACGTCCTCCTCGTCAAGCTGACGACGCCGTTTGTTGCTGGTTTGTGACGCTGTCATACCTCCCGAATTAGTTGATTCTGCAGCAGGCGAGACCTGGTTCCAATTTGCTTCAGACACCTCTCGCACCTGTTGCAAGAGCCCCCGATAAACCGTCTGGTCGTCCACAAATGGCAGTGAAGCACATATGGTTGCGACCTTGCTTGCTTGCTCCTGCTGAAACAGGACTTGCGCATCCTGTGCCGCTGTACTCGGCTCCTGTTCAGCTAAGCTTAGATATATTTCAGGCGAGACATAATTGAACTCAGATGTCGCTGCCTCTTGCAGAAGATTCCACGAGCTTCTGAGATACCTCGTGGTTATCCGCAATCAGCAGTGTAGCACTTAGGCGTGCCACCTTGAGTAACTGATTGGACAGAAAAAAGATTCGTACGTTCTGTTCATGCCCAGTCGGCAAGTGTGCAGCCGCGGTTGAATCATGGACGGCGGCAACTGATGACGGGCGGCTAGCTTCCCTATATAGCTGTTAATAACTTGATTTCAGTCAATGCACCGTCATTTACTTACAGACGAATGCGAGGCACGCCAGATGACGACACTGACACTGTCTGCACACTAGGACCAGGAAGTTGAGCTGGGGGGTCATCCGGTAAAAATAGGAATTCGTCTTCGTCTTCAGAATATTGTGTCCGACGTTCCTGTTCAGCTCTGAAGTCGCCCTCTCGCTTGGCCCGGATCTTTAGCTCTTGCCCTATTCTTTGTTAACGCACGAACATCGAAGTTGGGGAATTAGCTTACGATAACGCGCAGAGCCTCGTGATGCCCGGCCTGCTGCCGAGTTATCGTGCCATCTATCTCTCTGGCCTGTCTCCAAGAAGTGATAGTATCGAGACAACATCATATCATCTAACCATTCGCCACTGCTATTTTTTAGTAAGAGTAAGAAACCATTGATGCAGCAACCATACCTTTTTACTGCCTCTAGTAAGGAGACATTGCACCCAGCAATGGTATATGATTTTTGATGCTGCGATTCCACACCATTCGTATTAGGCGATATGCGTCGCCAGTCATCACCAGCCATAAAGGAGCACGCAGAATTCAGACCTGCAGCGATCCACGGGTGCCTCTTATGCTTGACCCATTGAACAATAAATTTATGGCGCTGGTGTTCTATAGTCCACTGTTAATGCGTTATCTATAGGATTCAGGAGATTACTTACCTAACTCAATGTCCATACAGAGCTCGAAGAAATCGGCCCGCGATTGCACTGCGAGTAGTGACATCATCATTGCTTTTGCCCTTGCATAATTGGCCACGCCCCTGGATTTGTGCAATACCGCAGCTATATTTCCAGTTAGCACTAGGAAAGTGACCTGCTATTGCACAACAGCCTCCTTTCAAGATTTACATACTAATTCCCCTCGTGTAATGAACTCGACATAGCCGAACGGTGCGCTGTGCGTGGAAAGACCAGTCATGTGAAACGTGCGAGTATTTCCCCGCCAAAAAGAGCCCTAACCCTGATTATACAATCAGCTGACACCTTGGATGAGAGAGAGTGTTAGTGCTTTAGCATACCTTTGATGCACCCAGCATCTTGATCGAGCGTTACACCCGATAAGCCTTCACCTTCAGCATACATCCACTTTATGCTGACTCCACGGCGCTCAAGACTGTCGAACAGTGCCTTAAAGAGGCGACAATAATCTTTTGCAGATTCGCCTGACATGAAGGCGCGAGCTATTGGCATGACTGAATAGGTTAGATAAAGAAAACACGAATGCCTCAACGGGTGACTTACAGGCAAAAGACTCAGCGGCCCTCGTTGCGAAGATTATCTCATGCTCCTTCTTGCCTCGGACCCGCTTATAATTCATATCTAACTGAAATGTCTTGCATTCCTCCCACAACTTGCACATCCCTTGTGAGAAGCAGATGGCGAGGAAACCATCACCATCGTCGATAAATTCTTGTATGTACTAAGTATGTTAATGCGGCGGCAGCAGAAATTAGGAATGAGACTTCATACTTACAGCAGTGTTTGGGGTCCGATGCCTAAGCGTCCACTCATTTTGGACTGCTTCACGCCCACGACGGCCGCCCGCGTGGATCGCCTTGTGGATGACGATGAGGTGACGTATCCGGTCGTCGTTCGCGAGCGCCGGATGAATTTGAGATAGCGACTCCGCATTATAGCTGTCTAAAAACACCCGGTAGGCATGCGAGCCCATATAAGATACTACATATGAGTGTTAGGAAGGGTTCTGTTAATGCAGCAAGAAAGGCTCACCTAGGCCGCCGGTTGAATAGTGCCTCTCTTCGGCGCTCTGCTCGATGGATGATTTCAGATTCCACTTGAGGTCTGGTTGAATCCGTGTGTTCGGCGGCGGCGGATGGGTATGTTTGCCAGCTGATATGATAACTATGTAAGGGCAGGCTTCCCTTTCGCTTGTCTCTGGTATGAAAAACCAGTACTTAACGGAGCAATCTGCATGGATCATCTCGCCTTGGCCACCGGGAATATGTGTTTGGTCAAGGATGTGTTAGGCTTTAGCGAAAATTTGTGGGCATGCATTCTAGGACTTACCACATGTCTTCGTCGTCTTCGCTACCTCATTCACCTGAAAGCATGGATGCCCCTCCGTTTTCGTATGCCGCAGATTGTGGTTGTTGAAAATCTTGTTCATGATTTGCAGACTAGGCTCCTCCCCATCGTAGTCGCTGGGGACCCATACGCGATGATGACGGCAAGTTTTGTCGTCGTCCGACTTATGGCAGCATTGCACGACCGATTGGTATGTTCCTGCTGGGGTCTAACAATGCGTTACTATGTGTACGTTCGAGTATGATTTCATAACAAGTACTTACGGGGTGCCGAGCACGTTTCAGCTCAGGCTTGCAGGACGCAGTATGAAAGCCATCCGTACATGCTTTGCCGTTCTGGTATTGTGCAACGACGTCCCAGGCCCATCTACATTGGTTAGCAGAATATCGTTGGCACATTGACAATGCACTTACTCAACTGCCTTTTGCTCCACGTTATTCGCCCCCATATATTTCGCCTGGATTGCTTTGCGGTCTTCCCCGTACGAGAGGGTTCCCACATCATAATGGTGTGCCATCAACGAGGGATCGATATGTTTACAGTGCTTTGCACCATTGCACACAAATTTGTGCATCATGCAAGGGAATGACGACAGGAATGCCGAGTTAACCGGTTTTGGAGACCCATTCGACCTGACACGGTATTGTATCTATGTAGGTTAGTGTGCTGATGCAGTGAGTCAGCGACACGGAAGCTCTACTTACGGCTAGCCAGGGCTTCGCAATATCTTTTGACGGCAATCCATCCGTACGGATGACATACGCGTAACCTTTCTCAGAGCTGACAGGGTAGTCAGGTATGAAGGTTGCATGGTGAACCGTTTCGGCACACACGGCGTCGTGACGCATGCCGCCCTTGTAGTGGTCGGTCATTTTAGAAAACAAGTGAAGACCTATTTCTTCATGAAGAAACTCATCTTCCTATATTTTGTTAGTATTTGCATAGTTCAATTCTCCCGTTCACCTCTCTTACCGCTGAGGCATCGAGTTCCTCGATAGGCCCGGTACTGTCCTCAATGTCTGTATCCGGGTACGACTGCATGACATCCATGTCTGACATTGTAGGTGAGGTGATACACTTCTTAGTATGGGAGTTGTGACGGCGAGGATAATCTTCATGAGTCAATTGCGGAGAGGTCTGAGTTTGTGGACAGAGAAAGAAGGAGAGTCTGTGGACGGAAATAAGGAGACGATTGAAGGCAGGGCATGTCCGGAGACGTGGATTTGTTTTTCCGCGTGACGCGCGACTCGCGCGTGACGCGCGACCAAGTCAGCGTCCTGTACTGAGTATAAAATTTTAAATTGAAAGACCCGTCTTGAATTGTGTGAGGACAAACCGTACCCTTAGGAGGGTCCACCTGACTCCGACACTGACCAATCGCTATCGATCTCACTCTGGGACCCACTTAGTGAGGGTAGTAGGCAGGGGCCTTCTAAGGGTACGCATTACTATACCCTCCTTGCATCAGGGGCCAAAAGGGGGAGGAGGTAGTAGCTTTGGGAGGCCAGATGCCATTCTGGCCGATCTGTGCCATCCATCAACACGACATTGATGTCAGGTGCAGTTTACGGCGAGCAGAACAACGTGCAACGAATCGACGATGCACATTTTTGGATCGAGCCCTGTTTCTGCGACTCGTGAGTCGTGACTCGTGACTCGTGAGTGCCCTTCAATTGTTGTCTCAGACGGGGCGTTCCTCACGCGCCGCGCCTTTTTGCCATGCATGATGCGACGGTTTCATCGGACCCATCATCCAACCAGAACATTGAAGAACGCACATCCTCGGCTTGATTCCCCACCACATTCCCCAATGCAGCAAGTGTCTTCCGCTGCGCCGCTCGGCTCAGGCGTTTTCCTTGCGGCAAATCCCCCGCTTTCTCAAGCGCTCCCTCATTCTGATACGTGTAGAGAGAAAGTCAGGACTCAGGATAGAGTAATGATTTGAAAGAGAAAGAGGAACAAGAAATAAGAACGGCCTGCGCATACAAAGTAAGAAGGGTTTAAAAGGATCTCAAACGTCCGCATATTGAAAGAACAACAGCTACGCGCAAAGTTTGCTGTGGAAACTCATAGTGTCGACATCATGAACAGCGAAATTGTCAAGAGCCGTTTTCTTTCCAAGCCGCAGGACCTGGGCGTGGTTGCGGTTGGCTTCTCCAAGGGCCAGGTATGTAAATGTGTATACCTCTGCGACACAGATCAGACGTCTTACTTCTCGCCCTTTAACATCTCTCCCCCCTCTCTCTTCCCTTGATCTTCGTTGTCGTCTACGAAACTGACACGCGCACCAATTGGCGGCAACTCCCCCCAGCCCAAAGCCGGTGTCGATGCCGGCCCTGAAGCGCTCATCGCGTCGGGTCTCCTCACCGAGATCCAGGAAGAGCTCGGCTACAAGCTCCACGGCGATGCCCAGGTGCAAAAGTACGATGAGCTCATGCCGGCCTCGGACCCGGACTACCGCGGCATGAAGAACCCGCGCGTCGTCTCGGCCGTGAACCGCCGCATCTCGCAGCAGGTCTATGAGCACGCACGCGAGGGCCGCTTGGTGCTCACGCTTGGCGGCGACCACAGCGTAGCAATAGGCACCGTCACGGGCAGCGCCAAGGCGGTTCGCGAGAGGCTGAATCGCGAAATCGCTCTCATCTGGGTGGATGCCCATGCGGACATCAACACGCCTGAGGTGAGCAGCAGCGGCAACATCCACGGCATGCCGGTGGCGTTTGCGTCGGGCCTGGCAAAGAGTGATGAGGAGGAGTTCTTTGGGTGGATCACGGAGGATATGCTTCTCAATGTCAAGAAGTTGGTCTACATTGGTCTGCGGGACGTGGACACGGCGGAGAAGAGGATTCTTCGTGAGAATAACATTAAGGCTTTTAGCATGTTTGACGTGGACCGGTAAGAAAACCCATCATATCTCCCTTGCGGTATATTTTTTCGGGGCAGCGTACATACAGCTTGCGGGATGGAAACTAACACTCGACGACTCTTGTTTGCTCATGGTCTAGATATGGCATTGGCCGCGTTGTTGAGATGGCTCTCGCCTACATCGGTGCTGATACCCCCATCCATCTGTCCTTTGACGTCGATGCTCTCGACCCCATGTGGGCGCCCAGCACTGGCACGCCTGTCCGTGGCGGTCTGACTCTCCGCGAGGGAGATTACATCTGCGAGGCTGTTCACCAGACGGGCAGCCTGGTCGCGATTGATCTCGTCGAGGTGAATCCCAGTCTGGCGTCTACCGAGGCTGGTGCTCAGGAGACGGTCCGAGCAGGCTGCTCCATTGTGCGGTGCGCCCTGGGAGATACGCTCTTGTAAGAGGAGGGACTACATGAGACGGAATGGAGTGAATGATCAAGAAGGGCAACCAAAGCATGGGGAAGATTGGGTAAGAATGTAGAGGGAGGACGTGAAATGGGATACCTATGGAGGTGTTTTGGAATTCCATCTCGACTGTGTGGCAGCGACGGGGATATATATATCTGCGTAGAGACGATTTACGATGTAAACGCACGGATGGATGGAGATGCATACATGTTCGCACATAAATACATATGTTAGGTAGGAGGTAGACAATATCTGTACCAACCCTGTCTATTTCCCACCGACTGCGTGGTCCAAGCGTCATGCATGGCAAACCCTACAGGAAGTAGGTACCTACATCAAGGGGCCACACTGCCGGCAATGAAGAGCCGGACCTGAGTCTGGCTGTTTCTGCTCGTTTTTCATACTCAGATTGGTATGTAAATGGAATCCAAAAAACACACCTAGGAAGAAAGAAGTAGACGCATAGACAAGATTGAGTCCAACAAATAGAACAATGACCAGGAGCACCACATTTTGCCATCACATCCCCGTACCTTCTCCGTCAAAATGCCGAACCACGGGAGTTGACGGGACAAACCGCGGCCGGCCGACGACGAGTTTGGGTGCCGGTGCAATGAGCGGTGGATCGGTTGCCGGGTCGGTCGTCACTGGCCAGTGGTGGTGGCACATGTACATATGTACGTAACTCCGTATGTAGGGGAGTGGAAAAACGAAACAATCTGGTCAGGTTTCACAATTGGCTGATTGAAAATTGGAGCCGATTTGGAAGTCCAAAGAAGCAAAACCCTCCCTCTTGTGTATGGACTCATGAAGTAGTGCCCTGTGCGACAAGGAGGCATGATTTTGCAAAGTTGTCGTGGTCAAGACTCAGGAGTCAGGAGTCAGGAGTCAGGATTGACAAAGGAGAGGAGTTCGGGCTGTGATCATCAGTGAAGGCTGGGCAGCGGGCTGCAGCCTGCCCTGCCCCTCGACGTGGCGGCGTGGGGGTGGCTCTGCCCAACCCAGCGTTTTCTCGAGAACGTCAAATCATCCAACCTTGAAGTTCTCAAGTTGTCGAGATGCTGAGTCGGCCCGCCTAACTGGACGTTCGACGTTGGGCTTCCCGTTGCGTGTCGGTGTAGCTTCTGGGAGCCCTTCCTCCACCGCCCATGGCAACGCAGGACATGCAGCAAATGTGTCCACCCCCAATATGGATATATATACAGAGTACTCCGTACTGTTGATATGCCGTCTTGCCCTCTCTCTTTGATTGCACCCGGAACCAGCAAAGATACCTACCTCGTACGGCCAGCCTTGGCATCTCGAAACTTGAAAGAAAAATACCCACGTCCCACAGCCTGCAAGCCTGCCGACTGCAGTCCGCAGCCCCCCGACAGACAAGGCAATGCCTGTTTAGGCCCCGGCATCTCGCGACATATTTAGACGCATCAAACAACACCATTCTGATATCAAGTCAAAAAAGATCAGAAACCATGGCGCTGGCATCGACTCGCAGCGGCAGCTCCGTCGCGTACGCCCCGAGAGCCGTCAGCCGTGTCCGCACATACAACTGGCCGCCCCTGCAGCTCAACTTCTGGATCCTGATCATGCTGTTATCTTCAGCGACCGTCGTGGGCGTGTTTGCAAATTTTGTGCAGATCCAACTACAGTTGGGTCTGCCGATTCCATGGTACGTTTTTTATTTACTACTTGTCTCCCTTCTTTTTTCCTTGACTCTCTTCGTTGTCTGTCCTCTTTTCTGTCTTGCCGGCTAACAAGGCCAAGGTACTTCATATACTACATCATCGTGGGCTGCATCGCTCTCCTCTTCATCGGCGGCATTTTCTGGCTCATTGCCAAGCGGCGCCTGCTACCTGCGATTGTCATGATTGGCGCGTTTATCCTCTTCGTTATGTGGCTGGTTGGGCTGGTGGTTGTGTCGGTGCAGCTTTGGGGCCCGGATGGCTCTATTGAGACTACGTGCAACTTGCATGTGTTCAATGGGGATCCGCATGGGCAGAATCAGGAGACTATGGCTTGGTTACAGCAGAGGAGTATATGTGAGTTTTTCCGTTCTTCTTTCTTCCCTGTGTGGATGCTTTTGTCGCCTCTTGCGTCTCATGGCGATGAAGCTGTGTGGTTCGACGGTATGCTGACTGCGCTGGCTGCTGCAGGTCAATGCTGGCACCTCGTCTTTGCCATGTCCCTGACTGGGGTCGCGTTTCTCGTCTGGGTCATGATCATGGCGTACCAAGTTTTTGTCAATTCATGATGAGGGACCTTTTGAGGCAGGGTCTATCATCTATGTGAGAATGGCATAAGTAATGGGGTTATGAAGCGATCTTTTTTCTTTTTATTGATGAAAAGTTGTGCATAATATGGGGTTCCAGCATGAATAGGTAGCATGGTCAAACAGAACTTTGGATGGAGTAATAGCGTTCGTTTTCATTTTTCATTCTGGGTCATTTTGTCATCATTTAGGAGTTTCTTACTCACCTTCAATTCCTTCTACATATTTGCTTAGACACCAGGCAGACTATACTGTCTAACAAGACATGACGTCACACGTGAGGATTGATCAACCGGTAACATGCCCGTGTCACTCCCCATCACACATGAAACTGGCATCTCATGGCATTGAAAGCATGGCTAATAAGGGAGCTTTGTTCGCACCATGGCAGGATAGACGAGACACGAGAGACTTCTACCATGTTTTCGTGATACAGATGAGTCGGCCCTTCGCTTTTTGAAACGTGCAATCATGCATACGTCAAATATTATAATACCTTATGTGGTTGTCGATCTGAAAGCTCATGCCAGAGCTACGAGGAAAGCCACTGCCGCTAGCTCGGAGTTTGTTCGCGGCGGCCGTTCCTGATAGGTAGGGCTTGTGCGGGATTTCGGCGCAGACACGACTGCGCAGTGCGAAGGTTTCTGTAGAGCCGTACACGACACGTGACTGACAGGAAAGCGACAACTCGAGCTGCCAAATTGGAGCAAAATCCAGACAGCATCACGAGTCATCGATTCTATTCATCCGGCTTCACAAGTTTTACACACCCGCACACCCAAGATGGTCGTTGCCAGTTGGACGTTGAAACTTGATGGCTAGCCCCGCGGACTAGGTGGCTAGTGTCGAATCTGTCGAACGCTGTTTGGAAAAGCCGCGGGCCTCTGTACCTACCTACCTGAGGCTACATATGCACATACATCATACATGCCTAGATACCTAGGTCGGTATCTGCCGACGGTGCCTGGTCCATGATTCCACGGGCTTGGACAAGGTACATGGGACCGGGGCCGCGGCAGTGCGTCCCACGGCGACGGAGGCAGAGCCTAGAGGTCGAGGAACTTAGGAAGTGTCCAGGACTCCAGACTCCAGACTCCACGGCGAAGCTCAAGACTCATCAGTGAGGTCAAGAGTCAAAGCCATGGAGACCGAGCAGACAACGGGCATGCCGCATAAGTTACCTATAACTGAGGACAAGGAAAAGTGGTCGGAGGACGACCGGATCCATCGGTCGATACCTATTAGGTCCCTAGCGGGAGTGTAGTGTGCCTGGCTCAACTGGCATCTTCAGCTCGACAGGACAGGAACGGACCGGGGCCGACGAGGGACCGGCCAGTCTGTGAGGTCATGACGACGATGGTGGAGAATAACAGAGAAGGATGAGAGCGAGGGCGGAAACGGACGTGGCCTGGAAGCATATTAAGAAGCCAGAATCCCGACATCTTCGCTCCCATATTCGTGTTGCCCATTCTATTTCAGTCGTCAAAAAATATACACATACCTTCCTTGTGCAGTTTCACAAGGCCAATTCAGCTCTCTCTACACCCACATCACCACATCACCACTTACGATGGATTTCCTCAAGAAAGCCGCCGCTGCCGCTTCCAGTGGTAGCTCAAAGATCAACACCGCGGCCGAGCAGCCACCACAGCAGCAACCAGAGCAACAAGGAGGTGATGCCCAAACTCAAGCCCAGCCGAGCGGCGAGAAGCAGGACTATGGTGACAAAGGTGAGTGCTTGCCTAAGACACATATTGACGCTTTGAAGCCTTCCCATGTCACAAGCTCAAATGCCAATTCCTTCAATGTGTGCTAATGTTCCGTCGCACGGCAGCTTTTGACATGATCAACAAAAAGGCCGGCTTCAACCTCGGCCGTGATACCCAGGAAAAGATCACCGATGGCGCTCGCAGTGCTTACGAGAAGTACTCGGGGTTTGTTTCCCCTCGTATCCCCTGTCAAGAGCACGACAGGAACGATATATGATGGCATGGGACCCTTCACTGACCAGTCCTTTCGTTGTACAGAAAACCGGTTGATCCCAAGTACTCCAACTAGATTTCACGGCGAGATACCCTGCTCCCTCGAGGCGACTTGCTATAAGCCATTCATAGAACTGTCGTGGGCAAGAAAGCCACTTTGAATCGTATATCTTGGTTTCTCTTTGGTTTTGGTCGTAACATTCCGTGACTGCTAGGCTAGTGGCTATGAACTCGACATGGAACACGTGATGTACGGGACAGGCCGTTGCGCGGTGTGACTACGGAGTACGGTGTACGGAGTAGAGGCGTCAATATGAATCTGCGTCGAAGAAGACTTGAAGTTTTCCGCTCTGTAGGATGAAACCCACATGTTAATACCACGTGAATGGCTATGTGTATCAGCCTATCAGGCTTGATTTCTGGGTAAATGCCAGTCCATGTTTATGTTACATCCTCAAACGGTTGGGTGAAGGAGTCCGAGATGGCTGGCTCTCAAGAGCGCCATGCGAGGCGAGTTGCCCCGCCGTTACGGCAAGTATAGAGACGTCATTGGCCAGCCTGCTGATTACAGCCGCCGGCCGTTGTGCTTGCGAAGGCAGTTGGGGTTGTGACTTGTGAGTGGAGTCGTGGTCCGTGGACCTGTCGCGTCTACGGGGTCCTCCCGAGTTTGTGTACCTCAGACCTGTAGGCTGTCTGTGTTCACTGTTGGTTCTCCCATCTGGTCTCAAGGCGTAACAAACCGACCAGCTTCCGCGGATGGAAGACCTTCCTTCATTGTCATCCCCTTTCTTTTCTCTCGTCTTTCATGTCGCTGTGCTCATCGCCGTTTTTATACCGACTCCAACGTCTTTCCTTCCAACAACAGTAGTACCCACTCCAGCGCATCGTTGCAGTCAACAACCTCAAAATGCGCCTGGCTTGACGGCACGCCGTCCCGTCTGATATTTGTTGCTGCGCATCGTTACCCGTCACGCGGCTTCACGCGGCGCGTGCTGAGCTGCCACGTTGAAGCGATTCGATCATGGCGGACTCCGATCATGCTCACGATACTCACGATGCCCCGTTGGGCGCGACCGATCCCCCAAATGCACAACCAGACGACTCAATACTGCAACTGCTCCCTCAGACCGGACAGGTCTCCGCCTCTGATAATCGCGCTGGTCGCTCCGCTGTGGAAAGCAGCTACATCGAGGCCGTGACACTAGAGGCGAGCACAGTTCAGGATGAAACAATCTCTGAAGAGGCCGTTCGGCAACACTTCATCGACGTAGAATCTAGCTTCCTCCCGGCGCTTTCTCCCATCGCCACAGGGACACTTGTCCAAGACACCCACGAAGTCGAGGATGCGATGGACACAGTAAGCGAAAGCAATCTGGAACCGTCGGATCAACCTCGCGAGGCTCGCGAAAATCCTGTCGTCCACGTGGAGGATACGACGGCCGGCCTTGAGAATATCGACTCCTCTCCCACTGCTGCCGCCGCAGCGCGAAGCGTCTCGAGAGAGGTCAGCGTGGCCAGCAGCCCGTCAAGGGAGAGTGCCGCCATGGTCACGACCTCGGCAGATGACTCTGAGTTCAAGAATGACAATGACAACTCGTTCCTGTCAGGGACAGAGGATCCTTTCGTGCGGTCACAGAACGCCCCTGATCGACCGGATTCTAGAAGCAATGCAGGAAACTCTTTGCGCATAGGCAAGCGATCGAAATATCTCCGAAGCCGATATGGAAGCACACGATCCTCAACGTCATCCTTTGTGACAAATTCAGACTCGCAAGACGGCAGCGACGCAACTGTGGGCATTGGTCTTGACTACGCTCTATCGTCGGGCGGTGCCGTACCTGCATTGGGAGCACCGAGGTCCACAAGCAATCCCTTCCACCGCTCCATAAGTATTGGCAGTGTGGTTTCTGGTTTTGGAGGTGACGATTCCTACGATTCATCGAGCCGCCATTTAGAGCCGTTGCCGGAAGTATCTACTCCAGTGCAGGCTCATCATAACGATGTTCTGCAGACGCCGAAAGCATCCAGCGAGAATTTGAGAGTCACCGCGCCAACAGACACCGTTCTTGCACAGCACGTTAAGAACGTCCAGGTTCCCGAGTCGTTGGCGAAGGAGTACAGGTTTAAGAATGGTCTGCAAACGCCTCGCCAACCCTTTCCTTTATCACTAGGGGCGGGCACTGCCACGAAGCCGGGAAAAAACTTGACACTAAAAGAACAGAGCAGCACGATTGAGCGACTGTCCAAGGAGAATTTTGACCTAAAACTCAAAGTCATGTTTCTCAGTGATCGTCTGGATAGGCTTTCGGAGGAAGGCATCAAGGAAATGATTTCGGAAAACGTGGAGCTAAAGACGAGCTTGGCTGTCTTGCAGCGCGACAACAAAGTGCTGAGAAAGCGAGTCAAGGAACTCGAGAAGCAGGCGAAGGAAGATGAACAGAGGCCCAGTACCGCTGACTCTGCCGACCAGACGGCAAAGTTGTCCGACGAAGAAGCTTACGAGCGCGAGCAAGAAGTCATATTCTTGCGCGAACGGGTAGAGGAGTATGCGAGCGATATCGAAAAACTGCGAACAGAAAGCTTGAGTCGCGAGTCCGAAAAGCGTCGCCTGGCCGAAATCGTCAAGACGCTGAGTGAGCGCACTGGAGCTAGTCTTGGCCAGCAGGAGGAGTTTGAGGTCTGGAAGGATTTACTCGAACAAGAGACGGCTCGTCGAGAGCAAGCAGATGAGGAGAATCGAAGGCTACGGGACGAAACATTTAAGCTCAAGAGGGAACTATCTGGTCAAGGAGGCCCCCTGCAACACACCACCAACATCTACAACATGTCCAAAAGGGCGAGAGAAGGCATCTTCACTCCCAGTCGCCCCATATCCGGGCTATCAGGCGATACCGAACACTTCAATCCCAGCGCCAGCGTCGCTAGTACGCTCGTTGATCAACTTCGTCACGAAAGCGAACAGCTCCGCCATGAGAATGCCGAACTAAGACGCGAGGTCGGCGCGCAGACGTCCATGCTGACCTCGCGCAATCGCGAAAAGGAAAGACTCTACCAGGAGATTGAGGATCTCAAGATGGCACAGCGTCGCGGCGGTGCGGCATCCTCTACCGTAGACAGCTTACTTGACCGCTCGGCATCCCGCGCTGGCGTTAACGACAGACCGCCTTCGCGAGGCAGCGGACGCGCCATGGAGTCACTAATCGAGGAGGACACCGAACGCGAGGAGCTGGAAAATAAACTCGCCGAGCTGCGTGACAAGCTCAGCTCAGCGAAGCTACAAAATCAAGAAATGCAACGGGAACTCGAGTCGTGCATGGAGGATTTTGAGGCAGCAGTGGAAGGCAAACAACAGGCGGAGGAAAGCGCGCTGGCGGTCCAAGAAGACCTCGACACTGCCATGAACGACCTCGTTGCTTTGCAAGCAGAACGCGACGAAGCGATACGCGAACAGGGCGACATGGAAAGCCAGTTTGAAGCACTACGCCGAGAAGCGCAAGACGAGATTGACGCGCTCGAAGCCGAAGCTGACCACCGCAACGAAGAGATCCAACGTACTCAGGCCGAACTGAGAGACCGCCTCGAGAATTTTGACGCCTTGCAGGGAGAGATGCGCAAGATGAGCGAAGCACTGGTGCGCCTGGAAGACGAACAAGACAGCAAACTGCGCCGTATCAAACAGCTAGAGGAAGAACTGGACTCGTCAAATAAGGAGCTCGAGGAGTTGGAACAAAAGCTGTTGGATGCTAACGAAAAAAACCAGCGGTTCTCGATACAGCAAGAATCGTCTCAAGGCGAGATTGCTTTCCTGCGAGAAGAGCAAGAGTCTGACAAGATTCGCATCGGAGACTTGGAGGCTGCCATTGCGAATGCAGAGCAGAATCTGCAAGAGGAGAAAGAGCGCGTCAGAGAGCTGGACAATCGCCTGCATCAGGAGCGCGAGCAACGAGAAATTGTGGCCGACAAGGAGAAGGAGGAGGTTCAGCAGGTGGTCGATGAGCTGAACCGGGAGGTTTCCAGTGCCCACGATGAAGTGAGACGACTGCGCAAGAGCCTATCCTCTCGCGAAGTTGAGGCTACGGAGTGGAAGGAGAGGCTTAATGAGCTTGAGAATAATCTTCGAGAAGCTCTGGGTGATCTCAACGGGACTCGCTCGTCGCTTCTCAAGGTATGCACAATTTTTTCTCCTTTGAGTTCTTTCCTCTCTCTTTCTTTTTTCTCTTGTCATGAGAGAATGTTTATTAACTTCCATAGTCCATTGCCAAGATGCAACGCGAACTTGAAAATACGGTCCGGGAACTCGATACATGTAAGGCATCTCTGGCCGAAAAGGAACGCATCCTCAAGCAGAGAGACGCTTTGCTTGAATCGCACGGCCTCGAAACACGCAAGGTCACTGAGCTTCTGGAGAAGGAGCGTCTCGCGCATCGCAACACAAAGGCCCAATACGAGACATTCCAGCGAACCCATCAGCATCTCACGCACACGGCTAATACCCAAGACGTGCGGATCGCAGAGCTGGAGAGCACCCGTGGCCAAGACCGCAGAAGGCTCGCTCAGCTCGAGCAATCTGCGCGCGACCAATTGACAGAGAGGAACGAGCTACTTCTGAAGCTCTGGCATAGGCTAAGTATGCTTTGCGGCCGGGAGTGGCTCAACAACAACGCGCTCGTCGATCGACAAGTCGTCCCCTCCGTCGAAGTCATCGGCAGCCGCCTGCCCGGCTTTTCCAAGAACCTCTTCGCGGCCGTCAAGACCATCGAAACCATGTTCCAGACACTCTTCACCAAGATCCACTCCGTAGAACGAGACCTAAACAAGGAGTATCAAACCCTAGAAAATAACCTCGACGTGCGGGTCAAGAAGCTCGACCGCCTAGAAACCATGCTCCGCAACTCAGTCGCCTCCGGCACACTGCCCACCCAAGACATGCACAACCGCATGCTGCGCCTCGAAGACGCCTACCGCCAACTCAAGGTCGAAAACGCGACCCTGCGAACCGCCAGTGACGTACGCACCCGCGCCGCTCTCTCTGGCACCGAAAACACCCTCCCCGTTAACCGCGGCATATCCACCTCATCCTCCCCCTCGCCCGGAATCCCCCGCGGACCAGGCGATCGCGATAAGAACCGCGTCTCCCAGTCCAGCCAGGCCGCTAAGAGCAGCCGCTCAGGAGCCTCCTCACGAGCAAATACCTCGTCGGGCATTCCACGACCCTTATCCGAGAACTTGAACCTGACTACCTCTCAGGGTATGGAGTTGGCCATCTCAGCGGCAGGGGGGACAGCTCAGGAGAGTGGTAGCAGTAGTAGTAGCGCCACGACGACGGCGGCGGCAGCGGCAGCGGCAGCAGCGGCGGCGTCTACTAAGAATGATAACCGCTGGTTGTTGCGCCTGCGGGACATGGAGTATAAGTTGAAGATGGAGCGGGAGGGGCGGAATCAGGATCGGCAGGCTGCGCGGCAGAGGCTGGGGGGGTTGGAGATGGAGAATCGGGATTTGAGGGATAGGGTTAGGAGGACGAACACGGAGACGGAGTAGTGTTCTTTTTGTTAGTGTTTGTTGTTTGAAATTAAGAGGTTGGGTGGTTTTTTTTCTTCAATTTTTTTTTTTTTACTTTGGGGTGTTTGATGAGTTGTTTTGGAGGGGAGGGGAGGAGAGGGGAGGGGAGGGGAGGGTTTCGGTTGTTGACGTGGGACTCGGGAGGGCATATTAACTTTCGAGGCTGGAAGAGATGTTCATGTTTGGGAGAGAAAGGATGCGGGGGTTGCTGACTGAAGGGGAGCTTTCATACAGGGAAGGCGTGCATGGTTTTTTTGTTAGGGTTATGGTGTTTATACTTGTTTTTTTTCTTCTTTTCTTTTTTCCTAGATGTTTCCTTTGTTAGCGATTGTGGAATGACATACATAGGCTTAGGACAGTCTGATGTTTCCTTAGGGTGTATAATAGTGCGTGGCTGTGTTTTGACAAAGCGTTCTTATCGATGTATTCGAATGTGGGAAGCGGCGGCCCTGAATAGGGTTTATGGACTTCCAATGGCTTTATCTTCTGTCTTGACGAGCATTCCTCTTGGATGTCATGTCATACAGCAACTCAGGTTCGGCAATATCTGACATATTTTGTTGCGAGTTAATGCACAGAGGAGGGCCGCCGGCGGTATGGTTGATTTCACGACTTGTTCGGGATCACGCGGGAATGGCACGACGCTTATGAGCTACTTTCTGGCAATGGGTTGAATTGACTCGCTTCATGCAAAATGAAAAGATCAACAGTGAGTTGCACATGTTGTTCATCTTTCATGTTTGAAGATTACGCCGAGGTGAGGACTGCTGACGGTACTTCGCGATTCACGGCTAGTTGACTGGTTCAACATAATGGAACACTTCTTATAACTTGCTGCAGTAGAGGTCACATAAGAACGTCGATAACTTACTATGTCTTTCTTCTCTTCAACATGCTGCTTTACCTGTGACTGAAGATCACAGTCGGTATGCTTATTGGGTGTTTCAAATCGGAACAGCCACGTGCCTTATATGACGAACTCTCATTGAATCAGAACAACAAGTAAGCAGGCATAGGAGGTATCAAGCTGAACATTAGCGGTACGCCAGGGAATCTCCTTAAGTTGAATATGGGGTTGGCGTGGGGTAATATGGGGTATCATGGGGTAATTACGTACTCTCATGCAATCGGCATACCCAAGACAAGTCTCTCCGAACTCTCCAAAATGGGCACAACATGGGTGCTAACTGCTCTAGTACAGAAGTAGGCTGAGCTATTCTTTCGCACAACAGAAAGCCTCATTTGGTGGTGTTCGCCAGCTTTCGGACCTCCCTAAAGGAGCAACACCGCTTCACTTACACATCATTGACATGTGCCAGAGCGAGGGCGTCACGGCCATACAAGAATCCAGGTTTGGAATTCTGGGAAACTATCTCCTCTATAGTATTAACCTAATGATACTCTCTGTGACGACATTATGCTGTCCTCATCATTTGCCAAGTTGCCGCGCAACCAAGCGCTTGGGAGCACTGCTCTTGAAAAGACTACTTTTAGAAGCACTCAGCTTAGAAGAATTGCATCCACAACAGCGGCGGCTGCTGCAGCTACCACCGGTCTGCGAGCCTCCAGAAAAGAAGGCGATATTTCCGACGCCTTTGTCTCACTATCTGGAGCCAAGAGAGACGCCTTACCGGACCGCTACAGACAGCTCAAGTGTGACTTGATCCGTGGCCGCGAGAAGAAGATCGTGGAGAGCTGGACGAGATTGCTGCGCAAGCTGCGCACGGAGAACGAGGTGATCGCGCTCAAGGGTTCCGACGTCATTCCACAGGTGGAATTTACGCATCTAGATACAGGGCTCTGTGAATTGAAGGATGAGATCAAGAAGCGTGGTGTGGTCGTGGTGAAGGGAGTGGTGCCGGAGGCGGAGGCGAGAGCATACAAGGAGGAAGTGGAGGAATATGTGAGGAAGAACCCTTGGACGAGAGGTATGTGACATGTCATAGAGATGTGATTTTCCTGACGAGAAAGACGGTTTCATATCTTTGAATGGCGAGAAGTGATCGACAAACGTCCTGACATTGCGTGCGGCAGCGTTTCCCGCAGATACGCCTCAGGTGTACGAATTATATTGGTCAGCACCGCAACTCAAAGCTCGCTCGCATCCTTCCCTACTGTACATGCAGCAGCGCCTCATGTCGTCGATATGGCATACCTCATCGGAAAAGACGCAGATATCCTTGCACAATCCGCTGTCCTATGCCGACAGGCTGCGCATCCGGCAGCCCGGCGATGCTACATTCGCACTGGGCCCGCACATGGATGGCGGCAGCGTGGAGAGGTGGGAACGCAACGGATATGGCAAAGGTGGTGTATATGACAAGATCTGGGACGGAGACTGGGGGAACTATGACCCCTGGGATGCGAGTGGCCGCGTTGATGCTGTGAACAACCTGTATGACGGGCTGGGTCCTTGCTCCATGTTCAGAATGTGGCAAGGCTGGATGAGTATGAGCCATACAGGCCCTCACGAGGGTACGCTATTGGTGAATCCTCTCATGCACATTGCAACGGCGTACGTGTTGCTGCGGCCATTCTTTTCCCCGCTGCTTCAAAGCAGTGATCCCGGATTTCTGGACGTAGGCCATTGGAGATTCACGGGGGAGGGGGCAATGACGAGCGAATTGCAAGGCGCCTCACCAGGTCATGGGCAGGAGCTCACAGATGAGCTTCACCCCCATCTGGAGCTGAACAGGACCATGATTCATATCCCCAAGATTAGTCCGGGCGATTTTGTCGCATGGCATTGCGATGGTGAGTCCAGATTTGTTCCTCGTGCCACGCACTGCGTTCTCCATTCATGTTGTGTAGAACACCAGTTATGCCGTGTAAGAGGTAATGCTAACCTTACGCTCCACCACCTTGACAGCCATCCACTCTGTCGACAAGGTCCATAACGGAACCGGGGACTCAAGTGTGTTGTATATTCCCGTTTGTCCTGTGACCGACACCAACGCGGTGTACCTGGCCCGTCAAAGACAGGCTTTTCGCCATGGCACTCCCGGACCTGACTTCCCGGGCGGTGAAGGTGAATCTCGGCACGTCGGCCGACCAACCGAAGATATGTTGCGAGGCTGGGCTGAGGGAGTTGGACAACAAGCTGTTGGTCTCTCTAAACTCCGCGTTCGGGATGGTGCTCGTCCTGGCGAGAGACGGGCAGTTGAGCGGGCGAACGCCGTCTTGGGGTTCTGATGTCATAGATAATAAGCGTAGCGTTGCAAACTTGCAATAGAAGATGTGATCGAAGTCGACAGAAGTTGTGACGTACGATTTCGGATTATCCGTTTGTCTTCAGAGGTCGCTTGACGTTAGGCGCTCCACTCGAATCGAGGGGAATTTTGTACGCTCCCGCGTTGGCGAAGAGGGACGGGGACTAGGGATGTGTTTAGGCTGAATGGGTGACGACTTTGACGAGCGCCTCAGACCGTCAGACGGGCCAGCAGATGGTCCCCGCATGGTAATCCATTTGACCGCCTATCAAACACGGTTACATGTAGCACGAGTTTCGACGAGATTCCAATCTCACCTATTCGCATAGAAGCTTTCAATTCGTAAGCTCGCTGATCCGCTGCAATTTGGATTAGTAAGAGCTGCAAGTTTCACAGCTCCCCAATAATCGCGGAGGAGCGGCGGAGCGGGGTTTGGTGGAAAGATCGGCGGTAGGCACTTCTAAGTTCTGAGTTAAGAGGGAAGGAACCGTTATAGGTGTCTTATTCTTCCTCTGACTTTATAACAAGCTCTCGCCTCCCCTCTTGTTGAATCTCGCAACAACTTTGGTAAAAGAAAATCACGCCTTTGACACTATTACAATTTACACCCCATCTACTCGTACATAAGATCTCTCACGCCACAATCGTCAAGATACTCACCACCACCACCACCACCACCACCACCATGTCCACTTACAGCTTCTACGACGCTTCCATCTCCCTGACTCAGGAGGCTGTTGAAAGTCTCAAGAGCATTCTGAAGAAGGGCTCTGAAGCCCCAAATGCCGCTTCGCTCCCAGAAGCCCGCATCTTCGAGGACATGCTCCCGCTCTCTTTCCAGGTCCACTTTGCTACCGACCTTGCCCAGAAGCTCGTTGCCCGCGCCTCGGGCACAGAACCCCTCACCTTTGAGAACAACCTCAAGACCTTTGACGAATTCTTCGATCGCATCGATAAGACGCTGGAAGTCTTGGCCAAGGCCGACAAGGACGTCGTCAACAAACGAGTCGATGAAATCGTCACCTTCGGCATGGGGCCTACCAGGGAGGGCAAGTTGCCCACCCGCCATTACCTGAGCGGCTTCATCCTTCCCAACCTGTTCTTCCACATCACCACCGCCTACAACATTATGCGCAAGGAGGGGGTTCCTTTGGGCAAGATGGAATATCTGGCTCCATTCATCAACAAGCACATGAGTGTATGATTGCGCAAAGGAAGGAATCAAAAAGGGATCAGGAACACTGAACGATTCAGTCGATGGCGTGGCAAAGATGTCGCCTTTGAGAGAAAACATGTCGAGTACTAGAAAGTAGTTGCTGGTTGCTGTTTGTGTTAGGAAAAGTGGCGACTGAGCAGATGGTGTCGTAGATTAGATCCACGAATTTAATGACGCGTTCATTGTCTGCACCATTCATCTTCCTGTGCATGGAAAAGTATTTACAGGGCATAGCCGCACCGTCTCCCAAAACTTCTTGTAGCGGGATAGCGTGATCCGGCTATGCAGAGGCATGAATTGCCGTGAGTATTCTCTTATCGTCTCTTGTGTAGTTGTGACGAGCGATTCAAGCAGTCTGTCTAACTAAATTCAGGCCTCTGCATAGCCGGATCACGCTGTCCCGCTACGTAGTTTGATGCTGTGTGCTGCCTGCTCTGGCCAGCTAATGGAGCCGGTGCAGAAGTTCCTGTAAAGTGAGGTACCCTTCCGATGTGAACAGAAGCGCGAATTTGGGCATTTTCTTGAGCGTAGCGTAGTTGCTGTAAGAACCACGTGTAAGCGTCCGTATCTTCACGCGCGGCAGGGCCGAAGGCAACGTTGAAGCTTTTAGCCACTGCCGAGACGCCTATCACCTGCATCAACGGCATGTTGAAGCGATTAACTTTATAATTATTGTCCATGATGAGAACCTCAGGGTTCTGTTGATACCTGTGTTAGGCTCCTGTGTATTAGATTAGATCTATGAATTCAATGACGCGTTCATTGCCTGCGCCATCCATCTTCAATTACCTACACTACCTGGCCTTGTTAGGTTCTTGCCACCGTTTTGTCGGCAATGTGATAGATGACCGGATTTAACTGTGTACATGTATGTCACAGGAAATTTTATTGTTTTATTAGTATACTTTTGGGTGTTCTCTCCGGTGCGGCAATTTCAGGTGAAGCGTCCTTTTCGCCCGGGAAGTTGGTCCGAGGGGCGAGGGCGGCACGGATATTCGAAGCTCCGACGCGAAATTTGAACCCCGAGCACGCGTCAGACTTGGACCAAATCTCAACATCAAAAACTTTCCAGACACAGGCGGATTGAACAGCGATCCTCGGAGATCAAACTGACATAATTGCAAAATGTCTCCTTTTCTATGGGCCCTTCGCATAGTCCACGCCTTTGAGGTATGACGCTTCCGTTTCGGACATCGTTTGCCCAGTACCGCCGCTAACCCAGTCGACAGGACCGGATCATCGAGGCTGTGAGAATTCTTGCCTCTAGTAACATGAAACGGAGCGTTCACTGACATATTCCTCAGATCCTTCGACAGCCTGGCTTCCATCGCGCAGTCGGTCGCATTCACCGAACCATACACGAACGTAAACATGGCCGCAACCCGAACGAACCCCTGGCTCCTGGGGAAGCTACAGGTATATCACCACCCCAACATACAGGGCTTTAAAAGCAACGTTCGAGACTTCTGACATGCTGGCAGCCGATCCCGAGTTGACCGAACGAAGGCAAACATTCACCAGGCATTTTATAGATGAGCTGAAGAGACAGTTTAGCGGAAAACCTAGCAACCTTTCAGACAAGCATACCCATAAGTGATGGACGCAACCTGATACTTTTTCGGCCGATTAGATGCGTCGCGCAACCTGGTAGACTCAGCATGACCAGCATAGACACCGGTCTACTAACAAGGGCCCTCGCATCTTACTGTTCAGCTCAAAGGCGCCGGCTAGGGCGAGGCATCATATGTTTGTAGCACGATGGAAGCCTTGTTTGTTGCTGACCATGACACGTGGGCCTTGAGCGAATTCATCGATTGCGGCAATCAATATCGTCGCAATGAGCATCAGAGCCATTGTCTGGTTCTTATCTCGTTCAACATTTCACGCTCAGGCGTCCTCCTTTCCAACGCTAGATTCCTCGCACGAGCGCGGCCTTCGACCTCCAGCTGTAGACCTACACAGAAGAGTTTTAAGGCCGGTTGTAGGCGTTTGTCAGGGTGGAAATGACAACGTCAACTGTCGACACGTCCATCTCGTTTTCTTTCGAGGACCAACATCCGCCACTCCCCATTTCAGCTCATCCAGCCGCCCTATCAGCCGACAAGCATGCAATGGCCGAAACCTCCGATTCTGACGTCGACAACACCTAGATGCTGATGGTACGTGGGACATCGTGCCGATCATTTTAAGTTTCGAGTTGCGCGAAAGCATATTTATGCACACGACAGATGTAGCACCAAAGCATTGGTCAATGAATGCGCCGTTTTCATATATAAAAAAACATGCAGATCGCTGCACCGAAGCCTGAGAATCTCAACTTCTCGAGCTGTCCTGTCCGCCTGCATGAACGACAAAGTCAAGGGATCCGATGTCACCCGAGACTTGAACTTATCCAGCAATTCACCCACGTACGCACCTAGGGATTCCCGCGAGATAGCGGCGTGAACGACGCGTCTTGGAGTAGGTCTGAGACTTTAAGGTCGGTTGGGCTTGGAGACATTGTATTCCTTGGAGGTGAGGTCCAAGAGTGCCTCGTAGGATAGGTAGGGTAGTGGCTGGCTTTTTCAGAGAAAGGTCATGCTCTGGAAAACGTACTGCAGTCACTTTTACACTAATACCCCCGACAGACCCTCTTGGGTGTTTCCTGTGCGGTGATCAAACGGACAGGCTATTGTGTTTGATGGTCTCGGGTGTATACAGTAGTCAACGGCTTGTTTTGGATACATAACTTGTCTCAATAAATTTGAAAGGAGCTTTTCATTTTCACATTTCATGACATAGTGAAGCATGTGGCAAGGCACGAGCGCATATAGCTTGCGAAACTCTTATTGTAGACCCAATAACCTTTTGTATGATAGAGGATTGGTGATATGTACTCACTTTCGTCACCTTTGACGTGAGAAGGCTAAGCACGCACTACATTCTAACATGCGCCACAATTACTCCATTTAGTAGCCCTTAATTATATATATGGCACAGGTTCCACACGATCTTCCTTCTTCTTCTTCTTCTTCTTCTTCTATTCTATGTTTTCCAAAATAAAAAGGGGGTATAACAAGGTGGGATATCATATCATATACTCGCTCGTCCTTCAACAAACAAAACAGCACGCCTAACCCACCCAAAAGCGCCGCGCGTGCCCATGATGCCTCGCATCTTTCTAAGAAAAGATAAAATGAACAAACAGAAAGCATGAGAATAGACAGGCTAAATGAGATGGAAATTGATAATAGAAGTTTCCACTGAATGTCAAGGACTATGGCGGGCGGGCCATTGATTGACTTTTTGGCTGCCAACATGGCCCGGCATACGATCATGTCAGTGTCCGTGTCAGTTAGGTATTCGCAAAATGCCCCCACTCATCCCAATTCAACGGCAGTGAAATATCCAGATTGCCCTCCAGAACATTCTCCACATTCATATTGAAGTTCGCATCGATATGCTCAAAGACATCCTGTCCAGCGACGGCATCGACCAAGGAAAAATCAACAATGTTGTCCACGCCCGTGGCGCAGGTAACGCCTGTGGTTTGCCCAGCGAGCATGTCATTACTGTGCCACAGGGCTGGGATCTGGGATCCGGCATTCAGTGACACTCCTAGGGGGCTTCCGTCCCGGGTTGTCAGCGCCGTAGCTGCGCGCTCCATCTCCTTGAGGACGCGCTCGCCGAGGTTAGCCACGACGTTGGCGCTCCAGAAGTGGTCAGCGTAGTTGCGGAGCATTTCGCAGTTGCGCTTGAAGGAGCTCACAGCTCTGGCGCGGAACATGGGGAGGCGGCTATGGCGCATTTTGCGGTACTCAACGCTCAGGGCGAGGGATATAGCGTAGGGGACAAAGGGCATCGGGCTGAGGTGGTCTCGGGGGACGGCGCAGGCGATGCGTTCGGCGGCGAGGGATCTTCTGGCGTTGGCGGAGGGGGGAGGTAGGGTGTTCTCGGCGTGCTTGGTTCCTGGGCGGGGAAGTCGGCAGGAGAGGATGATGACGGCATGGTAGAATGCTTCGATTGTTGCTTGAGTCGCGTACGATTGGTTAGCGCCGTGTTGGCGTGTAGATGTTTGTGGAGAAGAGTAAGATCACAATAGAGAGGAAGAAGGAAGAGAAACGAAAGAAAAGAAGAGACTGAGAATGGTGCTCACCAAGAAGCGAAGAAGGGACCTTGAGGGCCCCGGCTTCTATAATCATAGCTTCCAAGACAGGCAAATCGATGTAGGCAATCTTCTCAAAGCCAGACACTTCTGCACTTGGTCCGGGGCGGTACAGCTCGACGACCTGATCGAGCCACTGCACAATGGACAGAAAGAGGCGGAAGCAGGGCGGTCGTTTCTTGATATACGCATTCAGATCGACGCCAATGTCTCGCTCGTGAATCAAGCACGGACGGCCGTACTCGGCGGCATTGATGCGATCCAAGGCCCACGCGCAGCAGAACAGG
Source organism: Claviceps purpurea (assembly GCA_029405325.1). Lineage (NCBI taxonomy): Eukaryota > Fungi > Ascomycota > Sordariomycetes > Hypocreales > Clavicipitaceae > Claviceps > Claviceps purpurea. The sequence goes on along the minus strand of CM055782.1, from coordinate 1,169,069 downwards.
TTCTCCAATTCCTCGTCTCTGGGCGCGTCGCACCGCTCCAAATGCAAGCCCAGTGTCTGGACGTGGTGGATGGCACGTCCACCCAGCTGGGCAGGCAGGTCGGCCTCCTCGACACAGGTTGGCTGTGTATACAGAGACAGCATGATGAGGGCCTGGATATGCAAGGCGCGTTCGGTGATGAGGCTCGTCTCCAGAACGGCCCTCACGGACGAGGACAGTGTCTGGGAAAAGATCTGGGCCGAGAGCAATCCCGGCCCGCGATTCTGCAGGCGGAAATGCTCCGTGAGGGTAGGATCGGCGGCAGCGGCGAGGCAGACCAGCTGACGGAGGATAATGCTGGATGGATGATCGAGGGTATTTTCCAACTTGTGGATGGGGATGACGGGGAAGATGGGGTGCATTTTCTGGATGTAGGCGTGCTGGAGTCGCGCAAAGTCCTCAGGCGGCGGCAGACATGACAAGCAATGCTGGCGCACAAAGGATAGTAGAAACTGGTCCATCATTGGCGGCGGCCGTGCGGTGATGAACTGTAATGATTGACTTCCCGAGGCGCCCAACGCGCCCAACGCGCTCGCCGTGTGCCAGATGCCGACATCTCCCTTTTTCGACGCGGCGCCGGCCGACACGGAGGCCGTGGCTTCGAGGAACATGCCTTCCGGGTTCAGATCGCCCACGAAGCGCGACGACTGCTGCTGCTTGAGTGAATCGCTCTGCCCGGAGTCGGGGCGAGCAAAGGCGTGGTGGTTCGCATAGGGTGAATGCGTAGAATGTGAAGACTGAGAAGGTTGCGCGGGATGTGAGGTGTGCGTCAGACCATGCTCGTGCATCACGGCCGCAGGTCTTGTCCGGGGCGTGGCCGCGGACACAGCCGGAGTCAAGTTGGTAGATGATCTAACGTTGGTCAGCAACGAATCGACAGTGGGCAGCGTGATGTGGACGAAGTAACTTGGTGGGAGATAATGGGTGACGAACGAAGCTTGTGAGGGTGACGATTCGCGCCCTCGATGGTCTTCCTGGATGGAATCCTCTTGTTGCGCGTCGTCGGCGTGGACACATCGTCGCTTTCATGGCGTCCAAACCAGGGTCGGTTAGCAGGGACCGGGTAGGCATATGTGGGCTTGGCCGAGAAAGAAGACAGAAAGACAGAGAATGTGAAATGAATAAAGGCAAAGCAAAGGGAAGCCCAAGCAATAAACCGCCATTATACACGAGGGACGGCGAGACTTCAAAACCGCACCTTTTTGCGACGGCAAGCCGCGCAAGCTTGCTGGACCTGTTTGCGCTTCACGGGCAAGCCGCCCCGGGTGGGATCCGAAGCCACAAACTTGACTTTACGCGCCAGCGGGGGGGACATGGCGGCATTTCTTCCCGTCGAGCAGTAAGACCGGGGAAGCCGGCTGGGGATGGATGGGTGACGATGCCATCATTCATGGCTTTCACGACACACATCATGTCACATGCTGAAGGAGACTAAAGCGTTCAGCCACGGCTCAGCCACGCTGTTGGCCGGGGTGTGGCTGGGAAATACCAATGACCGCGATGTAATTGGCCCATTGGCACGCATCCGTACCCCGTATTCGTCAAACTTTCTTGTTGTGATCATTGCGTTCACGGAAAGTCCCGTGCAACTGACGACGTTATTGCTTCAGACGTCACGTGTCGGTGACAGAATTCTGAGCAACTCCATCCGGGACATTCCCTATCATGAGAGTTGTTTCGACACCAGGCAGGGAGCCGAGTCCGGACGATCTGAATATTCCTTGGTACATCGGTACGTGGCCTTCACGACTTGTGCTTCAGAAGTTTGTCTCGAGCACGCGTGATGTTCGCAGAGAGTTTGTCTCCGGGCCGCTGCCGCTATGATGCTATTAATAAGGCGGAGCAGACGCCCCGTTTCTTCAAAGCAACGCGATAATGTGACAAACAGAAGTGAGGTGAACGAGCAAACAGTCCCTCACCAATACCCTTTGTTTGACTTCCGCCCCTGCTCACAGTATGGTGACAACAGAACACCACACAAAGAAACTAGGCATAAGACAGTGTTCGGCATGGCCGCTGTGCAACGCAAACATGTTTGTTATTCATCAAAGGGATAAAAGACGCCCTCTTTCACTCTCTTGACCCTTTTTCTCCTCTTCACCCTCGCACCTCTCAAGATAAGGCGCCAGGGTTGTTCGCAGCAATTATACACGCATGCTATATAAGACTTGAAACCACCCGCGCTTCCCACTTCACACCATGTACTGCAAACTTGCCTGTGGTTACCGCGAGAAAAAGGCAGTAAGGAAGAGAAAGACAGACAAAAGAAAGAAAGGAAAGGGAGGGGATAAAAGCGAGAAAGAAGGCAAGAAAGACAAGAAAAAGCAGAAAGAAGAATAACAAGAAGAAGAAGAAGAGTCAAATCCCCAAGCATGACGGGTTAGGTCCCAGCATCATGCCCCTAGACGTCCCATGGCTTTCCCACCAAGCCAACCAGGCTGCCATGTCCGATCACAACATCCCTCTCGAGACTCTCCCTCCCCCTCCCATCCCACCGCCCGAGTATCACAAGTCGCAGAGCCAAGGGGCCGACGCAGTCCATAACCACTACCATATCGGCCAGCAGCAGGTACCTAGGCCGTGGTATCGTCGACAATGGGTTCTTTGGAGCCTAGCAGGCGCGCTGGTATTTTTCGTGGTGATAGGGCTGATCATCATGGGTGTGATGCTCAAGCTGGAACTCGGCAAGAAAGCTGCTTCTGGTGAGACATCTGCTTTCGGCACCACAGTCACAGCATCGTCAACAAGAGCCGCCAGCAAGAAGGGAGACAACTCGGCAACAGCAACAAGCAGTGAGCCAGAAGCCACAGCAACGCCCTTCACCATGCTGGCCACATCGCAGCTCGCGTCCGCCTTTGTTAAGACCAACGACGCGGCGCAGACTCGCCGCGTGCTCATCCGACAAGAAGACAACCTAGATCTCCTCGTAACAGAATGGACGCACGGCCAAATGACGCACTATCGCCTCCGGGACCGGCTCGACGCGAAACCCGTGGTAGCCAAGCCCGAGACGCCCCTCGCCTTGCAGGTCGACGACACGGGAACGATACACCTCTTCTACGTATCCGGGACCAACCTCCTGAGCTACCTATACCAGCCCTCACCCGGTCAGTGGAAGGCCGGCGAAATCAGCAGTGACCACGGCGCAATTCGCACATCAGCTCATACCAGCCTCTCTACTGCCTGGCACAACGGCTACCGTGCCTCTCGCCTGCTCGTTGTGGCTTTTGATAATCCCTCTCAGCAGCTGCAGCTCGCTATCGCGGGTAGCCCCTCTGAGCCGGGCGCCTGGTACATCGTGGATGTGACGTCCGTATCGCGCACCTCTGTTCCTGGTCAGTCCAATATACCGTGCTATTCCCTCGCGGGGGACTTGTATTCGCAGGATGCCGTCGCACCCGAGGCTTCAACGCAAGATATTGGCCGCGGTAATCAGCATATGTTGCTAGCGGTGGCAGATGGTGCCGAGTTGCATGCCTGGGAGTGTTCGGTGGATTTCTGGCCGCCGCCGGATGTGCAGGCGCGGTGTAGACAAGCGGATGATCGCTTTCGCAGTAAGTGCTCGACTGTCCCTCTTCGTACATCAAGTCTTTTTTTTCCTGAGTACTTTTGCATCCTTGTGTACTCCTGTGTCTCACCCCCCTCCAAATTTTGAGATACTTCCCACTTTATGCTTTGTTCGTCCTTTGCCATGCCTTCCTTCACTCCAAAATTAATCCTCGTCGTAGCTAGCTCGGGAGAAAATATCACCCTGGTGCCCGCTCCTCTCCAGATCTCGTGGGTCTACATGCATGGTAACCGGAAAGATACCGACGGCGCATCGCACGATTACCTCCTCCTCTCACGGGACGGCTCAGCAACGGTGCGAGAACATTTAGTCGGGGGGGGCATTAGCCGCCGACGAGGGGATGGCTTCACGGCGCCGACGAATATCAAGGCGATGGCGACGACGTTGGAGGGGATGCTGTTTGCGTCGTCGGGGAAGGATGTGTTTGTGTATGCAAAGAGGGGAGATTTCTGGGAGCCGGATGTGAGCACGAATGTGACGTTTTAGGGGTACTGACGTGGAGGACGGACATGGGTTGTTGGGGCTTTTGACTTTGGTTTTCGTTGCTTTACCTGGCTTTACGTCATTAGGCTGCGCATTACTTATGGACTCGATCTTTGTGAGTAGACGCCCAAGTAGTTTGACGTGGGAAACTAGCTATCTTTCATAAGTAATCATCTGCTTTCAATCTATCAAATCTCATGAACCTACACGCCGCACTTGTTGAGCACATGAAACAAAACAAATGCACGCGCGTCGCGCGCAGCGTACAGAGTACAGAACCCCTCATGTTATTACGCGTAATAGAAGTCGCGAAGAATTCAATGATAACGAAATACACCGTACAGAGTACTAAAAGAGTGAAAGTCAAAACAAAACAACAACAAAATAACAAAACAAATGTCCCAAAAACGATGTCAAGCCGATCCATCCAGGGTACGTCCAGTGCGGGCGAAACGGCCATTGGCTCATTGGCTGTCCCCCCCGGACAGCACCACAGCGGGGCCGTCCGCCAAGCCACCACTCTCGGGAGCTAGTCCTCATATAGCAATAAGTAAACAAAGCCGTTATTGCCCCCTAATTCACGACTTGCACGGCCGACGCGTGAAGTTCCCCTCTTGATCTTGATACTTTTTGTTTTTCTCTTTCTTACTGGTGCAAATACATACAGTCTGACTACAAGATCGACCCCAAATTACTATTCACACCTTTCTGACGACAAAACTTGTCCAATTTAACCTTTTGTGTCTTTGTCAATCTACCTGCAATGGCGGACCTTGACCTCCCCATCGCGCTCCGGCGGACGCGCCGCAACAAGCCCAGCGCGGAGGCAACTAAGCAGGAAGAACCCGCAAAGGCGTTTCCACCACCCAAGACGCCCCGACGAAATAGAAAGGCAGTCCGGTTCTCTGAGCCTGGAATGTCATCGTCCAGCGGCCTCACGCCTATGGTCCGACGCACATATCTTGACACGCCGCGTCACACCCAGCGTCGTCGGGCCTCTACACCGGCTCTTTGTGGCAGACGCAGCAGCATACCAGCCACAGCCCCGACAGCATGTTCCTCCTACGCCCTACACCACACACAGGACGGACGCGTCGAGCGCCTCCAGCGCCGCAACAGCATGCGCACACTGCTCAACAAGTTGGACGATGACCAGAGGCACAAGGCGCGCGTGGCACAGACACAAATTGAGCAGCTCAAATCAGAGATTCAGCGGCGCGACCGGGAGATTTACGAGCTACAGAACGCGACAGTGGTGATTGACACGGAGAGGATATGGGATCTGGAGCAACAGATTGGGCATCTCAGGGACGAACTGGCCAAGAGGCCGGCAACTCCTTCTGGATATCACAAAACTCAAACAGGCTACTATGAGAACGAGGCCGGCAACACGACCTGGGCTCGCAGTACGGCGCGAGACCCATTTTTCGCAACAGATGGAGATGGAGATGACGATGACGACGCGGACACGGTCATGATGGATCCAGATGGAGACCATTTCGAAGACTACCAGTTCGGGGAGGATACTATGGCGCATTTGGTCACGAGCACGCCGTCAAGGGCTAGATCTTCGTTTCCGACTCCCCCAGCTACGAGTCCCCTTCTCGCGCCGGCCACGCCATGCACCTCGGCATCTAGGAGAGCGCAGCGACTGCCGCTGCTAACGCCGACGCCGCCGTCGACGACGACGCATAAGGGCGTGCAGGCCAGCTTTCCGGACACGACAACGCAACTTCTTGAGGAGGAGCTGTCTTCGCTACAGCGCGAAGTGGGCAAGTTGACGGCGACGCTGGACTCGCACAAGAACCTGGCGGCGCGACTGAAGCAGCAACTCGCGACGGTGACACCACTGCAGGGACCAGAGGCGACATACGAGACGACGGATGTGCTGGAGGGTAAAGTAGCAGCGCTGCTGCAGCACGCGGTCGAAAGCGCAGCACAGGTCGCACAGTTCAACGCGTGGATCGACGAGCTGGGCTTCCCTGGCGCTGACGCGGCGGAGCGGATGAAGGCGCTGACATCCGGATTCCGGACCGCGCGGCTGGAACTTGAGTACCTGACGCCAGGCGAGGTGACGCTCCCGCTGACGGCGCACGGCGCGCAGGTACTCGATCTTCTGCTGGTGCAACTGCGCGCGCTGGCGACTAAGAGCAGCGACGACGATAGCACCATCGACGAGTACCACGAGCTAGAGCAGTCGCTACGGCAGCAGCTGGGCGCGCGCGTGTCTGCGATGGATGAGCTTCGCAGCGACATGACAAAGGCCCAGCGGCGGCTGCAAGACGAGCAGGCGCGTGTACAGGAGCTTGAGGTCGGACAGGAGCGGCTGCGAGGCGCGGTTGAGGGCTACGAGCGCGACTTGGCCGAGCTGGAGGCACTGGTGCAGCGGCTGGACAATGAGCACGGCGCGCAGTTGGCTGCCAAGGATCAGGCGCTGGCTGCTCTCGAAGCGCGGCAGTTGGGCGATGCGCGGCGCCATGGGCAGGAGCTTGCTCTGCGCGATTCCCGCGTGCTGGAGCTGCGCGCGGAGCTTGATCGCGTACATGCCGCGTTGCGCGCCGCCCATGACACCATCTGCCGGCTGCGTGTGCGTCATGGCGGCTTGGAGACGCGGCGTGATGCCGAGCGCGTGCAGGCTCAGCGGGCTGTTGATGCTATCAAGATGGAGCTGCAGAGGGTGCTGCACATGAGTGAGGCGTTTTTGCGCAGCCAGGGCCGAGAAGAGGTTCCTGAGGATGCCGGGGGCGAGAATGACCCTGAAGAAGCCGAGGAGGAGGAAGCCGAGAAAGACTGCGAAAAGACCTCGGATGGGCACTACAGAGGCCATGGCTTGGCAGCGGACTTGCAGCGCGGGAGACTGACCAAGAAGCGCGTCGACAGTGGCTTGGGCTTTCTAGAGGAATACGACGACGACGACGACGATGACTATGATGGAGTAGGTGATCACGACAATGGCGACTACGATGACGGCCGATCTACGGAGTCTGCTCCTGTTCGCTGTGCTGGACCAATGGGTAGAGACATGCATGTGTGATGGATGCGTGGACCGACGCAATCAGGCACTGTACTTGCGTGCTTTCTATGCCCATCATCGACCTGGAGCCTGAGGCGGGCGATGGCGTCTTCGTGTCTCTTGGCTGGTTCGTTCTGTGAGATGCGTTGCGCGGTGGCATGCGTGACGAAATCTTTGGATGTCTTTGGGTGTCTTGGGGGTACATACGTATATTGGCTTGGTTTCTGGTTGATTCGCTGTACATGCCAGTGTTGCACGCAATTGTACCACACACAGTACACCACTGCAACACACGACAGTAGGTACATCCGGAACCTATTCAATGCACGTCCGTTTGCACGTCTAGGTATCGACATTCCATTGTACCTTGCTGCTGCACACACGATGATACATCTGGCCCTGTACATGCACCTACATACTGTACATGTACCTGTCATTTCGGTTTCCCGCCTGTTAACTCGGCAGGCCCGCTTCCTGTCAGTTCCCCTGCAATCATCTGCGTTCGTTCCATTGAGCAGAAAGTCCTTCCTATCAGGCCATTGTGCAAGTCGAGAGGGGATCCACGACACCGTCAAAAGAAAGACCATCCAAAGCAACGCTGCTCAAACAGAAAAATAAGACAGCAGCCAATACACGTTTCAAAAGTAAAGAGGGGGGCAAGTTGCAACTTGAAGTTGCAACACACAAAAGCAGGGGTCGCTTACTCTTCCGGGAAAGGAAAAAAGGTGGGGTAAGACGGTTTTCTGCACGGCTACGTGGCTCGCTAAAGATTGTTGTCTGAGATGTTGTCTATATCTGGGGTCATACTCATTGTCGGTATGGATGCCCGGGGGATAGAGTGATTCATGGGGAGGGGTGAGGGGGGTTAGAGACGGCTGAGTGCCGTCCATGGAAGTATATCAATATGGGGACTGCCCCCTTGATACATGCATGGGTTTCTGTCCTTCCTTTCTCTTTATAAAAAGCTTTGTTCTGCGGCGGGGCATTCAATAAAGAACGAGATACGAGATATACGATCACGTACGACTCACGAGGGACAACGCACGAGAACTATCAGCACGACAGAAGCGAATAGGGCAGTACGAAAGACTCTGTTGCCAAGAAGAAGCCTTTGGATCTCTGGACGATTCGAGGAAATCTGCATCTGGATATCTCGCTTTGCAGAAAGAATCTTAGAATCCTCATCGAGGACCGCTACGCTACATATATATACCCATACCCAATTGCAAGCATGCCAACCAAACCGATACCCATACCTGTTCCTCCTAAGCCCAAGCCAGGCAAGTACTCTTTCTCATTTGTTTCCATTTATTCCCATTCACACACTTTCGCTCACGCTCATTCACGCCTGCTTACCTCCCCTCACCCTCCTTCACCTTCCATCATCACATAACTAGCATCGATGCTAACCCCGGCATAGTTGAGGCCCCGGGAAGCCAATACAACGGAGGCGTCTGGTGCGGCTCCCCCAAGCTCGTCACGACGCGACTCCCCTCCGGAGAAGTCGTCTCCGTGTGGGGCGTGCCTCCCAAGCCAGGTGAAGAGACTCTGCCGATGTTGCCTCCCGCGAAGAAGCCCAAGGACAAGAAAAAGAAGAAGTGAGGGGCAGGTATGGGACGGACATGAGGGTGCTGGGCGTGATGACAGGGTTGGAACGGAGTGTATTTTGCTCACATGTGGCATTGATGGATGTTTGCTTGTATGCTCTTTTGTTGTTTGCTCTTTTGTGTGTTGAGCATTCTCTGACCCGAAGGCGTTGCTATTTTTTATATCTTGTGCGTGTTGAATCTCAAAATCTCAATGCCGTCCCTCTCCATGCAATCTTGATCATGCATTCTACTGTCTACAAGCTATATTCATGCATTTTACACGCTATATTCATGCACTCTACATGCCATCTCTATGCCACCTGTATGTAGGCTGTGACCTCCCACGGGCCACGAGATTTATTTCACACCCCAATGACGCCGCCCACTAATAAAACTCCTGCCCAAAACCATGTCTGATACAATCCCCGCCCGAAACGACCCATACGTCACAACACCATGGCGCCATTCCTCTCGCCCACCGTCCCACCAACCTCCAAGGACCTCCCTCCGTAGCTTCATCAGCCGCAGTCTGCAGAGCACCACATGACCAATCACGTATGCGTGTCCGCAACTTGTGTAAAGGGTCCATCCATACATGCCGTACACGCCGAACACGTTCTCGGCCGTCGGCTCAACGACGCTTCTGCCCGAGGCTGACTGACTGTACGGATTAGCGCAGCGCGTGTGTATGTTGCAGCATCTCAAACACACAACATAGGTAGCTCCGATTTGGTCCTCGACAAAAAGATACATTCATGGCGTTGACTTCAGACTGGAGATGTTGCTCCCTTGGCAGCACAATACCTAGGCATGGCCCAGCATTTCCACGAGACATGGCGTCATCAACGTATGTACATCAGGCCACGACCTCCTACATATAATTGTCGGTGGGAGCGAGCGGGAGGCCAAAGACAGACATTAGGTACTCCGTAGTGTACATTTGTATGTTACACATTTTCATTTTCAGAGACAAAAGTGGCTGCCGAAAGAAGCTTTGTGAAACACGGTGGCGTAGAGACAAAAGACAAAAGATGTCGGTCGTAGTCGCACATGACTAGTTGCTTTTGAGGTTGTACATGGTACGACATTAGATAGCGAGACATAGTTTTCTTTTAACGCTCCGTCCGCAACGGGGCATCATCAAAATGATGGCGCCGCAGATACCTATACCTACCTACCTAGGTAGGTATGTATTGTGACGAGTTACTTTTTGTCGCAAGACGAGGCTGACGTCTTTCACAATAAGATCCTGCCTTTTTCATCAGGCGGCAAGTTGCAACTCGTCTTGATGCGTGTGTTCGGCGTTTGATTTGAGCGCCGTTTCCGCAAAGGTGACCAGCCAAATCTAACCAGCCGTTGCGTGCCAGCAACGCAGCCACCTGTTGCAAGTGATGGCTCATCTGCCGCTCCAGTCAGACGTCTCATTTGACCTACCTACCTAGGTATCTTGGCTAATTTCTGAGGGAGCAGCGCCGCAATATGTATCGGCTAATCGGATGGCCATTGATGGGAACTTTCAACTCCCCCGTTGCGACGACCACAGGGCTCATAAGGCCATCAAGGTTACGTTGAGTCATTCCAGGCGATCTGATGTCCAAGAGTACGCCGGCAATGCGCCATTACCTGCTCAGTGCTCGCCGAAGTGAGCACCACCCAGCTCATGGGCATGATCTCAGATCTTTTCCTGCCAGTCAGTCAGACTTGGTGCCATGTGAGGACGACGTCAGTCAGGTTCGACGGGTGCCAGTAGGAACGACATGGGGAGAAGAGAAACCATGCGATGACGCTGTCGCTTGGACTCAGTAAGCAGGGGATCGTCGCCGATATTGTGACAGGTGATGGATGATGAATTGGACATGACTGTTATGAACCGCGTCGATGGGAGCACGTTGCGCTGTCGTGTGGTTTGACTGGCGGCCCCCATAGGAAAGGGTACGTCATTCAGACAATGGAGAACGTGTTGACTGAACTCGCGGCCTCATCAGCTGCAGCAGCCTGCAGGGAGTCGGGGACCGTCAAAGACACTATATACATAACTACTATGTGTTTCTTGCGCTTCAGGCAACGCTGAGGTTGCCTGTGGCCGTTGTTAGGCATAACTTTAAAGGGGAAGCTGCGGAATAGGATGGGTGCCCGAGGCTAGCCGCAAGCCGCCATCGCAGATCTCTACGTCGATTCCAGGTTGGTTATGTAATTGCGTCGGTCCCATGTCCGGTTCTTGTGTCCTATATCATGTGCTGTTTCCTAGGACAGCTTTCACAGATCTTCAATAAACGAACCTCCTCATGATTCTCTGCACGGATAACAGGGTGGCCGTAGGACGGACCATCGTCACCGCTCTGCGCTCATGGGGTTGCTGGCGCTGGAGCGGAGGCCGCCGAGGCGCATCACAGGCTACAGCACTGCGGCACTGCCCCTTCCGCTGACATGGGGATCCACTGCCTGTGCTGCGATATAAAGTCGTCGGTTTGCAAAGCGCAATTGTTCAGAGATTGGAGGTTGATTCCTAGCTTCACATCTTCCTAGGCTTCTTGTATCTTAAATCCTGTCCCTATCAATTTTGCGGCTTGAACTTCAAGCTTCCTCGACGACTTCTCTCTCGACAACGTTGGCAGCGTCAACCACCTACATCGGCCGGGGCATTTCCCTCACTGTCAACCTACCTACATACCTCGTTCTGTACAGCTCCTCTCTTTGTTGCATTTTTCGTCATCTGCGCCAGAATGGCAAACGACGGCTATCGGACTGTGGCCTATTTCGTAAACTGGTGAGCCTACCGCCGTGTACTGACGCGAGGTTCCCCAGCTAATTCTGAGTATGCAGGGCCATTTATGCTCGAAAGCACCGACCCCAGGATCTTCCCGTGAAAAACCTCACGCATGTTCTTTACGCATTTGCCAATGTCCAGAGCGATAGTGGAAACGTGTACGTCTCGCAGATTAACAAACGTGGTATCACGTGGTGGCGCATGGCAACGAGTGTGGATATGTATTGATCTTGTACAGGCATTTGACGGACACCTGGGCGGATACTGACATCCACTGGGAACACGATTCTTGGAATGACACCGGGAAGAACCTGTACGGATGTCTGAAGCAGTTGAATCTCCTCAAGAAGCACAACCGTAATCTCAAGGTGCTCCTCTCCATTGGCGGCTGGACGTACAGCGCCAATTTCCGCGGTCCAGCAAGCACTCCCCAAGGCAGGGAGACATTTGCGAAATCCAGCGTAGAGTTGCTCAAAGATCTAGGCTTCGATGGTATCGATATCGATTGGGAGTACCCCCAAGACGAATTGGAAGCACAAGACTACGTCCAGCTTCTTGCCGCTGTGCGTAAGGAGCTCGATGATTATGCCGCCAAGTCGGCCAACAAGCACCACTTCGAGTTGACGGTGGCCTGTCCCGCTGGCCCAACCAACTACAAAAAGCTGGACATCAAGGCCATGGATCAGTACCTGGATTTCTGGAACCTCATGGCCTACGACTACGCCGGATCATGGGATAGAGTCAGCGGTCACCAGGCGAATCTGTACCCACGGAGCGACCCTTCAACTCCATTTTCCACCAGTGTTGCCGTGGACCACTACACTAGCCATGGAGTTGCTGCCAACAAGATCGTCCTTGGCATGCCGCTATACGGGCGTGCTTTCGAGAACACTAAAGGTCTCGGACTGCCCTTCCAGGGCGTCGGTCAAGGAACCTGGGAGAACGGCGTCTTTGATTACAAGAAACTACCACTCGAGGGCGCAGAAGTCTACTGTGACGAAAAGGCACAGGCTACCTATTGCTACAACGCGGCCCAGCAAAAGCTTGTGAGCTACGATACCCCTTCCATGGCCAGGACCAAGGCGGGATACATCAAGGAAAGGGGTCTCGGTGGCGCCATGTGGTGGGAGAGCAGCGGTGATAAGCATGAACCGGACAGTCTCATCTCTGCGGTTGTAGACGAGCTGGGCGACAATTTCCAGAGAGTGAAGAATTGCATCGAGTATCCCGAGACTAAGTACGACAATCTGCGATGCGGATTTGCGGACCGTTAAGATCAACCGCTCGCACGTATGTACCGTGAAGTCCTTGTTTCGGCAAACGTGGACCTGTTTTGTTGAAGAGTGCAAGATTTTTGAATTGGAGCCGTGGAAATGTATTCAGGTCATGGAGAGGACTCAAGGTCAATTAAGGATATGAATATGTATGTAGATATAGAACGAAACGGACATAGAATGAATCAATGATCGATTGTAAAGATTCCGAGTCAGAAAAGGCCCAATTTTCATTGAGTGGACAAAATGTACGTATTCCATTAGCGTCGGAGAGGCTCAGACTTGGAGTGACATGGAGAGCTTCAAACCAAGAGGTTTCAAAATGCTTCATCGCGTGCCCTACAGCCTTTTTGGTAATCACAGTCATCGAGCTCAAAACAACGGAAGTTCGGTCTTGGGCGCTAAATTGACGGAAATCAGGTACATAGCCGCGATCTCAATCAAATAACCGTTTCTGTCATAGGCTAATTATGCGGGCAAAGTATGCAAATTCCTGGCTCATTGTAGTTACTAACGTGTCTTTATTATCTTTTGATAGGTGAATCAAATTGCATGGAAGGACAATGCCCTAGTGTTGTTCATGAGCACCTACTTTACTGGCCTCGAAGTTGAGGACATTGTACGACGCAGACCGACAACGAAACAGCCTCGAGCCACGCCAATACTAGATTTTTTTTGGTGATGAGACAGACGCACAAGATCATCTCAGCCTTCACTTGCAGTCGAATACAACTACAACATGGGTTCAGTCGATATCATGATAAAAGACAAACAGTTGCCTTTGTAACATTTGTAATAAAGAGCTACCTACATCGCATATGTCGCAACGATAATTCGACTGAGATCGCGGCTTCCTACTATTTCCATCAACCTCGCCCAAGGCCGTCCTTCGTCATTTTCCGCTACGCGATCGAGTTTGCCCAACCCGATGGCCTTGGCAAGCGCCAAACAAGGGGCCCTCTTCCCGCTGCGGACGTGTTTTATGCGGGGAAATTTCTGTAAACTCGTCGCCGACCCGACAAAAGGTCAGTCGGGCTGGCGGAGTTGTCTTTTTAAAGCCCTCATCGCGCGCTATCATACGGCAAGCCAATCCAGGAAGTTTTTTCGGGTCGGCGACGAGTTTACAGAAATTTCGCAACACAAAACACGTCCGCAGCGGGAAGAGGGCCCCTTGTTTGGCTTCCCGAGGCCATCGGGTTGGGCGAACTCGATCGCGGAGCGGAAAACGACGAAGGACGGTCTTGGGCGAGGTTAATGAAAACAGTAGGAAGCCGCGATCTCAGTCGAATTATCCTTGCCACAAATGCGACGTAGCTCTTTGTCACAAAGGCAATTGTTGGTCTTTTTATCTTGATATCCACTGAAACCATGTTGCAGTTGTACGCGACTGCAAGCGAAGGCTGAGAGATGATCTTATGCGTCTCATCACGAAAGAATTCTACCATGTATTGGCGTGGCTCGCGGCTGTTTCGTTGTCGGTCTGCGTCGTACAATGTCCTTAAATTCGAGGCCAGTGAAGTAGGTAGTCATGAACAACACTAAGGCATTATCCTTCCATGCAATTTGATTCACCTATCAAAAGAAAAACATGCCAGTGAAGTAGGCAGTCATGAACAGCACTAGACAATATCTTTCCATGCGTTTTGATTCACCTATCAGAAGACAAAGACACGTTAATGACTACAATGAACCAGGAATTTATCTAACGGTTGAACTGACCAGATTATCTGATGTCGGGATTACCTTCAGTGTGTTGTATAGTATAGCGAGTCGAGCTTGCCGGTATTGTCAAGCAATTTCGATTGTCGATGTTCATCCCAGATGCCGCTACCAGAATGAGCTGTTCCTGTAACGCATTGTCGTCTCGTCTTATTTTTTAGTGCTCGAAGGAGCTCGACCGTGGTGAAAAGATTATCGAAGAATTTTTCTGTGTTTCCAATGGGATGGGTACCTAGGTACATACTAAAAAGTGCCCCGCAAATTTATATCGCCACGTGACCATGCCGCACAGAAAGCGCACCCGATGCAGAGGTGGCCCGTGCACGAAGCTTAGAGCTGCTGCCAGAAAAAATTCGACCAGGAAAAAAAGTGCAGAAATGTGATTGTGTTGCCTCTAACGAGTCTTACTATCAAAGACCCTCGACGAATCGATACCAGTTTCTGGCCTCAACAGCCCGATTCATTCAGCCAGAGCCAGAGCATTGGAATCCCTTTCGGGGCGAGGCACCATGTCGCACATTGACTATGCTCTCTACGAGTCACCGGTGGGCTACGCGCTCTTCCAGGTGGTTCACCAATCCGATGCGGTTGGCTTGAAATTGCAAGAGACTCAGGCCGCTGTCGGCGACCTGGCCAAGTTTGGCAAGATGGTCAAGTTGATCAACTTCAGCCCCTTCCGGTTGGTATTTTGGCATACAGTGGCGATTTGGCGAAGCGGGCACTGCCTTTTACTGACATTTGGCTCCCAGCGGTCACGTTGAAGCGCTCGAGAACATCAACCTCGTGTCCGAAGGCATCGTTTCCGAATACCTCAAATCCGTTCTCGAGCTCAACCTTCCCAAGAGCGGTAAGAAGTCCAAGGTGGTGCTCGGTGTTTCCGAGAAGAACCTTGCGGGTGCCATCAAGGGCGAATTTCCCGGGCTGTCATGCGAGACGGCCGATACCTCCGAAATTGTCGGCGATGTCATCCGTGGTCTCCGCCTCCACGCCGAGAAACTGTTGAAGGACTTAAAGCCGGGCGATATTGAAAAGGCTGGCCTGGGTATGGGCCACGCCTACTCCCGAGCCAAGGTCAAGTTCAGTGTCACCAAGAACGACAACCACATCATCCAGGCCAGCGCCACCATCGACTTCCAGGACAAGGGCGTGAACCAGTTCTTCATGCGTGTTCGAGAATGGTACGGCTGGCACTTCCCCGAACTGGTCAAGATTGTCTCGGATAACTTGACTTACGCCAAAATGGTGCTCGCCATTGGTGACAAGAAGACCTTGTCCAATGAGAGGCTGCACGATCTCGCCGCCATCCTGGGTGAGGACGGAGAGAAGGCCCAGGCCGTTATCGACGCCGCCAAGGTCTCCATGGGTCTGGACATTACTCCCGCCGACCTCGAAATCATTGCCGGATTCGCCCAGGCTGTCGTCCAGCAGGCCGAGAACCGCAAGACCACCTCTGCCTACCTGGAGAAGAAGATGGGCCATGTCGCCCCTAACCTGCAAGCCTTGATTGGCACGCCTGTCGCGGCCCGTCTGATTTCTCACGCCGGCTCACTCACCACCTTGTCCAAATACCCTGCCTCCACACTGCAGATTCTTGGCGCCGAGAAGGCTCTTTTCCGAGCCCTCAAGGCCAAGAGCAACACGCCCAAGTACGGGCTCATCTATCACAGTAGCTTCATCGGCAGAGCCGCCACCCGCAACAAGGGTCGCATTTCAAGGTATCTCGCCAACAAGTGCAGCATGGCAAGCAGAATCGACAACTTTTCCGAGGAACCCTCAACGCGATTTGGTGATGCTTTGAGACAACAAGTGGAAGACCGTCTGGAATTCTTTGCTTCCGGAAAGAAGCCCGCTAAGAATTCTGACGTTATGGTAAGTTGCCTATAGCCTGGCTATCCTTTCATTTTCCTTTTTTTTTGTGAATATTTCTTGCCTGTATAACACCGCTAATACCCGTTGTAGAGATCCGTCATGGCTGTTCTCGGCGACTGCGCTGATAAGGGCAGCGATGACGAGATGGTGGATGCCCCTGCACCCTCCTCCGCCAAGAAGGAGAAGAAAGACAAGAAGGAAAAGAAGGAAAAGAAAGAGAAGAAAGAAAAGAAGGACAAGAAGCGCGCGCGCGACGAAGATTCTGCTCCTGTAGATGACGCGGAAAAGAAGAAGAAGAAGAAGAGAAAATCTCTGGCTGCCGATGAAGAGTAGAGCTCTCCTCTTCATGTCAAGAAATCTCGTCTGAATACTTCCTCGCATGCTTCCATCAAACACGGTACAGACAAGAAGAGAAAGTCGCGAGCATAGGATCGTTTGAAGCTGATCATGCATCAGAGGAGTTGATTTCTCCCATTGTTCTTCAGAGGGGTGCTGGATAAACACAGCGCCCATGTTTCACAAATGAGTAGGGAAGGGCGATCTGGCCAGGTGGAATGAATGTCTTGCGAATTCGCTGCTTGGAGAGAGGGGAGTTGTTTCTCGAAATTACTTTTTTATTTTGGTTTCCTTTCTCTTTTCCGTTTACTTTATTTACTGGCAGGATTTTAGGCTGCGGGCGTTGTGAGGGCATATGGATTTTGTACTTTTGACTAGTTCTCTTTTATCGCGATGGTATTTGATCGGACTGTAGGCTTTCCGCCGTGTTATCTTATCGGGTGTGTGAATATGTTGGTAGGTCTCTGTAGTTGTTCTTTATGCAGGCTGTAAGAATTGTGCGAATTGACGTTTGAAGGATGTCATGGCGTTGCATTTGAGTCACGCGTGTTTACGCATGTACTCATTGGGGATTTGGGGGTATCTATCTAATTGTGTGCGCTGAATGTGGAATTTCTGACATCGATCGGACGAGACGATATGGGTGAGGGTGTGATCCACGAGCGCCGACAAGTTTTCAAATACATGTAATGCTCGAAAAAGCGGGGTTTTTGTCCAAAAGCGGTTAGAGCGCCCCCTTTTTTGACATGGATTAAGTCGGAAAGTCCGTTCAAGCCCGTTAAAGCCCGTTCGAGTTGTTCTCGATGTACCGCGCTAGCAGGGGCCGCGTAAATGCCTACAACAGGAAGAAAGTGGGTACTCATACATGTATTCGGGCTTGAATTTTGTAGGCAGAAAAATGTGCCGACAAACTTCTTCATCTGCATACATGTAAAGCCTCCCGCCACTCAATTCAATCAATTAATCAACAATATAAGACCAATGCTACCATGACGACATTCATCGGCAGTAATCACCTTCCTATAGAGCATATTATCGTGGAGGATGACGATTTTGACGACTTTGTCATTGCTGTATCGATGTTATTGTGATCCCGATGTCTGATGGACAGAGAACCCCTGACACGCGGTGCCGCACAGCACTGTTGCAGCGCAGTTGCAGTGTGTTTTAGCACTCGCGGGTGGTGTTGCCCGCTATATCGATGCGCTGGGACGGCGGGAAGCACTGGAGAAGCACTGGCGCTTCTAAACCCCGCAGCGACGCCGCACAGCACTGTTGTAGCGCTGTTGCAGCAAGTTTTAGCACTTGCGGGGGGTTATTGGCCGCTATATCGAGGCGCTGGGACGGCGGGAAGCACTGGAGAAGCACTGGCGCTTCGACAATCCGTCTTTTGCCGGGTACGCGGCCACGAACGGAAGGCGGTGCCGCTTTGGTAATCCCTGTATGGTACTGCGTGGTACGGAGTCGGCGACCCACATTCGCCTTGTACCTACCATTACATGTATGAAAACTTGTCGGCGCTCGTGGATCACACCCTGAGCTAGATGCCTAACTGCCTCCCTAACTGCTGGGGAGAGCCCTTTCGCCGCTCGCGGCTCCGATAGAGCGGCCTCTCTCGCTATATTTCATGCCTAGATGACTTGTATGGTCTTTAATGCCATTTTTCTAGCCTTGCTTGTCTTGCTTTTATTCTTCTTCTGTATCTAAGAGATCAGACCTGTTGGCTTGGCGCGACTGAAAATTCCTTGTGAAGTGAAAAATGACATGGTGAAAGTGATGGAAACTGAGCGACGGTGGAGTGGAGATGGGACTCCACGACTCTTCAGTCAATTTACGCGAGGGGGTGCGCGTTTCCTTTTATTGGAGAGTCAAACATGTTACAACGTACATACCTAGTCGACATGCATGTGACCACTGACCATGTCTGTTGAACACAATTAGACACGATTGTGGCATCGCGCAGCCCGAGTATGGATACAAACTCTCCAAAGTTATACAAAGTCTCCAAAAGAATGGCAGCATATCACAAGACAAGCGTAGACAAACATTGCACTTTGTGTCACGAGTAAGTAATTTAACCGTGCTTTGGTCAAGCAGTCATCATTAAAGCCCGGATGCGCTCTATGCTACATCAACGCCTAAATTTTGCAACCATTGTTCCCACATGTCATCTTTCCCATCATCCCAAAGCAGAAGTCGTTTATTGCTTGTCAAAGACGTATGTCAGGTGGCAACGACCACAGTACTGACGATCAGGCATGGAGGCCATGAAGACACCAGCACCACACTGCAAATTGCGTATTAGCGGCATGCACATTGAGAGAAATGCAAAATATCCGGTGTTGGTGAATGGACTTACGGTATCAGCAGGGCACTCGCGGCGGAGACGCTCAATCTTGCCATCCTGGTCGACCTTATAGTACTTGAGGACAGCCAGCTTGGTCTTCTTGCGCTTGTGCTTGATCTTCTTGGGGGTGGTGTACACCTTCTTCTTGCGCTTCTTGCCACCACCACGCAGGCGCAGCACCAAGTGCAGGGTGCTCTCCTTCTGGATGTTGTAGTCGCTCAGGGTGCGGCCATCTTCGAGCTGCTTACCAGCAAAGATAAGTCGCTGCTGGTCAGGAGGGATACCCTCCTTGTCCTGGATCTTGGACTTGACGTTGTCGATAGTGTCGGAAGACTCCACCTCAAGGGTGATCGTCTTCCCCGTGAGGGTCTTGACGAAAATCTGCATCTTGCCTGTCTGGTCGGGTTAGATTGAGAACATCGAGAAGTATGAAGGGAAGTCTGCCGTGGCCAAGCAACCGTTCTCGTCCCATTCGTCCAGCTCGCCCATCGATCTCGTTCCGCGGGAATCAACAAAAGAAGACGGTAATGTGTGTCCTTGTTTCTGGCGAGTCGCTGGGCGAGGCTGGTACCAATGGAGGCGACGAAGGCTAAGAGGCACAACGGGTATAGACTTCATGACGGATGCATCGTGGATGCACTCGTCATAAAGACTGGCGACAAATGCAGCATCTCAAGACGTACCTCGACAATAGACCTATTGCCGTCCTAAGCAATCTTTAGATGTTGCGAGTGTCAAGATTCGCACGTTCGGTGAAGTGGAGGAGGCGGCGCCTTGTGAAATTTCGGCTGGCGCAGCAGGCGCGAGAACGGAGTCACATGACCTAGGGCACACCCACAAGGTCACTGCCCTTATCCAGCCAGCCAGAATTTGTCAATTCGTGGTAATGTGGAGAGTGGGGGCCATTTGCCTGGCGTCTCGCATGCACTCCGCTTAACCTTTTGACAAGCCTGCAACGATTTCAGTACGTCCACTGAACTCTTCCTTTGACAACTTGGGATTAACAGGTTCGCAACAGATACCGTCAAGATGGTCAAGAAGAGAAAGAACAAGTACGCCGCACCCCTCCAGATGATCGTTCTTCATGCTCTCGCTATCAGCTCCAGTCCACCTCGCTTCTGAGACGACGCTGGGCATGCGCGGAAACATGAAAATCGGCATCGCGTCTGCTTGATAAGTTTTTGCTAACGGCCTTTTCACAGCGGTCGCAATAAGAAGGGCCGCGGCCACACCAAGCCCATCCGATGCAGCAACTGCTCTCGCTGCACGCCCAAGGATAAGGCAATCAAGAGATTCACCATCCGCAACATGGTCGAGTCTGCTGCCATCCGTATGTGCACCCCACAGCTTGTCACGAGTTGGACTTCACAGTCTAGTTTCTCAGTCCGCGAATGCGAACCGTCGCTGCCACTGATTTAAAGGGACTGCTCTGAAAATCCTCCTCACACTACCATGTCCGAACAGACAGCTAATTCATTTTTCCAGGTGATATCTCTGATGCTTCCGTCTTCGCCGAGTACACTGTCCCCAAGATGTACCTGAAGCTGCAGTACTGCGTCTCTTGTGCTATTCACGGCAAGATCGTCCGGTACGTTGTCTTTCCCCGGGAGTGTGACAACTGCGCTTCGGCGTATGTGCTTTAGATGAACCTTGGCCGTACCCCGCAACGGATACACTACCCTTTTTCCCTTTCGCACGATGGGGAAAATAAAACGAAAGAGACGTTTCCGGTATGTTTGAACGAAGTAATGACTGACATGAATATGATATGCATAGTGTCCGATCGCGTGTTGGCCGCCGCAACCGTGCTCCTCCCCCTCGTGTTCGCTATAACAAAGACGGCAAGAAGATCGTACCCACCACGCCTAAGGTTTAAGTGGGATTCATGATTTGGGACGGAGTCTGGTTTGGTTTTAGTCTGTATTCGGATTTAAAATAAGGGTTTAGATGAACAACTGGGAATGAGGGTCTAGCAAAAAGACTCCAAATTCAAATCGGACTTCGTTACTTGCCGAAGTGAAGCAGACTTAGCCGTCCACTGCGTGAATGTCACATGCGGCTCCTTTGTATCGTGAACTCTATGCGTATGCATGATGATGTCTGCAATCTATCTGTGATGATTCGCCAGGCAGATTCTGCACTATGGTGATGAAGCGCCTCCAGTTGCCATTCCGCATTGACCAAGCAGATGCTGCCTAACACTATGCTGCCTCAAATTATGTAGCCAAATGTAGACATCTTATCATTTATGGGTAGTTTATGAGCCCAAAATAATACTCCCGGTGTATGACATCTCGTCTCGTCGAATCATGCTGCATTCCAAATACATAATCACAAGCTGCCATCAAGAAGTAGAACTGAAATAGAAACGAATGGCCACTCAGCCTCGTCCCTTTCGAAAGAAAATCCAGGCTGTACAGCATGTACTAAGGCTCATGCCATCCATCCAAAATGCTACATACACAAACTACCCACGAATCCATGATCGCCTCGAACGCATGCTCCCAGAACCAGAACCATACCCAAATGCCATCCATCCAGCCTTTATGCCCCACTGATCCTAGTTATATACACCAAAATAAAGTCTATCGCAAACCCCAACCTCATCTGAGCGGCAAAGTGGTAGTAAATCCAGCCACCAGGCCCGTCTGTGACCGCTGCGATTGCGACTGTTGCTGCGGCTGCGGCCGATCAATGTAGTCCTTGTTGTCGATAGAAACGCTCTTGGTCATGTGATTCACTTTGTAGACGCCGACCAAGCGCGCTGCAAGCTCAAACATGTTGTTCCGTAAGGAGATGACGATGAATTGGGCATTCTTGGTGCGCTCCTTGATATAGTTGGCCACAATGGAGACCTGATGACCGTTTTCGTTAGCACTGGCACAGACAAGAGGACCGAGCCCTCGTGGGATACAACAAGACCAAAAAAAAAAGGAGGAGGACAATAGGAAAAAAAAGGAGCACTTACGTTTCTAAAGTCCAAGGCTGCATCGATTTCGTCCATGACGTACAACGGCGTGGGCTTATAATGATGCAGAGCAAAGACGAGAGCCAGACTACTCAATGTCTTCTCACCCCCGGACAAGTTACTAATATTCTTCCAGCTCTTCTTGGGCGGCATGACGCTAAAGAGAATCCCCTCGCTGAATGGATCCAAACTGTCCACGAGCTCGAGTTCTGCATTGCCACCCATGGTGATCATCTGGTACATCTCCTTCAGACGAAGCGAAATGGTGCTGAATCCCTCCATGAAGCCTTCCAGACGCAGTCGACGCAGGTCGTCACAGCGCTTCTTGGCCGCATCGCGTTGGCTGATGGCGGATTGCAGGTCGGATGACCGAGCGGCATGCTCCTCCACTCGGCGGCGATATTCAGCCAGAACACCGATATCTACATTGACGTTTTGCGTCCTCTCCTCGAGGGCTGCAATCTCACCCTTTAAGGTTCCTTTGCTCATGCCAGCAAGCTCGTCAGGGGTGTATTGTGGCAGCTCGTAGAGTGTGTTCTGAGGTTGCGCTTCGGATGTTGGGTCGTTATCTGTGTCGGCGTCCACCATGCTGGTATCTTCTGTCTCGTCGGCCCCGGCATCGGTCATCTCGACATCCTGGTCGTCGTCGTCGCTTTCCAATGACTCGGTTTTGGGCTTCTTCTGTTGGCGAGTCTTGCCGGCCGCGGCAGCGGCTTTTTCAGCAGGACTGGATGCGCCAATGAGATCTTCGATGTTCTGCAGGACAAGCTTTGAATGCTTGTCATGCCAATAACGGAGTCGCTTTTCGTTCTCTTGCAGTATCTTTTGGTTCTCTTCCAGCTTGTTACGCGTTTCGATCTCCGCGGCGCGGCTTTTGTTGAGCTCGGCCGTCTTGTCGTCAAGCTCCTGCTTGAACGCTCGAAGCTGCTCCCTCTTGGACCCCAGCAGTGTCTCAGCTTCCTTCACCTGCGTCTTGAGCTCTTGAGCCCTTTCACCTTGGTTGCTCGCGTCACCTTCGAGCCCTTGCAGGTCCTGCGCCGCTAACTCATGGTCCTTGTTTGCTTTGGTGATGTCTTGTGCCAACTTGATCTTCTTCTTCTCAGTCTTGACACGGCGAACCTCGGCATTGGACATTTCTTCCGTGTTGGTATTGATCTCTGCTTTCAGGCCGTCAACCTTGGCCCGCTGACTCCGCAGCTTCTCTCCACCCACTTCCATGATCTTGTCCTGCAAAGCTTTGATCTCTGCTTCCACACTGGCAGTCTCGCTGCGCAGCTGCTCGATTTCTGCATTCAGCTTCGAGATGCCCTTTTCCAGCGCGGCAATGCGGGTCGAATCAGATGCCGACGGCTGGTGCTCCTGACTAACTTCCTTGATACGCTTTTTCGTGTCTGAGAGGTTCCGCATGCAACTCTCGATGTCCAGGCGAATCTTCTGCATTTTGGTTTCGAGCTCTGGAATTTTGGTCTTTAGATCTTTCATGGTGCTCTCACATTCGCGCTGGTAGTCGTGGAGCTCTTGGAGTGTCCCTTCCCACTTGTCACGCTCCTGCTCCAGCTTGGTGACGTGCTCTGTTGAAATGTCCGCGACGATCTTGGATGACATGAGGCCCTTCTTGACAGTAGAACCACCACCTGACATGGTACCTGACTTGTCAATCAGCTCACCTGCAAGCGTCACCACGCGCCATCGCTTAGCGCCGTATGCGATGCGGTTCGCTTGGGCAAGATCACTGGCAACCAGTGTGTCTTGCATCGCGTGATAGAAAGCCGGACGAAACTTGTCTTCGGCCTTGACAAGATCGAACAGCCGTGGTGCATTCTCCGGCGTCTGAATTGGAGACATGTCGCGGGCTTTGAGCTTGTCCAGGCAAATGAAGTTGCCACGGCCGAGATTATTCTTTCTTAGGTATTCAATGCATTGCTGGCCGGACTCGACGGACTCTGTGACAAAGTTGTCGAGCGCAGAACATGCAGTCGAAACGGCAACGTCGTACTTTTGGTGAATGGTGCCGAGATTGCCCAGGCGCCCGTGGAAGCCATCAATACGGCCAGACTCCTTCATGCGTACCAAGGCTGCTAATACGTTTCCACGGGCTTGTGTGCTTGCCAAATTTGATCGAGCTTCATCGGCCTTTTGCCGATAATTCGACACTTTGGCCCGCATCTTTGGTTCCTGCTCGGCGAGAATCGCTAGCTCCGAGGCCATTTTGTTGGCTTCCTCCTCGAGTTTTGTCCTTTCGACTTCGCAAGCTTTCAGCTCCTGTGTCTTTGCGCGTCCCTCCTTCTCGATACTGGCAACCTTCCCTTCGAGCTCTCCCATGGCAACGGCGCCGGCGTTTGCTTTGTCCTTGAGGATGTTCAATTCACTCTCAGCAACAGCAATCTGCGATTGCTTTTGGTTGATTTTCTCCATCCACGGCTCAATGGCCTTCTGCTTGACGGTAATCTTATCAGAAAAGGCTTGCGTTTTGCCCTTGAGACTGTCTCGGATTCGGGCTAGCTCAGCTTCTTCAACCTTGACCTGTTCCTCCAACTTGGCGACCTCTCGAGTGCGGGCTTCAATATCCCTGTTGTTCTCTTCAATGGTCTCGTCGGCATCATTGATGGCATTTTGGGCATTGTCGATGACTCGTTGGAGCTTCTTTCTCTTATCAACGAGGAACTTGCGCTTCTCGTCACATTTAACGCGCTCTTGCTCAAAGCTGACCAGCTCCTTAACAAGCGCCTGGGTCTGTTTTTCATGGACCTCAACTTCCTTGCTTCCCATGGAGTATTGCTTCTCGAGATCCTTGATGAACTGCTCACTGCCCTGATGAATCCTCAGCTCTTCATCGAGCAGTGCCTGCATCTGACTAACAGCTTCCTTGGTGACGGTGATGTTGCCGTTGCACTCGTGAATAAAGATCTGGTAAAGAGCCGACTGCTTCAAGGTCAGCTCGTTCTCCTCCTGAACAAAAGCGAGAGCCTTGTCTTTCTTGTCCTCGAGGCTATTTTTCTCCTTTTCGACATGCTGAACACGTCCGCTCTTCTCCGCGCACACTTCGTTGAGGGTTTCGACCTCGGCGGCCGACTCCTCAATTGGTGCCTTGTACTTGGAGGTTCCAATAATGTCTTCCAGATACTCCAGCAAACCATCTTCATGCTCGTTGGCAGCCTTGGACTTCATTTGAGCAATGGACTCCACTTCTCCCTGCAAAATCAAGAATCGTTTGTGATCCAAATCAACCCCATGGTCCTTTAGTAAAGTCGTCACGGTCGTGAAGTCGGACCCTTTCCCATTGATAAAATACTTGCTTGTGTTGTTGCGGAACGCTTTTCTTGAAATAATGAGTGTCGAATCGGGGATGGTCTCGGGGCCATCGGGCTTGTCAATGACCTCTTGAAAGTGGACCTCGACTTCACAGTATTCCAGGTTCGGATGTTGTGCGGAGTTGTGAATGAGGGCCGAGATTTTGCCTTGACGCATCTTACTGGCGCGGAACCCGAACACGAAGAGCAGAGAATCAATAACGTTGGATTTGCCCGAGCCGTTTGGACCAACGACAGATGAAAACGAGGCGTGGAAAGGACCGACTTCTTGGCGCCCCGCGTAGCTCTTGAAATTGTTCAACACCAAATGAGTCAAGACAATCCGTGATTTCGAGGAAGGCTCCTCAGCAAAAGGAATAACGGCGGTGCGAGATTTCAGGACAATGTCCAAGGGGTTGTCCATTATTGTGTCGAGCGGCTTGATCGGTTTCACGGTAGCCGGTGTCTCGTCCGTATTGTGACCTGTGTTCACACTCGTCGCTGTGATATCTGCCAGCGGTACGCCATGAAGATGCGATGCCTCAGGAGACGCCGATTTCTTCAGTGTGGGAGGCACAACTTCCTCTGCGTGGGCTGTGGAGGCTCGTGAGGCAACGCTGTAGCGCTTCTTTGATAACGACTGCCTTGGAGGTGTTTGGGGGTCCTGCTGTATCGTCATGTCCGCAACAGCAGCCTGAATCGATTCAGGAGTTCCCTCAAGCTCATCAGGCTCCATTGTTGCTCTTGAAAGCTTCTTGACGCGCGAACGTCGGGGGGCTGAGACTAGCGAGGAGTCAGGTGCAACAGACGGCCGCGCACTGCGAGTCTGGCGTCGATAAGTCCTCGATGGTTCCGGTGTGTATTCAACTTCCTCGTCAGCGCGTACTCGAGTCGTGTTGGCAATCTCGTCTGCGTCGTCGGAGTCGACAATAGCAGCCCGCCTCGTTGCTGCGCGCCTGGATGGCCGCGTCGGTGCCGTTGCCGACATGTTGTGCGTGTTGTCGTGTGTGCCTCAGTGTAGATGCAGAAGCGGTTTGAAAAGGATGATGTCGAGGTATGGCGATGTGTCGGCCGGCCTTGCTAGCGGCGTACTGTTCCTGCTGTCTTCTTTCTTGGGAACAAGCTGGAGGCTCGCGTTGACAAAATGTTGCAACTTGCGACTAAGGTGAATGTGAGCAAGAGCAAAGATAGAGGTGGAGTACGTTGGCCCCGCGTGGCAGCGGGTTGTTTGGAAATGTCCCAAACGGGTCGGATGTAAACAATTCAGCACAGCCTTGCAACAATGTCGGGCTTTCGTGCTAAGCCACACCACTGGACGTTTCGTTGGCAGCATGCGCCACATGCATGTGACGACGCGAAAGCAAAGTTACAACTTCGCTGCGTCGTAGAACTGTACATGGCAGCTATATTTTTGTCTCGATTCCGCGAAGTCCATTCGAACAAGCCGTTCGATAGCTTTTGCTCCAAGGCAAACGGCAAGCTTTAAACATGTTTGACCACACTTCCTTCTCTGACGTCTTCGTCACCGAAGAAGGCCAACTCCCCTACGACCGCAACCTGCACCAAGAGATTGAAGCCCATCGCAAACATGCCGAGGGAACCTTGTTTATCGACCGAGTGCTCCAAGCACTAGGCATCGTAAGGGGTAAGCAGAACTGTTTCCTGGGCACTCTTTGATCAAATAAAAAATAAACAACTGTACCCTAACATAAGATTCGGAGCATCACCAGCGAGAGCATATCCTCCCAAGAACGAAACCGCGCTGCGGCAACTACATCAACTGATATGTGACGCCGGCATGGCCCTGCACCATAAACTCACAATCTTCTACTACATGCTTCTCGATTACGACGATATGAATAATGACGCCCACGTGTCTGAGAACTTTGCGAGCGTTTCCGGCATGCCTGCTAATTACCAGCTGTTCATGAAGGGCTTGTGGTACTTGGACAGACAACACTATTCGGTACGTTCCTTGCAGCGACACACGCACACAGTTTTTCTGCGCTTCTAATTTCGGGGGGCAAATGCTCCAGAATGCTGACACGGTGCACTCTTCTCACAGCGAGCCCTCGAATATGTCGCGCATCCGTCGTTGAAACCCGATTTCGCGGACGACATCATCATCACGCTCGTCAAGCGAGCATCCGACAACGACTATGAGCTTGCCCTATCCTACTTCAACTCCGTGCAACCAATCCTAAAGACACAAGAGGCCCTCGAACTACTCTTCGATGCCATGGCTAAAACCAACGTCACAGAAGCGCTCATGTACTCGCGCGCACAACCTCAACATACTCGGGAACAGCTCTTCCGACGATGGGTGTCAGCGGTTCTAGACGGAAGTCGCACTGGAGAGGATCTGTCCAGTCGCGCGAGCGAGCTGGCATTCATACCGCTTGATGCCTCGGAAGAGCGCTGGTTTGAGGAATATCTCACTGCAGGAGAAGGGAGGCACTTGAAAGGGGCCAAAGATACACTGCTTATTCGAAAGATTGCGTGTGACAGGTTCGATGACATTGGCCGGTTTCGCTCCAGCGGTGGCCAATGGGCTTCAATTTTGGACGGGATCAAGGCGGGCACTGGGGTTCAGAACGAGTAGGTGCTGCTGCACGGTGCATCACGGCATTTGATTACCTATGTGGGTATAGCGACGGCGTTGAAAATTTTATACAAGAAACACAAGATGGATTGTTTCGAACGAAAGAGAAAGTTGCGCCGAAGAATAGCGCAGCCAGCGGGCTGCCACAAACAGACATCACTCGGTCGTTATGTGATGTATGTATGTACAACACGGTCGCATAAGCCAGTGTCAGTATCACTTCAAACTAGGGTAAGCCGTCGAATCGAGTCGATGGCCTCACGGCGCCGTGGGCAGAATAGGTACATTGTAGCGTCCAGCTCTCTTGCAGGAGCCCATCAACTCGGCTTCTCAGTCGTCGATATTGAACGATACCTCGATAACGCTGCCACTACTCGTGCCGAGGACGAGTCGAACATGCAATTGGATGCCAAGCTATTATGACGATTGACGAAACAGACGAAGAACGGGGGAGAGAGACGGGCCTCTCACTGGAAGTTGATCTGGATATGTAGGCGGATTGAGTTTTGGTCAATTGTGCAGCACAGCAAGTACATCCATTTCTATTCACCAAACACGGCTCTGTACAACTACATATAAAAGAAGCTACATAACTATTCCCACAACAGAGCTATACCATAACAACGCAGCAAATATCATTTAATGGTCTCTCCCAACACAAGAGTAAAATCCCCAGCAACACGCCCATTTAATGCAAAGCTCATTCATCCGTCTTTGTAACGGAGTCCCATCTGGCCAAACCGAGTCATCACCGAGCCCCCCTGCGAGGCTGCTAACTGTATGCCGACGTCGAAGCAATGTAAATACAGGCATCGTGGATATGGCAGGCCTTTCACGTCATGCCACGGCTGATTGGCGGTCGCCCATGACGCGCTTTCGGTGCTCTGACTTCCCGTACATGTCTTGCGTGCACGGTAAAACTCCAAGGCTTGTCAAGCCACCATTGTCCGTTCATATGCTTGAGGTAGGTGCGCCACCACTGCGCATTTTGACTACCGAGAAATATGAGGTAACTATCATCGTCCGCATGAAGCTTCCTGGCGAATGCTTGCAGCCGCTCCTTGGCTGAAAATCGCCGCTCCTCGTGCCGCAGATTATCGAGCTCGTCAGTCTGAAACCCTGGATCAATTACCGAGTCGACTTCGCGTACGATGTGCAATGTTTGCCGGATAGGCCTTATGGGCCGTGGAAACCAGCGCTGTAACGGTCCACCGTTGCTAGTGCGCGTCCTTTTCTCTCGAGGTGGGATGGAGGCACTGTCGGACAGAAATCTGCGCCGTCCAAAATCTTTGGCTTTGTAATAGTGAACCTCGTCAATCAGGTTCGTGTTGAGCCACATGTTAACCATCTTGTCCATGGTACAGTTGAGGTCTGAATTCGTCTGATGGAGGTCACTTGCATAGACTATTTTGAATGTCATGAGCTTGAACTCGAGCTCAAGTAGATGTAGCTGTAGACGCATGATGGGCTCATCGCCCATAATGAGGCTTTCTCCAATCCTGGGGGGTGACTTGATTAGGATACCAATGCGGTGGCTCTTAGCCGAGTTGTTTGATGAGGAGGCCACCGAATCATGCGACTGAATCAATGGCGAATGACTGATTTCGCGGAGCATGCTATCTGTCCGATGAGCGTTGCGGGCATAGTTCACGCAAAGGAAGAAGTCCTGGTAGACCCTTCCGGCCAGGATGGTCGGCTGCTGTCGGAGAGCCTCTCTAGCGCGTTGCGCTGCGATGTGGAAATCTAGACCATTGACAAGCAAATTGTCGTAAAACGCGTGGACGTAGGTTGTCACCGTTTTCCAGTGCACGTAGAACCACATGGCCGAGACGTTAGAAATACCATATCGTAGAAAAAGGTGAGCCAGATTGGTGGCAGAACTAGATCGATTGTACGCTGAAAGGCAAGCATTGAGCACGACATTTTCGATCCGGAATCGGGACAAAACTTCTGCAACGTCTTCAGCCTTGGCCAGTCGAGTCTGCGGAATTGAGAAGTCCATCTCAGCTGGAACATGTTTCCTCGCGAACAGAAGCCATGGAACCATCACGCCAGCCCTGGTTCGCTGTAGTTAGCTCCTGACCGCAGCAGATAAGGTCATTGAGTATAAAAGTGAAGGTAACCCCCTGACACACTTACTCGTCACGCATGATGCGCCCGTGAAGATCCAAATGGATCAGATTGAACGTGACCTTCTGTTCCGATCGCAGATTTAGATGATGCTCCAATTCCTCGAGGCTACCAGGCCTTACGATCTCGAGGGTCAGACGACTTCGAAGCTTCTTTTGCAGATTCATCAGCGGCCATTGGGCCAAGTCAGGCTCCGGATCACGCTCTGCTCCTGTTCGACTAAAGTCACGCGCAATTACAAGCAGAATTTTGAAAGTGGCACTTGAATCTGCTTGTATTGCCGCCAGTCGCTGCACAATCGGTGGTGACCGAAGGCCTCGACGAGACGGGAAATCGCTGACTCTGGTCACGCGCAGGCGCAACTTGGGCAAATGAGAAATCTGAACTGACTCTAAAAGCTCCCACGCAAGACAGTGAATACCTCCCGCGACTTTATTTTTCTGATTGTTATCGTAGTGCTCCACCACGTAAATCTGGGCTTCTGGATCATTGGCATCATTGCCCAAGCCAGGGGAAAATATTGTCGCCTGCTGTTCCAACTGATCGAATAGTGCCCTACCGTAAGCTCGAATTCGGTCTTCGGCGAGAGAGATTTCGTCTAAATTGTCTGCTCCCGAATCTAATCCGACATCAGGACCCAAGCCCTGAGCTCTCTCACGCGGACGGTCTGAGCTCTGTAGATAGTCCTCAAAGACTGCCTTATAGTCTGCTTCAATAAACGGGTCCTGAATGTGGCTCGTAGTGGGTGCACCATCATTGACTCGAATCGAAACTTTCCATTCGCGCCTTCTTGTCTCGTCTTCATCGTCCGCAGCGGATGATGGCGTGGCTAGAGCATGGTCTTGGCATTCAGAAGGGTAAGAGCGGATGTAAATAACGTTCATCTCCTCAGTCCGGCCAGTTGTGCCGCCGCTGTCGGGACGGTGGGTGAGAGTGTGCAGTCTCTGGCTTTTGGGTGTGATGGTTGCATATTCTGGCAAATTCCGCAGCTTTCGCAGCTTGCGCTTTCGAATGAGGGACAGGATTTGGCGGGGATCCAGGGCCAAAGAGAGATGATGCCGACAGCGTCGCAATATCAAACAGACCGATGATCCCCCGGCCAACCGAGATATAGAGCTGGGCGGGGTTATCGAGGGGCGCGGAAGTACCTGTGCATGTGAGCTTCTGAGCTTATATATGCTTAGTGGAAGCTGTTTGAATTGCCGTGATACCGCGGATGGCGTATGGCAACAGGCGTTGCATGCATCTGTAAAGTAATCCAAGTACAAGGCGCCTTGATGGAGACGAGAGAACAGAAGATTGGAGACAAGACCTGCTGGACTACAGAACGGTCCAGTTACGTTGCAAATTTCGAGGACAGATCGTGAGAAACAGGACAGAAGAGGCGCAGGAGAACTACGAAGGAACAGAAAAGAGATCGAAGCAGCGCCCACCTACAATGATATATGAGGCTGGTCGAATAACCAGGAGGTCGGATGGTCACGCTTGCTCGCCTTCTCGTGCTGCTCGACAGTTCAAGACAAAGTATTGCCATGTATGAATCATGTGGATAAGGTACCTTGACGTTCTTGCTGCGCGCCTTCCACCTGAGCATTTTGCATTCGCACAGGACGGTGCAGAGGAAGGCGCGACACAACGCTGCAGTCTGCCGAGATGCACCACGTGCCTCGACGGTACTTTGGGAAAGAGCGCGGCTGCTTCTTCCTTCAAATCATCATTCGATCTACGCGGTTCGGGCTCGGCGTCAAATGAGACACTTTGGAACATGATTCAGGCGATGCTCTGGGAGATGCGTTCTTTGCCCTCATGGACATCGAGTATACCACAGAGGCGCA
Organism: Claviceps purpurea; assembly: GCA_029405325.1. Classification (NCBI taxonomy): domain Eukaryota; kingdom Fungi; phylum Ascomycota; class Sordariomycetes; order Hypocreales; family Clavicipitaceae; genus Claviceps; species Claviceps purpurea. The sequence goes on along the minus strand of CM055782.1, from coordinate 1,137,240 downwards.
GAGGCGAAAAGTCGTGACAAAAATATCGATGACAACCATCGGCACGCTCGGCAATTATCAGGTGGGTGAGTGGCGCGAGGCGGTGGCAGCTGAGGCCTGGCAGGCAATGTGTTTCGCAGGTCATGCAGGTGATGTGCCAGCCGGTACGGACAGGTACGGAGTACATAGCAGGCTGCAGGAGGTTAATTTAGGGCCCGGGATCCGATCTTTGTCTCGGTCCTCGGCGACTCGCGAGTGAGTTGACAGTGGACAGTGGACACGGGTACAGAGTTACAGTCAAACCCCGATATCACGATAACGTAAAAGTGACCAAAACCCCATCGTTATATCAAAATATCGTTTTATCGGATGGGTTTTCTGTGAGGAATTTCAAAAAATGAGGCCCAAAATTATCGTGAAGGTGAGGATATCGTTTTATAACGCATCGTTATATCGGGGCTTGACTGTAGGTACCTACCTAGGTACCTAGGTAGGTACATAGGTACTCCTTCTTCCGCTCCGTACCTGTTTGAAAATTGAGACAATAAAGTCCACTGTGGGGTTTACCAAGGAGAGACGGAAACAAGTCGGCATGATGGAGCCAGCACTTTCGCGAATCTGAGTTGTGACGTTGGTGGCCAGAGCTTTTCATCGTTCCTCGTTCCTGACAGATCCAAGCATCACATGATCGTGACGCAACCATGCGTGCGTAGGCGACGTCGAAAAAGCTTGCACGTGCGATCCAACGATGGATGAATCAACCGACAGCGCTTGCCTATTTGGTCCTATGTGAAAAATGCGCGATTGTTGACCTCGTTCCCTTCTTCACGACGTTCTTTGACTTGACTCATTGATCTCGTCACCTATAACTTGTTGTGAACGAAAACGATTTGACCTCGTTCCCTTCTTCATTACGTTCTTTGACTTGACTCATTGATCTCGTCACCTACAACTTGTCCTGAACGAAAACGAGACGGAAGATAATAGGGAGTGAGAGAAGAGGAATATCGCATGGCTTAGAGCCTTAGAGGATCCACGAGGGATTTTCGCGAGCTCCGATGTTGCAACGAGTCACTACCCTTGCGCTATTTCTGGTGCATATCTTTCCGGAATCGAGAGACCAAGTTTCCTTCCGTCCCATGTTGTTGTGACGAGACGGGAAGACAGCAATTTCGTCACACGGGCCGTCCACGTTCAGTCTACCTCAGGTACGAAAATGTCATGGATTCGGCACGACAACATACATAGTTCCGATCGACTTCATGTCATTAAACAGCAATGGCTTTTCAGGCGTGTCCTCAGGCTGTGAAATCCTTCACCGTCATCACGAACTGACTGTTCTCCGAAGGGGCCCACTAGACCGTCAGCCAACAAAGGGCAAGAGATTGGCCGCTCGGGATCAATACGACATTAATGCCTCTTCGGCCGAGGTTCACTGCTGCTGAACGGTACCTGCGTGCCTCGGCAAGATGCTAACAGCTATCGTCTGCCTCCTCGATCTCGCAAGGCGAATTTTCACGATGCGCCGATCTATCATATGCCTGGCCCAGTGCCCACGCCCGTTCTCCGGGACAAAAACTTGAGCCGGCGGCCGAACGGAGATTGCAGCCGGCGAGCTTCCTGGAGATTCTCTGGGCCTTGCTAAAGATCGGCTGCGCCCTGTTGGAGCCTGTTGGATCTTGTTGGATCTTGTTGGCCAGCACCGTTTTCCCATGCAATAGTAAGTTTCAAAAGTCTGGATAAGACGCATATAGAAACAAAAACTCCGCTCCTTAATACGGGCTGTCAAGATGGCACCATGTCTAGTCTTGATAGCATACCTGCCGCTTCGGGGAATACGGAGACCTCGCTTGAACTAGCGTTCTGGAAGAATCCTGGGCGGCCAATTTATCCGCCAAACTAGACAGGCTCGAAGCGAGAATGAAACCGGCCGCTATCGCTGAAGCGGCCCAGTGTTTCAAGGAACCATGGGCTACGGATGATGTTGTACATACATGCAAGCTCACTGGAGATGATGCATGAATCTTCTCTCGTCTGCGTGTATATAAGTAGCAGAATGCTGCCTCAACACCATCGAGGCTATTCTCTTCATCACTGGCTGTTGACGGCCTTCACTCCTTAGTCGTTCATTCTTCATTGTTGTGGCTTTGTGTTATTGTTGCTTGCTTTGAGAAAGTCTCTTTCTCTTCCCACTCTTTCCTCATCGTTCTTCACATTCTCTCATTATCTGCTTATACTTTCTCTCTATTTTCGAGCTTTTTTCTCTTTATCCTCTTGGCACACTTTTATCTACCCAGCATGAAGCACGTTCTGTCCGCGTTGGCTCTTGCCGGCGCCGTCATGGGTGACGCCGGTGCGTACGAGCGTTGTGGTGGCCGAGGCTGGAACGGATCTACGACGTGTGTAGCCGGCTTCACTTGCACAGTCAGCAACGACTGGTACAGCCAGTGTCTTCCCGTTCCTATTCAAAACGGCGGTCAGGCCGGTCCATACGGGCAGTGCGGCGGCAGAGGGTGGAACGGGACAACCGTCTGTACAGACGGATACAGGTGCAAGTTTATCAATGGCTGGTACAGTCAGTGTGTGCTTGCATCAGGCTCTCTGACCAACTCTACCGATAGCTCGACAACACTGATGACCGTGACGGTGTCTTCAACCTCCCTGTCTCCGGAGCCTTTGACGACTCAGACGCCCTGGACTACCACGGGGGCCTGGACAACGACTTCTACGCCCTCGTCGACTGCTCCGCTCTCGACTGCTCCGGCATCAACCGAACCAGTGTCCGCCCCCGGCGGCAAGCTGAAGTGGTTTGGCGTTAGTGAGAGTGCGGCGGAATTTGCACCGGACAAGATCCCTGGTGTTGTAGGACAAGACTACAGTTTCCCTGATATTCAGTCTATCAACGTACGTATACGATCCGAATGATGACTGTTGATAGTTGTCCCCCCCAACTGGGTCGGTCTCTCAGGGGAGACGCAACGCGACTAACATGTACTTAGGGTCTGATCAAAGAGGGCTACAACATCTTCCGCATTCCCTTCCTGCTGGAGCGCATGGCTTCCCCTTCGCTTTCCTCACCGCTCCAGACCGATTATCTCAACAGCATCACCGAGATCGTCAACGCCATTACCAAGCAAGGCAAGCACGCGATCCTGGATGCTCACAACTACGGTCGATACAACGGCAACATCATTACCGACACTCAAGCGTTCCAGACATTCTGGAAGAACCTTGCGGGCAAGTTCAGCGACAATGCCAACGTTATCTTCGACTTGAACAACGAGTACCACGACATCGAACAGACGCTTGTCCTCCAGCTCAACCAGGCTGGCATCGACGGTGTGCGCGCGTCTGGTGCCAAGACGCAGTACATCTTCGCCGAAGGCAACTCGTACAGCGGTGCTTGGACATGGACCAAGGTCAACGACAATCAGAAGGCGCTTGTCGACCCGGAGAACAAGCTCATCTACGAGATGCATCAGTACCTTGATGCCGACGGCTCCGGTTCCGGCACCGACTGCGTGAGCAGCACCATTGGCAAGGAGCGCCTGGCCGACGCCACCAAATGGCTCCGCGACAACAACAAGGTCGGTGTCATTGGCGAGTACGCCGGTGGTGCCAACGATCAGTGCAAGGCTGCCGTGGCTGGCATGCTAGACCACATGCAAGACAACTCGGACGTGTGGATGGGTGCTCTGTGGTGGGGAGCCGGCCCATGGTGGCACGAGTACAGATACAGCTTCGAGGCCCCCAGCGGCGTGGGCTACCAGAGCTACAATAACGTGCTGAAGAAGTATACAGCTTGATACCTCGACGTGTCGGCGCACTTAACATAGGTAGCTTGTACGGTGTACCTGAGCAGCGTCCCGGGCTGCCCTTTGTATTATATGCATAGATAGACCTTCAAACATTCAACGCGCAGCCATTGACTGGCCATTTTCACTTTTTACACACTTCCATGATTCAGCCTACATACATACCTACCTACACTGTACACGCCAATGCACCAAGCCCGATATGGACGGTTAAGCCCGTCCCGTCTCAGACAGATCCAAGCTCCATGCAATGCTGTCTGTCCCCTATCCCTGCCGTTATTTAGAACAAAGACGCCATTCACTGCCGTCACCATGTGCAAAAGGTGGGGCCCCCCTTACATGGGTATTCGGATGCGCGGCTAATCGGGTAAAAGTGCAACACGCAACACAGTACGGAGTACATATGTACCAAGTTACCAACTGGGACTCTGGGCAGGCTTCTCTGATGTCTCTGCCATCTGGGCAGTGGGCAGTGGGCAGTGGGAGCACTGGCCGGTGTGACAATCACGGCACAGACATCGCGCCAGAAGCCGTCCCGTCCAAGAATCCACAATCTGGGTCTTGCGTCTTTTCGTTTCGTGCCGCGAATCCATCTTCATTTCTTCCCATGCTTCTTCCCATGGAGACATAGGGAGGCGTTTTGCATCCTCGACCAATTTCTTTTTCTTTCCCTCCTTTTCATTACTCCTTTTCTTTCTTGTCCTCTTGTCTACATGTGTTTCTCTTTGTTGCCTTCCATCACGAGCAGCCCCCTTCCATCCTACCGAGCTCGAGGGGTGGCGAATCCGCAGCTCAGACGCCGAGTCATCCCCTAGCTGACAGAGCTTCCTCTTTTTTTTTGGTTGCTCGTCTCGTATATAATCGCCATTATGAGCTCCAGCGCAGATTTCCTACCCAGCGGCCATCACCAGCGGCAGGGCCGGGCGAGGAAACGCAAGTCGCATGCCGCGCACGACACGCCGCCTATGGAACGTAGCGAAAGCGATGCGCATACGGGTGCGTCGGCCGAAAGCCCACCCGCCAGCGGTCCAACGAGGTGAGTAGAAAGGAAACGAAGAAGGAGTCCTCGTTTCCTGTCTCAAAACAAAGTTCAATTGGGAAAGAGAAGTGTGTGGACGACGGTGGCTGACTCGATTCCCTTATTCTCGTCACTGAAGCGGCCAATCGACTCCCATCCCAGAAAATGCTCCCCCGTCTACGAAGTCGTTATGCTCGGCACGCAAGCACATCCGCGCAGAGCAAAAGCGCCGCATCTTTCCGACCATCGAGTACGCGTCGCGCTTGTCGCATTTCGATCCGCAAAGTGACTACCGCGACTTCCATGGCTTCTTCAACCTGTTCTGGATCGGCCTGGCCATCATGGGCATCACGACCATGCTGAGAAATATGAAGGACACGGGTTATCCGCTCCGCATCGAGATATGGACCCTATTCACCATCAAGCTGTGGCACCTGGTCATTGCCGAGTTCCTCATGGTGGGCACCACGCTGGTCGGGCTGCCTCTTCAGAAGTGGTTCCGGAATGCGCCGTCGGGTGGCATTCTCACCTGGGCGAGGGGCGGTATGGCCATCCAGAGCATCTACCAGGGGTTTTGGCTGGCGTTTTGGATCGCCGTGCCGTTTGTGCTGGAGTGGACGTGGACATCGCAGGTGTTTTTGCTGCTGCACACCATGGTGATGCTCATGAAGATGCACTCGTACGCATTTTACAATGGCCATCTCTCGGAAACGGAGAAGCGACTACGTGCTCTCGACTCGCCCTCCGATGCCTCCGACCGCCGCCCAGCGTACGTCTATCCGGCGTCCAATATCAGCCGTGGCAGCATCTCGGGCATACCGACCTCTAAGAACCCTTTACCGGAGAAAAAGACGAAGAAGAAGAACAAGAACAAGAAGCACGAAAAGGTGGACAAGGATGGTGGACAAGGAGAGCAGCAGCGCGGATCCCTCGTTGGCTTCAGCAACGACGGCGAGTACAAAACCGCCGATGAGATCCAAGTGCTCCGCGAAGACCTCGCCCGCGAGCTCACCTCCCCCATGGGCAACACCACCTATCCCCTCAACCTCACCTGGGCCAACTACATCGACTACCTCTTGTGCCCAACTCTCTGCTACGAGCTCGAGTACCCCCGCACCGCTCAAATCAATTGGACGTCCCTCAACGCCAAGATCCTAGCCACCTTTGGCTGTATATTCCTCCTCACGGTCGTCTCCGAGGAATTTATCCTCCCCGTCCTCGTCGACGCCCAGCGCCGCCTCACGCCCCTCCCCCCTTACACTCACACTCCCTCCATTTCAGAAGCGCTCCTCATACTTGCCGAATCAATCTCCTGGCTCCTCTTCCCCTTCATGCTCACCTTCCTCCTCATCTTCCTCGTCATCTTCGAATACATCCTTGGCGCCTTCGCCGAAATCACCCGCTTCGCCGACCGCCACTTCTACGCCGACTGGTGGAACTCAACCGACTGGATGGAATTTTCCCGCGAATGGAACGTCCCCGTCTATTCCTTCCTCCGGAGACACGTCTACTCCGCGTCGAGGCCCCATACGGGGAAGATGCTCGCCACGTTGATTACGTTTCTCATTTCGGCGTTTATGCATGAGATTGTCATGGCGTGTATATCGAAGAAGATTAGGGGATACGGGTTTGTGTGCCAGATGATGCAGCTGCCGATTGTGATGCTGCAGAGGACAAAGTTCATACGGGCTCGGAAGACATTGAATAATGTGTGCTTTTGGATCTCGATGATTCTCGGGCTAAGTTTGGTGCGTCGACCCCCTTTCTCTACCGCTTGCTTGCTTGTGGCGTTCTTTCTCCCCGTTCTGTTTTCACAAAGTACTAATTCGTTTGATAGATGTGTGCCCTCTATGTGCTTGTATAAAAGCATTACAGCACGGGGTACCTTGTACATACAATTTTCACATAAACGCGCAACAACGCACATCAACGCACCAACATCTTCAGACACTCACTCCCTTTTTCTTTTATTCTTTTTTCAGAACCGTCTTCCTTCGTGTGGAGGCCAGATTAGGTACTGAACAGCAAGCAGCTCATGCAGGCAATACATAGATAGATCTCCTTACTATATAAAGTTCAATCAAGATACCCTTTGTTTTTTTTCTGGACCTACATGACTAACTTCGCTGCTGTGCATGCATGAGCTACCTACCTAATGTATTCAATACCCTAGGCAGATACGTGCTCCGTCAAGTTATTTATAGTGCATAGACATGGCCGTACTGAATCTGTCTAACTGGCTGTAACTACGGTCTACCGGTTGTAATGCATTCGATGTACGACTCGTGGCAGTGCTCAGTGTTGAAAACATATATAGTACGCTTAGTGACAGGCATTCTTCGTAGAGTCGAGGCTTGTTCCTGGCCGCGAAGGCAGTGCAGATTTTCACCTGAAACAAAAAGTTCAACAAGGCCAACCAACGAAGCCACTTATCAATTCGATTAAGCCAGGCATAATTCGTCCAGCTCATATCCTGGCATGGCATGTTTCAGCGACATACATTTAGGCAAATACATATGTACCTAGATTGCGTATCTGCTTACACTGAATGCCAAGTTCGAAGAACGTACGTATACTTACACATCATTCACGTGAAGAGAGCATAGGGGCTATGTCGCTCGGCACTTTGGCACGACTCAACGCATACATCATCATGCGTTAACGGAAGAATGTCATCATTCATCGCTTGTGGCCATCACTTGCAGATCGCTTCATACATTTATGCTATTTCATTCATGCATCTATCTACCTCGTCTGCCTCATAATCGTAGAGCTAGCCTAGAGTACAACCAGCTCCTTGCATAAAAACAGGAGTATCACGAGGAAGTATGGCCAAGCAAGAAATTGTCAACGCGAGAAATACAACAACTCAGAAACAGGAACCATTAGCGTTCTGGGCATCTGCCCTCAAAATCCGTCCAACTCCATGAAGAAACACTTTTTACCAAGTCGTGCCAATGTGCAAACCAAAGAAAGATGCTTAGTCGACCTCCTCCATCGCGCTGTCGCCAGTGGCGGCGGCAGCAGGAGCAGCCTCAGCAACAACCTCAGCAGGGGCGGAGTCATCCTCCTCAATGTTGAGGCCGAGCTGGACCAGCTTGTGGATGCGCTCAGCAAAGCCAGCAGGCTCCTCAATGGTGAAGCCAGAGACAAGCAGAGATGTCTCGAACAGAAGCTGAACAATCGACTTGACAGTGCGGTCGTTCTCGCCGTCGGCCTCAACCTTCTTCTTCAACTCCTGAATGATGGGGGACTTGGGAGAAATCTCGAAGGTCTTCTTGGAAGACATGTAGCTCGACATGGAGGTGTCACGGAGGGCCTGAGCCTTCATGATACGCTCCATGTTGGCAGACCAGCCGAACTGGCCGGTACGGATAGCGCAAGGGGAAAGACCGAGCTTGTGGGAAACAACAACCTTCTCGACCTTCTCACCGAGAACGTTCTTCAGGCTCTTGGCCAAAGACTCGAACTCCTTCTCCTCGTCCTCGCGGGCCTTCTTCTCCTCCTCAGTCTCCTCGAGCTCGAAGTCCTTGGTGATGTCGACAAGCTTCTTGTCCTCAAACTCCTTCAGCTGAGTCATGGCATACTCATCAATGGGGTCAACAAGGAAGAGAACCTCAAAGCCCTTGTCCTTGAGGGTGTCGAGGAAGGGAGACTTGGAGACGGCCTTGATGGACTCGCCAGTGATGTAGTACATGTTCTTCTGGTGCTCGGGCATGCGGGTGACGTAGTCGGACAAGGAGGTCATCTCATCGCCAGACTTGGTGGAGTTGAAGCGCAAGAGCTTGGCGAGCTGCTGACGGTTCTGAGAGTCCTCGTGAATACCCAACTTCAAGTTCTTGGAGAAGGCGCTGTAGAACTTGTCAAACTGCTCCTTGTCCTCGGCGATCTCGGTGAACAACTCAAGAGACTTCTTGACGAGGTTCTTCTTGATCACCTTCATGATCTTGTTCTGCTGAAGGGTCTCACGAGACAGGTTGAGGGGAAGGTCCTCAGAATCGACAACACCCTTGACAAAGCTGAGCCACTCAGGGATGAGCTCGGTGGCATCGTCAGTGATGAAGACGCGGCGGACGTAAAGCTTGATGTTGTTCTTGGTCTTCTTGGTCTCGAACAGGTCAAAGGGAGCACGCTTGGGGACGAAGAGAACGGCGCGGAACTCGAGCTGACCCTCGACGGAGAAGTGCTTGACACCGAGGTGGTCCTCCCAGTCGTTGGACAGGGACTTGTAGAAAGAAGCATACTCCTCCTGGGTGATGTCCTGGGGGTTGCGAGTCCAGATGGGCTTCTGCTTGTTGAGCTCCTCCTCTTCAATGGTAGTCTCCTTGACCTTCTTGGTCTTCTTCTTCTTCTCCTTCTCCTCATCCTCATCATCGACCTCCTCAATGCGAGGCTTCTTGTCATCATCACCTTCCTCCTTGACCTCTTCCTCAGCCTCCTCATCAGGAACCTCCTTCTCGGTCTCCTTCTCAACGTGAAGATAGATGGGGTATGAGATAAACTCAGAGTGCTTCTTGACGACCTCCTTGATCTTGCTCTCGTTCAAGTAGTCAGCCTGCTCGTCCTTGAGGTGAAGGATGATGGAGGTACCGCGACCGAGGGGCTCATTGACGGTGTCGGAGATGATGTTGAAGGTGCCACCGGCGCTGGACTCCCAGATGTATTGCTCGTCATCGTTGTTCTTGGAGATGACGGTCACCTTGTCGGCGACGAGATAAGCCGAGTAGAAACCAACACCGAACTGACCAATCATGGAAACATCAGCTCCGGCGGTCAAAGCCTCCATGAACTGCTTGGTGCCAGAGCGAGCAATGGTACCCAGGTTGTTGACAAGGTCAGCCTTGGTCATACCAATACCGGTATCACGGATGGTCAAGGTCTTGGCCTCCTTGTTGGGGATGAGGTCAATTCGCAAGTCCTTGCCGGAGTCCAGTTGGCTGGGGTCGGACAAAGCCTTGTAGCGAACTTTGTCCAAAGCATCAGAGGCATTGGAGACGAGTTCTCGCAGGAAGATCTCCTTGTTGGAGTAGACGGTGTTGATGATCAGGGAGAGAAGCTGAGAAATCTCAGCCTGAAACTCGAAAGTCTCCGACATTGTGATGGGTATCTAAGAAGGACGTCTAATGCAAGGTTAGTTTATGCGACCTAGTTGTGGAGAGAGAAGCAAAACAAGTGAACAACACGAGGCCTGATGAGTCGACGGTATAAGCTGCTTCGTGATTGCCTCGTGATTCTGCTAGAGAACAAAGTTCTATAACATCACAGGGCAAGAGAGACAGCCATATACTCGTTGCTCATCGCCACTGAAACTCTCCCGACTGCATGGCCAAAGACCAAGGTAATGGAGAGGCACTAGACATTCGGCGACAAGGGAAAGGGTATGCGGAATGAGTCTCACCTAGACGCTGGGTATCAAAGAAAGAGGAAAGCGGTTGAGCGAACTCCCGAAGAGTGCAAACGTCGCAGTGCTGTGGTGCAGGATTTGAAAGTGAAGGTTGAGATGTTGTGGTAGGTAGAAGAAAAAGCCGAAAAAACAGAAGGGAAGAAGAAAAGTGCTTCAACTAAAAAGGCTGCTGCTCGGTGGTGCTGCGCAGCTCACAAAGTCACGATTCCATGAGATTCCACGGCGGGAGCCTTTCCACAGCAACGAGCGAGCCGCTTGCTGATTGGCTGCGGGGCAAACGTCGCCGGCTCTGGCTGTTGCTAGAAGGCTCCAGCACCACGCTGGCCAGACTCCAGTGGCTTCCGTGGATGAGGCGCTTCATGCATGAAGTTTCACAAACCAACAATCAGCTGGCCCTTTGTGCATGGAACAAACGGACGAACGTAGCCAGTGAGCCAACACAGCCGGCCATCTGCTAAGCAGCCGCCGCCTCGTGGAACGACTATATACGGGCAAATCGAGGCAAACTGCCAAATGCAATGTATGTATGTACATACTATGTACATACATATTGAGTACCACATACGGTATTAGAAGCATGGAGCTACACGAGATTGAGCATCGTATGCAGTTTCAACTCTCAACACGCCATCGCTACTAGAACATTAATGCTTGCTATGTATTGCAATTTGCATATCTTCTGTTCTTTTCTTTTCCTTTCTTTCGAAATAAAAAAGGTTGAAGGATTCACTGTGGCGCCGCTGCGCGGCTGACCCTGTCCATGATGATCCATCCACAAGGTGGGCGCAAGTCAGCTCTCATTGGCAAGGGCCAAGGCGCATCAACCTTCAACTTTCAAGGATTCAAGATCCGCAAACGGTGCGGGTCCAAAAGAGCGGCCAGCCTCTCCCGAAGTGACATTGTGATGGTGGTTCAAGGCAAATCTCAGCTCCATTGTACGAATAGCTTCGACGTCTGGAGAATGCCATCTATCTGCAGAAGACGGCACCCGGTCCAGCTATCGACGACGACGAGAAACTCGGCCGCCAGATTTCGACGCTGCACCTCACGCTCTGGCAGGGCGGACAAATTCTGTTCTGGACCATGCGCCGTGGTTTGTGGCCTCCTGCTCTCGCCGCAAAGTGCTTACCATTGTTCCAGGCTGTCGAACTCGCTGCATTTACTGGCCTCTCCATTCCCACGGGCTAAGAAGAAACCGCCGCGGCCATGATGCCGGCAGTGCCGAATTTCAACCTCCTCAAGACAGTCGGCACAGACGGCGTCTGGGTTAAAGGTCTGCTCCCCAACGACCTCATCAGAAAGGGCTCGCCCGAGCACTAGTATATGCTCATCCCTCGCCACGGGCCTCTCACGCTCGGCGTATGCGACATTTGGATCAGTGCCACGGCTGGCGCTGCCCTGCGTCGCAGACGCCTTTCCGTTCGAACCTCTCGCTTTCTCAGAAGCCCCTGACGGACTGTGGCTTTCGACTGTGCTGCTGAATCTTGTTGGTGACAAGCCTGAAGATGTTGAGCAGATAGATTGGCGCAGAACAGAGATAGCAGCAACACCCCATGATATAGCATCGTCCATGGTGGCCACAATGAACGCATTCGAGTCATTTCCCCGACGCAGAACCGCGACGCCTCTCTAGCAAGTATCATAAGTCTCACTGTGCGCTACATCAAACAATCCAGGAAATCGCCATGGTCAAAACTCAAAACTCAAACTCAAAACTTAAAACACATTCATCTGATCGCTTGATGGTACACGCAGGGCGGCGGACAATCCAGAGGGAGTCTGGCGGTTGCTGAGCTGCGCTCGATTTCAATTGTCCGAGCAGTGGAAAACCGAACGGCAGTTCTTTCTTTTCTCTGTCCGGTTTGATGGCGTTTCATGGGCGAATATGACGGAAATGACGGAAATGACGGGCTCATCTTTCAGGTTGCTGTCTCCAACAATAAGTCTGGTCAAGTCGATCAACTTGCAGCTGTCACGATAACTTGGCATCATACCGATTACACGCTTTTTATTGGCTGATGCAAATGGTATTAGGTGATACGTGCTGTGCAGACACTTCTTAATCGTCCTGGCATCCTTTCTCTGTGCTTTTTCCCCATGCGTTTATTTCAACTCATTCATCATGGTCTCGATTGTATCAGGGTAGGATCCCTTCAACGGGATAAGTCTGATGTCGAGAGTAGCTCTCGGTGACCATATTTCTCTCGTATACTCTGTACACAAAGTCACACGTACTCCCCCGTGCGACTATTTCTGACTATTTCCATCAAGCAAGAACACGCTAACCCCATGCTCTTCGGTGCTGCTCAAGAGTCAAGAACCTCCTGTTTCCAGTCAGGCCCGTAATTCGTTGACCATATGGCAGTGACTTCCCCCACAAGCTCCTCGGTCACATCGGTCCAGTTCTGACCCGCTGTCAGCTTTTCATGTCTAGTCATAGTGGTAATGTCGAATCGATGTCCTGCCCAAAGGCCTCTGTGGATTCGTCCTGTTGGGTCTTGCAGTGCCACGGAATCACTGGAACTCCATGAAATACGAGACAAAACGACGCATCCAAATCCAATGCCTTGAACAAAGGGACCATGAGCCAATCCCGGCTGCAGCTCGAGGGGCTCTCGTCGCACATACTGATGTGTTGTCAAATTACGGAGGATCCAGACTTCATCTCGGGGATAAAAGTCATCGCGTTGCATGTGAAATACCTTCTTCACAGTCCGATAGCATGAATCCTGAGCAAGAGCATCCAAAATTGAGTAGCTCCGATCAACGAATCTGGTTTCGGCGTTAGGAAGTTCGGTAAAACCTCTCCTGATCCTCTCATACAGAGTGAGTGTTTGTTGTTCTACTGGAAGTTGATATTCCTCATCTTCTGATTCATCATCTTCTGGTCTCCTCTTGAGAAGGTTTTCCTTGTCTTCCTCCGTAGCAAAAAGGCCTGGGGGATAGTCGTCAACTTCGTTGTCATCTCCCACCGTGATGAGCTGCTGGCCAGCCCAAGCGCCGAGAGATTGCATGAAATTCCGTACGACATATTCTCTAGCGATGCTCCAAAAGTATTGATTCGTGACACCTAGAAAAATTACACTTTTCAGATCGTCATCGTAACAATGTTCGAAGATTAGGTGATGGATTTCAGTGGGGAAGCTAGAGAAGCTCCCAGGCTTCCTGTCCATAGTTTCGACTACATAAACGTGTAAGTCAGTAAATTGGAACAATTAAAGTCTATAGCGGAACCTTGAAACAAATCACCTGCTGCACTATGATGAGACTTCACGTTCTCGGGTCTCGAGTCATGATAAGTAGGTACGACAGGAACCGCCAGGGCTCTTTCGAGCTGTTCGGCCACGTAAGTCTCAAAGAGAAACTCTCCAAGCTTTAGATATGACTTAGGCAGCACCGTTTCACTGCCGAGAGCAGCAATTTCCCAGTACTGTCCCATGTTTGCTATCGAGGTGATTTGTCTCAACTCGGCGACCAGTGTTTGGAGCAGTGTTTGGAGTAGAGTTAGCAAAAGCTCTAGAGACGACTTTCGCAGTCAGGGCCTCGAAACTCTTTTAAAGATGGAACTGGTTTTTTTTGGCAACCACAATTGGCAAACGTGACAGGTCAACCAAGTTACAAAAGCCGCGAATTATAGACAAAGCTGGGGAAGGCACAAACAGTCAACAATGGCTCCGCTTTCAATTCACGCTTTAGTCCCATGGAGGGGTCTTAAGACTCACTTCAGGTCTCTGGCAGGAGATTATACCTAGGTACTCCGTACCAGGCAGGTAGCCAATGTGAGGGGTATGTACATAGGTCCAACTGTGCAATTAGCGGAGTGCTAGAAGTACCGGCAATTTTAAAGTCACAACTTACAAGTGACAAAAGTTTTGGACCACTCCACAATGCACATCATCACATGTCACTCGAAGTCGCGATTGTTGGGAGGTGTGGAGCGTGTGACCTGAAGCGAGTCTTAAGACCGTCTATGGGACAGAGCACGTATGTACTGATTGTACTCCGACAGCTATGCGTTAACTGCTGTATATCAGTGTACTGTAGCGCCTTTGTCGGCAACGGACAGCTTGCTGTCATCGGCTCGTAGGACGTCCAACGTCCATACGGAGTAGACGTACTCTGAGTCTGTGTTTTGAAGACTTTGCATACCTCCACTTGCTCTCGATTTACGGGGGTTTCATTACCACTTAGATATCTTGGGCAGTTCCGCTCATTGTCGAAATGAGTTCACAAAATCGACAAGAACACAAAGCTCACATGTGACATGCTCCAAATTTGAATGCTTTGTTGGATCTAATCTGAACATCGGCGTGATTGCTATACACTTAGAGCCACTCAGTTTCACCCGTGGTCATGATTTTGTTACTTCTCAGATCTTCAAGTCTGTATCCGGTTTTTAGCTCAAATTCGTGCAACTATTGTCGAATCACGTACATAGTTAACTTTTGTCGCATTTGATTAGTTTCGTGCCCCGCAAAGGGGTTCTGGTATACATATGTAGTTTCTAGAAGGAATCGATTCCGCAACGGGTGCAGCCATTTGTGGCACCAATGAAAAGCTTGATGATCAAAAACACGAGTTCAAGCAGAGTAGAACCGTCCTGCGAGTCGCGACGAATGTTCGAGTTCCAAGAAAATGCCCAAGCTGGGACAAAGGCCTCAGCAAAGTCCTTCGATAACCCAGCGTGACTCAGTGCGCCGTTCTCATGCCAAATTACTGTACATACTCCTGAGAAATACACGCCGGGGATCCATATACATGCCCAACGCCTAAGAAACAAAACGTTGAGAGTCTACGCCAACATGCGCTTGCCGCTCATTCTTCATCAACCACACCGCCCACCAATCTATATTTTCGATCCGCATATGCCAGTCCAAACTCCTTGACCTTCGTCACGGGTATCATCTCGTCAACCTTCCCAACAACAATCACATGATCCCCCACCCGCACCAGTCCATCCGTGTTGCCATCCCTCAAGAGCGTACACCTCAGCACCCTCAAGATCCCCTGTCCGCGTATTAGCGGCGCAGATCCTGGCCTTGGCTCTCCAACGGTATAGGTTGCTCCCTCTATCGTGTCAAACACGCCATCTGTATTGCCTCGCGTGAAATGGTCGGCCACCGCGGCGCCACTGGCATCCCCAGCCAGCACGTGAATGTTGAACTCCCGGCTCGCCATTAGGGCCTCAAGAGTCCTGCTCGGCGTGGCAATGTTGAAGGAGACGAGCGGAACGGGTGACAGTGTCAGAGACGTAAACGAGGACATGGTCATTGCGCGTGGTACGCCCTCGTGTGTCGCCGTACATACCACGACAGGATTGGTGAGCAGTCGGAACACAGAGCGCACCTGTTCGGGGAGAGTCGCTTCGGCATCGGGATCGGATGTTGGGACCTTGGAGGGGGACAGCTTCCATGGTTGTGAGGAGGCAGAAGATTGCAGGTTTCTAGACATGGAGACTTCAGAGAAGGGTGGCATTAGCTTTGCAAAGATCAACATGATTATGAAAACAATAAACAAAAGCACACGCGAATAAAAACCAAGGATAAAAACTAGCAAGCGGAAACGGAGTCACTCACCATGTGAAGGCTGTGACTGTGAACTTGCACCTCGTTCTAGCCTCGATCGTACAGGCAATGGATTCCTGCCCGTCATCCAGCCACCGATCTCATTTGCCCCCATGAAGCTATCATGGATCCCCCTCAGCAAGGACATGAGCTTGTATTTCCTTCTACCCAGTGTCATTGTCTGGCCCCGGACGCAGCAGCTCCTCCATCTCCGATCTAAATGGCCACCAACTTGCCCCAGCGGCCTCAGCGGCGCTGTCCGCAAGTATCTGCATGTAGCGCTCATCGAAATTCCCGCTTCATTACGGTATCGTCGTATAATTTCCCCCCAGAACGGCAGTGGGAAAGTCGACAGGCGATACGTACAGTGCTGCTATGTACATAGCAAGACAGTGTTGTCGATGTTCCTTGGAAATATATGTAGGTAATGATGTTCGGCCGGCGGGAATGTCGTTATCGATAAGTGCCTTGTTCCCGGCCGCGATGGCACGACCAAGCGGGCCGGAAATTTTGCGCCATGCGGTCGTGCAAAGCCCAGGAGCGGACCTAGGACTAATAAGTTCGACAAACAGCCCTCTCGTCGTCTCGATCCTCAAATCAAACCACCGAAACATACTCTCACGTCTCACATATCCCAATTGAGATACATCAACAATCAATTCCTTCAAAATGGGGAGACTCCCATCCCTCCCTATGGCCATCTCGGCATCCCGAACCACCCTCTCAGCATCCCACAGCACCACCACCTCGTCTCTGCCAAGCCGGCTTAACATCCAAGTCCGCCACGCAACATTCATTGAAAGACCCCGAAGACCATATACCTTCACGCAGCTGGTCACCCTGTCCGACGGCTCAACATACACGATGCGCACCACATCCCCCGCGTCCGTGTACCGATCCACCAAAGATAGCCGCAATACGCTCCTCTGGCAACCGACCGATAGATCTCTGCGAAACGTGGAGTTGGATGAGGCCGGTAAGCTGGCTGCTTTCCGTGAGAGATTCGGCCGCGCATTCGACGCAAGTCCAAGCTTGGAGAAGGAGGAGGGACAGGAACAGGAGCAGGAACAGGAACAGAAGGCAAGCGCTGCTCCGGCAGAGGACGAGCCCGCCGAGGACGACTTTACGGATTTGATCACAGCGTATGCCACCGAGGTGACGACGAGTGATGAACCAACTATTCTTGCTACTGCTCCGAAGAAAGCATCGAAACGGAAGAAGTAGAGATGCATTTGATATGTATGCTGGGGGCGAGAGTGGGCGAATGGTGCCGTACGAGTCAAAGTTGTCACGCGGCAGTCTAGCCCATGATGGAGGGAACCTGTATCGAGTATGGCAAACAAAGTTGGCGCAAAGGGGAGATGAGAAAGAACACGGTATATTTGATTGAAGCCATATACGCTTAGAATGTACAAATAGTCGAATTGACCGAGCGTGTATGATACGTGATGAAGGGGGTCTAAGAAACAAAAAAAATACAAAGAGAGCCTTAGTCTCTCAAACTTGAAATCAAAGCCGAGCTGCAATTGCGACGCCATTTACCCTAATGGGCTACTACGAATTGACCACCTTCTTCTTGATTACAGCTTGGCCCCTATCGTGATACCACTATTGCATTACCTACATTGCCTAATCGGAATCTTCATCCATGCGCGCCCTGGCTCGATCGATGGCCGTATCACCGGGCGGCTTCGATTGTTGCTGAAATACGGGCGGTCGGTAGAATGCTGACTCGTCGTCTTCGGCGTCTAATTGCATCAAGAACGTCTCCCACTTTTCAATAAGCTGCGCGACTGAAATTAGAATCACACATACACGATAAATGGTATCATCTGCAATATCTCGATGGCAGGAGAAACCGGATTCGAGACTGATTACTCACCTCCTTTTGTGCCTCAACAGCACTCTCGAGGAACGTCTCTACCCCGCTCTTGAAGTCCTCTACCTTTTCCTTCTCAAACCGATCAATCTCAGTTCTCATGAGGCGGCCCATGTCTTCAAAGAGCAGCCGAGCCTGGTGTACTTTCTTCTCCGACTCGCCAACTTCAGCATTCATCTGATTGAGGCGATCCTGCTGACTTTTGCCCTGTCGGAGAAGCTTGTCCTGGGTATTCTTCTTCTTCTGCAGTTCAGACTCAGCTGCGTGCCAGGCATAGAAGCCTTTTTGGCGCTGAGTGAAAGACTGCTTGATGGAGCCAATAAGTCGAATATACTCTTCAATAATGATTCCAAACGTCAAAACGTCCTGCTGAGCTTGCCGGTCATACACGTCTCTGATGGTGAGCTGCAGATCAGACAAAGCATCCAAAGGCCCTGACAGCGTTGGTGAAAGCTCAACCGTGGATAGGGCGTGAAGAGATGCGGAGAAATCACCGGCCGCCTCCGCCATCATCTTGCGCTGGCCAACCATGGTCTCCATGGCTTTGAGGAGGCCTTTCAATTGATTCTCCAGAGCGTCGAGATATACCTTCCGGTCATGGAACCAGTCATCTTGCTCGACAAACTTGTCTCCTCGCCCAACGTTGATACCCAATGACCCAAGAACACCTTTGCTTTCACTGGGCAATGCTTCCTTGTGCTCCCGATGCTTGATATCGGCGCTAAAGGCTTCGCTTTCCAGGAAGAGCTTCAAGTCGCCGTCATGCTGCAGAATGGGGTGGGCAGCGGCCTTGCTTAACATCTTTTCCAGGGCAGCTCGTCGGCTCTCAACAAAGTTGCTGTCAAAGCGCCCAACTGCCTGCTTCTCCGGTGGCGGAGGAACAATACAACCCGGATTGTTCGCATGAAGGGTATTATATAGCCAAAGAAAATCGCGGTATCGTCGTTTTACCTCGAATTCTGGCTGTTTGTACGCTCGCGAGGTAGTCTAGGTTGTGCAGAAATGGCGAGGTTAGCATTTCGAATACACGAAGAAGACAACATTTATGTCCCTGAAGCAGTCAACATCATGGCTAGAGACTCATGCAGAGTAGACCAACCCTCGTTCTGACAGAGTAAACGATATGTGAGCTTGTCAAGTCTCCAATCTTGACTGGATCACCGACGGTGATATGAAAGCTCGGCTTCGCAGCTTGCTCCACGGTGACGCTCGGCTGGGTAGAAGTTCGCATGGCGCTCGGTCTGGCGACATCGACTGGCGGTGGTACCCGAGGACCGCCAGGGCCCTTAAAGTCATTATCATCGACGTGGTGAGGATCAATCGGTCGTCGAGGCTGCTGCTGGTGTGGCATAGTTGATCGGATGACCATCCGTTCCTTTTGCGGCGGCACAGGCGGGGCATCTGAGGCGCCGTCATGATCGTCGGTAGAAACGCTCAAGGGGCCCAAGGGATCCTCGACTGCCTCAAGGCGAGTGGGCTGAGCAACAAGGCGTCGCGGGCCGCGTGAGGGACGAGGTGCAGGAGAAGTCGCTTGGGGCGATGAGGGTTGCGGGCTCGAAGGGTTGGCCTGAGACGTCGGCTTAGAGCTGTGGCTCGAGTCGGCCCATGGCGACTCCTCGACATCCATTGTGAAAAGTCTTGCCGCTCTTAAAAACACAGCGCTACGATCCCGAACTGATTGTAGACTGTAAAGGACGGTGCGCGATGGAAAATGGCTGATAATAGACGCGATGGCGCGGAGCCAACGTCAAGTCGATGCCGGGTCGGTTGCGTAACGCTCCACAGTGCACATGTTCATCATTTGGAGGTTTGGATTCCTTTAAAGGCTTAGACTGACGTGACGGGCTCCACTTTTGGGGCAGCTTCCAAACTCCATGACCATGAGAGCTTCACTGCTCCAAGTTGCTTCCAAGTCACAATGACCCAAGTCGCATGGCCCATAGTAGGTAGATAACAGGTGGCAATGAACCTCTCGCTCCCAGACCCTTCTATATGCGAAAATCTCGCCCTCTTTTTAGGGGGTTCTCAGCACGTCAACTTATTGCTATCACAGCCTCGGCCTGGTATTGTCTGTCCAAAAGAAGAAGGATTGCGAAGAACTGCCAAGGTATCTTATTTGATTACAAAAGTTGATGGAGAGCCTCCAATGCAAAAAAGCCCATATGCCCACCTTTCTTGCAGAGATTCCTTCTGCTGCCCGGTTCGCCAAAAACGCCTCGTGTCAAGTCACTCGCTCGACAAACTCACGCCTCGCACGCCGCTTTCTCAATCGCTCTCATCAGGTTCTTCCGCATGTCACGCTGAGCTTGTCTTCTGGCAGCCAGTGGCTGAAAACGCGCCGGTTGCACGTTGTTGGACAGCCAGGGGTGCTGCACCCCGGAAGGCGAGTCTACGGCTGAGCATTCCTATCGCTCGGGGTCGTAGCAGCCACCCACCATGACCAAATTCATTCTCGTGAATTTGACTCGCATGACGGGCGTCTTCTTCGTAGGAAACGCACTAATCTGATCGTGTGTGACCATAACGTCCTTGATCTTCTTCTTCTGTGTCCCATTCGTGTTAGTGCCCGTCGACTGGCCGGGAACTGAGGCATTGACGCGCGATGCATCAGTGACCGATGTCGCATTCAGTGCTCCGTCGCCTAAAGTGGTAGCGGCTGAGGCTTCTAGCCCTGCCTGAGCTGCAGCTTTCTGGGGATCAAGCGGTTCCTCGACGTCCCATAACCTGACAGTGCCATCCTGGCCACCAGATGCTAGGACGGTTGATTCCATGCTGAAGCTCATAGACCAAATCCCGCCTCGGCCATGGCCACGTGACCGTTTGATACGGGTGCCTTTAGTAAGATCCCAGAAAAATATGTTTCCTGCGAGATCAGCGCTGGCGAGGATCTTGCCGTTGGGGGCACACTCAAGAGCAGTGATATGATCAGTGTGTCCAGCAAAGACTCGCGCACACGCCCCAGTCACCACGGACCACATTCGAATCGACTTGTCTGTTTCATCTGAGGCCGAGAACACGTACATGCCATTGGGGTGCCAAGCAATGGCCGAAATCGAGGTATCGTGCCCAACCATGAGGCGTTGCGGGGAAGCATGGTCTTGCATCCACACGCGCACGACCTTGTCGTAGCCTCCAGTAAGAAAATAGTGCCCGTGGGGACTCCAGAGAGCACGAAAGATGGGTCCCTCGTGTGACTTGTATAGACATAGACATGCCCAAGATTCCAATGACCATAGCCGGACATGTCCGTCAGCTGAGCAGGAAATCAGGAGCTTGGGACGGCCATCGATAGGCGGGTTTTGACGTCCGTCATCCCCGAACAATCTTTGAGGGGGGCCAGAGGCAGAGTCTGAGAAGGCCACATCGTACACTGGTCCAGCGTGACCAATAAGCTTCCGGCTATTGAACTTGGCATCCTTTTCATTGGTATTCATTGTTGGTAGACTTCGGCCATCTAGTGACCACACGCGAATGTACGATTCACTAGTACCGACAGCGGCCATTTTTCCATCTTCGGAGAAGTCCATGCAAGAGACACTAGGCAGAGAGTTAGGACACGATGATGATGATGATGTAGACGAAGTTCATTGACCTACCTGCCAAATGTGTTGTGGAAGGTGAACATGCAAGCACTGACGGATGTCCCAACGCCACCAGTTCTTCCATCGATCTTGAACCGATCTCGGTTTTCTCGTACTTTTGACATTTCTAGCACAATGTCCCTTGGTCTCGAGGGGGGCAGCGGTAAATCAGCTCTACTAGGAGCATCAGCGTCCTCTTCACGTTTGATCTTGTGCTCGAACTCCTCCAGCATACTACTAGAGCCTGCTGGTGGAGGGTTTCTCCTTTCTTCCTCTTCAATCTCAGCGCGAACATCGTCGCGAAGATCTGGATCCATGGGTAGAGGTCCAAGCTGCAGTGGTTGAGCAGGGTCGAGAATGTCCTTGTTAGACAGTCCGATGTTCACCCCAGGGATGCCTTCTTTCGCATCTGCCTCTTCCAGGTCAGCGTTCTTTGAACGTCTGAACACAGCCTCGAAGCTGAAAGGAGTGATCGGGCCGCGGGTGGTCGAGTCGACCTGGCAATAATTTACCAGCAGTTGTCGAATGACGGAACCTCCTTGCTCCGACTCTCGTTCGAGAAAATTGAAGAGATCGCCACTTGCGTGCTGATTCAGTGGTATGCGATATTTGTTCTCCCTATATAGCTTCGCTATTGAGTTCTCTGCGACGTGTTGTGGCAATGTGATGGTGGAGAACGTTTTGAGGTCATCAGCGTGAAGTCGTTGAAAGTAATGACCCAGATCCTTGAGGAATAGCTTGGAATCCTCCGTATATCCTTGACCGGCGAGCTCCAGGAAAGAATAGACAAATACAGGCCATAATAGTTTTGACAACTCAAACTAGGCTGGCATCAGTACTAAGCCCGGGGGTTTAGGGTGTGGCCGCATACGGCGAACGAACCTTGTATAGCTCTAGATTGTTTTCTACCCATTCCTTCAGAAGCTTGAAAGATTTTTGATACTTCTTTGGCCCAGTGTTGGCTAACTGTTGGACAGGTTTGCCATCGGCGCCCAAGTGCTTCGATTCCTGTCGAAACACTTCTTCTGTCCGATTGAAACCTCTCTTAAGTAGGTAGTCGGTGACCTTGGGTTGGGAGAGTTAGTATACGAATCCTGTAGAGGCCACCTGATACTATAAGAAATGAGATAGAGAGAAAAGGAAACAAGGACTAGTACTATCATGCCATGCCCATGGGCCCTGGAAATTGGCCACAATCGTGTAGTGACATGACTGGGGGTGCCAAGCCCAAAGAGAGAATGGCTGCCAGAGAAAGCTGCGTCGAAAGAGAGAAATAATGGCACAAAGTAACTTTAGACCAAGTAGCAATCTATAACGTACAATCTGGTTGAGATTCTGGTTCGACATGGCACCGCCAGTTGAGCCACTTGCTGGCTGCCCATTCCCAGCCGGTGACGTTGCTGGTTGAGTCGCATAGTTGGTCGCCGGCGCCATAGGCGCAGCAGGCTGTCCTGACATGCCAGCCGTTTTCCTTGCTAAATAATGTGTTCAGCGAAGGGCGGGTATACCGATTTCCTGTCGCAATGTTGTAGTGATGATGGAAAGGTCGTAAGCTGACGAAGCCTCGTCAAGACCAAGTATACTCTCCAGATATCGTTTCGCGCGCGAGGTTATCGTGTGGCTTGAAAAGAGTCAGCTGCGCGTTAATCGCCAAGAGAAAGAGAAAGAAGCATGTAGTTCCTGTAGATATTACGTCGATTCGATGTGAGATGAAAGAAGTGACAAGGTGAGCTCAAGCTAAGGTCACACTTGCGTTCAGTGAGTGTCGTCGCGTTGTTTAGCCGAGCTTTACACGGCGCGTCAGGGATCGGCGCTGCACAGTGCTGTTTCAAGCTGCACTGCTCGTGCCAAGTCGCAATTCTGGTACATACATACATACATATGGGAGTGTCGGATCGTTGTGAATATAATAAGTGATGCAACAAAGAGGAGTTCTACATGGAATGAAGGGGGCTTACCATTTATATAATCCCCAATTGTCAGGTGAGTGCTTACCTACCTGTTCTTCATTCACAGCCGTTGTTGTGATTATTGGGTTCGTGTCGTACACGGTGCGGAGGTACGTGATACATCAGATCGAGTGGACCCACATAGGTACGTAAGGCCCCGTTTATGCCCTTTTTTTAAAAGTGAAAAAGAACAATATTTCTGCAAAAAACGGAGGCTATACCTAATTGGGCACCTCCGATAGCACATTTCGTGGACCCACCGAGATGACCCCTGTCAGACCCCTGCAGACGAAGTACCGCGCTAGACAAGGGCCTTACAGGGGTCTTACGAACGCAATTTTTTGTTCCAGCAACAGAATTTGTATGGGAAAACTGGAATAGCACGTTCCAGCCTCCGAGGTGCTCTAGGCTATTTCAATTTGAAAAGAGCATTCCTACTCGGACAGCATAAAAGTACTACAGTTAAACCCCGCTATAACGATATCCCAAAAGTGACCAAAACTCCATCGTTATAACGGGATATCGTAATAGCGAATCTCGGGTGATCTGAATTCATCACGTGTTTCATCACATGACCATCGTTTTGGCAATGCTGCCCCACCATAATACCATGTCGAGTTGACGTGGCAGCACGCCGCAGCAGTATCGGATGTTCAAATTGCCACACAAAATTGATGCTGCATGCCAGGAATGGGTGGAATGAGCCAAAACAATTGTGTCGGGATGAGTTGGGGCAGATATTGCGTGAGGAATTGGGTGGAATGGGCCAAAAAATTGTGTCGCGATGACCCCGCTATAACGATATCACGTGATTTTTCGACCAAAATCGTATCGCTATCGTTATAGCGGGATTTATCGTTATTTGTATGGTGATATCGGAAAATGAGGCCAAAAATATCGTTAAGGTGAATATATCGTTTTATAACGGATCGTTATAGCGGGGTTTAACTGTAACCGGACAGCATTCCCCAGAAATCTCGTGACACTCTCCACTTTTTATGTATCCTTTCGCTCATAGACAGTGTTCAAGGAAAGCACACTGTTTGGCATTTGCGCATCAACGCCACCCACCAAATTCTTCATCATCATCCCATCTTCGTGGTCGACCTCGCGCCTCATCAAACAAAAAGGTCACGGTTCCGACCCGCCTTCAAGCTGTTGATCGTTCTACACAGGCTTCAACGTCGCAGCCGACCCTCCCCAGCAGCCGCCCCATAAAGCCAAGCATACGTCGTCGACAGTCACAGTTCGAGATAGAGGAGGCAGAGGCATTACGGGCCTCGAAGAGACAAAAGACCAAGGACCACGCGAGGCCGCGGACGAGGCAGAGGCAGAGGTGGGGCATCGCGATCATCTTCATCTAGGTACCAACGCCTCGAAAACCACTGGACCGTCATCGCAGGCCCTGACCATGATCAGCGAGACCGGGCAAGTTGAGGAGGTCGTTCCGGCTACGCAATTGACTTAGTCGCCTGTAGGCGCCGGCGTGTTCTGTTGGGCCACGAATGACGTACGTAAGGGTAGATACAATGAAAGAAGAATTCAGAACACCGAAAATGAATTGCTAAAGTGAATCGCCGAAGCCTCCTCGGCGGCGTGGTGATGTTGAGACATGCACATGCGAGATGCGTACTCCGTACAGTTTGGTCATTTACTTCCCACTGTAATTTTGGGGGGATACACAGGAGCCCAAGAATTGTGGAGAATGCTGTCCGATTAGGACTTTTATGCTGTCCGAGTAGGAATGCTCTTTGAAAAACGGCGTCCTTTGCGGCCAAAAACACGCCTCTGACCACCACCAAAATGGACGCCCACTGTAAGCCCACTGGCAAGTCCACTGTAAGTCCACTGGCAAGTCCACTGTAAGTCCACTGGCAAGTCCACTGTAAGTCCACTGGCAAGTCCACTGTAAGTCCACTAGCATGTCCACTGGCTACAAATCCTCGGTGTTTTCGATGACGTCGCAGACTGCGAGGCAGACGGCGGCTGGGTCACAGGCGGGATATTACGTTGCGGACGCGCAGATCTATCGGGTTCCGCGGTTTCGGCGTCGGCGTTGCCATTTCCGTTGCGTTGGGGAGACTCGCCGTCAACCTCTAGGTAGCTGTTGTTGCATCAGATCGTCGACGATTTTACTAGGGTCTCATTATACAGGAACCCCATTCTGTTACACAGGAACCCCAATCGCCGGTACCGGCGATATTTGTCATAAACACGTGACCATTCCGCACAACGATACTTGGGCAAATGCTTCAAAGATCAATTGATCGACTTGTAAATTTGAAATGTGGAAAATAAATTTGAAAATAAATACAAAATGCTTAATTGACTTCCCAATGTTCTTGCGCAACACCATCCCAATACTCCCGAGTGGCGACATCATCGCCTCCTGTGCCATCATGAGCTGCAATGTCAGCCTCATTTTCCGCTTCATTGGTAACGTCATCCTCGACTTCAATTGCTAACCCCTCACTATCTCTTAAGATGATGTCTCCCGAGCCTCCCAGTGAGAATGGCGCCTCTGGGTCCTCCAACGGCGGCGCCATTCGTTGAGACGCGCGAGGCATCTGCGTACCAGCCTCATACGTATCCCCATGAACGTCCAGCCACTCCAAAGCCTTGATTGTGGACGAAGCATTCGTGATCGCGGAAGGCGAATTAGGCGCATCTGGGACAGCAAACTCCGGATGTGGAAGACGTCGCTTTCGGTTTCGAACTGGAGGCGCTGATGATGACGGCGCGGATGAAGAATTTTGCAATGCTTCATTGCGCTCCTGATTAAGAGCTCTGTCAAGCAGCGTCGGGTCGCGTCGATGCGATCGTGAGCCTAGACCAAGACTAACTTTCGGCCTCCCCTTGCCCTTAACGATTAAGGGATCGTACGGTCCAAGAGGGAGATCATCTCCGGTCAAAAGCCGCGTCCGGTCGAGCCACCAGAATCGATCTACGGCTTCAAGAGGGATGGGAACGTCTTGTTCCTGGTACTGGAAGAGGCGATGCCGACAAGGAAGGCCCAGACCAATGCTAATCCCGCAATCGCATGGCAAAGAAGGCATCGGGACTCCGGGCCTGGGCTTCTGAAGCGACCTTAACTCCTTGACAATCAAGGAAAGAGCATTCTCACTCACTTTACCCCTCAGCTCTGAGTACAAGACACCCAGCGTGTCAGTACCAAACCGCCCGCTAACAAAAGTCTCTTCCGCGCGTATTCTAGCGCCCTGCGCCTTCCAGAACGAGACAAGGCCATCCGTTGCTGATCGAAGATCTCCTGTGCTGCCAGAAATGTGCCGTTTGATACTTGCGTGCATTGATTCAGCCGACGACGTCGTTGTGAGGCCAAAATGACGGTGCTGATCAATGAAAGCGGTCACGAAGTGCTCGGCCCACGGCTGAATCCAGGTCTTGAGGCAGTAATTGACTGCGGCAGGGGGCCAACCATGAGTTTGAAATTCCTGAAGTCGCTCTTCGTACACTGGCACCGTAGGTGCGTAAGTCAGTTCGGAGAATGCGTGGAGGAAGTCCGTAAATAGGGGATCACGGACTATCTTCCCGTCTGGCCCCTTCCTTGCAGGGCCAAAATACCCCTTCGTCTTTGCAAGAACGTTGGAGTTGACGTGCCAGCGGCAAATGTGCAAGGGGCACTCGTTGAAAGGCTCCATCTTACTCAGGGCGTTGATGATCGCTTTCTCCCGATCCGTGCAAATAATGCGAGGGCCTGGAATAGCCTCATCATGTAGCAGCTGGCGCAATTGACTGAGAGCCCATGCGTAGGTGCTCTCGACCTCGTTGGGTAAGAATATAGCAGCAACCGAAAATGTTTTCCTCGTGTTCGTAATGCCGCTGATGTTCAGAAGAGGCATTTTGAACTTGTTAGTCTTGTAGGTGCAGTCAAACTGCAGTACGTCCGGATGCTTCCTCAGAAGATCGATGCCGCTTCGTGGAGCGATGAAAAGGCATTGAATCCGGCCACCATCATCGGTGCAAGAGGCTGAGACAAAATATGGATTCTCGCGGAGCTCATCAATGAGCCACTCAATCGAGGTTCGTCCCCCAAGCATAGCTCGATCGTGAGCTCGAAGGAAGTTTGCGATATCCTGGCCCCTCAAGAGCCAAGTATCACGATCCTTTGTCTGTCGGAGGCCTGAAAGGATCTGATAGACCTTCACGCGAGAGTTCCACTGAGTGAGAATGAAGGCCGCATGCCTTCTCACAATCTTCCCTCGGTCGGCGGCAAACGATCCAAACTTATCCGGTTCGTGGGAATGCTTCCTCGCATCCGCATTTGGTGAGGGCGTAATCAACCAGCGGTTTTGATCATCACGGGCGATGAGAAGTCGAAAAGGGCATGACTCTTTGCGAGTTTTCGTGCGCCTCTTCTTCGAGGGGTGCGTGCCGGTATCGTAGGGAACGAATTTGAATGCCTTCGAGCAGCGTAAACGAACAGAGCTTACAACATCCTCGGAATTTTTCGTCCGCCGCTGGATTGCGAGGCTGTAGCCTTGAATTGAAGCTAGCTGCTTGGCTGACTCGATCGCGTCTTCGTACGACTCAAATGTTTGCAATGGCTCGAAAGCTTGCTCGGGGACTGGCTCAGAGGCACGATCCATGGTGAGAACACTGTAGACGCGCTTCGTATATCGTTAGCCGTAGGCGCAACTGCTTCATACATGAGAAAAATGGCGTTACATACAAAGCTTCGTGAGGAACTGCGATGGGATGGTATGAATTCGGATGATGGAGGGTCTGCTGAGAATTGAAAGCAGATGCAGGGGGCGGATGGTCACGTGTACGACAAAATATCGCCGGTCGCGGCGGTTGGGGTTCCTGTGTAACAGAATGGGGTTCCTGTATAATGAGACCCTTTTACTATGTACCAAGATCCAATCCTGCAGTCGTTCCCATGATTTCGGGCCCGGAAAAACATTTTTACGATGTCCAGGGGGACCCCCGTCGATATCCACAGTACATCGACTAGCGTCCCACTAACGGCTTGGCGGCATAGTCACTTTGGCCCAAAAATCTTGTTCTTTTTCAATTTTCAAAAAGGGGCATAAACGGGGCCTTTAGTAAGGTACCTAACTTGTTCGTAAACTTCCTGCTTTTAGGTAGGTACCTGTTGAGCTTAGAAAAGAGCTGCTTTGACAGGTACCTAACTTATTGATCGTCCTCACAACTCGTCAACATTTATTTCGTCGGCGTCATACGTCGCATTCTGCATCTCGGAAGTCGCGTGCTCTGCACACAGCCTCTGGGTTTTCGTCCTGTCCTGCGGCACCATTCATCCATGCGCTTGCCGTCAGGCGTGAGCCTATTCATCTCCAGCCATGTCCTCAAACTCCTCACCAAGCGACATTATCATGGACGATAAAGGGCCGGTGACAAATGGCCATGTCTATCAACCATTCACTCTATCTGAAAACATCCAACAATTGAATCAGATTGATGAGTCCATCGCTCAACTCATGAGCCAAACCGCCACCTCGCTCAATGCTCTCACAATACCTTCGTCGGAACCGACAGCTTCTGACATCAATACACCGACGTCGAATCCTCCCGGGCAAACAGAGGCTTTTAGATCCGCAACAGATTCGTTCCTCACTATTCTGCACAGTATTGATGTAAGAATGAAGCGGCAAATCATGGCACTTGAAGAAGCGGGGATCATCGATTTGGCAAATGAGCCGCGGAAGGGTGCTAACGGCAGCTTCAAGGCGTCATTAAAGCCGAATGGTCTGGGAACAGTAGGCGGACTGGAGGTTGGCTGGCTCAATAGTCGGAGTACGAAGGTAGAAAGGGAAATGGAGGGGGAGCTGTGGCAGGAGGTCAAGGGATTTTTACAAGGAGTTTCTGCAAAGGAAGCACATGTGCCGACATCATCAACATCACGCATGATTGCAGTCCAAGATGAAGCAGCCTAATCAGATGTTCAGCGCCCTTCGTTGGGCCTTCTTTGTATCCCGATCCGCACCTTTATACTCTGCAATACCCTCCTCCATCGAGTCTATGGAAAGCTACCCTGGAAGCCGCAAGCGAGGTCGTCTCCATATCATCACAACTTCACAAGTCGCAATGACAAAGTCAAAGAGCACCGGACGCTCTCGCCTCACCAACATCAGACGCTTCTTGTCCGCCCGACGTGTCGGCCTCGGTATCCTGGCGCATGGTGTTTTTCTCTGCGAGCCCAAGCCCTTTCAACCCTCGCTCATCGAGTTCCTGTCGGAGTTTTAAATATCTCATTCGCCAATCGCATAGCGCAATCGTAAGTCCAACGCACGCCACGAAGAAAGCGCCGCTGGATATCGACAAGGCTATCATGATGCCATAGCGTGTGGAAGGATCTATATCCTGGTCCCGAGGGAAGACATGGTTGCTTTCTGCTGGGTACTGACTGAGAAACTGACGGGAAAGTCCATTGCTGCTGAGGATGTACATTTTGTCGAGGTTATAAAAGCTGGCTGGTTGGTTCAGCGGAATGAATTCTACGGTAAATTGCAAAGTCTTGCTTTATGTACCTTTTTCAAAGTTTCCTCTCGACGGCGGCGGTTCAAAGCGATGGAAATTGAAGAAAGAAAAGCCGCTCTATGGCCAGACCAGGATGTAACGAGTGAGAGTTGACCTTGGAGTTGTCTCGTTCAAGGTGGTGAAGAATTACATGCGATATAAGCACTGAAGCAGCCTTGAATCACACAGTCAAGCAATCACGATGTATGAGATGGGTGGCGAGAGCAAACTGCACAACCACAGCAAGTCTCATTACCTGAATATTACTAGAGAGCTGTTTGCTGGAAGTCTGGTGAATCATTGCGCGACTCGAGTTGTCATACGTTCACGACATCAACACCCCTGAGGAGAACGACGTACGGCGATGGACAGAGGTAGATTAAAAACCAGCACATCGCTTGATGGGCGAATATATGTACAGGCACAAACAGATCGTTGTACATAATCGAAATTGGTGATGATGAGAAACGACTGTCCAATTGACGTGTTCTATTCGTCTGCAGTGTGCACGCATGTATAGTAACGTAACCTTGAGTACAAGCACCCAAGTACAATTGTCGCCTTCTCAACGTTTGATATGATACGTTTGGGTGTTTGTGGACTGGAATGAGGAGTCCTCTGTCACCTGTTTAACCTGTGACTCTGGAAACGCGAACATCGAAAGTACAAGGTAGTAGGTACACATGTACATATTTCCGAGTGCAGCGCAGTGACAGACACCCCACTCCACCTGCTACTGTCCAATGATGACATGCGCAATGCAACTGGAACTCGGCTTGGCTGACTGGACAAGCTGATGTCGGCTCGGGGTCTGATCTATGTACATTCTGGCCTTCTCCCATCACGTCCGATCGCGCGATTTTTATGCGCGCCCAGAAATTACAGACATCTATTTGTGCTGGGTACGCCTCTTCCCGCCGTTTGCGACTCGTCCGAGGCTGTACTCGCTTTCCGTTGCCACCACCATCGTACCTCGCTCCACGGGATCCGCGACGCCCGTACAGCCTACAGGGGCTTTGCCATCAATCAGGGGTACAAGGCCCTCAAAGAGCATCTTGAAACGCAGCACGTCGGCATGAGCATGGCTTCTTCTTCTCCGTCAAGGGGGACTTGTACGTCCCTCTTCATCTTGCTAGCAACATTGGCGAAAACGGTTATCGGGCACGAGCATCACGGCGACAGCAATATTCCAGAAGGACATACTGTTTCGCTGGAACCTCTCGTATGTGCCCAGAGGTGGCCACCAAGTGGCAAGCGGTGCCAACGGCGTTGATAACTCGGGTCATCGCTAATCATTGTGCTATAGGACACAACATTATGGATACACATCTTTGTCAACATGTTTGCTTACGGCGTCGTCTTCCCGATCGGAATGGTTCTAGGGGTATGTCTTCCCGTACACAGGTAGTGTAGAACGGACAGGCTGACAGTGTGGTGTTTAGATGACCAAGTCCCGATGGCACGTTCCTACGCAGGTATTCGGCTCTGCACTTGCCTTGCTTGGGTTCTTCCTGGGTCACGCTCACGGCGGTCGAGAGTTTGTTAGCCACAATATACATTCAATCTTTGCCAACATCCTGCAGCTGCTTCTCATCGGGCAGGTTGTTTTGGGGCTTTACTTGAGGGGACATTGGGAGAAGGGTGTGAATGGCAAGATCAGAAAGCTCATCCGACCATGCCACTCCATCATCGGGAAGGCGATGCCCATCATGTCTTGGGCTCAGATGATCTTTGGCGGCATCACAGCCCTTGGCTTCTGTCAGGGGGAACACGTTGGGCAATGCGCAGCCCACTTCATCATGGGAGGCGCCTTCATCGCCTACGGTATCATCTTGACCATCATTCTGCTCGTCGGGCAGGTATGGATGCAGCGGTGTGGGCGTTCGCAGGAATTTTTTGACAGTGCTGTGATCGCTGCCTGGGGTTGCGTCAACACCTTCACCGAACATCGTTGGGGCACGGCTTGGGTCAAGAATGACTGGCAGCACACGACTATGGGGATTATCTGGTGGTGCGCGGGCCTGGCGGGCATGTGGCTCAGCAGGGACCGCGACGGCAACCCCAAGCGTAACTTCATTCCTGGCTTCGTGATTCTCATCACTGGTTGGGCCATGTCTGCTCATCCTCAAGAGTTGATGGTCAGTGCCATGACGCACTCTACATTTGGCAAGACCTTGATGGCCGTCGGCCTCACTCGTATCATTGAAGTCTCCTTCGTCCTCAGGGACAAGCAATCCTTGTCAGAAGATGGCCGCTCCTGGAACAGTTTCCAGTTCATACCGGTTTTCGTAAGTCAACGCCCCAGTGTCCTTGGGTCACTAAAGTTCCTCTTTCATTGCGTCCACGCGTTCTAATACCGTGACCTATAGCTTTTATACGCAGCTGGTTTCCTCTTCATGGGTGCAACCGAAGAGCAGATGAACCTTGTCGCTCAATCCAGCATGGATGGCGTTTCCTATATTCTCATCCTGTTCTCGCTTGCGTCCCTCCTGTTCCTGTTTGTGAACATGGTCATCCACCTTTACGATCGCCTCGCCAATCCGGTTCTCAACACAAAGTCATTCACAAATGGAAATGCGCACGCCAACGGACGCGCTGTAGAGGAGGGCCAGGCAAGGGATGCCGAGGAATTTGAGCTGGATGGGCTGATGAGTGACGAGGAAGGTGACGAGAGCCGGAGTATGTTGAGAGCGAGCTTGGACAGGCACAGCAGCGACACTCCAAGCACTCTGGGCAAGAACAACCACACGCGTGTGAATTGATAAAAGAGGTGGAGGAGGGAGAGATCTTCGCGAATACTATTACTACAGGCCTTTGTTCTTGCAGATTGGGTTATCAGGATTCAGATGGGTATGGGCGCATTGGAAATGAAACGGGAAACAAATGATAATAGGAGACTATCATGTTTGGGAAGAAAATTTTGGTGTCTAGAACGCATACCACTTCACAATGTTCGAGTCCGCACGTCATTCTAGCGAAGTGTTTGATCCCGCGTGATGTAGCTTCAACGGGACATCTCTTTGCACCGCCAGATACGTGAAACCAGATCACAAGGTTACAAGGCTAAGTAGCATGGCGGTAGAGGGCTTCCCTCTCGGAATCATTACCATGCAAGCGTGGGTTATGAGCTTATTATGAACAGCAGCGATGGCTGCCGCACGATTTCGGATTCACGCCTTGGTTGAAGTTGTCCCGGAAATGAGTGACTGCGTCTTTTTATCTCCGGTAAGTGGGGTCCACCTTTTTTTTTCTTTCGTGCCAAAGCGTCGTTCAACTTCCAAGCTTCAAACCGAGCCATTTTGAACAATCCGCATTCAATTGTCATTCTTTTCTTTTCGCGAAGGCACAATACTTTAAAACTACTCTCCGTCACTCAAATACAGAACTTCTGAAATCGATTCAACCAGTTCAACCGCTCCATCATCTCCCAAGATGCCGTCCATGAAGAATCCCAACGGGCCTTCCAAGAATCGCCTCGCCGCCCGAGCCGCCGCCTCCAAAAAAGTCCGCAGACAGCGCAGCGAATTCGCCAAGAACAAGATCTCCAAGAAGGACATTGCACGGGGCGCCAGACCCGGTATTCTACCCACAAGCGGTCCCGGTGCCCGGCTCAGCGGCAAGAAGGCGAGGAAGCTGGAGAAGAAGATGGGCTATGCGCTCAAGCGAAGAGTAGAGACAGAAGGGGACAGTGACATGAAAGGTTCGTTAGCGCGCTCTCAAATGGTTTCGTCAAAAGGGCGAGTTATATGGGGTTTCAATAATGGATACAACGCTAACAACTCTTTGCCGTAGATGCGCCTAATATGGAAGCCGAGGTCGAGAAGCAGTTGAACGAGGAGAACGAGATGGAAGTCCTATGAATGGAGGTGGCAGGTTCAGGAGACAGTAGCTAGGGACATCCGATCTGGGCTTTTTTCGTTATGAGCGATTGAACCGGGAGCAAGGTTGCTACGGTTGTTTCTAAACATGGCTAGGAATGGCGAAATGGCGTTAAGTATTATTGTCTGGCGGTTGGAAAAGAATCATTTGTCTGCGACATCTCTTTGATTGAATTGCTTTCTAGAACTTCCTGCTTTGCGTCCGTTTATCTGGACGTTTCCTCCGCGATTCTATGCGGCTACATACATATTGACGAATATATTGTCACAGGTTGAAGATTGTGATAGTGATTGTGATAGTGAGCATACGGTGAACAGAGTGAGATTTGGGCGCTCCTGTGGCATTGATACATACTACTGACTATCCGGAACAGGCACGCGTCAGCATTTCATGTCCAGCACTCGCATGAGTTCGCCAACCCAAGTGATCCATTCAACTTGAGACCTTGTGAGGGCGCGCGGGTGTCGATTGCGGCTGGTACGACTGATGGTGGTGTCTTAGATACTGGATTCGACCACCTACTGGTGTCGCCTTTGGCTTCTGCAGACAAAGTGCCTGGAGACGAGCTCCGCTGAGAATGCGCCTGATATGTTGAGTACGCTCGGCGTCCACGTGAACCACATATCATATCTTTTTATATGTGAACTCATCACTGACGGACAAATGTCTACCGAGTACAGGTTGCTAATCTGACAATTGGACATGCCTCCGCTGTTCAGTGTCCGTACATGTTCAACACCCGCTATTAGTAAGGGAATTCTACATAGTATAGCGTGCTGATCCGACAATGGGCACTCCGCTGTCTATTGGCCTCTGCTATGCAATAATCGGGAGCTCTGTTCAGTAAAGCATGCCAGTCCTATGACAATCAATCAGTGGTTCAAATTCCCCAGCGCAACATACCTTGCCGGGGACTCTACTCTCTGTCGAATATACTATGCCGCTGCAATGACAAACAAACCCGCTGTCCGCCTCTCGCATGCAATATTTCTTTCAAAAGGGATGAGCACCACTGTTTCAGCCCACTGCTTGTAGTCTGCGCTCGACACTCGCTGGGCTGGCCTATCGGACTTCTTGTCATGAAAGTCCCATACCAGGAATCGTGGTCCATGAAGCAGTACCTTACACGGCTACATGTATGATGTAGCGCCAAGCTATCCGGCCAAGCCTCAATACAAGTACAGTATCTACAGAACAAATGAGCACATGCCATCCCCCGATGACAGGCCGCCATCGATCGAACCGGGATGGTATGCCCCTGCCGTTGCCACGTTGTAATTGTGGCTGAATTTGTGTTTCGGCCGGGGGAAGTGATGCCCCTGAGTCTTGTTTCCAATTCGTGTGCTTCACCATTCAACAATCATCGATCACCCTTCGCATTCAGCAAAATCAAGGCGCGGCAGGAAGCGACATGACATGCATGGCATCGCGTTCCTACTTCTGCAAATAGGTACATACATCATACCTATGCCAACTCTCACTACAGAGTAAACGTCACCTGGCACACATGGCACAGCAAACAGCAGCCCTCACACGACGCCTCACACACAGAAACACGTATAGACGATGCCGTGACTCGTGGCCCATCACAGGCTTCACAGCCCATTACCCCTTTCCTGATAGAACACGCCGCAAAAGGAACAATGTGAAGCCCATGGCTTTGCGCACACGCCGAGCGCCCGGCTCGGCCGAAAGCCGCCTGGACCAAAGAGCGGCCGTCAGTCACTCTTCACTTCGGGCAAGTCATCCCTCTCGCTAACAAGACAATGGCTTGCGCATGGATGATGGACGCACCGGCATCTCTCCCAGAATCGTGGAAATCAAGACCCTGATGCCTTACGCACACGCCTTCCACCACAACCTCTACGGACTCGTGCTTGTGAAATTATTTCAACACACGTAGGTACACACCTAGCACATGTCGAAGAAAAGTACAATGATAAGTAAGGCTCAAAACACCTGCTACCTCATGGGTCTTCGATGGGCCCGACCCCTCACATGGCGGCGCCTCCAAGCCGAGAACAGTCCGTCCTTGTATGTACCTACCTCCAAACAATAATCACTCCAGTCTCCAACAGACAAGGCAGGGCAGGGAAAACCTGAAAAAGAGAGCAAGTTACCTAATAAGTACCGCCGGATCGGACTCGCTATACTGCCGTCCGAGCCAAAGAGCGGCCTTCACTGCGGACGGGCTGGACGCACCAGCATCTTCCAGAAGAATCGTGGGAAAGATGACACTTGACACGTTACAGTATGAACTCTACCTATTATCTATATGGACTCGTGCGGCCGCCGGCGTGCCTTGTCAAAAAGAAAAAGGAAACCAAAATGCCACGTGGTAAAGAAAAGTGCAATCGTACGTAAGGACCCGGCCGCCGGCGCCCTGCACAAAGCTCGCTGCCCTTACTCGACGCCACAAAGCCGGAAACAGTCCTGAATAATGCACGCATTGGTAAACATGATTCGTAACTTAAACAGGGCAGTGTCATTGTGTCAACATGAAAAAAAAATCAGGAGTTTCATCCGTATTGTCCAATACACATCCAATGCCCACCCACCAAGTCCCAAAGTCCAGAGTTCCATGCACCCTCAAAGCTCAAATATGCAGGAAAAGCTTCTACTAGGTACCTAAGGTATAAAGACACCTCGATCCCTCGCCATCCCTTCTCATCACTCCAAGTCTCCTTTCCCACTGCACATCTGCAAACCGGTCAATCTCACCACCAAACGGCCAACCGCAAAAGATATACCGTATCAACTACAGCTCATACCTCCAAACAACTCATCTCCATTGAAAAAGAAAAAAAAAAGAGAAAAGCAGAAAAAATCACAAAAATGCTCCTCTCAACTCTCCTCCTCAGCTTGCCCCTCTCCGCACTCGCCATCCCGCCCCCTCATCACGGCTACCCCGTTGATCACAAGGGTAGCCTCCTTACCCGTGCTGCGGAAGCGCTTCCCTGGCTTCCCTTGTCGCCGTGGACGAATGGGTTTGGATCTCATGATGGAGAGAGGTCTCAGAAGTGAGGATATGGCTCCAACTCTGGCTGTGGCTGTGGACGGGGATATGGATATGGAAGGAAGGAAGGAAGGGACGGATGAGGCAGGACCTTTTGCCGTGCCCTAGAGATTGTTACGATGGCTTTGTGTTGATGGATAGGGGTTGGTTGAAATTGGATCTTGCGTTGAAACTTGAGAAGCTCTGGACTGGAATTGATGTACATGGTGTGTATGTGCGTGGGGAGCGGGAAGCTGGGGAAACGGAACAGTGGCTGCGGTATGGGACAGGACGTTTGTGAAGCGACGCCTCACAGATTCATTGTGTACTTTTTACTGTCTTACTGTCTTGCTGTATGCATCTCCAGTGTATGGTATATGTCAATGTGGTCCACTGTCGTATCTACATGATGTGATGCACAACCACGGATTCACCATCCATCATGTGCTTCCTGTTCTAGTTTCCGTAGACTCAGCCGTGTGTATGTATGTACATATAAATGTATAAGTGCACATGGCCATGCCGTACCGCACGTACAGAGTACACGATGCAACAACCTCACAGACTCACGAGTCACCACGGACTTCTTACTGAGCAGACCCAGCACGCAGAAGTTACTTATCCGTACATGCATGCAACGACATCACTGATCAGGTCCTTCCACCTCGCAGTGCACCACACAGACATTCCTTATTGCCCATTCTATCAAAACACTACATACCTAGCTAATGATACATCATATCAATCCAACTCCCTGGACCCCTCGCCCTTTTCCATTTTTCCATTTCCATTTCCGTTTCTTAGTCACGGGCCCACGATTCACTAAGTTGCCGCCGCGGACCATAAAACCTCCCACGATGGCCTACTGTACCTATTCGAGTAGAGGAGACCTCCGCAAAAAGCCCATCCAGATATTGACACCATCCCCTTCTTCGACCGACGACATCAGTAGCAGCAGGCCGTCGCCGCCTAACTTTCAAGAACATGTAGGCAATTAACAGTGAAGCGTGAATAAGAAAAAAAAAATCGTACAACAAAAGGAAAGGCAAGGCAAAGAACAAGAAACAACAGATACGGACAGACATTTGGTCCATGCGCCCCGCCCTACACGCCTCCCGAGTCCCGAGTCCCGAGTCCTCAGTCACACTTCCCAAAGACTAGAAATAAAACAAAACTAACGAAGTAGAAAAAGAAAAAGAAAACACAGCTTAGTTGTCCTTGCTCATGACATACAAATGCCCATTACTCATCAGCAATGCCATCTGCAACAGCAAGTCGCTGCTTAGCCGTCTTGGCTCGTTTGCCCACCGTCTTTCCTCGCCGCTTGCCCTTGACGTCGCCATCACCAGGGGTGGCTGTCCCTGAGGGGAGGCCTTTACTGCCGTCGTCGAAATGACCCTCGCCTAAATTCATGTGGTTAGCATAATTTCACATCTTGAAAAGTTCTACGTTGGAAGATTCTTACCCTCGTGGTACATGTCATCCAAGCTAGCAGAAGCATCTCCAGTCTTCTGCCTCCGCTTTGCACCACCCTTCTTCTTCTGCTTATCGTACTCCCCAGACTCCAAAAGCTCCTTTTCGCGCCTCTCAATCATCTCAGCCTGTTCATCATCAGCCAGCCACATGGCGATATCGCGGTTACGGTTTTCAGGAGCGCGGCGGCCGGAGAAGTCAACGCTGGCGCCACCACCTTGGATGACCACGCGCTGTACTTCTTCTTTTTGCAGAGCGCGCATACGGATCCGTTCTTCAATGGTGCCCCTCGTGATGAGACGGTACACGGTGACCTGCTTTGTCTGACCCAGTCTGTGAGCTCGATCCATGGCCTGCGAGTCAATGGTTGGGTTCCAGTCGGAATCGTAAAAGATGACCGTGTCGGCAGACGTCAGGTTGATGCCCAGCCCACCGGCACGCGTGGATAGCAAGAAGATGAAGATTTCAGGACGGGTCTGGAAATCATGGACCGTGTCGCGACGGTCTTCTAGCTTGGTCGAGCCGTCCAGTCGGCAGTACTTGTAATTGCGATATGTCAAGTATTCTTCCATCATGTCAATCATTTTGGTCATCTGGAAGTAGAGCAAGACCCGGTGGCCCTCGTTCTTGAGCTTGAAGAGAAGCTCATCCAGCTTGGCGAGCTTGCCGCTGTCCGTGACAAACGTCCTCATGGATGGCACCACCACGTTGGTAAATCGCTTTCTCTCACTGTCGGGTCTGGGCAGAACGCTTTGCTGCGGATACAGTTCCAGAGGCACTCTCTTTTCAATGAGAGCCGTCTGTTCCACTGACGTCGGCCCGTACAGCGCCTGGCGAATATGATTGTTGAACAAGGTTTCTTGTCGCTCTCTGACCGAGCTGATGCTGTTGCACGACACCTCAATAGGTGGCGCCGAGGCACGAGGTCGCCCAGCGATATCGAGTCTGCTCATGCTCGAGTCATCATACGTCTCCCGGGCGACATTCATGAGCCTGTTGAGAATGCCCTCTGACATCGCCTCCGCCAGCGGACGTCGGTTGGACCGAGCCTGCACGTGGAAAAGCGCATGTGTCGGTGTGAAAGCCTTACTCTGGTCTTCGTCGTCGTAAATCACGGACATGCGCCCCAATCTGTCCTTCTTCTGCAGCTCGCGGCACGCACGGGTGAACAGTCCCTCGTGCGTAGCCCTGTACACATCCGCCGGCGATACATCCGCGAAGCGAAGCCAAGAGAATCCCTTGGAACCCTGAACATTCTCCTGCACGTGCTCAGGTGTCCAAATGTTCATCATGTGGTCAAGATACTTGTTCCGCCAGCCAGCGGTCGCATTCGAGCTCGAGGGCCGGTTCAGACGGCCATCCTGCGCCCAAACAAGTGATGGCAGCTCGAATTTGATCAAGCTCCGGGTCGAGTATCCCACCGACACCATGTTGCCTTCGCGAACAAACGATGCCGTCTCGGCAAAGTGGCCAAACGAAAACGGTGATGTGACTTCCGCACGCTCAAACAGGTCCGGATGGTTGCACACTTTTCGAAACTGCATCACCAGATTCATCAGATGGCCCGAGTCTTGCTCGTCGCCCATGGTCGCCTTTTCGACAAGGTCCATAAAGTTGATCTGGTTGCGGAGACTCGAGTAGTACGCTCGCTGTCTGTAAGTGAGGTTGCAAAAGATGTCGAGCTCGATCTTGTCACCGAGCTCCTTCTGCACGTGCTTTTTGACACGACGGAGCATGAACGGCTTCAGAATCATGTGCAGACGCTTCAGCTGGTCCTCATTTAGCTTCGTATTGCTCTGCGCATGAGACTCAATATCCTTGGAAAACCATTCGCTAAATTCATCATGGGAGTCAAATAGGGACGGCATGATGAAATGCAGCAGTGCCCAGAGTTCTTGCATGTTGTTCTGGATGGGCGTACCAGTGAGCAAAAGTCTGTTTCGGCAATGGAACCCCAGAAGGGATTTCCATCGAGAGCTTTGCGAGCTCTTGATGGCCTGAGCTTCGTCCAGAATCATGTACTGCCAACGCATCTTCTGAAAGTAGGCCACATCAGACACGACCAGCTGATACGACGTGACGCAGACGTGGAACGCGGCGTCCTTGCGATACGTGAGGTGCTTACGGTCCCAGAACTTGCGCAGCACCTTTCGGTCAGGAGCGCTACCCCAGTAGGGAAGAATTTTGAACTCGGGAACGAATTTGGCAATCTCCTGTTGCCAATTGTGCAAAGTGGATGCGGGCGCAACGACCAAGAAGGGGCCCCAGATGTCATGCTTCTCTGCCAGATAAGCCATGACGGAAATAGACTGAACCGTCTTTCCCAGACCCATCTCGTCTGCCAGAATACCGTTGATGCCTTGTTCGTACAGGTTGACCAGCCAGTTGAGGCCCTTGAGCTGGTACTCCTTGAGCTGAGCATTAATGAGCTTGGGCTGTTCGACGTCCATTTCACCCAGGCCAGTGGGGTTCTGGAAATTCATTTCGCCTTCTTCATCCATGTCCAGGTCGGCTTCGTTGTTGAACTGGCGAGCCTTCTTTTGGGCTTCCGCAATGGCGTTTTGTGCGTTGGCCATGGCGGCTGCGCGAAGCTGCGTCTCGTCTGCATTGTCAAAGTCCAGCTTATCAAAGTCGGTCACCCTGTCCCCAACAGGCCCAGCGGGCTCAGCCACGTCGAGCTTGTTGTGGCTCATCGCGTTGGCGGGCTGCTGGATGTCCGGGTTGTCGGTGCTTCGCTCCACTTCATCAGTCTTGATCTTCTTGCCAATAAAGTGAGAGTAAAGTTCGGTCTGGGAGATGAGAAAGTTGAGTTTCCTCTTCTGTCGAGCAGCTTCGCGATCGGCTTCTTCCCGCCGGGCATTCTCAATTTCCTGCTTCTCAGCCGCCTTGCGCAGGTCTCGCTCTTCTCGTTCGTTGCGCTTCCAAAAGCCCATCATGTCGCGCATGACTCGCTTGGCACGGGCCTGCAGGTCCTTGGTGCCCTTGTTTGTACGCAACTGCCACCGCTTGGCTTCCTTGGAGGCCAGAATGGCAGTCTTCTTGAGATTCGATGCCTTGGTTCCGTGCGATTCCATCGCCAGCTTGAATGTCTTGTTGACATCTTTCCGGGCCATGTCCCTCCAAATTTGTTCGTAGATTTGGTTGTAGCCCTTGGAGCTGAATCTCTTATCCAAGTCACTGGCGTCATCCTTTGTCTCCTTGCCCACATCCTTGGCCACTTTGACGTTTTCGCCGTCCTTGTAGTCCTTTTCTTTCTCCTTGCCCTTGTCCTTGCCCTTGTCCTTTTCTTTTTCCTTTTCCTTTTCCTTTTCCTTATCCTTATCCTTATCTTTGTCCTTGGAACGGCCCTTGATCTTGATGCGCACTTTGCTCTCCTCCTTGGGGGGCAGTTCTTTGCCAGCGTCCAATGCAGCTTGTGCAGCTTCCGCGGATTCTTTTTCGGCCTTCTTTTGCTCTCTCGTCTTCTTGAGACGAGTTCCTTTGCCTTTGCTCTTCTTCGGCGTGTCGGCATCAGAGGCCAAAAAGCTGGACATGGCACCACCATCCAGAGTCAGCTCGAGATTGCGAGCAGGGCCCTTGATGCCCTTTTGGAGAATGAGCTTCGTCTGCTGGGCTTTTTTATTGGCGCGTTCGGCGTCACGCAGATGCTTCTGGCGCTCGGCCTCATCCTCGGCAGCCAGGGCCCGTGCAAGGGCGGCTTCCTTTTGCTCAATGGTGACAGCCATGGACTTTTCGCGACGTCTTTTGCGTTGCATATCCTTTTTCCGCTCCTTTTCGGCGAACAACTCTTGCTCGCGAACTTCACTGAGTGCATGGTCGTAGAAAACGTCATCGTAGCGTCGCTTGCCGAGTTCGGAATGAAGGACGAGCTTTTTACTGGCAGATTTAGCATAGTCCTCGCGGCGGAGGCGACCTTGCTCAGCGTCGAAATTTGTCATGAGACGTCGGCGTTTTTGGGCACGATCTTTGTACTCTTGCTCATCAAACTCGGCAGGATCGAACATCGCAGCATCTTGGTCAATGTCGTCTTCGCACACGTCGATCTTCTTCTCCATTTCGTTAGACCACGATGTGCCAACCTTGGGTTGCCCATTGGCTTGACGCTTGGTTGCCGATCGAGGCTGCGGGGACTCTCTCTTGATGGGAGATCGACGTTTGCTCTTCGGAGCTTCAGCTTCCCTGATTATATCCATAGTACGACCTTTGGCTGCACGTCGGGCGGGCTTTTTCTTGGCAATCGGCTCTGCTTTTCTGATTGGCAGGGAAGCTGGCTCGAGGTCTTCCACATGTTCAGCTTCGACTTCGGTGTCCACATCAGGCGCCTGCTCTGTCTGCTTTTTTTCACGTTTCAACTCCTGCTCCTGCTCTTGTGCCTGCTTCTGTTCCTTTTCCTGATCTACCTTAGGTGCTGCTTCGGGAGCTGCTTCGGGAGGAGTGGGAATGGGAGCGCTACGTTCTGCAACCGGCTTCGGAGCAGGCTCAGCGCTGGAGAGAATATTGGAAAACGACATGGGATCAGCAGGTCGGCTGGGGGTCTGGTTTGGGGCAGTCAGTACGTGTCGGTCCCGCAAGCGTTTCTCCACGGCTCGCCTCTATTGATAGTGTAGACAGGAAAGGAGAGTGATGTGAAATCAGACCAGGGGATGTGGATGGCCCAAAGAGGTCAAAACTGAAAATCAAAAGAAAGAAGTTGGGGCGATTCTTACATTGGTGGCTGACAAAGCGGCAGGCTTCGAAGGCGAAGCCACTCGAGGGTCAGCGTTGCTGGCAGCTGGCACAGCTGAAATACCGCTTGGTGTTGTGTTCATGGCAGACCCATGTGCCCGCCTTTGAGGAGGGGATGCCATGTGAGATGAGCGACTCGGAGGGCTATGAGACCTGGCAGGCAGATCCTGGTGTGACTGAGAACGGGGGCTTCTGGACCTGGCGTACGATTGTCTGGGCGACGTGTACTTGCCGGTTTGGTTGGAAGGATAGTATGGTGACGGCTGATGATGGTCGGCCGGTGTGCGGTCGTAGTGATAAGGTTCGCGTGCCTGCAAAGGGGTTCCGGTTGTTAATTTTTCATGTATTGATCAAAGAGCGCCAGATTCATGACGAATTGCATCCATGATACTTTTCAGATGCGGCAATGACAACTTCAGATGAGGGAGACGAGTGGGACCAGGCAAGCAAAGCAGAACTGGCTTGTTGGCACGGAGCCAACAAGGGTGTCAGGTGACGTTGATGATTTTCTTGCGATGACGATGGGGGCGGGTAGCAAGGGAGAGTTTGGAAAGTTGGGCAGAGCGAAGTGATAAAAAGAGGGCGTGTAAGAGTGTGAGCGGGATCGGGGGAAGCTTGCTACTGCTACAGGGTCAAGGGCAGAGAGGCCACGGCGAAAAATGATGCAGCCAAAGTCCACAGAGGCCTCGAAAAAGACCGATCAAAGAAAGATGAGCTGCTTGTGTTGGGAGATGCAAACGGGGAAGAAACCAATGCCGTGCACGAGTCAAAGAAGGAAAAAAAGAAGTGGATTGGTGCGGTGCTCACCTTTGGCGTGGAGTTCTGGGGCGCGTTGTGCCAGGCGTCGGATACCCTGCGTTCCTTGGTGGTGTCGGTCGTGGGGTCGTAGACTCGTCCTGAGACGCCTTGTTCGCGCGTGCGCAGATGAGATTCTGACGCCGTGGGGGGCGGATAGTAGCCAGACGATGCCGACGACGGACCCTGGAGATGATTATGCTTGTTGGCCGTCGTCGACGACGAAGACGAGGACGATGGCGGCGGCAGTAGTGATGGAGTCGGAGCGCCAGCGCCGCCAGCTGGGGTTGGCGGAGACGGCGCCATGATGGAGGCCGGACCGAGATCAACGATGGAGGCCGATGGGCCACGAGCGAGGCCGCGATGCTCCTGGTGATAGTGATTCGCGTGGTGGTGAAGAGGTGTTTCGTGGTGCAGCGGCGCGGCTAGCGGCGGGCGAGGAGGCGAATGGAGGATCGACGAGGCGGGCGAGGGGTGATGGTGATGGTTCTGATGGTGGTGGTGATGATGGCCGCGGGCGGACTGGTTGGCGTCGCTGCTGCCAGGAGATGCAAAGGGAGGATGTTGCATTTCTCGATGCAAATCAGTGCGAGCGGAGCGGGTTGGCGAGCGCAGGCGAAAGTAGGCATGGGCGTTGGTGGAGGAGCTGCTGGGCGCCACGAGTTGCTCATGTTGTTCCTGTTCCAGAACTTCCAGCTGCTCGCGCTGCGGCCCATCATCACGCCCATCACGCCGCCGCACGCCGCGGTTGCTGTTGTGCCGATCCATGAACGTGACACACGCAGACAAAGCCGACTATGAGCGCCGACAGCCGCGTCAACGAGACGAGAAGAGAAGATGAAGGAGTAGTTCAAGATACGATTCAACAGCGACGACAACGACGATAGCGCTCGTGGTGTCCCCCTCGGCGTTGTGCGTCAAGCACGCGTTTGTCGCGCTCCGCAGGGAGATGTCCGGGGCGCAAGGTCTCAAGTGGTTTCATTCAACTTCGTCACGGTTCGGCGATGGGTCGGTGGGTTCTGGCCTGGTGCGAATGAGCCAGAGGGGGCGGGTTGAGCGAGGGGGAAGGGGGAAAACGACGGTGGAAGGCTGGATAACGTGTTTTGGGGTGTTGTGGAAGGCAGGATTGGGATGGGCCATGGAGGAAGAAACGTGGAGGAACGCGCAATGGGAAAAGGGTGACTTGCAAATTGCGGGAGACAAACGAGCCAGCGCCATCACAAGATCCGCTCGCAGGTTTCCGCCATGAGGCCCTGTCCAGCCAGAGGGA
The DNA here is from genome assembly GCA_029405325.1 of Claviceps purpurea. NCBI lineage: Eukaryota > Fungi > Ascomycota > Sordariomycetes > Hypocreales > Clavicipitaceae > Claviceps > Claviceps purpurea. The sequence continues at coordinate 1,092,413 of CM055782.1, read as the reverse complement.
AGCCGAGTCGGTGATGGCGGACGATGTTGCAGCCGCCCACCAGCCCGTTTTGGTGTGTTGGCCTCGCTGCAGCTTCAAGCTTACATACAAGTTAGGTACTCCGTACATGGGTGAGACTTTTGTGACTTTTGTGAACTCCGTACACCTGCATTAGGAGCTGCCTCGTCTTGCCGCCACCACCACCACCACTACATCCATCACGATTCACAATCACAAGCATTTCGACTGCCAGAACATCCAGAAGCCCGCACTTCTCCGGCATCTGTCTGTTGCAGGCTGGCTTGCAGCTTTGTCTTCCACGGTCACCCCGTCCTACCCCATCACCGCCGCTCTGCCCTGGCCATTGCACCCGGGAGCCACCGCTCCGGGAAAAAAGTTCCCATCAGCCAATCACCGCCCGTGCTCAGCCCGTACGGGGCGATCCCTTTCTCCAGCACAACGCGCGTATTAACCCCAGCCTTGGCCTCTGATTTGCTCCCGGTGGTCCATCCAGCGTTCATCTGAACGAGGGTTCGCATGAATCGCATCATGCCAGCAGCCAGACACCTGAAGTCTCATGCTTCCAATCCGTGGCCTTTCGCTTAGAACTCACATTGTTCATCTTTCAATGCGCGCGTTTCTGCGGAGGAAGACAAGCTTCTGAGGCCACCCGAGAAGTTTGTTTCGCGGCTGGTGTTTAGCGCCGCGCTTAATAATGAATCTTGAGCAGAACACACAGAATCATAAACATTATGTGAAGTGATTGATTGGAACTCGATACTAAATAGACATGAAAGGAAGCGAGAATAACTTCAAGTTTGTTGTCAACTTGTTACCCGTCTGTTCTTGATTAATGATCGGCTTATTAGGCTTCTCCGTGGACTTCGGTTACATGCATCAATGGGCTGGACGGAAACCGGAAACGTGAACAATGTACTCTCTACCTAGAGTCTAGAGTCTAATTTCATAGTTGACGCTAATTCGTGAAAACTTGTCTGGAGATTACCTAGGCCACTTGAGTCTTGACAATGGACCGCAATATCAAGCTCATCATCACTTACTTTTCAGTACGGAATGAAAACGCCGACGATTGATCAGGATGGCAACACACTGAGGATGTCTACCTACCTACATACTAGCTACGTGGGTAAACTGATTCTAAGAAAACAGTTTTTGAAGCCGGCTTCATCGATTGCTCATCCACAGCTGAAACAAGCGCCACTGTCTTGGCAAAGGTCATCCACTAGGACCTGTTCACGGCCACGAGGGAAAGTGTGCAGAACTGCGTGAGAAAGTACTCGTGCTTGAACACGCACGACACGAGTCCGTAAAGCAAAAGAAAATAAACCGGAAAAGTGTAATACAGCCTCTCCCGTAGAAGCGCACGGGCATGGGCGCCCACTGCTGAATCGCAGCCTTCATTTGCGACAACGAGGCCTTCTGATTTCCCGATCAAGATGACAACATGTCGATGTTGTCTAGGTAGGTTAGGGGTCTTCATAGAAGAGCGAACCTTGAGAACTTTTCGTCCAAAACTTACCTACTTTCGAATCTTTCCCGTCAGATTGCTCATGCAAAGCCAGAAACAGCATCCGTGACCCCCTGGCCAAGGCGGTCACCAAGATTGATTTACGGTCACACGAAATACATAGGATTGCATGAAAAGCGACTCGTGCACGTTCAAGTCATGTGCTTGAAACGCGCGACAATAGTTCATCAAGAAACAGCAAATCATTGCAAAAAGTGTTAAAAAAAAAAGTCTATCCCGTACAAGCGTCCGGTCATGAGTACCATATCCACGAGGGGCCGCAACCCTTCTTACACGACGGCACGGCCTTCTGATTTTCCCGGCCGCGTCATCCATGATGGACATTGCTGCCACCCGTTCACTGTATCCTGTGCCAATGAAACCCTCTTTTTCCGTTCGTTCCAGTCTATACCCAACTTTTCGTGTTTTCCCAATTTTGTCTCCATTTTCCACAATCTTTCTTAACCGCTTTACACAGCACCGGAGCTAATCATCTTCTTACGCAGGTAGTCCTTGTACGCACCAATGGAGCTATCCCAACGTCGGATGGTTTGGTTCTCGCACACCAGGATCTGCTTGGCAATCTTGTCCAAAAGTCTAGCAATAACGTTAGTAGTTGACTCGTTTGTACATCGTGAACAGGGAAAGCGATTTGTGAAAAGTACCTGAAATCGTGAGAGACGACAACAACACCACCGCTAAAGGCGTTGATGGCATCTGCCAAACTGTCAATGGTGGGAATATCGAGACCGTTGGTAGGCTCGTCGAGGAGCAGCATGTTGGGGCCGTCAATGGCCAAGAGCGCGAAGACGATTCTGCTCTTCTGACCCTCAGACAAGGTGCCCATCAAGGCTGTCTGCGATTCGCCTGTCAGGCCATATCGCCCAAGCTGCTGACGCCAGTACTGGTAATCTTGGGACTTGTCCTTGTACTTGTCACGGACAAAGTCGAGGGCAGACTTGGTCAGGTCCAGCTGCTCAGCACTGTGCTGAGAGTAGAGACCGAGCTTCAAGTGAGTGTGACGAGTGACAGAGCCGTCAGTCGGTGACAGCTTGCCCGTCATGAGGCGGAGAAGAGTGGATTTGCCGACACCGTTGGGGCCGACCAGAGCAGTACGGGAGTCCATGTCGAAACCAAGTTCAAGGTGTCGGTACAGGTCATCAGCTTTTTCGCCAGAGTAGGAGAAGGTCACGTTGTCAAAGGACAGCACGGGAGGGGGCAGCTTCTCAACATCGGCGAATCGGAAAGTGAAAACTCTGTCGGGAGTGACGGGCTGGATGAAGCCATCCGCCTCCATCTTGTCCAGGATCTTCTGTCGCGACTTGGCCTGTCTGACCAAGTTGGCGTAGGTACCGGCGCTAGCGATGAATTTCTTGATGTGGGCGATTTCGTCCTGCTGCTTCGTGTAGGCCTTCATCTGATTCGTCTCGTTCTCGGCACGTGTCTTGTGGTAAGAGTCGTAGTTACCACCGTAGTAGAGGAGCTTGGTGTCACGCATGTCAATCATGTTGGAGCACACACCGTTCAGGAAATCCATCGAGTGGGAGACAAGAACAAGCGTGCGGTCCCACTTCTTCAGATACTCTTCGAGCCACACGCAGGCTTCAAGATCCAAATGGGCCGTGGGGTCATCTAGCAAGAGGAGCGAAGGTTTAACGAACAAAGCCTTGGCGAGGGCGACTCGCATTCGCCAACCACCAGACATGTCCTTGGTCTTCTTGTGGATCGTTTTCTTGTTGAATCCCAGACCGGTCAAAATGAGAGATGCCCGGGTAGCGAAGGTGGAGGGGTCCATCTTGTCCATATGCTATAGCATCACGCCAGTTAGCACGAACGCACGCTTCACGTCACCCCAACCAATCTTGCTTTGTCACTTACGTCGTAGAGGTCGACCAAGACAGGGCTCTCAGGACCCTCGTCTTCCAGCAGCTTTTCAGCGAGCTTGTCGAGACGTTCCATTTCGTTCTCGGCCTCAGTCACGACCCATTCCAGGGCGCCGAGTTCACTGGGGGGAGCACCCTCGTTCAAAAGGTAGATATCGATGTGGTCAGGGATGGGGAATTCTCGAGCGGCAATAGCCTTGAGAAGAGTAGATTTACCACAACCGTTCTCACCGAGGAGGCCGTATCGACGGCCGTACGACAGCTCCATGGTGGAGTCAGTGATGAGGACGCGACCGTGGAAGACCAAGCTGGTGCTGTTGATCTTGACATCCTTGCTCGCTTGTGTCGACGACAAAACACCGGTTGTGACACGGTCGGAAATGCCGTGCTTGTCCATCTGCTCAGCAAGACGCTTCACCTCGTCCAGTTTCGCGCCAGAAGTGGCGGGAGAGTCATCTTGGATGGGATTGCCGTGGGCATCCAGCTCGGGCTCCTGATTCTTGCCCTTGGCGCCTTTTCCACCCTTGAGCTTGCCGTCGGCGGCCTTCTTAGCGAGTCTCTTCTCCTTGGCAGCAGAGGGGGCCATGTTGGCGGTTCCGAATCGAAACGAAGGTGCGAGGACAGGAAACGCAAAGTTGTGGTACGGCGTGAGGATGGTCGTATCCGTTCGGACAAGACGACAAATCACGCACTGGAATCGCGAATCGGCAAGGCGCAACGACAATGGGCGATCCTCGCACTCGGTCGGCCAGAAAGACAATCGAATAAGTTTTTGGCCAAAATTGAATGGTAATGCAGGCGGCAACTGAATGAATGGCACACCTGGTTGTGGGTTTGGCTGTCGAGGAAAAGGACTTGTAGAAAAGATAATGGAGGGAGGCGGGGTGCTTTTGGCATGGTGGGGGACCCGCCAGAAATTTTTGGCCCGATAAGATGGGGTCTACCACTACAATCTGCCAATGTCAGGCATCAAGCCAAGGCAAGCATTTATCGACGACCCGCCTATTTACTCGGAAACATTTTTCCGCCACGGGCACACCACTAACCACATCAAGGAAAATACTTTTTGCAGTGTACTCCGTACCTAGCCCCCTATCCAACGTGGAATCTGTCCCGGTTGCTGCAGATATAAAATTTGAATAATAGAATCAATCGATCACCTATTTAGCGCTCTAGTGACCCTGGCGGCCAGAATTTGTATGACTGACGCATGCAAATTCAGAAACCTCGCTTGTGGGTTGTTGAATAGGGTGAACTTTGAAGTGCATCAGGTAGCTATGTACATACATACCGTATACACTGGGAAAATAGACCCGGCAGCGCGCTTTGACCAGGTCCACAAACCTGCAGAACATCCCTATCGTGACCAGCAATCTCTGCCTCATGTGAAGGTATTTTTGGATGGCATCCCAGCTATAGAGGTCTCACTTACGGAAGTTTGGCACGGGTTATGTGGAGATTATGCAGGTTTATGGACTTGGTCAAAGCGCGCTGCCGGGTCTATTTTCCCAGTGTATACGGTACCAGGTTCGTCAGATTCAATTGACGTCATCCGGTGGCTTCGTACTCTGTGCCGCCATGATTCGATCCTTGGAGAATATACATAGGTATGTACTGTATCACGATTGGCAACATGGCCTTTGAGGCGATATAACAGAACATGGTACAATGTACATACCTACCAACCTAGGTACCTAAGTGAAGGCGGACTGCAGACCGCATTCGTACGACCCGTAAAAAGCTTGTTCACACAAGACGGCCTTGTCGTCGTCGTATCACGACAAGCAAAAGGCCCCTTCAATCCAAAACATATTAGCTGATAGGCTTGCACGCAGATGCATGAAAGAAAGGGTTCCCGTTCGAGAGTTTGATGCATGTATTTAGTTTGTTGACTTGTCGCGGGCCCTCTGTTGATGTTGACTGCTTGAACGCACAATATTGTCGGGAAGAGCTGGAATGGCCACGACATGGAGCACGACATGCAGAGACGGGCGCCTTTCCGGTCCCATCACATCGAGTGAAGCTCAGCTATCTTGTCACAGATCAGGAAGCTGACAGAAGAACAATTGGCTACCTTGCGTTTGCTCGTTTGTTGTTGTTGTTGTTGTTGTGTATTTGACACCGCTACGTCCCAGTTTTGGGCATACTAGGGTGTGCGGGGCTAATCCCCGGGTAAGTGTTCTACTAGATACAAGCCAGACCTCCCCTAGAAACCATCCCGCATCTCGATGTACAACAATCGTCTGTGTGATATCCGGCGTCAGCGCCATCCACCACTCTGTGCCGCTCGGGCGCAGGTTACGTAAGTTTACGTCTCAAGCGAAGTTTTGCCAGAGGCATGGCCGCAAATCCAGTGAGTCAAAGGCGGCCTTGCGTTTGCTCGTTTGCGACGCGCTTTGTTGGCTTGCGGGTAACACGGCGTCACGCATTGCCGACCTCTGCTATTGTCCAGACACAGGAACCCCGCGGCTTCTATTCTTGTCGTGGATCAAATCAGGGTCAGCCGCAGCCTCGAGCACGTCGTCCTCTATTTAAATCAGAGCCATCCAGACGTACCATTCTCTACTTCCTGACTCCCTTATCTCGTCTTTCTAAGAAACCTCCCTCGAGCCTCAACCACCGCCTCACTTCATTACCAAGGTCAGCCGTCATTGCTCAAGAACCAGCCATACTTATTTTCAACGATGGCTGACGAACATTATATTGGATTCGACGAAAGCCCTTCAGGGCCAGGTCTTAGGTCGTCTCGATCTACGTCTAAGCTTGACGTGCCAGATATCATCTTCGACAGCGAACACACCCTGAGCATCGAGCAGAGACTCACAGGCAATGGCCGTCAAGGGGGCCGTAAAGTACGAGTTTCTGGGCATCTCGACATTCGCTCGTCTGAGAAACATTCAAATACAGGCCGTATTGAAATAGAATTTGGCTCCGAAGACGCAACGCTGACTGCTGCCACGAGCATCAACAAATCCGATGAGCAAGACATTTTAATCAGCACGCCCTCTACTGTGGATTGGTGGGAAAGGAAGGGCCCGGAACCTTGTGTCAAGATTCATATCATTGTCTACGCGCCCATCGACGGCAATATTAAGGCTCTGGCCCTCACTGTAGACAGTCTAAGTGTCTCGATTGCTGAAGATTTAAAGCTGAATGCCGCGGACATGACGACGATTACAACCACCTCTGGAAACGTCACTGCGCCGTCTCTCAAGAGCAATTCGCGCGGCCAGATTCCCCATTCCCTACAATCACGGCAAATCATTGTCCAGACCGTCAGTGGCAATGTAGAGGGATGGCTTCCACTGCATCACCTGCTCAAGGTCAAGTCTGTATCGGGCAACCTATCTATCGATGTTGGCCTCGAATCGACTTACCCGAATTCTCGGACCAACGCCAAGCTTATGGTAGAAAGCGTCTCTGGGAAAGTCATCGTCAGGGAGCCATACGTTTTCTATGCACAAACGTCCAAACAGTGGAAAATGAGCGACTACAAGAACCAACCGCCCGTTCGAGACTACGTCGTGGCGATCGTCACTGCATCCGGAGATATTGATGCACAAGTTGCCATGACGTCAAGTACTAGTATCCGGTCCGCGAGTGGCAATCTACGCCTTGATGTAGCAGTGGTCCGTCTCCCGTCGAGCCGCGGCAGTGGGGGTTCCTTGGAGACGGATATCAGGAGCGGAACTACTGAAGTTCTCGTCGTGAAATCACTTATCAATGACGTGAATGGTCTGCAAAGCCATCACCAGAGCATGAGCGGTCGCATCAAGGTGGGCTATCCCGAACGCTGGACCGGTAAGTTCAGCGCAGCAACTCTCGGTGGCACGATTCTCGTCAACGGGCAAGACATGAGAATCACGCGCTCGAGTCACGGAACGCCCAAGAGGTTAGAGGGCCTGAGGGGCGACGGCCCGACTTACACTTCTTCCGTTCGCATGAACAGCACTGCGGGCGATATCATCTTCCGTCTCCTGGCTGATGCTTCTTACTTGAAATGACAGCCCGAGACGTGGAAGCCAACTCGCGATCAGAGAAACCGCCCACGTGTATTTGTATTAGATCCGACTGGACTGGAAAGCAAGTGGCAGATCCAAGGCTAGATGCACCACAAATAAAATCTTTAAGTCTTCCGGCTTTCGGGCATATCGGGCCGGTATCTGGCCCAGATTACCCAGACCGAGCAAAGCTAGGGCAATCAAAGTAAACCATGAGACGAGTACCTATGTAAATACTAAATAGTTAAAGATGAAAAGCTCTGCGTTGTTCAATTTCCATTTCCAAGTTTCCAAGTTCGCTATGTATTGTTTTGCGGGCCCGTCTCGTGACCTGTGGTGAGTCGTGAGTCGTGAGCCTCCGGATCACCAAAGGGATTTGGCTTCACCCTTCTTGTCTTTTGTTGTTGGCTACCAAGCCTTGCAAATAGCGAAAAAGTGAGCTTGTAAGCTATTTCAAAGAGCCAGCATGTCTGGGGAGTGGCCGCACAGGACGAAGACTCTGTTCTGTTGTCGAGAGGTCATACCTAGAACAGTTGACTTCGTGCAGACAGTTCGGGATATTCAGAGAGCCGTTACAGCAATATGGCATGAACTTTCTGGAGCAACGCTTGTTGCAAAAAGGTTAGGGACCGTGAAGAGCTCGCGCTGACTACCTGAGAAAGCCCCGTGCGAGAATAATCTAAATCGCCGCCTTGGGCCCATGAGCCTACGAGAGAAACTTTTCTTCAGTTGCAACGAAGGTGGCCGACAAAGAATAGATCTTCTGACGTTCAAAATGTATGGCACGACGGTACCTCCCAATGGTGACGGACCGCGACCCGTAAAAAGCTTGTTACACACAAGACACCCTGCCGTCGTCGTATCGACGAGCAAAAGGTATTCGTGACACATTCGTAGACGTGTTTGTGTGTATGCATCCTATTCGTGTGCAATACACTTTCAAGGCCGAGACAGAGGACGACGACAGTACACAGGACTCATGATACTGTACATAGCACGTTGCAAAGAGTTTTTGCGACCGAGGTTGAACTAGCTCGGCGAACTGGTTTGATGATCAATACACGGAGCTTTGCTCGTCTGAGCGCTCGTCGTCGAACGTATCAAACAGTCAAACTGAAACAGCCGTACCGGTGAAACAGCCGTACCGGCATTGACAGTTGACGCCATCAGCAGTGATTCGGACAACCCTAAATCCGGATGCCTTTTGGCACAGCTACCATGGGGAGACCGGAATTCTCGCAGCATGGAATTGCTTCGGAAGGTAACCCGGCTCTGCTATGCATTTCTCTGCAGGGAAATCGCGAATGGCCTCCAGCTTCTCGGGCTCGCCAAGGGCTTGGCTCTGGGGTAACGGAATGATCAGGGCAACGGCCCACGGACGCATAGGTACCTACCTAATTAGTAAAGCTGAACTAATTTGCGACGATTACTGAAAGATGAGGAAGGAAAGCGAAGCTTTACAATTATGCCAGCTTCAGGGTAGGCTTTTCCTGAGGGGGGGCTGGCGGCAGAGGAGGAAAACTGCGAGAAGTGTGGATACGCTCTCAAGTTGAGCTGGGATGCGGCAATGATCGGCGGTCTGAGCTGGGATGCGGCAATGATCGGCGGTCTGAGCTGAGATGCGGCAATGATCGGCGGTCTGAGCTGGGATGCGGTAATGATCGGCGGTTTGAAGGGTCCCGGAGGAAAGTTTACCCGCTCGGGGTACCGACCCCTAATCCTTCCGGGGTGTTAGTGTGTTGCGTCACATGAAACCCGTCGACGCGTGCTCCCAGCTGTCAACCAGCTGTCATACGGAGTAGAGTAGAAAAAAAAAGAATAAAAAGGATAAAAAACAACAAACGTCGACGCGTCCCAACTCTCAACAATGCAACATCGCCCCCTTTTTCAATTCTTCGCTGTCTCCATCATAATAAACCTTTCACTCGATTAAACCGAACACTTTGCCGTCTTCCCATTTCCTTCTGACGTGCACACGAAGGCATGCACTAATAAGTGCACTGTTGCGAAACCACTCGATGACTTTGTCAGCCGACGCCGTTCTACGTCAAGCAATGCCCAATATACTTCCCAATGTGACACCTGCCGTAACGACTGGACAGCAGTCACTTGAGTTCTTCCTGGGTCATCTTACCGAATAACTAACCCATCAGTTCGAATAGCCATCAACAATGACCGCGAATGCATTCTCAGATGCGGCGTCGAAACGCCCCATCGCCGACGTACAATCGCCTCAAGCAGAACGTACGCCGTCGAGACACTCGGCCGGACCTCCTCACGCAGAGTCTGTCGCCGTCAGGCCCAGGCCACGCACAGCGACAAGACCGGCCATCAAGAGTGCTTTCCTCACCTGCGACGACGGTCATCTGCAGTACCACCGCTCCGGAGCACGTCCAGGCGAGTCTTCGTCTCAGGCAGCAGCGAGAAACGAGCGTGAACGGATACAGCGCCACCATCGGTCTGTCAGGAGAGCTTCTCATGCACAGCCTTCGTCACTTACCCCAACGACGAGTGAAATTCATGCGAGGGATCATCGTATGCCAGCTTCGCCAATGCTTCAGCAAAGTGGCGGCCCTGATCTTGACGACGTCTTCGCACCAACCTCCGCCCAGCCACAAATTGATTGAGCTGGTGGACGGAGCGAAGTCCATTGTCCTCAGGAGAGATCTGTGATTGAGAGTAATAGATTTTGTGACGATGCGAGCGCAGCGAGGACAGCCCGCGGCAGCGCCCCCGGAGGGCTCCCGGAGGGCCCCAGAGGGTCGCCGAAGGCAAGGAGGGAAGGGTAGGTATGTACATAGGAGGTAGGTACCTAGATAGGAGGTATGTACGTCTCTTTGGCGCCACGTATGAGGTATGTACTGTCAGTGCGCTCACGTGAATCCTCGGCACCGGGACCCTTCAGCTTTACTACTATAGTCCCCTCGGACTTCCCATTTTGTAATAAGTAACGAGCATGGGGCGAACTTGCGAAGGGTCGCAAGGTTGGAATCATCTGCTTAATTTTTTAGCATGGTTCTGGTCCGCTGCCGCTTGCTGCTGCCGCGTTCACAGCATGGTACCAATAGGACGATACAACGTGTGTTGTAACTTGTGCGAGCGGCTCCGGCTCCTTCGACGGTGGCTTACAACTTTTTGCTTTCGAAACAAACAAAAAAGGCATCGATGTTCGTCGTTCATACATCTCTGTTGGCTCACTCGTGAATCGTGATTGATCAGAAGAGCTGATACAGAAACAGAAACAAAGACGGCATGCTGGTGGAGAAGCAACGTCATTTGTGGATCGTTCTGTGTGAGGAGTCTGCGAATCCTGAGAATCCTGAGAAACGGACGATCCGTTACAAAAACGTGCACATCATCATGCCGCGTAAAAAGTCGCCCCCGTCTTGCACTCGGCCTTCGCGAAGTTAGAACATCATGAGTGGACTCATCAGTGGAGACTCGAGAGACTGGAGGTACCTACCAGGTAGGCGGAGCATCGCCGTTCATCGCCGTTCACATTCCCTTGCACGGTGACCAGTGACCACTGACCACTGGCCAGTGAGGCAGAGAGGCGCCGAACGGGTTGCATGTACATACATACATAGGTACCTATGTACGTACGACGACGTACCTAACGTACAGCGGATACAGCACCAGACTGCATTGACAATCAGCGTCGGAACTGCAAAGCCTTGTTGTGGGCACGTTTCATTCATTCATCTCAATCTGTCGTTTCGGCAGCCGCGACTTCGCACGCTCCCTCCAGCGCTTCAGTGGTTCGCGGTTTAGGTAGTGTTCAGTTCACTGTTTCGAAGCACTCGCCACTAGCACGTCCACTAAATGCAGCACGTCCTCAGCACGTCCCCCTACTACCTATGTACCTAGAGGTAGCGTACCTGCATAGTACATATATCCACAAGGGAGAAAGGGGACTGCTTCACCACCGAAGCTGGGCGCCAGCGCAGCACGACGACAACCAAAATGTTGTCGTGCCCTCACTGATTCAGTACTTCGTATATTCAACTGCAATGCTTGTGCAGTTCACAACGGAGTGCATATGTAAATATCTAGGTACATACATACTACCGTATGTAACACCACCGAAGTGAAGGGCCCCTTGATCGGTGATCGTCAAGGTTCGTCACACGCCGCTGCTGCGCCTCGCTATCCAGGAGGATGCGGGTGGGGTTCGTGGGTGTGCGGAGTGCAGACGAGACAAGGGGTGGTGCATGTGGCGGCATGTGGCGCTGGTATGTAGAGATTTCCGCAGTGCTCTGGCAGCCCGGGGGTGGCGGGTGCCCCTTTAGCACGCACTCGGGCCCTGAACACGGGCCCTGAATAGGTACCTGTGCTGTTGCGCCACAACCGTGCTACGCATTATGTACTCCGAATGTACATACAGGAACCTAACCTAATGTAGTCCCACTCTGGTTCATCAGCGCCAGTAATTTCGCTTCTCTCTCCGTCAAGCAACACCAGTGGCCACACCCCCTCAACGCCCCCTGGCCCGCCTACCCCGGCTGAACCGACACACCTTCGCGGACCTGAGTTTAAACAAAAACCACCTTCATTTCCCGACCCCAGCTCGTCTTTAATGTTGGTCCTTCTTCCTGTCATCTTCCCTATCCTTCGTTCTTCATATTCACCTAATTCTTAAATCACTAGAGGTTGGATACCTCTTACGGTCCGCCTTTCACGACACTCATTTAGTCCAGAACGATCGAACATCGACTGTCTACCAATCTTCCCGACGCTCTCTGACAAACAATCGTTTCACCCCCTTTTTATTTCATACGATATCTGCTCTCGACAGGATAGAAAGAAGCAGAACTTAAGGACCATCATTTTTGTTGCTGTTATCTGCTTTCCGTCATCATGGGACTCACTCAGCTCTCTGTGTCGCTTCTTGCTCTGGCAGGGAGCGCCATCGCCGCTGATCTGCAACCGATCGAGGCCAAGGTATGCTTCATCAATCTGATGCGAGCGATCGATTTGACGCGCCTGAACCGTATCTAACATGGTTCTCTTGAAATAGGGATCCAAGTTCTTCTACAAGAATGGAACTCAATTCTTCATGAGGGGTGTTGCTTACCAAAAAGAAGTTGGTACTGGTGCTGGCACCATTGCCCGACGCGCCGATCTCAGCAAGACTTACGCCGACCCTCTGTCTGATGAGAAACAATGCAAGCGTGATGTGCCCTTGCTGAAGGAGCTCGGCACCAACGTCATTCGAACTTATGCCGTCGACCCCAAGGCCGATCACAGTGCCTGCATGAAGCTGTTGCAGGACGCTGGCATCTATGTCGTATCGGATCTCAGTGAACCCAGCACTTCCATCAACCGCGACAGCCCTTCGTGGGACCTCGAGTTGTTTGCGCGTTACACCGCTGTTATCGATGAGCTTGCTCAGTACTCCAACGTGATTGGCTTCTTCGCCGGCAACGAAGTTTCCAACGCCAAGAACAACACCCAAGCCTCTGCTTTCGTTAAGGCTGCCGTTCGTGACACCAAGGCTTACATCAAGGGCAACAAGAAGATCAGCCGCTGGCTCGGTGTTGGATATGCCGCCAACGATGACAAAGACATTCGTGCTGAAATCGCCGATTATTTCAACTGCAACAACGTTGACGAGTCTATCGACTTTTGGGGCTACAACATCTACTCGTGGTGCGGAGACAGCACCATGCAGAAGTCTGGCTACGATGAGCAGGTCAAGTTCTTTGAGAACTACTCGGTTCCGGTCTTCTTCGCTGAATACGGCTGCAACAACAACGGTGCTGCTAACCGCATGTTCCAAGAAACGGGCGCTCTTTACTCTGATGATATGACTGGCGTCTTCAGCGGTGGCATTGTTTACATGTACTTCCAGGAGGCCAATGACTATGGTACGTGAAGAAACGAGTCTTCCAATCAGGAGAATGTCAATCTTGTTCACATGTCGCTAACGCTCGTGTTACTCAGGTCTGGTTAAGGTCAGCGGTGACAAGGTTACCAAGCTCAAGGACTTTGACGCCCTTAAGAAGCAGATTGCCAAGGCGGAGCCCAAGGGTGTCAGCATGTCTGACTACAAGCCTTCAGGCAAGATGAACGCTTGCCCCAAGTTGACCGACAACTGGCGAGCAAACAGTGTTCTGCCCCCCGCTCCTGATCAGAAGCTCTGCGACTGCATGTCCAAGTCTCGGGCCTGCGTTCCCAAGTCTGACCTTTCTGCCAAGAAGTTTGGCGATATCTTCTCCTTCATCTGCACCAAGTCTCCCGATGTGTGCGCTGGCATCAACGCAAACGCCACCACTGGTGTCTATGGTGCTTACAGCATGTGCGACGACAAGGCTAAGCTGGCTTACGTCTTGGACGCCTACTACACCAAGCAGAACAAGGCTAGCACTGCCTGTGACTTTGACGGCTCTGCCCAGACCGCCTCTGGCAGCTCTGACTCTTCTTGCTCCGCCGCTCTCGCTTCCGCAAGCGACACCAACAAGAAGATCGCCACCGCCACTGCACCCGTTGGTGGCGGTGCTGCCAAGGCCACTGGCACTGATGACAGTTTTGCTGTCCATGGTGCCTCCATGGCTCGCGTCTTCTCCCTCGGCGATTTCGCCATCGGTCTGTACATGCTTGTTGCTGTTGGCGTTGGTGCCGGTATGGTGGCTTTGTAAATTAGCGTGGCATGTACAAGCGTGTGTATATACCTTTGGGAGGAATGCAGCATCAAAGTGTGCACTGCACACATGCATATGTGATTTTGGGATTAGATTTTTTTTTCGCTTTCTAAAGACTTTTATTTCTGTACGGAACTTTCTCTTCTATCGAGCATTCTTGATGTCACGCATTTTGTGACAATTGAATTGGAAACATGATACCAAACATTTTTGGCCACGAGCACCTTTTGAAGCCATCTTTCGTCTATGATGGATGTACGTGACAAAGTACCTCTGAGCTGGTGCGGTGCTGACAGGACAGGGAATATCTCTTCAACGTGCGCCGAACTACGGGACTACCTAGTCACCCCCCCTTTAAGAACGCACAAATAGGCGGATGCGTGTCTCAACGTGAGCACTGTGATCGTCGAGGTGTGGTCTCTCGTCACTGTGTAAACCAATCCATGTGCTATTGCTGGGAGTAGGAACAGTCTGAGTCTGGTCGTTTCTGCAGGCACGATGCATAGCTCCCAATCATCAATGCTACCTACTTGGAGGCTCTCCGCCATACCTTCCTGACAGCAATTCCGATCTACAGTTCTCAACTTCTCCTCTTTCAGCGTGAGAAGTGTGAGGTGCTTCTTTTCTTCGCTCACCAGCTCCACGTATTATTTCTTGGCCCCTTTTAATCCCATTGCCGCTCCGTCACCGGGATACTGCGATGGCTGAAAAGGCGAACACGTAGGGCGGAAACCCGGAAGCCATGCCGCGTGCACTGGAAGACGATTCTCGAAACCTCAACTCGGGGGGGTTGGCGCTGCCGATGAGTTCTTCCTCTTCTCGTGGTTGGAAATCGTTTTGGGGGGAGTGGTTCCGCCTAAACTTTCGAAATTTGCTCACGATGCTGATTGTGGCTGGACTGAGCCTCTTTGTACGTTGAGACCCGGTGTCATGGTGACGGATGCCCCCCCTATTTCTTCCGCTCTACGCTTGTTCTGAAATTTGGAGCGCCGTCGATAACTTTACTAACAATCTTCTCTGCCTTGCTCCGCTCGTTCGGCTTCAGATCTACTACGTCCCTATCAAGGTGGTGCGGACGTTTCCCCTCACCTTCAACGGCTCCGGAGACATCATCTATCCGCAGTGGGCGTATCCTGACCGTGGATGGATTATACAATCATACCAAGCGGGCTTGATATCCGCCGGTGTGCCTGCCATCTTTTTTCTTTTGGCACAGATCAGAATCAGGTCCGCCTGGGATGCCAGCACTGCTATCATGGGGGCGATTTGGGCACTGCTCATGGGCTCTCTCTTCCAAGTCTTGATCAAGCAGTTTATCGGAGGCTTTCGACCCTACTTTCTGGCCGTTTGTATGCCAGACATCTCGCTGGCCAAGACAGGAAATTTGTCGGGCCTCGATGGCGTTGGGTTCCAGAAGGTCATGTATACGACGGATATCTGCACACAGCCAGATAAATTCAAGCTCCAAAATGCCGTGACATCTTTTCCAAGTGGGCATTCCACAGTCGCGTTCGCCGGATTTGGATTCTTGTTTCTTTGGCTGAATGGCAAGTTGAAGGTGTGGGCCGATCACAGGCCAGCGTTTTGGAAGGTTGCCTTGACCATGTTACCGTTACTGATTGCCGCTATGATTGCCTGCTCGCTGACCATTGATGCGGCGCACAACTGGTATGATATCGTGGCAGGTTCGGCCATTGGTACCATGATGGCTTTTGCGTCGTATCGATCGCACTATGCTGCTGTTTTTGATTGGAGATTCAACCATGTGCCTCTGCAGGAACGGGAATCTTTTGCGTACGATTCCGAAGACGATTATGGCATGGCGGCACACACATTTACTCGCAGAGTACGATGGGGGACATCTAGGCGCTGGCTGGATGAGCAGCACGCGGTTGCTGGTAGCAGCGCTCTCTTTTCCCACAATCCCGGAAGATTCCCACGAGGGGGCTCAGGACAACCAGCCGAAGGCAGCCGACCGAAACGACTACCCGACGTCGGACAGTCTGTGTAGCTAGGTATGAGGATTTCATGGTGGGACGGAATAGGTTTTTGTCCTGCCTTGGGTTGTCTTTTGTGAGCACTCAACGTCTTGACATAGAGTATTGTTCTCAAGCATTAGTCATGGTTTATTTTAATAATGGAATAATTATCGTCATGTTCACTCATTCATGTCCTGTGACTACTGTGACGAAGTGTCACAAAGTCAGTCAGTCGTCTATATGTGCTAATTCCAAGACAGCAGTTGTCTTGGAATCGTACCCTTTTGTCACTTGTGGGGTGTGTAGCTCAGTTGGATAGCACATTGACTGGCCGTTACAACTACGACAAGGGCTGTAATACGTGCATTCCCATGTCTGTTTTGTCCAGTGATTCGCCGTCATAGCCTCCTCCAGGCTCCCTCTGCTTCAAGATCTTCGCCACGGTAGGTATGTTCGTCAAATGCTTTAACCACGCAGAATAATCATTACACTCGAAACGATCAATTTCCGCCATTACAACAATGGACCTGGCACAGCCTCAGACAGGACACAAACACAAGATCAGCATAGGTTATCTTGTGCTTCTTGAGGTGTCTGTCAACGCTTGTGAAGCGCTTGAATTCGTTGGCGTAGCGGTCAATCGTTGGCTAACTTGATCTTCTCGGGGTGGCAGAGGTGAGGCAGACTACGGCCAGACATTCAACAGTAGATGTCGTCCCATAAGCGGGTTATTATTTAAAGCGGCATGCCTCGTACTTGTCACAATATCAGTTTGACTCAGCCCGCGATTCCCTCTCATTTCCACCACCGCGCTCCAGGTGTATTTCTTATGGGATTGGATTCACTGATGAGAGGTGTGGACAGTGTAATTCAGCACCCGGCATAGGAATGCAAAGCAATCTTTTTCAATTCTCGGAACAGTTCTGCACACTTTCTCAAAGAGTGGTCTGAATACCTCGCAAGGTATTCTACAATATCATCATCATATCATCCATCATCCAAGCCAATGATTCATTCAAATCTACTTATTCGCAGCCATAGCCTCCTCTCTCTGCTTCAAGACCTTGGCCACGGTAGGTCTATCCGTCAAGCGCTTCAGCCACGCAGAATAGGCGTCATACTCGGACAGATCGAGCTTCGCCATGGCGACAATGGCGACGGCCCAGGGCACGAACATCAGGTCAGCATAGGTGATCTTGTCGCCGACGAGATACTCCGTCTTTTGCTTCTTGAGGTGTCCGTCGATGACGCCTGTGACGCGCTTGACTTCGTTGGCGTAGCGGTCTGTGGCGGACGGGATCTTCTCGGGGTGGTACATGGTGAACCAGACGAGTTGGCCAAAGTAGGGGCCCTGGCCGGACATTTGGAAGTGTTCCCAGGAGCGGGTGAGGTATTTCTCGGAGGGGGTGGTGTAGCTGAGTTTGTGGGAGGGGTCGTATTGGTCGATGAGGTAGTCGATGATGGCGCCGGACTGTGTTGTGTTGTGTTGTGTTAGTGAATCGCGATGGTATGGGTGTGAATGTTGCAGCAAGATGTCGTGTACAGAGCAGCGCATCATGAAGAATAGGAGTACTTGCTCATGAGACAATGTCATGTAGTCTGTAGAAGGGGCACCAAGCCTGACGATTCGGCTATGCATTTTTACAAGAAACAAGAAAAAGAGGAGTATAGTCAACGAACCTCCCACAATGAGATCTTGGTATTCGGGTCCTCGAGCCCCGGAACCCTTCCATTCGGGTTCAAGGAGATGAATGGCTCGGCCTTGACGGTCCCAAAGTCGAGAAACTTGGTCTCATAGGGCACGCTCAACTCCTCGAGGATGATGGCCACTTTCCAGGGGTTGGGGCCTCCGGCGTGGGAGTAGAGAGTGAGGGGCTTGAGGGAGCTCATGATGAATGAAATGGGTTGTGTAAAGTTGGGGATATGGACAAAGGTTGATTGGTATGAGCTTTACTTGTGGACTTGATGGATAGGCTTGCTAGAATTACTATTTCAATGGGGAGAGGCGCTCGACTTATTTAATGTGAAGGACCACCTGCCTATGTGATTTTGCTTACGTGGGAGTATCTCTCTCCAGTTGAGGGGATTGAGTTTGGACATGCGGTGTAGCAGCATTATTCAGCGACATTTGTCAGGCTCTTGAAGCCACACTAAGCATGTGTACAGTGTCGGGTGTTGGTCCATGACGAGGACACTCATCAAGGTGTACATACACACCTAGTAAAGTTAGTAATCCCTTGGGGAATGGATTAGAAATCGAAAGCTCGGATCGTAGCATGTACCTAGCCACTGTACACGCAGTAACACGAGGCGGTAGCGTGGGGATTTTTGTGGGCGTGGCGTGGGAGTCGGGACATGTTGCGTGAGGACGAAGGGAAGAGATGTCACAACTCATAAAGGCGAAGCTCTTGATTTGTAAAGAGAATGTTTGATTAGTAAAAAGGAATGAATGAGCAGGAAGTGCGTCGGCCGGAAAGGATAAGGATAAGGATAAGGGGAAATAGAAATAAACAGGGAATTGAAGGGAGGAGAAGCAAGAACAAGAAGAAAAGTTGAAAAGGCTGGTGAAAGTCTTAAAAAGAGGGGTAAGGAAGGGAAATTGGGGGGGAAGAAGCAAGAAACGAAGCAAAGCAGTCCAATGCAAAGCATTCTGTCGAACTCCAAAACAACATATGCTCCTCCGACCGCCGTACATGCAGATAAACTCGAAATGAAAAAAGCAAAAGGAGTTTCTTGTCGACCTAGTAAAGGAATACCCGCGTGCTGAACAACTCCGAACGAAGGAAGATATACACATGATACATACGAGGTTGCTCTGGAATTAATACTCGGCTGGTAAATCCAATCCGCCCCCTACGGCTTACGAATCTATGAATGTTATTCCCGAGCTGTACGGAGTACACATTGTAGCATCCGGCGTCGTCACCGCCCACCAATTTAAGCCAAGCGCATCAGAAGTTCAGAACACACCATCGTTCACGCCAAGCAAAGCACATCAGCGTCCCCAAGACACGGTACCGCCGCACCGCGACGCATTGATCTTGCATGATGCATCGGCCATCGCATCGCATCGCACCGCAACCCCACGGACTCCCCCACTCGCGAAGAGCGGAAGCGCGCGTTGCAGACGAAAAAAAAGAACGTTTCAACGCACCGCGTCGCACTCCGGCCGGAGTCCGGAAGCGGGGCTAGCCCGGAGCCAATCGTCGTGTGTCCATGACCGCATCACCAAATATATGTTGAGGTTTGCTGCCCACCCATCACCCCTCGGCGACTCATCCGCGGAGTTGGTCCATGGACTCGTCATAGATTGGACGAGGTCGGACAGAACCATTGAGGCGGGCCGCGGGATGGTGGATTGAGTTCTGACATTTTGCTCGAGCCCCGGTGCCTATCGGGGTGGCTTGAGTCGAATAAGAAGAAGTCTGTTTTTGGATGGAAAACCTTAATTTGTTACTTGGATTGTCGTGTTTATGTATGAAAGAAGAAGAAAATTTGATAATAAACTAAGATATCAAAGCTGGTACGCCTGCACATCATTGTCTCCGAATGCCAAATCCCATTGCATACCGCATAAGGAGTGTCTTCTAACAGCAGACGTTCATCGGCCAGCAGGCTGCGCCATTCTTTCCCGCGAGAAGCATCTTTTTTTCTTCTTTGCTCTTCATTGCGCTGCCCAGCAGTCGCTGCAACGATACTGAGGAAAGATATAAGAGACGATATCAAAGAAAAAAAAGGGAGAAAAAAAATGGCAGCGCAGGACAAGATTGCGTCGGCGGACGACTACCGCGGCTCAAGCTCCACGGCCTATTCCTCCATCGTCCCAGAACGAGACGACACAGACAGCCCTTCCCACAGCCCCCCCAATAACAACAATAACAACAATAACAACAACAACAACAACAACAACAACGACAACAGCAATGGCCTACAAAACACAACAGGCCCAGACCAACGCCCTGATAGCTCCTCCGCCTCGTCCTCCTCCTCGGGCAGCCAGGTGAAGCAGACACAGACCAGAGAACCCATACGACGCAGACGCACAATCCAGACAGAAGATGACCTCGTGCAGGCACTCTCCCGCAGGAGGACCTCTCGAGACGACCGCACTCCCGAAGACGAGGAAGAGTCCCAGGAGATCAAGCGTCTCATGTCCAAGATGTTTGGGCAGAAGCGCCAAGAGCAAAGCGAGGAGGAACAGACGCGGCATAGCGGTGTCGTATTCCGGAACCTCACCGTCAAAGGCGTCGGATTGGGCGCCGGTCTACAGCCCACGGTCGGAGATATATTCACATCCCTGCCCCGCAGCATCGCCAATTTATTCCGGAGTGTCTTCCGGGCTAGCAGCGGGACCGGGGACGGCAAAGCCGCAGTCAAGGCCGCAGTGTCGGCGAAACCTCCTGTTCGAGACCTCATCAGCGACTTCAACGGGTGTGTGCGGCCGGGGGAGCTTCTTCTTGTGCTGGGCCGTCCTGGCTCTGGGTGCTCGACGTTCCTCAAGGCGTTTTGCAATCAGAGGTCCGGGTTCGTGGCTGTGGACGGGCAAGTCACGTACGGGGGCACCAGCGCGGAGGACATGGCCAAGAATTTCCGCGGAGACATTATATATAACCCCGAGGATGACCTGCACTATGCGACTCTGTCTGTCAAGAGGACGCTCTCGTTTGCGCTGCAGATGCGCACCCCGGGTAAGGAGTCCCGCCTGGACGGCGAGTCACGGGAGGACTATGTGCGGGAGTTTCTGCGCGTGGTGACGAAGCTGTTCTGGATTGAACATACTCTTGGGACCAAGGTCGGCAACGAGTTCGTGAGGGGTGTGTCTGGCGGGGAGCGCAAGCGTGTGAGTATCGCCGAGGCTATGATTGCGCGAGCTTCGGTGCAGGGCTGGGATAATTCGAGTAAGGGTCTTGATGCGAGCACCGCGCTTGAATACGTCCGCTCTATCCGCACCATGACTAATATGGCTGATGTGTCGACCGCTGTATCGCTCTACCAGGCGGGCGAGTCGCTTTATGATCTTGTCGACAAGGTTCTGCTTATCGACGAGGGCCAGTGCCTCTACTTTGGGCCCGCGGAACAGGCGAAGCAGTATTTCCAGGACCTGGGCTTTGAATGCCGCGAGCGCTGGACGACGCCAGATTTCCTCACCTCTGTTGTGGACCATCACGAGCGTAATATCCGAGAGGGGTGCGAGGACCGCATTCCACGCTCTGCGCGCGACTTTGCCGCCCGGTACAGAGAGAGTGATGTGTGCCGCGCGGCGCTCGCCGACATGGAGGACTTTGAGGCCTCTCTGAAGGAACGCATCGAGGAGAGGCGCGCAAATCAGTCCAAGAAGACGGCCACAAAGAACTACACTCTTCCCTTTCACAAGCAGGTCCTCGCGTGCACGCATCGGCAATTCCTCGTCATGCTGGGCGACAAGGCCTCGCTGTTTGGCAAATGGGGAGGGCTGCTCTTCCAGGGCTTGATCGTTGGCAGCTTGTTCTTCAATTTGCCCAAGACGGCGGCCGGGGCGTTCCCACGCGGCGGCACGCTCTTCTTCTTGCTGTTGTTTAATGCGCTGCTGGCTTTGGCGGAACAGACGGCCGCGTTTGTGGCCAAGCCGATTTTGCTCAAGCACAAGTCGTTTTCGTTTTACCGCCCGGCTGCGTATGCGATTGCGCAGACGGTGTGCGATGTGCCGATGGTGTTTGTGCAGGTATTCCTCTTTAATGTTGTCATCTACTTCATGGCGAATCTGTCGAGGACGGCGTCGCAGTTCTTTATCTGTACGTTGATCCTGTGGATGGTCACCATGGTCACGTATGCGTTCTTCCGCACCATTTCGGCTTGGTGTAAGACACTCGACTTGGCCACGCGGTTCACTGGAATATCTGTCCAGATTCTCGTTGTCTATACCGGCTATCTCATCCCGCCTTCGTCGATGCATCCGTGGTTTAGCTGGCTTCGCTGGATCAACTGGATCCAGTACGGTTTCGAGTGCCTCGTCGCCAACGAGTTTGCCGGTCTCGATCTCGAGTGCGTGCCTCCTTACCTCGTGCCTCAGGGTCCTCAGGCGTCGCCGCAATATCAGTCGTGTGCTTTGAAGGGCAGTGTTTCCGGCCAGACCTCCGTCGACGGTAGCCAGTACATTCAGGAATCCTTCACGTACTCGCGCTCTCACCTGTGGCGAAACTTTGGCTTCCTGTGGGCCTTTTTCTTCTTCTTTGTCGCTCTCACCGCGCTGGGCATGGAGCTGATGAAGCCGAATGCCGGGGGCGGTGCCATCACCGTGTTCAAGAGAGGCCAGGTCCCCAAGAAGCTGGAGAAGACGATTGAGTCTGGCGGGCATGAAAATGCCGCGGGTGATGAAGAGTCGGGACCAGCCTCCCATGTCACGCCGGGAATGGCCGAGGAGTCGCAAGACAATGAGAAGGGGCACACTGGCGGCGATGGCGACGGCACCAAGCAGGGTGGTGATACCATGGACCAAGTGGCAAAGAATGAGACCGTTTTCACGTTCCGCGACATCAACTATATCATTCCTTATGAGCAAAGCGAGAGAACACTCTTAAAGGATGTGCAGGGCTATGTACGGCCTGGGAAATTGACTGCCCTCATGGGGGCGTCTGGTATGTGCTCTCACTCTTTTTGCCTGCCCCTTTTCCACAGCTGGGAGAAAGAGTCAGATAGTTACCCGATATTCTCGTACTAACAAACTTCTTTGTGTTCAGGCGCCGGAAAGACAACCCTCCTCAACGCTTTAGCCCAGCGTCTCACCTTCGGCACGTTAAAAGGAGAATTCCTTGTCGACGGCCGACCGCTGCCCAAGTCGTTTCAACGCGCCACCGGCTTCGCAGAGCAAATGGACGTCCATGAACCAACGGCCACGGTCCGCGAGGCCCTCCAGTTCTCAGCCCTGCTGCGACAGCCGCGCGAGACGCCGCGCCAGGAGAAGCTCGACTATTGTGAAACCATTATCGACCTGCTTGAGATGCGGGACATTGCGGGCGCGGTGATTGGCGAGATCGGCCAAGGCCTCGACTCGGAACAACGCAAGCGGCTGACGATTGGTGTGGAACTGGCGTCCAAGCCGGAACTGCTCATGTTCCTCGACGAGCCCACCTCGGGTCTCGACTCGGGAGCTGCCTTCAACATTGTGCGCTTCCTGCGCAAGCTCGCCGATGCAGGACAAGCCGTCTTGTGTACGATCCATCAGCCTTCGGCCGTGCTGTTCGAACACTTTGATGAATTGCTGCTGCTCAAGTCCGGAGGTCGAGTAGTCTACCACGGCCCGCTCGGAGAAGACAGCCGAGAGCTCATCGATTACCTCGAGGGCAACGGGGCGTCCAAGTGCCCAGCCGATGCCAATCCGGCCGAGTACATGCTCAACGCCATTGGCGCTGGGGATCCTAACTACAACGGCCCAGACTGGGGAGACGTGTGGGCGGAGTCCAAGGAGCACGACAAGCGGTCCCAGGAGATCAACGAGATGATTGAGAAGCGCAAGCACATGGAGCCCAGCAAGAGCCTCAAGGACGACCGCGAGTACGCTGCGTCGCTGTCCTTCCAGACCATGACCGTGGTCAAGCGGTCATTTATATCGTACTGGCGCACACCTGAGTACATTGTGGGCAAGTTCACGCTGCATATCCTCACGGGACTGTTCAACTGCTTCACCTTTTGGCGGCTGGGCTACTCGCAGACCGATTTCCAGAACCGGCTCTTCTCCATCTTCATGACCCTGACCATCTCGCCACCGCTGATCCAGCAGCTGCAGCCCGTGTTCCTCAACTCGCGCAACATCTTCCAGTCGCGCGAGAACAACTCCAAGATATACTCGTGGTTCGCATGGACAACGGCCGCCGTGGTGGTCGAGATGCCCTACGCCATTGTTGCCGGCGCCATCTATTTCTGCTGCTGGTGGTGGGGCATTTTCGGGACTCGCGTCTCGAGCTTCACGTCCGGCTTTGCGCTGCTGCTGGTTCTGCTCTTTGAGCTGTACTATGTCAGCTTCGGCCAGGCGATTGCGTCGTTTGCGCCGAATGACCTGCTGGCTTCGCTGCTGGTGCCCATCTTTTTCCTCTTCGTCGTGAGCTTCTGTGGCGTGGTTGTGCCGCCGCAGCAGTTGCCCACGTTTTGGCGCGAGTGGATGTACTGGCTCTCGCCTTTCCACTATCTGCTCGAGGGGTTTCTGGGTGTTGCGATCCACGATCAGCCTGTCGAGTGCGCGCCTGATGAGCTGGCGCGTTTTCGAGCGCCGCCTGGCTTGTCTTGCCAGGAATATACGCAGGCCACTATCGACCAGGCTGGTGGGTATGTGCAGCAGGGCGCGGATGGGATGTGCGAGTTTTGCCAGTACGCCACGGGTGATGAATTTGGTAGGGGCTTTTCGGTCTACTATGATCACATATGGAGGGATTTCGGCATCTTTATCGGCTTTATCGTCTTTAATTATGCTGTCGTGTATGTCTCGACGTGGCTGCGTTTCAAGGGGAAGAATCCTCTCAAGAGTCTCCTTGCCAAGAAGAGAGGTGGTTGAGGGAGTGGGGTTTGAAGTTGGAGATCTTCCGACGTTGATCACGTGGTGGTATGGCGGGTATTGCGAGCAAGGGTTCAATCCCGACTTGAAGCTTACCCACGTTTGGCCGGGACCAAGACGAAGAAGATTCTATCATACCTTCGGTTGAGCTGGGATGTTTGCTTACCGTCGACCAAGCTACAAGCAACGCGTGAATGATGCAGATATTTCATAAACATCATACATAATTCATAATGTGTATTTTACGTTCTCCGTACATCATGATTTAATGGTGAAATTCGTTCTACAACCCTCACAACATGCAGCAAATGTACACCACTTTTTAGTAACACCTGACGTGAATGAGTATCTACAAAAATACACCAAAAGTTAAACCCATCACGAGCCAAGTACACTGTACTCACTCATTTACCTACCATTTCCTCTAGAATATGAAATCAGCTCATCATGAAGATTTTTTAGTCATCACGAGCAGGTATTTTATAAAAGCATGTGCGCTCACGCGACAATGACGGCTGGTCCCCGGATCCATACCGCACTCGTGCCCGTACCCGGAGCAATTGATCAGGATGAGGTTGCACCGTTGCACGCATCCCCGGATCCGACGCCATGGATGATGGCACAAGCGAAACCCCCGTTGCTTCGGCGGAGACGCCCCTCCACAATCGATCGAGCAACTCCTTCAAGATTTCTCTTCGTGTCATCATGGGTGTTTTGGCATGTGCCTCTCGCGCCTTGATTTTCCAACTGCCGCAACTTCATGAAAAGCCACCATCCAAGTCATCAACCGTCCAGGACTGCCCATCACCTCCCCATCACCGCCTCATCATCATTCTGCACCTCGCTCCATTTCCTCGCCTCAGATACTGACCTGTTACCATTTTTGGCCATCTGTCCTCGTTTTTCCAGACTTCTCGCATCGGACTCCGCGTCACGAAAGGGAAGGAAACGGGCGAACAACAAGAAAAGCACATGCATGCCCTCGTAGTAATGGAATCAGCTGTTTTCTGTACACGTAGACATCGCGTATAATTACCTTGACCAATAACGATAAAACTTGTCGCCCGCGTAAGCCCATTCACGAGCATTTATCTACACCAAAAGACATGTAAAACAGCCTTTTCCCTCGGCAAGCCCACCACCCTCGCCCCCAATGAGGAACACCCAAGCTCCAAAAACAGGGACCAAAGTCCAAAACCCGTATGTTACATGGAAGGGGAAGAAAAAAAAAGCGCCACGTCCCCCTCCCCCTCCCAAAGCCGCCAACCCAAATGCGTGCGTTTACTTTGCGTCATGCAAAACCGCCCATCCCACCAACTACATCACCCATCTCACCTGTTGAAAGCTCGTTTTTCCTTTGAACCAACTTTACTTTGTTCTGACAAGACTTGGATGGGAAGACTGACATCAACATCACGTTTTGCGTTGTCGAACAAACTACGCCTTCCCAGATTGACATCTTCTCTCAGAAAGACGAAATTCTGCGTACTAGAGTAGGGGTACATAAGGAAGAGAAGGACCGCTGGTTGCTTCAATCTTTTTTTTCTTTCTTCTTCTCTCCAAACTAGAATCTGTTCATCCATCAATCTACCTTCTTCCTCACGCAGAAAGCCTTTAAATTTCCATCCATCCATACACAAGCTTTTTGCTCCTTCTCTTCTTCGACAAAAGTTCCCCTCACTATAAAAAACAAAATTGCCCCAATATCAACCACAATGCCAACAGCTCTACAGAGCAAGCACAACGGAGGCGGCGTCACTGACGTCGTCCAGGACAAGGCCTCGGGGGCCGTGTCTTATGCCCAGGGCTTTGTGGACTGGCTCATGCCTCCCACGACTCGCCGAAAGGCGTATAACAACATTTCGGGGTTTGCGTCCCGACGACCGCTTTTGTTTGTATGTTTCTGTCCCCGTCTTGCCTTGCCTGCCATGGCGTCTTTCCCTCGCTGTTACTCTTTCCACAGTCGCCGAACCGTCTTTTGTTTTCCTGATCTAATCTCTTGTGTGTTGTTGATTTGTAGTCGTTCCTTCTAACACAGGTCTTCTGGTCTTTCTTCCCGGTATTCTTGTTCTTCGCCTTCTCTCTGGGCTGCATTGCGGTGGCGCTCGGCAGTGCCATCGTGTTCAGCCTCTTCTGGATGGGTGTTGGTCTTTTGGTGCTCACGCCGACGTTGTTTGTCACGTCGTCTATTGCTGTCATGGTTTGGGCTTGGGCTGTGGGCACGTTTGTTGTGGCGAGGTGGCTGTACATGCGTACGCCTATCTCTGTCAATGCCGGGATGCAGGTTGATGCTGCTGGGAAGCAGATCAACATTCTGAAGGATGAGAAGGGCTTTGATGGAAATGTCAAGTCCAAGGACACCAGCACCACCACAGCAGCAGCACCAGAAATCCAACCCCGCAAGTAAGATGGCGGACATTATGGCTGTGTTGTGTTACTCTTGGTTTTACGAGGGGGTGGGAGAAGGAGTACCAACCTGAGATGGAATCCAGAAATAGGGGCATAATTTGATTTGGGAAAGGGCATCGGAAAAGGCAAATTGTAATTAGCAGGTAGTAAAGCGACCGGCAGATTGAACGGCCAAAAACGCTCAATACACAATCCTTCGAGACATCAAGGGAGAGTTGCTGACTTGATAAAAATGAAATGAAAGGAAAGTGGACAGAGAAAAGAAGAGAGCGGCTGCTCGGACTACATGTATGAATCTGCGGTTCACATATATCAAGTGATCTGGAGTACATCTCGTCGTGGAATGTGCCGACTCGAATCGTCTCTGTACCTGATACATGCATAAACGTTCGAGCCCCCAGATAAAGCAACGCTGCAAGGCTTATCTCTATTCCTCGCTTCCATTTCTGGATGCCGTAGCTCACGTCTAAAGTATTATGATTACAAATACAAGCCCTCAGGCTCACCCTCCTGTTTCGTACGCAATACGCGCTCACGAGCAGATCGGAAATCCGCCATCTGTACTCGCATGCGCCGTTCTCGTAGAGCCATCATACCAGCTTCCGAGCAGATTGCCTTGATGTCAGCACCAGAGAGGTCGTCTTTTTGCGAGATGAATTCCTCGAGGTCCACATCCTTGTTCAGGTTCATCTTGGATGTGTGCAGCGTGAAAATCTTCTTCTTCGTGTTCTGGTCCGGGTTCTCAAAGAGAATCTTTCGGTCAATACGTCCAGGACGAATCAGGGCTGGATCCAGAGTTTCGATCTTGTTGGTCGCCATGATCACCTTGACGTCGCCACGGTCATCGAAACCGTCCAGCTGATTCAAGAGCTCCAGCATGGTTCGCTGCACTTCCCGCTCACCTCCAGAAGTGGAATCGTAACGTTTGGTACCAATCGCGTCAATCTCATCGATGAACACGATGGAGGGTGCGTTTTCGCCAGCGACCTGGTCAAGTCGGTTAGTAGGGCACGAGCTAAGCTGCCGTCTCATCAGGGTAGACTCACTTGGAAGAGTTGTCGCACAAGACGAGGGCCATCTCCCAGGTACTTCTGGATCAGTTCACTGCCAACAATACGTAGGAAGGTAGCAGACGTCTGATTAGCAACAGCCTTGGCCAGCAGGGTCTTGCCAGTACCTGGGGCACCGTAGAGAATGACGCCCTTGGGCGGTTTGATGCCCATCTCCTCGTACAGCTCAGGGTGCAGCAATGGCAACTCGACCGATTCTCTGACTTCTTGGATCTGCGTTTCGAGACCTCCAATATCTGCATATGATTCCGTAGGCGCCTTGTCGAGTTTCATGACGCTGACAAGGGGATCTGCGTCATCTGTGAGCACTCCGACAATGCTGACGGTCTTGTGATGCAGTAGGACGCTGGCTCCAGGCTCAAGAAGGTCCTTGTCGACAAAGCTCATGATGCTGACATAGTACTCGGGGCCAGTTGCGCTGCTGACAATGGCGTGATCATCGTCGATTAGCTCCTCTAGGTTGCCGACGCCCATAGGGCTACCTCTTAGATCGTCGACTCGCCCCTGTTCATCCGCTAATCGATCCACATCGGCATCAGCTCCCGTCGCAGCGCCCTCTTTCGCAGCCTTGGCCTTTCGCAACCGCTCCTGGTTCTCGACATATTCCTCTTCCAGCAGTAAATGATCGTGAATTCTCTGCATTCGAAGGAGGCGAAGCTTGCATCTGCTGGTAGGAAAAACAGCCGGAAGCTTGGCAGCCGCACTGGTACCGCCGGCCTTTCTCTTCTTTCGGCCAACTCGAGTCGTTGGCCTTGGTGGTGGCTCGTACTTGGGCTTTTCTTTCTGTTCTAATCGTCAGCCGGCTGGTGCCCTACAGCGTAGCAATTATGATTTTGTGTATACCTTTTTGTCCTTTTCTTCGCGACCGCCTTCGTTCCCCCCCATGCCAGATTGCCCTTGACCCTGTTGTTACAAATGTCAGAGACGTTTCGAAGTGGCGGCCATTTTGAGCTTACCATCTTGGCAAATCACAGCTCAATGAGCTTCTCGATGTGGTGCCAAGTTGATTTGATCGATGACGGGGGCTTGATAGAGTGTTGCCTTGACTAAAGGGAAACAATGAAGTAGAGGATAAGTTCGCTGGTTGGAGGTTTGAGCGGTGATGACGAGCTTGACTTGTACAAAGGTGGATGCAGTTGTAGCCGCGATTAGGCTCCAGGCAGATACGACAGCTGCAGACACAGTATGATCACGTGCTGGTCGGTACTTGAAGTCACGTGCTATGCAACAGCTCCTTGACACTTGTGGTGTCAATGACACCACAACTTGAGGAACATGATAAGTGTCAAGCACCAATCCGCGAAGCCATCTCTGTCTACAGGAATCGCGGATCGTCGCAGTTGTCCGTCACATATGTCGGATACCTTGGCTTACTTAGCACTATGTATTTTGTGATACATACGTCGAGACGCGGGCAGGTCCCTTCGACGATAGCCACACTTGCTGTTGCTACACCACGCAGTTAAGCACTTTCAGCTGCTGCTGTACAGAGTACGGGGTCAAGTGATGGTGTCCTCTGCGAGGCTTTTGACGTTGTCACCTCCTGCAAGAGCCACTGGTCTTCGTCGCAAATTGGCAATAATGCGCGTTGGCTTGCCCATTAGCACCGTTGCTGTTTGGCCCAAGGGATGCCACGTTATGGCGGCCCTTTCCCATTCGCCGACTTGAGCCGCATCTTGTCTCAACCACTTTGCGTCTGAGCTCTGAGGGTGGTGTTCGCCTTCTTTGCCTGGCTTGGGCCGTTGACGCGCGCTTGGGGATGCATTGCGGTACCGAGGCGTCTTAAAAGTATTCCACTCGGTGACGTTGCGTTGCGTTGTGGAGTTGCTTTTTGTTTCTTTCTTCGCCTTCCCCTCCAGGCAGGCTCCTCCTTCCTGCCCCCACTGCAGTTTGCCTTCGTGGGCCGGCAAGTTGATGCTTATGCTCCGAGTCGCTCTGAGCAAAACCACACAAGAAAAGTTTGCCGGATAATAATTTCTCTGTTTCTTCCTCTCCTCTATCTGTCGAGACGATATTCCCGCTCTTTGGAAGCGCATCATCAGTACTCACTCCCTGTCGACGATTGCGACTTGCGGACGATCGCCCACCATGGCTAGCAGCAGAGATCGGCGCATCGCCAAAGAGCTTCAGGATATCCAGGCAGACAAGGAGACTTCGGGAGTCAATGTTGTACCTTTGAACGGTTACAGTCTCACGCACCTCAAGGGTACCATCACCGCGCCTCCAGACACGCCGTATGCCGGCGGCACATTCACCATCGACATCCAAATACCCGACAACTACCCATTCAAATCACCAGCCATGAAGTTTGAGACCAAGATCTGGCATCCCAACGTCAGCAGTCAAACTGTGCGTTGCCTCACATGTGATATGACACGCTCGTACATCTTGTTCTTTTGAGAGACGCCTCCTCATGTCCCACCTCACCGGTTTTGCTGCCCTAGTGGATGAACAGCTTTGGACTCGCACTCACTGACTGTGTACATTCAGGGAGCTATTTGCCTCGACACCCTTGGCTCAGGCTGGTCGCCAGTGCAGACCATGAAAACAGCCCTTCTATCCATCCGCATGCTTCTGGAGGTCCCGAACCCCAAAGACCCCCAAGACGCCGAGGTAGCCTCGATGCTTCTGTATCGGCCCGTAGAGTTTGCTCAGGTCGCCCAGCAATGGGCCATCAAGTACGCCGGTGCACGTAATCAACAGATCGACCTGAGCAAGTACAAGAAGTCAGCGCAAGCTACTCAAGAGACCGGCATGGACAGGTAAATAGACAACAGGCAATATTGGTCATGCCTTCAAACCCTTACTTTGACCAGTACTGATGCCCCGAGTCACTTTTTAGGTTCCGGGGCTACCACCCTCACTTGTTTCGAAGTTTTCTCGAAATGGGGTTCGACGTCGACTTGGTGGCGCAGGCTTTTGAAGAAGTGGGCGTCCATCGAAACAACGGTCACGAATATCTTCTGGAGCCTGCATATATCAGCGATATCACCGCAAAATTGTGTGGCGAAATTTAAAATCGTTCCCCATAATGGCGCTGCGAAAGAGACTGCTTTGAGTCATCAACGAAGGATGAATCACTAGCTACGAGTTTACAACGGTTACGACACACGACGGAGACAGTCCAGTTGCATTACGACACACGATGGAGACAGTCCAATTGCATTGATAAGGGAGTTTCTTGAGCCAGATTTTTATGGGCTGTACTCTGGCTTGCTTCAGTCGCCAAGTTTTGAGGCCACGGGCCGTGAAGCGTTTCTGGCTATATCAAGATTGGTCATGATAACAGATAGCTTAATTGGATGAATGACACAACCACAGGACAGCCCCAATTTTCAATTGCATCAACCTACGCATGTCAGTTCATGTTGATCAGTCATGTACATACTACTAGCGCTTCACTATTTGAGACGCGACTGCTTGTCTTGAAAAGGGTAATAGCTCAAAGTCATCGCTGGCAATCATCTTTACCCCCTATTCTATCTTACGTATGATAATAGGAACAGAAAACAAAATGCAACCAGAACCCCTTTAAACATGGTTCAGTGCTCCATGCCACGTAGATTCAGTTCTCAGCAATGTTACAAATCTCCACCCAATGACAAATCAATGTACATACAAACAACACGTGCTTACAGCAAGTCGCGTCGGACAAACTCATCGTAAAGAGCCTTTCCGAGACTGGCAGGCGAGCGCTCGACAATGACACCAGCAGCCTCAAGAGCCTTGATCTTGGAGTCCGCACCACCCTTACCTCCGGCAACAATGGCACCAGCGTGACCCATGCGACGGCCAGGGGGCGCAGAGATACCAGCAATGAAACTGACGACGGGCTTGCCGCCCTGGACAGTGTTGGCCTGCTTCAAGAACTCGGCAGCCTCCTCCTCAGCGGAACCACCAATCTCACCAATCATGATGATACCATCGGTGTCCTCGTCCTCAGTGAACACCTTGAGGCAGTCGATGAAGTTTGTTCCGCTGAAAGGGTCACCACCAATGCCAACGACGAGGGACTGACCAAGACCAGCCTGGGTGGTCTGGTTGACGGCCTCGTAGGTGAGGGTACCAGATCGGGAGACGATACCGATGCGGCCGCGCTTGTGGATGAAGCCGGGCATGATGCCGATCTTGCACTGGCCGGGGGCGATAATTCCAGGGCAGTTGGGGCCGACGAGGCGGGTCTTGGACTGGGACTTGAGCATGGAGGTGATGCGAACCATGTCTATTGCCATGAGAAGGACGTTTCAGTATACAGAGCAGAAGCGCATTGGAGTTGAGGTGAAGGGCTTCTGGGGCATAGCAACGTACCATGTTGGGGAATCCCCTCGGTAATGCAAACCACGAGGGGGATCTCAGCCTCAAGAGCCTCTTCGATACCGGCAGCGGCCAGAGGAGGGCTGATATTACAGATTAGCATTGTGTGCATCGGCGAGGTTTCTCGCATGTGTGTTGGTACGTACGGGACAAAGAGGGCCGTGGCGGTTGCGCCAGTCTCCTTTACCGCCTCGCCGACATTCTTGAAGACAGGGAGGTCCAGGTGAGTTTGGCCAGCCTTCTTGGGGTTGGTACCACCGACGACTTTGGTGCCTAGAGTAATGATAGAGAGTCAGTGTGTGAGCCTCTCGAGCCGCAAGTGTCGCGTAGCCGTTTGTAGTTGGAGGGAATTTCGTCGTACCGTATTCGATGGCCTGCTGGGCGTGGAAACTGCGGCCAATCATTTAGCAAACACGCATAAATAAGAATATTCTTCCAAGAACACAATGATTCTGTGACGTACGTTCCCTGTTTTCCAGTGAACCCTTGGAATATGACCTTGGTATCGCTGTTGATGCGCAGGTTGTTGATGGTGTTGGCGTAAGGGGACGATGATGAGCTGTAGGCACGGCTGGCGACGTTGCGAAGCGCAGTAGCGCGCACCGCACTTCTGGGAAGGGCCTGCATGATGAGAACTGAACAGGATGAGGCGAAGAGATCAATTTGAAAACGCTGCACCTGCACGCTTGGCCAAAGGCAATGGATGAGGACTGGATGCAGGTATAGCTGCGGCTTGAGGTGCGATAGACAATGGCTTGGAGAGACAGAGCTTGGGCTACCTACTTTCAGGGCCCCGGACAAACGGCAGCAGGCTTTTTCCGAACGGTCCCCGGAAATGCGCAATTCGAGACGAAGTCGCGGATTGTTGGATTTGCCCCGCCATCCAAAAAGCAGCAACGACCGCGCGGGAGCTACGGAACATTGAAATTCCGGAAGCGAGGCGGGCGCTAGGAGGTGAGTGATGTCTGGCGCTCACCGGCGGCCAAGTACGTACAGGCGCACAAGGTTCATCGACACAGCGGCCGAAAAGTTCACGAGCTGTGGACAAGAAGCACAGCAAGCATGGCGACGGCTACGATGACGGCCGTGGTAATTTCTGCCCCGAAAAAGAAGGGCGCTGAGCTTGCGCCGGAAAGCGAGCGCTTCTTGCGATGCTGCGCCGACGTGGCGAACGCCTTGATCGAAGATCACGAATCGCAAAAGAATGGCAAACCCGGCAGAGACATCAATTTGAACTCGCTGCGTGCCAAGCTGGCCAAGAAACACAAGCTGACCAATATTCCTCCATTGACTGCCATCATCGCTGCCATACCCGAGCATTACAAGAAATACATACTTCACAAGCTGATAGCAAAGCCTATTCGTACGATGTCCCATGATACCCTTTCTGGTGTCTGGGTGAGATTACTGACATGCCGCCAGGAACGTCCTCCGGAATTGCGGTCGTTGCTGTCATGTGCAAGCCTCACCGATGCCCACATATTGCCTACACCGGCAACATCTGCGTCTACTGTCCTGGAGGTCCCGACTCCGATTTCGAATACAGCACTCAATCCTATACTGGATACGAACCGACATCTATGAGAGCCATCCGCGCCCGCTACGATCCGTTTGAGCAAGCTAGAGGGCGAGTTGATCAGTTGAAGTCGCTAGGCCATTCCGTGGACAAGGTCGAATACATCATCATGGGCGGCACATTCATGTCACTGGCTGAATCATATCGAGAGGACTTCATTTCACAACTACACAACGCCCTGAGTGGGTACCAAACATCAAAAGTTGACGAGGCAGTGGAAGCGGGGGAGATGAGTAACGTGAAGTGCGTGGGGATCACGATCGAGACCAGACCGGATTATTGTCTCCAACCGCATCTTACAGACATGTTGCGATACGGATGCACCAGACTGGAAATTGGAGTACAGTCGCTGTACGAGGATGTTGCGAGAGACACCAATCGTGGGCATACTGTTGCATCTGTAGCGGAGACATTCTGTCTGGCAAAGGACGCAGGCTTCAAGGTTGTCAGTCACATGATGCCGGATCTACCCAATGTCGGCATGGAGCGCGACATTGATCAGTTTCGCGAATATTTTGAGAATCCAGCCTTCCGGACTGATGGTCTCAAGATCTACCCCACTCTTGTCATCCGTGGCACAGGCTTGTACGAGCTTTGGAGGACTGGCCGCTATCAAAATTACACACCGAATGGCCTGGTTGACCTGATAGCCAGAATTATGGCCCTTATCCCTCCGTGGACAAGAATTTACCGCGTTCAGCGGGACATTCCTATGCCTCTGGTCACATCCGGCGTTGAGAACGGCAACCTTCGAGAGCTGGCACTGGCAAGGATGAAAGATTTTGGCACTACCTGCCGAGACGTACGAACACGAGAAGTCGGCGTCAACGAAGTGAAGAACAAGATCAGACCCAACCAGATTGAGCTCGTGCGAAGAGACTACACCGCCAATGGTGGCTGGGAGACGTTCCTGGCTTACGAGGATCCCAAGCAAGATATCCTTGTCGCTCTGCTGCGTCTTCGAAAGTGCACGGAAAAATACACCTATCGCCCAGAACTAACCGGCCAGGCCAGCAGTATGGTCCGAGAGCTCCACGTGTACGGTACAGCTGTACCAGTCCATGCTCGTGACCCCAGGAAGTTCCAGCACCAAGGCTTCGGTACGCTGTTGATGGAGGAGGCAGAGAGAATCGCTCGTGAAGAGCACGGGAGTGAAAAGCTGAGTGTCATCTCGGGTGTGGGTGTCCGAAGTTACTACAAGAAGCTTGGCTACTGGCTAGATGGGCCATACATGAGCAAATGGCTCGATGGGCGGGACGAACAAGGCAAGCAATAAAAGCATCAGGTTGACGAGGGTTTGAATGGATGGCGGGTTTGGTTAGTCGAAACAGGTCATCGCATCTACGAGGGGAATCATTATTGCGGGAAATGGGCTGGATGGCGCAATTGGAGTTATGGCACATTATACTGTGACGGGAGTCACCCTCCTGTACTAAATCGAAATCACTATTGCCATCTAGGCCAAAAGGCATGGTGGAAACCAAATGCTTTTTCGCATGAGATGGGTGTTATAGAAGCAAAGTCGTCTTCAATGCTCTTGTAATCTTAAACATTGTTCACAGACTCACAGGCTGCACAGGACAAGATATGGTGTGGATCCACGACTCTTCACTGTACAGCTGCGATGGGGATCGCCCGCTGCAGTTATGTATGTATGTACATCTCTAGAGTTTTCGCCTACGAGCAAAATGGCCGGCAAAATGAGATATTCAGCGGGTCTTGATGGAGAAGGCGGCCATTGGCAATGAGATCGACGATCAGGGCTATCGTCGATTGAGAAGGCGGGAGTAATGTCATGGGCTGCACAGAATAAGTTGTACGCCTCTTCATGGGGAGGAGATATGTACCTACCTATGTAGAACAGCGACGAGTCGCGCTGTAGCCAGAGCTTTCTCCTTTCCTCTCTATATTTCTTGATATCAGTTACATAATACATTCGAATCGATAGCGTTTCGGCCTATCCCAATTCATGTGCTATGAAAAACATCTATGCATCTAGGGTATCGACATGAGTGGGAAATACAGGTAAGCCCTCGGATATACAAAAACATGGCCCCCACAGGCAAGGTCAGGCAGACGCTTGTTGTACACCAACCGATTTTGAGAAAACAGAAAAGAAGAGCAATAAGAAAAAGAAGAGACGAATCAGTCAATGCTCGTAAGCTCGCTTTCCAGTATAACGTCTAATTGAGGAGAATATCATATCCATCCTTTGTGATTCTGATTTCCTCGGCACCGTACCCGTACTTGCGCCGTATCAACTCAAAGATGATCAAGCCCGCACTCGTACTAGGAACCTGCCGAATCGTGTTCCACCAGAATCCCCGATACAGCCACCTCGTCAAGCTCTGCTTCTCGGCCGCTGCCTCAGCCGCGCACCCAGCCCGCGTCTCCTGGTAGGCATGATAATACGCGCGAAGCATCCGCCACGGCCGACGAGGTCTCTCCGGGTTCGCCGCCCTGGCTGCTCTATACCGCGCAGCCTTTTCGTCCAGATCCTCCAAGTGGTCCCAGTGTTTAAGTTGGAAATGCGTCAGCGGATGCAAGAGGAGTTGCTGAGCAAACGAGGCACTGAACCCGGCCGCGAACAAGAACATGGGTTCAATGGCATAATGCGGCCGTATGACGGTGACTTTGCTGTCATGGTCCTGGTCTGCGGGCCGCTTCAGCGCTAAAAAGTCGACAATCTCTTGGCCCAGGCCGCCGTAGTACCAGGTCACGAAGCGATAGTACCCCTGGGCTTTGACGTACTCAAACATGCTGAAGAAGACGGCGCTGCCGAGACTATCCTTCGCAAAGGATAAGCTCCAGCCGGCAAAGATGCCGCGGAGGCCTATCTCGCGGAGCTTCTCAGCGCCGAAAGTCCACATGCTCCGTGGACGGCTGCCTCCATCGCGAGGCATCAAGTCATGGTGGTCATATCGGGCCTGAAGAGCATCCAGTGGTGCGGCGAGAACACTCTGTATGCCACCGGCTAGGAATCCCGCGGCAAAGGTATGTTGCGGTGGCGGCGGCGGGTAGACTCGCTTGGTTGCCTTGGCGCTGCCCTCGTGTAAATGGCCCAGGATCTGTAGATAACTCGTATATAAGACGGCGCCGACCCCGACGTTGGCGATGAGAGGCGGGAGGATCTGATGGGGTAGCACGCTCCATCCCTGCTGCTTGATGGCGGATGCGAGCACTCCGGGCGTAGTGCTTCTCATCCAGATCCAGGCATGGCGTAGAAAGAGCTGCGGCCTTGATTTCGTTGAACGGTCCAGGGCTAGGGTCTCCAACATGCATTTGATTTGTTGGCTGTGTACTGTCCGCGCGTAGGCCATGTAGTCCACGCGGGTTCTGAAGAAGGCCTTGGCTGGGGCGCGAAAGTAAAAGGCCACGACTTGGGCACTCAGAGCTCTCACACCGGCTGCAGAGGCCGCCGTCGCGGCATTACTGCGCGGCACGCGGCCGGGGAGGTCTTCGGGGTTGGTGATGACGGGCAAAACGCCGGTGGACGGCTCCGGGGACCAGGATGAAGGAGGAACCCGAGAGGAGGTGGCATCATTGCGGCCCGTCATGGCTTTGGCAGCTCATATTGGGATGGGACAGGGCCCTGGTCTGACGAATTCGCCCGAGTCGGGCCAGACGGGTTGAAGAAGGTGGTGTAGATGCGGTGGACGGGGTGGTGTTGTGAAATTGTTGGAGATGTGGATGACTAAGGCAACACGATTGGGCAGTCTTCACGGCTTTTAGAAGACGCAACGAAGAAGTTGAGATTCGTCAAGAATGCTTGGGGCAAAGGTATGCTGCGAAGCGCGGTCGTCAACTGTTGAAATTTGAAGTTCTGACCGCGCCATGGAT
Organism: Claviceps purpurea; assembly: GCA_029405325.1. NCBI lineage: Eukaryota > Fungi > Ascomycota > Sordariomycetes > Hypocreales > Clavicipitaceae > Claviceps > Claviceps purpurea. The sequence continues at coordinate 1,054,669 of CM055782.1, read as the reverse complement.
TGCTGCATCCTCCTACCTACTCGAGTCCTCATGACCCCGGTCACGCAACTTTTCAACCTGCTCCTCTCGACCACGTCTGCGGCTTAATTGGCCCCGTACACTACCTATCCTTAGGTACCAGGTACCTAATCTCCATCATCTTCAGAATCGTCTCATCGGGCTCATCAAGTTCAAGACAATGGTTCGCCCAGACTACAAAGTCGCTGTAATCCGGAAGGAAACATGGCCCGCTAGCGTCAAAGATATCCAATGTCTATTCTAGCGCCCTCCATTTTTTCCGAAACTATTCTTCAGAGTCCAGACACGGATGTATGGAGTTCTCGGGGGTTGAGATACCAGTGATCGAATCCGAGGTTGGATGCACCAACATTTTCTGACATTTTGTAATAGAGCTACCTATAGCGTTCCCTCTTCCTACAGGCTACAGCCACGGTACTGGGTGTCAGGGAATAAGACGCATTAACGCAAGGGGCCGTGTACGGTAGGGTACCTAGGTATGGTATGTGCGCACACCGCAAGAGATTGAAATCGTGTTATAAGATGTCTGAGTCTCTCTGGTCTTATGAACCACATTTTGACCGGACATTCGATGGTCTTGACTCTTCATCATGTCGGGGCCAATGAGAGCGTGTACATCGTCTAGTACATTCCCGACTTACTACGCTGACTGACTGGGTTATACTGATGCATGACTTACAAGTTACCGCATATCTTAGCTTAACGTATTTTCCCGCTCAGTCACGTAACAGACCTCATGGTAGCACTGGCTTGGACACAAAAGGCTGGGATGGGGGGACAGGAGTGCTGCTTTGTGAGCCAACGGGTGATGAAGATCATAAAGATGAAGTGTCATCACATCAGTTCCGGGGAATGAGCCCTTGGACTGGCCTCGGACATGATGACATTGATATAGCATGCAAGCATCAGTCGGCAGTTGATCCCAGGTGAAGAAACAGATGAACTGACCCTCATCACGGGTAGTAGGGTCACGACTCACGACTCACAAGGCAAGTGAGAGGCCTCAAGGATGGCATTAAGCATTCTGGTGCCCCGTTCACTGATCAATCGCAAGTAGGCTTTCCTCTTCTGATATTATGTATGTATATTCTTGTCGTTAAGGTCTAATAAGCACTCCTGTGAGACCAGTACATGTATGTATTGTACACGACATAAGAAAAGATCCTCCACTGAGCTCTCCCCCGATTGGCCATATCCTCCACTGTCCGTCCGGCGTCCGCCTTGGCCGTCGTAAGTGAATGTCGTCTCATTGCATTCTTTCTTCCATCATCCAACGGTACAACAAGGCGTTACCGTCGAGAGCCAAGAGCAAGTTGTTTTTTCATGGTTTGCCGAGGTTCATTCGGAAGCAAAGGTATTCTTCATTACAAGTTGAAGTTTCGTGTTGTGGTGTTGGTACAAGCAAGATTTGTAAATGTCGTCCTCCCCTCAGCCTATGGATGTAAGAGGGGCTGGTAAGTTGTGATGAGAGGGAGGTGGTAAACACGCTTCGGTCGATTCCTAACATAACTGTGCGTGGAAGGCCGGAAGCCGCGAGTCGATGGTAGTGTAGATGTCAATTTACATGACGGTGCACCCCATGTATTGGGTCACTGGCTCCTCAGAGGCAGCGACGGGCTTGGCAGCCTGGACGTTGTTTGTAATGGAAGGCATCTTTGAAGTGAAGAACAGGTGGTATTGACTTGATTTTGACTTGATTTGTAAGTTGTAATTGAGAAGATTGGAAGCTGTGTTGTTTTGATATCGCAAAGACGAAAGGAGGAAATCCATGGGGGCAGACGTTGGCTTTTATACTTGAAGCATCTAGACTCTGCCAGTCCTCTCAGCCGATACACTTGGAGGCATCTGTTACTCCATGCGTAGAGGCTGGGCACTGTCGTCACCACATATGCTTCATATTGTCACGATTGTACTGTTGAGGCTATCGCCCGTTAGCTCCAAGTCGTGTGTCCGAGTGGCCGTAGGACAATGTGAAAGGCAACAGCGCCCACCACGAGCACTTGACCCTGAATACGCCAATCAAACATGGAGAAGGCCCCTAGGAGAATACCAGATCTTGTCGGCGTAATTTTCTTTTGGTTTGCTTGCCCCTCTCACAAGTCGTAGAGCTAGAAAACTCCATTGTTTTCTTAGCATTGTTCCTGCATTACTACTGCAAGGTCCTTAGTATTGTTCCTGCAGCCACCCGATCTGGGGGAACTCCCGCATCGTACGGCATCGTTTGTGATACGTGACTAACTTGTAAATTGCGACTGTCGCCTGCTTCGATCTGGCCACCAGAAGCTTCAGAGCGGGAGTCCTGCACTGGACAGCGCCGAGAATACTACGTGTCAGTCAAAGGCACGGTGGTTTTTTTTCGTGTGGCCAAAATGACGGAGTACTCACACGAATATGTGAACAAATTCAAACGCCGGATGGATTTTTACGAGAACAATGTAGACATTGTGCGGCGAGCTCCCGGTCAAATTTGTCTGCACGCGCCGGCCACATTGCCACTTTCTACGAAATGGCGCCCTCGCCGAGGCAAATCCCTGATTCCGTACGACGGCATGGCGTAAGCTGCATTTTTAGTTTGATCGCGTTTGTCGGTTTCATTTCTCGATTCTGTGCATGCCTCCATGGATTCTAGATCGAGGTGTGTTCCTGCGTTGTCGCATCCAAGGAAGGGGCCGCTCCCCCAAGTAGGCGCGGTAACATTCTGGTAGTCAAGCGTCTATCAAACAAATACCTAGCCAGCTTCGCCTCCTCGTCATGTAATGACATCACTTCCTACTACATAGCTCCAAGTTCCCCGAGGTGAACGAAGTATGTACTGCAAACTGTGCAAAGCACTCCTGCAGCCTGCCGAATACCAATAGGAAGCTCTCAGACAAAGACTCTACAATGTGAAGCGTTCTGACATTACACGGCATCCTCTTTTCAGACGAATGAAAGGTCGAGAATGTGAGCAAAGGAAATGTCATTGTCCACAATTCTAGATCAGTAGTTTCAAGTTTGTCGGACATCCCTGTTCGATTTTGGACTAAGAGAAGAACAATATTAGTCCAGGACGCATCGACACAATACTGGAACATGGGAGAGAGGCTTCACTCGATACTCCCTTACTTTGGGACCTGGCCACCTGGAGCACTTTGTATAGTAGACATTGTGTGGAAAGAATACAGCTATCATGAACTGTGTTACAGAGGACCTGCATGGAAAGACGTTCTTCTCGTATTCTTCTCTTCTCTTCTACGAATTACCTGTTCCATCGATATCCAGCAAGTCCTGTACATTATGTAATCGCAAACCACATGGCCATCGGACCCGGATCGGACCCCGTTCCGGGAATTACTCATTCAACGGCGGCAGGCCGTGGCACTACGTGGCGATTCTGATTCTGGAAAGACGCTCTTCAGTATACGACGGGCGGATGAGGCGAGGCGCACTGGATGAGCCATTTGCACAGGCGAAGATGATGACGGAATCGCATTTCTCGCTTTTACCGCTGCGGATAATCTGAAAAGCCGTTTCTTGTTCCAACACTTCTCACACTTCGCTGCTTGTAGGTGTAGACATACCAAGAAAGATAAAATAACACAAAGAAATGAAAGAACATCAAAAAGTCGTCAATCAACTCCTACAAGTCCTACAGAAACCCAAACCCTTCATCCATCCCAATGTTGTGTGTGTCAGGAATCCCGGTTCTACCCCGACCCCTTCCGTAACATTTCCCTTCTGTTTACATGCCCACAAGGTTAACAACTCATTCGCCCCCGCTTCCGGAATCCGGACCCTCGAACCGTTTGCTCACAAAAAGAAAAAAAGAAAGATCCTCAAACTCCATTTGCAAAAAGAACCCAAAATTGAGAAACTACATCCAGATTTGAGATGCGCTCCGCCCGCAATGGCGACTTGCGGCAACTTGTATGAAAACAACTCCCCGACCAGCCAGGAATTTGTCTCCAAGATGATGGGGGCTAAAGACCAGGTCCAGCTGTCGCGGCTCGTCCTGCTACTCAACGTCCTGATCCTGATGCACCGCTCGTCTCGGCTGGGTGATCTCTATCCTGCGTTGGCTTCTTGTCCTTCCGCGCTTTGATCACAAAGTCGGCCATGATTTGGATGTGATCTGCAGGAAAGTGCCAGTGGGGGAAGGCGGGCAATTTCTTCAGGTATGCAGGATCTGGCGGTCCGAGCAGGTGTACTACCTCCAGTGTGTTGGTTGAATACCAGATGTAGTCAATCACATCGGCGAAACCTGGAGTATAGTTCGTAAACGGCATTTCGTCGGCCGTCTTCTTGATGTGAGCATAGGCATCTCTCAGGCTGAAGGGGTGCTCGATACCATCTCTGGTGAAGATGCCGTACTGATACTTGCCTAATTCCGTGTGATTGGGAGGGACTCGACCCATGGACATCAGTTCATATACTGACGATCCTTCTGTTGAGTTGAAATCACCAGCCACAATCAGCGGAATGTCTGTGTTGGAGCGGTATTCCTGGCTGGGACCCGGGACAATCTGCGGCTTAGGGGCCTCGGCGCCGTCGGCCAGCGGTACCGTGATCAGCTTCTTGTCTTTCACGGCGGGCCACCTGGCGTACTTCTCAGCCAATTTGGTAACGTGCTCCATAAGAATGCCCGTTTGGATGACCTTGACGTCGGCAAGGACCGAGTCCCAGGTCAAGTGAACGTTGACGAGTATCATGCGGGCACCAGTAAGCCGAGATTCGAAGAAGCAGATGACTGCGATATTGTCTTTCGGCATGACTCGATTGAAGACGTCATGCTGGTTCTTCATATCGGGTCGGTTGATGGCGATGGAGGCAAACTCGATAAGCTGCTTATCCAGTAGGATGAACTTGCTCTGTTTGTAGAACACTGCACACCCATCCACCGTCTGCGCGTCCTTTTCCGACATGGTTTTGGCGCGCGACTTCGGCCAATGGACACCCCTGTAGTCCATCTGTGCCAAGTCGGGACTCAGATCCTCTTTGAACACATCTGTTGCGACTTCTTGTAAACTTAAGAAATCGGCATCTCGAAGCCGTAACTCCTCCAATATACAACTCTTTCGATACTGCCAGTTCAGCGCGCTTGTTGGAGTATACCCATATGTTTGTGGGGTGGCGTATTTGTCGCACAAGATATTCCAAGAGAATACCTTGATTCGCTCCAAGTTCGGCGAGACGTCCTCTTGGATGGGAATTTCTCTTCGTTGCATCGGTGGCTTAGGGACTATTGACGCAAATCTCATCAGTTGAAGCCCGCGTCCCCCATGAATGACAGAAAGACACGGAAAATTAGAATGCAGATTACAGAGTTGCCCCTGAAAGGCGTGTCACAAGACTTACCAGGGGCACTTTCTTTCAACGTGGTGATCACGCTTTTAGTACCCTTCTCCATAAGTTCCTGCTTCCAAGCAGGATCCAGGGGATTCCCCTCGATTCCTAGCATTTCCAGTAGGTGCAATGAGCCCATCTCAGAAGGCAGGTCTCGAATGTCGTTGTTGAACAGCAAGAGATGCTTGAGGTATGTACACATCCCTAGCTCGGCTGGCAATTCTGATATCTGGTTGTGAGAGGCGTCAAGGTGGCGCAACTGCCTTAACTCGCCTATTTCTTTGGGCAATTTTGTGAGCTTGTTGGAGGCGATGTACAGCTCGTTGAGGAACTTGTAGTGGAAGAGCTCCAACGCTAGATTTCTCAGTCCCTGTCCCGACATATCGAGGTTGTGCCAATCTTGTCGAGTTGTTTCTTGATCGAGGAGGTACGGTCGTCTCCTGTCATCTGGGTCGTTCTCTGCGTCGGCTATGAGTCTACCGCTACTAGGCGGAGGACAAACAATGCCTCTATTTTCAGACGCCTTGAGTCTAGCGAAGTAGTGAGGTTGTTGTTGATCAGTCATGGCAGAGTGAGCTCGCTCTGCTTCCTTGTGCATGCGCAGCTGCTCCTGCCACATCTCGTTTTGAGGCGCTTGGCCGGCTCGAGAGTTGCCCACATGCCCGTTAGATAAGACGACGGAGTTGAAAGCGCTTGCGTTGGAGAGCGCGTTTGATCCAAAAGGCGCATGATGACCGAGGCCATTTGCTGAGCCCATGCTGTGGTCATGCTGCAGGCTTTGATGGTGCTGGGACTGGGACGGGTGCTGGTGTTGAGCATGCTGCTGAAAATTGTACAGCATGTTGGGCATCCCACGTCCCGCCCCATTCAGCCGAGCATTATGCCCCTGCTGATGGTTTTGGGAGTACATGCCGTCTATGACGCTAACAAGCTATCTGCTAGAGGTGAGGTGAGAGAGCTCACCGGCACAGGGCTCGCAGCAGAAGCTGGATTGTTTGCAATGCCAGCAAGATTTGGAGGTGAGAAGAAAACAGTGGCTTTCACACAGCTCGCTCGGTCTAGCATTTGTTATCGCCTCGGAAGTTCTGAGCGCGGGGCAAGGAAGCTGTCAAGCTCTTGCCCAAAACTAGATGACTTTGGTGGTGCTTCACGAATGAGTCGAGGGACACGGTGGGGGATGTGGCTCGCGTATGCACATGGGCTCGAATTATCAACGTCTCCAGCATATGCCTGGATGAGGGCTCGTGGTTGTAGACTCGGAGATGGCGCACGTACTCTCAATGCCACAATCAAATTCGGGAGTGATGAGGAGGTTAGGTTAGTGGAGTCGCGAAGCGGTCGTTGAGATCCATCCAAGGGATCAGAAATCGATGATGGTGAGTCCTTGAACAATGCTGAGGACAATAGATTGAGAAAGATGGTTGAGATGAAGTTTGGGAGTATGCTGATATGCTGATGGAAAGAGAACGGGGTTATTAGCTTGCTTTGCCCTTTGTTTCGTGACACGAAACCAGACTTGCGGCTGGGGGTTCCCCGTGCAGCAAAACACAGGGCACAGGAACGCGACGAGGTCAACAGAGCTTACAATAAAGGTTGCAGCGTGGCGACTTGCGATAATCACTGAAGAGCGAACCAACGAATACTTTGGCAGAATAATAGAGATCAATATCGGCATGCAACCTCGAAGACAGCCTTCTGTCGGGGTGCTGAATGGCACTGGGGACAATCTGCGTCGAGCAGCGGCCTGGTCACGTGCTGTGAGACCCACCTAATAGGTGGCACTGTGGAAAGCCATGTCACGTGATCCTCGAACCAAGGCGGCACTGTAGAAGGTTGCCTTCGAAGCAAAGTTATATGCGATCACTTTCATGGCGTCCGTACTTGAGAGGTGTGTACTCTACACGAGATACTGGGCCACTCGGGTTTTCTCAGCGCTAAATAAAGGCAGACGGAGAAATCTCAGCGCATGTCACTTGAGCTGTCAGGTTTCCCACGCATGGACTTTGAATTTTACATGACCCCCTTCAGCGCCCCGGACTTGAATGAACCTGTACGACGATTCACCTTTGTTCTCATGGGAATGAGCGCAACACCGGTAACGGAGATACCTAGATTCTCCCTTGGGCGAGTGCCTCTAGCCGCAGACTAAATTTTGGCCAGCCTCGACACGGCCCCCCTGATATGGGATGAATTGAGAGGCAAGGTTGAGGTGGCTTCAAACCCCTAGCAACGTCCATTAATGCTATATTCTTGTCATCCTTGATCAGCTTTCACAATAGAAATCATGAAAATTCGAAAAGAAAGGCAACCGCCCCGTGTCATCCACAAAGTGCTTCCTACCGTCATAAGCCTCAAGGGTTTATTTTCTACGATGGTCAGCTGCTTACGACCAACCAATTCATATGATGCGTATGCAGTAGCTACATCCTTCCCTCGTGAATCGCAACCTCTTTGTGACAAAATACATACGGAGTTTGCAAGCCGTATCTCCGGATCCTTGATCAATTAAATACCATACTTGGGTCTGGCGTTGACGATATGTCGTAAAAACCGCCCCGACACTACGATTCTCTACGCGAGCATCTGCATGCACTTGAGAGAGCACATGGCTAGCAGAGATGTGCCGTGTAGATACATAGAGCGCCTTTATAAATGCGCAGCGAAAATATGTGGCTTGTTGATGCAGCTGTGAGACTTGCTAGGTACATGCATACGTGTGCGCAAGCGCTTACCCTCCCTATACCTATATACCCTGTGAAGCCAAAGACCCTCAAAGCGCACTCTCTGTATATCATTGACGTACGTTGAGTTTGATAGTAATAACTTCTGCTTGATGAGTATGCAGAGTTCAACAATGTGGCAACATACCTCCTCTCCGTAATTGTGTGTACGTCGACTCGTTTATTAGGTAGGCCACTACAATTCCACCCAACTGCCGCTATGTACATAATGACGACCAGGGGGTGCCGGTTCGATCGTTGGCTGATCTCCGGCGTGCGAGTTTCAGCTTCGTTCCCTGATGTCATCAAATTGGCAACGTCCAGCGCCGCAGCCTGTCAATCACGCCATGTTGTTTCCAAAAGTCCAAGAGGTCCCGATTCCCGAACGCATGGAAGAACGAGCAGTCCGCCGGTCGAGCATCGAAGCGTCGGAGACTGGAGTAGCACCTGTTTGCATGTCGTTCGCATGCTGTTTGCACGCCGCATGCATGATGAGTGACGAGTGGAACGACAAGGACGAACCACCGTGGCGGATGAAACCGTGATTTAAGCTCGCGAAGACAGCATGTACCTATGCATGTACTCCGTAACCAGGCGCAAGGCGTCGTCGGTCGACATTGAATTCTCCGACAGGGGGATTTGGTGCTGCGAGCCCCTGCAGCGAAACCTTCTCGCAGCATCTCGCAGCATCTCGCTGCAACTCACTGCATTTTGCTGCCCGTCCCAGCCAATCTCGACCGGGAATGTCAGTGTAGCATTTCTTAATCTGGGCATGTCGAGTGCTGCTCAGCATCGCTGTCGCGTCCAACTCCGCCAACGCCATCCCATCATCAACCCATCCATGATCCCACCCAAGTTCCAACTCTCACGCCGCCACGCAGTTTTGCCCTCATCGACCACCACTTGGCACCACCTCCAAAACCGCCCTAGGCTCTTGTAGTCGGATCGCCCCGCCGCGGGGCGACACAAGTCAACCGTCAGCCTACCAGGTATTAGCTGTCTGGCTGCTTCTCCTGTTGTGGCCTCTTCTTCGACCTCACCATCTACTTGATTCCATCTGATCTATTGCGACCAGCAACCCGATAGCTCGACTCCCTACATCCCTTTCCTCTACAGCACATGCGCGCCGTAGTTGACCTTCATGGCTTCCTTGTAAGCAAGCACACTCTCCCCCAATCCGCTGCTTTCGATCACAACCTCCTCTCGCCCCCCAAGGCTTCTCTCCTCTAACAACCGCCCCATAGATGAATGCCCCCATGCGCAGTGCTGAGTCGGTTTCATCCGCCAGTGGCACCGCGTCCTTCTCAGCCGCGACCAACATGACCCCAGACACGCCGGGATTCGGAGAAGGCCTGCTACCCACGCGGCCCTTTATTCAGCGAAATGGACGGACCTACATCAATGATTCGACACTGCCGTACCCGCTGCCCACGGACCTCGCCGAGCTACATCGACAATCCTTGAGAACACTGCTTCTGATTCAAATGTTCGGAGGTCCCGTATGCTCTCCATCCCTGATGAAGAAACCTCCACGGCGCGTGCTCGAAGTTGGCTGCGGTTCAGGATTCTGGAGCATGACGTGCCATCGGTATTTCAAAGAAAGGGGTCACGGCAATATATCGTTTACTGGGATAGATATTGCTCCTGTCTCTCCAGAGAGTACCGATGTGTCGTCAAATGCGACACCCGAGGACCTCGGCATGAAATGGGAATTTGTGCAACATGATCTCCGACAATTCCCCTGGCCACTTCCGACGGAAGGGTATGACTTGATCATGGCAAAAGACTTGAGCCTGGCTGTTACAAGCGAGTTCGGTCAAGGTTTCGTCGATGAATATCTGCGATTACTGGAACCCGACGGCCTCCTTGAAATATGGGAATCTGACCACCTCATCCGCACGTTGAGACCTCATGTGCCGAGGTCGGTATCGACCGCCGACGAAGCCGACGAGCAAGAGTCCGCTTCGAATCTGGGAGCATACGTGATATCGTCCAACACTCCTCTTTCGTCTCCGCTCAACCCCTTTCTGATTGAATACAACACCTGGTTGACAAAGGCGCTGGACGTTCGGAAAATCAGTCCAGTACCATGCACCTATATCGGCCCTCAACTTCTACAAGAGGCAGAGACCTTGACCGACGTAAGGCCTCGGAGGCTCGCCATTCCTCTGAGTAAAGTGCGCTGGGAATATGAAGGCGTTGGCGGGGTTGTCACCCGCGATGGATCGCAGACGGGAGAGGCGCAGAAGGGCGAGCATGGGCTTACCGCCGAGCAGACCGCTCTTCGAAAGACGGCTTTGCTCACGGTTGTGCAACAAGTGCAGGCACTTGCACCGGTTCTAAGAGAAGCGAGTGGGAAAAGCCATGATGAGTGGGAGGTGTGGCTTGGCAAAATGATGGGCGATTTAATGGGCGAAAACGGTGCGAGCTGGGGCGAGTGTCTCGAGGTTGGCGCCTGGTGCGCAAGAAAGCGGACGTATCGAGAGCAAGGCGGATAACGTTTTTTTGTTGCATCAGGATATGCATATCGCCTCGTCGTCAATCACCCGTTGCAGCAATGGTTAGCATGCAAGCCGCAAGAGGACGAGCAAACGGAAGCCAAGCAAAGCCAAGCAGCAAAAGCACAGTATAAAGCATTTGGAGCTGTTTGCCTTGTGCATGCATGTGAGGCACTCAAGTCGTGTGAGGAACGAAAACAGTTCCGTTCATTCCAGCGCAGCTCCTTTACGACTCCAAGAGCTCCATCGTTCCACTCCTGGTTCTACGGTATTGTACTATCCAGCGAATTACAGTGACATGGAGGAGCTCCTTCATGAAAGACAAACAGATGTTTTTTCTGACGACCAGATCAAAGCCGATCTATGCATCATGCACCCGCATCATAGCGCTTTCGCAGGGTACGATACCGTTTGAGCCAATACCTACATCACCATGAGGTCAGCCACCAGGAATCCATCAACAGCGCGCCGAGTGTTCTCGCCATGCGAGCGGCATGAAAAATGGCAAGGACAAGAAAGGGGAACAGAGGATGTGAAAAAGGCGTCGGCGCAATAAATGCAAGCCCCCGGGCGCGCTTCTTTGCGTGTAGAAAAATCAAGGCGCATGTTCATACAATGCTTCGACCTCTAGTGGGAGGGGGCCGGCGGGCGGAGGGGGGACAGCAGACAAATTAGCAAAATTAATAATACAAGGACTTTTTCGAAGAGGCTCAAAAGCTTTTTGCATGCCATGCGAACCTTGTTTCACGTATTGTGCGTGAGCAATACCAGCGCGAATCTTGGCTTCGTCTCGCTCGGTGGCTTTGGACATGAAGGCTTTGTGGAGGCGGGATTGGAAGTATTTGTATCCTAGGGGGTATTCGCGTCCCACGTAGAGTAATTCTAGATACGAGTCAGAAGAAGTTCCTCGTGCGATTGCATGTTGATTGAAATTATTCCCGTCTCATGGCCTTTTTTTTCTGGAAGATGGATGGATAGGGGGAGAAAGCTCTACGTAGGCTTCTACTGCCATCGCAGCGGACCCCTCCCCTGGGGCGGTGGCAACGAGGGGATGAACTCGGTTCGGTGCGTGGGATGGTGAAACAGGGAACCGCTTACCCTTGTATATCGCAATGACTTGCTTCCTCAACTCGGGATTTGCGGCAGACATTGCGCAGATGGGCGGAACATGTCACTGATCGCTGTTGGTGGTGTTGGTGAGTGGTGGTGGTGTTCTTGGAGCGTTGAGTTTGTCGATGATGTAAGTTAGGTACATAGGTACATGCGCTCTGTCACAGTCATCGCAACAATCTGGTTTGGTTGGCTTTTGGGGCGGGTGAGTGACTTGTGGACTTGTGGCCGAGCCGCCGTACAGTACCTACCTACCTACCTACCTGTACCTCAGCTTACAAGGCGAAGGCTGCTCTAGCAATTTACAAGGCCGAAGCCATTCTGGTAGACAGCTTCGAGTGCAAGGCATGCGCAAGAATTGGGAATTTCCAACGCATGACGCCTTTGAGAGGTGAAGACGAAGCTCGTCCTGGTAGCGAGATATTTGAGGGCAGACTCCTGAGCTCGTCAATGGCATGTTCTTTCTACAGTATGTTACATGTATGTACATACTCCGTACTCGTGGCTGCAACCCTAAATAAAGAGGGAAATGCACCTACATAGTAGAAGGGCCAACGTCCTTGCCTGTTGAATACAGCGAAGAATACTCCGTATCCCGATATCTATTAACATGGTAGAATTCTCCGCCGTTATAGTTTGACAACTTCGAAATCTGCCTTCTAGTTGCTGAATCTATTGTTGCAACTTGCTGTGAATACGTTCAAAATGCCCAGACCATTGGTCAGTGCTTCTCCTTTCTCCGAGGCTCAGTTCTGCTGCCACTGCTTGGGATTTGAGAGAGTGAGTGCGAGATGGTGCATTTGGGAGGCGCCGGCACAGGGAGAATGAAAAAGATTTGATCAGAATGAAACAGACGGAGGCATCAAGTGAAGACGCCCCATGACGACTGACTGGTTCGCCAATAGGTATGTAGGCCAGCCTCGCAAGTTGCCAATGATGCGCGACACCTGCCCGCCCGACAATTTGGCACTTTGACTTGTTAGCTACCTAGTGGCTTGAGCTGTGCTGGATTGCGCGGCACGCTGCTGCCAAGACGGGAGACGGATGGATGACATTGACTCTATCTACGGAGTACAGATCCGGGGAGAAGCACGTTGTTCATGTGACTGAACATGGACAATGACGAACACCGTCATGACACGTGCCTTTCTTTCTTTCCCTTCTTTTTTCCTTTGTTCTTTCAAATTGCCACGTTGGTCACACAGCATCAAGCGGTCTAGAGTGCTTTGAGCAGGACTTTCAATCATCTCGTCGATCCCACCAACGGTGATAGGTTTTCCGCGATGCCTGTCATCACTCATGGTACAACGGGATGGGAAAGGCAACAAAAGAGGACCAAAGCGATTGGTGCGCTGGTGCCTCCACCGCTTTCATCCAGAAGACGGAAATAGGCTGCATCTGGTCAGTGACTCAGTGGTCACGGCATAAATACAACTCAGCGTTTTTCAGAACGATATGCCGTGCACATTAACCATGTTGATGCGAGGGCTTGTTCTGGTTCATTCATGAACAACAGTCGAACTTGCATTATCCGTTCGTATACAGAGCATACGAAGGCGCAATAGATAAAAGCCCGATCATGTGCCAAGAACGCACATCGCGGGTGACAACTCCGTAAGAATTAAATTTTGCTGTCATGACGTGGGACAGAAACTGCCCCAGGGCTCTGGAAACTCTGCACGTGCAGCTCACCGGCAAGGATCAGAGCGGTACATACTTATTAGCGGCCGGCTAATGCGCTTGTACCGCTTAAATCCGGACGGACATTGAAATTTGAAGGCCCATGGTGTCGATGATGCTGAAAACTCTTTACACAGGTAGGTACTCTGTACTCTGTACGTACATGCGTTGTTCCTCGTCCGGGATGCTGCAGGAAGACTTGACGCGGAGCTTGACGCGGAGGCTTATAGAGTTCCTGCATGAATTGGCATCATTGTTTTGGCGTTGGTGATTCATGCGTGATTGTTCATCATTATTGTCCGTGAATTGCCCGCGATGGGAGCCCACGTTTTATAAGTTACATGTACGGAGTAGTTGTAGCCTGTAGGTAGACCATGTATGTAACTTGTGAGTTAGGTAGCCAACCGGACGACGTTCAGAAAACCTTGTTTCTTTGGATCAAGTCCGATATCCACTGCCGAGTCAGTTACCGCCCCGCATCAAAACAGATCCAAAGCTGTTGAACTTGCAACTTGCGCCACAGCAAGGCAAAGCTAGGTATGTACCTTTTATTTTAGCATCGATCGTGGGTGCAACTTGCCACTGCAAGAATGAGCCAATGTTGGATGGCGTGCGATTTTGCATGAGAGGACAAGATGGTCAGGAGGAGCTGGGTGCTGTAGCCTGTGGCTGAGTTGTCTGTGGTGTGGTGACGCGGTGTCGGCGCGTTACTGCGCTGCGTGGGCTGATTCGACGTTGCCCGGTTGGTTCGCCAAATGTCAGACATGCTTCGAGGAGGCCATCGCTGAGCAAGATGATTGGTATGGCAGACTCTTTTGATGAGGCGCGTCTCGGATGCTGCTGCATCGCAGATCGGACTCGCCGTTGTCGGGGTTGTGTGGCGCCGTGAACGTTCTGAAGGCGCTGGGGCAACTGTAGTTCTGCACTGCTGCAGCCGTTGCAGTGTGGACCGTGGCTAGGTACCTATGTACCTAAGGTAGCCTTCTTTCAAAGTTTCAACAGACCAGAGCAGAGCTCTCAGGCGAAGGCCCCGTCTGGTGGATGGCCGTCTGTTTCTTCTTCGCATCGCCTCAACCTGCATTTTCCACTTCTCCTCAGTGCTCACCATTATTCTTCCACCCCAGACGCAGCATTTTGTCGTCCTCGCTGGGTTCCTGGCCGCACTCTGGCTTCACTATATTTTCTTGCGGCCCTACCCTCCGGTCGCCAGTTGCCGCTCTCGGCCCTGTACCCCAGGCGTTCCATTCCGGCACCCAGCTCGAGAACGGCCTGACCATAATCCGGCCAGCTCCGCAAGTCGAATCTTTTGAGTACATCATATCAACCTTCCGATCATCGCCATTTGCGTCGACTCCGTTCCTTTGCCCATCGCTACACTGCACTCCAGTTCGTCTTGGCCGAACCATCCAGCTTGAATAGCCCGATCAGCGCACGGCCGGAATTGCGCGTCGACGATTGGCGAAAAAACAGCTTCACCTTCGCATGCCTCGTGCGTCTGGCTCAGGCAAGCGACAGCAAGGCGCCACACCGGCGCATCGCGATTTCAAACACGAGAATGGACTTGTAAGTCCTGTGAAACGCGGTTCGGCCAGAAAGAGTAACGGCCAGCTCGACGGCTCTGCGAGGTCTCTCGATCAAGTTGTAGGCCACGCAGGGCCGTCATCTTCTCCTTCTCCCATCCCAGGCCAGCGCAATGCCTCTCTCTCCAAGGACACTTTCGACGCCGCGGACGGCACTTCTGGCAACCTTCGCAGAAGATCGTCTCTCGGCACGTATTCCGAAGCTTCTTCCGAGTCGGCTCCCTCGCACGCGGGCCTCAATGGCGCTGCCGTTGACGCCGAGCACCGGCAAATCGATGTCAACGCCATGAAGAACCTCGATGTGCATAAGGACTCGGGAATCCTTGAGTTTGCCGCGACGGTGATAAAGTCTCTTCCTATGCAGGATACGCTCGCTATACTCATCATCCTGATGCATGTTCCTTACATGTCTCTGTCGCTCATTTACGCGTGCTTTGCGCTCATCACCTTTGTCCCGCCAGTGACCACCAAGGCGGGCATGAATATCAATCTGTCTGATAATCCTTCGCTCGTCACCATCTTTTGCATGGACTTTTTTTTCTTTCTGATATGGGTCTTCCTTTGGCAGCCAATACAGGATGGGATACTCGAATTCGCAAAACCCGTCATTGCTATCACCTTGGGCGGCGGCACGAATGCCAAGGACGGCACCTCCCGAGGTGTCACCTCTTGCTTCACCTGGATACTTCTTCATCAGGCCCTTCGTGCCACAGAGTCTCACTGGGCCAAATTTACTCGACATTTTCCAGCATCCTGGCCATTGTCTACCTTTTTGAGCGAGTCTTTTGAGTCTTTTGAATCGAAACCCATTGCCTACGATAAGAGAAGTACCCATGGTTGGATTCAGAGTACGCTGGCTATGCACATACTGACGCAAGGCATTGTTCGATTCGTGCGCGAGTGGTACCTTAAGCGGGAAAAGGCGAATGCAGCAGCTGGTGCCGCTGACACTGATGCTAATAAATCGTCCTCGGCCGGTGCTTCTACCGGCTCCACCACAGGCGCCTTCACGACCGGCTCTCACTCGTTGGATGCCGGTCACGATGCCAACTCCAACGCAGCAGAAACGGAACCGAGCACATCACACACTACATCGACGACCACCACCGCTAGCTCGAGTAAGCGACGAAGGAAGCAAAGCGCACAAGTACGACTGGAGCAGCCGCTGTGGGCTGCTTTCGCTAGCAGTAAGATTGTAGCCATCAAGGAATTTGAGTTGTCTCAATGGGGCCGGAATCCGAATGCCTCGAATGCTACAGATCGTCACAACCTAGGGAGCGCGTCTTTCGACAGTCAGCCGAGGCAAATATGGATATCTTATATTGGTAGCGACGAAGTATGTTTTAACACCAGCTTCTTTCCCCATCAACCCGAACACGACCTCCCGCCGGCATCAGCAAGCACAGATGGGGAAAGCGATACGATACGGCGGCCTGCAGGAGTCGATGCATCAAAGCCTTTCTATGTTAGGATCAACAATGCATTCTGGCAGCCAACACGAATTATCGCGGTTCAGGAGACAGACGATGACGAAATCGACGGCACGCGATGGACGGGTGACATATACGGACTGCGACCGGCAGCAACATATGTCTGTGAGTTCGTCGATATTCAAAGCGGCGAAGTCATTCACTCGACGACGATTCGAACCGCCAACGAAGCTCTGCGAGACAACGATTCACTGCCGGCTGCCGTTCCAGCTCCCGGTCAACCACCACTCCGACCCGATTCGCCCGCTACCATTATCCGAAACTCAATCGCTGCAGAAGAGACGCGCCTTGCTGATGAGCGCGCTCGCCTCAAGGCGTGGCGCAAAGAAGCCAAAACCAAGCTCAACACCATCAGGCGCGAAATCGAGCTCGTCGACAATCAATTGTCGTCGGCGGGCAGCAGCGATGAGAGGCACCGGCAAAAGATTCGGCAGCACGAGATTCAAAAGATCCAGGCCGAACGGGACATTGAATCGCTCGGAGAACAACTAGACAAGCTCAACAGCTCCCCTGAACTCGTCGAACGCAAACGAGAACTCGACAAACTCTACGCCGAAGAAACCAAACAATTCGAAGCCGCCCAGAAGCAATTTGACGAGTACACGTCCAACCTCGATCGCGAGGTCAAAGCCAAGGAGCTCGAAAAAGTCAACCTCAAGTCCCGGCGCAACAAGATCGGTCTCAGGATCGACAAGGTCGACAAGGAACTACGCAACATTGCCGATGCGAATCGCCGTGGACTCGGCGAAGCGGACCGCCGCGACCAGGAACGAGCTACTTGGCTGGAAAACAGCACCGCGATCAAGAGTAACTACATGGAACGCATCTCGCAGGCCTGCAACGCCAATGCCTCTCGCACGCAGCAGATCCAAAATCTACAGACGCAGCTCTCGACACTGAACAACAACAACAATAATGCCTTCATGGCGGCTTCTCCCGCGGCGATGAGCAATCATGTGGATGTTGTTGCAGCGGAGGTCGATCACCACCCTGGACATATGGCCTTTCGGCAACACGCCTCGTCGGCTTGGAACGCGACTCCGGCGAGGCTGAATCCCTATCCGACGGGCATATGGGCTGGGACTGGTCCTTCCGGTGATGGCATCTCTTCTGTGGGATCTCCTCTCCCTCCTGCCCCTTCTGCTCCTTCTTCTGCGTCTGCTCCTGCTCCTCCTCCTTCTTCTCTTCCTCCCACGACGATAACGACTACCCAGCCTGGCGGCGGTGGTGGTGGCGGCACGACCTCTTCGGCTTCCCCATGGCAACCACCCCCTACGGCACCTCCCTTTGAACCCCGCGGACACAAGTCCCGGGGCCGAAGTTCCAGCATGCTAAGCAACGTGAGTGGCTTTACGGAGCCGAGCGGCGATGAAGACTCGTTTCTGAAGTCGCCGCCCTCTCGGCCTGGGATGAATTATTTTAGGAGGAACGGCACGGGTATGAGGACGGGGACAGGGGCGGGGGCGAGTGGTAGTGGTGGTAGTACCGGGAGTGGGAGTGTTGGGGATGCGAGGAGTCCGAGATGATTTGGGGTTTCTGTCGCTGTGTCATTGACTGCGTGTGGGGATGTTGGTTGACGGGGATGTGTTGGCGTGAGAGATGTTGAGGGGGGAGATGGGGTACAGCGATGTTCGACGGATTTGAATGATTAGGTAGGCACAGCGGGATAGATGATATATTCGGTTGTGTGTTGTTCACTTTTGTGTGTTTGTGGCTGCGTTATGGTGGGATGTGAATGCTTGGATTGCTGTGTGGCTCGTGAGATGTGTGTATGATGTTGTTGGGTTGATTGTAGGCTGCCGGATGACCTTATCATGTATGAGCTGCTATTTCTACGCGCCTCACATGTTGGACTTAGGTAGGTAGGCAGTAGGTACACTTCCCCCGGGCGGAAGTAAGGCGGCAGGCCTGAATTCTGATGTTGTCCCGGCACAACCAGACGGATTGACGCTGTTGCGTTGAATTTGATCTGAAAGTACCGTGACACAAGTTACATTAATGTCGTAAATTTGGAGGATCTTGTTGTCCGAATAGAAGCTACATAATGCTCTTATTACGCCGAGCATTTGAGCTACATACACACAGAGGCATGTAGGTACCTTACATCGGGAGTCCCGTACAGTGAGACCGCAAAAGAACCGCAAAGCCTCGAGCGGTGACAGGCTCAACGGGTGATGTACTAACAATTAATTACG
The DNA here is from genome assembly GCA_029405325.1 of Claviceps purpurea. Classification (NCBI taxonomy): domain Eukaryota; kingdom Fungi; phylum Ascomycota; class Sordariomycetes; order Hypocreales; family Clavicipitaceae; genus Claviceps; species Claviceps purpurea. The sequence continues at coordinate 1,036,056 of CM055782.1, read as the reverse complement.
TCATTTGATTTATTTGATTAACCGTCAAAATACATACTCAAGATCATAGATGATGTTCAAGTACGCATCTCTATGCTAACTATCTAACAGGTAGGCACGTATGTACAAGTGAAGTTGCTGCGTGTGGTGGCCCAATGTGGCGGGTGGCTTTTCTTTTGCAGTAGTCAGGGGCATGGCGCTAAACTGCCGGCAAGGGTCCAGGTTCCAAACATCCGTCCACACCGCGTTATGTAACGACAGGATATGCACTGTGCAGCCGTGTCCTGATGATTATTAGGAGGTAGGTAGGCTTGGATCGCTCGCAATGAATGCTCGCAACACCGCAGACATCATCTGATCTGTCTCCGACTCTGGAACGCCAAGCAACGCGGCGCCACTGGGACCAGTCTCGCTGCGTCTGCACCGTTGGTTGACCTGCTTCCTGGGATGGTGCTGGCATCACCATGGACTTCGTACGTCTTTCCCCTTCATACTTGCGGCGGCCAAGTCTGGCACCCCTTCAGCAAGCCGTTTGACGCTTAATGCGAATTGAAGCTAACCTGACCTCTACGTTTATCTTCTGGCTCATCCACAGTGGTCGCGATTGTTGAGCCCTCTGGCCGCAGGCAGCACTCGAAAAGAACAGGCAATCGACCCGGCGAAACGACTCCATCGCTTTGAAAAGGAATACGCCAAGCTGCTGGTAAGGAGCTGTATACACGAAATCAATACCTCCCTACAGGCGCTCACTAACGATCAACAACAACAAAGTCGACATGGCGCACCTCAGCCAACCTATCCCGCGACGGCGAGTCCGCCGAGACGCTCGAGATTCGCCTACAAGAGCTGACGAATATCCTCAGCGATGAAAGCCGTCGTCCGCTTCCGCATCCCTGCATCCAGTATGCCTCGATCAAACAAATATACGTCCCCATTGGCAAGATCGCCACGACGTCCTACAACGAATGGATCATTAAGGAAGCCGTTTTGCTGTTTGCGACGCTCATTGAGAGCGAGGAAGAGGCCTTTGTCGAAAATCCTACATTTTCGGCCAGCTTGACCAATCTGCTGGTGCGTATTACCGGCGTCAACAGCGTGCGTCTTGGTCTGGACACCGAGTCGAGAGTTGTCGAGCTGGCCTTCAACATCACGACCAAGATACGTCTGGATCCAGCCATCTTACCCGCGTGGTTTAAGACGCCGCTGCCGCTGCGGACCCCGAACCAGAAAGCACCCGCCGAACGGGCCCGAGACGAACACGATCGATTTGCGGGCCGTACGCAGAGAGCCGATTTCCCCCTGTTCTATATCCTGATGGATTATATTCACCATGAGGGCAAGGTGGGCGATTTCGCGCGCACGGGATTGCTGTACATTATCGAGGCTGCTTCGAGTTCTGCGGCCTTGGAGCAGTGGATCGTGGAGAGTGACCTATCCACGCTGATGGCGACTGGTCTGGGGGCCCTGTACAGCCAGTTGAGTCGGAAGCTGGTGATTGATCACTTGCCGCATAATTTGCCGCCGATCCTGGCCTTGTCGGACTACGAGCATCCTGTGTCCAACTACGAGATTATCAGCTCTTGCTCTCCTGATTTTCAGTCACATATGGAGACGTTCTTGTCGCATCTGCTGTTCTGGCAGGATGTGTTGAACCATTGTCGGTCGGTGGAAGTCAAGTCGACGTTGCTGGAACACTTTCAAGTCATTTTTCTCCAGCAATTGCTGTACGTACACTTACCCGTTTTATATTTTCTTTTCTAGCGTTTTCCCGCAGAGTGCGATCGATCGCTTTTGACTTCTTTGACTGACAAAAAGTACGCTTTAGATATCCATCCCTTTTGGAGTCTTCTGATATCGATGGAGGCTCCTCTGTTGCTGTGCTAACGTATCTGCGACGGATTCTGGAATCTCTGGACCACCCCGACATGATCAACCTGATTCTTCACTATCTTTTGGCATTACCGGATGCCCTTCCTCCCAACAAGAAGCCCTCACGGTCATCCGTCAGCGACGCACGCAAGAGGAAATCCATGGACTTGACAAAGATGATGGCTGCCAAGGCCGAGGAGCCAGCCACACCTTTGTTGTTTAACCTAGTCGACCTCATTCTGTCGTGCCTAAGATCAAGAAACCAACAAACCATCCATGTAACTCTCCAGCTCGTCTCCGCCATTCTAAAACGACATCATCGGTATGCGGTGTTTACGCTCTTACGAACAAACCCGCTACCGAGTGACGCCACTCACCGCACTGTGGGTGCTCACGAGCAAGAGGTTGAGTATCTCGTTTCGCTCGCAGGTGCCATTGGCGGTAAGGCCGATTTCGATAGCATGTACGCGAACATCCTCAAGGATACCATGTCCCGGCTCGAGAGCCACGCATGCTCGTGGCGATTGATGACCCCCCGCGTGTCCGCAAAAACGCTCAAATTAAACAAACCGCCTGATGAGAGCGTCCCTGGAGGCCCGCGAGAAATCCGCGAGCACACTCTCCGACCAGATGACCCGCTACTCAACATCATCTTGGACCTCATGGAGACGTTCTTCATGAACCCCGTTGAGACGAATCTGTCCGTCACCGAGACGATCGTGGACCTTGCCATGTGTGGATACATGAACATTGAGGGCTGGTTCTCACGCGATCCCGCGACATACTCCTTCGAAGAGGACGAGGAAGATCTGGAGCGCGGCTATGAAACGTCCGTGGCCAGCGAGATTGCTGAACCGCCACTACAATCCCAAGACGGCTCCCTTGGCGAGACCTTGGACGAAACACGCCGTTTGGAGACCATCCAACGGTGCAGAAGCAGACCCGAGTGGATAGATCCGCAGCTACCTCGCATCCTGCGGGTCCTGCAACGACTCGGCGACCACGTGGCCAGCTACAAGCGGACGATCCCCAGATTTGACGAGCTCCTCGAACAGAGACGAAACGCGTTCCAAACTGCCGAATCCATGCTAGACGGGACCTCTCCGCCGCCTCCACCGCCATTTGTGCGCAAAGCATCGCCTTCGAATCCCGGGACGCCAGAAAGACCTAGCATAGATGAGGCGCTACGGGCGACGTCCCCGTCACGGCCCTCCGCTCTGGAAGGCTTTGCGCAGCGCCTTCTCTCTGAACTGGGCTCGGCACCCAGTAGCAGGTCAGCTAGCCCCAAGAGTCGTCAGGAATACAACTACATGCCGGGAGCATCCACGCCAGGCAGTTTCCCTGGCGGGGACGGCGAACCGATGACGCCGAATGCTGTGCGGGTGCCCCCTAAAGATTTGCCTCTTCACTATAATGATGCTTCGTCGGGAGGAGTAGGAGCCGGAGCCAGGGGCGGTAATTATGGCCGCAGCTTTTCGGGTGGGAGCGCGGGGGGAGCTGGTATTGGGCCTTCGCTTGAGGAGCAGGATATGGTGGCGGATAGTCAGGCTTCTGCTTTTGCGGCGTTTGATCAGAGTATCTTGTCGAGGCGCGTGGGGAGGCCTGATGATGATTTGGGGGGGATACCGCTGGATTTTACGGGGAAGGATGGAGAGGGGGTTGGGGCTGGGGCTGGATCTAAGGGGGTGGGTGAAGGGGCGGATGAGGAACAGGGCCAGGGCCGCGACGAAGATGAAGCTCAAGGACAAGCTCAAGGACAAGCTCAAGACGAAGATCAAAACCAAGACCAAAACGAAGGCCAGGAGCAAGATCAAGGTCAAGCTGAGAACCGAGATGAAGAACAAGAACAGAGTCAAGCTCAAGACCAGGGTCGTGATCAAGATCAAGCTCAAGATCAAGCCCAAGATCAAACTCAAGCCCAAGATCAAACTCAAGCCCAAGATCAAGCCCAAGATCAAACTCAAGATCAAGATCAAGCCCAAGATCAAGCTCAAGCTCAAGCTCAAGATCAAGCTGAAGACCAAGACCAAAACGAAGGCCAAGTCCAAGACGAAGGCGACTCCCACATCGCCACACGCCCAGACACCCCCGCCCCCTACGAAGCCACAGCCTCCGTCTCACACGTCCTCACAAACATCATCATCTTCCAATCCTTTCTCCTCGAATTAGCCAGTCTAATGCAGGTCCGGGCGAGTCTATTCGGCGAAGTGCGCTACGCATAACTATAATCAGGAAATCGCATCCCCGCGGAAAACACCATTTGAAAGTGCGCTGTGGTGTTGAACAGTCGGGTAGTATGCTCTATACATGAGTGCTCTGTACATATACATAAGGGGCGGCGGACATGTGTTTTTAATAGCGTTAGAGGCTGGGTATGGGATTGCGGATTGTGGATTGTGGATAGAATGTAGAAGTATGTGTAATTGGACGTATACCCGTTTGTTTTGCCTGGAAGGTGAGCGTCTGCAATGTGTGTCTGTTAGTGATGTGTGGCGTGGGACCTGGGTGGTTCTTTGCACGGATGTGAGTAAACAGCTTGAACACCCGACTTGAGTATTTGCAGTTGTATTAGATAGCAGGAGTTTAACTCTGCGATGGAAAATGCGGCTTGAGCTGGGGCTTCTTTACTACAATGAGAAGTAAGTTGAGCGGGCGGGCGGGCGGGCGGGCAGGCGATATGTGCTCTGTACTGCGAACAGTCACGATGGCATTGATCCCGCTACTGTTCTTACTATTCGTTCTTGAACGGCGTGCCGTAGCAACTATGATGTGTAGGAGGGAGTATTATAAACATAATCCCCGGAGGCGATGTGCATGTTCACAGAAGGTCCCTGACTTGTCAGAATGTCTCTTCTCTGACGACTCCGTCCTTGCCAAAAAAAACATCGGCAAAGACTCTCACACCATGCGCACCAGGAAGGACGCTCAGGGAGCAGATCGCGTCTTAAAAGTAGAATGGCAAGACGGGCATGATAATAGTGACGCATATCGGGAAGGCTCCCTGATGTTTCATTGTCGGATACATAGCAAGGTTCGTATCACTTACGCCGTTACCCGTACGGAGCATAATCTGGAGGGAGAGATTGAGAATGAGATACACCCTTGTCTCTGCTCTCTGGCCGCTTTTCCGCTTTCATGTATACAACCAAGTATGAGGCATCCTCTTCTCAGTCAAGACTTACTTGGTCGAGGACTCGAGATGGCGACTATGTACTTGCATCGCCAGTTCAACTTTTTGACGCGATCGGAAAGACAGCACTGAGCAGAATAGAAGCCAACTGGATACACCCAATGCAATGATAACGGTAACATTAGAGGGTGTGATGACTCTGTGTATCAAAAGAGGTTATGTACATACTAACAGGACCCTGGACCCTGTCTGTTTTTTTGGTCATGGAGAGAAGGATGGATCGAGTTGTTGCTGGAATTGGGTCGTTGCGGGCCGCGGCTATCTTCATTTGCGGGGAAGCGTTTCCTGATTGGTTGTAGCCCCGCATCTCCACGGCACGGGCGACGGACCGTGCGCCAAAATCACTCATGGCTTCCTTCATTCCAGCCATCATCGGTAGAATAGCTCTTAGAACCCTTTGTGCAAGAAGCCATATCTGTATCAGTGCCTGCATATCAATCCTATTGCCTCTTTGATGAAAGGAAGACAAATATAGTGGCCATCTAGGATTCGTCATGAAACACCAGCCGTGCTAAGCGCGATAGGGCGTCGTTTTATTGTGATTCATCAGGGGCAAGACTCAAGAGTACAACATATTGGTGGCTGAATGGTGAACTTTTCTTTCCAGCGGGTTGGTATCCCGAATTGGCATCATGTAGAGAGAGTACACTTGCCTAAGTGAACTTATTGTCTGAAGTGAAGACAGCAAACTCTCCATGCCGTCGAGTCTTCGCAGTGATGAAATATCTGGACACACGGATCCAGATTGAGTGAGTGTCTCACGGTCTAAACGAAAAAGCCTCTTGGACTGCAATTATACCCATACACGTACGTGTAAAGGGACTAGAATCCTACCTAGATGCAAGGATCAGAGAAGCAAACTCGCCATGATCGTGTGCCTCCATCTAGGCAGGTGGGTTTGCCGCTTCTGCCACCGGCTTTCGGCTGGCAGCTTTAAGTGGAAGGATCACATGTGAGTACATTAGGTACCTACCTAAGGTATTGATGTGACGTGTGATGGTGTTTTTGGGGAAGAGCGGATCAGAACTTGCGGGTCCCAATCACAGCGGGTGATCGGCAGCTGTCCGCTTTGAGGCCCCGATTGCCGATTGCCATTGGCCACGCCGCCAAGCGTCGCATCACTGGCATCAACGACTTCGATGACACTTGACTCTTCCCACCAACGCAGCGATCCCACTATACTTCTGCACAATGGTGCCACGACTGGTCGTTTTAGCGGCAAGGCAACTGCTTTCGCAATAAGATGCCTTGTCTATCTCTGCTACGGCTGAGTACACATGCTTACGCTGTGTTCGCGGTCCTCCCGGTGGCCCGCGAGGGAAGCTGGGAAATTGCTCTTTGGGTGCGTGCAGCGTGCCCGCCATTGTGACTTCTTTTGCCGTTCCCATGACTCGAATACGCCGGGCTTGGGTGCCAATGGGATAGATCAACGGGCCAAAGGCGGCCGAACGGCTTAACAAGGTTTCGTAGCAAGAGCGGACGGAGAGCCTGGCGGTTGCCTTGTGGATTCACTCTATTCACTCTGCTTTTGTATCAATGTCTTCGACCCCTCCCTCTCTACCGCATCTTACCGGTATTGATTTCTTGCAGTAACAAAGACTAAATTAATTTTTTTTGGGTCCAACTGCGAGGAGCTCTCGTCGCTGGTAAAACATCCTTAAGTCAGTCTCTTACTCTTCCTCACCGCCGCCGTCGATTCGAGCTTCACGATGAGGCTCTGGAAAGCATTGGGCCTTGGCTTGGCGAGTGTCGTCACGGCCACCACGCATGATATTCAGCATCGGGGCATGGAACACAGTGATATTCTTGCCCTGCGCAATGTGCCTTCGGAGTCAGAGATTGCTGCACAGGCCAAGGCGGAGAATCGAACGCTATGTGTAATTCATCCGGATGCTCACGGCGGCGACGATGCAATCAATATTGTGGAGACGTTCAACAAAAAGTGTTCGGTCAAGAGTCTCATCTACATGCCTGGACCTACGTACAACATCAAGAGTAAGATGATTACCGTTCTGAACGATGTGCGCATTGTTCAATATGGTCGTATGCTCTGGAGTAGCGACATCGACCACTGGATGTCGACTCTCCAACTCGAAGTCGGCTTCCAGAACCAGAGCACGATGTGGTACTTTGGCGGCTTCAACGTCACCTGGGACGGACACAATACGGGAACGCTTGACGGCAATGGCCAAGTCTGGTACGACTGGGCCAAGTCGGAGGGCAACTTGCCTAAGCGACCCATGAATATCAACTTCCGAGCCTTGAAACGCTCCGTCATCAAGAGAATGCGCTTTGTGCAGAGCCAGATGTGGACCATGGCCATCACGTACTCGGATCATGTCGAGCTGGAAGACATCTATGTCAACAGCACGTCCAACAGCAAATGGAACACTCTGAACACGGACGGTTGCGATACCATCAACTCGCACGACATCACTTTCCGGAGATGGTTCGTGACCAATGGCGACGACTCCATTGCTCTCAAGGGCAATTCCAGCCGAATCTTCATCTACGACAGCGAGTTCCACGATGGACAGGGCGTGGCCATCGGGTCAGTGGGCCAATACGTCGATAGACACGACAACATCACCGACTTTTATGCACGCAACATCACCTTCGTCAACACGGCTCATGTGTCGTATCTCAAGTCTTGGGCTGGGATTTCGAGGGGATATCCTCCCAACGGAGGTGGTGGTGGCCTTGGCCACGCGACCAACCTCACCATGGAGGACATCAAGATTGAAAGAATGCGTCAGCAACCCTTTTTCGCGTGGCAGTGTGAGAATTACTCTGGGTGGGCTGGCAAGGATTGCGACTCTTCCAAGTACAAGTTTGAGCAGATTGCCTGGCGTAGGGTGAACGGCACCGTCACCAAGGACGTCAAGGAACTTGGCTGGTTCCAGTGCAGTGCAGGTGCTGGCGGATGCGATGATATTGAGGTGAAGGATGTCCACGTCAGGTACAAAGACACAGACAAGAAGCTAGATAGTTGGCATTGTGAGAATGTGCATGACAGCAAAGGCTTCAGCTGCAGTAGTCAAAAGCGAGAGGCCTGTTAGACATAGACAGACGAAAGCCGGCACGAACAAAGGGCGCATCATTCTTTGATGAGAGATGGAACGTCCACATTACGCGAGATGAAATCCATTGTCGTTCACTTTGTAGTATTTTGTATCACTCTGACACTCTGATACGGCAACAGTTGTCTCACACGTGTTGGACATTGTTGTGGACTCGTGCTACAGCCCCTGGGCCCATTTTCGACCACCACGCGCAATAACTTCACTTGTATATTCCCAGGCCCTCTTGCATGCTGGAGATCCGCAGTTGAGTACAGCCTAAAGAGTTGTAACGGGATGACTAAACAATGTACGTAGATGAAGGTGTGTTGACGCGACGCGACAGACAGTGAGGAGGTTTTGGATTATGTTTGCGGCGCCCTTTGTAGACCTCGTGGTCGTCGACGGGAAACCCAAGGCGCGTGAGACGTAAACAGCAGATTGCTGGGATAGGTCCATGACAAGGATGATACACCAATGAAGAGGATCTATCATCTGATAGCACAGACGCCAAATTCAAACTGGTACATAAGTCCATCGGCGATAGCTCAGAGCTGGCAGTTGGTCGTAAAAGTACGCATCGGATCCCGACTGAAGCGGAAAATCCTGGAGGACAATGAAATTGTTTCCTGGAGAGTGTGAAGATCGAAATCTCTGGGACGACGCGTTACCTACTGGGGCCCAATGGCGATGATTCGTTTGCCTCATCCCTGGAATTCCATTCCATGCGTGTCCGAGGGGCTTTTTTCGGTCACTTGGTCCGTGTCGGATAGTCAGGCTTGGGGAAATGACGATGCGGCGGAATAGGTTTAGAGTGCACAGTATGTGGCGTATAACGCACTGTAGCTGTCCAAGCGGCGCGAGCCGTCCTGCCAGACCAGCCGAATCTCAATGTACAGTGTTCGATAGACACTACACACACTGTAGCTTACAGCTGGCGCATGGTACGTGCATGATTCTCCAATGTCTGCCGCACACACATCGGTGCTTCTTCACGATGCTGTTCAGCAAAACGTGAGCACAGCACAGCAGCCAGTCGGAGAAAAGACGAGCAGAGAAGGGCCGGTTTTCCTTGCCCCGCCATGTGCCTTTCATCTTTTCATTCTGCGCGTCTCAGAACACGTTCTCGCTGCCTTTCCCGCACTGGACACGAAATCTGGTGTTACATACCGAAGCATTCCGTGGCGGGTGGCTGGCTGGCAGAGAGAGTCACACCAACATCGCTGACTAGGGGCCGTATCGGACCGTTTTGAGGGGAACTTTGGGCATGGGCGGAAATCGATCAGCACGACAGAAGCGGTCGAATCACGGCGCAGCCAACATTACGCATTTGGATCGACGAAGCAGCCAACGGGGAAAGGCGAGTCCAAAACCGCGCGGAAAAGTGACTCGGCAAAGTGATTCACTTTGACATGTCGATAATTTTCTAAGTCTCAGCTGCTCACGTGGTGTCTGGCCTGGGATCTCGCCAATACTAGCTAAGCTACGTCTCCTGATGCGACCGTGCTCCCGCGCAACGTTGGATCACCATGGATGTCCATGCCGCTTCTCCCCTGGCTACGGATTGTCCGCCATGAGTTGATCGTCGTCCAATGCCAGTCAAGCTGTCGGGCGTGCTTGGCCAAGCCGCTTCTAGCCATTTCATGCCGGGCTGCGTTATCGCTGCGACATACTGTCTAACAGAGACGAAACGCGACGCGTCGAATCAGCCCGCTGTGTCGTATCCATGTTCAGGCCCAGCGAATGAGGGCATATTGAATTATCATTAATGGTAAAGATCCGACATGGGCTCACGGTGCCACACGTATGCTCTAGGAGATCACTCTGGGAAAGGGTCGACTTCGAGTTGGTCGTACAGCAGGGGAGGTCTTACGAGGTGGCGCAAGGACGGCCACGGGCGGGGAGCCGAAAGACGCACGCGGGGAATGGGAGCCTTGACAATGAGTCAATGACAACTAATCACCATGACCTTGTTGGAGGCTGGAGCTGGCTCGAAGTTCAAACATATGACGGGGTACCTATACGCGGCAACATGACGGGGATGCGCAAATGCGGCGCGAGACAAAGAGCCGTCATCTCGAGCAGAGAGATAAATTACAACACTCGCATCGCGCCTAATTTTTGGGGTTGCCGAGTGTCACGTTCGGGTTCCAGTTCCACACAAGTCGCAAGATCAGCTCCTAGCTATCGTCTCGCCGCCGTACGGCAGTCCGCTTTTGGCTGATATATGTGCATATGTCACCTCAAAGTGGCTTGCGACGTCATAGTCAGTCGAAGATGAAGTCAAAAAAGACCAACCTCAGATTGTGCAGAAGCTTTTGCGGGCCCTTTGTCCTTGCGAGACGGGAACAGGGGTCACAATAGTGTAATGGAGCGCCGATTCGTCGGCCACGGCGCGCTTTAGGCCAAGAAGTCGCATAACGCATGACCGAACGCCTTGCCGAAATTGCCGGAACGGAGCTGTCCTCCAAGAGCAGATTTGACGTTACCCCGCAACTTCTGCTGGTGGCGCCGCCGCCGCCCTTTGTTGATCTGGAGATTCGAAAACTTGGGACTCCGATGGGAGGGAGGCTCGGGTCCGATGTGGGGATTCCAAACCATGCGGGGGAATCTGGGGTTAGCCGTGGGGATAAGCCAGGGCTTTGCTTGAATTACTCGTTCGTTTACTTACCGGACGTACTACAGTCTACATATCGCAGATGGGTACGCGCTGTGGTAACTACGAAATAGTCTGGCCAACTTGAACTGACAGTTCAAAGCGGACTCCCTCGATATTTCTAACCACCCTCTTTTCCGTTCAACCTCCGACCTTGACCCGGCCAGTGCGTCAGCACAACCATGCACGCACGACCTCCCACAATGCCCTGCTGAGAAAGAGCCCCTCCAGCCGGTCACCATTCTTTCACCACACGAATCTTGGTCACCTGGCTTCTCTGCTGTCAGGATGGTGGATCCCCGAGGACTGGCTGCCCCGAGCTGGACGTGTGGCGTAACTCGATGCGGTAGGCGCCACTTCAAGGATTACCACAGGGCGGCGAAACATGCTTTTGGAACAGCCCCAATACCCCCAAGTATGTAGACGAGAAGACGACGAGCACGACAAAAATCGTTCGGCTGGTCAGACCCGGGAGGTTGGCCCGTTGGTCGTGTAATATATGCATATATAAAGCACCTCCCGCTTACGCGCTGCCACGATGTATGACTCTTCCCTTTCCCCCCTTGGTGCGTCCCACGGAAGTTGCTTAGAGACCTCGCCGTGTCTTTTGAAACTGGCTCAAATCATCTAAATTCTCGACAGGCTTTTTATTAGAACCGAATAAGAAATAAAGTACCACAAAGATCGTTGGCGTCGAAAGAGCTAGGTGCCCAACATGCCCATCGGCAATATATACATCATTGCCTCCGTGGCTGTCGTCGGCGGAGGGCTCTTTGGTTTCGACATTTCATCGCTATCTGCCCAGCTGGGCATGCAATCATACCTTTGCTACTTCAACCAAGGACCGTACGGACCGCCGTTTACTGAAGGAAAATGCTCTGGTCCTCGCGAAGCTGTCCAGGGAGGCATCACGGCCTCCATGGCTGCGGGATCGTGGCTTGGAGCGCTGGTGTCGGGACCTTTGTCAGACCGGCTGGGGCGGAAGTATTCCATCATGGTTGGGTGTATCTTTTGGTATGTTCGGAAGGCGATGCTCCAAAGTTCTGAGGTTCCTTGACAGTTCCAGTAGAGCCGCTTTTAGGGTTCAAAATATAGAAACGGACACTAACGGTAGTCGATCGTGGTGTGTTGACTTAGGATGATTGGTTCCATTCTTTCCTGCGCTTCACAGAACATTGGCATGCTCATCGTCGGTCGAATCATCAACGGTTTCTGTGTCGGCATTGAGAGCGCTCAGGTTCCCGTCTACATTGCCGAGATTTCGCCACCCTCCAAACGAGGCCGCTTCATTGGCATGCAGCAATGGGCCATCACATGGGGCATTTTGATCATGTACTACATTTCCTATGGCTGCTCCTACATTGGCGGACGTGATTGGGATAACTGGTCCTCGGCCTCCTTCCGTGTCCCGTGGGGGCTCCAGATGATCCCGGCCGTCTTCCTCTTCCTGATGATGATGCTGCTGCCCGAATCTCCACGATGGTTGGCGCGCAAGGACCGCTGGGAGGAGTGCCGTTCTGTGTTGGGCTTGGTGCACGGCCACGGCGATGTGAATCATCCATTTGTCGCCATGGAGCTACAGGACATCAAGGATATGTGCGAGTTTGAACGTCGCCATGCCAATGTCACGTACCTCCATCTCTTGAAGCCCGCGATGCTGAACCGGACTCTGATTGCTTGTTTCACTCAAATCTGGTCGCAGCTTACTGGCATGAATGTCATGAGTACGTATCTGCCGTGCTCTTTCGTCGTGCCCAGACCAAGTGTGGCTAACATTGCATCACAGTGTACTATATCAACACGGTGTTCAAAATGGCCGGATACAAGGACCAGGAGAACCTGCTGGCCTCCTCCATTACGTACATCGTCAACGTCGCCATGACCGTCCCGGCTCTCCTGTTCGTTGATCGATGGGGCCGCCGTAGCACCCTGATGGTAGGCTCCTTCCTAATGGCTCTCTTCATGTTCACCAACATGGGGATTCTCGCCTCCCACGCCACCATCCGCCCCGCGGGGTACGAAGGCAACAACGCGGACACCATGGAGCTCACCGGGTCCTACGCAAAGGGTCTCATCGCCTGCACCTATCTCTTCGTCGCTTCCTTCGCACCCACCTGGGGTCCCGTCTCATGGACATATCCCCCCGAGCTGTTCCCACTCCGCCTCCGTGGCAAGGGCGTCGCACTGGCAACTTCCGCCAACTGGGCCTTCAACACTGCGCTGGGATTCTTTGTCCCGCCCGCATTTGCAAACATCAAGTGGAGGACGTACCTCATCTTTGCCATCTTCAATACCGTCGCCTTCTTCCACGTCTTCTTCATGTTCCCCGAAACCGCGGGCAAGACGCTCGAAGAAACCGAGGCTATGTTTGAGGATCCCAACGGGATCAAGTATCTCGGCACTCCTGCTTGGAAGACAAGAGTCATGACTAGGGCAACGGCAAGTGCGGAGCATGGTGACGTTGATCTGAAGCACCGGGCGGACTACAACACGGCTCATGCGGAGCATATGCATGAGCATGTTCCGGAACTTCCAGAGAAGAGGCCGAATTCGCCTTTGCGCACCACGGGTGTTTAATTTCTGGCCAAGGATACCTTCTAGTGTCGGGATCGAGGGAGAAGAGACGTTGCGGCATCGTTGATACCGACGATGCTGTGAATTTTGGTCTATCTATCAAGTGCGTGAAAGGCTAATAATACTGGAGAGCACAGTACATATCGACGAAGCTTTTGAGTGGAACAGGGGAAATACCTTTTTGCTTTGTGTTGCTTGCAGTGGGCGTTTCCTGTTTCTAGGTTGGGAATATGGAGATTTGCCTTGCTTGTCCGTGTAATGCGTAAGAATCAGATCCAAGACTATATAGTTTAAATATGCTTTTGGCTGCGAAATAGTTTACGGACTCGAAGCTGCTATGTGGTGTGGCAACTTTATCAAGGCTTGACCTCTGTCGCCAGCAGAGTGATTGATTCAAATGGTGGGATGAATGATATCGCAAATTGCAGTAAGCTAGAAATTTCTGCTGAAATGCCCCCGGCCTCCTATCACGCGCGTTGTCAATAGATCGTCGGGAATAAGAACAAGACTGAATTGTCTGCATGCCCATGGGCCATCCGGCACAATACCTACATACCTATGTACCTAACCCAGTAAAACTGAAATTGGAGAAAGAAATGTTCATATTTATCGCAGGGTAGACTCCGTACGTGAGTCGTGAAGTCGTGACCAGCCTGTAAATAGGAGCACGATGATTGGTCCTTTGTCATTCATCTTTTTTGACTTTAGGTACGATACCTACCTTGTACAGTGATGAGATACAGCAGGGGTCCACTCTGATGAAACTCGGCACCCAAGCTTGCGAACCCACGCAACGTTTTTCTTCGAAGACATGTGATGATGTGATGTATCATGTGATGCATGCCGATACAATTTGTAGATATGTATAATGTATGTATTGTAGCTACATACACGCGTGGCAAAGCACAATGGGATTATGGCCAAAGTAAGCTTAATCATTAGCTCCAAGGTAGCAAACAAATCCCAGTGCAACTTAACTTCTGATAACCCCATTGCACCAGGCTGTTTTCGTACCTGTCAATGGTCATAGTGTCTGCGGGAAGTGACTCCCGGAAGATTAGTGTCGCACATTCTTCATCCTTTCCAAACACAATCCAACAGCTCTCCAACTGCACCACCTCGGCATCGTGAGAATATGTCGACGGCCGGAAATCTCTCCGACGGCCTCCGGCCAAAGATGATGTGCGATATTAAGGATTCATCTTGAAGCTTACTTGCGTGGACCAGGTGGGGTTCCTCCGAGCCTGCTCCGGTTTAATTTTTTTTTCTTTCCACCCCTCGTCTCACGGCAAATAAGCGCCCTCATCGGATCAGCACATGTACCCATCGTTCTGGTTCTGACTCATTCCTCGAGATCGTTCTTCCTCGCAGATATACATCATCTATTCGCCGGCTGGCCCGATCTGCTCTGATCATCTTGCTCTTACACCACCAAATCACCCAGTCTGCTGTTTGACGTGTTTTTCTCGCACGACCTCGCGCGAACTTTTGGAGCTACAGCCTACGATACACGAAATCCCCTCATCGTTCAACTTGGCGACGAGATCGTCCGACTTTACACGCGGCCAACATACACCACTCCGCCTTCGCGCTCTTCTCTCAAGATGTCTGCCTCACAGATTAACGATGACACGAGAAGTCAGTACTTGCCAGACCCCATTGAATAGTCTCTATCCCATGACAAGTCGTTTCTCTCGATGCGTTTCTCAAGGAGAAAAGAAAACTGACGCGTCATATGTTGCAGTTCTCGGCCAAGACCCTCTGCTTCGCCCAGACATGCTCGCTGCCGATATTCCCATGAGCGAGGCTGCCATCCGGACCGTAGTTAAGGGGAGAAATGACGCTGCCGATATCATCATGGGCCGCAGCGACAGACTTCTCGTCGTCGTCGGCCCTTGCTCCATCCACGATCCCGCCGCAGCCCACAAATACGCCGCTCTGCTGCACGACTTGTCAAAGAAGCTCTCAGAAGACCTTTGCATTGTCATGCGCGCCTACCTCGAAAAGCCACGAACGACTGTCGGCTGGAAAGGTCTGATCAACGACCCCAAGATTGACTCCTCTTTCCAGATCAACGAGGGCTTGAGAACGTCCCGTAAGCTCTTCGTCGATCTGACGTCCAATGGCATGCCCATCGCCAGCGAAATGCTGGACACTATTTCCCCGCAGTTCCTGGCGGATTGCATCTCCGTCGGCGCTATTGGTGCTCGTACGACTGAGTCTCAGCTGCACCGTGAGCTGGCCTCGGGCCTGTCATTCCCCGTCGGCTTCAAGAACGGTACCGACGGAAGCCTGGGCGTTGCGATTGACGCTATTGGTGCGGCCGCCGCCAAGCACCACTTCATGGGTGTCACAAAGCAGGGTTTGGCCGCCATTACGCGCACCAAGGGTAATGAGCACGGTTTCGTCATCCTTCGTGGCGGCAGCAAGGGGCCCAACTTTGACGAGGAGAATGTCCAGGCCGCCAAGAAGATGCTGGCCGAGAAGGGCCAGAAACTGGCCATCATGATTGACTGCTCTCATGGTAAGTTGTGCGCTACAGGACCCTAATACAACACACATTGTGGAATACTACAGAATGTCTGTGCATATCAATCATCAAGTTCCCGCTAACATCAAGGTCAGGCAACTCTCAAAAGAACCACAACAATCAGCCCAAGGTCGCTCAAGTCATTGCCGAGCAAGTCAAGAAGGGCGAGAAGGCCGTTGTGGGTGTCATGATTGAGTCCAACCTCAAGGAGGGCAACCAAAAGGTTCCCCCCGAGGGACCAGCCGGTCTCGTAGAGGGCGTCAGCATCACGGATGCGTGCATCAGCTGGGAGAATACCGTGACCGTATTGGAGAATCTGGCAGCCGCTGTTCAGGAACGCCGACGCGTTAATGGATCTGCGCCAGGTGCAGAGGCTCAGGTTAGCATGCTGGAGGAGGACTGATTGGGGTGTATGGGATCGCGCGGGAGCACATGAAATTTGATGAAGAAGTCAAGATGCTGATATTCTGGGATTTTCGTTACGCCGACGTGGTGAGGCGATTTTGAAGACTGATTTTTGCGATGGTCAAGGTGAATCCGATGGTCTCTGCGCAACGGGGCGAAGCTTGAAGCGTTTTTCTACACGCAGAACAAAAAAGTGTGCGGAAATAGACAAAGGTCTCTGTTATTGGGATGACCAAATCAAACAGTAGTTCAGGGCTTACCCAATGGAATATGTACAATGGATTTTAAAACACACATGAGTTGACGATACATACTCAAGACTCCCCGAACGCCAAGCAGACCCCCGTATGCCCAGAACCAAGAAACATCCTCACGGGGAGAAGGGTAAAGATAAAGAAGAGGAAGAAGAGAGGGAAAAAAAAAACTCATGCAAACAAGACACCAACTGTCGCTTCATTGCCCCACGGGAACATAACTGATACTCCCTCTCGACAGCGCCGCTGCTCTTTGATCCCGCTGCTCAATAAACCGCTTCAGAGCCGCCCACCCCAGCAGGCCCGTCGTGCCTAGGATGAAGCCCCAAACAATAATCCTGTCCTTGTTGCTATCCCGCTGGAAACACATGGTCACGACATCCTCCTCCTTGGCCTCCTTACAGAAGTCAATGCCCTGGTTCAGACAAAACGACTTGGTGCATTCCGAGCACGAGGTGGACAGAGACCGTGGTGATACATTGTTACTCCGAGACCGCGTGTCGTCGTCGTCGTCGTCGTCGTCGGTGCCGCGGACCAGTGAATCGGCAGATTTAGGCCCCGCGGACAACAATGGGGTTGCGAAGAGAGGGAGAGAGTCGGAGGAGAAGAAGCGCGAGAGGAGAGCGTGTGAGGGAGAATCTGATTGTGGTTGCTGGCTCTTGGGACCGAGGGGAATGATGGTGCTGTTCTTGAAGCATGTGCATTTGCAGAAGACGGGCGCATCTAGGTATATAGGACGAAGGGTCAGGATGGATCAGATGGGGTTTGAGGTAGTAGGCGAGAAAGTAGGGAAAGTGGAAAGGGCTTACAGGCTGCGGAGGTGAGTGCGAAGAAGCTCGCCAGCAGGGCCACGAGGAGGTGTATCCGCGCCATCGTGGCCATCGTGGTGAGATGCTGGGCGGATGATGGCACGTTGGTCTGCGGAGGTCCGAGGAGCTGTGGCCTGTGACTCCGCCGTGAGCGAACAAGTGAGTCCTCCCGTTTTACGCGGCTCTCCACCTTTCGAGATGCTCGAAGCCCAAACACGCTGTCTGGTTGGTCCCCGGCGTGTGCAATCCATAAAAAAAAAGCCGGCCCAATCCGCCAATTCGACCAAGATCTCATCATATTTGGACCTTCGTGCAAACCACCATCGCCTTTTCTTTCCCTTTCGAGCCTCTGGTCCTTGTCTCTTTTGTCTAGGCGCATTACCAGCCATCAACGCGGCGCAGGGAAAAGGAGGTCAAGAAACACACAATGGCCCGGATATCGCGTATGCGGCGACTCGCCTCTCTGCCATTCGCATCCCCCACGCCCTCATCCACGCGACCATCCCTCGCCGCCTGCCGAACCGCCGTCTCGACCCCGAGCACAACCCGAGCCGCCAGCACAGGATGGCTTGGCAAGAAGATTTGGAAAGGCGAGCCCTCTGGCTCCAAAGATGCGCATACGCAACTAGCAGCACCCTCCAATCTACCCGACGAGGCCCTCGAGCGGCTCCCAACCGACAGCCTCCCCGAGGCCATCCTACGTACCCGGCTGGCTCTCCCGCCGAATCTGATAGAAATCACCCCTGAGGAGGACGCAGCCGCAAACGATGCAACCTACGTACCTGCCACGGATATCAGTGAACTTGTCTCCACAAGCCCGTTTAGCACCTGGTGGGATCAGCCAGGCCACTGGGGCGAGGAGAGCGAGTTCAGGGGCTTCGCCAGTGTCGAAAAAGTCACGGATAAGAGCGTCATGGAGGTTTATCTCCGGCAGGCTACCATTGAGGCACTCTCTCTGCGGCAGCAGCAGGAGTCGCTCCCCTCTGCTGCGGGCTGGGTGACTAAGAAGTGGCGCGAGGTATCGCGGAGTGATCTCGACCAGATTCTTGCGGCGGAACTTGTGGTGCAGAATGGGCAGGCTTCTGTTGGGTTGGGGGATGCGGCGTTGATTGCGCAGCGCCTTGTGGTGGAGGAGGCTGAGGCTGAGGCTGAGACGGCGGCAGAAGTTCAGGATGAAGCCCAGAGCGATGAGGCTGAAATTGACGAAGTAGCTGAGACGAATGGGGTGGCTGCCAGGATCACGCCCGAGGAGGCTCAGGAGATGGCAAAGGCGTGGGATGCATCGTGGAAGGATCTTGTTGTGGACGAGCAGCTCAAGTTTGCGGTACGTTGATCTCTATTTGCAGTCTGCATGCCAACATGTATTCTCCGCATACACACATACCCATAAAGAAGGACAGGAAAGGGGAGAGAGGAGAGAAAAAGAGAGACACAGAGAAGGAAAAAGCCTGCTAACTAGGCCACAGATCCGAAAACGAATCTTCCAAACAACCGGCGTTCTCGTCCCCGACGCCAGACTCGGCGCCGCCCGCACAATCAAGCATATCCTCACCCTAGCGGTCAAGAAGCCCACGCCTCCCAAGCTGGCGACTCTCCTGGAGGAACGAGGCGTTTTCCAGGAGCTGCCCAACTTCAAGCTCCATAGCCGCAAACTCGGTCCGATTGATAGGGAGATTGCCGTGGGACGATGGAAGGTGATTGAGGAGGAGCTGCAGAAGCGCAACCTACCGGTGACGGGCACAGCGGGGTTGCCGCCGAACAAGGAGAGGCAGAGAATGGAGGGCAAGATTGCGTAAGGTGGACGGGGCTGTGAGGAAGGCTGGCTTATGTATGAGTAGATATCCTGTATACATGTGCGATGGAACAATGAAGCATTTGCTCAAGTGACGTCGATGATTAGAGCTTGTGATTTTACGTTGCGACTGGACATGGGGGCCGTGATCATGAGAACTGCGTATGTTGGGCAGAGGATGAGCATTTAAACGGTCGGAATGGATTGGCACGTGTTGCTCCTTTTTGCACATGCCTTTCTCTCGCAGAACTTATGCTTTTTACACCAGTTCGAGCCGTTGGAGCCTTGGAGGGGTACATATGTAAATGCAGCCAGGGACCTGGGACAAGCCGGAAATAATGTTGCGGCCCCTCTCACGTGCATGCGCTGGCCTCGGCTCGCGCGCAACGAGGCAGCAAGCAGCAGATCATCCACCTTATCCTCCATTTCTCTCTCCGCATGCCATGCCATGATATCACCGCCAGCTCTGTCTTGCTCTGATGGCCTGATCGTCCAATACGCCCTCCAGTGACGACGTCTCCCGTCCCGTTCTGATCCCAACCGAGTTCGAGTTCTTGTGCCGTTGTGCCAGGGCAACAAGTTCCAACTAAGCGGTCAAAGTGTGTCGCAGCTTGCGCCTGCCTGTGAAAGCGAATGCCGCTTGTTGGGGTTGGCTCTGCTTGCTCCATCTGCGGTGGGGGAGTCGCTGCTAGCTGAGAGCTCTTGATGGCTGCAATTGTGAGTGTGTTGCAGGGGCATGGAGATTTCTGCTGGGTGTATTAGCATCTTCTGGCTCCTTTGCTGGTCCTTTGTCTTGCTTTCCTGTCTGCTCAGGGCTTTGGCATGGCAAGTTGTGCAACACGAACCTCTGCCGTTCCTTGGTCTTGGGCTCATCTCAGTGCTGGCGTCGACGCTTGCTTCTCTATTCCATCATCCGACCTTCATTGTCCGTTGTCAGCTGCACCGACTGACCTGACTTGTGTCTTGAGTAGGATTCTCCCTGGATACTGCATCTCGACCTGCCCATGTCTTCCCGCGACGACGCCCATTCGGCTTCGGCCCCGGCCCACGAGTCGCATGGCATGACGGGCGCGACTGGGCTGCCTTCAACTCACGCCAGCTTTTCGCCCGTCACTCTATCCGCCAACACGACGAGATCGGCTCGCCGCTCCAATATCCTCGTCCATCAGAAAAGCCCTCTGCTGCTCGCGACACCGCCCCAAGTCACGCGCGCTCTTGCCTATAGCCATCCCTTCCTGCTGCCCTTGAACACATGCCTCGGCCTGCTCACATGGAGCACCGGCGATCCCTGGCAGAGCTTCTTGCTGCTGTCGGCCTTTTGGTTCACCGTGCTCTACGGAGACGTCGTCGTTCGGAGGGCCGGACCTGTCGTGATTGGCATCGCCATCATTGCCGCCATGTACGGCCGGAGATATAGTCCTTTGAGCAGCAGCGGCTGGGTTGACCCGACGCGATCGCATAATGATCACGCCAACCCAAGCAGCACAGCGTCGACCGCCAACGCGACTCAGGGTGATTCTGTCCCTGCGACGAAGAAGTCCCACGCCGTGAAGCACCAGAGAGCATCTTCAGAAATCACAAGCACAAAGCATCAAAAGACGCTTGACGAGATCCTCGAGACGCTTAAGGAGTTTACGGGACGATGCAACGTCTTGATGGAGCCTCTCCTCGAAATGACCGACTTTCTCAGCACGCAAAGGACCCCGACCAGTGCCACCACGAAGCCTGCCCTTACAGCCATGTTCGTGCGCCTCTTGATTGTGACTCCCTTCTGGCTGGCTCTCACAATGCCACCCTTTCACGTCATCACCACGCGTCGCGTAGTACTGGTTTTTGGTACAATCATCTTGACCTGGCACGCTCGACCTATGCGAGTAACGAGGACTCTGCTGTGGAGGAGCTCGCTTGTTCGCCGGTCCGCTGCCGCAATGACGGGCCTGTATTTCCATAGCCCGACCAAGCCCGGGCACTCGCTCGCAGCTGCGGAGGCCGCCAGCGGAAAGGCCAAGGGGGACGCCAGCGCTTCTGGATTACACGGAGGAGGCCGACACAAGAGCTCTGGCGTCAAGTTTACCTTCATTATTTACGAAAACCAGCGACGCTGGGTCGGTCTCGGGTGGACGGCTAGTCTGTTTGCGTATGAACGGCCGGCTTGGACAGACGAGCACAACAATGCCGTGCCCTCCAAGGATGACTTTGAGCTTCCCGATGTCGAAGACGGCAGTAAGATGTGCTGGCAGTGGGTACAGGGCAGTCGATGGAGAGTGGATGGTGTTGCCGATGAGAAGGAGCCTATAGATTACGATGGGGAGGAAGGCAAAAACGGATGGATCTTTTACGACAACAAGGTTTGTTCTTCTTCTTCTTCTTTCTAAGTGTCTTTGTTTGCTTCTTTGTTATGCATACTCTTTCTTCCCCTATAGCTTCCTGCATATGTACTATCCCAGAAACAAGCTTTGGCCCGCTAACCAGCCCGTAGTGGCAGTACGGCCGCCGCGGCCAAGACGGCTGGGCGAAATGGACCCGACGCAGGAAATGGTACCGCGACGCCGAGCTCGTGGAAGTCGAAGAAGAACCACTCGCCCCTGCAGCTGCAGCACAAGTCGGAGAAGATGGAGCGCCCACGTCGCCTCGGATAGTAGTCCACGACAGGAGCTACTCCACTGCCAGCGAAAAAATGGTGGCGCCTGAATCTAACAACTTGTCTCCGAATGCGATTCCCGCAAGCGACCAGACTGCGACCGACGATGATGAAGATGACAGGGCTTCGGTTCTCTCCACGTCGTCCAGGTCATCGTACTGGCTTTCTTCGTTACGAAGAAAAACGGCCGACAAGGACAGACATCGCCTGCTGGCCGATAAGGACAAGGAGAAGGAGAAGGAGAAGGACAAAGAACATGAAAGGGATAGGGATCGGTCAAAGGCGTCAAGTCTCAGTGAGGCGGCCGGCGTGCTGGGGGATGAAGCTTCTGTTTTGGATCTGGAGACGGAGCTGGAGCTGCAGAGGGAGGGCAAGGATGGGGGTGGGCGGTGGGGGATAGGTGATGATGCGCGGATGAATCTGGAGTGAGTACCTAGTGAGTGAGTGAGTGAGTGAGTGACGAGCACAGCCAGCCATGATTATGAATCTCGAGTGTACTCCGTATGGGGCCTAAACTTTAATACTTCATCATGTATTAAACATGCATGAATATGTATGTATCTATACGTCAGAGGCAAGATACGAAAATATATCTTGTATTTGCCCAGGAGTCAGGAGTCAGGAGTCAGGACTCTCAGGACACGAAATCGGATACACCGTCAGCCCGCAGTGTTGTCATGGAGAGCTCATATAGTACAATAGCGGAGCAATGTTCAAGGCAGAATGGCCGAGTGGTCTATGGCGACGGTCTCAAGCACATGTCTATGTTCTTCCGCATCTCTCAAGAAGCGTTCCGTTCACGAAAGTGGCCGGGGTTCGAATCCCCGTTCTGTCATTTTTGCTTTTCATTTTTCTTGGCCCGCCCAGTCATGGGTGCGTTGAAAATGTGCTCTGTACTCCGTACGAATGCATTTCTTTTTGCGAGCTGATGATATGGTTGATGACCGGGGATGTTGTTGTTCCCGAGCTGCTGTTACGTACAGTATGTAGGTATGTACATAATCTCAGCCTAGAACACGCGGGTGCGTTTGCAGACGGAGATACAAGGCCTTGTTGCCGACGGCTGGCAACTTGCAAGCATGTGATGCGCGTGGGCGAGAACTGTAACCGTGCCTTGTGCCTTGCAAGTTGCGCCCGTGCCATCTGCTGCTCCCGGCGCATACTTCCTCGGCTGATACAACTTGACTGGTGTCCAACAATTTACAAATGATCAAAATAGGCGACTTTGCGGCCAGATGGGATGATGGGAACCGAATCGCGCGAACCGTAGCGAGGCGCCGCCCGAGACGACGGCGAGCTGCCAACTGCCACGCCCCACGCCATTGGGCAGGCCAGGCCTTGCTGTAACGAACCACGGTGCAACGGTCAGACTTGGCTCTGACTCAGAGCCAAGTGCCCGTGGAGAATTGTCGAGTCGCGCGACATGACATCGCCAACCCCATCGCGCTCGGTCTTGCGAAGTCTTTTTTCTTTTTCCCTGTCCTCTCCGACTTTTCCTTCCCTTTGAGCTCGTTGCCTTCTTCCAGCAAGCACGCTTGTCTGTCCAATCCATAGTCGCACCTCTTCTGGCTAGTTACGACTCCTTCCTCTTCTTGTTCTTCTTCTTATCTTGACCCCTCGTTATCTCTACTGGAGTGACTGCCCCGCCAAAAGTTTCCCTCACTTCCAGTTCCCTCCATTGTAACGGCTTTGCGCAACAGAGGAATAAACCCAATCGACTTTCACCATGGTTGAGAAGATCTACGTCACGTATAATGAGGTTCGTTTTGTAACATGTACATGTAAATTACCCACCGCTGTTGCCAATTCTTAAAGGGCGAGATAAATGTCATGTTGCTGTGCAGGAGCGGAAAACAGAATTGAAATAGAAGAACGAAAGAAAGACATACGAAAGACCCGTGTTACCAAACAGAGCCCTCTTCCTTTTTGGTTCAGCCTCTAATTGCTGCCTCTAGGTCCACGAGATGTGCCGCAAGTCGGCCAACCGCCTCTTGACCGAGTTCCAGCCCCAACTCATCATCGCCATCGGCGGCGGTGGCTTCATCCCCGCCCGAATCCTGCGCTCGTTCCTCCGAAAAGATGGCTCGCCCAATATCCCCATCCAGGCGATTGGGCTGTCGCTGTACGAGTCCCTCGGGGAAGATAATGAGGTTGAGACGATTGGCAAGGAGGTCAAGCGCACGCAGTGGCTGGACTTTACGTCTCTGGGAACCATGCAGAACTTGATTGGGAAGCGCATTCTCATCGTGGACGAGGTGGACGACTCTAGGACCACGCTTGCGTATGCGGTCAAGGAGCTGGAGAAGGATGTGGAGGCTGCGCGGCAGGAGGCCATCGGGAGAGGCGTGGCGGATGATTTGCCCAAGACGGAGTTTTACATTTTTGTTCTACACGTACGTGTTCCCCTGGTCGTGCTTATTCTTTTCCTCGGTCTACTGTGTTTTCTTTGAAAAACCGTGGGGCGTCCGTTTCGCATGACTTGTAGAGCACACGTACTGACATGCTGTTTTCTGTGCAGAACAAGGACCGCAAGAAGGACGGCATTCTGCCAGACGACATGCTCGCCAAGCGCTACGAAGCCGCCGCGACAACTGGAAACGTCTGGATCAACTATCCCTGGGAGGCTCTCGACATTGCCGAGCACGACAGGTTACAAGCAGAGGGCCAGAAGGCGTAGGCGACGCTGGACAAATAAACAGAGCAGTTTCGACGACTCTGCATCATGATTTGATGATCTACAAAACGGGAAAGAAGAACATGGCCAATGAAGAGAAAAAAAAATGTGTGTGTACTATAAATCTAGTCAGAGTAGATACCAATTCGTAATCTCATGTATCCAATGCGGGTCGATGGTCTCCGGCGTGCGCCTCGTCTTCGACTAGGAAATGTTGCTGGTCGATATTGGCCCTAAACGCAATGCTTTGTATATCGTGCCCGCTTCCAAACGCCAGGTTATGCTGTCTGTACCTCTCGGTAGATCAAAAGAAGAAGAGTGAGAGGCCAAAAACAAAGGAGACAAGAATTGCGAATAACCACTAATGGCGAGACGATTCTCAACCACCCGCGGTCCCCTCCCGCGCATGCCTCTCCTTCAACCTCTTCTCCTGCTTCATAAACTCCCGTATACCCACCGGCACCCCCCTATACACCTCATCATCCCACGCATCTCCCGCAATCGTCTCGTCCTTGCCCATTACAGGTCCGCTCGTCACAAAAGTCGCATCAGTGCCGCTGTCGCCATCCGCGGCCGCTTGCGCCTCGTGTTTCTTCGCCGTCCACTCCTCCATATCCTCCCTGAATCGGTCCCATACGCAGTTGACGCACCCGCTCATGCAGCAGTTATCCGGCTCCTCTGGCTTCGGCGGCACCAGAACCCCAGCCACGTACGTAGATTGAGCCTCCTTCTGGGCCAATTTATCGGCTTGATCCGCTGGACCGAGGAATCGTGGTTGTGATCCAAAGATGATGCGCGTCTTTTCCTGGGGTGTGAGTTCTCGGGCGGACGGGGACGAAGAGGTAGCGGTGGGTGTCGCGGTTATGTTTTCGCGCGCCAGACTCGATGCTTTGGGAGGTTTCGCTGCGGCATCATCGGCTTTGGATGGCGCATCAGACGGCGCGCTTGGGTCGCTGGTGGGGGGTAGCTTCTCGGGTTTGCGAGCATGGCCGTTGAGGAGGATTGGATTGCGCAGGATGATGGTGTAGTATTCTCCTAGGGGGGTTCGCTGCGGCCATTGCAGGTCCTGGGAAGGAGAGCGGGAGGCTGTGAAGTAGCGGCCTGTTGTGGCGAGACGGGATGGACGAAGACGTGAGGTGGCTATTCTTGTAGGCGCGGACATGAGCGCGGATATGGCGGGGAGGAGTACGAATTCGGTTCTATCATCTATGGATCCTTCATGTCTCGGAGTTCGAGGAGGTGATAGGTACGCGAGCGCAAGGAGGGTCGAGGACTCGAGATGTTACAGGACAGACTACGGAGTATGTACGGAGGGGGAGGTACACGATTGAAGACGTCACCCGCCGCCATGATTCACCCGACCAGACGGTGATGGTCATGGAGCCGGCGGCCAGCCGTGACCATAACTAGGCATGTATAATGTAGCTCCAGGATATAAAGACAACTATCAAACTGAATAGCACAGAAACGAGAACACCACATCGAGTTTCTGTAAAGTTGATCGGCTTCTCAAGTTGGCATCTTGGCGCACGTTTTGCTGCGTTATGACGGTATGAGCCGCCCAAAGGCCAAAGAAGCTCATTCGTTCCTTCTTCCGCGCCGATCCAAAATGCAACCCCACTTCTTGATTGAGTCGGAGCGGCTTTCCTTGGAAAGAAAACGCGTCGAGGCGATCGATGTTCCAGTCGCATTCCCCATTGCTGGGCCTGTAGCAACGTGAAATACGTATTCGTACCATGCTCGTGGAGTTGTGGGCATGAAGCTGTCCTAATCTTGATCTCGCGCACGTGTCCTTTGATGCCTCTTCGGCCGTGATGCTGTTATGTCGTCGATGATTTTCTGGGCATCCTCCTGACAGCAGCATGGAAGAGTCAGCGCCGAAGCGGCGACGCGTTTCTCGTGACACCGACACGCCAGCGCCAGATGCTAATTCAAAACCAAATGCAAACCCAGATCCAGATGCAGATCCAGCTCCAACCGTCAACAACCCACCATCTTTGCAGCCACAGTCACAGTCGATTGTCCGCCGCAATCAAGATTTGCCTGCATTGCCATCCAACCCGCAGACCGACCCGCAGAATCTCGAACAACAACGCGCAGCATCGCCATCGCCATCCCCCTCCCAACCCACCGGTACCGCGTCAAGGCCTGCACGAGGCCCTGATCGCACCGCGCGACAGCTATTTGCTCCTCGAGCCGTCCCGGCACCAGACCCCGACAACTCTCGCACCACGTCGTTTCGACCCATCAACACGGCAAGGCCAGCTTCGTCTGGTTCTTCGGCGAGTGTTCAGTCCGGCCTGGGCAGTCCACCACGGAGAACTCCCGTGAAACCAAGCCCGCGACCTCTTCCACCGCCTGCTCCCGAAGGCGACGACGAACTAAGCACGTATCTGTCGCGGACGCAAAGGATTACACGCAATACAGGGGTCCTCATACCCCCTCCTCCCGAACCCGAGCTCCCCCCCGCCGTCTCTGATCCCATTTCTTCCACCCCACCGCGAGGCATTCATAGCAGTCCTAGATGGAGAGACGGATACAGGCAGAAGCAGAAGCAGCAGAAGAAGAAGAAGACGAAGCACTCACCGATGAAGAGCTCGCCGTTAAAACCACGCAATGACAGTCCATCAGGGACTCCGAGGGCACGTGGTCTCTCACAAAGCCAGAGTCCCCATTCTCGTGCGCGAACCATTGCCCGTCCGCTGCGAGACTTGGGGCTGAACGCGAACACGAGCGCTGCCCGACAGGTGCCAGCGCCGAGCAAGAATGCCGCCAGACTCAAAGAGAGGGATCGGCTGCGGAAAGAGATTGCGCTTCTTCGCAAAGAAATGGACATTGCCGCCCGCGAAAATGAGCGCATTCGCGCGATGCAACGAGCTGGTCGGATCGTGACACCCGCGAATGAGGAGGACGTGTTGAGTCTCGTGCAAAAGACTCTCGTTGCCACAGGCACCGCTCCCAGTCCAGGGCTGGCTCATCAAATGGCACAAGCGGCGCTGAAGCCCATGGGCATTCTGCCGTTTGGGCCCTCGAAACTGATACCTCAGCAGCAGCAAGGAGATGTGAATGGGGGCGACGACGAAGAAGCAGAAATCAAGTCTCACCATCCGGTACAAATGTCCGCCGAGGACGAACTACCCTTTCTACAGCTATTTAGTCCCTTTTCCGCCACGTCGCACGTGTCCGTACTGCCAGCCCTACCAAACCAACCCATACGGCAACGACGACAAATCACGCTCCGATCCCGCGATGTTCCCGGCCTCTTCACCGCGAGGGTGGACATGGTCGTCAATGCCATGAACTTGAATATCCTGGCCCTCAAGGTCCCTGCCCTGGAACCCTCGGCGCGGCCTGAGCTGGGCGCCTTTGTGGACAAGCTATGCAATGGGGACTGCAATAGATCGATGCATCACAACATTGGCATCATTTCGTGGGCCATGGGCGAGTGGTACAGACTTGCGACGCAGAGGGCGCGCTTCTGGTCGCAGCTCGAGCAGAGCTTGGCGACAAAGGACGAGTATTTGCGCTCTGTGGCTTTGATGCGAGACGCGCCGGAGGAGGGGGATACGCCGCACGAGGAAGCGTTGGATCTATGCGACAAGGCTGATCTTTTGCGGTTCATGGGGCAGAGGTCTTACGAGATCGCCGTCCCGAGTGGTGGCAGCACCGCGACCCAGGAGAGGGGCGGCTCCGAGGCAGCTATACGGCTGGAGTGGAATATATGTCTTGATTGGACGGGGGAAGCGCAGAGCAAGATGGGCTTGTTTGTTGGCGTCCCTGGAAAATGTGAGTTGACATACATGGAGCTGGTTGGCACAATCAATCTTTCAAAACGAGAGCCCATGAAGAAAAGAATCCCACAAGTCATTTGACTGCCTCTGCACAGATGAAGAAAACATGCTAACCGGATGCGCTGAGCAGGGCGAAAAGCAGACCAACGAGGCGTCTTCGCCAAACTCCCCAAGCTGTTTGAAGATTTAATCCAGGAGGGCCAGCATCCTCGAAAGGCTGTGCGGACCATGCTGGCGCTTTTGGCAGGTGTCTGACCAAAGGGACAGCTGTGATAAAGGAAAAAGGCACCCTGGATTTTGTTTTGTTTAGTTGTGAAATGAGGCATGAGCGTTTTTTGTTGTGTGTTGCATCATATATATGGATGGAGCGAGTTTTTTTTTTTCATCAAAGCAGGAACGAGGAGGAGGAGGAGGAGGGCCGCAGGGCACATGAGTAGCCTTTTTTTTCTCTTCTAATGATACCACCAACCCCACGAAGTCTTGCTCCCCTTTATCATGCCTTTGCAACTCTCCGTCCTGCGCTGTGCTGCGCCACGTGCCGTGATATTCATCGCATGTATTTGTGCTTTTGCCGCGTTTCGTGTTCGGGGTTCCATGGTCCGATACGCCTCTCGTGCCGCTTGCTTGTCTGCGCGAGCACCCGGAGCCCCCTTCTATTAAGATCCAGTTCCAAACATCGACGTAGCACGAAAAAAAAAAGGAGGGAAGGGCTCATTGCTTTTCGCCATAGTACTAGAGGAGAAGGACTTCCAACAGAGTTTTGCTTGCTGGCTTTCTTGCTTTCTTGCTTGCTTGCTAATCTAGTCGACATCAACGCCCAGCTTTCGCAAATCAACCTTGGCCAGGTCAATCTCCTGCATTATTTCCTTGTGCGCCAGCGGCACATCGTTGAAGGTGAAGATGCCCCAGCCGAGACGGAACAGGAGGAGGGCTCCGAACGAGACGAGGGCCCAGAAGGGGAGCTGGAGTAGCGTAGCAGCAAGCGGTTAGCGCGCGTTCGTGGGTTTCTTAATCGTGGCCCAAGGTTCATTGTTCTTATGGAAGCTGTTTTTCTTTCCCTTCATCTGATATAGTGTTGGGAGAGGAGTTTCACGCACCACGGGCACAATCTGCTGCTGCACGAGCGCGGGTAGAGGAATCAATTCCAGATAAAGCGCCAGGTAGAGCTGTCCATTCCATCCACACAGAAAGGCGTTCACGTCAGCAAGCCCATTGCTATATGATCAAAAAAAGACTGGTCGTGGTATTTTTCTTACAGAGGTGACGAGGAGGCCGAACGAGATGGTCTGCTGAGCGCGCGTCATGGCTGTGGTGGTTCGACTGGTGGAACGGGGGGTGTCTGAGCTTCGGGGGGGAGGGTATTTGCTTCGTGTGAACGGCAGATGCTGCTAAGGAGTGACGGGTCGCGAGGCGAGGCGGACGAGAGGACGGAAGCAACAAGCACACGGCTGTGGGTGGTGAGTTGAACTTGAAGTGAGGGCGTGATGGTTCATGAGAGGGGCGCGAGAGCGTGGCCAGGACGGCGCGTTGATTGACGCTAGGTGGACCGAAATGGGGTGGTTGAGGTTCTACGGACAATGAGACGGGTCCACGTGATATAGTGCTGCAGTGCAGCAGTTCGGCCGAACTGACAAAATTGACAGGAAAGAAGGCTTTTGAAGCTGCTAGAAGGCAGTCGGTGAAAAAGGGCAGCACAATTTTGTATTCAAGACGGCATCACATCACCAGCAATCAGCAGACAACAAAGAATAAAATCGATTTATCATATATCGCATCACGTTACGTAACAATCACTTTGATACGGCGATTTCAGCATCATCCCATAGCTGCGGATGCACCCTCTCGATCAACGCCAAGGAAGTTCCTGACGAGCACGGCTGGGCCTTTCGCACCGGGCTGATCTAACCTTTTCATATGCTCATCATCATGCTCGTAGCAGTCACCCAACAGCTCATCCTTCTCATTGGCAGCATCGGCCTGAATACCAGCATTCGGAAAGCCCATGCTTCCCTTCAGCATCCGAGCTTCGACGAGGCAACATTCGAATTCGTATCCTACAGATAGAGATGTCTTTAACCACGTGAACAGATATTAACAAAAGGCCCGGGAGGTCTAGCCACCGATGATCGCTCTTGTCAATCAACTTGACGGTATAAGACTTTCACCTCAGCTTTCAATCCATTTGTCTTCCTCATTGTAGAATTTCAAATATGCCATCTTTTCTTCTTCGGATCAAGGCGGCGCCCCTAGAAGAGCAGAGAAGAAGAGGGCGCCGCCTTGATCCGAAGAAGAAAAGACGGCGTATTTGGTGTTTTCTTCAATCATGAAGACAAATGGATTGAAGCCGATGTCAGAAGGACTGGCTGCTCATGGCTATCAATTTTGACATCGCGCCACAGATTCTATGAGTGGCGGCAGCAGAAGAGGTCGCGACGAGCTCATAGATACAAAATCATACAGAGAGAACGTTTTGAATGACTGTGTATGCCGTCGTGTGTCTGCGTTGTTGCTTCAATCATGCGTGTGCACTACCAATCAGGCACTCAATTATGCAGCTATACTCAGCTATCCTTACACTAGGCCATTTATGTAAGTTGATCACCCTTCGTCTCCTCCACATCGGCAGCCACTACCGCCATCGATGGAAAATGACGAATTTCCGACGCCGCAGCCATCACCGCCAACGCCGAAGAATGATGATCTTACTAGAAAGGATGACTCCCCAACTAGTGATCAGAGGGAAATCACCCTAGACACGCAACAGCCTCCAGGTCCTGACGCGACAACTGAACCAAACATTGAGGTATATCCAGACGAGATGGATACCTCAGACATGGCACTCCTCTTTAGGATGCTATGTTACAAGGCTCAACAGAGCAGAAAGGATCGACGCGAAGAAAATAGCCCGAACCCCTCTGAGCCTAGAACATGGAAACAAGCAAAGGCTAGCCCGCAGAAGAAAGATTGGCTCAAAGCCATATATAGCGAGTTCAAGCAATTGCTTCAGTCCGGCACTTTCGAATTCATTGAGGCAGACCAAGTCCCCAGAAGTCGAAAGGTGTTAAGAAATAGACTCGTGCTTAAACTTAAGAAGGATAAAGACAATAATCCTTTAAAGTATAAGGCTCGTCTCGTTGCCAAGGGTTTCATGCAGATAGAAGGACTAGACTACACCGAAACCTTCGCCGCCACCAGCATTCCTCCAAGCTGGCGAATTCTGCTGGCCATCGCCGCATGGTTTAACTGGGAAATTGAGCAGGTAGACTTTATTGGGGCTTTCTTAAACAGCTTCCTCAAAGAACATATCTACATGCAGATTCCAGAAGGATTCATCGAGTTCCTGGAATCCCATCCAAACCTGGCCAAGTTAGCCAGGAAATTCGGATACAAGGCCTCACGAAAACAGGTTATCCGTCTTCTGAAGACCCTGTACGGCCTCAAACAGAGTTCCAGGGAGTGGCAGAAAGCACTGACCGAAGTGCTCAAATCACTTGGATTTAGCCCCCTTATCTCTGACCCAGCAATATTCCATAACCCGGCAACAAAGACCTTCATCGTCACATATGTTGACGACTGCCTCCTTATCGGTCCAGATATCCGATATATCCAGCAGCTCAAAGAGAAAATGCATAAGGCCTACCCTATCGAGGATAGAGGCCCTGCTGAGTTCTTCCTAGGAGTTCAAATCGAGAGAGATAGGAAGCATAGGATCCTGAGGATACATCAAAAACAGTATATTCAGGAAGCCCTTGCACGATTTAACCTGGAGAACTGTAAACCAGTAGTTATCCCTATGCAGCCAGGTGTCTTGAACACCCAGACGACCAAGCCTCTCACAGCTTCAGAGCACAAGCTATACCAGAGCATAGTAGGCACCGTCATGTACCTTATGCTACTCACCAGGCCGGACGTCGCCTTCACCTTGCAGTGGCTTTCCACAGCATTGGCCGGTCCCTATATAGAACATCTGAACGCAGCCAAGAATCTGCTGAGATACCTCTCAGGCACTCAGAATCCGAGCAAAGTCGACGTTGGACTCGCTTTGTTGTCTTTGGAAGGGGGGCCCTTGTAGAACTGGGTGTTCAAGACACCTGGCTGCATAGGGATAACTACTGGTTTACAGTTCTCCAGGTTAAATCGTGCAAGGGCTTCCTGAATATACTGTTTTTGATGTATCCTCAGGATCCTATGCTTCCTATCTCTCTCGATTTGAACTCCTAGGAAGAACTCAGCAGGGCCTCTATCCTCGATAGGGTAGGCCTTATGCATTTTCTCTTTGAGCTGCTGGATATATCGGATATCTGGACCGATAAGGAGGCAGTCGTCAACATATGTGACGATGAAGGTCTTTGTTGCCGGGTTATGGAATATTGCTGGGTCAGAGATAAGGGGGCTAAATCCAAGTGATTTGAGCACTTCGGTCAGTGCTTTCTGCCACTCCCTGGAACTCTGTTTGAGGCCGTACAGGGTCTTCAGAAGACGGATAACCTGTTTTCGTGAGGCCTTGTATCCGAATTTCCTGGCTAACTTGGCCAGGTTTGGATGGGATTCCAGGAACTCGATGAATCCTTCTGGAATCTGCATGTAGATATGTTCTTTGAGGAAGCTGTTTAAGAAAGCCCCAATAAAGTCTACCTGCTCAATTTCAATCTCGGTATTGACTCTTGAGGTCAACTTTTTGCATCGATCGCAGATCCAAATCGACCCCACGTCACTCTTAGGCAGCTTATGCGGCCACTGCCGCGCGACGCAACGAATTACAGCTACCAAAGAAACTAGCGTAACGCGTGGGAGCTCTGAGTGGCACACACGGGAGAAGGTGCCTTGCTGGCCGGCTCAGGATTGGCCATTGACATTATTTGGGTAGCACGGCATGTCGGAAGCGCTACAGCCGCACCAGATGCCTGCGACATGATGTCAAAACACGGGCTGTTGTGCTGAAGAAGAGGGGAACACGAGGTTTCAGTCGCGGGCGGGGTTGTGATGGACAAGCTGATGGATGTGAAAAAGAAAGCTGCCCGCCCTCAGCTGGGGAAAGGGTTTTGTTCCGGCATCTTATTCAGGGTGCCGAGAGAAAAATCGACAGCTTTTTTTGCATATCTTTATCTCTGTGGAGGGACTGTTCATAACGCAGAGAAGGTACCAAGTGAAAGGAGGGAGAAGGGAATGGTGATGACGAGGAGATAAAGACAGGGAGAGAAAGCTATAAGAAGAAAAACAAGTGTCAAGAAGGAAAGACAAGAAGCGACGACGAGAGGACAACGCAAAACGACGACGCAAGACAACAACACCAAACATCGATAGGCTTACTCACATCTACGAACATGTCCCAACCCATCCCACAACCTCGCGGCTGGCCCTTGCTGGGCAATATCTTCGACGTCTCCCCCAGCAACACCTGGACTTCCCTCAAGAAGCTATGCGAGGAGCACGGCGAAATTTTCCAGATCACAGTCCTCGGCCACAAGATCGTCTTTGTGGGCAGCGTCGCACTCGCCGAAGAGATCTGTGACGCAAAGCGCTTCCGTAAATACGTCGGCGGGCCAATCGTCGAGATGCGCGCGGCCGCTCACGATGCGCTCTTCACAGCCTTCGACCACGAGCCCAGCTGGGGCATCGCGCACCGTATCCTGGCCCCCCGTCTCTCGGCCGAGGCAATGAAGCAGCAGGCCTTTCTCGACATGCGCGACACGGCCAACGAGCTCATTGCCAAGTGGGAGGCCCGGGGGCCTCATACCATGGAGCCGCTGGGCGAGCTGCAGCGCCTCAATCTCGAAGCCACAACACTGGCGCTCTTTGGCAAGAAGCTCAACTGTCTGGATGGGCCGGAGCATCCCGTGCTCAAGGCCATGGAGGACGCGACTTCCGAGGCCATCCTACGTCCGACACGGCTCGCGCTGCTGAACACGCTGCTGTACCGTGGCAAGTTCAAGACCGCCATCGCGACTTTGCGCAACTACGGCAGAGATATTGTACAGGAGAGGCAACAGAATCCCACGGAACGGGTGGACCTCCTCGCTGCCATACTGGAGGGCCGTGATCCCGAGACGGGCACAGGGCTGACCGAGTCGCAGATTATTGACGAGATTCTATCCATGCCCATCGGCAGCAGCACGGCGCCGTGTCTGCTCACCTCGGCCCTTCTATTCCTTTCCGAGCATCCAGATGCTCTGGCACGCGCGCGGCAAGAACTCGATGCCGTCGTCGGTAGCAGTAGCAGCGGCAGCAGCAGCAGCATGAGGGACCTCACGCCCCAAGACCTCGATCGCTTGCCCTACATACAGGCCATAGTCCGCGAGTCTCTCCGGCTGTCCTTTGCGGCCCCGGGCTTCAACAGAGAACCCATCCCGCCCGCTGACGCGTCCTCCAAAGCACCGATCCAGCTCGCGGGAGGAAAATACCAAGTCGCGCATAACCAGCCCATTATTGTTGTCCTGGCGGGTGTGAACCGCGACCCGGATGTCTTTGAGGATCCTCTCGCGTTCCGGCCCGAGCGCATGATGCCGGAGCCATTTGAGAAGCTGCCCGAGGGGGCCAAGAAGTGGTTCGGGACCGGCAAGAGAGCATGCATAGGGCGGGAGTACGCGTGGCAGTGGAGCGTGCTGGTGCTGGCCATGCTGATAGGGAGGATGGAATTTGAACTGGTGAGGGCATCGGGGCAGGAGGGTGAGCTGGAGCGGGATGGGTGGTTCAATTATCGGCCTGTGAGGATGACGATGCGGGTTGAGGTGAGGGGCGGAAACCCCTGATTGAAATTTGAAATGAACGACTGAAAGTTGAGGTGAAGGTTTAGGTCACAGGTGTGAAGGTTCCAAGGGAAAGGATTGTGCTGACTGGCTTGGGTGAAGTCTAAGAATGGCGGCTTGGGTGGAGAGGGGCGATAATAACGGCCACCAGGCTTTCATCCCTCCAGATTCTTCTCATCAAGCCTCTATCAACCCTTGCTTCAGCAATGGAGATCTCTAATCATTCTATACGACGGTTGTGGACAGTGGACGTGGAAGCGGTTCAATAACACTATGAGGTTTCGAATGTAATGCGCCTTTCGATGGCCTGCTTATTTATCTAATAGGAAGAGTCGGAGCTAGCCGATTCTCTGTCTATGCATGCTGGCCCATCTGTATATGAGTGGCGCGATATTTCAATTAGAACAGCTCATAGCGGTCTCTGTCCCGCCCAACTTGTGCGTGCCGCGTGTCCTGGTCCATCTGTCTCTGACCTCGACTTGTATGTTGTGGTAGAGAGAAGTGACAAAGCTGTTTTTCTCGAGAAAAGAGAAAGAAGGGAGGAGGAGGAGGGCTCAGGGGAGAAGAAAAGGAAAACGAGAAGAAGAAGAGCTACAGAAGTCTGATTTTGTGAAACATGCTTCACCACGTCCTGTATGCCCGCCTAACATGGAAAACCCAACACTCTGGGGCGAATAAGCCGAAAGAACATAAATGTATAGACTAAAATGCTAAAGATGACAGCAACGAAGCGAAAATATGAAGAGAAACACAAACATGCGCAAGGGTATATAAAACATGAAACGCCGCAACGGTATGCTTTATATGCTTGAAATGAGGGCGAGAAGATAGGCAGGAATGAAAGGCCGAGGAAAATTGGCAAGATGGGCAGTAAATCCAGCCGCCATGCTTGAAGAATTAGAAGGTAATAGAGTGATGAATCAAGATGCAAAAGAGAATCAACCCAACTCAATAAGGGTGAACAGAGATGAATAAAGGTGAATAAAAGGTAGTAAAGGAAGACCAAGAAAGGTTCATAAATGGTGATAAAGGAAGACCGAGAAAGGTGAATAAAAGATGGTGTAGGAAGACCCAAGAAAGATGAATCATGAATAAAAGAAAATGAAACAGAAAGATCAAAAGACAGGCCGAAAGGACAGAAAGGCTGATCAAAATGCAATACCGGACCGGATGGCATCAAACCCTCAAACAGTCCTACTTTTCCGCAGCGAAAAGAATGACCATCCCCGCCTACGCTCCTCCTGACCCCGACTCGGGCTCTGCCTCTGACTTTGACTCTGGCTCTGATGCTGGCTCCGATTCTGGCTCCGACTCTGGCTCCGACTCTGGCTCTGCTGCTGACCCTGCTGTTTCTCGGGACGCCCCTGATCCTGCTCATCCAGATCCAGCCTATAGCGGCGCACACTCCCCGAGTCATCCTCAAAGCCAACATGGCGCCCCGCGAAACACTCCGGGACGAGATGTCTCCGAATCCAGCCCTTGACACCCCGACTGGCAGCATCAATAGCCGCGTACTCAAGGCGACGAGTACTATCGCTCGTCCAGTAGTGTGTAGTAGCCGGCGGAGGAGACAACGGCACCTGCTGATCACCCCTGGGTAAATGGCTCTCGGCATGACTCTCCGAATGGTGGTGGTGATGATGATTCTCCTGCAGCTGCTGATCCTCCTGCTCGGCCTCCTGAGCATCCGCCGCAAAATCAATAAGCTGCGGCGCAGGAAAGTAAAAATAGCCCGGCGAGGATGAAGCATGTGCGCTCTGCGCCCCCGCGCTCGCCGTCCGCGCATGGAGAGGTAGTGACGACGGCGTCGGCTGCGGATACGACTTGGCCGAGCGTCGCGTCGAGGGTCTTGTGCGCGGCGCGCGCGTCATGCACGCCTGTGCAGCGTACCCTGAGTCCTGTCTCTTCCTCTCATAGCCTGTCCCTGTCCCTGATGATGGCTTTGTGCGTGCGTCGTTCCTCGCAGCAGCTGCAGGAGGTGTTGTACCCCGGTGACATGCTGCGAGAGCGGCTGCGGCGCGGCCCTCGGCACCTCCTCCGTGTCGGGATCGTGAACGCCGTGGCGACGGCGGCTCCTGCAGCTCAATGTCGTGGAAGCTGTGGTACCTTGTCGTTGTGTCCGACAGGGCGAAGCTGTGTCTGGCGTCCATGATGCTTTTCTAAGGAGATGGCGGCGGTGAGAGGGAACTTCGGGGTGCTGGACGTGGTGTTCTTTCGTATAAAGTCATGTATATATGTGTGTATATGATGCACGCACTCATACATGTGCTTATGTATAACGATCGCACATATATATATAAGAGAGCTTCAAGATAAGACGATTGTGCGTTCCCGCCCACGTGCGTGTACTTGTTATCAAAGGGATGAGACAACGGACGATCTGATCTCTCGTCGGTTCGTCTTGAACCGCGCGCTTCGGGGGCTTGGGAGGCCACAAGATGGAAGATGCGAGTTAGATCAAGAGCATGCAAGACTGGCACTTCTTAATCCGTTTATATGAAAACGTCCAATTGTGTAGAGACAAGCGCAGGTGACTAATTCTGTGTTTTTTTTCTGTGTTTTTCTTTATGTTTTTCTCTCTTCCTTTTCCTTCTTCTTATGCCTGCCCCCAAACTTGCGGTCTGCAGGGGACCAGAGGGCTCTTTGGACTCTGATTTGTCAAGGTGAGGCCAGAGTGGGGGGGTTTGTCGTCGGCCGGAGCAGCGGGAGGAAGGGAGCTAGCGGGGCGCTAGTGGAGCTTCAAGCGTTCTGCGCGGGGGCGATTCTTGCGTGCTTGTGAGGGTATGTATGTACCTACCTACATGCATAGTTACATAATTGCAGCAATTGTATGAACGAAGTATAGAGTGCTCTGTACGGAGTAAACGATGGCGAAAGACCCGTTTGAGGCTTTCAAGAGAGGAACGACTCGACGATAGGGCCAGGAAAAGGGGCTGCAGAGAAGGGACTGTAAGGACGCGCGGCGGTGAAGGGCGGTTCCACGGACTCCGCTCCGGAACACGTTGCAAGGGGCGAACCGAGGCCAGCGCCAAATGCAGGAGTCGTCCAAAGAACGTCTCTCCTGCACCCCGGCCGGGGATGCATCAAGATTCAAGCATGATTCTGGCTCTTTCTGCACGGACTGGCGAATCTTCACGTACGAGAGGCGGTGGAGATAAGCTTATCCATCGCTGGTCTTTTCTAGATTGGCTGTCCAATCGCTTGTCGTGACTTCGTGCTATAGTAGCGCTCTTTTTACTACGAACAGCTCCTCAATTGGTTTGTTAGTCCAATAGACCATCGGAGGACAACATACATACATACATATGTACAAAGGTACATACATGCAATGATCAAGCAACAGTCCATCGCTTGCTTACCCCATGAATCGGCTGTTCATGCTCCTCCCTCGCGTGCAATGGACCCGGCCGTCCATCGTCTTCTCTCTCTTATTATGGATCAGCTAACTATCCATGCTTGTCACTAGGTAGGTAGGTATTACAATTGGCCCGTTGTCTGTTGCTTGTTTACATATCCCTCTTGGATCGCTTGTTGACGCTTTGTCTGTCGTTTCCTATGACTACCGAGTATTGCTCGCCTGTCCATCGTTATCAATCGCTTACGTATGTCTATACACTCCTTATTACGTATCCGTGAGCCCCCGACAATTCACCCTCGCGTCACGCGTGTGCGACGATGCGACCCGTTCCAGCCCAAAAGCCGAATCCAGCCCGAAGACCGGCGCCAGCGATGCTCTTTTCTTGATTCGTTCCGTTTTTGACGCGAGACAAGCAGGGGCGGTCAGGAAAGTATAACCTGTAAGTTGTAAGTTGTAAGGCAAGCACTATGCCATCAATCCAGTGGCGTCATCATCGTAGATTGTGACACCGACTGCCCAGTGCAAGAAGCCGTGCGCCGGGTGTGGCGTAGGAGGTGACGCTGCGTTGACACCGGAGGTTTGGTTGATGCACGTATAACGTGTAGTGATAGCACAACGTGCTAATCGATTTAATATGACTGTAAACCACCGCTTCAATTGACCAACACCGTGCTATCAAATTCAGGTATAATATTACTCTCGCCAGCGTACACACTCCCTGCGTTCTAGTCAAATCTTCAAACAGCAGGCTTCTTCAGCTCCTCATCCACACTAACGCGCTTCTCCGTATGCGCCATAAACACCTTGTGGAATCGTCCGTGGAAGATGTCCGTCATGTTCTGTTTGACGCCCGCCCAATTCTCACGCACAATGTCCATGGTAGGCCGTGAGAAGACGAGGTCAATCTCCTCAAGTGTCAAGTTCTTGGTCTCGGGCATGAAGAGAATTTGGTAAATCTCGCCCAGGAATGCGATGCCGCCGTAGAAACCCAGACTGAGACCAGTGCGCGTCATGGCGTTTTGCATCGACGTGAAGTTGTAGGTGACGGTGAAGGAGGCCAAGAAGAGGAGGGCGCTCGAGGTGGTCATGCCGTAGCTTCGGAGGTAGGTTGGGTAGACCTCGGAGGGAATCACTAGACAACGAGTTAGCTATATTGCACTCACTGGCCGGGCAGAGAAAGGCTGGTGGTCACTTACCCCATGTCAAGCAGGCATACGAGCCAAAGAATCCCATGTAGATGATAAGGCCCGTCAGGTAGAACCCTTCAGCGGCCATGGTCTGCGTTACAACGTCGAATTGGTATGAAATGCCAATGAGAACCAAGCCAAAGAAGAATCCTGGCAGCATCATAATGGCCCAGAATCGTCGACCGCATGTCTCCATGAGGAACACGGCGGGGATGGTACCCAGAAGAAGCGATCCACCTCCAACGAGAGACATGTAGTTGGCCTTTTCGTCGTCGAAACCAATCTGGTTCATCAGCACCGACATGTAGTACATGATGGCGTTCACACCAGTAAGCTGTCCGAGAAGAATCATGATGTTGGCGTAAATCACCGCTCGGCGGGCACGTGGCACACTGCGTCAACCCATGTTAGTGTATGTGAAGAGAAAAGCGATAGGTAGTCAAGAAACTCACGTGAAGAAGTCCATCCACGGGAATCGGCTGTTTTGTGCAACTTCAACAACGGTGCTCTCGGATCGGACTGCGACAGCCATGACGAAAAATTCCTCTTTCGACTCAGTCGTCTCGACATCTCGAATGCGCTTCCACACCCTGAACGCGTCGAGCGCCCTGCCTTTGTGCATAAGGTATCTAGGGCTTTCTGGGAGAAAGAGCATGCTGTTAAAAGAGCGCAGTTAGCTTTACCGTCAGATCTTTACTGGGGCCTGGATTCAACGCAGCCCTATTTGCAAGAAAGAAACAGGACAGGTAAAAGGGGCAAAGACTTACCCAGCAAACATGATGGTGGAGAAAACAAGAGAAGATCCAAGAATGTAGCGCCAGTTGCCAGGCACTTTGAGAAACATAGCAGCGACGGCATAGCCAAGGACCTCTCCCAATGCAATCATCAGCTGGTAGAGCGACACCAGGTTTCCTCGCAGACGGCGCTCGACTGTCTCTGCAACGTAAACAGGCACAGTACCGCCTTCCAGACCGACTCCAAGACCAAGAATGACGCGACCCGAGACAATCATGCCTATTGTATAAAACTTGTCAGCATTCGCATTCTGCGTCCAGTGGACAAATTTGGCTGCAGATAGCCAGTTTCGTGCGTACCGTAGTTGATAGAACCCGCTTCGAGAGCAGCGCCGATAGTGTACAGAATCAAGGACAGGTAAATTGCGCCCTTTCGACCGAGATATTCGTTCGCCGGAGACAAAATCAAGGCACCACCCACAGCACCCAGAGGCATGCCCGAGTTGACCAAGCTGTTCTGGTGAGGATCGAGGTTCAGGTCCTTCGGTAAGTACAAGTTTGCACCAGAGATAAGACTTTGATCCAGTCCAGAGAGAAGACCGCCCATACTGGCGAACGCGACCAAGAGCCAAGTGAAATGCCTAGGATCCTTGAACTGGAGTTGGAAGAATCCCTTCTTCAAGCCGCCTGACGCAGCTAGTTCCTGCTCCATCTCCCCAATAAACGTGTCGACCTGTTGGCCACCCGCTCGAGCGATCTCGAGGGCCTCGACCTCGGCCTTGTCAGTGCCGCCACCGCCACCCATGTTGAACTGATTCTTCCTCTTGCGAGTGACGACGAGAGGGAATGAAGGGATACCACGTGGGACAGGCTCCTGTCACCTCGTTGAACTCGGGACAAGAAGTTGTCGTTGTTGTTGAAGTTGTCGTGGTTGCAGCAAGTGGTACAAAAACTACGTGCCGGGGGGGAGCGGATCCAGTCGTCAGTTTATATATTACACGAACCGGCAGCCGAGCACCCGAGTTACACCAGGGCAGACGGAGAAAAAAGAGGAAAATTCGGTCACACGACTCTGGTTTTCCATAACTGGGGTGAAACCTTGCATTGTGGAGGAGCCGGGGCTCCGGATGGGGTCCCCAGCTTTCACGAGCGTGAGATGAGCCGGCTGGTACCCTGACTCGTGCTCCTTTGTGTTGTTGCGCCGCGGAAAGCGCTGGTGGGGAAGAAGGAGAAGAATCGAATTGGTCAAAGAGTAGAGTATGTAAGACAAAGCAACTCACTCAAGTCTCACTCACCACAATACATGCCCCCCCCCCTGTGCTGGAAGACGAGGTTCGTCTTGCCTATTATTCTGCGCAGCGCGAGCGCCGAATGTCATCATCGCGTCTGGACAGAACCATCCGCCAGGCATACTCTAAATACCGTATTGTACTCTGTTGTGATATGAAGTGCTAGGAGGACGGGCGCATCGTGAAGCACGGCCTGGTGTGCCGATCGCCAAGCCGCAATTGGCTCGAAATGGCTGGAGCGGCTGACATGACTGATCAGTAATAATGAGCCGCCAACGTTGGGATGGCCGCCCATGGACATACATGTTCAACATGGCTAGCCGGCAAAGGAAGATGGTGGATCTCGCCACACGGTTTGTTTACTTTGTTTATGCATCCCCCGCAATATTCAAGATGAACTCTTATACTCCGTAGGTACAAGATGAACTCTTGGAGGTTCGAGCAGCGGGTGTCGACGCCTCGCCCGCGGGAGCGCTCGCCTGTGGCTTCTGATCGTTTTGATCTGATGGGAGTAGACGAATCTGTTGAGCGAAACCGACATTTGGCGGAAAGCCACATCTGCATCTCGTCGTTTTCAGACTCCAGAGCCCGAGCGCAAGTGACAAGCTCATGACGCACCGCGGCTAAAAACCCACGCGAACCCATCCGGTCAGCAATTTAGCCAGAGATTCCATGTTCAGATGTCTGGCTGACCTGCCAAACTTTTCGCTCCAAGGCCCAGACAACCGCGCCTGTGGGCCTTTGAAACGGTAAACGTTCATCCCAACGACTCGGGTGCGACGGGGTCAAAAGAAAGTGTCCGTCGTCTATTGGCGCCGTTGTTGGGTCACTCTCCACGTTCTCTTTTCTTCACCCACCAAGTGGCGACTAGTCACTATACTAGTCACCATGATTCTGGCCTCAAAGCCCAAATACCATCTTTAGCGTTTGCCAAGGCGACCGTTCAGCATGTTTCATTGGTTTAAGTCGGTTCCTGGTGGCTGCTGGTCTTGGAACGCAAACCGAGACGCCGGTGGCCGGAAATGGAGTTGCCATCGTATGACGGGCGCTGCTCTTGCTGCTCTTGTAGGTATGAAAAGGGTCGAAGTCTCGACTCTCGACAATCCGAAGTGTGTTTCGTGCGGGGCAGGTCGACGCTAGATTACGGATGACGGCATGACGGTTCGAAGAAAGCCCGACTCCCAGGCTATCTTATTCCAGGCTGTTCCGAACTTCCATTTGGGACGCAAATGGCCTAGGTAGGTATGTATGTGTAGGTATGTACATACTCAGTACGGATGTGTTTATAGTATGTAGTCGGCTCTCTAGATTCCAGAAGTCAATTGACGATGCCGCAAATACAATGCATTGTCCAATTCTGAAGACTGAGACTCGTCAAGGGTCGCATGCATTATGTACAATGTACGGAGTATGGGTGCATTGAGGGCTACCTGTCAGAGTCGTGTCTCTCCGCAATCTGCGTTCCATGAGACCAACAATGAGATGCTACATGGTACTCCGTAGGTACATACAACCTTGAACCCCTTGGCAAATTAACCTCACATTCTCACGCCAAAAAGTGGGTGAGAATGTGAGCTTTTTTTCCTACGCACCTAGGTACTGTAGGTAAGCACCTATGTAAAATCCTTGAGGCGTACCTATTCTCATACATACATACTCGTACATGGCGAAAGATACTAGGAGATAAACAGAGGGAAAAAGGGCATGACAACAAACGATAGATTCCACCGGGATGAACTGGACACATTACATAGACAATGGCGGGTTCTCGAAATCTCTGTGAAAAAGAAAGAACAACTTTGTATGTACATACTCAATTCGACTCAACTAGATGAGAGAACAGCTCTCTCAATCCATAGCCAAACGGAAGAAATAGACTAAACCTAAACAGGAAGGGAAAACATGAAGAAAACGAAGAAAATGTTGCATTCCGAGCACCTCTCTCTTCATTCCTTCATCACTACGGAGTACCTAGGGTTGTTACTTTCTGTCAGGGACAGTGTGTGCACAGTGCAA
This sequence comes from Claviceps purpurea, assembly GCA_029405325.1. Taxonomy (NCBI): domain Eukaryota; kingdom Fungi; phylum Ascomycota; class Sordariomycetes; order Hypocreales; family Clavicipitaceae; genus Claviceps; species Claviceps purpurea. The sequence goes on along the minus strand of CM055782.1, from coordinate 992,503 downwards.
CCCTCGCGGATTTCTTCCAAACAGCCCCGCCCATCAGATTAATTCCACCAATCACGCATCCATTCCCCCACCTTTTTTTTTGCACATCGTGGGTTCAATTTTGAGACTGACAGAATTGAGCCTCATCGTCACTCGTGTTCGCAACCTCACAAATCTAGTCAAGGACTCGTCATCAACAAAGAGACCATGCAGTTGAAGAATACGCAGCGCCTGGAGCTGCCGCCCACGGCGGACATGCACGTCCACCTGCGACAGGATGAGATGATGGCTCTGGTGACCCCCACCATCCGGCAAGGGGGCGTTGATACTGTTTTTGTGTGAGACTAGATTTTCCCGTGTGATCTGAAATGTGAAGCCCCTTGCTGACGAGTGGGTGCAGCATGCCGAATCTTGTTCGTACAATGCGCTTCTATATTCTGTCGATGCCACCAGGATCGTAATTGACTCGTGCTCGGCTTAGGTTCCTCCTATCACCACGGTTGAAAGAGTATGTTTTTGTTGCTCTATATGACTTGATGAATGAGCCAGTTTGGGCAACATACAGCCATCCCAATCCATGCTGACTGCTTCAAGGCGCTGCAGTACAAGTCTCAGCTGGAGGCCATCGACGCAAATGTACACTATTTGATGTCCCTCTTCGTATGTTTGGAACACTCGGATTCGAACGTCACTGCCTTTTATTTACTGAACTGTGAAGCTGCATCCCTCCGTTACTCCCGATGTCATCGACGAAGCTGCCAAGGCCGGCATCGCTGGTGTAAAGATGTACCCTCAAGGTGAGGCTTCTTCGTTCGACACGATGTATAAGTATTCGCAGAATCTGACCATGACAAGGCGTCACCACGAACTCCGAAAATGGCGTGGCCAATATTGAAGCATTTTATCCCACCTTTGCCGCCATGGAGAAGAACGATATGGGTGAGTCTCATTCCGTGGCCTTGTGCTTGCACCTCGGCTTGCTGATGAATAGATGACATGTACAGTCCTGAATCTTCACGGAGAAGTTCTGGAAGCTCTGGCTCCTGAGGGAACAACCCTGGAGGAAGCCTTCCTACCCACCTTGAAAAAGCTCCATGAACAGTTTCCCAAACTCCGAATTATTGTGCGTCTACCACGGAACTCTGAATGATCGCACAGCGTTTCTTCCAACTAACATCAAACAGCTTGAACACTGCACCACCTCTGCAGCGGTCGAGGCCGTCAAAGCCTGTGGCTCTACCGTCGGGGGTATGCACGCATCACAATTCGCCTTGAAGAGTTTGGTCGCATAGATACTAACGCCATACCTACCAGCGACCATCACAGCACACCATCTCTACTTGACAGGTGCAGACGCGTGCTGCGACCCCTTTGCCTTTTGCAAGCCAATTCCCAAGAAGCCAACCGACAGAGATGCGCTCTTGAAAGCCGTCGTCAGCGGTAACCCCAAATTCTTCTTGTACGTTTCTCCATCTCCACGCCTTTCCTCTTTTCTTTCTGTCTCGCAAAGAGCGCAGTCTCGACAACGGCCCACATCCTGACTATTTTATGCAGCGGAAGCGACAGCGCTCCCCATCAAATCCTCTCGAAAACTTCTGCTGAACAAGGCAAAGCCCCTGCGGGAGTATTCACTCAACCGGCAGTAACACAGCTAGTTCTCATGGCGCTAGAGGAGGGTATTGAGCGGGGCGACATCAGCGAGTCTGATGTGACGCAGGAAAAGCTCGAGGCCTTCTTCAGCCGCAATGCACGCCGGTTCTACAAGCTTCCTGAGACGTCGGGCAAGAAGATTGTGCTGGAGCGGAAGGGGGAGAAGATCGGGACGAGTGTGAAGAGTGCAGATGGCAAGATGGAAGTTGGGATATCGCGGGCTGGTACCGAGGTATTTTCATTGACGTGGGACACGACATAAGGCTCCTCGATGGGCATGCATCGCAGGAATTCAGGATAGTTGACGGAGGGCGATGGAAGAAATCCGCGAGGGTTGCGTATACGCGGCAGCGTGGGGTGAACTATCATGAACAATCTGTCGTATTCATGGAAGCTATCTAAAAGAGAGAGAAAGGAAAGAGTGAAAAACCTTACCGCGTGGTGTTATACCACGAGGTGTGAGGCCATGTCCGCGTGTGCCGTTGAGGGCAGCGATTCCAACAGAGGGGAAAAAAGGATAATGAGTTTTTGACTTGTCTTGTTTTGCCCGTCGTTGTTTTCTTAGCATCACAGAAAGAGACGGACACGTATGTGAGCATGGCTGCGGTGGCAGAGGGCACCAGTACCTGACAACTGCAGGCACGAAACGAAACGCAGTGCAAGAAGTAGACAGAAGAAACCGTAATGTTCGACTTTAGCTCCATCTCCTCTACAGTGTGGCGCAGGATCTTCAATACCTCTTTTCAACGCCTCCATCAACTTCAGCTGGGATGGGATCCTCGTCGAGGACGTACGCGAGTAGCCAGTTACCGTCCTCGCGAAGCAGACACATATACGAGGATAAATTCGCCTCAGACTACCTAATTGTTTCAATGTTCCTAATCGCGCGGTGATGATGGATCATTTGTTGTTGTTGTTGTTGTTTATTTAACACCGCCGCGTCCCAGTTTTGGGCATACTAGGGTGTGCAGGGCTAATCCCGGGTTCTTCTAAATACAAGCCAGTTTTCCCCAAAGAATATCCTGCATCTCGGTGGCCAAAGGCAGTTGTTTTCGGTGTGGGTTCAGGCGTCAGCGCCTTCCACCACGTGTGCTCGCGTGGGCACAAGTTGTGTCGTTAAAAGCGGAATTTTGCCAGAGGCACGGCTCCGCTACCAGAATTTCAGAAAGGTCTAGGTGACCAAGATGAGAGCGACGTGCTGAACTCTCCAAAAGCACGCCGGTTGAAAACTCGAGGTGGGCAAACGCCGGTTTGATGGTGTCGTGGCTGGGAGGGGGGACGATGCCGCGGTCGTTGTCGATGTTGCTTGGATTTCATTTACGACCTCGAACCAGCAGGACGGTAGATGAACAGGCGCCGTCGACATCGGCGTCGACATCGAATGAAGTGGTGGTGCTGAGGGCGGCATTTTCGAGTTTTCCATTCGGAGGTGGACTGCTGTTAGGGCTACAGCAGGTTATACAGCCAAATCATAACAGAAGTGGGCGGACGTGGTCCGTGCACCGTTGCCGAGAAAATTGTGTAAAGGAGAGAGTTGTGATGATGGATCAGTTTCATACGCAGGCTATCGCAGGGTAGGTAGGTACTAGTATGTACATACATACCTCCTGGTTAAGGTGGGAATCTGCATGTGATGATGGATCAATTGACGAGTCAGCGACGTCGAGCGGGAATAAGTCCGGGGACAAGCTTGTTGACGTCATTCCTGTTCAGACAAATGCCTGTTTGCTACTACATATGTATGTAGGTACATATGTATGCATACATATTGAGCAATGACACAAGGTTATGTCGTCCAAGCTACAGCTAGGTATCATTTGAATCGGTACGGCATGTACGCTCAAGACTCCAAGCGAGGCGAAACCTCGCCCAATTCGCTCGAGGCGCATGATTGCATCTATCACCGCTTCGCAGAGCACAGCAATCGGCAGACTCAAGTATGCCCCGCGGGTCGTTGGTAGGCAGCAGAAGCGGCCATGATGATGCAAACGATTGTCGAGTCAAGCGCTGGGCACAGGAGACTCGAAACATCCTCTGGGCACGTGGCGAACATGTTTAGGCGCCACAGAACCGATCGCGTGACTGGACACGCTGAATCGTCGACGACGGCGAGGGCCCGAAGAAAGGGCACGAAATCCTCACTTCTGACAGTTCTGAGTGTTCGCAGGTGGTGGTCGAATGATCTATTGGCGAGAGATGCACGAGAAAGCACCCAGTCGGACTCCCATATGTATATCACATGAACAAGTCGAATCTACGAGACTGGCTTGAAGCCTACACGCAGTACCCGGGACCCAGGTACGCGATAATGGTAGGTATTCTTCGGCACGGCCCGAGCAGCAAACTCCGCCAACCCGTGCGTCATTCTCGACAGACGCGATCCTCGTTGCAGATGTCTATGTACGGGAATGCTGTGGAATATGGTTTAATGCGCTTTATACGGACTGACAGAGAAATTGTCGAGTCAAGCGGACATCACAACGACACAAACTGTTCCTTGAAAGTTGGCACTAAGCCCTACCAGGCACAGTGTGGATACCCTCAGACTCAGCCTAAGCGGTGGCTCAACTCTTCCTACTCGATCACTTACTGACTTGCTCACTCACTCACTTCTTCACGGACTCACTCACCCTCAACTATTTCTCACCAAATCATAGCACACGATCCAGCATCGAAGTCTCAGGCTCATTCTGCGCAAAGCCGACCACGATACAAGCCTCATCGCAGAAGTGTCGCGCTCGACCAATCCCCCGCCAATGGCACATACACCCTCTCGAGATCCTCAGCTCTGTACCTCCAACTCCAAGGCGCCATGCCGTCTGTAACAGGAGCCTCGTCGTCGTCGTCAGCGGGCCCGAGGCCAAAGAAGACGCGGGCCAAGCACGCCTGCCGCGAATGCAACAGCCGTCGAGTGCGATGCAATGTCACCGAGGTGCAGCCCTGCAGCAATTGTGCCTCATCGGGGGCGAAGTGCGAGATTCTGCCCTCTCGGCGCGGACGGTATGTTGTACTCTTGCTCCATGCATTTCGCATACGTGGTGGGGAATGCGCATGAGAAGGAAGAAGGATTGGGGCCGAAAAAAAAAAGACGTTCAATTCATCGCGTCATCGCCACTGGTTACTGATCGCCGTTTAGATACCCTCGCCGATCTCGTAGACTGGAACCGGCCCCCGCGCCCAGCGCAAGCGCATCCTTGAGTCCGGCGCGCACATTCGACACACATGCGCGTGCGGCATCGTCCAGCATCGCCGATGAAGCCTTTTTGCCCGATGCGACGCCCGCCCCGCGCTCAATCCGGAGCCGTTCTGACGATCCCGCCGCTGCCGCCGCCTCCGTAACCGAGAATAGCCTCCCCGGGGCCGCTACCGCCTCGGCTCCCGGCACACTCTTCTTTGGAGAATCGAATTTCCTCACCCTCGTCACCGGCGATGACGCGACCGCCGCCCAGGGTAGCAGCAATGCCTCGGCGAGCCAAAAGCCGCGCCTCACGTTCCCTATCCCCGACAGCCCCAGCTCGCAATCTCAGGTCCAAGGAGGCGGCACCAGCGCCAGCACGATGCGCTACCTCCGCGACGAGGGCGCCCTCACTCTCCCCGATCTACAGACCTGTATGCCCGCTTTGCAGGCCTACTTCGCCTGGTTCCATCCCAGCTTCCCGATCCTGGACCGCGCCGAGATCACGAGGCGGCTGGTCGCCATGGACGTGTCCCGCTTCCTGCTGCAAGCCATGCTCTTCATCGGTACCACCTACTGCGACGACGCCACTATCGTGGCCATGGGCTTTCAGGACAGGTTGGAAGCCAAGAGCGTGCTGTACCACCGCGCGCGGCTACTCTTCCACGCTGACTGGGAAAAAGACGAGATTATACTGATCCAGTCCATCTTCCTTATGAGTTTTTGGCGCGCAGGACCAGCGGACGTGCGCGATGTGCGTTACTGGCTGGGCGTTGTCATCACTCTCTCTGAATCATATGGGTTGCATAGATCGTGAGAATACTGTTCCTTTTTTTCTTCACGTCATTTCTAGACCAAGAAACATAACCCTGCCATCGATTTTCTTGCTAATTCTTTCTGAACAAAAGGCCGAGATCAACCGCGAAAAACACACCCATGTCTCGGATGAGGAGACGCATCTGGTGGTCTATCTACGTAGGTTTTCCTTTGCCCTGTTCGGCGTTCACAATAGTCTATAACAAGGGGAAAAGGAAAAGAGCTCAGAAGGAGAACAGAAAACTCCGAGCGGAAAAATCGAGGCACAGAAAGAACGTCACAAATCCATTATTGACTAACACACGCACAGGTCCGTGAAAGACAAGTCGCGGCCGCAATGGGCCTCCCGAGCCGCATCCGCGACGAAGACTGCGACATTGAGCCCCTGAGCGCTGCGGATCTGGAGTCCGAGGCCGTGTGTGTCAGCAACGAGGCTCTCTTTGGGAGCTGCCAGCCGGAACATATCACGTATACCATCAAGATGGTGGAGGTGGCAAGGTTACGTGAGTGCGATGTCTTCTTTCTGCTATGAGCTCTATATCCTTGTGCCACCTGTCTTTTGTTTGTGTCTTCTGTTGGTTGAGCAGCAGTGTCCAAAGAAGCCGAGCGCAAGATCAGCCAAACCCAATCGACACAGCAACGCTCCTTCACAGTGCACCACTACATGGATGATGGCATACACATCACTAATTCCGCTTCTGCCACAGTCGGCCGCGTTATAGACCTCCACTTCGCACCCGGAAAGAACAAGGCCTCCGCAGATGACGTCCGTGATCTCGACTGCGCTCTCGAGGCCTGGAAGGATAGTCTGCCCGAGAGCATGAAGTATGCGATTGAGGAAGGCAGCGAGTCTGTCTGGACGTGTTTGTTGCATTTGGCGTACAAGTATGTTGCCTGTTTATTTTATTTTTTCTGATCGAAACGCTTTTCACCGGAGCACCTACAAGTGTTTGCTCTTTTGCCATGATCTTAGTTCTGACTCCTCTAGCCATCTCCGCATTTTAATCCACAGAAACAGCTTCCTCCGCCACGGCGAGGGCGACAAGAACAATGTCGTCACGGCCGCGGCTTGTCGAATCAGTCGCATTGCAGAGGACATGTCTACGCATGGGACTCTGCGGTATGGACAGATGCATTTGTAAGCGACGTCCCCCCCAATACCCTCGCGGCATCCTTTTCATTTGTTTCCCTCGCACTTTGTGTGATTGTATTCGCTTGCTGCCCACGGTGAAACTTGCTGTCAGTGCCCTCGCTCATGTTTCATCACCTGCAGAATCACAAGCCTCTTCGCCGCCCTCTGCATTCACGTCATTAGCATTCGTCGCGGCGTAGACGTCTCGCGTCGCATCGCAGAGCACCGCGCTCAAATGTCTCTTCTGTGCCTCAAGGAGATTCAGAAGTACTGGCGCATTAACAACAACGTCCTCGATCTGTTCCTGCGGTATCTGGACCGGTCGATTGCTGACCGGCTGCATGCTGCGCAGGAAGACGCCGCGCAAACGACTACTACCGCGAGCAAGGCCGCTATAAAGACGGATCCGTTTGTTGGCAGCAGCGAGGGGGGTGGTGCCTTGGTCGCGTTGTCGCCGAGTAGTCTCGATCAGCAGCAGCAGCAGCAGCGTATACAGGACGACTTGTTCCAGGACCAGTATCTGAACCTTGTCAATGGGCATTGGGAGGACGATGCGCTGGGCGATCTGGGAATGTTCTTGCAGGCAGATGATGAATTCTGCGGTGCATCCAAGGGCCTGAATTTGTTGGGGAGGTCGCTTTAGGCATTTGTCATCTTCCCTTCGTTGTCTTCTTTTGCTTGGTGGCACAGATGTGCTGCTCCTTGAAAGCCGCTAGGCTACCGGGAGTCTTTTCGGCCATTGGCGCTCGATCTTCGCTGCGTGTTTCATCGCAAAAGGCCACATTGTTTCGGGGAGTCGCTCGATCGTCGTTGATCTCGCGATTTCCATGAGAGTAGGTCCTGTGCACTCGGCAATGCCTTGATGAGACGGGACAACGGAGCGCCTGTACGGATTGAGATCCAAACCTTGGAGCTCTCACAAGTACCACCGAAATTCCGGTACCGCTGGCCCGTCCCTCAACTTCAGAGTCGGCACATCGCTCGCTTTGATGGTGACACCCGCCTTCCGATTACGCCTCCTGTTATCCCAGATCATATACAGACCCAAAAGACCCGTTATGATAGCCCCAGTAGCGCCAAAGCACGCTGTGGTGACAAGCGCAGGGAGGTACTTGGGCGCATCGCGCTCGCGAAACACGTTACTCGCCACGAGGCCCATGACATTGGCCAGCGGCACGCCTACCGACGTGAGAGTGACGCGACGGCCCTCATGAGCAATGTTGTTGTTGTACCACGTCGACAGCAGGACCGACGGCGCAGACGTGCCCCAGCACATCATAAAGGTCGCAAAATAAGCCACGTGCATCTGAGAATGCACATCTGAGAGAGAGGCATACAGGACGAAGCCGGTGCAAGTCAACAAGAAGCCCAGCACAATCAGCGGAAACCGAATGCGCAGAAAGTCCGACGTAAACGCCAGGACCAGCAGCATCACCGCCCCCGTCACATTGGGCGCCACCGTATACAAGTTGGTCTTGACGGTCGAATAGCCCAGCCGCTGAACAATCTGCGGCAGAAACAGCGTCACAGCCTGCAGCGGCACCCCCAAGCACACCTCGATGGCCAAAAACACATACGAGGAAGGATACCTAAAAATCTTGACCGCCTCCCGAAACTGAAACTCCTCCGCCACCACCGACGAAGAATCCACCTGAATGCGATGAAACGCTAGCCCTCTCTCCTCCTCACTCAAAAACCCAGCTGTGGCCGCATTCCGCGGAAGAAGCCAGTACGCCAGCCCAGCGAACAAGACCGTCGCCGCACCCTCCACCAAGAAGAGATACCGCCACGGCTCCAGACGCGACTGAATTTGGAAGATGCCAAACGCGAGCAAGCCACTAAACGCATTCGCCATATTCGACGCCGCATAAAAGATGGCCAACCGACGTGCTAATTCGCCGCGGCGGTAAAACGTGGTGAGGTAGTAAATCACGGTCGGGAAGAAGCCCGCCTCCGCCATGCCAATGAACCAGCGCACAGCAAAGATGCCGCCAAAGTTGCGTGTCGCGGCCGAGAGGAGCGTCATGGATCCAAAGCCGAGCATCATGACGGGGAGGGCCCGCGCGGGGCCGTACTTGGTGGCGAGGAGGGAGAAGGGGGGCGCGAAGAGGACGAGGGGGATGAAGAAGATGGATACGACGAGGTTGTATTGGCCTTCGCGGAAGTTGAGGTCTATGTGTTTATGGGGGAAGGGAGGCGGGTTAGGTCAGCCGACGACGTTTCCTGGGATTGATGATGTGATGATGGGATTGTGGATAAAAGCCTGCGGTTTGTTCGGATTTTCGTACCCTTGCTGAGACCGTTTGTCTGCGCATTGCTCAGACCTCCCTTGTCGAGCGAATAAAACAAGTCTAATTGCCACGCATCAGTACATATTTGAAACGACTTGGCGGTGGAAAAAAAAAAAGAAAGAAGAAAAACGTTCTCATCTGGTCTGGTCGTGGCCTGGGATGTCATTTGTGACGTGCTGGCACGCAGTACGGCACACGCAAGACGTCGGCCAAGGGAACGTACATACACATGGTGCCTAGTATGGGCATTAGACGGAGATCGAATTTGGTGCATAAGCTGCGCTCCGCGGCCGGATCCAGCACGAGTGTGCTCTCGTCGTAGAGGCCTTGTTTGATGCTTCCTTCGAGGTCATCTTGGCGGGCCGGGCTTTTCACTGCGCTGATGTCTTTAATGGTCGATGAAGAAGCCATTGTGGGTTGGCAATGGTACCTCTTGGCTTTCGTCGCTAGGAGGTGGCTTTTGCTCGAGTAGAATGTGAAACAAGGGAACGTTGTCGTAGGGATATAGGAGTTGCCGACTTGTACGGATGGTCGGTAGGTAGGTAGGAGGTAGTACAGTAGTTACGGCTTACTCGTTCGTGCAACAGGAGGCCAAAGCCTCTGATAGATATACCTATGTACATACATACAGATTACATGTACCTCTCTTGATAGCGAGGAACCGTGCTATCAAATCGGATTCAAGGAGACAAGATAAGGCGGCCAGTGTACCTAGCCACTCGTTCATTGCCTGCCGATCTCGTGACAGGGGGATGAGATAACGAAGCGGGAGCGGGGATGTGGCCCGTGGGTTCCACTCCGGAGGGATGGCAATGGCATGGTTTAGTGAACGGGGGTCGCCAGATTGCCGACTGCAGCGGATCTCAACTTTCAACGGGCACCCGTGCATGTGATGTGGATGGTGGCATTGATATGATCAGGCCAGACTTCAGTCAACCGTTCCATGTGCTGCATACCTCACTTGGCCTGGCATTTGAACTAGGTACATGTATATACATACCTACCTGGGTACCTACCTTAGTAGTTGCAGCTTGTCCCATTTGTCACACGCAGCACAGCTGACATGTGGGGCCAATGTACCAGATACATACATCGTATATCACCGGACATCGGTCTCTGTTGTTATCACATGATCTACAAGGTCCTTTCCGGCGGCCCTACGCTGCGCTCCGGGGCCGGGACCTTGCTTCGCGGCGGTCTGGGAGACAGTCGAAGGGCGGTGATTTCTGTCAGTGTTCACTTGCAGGGCTTTCGAATTGATTTTCTTGTGATCTTCGTCGATTTGTCACACACCTTTGTGGGACGTTTTGCAGCGGCCGTTGAACTTGAGATCGGTAGATTCTTCTTCTGCAGGTTATGCGTGAATCCGTCGCTCCACTGATTTCTTCGATGTAACGATTCTACTCGGCCTCAGGAGTCAGGGAGTCAGGGGTGCTGACATGATGCATACCCTATATGAAGACGCTGTAAAAAGGGCACATATGTCGTTGAAACATGTCGTGATAGACATCAAATTTGTTACTTGTTGTGTCTTCAATTACTCTATGGTTCATCATTTCTGTTTTGAGGTTCAATGGGGGAGGGTATCGAGGTTGGTAAGAAACGAAGTCTTTGTAAATGTGTAGATGTAGACCTCAACGCTACGTGGTGATGGATTTAAGTACTGGATGCGCAATATTTTCTCTTGTACGACCCGTTGAAGCCGTCACCCTGATGGTGTTATTCCTGCCCCGATAGATCAGAGGGTTTACTCTACTGTCGTCGCGTCAGCTCCGTAGAGGCTGTTGCAGCGTCCATTTGCATCTCCCAATGTATTGTAGCTCCGCCGTCCCGTCTTTCACAGCTCCGTATGATATAGGTATGGCAGGCACTTTCTTGGCATCACTGCAGCTCTGTCTTCTGTATTGCATATCCGGTGGATCTTACAGCTCCGTGGCATCTCTGTACCTCCGTCGATAACTGTCCGTTCAGCTAGGACCTTCCGTTCAGAACTTCAGTTAGGACCTAACACACTTGCGTTGAACACACTGCGGCTCCATGGGTTCTTTGGAGGTCTGCCTCAATTGCAACTTTTATTAACTACATGTACAACTCAATGGGACCTGTCGACCTCCGTGGGATCTATTGCTAGAGGTCCGTCTCCAGCGCAGCCTCATTCTCTGAGGAACTGAAATTGCTACAGCTCCGTGGAATCTACTGCACCTGTGTGCATTCTCCCACAGTGCCTGGAATTGAACGCCTAGATTCGAATTCGCTACACCTCCATCTTTCTCCGTGGAGGCACCTCTCATTTGGCTCTCGCAACCCTCGGTTAGAACGTAGAGATGTGTCTCAACCTCTCCATTGCGGCTTCAGCCTCTGGGGTACCGGATCTATAGCCTACAAATCCGTCGGATACACCGGTCGCAGGTCGGTTCTCTGTGTTAGACACATGCACAACTCAGTGGGATGTGTCAGAACTCCGTGCATGAGTCTATAGTCCGTGGAATCTGTTGCCTCGCTCCGCCTGTTGCAGGTCCGTCAGCTGCATTCTCTATGGAGTTGAATCTGGTACAGGCCTATCTTCTTTGTCGCAGCTTCGTGAAATCTATTGTGCCGATACATTACCTGAGCCCCGTGACTGTTGCTTCTCTATTGACGCCTCTCTCCATCCTCCGCCTCCGTTTGAGTTAGATTATCCGAGCTCCGTGGATCCTGTCGCAGCTCCGTCAGTTCTGTACAGCTTCGTCATCTGTTGTGCAGCGATATTAATCTGAGCTCTGTGGCTGTTGCTCCTGTGTTTGTTGTCTCTTCGGCTTCTGTTGTAGGCTGTAGCGCTCCGTCAATTCGGTGCAGCTTCGTTAAATTTGTTTTGCTGCCGCTCCGTGAAGATTTGTCTGCAGATGTTTTTGACCAATCTGGCGCTGCGATTGTCCTTTGGACCCGTCTTTTTTTCAGGCGTTGTGATTTGAACCAATCCGAGGCAGCGTTGGGCAAGTGCTCGGAACGGGAGTACTTTGTACCGATGGCTTTGTTTTTCTCCCTACTCTGGGACCGTCGCCAACCTACGACCTTCACACTCTGCATCGCGCATTCTGATCAGTTGAGTTCGAATTCCTGTTTGATGGGAATACGGCGACACGACACATGTTCTTGCAGAAAGGGCACCGCCTAGGAAGCAAAGAGTCCGTCTTCTTCGCTACCGACTATCGATTGAAGGATTGATCGTCTGTTGTATTTATTGACAGCCGGTGTTGAGAGCTTTTTTTTTGGCGTTGTTGTGAACACGGAAGGGCAAGGGCTCGGAACGGGAGTACTTTTTACCGATGGGGTTGGCAGTGACCAATCAGAGCGTGCGACCTTTTTCTTGCGGAAAAAAAAGGGTAGCTTTAATTCCACGGCCCATTTTTTTTATTTCCACGGCCCATTTGTTTATTTCCACGGCCCATTTCTTTTATTTCCACGGCCCTGATAATTTGGGTGGCTTTAATTCCACCGCCCTAATAATTTGCCAAGTATCCGGCCACATACTGTAAAAATGTTTTGGAGAACTCGATGTCAGAAGTTTCGAGTCACGAGGTATTCCGTGACTAAAAAGGCATTTACATTTACTAGCCAAACGCACCAAAAGTAATGTATCTAAGAAAGCGGATTGCCACCAGTAGCAGGAGCATGCCAGGTATGGTTTTGGGCGATTGTTTCGAAATGACTAGGATCGCGCGCAGTACTAGCATCGCCACGACCCCTCCTATTGCCTCCTGCAGGCCGACCAGCTCTACCAGCTCTACCAGCTCTACCAACCCCCCTACTTCCTCTCGGCCTACCTCTCGGCCTACCACGGCCACGAGGCGTATCGTTTCCATCAGTAGGAGCCTGCGATGCGGAGATAGTTGCAGTAGACCCCTGGGGCCTACCGCGACGGGTGACAGTGACGAGAGGTTCGAGAATCGGCATGGGACGGTCGACGATGAGGTCTTCGGGGTTGATTTCGCGGTCGAAATACCAATGAGGATCGATATCTCGAAGCTCCAGGATGAGATTGTCTGCAAGTCGCTGTGAAATCGTATGCTTGCATGGCAGGCCCATGGATTTGGTAAAGAGCCCTGTGCATGCAGCGACTCGTTCTTCCTCAGAATCTTGCAGGTGGTTGGCGGCGAGGTAAGTTCTCTGCTTCTCTATCAATTTCAAGGCGAATGGGTAAACGTATCTTCTGACAGCATTGTACAGAGGGCTTCGGAGACTGTTCGGTTGTGCTTTTTTCCCATCAGCGCGATCAGCTTCATACTTAGAGATTTGTGCCATCCAGATGTTCTTGATGTGCTTGTAAAAGGTCAGGAGATCACTATGTAGTCGAATTACATAAGTTGCTCTTGATCAGGTGGTGGTTATTTTCTACGAGTCACATGATTTGCAGTAGCCGGATCGGGGGATACTCAGTAAATTATTAGGGCGGTGGAATTAAAGCCACCCAAATTATCAGGGCCGTGGAAATAAATGAAATGGGCCGTGGAAATAAAAAAAATGGGCCGTGGAATTAAAGCTACCCAAAAAAAATCGCGTAACTCTCTGTCAGTATTTTTTTTGTGGGGCAAAATGCAAAAGGCGTTATTTCAATATAGTTTAGACGAGTACTTCCGTCGCGGCCCTACGCTGCGCTCCGGGGCGAAGGAAGTCTCGCTGCCTCGCTTCGCTTCGGCTGTGTAAAAGTGAGGTTTGCGAAGTGGGAGTTTGCGGATGGGATGGCGGTTGCGGACGTGCATGTGTGGCAGATGTGGGGGCGGTGTCGTGCTGTGCGGCGCCAATCGTGGAGAAGGTCGAAAAGGTCGGGGTCGTGTTTCGTGGAAAAAGCGTTGTGTCCTGCTGTGCGGCGGCGCCAATCGTGGAAAAGGTTCGAAAAAGATTTGAAAGATCGGGGTCACGTGAGCAAAAAGTTATCCAAATCGGGACGAAGACGTATCTTTTTGAGGGGACTCCACAGTTATTCCAATATTATTATAGATCCCTCAAAACACCACAGTTGGTTTGTATGAAGTGGACAATGACCAGACGCTGGCTCGTGGTCAACCAGCATCTATGCTAGTAGAGTCTTTCAAACCCTCGACTGCGCTTGGTCTTTTTTCTTCCTTGGTTTACCTCATAAACTCTCCCAAACTTGGCACGATAACAACGTTCTCTCACGACATCGTTATCATCGTACCATTTGTTGTACCTACACCGCTCAGCATTAATAAGCCACTCATGAGTGTATCATCTGACTCTGATACTTACAGCAGTGCATGAGGCAATCTCCGAGTCTCATCTCCGTCGCTCCGAAGCACATTCGTGTAAGCCTCACCATCAGTGTTGACCGGTTCAGAACCATCATTATGTAAACGAGGGCCTTGAAGAACCACGCACAAATACAAAACATCTCATCCCACACATTGTGCGAAACACATTCTCCTTGCCTTGTCGTCCATTTACAATTCTACGGAGCTTTATGAATATGAGGTCCGAGCAAAAGCTTGGTGCCCCCGGCAGGATGATGGACTATCTTGACGACTGTCACTGAGCTGATACAAGTTATCTGACGCAAGCACCAGAAACCGCCCTGACCTCATCATCCTTTCCAGCTTGAACTCACCACTTACCTACATATCCATACCAAATGCTCCAAGTGCACTCTACCATCCCCTCCCCCTGACCCAAACATCCACAATCTCATCTTCCGCCCCCTCTCGCTCCTCATCCACAACAAAGTACCACCCAAACTGACTCCCCGTGATGCACGCATGATTGGGCCACAGCCTTACCTTGTCTCCAACTCGAGGCACCTCCTCATCCTGCCTGGTAAACTCGGTGGTCTGTGGATTTCCACTCCTCCATGTCAAAATCCCGTGTTCTTGCGAGCAGCGCCCAACCACCCAGCCACGGAAATCTTCCACCTCACACGTTGGCGGCGCGACACCTGTTCTGTTCCACGGTGTCAACATGGCCATCCCCTCGTATGCCTTGCAGGGCTCTTTTGCGAGCGCGAGGACCCCTGCGCCAATTAAAGCCTCGTCGGAGCCATGGGCGCCGCGGCGTGGATAGGTGCTGTGTACTTCAGCGAGGACTGTCAGGGCGACATCCCGCCAAGAAAGCCTGCTAGTGCTGATGCTGTGGGTTGCTAATTGCTGGAGATCCAGAGTTGGATAAACCCCTGCGTGGATTTCGATAGAATAGCCCTTTTGCCTCACTGACGTGAATAGCTCGGAAAGGGACTGGACTTTGCTTCTCAGTTCGTTGCCGCGAGCCGTGTGTGCTCCGCGCTCTTGTTGTTCTTCTTCTTCTTCTTCTTCTTCTTCGTCTTCTGCTGCTACTACGAGCATGTTTTGCATCGACAGTGAAGTTGGCGAAGCTCCGGCGGAGAAAACCAGAGCAGGCAAGTTGGTCACTGCCTTCTCTCTGGCTCTGGCTCTGGTCCTTAGTCGCTCTGCACCTTCTAGCATGGCGGTAACCTCAGCGTGCATCATTTCAATGGCGGCGGCTTGGCTGTCGCCACCGTATGAGTGGCCCGCATGCGAATATAGGCCAGACAGGATGATCTGGTTGAGGCTGTGAGCTTCCAGCGCTGCGTCGGCTAGCTCCAGAAACTCATCGCTCTGTACCTGTACGCCGGCTCTGCGTCCGCCCATGTCGACTTTGATGTATGCATGGGGAAGGACACCCGAAAGGGCGTGGAAGGTGGACAGGATGGGAAGCTGGGAGGCATCGTCGATGAGGACCGAAATGCTGTCGTTGCCCAACGTCTGCGCAACTGCGGCTAGTCGCGGTATGGCGCTTTGTGATATTGGTAGGCCGTAGAGAACCTGTTCATGTTGGCCATTTTTTCCTTGATCAAGCAGATTGGGCTTCGGGTGTGTGTGTGCATGAGGCTTACATTGACCTTTCTGCCCTCTTTTTTGTACTCTTCCAGCATGGGCAACAGGAACTCAGCCTCGGCCAAAGTCGAAACAATGAGGCTTACCGGTCGGCTCGCGTCCTTCCCGACTTGGAGCTGCGTAATCTCCACCGTCTATTCCCGTCCATCCATCGATGAGCAGGCTACTCTTTTATGCGTAACGCCCGAGCGGAGGCATCGGGAGTTCTCACTGACCTTGTGTGTCTTCACATGGGCCCGCCAGCCGAGATCAAGCCGGTCGCATGTCTGGAGCATGCGCTCGCAGTTCCGACGAACGGCGGCGACGTTTATGACTGCGGCTGGTGTTGGGATCTCGCGGAGGGACTTGCCCAGGTATAGCTCCGCGAGGACATGGCGGGGTGACGAGGGGTAGAGATGATTCAATGACATGGCCGAGGCTTGTGAGCAGATTGAAACATGTACCGCCTCGTTGGCAAGCCTTTATATTTCACAGATGCTACGCGATCACAGTGAGAGGATGCGAAATTGAGGGTTCAGGAATCTGGACTGGAGGTTCGAGGAGGATCTCCGATTGGCGTGGGGTCGACATCAGCCCAGTCGGGTCCGGTGCCGCTCCAGACTTCCAAAGTCCACACAATCTCCAACACATCAACACTATCGCACAAGAGAAAGCAATCTTTCTGGAAAGCGGCTATACACATGCGATATGAAAAGTTGCTTGCACTCCAATGTACGAATGCTCGTCTGCTTGCCTTCATCGCCCTACCTACTCGGCAATCAAAAGTTCAAAACCTCCACAGCCAATTCTCTCAAATGGGCGCGGTGACGAGAAGTTGCCGCAATTCAGGCTTACCATCTCCCCGTAACTATGCGTGCGCTCAGCGGTATGATGGAAACACATCCTTGCGGACTGAATTGACCGTCGGAATATTATAATTCATGCTCGAATTGTGTGTGCACCAAGAGCACGCGCCGATGATAATTAGATGCCCATTAACCACCTACTCCAGCATCAAATCAACTCAACACACTCTCCAAGCCCATCCGTACCATGAAGCTCCCTTGGCCCGAAAATCCAGTCACCTCCCTCCCTCTCTCCCTCTCCACAACCCTGCATCAAGCAGAGCGGCAGTGAGAAAAAGTAGTGGCCTCCCCGCCAGCCGTCCCGAACAAGAGACGTGTAAGCATTCCACGCGGCACTTGAACGAGCCCACATTACGCCTCTTCACCTGTCACCATATCGAGCATAAAATAAGAAAAAAACAGAGACCAAATCAAACCAAGTGTCAGTATGTAGTAGCGGGCACGCAACGCCTTGCTCCTTTCGTTGGGAGCGCGACCCCCAACGCATGTACAACATCGCCACATTAGGACCTACCTATCCGGTGCGTAATTGATTATAAGCTAGCACGAGCAGCACGATATTTCAGAAAAGAATTTGGGGGGGCATAGCAGATAAAGCACAGGAATCGGTGCCGTGTTGAACCGGCCGCCGGGATATGCACACTGGACTCGTCAGTATAAGGTAAACTAGTAACTATTGAGATACCGATCGACTGAAAAACAATAACGAGGGGGCGTGGAGGAAAGAGAAAGATAGGCCAGGGATAGCGTCGCGGCGCTTCTCGTCTCATTTGTCATATATAATACACCTCCCAAACTCCGCATCTAGCCTCTTGAACCTTTTCTTCTCAAAAAATACTGGTTTGATACCTATGTTTTGCCTTGCGGCCCAAGATCCGCGGGAGGGCCATGTGGAGGAAGTGGAATAATTGAATACAAATATAATATCGTATAAGTGACTGATTAATAAAAGACATGCCATGATCCATTTGACGCCGTGTGTCCTTGTCTTGTCTTGTCTCGTGTAAATCTATGCTCGGCCCGTCTAGGGAGGTGGGGCATATAAGGATGCTTCGAATGAAGGACGTCTTTCTTTTGATTCGATTCCGTGTTTTCGAAGGGCCTATCCGCTTGCAATTTTTTTGGTTCACGTTCTTCCTTTCTTCAACAGGGACCGATGGTGGTTTCGTGGACGTGCCGTAGGTACTCTCGCTGTTGGCGGAAGGAGGAGTAATCTCCTCGCAGGATGGGATCGAGAATACCGCCGCATTGGGGGTCGCGTGCCACGCGGGCCATTTGGTCTCGCAGGGCGTAGTAGGCGTCTTCGAAGCGCGCCATGATGGCGTTGGTGTTGGATGAGCCGCCGGATATGTCGTTGGAGGAATTGTTAGGATCAATAATGGAGAGGCGGGATCTGTCCCTGTATGTGAAAGTTGCAACATCGGACTGGACGGTGAAAACGATGGCATGTGGTTAGTGGATGCGATAGGCAAATCTTTTGAGGTCGCGGATAAGGCAGAACATGAAGAAGAGTGGGAGAATTGCCTTGGCCGGGTATTGCTGCTCACCTTTCTGATGTACCCTACTGGCCGGGTGAGCGAGATGGCGTTGACCTCGAACTGGAATTGCCGGCCGTACAGCTCCAGGAATTCCAGTAGCATCTCTCCGAGATTATGCTCTGGTATCATGCTACGACTCTGGGCCTGGGGCATCAACTGGAGCATGCTGACCACCAAGCATATAACTGAAAAGCCACCTATGCCTCCATTGACGGGCTCGTTCAACCCACGCATTAGCAGGAAGTGCTTGATGAGAGTCACCAGGATGGGCATCGCGGGATACTGTTTCTTCCACGCCTGAAACGTATCCACGGCCCTGACGCCGCCTAAGTTCTCAAAGGATATGTCCACCTTCAGCCCCGTGAGCTTGTCTACAAACTTGACCAGTGGTATCCGGGCGCCCGCAATCACGTCAATTGAGCCCGGTTCGGCGACATGCTGCGTGGTCAGGAACTTGGAGAATTTGTAGAGCCAGCTTTTGCCGCCCAGGTACGTCGGGGGGCCACCGCGCATGTAGCTGGCCGAGCACACGACGATATCCATGTCCGCCGTCGGTAGGTAAAGACCAGACATGAAGGAGCCAAAAGGAAGCACCTCAGCAGAGGCAAAGTTGCGCCCGTCACGCTTCATGGCTTTGCGCAGGTTCTCAACCAGATTATCCCGGATGCGCTGCTCGAAATCTCGCGGTCGAACGTACTCGTAGAAATCAATGATCTCTTTGTGCAGTCTATGAAGGCTAATTAGGTATCTGTTGAGTGCAGAGCTGCTATACAAATACATTTTGTACACAAATAGGGATTGGTCGGGGCAAACTTACCGAAACGCCATGTTCCGGGTACTTGAGTGGTCAAAAGACTGCCAAGGACATGATATATCATCCTTTTTTGCTTTCCACGCCGAAGTGATGGTACCCTTTGACGCCTTTGTGGTCGACTTCTTCATTTGGCCATAGTCGGGAGGTTTGATCTCGTCATTCGCGGTACGTTTCCTAGAGCCGAGTGGACCTGACCGGTCCGGCGATGGCAATGATGGCGCTTTCTTTGCTTGGGCATTCTGAGCTGTGTCACGGCCTCGAGGCATGGCAGGAGGCTCTGTAGGGGGCGGCGGTGGTTGAGGCTCGGACGGAGGTGGTGGAATATTGTTTGTGTGGGCGTCTTCATCTTGCTCATCTTGCTCATCTTCAGTCAGATCAAACGACAGGACATCCTCAGCTTCAGTAGTGGCATCTGGTTTTGCAAGTTCTTCCAGCCTCGCCTTCCGGATGAGCTTTACCACGTCACGTTTCTTGTGCGTTATCTCCTCTGGACAGGGCAACGCAGTGTAGGGGTCGGGGTTGGACCATTTAGGAACCTCCGCACTTGAGTCCGCAGCCGCCTTGTTTGTACGCGCACGCTTTCTCGACGGTCCCTCCGAATCTGATGCAGATATGTCCATTTCGAGTTCATCATCATCCGAAAGCTCGTCCAGGTCGCGAAACTTGGCTCCGCTTTGTCCATCATCTACCCGCTCCTCAGGGACATCGAATGTCGCGCCAGATATGAGGGCTCGTTCGGAAGGGGGAGCAGGCGGCTGCCAACGCCGCGCTGGCTTCTTCGGCGGTCCTTCACGGGAATCTCTCCAACGTCCCCTGTTGCCAGCTGAGTAGCCATTGCGCGTTTGGTCTACAATGCCCGCGGGTTTGTCAAAGCGAAATGTAAAGTCTCCCTTTGGTACCTGAGGCCGATACGAGTCAGAGGAGGGAGGCGCATGATTTCGCCAGTCACGGGAGTCGTCTCGACCACCGCGTCCGCCTGGTCCAGGTCTCCAGGTGTCGGACCTCGGAGGTGGTCTATCGTATGAGCTCGACGGCGGTGTGCGCTTGGAATTTGGAGATGGACGCGGTCGCCAGTCCTTGGCGCGATCTCGATCGTCGCTGTACTTTTGCTTGTTCTTAGCCATGTTCAAAGGCGCATGCGTATCTCGGGTTGCGCTAGGGTGATTCTGCGTGGCTCAAAAAACGAACAAGGTCGACGACTTGTACGATAACATTGATGCCAGAGAGTGCGTGTCCACGGCTTGTCGCGAAGCCCGTCGCGAGGGTCTAGACATGCATTCACCCCACAGCCAACAAGCGAGAAATCAATTTCTGTCGTAAAGCGTCATGATTAGTCAGCAGCCAATTGGCTATGTACCTAGGTACCTACAGGCTACACTTTCCGATCAAGGGGGCTCTTTATTAACGTACTTTTCTCTATGCTCCAAAACTCGATTATATGTCAGTGACCACTGACAGCATACATCACGTCCCGCAACTGCTAATTAGAGCCTGAAAAGTCCATTGCGTGATGTCGCTGGCCCTTTGAACTCTGTACTGTGCCAAGTGCCTGCAGAGCCTTGCTTCGACTCTGTCGAGGCCTCGCTCGGGAAAACGCACGATGACCTCGACTCTGGCCAATGATATCCAGAGATCTTGCCACGAGGAAGGCAAAGCAACGTCCGGGTCCAAGAGAGCCTTACGGAGTGCACTTGTCTGGCTGCGCCTGACACTCTTTTAGAGGATTATATTATATTATTGCTATAGCAACAACAGCAACGTCGGTGCGATTACGATGATTAGCCAGAATCGGTGCTAGGAGTGGCGAACGATGCCATTTCCAGAAAGAATTCCTCATTATGTCTTCATTACACCAAAACCGACAATCTCGAGGGTAAGTTTTGTATTAAGATTACTTGAGGCTGGACCTCGACGGTCCGGCAGGTTTGCATAGAACGAAAAGAAAGTCGACAAGAATACTCCGTATGAGAAGACACGTCACACAGCTAATCCCCCCCGGTCCTGTTACATGTGACACATCCGAGCTTCTCACAGAGTTGGTTTCGAACGCCATCTACTCTATCTTTCCTCCCCCTTGTTTTTTCTTTCCAGAAACGCCTTATAGATCCAAGTAACAAAGTGTCGATCCCCTTCGATATTACTTTCGACGGCCAGTCGTGCTTTTAGAGCGTGATTATAGCCATGACCATAGCAACGCCCATGGCCAGGAGTGAATTCTGCGCATTCATGGCCGCACCAGCGATGGGAACATCACTCGACCCTGGGTGGGGAGCGGTGGGGACGGGCGGCAGGCCGGTAGCAGTCGCATTGCCCGAGGGAATTGGTGCCCCCGATGGTTTGGTAGGCAGAGGAGGTGGCGCAAGAGTCATTGTGGTGTTTGCTGAAGGCTCAGTGACAAGGATGAGAGCCTGGGTCGCCGTAGAGGCGGCCAAGATGGCCGAGAGAATAGCAGTGCTGCGCATGTTGCTGGTAGTTGAGAACTTGAGAGATGTGTTTGGTGTTATAAGCAGTGGTGTTATAAGTGGTGTTTTGTATGTTGCGTTGTTTGTAGGTAGGCGACAAACGAAGGAATGATAGTATGGAATGGATGGCCAACAATGGATTTTGCGTCAACAACATGAACTTCGAAAGCATCAAGATTCAAGGCTCCTACTTATACTTCTTGATTCCTCGGCCGCCCAACTGAGGCAACGAAAGAGTCGGCCGAGTTTGGTGGCCGGCAACGGCATCGAAAACGCGTCACAAGCCACTTCCGCATTCCTTTTTTTCTTCTTCAATCTTGGTTCTTTTGGTAACCTTTTGCCCCTCCACGCAAGTTGCTCGGCGTCGCTATTCTTAGACGACGTTGATGAAGGAAGTCAGCAGATGATTGTTGAGCTGTGGCTATGCCGCGCGGCATTTGTCGACTTACGGAATAGCGTGGTGGCGGACTGCCGCTTGCTTCGTCATCTGCTGCTGATCTGATGACGCCACACTTCCAGACGTTTGCAACCGCCGTAATCACCGCTGAAACACTCTGTACACACATTCCTACATATGTACATACATACAATACTATCATACATAGAATGCAGCCAATGCTACAATGATTAGGTAGTCTGCAATGTGCATTGTTTGCAGCAAGCGACGGGAGGCCGCTGACGGGAGGCCGCTGAAGTAGGGGGCAAGTCCAGCTTGTCGCCGAAAAAATAATCATCCGCATTCCAACCTTCCATCTTATTCCGCAACCATGCCACCGGATTCGACTTCAGGCCAGAAAACCGGTCAACGGCTGTCTGAAACTCGTTAAGAGAACGTCGATAAGCAACGTCTGCGGTTGGCAGTAGGCACACCTCCTGATGCTGATCTGCTCGGTGCTCACTCTCCATGAGGATGAGCACTCGGCGACTTGCTACTGCTATTGGATCGCATCTGCACAGGATCTCCGCGAGCTTATCTCAATAAGTTTCGCGCCTCTGACAATGCCAACGCCGATGCACTCTGACAACACAGATTATAGATATGTTAGGTACCTAGGTACCTCTTACTGCTCTTGCATCTTGTCCTGACCCACAATCTGTTCTCGAGTTCTTCAGCTCCGGGTTCATCTGTAGATTCAAGATTGTGGGAGTCTCTGTGCTCTGTTCTCGTATCCCGGCTGCGTGCTTTTCTTGATACGTACATTGGGGGTTCGAAAACGGCAAAGCTTCCAACTTTCCGTCGCGTTCGCATCGATGGATCGTCCAAGGACAATCCCACCTCCTGTGAGCAGCGATGGCGGCACCACAATGCCCTTTGAAGTCATTCCGAAAGCATTCGACGTCTCGCGCGGGGAATCGCGTTTGTTGAGCCTTGTTATCAGACAAGTTTGCCCCACGTATCGCGATTCGCGATAGACGAGGGATATCCCCCGAGCCTTGGAGACCAGGAGACGAGTTCAAGAGGCGGTCCACTCACTCACCAAGATTGTGGCATCTATGATCTCACCACATTGCCTTCCAGTTCCCCTTGTGAGTGTGAGACATGACCATACGTAATCGTAGGCCTTGTCTCTTCTCCTGTCCAAGCGACTACTAGGGGGCAGGAGCCATACGAATGGTTTTGTGTGCTTTCGTGAGATACATTACATACCAGGTAGGTATTGCCTATGTATGTACTGTACATCGATGTCGTTCACAAAGCAAAGCTCAGTCATGGAATGTGTAGAGCAAAATTCCTTCCTCCTTATTCCACGTCGCATGCAGTCTTCGACTATTCTTTCATTGTTTGTTTGTTGTGGATTCGACGCCCTCAAATTGTAAGCCTGCAAGGCCATCACTGGGGGAATATCGGGCGTGCTGACGCTGTACACAGTATAGGTAGTCAAAATATGTATAGAGGGAATCACGTCAGAGAGATATGCATAATGGTACCACATGATGGAACTACCTAGCCCCGAAGGTGACGTTCAGGGTCACCATGTAGAGACTACAGTACTCCGTAGAGGGATGGAGGCTGTTGATGGCCCATATTGTTTACATACGTACTCGCAGGCGCTGAAGGTTCCATTAATGATGCTACGTTCATACGTATAGCATTAACGAAGGCATTTTCAATATCCCCAATCGCTTTTATTATCTCGGTGACGCGGGGTTCAGCTCATCAATTCGAGGCATCATAACGCCATATTCACGAGTTAAATATCATCTGCAAGATTGGAGGCTCACAAACCTGCGTCCGGGAAATGAAAAAGAACCCTTTAACTATCGGCACTCACAATTACGAACTGTGGTTGAACGGATTCTTGGCCAATGCAAGCGAAAATGGAAGATAATTCGCCAAAGCGCTCCGGAATATCCGTTCCTTGTGCAGGTGAAGGTTGTACATATGCTGTTACTGCTTTATCCAATTTCATCAAATTGAATGGGAAGGATCCTCACGAATTTGAAGCAGAGGAAATCGCGTTGTTGGATGACGATGAGCGTGAAGCTCTTGACTTGTGCTTCAAAGCTTTATCGCCTTTCCGCGACAAATATGCGTGATAAAGTTGCAGCGTGGCTTTGGGAGACATTCATAGGTTTCCTCTGCTTCAACTTCATAAGAATCCTTCCCATTTGATTTGATGAAATTGGATAACGCAGTAACAGCATACCTCGACAACCTTCACCTGCACAAGGAACGGATTTTCCGGAGCGCTTTGGCAAATTATCTTCCACTTCCGCTTGCATGGTCCAAAAATCCGTTCAACCACAGTTCATAATTGTGAGTGCCGATAGTTGTATGAAATCTTCAGCGCCTGCGAGTACGTATGCAAACAATCCCTCAAAGCTTGCCGCTACCATCACAATTAGAAACTTGACTTTCGCTTGCATCGTCCAAAAAGTTGCTCACAAGACAGCACGATCAGGTGCAGAGCCCTGACGGACCCTCCCCCTTGCTTGTGAGGCTGGGGGTTGCGGACTATTAGTACCTATCGTCCCGTCTTCGAGTGTGTCCGACGATAGTTGGGTGCCTGCGGCGAGACTTCCATAAAGTTGGCAATGCCGTGATCAGGCGAGGACGCCGGTCGATACGGAAACGTCGAGTTGAAGTCCGCAAGACGCGCCACCATTGCAAGCATCGTCTTCGGGCGGCTTCTGTGGCAATCTGTGCAGATTCCACAATGCTGAAGTCGAATGTTGATCCCACTTTGTTTTGCCTGTTCCATATTGCGGCCTTATATTCGAGGCACCAGCCTTCCGTGCGTCGCCTACCCTAGCGGCAAACGACCGACAAGCTGTCCTGACTCCTCGAACCGCTTCGGCAAGCTGCGGCTGGATGATGGGCCACCTTGGCCGACGAAAGCAACATCGCAGCTACAATCGCACCGAAGCCGGCCCAGCTGCAATTTCCTCGCGCACTCCTTTGCAGTCTTCGACCGATCCAATTTCCTCTTCTGACGATCTCCGCCATGGCCAACTATTACAGTGGCCAGCCTAACGAGCCTCAATACGGCGCGCCAGCTGGCGGGGGCGCGCAGAACCTCCAATTCTACCCTTCGTCCTATCTCCCGGCGGTCTCTGGGACTGCCACTCCACAACAAGCGTCCTACGGCTATGGCGCTGGCCCGTCGAGCAGCTTTGGCTCGGCCGGTCAACCTGGATTCACCTCTGCTGGGCTCGGCGGTGCTGGTGTATCGGGACGCATGGGCGAGCATGGGGGGTTGAGGACAGGATGGCTCGCTGCATTTTCGACGGAAGGGTACGATGGCGAGCCTCCCTTGCTAGAGGAGCTCGGCGTCAACTTTGGACACATCCAGATGAAGGTATGCTACTGCTGCTAAGGAAACTTGAAGGATTACACACTCCCTCTGTTCGTGCAATGCGCCGCAATAGAATCTCCGTTGCTGATGACCATTTCTCGGGCAGACACTCGCAGTGTTGAACCCATTTAGACACATCAACCAACACATCATGGACGACTCAGACCTCGCCGGGCCGATCCTATTCTTCCTTCTATTTGGCACATTCCTGCTTTTCTCGGGCAAGGTGCACTTCGGATACATCTATGGGTTGGCCCTATTGGGATCAACCTCGCTTCACATGATCTTGTCACTCATGTCGCCGACAGAAGCTGCCTCCGAAGCGTTTCACCCTCAATACAGCGAACCTCCTCCCTCTCAGACTTCCAGCCAGCCGGGAGGCCACTTCTCCCCCACGCTCACGTTTCCGCGATCAGCCTCCGTTCTCGGATACTGCCTTCTTCCGCTTGTCCTGACTAGTCTCTTCGGCATCATTATGCCCATGGACACGCCCATCGGCATCGTTCTTACCACAGCCGCCATCATGTGGTGTACGTACAGCGCAAGCGGCATGTTCTGTGCTGTGGGGCGAATGAAGGGCATGCGCGGTCTGGTGGCATATCCTTTGGCGCTGTTCTACGTCGGGTTCGGCATCATGGGGGTTTTCAGCAGCAGGGGCAGTGGCTCGCTGGCCAACGCCGCTGCTGGGCTCAACAAGTAGAGAAGATATGAGGGGTAAGGAGTGCAAAAACGTATGCTGCATGGCCCGATGAAGCAGTTGTATTGGATGTTGATGAAACAAAAACGTATATAGATAAAGCAAATACGTGGGACAACATGGCGCAGGGACGGAAATGGAATGTGTTTTAATTTTCATGTAATCATTGAGCCTGTTATGTTCAGTAAGTCGACTCGACTTCAATTGAGCGCACTGCTTCCGGCTGAAGAACTCCATACGTTGCCGTACATATATTCCGGTTCATTGACCGCGCCACAAAGGAGGTTGTTTGTATGACGTTCAACTATCCCCAACAAGCCTGCTCATAACACGGAGGAGTAATTCTCGGCTATCTAAATGTGGTCATTCCCGACACGATTCGAAGATGTTTTTTTTTGCAAGCTTTTATCCCGATTTCATTTTCAAAAAGCCAATGGAGTACTTCCGTGACTGTTCATTGAAGTCGAAATGTACCTATGTAGCTACTACCTAACTAGCACAGCCCAAATAAAGTGGTAACCGTTCCCCAACACCTGTGTCCCGTTTGTTGCAACCCCCTTCAAAGCAAAGAAAACGCCTGGTATCCCAATTCGCCTAATCTATCCATCCCGGATGAGACAGCCCCCTTCGCAAAACAGAATCAAAGTCGAGAATCATAACACAGATGATGCGTTGTACCAATTACTTGCGCGTGGTAAAGTCAACCTCCAACGCGGGGTTGAAGCCACCATCAGCGGCCTTCTCGCAAGTACAAGCATCTGTGAGTGAAAACATTAGTAAAAAGGCCTCAATTTGATCCCAAGAACTCCCAAGCTTTGTTCCATGGTACTCATGTCAAAGAGGCAGAGAAACATACCGGCAGGTCTTGAGCCACACGCGCAGGCCGATCCGGAAACAGCAGCGTTTTCTGACGCAGCGCGGTCACAGGTACACTCGCCAGCGGGTCGAGCTCGGCAAGAGCATCGTGGGCCAGCGACGGCGTTTTCTGAAGAAGCCTTGGTGCAGTTGCAGTGGAGGGCGGATTGCTTGCCGCAGGAGCAGGTTGCTTTCTGGGCTATGAGGTTTATTAGTTTACGTATCTTGACTAATTGAAATCTTGCATCGTCTTTTCAGGGCAGAGATATTTCTTTTCAATTGCAAGAGGGAGGTAGTTGATGGGTCGAGCAAAAATACATACCACATGCGCATTCAGCGCCGTCCTTGGCACAGCAGGTGGAGGCTTTGGTGACAGTCATGATGATAGTTGTGTTTGTGAGAGGTTGCTGTTGAAAATATGGCTGTGAAGGGAATTGAATGTGATTATGAGCGAATTGTATGATGGCTTATACTGAGTGATAGATAGTTCGAGATATTCAATTCAATGTGCAGACTGATGTCCTTTATAGATGCTCAGATGCCTGCGGCGGGTGATGTAATGAGTGACAGCGAGGCAACGCGCTAACGGATCCGGCCACAAAGCTGACTGATGCGAAAGGGAATATGTGTGTGGTGATTGGCTGCGCGTTTGAAGGCTGGGCAGTCTGGCCAATCAAATGTGTAGTATTTCCAAGCAACACGTGAGAAGCAGCTAGAACGGATGTTCTCCAGCATTGGGCTCGGCTAGTCCCGACTTACTGTCTCCAGTTACGTACCTATGATGACGGTATGTATGATGGGATACCAAATTGTATCGCAAGTTCGCAACTACCTAGGTACATAATGATGCCAGATATCAACCCAATGACTGGCCTCGGCCCTGACCTTGAAATATTAGGCAAACATTACAACTTAGAGTGCTGGCCCAACATACCTACAAACTCCTTTGAGCCATGTCACCGCAACTTGTGCGCGTCTTCTGTCAAGTTGTAAGCGATTCTATTAGTGACCCTAGTGAGAATTCGAGATGAGACCACTGAGCCCAGAGCACAACGGTGGAAGTCTGAACTCTGAACATCCTGGCTCGACTGGCTAGCATTCTCCCAGGCAAGAAAAGTTGAGCAAATATCTATGTACTTCTATCCAGTCTTCCAAATGACTGGACAGTCAGAACTTAGAAGCCATATGTAGGTAGTTTCAGCACATGTAGATCCGACAATCTCGGAAAACAGGGTGACAACGAGCCCAATGGTACGAGGGTTGGCGCGCCAATCTAGGCAGGTACGTCAATCAATTGACCTACTGACGAGACGAGCCGGGTTTCCCGAGCCTGCAGACCGGTACCGAGTGCAACCCCAAGGCTACAGTACAGTAACTAAGCTTCGTGTCGCATTGAACTGGTCTCTTTCGAGAGACCGGACGATCCTCCGGTGCATGCATGCGTGATTCGTCACTCTATAAATATCTAGGTACCTACTCAGTACGCACTCCCTAAAGATAAAGTGACCAATCGATTTACGCCGCTTTCTTTTACAATACGCATCCCGCGGGCGGATACAAGCTCAGAATGAATAAGAATGGCTCTTAAGAGAATATATCCATCACTCGCATTGGTATGGGCGGCTGAAAGTTAAAACAACCATCCGGCCTTGGTTATCAAGTCATGGATGCCATAGCTGGGCTACGTCGACACTTTGCGCGCGCCTGCGTTGGCTAAGGCAAGTTCGCTCTGTCTATATTACAACATGTGCTCGTGCAGGACGATGTGCAAAATTAAAGTCTCGGGTTCCTTAGGCGGCTTCAATCGGAATTTTCCCATGCTACGAACACCTCGATGGTCCTCGCGGTTGACAGGTGGACTGAAGCTGTGATAGACGTTGGACAATCATGGTCGCAAACGACTTGCATCTTGCTTGTGGTCGGTTTAGCGATCGTAGATACCACGCTCTTGCAGAGTGCTCGGAGGATCTGCCACCGTAGACGACGAGGAGGCTTATCTCGCGTAGTCCTGGGCCTACGGCCAGGAAATGGTGCATCTGCTGAACGCAATTCACGAACTCGTTGCCGCCGAACCTAGGTCAGAGTTGCGGTCTTCAAAGCACGGGAATACTGCACCCTTCTTGGAAAATGCAGATTGCGATATGCCAAACGAGTTGCATGTATGTGCTCATCCTCGACTTCGGTTTGCTTTCTGGCAGAATCCATGCCGTGATGTTGGACTCTGGAGCAGCAGTTGCCTGCGCCTGATCAGCTGCCTCGCTCTCTCGAGTCAATGGCAGAAACTGAGTTGCTGCGCGCAAAATAGTCTTTGCCGAACACGTCATTATTGTCCCCGACGCTACCTCCCTTTGTGACGCGAAAAAACGGTGTTTAGATAACGGCTTGCACCATGCACCGGATGAATAGATGTCATGGGACAGACTGAAAAGAATGAAGGAAAAGGGACAAGCCTGGCATAGGTTGATGCACCTCCTCTATGCTTCAAGCAACCGAGCTCATGCATGTAGCCGTCGCTTGGCAAACAAGGAGCTCCTCATGACTGATCAAAGCAATTCTATCAATGTGTTGCCGAATGTTGTACCAGTCAGATCTAACGACGTGTTCAAGGTCGAAGGCATTTTAACCCGAAGACTGCCCCATTCCATTCATCGCATCAAGCCGCTGATGCCCAGAAGCGCTCTCTATACAGTTGCACACCTGGGTACATTCGTGGGATATCGATCTTCCTCAATGTTTCCTTAGATCATCCGGAATCCTTCCACGCGCCTTCTCACACTCTCGAAGCAACCTCAGACGCCAATTTTCGTCGCTTATTCATTGCATCCTGCTCTGCTAGAACTTTGGCTGTCAGGGACGCAGCCATGGGGTTGTTGATACCACTTATTCTCGAGTCTAAGCCTATCTTTTTGGTATAGGGAGTTTTCGGCTCATCGACAGTGTCAGCCAAGTTTCCATTCTCCGCTGTCTCGCTTTCCTTCCGTTTCTTTTTGTTCTTCTTTTCCGACTTGTCCTTCTTGAGACTGTGGGTCAAGCCTCTTTCTCGTATGCTCTCCATTCTCTTTTCTAATTTCTGCACGTCTTTTTCCATGACCGCAAGCAATGGGATGACATTGTCTGTCTCGAACTTGTCTCCACATTCAGGACACGAGTTTTCGTGAATTTCTGTGACTGCGATCTCGGCAAACGCGTGGCCGCAGGGAACTAGGTAAACAGCTTTGGTTGACGGGCCCATTTCTTTCATGGAAATCGGACATGCCCATTTCCCACCTGATTTGGAGAACTTGACTCGCACTATGTCTTTCAATGATTTGATGCCAAAACTGGAAGGCTTCGTATCCGTTTCGGCCGCTTCGTCGGATGGCATTAGCCCGTTCAGAATCGCTTCGTAGTTGAACAGTCTGCCGCGCCAATCTGAAACAGCTGTTTCCATGTCAAGGCTCGAGCCGCTGAGAGCACAGTGAGTCCATGCATGAAATAACGATTCAAAAGCCGTGGCTTTGAGCTCCGAGACTGTGGCTGTACGGGCAGCGTTTTTCACCAACTCACTCCTCTTTGGGATGGAGCCGCCGTCGTTACCCATGATGCGATGAGTGATTCGAGCCTAACGCAGGCGCTTGCAAGGAAGACAGAGGATTTGACGAGAAAGCCTGACAGAAACTATACAATGAGGAGGAGCAACAATTGATGTTGTCAGAAGATATAGATATGTAGACAAAAATTGGGCACTCAGCGACGGAATAAGTTATGGATATGTACCTACCTAGCGTATTTACAGTACCAAGTTTGCAGATATGTAGTGCGAATTCGTGGGACTTGGTATGCTGCTCGCGGGGTCATTCTACCTCAACACAGTGCGTAGCACGGTGCTCATCTGATGCAAGATCCCCACCAAAGGTGCCAAGCCATTGGCCGCTTGGCCATTGGATGCCTCGCTCATTGCGGGATGCATCACTGACCTGCCGGCGTGAGCTACTGGGCAACCCTTCGCGTCGCACCTCGACTCCCAAGTCGGGGTATCTTCGTCGAGCAGCCATCGCTGAACGTTGTACGATTTCCCGGCCATCTTTTCTATGATCAAATCTCACAGAGAATGAATCCTAGGCTGTAGGTGCTGCAGACGATTCATTCCACCCCGGCCATTCTCGTGAGCCGTGCCGCACCTGCGAGACATCCCAACCGCCTTCCTCCGTTCCACGACAGCTTCTCTCGCAACCAGATAATCAAGAGCTCTTGCGCCACCTACCAGACAACTCGCCCGTCTCATACGATATCCGTTGGTTTCGAAGATATCTCGCTGGTCCATGCTGGTCTGATAGCGGTGGCTTCGGCGCCGATAGGGGAGGATGGCGCAACAACAGCAGATCGCTCTCGAGCGACTTGAGCAAATCGCTCGGAGCCTGAAATCTCGGTATGATATTTCTTGCCGCTCTGAAAGGGTCCTGAAAGCTGACTTTTAGAAAGCGTAGGGGAGGACGTGCGGAAACGAGCCGCTGGCGAGCTGCAAGAGCTTGTTGTATTATGTCAACGAGGTACAACAACAAACACCACCTTTGCGTAGCCTAGCGTTCCTAACAAAGTGCTCGTAGATCTTTCCCCAGACCAATTCACTGCCTTCTACAATGCGGTAAACAACAAAATTACGCAGCTCATCACTCACGGAAGTGACTCGGCCGAACGACTTGGCGGCGTTGCTGCGCTGGATGCCTTGGTCGATTTCGATGGTGTAGATGTCGCTGCCAAATATACCCGGTTTACTCAAAACATCAAAACCATTCTACGAGGCAAGGACATAAATCCTATGCAACCTGCAGCCATTGCGCTGGGTAGGTTGTGTTGTCCGGGAGGATCTTTGGTTTCCGAACTGGTAGATTCTGAAGTAAACACTGCGCTTGAGTGGCTTCAAAATGACCGAGTCGAAGAACGCCGATATAGTGCTGTCCTTGTTCTAAGAGAATTGGCTAGAACGTCTCCCACGCTCATGTATCAGTACATCCCCACAATATTCGACTGGATATGGGTGGGCTTAAGAGATCCTCGACAACTGATTCGCGAAACCTCGGCGGAAACAGTTAATGCCTGCTTCAAGATTATCCGAGAGCGAGACCAGGAGATGAAAAAACTTTGGATGAGCAAGATATATACCGAGACAAGACAAGGTTTTAAGGTCAACGCTGTCGAGTCGATCCATGCATCTTTACTGGTATTGAGGCAGCTGCTCGAACAGGGAGGCATGTACATGCAGGAATACTACCAAGACGCCTGCGAGATTGTGTTCAAGCACAAGGATCATCGAGATCCCACGACGCGAAAGACTGTTATATCCCTCATTCCAGACCTTGCCAGATATTCTCCGGTGGAATTCGCCGAAACATGGCTTCACAAATTCATGGTCTACTTATCTGGCATGTTGAAGAGGGAGAAGGAGCGCAACGACGCTTTTCTGGCCATCGGCTGCATCGCCAATTCGGTTAAGAGTGCCATAGCTCCCTATCTAGATGGCGTTCTTATTCATGTCAGAGAGGGGCTGAGTGTCCAGTCGCGTAAGAGAGGCTCTGCAGACGCTGTGTTCGACTGCCTGAGTCGAATGGCTGTCGCAGTCGGTCAGACGTTGAGCAAGTATATGGAAGCTCTCATAGATCCTATATTTGAATGCGACATGACTCCGAAGCTGACTCAGGCTCTGGTTGACATGGCATTTTATATCCCTCCGATCAGACCGATCCTTCAGGAGAGACTGTTGGACATGCTGAGCGTTGTATTGTGTGGGGACACTTTCAAGCAGCCTGGGGCACCTCAGCCGAATACTCTCAGCTCTGCCGCCGCTAACGTAAAAGATGCCTCCAAGGACCCTCAAGCATATGAAATTCGACGAGCAGAGATCAAGTTGGCGCTTAACACGCTTGGCAGCTTTGATTTCGGGGCGCATATCTTGAATGAATTTGTTCGCGACGTGGCCGTCAAATACGTGGATGACGAGGATCCCGAGATTCGTGAGGCTGCGGCTTTGACCTGCTGTCAGCTTTATATTCGGAATCCTATTGTCAATCAGACCAGTTATCACTCGCTTCAAGTCGTTAGCGATGTCATCGAAAAGCTGCTGACTATCGGAGTCTCGGATCCCGTAGCCAATATCAGGCGAACTGTTCTCGCGGCGCTAGATGTCCGTTTTGATCGTCACCTTGCGAAAGCCGAAAACATCAGAGTACTGTTCTTCGCGCTCAACGACGAAATGTTTGCTATTCGAGAAATTGCTATCTCCATTATCGGTCGTCTGGCTAAGCTTAATCCGGCATATGTTATACCCTCGCTGCGGAAGACATTGATACAAATGTTGACGGAACTGGAGTTTTCGGAAGTGCCCCGGAATAAGGAGGAGAGCGCCAAACTTCTAAGTCTATTGGTTCAGAATGCCGAGTCTCTGATTAAGCCGTACGTCGAACCAATAGTTTCCGTTCTGTTGCCAAAGGGCAGTGACACGAGTGCAATTGTCGCGGCTACAATCCTCAAAACTCTCGGAGACCTCGCGGTGGTCGGCGGTGAAGACATGTTGCTTTACAAGGACCGTATGATGCCGCTAATTATAGAAGGGCTTAAAGATCAATCATCCAACTTGAAGCGACAAGCAGCACTTACTGCGCTGGGCAAGCTGGCTAGTAACGCTGGCTACGTCATCGATCCGTACCTGGAATATCCTCACCTGCTAGAGATCTTACAGGGCATAATACGCACCGAGGATCAGAAGGGCTCGCTGAGACAAGAAACAGTCAAACTCATGGGCATTCTGGGGGCCCTAGATCCCTATAAATATCAGGTAAATCTCCATGGATATCAGCACTCGTGGAAAATAAGCAGAGTTACTAACGCCGAAGCACAGCAGGTGGCAGAGCGCACGCCAGATAAACAGCGCCAGCTCGAGTCGGTGCAGACATCTGATGTTTCCCTAGCGATGGTCGGACTGACACCCTCTAACAAAGAATACTTTCCGACTATCGTCATCAATGCCTTGCTTCAGATTCTGAAAGATCCGTCTCTTGCGCAGCACCATGCTGCCGTCATTGAAGCCATCATGAACATCTTTAGAACCCTGGGCTTGGAATGTGTGTCGTTTCTCGACAGGATCATACCTGCGTTCTTGCATGTTATTCGGTCATCAGCTTCTACACGGCTAGAATCATACATCAACCAACTGGCAACTTTGGTTAGTATTGTACGCCAACACATCCGGACCTATCTTCCTGCCATAATCGAGATTCTTCAGCAGTACTGGGATACCTCGGCGTCGTTGCAGACGACAATTCTCTCTCTAGTGGAAGCGATTTCGCGATCACTAGAGGGAGAGTTCAAGGTCTATTTAGCGGGCATTCTTCCCAACATGCTCGGAGTGCTTGAACGGGACTCGTCTCCGAAAAGGATTCCGTCTGAACGAGTCCTGCATGCGTTTCTCGTTTTTGGTGCTAGTGCCGAAGAATACATGCATCTCATAGTTCCAGTCGTTGTGCGCGCATTCGAGAAGCAGGGGCAGCCTTTGATAATTAAAAAGCACGCGATTGCTTCCATTGGGAAAATCTCAAGGCAAGTCAATCTGAACGACTTTGCGGGAAGAATTATCCATCCCCTTGTGAGAATACTCGACACGGGTGAGCCAGCACTTCGAGTAACGGCACTTGATACTCTCTGTGCCCTGATACAGCAACTCGGAAAGGACTATATTCACTTTATGGGCACCGTGAACAAGGTGATAAGCCAACACCAAATCCAACATCAAAACTATGAGCTCCTCATCAGCAAGCTTCACAAGGGCGAAGTTCTCCCACAGAATCTTACGACGGAATCAAGATTTGGTGACACTTCAGGCGAGACGCCGTTTGCAGACCTAAGTACCAGGAAGCTGGAAATGAACGCAATTCATTTGAAGGCAGTGTGGGATACACGGGGTAAATCAACCAAGGAAGATTGGCAGGAATGGCTTCGCAGGTTCAGCACAACCTTGTTGACGGAGTCGCCTAATCATGCTCTGCGTGCCTGCGCCAGCTTGGCTAGTGTTTACCTGCCACTGGCGCGTGAGCTGTTTAACTCAGCATTTGCGTCATGCTGGACGGAACTTTACGACCAATTTCAGGATGAGCTGACACAGAATATCGAGAACGCAATCAGATCAGATAATGTTCCGCCGGACTTGCTGGGGCTGCTGTTGAATCTCGCCGAGTTCATGGAGCACGACGACAAGGCTCTGCCAATTGATATTAGAGTGCTCGGAAGAGAAGCAGCGAGATGTCATGCGTACGCTAAAGCCCTCCACTACAAGGAACTCGAGTTTTTGCAAGATCAAAGCGGTGGGGCCGTTGAGGCTCTCATCATCATCAACAATGAACTACAACAGTCTGATGCGGCTATTGGAATCTTAAGAAAGGCGCAGCTTTATAAGGAGGGCATACAACTTCGCGAGACCTGGTTCGAGAAGCTGGAGCGCTGGGAAGAGGCCTTGAAGTTTTACAAGGAGCGTGAACAGGAAGTCCCCGCCGATCAAGCCACACCTATCGATATTGTCATGGGGAAAATGCGATGTCTACACGCTCTTGGAGACTGGGATGCGCTCGCCAATCTCACCGGAAGCGCGTGGGCGAACTCTGCCGGCGAGGTGCAGCGAACGATAGCACCGCTCGCCACTGCAGCAGCATGGGGACAGGGCAAATGGGACCACATGGACAGCTATCTGGCGTCTCTCAAACGACATTCACCGGACAGGTCCTTCTTTGGTGCGATCCTCGCCATTCACAGAAACCAATTTCGAGAAGCCACGACGTGCGTTGAAGAGGCACGCGAGGCTCTAGACACGGAGCTTAGTGCCCTTGTCAGCGAATCGTACAACCGAGCGTACCAGGTTGTTGTGCGAATCCAGATGCTAGCAGAACTTGAAGAGCTCATTGTGTACAAACAATGCGAGGAACCGAAACAGGCCATCATGCGCAAAACGTGGGAAACTAGATTGCAGGGATGTCAGCGCAACGTGGAAGTATGGCACAGAATGCTCCGCCTCCGAGCTTTGGTGATCTCACCGACAGAGAACATGCGCATGTGGATTAAGTTTGCCAACCTTTGCCGTAAATCTGGGCGACGGGGCCTTGCCGAAAAGTCTCTCAAGCAACTTGTGGACATTGACGCACCACTGGAGAACATGATTCCATATTGGACAGAGACTGGAAGCACGGGACAGCAGATTGTGTCTTCGAAAAACGTCCCAGCTCAGGTCGTCTACGCCATGTTGAAATTCAAGTGGGAAACGGGTCGGCAGTTACTGGACAAAGAGGAGGGTCAGGAGCCCAGCCAGGACGCCTTGGCGCGACAAGACGCCATTTCTCGACGTACTCTGTACTGTCTCCAGAGATTTACCCACGACACCGCACACCGACTGGAGATGGCCAAAGCTCGCCTCGCAGCTCAAGTGGGTGGTGCCGAGGGTAATCTTCAGACTGATTATGGATTCTCGGGCCAAATCGATACATCTCTGGTAAGCCCCCAGACACAGAGGGCCCTGCATGAACAGAATATTCTACTGGCGAAGTGCTATCTGCGTCAGGGAGAATGGCTCACTTCGGTCAACAAGGACAACTGGCAGCGCACCTGCGTGACAGAGATTTTGACATCATATTCCCAAGCCACCAAGTACAACTCAAGATGGTACAAGGCTTGGCACGCCTGGGCACTGGCCAACTTTGACATTGTGCAGACGCTGTCTAATGGAAATGAAAGCCAGTCATCGGGGCTTGATAAGACGATGGTGATTGACCACGTTGTGCCCGCCATACAAGGCTTCTTCAAGTCTATTGCCCTGTCAGCCGGAAGCTCTCTTCAAAATGCTCTTCGTCTGCTTACTCTTTGGTTCGCGCACGGTGCCAGCTCGGAAGTCAACTCGACTGTACTGGAAGGCATTGCCACTGTCTCTGTGGACACCTGGCTGGAGGTTATACCTCAGCTCATTGCCAGAATCAATCAACCTAACAAGCGCGTGCAGCAAGCTGTGCACAATCTGTTGGCGGACGTTGGACGGAGCCACCCTCAAGCATTGGTGTATCCATTGACCGTTGCCGTGAAGTCGTGGAAGAATACCCGACGATCACGGTCGGCTGCGCAAATCGTGGAAAGCATGCGCCAGCACAGTCCTAGACTGGTGGCACAGGCCGAAACTGTCAGCCACGAGCTCATCCGTGTCGCTGTGCTTTGGCACGAGCTTTGGCACGAAGCCTTGGAGGAAGCGTCACGTCTCTACTTTGGCGACAACAACATAGAGGGTATGTTCGCCACACTTGCGCCCCTTCATGAGTCGCTTGAGCGTGGGCCGGAAACTCTTCGTGAAATCTCCTTTGCTCAGGCCTTTGGCCGCGATCTAAAGGAGGCGCTCGAGTGGTGTCACCAGTATGAGAACTCTAAAGATGTGAATGACCTGAATCAGGCCTGGGACCTCTATTATCAAGTGTTTAAAAGAGTCGCACGGCAGCTGCAACATATTAGCGGCCTGGAGCTCACATACTGCTCTCCGAAGCTTCTCAACTCCAAAGATCTCGAACTCGCCGTGCCTGGAACTTATCGAAGTGGGCAACCAATTGTGAGAATCATGTCCTTTGACTCAAGCCTCACGGTCATTGGCTCCAAGCAGAAACCAAGGAAATTCAGCATCGTTGGCAGCGATGGCGTGACGTACACTTTCCTTCTCAAGGGCCACGAGGATATCCGACAAGATGAACGGGTCATGCAGCTATTTAGCTTGTGTAACACACTGCTCTCCAACGATGCTGAATGCTACAAGCGGCATCTCAGTATCCAGCGCTACCCGATCATTCCGCTATCGCAAAACTCTGGCCTCTTTGGTTGGGTTCCCAACAGCGACACGCTTCATACCCTCGTCCGAGACTACCGTGAAAGCCGCAAGATCTTGCTCAACATTGAACATCGCATCATGCTGCAAATGGCGCCAGATTTTGATCATCTGACGCTGATGCAGAAAGTAGAGGTGTTTGGCTATGCTCTCGACAACACTACGGGCCAAGATTTGTACCGAGTGATCTGGCTCAAATCTAAATCATCAGAAGCATGGCTGGAACGACGGACAATTTACACTCGATCCCTGGCTCTCATGTCGATGGTGGGATACATTCTCGGCCTTGGCGACAGACACCCTTCGAATCTGTTGCTAGATCGAGTCACTGGCAAGGTTGTCCACATTGATTTTGGTGACTGTTTCGAGGTAGCCATGAAGCGAGAAAAGTTCCCCGAACGCGTACCCTTCCGCCTCACTCGCATGTTGACATACGCCATGGAAGTCAGCAATATTGAGGGTAGTTTCCGAATTACATGCGAACACACGATGCGAGTCATGCGAGAAAACAAAGACAGTGTTATGGCAGTCTTGGAAGCGGTAAGTAGCGCTTGCGGTTCTTTTTCTTCTCTTGTCACTATTCATAAATGTGTCTTTTTACGCTGATTTTCTTGCTAATACAACTACAGTTCATCCACGATCCTCTACTCAACTGGCGATTGACGGCCTCACCATCGCCAGCCGGGCCTAACTTCGGATCTCAACGCGAGATGGAACTTGTTGGCCCCGGTGCTCCGCATGCCCGGCGCCAATCCATCCTGGACTCCGACGTTGCTCCATCCCAGTTACTTGCCAGCGGTCAGCATTTCGTTCCTCCAATGGGCCGGCCAGGAACCCGGCCAAGGGCCCGCACGATAAGCTCAGCGATTCCTGAAGGCATTGCGACCAACGATCCACAAGAGGCCGAGACTCGGAACGCCAGAGCGTTAGAAGTACTGGACCGTGTGCAGCAGAAGCTCACGGGCAGAGACTTCAAACACAATAAGGAGCTTGACGTCATCAACCAGGTTAACAAACTGATTGTGGAGGCGACGAAACTCGAGAACTTGTGCCAGCACTACATTGGCTGGTGCGGTTTCTGGTAAATGTATCTGCCATGCTTGAAAGGGGATGGACACGCGCGATGAGCGAGGTACCATCGATTTTGTGTCTTTATTTGACTATCTGATGCTCAGGGTGCGAATATTGGAGTTGGACGAATAGTTGTGCGTTTTGGGGATCTTGTAGTATAAAGAAACGGTTTTCTCTAGCTAGAAGTCATGAGTTTTTTTTTTTTTTTTTTTCGAAACTTTTGGGGGGGAGGAGGGTGGAACACGATTTGCTCTTCCTATAGCTTTTACACAACAACTTTGGCTCGTGGCTCATAGTACGGGGTCGTCTCCATTCGTGCGTCTCCAATGATGGGTGGTTTCTGTGAAGAGAGTAGACCGATCATGACCCACCCGTGCTCATGATTCATGAAGTCTTGAGAAATGCCAGTGTATGAGGAAGAGCAAACAGCTAGGTAGGCAGATCACTCAAAATAAAATCCCAACGGTCTAGATGGTGCCATGATTTATGCCTCTGACAGACAATAGCGGCTCATGCTCATGCTCTGCCTCCTCTGGCTCTGGCTCTGCCTCTACTTCTTCCCCAGCGCCTGGCGTCAAAGGCGCCACATCGCCCCCCCTATTTCGATTCACGCTGGTACTTTCCGCTGTGACGACATCCGAATGATGGCGGGCGCTAGGCTTCTTTCCAAACAAGCTGTCCATTTCTTCCAGTGCTCTTCCTTTTGTCTCGGGGTACCAGGACCATATTATCTGAGGCACGTTACGGGGTCAGCTTTGGAGTGTACGCACCGTATGGAAGAGGTGTGTTTTTGGGGGTAGAGATGTGTTTGAGTGACTGTGAATATATGTTTGTGTGTGTACACTTATTCACATGATTACATGATTGAAATCGAGATCATGTAGGAAAATTTACAGACGGAGTAGCCCTTCATGCTTACCGGAATGCAGAGGAAATTGATGACCATGAACACGAAGTAAACGCCGCTGTCCAGCTTTTCCTTACCAACGGGCCATATCTGGGAGACGAGGATGCTCCCAATGGAGCCACCTGAGGCAGCGAGGTTGAGGCCCCGAGCCCGCTCAGTGGTGGGAAATATCTGGAAATGTGAGCTTTCACACATCCATGGAAACGGCAAAAGGAACCCCTATTGATGCATGAAGGTTGGAGTTGAAAAGGTTGGTTGTTCGGCATGCTCAGGTGTGATGGGAATAAATCCGCTTTTGGCTTCTTCGTCATCCTGAAACCGGGAATAGTCACGTTCCAAAATGCTGTTCAACTTACTTCGGAGCTATACACCCATACCGCTGGACCCAGACCAAAGCTATACCCCATCGCGTAGATGAAGATAAAGGCGACACAGATAGAGTCGGCCAGCTTGCTCACATTCCCCGGGAAGAGTAGTGGCAGAAACCCGTTGATCTGCACAGTAGATTGTCAGCAGATACTTTCGTTCTGATTTCCATTGATCCATACATCATATGTATTTAGGTAGGTATGTAGGTAGGGAGCAAAAGCGGCGGGGGAAGGGACTCTCACCATCATCGCAACTCCCATAACCATACTCCCCACCATCAAACACCCCGTCCTGCCAAACCGATCAATCACCCACATTTCCACGATCGTCATACCAATCTTGGTCGTCATCTCCACGGCACCAGCCATGAGCGCCAGACGGTACTCCAGGCCCAGCGCCTCGAGCAGCGTGGGTAGGTAGTACTTCATGGCCGCGGCACCGCACATCTGTGCCATGAACTGCAGGAGAAACGCGCGCCAGAGGCGGGCGAACAGGCTCCGATTACGGAACAGGGATAGCGATGGGTCCAGGAAGCTTTGACGATACGAGCGCGGGAGGGATCCCACGGCAGAGGAAATGGCGTGTAGTTCGCGGGTGATGAGGTCGGGGGATGTTGTGCCTTGGCGGAGGGCATGCAGCACACAGGAGGCGCGTTCTGTTTGCCCTTTCTGGATGAGCCAACGAGGGCTGATTGCATATGTTCAGCGGATAATAAAGTTAAGTCACTATATTTCGACATCAATCAAGAGAGGGAGGCAGCGGGCGTTTTCTTACGTATCGGGGAGGAAGGGCAGGCCTATCACGAATATGAATGCCGGGAAGAGCTGGATGAGGATAGACACACGCCATCCCCAGTATTTGCCAGCCTCGGAAGAGGTCCAGAACGTCATGCCGTAGCCGATCCTGACAATGAGAAATGTCAATACAGAAAGAAGTGCGTGCTTCGTCTCAGGGACACCTTTGGGCCTGGAAGCAGATAAACACGGCCTCGTGTCGTCACTTGCCCGTGAAAAAAAAAGCCCGCCTTGAACCTTGAACGTACCAAAGACCAGCAGCCATCCCAGCAATAAAGCCAACATGATTCAACGTCACAAATTTGCCCCTTTCTCGCGCCGGCGAAACCTCACTTGGCCACTCACCGTCATCAGCCATGAACATCCAGGCACGACATCTTCCAAAACAACACGCTCCCCTTCAAAAAACGCGTATACATCCAGAATTCACCACGACATCCTCACCTCTGATACAACGGCACACTCGTGCTCACAACCCCCACACCCATCCCACAGATCACCCTCCCCCAGAGCATAAACCCCAGCGCCTCCTCCCCTCCAGCCAACGCCATCACCACGGAGCCCACGCAAATCGCCAGCGCGCCTATCCCCGCGGCATGGCGCCTCCCGAAGTAGTCCGCCAGGGGATGCGCCACTAGGAGATACGACATCAGCGTCCCGAGGTAGTATATCCCCGTGACGAGGCCCCGTGTTGAGGGTGGGGGATTGCCGAGCACGGCGCGCCAGCCTGGGTGGACGAGGATGGAGGATAGGATGCCGATGTTGTAGCCCCAGAGGGAGGCGCCGATGGCGAGGTGCGTGCAGAGGATGTAGAGGCGTTGGGTGCCTTTGGGGAGGGGGTTTGGGAGGGTGAGTTTCATACTGTTTTGGTGATTATGGTGCGAGTATTAGAGTGGTGGCTTGGTGTTGGCAGCGTTGGGGGCGTGTAGGGCGTATACCTATTTCGCGCGGTTGTTTCATCTCGACACGAAGCTGCTTATAAACGGTTGAAAGATTGAATACTGTGACTCGTGACTCGTGAGTGATTGCGAATCCGATGAAATGTCTCATGGTGACATTGGGAGAGGGGCTTGTACCTCCTAAATCAACAGACTGGGGACCAACCGGTTCCGCCGGCACAAGGCCATTCATTGTACAAGGTCTCGGGTGCCGTCTTGCATGTGTTGCATGTTGCCTCTCATTGTGTCGTGCAGTCTTGTTATGTACTCCGCTTCACGTATAAGAGAAAGCCCTGCTTCATTACGCCCTGGTCTTCATTCCGTCTTTGTGCTTATCCTCTATGCCTGTCTACTATTTTAGCAATCATACAATATCGCTCAGAATCCGTGTCCCACCATCTACAATTCATCCCTACTGCCCTGTTGCGCCTGTTCGGCGTCATCGCAGGCCGCCGGCGTGCCCACCTCCATCTTATACACGCACTTCTCGGCCTCGCTCACCCGCCACAGCTCTTCCTTGTCAGCGCACCCAAGCCAGACGTCTGTACTCCGCCGCGGGCCATTCCAGCACTGCTGTCCATCCTCGTACTTGAGTACGACGCGCTGGCCTCTGCCCAGGCTCTTGCCGTCCAGGCGCTCCTCGTCATCGGCCATCTGGTGCTCGAGACGCACGAAATTGCCCATATTGGTGTCTCCGTGACCCTTTTTGGACTTTTGCATCGTTTTGTCCATGTAGCATAGCTCGTACTCGTACTCTCCAGCATCAATGCTGACGCACTTGCCCTTGATGGCACGGAAGATGTCAGATGGTCCGTAGTCCTTCTTCAGATCTTCCGTATCCTCGTCGCGATCGCGTGTCTTGTCTCTGAGCTCTTGCTCCGCGGCTTCCAGTGCCTCGCGCGCCGCCTTGACTAGCTGGGATTCAGATCCGCCACTGGTGCGGTCCGCCAGCATACCGTTCTGGATGAGCCATAGTTTGAAGCGCGCCAACTTGTCGTGGAGGAGCTCGCGGAGGAACCCTGGGAGGTATGCCTCAAAGTTGTATACTGATGTCAAGTCAGTTAATTGTCTCCAAAAGTCAATGTGCAGGAAATGGCACACTAGCAACGGAATGAAGGAAAGAGAAGATGGAAGAAGAAAGGGAGAACGAAAAAAGAAACAGTCCCAAGGAAAAAAAAAAGCGCCAACATGAACCGTCACCAGTATCTCACGTACAGACGTCCGTATCCGATCCCTCCTCGCCAGCCTCAAATTCCGCCCAATTAACACCGCTCGTCTCGCTATCTTCCCTGAGAATTGATTCAAGATCCGCGTCGGCCTTGACATCACGAACAATCTCCGCCTCCCTAGCTGCATAATCTTCAAAGGCCTTCACCGCAGACTTGACGCCCTCGTCGTTGAAATTCGGATTGTACTCCTCTTTGAACTTGCTGAGAATGCCCTCCAGCTCCTGCACTTTAGAGTCCATCTCATTTCGCTCCTGCACCACTCGATCAAGCGTATTGCGCAGCTCATCGACCCGGACTTTCGCCAGACCAATCAGCACACCCAGCTTTCCTCCCGGGCCTTCCTGACTCTTGACTACACGGCCCCTGTCGTGGAGTTGCGCGTCATCGTGCTTCTTTTGTAGATCTGCCTTCTTCGCTTCCAGGACATGGATATCCGAGTTCAGCTGCGCAATCTTAGCCTCGACGCTCCGCCGAAGCACGCGAGCCTCACTCAGCATGGCGTTCTTTTGCTTAGCTGCCCGGGCCATCTTCTGAGTCTTTTCCTCGGCCAGACGCCTGTATTCCTTGCCGATTTCGGCGCAGC
Organism: Claviceps purpurea; assembly: GCA_029405325.1. Lineage (NCBI taxonomy): Eukaryota > Fungi > Ascomycota > Sordariomycetes > Hypocreales > Clavicipitaceae > Claviceps > Claviceps purpurea. The sequence continues at coordinate 948,807 of CM055782.1, read as the reverse complement.
GGTTCTCGCACTTGATGCCGCCGACGTGGCCGTATTCTTCGGTGCCGTCGCAGCAGAGGTCGTGGTCGCACATGCCGTCGTTGACGAAGAGGAAGGGCACGTAGGAGCCAATGTGGCCCTTATTCTCGCACCAGAAGCCAGGTAAGGCAAGTTTTGGGCTGCTCGAGATGACGCCAGAGGCGGGGAGAGGCTGGTCTGGGGATAGGGGATCGATGTGCGCGCAGGCAGCTGTGCCGGGCTCGTCGGAGCCATCGGGACAATCGCAGGTATTGTCGTTCACTCGGTCGAAGCTCAGCTTGATGGAAGAGTCCGAAATGCAGGTAAACTCAGTCTTCCCTTGATAGTGCGAGGCATCTGCGGCATCTAGTGTAAGCAATTGGGGGTCCAGGCTGAGGAGGCCGTCGGGGCGAAGCTAGGGGGAAACGTCTACGCCGTTACAAATCCAGTGACGGCGCTCAGAGGCAGAGTGAGGGCTCAACATACATTCCGGACCAACACCGCGCGGCAAGCTGCCAGCAGCAACGGCCGTGAGGGACGATACGGCGCCCAGCAGCACCAGAGGGCGCGGCGGCTGCATGATGAGCTGTGATGTGGTTGATAGGGAGGCCAGTGGACGAGGAAGCTCCAGTTGCGACTCGCGAGGTGTATGTGTCTGGTGGGGTTGATATGGCGTATATAGCCTCGTATGATTGGTTACATGGGACCTTGCCGGGACGCGGCTGAAGCTCCGCCATTCTGCCAATCAAATCACAGACACCAATCAGGGGTCCGGGCTACCCCACCTAATTATCAAACGTGGAAAGGGGAGAAAAAAGTTGTCTGACGAAACAAGTTCATCAACGGAGTTTGATCAACGCCTTTCTGGAGTCTGTACAGCTTCACTCGTCTGCGATATAACGCCTTCGCGCAACATACACGGCTATCAATTCACTCACGGCCCCTTTATCCCCTAGTGGAGAGCATAACGCAGCAATGGCTCCTCATCACCCCGACACCTCCCTACAAACCCTCGATGCCCTCATCCAAACGGCCTCCACGCTCCTCACACAGCTCCAATCCGTCCTCTCCGAGCTCACACGCAGCAAGCCATCCGCTCACCGATATGCCTCACCCATCGATCCTCCCCTCAACGCCCTCTCTCTCGCCCACGACTCCGCCACTCTGATCCGCGCCCACGGCACCAAGATCTCACTCCTCATCATCAACGAGCCCTTCACACCAAGCGCCCTCTGCACAGTTCTGCGCGAGCTCATCGCAGGGCCCATTCCAGGACTGGCCTCCGCCGCGGAGGCTTGTACCCCCGCACAGTACACCTCGGTAGTTTCCCAAGAAGTGGCCTTTAAGGCCCAACGCGTCCTCTCGGAACTACACGCCCTCGTGCAGAAGATCCCAAGCAATGGCAAGATTCTACCCGCCGGCAAAAGCAGGGACGGCTTCACGGCTGGAGGCACCAAGGGGAGTCTTCCCGCGACGGGGCTCCTCTGGGCAGCATGCGATGAGGTGATTCGCCTGTCGGAGTTAGGCGTGGGGGGTATTCTCGCGAAAAAGGTCGCCCAGTGGAGGGATACGCTGTGCGATATCATGGAGGAGTTGAAGGAGTGGGGGGAGGAGGAACCGGATGACGAAGACGAAGACGAGGATGAGGATGAAGATGAGCACGAAGATGAAGGAGGTCATGACGGGCTAGACCACATCACCACGGACCTCTCCACCACATCCCTCTCCCCGCAAGCCCTCCTCGACCAACTCATGAACTCTCAACAAGCGATCCCGAAAGCCGATCCGCACCGTATCCGGCCCCGTCTTGAAACTTCCCTCCAGCGTCTCCGCCTCGTTACACTCTTGTATCAGGCTCTCACGAAGCACCGGCTTAAGAAATTGCCTGCCTTTCCTTTGGCTGTGCCTGCCGCGCCTGAAGCCTCCTCTGATACCGATACCAATACCAATACCAATACCAATACCAATACGGACACCATTCCCGCCCGACTCGACGAGATGGCCTCGCTTCTCGGCACTCTGCCTGATCGTTTCGGAGATTTGGCCGGCGCGCTGTACGAACTCGACCCGGAGGAGGTTGATCGGGTTATGGGGCGGTGCTTTGACGATGCGGTAGCTGCGGGTGAGCTGGTCTTGATGAATTGGGAGGGCGGCAGGGATGTATTTTCGGAGTGGGTGGCGAGGTTTCAGGGGGAGGTTAGGAAGGAGGTTGTGGTGGATGGGTTGGCTTAGGCTAGGTACTGTGCTGAATAGGCATCCTTGGCTAAGCTTACGGTGGGCTACTTGTAATTACATACTTGGCCGCGGAGAGTCGAAACATGAGGCCTTTTTACACAGACATGCATATGTACATACACATGCAAGATTTCTGCAATCGCAGCTTATCATGTCGTGACTGTTGTCCACTCACGCAGACATGCGCGTACACACATACGCAAAAGCAACAGCGCACCAAACCTCAACCACAAATACATATCGGCGTTTCCCTCTCTCCCGTCGCCTGATATGAGTCATATCCCACACATCAATCATACCAATCAAGTAAACCCGCTCTCAACAGGTCCATCCTATTCTCTCGCTATGTAGTTATTTTCTACTATCACTTTCACTTTCACATCACACACAACGCCCGCTAGCTACCCTCAGTTAACCCTACCCTACCAAGTATACGCCCCCCAACCCAGCTGGGAGGCGCCTCCCAAAAGAAGAAGAAGAGAAATGAATATATAAGACTGAAACGAGAAAGAAAAGTTTGTAAGAAACAAAAAAAAAAAAGGAGAAGACAAAGGAAATAAAGTCATGAAAAAGAACGCTGTGTGGCCCTATGCACAGTTCCGTCAAAGTTCCTGCGTCGTACGTTATACCCCTCCTCAATTGCGCCTTTTAAGATCCCTCGAGCATTCTCTCATATGTATGTTGCGCTTCTCAGTGGGCCGTAATTTCTCGGTATCAACACTACCGCAGAGTACTGCCTCCCAAGTCGACCACCTTGGTACGTCATGCAGACTGGCAAAGAACTCAGTGCGACAAGTCCGCTGGATGCTCCGTGATTCTAGACCGCAGCTGCTTACTTTCGCCTGAAGCTACCTCCTCAATCGCCAGCGGCGTCTCCGGCGTGAGCGTGACCTGTGGCGAAAGCCCGTTGTTATCGTCGCTGTCCACCAACGTTGACTCACTGGTGAGCAAGCGTCCTGGCCGATCTTGCTGAGTAGTCTCCTCGGTGGATTGCCTCGTTTCTGACGATTCCACGTGCTCCGTCTTCGCGCCCTCCTTTTCATCCTCCTTGACCTGCGACAGTGGTCGACCGGCTGCTGTTTCCTTTACATTGCCACCGCCGATACCATCTGCGCGAAGAGTTCCGGCTGGCTGCGTGGACCCGTCATCGAGATTAACGCCAACTAGTTCTGCCAAGCTGCGGAAGTTGAACAAGGGCTCGGTGCCGCTGTCGTGCTCCTCATCAGGACGAGATGACGTGCTGTCCGCGCGGGTTGCGCGAGGAAAGGTAGAACCGGGACCAGTATAACTTCCCGACGGGGTGTCTGGGACGGAAGACATGAACGACGAGGCATTGCTCGTCTGTCGCAAATGAGAGCTGCTTCCCCGGGAGTCGCCTACGGGGATGGCAAGAGAACCGGCCGTAGACGAGGCTCCTCCGCTTGATGAACCGAGAGGCCCGCGGTCTACGCCTTTTCCTTTGCCAGCAGCATGATCGGCTCTTTTGTCCGTCTCAGCATTTGACCTAGCTTCTGTTTGTACAAGTTGTCCGGCAGCCTCGGCTCTCAAGGTACTCGCTCCACTATTGCCGCGCCTTCGACCGAGTCTGAGGGAAAGACTACTTCCGCTTGCGCCACTAACATTGCCCCCATAAGGATTTTTACTGGCCAATTTCAGAGCCTTCTTCTCGGCGCTTTGACGCTTCTTGGCCTCTTTTCGGAGCGCCTTTTCTTCTTTTCGCTTGCGATCCTCCTCAGCGGCCAGGGAAAGGCGGACAGCTTCCATAAACATCATGTCCTCGAGTTCCTCCACGCGAGATCGACGGCCACCCTCCGCAGTCCGAGTAATATTTCCATGTTCATCAACGCCCGCATCCGCGTCCGGGCCAGGATCAGCTGCGCCTGTGTGACTGCTGCTGGGACCGAGCTGCTCATTACCCGGAGTACTGGGGCCCATACTTCTGAGGCCGAATCTCCCAGACCGCAAGATCGACCTGGTCTCCTGCGTACCTACTACAAACGCTGCTGTATGGAGAGCAGTGGCAGCAGCAGCTCGGCGTGCCTGATGAGCTCGGGCAGATGCAAGCTTCGTGGCCCAGTCTGGCCTCACGCGATCAGTCGTAATCACATTGGGTGCCGAGGCGGACAAACTATGCGTTCGCCTTCGGCCACCCTGCTGCTGTGCTGGTGGCGAGATGGTTGAGCTGAGTGAGCTCTGAGAAGACATGGCGGTCGCCGAAGCTGGGCTCGGGGTGACCGCCGAAAAGACCAGACCTCTGCGAAAAGGGGGCGGTTCGTAGGTGACGCCACACTCGGCTTGTTGACAATAGGGGCATGCTGACGGCTCCGATATAAGCATCTCCGGTGGATCTTCCGGGCCGAGTACTTCGGTCGGGTCCCGGACGTCGCCGTTTGGATGATGCTCGGGCAAATGAGGATCTGCTCGCTTGATCTGGACGAAGCATTCGCTGCAGATAGGCTGATCACAGCAGCGAGTCCGATTCAAATAAGGAGGGTAAGACAGGAAACATATAGGACACTCAGATGCGTCCTTGTACAGGAAAGCCTCGATCGGTTGCCCGTTTACATTGGGATCGTGGGGCAAGAGGACTTCTTTCGGTGTCAAGTCGGTGACTGAAGGAGTGCGAGGGCCCACGTTGAGAGCTGCAGCCAGTGCCTTGGCGCGGGGCTTGATCGAGGACGTCTTTGAGGGCGCCGCGGTTGCCGAGCCAGACACGAGGCCACTGCGGTCTGAGGCGGCGGATATCGTTCTAGGACCCATCGGCACCGTCAGGTTCTGCGAATGCTGGCTGTTTGGCGTGTCTCTCCGATCGATTGGCCGCGGCACGAGATCAGTATCAGGTGGTGCATCTGCTGGCGGAATAGGCAAACCACGAGCGGCAGCTATGAGCTGATGCTCAGTCCAATTTCCCGACCACTCGTTGAGCCCCCGCCAAAAAGGGGCGAGCTTCCTCTCGATCTATTGGCAGCGTCAACATAGGTTGGCCAGGTGACTTCAGAAGGCACGAGGCGTTGTAGGGTAACATACCTGGAGTTGCCGAACCACCTGCTTGCTGAAGTCTTCAGTTCCCGTATACACTCCCATGGTGACGAGGTAACCTCCGTCCACGTGCTCTTCGCGAATACTTTGCTCTCGGTCCTTAGCTCTATTGGCGCGCTCCTTCTCTAATTTGCGTGCTTCCCTTTCTTGCCTAGTCTCGCGATGCTCAAAGGGAGCATCGGGGCGCTCTCGACCGTGATCACGAGCGGGCTGTAAACTAAGAAGCCCTCCCAGATCGCCGCGGCTGATGCGGAGTCGTGATCGTCCACCATCCTGTCGTCGCGAATCAGCAGAACCATCAGCCTGGCCACTGGCTCGAGACTCTTTCGCGTTTGTATTTCCCATGACGGCGGCGGCGTGCGAATGGGATGCCCTTGATTGGACCGTGTGTCTCGCGTTGGGGTTGGAGAGTCGAGTATAATCGTAGATGAGAAGGAGAAGGGGGTCGATAAAACAGGATAGGGATGGCAGCCGATGGCTGCTCGTAGTCGCTGTTTGTAGCTAATTGATGGAGTCTGGAGGAAACAGTATGTATTGGATCTACGCGCAGACACGTGATTCGATCGCTAGGTATACCCGCAAACTATACGTGGTCAGTGACGCACAAATAATGGAACTGAGTCACTGCAGAGAGCTTCAAAGCCGACATATCTTCGAGAGAAGTGGCAGCGTAGCGGGAACACGGAGATACGAAATACATGATGCGAGAACAGAGCAGATGCGACGTACAAGATAACTCGAGTCGGATTGGACTAGGGTGCGGCCGCACGAGAAAACATGTCGGTATCGATAGCACGGTCGTATCAGTCCTCACTTCGTGGAGTGTGAAATCAATGAATAGCCTTTTTCTTTCTTCGGACGCTCGACGATGACCAAGACGTCGGAGCCCGGAATTCAGCGCGCGATAGCAGCAAGGTCGAGGATTCGCACAAGGCCTGAATAAACAGCCGATCAAGCTGCTGTTGAGGCGAGCGGATGGATGGGTCGACGGAACTACCTAATGGACTGCAGCAAGGTGATGGGTCCACCAGAGACGCGGGAGTACTCAGATAAATACACGACAGCCAAGGCGACGGAAAATAGACCAGGAAAAGAGTCAAGTTGGTGATGCTGGCGAGGGGCAGCTGAGGGGTACGCAGAGAGGTGACAGAGCGACGGCAGAGTGGTCGGTAGTTAGAGCGATGGCAAAGCGTAAGGAATACAGATGAAATGGCAAAGTATGTAGACGAGAGAGCAAGTCGCCGACTCGAAGTTGATGGACGCGTTGACAGGGTTGGGACTCGGGAGCGAGTGATGACTGCGTGAACTGCGGCTGCCACACTCGGTCGGTGTTGGAGGAACCGGCAGAAGTGGGTTCGTCAGGCTGGAAGGAGGCGACGGGGGCGGAGATGGTGGCTTGACATGCCCGCCATGGTCCGTGCGTCCGGCTGCACGTTGGACGGAGTGTTATTAGGTACCTATGTACATATGTACCTACGTAGGTACCTATGTATGTACCTATGTAGGTATGTACGTACATGTGTACATTGTCCATCGTCCACGAACCCTCGGCATGTACATATCGCCAAGTCGTCGTCATCCTCATCATCCTTGCCGTCGAGCTTGGGCCTCAAGTTCCACGTAGATTTGGCAACGGGCTGTTTCTTTTTCGCCGGTCTGATGATCGCTGTCTTGCTCGTGCAAGTAGGTACGACGCCGTGTGCCGGACGCCGAAGAGTTCCGCCTAAGCCCGTGACATGTCACATGGTGGCGTACTTGCCCTGAGGACCCAGGAGAGAAGAAGACAAACAACTGTCAACTTTTGAAGTGTCAACAACCAAGGCTCTTCCAGACGGACCAATTTCTTCACATGCAGTCTGCAGCCCGTTTCGCACAATCCCTGCCTGTCCCCACCGCCCGCTGGGGCATCGCGGGGCTCTAACCGGCGCCGATCAGCGAGCGCAGCCCTGCACCATCGCCACCCAAGCGCCCTCGAACTTCAAAGTCGAGCTTTCCCCTCGTATTATTCTCACGAGGGCCCATAATATAGGTAGGTAGAAGAAATAAAAGGCATACAAGATTGAACATCATATTCGCTACTGCTATACTACAGACTATGCCCGCGGTTAAATCGCAACATTTGAACATCTCATGAGACACTTGCACAGTGCTCACTGTCTGGTCCAATTTATTCCCACCTCTTCTCGCCGAATATGTACATGACATCATGCTTGCTCCCCGGTCCTGTCTCCCATCTATGCCATGCCAATGCCATGCCCATCAATGCCCATATAAACTCCATACAATGCATCCCATATCTCGTGTATCCATGCTAAATCCCCCCTGGTCACCAGCTTCACCTCCTCGGCGCCCAGGCCTGCAACCAATCCCTCATCCGATCCAAGTCTCCCTTCCCAGCCTCCGCAGCAGCAATGCACCACTCCAGATCCCACACCTTCTCCGCAGAAAGTTCCTCCGCCAATCTCCTCCTCTTCTGGTTCGCCTCATCCACGCAAAAATACAGATTCCCCTCTGCACTCGACATCTCTTCCAACAATGGCTTCACAAGCGGCAGTGCAGCCGCCGCCGTAGAACCCTTCCCCTCAAGCCCCTTATTCGCCCTACCCGTCTTACACCATTCATTCGCGCAGTGCGACTTGCCACACCCCGTCATCATCTGCCCAAGATATTTCCTCTCGATCCGTCTCCGCAACGCCTTATTCTCCGGATCGTACATGCTGACGTACAGCGGACCAAAGCAAATAGAGCAAAGACCCAGATCATTCCCGGGGTCCTGACCATGTCGTCCTCCCGCATCAATCTGGCCCCGCGGGCCTACCCCATGGAGAGTCCTTCCACAAATAGCATTGCGACACACGGCGGGTTTGTCTCTGCTGGCCTTGTCGAGTTCATGATGCTTCATATGGGTCTCCATGTCGCGAAGCCGGACGATTTTATCGCATAGGTGGCATTCCGTCGTGCGGCTCCCGTCTGCGAATTCGTGCGCTGTAAGACCTGAGAGGACTACTTCGGGAGATGGATTCACAGGGTTTCCCTCTTGAGGAACTTCCAGGTGGCAGAAGCGGCAGAGGATCAACTTTCCTGGGCACACGGATGTTCGGTGTCGGGCGAGATCTGGTAGGGAATTCGTGGAGAAGTTGCAGTCTTGGCATTGGCGGTCCTGGTGGAAGATGGTGTTGTGTTTGGTCTTGCTGGCGTGCGAGGTTCCCTGTGCAGAGTCGTGAGGACAGTGCCAGTGGATACGCCATTCTTCCGAGTCCTTTTTGAACACAGCGTGGCAGGCTGGACATGAGACGTTGTTGCGTCGGCAGAAGCTCTCATGGAGAACCATGGTTTGTTTGGGAACCCACTGGTTGCAATTTGTGCACTGCTCTTCATTCTGGCCGTGCTGCTCTTCCTGATCTAACTCGATCTTGTCGTCGGCGTCATCTTGCGATCCTAGTTTGGCGCGTATCGTAAATGATGCAGGCTCGGAATCCCGCGTGGTGCCAAATGCAGAGCCGTGAACGGAAATGAGTAGAGACTCGCAGTTCTCCAGTTCGCAGTTCGTAGGCGATATACTGATTGTTTTGGCGCCGTGCTCTGCGGGGGAAAAGTCCCCAAAGACGTGTGTTGTTTCTCTCGGCACTGCTCTTTGTCTCGACGACCGCGGTGTGACAAATAAGTCCACTGCATCCTCTTGCGTTATGCCACTGACAGTGATGGTGAGAGCTTGAGATCGATCCCAGGATGGCAGCACGTAGTCGACGTATCCTCCTGCCTGAACCTTGCCAGCAACCTCCTTCCAGATATCGAGATCGCCGCCTTTCGTTATCCCACCGGAAGCCTCATTCTGCGACTGCGTCATGATATGACGCAGCGTTTCTCGAGCCTGTTCCTCGTCAAGAGCCTCAATATCTACTTCCAGATCCGTGTCGACGACACATATCCCATCACCCTCGGGAGCAAGCTTATCCACCAGGAATCTGAACGTTTCTCCTCTGACGCCTCGCACCGTCAGAACCGAGTCCTTGGTTAGACAGGTAAAGTGGTCCCGAAGATTTCGCTCCAGTAATGACTTCCAGTCATCTGGGTTGTACCCTGCCTCGAGGGGTCGCAGTCGTACATACGTCCCCTTTGGAACTAATGCCGCATGGACCGCTACTCGCTGCGTCGATCTCGAAGATGTGGCATTCTCATGTCCATCAACAGTCAGATCGACAGCCATGCTCTCAAAGGAAGCTTCTTCATATGTTTTGCGCGCAAGATCCTCGGGATCTATACCTAGCGCATCGATAAGAAACGCGCTCAACCCTATGGTCCCTTCCTCGGCCGAAAATTCTCGAATACCAGCGAACACGACATTTCCGTTCTGCGCATTGACGAGACGGAACGTCAGTGGCTGTGGTAGTTGCCGGCTCTGATCTGTCGTAACATCGTTCGATCGATTCGGGTGGAAGGAATCCCAAGCAGAGAAGCTCGATGTCGATGGCGGGGACTGCGACGGCGCAGCTGCTAGAAGCTGTTCTAATGCCGACTGTGGAAGAGTAATCTTATCTCCGGAGAGGTTCTTGACAGAGGTCGTCTCGGGGCGCAGGACGTGGAAAGAAGCCGACCAGCGGAATGCGGGTTGTTCTGCCATGTTGGCGACTTGTTTTGTACTTTTTGTCTTGCCCGCGGTTGATGACGTGGGGTGTGCGGGCCGCTGGCCGCGATGCGGCGATATCGGTTTCCGGGAAGAGAAATTCGCCGCGATACAGACTGGAGTACAGAGCCCCGCTTGAAGTTCCCCCAATCACGCCTTGTCGCGGATTATCGACAAGCTCTCTCACAAACCAAAGATTGACAGCTCTTTCACACACGAATGAAACAAATGTCATCAGTGATGAGTGACACAAGCCACACGCGAACAAGTACCGCAGCATTTGTAAGCTGCTTTTTCTCTCTCTTTCTTTCTTTTTCTCACTCACTCAGGCGCTGCGGTAGCACAAGCCCTTCCACGCGGCTCGGCAAAAGCCGCGCGTGCAACGTAGGCACGAAAGAGGTATGAAGTGGTGCAAAAAACAAGAACATCGTCGGCAGGCGATGGAAAGAAGATTGCGAGCTTGCCCCGATTGCTGCTGCTGCTGCTACTGCTGATGATGATGATGATGATGAATCTATGACCTCGTTTTCGCATTATGTAGTGCGTTGCGTGCCTCTCTCTCATCACCGTACGTTGTTTGCTTCAGCCTTGAACCACCTGACAAGTCTCCACAGAGGCCTCCTTCAGGCTTCAAAACTAGGAGCAACAAAGATTTCTACGAAGCCTGCCTGGAATCAAGACAAGCGATCAGAAAAGTCATCTCCGGGGCATTCCTAAATCCCACCGGCCTTGAAGTCGTCGCGAGCAAACCCAAATCTAATCCACCACGGCCAGTACAGTGACACACCATTTAAACTAAGGACTTCGTCAAACCAGCCATTGGGGGACGATTCCTGACTGCGGCCTTGCTCTCCTTCCTTACCCAAGCCCGACCCTTTGCAAGAGTTTGTGCCAACCAAAAGCGCCTACGTTATCATCGAACATCACAGCAAGTGTCCTCCTTATTTTAAAGCCTGAAAATGTCAGAAAAGGCAGTCGACTGCGCGGAAGATACCTTCGCGGGAGGCCTCTGTTGTGTGTAAGGCCTCCATCAAAGCTTATGTGCGGTCCATAAGCTTATGCGCGGTCCATAAGCCTTAGTATAGATAAGGAAAAAACGCGATTTGCACAAGCTTGTGGATTGATAAGCTTGTACAACAACGTCGTAAGCTTACGCTGCGCGCCTACAGGATTAGGCATTCCCACAAGCTTTCACAAAATGTCGCTCTTAACCCTTCCTTAAGCTTGTAGCCGCCAGAAGCTTGAGCGTACCCTCCCCAAGCTTATCGACAGTCCAAGCTTGTGCAAAAAGTGGGCCCCATGCGAAAAGGAGCCCCTACAAGCTTACAGCCGCCCCTAAGACTGGCATTTCCTAACCAAGCTTAAGCGTGCGTTCTACAAGCTTCTACACAACATAGGCCTCCCGCGAAGGTAGCCTCCTTGACATGGTCCCATTGCGGGGGCGCGAGCCCTTCAAACGTTGGATTTGGATGAACACTTGGAGAATGCTTGGAAATGAACATTCCCCTAACGTCCTTTCAATCCGCATAAGTTTTTCAAACTCCTCTTTTGGTCCTCGTTTCGAAGTTTGCCTTTCAAAAATATGATGATCCGTCGAGGGCGTGTCAAGATATTAGGTCAAGGCATCATTGGCGAGCATGTAATGAAATGCGCGTATCCAAACTCGCCTTGGGGCGTCGACTTTCCCAGCGGTTCTTGAAGACAGTAAGTCGCATCTGATGCGAGAAACCCCGTATGTACATTTTCTCGGATGCCTTCCCCTTCCTTGAAGGAGGTCTCGACCATTCATGAGGGTCAGAAGAGGCACGCGAAGGTGGTCGCGCCACTTCCTCGGCTCAACGACAGCGGGAGAATCAGCCACGTTGATGTCGTGCGAAGCAATTTTCTTCGATTCGAGCGGTCAGTACTCAGATTCAATGCGTACCGTCCCATAGGGTTCCAGCCGATGTATCTGATAAAGCTGCGTCAGGGCAGAAGCTCCCCGTTGCCCTTAATTCACATGTGCTGTTCTTCTTCTGACTCCCTTCATCGCCATTTCAGCCGATGCTCTGAAGTTCTTTGCCATTTGGTAGTCAAACCCTAAGCCTCCACAGGCTCTTCGCAATCTTTAGCTTCCTCTCTTGTCTTACTGAAGGCAAAGCCCTCAATGGAGGCAAAGAAAGTTGGCGGTGACATCCTCAAACATTTGAAATTGCCAGCCAAACTTCAGATCAGAGCTTTTCTCCCCCATAACAGGTAATCGGCCATTGAAGGTTTATCAGAAGAAGATGATACGCTCCAGGAGTCAGGGACTCGAATCGATCGTGGTGTACCTAACCGTTATGCCCACTTCAGTGTCTCCACTCTGCAGCGTAACTATAAGCCGTTAGCACTAGGGTGTAAATTCAAGTTGTCACAGTCTACAGAGGCTTCTCACGCCAATTCTCATCTCGTAAACAAACCAAACACGTCGCGTCACATAGAGACAAAAGAGCCACAAGTAACAAGACAAACCACGCCGAGTGCGCTCACATTCATTGCATCTTTGCTTCTTCCTACATATTTATGACACCTGCGGCATACTGTCACGACTCACATATAGAGCCCTGACTAGTAACATCAGTACCGCCAAAAGGTCACAATGATGAAATACAACGCCCTATCTCCTGTGGTCAACGGCGCGGTCAAAAGATGACAAGATACTCGCTGTGAAATGATGAGATGAAGTCATGATAGAGAGGAAGTTGCTCTCCGGCCTGGACAGCCCTGTTGCTCGTCTCAAATATTCTTGACATGCAAATACCATCGTCTTTGTGCCTTGCGCCGCGTGCGTGTGCGTAACAAATCAAGTCACATACCCTTTGTCGCTCCGGCCCAAACAGGCAACCATTCCGTTAAATCAAGCCTCTTAGCCGTGCCCTCAAAAAGAAATCCATATCCCAAACGCCGTAGCCCGTTCATTAAACAAAAAGAGTGCATCCGATCAGCTAAACAGAAAAACAAGCCTATGCCTTGGCTGCAGCAGCCTTCTTAGGCCCTGCTTTTGACGTTGCACTGGCCTTCTTGGCAGCAGGCTTCGTTGATTTGGCGACACGGCCAGACTTGGTCTTGGTCAAGGGAGATTCAGACTGCAAGTCAGTCAGCATCTTGTTTCGGACGACCTATCATCGTAGAGTTGAGAGGTGGGCTTACCTTGGCGGCGGCAGCAGTCTTCTTAGTGCTGGCAGCAGCAGCCTTCTTTGGCGCGGCCTTCTTCGTGGCAGGGGCCTTCTTCTCTTCCTTATCGGCAGCGGGAGTGGTGGCAGCGGGGGCGGCAGCAGCCTTCTTGGGAGCGGCCTTTTTAGCAGCGGGCTTCTTGACGGCATCCTTCTTGACAACAGGCTTCTTAGGCTCTGCCTTCTTCTTGGCCAACTTGGTACCACCAGAAGGACCCTTTGGTTGAGCGAAAACACCCTTGTCGACACCGTTCTTCAGCGCCTTGTTGAAGAGTGAATCGAACATATTGTCCGTAACATTGGTCAGGTTGTTATTAGCTTTGACAAACTTCTTCAGGGATTGACGGCTAGAGCCATTGCGATCTTTGAGCTGTTGGTGAGCTGGTTAGTATAGGTGCTTGGAAGACAAGTTTGACGGGGAGCAATCAGTGGCCCTAACGGCGGTGCCGAGGATTGGGCAAAGCAATCGACACGTCGGGTTACGCTAGAAGCAGAGGCACTGAGGCAGGCATCTCGTCCCCACCAAGCACACACAATGCCTTGAAATGGCAGCAGTGAATAACATACATTGACAATGGCATCAGTGATCATGTCCTGTGGTTGGAATTAGCCTCACGTTTGTTTCAAAATGCGCTACTCTACTCTGAGCCAGGATCCGGCGGTGCACTGCTTCTTCGCATCGTGCTCGCGTGACGGCCTGAGAAGATGGCGACGTACCTGGTAACTGGCATGAGAGGACTTGGCCTTGGGGGCAGCACCTTCGGTCTTCTTGGGAGGCATTGTGATGGATCGCGGTGGTGATGCGGAATTGAGAAGCGATGAAGCAACGTCGGCAGGATTAATGGCCGAAGGGTGCAGAATGAATAGGACGCGAGTAAATGTTGGATCTAGATTCTCGAACGGCGAGAAGAGACGAGAGGGACTGCGAAGAGGTTGTGAGGACCAAATGGGAGCAGAGACTAGAGCAACGCGACGAAGCTGGGCGCGCGGGGGGAATGGGGGCTTGTTTATATATCAGGCGGGGGGAGGAGCGCAATCAGTAGCTCTTACCTCGCGGCAGAGGGTGTGTTGCACCGACAATCGACAGCCGGCGCAGACACACCAGACAAGACACCACCACAGGGAAGGGGATCCGTTGGAGAGTACATACGGTATACCTATGTACTCCATACTCGCTACCGTAGTCAAAACGCGACGAGGGATCGAGAGCTCCTCCGAGTTCAAGCTAAGCTTTCTTTCTGCGCGCGCTTCATTCGCGCCCAGCTTATCGGCAGGCCGAGTGGCCTTTTCTCGAGCGGATGGCTACGTGACTACCTACATATGTATATTCGTATGTATGTATGTATGTATGTACATACAAAGATATCTGGATGCGCCCCAGGGGTGCACGCAGAGCAGGCGTTGACGAAACGCGCAATTTGGCCAGCTCGTTAGAAACAGCTCACGAAGCTGGGGAGTCGGGAGCTTGCTTGTTGCTCGACTTGTGCGTTTGTTCGCGCCATAATCGCCCTAATTACCCCTCTGGCTTCGCCGTCTGTTCCCGGCCGGGCCAAATGGCAGTTATAGAACGCGTCGGTGCGCCACACCAGCCGCTTGTCACTGGTCAGCGCCTTGGGCCGAGAACCTGCAAAGGGGAAACTTACACGGTACTTTGCTGGATACATGGCTCAGTCCACACGCGCCACGCCGTTTTCACGCGCAGAATCCAAGTATCCCTGACGTGGAGACCCCTGTACTGCCCAAGTCTCTTTCCACCATCCACCCAGGGAAAATCTCGTGCTAAAAACAAGAACCCGTCCCGTGACTAATTTTCTGATTGGCCAGCGCTCAACATCAACCTCTCCGCCAGAGACCCTTTCGCGTGATCTGAGATGGGTTGAGCAGCGACCGCCCACCACCTTTTCGCATTTGATTTTCCCACGTCCTCTTCCTTCTTTACTCTGCTTTGCCGTTCTCCCACACCCCTCCCCAGAAGAGATGATGCGAATCCTCTAATTAATTAGTTCGTCATTGCGGTCCGCATGAGTCATTTGTCGGCCCATTGCCTTTGTCGTATCTTTACCTTTCTTCATGGTTCAGCGCGTTTGTCCGTCGTCAGTGATGCCATTCATGATTCAACTCATTGTCGCATTCCAGCTTGCCATCCACACCGCCTCTGCGGTAACCGATTACTGCTCGTAAACAGGACAGATTGTCTGCCGCTATCGGGCGGTGTTCTTTTTCTTCTCCATTTCATACGGGTGCACGCGACGTTGGTTGCTGAGTTCGCGGCCAAGGTCAATGTTCGGCAGTGCCACAGGCAGAATGGAGTCACTCCGTCTCGTCCGCTTGACTTAGGGTCATCACACGTTGTATTCTGTAGATAAGCCCCCGACTGGCGTGAGAAATCTAAACAGTTTCGATTCGGTTCCGTTCTTCAAGTGGCCGAGACTTGTAGGCATGCGAAATTTGCGCCTTTTTTGCTCATATGAGGCTGGCGTTGTCGCGATACGACCGACGCTTCCCAGGGTTGGTTGGCAATGCTTGGGTTGCAGTGTGTCGCATTGCTGCCATGTGCGGTCAGAACATTGGTGAAATGCAGCGCTGTTCTATTATCCCATTGAGTCAATCGATATTACCTATGCATGTTTTGCGAATCTGGTTATCCGGCCTACGTTGGTGGTGGCAAGTTCTCGTGGGCTATGTGTAGTGCACCCAGCGATCGCGATCACGAGCGCGACATGACATGGTTGCATAAAGCGCCACTACCCGCCCTTTTGCGACGTGACGATTGAGCAGATGATTTGATTTGGTTTATATCGACAGAAGCCGACCTTTCTCCATAATTGTTTTGCGTCGTTGGTGCTTTTGTGTCGTCTCTTGGCATTCGCTCCTTGAAGCCGCGATGGCTTCACTCTGACTGCGGGTCCAGCGTTGAAAGATTTTGCATCTGCTCGATCGGTAAGCCGGATGATCCTTATCTTTAAAGATAAAAGGAGGGCTCTGTATTAAGCCCGCGATCACTCCTGCTGTAGTCATACTTCTGATCATTACTGCACGAAATTGTGTTGACGACCTGATGTGCGAAGATCAGAACCAAAGAGCCCACATCTCGTGGACCCGTGCTAGCATAAATCGCCTGCACGACAGCACAAAAGCAGTTCTCGTGTCTGAAGAAGGCTGATCCAATAATAACATGAGTAGGTTATTGTTTCCCGCGGATTGAGGCACCTGCTGCCTTCTTATCCTCACGGCAAGCCAGCTGCAGCATTCACGTGGTGCCCTTATCACGCCACATTGATGTGCTTTCAAGACCTTGCCAATCGATATCAACCGTAATTTCCAGTGTCGAACCCACGCAGGCGATGTTGAAAACTGGCTCATGAAAAACCTGCACATCCCGCAAAGCCCGTCTCGGAATCGCAAGTGTCCACACTAGTTGGCCGACATTGGCGACAAGTCAGTGTCCTCTCACCTGCCTCCAAACGGCTCGCTGTCTTGTCGTCGAACCACTTCGACTTACACGGGTTGTCACGGGTGGGTCCAGATAGACGAGCATGTGATTGGTCACGTGAAGTCTCCACTTGCCATCATCTACGACGCGATTAGTACATGGGGACACGTGTTGACGCGAGTCTATTGTACATACGGAGTTGGGAATCACGATACAGAGAGACCAGGTTTATCATAACACCCAAATTAGGGCCCGATTGAACGCAAATTTCGCCAGAGAACCCCCATCTTATCCCACGCAGTTCAAATCATCACTGACACCACCACTGTTGACCGAACGCGAGTTGATTACATTCTGAAGTGTTTTTGACAACGAGATGCAGGGTAGCAGAGCATACACCAGCGCATGATGCCACACGTAAATATGGAAGGCGCGGTCCCACCAATGAGAGCCCGGCCTACCGCTCATCCTGCATGCCTGTTCCCCTATCTTCCCCTGGACGGAGCGCCCTCAAAGCCATTGAAAAGGCCAGCGAAGCAAAGCAAAACGCCGAAGCAACCCCGTGTCATACTCCGTAGGCCGTACAGAACTCGCGCTCCCATCACGAGACTATGGCAGTGAGTGGGTGCCTGTAAGTTGTCGCTTCCGCAACCACTGTTGGTCCTTGCTTCTTGTTCACCATCCGACCATTCGTCGCACAGCAGATAAAGCAGTATACACAGATACCTCGTTGCAGCCTGGCCTGCTCGGCTTGAGGACCCTTCTTGTCGAGCCCAGCCGCGACCACCACGTTACCCCCTCGGCGACTTCTCTGCCTTCTCGTGGCTATGGCCGACTATTCGCAGTATCATGCCCTTGGCCAGGGCTTCAACGCCGACCCCAACGACCCGAATCGAACGAATATTCCGGGCCAACCACCCTACCAGCAGCAGCAGGCTCCTGGCTATGGAGCTCCTGGACCGTATGACACGCAGCAGCCATATCAGAGTCCACCGCCCGTGGGAGGACCTGCTGCTGTGGGAGCTGGCTATGGGACGCCTCAAGATCAAAGCTACCAAGGAGGCTTTGCTCAGCCCGGTCCCGACCCCCTCGCCGCGCAGATGGCCGGCATGAGTCTGGGAGATGGACAGACGACGGTTCGAAAAAAGAAGAAAGATCGCCACGCCTACCACGCCGTCGAGCCCACCGGCTCTTCCCAGGCCTTCAATGGCATGCAGCCTCCTGGTTCCAACGCGAACCAATTCATTCCCAGCACCGTCCCGGGCAATTTCCAAGGACAACAACCTGGGGCTCTTGGGGTTGCCAACCAATTTGGTAGCCCGCAAAGTACGCCTCAGCCGATGTATGCGAACCAATTCTCAAATCCAGCCAATGCTGCTCCCTATGCTCCGGCTCCGGCGAACTTTGCGACTGGCAACGCATCAGCAGATGCCGCTACTAGCATCTCGACATCTGGGCCATCCAAAGTTGCCCTGGAAGACATGCCCAGCATTCCCTTGGCTCGCGACTCGATACAGCCACACTTCCTCCAGAATATATATCCAACCTTCGAGCGCCATGTACCGCCTCCCGCGGCCGTCTCATTCGTTGCATTCGACCAAGGCAATGCCTCCCCGAAATACGCTCGACTGACCCTGAATAATATTCCTGCCACGTCAGACGGCTTACAAGCTACTGGTCTTCCGCTTGGGTTGCTGTTACAGCCCATGGCGTCACTCCAAGCGGGCGAAGCGGACATTCCTGTACTGGACTTTGGAGACGCAGGCCCCCCACGATGTCGCCGATGTCGCGCGTACATCAACCCATTCATGATGTTCAGATCTGGAGGCAACAAATTCGTCTGCAACTTGTGTACGCATCCCAACGATACCCCACCAGAGTATTTCTGCGCCACGAGCCCCCAGGGCGTTCGCGTGGACCGAGATCAGCGCCCCGAGCTTCACCGCGGTACGGTTGAATTTGTTGTGCCCAAGGAATACTGGACTCGAGAACCTGTCGGACTGCGATGGCTCTTTGTCATTGATGTGACGCAGGAATCGTACAACAAGGGCTTTTTGGAGACATTCTGCGACGGAATTTTGGCTGCTCTTTACGGAGGGGACCATCAAGCGGAGGGCGGGAATGACGAGCCCGCCCGACGGGTGCCTGAAGGAGTCAAGGTTGGGTTTATCACCTACGACAAGGACATTCACTTCTATAATATGCATGTAAGTTCTGTCATTTCGAGGCCGAAAAAGACAACCCGGCCAAAAAGGCGCTATAACGTGAGGATCCTGACCAATCGTTCCTTTAGCCTGGCCTTGAGCAACCTCAGATGCTCATCATGCCGGATCTCGAGGATCCGTTCCTGCCGCTCGGTGAAGGTCTCTTTGTTGACCCTTACGAAGCCAAATCACTCGTCACTTCATTGTTGACGCAACTGCCCGAGATGTTCTCGGGAATAAAAAATCCAGAGCCTGCTCTACTCGCTACCCTCAACGCAGCCCTGGCGGCACTAGAGACAACTGGCGGCAAGATTGTGTGCTCTTGCTCTGCTTTACCTACCTGGGGTCCAGGCCGGCTATTTATGAGAGATGAGGGTAATCATCCTGGAGGCGAGCTTGACAAGAAGATGTACACAACGGAGCATCCAGCGTGGAAGAAAGTGGCCGAGAAGATGACGGCTGCTGGAATCGGCGCGGACTTTTTCCTCGCTGCTCCTTCGGGAGGCTATCTCGACATTGCCACAATTGGTGAGAAAACTTTGACGGACCTATCCAATCTGCGCTTCGCGATATATGCCATCTAACTAACATGCCTGTCCTGTAGGCCATGTCGCAGCCGTCACCGGTGGAGAAACATACTATTACCCTAATTTCATATCGCAGCGAGACGGACCAAAATTGTCAGCCGAGATCAGTCATGCAGTCACTAGACTTACTGGCTTCCAAGCTTTGATGAAGGTGCGGTGCTCCAATGGCCTGCAAGTCGCGGCGTACCACGGCAATTTCATACAACATACCTTTGGGGCCGATTTGGAACTCGGCGTCATCGACGCAGACAAGGCTCTTGCCGTGTCGTTTAGCTACGACGGCAAACTCGATTCCAAGCTGGACGCGCACTTCCAATCAGCCTTGCTGTACACCACAGCTTCTGGTCAACGCAGAGTACGCTGCTCCAACGTCATTGCCAGCGTGAGCGAAACCTCCAAGGAGTCTGGCATGCGGGAGCAGGGTGTTCGAACGTGCATGAAGTTTGTGGACCAAGACGCAGTCGTTGCCCTTTTGGCCAAGGAAGCAGGCACCAAACTGGCAACAACGTCGAGCAACCTCAAGGATATCCGCAACGCGCTGACGGAGCGAACGATTGATATCATGGCGTGCTACAGAAAGCACTCGGCTCAACAGCATCCTGCCGGCCAACTAGTCATGCCCGAAAGATTGAAGGAGTTCTGCATGTACATGCTGGGACTCATCAAGTGCAGAGCCTTCAAAGGCGGCATCGAGAATTCAGACAGGAGAGTTCACGAAATGCGCATGTTACGCTCCATGGGCGCCCTGGAACTGTCCCTATATCTGTACCCTCGCATGATACCGCTTCACAGTTTACAGCCGGAAGAAGGTTTTGCGGATCCGGAGACAGGCCACCTGAAGCTACCGCCATCAATACGAGCCTCATTCTCGCGGATTGAACCCGGCGGAGTGTATCTCGTTGACAATGGCCAGCAATGTCTGCTGTGGTTCCATTCTCAAACGTCGTCAAACCTTGTGACCGATCTATTTGGAGAAGGCAAGGACTCGCTGAAAAGCCTGGACGCGTATACGTCTTCGTTACCCATTCTGGAAACGCATCTGAATGCCCAGGCGCGCAATATCATTGAATTCCTCAAGACGATGCGAGGCTCCAAGGGGCTGACTCTCCAGCTTGCCAGACAAGGAATCGACGGGGCTGAATTTGAGTTTGCGCGCATGCTGATTGAGGATCGCAACAATGAGGCGCAAAACTACGTGGACTGGCTAGTTCACGTGCATCGCGGCGTTCAACTTGAGGTATGATGTGACGATGCTTCACCTTTCACTCTCTGTTGTCTTCTTCCCTCTGCCCTCTCCTCTATTCGAGTACGATCTGTTACACTAACACAATCCTCACTGTGCAGCTCAGCGGCCAGCGCAAGAAAGAAAGCGAGTCTGAATCGAGTACGCTGTCCAACTTCACCGGACTCCGGCCATCTATGTGGTGAGATTTCAAGACGTATTTTCAGTCAAAAGAGATGGAGCACATACGTCGAGAGGATGTACACAAAAGGGAAACATGGAGAAGTAGTCACTGAGGAACATGTGACGAGCACGGACACATGACACGATGGGTGGTAGTATATATGTGCGGAAATTCTGACAAGTGAAAGGGTCATTTCTAGTGAGAAACAACGGAAGGAATAGCGTATTGAAGAAGAGCTGAAAAATACTAGAACTATCTACCTCATGACAAGCCAGCAAGACAGGTGTAAAGCATTGAAAGCAACGTCCTGCAAGAGCACACAGGGGTGGTAGGGATCTTCGAAGTTCGGAAACGTGTTTGCCACTTTGGCATCGAACAACGTCGCCTGCAATGCTTGGAGCTAGCTGCCTGAGCCCTGTTGTAACTCTCAGGGAAAGCTAGCGAGAAAGAAATGTAAGTGAAATCTGCTTTCTAAGCCACTCCATGTTCCCGGCTTCCCGCGACGACAGAACAACAACGCAAACCCTCACAAGCTTGTGATGCGTCTGTCCCTCCCCACGTGCCCATGTGTTGGCAACGCAATCTCACAGGCCCGAGTCAGAGATCATCAAAACGCGGTGAAACGTCTCTGATGCAAGTCCGCAACGATCCCCGCCCGTTCCATTGAGACTAGTTAACTACCGCGGGGTCTATGTATCGCTCACCCGACGTACATGTGTATCATACACGAGCACAGCTGCCCTACAAGGTCTCTGTTTCTTCTTTCTTTCCCACGGCAGGGGGTTGCGTATCACATAGGTACCACGTTCGACTTGGCATGCGACATTTCCAGCCTCTTTTGCACGATTGCGCCTCCCCCCCGCGTTGTCCATGTGGTTACATATGTATATGCACGTAGTTTGTGCACGATCTGTAGACTGTGGGCTCTGGAGTAGACAAGTCTGGTAAGGGGTGTTGCCCACGGGCCACGGGGACAAGAAGAACTTGTGAAAAAAAGGTTCAAGACAGATGAAGATAGAAGAGGGAGGAGGAGAAAGAGCGTAAAATGAAACGGCCGATGTGTGCCATTGCATTGCGTGGTGCATAATATGGGGGACAAGAATCTGTAGGAGTAATCTTGCTAGAACCAGGGCCAGAGCATCGGGTGAAGGAAACTTCAAACAAGACACACAAACTCGAAACGAGACTAATAAGCATTCCTAACTAGGTATGTATGTACATACATAGTCTGGGGTGATGCGGGTTTCCCACTGGGACTCTCACATCCACTCTAGTACCTATCATTCGAAGACTCCGTTCATCATCCCGTCACATCCTCGCAGGGTGGCGGTACACTCATGATATCTACGTCTGTCGTCCGAGACGCCCAATACTAAACAGCCCTGTGATAGACGGGATTCGGGAAGGGGCATCTCACGTGTGTGGTTTACCTGCGGAAGAAAGCATAGCGATAAATCATGATGGGGGGGGTGGGGTTGACTCTGAGAAACGGAGATGAGGGGATATCCAGAATTCCAGATCCGGTGGAATGAGATGGTGATGATGAAGAAAAGCTGGACCACTTCAACAACAAGTTCTCGGCCCCTCGATCATTGAAACGCAGCAGCCCAACTGATTCACTGAATGATCGGAAGAAAAGGTTCCCCCTCCCTCTGCCCTCTGGGCACCCCGCCGCGCTTGACGGCGGACGCCCAGCTGGCAGCAGGGGAAAAAACACAACAAGACGACTCGAATCTTGCGCTTTATCGGATTTTGCAAGAAAGATTAAAAACGCGGGGGCTCGGAGAGCAGGTTTCTTTGGAGTGAGTCCACATGGCGTGGCCGTGCGTTCAGTGTTCGCGCATTCTGCCCCTGCAGACTCCAGAGAGGGGAGGTTGGCCTAAATATGTACATATGTAGGACAGCACATGATACGCAGTTACATACCTATGTACAAGTACTGTACATCAACGCATATGCACAACACGTGCGTGTTGATAACGTTGTCCTGATGCCCGCCCACGGTGGCTCTTGGGCATTTCATTCTGGCATCAGAATAATATGAGATGTGTGCATACTATTACTAGGTATTTAGGTAGGCATGTACAGAGTAGGTTGCCGTCTGTCTTGCACAAGCCCGCGGAGTTAAGCTTGTACGTTCTGGCCTGATTATGTACTAGGCTTGCTTTTTTTTGTTTCGTAAGCTGCTGCTGCTTCTTTCTGCAGACTGCCTTTACTTTTTACGTCCGAACTCCTATTCCCACGCCACGGGGAATTACGAAGCCGGATGCCTGGATGGCAGACCTCATTTCTGGGATCAATACTCCGTACTCGTAGTCTGTAGAGGGCTCAGGGGGCGCTTTTTCTTTCAATACTTGAGGCGCTGGGGAAGGAGCACATGCATGATACGCGTTGGCTTATCGGAGTGCCAAAGTAGGTAGATAATCATCAGGTACCTATAGATTGGAAAAAGAAAAACAATAGAAAACCCGGTAGGTAACTATTAGATGATTATGTGCATGGTTCAATGTCATTAAAGGTAAAAGATACAGGTGGGCCAGATAGGGGAAAGATCACACTTTACATACATCGGTACATATGGTATGTACACACTCGACACCGGCGACCTGTTTAGACCTTATTTGGGGGAGCGGGGAATGTACATACTTGTAAGTTGTTTGAAGCGGCGGGGAATGTGGCCTCCACGACGCACGTGCGGAGTATAGTTAGGTAGGTAGGTAGACCATGTACGGAGTAATGTATATAAACTCATGCACATCTGGTATCAGAACTCGCTGGCAAAAACGCGGTTTGCCGGCGCCAAACCTAACCTTGTATTCATCATTGGCCACCTCCTCGGACATGTGGTGTCATGTCTCACAGATTTCTGGTCCACGAACCCCATCATCCATGAGTCCACGGGAAATGGCCTCAAGAAAGGATCATGAAACGAGCAATGGAGACGGGGTGGGCGGTTTTGAGGGGGTCATCCTCGAAATTCTCGAATACGCCCTTTTTGGGGCCAGAAGACGCTTGTGAGAAGGTAAATTGTGTAGTATTTTCTGGACCCAATTCCAAACCTCGATGAAGTGCTCTCGCTGGGCCGTTTCACTGCATCACTATCCCATTGACGTCGGAGAGGCTCACTTCATGTCACTGACAGGGGGTTGACAGGGGACTGCAGCCAATCACGTCGCAGCCTCACGAGGAGTACTTTACTTCGCCCGCACAATTAGCCTATGACCCAAAGTAGCGGCAATCACTGTCGTGACATAGAGGTACCTATATCCGCTTCGTCCTGCATCCCGATTCCCGAGACCAAACTTTTCTTGCGCTCGATAAGGAGTGAATAAATTACGGCGTAAGTGCTCAAGATAGAAAACCAGCAATTTCCTTTGTGAGAAAGGGTCATATCGCACCTATAGAACCGGTAAAAATTCAGCGCCCAAGACCGAACTTTCTTTGTTTTGAGTTCAATGTTGTTGTTGTTGTTGAGTATTTATTTTGAGTTCAATGACTGGTTACCAAAAAGCTGTAGGGTACGCGGTGAAGCATTTTGAAGCTCTCCATGTCACTGCAAGTCACAACCAACGGGCGAGGGGGCTGTGGGTCCCGCGACATGAAGTGAGCCTCTCCGACGTCAATGGGATACATGCTTACACATCGATGGGAACTACCTACAGAGCATGTACACACTGTTAGACTACATACCTACTGGAGACTGGAAGTCCTTATTATGATGTCCTTATCGAACCAGGTTCTCCTCAAATTTGCCTGCACAGTGCAAACTTGTCGCCGAAATCCTACACCGCATACATACCTACATCATACATGCAGTGTTGCCCGCTCTGCCACCAGCCCCCCAGTAGACCAGTGATGGGATTCCCGCGGCGGATTAAAAGATGACAATATATGCAACTCCGTACGCGTAAGATAGTACTTGACTGTGTGTCCTCTTGTGGTTGGCCATTCATGATGACGAATGTCGGCGGAAAAGGGGGGGGGGGGCGCCCCGCGCGGACGTCGGTGGTTACCAAAAGTTAAGAACAGACAACAACAAGGATTGGTCGCGTCTACTCCGTACTTTGGTAACGCGTCACCCGCCCGCCGACTTGGGACGGAAAAAACGGCCTCGTCATCTTATCCTGTGGACCTCACCGGGTTTGGGAGGCTAGGAGCCAATCGTACGAGTTTGCCTCATACGGGGACTCCCTTCGCGGCTTGAACGGCGCAAGGATAGGACGGCCTGAGCCGCATGGGAGAAAGGGGCGGGCAAGGCAAGGAAGATGACTTGATTTCCAGCCCGACCAGATCGAAATGAAAGACGAAAAGACCCGGGAAAAGACAGATTCGAAAAAGAAGGGATTATGTACATACATAGGTAGGTACTCAGAACTCTGTAAAGATTGGGTCATTATGCCAAACTATGCCAATATGCCCAGGTACCTAACCCCCCCCGACCTGTGTCGGTGAAACTTCCACCAGGAAAAAAGAAACTTCCAAAGAAGAAATTCCAGAAGGTCGGGCGCCGTCACAAACCAAAAACATACTCCGTACATACATATATCAGACATCACCGCCGCAGAGGTTCGTCCTGGTGCATGTCTTGGAACGAGGGCTAGGAGCCTAGGACCCCCCCTCGTCAGCGCAAACAGGCTGAAGATAAAAGCTGCCCAACCCGGTACATATGTATACCCAGGTAGGTAGGAACGATAAACTCCAATTTATCTACAGAGTACTCCGTACCTAGCATATACTAGCGCCGAGCGAATGCATGCAGTGATGCGATGCACACATGTAAATCATCAGCTGTCTTAGTCTATCCTTGAATGGTGGGTGCGCCAATGAAAAGGCGCTGCCCGAGGTTCACGCCGCCAAGCCCATAGGACCAGAAATGAGAACTCAGCAACATGGAAGTTCGTAAAATTCTCAAGTGAATAAATGTTGATAAAGAAAGAAAAAAGGGAATCAAGCGCCGAGAAAGAGAATGTATTCGATGATTGATGTTTGTTGTCCATTGTCCATTGTTATTGTTGTCGTTTGTCTATCGTTTGCTCGCAGCGCAGGGGTATCAGCCTTTCCACCAGCCATCCTTGATGCTATTTCTCAGCCTATTATCATGTCTATTCCACACCGCGGATCAGGTTTCCGAAGCACCCGCTCAATTTCAGCAGGGTCAAATACAGACTCAAAGATGTCCATGTCCGTGGGAGCAGTTGGCAACGAGGATGACCGTCCTGCCGATGATTTGGTGAGCGGCGAGGAAGCCTCCGGTGTGTTTAATCGGCGATTCTTTCTCCCTGCTGCTTTCTGTTCCTTCCGGGCCACCTCCTCCCAGATACACTGCGTGGTACTCTGCTCTGGGTCCTCGAATGCAAAGACAACGTATGCGAACTGTCCGCGGAGGTCAGGATCGAATAGCAGAACATCCCGCCATATCTGCGCCACCTCTTGAGGTGGGTTGCGACAGCCGTTGCCTAGACCAAAGTCCCCAATGACAACCCGGTCATAGTTGTTGTAAAGGCAGATTCGGAGTGCTCCAGAGACTTTCTCTCTCATCATGTCTCTCTCTGCTGCAAAGGAGTACATGGTGCCGTTTTCTTTGAGCTTGGGCCAGCGTGTAGGAGGCATCGAGACAACAGGCAAGTCGTGCCACTGCCCAAGCCGTTCGTACCTGTCATGAGGACCGCGACAGACCACAACGGCGTCGGAAAGTATGCCGCCCGTAGTGGAAATCGGATAATGTGACGTAGTGTGCGTGTTTGGCCAAGGTGTGCTGAGCGTGGCGGAAAGATTGCTTCGGCGACACAATTTCTCCTCGTATCCTGAGCTTGCGATTTCCCAATCCCCGCCGGGTCGACGATCGTTGGCGGCGCAGATGAACGGAACTCGAACTCTCGCGCCGCCCATGGCCTGACTTGCTTGGCTGTCGACAATAGCGTGTGAAATGGCAATCATGACGGGATCGCCTACCTCTACTCGAAAGACTGGTGGGCGTGTGCTCTGAGTATGGCGGGATATTTCCAAATCTGTCGTGGGTTTCTTGTAAAGGAAGGAGAAGGGTGGAAACCGATTGGCATATGTGGCATTTACCAAGGGTATGAAATTCCTTTTGGTATCAGCCGCCACTTCCGACGGCTTCACCCGTTGGGGCCTTACTCCAGGAGCCATGCCGGAAGAAGTGCCTCGAAGTGGGCAATAAATATAAAGAGTGAAGGGGTTTCGTAGTTTTCAAGTGCCGTATATACTGATTTGCAAGCAGCGGGATGTCGTAGCGAAGTTGGATTCATGGAACAGTGAAGCCCATTCGGCCGACTTATATACTCCCAATCTTCATTCAACAGTGTTCATCCAGCAGTGTCCGTTAGCAGTGTTCATCAAGAGTGCTCATTCAGCAGTCTTCATTCGCAAGGTTCCATTCAGCAGCACAGGATAGCTACCGGGGGGGAAGAAAGGGGGGGGGGGGGAGGGGGCAGTCCCAAAATATGCCAAAATACCTCATCGAAATACCTCGGAGATTGGCTTCAGTAAGCTACCACGGAAATGGGCCAAGTTTCGACAAATATAGCGTGACAAAAACACAGAGAACCAAACATTTAAATCACCTGCTTCAGGCCATGCTCATCTAGAGGCGAGATACGGAAGACATGATTCCCGCCATAGACGAGGTACAATCTGGTACATGAAAGGATAGGCGGGCATATGGCGGTGAAATAGTGCGCGGACTGCTTCTCTACTCTACTAAACTACCTACCACAAGTCACAACACGGCTGTGTCGCTTCAGGTGGGGGAGGTGATGGTGTCTCGCGGACGAGACAAGTACTATGCCATGCCGCCAAAGCAAGAGTGCACCGCCCAGCCAGACTGAGCGAGTAGCGAGGGGGCTTTACAGCCAAAGTATGACGGGGTCCCGAGATCTTCTTGCCGGCTCGCTGGCTTGCTTGCTGGCTTGCTGGCTGGCTTACTTGCTGGACAGGGGAAGGAAAAATGAAATGGCAGAGCAGTCAGTGAGTTCTTCATGCGCAAGGGCAAGGGGCCACCTATTCGTACGGCAAGGCGGAGGCGCAGGCATCTTTGGGTTTACTCTTTAGTCGGTAAATGACCACATATATTCTGTAGGTCACACTCGGCACATGAGGACGAGCCGAATAAGAGCAGCGGCGCCTAGCCAAGGCACGATCTCTTCAGCCGGCATCTTTTTTCGCGCAGCCAGCGCTGCTGCCAGTCCGATCTGTGGCATGGTGGTACCCCATACCGTCCTTGTCCAACAAAGACAGGTGTCGTGGATCAATCTGTTTGACGACGGGTAGGCTGTAGCAGAAGAACGGGGACCCGACGAGACGGAGGCACGGAGACATCTTGGCTCCGTTGATGGCTGGCATGTGGCCAGCGTGTTGTGACTTGTGACTCTGAGTGACCCAAAATGGTATTCCAGTGCCGATATGTAGCGGGCATACGGACAAGGCGCCTTGGTACCAAAGCGAACGGCGTACAGGGTTTGTGGTTGGCCGGGTCGAGCACGCACTCATCTGAGACACATTCAAGCACAAGAACGGATGCACGAGGGAAGGCCCAACGTGAGTCGAATCGATCCTCAGGTCAGGGTATGTCATAATCGGTCGGGAGGCAAGGGGCTCGGGGCCCGTTGGGCTCAGAAAGAAGAAAGAAGCCGAAGTAGAAGACGAGGATCAAGATGAAGGAAGACCGGAAGACGCTGCGGGATAGCAGCATAGCAGGCCCCGGAGACTGGAGTCTCGGCCGACGATCCTCGTATCTGATATTCTGGCTGGGGAAATTATCAGCCGGTAGAGACTGAACTGATGCCACAGTGAAACCGTTTGGTCGATACATAGACCAAACCTTCACAACCAAGGTTGGACCCCCTGGTGAGAGGCAGCAGAGCATCACGACGAAGGCGTGGAGCGGAAAGGATATCCGACATTGGTCCGATGCACGAGAGCCCAGAGCAATGGAGAAGCAGTGGAGGACTGGGGTCAGCATGCCATAGTACCGGTAGACCGTAGACGGTAGGCATGTATGTAGTATGTAGGATAATTGCCTGCATCTGCCACGTTGACGTTGCTTCGGGAGGAGGAGGAGGTGACATGAAATGACCTCTGCACGGCCCGGGTGGAAGGGCTAGACGGTTTCGGCGCTGGCTGATTAAACTTCCGTCATTGTTCACCAACACTCCCGACGAGACGACAAGACGGCGATGGAAATGTTGTTCGAGCGACGAGGATTTCGATTCCAGGACAGTCAAGTCAGTCAGTACTTCGCCTTTGGCAGCGTCTGCACATCGGGACTCGGTATAGGGAACCGGCTGAGCAAAGCCGAGGCGTCAAGAATCGTCTTCCGCAATCGCGCGGCCAGCGGCGCCAAGTCTGCCCACGCGTGCCGTCAATGTGCAATCTTGTCATCGTGTAATCTTGCAATCGCGCAATATTGACTTCGTGGAGCTCGCGGCATCTTCTTCCATGTCCTCTTGGGGTTTCCCTGGCCGGCGACGTGACATTGGTGTCAATAGTGTGTGACATGTGTGGCTTGTCTGAGGCTCTGAGCCCGACGAATCCGACGCGGATCCACTTTGCACTTCAGGTTGGAAGTTAGGAACCCGTTCACTGGCTTCGATATCTCGAAATCTCATTCCACTTTTTTGCCGTGAACCTGCCATGAACCTGCCATGAACCGCTTCGGACGCTTCACGCAAGGCAGATCTAGCCTGAAATCGCGTTGCTTGAGCATTGCAGCACCCCTCATCAATCGATCGCGCCTGAGGTCGATCTACGAACCCCTCTTGCTATCTACGTACACGCCACGGTAGACCTCCGAGTCTCCGACGCGTCCCCAACAATGGCGAGGCCAATTCTCGTGTCCCACGCCGTCCCCACTCTTCGCCTACCTCGAGCCGCCGGCCAATACAAGAGGACGTATTCGGTACGGATCAACGGTCAGCAACCACCATCGCAAGCCATCAGGACGGTGGCTGACCTCAAGGCATGGCGGCCTGTGACGAATGTACCAGACGTGGAAGTCTGTGGATGGGTGCGGTCTGTACGCAAGAGCCCAGGTGTTCGCTTCGTGGACATCACCGACGGATCGTGTATGCGCCCTATGCAAGCAGTAGTCGACAAGGCTCTTGCAACAGAGTATGATGGTTTCCTGAACCTTAGGCCCCCCTGTTGTGTCGACTTTCGTGTCATCAAAAAAAGCTGATGCTCATCTTTCTTCTTCGCCAGTATCCGACCCGGCGCTGCGGTTCGTGTCAAGGGAACGTGGCACAGCACAGCCGACAGACAGAAGGATGCTGCAGATGAGTCTCCTGTTTCAGGACATTCTCACTCACATCAACAGGCCACACATGAGTATTCTGGAATGAGCCTGGATGCTCTTGGGAGTCAGACTTTGCGAGAACTTCGAGTAGAGGCAGTCGACATTCTCGGCAGCTCAGACCATCAGGTGAGTCGACTTGTGGTGAAGAAAAATGTGTTGGCAACGAGTCTCACACTGATACCTCTTTCTGCGGTTATCCTTACTTGTTCCAAAAAAAAAGTCAAATCCCATCCAAAACAAATATCAGACACCAGAGAGCCTGCGACTGGTTTCACATCTTCGATGTCGCACACCACTCAACTCTACACTTCTCCGTCTACGGTCTGATGCCATTGCCTCACTCACGAATTTTTTCTTCAAGGAGGGGTTCCAGCAGACACACCCCCCCATCATCACGTCTTCAGATTGCGAAGGTGCTGGCGAGGCTTTCACGGTCAAGACTGGCTCTAAAGAAGAATTCTTCAAACAGACTAAATACCTGACTGTCTCGAGCCAGCTTCATCTTGAAGCCTTGGCTCAGTCTCTTGGCAATGTGTGGACGCTTTCTCCCACCTTTCGGGCTGAGAAGAGTGACACGTCCAGACACCTGAGCGAGTTCTACATGCTCGAGGCTGAAATGGAGTTTGTGAAGGACATGGACGAAGTCATGGATCTAGTCCAGAAAATGCTCATGAGTCTTGCCACTAGCCTGAAAGAATTGCGGGCTGCAAACGAGCTCGAGAAAAATAGGCTTGACGCTCGGGATCCCGCAGAAAAAGGAGCGTTTGCTGACCTGGTAGAAAGACAAGAGCTCCAGCGGCGCTGGGCAGGTCTATCATCTCCCAACAGGTGGCCCAGAATAACCTACTCCGATGCAATGGAGCGTCTCCAGCCTATCGCAGATCAATTTGAGCACAAACCGGTATGGGGCAGCGGCCTTCAATCGGAACACGAGAAGTATCTGGCCAAAGAGATTGGTTACGACAAAGCAACGGATGCGTACGTGCCAGTCTTTGTTACCCAGTATCCGCGCAAGATCAAGGCGTTCTACATGCATCGCTCAGCATCGCCCCCACCACAAGGTGAAACGGTCGACTGCTTTGATCTTTTGGTTCCAGATCTCGGCGAGCTGGCGGGCGGTTCCATGCGCGAACATCGCTTATCGGAGCTGGAGCACAACATGACGTTACACGGACTAGAGGTGCCTACCAAGAAGCAAGACAGAGGTAACGGTCTGGGCTGGTACCTGGATCTGAGACGATGGGGGTGCCCACCGCACGGAGGCTTTGGCCTTGGATTCGATCGCCTGCTCAGCTATCTAAGCGGTGTACCCAACATCCGTGACGTTGTTCCCTTCCCGCGTCATCACCAGCGCTGCCAGTGCTAGAGCGCACGATCGGTTAAGGAGGGTTTCAAACGGCCCACCAATCACCCACCGGAAGTGACATCCGGCCCGACAAAGTCACAAATGAAGCAGGTCGACGAATGACGTCGCTGCAGGGCCCCCGGCCGGATGCATCCGGAGTGACGGAGGCACAGACCTCATGTTACATGTAAGATTTGTGGGAGCAAAAAGTCAGAGAACAAAAAAAAAGAAGTATTGGTCTGATCGGTTTGGTGTAACACGAAGCGGTGCATGTTCCCGCTTGAGAGACATAAACTAGCGCCAGAAGCGCAAGTCGCACAGCCAAGGGAAAGAAACAATAAAGAAGGCGTCGCTGTCTTTGGGCAGCTTGTCTCGTAGGGGAAGTGTACGATATGAGAATCTCGCTTATCTCGACTCGACGCCGGGGAATCGCGCGGGCCACCGTTCGCCACTCTGTAATGTGTTTTTATCATTTAATCGAGTCGAATGACAACTGCACAACATGATTCGGGTCCAGCCGCCCAAGAGACACGTATGGGCAGGGGGTTCGGGGATTGTGCCAACAGCGCCAACTTTATGTCTTGACTCTTGACACAACATCTTCTCATCAAGTTGTAGCCTGTAGGCTTCTTAGCCGTGGGTTAGCGAAATCGACTCAGCCACGTCTGCACAGCTGACACTTGCAGAATCGTCTGCAGACGGCACGGGCTTGCTCTGTACTCACGCCGTCACGCGCTCATCGCAGGGCGCAGTGGCCAGTCGGGATTTTCTGTTCATGTTCCATAATTGCCGAGTAGAAGACGAGGCGGACGAAATCTTGACTTGCTCTCGTGTGCCGTTGCTGTGCCTCCTCGACGAAGCCTCTAGTAAATGCGATGGATCATGGGCAACAAGAGTCTACAATGGGCATTAGCACTGCGACAGTAATAAAGCCACCGGCAGCGTCGATAAGTATGTACTAAGGTATGTAGTTCAGTCACCTAGATGTGTGTCCTTGTCAGGCCTTTTCTTGCCCAGAAGAAGGTGGACACGTTATGTCACTCAGATATCTGTCTCCCAACTGTCATTCTACCCAGAAGAAGATGACATCAGACACACACATAACATGCCGATGCTCGACTGTGGCCCTAGCGGAGCTCGGCTGATACATACCGGACGGCCTCACCGGATGCTCTCGCCTAAATGGACAGGGCTTACATGCTCAGTGGTACTGCTCTCCATCCAAAGTCCTTGCTTACTCAGGTTACTCTATCCTGCGACATGCCAACCCACAGGAACTATGTGCGTCTTTTCCAATGCAGTCCCGAGTTCGGGTAGACTGAGGCTGTATCTTCTATATCCGTCCAGCAGTTCCACGAGCAGAGGAAGTCATGCAAGGTTCTCGTCCCATCGTGATTCGTGACATACAGCCTTAGCCTCGCGTAGCCCCAGCCGGCAACATCCCAGGTCCGGTAGCTCGGGAGATACCTATGACCAAGGCTGATGGCAATTCGGTTACATACGGCGGGCCGCAGGTGCATACTATTTTTGGAAGCATGGCATTCGTCGTTGGTGGTCCCGTCGATGGGCGGCATGTAGCACATGTGGTACTCGATGAGGCGAGACCCGACTAGATGAAGAAATATCAAGATTTGCCCTCCTATCATACTCCGTACAAGTGACTCCATTTCTCACTCTGGGTGGTGATTCCTCTACGTCCTGTCCTTTACTTTTGCCTTCCAAGTTCTTTTATGAAAAAGTCCTTCCTATATGTATATACAATTTCACGAGTCACTACCACTCAGCCTTGCACTGAAACGGGCAACGTCACACGGATGTAACACCAGACGGAACATCGAGACTCCCAACCACCCAACGAGAAGGCCAAATTCGACCCCACAAGAATAACAACCCGCTTCACGACGTGACCATTCAGCCTTCTCCTCCACCTCACCTCGCCAAACTCCCCCATTCATCAATAACAACCAGACAACCCACGGAGTTCAGAGTACCACTACCAACGGATTTAAATAAGCAAAAAAACACAAATCCATCAAAAAGAAGAAGAAGAAAAACACCACAATGCCCCCATCCGCACCCCTGCTCCTCACCCTCCTCCTCCTCCTCCCCCTCCCCCTCCCCGCCCACGCAGACGCAGACGCAGACGCAGCATCCCCCCTCCCCATCCCCATCATCATCCACACCTGGTCCGGCCCCTTCAAAGCCGCCTCCTCAGCCGCCTCCACCATCCTCCGCCTCCCCCACGCCTCCGCCCTAGACGCCATCCAAGCCGGCGCCTCCGCCTGCGAACAAAACCAATGCGACGGCACAGTCGGCCCCGGGGGCTCCCCGGACGAGACCTGCGAAACCACCCTCGACGCCCTCCTCATGCACGGCGGACACACCCTCAACGTCGGCGCCGTAGGCTCCCTCCGTCGGGTAAAGAACGCTGTAGCGGTCGCGAGACATGTCCTTGAGTATACTCAGCATTCTCTCCTCGTGGGGGATCTGGCTACCCGGTTCGCCATCGAGAGGGGCTTTGTGGAAGAAGATCTCGCGACGGGGGAGTCTGTTGCGCGGTGTGAGGAGTGGAAACGGGGGGGTGTCAGCCGAATGCGCGGAGGGGAGGCGGAGGGAGAGGGGGCGGCGCAATGGTGCCTGATCCGGGCAGGTTCTGCGGGCCGTATCGCCGGGCCGGGGCTGATGATGAGACGGGGGTTTTATGGCATGGGAGCGACGATGGAGATGGCGGCAGCGGCGGCGGCGGCTCTGCGGGTGTTATTAGGGGTCATGATACCATTGCGCTTGTTGCGCTGGATGCAGCGGGGGATATGGCTGCGGGGACGAGCACGAATGGCCAGGCGCATAAGATCCCGGGGCGGGTTGGCGATGCGCCTATCCCGGGTAGTGGCGCCTATGTTGATTCCCTTGTGGGCGGATGTGGTGCTACGGGCGATGGAGATATCATGATGAGGTTTCTGCCGTGCTATCAGGCCGTGGAGAGTATGCGGCAAGGCTTGTCCCCGCGGGAGGCTGCTGAGGATGCTGTTCGGAGGATGTTGGCGCGGTATCCGGGCGTGCGGGCCGGGCTGGTTGTTATGAATCGTAGGGGCGAGCACGCGGGTGCGGCGAGTAATTGGGCTTTTTCGTACTCGTTTCGTACGGCGAGTATGAATGAGACGGGGGTCGTGGATGTGCCACCGATGGGTGGTGCTGCGATGGTCCGGGGTTTTGATGGAATGGGGGACGAATTATAATGGATAATGGATTGATGTAGGTTCTGTAAGGCTATGTAGAAGGATGCCTATCGAGTAAAGAGTGTGGGAAAAGTAGAGATCATAGGAAGAGTAGGTAGGAGAGTCGAGAAGTAGAGAGTAGAACAGGTAGAGTCAGAAGAGACCAGTAGAGTAAGAAGAGAAGGAAGAGTACGGAGAGACAAGGAGCAAGAGAAAACATCGTCCCAAGCAAATATTCATCATTCAACGCTAACACACTCAAAAATCAGAAATAAAAACAACAGATAACAAACGCCGCCTGCTTTCCCATCCCGTCATTGTTCGTTACGCGTTCCAGTCATCTCGTGCGTTTATCATCCGCTCCATCTACGTCTGTAAACAGACGGATGCATGCATATGCAACATCCAAAATGCAAATATGTATCCCTTCATCCCATGCTGCGCATCGACCGGGGCCTCGTTCTCATCCCGTACCCCATATGCTAGAACACGTTCCTCCGTAGGACCCTACGCCATAACAGCCTCCCTTCTACTCTCTCTTTCCTTCCTATCCTTATTCTTAAACAATGCCTTAAGCATGTTATCCCCCTGAATCTGCGCTCTAGGCCGATACACCAGCTCCATGCCGTTACTGCGCCCACCCTCCATCTTCTTGACGCTTCTGTCACGGGAGCGACTCCTGTCATCCCTGTCCCATGTGCTATGCCTGTAGGTTCCTAGCTCCGAGTCCGCGCCATAGACTGTCTCGACCGTAGCTCTCCTGCTGATCCAACCATCGGCGTCGGGGGCGGGGTGCTCTCTTTCTTTGCCTTTGCTGGATGAAGAAGACGACTTTGGCTTTTCTGTCTTGCTGGTTTTATGTGTGTTTGACGATTTGGACGTCTTTGCTGTCACGTCCGTTTTTGCAGTCTTGGACGTCTTGGTTGTTTTTGATGTCTTTCCCGTCTTGGCCGTTTTGTCGGTCCGCGCGGTGCGGGCGCTTCTGTGTGAGCTCACCTCAAAGTCATCCTTGCCGTGCTTGTACCGCTGCGCTCGATCCGCCACCGGTGTGATGAGCTCGATTTCGGCGCTCTCGTTATCCGCTCCGGGAGGCAAGATGCCCCGGCGCCAGCTTTCAATAGAGCTCAGTTCATCGTCCACGATCAGTGCTTCCTCAATCATGCCGCTGGCGTGGTTCTCGCTCTGACTCCTCAGCAATGCCGGTCTGTGCGTGGCGGCGGCTGCGGCGCGGGACACCTGCTGCTGTTCGTGGGCGCGCTTGACAATCTTCCACCCGCCAAACATGACGACCGTGAGCCCGACAGCGATGCCGGTGCCAATGAGAAACTGGGGTGACGCGAGCAGGGAGAAGACGGCCGGAGAAGCGTTTTTGAGAAACCCGATAAACGCGGGCGACATCTTGCCAACCACCGACGACAGATCGGCAAGCGTCAACGCGACCGCAGCGGCTGCGTCAGGTTTCTCCTGAAGGCGCTTGATCATGGACGTGGCGGAGTGCTGCACACAGTGTGCCTCGTCCAAGAGACCCTCGATCCTGCGCACCAGCTGGTTGGCCTGGTATTCGTCTGCCATGGCAGGATCCAGGTCGACCATATCGGCCAGATCTGGCGGTACGTCTCCGTAGGCAAGGTGCATGTCGATTTCTTTGCCCGTGTCTGCGCCCTTGGATGCGTATGTCTGATCGTGTCTGGCGAATTCTGGTTCAGACTGTCTGCGTGGCACAATCGTGCTCTGCCTCCAATCGGGCTGCGGCTCGGCGGACAACTTGGCGGTGCCGCACTGCGTCAGGTTCATCCAAGAGATGCGGCTGTCCTTTGGAAGCGTCTCGGCATAGGGACTGCGATACGTCTTCTGTGCTGGAGGTCTGTACGGCGTCTGGCTCGGAGCCGTACTGGAGATCTCACTCAGTGTCTTGAGATTGCTTGCCGTCAGCGCAGGACGGCTTCTAGATCTTGGGCGATCATGATTCGAGTGCGAGGGTGAACGAGAAGGGGCATGCGAGTCGCGGTGGCTCCTCCGAGAACCAGTCTCGCTGTGCATATCTAAAGAACGCCTGCGACCGTCTTGGCGATCGGGAATTTTCCTGTCATCGTACTCCGTGCGTCGTCCGGGCTCATAAGTGGCGTGTCGGGCAAGAGTCCGCGGGCGATGATGATGTTCGTCTTTGCGTTGTAAACCTGAAGCGTGGTCATACGTTTCGGCACGCTTCAGGGCTTTGATCTCAGCCTTTTTCTCATCGTACGACGCCTTGGCCTCTCTGAAGATGGACATGAGTTGCTTTCCCTACTCAACACCGTCAGTGAGCTAGCTGGTTGGCAGGGCCCTCGTGAGGGTTCAAAGGGCGCAACCCACGGTGCTAATGATCTTGCCCGAGTTGTTGACTATAGTCACGGTCTCCTCGAGAGGCATGTTGACCATGATTCCGCGCCCGCAGCGAGCGACGGGTGCCTTTGTTGAAGTGAATAGAACCCAGCTCCGTATTACAACTTCATATGTAACAATATTTCTATGCCTTGCCGATAAGATACAAGAAACCAACAGAAGAGTGTAAAGGATTGCAGTCAAATGCAGAATAGGCCAGATAATAAAAGCTGAGACAGGCGGCGTGCTTTCGTTACATACTCGGATCTTGTCTTCTCGCGGTCAATGTCTCGCGGGGGCTTGTCAACGTGGTTCCCCACCTTCTGTCGGTGAGCACTTGAGCAATGAGCAGTGAGGAATCTAGACGGGAAAATGGAACCCCTGGAATGATCGACCTGAATGGGGAAGGAGCCACCCCGGTGATCCGCCGCGACTCGGGAACGCAACGGCAACAGATGAGGGGCAGTGACAGTGACAGACCGACGGTCGGTGGATTGATACGATTGGCTTCTCGTTGTTCGACGGAGTTCGCGCGGCTATCATCAGCTCAGGCCGTTCTGGTTGCAACTTGTCGCTTCACGCCGTCTTGGCACGGGATACGGGAACACGGTATATAAGGGTGCTTATTACACACTTTACAGCCGCCTTGAACAGTACGAACTACCAGGCTTGCCTGGCGTTACTCCTTTGTGCACAGTGCAACACGTCCCATCAGGCGCCCGATGCATTGCATGAACATTGGGCCCACACAAGCAGCAAGAGTACGAATAAAGAGGCGACAAGTGTGTGGCACACTGGCACTGGCAAGTTAGGGAGCCTTGGTCTCGCACAGCCTCACAGGTCATCTGTCTGCAGCAGGCTGCCCAACCTCCCCCAACCTCCTTGTCGTGCGCCAACCCACGTGTGGTAGTGCCATGTTCATATATATCCCATACTCCGTATTTGTAGTGATTTCCCCCATGTTCGTTGTAACTGGTTTCACGGAATAGCGCGCTCCGCAGACCGCAACCAGTGACAATTCATCAACGCATATTAGGAGGTAGGTACTGAGCGAGTGTGGCGTCGAGTGGCGGAGGAGACCGAATGACTCGTCTAGATAGAGATCTGCTCTTACGAGGTAGGTAGGTACATATGTACTTGACTATGTACCTGCCTAAGTACCTGAGGTAGGTATCTACTTACATTACTCCATCAATCAGAATCATGATGACTTCGCCGCATGAGCATCGCAGAAACCCAATACATATCTCACCATTGAGAAATGACCTAGCAGATGAAGAGGGCCCTCCGTCATAGTACATCAGGCGAGCAAGACTCTTTCGGCCTCCAATGTCCAATATCCGAGCTACATGCGTCATAACTTGAAACGAATTCATATTTGCCAACGACCAACTCTATTACAACAAGAGCAATCTATAACTGAAACAACCATCGTCAATCAATCGTTAATGGCTAAGCCTATTCCAAAGGCTTTCTCGACTCTTCTCCCTTCTCTCCTCCCCTCAGCAGAATAAAAAGTGACAAAAAAGGAAATAAAAAGACGCCAATGACCAAACCTTCCTGACATACCAATGTACTCTTGTTTTCTAAAGGGGCCACCTTTGGGTCAATACAATCATTAGATTACGCCATATTCTGTGCGTAACCGCCAAATCCTTGTGAATGTCGTAACGCTTGCTTTCATGCCTTGCTTGCTTTCCAGATACCTTTCATAAACCTCATGTCCCGAGTGCTCTTCTTAACCCGCACCGTCTCCGATAATTTCCCGTACTTCATGCTCATTCAACAATATCCGCTTGCCAAGTTCTTCGACTGGGTGGCCATCACGCATCGCTCCAAAGTCCAGAATCTGGATTCATATATATGTCAGCATTGCTCTTCACACCGTCTGTTCTTCTCAAGAGAACCCGTCCATCATGCACAACATCCGGTAAAAGTCTTGGCTTACCTCAAGATAGGTCAACTGGTCTCGCTGCACAGCTGCCACACATCTCCTCTCGTCGAATTTGACTTGCCAGACCCCAGTAAGGTCTGTCAGCAAATTCTGCACGCATTCTCCCGTCTTGACATCCCACATCTTGACCGTCTTTTCGCTGCCACTAATCACCTTCTTCCCATCATGCTGGAAGCAAGTGATGGCCCCGGTATGTGCCATGAGAGTATTCCTCCACCTGCCGTTTTCCGGGTCCCAGACACGGAGAGTAGAGTCCGCGGCGGCCGAAACCAGTCGCTCATCTCGAAGATCCA
Organism: Claviceps purpurea; assembly: GCA_029405325.1. Classification (NCBI taxonomy): domain Eukaryota; kingdom Fungi; phylum Ascomycota; class Sordariomycetes; order Hypocreales; family Clavicipitaceae; genus Claviceps; species Claviceps purpurea. The sequence continues at coordinate 909,607 of CM055782.1, read as the reverse complement.
GAAGCCCCACGAGAAGCGTGTGACCCTCAAGGGTGTGTAGACAGGTTCCCGTCGCAAGGTCCCAGATTTTGACGAGTGAATCCATGGAGCCCGAGATGCATCGGTTGCGCTTGTGGTCAAGAACAACAGAGTACACCTTCTGTGTGTGTCCTTCGAGCGTGTGCAGGGATTCGCCCGTACTAATCCTCCAGACACGCACAAAGCTATCATACGAACCGCTCACTAGGGTATCGCCATATGCCGATATTGCGCGGACTGAGTTACCGTGGCCCGTCAAGACTCGGACAAAATAAGGGCAGTCGGATTCCTGGGCTGGGGGCCCTGTCTGAATATACCGTCGAGATCCGGCTTCGGGAAGCCTCCACACCCGAAGCTGGCTGTCACGCGAACCCGTAATGATCAACGGCTTTTCCGGCTGGATTATCGGGCGGCCCCTGCTATCTTTGCCCGTCTGCGTAGGCAAGAGGATTTGCAAACATCGAACAGTGCTGGTGTGACCGTAAAACACTTGCTGACAGACGCCCCGTTCGATATCCCACACGCGGACTGATCTATCAGTCGAGCCTGACACGAGAATGTTCCCCTCGTACTGTAGAGCCCAGACGCCACCCTCATGACCTTGGAGCCTCTTACGCAACTTGCCAGTTTTGGTGTCGTAGATGTGAATTAACGTGTCATCACTGCCAGTGATGATTTTGTCGTCGTCGAACTGCAAGCACGTTACCACGTGGCGAGGATGCGCGGGAAAGGCCACATGACGGGGTTTGACTTGGCCACTGGTCCAGCCCTCACGAATCATATGATGACGACGGTAGATGGATTTGAAAAGATGCAACTGTCGAAGACTGGGCAGTCCCAGCTGAGGATCCGGCACGGCAGCTGCAGCGGCGCTGGCAGCGGAGAGCGGGCCCTCGGACTTATGTTGCTTGACTTCAAATTCTGTTGAGTGATCACGTCCACGGGAACTGGCGGAGTTTTGTTGTTGGGATGATCCAGCTCGTCGCTTCAATCGTTCTCGTTCTGATGCAGAGAATGGGTTCGCCGCTCGCTTCCGCTTAGAAGTTCTGCAAGACTTAGGGACAGCGTCTTCTCGGAACAAGCGTGTCAACTCATACTCAGACGCAGTGAGACGTTCGTGCATGCTCAAATCTCGTTCATGGTCCAAGAGTCCGACAGGATCTTGCCAACCCCAGCCTTGTATGATGGCCTTGTTCAGCTCTCCCGGCGCCATACAGTAGCCGTCCCTGTCAAACAGCTCTTTCCATCCGGTTTCGTTGCGGTCGATAATATTGCGCCAGTGCTTTGACACTTGCGCAGCTCTGCACAGGTCTCGGTGGTCTAAATATGAAAGCACGTGATATCCAAGCTCCAAGGGAAGCTGTCGGAGAAAGTCGCATTTGAGGGCCGGGTTCACGGCATTTGCAATGACTCGTAACGTGGGACGGGGGCACCGACGCAAGAACTGATACATCATAAAGGTCTTCATTTCTGTCTTCATCGAATCGAACTGCTCCATAAGGCCCTGCATGCCAAATGTAAAAGGAAACTGAGGATCTCCAAATGGTAATCGGTTCAAGGCTCGGCTGCCGCCCTGTGTTCGAGACGGTTGAGCTAGTTGCAGTTCTTGAGGACCTTGCTGCTGCTGAGAATGCGAATCTTCCTCCCAAGATATGGCGTTCTCGCTCATGGATGACTGGAAAATCGACGGAGCACCGCCGTCATCAGCCTCGTCAGTGTGCAGCTGAGAGGCGGCTAAAGTCGGGGACAGCCTCGGGCTTGGAAGACTGGCGTCTTGCGCTGCCACGACGTCAATTGTAGGCCTGTGATGAGCAGCAACGGCGCGGAGAGAGTTTTGGAGCGAGTCATCTACATCAGGAAATGATTCGGGATCTGCATCTGTGACAGGAGGTGTGGCGACATTGCTGCTGAAGACAGAGAGTGGGTCGCTTCCTGCGGGACTCACAGCATCGCAACTATCAACAGGCACCTGGGACAGATCGGGGGATGCCCGAGAACGATCTGTTTGGGGGTGGTGGTTGCGTTGAGAAGAGTTGATGAGTTCAGAGTTGTCCGGTGTCGCCAAAAAGCCGGATCCCCCTCGGGACAGTCTTTGTCCAGCATCGCGATGACTTGTGATGGGCGTGTCATTGGCGGTGACGCCGCTGTCATCGGGGACTGCAGGGACTGCAGATGCTGAGTTGCCTTGTGCTATCGAGCGCCTCAATTTATCTGATACAACATGAAGATTCGAGGTCCTGACTGGTCTTTGGGAGGTTCTCGCTAGACCCGAAAGTCTTGATGACGACTGAGATGTAGCAGCAGTTGGCATTTCAAGGACAGCTGGACGAGTCTCCTGGGTCTGCCGGGTCGGTCGGGTCTGTCGTGTTGGCCGAGTCGATCGAGTCTGTCGAGTCTGCCGAGGATATGCTTCAGAAGGAGAACGAGCCGGCAAGGGGCTGCCTCGACTGCGAGTCGGCGTTTCGTGAAGGGCCCGCTCGATTTTGCCCACAGTCGGAGTCAAGGTTCCAGTTGGTAATGAATTCAGCTGCTTCTGGTCAGATCACGATCAGCGTAGGTGGGGATCAGAGGAGTTGAAATATGCTGGCGTCCGCCTTGTCTCGCCCATTTCGGCTCGTCTGCGTTGTCTTTTGGTCGTCCAAAGGACCTGCGTGTGCCACGTACTGAGTTCCTTACTTGTCTTGCGATGATTTGGTTGTCAAGTGCATCGTCCCTGTTCTCCTCATCAAAGGCCTCGCCGACTAGCGACTCCTCGTCGGGCTCCTCATCGAGCTCTTCGTATGAGAATTCCAACAGCTCGGGCGGTGTTGGCTTCAATGCTAATGGGTACTCCTTGTGGTCAAGGATGTCCAGCGGAACCGGATCGCGGAGGAAGACCGGGGGAAACTTTCGAGTCAGACGGGTGGTGGTGGTGACCGTCTTAGTCTCAACGCACTCGCTGACTTGAAGGTGAAAGCGTCGTCCATTCTCCTTGTCTCCTTCGGCTATATTGACAGACACTTTCTGGGCGTTTCGAGACGGTCGTGGCTCGACTGCCTGTCTCGCAGGCCTCGGAGGCACCGTCATGACGGTTTATCTGCGAGAAGAGCGAAGCCAGGGCCGGCATGCAGGCAGGAAGCGGCGAGAGTTTTTGGAGACGCTGGGCACTTGAACCCCGGAGTTGATGCTGACGCGGGAATGGCACGAGACGAACAGCGTGGCCGCGGTGAAGTCGAACAGGTTTGCAGACGGTGTATGATGCAAGACTTGAAAACGGGCGCGTGGGGCGCGCTGACTGGCGGAGGCATCCAAGTTCCAGGCAATCAGCGGGAGGCTGGAAGGCTGTCAGTTGAGCCGAGTTTAGGTACAGTACAGTAGAGCCCAGATGGGGCAAGTTGGGGCAGTCAGGCTGGCAAAAGGAGAAAGGAGACGCCGAAAGTGGGCAGTGGGACTGGGCACAGGCATGGCAAAAGTCAGGGCAAGAGCAGGCAAGAGAGGGAAGGAGCGGACAACATTACGGAGCGTAATCATGTAAGCGTTGCACCTTTGGCGAGGGATGGCCACAATCCTTGTACAATGTACAATGCACATATGTAGGTACATACCTACTCCGTATCATCAGCACGCACGTCGGACGAGAAGCGGCAATTGGGAAAGCATCAGATCATGAAAATGAAAATCAGAAGACGGAGCCGAAGCTGGAGACGGAGACCGGCAGAACCCAGCTCAAACCACTGGGCTGGCCTCAACCAATGGCGGCGCGCCGCGCCCTACTCCGTTAGGAGGTACTGTACCTATCCATTGTTGCCACCTCTGAGTAGACGCAGCCAGACTCAAAGAATCGGGAAGAAGCACACTAACTTGGACTCGTCGATGCGCTCGTCTGGCCCTTGAATCCGACAATGACAAGGTGATGAGTGGCTGAGTTGATACGTGCGGCAGGGAGTGTTCACTTGTCGGTGGAAAACTGAGACTCGTGAGTCGTACGTGCGGCTTCGATATGCACGGCTTTCGCACCAGAGTAACCCGGCAATCTGGCGTACACGATCTGTGAAATCTATTGCTTCGCTCCCCTTAACTTTCGTACGGCCTTGCAAGTTGCGAACCATGCGTTGGTGCTTTGGGACTCGGGAGACAAGGACCGCGACAAAGCGGCGTAGCATCTCCATTGGCCCAGCTTCATGGCTCTATCAAGCATCTTTTGCAAAGTCACATACTCGAATAACGGCAACTTCTTTATTGCGACGAACACTTCGATAGTGCCGAGTGCCAATGAGTACTCAAGTGTTCTGGCACCATGTCCGGGCAACATATGCCGGCCACTTGTGCCGCGCGCACACCGCCGTGGTCTGGGCCGTGAATCGCACACTGACTTGAAAAGCACAACTCCATCAGCACTTCTTGAACACTGTCCGAAAGCCACCGAGGTGCTCGAAGGGCGGTATCAGGCTTGACTCATGACCTCGAGGAGCTGTTCTGCATCGAATGAGCATGGAATTCGCGGCTCAACATACTGGGAATGAAACGGTCACTTGGAACTCTGCATATGTAACCGAGCACTCTCACATGTGCTGCTGATACAGATTAAAGTTGTACGGGAATTCGATCCGGCGATCCGCAACAGCCCATGACATCTTGCCCGCTGAAGGGCATCGTATGTATTATCGCGATTCGCAGGGTATATATGGGTATAGTATCATTGGTATGTACAGCACAATACAGACCGCAAGTTCAACAACTAGTTACTCGGCACTCATCTGATGTCGACAATCTGATGTCGGCAATAATGAACGCATGGGTTGCTTCAGGTCTTCGTCATTGTCCAGACAGGGGCTTCCGCCCTCACAGGGAAACCTTGGCCATGCGCAAGTGCCGATCCGAGACCTTTTCCGAGTGGCTCACAAATGGATGGCACAGCCGGAGTGCAAGAACCAACTATCTCTGGCGATAACAAGATGCCGAGAAGCCAGTGACATCGCGCATTTATGTACGATGGATCAAGCATCGGTGGGTGTGATAGCCGATGGCCGGTACAAAACCAAGCCATATAGGAGACCGCGTGCCAGAAGTCGGGACAGCGCAACTATTATTACAGAAAACATCAACTTCGAGGAAAGTAGATGCACATCATGGCACCGCACAAGCTTCTCTTCCATGCCGATCAAATCGGCTCACTCATCCGCCCTTCCGCACTCTCCCACCTTCAAGACCAAGCGGACGCCGGCACCATTACATCCTCACAGCTGCGCGACGGCCAGCGCGCCGCCATAGCCGCCATCGTCGACAAGCAACTCTCCCACGGCGTCCGGGCCTTGTCTTCGGGTGAGTTCGACCGCAAGTACTACTTCTCTGGCTTCTTCGAGGCTCTCGCCGGCTTCCATGAAGTCAGCCCCGTCCCCCGAGACCTCGCCCGCTCCTCGGCGCCCCCCGTCGCGGCGCTCAGCAAGATCGGTCAGCCCTACATGATGGCCGCTGTCTGCCACGGCAAGATCCATTACGAGACGAGCCCCTACCTCGAGAACTGGAAGCTTCTTCGCGACTCAGTAGACCCGGCGCTCTGGCCAGACTGCAAGTTTACCATGCCGCCGCCGTGTTACTTCCATCTCCGACTTGCGCCCGGCAAGGCCTACGATGCGAGCGTCTACGCCAACGACGCTGAGTTCTTTGCGGACTTGGCTGTCGCGTATAAGAAGGAAATCCAGACGCTTTATGATGCTGGCTTGCGGAATCTGCAGATTGATGATCCGACGCTGGCCTATTTCTGCTCCGAGGATATGCTGGAGTCGTTTAGGGCCGAGGGCATCGATGCGGATGAGCTGTTCGATGTGTATATGAGGGCGCATAACGATTGTATCGCTGATCGGCCGGCTGATATGCACGTAGGGCTACACGTGTGTCGTGGTGAGTTTTCCTCTTCCTCTCCGTCCCGATATACTAGTCGTCTCGTTCAACCTGAAACCTCTGTTTCTACTTCAACTTCTTTGTATAGTATTGTTTCTGTTCTTTTGACTTTTTACAAAACTCAAGCGCACGGGCACCGTTTGATTACCTTACCATCTTCGAAACACACCAGACCTTCAGTGCTTCACTAACAAAGCCGCTATCAAAAATCCAGGTAACTTTTCCAAGTCGATGCACTTCAGCGAAGGATCCTACGAAAAGATTGCCCAGCGTTTCTTTACCACGCTCGACTACGACACCTTCTTCCTCGAATACGATGGCCCCCGTGCGGGCGGGTTCGAGCCGCTTCGCTTCCTGCCCGTGGGTAAGAACGTCGTCTTGGGCGTAGTGACCACCAAGGACCCCGAGCTAGAAGATGTGCAGGTCATAAAGGAACGCGTGCTGGAGGCTGCTGGTATCATTGCACGGGGCCAGGGCCGAAGCGTCGAGCAGGTCATGGCGAATCTTGGCGTGAGTCCGCAGTGTGGGTTTGCGAGCGCGGCGGTGGGCGCAGAGGGCATGACGGAGGAGAGGATGTTTGCTAAGTTGGAGCTCGTGAAGGACCTCGCAAAGGACTTGTGGCCCACGAAGTAAAACAATTTTTACTGTCGAGACCTGGGGGGAATTACAACAACATGGGAAAGGCTGAGGGCTCACAGTGATGTGATCTTCAAACTAAGAAGGAGGGGTTTGCCCTTGATATTTCTTCGATTCAGTTCCTATTGTTTTCACCTGTCAACTTGTACTCAAGAACGGTGCTTTCAGGCACACGCAAACAGCAACTGTCAAGCTGTCCCTCTGACTTCAAGCCAAGTCCATGTGAGCAGTGCCCTTCTCATTGAGTTTGTGAGTCGTTCACAGCACCATTCTGTTTTCGTCCTCTCTTCTTCACTTTCTATGTTTGGAGTTACTTTTAGGTGCGGGAAATATTCCCTCTTTATTGTTCCTAGGTTGTATCCTTGTTTGCTGCCCCAACCCCAAAACAGAGCGAACACTCACATTCACACGATTCATAGGGGACGGTATCTCGGCCGGTAGAAGCTCCCTGAACTATGGCTCATGCCTGCGCCACGTACTCTTCTCCAAGAACCAAGAAGACCCTTGAAAGCCCTCATAGGTGTACTACCTGTAACCTACCTCCAATCTACGTAGGTAATGCATACGCAGGCTTCAACATGCACGTACACGTGCAAGTTGCCCACGTATAGTACCCCACGCCGACCCCTCGTGCCACGGTACCTTCACAAGCCCTTATTATGTGACTACAGTGTACATACATACATACCTATATGCACTTGGTGCTCCGTATGAGGCCACCGAACGGCTTAACAACTTCTACTTCTCGGCCCGCCGTCATGAACAAATGTACCCCAAGAGCGGTCACGAGTCTCAAACAAAAGTGAACTGTGACGGCAGCCAAGCCTTGGTGGGCTAGTGTGCGGAACAATCTCTCTTCATGGCCTTCTTATAGGTACACCCGGCGCTTATTCTGTCGACGTGTCTGCCCATCAGGGCCGATTAGACTGCATAATCGACTGCATAATCGAATCCTCCCAACGCGCCTGCCATTGTGTTGCGGGATAAATAGACTGGCAAAGTCCGTATGAGATCAGGCCAGAGAGTCTGCGGAGGCAATGCAGCAAGGGGCCGGCGAGCATTTGTGTGGAAGGCTGCTCTTACAGGCTACTCCGTAGCCAGAAGGCGATTACTCCGTATGAGTTGCGCAAATGACGTGGCTACAATAAGAATGGGAAAGAGGGATGGATTATGCATTATTATGGTGGGCGCCGGGATCTGTTCAGTGTTGACGTGGGTGATTCTGCAAGGGGGAAAGGAGGGGGGTGGTTGTTAACTTGTTCATGTCGAAAGGGGGTGTCTTGAGTTGTGGAGATGGCGGCAACGAAGGGGCAATGAACAATTGAGCTTGTCTTCAGATTCTCGGGGCCGAGCCAAGCCCTTTATTACATTGACTGTAATAGGGTTAAAATCAGACTGAAGCCTGAAGGAGACAAGTCGAAGCCATTCTCACCTTCTGGCTGCAAGGGGGCCCGAAGTCGCGAGGAAGGCGCGCCCCTCGTGCGAACGAGCGCCTATCCCAAGATGGGCCACGCGCATGCAAAACTTGCAGCAGTCTGTTTGATTCGATCGATAGCGAGGCAGTCATGTGTTGCCTGTTTCTCCAACGATGACGACCGAGTCTGATGATCGTAAACCCCCACCAAGGAGGGGGCGGGGCTTACAGTTGTAACAAGGTTGTCAGTACCTTAGGTCCCACCCGCTTCATATCCGTCGGGCAGTGGGACAGCCCAAAAAACGCCAGCTAGACTTTCATTTCTCTTGACAAACGCCCTTCCACCCTTTTTTCCCACAAACTTGACTTGCACCGTGATTCTCTTCATCTCAACAGCGACATACCGAGAATTCTTTCTTATATCACAACCGTACTCACCACCAGAGGGGTGAAAACCAACTGCAAAAAACGAAGTCATCAGGAAACAAGGAACCAACAAAGCAACCCACTCGATAACGCCAAGCCGTGCATTTACTTGGCCTTCGCCTCCCGCAGATTCAAGATGCCAATCTCCAGGAGCATGACCCTCCCGAAGTCCCCAAAGCATGTCAACGTGCCAAACATACCCAACGGCAAGACGTATATTGCTTTCCTCTCGTCCACCGATCCCGATACTCACCAGCCGTGGTGTCCCGATGTGCAAGTTACGTGGCCCCACCTTACTGCCGCCTTTGATGATAGCCCAAGATCGCCATTGCTCAATATAATTGAGGTTGGAGGGAGAGATGAGTGAGCCACTTCCATTTTTTGCTTTTGCTTTTCTTTGGTTTCTGGAAGAAATATGCCCCGAGTTCAAGAGGAAAAGAATGAGGAAAGGCTGTTCTTACTCATTCTATAAATAAAACGCTGTGTCACGTCCTTTTCTTAACCAAAGTCCTTTTCCCGTAGATGGAGACAACCCGACAATGACTATCGCGTGACCTGGAAGATTAATGAGCTACCTACGGTGGTGAGATACGAACGCGTCAACGGAGAGATTGTTGAGACGATGAGGCTGGTAAAGTCGGGGATTTTGACGTCGAGTACGCTGTATGATTTCCTGCAGTGATGAGCGAACAGGAGTTTGGGGGGGCGGTGTCGGGGACGGTTTGTCGGGACGGGATCATGTTATCCTTGTGGGATTATCGGATTATCGGAATGAGGCTACATACAACGGCGTGGAGGGATAGCTATTATGGCTCATGTGGCTCGTAGAAAGGCTTGTCGCTACATTTGACTTTATAGAGGCCGTTGGCTTTGGCTCGCGTGGCCCATCGTCCCATGTTACCTACCTAGCTCCTCGTGCTGATTGACTTTGTAAGTTGTCGTCCGCTTTCGTCAATGCTATGCGTCCCCAAGCACTGGATCTGCCGTGCGCCCAGTGCAAGCCCCCGAGTCATTTACCCCGCGCGGCGGCGCCTCCAGCAGAGCAGCTGCTCCAAGTGCCCCGAAGTTCACATCTCCTCAATGCTCATCATACCTTTCTCCACCTCTCGTGCATCGTCTTCTCCGCCCAAAACATCATCTCTGCGCCCTCCTCTTTTTGTCATCCTCTTCAACCTTTGTCGATTCGCGGGGCCAACGGGCCTCGACGTCGGCGCCCTTTACCATGTTTGACCTCTTCGCCATGCTCTTGTCGTGCGTTTTGTTCCCCGTCTGCCATCTGTCACTTGCCCTCTACCCCGCCGCTATGTCGTCACTAGCTAGGGGTCCACGACATGGCATGTCACTTGCTAACCCGGAAGTGCAACAACACCAACAAACAGCTCCATCGCGTCTTTTCTCTTCCCGATTTTCGCTTCATACAAGGCCTTGAAGACATCGGATCCTGCACAACTGACCCCGTGGCTCATGTACTGGGTCGTCTTTAGCATTTGCCTCCTCATAGAATCGTGGTTCTCCTTCATCCTCTTCTGGTAAGTCTTGCCGCCCTTCCTTCAAATCAACAACACACATACCTTGTTGTATACATACGCACAAACGGGGCCGAAACTAATATTCGTGGGCACACTTCAACAGGGTTCCCTTTTACGGCTACATACGCCTTCTCTTCTTCTTATACCTCATCCTGCCACAGACCCAAGGCGCCCGCGTGCTATACGAGGATAAAGTCCACCCGTTTCTCAGAGACAATGAATACGCCATTGATGAGTTCATTGCTAGCGCTCACCATCGTCTGAAGAACGCGGGCTTGGCCTACTTTCGCCGCGCGATCGACTATATCAAGACGAATTTTCTCAATCTCCCTCCCACGCCTGCTGCTGAATCCGCATCCCCGGCGTCCTCAGCGTCCTCGGCGCCTCAGGGCTACACGCAGTCGCTGCTCGCGCGGTTTAGTGTCCCCACGGCGCGATGGTCCGGCGCCGCAGGCACGGGCATGGGCAACGACTTTTATAGTCTGCTGGCGAATGCCGTCTCCGCGACTACCAGTGCCGCCGGCGGCGGCGGCTCTGGGGCGGCGGCAAGCGGCAGCTCAGCGACGCTTGTACCTCCTCATCTGCGAGGCTCAGCGGAGAAGATGGACTTCATTACTGCGCAGCGCGAGCGCCTCAATATTGTTCTCAACGCCCTGGATCGAGAGGCTCAGCAGATGCAGGCTGATGGAAGCAGCAGAAGTAGCAGCAGCAACAACAACACCCCCGGTGACGGGGACGAGCCCTCACAGAGACCGCCCAGTGGCATGAGCATGTTCAGCGGGCTGAGCAAGAGCCGCAGCGAAACTGACTTTGAAAAGGTCGAGGCTGAGAGCGGAGCCGAGGATGAGGTGACCCTTCGTCGGCGACAGGCTTCATCTCATAAAGGGGAAGTCGGAGCCGGAGCCGGAGCCGGAGCCGGAGCCGGAGCCGGCGCTGGAGCAGGACCGGGGGCAGGATCCTCCTGGATGCCGTGGGGCTGGAGCACCACGGGGCAAGAAGGTGGTGGTGCTTATGCCAGTCGCAAGCAAGACTAGGATTCTTACTTGTTGTGGGTTGGAAAGGAGTTTGGAACTGTTGCGTAGATGAATCTCTATGCGTACATCAAGTCAACCATCCCATGTGTGGCTGTATTTAGTTGGTTGCTCTCTACGAAGCATAAGTGAATCAATTCGTCGTTGAACTATGCAATTCTCTCGCAAAATAGCGGATAGCAGCGCGCTTTGAGCTTGCGACTTGTACCGAGGCACATATTTCTTTTGCCGTCGCAGTTCCCCCAAAACCAACATTGTTCCACACGCCAAGCCATCAACGTCAACCCAGGATGGGGAATCGTCAATCCTCCATACAGTTGATTTGTCTTATTCATACACAGGCAACATGGTCTCTTTCCTTTGCGCAAAGCACACTGCCCTTCACCACCTTGCCAAGCACATCTCCTGTTTTACGAACAACCCCATCTACTTGGTCAGCTTGTATGGATACGTAACCTGCACCATGCCCTTCTTGTATGAAATGGTCCTCTTCTTCTTGGTGACCGTGTGTTCGACCCAGACCTCCTCTACGTGCGTCTTCTTGAACCAGCGCAGGAACTGCGGGTCCCATAGCTCGGAGCCGATGCCGATGTCCTTGCAGCATCGCATGAGGGCGTTGGATTTGCAGCCTTCGACGGCGGAGGGAAGTTGATCGGGGCCAAAGTAGTTGTTTTCGCCTTGGGCCTGGGCGACGAAGCTGTTGAGGGGGTTGTTAGTGATGAGACTGGGGCTCTGGCTTTTCATGTACATATGTACAGGAATGGGAGTAGAGGGGGCATGCCGATCCGTGTATCTGTTGGGGACACGGAGACAGACAGACGGAGGAGACAGGGGGAGACCAGACAAAGAGAGAGAGATAGAGGGCGCAGGTCAGCTTTATTCTTACCGTCCATCAATAATGAGAGCATATTCCCTCGTGACAATCGAACTGCCCACCACAGCCTCGCTCTTGGGAATGAGACCCCATCCCATTGGCCCAAACGTCTCATTCAGTTTCCTCCGATACTTGATCTCAGGGAGATAGAGAATCCCATCCGGCTTGACTTCAATATCAGCCACGTCGAGGGGCGTCACGAGGTGCTTGAACTGCTCCTTCGAGACGGGCTTGGTCGAAATGCCGTAGAAACTGTTTGTCCAGTCCGGGGCGAGGGTCGCGCCACCGTTGGCGGACTTCGACTCTGTGCTATTATCGGGGTCGTTGTAGACCATGGTCAAGGGGTCATAGACAGCTAGTCCGACGGGGACAGGGGTAGCGGCTTTGGACTTGGGCCATCTCGAAGCGGGTGAATCTGCCTTCGCGGCGGGTTTCTCGGTTTCTGGTGAAGCGTCTGCGGCGTAGAATCGCGCAGCGAACTGTGTTCGCTGGGGCAAGGCACGGGCGGCCGCCAAGACGACTCGTCTGGACAGAAGCATGGCTGACGAGGAGGCGAAGGACTTTACTGTTATTGCGTGCATGGGCATGCTCTGGGAAGTGTTGAGGTGCCGTTGTCGGGCACAAGCTAGAAGATCTCAGGGACTACGAAAGCTACACATACAATGATGCAAAGCGTTACCGTTTATTACGCGTAGCTCCAGAAGCTAGGTATGCCATCACGTGTGGTGCGCCCCACATGGCAGAAAGACATGGCAGAAAAAGGCACCAGGTACGAGAAGGTGATTGCATCACAGATGTTGGGAACTTGGAAGCATACGCAAAAACAGTCCTCAAAGTCGGGCTCATGGGAAGCGGATGATATCTTTCAATTCGGACTTCTACTGTGAGATTCAATCCTGTTGCCCGCGTTCGAGTTCGTATACACTCTGGCGAAGCTATTGCCCCAGTTGTCGCGCACGCAAGTCGGACCCTTGGGCCTTCACGCATCTTGCGTAGCGGTGCGCTGGTCATTGCCGTGACGCTTCCAGCACTGCTTGAAGTCTTCCATCTGTCCTCGAAGCGATCCCGGTCAGTAGACGGCTTGGTTGCACGGGCTAGATAATAGAAAAGGGCGAAGGGGACAATTGGCGGACAGTAGGCAATATCGATCATGATTCAATCCAAGAATCGATCAGGAGCAATGCGTCTTACCTCGGCTGTACATGCCCTCCAGTCCTTCTTGTCAAAGTAGCAATCCGTCATCTTCATGTTCTCGTCTGCCGTCAACCAAAAAAGCAGTACAAATACCATGAAATGCGTCAGTCCAGGTCCTCAACCAAGCTATTCTGCCCTCGGGTGAGAGTGCACTTCAAGGCATTGAAATCTCAAAGAAGATAAAAACGTACCCGCGCAGCCGGTGCTGAATATCCTCTTGTCCCTACGCGATGACAATGTCAGTCCGCTTCGCGGCTAGCATCCTCCTCGGCCATCTCCCAACTCGGCTGAACGTGTTGCTAATTACGGGCACAACAAACAAGGCCCACTCACCACTCATCTGGCTCATCGTCGTCGACGGGCTGTGCCGTTGTGACATCTTGAGCCTTTTCCTGTGCCGGTGCCATCATTCGTCTCACGCAAGTCGATCCTATCCTGTTCCTGGGTACGACCGGCGAGGGTGTAGGTGAAGGTGAAGGTGGGAGAATCCGTGAAGCCTTCTCAGCTAGACCCAGAAAAGACCTTGTAGAGGGGCTTTTGCTCTCAGCTTCCCGAGCCCATCATGACGCCGACACGGCTCAACGTCCTTGTCTACACGGGTAAGACACCACCACAAAGGGAGGCCGAGATGCAACATGCCGACACAGCAGTATACCCGACAGGAGACAAATTGTCGGCTTTTTCGTGCCAATCGCTTACTTTGATTCTTCAGGCACCGGCACAACAACCGAGTCAGTCCGGCAATGCATCGACTCGTTCCGCCGTCTCCTTTCCCCAAACTACGCCGTCATCCCCATTTCGGAGTCAGTTCTTCTCAAAGAACCCTGGCAACCGACCTGCGCGTTGCTCGTCATCCCCGGTGGCGCTGATCTGGGCTACTGCCGCGTGCTCAATGGCCCAGGGAACCGCCTCATCAGCGATTACGTCCGTCGGGGAGGCGCCTATCTTGGTCTCTGTGCAGGCGCCTACTACGGCAGCGGCAGGTGTGAGTTTGAGGTAGGGAACAAGCCGCTCGAGGTTGTGGGGAGTCGTGAATTGGCCTTTTTCCCGGGTACCTGTCGCGGCGGTGCGTTCCGGGGGTTCGAGTACCACAGTGAGAAGGGTGCGCGAGCGGCGATTTTGCGCGTGGCCAAGGGTTCCTTTGAGGAGAAGCTCGCAGACACGTTTGCTTCTTACTATAACGGGGGCGGCGTGTTTGTCGATGCCACGACAGTCACGGGACGCAAGGTGGAAGTTCTGGCATCGTATCAAGATGATTTGGATGTGGATGGCGGACACGGCAAGGCGGCTCTCGTTTTGTGTCATGTGGGTGAGGGTTTGGCTATGTTGTCGGGGACGCATCCAGAGTACGTGCATCCTCCTCCTATTTCTTATCATCATTCTTACCAACATGTTCCTCTCTGTTCTAGATTCGCGCCGGCGAATTTGTCTCCCCAGCCAGGCATTCCCGAGTACGCGGGCCTCATTCGCACATTACAAGAGCACAATGAGGCTCGTCTTGCCTTTCTTCGAGCCTGTCTGCGTAAACTTGGCCTCGAGGTGAGCGCCGCAGAAAACGCGTCCGTGCCGATTCTGTCCAGCATTCATCTCACTGCCGTTCATGGTTCGCACGTGTCGGAATTGCTCTATTCCTGGGCTTCTGTCATCGAGGGGGATGGTGATGACGAGTATATCAGGGGCGAGGGCGACACATTTCGCATTCACAGTGACCAGAATGGCCTAACTGTCCGGGACTTAAAGGCGCTGCGGGGTCTTCCTGCCGATGATGACCGTGACGATGCCGCTGGTGAGACTGCTGGCATTCTGGACTACAGTGCCGTCACCAAGGTTATTGTGGCTCATGAGAAGGATCTGCCCACCACGGAAATGACGCCTCGCTTCGACCACAAAGTATACTATGCCAACCTGGCTCGGTTTCAGTTGATGGAAGAGGGCGCTGAGTCCTGGGGCAACGTGCTGATGTACGGAGATGTTGTCACGAGCACCAATTCTCTTTTGGAAAGGTCAGTCCCTCCACTTGATTCATCTTCAACTTCATCTTCATCTTCATCTTTGCAACCGTCATCAAGCCTCTCCTGCAGCCTAGAATCCTTTTCACGCGCCAGTACCACGAAGATAAACCTCCACAAAACCACAAACTAAATTTATCAACAGGAACCCCAAACTCATCGCGAAGCTCCCTACCGGATTCACCTTTTCCGCATCCATCCAAGTTGCCGGTCGCGGGCGCGGCTCCAACGTCTGGGTCGCACCACCCGGAGCCCTCATGTTCTCGACCATCATTAACCACCCAGCCTACCTCGCGGCCTCTCGCCCCGTGGTATTCATTCAGTACATCGCTGCTATTGCCATTGTCGAAGCCATCCAGTCGTATGGCGCGGGCTACGAGAATCTGCCTGTCAAACTCAAGTGGCCCAACGACATCTGTAAGTGCCGCGACCGCCTCTTCTACCCTTTCTAGTCCTGCCTTCAGACTCGCGTCCATTGATCAGAGAAGAAGAGCGACGGAGGCAATAAAGAGTAGAAAAAGCTGTGTATAAATTTCCTTCATATCAGAACACGATTGTGGTACACCTAGACTAACGCTCTGTTTTTAACAAAGACGCCCTCGACCCCACCAAGCCAGCCTCGTCGAAAACCTACGTCAAGATAGGGGGTATCCTCTCCCAGTGCGGCTACCACAACGGCGCGTACCAAATCATTCTCGGCATCGGTATCAACGCCACAAATCCCCGTCCCACGACGTCGATCCTCGATCTGCTTCCCCCGCACATGGCGTCTACATTCCGCGTAGAGACCCTTCTGGCCCGTATCCTCACGCGTTTGGAGTCTCTGCACGCGCAGTTCCGCCGCGAAAGCTTCACTGAGGCGCTGGAACGTCGGTACTATCGCCACTGGCTGCATACGGGGCAGGCGGTTTCGCTGGAGGCAGAGGGGGGTGTGCGCGCGCGTGTGCTGGGAATTACGAGGGACTGGGGTATGTTGAAGGTAGAGGAGATGGACAGAGAGGGGAGGGGCACGGGAAAGATGTGGGCGCTGCAGAGTGATGAGAATAGCTTTGATTTCTGGAGGGGTCTGGTCAGGAGAAAGACGTAGGACGGTAAGGTGTGTTTTTGTGCATCCGCTCCGCAGAGTACATGATGATGCAGCCCGACCAAAATACAGAGGGCAACTTAGGTACCTAGGTGTGTAATAGCACCGGCTGTCACCATTTCAGCACCGTAAAGAAGCGCAGACACACTCGTTTGAGCCTTTGTTGTCGGGTATATTAGGCTACCCTAAGTCTTGAATCCACGCGCCGACGCTACCACACCTGTGCAGCACATCATGCATTAGGAAATGCCGGTATTTTATATTCTACAGATGAGTGAACCTGTTTCCATGCCAAAATTGAAAAAGTGACGCGTGGTCGCACTCGATGTCGCAATTGAAACGCGTAACCGACTGGCTCTGAATTTCTATCATCGTCGTCCCTCTTTTGTCTCTTGTCCAACTACCTCTCACGCAAACAGTTGCGGCCCGTCACGCCGATGATTATGCAATCATAAATAGTACAGTATATTAGAACATGATAATCTAGCATGATCATGGCATGTTCTCTCCCGTCTAACTCATATATAAGAGGGACTCCCTGGAACAGCTCAATTTATATCTCGTGAGACATCACGCCCTTGAGCATGTCAACCCGTACAGTATGAAAGTAAGCCCACCAAAAGGGGCTCAGACAGAAAACAAAAAGTAAGAAGAAAGAACGCCGTGCCGTGCCATGCCGTATCGAGTGAAGATGTACAATTATACAGAGAGGAGTTAGACACTTGGTCTATCGTGTGCCGTTCCTCCGTTCGCGGCCCTGGCTGTATGCTAGGTGCCGCCATGTTTTATTTCATTCCCACCCGCCCATCACTTGTATCATGCACCTGTGGCTTGAATGATCCGATCCGTGCCATCGAAAGGGAATAAGGATGTCGCAACTCCCGCAAAGCTCTCACAGTGTGAGAATCCCCGGCCTATCCGAACAGAATGTGAACTCCCCCAAAGGCCTTGATGAACGAGTTGATGCTCCGTTGCCTGTTTCTAGTCCTTGTGCACCTTTGGTTTCCAGCCTCGCTTGATCTCAGCCTCCATCTCGGCTTGTTCAATCATGGGACCCGCCTCGCGATCGAATCTTTGCTTGGCGCGCACAATCTTGCTCTGCAGGTAGAAGCTGCCGCCCTTTTGCGGGTCATTGGCGTCGAATAGCCGCTTGTACCGCTCAATAACCTCCTCCACGTTGATCTGCCCGGGCGCGGGGTGTTTGACGTTGAGAATCTTGCAGGCCTCGTCGATGGTCATGCCTGATGAGAGGGAGGCGCCCAGGGAGGAGCCGTTGCCGCCGCCGGCTTTGGCTGCTGCGCGCTGATATTGCGATGCGGCCTGGGCTTGTTTGTAGGCGGCTAGGAATGATTTGCCGAGGATTCGGGAGCCTGTGAGGACGGCTGTGAAGACGAAGCGATGCGCCTACGAAATTGGAAAGATATTAGATTCGGCCCAGATTCAATGAGGAGACGAGGTTCAGCCATGGTGATTGCGTCGCGTCCCAAGGGCCATGCCAATGAGACGTCATGCGAAGATGATCGCCGCATTGGAAGAACAAGTACAGAAAGAAATGAGGACAACTTGGATATACGTGCCATGGTTAGAGATGATTGCCAGCGAGGGGAATTGCAGCAGTAAGTCGGTATGTCGCTTCCAATATCTCAAAGTCAGTTTATACGTATGCAGTTAATAGGTAGTGCGAAGCCTTTTGCGAGAAAAGCGCTTGCTTCTGCCAGATGACGAGCGTGACGGGTATTCGCAGGGCGTCAATTCGTAGGTTTTTTCTCCGCCGGCCGCGGCAACTTGCCATGGGAAGTTGGGCAAAAGCGGATTTTGTTTCCGTGCTTTGACAGCGGAGGGTGGGTTTAGCCGTGCTTCTGCCGCAATGGCAGGGCATGTCATCGAGCAATGCAACCGCAAAAGAAGTTTCTCTGCTGACGTTTGTGACCTTCCCTTTTCCAAGAAATTTCCCAAATTGGAATTTTGCGTTGTTCTTTCTTCGAGGACTACGGTTCGGCTGCCGAAATTTCCAAAAGAGCCAAAAAACCCAACCCAAAAAAGAAAGAAACAATGATTCCCAATAAGTGAAATCACTTCCGTTCCCATGCGTGTACGTAAATCCTCACCACTAGCTCAACATCCGTCGCGCAGTGGAGACTCGGAAGCAAAAGGACCTGCCTGGGCTTTTTTTTTAAGAAAAAAAGTTTGTATAGCAACGGCACAGTGAGGATGGGAGCCAGGATAGGCACCATGTCTGCGCATCAGGTTGCTGTGCTTCTTCAGGAACATGGCAGCAGCCGCGGACCTTCAGATGCAGGAGACGCACCGGACACGAATGCTAGTCGCCGCCAAAGGACAGACTTGCTTGCTGCGGTCTTGTCTTCATGCAGGGCCCTGTGGTCCACCAAGTCGGAGGAGCTGGATTCAGTAGCAGAAGCATTAGGCGACGGGAGTCGTGATGGTGAGTCTGGCTGGGATTCCTATCTCGTCCGTCTTGTCTGTCTCTTTGCGTTCCTATATCCCTGATTCACATCTCTCTCCCTATCTCTCGCTCTGTTTCTTTTTTTACCATTTTACGGGGGCTTGCTTTCTTTTTCTTAGCCACAATACAAGACTCTACTCGGGCGCTGCTCAATAGGGATACCCTCAGCAGAACAAAGAGGGACCCTCATTTTCCATACTATCTTCTGTCTCTCGTTTGACCTCCTCACACTCTCCTCGACAGATTTGGCGCAGGCTCACCAGTATTACAGTCGCATGGCGTCTTCCGTACGGAGACGCAGGCATTCTAGAATTCTTCGCCGCGCTCCTCGCGGAGGGCCATCTGAGACAAAAACTCCATATCCATGCTCTCCGCCTCATCGGAAATGCCTGTGCCGACACCAACGAGAACCGGGCTCGTCTTGTTGAACAGAGCCGCCTCTTATCCGTCACAAAACACGTGGCTGACGAAAGCTTGCTCCCATTCAACATACCGGTTCTGTACAATGTCTTGGTAGACTATGGTGAGTCTTCCGCTAGATAGCAATACAAAAATCCTTCTTTATTCATCATTACAGAAACAGAAAGAGACAGCCGCTAAAGGGGTGACATTCTAGAACCTGCCCAGACCCTGGCCTCTAAATCTGGCTTGAGCAAGCAGCTTCTCGGTCTTTTGTTGCTACCGAATATTTTTCACAAGTACGCACCGTTTGTGCCGTACGTGTGCAAAATCTTGGCCCTTCTTGTTACCCAGGACGGAGAGGCAGCAGCAGCTGATCCGACCATAGTGGGCGTTCTTCTTGCATTGGCCGATCGGCCTGAGGCCAAAGAAGATGTCGATGACTTCATTAGTTTGGCGGCAGTGGCCTTGGCTTATCTTGCAAGTGAGGCTCTGCAACATAGGTTGATCGAGGACGACCAAGTAATGCTGCTTCTGGCGGTCTTCTACCACGCGCATGTCGGCGTCGACATTGACGCCATCGACGACGAGGATCTTGTTGCGCAAGTCAAACAGTTACGGTCCTCATTGCTTTCTGCCCTGGCTGACGTCTCTGGTAACGACTCATTCGCTCGCATATATTCTCTCTCCAATGAAGTTCCTCAAACTTTACTGGACTGGCTCCGCGGCGGCAACGACAATGATTCCAAGAAGAACCTCTCTCTCCAGTCAGCCGCATGCCTTGCACTGGGCAACGTTTCTCGCTCCGACGCTGCATCCAGCGCATTGGTACAGGACTATAAGGCACATGAGCCACTGGTAAAGCTCATATCCGACCCTGATGTAACAGATTCTCAATTTCTACACGCCGCCTGCTCTTTTCTCAAAAACCTCGCTATCCCGCTCGGGAACAAATCCCAGCTCGCAGACTTGTTGCTTCCGCAGTGTGTGCCAAGGTTATACTCTCTCGACACCGTGCCCCAACTTCAGTTTGCCGCTGTTTCTCTCACGAGGTTACTGCTTCTCAACTGCACTGCCAACGTCTGGCAGATCTGCACACCACCGTCAGAAAACAAGAAAGAAACCTGCTCTTCTCCTTGTTCTGCTTCTTCAGACAAGTCAGATGACCACGACAATCAGACAGGTGCCAACAGGATCATAGCTCTGTACGGACGGTCAGACGCAGAACCAACACGACTTGAGGCGGCGCGGTGCGTGGCTGCCATCTGTCGAGCACTGCACTCCACGCCAGTACCCAAAAATCTCCCTCCAGTCTCGGTCTCCGACACGGAACCATTACCGTCGCCGTTGTTGCCACAGTCGCATCATTCCCCTGAGGAAAGACAAAGACGGGCATTTTACGCAACACATTCGGTGCAGCAGCCGCTGAGGTTTCTGATTACTCAAAACAAATGGCCGTCTCTGAAATCTGAAGCGTGGTTCGTCCTTGCTCTCATGTCGCGATCAGATGACGGTGCGAGACTTGTCCTATCACTGTTACTTGACGATGCGGCCGCCGAGGCAAGTCTGAGGGAAGCCATCACTGGTAAGGAGGAGACGGAGGAGACGGAGGAGAAGGAGGAGGGTGAAAGTTTATCACTCGCAAACTCCATCACCCAAGTTGGTTCCGCAGCGCCCAACTTGCGCCTCGAGCCTCGGCAAGTCAACGCGGAACAGAAGGCCAGAATGACCATGGTGGATGCTGAAAACGCACTCATCTTGTGCACGGAATTGGTCAAGCGTGCTGAGGGCACCTTGTCGGCGGAGAAGCTTGAATTGCTGCAGAAATGGATGCGCGATGGAGCTCGGCGCGCCATTGCGGACCGCGCGTATTCGCAAGATGACTAGATAATTGATAATTAACTGTAATTGACCATACAAACACACACACAGAGGGGCAGCCGTTTGGGACAGGCACATCCTGGTATCTAATTGTGCTGCTTGTCTACGATTGCGAGGCCTGCGTGCGTAGATTCAACTATGTAGTAAATCATCGGTGCTCTACGCAAAAAGGACTTCCCTAGCTCATTCTCCGAATTATTGATGTTCGAATGAATTGTGCCACAAAGTCTTAAACTAAAAGCACGTTCTGCTTCTCCTCCCAAAGGAGAAAAGACAAGAGGATTTTCAAGACTTGGTGTAGAAAAGACTCAATGACGTGCTGGCGGAGCCAATCATGATGATGCAATAATTGTATGAACCAGGACCCTAGAGTATTCTTCTCTACATGAACCGGGCCAAGAACTCCCTTCTTGACAGATTCTTGAACCGACGACGTTAGACCACGTTTCTCCTCCCCAAGAGACGCAAACAGCCAAAAAAAACCTCAAACACCAGTTTCCCAGTTTTGCTATTTTTACTTCTTGGAAGCGCTCTCGGCCTCCGCCTTATCCCTAGCACGCTTCTCACGAGCACCCTGGTATCGCTTGTTGCTTCGGGCGGCGCGCAAGGTAGCGTAAGCTCCACCCTCGATGGGTGCGGGCATCTCGCTCTTCTGGATCTCCTTGACGGCAAGGTCGGTGGGGGCAATGGGGAGGACGGAGGAAACGGTGGCAGCACGGTTGATCTGGGAGATGTCGGTCTTGGTGTCACCCTTCTTGGGGGCGTTGGACTTGCGAGGCAACAGGATCAATCGCTCTCTGTAGGCCTTGAGGCGGGCCACGTTGATGGCCAAGCTCTCCTCGGACAGGTTCTGGCGGCGGTGGTCGACTGAGATACCGATGGTGCGGGCCAGAGGTCGGGCAATACCAGCCTCCTGTTGGATTGTTAGAACCAAACTGGCTTCTCGAAACACACTTATTCAACCCTCTTCCCAAAGCCCTGCTCGTCCTTTTCGCAGACATCTCTCCGGAACACTGGTCGAGCGAGGAAATCGGATTGAAGCCGAGGGTTGGTGGTCGTGGAATGCGAGAGTTCATATCGTACCTTGAGCTCGGTCAGGGTGAAACCCCGGCCGGCGCGCACCTTGCGGTTATACTTGATGGTAGGGCATCGGACAATGGGGCGCAGCTTGTCGACGGGTCGAGGAGCCAAAGCGGCCGCCTTAGCCTGACGGGCAACACGACGCGAAGCCTTCTTTCCGGGCTATTGGACCAAAATGTGTTAACGGCTGCTGAGATAGTCTCCTTGTTCAAACGAAGCGGGGTTTTCTCGCGCGACATCATCTGGGAGCACGAGAAAGAGAAAATCCAGTCATCTCCGGAAAGAAGGACAGCCGCATACCTGGTCAAAGTGGGTGCGAACCCGTCTCTGCCAATCCTTGCGGAAGTCTAATCAATTGCATGTCAGTCGGACGTCCTGCTGCTTCTTCGTTTATTTCTGCCGTCGTTGTTGATCCAGGATGATGCGAGCGGGTGGCAAGTCTCACGGTTGTTCACGATCTTCTGGTTGTGCTTGATCGCCTATAAGTTCGAAACAAAGCGTTCGTTAGCAATGACACAAAGCCCTTTCTACACGCGAAAATTCGTGTCATTCTCATTCTTCTCTTTGACAATTCCAACGGGGTTCTTCGTACCATTGTGCCTGTATGCGATCCAACTGGCTCCGGTTGTCGATGTTCGGTTTGGCGTTGAGGTTTGGGAGTGGAGGAGATGCTCGACAAATTGTCTGGAAGGGTTTTCGTGCCCTACGCAAGATACGTACCGGGTGGGGTGTGCCCTGCTTGCGCCGGCAAGCGAGAGATGGGGCACAAAAAAATGGTGTGGATCACGTGGTGGCTCTCACACATTTGCTTTGGATGCCTTGGGAGCGTTTCTGGACAAAATTGGTGCCCCAGGCAACAACGACGGAGTATATAATGAGTTGGATGGTGCTTCCATTTCATTTTCTTTTCTCTTCTTCTTCATACTTACCTTGTTCCAAATTTCCCAGCTCAAGATTCGGGGGATTTAGTATGGGAGGCCTGCATTGCACAGCGCGGAGTCGTTCTGTACTCCATTGTCCTTCGGGGCCATGGGGGGCGCAATTTTTGGTTTCTTTCTCGTTTTCATTGTGCTCGACGCTTTGATCGTCGACATGAAGAAGACTTTCGCGCATGTCGGTGTCTTACACCTTCGCCTCCCATCGTCTCGACCACTCGCCTTGCCAATTTAATATGTACATTTTTTTACCTGAATAGACGATCGTTCATGACGCTCGTCGCTGATACTGATGGTCGGATGCACGTCCATGGGATGTGTGCATAGTGCCCAGTGTCCAATCACCAGTACGAATCTCGATCAGATCGCATTGCATGTCAATAAAGTAGGTAGGTACTAAAGTACATATGTACTCAAGTAAACTGTGTCTTGAGAGTTTTGAGCACATTTTTCACGAAGAATGCGAGGAGTTTCCACATCTTCAGCAATTCGCCGCGCCCATAAGTTATCACTACCTAAGTTTGATCATGAAATTTCATCGATGTTTTGAAAGACGCCTCTGAGAACTTATAGATCGCCTGTCGACATCAGATGCCATTGGTCCCTCTCAAGTCTCAACACACCCGTTCGGCGTTCACATTACTTGGCGATCTCTGCCCCAAAAATGTCCAGCCAAGCAGTAGTGGAGAAGCACAGAAAACGACATTTGATGATTCCGTAGCCTGTACAAATTACGCACCTCTCTGACTGTCAATTGTAAACGCGAAATGGTGTATTGTACCTGTAAGAGAGGGGGTGTGAAGTTGAATTGCCCGCCAGTACCTACTTCGTATGTTTGTCTGATTTCGCATCTTTCTCCACATCGCCCACTGACAACGGCGCTCATACCCGAAGATCTCCCGCTCCAATTATATCGCTCGAAATTCTAACACTACGTACGACGGAGTAAGATAGGTACGTACCTGGTGTAAGTGCCACCCCTAAAAAATCTTGCCGTCATGAGAGCCAATTGCCTCGCCGTCGCGCATCAATTACCACCTCACTCAGCTCAGCCCACTCCTACCACGGAACGCAGACCAGCCAGATCTTCCCCAACGCAGTTCGTTGAGTACAAGACTCACCCAAACAACATAAAATGGCTTCCAGAGTGGCTCGAATGGCCCCCCGAAGCGTCCTGGACGCAACGCGCTTCACGTCAACCCTTCCACATGCTGCGTCCAAGACTGCCGTCGTCGGCCGAGTTGCCTCTTCCGCTGCGTTGAAGCAATCGCCACGGGTTCCGGGAGAAACACCAGAGCAGAGGGTCCAACGGTTGAGGAAAGCGCACCAGGCGGCGCAACAAGCACAGATCAGTCCAGTGGACAGAATGGTTGAAGGGTCGAGGAAGTTTTTCGATGTTGCGCACAGGTGGACCGTGAGGGCTCTTATCTTCTTTACGAGTAAGTGTACACCTCTCCCCCCGTGCGCTGGAGGTTTTCATCCCTTTCTGTACCTCTTTTCCTCTTCAAGAAGAGCGGTCCCTGTTCCCACATTCACCATTGTTGATCAACTTCATCACGACTTCCCCTTCCCCCACCGTGTCTGGCTTGATGCTAATCTTATGCCATTAGTCCTTGCCGGCTTCGTTAGCGTATATTCCGTCTGGGACATGGTTCAGTTCAATCAGGCCCGCCGCGCCGAGTGGATAGAAGCACAAAAGAAGTTCGAGGCCGACGAACTGGCCCTCGCACGAATAGCCTACCTCAGGGGCGATGCCACCGAAGAACAGATGGAGCTGGTGGAGGAAGTCAACCGCCGCGCGCAAGAAAAAGGTATCAAGCTACCGCCCTTGCTGGATACTCCTGAACATAGAACGCATTTCGAGGAACGCGTAAGGCCTACATTCTCTGGAGTGGAGACTGAACATGCTGTCAAGGAGAAGGAGAAGACTCGACAGGAAGGCAAAGGTATCTGGGGCGTTGTCACTGGATTATTTGGTGGCTCAAAGAAGACCGAGTCATCTTCCGCGACAGCGGAGTCGGTTGTGGCGGGTGACGCTGGCGTGGTGCAGTCGATTGAGACGAAGGCGCGGGATGCTTGGGAGACGGAGAAGCAGAACCAGGTGCAGGGCGGAAGTCTGGACCAACTGGGTCTGGAGAAAGAAAACTCGAAGCCCGAGAAGCGAGGCTGGCGGCTGTGGTAGACGACAGAGTGTCAGATCGCCATATGGTAGTAAGGAGGTAATATTGTTCATTATATCACTTTGTGATCTAGCGAGGCATGGGGCCACTGACGGGAGGTGGAAAGTTTGGTTGAAACTGCTCTTTGTATGATATACTGTGTTTGTTTGCAGAAATGGTGCATCGGATTGGCGTGAGGGTATTGATTTTTATAAAAAAAGAGGGTGGGAATGATCTGGGACACCGGTCGCTATTACATCACTGTAGATTCGCGGCTCTCTTATAGTACTACACCTCGCTCGTAGAGCCGTTCCAGCGGAAGTGTATTGAAGATTGGGCTAGAATTTTACCACGTTTCCAATTTTTGATGGTGATACAAATTTATACACTGTATAGAGTACATCGTTGGTTGTGACAAGTCTCTTGCAAGCCCGCAATGACCTCCCAGCATGCACGTGTGCATCTGGGTTTCAGGTCTATCGACAGAAAAGAATTAAAGGCCCAGAGAAGCCAAGCCAGACCAGAAAGCAGAAAGAAAGCACACCAACTGTCAGATGCATCGCTAGGCCTTGAAACCAAATACAAAGTGAATACGTAGTTGCTGCTTGATCCCCTCGAAGAGAAGAAGAAATACAAAGGAAACAATGCAGACGCTGTTTTGGGAAAAGAAAGAAAAAGATGTCAGAGGTCGCAGAGGTCGACGCCAGTGCGTTATGCGCTTCAAGCTATTCGAGCTGTTCCTGTTGAGAAATAAAAGTGTCGTTTTTCCTGCTTGGAATGTTGTGTGAAGGCCATGGTATTGTCCAGCATACCGTGACATGACTCGCTGCCGTCGTCGATTGGACCATTGGTTCTCCCGAGTGACCAAGGAGAGACGCACTTGCAAGTCCGTGTACTGCGATGCCAAAAAAAGAAGCTCCCCGATTCTGTTATAATTCCGTCCAGGTTCACTCTCTCGGGACAAGTTTCGCTCACTACAAAGTCGGATCAAACTTTCCGCTCTGCTTGCCTATTCGCACACTGTTCATCTAAGACCACCAACTCTGCCACATTGGTTGCTCTAGAAAACCCGGTCTATGAGATGACGATGTGATTCAGGTGGCCAGGAACTTTGAGTCTGCATTGTTCACAGTCGGACCGGTACCCCATGCTGAAAGTTCTCTTCATGCCCGGTTGCCACGTCCAAGAGTGAACTACATGCTTGCTGCGCTGGTGTCCCCTGCGTCCTGGAAATGGAGAGGCGGGTTCCGCGTCAGAAAGTAAGTATGTTCCTGATTTGAGATACAGTTTGGTACCCTTCATGGCATTGGGGTGTTCCATAGCACGTGTCGAAGACGGCTGATGAGACGGAGGATCCGGATAATCGGCTGCAAGCCGTGACAATAGCGCATTTACATTGTTTGACTCCTCCACCGTCATGCCGCAGGAGTTACCTGCAATCGGCACAACAATCTCGGCTTTTGGCGATGGAAGAGACGGCATATGGCGCTCCGCATCGGTAGTGATGAATCTTGGTATGCAATTGTCTTGAGAATCGCCAGCGACGTGATCTCCGAAATTGGCGATCCCACCCGAAGCAGTGGCGGCCTGTAGTGGAGCGCATCCAGCATCTTGACCCCATACGTGAGCGGCAAAGTTTGAATGAATCGGTGTGGAAGTTTGGCGTATTGGGCGGGCATCACGGGACGATGAAATGTCTACGGATGTCTCGTCATGACCGGGAAGCGTTGGCTGAGCCATAGCCATCCTTTCCAGTTCCGCGTTTGGCTTGCGAGCGAAGTTGCTCATCGGATCCGGCGTCCATGTATCTATTGTATGCCGAGGTCCCGCTACGGCTGGGCTGGCATTCAGCGGTGTGATGGGGGTAGTAAGGCACTGGCGAGGACCTGGATGTGAGGTTCGAAACGGGATAGAGCAAAGGAAACGTTTCTGAGCCGGTGTCAACAGTCGCAAGATATCGGACCGGGAGCGAGAGGTTGATGACACTTACGTCTCTGTGGACTCCGAGGGTAGCCGCGGCCCCGGCGACATCTTCATCATCGCGAAGCCGCTTTCGCCCCGAGTCTACCGTGTCGAGACACTGCTGCGTGGCGAACATGACCGCTGGCGCAAGGTCTGGGATACAGGTATAATAACAAATGACCGTGAACAGCCAGCTGAACGGACGAGCGGGAAATATAGCAGGATGGTGTGATTCGTCACTGAAAGCTAGAAAGCGCTGGTGATGAATGCTGACGGTCACCGACTTGCCGTCAACACTGCAGGGCACCCTGATGGAAGTAGACGTTGTTGCACGGTGATATGTAGTGAGGCAAGGCTGGGAACGAGGAAAGAGGTAGTTGCAAGCTTCGAAGGATTGGGGAATAATGGGATGAAGGAGCAGCAAGCTTCCGCCGCTTCGTTCTCGTTCTTCCGAACATCCTCTTTCAGAATGAGGAGGTACACGCAGCAGCCGAGGGGCTGAGCTGACTTGCGGTGCGTGCTCCGTACATAGCACTTGGTATACATACTCCGTATGTACTCCGTAGGTATACCTGCTCCGTATGGGGGGTGAGGCTGAGGCGGGCGTTGGTGGCCTGCCAGGTTTGTCCCAATGCAGGCTCGTGAGTGGTTCGTAGGGCTTCAGTAGCTACCTAGGTACCTAGGTAGACTTAGGTAGGTACGGAGTCAGTGGCTGACAGAAACGTGGTTGGTCCACTAGAACCTCATCGTTGGTCTCAGCCACTCACAGATACCTACATAGTATGTACATACAAGGTCCTTTCCGGCGGCCCTACGCTGCGCTCCGGGGCCGGGACCTTGCTTCGCGTCGGTCTGGGAGAGCAATCGAAGGGCGGTGATGTCTGTCAGTGTTCTTTTGCAGGGCTTTCGAATTGATTTTTTTGTGATCTTTGTCGATTTGTCACACGCCTTTGTGGGATTTAGCGCAGCGCCGTTGAACTATGTATGTGAGAGATCGGTAGAATCTTCTTCTTGCAGGTTATGCGTGAATCTGTCGCTCCACTAATTTCTTCGATGTACCTAAAGTTGTAACGATTCTGCTCGGCCTCAGGAGTTCAGGGTTCTCACATGATGCATACCCTATATGAAGCGCTGTAAAAAGAATGTTATGGTACGGCACATATGTCGATGAAATATGCCGTGATAGACATCAAGTTTGTTACTTATTGTGTCTTCAATTACTTTATGGTTCATCATTCCTGGTTTGAGGTTCAACGGGGGAGGGTATCGAGGTTGGTAAGAAACGACGTCTCTGTAAATGTCTAGATGTAGGCCTCAACGCTACGTGGTGATGGACTTAAGTACTGTATGCGAAATATCTTCTCTAGTACAACCTGGCATTGAAGCCGTCATCCTGATACTGTTATTCCTGCCCCGATAGCTCAGAGGTGTCAGCTCCGTAGAGGCTGTTGCAGCGTCTATTTGCATCTCCGAGTGTATTGTACCTCCGCCGTCCCGTCTTTCACACCTCCGTATGATATAGGTATGGCACTTTCCTTGGCATCACTACAGCTCCGTCCTCTGTATTGCATCCGTGGAATCCATTGTACCTCTGTCGATACTGTCCGTCCATTCAGCTAGGATGTACCACACTTGCGTTGAACACACTCCGGCTCCGTGGTTTCTATTGGAGGTCTGTCTCAATTGCTACCTTTAACTACATGTACAACTCAAAGGGACCTGTCGACCTTCGTGCATTCTGTCCATACTCCGTGGAATCTGTTCCTGGAGGTCTGTCCCCAGCGCAGCTTCATTCTCCGAGGAACTTAATTTGCTGAAGCTCCGTGGAATCTGCCGCACCCTCAAACATTCCCCAACAGCGCCTGGATTGAATTTGCTATGTCTCCGTCTTTATCCGTGGGAGCATCGGTCGGTTATCTGTGATAGCTACACGTACAACTCAGTGGGATGTGTCAGAACTCCGTGCACTCCGTGGAATCTGTTGCCTCGCTCCGCCTGTTGCAGGTCCGTCAGCTGCATTCTCTATGGAGTTGAATTTGCTACAGGCCTATCTTCTTTGTCGCAGCTTCGTGAAGTCTGTTGGCTACATCACCTGAGCTCGGTGACTGTTGCTTCTCTATTGACGCCTCTCTCCGTCCTCTGTTTGAGTTAGGCTATCCTCCGTGGATCCTGTCGCAGCTCCGTCAGTTCTGTACAGATTCGTGATATTCCATATGTTGTGCAGCAACGTTATCTGAGCTCTGTGGATGTTGCTCCCGTGTTTGTCGTCTCTTCGTTTTCTGTTGTAGCGCGCCGTCATTTCGTGCAGCTTCGTGAGATTTGTTTTGCTGCCGGTCTGTGATCTGAAGATGTTTTTGACCAATCTGGCGCTGCGATTATCCTTTGGACCCGTCTTTTTTTCAGGCGATGTGATTTGAACCAATCCTAGGCGTTGGGCAAGTGCTCGGAGCGGGAGTACTTTGTACCGATGGCTTTGTTTTTTCTCCCTACTCCGGGACCAACGCCAACCTACAACATTCACCATCTAGCGCATTCTGACCAGTTGAGCTCGAATTTCTCTTCGATGGGAATACGGCGACACGACGCATGTTCTTGAAAGGGCACTGCTTAAGAGGCAAAGGGACCGTCTTCTTCACTATCGACTACCAAAATTTGAAGGATTGATTGTCGGTTGTTTGTTGACAGCTGGCGTTGCTGCTGGGGCGCGTCGAGAGCCTTTTTTTTGGTGTTGTTGTTGTGAACACGGAGGAAGGGCAAGGGCTCGGAACGGGAGTAGATTCTTCCGAAGGGGGAGAAACTGACCAATCCGGTGTTTCGACACTTCGACACGTACGATTTTCGACACGTGACACGTTTCCGTACATGTCTCCACAGTGCGTTTTTTGTGGAGACAACGTAAGGGCACTTTTTAATATAGTTTAGACGAGTACTTCCGTCGCGGCCCTACGCTGCGCTCCGGGGCGAAGGAAGTCTCGCTGCCTCGCTTCGCTTCGGCTGTGTAAAAGTGAGGTTTGCGAAGTGGGAGTTTTGCGGATGATGGCGGTTGCGGACGTGCATGTGGCAGATGTGGGGGCGAAATTGTCGCTGTGCGGCGCCAATCGTGGAGAAGGTCGAACGGAATGGGGTGACGTGTTTCGTGGAAAAAGCGTTGTGTCCTGCTGTGCGGCGCCAATCGTGGAGAAGGTGGAAAAGTTCGCAGAAGGGAATGGGGTCGTGTTTCGTGGAAAAAGCGTTGTGTGCTGCTGTGCGGCGCCAATCGTGGAGAAGATTCGAAAAACAAAACGAAAGATTAAACTTCAATTGCGGCCAGGCAGGGCGGGATTGGGGGGCGGGGATGGCCTCACTTGAACTTGGGGCAGACTGAACTTGGGGCAGATAGCGGGGGAAGCGCCGCAATGGATTGGGTCATTTTTGGACATGTAGCACGGGATGGCGGGCGAACTGCGTCGCCGCCAAAGTCGAAAAAAGTACGAAAGATGGGGGTCACGTGTTGTGAAAAGACCGTTTTTGGACAGACTCCGCAATTATTCCAATATTATTATAGATGGTGTATGTACGTACATTCAGCGCTAGCCGCCGACAACGGCCGCAGCATCGTGCAAAACACCGCGTAAGATCAACATCACTTCTTCACGCCCCGGCGGCCACACCAACTCACTGCCTGCCTCATCCAATGGCTTCGATCATTTACAACACCTACTCTCAGTTGGATATATGTACAGGGAAAACCAGAGTTCGCAGCGCTTTGGCACCCAAGTTGTTAATGTTAGGCCGACCGTTGCTAGCGTTTGCTCACCAGGCAGAGATAGGTAATCGTCTGCATTTGCCCCCAAGTTCATGGACGTGATGAGGAGACCCACGCCCGCGCCCGCGCCAGCGCCAGCCTCGTTCAAGTCCCAATCCAAAGAGGAAACTTCGTGGGCGCCAAGATCCTGGCGCCTTTGTGCTCGCGGCTGTTCCGCGAGTCCTGTCCGTAGCAGCTCGTTGTGGCAGCCTTCTGTTACGTTTTGTCGAGGCTCTAGTTATTCTCGTTGGATACCGCGATAGCTGCTGTTGGGAGACCACAAATAGGTAGTCTGCGGACTCCCGAGGTTCTAGTGATGCCAGTGTCTTCTGCCACTTCGCTGCACTGGCAGCTTCCATGGCGTCTACCAAGATAAATTGTCAGTTTTGAAGCCGTCTGATGTGCGACATTTCTTGTCCGGAGCTGACCATGGCGCTCAGTAGGTTTGCGAAGCTAATAACTAGCTCTGTGCCTCAGTCGCAGCTGTTTTCGTTGTCCTGACAGATGTCTGCGCAGAATTGCAGCAAGCAGGGAGGAGGGCACGACGCAATGAGACTAATATCGCAAATTTGGTATGTTCAGTCACAAATATGTATCAGGGCTTTGTATGAGACAAGTAAAAAGAAGCAATATCGAGAACAAAGTCAAAAGCACAGAGCAAGTAAGGATAACACAACAAAGCATACAATGGGACTGATACCTGTTTTGTAGGATCCAGTGCCGATGTCTACAGTGACAGCAAGAGTCTCAGGCATGTCTCTGCAGTGCCCGAGCGCTATTGGAATATGGCATCCGATTGCTCTCTATGGGCTGACATGAGGACTGATATTGCAGACAAGGCTTGAAATACCAGTGCGGCTTGCGCGGGATAGTATTTGGGCTGGCTCTTGGCCGTGTCCATATCCACGTTTGATTTGGTCAGCCAGTCTTCAAGATGCTGCCATGTTGGCGCAACGAGTTGCCGAACCTCGTCTTCGGTTTGACACTCGATCTGGCGCGTACAAGTTGCGATAGATGATGTCTTCTATCTCTGCCAGCTCAGCCTGCAGGGACAACGCCTCAAAGGCCTTGTCTGTGTCTTGAGCGGCAAAGTTCAGCTGAACCCCCGCCGGGATTCTCGGCGGTACTCCTGCTGACCAGCAGATTTTCTTGTCTAAAATGTACAGAAAATGCGTCAGCTTCTTGTACTCTTGGAAGTCGCTCTCACGGAGTCGGCTTCGAGTACGGCGCCATTGTAGGATACCGGTGGCTTCGGCGCAGCGGGCCGTATGGGCGAACAGATGTTCCAATGTGTGCAAGGGAATGTAGTGCCACGGCAAACTTTGACGAATGGACGAATCAGACAAGAAATGAGAAGAAAAAAAGTGTCCATATCAGCAACAACAACCATGATGGAAGAGTCGTATGATTAGCGCCATTGGTACGTCGATCGAGCCTCCATGATACAGAAACTTAGTATGTACGTACCAGTGACAAGAGCGCCTGTACGTTGAGAAGGCACGGAGAGAGAAGTCCGAGGTTCTCTGCAGCACTGAGCATGCTTGGAATTGGCGAGGAAGCCAGCAACAAGGTCGGAGTCGAGAGACGACACAGATTTAGTGACACCCGACTGCGCCATTTTCCGCCGAACCGAACGAACCGAGTCTGCATGCAAGGTAAAAAGAACCAGGCTGTTGCAGCAGACGTTATCCGCCCATCTGGACTCCGGGCAAGCGGAATTCTGCCGGAGAGAATGCACCATGGCTTGGAACTTGCTCTTGTCCCATATCGGAAATTTGAGGTTGACGGTCGCAAAGTACGGATCTATCATGGCGTCTAGTATGGCGAGCGATGGTCCGGTAGGCGGCGACACCACACCGTCAAGGAACTTGCTCCTCGGGTGGCCAACACAAGTCCGGATACTCTATTGGATCAGCATCCCGGCGTCCCTCCATCCATACGTATCTGAGCTGGCGCGATGAGCGACCAAGTCCCCGACTCCCGAGCTCGAGTATGATGCCATCTAGACGTCGGGCCGAAGTACCGCGTTCCAGAAATACTGCCTCGCTTCTCGACGTGCTCTTCGACAAGCCGATCCAGCTGCCGTATGAATAGCGGCCTCGGCCCGTTGTCTGGTCCAGGGGCATGGGAAGCCTGCGTCTTAGAGCCCGACACGGCTTCGATGCATCGCCATCTCTCAGCAGCACCGAGCGTTGATGAGACCCGACACTTCTCAAAAGTCTGCTTGAGCGACTAATGAATTTCGCTCACCGCAGCCTGCGCGACACAGTAGAGCGGAACAAGTATCAGAGATGGCGAAGCCTCGGGAATAGCGGGAAACAAAAAATCGTACCTCTACATCTTGTAGTCGACCCACGACGGTATGGCCCCTGCGCGATTGGGAGAAGCAAGATTAAGCGGTCAGACCTGGCCCGCGATGCAGGCATTGCCGAGCAATGCGCGGTAGCACGGGAGCAACTCACAGTAGCGCGACCTGATTGTTCTTTTTACCCTGTCCCGAGCATTCACAGCTTCGTCCCGAACGGACACAGCTACCGCACAATGGCTTTTATCTCTCACATCCGATCTTCTTGGACCGACATTGATTGCAAACTAGCTGGGATCAGGACCAGGGAGGCACGAACCCACGGTTACTCGACTTGGATTTTCCCTTCTTGTAGCGCGGCGTAAGCCCCAAAGAGAGAAACAAAATGCAAACTCACCTTGATAGTCAGTGTCGTTGGCTTCCATCGCGCGAAGATCAAAGAAGGTAGAACAGAGCATTGCATGAACCCTTTGCGAGCACTGGCCCGGTCCGTCCGGATCTATAAATGCGGCACTTGGGCCGGCTCATCTGTACCTCTTCAGGATAAAGTCTTTGATTACTTTACGATGACGTACAAGTTACAACAGAAGAGAAGATAATGAATGACTCATTTTTTTATCTTTCCCACATATATCTCACGATCACTTCAGGTTGGGCGCCATCTTGCGTGATCCCTTCGTCTAAACTGTGAAATCCTTCCGTGCGTCGCCATCAAACTCTAATTCTGCGGCAGACCGACTCGTCCCGGACTGTCAAGCCTCTCTTTTTAATGCAAGATGGACTGGGCCTGGTCTAACGCTCTCGCATGGGAAAATCAGACGCATTCATAATATGCGCTGAGGCTTATTTTCTTCAACAATTGGTCCCGCGCGAAGTTACCGACCACAGAAAGCCCAACCCTTCTGGGACAGCAAGTTTAGCGAAGGCTGTGCCAAGTCATAGAGGCGCCTCGCGATGGACCACACGGGTCTTCGGGTACCTTACGGACACTGCGCGTGTCTCTGGTGCGACGTTTGTCAACTTCCCCAGGTTCCAACTCGTCTTCGCGACCAACTCTGGGTAGATGCAATGGCCAAGGTGGGCGGATGTCGAGGTTTGCGCGCACCTCTCGATAACTGACGCAGAATAAAGGAGTGCTTCAGTCTCAAAGTAGTAGCAATTGAGCTGCGTCCGCTCTCTTGTGCAATGGCGCTGGACGCTGCCTTGTTTCTCTTGCGAGAAACTTAGTATCTTCCATACGTCTTCGTCAAGATCGCGGATTATCAGAGACACTTGCTCGTCGCAGAAATCTGTCGACACGCGATGCAAGGCGACTAAATTGACCGAAGCTCCCTTGGGTCTATAACAGGGCTTTATGCTGACGAGCTATATTCGACGGTAGCTCATCGACCTTGTGTAGCATGTTTCAATAGCCTCATGTGTCAATCAGTGCGGTGGCTACGGAGTATTGTATGGGCCCCTGGCATGTAGCTTCCGCAACTACGGAGTACAGGGCCAGGAATGCGCCATACTCGCGAAATGCTGTTGCAACTAAATCGTAGAAGCGGAAGAGCGGAATATGAGGCGCAGTCGTGACCCTGACCTAACAACTCGGAAAAAGAATCGTGATGAAGACGGTACGTGCACACCCGAGCCGCGATCGTAGGATGCAACTTTGCTACTGGCGAGGTTTGAAGATGGCGAAAATTGGATGCGAACAGGGTACTGTCCCGGAACCGCTCCGGCTTGCCTGAAGCAGGTTGGGGTATGTAACCTGGGGTCGACTCTCTGATCAGGCCGAATAAGGCCAATAGGCCGTAACTTCCGACCGCGGCGCAGTTCTCTCTGAAACTTGATTCAACGCTGACTCTATCTCCCTTGAGCCGCATTACGCAGGATTTGTGAGCCAAGGCATCTAGGAGTCATGCGTTGCAGAAGTACCGGGAGCTGCCGAAGTTCGCGATGCATCTCATGGGGCGATGAGCCGTGTTGACCAGACGAACCCTTTTAACACGCATCGACCAGCTCTTTCGTCTCTGAATATTGCAGATAGACTTGTCCAGTATAGCTGACAGCGATCTGAAAAACGCAAGACTATTGCAATGAGTAGCCTCAGTGAGACTGCGAACTCGACCAAAAGCCAACCGATGGCCATCCAGGACGGTGCCAGGAGTGGCCTTCATGCCAACGGTAATACGGCTTCTGAGAAACAGGCGGAAAGCAATTCCACCTCTCCGAGCGACCCGTATCATCAGCCAACCTCTACAGCCTCGGACGGTATTTTCAATGGCCAAGTCCCAATCGCAATCTGTGGCATGGCATGCCGCCTTCCTGGTGGAGTCATGACACCAGATGAGCTTTGGGACTTTGTCCTCGCCAAGAAAGACGGTCGGTGTCGCGTTCCAGCATCGCGTTACAACATTGATGCTTACTACTCGAACACCAAAAAGCCGGGGACCGTCTCGACCCAGCATGGGTACTTCCTCGACGAAAATGTTAACCTCGGGGCGCTGGATATGTCTTTCTTTACAATGTCGCGATCTGAAGTCGAGCGAGCCGACCCCCAACAGCGGCTCCTGCTAGAGGTCGCACGAGAGGCTTTGGAGGATGCCGGTGTGATAGACTGGCGAGGAAGGACCATCGGTACTTACATTGGCAACTTTGGAGAAGATTGGCTTGAAATGATGGCAAAAGAGAATCAAGCTTGGGGAATCCACCGCGTTGCTGGGTCAGGGGATTTCACCCTCGCCAATCGTCTTTCGTATGAGTTCGATCTGCAAGGGCCAAGGTAAGCATGCTCTTTCCGGGCTGGTGTCGATCAAGTAAACATGCGGGTAGATTGGTCTTTGACACATCTGATTAGTATGACCATTCGCACGGCCTGCTCATCTGCTCTGGTGGCTCTGAACGAGGCTTGTGCAGCAATTCAGAGAGGCGACTGCGAATCCGCGCTGGTCGGAGGCGTCAATCTGATTCTCGCTCCGGGAATGACGACGGCCATGGAGGAGCAAGGTGTGCTGGCTAGCGACGGCAGCTGCAAAACCTTCTCTGCCGATGCGAACGGATATGCTCGCGGAGAGGCCGTCACGACCATATTCATCAAGCCCTTGGCTGATGCCATTCGAGATGGCAACCCCGTGCAAGCTGTCATACGATCAACGTCCCACAATGTAGATGGAAAAACTCCGACACCATCACATCCCAGCACGGACATGCAAGAAACCTTGATGAGGAGGGCATATGCACTCGCAGGCATTCGTGACTTCTCGGAGACTGCCATGGTCGAGTGCCACGGAACCGGCACGGCCATCGGTGATCTCGTAGAGACCAAAGCTGTGGCTCGCGTGTTTGGAGAAAAGGGCGTCTACATTGGCTCCATCAAGCCCAACGTTGGGCATACGGAAGCCGCATCTGGCCTCGTGTCGCTGCTGAAGGCGGTTAAGGCACTTGAGCACCATGTAATACCACCAAACATCAAATTCACCACTCCCAACCCAGAGATTCCGTTTGAGGAAGCGAAGCTGGTCGTTCCTACGGAGGCTATCCCGTGGCCGAAAGGCCGACTCGAAAGGATCAGTGTAAATGCATTCGGCATAGGTGGTGCGAATGCCCACGTCATCGTGGAATCTGCGGCTACCTACAATGCCCCGACTGCTTCGAATGACGATATCGAGACGCCGCATCTTCTACTATTCTCGGCCAATTCCTCGAAGTCCATTACCCGGATGATCGAAAATTATAAGGCCTGGCTCGAGCATCATCCAGAAAAAGCTGCTGGCCTGGCTTATACTCTTGCAAGGAAAAGGACACAGCTTCCGTATCGTGCATTCGGCATTGCGAACAAGGGCGTGCTGGAGAGCGTTTCGCAACCCATACACTCGGTGGCGTCTTCGACATCCCTAAACGTCGTCATGGTATTCACTGGCCAGGGCGCACACTGGCCTCAGATGGGACGGGAACTACTGGAATTGAATGTCACATTCATGTCCAGCATTCGTCGCCTCGACAAGCATCTGTCTGGGCTGATCGGAGAGCAGTCTCATCAGTACTCGATCGAACAAGAGCTCAAAAAGGCTGGCAAGAAGAGCCGCCTGTCTTCGGCCGAGTTCTCTCAACCCCTCTGCACCGCCATTCAGATCGCACTGGTCGACACTCTCAGGGCCACGGGCATCGTCCCACATGCTGTTGTCGGGCATTCTAGCGGTGAGATCGCGGCAGCATACGCGGCCGGTGCTCTCACTGCCGAGGAGGCCATCACAGCAGCTCACTACCGTGGGGCTGCAACGACGAAGCAGGAGAAACCTGGAACTATGGCAGCCATCGGCATGGGCTGGGAGGAGACGGGAAAGTACCTTGACGTGGTACCTGGCGTGGCCATTGCGTGCGACAACTCTCCCCAGAGTGTGACCATTTCAGGCGACGTTGACGCGGTGAAATCTGTCGTTGCTGCTATCAAGAAAGACCGACCACAGATCCTGGCCAGGCTACTCCAGGTCGATAAAGCCTATCACTCACACCACATGAAAGAAATCGGCGAGCACTACCACTCGCTGATCGGTGGGCAGGTGGGTGTCGGGCGAGCATCATCTGCATTGTTCTTCTCTTCGGTCACTGGCAACTTGGCAGATCCGGAACATGACTTCGGGCCAAAATACTGGCAGAGTAACTTGGAGCTGCCTGTGCGATTTCGTGAGGCCGTCACGAACATCTCAAAGCACCGGGTAGGGAAAAATGCTGTGTTCTTAGAGATCGGGCCTCACGGCGCGCTCGCAGGCCCGCTGAGGCAGATCTTTTCTCACTTGCAGGCTTCGGCGGTAGGAACCGCCTCTTCGACTCCGTACGTCTCGGCCATGGTGCGCAATCAAGACTGTGCTGTGTCTCTCCTGGCAGCCATTGGCTCTCTTCATTCCCTCAACGCCGCCGTCGACCTCGAGGCTCTCTTTCCCTCGGGCACTTGCCTTCCTAATCTTCCACGATACCCGTTCAATCACGAACACAGCTACTGGTACGAGTCTCGGTCGAGCAAAGAGTGGCGCAGCCGCAGATTCCCGTATCATGATCTTTTAGGTGTCAGGGTTGTGGAGAGCAGCGAGTCCGAGCCATCATGGCGCAACCTGCTTCATGTCGCAAATGCGCCCTGGCTTCGTGACCACAGGATCGGCGACGACATCGTTTTCCCATTCTGTGGTTATATTGCGTTGGCTGGTGAAGCTGTCAGACAGCTGACCGACCTTGACGAGGGATTCGCCATTCGAAACATTATTGTCAGCACGGCTCTGGTGCTTAGCGAAGGAACGCCGACGGAGATCATCGCCGCCTTCCGGCCACACCGTCTAACGGATGCCTTAGACAGTTCATGGTGGGACTTTACCGTCTCGGCCTATAACGGACGAAACTGGACAAAACACTGTACCGGTCAAGTCACTGCTCAGTCATGCCCGCCTGAGGATACCCGCGATCCTGATGCCCTGCGTCCCCTGCCGAGGAAGTTGAATGTGAGCCGGTGGTTTGAAAAAATGGCCAGAACTGGCCTGCAGTTGGGGCCATCATTCCAAACACTCAATACGATTTCGACGTCAACCTCGGAGCAGAGGGCCATGGGATACGTCGACAATGGAAGACAGGGGGATGAAGCTCATTACTTCATCCATCCTACCGTCCTTGACTCGACGCTCCAGATCCTGGGTGCTGCTGCTATCAATGGCCACGCGCGCAAGACCAAGACGTGGCTACCGACAGGCATCGATCACATAAAAGTGTATAGGTGCACTTCAGACATGAACGTTAGCGTCTCCGCTAAACTTTCGAGCAATTATTCGGTTGTCGGGCATGGGTCTTGCACGGCTGAGGGCAAAATTGTCGTTGACGCAGTCGGCATTCGCATGTCACCAGCGGATGTAGATGGTGCCGGCTCAGTCCAAGTCGCGGGCGGACACGCAGCATCGAGGTGTGAATGGAAGCCGGCCATTGAATTCCTGGATGTCAAATCGCTATTCCGCGCACCAGCAAGCCGTGCGTGCGATTCGCGCGCCCTAGGAGAGCTGGGAGAACTCTGCCTGCGTTGGTCTCAGTGGAACTTTTTGCAGAATCAGAGCCAAACAGACTTGCCAGCACATCTCCAACGATACGTCGCATGGATCAAGTCTCAATCCACTGAGCCGACTTCGATGCACTCTTCTTTCTCCTCTAGTGAAACCGGTTTCGAGACCCAGGCATTTGCTGCCCGAATAGACAGCCTACTCAACCAGCTCGCAGACACGCCGGCAGGTCCCGTCGCCGCCGCCATTCACCAGGTCTGTACAAACATGAATACTCTGCTGTCTGGCACTGGTATGGAGGACGTGCTGCCAGAGGGAACCATGACACGTGTTTACGAATATCTGGGATACGCGGAGCGAAAAGAATTCCTTCAGGCATTGATTCATTCCAAGCCCAGTCTTCGGGTTCTCGAAATTGGAAACAGCAAAGGCGTTTCGTTGCATCGCGAGATCCTCGGTGAGCTGACGCGTCCTGACGGAGAGATTCTCTGCGCCAAGTATACGTTAACCACTCCAGGGTACTTTGTGGTGGAATCGCAAGAGAAGCTATTCCCCAACATGGACTTTGCCACTCTGGACCTAAATCAGGATCCTTTTGAGCAGGGGTTTGACGAAACTGGATATGATCTGATCATTGCCGTCAACGCTCTTCACGAGACCAAGAATGTGGAGGAGAGCCTAGCCCACGTGAAGAAGCTTCTCCGTCGCGATGGCAGATTACTCCTGCAGGAGCTCAGTCCATCATCAAGATGGGTGGATTATCTGCTCGGTCTGCTCCCATCTTGGTTCTCGAGCAGTGAGGGCGGGCCAGCAAAGCCGCCATATCTCAGTCAGAAATACTTGGAATCAATGCTCGCGGCCACCGGATTCGGTACACCCGAATGCGTGGTGTTCGATGCTGAACGCCCTCATCATGTCACGACCACTATTATCGCGAGGTACCCCTGCGAGATGGCC
This sequence comes from Claviceps purpurea, assembly GCA_029405325.1. Lineage (NCBI taxonomy): Eukaryota > Fungi > Ascomycota > Sordariomycetes > Hypocreales > Clavicipitaceae > Claviceps > Claviceps purpurea. The sequence continues at coordinate 869,569 of CM055782.1, read as the reverse complement.
GTCAAGAAGGTCGCTGTTCTTGTTGAGAGCGAAGGACCTGTCGTTGCTAGCATCTTGAGCCGTCTTGAGGATAGTGGCTATGAGATTTCAAGATGCCGATTGGAGAATGCTCCACCGGCTGAACTGGACGTGTTGTCGCTCCTAGACATTGAGGACGCCTTTTTCCATGACATAACCGAAGATCGCTTTCTGGCTTTCAAGAAATTTGTTCTTGGGCTGCAAATGAACGGGTGTGGCATGCTTTGGGCGACCCATCTTGTCGATATGGGCTGTCTTGATCCACGATATGCCCAAGTCATTGGCCTCGCCAGGACCCTCCGTACAGAGCAGACCGCCGATGCGATGGCGACTTGCCAAGTCGACGACTTCAACAATTCTCAATCTATTGACTGTCTACTTCAGGTCCTCGCCAAGTTCCAGGCGCGCCAAGATGATGAGGAGCTCGATCCAGATATGGAATGGGCAATTGTCGACAGTGTTGTCCAAGTCCCCCGCTTCCATCCCTTTGTGTTGAGCGATGAGCTCCTGGTACCAGAGGGGCCAGGAGAGATGGCGACGCTGAATGTCGGCACCGTAGGACGCATCAATAGCCTTCATTTTGCTCGACATGAGCGGCAACAGCCCGAGGAGGATGAAGTGGAGGTCCAGGTGTACTCGACTGGCTTGAATTTCAGGGTAAAGTTGAAGCTTCCTCCCTGTTGTAGGCCCCGCTGGCCAGGCGTCTTCTATTGTGACTAACGAGATCATATTCCAGGACATTCTGGTCGCACTGGGCATTGTTGAGCTTCCAGTCCGCCTGTTCGGCATCGAAGCCGCCGGTATCGTCACCCGCGTGGGAGCTGGTGTCAGCCCAGACTGTCTTCAACCTGGCGACAGGGTCTTCTGCGGCTGCAGGAAAGACGGATTTTCAACCTACGTGACCACCTTGGCGGCACTCTGCGTGCGTATTCCCGATAGCCTCGCCTTTGACCAGGCCGGGACGATGCTGGTCCCGTATATGACTGCGATATACTCTCTGATTAACATGGGACGCGTTGGCAAAGGTCAAGTAAGTTACTCATCTTCATGTTTAAAACGCCATGTGTCATGCTATGCACTTCTCTGCATTGTTTCCTTGCCGTACTGACCTATTGCCCCTTCGGTTAATAGACTGTCCTGATTCACAGCGCTTGCGGTGGCGTGGGCCTGGCAGCTATTCAAATCGCACAGATGCTCGAGGCAGAAGTGTATGCCACTGTCGGTAACGAGGAGAAGGCCAAGTACCTCGTAGAAAATTGCAACATTCCCAGGAACCGAATCTTCAACTCCCGGGACAGCTCATTCGTGGAAGGAGTAATGCGTGAGACGCATGGTCGTGGTATGGACTTTGTTCTAAACTCGCTCTCAGGCGAGCTGTTGCATGCCTCATGGGCCTGCGTTGCCGAATTTGGATACCTGCTCGAAATCGGCAAGCGAGACTTGATTGGCGGCGGGAAGCTTGATATGAGGCCTTTCTTGGCAAACCGCAACTACTGCTGCGTGGACATTGACGGGCTGTGGGAGCGGACTAGAGTCCACGTCGCTAGAGCGTTGTTGTTCTCCATACTGGATTTCTACGGCAAGGGCCTCATCTCACCGTTACCCAGGAAAATTTTCCCCGCTCATCAGACTCAAGACGCCTTTCGCTTCATGGAGAAGGGACAACACATAGGTCGTGTCGGCGTTACCATTAAGACGGCTGGCGAAGACGAGGCTGAAACGACATTCCAGTCCACCAGCAAGGTTCTCAAGGTGGCCTTTAGCCCATCTGCGTCGTATCTCATGGTCGGTGGTCTCGGCGGAATCGGCCGAGCTGTGTCCACCTGGATGGTGGAACATGGCGCCCGCGAAATCATCTTCATGTCTCGCAGCGCTGGTCTTACCAACGAACATGAAGACTTCATTAAAGAACTCGAGAGCATGGGCTGTGCAGTAAAGCTTCATCGTGGTGATGTCACGAAGCTCGAGGACGTAGAGAGAGCCATTTCTATAGCCTCTCATCCTGTCAAAGGCATTGTGCAAATGACCATGGTGCTTGCAGACGAGAACTTTACACAAATGAGCTATCAAAAATGGATGGCGGCCACGGCACCCAAGGTTCAAGGCACTTGGAACCTGCACAATGCCTCTATGGCTGCGCGGCTCGACCTCGACTTCATGGTCATGTTTAGCTCCCTCTCCGGCATTGTCGGACAAGCGGGTCAGGCAAATTATGCCAGTGCCAACAGCTTTCTCGACGCATTCGCCCAATACCGTAATGGCTTGGGCCTTGCGGCCTCTGTGGTGGACATGGGAGCTGTAGAAGACATAGGCTGGCTTAGCGAGCACCAGGAAATGATAGGCGTCCTATCTCGGGCCGGTATGAAGCCACTTCTGGAGCAGGAGGTCATCGACGCCATGGCAGTCTCCATGCTGGTGCACAACAAACCTCCCGAAAATGCCACTCCGACGGCTCAGCTCGCGGCTTCTTCGACGATGAACGAGGCTTTTGGATTCTCTCACAAGAACACTTTTGTCGTTGGCCTCGCCTTACTCGTGCCCCTGCACGACCCGAGCAACTACGTCATCTGGAAAAAGGACCGCCGCATGGCATCCTACCACAACAATTCGACCGTCGCTGCCGCCGCGTCCTCCACAGATGCTTTGAAGACCTACCTGAGCCAAGCCAAGGCGGACCCCTCGATCCTCAAGTCTCCTGACGCCGCCCACTTCTTCGCCGTGGAAATCGGCAAGAAGCTTCTCCATCTGTTACTCAAGCCTGATACCGAGGACGCGTTGTTGAAGACCAGTATGCCCTTGACCGACCTCGGGCTCGACTCGCTGGTGGCTCTGGAGCTGCGCGCCTGGATGAAGCAAGTTTTCTCGTTTGATCTGCCAATTTTGAAGATGATGAGTATCGGCTCTCTGGATGTTCTTGGGCAGTATACCGCGAATGAGATGTACATGATGGCGATGGAGAAGAGTAGAAGCTAAGCCGGGTTATCAATGTGAGGTGCAGAGTGTGTAAAGAGTGCCTGTTGTATTGCTATGGATAGATGTGCCCTTGAAGTTCGTCTACGTGAGAGAATGTGCACATGATACGTACTCGATACTGCGTGGGCACTGAAATTTAGAGATACATATTCATTCGAGCATCGCAAGATGGTGAGCTAGTTACATGGTCTCTCAAGCCTTCTAACGTGTGACGTGTGGCTGTAATTGGGATCGAATGACTTTGTGTGAGCACAACATGTGCATGTAATTCATCACATGAATGCCAAATCTACATACATATGTATATCGACGCTGTTTGAACATTTGGTCTGTTCTGTGACGGTTACCCGTAACTGCTCTGTCCGTCGTTTGCATGTACCTATGAATCCCGCACTAAGCTGGTTCTCATCAGCTTAGTGTTCTAACTTCTGACCTTTTGGTCGGGTCGGTAGGTGTGAGGAGTCGCTCCTCACATGTTCAAGGTTGCATAGTCTTATTAGGCAAAACTGAAGAAATCGTGCGGCGACGCGTAGCGGAGGCGCATATTTCGTGTTTGCCTCTTTATTGACCTCTACGATACAGCTGAACCGACAACGGGCATTGGGCATTTGCATCGTATGAAATTACCTGTCTGCTGCGTCGTTGCAAATCTGGACATCATGTGATTTCAGCGATCTTAGTCTTCAGAGGGGTTGCCTTACAGCACCGATCCCCAAAGCCTTCTACGGCGGCGCGGCAGCCATTACGTGACGGCAGCGAGGAGAGCGGGATGAACAGCTTCAGCCTTCCCGGGTCAAAAGAGGGAATCTATTGAGGAATGCTCGTGCGACAAGCCGAATCACGTGACGGCCGCACTAGCCGACTACATATGCACAACGCAAACGCGACCGGTCGCTTTCCACGGACGACCATTTTACCAATTCACCTACTCCGTGCGGAGTAATCCTAGCCTTAACACCTAATCCTAACCACTAACCCCTTTAACCACTAACCCCTTTAACCACTAACCACTAATAACCGGAATGGGGTACTGGTAATAATGGTCGTCCGTGGAAAGCGACCGGTCGGACTAGCGATACCCTCGCCGCGTGGGCGAGGCTACAGAGCAATTCCGATGTGGAGAAAGAAACGGCTCGGGATCCGAGTAGCCGAGTGCCCGACCCGACTCAGGCTTCGGCAGACTCACGACTCACGAGTCATAGGTGACAGCGGAATGACGGGATGACGGGAATGAGGTTGCGTAGGGGGTTAATGTACATCTTCCTTTTCTTTTTCCTTTTTCGCTTTTGCATTTGTTTATTCCGTGAGCTGTCCATGTAGGAGTCAGGGGGGGTAGACACAGTTGCGAGAGTCAGGGACATCAGGGTTATATCGCACGGTATAGGGGTATCTAGTCCTATACAAAGCACAAACCGGTGGCCAGACGGCTGCGCCAACTCTTTTGTGCAACAGGTTATTTAGGCGGTTAGCCGGGGACAGACAGACAGGAGAACACGTGACGTGCATGTAAGGGTATCAATTACAATATTTTCTCACGGAATCAGGGAGAGAACACACGTCTCTAGAGTTCCTAATATAGCCACAGTCGATGATTACGTTTATTAAGAACGACATTCATCAGTCCCAGGCCCCAAACATTGGCCCTTGTCACGACCCTTGAGTCATCCTAGCATTGCACTGTACGGAAAAAAGGGGATTCAGATTTGATGAGAGGATCAGAGGTTGGAACGCAGTTTACTTTTCCGCACCCCTGGATGCGCACCCCTCGCGCGCACGGACCCCCCGAGGCCGATACCGGCAATGCACACGTGACTCTACAACTAGCCTTTCCACAACAAGCTGCACAACGTTGTTACCCGTCATCACCGCCATCACCGCCATCACAATGGAGTCCAACAAAGAGCACATTGAAGCGCTGCTGAAGGACCTCACGCCGTCACCGCCTTCACCGTCGCCGTGGCAGGCGGAGGTCATCACCATCGAAGACGACGCTGCGCCGGCGGACCCCATCACCATTGATGATGACACTGAATCGGAATGCGACCTACAGCAGAAGGAGGTCAATGTGGAGGACATTGAGAGGATGAAGGTCGAAGAAGACGATTTTGACAGCGAAGACGAGGGCTCTCTTGGTCAGCCAGCCCTTCCACAAGAGCAGACGTTCGCCTCGCTCGGAGCGCTGGAGTCTTATCTACATGACTTCGCCGTGCCGCTTGGTTTCGACGTCGCTCGGTCGAAGTGGTATGGCAGGAAGAACGAGTCCACTGGCAAGATGTCTAGGCTGTTCTTCCGCTGCTGTCGTGGTCGTAAGCAAGATGGCCGACGCAAGGCAGATTCACGGCGCCACACGATCAAGACCGATTGCAAGTGGAAGGTTGCTGTAGTAGCGTCTGATCCCTCTGACTTAACCGGCCCCTTCGAAGTCTGTCTCTGCCAGACGATGACGAGGATTCATAATCACGGACCGAGTAATCCTATTGCCCTCGTGGGACACCGTCGGCGCAGTCGAAAGAACCATGAAGCCTTGGTGGCTGCGCTGTCCGACGCTGGCCAACCTCCTCGTGTCCTTAAACTGCTCATGAAGCGCGAGCATGGTGTCATCATGAAGAGCAAGGACATTTACAATCTCCTCTGGCGTCTACACGTATGTATATAGCAGATTCATATACATAGCAGATTCTACAACCGTTGCAAAAGTCATCAACACTCTAAGAGCGTGCCATTGCCGCTGAGAACGCTGCAGCCAATGAGACCCCTCGTGGATCCACCTTCGCTGTTTGGCCGCTGCGATCTCGGTCTCGGAGGGTCCGTGCGCGCGAGGGGTGCGCATCCAGGGGTGCGGAAAAGTAAACTGCGGTTGGAACTACCTAACCTAGTACATATGAGATTCCTTTGTTTGGCTTCACCGCAGCATTGTGTGATACCACTAAAAAATTACGTGATGAAGAGTGATAAGATATAGGAATCATACGCATGAAGAGCAGTCGCGTTTCAGACCACGATTCACGATTCACGAATCGCGCAATCAGGAGTCAACCACGAAGCCCACGGGCAACGGGTCAGCTCAGATGCTGCGCTTGGCAATGGATCAAGATGCACCAGAGATTACAAGCATTGTTAGCGGGGCATAAACGGAGTCATAGGTACCTAGGCGGTAGGTAGGCTGGGTCGCTCACGTAGGTATGTATTCCATGCTAACTGGCTACCATGTCGACTTGCACCCATTGGCGATTTGGTAGACTTGAAACATGTGTATCTACTATCGGCAGTTGCAGGCTTGGATCGCGTCTTCCTGTGGCAGCGATAGAACGGGCCCTCTTGTTTGAACACCGCTCTCATGGGCAGTCATAGTGAACAAGGTTCCTTGCTACGTGTACGGTGTGAGGGCCAGGCCGTGCGCGGGAGCGCGTGAATAGTAATCAGTGATCACTAATCAGAGGCTTGCAAAGACAAGGGCCTGTAGATCAAAGAGCTAGGCCCAGATAATTAGTAAAGCTGAACTAATTTGCGACGATTACTGAAAGATGAGGAAGTAAAGCGAAGCTTTACATTTACGCCAAAGTGGGGTGGGGGTTTTGGGGGGGGGACCCGGGAGGGGAGTCGGGGACGAGGGGAGGGGAGGGGGAGGGAAAAAGGACATTGATGCGCTTACGTAAGTCCTACCATTCGAGTGCCCGGGGGGCAGGCTCCAGCAGAGGAGGAGAGGAAAAAAAAGAAAAAAAAAGGTCGAGCGTAGCGAGCAGCCCGCCGCAGGCGGCTTCGGCAGGGCCCCCGGAGGGAAGTCGTGCGCGCCTGTAGGTACTGTCCAGTCTACAAAAGAAAACTAACTCTCTTCCACCGTACTCTCTTCCACCGTACTTTATCTCAGCTCAATGTCCAAATCCATCAGACGACTTCGCGTCGTCGAATGCTCTGCATTCTAAAGAGTGGGGAGATGTGAGATATGTCTGAATGATGTACTCCGTATGTCTATGTATCTATCTAGAAAGACTGTCTCTAAGAATGGGAGAATGGGCCGACTATATATACCCATACATAGGCGCTCTGTGCTACCATACCATGTGCAGTGACGCACAAAGCCTCATAGGCGCTCTATGCTATCTACAACAAACGGGTGATGTCTCAGATGTGAGGCTGGCACCTCCAACAGGAGACATACCTAGGTACGTCCGCAAACCGCCATACCATCCGCAAACCGCCATACCATCCGCAAACCACACTTTTCCAGCCCGACTCTCTCCAACCCGAAGCGAAGCGAGGCGAGTCTTCCTCCGCCCCGAAGCGCAGCGTAGGGCCGCTGGGGAAGTACTCGTTTAGTCTAATAATTACGCTCCGTCATCATACCTATATCGCGACAGTCAGTGCGGTCACGTGAATCCTCGGCAGCGGGACTCTTCAGCTTTACTATTCCATAGGCCCACCGACCCGACGCAGGAGGGGCCCTTCGGACTTCCCATTTTAACAGTGAAGAGGGAGAAAGCGCGTGAGGACGTATATGTGGTTGATGCGGGCAAGATGGGGTGTGAATCGTGATAGAGCGTGCATGAGCTCTTCGGATCGACATTGATACGGCTTTGATGACAAAGGTAGTAGAGCCTCGGCGTGCAAAGTCGTCAAATCGTACTGAACAGAGTTCGAAGCGAGAAGCGCCCAAGGCTTCCGAAATGAAGACTGAACGCAATATGCAGTGAAAGCCCGACAGGCTCCTTGTACAGAATCTAAAGCAGGCAAGTTTCAAGGCCATCTTGGGTCAAGCTTGCTTATCCAACGAGATCATTGATAGTTGGCCGCGGGAACCGAAATTTAGCTCAGGATTCACCTCAGACCTGGCAGAATAGAACACCCAGGGCATTCTGGTAATGCTTTTAGGTTTTGCTGCAAACCGCGACATGCCCGACACTCCCGACTTGCATTTTAGTATTCACGTCCTCACCTCGTTGTATCTTGAGGCCGTACGGAGTACTCTTTTCCTCATGCGTCTTACGGCGCCGTGTCTATCCAGCAACCAAAGTTACCAAACTTAAGAAGTTAAGTCACAAGTGACTTGCTATATTGAATACCGGGGGAAACACTGATAGAGAGAAACATGCCGTGCTGCGGAGAGCATGGCATCGGGTTCGAGTTCCGGATGGCGCCGCGCGGCGCAAGGCAGGGCAGGGCAGGACACGATACGGCCCAACACAGATAGACTCATAGTATGGGCACTTATCTTTAATCCTGCAAATAGACTGTTCGGGCCCCAACAAACCTTAAGTGATCAGTTTTATCCCACTCAGGTTCTCCCAAGTCTACCATAGCCTGCACACAGTTCTTACGCGACCGCCTAGACCCCTAAAGCCACACCGTACACGCGACGCGGACGAGTCCTCTTGAAGCAATTTATTTCCCGAAGAAGAAGAAGAAGAAGAACAAGAAGAAGAATGTTGAACAGTGCTGTAGCTTCCAAAGCCGATTGGATCAAGGCGCAGAAACGTAGGGCGCCCCAATTGAAAGATGCACCCGCGTTCTGCCGCAATCTGGAAGAGGCGCTCGACCTCCGCCGCGTCGAGCACTCCATGTTCACTTGCAGCACGCCGGCCTGGAAGCTTGGAACTGGCTACGACTTCAGCTCCAATGACACGCTTTCGCTCGCGCGCTCGGGCGAGATTCGACGGGCTTTCCTGGATGAGCTGGACCGCCATCCCGACTTCTTGATGCATTCGGGGGGATCGCGCGTCATGGATGGCAACTACCCTTACATCGAGCAAGTGGAGGCCGAAATTGCGGCATTTCACGGCGCAGAGACGGCGCTCATCGTGGGAAGTGGCTACGAGGCGAACATGGCCATCTTCGCCGCCGTCCCACGCCCTGGCGATGCTATTGTATATGACGAGCTCGTGCATGCCAGCACGCACGAGGGCATGGCTGCGTGTCCGGTCCAGTGCCGTGTGCAATTCCGGCACAACGACGCCGATGCCCTCCGCGAGGCCATGGCGAGCGTTTTGGACACGCAGCCACAGATTGCCGACGGGTCGCGCTCTCTCTTGATCGCAGTAGAGAGCGTGTACAGCATGGACGGCGACGTCTGCCCGCTGCTCGAGATGCTCGAGGTGGCCGGGGAGATGTGTCCCAAGGGGAATGCCGTGTTTATAGTCGACGAGGCCCACGCTACTGGGAACATGGGTCCCAAGGGCGCGGGACTGGTCTCCCAGTTGGGCGTTGAGAAGCAGATTGCTATCCGGCTGCATACCTGTGGCAAGGCTCTCGCGTCGACCGGAGGTGAGGAGAAATTTCCCTCTCCTGTTTGTGTTGCTGTTTCTTCTTTGACGCGGTCGAGGACTGATGCGGTCTCCGTTCATGCATAGCTGCCATTTTAAGCGACGTGTCCGTACGCAATACGATATTGAATTTCGCACGCTGCATCATCTTCACCACCGCTCCCGCCTTTCCCATGGTGGCGGGAATGAGGGCAGCGTATCAACTCATGAGAGACGGCAAAACACAACCTGTAAGCGACTCCTTCTTCTCAGACCGTTACCTACTCTGGAAATGTCAACCTGTCACTCTGTCTGTCAGTCGCTAACGCCAATCCCACGGCAGTATCAAGACAAAGTCCAGCAGCTGATAAAGCACTTTTTGCAATGTACCGAGTCCGATCCGTACTGGGCCAAGGCCACTGAGCAAGGCATTCTCGAAATGCCAAACTATGACGACTGCGCGCCTCGCGACTTCAACGCCCCCATCGTGTCGTTGAAATCCCGGCCACGATACATCTGGTGGCTCGCCTTCCAGTTGCATTTGTCGAACATCTCGGCAATCCCAGTCGACTACCCAGCGGTGCCGCGAGGCCAGGGCCGCATCCGTTTCATGTTCCACGCGGCCAACACGGAGGAGCAGGTCGAGTTTCTGGTCAAGACGATTGGTGAGTGGGCTGCCGAGATGATGGAAATCGAGGCAGGCCCGGGTGGTGGAAAGGGCAAAATGCCCCAGGCCGCGCAACACGTGTACGCGTTGATGAGCTCGCAAGGCTGATCAGTGAAGAAGATGACGCCTTGGAAAATGGGAATATAGGAAACGCTGGCACTGCCACCGAGGACTGCAAGTGGCTCTCAGTGCACGTTTGAATGTAGCACTCGAAAAATCAATCTCGTGACACGGTCCTATTGTTCTAAGCTTTGCATTGAAGATCGGGTGGACAAAGCTTTAATGCTAGGTACATAGTGAGTCTGACCACTTAGGCTGGCGGTGAGATTGATTGATTGGTGGTTCCATACTCCACCTGTCATGTTTCGGCGCGAACCGGTGGCACCGACAAGAGAGAGCGCTAAGCCTCATTGGGCAGCGGCGCGTCACTAGCCTTCTTCCCAGCCCCCCCAGCCACACAAGTTCAACCTCGTCCTCAAGGCATAACTTCTTCGGGCCCAACGGGATACAATGGATTACCCGCGAATCGCGATCCATTCGTGTTCAACGCAGCTGAGCCGTGTGTGCTACGGCCCGCGGGACCCTCTGATATCTGCTGTCGTCTGATGTCAAACTCTCTCGCCTTTATACTCTCTAGATCGTGAGAAACTGCGAGCCCTAATCCGAGCACTCGAGTGACCGCCATCGCCAACGGGAAATGCCCTTCGTCCCCAATACGCCCGAATCGTTTGTCAGCCGTGCCGACTCCAAGAATCCCAATTCAACATGCAGAGGCATAACTTCAAGCGGAAGGCCATGCAGAAGGCCCATCAGCGCTTCCGCTCAAGCGTCGCTTTCTCCCAGAGGTCGAAACAACGAGCTCAAGACGGACCTCAGCGATGAGACGCTCTACTGCTGGCAGCACAAAGAGCAGGCCAGCCACTCAGCGCAGTCGAGTCCAGGACCTCGTCGACACACGAAACCCATACTCGAGGAGCGCTCCAGCTTAGACACCCTCGCAGACAGACTGGGCATCTTGGACCTGCAGGAAAAGAAGTCCAGCAAGGGAGGCAAAGGCAGGCCTGCTAAGCCAGCACCGTCGTCGAAAGCCCCCAAAGCGAAACCACGGCCGAAGCTAACCTGTTGCTTCTGCTTCTCACTCCCCCTAGAGGAAGTCAGCGAACCTGCTCGGCCGAAACCACGCCCACAGCCGGTCGTCCTACAGAAACATGAAACAGCGTCCGTACCGCCCAATCTCTCGAAGCCGCCGTCTCATGATGTAAGACCGCCAAGCTATCCACGAATGTCGACCCCAAATGCCCCATCGGGTAAAGCCTCATATCAGTCCGGGAAATCGACCCTCTCGCAGACTGCACGCTTCAAGCATTTACTTCCTGATACCCTGGACGTGACGACTGCCTCGGCGCTCATGGCTGAGCTCGCGAAACCACATACCGATTCGGAAGAAGGCGGCTACATCTACATGTTCTGGCTCACGCCCGAAACACAAAAGTCCAAACCCCCCACCGAAGCCGCGCGATCGCTCCTCGCGCCACCATCAGTTCCTTCCACTGGTCGTTCCCGTCGTGCAAGCGACGTTGTGTCCTCCTTTGCAGCAACAGACTTCAGTAGTGGAAGGAAGACTGGCCAGAAGACTATGCTGCTTAAGATTGGTAGAGCGGCGAATGTGCAGCGGAGGATGAACCAGTGGCAGCGGCAATGTGGGTATGATATTGAGATGCTGCGCTACTATCCGTATGTGTCAGGTGTCGAGAATGATGGCCTCGGGACGGGCCGGACGCCGCGGATGACGCCGCATTGCCGCAAGGTGGAGCGTCTGATTCATATTGAGCTGACGGGTATGGGATTGCGCGCGGATATGTCGACTTGTGAGGCGTGTGGGAGGGAACATAGGGAGTGGTTTGAGGTGCAGGCTTCGCGGGATGGTATTCGCGCGGTGGATGAGGTAATCCGGCGATGGGTTAGCTGGGACGAAGGGAGTGTGGATTGACATTTGAGGTATTTGCATATGCATATCAACTAGACGGCGTTGCTGATTGGGCTCACCATAGAGGTCTCCTGTACCGCGATTTTGTTTTGAGCGATTGAATTGTTTTCTTCTCTTCTTCTCATTCATGGCTCGACATTGTAAATGTGAACGCGGGACTGATATGTTGTGTCATAAGAATATGTGTCATTTCAGCAACACGTAGACAATTCGTCTCAGGAGGTTAAAACCCGGCGCAGGACGACGCAAAGGTTGAGCCTTGTCAGCGCTGTGAATTGCGTGACTTTCAGTTTCAACCTCGTGGTGGATGGCGTGGCGTAAAAGATGGTCAGCTACCGACGCCATGGCTACCTCCTCTGTCATCTGATGCAATCAATTATCAGGCTGCCACGCTTCCAGCCCCGCCATTCGCACAGCAGTGATGGAGGTGTTTGGTGCAGTTTTCAGCCGGTTATGCCGAAGAAGCATGATTCAAGACAGTTAGTTGTTCGATAAAGCTAGGATGATTGCTCCTCGAGTAAAAAGACTGTGAGCTCGCAATAATACCTTGAGGGGGGAAATCTTCATCAAAGGCATTCTTTACCATCGCAGGTATCTGCAGGCTATCTCTCCAGAAAGGATATATTCTCAAAAGCATCTCATCTCGGACCGCACGCCACCAAGGGACCATGGCTTATGAGTTTCTCGGTTTGTCGCAGCAGAGCGATCGCAGTCTGTACGCTGATCTCGACAGCGGCCTCGGGCGCAACCCGTCTGCTCTTCCGACGCACCTATCGCGGGTTCTGTATATCCCCGAGCACAGCACGTTGAACTTGTCATTGTATGATGCGCGAGAGCCATTTCAGCAGGCGGTATACGTGTCGCCCTTCGGAAGCGAGCATCTTGTCGGCAGGCCCCTGATTGGGAGCCGGTTCTTCAAGACGAGAGTGAACACCATGGACCGCGAAAAGGTAATGCAGAGCGGCGCGCCTCGCTATGTGGTGGAGCTCGACGGCGATAGGATTGACGACGGGGTCGATATATCCGCCACGATGCGTGCGAATGCATCCGTGAGCGATGCCATGGACAGCGCCGCGAAGATCAACATGTAAGTTTTGGTGTTGTGGATGTTGTATGTATGTAGTAGCGTTGGGCAGACGATGGAGAAAGTTGACGTGTCTATCCGATAGTCAAGTCCCCATGTCGACAGACGACTTCAGTCTGACATTCGAAACCTCGAAGCAAACAGAGAATCAGACACAGCATATTGCCGTCTCGGCGACATACCCGCTCCAGAGCGTCCACAGCAAGGCCGGCATCATTCGCTTCCCATTCTTTGCCTTCTCTCTGGATGATGAGAAATCCACTGGCTACGAGTGGCAGATCCATCCACTTGACCACGGCATGCTGCGTTACACTCTCTTCCAACTTTCCAGCCACTCTCCCGCCAGCGGAGGAAACGTCGCACCGCCTCGGGAGTGTCCCGATGCAGAGACGATCGCCATCTATCACCACCTCGGGCATGAGAACTCGCTGTTCCGGCCTACGAGCGAAGGTGTGCTCCTGCTGCCTGGACCGGAAATGTCAGCGTTGCTCGAGATGGTCACCGTCGCCAGTCTGCTAGTATTACTGTGGAAGATCCGAGGCACGGCGCGTCAGGGGCTCGGGAAGGAGCCCCAGCCGAAAAAGCGCTCGTTGGCTGAGAAATTGTTTGGAGGAAGGAAATCTTGAATCTTGATCATAAATGTCTTGGCTCGGAAGCACGGGAACACCGGAAGCCGGCGCTGGGGAGATCAAGGTGATGATTTGTACGTACATAGCACTTGTCTTTGATCGGTCGCACTGCGCAGAAAACAGAAGAAAACATGGCGAGCTGCTTGGACTGCTTCAGCGGAGATTTCGTATTCCGTGGACAGTGGACACCAAGGGGGCCAATAAGTCATCTACAATTCAGTTCTGCAGATGAATCCGCATTTTTTCTTAAAACCAAAAGTAGGTGAGTCGGCAAATCGACAATGTCAGTGCTTGCAGTTGCAGTGAGATGCGATAACTGTGTTGCTTTCAGATGCAGCATTGCATTAAACCCAACACTATTCGACTATCGACGAATGCACCCCTGCGAAATGCACATCATGCCTTCACTGCAGGGAATACTACCACTACGTCGATCGATCAGTAATTCCAAGACGCCATATCCGACCGGCAATTAGATTTCAGCAAGCCACTCGCCATACGTAAGGCCAATCTTGTAATACGCTCCAAAGGCTCCGTGAAGACCAAAGCACAATGCCATTACAGTGCCTGCTCAATGACTTATCTGTGACGGGTCCGCACATAAATCATATGTTTGCATATCCAATCTTCGTGGTAGGCTAGAGGGGCGGCACGCACCCTTGGACCCTCGTGGGACAATGCAAAGGTTCCCTCGCAAAAACTCCCGATACTCCGTAGATGCGTTGCTACGAATCGACGTACCCATGACATAATGGCGGTACGCGTCGGAGTTGTGGCGCTCTTTTGCCCAGCACACAGCTGAACCTCTGGGATGAATCATTGGCGGACTTCCGTGGCGCGTTCCATGGCACCGGGATAAGACCAGAAACAGCAGAGAAAAGGGCCCTCTTTCCTCTACTTTTCGTATTCATATGCTGCTGCATGTCTCAGGTTTGGATAGCTTGATCGCTTTGGCCTTTACGAATATGCAGTGTTGTTCCCGCCCATGTTGAACTCCGGGCTACGTTTTTCTGTACATCGATAGCAGCGGACCCTTGACACAAGTGCCTCTTTATATATAGTGCCATCCTCTCTTGATCAAAGATTGCTTTTCGCCGTGATCTTTGCCTGCTTGACCTCTGTAACTTTCAGTTCCTCATGGCGTGGTCGCTCAGTTGCAAAAGGATGGCCGCCGGGAACGAAAAGGCCGTGGGATACCGGTGGCGGTCGTCAACATGGTTCATCGTTTCTTGCATCGCGGTTGCGCTCTTCTCGAGTACAGTTGAAACCCTCCCCCGCTTGAACTTATGGCCGCAAAACAAATCTAACGAGCGACAGCGAACTTTCTGCATAGCTACATTGTCCCCATTTTGCCGCTCATGCTGGAGAATCGTCTTCATGTGGACAAGTCCCAGACACAGGCAGCCACTTCCCTCGTCCTATCTTTTCATGCCTGCGCCTCTATGGTGACCAGTCCATTGATTGGCTATTTGGCGGACAAAACCGCAAGTCGAAAAATGTCACTCATTGCGTCGCTGGTGGCAGAGATGGTTGGGACTATCATCATTATGGTTTCGCAATCTGGTGCGCAAGCTGTTGCCCTGTTCGATATCCGCTTTGGAATAACTTGCTAACAAAGTGCTAATTCGCCTCGACTCTTAGTGCCTGTGCTTCTTGTCGGAAAAGGATTCCATGCCATCGGAGGAAATGCAGCATGGATCGTAGGGCTTGCTACGCTCAGCGAAACGGTGGGCCAGGAAAAGACAGGCAAGACGCTGGGCGCGATTTCATCCATTTACACGTCGGGATTGCTATTCGGTCCAATGGCATCAGGTATTCTGCTGCCCTTGGTCGGCTATTGGGCGACGTGGTGCGTACCCATTGCTATACTGGCGATGGACTTGATCATGCGGCTTGTCATGATAGAGAATAAGCAGGGTTTAGGCCAGCAATCCCAGAAGAGTCGGCCGCAGGACCTCGAAGAGACGGATACGGGCAATGCAGCCGACGTCACTGAGCAGACGGCACTTCTTGGCGATGCTCTATGCGACAACAGAGACGAACCACGATCCGATACGCGGCCATCAGAACCATGTCCCGAAACCATGACGTCAACCGAGAACTTCTACACCTTCGTCTTCACCAACGGTCGGGCTCTCACCGCCATAGCCTGCCATAGCACGATGGCCGTGATCCTGCTCAGCCTGGACACCACCTTGCCGCTGCATGCTTACAGGACATTTGGCTGGGGCACCGCCGAAGTCAGCCTGATGTTCTTGTTTCTGCAGCTGCCGTCGTTGCTGTTGGCCACGCTCATGGGCATGATCAAAGATAGATCGGGAACCCGACTGCCCACCGGAATGGGGTTTCTTGTCATGGCCGTTTTCCTGTGGCTCCTAGGCGCGGCGGGAGAAGATGGGCCGCGGTTCCTGAGTACCCATGGCAAAAGCCAAATCATGACCATAATGTCTCTCATCGGTATCGGGACCGCGCGTACGCTCGTCAGCGGTTCTGCGATCCTCGAGATTACGAGTACGTCCCGTTTTCCTTGACTGTTGCACATCATCGTGACTCGAAGGGTAATTCCTCCCCCGACAGCTAACATGGGAATCTCACCCTCTTTGTAGATGTAGTCAAGGATGCGCAGAGCGAGAAACCCCATCGTTTTGGGCCCAATGGCAAATTGTCCTCGGGCTACTCCATTACCAATTTCTTCTGGAACACCGGCATGCTCATTGGGCCAATTTTATCAGGGGAGTTGACCCGGAAGGTGGGATACTATTACATGAATACGGTCATAGGTACGTATGACTATGCTCTGTTTCCAAGATGTGGTGGCCATACTGACATGATTCGGCACTAGGCGCGTTGTGTTGCATAGTCGGCGTTCTTGTCTTGTCATTTTTCGGTCGAAAATAATAGACAACTTTTGAAGTTGCTGTCTATTGCATGTGGCTCATGCGCAGTTTGGATCCCGAGCCATTGTAGAAGTAGGGTTCCTTGGCCGAGAACGTGCAATCGGGCACCCTCAATGAAATGGTACACGTTTTGAATTGTTGTACTTGTACTTTCCTTCCATTTCTGTAGAGGTCATTGGCTTTTGTATAAGGGGATCATAATAGTCCAGCCTGCTTGGATGGGTTGAGTGTAATATTATCTTGAAGTCTGTTGGAAGCGATCATCTGGATACAAGTTCGGATGCCATCACGGCGCACCGTCTTTGCTTCGGACGGAGGTTTGGCCGTAGATGCCGAGAGCATGACTGCTACCGAAATTCGGGAAGATTCTGACATCTGGGTCGACTTGATGTTTAATCTCATCGCGAACGGACTCAAAGCGTGAGGTGCGACGTTAATGAAGATGAAGATGATGTTGAAACTTGACTGATCCCAACTTCCCTGAGCACAGCTTCCTAAGAGGTACATACTCGTGGGTGAAACCTTTTGAAAAGGACACCCACTATATCTAGTGGGTGCGACTTCCCGATAACAGGGCCCCAATTCGAGAACGGAAAACTGGGTGCGAAAAATCCGGCTCTCACCAATTTTCGCCGTTCAACATCTCCACGTCTGCGACAATTGATCGGGTAATTATTGGAGGATGGATTTAGCATCAACTTAGACTACCAAATGATACTCATTTCCATGAATTACAAGTTCGTGCGTTGATGTTTCTATAATTCGGTATTATTTGGATGCAAAGCGCAATTGACGACCCAGCCCGTTCTTTCGTGACCAACAAGTAGGAGGGTTCCCCACCAAAACTGAAGTATTCCCGTGTTAGAGAAAGGGCCCTGTTCTCGGAAAGTCACACCTTCTAGATATAGTGGGAGCTCTTTTTAAATAGTCTCAATAGATACTTAATTCAGCCTCCAAAAAGTTATGTGATCAATTGTCGTAGACGTGGAGATGTTGGACGGCGAAAATTGGTGAGAGCTGGATTTTTCGCACCTAGTTTTCCGTTCTAGAATTGGGGCCCTGTTATCGGGAAGTCGCACCCACTAGATATAGTGGGTGTCCTTTTCAACAGGTTTCACCCACGAGTAGGTACATACCTCATATTTTCAAGCGGGGTACAGCCAAAGTGGGGAGGCGTCGCGTGTCGCGCGTCGCGCGTGGGAATCGCTGCCCTTGACATAACAACTTTGCATTCAAGTCAGGTTGGCATTGAAGACCACATCAGAAAAGATGCAACAACTTGTAAAATCATCAAGCATATCGAAATCTGATAGAATGTCTGTCTTTCACTCGCTGCCTCACCCTGCTAGAAATCGCACTTTCATGGCCCGGCTGGATTGTGAGACCTCTTCACGATGGCTTCACCTTTGCGCCCTGCTCTGCTGGCTAGAAAATAGGGCTTAAGACGCAAGGCGCATCTTAATACTTTCTCAACTACGAGACTCTCGTTTCGGTGTAAGTGATGCGGCGCCAATGCCGTATTCAAATGCCAGCAATTATAGCATTAACTATGTACAGGATCCAAAAGTCACAATACGTCTCGAGCTCTATGAAAGTCCGTTCACAGGGGCGAACTACAGTCGCATCTCAAGCATTGACAGCCTGGCTCAATTATCAGAGAGGTACTGGCTCTGGGCTCCAAAGACTATCTCAGGAGACGTCCCGACCAGTCCCCGGTAGCTGTCCGGATCTGTTGCGCCTTCTAGGCCAAAAAGAAGAACCTGGCTGTCAGGGCCGAGTCCTATTTTCTCGCACAGAGAACGATCTTTTCTCGCCTCGATGAGGACGCCCATGGTAGCAGCCGACGACTCGCCACACACGACAGGAATATCCATTCCCTGCTGACCACCAGCGAGAGCCTTCATCCCGTGCACGGCAACTGAGTCTGGCACAGCCACGAAGTCACTGGCCAGCCAGGCGAGGATCTTCCATGCCGCCGGAGACGGCGAGCGACAGGCCAGACCGGCCATGACGGTGCCAAGACTCCCTTTGGTGACCTGCGGCGATCCTTTCTTCGCGCTTTCCAGCAAGCAATCTGCTTCCGAGGGCTCGACGACAATGAACCGCGGCATCGTGGCCGCGTCCAAGAGATGGGCGGCCTGACGACGTTTCAGATCTTCCTGAATATGAAAATACAGGCCGAGGAAGATAACGGTGGAAATGCTACCCATTCCGCCACAGACAAAAACGTGCGTGATGTTCTGGACGTCATCGATGGCGCTGACAGTCTCTTCCACCAGCATCATGTACGCATTCATGATGTGCTGGGGGATATCGTCGTCGAAGTTCCCCCAGCTCAGACTACTCACAAACTTCCAGTCATTCATACGAGCATCCTCTCTGGCTCTCTCTACAGACACGGCATGGTCCCCGTCGACCCGGATGACAATGGCACCCAAGTTCTTGATTCGCTGTGTCCGGTTGAGATTCACATCCTTGTGTATGTAGACGATGCAACGACACCCGAAGAGCCTGGCGCCGTACGCGAGTGCTGTGCCTTGATTACCGTCCGTAGATACGCAGACAGTCACTTGCTCTGTGATGTGGCGGTATTTGCCGCTCCTGAGCTCAGCGGACGACGGACTCTCTCCCCCAGTCAGGGACTGCACTTCCTTGGCCAGGATTCTATACAGCGCGTACGGCGCACCGAGTGCTTTGTACGAGGCGACGCTGGGCCCGAATCTCCGGCTCTCGTCTTTGTAGAGCAGGCTGGTGATGCCGAGCTCCATGGCGGCAAAGGGTAGCGATCGCAACGGCTGTGGTTGGTACTCTGGCCATGAGCGGATTTCGGCCACGGCATCGGCCCAGCGTGCGAGGTTTCGGACACACGGCGCTGCTTCTGCTTCGGCGTCCTTGTGAAGCCGTCTGCGATTGTGATGGTGAGAGATCATGACTGAGCGTGACGATACTGATGTTGCTCCGCTGTCTTCTGCGTGGAACTTGGTGTGTATGCGCTGCCAAGGACTCCCGCGGAAAGCTCGGTTTCTACAGAGGACTATTTCTCCAGGATAAAAGACATTTCGGGCCTTTCGTAATTCTTCATCTCTAAGATTGAATTCTGCACAGGCGACGAAATGAGCTACATGCATATGCGCAACAAATCGACGTCAGCATCAGAGCTCCATAACGATGAGATGGCATCGAATTGTATCCCGCTCATGCATGAGTCCGGAGCAGCGCAACTCAGCCCCCAATTGGTAAGCCTTGGTAAGTTGAAGTAACGAAGACTGACGTGCAAATGATCAAACGCCATGTTGGTGTTATCTTCCCCCACAGCAACTGCAACGGCAGTCAATGCCATCGTTGCCCTTTTCTCGCCGGTGTACGACGGCACGGAAATATGGCCCATGGTTAGGAGTCTATGGATACCTCTGCCTTGGCCTTCTTCAATTTTATCCATCTTTGTCCCTTCGTCTTCCTGAATGCCTCTTCTGTGTATGTGCTCCCAAAAGCCGACAAACCGAGCCAAGTCCTCAACATGCCGTTTGACCCAAAACGCTTCGATCAAGTTGCACTTCGGCCCAATGGAATCGACACAGCTTTTGGCGTACCAGACACAAACCTCAGCGGCCTCTTGACCTTTCTCTCCGCTACGAAGCCCGTCTCCAAGCACATTGTCACGGCAAACGAGGGCGCGGCGGTTGCGCTTGCCGCGGGCTACTACCTATCCACGGGCAACATCGCCATGGTATACATGCAAAACTCGGGCCTGGCCAACGCGCTTAGCCCGCTGCAGTCCATCGCCGCCAAGGAGGTCTTTGGTATTCCCATGCTGCTCCTAATAGGATGGCGCGGAAAGTCCGCCGAGGAAGAGGAGTTGCAGGACGCGGCCGTCGGGCCGCGACTGCTGGGCAATTTGGAGACCAACGGGATTCCCTACCAAGAGATCCCCACGTGCATTCACCGTGCCAGAGAAGCCATTGCTCGGCTTCTCGGGAGATCTGTGCAAGAGAAAACGCCGGTTGCCTTGATTGCGCCTCGAGACACATTTGCAGAATATGAGGTCGACGAGACGCCCGAGTTCACCTCCTCTATAAAAGTGAGCTATCCCGGCATCACGGAATGGATTTCCTGGTCTCCATTGCATCTTCCTCTGTCTCGCAAAGATGCCATCCGCTGCATCATGGGTCAGATGGCCGCGCAAGACTTGTCTGTCTCGTCGCTCGGGGGCAACACGCGCGAGTACTACATGCTCTGCAAGGAGATGAACCGGCCCATCAACCGCAATTTCTTTTGCCTTGGCGCCATGGGCCATGCCTACGCCCTGAGCTATGGTGTGAGCATGGGCTTCTCATCGGGACGTATCTTTTGCATCGACGGGGACGGATCTTTTCTGATGCACGCTGGGAATAACGTGCTGCTGGCCGGGACGGCGCCTTCAAACCTGATTCACATAGTCATCTACAATGGGGTGCATGCGTCGACTGGGAACCATCCTGTGGCGATACGAAGGGAGAATCTTGTTGCTTTGGCTAGGGGCTTGCCCTATGAGCAAAAGTTCTTTGTGGATGATGCGGAGGGTCTGGAAAACGCATGCAAATGCGCCAAGGGGAGCACTCTGGTTATCGTTGCGGTCAATCGTCTTCTCCAGAAAGATCTGCCGGCACCGTCTGAGTCGCCTCATGAACTGAAGAACGTGTTCATGAGGAGTTTACTGTAGTAAGTGGGGAATGATGTCGTTGACTTGTTTGACCATGCAGAAAATTGAGGGAGGCTTGGGAGCAACATTCGTATGTAGTCTTAATGAATAATAAACAGTTTTGTAGACTTTGTGTGAAGTATTCTTTCGTCAGGGAGTACTCTCTGTCGCACCACATGTGTTGGACAATGGTGCTCAATGTAGCCCAAACTCGCGTTCTTCCACGGTCTTGGGCTACTACTGCACTACATGCCCCTCCGATCCCTTGGCCATTCCCCAAGTCTACGCCCTCAGAGAGCGGATGTCATGAGGTCTTTCGAGCCTCAAGCATGGAAGTAATAGCCAGCAGGCTGTGACATAGTTTGTACAACAACATAAAGTCACAAATGCAGGTCCTGAATTTCTCCAACCTCAATGCATATCTCCTGCAGCAAAGACAGTTTTGAACAACCCTAGTGGGAAAAGAGCTGCTTCTTTAGACACCAGGTATCACACAGCTGCCCGTCCCCAGCAGCCAAGGTCGCGGGTATAAGAAGACGCTCCCACCCAACCCACAAGGTAGGAAGAACCTGTCTCAAGCCTCAATTCATACAATTCACTTCACCCTCGCGGCTTAACAAAAACCTAACCTCGGTAAGTGCACAACATTGTGTCATGATGAAGTCGAAGTCTACTCTTGATCCTGACAGGTGAAAAGACAGCATGAGCTCTTCTATCACACCACGCCCTCAATGCCCTCAGCCACGGCCTTCTGAGTCGAGCAACACGGCCAGGTCCACTGACGAAGGCATGACTGCTGAGGTCGACAAGGCTACCAAGGTCAACCTCGGAATTCCGTCAGAGCACGAGCCCCGGGCCGAAGCGGATTACGACGAAGTACACGGCACGGAAGACTATCCTCCTTGTCTGTATCCCCAATACCTGCCCGTCTGGGAAAGTCCCCAAGCCAAGTGAGTATCTCTTCGATACCAGGATTTTGCACCGTGACTTTTGGTTCGTTGCAGATCAACACACGCTGAAAGTGCGTCCAGATATGGCCCTCTCGAACCATTCAACTACGCTGAACGGGCCCTTGCCGCGGACAGCACGTTCCGTGAACTTCTCCCTTCCGGAAGCGAGCTCCGGAATCTCACTGCAACGCTTGGCGCCGAAGTCTCGGGTGTGCAATTGAGCGCTTTGAGTGATCGAGGAAAGGATCAGCTGGCTCTTTTGGCGAATGAAAAAAAAGTCCTAGGTATTCCCACACGCACTCACTCATACCCGGCCCCCAACTTCAACCGTCTCTTGCTCCGGAGCGATTCGGCCATCGCTGACACGAGTTTGCAACATGCAAGTGTTTCATAACCAGGACTTTCCAAAGCTACCGATAGGCCAGATAGTCGACTACTGTCGCTACTTTGGCCGCCTCTTCCTCCACTCCCACTCTGGATTCCCAAAGGGCCATCCCGAAATCCACATCGTGCATTCGCGCGCCGGAAACACGCTCTCACCGGAATTCTTCGCCATGCATACCCACTCCATGGCCTGGCACAGCGATAACTCGTTCGACGTGCAGCCCCCGGGTGTGACGTTCCTGTACGCGCTCGAGGTACCACCCGAGGGAGGCGACACCATCTTCGCAGACACGGAGTGTGCATACGATCGGCTGAGTCCCGCATTCAGGAACCTCCTCGACGGGATGCATGCGGTGCATACGTCGCGGGATCAAGCTGCGAGGGCAGTGGCGGGGGGCGGTTACGTGCGTCGCGAGCCTGTCGATACGACGCACCCTGTTGTGCGGACGAACCCCCGTACGGGGAGAAAAGCACTATTTGTGAATCCGCAGTATACGAGGCGCATTGTTGGTTTGAAGACGGAGGAGAGTGATATGCTCCTCCGGTTCTTGTTTGATCATATTGCTAATAGTCAGGATTTGCAATGCCGCGTGAGGTGGGGGAATGGCACGGTCGTGGTCTTCGATGTGGGTGTTTTCTCTCTCCTGTGTCTATCTGCTGCCGCTTTCCTTCTTTCAAAAACGAACATGATTAGCTGACAAAATGCATCTATCTCCCGTTGCCTGTGCTCGCTGAACAGAATCGAAATACCTGTCATTCCGGTATCACGGATTGGATGGACGGCAGGAGGCGGCTCATTGCTCGGTGAGAACAAGTTCCCCTTCACCCCAGCTGTTTCTGAATGAAAACGTGAATCGAGTCAAGCCTGCCTGCTGACATGATATCACTCTTGGTCTTTGGCAGCATCATGTCTGCTGCAGAGCGGCCCATCTGAGCGGGTCAATGGAAGAGTTGGTCCGCGATGGAATCGACACGGAAAACTAAAAGAGGTGGTGGAGGCGTCGCTATCGCGGGCGTCCCGCTGACGACTTGTGTGTAGGTATGAGGAGGTACCTAGGTACTTCCTACCTACCTACCTAAGTCACAAGTGTACCTTGTCTGCCACTGTATACTGGAGGAAGTGTCCGTACCTCGACATACATAATACTTTGTACATATGTACTCAGCAAATTGACTACGGATTATATGTTTCGGATGCGAGCTTCTAATGTTTCTCTCAATTCGCAATGATCCATTTGGGCCCAATTGTTTCGACATGT
This sequence comes from Claviceps purpurea, assembly GCA_029405325.1. NCBI lineage: Eukaryota > Fungi > Ascomycota > Sordariomycetes > Hypocreales > Clavicipitaceae > Claviceps > Claviceps purpurea. Next base: position 845,807 of record CM055782.1, on the reverse strand, counting down.
TCAATTAATACCAACATGCATGAAATGACAGCGTTGAAGAACTTTGGCCCGCGCGTGCTTATCTACCTACCTATGTACCACAGAGTACACTTGTATGTATGTACATATGTATTCTGTACGCACATAAAGATATGTACCTAGAGGCTCCACAGCTCTAAACGAAGCCAGATCTACAGCTTTCCCACACGAGCCGTCGCCTGCTCAACATGGCTCGACGCAGCATCGCCATAAGACTGCAGGACCTGCACAGCCGACGTGCATATGGCATCGACATCTCCGTGAACGATGAATGCACTCCAGCCCATATCCATCCTCCGGCGCATGACACAGGGCGAAATGCCGAAGCCCATTACAGGCATATGATGAGCCTTGGCCGCATCGCGGATCTTACCCAGCGCGGACAAAAAGACAGGCTCATCACCGTCGAGCGTCCCTGGAGCCAGTTGCATGCTCATGCGCAAGTCTCCGGTGCCGACGAAGAGGCCATCAACTAACCATCATTCATGAGAAAAGGGAAATAACGCAACGGAACAAAAACCACTTGTAATCTTCGACTTTGACAGAGCGGGGGGAAGAAAAGGGAATGAATATACGCACCACCCGGAACTCTGCAAATCTCCTCCACATTCTCCAGGCCCTGCAGATCTTCAATCTGACAAATAACAGCCGCATGCTCATTCCACACGTCATATGTCGTCATGCCTCTGGGCGTACGATTCTGCTCCTCGCTGATCAACGCCGCGGGAGGAAAACTCCGGTCACCCATGGGCGGAAACCGAGCCAGCCGCACCAGCTCCTCCGCCTGCCGGGCATTTTGAACATGCGGCATCAGTACGGCCCCGGCGCCCGCGTTGAGCGCATAGTTGTACAGCTCGGGCGAGCAGGCTGGGATGCGTACAAAGGGGACCATGGAACCAGTTGAGTGGTACTGGATGGCGCGGATGATGCTGACGAGCAGTGTTGCGTTGAGAGGCGTGTGCTCCTGTCAATGGATTCCGCAAGGGGGTGTCCGAGTAAGCGACGAAGCCATGGTAGTGCAAAAAAAAAGGGGGACAATTTCTGCTGCTGTCATCAAAATGCAACTCCGAGTGGTTTCTGGTTGAGCGTACCGCATCGATGAAACAGAAATGATATGGTGTGGAGGCAACGATTCGTGCTGCTTCTTCGTGGGGGATTCGACATCCGGTGCCCCAGAGTAGTTGGCCGCTTCTAAGCATGGATCTGAAGTTTGTGGGTTGAGCCAAGCTCAGGGCGTTGTAGTCCCTGGTTCGGATTGTCTTCATGATGAAGGATAGTGGTCAACCTTGGAAGATGTCTCGTATGAGATGCCTGCAAGTGAAGTCAAAGGCAGGGGCCGGAGGGAATGGCCAAGTGGTCAGAGAGGGTGCATCACCTCTTCTTAAGTATTTCGATGGATCGCATGAGCGCGATGCGATGCGTGGCCGTGTTTGTTAAGAAAGGATCTCCTGTCTGCGCATCTATTTGGGCATCGAAATTCCACACACCGCGCAAGATTGGCATATAAACTTCAACAAGATATGGACGGACTCAGAGACTCTCGCAAAGATGCCCTTGATATGAAGCTGTAATTATGTCGTACACCCGGGTAAAATCCAGGTATCGACACAATTCTGATGCGAAAGGAAGTTGTTCTTCTTCAGCCACTTTGATTCATACATATGTCAGACCGGTATCAGTGCACGCATGTGTTGGACTGCGATTGGAGTTCAGGATTTCCAAATCAAGCCACCCGTCACCTCGTGACGTCGGCCACTTGCTCTCAGCTGGAAGAAATCGCACGGTGAAGGCCGACATGTAACATTTAAGTGCAATCGTACCTTGATCTTGTGTCATTTTGTCGGCGTAGTACTCGCACCCTGCACTCTTCTCTTCAATATGGACTCCCCCAAAGCACCCCAGCAGGCAGAGCTGCAATCCATTTTGCTGGCTGATCTTCTCGCTGGAGATCCAGATGCCGCCAAGGCCCTCGTTGAAGCGTGCAAAGTACACGGGTTTTTCTATCTCGATTTCCGCGATACATCTACCTTTGATATCCTCGAGCTAGTAGACGATATCACTACCATCGGAAAAGAAACATTCGCGCTGTCTCTTGAGGAGAAAGAGGAATACAGTACTGAAAAGGACCTTCCGTCGAGGCTCTTGGGGTACGTTTTGATGGAACAGATAGATTCGTCTACAATGCGTGCGCGATGCAAGTTGGCTGACAAGTGGAGCTTAGTTACAAACGAGCCGGTTGCTCGGTCGGGCCATTCTCTGGGAGACGAGATGGGTATGAGAGCTTCTCTGTATGTTTCATTTCAACTGCTATCAAAAAAACCCTGAAGCCCACATGCACATACTGCTGCTTGCCCGCTCCCGAAATGTTGTGGTGGCCGAGACTGACTGCAACGCAAGATCCACAACAATGGCATATTCGGCGGCGATGCCATGATTGTGCCTCGTGCTATCCAGGACAATTTGAGCATTTTTGAGGACTTCTTGAGCCAAGTTCACAGCTACACCGACTGTATTCTCGCCATACTCTCCCATGCTTTACAGCTTCCATACGACTTGAGAGAGTGCCACCGGAAAGACAAGCCTTCGGCGGCGAACTTGTCCCTGCTCCAGTATCTGCCGTGGGGAAGCAGCGATGATCAGATTGGAAACATGGCTCACACCGATATGGGAACCTTGACCGTTGTATTTTCCCGGTCTGAAGGACTGCAGGCTATGCTGCCTGGTCACGATGATTGGTCCTATATCTCTCCCCGACCTGGACATGCCGTTGTCAATGTCGGGGATTCACTGCGATTTCTGTCCAAAGGTGCCCTGACATCTTCTCTACATCGCGTGGTGCCACCACCCGATTCGGATGGCCAGGACAAGTTCTCCGTTATCTACTTTTTGCGCCCGGAATTTGACACCAAGCTTACGACTGATGATGGGGCCGAGATCAATAGTGTGGAATGGCACAATAAGAAATATGCTCTGTTCAGGGAGGATAGTCTGGATGCGAAGAAGCATGGAGCCATTCTGACTGGTCGTCGAGAGTATCTAGGTTCTACGGCAGATTAGACATGCACTGTTCCTCAATCTAAGATCTTGTCGTCCCCCATTCGGAATTCTCTTCTGTCAGCACTTACTGATCTTTGAATGAGCTATCGCAGCCACTAAAGTGATGAGAAGACAAAGAGAGAAATAACTTGGCAGGAGCCTGAAACCTTTGTGTGACTGGCAAAGACTGAGATGGGGTTGAAAAGTATCATCTTGCATAGTGGCTGAACACCCAGCATTTCGTTTGCTGAACAGAAGAAGTGTTGCCTGAAAATCTCCATAAAGGTTTATTGCTTTCGTTCTTGTATCTCCTGATCTGTAGTCCTTGAGTGCTCGGTGGACAGTTGAGACATACCTAGTGCTTGGTAGATATCCCGCGTGATCGTTTACGTGAATTACCAGCTCACACTGGAATCTATTCAGAGGTGCCGGCACCATCGCGTGGCATTGTGACGTTACATATCGTCAGCTTCACCGGTGACGGTCCGGTGTTGATATCCGACCGGAGCTTGACCGACATTACCCTCTCCCGACTGCGTGACATATGAAACACTATTAAGGCTTCCAAATCGCGTAGGATTGGCTACGCTTGTGTCAAATGGCTCTCGACATTCATGGCGATGCCTGCGATGACCGCCGACTGCGAAAGGTGTCATTTGACTACTGAGCGTGGGCAATTCTACACATTTTGGCACTGAATCATACCGTCCAGCCGCAGCCTAATAACGCTCAAGCTTCGGTCGGATGTCAACACCGGTGCGACCCCTCGGGCTATACCCGTTGAATGAACATACTGAAACTTCTAGATTCGAACAAGCCGACAAAATTTGCATTGTTTGATTCCTCTTGCCTCTTTGAGGAGGAATGTGGCTTGGCTGTGGCTTGGATATGGCTGTAGTCATTGTATCATCAAGATTCAACACCATATTTGCAAGTATTTGCAAATACTCTCAAACATTTTCAGCCCTCAGATCTGCAACGCTAAATCTGATTCCGGTGCTGATGCAGACTCCGATGCTCGCACCGAGTTCTTGGCCTTTGAGAAAGAGTATGTACGTAGCCACAGCTTGGCGCAAATTGCAATGCACTCGCCATTCGTATTCAAACTTCAGACTCATCTCGGGGATCGCAAAACTGCCATCTTCCATCGATGACGTCAGTATTGATGCAGCTGCAGTCGCCTTGTGTACATCTGCCAGCTGCGAGGCGTTCTGTTCTCGGCCAACACTCTGCAGCTCTCTGCAGCAAAGTTGAAGATGATGCTGACGGAATTGATGGACCACGTCGCCGCGCGTCGAAGAGCAATGTCATTATGGTTCGTTCTTACGTACCTATCGCATGTCGAAGCAGTTCCTCCCAAAATTCAGTCCACCGTCGGAACTCAAGCTGCGCGTTTCTGCTCCGCTTCCACCCGCTCCCGCCGAGTCCTGGCCGAAATGCCATTGTCCAGCTCGCCCGGGTCAGCCCAACGCAATTCCTGGGTAATTGGACTGATAAATCTTAGCATTGCATGACCAAAAACCTCGGCTACTCGTGTATGGAGTATGTGGACATGATACGGATCAAAAAGGCCTGTCATACGACGGATCGTCGGATGCCCTCGGGTCTCTTGAGGTCGACCAGACAACACGAGGTAAGGAGAAGGAAGGTGTCTCGTCAATTCAGATCACGCTTGGCACGAGTTGCGCAAGTTGAAATCACAAATGCGCATTCCATAACGAGGATCATATAGAAGTGCCATCAAAGAAGAAGGCCCATGATAATTGCGTGGCCTGCTTGTGCTCTCACTTATCCGGACGTTGTTGATTCTCGTTCCGTATTCGCCAAAGGGTGTCATCGATGACGACGGAGACGCACCCGACAGCACATATTTGACTGTTTTTGCCTTGTAATTGTCACCCAATCTTTACATCTGGTCCTTTCAAGTTTCGTCTCATATTCTTGCAGTTGGAACTTGTTTCCCGACGATACACTTCTAGCCATGATCATCCCAAAACGTATACCCAAATTCGCCGTCGATGTCGTTCGGAAACAGTTTCCGGGCCTCGAAAAGGGTTCGATATGCTTGAACAATGGCTCTGGTGCTCTGGTGCATAGAGGCGTGATTGATAGGTGAGTTTTCAGCATCACGATAACTTCTCACGTCCCTTGCTCTTGAATTGAACCGACGGGTGCCTAGCATTGCTCGAACCATGTCTGCGCCGCACATGAATCTCCGAGGACTGGACTCAAAGAGCCAGATCGAACTCAATATGCGGACTGCGAACTACAAGAAGCTCGCCTCGTTCATGAACGCTGAGCCTGACGAAATTGGTATGAAACACATGCACGTCAATGAAATTCGTCGAGTTTTGCCTCTTCCATAACGATTCGCACACGGCTTCGGGATTATCAGTGTTGCTGACCAGCGTTTCGGAAAAGCGTTTGGCTCCTCTACGACGGGGCTATTGAAGACCCTCACCAACTCACTGGGACCAAATCTGACCCCAGACTCGGAGATAGTAGTGTCTGTTCTCTGCCATGAAGCCGGCGTAACGGCTTGGCTTGCACTGGCGAAGAGCCTCGGCCTCACCATCAAGTGGTGGGCACCAGCTGGTGGTATGGGCAACAACAAAGACCCGAAACTCACAGTCGAAACGCTTCGGCCGCTTCTCTCCTCCAAGACCCGTCTAGTATGCTGCGGCCACGTATCGAATATAACAGGCACCATCGAACCCATCAAGGAGATTGCAGAGCTAGTCCATTCGATCCCTGAGGCTCTTATATCAGTTGATGGAGTAGCTTGGGCACCGCATCGTCCCATCGACGTAAAGCAGCTAGGAGTCGACTTTTACGTCTTCAGTTGGTACAAGGTCTTTGGTCCGCACATCGCACAGCTTTACGCACGCCGAACTGTGCAGAAACGCTACTTGAACAGTCTCAACCACTACTTTTTCGATCCGACAGCGTTGTGTGTGAGACTTGGCCTCGGCAATAGCTGCATTGAGCTGGAGCACGCCGTGATTCCCATTATTGACCATCTCGTTGACCATGTCGGTTGGGAATCCATCATTGCCCACGAGGAAGCGATCACGGCCCATTTTCTGAGCTATTTGACGTCCAATCCTGATCTCTACACCGTGTATGGATGCCCAACGGCAGAACCAGACAAGAGGGTCTCCCTCATCAGTTTCTCCGTCAATGGTGTCGCTTCTGACAGGGTTGCCCGAGAAATTCATGAATCGTCTAATTTTCGGCTCATTAGTGGCGATTGCTGGTCGCCTCGTACCGTACAAGATGTTATCGGGTTGACAGACGACGGCGTTCTTCGAACAAGTCTGGTTCATTACAACACCGTGGAGGAATTAAAAGCTTTCATAATGGTGTTGGATCAGATAGTGCGAAAGCTCAAATCATGATCATTGATGCCATGACTGAAGTTCCTGGTGCCTCAGCGTCACACCACTAAATGGCAAAGAAAGATGAAGCGGAAGATCGATGTCTGATTTACAAATGGCGCGCTACCAAAATTAGTATATGGGCAGTTAAAAGATTGAACTTTGGAAAATAGACTTCCACTCCAGAGTCGCTACCTGCCTAGCATGAAGACCCTTAATCTACTTCTCATTTCCATCTATGTATTCTTCCCACTGCGGCATGGTAATGGCCTTTCTATAACGCAGACGCATGCTGAAATGCACAAAATAGTACAGTCAAGCTCAACGTTGCGATTCCCAGGACGTCAAGAAGGACTTGCGTTGAGTGTTCAATGTTCATTGCCTCCTTTCGTCGGATAAAGATCATGAACTGATCTTTTCTACAGCTCATAACCAGTCAATGGTCATGGCGCATTGAGTCATTGACACTCTCCCACTATCATGCGTTGCACTCTAAGGGCAAGACTTGCGGAGCTGATGGCGATGCTGTACGCCGCCATCCACTTCGGCCTTGTCGTCTCACTGCCCTGCGGTAGATGACTTGTGAAACATGCTCCGCATCGACCAATGACTAGCAACTCTCGAACCAAGGACTCAAGGCGTCTCGTTGAAAACGTGTTAAAGGGCATAAATCGTCGCGGCTGCGCAAGTAATTCCTGGCGATCAAACAGACGATTGAGGTTCCAAGAAGTTAAACCCCACGATGCCCTCCGCCACTGGTCCCTCGGATCCAGACCGTGTCTCCCAGGACAGGGATACCCTCCTCCCGATGATACCGTCGTTTCCCACTTCAAGCGACAAGGGTAATTCAAGGGGTAATTCGAAATAGCGTCTCGAAGTGCGCTCGTTGCAAAGCGTAAACTGGCGGAAAAGCCCACAGTCCTCAGCGGCTTTCGTCATGTCTCCCATCGAACTGTTCATAAGTCAGTGTGATGGGCCTTCCAGACGTGTATCGTGACAGGAAAACACCAACTGTATGACCACACGTAGTCTATCAACAGTATCAAGCTCACCGAGGCTGCACTGTTCGCTCGGCGTAAACCTTGCATGCGTGGCTTGACAGCTGCCTGGCTGTCCTGGCGTGTGAAATGCAAGATCGCCTTCCAACACATGATGGCACGATGAAAAACGCTTTGCCGATGTGAGGGCGGCCAGCGCTCCTCCCCGCGGTCGATTGGTGTTGTCTGGTCCGCACATGGTTGCTAGGGATGGTGATGAGAATGAATGAGTTTGCAGTTTCGTCTGAAGCTCAACTCAACCATGGCGGCTTTTGACTCCTCAAGTACAAAGACAGCATGTTCCCAAGGTATGAAGCGCGCGTCTAGCGGATGCCAGAAATGCGCAAATCCGCTCACTTAGAAACGCCAGTGCGGGTTTCGGACTCACTCGGTCATGAGGTCAAAGTTCGAGTAATGTTGGCTATCAAGGTGCAAGTTTGCAACGGTTCTTGGTGCCAGGGTGGCGGGGTGGCCACTTTGTTGCAGACAGCCAATCACGGCTCTGACGCGAGTGACCCATCTTCCTTTTTCGGCACTTTCGTCGTTGAGCAAGTTTGCGCAGGAATGCTCGCTCCCAATCACGTCAAACCACGGCGTGACGCTTTCACGAGCATTTCCTTGCACATCGTCATCTCGACGACGACAACACTTTGACGTTGCTTTGTTCTTCCATCCCGTCTCGTCCGAGCAGGCCAATGCCGGAATGGATGGATGGATCATGGTACATACCATGTAGCGAATTGCGTGCGACATGCGCTGGTCTGACTCTCGGGGGGGGGGGGGGGGGGGGGGGATGATGTAGGTATTCTGATCTCTCGCTGTGACTCTCCTTCTCCATTTTCCTTACCCCTCCTTTTATCTTGGAAGCTTTTATTCAGACTCGGCATATCTCAGTTTGCTGTCAAACTCTGTCCGTCCTGAACCCTACAATCTCCTCCCTCGCCGCAATACAGCCATCGATCCAGTGCCACAATGTCCTACGGAATCTACAAGCTCCCCGAGCTGCCCTATGCCTACAATGTACGTGTGCCTCATGAGATGAATACATCCCTCAAAAATAGCCGAAGCGAAACTAACGCCCTCACTCAAACTTTGCCTCGCCTCTCTCGTAGGCATTGGAGCCATGTATCTCCTCTCAAATCATGGAGCTACACCATAGCAAACACCACCAAACCTACGTGACCAATCTCAACAACGCTCTCAAGTCGTGCGCCGCCGCAGCGTCATCCAACGACATTACTGCACAGATTGCCCTTCAGAATGTCGTCCGGTTCAACGGCGGTGGCCACATCAATCACTCGCTCTTCTGGGAGAACTTGGCCCCAGCTAGTTCGGCGGAGGCGAACCCGCAGAGCGCACCAACCTTGATGGCTGCCATAGCTGAGACGTGGGGCAGCTTTGACGACTTCAAGGCCGCTTTCGCCAAAGCCCTTCTTGCAATTCAGGGGAGTGGATGGGGGTGGCTGGTCAAGGATGGCAAGGCGCTACGTATCGTGACGACCAAGGACCAAGACCCGGTTGTTGGTGGTGAAGTTCCCATCTTGGGGGTCGACATGTGGGAGCATGCGTACTACTTGCAGGTATGAAACTCTCGCATGAGACTATTTATCAGTTTTCTTGTCCCGGGGTTTCCCTTGTTTGCTTTCTTCTGCGCTTCTTCCTGGTTACCTCTCAATACTCACTGTGGTTTCACTTATAGTACCTGAACGGCAAGGCTGCCTACGTCGACAACATCTGGAAGGTACTCAACTGGAAGACGGCGGAACGTCGATTCCAGGGCGGCCGCGACGACGCTTTCAAGATTCTCAAGGCCTCCATGTAAATAGTTTGTCTCTTCATCGGATCTTCCCCTTTTCCTCGGTACCTTCAACACTCTGTGGAGACACGTGTCTGTTGGCAAGGTGAATGACACCACCACTATGCAGTGTGACAGAAAAAAATAGGACGAGGAACAGAATTGAATAAAACCATGGCAGCCTTTCCCCGTGCAACGGACTGTTTCCCTCTCGTGTAATTGATTCAGTGTGGTTCCATGAGACATGGCTTATTTCATTCCGTTTAGCATACCTAAGCCAGCATCTCTGTGCGCCTTCAGTCACGCTATCTCCGTCACACAAGATAGCCTACTCGCTACAAGAACATGAAACTCCCCTTACCTTTTCGCCGACTAACGTCCACTTTCTCAATAACCACAGCTTCTATTTTCCATGCCCCGTCGTCTTCTCAACATTCAACATCCTCCTACCGTCGCAGACTCGCAGAGCACTTCAGAAAGGACTTGCACCATATGAGCGGGTACCTATATGCGTCGTGATGCCCTGTCCTAAGTCTCCAAGGCCCCTGTTCCGAGCCCCTGATAATGTTACTCATCTGTTACTCCCAATAGCCAGGAAAAAGAGGGCAAACGAAAACAAGATCTCACAGCTACACAACCGAGCCGGTGGTTTTCTCGCACCAGTATCCCCATGCATGACCTACACCGTGCAACTCCGCGTTGTGTTCTAGTGAGTCATCACACGAAGATGGCTCTCTCTAGAGCATACGCCCAAAAAGTGTTCCCAAAAGCGACAACGCCAAGAGAACAGCATGTAACTTCCAAGTTTCGGAGACACAATCCCGCGAAAAAGCGCCTTGGTATCTTGATCTTGGCACTACACGCGAGAGCGAGCTCATCAACATCTCTCTCGAATCTATGATCCGTTCACATCGCCGCATTGTATCAAATTATAAAAGGATACGAACTGCCATCCTCGTATCCGAGCCCCCCCTCCCCGAAGACGAAGCTCCCCGGAAGTCGATCTGCTTCACCATAGCATCGCGAAAAACTCGAGTCCATCGTTCTGCTTCTCAGTTACTAATTTTCTGTTTTATTTTTTAAAAAATAACAAAATGCCACTCACAGACACCATGATGGCGCTTCTCGCCCTCGGGCTAGGGTTCGTTCATACCTTCATCTCATCTCTTTAGACTTCTCTTCACCACATACCTCGTCAAACCCATGTTGTAGCAGTGCACATCGAGCAAACCAAAGTAGAAACAGAAGCTAAAAGTCCAACAAATACAGAGCCCATTTCGCCGCCGCAGCACTTACCATCATTACTGTCACAGCCACAACCACAACCACCGTGTCAGCCTGCGCAGCATCCTGCTACCCCGCCCCCAGCATCCCAGGCCAGGACCAGATCCAGAGGCCATTCGGTGACCAGCCCCATACGCCGCCATCGGCCTCGGCACGACCCGTCGGGAACTTCCTTCCGACGGTGGTCCTTCCGGCGCCTGCTATCCCGTCTTCTGCTGCTGTGGAAGACGCTGACGGGGAGGGCTCCACTCCCAGCACTTCCAGTGCCAGTGTCACGATTCTTTTCGATGCATCCACGGCGGGTACAGTCGCGACGAGTCGACAAGATGACACGCAGACCGTGGTCTCTCCTACGACGTTTGTGACAGGTACGAGGGGTTCCAGCACTTCAAGCGAGGAGGGATTGTCCCAGTATGCGGATCCGACGAGCGAGGTGCCGTCGTATGAGATGGATCCTCCGTCTTATTCGGAATCGGAAGTGCCCTCGTATGGGGAGGATCCGCCTTCGGCTTCGGGGCCGCCTGGATATGAAGAACCACCTGAATATGTGGAACCGCCGGAATATGCAGAGCCGCCTTTGTACTCGGTTCCGTCTTCGCAAGCGGCGATTCCTTCGGATGCGGGCTCCTACCACGTCAAATCCGCCTGATATCATCGTTGAAGTCACTATGCTTTATGGGAGGGGCCGGGACTTCAGCTGCCTGACTGAATAGGAACGATGGGTAGAGCTTTGAGAATTTCTATATTGTAGTTTTTGGTGGAATGGCCACGCGTGTTTGTACAATAATTCCAGGTCTATCATAATGTCTCTCATATCCAAATCTATAGTCATTCGTGAAAGTCAGGGAAATCAGAAAGCCCCATGAGATTCTTCAGGTCTCAAATATACGCCTCATGCTTTTGTGTACTTATGATCCTTTTGATAGGCATACAACGGCCCACTTGCCATGGAAAGCCCATCGTCTGGCGCCCGAGTCACCTCCACCACCTTCGGTGGCTTTCAACTCCTCGTCCTTGCCGGCAGGAAGGCCAACAACAACATCAGCCTTGCAAGTTCGCAGAGATAGGACATTAATGCCGGAACCAGGCCCCATTGGGCCGAGGGCAGTGGTCCAGGGGGTCGTAGGGTCCCAATGAGCATCACACGTGAGCTTGCGGTAGTTCAAGTCACCCTTGAATATGGTGAGCTCAGCGCCCTTCATTTCCTCGTGAAGCTCGGGGGCTTCAGCAGGTAGACGCCAGAAGCTGCCACCGGCAGTCCAGTAACGATTGGGTCGCATGATGAGCTGACCCTCGCCATGAAGGGTAGCCCACTCCTGGAACACGAAGAGGAGCTCCTCAGTCTCTTTGTCGGTCAAGGGAGCAGGAATCTTGTCCTGGAGCTTTTCGTCGTCCGATTGGGTCTCGAAAAATGCCTTGGGCTGGGACAGGGCATTGAGAAGAAGGCCAAAGTCGGTAGGCAGAACATCGGAAACGAACCAGGGAATGGACTTGGGGCGGAGAATGACCTGGGTTGCGAGGCCAGAAGTGAGAAGGAAGCCAGCCAGAATGAGATCGACATAGAGCTCGAAGCCTGAATTGTCGAGTACAAAGTCGACCCGACGCTCTTTCTTGCCCTCGTCACGAGCCTTCTTGAGAGTGTCGTACGCGATGGGCAGGTCGTTAATCAAGATATTCTTCTCTGCGGCTTTGCGGGCTTTGCTTCCCTGAAGCTTCTGGATATCCTCATAGGTTAGGTTGGTCAGAAGAGACAGGTCAGTGGCGTTACCCCAGAGACAAATTTCGAACATCTCGGTGAATAGAAGCTTCTCCGCTTCCTCGTCCCGGGTTACATCTTTGCTGGCACGAAGCTGAGTGACAAACTCCTTGTAGCGAGTAGCCAACTCAACGACAGCATTACGCGACGTGCGGAAAGTATCCATCTTCTGCCGAGAAAACATGTCATAACCCTTCCAGTGCTTGCTTAAGCTGAAAAAAGTGCTCATGCGCCTGTCGCCATCTTCATCAGCCTCATGCCAAAGATGCATATCAGCACCTACGTGCCTGGAAAGAGAAAGAATTGCCGTACCGGTACATATAGCATTCTGAGAAAAGCCATGGGACATTGAGCCAGGTGGGGTTTCCAAGGTCCTCAATCTCTTTGTTGTATCGAGCGATCTCCTCAGGGAATCCATCGTCAACAATGGGACTGCACGCAGAACATCAGCCTCGTTTCTTTCTTTTCATCCCTTCTTTATCCCTTTTTATTCTCCTTCGACGGGGCTCCGCTCTGGACTCGTAACGTACGTCAGCGCACGGTCGTGCATAACCTCATATTTAAGCTGGCCAAGCTGCTCGATAATTTTCTTGCCCTCAGCCTGTTTCTCGGCGTCGTCGGTCTGGGCTACAGCACGGTGAACATCGTCAACAGCACCGGTCTGCACGCCCAATTTGTCAGAATCGCGTCCTTGAATCCAAAGGTGAGCTTGGAATTCGGGTCTCGTCTCGTCTCACCAGGATAACCGGCCAGCGGTTTCGCACAGAGTCGTAGGCGAACGACTTGGGGTCACTGGTGACGGCATTGGCTGCATGTTCTGGGTCAGTCCTGAAGTAGGTCATCGGCGAAAGACGGCATTTTTCGTACGAGTCTTGGTGTCGTGTTCCATTCTGAGCGAATTGGCAAATAAGCCAATGTTTGCGAGGACAAGTGGAGGAGAAAAATTGCAATTGTTTCAGCAAGCGGCGAAGACACGGTCTTTGTATCGCGGGGCAGTGTTCTTCTTTTCTCTGACGGCCCGTTTAGACTGAGGGGCAGCGGGACGATGACAGCACAGGAGCGATGAAGTGGGGCTGCCGCCAGCAACCCACCGCCGATCCAACGAGGTACAGATGGAAATGGGGCCAATGGAGCCGCGACATGGCCGTCGTTGCACGTTGTTAACGCATCGTTGGTTTGTGATAAAGAGTTGAAAGTAGAGACATGTGAGAATATAGAAAAGAATTTGTCGTGCCAGACTATGTAGCTTTGATGCAGTCTCCTTGTTCTCAGTACATATCGCGATTCGCGAGCCAATTGAGACTTGCAAGTTGCAGCACAATGACGCCAGTGGGGATGCCATGGTGGAGACTCAATTGCCTGATCGGCGTCGTCTAAAATGGAGCCGACGTATCGGGTTCAGGGACCATCTTCCTAGCGGTATTTATTCGTCCGTGTTCCTTTTCCTACTCCATAAACAATCTCCAGTCGGTTCAAAATCGTCAGTACGAGATGCGAGAAAATACGACATCAGCCAAACGCAGATTCTCTAGGCGGACGATGGTTGCCAAACCCTGCAAAGCGGCATCATCAAACTGGACGCGCATGGAGGTTGAAGTTCCCACGCAGGGACGTACGTCAGTCGCGAGACTTTGATCGAGCCAGGGAACTGCGCGGCCGCTTACCCGCGTGAGCTCCGTCCCATACTGGGAGTCTGGGACCTGCAGTAACTGCAGGCTGCCACTCATCAAATATTCGTCTCGAGTATCCACGCTCATTAGAGCTGAGTCACTGACTGCTCGAGGGACAATTGAGCCATTGCGCGAGGATAGACGCTGTAGCCTATCCTCACCATCCGCCAAGAAGATGACAACGCGCCCCGTCTTTGCCGTTGCTCGGGGAAGGTCCGTGCGTTGACCATTTCAAAGATCCAGCAAGAGTACCTACAGCTCGCCTATCTGGGCCAGGCCGCCTTCGAATGCCTTGCAAGTTGCAAGTTGTCGCTGAAATAATGTGGATTGGGAATGCCACATGCCAGTCATTGCAGTGATTCGAGACAGTGGTAAGCGTATGTTGTGCCGCCGACGGTGAATTACGAGATATCGGATTGGAAAGACCTGTTGCCTTGTTGGCTTGCCTACAGCTGAATTCGCGTATGATCATTGATAACACGGCTTTTCCATCCTCAGTAACTAGGTATGTGCCAGGTATGCACAATCCTCCATCCGAGACTTCGAGCAAAGTCAACAACAAATTGTATTATTTATGGGCGGGCAAGCGACGTTCCGAATCACCGAAATACGAAGAGGGTCAATAATGACGCTCAACGCTAAAATACCTTGAAGCTGGAAGTGACATCCGGAACAGGCGTCTGAATGGGGGTCATCGCAACAGAATGCCGACTCCACGACTGCTGCTTCTTTGAAATTCTGCTGCTTCCCCAGACATCGTCGACGCTGGGAGTAATCTTTCATTGACGGCGATAGACACAAACTCGCTTACAATGTACACAAACCTCGAAGATCGGGCTAATCAAGAATGATTGCATCCTTGATTTAGGGTGAAGCGCTCACCCCTTCAAATCACGCCAAGTGCTTAGTGGTTCTCATACTTTAACAAGAATGTTGATGCCTCACCAATGCTGGCCAGCAACGGCCAACGTCTCAATGTCGAGGAATTCAGAAACTTCCGTCTCTCGGTGGGTGAGGATTTCCTGGAACTGTCAAACGTTCAGTATGCGCCGAAAGCAGGGGTCAATATGGTCTCTCTTGGGCTCCTCAAGTTCGGACGTGGAGGAGTCGTGGTAGATGATCAAAAAGAGCTTGTCTCAAAAGGCACTGGTTCGACAATTGCGCAATATCGGTGCCAGGTGGAAGTCCAACATCTCAACGTTGGTGATTCGGGACGAAGAACCCCATTTCAATTTTGCTGTTCAGTCAAACAATTTGATCACTACCTAAGCAGGATTACTTGAATTTCTAGCGAAGATTCAAGAAAGACTAGTACGAGCAGAGGTGTACGCTTTGATGAATGCAATTCACCAGCTCAAAGCCTCAACTTCAACCTGTGGATGACCTTAACATTGCAGAGCCGATTGATCCCTGCTTCGAGGTCGCAGAATCATCGACGTTCCGATAATTAAGACAACACTCAAGAAGAATAATGGCCCTGCAGGAAAACGTCCAGGCGAAGGATCCACCCTTGAAGAAAACGCATCAGAGCGAGACGTTAATTCCACTGATGATGACAACACAGGCGGCGACATGACTAAAAATAACACCATCGCCACGATCCTCCAAGGTGAAGGCGGTTTCTTCCCTCTTCCTCACTGCTCAGCAAGTCCGGTCAAAGGGAGATACGTAACTGATCAGAGTCTAGAGAGAAAGGACACGCAATGATGCTGTTATTCCTGGGCAATTTGAAGAATCTTCAAACGATGAACAAGTCGTTAATATTCTCGGTGGAGAAAATTCGGACGACGACGAAGACCCAATCAGTCAACAACCCTTGCGCGAGGCGTCGGAGCCAAGGCATGGTCAGCGAGTGGACACTCAAAAAGATTTGTCTCGACATTGCCACATCCAGCGAGAAGAAAGTCCCTCCTCAAAACCGATCGAACACAATGATTCGATATCACGACGGGATGAGGAAGAAGATCCTCAGATATCGTATGGGTTCTTAATCCCATCTTTAGAGTTCTGAGTGTGTGTTCTCCCTCTGAGTCTTGGGGGGGCCAGCGATGATATTCATGCATGGACCATAAGTGTCCTCCTCTGAGCTCTCAAGCCATATCTGTAACAAGGGCCTTGATGTGAAGAGTTGGAATGCTTTCACCTGTGCTTGGCCCCCATGTCACGACTCACGATACGCGCTGAGGAAGGTTTAACTCTACCTTACGAATCGCCCCCGTCTACTCTGTAGTCTGTAGACCGTTTCTACTCCAACAACTCAATCGCTCCTCTCTTTCAAGTAACGGACTGTTGGCAGACCAAGATATCTGCACCCAGAATAGAAGAGCATTGTTATTTGTACCACCCAAGAACTCTAGTTCCCAGTCCCACCTGATTGACTTCTTGCGAACAAGCCCTCATGTCTCGCGACTGACGCGGAGCGAAAACGGGTTATATCACGCGATGCAGCGACAATAACTCGGCGGAAATTACCGAGATGCAGAGAAAAACTCTAGTGCGAGAGAAATACGGTCAGCAGGAAATCTCAACTGTAGGAAATACGAAAGAAAGAATCGAAGGTGAAGGAGAAGGCTAAGTCATGACTCATAACAATGCGGAAGCAGAGACAGCGCTGGACTTGGTCATTCGAGGCAGAAGCTCTAGGCTGAAAGACCTGCAACAGAGGGCGGAGTGAACTAACACCGTCACCAAGAGTCCAAGACAGCCAAAATTACTCCGTAGACGGGGAACATTTTTATTACCAGATATGTACACGGAGAAAGACGGAGTTGTAACGAAGTCATTTCCAGGGGCTGCAGGAGAATTCATGGAGGTGCGATAGCTCCAATGTCCATTTCCACGGTCCACCCCAATGGGCGAAGTAAGGTTTTGTGCCAACTTCATGGGGCTGACTGTATCGGCCGTACACGTGTACACTCAGGGGTCAGGACTCAGGAGTCAGTAGGTACAGTGTGAGTCAAAGGTCCCATCCAGCATGAGTCGCTTGAACTTGAATTTGAGCGGATTGAATCCATAGGTGCTACGAAGTATGTATTGTATTCGGAGTAGGAGGTACTCTCTCTTCATCGCGTTCCCTTCGCGTCTTGGCTCAAGGCCTCTCGGTTGGTACATAATAATTATCACCGACTCATGTGCAGAACGCTTGAAAGTTGAGAGAGATCAAAACCAGAGTAGAGCGCAAACCTTTTGAAAAGACACCCACTATTTCACCCACGAGTACGGAGTAGGTACGTACAGAGTGGCCAAAACCACCACAAAGCTTTTTAAAAACCACCACAAAAAATGGTCGTCCCAAAATGGACGAGGCTCCACTTTTCATTTTGGGTGTAGAGATACCTAGGTACATACCTAACTTCAGTCGATCTCTGCTTGGCCCCGCGTCCACAATCCATGTACCTGGCGCGCAATATTGTATGCACAGATACGGAGTAGGTACTTCTTCCAATTCCTTAGTCTGATCATCTGATGCAGACGGATTTCCAAACGGATTTCCAAACTTGCTTCTCGCGTGTACATTCAGCTTCGCAAGTTCGCACTCACGACCTTCTGCCCGATCGATTATTTATGCTTTGAGTTTATAGGTTTGCTGCCCATGATGTCGAGAATGGCTCATCAACTTCATTTTTGCCGATTACCCTAATGCGCGACGCGTTCAGAAACTCTGCAGTGCTGCACTGCGTGGTATCGACTCTCGACTCTCAGCACCTTTTTCTCTTCTTCCCTTCCTTCCACAACTACGTCCCCTGATAAGTACGGGCATACCTACTCTCTGCTTTTTTACCTACGACCAGACACGACGTTCTCTTGCAACTTTTGTGTGCCGCGCGTTAAGTTTGGGGCTCGCACGTAAAACAACAATGACGAAGTACCTCCAGCCAATATCCGCGATTGAGGGGAAATACGCGTCGGCTGAAGATGCCCTATCATCACTTCTAGACCATCAACGCCTTGACGGCTTCGTCTGCGTGAAAGGGGTCCATTCGTTCGTCCTCGGCACTCGAATCATGAAGAACAGGACATTTCTATGCCGCCAAAATCGGTCCTACCGCGAATGGTCGAAAAAGAAGGGCAAATATGCAACTCCCACACACAAATTTGCCCCTTCCGAGCACGCATACTGTTGCAGAAGAGTGACAGTATGCAACACCTGAAAGTCGTTAAACTCTCACACAATCATGATGCGATTGAGTGCCTTCTCAGCTCAGCCACATTGCGACCGCGAAGTCAGAAGCAGTTCGATCTTGAGAGACTACTTTCTCTCATCGAAACGAAGTCCAAAGGGTCCAGACTAACAGAAAAACAAAAATTTCCGATCAGATCCGTGGAGGGCATTCTGAAATTCTGATCTCCGACCTGGATGTTTTCATTTTTCAAAGATCTCTTCGTCTTGGTGCGTATGGCGCCGAAACATCCACTCAAGCTTTTGTGACTTTGCTCTCTGAATGTGAAGAAGTTTTTCACCATGCGGTTGATAGAAACCCCTACACAGGAAAGATCCGGCGGGTGTTTTGGACCTACAGAGATTTTAAGAGAGTTCGTCTGCACGCCAGAGAACTAGAATCGTAGAGGTGGTTGTGACATGGAGTCTGGAGACTTCAAGAATCAAGGATCAATTGAAGAGGTATGTACCTCTACATTCAAAATGAAAAGTGGCGCCTCGTCCATTTTGGGACGACCATTTTTTGTGGTGGTTTTTAAAAAGCTTTGTGGTGGTTTTGGCCACTCGTACGTACATATGTACATTCCAGGAAGGTGCACGGTAGGTATACCTACCTAACCCAGGTTTGGAAAGGGGGAACATGACGCGTGCTTGATACGTCAACGCCCCCCAGAGCCTGCCGGCCATGGAGCGCAAAAATTTCCCCCATTTAACCGTCACGTCAACAACGTCAACAAACAAGCCAACAATGCAAGCCAACAATGCAAGCCAACAACGCAAGCCATCGACATCACAAAACCATTGGTATAAGCTCTACTCCGTATATAAGGCTTCATTCTTCTTTCATCATGTCGTTCGTCAATTTCTCCACCGAACTGAATTACAATGTGGTACTTCCGCACGGCGCAGCGATGGACGAACACTTGTAGGCGAGCCAATTCAAGATCCTTCGCCTCGACTCGAAACAATGGACAAGCTTCTTGCCTTTTTGCTCAGATGGGGTGCTGTTGAGGGTGTTGCTTTCGTGAAGAATTAATCCATAACCGTCGCTAGACAAACGGGCAGGTGCAGCCAACATATCACCGACTCTATTTTTATTGAATAGATCTCTGATTTGAACATGCAGGATGTCCCTGAGTCCCTGACCCGGTGCTTTAAATCTACGACCTCATCCGAAAGGGACGGCGGCAGCCCGCCCGCGGGCCGCAACAAGCGTAAACTTTCGCTATGAATGGAGGTGCTTCCAGCGTCATCCCGCCTACTAGGGCACTGATCAGAGTACCTCAAAGGGCTCACAGGCACCGAGGCCACAGCTGCTGTCAAGACGAGTGACAAAGGGCGTACCGCGGCTCAATTTTACATGGCATAAGAGTCAAGATGTGTAAGAACCTAGCTACAGTCTGTAGTATGTAGCGATACACGGTGGGCACAGAACCCGATGCTCACGCCGAACATCAAGAGGACGCGCAAATGCCACTGTAGCACGATTAACAGCACGAGTCACGACGAACAAGGGTGACTCCGGGCCTCCCACGTCCTCGTCCAACGATTCCGCTGCTAACAAGACTCTTGACGTAATTGTGGTGGCATTGCCCAACTGACATATGTACATAGGTGCATACCTATGTACCAAGGTTGGGATGACGAATTCGATGACGCAGCCGTCTGCGCACCTTCTTCTCTTCTTAGGTGGCCACCTCTGAGTAAAATGCATGCTTTGTGACACACAAATGATTTTTGTTCGCCCTGATAATTCAAAACTATGGTTTTGAGCGACTCCGCCGCTGGCTCGACCGAACGCAGCAACAAAATTGATATATATGTGCATGCATGAATCAATCAATCAATCGTAAGATTGTCACAAAAGCGGATTATAACTTGGCCGCAGTGTAATTGCAAAGTGAGGCCATCGCGGCCGCGCCACCTCGCACTGCCTGGCCGCGATTCAATGGTTCGGTTCCAATCTTCCAGAACCCCACGCCCGTCCTGCAACCTGATTGCTTAATTAGTTCTGTTCGCGATTGCAGCAGAGTGAGCGAAATACATATCCATTGCGGCGGCGACGCAGTCGCACCGCGACTGAACGGGCGAAACCAACCCGACACGGACGGAGGAAATAGGCCACCAGGTACATATCTACCTCCTTAACAAATTCCCCCAAGAGCAGTGCCGCAGGCATCCCCCGGAACGTGGAAGGGCCCACACCTACTGCGCAGGAAAAAGAGGTGCCAGTGGTGCAGTGCAGCCCCACAGACTTGGCGCCGAAAAGGGTGGGACTCGGGAGACATGCCGCAAACTTCCATTTCGGCAACCTCACTTTTCCAACCCGACTCTCTCCAACCCGAAGCGAAGCGAGGCGAGTCTTCATCAGCTCCGAAGCGCAGCATAGGGCAGCTGGGGAATAACTCGTATGTATGTAATCTGACAAAAGCCGTTTTCTGGTGCCGTGGCAATCGAGCCCAGTCTGCCACAGCCTGGGCGTGGAGAAAGGAATACCTACCTCCTTAGCTCCGTACGTTAAGGCATTTAGCCGTCTAAGACTTTGACCCGGTCTCCGCCGTTGTACTATGTACATATGTACATAGCAATGGATAGCATTGAGCAACATTGATATGTATATGTACTCTGTAGGCTGGGGACGATTGAGTGTACATATGACTGCCAGCTACCTAGAGTCGCAGCATCGGTTAAAAAGGCCAAGTGGACAAGGATCCTGTACTCCCTACGGAGTAGACACCGGCAAATATAACTACATATGCACCTAGTCAAGGGTCAGTGGTGGATGAGATTGCATCTTGTAAAGAGTACGGAGTACTATAAAACCAAGACCATGTCCGCTGAAGTAGACCATCAGGCTTGGTCTGCCACAACGCTAGTACCTTTCGTCATTTCCATTGCGATCTCGCATTCATTGCACCCGTCGTCAAGATGAGACTTCTCACCGCACTTGCCTTTGCTTCCGGTGTTTCGGCATTGGCCACCGGACCCGTCCAACCTCTCGCGGATCAACAGACCGTTCAGGTCGACGCATCAATCAACCCTGAAAATGCTGTCGTGGCGGTCCCAGAGTAAGTCGTCGCCGTCGACCAACCTAGGCGAACCACTTGCCTTCCTATCGGTACAATCACATAACTGACGTGTCTTGTTCCGTATCAGACTCACACCAAAGGACGAGACAGAGACATCGTTGGAACTAGACAAACGAATGAACGGCAGTATGGCGACCATCTTCATGCCTGCTGTAGCTGATGCGACAGCAGTCGTCATAGCTGGCGTCTCAGTCTCGTTTATCATGGCGAGTCGTGTTATCAAAAAACAAGGCCAAGATGTTACGGAGTGGTTTGTCAAACGATTGAAGTTTCACAATAGTAACCCCACAACCACGTTTATTCAATGTGTTGCAGCCAATATGGAGTTGTTCCATCGAGAAATGAGGAAGGATTTTGTAGAGGAGACCAGGGACATTCCCCAAGGAATTCGCGCTTTCAAGATGGTTGTTTCGCAACTACCGCACGGTGAACTGTAATTCCATCCACATCAGATGATCAGTTCACCCTCTCGATTTTTTGGGCAATCATTGCCTTTCCGATCTTCGAAAGATTATGTTCAGCCAAGGGCCCAAGATATGGATAGCGTCCAATCAGATTCAACGTTACGGACACCACTGAATTTGTTCCTTTCCCATGTCATATCTATAGGCATTGGGGAATGCGAAGAAATTCATTCATTCTCTGACTTGTCATCAAATAACATAAACCGTCATGTTTCTGTGCTTCCAACTTCGTGGTACCTTCAATGTGCTTCCCTCGGGCTTCCCTCCAGGCTCCCTTGTGCCGAGTTTCCGCGACTGAATACTTCTCGACTTCAACACCCGTGGTTTGCGTTCATCCTTGAGCATTAGGTCACGAAAGTTTGGAACTTCTCTGGGGACAAAAAAGTCAACGACCTTCCGGGTTTATAAGCTGGAACCTGCCCGACGGTCCTAGCTAAATTTAGAAAATTAAGCCAACTATACAGTTAAACCCCGCTAAAACGATATCCCAAAAGTGACCAAAACTCCATCGTTATATCGGGATATCGTAATATCGAATCTCGGGTGATCTGAATTCATCACGTGTTTCATCACATGACCATCGTTTTGGCAATGCTGCCCCACCATAATAGGTACCATGTCGAGTTGACGTGGCAGCACGCCGCAGCAGTATCGGATGTTCAAATTGCCACACAAAATTGATGCTGCATGTCAGGAATGGGTGGAATGAGCCAAAACAATTGTGTCGGGATGAGTTGGGGCAGATATTGCGTGAGGAATTGGGTGGAATGGGCCAAAAAATTGTGTCGCGATGACCCCGATATAACGATATCACGTGATTTTTCGACCAAAATCGTATCGCTATCGCTATAGCGGGATTTATCGTTATTTGTATGGTGATATCGGAAAATGAGGCCAAAAATATCGTTAAAGTGAATATATCGTTTTATAACGGATCGTTATAGCGGGGTTTAACTGTATACACATAGCTAGACTTTTTCGTTTGCGAAAATCTACAACCAACCCTCCAATCAGGAAAAGAAGATTCGGGGTGAGAGCGATCATTGTGGCGTTAAGGCCGAATTGAGATGTATGTAGTGGATTACTGCGAGGAAGGGGGGAGTTGGGAGTTCGTACATATCGAGAGAATATAGATCAGGGGGCGAGAGTGAGGGTGAGGCTGTGCATGGTACCTGCAACCTACCTACGTATGGCTCTATGTATTAACTTAAGTCTTATGCACTCCTACAAATTGATACCGAAATAGGTCTTCGGTTGAGAAGGCTCGGGAGTCGGGACTCGGGAGAGCAACAGAGGCATTTTAGCCGTGGCGGGTCCGTTCACTTGCATGGGAGAAACATGGGAGACCACGTCGTATTCGGCGATCGCGGACGGAAGAATGATGATGAAAAAGAAGTACTCGTGGGTATGTATACAAGTAGCTGCAGTTGCCTGTACTCGTGGATACTTGTGAAGTTGTGATTATAAAAAGACAAACCAACAGAAATGGAAAACAAAAGACAAGGATGGAGAAGAGAAAGCTTCAGCCTTCATACCTAATCGACAATAAAAGGTAAGGTAGTATGTATCATCAACTCCCAGCTTGCTCTCGCCATAACCTATCCACAAAAGGAAATGGACCCTAACTTCTAAGCACTTCGGCAACTGTGCAACCCGCGGATCATCATCTCCATCTGGGAGATATGCGCCTTGCTCTCCATGCTCGCGATTCGTGAATCGTGACAACGTTCTCCAGCACCGACCTCCTATATCTTCTACGATCGAAAGCCGCCGGTTAGGCGGCTGACCCCGAGCCCGGAACGCAGCAAAATGTCCACGGACAAGTAGGCGTCACGACTGACTCTTGAGGTCCCGGAATGGGTGCACCGCGCAGAGAATTAAAAGAGAGTGACCAAGTCAGTCCAGCACAAGATGCGTCGAATCGCGATGACAATCTCAGAGTCGAGTCGGTCGTGTTGCGATGCTGTGTTTTGGTCGCCATGTCACGACTCACGAACACGATATGTAGCAAGTTAACAACTACCTACTGAGTAATGGTGGATTGACGCACCAGGGTAAGCAGTGGGAAACGCCGAATCCGGAGATAGAATGGTCACTGGTCAGTGGTCGCAGCCGGAGGTCTCCTGAAGCTGGGAGAGCAGAGGCAGTTCCCGTGGCCGATAGACCAAATGCTTCATCATTGCTCATCGTTACAGACTCGAGAGGCACGCTTTCCTTTCGCCTCACGAGTCACACGCCTCGCCTTGCAAATCGGACACAGACTTATTACTAATTAGGTACGTATGTATGTACCTGGGGAGTCGGGATTCGCCGTTTTCGAACTTTCTGGAAATTAAAGGATGTGATCCACGAACGACGACGCACTTGGAAGTTGGCAGAGTCCAAGACCGGCAGTCCGGCACAACTTGTATGTGGGTCACTGTGGACCACTTCGAAGTTTGTACCCTTTTCACCGCCTTCCATTCGTGACCGGGTACCCAGGAGTCAGGGAGGAAACAGTAAAACCTAGACCGTACCCTCGCTTCTAAAGATTCTGGATGTGGAAGCGCCAGTGCTTCAGTGCTTCTCCAGTGCTTCCCGCCGTCCCAGCGCCTCGATATAGCGGTCAACACCCCCCGAGAGTGCTAAAACTCGCTGCAACCGCGCTGCAACCGCGCTGCAACAGTGCTGTGCGGCGCCGCGTGTCAGGGGGTTCTCTCCACTATGTAATTCCATCAGACATCGGGATTCGGGACTCATGTATACAAGGAGCCATCACGAGAACTGATATGCTCTTGAAGGCGCACTGGCATGCTCTTGGAGGCGTTGGTAGGGTCGAAAGAGCACTCTTTTCACTGCTCCGAGTGCACTGCAGGGCCCAAGAATCGAAACTGCGAGCGAAGGTCGTCATCGGCATCTTCTTCCACCACAAATCAAAAAAGATCAGTGCTATTCACTACAACTCCCTGAAAGGTTGTCATGACTCATGGCGCCCTGTGGACTCTGCCAACTCGCTGCCAAGTTCCAACTGCGAAATAAATTTCTTTGTCTGGAGTCTGGACTCTGCACAGTTGAGCAAAACTATTCGCCAAGCACCCACTTCTTTCGCGCGAAACATAATCATCATTTACAAATTCCTTCTAACTCGTGAGTCATGACCCATGATGGCATAGATACCTCATATTACATCTTGAGGTTTCGCCCATTGTAGTGAAAATGTCGCCCATGAAACCACGGCTTGCATCCCGCCTTTCCTCGAAGCCGGGTCCACAGGATATCAAGGAGCGCGAACAAATTTTCGTAGCAGTGATAAGCCATAGAAATCATTCTCAAAACGTGCGCGATCTGTCCCTTCAATCGACCAGTCCGGAGTTCCCGGCTGGAAACCAATATCTCCTTCTTGCCGCCCAGTGTCAAAATCGATAATGACAGGGCGATCCAGCTCGTCAAGCATTATATTGTCCGGCTTGATGTCATTGTGGACAATGCCCAAGGAATGTAAATGACAAATACCGCGCTCGATGCCCTCGAGACAAATATCCTTATCGAAAGGCGTGCCGAGTCTCATTCTCTCACCGAGTGTCATTTTGTATTTAGCAAGACAGAGGCCCGAGATTCGACCGTCAATCACTGTCACACGTGTAGGCACATCGGTCCCCACCTGAGACATTCCAACCGGGCGCTGTGCACCCACGATGCTCCGTGATCGTACAGCGCTTGCCGGTTCAGGCAGTATAGGCACACTTACCACACCGAGGCGTTTCAGTCGAGACGTTCCAGTCGGGGGCGCTGTGCATCGACGGTGCCCGCACAGCGTTTCCCGACCAGAGAGTGTGTCGGCTCCGCCTTGCCTGCACAACGTTTGCCAGCATAGCGTTTGACCAGCGCAATGCTAGGTCAGCGCTTGCCGGTATATGGCGTATACCTGATCATAGCGGTTGCTGGCACACTCGGGATATTCAGGCAGACAGCCGGGGTTGGCAGCAGGGACAGTGGGGTCTGAGGAGGACACTTGCGATTCATGTATATATCATCGCTGGCCACCTCGAGGGCTCAGAGGCAGGACACACGCCTCTAGAGTTCCTTGTAGAGTCACAGTCGATCATCACGTTCTGAATTGACATTCCTCAGTTCCAAGTCCCAAATATTGGCCCTTGTCACAATCACGACGCAACCTCGGTAATCGACGATGTTGGGATGTGGATGCTTTCTCAGAAGCTCATATGCTTCGATTTCGTGTAAGACTAGCTCGCTTATAGTCTCCGGCTTCTCATCATAATCTAGTAAGCATGGCTCCTTTACAATTGAGCCTTGGGGTACGGGTGTTGGGGCTCGTAATAGTCGGGCTGAGTAAGGTGGCCGAACGATGTCGAGATTGACGGCAACTTTGTCGAGCTTTTCGAGGTCAAGTTCAGGGGTCGCGCCCATTCTGAGTTTAGTGGTGGCCAAAAAGAATTGGTCATCGTTCCCACGAATAACCAATTTTGTGAAATTGAATACGAAATCACGGTCATCACCGTCGATCTTATAATTCTCATTCTCGCGAAAGAGTTCGGCTTGGAAATGAATTTTCATCTTGACTGCTGCACCTCTAGGCTCTGTCAGACGCATCACAGCCACAAAGAATATTGCCAGAACTTAGATGTAGTGTTCTCTGAACGGAAAGTTGGGCACTCACGAGTCACGGTCGATTCTCAAACGACGAAAGTTTCAATTCCGGTATTCGTTAGCTCAGTTTTCAATGGTGAGATCAGAGCTTGTCTATCGCAGTGATTCTGGATTGATGTGAATTGAAATTCTGAATTATTGAGTCTTATTCAAGGAATGGGAAACATGTGAGTCATGAGAGTCGAGACTCTTCTATTAAGTCAGAAGTAAACGACAGTCGGGACGTGTCGATAACCAACCGGCGGGGATCAGCTTAGCCAAAAGCACCCGTCGCTGTCGCACCTGCCATCTCATCATCGGGATGCCTAGGTAATGCTGCATGCGTATTCAGTAAAACCCCGATATAACGACTGTTCCAACGGCCTCGAAGCAATCTTTACTACGTATAACCGTTATATAGGGGCGCATGCGTTAGACATGATCCATGATTTGGCGTGCTCCGGCAGCAGTAACGATTCTTCAAACTCATCATTTGTGAGTTACACGGGCCATGTCGATGACCAAAGTTCCAACCGGTGGAGCCAGCTTATCCATGCATATTCCTATATTCGACGCCATGTAAAAAGCAATCGGTCTCATATGGCACAAACGGAACAATGGAAAAGAGATAGTTGCGAATCGGTGCATGACTGGTCGCCTCGTTGTTAGTGGAAGTTGATGTCGACAGTCGACGACTCGACCTAGTACTAGTACCAATGCGCGATGCCAAGATCGGTCGCCATTGCCAGCCATCAACATTTTTGTCTTCCACTTCGGCTTCGAAGCGTCTGCCTCAATGCCTTCCTCTTTAAGAAAAAAGTCCACATGTGCCATCAGTTTTCGTTAACTTAATCCGCGCCGCGCCGATCCGAGGCAGCCTATGATCGATGGTTAAAGTTATATCGGGGATCCGGTAGAGTCCCGAATTCGATATCCTGGCAGATATGGGACACCCCAGTAGGTACAAGGTAAATGCCCATCCCTTCGGGATTTACTCGGCTTGGGTTCCGAACACTGACTCATGCAGCACATCGCCTTTTTGGTGAGATCCCCCAATCTTGGGAAGTGAACCGTTTTTTGATGCCATAAACGAGGCTTGGGAGAATACCCTCGCCATTAGCGATCTGCTTGGCCGATTTGCCTGCTGTTAAGGCTGAATAAGACTCGATTCCTTGTGCGTGCCGTCAAATATTTGGCTTCAAAGGGCGTGGTGGCGTAGCCATGACTGCTCAAAGATGATGGGTTGGTTTTTGGATGAAGCTAAATTGACGCGTCGCGACGAAAAGTGGAGAGATTTTCGCGTTATTCACTTGGGGCCACTGTACATTGTATGTACATACAGGCATTTCCACCTGCATTGTGAATTTGTGCAGGCTGCCGTGCAAGCTGTCGTTTCAAATTTCAATGACTCCAATGGATGATATGTATGCAGTATCTTGAAGATGCAGGGCACAATAATATCTTATGGACAGGCAGGCGTTGATGAATTAATATATACATTGTACAACATCATCGCTGACCGGTCAAGCGCACCCTCCAGCGATTCCCGGATGTTTCCGACACAATGAGAAGCGTTGTACTGTACGGAAGCTCTCGGCTCGGTGGTATTTAGCTTTGGCAAATATCTGAATGTTTCAGAACTTCTTCTTGTCATCCGTTTCTGCTGCACAGAACAACGGGGCGCAGCCAACTGGCCACTCCTGCAATTGATAGCCCCTGCGATACCTACAGTGGCGGCACTCTATCGTACCTACCTAGGTAGATGCACAGAGTCTACGGAGTAGTGGGTCCCCTTTTCGGTTGGATACACAAGAAAATAATGATATTTCCCATGAACGAACCTCATGAGGTGATCCTGCCAAGCGAACGGGTGTAATATGTATTATGTGACAGATAAACTTACCAGAAGAGACCTTCCCTCTTCAGGCTCTTACACAACGGTAAGCGGACCGTGCTGTCGCCTCTGGTAAGAGTCTTCTCCCGAGTGTCCAATGAGGCATTTGTGTACGTGCATTAGTCAGTAATAGTATTCTCAGCGGCATCATGCAGTGCACGTTTCGAATTCGAGGTCGATGCAGACATCTCACCGCTTGCATCAAACGCTCTGACGGTTGACCAGAAGATGAGGCGAATCTCGTACGTTGCATCTCACGAGAAGATGGAGCAAATACTCCCTGTGCAGAGATCACTCGCTCAGCTCCTCTCGGTAATAGGTATAAAATGGCCGATGGACTTGTCTGAAAATTGACCTTGTGCGCACACTTCTGCCACTGCAAATCCACCACCGATCCCTTGAATCCTTCATTATCCTTTCATTGCGCTGTCCACTTGAGACTCTCAACAATCTGCACTCAACATTATGTCTTTCGGCGAAATTCAGGCTCTTGTGAACTTCTGCGAGTGGAAAAGCACCTACGGAGAACATGGGCTCGCCTTCCGGACTAAAATCTCAGACTGTGGCAGTAGTACATGCTCGCAATCGTCAAGCTATGTGCCGCCACCAGAGTCCAATTGATAGAGTAGGTTCGTTGACGTTCCGCATAAAGAAATGGCCAATTGACGTCTGATTTATTCATAAGCTCAGATTTGATCTCGTCCTGTCAAGGGCAAAAGGTCATCGCTTCGAGTGAGCTGCGAAAGTTGAAGGAATGTGAACAAAGATTGCAGATGGACTTCGGGAGTCCGGGACTAGAAAATTTATAGAGTGGTGACGGATTCCCCCGTGCCTCGATGGTATCTCTCTTCGAACGGCTCCAACTGTAGCCTGTAGGAAAGGATGGAGTTGACAGAGGAGGATGACAATTCGAAGTCTTCAGACATCGGCGGGCCGGCACTGGGCAGAAACGTCTAGCGCAATTTGAATCTGGTTATACCATTATTAGTATTGAATGTGACGCAATCGAGTGTATTTACCTAGGGCATGTGCGAAGTAAGGATGGGTTGCGTGAAAACTCATCCAGTTTTCAATGACGTCGAATCGCCTCCCGTGACCGACTTGACTTTTTCCAAGATACCTAGTGACGGAAGTCATCCACCGCTTTGGAGTCTTCATCCCAGGCTACGTGTCTCGCGGCACAAAAGCGGGAGTACTTGATCAGCTGGAGCCTGGATCTTCCTGGGGTTTCGGTAGACCACCAGCATAGGTATAGCCAGAGCGGTAGACGGAATACATATTGCGGCAATACCCATTGCAGACCTTCAGAAACTCACGTCACGCCGCACGGTACCCACGTGGCCTTTGAGTTGGGATGAGCAGGTATCTAGGTGCCCAAGATTCATGGCACGACGGTATCTCGAGACGTGGATCGAGAAAACGAAGTGTTGTGCGGCACTCTTAAAGAGTACATATTTCACATCGATGGAGATTGGTGAGAGCGTTCGCCGCTTCAGACGCGACTCTTGTCACTCTTTGGGCGAGTCAGTGAGTAGAGGGCTCGTGTCACGTGAGGCTTTCCGGATTGGGCAATTCAGGATTGGACCTAGAGAACCAACTTGATGGAAATCCGAAATAGTCTCCTTTCAACTACGTCACGACAAAATCACCATTTCATGTTCGAAGTCCCCGTGTAGCAATACACGATCGTTGTGCTCCAGTACAGTCTCTCAGCTTTGAGAAAATTCATCCTCCTTCCCAATAGAGTATACCATTCGCTCCTTCCTCTCTCCTTCATTCTCACTCCGATAGATCAGGTACATAGCTAACCATCGTCCTCTGCGACAGACATTCTAGGAGTCTTACAGCAAGAGGAGAGCGAACCCCAGCAGAGCAGCGGATGCTTTCTCGAAAAGCTATCCTTCCGAATCTTCATACAAGTGCAGCCATGATGCTTTCCGATTTCGCTAAGGCTGGAAAACATCATTCGAAGTGCGACAGGGCATCGGCTTATTACCTCTGCATCGCCGCTCTTGATCACACTCTGTCGCGCGGATCAAGAGCGATGTAAAGGTAATAGGCTGGTGCCTTGTCGCATGTCAGTTTATATATCTCAGCCTTGTCGAATGACGAAAGCACCTTCGCTGCATTTGTACTCTGTTAACGTAGTCGAAACGATTTCTTTTCAAAAGAGTGCTGCTCTGGCCTCGTTCGCCTCTCTCTTGCCGTAAGGTGCAGACAGTAAGACGTTCATTTGACGACTTTCGACGGATGATCATGATTATTGGCAGACCATTTCTGGCGAGAGGTTGTTTATCAAGACTTCTCGATGGATTACTGCATCGTTGTTCTCCACAGTGCCACTTCGGTTGTGAATACACTCGATAAGCCATTGTAGTAGGTTAAAGTTGAAACATAATTTCTGTCATAGGTGTATCCAGGTCACAGGCCAGGCCATGTGCGTACGTTGGTTCCTGGCCAATAGGTACTTGACGTGGCCACGGAATGGTACCTAGTCTGCTCTCCAGTCAAAATGAAATGAGATTTTGTCGAGCTCCTAGATGCGCCGAGACTCTTCTGTGATTGGCGCAAAATAAGTCGCGGTCTTTGCCCATGCGAGATCTTTCCGTATGGTCAGAATCGAGGTCGCCGTAATATTGCATCGATGTCGGGCTTGCTGATGAACTCCATCTTGACTGCTTCGTCTCTAGACAGCACCACAGGCAATAGCAATGGTTCTCGAAGAAGGGTGTGCTGATAAGTTCAAAGTTTCACCTTTCCCTCGCAAATTTGCAACCGAAGTTTGGTGCCTCAATGTAATACTTGTCTAGTACACGAATTCAGAATCACTGTGCATCGAACTTACGGAAGAGAAGATTCGATGTATCTTACCGATTCTTACGCATGGGAAATGAAGTCTCGGTCACACACTGTACACGAAGCTCGGTTTCAACTCCGTCATGACTTATGGCATATATGTCCCTCATTGGACTGAACGTGACGTGACGTGGCGTTGTCTCGTCTGAAAAGACAATTCTGTCGCATGCGAGGCTCGTGCCACGTGGGCTTGTCGCGCCGAGAGATGCCACAACCACACGTAGCACGAAAGAGAGAAAAGTGACGGACCCCTCTATTCTCTCATTGAAGCTTCGGCTTGCATGCTTGCCGGAATTACTGCCTCTTACGCCTATATACATGTATCTATGTGTCTGTATGTGGTTAGACTTTCATGCACTCTAGCACGCCCGATATTCGCACATGGATGGGCCATCACACACACTCAGTGACACGCTGAGTTGAACGCTTACTGTTGTGTAATAGCTTGCGGCGTTTGTGGCCTCGGAGGGCCTTTTGGTGGTGTGGGACAAATCCAATGCCCATTGTGCAGCGTACCATTGCCAGACGAGTTGTGCGCACTTGCCTCACCCTTTAGCCAATTTGATGATATGATAATGCTACCTCTGACGGATGAGGCAAGTGCACGCCAGAACCTCCGACCCTTTCTTCGCAAGTTCGCATCAGCAAGCAATTGCATGAAAGGTTCTGGTCAGCCGATAAACCGATTCTCGTAAGCCGAATCTCATGCCCAGATACAGCAGTCGAAGATCACTCCCTTTCAAACTGATCCCTGGACAGTGGATTAGCTTCAGACTTCTTTTGCCAACAATTCATATGAAAAGGCTGGTCGTCATTTCTTAGCATTGTTGGTGAGAAAACACTTGCCTTGTTCGCACAAAATCTGTCACTGCGATCTCAACAACAAGCTCTTGGATATTTCACAGCGCTGTCTACTCGAGAGTCAAGACTACCAAGTTACCACCTACCTGCACCCAAGTTCCAACAATGTGTTCTCTGTCGAAATTCAGACTCTGGTGGACTTCTGCGAGTGGAAACCCCACCGTCGGGAAAATGGACGTCTCATCACTCGTAAGGTGGACTGTGGCAGCACCACCTGCAAAGATTCCGAAAGCTATGTGCCCCCCTCGGATGAGTGATACAGTAAGTTGATCCCTTGTGTAGGAGTGTACAACAATGGCGAATACATATTTCCTTCATTCAGGCCGAATCTAACTTTGTCCTGCATCTGATAGCGGCAAGGGGACAGAGTCAATGAGTCGTCGCTGCCAGTGAGCGCCGAAGGACTAGAACTTGAAGGATGTGGACGGAGCTTGCAGATGACCTCGCAGCTCTGCCGCCAAGCGAATTTCTGGGAAGGTTCACTTGCTTGTGATGGCACAAGTGGCTCGCTCGAAGCAAAGTCAGATAGTGAGATGATGGTATTGAGAGGCCAGAGCATCTATCTGTCCCCTGAGAACGTTCTTCGCTGTGAGGAGAGTCAGTGTGACAGTGTCTGGACTGAGAACTGATGAAGGTCAATACAAAACGCAATACAGACGCCTTCGATCCTTCGAAAGTATCATCTCCAAGGCTCCTGCACGAAGACCAGTCGTGCGACCCACGAGTGCTCTAGAATGTGCCATATGGGCCAGGTGTGGCTATGGCCCTACGATGCGTGTAGCATACTCGAGTCTCGCGATTCCTGACGTCCTGCGATCCCCGATAAACGCGTATAAAGGGATGGATGTGAAAAGCTTGCATACATAAAGATTCAAGTCGCCCATCGTAGTCGATCATCTGCGCACTGCGCAGCCGATGGATTCACGGATTGTCAGCCTGCCAGGTGCAGCGAGGTGCTATGTATTTAGTAGCGTTGTAGATTAGGTATGGAGCGGAACGCCCCTTTGCAGTCTGTAGCGATCGCCAGAGTACATATCATATGATCTGATTCTATCGTAGAAAAGACTGCGTTGTACTGTATGTACAAACATATGTGCATACTCCGTACATACAACATACCTACGGTATGTTGATTCGCAACTCGGGTCGGGACGGGAATGGGACGGGAGAATGGGACGTGGGGTGATGATTGATCTGCCGGGCACGGAACCTCGGGAGTCGGGACTTGACTTATTAGCGGGGACTCCCGCGGTATTGAAGCCTAATTTTAGCCTGGACGGGAATTGAATCAACTGATGCAGCCCGGGCCGGGTCTCGCGCTACATGTATGTAGGTACATACATACATACAGTGCCTAATAACAAGGGTATGGACAGTGGAGGTGCCGCGTGCGACGGCCCGACGGGGTTGACAAATTTGAAGCCCTCTTCAATCACGTAACATCGCGTTAGGGCGCGTTCGTCATTTGATGATAGAAGGCCAATACCTACATAGGTACCTACATACCTACATACGGAGACTTAGAGTCACGACTCACGCCTGAAGTAGCGGACGCTCTCATCAAACCCGATCGATACACACTTCTCTTGAATCATGCCGACGATGCCTTCGAAGTTCGTCCTGGCCGAATTGTTGCACAAAAGAGGGATGTAGCCGTCTGTCCACTCTTGAGTCGTTTGCGCTTTGTTGCTCCCTGTACCCTAGGTATACCTCGCACTCTGTTGTGAGATGGCAGCTGCCTACCTACTTGGAAGTTGGCGTCCTTCGAGGGCCGGTCCACGTGGCGAAATAACGCGGTCCCATGAATATTGGGCAATGGGATACCTAAATAGATACACATCACGACTCAAGAGTCAAAAAGCCACGTGGATACCTGACGCGCGACGTCAGATTTTTTTCAAGGTCTGCGATGAAGAATACCGCACTGTCACGATTTTCGTCTACCGCAGCGCTTATGCTACCGGCGGCCCAACAAAGAAACCCTAGGAAGATCCGGTTGATCAAGGACGGCCGCTTTTGGGCCGCGAGGCACGAAACCTACAAAATTACAAAGGCCCCCAAAAGGTCCAATGGTGAAAGACTTCCGCCAATCTCTTGGAGAAGATCTGATTGTCATGTGTGGCGATTCGACTTCGTTGAATACTGGAAGAATTGTCGAGTGAAATATCCTCAGTTCGCACAGGTGAGCCAGACTCGATTGCGTCACGTCCCGTACTGACCATGGTCTCAAAGGATGGCGCTCGACGTCTCTGGAGTCTGTCTTCCCAACGATGTCGGACGATTACGAACGTCAACCTCCTCTGCCAAGACTCCCTTTTCCTAGTCAGTACCGACTGTACTGTCAGAGCCGTTTCAAGAGCGATAAAATCGAGGCATCGCAAAGTCTGGAGCAGTAGTTGAATGTACAAGAGCAGGAAGAGAGCGAATCACGCGACGTCGAGAGGGCAGCGATAGACGATTGTCCAATGCCAAGGCTACGATCTTGTTGGCGACGATGACGTCCACACGGCCTTGTCGCTGATCCCCAAATTTATCGTTATATTGACGACGATGATTATCAGACTATCAGTTCGGGATGGGATACTTGCGAGCGCTTTTCTAACCTTTCGATCGGATATTAGTATCTGGATCTGCCCTTATCAAATTGTCCCAGGTACCACAACGTGGCCCGCGCTGTAAGCTGTTCCGAGCTTCTCACCGTCAAAATCTCACCGGAACGTCCCGAGGAGCGGCTCTTCGACTCCTCGGGTGCGATTGCGATCACTACTTCCCACAGGATCTAGAGATAGATCTTGGCATAGCCTAATGGCGCAAGTTACACACACGCACTGTGCACAATGGCACGCTTACTGGCGTGTACTATGTAGAAAGGTTCAAGTTGCCTGATTTCACTGATGTGCACTTACGGTGAATTGCCTGGCCCTCACCCGTTTAGCTAAGTCGGTCATGCTACTTTAGTCTTCTGACGGATTAGGCAAGTGCTCGTCTTTCAAGTTTCTACGCATCGTCGCATCGTCATCAGCAAGCAGTGCATTGGAGGCTCTCTATCTATAAACTTTGCTTCCTTGACTCGTTAAGACCCCTGAGCCCCGAGATATATGTAGCATTATGTATATGTACCACCTAGAGCATCTTTTTTTTTTTGGCGACCTTTTCATTTTCTCCCTTCCTCGCGACGGCACACCTGGTCTTGGTGCCACAGGGCAATTGCAACATCTGAGCTACTGTAACTGACTAGGTATGTAATGAGAATGCAACTTCTTTTCCGAGGACGGAACCGATACCGCTGTCACGATGGAGTTGCAAGAAATACCTGGGAGCTTCACAATTCTCGGATCGGCTGCCTCAAGACGCTGAACCCAGGACTGATCAGTGAGAACCCAGGAGGGAGCTTGTGTGGAGATTTGGGAAACGTGAGGACCAGGTGAAGTGAAAGTCAGATACAACTGAAAGTCTGGAGAGGATGAATCATGAGAGCCGAGGCGGACCTTTTCCTTTTCTTTCCTAGAGCTTTCGTTTGTACTCTTTTTTCCTACTCTTTTACAGGTTACTCGTGTTCATTGTCATTACATACTTCGAGCGATCAGCCTTACGGCTTGTTCTTCAAAATTGTCCATCACGACTCTTCTCAAATTGCTGACGCTGGAGAACCTTGGTGGCAGGTCACAGCCTACAGGTGAGCCACTCAGCTGGAACGTCAACTCATTGACAATGACAAAAATGAACAATTTTGAAGGCTAGCCCGTGGATGTCAACATTGACGCCTACGGGCGTCGGGTAGTTTCTATTCCTTTGCTCCCCATAAGAAAAGAAAAATACTAATTGTGAGCTGGTTATGGCTCATTGGCTATAGCCTATTAGTATTGGGTCCCGATTCCCCAGTCCTCGCGGCCATTGAGCCAAGGTCTCGACTCTCTGAAGACTGAAGAGATACCCATCAGCTCTTTTGGCCGTATTCTATATATAATATTGCGAGACGCCTCTACATCACAGATATTGCCACGGTCAGTTGAACTCAGTTCAAGTTGACATATCGCTTTCGAGATGACTCGGCCTCCCAGCAAGAGTGATCGAGTCATGAGTGTCCCTACACGCAGGCTGCCAGTTCTTGTCGATAGCCGAAGCACCGGTTTCAGGTCATGAACAGGGCATTCTCTCTTCTGACTCCTGAGTCGATATGTGACGCATGACCTCAACGCTTTGAGGTCTAGAAGGTCTTTGGGCGCAGGGAAGAAGCCAATACCTAGGCCACCATCTTCGTGCCTTTGATCTAGCGTCATTGAGAAGTTGCCTTCTTGGCAGATTGCAATTCACATGATACACGCCGTTAGATTAGGCCCGATTTTGGAGGAAAGAGTTGGAAAGATGTTCAAAATAATCCAAGAGTACCAACCACGGCAACGCGTTACGCGGGGCCTTTATTGAACTCGTTACTCGGAGTCAACAGGATGTCAGTACATAGCGTGCGATACCTTCACTATCGGCCGCTACCGGTGGCAACAGCTCGACCAGGCTGGTCACCGTTCGGCGTTGGTGTGGTCTGCCGCCCTAAGTCGTCTATTTATGGCGTCCTTGCATTACGCTCAACACTGACCAGGCATCCCAGTTGGTGGGTTGCTTGCTCAGTCTTCGCAATCAAGCGTGAGATGAGGTCGAAAAATATGCAGGCCTCCGTCCTGAGTCCTGACTCCTGTCTGAGGCTGTGGCACTCCACGTCTTCCAGTACATATATTCAGACCATTGCCTACACACCTTATCTAACACTTACACAACGTGCGGGGGAGGGAGCTGCATAATCATTATTCCCGTCCTCCTCTTCAACCCTGATCCCTGCCGACGGGAAGGTCGGGCAATTCCTCGAAGCCTCTGTTCGTCGCTCGTTGGTGGACTTGGACCGAATGCGGGTAATTCGCGATGACTTGCGGGGTAGGTACTTACAGTCCATCGCCTTGGCGTGATTGCCTCTTCATGACATGACGAACAAGAATGAGAGCCAAGCTCAATCAAACAGACACTGAATAACTTGATTGACTGTAGTCAAGGACGTTTATCGAAAAGAAAATATTTCACAAAGAGCGCACATACTTCACAAGTTGTGGTTGATTATTCGATTCAGTCGTCGACCCATGCGGGGACCCGGCGCTCTGATTGCGTTGCATGAGACACACATGATCTGACACGGCATCCGTAGGTACATGATACAGTATATGTTTGTCACCGCCGTCCACCGGAGCTCGGGAACATCGCATTTTTGAAGTAAGGCACGGCATTTGTCCAATACCTACGTTGAAATGAAATCCCATGGTCCCGTGTTGCACGGCGGTTGTATTTGTGCGCCCAGCAGATAGGTACCTAGCTAATTAATAACATCCATGGACCATAGGTACCTAGGTACATAGGTCATTGGCGCGGGAACTTGGAAGGGCCCAATGGGAGACGCGGATCGAGGCACGACGACTTGCAAGTTGCTGGTCACATGGTACAAGATACACCGGACATTGTATGCGCGTGGACAGTGGCGGATCCGGCCAATCCGGATTCCGCAGCCAAGTGCCCCATCTTCTCCGCCGGCAGCTGCTGCAGACTTGCTGGCAATTGGCAGCACTTGGCAGCCGACGACTGATAGACAGCCTCACCTGTCCTTGTCACCAGTCCTCTGACTCCTTGGCCCTCGTCCATCTTCCGCTCTCATCCATCGAGCCGCCACCACGCCGCATTCGTCGTCTCGAGCGCCGAGCTTGCCGACTATTCTCACGGCGCAGAGCACAACCGCCCTCATGTTCTCGTTATAGCAGAGCCAATTATTCATCCCTCTTGCGCCGCTCTGTGCGAGTCGTGACTCGTGGCACAGCCTCTACTCCGCCTCTCTATCGCCTCAACGCTGTGTACGGCTCACGCGTCCGACAAGACCTACATACCAATTGTGCGGTCTCGGTGCTGTGCTTTGCTGATGATCTAGCCTGGATTCTCAATCGATAACTCTACAGAGACCTACAACCGGTACGACTCTTGCTTGGTCTTTTCTCTCAATGTCGCTACTGTGGATTTCAGCGCTAACGCGAAGCGATAACCTCACGAGTAGACTCTGCACGACTCCAGCGTTTCGTAGTCCTTTTTCCTTCTTCTCTCCTTCGGCCGATAGCCATGAATAGTGCTGGCGCATCTCGTGCGACTGCTCCGTTATGCGACGATAAACTCAATACCGGCAGCCACGATAAAATTCAGAACTGTAGCAGCCAAAATGGCCGCGCGAATCACGTTCCAACTTCTTCCGCCGTACGCCCTGATATAAAGTCGACTCCCAGGCCTGAAGGTGCATCCGAGTCCAGAACATTCGCACCACCGACTATTCCCTCTCGTTTGACTTGTCCTCAACAGTCATGGGAAGGACTCGGATCCATCTCACCTCTGCGCATCTCGACCAACATATCTACTCCGATTCCAATATCATCAGTATCTCGCGGGCGTGAAGCCCATCCTGCCAACGTAGGCCTATCGCCCCCAGGGACACTAAACCACAAATCTTCCTCGGGCAATCTGCTTTCTCTGTCCCGGACACCAAGCTTGAAAGCTGCCTTCGGGAATTATTCCAGCTCCTTGGGAAATTCCGGTGGCAGCACCTTGTCAAGCCCAGTTATCACTGCCATGGGCGACGTAACTCCCCTGCCTAGTCCACTCCTCTCGAGCGATTCGCCAGGTCCGTGGAAGAAGTTGAACGCGGTTGGCTCCGCTTCACCCCCTCGAATCCGAGAACGGATTCTGAGTAAACGCGGGCAGGCAGCAGCCGCTGTTGCAGCGGTGATGAACAGCAACACGACAGCCCAAACAGACAGCATCGTGGCCAACAACTCTAGCAGGCGTAAGCAATATGGTGGCCTAGATGGCGACAGCAGACCCCCAGCCTCTGCGTCATGCCATGATTCAGCATCGTCGGCATCTGCTCAGGATTCACGGGATCGGAGTGTCAGTGAATATGTTCCAGATATAACGTCTCACAAGAGGAACGTGGTTGTTTCTGATTCACACGCCAACAACAAGCTTCCCGCAGAAGGCCAGGAATTTCTCATGAGACGGGAGACAAATTTTGCAGAATCAAGAGGTATCACCTCCGCAGTTGCGCAGCCGCCTACACCACCTCCCAGTGAGTCTTCAAAGGATTCGAGCGACGGAGGAAGAATGCCCAAGGATGGCGATGAGTGGTTTGAGGCTCGAGGAAGACACGATCAAAAACGCCGACGCTGGAGGTCAATATGCTTTCTAGGACAAGGCACATTTAGTCGCGTCATGCTGGCAAGCAGCCAGGCGATGCCTGCGGATTCAAGTCTCAGCCACGGTCAGCCGGTTGAGCTGACCTCGCCAATTGTGGCCAACGAGAAACATCGCAGGAAGCTCGTTGCCGTCAAGATTTGCGAGCACGGCCCACGGGGTGGTGCGAGTGAAGATCGCATCGAAATGAGTCTCAAGAGAGAATTGGAGATCATGCAAGATATTCACCACCCATCTCTCGTCAATCTTAAAGCCTGGAGCATAGAGCCGACAAGGGCGATCCTTGTCTTGAGTTATTGTCCCGGCGGGGATTTGTTTGATATTGCCACCACTCAGAGAAGTCTGGTTACGCCTGCTCTGTTGCGGAGGATTTTCGCCGAGATCACTGGGGCGGTGAAATATCTGCACGAGAACAACATTGTGCACCGAGATATCAAACTAGAGAGTAGGTTGAGAGACTTTCCGCTGCCCATGTGCTCCCCTGTATAATGTCCCCGGATTCTTTGCGCTGTCACTCCAAAATAAATATGAACTCGGGCTGAACGCGTTGCCACTTCTAGATGTCTTGGTCAATTTGACGCCGCTGGAGCTCGCGGATGCGTCTGTCGACTGGACAAAGTTTCCCACCTCTGTCATCACACTTGCCGACTTGGGGCTGTCTCGGCGCATCACCGACGACGAGAAGCTAGAGACGCGCTGTGGATCGGATGACTATGCTGCGCCAGAGGTCATCATGGGCCAGCCGTACGATGGCCGAGCAACAGACGCCTGGTCTCTGGGCGTGCTTCTCTACGCCCTATTAGAATCGCGGCTACCGTTTGACCCCCATCCCGGAATGAGCGATGCGCACCGCATGCGCAGCCGGACCAGTCACCGGATTGCTAGGGTTGAGTGGCGCTGGGTCGAATTCGCGGGTGAGGATGGCGGCCACGAAGCGAGCGAGGCCAAGTTTTCCGAACAGGGACTCCTTGGGGCCATGGAAATCACCGAAGGCCTTCTCAAACGCGCCCGGAGTCGCTGGACGATTGACAAAGTAGCCAGCCAGCCTTGGGTGCGCGATGCGATTCAAGTCGAAGGCGGGATCCGATTTCGGGACGAAGACGAGGGACAAGAGATCTGACAAGAACTTGTCCAATCTCCTTCTTTCTATTCTCCTTCTCCGTTTGTGCTTCTAAAGACCTAATATAACCCTCGGTCATCTTTGGGTCGTTGTACCGGTGTTACCGAGGTGGATGAATGTTTGAGCCTCTCCATGGCACGAAAGTGTGCCGAGGAGACCCTACCCACCCGCCACGTTGTGCTGTTTTTATCTTTTTTCTTTCTTACACCTCGAAAATCTTTATATTTCTCTTCTGTTCTTCTTCTTTTTTCTTGTCCCTTCGTCTCGAAATCTTCAACGCCTTCATTTATATACATTCTCTTTTCTTCATGGTCAAAGGGAGCCACATTACTTTTTTTTCTCCCTAGCTTACTTTTATACCCAGTGTGTCCCGCGGCACCCCATTTTCTATGTTTCTAAACACATTTTCACATTTCTTGGGATCTACATTCACACCTATATATGTTGACAACTATCTATGTTCACATCCATCTTGATCTTATCTCTCTCTTACCTTTTTATCTATTTCTCCTTGCGTCCACTGACCCAGCTCTCTTGAAGCAATACAATATAACAACATGCCCCGTGTCTAGTCTCTAGAATCTAGACTGGCGACTCGCGAGAAGTATAGTGTACTCACCATCGCACACATCATCAACATCATTATAGACGGGTAAAGGGTTTCAGTCTTCAGAGGATTACAGAGATATCTTGTCTGCTTGGGGATCTCATAGAATGGAGGCTGTATTTAGAGTCGATGCAATGTGCCATGCCCGGCGCGGTATGAAAGATGATGTGTGAGTTCGGTAGAAAGCGACTGCGAAACTTGAAAGACGAATGAGAGTCGGGAATGCGAAGCATACGCCAAGTCAGTGTGGCATGTTTGAATGAGGAATCTTAGGCCAAGTCATACGTGTGTCCTGACTCCCGCGCAAATATACATATAAACACCGACGTAAGCGACGAGCGTCGAGTAACACATCATGATAGACTTACAGAATCTTGAGCAATGCCATGAAGATGTATGGCTGGCTGTATGACATATGTCAAGACTTGAACTTCCATGCTCACACATTCTCCGTAGTTCGCATCATCTTTCAGTTTCACTTACCGAAATCATGTTTTAGTACTTGGCCAGACTGTAGCCTGACAGCTGCCAGACTAGCCGTGTCATGAAGGCATGGGACTCGGGAGGCGCCTGGGGCCCTGGACCCTGCCGCCCTCGACGTCTCAAGGTACGAAAGTCGAAAACCAAATTCCCAGGGCCCAAATTACTGCGGGCGGGCACTGGGCAGCGGTAGTGATGTCACAGCGGACAAAGAAGATGAACACCAAAGTCGCCTTGAATGTTCATTGTTCCGAGCACTCCAAGTTTGAACTTTGAAGCTTCAACGACCAACGTTCGAACTTTTACTTCGCCTCGTGGGCCGTGGCTGGAAGCCTCCCCGGGGCCCGGGCCTGGGGCTGGCCCTGATACTGCAGCGGAGGAAATTTGACGGTTGACCTACCACGTAGCATTAAACACGCGAGAACGGGAGTCGGGAATCGGGAGGGGGTCGACCAGGTGTCGGGACTCGGAGTCAGTCAGAAATAGATGTCGATGGCGTGTTCTTTTATCCATATTACATGTTCATGTACGCTTATTGCACACATATGCATAGATATAGAAGTAGTGGTATTGGATATTAGGCTAGCCTGGACTACCTATCTAGCGTGCTGAATAGTAATAATGATGTACATATAGCTCCGGCCCTTGATTAGTCGTACTGGGCACTGTACAGAGAGCATGGGAATCGAGATGTCTCGCATTGTTGTGCTCTCATCCATGGGTCATGGCCGTGCCAATCTAAGGGATTACTAATTAGGCGCTGATTTGATCTCACATCAAGGCCATTCATGGCATGGAAGAGAAGACTTGGCAGTGGTCTGTAGATCATGGCCCACGCTACGCATAACTCCTTGAGTTGCTAGCATGGTGAGCCTGCACATGAGGCATTAATGGCCGCGTGCGGCGTACCTGTAACCTAGTAGTAGTGGTGAGTTGGTGGATGACTTACCGTCACTTTCTAAGAGTAGAGTTGTCTCGGAGCTTCTGGTGGTGGGTGAGCTTGCCGTAGTCGCTTTCTATTGCCGCGCAACAGCTTATGATCTGAATTTGATAGATGATAGGTTTAGGCGTCAATCATATGAAACAAAATTAACCCTCGTTGTCTCTACACGGGTGACGGGATGTGTCCTAGAGGAAGAAAGACTGCGGCCGAGGTCCGCAGGTCACAAGTGGTCGTCTCAGGGGCCAGGTCCATCCTCTGCCATCTGGCAGGTCCGGTAGACCCTACAAAAAAAGCCTCGTCTATGTTCGTCCTGCATGATGCATCTCATAGTCATCCCCGGGACGTGCAGTATCTGACCCAATCCGCCGGTCATCTACAGAGACTTATGAAAAGTTGTCGGTGGCGTTCAAGGTGTACACGTTCACCCCTTTGTTGTATGGACACTGGAGTCATGGACACTCATACTGAAACTCAGCGAGCAGTGGCGACAAAATTTCAAGACTCTATAATCGAAATAACAGTAAGCAAACGAGGAATGCGAAATAGGAGAGACGTCGAGTGACGTAGATGGCCTGAAAATGCATAGGACAGTATTTGGACTCCTTACACTCCACACCAAGGCCAAGGTCGTCTCATCACGCTGCATGATTGGCGTGAGCCAAGGCACGAACGGAGCGGTCGATACTTCATGGGTCGCAATCGTGGTTAGGAATCCCACGACCATTTTGTTCCTTGAATGGTCGGCTCTGTTCGCATTGTGATGTACGAGCCGATTGGTCTGGCTGAATGCGGTATGTCGTGGCTAAAGAGCGATCGAACGACTCCGTCAAATCGAGCATCTCCGATATGTCGAACGTCTACGTCTCCGACACGAGACGTCGGCCATTGATGGCTCTGATGCTCTGGTCCTGGGCAGAGATAACCCTTGAATCCATCTTGGCACAAGCAAGCATTGATGTAGGACGTACTTGAGATAGTATGGCCTCCTCGGGAGGAAGCGCAGCTGTGTCTGGTGGAACCACGTCGTCCGGTTGAGGTTGCTTCGATGACCAGAAAGAGCAGGCCGTTATATCAATGCACGGCCGGCCCCGTGCCACGGTAGCTACCGCTGTCAGTGCGCTTAACAGGTTCTCGGCAAGGATATGTATGTAGTATGTACCAACGCCGCTACGATCAACGTCTCCCGAACTACAGAGAGAAGCCTTCTCTTTGTTTGTTCTCGAAAAAACAAAATTAAGTCCCGAGAAGGCAGGCATCTCTCGAGACTTCCCCGCCTGCCGAGGTGTCCGCTGAGGCGTGTACTGAAGCCTGCGCCTTGAAGGATTGCGAGTGTGCCAGCCGATGGCGGCTCGGAATGTTTGAACGCTCGTGTGGCGCTCGTTTATCATGTGGTTGATAGCAAAGCCCGCGGCCGCAATTCCTCATCTCTCCAGAGTCCAGTGTCCACTGCTGCATCGTGGGTTGTTTGATCCGATGTCGACAGCGCAGGGCGTGAAGGCGTGCAGCTACCTAATGTATGTTGCCAATTCAAGGAGCAGAACGACCCATTTGAATGGAGTAAGTACCTAGTACATATGTATGTACTCGTGGGTGAAACTTTTAAATAGGTGTGTACTCTGTAGGTATGGAGGGGGAGATGGAGAATCACCACGGACTCCGGACTCCGGAGAGACTCAAACATACTCCACCGGGTCTTGTGCGGACGTCGGAGAGGTACATACCTAGGTATGTAGGTACGTACATATATCCCTGTTGTCAGGTTCGACGAATCGACAAAAGGAGACGACCTGGCCTAGGCAGGTAGAACAGGCGTTCCCTGCGCCGCTGGTTTCGCGCCAGATCTGCAAGCGAGAACAAGCGAGACGAGAGGGCCCTGTCCGGCAGACTGCACCGTCACGATGCGCGATCCATGGACCGTAGCTGACAACAGCATTATTAGGTAGGTAGGTACTCCGTATGTATGTACATACAGTACCTACATACATACATAGATCAGCAGCCAAGCAACAGTGTAAAATACCGCATCAAACTGTACATAGTGTGATTCTCCTCTCCTCAGAGCCCGGATC
Source organism: Claviceps purpurea (assembly GCA_029405325.1). Classification (NCBI taxonomy): domain Eukaryota; kingdom Fungi; phylum Ascomycota; class Sordariomycetes; order Hypocreales; family Clavicipitaceae; genus Claviceps; species Claviceps purpurea. Next base: position 801,400 of record CM055782.1, on the reverse strand, counting down.
GCCAAACCCGCAGGACTCGCACGCCCTTGACGTGGAATAGGACTCGATGGCGCGCCCACTGATGGATTCAGCCATCCTATGAAAGCCTCGTCGCGGCGTCGCGGACTCGCGCGCGACGAGCGACGAGCAGCCCTGGCTGATTCCTGAAGCAGGTCTCGCCCCGTCGACGTCAATTCCCCCACACGCGAGCTGGGGCTTGGCGATTTAGCTCATTTGCCCACATGCACTAATACTGGGCCGGAATATTGCACAATGCATACAATGCAATGCGGGCAATGCAGGCATTCCAGGCAACGCAGGAAGCGTCGAGGCTGCTGCACAACAGGAGATGCGCCGAGGCATCTTGGTCGTCCGATGATCATTGATGGGCTGGAGCGGCTATGGCCGTCTTGTTCCTCTGAGCTCCCCTGGCTCGTCGTCTGCATGGCTGCCATCATCCTCTCTTTTGCCACGGCCAACTTATTGAGTCGTGCGATGCCGAGTGCCTCTCCACTCCAATTGCGCCGTCAGCATCCTGTTCCGTACCTTCATTTCAAAGACATACCGAACTTGACAAGTTGTGGCCGAGGAAGTTGAAAAGATGTCTCCGGCAAACACCAGCCTCGGGGTTCCGTGAGCCAATGGCTGATGGGCAGACAAGCGTGTCGCGCTCGTGGCTGAGCCTTGTCCCAGTCGTCGCGAATCTCAATACCCGCGGCCGCCACAATCGCTGCAACACCGCCTTGTGAGCGACATCCTTCCGCGGCACGCGATGTCATCGCCTTGGCAGACGCCGCCGGTGTCGAGCATGACGATCCAAAGACTCTGCGTGCCGGTGGGATGGCGCCGCCGCCGTCACCCGTGGGCCGTAAGGTACCGAGCAGATCTGATTTTGCCAATCGTCGTCAGAAGTTAGAACCCAGCCCATGGCTGGTGAAGCCAGCCACCTCGTCCTTCGCTACCATTGTGCGCTATCCGAGTGGCAATGCCTTGTCATATATCGTCATGGGAGAAGCATGTCTGTTCACGTCCAGCACAACCGATTTCCTGCCTCAAGAGCAGGCAAGCAGCTCGTGTTGTGCCTGGCAAGCACGCTCGTAGCCGTTGATGCTTTGTCGATGCTCGTCACGCGCCGCGAATGGCTACCGGCCGGCGGCGTGGCTGACCCCAAGCCTTGCCTTTTGTGGCGCCCGGTCTGACAGAATGGCAAATCACCGAACCAGCGGCATGAGGAATCCTTCTGGAATCAGCGCAGACTGGTCGAACTCCATGAAAGCTTACTAACTTTTACCGCGGCTGCAAGGCAAGCTGGTACATCATGGCGAGGCGAGGTAGCGCTGCTGCGACAAAGGCTGCAAGGTTGCAATGCGTCTGCTTGCATCCCGTTGACTGCTGCCAGGCTCAATTTGTCGGGCCGTTCTACAGCCTCTGGCGCTTTTCTCACGTCTTGACTGGCACAGGGCTCTAGCCTCTGGCTCGTTCCTCCCAGCTCGCGGTCGAGGTGTGCGCTTGAGGGAGTTGAGGCTCGCATCATGGCTTTGTGATTGGCGCCTTGTGTTCGTGTGTGGTCGGTCACTGGTGGCCCGGGGCTAAATCACCTTCTTTTTCTGGCCGTTGGTCGCATTGCCGCTGCCCCCCTCATTAGCAGCCATCTTGCCTGTCGACTCTCGAGTCTCAATAATAAGCCCTGCGCTCCAGACTCCAGAGCAGCTTTCTCTTGCTTCACCAGTTGCGGCTCTCGGTTACCAGCTTGTCTACAAGCCCGCATCGGGTTACATCCCCCTCTCCATTGCAACCGCTTCTTTCCCCCAATTTCTTCACGTTTTCCCCCCTCCCCACCTCGTCGTCACCGTGGCCTGCTTTCCTCCTCCCTCAGCCTCTCCTTTATTTTTATTTTTTAATTCCTCCGACGGAGCTACCGCCTGCATATCTTGGTTCCGGCTTCTCAATTGGGGCTGCTTGTCGTCCTTTTCCTTAACCTCAAGGTATGTAGTCAGTCCACTCACTGCCTTCTTGTCGCGCAGCGGAGCTGTTGCCCCAGCAAGAGGCCCTCTCCGGATAACGCCCCAAGAAGCCTGCCATTGAGCCTTCCCAGACAGGATAATTTGGTCACGGGAACTTTTGTATTTAAGCTCTTCCAAGCGTCTGACTTTGCGTCCACGCAGTACCAGCGACCCTGCGTCGGTCCCTGATTTCGTGTGGACCACAAGCAAGAACAACAAGACCCGAGTCCATCCGGCCCAGAACTTGCCTATTAAGACTTTACCCACGTTGGCCGAGTCTGGGGAACGGTACCGATAGCCCAAAAGCTCCATTTTCAGCCAATTCCTTATTTGCTGACTGATTTCCTGTCCTGTTATTGACCACAAAGCCTCAATTCATCTTCTTCTTGGCGATTATGGGCGCCAGTGGCCGCCTACTTGGTCATTCAGTTCGTGATAGTCCTGTGCCTGCACAACGATTCGCCCTTTTGCCGAGTGATGCATCCATTTGTGGGCGATTGAGCGTTATCAAGCGGTCCTCGACACGTTCGAGTTCCTGTCCCTGTCATTTCCACTGTCTGACCTTCAGTCAGTAGACCGGGTCTTGAAGAAGGTCCGATTGCTGGCCTGGTTGTTGACATGTTCAATTTCTCGCCAGGAAAACCAACGGCTTCTGCCTTCAACCCAGATCTCTATGGTCGCGCCTCTTGGCCCAGCTTCGACATTGGCGACGACGGGGCTTCGTCTTTGGACAGTCCGGCAGAGCATAATCACGGCGGGAGGTTAGCTTCTCATCATGGGGGAGGAATGGACTGGACGCAGACCTCGTCCGGCGCGCAGAACGACGGCTACCATAATAATAACCAGCGACACAGCAACCAGGGAGGTACCGACTCCGAACTCGAGGCTCTCCTTCACCGGCCTCACAGAGGAGAGAGAGGGATAGAGGTCGGTCGCTTAGCAGCTCACTTCGAAAATAAGGGTTATGATCCGTTCGAGCAGAAGTCGTCTGTTCCAACACGTCTACCGTCGAGACCTATATATACCGCCGTCAGTAACATAAGTAGTTTCAACTGTCAGCAACATCAACACAGTCTCGATCTTGAATGCTCGTCAGTCGGAATGAACAGCTTTCGGTCGAACATCGGTTTCGACCCTATGCCACTTTGTGGCAGCAGCGGCGGAGCCGCGAGCCCCATCACTATTACTGATGAGAGTTGGGGCTCGTTCGATTCAATGCAACGGGTAACGAGTCCCGTGTCCATAAGCCCCCCGCCCTGGTCGTACGGGAGTTTTCAGGAACACAGATTGGCGAGCCCCATCGCCATGTCATCTTCCGCACAGTTCGGGAGTCTTGACAATTTCATGGCCGACAATCGTATCCGAAGCTCCGTTGCTCAGTCTCCTATGTCAAACAGTCATTCGGTGTCATCTCCCACGATATTATCCGCCATCAACTCGACCTCCGTGAGCCATGCCGCCCCAGCAGTTGGAGGCACCCCTGGATTCGATACATGGTACCCTCCCGGAACGATCAGCGCGAGGATCAACCAGTCTCCTCCAGATGGCTTCAACACCAACAGAAACGGCGACAGCGGCAGCAATAACACCACCGCGTCTATTACTGGGATCAGCGATTTCCATAACAGTGGAAATAGGGTTTCTGACCGGGATATCGATCTTCTTGCGACGCCGTTTCATCCCGAAAACAACAACCATGACTCCGCAGCGATGAGCGCTTGTTCCTTGAAGCCACCCGCCTCGAAACCTCCCAACACTAACATCAGTGTTGACGATCAGCAGTTCATGTTGGAAATGAGCCCTTGTGCGATAGTAAAGGGCAAGATGCCGGCGAGACCGCATAGACAAAAGGCCTCTCTGCCTTCATTGAACACATCGTCCCTTGCTCCGCAAGTCAAACGAGAACCCGCTACACCAAAGCCCTTTGATATTCCACTGGCCTCATCAGCACCAGAGTCTTCATTTTTCATGCTAGTAAGTAGTGTACGGCCTCCAGTTTGGTACTTTGCATGCTCGGTATCGCTCTAACGAACATTTCCAAAGGACCGAAAACCAGGGTCTATTGCTCTACGCAGCCAAACGGGAATACGACCTCCACGTGAACAGGTTCCCGCCGAGGCTTGGGAGCAGTTCAAAGGAACAATTCGCACTCTATACTTGGAAGAAAGAAAACCGCTCAAGGAAGTCATGTCTATCATGGCCGAAAGATTCGGCTTCCAAGCAACGTAAGTCCGGTTTGATGTTCCCCACACGATTTTGATCTGTACGACGCGCCGATGACTGACACACCATATAGGCCGAAGATGTACAAAACGAGGTTCTCGCAGTGGGGGTTTGTCAAGAACAACACCGAGGAGGAAGTAAAGCGGTTGCTGTCCAAGAAATTCCAGCGTGATGCTGAGGGGAAAATATCAGAATTTGTCCGCAACGGCCGAGTCGTGAACTTGGGAACTTATCTCAAGAGGAAGGGCGTGACTGAATATGATTTGGTTGACTTTGAGTTATCCGCCGATTTGCCAGCACACGTACGATGCCGCACGCCAACGCCGCCACCAACTCCCGGCTATCTTCGGTCCCCTGATCTACTTCGCGCACAAGAACTCATTATTGGCAACATGCGGAAGACTTTCCTCCATTGCCGTCAATGCGAGGTGGAGGCTGATGTCCGCATCGGTTGGCCTGTGATCATGGCTTGGGGAGCTGGATCCAGTGATCTTCTTCTGGAAGCAAACGTCTATTTCGAGGCGAGAGATGCTGAAAAAGGGGGAAGTTTCCTGGTGAAAGCCTTCACGCAACTAGAACAAGATTTGAAGCAACTCTCACCTTTGGGCATCATGGAGTTGCTGCTGGGAATGGTGCATAGAGATCCTGGCATGATGACAGCGCTTTGCAAATACTTGGCTGCGTATTCAACGACTAATTTTGAAAGGTCGCATCCTCTTCGACAGATATTCACTTGCCTATACGATGTCCAACAAAAGCATGGAGCCTCGACAGTCTCAGAACTTCTTTGGGGTGGCATTCCGACCATAGCTGAAGAGCTCGAAGCCATCTATAGCCGTCGTCACCCGTACGTCGCCAGAACTTGGATCGATCTCGCCTTGTTCTATAATTACGTTAACGCCGATCGTTTCGATAAACTTGTACCAGAACTTCGTCTGCAGCAACGACAGGTAGAGGCACGCTTTGGTTCCAACAGCCCAGATGCGTTGACCCTGCGATACGCAATTACTCAATCACTTTACGCAGCCAGTCCCCATTCAGAGGCCACAAGACACGCCGCCCACGAAATGTGGAATCAACTTACTAGCGTGGGCGTTGTATTTGGCATTCGCGATGCGAAACCCAATTCGTATTGCTATCACAGCCCAGTGAAGGTAAACCCGCGGACAAAGCGATGCAGACGGCGATATGACTCGGGTGTCTCTATCCTCGAAGAGCATGTTGGCGTTCGGATTCAGCCCTACTTCGCAGAAGATCATCATCACTGCGTCCACATTTCTGACGCACAAGAGACCTGGTCAGCGGCTTTTGATTATGTTGGATCAGGGAAATTCGTTTTTTAAAACGACAGTTGAGCTGGGCCACTTCCAATGGGTGCACTAGCAAGCCCCTCATTCACAAGGCATGCTTCTTGGAGAGCAGCAAACTGAGGCTTTCGACACCGTCGTGATTTTTCTATTTCTGCAAATATGGTGTTCGAGACAACGCGCAGAGAAACAGGTGGCTTGTCACCAGTTCCTCCTATTTTTGATGCCGATTCGTTTGTTTTTCCAGTATTTGGCACGTTAGCATAGGCGTTTTGGCAAACATTGTAGCACACAGTTTTGCTTCAGTGCGGTCTGATTTCTTGCGTTGAAAATGTTTTGTGGACGTTTTTCCATCATGTCCTCTTGCTTCGTTTTTCCTTCAATCGTCTCATGGTGTCGGCGTTCGGTAAACGAGAAAGATGATGGATGCTCCGCAAAGATGAGATCTCTTGTACGACTAGCCAGCGATGAAAACTACCTTTGACATGCTTTTTTAGCACTTGATTTCTTTTTGGAGGTGCATAGGAGATCGGAATGGAAGGGCATCCGTAGAAAGCTGCCGCAGATGATGCGTCGCGATGCTTTATACGACGTGTACCTCATGAAGAAACTGACAAAAAGATGACGGGCTGTCGAAGCAGCGGAATTTGAGAAAAAAATGCACAAAACTCAGCGAGACGCGACAGCACGATGTGCCATCAGAGCGTTGGGTAACGGGCCGTGCTTTCCTCGAAGCACGGCTACGAGGGAAGGAGCGAGACTCTGGCAGCAGAGCCAAAACCGGAGGGAGCTGCACGTCCATTCCAATCTGCCACCAAAACTAGAGTACAAAATTTCTCTAAAATTCAAAAACATGACAAGTCTATTGCTCTTCTATAAATTTCGCTTGAGCGTGCGAGCTATGTTGATAAGTTGTCGAAGACAGCGAGGAGGTCACGATTCCGCTCGAGTAAAGTCACACATTCATTCGCACGATGCTCGGTTACAGTTGGTAGAGGTACAATACGTACCCCCACATGAAGTTCATTGGCGTCTAGAAAGTGCTGCAGCAGATTAATCCTTGATACAGAGATTTTCATGTCTGGCAAAAACTTGTACGTTAGGACTTAAGCTGGAGTACTTCAGAGGAGCAGATGTGGTGTAATAAGAGTTTCAACTTTCGCTTCGAGACGGCGGCGGTGGCGTGGCTCCAGAGCGGCTCGGCTCATCCGTGGTAGATTCAGGCATAGAAATTGCCTGTTATGTACTCCGTGGACCCGTACATGTCGTGCAAAGTCACCGACTCATCGTCAAGGAACTTGGAAGGCGGACCCGTGCGGCGCGCCTTCAACTGACCTTTTGCTCTCATTTTTCCGCATCTCGTCTAAGATGCCGCCCAACATGCGCTTCGGCAACCGTCACACGTTCCAAATTTTTCGCAGAGCATTCTCATCCAACCAAAAGATTCAAGGTACCACTCAAGACGCTCATCTATTCCCCTCTCACCAAGCATCAACACCCCCTCTCTAATCGCAAACCGCGCTGACGTCGCCGGTTCACTCCATGCAAAGAGCACGATGTTCTCCTCCTTCGCCAGCACGGCACCAAGTACCCCAAGTGGCATCTCACAGCACCTCTCCGTTCTTCCAGCACCGTCAAACTATCGTACGGAGCATCGCTCGAGGCGGCCGATCTGATTGGCAAAAACGTACTCGACGTCGTCACCGACAGCAAGGGCAATCGCGTCGTGTTACAAGAGCCAACCCTCTCCAGCTACATCGTCAACAGCGACGGCCGCCTGGCCACACCAATATACCCGCACGATGCGAATACGATCGTGTCACTTCTGGACTTGCATCCATCACGTCCTAGCGAGGAAGATTGCAAGGACGAACAAGCAGACACGGCGCCCGTATTTGAAATCTTCGAAGCCGGTACCGGCATGGGCAGCTTGACATTGCACCTTGCTCGAGCGATTCACGCCGCCAATCCTCCCTTACCGGCATCTCTTCGCCACGACATTTGCGAGGCTACCATTCGACGGCCAGATGACCCGTCTCCCACGCGCCTCAATCTCGATCCAGCCGCAGAAGAGGCGTTTGACCAGTACAAAGCGTCACGCCGAGCCGTGCTTCACACACTCGATAACAAGCCAAGACATTCACAGGCCGCCTACAAACTCATTCGGAATTTTCGACGAGCGCAATATCTTCCATCGATTGATTTCCATGTCGGCAGCATCGACGAGTATCTGTCCGAGCGCCTCGCAAAATCAGGCGGGAGGCCGTTTCTTTCACGCGCGATTCTGGATCTCCCCTCGGCGCAGGATAACGCCAGCCGTGTCGTAGAAGCCCTGCTACCGAATGGCATATTGATTGTGTTCAAACCCTCCATCAGCCAGATCGGCGAGTTCCAGAAATGGTATACTGTAAACAAAATCCCGCTTCGCTTGGAGAAGGTCCTTGAGCTCCCCGTGTCAACGACTTCGGACGGCGTTCACGACGCGGGCGGAGGAAGGCACTGGGATGTCAAGACAGTCTCGACCAGGCGGTCCCAGGGCGAAGAGGGCAAGCTCGTACAGGTGATGCGTCCCAAGGTGGGCGAAAGAATCGCAGGAGGCGGCTTTGTGGCGATTCTACGGCGCTGGCCTAATGTAGATGAAGCTAGTGCCAATGCCACAGAGCCTTCGCAGGGTGATGTGGATGCGGTAGCCGACGAAGGAGCCGTGGACTTGGCTGCGGATGCGAAGCCTGATGAACAATTACGCTGAATTTGTAAATGATACCCTTTCTTGTCTCTCTTCAAGGGGGGAAATGAGAAATGTCGAGCAGCACCGATTCGCTGTCTTGTATAATATGTATATTACGCGAAAAACTTGACCATCACATACGGATACACTCATCATGAAATTGCAGCAGTGCTGGTGTCGGTAAGATTACCACGGAGTGGTAGTGGAATCTGTACTCCGTACCCTGCTACATATGTATCTTGGAAGTTCCCTTCGAAAGCCATAGAAGAGAAAGTGCCAATGACCAGCATTGTCAATACCTTGCTCTTCCTTGCCTTGTTCGAACCCGTAGCCATTCCATTCCGTCCTATAAGACCGAGCCGGCTTTCGGTAAAGACACTGCTACCCCCCCCCCCCCCCCTTTCATGGTATGTAAGACATCATGGACCATGGTAAGTATGTAACATTCCTCTGCGCAGAAGTGCCTTTGTTTAGCGTTTACTATTATAGCTGAAAGTAACTTGAGTAAATAGCAATCCGAGATATCAGTGTAAGTCTTAAGAGTTCAATCGAGAACATGATCGTAAGGGTGCCTGGCGTGAAGTATACTACATAGTAATCCATACTTCGCCACGTCCGTGTAGAATATTAGTGAGACCAATGCCATGTAGCAGGCCTCATTGTGAGTCTGCTACATATGAGAACATATAACCGAATCCGAGAAGTCTTCCCTGACATTCTCTCATCAGTCCTACAGCACGCCCAAGCCCTTTCCATAGTGCTAAACCGTCGTTTGAAGTCCCAATCGATCAGAAGCCGGCGAAACGGTCTGGCGCTCGTGCACTGCATACCATGAGCTTCATACTGGTCCCGAATTGCTCACATTCGGATAACAAAGATCCATCGCTCCAAATGCTTTTCTCGTGCGGGAGCCCCGCGGCATCTTCGTAGCATCGACTATACCACCATCGGCCCACACGAGAAACGATTTTGGTAACGTCGTCATCCGCCAGGAGGCTTTCATCACGTCTCCTCAACTCTGCGGCCAGACCCGAGACATGATTGTCCTTGCCAAGTCCAGACTGTATTTTTTTACTTGTTTGACTACCGGTCTGTAATAACGATCCGGTAACAGGAATGCCAATTCGGGCGGTTTTGATGTCGGCATATCCCACGGTTCCAAGCAGACCCGTGATGAAATCAGCTGTGGAAGCTCGGAAATGCACGGCTGGATTCTGCAGCTGGATCTTCGCTCTCAGACGTCGAATAGTGCGTTGGCCTCGGCTGCCCATGTCATTGAAATTAATGTCCAGAATGGACAATTCGATGTAGCCACCCGGACGCAACACGCGCCGCGCTTCTCTTAAAATGTTCCGGTGATGCGATTCTGGTGCCGCAGCGGGGAAGCGGTATACCACCGCGTCGAAAGTCTGTGCTGCAAACGGGAATTGGTCCAGATGCGACGTGTACCTGATCTGGTGATGGTTTGCAGGGCTTGAGGGAATTGCTTTCCAGGGCTTCTTGGCTTGAGGGGGGACTGGTGGTCGAGGGGAAAGGTTGAAGACTGAGATGGACGGATATGTTTCGGCTGCGTAGAATGACCAATCGTCGTTTCCGAGACCGTCGATGACGAGGATTGAGTGGCTGTTGGCTAACGTCTCGAAAAAGGGCAGCTGATGCCGGATTTCGCCGAACAGGACGTGTCCAAAGGTGAGCCACTTGCTGACTGTCATGGATCCTACACGTAGATTGACTTCAGAGAAGGGTAAGGGTGTCCCATCATTTGCGGAGCTAGTACGACAGTCAGATAATATTGTTGGGAACGAGGACGAGCTATTTCTTTTTGCACCGGATGCAGGTTCCACGTGAACCAAGCTGTTGCTTCTTCCGTGCTCAGCGAGGGCCGCACTGGGTAGCTGATTCGCAGGAGGATGCCGGAGTTGTTGCAGTGCGGTCTGAAAACGCTCGCTTTCCAACATACCCGCGCTGCAGCGGTTCACATCTGTACAGGCTTCAACTTTTGAACGCGCCGGATCCTCGCAGGTGTCGCGAACAGATGTTGGAGTTTGGAGAGCTTCTCGTTTCTTCAACTTGTCCTGGTATACTTCCAGGTGGAACGGAACGCCTTCCGAAGAGGCAGTAGATGGAGGTCTTCTTGTGCCTTCGCCGTCGAGCAAATCGTTGTACTCATCCCAAACTTCATCTTCGAAAGGAGGGTCCGCGGTATTTGGAACTACAGCTGTTGCAGTGGCAAATGGATTGGCCAGCCCGGGGCTGCTCAAGCTTGCGTGCATCGTACAATCCGAGCCAGGTGGTGGGGAGAATGCAAGAAGGTCATTTTTGCGCAATCGAACGTTTGAAGACACTATACAGCTCGAGTACGTGTCAGAAGCCGGGTTGTCTTCGCTATTCAGTGTTGATTGATCCATTGAGAAACCAGGCACCGGATGTGGTGAAATTCTTGTCATTGAATTCGTCGCAATGGACTGAGAGTCACAGAGCTCCGTTTTCGCATTCTTGCTTCGCAGGTAAAAGCCGGCTCGAAACGGCTGGGAAAAGCTCCGTGGAGATGGACACTTATGGCTTTTACTCTTCACCACTTGTGAATAGCGATCAAGCTGAGCAAGCTGGCTCGATCGTTCACTTTCCTTGGAGTCAAAGTAGTCGACTGCTGATGATGAAGCTGTATCGATGGATGATACTTTCGCAGACGATTGACATGACTGCTGTGGCGACTGGTCCCGATGGCGGGGCGTCGACATACTTTGAAAGGCAAAGGACGAGTCAGTCGCAGGGTGACGTTTCGCAGGCCGCGGATACATATTCCCCCCTCTTGTATCTCCTTCAGCGTCGGTATGCAAAATCTTCGCCCTCTCGTCTTTGTCGGTGGCATCAGTGGTGTTGTGACAGGTGACGGAAAGATGATCAACGCAATTGACGTTGGCTGCTATCTGCTCCTTCTTCTTGCCTACTTTTGCACTGACTTGATCCTGTGCCCGGCGAAAGAATTTCCATTTCAGGGGCGAGAGCGGAAAATTGTTGCATTTTTTCTGCGCTGAATGTAACGCACTCGGTTTTTCGCATGTGGCTCGTGTTGATTCTACAAAAGACCCAATGGGAGAAAGAGTACCAGTGTCGAAGCTTGTTGAACGCGACGTAGAGCGAGCGGTGTTGATCGGCTGAGGGAGCTGTAGTGGAGCATCGGGAACCGAACGCAACCTTCGCATCGACCGTCTGAATGCAAGGGCAGATTGTAGAGCAATGCCTCTTGAAGGTATTTTTTCCGATGGCCGACGAAAGTTGTCAGAACTTTCAACAGATAGGGAAGACTTGCCGTTTGGGGGGCTCATTACAAGGCGAGGTATTGGCAGGCCTTCCGAAGAAAGTACCGATTTTGTATCAGAATATAGAGAATCTTCATGGTCGAGCTCGGGGCGAGATAGATCGAAAGTTCTATTTCTATTATCGGCGACTTCTCCACCCAAAATAATGACTGGGTTGACCCTGTCAGCCAGAAAGGTATCTGAGCTTGTTGAGCTGTTAGGCGATAAATGGGTGTTGGTCGCCTTCCGGGTCAAAGCAGAACCATCACTTCCTCTGCGTCTATGAGTAATGCCGATTCGGCCATAGCCCTCGTGGCCTGTACCCGCCATAGGGCCTTTCCGTACAGAGCTTTTAGTTTCCGCTTTCTCGTCGACCTTGACTGCGCCGTCAGAGGCAAGTTTCCGTCTTCCGAAAAAAGGGAATCTGGTTCGTGAAGACGCTTCTGCGTTTGCTTGCGATCTCTGAGTTGATATCACGGGCTCCGATGCGCCTTTGAATCGCATTCCAACACCTGTTGGAGAGTTTGGATACGTTGATGCGCGTTCACGCTCGTGGCAAGGTAGACTTGATGTTGAAGGAGTATTTCTGGTCTGTAAAAGCGAGGTGGCGGACCATGCAGGAGATTTAGGCCCGACGCATTTACCACCTTGTATTTTGGCGCCGCGTACAGTAGACTTCAAGTTGCTCTGTATAATTGGAGTGGCTGCAGAGAAGTGTGGATTCATGTCTGGCGTATCGTTTCGTCTTGGGCGAACAGGTGGACTTGAACGTGACAGAGGCGAAGCATCTTGACGGCGGGGACTCTGTGGGTTGAACAGAATTTCCCTATTTCGATCATGCTGCAGACTATTCGATTTCGACCGTTCATCGACATCCTTAGACTGGCGAAGTTTTGGTGAACGGAGACTCGGCGAGGGACTTGACGGTGATGGTGGTAATCTGCTCCAGTACGCTTTTCTGGTTCCTTCTTTTACAGTTGAGTTAGATGAAGAGGACGCCAGAGATTCGCGAACAGAAGCAAGGCCAGCCGGATCAAGCGCCTCCAAGTCTACTGCGTGAGAAGAACTTCCGGCACATCGCCTTGTGACAGGAGGCCTGTTGGAGGATGCGCTGTGTTGGCGCGGAGTCGTACAGGGCGCCGGAACACGACTAGGTGTAACAAAATCGGGAGATTGGGATGAAATTGAAGTAGGTGTTGTGTCCTGACTATATGTTCCGCCGGGTCTGGGCGAACCTGACAACTTGGGCGAGGGGCTCCCGCTCATAGCACTCGCTTGACTGCTTTCAGGAAACCACAGCGAGACTGGAGTTGGCGGCAACGGATTCTGCGTTGCCAGTATATATGAAACGTCAATATCTTGTCGGTCTTGATGTTTTTCTGATGGCAGAAAGTCGCGATAGCGGTCAAGTTCAGGATAAACGGTGACAGGTCTGACTGGCAGCCCAACTCGGCTTTGCGCCGAACTTTCGGTAGCCTGCCGACCATGATGGATCCCTAGGCCTCCGTCTTCTGGCCCATGAGATCGATAAGCCAAGTTTGCAGAAGTGTCGTTTCTCGAAACGGGGGGCGAAGAGTCAGATCCGCAAGGCACAAGCGGTCGAAACTGTTTGTTCAGGGCCCGCGATGTTTTCGAGGTATTGCCAAGTAACCTAGCAGACGATGAAGAGCCTGTGTCTGCCCGGGTGTTAAAGTGTTTGGAGTTCGATGGTGTTTTTTTCTGAGGATCGAGAGGGCTTCTCGGTGAAGAACGAGGGAGAATGGGCCCCCCGGAGTCAGGAGACCAGTCCATATTATTGACAACATGGAGTGATGGAGTTCCCACTTGAAGGATATCCAACTTCTTCGGTCTGTTTCGCTTTAGAGGTCTGGGGATAGCGCCTGCCACGACATCTTCGTTTGTTCTAAGCCCATATCTATCCGATGGCCCGGCGAAGAGGTCATCGTCCATCATTCGGAACGTCATGATGTTTCAAAATTTCTTGAGCAAGGTGCCTAACTTTTCTTTTCTTCAACGCCGAAACGGTCTCAAGTGCTTGTAAAGAGACCTCGATACTAAGTCGCGAACTGGCTCCGGGACAACAGAGTTGCCTAAGTGTGAATACTGTCAAACGTAGTGGCCGCGTAAGTTTTCACCGATCACGTCTATCGCGAGAGCCGCTTTCAAGTATACGTATTCGAGGGCTGCGACTCAGACTCCACGGTAAAGGGACTCTGTAGAGAGCAACATAAAGAGGGCATTTAAGAATGAACATGTAACAGAAACCGACGAAATGGGCACGCTGAATTGAAAGATCAACGGGAGTATATGATACGCCTTGGTGTCAAGCTTGAGCGGCGTAGCTTGATGGGTATAAGCAGATGTGTAAAAACAGTTGGCTTTCCAAGGCCAGACGGACTGAACTGAACTGGAACAGAAAACGACGTAGCTTGGCCTTGGTCGGAAGGCTGGTATCCGATCGCGTCTCCGTCTGGTATATGATGCACGTTGCCGTCTGTTCGAGGAGATTTGTTGGGGCTTGGATGTAACTGTATGATTGGATCCGTTATGCCAAGCTTACGCGAAATAATAAGACCGCTTTTTGACGAAAAAAACAAAGTCCAGCCGCGAGTACACTGATAGCGACAAGAAAGTGAAGCTAAATCCTGGAATTGAGACCAACATTCGGAGGAGATGCCGCGAATAGCGATGGCAGGAACTGAATCAAGCGCTAAGAGAAGTCATAAGACTTGAAGTAGAGAACCGGTGCTGCAACTCCCTACCAGATCCGGAGCCGGAGGGCTCTTTGCCTTAACATGGACGCGAAGAAAGAGAGAAGGGGAGGGCGAAAGGGATGAGAGTGACAATAGGCATCTTGACCGTAAGGCATGTTTGGCTGTGGCGTACAAAGTCCTAGCTGCATGCTGCATGGCCCGTACTGCAGTCTGTGGCCGGCGCATAGGTAGTTTTCACAACAACCAGGAGCAGGGAATTCCCCATAATAATTAAATGATAAATTGACTGGTCGCTCGGAGATGCTTCGATGCGCGTTCCGTAATCGAATTGGATCCCATTGGCAGTTTTCTCACCGCGCCGTCGAAGAAGTCCATCATGTTGAATCTTGACTGGGCAGACTGGGGGTGCTTTGGTTGCCAATTACAGAGTACACATGCGCATACACCTGTAGGCTGTGAGTGACAAAGCAAGACTGCGCCGCTACATGATGACGAAATCCATCGAGCAGGCTGCATGAATAGAGTCTGGAACTGTCTGGTTGTCTTGTGAAAATCGACGGAATGGCCGTTCGGGCTCGAGTTGGGTGCCAAGCTCTGTCATCGAGCGCTTCGCTTGCCGAGGCCGCAGACGCACAAAAAGAGGTCCCTAGGTAGCTTCTCGGCAGAGATGACTGTGCTATGTACACAACTGTACATGTATAACACTGTTGATATGAGCTCGGCTTCCAATGGCTCCAATGGACCATTGTTGGCAAAGATTCAGCGACTTCAGCGGTGAAGCAGGTGGTTCGAACTTCGGGGACAAGCTACCTTAGGAATCGCCCGTTGCCCGCACAAGGGACAAGGTCAAGGTCACAAGGTTGAAGGGGGGGAGTGGGGTGGGCCTTGGAAATGTTGAGCTAAATTCCAACGGGCATCACAGTCTCACAGATCGTCCACATAAAACTTACTTCATGTGGTATGTGTGTACAGTGGCATACACATGTAACATGTATATATACGCACACAACTTATATACGTTGGAACGACGGAGGCTGTACAGAATACCTATCTTGAGTCGTTGACGCGAGGCGTTCTCGGCACAACAGTTGGTGTAGGCGCTTCGAGTCAAAGCTTTGAAGTTTCAAGTACCGCAGCGGCGCAGAGCACTGTTCTTGTCTTCTTACTTCTAACTTCTGTCGACGAAGCCTGAAGGTACTGGGATTTGATTAAGCGCCAGGTTCGTGTTGTCATTGTCTCTAGTCGATCGCAGCTGTCGCAATGCCTTTTGACGGCAAAGACACACGGAACAATTTGCTGAACATGGCAGACTTGGGAATGTCAGACAAGTTACCTACAACACTCGGTGACTTGCGCGTCCTCGACTCCTCGCACGCCCCTGGGACCTGGGACCCTAGTCCGCCGTCAAATCGACAATGCCGCGTTGCTTCTTGGCGGCATGCGATGCTCCGATAGGGCAATGAGATGCATATGTATGTATGTCGCGCTCGACCACTGCGCCCTCGAAAGACCAAATGGCCACGTTCGGAAACCCCCAGAAATCTCGAGCGATATTAAAGAAGATGATGAGGATATTGAAACGGTCGCTTCGGACTTGATCATCAGGAAACCCGTTTTGGCCAAAGCCGCCTTCACTGGTGAAGTAATGCTTGCTTCCTTCTGCATTCTCGCTGCATGTGGGATGTAACATACGGGCCAGATTGGGGTGATTGATATGATGGGGTCTAAGCCGTCTATGGAGTAAGCTTTCTTGCCTTCTCACCCTCCTTCCAAGTTCCTGCACCATTGTGCTTCTGTACCTCGCAGAGTCGCAGCCCATGCTTCTCGCACGATGATTGGCGGCGATGCCCTCACCTTCGGCCCAATCAGAGAGAGAGCAACCTTCTCGCTTCGGCTTGTTTGCCCATTGCAGCTTGCTTGTTCTGCACCACGGAACTGCGACATCTTCAGCAAAAGAAACTGAACTTGTTCGCTTCTTTTCCACGTCCTGTGGTTCGATCGGCTGCGTGTCTCGTCTTGTCTCGCCTTGTTCGCCTCGCAGAGCGCATTGAACTAGCAAACGCCATTGCTACTTCAATCCCCGAATCTTCTCGCAGTGACTTGTAATTGACGTCAAGGAATTGACAGACATTTCTTGTTTTGCCGAGACAGGCCGAACGTTATGTTGCGGCATGTTGCACCAAGGACTCAGGAGAAGCTGGAGGGGGGAACTCGTCTCCGTCCATGTGCATTGCGATTCAACCTGGGCAAGGCAGACCCCCCTTGATAGTAGAAACTCGTGTGAAAGCGAGCTGAAAACTGCAGGTCTCACGACAGGCGATGAGTTCAGGAGTTCATGGGCAAACGCGTCTCAACACGGCTTGTGTGGCTCATGGACTACTGTATGACTTGCATACGCTGGGTCGACGCGTTCGAAGCGATCAAGAGGTAACCGGCAGAAGCGAAGACATACTGTACATACTTATACTGGCGGTGAACACGCGATGCTCCCTCATAATATTTGACATCAAATTCGGGGCTTTGATGGCACTACATACCTGCGTGGCTTGAGCAGAGAACTTTGAGGCTTTGAACTTTTCATATCGTGGGTACATACATAAGATGTTGTATGTTGAAAGCTCACCGACTGTAGAATATGTACATATGTTGCGAGACCCCTGGACTTATAATGACGACATAGGCATCTCACGACATGGATATTCTGCTATTCCCCGTTCGTCCGTGCGTGATCCAAGACATCGGTTATCCAGACACATGGTAATTCCTGTGCGCTTTCTCAATCAGGCCTCTCTCGGATCTCCCAACCGCTGGAAATGCTAAGCTGTTGCTCCATTGGCTTCTTGCCACTTGGCCGAGGTGGTTGACTTGGTCTCTCGCCACGAGAACTAGATTTCCAATTGTTGCTGCTCTGTACCTAGGTATACATACTCCGTACATACATACCTATGTACTCCGTACTGCTCAGTGCTGTGACTCGTGAAGTCGTGAGCCTGTGACAATGCAAGGCGAGGTCCGACTAGGATACGAACAGGGGCTGTCTGCAACACCATTGGCCGAGTTTGGCATGTCCGATGAGTCGTCGGTTCTAACTTCTGATAGAGACCCTGGGTTTTATTAAGCACGCAGCGTACCTATTCTGTGTCACCCTCCTCGCATGTGGCCAGTGTGGGTGATTGACGTGCTCGGCGGCTCGGCCTAGCTGACTGCAAGTCTGCAATTGAGGTAGTAGGACGGCTGCATACTTTTTTCGCCGTCACTTGTCGTCTGCTGTATTCTGGCGTTTAAAGCAGACAAGATTTGGCGTTACAGAGGACCGCGACTGATCCTGTTGCTGCATCCCATTAGCGGTCCGTAGGCTCACTTCATGTCACGTGCCCCACACCCCCCTTGCTCGTTGATCGCGACTTGGAGTGACATGATGACTTCAGAAACGAATGCTTCAAAATGCTTCATCGCGTACCCTACGCCTTTGGGCAACCACAATCATCGAGCTCAAAACAAAGGAAGTTCGGCCTTGGGCGTTTGATTGACGGAAATCAGGTAATAGCCACGATCTCAGTCAAACCACTGTTGCAATAAATGAGATGTAGCTCTTAATCACGAAGGCAATTGTTGGTATTTCGATCTCGAGCCAATTTGCGCAATAAATTCTTTGCTCGTCATCAACCCAAGAAAAGTTTGATCTTGGGCGAAGTTGGCAGTGCAGGAAGATTCATCCTCAATCAAGCACGCCGTGCGGTTAATCCGATGTTCCTCTATGTCACGGCGCCGATCGGCGGTACTTTCTGTCATATGCCAATTTTGCGGGCCCCACGATGTACTCCTCGCAAAGCTGCGACGTGATTGGCTGCAGCCCCCTGTCAGCCCCCTGTCAGTGACATGAAGTGAGCCTACGGACCGCTAATGGGATACATACCTACATATCTGAGATATTTGCCTAGATCGTGGGGCCGAATGCTCCAGTCTCCAACATGGTCATGTTGGTCGATTCAACCGCACACCCCAGGCTTTTCTCCACGTGTTCAATGGTCGGGCTGGTATCGTCTCTGACCCCGAGCGCTTCTTCACCCTTCCGCAGCGCATGATGCGCCGTGCTCCGAAATGTAACACGATAGAGATGCGCGATATGGGCCATGACATTTGAGCATTGTGTGCCTCAGGGAACCGGTGCCTGAAAGAAGAACATCTCGTGGTGTCATCACACACTGTGGACTCTGGAGTGTCACTGGTACCTAGGTAATGTAACTGCACTCATGCCGGGGAGCTGATCTCTCCTCCGGTAATGGTATCATACACACGACCATACCATTGTGGCATGCCGCATCACAGAGAAAACAGGGGCCAGGTCCGAAACGAGCCGCGCCAAGATCCGGAAAAGAGTACCAAATTCAGCTTTTATTAGGACAAACTTTTTTTTTTAATCAGACACTGGCTAGCCTTCCATCCGCTGGCATAAAGAACCAACCAGAGAACTCAGAAAAGGACACAAAGAAGTAGGTAGGTACAGCCGAAGCAGAATCGCTACGAAAGCTTGTTGAAGGAGGTCTCGGAGAGTCTAGGTATGTATCATCGGCAAGCCCCGATGAGTCGATGACGATCAAGGAACTACTCAATCATGCCGGATTGATGAAGAAAATTTGGCCGACCGTCGCAGTCGTAAGCCGTGAGGCGCGGCATGATGCATCTCCAGCAGGTCATGGATTCAAGCGTACCACCTTCTTTTCAGCAGACCACTCACCGTTGTCAAGCTGAAGTGTACACGGGCAAATAAAAACACTCCGAAGTGTGAATGCCAATCCGTTACACCACATCATTCGGAGCGGCAAATAGTCGCACCTGGCACCTGCAGCCCGTAGGCTGTAGGCTGTAGGTACATAGCTGCTAGTACTCCGTACTGCGGGCATAAATGCACTGCCCTGTTCTCCTCTCCGATTCCGATACATGGTAGAGGGAATCATGCACCCCGGACGGAGGAGCCGTGTCGATCCGAGCAAGAGAATGAAAATCGTGGAAGCTTTTCAAGTTAGCCTGTAGCCAGCGAGCTGCGAATTGAGTCGGTTCAAGATAGATAGGTATGGTACAGTCCGAAGAATCATCTGCATTCAAGCATCTTGACAGAAGCAAAAAAAAAAAAAAATACCTGCAAAAGTTTCTGACTCAGATGATATCACGTCATTCTTCTTGTTGCGCGGCCGACGTTATATCGTGGCACTCAGGCACCAAAAGTCTGGCCAAGCCAAACCCCAATGCATAGGCAAGCTAATGCAAAGAAGCGTCGCCATCAGCTTCTACTGCCCTTTTTTTTTTTAAATCTATATTAAGGATGGACTAGTGCTCACTCATTCAAAGGTAGGTCGAGAATTTAGAATAGGGGAAAACGGCCGTCTTGCTCGATGGTAGGAGTGATGTCTCTTGAGCACCAGCCGTTCATGCAAAGAATGTGGAGTTATTCTGTGTGAGGCACCTCATCCGCTGTGGCTTTTGATGTGCCGATGCTCTTTCTCTTGGTATGTACATATGTATGTAGTATGTACAGTATGTACCTGGTCTAATATGTACCAGGCTACAACGTGTTGTGTGTGATAGATACTAGGCTTAATCAGCGGCGTATGTACGTTGGAGGGGAACCATACTGGTAGTTATCCAAGTCTTCGATAACGTTCTCAACTATTAGGTTTTTTTTTTGAGAGATTTCCTCCATTCGTTATTATCATATAGACCACGGCGCGTATCTGTCCATTGAGTCTGACTTCCGAGTTACATACCGAGGCACAAGCGTCAAGGTCCAGCCTCCAGGGGCAGTGGTCCAAAACGACACGCCACAGTCGCGAGTTGCAACTTGCACGCTCTGAGCTCAGGCTCAATGGCACACAAAATACACAATAAAGAAGCAGGCAGACGCTTCGCACGGAAGGAAAAAAACGACATTTGCTTGATTCTCACGAGTTACATTACAGAGTCCTGCCCTCCCATAGAGGGTGTATATCCTACTCATGCCCACATCACCGTTCCCCCTAACCATCCGCCAATGCTCGTCTGGTCTACATGCGCCATTACTCCAAAGCCCAACGCCATCGAAACCTGTTTTTTCATATTCCTTATTTCCTGTTCTTTTTTTGTATGTCTTTGTATGTGTGTGGAAATATGCCCGTTGATCCCTCGTTGTAAACACAGAAAACGTGACTCCTGAATAGGGATAGGCAATCTTTTTTCCATCTTCCTCTGGAACAGCTTTGGTGTAGCTGGTCCGAAAACTCATCTCTGCCTCGTCCTTGTATTTGCTCAGGCTGTCCTATAGTGAGGGTTTGCAGCTTTTCCGTCGGAGAAAAGAGAAAGGGGGAGGAAAGTTTCTCCAGTCATGCGCCGGCATAAAGAGCAGCCATGACTCCTCTGTTCGTAAGATCAGCGACGCAAGGAAGACCAATTTCTCCTCAAGAGCTCGCGAATCGGGCCGCTCTCTTCTCGGCCTTGGCTCTATCGGCAGCGCTAAGCGTATCACCCCCATGCTCCTTGTCGCTCTTGTTGCGGTTATTATTGCCACGACCGCCACCGCCCTGACGGCCTCTTCGGTCCAAGCTCTGGCGCTTCCCGGAATGATGATTGCCATCACCGCCGGTAACACGGCCGCGACCACGCTTCAACGGCCGCTCCGGTAGCGCAGCGTCCAGCCCCGAGGAAAGCTCCGTCTGGTCAAGACCGAACCGCTTGGCCCGGTCTGCGCGCTGCTTGGCTTCGTCATCGTCCTCAAGACCAAACCTCTTGGCTCGCTCGGCACGCTTCTTGGCTTCGTCTTCGGCGGCGGTGGATGGCAGCCCCATTGCAAAAGAAGGCGCAGGTGCGGCAGACTCGTCGGCTTCAGCTGATGTCTTTTCTCCTGGCTGGTCGGCTCCTGTCACGGGTCCCGCAGCCCCTGCTGACTTGGCGGACTGTTCTGACTTCGACGCGGCGGCCGGGGGTGCGGCTTTCCCCACAGCAGATTTGGAGGCGGGAGCTTCGTCGTCGCTGTAGGTAATCTCGTCTTCTTTGTCATCTGTGTCATGGTGTTAAATACGTTGTCTTTCCCAGCCGTAGCTCACTCTGTTCAGGCTTTTCGTCCAGGCGCTGTGTACGAGCTGGAACAGGAGCTCTCTATTGGTACCGGTCGGGAGAGGCACATACCTGGCTTGGCGGCCGTGGTTGCTGCTGAATTCTTCTTTTCATCGTCTTCCTGCAATCGCGCGATCAGAGCTTGCTTGTTTCCGGTCTGGAGAAGCTTGCGCTGCCCTAGCATGGCCTTCAGGTCAGGGACCTTGAAGGTGCTGTAGTCTGCCATTCTGATGGGAGATTGTGCTGGGCGTGATCTTGAGGAGTCGGTGCTGCGGCAGATGCACAGAAGCCGGGACAGATTCGTTGCGATGCTGTCTGCTTGTGATGCGGTTAGATGCGGTTAGGGCGGCGATGGCACACAATGCGACGTCAATCGCGGCACTCTGCGGAGAGAGGGGAGCAAGCACCGAGAATCGGAGCAATCTAGTGAATCTCGCAAGGTCGTGACTAGTATGAGCGTGCGTGAATGAGTCTGGTCAGGCTATTGCGGTTTGGGGTGCTTGGAGAGTTGATGGCTCGAAGAACAGAACACGGGAAGCTCCCAGCAGCTTCACCTGCGCCGTTGTTTCTGGGGGCGTATGCGGCGGGGAACGGGCGCCAGCCACCAGCTCGACGAAGCCGGTTAGTCATCCGCGCGGTGTGGAGTGCAAGGGTCGATTTAATGGGGCCAGAAAGCGGGCTGCTGCGAAGTCTATAAATCTGACGCACCCTACAGCAAAATTTATATCTACATGATGAATGTAATTCTTGCAGATGTTGTCCAATGAATTTTCTCGTGTCAAAGAGAAGCAAAGCAAAGCATCGATACAGACGGACTCATGTTCATTCCGGGTAAAAAGCAATCATTCCGGCGCCGTCTCGCCTTTGCCAGTGTCACCGACTTTCGCGGCCAGTTGATCCGAAGAGAATGAAGCCTCCAAATGGCTCAAAATTTCCACAATGCCCTGCGCTTCTTGTCTCGCCTGACTCTGAGCTTTAGAAGAGACCTTCTCTACAACAATTTCAATAAGTGATTGGGCAGCCTCCTTGGCGTCGGCGGCCTGCTTGCCAACAATGCCCGTGTCACCCTGAGCATCAATCTGTGGCTTCACTTCCAAGAGAGAATCAGACAGCAGTTGCGCTTGATCTTTGAGCTCTGACACGGGACCACCCAGGAGGAGCGACGATGTAAAAGATAGCTTGTCGAGCGCGGAGATGGTCTCTATGCTGGATGTGATGGTCGAAGCGATAAGATGGAATGCCTCGACCAGGGGGGCAATGGCCGGCCCGTTTTCCTTGATGACGGTGCAGAGATTGTCCACCCGCCCTTGGACTTGGCGGAGGACGTCGGTGATGGCATCTAGCTCTGGAGAAGCGGGAACCAAGGCGCCGAGGATGGAGCTGAGTTTCATAGTGAAGTGCGTAGGTACTGGAGTCGATTATACAGGTAACGGGATGGCAGACTTGGAGACGTGAGACTTGGAAGTTTTGCCTGCGTGTTTTATGTGGTTGCAAATCGACGACGTGAGGATTGAACATCCTTTATCATTAAATGGTCAAGCGACATCTGGGCCACGGGCCACGGGTCACGGCACGTCGTTTGTGACTCCGGCATGGGTGCTGAAGGATTCACGGAGGCGACCCAGGCGAGGGTGACTTGAGATGGCATCACTTGATGAATGGTTGTCCCACGGCCAAATGCGTTTGTGGACGCTTTTCAAACAGGGATCCTGACGCCAGGGTGACCCTCATTGCCATCATTTGTATCGACGACTTGCGGACCTCTGCCGGAGACTGTACCTCCTAATTTATCTATGCCCTCACCTACAGACTACTCTGTTTGTCGGTCATGGAACATGCTTCCACCAGTAGGTAGTGTCGAGACTCCAGAGTCCAAACTCCGGGTCGATGCGAGACTGAACAACCACAACCACAACCACGAAACGGACACTCCCAGCGCCGCAGGCAACCGCAGCCTGCCAGAAATCACGGTCCATTGCTAGGAAGTTGCGACAAACTGAGTTTTGGGAGAATGGATTGGCTCGTTCTGCAAGTGGCAGAACTGGTCAGCCATTGTTCTGAACTTCTGGCGTTTGCGGTTGATGTCACGACTCGCTGCATTTGAGCGTTTTTTGGCAACTCAATGGCATTGTTGCCCATAACTCAAAGTGGGGCCCCAGCCTGTTCAGGACATTCAGGAAACCAAACGGTGTTCACTGTTGCCTGCCCTTGCATTGTGGAGCTGCGGGACGGAGACGCGCCGGACGCCGCTGTGGCTACCATATCCTGTGGCCTCCTATCGCAAGTTCTGAAGTCATCTACCTACTCCGTAGACGAGCCCAAGCCGGCCAGCTTTCCCCTCGCCACATAACTCATGTGCGGACGCCTCGAGCAACACACGGCAGACCAACAAAGCATCAAGCAGGCGACTCTCCTCCATCCCAGGCCAGCCTTGGAGCCGCCATCGTCATGTCATAAGCTGCTTCCCAGCGACGCCAAGACTGCTGGCGTATTCAGGACCTTCAACCAGCAAAGTCCAATTCTCGACCTCAACTTCCAGCGTTAGCCCGTGTCGAGGGTCTTCTCTCTCTCTCTTCGGAGTGCAGTCGCTCTGTTCGGATTCGAAGCGCGGCCGCTGACGCCCGAGGGTGTCCGTGGTCCATCCACCACCCATCGCCATGATGACACGAAGAATTGTGCGTGCTGTCCCCCTCCGGCCGAGAAATGCGCACATCGTGGTGTTGTCTGTGAATCACTCGAAGCTAACTACAGCTACTGCATCGCTTACGTACAGGTTCGCACTCTCACCCAGCTGGGAGCCGCACTTATCTTTACCCTCCTCGTCGTTTTCTTTCTCGACCGAAACTACCGCGTCCTACCCAATGCCATACACGGATACATGCCTACGCACCATCCGGGACTTGTCATTACGGATATAACCATAGTGACCTGCTCGAGCTTGAATCTTTTTGCATCCTGCGAGCTCGACCCAGCGGTCTGGCATCGCGTCGACAAGGAGCTGTATCTTGGACGAGCATGGACTACCACGGCTTACCTGTACATCAGTCGCAAACACGAAGAGGATCTAACGGCCGATGACAAGGTTGTCATGGATTTGTCCGTGGGAAGACTCAACCCGGGACAGGCGCAAGAGGGAAAAGCACCCAAAGCGGACGAGCAATGGGAGTCTCGCCCCGGTGGGCTCTGGATCAAGCGATCTAGTAATCGAAAGTCGAGCGACTCCAGCGACGCCGTCACCGATGTGGATGTGCTGTTCGGCGACGATGCCGTCGAAGCCCGCGACGGCTGGGCCATCACTGGAACGCAGCTGCTCATGAACACTGGCGGAACGCTGCTGAGCATCCATCTCAGCGTACATCGAGGCACACCCAAGGAGCGCAAGAAGCCCAAACCTCGTATTCCGGATAACGGCCGCTTCAAGATTATGCAGATTGGAGATTTGCACCTGAGTAACGGCGTGGGAGAGTGTCGCGAGCCTGTTCCGGATGGGTACGCCGGCGGTAAATGCGAAGCAGATCCCCGTACTCTGGATTTTGTCACCAAGATGCTGGATGAGGAGAAGCCAGATTTCGTCGTCCTCAGTGGCGACCAAGTCAATGGAGATACTGCGCCTGATGCGCCAACCGTATGCTTTGTTTCCGATATCAAGTTTCTGCAGTCAAGCAACTAACCCTTATTCTGTCGCGTAGGCCATCTTCAAAATCACTTCTCTCCTCAGCAAGCGCAAGATCCCCTACACTGCGATATTTGGCAACCACGACGACGAAGCCACCATGTCTCGCGCGAGACAAATGGCCCTCTACGAAACCCTGCCTTTTTCGCTTTCCAGAGCCGGCCCCGCCGACATTGACGGTGTGGGCAACTACTACATCGAGATTCTCGCCCGCGGCGGCTCTGACCACTCCGCCCTCACAATTTATCTCCTCGACACGCACTCATACTCGCCCAACGAGCGCAAGTACCCCGGCTACGACTGGATTAAGCAGAATCAGATTGACTGGTTCCGGAAAACAGCCGTCGGCCTCAAGCACGCCCATTCGCAGTACAGCCATCGACACATGGACATTGCCTTTGTGCACATCCCACTTACCGAATACGCCACGCCGGAATTACCCCGCGTCGGTAACTGGAAGGAAGGCGTCACAGCCCCTGTATATAATTCCGGCTTCAGAGACGCCCTTGTCGAGCAGGGCGTTGTCATGGTCAGCGCAGGACAGTACGTGCAGCACCTTGTTTCCGCTTCACCCCCTTCTTCCTCCCCCCCCGTCTTCCCCTCTCATCAACGTCCCCGGCTCACTGTTCTAGCGACCACTGCAACGACTACTGCCTCCTCTCTCTCGAGAACGTAACGACACCGGCGCCCCAGAAGCCACCGCCCCCGGACCAGCAACCACCACCGCAGGTCCAAAAACCAGCCCTGTGGATGTGTTATGCTGGAGGCGTCGGCTTCGGCGGCTACGCTGGCTATGGAGGCTACGTCCGCCGCCTGCGCCTCTTCGAAATAGACACCAACGAAGCGCGCATCCTGACGTGGAAGCGCGTCGAGCACGGCCAGACAGCCGATCGCATCGACCAGCAGATTATTGTCGATGGAGGGAGACCCGTGCCGCCACCCCCGCCGCCACCGCCGGCCCCGATGGAGGAGCCTGCGGAGCCGCCCCCGCCGGCGGTACAGGATGTCCATGAATGAGAAGCATTAGATACATAAGACTATGTTTTATGATCAGGCGAATGTGTGATTTCAAGGGGAGGCGGCGGTAAAAACGAAAGAGTTATGCCTGCTGTTTGGAATCGCTCAATATTTAACTTTATACGCATCATGCGACTGTATATTAATGGGGCTCCTGCGCATGCGGC
Organism: Claviceps purpurea; assembly: GCA_029405325.1. Taxonomy (NCBI): domain Eukaryota; kingdom Fungi; phylum Ascomycota; class Sordariomycetes; order Hypocreales; family Clavicipitaceae; genus Claviceps; species Claviceps purpurea. The sequence continues at coordinate 775,201 of CM055782.1, read as the reverse complement.
ACGGACGCTCACTTGCTGCGGAAGACTCTGCTCGACGTTGTCGGGCCCTTTTCCCCTTTCCCCTTTCCCCCTTTTCCATCGTCTTTCTAGTTGAATAGTCGTTAAGAATATACCAACTTTTGTTGATTGGCATGCGTTTTGCATGCATGCTCTTTATCTGAATATTTGATCTTCCGACGGAACGACGCCTGCTGTGATGGAGACTTGGCACCGGCTCGAAAAGGCTGGAGGCTGGCGAAAGGTGCGAACTGTGATGCTATCCCCAACAAGGGAACATATGTAATAACAAGTCCCGCCAGCGCCCAATGTGTGTAGCATGACAAGTCGCCATGGAGGATTGCGGTTCTAGCTGGAGGGCGCCCGAAGGGCGATGAGAGATTTCAGCTATGAAATTCTCATCGGCGCCATGCAGATTGGCGGCAAGCCGGCGCTGCATCAGCATCAGCATCAGCATCAGCATGATCATGTGAATGATTGCCGCCCGCTTGCCCGCATAGGTTGCGTGAGCCGCAAGGACACGGCATCAATCCCATCACCCTCTCCTCCTCCTTCCCCCCACCAATACCCCAACCTTGTCCAACCTCTCCTCCTCAAAAAAGTCCTCACTCTCATACATCTCCTCCAATTTCCAGCTCGTCGACGCAACATCCTCCTCTGAATACAATCCCAAATCCAAAGCCGCTTTCTTAACCGCCAGGATCTCCAGATATAACCGCTCTGCGTCCGCAAAGAGCTGCTCGCTTGCAGCCATCCGAAGGACCCCATACTCCGTGTCTTTGATCCGGGAAACATCGCGAGACGCTCTCTGCCCCTGCGTCTGGAATCTGCTGAGTCGTAAGGACGACGATCTTCGTGAGGGAGTCGTTGGTATTGAGACAGGAGTCTTGGCCAGAGACTGGGCATGTCTTCGCGTAGAGAGCGCCATGTTCTCCAAGGCCATTATGTAGAGGGGATGGGCTGTTCCGAGCGTAGGAGCCAGGATCGCGAGGGCGTGCTGGTATTTCGATTTGGCGTCAATGTAACGCCCGCGGAGGTCGTCGATGATGGCGAGGCTTTGGATCGCATAGGCTGTTTCGGGGTGGGTGGCCCCGAGGGCGCGTGTGAGGCTTGTGGCGGATTGTTTGAAGAGGCCCTGTGCGTCGTCGATGGCGAAGGTGTCTTTGCAGATGTTGGCGAGGTCGTCGAGGGCTTCGAGCGTCATGTTGTCGCGGGGGCCGTACATGTGTTGGTAGGAGACGTAGACTCGTCTGTAGAGGGCTTGGGCTTCCTCGAGCTTTCCGCGTTGCTCGAGCGTGGTTGCTAGGTTTTGGATCGTGCTCACGGTGGAGGGGTGCGTTGGTCCGAGGGTGGCGTCTTGATCGGATTTGAGCGCTTGGTATTCGTCTGCTGCGAGGGCCAGGTCGCCTTGAGAAGCGGCGGTGGCTGCTCGGGCTGAGGCAACGCGATGCTGGAGAGTTTGGTCAAGGTGGGGGATGATGTTGACGTCTGTTAGGATTTCACAGCTCCTGTCTGGCCTGCCCGCCTTGTTTAGAAGAGTTGATAGAGACAGAGTGGTCTCGATGCGCTCGCTCGGATCCGTCTTGCTGGAGTCTTGGCGAAGCGACAGCTCGAAGCATCCGATGGCTTGGTCAAGCGCACCCTGCGTCATACAAACTTGTCCTAGGACACTCCATGCGATCTCGCAATCGTCTTGCATCGCGTCAAGAACGCTTGACCAGTCGTCGAAACAGGCCATGGCGTGAGGACCCATGATTTTGCCAAATTCGTAGGTGTCTTGAAACGAAGCTGACTGGGCTTCCTTACGCCTGATACCATCGATACAGATGCTACATGCCATCCAGGCGTAGTCTGACCTTTCATCGTCTGTGAGCGTCGAACGCACATGATCTCGAACCGCTTTGTCCACTACGAAATAGTCCCACAAGGTTGGTTCTTGAGAGGAGGACAAAGAAGACGGCAAAAAAGGAGCCGACGAGGACCTATCAATGGGATTGGCCGGCACTTGAATAAAATTTTGATCGAGAAGGTACTTGAGCACCTCATAAAGACGCTCAGACTCCTCTTGGAAGACTAGACGCACGACGTCAGGAGGGTTCAAAGCGCTGTCACTGTGCAACCTTTCATCCTCAGCGTACCTGTAAAGCTCCTGAGAATGGCCCTGCATCGCGCCGGCGCCAGTTCGGGTGGCAAACAGTTTCCAAACAGCGCAGCTGGTATGACTGAGGCGGACAGCATAGAGCTTATTTGCAACACGGCCTTGGCCAAAGGAGACTGTTGAAGCGTAAAACTCAACAGAGTCAATGGCACCCTTGACTCCATCAGGTATTCCGAAACGCTCGAGCCCTTGACCTTCATCGTTGCGGCCGCTGCGGCTATATCTTGTGGATGAAATGCAAGGTGCCGCGCGATCTTTGATGCCGCTTCCGCTGGTTCGACAAGTTTTAACAATGATACCTTTCAACAGCAAGACAAGCATGAATATGAATTAGGTTAGGGCATCTTTCTTCTATCACTCACCTTGAGTTGTATTATGCGCTGCTTCTTCGCCAAGAACGACTCCGAGCAGACTGATGGCCTCCTCTTCCTTCATGGCATCAACGCGCAGCGCTTCCCCCCAGGGGCAGCAGTATTCATCTCTGGAGGTAAAAATGAGTCTGCCAGACACTCGGAGGGGAATGAAATCCACGACATTGTACGAGGAACCCACATTGTCAAAAACAAGTAGCCACTCGACGTTGTCCGGACACAGAAGCCAATCCTTGACGACGCGCACTACGGAACGAATTCGCGGCGTGTCAAGCTTCAGGATACTCTTCACCTTGAGCATGTCCTCAAGGCCCGCGAAACCCAGATCGTTCTCCACTTCACATCGCGGCGTGTCTTTGGCGTAGTGTCTGACGATGGTGTCAGCGAGCGCGAGGTAGCTAGCGATGACGGTCTCTCGGCTCTCGGCTCGAATCCAGAAGGCAAAGGACAGGTGGTCCCGATTCTCTTCCACGTAGTGTCGCGCGAGAGTAGACTTGCCGATGCCAGGTGGACCCCAGATGTTGGCGATGGCTAGCTTCGTGCCCGAGGGATCTGTATCGCCGGAGAGTATGTGTTCTAGTCGACTGAGGAGCTCTGTCCGAGGGACAAGGGGGCTTGACTCGTTGGGTATTCGGTACGGTATTGAGAAGCCTTGTTTGGAAAGGTACTCGAGGCGGTTCACTTGGTATCACATGTACAGAGTCAACAGAAAGATTTGAGTGCCCGTAGTGGAGAAGCTTACCTGCTGTAAAAGACGACGTTCTTCTCTTTGTATGAACATAGCCCGAGGTTCCGCTTGTGTTCAGCATTTCGCGAAACTTGCCAATAAAGATTTCGTAGTTGGCATCGCGGCCATGGAACCTGATGAGTTCTGAGTGGGTGGCCTGCAGCCCAATCTGAAATCCATCCGAGCCAGTAATGGAATCCTTCTGTTCAACCACGTATCCCTCACTTGACTTCCTCGTCTCATAGAAGGAAAGTCTGGGCAGGTCGACAGCAATGGCTTTGAAAGCTTCCATTTGCTGTGCAAGCCACTCCATATCACTAGCAAGAGGCTCCTCCGACGCGGAAGGCTTTTTGGCTCGTGACTCACCACCGTCTTCGGCAAATCCAGAAGTTGTTCTGCGTATGACACGCCCCAAAGGAGATGGCGAAGATGGTGAGGGCGGCGCAGATGAACGACTAGCCGACAGCGTACCAAAAAAGGCTACCCCCGACGTGGACAGCTCAATGTCTCTCAGGTCCGGATCAGCAGCCTCACTGGAGATAATCAGAGCGCGCTTAACGATCCATCCGCCCAGGCTGTGCGCAATGAAGAACAGGGGGCGTCGGTTGGTATGATCCCGTCGTCTACGAGCAGTAAGCAGTTTGGCGAGGTCAAGCGCTTGGCCATAGACCACGTTGCGCACAATGTATGAAAAGCTGATCCCGTCGGACAAGTAGCCAAAGGCCATGATACGAGCATTCGGAATGTCGGCGCCTAGAAGCTCCTGGAGCCATGGCTTTGCCTTGCGCGCTTTGGTATCCCAGGTGGTCCATGAGTGGAAGCCTTGGCCGCCGAGGCCATGTACTGCCACGATGCTATTTCGCATTAGAATCGGCTTCCCACGTCACGCGAGGTGCATTTTCAAGAAACCCACTCGATTTCTGCATCTTTGGGATCACAGAGCACGCGCAGTCCGTTGAATTCGGCATCGTTGCGATTTTGTCTCGAGACGGCTTCACGCACGCGAGGGATCAGGCCTCGAAGGAGCTCCAACCTATCCATCCAAACTGCGCGCTGCTCTTTGAACAAGTTGGATCAGCTGCGCGCAAGTTTATCGTGGTTTGCTTCAGTTTTTTTTTCCGGGGGGTTTTTTTTTCGAGTGGTTTATAGGACAGAGGACATGAAATAGTCGACTCGCAAAGAGAGACCACGTCGCCGAGGAGGATCGAAAGAGCCAGAAAACATGACTCTAGAAGCACTTGTCTCTCGAAACGCAGAGATGACGGTCAAGGCGGCTCAGACCAGCCATGAAAAGAAAAGCCGGCCTTGATATAATGGTGGTGGTGGCTCGGGCTGCCAGGGAGCAGACATTCTATTGAACATTGAAGACGTTGCGTGAGCGAGAGATGCGTCAAAATTCAGAGCCTCACACAGCGTAGAGCCGTACTGGAGTGACGGTGCGCCCTGCGACATGCGAGTCGACCAATAGCGCCGCCCGTTTTGCTCTACGCGACGCCAAAGTGCCAACATCAGCCCGAAGAGCCGTCAGCCGTCAGCCACCAACATGGCGACAACATCCACGTGTCTGGACTCTGTAGCCTCGTCTACGTTGTCCAACTCTATCCCATCCTCAAAACCCGCACCATCTTTTTAGCTCTGGGAGTTTGAGCGCTGAAACCTGGTTATGTACGGAGTACTCGTGGGCATATCTAGTGGGTGCGGATATCCAAGAACAACGTTTTATTCGAGAACAGCAGTGTAGGTGTGAAACTAGGTACTCCGTTGGGGGAGCCCTTTCGAGTACATACATATATCACCGCGCGCCTTTCAAATCACACGCAACACGCCACTCAGCCACTGTGTGATGTATTGAGAGCTGATCTGCAACGTGGTGCTCGACAAGGAAGGAATACTTTTGAGCCATATGTATCAAATTTATCGACAGCAAACCGACGTATCAGTCTTGAGACGCCCGGGATACCACTAAACCGCATGGCAAGAGCAAATCGCAAAACAAAATAAAAAAAATTGTCGTGATCGCGCTGGTATTATTTAAACACTCGCGAACATGAACAGGTATCATGAACGAAATAGCAAAGAGCAAGGCCAAAAACACAAAACAACCAGCAAACCAACGCAAAGCCCACGAAAAGCGCATCCTTAATCGAAGAATGGGTCCATGCCCAACTCCTCGGCTATTCGCTCATACGCTTCATATTGATCCCTTTCCTCCTCGGTCAGCTCAATGGTAGGGGTAGTCACACCGCCCATGAAGTTGTTGATGGTCCCTCCGTCGCCCTCATGAGGCAAATCCCTCATTTCAGGCCAGTGGTCAGCGCGGTCCATAACAGCTAAGCCGTGCTTTTCACCCTGGAAGACGCGCCGCAGCTTAGCCCGCGCCCCCGTCACCTTGACAAGCTCGATCTTGCGATAGCCCATAAACACAATCGACTCTCCCTCGTAACACGCCGAATATCCTCTTTCGCGAACGACACCGACCCTGGCCCCGGCACCTATGTGGATGCCCATGCTCGGGTCGAGGGGTACTCGGGCAGAGGCGCCGGCGGCGTTGCTCGAGCCGTGCGACTGCGTCTCCTCGAGGTTCAGAAACGTGACAATATCGGTGATAAAGTACCCCACGCCGTGGTTCGACTGGAGCAGCTCAAAGAGTTCGTCAAAATACTGCTTGTGATGAAGCAGGTCTTTAAACTTCTCGCCAGGACAATCCATATGCCAGACGCGCGCAATCGTGGCCATGTTCTCCGTGCTCCTCTCTTTGGCTCGGTCGACAAAGGCATCGATGATATGCGAGACGGTGGCCTTGAGGGTCGCGTCGTGGATGTTCTTCTCCCAGAAGCGCACGTTGTGCACTTGTACTGGCTTGGGATCCAGGTCGGGCACTAGCTCCTTGGGGAACTTTGTTGATCGATAGGGAATGCGGCTCTCGGTGGGCACATCGGGATATTTGATGACGCTACCCATGAGCTTGTCGCGGTATTCGGACGCATCGAGACGGGGTGATATGAGCCAGAGGCCCTTTCTACGCTCTGCCTGCGTCATGTTGGCAGTTGCTGCGTTTCGTAGGTAGTTGGCACGGAGCGATGGCAATTGCAAAGCCAGATGGAAGTCTTTGGGAAGAGAAGAGACTGCATTCACGATACCTAGTGCTTTCTTTATGTCCGATATGTACAAAATTCTGGCTCGTGATGCCTTGTTCCCAGCCTCGACAACAAGGCAACTCTGGTTCGGCGTGACTGTTGTCCATCATACGATGTCGCCAACGTGACGCAGCTCCATGATATCTTTACCACTGGTGGGTCGGCGTGCGGTCATGCGCGCTGCAACAGCTGCAGCCAAGTCCAGTCATTGTCCGCCTTTTTCAAGCGGCAGGTGGCAGCCACCCGCCTTGGCGCTCTTGCCACAAAAAATGCCCGTGACGCACTGACGCGGAGCTCCCTATGACTCAGTGGCCGCGCCACGCACGCAGCACGTGAGGTGCCGTCCGGGAATTAAATCGTCTGCAATGTGCATTGCTTCTGCATTTCTGCATTTCTGCATGACACCGCGGACGACATCCGTTGAAGAAGAGGTTCTCGTGTGCTGGCCATGCCCTCGCAGGGCTTCGAACGCTATCATATCGATTTGTTTCTGCTCTTTCTGCTGTTCTCAAGGGCCGCGTGAGCTGAAAGTTCTGAAACCCAGAGCAAGTCTCCGACGACTCCACCCCCGGACTACGCGCCGGTCGGTTCCAAGCCCAGCACAATTCGTGCTCGACCAACTCAAAACTGCGAGTTCACGATCTATTATTTGTGCAAACAAATTCCTTCTCTCCTATCGTTAGTATGCCAACATGATATCCAGCCTCCGACAGCCTGCTTGTGTCTGGCCGCACACGAGCCGGGCTGGCTCGTCAACCTGAACGGACAAAGGACCCCTCCGAAGAACGGACCGGCTAATGCAAAATCGCCTGGCGCTTCTGGAATCCCTTCTCGTTGCCAGTATGGCGATTGAGCAGGGGACCCCTCTTTCGCCTCTTTTGCCTCTTTTGCCCTCTGACCGCTTGATCGTTGTCGTCGTCGCATTCTGAGCAGTTTTGCAACCCAACAAACCCGTCAACGGACACGATTGCCTGTCATGATGAACACCATTTCTGCTTCGTGAGTTTGCCCATCCGTCATGTTCTTCACATCGAGAAGAGGAGAAGCAAAACGTGTCCAAAGTGATCCAACCTAACTTTTCAATGCCAGCAATGCCAGCACACGGACAAGCTCCGCCACGACTGTGCTCCCAGATGCTCAGCTGCCCTCGATTTCCGTGCCTCGTATTTCGTGTCCAGAACCATCGCCTTCGTTAGGCGAGTCAGCGGTCGTCCTGCCTCCGATACTTGACCTACCTCGGCCCCTCCCGCTGTGGCTTGACCCGGCTTATGCACGACACATTGTCAAGGGGAATTTCATGACCTTGAGCGCGAGGCCCAAAACCGTCGACCCGGGCGAATGGGTTGCGCATCAAGGTACGAAATAATGGATATGCTGGCAGCAAAAAGTTGGCGGAAAATACACATTTCCTAGGCTGGTGAATTGTGCTCACATTGCCCTGAATGCAGTTGTTGAGCACTATCGAAATTTGTGGAATTTTGTTCGCGTGGTTCACGCAAAGGAGGACAATGGCGACTCGATCTGCAGCCCGTCTTCGTGCCCAAAGATGTCAGCCGGAGAGTACGTGTTCTTTGCGGCTGCCCGTCCCTCACTACTCTCGTTGCGTTCCTCTGGTCAAACTTGGCGTTTAACACAATATAGGAACCACTCGTATATCTGGCTGGACCAGGATCGTGACCCCGTCGATCTCCCCGCGTACGAATACATGACCCTCATGCAGCGCTGGATATCGGGGAAAATCGACGACGCAACCCTATTTCCCACGCATCCCAGCTCAGTCTCCTTCTCGATACATCCAGACTACACCCCGTCGTCGTCGTCAGCCGATGCGGATTCCACCCCACGACCTGCCCCGAATGACGAGTGGCTCGGCAGCAGGAGCGGGTTTCCGAAGCACTTCTCTGAGACAGCTCAGCTGATATTTCGGCAAATCTTCCGCGTGTACGCGCATCTTTACTGGGACCACTTTGTGACGCCCTTCTACCACCTCAATCTCGAGAAGCAGCTCAACAGTTGTTTCAGCCATTTTCTTCTCACGGCCACGACGCTGGATATGCTGAGTATGGATGAGCTCGAGCCTATGCAGTATTTGGTGGACCTTTGGGCCGCGGATGGTACTTTACCGCAGGGGTCCAGGCCGTACCTGCATGCCAATCTGGAGAGAGGGAGGTACCTGATGGAGTTGGGCAGGAGGGAGTGAAGGAAGGGGGCGCTTCTGTAAAGCTCGCCATTGCAACGCAGGCTGTTCGCACACTCGGCTGAGCTTCGGGGTGTTTTGTGTGTCGGTTGTGATGGCACGGACGGGCGAGAAGGCTTGAGAAGCCTGTTGATGTGATACCCATGTGATGTATGCACTAAATGGTTCTTCAGTCAGGGAGTGCAAGAAGGGTCGCCACCTTCGCTTTTGACTGTGCCAGTTGTCCAGCGTGCGGCAGTCATACTTGATCAAGTTGGACCACGTTGGACTTTTTGACCCATGCTTGGCTATCTTGATTCTCTTGAGAAATCGGGGACGGCACTGAGATCTAGCCGACTTGAACAGCTCTCAGAGAGACCGGTAGGGAGACTACATTACACTTTCTCCGAGGCCAACGCTATCACCACTCATTAGTCATAGAGCCAATGCTACATTCTATGCAATCTCACCATGTATATCGTGTTCTGAAGCGGAACACACGAGATACAACACAATAAAGGCATTAGGCCCCGTCGCTCACTACAGGACCGTCCCCCGTTCGTACCAGAGACGCCGGACGGCTGAGCTCGACCATTGCTTACAGTCATGGTGAAACATTTGCAAGCGCGTCTCTGCTTATAGCCTTTGTTCTCAGGACAAGACTGCTTTTATTTCACCACTCAACAAAGTCCCTCATTCCAAGAAAAACCGATTGCATTAAACTATGTACATACACGGCTTGCCAATGCTTGTATGCACCATATTGGAATGGCCAGCCAAGAGTCCGAGACCACCCGTCAAAGCAAACACATGCTACTTCCGGGAGTCCGGAAGCCAAGCTCTAATCGTAGCCGCTTCCCCAAGTAGCTCATCATTCAGTCGTATGTATGCACTTATCGGGGATCTTTGAATAATGATGCAAGGTATGCCTGGAGGGCAGAAGTGAGTTATCTTGCGCCAACTGCCTGCTGTGCCTATTCCAGGGGGTGTCCACTGTCAAGAATACCGTAGCCTGAAGCCACTCTACGTATGCATCTTGTCTACATTTTCGGGCCGGCCTTGGCTAGCTCAAGCCAATCACGAAAGTAACTATGGCAGACTTGACCACTCTACGTTTGTTGAGTATAGGGTCGTTCAGCGGGTAAATGGTGAAGCATTCGAGCCTTCGAGGCGAAGCCAATGGTATACGAAATCTGCATTGAGCATCATTCGATACAGACTCGCACTGGGGCTGGAGGCTGCATTATTGCATTATGAGGCTATGATACTGTGATTACTGTTTCTACTGCGAATATTCCGACGCCGCTTTCCCCTGTCTTGTGTCATTCTCTGCTCTTCTCGGTTACGCTACCAGCCTTCAGGGACCAACACTCTTTTGCTCTGATCTCTACTTGAGTTCACTTCACACATATTCAGGAAGCAAATTTGTTCAATTATTTGATATAAAAACATGAAGTTCAGTGTCCTTGGCACCTTTGAGGCATGCCAGCCCGTTTCTACAAAAGCTCAATCCTCCTTATTGCGCAATAAGGCGGCTACACCCAACAACCCACGAGGTAGTCTTCATGGCTTAGTTGGTTAAAGCGTCGGTCTCATACGCAAGTGTGATCCAGCCAAACGTTGGAGTAATCCGAAGGTCGCGAGTTCGACTCTCGCTGAGGACAGATTTTCTTTTTGCTCTTTCACCCCACTCTATCCCACACGTGACACGAATTCACTGAAGCACTGTCTTGGCTCTTTTCTTTTGCTTTTTGCGACACTGTAAAAAAAATCACGGCTGCCTTCTCTAGACTCTCCCGAGTCGTGAGTCGTTGAACGCTGAACAGTGAACACTGAAGCGAACAACAAGAAGTGGCCCACTCGCGTAGAAGATACACCTTTTGGGCGCACCCACGAGCATCTACTTCTCTCTATTTTTTTCTTCTTGAGGGACCCGCGAGACAATCAGGACCTCGAGGCTCGTGAATGAAGACCACGAGAAATCATGTCAGCAGAGCTTTCAGATAAGATGAATCAGGCAGGTAGCCCGGCAGAATCACTTGGCACAGCCCATAGCCCTCGCGCAGTACTCCGTAAAGTGGTGACGAATCTCGTCTCGTCGGCTGTGTCACTTGAGGCGTATAGGGTCTTCTTCCATTCTCTTTCGAAGAGGATGGTTGGACTCCCTTGCTATTAACATTCAGAACACAAGAAGATGACTTCCTGCGTCCAGTAGAACGAACTCGGATACCAAGACTCGTCATGACTCATGCTCACGATTCGACTTCTGTGGATCCCTGAGATTGGTTCTTCAGTGACTTTGGAGGTGATTTTTTCGATATATGTACCACTTGGCACTTGCAGTCACTGTATCCCGCCAAGCGCTCAAGGTGCTCAAGGCTGGCTGGTTATAATTTCGACCATATGATGTTCCTCCGCGATTGGTGAGCTTTGGGAAACGAAAAGTACATGACAAGTATTTCCCCTTGGATGGTAGAGCAATCACTGGCAGTCTGATTCACTGCGCAGATGTGGCCCAGTGGCTCAGTTTTGTGAAGCATTACCACACCATCATCGACTTCAGTTAGCTTCATTACAAAACATCACCATATATATATATATATATATATATCCCTCCCATAGCTTGGGTACAGAAAATACACGAACCGTCCCCTCGATAGCTCAATTCCCAATAAAAAGTATATATGTACATACATGTGACATCCCCCCATAGCTCAACGCCCGCAACCAAAGCGTCAAAAACCTGCAAATGCAAACATGTAGGGATATCGACCAAAATGCAAACCGCTCCTAGTGCGAGTCCTCCGATTTTGGTATCGTGACGCAAAACGAAAAAGACAAAGGGTAAGTCCTCAGCAGGAGAGACAGACCCTGACTATGTCAGGAGAACAAAGAGGAGGATATCGAGAGTACTAGAGAAAAAGAAAAACAGAAAAAAAAAAGGAATAGAAGTGGGAAGAAATAAAAGAGCAAGGGGAAGAATGTGCCCGATACCCACCACGCCGTAATCATTATGCCGGAAAACACCTCGTGGCCTTGGACACTCACGCCATCACGCCTCTTGTCATCGACGGCCCGGTCATTGACGGCTCCGCCTCAGTCATCGACACCACCCAGACCCTCACCGTTTTCCAGTCATCAAAACCGCAGTCATTCACATCATCACCACCTCTCTCCTCACCACCTCCCTCATCACCACCTCCCTCATCACCACCACCCTCCTCACCACCTCTCTCCTCACCACCACCCTCATCACCACCACCCTCATCACCACCTCCCTCATCACCACCACCCTCATCACCACCACCCTCATCACCACCACCCTTCTCACCCCTCCAAGGACCAACCCCCTAAACCCTCAAAACCTCCTGATGCACCACCCTCAACACCCCCCCCGCCTCCCCCGCACTCCCAAACTGAAAACACCACTTCTTAATATTCCCCCCGTCGCCCCCTTCTCCGGCACCTCCCCCCCTTTCACCCCCCTCCCACACCCCACACACAATGCCCCTACTCCCCATACCCGAAAAACACCCACTCCCCAGCACCGCATCCAGCACCACCCTCGCCTCCTCGGCCTCTCGTCTCGGAATCGTCGTCGCCGTTACACGTTTCTCGAGACCGTGGTTCGCGCGTAGAGCCTGGCGCCATCCCGGTGGGGGCCGCCGGATCTGGAGGTGGCAGTTCCCAAAGTCTTCCCATTTTGTAGGCGAGACGAGTAAATGTAGGCGGATGCGGATGGTGTCGCCGCCGAGGTTCATGGGCGCGTGGTGTGCTCCCGCGCTGGCGCTGCCGCTGGGACCGCTGTTTTCTACGCTGACGGAGGGAGATCGTGGGGGGGTGCCGCTTCCGGCGGAGTGGGATTCCGATGTGTAGAGGCTGTTTCCGCCGCCACGGCGATCAAGCGATGAGAGGGCGAGATTAAACGACAGGTTTCCATTCTTTGTGAGTCGTCTGAGGAAACTTGATGCAGAGGGCGTAGATGAAGGCGTGGAGCTGGCGCCGTCCTGGGACCTGGAGGGCGCGTGGCGGACCGAGCTGCGGTAGCTGTTCTTCCTACCGAACCAGTTACGTCGTCGGCGCCGGCTGCTGGTGTCGTCGTCTTCGTCGCCGTGCTGCGCGGAGGAGCCCTGTCGCTCGCCGAAGCTCTTGAAGCGGGCCTCGTTTTCGAGCTGGATGAACTTTTGGTTGTTTAGGCGCGCTTGGTGTACCGCCATGTAAAGGTTATAGCAGTCGGGGGCCGCGAAGCAGCGGAATCGAAAGTTGCCCGCGTTGTGCGCCTCGTAGAACTTGGAGTGAGGCTGCACGGAGGATCGGATTTCCAGATCGACGGCGGTGCTTTGTCTGATAAGAACTAGGGGGGTGAGGTCCAGTGCGAGGAGCGGCTGGTCGGTGTCGCTGGGTCGACTCCCGGTACGAAGGGCAAACGCCTCAATGAGGCCATCTCGTACTGCGATGCAGCACGTGTCGCTCGAAATATCCTTCCATGCTCCTTTGCCGGACCATCGTGAGATTCGAGCCATGAAATACGAGACTGGGCTGTCCATCGGATTCACGGCAGGCTTATATCCATAAAGCCCCACCTGCGAGGCCGAATTTGAAGGCGTCAGACTGCACTCAGAGCCCGGGATGAAGCTAGGAGTAGCAGTGGCGAGGTCTCCGTGGAATGAATCATCTTCGCTCCTGATGCTGACGCCCAACTCAGTCTCGGGGATATCGATGCTCTCGAGATCATCGTCTGATGAATCAGCCTCCGATTCCCCTGTAGAGTACGCCTCGGACATGGAAGACTGATCGGACGGAAAGTATTCATGCTTCAACGGCGACGAACCGCGGCGCTTGAGCTTGTCGCTGCCAGTGATATCTGTGGGTGGCGGTAGAACTGGTACTGACTGCGTGCCTGCCCCCCTCTCTCCTTGAGGACTCCTGCTGAGAGTTCTGTGGATAGGTGGCGGCGGAGCTCCATCGTCACGGTGTCGGCTTGGTGTTGATGGCCGGCGTTCTTGTGACTTTGGCAAGTCGGACTGCATGCCTGTCTCAATAGGGCGACCCCTGCCCTGACCCAAGTCTTCGTTGTTCGAAGCGGATTTCCGATAATCATCTTTGGTCGGCGTCTTATCTGGATCGGCGACGCCTGGTGACGATGGGACCTTCTCCATGGTAGAAGCACGCTGGCGGTACCTCGCAGGCGTCTCCTTCTTCGGTGTAGTAGGAGGCGGCGTAGACGTACATACATCCTTGGCAATCGGCGAGCGAGGTGACCCTTCGGCAGAGCCTCCCCTGGATGGAGGTGACCACGTTTCACGGCGTTGCGTGGGCGTGGTGGGCGTAACGGGTTCTCGAGAGGCTCTTGACGTATCAGGACTGATATCCATTGGCGGCACAGGCAGCAACGGAAGTATATCAAGCCAGTCGAGTATCTGGTCTTCGTTGTCGGCCTTGAGGGTAATAAACTCGCGCCACGCGCCGCCCGCATTCTTCGACGGGCCACAAACCATTATGACCATTTCCAAGTGACTATCGCCCGTCCGAGCGGATACATTGGCCATGGAAATAGGCGGAAATAACAGATACGAGCGGCGACCCTCTCCGATCTCTCGTATCAGCAAGTCGCCCTGATCGTCGGGGTTCCTTTCGTTGTCTCGATGCACCAGCTCTACTTGGCAATCGAGACGCTGACTGTTGGAGTGGGAGAGGCTCAAGGCAAATATATCCTTGGCGCTCACTTGCCGGGCCGGGTCAATGGTCACTGCGGGTGAAGACTGGAGCGTCTCCAGATCTCGGCATCGTGACTTGTCGGTACAGATGGCCTCTTCGTCGACAACGCGAGCGGATTCTTCCTTGAAACGTCGCCGAGCCTTATTCTGCAGCGTCTCGAAATCTTGAAGGAGCTCCTTCGTGTCGGGAGAAGCCACGAGCGCGTCAACACATTTCACTAGTTTCGCGAGTTGTTTGACGCGGATCAAGGGTCGCTTGAGGAGATAGGCCACGGCTACCTGCTCGCCATGGTCGTTCACAACGTCACCCTGTTCGTTCCTCGGCAAAGCAGCCAGTAGAGATTCGTCGTCATTCAGGCCATCCGCCGCCGGCGCCAAGTTGACGACAACATCATCGAAGCCAAGCCGCCAGGCGTTGAGATAGCTGTTGTACATGGGCACGACGCCGTGCGCCCAGTTCGCCATCTTGCGAATATCCGACGTGGGCGCTTTCTTGTGAGCACCTCGAAGCTTCTCAAGCGCCACGCCCATGCCCACGACCGATTTCGACACTTCGTCTGGAATCTTGCCCGACGATGACAAAGACGGCCCAAAGAGCTCGGTGACATTGGTGCCGTTGACGACATGGGACAAGAGGACAGGGACAACGCCATCGACGAGCGTTTTCAGTTCCCGGCCGTACATGTTTTCATCGTCAAGAAACTCGCGCAGGAGCTCCTGCGCCGTTGCCTGGCCGGACGTGCTTCGGTGCTTGCGCAGACTAGGCCTTGAACGATGGCTCTTGATTGTGCTCGGTATACTGGCGTCGTCGGGAAGAGACAGCACCGACACCAGGTCAGAGTGTTTAGTGAGCCTTCTCTTCAGACCAGTCTGGGGCGTGCGCGACTCGTCAGGAAAGCTATCCTTTGTAATGGAAGTCGACTGGGTCAACGTTGATTGTGTCACTGTTGAGTGAGTCACGTCTGAGTCCAGGTCGGAGCCGACAACGCTAGAGCCTTCGTCCGACACAATAGTAGACAGTTCGTGATCGCCTCTGGTGGGCGGTCGGAAGCGAGGCGCCGCCAATCTAAAGCCTGGCGAGTCTCCCTCTCCGCTGCCAGTCACGGATGGAGGTGTCGACGACTTTTTGAGCTGCAGTGGTAGTGGAACATCTTCCAGGTGAGGAAAGTTGCGCTGCTCGCTTCCTTGGTAGCTCTTGTGCTTCACTGGACTGGACTCGCCCTGAAAAGCTTCCTTGAGAACGCCAAGCAACTGTCGTTTGCCATTGATACTGCCACCCTTGAGAGGAGACGTGCTATTCCTAGTAGCTCTACTCCTTCTCAGCGTAGAGGTGGGCGTTGTGGGTATCTGCCCTTCAGGAGTCGATGTGTTTTCGGTCTCGGCGTGAGCGGGCTCGTCTGGTGCTTGTTTCGCCTCCGTATGCACCAGGCTTGATGATGACTTTTGTGACGATTTGGAGTCGTGCGAGCTCCGACGACGGCTACGCTGATGATGGCGATTTGACTTGGGCGTGCCTTGCCGACTCGTCTCTGCTGCTTCCTCTGTCGGCGCTGCGGGTGACGACCCTTTTTCTGCCACGGGCTTGGAATCGACGAACGGGTCCACGGTACTACTCAACCACTTCTCAATGCTCGGTGGATCATTTGCGACCTGCTGTCGCGGGGGCTCGTTCATCTCTTGGATGATCTTCTTGCTCTCTTCGACCACTCTTTTGAACACGTTTGGCATAGTCTTGTGACTCGTGTTACGGTCCACCTTTGGACGCTTCGGTCGGCTTCTGGGCGATCCTTCCACGGTCAAATCTAGCTCACTAAAAGCAGAATGGCCAAAGGGTATGTCGCCAGGCAGGTCTGCAATGGACTTGTTGGCGAGACTTGACGCGAGGTCGGACGCGGCATTGTCAACGCTGCTGAGCCCAGATTGCTCGTCTGAGTTTGACGGCTTGTCTGCAGGTTGAGAGAGGTCAGAGTGCAATGTCTTTCGTCTTTGTCGCATGGTGCCGTGGCCCTTTGTCGGAGTATCGAGTACGGGGTCAGACCGTTCAGTGGCCCCCGCATTGCTTCTTTGCTCATTTGTTTCTTTGTTACCTGAACGAGAAACCGTTGGATCTTGGTCACGCCTATTTTTAGCAGATGGCGAACTTGGACGTCCTGAGCCCGAGGTAGTTTTGCTTCGTGAGCGTGAAGCTCTTGCGTGCTTGTCCCCGGAGGTGTTGGTTTTGGGAGTTTCACTGTCTGGGCGCGCTCCGGTGCCTTGACCACCATCATATCTGGAAGTGGATGTAGTTGGCTTGTCAGGACCGGCAGAGGCTCGGTGGTCTCGCGGCGTCTTCTGCTTGGTGACCCAGCGGGCCGTGATGTCACTGCATGAGTCGCCAGCCTCGCTCTTGGCGGCTTCGGATCGAGGAACCGCATGAGCAGACTTGGACGATCGGTGGCCTCGCAGGGGAGATGGAGTTTCGGGCACGTCGACTTTAGCAGCCCATTCTTTGACCTTGTTGGAGACGAGAGGATTCCCGCCAGACTTCTGAACAAAGTCACTGGGCAAACCTTTCAGACCTGTTCGATCCCGACGTGAAGACGATACTTTCCTTGACGGACTTTTGCGCACCCGTGTCTTTCTCCAGTGCTCGTCACTGACCACCCTCTTCTTAGGAGGTGATGCAGACGGCGTAGCACGCTCCTCCTCGACCCCTTTCTCCGAGGGGGCAGCACGATGGACCACTTCAGGGGGTTTCGGTTTGGGAGACCTCTTCGTCTTTTGTCGAAACTTGATGCGCACACGATCGGACTCGGTCACACTCTCCGCATCTTCATCCTTGAACGTAATATCTGTCGGTTCGGTGGCCGCATCGTCTGGGTCGCCTTCCACCATGGCCATTGTATGCGCCGTCTGCCATTTACGAACCCTGTCCTTGACCCCTCCTGGCTGTTGCAGCTTCTTCACCGCACTTTGCCGCATCTCCTGGCGCATCTCGGCCTTGACCATCTCGACACTTTGGAGGCGTTTCCGCTCTGCAGCTAACCGGGCTGGCGATTGTTTCCCTCGAAAGAAGTCCGTTAATAAGGTGGGCGGCTCCTTCCTCGAATTGGCCCTGGGTCGAGTTTTACCCGCTCCGACAGGCGAGGAATCAGGATCTGGGCCATTGTTTTCGAGTTTGTCGGGTTTGCCAGGTTTTGTGGGCTTGGAGTGTTTGGAAGGACTGGAATGCGGTGACGCCACGTTGTCGGGTGTCGACGGCGATGTTGATGACGGCATGATGTGCTATTCTGTTCAACAACGGTCAGCGCAACAAGAAAAGGTATGTCGGGCAGCGTATTCAAGCACTTCGGAGATGGCATGGGAAGGAAAGAGCTTGGGCTGTCTCTACAGCCGCTCGATGACGCCCAAACTGGAGCTGAGACAATGACAAGGGGGGCGACATACTTTCGAAGACCATGCTCGACAAAATTCGGCGAGAGACTCGGCGAGAGACTATTCACGCCGGTTCAATCGCATCGCATGTAAGCCCTGCGCCTGGATTGCCAACAGACTTTCTGCTCGATCCAGGGGAGGTCAGATCTGTATTCTCGTGGGTGCGTATCGATGTCGCTCGGGTTGGGCAGGTCGGGTATGTAGGGCTCGGGCGAGGCGGGTACGAAGAGCTGGACGGCTCGAGGCTACACAGCATGCAACACGACGAGAGAGGATGAGTGCGCAGATGTACGACGCGAGTAGTACTATGAGTGGCCAGACAGGTGTATTCCGTGACTTGTTGATAGACTGCTCGAAGTTTGTAGAAGAAGGCAAGCCAGATAGGTTAGCGGCAATGCGCTTGAGCTGAAGCTGGAGCTGGAGCTTGGGGACGCGCGCTGGTCTCGCTGCCGCAGTAACCAACGGGGCCGCTGTTAGCGCGAAGCGCGCTGTATGTAGGTATCTTGTAATAAGCGCCGCTCCAATGACACAGAGGGAGGCTGTTCTCCGTGTGGTACAATGGAATTGATGAAGCACGATAATTACACAGTATGCCAATTCATCAGCAGTCATAGGCAATTTGATGACTTCCTACTGCTTCGCTCAGCCCATGGCGACGTCCCCTGCGTCAATCTATCCAAGGACTGTTGGGCTGTTTCCCACAAGGAAGTTGGGAACCATTTTGCTTTTGTTAGCGTCATCGCAGGCCATCTGGGTTCGTCATTGTTTCTTCTGCATGCACCCCGCGAGCCCGGAGATTGCCATGAGCGCGAGGCCCGCTACATTGCGTGTCGTCCATCAAGATATGCTCTGCTGCCTCTACCCATTATGTATATGGTACGTATGTTCATGTACGCAGTAACTCGTGCCGGCCGGAAACCCATCAACCTGACATCACGTCTACCGACTGCGCCACACGCCACGCAATCATGATCAGCCCTTCGTGGCAAGTCAGATGAGCGATATTGAACATCCCATGATGAGCTGCGGCTGCGGCACTGCCGGAGCCTTCTCCTCGTGCGACGAAAACCCGCAATGGGACACGGGTTCAAGGCCAGTGGTGCTACAGCCGGTGGTGGTGTGGCCCGCGTTGCGATAAGGAGGGTCATGCGCCAGACCGGGACTTAGGTATGTATTCTGGAAAGGACACGGCGATGACAAATGCCGCCAAGCTATGAGCGTGATGACTTCATTGAGGTTTTGCATCTTCATCTCAGAACGGGAGTTGTCTGGCGATGATGATGCTGTTAATGTAGAACTGCAGATGGGTCGACGAGCCTACGGAGGGGGGCGTAAGGGTCAGGTTGACATGGAACGCACCCCAAATTCGATACATACAGCATGAATAGGTAATTAAGTACATACACATATGATACAGAAGACAGTTTAATAATCATAATTATAACTCTGCCGTACGTGGCTTCCAAGGCAGGCACAAAAAGAAGTCCAAATACAGAAGCCAGCCAAGCGCCACGGCCTACGCCAGCAAACCATAAAGGCGAGATACTATGGACTCCCCGAAAAGTAGCCATCGCGGAAGCAGTGCAACGCGAAAACAACCGCGTTTCGATGCAATTTCCATTGCAGTAAGAGAGAGGGGATATTAACGTGAGGAAAGCAAACAAATAGCTAAAAACGCTACAAAGCAAATGAGAGCTAACACGCTAAAAAAGAGCAAAACCACCGCAGCGAAATCAAGATGCCAAAAAACAACCTTTTTCGAAAACAACCACCAACGCCAATGCATGCAAAATATGCGACATGAAAACGTGAATACAAAGAAAAAGGAAAACAAAGGAAAAAGCAGCTGAAGAAAGCAAATACATCATAACATCATTACTCGCTCGGTGTAAGCAAAAAGCGAACCCTTTTCTTAGGCTTCATAGTCGGCCCCCTCCCCAGCGAACCCCTCGCAGCCTGTGCAATAGCCGGCCTCAGGACCTCGGACTCCTCCTTCTCCATGCTCAATACATCCTCCTCAGTCTCTTCCGAAATAGGCCACACGTCCAGACTAGGTTCCCGCCACAACCGGAGCGGTCGCGGAGACGCCTTTTTCCCCGCGGAGTAGCGTTGAGCGAGAGACTGACGAGGTCTGCCTCGTGGCGTGGCTCGTAGAGTTGGTGAAGAAGGAGAGATCGTCCCGGGAGAGAGAAAGCCGTCGCTTGTGGCTCTGCTCCGGCCAATGGGAGAGATCTTGCATTGGGAGCGGGCGTTCTCTGGACTCTTGGACTGGCTCCTCGTCGATGGGGACGGCGCGGGGAAGCGAATGTAATCGTCCTCGTCTTCTTCGTCAGTGGTGATGGCCTCTGCGTCAAAGTCTGGCGAGACAGCTTTTGCGCGTATCTTGCTGAGACCATCGAGGGTGGATGGGCTGACGGAGCGGATGCACTCGCGGGGGTGGTTGCTGTCTTCGATCCCTGCATCGAAGAGCAAGTCTTCGGCGTCAAAGTCCTTGATGTTGATGTCCAGACCTGAGGGCGTGAGGAAGTAGGTGAGCGGATTCTCGTCCATTTCCTGTAGAAGGGGACGGGGCTCGTTCTTGTTGCACCTCGAGAGGCGGATCTGGGTGGGCGGGTAGGAGTCCCGGCGAGACCAGGTGTCGGAGGAGATGGAGTCGGAAGGCATGGCGTTGCGTCTAAAGCGATCAATCGCGGCCTCGTTTAGCTAATTGTCGATGGGCGGAGACGGATGCTTGGACAGCCCGTGGGAGTTGATAACCGGCCAAGCCGGCGATGATGATGTTTCTCTGCTCAGACCAGACGGGCGGTGTAAACACGATCCAGGAGGCTCATGCGAGGCAAATTATAGAAGAGCGTTGAGGGCGAAGCAGCCAGCAGCCAGCAGAACGGCCTCTTGAATGGCTTGTTGATGAATAACGAGGGATGAGGAGATGTCAAGAAGTGTGTAGATATATATATCCCTATATATACGTGTATGTGTGTCTGTGTGCGTGCGTGCGGGCGGGTGTATTTGTCGAGGCGCTTGACAACCGGCCCTTGTGATGGCAGCCCTCCAACCCGACTAGTCAGGCGCGAGACAAACAAACCAGAGAAGCGCCCACGTGAAGCCGCCTATGGGACAAGCCAGGGTCCTAGGCTTGCCGCTAAAGAAGAGCAAGGTCTGGGTTGTGACTCTGGCGGAAGGGCATGAAGGCGGATGATTTGCCGTCGCATTCGCTCTTTTATGAAGAAATAATCGGTGGGTGACTTTGCGCCATTTCTTGTTCAAGAGGGCTTTGCGGGCGGCAAACAAAACACAACGACGAAGTAGGTAATGAGCAGGAAACGGAAAACCGCGCAATCAAAAAAAAAACCTCACAAAAAGCTGGCGGCTGCGGTTGTGCAGCTGCACGACACACACACGCAGGTTCCCGAATTCCGATTCCCGGCACATGCAGCCTTCATCGCAGAAAGCTTGCGAGAGGTCGCGCCGTAAATATCTTGGCATTGTACAGGCGGGGCATCATGCAATGCCGCTTATGAATATTAGGATGCTTCGGCATCTGATAAGAAGCCGGCGCGCAATCACGCCTTCATGTCTGCGATGGTGCGTTTCATGCAGATACCTTGTATGTGTGTGCATTGTGTTAGTACATGTGACAGAATGACCACTGACTATGTACCTACCTACCTCCTACCTAGACAGCTGAGAGTACGGCAACGCCCCGAAAACCTCAAGACGTTTATCGCGCTGCGATGATACCGGCCATCTGACTTGGCATCTTCCATACACTGCAGGAATGACCAAATCAGACCAGATCATCCCATATAAAGCGTTACTACAGTACATATCTTCATCCATTCATTCATGGCAAACCATATGTACCAACTTCCAAGCCCCTTTCGCTTTGCCTAAGTCTTTTACCGCCCCACCTCACGCACTCAAAAGATAAGAAGAATTCGTTCCTCTGAGGTTCTGGAGTCTGACCTCCTTCCACAACTTACAAGCCACTGTCTTTTGACTCCACCCGTCGTAACCCTCAAAACTCAAGATTCAAGGCTCAAGACTCAATGGAGCCTGATCACGCTGCGTCTAGAGTCTAGACTCTAGACTCTAAGATCCATGGCCCATGTCACTTTGGGAGTTGCCTTCGCTTCGTTGCGGGAACTCATGCTCGCTTGCATGGATCTGGGGGCAACATCGGGAGATAGCCCGCTGGATCGGGGAATTTTCCCTTTCTTCAGTCCTAAAAAAGTTGTTATGTATGTATGTATGTAGGTACATATGTACTCCGTATCCTGGTTGTTATGTATTTTTTTTTCTCTGCCGTCCATTCATCCGCTTGTCTGAGAGGTGCATGTTCCGCAACACTGCGGGGGATGAATAACACAGCCGAGTGGTTGGGCGCACTGCAGCGGTGTAGGGACTAGTACTGTAACTACCTGTAGGCTGTAACCTTAGGGAGGCTAAAAAGGGGTCTTCGGATACCGAAGGACGCTATTCCCGCTCTCCCGTAGTACAACACAAGTCATATGCACCTTTGCAGTCATACTTGTACCAACTTACATACTCACGCGCGCGCCCACAACTTGCACTGATCTGAGACTTTTCAGACGCTGAGACACCTTCGATGACGCCTCCTTGCCGCGATGCCGAGAAGTATGTACGTACATAGTACAGAGCAAGCTAGCGAGAAAGCCGATCTGGAGAGGAGCGGAGGCGATTAGCATCGGTTCTCGGGGATAAGCGCGAGTTGTGTACGGAGTACAATGTCGTTGAGTTGTGGTTATCTTTTGCTGCGCCGTGGGTTCGTGGCTGAGAGCATCTGACCAGTGCCTCTTCTTTGGTGCGGGTAGGGGGCGGGAGTGGTGGAGGTGCGGATGTGCAGACATGCAGGAAACAGAAATGCAATATGTCAAAGTACAGAAAGTACAGACATCGAGCAAAGGCAAACCCCAGAATGCGATGCGAAAAGGTAGAAAATTCTTGAACTTGAACCCAACGCCTCGAACGAAGGCCTCGAACGTGATAGAACCCGAAGCCGTCGGTCTCTTTGCCGTCCCCCACTTCTCGCGCGAGAGGCTAGAGCCCAACACGAGACGAGATTCTCTTTCTTTCGTCCCAATCGCCATGCAATCCCTGTTTCCGCTTTCTTCTTTTTTTCCTTCCTTGTTTCTCCATCAAAAGAAAAACTTCCCCTCCCGTTCGTGAAGAAGGATTGAGTCGTTTTGCTGCAGAAACATGTGTCACGTACCCCGCGTGAGTGTGTGTGTGTGTGTGACTCAAACAGTCATTCATAAACCATTGACAGGAAGGCGCCCAAGGTAGGTAGGGCTGTTCCATTATCCATATCAACGTATAATCCGCCCCGGATTTTTCAACGAATGCATGATGCGGGCCAATGGTGTATTCCCCGCAGGCGTGTAACGCGATGGCATGAAGCGATACAGTACATGAGAGGTAAAGTACATGAACACCGTGCAGTTTTCACTCAGGGGTTGCCCTGACCTGTCCCTGGGAGCCGCACTTATCGTCCGAGTCGATCTCTCGGTCGAGTCTCTCGTGCGAATGCCTGACCCATATATGTGTACGGAGAGGTAGATACCCTTGATGGTATGTAATAAGCAGGCCCTGGGACTGAGCTGGCCGAGCTTAAATCCAATGGAAGGCACACTCAGGAGTCAGGAGTCAGGACCCCTACAGGTTACAAGCATTGTACCTTGTGTAGTTTTGCTCGCCTGGGATGCGGCGTTTCTCTTTTTCCTCGCTCCGTACCATTTTCCTTCTCACGAACCTCGCGTGGACAGATCAAATACGGCGCCCAAGCCTCGAGGCAGAGGACTCCGCTGTCCAGTCCGAGCCGCATGCTTTTTGCCGCCTCCAGCCAAGATCTCAACTCCGCTTGATATAACGACCTGTGCCCACGCAAGTACAGCGCGGTGACGCGTGATACGAAAACAACTGCCGTTGGCGGTTGAGAACTCGAGATGCAGGATATTCTTTGGGGGAAAATGGCTTGTTCCGCGTCTGCATAAAAGGCCCCTTGACATTCATATAGGCAATGCGGCCTCACAATGCCCATCTGGCTGGGCCAACAAAGCAGAGTTCATCCATTGGCTTCTACACAGGTCGGGCACCATTTTCATCAATAAAAAAGCACGCAGCCCGCGTCGTCAACGTGGCAATGGGCATTGCCCCCTCGGCGCCCACTGCAAAACCCACAAGTTATAACCTGAAGGCTTGATCGGTTGGCACTGCTGAGTTAAGAAACACCCCTCAGGACCAAGGCCCGGTTGCGGTCGTCCAAACGGCATCTACTGTACCTAAACTCTGAACAGAGAAGATGGGAATCCTTGTGGAGCGTTCGGGATAGATCGGGCGGGAAAAGCATGCCGATAGTAATAGTGTGACTAGAAACTCGCACCAAAAACCTTAGATAGACGTCTTTGCTCCATCCACGCACGTCATTCACCCTCCTCCAAGTCCTCCATGCATCGCAAGAAATACGACAAAAAAACAGTCAAAAGCCCATCGGTCACCCACCCTGGCGTGTCGTTGAGAATTCTCCTCTTCGACTTGGACCCTGATCGATTCCCCCTTCCCATGGTGTTGCCCCTTTTGCATGTGATTTGCATGTGGCCCCCAACGACGCCCAACCTACCCTGCACGCTTTTCACCACAATGCGCCTTGTGTTGTGGCGGCGGCCAAGGCCATGAGAATTGACACCACCAGACATGGCCTGGCTGCTCGGAGGCGCGAGGTCCGATCGTCAGGCCAGTTTCAGCTCGGCGTCCTGTGCTGTCTCTTCTTTGGCGTGCTGCTCTCCTCTATATCGTGGGTGAGCAGCCGGCTTAGTGCGGGGTACAGGCGGGAAGAGACGCGGTCGTCATTGTTGGTGAGAGCCGTACTAAACCCCGCGTTCCAGTTACTCGACGGCACGCTGATGACGACGACGACGTCAACGACATTGACCCCGACAACGAGCTTGACGATGACGAAGATAAGAATAACCACCACGACCACCACTACCACCACACATGTGGATGAGTCTTCCACTAATCCTGCATACTCCATCGATCGCGGGCAACAGCATCAGCAGCCGCTTGTAGAGCAGCAGCCACTGCAACAGCAACAGCAGCAGCAACATCAACAACAGCAACTGCCATTGAGCTCCCCGTCTCCGTCTCCCACAATGCCCACCCTCCCCCTCCGCCTCATCACCCAAAACATCCGCTTCGCCGCCAACCACACCGAGCGCTCCCCCGGCGAACACCCCTGGCCCATCCGATGCCCCAAACTCTGCACCCAGCTCCAATTCCTCTCCGCCAGCCACACCAGCCCCTTCCTATGCCTCCAGGAAGCCCTCCACGCACAACTACTCGATATCCAAGCCCACCTCGGCCCCCCCTGGGCGTACATCGGCCGCGGGCGCGGTCCCCACGAAACAGACGAGGAGTACTCGCCGATTTTCTACCGCGCGGATACATGGACGTGCCGGCGCAGTGAAACGAGATGGCTTAGCGAGACACCGGATCGGCCTTCCAAGGGGTGGGACGCTGCGCTGAATCGGATTGTGACGATGGGGCTGTTTGAGCATCGCGAGACGGGGGTGCGGGTTGTGGTTATGAGTACGCATTTTGATCATAGGGGGACGGAGGCGCGTATGAGGAGTGCGAGGTTGTTGGTTCGGTTTGCGGGGGAATGGAGCGAGGCTGAGGCTGAGGCTGACGACGACGACGATGGAGAGGGCGAAGAGGATGATGGAGAGAAGACGGGTGCGACTGCTGGGCCGAAACCGCTACCTCCGTCGGCGGTGCTTGTTGCGGGAGATTTTAATAGTCAGCCGGAGGAGGAGGCTTACCGGGCTATGACGGCGCCGGGGACTGGCATGGTGGATCTGTCGGAGCTGGTGCCGAAGGAGAGGCGGTATGGGAATTATGTGACGTATACGAGTTTTGGGGAGGTGGGAGAGGTGCCGCTGAGGATTGATTTCTTGTTTGTGCGGGAGGGAATGGGGGTCGAGGTTGAGACGTTTGGGGTGTTGGGGAATAGCTTTGATGATTTGGTTCGGGTGTCGGATCATAGACCTGTGGTGAGCGATTTGAGGGTGAGGGTGAAGTGAGGGTTCATGGGTAGGTGTTTATAAATTCTGGGGATTAGAATTAGACGGCCTGGTACGCTGGCGTGTGGTTCTGTCTTGTTTCCATGGTAGTTCCGGCTTGTTTCTATGCTGTTCTTGGTAGCATCTATGCTGGTTCTGTGTTGTTAATTCTTGTCCTGTTTACAGAACATCATCCGGCTTCCGGCTTATACATAGCATCTTATCCTACCTAATCGCCCCTTCTGCCAGCATAAGTCAGCGACGCTGGCGGCTGGCGCAGTCCTCCTGTCTTGTTCTAGTGGTGCTTCTGGGTTGTTTCTATGCATTCAGTGTAGCTTTCACGTTGCCTCTGTGTCGTTGCTCCTTTTTCCCCGTGTGGTTGGCCTATGTCTTTCCTATTTACACATCATCCTCCCGACTTCAAACACGTGTCTTCCCTCCTCGCGGTTCTATCTCGTTTTCATGTTTCTCTTGCGTTGTTACCATGCTGTAGTCTATTAATCTACCCACAATACGGAGTACTCCGACTTCCAATCTCTCTCCGCCCTCCCCAATCGCTATCGTCGTGTCGTAAACATGAGTCAATCTCAGTCTCGCACGCAGGCGCCGTTCTGTCTCGTTTCCACGTTCCTTCTGCATTATTTCTACGGGGTATGCCGTTTCTGTGTTATCTCTCCGCTACATCTGCCTTGCTGATTCATATCTCCCCTGTTCACAAAATATACTTCCTCCACCATGCTTTCCCCCTACCCACTGACCCTGACCCAGATCGCGATCTTCGCCGATATGAGTCACTCCGTATGTACGCTCGCGCGCGGTTCCATCTCGTTTCCGCGTTCCTTCTGCATGCATCGCTCCCCATGCCATTTCCGTCTTGTCTCTCCGTTGCATCTGCCCTCTTCGTTCATGTCTTTCCTAGTAGAAAAAAAATATCCTCCGACTTCCGATCGGACTCACCAGGGACCACAATCTCTCCCCGCCTCCTTCTGAAATCGACCTCTCCGCGAACTTCGCACAAAAGCGCGCAATGAAACATGTCCACATCTCTACGATCCAATCACTCCTGAGCTCTACAATCTTCATGTAGGAAAAAAATTCCATCACTGGAGCAAATTCACCCCATTGAACCCCCCCGCTTCCTATTGCCCCCCCCCCCCCCCCCATGCCTCGGTTCCCCATGACACTTATGCAGAGCGTCGCCAACACATCGCGTCTGCTGACCAACACAACACGCCACTTGCAGCGGAATCTCCATCCCCAAGCACGCAGCATGACTCGAAGACGCGTGCTTTTTCACTCATGGTGTCGATTCGTCTCCGAGAGGCGTGTTGTTTTCTTTTTTTGTTTGGTCATTCTTTTCTAGAAGATTGTACCCCATGCATACACGGTACGTGCAATCTATACATGGACCGTGCCGCAGGCGGCAGGCCAGATCGGATCAAAAAGCGGTGTACGCGGACAGGATCGTTTCGTTGTCTTCTCTTTTCTCAGCCCCTCTGGAACGCGCGCGTCTTCTGGCGAGAATCATGGGTTTCTGGAACCGTGGGTTTCCGCCGTTCGGGGTCCCGACGTCCCGTCTCGCGGTTGAAGAACCTGTGCCGTCTCACAAAGAATTAGGTGCTCCCTGGGCAAAGCATGGAACCCCACGGATTGGGCATCAATGGACACGGACTCGGTGGCGACTTTCATGGAGAAGCTGCTGCGCAGACTTGGACTGGGGGATTTCGAAGAAGTCCTGGAGTCCTGATGAAAAATCTGAGCAAATATCTGACGCCCGAGAAGCGCAGTAGCTGGCAGCTGAAAAGTACACAGCTACGTCGTGACTGAGGATCAGATAAGAAAGCGTTAAGTTAGTATGTACAATGTTGAAAGAGTCTAGTACAGATTCGACGAACAGCCAGTAATCTTGCTGGCCGAGGCGCATGGACAAAATCGACTGTTTGTCTGGATGGCGGCACTCCATGACAGAAAGCATGTCGGCATCTCAACATCGGCAATTGCCTTACGCTCGGTGTCCATCAAGGGCCTGCAGCTCTATACGGGAATTGTTTTGCTTCTTTTTGTTTTTGCAAAAGCAAAGTTTCTGAGCTGATTCAATCAGTGCTCCCTGTATGCTCTGACTCGGCAGCGTCCTCAATTGCCTTCTTTCATCTTCGGTGGCCTTTGACTATGTATATAAACCCCCATCTTCTCCCTCTTAGCTTAGATCAGTCAAGCGGACTTGAGACATCCCTTCCTTGACTGCGTTTTCACTACGTCTTCAGCTGAATTCGAGTCATGTCTTCTTCTCATCTTTTCGAGTCTTGTTGACTCTCTCTTTTCTTGGTGTCCAGTGTACAGTATCACGTCTTCGATACTGGCACTATGTGACCCACCTATTCTCCTTCTCTTTTCTGGCGACAGAGACAGGGTAAATAATTGATCGCTTCCTTAAGCGTCCTGCGTACAACAACTTCCTCACACCGTCGCTGCCGTCATTGCGCGTCGTATCGACCAATCATCATCGTTCATTTCTACAGAGACTTTCGGGGCCCTTCGTGGTATCGCCGTCGTCTGTGTGACTCTTCAACATCTCCCCATCCTGATCCTTTTGTGAGACAATTTCGGATCCGTGTGGATTGCCGCGTCTCGAGGACAGTTGATGAGGACCTCTTTTTTTTTTTATGCTTTCGGTCTACCGTCAGAAAGAAGTCCTGCGTGGGTTCATCAATTGCCCTTTCACTACCGCCGCGACAACTTTGTTTTATCACTTGCTCTCTGTCAATAAGGAGCGAGTCGCACCAGAAACTATTTTCGACCTTCGCTCGTCATGATGGACGACTTCAATGTCCTTTCCATCACCGCTTTCGGCCTTCGCTTGCCATGACAGCAACCACCTCGCTGTCTTTTCTACGACAATTTTTCGGCCTCTGCTTGCCATGACAGTTCACTTTCAACTTCACTGTCTACTCAGCACTCAACAAACACTCTTGACCTTGCTTGTCAACAATGACTATTTCAGTATCAACTTTCGGGGAGGATATTTTGAGCTTCGACGATGGTCGGGGGCGACCATTTGTTAGGGGGGTACTAGAAAGCATGTCGGCATCTCAACATCGGCAATTGCCTTACGCTCGGTGTCCATCAAGGGCCTGCAGCTCTATACGGGAATTGTTTTGCTTCTTTTTGTTTTTGCAAAAGCAAAGTTTCTGAGCTGATTCAATCAGTGCTCCCTGTATGCTCTGACTCGGCAGCGTCCTCAATTGCCTTCTTTCATCTTCGGTGGCCTTTGACTATGTATATAAACCCCCATCTTCTCCCTCTTAGCTTAGATCAGGAAGCGGACTTGAGACATCCCTTCCTTGACTGCGTTTTCACTACGTCTTCTGCTGAATTCGAGTCATGTCTTCTTCTCATCTTTTTGAGTCTTGTTGACTCTCTCTTTTCTTGGTGTCCAGTGTACAGTATCACGTCTTCGATACTGGCACTATGTGACCCACCTATTCTCCTTCTCTTTTCTGGATGACATCGGTACCTTGGTACCTCCTACCTAGGCAGGGACCCTCTCTCCCGAGTCCCCGCCCCCGCCCCGGGAGGAGACCCCCCAAAAAAAAGGAAGAAGAAGAAGAAGTGGGCCCAATCTGTCCAATCATTGTACATGCCTTGACCGAAATTGACCAGGACAACATGAGATATTCAAACAGCACAAGACACACCAGATGCGGTGTTCGAGTGTACGCGTGGGTTGTACGACGCCTCCACATGCATGATGCGCTGCGAGCTCGCGAGACAAGCAGCGCACGAGAGATGAAGACGTGTGCATATTGGCGGCGAAGCAGATTGCGAGGTCGGACAACCCAGTGTTGACACCTGTCTTCAAGGCGGCAGCGGCGGGACATTGTCGATGTAAGTTGAATGCCTCTTGGACGCATGCCACGCATTACGTGAGCCGGTTGTGTGTTCTCTATTCGGTCCATGCTGCTCCCAAGTGGATCGTTGATGACTGGTGTCCTGGACTCTGATCAGTAGGCGAACACAGCACCTCGTAGGTATCAAACTGGATGTGTTCATTTCTGTCAGAATGATAGATGAATCAATCTGATGATGATACAATCTAGATAAGTATCTAGAGAGATGAAGAATCTAGGTCTGACCACATGTGTGGAACAGAGAAGGCTATATACAGGCGAGGGCAAAGCCCTATGGCGCTATAAGCCTCCAAGAGAACAAGTGATGCCTGAGATGTAAGGCTGATACCTCCAACAATTTCCGCGTGGCATCCATGCTCTTCGCTGCTACTAGCTAGGCTACCGGTACCAGGTTGGAAAGGTATTCATTCTGGGGATGAGTGGAGCGCCGCCATGGTAACAGCCACCGCGAGCCACGACCTTGAATGCAGTCGGCATATGGAGTCACCGAAACATGACTCCGAATGAGACAGAAGCAGTGCATAGCCGATCCACTGGCCGGGTGTGGGTGTGTGTGCGCCTTATTCGTCAAACACAGAAGATGTAGCCAGATTCCACCTTGATGTAATGCGCCCACTGTCCAGACGAGTCACGACGACCGTCGACGAGGACGTGGCGCGGCGAGAAAAAGGCGTCTTCATTTAGGAAACTTGACTTGTCGGTCTTGTAGAACGCGGATGTAAGGTGACGGGCGTGCATGAAGATGGCGCGCCTGATTGGCTCTGTGGCAGTCATGACGATGGCGGCATCTTTGTCTTGCGTGAGTGGTTACGGTTTCCATGGCAATCAAGCCGACCGTTTGCTGGGAGGACTTCTGTTGAGGCGGCTATCGTGCTGCATTCCTCGTGTGCGATGGAGTTGCGTCGTTGACTAGGTAGCTTCAAGTACTCGAATCGATACGTTGATTCACTGATACGGTGATGGTTGGTGATGAGGGAATTGACTCAATTTCGTCACCAGACAATCGTCAGGTCGGGCCGGCGAACCCGTCGTCGGTGCGTCTAAGATATGGGAAGATCGGAACTTTGAAGGTGGCAGCGCATCGAATGCATCGATCCACAGTTGGGCTGCGCTCGAGTGGACGCGTATACACAGGGCAGGCTGCATCGTGGAAGGCAAAAGGGATGCAGAAAGATGCAAGATGGTGAACAGACGACCTTGTTTGATGCTGGTGGTGACTCCTGAGTCCTCAGCGATGTCCAATGCGGTGCCACACGAACCGAAAGTGGAGCCGCCTGTTGGAACTCGGGACTCGAGTGACGGGGAGCACTTGTCCATTCTGAGCTCTCAGACTGCCATTCCCTGCCGTCTTGGGCCCGCGGACAGCTATGCCGAGATTGAATACCACAAGACCAGACCTCTTCCATCTGGTGTGCAGCACATGGACAAAGACGAGGTAAAAGAGGTGAAGCCATACAGTGAGGCCGTACTCTCGGAACGTGGAAGTGTCGGCGACAACTTGGCGAGAATGTGGATAGTGGCAGAGAACACAAACTCTGGCTCTCTGGACTCGACATCGATTCATTTGTGGTCCAAATCATGCTGGATCTCGGAGCCCAGAACAGCCAGAACCCATAGATTAGACTCTAGATCGAGGCTGGAAACCTGCTGCTGGAGTTGTACTGCGCATGTCAGCTGCCTTGGTGTTGTCGACCCAGCTACCATTCGTCTTCAACCTCTGTTCGCATTCTTCGCAACTCGAACCAGCTCACCGTGTTGGCAGCTACTGCAACCACCCCGGCTAGTCTTGCGTCTCGTCCTCGTCCTTGTCTTCGTCTTCGTCACCCGCCAGTGACGACACGCCCCCCAGATCCATCACGCCGGAACGGCTTGTTCTCCGGCGTTCTGGGCAGAAGGGTCAGGACGTCAGCAAAAGCAAACGACGCGGTGGCTTCTCGCCTCCGACTTTTTGGAGCTTCTGTGCTTCACGCTGGCCGAGTGTCTGTCTCGCGGAGTCGTGTGAAAAGACAATTGGGCGAGGTGGGATTGGACGAAGAAAAGCAGACAACCATGTGTTCAACGTTGAAAGCCTAAAGGGTCCATCGGTGCATCCACAATCGGTGTGATGCGAATACGTATCCCGTATGTACAGTCGTCCATGGAAACGCCCCGACTTGCGCTACAGACCTTTGCGGACCAGGCTTGCGGAACCGGCCGCTGAATGGACGCATCTCTCCATCCATTTGTCTATTAATTAGCCTCGCGCCGTCCATCGTTTTTGTTGACTCTAACTTCATTCCCATCTCAACTGCCTTCGCCCACGCACTCGACTTCCCAGATACCAGGACTTCTCCCGCATTTTCTCTCTGCCTTTATTTGCCTGAGTATTCATAGTATCGGGATCAAGCAGCATTGACTCGGCTTATTGACGCATGAGTGAATGCCCGACTGTGGCCAGATCATACATCTCCGTTGCCTGTCGACGTTACCCAATAACAACAGACATTTGCCTGCCCGGGCGTCAACTCCTCGCCCCTCTGCCCCGTCTCCTCTCGTCATCCCCTGCCCTTTCTCCGTCGTCCTCCAGGCTCCGACATCTCTACAATTATCTATTTAAATCCCCTCGTCTCCGCAGCGGCATCTCCCTCGCTCCCGAACTCGGGCCCAGCAGCCCCTCAAGTTTCAACGCCCCAGAGACCCAAGAATTAATACCTGCCCAAGACCCCATACACCGACCCGTCCACCATCAACAACAAAAGGTCGACATTCGCGCCCTCACATCACCATCCATCTCCCGCGCTTGTACGGCCTTAACACGATCTGAGCTTGAGCTGGACCGCTGCGTTGACCTGACCTAGGTGACCTTCACCCAGGACAAAACGCTTCGTCATCAGTTCACTGCCCATCTGCAGAGCTCACCATGACATCCGGTCCCAAGAACCTATACCGCGTGGCACATGTTGAGGACGCCGCCGAAGAATCTGGAGACTGCATCGTTGGCAAGCCCGGCACCCGCAAGTACGCCACCCGGGCGACCCCCGTGACCCCCGTCCCTCAGTCCAAGGCCAACACGAGCAAATCACGCTCGGATAAGCGACCCGTCGCTCCCACAACTCCCTCTGCCTCTGTCGATCTTGTGCCTGAGCCTCAAGGTGCTGCCGAGGAAGACGATGCACTGAGGGATGAGGACCGGCCGTCTGGAGAAGACAGTGATGAGGTCGATGCCAGGGCAAGAGATCGTGCAGAGCGCAGAAGAGAGCGGAGGCTGCGGGATGACGAGAAAGAGGCCCAGGCCGCCGTCGTCGCCTCCACCAAAGATGATACGCGGGCACAACGACTGCATCGACCAACAACGCTGAAGCAGTCGGCCACACAGCCAATTCCGATCCCCTCTTACAGAAGGGGTTCTACAGATGAGATGCCGATCTACGCCTTCCCACAGCCGATCCCATCTGCACCTGGCCCCGGGTTTGATCCCACGTCTGGGAGCTATTTTGACGGGCAACAATTTAGACCTGTGCCCATGAACATGATGTGGCATCCACCCCGTCAAGTCGCAGTGCCTTTTCCTTCTCCCTCATTCCCTCCCTATCCGATTTGGAATGGCTACGGCGCACCCCCCGGTGGATTCATGCCCCCATCCTCGCTTCCACCGCCCGATGGCTATGCGCCTGGGTACTTTGATGGCATGCCCGGCCCGGGTCCGCAGCCTCAGCTGCATCAGCGCTTCGAGAGACCTGGTCCTGGGATGGGATACCCAAGACCGCTGCCGTCCTCCTACTATGGTCCCGGTCAGGGTGACTACTGGGCGGATGCTCCTCTGGCGCCTTCAATCAAGCGCCGCCCAATATCGAAGGCCCAGCCTCAACCCCAGCCTGCAGAGGATTCCCGGAAGAAGATGCCACCACCAGACGCCGTTCCCTCGAAGGCGTCTCGGCCAAAAACATCCCTGCCGTCATCATCATCTTCTTCCACGGCTCGCCCTTCCTCCCATCATGGACACTCAAAGCCCCGGGACTCCCACAGGAGATCTGTCCATGCCGCCAGCAAACGCGGCGACTCACCCGGCATGGCTGAGCAAGACCATGATGCGTACTCTCCCGATGGTGAAGAGTTCGACGACGACGACGACGAGGGGGAATATCAAGACCCAGCCCCCAAGACTCGTCGTGGCTCCACCAACCACCATCACCACCGCCGCCAACACCAGCCCCAGCACGAACCCGAACCCCGAACAACACCATCCACCCGAAAGCACCGCCCTCCCCATACGACTCCCACGCTCCTACCCCCCCTCCTCTTTGCCCCAGCGGCCTCGGCCCCAAGCACGAGAAGAAGTACTACGACGCGCTAGCCTACCAAGAAAAGGTCAACCGCCGTCCATCTCCCTTCTCCCAAGTACCCCTCACGGCCGAGCATCTCCGCAAGGTAGGCCGCCGGGGCGAAGTCCCCAGCAGCCACTCCACGCGGAGTAGCCACAACAGCCGCGGCGGGGAGGAGAGTTCCCACAAGAGGAGCAGTGGTACGCGTACGTCGCGGACGCAGAGTGGTGGAGGAGGAGGAGGAGGAGAGGACTTTAGGATAAAGATCTCGGGGGGTGCGCGGCTGCGGGTTTCGGGCGCGGAGATTGATTGCGGGGATAATGCGGAGATTGTGTTTGCGGGGCCGAGGGGGAGAGGCGGTGGCAGTGGTGGTGGTGGTGGTGGTGGTGGTTCCAGCTCCGGGAGTGCGAGGATGGTGGAGGATTTGAGGAGTAGGAGGGGAGGGAGTGAAAGGGAGAGAGAAAGAGAAAGAGAGAAGGTTTTGCCGCGGAGACAGAGGGGGAAGAGTCCGGGGGAATGGAGTACGCAGGGTGGGGGGTCAAGGGAGAGGTCGTCTAGAGGATCGCGGTGATGAGCTGTGGAGTTTCGTTGCCTTTGATCGATGGGCTTCTTGTCGTGGATGGCTGGCCTGTGTGTGCTGTATGTGGTTGTTGCGTTCTGCGCGGCGAGGATTCTCCTCCTCTCTTTATTTTTTTTTGCTTGTCTGCGAGATACCCTTGGGGATGATGGCCTCTTGTTACTGCATGGCTATCCATGACGGACGCGATACATACACACACTAGCATGGGGTTCGGCGCCAATTTTTTTTCTTTGGAAGGGCACACGAGATTCACAAGACTTGAGCCCAATAAGCACTTTGAGGGGGTTTTACTTACGGATTATTTGGCTGGGTGTTCAGGTCTTTGGTTATTGGTAACAATACAAGCTCTCTTCTCTGGAAGTTCATTGTGCATACCTAACATGACAATTACCTGACTTGGCTGTCGAGGTCCACGTCTCCTTGTCTCTCGATGAACCATTGAACCATCATCGTATAATGGTTAAGGGGACACGAAGCTGATGACTTCAGCAACTACAAGATTCGTCTAAGTCTTGCGTTCGCTGAATGAAACAGCTCAATCGTGGATACCAAATGGGTCCCACGCCTGATATCCCCAGAGGGATGGATGGCCTTTCGGCCGAAGGCGTAAAATAGAATACATACACAATCGGATTCCATGGATAGTGCTTCTTCATGCCGAGAGACTGACAAGTGATGACTCGTAGAGAAGATGACGGAGTGCGCAAAAGTTTAGACGCAGTTTCAACTATCACACTTGCTAACTATTATACTCTCGGCTCTACGGAGTAAAGCCGCCCAAATAGATGCTTGCTGGCGATCACATCTAAGCTGTGCTGCACCAATATGACGTGCCTGAATGGTGGGAGATCCAGCGATCCTTATTGGCCTTATGACTGCATCATGCATGTGCCGTTTTCCGTGGCGATCGACGTGCGACCGCCGACAAGACGACCCAACGATTCTGGGTGTACAGTTATTGGATGCCTCGACTTTGTCCCGCTGCGGCGAGTAAGTAACACTTGATGCAATCGCGCACCATGCGGTGACGTATTATATCGTGCGAATGTTGCCGTAACCTGTTTTCTCCAGCGTACAAGCTGTTTTTAACGTAACGGTAAGGTATAGGTTGACCTGGCTACATGTCGCAGGTGACATGTCTCTCGAATCTTCAACACGGGGCAAGTTTCACTCGCGGAGTCGCGGAGAGGTGGGGCTGATCGAGCGTGTTGCCCGGCCAGCGGCGGTTTGTTGACAGTTGCGTCATCTGAGATGTCTACTACAGTCTACGGCCAACGGGCATGATGACTGGGCAACTGGGAAGAAAAGCACGGCATGATCATTGGAAAAGAGGAATTGGTGTGTTTATCTATGACCAGTCACCATTGCAGTGTTCAGTATCGTCTTCTTGTAGAATTAGTTGAACGGGACGCTGTTGTGGTGGAAGCGGCAGGTACACAGGCCAACCTCTTTGGCTCGCAGACCCCAGCCACGGCAATTTCTGGGGGCTCGTTTCTGGGGAAACTTCAGACACATGCTGCAGCCTGCACGGCTCTTTTCCCTCTCCATCATCATCAATCCGATTCTCATCATCAATCCGATTCTCATCATCAATCCGATTCTCATCATCAATCCGATTCTCATTCCATCCAACACGTGCATTCCCACGACTTGCATTCCTGCCTCACGAAATCTCCACC
Source organism: Claviceps purpurea (assembly GCA_029405325.1). Taxonomy (NCBI): domain Eukaryota; kingdom Fungi; phylum Ascomycota; class Sordariomycetes; order Hypocreales; family Clavicipitaceae; genus Claviceps; species Claviceps purpurea. The sequence continues at coordinate 738,955 of CM055782.1, read as the reverse complement.
ACTTACGAACTGTCTAAGCTCTACTGCCTACAGCTGCTGTCTCCTCCAACCTCATGGCCCCGTCTCTCCGGAGACTCGTGCCCCCAGCGGCCGACGGCTCCTCTCCCGACAAAACACTCAGCAACCTCTTGCAACACGCTCGCCGGCTACACACACGCGGCGACCAAACCACCCCCGATCCCTCCCACGGGATCCTAGACCCCCACGACATCAACAATGTCGGCTTCTTCGTCCTCTTCGCCCTCATCGGCGTCGCCTTCGTCGTAACAGGCATCTGGTTCTTCTTCTGGGCCAAAAACGGCGGCTTCCACTTCAAAGAAGGCGACTGGGAGGACTACAAATCCACCGTCCTCCGCCGCAAAGGCCCCAACGGGACCCTCCTCTCCGGCGCCACACGATCCACCAAACTCGGCGGCGGCAGCGTCTACAAGGATGTCTACGACGACGACGGCACAACCATCATCACGGACAGCACTGGCCTAAGCGGCGTCACAGCAGGGGCAAGCGACATTGCCGCGCGGGAGAAACGCCGTGCAAAGCAAGAGGCGCGAGATCGTGAGCGGCGCAAGAAGCGCAGCGAAAAACAGAAGAAGAAACACAAGGACAAGAGCGGGGATGAGGGGACGCGCCGCGCGGGTGAGGATGGTGTTTTGGATGAAATGGCGGAGAAGGAGGCGCTGGAGCAGCTGAGGAGTTATCGTCACGAGAGGCCCGCGCGTGTGGGTGGGTTGAATAAAGAATCGGATGGGTCGCAGTGGGATGGATCGACGAATCCGTCGGAATCGACTGTCTCGTCGGATTTGTTGTCGCATCGGCAATCGACGCCTACGACGACGCCGACCAAGAAAACGGCCGCGGCGGCGATTCGCAAGGTTTACTCGACGACGGACCGTGGTGAGCAGCGGGAGACAGAGAGGATTCGGGCGGAGGCTAGGCGTCTGAGGGAGGAGAGCCGGTCGCGTCGACGGGACTTTAGTTTTAATAGGCCGGACGCGACAGAGAGTGCTGCGACGGAGAGTCTTCTTGAGGGAAGTGATTTGGGCGTGAGGGACTATTTGCCTTCTGTGGCGGAGTCGAGAGGCCATGGTAGTAGAGAGAGGGATAGGAATAGGGAGCGGGAGAGGGAGAGGGAGGAGAGGAGGGCGAGGAGGGGGGGTTATAGGCGCGGGAAGGGGGAGGATGATGAGCTTTGATGGTGGTGCATCGATTGATGGCGGGAGGCAAGCTGGACATGTTCTGGCCGGGGTTACGATATGGAACGCTCATGATGAGTATGGGCATGATGGTTGGAGGGTCATGAAGATAGGATGGTCATAAAGATTGGCACGGTATGGCAGGGTATATTTGAAAGGTATGGTTTGTGAGGCGCGACATGTGTATATGATATGATAGGGTACGACACGATGAATGATATAGTCAAGTCCACGGAGCGGCATTCCACTGGCAACAAAGTGATTCCACTAGCAAACAACTGATTCGACTAGCAATTTCACTTGACAATAGCACTATGTAGAGTGCTTGGAGCACTGTTACTCGCACCTAATCGCGTGAAGCAAGGTGTTCTAGAGGATGTTTAGGCTTGGCGACGGCCAGATAGGCGTGATCGTCGTATTATGGCAGGATGGTGATTGGCAGAGTGTGGCTTCATCATGGCATAGCTTGCATAGCTTGAAAGGCACTGTAGGTATGTATGTATGTTATCATTGATAGTTACGAGACGTATGACATTGTGCTGTTGGCTTAGACGGTGATATAACAGTACATGGAGTACAATTGGAGACTGCAACATGGTACCTATCGAGGTAAATAGGCACGTTCATATTTGCACCACCGTGTTGCTCGTTTGGGCATATTCTGGGTCCATCCCACTCCTGAGTCCTGACCAACCACGGGCTGCACGGCGGTGCATTGATCTGTGGCTGATGACAGCGGCGGCAAGGCTCGAGCTCAAGAAGCGTGGCGGTGCCTGTTCGTCCAGTGACTTGTCTTACTGGCTTGGCTCCCCGAGTGAGAGTCCTCTCACCGGAAAACTCTCGGCCAACCGTCATTCGTCGACAATCGCATTGCTGTTTTGTTGTCTTCTAGGTAGCCCTCCGCGCCATCTCAGAACCCTTTGCCAATTACTGCGGAGTTGACAGATTCATCTTTTTAATCTTGTTCATCTTGGTGCTTGTGCCTGAATCTGTGCGTGCCGCTCCATCGACCCCAGGGCCCAGACGCAGCACCCCCGTCGGCGCACCCTGGATGTGGCAAAGTTCACGGACCAATCGTGCGTCCGCTCGCCGTCATCCACTCGTTGCCTTCCGCCGTCGCCGTCCATCTGCCTCATCAGACCGCATTGCCCACGTTACTGCTGATGGCCGCTTCCGTCATCACCAGATTCACAACCTCGCATCCTCATCTCCCGCCTTGCTCGACTTTTTGCTTCTCTAGTCCGCTGGCGGCCAGTTGGATAGCTTCGACTTTGTTTTCGACGACCTGCTTGGGCGCATTCACGGACACTCATCTTGCGACAGATTCCCCGTCCGCCGCCTCGCCGCCCTACGACGACAACCTGTGGTGATTGGGTTCGCTGCCGGCTCTTGGGTAATGCCGACGATACATCACGTTCTTGTCGTTTCTCGTCAATTCATTCACCAGCCTAGCTTCGACTTTTCATAACGGCCGTGCGGGCTAAAACAAAGGAGCGGACAAAGGAGAAATCGAACAAGAGAAAGAAAAGGGAAAAGGAACTGAAGGAAAGAGGCAAAGACGACGAAATAGTGCCATCTTGCGGCGGCTGTCGCACGGCCTTGGCAATTCAAATATCATCCTGCTGGTCGCGTACCTCGTGCATGGCTGGTGGCCGCAAGTCATCATGGCACCTACCGAACCCCCCTCCTCCGCCTTCATCGGCATCATCATCGGCCTCGTCTCTTCGTTTGGCTCCATCGTGTTAATCGCCTTGGTCATCTTTATCTTTTGGGCCTCGGGATGTGCTGGGTCGGGCCGGATTATTCTAGATCGACTGGGACGACCTGGCGAATATGACGACGAGCAGGCTTTTGCGAGGGAAGAGGCCGAGGCTCTGGAGACGATGGACGATATGACGCGGACAGAGTATCTGAGGGCAAAAGGTATTACGCGCAAGCATGACCATTGTGCCTCTTTATCTATGACGATTTGGCATGATGCATTGATCGACGTTGGAGGAGATGCTGACAATCTTGCTAGCATTTGTTACTGCGAACCCCCCCGAGTCGTTACCTACCGACATCTCGCTGTCACAATACCTTGCGATACAAGAAAAGGGCGTGTCAGCATGGGAGTTTGAGCCCGAGCTGGAAGTGGCCAATTGTTTTGTGGAGGCGCGGACCGAGATTGAGTTTTTCGACTCGGAGTGCACCGTCATGAGCAATTTGCCCATCCCCAAACAAAACGAAGTGTATTACTGGGAGGCCAAGATTTACGAAAAGCCTGACAACACCCTGCTGAGTATCGGCGTGGGAACCAAGCCATATCCGCTGTTTCGCTTACCAGGTATGTAGCACACATCTCCCCTCTCTTCGATCATATTAGGGAGAGATTGCTTACATACGCGCAGGCTATCACAAATATTCAGTGGCCTACTTCTCCGACGGCTCTCGTCACTATAACCAGCCTTTTAGCTCTACACCCTACGCCCCCCGGCTTGTGCAAGGCGACGTCGTTGGCGTTGGATATCGGCCCAGAACAGGCGCCGTCTTCTTCACGCGCAACGGCAAGAGATACGACGAAGTGGTCCATGGACTGAAGTCGCAAAACTTTTTCCCCGCCATTGGTGCTACAGGCCCTGCGATTGTACACGTCAATCTGGGCCAGTCCGGCTTTGTGTTCATCGAGGCCAACGTCAAGAAATGGGGTCTCGCTCCTGCGACGGGCAGTCTGGCGCCGCCACCACCATACGGTTCGGAACAGGGCAGCATTCTTCTGGAATCTGGGAGCAAGGATGGCATGGTATCCGGCCAGCGACGTCCTCCTCATCTCCAACCATCCAGTGACGCGGCCTTTACGGGTGGACGAGATGCGCCTTATATGGTCGGACGAGATTCACACTACATGGTCGGACGAGACTCGCCTTATGTGGTTGGACGAACGAGCAATACTTTCCTCCCAAGCCACGGGCGCACACACAGCGGGACCTTCCGCTCATTACCACCCACCACCAGCCCCGGCCCCGTGAGAAGTCCGACGGACATTTCGCTGGCCCAGCTCGTCCCGACTGACGAGGGCGCCGAGGCTAGCGGCAGCGCTGCAGGAAATAACGGCCACCAGGAAGAAGCCTACCGCGATGGGAACCCGCTGCATCTGCACTTGGAAGATGCTACGAATCCGCCTCCTGAATACGCAAGCCCGACGCTATCTGCCTCTGCCTCTTCTGTTGAAGACGACCATGAACGCCCTCGTGCCGATAATGAGGACACGCCATTGATGGAAGTCACGAATCGCAGTCGGGGGGGCTCTTCTGCTACTGCGACTCCACGGCGAGGAAAGCCTGCGGATGAGCAGCCCCCGGTGCCGAGCTACAGTGATGCGGTTCGGGATGGTGCGGGCTTGCAAGAGCGGACGGACCGGGACTCGGATGGGGAAGCAGTCTCAGACGAAGAAGCAGAATCATCAGACGATGCATCCCTATCTGAGGCGTCCTCGTAAGCATCTGTCAGTCTGTGTGATCACTGATGTTGCAGGTGTCACGCTCACTTCGGAATTCTTGAAGACGGGCGCGGCGGCACCTCTATTGACTATTGAGCGGGATGTCGATAATTACCGAAAATTGAACGGTTCGAAAAATGGCTGGTGACGTTGGCGAGATGGGTTGGCGCGACATGGATTTCTCAGCACACCCTTTTTCTGTTCACACTCGCGGTATTGGTTTAGGCGCGTGGAGTTTTTGTATAAGCATTGGGATCAGCAAGCTTTCGTTACGGGTGTATTCTTTTTTGTATTTCCTACTTTATTTTTTTCTTTCCTTTACTTGTGTTTCTCCCTCTTCCTTCTTGTTCGTCTCTTGTTTACTTGTCCTCTCTATTCCCTATTTCTTCAAAGTCCAAGGCAGCTGCGGCGGCACAGGCCCCGAGAACGACACATCGATAACCAGACGAGATGAATTACAATTAGCAAATCAGCCGAGGCAGCGGCTTTGTCTCGTGGAAGAATGCTATATTACCTATACGTCAATGAGACATGTCTACTTCTACGTGTTGACTCTTGCGACTGATGATGCATGCCGGGCGTGGCCCGTGTTCATGTGCCGTGCTACCTATGTGAATCTGCGTTGTGAGTGCAAGGACTTGCCCACTCCTACGCTTATCGTACGGCAGCACGACTTGCCTGCCGTTCTACCCATCTAGATTCTTCAGCACAAATGTGAGTTAAAGGCCCGTTCATCATGCGTCTTGTATCTCCTTTTCTTGGATTTGGCGGCCCGTTTCAGACGCAAGCTTACACGCGGTAGACACGGCAAGTACGGATTCCATATACACACCGTGCATGAGCCTGACTCGGAGTATGTACCATATCGTGTAAGGCTTAAGCGAGGCCGAATGCCTTTCCAGAAAAGACCAATCGCTTAACTTGACTAAGCCTTGCGTTCATTTCCTTCCTTTCCAGAGTGTGCCTATTCCCGTTCGTTCCGAATTTCATTCTTATCTCTCCAGCTTTGCACCTATGGCCCTGGCTTTCTAGAACACGCCTCTCTTCCTTCCCTTCTAGAGGCTAATCCTTGTCTTCTAGAGTCTGCCCCCTTCAGGACCGGACCCCTTGTTTCTGAAGTCTAGTCACATAGTTTGTCTCTCCTTTCTGCGTAATTCTGAATGACATGACCCCTCGCGGCTCGCGAGTGACTTTATAATTTTATTCCCTTCGTTCCGGCTTATGTTGAGCCTCGGCATCACACCCCGAACGATCCACGGGCCACGAAGAGGTGTTTATGTACATACATACCTAGGTAGGTATGTAGTCAGTGGTCCACTGGTCCACATCCCAGCTAAGCCTCAGGGCAGGTAGTCGGGGAGTTTCCAATTCCCTGCAGTTATAATAGCATACCTAGGTTTGTCGTCTCTTGTTTGCGTCGCTGTGTACATACCCCTGCTATACCCTGCACAACCCCGGCAGATCTCCCATCTCTCATTCTGCCGCGAAGGGTTGGTATCTAGGTACCTATGTATGTATAAACATATGCATGTATGTATGTATGTATGTATTTTCTTTAGAGCTGGATCCGGGCCGTCGTGCTGTGACCCTTGTAAGTTCTGCCGGAGCGAGGGTTCATCGGTTGGCAGTGTGCTTTCGTTGATGCTCGGTGCTCGGCGCTCGGCTGGCATTTCTGCGTTTCATCTTTTTTTGAGTGCCACTGCCAAGTATACAATGATGATGCTGGGGTTTGTGATGGCGGTGCATGTACATATGTATGTGTCGTGTCCTATTCCATGTCTGCTTCTTTCAGGACTGTAGAGTCTGAGTCATAGACGATTGTAGGTTTACTCTGCATTCATCCTATGTCTGTCCCGCGGCATTCCAATGTCCATATCATTTAGGCCCCCATGGGCCATCGTATCTATTCCGCAATGCACTTTTAGAGTCTTACCTTTATCTATATCTAACTTAATCTCCATCATCCTATGGACCTAGGTAGGTTCTAAACTTGTATCACATATCTTCCATGTCATCCCAAGTTCTAGTTCTATAATACCCATTCCATGCCTATAATCGTCTCATCCAGCGGCCTGCCCCAGACGGTAGACCGAGCCTCAACCGGGGGCCCCGGGGGCCTGGGGCCAGCACTGGGAGCAGATCCAGCCAAAATGTAGGTATGTATGCAGCTAGCCGCGCCTCGGTTCGAGCCTCCAACAACCGCCTCCTCTTCCCGAGACCCCAGGTACATAGCTATCAATCCTATTCCCTAGATATGTACATACTTTTATTCTTCTCGCACATATGGAGTACAGATTAGCCTAGGTAGTATATCCGTACCTTGACAGCCGCTTCTTGAGCGTCATCGTCTCGTCTCTAGGTACAACTCCGCAGTATCTCCCAGGACCCATTCACAGACACCCCTACAGGCTACAACGTGAGCTTCACCCCTTCTCCCACCTCTCTTCCTTCAACCCCCCGCCTCACACACACACACCGAAAAAGGCATCACAAGAAATCAAGGTCCAAACCCCCGGTCACAGCCCCTACATACCTACTTATGCCTACCTTAGGTACCTATGTACCTATCATGCACCCCATATCCCGGCCCCACACCACCCATGGTCCAACTTCCAAGTCCAACACACCCTTGGCCTTCAAGCAGTTCAGGCAGGCAAGGCAGGCAGGCAGTTCAGGCAGTCAAGACTCAGTCAATCAGTCCATGCTGTGCCCCCCTCGGACGACGGAAGAGGCGCCAAGACAACATGCACACTGTACACAATGCACATTCCACGTGTGGTGGTCGTGCCGTCCCGCCGAATACGAAACAGGGGGTCCGGAAGAGGAAAGGACTATGTACAGCCATGTACCTTTGCTCACATATGTAGGTGTGTACATACCTACGGTCTACCTATGTACATATGTAATATGTAGGTATGTAGTTGAGTTATAAATAGGACGGGATCGTTTTTGCCCCTTTCGCGGGGATGGCATGTACAAGGTAGGTATGCAAATGTAAGTTATAAGACTGATCAGTGAGCCACTGATGCCAGATGGAGGGTAGGGGGTCCCCTGCAGGGGCTGGAGGGGCTGGGCCGCTGGGGGAGGTTGCTCGGGTTGGTTTTGCCGAGGGCTGACCAGACGGACATGCATGCATCATCATGCAACGTGTAGGTACTCCGTACGGTGTTACATATTCATTCAGAGTGCCTGTCTTGACTCTTTTGGGCCTTTGGGTTGTTTTCTATTGAAGGAGGAGGGGGGGGGCATTTACAGGAGTCCAGGACTCAGGAGACGTAGCCTGTAGGCCCTAGAGGCTAGGGTGGAATACCGACAAATAGACGGGGACATCACGATCACGATTCACGACTTGGTGTTCCAACGTCTATAGGAAAGTACGTACATATGTAGCAGAATCAAAGGCAAATTTCAAAGGCAAATTATTAATTATCCTCGGCGGTCTTTCAGGTTCAACCACCCACGGGCCACTGTCCACAACCTCATGCAGGACGAGAATCAGATATGTAACATGTTTCCCGTAACTTTCTTTCCCTCTACCGATCCAGTGAGCACTGAGTGCAGCGGCCAACCATTCCATTTCCCCTTGAAAGTTGAACCGATTATGTAGAGACAAATATCTCGCTGAAACGTCAAGTAGAAAAGAGAAACCCTCTTTAGATTCACTCACAAGGCAAGAAATTCTCACAAGACAAAAGGTAAGTTGAAGCAACAATGAACATTGCAGTGAGATATTCAAAAAGCAGCCAAACGCCCCCGCATATGCATTCGCGTACCTTTCCTTCCTTTCCTTTCCTTTCCCTTCCCTTCCCTTCCAAGTTCCCATCCTCCATCCCGATTCCCATCCCCCAATCCAAAACGCTGCCGCACAAAAAATCGTCTCAAAGCAAACAAATTCCAACAAGAAGAGACAAGTACATAAAACCAAATCCATCATTTTCATGTTGCCAAAAACTCCAATCCAATCCAATCCAATCCAGTCAAGTCAAGGCCCCTTCCAATCAACGCCCTTTCCAAATTCCCATATCTATGCAAAAAGGCCACGCCGCTCGCCATATAACATGTAACATGTAACATGTCCTCGCTAAAAAAACCGATGCAATACCCAAAATCAAAAGGAGTGTGAATGCCATGCCATGCTATGCCATGCAATATGCAATGTCGTCCCAAACGGGAAAAGAAGGAATGTATGTATGATGAATGAATGCCCGGGGTATCATAATGCTTCGCCAAAAAATAAAAAAAGGAGTGTCGTCCGTCCACAGAGGGGGGAGAGAGGGAGCTGGGTATCGTCATCGTAATGGTTGAACCAAAAAAAAGGAGTGTGTGTGCTGGTATTATAAAATTGATACATTAAGGCCACGGAATTGTTCTGCGTCGTGGATGTGCGTCGTTTCGTAAGGATTGGTGTCGTGCGAGATCAACTCGGGTATATATGCAAGGAGTGTATGCCTTCAGCCGGGACGTTGAGACGTGGTTCCCGGGCTGTGAAATTCAGAAATTCGAATCAAGGGCAGCGAGTGCGAGGTGTCAAGGAGTGTGTTTTGTACATGGTGCGTTTGAGTGCGTGCGTGCGTGCGTGCGTGCGTGTGTGTGTGTGCGTTTGTTGAATAATTACTGTCGGATAGATTATAGGCCGTTGGTGTTGTGAGCCTGTGGTTTCTGTCGATTAAAGTCGAATCGGGAAATAAATAAACTGAGCAGTGAGCGTCCCGTCGTAAATGAAATGTTCACTAAAAATCCGCAAGAGGGACGATGCCAAGATCTTTCGTCCCTGTCCAGGATGTGGCGAGGTCGTTGCTGTCCAAGGTAGAGGGGGAGGTAATTCCCGAGCAAGTCTGTAAAGTCCGTCTGGCCGTTCACTGCCGTTCAGGCTTACACAGGACCTGCCCCGGCGGCGAAGGTAGACCCGTCTCCTTTCTCTCCTCACGGGGTTCCACCGGGACTGCCGACATGACCGGCTTCCCGTGCATCGAGACCGGCGACTCCGGCAACGGGAGCATCCCCCATGCCTCCCTCGAACAAATCAACGCACCCGTATCCCACTCCCAGGACTCAGAAGACTCCCAGGGTGGTAAATGCGGTGCCTGCAGTGCAAAGTCCCCCCCGGTGGTGGAATATGTCGGTGGATGCGCCGCGATGGAGTGCCTGGAAAAACAGCCGAGTCAATCCCATGTATCCTTTCCGCAAGCCTTCTTGTATGGTTCCATGAAAGGTGTGTGGGAAGTACGTCGCGTATGTATGTGAAAGAAGCCAAAGCTTAAATCCACACAGGCTGATGCTGATGCTGATGATGGGGACTCACGAACCCAAGACCGTAGCCCCCATGCCCTCCATTATACATGGCCTGCTGCTGCTGCTGCTGAGGCGTCGCCTGATGATACACGGGACTTCCTCGCAAGTCAAAGGTCATATACTCCTCCGTATCGCTATACGCAGCAGACCCTTCAAACGTAGACGACGCAGGACTGTACGCTCCCGTGCTGACAAACGAAGGCGACGGCACACTCAGGTACTGCTGGCTGGGAAACGGCGACGAGAGCAGCAGAGGACTCGCCGAATGGGAGCCAGGACCCCCTGCGACACTGGCAGTGCTGCCGTCAAGCAAGGACACTTCCTCAGCGCTATAGTTAAATGCCACGTTCCCATACGGCATAAACTGCTGCGGCGACGGAGCCGACGCAGCCGCTGCCGCTGCCGCAATGGCTGCCGCAGACGCAGGAATGGAAAAGTGCTCCTCTGAAACCGGGAAATTCGGGGGATGGAACTGCGGAAAAGAGCGCGTTCTCTCGGGATGGATCCAGCCCATGCGGGAGCGGAATTCCCCGACTGTGTTGATGGGATATTCCATGAGAGTGAGAGGCGTCTCACAGGCGCCCGCGCCCTCGACATCGCCGACAGCGACACTGATGCACATGAGGCGTCGGGCAATCTCTTCGATAGGCGAAATAGACAGACTCCCAAAATACGCGGCGCCAATCTCGGGAAAGAGACGCTCCATGAGGAGAGCAACCGTGTACAGATGGGCAATCACGACGAGGGAGTTTGCTGAGCCGTGATAGCTCTGTAGATAGCCAACGGGCATCCAGAAGAGCCATGTCCTCAGAGGCTGCAGGCGTTCGTACTGCTGCGCAATGGACAAGGCGGGACTGATTTTGCGGGAGCCCTTGAGAAAGCCAATGAGGTGTTGTACTTGGGTGGTGTCTTCGCGGTGGTGCTTGAGATGGGCTTCGACTTTTTGCACCTGCTCGAGAGTGCGTTGAAAGGCTTCGAGATCTTCGTCGCGGGGCTGGGCGGGCTTGTGGTCGGGGAGAGGGGAGGGAGGAGCGGTGGGAAAGGTGCTGCTTTCGGCGATGAAATCGCCAAACTGAGACTCGTGCTTCCAGGCGTCCATGGCGTCAATGACCTGTTGTGTGACCAAGATAAAAGAGATTAGCTTCAGTGCGTCCAATGAAAAGAAAAGCAGGAACTCGACATCGCAGAAGCCACGGTCGGTGGTTGGTGTGAGAGAAACGACCGAATACCGGCCGGGACTAGAGCGGGTGCATCAAGCCCAGCCGCTCGCGTATAGACATCCCTCGTCCGAGTCTCGCATCATGTAGGTACTGTGTACATACCGTTGAAGTTCCCTGCATGAGCTGAGTCCAGCTGCGCCTGTCCATTTCCGTTAGCGATTGCACTCCAGGGCACACACGTACGCAGTGCTGCAGGTGGCAGCAATCCTGATTTGCTTACCAATCTGTAGCTTGCCAGGACAAGACGAGAGAGGCGGCCAGGATGGCATCCGACGTTTCACGAGAAAAGGTCCCAATCGCCTCGTGAAGTCCGCTGAGAGCGATGCCGCGGTGCTCAAACGCCAAGCTACCGACCAAGGGACAGTCGGTGAGGAAAGCAATGTGCATCGCCGAAAAGGCAAGCAGCGCGTGCATGACGTAGGGAGTCGTGGCGCCAATTCTGAGGAGTCTGGTTTTGCAAAAGTCAGTTCAGGGAGTTCCATACTCGTTGCTGAGGCCACAACTTACGTAGGGATGTGCCGCGTCCACAGGGTAAAGTTGTTGGCATCAATAGCGGACAGTTGATGATACAGATTCGCCACATGGTAGATCAGGCGCAAATCCTCGACGGAATACATGAGCGGCATCGGCGACGGGTAGATCTGCAGCGACGGAAAGGGGAAGAGGCCCGTGGCCTGCCATTCCGCGATGGTGGCTTCGATCTGGGGCGTCCACATGAGATCGGCTTTGTCCGGCGTCGTAGAGCGGTCAGCGTCCGATACTTGTACGTCGTTGTACGGACAGCGGATCTTGTGCTTGGTGCAGTTGCGGCTGGAAAAAGGGTGGTTGTGTTAGCCCAGTTGGCAGACGTATTGGTGCGACTTTGGCCCGCCCCTTTTTGGTGTGTGTGTGTATAGGTGTATTCTTGTCTCTTTTTTATCCCGCCCGCATTTCTGTGCCGCCCATATGGGCATCACAAAGTGGACACGCAGAGTAGGACAAAACGCGGTACATGCTTAAAACGAACAAGTTCTACTCACCATTGGGGGAAGTTTTCGTCGCAGCGAATGTGTCTTCGCTTGCACGTCTCACAGCCTTTGCGAGATTTGGTGTGGCTGCCACAACAACGCATCAAGTTAGCACTGCCCAACAAGTATGGCGGCATTTTGCTCCCAATGCGTATGGTGGTATTTCAGAGACGGTGGGATGGGAGGGGGAAGACCTACCTGCGACGAGGAGGGCCACCGCCAGGACCTGCCATCTTGAGTGCTTGAAGCGGGGAAGATGGTGAAATTAAGAATAAGTAGAAGATGAGTAGAAGCGAATACTGAAGCCGACACCTCAAGTTAGCGAGCTTCTCGATTGCATTGGGGTACGGACCGGGACTCAAGGCGCATCTGCCTCGAAATAGACGATGCAGAAGGTCTGAGTGCACACGGTTAAGCAAGCATCACCAAACTGCGAACGTACGTTGAAATGATGAGCACCACACAGAGGCAAACAAGGTCGCTCAATAAAGCAAGTCGTTCCAACAGCGAAAATAAAACTGGTCGACCCAAGTATGCAACCAAAATCGAAACAACAAGTCTCTCCTGCTAGCAATACTCGGTACTGCTATGATATACAGGGCGTAGCGTAGCGATCGTGGTGTAAGGTAGTGTCCGGCTCGTTGATCCAAGTGCAATAGCCTAGACTACTACTTGTAGCTTCTTCCAAAAATCGACCTGGAAGATGAAGCGAACGTGGGTGTTTCGTGAGGAAGCGAGCGTGGGTGGGTTGTAACGTGAAAAAAAAATGAAGCGTGAAACTTCACAGCAACATGGATATCGTGGCGGTTTCCTATTAATGTCGTTTTGAATGATTTCGCCTTTCTATCGTTGAACCGATGGGCCAAGGTGGGGGCAGTGGCAGACGGGTGCGGAGAACAGCGTGCGTGTGACTCGTGAGCGAGCGAGCGAGCGACGGGAGGATAAATCGGATCCGAAAGTCTATTTTAGCTGCAAAGCTCCCAGAATGTATTCTCGGCGTTTCTATCGAAAACTATCGAGGCGAGGGATGAAACAGTCGTTGTTCAAAGCGTTGATAGCGTTGATACTGAAAATGGGTCCGAGGAGTAATGCCGCATCAAGTGATGATGTACTATCCGAACGATCGCAAGCCGATGCAGCGTAGCGCAGATTGCAGAGGAAGTGTGCAGAAAAGCAGCAGCAACAACAGCAACAACAGCAGCAGCAGCAACGAGTAACAGCAAACAAGATGCAATCAAGCGAATGACGGGAGTCGACGAGGACTTCCCAAGGTAGCGAGAGTTGGAACAGTTGTGGCGATGAGCGAATGTCTACCAGCGGACGCAAGATGATGTCGAGAAATGGTCTTGGGATGGAGATATCTCAGAGCCGTGGGCTTATGGGTTGGGAGGGGAGGGGAAAGCGTCATTGTTAAATAATAGCAGCAGACGAAAGCTGCAAGACAAAGCAGAAGCGCATTCGTCCAACGAGAGTCGAGAGTTTGGTCTTGGGGCGTTTTCTTTGCACGGTGCTGCCAACACCCCCGGCCGTCGGGAAGGCGATGAATGAGCGAGCGACATTGGAGCCAAGTGGAAAAGGCTCAGGAAAAGAGCGGGGAGTGGGGCGAGTTGCATGTCGGATGGAGACGGGTACCGCATGGCAGCATGGCATGGCAGGCATGGTGACGCCTCTCCACAATGCAACATGCTTACAGTTACAGGAGGCACTTGGGTAGGTAGGTAGGTAGGTATCTTGACTTGGCTGTACGGAGTACATTCACGCACTGGCGCAAGAGAGGGATCATGAGAGATTGAAGCCGAGTATCTATAAACATGAACACCTGAAGCCAGTCCGCGGAACGAGATTCGGCAGCTGGCAGACGCTGACAGCTGGCAAAGACACACCCGCAGCTGGCAGACAATGGCAGAGCGGCGGCTGGCGGCGGCGGCTGGCCCACTGCGGGCTTCACTCATCGCCCCCTGTCTTGGATGCTTGAATGTCTTGGATGTCTTGGATGCCTTGACTCTCGAGTGCCTTGAGTCCTCGACAGTTGAGGGGGCATGGATCGGGCTTTCAGCAGCTTGGAGCGTCCATTGCGGCGCAGCATTGCGAACCCATGGGCCATGGCCCATAACCCATACCTTAAGGTACTCCGTACATGTACATAACCCGTCGGCTAGCTGCTACCGGGTCCGGACCCCACCGCCCACGAGACACCTGTGGCCTCGCGCACCTCGCGCTCCAGACGGCTCCGACGCAGGCAGCCTGCCGCCCGCCATCATTCATCAATCATCATCATCATCCGTGGACCGTGACCCATCGTCGTCCATCGTCGTCCATCGTCCATGGCCATTTATCATCGTGGTCGCGAACCATGCGGCTGCGGACTCCAGACTCCAGAGTATGCCTACACATGCCCGTGCGCGCGCGCGTGCGCTTCCTCGCGCTGCTGCTCCCGCTCCCGCTGCTGCGCCAACCCCTGCTTGGCCTGCGTTTCTGCATGCCGCCCACCCGCGCTCTCGCCCGCGACTGAGCCGGTCCCTGATGAATCGATCGTGGATGAAGTGCACGAACGGTGGGTGAGAATGATGTGTGCGTGATGCGCCGTCCAGCCCTCTCAGGGGGGGGTGTTGACACTGGACAGAGCCACTCCCTCGATTCGTCTCGATATGGCCTCTTCCTCTTCCTGCTCCCCAATCATCAATGCTCTTGTACAAGTTCAGACAAACGTCGGCCAGAAGCACTCGTCGAGACAAATGTCGTCAGCGCAGCCGTCATGCTGTAGCCTGTGAGGCTGACCATCCTGCTGATTCCTGCATAGCCGTCGTCTGACGAAGTCGCTCATTCGACGGGCACTGACGGGTCCCAAGCCCAAAGCCCGTCAACGTACATGAATTACAACACAACCTGCATGTACTTGTTACCTATTGTGGTATTGCATAGCGTACAGGGCCAACGTTGCGTCTGCTGTAGAGTTTTGCAAAATAAACTTGCTGCATTCCTTCCTGGATGGATGGAGGGACTTCCGGCCCAAGAACCGAACCCGCCAGCAGTGAGCACTGAGCACTGGCAGTGAGCAGCACTGCCCCCCTCCCCCAACGAGCCCATGACGCAAGTTGCAACATCCCTTCCTTCATCATCAGCGGAAACGTGCAGACACAACTGGGGCACGACGTCAGGGGCCATTCCCACCAGTCACAGCGCGAGGGACCAAAATAACTATTAACAACAAGCCACGACGCCGGTGGTCTGGACTTCTACCTACCGTTCTCCGGAAGTAAAGTTCTGAGATGCCGATGAGCCCTCGACGCCACCACAGCCCAGCGCCCATAATAATAATGGGGCCCGCATGCGCCATGCGACCCAAAGTTTAACTCAACAGGGGAAGGAAGGGGTCTTGACTCTCGATTCCTTAAATCTTGTTCTGTTTTGCATTCTTTCCATTTTCCATATGTCTTCCATGCCTTCCATGCCTTCCATACATAGGTGCATATCATGACTCCTGGGTCCTGGTAAAGTAGGTTATAGGTTGCTAAAAACAGAATTCCCGGAATGCAACCGTGCCATACCTTTAGGCTTTGCCCGCTCATCCGGTGTCATGACGATCCAGAGGCCAAATGTAAAACAGTTCTTCCAAGTTCCAACATGTAAACTTTTGCCTTGGTCAGCGATTCCGACAAAAAAAAATACATAGTCTTCCTTCCAGGATGAATAGGTAAACAGCACTGAGCAGCACTGCAGCAGCAAGAGGAAGAACAAGCCACAGTCCCCAGACTTTTAGCTGAAGCGCACCAGACAGGGGCCGAGTCGTCCTTCACTGCTTCAGCGGCAAAACGGTGCCGTGTGGACTTGAGAGTTGAAATAAAGTAATTGGCCATTTCCGCACCCGTCCGAGATCGACAACATGAACGCGATGATAGTATCCGGACGTCACGTCCACCAATAAAAGCGTCCCGTTCGGACAGTTTGGGGGATTTTCATCGTCGCCAGGACCAAGTTCTTCGCCATGGTCATCGCTCCATGGCTTGCTTGCCTGCCTGCTTGCCGGGTGCCGGGATGGATGCTTTGTGGGCGCCGGGCGGTACGTAGCCTGTAGGGGGGGGTTGGCTTGCTTGCTTGGGACAACTTCCTCTTTGGCTAGCGGCTGCGGCAGGGGAACAGCGTGATGCTGGGCCGTTGAAGAATTATGTAACCGCCCACTCGCGGCAACTATATTGAGGTAGGTAATTAAGAGCGCGGCTACCTACATTGGACCTTGGTAGGTATGTACGTACGTAAATGTGCAATGAAACTTGAGTCCAACAGCCGGCATTGGCCTTTTCAGGCGAGGCGTGTCCGTTGCATCCCCATCTTTTTTTCTCCCCGGTCATGCATGTATTCCATCGTCGATCAAAATTGTCCAGAAATCTCCAGAATGAACCGAGCCGCCCGGCAGCCTGGCAGCCTGGCTGTCATGCCTTGGGAAGAAGGTCTTGGCTAACGGCACAACGTGCCGTTGCCGCCATCGACCGACGACGGACTGATCCATCGTTGGTTGCTTCTCCGCTTGGCACTCCAAGTTACACACTTCATTCGACTGTCGGCTCGGCTCCCTGAGTTTTGGGAATATGTACTCCGTACTAAACAAAATAACATTGCCGCCTCGGCAATTAACTCCGTAGACGCCAATCGGCAGATGGGGCGCCTAGAAAGAGACTAAGACACTGGACAGGTCACAGCGTCTCCACTACTGGCATCAAGTTGAGTAACTGTGGTCTACTGAGTACATAACTCAATCTCCATGGAACAAATTACGTATAATGCTTCGTGGAAGCATCCATGCCGGGGGTAGCATGAGCTTCTTAATTCCGCTGTTGCGGAAACCCGCCGTCCGTGGCGTGATGATATGGATGTACCCTTGTCTCACTTGAGTCTTGAAAGTTGACTGTCCTGGCATCGTCTCAGTCCAACGTGGTGAACGTGGTAGCTCCACGGGCTCCATCAGTGTGGTGTGGCTAGTTTTTTTGGCGCCTCGCGCGACCTTCCATCATGGACAAGACGGAGTACGCATCGGGTAGCGTGCCGGTTTGCATTTTGGTGCCAAAGAGAGCGAACCCCCGGCCACTGTTGCGGAATGCGGATTTCGCCCCTTTGATAGGAATGGTTCGGCTGCCACCGTACCTTCTGAGAAGCCCGAGGCAGGAAACCGAGTGAACAATGATAGTTCCAGTGTAACAAACAAACCAAGGAGGAAAAGCCTAAGGGGTCGAGGTAGCTCAATGCCACAATAAGCCAACTGGGTACATAATTCTCTGTGCGAGCTTTCCCCTTTGCAATGGCAAGGCGGAAGTGCATTCCGACGATCCCTTCAGTGACGAAAAATGATCTGTACGTACTTACTGCTTCTAGAAGAGCTTCTGCTTCAAACGAACCCCCGCAAATCGCATCTTCATATCACATCAGTGCTTCCGTCAGGGTCTCAGATGGCTCCTACGCAGCCGCTCGAATCAACAGCTCTCTGGTGTCGTGTGAATCTCGCGCGCATACTTTACTTGACCTTCTTTGATCTTGCAAGGCGATGCAACAGGCGAAATACAACGTTCCATGGCAGCTGGGCCCCTGGGGTGCCTTGCCGCTGTGTGCAGAAAGCCAAGGCTCAACCCTCAAGACTGATGATCGTCGGCGCGCATGTTTCGTTTCGGCCCGACGGCAATTTCACCACCGCGCTCCGTCGGTGATTAATAGGGCAGATCTTTCCAATCCGATCCCCCATTCGGCGCCGATGACCCAATCCGTTAGGCAGCTCTCGCGAGCAAAGTTGCGCTCTATCTTGCAAGCAGCAAGATACACGGATGGAAAATCATCAGCCAGCAAAATCATGGCACACATGCACCGTTGCTGGTACAAGTTCTCCTGGTATATAATATGCTCAGCGCTGAATCGAGCAGGCTTTCCACGCCGGTCATTTGTTCGCCAAGCTTGTTGCACCAGCGCGAAGCGGATTGATTCCTGGCGAGCGTGCGGCAGATGCTTACAAAGAAAAGGCGGTCTGGTCTGATCTGGTCGGCAACTCTTCTCCCGAGCATGATATCGTCTTCTCAATATGCAACTAGCCTGTTGTGCCAACTCAGAACTGACTCAAAATAGCACCCACGTCGCGAAGTTTGCGAGTAACAAGAGTTCATGAAAAGGGGCAGGCTGGCCGCCGGCTGCAGCCGTCCTTCCACGAACGTGAACATGATGTCCAGCAGTCCACGAGTGGTGACGCTGATTCATCAAACAGGACTAATTAGTAAATAGGTACATACATGCCAGGAATGAAACTCAGTCTGCGAAGCTACTGCTTTCTCTCCGCGGCCTCGGGTCGGGGGCAACCCTACTGCTTTCAGGGTCTCCGGGACAGTGGCACTCTTTCTCGTACGAGACGCCGAGGAAGGCGGGGTGCCTTTTTTCTTGCGACTAGGTACGCGAGTAGATCCGCCATCATGGTAGCTCAAAGAAGCAAATTACCAAACCCCGTGAGCCAAGAAGGAGCCCTCCCCTAAGGTGCTAGGTACAGATCGAGGTTGGCATGGTCGTGGACTCAGTGGACGAGGGTTCTGTCACCTGTGTCTCCAAGTCCCTAATGTACTATGACGACAAGCCGCCTTCGCCTTTCGCCCATTGAGCCGTTACGCCGAACCGAACCCACAATGGCAGCGCCGAGCTAGGGAAGCCTTGCACCACAGACTGGGGCTAATTATAGAATCGAGTAAGAGGAACAAGGTTAGCTGGCTTGGCAGATGGATCTTGTGACAGGGACGTGTCTTGCTGCTGCGCGTTGCTTTGCTGTGGCTGTGCTTCGGGATGCTTTGCTTTGTATGGCTTTGCAGTCTTCGCTCTCTCTGCTTTGCTCTTGTGCTGCATGCTGTTGTTGCCGCTGTGCGCTACTGTGCACTGCTGTTGCTATGCGGTTGCTGCGCTATGCTGTGTTACCTACATATGCCGTGCCGTGCGGTGCTGTGCCGCGCTGGGCTTAATTCATTCATCGGGCTTAAGTCCAGTCTTGTCTTCGAACCCGCGTATCAACTCTCCCAACATCGTCGTGTCTTTCTGCCGTTGCGCGACAAATCCCAACCATATCACAGCTCAATACGTATTTCAGCCCTAGAAGCCAGATTCTGCAAGCAATTGTGACTTGTTCCAATCATACGTAGGTACCTACCTACGGAGTATGTACCTACTCTCAAGGTGCCGGATTAGCGTACGGTGAATTATGTGCCGCGGTCCACTAGCATCCACATCGACCCGAATCCCCATGCATTCTTATGGGAAAGGGTATAGACGAGGTGTGCCATGCATCCGAAAAGTGGCGGAAGGGTAGGTAGACCGTAGGTACCTAATGTACATGTATGCATGTATGTATGTATGTATGTATGTGTGTGCATATGTCGGCAGCGGGCACAAACTCTCTGACAAAATGACACCAAAACTTTGTCCCCAACTGCTTATGAGGCCATCATGGGCGAGACAATGCTGCTGACGGGCAGCCTGCCACGTTGAAGTGATGCATGCCACAGCAGTGCTGCTCTGGCGTCTTTGTCTTCTTAATTGATGCTTTCGTTGCACTGTTTCTTTTGCCGTCGTTGCAAGGTGACTTCACCATGCATTTACGTAGGTAGTATGATTTCATCATGTAGACAACCACTATTTCCCTGTTCCCCATGCCTCTCTTCTGCCGAACAGGAGAAATCGAAGCCTACACACCTGGCTGAATAACAACTCCGCGGAAAACTCAATTCAAAGCATGTGAATCTGATATAAAGCATGTGAAAGCGAGATGCCGGGTGTCCTCGCCCGTTCGGCCTCCGAGAATATGCTTTCGAAAACCTAGGTTCACTTTAGCCGTGGCCTAGCCTCAGCTAGGTATGTACCTAGATATGTACATATATACACATGGCGAAGCGAAACCGCGTGCAGTTTCGAGAAAACCCACCATAGCTTCCTTTTTCCCCTTGTTTCCTTCGGGTAGGTCCTGCGCTTGCGGGGTGTTGTGCATTTAGGCGTCTGGGTATTATGATCCACCCCGTTGGGCCGTCGCGGTCTCCGGGGGGTTGGCTCATTACCGATCGCGGGTAATTTAAAGGGATTTGGAGATGAATTTAGTCCGAAAAAGAAAGAAACTCAGGAGAAAGCAAAGGACGAACTGAGGACTGCGGTGGATCATTTTGATGGGGGAGCGATTAGAGTCCTGAACCACGACCGGGCAGGAGCGATGAGTTATCTCCTTCCTCCACTTCACCGCACGGGGGAGGCTCATCCCTCATTTCTCCGTTGCCTCATTTCCTGTCAACCAGAATGACGAACCTGGATGAGTCGCTGCACGTGTGCTATTTCGAGAATGGCTGAGGCCTTTCGCGCAGGCTGCAGCCCCATTCATTGAACCAAAACAGGATTTTGCATTGGACCATGGTGTTGTCGCCGCCTGGCGCATCATCGCCTCTATTTTGGTTACTGCTATCTAATAAGCGAAGCATCGAGTTTCCGTTGATGATGTGTAGTTAGAAGCGTTATTAACATGCAGATTATGTTGCGTGCGTGAAATACCGTCTGTCGATAGCCTCGTTGAAACGGAAACTGAAGCTGAAACCATCTAGTCTTTGGATATTACCCACAGCAAATTGCACAACAAACCGTCCAAACTTTCCATATATTGGTCCATACCCCTTTTATCTTTCTTTCCTCTAAATAAGGCCCGGGGTCCGGGGGTCATTCCCTGCACTACGTATTTCGTCTTCTGCTAATCGTGTTCCGGGTAGTTGGTGATCTTTCTTTTTATCTTTTCTTTTCTTTTGGCCCTCCCCTACCAGAAATGTCTCATCATCGAATCATCCCACTAAAAGCCCAGACTCTAAACGGAATACTTTGCGGTTAGTCTCTGACGGTCCTGAGGTCGCAGTCGTCCAAGGAACTCGTTAAATTGTGGTATCATTTGCTTGTATACGTTCAAGACCTTTGTTCGTCAATATGTGTCAGTATATAAAGGCATGAGAATGTGATGATGACTGCAAGGACAACGTACATGTTGGAAAACCTCGTGAAGTTCGCGCTTCAGTGGATCTTGCACTTCAGAATCATCAAACTGCGCAATGGTGGCGAAATAGCCGAGCAAGACCTTCTCTAGCGCTTGAGGATTTTGTGCGACGACCATTGAGAAACCTTTGCAAGCCGACGCCTTCTCATCACTTGAGTCAATCTTACCCATCAAGGTGATGAAGTCTTCAGAAAAAGTGGACAAAGCAGGGGCCAAGAACTCCGAGTTTTCGAGTCCGAGCCTGCCGAGAGCAATGGCCGCGTTTTCAGCGAGACTCCTTGGCACCCGATCGTTGCACATGATTTCAACGAGATGTTTGAGAAGGCCCGGAGCCCACTGCGCCATGCCTTTGCCGTGCTTCATCGCGATCTCGCCAATGGACCAGCAGGTGTTGTTGTACGCTCCAAAACCATCGCCGACTTCATCATCGAGCATTGAATCCAAATCGAGCTGTTTAATGGCAATGGGTATAATAACGTCAAGATGCGGCTGCACGAAGGGAAAGAGATATTCTGCGCAATCGCCCAACAAAGCGTAGGCGGATTGTCTGACCTCATCCGCTGGATCCTCCATACAGAATGTCAGCAGCTCAAAGAACGGCTGGGGTGAGTTCTTGACGAGCTCGCTTGATGGCCCTCCCCCCAGTGCCTGAATGATTGCACTCAACAGATCGAGACTGGTCACCAAGAAGTCCTTGTCAGGGCTGTCGAGAGCGGGATTGCTCACCGCAGCCAGGCTCTGTTCCAGGTTGACATGAATAATGTTCATGCAGCGAGCAAAGATAGATGGCGCATAGGGCGCAAAAGACGTTCCCAGAGCCAAGGCAACATAGGACAGGCATTCAAGCAACGGGAAGATTTCTCTAGACTGGTCTGTTACGAGGTTGTATCTCTCGTTGAGAGCCGGCATCAGCTGATCCTTGAGTTCGGGGTTGGACAAGAGTGATCCAGTGCGTTCCGCGAGAGTTTGGACACAGTCGTACAGAACATATATATTCTTGTCCTTGTACTTGCCAAAGCAGCGGACGAATTGCTGGATAATGGGGCCACAGTACGGCGCCAAGTGAGCGCCTGCCTTGGACTCGAGATTGGCAAAGGCAGATGCGCCAGCAGCCTGCACCTTTTTGTTTCTGTCCAGCATCTTTCTAAGAATGCCGTCCATCAAAGGCACGAAGTACTGCTCTTTCTGCTGCTGTGGCAGCTGCGCAGCCCACTCAGAATAGCGACCCAGCGTCCAGCACGTAATCTGACGAACGACGGGCTCAGGGTCCTCGAGCAGTGAAATCAAATACGGCATGAGCTCAGGAAGATGAGGTACAACGACTTCCATGCATCCCTCGGCCACTGCTCCTAGGGCCAAAACCGCCGCCTCACGATGCGGCCAATCGTTGTGTGAGAGATTTTGAGACAGATAAGGGAAGATGGCTTCGAAGACAGGGTTGCGGAAGTCTTTTGCGAAAATGTCCAGGGCAGCAGCAGAGCATTTTCGAAGAGTCCACTTCTCATCGGGGTTCTCATCTCCGTCCTCGTCGCCATCGATCTCTCCATCTTCCAGATCGGTGTTCGTTGCCTGGGCAGTTGCAGCCTCGTTATTTTGCTCCTTGTCGCCATTTGCGGTAGCATTTCGGTTCAGGTTTTTCTTCGCAAACGCAGGTTTGATATCTTGTTCCTTGTCTTCTTCGTCTTCATCATCCGATGCACCTCCGAGAAGAGCAATATCCTCCCCGCTGTATACCATGCACTCCAGAAGTACGGGTATGATTCTGCTGAGGTATGGTTGAAGACTCCGCCACAAGTCATTATGCTCGCCAATGGCCAGCCAAAATTCGGCCGCCTCACACGCAAGATCTTCGTCGTCACCTTTCTGCTGAGAAATGATGTAGTCCACCAAGCCGCCGATATGAGGTTGCAATTTATCGGGTCGGGTTTCAACAAGCTGAACGAATGCCCGGCATACCTGGCGTCGTACATCAGGGTTGCCGTCACTGGAAAGGACGAACAGATGTTGCAGAAGGTCATCGATAGAGTTCAGCATTGCTTGCGATGGTTGGGGCGTGAAGACGTTGATTGCGGTCAAAGCTCCGACTCGAACCTTTGGTAGCGGGCTCTTGGTCGCATTTATGAGCTGGGGAAGCACGTGGTTGAGCGGGCGCTGTCCATTCAATTCCCTCACAAACACCCTAGGGCAGTCCTCGCAGATTTTTGCCATGGCAGACATGGCACCCTCTTGCGCTTCGGCTGATACATTGCCGCTGGTGTTTCCAAACATGTCCATTAGCTGCGGAAGCAGATCCGGCCAAGTCAGTAGACCACCTCTTCGAATCATTTCTGCCGCAATGTTTCCAGCATAATTCCGAATCTGCATGTTATTGTCCTGCAGACCTATCGGAACAGATATTCTTATAAACTTGAAGCTTTCTTCGGGTATAGTCTTCCAATCGTTCTTTACGTTGTTCTTCAGCATGATGCCAGCAGCCGATCGTACGAGGTGGTAGTCGCTTCCATTGCAGTTCAAGCCATCTGGAGGATGCGTGCTTGAAAAGAGATAGGCCAAGTAGTTGTTGAAATCCGGTGAGTTTTTGGCTTGTTGCAGCATCTATCCTAGTCTCAGAACTGCGTCTTTGCGTCTTTGCATCTGGTGAGCCGGGCAAGTCGGAAGAAGTACTGACCACTTCGGCATTCTTCTGAGCATTTCTGTCAAATCCGCTCAAGGAATCTTTGAGGCAGGCCGCGAGCTGCCTCACCGAGTCTGGGGCCGGTTGCCAGGCCATGATTGACGGGCTGTGATGGTGTCAACGAGTCGAGTTGTGGCTACTGCATAGCCTTGTGACGACGGGGGCCCTTGAGACACACATTAGCGATCAGTCAACATGGAAAATGAAAGAAGAAAGCCAGTGTGTGAGGACACCAGCAAATCATGCAGCTCAAACGCGCAGTGATGACATACAATGATTTTGCTGGACCCTCTGCCGAAGAGTAGGGGTCGGGTCGCGAATCGCGGGGCAATTGGGAGTCGAGCGATTCGGGCACCAAGTGTTGAAGATTCGGGATTCGATTGTACAGGACCTGCAGCGATTGCGGAGGAGCGCGTGTCTAACTTGTGAGGCAAATGTCGACCAAAGTCCTCTTGATTTGCGAGGCAGACGGGCTCGGTCGGGAATGATGAGGCGAGCTGCTGTGCGCTTGTTGGACGGCGGCCGGCGGGGGAAGCAACAAACTGGGATGGCGGGGTGCGATAACGATAACCCGGTTTGATCTGTTGGTTCGCCATGAGATGATGGGCCCATTTTTGCGTAATTCAGGCCAATGGTAGGTAGTTGTTCTTGCAGCGACTTTCTTCGCTTTCCCCATCCGAAAGGCTGGTTCCTGTCCATCCTACCCGGGGTCTGTTTTGCATGTGTCCGGACTTCGGAAGTCTGTGTCAGGATTCAGGAAGAAACAGAAGCTGTTGGAATGTTCAACTTTTCGGATGACTCTTGTTAGATACAGTCGTAAACTACCTAATGAGTCGGCTCGTCCTTTCACAGAACACACTCGACACGTTGCGTCCGTTTGGTCGGTATCACGAAAGACTTCCATTTACGGCCAGCTTTCTCGCACCAGCCGCCTCAAGTTTATCTAGAGTCACTTCAGCAACGCGTTTGAAGGCCTCCATTTCTTCCTCCACCGTCCCACCCATAGCCGTGTCTGCGAAGCTCACCGAGTTCATGACATAGACGGGTAGTTGAGCACGTCTGGCGACGAGCTTTGCCAGCCGCTTAGTGAAGTCTAGACTGGATTCTGACGAGAACAAGGTGGTTGTAAGAGGTTCTTTGTCATTGAAACGCTGCATCGTGTCTATGTCAATTTGGTGTTGCGGCTGAATGGCATTGAAAAGGCGGAAGGAACAGAAAAGGAAACGAAACAAAATGAGAGGAAACGAAACGAACGAATTAAACGAATCGGAACAGACCAAGCGGAACGAAACAAAACGAAACAAAACGAAACGTAAGGCCTAAAATTAAAAACGAAGAGGAGATTCCCAAAATGGGAAAATCCCAGAAAGGGGGCATTCTGAAAAACTGACATTCGGTAGTGCATAGACAAAGGAGCCCATGGGCTTCAGTCTGGACCCTTCGTCTGGCGACGCCGTGGTGAGGCACAGGACCAGCGCCTTGGCCTGTGTGCTGAGGCGCAGATAGATGCGCGTATCGAGTGAGTGAGGAAGTGGCAACGATAAGCTGAAAAGCTGCTCTGAAGGGACGGCCATGATCAATGCAGTTTCTAATTCCTGTCCAGTTCAGTCTTGCTTCATGAACAGGAAGCCAAGATGCTCTGCTATCGCCAGCAAGTTCAGTCAACAACAAGACCCAGGCCAAATGAGATGCCAATCACATGATTGGCTGTAGAAGCTCGCTTGACCAGCTGATTGGATCCAGACCGCGACAAGTGGGTACCCCATTATCTTGGCGACTTGGACCCCTCTCACCATATCGACCTGGATTGAGAGCCCTCGATGTTCAAGAGCGAGAAAGAACAAAGAGACGCAGCTAAAGGCAGCTTCCAGTAGAGCCGTCCAATGCGAAGAAAGAGGAAGAAAAAAAAGGAGCTGAAAAAAATCGAGTCCGAATCAAGTGTCAATCCTCCGAGGCCATTTTCTGCCTAATTTCATGTTTCATCAGCCGTTCCATCCATCTTCCTATCTCAAACTTGGACTTTGAACCAGACGCCATGAGTATTGTCTAGCCGGAAAATCAGGGTCAACGAAGAAGAAGCCAGGAAAGACATTATGGCCGGTGCAGTCGAAAAGACAGCTGTAGAACAGCCTCCCAACTGCTGGGGAGATGTAGAAGACAGCGCGGACGATCCCGAGGAGACTGGAGTGATTTTCTCCGCCTTGGACTCCTTTTCGTACGTTTGGCTACCTACCCCGAGTACCCTCCTTTGCCTGCCATTGCACGTTCTTATTACAGTTTGAACTCTGTACACGAGCAGTGAACATACCTACTGACACAGCCATCATGTTGGGTACTACCGCATGCTAACAATGCAACATCCTCTCCAGGCAATACGCCAAAGTCGCCCACTTCAACGTCACGCACTTGCGGCGGCGGTCTTTCTACGCACTTCCCCAGGAACACTGGAAGATGCTCGCGGCACCGCCCTTCAACTTTTTGGAAACCTTGGACAAGACAGACGATGCCATTGACGCAAACGCCGAACTAGCCCGGGCCATTGTGTCACACGGCCTGAAGAACCTCGGCTCCTCCCCTGCAACGTCGACGCCACAGGGGGTCGGTGAGCCCACGATTCCCCCGCCATGGAAGGGCATGGCCAAGCACGCGGACATTGACAAGGCCAGAAGCACGATTCGCCAGCTGTACCGCGACTGGACGGCAGAAGGTGCCGCGGAGAGGGAAGTCTGCTACGCGCCAATCATAACGGCGTTGGAGCAGCAGCGGCAACAGAAGCAGCAAAAAAGGGTCGATGGCAAGGCGAGCGGCGACGACGACGACGATGACTGGCAGCCAAAAGTTCTGGTTCCGGGAGCTGGACTGGCAAGACTGGTGTTTGAGCTGTGCAAAAGGGGCTTCGAGGTCGAAGGCAACGAGATCTCGTACCACCAACTGCTCGCGTCGTCGCTCATCCTGAACGACTGCTCTGTTGCAGGCCAATACACCATTTATCCCTGGATACACACCTTCTCCAACCACCTCACCCGGGAGAACCATCTCCGGGGCTACAAAGTCCCTGACATCCACCCCGCGACCGAAATGGCCCGTTGCGG
This sequence comes from Claviceps purpurea, assembly GCA_029405325.1. NCBI lineage: Eukaryota > Fungi > Ascomycota > Sordariomycetes > Hypocreales > Clavicipitaceae > Claviceps > Claviceps purpurea. Next base: position 711,968 of record CM055782.1, on the reverse strand, counting down.
CCCGCGTGTTGGCAACATGTCCATGTACGCGGCTGATTTCCTTTGCCTCTACGCTGATGATGACCACAAGGACACATATGATGCCGTGGCTAGCCTGTTCTTTCTCGATACGGCTCCGAATTTGATTCGGTATCTGGAAGTTATTCGCCACTGCCTCCGTCCGGGTGGGCTGCTCATTAATGTCGGCCCTCTGCTGTGGCATTTCGAGAACCAGGCCCCCGGGAACAATGGCCACGATGATGACGGTGATGGTGAGCATGACTTGAGTTCATCTTCGGGGATAGCTGATCCTGGGAGTTTTGAGCTTTCCAACGACGAGGTCTTGGCGTTGGTGGACAAGATGGGCTTTGACATTGAGTGGTCCGAGGACGGGATTGAGGCGCCTTATATACAAGATGGGGAGAGTATGTTGTGCACCATGTATCGAGCGAGTGCCTGGGTTGCGAGAAAGCGAGTATGAGGGAGCCAATTCTCTCTTGACGGCTTTTTGAAGTTTCTGGCGGTCTTATCTCTGCGAGGGAACATAAAGTGTAGACAGAAGGTAACTTTTTGGATCGGACGTGGCGCAAAGATCGAGGGCGTTCATCATCTTGGTATTTATCTTTGGAGAAGGGGAGAGAATAACAATCGTGGAATACCGAGGTTGCGTCGTGACCGATGGTCGAATCTCGGGCCTCTGTCTTGCTAAATACAAAGCGACCCTCTACGAGCGAATGGAAGCCGGCACGCCTTTTGATAAGGATCTTTTCCTCGAGGGCGTCGACCGCGGTATTCGTCATTTGCATTCCTTGGGCATTGTCCACAATGACATTAACCCGAGTAATATCATGTTTGACGAGATGGATCGCCCTGTTATTATCGATTTCGACTGTTGGCAGCAAAACGGACAAGAACTTGGTATTAAGAGTGGCACCACGGATTGGTTGATTGAAGGGGCGGAGTTCGCGCTATTCGAGAATGATATCTTTTCCTTGTCCAAGATTAAAATTTTTTTGTTCGCGTCTTCAAGTCGGAAACCCCTCACCAAGTCAACATCAGCGGCAGCGAACGCTTCCAAAGCACTCACGCCTGCAACCGCGCAGATTGGTGGTCCTCAGGACGCGCTCGATTCCATTGGCAAAATTCCGGAGTCACACGTCGAGGGAGGAAAACCGAATACCACCACCCCGCCACCGGCCAAGTCTTGCAAGAGGACGGAAAAACAAGACGAGTCTCGGTTCGATATAAAGCAAAAAGCTGATAAGCAGAAGGGTTGGCCGAGGGAGCTGTTAGAGCGAGTGTGCATTCTCATGTAGTCAAGTCATGTGCATCATTCGGTATAAATAGTCCTCGGTTTTGAAATGCAATCCACTGTCCAGGAGCAAGTCTAATCTTCGATTAGACCTGCATGTGTGTGTTGTCTTAGGAGTTGTGGAAACGCAGGTTGACAAATCGGCATGCTCGGGAGACTGGAGTTTGCTACAGCTAAGTGCTTGAGGCCCCGAGAAGTTAATCACGCGGGCATTGTAGCTGGTCATTCATGGTGCTTCTCATTGACTGTAATGATTAGAATTGCAAAACTCCAAATGTTGGCCATTGTGGAATATTTATGAAGCTGGCGATAGGTACCTAATGTAGTGTTTTGCCCACTTGTTGCTTCCTCCTTCTGCGTAACCCCCTTCTCCCCTGCTTCCCGAATCCCGCCTGCCTTGATCATCACTCGCTTATCGTCCACGGTCTTTGAGGTATAAGAGGCCCGCGCAACTTCTTCCTGGAGTGAAGAATCACACTTCATAATTTGTTCTCCTCAAAACCAGAATTTGAACATCAATTTAAAACGATCCCCTCTGCTGTTCTTCACGCTCTGGAAACTGCACATCGTGAAATTTTGAACAAACAGAAGGTTTCAGACTGCAGCGGAAAAAGTTGCCCACACTCAGCGAACTATCAACCTCCCGCAGAAAAGCGAATAAAAAAACAAAAGTCCAAGTCCAAGAAGGAGACAAAAAAGTCTAAATCGAAAGGCAGGACATCAAAAAATAGAGTAAGTCAAGTTCTGCGCTGCCTGCCCAACCAACTCGTCTCGTTCGACCCTCTTCGCGTAAAGATGACCTAGCAGTAGCAAACGGATTAGATAAAAATGAATTCGCCATAGTTGTACACAGAGTGGCAGAGTGCTCAGAGTCAACTTACTCTATTTTTTTTCCTTGGCGTTCGACTTGGACTTCTTTGTCTTCGACGCTTCGTCTTGGACTTCGACTTTTTTATTTTTCGCTCGGTTGTATTGAACAGGTTTGTATTTCGTTGAGTGCTCGCAACTCTTGTTGCTACAATCCCACATTTTCTGTTTGTGTCGGTTCCCACTATTGTTTTTCCCACTCTGAATGTTGCACATTGTTATAATGTTAAGATCTTGCTTAACGAGCTCGCCTCCGGCTCGACCGGGAATCTGGGACCATCTCTAGCAAACTGATTAGATAAAAATGAATTCGCCATAGCTGCACACAGAGTGCCCACAGTCAACTTACTTAATTGGCTATTGGGCTTTGGTCTTTGTCTTTGATTTGGTATTACCCTTCGTCTTGGTTTTTCGCTTGGACTTGGCTTTGCTGGGCTTTGCAGGTTTGTACTTGTAGGTAGTCGAGTGCGGGCAGCTAGGGCTGCCACAGTCCCCAGCTCTATCATTGATCCGATTACGCGATCGGTCTCTAACGCTTCTAAACCCACATGTTGTAATATTTGATTATATCAAAATTTCAACGAATGGAAAAGTGTGTTTTGTTAATGTTTACTAATGAACCTCAGGAAGTAATTGCGCAGGCCTCTTCTCTTATACCTCAAAGGCCGTGAAGGGTAAGCGAGTGATGATCAAAACAGGCGAGAAGCAGGCGAGAAGCGCTGAAAGCTGAAGCAGGCGAGAAGGACTCAAGGGGGTACGCAGAAGGAGGAAGCAACAAGTAGGAAAAACGTGCAGGAGACAGTGAAACAGGCGGCAAAGGTCAGCGACGAAGCAGGAGAGCAAATCAGTAAGCGGGTAGAATATGGGAAAATGCAGAGCAAGAACAGGCAAAAGATCAAACTCGGACAAGTCAAGGCAAGAAGGCAAGAACAAAGCAGAAAAAAGAGTAGGCAACAGGCAATGATTCATCGACAAGGAAGGAACGAACCAAGGCTCCAAAATACTGTCTCTCAGGTTCATTCTCACGTCCAAGAACGGCCTGCTTTGAAGATCAGAACATATGGTCTGAATCGAATTTGCGATGATATGTTGTGGCATTCCATAATAAGACAGAGATCGATGGGGAATTTGGGCATTTTTAAAGTCATCCCGTGTTACTCCGCGTAGAAACTGACTAACGGTGTATTTGAAGCTAGCATATATACATATGGGGGAGTAACAATGGACCGCGGGAGACGGCGAAGTTGACAACCAGTTTCCGGCAAATACAGGAGAAGACATCGAGCACGCACTGGGCACGTCGCAGTTCAGACAAAGCTGTCGGCTTTGAATTGTTTTGGCGGTCGACGGGTCGAGGATAAACTGGCAAAAGGCTTGAGATGACACTGATGAAGTGGATGGGCCCGAATTGAAGGATGGGGGAACCGCTGGAATGACAGACAATGAGCGCGTTCGGAGCGACATCATCAACATGCAGCCAGCGAAAAGCGTACACTTCGAGGCCGCTCCGAAGTCAAAAAGAAGGCGTTAGAGTGAGAAATAAGAGGCGCAAAGAGGCAAGAGTGAGCATGTGTGGAGAGGAAGACGGGACATCTCTCGTCCAGGCGGGCTGACAATGCTGGCTACATAGCATCACTCGGACGTGAGAAAAACTGCAGCTGCTTCCACGCCCACCACTGTTGCTGAAGTAACGACAACACCGTACCCAGATTGCTGCGGGTGGGCAATCGTCGCCAGAACAAAAATTCGACGTCGCTGAACTCCAGTCTTTGTGGAGTCCGACGAGATTCGATTCAACCGTTCAAGGCCGATATTTAGCAGCGAGACAGAATGCTATCAAGCGCTTCGGGGTTGAAAACGTATGACGCCGGTAGCATGCAAGTCTTCCGAACAGGGCGAACTTCCTGAGTGTCGTGAACGATTTGGACTTTGCCCTTGCCATCGTGCTACCGACAGGAGGCGGGAGTCATCGCTGATCACCACACCCACTGGCTCGAATGACCGGGGCATCAAAATCTCGCATCGATTGTCGCGGTTCGGGATCGATCGTGGTCGTTTCGCATCGATTGAACGTGTTCGGATATTTGAGCGGCGCAAAACATCGTGGCTTCGACGCGACTCGCAACTGACAGACCTTGGCTAACGTCGTCTTCGTCGACAGGTTGAATACACGTTAGCGATCATGGTATGTATTGGGCTTAGGCGCCGGCTCAGGGTTCATCGCACTCATGATGCACGTCAGCGTGCCGTATGATCTCATCGGCTCTGCTTTAACCGGACAGGGAAAGCAGAAGGGGCGAGAGCAATCGCCAAACAAAAAAATGGAAAGCACGAAAGGAAGGAAGGAAGGAAGCGAATATGTAGGTAGGTTGTACCTGGTACACATGCGGAAACCAGGCACCTACATAGTACCTACAGTGGTCCCAAAAAATTACATTAGGTAGGTACATATGTAACAGGAAACCTTGCCCACTTTTCGTCGCGTACGCACTACGCACGAACCAACCCATCGGCATCATCTTCTTGGCGTAAAACAGTTATGAAGAACTTCGTGATCAAACGAGGTTCAGTCCTGTCTGGCAAAGATGATAACATCACAGCAAACGTTCAAGTTGAAACTAACAGGACACTTACAAACGCACCAAGAGATCTCTTCTACATGTACACGGAAAATGAATTACACACTCATTTATGTCGCATGGTATATAGGGGTACTCAAAGCACATCAGAGTAGCCAGACGGCTGCGCCCATTCTTTTGTGCAATAATTTACATTCGTACGCACGGCGCAAATCGTCCCTCTCTTAAATCTTTGAGTCCCGGCCCCCATGGAAAGCCATCTCCCCCCTCACCCACATCGCACCACCGTCAATCGCAATCGCCTCCCCATTGACATGAGAACCAGCCCGACTAGCCAGATAGACCACCGCGCCCGCGATATCCTCAGGCCTGCCTAACCGGCCCGTGGGGTTTATGCTGCCCATCTCGTCTGCCCCGCCCGCCATCTCCAGCAGGCCGTTCGTCATCTTGCTGGGAAAGAAACCCGGACAGATCGAGTTGACTGTAATGTGGCGAGGGCCCAGCTCAACAGCCAGATTACGACCCAGATGAATCACGGCGGCCTTGCTAGCGGAGTAGCCGTACGTGCCTTGCTGGCCGATACTTCCGAGACCGAGGCCAGCCACACTGGCTGTGATGATGACGCGGCTGGGGTCGGGGGTGGTACTGTGCGAGGAGGAGGAGGTAGTGACGGCCTTTTCTAGCAAGGGGGTAAAGAGACGGATGGTGTTGAAGACAGCCTTGACGTTGAGATCCATGACCTTGGCGAAAGCTTCGTCGGGGTGCGTGTCAAAGGACTCGCCCCATGTAGCCCCAGCGTTGGCGAACAAGATGTCAACGCGGTCGGTGTGCTTCTTTACTTGTTCGAGGAGGTGCGTGACGCCCTTCATGTTGGCGGAGTCGGCGGGCACAGCAATGGCTACGGCGCCGGGCGCGAGGTTGGGAAGCGCATTGAGGGCCTTGCAGGCTTCGTCGCAGGCGGCGGCTTTGCGCGAGGAGATGAAGACCTTGGAGGCACCGGCTTGGAGGAAGCTGGTTCATGGTAGATGATTGAGTTAGAAGGGAGGTAGAATCGGCGAGGCCCAGGTGGAGGGAAGGAAGGGGGGGCGGGATAAAGACGTACGCCGAGGCGGCATGAAGGCCAAGACCGCGAGAACCGCCGGTGACGACGGCGATTTTACCCTTGAGCGAGAAGAGGGAGGGGAAGTCGTTTAATTGCGTCTCGGCCATGATGGGTGATCTATTTGACTGGATGGCGGGGAAGTTGTGGGATGCTGTGCGAGACCTGCGGATTGCTGGTGGTTGGTGAACTTGATGGATTGTGGGAGACCAAGTTCTTAAATTGCCCAATTAGCAATACAACGATAAGGTATTCTGGATTGATACTGTGAAACGCCCTGCAAAGAGAAACTGAAAGTTTGCGACTCAAATGGGCGAATTGACAATGTGCTTGCTGAAGCTTTATATTTTGCTCTGCTCTGTTGAACTTGCGCTCATACCACCAGGTAATGGAGCAAATGCCGGCTATTGCGGGGAGTTGCCGAGGTCCGGACGCTATGGGGTTGCAATGACATGACCAGCAGAAGACGCCACGCGTGACGCGCCTCATCAAATCATCGAACTCGTGAATTGTGGACACCGCTCATCGCCTTCAAAGTCGTAGAATACATATCTACGAATAAGGTACAGTAGGTCGCGCGCCAACACGGGTCGTGAATCGTGAGGGGGCAATAGACCGACAGATCTATTGCACGACACCAGCCTTAACACTAGCTTCCCTTGCGCCGCGTTTCCTTGAAAAAGATGGTGAATACGATTCTGAAAAGGCACTGCAACCCGCGCAGAGTCTGGAGACTGTCCTGCGATGCTTTATAGCCTCAATGACACAAGCCTACCAGGCCCCCTGAGCTGGTAACGAGGCGAGCTCTGTCGCTACAACACATGTGCTATCTAGACACGGGGCATTTGCACGCAACGTCCCGCTTCTTCTAGGTCTCAATCTCTTCTTTGCGGCTGTACAACCAGGGACCAGCAGACGTTGAAAGCACCTGCGACGCGGGGCCAGCTTTCAGGCGCAGACCACCAAAAGAAAAGAAAAACCCCTTGACATTGTTCAACCTTAGCTACTGTATCTCGGAATAGTTGACGGCCTGGATGCCGCCTTCGTTGCATGCCGTGCGGCCTTGGCCTGATGAAGTACGAGTGCGGCAAACATGGTCTTTGTCACAAGTAGTTGGATGGGGACTCAGAAGGGGGGTCGCAATCCCTTGAGTCTCTCACACAAATGCAGTGGCCTTGGTTGTGGCAATGATACTACCCGAAGGCCGACTGCAAGAAAAGTGAATGAATTTGGATCGTTGATGCTGGACCCCAAGCTCGCGTTCACTGAGTTACTTCGTCTCTATAGAGTCCTGGGGCTCGGGCCAGTACACTTTGAGAATTTGTTACTATGTGCACACAGCAGCGAAGAATGTTGGAAGTGAGCGTACCTCTCCCGGTGGGAATTTTATCGAAGGCCCAATTCGATATCCTGGGACCATTTGTGTCAGTCATACAGTTTTTTAGGCACGTGTATATCGCGGCTTCTTACTTGGGTCGATCTCCTCCGAGTGATCTTCGTCCGATACGGCACACGCGGTAGACAATGAAAACTCGCCATCCTCTGAATCATATCCTGCGTAAACTGATTCAGCCATATGTATCTTGTCCCTATTCCAAGCAACCATACATTAGAGATTTAGAATTGCTGGCCACTCACCGTAAGCAGAAGTGGTATAGCTGGTGCTTGAAGCTCCCTCGGCGCCTCCCCGAATGATCCCATTTTGCATCTTCTGTGACTCTGTGAAGGCTTTTTGCAATTTCCTGACTTCATCAAGATCACATGATTTCGAAATAGCTGAGGCTTCCAATGGTCAGAAAGGAAGCTCATTTGGTAAATGCACACCGCTCAATTTGGACCTCAACTTGCTGGCAGATTGTCACTTACTAGCGTACACTGCTTCGGGCTCCGCGGATTTTGAGCCAGTGTAATGTTGCGAATGAAGGGCATCTATACCTGTCAGCCAAGTACGGGCAGTTGCTTCAGTGCCAAAGTACATAGGACTTACATCGCGTTTGACTCAGAAGTCCGGCGCTGCCCGTTGCTGCCAAAGCTTCATCTCCGGTCTGCGTTGAGACACCATCATTGTGTCGCTTCCGCTGCGACGCCTTCTTCTGCTGTCTTTTCTCCCTGTACCTTCTCGTAGTCCTTGCCTTGCCCTTGCCATCGTCCTTTTCCTTGTCTCTGGCCTCTCTCCTTGACCTCTCTGTGCCCCCATCTGCATTTCTGTTCGTGCCTTTGGATGCGGAGGATTCTGTTCGTTCTTGAGGTCCGCTATCAAGCTCGTATTCTGCAAATTGCGGTGTCAGAACCAATCGTTGGAGACGTCGTGTGCTTGACGACGACGCAAAAGTACACATCAGCGCAAAGTAGTTCATGCCAGGCTGAGCTCTTGATCAACTTCCCGCCCTTTCCACTGGAATTTACCTGACGAATCGTAGCTGGAGCCCGGAGAGAGGGCTTCGAGTTCTTCGCACAGATCCTCTATCGTTTGCAAGGCTCTCCGGGGCGTTTCGGCGTGGTTCGCATTCTGATAGTTGTAGTCGTAATCCAAATTTCCTTCAAAGACGATAAGCCCTCAAGTCAAATGTCCATGTGGGATTCGTGAGGCGTTCAACGCTGCAAGTTACCTTGTTCATCCTGCCTCACTCTGCGCAATATATTCCGAGAAGGATCAAGAGCCCAGTCTGACCAGTCACTCCAATTAGGCATTTTGAGCCTGTGACATCCAGCTCAGGCAAATCGAATGGCTCAATATGCAACTACCCACTGCGGAAATCTATCAGAGGCGTCGGCCAAGGCGGAACGAAGGAGAAGAAAGAGATCTCGACCGCAACGATGTAGGAGAGCAGACACAGCGATACTATCACGACCTGATTGAGCTCGCCGAGAGTGTCTTTGTACGAGAGGCGAAGTTCCGACGACAGACGATTAGGGTGGAAAAAGGCCACGGTCACAAGACGTGCGACCCTGAGCTATCCGTTGCGAGTGCATGATGGGAGCTTTGACACAGAAAGCAGAGTCCCGCATTCATGCCACACCAGCACCGCGCGAGGGGCTTTATTTCGTAAAAAGAAACGATGTTGTTGTGAAACGTGGGTTGGCCGTCTTCCCCCCCCTCTTTGACGTTTCCTGCGCACACCGCGTCGGTGCGCCTGCAGCAGCGGCCTTGGGTTGATTGGCGCTTGGAGGGCCAAGGAGTGGATTGATGCTATCTTCAATGAAACAGACAGGCTGTGAGAGCCATGGGCGACGTGAAGTGGAGTGCAGTGCCAGCAAGCGGGCGGACACATCGTTGAGTCTTGACTCTTGACACTGAAAGCTGGCCTCGTGGCTCAGAATTGGTAACAGAATGTTTCGACTCTCGACGACTTCGGCTACATTTGTCTAGCCATCTGTAATTTAGCGAAGACAACCTTTGGTGATGCCAGAGCCGCATTGAAATTCGACGTGCGACCTAATGGGGAGGTTGACGTGTCTCAATCGCATTGCATCAGAGCTTGCTGAACGATGAAGAGACTCTTGGAAGATGCCGCTAATGCGCAGCTTTGGCAAGCGGCACATTGCGTCACACGGTGGGACATCAGCTATGAAGTTAGAGTCATGGTAAATCGAAGGCTACCTCCTATGACACGTGAGTAGCTTCCGGTGTTGGTTTCCGCAAGATGGTGGCACAATTTGCGGCCTGAGAGTTTCATGAAGCATCACGGCTGACCGGAGCTGCAAAGAGAGGGCTTCATGTCGACGAGCTTCCGTACTGCTGACTACAGCACATGTAACGTCAGGCGAGAAGGGGAAGTTTTCCTATAGTACGACATACGCAATGGTGCGTCACAGCGGACTTGGCGGGGGGTTGCTATGCAGTATGTATGTACAAAGATTGCCAAAGAAGCAGTTAAGTCAAAGTGGCTGCAGAATGTGCATCGCGATTCGCGGCGTAATGAGGGCATTGATGTACACTGGTACAGTGGCCCCATGTACCTACGGGCAGATCCAGCAAGGCGCAGAAAGCAGCAGCCGCCCTTGCGTTGCAACCAACTACGTAAGCAGCATCGGCTAACTAGGTACCTTAGTAGTATTCCCCAGCCTCCTGGATCTGGATATAACTCCGTGCGTGGTCGTTCCTCCATTGGTGCTCTCAGTTGCGCTGCTTGTGATGATTCTGGTCAGTGGTGGTGAGATTGTCTCGACTTCTCCGTGTCGTTCCCGTGTCTTCAGTGCGGCACCTCTGTAACCCAGTGGCCCTGGGCTGTTCCTCGGTGGCTCTCTCCGCCTGGGAGTCCTTGAGGCTTGGAGTCGGGACAAGAGCCCCACAGTCTGCAGAGGAGTCACGTCACAACAGAAGTGATCAAATCGAGAATCAACCACAGAAGAGAAACACAGACGCCAGACGTAGCTCACGACCGGACCGTCACTGACACATTGATATCTGCAGAAAGATATCAACCTACTTGTCTCCAAAATGGCCAGCCACGGGCATGGACAGTAGTCACAGGACAGATGATTCGAGGAACGTGCTGAACGTGCCGGAGTATAGGAAGAAAATTGAGCACCTTCGTTCCCTGGTATTCTCGAAGGTGAAGGAATGCGATATTACATAACAAAACTTTGCAAGCAAAGACTTGAGTATGGTTTGCTAGTCACCGCAATGAAGCAACGATTCGAGAAGAAGGAGACCATCGAGGCTCGAGCTTTATAATGCGATGTGGAACAAGACAGACATAATTGATGTCATACGGACACCATACTGCAGACATGCGACTTTGCGGCTGTGTCCTGCCTCACCCAACACCTCGTTAATTGCTTGACCTGTCGTATCAACAACCAGTCTATACGACTCGATTCAGTGTCGATATTGCGAATGTGCAAAATTCCTCGGCCTGAGTTCTGTTTCATGGCCTCCGCCGATGGACCTTATGGCGACTTGAGCTTTCAGCTTGTGTTCTCAACGAGTATTTGATGTCGGACTTATCTGTTAGGATATTAGGGTCAATATGATGGGTCAATCGCAATCCATCCAGGTAAAGCGTCACATGCCGACCAGTAGATCTTACCGCCCCGTCTACTGGCGCCCCTGCTGAGCAACTGTAAAGCTAAGGCATAATACTTAATTGCTATTAAAGTATGGCTGATATTACACAACTCGTATGCCGCGGATTTCGGCAATAGGTAGGTAGACTATCAACATTCGATGGCAGCCCTTTTACGGACTGTAGGAATTGTGTCCACATGACACCAGTCACCACGAACTGAGAGCCCTCTCCGTCTCTCTCCCCCGAAAAAGAATTACAGCTTACAAAAACTCGTCAAAGAAACAAACGTCAAACCATTTTCACAGCCGAACGAAGCAGGAAGCATACAAACGCGGCAGTCTCCATCACACGACTTTTTAGCAAAGACAAAAAGCCCTGTATGCAAGGCTAGTCCTTCTCGGTGTTGCTGGGGAAGGTTGTAAAAATTAGCAATGGAATCCATGATTGTGGGTGCCGTGTCCTTGCCTTTCTGATTCTTCGTATTTGCCTTCTTCGGTCCACTTCCGAATTGAGAGTTTGCGCGTTGCCTTGCTTCGGCAAGAGCTGATTGGGACAGCGCCAGGCCCGAAGGGAGAGAGACAAACTTCGCGTCCTGACGTTTCTTCTGGGTTTTAGCTAAACTTTGTCCCACACGTAACTTGGTATTTTCTCGGGCTTGTGCAGCCTTCTTCCGAGCGCGAGCTCTGGCGGCCTTCTCCTCCCGAGCTTTGGCATCTTTTTGCTTCTGGGCTTCCTCGGCCATCTTTTCCTGCGCCTTCATTTTTCTCAAAAGCTTTTTTCCCGCATTTATTTGTGCTAAACGTATCGCATCCCGCAAAAGAAGCTCTTCGTGTGTCGAAGTCCGTCCTAGTAATTTCCGACGCTCCTCGTCGCTATAGATGGGTGGTATAAAGCCGCCAATGGGCATGATGCCGATGGTCGAATGGACGGGGCGAAAATAACAGTAACTGCGACTATTTGCTGTTTTTGCAGCTCGTGCTGACCGATCGCGGTACGAAGAGAAACGGCCAATTGTGTTTGTGACTTGAAAATGTATGAATTGGAACAGGAATATTTCGTGCGGCAGGTGTGTCTTGGACGATTTGAAGTCTGTGTCGGTATTATAGGGAATGCGTGTCGAGAAGAAAATCGAGGATTCGGCAGTGCTTCGCGTCTCAAGATGAGTAGCATTTTTCTCATGGTTTCCAGGAGGCAGGGCCAATGGAATCACTGTTGCTTCCGTGTACTTCCTTCTTTGTCGTCATGTCGTGAGGAAGCGGCAGTCGCGGGATGGGGCCCTGCCGACTGCCTGCCGGGACGCTTCTTCGCCATCATTTTATGATATTGGAACTCGCCCTTTCTATGCCCATTCCCAGAGGCTCATTAATTCATGGAACCCGCCTCATGTGGTTCAAGACACACGGCTGTTGCAATGCGCCTCTACCTCCAATATATCCAGGCCATTGACATGCCTCACCACCGCTCTTTATTGGGCTCATGTCCGGTATCATCCCGAACTCTCTGGACCCTTATCGGAGGCTGACTCCTGAGACATTATATAAGTGGGCGCCTGCCTATATCGAAGGGCCGACGTTATTGTGAATCAGCCTGGACACTGAAATACTGGCTTACGATGATCTGACGGCCGGGACAGATGTCTGAAAGCTGGTCAGCCAGGTTCCATCGGCGATAAGATTTCACCATGTCCACAATGCCATTCCTTATTTCAGCAACCTGTGTGTATCTCCGGCCGGCGGCAGCCAATGAGAGCGGAACAATGGGACTATCGAAAACAAAGCGTAACTTTCTGGGTATTGTGCCACAGCAAGCACCAAAAGATACACGAAACATAAGCACAGGAGTGTCCACGCCGAAACTACCATGCTCATCTCTCCTGGACTTTTCTGGTCAGCAGGTTCAGTTTGTAGAGATGGAACATGTGAGAGCACCTCCAACTGTATGGGACACAAGAAGAGGAGCAACCTGAAACGTGCCGCCACAGCGCAAGAAGGCGTTTCGTTGATGTCTACAGTCAGCGCCTTTCATGTGAGCGATGCAGGTGCCAGAATACACGTCAGCAAGGACGGTAGTCCGCCTTGTACGCCCGTGAAACCAAATTTCTACATATAAAAACGGGCGATCCGAGATTGGCTTTCTAAAAAAGAGCGTCCGCGTTCCATCATCCATGCTTTAGTGCCAGAATCTGATGACTTGTTCTGTGCAACGTACTCATATTAATATATGCGGCCCGACGTCCACTCGAAGCTTCTGCCGCGGTGTGACAGACTGACAGCGCGCGAATCTCTCCAATGGCAGGCACCTTGTGATGAGAACGCATGACATTGGGCATCATATACATTCTATCCTCTTCAATCGCATCTCTGGTAAAAAGCCATCCTTCTCATACCACGACAAGCAGCCTTCCGTAGGATTTTAGCGTCGTCTCCAAGATAGAACACTCTTCTGTGGGACACGGGTTCAACGGTTTTCTTGGGCGCTGATTTAGGCTCGCATCTCGGTCTCCGTCACACTCAGGATTGCTGGTCTCGGTCCTCGGACATGGCCGACTCCATAAGGGAGAAAAAGATCGGGACTCGGCCTTCCATGACAGAAGAATCCAGGAAGGAGTATCGCAGAGCCGGACGGCGCATTGCCGTGAATAAAATAAATAAGGAACACGTCATGGTAACGGTCGGCTTGCTCGACAGGGAGATTCACGAAACAACGCGATATCTTATGCAACAGGAGCAGGAAAGAGCCGCGGCGCTGTTTGCGAGGCCGAGGACAGCTCGGTTGGATGAAGACGTGGCGCGGCTGACGGAGGACGTAGACTGCTTGCGAGAATGCTTAAAGGCATTGGAATACTCCAAAGCTGTGAGCCTGTCGCAGATGCATGAGCTGGATGTGAAGATGGACGGGGATCGGCGTCTCATGGAGATTAGTCGCATTGGCTAATCGCGTATGCCACGCCACGTTCGTTGGCTTTGTTTCTTTTTGGCAGTTGCGATTTGGGCACACCATACTCGTTCGATAGAATCTTGCGGTTTTGGAGTTGGAAATGATGGACGACAGTTACGACTTATGGCATGGTACCAAGGTATAGGAAATTTAGATGTTGGGCTTCTAGAATGCTCTGGCCAGTTAAGAGAGAAGATTTCGCTTTCGCAACAGACGTCGAGTAGAATTTGGCATAACTAAGAAGATGAAGCCGTCCGCATCGATTCTTCTTCATCATCGTCGCGTTCTGCTTCTTATTCTGTTGCAGTGAATCCGAGGGCTTCTTGTGTCACTGGTCGATCTCCATGCTTGAGAAGGCAGTTTCTTCGAATCGTTCCGGAATTTGTGATGCAATGCAAAAGTCCTTCGATTCCTACACCTTGGATGTAAGAAATTCCCCCAATCGCCGATGACACACAATTCCTTTGTAGTGCCAGAGAAAGCCATGTCTTCCGCTTGACATAAACGCCGTAACGATGAACTCCAAAGTGTGATACCGTGTACGTGAGGTGGCGAAATGGAAGAACATCTGCGTATTAAACCTGTCCGATACTCTTTTGATTACATCGTTATTCTCCCTCTCCAGCCTCAACTCTCTTTGATCGACATGATATAAGTACCTGTCGAGAGTGGTTTGGTCAGGCGTGTGGCAGGAAGCGCCTGTTGCCGTAATCAGGTGTCGTAGAACCATTGGCTTCTTCGGCACGAGTCAGATTCAAGTTTTCCAACGCTGGAATCCTCCGCGCCGTTGGCAGCATATGCGCGCGCCTTCTTGGCAGATGATCAAGAAAGCTGGTCCCTGGGTGAGTTAGACGACTTCTCATGGAATTAAAACGTAGCCTTACTCCGGGATGACGGCTTAGAGTTCGATTTCTTGGAAGCTCTCTTGTTAGCTTCCTTCTTCTTGTACTCCGCGAGGAGCTCCTGGACAATTTCAAGGTAGGGGCAGTCGACGACGTCATGCGGCCTCCTTGTGCTTTCGCAGAGGCAGCAAATAAGTTGCGAAGCCGTGGAGTCGTGCGACGCAGAGCTCTGGCGGCGACGTCGTGACTGATTGTAGTGAACGTCCTTTTGACCGCCGCCACGTCCATTGCCTCGATCACCGTATTGCTCACCATCACGAGCAAGATTTTCAGCTTCCTCATCATCATTGCTATCATCCCTGATAGCCGATCTGCTTTCATTTCGGTGCAATTTTAATCTGCACTCCTTCTGGTACAAGAAGTTAATTTT
Source organism: Claviceps purpurea (assembly GCA_029405325.1). Taxonomy (NCBI): domain Eukaryota; kingdom Fungi; phylum Ascomycota; class Sordariomycetes; order Hypocreales; family Clavicipitaceae; genus Claviceps; species Claviceps purpurea. The sequence continues at coordinate 696,911 of CM055782.1, read as the reverse complement.
TTCGGGGACGGTGAAAGATTCATGACACATGAAAACATCAAGAAGATTCTCGTAGACATCTGGCAGAGAGTTTTGAAATATGTTGTAAAGGAAGTTGTCCTTGAACGCATCCTTTAAAGCAGCATTGTTGTTCTCGGCTCTCCGGCGATATTGCTTTAGCCTGGACCAATTCGCTTCAATGCCACGGCTTTCCTTGAACGTGAACATCATCATTTTCTCTTGGTATTTCGATGCAGTGGCATAACAAGGCTGGCTGTACTTGTTCTTGAGTGCAGCCCACAATTCAAAAGCTGATTTCCTCGTTATTGCAAAAGCTCGATCCTCTTCTCCGAGATATCGTAGAATCATGGCCGTAGCAAGTACATCAGCTCGCTCATAAGCCTCCTTTTTTTCGACGTCGAAACTGCCGCTTAATCTAGCGATATCAGATGTGATTTGATCAATACCATCAGATTCCTTGCTTGTGTCATCATTACTGGATCTTTCCTCTTTCTCTGTAGAGGAATTTTCAGTAATTGAGACCACGCAAGCTTTTTCATCTGGAGCACTATCCACTGTCTCAATCCAAGCAAACTCATGGAGCGATTGCTCAATAACGTATTCGATCCCCTCGGCTCTGAGCTTCACCTTCATGAGGCGGTACCATATATCTTGTTCGCTGCGCGAGAGTATTTGGGTGCAATTTTTCATTGTGACGTTGAAGACGAGGTACGTAGTGTGTCGTGATAAAGATTTCAAGACCGAGGAGGATATTTGAGTTCGAAGCGGTGTGAGCCTATTGTTCGTAGTATCTTTTCCCCCAGATCTGTGGCGCTTAAGGCGGATTTTCGCGAATTCATGGAGGTAGAAAATCTCAATTCGTCAGTGCGCACTTTAGCGACTTCTCCGAGGCGAACTTTGCAAAGTTCCGACGTGGCCTTCGCAAAGCAATCGTTGGACCTGGCCTCACAAGGCTGCGCAGCGCACAAAGTGTGTATTTCGAGTGTTAAGCCTTTATTGCGTAGTGAAATAGGTACTCTTCACGAGGAGTTGGAAGGGTCTGGAAACCAGGTCACAGTCCATTGACCAACTTGAAGAATTGCAGAGGTTGCGAGGAGCCCTCGGCGCAAAATTTCAGATGCTCTCGCGCCGGCAAGAACACTAAAGCTCCCGCAACACGTGACACCTTCCCGACTGTTCAAACAGCGGACCCACAAGAACATGTCCCTTCCCGAATGAGAAGCATTGAGAAGTTAGAACTTAGAACACATTATTAGCAACAACTGTAACCCGGGGGCCGGGGAGTGGTTCAACGAGTACTCCGTATAAAGTGAACTGAATCATCTCGGGCAGTAACTCGGGACTTCAAACGCGTATGTATGTACCACGTGATTTTTTTGTTGCGTCAAGATCAGACCAATCAGAGCGACCAGCCGTACGGTAAAACCAGCAGAGAATCGCAGTCTTTTCTCCCCTTCCTCTCTTTCTTGTTGTCCTCGTTCATAGCGATCAATACCTACAGTGGCCCCAATTAAATAACGCCCAAATTCCCCCACTTTTGGTCGCGACGCGTCAATTTAGCTTCATTCACAAACCAACCCATCATCTTTGAGCAGCCATGGCTACAACACCACGCCCACTGAAGCCATTCAAAAAACATTCGACGGCACGCACTAGGAAGTGTGTCTGTTCAGCCTTAAGAGCAGGTAAATCGGCCAATCAGATCGCTAGTGACGAGGTATTCTCCAAAGCCTCATTTATGGCATTAAAAACCGGTTCACTACCCAAGATTTGGGGATCTCACCAAAAGGGCGAGGGCACCCGACCAAGCTAACAAAACACCATTTGCGACACTTTCAGACAAACATAAACCAAGAGCCATTCACTAGCACCAAAGAGCTTCAAGAAATATGCGCTCCTCATGTTTCTACGGAGACAATCGCGCGATACCTCAAGGCAAGGGGAGTCATGCATCGCCAAGCCGCACAACGCCCATTTTTGAGAGAGGAGCATGTCTTAAAAGGTTTCAATTCACGCTAAAGTGGTTTGAAAAGCCTCTTGCGTAGTTTCGTCGCGTTTGATAGACAGATGAATGCGCTGTTGAGCGCGGCGATAGACAGACCCAGGAGTGGATTTGTCGCCCTGCCGGCCAGAATTGCACCTTGAACTTGTGATTACGATAACTCGGGTTCTAAGCAGCGAAATGGGCTCATTATAGGCTCGAAAGCAACTGAGTTCAATTATGTACAAGCCAAATAGAAGACATCCCGGCATGCCCTTACGTTTTGGGGTGGAATTCGCTCCGGAAATCAGGGTCCTCTCGTCGTCCTCCCGGGGGACCCCGACTCGAAGAGAGGCGGCGTCACAAGCGCGGTTTACTGTGATCACCTTGAGGAATACTTCCCAACCATGCTCGATGGTGACACTATCTTTATGCATGACAACACGCCGATTCACATAGCCAAAATCGTGAAAGAATGCCTCGAGGAGCTAGAGGTGACTCCTCTGAAATGGCCGCCCTACAGCCCCGACCTGAATCCCATAGAGAACCTATGGTCATGCTTGAAACAGCAGATCCTCAAGCGGGATCCGAACGTGGCGCATATGAGAAGGTCCCAGGCCGCATTGGATCACCTTGCAAAAATTGCGACAAATGTTTGGGAGTAATTGGAAATGACGCTTGTTGACGACCTTATCGACAGCGTGCCTCGCCGTCTTCAGGCGGTGATAGATTCCCACGGGTGGTATACAAGTTATCGATGCACTCAGTTACTTCAGCATTCATGATTCTATAGACTGGCTTAATTACACATTTTTTGGCATTTTAAATGGCCAGATTGTGAAAAAGTGAAATAAATAGGTGTGGTGGTCCAAAATGGGTCCAATTTGGCGTTGGGCGTTATTTTCTTGGTGGGACTGTACCTACCTACCTACCTACCTAGAGCGTCCGTTGACATCTCCACCCGTACGATCCGTTACAACTTACACCTACTAACACCAACTCTCCTTATAACCTCACACATACTACACAATGACTGCCTCTTTGCGGTATCCATTTGCCTCCATCGGTGGTGGTGATTACTTAGACAGAGGAGCTGGAGGCCAGATCTTCGTAATCAGCAAACGTGTGGTATTCAAATGCCCCACGGAATTCGACAATCCAGCGCCGAGTCAGGAAGAAGAAATGGAAGAAAGCGCCGCGAAAATTGCGCATGAAAAGTCAATGCATGAGCTTCTAATGAAGCACCCTCATCCCAACATCGTCCGATGCATCCTTTGCGTCCCCGAAGGTTTCTTCATGGAGCGGATGGAAAGAACCTTAAGAACCCGTATCAAACAATACTCAGCAGGTCACGTACCGAGCAACTGCACCAAGGCACGCTGGATCACGCAAATCGCAAGCGCCCTGTCATGGATTGAAGGGCTCGGATTTGTTCACGGTGACCTGCGGCCTGCTAATATTCTCCTCACTGCAAACGAGAATATTCGCCTTGCCGACTTCGACACATCTGTCAAGATAGGCAAAGAGCTCGAAGCTGCGAGCGACCCATTTGTCAAGCTTAATAAAGGTCGCGAGATTCCTCACGCTGGACCGATCACCGAGCAATTTGCGTTGGGATCATGCATCTACACGATTCGTTTCGGCCACGTTCCACTTGACGGGGTGGATCCTCCCGACCGGGTTCAAATGCTTATGAACAATGAGCTTCCTTCAACAGAGAACGACGTAGAATTTGGAGGTTTGACTGAACGTTGTTGGCAGGGACAGTATGCCTCTGTCTCTGCCGCCTATGACGACATCAAAGCCCGATGTGATGGCCTGGGCTACGATACTGACTCTTTTTCTGACGTCTCTGAAGACTTGATTCATGACATGCCAAGTCTACGCGCTGAGTGTGAAGATTTCCTAGCACGGGAGAGAGGAACTGGCTGATAGCAGCCTCACTATTTCAGGAACCACTTGTCCTATTGAGGCTTATAGATGTACATAGCCTCGTTGTTCCACGGATGTGGACAGGCTCGAGATAGATCTATCATCATCATAATTTCCTACGTCGTTCCACCGTAAGCTTCGTATCAAAGGCTGCTTGCTGGCGATGAGATTTTGCCACTATGAACCTTATGGGTGTGTACAACAGAGTGCACAACAGGCCGCGCGGTTGCTAGCTGTTCAGAGCACAGGGCTTTCCCTTGTCAGGGGAATGTCCAAATTGTGTGAATAGATAGAGCAGATCAGGGGGAAGGTCAAGGAGCCACAACAGAAGGCCCTCTTGCCTCTCGAGAAGGGAGCTTTCTTTCCTTCTTCTGTATCTTACTTATTCTTATCAAATGTTGATTTCTGTTAAGCGCTTCGACCTATGGTAGAATGGGTCGTGACATTAATGTAAACCTTCGCTTTACGTCTCTCCTAGGTTCTTCTCAATCAGCGTCGCAAATTAGTTTAGCTTTACTAATGATTGAGTCCGTAATGTACGCTGGCGCGCGGTTCCATCCCGTTTCCACGCTCCTTCTATGTACATACATATCGCTCCTGTCATACCCTTTCCGTGCTCTCTCTCCTGAGTCTCAATTGCATCTGACCTATTCGCTCATGTCTTTCCTAATTATAAAAATATTCTCCGACTTCCGGTCGGACAGTCTCGGACTCATACATATCCGTCATCTCCACTCTCGGCGAACAAAAGCGCGTAATGAAACATGTCCACCACACTCTCTCTTTCACTCCTACAATATACATATACGAATTTCTATCAGCGCACCAAATTCACCCCATTGAGCGCCCGCTTCCTGCTTGCCCGCAGGCTGCAGCACCCCATGGCACTTATGCAGAGCGTCGCCAACACACATCGACGCCAGTTGAAGAGCGAAATCATCTCCAATCAGTGAGTCGTGGCCACGCAGCGCGGAGGCGCATATTTTTATGTGAGTATGTGTTGTCATTTGTTGGGAGACATGTCAAGCGCTTTGCACCCAAATGACGACCGCACAAAGCACGGCCGCCGGCGCGAGAGAACATTGGGTTCCAAAAAGCACAAAACACGTGTGACGTCACAGATAAGGTGACCTTTTTTTCTTTCTTCTTCTCTTTGACAAGCCGCTGCGACTCGTGGACGGAGTAATCCCGTTACCCGTACAGTTCTCCGGGTACCTAATCGTCCTCGTTCATAGCGATCAATAGAGCGCCCGTTATTAGCCTCTCCGCCCGTACGATCCGTTACAAACACCAACTCTCCACACCAAACTCCTGCACAATGACCGCCTATTTGCGGAAGCCATTTGCCTCCATCAGTAGTGATGATTACTTAGACAGAGGAGCTGGAGGCCAGATCTTCGTAATCAGCAAACGTGTGGTGTTCAAATGCCCCACGAAATTTGGCAATCCAGCGCCAAGCCAAGAAGAAGAAATGGAAGAAAGCGCCGCGAAAATTGCGCATGAAAAGTCAATGCACGAGCTGCTGATGAAGCACCCGCATCCCAACATCGTCCGATGCATCCTTTGCGTCCCCGAGGGTTTCTTCATGGAGCGGATGGAAGTGACCTTACGAACCCGCATCGAACAATATTCAGCAGGTCACGTACCGAGCAATCGCACCAAGGCACGCTGGATCACGCAAATCGCAAGCGCTCTGTCATGGATTGAAGGGCTCGGATTTGTTCACGGCGACCTGCGGCCGGCTAATATTCTTCTCACTGCAAACGAGAATATTCGTCTTGCCGACTTCGACACATCTGTTAAGATAGGCAAAGAGCTCGAAGCTGCGAGCGAACCATTTGTCAAGCGTAATAAAGGTCGCAAGATTCCTCTCGCTGGACCGATCAGCGAGCAATTCGCGTTGGGATCGTGCATCTACACGATTCGCTTCGGCCACATTCCACTAGACGGGCTAGATCCTCCCGACAGGATTCAAAAACTTATGAACAATGAGTTTCCTTCAACAGAGAACGACGTAGAGTTTGGAGGTGTGACTGAAAATTGTTGGCAGGGACAGTATGCCTCCATCTCTGCCGCCTATGACGACATCAAAGCCCGATGTGATGGCCTGAGCTACGATACCGAGTCGTTTTCTGACGTCTCTGAAGACTCAATTCATGACATGGCAGGTCTACTCGCCGAGTGTCAAGATTTCGTATCTCGAGAGAGAGGAACTGGTGGTTGGTAGCAGTCTCATATTTGAGACACCCAGGACCGTTGGCCTTCTTGAGGCTTGTAAGTTGTAGCACTTTAGGGCAGAGCCCCTGCAAAGAATTGTTAGCAAGATGGTATCGTATTGAGCCTCCTGAGCTTCTAAGAAGACTTTTTTCCAATTTTTCACTATGTTTGAGCCAATTGCTGGAAGGTGGTTGAGAATGGGGTGTGCAACTTCTTTTGTCACCCAATTTACCAAACCGCAAATCCTTCTCCCCGTGTCAATACACTTTTATCCACATACGTCAATGAATGAGCCCCTGAAAATCCAATACCTGTTCGATTGCGCATATCTAGCATGCAAAATGGCCTCCATACCATACGTCTTACGGTCTAAGTCAAGTCACTGCGTGCGGTAGTCCAAAATGGGCCCAATGTGGCGGCTTGCAGTATTTTGAAGAAAGGGCTCTACATGATAGTAGTTAATCACAATCATTGTGTCAGTCTGATCACGCTTGGGCAATTCCTACTTAACGACTTCGGTTTACTTAAGGAGCGACAAAATGGGGTCGATACATTGAGCGAATTAACCTTATAATTCCAAGTGGCTTTTCACGCACGTAGTTTCAATTATAATCTAGTGTATGTATAATTATACTGCCTGGGACATGATTCCTCTCTCCCGTGCTACGAAATCTTGACACTCAGCGCGTAGACTTGGCATGTCATGAATCAAGTCTTCAGAGACGTCAGAAAACGACTCGGTATCGTAGCCCAGGCCATCACATCGGGCTTTGATGTCGTCATAGGCGTCAGAGACAGAGGCATACTGTCCCTGCCAACAACGTTCAGTCACACCTCCAAATTCTGCGTCGTTCTCCGTTGAAGGAAGCTCATTGTTCATAAGCTTTTGAACCCGGTCGGGGGGATCTACCCCGTCAAGTGGAATGTGGCCAAAACGAATCGTGTAGATGCATGATCCCAACGCAAATTGCTCGGTATTCGGTCCAGCTTGAGGAGTCTTGAAACCTTTATTAAGCTTGACAAATGGGTCGCTCGCAGCTTCGAGCTCTTCGCCTATCTTGACAGATGTGTCGAAGTCGGCAAGACGGATATTCTCGTTTGCAGTGAGGAGAATATTAGCCGGCCGCAAGTCGCCGTGAACAAATCCGAGCCCTTCAATCCATGACAGAGCGCTTGCGATTTGCGTGATCCAGCGTGCCTTGGTGCGGTTGCTCGGTACGTGACCTGCGGAGTATTGTTCGATACGAGTTCGTAAGGTCGCTTCCATCCGCTCCATGAAGAAGCCCTCGGGGACGCAAAGGATGCATTGGACGATGTTGGGATGCGGGTGCTTCATCAGCAGCTCATGCATTGACTTTTCATGCGCAATTTTCGCGGCGCTCTCTTCCATTTCTTCTTCCTGACTCGGCGCTGGATTGTCGAATTCCGTGGGGCATTTGAACACCACACGTTTGCTGATTACGAAGATCTGGCCTCCAGATCCTCTGTCTAAGTAATCATCATCATTGATGGAGGCAAATGGATACCGCAACCATGCGGTCATTGTACACTAGTTTAGTAAGGAGAGTTGGCGTTTGTAACGGATCGTACGGGCGGAGAGGCTATAATGGGCGCTCTTATAGATCGCTGTGAACGAGGACTACTACCTAGCTTGTTATTATGAGAGGAGGAGAAAAAGAGAGAAAAGAACGCGACTCGCGAGTGTTGGTTTTGGCCGTACGGCCGTTATATAGCTCGGATTGGTCAGATCGGACCGAGTGTGAGCCACGTGTACGGAGTACATACATATCCACGTGTACATACATACATACCTACTCCTCCGTAGATCGCTCGTTTCAGGTCGGGATGAATCTGTGCACGAGTTCAATAGGGAGAGTCGGTGCTTGTAACGGATCGTACGGTCGGAGAGACTTTGTTACGGATCCACACTATTTGTTTACAGCCTTTTCGTGACAGACTTAAGGGGCGCTCTATTGATCGCTATGAACGACAAATACTAGCTTATTGTTATGAGAGAAAGAGACAAGAAGAGAGAAAAGACTGCGATGCGAAGTCTCTGTTGATTTTCACCGTACGGCCGGTCACTTTGATAGGCCAGATCGGATCGAGGGGATGAAGCCTCACTGTTCAGTGTTACAATACATGTAGCCCTGGCCCAGCAGCATCAGGTTACATATTTACGGTGGAAACTCTCCAGCGTTGTTGGCTGTCGCGGCGTTATTAAATGCGACGCCCCAGGATCTGGAGAAAGAGCAGACAAAGAAAAGATCTTATGCGCGTACACCGCTTCTTTGGTCCGATCTGGACCACATGTGTGTGCACGGTTACATCTTATAGAAACGAGTGTCTGACCAAAAAAGAAAAAAACACGCGCCCTCGGAGACCAATTGACACCACCCTGCTCGGGTATGAAGATTACGCTCTTCAAGTGGCGTGTTGTGTTCGTTGTGTTGGTCAGAATTCTGTTTCCTGAGCCTCTGTTGGGACGTGATGTGTTGGCGACGGCGCGACGCTCTGAGGCATGCAGGAAGCGGGGAGTCAGTATTTGTGTTGTTGATTCAAATTGTAGGAGTCATTGGATCGTAGACTCTAGAGGCGTGGAAATGCTTTATTGCGTGCTTTTGTTCGCGGAGAGAGCGATTTCAATTTTCGGAAGGAGGCGGGTGGACTCTAGTCTCTAGAGATGGATGTTAGGTATGAGGTATGAGTCCGATCGGAAGTCGGAGGATGCTTTATAAATAACACGGAAACGGCATTTCGAAATGGAAAAGAGGGAGATCCGCGCGCCGGCGCACGAGACTGACTCATGTTCACGACACGGAGGTACATAGCGATTTGAAGAGGATAGAGATACGGAAGTTGGAGGGTGGCCTGTACATGACGGTGGACGCAGGCTACAGCATGGGATCAACACAAAAGAAAAATGGAACCAAGACAGAACCACCCGCCAGCGTACGAGCTGACTTGTTCGACAAGGTCGCGGTATGGCCCAATGACCCATGGGGGGATACCTATGTTGGAAGGCAGAAGAAGCAAATGCCAAATGCTAAGACGTCCAGAGATAGACACCACGTGATATACAGTGCATTGTTCCCACAAGGTAACAGCTGTGCTCAGTGCTGTGTATGACAACTTACAAGCCAAAAGTTAGCCCAACATAAAAGGGTATGTAGGTAGGTAACAACTTTGAACTTACAAGAACTGCCATTCATTCCTACCGTGCGCAGTACCGGATATTCAAGCCCGAGCCACGAATTTTATACGATTGCTCCCTATCAACACCAACTCTCCTTATTAAACTCGTGCACAATGACTACCACTTTGCGTGTGCCATTCGCCTCTACCAATTGTGACACGATATTAGGCAGAGGAGGTGGCGGCCATGTCTTCATAATCAGCAAACGTGTGGCGTTCAAATGCCCCATGGATTTCTACAATCCAGCGCCATGCCACACTAGAATGATGGAAGAAAGTACCGCGCAGGTTGTGAATGAAAAGTCAACACATGAGCTGCTCATGAAGCAACCCCATCCCAACATCGTCCGATGCATCCTTTGCGTCCCCGAAGGCTTCTTCATGGAGCGGATGGAAGCGGACTTACAAACCCGTATCGACCAATACTCAACAGATCACGTACCGAGTAACCGCACCAAGGCACGCTGGATCACGCAAATCGCAAGCGCCCTGTCATGGATTGAAGGGCTCGGTTTTGTGCACGGTGACCTGCGGCCAGCTAATATTCTCCTCACTGCGAACGAGAATATTCGTCTTGCCGACTTCGACACATCTGTCAAGATAGGCGAAGAGCTTGAAGCTGCGACCGAACCATTTGTCAAGCTTGGAGAAGATTTCGAGACTCCTCTGGCTGGACCGATCACCGAGCAATTTGCGTTGGGATCATGTATCTACACGATTCGGTTTGGCCACATTCCACTTGACGGGCTAGATCCTCCTGACAGGGTTCAAAAACTTATGAAAAATGAGCTTCCTTCAACGGAGAACGACGCAGAATTTGGAGGTGTGACTGAACATTGTTGGCAGGGACAGTATGCCTCTGTCTCTGCCGCCTATGACGGCATCAAAGTCCGATGTGATGGCCTGGGCTACGATACCGAGTCGTTTTCTGACGTCTCTGAAGACTTGATTCATGGCATGCCAAGTCTAGTCGCCGAGTGTGAAGATTTCCTAGCACGGGAGAGAGGAACTGGTAATTAGATGCAGTCTCACATCTCAGGCACCGCTTGACCTCTTGAGGCTTGTATGTAGCACTTTATTAGGGCAGTCTGCAGAGCTCCTACATGTACATGGCCTCGTTGTTCCAGGGATGGGGACAACCTAGAGATAGATCTATCATGATTCATCATCAGCATTTTCCACACCTCTCACAGGAATTAACTTCTACAAAAGTATACAGTGTAATAACATAATTTATGTATACTTTGCATAAGATTAGAATTGAAATTGGGCTCGCGAGCCGCGGCGCGCTCTTACAGAGTTATTATTACATGTACCCGGGGTACAGCCCCTGGCCGGAGGCAATTCCGGATAGGCTTGCCGACCGGCGACGACCGGGGCGGTGTCGTCCGATATTACGACCCCATCGAAATCAATTCGCAGTCGGTCTAGGTACTCTGTATCATACAGTGCGCACTGTTAGGTAGCTTGCAAGCGTCACGAAGAAGAGGGTAGGTATTCGCGGAGCATCGCTGACCGACATCCGTTGGCGAGTTTGAAGTTTGCAGATTCCAAAAAAGGTACCTAGGTACATTTGTACTCCGTATCTGTAGAGCAGATCCTATGAAAATGTGGCTGGTGGTCAAAGCGCTAGCCATCCCTTAGAAGGTCTTAAGGCTCGCTTCAGGTCGCCGACAGGGTGCTGCAGCCAACCGCGTCGCATCATGATGACGGATATATCTACCTAGATGTACCTATGTACTTGAGTCTTTAGGAGGTCTACTAGGTACCTAGGTAGGCCCTGACTCCTGACTCCTGAGTCCTACTGCTTAAATTGGCGCACAAATTAGGTACAAATACAATGCTAGAAGAATCCGCTAAGTGACAAAACGCTAGGTAGTGGAGCGCGTGACCTGAAGCGAGTCTTAAGACCTTCAATGGGACAAGCGGCTACCTATCCCATCGGCGGTCCTCGCTCTTCTCGCTAGCCAATTCTATTTCTTGCGCCAATTGCTTTCATCGCAGATCAACCAGCGAAAAGCAATCAAATTTGATCACTTCCAAGCTTCAGATACTTCCTAAATCGCAGTCTTTGACAGTGTGATTTAGTCTGAGACATAATAGCAACTTCTCACTCCTTCCACTGCGCACGTCACCGGCCGCAGCCGATTCCTACTCACGCCAGCATCGACCAGCTCTGCCACGCACTCCGTCATCAACGCGTCAACGCCTTCTCTTTATGGAGAGCAGATCTCCTACAAACTATTCGGCCTAGATGAGAAGCTGTCGGACGCTACAACGACCTTGTCTACAAAGATATTGCACACAGACTCGCTCTTATCGAACGCCCACACAAAACGAAGGCGATAACGGCGACGGCTAAGACATACCCAAGATGGCCAGCTTTTCTAACGGCATTGATGTGGACTTTTCATCAATGTGGGCTAAGATTCCGACTCTCAATGTAGGCTGTGACTGGATGGCTTGGAAGGAGGACGTAAGCACTGCTCTAGCGGTAGCTGGCTTTGGGGATCTGCGCGAGGGCAAGCGCAACGCCAAGTACGAGGAGCGAGAGGGCCTTTCTGCAGACAAGGCTTTCCGGAAGAAAGAAAAATGGCTGTCAAGGCAAGACGTGGCATGTTGTCTCATACTCCAGCGTTGCGGTACTGAAGCACGCTCTATGCTGGAGAAACCAGGAAGAAACAAAGCGCCTATCAAGACGGAGGTGGCGGTGTACATGAACCTTCTGGAGAAGCACTACCATCCAAAAGAGTCCTCTGTTTACATGAATACGTTGATCGACCGACTGTATTTTGCCTTCTTTAATACTAGGCTGGACGACTGCGAGGATGTCCATGAGTACGGTCTGAAACTTGAGAAGGCTAGAAATGACCTTGAGGCACTCGACAAAAGCCTGTTCATTCCAGAACCTATGCTTATCGCGCGATTTCTGGATGGCCTCCGTCATAACCCTTCTTTTGATATATTTCTGACCAGTTTCGGAATGAGCAATAGCCTCATAACGATTAGGAATGCTACTGGAGACATTACCACCCCTGGTGTCACCTTTCTGAAAACTCTTAGAGCTGCTACAGACGCAGAGCTGAGGTTCAAACTCAACGCGCCGACTACCTCCCCGTCACGCCGAGCGATATGCTCAGTCTTCTGCCACCACTGCAGGGCACCAGGCCACAAAACCGACGACTGCTTCATCAAATACCCCGAGAAAAGGAAGTTCCATAAGAAGAAAAGGGCTCAAAGGAAAGGCTTGAAGGCCGGTCTCGGTGGAATGGCTGCACAACAGCCATTGCCAGAGGCTGGTAGCCAAGATCCTGTATATTGCATAGGCCCAGTCTGGACAGGGGAATTAGGACCATAATTCACCACTGTAACTATAACCAACAATAGCCCGCTTGCATGAAATTGATTTTGGAAAGCGGCACTATGAGCACGTCTCTTACCACATTGGCTGTTCATAAAGCACACTGCGCCGTTACACTGGCTCTGCCGCTGGAGTCTATGGCAGCTCATCCAACATGGCTCAGCAAATGCCGTGACGACTCTCAACTTATCGATTGAACTCTCGCCAACACTTTGTACGACGCCAATACCGCCTGAAACCTGCTTCTCATTCACAACGCGAGACCGTCGGTACTAAAAGTGAGCCATGGAAGGGTTCCTTTCCCCCAATAACAGGTTCAAGGGCTATTCGCGGTTCGTACTATATATTCAAGCTGGAGCAGCTGCGCCAGACAGCCGCGGCCTGCACCTGAGTAATTGGCGTTTCCAGCCTGCGCTATGTATCAAGGAGGTGTAACTCGACCACGTATATATGTGCCATTGGGCGAAGATAGCCCGAAGAGCCTTATGGAAAATATCCTGCGAATATCCTGCGGCACGAAGCCATTGCCAACAGCGTGTTTTGACTCTGCTGTGTGAAATGCAGGCCTCGGGAGCGGCCACATTGTTTTGACAGCGTAAGCTGGGAATATTGAGGAGGCTTGCTCGAGCTAGAACTCTTACGTTTAAGCTGCTGTCTTCGCTTTTCATGAATACATATGCCCTTGATGTGTGGGCAGGGCAGGGCAGGGCTGTGTCACCAGCGACCCAAACCAATGCGTCGCGCGCTTAGTATGTTGTTTCGTCTCAGCTTCTGTGCTGGCTAGCCACCCTCTGAATATACGATTAGTGCTCATTGCAACATGCGTTTACTTATGAAAAGACTGTCAACTCAACATATGCTACGAGGTTTCTTCCCCTCCTCGTGATTGCATCGCTCTGTGAGTTGTTGGAACGTTTCACCGACAGGTTATTAGTGGTTAGTCTTCAAACCCAGGCGCGACCGATGAGAAAGTAATTTGGGGAAAGGCCGAGAGTTGGGCAAGGTTTTGGTGAGAGAGTCATGCGGACGAGGGGCGACGGGCCTGGCAGCTAGAGGGCGATTGGCAGAGATTATCTAGGTCAATTTGTTGCAAAGGGCTAGATTGAAGTCACGACTCACGGGCCTGATGATTTGTGGCAAGCTGAAATATCTGCTTCCAAGGACCTTCCAATGGCCTCGATGCATGAAGTTCTTCCTATTTCCTTTGAGCGTGTTCAAAATGCATGATTTATGGACAAAACGTTGCGGCTCATGAATAAAGGGAGGGTGGTCTAATAGCGATCTCAGGCGAGGTTCGAAAGCTCAGGTGATATACTTCGTACCAAAGCAAACCAATTAGAAGACCTTGTGTATGATCGTGCGGTCTTCTTGGCGGCTTTATGAACAAGCTACACGTGTAACTTCAGTACGAAAAAAGAAGAAGAAGAAGAAGCAACGGATGCATTTCAACTTCAATACGGAAGGAGAAGAATCAACAGATACATTACAGCCCGAAAACATCAAAAGGCCCCCCCCTCCAATGACAAATGAAAAGATGGGAAGACAAAATGGAAGAGAGAACAGAATAAAAGATGAAGGCCCAAGGAAAAAGGACCCAAGAAGAACCTCGCAATCTTTATACCGCGTAGTGACAGCAAACACCATGAAACATCAACGCCCCATAGCTCCTGAATCTCCCCATTTGCGCCAATAGATTTAGATTCCCAGGACCCCAACGCCACAGCACAGCGCAGCGCAGCACTGCTCAGAAACAGTCCAGGCAAATGAGTTAGACACCAGATGATGAAAGAAGATGCGAGAATATCAGAATTACGCCCTACCCACTTCTCGTGCACCGTCACGAGAAACCCCATCGTCAAGATCCGGCACACCGTAACGCCGCCGCAGCTCGCTCACCAGAGGTCCAACAGGGTACTCACTCAACATGCTGTCGTGATTGCAGCACGGGGAGTGCCGCAGCGGCAGAAACCACTCCACGACGCTCGTCCCCATGACGGACTCCCAATTTTCGCGAAGCCCCAGGTCCCACGGGTTCTCGCGTCCGCCCACCGTGAGAATGGCGAATGTCCGCGTAGCCTGCTTATCGCGAGCAGCGTTCAGGTCTATGGTAGAGCCTGTGGCGCAGTCCGGTAAATGAGCATCGGAAGTCGAAGGACCATTCTGGGTGATTTGCAGAGGATACGTAATGGTCTTGTACGCCGACGACGGGGGAGTGCCTGAAGGGATGCGCACAGCCAGGGAAGAGAATTGCCGTTTGCGCAGCAAGTCAATGTTGGTCGTGTTGGTGAAGATGTATCTCCCAGCCGTGAGCGTCATGCCGAATGCGAAAAGCAGAAAGAAGGCAGATAGCGCGACGATGGCTATGACCCAGCCGTCGACGGTGGTGTCTTGGCTGTTGAGCTGCTGTGTGAGGCAGTAGACCGAAATGGCGAGGCAGAGCGCACAGAACCATGTGCCGTAAAAGGTGAAGTGAAAGAAAAAGTTGAATGCTGCATTGGATGGGATTAGCTTTTGCAATTACCAAAGGCGCCCAGGGGCAATGACACTCACAGGTCTCCGAGACCATGCCGCCTACCCATGGACATAGATGATCCATTTTCCGGACACAGCGGCCCAGCTCGCTCGAGTGGTGAGCTCTGTCCGGCTTCCACTGTCTGCAGTTGGAGCACCACCTCGGGCGTCCGTCCACCTCGCAGGAAAAGACATCTCGGCTGTAGAAGGTTTCCAGGCCTGGACTATCAAGATCGGTGTCGGGCGGGCACCAGGAGGCAGTTTCGGGGTCCGGAAGACGTGATGAGCGACTTTTCCGTCCCTTTTTTTCTGCAGGGTCGAGCGATTTGGAGGGGATTTCTTGTAGTAAGGGCACGAAGCCGGGATCTCGTTGGATGGCGAAGAAGACGCGGAGGTATGAGGCTAGGGCGAGAATGAACAGTAGACAGTACAGGACCAGGACGACGACGGCGACGGCCGTGTTGTGTAGGCTTCTGAGAACGTATTGCACTAGATAGAGAAGCGTCAGCGAGGCTACTAGTTTACGATGCCGGATGTGTCGTGGGTATGTGTCGTGGGTATGTGCCGTCATGTATGCGCCGTCGCCAGTATTCTTTCATCTGGCCTGAGAAGGGAAAGGGGCTCACCACAGAGGCGGACTACGACGGCATACGTCGCGACGCCGAAAATGCAGATCATACACAGAGGCACGATGCGCATGGTCCAGCGCGCGCCGGCGCGGTTCGGGGAGCGCGAGGGCGCCATGGCAGCATGGTGACAAGGCGAGAAGCCGAAGTCGTCGTTGATTGTCGAGAGACGGGCGCATGACGTCCGATCGGAGACTCGGGCACATCGCTGTTGTGGCGCAGCATCTTGACCTGCCCCTGAGTGGCGCAATAATCTTGACGCGACTTGACACGTGTGACGTCACACGAGGCCACGAGCCTCGGCTGCATGCGCGGGGTTTGGGTTTGGACGACGACTTTGCTCGCTCATCACGAGTCACGGTTTTGCCAGGTATTTCTGCTTGCAATTGTATCGTCTTCCGACATAGGTACATGGGCAAACCACTCTTCCGTGGAGCGAGAAATCGGTGAGTCGCCGGCTCTTTTCGCCATATCCATCGCTCCAAGTAGGTACCTATCCAGTGCATTTTTCGGCTGGTGATGCAAGTGGGCTTCCGCAGCGTCTGCCCGGCGAGTCTGTGCCACTCACGGGTCACGCTACCGATAGCTGTTCTCATGACCTACCTGATATGTACGTCTTGATTCATTTCTTCTTCGTCACATCCCTTGATTATCAAGATTTGATTCTCGCATAGCGGGTTTCGCAAGCCGAGGCAGTCCTCCCAGGCAAATGGTTCGAAATTTCCTCCCACGTCTTTTTCGTACCGGACTCTTTGAGTTGAAGAAGAAGAGAATCTTCTTTTGCTGTCCACTTATCTCTTGCCTTGACCGGTGGACTGTCGCTTTTTTCTTGTGACTCCATGACGACGCGTCTACGACGGAGCAGAGGTGAGTGGTAGTCAAATGAAATTCGAAAGAAAATTCTGGAAGGCCTAACTCTATCGTCTTTCTTGCTGCCTTGAATATGCTTGCCGTGGTGTAATGATCAAGATCAAGGAGGTAAGGCTGTAGTTTGGATGGAAGGCAAGGTGTAAAGACTCAAGAGAGAAAGCAGACTCGCGAGTCGCCCGGGGTACATAAGTACGCAGCAATTTGACATATGCATGCCATGACGGAGAGTAGGTAACTTGGCGGTAGCGAATGGCTGTGTGCCAACTTCCAAGACTCAAGAGTCAACAATGAACATATGTCATATGTACATACATACATGGGCTGTAGGGACTCTGGGCCGAGGCCGGCGGCTAGAACTGAAGAAGACGAGACGATATGTTAGTGGCGCGTAACTGCGTCACGGTACACAAAGCATCAAACATGATGGGAGTCCAGGAGTCATGTAGGGAAGAAAAGAGTCTGGCGCCGGAGCCGCTGGTTCGTTTTCTGGCTATAGCGTCTTTCGCATGAAAAAGTGTTGATCGGGAAATACATGCGCAATATTAGGTACTCCGTACATGTGTAAAGTGACAAGGCCGAAGGGCTCGCGTCGGGTCGTTGGGCCTACGAAAATAGTAAAGATGAAGCCGATGATTCTTCTCCGACAAGTTACAAGTTGCGACTCATCAGTGATCACCATCAAGATTCAATTGGCAGATTGCATGCGCAAAATCTGTAAATTACGACCCTCGGTGTAAATTACGTTGTAAATTACATATGGCGTAGTTTTTACGCGTAATTTACGCGTAAAATACAGAGTTTGTAATTTACATGTAAGATGTAAATCACACCCGGACTCAGGAGTTGGGTACACCGCCCTCACAGCAGACTCGGCAGTATTTCCAGGCGTATACATGTACATACCTATCTACCGTTCGGCGTTTTGGCTGATTCCCCCTTGGACTCTGCACACCTCCATGAACCTGGCGTAAAGCTTCCATCATCGCCACAATTAGTTCAGCTTTACTACCTAACAACTTTGCCGTCTACAATTTTACATCGCGGTCGCGGTCTATGCACACGACGCCGCCGCCCGTGACATCGGGGATCTTTCCCCCCCTGGCAGGTGCTCAACCCGAACATGCAAAGACTCGTGGTGTTGTGCTGGAACAAGAATCTGTCGCCCTCTCAATGCCCTCGCAGCCTGTTCACATGAAGGCGAGATTCGAGGATACGTCCCGAAGAACAGGGGTGCCGGTCGGGCAGGGAGCTCGCGATCATAATGTCCTGAACAAAGGTTCGTCGTGCGTAGCAATACAAATCCAACGCAGTGTGTCTTTTTGGTTGGACTCTGCGATGTAGCTACTTGTGCACATCTAGAAAACTCGACTATATTTCCATGCCGTTCTGTTCAAGCTTTGGTTCGAGGCAAGGCCAACCGCAGGACAGACACCTGGTTCGAAGGGTAGGTTACTTGTCCCGAATCCCGATCTTGTTCCTTTGGCCGGTTGTATCTTGACTCCTTGACGTTGTTTCACACATCCTCCGCACCATCATCTCCAGCGCCCTATCCAGAGTAACCCCCGACTCTCTACCAAAACTCGGATCCAAGATCTTAGCGATCCTGCGCTCGTACGTCAGTTGAGCCAGCTCTAGCACCAACTTCTCACAGGCGCCAGCTTTGCCCTCGTCAGACTGAAAAGGGCTCCAGGTCTGTTCGAGAACATGCGGCTCCATCGCCTGCAGGATGGCCATGATCCATCTTATACCTGTCAAACACAAAACCAGTATCCTCGTCCGGCGCTGGTTCGCACAGAGCCTTTTCAATCGCATTCAAATAATCGTCAAGAAGCTGTTTATGGGTGTGTTCCATCGTATGCATCAGCCACGACGAACATTCCCGTGCGCACAGCGGAGAACTCGTTCCTTGTTCCGTGTGTGCGTGGACGATACAGTCATAACGCGTTCGCATAGCCAGAGAGACCACCATATGCATCCAGTTCCAAAAATTGGCCTCTGTTTTCTTCGGAGAGCCCGACAAACACTACATATGTGTTCGCACAGCAGAAAACCTGCCACGAGCACCAGCTTATAGAACTGCCTTTGGTTCTCTCCAGCGCAGCCAGCCAAACGTGTTCGCCCTCGCCCTCCTCCTTTGGCTCTCTCTCATATCCCTTTGCTTCGCGTTTCTACCCACCAAATGCTCCAAGTTTAAATAACACGGCCGCGCCGCATCGAAGGCCACGAAAAAAAAATGGATTCACACCCAACTCACTTCACTTCCCGCAGCACTTCTGTACGCAGAAGTGTGACTGGAACACATAAAAAAAAGCGCCTCACCCTCGACTCCATCTCTCGCCGCATTCGCGCCCCTCTGATAAACCATGAACCGCCCTTCGACCTTCTTCGCGGAAGCCATGGGAGACTCCTCCTACGAACGACCCTACCAGTACGTTCCCGACTCCCCGTTTTCCTTTTCCCCCCCAACACGCCCACTCCACTTTCCCCGGCAGAGATACCTACCTGCCTACTTTGGGTATGTACCTAACTCACCATTTCAAACAAACTTGTAGAGTGAGAATGTCCAACGAGGCCATTACTAGGCTTCACCGCTTTCCCCAGACCACCAAGGTCTCCATATGGAACAAACTGATTGCCATTGAAAAGGCCCTATGCGAACCAACGCCAGACGAGGACGATTTTGTGTTTGGCAAGTACGAGATGGCCGTGATGCAGGCGATGGAGCCGCATATTCTTGAGCAGACCTGGAGCTCTTGCCAGTCCGATGAGGGCAAAGTTGGTGCCTGTGAGAAGTTGGTGCTAGAGTTGGCTCAACTGACGTACGAGCGCAGGATTGCTAAGATCTTGGATCCGAGTTTTGGGAGGGAGTCGGGGGTTACTCTGGATAGGGCGCTGGAGATGATGGTGCGGGGGAGGCAGCCGTTGAGGGAGGATGTGCCGGATCCGGTGCAGCAGACTGGTGATGGTGGTGGTGGTGGTGATGGTGATGGATATGAATATGGGGATGGGGATGAGAGGGATGGGGATGGGGAGAGGGATGGGGAGAGGGATGGGGAGAGGGATGGGGAGAGGGAGAGGGAGAGGGAGAGGGAGAGGTGCGAATGTGAAGATTATGATATGGACTCGGAGGTATATGACTTGCGAGGAATACCTCCCTATGTAACCTGAAGGGGTGGTAGGTTCGACGGACCAGGACTCACGATGTTGACATGTATTGGGTTTGATAGCATAGCGAATGTGATCCGTTGAGGGGCTTTGCCCATTGAGAATCATGCGGCTTTTCTTTTTTTTTCTTGTTCGTCTTCTGCATATATCCTGGCATTCTTAATCTTTTCTCGTTGACCCAAAGTCACACATCTCCAAAGTGATGTACATACTCGTGGGTGAAACGTTTGAAAAAAGTAACCACTATAGGTAATGGGTGACACAAACCGAGGTACCTCTTTGACGAAAGTCGAGAACAAAAAATTGCCCCACTTAATCGCGTCTCCCCTCACTTTCCCTCGCGTTTCCCTCAACACAACACCATTCTCGAGAAACAATTTCTAGCATTTTCGCATCAACACCGTTCCAATAACTGCCCCATCACGCACTAGTGCATCATGCCACCTCATACTAAAGCCAGGCCTGCCCTGGTGGTTGCGCGAGACATCGTGATCGACAACCACAAACGCCTGACTCTTAGGGCAGCCGCAGATTTATTCTTTTGAACTCATGAGTGAGGTACAATCGCGAGGACTCACCTTCACCGACTGGTTTGGATGTGACGAGTTTACGCGGGATCCCGATAGATCCGAACATATCTGGCACGAGCCGTATACTGAGCGCCCCGAAAGGAGCGTATCTGGCGACTGCTCGTTATAGATGGCTTCACTGGCAAAACTTCATTGGAGTTGATGCAGTACTGCCTTTGGTTTGACATCGAAATATGTGTTCTTCCGCCTCACTCCACCCATCTGACGCAACCGCTGGATGTTGGTGTTTTCCAGCCGTTGGAAAATGGCCCATCAACGTGTCCTTCGAAAACACATCCGCGATGGTAACCTGCAATTCAACCGCTCTGATTTCATTGCTCATCTTCATGAAATCCTCTCTCCCGGCTTTACGACGCACAATATCATGAATGGTTTCGAAAACAGTGGGATTTTTCCCGTCAATGGTTCTAGGGTGATTCACGCGCTGAAAGAGAAGAAGAAATCCGTTCTTGCAACGTCAGCGCCCGCGATTCAGTCTCTCCTTCCAAAGGAAAGACGTTTTAAAGATGCAACCGAGACGGCTCGTCACATCCGTCATAACTATTTCGATTGCTTCGATTCAGCAACTCGCCAGGCGTTCAGCGTTCAGCGTTGTCGAAGATGTGCTCAGCGAGGCAGTGTTTCTTTCCAGCTTCGCAGAAAATCACATAAAGAGCCGGCAAGATCGCATTGCTGCTGTGAACAACAAGAAGAAGAGGGGGAAGCAAGCACACCTGACAGCGGATGAGGGGGGTTATCAAATCGGTTGATTGTGTCAAGATAAAGCAGAGCATCATCGCCTCGGCAGAAGAAGCAAACGAGGCCGAGTCACGCCGTCAGCACTGTGAGTGGAAGCGATTGAAGAAGCTAGAGGACGAAAAACTGAAGCAGCTAAAAAAGGAGGAAGATGAGAAGTTGAAAGTTGAATGGCGGAAACATGACAAGTGGGATGTAAATGGCGACGGCAAGCCGAAGCGTATCGGCTTCAAGCGTTGGAAGATATGGAAGGGATATGAGGCAGCTGATGATGTTCTTTCCCTCCACTCCGTACGGCAACCATCTCCAGCTCCCAGTGAGGAGTTGTACTATTACGACACGAGCCGTCCTGCTGCGTCACAACGCTTTACGAGCGTCTTCGTAAAGCCGGCAATGCTAATATCTATCGCAATCCGTTTCGAGAAATGCCGACGGTACCATCAAGTGATAGCGTGGAGATCATACTCGACAACTCACGGGGTACGCCAATCAGTGAAGACCATGATGATGATACCTTCGCTACTATTGATGGGCCTCTTGACTCAGACGATCTCGATAAGCAGGACGCGTATGATGAAGCTATCTGTGAACTTGATCTTATACAAGTTGACGGTGAAGAGGAGCCTAACCTGCCTCCTCTCCCTCCTGCGTCACCGCCTCCGGACCGTAAATAATACCCATCAACGTATCATAGACTCATGGATGTGATGCATGAACATAGGCAGAAAAGGCGGCGGACTACGTAGGTAGTTAATTATAATGTCACGTTCGCGCCATTACAACGGCCGAAACATCACACCCTTCACGCCTCAAAGGATAAAAAATTACGCTTAAGCGAGGAGATCTTGATCGATTAGAATGTCGCACGCATGGTATGATGCACTGGTACCTGATGAGGCAATTATTGGATAGGTGTTGATGCGAAAATGCGAGAAATTGATTCTCGAGAATGGTGTTGTGTTGAGGGAGACGCGATTAAGTGGGGCAATTTTTTTGTTCTCGACTTTCGTCAAACTCAAAGTAGGTACTCGGTTTGTGTCACCCACTAGATATAGTGGGTTACTTTTTTCAAACGTTTCGCCCACGAGTATGCTGTAACCTGTTATTGGAAGCCGTTGCAACCCTGCGGCACATGCTCAAGCCAGTATCATCATCCGTTCCAGACAATCACAGTAGACGCCCAGGCAGTTTACTTCCCCTCACCATCGAAAGCCCTCACCATCCTGCGCACGGACCACCAGAGGCCGATACCGGCAATGCACACGTGACGATCGCGTCTGTAACTACGACTACACTGCGTCCATGGGGCTGCCGTGCTACCACAAGATCATGAGCATCTTGGAGAGCGGCGACGTGCTCAAGACCACGGACTTCGACGTGCATTGGTTCGTCAACCGTCAGCACTTCATAAATCCTCCGGAGCTACGACTACGTGAGCCAGCAGTCGTTCGAAAGGTGTTTAAGCCAGCGGCGCGTCGACCGAACGCGAAGGCGTCTAGCACGGCGCGTGGCAGCACCAGAAGCGAACTGACCGATCGCAACAGCGTTGAAGCCGCTCGGCCGCTCGGCCGGCCTTCTGATCAAGGTCCCATTCCTGGTCCTTCCCAAGCTGCGGTGCGAGCGCTCGCTCGAGACCGTGTATCTTGCGGCTGCAAGAGCCAGACTGCGTGTTTAACGAATAGCTGCTCTTGCCGGAGGGCTAACGTGCTCTACGGCAAGTGGTGTCACAAAGGAGATCTGACAGACGCCAAACTTGAGGACGCCAGCAGGCGGAGAAATTCCTCCTCGCTTAACAACGCATTCAACAGCTTACCGGCGTGCTACACCAGTCACAAGTAGAGTCGGCCGAATGAGCGGAGAGGGCGGCCCGTGAGTTATGGCATGTACAAGAGCAGCAATCTCTTCGTTTCTGGCAACAACACCCTCAACCTCCGCCGACGACGCACCAGCAACAACACCCTTACGTCGCCTGGCAGCCCCTTCAACCTCCGCCGACGACGCAGCAGGAACAACACGTTGTTGGGGTCGGCGGACTTCATATCAGCGCCGAATCACACGAGGATAAGGCAGAGGTTCGGTCAACACCCCCTTGGATGGCAGTGAGGGCGGAGAGGGTGGCCTACACGTATGTAATATAAAGTCATCAATACTCTAAGAGCGTGCATGCAATATAAAGTCATCAATACTCTGAGAGCGTGCCATTGCCGCTGAGAACGCTGCAGCCAATGAGACTCCTTTTGGATCCACCTTCGCTGTTTTGGTCACCGCGATCTCGGCCTCTGGTGGTCCGTGCGCAGGATGGTGAGGGCTTTCGATGGTGAGGGGAAGTAAACTGCGACGCCCAGCACCCAAACCAAACCAAACCATTCTCATCATCCGCCGTAATCGCGGGCCTGTAGGCCGTACTTGTAACATGATGCAGCAAATCCATCCCCCCTCCCCCGCAGTCGGCCCCGAAAACGATGCATCATCTCCCTCTCCAAGCCGCCCGAATCAATATGTACTGCTACGGTGCTACCCCCTCGGCCGTCAGCTGGGCGGCCTGGGCAGTACATGTCATGTACGGAGTACACTGTAGGCGTTGCACTGCGTCAGCCCTGTCTGTCAGCACGACCTTGGAGTAGCCTGTAGGACGGCGTGTATCCGATAGCCTATAGGTATGTACAGTAGCAAGGTGGTGCAGCTCTGCTCAATAGACATGTGCTTAACTATCTGTCACGTTGTGTACACATAGTGTGTGTGCGTGCGTGTTGTATGCGCGAACTTGCAAGAGACAAAAAATGAAGGAAAATGTGGCCTCGGGTTTGCCATGAGACTGGATGCAGGCAAATTCAGACAGGCGCGCAAGTGGCATAGGACGTGGTGGGACAAGAGCAGCAGTAAGTTGTGACACTCGCAGCTACCTACCTATGTACATCAGCGATGCGCGGCGCTCCAAATTGGCAAGAGGAGCAACATCGAGAGAAGTAGCACCAACGAGACACACCAATAGCATCGCCAAAACACCCACACTCAATAAAGCCGTCGAATACTCTAGTTATAATACATGAAACCGAGCAGCCATCCAAGGCACCTACACCTACACCCGCACATGAATCCCGCCCAAAAAGAGGAAATAGTAAAGTTGTATAGTTCACTATCGAGCATTTGACCATTCAAACAAAACATGACAAGGTAGTGAATTCACACGCGCGCACAAATCTATTTCGCCAATGACGCCATACAGTACCATACCTCCCCTCCCATCTTACCCGCCATGCACACAACAGATCAAAACATGAACAACCGTTAAGATTATGGCGCGGAAATTGAAATGAAATAGAAAGAAAGAAAGACTTGTAGAAGAAAATAGCAAACATCGATACGTCCACCCAGCATTACCGCGCCGCGCAAAGGGTAGTGAAGGACAAGACACTTTCGCCTTGTCCCGTGCGCGCAAACAAAATGTCAACGGAGACACTCCCGGCTTTGTCATGAACCCAGACGCATCTCAAGCCACCTCCACCTTCGCCAACACACAACATAAGAAGACAGAAGGAACCAAGACAGCAAGTCCCGTCATTTAGAATCATTTAGCAGCGTTGGCCTTGGCCTTGGGAGTAGGCTTGATGATTCTCCGCGGGGTACTCGCCCGTGGCGAACTCTCGGCCGAGGCAGCCATGATGCGTCTGCTGGCCGCACCTGTTGCCTTGGCCGATGCACCGGTACCGGAAACGGGTTTGCTTTTTCCGTTGCCCTTGGCCACAATGGTCTTGCCGGAGGGACTGGACTTCTGGGCAGGTCGGCTACCTGAGGCCTTGCCGTTCTTCTTCGCCAACTTGCCATTGACGGTCGTGTTGGTGAGGGTGGTGGTAGTCGTTGTAGTCAGGGTGGTGGTGCTCTTCACGGCCCCTGTGCTGGCGCGACGGTGTGCGACGGACGATTTTGCAGCTCCGGTCTTGGTCTTGGCCTTGGTCTTGGCTTTGAGACGCATAGAAGAGACGCTCTTCTTCATGGCCAGGGCAGCGCCCTTGGCGGCCTGGAGGCTCGCGCGCGATAGTGACGACTTGAGGCCCGAAGCAGGTTCACTCTTGCGCTGCTTTTTCTGCTTCTTAGTTGCAGGACTGTTGTTGTTCTGGTCGTCTTCATCGTAGTCGTAGTCGAACGACTGTTGATCCGGCCGCATGAGCTCCTTGAGCTTTCTCTTGCCCGCCTTGACCGTGGCCTTGATGGTCTTGTTTAGGTCGACCTTGGCGGGCTTCACGTCGCGGGGCTTGGGCCCAAGCACACCACGGCAGTTGGCTTCGCCGCAAAGACATGTCTGGACATTTTTGGAGAAGGGATCAAAGTTGTAGTCATATGTCAGCTCGTCTCCCGTCATGATGGGCCGATCGCCGGCAAAAAGTGCCATTCTAGGCTGGCCGGACACGATCCATTTAATCATCCGGCAGTTGGGCTTGCAGCTGTGGTTGACGAAACGAGCAATACTTCCGGTAGTGGCGTCGATGATCATGTGTTGATCGAAGCTCATGAGGTAGTAGCACTAGATGAATTTGGTTAACATCGCATCACTACTGCCATAGGTCTTTTTGCCTTTCTTTCTAGTCTTCTGTTCTCTCGGGCCTTGCTTGACTTACCTCATTGTTCTTATACTCTTGTCTCATTCGGCGCTCACATTCCACCTCGGTGATGATTTCGCCCGTATACTCCATGATAATCTGGTTGGGCTGAAAACACCGGTTGCTGCGGACACCATATCCACGATCAGACGTCTTGATCACCTCAACTCCGATGCGATATTTTCCTCCCTTTGCTCGACGACTGGCCAGATCGGCAAAGGAGCGGTTGGTACACAGCGCCTCCCCCACATTACAGTTGCCCTTATCACACTCGTAGAGCATGATTCTGTTTTGGCAATTGTCGCCACAGCCGTCTTCGGGCTTGCACACGCACTTGGATAGATCGTGTAGGTGAGGCACTTTGCGCCAGTAATCTCTTGAGTCGCCAATAAATCGGTCTGTGTCAACGTTGTCAGCGCATACATGATTATGATATCTTGCCAGCTCATGTATGTGATAGTTGCCAACTCATCAATGTGGCATGCTGCAAGCTCATGAATCGACATGTTGCCATTTCATAAATGTGACGTGTTGCCAGCTCAACAAATATGACACCTCGCTAGCTCCAACATGTGAATCTTGCGAGCTCATGCATGCGTCATCTTTCCAGCGCACACACATTATGATAACTTGGCAATCAATCACGGCCGCGAAAGCCAAAAGGCATGCTCTTGCTTTTGATGGCACAATAATGAGCGACTATAAAATATGATTGGGGGGAACTTACTCTTGGTCATCTTCTTCCACTCGTCCGGCTTGGGCTGGCCCGGTGGCATGGGGTTGCAGACGTTGTAAGGAAGCTTAAAGTCTCGCCCGGCAAAGAGCGTGCGCAGTCCCGTGTAAATCGGCATAGGCATCACCTTGTTCACGGGACCCGTCTTGCTCAGCTCCTTCAGCTCAGGCTGGGTGGCGAGCTGCTTCCTTTCCGCGGGCGTGAGGCCCTTGAACACATCGGTTGGCATGTCCTGACCTGCGTAAAGCCCCCTGTCCAGATACTTCTTGGTCGCTTTCCGTTGTTTGGTGTTGACCACAGGCTCAGGCTCCTCCGCACCGGGCTCTACCTCCTCAGCCTCGTCTACCTCCGCCTCCTTCGCCCTCTTCTCTTTCTGCCCCTTCTTCTCATTGGCGTCCTTTTTTTCCTTCGGCCCCCCCTTCACCCTCTTCTTCTCCACCTCAGGCTCTTTGGCCATAGACTTGTTGGTCGGGGTGGCACGGGGAGCATTAGGATCGACGTATTTGCCATTGGACCAGACAGTATGCACGACAGGCCGGTCATCAACACCAGAAAACTCGTTGGTATCTTGCAAACGTCGCAGTTCGCGCGATAGATGTGTGATTCCCTGGTTGACCGTCCTGCGACTGTTCCTGGTCATGTTGGTCAGAGGGGCGGTGATTGACGGCATGCCGGACAGCCTCGAAGACATGCGTTGTGAACGCGGTGACATGTGGATTTGTTGCCGCCGTGTGCGCGGAGAATCGATGCTGGCGGACGATCGGAGAAGATGCGCAGACCCCATTCTAACGCCGGCTGTGAGGGCCTTATCGCGGGGCTTGGATGTGGTAGGTTCGGCGGCAACCTCAATGCTACCAATCAATGTGTCTCCCGAGATGGTTCGTCGACGTTTTTCGGCAACGTGGTCGCCCTTGGCGCGCCTTTTTCCGTGATCAGCCGTACCACTCAGTTTGGCGAGGTTATAGACGGGTTCCGAGGCACGCGCTCGTCGGGGGCGGCGGTAGGGTGGCGATTGTGAGGGAGCAGGCTCTTGGGATTCGGCGGATGCTACGTAAATGGCATCTTCAGGGGCGGCCACGGTGATGACGTCGAGTTTTGAGGCATCTGAATGCTGGCTGTCGGTGTCGGCAACGGTGGTTGTGGGTGTTGAGCCGGAGGACGCGGCACTGGACGAGGTGTCGGTCGTGGGATCCAAGAACAAACTGTCGACGAAGAGAGTCATGGTGATGAGGCGCGGGAGTGTTTATACTTGAGGATTTTCCGCTTGTGCGTAAGCAGGGCGACAATGAGCTCTGCCAGCAGCAGAGGCGGCCGACGTGAGGAGATTCGCGGGTGAAGGATTGGGTATGAATTCCGGTAAAAGACAGGGGAAGTCCGAACGGAAGAGCCAGAACAGGCAGGCGAAAACAGCTCAGGAAGCCAGTCCAGAGAAGAGGGATTCTGACAAGGCGAAGCCAACAAACAGAGGACGGCGATGACGACGGCGATGGCGGAGGGCGGAGGGCGGATGCGCGGATGCGCGGATGGTTGAATGTGCGTGATGCGTGGTGTGTGGATGCCGTGGTGGATGCGTGTTCTGTGGACTCGGCGCGAATGGAGACGCGCTTGGCAGCGAGACGTATGTACCTCACGTATCAATCAATACAAGACGCAGGCCACGCTGCTTTGATACCAGCCGACAGCCCTGCGCATGCACTCGACTGGTACTTTTCTTCCTCGTCTCCGACTCTTGACTCGGAACGCGTAATTAAGCCGGTCAGATATCGCCAGCTTTCCAAGGTTCTAGTCCAGTCTCCGGGTCCAACCAAGCGCACGTGTGGCAAATACGACGACGCGCGGTTCAGAGAGACAACAACACTGTCCTCTTCCTGTTCTCTTGTGCTACGGACAGTGGCGGTGGCAATGCGTCAACCGCGCACGAGGATAGCAAACACTTTACCTGCGACAGGCGCCACAGTCGAAGCCGGGCGAGGGAGTCCCGAGAACACGCCCCGTGGCCTGGTAGCAGAGTGGTTTGTTCTGCCGTGCGTTGGCAGCGTAAGGCAGCCGTGAGATTGTGCAAGCAGCAGACCGCGTGTCTGGAAAGAACGGTGTAGATGGGCGCTGGCAGGTGAATGCCGATCAAGAAGCCGACTAGTGAGTAGAGTAGGTCTCTTGGTAGCGAGACCGGAACAGAGAGGCGCTGGGGGTGTTGATGCAAGGAACAAGTTTGATATGATAGAAAAAATGGCCAGTCCGTTGCTCAGTGGTTTTAAAAAGGTTGGAGATGTGACAAGTGAGAGGGGAAAACGACGGGAGGATGTGAGAGAGAGAGAAAGGGGGGGGGCCCGAGAAGGGAATCGGGAGTTGCAGTAATATGTATGTAGTGGTAAAAGAACAGCGTAGAGGGGCGGGAAGGAGCGTGGAAAACAAAGAGGAACCAGAGGAAACCCTACCGAAACACACAAAGGCAACGCAGTACCAACGCAGCAGACTAAATTTCCCATTTCCCGTAAAAGACTGGCTATTACTGCTCTGCACGTACTGCGCGCATCTCGCACCATCAGCCCGAGTATCCATGATCCATCCGATCACGCGGGGCTTGATTGAATCCTCCGCGACGGGTCTCATACCTACGCTGGCTGACTGATCTGATATCGAGGCCGCGTGACGCCCTTCGCGTGCAGCGGCCAGCCTCGAGGCTGACATACACGGGGAAACCGTAAACGTGCCACGCCGAGCACCGGAACATACCGGGGGCTTTCCTGACATACAAGTGCTCATTTATTCGCTTGTCCATGGCTCTGTGACTCCATGACTCCATGTTTATGTCCGGTAATCCGACCTTCATCCAGGAATTCAGGTACCAGTTACCTAGAGAAATCTCGTTACTCAGCCTTCCAGTCACTCTGAAGTTCGGGCCTCCGGTGATCACTGATGAGAGACTCGGTAGTCTAGACTGTCTAGATAGTCATTCAGACACTTACTTTTGTTGGGTATCGACTCATCATTATTCAATCCAGTCAATCAGAAATAACAGTCAATCCGGCATCCACCTCCAGACATCCCATTCATTCAGATATCCAGTCACTCATTTGCCAATGATTGAGGTATGTATTCAGCTGCTCAGTCGTCACGACATCCAACAACCTAATCTACAACTTATCCACACTATCCGCAATAATCATTTAGCTATAGTCCGACATGACAATGGGGCCCAAATGGACTATTTCACGAGCGTTTCTCTCATCATCTTCTTCCCTGGGATGTGTGAGAAAGATGTTCCCCTCCTTACTTCACGCTCTAACCATGGGTCCTTGGCAGCCACACGTGTGCGTAAACATCTGCGCTCTGATATTGCAATGCAAGCAGTCTTGAAACAAAGGATCTAGTAGACTGAGTGAGAGAAAAAGAAAAAAGTCAAGACTCAAGGCGCATGAGGAGCGAGGGGAACGCCGCAACAGCTACAAGTTTCGATGTAACTAGTCTCCAGTGACATTGCGGTCAATTGCATACACATGTCGATGTTCACTCAGTCTCTTCCCTTTGTTCTAACTTGTTCTTTTCTCCATGAGGAACCTATGAGTATGAGACTTGTACGTCCGAGCAAGAGCCGACGAGTTTGCTGCCGAGTTGGAGACATCAAAGCGACATCAAGCTTCGGCAATGCTTGAAGCAGACATACAAGGGCAAGACAGACATCCGCACATCACTTTCGCTTTATGATTTCATGCACAAGCAGAAACGTAGTCGTATACACAATAAAGGTACACAAATACACATGCAATACCCCTCACACAGTCTTACCATCCCACTCGCAGAATCCAACCATTCAGAAAAACACACACCGTACAACGGCCATGATTCATCACATAATCACCACCGAGGCAGGCTGCAGCATCTCAACTCGGCCAGCCGCCAGCCAGCAACAGCCCTATTCTCGAATCTCTTCTTACAGCTATGTACACAGTACCTAGTATGCAACTCAACTGCACACTGCACAGGGTCATTCGTTCAAGGCGTCTTTCTAAAAGGACATCGTCAACGCTTCCCACCAGATTCCTGGACGGTTGCACATGCTTCCTCTCGACCCTGGTCCCTCTTCAATCTTGCGCCGCGCCCGCCAAATCTCGCCGAGCTCATAGTGACAAAGTGGTACGAAGTCCCTAGGGCCTAGCTTGGTAACTCGTCGTTTCGCATGATGCATCCCTCGTGTGTGCTGTTTCCCTGCTGTTGGCAGTGGGATACATTAGTCCGGGCACAGTACTGATCAGTCTGAATGGAATGATGCATCCCTCGTGTGTGCTGTTTCCCTGCTGTTGGCAGTGGGATACATTAGCCCGGGCATAGTACTGATCATTCTGAATGGAATGACAAGCGATCGTATTCGGTTTCCTTGTCTTTTCCTTTGCGCGCGTCGGACAACGGCATCTATCCTTCTAGCTTCTCTCACCTGGTCAGTGGTCGCCGATGAAGCTCTGCAAGAAGGTGGTCGCTGACTCGCTCTTCTGTGTTGATCTGTCTCTTTCCCCTCCATTTGACACACTCAGATAAATACAACTGCTTCTCAACCAACATGATTCGCCACTGCACAGTGCAAGACGCCTCTCAGTCCCGTCTCACGAGGCTATTCTTGCAATACATGTTCCGACGTGCACGAAAATTGCCCCACAGCTTGAGGAAGAGACAATCAGTATCGATCATGATGATTAGAAGAGATTAGAAGATTGAGTTATAGGGGTTTGTTGATCCGGACATGAAGAAACCCTCGCGGAGAGCCATATTTGACCTCACTGCCGCCAGCAATCGCGCTCTTCTCTGGTGAGAGCCTAGAGGGCATCTCCGATTTCGGCCCTGAAGAGGCAATGGACTTTTGATAACGACATTGTTCTACTCCGTACGCGCGCGCGGGTCCGGTTTCATGGTGACAGACTCACAACCCCTGCCCCGTCACCGGTACACTGAATTCGCTTGGCATTTCGTCTACCCTGCGACGAGAAGCATACACGTGTATTTGGACCACGGGGAAAGGAACGCGACAAGGGCAAAACCAAGAGAAAGAACCTACGGGCATTTGTGAATATATGTATTTGATGTTGAGAAAAGGTGTCAGAGTACCTATCGCTTGTGAGCGCCTTCAATGAGCGCAAGCACAATACCCCGTCGTCCGCGTGAACCTCTTCGACAGGTATATAGCGTCGCATGATGGGAGATTCAATGCCAAAGAAAGAACAACGAGGGCGCACATCTAACGCAGGGTATAGACGAGAATGATGTGATCATGTGAGGCTCAACGCCAAAAAAAAAAGGGAGAAACGAGGGGGTTTTACCAGGTACGTAGGTACATAACACAGTGCGAGGGCCTAGCTCCGAGCTACATACCTAATCGCGAGTGTCCCCAGATATCTGACAACAAAAGAACACGGCATCGTACAAGTCCCTGGATTTCGTGAAATTTACACTTACATTGCTGAGGCTGGGCAAAGCCCAGACCATCACACATAGAGTAGGTATATAAGAGAGAATGCACCAAATGTGTCACGCCTGCCTATTTCTTCAATGCGCATTATAGACAGGTAATATGTGTATCATCACTCATTTGCGAAGGCAAAAAACAGGAGATCTGGGCGATTTTAAGTTTTATTTTATTCTTTATACAATACATAGTCAAGTAAGCCATCTCTTTATCCATTCCACCATTCCATTTTACTTTTTGCGACACCTCAACTAGCGGGAGAAAAAAAAACAAAGAAAGAAAAAAAAGAGTAAAGGGGTATTCATCCATTTTTTAAAAAAACCACATTGACCGTTCCCAATGCCCATTCACATGACAATGCAAAGGGGGGGGGGGGGTCTTTCCACAGAAAAAGAAAAGAAATTGAAAAAGAAATGAACCAAAACGTCCCCAACGACAAAGGCAAAGAGCCCCAAAGATGATTGTGGATATTATGCCTCACGCGGCGGTCTCCTTAGGAAGAGGTGCAGCAGGCTTTGCTTCGCCGTCGGCACCTACTCCCGGCGCAACCGCAGCGACCACAATCTCAGCAGCCGGCTTCGTCTCTACAGCCGCCGCCTCAACAGGCTGAGCCTCAGGCTGCGCAGCATCGGGGTTGGTGGGCGCCGCAGTAGCCGCAACAGCAGCCGCCTGGCCCTCCATCTCTTGAGGGGTAGCCTCTGCCTCATCAACAAGATGAACCGTCTCAGCCTCCTTCACGCTGGGGCCCTGACCGCCATACTCCTTGGGCAGCGAAGCCACCAGGCTCTTCAGCTCGATGGAGAGGCTGGTCCCCGAGGTCATGGGGTGGAATTTGCGCAGCGTGGCGGGCGCGAGGAACAGCTTCATGAAGCCGAACATCCAGCCCATGATAGCGGGCACGTTGACAAAGTACTTGTGCGAGAGCAGCTCGGGATAGGCCATGGAGAAGGTCTGAATGGTTTGCTTGCTGGCGGTTTTGACGGCGGGGTCCATGCGGAAGAAGCTGACAGAGAGGTAGTCGTGGACCTGTAGCATTCGGTAGATGTCCTCGTCGTCTTCAGCGAGGGGCTTTGTGATGTCGTTCAGGTTGAGCTTCTGGACACCCAGCTCCATGAGAGCGGTTCGCCAGCGGAGGAACCTATTTACATGTATATTTAGTGGCACATACACAAAATTGGGAAATACCTCTCCCTTTTCAGGTTTCAAAGACGAATGGCATGAAGTCCATGCTTGAGAAGGAAAAGGACCTACTCTTGGACATTTCCAAACGTGGTCTTGTTGTTCTTAACCGCGCCATAGATGTTCCACGTGATGACGGTTTCCTTTCCCGCCTCGTCCTTGTGCGTAGTCACGTAGCCCAGATCGCCGAACTTGGCTCTGGGAAAGGCTTCTGTGACCAGCTTCGCGGGCTGCATTTCTTTGCGCCACTCCAGAGCAGATAGGAGCTGCTTCTCCGCGGCATCGACCTGGTTGTTGTTGGCGCGCAGAAACTTGAGCAGGACGACCTGAGTGGGCGCATGGGCAGAGCAAGGCGAGAGCTCAACGCCCCACATCTCGCTGTGCTTTGCCTTGTTGGTGATGTCGGGGAGCCGCGCCGTGAGCTTGGTGAGAGGCGTTTCGACTGCGGGAGCTGCAGGAGCTGAAGGGGTTTCGGGGACGGCATCAGCTGCGGGAGCTGCGGGAGCCTGCTCGGCCGTAGGCGCGGGCGCGATCATCTCTTCGGAAGGCATGGCTATGGGTTGATCTCGTAGTGGACGAAAGGGTCGGAGAACACGGCGCGAGCAACGACGCGAAAATCAGGTCCTGGTGTGGTCTTGTGTCGTTGGCGGAGATTTAAGCTTTCGAGATAATCTAGCAGATCGTACCGCTGCCTACACGCTTGTGGTATAAGAGAAGCAGAAGAACTTGCGACAACAGCTCGTGAGCAGAGATTTGGTCCAAGACGTGCAGAGGGGGGGGGGAAGAAGAAAAAAAGAGAAAGAAAAAAAAAGAAAAGAAAAGAATAGGGCTGCAGCTCGCCAAGCGGGAAAGAAATTCGGCAGGTCAGAATTGAAACATCGACTGAGCGGTACGTGAGTTGACACAGCTCCCAACTTCCAAGCCTCCAACGAGGCGGGGCCAAGTTCAGACCAGGACAAGGGCAAGGGAGACAATTGCCGTCAGGTACGAGGTACCACACCATGTGGGTCCCCCTTGTCTGCCCTTCCGTGAGCCAAACGGACGCCTCCCAGCCAATGCCGGCCTCTGCTTTGCATAAGGTTGAAGTGCCGCCGCATGTATGTATCACCATGTACCGATACTACTCCTTGTGTACATGATTTGTGTGGTCAACCCAACCACATCGCAATGCTGCATGCTCTCGTGATCCCCTGCCTCGGCCAAGGGCGCGTTGAGTTGCATTGTACGGAGTTGGCGGCTGCCAAATCAACCGGCTCAAATGGCCAGGTCCAATGATGGCTCCAATGTAATAGCACCCCCTGGCCCCAGGACGATAAATCCCAGTCCTGTGTCGCTGCAAGTCTCAGTACAATGAGGGTCTGGTGAGCCAGTCGGCTGCGCGATTCGTTGCATGCCTACCACATCAAGCTCGTGACACCACATAAAACATAGCCTCGTCTTGTTATTCTTTACTTCTCTGTTTCTCTACAATGTCCTATTAGAAGGCAAGTGAGATCTGAAAAAGCGCCATTCATTCAATACCTGATAGTTATAGTTATCCCAGTGTCCCGTGCAAGAAGTCGCATCTCAGTCCTTTCAGCTTTCCTGTTCCCAGATTTATAATGTTTTCAAGTCTCAGCCTACTGTATCGATGGTAGCGTAATGAACTCCTTCGTAATTCTGTCCCAATGGCCAGTCCCGGCACGTCTGGCTCCTATGGGCGTCACCTATTCGTGGCCTTATCCTGTTGAATTGTAAGCCCAAGAAATTTCATATCCGTATAAAAAGAAAAGCATGCTCTTGGAACAGCGGGATGGGCAAATTTGAAATACTCCATCAAACCAAATGACAATAAAATGACGGCGAAACAAGTCGGTGTAAATAGGTACCAATGCTTGTTTCCCGAGCCACCCTGACGTACCCCATAAACTTTCCTTTTGTTTTGTGTGTGATCTTTTTTCCAGGACTCTCCAAAATGAGTGAGTCATCGTATCACGCCAACGAATCAATCACCAAAGCCACTCCCAAACAACCAGCGAAACGCATCTCAAGAAAACAGACATAAAAAGGCAAAAAGTAAGGCAGAAAACGACAAGCGGGAAGCAAAGCAAAAAGGCAAACCAAATGGCGCCCCAGACGACGATCAAACCGCAGCATGAATGGTCACCAAATGGCAATCAGAACAGCAACCAAATACGAAGAAAAAAAAAGGCAATCAAAGGCAAATAATGACCAAGCAAAACGCAAAATATCAACCACAAGGCAACGCACGCGCAAGAATACGCTCCACCGCCGAAAACTCCGCATGAGCCGCTTGCGACAGCGTCATGTGGTCAAACGCAGGCCCAAACGAATACCCAAGCTCTGCCCAGAAATACCCCCAGTACATATCCGTCTCGAGACTCCGTTCCTGCAGAATCGTGCGCTCCGAGTGCTGCCGGGTGAGCATGTCGCGCTGAGTTTGCTCGCGAATCACGGCAATATACCACTGTTCAAGAGCCAGAGTTAGTGCTCAACATGTCCAACAATGCTGAACGTGCTTATAGATGGGGCATCTTCTTGTTCCAGATTTGCAAATGCCAATGAATCACGCTCATACCTCAAGGACATCGCACGGCACATCCGGCTTGGGACTCATGCTATACTGATGACGCCAGCTACACGCAAAACGCGGCTGATTGTACGCACCCTCCTCCACATCACACAGGCCCGCTAGATACGCGATATCATCTTTCATGAGAGGTGTGAAGCCAGGGCACTTCATGCCCGCGGTGGCCAGTCGACGCAGCAGCTGAGCATTCAAATTAACCGGGTCGTCTTGCTTCTCGATGCTTCGCTCGAGTAGTCGGAGTAATCCACAGGTTGCTGCAAAGGCCGCGTGGCGCTGGCTGATGGTGATGCGGTCTGTGGCATACCAGGGGAACTTTTTGAGAGTGCTAATCAGACACTCATATGGCCGCTGAGGGCAATCCTTGGAGAAGGGTGACTGTAGACAAGGGACGGCATTCGCGGTTGGTTAGCCCAGCTAAGTAGTAGGGCGAGGGCAAAGCAAAGACTCACGCGGTGAGGAACCTCGACGTGCTTCACCAGCATCACCATTTCCTCCTCCGACACAAAGCCCTTGAAGTTGTCCCACGGCTCGTCGTGGTTGAACGGCTTGAAGTTGGGTGTCACGCCGTTCCACACAATGCCTCTGGCCAGGGGGAACAGATCTCTCATTAGGCTTTCCTGGCTCGAGAGCTCCACATCTACGGGACGATCGCCAAGCCGGCTGACTCGCCCGTTCAAGGAGTTCTGGTGATGTTTCTCAACGGCCTTGTTCGCATCGTCGAGAGTTGTAAATTCGACGTAGGCATCCATGGTCTTACTCGTGACTCGTTCCATGATGATGTGTACAGGCTCATCCGAGTCGTTTAGAATCTTGGAGTTGCGGCCTAGAAACGCAATCACTTCTGATCGCTTTGTAGCAAAAGGGATCTTTTATTTGTTGCGCCTTTCTGCATCAGCATCGCCACACTCATCAGTCACGAATTGAGAATAGGGCTCACGTTTCGAAGCTTGACTACCCCGTGGTTCACTGCCACGGATTGCCGTGCTCCTTCCAGGAACGGAAAGTTTTCCGGCTGGAGGGCACTCTGTATTGTGGGTAAGCCATTCTCCGTTGCTGTCAGCTGAAGCAGCTGACTCGAAGGAAGACTCTGCAGCTGGGTCTGGGAAAGCGAGCTATGGTGTCCGAACAGGGGGACGACCGAGTTTTGGGAAGCTTGCTCAACGGACTGATGTATATCGGGACCCTGGACAGCGACCGCCCCGCTGAGGTCGAATCTCGGGGGAGGCTTCTTCGAAATTGAAAGAGAACGGCCGCATGTCCGTGGAGCATAGTTTCGCGGCTCTGTAAATGTCCCGAGTCTCCCGTGTTCCGAGCCCATGAGCCCGCCACCACCAAAACTGTAAGAATCGGCCCTCCCGCGCGGAATAGGGCTGAGAACAGAGGCAAATGATTGGTATGATTGGCTTGCTGGAAGACCCGTGCAAGCAGGCGAGAATGCGTTGCCGGCACGCACAAAGGGTGTTATACCTATCCCTGTCTGGTTGGAAGCCGGCGAAGCAGGTGTAAAAAGGTTACCATGCCCTAGCCCTGGAGGAAGCTGACCTGCTTGCGCTTGATCTCTTTGCGCTTCAGTCGTATTTCCCAAGCTCTGTTTGACAGCGTGAGGCTTAGCTCCATCCTAGGAAACCACCTCTTCGGCCTTTGCGCCTTGGCGTAGTGTCTGAGCCAACAGATTGAAAGGCACAGAGCCGTCAAGGGACTCTGAGAAGCTCGTAGTATTGGAGTGTGCCTTCTCAGAGAAACTGGGACCGCTGGTATCATGACCACTAGATCCGCTGGATTGCTAATATAATTCGAGCTACGTCAGTCAAGGCCGAAATAGCATAGAGCTGGCTATGCTCACCTCGCTCGTCGTGCTGGATCCTGAGACTGTCTGCGGAGGAATCCACACAGCGGACGTGGGATTCAAAGAGGCTGAAGCACTCATTGTGATGATAGCTTCCCGGCTAGGCACGCCGATAGAATGCCGAGGTAAGGAAGGCGTCTCGATTATTGAGGTAGTGTGGCAAACGGAAGGCAGTGACCATATGGTTCTCAGACATTCAGTCCAGGCGTCCGGCTGTACAGAGTAAGATTTAGTGTAGTTCAAGCGCGATGCGTGACATGCGTGAGACGAATATTGTCAAGAATAGGGGGGAAGGCTTGTCTCGCGATCATCCGAAGTTCCTGGGCCAGCAGTAAAATCGGAATGCCAATTGCTTCCCCGGTCACTTTCCAAAAGGTCTCGGACGGAGATACGAGCAAGTTAGACAGAGGAGAAAAGCACGCGTGTTCGAGACAATAGACGCAATCTGCTTCCAATAGCACAACAAAGGTCTGAGCGAAAACAGATAACCTGGAAGCTTTTGTGCTGTTATTATTATTCTTGAATTCTTGGGGCAAGGTGCGGCACGTGGGAGTGGAGAAGAGCTTGTTTTTGTTATTGATGTCCTGCGGCTGTCGCCAGCTGTGAATGCAAAGTGAGCTTATGGTGAGTTGTCTGAAAACACACCCCGGTCGGTACGAGATAACCATGGCACCTGATGTGCCAACTTCCAAGAGGTGTGCCGATTACAATATCACGGGCACTTGGCCAACACACCGGTTTTGTGTTCACATGGCGTCGAACCACCCTGCGCGGGCTAAAGCCTGTAGGTGGAGGAAGTTAGCAGCATACGATATTACCCGTGAGATCCAGCCATCCACACGGGGCACAAGTCACCAAAATCGAGCGACTGAAATATGGATCGCTGGCAGTGGGAGATGATATCAATATTCATTTCTGCTATCAGGATAGCTTCATATCTATTCGTTGATCTCAGCCGCGTGTGAGCACGTACGTCTCTCCAAGTCGTGCTTTTATCCGTTTTACCGTGTAACGTTGGTTTTCACCAAGTAGGTACGTTCTATGTGGTCTCCAGCAGCGCGTTGAAATTCGTCGCGACTTTCCGCTAGCGTGGTGTGATTCCTCCTCTTTTTTCTGCCTCTTAATCAAACTAGAATTGTTTGTCAGCAGACGTAGTATAAGTTCGTTGGAGTGTGGCCAACGTACCGGTGTTAAGAAGGACTCGGCCACGAATCGTGCTCTTGCGTTCAGCTACACACTGTCAGTAACGTCTTGGCTGTCGCAGACACCAATCAAGCGTGCCACGTACGAAAAGTTTCATTTCCGAAATCTCCTTGTCAACATCTTCCATGAATTGGATGATGAAATCAACAAGCTTGTGCTTCAACATCTCATCCGTATGGAAGTTGGTAATTAAGAACGAAATGTCATATCCCTGAAGTGATTGTCAGACTAGTCCTCACGAAGCTTCGGCGCCAACCTTGCCGGCAAGCGTTTGGAGCGCTGGCACACACCTTGATCGGTTTCCGTCTTAATATGAAAAAGGATTCGGCCCTCTGTGTCAAGAATCTCGTAAACTTGTGGACGAGGATGTTTTCAATCTCGTCTGCTTGCTTGATCTTGATGCTGATCCGGACAGAGTTGATGCTCGGCTCGATCAGGACTCGCTCGTTTTCGTTTCGAGCAATGGTTAAAGGGGTCAGCAAAACCTCCGGTGACGTCTGAGCTTCTATCTCAGGCACGTTATGTCGTTCGGCGGTCTGGGACGCGAAGTTGGACAGCGTGAGCGCGGCGGTCAAGCTGCTGCGCACGCACTGCAGGTATGGCCGCAGCGATTGGGACTAAGGACAGGAACATGTTAGAGAATGGCACATGCATTAGCTGAACAGCTACCTTTCTCGAGTCTGCCTACCATGATGCGTTGAGAGACGGGCCCAATCTAGCCACACATGCAAGTTCGATCGCGGTCGGTGACGCTGCTGAAGATGATTGCCTCGGTGGGGTCACTCGGGCGACCTCCTGTCTGTCTGCTCCCGTCTGACGTTGCTGCGTGGGGCTGTGACGATGGCTCATCAGCCTCACGTGACGAATGAACTCAAGTGACCTCACACCTTAGCATGAAATGTGACACGATGTCAAGATTTGTGTTTCACACATATAGTGAATATCTCTATCTGAATAGTGGTGATTTCTGGGTCTTAGATAAAGAATATGTCAAGGACTGGGAGGATGGTCGGCTTATATAGCCACGCACACGGAGTAGGTGCTGCCAAATGCACCAGCCGGCCACCAATGTGACTGGGATCGCAGTCTCGTAGTATGTTGAAGAACTTTCATTGAATCTTCGAGGGCTTGTAATGGGGGTCCAAGTGGCTTGCACTGATGTAACCCATCTAAGAACGAATTCAACACGTAGGAAACGAGATGATTTTTGCTCTCCGATGTACTCTGTACGTCACTCCATGTCGCGAGCTTGGTGTAGGTCACGTGACTTTGGGTGAGACTTCCGACTGCCAAACGATGTTGACATTAGGTCCTAGGTACGGAGTACACAACGGCGAAATCCAGCGCTACAAAACCATCACGTCATTCGTGATCTGCAGTTTCCTCCTCTCCCTTGCAGAAATAAAACGCTCAAGAGAGTGAACTGGCATGAGTCGAATGCAGGGCTCAAGTTGCCCCGACTGTCCAGTGTCGACAGCTGTGCTAGCCCCCGTCGCTTCAATTCCCAAACACACTGGGTTTCATCAACCCCTTGTTGGGCCTTGATGCAAAGAATTTGGAGGCTGAATAGCGGCTTACAGAATCATACATATGTAACTGGATGACGTTAAGTTATTGCAGCCGATCATACTTGGACGTAGAGGACGCTGAGTCGCTCTCAGTTTCAGTCTCAGACGGGATAGACTGAAGATGGAAGAGAATTTTGGCTCGGCAGAGCCGTCATTTCGTAGCGGCATTGACAGACGAACGAAAGCAAACTTCAGCTTCACGATCTTGTGCTTGTAGACGTGGATTTTGTTGCATGGCGCTCTGGGGGTTAGTCATTGCGTGTGGGGCGGCTCGATGGAGTGGGGCGTTGCCTAGTGGTTTTCCAGATGCTCACCATCCGTCCGTGACGCAACTTGTCTGCTCCATCTTCTCTAGGCATTTCTTCCACAACGCGGTTTCAAAGCCGGCTTAACAACCACAGAGCGCATTTTTTCGATCGTGATTTCCGCCTTCTCTGTTTTCGGAGCAGCCATGGCGTCACTGAAAGGTATCATCTACCGCTCTACCGAAGCTGCAACGGGTGAATAAAGTAGGCTAACGTGGAGAAATTGCCAAGTCGTGGTCAAGCACCAGGGCAAGAAGCACGAGGTCGAGATCGATCCTTCGTCGACCGGCGAAGACTTCAAACTCCAGCTCTTTAGCTTGACGAATGTTGAGCCTGATCGACAAAAAATCTTGATCAAGGGCGGCCAGCTGAAAGATGATGCTGACATGAGCAAACTCGGCCTCAAGGCCGGACAGGTCCTGATGATGATGGGGACCCCTGGAGGAAGCGGCGCTTTTGTTCGGCCAGACGTACCGATCAGATTTATCGAGGACTTGACGGACGCCGAGCAAGCTCAGCAAGTCGGCGCGACGCCTGCTGGCTTGATCAACCTCGGCAACACTTGCTATCTGAACTCGACCCTGCAAACACTGCGGTCTATTCCAGAGCTGCAAACCTCTCTCGAAAACTATCAACCAAACACGACTGTGCTCAGGCCTCTGCCTCAGGTTGATCTGGTGTTGCAACTTGGAGCCTTGTACAAGCAGATGAGCAAGACTCAAATTCCTTTGGAACCGATGAAGTTTCTCACTTCCCTGCGAGTCGTCTTTCCGCAATTTGCCGAGTTGGCCAAATCTGGGCACGGTTATGCCCAGCAGGATGCCGAGGAGGCGTGGTCGCAAATCGTCCAGCAAATCAGCCAGAAACTCACCGTCAAGGAGCAGGAAGACGCACCCACGACCTCGTTTGTTGACAAGTATATGTCGGGAGAATTTACCTCGGTCATTGAGTGTGCAGATGAGGAAGCTCGTCAGGCCGGAGAACAGCCTGTTACATCCAAGGATCAGTTCAGCAAGATCAGTTGCCACATCGATGCCACCATAAACCACCTCCAAGACGGTATCCGGGCCGGTCTCAGTGAGAAGCTGGAGAAAAACTCGGAAGTCTTGGATCGCAATGTTGAGTACACTAAAGTATCCAAGATCTCTCGAGCCCCAAAGTATCTCACCGTGCACTTTGTGCGATTCTTCTGGAAACGAGACTCCCAGAAGAAGGCCAAGATCATGCGAAAAGTGACTTTCCCTCAAGAGCTCGACATTGTTGAATTCTGCACGGACGAGCTGAAGAAAGCTCTGGCACCCGTCCGCGACAAGGTCCGCGAGGTCAGGAAAGATGAGGAGGACATTGAGCGGGCCCGAAAACGTCGCAAGAAGAACGCCGATGGTGATGTTGGCGATATCGCCGGCGGGGCTGGCTTGCCCTCGGAAAGAGAACTGAAGAGGAAGGAGGAAAAGGAGGCCGAAAAGAAGGGCAAGGAAGTCGCCGCGCCACCGGCGGATGCGGATGCTGCTGCGGGCGAAACATACAAGACGGATGCGGAGATTGATGCGGAGAAGGACGCCGCTATTCTAGCCGCCAAGAAGGAGTTAAATGCGCTGATTGATCCTACACTCAGGAAGGACGACGGAGCCAACCAGTCTGGT
This sequence comes from Claviceps purpurea, assembly GCA_029405325.1. Classification (NCBI taxonomy): domain Eukaryota; kingdom Fungi; phylum Ascomycota; class Sordariomycetes; order Hypocreales; family Clavicipitaceae; genus Claviceps; species Claviceps purpurea. Next base: position 654,608 of record CM055782.1, on the reverse strand, counting down.
ATCTACGAGCTTCGCGGTGTGGTCACACACCAGGGTGCCAGTGCAGACAGCGGCCACTACACTGCCTATGTGAAAAAGGACCCCTACGTGGATCCCAAGACGGGCAAGAAGACGGAAGAGGACGGTAACTGGTGGTGGTTCAATGACGACAAAGTGACCGAAGTGGGTGTGGAAAAGGTTGAGGCGCTGGCTGGCGGTGGAGAATCGCACTCGGCGTTGGTTTTGCTGTACAGGGCCATTCCACTACCCTCCTCAGATGGGTCTATGGAGTAGCAAGGTGTCGGGGGCACGGCTGTACAAGTCTTTCATGGAGCACAACACCGGCATGGACAGGTTGTTTGCGACGCAGCGTGATGGAGATATAGGGGCATGAACACTTATGTCTAGCACTCTAGAACAGCCAGACAGACAGGGCAGGAACAAAAAACAGTGGCCCAAGATTATGGAACAAACGCTTATGAATGTAATGGGTACATCCATACGGTACACGCCCATCGGGTATCTTTTATGATCAAAACGCCAGTCGTGTAATGCAGGTAATCTTGCAGGTCATCCCAACGCCTAACCAAGACCATGCATCATCCATATCATGCGCTTCCTTGCATCCTCGTCGCGATATTTCCCACACCCCTTTCAAACCATATGCGCCATCTTTTGTCGCATTGTATTTAAGAAGCTCCTCGCCCAGTTTCATGACAGTGATGGCTCATTTTCCCCCGCCTCACGCCCCGCCTTCCGCTGGACCATGCGGTCCTTGTAATGCTGTAATTTGTTCTCCAATTCAGACCTTTGCTGAAGAAGGGCTCGTTTTTGCTGTTCTAGATAGGCAATCTGGTCGGCTAATGGCGTTGTTTTGATCTTTGTAACTGCCTATCCATCCCGCGATATCATGTTTAGTATCTATTGCGATGTTTGGGGGGGGCGGTTGTGCGGGACCGGAAAAGAAAAATGCAAGACAAAATAGAGTAAAGAGGAGGACGACATGGGACATGGGGATGGGGTGAAAAGCCTACCTCCTTCTTTTGCTTATCCGTCTTGAGCTGCGCACCTGTTATAACGCCGACCAAAATCACGGCGGCTATGCTAACGGAGAATACGGCTCGCTTGATTTTGTCTTGTCTCGTCCACCGGGTTGACATGCTGGGGGCACACGCGCACGTGCGGTTTTTCTCGCGTCTCTTGTTTTTCTCTGTGTTCCACCCCTTTCTACCAGTACGATTGCCAGATTTCGACTGCTTCCTGTTGTCGCTGGGCGGGCGTCGTGCAGCGATGCGAAGGAGTTGATTGGTGAGGCGTGGTGAGCGTCGAGAGTGGTTCGGACGAGGGCGAGGAGATATCGTGAGGTTGGCGCTGATGGGGGGATGGAAGTGACGTTGATGTAGGACGGCTGCTAGGAGTTTGTGGGAGGGAGGGCGCGCGGCGTCGGGGGAGGATCGAGAGCTCAATGGTGGTTAGGTACTGGATGCTGTTGCGGCGAGGTGAAGCCCAGGACGAAACGCAGGCATTCAGCGCCATGACTAATCGGGTGTGTTCCACTTTTAAAACACCGTCTTGGCGAACAAGTACGGAGTAAAGACAAGAAGGCATACCTGCCGAATGGGCGTTGTGTGGGTAAGAGGACCAGAGAAAACTTTTTGGGCAAACTCGGCTTTTTTTCTGGCAACTTGCTACAAGCTACTCACTAATAGCGTTGACCAGGGAGGGACACTTTTGTTCTTGATCATGTGGCTGGGGGGCAAGTGGCTCACCCTTCAACACACCGACGGCAAGGGGCTTACATATTCGGTACCTTGCGGGTGGTATCCATGACTGCGACGGGCCCGAAATGCGAAGCAAGCAGGATGAGGTCGAAACAAGATCCCTAGGACGGACCGAAGTGCATATTACATATATCTGCATGGAAACAACGTACATACTAGGTAGGTACCACGGAGTACACATATGGATATGTACATGGGTTTGCGAAGGTGGCCGAGGACTCGGCCGAGAGATTCGGGCCAGTCCGCCACGTGTGAGACTGTAACCATAGGCACCTTACGAAAAGACCACGTTGAGCCCATTTTGGAACACCACACGCAATGGCTTCACTTGCGTGCATTGAGATCACTTCCTACGGGCAATTGATTGCAATGCATATGTTTCGACGAGGTTTAATGAATGTACATACCTATGTACACACACATTATCGCGACGCGACGCGATGGAGAGTGGGATTTAAAATTTTGCGTTGTTTTTGGACCCCACTGTACGTGCGCGGATGATGGGAGCCGGGGCCGATTCTCGGGGCCCCGCTGGGGACTTGACTTGTCGGTGACATACAGATCTGACGTCTTGCATCATGGGCATTGGGCACTTGGGCAGTTCCATGCTTGAAGCTCCAGTCACCACCACCATGACCACGCCTCGTCTTTTCCTCATCCGCCATGGCGAGACGGAGTGGTCCCTCTGCGGCAAGCATACCGGGCGCACCGACATTCCCCTCACGGCGAACGGGGAGAAGCGAGTCCGCGCGACGGGACGGGCCCTCGTTGGGGATGACCGGCTGATTGTCCCGGACCAATTGGCGCACATGTACGTCTGTCTTCATGTACGTCTGTCTTCATGTCTTCATGTCTTCATGTCTTCATGTCTTCATGTCTTCATGTCTTCATGTCTTCATGTCTTCATGTCTTCATGTCTTCATGTCTTCATGTCTTCATGTCTTCATGTCTTCATGTCTTCATGTCTTCATGTCTTCATGTCTTCATGTCTTCATGTCTTCATGTCTTCATGTCTTCATGTCTTCATGTCTTCATGTCTTCATGTCTTCATGTCTTCATGTCTTCATGTCTTCATGTCTTCATGTCTTCATGTCTTCATGTCTTCATGTCTTCATGTCTTCATGTCTTCATGTCTTCATGTCTTCATGTCTTCATGTCTTCATGTCTTCATGTCTTCATGTCACCCCTCCCCTTTCTACACCCAGAATACAATGCTTCTTCCCCTCGCGCATCATCCATCCTAACCTCCACGGCTCTCCCCGCACAACAGATACGTCTCGCCCCGAAAGCGCGCCCAACGAACCTTCGAGCTCGTCAACCTAGACACCCAGTGTCCCCTCCCGTGGCAGCCCCACGGCGCCCCTGAAGAGAACCCTCCCGTGTGTCATGCCAAAGTGGAAGTAACGGAAGACGTAAGAGAGTGGGACTACGGCGCCTACGAGGGCATCACATCGCCTGAGATTCGCAAGATGCGAGCCCAGGAGGGAATCCCTGGGACGTGGGATATCTGGAGGGATGGCTGTCCTGGTGGAGAGTGAGTGCGAATAGATAACCCGATGACGCAGCTACATGGACGAACAATGGGTATGTACCCGAGCTGCGCGCAATATGAGCTGATGCAGCATGCCTGTCAGGAGTCCCGACCAAATCACGGATAGGCTCGATCGCCTCATTCAGGAGATCCGCCAGACGTGGCACAAGCCTGCGATGCACCCCTCCGATCCCAGCAAGCCCGTTCCCGGGGACGTGCTAATTGTTGCTCACGGGCATATTCTCCGCGCTCTGGCAATGCGTTGGGTCGGCAAGTCCCTGCAGGATGGGCCGGCTTTTCTCCTCGAGGCTGGTGGTGTAGGCACTCTGAGGTATGTTCGACGTTACCTACTGAACTCTACTTCGATGATTCAATGACAGCTTGTTCTTTGCGAAGAGTTTCTGTTTATTGAGAGTGACATGAACTGACGATGGCTTAGCTATGAGCATCACAATCTCGAGGAGCCGGCTATCTTGCTGGGGAGTGCTTTTGCTGTGCATGTACCAGAAGGGTAGCCGGATAGGAAATCGTAGGATTGCCTAAATCTATAGAGCTATATTTGCTGTAAACTACAAAGGGTAGAATGCGACATTTCTGACATTGCTAGTGAAGGCACTCGGGGGAAAGCTATCTGCTAGGAGCGTTAACAATAAATGTATACATACTAGGTAGGAATGTCTCATTCTCGCCAGCGCTGGAAAAGGACTGGGACAGAGTCTAGAGAGAATCGAGTGTCGCAGACTTGTAGTCTTGTTGTGGACATCAGACTCCAGAGCGTCTTTGCTACACCGTGTCCCACCAGTGACCAGACGCGTGCATATCGCTGCAAAGAGCTCATATCGCAGATATTGCTTTGGGCTGAACACTCAGCACTGTCCTCTTGCGTCTTTCCAAAAGTCCAGAAGTGTACACAGTGCCGATAGTTTCCTGTACGCTCAATCTCCCGCATCCGTTCCAATTTTTACAGCCACCTGTTCCCCCTACTGCTCTTTTTCTCCCCGCGCAATAAATACCCTCCGAGCCATATGCTTGCCCTTTCCATGGGCATTCTCGAATGTAATATCCTCCGGCAGCGCGTGAAAAGCAAAATTTCCCCCCGCGCCTGCCCCCTCAAACATGTCTCTGACCTGCTGCTCCGTGAATCCGTTGTGGCGCACACTCGATATTTGCTCTGACGGGGGCGGCGCGTGCGTGACAAAGTCGACGATAAAGAGAACGCCGCCTGGTCGGAGACGGTGGGCCAGCTGCTTAGCCGCGAGGGCGCAATCGTCCATGTGGTGGAAGCCGAGGCCTACGCCTGCGAGGTCGAAGTCGAAGAAATCAGGGGACGAAAACTTCTCGGGGGAGGGGTCATCGGGGGAGAGGAGGTTTCCGACGCATGCGATACATTTCTCTGGTGCTAGGCCCTGTTTCCGCGCGACCGTCGACACAAAGGGGGTATTTAGTCCAAGCTCGACTTCTGAATCTTATGATGGGCAAGCAGATGGAGCCTGAGGGGATATCAGGCTCGACGAAGGGAAGCTCTTACGTCGCGGTTGCTCCTGGCATTGTATTGCTCGACCATGGACTCGGAAATGTCGATGCCAACACAGCGGCTGAGTTGGGGTCCGAGTGCCTGATTGCAGGTTAGTTTCCTGCCTTTCCGTCGTGGCAGACGAATCCCCTTTTGAGGACCATCGGATGGGATACGCACTCTGGATAATAGCCCCGTGCCGCAGGCATAGTCTAGTAAACGACCGCCTGGTCGCGCGCCGAGGAGGTCAGCGCGGGCTCTGACCTCTTCCTCCAGGCGTTCGATTGTGTTTTGGAATCTGGTATCATACTCCGAGGCGAGGTTGCTGTGCAAAAACACGTGCAAGAATCAGCAAATTGTCATTGATTCTCAATTCTCGCGCCTGCTGAGTACTATGGGCAGAACCCAGATGCCTCGGTCGAATGTTGCTTCTATTCAACTATTGCAAAATCCCATATGATATATCTCTGCATGTTGAATGAGATGCGACAAGTGCCATGACACGATCAAACGGGTCCAATCAACGGCGGCTGACAGATCATCCGAGAATGCCCAGCAAGCTGTAGACAAAATCAAAGGTTTCTGCGGTTGCCGGTCACGTAATTGTTACGGTGAAGGGAGAAAGGGAGACGCGCATGCATTGGCGGGTCGGAGGGATGAGCATCTTGTCTCGCTTATCTTACTTGAAGTATGCTTGGTTCACAGCCGTAGTGTCAGACATTGTTGGCTCGATTGCGACGCGTCGCTTGTCTGTCCCTGTGACGCCCTAGTAGAAGTTGCGTGTTCAAACTTGACGTTGAGGGGAGGTGATTCGTGAAGAAGCAGGAAGCTGGCAAAACAGGGACAAAATGCAGAGGTCCAGAGGTCCCACAGAAGCTGTCGGAGACGCGTTTTAACGTTTGACTCTTACGCGCAGGGCCTTGATCAACAGTCTGAATACACTGTCCACAAAATTACATGTTTCTCCTCTTTGACTTTGTTTCTTGAATCTTAAATAATAAATTCTTCTTTAGAGCTTAGGTGGGCCAAGATTGGAAAGAGCCGCTTAAAATAGTCACCGGCGGCGACATTTCCCCGCGGACACTTCTCGGGAGGTTTTCATCTTCAACATTTCTTTCACCTTTGCCCGTCCTTGCCTTCTCAGCATGTTGGGGTTGAGAAGGGACAAGGTCGCGTATACTCCGTACAATGAGATTGAATGAACCCCGGAAAAGCAAAGACGGAATCGGCCCCGCTCCCAATCCTCCCCCCAGAATTTTTGGCCCAGGATGCCCTCTTTCCGCCCGTCTAGCCTCGAGATTGTCTCCAAAACGGAAGCAAACGCTGGGGCAGATAGTGGGGAAAGGGAGGGGGCTGGTCCCGCTTCCAGACTCTGTTCTCCTGTTCGAGGGGTCGGCTTTGATGCGCGATGCGGTCTAGTCGTTTAGGGCCTGCTTGGACTCTGGAGTCTGGACGCATAGAGATGGAAAGGGAGGGAAATCAAAGCATGAACACAATGAATCTACCTATGTACGTCGAACAAGATTGAGGGGTCGTTTTCGGAGCAATGAAAAGTATCCCTCTCTGTTGAATGTTCGTGACTGACTCTGAAACGATAGATGGCCGCGCCATCCCGCTGTGTACGCCCTTTGTGTAATTGTCACTTGTGCGCCTTCTTTTAAATTGGAGAAGTTCGTCATGGAGGGCGGTCGAGAGGAGCCAAGTTGTTGAGGTGCCTCTCGCCTGAGGTAGTCCTACAGTACCACATCTCCTGTGCCGACCGCATCTGTTCCCGAGCCTCTCGTAGAACCTCGTATTTCCCCCTTTACATGCCACCTCTGTCAACATCTCTCACGTAGTGCAGCCTCGACGTGCCAACGTTCCACGCGCCAGAAGTCTCACGTTATCGCTGCAGCAAACCGCTCGTCTAGACACGCTATCCGTTGTCGAGTACGTGTCGGGGGTGAGCTTTCCCCCATCCCCGACGCATAATGCAAAGGACGCCAGTGGGGAGTGAGACCGGATCAATGCACTTTTGCCAGAAAGGACGGCACTGAACCCTGATGGCTTCCTCATCATTCATGGTAGAAGCCTGGGCTTGATCTGGGGCTTTGGCGAGGCCCTAAGACTCCTTATTCCGCGGAGAGACGACAAATCGATCTGCACAGCTCGGTCGCCCAGATTCCAATTTCTCTTGCGGCGAAAATATCACTGGCGCCGGGTGGTTTGGTAACACGGTCGGCTGCGGCGCAGAATCGAAGCCGGAGAGGAAAGCTATCAAGAGAAAGAGACAGCTGTTCTACGAGGACACAGTCACAACTTTGAATTGCGACTAGACTCCCGCTTTGGACTACGATTCGAGTCTTGCGAGTACCGACGAGCCTTTCACGATGGCACGGCCTGCGAACATGTCAACTTCCACCCTATCCGTCTCAGACACGAGCGAGGAACGGACGTCGGAAACGGACGAGAATACAAAACATGTTGAAAGATCACGAATTCACGATTCACTCTCACAAAAGAAAAAGAGTCCATCGAAGATGTCGGAAGGTCACGCCAGGTCAAAGGCTCAGTTGAGTCAGTGCTGAGTGACTCAAGTCCAATGAGCACCTGTCTTTCCTCGACATCGTCGAGGCTGGTCACGGCGGACGCTACCAAGCAAGACAAAAGTTGTTTTTCAAGCCTACGATGTATCACCAAAGCAGAGAGCTCGTGAGTCGTGGCTCACTACAAGTGGTCTTGTTTGCTGTGCGAAGTCTCCTTCAAGTTCCTTTGATGCCATGGTTCTCTGCCTGGCACTGGAGTTTGGATCAGGCACTCAGGTATTCAGAGTCATCTCGTGGCACTGGCTCCGAGTCTAATTCACTTTTTCTCAGTGTTTATCTCCTTCCAGGTTCGTCGGCTATAAGCATAATGGAGGCCATCCATCCTTCCTTCAAACAACAGCACATCTCCTTATGGGCTTCGATGCGCTCTAGAGGCTCTCTACGCTAACGGCTTAATGTCCTGCCGCCTATCTGATTCTGGGTCACGGGTGAACCAGTCCGTCTCCGTGGGGATGACTCTCTCCGTAGTCCGCCGGGCCAGACGGGGCCCGGGGATCTAATATGGTTCAGGGCGTGCCTGGCTGAACCATGACCTATAGCTGGTCGATATGACAGCAGCAGTCTGCAGAGTCCAGACCGCTTACATGCCCTTATAGGCGCTTCTGATATAGTTTCCTATGCTAGATCTCTGCCAGACCAGTCACCAGCCGGAGAGCTCAAAGATCTCGTTCCAAGACAACTTGTCACCAGGGCTCGTTTCAAAATATCGCGTGATGGCATAACATCGATCGACGATAGCAGATTGCTACATGTTTCATATCTCGCTGCCACCTTTAATGTGGCTTTTTTCGCAGGATCAGCAGATGACTGATTCTAGGATGACCATTACCTTAGGACTATTGAACCGAATCGGTACATGACAGACGAAATGCATAGCAAACCGCCTGCTTGCTAATGCCAGGGCCCAGCTTGCCTCATCATTCATGTCCCGCAATCTTGATACGGATCCATGTGCCAGATTAGCCGGGTAGATCCTATCATCCTTAATTACAAGATGAGAAGGGCCGGTCTTTCTAATCTGGAGTCACGTAATAGGCCTGGTATATAACCGTTACAACGGGCCGTGTACTTGCATGTGCCATGTCTAAGGTCTTGTGTCTCGCAACCGGCGATATATATGGTTTTCTCCGCCAGACTAGACTGACTAGCCAGCCAGATCTCTTGTATTGAGACAATCGTGGTGTGTCTACCTAATACGTATAGGGCATGATACACGCGGTCGCCGGTGCAGAGTCAGACCGCCTCCATGAGTCATATTTCGCTGCCGTGGGTGGTTTCTTCCGCCAGACCAGTCGGGCAGATCCCCTCCAACTTCCGAGACGCCGAGGCGACCTTTGACTAGGGTTTTTCTATCTGTTCTATACGTAATCTACGTGGTACGTTTATTTAGCAGACTGCTTGCATGACATCATGTAAGGGGCGAAATCTTTAATCATGTGGCGTGCCAGGCCACAACACAGCGGCGGCAGCCGGCTTAGGCAGCAGTTGAAACGCGGCGGAAGTCCATACGCAGGCAGCAGCATACAAAGTGATGGCCATGTTGCGCCCTTGAACTTGTCAAACTCCACCAAGCCGCTAGCAGCACGGGGCATCATGCATCTGCACCGTTCTGCAGACTCAGGACTGCAGTGTGCACACCCGTTACATCTCAACGCTCCAGCCCGTTCCCTTGATGTACAAGCGTCAGTGGACGTGGCATCCCAAGGCATGTCTGGTCGACGGATCATTCTCTGGTGCTTTGTTTGTCACGCAGAGACGGGCGGGAGAGAGAGGGCCAGAGTCCGGTGCCCGCTTCAGACAGTGTTTCGTTGCTTGTAGCACCCTCTCTGGTCAGGGGCGTCGGGCGGATCGCCGGATGGCAATGCAGGCTACTCAAGCTGTCACTTTAAGGGCCGAGTCCTGTGACCTGTCTCTGACCGAATGCACACCGAGGTGACTATTGCCGCCCAGATCATACATTACACACAGTTTCCCTATTCACACATGTTTTACCCCTATACTAAGATACTTGCATGCCGATGGCCTAACTTCTAAGACACGTGCTTATCCCGACATTACGTGGTATTCGCCTATTCACGCATCTACTTACGTCCTAGCTTCGACGTTGGACAAGTACTTGCTTCTTCATTACACATTGCTTGCCTATTCACATGTACTCCCCCTACGTTGCTCATCGATGCTCGTCGACACGTCGGCGAGCCGGGAGCGCATGAACACCGTACACGTGATGGAACTTGAAGCGAGTAACCTCAGCAACATGCACTACCACCATCCTTGCAGCAACACGCGTAGTAGTGCTGGTATCGGTACTAGCTAGTAGCGCAAATCCGGGTTTTGTGAGCTTTGGTCTGGAGGAGAGACTGTTACAGACATCGTGCTTCCCCCTTTCCGACGTCTGTGATTTGGTGCCTGGTACATATACATGTATCTTTAGACTTTGCGTCGTGCGAGTACCGTACAAACCAATGTTGATGCATGTACTCCTATGATGCATAACGTAATGGCGCATGTACTTCGCCTCTTTGCATGTACTAAATACACTACAGACTGTCACATCATAATTTATTGCTAATTCACACTTGTACCCAGGGGTTACACCTCCATTGCAGGCCGTTGACCTCACCGTACGTAACCTTATATTCCCTCCGTTTGCTTCTTCACGCATGTCGATGCAGCATGCTAAATTGCACACTGCTTGCCGATTCATACGTACTTGCCCCTACATCGCGGCGTGCGCAGCCCAAAATGATTCACAGAAGTACTTGGCCCCTATCGAATGAGCAGCAGGCAGTTAAACCGTAACGATAGGTAGGCAGGCGTGCTACCTACATGTGCTTCACCTAAATAGTCGTCCGAGAGACGACCTGCAGCCGGAAGGCTCACCGCCTCTTCCGGGCCATGTTTCTGGCGCGTTATGCCAAAAGACATGATACATCCAGATGATCATGGGGGGGAGTATAGTCACATAGTGTCAAATGAAATCAAGTCAAGTCTGGCCACCGCATCAACGGCCCGTCCCACCTCCCACAGCTCGCCGCTCGGTGACCGACAGGGGGGGCTCTGCATCGTTATTCTACGGAGAGACAAGTTACACCCCGAATGTCTTGGCGCAGAGGGTCCCGCTCCTTTTCATGCGGACAGGTATGTTAGGAGGTACATACAAGGTAGATATGTATCATGTATGTATGTAGATGGTTTAGGCGCGATGGGTGACAAGTTCTTAGTTACCACAACAGAAGGAGGAGGTTCTGCAGTTCTGCAGGTATGACAGCTGCAGTGCTTTAAGTTTTAACCATAGCCGGGCGCTACGCTGCACGAGATGGGGACGGGGGTCAAGAATTGCAAAGACGCAATAGGTATGTATAATGTACCTATGATTCATGAAATGTGAGACGAACAACTGCAAGTCAAAACCTGCAAATCTAGCCACAGGACAAAAAATGCAAAAATGGAAAATTGCGAGAATGTCTGGCCGGCATAACATGATACAGATATGTAATAATGTACATACTTGGTCGTCCGACTTGGTTGGTGTGAGTTTTGTCAATGTCGACTTTGGCAACTTTGGTTGGACATGGGCCAATTGCCCCGACCCAGTCAAAAACTGCCCCCAGGCTCCAGCACCACCCTGACAGAAAGGCGGGGCCGAGCGGGAGCTGCAGACTTTATCCGACTTGCATGGAAGCCCGCATCAATCTTCGATCACGTGATCTTCCGCCCTGTTTTGGTTCGCGGGACGGCCCTTGACTGGGGCGCCAATCAAGTCAGCCGATTGCGTTTTAGTGCCGAATTTTCGCGAAAAAATGGGGGGTGGGGGGGGGGGCCTTGTTGATGAAACAACCCGTTCTGGGGGGGGTTTTCTTTTCTCATTTTTTCTCATGGGGACAATCCACCCAGGGGGAGAAAACACGCCCATCAACGTCTTGTTGTTGTTTTGTCTTCTTTCCATCTTCTTCTTCAGGGTCTTTCGTTAAGCTAATGTGCGACTTGACGGGTGCGACGCGAGGCGTCTTTGTCAGATGGCTGCGCCCCCGGCCCCGTTGAGGAGAGGACCCCCCCGGGGCCCCTTCAAAGTTCACCCCCGAGGGCCTTTTTGCGTACACGTACGTTGAATGCGGGTCTCCTGCAGAGTTTCTGTCCTTACAGGTCACACAACAAGGATCCGGTCCGGCAAGAATTGCCATTCGCTGCTTGAAGGGGGACGGGAATCCCCAAGACCCGGGCCCCCGTTGAATATCACATGAGACGTTCCCGCTCATCAGGCAGGGCAGGGGTCCTTATGTTTTTTTAAGGTATTTTCTTTTGCTTCGGTGGCCCGTCCCGGTTTCGAGATGCAAGTCCGGAATGAAGCGTTCTGAGTTCATGGACGAAAGAATAGGCGGTAAAGAGGGACGGGAAAAGGCGGGAAAGCAGATGGGTAAACAGGTACATAATCAGGGGGCCAAAAAAGCGTTTGTTACTAATTAAGGTTGTAGCTTGCCTAAAGGCGGCTTTGCATGGAGTTGACTTGTCAATGGGAGCAAGACAAAGTATAACACAAGTTACATCGCACATCACATGACTGAGTTTTTGTCGGACAAAATGAAGGAATGCATTCAGCTACGGAGTAGGTATGCCTGGATCGGCGAGTTTATGGGTGCAACCACGTGCGCTTATCCGTGTGCTCCCGTGAGCCGTTTATCACGTCATGTTCATGTTTCCGAGCAAACAACCAACAGACTCAACAGAGTAGAGACTAGTTACCCTGGCTCGCCTATCGTGGGACTTGCAGCAACAAAAACAAGCGCCATCATTTATCTGTCGGGATTCTGCTTTCTATTCCAAATCAGATACCTAGACGGTTCCCATGCGTTGGGGGGTTGACAGCGTCAGCGGGGGGTTGACGGCGGGGGGACGGCGGCTGACTGCATGGATACTACGTACGCCTCAACCGACTTCACGTGCTTTCCTTCAACAATGACGCGACGCAGTTAAGCTGATGACGCGTTTTCATTAGGAAAGCGGGCAACAACGATGAGCTGTCGGAAATGAACCCAAGCGCCCCTCTCGGTATCGCAAAAGCTACCTTTCTACGGAGTATGGACATTGTCAAGGGCCTGTCAGCACGCATACGGAGTAGGAGAGGAAGTTGAACCACATGATGGCAGATGACGGGTACGTGATCGCGCAGCGTTTGGGTGGCACAACCATGCATGCATGATTTGGTCTGGGCGTAGCGTCGATGCCGTTGATTGGGAAGGCCAATCATCAATGTACTGCATGAAGAAGGTCTACGTCCAGCCAGATATGTACCTATATGATACGGCGGTGGCTTCTTCTCCCGCGTCCGTCACACAAGAGGGGGAGAAGTTCAGGTTTCACAAAGAGAAAACGCCCGTACCACCCTTTCGAATGCGGGATTGGGATGGGCTCTGTGCGTTTGTGGTTCCATAGGTAGTGAAGCACGAAAGTGCGGGAAGGGGACCAGGACATGGCGCGGCAAGGACGGGACGAGCCTTGTTTGATTTGACGGAGGGGGGGTACGACCCCCCCTTTTCCGTGGCGGATGACGGCGGGTGATGGCGGGATGATGTAGTGACTTGCGGTGTTTGCGGTGTTCGTGGTGTTTGAGGATGTTGCGCTAAGTGGATGTATTCTGACGATTTGTGGTGTTTTGTGTCTTGCTTTCATTGAGTGGTCTTTACTGATGATCTGTGTATGTATGTATTCCAGTGGGGGATATATCTGTTTTCTCTGTGTTGGGATAATGCAATGTTTCGTGTGAAATGGCAGTGGCAGTGCCACGCAACGCCGTGTTAAAAGCCGCGGAAGCCAGCACTTGCTGAAGATCACCATGGCCGGCTCGCCATGTGCCACACCGCTCACCGTTGTATAAATGCATGCAGATGCCCCATTAAGAAGGCCTCTTCACTGGATGAGGGCTTTGATCCCTGCCGCTCCGACCGCTGGAACCAGCCAACCAGCTGGGTCCTTTGGCTGCCGTTTTGCTGCATTCCCAGACGGTCGGGAAACACTAATAACGCTGACCCACAGACCGGTTCATTGTCATCGTGTCGTCTGCGCTCGAACCCTCGTGCCACTTTCTGGGTCTGGAGCAGGGCTTATGGCGAGTTCGATGGGGGGCAGGAGGAGGGCCCAGCCGGCACGAGCGGAGAAGCTCAAGTTGACTCCCAGCCTCTAGGACAAGTTGCCTCCCCCAATGCCCGAATATCTCCCCAGCAGAAATTGTGCGTGGCATTGAGCCTTTGGTACGACCGTCGACAACAACCGACGACAGCATGGGGCAAACGGAACATACCCCGTACATATACACGGCCGGCCCGGTCGGCAGCCGAGGCAGCGTCTCAGAGGGTGGCTGCATGTGCTGCATGGTATGGGAGTATGTAGGTATACATACCTCCTAGGTACTGCATGGCTAGAGCTTCCCCGGCATCCCCCTGGCTCGCGAGTCGCGACGATATGTATAATGTGACCATGTTCTCTTCTGGTTGCTTACGGAGCTACATGACCTGTCTGTCGGTCATGCTACTCTGTCCTGATCCAGCGTGCTGCAACCTAAGTATGTACTGCATATACGGGCCGTCCTTCCGCCAGGGCCGACGACCTTTTCTCCCCCTCGATCCATGATCCATGGAACAACGGGCAACCATTGACCAAGCGTCTGTACTCCGTACTCCGTCCGTAACCCCAAGGTCCTCAAGGGCCCCAACGCAACAAACGCGCATCGCTCCGCTCCGCACCGTGCCGTAGCCTACCAGATCGCACTGTGCGCTATCCAATGCGGCGCAGCACCGCGGGCAAAAGGCGCGACTGGCCCCCGACGCAGCCAACAGGAGCATCTCCTTGGGAGACGGGGGGGGCGCGGCGAAGAAGAAGAAGGAGAAGAAGAAGAAAGGGAAGGGGGCTAATTAATAAAGGGCCAACTTTATTCGCATAGGTACGAAATGTATCTAGGTATGTACAATGTACATGTACATAGGTTAGGTACATAGCTGCTTAAGCGGGAGGACCCATTGAAAAAGCGGCACTGCTCGTGCATTACTGCGGCCGCTTTCTGCAGCCAACCCGCTGTCGGGATATGGGGCCCCGTCTCGGGAACCCCAGACGGAACAGCGCAAGGCGGGAGCATCTTTCTCTGCTGGCCGTTTAACTTTTGCCCGTCTCGCGAATTACATATCGTTCAAATTCGTCATCGAGTCGAATGCCGTCAGCCATGGATGACGGACAACCACTACACATGAACGAACAACAAACTTTGGCATCAACGGCCATTTCATAGTCCCGAGGCCCCGACCCGACCCGACCTTTGGCTGCCTTTCCACGCGTCGCGCGGCGGCGCAACATTCGTACATCCCCTGACCTGGCCTTCGCTCTCCGTTCCGTTTCGTCCATCGGGGGGCAAAAAATGCGCGCGCCGCTCGTTCGCCGCGGGTCGGGGCGGCCCAAAGTGCTACGCTACATACCGGCAGCCTGTGCGATTTGCTTCTGTGTCTCAGAAGCGCGAGGGGGGCCATATATACTCCGTATATGTATGTACCTACATATGTACTCACATACCTATGAAGCATGATTACACAAGTAACCTCACGACAACATCACGACAGCGATACGACCTCGTACCACGGCATCACAGCGTGACTACCTATGTAGCAGAAATTCTTCGGGCGGCTGATGAGAAGAACAAAAAGAAAAAGGGGGAAAAAACATGTATTTCTGCACATTGTCTAAAGAGTTATACCGAGCATGTCTGTACTACATTATACATAGCTGTATACATACGGAGTACCTACTCTGTGAATTACATCAACGTTACGGCATGTCAGCTCCGAAAGGGGGGCTGTCCTGCATCGCTCCCGTCGGCCCGTGGGCACGGAACCAATCAGCTCTGCCTGACTTCTGCGCTCGCCGAGTCGCCGGACATCGGAAGAAGCATTCTGCATCTTTGGGGACAAGCTCACCCCTGCTCCCGAGTCCCGCTTTCACATGACATGCAAGTTATGTAAGGTATGTACGGGGTATGTAGTACATGTGTAGTGCCGGCAGCATCCCGTCATTTGCGCGGTTGGATTGCTGTAACGCCGTAAAAAGTGCAACTTGGGGGCGCTTATTACTGATGGTAGGCGGCGGTTGCATTTGCTTGGCAGGTTGGTACATACGAGGTTATCAGGTGGTGAGGAACAACAGAGTATACGCCGTTAGGTGCTGGTCAGTTGGGCATTCGGTACGCACTTGCAGCTTGTAGGACTCGTATAATTAGTCTTCGTTACTCGTATACTCGAGATGACTCATTTCTCGCTTCACGTTCCAGGAGGCGTGTCTATCAGGATAGCAGCATGCAGGTCCCACATCATGGCCCTTCTGCCCTGCTGTTGTAGGTACTATCAAACTCATTGCGTGCTGCGCCTTGTTGCGACTTTTTATGACTCCAACGCGCGAGGCCTCACGGCACTTGCATGACGTTGCGGAACGGGCTGGCGGGATCCACCGCGCTCGTGGCGTCTCGCTTCTACCTACATATACATATAGGCATGTACTATACATTATGCACATACTTTGGATGGCGCGATCTGTGGCTTCTAGGCTGGCCGGTCGATGCCGATGGCCGCTTGTCACTTCTGGCGGGTCGAATGCGCCAACCCGAGCCCGCATCATCATGTTGTGGTAATGCGCGACGCAAGCTCTCGGGGGCGGAGCCGCATCCGCATGTTAGCGGCGCTTATGTACGGTCTGTTCCTGCGCTGCGAAATGCTTGCCAGATGCTCAAGAGTCAAGAGTCAAGAGTCGAACTACCTTATTTCTCCGAGGGAGGGCTCGTTGGTTATGCAGCATGCTTCAACTTGTGTCGTCTACAATCACGAATCTACATACATCGCCGATGCCCCCGGGCCCCCCCAATCTCTTGCCGTCCCGTCCCCGCCCGATGTACTACCCTACGGGCCGCTCGCACCGTGATGCCTGTTGCAGCAATTCGATATCGGCTCGAGAATAATTGCGGGCTGCTTTTTAATAACAAAAAAAAGGGGTGTGGTGTAGCCTGTAGGTATACGTGTGTATCCTGTGCTCAAGCCTCACGCGCATCTTGTGACACCAACTCGAAGGCTCGACATGACGTGGGAACACGCTGCTGGCAAAACGGACTGACACCAACTGTCGATATAACACAAGTGTGCAAGAATTACACCTACATGTTGGCATGCAATACATGTAATTATAGTCATACAGCCTGACGGCCACAGCCATAGATATCCGCCGCCTGTGTGATTGTGCGTCACGAACAACAATACGCCGAGATCATGATCCGGCCAACAACCAGACAAGCTTGGCGCATGCACGGGGTCGGTCTGACGATGGCTACATCGTAAATACTACTTGTATGCATCATGCGCCTTGTACTGCAGCGCGTACGAAAGTCGAATGTCCCCTCCTCACCGCTGTTCATAATGGCATGCGCAGGAATCAGGATACAGCGCCAGGGCCGCGGCCCGCCAGACAGGTCTAAAAGCGAGTGCACACTGCAGGCTGAGAGACATTCCCTGCATGCGTCGATGAACCCGATGTTGTCTGATGAGATGTATGTACACACACAAAGACAAGGGCCGGCGCTAGGTACTCTGGGTCGGCGCGCCCGACCGAAAGCATCGAGAGAGTCTTGGCAACAACGGACGTATTCGTGTACATACATTAGGTACTATATACCGTACATAGTTCGAGGCCCCGTGGCAAGCTTTCACTACATACTCCGTAATATGGAGGAGGAGGAGGCCCACCGATCCGACGCAACCCAAGATGACCATAGAGAAAAAAGAAAGTGTGACGTCGTCGGACATCATGGCCCTGGGGGACCAACCCGCCTCCGCCTCGATTTTAGCCTCAGCCTAAGGCCCGAGCACTGGGAACGGCACGACGCCCGCCCGTGGCTGCATTCCCGCTCTACTAGGGGAAGCCGGGCTTCCCGCGACAAGAAAGTCCAGAACCTGTCAGTGGTCACGCATAGGTATTCCCCATCATCGGTACCGAGGTACATGTACATACTGTACATAGGTACATGTACCTATGCATGTCGTCGGCCGCTGGTTAGCTGTCTTGCCGCGCAGAGGTGTTCCAGATGGTGACTGCGAGTCTGCGACCCTGTACGCGCGACATCACGAACTGTCTGATATGTCTGGTGCGGCGGTTCTGGTGCGGCGGTCATGTACAAGCTTTTGCGCAATCGGCCCTTGCAGTTCTGGCTGGCCACATGACTTGCGTCACTGCGGAATCAAATACATACGTAGGTACAATGTACACACGTCTGTCGCTTGTTTGCCGTGTTCACTGTTGCGTCACGGAGAATTTTCAAAGCTCCACGTTAAGCGGCTGTCGACATCATGGCTCGCGCAAAGCAAACGCGATACATACATACCCAGCTTTGTGCTCCTCGGCACCTCAGACGCGCTTGGTCCAGTGTCCGTAACACAAACAGTCTCGTGATGGCTTCGAGATGCCGTAGTGTTGAACTGTTGGGCTATTGGACTATTGGACTATATGACTGTAGGACTGTAGGACCATTGGACGCATCAGCTGCAGACGGTGCAGCGGAGATTGTCCAAAAGCCTGCATGAGCATACATATCTCGTCTTGCCCGATGATGGTTCCTGCGCCTCATCTGGCCTCCGGCGACCGAGACATACATGCCATGCCATGATGCTGCCTCCGAGCAAGCGACGACCTGCACGGGGCTGCAGTTTGCCCAAAGCGGGCAATAGACTGCGGCAGTGCTCATGCAAACAGTTGTCACTCTCCGAACCGATGATGCTCCTGTGCGTGGTGTAAATACTTTTCGTCTTGGCAATCTGAGAATTATTAGCGTATAGAGATAACTTCCATTTGACATGGCCACAGGCCCTCAGCGTACAGATATTACATCCCTTTGTTGTTCAGCACACAGTCGACAAGTTAGCCACAAACCCCGAAGCCCCGTGCCCCCAGTCTGGGCCGCAACCTAAGGCTTGAGAGTCAGGAGCCGAGACTCGGAACGCGAAAAAAGGAGCAGTAAAGGGCGGTCCCGTGGCGGACGGAACTTATCAAGCAAGGTGGTGCCTGACGAGAAATTAATTTGGCACCAATGATGGGAGCTTAATGCGGGAGGAGGCAGAAGAAAGCAGCGGGCTGCATGGCATGTACATGCGTATTCGTACTCTGTGTGTAGCGGGGTCTCGGGAGTGGGCGTGGGCGTAGCTCTAGGCAAAGGCAGGACGAAGGGGGCTTGGCCGCAAGGAGGCGGGACGGCTGTGCGTGTACCTACGTGGGGTGGGGGAAGGGAAGGGAAGGGCCTCGTGCATGTCGGCGCACGCCCCCTGGCTTGTGCGTGCGTTCTTCTGCCTTCTCTGGTGCGTTCTAAAAATTCTAATATGTAGGTATGTATTCTGCGGCCTGGCGTGGCATGTCCCGTCAAACGCCTTGTCCCTGTCCTTCTCGAGTCTCTCCAAGCCTCTCCATGCTTTCGCAGCGTCCCGTCTGCTGTGCGACGCCGTGCTTGCCTTGCCGTCCGGAGCGCCACGGCCCCCCCCTTTTTCGCCCCCTTTGCGCGTGTGGTGCCCATGATGCGCTGTCCGCCCGTTCTCGCTTCCTCCCTTCCCGCCCTCTGTGGCCCCCCTTCTGCGTCGCCGCTAGGTCAACGCCCTCCCGCGCACTAGGCCCACGTCCGGTGCCTTCAACGAAAACGGGGCGTGGAACTTGGGTGGCTCTCTGCACCCACCCATCTTGGCGGACGGCGGACGGTCCGGCTGGCACTGGCTGGGCTGGCACGCCCACTACCGAACGAATTGCCTCGCTGAATCCAGGCCCTTCAACCCGACTGTGCCAGCGTGCCACGGCGCTGCGCGCTGCTGTTCGATCCGCCGGCCCGCCCGCCCGTCCGTCCGTCCTTCCTTCCTTCAATCTCCTGCCACAACGCTCTTGCCCTCTGCGCTCTGCCCTCGGCCGCACACCGCACACGCGCACAAGTTACAACTTCGCACACGCCCCCCCAACTTCCCATCTTTGCCTTGGCCACTGACTGACTGCCTGACTCTTCCTGTGACGCTTTAGTCCTCTTGCTTGTTCTTTCCTCTGTCAGTTGCTTCTTTCCATCTTTGGCTTTGCCCTGGCCCTGCACGCACTGCACTGCCTGGCTTGGCCTACCCCGGCCTCTTCTGTCGCGACCCCCCCCTTGCCTTTTCACCTCAACTTTGCGCTGCCTTGCTTCTGTCCTTATGTTTCACGCCGGATCGCACCGCGGCTCTCCCAACTTCCTCTCCTACACCATCCTTCCGTCGCCTTGCCTCGCCATCGCAGTCTCTCGTCATTTGCCTCATTGTGGTAGTTTCCGCAGAGTGCGACTCAGTCCTTTGCGCATCTCTGCCATCTGATCAGTCCCTGGACTTTCAGAATCTGCCTCTGGTCCAAGTCGAGTTCGTTGTTTCCATTGTGGCTACGACGTCACTCGGCCACTTCGCCGGGTCATATTTCACCTTGGTCCCCTTCCTCTTATAGTAATCGTCTGCACCGCCCTCCGGCAATCGCTTCTCTCATCCCAGCCATCACACCTCACCGACTAGACTTTGGTAAGCTCCTCACCTCCCCATATACATGCTCTGCCGAGAAGAGCAGCACGTCGAGCTTCTGCGCCGCATCTGAGAAGAAGCCTCTTAAAGAGTCGTCGTGGACTGATTTCACGCACTCACTTGGGGGCGAACACCATCCCTTGCTATCCACCTCATACCAGCAAGCTCGTCTGAATCTCGCTAACCTTCTTGTCTGCCCTTTCCTTTTCGCTTGGAAGTGCGTTATATCTCGACTTGTGTGGAAGACGGATCCTGAAAGCTGGAATCAAGCAAATTGTCGTGCGCGGAAGGATCGATTTACTCGTCTTTCTTGTTACTCCACCAAGTGGTCAGCAACACTGTCCAACCAAAGCAGCTTTTCTGAAAACTCGAGAACGACGAGACTCGACGACAGTCACGCTTTGGTCTTGTGTGCATCGACAAGACAGGCCAGGTCGGAGCCTCGGCCTGGGACGGCGTATTATGGCAGACGACTCTCAACGCCCGGATCACCCGCTGCGAAATGCCTCCGAAGGCCAGCAGGCAGCAGATCCTCGCCAACACGCTGCTTCCGTTGACGAGCCGCGCGCATCTTTAGATCAATCCAGAGCCGGTATTCCTCCGCCGGTGACGCTTCCTTCTATTCACGAGGCCAGAGCTAGCGGAGCTGGCGGTTACGGTACCCCCCCTGCGCCTGGTCCTGGTGGTCGTGGATACGGCCATGATGCTCGCTATGAGTCACCAAATTCTGTCAATGGCTATCCACCGCCACCCGGCAGTCAACTGACGCCAGGAGGTTACTTACCACCTATGCAACCCCCGCATGACCCGAGATCGTCGCCATATTCTTCGTCAGATCACCGTGGCCCTTACCATGACGACAGGAGAGGTGTTCCACATCCATCAGAAGCAGGTGGCTATGGGGACGCTTATTTTTACCGTACACTACCCGGCGTTCCTCCTTCCAGTGGCTACCCGCGACCTCATATATCATATGCGGCTGACTATTGCCCACCTGGAAACGGTCAATCGAGCCAGGCTGCTCCCCGTCAACGGACCTCAATTGCCTGCCGGTATTGCAGAAAGCGCAAGGTGAGTGGGTTACCAGTTGCGCCACGACGGCGTCTGCGTTCCACATGCAACGCATGCCGACCATTTGCCGAGCGAAACTGACACAGTTTTTAGATAAGATGTAGCGGCTACCAGAGCGCACCAGGAGGCAAATGCCAAAATTGCGCCCGCATGAATCAAGAATGCATATTCCAGCCAGTTTCCTCGTCCAGCTCGACAGCATTCATCCCCGTCTCTGCCGTACCAGGCGGCGTTCCACCCGGCACGCAGCTTTTCGGCGCATACGGCCAGCCTCTAGCGCCGAATTCTATTCCGCCTCCTCCTCCTCCGCCTCCCCCTTCCCACTACCATCCCCATCATGGTCCCGGCGCGGCGGTGTCAACCTACTATCCGTCGTTACATTCTCCCACAGGTTCTTTGTCGTCGTATGGAGATCCCCGAACAGACGATCAACCGCCCATGAATACAAGCCATGGACCACATCCAGGGGTTCGCTCACCTGCGGCCCAAAACGGTTCCAATGGAACCCCGACGTCATCGCAAGCTCAGCGCCCGGCCCAAGGAGGATTAACCTCTGTCATGAGTCTTAGTAACCTCGTGGACAAGAGTGACATCGATAAGGGTATGATTGATCGCCTCAATAGGCCTCGGGATCCCAAAGGATAACCTCTCAGCAGCCCCCGGGCGAGGGACCGTGCGCCTTGATTCTGATTTCGGGGGAAGGTCGAAGACCAACGCCCCCACATTGAAAAGAGCCGGGAATGAGGCCATGGCCCAATTCACTTGACGCAAAATCACGGTCACAGGAGGAGGAGCATACGAAATAAAGACTGGATTGGAAAACGAAATCGAAGACAAAGAGGAGGAGGATCCTCTCGACACTGCCGGACAGTTGGTCAACTTGTGCGCACTACCATGTGGTTGGAAATGGTCTTGGCCTCCTTGGCCACTTGCATCTGATCTCGTTGACGAAAAAAGTGGATGCTCACGACCTACACGATTTTGGCAAATAAAATCCTAGGGACATGATTTGCCACCAGAGGCGGCGGCGGAACCACACACAACTCAGTAAATTGCAATCTGGCAATTAATACCTGGTTGATTTTCATGCGAACTGTTCGTCTTGATTGCTTGGCTGCGCGCATTTGCCGAACACTTCTGTTTGTCTTCAGTTCATCGTCTTTTCTTTTTCGTATCTACCTATTTCTTGTGGCGGCTAACCCTTGCCTGCAAGTTCCACACTGTGCGCAGCCCTGCTTTCCCTCAAGTACGCGTCGCTGCTCAATCTGGCCACAACGGCCGAATGGAAGACGAGAGCGGGGGAAAGCGAATTGATTGATCTTGGTTCGTGCTGAACCCATCATATGCATTGAATTTATGGGGGTCCTTTTTTGATTTCCTGTGGTCCATGTTGACCGCATTTCTTCTCGGTCTTATTTACCCTTGGCCTTTGCCATGTTTCATGTATACAAAGACGGTGATGCCTCACGGCAGCAACCGTTGCGTGCGAATTTTGACGATCGATTTAGGTATTCTCTGGCTTTTGGTGTGGTTGGTTTGATTACGGTGTTTTGGTCCCCCGCTTTTTCCTTCCCGTTTCTCTTCCTTTCTGAGGCCAAGCGACCGATTTGGCTTTTGTCTTTGTATTCACAGACCGCCCGCTCGCGCAAGCGGCTTTTGGCGATGCTTATTGGTGTTTGGCGCGTGGACAAAACTTCTCAACCCTTAGCAAATACACAATGCTAGCTCTTGCTTGATCACGACCAAATGCGCAATCTTGCTTTCAATGCTTTGTCTTCAATCTTCTCGTGGTCATCCCATCCCTACGTATTTTCATGCCTATCTGTGTCGTTGCCCATGAAATCTGGCCTGATTCCTGCTCCACCTTTCCCAGGAAAGGGAAAATTGCTATTACTCCGTACATACTCCGTACATGTATGTATGTAGTATATGTCCTGTACAGAACGGAAAAGAGAGGGGGGCCCACGGAAGGCACTTCGTACCGCTTCTCAATGAACATGGGGTGGTGGGTGGGTGCTGCGAGCGCCGAGCGAGACAGGGAATGCAAAGACGCGAAAGCGCCTCGGAGACCGAAGCCGAGGCGCCCCCCTCCCCCTTCCCTTCCCCTTCCCTTCCCCTTCCCCCATGATCCTCTCTCTCGAGTCTCCCCATTGAATGCTTGTAAATCTAACGGCGCATGAAGTAAAATATGATGAGAACCAGAACGCTAATTTGGATGTGGCCTCTTTCTTTCAAGCTTGAAGCGGCTAACTAAGTTATTCTTGTCCATCAAGGGGCCTCCACATGGGTAGTACGTACCTAATGTACATAGGCAATATGTATACAGACAAAGACAAACTTGATATCCTTCTCACTGACGCTTTCCTTCTCACACGGTAGTTATCCTCTGGAAGATTTAATATCTCGTCCCATCTGAACAGTGAAGACCTCTGACCGGCCAGGTTCCAAACTTCCAATTTTGCCCCAAACTCAAAGCCCTGCATGCGGAAGGGCCTGCGAACAGACCTCAAGTTCTGATATATACGCAGGAGCAAAACTTCCTGGAATGTGCGGAGCGAGCCTTGGCCTTCTTTTTTTTTTTTTTTTTTGGCCATTTGGGCCCCTTTTGCTACGTGTATGTACATACATTAGGTACTCCGTAAAACAGGGATGTGTGGGAGGGGGGTTTCGAACTCGGATCACCGGTCACGGTCACGGTCACGGTCACGGTCACGGTAGTGGTCAGTGAGCACGGAGTTGGGGCTTTGTTTTTTCTTCTCTCAGAGGGTGTGCGGTTGTAACTTGTAAGAACATAAACAAGATCCCATGTTACGAACACGTTACACCGGTACGTACCTCCGTAGTTGCAATTTGCGGGGAGTTACATAGCCTACGTATGTAGGTAGTTGACTGTTGGACGCATGTATGTATGTGCCCAGTGCCCACTGCCTACACACGTTAGAAGTTGACTGTTGGAATATTCGTTGGCGGCGCCGCCCGCGGGAGATTTTCTTCACAACGTGATGCATAGATACATACCTACATAGACAGATAGATAGATAGATAGGTACATGGTTTGCTCTCCGTGCTGTAGGGCCTAAGATCATACAGGGACGAATGGAAACTAGAACTAAGAAACCCAGTGACTACGAGAGAAGATATGTAGGTACATACAAGGAAAGTCCATATAAAATATCAACTAGAATTGATTCCGTGTGAGAATGATTCCTCCCCGTGTAGATACAGACCTAGGTACGGATGCTGTGCCGGAAAGAGGCCTAGGGGCCCCGAGCGGAAGGGAAGTTTGTTGGCCGCGGCCCCGAGGATTTCGCCATTGGCGGGGGAGGGAGGGCCGCCGCCCAGGGGAACCATCACTTCGTTCATGCCTGATCCCTGCGGGTTTGTCCATGTTTGCCCATTGTGCTCTGGCCGCTCACGTACCATGCATGCTGGGAAATCAGGTACACCTCCCTGGGGCCTTCTTGGGAAGCTTCTTAGGGGGCTTCTTAGGTGGCTTCTTAGGGCCTTCTTAGGGGGCTTCAGCCTTTTGGCATCCCAGGGAACACCCTGGGGGCCTTCTCAGGACTCGGGAGTTCTTAGGGGGCTTGCTTCATGTGACATGAGAAGACCTCCTGCGGTGCGCGACGGGCCTTTGCGGTTGCCTCCCTCCCTCCCTCCCGTACCGCTGGGTTACATACATGGCCTTCCCAAAGCAAAAAGAACCCCCCACATGGGGCATGACGCCAAATAAAAACTGGATTGAGGCAAGTTTCTTTGGTGCGCATGGGGGGGGCTTCTTTTGGGAGAAATGGGGCCGCATATCTAGATCCGGAAACGTTGGCTGGCTGGGTGGTGCGGTCCGCTGATGCGATGCGGTTGCGGGGAATTGTATTTCATGGGCAATTGATAAAGGGGGCGAAAGACGACGTTGGTAAAAAAAAAAGAAGGCGCTGAATTAACAAGAAGGGGTTGTTGTTGCGTTGTTGCGAGGGGCTTCGGTTGGGGGAAGCAAGGTTCTGAGCTGGTTGATTCTCGACTGTTTGCCATGCCACCGGAACCTCGGAGTGGACAATAGGGGGGGGGGGGGGGGGGGGGTGAGGATGGGTTGTGGCCAAGTAGGTACATACATAACGGCTTTGATCTATTCTATTTCCGGCGATTTCCTTCCTTTTTGCTTGTCTTCCTGCCCTCTTGTTTGAGCTCGGCTCAGGGGGGGTGTGAAATGGAAGGTGAATGGACATTGTCGTAGAAATACTCTATCGACGAGTGATTGATGGGCTGTTAATAGTTACATCAACGGCCAAGGAGGACAAGGCGCTACATACCTATTCACTGAAGTCTGAAGTCGTTGAAGACACTGAACTTTGAAGAGCTACCTAGTTGGGGGCATGGACATGTGGCGTTGAGGGGAAGGACTCGGCGGGCGGCTGGCGCCTGGAGCCTGGCATGCCTACACCACTAAACAACAATACGGTGCGAAGCAAGGCCCAAGGGTACATTCGTTGACGTTTGTATCATTACCCGAACGGTGAACCTCACTGTATGGGAATCGCGTGTTGGCGGGATGGCTTGCTAGCAGATTCAGAACAAGGAGCGAAGATGGGTAAGGGTAGTCTGGCTCCCTCTAGCGGCACTACAACATGAAGAAAAAGAAGAGATCTGTATTCTGTTCCTTGTCATGCTCCGTAAAGCCGTAAAGCGGTTACATACCGGGCTGGCGAGTCTGGACTCTGAACCCGGCGCATTGGGAAAGCAGACGCCAATTCCGTAGATCCGGTCTAGTCTCAAGATGACGTTCCATTCGATGCGGGAGGAAGACGCTTGCAACCGGAACACGGGGAGTGGTTGTCTCCTTGAGGCTTGGGCGCACCCCGCGCCGGGGACTCGGAACTTGGACGTCGTTCCTGCAGTAGCAGTGTAGCGTGGGGGTTGTATGACGCAGACATGACCGTGAGTTACGTGAAGATGTGATCTGGCTTTGGGAAGGGCTGACGAAGGGCCATCCTGTTGGTTCAGCGGATAGATGGGCGGATGGTGGACACTGGATGGACGATGCCATATGAGATGGATGGATGTCGATGAATGGATGCCAGATGAGGACATATTGAGATGGGGTGGACCTTTTCATTGTTTGCGGGATCGAATGGTCGAGAAGGGACAGTCACAGACTCACAGTGCACAGGATGTAGGTACGTACATACGTACATACATGATACAAGTCTAGACTGGCTGGGCCCTGGCTGCAAGGGAGCTGCTTTCATCGATTTCTAACCAACGAGGCAGTTAGATCTGCGAGACACGATCCATTGTGGCGCTGTCTCAGAAAGAAAGCAGCAATACTCAAGTGTCAACATTGCAGAATTGTGCATCATGAATGAAAGATTCGCAAATGGCCACGTACACGCTTCAAAGTTGGTCAAGTCACGTACATTTCGAACCACGAGTCCAGCCTTCCACGCCTACGCATCCTATGCCGCGAATCCCGTGATAGGCGCCCGATCCAGCCACCCAAGCCAGCACAATCAGCTTACAGTACCCGGTCTACCAAGCAACCCCAGGCCAGTCACCACTCACCAGTGCAGCCAGCCCAACGCGGCCCTGAGGCCTCGAGGCCCCCCTGAGCAGCAGTCCCCGGGTGCGGAACAGTCCGCCTCGAAAGCACCGGGCATTCGGGAGGCTAATAATTAGAAGGGACCTAATCCAAGTGAACTGTGAACCCAGGGCTTGGGTTTCTGTGACATACTCACAGGCTACAGCAGCAGCTATATCAACAAGAAAAGCAGACGAAACGTATTCACGTTTTGTTCTACTCCAAAGAAGAGGAACATGCCTCAACCTCCAGATGCTACAGGTGGTTTTTGAATTTTCCGGGCTCCATCCCCAGGAGTCCAGGACATAAAAAGTATCGAACCAAATCTCGTCTCTGCAGACTACACCCAAGAAAGGAAGCAGCATTGACAATGCTAGGTGCAGTGGAGTCGCAGAGGAATTCCGCACCGCGCCAGCCCGCGCATGCGTTCCCGAATGTCTGTATACATAACATGTAAGGGTGTTTCCGTCTTTCCGGCGGTATACATATTCACAACGAGTCCACGACCCAGCAACAATAAAGCCATCGACAAAGGAAAGCCGCCATCTGGGGCGTATGCTCGGAAGTCCAGGCCCTCGGTTCAGACTAGGCCGCTAGCACCGGGATGACGGACCAGCACGTGTTTTAAATTGCCTCCAATTTTTCTTTCTGGGGGGGGAGGAGGGAGGGGGGCGTGGTTCATGCTTCTTGGCTTGGACGCGTTTGCCTAGCGTGACGGGCGAGGGAGGGGGCGTGTGAGAATCGAGATTGCCTTTTTTTTCCCCTCCTCTCTCAAGTTTCAACAGAGACTGGAATGCTGGGAAAGGGGGGGGTTGGTAAAAAAGGGGGAGGGGATCCCATTCCAGGAGGGCGCGTGCATATTGTATGTACCTACCTACATATGTACTTGTTTGCCACTTTTCTATTTACTCATCATGCATCATATGAGAGAAAAGGTTCCTCACCAGGCAATTTAGTCGGACAGTTACATGCTTTTTCGCTTGCCTTAGCGCGTGTGAGAATACACGTAGCATAGGGGTGTTTCCTTTTGGAGGGAGGGGAGGAGGGGTTGTGCTCTGGCGTCACAGTCGTCACTGGAGGCGGCAGGTTCGGATAGGGGGTCATTAATGAGGCGAATGCGGATCAAGGGAGATGACGCTGCTTTGGTCCTTGGAGAACCGGGTTACGGGTCCGTTGGCAGTGACGCCTTTGCCAGAAGAAGCTTCCTAGGAGGTCTGACCTGCACACGGGCCGAGGACGGAACAGGGACGGCTCGTGAGCATGGCAAAAGGCAGAAAGCTAAACAGCTTTCGCGTCTACGCGGCGCTTGTTGCCGTATCCCATCGGTGGTAATTAGTGTGAGTTAAGCGTGGGCAATGGAATGGTGACTGGTCTGGTCGAGGCGACCGAGCCCATTCAGGCAGCAGGAGGTTGTGGTCGGCTTGCCCTTTCCAGCATTCACACCTTTATTCTCTCTTTGGATTGCATCACAGCATCGGTCATGTGGCTCAGCGCCAGTAGGCATTGAAAAGAGGCGAAGAGAGCCTCTCTGGCCACAGTGCTGGTGATGCATACCATTCGCCGAATCGCCGATACTCGCGAGAGACGGGAAACTTGAAACAACCTCAAGACATGGATATGAATGGTAGGCATCGAAGCTACGGAGTAAAGAGCTTAGAAGTGCTGGGCAAGTGACGTCTAGAGAGGTATTGGTGTCGAATTTGGTCTGGTGAGGGGTATCGTCGATGGCTGCGTGCCGCAAACGGCAAAGACTCAAAGAGACGCTTGGTTGACGTCAACGGTCCTTGATCATATACATATGTATGTATCAGTATAACCTTTTCACCAATCCCATCATTTTCAAAACTAAGTGAACTGCAATTGCTAACGGAGAATAGTGGTTGTTTGTTTCAAGAGATAGAACAATAGGAACGTCGCATATCTTCTTGATCAAACAAGTTACAACGACACAGTGTAGGACAGAGAAACATATAATTCCCACAAATGCATCTCCTTCACTTCGGCGACGAATGGACGAGTAGCCAGCAAGCCGCTTTGGCGTTAGAACCCAGCCGTTTGGCGCATTAGAACTTAGCGCTACAGCAACCCGACTGTTCGGGTCAGCCGCCCTCTCCGCCCCCTAGCCGCGTCGCCGCGACCATGAGATTCAAGACAAGAGGCGCTTTGCGAGGTCCGAGCCGTGTGGCAACAAGTGTGGTCCAGATTACAGAAGAGGCCGTCGCCAAACATACGGAGTAGGTACACACGTTCTTGTCGTCCACGCAGATCCGTACCCCAACGTTCCGTACAAACATCGTTACATCGATACGTACGGAGTTCATGCCGCTCACACCCAAGAATTTGCGTTTCCCACCCCCCTTCAAAAGCACTGCGATGAAATGATGGTAGGATTGGGGGTAATTTGGACATCTTTCAAATCATGAAGCTAGCTGAAACTTGCCCGAAGCCTTGCCCTATTGAGGTGGCATGTGGGAGTCACGTACGAGACTAGCACTTGTTAGCGCCGGTGCTGGGGCTGGATCACAGCCCTCAACCGTTCATGCCATGATTCATTTCGCGGTTGTATTTGCCGGAGGCCGTGGGATTGTCCAGGCCGCGGCTACGCCGGACCAACTGGGACAAGGGGGGGGGGCGCCCATTCACGATGGCAATGAACTGCGCCAAAGCCTGGAGACATTGTGGCGACTTGAGTCACTTGACGCCATGGGCAGGACGTTGGGGACGTGTTCAATCATCAATGCTGGAGCACGTTGGGCACCGGCCACGAGTTCCGCGAGAAAAAGGGGGGGCGTGGCGTGATGAATGGTGGTGCTGGGAGGCCGTTGACGGTCGCTGGCGGCTGACGTCGATGAGATGGGTGGTTTACACGCCTCATGATTTGTTTGTCCTGTGGTGCGACGGTGCGAGAATGAGGAGTTTTCCGACATTTGGTGCATGTTGCTGGTGGTTCCCTGGCAAAGTGTAGAATCAAAAGACATGTTCGTTTCTCTTGGGTTACGGGGGTTCTAGTAGTTTGATTTGCTGGTTGTTGCTTTTGCACGAGAACCTGCCTTTCATGCGGAACTGAAAGCACGCCACCTGGACCGGTATGAACACATACGTCAAGCTCGAGAGAGGTAGCAGAAAGAGACAGGTTTCAAGAGCCACGGATAGTATAGAAAATGGGTTCAACATTGTTGCTCCTCAAAGAGAAGTGATGGAAGTGCAGAATGCCAAATGGGTCAAGAGCTACGGATAAAGTAGAATTCTCCGAGTTACTTCGAAAGAGAAGCATACATAGTGAACACTGAACGCGGACGTCAAATTATCATGGAAATTTGGAAGACAGGGACGAGAATGAAACACTAATTGTCTAGAGATACTACACTCAGGAAGAGAAGCCAAAGGAATGATGGAATCGGAAAATACGAACTCAAAATAGATGTCGAAGAGTGCAGTGACATTCAAGAAGCCATCGAAACTTCAAGAAAGGAACAGATATCAATCCATTATTATCCTACGAGACGTCGTCGGAGTCTGGAGATGACCACAATTTGAACTACAGGTCCATGTGCCATCGGAATTCGCCACTGAGCCCAGTCTATAGTATCCTTAGACTTAAGTCTTCGGATATCAAGGTTTTGACGACTGACAGGTGTGCCGGACCAGCTTTCTTTTACTACAATGCGCCCGTCCTTCGCGCAGCTAGAAGCCTGAATGGTTAAGAACTACCCTCAACTGGCCGCCGAACAGGGTCCTTGACCCCATCGACAACCCCTAGTCTTGCCTTACGGAGCGTGGTAGAGAAGGCTTTCGAATGTGGCGTGTTTTACGAGGTTCTAGGCCCTAATAAACCATCTTACAGAGGTCGCGACGGTGTGGGAGAAGTTGTTCGCCGGTCGGGTTGGGTATAGATTCGGGGTACTAGGTAGTAAACGATACGTTGGAAGTTGGAACTGCGCGGAGAACTTTGATTATCTAGCTACCAAGACGTTTCAAGAAGGTCAAGGTGACAGCTGATAAATTCTCGAGGGAACGATGTATTTGTACTTCGTTCGTGCTGCGTACGGGCGATTGAAGGGGTCGATGATCCGAGAAGTCGCTGCCGTGATGTGATCGATGCTCGTCACCGTTCGGGTGCGTGAACGATATTCGATGCATGGGCTGGTGTTCTAGATGTTCGATGATGATTTGGAAGGAGATGATGAGCAAACGCAAATGCAAAGAGAAGTACGCTCAGCGCTCCTGATGGCCAAAGACCTTTTCATTCTAATGACATCGGTCTGCCCTGAAGGCTGGCCGTACGAGGCGCCAAAGCTTCTTAGCCTCCCGCGCACACGCATTTATGATTTGCGGAGGGGACCGAACCTCCTGAGTCCTACCGAGTCCTTACAAAGCCCTTGGGCATGTGCAATGACAGTTGACTACTTATCAAACAAATACTAAGAAAAAGGATAGATAAGTGAAATGGAAAGAAGCCAAAGAGACGAGTTCGCTCTCTTTGGATTTCCCTCCTAAATAACACACGTCTTTATCACTAACACGCCTTCTAATACCGAATTTGCCGCAGTTGACTCTTTTCGCGGCTTCGCCCCAGCAGTGAGCACGAACACCGCTATTTCACTGCCAGACCTGCTCACGTTCGCGATCTAAACATAACAGTCCTCTCGAATCGTATAGCCCGCGAGACAGTCCTCCACAACAAGACAACTCCCTAGACGATGGCACAGCACGCCGCACGGTCTGTCACATAGGCGCGGGCAAGAATAGGTAGAGTCATAGACGAGCTAGCCACTAGCTGCTAGTAGCTATGATACATGCTGCTCAGTGCTAGGCCCTAGGGAATGTCTCGCGTATTGGAGTGCCATTCCTGTCCTTGGTAGACGGTCGTATGATGTATCGTCCTACGCCGACGGTTGAGTGTGACTCTGGCTGTCTGGCACTCTGCTCGTGGGGACTTTCGCGACGATGGGACTACAAAGAGAGAACTTTCCGTATGCGATAGTAGCGATACGATAGCGACTCAACGAGACGTCACCTATGATGGACTCATCGAGAGAATATATCAGTTCGGAAGAGAAATATGATTACGACGACGAGAACATCAACAGGCGTGCCGAACGACAAAGAACTTGTGTATACTCTTATGTCTTGTCTAAAGGGGTCTAAACTCTTAAGAGAACTCAGAACAAGAAGAAACAGAGGAGGGGGGAGGGAATAATATATCCCCCTTTGTCTCGAGTCGGCGTTGGGGTCTGTACAACTTCAGTCTTCGCGACACTGGACAACAGGATTAGGCTTGCACTCTGTGCTAACTCCGGATGTCTGAGGCAACTGCGATCATTTGATGGCAATATTGAACTTGCATGTCGTCCAATGAGCGAATCAGAGCGATTCCAGCAGATGATGCAGAAACCGGACGGCGGAAAAAGAACTGATGTCACGCTGAACGGGAGCACAAGAGCCGCGAGCGTCGAGCGCGGCTGCGCGGTTGGTACAATTCACATTTCAAATTTGAACTTTGAAGTGGAAAAACGAGAACTGGACCGTGGATACTAAGTTTAATAGCCTCACACGGAACCGCAAGCGATGAAATATACACATGTATGATGTCGGCAGACTGCGGCTCGTAGGGGAATGATGAAGCAATAAGATTAAAGAGCATACATGCAAGCAGCAAAACGAAACATCAACAGGTCTGCATTGTTCAACCTGTCTTCTCAATCTTTCAGAGAGACAAAGATGGGATCAAGCTACCTATATACCAGTGGCTCGTGGTGTTGGACTAAGCCGATCGCATTCCATAATAATCCATATTCCGTTCCTGCACGATCGGTCTCACACTTTGGCACCACCGTGAAATCTCCGTGATACTGTGACACTGTCTGAGATGGCTGCGTCGCTGCGACTATTGGTAGTGGAGCGTCTCCAACAATATACATTACTCCATATATTTGTACATGGAATCACCAAATTTGTTCTTCTCGAGACTGGTGATGAATCCGTATCATGTAGTATGTACATATGCCCTCGTACTACGCACGGAACCATGTTTTGATTCGATCCCCTCGTATGTATCAATGATCATCGTGCCAACCAAAGTCGTTCCATCCTGATTCCTGTGTGAAGGCTCTGGACACACCTTGGTATCAATGAAAAAAGTTCACACGCTATGCAATTCTCTTCCCTCTTCTTACGAATTCAACACCGGTCGACTCTTGTCAATATCGCGGCCGTCACCCCCTAAAGCTGTGCCGTCGATAGATACTGCCCTGCATCGTGGCACATGTCCTCTCGGAAAGTGTACCGGCCTCCTTCACCCCTCTGAAGGACAAAGCACCGTTCAGCATAAAGGCCACATGCGTTTTTCCTCCTCCACTCCGATCCCGTCCGTCGGAGCATCACGCGTCTCCAGCCTCCGACATTGATGGTCATGTGTCTCCACGGTACATCGGGGTTCGTTCGATCTCGCTGGCGCAGGAGAAACGAAAAGGTCTGCATCGCGGATTCGCAGTCTTGATCTCGAAGTCGATCTCGGCTCGCTTCGTCTGGGGCATCGCTTGCCCGTAGAAGCGTCTGCACGTGGAGAGTCAGATTCTGCAGTCGAGGAAACGTCGAGAGAGCCTGTAGGAATTCCGGCGGCGAGCAGAGGCGATAATCCATGTCAAGTTCTAGCGTATGAACAAAGGGCAAAGTCGCGCTTAGTTTTGCGATATCCCTGGGCGAAAGTGTTGGGCACTGGGCGTCGTCGTGCCGAAAGCCCACGTGGTCTCTGAAACGGACTTCTCGGATAGAACGCCCATGTTTCGCAATGGCTTCGATGGGGAACAGCCGCGTGTGGCATGTGATGTCGAGTACATGCAACGTGGTGATGTAGTTCTTGACGAGGTCGTGCAGCCATCGTGTGGCAGCTTCTTGCCGCTCCAGACTAGTTGTCTGACTATCATGGACGCGGAGGCATGTCAGGTGGCACAAATCTCGTGGGCAGACGGAGCCAAGGAAGTTGTACACTGGCACGGAAACTAGCGACAAGGATCGAAGCGCCGCCATGTTCCAGTGTCGCGCCACCTCGTCGGCTGAGTGCGTCCAGTCGTAGGACTTCAGGGCCAGCTTGGACACGGCTGGCAAGCACTCTCCCTCACTGAAGGTGAAGCTGGTTCCCCGACCCAGGTCCTCGTACTCGAGAGTTTCCAGCGCTGAACATTGAACAAGAAGACGTTTCAAAGTGTCTACTCTGGTCGTTAAAGGCGGCATTGGTTTGGCAAGCTGTAGAGACACTAGGCGCTTGGCCAGAACGGGATCAAGCAGCGACTGGGGCAGATCTTGCTGGGAGCCTCCTAACGGAAGGCTTTGGATCGACACTTTGATATTGTGGCGCTGGAGCTGTTCAAAGTCCAGAATGTCGCATACTGACCAGGGCCCCGTCGTCGTCGTTTGATGGTCGTCATCTTGCACGTAGTCTAGTCTGCGGGCTCCACATGATGTGAGATGTTTTGTTCTCTCCAAAATGTGTGTTCATGTGGGTGTCTGTATATCCGCTTTGCGTGTATCACTGTATACTGTAGGACTTACGTGATAGTGGACAGCTTCCTCACACCGGACAGGAGTCTCCTGGTGCCGCTGGGCATGAGATTGCTCCGGATGATGACATGACGTGTATATGCCGAGATATGTTCTACCGCAGCGCAAAATCGTCTCTGAGCATCCGAATTCACAATCTTCTCATTGAGAGAAACTCTGCGATACGCAATCGGCGTTGCCAGTTCATCAAACACCCGGCAGACGGAGCGAATGGTCCATATCGATCTGGTGTCCAACAGTCGAAGCTGCTCCAATACCAACACCAACAGCTCACAACTCAAATTCTGAAAGCTACGTCGCGCAACTCTGCTGCACGATGAGGCGGTAGATTGGTGCGGGAAGACTAGGCCTCCAAAATGGCGTGATGTCGTCGGATGGGAGTAATGCAGCGAATGGTGAGCATTCGCGACGCTACAGCTCGCCATTTGGGATACTGGAAAGCAGGAAATCGGAAAGAAGGAGACGAAGAAGAGACGTAGAAAGAAAGGCCAAAGGAGCGTTCTGAAAGAGAAAGCCTACGCCAAATGCCATTCCCAACTGTGCATCTCTCTTTCCCTTCTCTGTGTGTGTCTTTCTGGATTTTATGCAAGCAAGCAATGGAGTCAAAAGAATCCGCCGGATATAATCCACGGGTGATATCCACGCTTCGATACCCAGAACACCATCGGGACTACTCCGTACAGAGTACATACATACATACATATGTACCACCGTCGAAATCTCGTTGTCGCATTCCTCTTGTCGAGCATGTAACAGTCCCACCCTCCACCCCACCTATTTCGGGACGGATTCGAAGGAAACGGGGCGGGTGTCCCACGACGAGGCGCGCTTGCGAACTGGACGGCTGTCAAGATTCATGAAAAATAGGACACACAATGGGTTTGGAAGGAGGAAAAAGAAAAAAGCAGCAGCGGTAAGACACGAACTCCTCGCCGGCTTGCCAGGGGGAGACCTTGGGTCGGGACATGCTGCTGCATGCATGCGGGTGTTGGCATGTCCATACCTAGCGTCGTCTCGTGTGTCAGAGGGATAAGAACTTCAGAATACATACATAACTACGCCTGTACATGGTGTGAGGATCATGAGGTGTTTCGTTCTTAGAAAGACGACTACGGACTACGGAGTAAAAGCGATGGTAAGAGGCAAAAATCAACGGAAGCAACTTGCAAGGCGCACGTCACCGGCGAAGGAGACTCCTTCGTCGATAAAGAAGCCTTCTTTTTTCGTTCCTTCTTTCTAGAACTTTTCTTTTTCTCACCCACCTCTGAAGCATTGCTCCGGGAAATGAACATCCGGTGCTCACCGATCGGCGATGGACCATGATTTCGGATGAAAATATGTACATACAGTCAAACCCCGATATAACGATGCGTTATAAAACGATATCCTCACCTTAACGATAATTTTGGGCCTCATTTTTGAAAATCCTCACAGAAAACCCATCCGATAAAACGATATTTCGATATAACGATGGGGTTTTAGTCACTTTTACGTTATCGTTATATCGGGGTTTGACTGTACATACGCCTACAAGTTACATAACCCTAAAGTCTAAGGAACGGAATGTTAAGCGCGACTTATTGCCCGCCGTCGCCGCCGCCGTCGCCGGCGGGTGAATTACGACGGGGGGCGCTCTCGCAAGGCAATCCCAAAACGGAAATTCCCTTCCCCCTGCCGGCCAATCGGCATTGCGGACGGGGCGGCTCTCCTTTGCCTGCCACGATCTGCCGGCCCCCGGGCGTAGTCAACTCTGTCACACTCTGTACTCCGTACTTCGTGCTCTGTAGAACTAGACAAGACGGGATTGCATTGCATGGGGTCTGGTGCGTTTAGCGAAAAGGAGGCCGACACGATCAATGAGGATGGCGGCGGAGGAGTGAGTATTTCTGCATTAAGAAACCTGCCCAAGGCCAAGAAAAGGGGTTCTTCTGGCCAGGAACCCTCCAGCGTGCTTCTTGTAATGGCGGGACCAAAAGAAGTTGACAGAATGGAAGAAGGAATGATCAAATGGAAGAATGAATGGAACATTACATACTCCGTACCTATTCTGTACTTCGTAATTTTTACAGGCACATAGGTAGTAAAGCGAAGACAATCATCCCTGCATCATGAACTCCACATGAACCGTACCGTAAGAATTACCTAAATTTTTCCCCATTCCGATTCGTTGACACATAACGTTCAGGCGCCGTGGGTTGCGACTGGCTGGCTGGACTACGTGAACCTAGAGTGATGGTGATGCCGTCTTTATTGTGTATTATATGTAATTTAATGTAATTTAATATGAAGCACTTTTCTGGAGTTGCTTGACGGTCCACGGATGATGGAAGTGGCTGTGGAAGGTTTCTGAGGGACTGTTACATAAAAGTGTGTACAGAGTAGGTACGTGATGGGGAAAAGCAAGCTCAGATAGACGTATGTACATATGCATACGGAGTGCACGCACATACTGTATACCAATATGTATCCGGTCATGACTCATGAGATGAAGTCCCTGCATCAGCCTATGCATCAGCCTACCTACTTCGTACCTATTCCATCACCTCCGTAGCGCCCTGCATCACGCAAGATCCTTCAGTACATACAGATACATACAGAGTATGTACGCCCTTACTCCGTAGTCATGGAATATACCCAAGTTTTGAACTGAACCAATTGGTGCAGCGCCTTATCTACGACATCAATTATCACGACTTGTTGCATAGCCTTACCACCAAACGGCTTACCTATCTTCAACCAAGACGCCAAAAGATTTCTACTTCGCAACGCAGCCAAGATCAGCAGGCGCAACGTGCCTAATAAAAGCCAAAGACACCGCACATGTTACGTTAATAGAGCATTCGTGTAGATTGTTCCCGCTCTCTCGTGGCTACGGCTCTGTTATTTCTCACAGACCCCAAGCCACCTGTTGCCTACCTATGGTTAACTTCCGACCCAAAATTCCAAAATTAATCAGTCATTCTTAACAAGATGATATGAAATGAAATGAAAGAAAAGAAAAGCTATAAATGGGGTTATCGTTCCTCTGTGTCTGCTACCTTATAAAAGACGCACCCCACCCCCCTCCAAAACAAAATACACAATCAAGAATAACAATGCAGTAGTAAAGCATGCAAAATAATGAATACCTCAATCCGTCAGATAGGATAGAATAGGATAGGATAGGACAGATACAGAGGGTGCCCGCCGCTCGCGCGCTCGCCTCGCTGCCAGCAGACAAGGCGGGGCACGCACGCAAGGTACTGTAGACAGACAAGACAAACAGACCACTTGACGAGACACACAAATCTCAGGTCAGGTCGCCTTGACCCCAAGAACGGCACATACATCCCTCCCATGGAGGACCAGCTCGACATGTCAAGACACAATCGCTCCGAATACGCAGGCCTTAAACAGTTCTCTAGCTCAAATATGATGAAAGGAAGCCTTGTCCCTTGGTGTTGCTTCATAGAGATCGTCGTCGCCATCGTCGTGCATATGACGGAGCCTATCCTGTGGTTGCGTCTGTGTCTGCAGCTTACTCAGCCCCTTGTACGCATCCTGACTACCGTCGCTCAGGTTCCCGAGATGATTGCCCAGTCCCGCGCCTTCAGTCTTGCGTGTTGCGCCAAAGCCCGGATGGAACGGCTCATGGGAATGTTGGGCTTGAAATGCCGATGCAGGATAGGCAGCAGCGGCAGCAGTTTTGCCGGCGTTGGTGATGGGGTTTGGGTCAGCAAACGGGTCCTCTGTGACTTCCTTCTTGGAGGTTTGCCGTGAGCTAGAGGCCGCCGCGAGGCCGTTGCTTCTTGTGGACTCGTATGATTCAATCTGTTTTCCTTTGCTGCCGCTGCCGCTGCCGCTGCCGCTGCCGAGCGCACCGGAGCTCATCATGTCACCCCTCATGCCTCCGGACTGAGCACCACCGATGAGTCGTTGAGCATCACTGTCAGAATGATCTGACGGTATCGTTGTGGGCGATTCGTCTTCGTTGGAGGGGGTGCCAAGCCCGAGTTGCTTACGAGCCTTGAGCATAGCGCGCTGGTGTTGGTTCAGGGACGTCTGTAGTTGCTCATTGGTATCGATCAAGCGCTCCATTGTGTCATTGTCGGGTGTAGGGTTCTCGGAGACCATGTATCCTTGCAGACTTCGAGATGCGCTCAAGCATCGATCGGCGAACTCCTTGATCAGCTCGCTTGACAGCATTTCATCCGCTGGGGTGTTCGTAACGACCTGTTCCAGAAGTTTGGCTGACGTGCGCGCCTCCTCCAGTCTGGAGTCTAATTCGATTGGGTCGGGCAGGCGGGTATTTGTATGTGACTTGGAAAAATAGCTTTGAGAATGCTGGCTCAGCGGTGGAGGGCTCATCATCATGATCATGTCAGGCCTCTGCGGAATCGGCGGCGGGACTTGGACCTGCTGGAATCAGTACGAGAAGCGTATTGATGATTGAAAGAGAAGATTTGGGAACCTACACCGCGTTTTCTTAGGGCAACCTCTTTTTCCATTTTCCACATCAAGACTAAAGGCGCCAAGTTCTGATCATTCATCTTGGTGTACTCAAAGTCGTCCAGCGTCTCCATGAGGATCTGCCATACGCTTCGATCCTTGACATTCTTCAGTAACGCGCGGATGGTGTCGACAAACTTGTCGTCCAAATTCCTCGTAAACGTCTCTCCAGGATTGTCCACCAATATTTTGATAAGCATGATGGCGTTGTACTGCCATGATGGCTTCGAGCTGTAATCTTTGCTAAGGAACTTGCGGAGAACTCGAGCACATTCTGCGGCGGCGGCTGGAGATGATTCTGCGGCATCGACGATCGGGGGAAGAAAGAGAACCTCGTCTGACTGAGCCAATTCCGTCAGCTGCAAAGCGAGCCATGCGCGAAGCTGATGTACCGCGGACATACCTTGGAGTTGCCGCCAGATTCGCAAAAGGCTTTCTTAACACGGCATTATTTGTCAACGTCGACCTTGGAACGCTTGTTTGATGGTCTGATAACGTGCTTACCACGCTGTTGTGAGCCGTGATCTCGGGGCTTTCGGCCGGGTTCGTGGCTGACGCTGGTGGCGTGCTCGAGCTTCCTACACCATTCATCAGTCGAGAGATAAGGCAAAAGCGTCGAGTGGTGAAACCGAGAGTCGCCTTCACCAGCGTGGTGGCCGCTTCGTGGCATTGTAGGCGGTCGAGAGCCAAAGGGGGTGGTCCATACCTCCTGCGATTTTCTTGAAGCTCTCCAGCATGCCCTTCACGGACTTCATGATGGCCACGAGCCGCTAGAACCGGTTCGGCAAGCGATCGTGCAATGGCGCAGGCTCGTGAAGATAGATGACGAGGTCGGATAGGGAGGCGCAGCTCAAGGTTGATAGATTGTGCTTCAATCGAGGTTCGTGGACAAGTGGTCGGCACAGGCGGGTAGACGAGGGTTCGACAAGTCGGCGGCGTATAGGATAGAGCAACAAGCGAAAGATAGGACACAGCTGGAAGAGGAAGCCAGAACAACTGAACGGTTCACACGCCAAAAGAGGTTATGTCAACGAGGTATTTCCACAAAGGAGAGCTTCCGTTGCTGGCCGCGCGGCAGAGATCTGAGATGGGTTGTAGTAGGTAGATGAGTAGATTGGCTGGTACGGCACATGGGCGGTCACCAGCCGGAACTCGTGGACTCTCGACTCTTGCTCAGGGATCAGTGATGAGTGACTTGCTTTGCAGGGGTCAGCTTGGACCAGCCGGAAGTCCTTTACCCCACCAAACCCGCCAAGAAACAAATGGTCACCCACCAGTGACCACTGACCAGGCTGTTATCAGGCCAGCTTGTCACCAAGGCTGGCCATCAGACTACACGGCAAGAAGCACTGAGGGAGGACACGAAGCCGCGGATTAGAAGCAATAGGCACTGATCGTCCTGTTTCAGATGGCGCGTGTGGCGTAGCCGCGTAGGCAAATGTCATGCATGGCTGTATCCTGCAAGTTCAACCTCAGTGCCTATCTACTCAAGTGCATGTACATACCCAATTGAGACAGCCTCTGCAGACTTGTTGAAGACTCGACATTCAGTCCTGTGCTATGTATGCTACGCCACGTATGTACCTACTGAATGAATTGTTCAAAGCCACCAGTCCAAGCACGTGTTACCTAGCATTTACACGTTGCATGTTGCTCTCGGTCTAGTCTCTTTTGGTCGAGTTTCCGTCTCGCTGATGCCGTCATGTCCCGTCCCCGCCCAAGGCGTACGTAAAGTGGTGTGGCTTGGTTGCACATCTTCAGTACAGCCCCCAACAGGCCATTAACTAATATAAACGCGATCCGTCAGTCGTCACTAATAGATATAACAGAGCTGCGCGCTCTGTGAAAAGTGGCGATTTCTCCGCCGCGTGTGCGAGCTGACTGACAGGTACCTGAGATATGGAGGGCGACCGGTTAAGAACGCCGGCCCTTGGTACATACCTACCCTGCTGGAAGAGATGAGACTTGGTAGGACGGTCTTACTAGACCTCTTTTTCCACCCTTGGGATCA
The DNA here is from genome assembly GCA_029405325.1 of Claviceps purpurea. NCBI lineage: Eukaryota > Fungi > Ascomycota > Sordariomycetes > Hypocreales > Clavicipitaceae > Claviceps > Claviceps purpurea. Next base: position 613,936 of record CM055782.1, on the reverse strand, counting down.
TGGCTTATCGACTCGTTCAATAAATATGCATGATCGTGACGCGTAGATTGTACTGTGTAGCGCACCAAAGTCTCGACCCAGGAGGTTGTTCTCATGACTGGCTATAATTCCTAATGATTGCTTCCGTCATCGTCACCCTCTAACTCTGGCGACCCCTGCTCAACAATGAGATTGCCCGATTTGCCAATCGCCTCTCCCATTGTGACTGTAGTGCTGGGCTCGTATACTACGCGTGGCAGCGTCGACGCTATTCGGAACCTATATTTGTGTTCATAGCCTGCTGGCGGGGCTACCGCCGCCGCTGCCTCCGAAGCACCGTCGCTATCCTTCACTTCCTGTAGCCTATCGTAGCACTCCACAAAGGCGTACATCTCCTCGAGCGACGCGTCCTGGGGGAATCTCCTGATGACTCGTCCTGCCGCCGCGAACTCATCGGGCATCTTGAGAGCCACACGCACAACGTTCTTGTCCGAAGCTGGCGGCTCCGGCAAAATCTTGGTAGCTCGCCAGTGTTTCCACTGCTGACACAGCTTCTCCAACAACGCCGCTTCTTCGGCTCTTTTCCGAGCCATGGCCTCGGATGCTTCAGCCATGGCCGCAGCTTCCTTCTTTTGACGAGCTCGCTCTCTGTCAATGGCCAGGGATCGCTCATAGGCCGAATCTTGCTCGTTACGTAGGCTCCTAGATACTTCTTGAGCAGTCCGCTCCGCTCGCACCCCGTCCAGATCAGAACCGTATTTTGCGACCGAGTTTTGGAGTTCCGAGAGGTATGTCGATGCAGGCATGGGGCCGACGAGGCGCTTGACGATGCCCATGCGGGTGCTGCCTTCTTTAGGTGTTAGACACACCAAAGCGGTAAAGGGAAACTTGGTGCACGCATATTCCGAGGCCACCTGATAGGCCTCCGAGTCTAAAACGTTCCCTCCCCACAGTATAATGTTGTTGGTAGGATTCTTGAGGTAATCCACCACGCCTGGCGCCAGCAACGTGTCTCGAATGAAGGATACTGTGTCGTCGTGTTCTGGCGATAGCAACACGACAAGAAGAAACTTGAGCTCCTTCTTGGCTAGATCATGAGCCTGCGCAAACCCACCCTCGTAAAAGGGAAGCTCGCTTGTCCCGTATTCTTCGTCAAACTCGCGCTTAAAGCGAGCGGCAGTATCGCGGGGCATGAGCATCCGCCGACCACTTGTGTCCTTGAATCCTGACGTCATGCGACTGGTGACGGCTCGTGGTCGAATGGATGATGGCAAAAATGATAGAATGTACCAGAATGCACGACAAAGCGTCGATGCCGCTCGCCAACCCAGACCAAAGGGGGCAAGGAGAAAGCCTATGAACCATGGAGATTGGTGTGTGATGGGCGCTTGCGGAACGATTCTCGGAGCTGGATCGGTGCGAGGTCGGCCACCTGGTCTCGACGTGAAGCTCTCGGAAGCGAACAAGCTCTCTTGTAGGTTTTCGTGTCGTGCTGTCGTTCTGGGTACCTCCTGTTCGGCTAACGCTTCGGCTACAATGTCAGGCCCTTCGCCGTCAAAGAACTTGGCGATTGCGATCTACTGACGACATCAGCCACCACGTCTGTCGGAATGCATCATAAATGACCGCGGAAAGAGTCACTGATAGATCAAGCTCCTTACCTGGACATTCCATTGCGACCTCTGCAGCAGGGCAATAGCCTCTGGCGCTTCTTGGTTGGTAACCTGGGTGTACTGCTCGAGAGCTTCCTGTTGCGTTGGGGACAGATGTCCTGTGCTATCTGTTGTGTCGGCCATGGCTAGAACTTGGGCCGCGGCGCGACGGGCGTGTCTGAGGTGTGGAACTTCAGCGCAGGATCATGTGCGCTGACTGAGTGCGATGTATTTTCTGTTGAATCTCGAGTTCAGGATTTCCGATATGACAGTGTGTGTTGTCGTAAGATTCCGAGGTTGTCGATGGAGAGATGCTGTGTCAAAGTTGGCGCAGCTCGGGCGCGTCGAGCGAGATGTCACAAAATAGTGGATCCTCAGTCAGCCTCCAACCTCCGGAACAACTTGATCCAATCGATGGAGCTGTATCCTCTACGATGGAAGAAGCAGAAGCATCTCATAGAACCCATCCTGCGCTGACTGTCTTGAAAGCTCTCTTTTTTTTCACGGGGCCCCGGCGAGGGAAACAAGTTCTTTTATGGTTTGCAACACACCCTTACGGTTTACCCCTTTGTTCTCCTCTCGACGTGATCCACCGCGATGGCGGCAGATCTGAGATAAGACAAAGCTTCCAGCTGAAAAGCATTCCATCGGCGTGCAGGTCAAATCAAGCAGTCAAAGAGCACGCATACAGAGGTTCCAGGCCGAGCTTTCGACCCCCTACCCAGGTACTGTAAACATGGCACTCTCGTATTAGGGATACTTCCTCTCACGTTACAAATTGCCCTTGACATCTCCGCATGGAGGTCGCATGCAGGTTCGAAGGTGTGGCCTCTCAACCAGTCAGAGAACGCAACAAAGCCTCCGCCCCACCTCTAGCGTCGAGAAAGACGGACTATGGCTCCGTCCGTCAACTTCCCAAGCCGTCCCGTCTCCATGTCCATCTCCTCTGCCATCGCCGTGTCCTTCGCCCGACTCCCTTCGCCGATCTCGACTCCCACCCGTACGCACCATTATTAATATCAGGTCAAGACGTCTCTCGTCACTGCATCTCCGTATATGGGCGCGAGGCCCCGGCATCAATTGAGCCATGGCAGATGACTGCTACACCAAGGTACCCGCTATCCGCCCGTCCCTCATCATCGTGATCTTTGATCCACTGTAGCCTCACCCCCGCCATCTTGCAATGGCGACCCGACGATTGCCCGCTGCCGGTCCCCAGCGTCACGTTCTGACTTGTCGCGAGCACCCGCTGATGTGATGCAGACGCCGTAAAGTCGACCACAGGAGCTGGATCCGGCCTCCTCGCCGCCTGATTAGGTAGACAATGGCGGCTTTGCGATTCGCATCGTCAGATCTTCGGCGCCCAGCCGGCTCTTCCCCAAGGCCAAAGGGGCGCGGTATGGCAAACCCGGCAGACTTTTCCTTCTTCTTCAGTTCTTATCTTCAGGGGAACGTACTCGACTGACGTTTGCCATTGATCTAGCCGAGAACCGAGAAACGCTCTGTCGAAATGTCCTTATCTACGGCCATTGTCGATACGAAGACCAAGGCTGTACGTTCTCTCACGAACAGAATAAGAATAACGCGAACCACACAGATCTGTACGTGTTGGAGACTCCGGGATGGCAGACGCGATATTAAGCAATGCAATATGCGCGACTTTGATCCCTCTTGCTATTCTACACATGTCTGCCTCACATTTTCAAGACAAGTCGAGTACGCTGACTTGTATGGCGACTCAGATCACGAAAAGCTCTCAATGTCGAATCTCCATCTTTCACTCCCTCCAGTCTGCAGAACTCGGCCAAGAAAGCTACCTTTTCCACGCAAGCCGCAAATGCGCCGACGTTCACACCCAGAGGCCTGGCAGGTACGAATCGAATCGATATATCGGCCTTTTGGTCACGGCACGAGACTAATCACATGATCAATTAGTTTCACCGGCAGCGAAAACAGACGCAGAGACCGCTCTGTTCAATCCTGCCGCCATACGTGAATTTACTCCCCGCTTCGAATTAACCGCACAGGTATGGGCATGTGGTGATGAGGGGTCTTGGTGCGTGGAAGACTGACCTCCTTGATAGGCCACAACGAATGGCTCCAGCCAGGGCCAGGACGGGACCGTCAATTACGACCCATTTTCAATGGCCGCCGTCGGCCAGACTCTCCCTGGTACTCACTTCAATCCATATGCTGACGAACATGCCATGGCTAGCGCCAGTGCGGGCTATTTTCCGGCCTCTGGTGCCTTCGCTCCTCCTCTCCAGCCTCTTCAGCACCATTTATATGCCCCCATTGGCCCTCACAGAGATGACCTCATGCCGTACCACCGGGTGGCGCACGATTTCTTCCTACCGGACAAACTACGGGAGGAGATGCAGAAGAAATCCGAGGCGGCACTGCAAATCATGCCCAACTCGCAGCTCCCTCAAATGGAAAACTATCACTCCCTCGTTCCCCTGGATACGACGCATAGAAAAAATGCCAATATATTCGGCTATCCCAGCTGGATTTATAAGGCTGTTTCATCCAAGACAGGTAATCTATACTGTCTGCGCAGATTGGAAGGGTTTCGGTTAACAAACGAGCACGCTATACGATCTGTCAAGGAGTGGAGGAAAATCGACAACGCCAATGTGGTAACGATACACGACGCATTTACAGCACGCGCTTTCGGAGACAGCTCCCTCATATTTGTGCAAGAGTACCACCCCCTCTCAAAAACCCTCGCCGAGGCCCATCTTGTAGCAAATCCTGCCTCTTGTACAGGACAGGGGACGCGCTTCCAAGCAAAGACGCCCGTGCCCGAAACCGTTCTGTGGGGATACATTTCGCAGATTGCCAACGCGTTGAAGTCAATTCATTCGCTCAACCTGGCCGCGCGATGCATCGACGTCACGAAAATCATTCTCACCGACAAGAATCGTATTCGACTCAATGCGTGCTCCATTCTCGACGTGGTTCAGTTCGAGGTGCGGCGTCCTGTCCAAGAACTTCAGCAAGACGATTTTGTCCAATTCGGCCGCACCATGCTCTGTCTGGCGACCACTGTTCTCCCCGCTCAACTCACCAACCTCAACGCCTCCATCGAGCAAATGAGTCGCTCGTATTCCGTCGAACTCCGCGATACTATCATCTGGCTCCTCACACCCGCCCAACCCTCCGGCTCAAAGGGCATCGAAGAGTTCATCCGAGGCGTCGCCGGCCACATCATCAGCACCCTTGACCAAAGCCAACACCAAGCCGACGAACTCAATGCTGAATTATTTCGCGAGCTGGAAAACGGCCGCATTGCCCGCTTGCTCGTCAAGCTTGGCACCATCAACGAACGCCAAGAGTTCGACGGCGACAGGGCCTGGTCCGAAAACGGCGAGCGCTACATGTTGAAGCTATTCCGAGACTATGTCTTCCACCAAGTAGACAGCAATGGGAACCCTACTCTCGACATGGGCCACATGCTGCGCTGTCTTAATCGATTAGATGCCGGCACTGACGACAAGATCTGCCTGACCAGTCGCGACGAGCAGACGAGCTTCGTCGTCAGCTACAAGGAATTGAAGAAGCAGCTAGCGAATGCATTCGGCGAGCTGCAAAAGAGCAGTAAGTCGGGTAGGGGTGTCTAGCAGGCCCTTCATACATCGACGCCGACGCGGCGCTCAAAGAGTGCCCATATGTAGGTGTAGACGGGGGTGCGCGCGAGAACCAGATATGGGCAATGCGACATGTTTCTTACTACAAGTTTGAACGACCTGAATGAGCACCTCACGGTTTGGCGAACGATAGTGGCGCCGAGAAGAGACAGGTCTTTTTTTTTTTTTGGCTACAGAGTGCTACCGAGGTATGAATCTCAGAGCTCGGCCGGTTTTCGAGACACGCAAAGAAAGACTTTCAAGAAGAAAAAGAAGGATAAACAAGACCCAAAAAAAAGAGGAAAAGAAGAAAAACAACGCGGAATAAGGCGTAGACACGCTCGAGTGATGTACACTGATGAGTGATGGAGAGCTGTTCCATGAGCGGGATTCGATCAAGCGGTATTAGGGAATCAGCCCGCAAGCCAGCGTAGTAGTGGTTGTAACCTACATGACCATAATAAACTCCTATGAAATAAGATTTCGTGTAAAAAAAATGGTCATGTCTATTTGAGTGATGAAGGACAGGAGCGCGCCCATGTATCGCATCCCAGGCATGATATGCACATCAATCCACTATTCATTACTTCATATAACATCCATAGCGGCCCAACATATCTATCCCACTTCTCGCTGCTCACTTTTTGAGCTTCGAGCTGGCCCCATGCGCTCTGCATTTCATCCCGTCGACGTGTTTGCTTTCTCGTTGTCGCCCATCCTCCTGTTGGGGTTCGCAATGCAAAGCAGATACACGGGAGGTCCATGCCGTACCAGCAAGCTCCTGCCGCAGCGCCCTCTGAGCGAACACCACCTCGGTACATCAGCTTCGCAGCACGAAGCGCTGATACGAGGCTCTTTGTGGAACAATTCATGAAAAAGCCTCGGAAGATCGGGTATGACAATATATATATATATATCGTTTTTAAGAAGGTATTCTTCGGGGTATTTATTCTTCAGGCGCTGCAAAAGGATTCGCAATCTGTTCACTTCCATCCACAGGTGTAATCACCACGAGAAGTGTCCCCCGCGCGACAACGAGCCCAAGTGGCCGGGTTGCTTCGTTGCCTTCTTCATCTATCAGGGCCGGCATATCGTTAGCATAGCATTTCAAGGCTCCTTCAGGGCCGAGATCGAAATTTTTCACATCCTACAAAGAAAACAACATGGTATGGGCAGCCCACATATTGAAAGTGAAGACACCGCATCTTGGCGCGGCGACAACGTAATCGTGGCAAATCAAATCCAAAAGGCCAAAAAAAAGGCGACTAACCTCGCACAGTCTCCTTCACCTCATCCAGCACCAGATTCATCAGCGCATCATAGCCCTTCAGCGTCCCTGTAACTTCCCGGCCTCCGTTGAATTTGACCGTGATTTCCTTGTCCATGTACTTGGCCAAGTCGAGGATGTTTTCCTTCTTGGGCTTCTCGGGCTTGTCGCCGCCTGCGTTGCCTGCGCCGCCTCCGCCTCCTCGTCCACCGCCGCCGCGGCCACCGCGAGAATTACCGCCGCCTCTGCCACCTCGGTGGGCGGGCCGGTCAGACATGTTATGTTATCTGATTTGGGAGGGGGAAGGATTGTTGTGCTCGTAAGGCGAATGAGAATTGGCGCGCGAGGGGGGTGATGGGCGCACAGAGAGAGACGTTATGCCGAGAAGAGCGACGTGGTTTGACGAAGTGGTGAAGGTGGCTGCTGGAAGCTCGAGTTCTGGAGAGGGCGTTGGTTTGTCTGGTGTTTTCTGAATGGGGATTAGCGCGGCGAGTGGTAAGCTTGGCTGGCCGCTGGCCAGTGGCCAGTGACGAGGCGGGGAGCTCGATGCTTCTTCAATGCGGCCCGATGTGGGGAAGTGCGTAAGGAAGCATTTGTTTGGAATAAGATGTACATGTAGGTACTGTACGATTCACGAATGGTCATGCTCTATGTTTGGGCTGTAGGGGTCTTTGTGTGCGTGTCTGTTCTTTCTATTATTCTCGTTTTTACTGATAAAATTAGAGCACTGTCGAGCCCATCAGGATGTTTGTTCGCGACCTGTTCGCGACCTAGGTACCTACCTAGTCAGTCACAGAGAATGGCCATCACCCTAGACCCCTGCTCAGGTAATTCGGTGAGAAATTCTAGCATCTACATAGCGAGGACAGCACGCGGCGAACCGGCGACAAATGTCTGCACTGAGTAGTTGTTGAAGTTCCGGAGAACGGTGAGTTGCCACGGCCCACGGTGGAAATGTTCTGTGCGGACTGCGGGTGACAGGACGGAGTCAATCACTCGAGCTTAATAAGCTGTCAACATCAAGGATCCTATCCCGATGAGTCTAGCGGTCAAGTTGGCGACAGTCTACTCAATCAATTCTGTCATCTCTTTTGCTTGGAGGCAAACAAGATGGCGCTGAAACTTCTAGTGTTCCTTCGTCGGGTAAAACAAACACAGGTAGGTAACGAGATCAAGGACTAGACCCGTGAGGCACCGAGGAAGCTACGCGACCCTCGTGTGTGTTTAGGTACTCGACATGATATGCCCAAAAAGGCACGAGGCAAGAGGCAAGAGAGCAAAAGGATGAACGAGGTCACAAAACGCAACATCTGCGATCAATGCGTCCCTGATGCACGCGCTGTGACGAGCGATTCCAAGAGTGGCTTCTCAAATCGAGCAACCAGCCCTACCGTGGAAATCATCATGCGTCTGTTCTCGATACACGAAGTTCTAAAGGTCTGGTTGGTATTGAGGTCGCTCCGGTGTAAATCGCCTAGCTTTTGACGAGTTCGGGTGATGAAAATTGTAAGTTCTGCTGAGTAGAGCTTCAAACGGTTCCCAGTCTTGGATGAGCCATGTGGACTTGACTTGGGAACTTTTAAGTTACGTAGAAGGGTTGGGGGCCTTGGCTATCAGAAGCTCTGGAAATCATGTCATGGCCACGAGCCGTAATCGAAAATCGCCCAGTCTGATGAGAAGGATCTGAGAATCGCGAATATTCTGGAAACCCGTATTCCAGTCTTTGTTGATCGCAGAGGTCGCTGAGATGGGTTGACACATGTGAAGGAAATCAACGGCGGGTGGCGACAAGTCACATGACGCTGATTCATCCGTTTCACGGGCGCAAGGGAGGGGCGGATCTAGCTTCCAACTGTCACACTGCCACGGGTCCAAGTGACACAACGGCGGGAAAAATTTGACAAAACTTCGAACCTCGACTTTGCGCGCGTCATCTCGACCCACCGTCACTACCAGACCTCACCATCTTGGAACTTATGACATACGACGCCGACACATGGCATGCGACATACGGCATACGATCCGACATTAAGAATCGAGCATCGAGCATCGAGCACCGCAACTAACAGCCGCGCCTCCATCCGGAGTCTGGCCAACACAAGAAACACACGCACGGCGCGAGAGGCGAGGCAACAGCAGGCCTAGCCCCCGATGGCCAAAGCACAGCCTGCTGCTCCATTCGTGGCAGGCTCCGACGAACGAAATCCTCTTCAAAAAACACATGTGGCCGCCGAGCATGCCGCCTTAATACAGTCCCGCGAGACCGGAGTTGTGCTACCGGACGATGACCTCCGTTCGAGCGGCAAAGTCAAAGCATTGCCCTTTGCCAAGTCCTGGGTCCACATGCTGGCTGGAGGGTGCGTCGTCGTCGTCCCCTGACATGGTTCTCGTTTCGATTCTGGCAGACCTCTGTGGGATATAGCTGACAGCAACTGCGTGGCAGAGTCGGAGGTATGACTGCAGCCACAGTCACGGCGCCGCTCGATGTGCTCAAGACGAGGTTACAATCCGACATCTATCAAGCTCAGCTGCGCGCTGCGCGACTAGCCAAGGGCCAAGCCACGGCAGGACTTAACCCAGCGAGGGCGGCAATGTACCATCTGAGGGATACGCTGGATATTCTGGGCACGGTATACCGAAACGAAGGATCCAGAGCTCTGTTCAAGGGCCTTGGCCCCAATCTCATAGGCATCATCCCTGCCCGAAGCATCAACTTCTTTGTCTACGGGAACGGCAAGCGCGTCATATCCGAGTACTGGAACCGCGGCCAGGAAGCGCCCTGGGTGCATCTGATGGCGGGTGTGGCTGCTGGAGTGGCCACATCAACGGCAACGAATCCCATCTGGATGATCAAGACGCGGCTGCAGCTCGACAAGAATGTATCGGAGCGCAGCGGCGGCGCCATGCAGCGACAATATCGCAACAGCTATGATTGCGTGCGTCAGATTATCCGCGACGAGGGTTTACGGGGCTTATACAAGGGATTGAGTGCCAGCTATCTCGGTGTGGCCGAGTCGACGCTGCAGTGGATGTTGTATGAGCAATTCAAGGCATCGCTTGCCCGACGAGAGGAGCGAATAGAGCGTAGCGGGAGGGACAAGACGTGGTGGGATCACACGGTGGATTGGACCGGAAAAGGGGTTGCCGCGGGAGGCGCAAAGCTACTCGCGGCTGTTTTGGCATATCCTCACGAGGTAAGTGAACCATTGCTTCATCCACTTTGTTGCCAATCGCTTGCATTTGGAAAGGGAGGAAGAGCGCACAATGCTCATATGTACGAGCCGAGAAAGATGTGTATGACATGGCGGCTAACCCGATGTGCCTCGCAGGTCGCCCGTACTCGCCTTCGGCAGGCACCCGCAGACGGCGGTCGTCACCGATACACAGGGCTAGTTCAATGCTTCAAGCTCGTCTGGAAGGAGGAAGGATTCATCGGACTCTACGGCGGCTTAACACCACATTTGATGCGAACGGTGCCGAGTGCTGTCATCATGTTCGGCATGTACGAGGGTATTCTCCGATTATTCAACACGCCTGCGTAAAACGCGCTAGGCGCCGAATTGTACACTACAAAGTCATCCAGAGCCAGGCGACAACGAAGCGAGCGCGGTCCCAACTTGTTGGATGTGCCACTCGCGTTCTGCACTTCGCACTCTTATCTTGTGCGAATGCATCCATTTTGTATACTACCAGGGCTCAAGGCGGCAGCGATTATCATCAATAGAACGCGCCGGGAAGGAGGGGGGAAATATAGGCAAAACAATGGGATACACGTCTGCGCATGACCTGTAAGGACTCGGGGTTTTCTTCCACGGGAGCGGTAGGTAGAATCGACGTTTTCTCTTTCTTTGTTGTGCATGGCATATGCACTGGGATGGATAGAGTGCTGTATTATGTATACATATACTCCGTACATATATATACTATGCGAGGCCTGAATGGGGTCATCTGAGATGAGACAGAGGATTATGTACCACTCACGAATCACAATCACGTTTTTTGTACCATTACCCAAGCTGTCGGTACATGTATCAGCTTCCGGGATTGTGCATATTACGTACCTAGGTAGGTAGTCACTGGAGGTAGGCGCTGTATTGCCGGATGGGGCCCGTTTCGGCTTTGCGTTCGATTTCTCCAAGCTTTTTTTTTCGAGCTTTGTAATTCTAAGGTCCCGACGCTTCGTAGTTCCCAAGTGAAACTATTAGCGAGCCCTGGATTCTACTTGTCGACTTTGGAGAAGGTAGCAATTTCAGAGGACGTGCCTCGTGCGACATGCCTCAGGGGAGCAGCCCTACGTGTTCAGCTGGAATGTCGCGTCCATGCGGCAAGGTTGTACATTATATATACATTCGTTATGTACCGTAGGATGGATAGGGGCTTGTGTGGTGTGCTCGAGGATACGAAGTATTCGCATGTGAAGAAGACCTTGAGACGACTGGGGCGATGGGAGAGAGAGAGGGGCCATTGTGATTCGTGTGTACTCCTAAGATATATGTGTGTCGATGAGATTGAGGCATATACATACAGAGTAGTATACGGAGTATGGAGTATGTAATTAAAACGTGTCTATGCGTGATGAGGAAATATTGTGTGATTTGTGTAATGATACCTACCTACCCGTGCATGCAATCAATGAGTGGCAGTGTAATAAATACGTAGAGATAGACTTCCTTCGCTAAAATCGCTCACCGTACGTGTAACCTACCCCATCGCTGCGCAGATGCACGCACGTCTTGCGGACTCTTGCCCGTGGAGACGGCTCGATGTCTCGGTTCGGTGGGCGGCGTTGCAGCGCAGACACCCGTTGCGTTTTCTGGGGTCCAGGATGGATGCGGAAGCGCGGGAGAGGATTATTTACAGCCATCGATCTGCTGTGGGGGTTGATGTCTCGGGAGAGAGGGGATGGGTGCGAGGGGTGCTCGTTCGTGGGATGTTGATCATGATGGGGTTGAAGACTGGAGTGGTGTGCACTGTGTAGTGGTGATGGGTGACCGTGCTACACACAAGGTAGGTTAGGTATATTCCGTAGACGCATTGGCTATGGAGTAGGTATGTAGGTACATGGTACATATAGATGTATGTATCATGTATGTATGTATGTACTCTGTGCGTGCCTACATATTATTTATCTGCTGTGAAGTTCATTGGATGAAGAAGGCGATGGGACTTGAGACAATCGAGGTTGCACCCAGGAGAATCTTCGGGACCACGATAGTTTCGAGTCAAAGAAGACCATTATAGATGTGCGTCTGCTTTATATTTAGTGCCTCTTCGTGCGTGTACCTTCTAGATACGGAGTACATTATGTGTCGCGACTCGCGGGGTTCTGGCGTGTGTGGTTCCATGGGTTGGATCTATTGCATGAGGCTTCCACGTTGTGCCTTTGCTTCCGATTTCTGTATCTGTCACTGTTTCTGTCGCTGCTTCTATTTCCACCACTTGTAAGTTGTTCCACGCCATCTTTCAGCTTTCCCCTTCTACGCCCCTTGTACGCTAGGGAGAAAAGAAATCGGTCCAAGTACAAATCAATCGCGGTCCAGGCCCACATGGGCCGTTCTAACTTCTGGTTGCTGGCCTACTCCGTACCTAACCTACCTAATGAATCATGATTTGAAATTTTTGAATTCATCTGGCGGCGGAGCTCATCTGCTGTCAGCCATGCGGGGGTCGTGTCGCCGTGCGCCAAGAAGCGAGTGCCCCAGGTGCGTGGAGCACGGAGAGAACGGAGATGGGAAGGACGATCCTGCAAACGGCGACACGAGAAGAAGAAACAACAAGAATAACGGTTTACAGGTTACAGAAGAGTACAAAAAGATGACAATACCTAACATGTCGAGAGTACAGAGGAGTAGAGAGTACGGAAAAGAAGAGAAACGAAGAACACAGAACGTGACATCAATGAAAAAGCAAAAGATACGGAGTACAATAAGCAAGCAAAGGAAAAATAAAAAACCAATAAACAATCAAAATGAAACGTTTTTCTCCTGCGAAAAGCCTCGGCTCCGTCTCCGTTAAAGCCGACTTCACGCGACAGTAAACCCCCGGCCTGCCCGCACAAGAAGTCGCTGATGATCAACCCGAGACAGATGCAAGAGGGCCAGGGGTCAAATCTACATGTATGTATGTATAATGTGCCTATTCGCTTATTACGGAATACCTCCTACAATGTACATTGTACATACATACCTACTGCGTAGTCCCGGAAGTTGGAACGGATAACCCGGGCTTCAGACTGTCAGTCCCAGGACTCCCAGGACTCGCCCCGCGCAGACCAATCAAGCGAGACCAGCCGGCCGGTTGAGATAAAACACGATCCGGCCCTGGGCCCCGGCACATTAGGTGCTGTTCCTGAGCGGAATTTGCGACGAGAGCCGGCGGAGATTGTGCCTGAGTTGCCAAGTGGTTGGTTCGCGACTTGCACGTTGGAGATGCCTGCCTGGGCGAGCCTCTCAGCAATGAATGGACCGCCGGGCCGGCCAATTCAGTTGCCAAGAGTTGTGCAATTTCGTTTGCGCGAGGGAATGCCTGTAGAGAGTAAAGAGTAGGGTTCGTTGCGCGTGTAATTTCACTGAGCGGCCATGCGTGGTTATAACTTATTATGGAGGAGGGAGCGCAATTCGCGTGATGGCGGCGCAGAAGATGGTTTATTATCAATTGCAGGCTCAGCTGCCTGCCGGACTGCCGGACTGCCGCGCCCGCGGTCTGGGCCTCGAGCGAGAAAGCGCTTCCGAGAGATGTGCCATGGACTCGTGTGTCGGGATTGATCCGGATTGATCTGTGTCAGGTTTATAGACGCAGGCATGAATCGCTTTCTTACCGCGTTTGGCCCCTTGACTCCCCATTTCCCCTGACCTGACCCCTGAGCCAACGCTACATCCGCACCATCGCAATAGGAGCGCAATAACTCGCGGAATACCCGCGCAGCACCCAGGCGCCGCGGATGAAGGAGCTTTTCTCGCCCTTCTCGCCATGAAGCGCATCGCGCAGTGCGCACCACGTCTCAAGAGCTGCGACAAGGAGAAGACAGAAAAGGGACCCAAACGTCGGTGGGGCCTCCCGCGTCCCGATCCAGCAGCTGCCTTTCTTTCTTTCTACTCCGTACGCCGTACATGTACGGAGTACATATGTACTGCCAAACGCCGGTAGAATTCGGTCCATGGCCCGGATAAGTGCACCCAGGACTTTATCCGTAGCCCAACGCGCGATATTTGCCAGACTGTCCCCCAGGATGTTGTTTCATCGCATCCAGGGGGGTTTGTGGGCTGCTGGTGCATGAGTTGTGCCTTGTAAGCGTGCCTTTGGCGTGATTTCCCTCCTTCTTTCCCTCGTTCCACGCTGCCGCAGAGGGATGCTGCATCGTCCGGCTCCTTGGTGATTTTGGATGAATGACGAACAGGGGATATGGTCGTCTGGCCTATATTTGCGTGTACAGAGTAATACTACCTACTCCGTAGACGGGGTTCTTTTGCTCTGTGCTAACATTGCTGGCCTTCTAGGCTCTAGCTTTGATATCAGACCCCCGTGGTATAGTGTTGCCCCCCTTCCTTTCCAACTTATAAAGAGTGGTGGACGTCTGCTCTAACCCGGCTTTGGCCCGTCGGACTGCCTCTTTTCGAAATACAATCTGTCACCCTTCCGTTCTCTACCTATCACAGGAGTCATTCATTCTCTCTCGCTCCTTTTATTCTTCTCAACTCTCAACAAGACTTCCATTCGTTTCCCGTTTTGATAACGCGAAACGACATCACACTCTTTTTTTCAAAAACAAACAACCGAAACAACCACATTTCCACCATGCATTTCACCAAGATCACCGGATTGGCTCTGGCGCTGGCGCCGCTGTCCATGGCCGGAGCATGCCCCGCCAAGCCTTACCAGAAGCCCGACGTCTCATCGCCGCCTAATGCTCCCGAGGTGACTCCCGTCCCTTACCAGACTCCTACGCAACCGGCCGATGCTCCTGTGGCCACTGCGCCCGCCGCGACGGCCGATGCTCCTGCCCCTGAGACCACCACGAAGGCCAAGAAGCACACCAAGACCAAGTCCAAGCACCACGGCCACCGCAAGACCACGACCGGATCGGCCCCCGAGGAGACTCCCTCCGCTCCCGAGCAGACCCCGTCCGCCCCCGAGGAGACTCCCTCCGCTCCTGAGGAGACGCCTTCCGCTCCCAAGGAGACTCCCGCTGAGCCCAAGGCCGAGCCTACTCCCTCCGGTCCTCCCCCTCCCCCTGCTGCGCGAAACACCGCGGCCGCGGCCCCCGCCGGCCCCAAGTTCGTCGGCCTCGGTACCCGTTATGGTCTTGACTACCCCTGCACTGAGGCAGACTGCTGGCAGAAGGGCTCATGCAGCTTCACCGACTACAAGCTGCCTGCTGGCATTGACGGCACCACCTGCGTGTCTGAGGAGATCTGGGACAACGGTGCTCACTGCGGTGGCTGTATCTCTGTCACTTACAAGGGCAAGACCCTGACCATCATGGTAGGTCCTCACAATGACCCCCTTGAAGATTCCCTCCCGATTCTTCTCCCTCGTCTTGATCAATAATCCTCCCTTCTCCTCCCTGACAAACCTTTCCACTGACACAAATCCATCAGGTCACCAACCGCACCGACGGCAAGTCCACCCACCTCGACATGACCCCCGACACCTGGGCCAAGCTCACCAACGGCTACTCCGGCGGCGGTGTCAACGGCATTGAGTGGGAATTCATCGAATGCCCCATCGACACCCCTCTCAGCATCAAGCTCCACGGCGGTGCCTCCAAGTACTGGTTCGCCGCCTCCGTCGAGGGCGCCAAGACCCGAACCTCCAAGCTCGAAGTCAGCTCCGACGAGGGCAAGACCTGGATGACCACCCACCGCGAGGTCTTCAACATGTACATTCTCGGAAAGGTCCTGCCCTCTAACTCTGCCTGGGTCCGTGTCACCAGCATTGATGGCAAGGTCGTCGTTGTCAAGGATGTTGAGCTGGCCTCTGGCAAGATCACTGCTGCTGCCGTCAACTACTAAGCTAGCTGGAAAACCTTACTCGTTATGACATAGAAACAATCTGCGCCGTCTTGTCTTTTTTCCTTATTTTTTTTCCCCCGGGTGCCGAAGAGCATATACAACACAAACAAGGCTGGGCTTCTTTTTTTTTCTTCGTGCGGCGGCGCGGGCGGGCGAGCGAGCGAGCGAACGAGCGAATAAGAAAAAAAGCGCAACGTTGATGTGGTTCTGGTTCTTCATCTTCTCGAGCTGTACATTTTTTATAGAAAGAAGGAGGGGTGGATTCTGCAGAAGTCAGATTCGCCCCTGTTTTTCATGTCAGACTTATTCGCAGGTTCCAATATACGTGTTCCTGTACTCAAAATGACTTCGTCGTCTTTTTTTCGTGACTTTTCCATTCAAGGCCGTGAAATGTATCTCATCTCGTCGGGACTCGGGCGCCACGGATGCTGCATGCTTTCAGATCAGAGTCATCAGACTCCAAATACAAAGGGGATTGAAGACTGAAACATACGGGAAACCTAGGCGCGTCTCGGCCGGTACATATCGGTATAATATGTGAGTAATGATAGGTATGTGTACAGTGTACTACACAGGGGCAAGAGAGCCGTCCGCCTTGTTCCGTACATAGGTATGTATTTACGTTTGTCACTTCAAGAGCCCTGGGGCCTCCTTGGACCTTGGCAGCCTGTCTGCGTCAGTTCATTATCGGAAACGCAACATTTCACGCCAACACGAACATACATACAGCTTATGGTGTTTGTCATATTCCTCGCGTTGCGATTTGTTTTGCTAGCTGTTGGTGTCGTCGACTCGTCGCACATGCCACTCCCTACAGGCTACAATCATGAAGCTGAACCGGAGACCCCTGTCGAATACACAACGAGGCTATCTAGACCATCTCGTCTCTCTCGAGTCTCGTGACTCTCGTCGAGGATGCGAAGCCCAATATCAGCCCGGTTGCCTTACGTGTTCGAAAGAAAAGAAAGCGATCATCGGGAAAGAAAACGTCAAACTAGACCTGCCTGGTACAGGTCTCAGTTGATGCACATTAGAGGGGGAAATCAGAGTTGATTTATCGTGCGCCTGAATCATCGAGTGCGAGTCAGCGACAGCCTCAGTAAGCCGGAATTAGACGGCCGCCTCGGAACTTGGGTGCAAAACTCTTTGAGTCACTCACCCCTCCAAGGTGAGGCTGACATCAATCTTGTCACCCGAAAAGAGGCCCGAGCAAGAAACGATAGGGCACCTCTCATCGATTCTCATTCTCCTTCTCATACGCTTTGCGTTGCCACCCAAGGCCCAACCATCCCTTCGCCAAGTCCCGAGTTTTGCTCTCCCCCCTGCCACGGGACAATTGATCTTCCCCCTCCCGCGGGACGGCATGCCGCCTCAATGCTCATTCACTAGGTAGGTGGTCGCACGACGCAAACGAGGGTTCCGTTCCGAAAGAAGACACCAACACGACCAGTCCAACGGCGTTGGTCAGCTTCTTTGCTGCCCCAGCCGCTTTTTGGTCCCTGACTCTTGAGGGCTTGCGGCCAGCCGCCTCATATCGTGAGCACTGAGCCTTGAGGCATAAGTCGCATAGGAAAAACCTCGCACAGAAACGTCGACGCCAACACAAAACTCAAACCAGTCACATCAGCAATGTCTCACAATCGTCCTCTAGCCTTGCAGCCAACGCCCAACACGAGTGCAGTTTACTTTTCCGCACCCCTCGCGCGCACGGACCCTCCGAGACCGAGATCGCAGCGGCCAAACAGCGAAGGTGGATCCACGAGGGGTCTCATTGGCTGCAGCGTTCTCAGCGGCAATGGCACGCTCTTAGAGTGTTGATGACTTTTGCAACGGTTGTAGAATCTGCTATGTATATGAATCTGCTATATACATACGTGTAGACGCCAGAGGAGATTGTAAATGTCCTTGCTCTTCATGATGACACCATGCTCGCGCTTCATGAGCAGTTTAAGGACACGAGGAGGTTGGCCAGCGTCGGACAGCGCAGCCACCAAGGCTTCATGGTTCTTTCGACTGCGCCGACGGTGTCCCACGAGGGCAATAGGATTACTCGGTCCGTGATTATGAATCCTCGTCATCGTCTGGCAGAGACAGACTTCGAAGGGGCCGGTTAAGTCAGAGGGATCAGACGCTACTGCAGCAACCTTCCACTTGCAATCGGTCTTGATCGTGTGGCGCCGTGAATCTGCCTTGCGTCGGCCATCTTGCTTACGACCACGACAGCAGCGGAAGAACAGCCTAGACATCTTGCCAGTGGACTCGTTCTTCCTGCCATACCACTTCGACCGAGCGACGTCGAAACCAAGCGGCACGGCGAAGTCATGTAGATAAGACTCCAGCGCTCCGAGCGAGGCGAACGTCTGCTCTTGTGGAAGGGCTGGCTGACCAAGAGAGCCCTCGTCTTCGCTGTCAAAATCGTCTTCTTCGACCTCCATCCTCTCAATGTCCTCCACATTGACCTCCTTCTGCTGTAGGTCGCATTCCGATTCAGTGTCATCATCAATGGTGATGGGGTCCGCCGGCGCAGCGTCGTCTTCGATGGTGATGACCTCCGCCTGCCACGGCGACGGTGAAGGCGGTGACGGCGTGAGGTCCTTCAGCAGCGCTTCAATGTGCTCTTTGTTGGACTCCATTGTGATGACGGTGATGATGGTGATGGCGGTGATGACGGGTAACAACGTTGTGCAGCTTGTTGTGGAAAGGCTAGTTGTAGAGTCACGTGTGCATTGCCGGTATCGGCCTCGGGGGGTCCGTGCGCGCGAGGGGTGCGCATCCAGGGGTGCGGAAAAGTAAACTGCAACACGAGTCCTTCGAGGCTGATTTCCACCCAAACCACGTGGTTTCCGCGACACGATTCGGACAAGGCCCCTCATGGTGCTCAGTGCTGAGCCGCGGCCCGCATATCATATGTATTGTATGTACACTGCCACAAGCATCAGTTGTTGATCCCTCTCACGACGAATCCCGGCCCTGAGCCCGAATGGTGTTTGGCTGCGCGACGCGAGGTAGGATTTTTTTGTCTTGTTTTGCAAGTTGCAAGTTGCAAGTTGCAACTCCTACTATGTAGACTAATCACACCATATGTAATCATATGGGTACTTCCGTGCGGTCCCTGCCCCTGATTTAGGCAGCCGAGATCTCGGCGGGTTGCAACTGCTTCCCGCCCGAGGGGGCGTCTTCATCTTCGTGAATCTGTGTCCCTCGTACACGGTACCCGGCTAGACGGGCGGGCGATCTGGTAGGTAAAAAAGACCAGGTAGCCCGGTAGGTAGGCAATCTCAGTCGAGTCAAGTACTGGTAACTGTACCCAAGGCCCCATTCCAAAAAAAAAATCAACTCGAGCTGAGCATGACCAACTTCCAAGACGGATGGTATGTCAAGAATTTGACTAGGTACTACGGAGTACATACATGCAATTTTAAGCGCCAAACGGGGGGCCTGATGGAAAGGGGTTCCCAGAATGAAGTTGCTGTGAAGTTCGCGGGCAGAACCGACCCGTAGGACGAAAAGGTTTAAGTTGTAAACTTGTATGTACATACATAGGTACATAGGTAAGAGTCAGCCGTCAGGACTGGAGCTGGACCCTTGGTGCCACTGCAGTTGGCAGTTGGCATCTTGAGGGGCCAAGACTTGAGACGGGAACGTCAAACGGGGCCAATCAATGGCTTTCTCAGTCAGAGCAGATTCTCACGAGTCGCGACTCGCCAATCTCATTCCGCGTTCACAAATAACAACTAGATATGTACCTAACAACTTACAAGGCACAAGGCGGCCCCGTCTCCTCCAGATGATCACTAGGTAATAAGCAGTGAGAACCACTCACTCGGAACCACGTGCTGGCGCGTTGATGATGAGTGGAAGTTTCAAGCGGAGGAGTTCCGACGTGAAGCTGGCCAACTGCAGCAGCAGCAGCAGCACGAGTCGGACGACGGAAACCCACACGATTGCCACGCGAAACGGCTGGCAGCTGGGCCGCGGCTTGGCTGACGCGCCAATGACAACTGCCGCGCAAACCATGGGGATTGTTCAGAATCCAAGTGAAAAAACGACATGTGGAAGAAAAAGGGCAAATTCAAAAATAAAATGTAACTTAATACGGAGAGCAACATACATAAGATTTCGGCTTCTCCCCCCCGGTTCTACCTTACGACTGGGTTCCCTTCACGTGGTTGTCGTTGTCTTAGTTGGCCGTGAAGTGGAGATCGCGGCAAAGGCAAAAGGGGGGGGGGGTGTTTGTTTGCGGCTGAAGGGAACCCGAAATTCGGGCATTCAGGCTAGATGAGACTGCAGTCAAACCCCGATATAACGATGCGTTATAAAACGATATCCTCACCTTAACGATAATTTTGGGCCTCATTTTTTGAAAATCCTCACAGAAAACCCATCCGATAAAACGATATTTCGATATAACGATGGGGTTTTGGTCACTTTTACGTTATCGTTATATCGGGGCTTGGCTGTAGCTTAAGCTACCTACATACATATACATACCAGGTAGATAAGACCAGATAAGTTACTCGATTAGTTATTATACTCCGTACCTAGATGAATTCAGACCGCGGCTTGTGATCCCATGCGCCACGCCTCCCCGCGCATATTTTTATGGTTTCGGACCCTGAAGCGTCGGGCGCCCACTTCGCTTCGCTTCGCTTCGAAATTCTGCGTTTGGAAAGCCAAAAAGACGGCCTCTCCGATCAAATTCGCTCTCGGCCAACAATTCATCATGTACATACTGGGTTGTTGCGTGCGAAGATGTGATTAGGGAACAAAAAAAAAAAAAACTTAGCAGGCGGTTTGCGTCATTGGTGTCTAATTGTAGTCTGGTGTCTGCCCGCCTTGACCTTGGTTTTTGTAACTTGTGTGGTGTGGTGGCATGCTCGGCATCATATCATGTCTCAACATCCGCCTTGCAGCGACAAGAACCGCTTAGTAGGTACTTACACGGGCTTTGTCCGTGACTCCGTCCAACGTCATCTGTGTCAAAGGCGCTTGACTTTTTCAATAGAGTGCATCTTTTGGGCAAGGCATATACGAGTTTTTTTTTCCTGGCGGGCGAGGAGTCATCATGCTGTCGATTATGTACATACATACCTACTTTTCCTTTCCATCTGCCGTTATTCCCCATGGCCCGGGTCGCCCCCAAAAAGGGGAGAGTTTCAAAGTCACTTGGAAGTAGTGTATTTTGCCTAAAGCTGATCAAGGATTCAAGTTGGACATATTAAAAGGCTCATGGGCAGCCGCGAGGTGCATCATCTAGGTAGTTGCCCGGAGTATAGATATGTATCAGATTCAGGAACCAACCACTATCTGCGTTGACGCCACCGAGTGAGCTTATACTTCAGCTCCCGGGAACTGACTGCTGCTCGCCCTCGTCTCGGCCGACATCGCCACCACTATCAATCGGCCGAAGCCGGTCCAACGTAAGCCACTCGGTCTACCTTTAGATCTATTCCAGCTATTCTGACTCTCGCCTCATTCATCTCCTTTTGGCTGTGCCAGAGCTCCTTCTCCCTACTTCAGCGTTTTACTTCTTGTCGACGTTTTGTGCCGTCAATAGCAAAACGCAGGCCAGACATCTCCTACCTGCTACCTACATCACATCCACCATGACGTTCTACCGGATCGGCGTTGACGTAGGCGGGACAAACACAGACGCTGCCATTCTCGACGTCCAAGCCGCCCATGAGCCCACAAGAGGTGTGCTGGCGTCTCACAAGGCCGTCACGACACCAGACATCACCAGCGGTATCGAGGCCGCTATTGTTGCTGTATTAAAGGCCTCCAAGGTAGACCGCAGCCGAATCCTCAGTGTTGCCATTGGCACCACGCACTTCATCAATGCCCTGATCGAAGCAGATGCCACGAGACTGGACCAAGTCGCCGTCGTGAGACTATGCGGCCCCTTTACCAGGCAAATGCCCCCCTTCTCAGGCTTCCCTGTCGGTATTCACAATGTGCTCGACGGAGGCGCCTATTACCTCGACGGAGGCCTGGAAATGGACGGCCGCCCCATCGCCCCTCTGGACGAAGCGCAAGTCCGTTCCACAGCCCGGAAAATCGTGGCTTCGGGTGTGCGGGCCGTTGCGCTGGTGGGCGTATTCTCACCTCTGGACCACGACGACATATACGAGGAGAAATGCAAGGCCATCATGCTGGATGAACAGCCCGAGCTGCGGGTGGTGTGCTCGAAGCACATAGGCCCGACCGGCTTTCTCGAGCGTGAAAACGCCACGATTCTTAATGCCGCGATCCTTCGCACGGGGCACAACGTCAAGAATGGCTTCAAACGGGCCATGGAGCGCTTGAATCTGACATGTCCTCTGTATCTTTCCCAAAACGATGGCACCTTGATCGATGCTGACACGGCAGCCGACTTTCCCATCAAGACGTTTGCCAGCGGGCCAAGCAATAGCATGAGTGGTGCTGCGTTTCTCGCAGGCTTGCACGGGGAGCACCCCAAAGTCAGGAGCAGTACGCCGTCCACACTCAACGAGGACAAGGACGGGGGCGAGGGCGTGGTGGAGCCTCAGATTTTGGTCGTCGACATTGGAGGCACGACAACAGATGTATGTGCTTTGCTGCCCTCGGGATTTCCGCGCCAAGCGCCTGGCTTTGTCGAAATTGCGGGTGTTCGAACCGCCTTTTCGATACCAGAGGTGGTTTCCATTGGTCTAGGTGGCGGTAGTAAAGTCGAAATGGCTTCCTATCCTTCTTCTTCGTCTGCGCCGTCTTCTGCGTCGTCGTCTGCGTCGTCGCCCTCTTCGCCCTCTTCGTCTCCCTCATCATCTCCGTCTCGATGCTCTTCTTGTCCCACGTCCGTGTCTGTCGGGCCAAGTTCCGTCGGCCATGAGCTTCTGGCTCAAGCCCGCGTATTCGGCGGCCCAACTCTGACGGCAACAGACATTGTTGTGGCAGAAGGATCTGTTCAGCTTGGCGATGCCAGCCTGGTCAGTGATGTGCCTGTAGAAACGCGCCAGGCCGCAAGGAGGGAACTGAACTTTCTTCTGGAGACTGTCATTGACAAGATGAAGATGTCCACAGCGCCTGTCCACGTCATTCTTGTGGGAGGTGGCTCTATTCTGGCAGCCGGCGATATAAGAGGCGTTGACAAGTGCATCCATCCTATTCACCAAGGCGCAGCCAATGCCGTTGGAGCCGCAATAGGGAAGATCTGTGGCGAGATCGACACGGTGGAAATTCTGCAAGGAAAGGATGAGAATGCGGTCATTGCTGCGGCTTGCGAAAAAGCCATTGCATTGGCAGTTTCAAAGGGTGCCGCAGCGGACGATGTGAAGATTGTCGAGGTGAATAAGATGCCACTGCAGTACATGTCGCAAGTAACAATCAGGATTCAAATACGAGCAGTAGGACGCCCCGTTGTCCCAGTCGAGTGCTCATCATCATCGCCACCATTGTCATTAGCTTCACGGCCGATCTCGCCTCTGCCGTCGCCACGAGCATCATCATCGCCCTCTCACCCGCATACCTATGACGACACGGTTTCTGACCGACAAGCTGATACCGACAGAATTAGCACCTCTCATGCCTCTTTTCTCTCATCCAAGCCGTCGTTAGGTGTAGATATTGCGACCTATCGACCAGACGTGCGAGATGGCGTTTGGTATCCCTCTGATATTGATCTCGAGTTCATTTCGACTGGATGTGCGATTCTCGGAACCGGAGGCGGAGGACCAACATATTATGAGTACCTCAAGAGCTTGAAAGCCCTAAATTCCTACAGTCGAGGCCGAATGCGGATCATATCGCCCACGTCTCTGAAGGATGATGCCACTGTTTGTCTCGGCGCGTGGTACGGAAGCCCCAGCGTCATCAACGAGAGACTGGCTGCGGGACACGAAATAATTGACGCTATCAACGCGCTCAACAAAATGCGGAGCATTGATCGATTTGACGGGGTTTTAGCAGATGAAATGTAGGTGATACATCCATATACTCCACGCCTGGCGTTCGCTTGTATGAAGCAGACCTAACCACAGATGGATGATACAGTGGTGGTGGAAACGGACTCTGCGTCTTGCCAGTTGGTGCACACTTTGACGTCCCCATCATTGATGCCGATGGAATGGGTCGCGCATATCCGACTATTTACCACGGTAAGTAAATCTGCCCGACTCAGACGTTGCTTTGAAGATGTCAGAGAGAGTTGGCTGAATAGTATGTGGAACAGTGACATTTTCTGTCTATGGCCACGACATGTGCCCGGTTATGATCACCGACGCCCGTGGAAACGCTTTGGCAGCGCTCGTAAGTGCAACACCACCATGATTCTGTCTGTTCGAAAGCTGATCTAATGTGTCGACAAGAGTGCGGATAGTAACGTCCGCCTGGAGGCCTGCCTTCGCACTGCCGCGATCGAGCTCGGCCTCAGCTGCGCGACGAGCACCAATCCCATTTCGGGAAAGATGGCTAAAACAGTTGCCGTCACGAATACCATCTCACAGAGCTGGTATCTTGGCAGAGCAGTTCACATGGCGAGACGCTCAAAGACGAGTTACACAGACGCGATTGTATGTAACGACCCCCTTCAAAGACCAACAACAAACAACTCTCCACAAGAAGAACAGTACTGACGAAAAGTGTGAACATAGTTGGACGTATGCCCGGGAAAGGTGCTCTTCACAGGAAAGATTATTGACGTCCAACGGCATCTCGACGGTGGCTACACGATGGGCGCCGTTGTTCTGGCTCCTTTTACCGAAGCCGAGCGCGAAGCTGGGCCCACCGCAGGCGATGCATGCGACAGGCATCTGGTGATTCCGTTCCAGAACGAATATCTCTATGCTGCATTGTGTGACGCTTCTGCCTCGGAGGAGTCCCGGGAAGTGGTAGCCACCGTGCCAGACTTGATCTCCATCCTGGGTCATGATGGTGAGGCCATTGGCTCCCAAGATTTGCGATTCGGGCTGCGCGTCAATGTGATTGTGCTTCCTTGTAGTCCATTGTGGAAGACTGAAAAGGGGATCGCTGTAGGAGGGCCCCTGGGATTTGGGTTCAAGATGGAGCCGGTGGATTGTGGAATTCCGTTTACCGCGGCCAGAAGCGTCATTGAAGAGTTTGGAATATAGTAACACAAGATGAGAAACCGTTGCACAGACCGATGACAAAGGGGTTCAATAAATTCTTCCTGTATGCAGTTAGTTTGGTGCAGAGCTTCTCAGCTCGCCCCGCTTTACCGCAGATATTGATTGCCAAACTTGGAAGCTGAGGCCCCCATCTCAATCCGGTGACGTCATTGATGACAGAGGAGGCTGACCTGTTGATGTACGATGGAATTCAAGAGCAGGAAAACGCCGTCTTACGACCAAGAAGAAGAACTGCTTTCCGTAGAAACCAAGCGATCAAACAAAAAACAAAACACAAAAAAGGCAACTCGAAAGCTTGTTCACGACATGTCGCACCATGGATGATGACTTCATCGTCGGATCCGAGGCTCTGCGCCGGTTGATCCATGCAACAAGCATCATCGACAACCACGCACATCCGCTCCTCAAGAGAGACCAACTCAGCCGTTATCCGCTTCTGACAATTGTGTCCGAAGCGCATGGCGAAGCACTCAGCTCGTCGCGCACCAGCTTGGCTCACATACGCGCCGTCAAGCAGCTAGCGCACGAGCTAGGATGTCGCGAAAGCTGGGATGCCGTCCAAGCTGTCATGAGAAAGAAACGCGCCTCTGATGCCGACTACGAGCGTTGGACGCGTCGATGCCTCTCAGGTATAGCATGCATCCTCGTGGACGACGGCTTGGACAACCCGGAGGCCGTCGAGCCATACGGCTTCTTTGACAAGTTCGTACCAAGCGCCAGCAAGCGCATCGTTCGCATCGAACACATCGCCGCAGAGCTCATCGAAGAGGCCTGTCTCGCCCACGAAACAGCTGAAGGAGCCTTCGAGGCTGCCATTACCGCCTTTGAATCTGCTCTCGCGGCCGCCATTGCCGACGACGATGTGGTGGGCTTCAAGTCGGTCATTTGCTACAGAACGGGCCTGGATGTGGCACCGGAGGAGCACAAGGATGAAGCTCTCCAAGCCTTTGCGGATATTTTCGCACAGAGGCGCGCTCCGAATGCCACGAGGTTTACGCGCGTCAATCAGAGACCGCTAAACCAATTTCTCGTGCATCGGCTGGCGCAGGCGATTCGCGATGCCACCGCCACGGACACGGACACGGAGACGAAGTCAGAGCAGGATCAAACTCAGACTCAGACAAACCAGTTAAAGGCGAAGCCCATCCAGTTTCATACGGGGCTCGGTGACAACGACCTGACCCTCACGCGGTCGTCGCCTGCTCACCTGCAGGAGTTTGTGCGGGCGTACCCGACTGTTCCCATGGTGCTGCTGCATTCGGGCTACCCCTTTGATCGCGAGATGGGATACATGGCCGCCATGTATGCCAACGTGTATGCTGATATTGGCGAGGTGTTCCCCTTTGTCAGTCGCGATGGGCAGGAGGCCGTTGTGCGCCACATGCTCGAGCTGTGTCCCTGGGAAAAGATCGTCTGGAGCACCGACGGTCACTGGTTTCCCGAGACATATCTCCTGGCTGTTTTGCAGATGAGAAACGTGCTGCATAGGGTGTTGTGTGGACTTGTTCGCCAGGGCGACATGTCATGGTCACATGCCTCCAGGATGGTGGAGGACATGTTGTTTCATACTTCCAACAGACTGTATAATCTGGGCCTCACTCTCTCACGCGAAGACGGCAGCGGCAGTGGCAGCAATCATGTCAGTAGTCGTCTAGCGGACACTAATCCCGCTGACAATCATCATGATGACGATGATGGTGAGGATGGTGACTCTGATGATAGCCAGACTGCTTCTGAACCGCCAAATCCACAAAATCACCATCTGCTGCAGTCGTTGCTTAGGTGGCAGACGGGCGACACGCCGCCATTCCTGCGCCTATACTGGTCCGACTACACGGGAACTACCCGGTTAAGGCTCCTCCCCCCGCGCAGGGCACTATCTCTTCTTCGCCGTCGCGAGCCGTTGACGATCGGAGTCACAAAAGCAGCGCTTGGCATGCTGCAAAACGACACGCTCATAGCCAACATCGACCCTAGCGGAATGTACAAGCTTCGCGCCGATGGAGTCTCTCTGAAGCCAGGTCCCAAACCAGGACATGCCATGCTCATGTGCGATTTCGAAAACGACGACGGCACAGCGGCAGCCCTTTGCCCACGAGGCAGCTTCAAAGCCGCGGTACAGCGGGCGAAAGATCTCGGTATCGAGCTCACCTTGGGCTTTGAAATCGAATTGTGCCTCGTGCGCGAGACGCGGAGCGGCCACTACGGATCGGTAGACGCCGACGGACATGGCTGGTCATCAGCCAGAGCCACGGAACATCCAGTCGTCGGTAAGGTGCTCGAGCCCGCGATCCAGCAACTCGACGCCGCAGGCGTGTACGTGGAGATGCTGCACGCCGAAAGCGCCAAGGGCCAATTCGAGGTTGTCCTGCCCGCGGCGCCGGCGCTTGAAGCCGTCGACACGTTGGTGTTTGCTCGTGAGGTGCTCTCAGCACGCGCCAGCGCCCATGGCTACCGCATGACGCTGCATCCGAAGCCCCTTGGCGATGCATGTGGTACGGCCGCCCACACGCACATGTCCCTGATGACCGTCTCCGACGACGGCGCGTCCTCACCGCCCAGCCAAGCCGTTTACGAGTCCTTTTACGCGGGCATTCTCTACCACCTCCGCGCCATATGTGCGTTTACCTACAGCAATCTCGTTAGCTACGAGCGCGTCCAGGACGGGGTCTGGGCGGGCGGCACCTGGGTTACATGGGGCACGCAGAACCGCGAAGCGCCCCTTCGTAAGATCTGCGATAGCCACTGGGAGATCAAGTGCATCGACGGGCTCGCCAACCCGTACCTCGCCATGGCGGCGCTTATCGTCGCGGGCATCAACGGCGTGGCCAATAAGGAGAAGCTTGTATGGGGCGATTGCATCAGGGATCCTGCTACGCTGTCCTGGGAGGAGCGGTTGAACCTGGGCATCAATTCCAACCTGCCGGCCAGCATCGATGAAGCGCTCGCCTGTCTGGATAAGGATGAGGACATGTCGGCGCTCATGGGACACGATCTGGTGCAGCGGTACGTGGAGGTCAAGAAGGCGGAGACGAGGCTCCTCAGGGAGATGGATGTCGTTGTGCGTAAGAAGTGGGTGATGGACCGGTACTGAGCAGTGTTGGAACTTGGAGCCGATTTTGGAGATTTCCGCTGGAGATTTGTTGACCGTGCCATACATATGTACATATGTATGTGTTTGAGTCAGTTGGCCATGAACACGAACATGCACGGGAGGTCAGCAGTCCAGCTGCATGCAGTGATGCACTCTCGCGCCTTACCTCCGAGCGGTGGAGGCGACCTACCTTACCTAATTAGTATTCCATATTTTTGCATATTTCATCATCATCAAGGTGAGCTGAAAAAGAGTCCATAGTTGAAAGAACAAAGGTTGTTGGCATCGCGTGTGTGGATGATTCTGCACGTACGCCAACCGGGTCAAGAGAGTTATTAAGAGAAACTAAAGAGGGCCATTGAAAGCGGATTTGATCTTTGGGATTGTCTCTTGAAATAATGGAAGAACGTACCAGAACGGATGGAGTACCGTATCATGTATGTAGTTATTACATATGTACATCCGGAGTATGTACACTATACATGTGAAACACGCAAGAGAAAATTGAAAATACGAACAAGGCCCCGCACGCCCGTACATGTACAATAGGTAGGTACATAACAGTATGTACTTACTCCGTACACTGTACATTAGGTACCTACCTACGAGGTAGGTACCTACCTGTCACCTCAGACCTGTGGTTGTCTCCAGCATATGCACATGTCGCAAGGGTCCATTGACAAATTTGATAGTCAGCAGCCTTGGGGTGCAATGCAATGCACGTTTGAGGCCAACACAGTTGTCTCAGCAATGACCATGCATTGAACGCTCTCGTTAGCCGATGGGCCGTTTCTCATGCCGGGTCTCACGGGAAGATAAAGCCTTAGCTTGATCGGTCGCTCTGCCCCTTTAGATATAAAAAGCGTCTGATCCATTCCCGTATTTTTTTGATCGAACAAGTCATTATCTCCCTGAGCAATCGTATGTGCCGTATTCTCCCCCTTCACGATCGCAAAAAAACCTTTACCGACGCTAGACTGCGGCAGCACCCCGACCTCAGCCTCTTATTGTTTACGAACGCCACAAGCAAACCCCCAAAATGGAGTTGGAGCAGGCACCAAAGGTGGTGACGTCGGAGGCCATTATCGCAGAGATTAGGGAAAACCGCGCCCTCATGAGAATCAAGGAAGAGGAACAAAAAATGCTAGTGGATGTGCGTCCCAAACGTATGGTCTATTTCGAAAAGGTGTACGGCTTCCGGCAGGTACCAGAGGATTACGCGGATAGATTACCGGACGCTGGCCACTGGTCTGCACCACGTCCACCTCCAATTGCTCAGCAACCCAGTCCTGGAGCGTAAGGCATTACCCGCAGACCGGCCCTCGGATGATGATGATGATGATGATGATGATATAAAGGACGCCGTTATCTGGCGGCGGACTTGGAACTCCTGCGAGACTGGGGAATCGCGGGGTACCTACATACCTTGCTAGATGACATACGCGATGAGTACTTTGTCCGCTTCGAACAGCATTTTGGGCGTTGGAGAGCTCGGTTGGCCGGATGAAACTACCTAGGCAAGGTTCTTATTGCTCTTCTTCAAAGTTCAAAGTCGCTTGGAGCAGGACGTGGTAAACGACCAGAGGCGGGCTGCCAAATTTTGCCTTCGTTATGGCAGCAAAATTATCGTCACGCTCCGCACAGCTTTTCTCCAGCTACAGAATAAACGTTTGGGGGCAATAATGTCGGTCCGGGCCGCTGAGCCGAGATGACTTCATCAGGGGAACTACGATGGGAATCCGATTCCGACATAGACACCATGTACATACTTAGCGGAGACTCTCCAAGGTCAGACTTTGGAAGTGGATAGGACATGTTTAGAGTCTAGACTCTAGAGAGCATAGAAGCAAAGTCTGAGGTTCATCAATTCCTCCTGCCTGTTCCTTACAATTTTGAATTACATGACATGTCAACTCGTCGTGATAGTTTTGGGATTGATTCACTTGTACAAAATATGTGCAGAAACCCTAAACTGCCGCGGAATCACCGCGCACTGTCACAGTTGTACCTATGTAACTTGGGTGGCCTAGAATCTTAGTCATCATAAGGCACGTGATCATCGCCACATCACTCCCTCACGAAGCTTTGCACAACCAACTTTCAAGCGTGAAGCTATACATGCGCCTACATACTGTAAGCTATACACGACGTGTTCTTACATTATTCTAACCATGGAACGCGTCTCTGACTCAGCTCCTGAGCCCGCCTCCGAGCCCGCCTCCGAGCCCGCCTCCGAGCCCGCCCCTGAGTCATTGCGGACATTTGACTTATTCGAAGACGCGCTCGCGTCAGCCCGAAAAACGGCCTCATCACAAGGCTATAGCCTCGCAATCCATCGACGCCAGACGAACTCCGAGGGCGTCGAAAGCTCTGTTCGCTTACGCTGCTCAAAGGCACTCAAATATGTCCCCCACGATACCGGCACGCACCCCTCGAAAAAGAGGCGCACCAAGACTCGCAAAGAGGCATGCCCCTTTCGCCTCCTGATCTCTCGCGATGCCGATGGCCGCTGGTCGATTAAGCCCTCGCAAAATCTTGCCGCGAGGGAGCATTCACACGATCCGGATAGCTTTGGCACGTTTCCGGCCGACCGAGGGAGTATTCTGAGGAGACATTCGGCCTTTATTCTGGCTCAGTGGCATGCTCGCGTGAAAATGCATCAGATTCTTACGGGCCTCCGGCACATAGGGGATCCTGATACATGTCTAGTTAGGGGACAGGATATTGCAAATTTCATCAAAGCTCACGAGCGAGCCGGTCTTGGGGGCAAAACTTCGATTCAACGAGCGACTCGTTGATGAGTTTTTTTTATCATCTGGCTCTCGTTGCTAATTCGCTATCTCTCGACTCGACAACAACGTCCGGGACTCATACTTCTCAGCATATGATATTTCTAGACTCTTCCGATGCTCTGTTGCGCTTCAAAACAGGCAGGCACTCATCCGGTGTGGATGACAATACAGCGGACAGCATTGCGGAACTCGGCCAAAGCAAAATTCTTTCCGGCGTTGAATATGATCCAATTTGACAGGCTGACCCACGTACCAACCCAACATTCGGCTGTGATTGAGAAGCTTGTACAGCGCCTGGCTTTGAAGCACGGTGCGCTGCTAAGACCGCGCCAATTATGCAGGGGCAGTGGAGACATCACAGATAGGCTCTATGAGTTCATTGAAAATCCCGACACGCGGCACAGTTCGAGGCCGATATGGATGGGACGCATTCCCCGTGGTGCCTTGTGTGATTCCTCACCTCACAAGGGGATGATTTTCGGACACCTGGAAGGCGACAAGCGATTTCAGCCTCCACATTGCGAAACACCAGCTAATTATACGGCCACGAGGCGGTCTTCCAGTCCACGCGGCTGGGGATCAGGCCGACGAGTGCCTCAATGTTGACTTTGTTGAGCCCTGTTCTTGGGAGGTATACACGTCACGCTAGCAAAAGAGGTGCGAGACTTGGTGAGATCAACACGAGCCTGGTACTCATACCAGATGCGCTTGCCAGATGAGCTCCTAGCTATCTGCGAAAGCACGAGGCTGCGTAGTCGTCCCGACAAGTGAACACAGATAAGGTCTCTCCGCACCGGGGCAAGGCGGATCACCACATTCGGCTACGGCGATATTAGGACGGGACAGCGCCGGAGTTGCCCTGGGCGCCCTTATATACTATGTCAAGGAAGTATCTGATATTGTGCGAGGGAGTCTACGAAACTTGACGCGAGCACAGCCACACCACCGCCTCCGAGTGGCAAAACGGAACGGCAATCTTGTGGCCTTTTGAACTCGTTTCTGCAATCTGTGAAAGCTGCATCACTGTGGGGTGCCAGGCACGCTCGCGACTCTCGCGCGGTACATCGTTGGAGGCGGCCCCCTGGAATACTAAGCCATGGCATATCTGGACCACATCTTGGTCCACTAGGAGGCTCAAAGAAGGATCATTGGCGCAAGGCACGGGAGGCTCTGGTGGGTCGAAACCTCAAAAACGCAATGAGAACGCGATGTACGGAGTAGAATATGGAACCGCATAGTTGCCTCTGCCCGGGCCATGTCTTTGTTCAGCTTTCCCCAACTGTGCCTAGGTTTGTCTTGGCGCCGCGTGTCCGAGTCGGTGGTGATGTCGATGCGTTGTGGCACGTGGTCTGACCCGGCCAGGTCGACACGTCCCAGGAATTCCACTTCCAAGTCTTCGGAGTGCCAGGAGTGGTCTATCGTGCTGTTACGTTTCCCTTTACTGTGCCATGTGACCTACCCCCACGGGGTGGCCAGGCTGAGGTTCCATTGTTGGGTGAATTCCAGCATCTCGGGGCTGCCCGGTGAAGCTCGGCCGTGCCTGTCCCACAGGGGGTGGTGTTGGTTAAAGTCACCTACGAAGACGCATCTGCCCCGTACCGGCATTGTCGTAAGCTCTTTGATGGCGGTCGCCCATTGCCTCTCGTACTTTGGGGAGTAGACGGAGAATATCTCCACTCCGTGCACCTCTACCGCGCACCAGTCCACTCCCTTCCTCCCGGTCCACGTCTCGGGCCCGTGTCGCTTGTGTATGTAGATAGCTGTTCGGCCCCCGTACACTGCCAGTTGGTGGCATCCCAGGCTGGAGTGGGAGGGTATCTTCTCTCCGTTCTTAACTTCCTGTATTGCGATCACATCGAGCTCGACGTCGAAGTTCAGCGCGATCTCGATCAGTTGTTTCCTCTTCCTAGTATTCCAGTATAGGACTCGTATCATTGGGTGGAGGATTGGGAGTTAGTCGGCGTGGTGGCTGGCCCAGCGGGGGCGGAGGGGCGCTTCCTCGGGGACGCTTCGGGGGAGAGGTCGTCTCCGGCAGGTCTCCTTCCTTCGGTGAACGGGTCGTCGTCATCCCGGGGGTTGGCGAATTCCCGCGGTCGGCTTGGATAGGCCGACCTTGCTTGCGTCCATTGTGTATTGGCGACGGGGCAGAGTCTGGACCACGCTGGGTGGGCTCCCGAACAGTTTGGGCACTTCTCCCGAGCGGTTCCGTGAAGTGCCGGACATGCCTGTTCTGTTTGGTGTTTTGCGGCGGAGCAGCGTCCACACTGAGCGGTGGCGTTGTAGAATGCGGCGATGTGCCCGAATTTGTGACAGTTGTAACACTGTCGAGGGCGTATCGCCTCATTGAAGGGTTCGGCTTCAAAAATCTCCCAATTGTATATGACCCCGGAGTGGATAAGATAGTTGGCCGCGTCGAGGCTGTTGACGCCGATGATGAGGGGAGAGCGCGTCGCGGTGCCCTTCGGTTTTCGAGCTGTAGCTCGAACGATGCCGGAGCCGTTCGCGGCTGCCAGGTCCTGGTTTTCAGATAGTCGGACGGGGAAGCCCTTGACGACCACGCTGAAAACCCGGCGGTTTACCGTTGCGTCGGGTCCACACGCGGTTTGAACCCTATCTTCGGTTTTGGGGCGGGACGACGAATCCCGGAATGTTATGACCGTGTCGCCGCTTTGGAGGCGGCGTGCTGCTACGGCCACATCGGATTTGAGTGCTGAATTCACTGCTTTGACGATTTCAACGGGGCTTCGTCCTGAGACGGTGCTGTTGATGCTGGTGCCCTTTATCAGCATTTCCCTATGTAGTCGCGGGGGGGCTGCGATAGGAGGGGGACTGGGACGAAGCCCCGTTGAAATCGTCAAAGCAGTGAATACAGCACTCAAATCCGATGTGGCCGTAGCAGCACGCCGCCTCCAAAGCGGCGACACGGTCATAACATTCCGGGATTCGTCGTCCCGCCCCAAAACCGAAGATTGGGTTCAAACCGCAATTCCAACCCCGTTAACTCTCGTTTAATATAATCCCTCATAACATATGCAATTCGGTTGTTCGCGTCGATAGTCGTAGCTTTTTCATGGTCGATATCCCTGTGTTGTCTTTTCCAGATCAGTGTCGGAACCGTAAGGTTACTCATAATCTCATGCATAACGCACACAAACACAAAGGCGCATCTTCTCTCGGGTCTTATTGTTGTCTTGTCTTGTCTATGTACAAAAGGGGCGGAAGCCGCCTTTATTATTGTGTTGTTGTGCTCGCTGGCCTGTGCCCCACAAGCGAGACACGTACACCAATGAACGTGTACAGCCTCTGTCCTGCGATTCCAACAATTCCACTGCCCATTCTGGATATTTCCACTGCCCTAATAATTTACCAAGTATCTGGCTACATACTGTAAAGAGTTTTTTTTTGGAGAACTCGATGTCAGAAGTATCGAGTCACGAGATATAACGTGACTAAAAAGGCATTTACATTTACTAGCTAAACGCACCAAAAGTAATGTACCTACGAAAGCGGATTGCCACCAGTATAGCAGGAGCATTCCAGGTATGGTTTTGCGTATCGTTTCGAAATGACTAGGATCGTGCGCAGTACATACTTGCGCGCGATCCTAGTCATTTCGAAACAATAGCCCAAAACCATACCTGGAATGCTCCTGCTACTGGTGGCAGTAACTAGCATCGCTACGGCCCCTCCTATTGCCTCCTCAGTCCTGCAGGCCGACCAGCCCTACGAACCCCCCTACTTCCTCTCGGCCTACCTCTCGGCCTACCACGGCCACGAGGCGTATCGTTTCCATCAGTAGGAGCCTGCGATGCGGAGATAGTTGCAGTAGACCCCTGGGGCCTACCGCGACGGGTGACAGTGACGAGAGGCTCGAGAATTGGCATGGGATGGTTGACGATGAGGTCTTCGGGGTTGATTTGGCGGTCGAAATACCAATGAGGATCGATATCTCGAGGCTCCAGGATGAGATTGTCTGCAAGTCGCTGTGAAATCGTATGTTTGCATGGCAAGCCCATGGATTTAGTAAAGAGTCCTGTACATGCAGCGACTCGTTCCTCCGCAGAATCTTGCAGGTGGTTGGCAGCGAGGTAAGTTCTCTGCTTCTCTATCATTTGTAAGGCGAATGGGTGAACATATCTTCTGACAGCATTGTACAGGGGGCTTCGGAGACTGTTCGGATGACTTCTTTTCTCGGGAGCGCAATCACCGTCATATTTAGCGATCTGTGTCATCCAGATGTTCTTGATGTGTTCGTAAAAGACTAGGAGATCACTAGTCGAATTACATAAGTGGCTTTTGATAAGGTGGTGGTTGCCTCCGACCCTTGATGTAGTGATGGAATCAAAATGTCGATGTTGATCAGTCCATGCCTGAACGATACTCTTTGTAGTCGTTTTACCACGTATTATCGACGTACTCCAAGGCAGCGTCTGGATATTTCGGACCCGCAAGGACATTATACCGTTCGAACTTCGCTATACTGCTCTGGGGTGGTGGAGCCCAAAAGGGCGAACCAATCGGCCTTGAGCTCCTCGTACAAAGCTTGCATGTCTTCGGCTGATGCAGCAGCCACAGCACGCGCAGCAATAACTGCAGCGTCTATTGTTATTGTCAGCTCGATGTTTAGAGCAGACACAGGGGCTTGCGTTGATGGAAAAGCGGCCGAAGCAGCGACTGCGGCTGCATCGGCAACCGCTCGGCCAGCCTGACGCGCAGCCCTACATATCACATCGTCCGAAAACGCATCATTGAAAGCTTCCCTACCGGCCGATTAGTATAGATAAAACGATGCGCAGGATGGTGACATACATTACTTTTGCTACAACATTCTTGTTTACATGCCAGCGGCATATCAAGGCTTTGGCGGCGGGGAAAGCATCTTTACAAGCGTTGATGAGAGCGACATCTTTATCAGTCAAAACGACGTTGGGAAGCGGGATTCTCGCATCACACAGCAAACGGCGTAATTGTAGCAAGGCCCACTCGTAATCTACCTGTGTTTCAGATGTCATCAAACACAAAGCTACTTGTATCGTCGAATTCATGGCCGAAGCGGCGACGATGTTTAATAGTGGCATCTTGAATTTGTTGGTCTTATAGGTGCAGTCGAATAGCAAGACCTCGTAGCAAGGTTTCAGTAGTGGAAGCATCTTGCGATCGGCCATGAACAATCGTACGATATGCATCTGTTCTCGGTTTCAATGACATGAATGACATCATCTTCTTCGAACTATTCTAGCGGAGCCGTTGCTTTGCCCTGCAACTTTTGCCTCTTATTTGCATGGAGAAGATTGTAGAGGTCTCTCGTCTTGAATTTCAGTTCATCCCCAGTATCGGCGGCAGCATGGCGGAGTGTGTTAAGCATAAATTTGGGTGCGACCTCCCCTCGCGATAACTGGTCACTCCACTTCTCGACGATTCCTGCCGCTAGGATAGCTGTCCGTCTCTTTGAAGCATGCGCAAGGTTCGTTTCCGATGGAGGGTGGTTATGGGAAGGATTTACCACTGTAAATGACCAGTTTAGTGTATCTTTTGCCTGGAGAGCAGTCGCTTTGAAGGGACAATTGATCAGCCGAGACCCTGCATTAGGTCGCTTCGGACCCTGGGATTCGCTCGAGCTCCGGTCTCTTGGTTCACCTCCAACATCGCATTTGAACTCGATTCGCGCTGACTTGGATCCCCTGGGGGCAGAAGAACGAGCTAGGACTACTGCGTATCCCTTATCGAGTGTATGTTCGCCGAGTTGTTGGATCAATGTTGCGCGATCTTGGGCGGTGAAGTTGGGTGGTGGAAGAAGACGAGGATCTGCGGCCGCGGGAGGATTTATGGAACCGATTTCGATGGGGGATGCGGCGGAACCGCGCTCTCCGTCATCTTTGCTATCGCTGTATGCGACGAGGCGACCGATTGAAGTCATGACGATGCTTATAAGGTACGCCAAACGGTAATTTCGATGAGGTAGAGAAGGATGAAGTGGTATAGCCTATAGGTGAAGCTATTCGCATTCTAGATTTGTGCGCAAAAATCTAGATCATGTAATTTTGGACATTGGGCGTCGAGTTTTCGCACCAAAAAAATTGATTTTCTACTCCGTACGAGTCACATGATTTGCAGTAGCCGGACCGGCGGATACTTACTCCGAAGAAAATTAAAGAGGGGTATTGTAATTTGTAAATTACAATTTTACTCGGATAATTTACAACGTAATTTACAAAATTACATGTAAATTGTAAACCCCATCCATACGGTACTCGTGGGTGAAACCTAAAAAGGACACCCACTAGGTACCTATGTACATCGAACGCACCCATGGGTGTCCTTTTAGGTTTCACCCACGAGTAGTAAATTTCAGGGCGGTGGAAATATCCCGACCTAAATTATTGGCGAAGCGAAGCGGAGCCATTTCTCCATCCCCGAGGCTCTCAAATCTGGATGTGCTTAGTCAGAAAGGCTTGGCGAAATGATTGGCTCTCGTTAAATCGACTTTCACCCCCGATAGCTCAGCTTCTGATTGGCCAAGCACAGCTTCGTCCCTTCGCCCACAGGCGTCACCATATTTTAGCTCCTTAGCATCATATCAAGTCTCAATGCGTAGTCCACAGAGTTTCGCGGCGTGGTGTAGCTGATAGGGTAGGAATTTTGCGTATTTGTGTTTGCTTGTTGTTTTGTTGCTTTCTACCTGATGTACGTATCGAAACAAGTCTAGGTGCGTAATCTCCATGAGTCAATAATAACGAGACTGTTGTTTCGATGAGTGGCATGGCGTGATTGATGTGATGAGTAAAGGAAAGGAAGATGGAGGGGGGTTGTTTCAGAAAAATCCGAGTCTACGGTCGTGATGAATACAAACGCTTCTGACTACTTGTTCCCCGCTGTGGACGTGGAAATGTTGGTGAAGACAGAGCCCGTCTCGACTGTCATTGGTATCGCCGTGGAGACACAAGAAAGATCAGGAGACATCCGAATATCACGACATATCATATACGGCGCCGCGCACTTTGAACACTTCACAGCTTATTCAATTCACATCCACCCCAACCTCCTCCACACAAACGTCGCACCGCCCATAACAGCCGTGGCCCCCGTAAAAGCAATCAACGGCCCATAGCCTGTCCCATAGCCCCCAAAAGCCTGGCCCTTCCACGGCATACCCTTGATCAAAGCCTGACTCAAAGGACCCGAGACAATATTCGCGATGCCCCGCCCCGTCGACAAGATGCCGAGAACCATGGTAGGATCAAACGTGTTTGCGCCGCTACCAGGGGTACTCCCGACGGTGGATGCTCTGCGCGTGCTCATCTCCATAGTCACCTGCTTCATGATCCCCGTCCAGGCCGTCGAGTACGGCCCAGCAAAGAGGCCGTAGATGATGCAGAAGAGGAACAGCACTGGCAACGAGGTAGCAAACCCCCATAGGAGAAGCGTGCCCAGTCCCGCGCCCAGAGCAGAAATCAACAGACAAGTCGTCACATGCAGACGGTCCGTCAGCGACCCCATGGCTGCGCAGCCAAATGTCGTGGCGACATTCAAAAGAAGGAGCGTCAGAGCCGATGCGAATGAGCTCGCGCCCAGCGAGAGCGCATACGTCGGCAGATAAATCCCCGGCAAGAAGAACCCCAAGCCCTGTACAATATTGTGCACCTGGTGCAAGATAAACGTGCGCGTGAGCGCAAAGCGAAGCTTGAACGGCTTAATATGTGTAGTCGCCGTGGGTGGTAGGCGCGGCTTGATGAAGTAGGCCAGCGGCATAGCTAGGACGAAGAGCACTACGGACCACATGCGCAGTGTGGTCCGGAAGCCGTACCGGTGCAGAAAGTATTCGAGTAGGAGCGGTAGCGAGAAGCCCGCGAGGCCGGTGCCGGACCACATGATGCCGTAGGCGAGGCCTTTTCTCTTGGCGAACCACTCGTCCATGTAGAGGATGCAGGGACAGTAGGAGATGGAGCCGCCGATGGCGTAGAGGACGCCCTGCGTGAGGATGAGATGGCTCACGTTTTGGGAGAAGGAGCTTGCTGCTAGGGAGATGGACATGAGGAGGAGGCCGAGAATGGGGGACCATCTGCAGAAACGGGGATAGAGGCGCTGTAAGCCCATGATGAGGGGAACATCGAGATACATGATTCCCTGGTATGTTTGTTAGTTTTATGGGCATTTTGTAGCAAGTTTTTTTTGGGGGTGCCCCTTTCCTCCCTCCCTCCCTTCTTTTTTGACGATAATTTTGCTCCCGATACTTTCACACTCAGGAGACACGTCGTCCGCAAGGCCACGCCCAATCAAAACGTACCATGGCACATGTTCCAATAATGGGGATCTGCTCCGATCCAGCAAAGGGCTCATGCGTGCTGTAGTAGTTCTGGAACAAGCCGAATGTGGACGGAAAACCTATTAGTTGCGATACCACGCCGTCCGTCAGTCATGTTCCACACACACACACACACACACAGCCCGTGTGAACAGTGAGAGCCGAAACGGATCGGCAGCCAGGGCGGGTTGTCGCGAAAAACAAGCCGGTGGGTTTTCTCACCCCATGTCAGAGCCTCGACGACGAAACAGGCCGTCAGGAAAAACCAGGCATGCTTGCCTCCATCCACGGGCGGAAGCGATGGCATCAGTCTCGCATGTCCATCTGCGCCATCCCAAGGCAAGGAACTCGCCTCGCTCCCGTGCCTTTCGACCAGCGGGATAGGCGAATGCTCCGCGACGTTGGTAGAGCCCATGTCGGTGGCCAGGAGTTGACCGAAATCACGGGACGGTCGGTAATTATAGATCACGGGCCGTCGGGGCCGGGCAGGCAGCTTGCCGGATATGTAGGATAGGTATGTATGTGTGTAGGCGGCGCGAGAAACCAGGGGGCGTGTAAGACAGGCTTCGAGCGTCAACGAGGCGGAGACATGCGTTGTTGTAACCTATTCTGCCAACCCGTTGCACGATGTCTTGTCCATCGGTATGTATGTAGTCCGAGTTAACAGCAGTGGCCGAGAAGACGAGGAGAGAGCACGCGCAAAGTATGTAGAGGAACGGCGCGAGGGAGCGGGAGCGGCTGCGGCATTTTAAAAGAAGCGAGGCATACCCTGGCCATGATGATAACGACAAAAATTGCGGCGGCAAGACGCGGCTTAGGAACACGCCGTGACGGTGGTTGTGGATCAGATCGTGTGAAAAACCCGGTGGTGGTAGGGGGTGTTCGCCCGAGTCGTGTTCGAGTTCTGCATTTCCGCATTCCGATCCGGCACTCCGTCTCTGGAGAAGGGGCCCGCATGAAGAGGACCCATCATCCATGGACCATGCCACATGGAGGGCAAGTGGAGAGGATTTCTTATCATCCTTCTCTTTTCACACCCCCCCTTTTCTCGGCGCATGTTGCTTGCGTCAAGCCACGTTGCAGGGCTTTTTTGCGTGGAGAAGACGTTCTTTTTGCGTCATGGCATGAATTTCGAATTATCAGGCAGCTTCATTAGCCACTTCCCACAGCAGAGTATGTGCTCGAAATGGACTTTATGAGATGGCTTACGTATGAGGAAGAGGGAGAAAAGGGTGAAAAGAGCGGCACGCGTAGGAGTTGTGAGAAATTGGGGTTGAAAGACAGAAATGCCGTATGCAGGATAACCTCAGAACGTGCCAGAGAAAAAAAAGATCAAAATCGCGGTTTATACACTCATGAGAAGCCACAGCTGTGCAAAGCCAGGTACATATCTCCCTCGCCGCTTTTCCCCCCGACCGGAGCCCGAGCTGTTCCAGGGCCAGAGCATATGCCTCAAGTGTCTCGCTATTCGCCCAAAAGATTAAAAATGATAATAAACTAGATACACCGCTCATCAATTTGGTCCCTGGTTTGGGACATGTATATATGTACAGATGTGTGGTGTTTATTCACCAAGCATGTCTGTTCCAGCTAGGGTCTACAGACAAGTCAGCAACGAGCCGTTCCTAGCACCACAACTCTACGGACAACACAGCAATAATGGTGTCGAACATGCATAAGAGGCGCAGAACAAACAAGGAAACCCCACAAAAGGAGCAGAAGAAAGGAAAAAGCAAAAAAAAGCAAAAAAGATACGAATGAATCGGAAAACTAATGACAAAAAAGAAAAGAAAAAAACATACCTTGCACAAACGCAGCCAAGACCTTACTCCCAGTCTGCAGCAACGGATGTCCCACCACAATCTTCAAAAACTTCTCCAGCCCCGCGCGCCTGCCCTCGATTACATCATCGCTGAACCTATTGGTGAATACTTTTCCCGGCAGAGGCGGGATGGTGACCCGTGCGCTCTCCCGCTCTAAAATGTCCCGAAAGTATTCAAAATCTGAGTATCGTCGTCGTACGCTGCTTTGGCGGAGCTTGAAGGCGGGGATGTTGGTGCGACATAGGATTTCGTAGTCTGTGTACATGGAGCGGCCGATGCCGTGGGTTCGAGGGTTGCGGACCTATCGACAGAATCGTCAGCTCATCCATTTCATCAGGGGTTTTTTTTCCTTGGATAGTTTTCCACATGCTTTGTGTTAAGCTGAGAAAGGGTATCAGGATGATCCAAGGGATTGGTGAATTGTGACTTGCTATCGTGGCCTGGGAAAAGGGCAAAAGAAAAGGGGGGTTAAGAGGCCTGCTTAGAAGGGGGCCAGAGACAGACATCGTGCCAACAGATGCGCAGCTCTAAGGGAGAGGAATGACTGTACGCACTTCTATCTCGAGAAAGTTTTCTGGCGGCCCATAAATCTCGTCAAAGCTCTGCTGTCGCGCGTATGGCATAGCCTGCATGATGGGCCGGTGCAGCGACGGGGGACTGCGAGGCGTGGGAGATGGTAACTTGGGCGAGGGGGGCTTGTTGCCGGCAGCCCGGCCGGTGTCTTGTTGTTCAGACAGTTTGGCGGTTATGGACGATATGACGCCCAGTATATGCGTGTGTGTGAGTCTCTTTACGAGGTGAGCCGTGCAGTCTGGCGAAGCTCTTTGCTCCTGATGGCGAGGAGATCTCGTTTGCGCCGGCGGTGAGGTAGTCGAGGTCGAAGTCGCTCTCGTTTCGCGGTTTGAATGAGGGGAAAGAGGCGCTCAAGGGGAGGGCGAGCAAGTTCAAAAATGCGTCCGGAAGTGAGAGCGTTTTCAAAGAGTTCGGCGAGGTTGGCGGATTCGTGGAACGCCGAGAAATGCTCGTGTGATGTCGCGCAGGATGATGGGTTGTGGGAAGCAAAGACCTGCAAACAACGCCGCTTTTCGAGGTGGGGTGAGAGATTGACGTGAGCAATTGACGGGCTGACCAAGGGCCCAAGGGGCGCACAGAATACGACATCATGCACCACATCGCTCCCCCACTTGAACCACGAACCCTTGCTTGGTGGTCTGGGGACGACACCAAAACATATGACGCAGAAGAGCGACGTCTAACTTCTTCTTCGCTACGCACGTCTCAATCGTCTTGATTTTCTCAACCAAGTTTCTTGCCCATTTAATTTGAAAAATAAATTAAAAATTCATGTACAAAACGCCTTGCCAGCTGCTCTTACGCCATGATCATCCTTGTAACTTGGTATACATATGACAATGTCTACAGCATGAACCTCCGTGTCATCTTCACGACAGACCAGACTCCTAGACTTCCTACTTCTTGTCCCCCGCAAACTTTTGATGAATAGCGCGAATCTGCTCCTCGACGTTCACCGTCTGAGGCATCATCGGCTGCGGCCGCGATTCTGGCTGCCCCTCGGGAGGATTGAGTGCAGCCCTCTTTCTCCGTGCGAGCTCGTCTTCTGAAGTTGACTGCCCGGTCGTAGCATCTACTAAGTCATGCCGTTGACTCGCAAGACGCTTCAGATTTTGCGCAATCTCTGCTCCTGAGATTGTAGCCGAGTATCGCGATTCGGCAGCCGCCTTCTGTTCTTTCCACCGAGGATCCAGCAGTTCGACTGTAGTCTTCATTAGCGAGAGGATCGAAGGGCCAAATGAGGGAGATGGAGAGTGAGAAATAAACGAGAAATAGAAAGAAAGCAGGAGAAAAGCCAAATGTGAAGATCAAGGCGGAATAATGGAACGTACTTCGCATGTGAGCTTCCAGCTCGTTGATGGGAATTTGCTGCTTGCAGTTGGGACAAAGAGCGGTAGGGGCCCCTGGTCTAGTCGCTGTGCGCTGCGCCGCGCGAGGCACATAGTTCTCTCGGATTTTCATGGGCGGTGCACCGCCTCGGGCTTCTGATTGCGCCTGTTGCATACGAGCCTGCGCTTCAGCTCGTTCCTGAATGCGACGAGCTTCTTCATCCTCATGGTGTGGCATTTGGGGATGTTGACCATTAGAATACGCTTGGCCGGCCGGCAATTGACCAGGCTGTGGTGATTGATGGGCATTCGGGCCAGAGTAACCAGGAAGCGGTTGCGCAGGTTGTGGTTGGAAGGCAGCGAGGCCGGTGTTGCTGAGGTCCTCATCTGGGTATGCCTCTTCAATTCGCAGGTTGGCACTGATGGACGCTTTGTTTCTGTCTTCAAGAGACGCGTATTGAAGCTCCGACAAGTTGGTAGGCGGGGGCAGGTTCGCGGTCTCGTCTGCTTCGCTGAATGTGATGGTCTCGACCACAACAAAGTCGCCCCAGTCGATCCGTGCAAACTCCTGCTTCTTCATCTCTTCCTCTTCCTCCTTCTTTTGCCTCTCCAATTCTTGGGACTTGGCGTATTCCGCTCGTTGCTTGGCCCGCGCCAACACGCGCCACTTGTCCTCGATATTGCGCTCGAGCTCAGCCGTTCGTTCCGCTTGTAGTTTCCCTCCCTCGCCGTCGATGCCACCCGCTCGTATTAGCACCGTGTATTGTTCCACGATGTGCTGGAAGAAGTTGTGAAATGTGTGGTTTGGGATGAGAAACTGGAACTGTGGGTTGGCCGTCTCTCGTTGAGCCAGCTGCGTCATGAACTGGCGGCCATTCTTGGCGACGAAGAGCGCAGTCAGACGAATGACCTCGAGATCCTTCTGGTTGATACGTGGCATGCGCGCCGAGAAGTCGAAGTCGGGGGGCTTCGGCGGGCCTTTGGGCTTTTCCAGCTCTGTCGGCGCGTCTCTCACCCGGCCAGCTGCGATATCTGTGCCTCGCCCGGACTTGACCTCATTCAGACGCCACCGGTAAAACGCATAGTACGCATCGGATGGGTTCACGAAGCAGAACTTGGGGTTCTGCGCTTCTTTTTCTCTGACGCGATCCTCGAACTCGGGGCCATTTCGCGCGACGTAGCCGGCCGTCTTTTCCAGGACATTGCGTATCTCGCGTGGCGGAAGGACGACGCCGGGAGGAGGCTTCAGCTCGTCCAAAACAGCAGCTGCCGCGTCGCCATTCGCCGTAACCATCGTCGTGGCCGTAGCCGTAGCCGCAGCCATGTTGATACTGTTGGTGGCGGTAAGCGGAATCGTGGTAGACGTGTTGGACGTCGCGAGCTCAAGTGACCTTATGTCTTCAGCCTCAGCGGATTTTCTGGTGTTGCACGCGGACACAGCTGGTCGTCGGGATTATATTGATCCGAGCGGCCGCGCCGCAGCTTGCAAGACACTTTGTCACGATGGCTGCACGGAAATTTGCTGGCAGAAGCGGCTGGCCGGTAGAGTCTCTTTCTGATGTATCTCAAGGAAGAGGCGAATGCGCTCGAACAGGAGGTAGTGGTGATCCAGTCACGTCGTGATGGGTCGACAAGCTGATGTTCTTCTGATCGTTTCAAGTTGCGGGCGTAAAGGAGCCACCGAATATGAGCCGTCGACGGCGGTGTGAGGCGATGTCAAAATTTTCGATAGTAAATATTTCTATCTGAGAATAAGTGATGATGTTAGAAAGACCATCTAAGGTTCAAGGGACTGGGAGAATGGCCAACTATATAGCCATACATTAGGCGCTCTGTGCTACAGCAAGTTGCAACTGATGTCAGATTTCGAGGCTGCTATGGAGTGTGGAAACACAGCGCCCGCCCCGACCCACC
This sequence comes from Claviceps purpurea, assembly GCA_029405325.1. NCBI lineage: Eukaryota > Fungi > Ascomycota > Sordariomycetes > Hypocreales > Clavicipitaceae > Claviceps > Claviceps purpurea. Next base: position 569,468 of record CM055782.1, on the reverse strand, counting down.
TTTACAAACGCGCATGTCAAAGCATTTTCCATCAGATTACAACTCTGTTGCATCTTGCTTCAAAGCCAGAACGGTATGCTTGATTTGTTTTTGTTTTTATGGCAGGCTGCAGCCCACGATCTCCCAAGGCAAACTTGAGAGCGAACCGCACATTGGGGTCTTGATCCTGATGACGTTGTGTAAAGCCGAGGCCCGAAAGCGAATACATACGGAGTAGCTACCTAGGTATGTAGTGTCCAACGAGCCCAGCCTCTTCACAAATACACAGCTTCAATACGTACTAACAGCTGACTAGAGAGACGGATGCGATCGCCGCGATTGTTTGTGAAATTGCGGTTCTGCATAACAGACGCCAAGAATCAAGACGCGAGGTACCTTCACGAATCATGACATGCACACGATGACACAAGCGGATCATGGATGCCCTACATTATAAGCTTGGACAGAAGTATTCTAAGATTCTTACACATACATATGTAGAGACACTACATGTATATCTTCAATGTAAATTTGTTCGTGAGATATACCTACATACCTACAGAGCTATATACTCCTTACTTCTTCATTTCGGGTTAGTCACTGAGGCATGGCAAATCGAAACGGCGGCACGAGGCCGCACGACTAGGTACATGACCTACAATTGTTCCCGCCCGCGGCTGGTCTATTTATGGGCCCTAGTGCCGCGACCATCAGCTCATGCGACATGAAGCAAGCATTTTACAGCGGCGCTTTTCTTCCCAACGGAATGTATGTACATATGTAATACGGAGTATGCACAGCGCACATTGAATTGACTTACTCCTTATCTGCTTATTTTATGTATGTACAAGTATTATACGGTACTCCGTATGTATGAATTGTACATTATTGTCTTCAGTGGCTGCTCGCGTGGGCAGTGGGCACATGCCAGTGCCTCTCTTAGCTGGGCTGCAGGGGAAGGGGGAGGCGCGGGTCCTGTCGGGTAGAGCCCACGCGATTGGTGGACCGGGAGATACATGGGTACCTACGGAGTACTTGCTCAGGTCTCTCGCTCCCTCGCAAGCTGCCAGTGAGTGCCAACGCTGCGCGTCGCCTCATGCAAGAGGCCACATGTGCCCTCGGAGCTGCAACGCCAGAATTCCGGAAGCAGACCCAGGCCACCGACCAGAATTGTTGGCCCCTTATTATCCTCCATCCACCATTTTCACCCGCGGCGCGTCTTCTCCCGTTTCCGCTTCACTTTCTCCTCCGTTGCTTTCTTTTGCCGTCGGACGGGGATACGCTTTCTTTCAACCCACCTATTGTTTCAGTTCCAGTCCATATACACCATTTAATACCCTACTCTTCGTACACTCTCTTTGACCGCGTCTTCCTTTCTATTCTGCCTCGCCTATTAGTATCGCAGTTTCGACGAGCAATTGCTCAAGCGCAAGCTCAGTTGTCCACCGAATCCCTGATTTCGTTGACCCCGATCGACCATGGCGCGATCGAGCTCGGCTCGGGGCAAGAGCCCTCAGCCGCCGACATCGACAACGGCCAAGCAACCCAAAAACACTTCATACAAGTCCGACGGCGTTCAAAACAATGATGTGTTTACTCTGCCATCGTCAGATTATCTCGTCAGTCTGGTATTGACGATTCTCGGTGCCTTTGTCCGCATTTTTCGAATTTACCAACCTAGCAGCGTCGTATTCGACGAAGTACAGTAAGTCTGATCTGCGATCCACTGCATCGTCTGCACGGGGATGGACTCTGATCAACCTGGAAACAACTAGCTTCGGCGGCTTCGCATCGAAATATATCAAGGGCAAATTCTTCATGGATGTGCACCCTCCCCTGGCCAAGATGCTGATTGCATTGACCGGCTGGCTGGCGGGCTTTGACGGCAGCTTTGACTTCAAGGACATCGGCAAGGATTATATCGAACCTGGTGTTCCCTATGTATCTATGCGCTTGTACCCTGCCATTTGTGGCATCGTCTTGGTTCCTTGCATGTTCTTCACCCTCAAGGCTGTTGGCTGTCGAACAATGACCGCTGCCATGGGCGCATCACTCATCATCTTTGGTACGTTGCTGTCGCGGGTTTGGCTTGCTTAAGGCTGGCTCTACGAGCAGCTTGCTGTTAAGGTCCTCGCTAACAGGACTCCTCAGAGAACGGTCTTTTGACTCAAGCTCGATTGATACTCCTCGACTCCCCCTTAGTAGCTGCGACCGCGTTCACGGCCCTTGCATTCTCATGCTTTACGAATCAACATGAGCTTGGTCCGGCCAAGGCATTCAAGCCCGCCTGGTGGTTTTGGTTGGCTATGACTGGTCTCGGGTTGGGTATCACAGTCAGCATCAAGTGGGTGGGCTTGTTCACCATAGCCTGGGTCGGTGCTCTTACCCTCGTCCAGCTTTGGGTGCTCCTTGGCGACAACAAGAATGTCACCTTGCGCCTCTGGAGCAAGCACTTCACGGCTCGGGTCTTTTGCCTGGTCATCATTCCTGCCGCTTTCTACATGGGCATGTTTGCCATTCACTTCCTCTGTCTCGTCAACCCTGGCGACGGTGACGGCTTCATGAGCTCCGAGTTCCAGGCAACTTTGAATAGCAAGGGCATGCAGGATGTGGCTGCGGACGTCGCTTTCGGCAGTCGCGTCACCATTCGTCACGTCAACACCCAGGGTGGCTATCTGCACTCGCACCCTCTCATGTACCCCACTGGAAGCAAGCAGCAGCAAATTACACTGTATCCCCACAAGGATGCGAATAACATTTGGCTCTTGGAGAACCAAACACAACCCCTTGGCATCGATGGCGCCCCTATCAATGGCAGTGCGGCATGGGATAGCCTCGCTGATGGTCCTCAATTCGTTAAGAATGGAGACCTGATCCGTCTGTTCCACCAGCCGACCCATCGCCGCCTTCACTCGCACGATGTGCGACCCCCTATAACGGATGTCGATTGGCAACAGGAGGTCTCCGCTTACGGATACGAGGGCTTTGAAGGCGATGCCAATGACTTGTTCCGCGTTGAAATTGTGAAGCAAAAGTCGCTCGGTGGTGTCGCCAAGGAACGATTGAGAACGATTGAGACCAAATTCCGCCTGGTTCACGTCATGACGGGCTGTGTCTTGTTCTCTCACAAAGTCAAGCTTCCTGAGTGGGCCTCGGAGCAGCAAGAGGTCACTTGTGCTCGTGGCGGCAGTATGCCCAACAGCTTATGGTACGTTGAGCACAACGAGCATCCTCAGTTCAGCGATGCCACCGAAAAGGTCAACTACCGCAACCCTGGTTTCTTCGGCAAGTTCCTCGAGCTTCACCGAGTCATGTGGACCACGAATGCTGGCCTGACCGAATCTCACGCATGGGATTCTCGTCCCCAGGCATGGCCGATCTTGCGACGAGGAATCAACTTCTGGGGCCAGAACCACACCCAAATCTACCTCATCGGCAATCCCGTGATTTGGTGGTCCTCGTCCATTGCCATTGTCGTTTGGGCCTTGTTCAAGGTCGTTGCCGTTTTGCGATGGCAAAGAAGCTGCAATGACTATGCCAGTCCGCTTGTCAAGCGATTTGACTATGAGCTGGGAACCTCGATTTTGGGCTGGGCATTCCACTACTTCCCCTTCTTCCTCATGGCTCGTCAGCTTTTCCTTCATCACTATTTTCCTGCTCTGTACTTTGCCATCATCACTCTTTGCCAATTGTTTGACTTCCTGACGGTTCGCGTTCCTGGCGTCGGTGCCAAGGACAACGCCATTGTGAACAAGGCTGCCACCATGCTCTTCCTTGTTCTGTCCATTGCTGCCTTTTCTCTATTGTCTCCACTTGCCTACGGTAACAGCTGGACCAAGGCTGAATGCCGTCGCGTCAAGCTGTTCAACACGTGGGATTGGGACTGCAACAACTTCTTCGATCGGGTAAGTGATTTCCATGCGTGCACAAGCCATTGATGTCCTTTGGGGCTGGCCTCTTTCTAACGTGCAATACAATACAGTACGAGGAATACACGTCTCGCAGCATCGAGGAAAGCTCTTCGCTGGCTGCCATGTCCAGCATTCCCAAGTCTGATGTCGCCGCTCCTCCCGCTCAAGAGAACCCGAACCCAGCTGGAAACAACGATGCAGGCATCTCTGCGAAGCCGCCTCCTCCTGGACACAAGATTGTAGGCCAAGAAGAGAAGGTCGAGTACCGTGATCAGGATGGCAACTTGTTAAGCGAAGAGCAGGTGAAGGAGCTCGAGGGCAAAGTCAAGTTTGAGACCAAGCACGAGACGCGCACGCGCGTGGTTGATGACCAGGGCGTCGAGGTACCTCCCCCCGAGGGCGGATGGCCCGCTGACATGGCAGGCGTGGCGCCTCCCCATCCCGACGTCCAGGGCGTGGACCGTGAGACTGTTAAGGATGGTCAATCTGAGCCTCCACAGGACGTGGCTGCGAGCCGTGATGGTGAGAAGGAAGCAGAGCGGGCTAAAGCTAAGCCTGCTAGTGAAGGCCAAGAGGCCACTGGTCGTGACGAGCTTTAAGTAGTTGGGACTTTTCTTTTGTTTCTCTTTTTTTCTTTCCTTTTTTTTTTTTTTTTGGTTCTTTCGAGAGGATTTAAGGTAGGGGGTTTATGGTAAGGATGAATTGCCGGAGTCTAAACGTTGGCGCCAGTCCAATGCTACGCTAGTCAGCTATGTATAACTCACATACTATAATGCAATGTATTCAAAACTTGGAGTCAAAGTGAGATAAATTGGAAAGGGTTGTTTCTTTTTTCCTTTTCTTATGAGCTGGGTATAATTCAGTTTATTTTCATTGAGGGGGGGGAAGGACATGTACATATAGAATTGGCGAAGAATGGGGTAAGTGGTGGTGTGCATTTCTGATACCTGTCCGACTTGGTCTACTCCGTATTTAGGTAGGTATCTAGGAGGCGTGCTGGTATTAGGCTAGTTCTACTCGAAAATAGTTATCACCATTTAGCAGAATCAGTGTTATGTACTTCGCTTCATTGCGCATGTCTATTCTAGCATGTAGAATCGTGAATGGCCTCGATACGCACGCACCGCACCGAGCAGAAAGAAAGTAAGGTATGTATCGCATGTGATGGTCCAGAATGGGTCCAGGGTGGCCGTTTTTGATGGCTTTGCCAAGGGGGTGCCGATAAACCCGTATGCGACAAGACCAGCTAGGCACAAATTACAAATGGTTCCTGAGTTAGACTCCCAAGTAAAAAGGCGCAGCTTCTCCGTACAATAAACACACAAACATTGTGCCCATCACAATACCTAGGTGAGTCAAAAAGAATATTGCAGTGCATGCAAGGAAATTGAAGAGCGTTACTCCGCGAACTGTACGAGTCTACTCGGCGAACTGTTTTTGCCAAAATGCTCCACATTTCTCAGGCTGCTTCGTACCTCGCCGAGTTACAGTGGGAATTAGAATGACAAACAGTACACATTCGCTTTGGGCTTTGAGGCTCGACACAACTCAATTCGCTCAAATGATACACCACCGGTGTCTTCGATCATTACTTTGAACCATGACACATTCGCGACTGGGAAAATAGCCCAGGCGCCTACTCGATCATTTGCGTAGCCGGGATGGATTACTCGCTTTCACCGTCCTCACTGTGCGTGGTCAGATCCTGCGATGCCGAGCCACTGATTCTCGCAGCCTTCACAGATGAGGACGGCCGTGATCTCCCTTGTCTCTTCCGCGACCTCGCGTGATGTTCCTGTTTCTTCGAGACACGCAATGTCTCTGCCTTGTCACTTACAAACTGTGAGTCAGTGACGTTGGCTTGGCTTCGAAAATCGGCTACGGCGGCGCGTCGGCTGCCTCTACGCCGCAACGACGGGCTGTAGCGGATTTGGCAGCGAGGGACTCTGTGACAGGTGGTTTACCATCGTGTCGTCATGGCTCATGGGACGGGACGGTTGAGGCACATCGGGATCGCTTTCGGCCGCGACGCTAAAGCCTATATGACTGACAGCAACTCGAAAACAGGGTTGAAACTGCGGTAATTCTGTGGAATGAGTTGCGAGGCCGAGCACGGAGGTTGCGATTACGGACGCACTGAGGGGCTCTTGGATTCGGAGGAGTGGCTGACCGTAGTCCTTGAAGTCATGGTTAGTTGATATCTTTAGACTTTAGCTACCTAGTCGATGATCTGCCTTACCAGGGACTTCTTCAGCCATCAGCATGGCAAACGTTTTTGCAGGTCGAGGGTACCATCATGATGTGCGACGTTGACGAATTTTGGTGATGTCAAATGAACAGGTACTTGGATGGATAGATGAATGATTTGGAAATGTCAAACCAACGGTGTCAGCAGTGTGCATTGCCTGAAGCACTGTCTTGGAGCGGGGAGATACAAAGGACCCTGAGAAATGTGGAGCATTTTGGCAAGAGCGTTACTCCGCGAACTGTACGAGTTTACTCGGCGAACTGTTTTTGCCAAAATGCTCCACATTTCTCAGGGTCCTTTGTATCTCCCCGCTCCAAGACAGTGCTTCAGGCAATGCACACTGCTGACACCGTTGGTTTGACATTTCCAAATCATTCATCTATCCATCCAAGTACCTGTTCATTTGACATCACCAAAATTCGTCAACGTCGCACATCATGATGGTACCCTCGACCTGCAAAAACGTTTGCCATGCTGATGGCTGAAGAAGTCCCTGGTAAGGCAGATCATCGACTAGGTAGCTAAAGTCTAAAGATATCAACTAACCATGACTTCAAGGACTACGGTCAGCCACTCCTCCGAATCCAAGAGCCCCTCAGTGCGTCCGTAATCGCAACCTCCGTGCTCGGCCTCGCAACTCATTCCACAGAATTACCGCAGTTTCAACCCTGTTTTCGAGTTGCTGTCAGTCATATAGGCTTTAGCGTCGCGGCCGAAAGCGATCCCGATGTGCCTCAACCGTCCCGTCCCATGAGCCATGACGACACGATGGTAAACCACCTGTCACAGAGTCCCTCGCTGCCAAATCCGCTACAGCCCGTCGTTGCGGCGTAGAGGCAGCCGACGCGCCGCCGTAGCCGATTTTCGAAGCCAAGCCAACGTCACTGACTCACAGTTTGTAAGTGACAAGGCAGAGACATTGCGTGTCTCGAAGAAACAGGAACATCACGCGAGGTCGCGGAAGAGACAAGGGGAGATCACGGCCGTCCTCATCTGTGAAGGCTGCGAGAATCAGTGGCTCGGCATCGCAGGATCTGACCACGCACAGTGAGGACGGTGAAAGCGAGTAATCCATCCCGGCTACGCAAATGATCGAGTAGGCGCCTGGGCTATTTTCCCAGTCGCGAATGTGTCATGGTTCAAAGTAATGATCGAAGACACCGGTGGTGTATCATTTGAGCGAATTGAGTTGTGTCGAGCCTCAAAGCCCAAAGCGAATGTGTACTGTTTGTCATTCTAATTCCCACTGTAACTCGGCGAGGTACGAAGCAGCCTGAGAAATGTGGAGCATTTTGGCAAAAACAGTTCGCCGAGTAGACTCGTACAGTTCGCGGAGTAACGCTCTTTGGCAAAAACAGTTCGCCGAGTAAACTCGTACAGTTCGCGGAGTAACGCTCAAATTGAATTCAGGCATTCCACCCGCTAGACACCCCCCGTGATCCTCCGATGCACCGCCTCTCATTATTCCTAAACTACATTACATGTCACGTACCCATGAATAAAAGCAACTGCTCTGCTCTGCTCTACTCTGTTCTGTTCTGCCATCCCCAAGACCCCGCCATTGAACACCTTCACCCATGCATGCCGCTCTTTCAAACCTATGCTTCTCAAAGCCCTCATGTACTGCTGGTCGACAGGGACAAAAAAAATGAGAACAACAGGAAAGTGCAACCCAAGACGACGGCACCTAAGGAGAAGAAACCAAGTGTAAGAAGGCAACGGGTAATCAGAGAAAGGGGGAAGGGGGAACAAGAAGGCAAGAGAGCAAACAAGGAAAAAGCAATCAAAAATACAAAAGTAACAAACTACTTGAAAAGAAAAAAAAGTCGCAAGCATTAAAGAGATATATCTTTTCCCCCAAAAACGCCCAGTCAATTCTGCTCCAGCAACCATCCATCCAGAAATGTCGACAACGGGGGGGTGGGACACAAAAAACGCCGTTTGATCATCATGCATAAGCAATTCTCATCTCTCTGTACGCAAAGACAGACCAATAATGGAGTAACAAAAAAGGGAGAAAAGAGGAGAAAAAAACAACAAGGGATTAAAGAGATGATAATATTAGAAACGGTGGTAAGAGGAGAAATCAGATTCGAAATCGAGGTAAGAGAAGGAAGCAGGAGAAGAAGAGAGGAAGATGAAAAGACAAGAAAACAATGGCAACATCAGACCTGGCCCGCCACGCTCATGTTGCTCCCCTACGCCACAATCGAAGGCCTCCTGATACTCTCCGCATCAGAGCTCAGAGAATCAGCAGCCTGGACCGTAATCCGAAACGTCTTCCCCGCACCAGCAACGTCCATCTGCGCCGGCGGCGTACGCGGATCAAGTATCCCAGGCATGGCCCCTGCATCTGCGTCTTCACGAGTCCGATTCTCCGGCGTGCAGCATAGCGTCGCCTCGGTGGGTGTTGAGCCATCGTTCGACGCATTCGCATCATGACCGCGAACGTCTTCCGAGCTGCAGCGAGCAGAGGGTACTTCCCCAGCGCGAGAGTTCACCGGGACAACGCCCCCTCCCATGCGAGCCCAGAACATCTGGTCTCTTAGCTTCACGCTCTCGAACCAGGCTGCCCGTTCTGGGTCCTCGTCATCGGCCCGCCAGTGACCGTCCTTGACTACGCGGAGGAAGCCGAGGTAGTCGCAGGTGGAGCGGACGCGGTTCAGACAGTAATTGCACAAGGGGTATCGCTGCGCCGACTCGGCTTCGCTGGTTCGGAATCGGTGGTTGCGCAGATAGTGAGGTTCCTTTCTCGACTCCCCGCAGAGGGAGCAGGGCTGCAGCTGAGGTTTTGAGATGGCGATGTAGGTGGCACTCGACGGTATGGGCTCCACAACTAGGGATCCTTCGGCGATGGCGCTGGACACGGTACGACGCGCCAGCCACGACAGTCCGGGGGCCAGATCGAGACGTAGAGTCGGTTCAATGTCCTCGACCAAAGCCCGCTTGTAGAAACGTGTGTCTTTTAGTGGCGGAGCCGGAGCGGTCGTTGAGCCGTTGCTCATTGTAGACGCTGGCGTCTTGGGCGACTGGGGAGCGCTTCTGATGGCCGGCGTTGATGCGCTTAGTGAGGCGGTGGACGCGATGGACGCGTGCGCGCTCGACGTGGAACCGCCAAGACCCAGTGCCAGAGCATTGAGTCCGCGCAAAGATCCCGCCGATACTCGACTGGGTGAGCATCGATTGTGCGACAACCGTGCAAGGCTAGTAAAGTCATCGTACGCTGCCAAATCCGTGCGCACGACCGGATGGACAAGGTGTTGAAGACTAGTCGGCGGGCAAGGTAAGAATGCCTCCATGGCGGACGAGACAGGCTCCTGGCTGCGAGGATCAGACGCTGCCCGTCCGTTGTGGAGGTTGTAGTGCTCGTGATCGAATTTCCCAAGGGTGGGAGATGGAGGCGCTGTTCCACCGCATGCTTGATCCTCGCGTCCGGACGCCATGGATCCCATGACACTCTTGAGCTCGGAGAGCTGCTCTTGCTGCGATTTTAGAAGGCTTTCCGAGTCCACTAGCTGGCCCTTGAGCTGGTCGATTTTGCGCTGCAACACATCGTGCTGGGCTTGAGCCTCCTCCTTGGCACCAATGACCATTCTATTTGCCTCTTCAAACAATGCCGTCGTCAAATTCTCTAATTCCTGTTCGATTTTGCGCTTCTCCTTGTCCGTTTCGATGCGTTTATTAGCTTCCTCAGCCAGCTTGGCCTGCCAGACCTTCTTCTCCAGCTGCATTGCCCTCCTTTCGTTGTCCAGCGTGGACCGACGAACCCACACATCGCCTTGTATCGTTTCTCGCAAGGACTCATTCTGAGCTTCCAATTGTCTGATGCGGACTTGGGCGGCAGATAGCTCATGACGCGTTGCAGACAAGGTGTCGTCCAACACCGTCTGGTAATTAATAGCGTTGATGAGTTTGGTACTCAGCGTTGCAACTTCATCGTCCAGGATTGGTCGGTATTCGGGGCTCGGCTGAGAATCGTCTATTGAAGGGCTTCTCGGTCGGCTACGAGGATCCGGCAGCGTACTCATCCCACTATTGACGGCCGTGACGGCTGGCAGAGGCTGTGTGGCAGCAGACGGACTGGTCAGAGAAATGGTCGGTATTTGTGACGTGGACGGCGACTTGACGGGCAAGCGAGGTCTTTGGAGAACGGGAGACGATGGAGTGGTTATAGAAGCGACGGAGGAAAGGGATCGAATATGGCCGAAAGCGCGGCCTGAGGGCGGTCGGGAGGATGATGGCTGTTGCTGGGAGCAGCTGGCCGCAAAAATTAAGCTAAAATTCAGAATGATCAGTCGTAGTATTTTCGTGGTCTCGGGTTCGCTCCCTGAGGGTAGTGAATGAAACAAAATGTGTGACTTCTGAAGCCCCGTGTCTCATACGACCTGCGAGTTGGCGAGTCTATGTCCAAAAAGGTGTGGATTGGCAGCTCAATAAGATGACGATGCCCAACAAACAAGTAAGAAAGGTGACAAAACTTACGGATCCATCGTGCTAATCTACCTAGACCGGTCGCAGCACTGGATTTGTGTTTCCTGCTCTGCCGAGGCGCGTCTGTGCATCGAGCTCCAGCTACGTAATCGGAGTAGTGTTTGAGATGCAGTCTTAAACTGAAGTAGGTCTTTGAGTGACAAAATTCGCCGGAAACTTGAGCCTGGGGCCGAGCGAAGAGAATTTGAATGCTACACAAGGCGACCTGTCCAGCTGCAGAAAGCTCGTCGTTTTGCGTGGGAGTATATGCGGTAGCACTAGTATGATGTGGCGATCGGTTCGTTGAGCCGTAGCGAGGTCTTCCCAGTCGAGTGAGAAAGGAAGAGATCCAGCCTGACTTCCGAAGAGAGCCGAGACTGAACGAGGCCGGCTTTGTGCGATTCCTTTATTGCATTGTTTGTCCACGTGTGCTCCCGTCCAAGTTCGAGAGTTTGCTAGCCAGCAACCCCCCGGGTCGGCCGGAAAGTGGGCGAGAGGTTGCACCAAGCGTGAAGGTACAGCGCTTCGATGTGCGAGCGTCGTGAGCTGGATGACGAGACAAACGGGCGATGGAAAGAGTCGGGAAGAGCAGCCTCTGGCGCGTGAAGAGGAAGGGCGAATGATTCACAGGGCGAGTGAGTGACGAGAGCGACGGTGAAGAAGACGAGGTGAGGAAGCAAGTGTGGGGAGGAGAGAAGAGAAGCTGCGACGCTGAGGCGACGGGAGGCGCTCGTCGTCATGCAGTGGCCAAGCGACGGGGCGGATGCGGACTGGGCACTTCTGGGGCTTCTCTGAGCTCTCATGCCAAGCACCCAAGTTGTACCTAGGTACATACATAGGTGCCTGGGTACCTACAGGCTACCTACGAGGTACATATCAGGAGCTTCCAGCCTCCAGCAGCAAACTCCGTTTTCGCACGTCACAAACAAATCGACGGCTTCTATTGGCCTACTTGCGCGGCCCCTGCATATCGGGCATCTATTTCCACGCATCACATCCCTGCATGGCGGCATCCCTGGATATGTAAATACGGAGTATGTATGTATCCTCAACTGCGCTCATTCTTACTGTCTCGCGAAATCAAGCTGCAGCGGCAGGAGAGCTTATTCCATGTACAGTCAAACCCCGATATAACGATAACGTAAAAGTGACCAAAACCCCATCGTTAAATCGAAATATCGTTTTATCGGATGGGTTTTCTGTGAGGAATTTCAAAAAATGAGGCCCAAAATTATCGTTAAGGTGAGGATATCGTTTTATAACGCATCGTTATATCGGGGTTTGACTGTACTCTGTATTGTCACGACTGATCACAGCGGGCACAGGAGGCGGACGAGTGCAGCTCTATAAACGAAGAGAGTAGACTAGAGAGAAAAGGAAAGAAGAGCAAAAGGGGTGCGGCAGGCGTTGAGCCCTAGTACTCCGCAGGCTGCACCGAATCTGCAGCCGTCACGTGACGTGGCTGAGGGCAGCGGTCCTCACACTACCCCTCCAAGCCGCAGCCGCTGGTGGCTGCAAGGCTTGACAAAAGAAAAGGAAAACGGGCAAAAACAAATATATACACATGTATCAAAAACAAAACCAACCGAGACAACAGTCACCTCATTTGTGACGTGTTTTGTGCTTCTTAGGGCCCAGGCTTCCTCTCGCGTCGTGTTCCGCACGGTTGTCGTCTGGGTGCGAACTGCTTGGTACGTCGTCCGCGGCCTCCCGAATCCATGTTTGAAGCCTCACGGGTGGGCCAGCCGCATCAGGGTATTCCCGGTGGAAACTTTCCAGCGTTGTTGCGGCATTCTTGAAACCCTCCGCGTCGTAGAACATTTCATCTGGCTCGAGTCCCCTCCAGGTCACCTGATACTGGAGCCTCCTGTTGTCCCCACGGCCGAAGACCCGTGACGCCAGTATCCGTTCCACTTCCCACTCCGGTTCGCCGTCAATAAGCTCCGGTGGCCCTGGCTCTGTCTGTTGTTGCGGCAACGGGTCGTCTGCTGCCTTGCGTAATCGATCAGCATGAAACACGTTGCTGCCTTTGTACTCGGGCGGAGTTTCGATAACGTAGCTGAAACCTCTTTCCTCCTTGACGCGCCACGGTCCGGCCCATTGAGAGTCAAGACGAGTTGTCGGGGCTTCAGTTGTGAATCCCTTTTGCTGACATAGACATAGTCACCGACAGACCAATTTACTGGACGTCGCTTTTTGTTGGCCTGTACCTCCTGCAACTTCTGAGCTTTCACGGCATTCCTGTGGGCGATGGCTTGAACGTCCTTGAGTTGTTTGACAATCTTCGCGGCAACTTGCTTTCGCTCTGAATCTAGATCGACTTCCGGTAATGGCAATGAAAGCGGGTTGCGGGGTTCACACCCGGTTACCACCATGAGTGGGCTCATGCCCAGCGAGGCATGGTAAGAACTGTTGTGTGCGAAGTCAAGTGACGGAAGGTACTCGCTCCAGCGGGTCTGGTACTTGTCAATGTAGAACCGCAGGCGCTGATCCAAGTTGGCGTTTGTGATCTCGATGCCTCCCTGGGTCTGTGGGTGGCGAGAGCTTCCGTGACGATGTTTGGTACCAGTCAGCTTGTTGATCGTCTCCAAGAACTCAGAGATAAAAGGTCCAGCGTTGTCAGAGATCCAGGCTACAGGCATCCCCAGAAGCCAGTAGACGCGCCGATAATATCGCTTGGCTAGTGTTTCGGCGTCGTCGTTCTTCTTTCCCGGTAGCGTCATCATAAGTCTGCTGAACTTGCAGATGAATGCCCAGACGTAGTCGTAGCCGTGAACGTCGCGTGGCATCACCTTGCCGTCAACGATAACCGTATTCCAGACGCTTGTTGGGACCGGGATTGGGTGCAACAGCCCCGGGGTTTTGTCATGTCGGGTCTTGTTGCGTTGGCATTCCTGGCAGTTGATAACGTAACGTTTCACGTCTCGACCCAACCCATCCCACCAGTAGGTCTTGCTCAGCTCGGCCCTGGTCTTGTGTTGACCTCCGTGAGCGAAGACAGCGGGCTCGTGAGCCTCACGGATGAGCGCCGTTCGAAGAAAAAATCTTTCCGTCGGCCGTAGTCTCGGGAACAATCAGTTTACCGTCGTGTGATCCCAGCTTGCGGGTTTGGTTCTCTTGGACAATCAAATCAACAAGGTCGGCACCTCGAGGGGCGGTGGATGCTTCGACAGCTCCAACGGCGATGATCGGTTTTTCAATGCGATCGGCGGGAATCATGACGAGATCCCGCTCCAGTCGCTCTCGTGCTTTAACAGTGGGGTTGTCTATTGTCTTACGGGAAAGGGCGTCAGCGGCAACATTCTCTTTGCCGGGTCGGTATCGCCACGTAATGTCGAAGTTGGCGAGGTACTGGGACCAGCGAATCTGACGTGTCGAGAGAATGCGCTTCGAAGAGAAGTAGACGAGCGCTTGGTGATCCGTCAGAACAACGAACTCGGTTCCCCAGAGGGCTTGTTCATGATCCTTGAGAGCGTGAATGACGGCGAGTAGCTCTTGATCCTGGATCGGATAAGACTGCTCGGCAGGCGTCATGGATTTTGAGGAGAAGCCGATGGGCTTCCAGGTCTTGTCATCCTGTTCTTGCCAGATCACGCCACCAGTCGCTTTGGCCGAGGCATCGCATTCTACCTTGATCGGGCGTCCGGGCTTGAAGAAAGCTAGGACGGGTGCCTCGGTTGCGAGCTGCTTCATCTTGTTGAACGACTCCAGTTGTTCGGGACCTTTGACGAATTGGGCATCCTTCTTGAGCAGCCGATTGAGCGGCTCGGCCGTCTCACTTGCGTGGTGACAGAATACGCGAACGTAGTTGCAAAGGCCTAGAAACGAACGTACGGCTTGCTTGGAGTTGACATCATCCCACTTCCAATCGGTAATGGCCCGTATTTTCTCTGGATCTATGCTAACTCCCTTGCCAACATCCAATTGCATGCCCAAGTACCCGGTGTCCGTGACGTTGAACGAGGACTTCTTGATATCGCCTTGAAGGTCAGCCTTGTGCAAGCGGTAAATCACTTCCTCAACAGCTTCAAAATGGGCGTCGTCGTCGTCGTCCTCGGTAAAGATCAGAACGTCGTCGGCGTAAGCACTAGCGATTGAATCCAAAAGCTCATTGAGTTGAGCGTTGATCAAAGCTTGGAACCACGCGGGGCCCACACTTAGACCAAAGGGAAGCACCTTCCACTGGTAGGTGCCAAAGCGAGTTTTGAACGCCGTCAAGTAACGAGACTCCAGGGCGACAAGCATGCGATTGAAGGCTCGGATGATGTCAATCTTAGAGAGACGCTTGGCGCGGCCCACGCGTGCGATGGTGCCTGGCACGTCTGGAGCCATGGTGAGCCGTTTCTTGATGAACGTGTTTATGAAGCGGAAGTCGCAGCAAAAACGTTTCTCCAGCGAGTCCTTCTTGGGCACAAACAACGTCGAGGCAGCGTGGGGAGGCATCTCAGGGCAGCGCTCAATAAAACCTATGCGAGCTAGCTCGTCTACCGTTTCTTTCTCAAGTTGCATATAGGCAAACGGCGTATTGTAGCGAGCAGGCTGTCCAGTGATTGGGCGGCTGAGTTCAAGAACGACGTCGAAGCCGGGTCTGGACGGTGGCAGGTTGGTGGATGCCTTCTTGGAGAAGAAACCCTCCAAGTGGAGTAACTGCGGGGAAGCTTTCTGCGGACCACGTCGATGTGCTCAGGGTTCTCGCCCTCGGGAAATGGAATGTGCTTGCCGTCGAAAGTCTTGAGCCAATCGCGCTCCTTCTTACCTGTCGAGACAGGCGTTGCTGAAATTTCTGCTATGGCAACACATTTCTGAGGTCGCTCAATTAGCGGAACCGGGCTACTTGGCATTGGCACACTCGCCCAACGAGTTTGACGAGGGTCCTTGGCGATCTCGTTGGCGATGGTGGCCCCCGTTGTCGCAGCATCAGTGGGCAATTTTGACGTTTCAGAGGGGAGCTGGTTGACCGCGTTGACATCGATTGGCTCGCGCCAGTTGCGCTGGAGAATGGCCTTGCGCTTGATCTCCTTGTCTTCCTTTGTCATGAGCCTATCGCGGCGGATGACGTCTGCTTGGTGCTTAAGATTTACCTGTCGCGGAGGACTGTCAGAGACCAGGATAGGTCTGGAACAGTAAGCCAGCGGGGGAATATCATCCGGCCAAGTGAACGATTTGGCTGCGGGAAAGAGTCCCACGCGGTGTTGTACCCAAAAGTCTTGACCAACGAACACATCGTGGTTAGACTTCATAATCAGGAACTTCTGATTGTTGAACTGGCGATTGTCAATCGCCATTGAGGCTCGGATGTATTGGGTGACGAAGCCTCGAGGAGTGTTGCTGAAGTCGGCTAGCTGGATAGGCTTTGGCAGCTTCATGATCTTGCCCTTAAGCATCTTGACCACTCGCTGGGCGAATTCGGGTGTCATCGAGAGATAAATCCCTGCTCCGGTATCACAGAAGGCATTGGCTTTTTAGACCGATTCCGTCAATCTTCACTTGAATTGGCACAATGAATTGTTTTGACGAGTTAAATTGATCAATCTGGCCTATCTGCGGTACGATGCAGACCACTGGGGAGTCTTTCAGTGGTCTGAATCGTTTCCCGACTCACAATCAGGGCTTGCCTCCGACAGGTCCTGCGAATGGTAACCCCTGTCCCTTTCATCCTCATCATTGAAACGTGCCGTAAACTCCCGGATGACCGCCCTCTTGTTGGGGCACTCCGCCTTCAAATGGCCGGTCATACCACAACCGTAACAGGCGCCTTTGTTACGCGCCTCCTCACGGGTCATGTCGATGAGTTTCTTCACATCGAAAACGGGGGCAGGACGGGTCTTTGAGCGTTCCGAGCGTCCGGACCGGTGTCTTGGGGGCGACGACGATTTGGCTACGTTCCGCTGCTGCTGGTACTCGTAAGCCTCCTTTTTGGCGAGGACCGCGGCCGTCAGAAAGCGCGTGAATCTTTCGTACGACACCTCGCTGTCGTCCGAGTGGAGTTGAAGCTGGCCCATGCTGTCGAACCCCTGAGGCATGCAATTGAACAACATGGCCTTACGGCCCGTCTTCCGGACGTCGGCTTTGTCCGCCAACGTGTTCACCCTGGAGATGAAGTCGTTGATATCGTCTTTCTTGATATCAAACCTCAATCTATTGAGGGTGCGGTACGCCGTGGTGGACCCATGAGGATCGCCATAGGTCACCTCCAAGTGAGCCAGCATTTCTCGAACGCTGGCATAAGGATCTTCCTCCGACGTGTATCGCGACATCACCATGTCGCGAGGGCTGCTCTTCAAACGGCTAAAGACGAAGGTCATGCGAGTGCCCTCGTCTCGGAAAGTATACCGGTTGGTGTGGAGGTAGTCGATGATGACCACCATCCACCCCTCGAATTCCTCCTTGTTGCCCTCAAAGACTTCGGGCAAGTGGCGCGTTTCGCGCGCCTTAGGATCAAAATCCGGGTTCTTGGCGTCCTGGCTGTCCCCGTACGGGTCCAGCTTTTGCTGGCGGCCAAGCCAGTTGATTTGGAACCAGTGCCGCCAACGGCACTGGTTTCTCGGGTTCCACGTCCCTCGCTGCTTGGAGAGGTGGTGCTGGCCGCCCGGGTTGAGCTGCGCTCAAGCGCTGTCAACCTATCGAGCATAGGCTGAAACCACGAGGGCGCCTCTTCGTTTGCCATCTCTTCGGTTGACGCCAAGAGTTGGGCGTCGACGGCAACCTGGGTGTCGATGTCGGTTTCTGGTGGTTCGGGAGGCAGAGAGGACTCGTCTATCGAGGAGTCGTCTGCGATTTCGGTCGACGGTTGAGCTACTACACGGTGCTCGTCGTCGGGGAACGCGCCAGGGCAGAGGTCGTCTTCTTCTTTGACGGTGCGGGTGGCGGTAGCCTCTCTCTCGGGCTCTTCGCTCAGCTCTCTGCTGGCTAAGCGGGCGGATGATCTAGTTGAGGCTCCCCAGTCCTTCTTCTTTGGCATTAGGGGCGGCAACTGGTCGTTCGATCGTTCTGCACCCTAATTTTGGGTCGTGTGCAGCCGACGGAGTGTTGCACGATCGGGCTGGGATCGGGCGGAAGAGTGAGTGGTGCGTTTGTCGGACTCGTGCACCAGCGAGTGAGTTGAGAGTCTACTCTTGTGTCACGACTGATCACAGCGGGCACAGGAGGCGGACGAGTGCAGCTCTATAAACGAAGAGAGTAGACTAGAGAGAAAAGGAAAGAAGAGCAAAAGGGGTGCGGCAGGCGTTGAGCCCTAGTACTCCGCAGGCTGCACCGAATCTGCAGCCGTCACGTGACGTGGCTGAGGGCAGCGGTCCTCACATGTATGATCTTGACAGATGTCGCATTTAGCAAGTCTCACGTAGGTACCTACGTACATAGGTATCCTTACCTCCTAATGACCGCGCCGCGAACGCCAGATGGACCCCATGTGCAGGAACCCACATTCAATGGAGACACGTGCTCTGTCCTCCTAAAGTTCTTTCTTCTAAGTTCTGGTGGTGCACTTTTATGGTGTCATCTGTTGTCATCTTGCTCCATATCTGCTAGGTCACAGGTCTGCTGTAGGTATGTACCTACATATATCCCCCACTAGGTGCATATGTATGTACATACTGTGGTATCTGTATGTACGTACTCTGTATGTATGTACACAGCTGCGACCGTTACGCACGCACTCGCTCGAGCTTATAACTTTGACGTCGGAGTAACAATGTACAACAGGCTACAAATGTACTAAGAGAAATGAGACGCTCGTCCATCTTTGAACCTTATCTGGCCGCCACATGCAGAAATAACATACCGAGGTATGCATAGCGGGAATCGGGATACATATATCTAGTAGGTACATAGCTACCTAAGATACCTAAGGTAGGTACCTGCTGGCATCATGTCATCACGTGCTGCGAGCTCAAGCCATCACACCACATCAGTGACATCACACACCAAAGCTTGCAAATACCTACATACATACATGATACATTGTTCCTCCGTCATCTTGTCGACAACAGCTATAGATGCGCCACCCGCTCCTCCGTCTCCGCAATGCATTGCCTCACCTTGTTCTCCGACCTAGCTCTTAGTCCAATCCGGAATGGCTTCGGATCCAGCGTCAAAGACGTCGGCGTCGCGTTGCAGTCCAAACAGTGGATGCACGGCGCATCGTCAGGATCATTCGAGGGGAACATCTCAAACGCGATGATGAGCCGAACAAAGGCCGTATACAACTGCCTATTTGCGAGATGGAAGCCTGCGCACATGCGAGAGCCCGCCCCGAAGCCGTAGTGCGGAGTGCCGACCTCCGCGTTGTCGAGGAAGCGTTCCGGCATAAATTTCTCGGGCAGCTTGAAGCGCTGTTCGTCGTAGTTGGCGGCATAGGTATTCTACGTTGCCATTTGCAAACAAGGAGTCAGCCAGCCGGTCAGTCAACCGGTCAGTGAGGTACATTGCCCACGCGTCCGGAGCCTCACTCAAGACAAGAAGGGGGAAAAGGAAAGCAAAGGAAATCTAACGACAGCCCATACCATGAAAAATGTAGTGCCGGCAGGAATTACCGTGCCATTGAACGGAATATCGTGGATGTTTTTCCGCGGCAAATTAATCGGCACCACGGTCCAGAATCGCAAACTTTCCTTGACAAAAGCGGTCATGTATGGCACTTTTTCCTCAACAAGACACTTTTCCCATGCGTCCCCGTTTGGGTACACGTCCTCGATCGCCTTGAGCGCCTTGGCTTGCACGGCTTGACCTTCCTCGGTGGATAGATATGCCATCGACATGGTGATGTGGCCCGGGACCGTGTCCAAGCCCGCTGAAGTCATAGTCAAGCATATGGATTTGATCTCGGCTGCGAAGAAGAAGCAGAAGCGTTGCTCCCGGTTAGCAATTGTAATCTGATACAGCAGTCCATTATCACATAGGCGCATATGGGGGCAGAGTAGTAGAAAGAAAGACGTACTCGCATTCAGCTTCGCTTCTGGATCCTTGAGGATATTCCCCGTGATACAGGGTTTATCCGCCCCCTTTTCCATATTACTTTTCAAGCGGTCGAGCATATGGCTGAGATACTTATCCCTCCGGACCCGATACGCCTCGGCCGCCGAATTCTTTTTCTTCAAGAGACGCAGCAACGGCACATAGTCCTGCCAGTTATTACTCGTTGACCGGAAGTTGGAAATCACTCTCTCCACGTGGGTTACTTCATTGAGAAGCTCGTCATCGATGGATTCGCTGATGCGAAATCCGTAATTCAGCGTCATGGAGGTATTGAGCGCATACCGCTGCGCGTATGCTTTCGGATCTAGGGGCTGCTTTCCGCCCTTGCAGTCCTCGAGTAGATCCTTGATGGTGGCGGTGGACTCGAGGTCGAGGATGGGCATGTAAGACTGTGTGGCCGGCCGGTTGAGGGCGGTAGCGGCAGCTTTGCGCCGGCGCTTGCAGGACTCATCCCACGGAGAGGTGCCGATTGTGAAGCCCTGCGAGGAGGAGACCACGGAGTGGAAAGTGTGGAACATGGGACGAGAGATAAGTGAGGATTGGTGCGTGATCCAGAAATGGCGTACAGTGTCGTACGAGTTGACAAAGATGATGCGCTGTCGATTGCAGATTCAGCCCTGGTCAGTTGCGATCTTCCTGAGAACCGTTGAAATGGCAATGGCAAACAGATACTAATATGGGATAATAAGAGAAGAAAAGAAAGAGGAAGTAGAGGGAAGGAAACGAGAGGAATACCTACTTGGTTGCCTAGCCGAGTCTGAAAGACTGGACCATACTTCGTCGCCCATCTCTGCGCAACCCTGGCATGATCAGTCCCCAACTCAATCAGGTTCCCAAAGACAGGAACGCCAGGAATCTCGGGAATGCCCTTGATCTTGGGCTTGTCGGTGGTGCTGAGAAACCGTACGAGGACGTAGAGGGCAACCACGATAGCGATGCCAATCATGGGGTACGACATTTTGTTCTACTCCTTCGTCACTTCTTATGGAGATTTTACTTGATTTCGTCACTAGTAATGACTCCGGAAAAAAAAAAGAGAAAAGACAGCCAGAACAAGCCTTCACGATCTTTCTGAAGTGAGAATAGAGGGGAAGGTCAAGCCGCGGGATAAGAGTAACCGAGCTACCGTATAGTTACATTGAGGTCACAATGTCTCACATCGCCCCCTCTTTCAACTCCACATCAAATTGGCATTGACGAGGGATTGGATACAAACACGGGTGAAATCTACGTTATACCTACGTTCAATTGGCCTGTTCAAACTTCAGGGACGCCTATCGTGTGCAAGACGATGCCACTCTTACCGAAGAGACACGGCCAACTTCTCGACATGATCGGCCAGATGGAGCGACTTGTTGCCTGGGGTAAAGGCAGATCAAGGCGTCCGCGGGGGACACAAAGCTCGAATCGGAGCCACTCTTCTCCCAACTGACCGCCATCGTCAAGGCTGAGGGAAGATGCGCATCGCATCGCCAATCCGTGGCCGCATATTGCCACCCGTGTGACCGTGTCTGCACCCGAACCCCTTTTGCAACTTGGACGAGACCAGTCCCCATTATTACGTTTTGAAATTCAAGCTCCCAACACTGGCCTCGTCATAGCCGATATTTTGAAGAAGACCCAATCGTCACTGAAGACAGACTTGACATCATTAAATACTGCCAACTGGTTGAAATGTCGAGTACCTCAACTTCAGCTCGTCCAGTTGAGCTTCAATCGTTTGCATGAATCTTCCTGCTAAGTTAACCTATGGTGTCTGTAACCAGGTGGCGCTTGAATGTCCGTACCTGTCCATCAGTATCGAATAAAGTGCGAACGGTCATACCCCTTGGTCAAGAATCCCCCATTCTGACAGTCGGAATCATTCAAATATAGATCATAGATCTATTCGGAGCTAGTGAGTGTCTTTCTGTGTACCTATTCTGGGGCACTGGGCAGTGCACGAGAGGAAGAAAGTGGGCTACGTGGCGAGGAGAGGAAAATGTCGCGCTGGAGCCAAGGCTGCGATCGAGGTCCACCGCGACGGCGCGACCTTCTCACTGGCTTTAAATTTGACTGCGATATCGACGACGATGATTATCAGGGAGAGATGGGATGCTTACGCACGCTTCTCTTACGTTTCGACCTATCATTAGTATGAGGATTTGCCTCTTGCGAATGTCCGAGACTCATACGGAAAAAACCGCTTTACCGGGCCTTTTCATAATTGAAAATCTGCCGGGACGTCTCGATACCTTTCTATTGCGAAACAATGTGGCAATAATGTGATGTGTCTCGGACTCTTTCGGTTCACGTTCACATCAAATTCCGTTACTGGTACTTTCAATTTGCGACTTCGCGTCAAACGCACCAGGTTAACCCGTCTCGGAACTTGTCCAATTTAAACCCGAACCTAGCCCTAAACATGCCTATTTAAAGACCTCATATGCCGCCTCGATCATTTTATTACCTATGTGGGTTCTGTGCATTGTTTGAGATTTCCGCGTGCGTTCGTCCGATCGCCAGTCCAGGAAGATCATACGTTGCTGCTGGCTACTCCTGCGGCGTGGAGTCTGGACGAGCCGAGCCGCCTATGTACTACGCCAAGAGATTTTCGATTTGCATATCGGCCAATTACGAACCGATGGGATACTAACAACGCAAAAAGATCGCGATCAGGCGTCTCAAAACAACGACTTATATATCCTCTTTCTCCAACCTGTTGTGAAATCCTTGCACTTCGAGGGATTATAGCTCCGGAGAGATAGTCTGCGGAGAATGGAGGTGGATAGCACGACCTGAGCCCGACCTCCCTCGAAGTGCCACGTTCATATGGCAATGAGTAGCTACGTAATGAGAATCTTGGCAGGTACCGTAAATTTCGCAATCTCCATCTTCTCTCCAACACAATAGTGAAAACACTTTTAACGTTGGCGCGACCAAGCAGAGTCCGCGTCTGGGCAAAGTCAGCATGAAGCTCCTGCACATCCTTCGCCCCTGAACATGACGGAAATATGTCCCAAAGAAGAAGCAGGCTGAAATAAAACAAAAAATACAAGACAGGATATGGAAAATGAATCAGAGAAACAAAGAACAAAGGATATAAATCCGGGGGAAAAAGGAAGGAAAGACAAAAAGGAAGTAAAGAAGCACTCACCGGGATGGATCTTTGGAGACTTAATGTCCGCCCGACTCGCCTTCTTATCCTTACACGAGATGCCAAACTTCTCATCTCTCTGTTTCATCGTGATAGCATCCAACTGTCCATCCGCCGTAAAACTGGTCATCAATTTTGGTTCCCCAAGCGGCAACTTATCCCCCCGATCCGTCTGCCACAAATGATACGTCTTGCCATACAGCGTGATGACCTCCTCCATCTCCTTCCTCTCCGCTGCATCCCACACCGTCGCTGGGACCGTGCGGTTCGGCATCACGAGCATCCCGGACTTGACCTCGTAGACGTGGGAGTGCCACAGGCGGCGCTCCTCTTGCGGGAGTGACTCATAGAGATGCGGTGCAATCATGTACTCTATGCCGATGAGGCGGGCATCACGCCCCGCGGAGTCATATATGAGGCATTGGCGAACATCATTACCTGGGTTTCGAATTAGTAAATTTGACAAAATGAACACTTCACTTTTATTGGAAGTGTAAAGCGAGTTCAAGAGGGGGGGGGGGGGGGGCTAAGCCCCTAGTACGTACTGAGATGACCGCAGTAGTGGTTGGCTTCGACATATCGTTTGGTATCATCTGCGTAGGCGTGAAACGCATGTAGATGGGCTCCTATATTCCGGATAGGTTCAAAGTCCTGAATCCCCAGAAGTCCGTCCGGGTCAGATCAAATCTCCTCTTAGAAAAGGTGATAGGGAACAGTAATAAGGTACCTGCGTGACCGATGCCGCGTTGGTCAATATGGCGTTCTTCTTCGAAGTTGGTTCCCCAGGCGCTGCCATGGCCGACGGTCGATGCTCACCCCACGTCGGAAACTGTATGCGCTCCAGTTTGTCTCTTTCGCTCAACGAGAGCGATGTGGCTGAAGTGGTGGGGTAGAAAAATAATGGTGCAAGAGTCGAAACCTTCGTTCACTTGTTCTTCTAAGGTTCTTCACGTTTCAGAAAGGGAACAAGTAGACAAAAGATCGAACTTAAATGGACGTCGGGCTCAAATTGGGTGGACAGACAAGTTTATGTACAACTGCAGAGGGCGCTGTGTTACAGTAGTGACGTGAGACTGCCATCATATTGCCTCTGCCATGACGTCGCGGCGGGGAAGGCTCCGACCTCCCATAACAGGTTTGGATCTTCGGTTAAAAGAGACTGATTTTGCTCAATTTCGTCGGGATGTATTTGTGACTCGTGAGTATGAGGCAATTCCAATCGTATCGCGGTTAGAGGCTCAAGGTTGTGGGCTGTTGGTAGGTGCATAGTAGGAGGTATTGAGGCCCCCGAACGGTCACTTACACTATTATGCATGTAGAACAAGAACAGAAAACCTTCTACGTTACAGGTAGCCTTGTAGGTAACATTGAGGCGCGAGGAGAACTGAATTACCTAGCTTTGTTAGAGCGCCACCTTTTCCTTCACTGCCTTCAGTGCATCTGTTACCTAAATTGTTG
This sequence comes from Claviceps purpurea, assembly GCA_029405325.1. Taxonomy (NCBI): domain Eukaryota; kingdom Fungi; phylum Ascomycota; class Sordariomycetes; order Hypocreales; family Clavicipitaceae; genus Claviceps; species Claviceps purpurea. The sequence goes on along the minus strand of CM055782.1, from coordinate 545,290 downwards.
GAAATCAATCATCTCTTTTCGAGAAAGACAAAGCCTGATTAGTGATCACAGACTGGTCTAAGGGACACCGCGGAAAACAACGGGTGTCACTCCCGCACCCGCATCTGGAGGAACGGTTAACTTAGTTTTTCTTGCCGGCGGGTGTACCACGGAAATGCTGCCGGGACCCGGGCGGAAATTAAAACGGTTCAATTCTTCCTGCGTGAGTTCCACAAGGGAAAATATATCAAGAAACCCTTTTGGAAAGATACCAAAGATACCAGGCGAAAAAAATCATCTTAAATCTTCGCAACACGCAAGCGATATCTCGAACCGTACGCTCAACCACCAGCCTCTGAGAGATTCTGTACAACCAGAGTCGGCCTCGCAAACAGCTCTTTAGCTGATCACTACAGTACACAGTCGTTCGATCTACAGTCACCCGCCATAGAAGCAGTAAAACAGCCGAAATTCGGGAAAAAGCACAGGTGGGTTGCTAAGCAACTTGTAACGTGATGAGGATTCAGAGCGCTTGTCTTCTGAGAAGATCCTGCGCTGTTTCTGACGCCCTGCGGTATCCTTCGCGATCCCTATTCAGAACATAGATGGGGTGGTTGTTTCTGAGTCAGGATACGGAACACCGGCCAACGTAATCGCTCGCCTGTGAATCCAATTGCGTATACATTGAAACTTCTCCAGAGTCCAAGGCGCCATTGGGCCTTGCTGTTGAAGCATCGTCACCTCCGCTGCGCTGAACGCTTTTTCGCATTCCCCGCTCGTCGCAGGCACCGCCAGGAGATCTAGAGCCAGTTGACTGAGTGTGGGAAATTCCTCGCGCTTTTGCAACCACCACTGGATCGGGTCGTCATCCCCCTCCTTCAACAGGCTAAGCGGTAGTTTGTAATACCGATCAAGCTCCGATCGGCCAGGTATCCGGTCGGATAGCCACTTTTGGAAGTCTTTGTTTGGGGTTGAAGATGCGGTTGAGGCTTCCGCTGCCGAACCGGGCCAATAGGTAACGCGATGACGATACCACTTATTCCAGTATACAGATAACTTGTTCTGGGCTGTAAGTATACGATCCTCATCCCATACAGTCCTCAGAAAATAAATGCCAAGGGCAGGGTTCAGTATCACGGCCGCGGCATACAGCGGTGATCGACTCAAGGCCTCGTAGTACTTGTTCAGCCTCGACCATCCGATCAAAACTGCGTCTCGAAGATGGGCTCGCGATGAGGCTTCCAGACGCTCAAGGAGGTCAGCGCAGCGAGCAGCGTCAACGTTTTCGCGTCGGGTACGCTGCGTAGCCTGATTCGCTGGGTCGTCAAAAACCCCCTTCCAATGCTCCATGCGTTGAACCAAATATTCGACGGCAGTGAGGATCTCACAGAGGGCATCGCACCGGCCCGATTGGACCCAATCTTGTATCCCTAAAGTCATCGCATACAGAGGCTGGAGGACATTATTCAGCTCAGCTAACAACAGCCAGTCATCGTCATCTAGACTGTCTTCCTTAGGGACGTAGTCAGGGTCAGTGTCTTGGTTGTTGAGGTCAAGATAGTCTTGGATCTTGTCGCGGTTGGCGAGAGCCTGCCGTATAATGAGGTACGCAGACTTCCATCGCGTAGCATCATTGCATACAAGCTGCCATTCCAGAGTTGACGTTGAGGCAAGTAAGACATCATCGTCGGACTCCCCCGCCTCGCGTACGATGGCTTTAAACAGCTTCCCACGCTGGGGTGAGGACCGCACCCACCTCACCAGGTTGTGTAACCTCCCGATCGGGCCGCGGCGGCGCCAGTGATTCAGGGAGTCATCGCTGATATCTCCGCAATCCAATCTTTTTGACGCGTTTTCGAAGGCTTCAAAGTCGTCGCCGTACAGAATCGCCCGGCTAACCTCATTGAAAATCTGACCGTAGCAATGTAGACGGCGGTCAAGTGCACCTTGCTCACCGAAAGCTGGGTTGAGGCCCAAATATAGCTCCTTAGTATAGATGTCGTTCTTGCTGGCATGGTCGGATACCAAGCAGCCGATCTGGTTTTCCAATTCCCACTCGCCGATAATCTCGCGAAGGTCTTCTGTGATGTTGTCGTCCAGACCGTCGTTGAGTCGCTGCCGTAGCGCGATCAGCCATTGTTGCGGAACGCCGTCGCGATCCAGAAAATGGGCTGTAACGCCAATAAAATTGTGGAGGTTCCGATTGGGTATGGCCCAGAACCCGTAGAACAGATGAATCTTGGTAAGGGCATGTTTTAGCGCGAGCTTTACAGTATCTTTAGACGCAGCAAATGTCATTTCAAGGTGCTCTCTCATGGCTTTTCGGCCAAGTTCGATATCCCGTGATAGAGCTGGGTTAAGTTGCCCGAAAAGTCCCCTTAGAAAGGGATCGTCAAGGGAGCCCAAGTCCGAGTTGGTATCAATGATTTGGCCCAGTGCAAGATCGAGGAATTCTTGGCGCCGCGTATTGTTACATGGTGTGCTGGAAGAATCCCGACGCTGCGCTTTAAGCGCTGCACTGGTCTCAGAACCTGCCTCTTGGGCCTCTTGAGCCTCTTGGGCCTCTTGGGCCTCTTGAGTCTCTTGAGCCTCTTGGGGACCATCAGATGGGTTCGGCGAGGCGTCGGTTATACGATGTTTCTTTAATAAATGCATCCGGGCCGAGGATGTAGCTGCCACAACGAAGCTGGTGAACTGGCCCTTGGCATCGCAGTTGCGGCAGACCCAAATGGCGCGTCCTGTGATACAAGATGTTAGCGAAGGTCAGCCGCCGCAGGATAGTTGCCTCACCTAGCTTCTCATTAGGGAGATATTCCCTGACGGTAACGCCGTGCCGGTGGATCATGCTGGATCGCGCCCTTTTCGAGTCGCCATCTTGGAGAACGTATTGGCGGCGTTTCAGAGTCAGCAAGATGTGGCCGTTCGCATCTGGCGTAGCCGTAGCTAATTGGCTGGCCAGCGGAGTTGGCGGTGTATATCCGGGGAATGGCATCGTCAGAAGTTGATGGGGGAGTTGCGTGGTTGGAGAAACCGAGACCGATGCGGAAAGTGACGAAGCTGTATCTTCCGTTTGTCTTCAACGAAGGTTGATGTATACGAGGCTTTTGCCCCAAGCGCAAAAAAGCCTTCGAGAAGGGAAAAGAGATGTCCAAGATGCTTAACTATTGAGGCTGCTAGATTCAAAATTTACGATTCACGAATATTCTGTAGGCACAAGATCCAAAGGTCGCGAGATTCCAAGGACGCGTAACTAAAGACGCGATCTGATTGTGGCAGAAGTGGGTCAAATGATCCAAGTACCTAACGCATGTACTCTGTATGTACCTGCTTAGTTATCTAGCCCCTACATGTATACCTTATAGGTACATAGATACCTCAAAGGTCATGTCACTTGTCACATGTGGCTCCGTCCAGTGTCTTTTTATCATTGATCAACCTCTATCAACTACTTGCTTGCCTGTAACTTGCAAGTACATAGTTAAGCCAAATAGTAAGTATTTACTACAATTCGTCTCAATATCAAACCTCAGAGTTGCGGCCAGACAGGACATTTGCTTACTTGTGCGTCTTATTTGACATATCGATTTGGAAGTTTGAATATCAGACGATGGTGGGCGCCAGCCACCGCCTTTTCTTGCTTCGAAGTTCTCGATATAAGCAGACTCCTGAGTCCTCACCCATCACTTCTCATTCACACATCTCGCGCTCTATGCCGCGCGAGTCTCACGTCTATCGAGACCCTGTCGTCATGAATCGCGTTCCTGAGGGTGTCGAGGCGTCGAGTAGCAATACTGTGCGTCCGAGTTCACGTCGACGGTCTGCCCTGGACATTCGCGTCATGAACGCTGCTAGCGCTGAAAATCTCGTCCAAGATGTCCGTGATATTGAGCCATATTTGTCTCACGTCACTAAGGAGGACGTCGAGGAAGACTTTCGAAACAGGCTTGGTGATGTCTATGATGGCGTTACCCATGTTGAGCTGAGTGGTCCTCTCGGAGCTTCCAAGGAGGATCGTACCTACACCTTGGCCGACCTGCCCAACGATGGCACGCAAGTCGATCTCACCTTCTGGGCCGCTGAGCTCCGCCGTGTCCTGTCTGAGCGAGAGGCTTACAAGCAGAAGGTTGAGCACCTCACCGATATCGCTCGCCTCGCGGAAACCAACCTTAGGTGTATCCACGAACATCATGTCCGCCACTTGGAAGAGCGTGATGAACACCTTGCTCAGCTGGCCGCCGAGAACATGGATCTTAAGGACAGGGAGACCCGTCTACTACGCCGGCTGGTGTACGGCACTGATGCCAGACAGACCACAGAGCACAGTGACACCAGAGACGCGCCACCTCCCCGTCGGACGCGTGAGAGTACTCTGGAATCTCGACCAGCTCATGAGAACACCGCGAACACCTTGAGAACCACAAGGTCCACCACCGAGCTATCGGCCGAAATACCCGACCCTCCCATTTTCGAGAGCCGCGACGGCAGCCTCGATTTCGAGGACTGGCTCATCAGAATCACTTCAAAGCTCCATGTAAACGCGGACCACTACCCAACCGACTCCGCACGATTGGCGTATGTCTTGCTGCGCACAGGAGGAGAAGCCGCTCGAAACCTTCGTGCCTACGTCCGGCCCGGCGACCCCAATGCCTGCCAAACCGCAGAACAGGCCCTGGACCGCTTGACCGAGATCTACTGTGATCCCAATGACCGCGATATAGCCCGAGACGAGCTCCGAAACTTGAAGATGGCGGAGAATGATGACTACCGCAGGTTCTTGAGAAACTTCATGCAATTGGCACAGAGAGCTCGGATCAGAGCCGAAGACTACGTGTACGAGTTCAGGACGCGTCTCCCGTACCAGTTACAGATCCATATGGCTGCCTGTTCCGGTGACGATGTCACTTTCCAGCAGTACAGTCGGAAGGCTTCGCAAGTTCATTTTCTTCTCAAGCAGGCAGAGGGGACTGACTAACCTGCGAGGCACCACCAGCTGCGTTGGTCGAAGGAAGGAAGGAAGAGGCAAGTTGATGGCGGAAAGATGTGTAAGTGCTTCACGTGCAAGAAGACTAGCCATTCATACGGCGAGTGCCCCCAGGGCCCTGTTATGGGGGCAGCCATCAAAGCGCTCCTGGTAGATTCAGACAGGCAGGAGGAACAGCCGCGGACGTAGCCGCTGGATATGCACCAACTTCAACCAAGACTCGGAGGTGGAGGACACAATATCGAGACATCCCGAGGGAAGTCTCCCACGTAGGGCAGGAGTATCAAGAACGCACGGTAGGCGTTATATTCGATAGGCCTTATCGAAATCTATCGGATGACCATGGCTAGTTTTTATGTACGATAGCTTGGAGTGGACAATATTTTCCCCTTCAACTTCAACGCCTGGGCTGATACTGGAGCAAACAGAGACAAATTGCGCGCGTACATCATATACAACAGGCAGAAAAATAGATTTAGATTCTCGAAAAGACCACAATCATATCGTGAAATGATCCCGCTGCCGCTATGCCAAAAGAAACAAAATGTGCGTTCTCGACGCGCTATCCTACAATCCCATGCATCACACAGGTAATGCAGGTATCCGACCAAATCTACATACATAGACGGCTACGACCGTCCGCCTTGAAGACCAATCTCTACACATATACAACGAGTGTATATCCAAAAAAAAGAAATACTCATGCAACTGCACAAGTCCCCCGAAAAAAAATATACACATGTGATAAACTCACACACGCTGCACAATTCAACCAAAAAATCACCCCCTTTTTACACAAGTCCCGCTAAATCGCTCCCCCAAAAAATTCCCCAACGTTAGCTTCTTCTCCCCCCTCTTACTCGTCTTTACCATCCGCAAAGTCCACCCCCTCATACGGATTCCACTCCTGCCCCGGATAGCTCGTCGCAGCCATGGGCGGCCGAAAATTGACATCGTCTTCGGGATTGCACCAAATCTTGTCTTCCTGTCCGGCGAGGCGACTTCTGCGCTCATGCGCCCCGAATGTATCTTCCAGTTCGGCAGCAGCATGTACGGTCTTCGTAGCGGTAGGAGCTCCGGAACCGCGATCCTCAGAGTGGCCTTCTCGGGTGTTTTTGCTGCCATCGTGATTTATATTCATTCTCGGTGTTGCGTCGTAGAGGTTGTCGAGGTCGTGGTGCTGGTTGGCTTTGTGGACATCGACGCCAAACGGTGGGGTTTTGCGAGGCGGCGCGGCGGTGGCGTTGGCTTTCGTGACTACTTTGTTGTGTTTGTTCATCGCTGTTATCAGTTCTGGCTGTTGCGCCGGTGGTAGAGATATTCTTTGATGGGGGCCGGATCCGTCGTTCGATACCGCCCGATGATGGCGAACACCACCTGCTAGACGGGTGTTCGTAAAGTGGCCCTTGTTTGATGTCGGCGGTAGAAAAGTATCGTCATGAATATTTTGCATTGTCTGAGTAGAGGTCTGTACATCCCGTCCTGGCTCGGCCAGTGCATGTCTTGGAGGGCTTTCCATGTTGTGCCCCAAATGAGAGCTTCCGCGTCGGTCTCCAGGGGAAGGCGGCTGCGGCGGCCAGGCCGACCCAACCATCCCAAAGGATGACACAGATTCCGCTCTCGAGAAAGATGATTGGGACATTGGTGGCGATACTTGCTGAGAAGATGCTGCGCGGAAGCTCTGCGGCAGCGGCGGCGGCACATGGGCTGCCTGCTGCTGCTGCTGCTGCGCTGCAAGCCATGCATCATGGCGGCGTCCAACATTGTAGGCTGACGGGATCGTCACACCCTCTCCATGAACAGCGTGATAGGCCCTCGGGATCGGCACTTGGTGGTATTGAGGCTCAGGAGGCGCTTGCTGCTGTTGTTGGCTCGCATGTCCATCAACGCTGGATTCACGCTGACTCTCGGGACCTGGAACATGCATGGGTCCCTGAAGCAAAGACCGCGATATAGATCCTGCCTGCGAAGCGCTCTGTGAGCCGGTAGGCTGATGATATGGGTGCACAGTCTGCTGTTGCTGCGCCATCATCTGAGCATCCAGCTGTTTCGATTTCCGTTTGAAGGCGCCGAGAATCTTATGTTTGCTGTTATTGTTGATCTCGTTGATGCTGCTGCTGTTGGTGTCGTCGATGCTGATGTTATTGTTATTGCTGCTGCTCTTCTCCTTCTTCTCAAGCTCTGTCTTCTTTTCCGTCGATCCAAGTTGTCCTAAGCCCAGCATCTGCTGCGACATGCGCTTCCTCAAGATCTTCCATTTAGAGCCCATGCCTTCATTGGCTTGATGTGACTCCGCCGATAGACTTTGCTGGGACGGGTGAGCAGATGATCCGGCCGAGACATGCTGCATCGAAAGCCGCTGCTCCTGCTGTGATGTGTCTTCGTCTAGGCGAGGCTGTTGCGAGTACCACGAATCCGACTGCGGCAGTCCCGCAGAATTCAAGCCCGCTACCCCAACTTGCGGATTCGAAACCATACGAGCCTGAAAATTGCCTCCAGGATAGGCTACCTCACTAGAGGAACCTCCACCGGGTTGGTATTCAGAATATTGCTGTTCGAGAGCGAAAGGCGCGGTGGGAGGATTCTCGCGGTTTGGCTTGAAGTAATGCAACGGCTCGCGTGCCAAGTGATCCGTCGGCACTGCCTCCTGGCTCTGAAAATTGACGACGCCAGCATTGTTGCCGTCCTGCGTGGCGGGAGGCCCTGGACCACGAGAATTGATGCCATAGTCCTGACTCACTGCTGTGTGATGCCGTGTGGACGCCCAGTCCGAGACCGTGGAGAGCTCGGGGGACACGGTAAATGGACGCATCCACTCGCCGGCAACGGCAGTGTTGAAATGGCCTAGGGCGTCGGGCCGATCATAGTAATTCTGGTCTGTATAAGCCGGAAGGTAACTTGTTTCTATTGGTTCCGAGATTGGCTCACTGTAATGATGATGATCATGATCATGCGGCGGCGGCCTCGGCTGAAAGTCTCCAGCTGGAGCCGTGTCCTGATAGCCAACACCCAAGTCTCGTCGTTTCTCAGGCAACGGGGCAGCAACTCCGTGACTAGACGGCCGAGAGGTCTGAGCTGATCGCATGGCCAAGGATGGAAGTCGCATACCGTCCGCTTCTCCGCCTCGAGTCGGAGGTGCGCTTGCTGGAAAGAGCTCAAGTGGGTGTGGCAGCACAAATGGCAGGTCTTGATGTTGATCGGACACCTGGCCCCTCGGCATTCCTTGATCTTCGGATCCGGGCCGCTGCAGACTGACTTGCTGCCCTGAGCCTGTTGGATCGCTTTGTCCCAGGTTGGACGGGGGCCGTCTACCCAGCATACTACTTATTAGGCCAGAAACAGACGGTGGTCGTCTTGCACCGCGACCCTTATCACTCGGGAGATGCTGCGAGCCCGTTTCAAAAGAACTGGTCGTGCTTGCGCGGCGATGCCCCAGGCGCTGGAAGGGCGGTGCAGGGGGCTCCAAAGGGGGTTCCAAGGCCGGTCGGTCTTCATGTTTATGACGACTGAAACGATTCAATGTTTTTGCTAACCCGGAGAACCTCTTCTTCTTATTGTCAGGCGCTGTGCTTTGCGCCTCGTGGAAAGTCTGCGAGTGGACTAAAACACCTTGAGCTGCATTCGGGCGAGAGGACGTGGCTAAACCAGAAGATACTAGCTTCCCACCTAGACCTGCTCCAAATGTTGAGCGACGCGAGGCTCGTGGAGGCGCGCTGGGTGGTCGAGATCCTTGTAAACTTTCATCGTCTCGGCCAGCGCCGCCTGCTTGGTTCCTCGGTTCTTGGTGGCCCGCGGACGTACGACCCGAGCGCGCAGTGAAGAACCTATTTCGGTGATTTCCTTGATCCTGATATTCACTGCTGGTTACTATACTCATCTCGGACGCTCCTTCCCCACGGATTTCCTGTCCAGTCTGGCGCTGTTCCCGTCGGTCCATATCAGCAAGACGATCGCGTGAGGCGGCTCTTGCAAGTTTTTGACCGAAGTCTTTGAGTGCTCCAAAATTCCTGTTTGGGCGCCCGCGTTCTTCAGAAGGAGGTTCGGCATCTGCACTCGCGTACTCGTTTTCCTGACACCTTGGCATCATCGCTTCCTCTTTGTGAGCGGCCGATGATTCATGTTGCGCATGGTAGGGCTGAGGTTCATATGGTGCATTGTAAGGTTGAGATTCATGTTGTGCATGGTAGGGCTGAGTTTCATATGGTGCATTATAAGGTTGAGATACCTGTGGTGGATGGTAAAGCTGAGATTCGTGCGGTCCATGGTAAGGCTGAGATTCGTGTGGTTCATGGTAATGCTGAGATGCATACGGTGCATCATGAGGTTGAAATTCCCACGGTGCGTGGTAAGACTGAGACTCATACGGCGCATTATGAGGCTGCGACTCAAAAGGTCCATGATAACCTCGAGTCCCATTATGCAAGCCCGACAACGCCCCCTCATCAGGAGCACACGCAAATAGCTCCGGCCATCTCTGCGCAGACGAGGGCGGAACATCCGACGCATGCCGAAAAGAATGTGGTGCCATGGATGTCTGCGCATTATGCTGCGCTGCTGCCTGAGCAGATTGATACGCAACCTGTTCCTGGAACTGAAGCTGAGTGGGAGCCTGGAATGCCGGCAAGTCCTGCTTTCCCGTTGTCGCGCTGTCCGGAGACAGCATGCTTATCTCCTTGTCGAAGCCATACATGAAATGGTCTGAATGAGCATCCGTCACTGCACGATATTTCGCGACAGGAGTCGGGGGTACCGTCAATTTGCTTTCTTCGAGTCTCCATGGGCCTGAAGCTGGAAGTCGATGAGAAGGATTCACTATTGGCGGAGGAACCGGCGCGTTCGTTTGGGTTGTAATCTCTCGTGCATTCTGCGCTGGGGGTTCTAGGTCAGGCGCGGAGCGCTGATGCTGTCCTTTTTCCACGTCCCTTAGTTGGGTATTCTTCGCGATGATTGTGTCGAAATCCGTGACAATGTCTTTGCTAAAGTCTGTGGATCTCTCGGGATATGTCGCACCGTGGCCATGAAGGTCGGGCATGGCCAGAAGGGTCGGTTCTTGTGAAGAGTAGGAAGCGCGGGGGTGAGCCTGGAGGGTAGCTTCACCATCGAGAGCCATGTCGATAGCACGGGCCAGTGTAGCCGACTCTGGTACTCGTTCTTTTTCCGCATCTCGATCTCGTTCGCGTTCCACTCCTTGTTCTTCGTGCTTCTCTTCTCTTTCTCGTTCCCTATCTTCTATTACTTTCTCTTTCTCTCCTTTTTCTTCCTCCTCTTCCCCTTCCACCACCTCCTCCTCCTCATCATCATCATCATCGTCGTCGTCATCATCAATCGGAAACCGATCCACAGCCCTCCGAGCCTTCGTCATCGAAGTAAGCGCAAAAGTCGACCCACGCCTGATAGGCGGCAATCCCATAAACGAATGATACGGTCTCGAATCATCAAACCGCGGCGGTTCACTCTCCAGGGACTCCTCCGTGCTGTCAATCACAGCGCTTGTATCATTCCCAGCACCCCAAGAACAGGACATGCTCGAAAGAGGCGCGCTCTGCACTCCTGGAGAGACCCGCGAGCCCGTACGGGGGATTTGCAGCCTACTCAAGCCAGCCGTGGCGCGCGAGGCTCGTCCAGACGGCGGTGGCGATTGAGGGATTTGAGGTGCCATCGCTTCTGCTGCCTGCTCGGTATTACATGCAGCATTGGCAATGGGTTCGGCTTTTGTCTTGGCCTTTGTCTTTGACTTGGTCTTGGCATGATGTGACGGTGGGGCGTCTCCATCTCCACGAGATCTCATGCTCGCACCGAGACTCATCATTACTCCCCACGACTTTCGGCGATCAATCTTTGTAGTGGTGGTGGTGGAGGATGTGGTGGATGCCGGGTCATCACTTGGGGGAGCCGCTTCGCCCTATTTGCAACAAAAATAACTTGATTAATATCCAATTTTCGTGCAAAAAAACAAAACAAAATGTGACTATAGACTTTGTGTGATTACAGACAGCTATGACAGTTTGGTCCAAAAGGGGGGGTTCATGAGAAGAAGAAGAAGAAAAAAACCCATCAGGAACAATTCTCGCGTACGTTCATCCCTCTTTCTTCGCCAATAAGATGACGATTCCCCCTGATGCGGCCGTGTGTTGCGAAGCCGAGCACTTAACAGGCCGCGACGCTTACATACCAGAACTCCACATCACCCCATCCAGCTTGTTCTCAAAACGCCCGTGAGAAGAATAACACCACCAGACTTGCATCCAGTTTCCTTCCTCCGGCTGACTCGCAACTTGAAGAAATCGTCAAGAGAAAATCCTTTCCCAAAAAAGCCTCCCCAAAGAAAAAGAAAAGGAAATGGGAAGAGACGAAAAAGAGCAAAAAAAGATGAAAAAAGCATTAGTGAAATACCTTGTCCCCAGTTCCACGCAACTTGCTCCTCCCCTTGCTCAGCAGACCTTTCCCCATTTTGCCCGCCGAATGCATCAACTCTTTGCTCTTTGTCCCAATCTGATTTCCAGAATGCCCAAATGTGCTTCCAGACGCTGGACTTGGCATCCCCAAGCTTGCCAAACGGCCACGACTGGTCGGTGAAGACGCGGAGTTCGCAGTGCCGGCATTGAGTACCTGTTGATGCTGTGGCTGCTGGGATGCCGGACTGCCCAAACCCGCCTGCGCTGCGGCGCCTGACCCCGGTGCAAAGCCGGATGCATTTTGAAAAGGCCCATCCAGGGTCATGTCTGGGTACTCGGCGCTTATGTGAACCAGCCAATTCTCTAGACCGGACTCTGTGAGGGCGGCAATCTCTCTCGATTCATTGTACTTGGCGATGCGTTCTCCAGAGCTGCCTAGTTTCATGATATCTCGGAAGCTCATGGCTTGGGCTTGTGGTTGCTGGATCGAAGGCGTCGAATGGGCGGAGCTGGGTCGGAGTTGGTCGCCAGGCGTAGAGTCGTTGTCAGACAGTGGCATCGGGGAGACGGCGGTCAAGTCTCTTTGGTCGAGTGCATTCTCCTCTGGAGCAGTCGAGTCATTAGCCTCGCTAACGGCAGCCGGTTCGTTCTCCAGTGCAGAGGAGACAAGACTGGATGCCTCAAAAGCAGGTTGTTGGCGGATCGCCGGCTGGCTACTGCCATTCGATACTTGAGGCGACAAGCCTATCGGTCGAAGAGTTTCCTCGGCCAAACTTGCAGTCTCGCCGACGCCTCGGCCAGCCTGGACTGCGGCAGATGCAGCATTGAACGGAAGCGATGATGTGCGAGGCTGCAACTGCGCGGCTCGCTCTTCAGCTTCCCAGGAGAACCGAGCGCGCAGCGATGACTGAGGTGGGACAAGCGACTGGGCTGACTGCTTTTTTGGGCTCTCGGCGGTCAGACCGGGCAGCTCGGGGATGGGATCGATATTTGCCAAAGCTTTCGAAGATTTCGCGTCTTTCTCTGAGTCTTCTTCCCAAGAGTCGTCATCGTCTTGCGACGTGTCGTTGCTATCGTTCGCGCCTGTATGTCCCGGCAAATGCGAGTCTTTGCTGGTGGATTGATCGTCGTGAGTCTCTGCAGGCGATGCAGAGAGACTCAGCGATTTGAGAATCTCGTCGCTTAAAAAGTCGTTGTCCTTGACGGGGGACGAAGTTTCTGTGTTGAATGTGGCTTGTCGCTGAACAGACCCTGGCACGAAATGGAGTCCAGAATCGAGGCCGATCTTTGTTGCGCTCGAGTCTTTTTTCGAAGGCGTCGTTTCAGCCTCGGGAGCATCGGCCGGAGGAATCGGTCGAAGCGGTGCGCGAGGGCTAGGAGTTCTGAGGGGGGCAATTACATCGGCATGCCAAGCAGAATCTTTGTCCTTTGAAAGAGTTGCCATAGCTTTGAGCGCCGGATCAGCTGTGGGACTCTCTAATCCTGGCCTCTCCACATCAATTGGGCTGTTGAACCTCGATGGCACCGGAGAGATGATTTCGGTCGCTGGTGCTTCTTGGTTAGCACTTGATCGAACTCTCGAGTCTTCTTTATCCTCCTCAAATGGTTCTGAAGCAAGTGTTTGCCCGGCGGTCAAAATGGTGTCGTTGTCCGAGCTCGAGGGAACCACGTCGTGCTTAGTGGTTGCCGAGGGGGAGGAAACTCCACCAAATGTCTCGCCCACAGACTTTCTTGCAGAGAGGCTTTCCCTGCTCAATGGAAACAGGTTTGACCCAAAGGCAGACATTCGGGGTACATCGGGAAGTTTGGGACTAGCCGATAACAGTCGCTGGTGGCCATCATCGCTGTCATTATATTCAGTGGAGTTAATTATGCTTGTGGCATTGAAGTTGTCGTCTTTTCCTATTGACCCCATTGAGTCGGATTTCACATGGCCAGGAGTGAAAACCGCCGCGGGCGCAGATAGGTGGGAAGATTCCTCCGTCTGGCCAGCAACATTTGACGGTTGTGCGATGGCTTCAGCATCGTCAGGCCCGATGACAGCGCTTTCCCTGGCCGGCCGCAGATTGTACTCGGAAGCAATGGGTTTCCGGGCTCGAAGAGATGGTAAGCTCGAGTCTCTCGTTCCAGTGGTGCGTACTGCCGGGCCTGTCGTTGCAGGTGCTGGAGCCAATTCGGGTTCTTCATCCTCGTCGTCGTCGTACTCATCAGCACCCCAGTCATCGCCATCATAGTTCTGCACTTTGGCCTCGACCCATTTCTTCGTCTTGGTCCGGTTGATATTGACCTGATACGAATTGGCACCGGTTGGTGTCGGTCGCGACCTGTGACAAGGCAAAATGACCAGTGATTAGTACGTCCGCGTCTCCGTATTATCCTCAGCAGCCATTGCGCCAGGGCAAGAGAGCCAGACTCACATGGTGATGTGTCCGCAACCAGTATTCCCAAGCGGTCCGATACAATATGCACAGTGCGTAAAGCTTACGTAGACGTCTGATTAACCACGCATAGTTGCGGACACGACGCCAGTATGTAACAAGTTTGACGTGGGGTCGGATTCGGTCTCAATGTTCGGGGACGTCGCGCCGACGGCTGATGTAAAGTGACAGGCACAGATAAGGATGCGAAAATATATGTACAATACAGGAAGAAGAGAGGCGATTCAGCAAGAGAGATGTAGGAAATGCAAAAGTAGAGGTATGATTGATGATGATGATGGGAAGAATCTAGTTGGTCGTTGCCATGGCTGGAGATTGCGCTGGCTGGGGTGGAAGCCTCGGAGTGGGAAGCGCCTTGGATACAGGGATCAGGCGGGGGCCTTGTTCAACTTGGAACGGCCGTCATTACGCGTTCCTTCACGCGTGCTATCATCGAGTTAGCAGTTTCAGGTACCGGTAGCACCGATTCATGCGTAAAGGTACTTGTTGCCTTGAGAATCGAGATTGGCAGTACGAATGTACAGGGGAATTTGGGAATTTTGCCGGCGTCGGGCCCTTTTAGTGGCGCAGCAGGATATTTTTGGGTTCAAGGCCGCGCAGGAAGTCGGCTTTCTTTTCTCCATCAAGTCAGTCGCCCTAGGTACCTAAGTTATCGGCAGTCTGATGTATGTACTCCGTACGTCAGCCGTACAGTCTACAGACTCACAGAGTAGGTAGGTAGGTAGGCGTGAACATGAGCGCATAATATGTATGTTTAAATGTTACAAACATGACTGGGAAGTTGGAATACATAGGTACCTAGGTAGTATGTGGCTGAGCCCTGCTGCACTCCGCTGGACTTCATGGGGAACTTGTACGGAGATGTACATACGGAGTACGGAGTAGAAGTACATGGAGATCACGGGGGGCCGCACGAATCGCAAGTTCTGAAGAGCGAACATTCGCTCGTTCGCACATGTGACATGACCCATTCTAGCTCCAGGTAATCGCCTTCGATCAAGTGTGAAGACTGCTGGTACGGAGAGAGTCGTCATCGTCACCCGCTTGTGGAAACTTCAAGAAAGGCTGGGCCAACCCGGTGACTGCCCCGTGTCTTTACCCCATCTCCGGTGCCGTCGAGCTTAGACCAAACCGAATTAACCACGTGTGTCGTAGCCTCAGCCAGAAGCAACGAGTTCTTCCACTCCAAGTCTCCAACGGTCCAAACCAACCATCAAGTCAACTCCCTTGCATTAATCACCGTCCGACTCTTCTACACGCCCCTGAACCTCAATGAAGCCTTGAAGGCGAAAACGATTCCATCGATCACGCTGTTCCTGCTTCCGCGCTCCCTACAGGCCTGGTCTCACATGACGAAGCCGCAGTGCGCGCTCCGACACCTACGAATCCCATCCTCGTCGTCAAGATAAAAATACCCTTGCCAATTTGGAATCCAGTCCCTTTCAGTCCCTTCAGTAATCCTCGACTTCCATCCTCGAAGCCTAAGCGCATCAAACCGTACCGCCATCTTGGCACCGCTATTTCCCGTTCTTCCCGTCGCGCTGGTCGCACCTTTTTAAGCCGAACGTGTCCTTTGACAGTAGTGTGCCGCAATGGCTGTCGCATCGATCCAAGATCGTACCTCGGAGTTCAAGTCGGTCCTGTTGCAAGCGCAGAAGCGCCAGCATGCAAATAAGGTCGGCGCGCAGAGGCGGTCCCTCTTGACAGATGCCCAGAAAGCCGCTGCGGATGGCTCTGCACCGCCCAGGAGATCAGATTTTGCCAGAAAGGCTGCAGAAATCGGCCGAGGTATCTCTGCGACCATGGGCAAGCTGGAAAAGCTAGCGCAGTGTACGTGAAAGATGGGGTCTTTTGATTGCTTCCAACTTCCTGCATGCTAACGAGACGATAGTGGCGAAGCGAAGGACATTGTTTGACGACCGGCCCGTCGAGATAAACGAGCTCACATTCGTCATCAAGCAAGACCTGTCGTCGCTGAATCAGCAAATCGGTTCCTTGTCGAGTCTCACGAAACAGCAACATCCAAAGGCTGACCAAGAAGGCGAACATAACAAAAACGTGGTATACCTGCTGCAGGGCAAATTAACCGACGTCTCAGTCAACTTCAAGGATGTTTTGGAGGAGCGCACAAAGAACATCCAGGCTTCGAGATCAAGGACAGAGAACTTCATCTCATCAGTGTCGCAACATGCCGGTCCTTCCATTCAGCAGTCCGCCTCGCCGCTGTACGGTACCCCGAATCGAGCATCCCCCGCCCCGGCTGGCTCGGATACCTTGTCTCTACACCCCGTGAGCGACCAGCAAATGTTGAAGATGGAAGAAGCGCAAACCACGAATACATATATTGAGCAAAGAGGCGAGGCGATCCAAGCCATTGAGCAGACAATTGGTGAGCTGGGCAGCATTTTTGGCCAGCTCGCGACCATGGTCTCGGAGCAGAGCGAGATGATTCAGAGGATCGACGCCAATACCGAGGATGTGGCTGACAATGTAGATGGTGCTCAGCGTGAATTATTAAAGTACTGGTCGCGCGTGTCAAGTAATCGATGGCTAGTTGCCAAAATGTTTGGCGTGTTGATGATATTCTTCCTGTAAGTTGCCACCGCCTAGCACGTGTGGTGCAGATCAGTCATGACTAACTGTCGTCACAGTTTATGGGTTCTGGTTTCTGGATAAGACAGAATGACACCGTATACGAAAATCCGGGGGATGGAAAATTGTTGTTTCATTGTAGTCATGTACATGCGAAGCCGGGTCATGAACGCGGTCTTCAGGTGGCTCAACGCCATGTCATTTATTTTCTTTGTTGATTGGAGGCGCCTAGAGTCCGGTATAGATCCATTGCATTAATACGAGAGCCGCAGTGCGGACACTTCACTTCACAGACAGACATCGCGATATGCATTGCGCTTTAGAGAGAGATAGAAAACGAAATGAGATCACAGAAATGAAATTGATGGCCAGTCCCATCCAAGGGATGCCTGGCACAACGAAAGCTGTCCAAAAGGTACAAAATGCTAACTCGTTCTATATACTCCGGCTCATACAACCCAGCGGCCTCCTGCTCCTCCTTCTCTTGTTAATGTCAACTCTCATCATCAGACCGTCTCTGCCCCCGCCTTGCCCAGCCTACCTAGTCCTCCTTCATATCAACCATCACCTTAATCACCAACCTCCCCTCATCATCCTGCACCCTCCCCGCCATAGCAAACGCCTCCCCTATCCGCTCTATCCCCCTAAATCGATGCGTCACCAACGTCCTCAAATCCGGCATCCCAGCCGGCCGCTTCGCCAAAAGCTCAATCGCAGCCGCATACGTATTCGCATACCGAAACACCCCCAGCAGATCAACCTCCCGCAACGCCGCCGCCGACATCGGCAACGTCAAAATCGGATTCCCCATCCCAATTATCATAACCTTCCCGCCAGGCCTCGTCGCATAAATCGCAGCCTGCGTACAGGTCTCTACACCAGTACACTCATACACAACGGATACTTGGCCCACCGGCCGCCCACGCACCACCTCGACTTGCGAAATCTTATCCGCCACCTCCTGCGCATAGGCGAGTTTCTCCTGTATACTCTCCGGACGAGCCATCGGGACCACGTACCCCGCGTCCGCGAACCCATTCGCCACCGCAAAATCCACGCGATCTTTCTGGATATCCGCTATGATGACGGCCGCGGCGTCGGTGGCTTTGCTCACCGCTCCAGCGAGGAGTCCTACGGCGCCTGCGCCGAGGATTAACACGGTTGAGCCGGAGGGCGGGCTTGCGCGGTTATGTGCATGCATGGCGACGGAGAGGGGTTCGATGACTGCGCCGAGATCTAGCGAAAGAGTCGAGGGTAATCTTTTTTTGGGGGGGTGGTTGGAAAAGCACGCCATGTCAGTACAGTAACTTCAATCTCTTCGCCACGGATCATGTTCTCGATGTAACTCCGTAAAAGTTGCCAGGTATGTAGGTAGTTCATGGCAGGCCGCAACTCACTTGTGGCACCATCTCCCGGGGTGGTTCACACGCTCCTGCAAAGTCCCCTGCACATGGGGCATAACCTTTGCAGAGCTCCTAAAATTCATGCCGCGGCAGATATTGTATCGTCCTGCGGTGCAGAAGTCGCAGGATTCGCATGGGAGCCCGACTTCTAGGGCTACGCGGTCGCCTGGCACGAGGTTCGTGATGCTGGAGCCGACGGCGACGACTGTCCCGCTGGATTCGTGGCCGAGGGTGAGGGGCTCGCGGACGAAGAAGTCGCCGTTGCGGTAGTGGTTGAAGTAGTGGAGGTCTGAGCCGCAGAGGCCGGTGGATTGGATTGCTACTTGGACTTCATCGCTCGCGGGGGCAGGTAGATCACGGGATTCCTGAGTGCTGTTATCAGTATGTAGGTGAGGTTTGAGTTGGTCTTGTCAGAGGGCCGAAAGAGCAGCAGAGGGGACGATGGTCAAGTTACATACGATGCGCAGGTCTTTTGCGCCGTGTAGCACAGAAGCCTTGACGCTTTGAGAGGCCATTGTTTCTTTCTTTGCTCCTTATTCTGAAATCTGCTGTTCTTTCGTCTTGGTATGTATGCTGCACGTCGAATCGAGGGTGGGAGGCGCGGACGATGGACTACTGGTGTGGAGAAACTTGTGTCCTCAGTTGCTTGAGGATACGACCAGCAATCATGAAGGCATGTTTCTGTCGCTGCCAATGAATCAGCACGGCCTGCAGTCTGAAGCTGAGTGGTGTGAATGGCGTCGCCGGTAACGGGCTTCAATAGCCGGCGGTTGGACAATGGCTGCGGCTATTGCACGACAGCCTGAATATTAGCGGCCAATATCCATTGAGGAACTGCGCTAGCGATGGAGGGGTCGGATGTCAACGTGCCGAGGTGCGGGGAGGCATTGCTCGGCCTATCATAGGTTCCTGTACGGAGTATCTTGGGCTCATAAGAACAAAAAAGCATTGGTGTGTGTATAGCACAGGCTTCATCGTTTGTTGTTGGCATTGAGACTTTCTTGGTCAGAGTGCAATGCCTATGCCGTGATCAATACAATGTTCTGCGTCGCGACTCGCGAGCCTACGAGATTTGCGCGGGGGCGGGGACTGCTGCAATGGTTGAGGGCTTCTTTGCTTTGTTACAACTTACGACCCACGGGCGGCATTGGTCCTTGGACAATGGGAGCCTGATTACCTTCATAGTAGGGACTCAGCTCATCTGTTCGATAGCCAAGCTGGCTGCAGGCGGGACATGCAATTCTTTCGACTGCAGGATCTCTTGGGGCTATGTACATAGATATTCAGTGTGAGTTTGGACGGGCAAGTAGAATAATGCCTTCCTCCCAGGTCTGCAAAGGATCTCAGTATTGGCACTCTGGCGTATCATTCATCGCGACATCAAAAGTGGAATGCCCTCGTCAAGCAGAAACGACACTATGGACAATGAGGGTGAGAAACTCCCAAACCAAGCTTCCTGCCCAGTGCCTAGCGAAATCCATGTCGCATCAAGAGCCAACAAAAGAGCACATCTGACTTCGCATGCTTGTAGTACGTCACGAGCAATGAGCGATATGATCGACACGAGTCTCGGCACACAGCTTTAGCTCAAAGAATGGGCACGTGGTCTATGCATCATGCGATTGAAATGAAATGACCGCAGTGCGCCAGTCTTTTCTGCAACAAGATGGCGGAGCTGAGGAGAGCCCCTGAGGGCATCGCGTCTCGTTGTCATTGATGGTCGTTCCTATTGAGAAATGCCACAAGGCACAGCATGCTGCACAATATGCTTTTTACCGTCATTGTTTGCGGGACGCATCGATAATCGGACGTCAAACGATGGAACTGCTTGTGCATAGATTTATGCGATCGGGGTGCGAACTGGTGGGGTTTCTTGCATTTTGCAGGCACCTAGGTACCTCCTGATGTACATACATATGTACCTAGGTTCAATAGGACGCGGGATATCGTAACTGTGCATGTATGATTACCTTGGCCAAACGAGAAAAGTTAATCAAGTAAGGAAGATACTCAAGACGAAAGGCCGAGAATTCAAAGTTTTAAATGCTTTGCCAAACCACAATATGAGCACTTGGCACTTACAAGTTACAGCCCTTCCACTCTCTCCCGGAGAGCTTCCTTCGGTCCCTGGTCAAAACTCAATACCCGACGGCGGATCAGCATCCCCAAACTGAGCAAGCGTCAGTGGCGACTTCACTGGGATGAGATCATGAGACCACCCCACGGCTCGTGGAACAAACGGAAAAAACAAGAATTCGTCCGGCGTTTGCTCTCGGCGCCGGAGCCCATCCGTGGTCCGATTCTCATGCGTGAATCTTGTGAGAGATGCTGCTGCGGCTGCGGCGCGAATAGCCGAACCCAAAAAGACTACCCATGTACGGAGTACCTACCTACATACCTTCTCACACACAACGACACGTCAACATCATCTTGGTTCAAGATCCCTCTTTCAATAAAACACTCCTCATTCCCTCTCCGCAGAATTAAAGCTCAAAAACGTTACCATGAGTGCTTCCCTCTTCTCGCTGCATGGCCAAAAAGCCATGGTCACAGGCTGTACGCGCGGCATCGGCCAAGCCGTCGCGATCGGCCTTGCAGAAGCAGGCGCCGACATCATCCTCGTGCAGGTATGTACAGTAAACGCAGCTCTGCCTCTCTTTCTTTACCTTTGTCTTTACCTCTACCTTGACCTTACTTTACCGTTACAACAAACATGCAGATCGCTAACTGGACTGCGGCACCACCCACCTCCTCCCGCAGAGAGACACGAGCGCGACAAAGACCAAGGAGGCCATTGAGGGATTGGGCCGTAATGCCTGGATATACACCGCGGATATGGCGGACCAGGAATCTGTAAAGAAGCTCGTCCCGAAGATACTTGCAGATGGGCACGAGATTCGCATCTTGGTTACGTGCGCGGGTATTCAGCGGCGGCATCCGTGTGAGGCATTTCCAGATGAGGACTTCAGTGAGGTAAGTGAGTGAGTGACGTGGCTAATGCAACGTAACTCCCATGTGTGGGGTCCCAGACTTCTCAAGACGTACATTCTCTTTCTTTTTAAGCTTCTCGTCTTTTTTTGTTTCTTGTTTTTCAGTTCTGTTTTCCGGTATTTGTACGTCTAGTTATTTTTGGACTAATCCTGGCAACAGGTCATGCAAGTCAATCTCAATGCCGTCTTCAGCCTGTGCCGCGACGTAGGCGCCCACATGCTCAAGCTGGACACACTATCCTCGACGGGCCGCCGCGGCAGTATCATCAATTTCGCATCGCTGCTGACGTTTCAGGGCGGGCTGACTGTTCCCGCGTACGCGGCCTCCAAGGGCGCTGTTGGGCAACTTACCAAGAGCCTTGCGAATGAGTGGACTGCCCGGGGCATCACGGTGAATGCCATTGCGCCGGGATACATTGAGACGGAGATGAACACGGCGCTGCTGGATAATCCGGAGAGGCTGGCGAGTATTAACGCCAGGATCCCTGCCGGACGATGGGGGAGCCCAGAGGACTTCAAGGGGACGACGGTGTACCTTGCCAGTCGGGCGAGTGGCTATGTCAGTGGACATACCTTGGTTGTTGATGGGGGTTGGATGGGACGGTAGAGATGGTAAAATATAGGAGCCTCAGAGGAAGAATCCGATTTGTGGTTGAGCACGATTCGTGGACTTTCTGTGCTTGACGAGATTCTTGAATATATTATATATTCCGTCGGGGCGCGGTAATAGGAATGTCTTTGTATATAGAATTACGTACATACTTGGAAACTCCACTCCCTAAAAGCAGACAACGAAAGCCAACCAACGCACTACGAATCACGATACCGAGAACCCCCTCGCTAAGATCAAATACATAGGTAGACCAAAAACAAAAAAATGTGCCTCCTCTTTCCGCAAAAAGAGTCCAATAAAGCACAAAGAAAGACTTGAGTTCCAAGCAATAGCAATCAAGATGCACTGGACGCAGACCCCGACCGAGCTCTCACAACCCTCGTCTTGCCCAGCTTCCACTCCCCAGAAGGATCTTTCACCACCATGACCTTGCTGCGCCGCGAGCGCACGAATCCACTCGCAGGAGGGTTCTTGGAGAGGATTCTGCCATGCCACAGCGTCAGTGACTTTGTTTGCATGATGCCCAGAGATGTGTGGTGGCAGCGGAGCTAGAAAACAAAACATACTCTGACTGCAGGGCAGCAATACGCATCCGCACCAGGAAAGGATGAAACTGGTCCATGAAGAAAAGCTGCAAGGCACCCAATTCCAATCAATCTCCTCCCAGCCGATCTGACCCCAAACTCGGAAGATCGATTCGTATGTAGCACAGAGTATTGCAGCGACGTTTCAAGCCGGTGTCGTCTAGAATGATTGCTTCACACAGTGAGACCTTGGCTCGACAAGTCGCAATTCGCCCACCTGAATGTCGATCCAAAACAGGACAGACGAGATATATGTATAGATAGTACAGGATAAAGATATATAATACGAGCAGTTTTATTTTAGATGGCATCCAAGACAAGACCAACACGAGTGGAAAATAGAACAGGCGACGCCTATTTATATAAAGATAAGCTGCCAGGGAAGGGGAAAGTTCCGGCGCCTCCCTTGAGCCCCTCCCGAGGCTGGGATACGTGTGCCGTCCGTCCATACATACGATTACGGAGTAGGTAGGTTAGGTACCCAGATCATCTCCGCCGCCTGCTCTACGAGGGATGGCACATCGGATGTTGTTTGAGATGGCGGAGCATTCATCACATGCTAGAGCCTACGTATGTACCTACATACCTAGCTGAGTGAGATGGGCTCGCATGCATACGATCGTACACGGTACAAGTCGTGTCGTGGGGGAGGAGGGGGAGCGGGATACAACCAAGCACCCGGGGAGCCCCTGCGATGCCAGTCGCTGTTACAGATTCGCGTGTACGGCGTGGCCCGTTAATTATGTTGGTTTAGGGGGGGATCTAAGCCGCTGCTCCACTTGAATGTCTTGCAAGTTGCAATGGCGGGGGAAAATCGCTCGTCGGTTCTTGAACTATGCATGTACATACCTGGTAGAGCGCGGTATTTGTTGTTGCTTTTTCCTGGTGTACACAGTGTCATATGAGCGGGCGGTTGGCCAGGTTGGGCGTTGAGATCGGAGGACGGTGCCTTGAAACGAGGAACGCGCATCGAATCTCGATTGCGGTTTTGCTACGAATGATGACTGATGGCTTGCTCTCGGCGCGTGGTGGGCTGACAAGCTGCGGATCAATGTCTCGTCCTGTGATGGTGTCGTGAAAGCAGCGTCGCTTATGTAGGTGGGCATGTACTCCGTACTCCGTATGCACTTGTTGAACGTGTCTCGGCGGCATTGGGCCGTCAGCCGCAAAGCGAGACGGAAGAGCGACGATGCAATGCAATGCGACTTAGTTTTGAGTTGGTTCGTTCTACGGATAGACCCAACTATGTATGTACGAGTATGTACGGAGTAATTGTCTGTGTGTACAGGATTGTCTTGGCCGCTCTATGCGTGCGGGGTCGCGTACATGCAGCATGTATTAGGTATGTTACATGTATGTACTCCGTAGCAACTTGTCTAGATGTCGCCCCCATGCGCCATGTATGATGTACATGCATAGACATGCCTTGCCATGTGCTGTATATACGTATTGCGATGCCACATGAACATGAAACGCCAATCAAGATACAGCCTTAACGGATCAAACGTCGAAGCGACTCAATGCGGGGGAGCCAAAGTCGCCAACAGAGAGAGACTGTGTCCATCTATTCGGAGTCTTCTTCACTCTACGGCAACCGTAGTACAAGCCCGAGGATTATTTTGGCCCTAACCACCACTATCCTCCTAAACATCAATGGCGGAGATCGACTCTTCAAGTCCGAGCAAAAATTGTGGCCTTTCTTCAGACGATCTCATGTATTATGGACGCGAATCAAAAGTCGTCAAATGGGTACGACGAGTGTCGTCAAAGGGGACGCTTTGTCGAGCGCTTCGTCGAGATTATAAGGCTTTGTTTTTATCCTCGCGATAGTAGTGCGCCATTTGTAACCCAGCTTTCCGGAACCCACACTTGACGTAAAAGCCCTCGTTGGCCTCGCTGCAGTCCAGAATGCACTTGTAGCAACCAATCGCCTTGGCCACATGATCAAGAGCTTGAATCAGCCGCAGGCCAAGCTTCTTGCCCTGCTGGTCCTTGGCAACGGCAATGTCCTCAATGTGTCCCACGGAACCGAGATTGTGAATACTGCAGTCGACGACAGAAAAGTTAGCTCAATAGCCTTCTGTGCGGACGTGAGGAAGGCGGAAAGAAACGTACAACTTGTGCTCGACAAGCATGGCACCCGTAGCCACCACAGAGTTGGCCCTGTCGGCTCTGTTGGTATCCTCAATCACAACGATGTAGTAGTCCTGCTTTTGCTTCATCTTCTCGAATTGCGCCGCGAATTCATCCTGCGTCAGGTCGCCCACCGTCGTCAAGACGCGCAGACATTCGAGAAAGCCAGTGTCGAAGTCAGTCTCTCGGAGAGGCCGTAGCTTATACCCGGCGGGTAGTTCGCTGGAGACGAACTCGGGAATTAGCGACTGTGAGAAGAGTTCATCTTCTGAGATCATGTTTTCAGTCGTTGGATGAGGCATTTTCGTTTCGAGAGCCACTGCTGGTGTCGGAGTGTCGAGTGATTGTCGTTGAATGAGGTCGTCTGGAGCAGGTAAGCTTTATGGGTGCGGGAAATGCGGATACGAGCGCTAAACACGTAGTGTGACGACGGGTGCGAATCGGGAGCTAGGCGGATGGTGCAAATGGGGGTTATCTATGGAAGACAATTGACAACTGGAGAGTTGCAAGGACGTGAGACGGGCGTCAGGGTTGGGCAGAATAAAGAATGAAGCAGGCTGGAGAGGCGCAGCTCCCAGCCAAGGAGCCAGGAGTTTAAGGAGGTCAATGATGAAGGAGTCGGGATCAAGCGACACGGGCCAACCGCCCACCCGCCATGGGTCAGTGGTCACCAAGACCTTGTGCTGTACAGAGTACCGTTGTAGGCGTTGCAGGCGTTGCAGTTGCAGTTGCAGGGGCCGACATGGCCATCGCGTCTCGGATCGGGTATTGAGAGTAATAAGCCTTTGAGGGGTCATCTACATATTAGCATTACTGTTCCATCGGCATTTATTTGAAACTATCACACATACCTAGTCACGCCCAAATTAAATCGTAATTGGTACTGCCGTGAAGTCGTGGCTGGTGTTGGGTGGCCCGTGTCGTAAAAGTGCCTCGATTCAGTTGCTCTGCCGAGTAAAACCCGCCAACTTCACTTCCTCAGCACGCGGCTTTCGTTGCATTCGAGCCCTCGTTTGTAATTTTGTGCCACTTGATCGAGGAGAACTGGACAGTTTGTCACGAAGAGACCACCTCGAGGATTTTGCGTGTCTCCATGAATAGCGACACCTTCTGCCCAGTGCCTACCAGACGCGACTGCAAGATCATAGATGTGGCTTTCGGCCCAATCCCCGCCAACGTGACGACGTTACCGTCGGGAACAACCCTTCGGCCCGGTCACAGAGCTGTCGTTTGAACTCGTTTCTCATTTCATCTCTTTACTAATTAGCGCGAATCCCGGAATTAAATGCTTCGACCGCGACGTCGGCACGATGCTGACTGCATGTTGATTATTCGATGCCTTTGACACCCATTTGACCGGACCATCTGGCCAGTCACCAGGGTCCAGTGGCATAGCATCAACAAGA
This sequence comes from Claviceps purpurea, assembly GCA_029405325.1. NCBI lineage: Eukaryota > Fungi > Ascomycota > Sordariomycetes > Hypocreales > Clavicipitaceae > Claviceps > Claviceps purpurea. Next base: position 519,776 of record CM055782.1, on the reverse strand, counting down.
TCAACAAGCGTATCAGCCATCTGACGTGGACCCCAGTTTTCAATTATTTGACGTCTGTTCCTCTCCGACTCTCCGACTCTTGGACACGCGTTCCAAGGGGTTTGCGGCGTTTGCTGGCACTGGGCAGGTCGCGTGAATGCTGCGCCCGAGTCAGCAGGTGTGCCAAACTGCCAAGCCATCACATGCCAGTCCATGCGCAGCATCACCACGCTCCGTTCCGATCTTCGACCAAAACGCCCCCAATCAGACTCAAGCCACGAGACACAAGTCACACAACCATCATCCTCTGCGTCCACACCATTTGCGTCCTGGCGGGCAAACAAGCGCTGCTGCCTTTTTCTCTAAGCCCCTTGTGCGCTGCGACCGACGCACGCAAATAACTGCCACTGCCACATCGCAACCTGATGGTTAATAATATGACGAGCCTCTACAATGACCGAACCTCGTTTGTCAATTCATTCTCTTTCGTACGCTTCGACAAGCATCGTACACCAACGTTGCCGCCATGCCCACGCGCGGGCCTCGTGATATGGAGGCCTCTACCGGCTCGCCATGCCGTCGGTCGCCGCCTACGCTCCTCCCCGGGCCTGTTGCTCACGCCGTGAGTCTGGCCACCCGATCGACTTCGCTAGCCATCCGCTTGGGCTCCTTTGTCAGCTACTGCAGCCTTGATGCGGCGAGGGTCACGACATTGTCTAGTCTGGGACTGGCTCGCGGCTTCGTAGAGACCATCCTGGGCCGAGCAGCTCACGACACCGTGACGGAATCTTCCTCGGATCTGACTACCACCGAGGTAGAAAAGATTTTTGAACGCAGCCTGGAAAGCCTCCATTCTGTCGTCACTCAAATCGTGTTTTGGACCTCTGCAGGCTTTCGATTCACTGGAACGTCAATATCATCCGCGTCGGAAGCGTCACAGCTGCTCTTGGGATCTCTGGATAAATTATTTGGCTCCACAGATTCGTCCAGGGCAGTAGCGAGCATCATCACCCTAGTGCGGAGAGAGCTCAATAACCCGGCTTCTGGAGGGGGAGAAAAAATTGGTGTTTCAGATCTTGCGGTGGCATTGGGCGTGCTGGCCTACCTCCAAGGAGCCTCGAGACGGTCGGCCGTGGAAGAAGCGCGACGGAAATCGCAAGAGGAGGTTATTTGGGACGTCGTGGTGCTCAGTGACGGTGAGAGAATTGACGTTGGCTATGGTCAAGCCGAAGCTGAGCAACGCCGCCAGAACGAATTTGGCGGGCCATGTGCGCCAAACGACGATGATGAGGCTATCATGGAGCGCCTCAAGGACCACATTTCATCGAACCTCGATCCGGGGACTACGGTATCCATCTCGAACTCCGTATCTTCTGTCCAGACCATCACCGTTGACGTAAGCGGACCTCAATTGCTATCCCTTCCTACGCCACCGGGTGCCGAGATCGTGGAGACGCGGGGTTCCGCCGAGCGGTCGGGGAAACGCAATTCCTGGACGTTGGGCATGGATGGTGAGGCCAGCTACACGGTCGTGTATCGAATCCAACGGGACAAGCTGAGAAATACCATTCTGCGAGGCGAAGAAGACAAGACTGGCCCTACAGTTGTCGAGCTGGTGGACGATGCGACAACCGCCATGGGCGATACTACCGCGCCAACGAACCCCTTGACGCCAATCAAGCCTATGGACTCAAAGAGCAGCAGTTGCGAATCAACGCAGGGAAGAGGGCCGCCGAGTCATAGTTATGCTCAGGTATCTACTTCCGAGCCAACAGCAAATCAAAAGAAGCAAAGAACGCCGCCAACAGAACCCCCTCGACCTCCTGCTCGTGACTCTTCTGGTCCTGCGTCAGTCAACAGACAGCAGGCCTTGACCGGTTCAAGCAAGCGATATTCACCAGGAAAGAAAAGTGAAGTTCCAGCCGCGGCCAAGACTACGGAAAAGCAGCCCAGACTGAAAAGAGTTATCAAAGAAAGCGGCCAGTCACTATCCAACATGTGGAACAAGGAGCCTTCCTATGCTGAACCGCGCACCCCAGCAAAGCAGCGGCCTCACTGGAAAGGCGTCGGAGGAGCCGCGGCGTCAGAGGTAGCAAGCAGATCCAAACCTCTTACTAGCCGCCCAAGTCAACCGCAGCAGCCACCCCGGCAAAGTCCCCCGTCCAGACGAGACCAGACACCTGGGTCCTCTTCTCGTGCGTCCTCCCGAGCCAGCTACGTATCTGTCCATGAACGACGTCGAGATTCTGTCGTTTCGCAGACAGACTCGTTCCCGCGGAGATCGAAAAGCGACACGCAGCTCTCCACCCCCACCATGATTCGAACGGAATTCTCGACCCAAGAGACACTCTCGCGACCTTCGGGGGACTCGTGCAGTCCGCGCTCACCTCGCAAGACCGGCAGCCATCACAGTCAGCACGGTCAGCACAGTCAGCAGCAGCAGCACCATAATCACAATAACCGGTCCTCCATATCCTACGCCCCGAGTCTCTACAGCCTGGCAACAAACGACTCCCAGTCCTCCTTAATCTCAGCATCATACTACCAAAAAAGCGCCTACAACACCTCTGGCGCTCTCAACGTCCTCCGCAACGAAGGCTTCGTCGACGGCACCTTCCCAGCTGGGCACTTACTGCCCAACATTGCACGCTACATGCGCTACTCATCCGCGTGCTACGGATCCCACTTCATGAAGCTCCTCGGCATCTCCACCGAACTCCCCGCCAGCCAAGTCTGGGATGGAACCCATCCAGATGTGCGCCACTTTGCGCACCACACCGAGTCGAAGCACGGGAATATCCTGCTCGCGTCGTTTGTAGACCCTCAGGGGGGATCTGACGCGACAGGCTCAACAGGGACGGGTGTCCCGCTCGTGCACTACATTTCACTAGACCATGAGGCGAAAGCCGTCGTGTTCGCCTGCCGGGGCACACTAGGCTTTGAAGACGTTTTAGCAGATCTGACCTGCGATTACGATGACCTGTTGTGGCGCGGCAGAGCATATAGAGTACACAAGGGCGTCCACGCCTCCGCGAAGCGATTACTCTTTGGCGGCGACGGGCGCGTCCTCGTGACACTCAAGGAAGCCTTGTTAGAATTTCCAGACTATGGACTCGTGCTGTGCGGGCATTCCCTCGGCGGGGGTGTGACCTCGCTGCTCGGGGTAATGCTCTCAGAACCGAATGCCACTGGGCCGGGGTTTGTGATTTCCGCTGAGCCGTCTACCGCCAAACACCCTCATTATCAGGGACAGCAGCAGCAGCAGCAGCAGCAGCACAGGTTCAGCAATGTGCATCTCCCACAAGGTCGGCGGATCCATGTCTACGCCTATGGCCCCCCGGGGATCATGTCCCCGTCTCTCCGGAAACTCACCCGGGGCCTCATCACGACGGTCGTTCACGGCAGCGATATCGTACCGTATCTCTCCCTCGGGGTCCTGCACGATTTCCAGTTCCTGGCCCAGGCGTTTAAAAAGGATGATCATGGCACGAAAGCTGAGATTCGGCACCGCATGTGGCGCGCCTTCCAGGGCCATCTTGCTGAGAAGTGGCACCAGGATAGCAGGTATCCCGCCGCTCCGCGCGAGGGCGACGAGGAATGGGTTCTGCCTATGCTGCAGGCCCTGCGGGGGACTATGAAGGGGAAGCGGCTGTTGCCCCCCGGGGAGGTCTTTGTGGTTGAGATGACGAGGGTGCTTAGGCGGGATGCGTTTGTGGTGCAGGAGGAGAATGGTGGTGTGGGTGGGATTGGGAGACCGGCGCGGCGGGTTGTGCTGAAGTATATTCGGGATGTGGAGGGGCGGTTTATGGAGCTTCGGTTTGGGGGTGGGATGGTGACGGATCATAGTCCGGCGAGGTATGAGGATGCGTTGAACAGGTTGAGGGTGGGGGTTGTGGAATGAGGGTTTGGAGGAGCCAGGAGGACCCAGGAGGAGTGCGATTTGGTGCTTTGTTTGCATCAGGAGAGGAGGGTATTCGACGTTTCTTTGCGGGCACTTTTGCGTTATAAACAGGCGTGGGGTTTCTGTTCTTCATGCATTGTTTTCTCTTATGCGCTGGGTGTTTACTGTTGGGTCATGAATCGGGGAAAGAGGCCACTTTGCTCTCGTTGGGGAGTATCTTATATGGTGCTGTGTAGATTGCCAGGACGCTTTAGATTAGAGGGATGTAGGGCCGCGGCCGTGTGTGCTTGGTGGGTGGTTTTGATGACATGTCCGATGTGCAGTCTACATGATGATGATGATGATGACGATAATGATGAATGGACGAAATTTGGTTAACTACATACACCGGAGCCTAAATCATAGGAACGGCGAATTGATGATGCTAAAAAAGTTGATTTTGATATGACTCGACTACCCAACCAGATGTGCAGAGCATGAATCAAACAAAGACCTTGATTGAATAAAAGTTTACGGGTCGTCAGATCTACACATGTAGAGTCTATAAGAGTCTCCTAAAAAGATGTAAAACAAATTTGCGATGAAGGCTAGACCGCCCTCTGCCATTTATGATTTGAGCGGCAGCAGGACTAGCACGAGTTTACAAAACTGGTATGTAGGTGACTTTCATATTCCGTTCGCCTCCTGACCCAAGAGATGGCCTCCTAGTCTTCATCCAGTATAAACTCAGAGTACACGACGTCCTCCGTGCGTCTCAGACAATCAGCTGGTAAGAGAACCTCAACCCCTAGCTAGGCCTGCAGGCTGCAACTAAGTCAAGTCAGCGAGAATCGAGATATCCGTCCGTGAGAGAAAACGTTGACCAGTAGTCCAAGTTCGACAAGTGACATGACTGGCCTTACGCCTTATTGATCGGTATAGCGAAGCAGCGGGCGGGCAGGTTTGTAAGGAACGAAGTCTTTGTAAATGTGTAGATATAGACCTCAACGCTACGTGGTGATGGATTTAAGTACTGGATGCGAAATATTTTCTCTTGTACAACCCGTTGAAGCCGTCACCACCCTGATGGTGTTCTTCCTGCCCCGATAGTTCTGAGGTTTCTGCCGTCGCGTCAGCGCCGTAGAGGCTGTTGCGTCTATTTGCATCTCCGAATGCATTGTACCTCCGCCGTCCCGTCTTTCACAGCTCCGTGTGATATAGGTATGCCAGGCACTTCCTTGGCATCACTGCAGCTCTGTCTTCTGTATTGCATATCCGTTGGATCTTGTGACCGCTCCGTGAATGCTACAGCTCCGTGGCATCCATTGTACCTCCGTCGATACTGTCCGTTCAGCTAGGACCTTCCGTTCAGCTAGGAGCCTAGGACCTACCACACTTGCGTTGAACACACTGCGGCTCCGTGGTTTCTTTGGAGGTCTGTCTCAATTGCAACTTTTAACTACATGTACAACTCAACGGGACCTGTCGACCTTCCGTGCATTCTGTCCATACTCCGTAATGGGATCTGTTGCTAGAGGTCCGTCTCCCGCGCAGCCTCATTCTCTGAGGAACTGAAATTGCTACAGCTCCGTGGAATCTACTGCACCTGCGTGTATTCTACCACAGTGCCTGGAATTGAACGCCTAGATTCGAATTCGCTACATCTCCATCTTTCTCCGTGGAGGCTCCTCTCATTTGGCTCTCGCAACCCTCGGTTAGAGATGTGTCTCAACCTCTCAATTGCGGCTTCAGCCTCTGGGGTACCGGATCTATAGCCTACAAATCCGTCGGATACACCGGTCGCAGGTCGGTTCTCTGTGTTAGACACATGCACAACTCAGCGGGATCTGTCGGAATTCCGTGCATCAGTCTATGCTCCGTGGAATCTGTTGCCTCGCTCCGCCTGCGGCCGGTCCGTCAGCTGCATTCTCTATGGAGTTGAATCTGATGCAGGCCTATCTTCTTTGTCGCAGCTTCATGAAATCTGTTATGCCGATACATTACCTGAGCTCCGTGACTGTTGCTTCTCTATTGACGCCTCTCCTCATCCTCCGCCTCCGTTTGAGTTAGATTATCCGAGCTCCGTGGATCCTGTCGCAGCTCCGTCAGTTCTGTACAGCTTCGTCATCTGTTGTGCAGCGACATTATCTGAGCTCTGTGACTGTTGCTCCTGTGCTTGTTGTCTCTTCGGCTTCTGTTGTAGCGCTCCGTCAATTCGGTGCAGCTTCGTGAAATTTGTTTTGCTGCCGCTCCGTGAAGATTTGTCTGAAGATGTTTTTGACCAACCTGGCGCTGCGATTGTCCTTTGGACCCGTCATTTTTTTCTTTTTTTCAGGCGTTGTGATTTGAATCAATCCGAGGCAGCATTGGGCAAGTGCTCGGAACGGGAGTACTTTGTACCGATGGCTACTCTGGGACCGACGCCAACCTACGACGACATTCACACTCTGCACCGCGCATTCTGATCAGTTGAGTTCGAATTCCTGTTCGATGGGAATACGGCGACACGACACATGTTCTTGCAGAAAGGGAACCGCCTAGGAAGCAAAGAGTCCGTCTTCTTCACTACCGACTACCGATTGAAGGATTGATTGCCTGTTGTAATTTATTGACAGCCGGTGTTGAGAGCTCTTTTTTGGCGTTATTGTTGTGAACACGGAAGGGCAAGGGCTCGGAACGGGAGTACTTTATACCGATGGGGTTGGCAGTGACCAATCAGTGACTCGAGCGTGCGACCTTTTTCTTGCGGAAAAAACATTGGCGGAAAAAAATTTGCGTAACTGAGGAGAATCCGGTCATCGATTCGGCTTCTGTGCCTTCTAGATGTTGCTCCGGGTGCAGGAGGACGCTTCCCCTCTCTGTTTTCCCTCTAAAACCACGTACTGGCGAGAGGGCCCTCCAGTGTGAGCTGTGCAAGGTACGTTCGTTGCTGAATCGCGGTTTCGAGCTTCCTCCTACTAACGTACCCTTAGGCGAGATACGCCAAGCGCCGTCACACGACACAGGACCCCGAGCAAGATGCCGATGACCAGGACGATCGACGGCTGAACACAGAGGCTTCGGCCGTCGACTCGGCTTCTGTGCCTCCTACATGTTGCTCCGGGAGACAGGCCGAGCGCCGTCATCCGACACAGGACCCCGAGCAAACTGCTCCGCCGCACCCCGAACATCTCGACGAGCAGGATGCCGATGAGCAGGGCGATGGACCGTCGCGTGCAAGACCTCGGCAGGACACTTCGGCCGTCGACTCCGTGCCTATGCAATATTGCTCCGGGTGCAAGCAGACGCTTCCCCTGTCCGGTTTCCCTACAAAAAACAACAAAATACTCCGCAATTGCGTGCGATGCAAGGTACGTCTGCGACTTGACAGCGGTCCAAACCCTCCCACTAACATGACGCCAGGCGAAAAATGGAAATCGACGTCCCCCGAGGGCGCAAGCGGCTCCGCCGCAGATCGGCCAGGATAATATTGCACCACCACCTGCCAGCATGAGCGAACGCAAACCGCGCGGCTGCACAGAGAAGGAGAACGGCGTCCGTAGAAGCGGCGGCGGTGTCTCTAGAGGCGAGGAGTGCTGTGAGGGCGTCTCAAAAGGCGAGGAAAGCTCCACTAACTCCGCTGCCGACTACGACCACCACGGCGTGCCAGTTTTCTATCGCCGAGGCGAGCGTGCGGATGATACGCCTGCGATGCAGCAAGCGCGTCGAGATAAGGTATCTATCTCCCGAGCTCACCGAGCGCAGGCTCGTGATGACTTACAGCCATCTCCATCTCAAACACCACCCCTGCCGGATATCATGCGAGGACGGCAAGAGCTAGAGGCCCTCCACAGAAGACATGAGGAAGAGCGGATGGCTGGTGCTAGCCCGTCACCAACCCCCGCCATTCGTAAGCACATGGGTCAGCGACGGGATCGTGCTGTATCGCCATCGCCCTCATCGCCGTTCAGCCGCCTGAGTTCGTCTTTGCGTAGTCCATCCGTGGCTTCCCAGACAAGCTCAATGGCTTCCCAGACAATCTCCATGGCGGAGAGTCTTGGATCGGAATACCAGCCATCATCACATGGCTCTCATCCGGAGCCTTCCTTTCCTCAGAGCTCGCACCCGTCTACCCTGCCGCCACTCCCCACACCAGATGCAGATGTGCCGTATATCGAAGGCACCACAACGCGTGATGATTTGGCCATAACGAATACCGACATAGACTGCATCAAGAGCTGGCGTGAAAATCTCGACAAGAACAAGCAGCAGCGATGCGACAGATGCAACTGTTTCTGGTTTGACTTGGACGTCGTTTCGGGTGTCTGCAAGGGTTGCCGAGAGGCAGACACGATCCGCCGAAATCTAGGGCGTGGACAACGTGGACCGGGCATGCCCGAGCTGTGGTCGGCAGAGACAACTCGATTTGGGTGTAGTTCCAGCCGACTTGCCCCAGCTGGACCAGATTGAAGAGTGGCTTATCTCTCGAGTACACGTTCACGTACAGATCTGGACGTACAGGGGCTCGCAGTATCGGTACAAGGGGCATGTCATCTCTTTCCTGAAGGATGTCGGCACAGTGTACGATACGCTGCCCCTGCTGCCATCAGAGCTCGATACAATTGTTGTCCGCTCACGCAACACAACGTCGGAGCCCGGCATCATACGGCAATTCAGATCGGCGTTCAGAGTATGCAGAGAGACCATCGCCCAATAGTTGGACTGGCTTGTGCGGAATAACCCGCTGTCACGCAGTGTTGTTGACCCCGCGCGTCTGCAGCAACTTCCTGTCGACGGAGATGTAGGCGACCAGCTGCCAACAATTGAAGCTGACGCTGTAGAGGCTGAACAAGAAATGCGTGATGCCGCAGCCACAGACAATGACAGCACCGACAGTGACGAATTCTGGGAGGGCGCGGCCGTGTCGCATCTCATGGCTCACCAGACGGATGTGGACGCGTCCAAGGAGCAGATTCTCCGAGGACCCGACGCGCCCGCAACGCAGTCGATCCCACTACGACCAGCCTCACCAAACATACCACTGCGTCCAGTGGGCCGCGAACAGTCCACGGCGACATCACAAGACTCGCTGGGGGATGCATTCAATTCACAATCCACTGCATCGCCTCAAGGCTCCGCAGCCGTCCCTTCTCCGAGCATTCCGTTTTCGGCCACCTCGCAGGCCTCGCAAGCGGATGCCTCCAATGAGTCGCCAACTGCATTCCCTGCAGAGCAACCAGCCATGCGTATCCCGAGCATACGATCGACACCAATTGATGAGCTCGGACAGAAGGAATCCCTGCTGGCGATGGCATTCCCGACTCTGTACCCCCACGGCACAGGAGACTATGTTGAAGCTCGCTTACGTACAGTCACCTTCAAGGAATACATTCTGCGTGCTCTCAAGCTTTCCGATGGGCGGTTTGCCCAGCATCCAAAGTTCCGCTACGTTGTGTACAACATGTGGATTCGCACGCAGACACACAAGAGGAGTACGTTCTACCTCAAGAGGGATCAGCGTGAGGACATCACCATTGAGAACCTGAGGGAGATGTTCAACCAGGATTCTGAAGAGGCACAGGCTCTCCTCAAGTCGATCACGCGATACGCGGGTAACATGTTGGGCACTCGCCCGTACTGGTTGGGAAAGCGGAATGAGCTTGCGGCTATGGTCCGTGGACTTGGATGCCCATCGTTGTTCATGACTTTCTCCGCGGCCGACTTACACTGGGAGTCGCTAGCAAAGTTGATGCCCAACTACGAGGCCTGGGCGGCGGGAACTAATGAGCAGAAGATGAAGATCGCCGCCATCAACGACTGGCGGCTTTATTGCTTCCCCGACCTGTTGAGTCGCAGGCAATGTTGATGATCGGCTTTTGGATCTTCTCCAGATGTTGCCGGTTGTAGGCGTTGACCTGGTCGTTGGTCCGATAGATGCGCAGCGCATCTTTAAAGCCAATCACATCTGACGGCGGCAGGCGGTTCTGGATCCTTGTACAGAGAAGGTGAAAGTGTTCTGGCGTCGGATTGCCATCTCTTAGCGCAGCTAGGGCGTCTCGAAATGGTTTTTGACTGTCGCCCGCTTGCCTCACGACTTGCTTCAAGAAGACAGATCGGTTAAAGTTTTCGTACATGATTTGGGCATAGGCCTTGTCTACGCGCTTCGATGTTGGAGGCACGTGTTCGGTGTCGCGCTGCCGCCAGTATTTGATAAACCGCTCTTCAAGAAGACTACATCGAAGCGCGTAGACAAGGCCCATGCCCAAGTCATGTACGAAAAGTTTAACCGATCTGTCTTCTTGAAGCAAGCCGTGAGGCAAGCGGGTGACAGTCAAAAACCATTTCGAGACGCCCTAGCTGCGCTAAGAGATGGCAATCCGACGCCAGAACACTTTCACCTTCTCTGTACAAGGATCCAGAACCGCCTGCCGCCGTCAGATGTGATTGGCTTTAAAGATGCGCTGCGCATCTATCGGACGGTGGACCAACGACCAGGTCAACGCCTACAACCGGGAACATCTGGAGAAGATCCAAAAGCCAATCATCAACATTGCCTGCGACTCAACAGGCCGGGAAAGCAATAAAGCCGCCAGTCGGGATGCCGGCAATCTTCAACAGCAGCTGAGCCTGTGCGTTGGAGCCAAGGTTATGTTGACGGAGAATGATGAATCTCTGGACAGCCAAGGGGCTTGTGAACGGGGCAATTGGTACCGTCGTTGACTTTGCCTGGAAAGAAGGCAGTCGTCTTTTTTCTCGTTATGTGCGCCAGCTCGTACTTGTCCGGCGCGAAAACCACCTTGTTGGCCGCCCCCCAGTCAAGTACCCTGCATATGTCGTCGCCGAGAGCCAAGCTCTCATACCAGCTAAACATTCCCCATTGTCCAACTGCGTATTTCAGGTCTTCAACGACAACGCTACCATGAAATTCAGCGCTATCCTCGGCAGCTTGGCCATCTATGGCTTCCAGGTGCACGCCATCCCCACAGACCTCGATTCTCAAGCCATCCAGCCCATTGAAGCAAGCTCCCCAAATCTGAATGGACTCGAAGCGAGGGATACTTTCTGTTGCGTCGGATTGTAAGTTTTCCATCGTGCATGTAGGCTCGCCTGCTAGCCTACCTTTCCTGACTGATGTGGAAATAGGAATGATCTAGCGTATGATTTCGGCCACTTCGTTCCCCGGGGAACTGGAAGATATTTGTGGAATCTGAACAAGAGGCCTGGCTGCACGGTATTTGTCACGAGAAACCCAAATAACTGTGATGGTTGGACGTTCGCCACAAGGGGCTGTTCCAAAGACGACATGTCTGTCGACGTCAGTGTCCGCTCTGCAGATTACTGCCAGCCTCCAGGAGTATGAAGCCTAGAGGCAGGTATCATAATCATGCGGGTAAACTTGCGCGAGCATGAAGATTCAAAATGGGATACATTCAAAAGGCTGGAAGTAAAGAATCAAGATCTTGAACAGATGTGAGGCAGGCAAAAGTCACTTTCATATGACGACGTTCAAGTAAGTGACAGACAACCCGGCAGTCTAGAGGCTAGAAAGTTAATCTGATGCAATTGTAAGCTCGTAGGGCTATGTACCTTTCGCGTGGGACCCACACAATTGTACAAGCTTGTAGATATCGACAAGCTTGGGAATGTACGCCCAAGCTTCTGCGCGGCCTAGAAGCTCAGGGAACTCGAGAGCGACATTTGGTGAAAACCTTGGGGGCGCAGCTCAAGCTTGACATTTTCCTTTCGAGTAACCGGCAGCTGGCCGGCTGCACTACCTAACGGCGCCTCGACCTTGAAAAGAATTAATTCTGATAGTTCTGGTCACAACTTCCCTCCTGCATCACACGCCAGCTTTTGGGCGCTGGCAACGATACACACACCACAACAACAAAATCTAGAATCGAGGGCAACCTCCATCACCCGCTCGCGATGGCGACGCCGCCGCAGGGAGTTGGGAACTCCGCCGACCTCCACACGCCCGTGAACGCCACGCAAGGCGCGCGGGACTTTCTGGTAGACGACGGCTACCAATTCGACTTTGACCATATCCACGGTCTCACACCCGCAGCGTTTGGAAGTACGCTGCCCGACAGCCCTCGCCTCCAGTCCCCTGGAGGCACACCGGTGACCGTCGGCCAGGACGCCGACCGGCTCATCACCGAGCTCGACCGCGACCGCGTCGTCAAGCTGGAACTGTTCCGCGCCATGTGCGCGGCCTTTGATCAGGCAGCCTCTAGGTTTGCCGCCGGCCCTGGGCACGCCCTCGCCGAAGAGTTCAAGCAGGAGTACCTGAGATTCTGGACTGCTGCACTGAAGGGCGAGTCCCCTTCACCCCTCCCCCGCGCGGCCGCCTCCAAGCCTGCCGCGCGAACGACCACGTATGCCTCTGTCGCCTCTCAACCTGGGGGCCCGACAACCTACGCGCTGAAGACTCAGCGCGTATCGAAACGTGCCACCCAGCGGGCAAAAGCCCCGCCGGCTGAAGATCTTCGCCTCTTGGTCCGACTCGAACCGAAGGCCGAGACGTGGGACAAAAACCCTTACGCGATCCGGCAGGCGATCGCGGAGCAGTCGGAAATCCCCCTGCACAGGGTCCAGGCTGCCACCCGGACGAAGATGGGATGGGCGATTAAGCCCACCGACGCACCAACCCGGGATCTCCTCCTGGCGAAGGAGGCGTCCTGGAGCTCAACCCTAGGAGCTTCTAAGGTTGACCGCCACGAGGTATGGCATACCTACGTGGTGAGGAACTGCCCTCGGCTCCTCCGCAGCCTCACCGGGGAGTCGATTGACACCCTCGCGGCGGCGAAAGAAGAGGCCCTGTCTCAGACCGCGCAGCAGCCCGTGGATGTCCACGTTGCGCGGGGAACCGGCGCGAGCGTCGAAAACGTCACCTTGGTCGTTTCGTTCCTACGGCCGGTCGAACGGAGATGGCGACTATTCGGCGCCAGCCACTTTGCCGTCAAGGTAAAGAAAAAGAACAGACTCCCGCAGTGCGACAACTGCTGGGATTATCATGCCCGGGCCAACTGCGGCAGGGAGAAACGCTGCCGCCGCTGCGCCCAGCCCGGACACCACGACGTGGAGTGCCGGCGACCGCCCCAGTGCGCGAACTGCCTTGGGACGCACATGGCAGACGATAAGACCTGCGCCCTTCGCCCGATGAGGATGAACGGCCACTTTGTCCGCATGGACCGGAAAGCCAAGGCGGTCTTGCGACAGACAGGCGCCGCCCAGCACCGCAGTCTGTACCCACGGACAGACTCCGTCCCCCCAGCATCAGGCCCATCCACCGGGCCCGACGTGAACCGGATGGACATAGTGCTGCCGACCTCGGAGCAGCCAGAACGCCCGCGCTCGCCTACCAAGCGAGCTAGACTCAGCACTCCCTCAACTCATGACGAATAAGCCGTTGAGGATATATCAGGCGAACGTGGGCAGGGGTGCAGCCTCCCGGGTTGGTGCGTCGGTGGGCTTAATCGCCCATCCCGTCTTCGTCCGGGTGGCAGCCGGGACCCTGTGCAGGGGGATTTCCGACTGCTCCGCGATCGCCTGCCGGATCGCGTAAGGGTTTTTGTCCCACGTCTCGGCCTTCGGTTCGAGTCGGACCAAGAGGCGCAGATCTTCAGCCGGCGGGGCTTTTGCCCGCTGGGTGGCACGTTTCGATACGCGCTGAGTCTTCAGCGCGTAGGTTGTCGGGCCCCCAGGTTGAGAGGCGACAGAGGCATACGTGGTCGTTCGCGCGGCAGGCTTGGAGGCGGCCGCGCGGGGGAGGGGTGAAGGGGACTCGCCCTTCAGTGCAGCAGTCCAGAATCTCAGGTACTCCTGCTTGAACTCTTCGGCGAGGGCGTGCCCAGGGCCGGCGGCAAACCCAGAGGCTGCCTGATCAAAGGCCGCGCACATGGCGCGGAACAGTTCCAGCTTGACGACGCGGTCGCGGTCGAGCTCGGTGATGAGCCGGTCGGCGTCCTGGCCGACGGTCACCGGTGTGCCTCCAGGGGACTGGAGGCGAGGGCTGTCGGGCAGCGTATTTCCAAACGCTGCGGGTGTGAGACCGTGGATATGGTCAAAGTCGAATTGGTAGCCGTCGTCTACCAGAAAGTCCCGCGCGCCTTGCGTGGCGTTCACGGGCGTGTGGAGGTCGGCGGAGTTCCCAACTCCCTGCGGCGGCGTCGCCATCGCGAGCGGGTGATGGAGGTTGCCCTCGATTCTAGATTTTGTTGTTGTGGTGTGTGTATCGTTGCCAGCGCCCAAAAGCTGGCGTGTGATGCAGGAGGGAAGTTGAGAGTGCGCAAAGTGAATAATACTGTCACTGTATAGGGTACGCACTGCGCAGAATTTTAAATGAGAAGTTGAGAACTACGCCAAGAAGTTGGAGCTTTAGAAGTCTAAGCAAGCATTTCAATCTGTGTTCATATCATATATGTATTACCGAGGAACCCAACTTCCAAGAAATAAGATACATATTATTATCTACGTACATACTGATTTGAAGTTATACTTCCTCACTAGTCTGCTCCCCCGGTCCATCACTCTCCAGTGTCCACGATCTCATTCTCACCCTCATGTTTAAATGCATTTAAAACAACCCCTTCCGCTCCAACAACTTCGTCCACCCCTGGCTCCTCGCTTTCATCAAACCAAACCGGCCTGTATTGAAAGTCGGAAAGCAAGTTGGTGTTGCTATAAATGAAATCTCAACTTTTTCGTTTCGAAGCCGATTTCTAGATTTACTGTGAATGTAACCGAATGTCGACCAATTCCGCTCCGCTGCCCCAGAGGATGGTGTAATCGACAGCATGTCAAGGGCCACCTGGCAGAGTGCCGTGTGTTCAAATTGCTGCCGCCACCAGCGGATGGGGCCGATGGCTCGAGCCTCAGAAGTCCAGTAAAATTCGTGCGCGAAATTCGGTTACATTCACAGTAAATCTAGAAATCGTCTTCGAAATGAAAAAGTTGAGAAACTAGTTTTCATTTATAGCAATACTGGACCTCTGTCATCTGAGGCTCGAGCCATCGGTCCAATCCGCTGGTGGCGGCAGCAATTTGAACACACGGCACTCTGCCAGGTGGCCCTTGACATGCTGTCGATTACACCATCCTCTGGGGCAGCGGAGCGGAATCGGTCGACATTCGGTTACATTCACAGTAAATCTAGAAATCGGCTTCGAAACGAAAAAGTTGAGATTTCATTTATAGCAACACCAACTTGCTTTCCGACTTTCAATACAGGCCGGTTTGGTTTGATGAAAGCGAGGAGCCAGGGGTGGACGAAGTTGTTGGGGTGGTTTCCGACTCCAAGGGCGTTTTCGGCAGGCGGAACTGCGGTGTTGTTGGTATTGTAGTGGAAGGTCCAATGATGCCGGTGCAGGTGCTGTCTTGTCGCGATCGTTTGCGACTAGAGGTGCTTGAAGAATGCACAG
Organism: Claviceps purpurea; assembly: GCA_029405325.1. Classification (NCBI taxonomy): domain Eukaryota; kingdom Fungi; phylum Ascomycota; class Sordariomycetes; order Hypocreales; family Clavicipitaceae; genus Claviceps; species Claviceps purpurea. The sequence goes on along the minus strand of CM055782.1, from coordinate 504,515 downwards.
ATACCTAGTGGGGTTTGGGTGTTCGGTCACAGTCTCTAACGTGTCGCTTGAGTCGCACTATATCGGCACTCTTCACATGTTGTGCGCAGTGTCGACATTTGAAGTTTTGGGAGGCGATTTTTTCGTACTCTGAGTGAAGCTGTGCTTTGGTGGAGGCATCGCTGAGGACCGAGGTAGTTGCGTGCAGTATTCGAGGATTTATCTTCAATTTTTAGATGTGTAAGTTCTTGAGATACGCAAGGTGAAAGGTGTATACGTAGAGGGTAGAATAGTGCGCGTGTACTAACATGTAATTCAGGGACGAGCAGAGTCATTCAGTTCCAACACCAAGATTCAAGGCTCCAAGAACTTACATATCTCAAAGTCTAAAGACATTCAATTTCAGACTGCAGTTGAAACTTGTGAGTTGTGAACTTGTTTGCCGGTGCGCGAAATAAGCGACTAGGGTCGAGGGCTAAATCGGGCAAAAAGAGTGGTAATCAAAATGGTACATAATGTAATTTACGTGTAATTTACTCCGTAGGAATGGGCGAAATGTGTAAATTACGACCCTCGATGTAATTTACATTGATTGTACGGAGTACATGATGATGAGAGCTGGAAGTTGGAACCCACGGACTATCATATCTAGTGGATATGATATTCCGAGAATAGTGCGCTTTTCCAAGAACGGAACAATAGGTGCGAAAATCCTGTTTCCACCGGGTTTCGTCGTCCAATATCCCTACATCTGCGACAATTTATCAGATACGTGTTGTAGACTGAGTTTATTATCTACTAAATACCTGATAAAGCTCATTTCTATGAGTTAAAAAGCGTGGCCGCTGTTGCTATTATTCTGTATGATTCGGACGACAAAGCATGACCAAGTAATGGGCTCAAGGGAGTCTGATAGCCATCATATATAGTAATAGTGGCATCTCATTCATCAAATCCGGTATGGTGTAGTGGCTAACATCGCTCGCTCTCACCGAGCAGCCCTGGGTTCGATTCCCAGTACCGGAGAACATTTCTTTTTGGCTGTTGCCCTCGTTGTCCTGTAGCAACGACGTCCTCCTTTTGTCATATCTTTTGCGTCTTTCGGTGTTCTTGGCTCGGGATTTTTTCTCTGTCGGTAATTTTGGTCAAGTCGACTTCCAAGGTTCTCTAACAATGTCGCCGTGCGCCGCGTCTCAGACTTCAGTTCCAACTTCCGGTTCAATCGTCAGTCACTGGAGCAGATGACGAGCAAAGCAAAATGAATAGGCCTATTTTTCTAGCTCGCGGGTCATCATCAAAATATTGCTCTTCTCGACTTCATCTTCCACTGGCCAGTGGCAAGTTGTAGGTACTCCCTCCCGAGTCCCTACTCCTCCATTGAGGCGAGATCATTGGCAAGACACTCATCAAGCCGATCCCACTGCGATCTCTTCTTGCAGTTGCTCTGACTTGTATCCTGTTCTCTCTCGACTCTCGAGTTCCCGACACCTCGGTGCATGTTACGGTATATAGGAGTACGATATCTAAATCAGGCCCTCCTGAATCTAGTAATCCTGCACCCCCGTCTCTCCCACCCTCTCCTCAACACACCACCCCTCCTCCTCCTCCTCAAACCACTTCTCCTCCTCCTCACGCCTCGCCTCCCCATCGAGACTCTCGTCCTCATCTACACCCCCATACCGAAAATCCTCATCCCCCCCGTGAATGAACCTCTCCGTCAGGAATTCCCTCCACAGCGCCCTACCTTGCTCCTTGGTAGGCGCCTGCTTCCCCTCCTCCTCCCAGTCGCGATCCACCCCAGAGCTCCTCCCACTCGACCTCCACCGTGATGGCGACGGCGCCTCAAACTCGGTGGGCTGCTCACCCGCTGCCTGGGTCGCTAGTGCCGAGAGGCGGGATTCCCCTCGCGCGAGATCTGCTTCCAGACTACGGGCGTAGCCTCGCGTGAGGCCTTCAGCCTGGCGCTCCTGAGGGGTCTGGTGGTGCTTGATGAGACATTCGTAGAGGACTGGGTCTATGAGGAAATGTGAGCTGATCTTGTGCAACATGCTCTTTTTTACAAAGGGACTTGTTTTTTTTTTTTTTTTGGTTCAGTGAGGGCCCTGAGGAGTTATCTCTGCGCTAAGGTTCTCGGATGACGGGAAGTTGAGCAAGTTTGTGTGCGGACTTTTCTCTGGATTTAGGAGTTTGAGTTGTTAGAAAGCGTGGCGGGTGATAAGGCATACCTGCGGATTCGTCATCCACACTATCGAAATACGACGGATGTCGCTCCAGATATGCCCTTCTTCGATTCTGCAGCGTAATCTGGGCTGTCTTGGCGGCGGATTTTGCAGGCCAGATGCATGGCCTGTCGTTCGCGTGGCGGTGTGTTGACGCGCTAGACATTGGGAGCGGTGTTTATATCGGATGCGCCGAAAAGTAGCGACGGGACATGGGCTGGACTTGAGTGTCACTGGCGTAGAGGTTGGTTTGGAAGGGAGAAACACGCGCTGCGACTTCTACATGGAGCCTGATATGGCGACTGTGAAGTGCGTATGTAGTTTCCAAGATACGATTTTGATGTTGTTGAGTATGATACGATTTTGATCCTGATTACGGTTCGTGGTGCAGGTTAGGTTTGGTGTTTCAATGCGGGGCTATGAGAGAATCGGATCGTTTTTGCCGCTACGGCTGGACGAATGTTGGCATGTTTGGTCTGACAGCATAAGAATACATCCATAGATTCATAGAAGAAGCAAATGCTACTCTCTGGGACGGCCCTGAAAGAAACAAGTACATATGCTCAAGCACTCTACGGATAGAGGCATGTAGTTGGGTCGGAAATGAGGAATTCAAAACGTAGGTACATAGTAGGTACATAGTATGTACCAGGTAAGTATGTAATTGGCAAACGTCCCGTCCCGGGCTCTCCCCCTTTCCAAGCAACTTCATTGGGTCGATTGTATGGTTCAATTACCCCGATCGAAAGAAACGGGCATGAAACTTATCGCCACGGCCCTTGTCCTTGACAATATAAACGAAACTTGATGGGATGCTGACGGCACAGCAAGAACTGCTGGCTTAAGCAATATGTATGTATCAGTCCAACAACCTCCCGATAGCCAGACCATCAAACAAGGGCAGCAGCACGGCCTCAATCCGGGGATTCTCATGCATCGCCTTGTTAAACTCATCCAGACGCGCAATGCTGGTCGAGTCCCAATTCACAGTCTCTTTCGGAACCGTCTCGGTGGCCGGGTTCTTATCAGACGCATCGGCCACGAGACCCTCCCGGAGCACATTATCACCCACAATGAGCCCTCCCGGACGCAGCATGCGATTCTTCTGACCAGGCTGGGACTTTTCCAAAATACTGTTCAAATACTCTGGGTATTCCGACTTTTTGGCATCGATGAAGATGATATCGTAGGGTTCTTGGAGCTCAAGTCGGGACATACTAGCCGGGGTGTGAACCGGGGGGATTAGGAGATTTTGCTTGATTAGCACGCGCGCTTGTTGCCCGAAAACAAAAAGTACATGCATAGGACATCGTGCCAAAAAAAAAGGGATTTCCACACTCACGTCTCCAGGGCATCTCCGACGAGGATCTCGGCGTTTTTCCATCCGTAGCGTGCAAGTTGCTCGCGAGCAAAGCGCGCGTACTCGGGGGATTGTTCCAGACCCGTCACCCTGCCGTCTCCACCAACGGCTTCGGCCCAGGCGGCGACAGAGAAGCCTACAAAGGCGCCAATCTCGAGAACTAGTACATACGACGACTTAGCATGGGGGTCTTTTTTCCGTACACAAGTATGTACATCAACGCAGAAGAACAGAGACATAACCAGAAAGAATTGAAAAGAAGAAAGGGAAAAGTGTGTATTACCTCGCTTTGCGCCAATCAGCCGGGCTAGCCACAGCAACATGCGCGACTCCAGGAGAGAAATGGTGAAGAAGGCGCAGGGTTGAGTTTTCTGCACCCATTCGTGGTACTCGATGAGCGCCGGGCAAAGCGGCACCGAGTGGCGGTCAGAGTATTCGCTGACCTTCTGGCCGACATGTTCGTTTGGGAACAGCTTTGTGCAAATTTCCTTCATAGCTGCGGTCTACCGTCTGACTAGCTTACTTCTCTTTCTGTTGGCGTGGGTGAGGGATTGACTTGTGTTTGCAACCGAACTGGAGGATGCTATGCCCATATATGTGTTTGTTGTTTCTTGGAGACTGCGTTGCGAGCCAATACCACCCGCTCCTTGTTGATGGAGGGAAGCGCAGTACCTATCTCTTCGGGCCGAGGTGTGGTAATAGTTCTTACAGTCTTACTTTGTAAGTTGATATTGCTACTCTACTCCGTTCGCCGCTGATACATACATACATACTGCGGTCTTATCCGGCAAAGGCTGCAACGTTGGGCACGATAGGATTCACGCTGCACAGGCAGGGACAGGCTGCAGCGTGAGGTGCCACGTGTGGCCGGGGTTCAGCAGAGAGAAGCTCACTAAGTTCTAAGTTCTAACTTGATACTCCGTATCCCCATCTAGTATTTCTCTTGAGTCTAATCAGTTCCTTCTCTTAGGACGGAGCACCTACCCAGGCAAACTTGGGCGTACGGAGTAGGTAGGTACGAAAACGTGACGGATTATGTATGTACCTGCGGGATACACAGTGCGATGCCACGTTCCCTTGTCTTTGTCGCGGAATGGTGGAGACCCTCGATGCGACAGTCGACAAATAAGATCCGCGCTTGGCCAACTGGTATGCGGAGCCGCTTAGGGCCACGGGCACCCTGCAGCTGAAGTCGGTGACAGATACAGTGCGGGACGAGTGCGGGACAGCTAGATCGACCAATCACAACCTCCCGGCACCCTGCAGTCTGCAGGGCATTTTCTAAAAACATCTCATGATGGCTGCTTTTGTGCTGCTGTTGGGAATCCGCGGTGTGTGCCTCCATCGAAAAGAAGAATGCCGTACCAACACTACCAAGTCCCATCCCTTGTTGTGTCAGAAAAGGAGAAGGAAAGGGAAGTATGTACGTACGGAGAAGTAAAGTAAAGAGGGGGAAACCACCGCGGGAAGGCAAAAAGGAAAGAAGGCGAGTAAACGACGGGTGGCGCCTCGCAGCGGCCACTGGGGAGCCATCGGGGAGAGCTAAGTCGATCATGGCTGAAAGCGTAATTAGAGCTGGTTGTCGTGCATGAATAAGACGACAATCCATGGATCGGGCCATCATCACGTAGCCTCAGGTTGACGCTGGGCTGCGAAAGGAACGTGCAACGAGCCCGTGCTCTTCTTGAAGCGTCGGTTCCTTCATCCCATCCAGGCTCCAGCATCGATCTGTTCACAATAAGGACGGGTCGCCTATCCGTGTGACACCAGCAGCGCCAAGGAAAGCAGCGAACCAAGAAAAACGAAGCCCCCAAGATATCCCCCCCCAGAACGAGAGAGCAAATACAAGAGAAACAGGAGCCTCGGACCCCAGAGTCTGCAGACCACCGACATTGCAGATGCTAGCTCTCGGATGCAGGCAACGCTGCCTATGGCGTCCGAGATCGCGTCGCGCATCAGAGCGCGGTTCACGAGGCGCCGCTGCTCGACCGTCTCGTCGCTGACGTCCTCGCGGAGCGGCGGTCTCGGAGAGCACGAGTCGTCTTTGCTCATGGCGCCGAGCCAAAGCAGTCGGGAACTGTCTCTGCTCCTGCACTCGCCACTGACAGCCAGCCAGACGAGCGGTGAATATGGCGGAATTCCGAGCCCGGGCATTGCGAGCGACACCAATGGGGACGCCGGCGGACAGCAGCAGCAACAGCAGCACATGAAAGAGGAGGAGATGAAGATCAAGAAGAAGGGGAAGAAGAAGCACAGGTTCTCGCATTGGCACGTGCGCAGGGGCAGATTGGCGAGCGGCGGCGCGGCGGGCGCAGGCAAGGGAATCTCGCATGAATTGGAGGAGCACGACGAGGACGAGGAAGACACGCACGATGATGACCACGACCATAGCCTCGGCGATATCCACGACGACACGATCCACGACGATACGATCCACGACGATACGATCCACGACGATAGCCTCGACAATGCCGGAGCGTCTTCACGGCAGCTCTCGACTGAGCGTGGGCGCGCACGAATGCATACGCCGCCGCTCCAGAGCGCGCGGGGACGATCCATGCCCGCGGGCCCTTTTGACTGGCTGACGGTGCGGCTGCGGCGTCCTGCTACTCCTTGCCCAGCCCAACACGTCGCATCTGCATCCGCTTCCGCTTCCGCATCTGCATCTGCATCTGCATCCCGATCCCCTCGATCCCATCCCCCGCTATCGCCCACGCCAGACTCGTCCGGTCTTCAGCCGCCCTCGCTGTCGCAGCCGCCTCTATCACTATTACCTGCCTTGTCCCCGTTACCGCCGAGCGCCAAGAGCCCGGTTTCAGCAGCCCACGACTCTCTTCCGCCGCGACGTCTCTTTGAGAAAATCCAGAACCCGCAGCCTCGCGATACCGGTTTAGGCAGCCCGGGCGCCTACGTGTCGGGCGCCTGTGCCAGCAGCGGCAGCAGCTGTAGCAACAACAGAAGCAGCAGTAGCAGCACCTCAACAAGCGGCGGCAACCACGCTCAAGAAGCCGATTATTCTCTTCGCCCGCATCATGGCCATGAGCTCGACCCGTTGAGCCCTGCTTCGCATCCTGAAGCCGCAGCCGCAGCCGCAGCCGCGCCGTCCAGTCCGCCGACCTCGGACTCACCGCGACGGCAAAGTCTTCTCGCAAGCCGCCAGACAGACCTGATCACGAAACTGCTTCGGTCCAATCACCCGGCAGAGTCCCCCGACTCGGAAGCAGCACGACTTTCAATCGACGTCAACATGGGTACGCGGAAGATTTGGGTCCGGAGGCCGCAAGCCTCAGCCACCACAATTCTCATCAACGAAGATGATTTGGTCGATGACGTTCGCGACATGATACTTCGTAAATATGCCAACTCGCTCGGCCGCACTTTTGACTCGCCCGACCTTGTCATACGTCTGCTTCCCCGAGATCAGCAAAAAGAACGCACCCTGGGACCCGAGGAGGTCATGGCCCGCACGCTCGATGCTTTCTATCCCAGCGGGCAGAGCATTGACGAGGCGCTGGTCATTGATATTCCGCGTCGAGTACCGAAAGCGTCCCCACGCGCACCCGCGATGGTCCAGGGGAACAATACCTACTACGTGCCCGACGACGGACGCCCGTCTGAAGCTGGCGAAGGCTACTTTCCCCCTGTAGTGGCTGCGCCTTCGCCCCATCCTACACAGCTTGCGCCCCCCACGGTTTCCAACGGGGCGCCGCCGCACTCGATTGCAGTTCTGGGCACTGGTCATATTGCCCCTATCCCTTCTCCTGGCGGTACCAGGGCACGAATGCTTAGAGAGCGTACGGAACGGCCCCGACCAGGACGAACTCATACTGCCTCCCCTACTATACTAGCAAATCAAAATCTAGCCACGCAGCCGTCCACGGGCGGCAATCATGGATCGCAGAATGTTGTCCCGCGCGTGCCTCACTCGCGCACTCACTCGAATTCCTCCGATCGTCCCGCAGGATTGCCCACCGCCAAACCCTCCATGCCTAAATCCCCGGCTCCAGAGACGACCCCAGCAAAAAAAGTTGCGACTCCCCCCCAACGAACCTCGTCCCCTATAACATCTAATATCCGAGCGAGGAGGTTGAAAAACAACGCCGAATACTCCAACACCGCCACGGCCAACATGTTGAATGGAAGTGTCCCGCCCATCAACGTCCTCATCGTCGAAGATAACCCCATCAACCTCAAACTGCTGGAGGCATTTGTGAAGAAACTCAAAGTACGCTGGCAGACTGCCATGAATGGCCGCGACGCGGTCGATAGATGGAGGACCGGCGGATTTCATCTCGTTCTCATGGATATTCAACTGCCCGTCATGAATGGTCTAGATGCGACCAGAGAAATCAGACGGCTGGAGAGAGTCAACTCCATTGGTGTGTTTTCATCGACACCAGATAACAACCCGGACGGGAACGACGAGAGTGATTTGAAAGAACAAGATCGGTTACAGAACATGTCGTTGTTCAAGAGCCCTGTCATTATTGTGGCTCTGACGGCTAGTTCCCTCCAGAGTGACAGACACGAAGCATTGGCTGCCGGTTGTAACGATTTCTTGACCAAGGTGAGTTTTTTTTAAATCCTTCCTGCCTTCACCATCTCCTAGTTTGTTTCTCTTCTTTCACCGCCTTGATAGATACATGAATTTGTTCTGGTGCTGACTGACTCATTCTCTTTGCCTCAGCCCGTTAACTTCGTGTGGCTCGAGCGAAAAGTCATGGAATGGGGCTGTATGCAAGCCTTGATCGACTTCGACGGCTGGCGTAGCTGGAAAGAAGCCTACTCTCAGCAAAACGAGGAGAGAGAGGCAGTCAAGAGGTCCCTGGCTGCTAAAGCGAAGCCGAGAAAAGGCCGGTCAACTCTCGGATCGACGGCCTGAGCAACCCACGGCAAAACGCACTCAGTGCTCTCATTCATAAAGCGTAAAGGCAACGAAGGATAATGGGTTTGCTTTTGGATACGGACTAGCTTTGTTTTTTGCTAGCCACCACGTTTTGAGGGAATCACAGAATGACTTTCGTCTCATGTGATTGACCCTTTCTTTCTGTTTTCGCTCTTGGTGGAGAGAATTCTTTGTATCATTTTTGGTGGAACGGTTTAAATGTACTGGACTTTGCTGGTTTAACGAGGGCCTTGATGCCTTTTTGTGCTGGGAACATCGGGGCGGGGGTTTGGGGATGGCACAGGTGATAAGCGGCGGACAAGACGAATACCCATGCTTCATGAAACTTGTTCCAACTAGTATTTTTTTTAATTGTCATCCTTTGATGAAGAGAGTACTGTAATTCACATGGCAACACCTCATGCGTCTACCAGTCAATTTCAAACATGCAATAGAGCTTCCCACGTAACACTTCCGATGATGGCTCCATCCGGTCTTCTTGAGGTGGTAGGGTCGTTTTGCGTTTCCCACCAGATTCCTGATTGTCGCAGTAATCGGAAAGACACTAGGTTGCAGAGGAAATCTGGACAAATGGCAATATCGTGAAGGGTTATCTTGCTCATGCTTTCTCCCGTTCTTCAAATGCAAATCGATTGAGCCATACCCGGATGTTGCACAAAAGAAAGGGCGCAGCCGTCTGGCCACTATTTTGTGCTGTATATGCCACTATATACCCTGCGATACCGGATATCCAGATCTGAGTATTCCCGGCCCATACAAAGTCACCTTGTGCGGGTGGTCTGAATTGGCGGATACGCTTAGAAGTGTTCGTGATACCTATGACACGTCGATCCTGAATCGAGAATGAAGGAATATCTCAATGGATAGTCATTTGAAGCACTAACCTGAAACGATGCACATAGTGTCGTAACTTTCCGGCATTCAAGTCACAAGTTCGCTCGTTTGTCTCGTGAGTGCCGTATTAGTTTTCGGAAAGCAGGGTCGGACTTCTGTAGACGCTCCATGAGTGTCTTGGTGATTCTGTCTGATTCCTGAACGAAACCATGACGGAGCTAGATCCTTGTGGATGTACCAACACTGATCGATCTCATACATACGTACCACTCCCACAGACAGGGGCACTCATTCGCGAGAGTCGGTCTTAGGTAACTCATGTGACGTCGAGCTTTTGCAGGCCGCTTGTTTCGTTTCGCCGATGGTAGGTATGTATGTACATCATCATCATACATAGGTATGTACTGTAGCTGTATGCGTGCACGTGACTCACTCCCCGCCTTGTGTCCGGAGCGGAAATTGGTGGGGCCGACGCGCCGAAAAAAACCAAAGCCCCTCAAGCATCCATCAAACTGCCTCTCTTCATGAACACACGCGACAAAAAGATCACACAATCTCTCATAAAACCGCCAATTCATTCTGCAAAGCCCAATACCAAGCTTTGATTAGAACTGAGTGGACTGCACATCACACGTTATGCCTCCTAGGATCAGCGGCTCATGTACCGCTCTGGCGGCTGACCTGGCTCTACCCCAATCAGCCAGGTCAGCAGCACCATTCGCGCGCAGCTTTTCCACAACACAATGCCGCGAAAAGATGTCGCTAGCACGCCAGAGAATGTACAAGTGGATCAAATCAAGAGAAGGCCGAGAGCTTGCTGAAGGCGGCCGAGGTCCCCGATATCTAGGTCCCTTTGAGGACCAGCCTTTCCCTCAGAACCCTCTTTTCAGAAGCCAGCCTGTACTGGATGAGCAAACAAAAGAATTAATCTGGGAAAAGGTGATGAAGAGAGGCGAGGCGCTCAAGGCTGTCTCGGCGGAGATGGGAGTGGATGTACGCCGTATTGCTGCTGTGGTGAGGCTAAAGCAGCTGGAAAAGCAATGGGTGCAAGATGTGAGTCGACCCCCCCTTTTTTTTCTACATCGTTCTTTAAGCCCATGAGCTTCGTTACCCCATATGCATATGCATTACATGATGAGACAAACATAAATTTTCGATTAGTCTTGAAGACATACCCATGGTTAATATTTATTTTCTCTGATAACTTGCTATTCCCTACCCTTCCATGTCATACGTTGCTGGCGGCCAAGAACCGGAAAGTGAGCTCCGTGCTAACACAATTCGGGAAACATCAGGGCAAGAAACTAGCCACACCATACGCAAAAGCCGTCATGAGCATGCTCCCCAAAACATCCTTCCGAGAGGGCGAGGAGAATGTACCCCACGAACCCATCAACGAACTCCACGTCCACAAATGGACACTCCAGCAATTATTCCTGCCCGTGGGAGAATCACGACACTTTACGCGTGAGGACGCCGCCCGAGCTTTCAACGAACGCATGCTTTCCGTCGATGCCCGCTCCCCACAACGCTTTCTCATCAACCTAGAAAAAGACCTCATGAAAGGTGTATCCAAGGAGGAGAGCCAGCAGAAATTCCTAACGCGCGTACAAACGGAGGAGAGGAAATTCGCAGAAAAGCTGGCCATGGAGAAGGAAAAGGAGGAACAGATGACGAGGCGTGTGTATACGGATCGGTATGAGTTCCGCTTCAAGGAGATTTCTGTGGATGATGTTGGGAGCGATGGGCGGTCACACAAGGGCACTGGATGGAGGTATGGTGCTCCGCATGATGATCGTAAGCGCGGTATCATCAAGATTCCTACTTCTGTTCCTTGAGCGAGCGACTTGCCGTGGTCCGTGGAGGAAGTCGTGTATTTTTAGTCTTGTATTGTACGGTATGGTGGGCACTTGCTTCTGGGGACTCGGGAGAGCGGGGGACAAGATGCCAAGGCTTTGGATAGCTGAGACGTGCTGGCTGCGTGCCATGATTATCCAACTAATTAATGTGATGATACTGCACGTTGCGTAGCGCACGTGTCGATGCAGGAATTATACTACCCATGACTGCAATTTTTTACTCTGGCTTTTGGCTGTGTGCTTTGTCTCTCGTTTCTTCCTGTCCTCTTATTATTATGTTGTCCTTCCTATTGTCGTACTCGTCTCGTCATTACGTCGTGTCGTCGTATCGCGATTCTTGTCGTGCCGTGATATTGTCTTGTCGCGATCTCGTCGTATTATGCTTTCGTTGTCTCGTCATGCCGTCATCTCGTCGTGCCGTCTCATTCTCTTGCCATGAGGCCTGCTCCCCCTCAACAGCCCACGGGCCACGGCCTCGAATGGTCACCTCAGACACGGGGGAATGTCTCTACGACTCCGACGAGGGCCGTGACGTGACGGCCACGCTGTTCCCATCACTATCGCTCTGGTCATCATTGTCGCTGTCCCCATTCCCATTTACCTCGTGCTTGCTGTCGCCGCCATTACCATTAAGATAAGGCACGCCCGCACCGTCGCCATCCTCAGTAGGAGACGGCGGCACCTCCACGATAAAATTCGTGCGTATCTGCTCAATGTCGTCTTGCGACAACTTGCAGTGCGTCCGGACATACTCTTCCACGCCGCCGTATTCTTCTCGTATGACTTGCAGGGTGGCGAGCATGCACTCTGGTCTGGGCGCCGGGTTAATTGGTGAAAGAGGAAGAGGGAGAGAGGGATACGGAGACGAAAGACGGAAAAGATGGATGTGCACAAGAGAATCGAAGCAGAACAGAAAAAAGAAGAGAAAAAAAAAAATGGTGAACCAGACAAATTATCTTGTGCAAGGAATTCACTGCCTACCTCGAACTCAGCATTCGTATCGCGCCCGACTCATCAGCCACCGCCGACTGCGTAGCCAGCAGCTCCATAATCATGGCGGGCTTCAACGGCGCGAGCCCCTCCTCCGACAGCCCGTATTCCCACGCAATCGTCTCGTCATCCACACCACACAGCGCAAGCACAATCGCAGCCAGCAGCCCCGTCCTGTCCTTGCCGGCTGTGCAATACACCAGGCACGGCGAGGGATTCTCCTGCGCTAGATGCCGCAAGATCGGGGCAAAGGCTCGTTCGGCTCCCGCGCGGAGAATGCCCCTGTAGGCGGACACGAAGCCAGCAATGGTGTCGGCGGCGCCGTAATCCAGATATCGGATGGCGACGGCCTGGGGAGTGTAGTCGATGAGTAGAAAGACGGGGACGTGATGACGGAGAAGAGCCGGCGGTGCGGAGGTGTAGATCTCGGCGAGGAAGTGCCCGCCCTGACGATCGATCTCGACTTCGGACCGGAGATCAAAGACGTGCGCGATGGAGAGCGCGAGGAGAGAGGGCACCGCTGAGGTGGACGGGGCTGCGGCGCGGTAGAGCAGACCGGCTCGTGTCTGGAGACGGCTTGACGATGGGGATGAGGCTGGATGTGGTGGTGGGATGGGCACGTTCCCCAAGTCACGGAGGTTAGGGAGGACCGGTCGGTGAGGCGCGACGTGCGACATGGTTTTTTTTTCTGCCCGTTTTTTCGTACGTATTATTCCTCTTTCTTCACAGATTTGGCACTCTTGTCGTTTCGTTTCACCGGGAATATGGGAAGAACAATGTTTCACGGCTCGTACGAATGATGGCGAATGAAAGGAAAACCGACACGTGAATATGCACATTCTGCTTTTGCGTCTGCTTGGGCCGAGAGCGCCTGCCTATTGGTCTTGGTTGCATCATGCATGAGCCTGAGCGTCATATGTAACTACCAAGCCCTATGTGTGTATTATTTTCTCCCTCCCCTTCCGTCGCTTGATACTACTCTAATTAGGTGACTCATATACAGACAAAGTACATGGTACAATCGAGGTTTAATTCCATGATATTTCCCACTGCGACGGACCCCGCGCGCCGTCCATGTCGCCCCCTCCTTCATCAACACCAACTTCGCGCTCCAACCGAAACTCTGGTCTACCGGTTCGCACAGATGTCACATAGGGATACATTTCAGGCCTGTCACACGACTTGCCGAAGCTTGGCCTGCAGATCCGGGTCAAACCAGGCGTCAAGCGCACTGAGGATGGGAGAAGAGCCGCCGCAGTGGCTGACCTGCTCATGCGCGGCGCTGTCGCTACCTTCATCCTCAGCTCGCTCCTCCAGTTGACGCCGTGGAACGTGACCGAGCTTCGTCCCCGGCTTCTTACCAGCGCAGTTGTCCTCCGCGCGGCCGCCGCGCACGAGGCAGATTTCCTTTTTTCGACACTCGGTGCCGCAATACTTGGGCTCGATGCCCGTGACCTTGTTCTTCCAGTACACCTTAAAGAGCTTGGGGTATTTCTCCCACATCTCGGTCAACTTGTGCCAGCGCTCGGCCGAGATGGGCACTATGCTCTTTTCCCTGCCGGGCTCGGGCTTGAAGGCGTCGGGGAAGATCGACTTGATGTTGTAGAGACTCTTCCACTCCGGCTCAACCTGGTAATTCGAGTCGGTCATGTCGGTATAGTAGGTCGTCGCATCCAGCACGTTGTGGCTCACCTTGCCGACCTCGTACACCCTGAAGGCGGGATATCCGTTGGACGGGGTGATGGACGGTGCGATGAAGGATATGACCGACGCGTTTCCTGCGGTCTGACTCTGGCCGTCCTTGTAGGAGATTTGATACTGGTCGTAGTGCGTGTGGCCAAAGAACATGGCCGAAATTGTGTTGCTGAAGCGCGACGTAATTTGGTTGAACATGTTGGAGCTGTGTTGGATGACGTCTGCGTCTCCCATGGGCATGTGTCCAATGATCCAGACCTTTTCGCCCACCTGCTCCGCCGCGGCTAGTTCCTGGACCAGCCATTTTAGCTGGCCGTCTGGGTCTGGGCTCATCGACTCCTTGTACAGCCAGAGATTCAGGTAATAGTACAGATTGGTGTTGATGCCAATGACGCGGATTCCTCTCTGTGTGTCCCGATATGAGTAGCGTCCGCGATAGTGATCGCTTTCGACTTGGCCGACCTCCGTGCCCTGCCAGAGCGTGGAGAGTAAGCCGTAGAGCCATTTTATCTCAAACGTTTTATTGGTCTCGCCGGCTGTCGGGAACGAGTTGGCGGGTGAGGAGTCGTGGTTGCCGACGGCTGGGTAGAAGTGTGGGAAGACCTTTTTCATCCTGCCATATGCTTCATGGACTAGGGGATAACAAAGTTGTTAGCTTCACTTGAACAATCTAGTTGACCAGTTCTTGTTGTCTGTCTTTCTCCTGTTTGCTTCTTTCAAGTTTCATCTTCTATCTTCTGACTGCAAAAGAGAAAGACAGGAAGAACACTCACGAGACTTTGTGTTGCTCTCTATCGTTGTATGCCAGACTTCTCGATCCACGATATCTCCAGTGAAGATGGTATAGTTCGCATCGCCGGCCAGCTTTTTGGTTGCGCGGTACATACTCTCCTCCAGGCCGTACGAAGTGTCACATTTCTTGTGATATCCAAACGGACCGGCTGGGGTCTTTGTATGATCGGACACATTTCTAATTTGCAGAGAGTAAAGCATTTGTCAGCCATTCATATCGCTCTCATGTTGTTAAGTTGCTGCAAGACAGCATACACAAGGGGGGGAGAGCCTACCTGCAGCATAAAAAGGGATTACTGCAATCACCAACCGCACCAACCTTATAGAGAGGATCAATGTGAAGATCGGAGAAGTGTATCACCTTGTACGAGCCTTCACCGTCACTCGATTTGGGCTTGGGGAGCTTCTTTGGTGGTGGCGGCAGATCCATTTTACTCTCGACGGTAGCCGCGTCGCACACTTGGAGGAAGTTATTGCAGAGTAACGTCGCCGCGGTCGAATGTTCCGGGTCTTCGATGCTGCGGAGGACCTCGGCCAAGAGAGGGCCGTGTAGTGCTACGCCTTCCACGCATACATTTTTGAGTGGATGCTATCATTAAGAAACATGGTTGTTAGTAGCCAGCCAGCATTCAAGTCCATCTTGCTCAAAGAAGCAGTCCATGGAGCCTGGAACTTCCTCCGAAAAAAAACTGCTTCTCGTACAACCGGGCGGCGTGTATCTCAATGCAAAAGTACTCACATTGAGGAGAGGCCGAATAATAGCGCATAGTTCTGTGGCGGATGAGACGAATGTTGTGTCCGTCGTGGAGAATTTTTTCAACTTCTTTATAAGCGACTGCACTACGTGTCAGCGGCGTGTATGTCAGGAAAGAGGCGAAAGGGGCTGGGCCTTGTGAGAATTGAAGCAGCACAGTTCAGAATCTCACCTGGCAATGGTAGCAGGATAATTTCTCGGGGCTCATCGGAAAGCTGTTCACAAACAGAGAAAGCTCCCTGATGACATCTGGAGACGATTCATTAAGGCGAGCCTTTGCATCTTCCAGCGCTTTCGTATCCTTGTCCGGGGACGCTATGGCCGTGAGAGCAAAGCCCAAGGAGAGCAACACCCTGAAGAGCAACATAGTTGCGCTGTCTTGTTACTTTTGTGGAATGATTAATACTCGAGTAGTGAAAACCTCTCTTGTATACCATTCAAAGGGGGAAAAGGGGCATGTAGGCATGTGGGTTGGGTTTGTGGGAGGTGGTGCTTCTTGAAGAAAGTGCATTGCTATACTTGCTTAACTAATGAGGCTTTTTCTGTGAGAAAGAGCCACGTAACGAAAGAAATGTAAAAAAAACAACAATAATCACGCGACCGCTTGATTGTTTTAGTAGATTTATACTTTCGGTCCGCCCAAGCCACTATGGTGGTTTTGAACGAACCAGCAGTGAACACGCTTGCGTGCCTGAGCTACTCAGTTAGACACCACGACGCTCCAAAGAGATGATGAATAATTAAATGCAGATGGCTGCCAGAGAATACAGAGGAACTGGGCCACCCTCTTGTAACGTATCATGCCGTGGTAGCTTAGGAGGTATCTTAGTTGCTATCGTGGAGGGGCGGGCAAGCCTACGTGGGTTTCTGCTGGACCACATTCTTCCCAGATGTCCATTCGTCAGCGTCATTAATCTCAGCGAGAATAGCGTACAGTGTGCACTGAGGTATCGAGTTCCTGGGAGTGAAGTTGCAGAGGCTGTCGGAGAAACACGAGATGACGCGTCGAGCGACGAGATGCGATAAATTGCAACTTACAACAGTGATCACGATTCACGGCACATCAGCCTACGGACCCGGGACGTCGGACAATTTGAACGCCTCAATTCACGCTAAACCAAGATGAGAAAGAATTCTTGATCTTTGAATTTAGGCATGTATGTATGTACTGCAATCTACTACATACCGCCTTCCACGGACCACCACCCATCTCTGCCGGCATATATATATTGCCCGGCTAGTGGCTGCCTGCTCCCAGGGCGTGACGCGTCCCCCAAGGCCCAACTCACCCAACCCTTAGAGCCAATCCTTATCCCGAAGTGACGCATCTCTTTTGCCAACTTCCCTTTTCTACATCGTTCTATCAACCAGAGGCTGTTCACCTTGGAGACCTGCTGCGGTTATGAGTACGACCGCGGAATCAAGGGACAGCAGAGGTGCTGGGCTCTTCCGGCCGTTAAACTCTATCTCCAGACAAACTGATTTCAGAGTGAGAGACCGTTCGAGACTTCAGTCTTCAAGTGAACTAGGTATAGTTCATGGCCTCGTCATCGAAGCAACTCCGCACGACACCCCCAAGCGCGCATGTGTCTACCTTCAACAATCACACCTCGACGACACATACTCCCGCGCATACTCCTGAAGTGAAACACCCGAAGCATGATCCCCAACCGCAAGGAACAACTGCCCCTCAAACGGGCCCAGGTGCGAATCATTTTGCACATCGTCCTCCCCATCGCCCAGAACCCGTAGAGGCACAAGTCTCGCCTCCTTGAGCTGCAACTCCTCCGCGCTCGGCCGCGTAAACCCCTTCCGCTGAGCGGTAAAATTCAACACAACGAGAATCTTGTCTCCCCCCGGCGCAAGCTCCTTGACAAACACGAACAAGTCTGGATCCGCCGGTCGGAGGTCACGGAAATCGCCATACACGAGCAAATCGCGGTGCTGCTTTCTGAACCGAATCATGGCACGCCAGAACCCAAGCACAGAAGTCGGGTCCTCGAGTTGCGAGGCCACGTTGATCTGGTCTGCTAGCGGGTGCGACTTCATCCAGGGCTCCTGGACCTCCTGGCCTCGTTTCTCAGCGGCTTCTGAAAAGCCGCCGTGCTTGGCTCGGCCGTTCCACGCCATGGGGATGCGGGAATGGTCGCGCGCCAGGTGCGCTAGCGCTGTGAAACCCTTATCGAGTTCCTGTTTGTTGTCTGCGCCATGGAGCTCCTTGAGCATATCCATAAAGAGAATGCTGTCCAGGTCACGGTAGTTATCTAGGGGGTACAGCTCCTTGGGTGCGTTGACGCAGCCGATTTCCTGGCCTTGATACACGTACTGCGTTCCGGAGAGGCATCCCTGCATGAGGGCGAGCATTTTGGCGCTTTTGACGCGCAGCTCGGGTGAGTCGTCGGCGAAGCGGCTTACTGAGCGGGCTTGGTCGTGGTTTTCCAGGAAGACGGTGGTCCAGCCGTCGGTGTTGTAGATGACGGCCTGCATCCGGGAAATGGCCGCCTTGACCTCGGGCAGGGTGAAGTTTTTCAGGCCCGTTTCGTACTTGTGCGTCTTGCCGAAGCCGCAGTCGACGACGTCGAACTGGAAGACCATGTCGAGTTGCTTGGCTTGGGCGCTTACGTATTTGAGTACTTTGGCCGTGTCGGGCGTGAAGGGGAGCTCGCCAACTGAGATGGCGCCGTATTTGGATAGGATTTGGTTCATCTCGCCGAGAAACTCGTGCATTCGGGGCCCATTCGTGTACACAGTGCCACCCGGCTGGAAGGAAGCCTTGGAATCAGTGATGGGTGCGTCGGGCAGTCCAACTGGTTTGCTGTACATGTTGACCGTGTCGATGCGGAAGCCGTCCACGCCGCGCTGGAGCCAAAACTCCATGGCTGAGGCGTAGAGAGCCTTGCGTGCTTCTTCGTTGTCAAAGTTCATGTCGGGCTGTTCGACGGCGAACAGGTGAAGATAGTACTCTTCCGTTCGCTCATCCCACTCCCAGACGCTGCCGCCGCCGAAATTGGATCGCCAGTTGTTGGGGGGCAGTCTTTCTCCGGTGGAAGAATACTTGGCCGGTCGCCAGATGTACCAATTTCTTTTGGGGTTGTCCTTACTGGAACGCGACTCCTTGAACCAGGCGTGTTGATCCGAGGTGTGGTTGATGACGAGGTCGAGCATGATGCGCATTCCGCGTGCGTGAGTCTCCTTGATCAATACTTCCATGTCCTGGACGGTGCCATAAGGTCTGTAAACATCCTCATAGTTGGAAATGTCGTAGCCCATGTCGATTTGGGGGCTGTCGTACATGGGACAGATCCAAACGACATTGATGCCCAAAGAGGCCAGGTAGTCCAGCTTGGATGTGATGCCCGGCAAGTCGCCGATTCCATCGCCATTGGAGTCACAGAACGAGGCTGGGTAGATCTGGTAAATCACAGCCTCTTTCCACCACTTCTTGTCTCGACAAGGGACAGTCATGATGAACGCGCAGGGAGGGCAAGCGGGGTACCTAATGTTTCGAACGTGCCTCTTTTTTTGATCCGACAGAAACGAAGTGCTGCCAGCTGGGAAACTTTCTCTTAAACAATGAGCGATGAAGAATTGACAGACGAGCAAAGTAGGAGATAAGGAAGGGAAAGCCACCCGTACTAGGCACACGAGGATAGCTTTGTTACGATGAGATCACGAACTTTATGGTATTGAGCCCGTGTGGGCCATGCGCGTCAGGCTTCAGCCCAATCCGCACGCGGCCCACATCTCCTTGGAATGTCCAAGGAAATCCCGTGTTGCGCGATTTCAACACTCGCAAACTTTCTCTTCATGGAAGCAGAAGAGGAATCGCGCACGTAGCCACAAACGAATATAAATGCAAGGTGCTCGGAGTGAACACAAAGAAATCCCAAAGGCCAAAATCAACAGTCAACAACTGTGATTGGTCGGCGTTCATTGTTCAAAGGAATGACAGTTCGTAGAACAGAAAGACAAAACGCAAGCAACGCACATCGTGTTCGTTATATCAAACTTGAAACAACCCAAGGTCTCGCCAATCCACCACGAGTCAGAATTCGACTTCAAGGTACCAGTCTTGCAACCAGCTGGCAGCCGATAGTAGCTGTCCAAGTCCCGAAGGAAATTGTACCACGGCATCGTCCATTGCGCTGTAGCCTTCTCTCTTGCAAGTCCCTCATGTGCCAATCCTCCTGGCAGAATCTTCTTTTCTTCCTTGTTGAGCGCGACCAGAACAAGGCCAACAGATCGCTCCTCAGCATGGGCAAATGATAAATCCTTTATCCCTCAGGCAGGTTGTTTTCTTTATTGTGAGTTTCAGTTGAAACAAGGCTGGTGGTGTCGTTGTCACGGAGGTCTCTGGCAGGCTCTTTTCCATCAAGGTTGTCAGAGTCGTTGACATGGTCGTTGTCATCAAAATCAGCAGAGTTTTCGTCATCAAAGTTGGCAGAATCTTTGTCACACGGGCGTGTACACATGACCCGCCCTGGAGACATTCCGCTCTGAGTTAGCATGGCCGGAGTTAGCAGTGCATTGGAGCCGCTGGTTCACAAGCGCCCGCCAATCCCCTTAACGGTCTTAACCCTCACTTAAGACCGTTAAATACGAATGAACGGCGCCAGTGCATTAGAGCCGCTAGACTACAGGTGCTGAGGTCGCTGGATAATGATTACGGGCGCTTTTAGCGCGTCAGAGATATCATCTCGGGAGTCATCATGTATTCGGGAATCGGGATATGCAGGCATTGCCGGGGACAGAAAGGAGGACAGACAGAAGGACATTCTGTAATACTGTATTATGTATATATATCGCTGGCTCTCCCCTCGATCTCTGAGGGATATCACACACCTTCAGAGTTCTTTGTAGAGCCATAGTCGTTTTTCGTGTCTCAGACATTTCAGTTCCAAGCCCAGTGTACTG
Organism: Claviceps purpurea; assembly: GCA_029405325.1. Taxonomy (NCBI): domain Eukaryota; kingdom Fungi; phylum Ascomycota; class Sordariomycetes; order Hypocreales; family Clavicipitaceae; genus Claviceps; species Claviceps purpurea. The sequence continues at coordinate 484,213 of CM055782.1, read as the reverse complement.
CCCTTGTCACAATCTTTATGAGCGTTGTCAGCTGAGCATTCAACGGAGGCGTTAGAAGTATCTTCATATCAAGGGCCTGGGCGTCTGCTTGATTCTCGTCGAAGGTGTTATCGGCAGAGCTATCGACAGAGGTATCGAAAGATTCTTCAGAGGCATCGGCAGACTGTTTTTCTTCGCTGAGAGGGTCCTCGGCGAGGGAGGTCTTGGTTGAAATATTCGAAAACAAGCCGTCGTAGTTGATGAGAGGGAGCTGTAGGAGCGTTTGCTAACAAATCCGTGTGCTTCAAGGTGGTCACGAAGCGCTTGGCGAATCTTGATGTCCATTGTCTGCTCTGTTTCATGTCTTAAGGCCCATCAGGTCCACATGAATGATGACTGTGCCAAGTTTTCTTAAGTGAGACCTCTATAGCAGGGATGCTTAGGATGCCAGCCAAAGAGATCTCACTTATTAAGGAAGCTTGGCATAGTTATATGGACCTGATGCCGGGTTCAATTTGCCAGTGTATCAGTATGGTATCTTTGGTGGTGATAGTCTATGACTCTATAGAAAGACAACAAAGTCCTCTATCTTCAGTCGTGTCGGAGTGTGTTACATTTGGCAGCAGGACCAAGAGAACGCTTTTGGCTCAGATCTTTCACTTCTCCTTCAAAGGCATGACGAGAAAGATTCGAGAAACGTGTTTTTCCGTGGTAGACGGTATGGAAGCTGGCACTTACAAGTTACAGATGGAGAATGGAACTGTTGAACACTACCCTTTAGCTCTCTTGGATAGCGCGTGCAACTGCTAGTCTGTTCATGCGTTCGCTCATCCAATTTCCCCCTGACTTCCTTTACCCAAGGAGTTTACCCGAAACTTGTGTATATATACTTCTCGTTTTCTTGCTCCTAGATTAGATCTTCACTGAGTTCAGTCACCACTATCTTGCCTTTTGGGCGCTCCTTCTCCTGGCGTCCGATGAGGACTGCCACGGACTTCATCTTGTGTTGTGTGTTGGGCAGTACAGATCCGTGTTGGATCTGATGCTGCTCTCGACGCGCGGAGACTGGAGTACCTTCCCTCTTTGTGTTACCGGAGTACAAACTTCTTCCTTAAGCACATACGAGTCACTAACGCGCCACGCTGCCTCTTCTATGGATCGCCTCACTGATCAGGGATCTTTTGAGTTCTCCATACTCCGTACTCCGTTCAAACGACAGAATCTGGGGAAGAGGGGTACTACCATGACTTTCCCCCGCGGGAACTTCAAGGAAGCCATCGTCGGGCCGACATGGAATGCGGGGAACGTGGAAACCATCCCCAGATGATAGATCTAGTGAAAGCAATCTGTCTATTTTGAGCTCTGTGACTTGTGAGACCATTATGCATTGTCGAGTTTGGAAAGAGAAGAGATGATCACGAGACAATGGTCGAGAAAGATGGTCACGACTCACGAGTGCAATCGCAGCTTGTACCATTGGCACCTACCACACGTACCATTGCAAATTCCATTAGCTAACACCTAACTCCCTAACTAACCCTAACACTAACCCCTAACTAACCCCTAAATTGTATCTTGATGGTACATGCAGCCATCGCCAATGGTACAACCAACGATTACCTCCGACTCACGAGGAGGTGAAAACGCACAAGCTGATACATACCTCTTAGGTACATATGTACGTACATGTACATAGTACGTACATAATTCGTTACATACATACCTGTAAAACACAAGTTCGTGCGGGGTTGCGGGCCGTCGGTTTGGGCGCGGCGGCCAGGATTGGAAAGCCGAGCCGAAATTATTGGGAGATTGCTTTCGGCAGTGAGTGAGCCTCCGGACCGCTAATGGGATTCGGCACAAAGGCTCGGGTTGCCCTGGCTGGGGGTATATGTACCTATTTCACATTGGTTCTTTATCGGCCCGATGAGAAATACCCGATCTTTATTGGACCGTTCGCAGCATTTTCCCTGGCCCGCCCCACGAATCTTTCCTTTCTTGAAGAAAACTCGGCTCGCTGACGACGTGGCCATCTGCAAACCATCAACACCACCAGCTTCTTCCCAGAGTCCCCAGACTCTTCCCCAGACGCCGCACGTTTGGGGCAAACTCTAATTCAGAATGCGACCTGTCGGAACTCGGCACTTCCTCCATCGGATGAACGTGTACCTAGTACTCCATAAGTAGCTGCACTGGCAAACATCAGCACAAACGACTTCAGTCTCAACTGACGGCAAGCCACATGACACAGGGCCCCTGTGTGATCAACTTCTCGCCAGGGCATCCGGAAGAATGATCCAGGGATGAACCTGGTACTGGTCGCTGCTTTCTCTCTTAGTCACACGCGTTCTCTTGCCGCAATTCCGACGCGGTTATTCGGACTTTGGCGTCGAAGTCTGCTCTCAGAACCCAAATCTGCACCTGTGACGAGTCTTCCGGAGGCAACGTCTTCGATAGACCAGATGGAGATGATTTCCGCTTCTTGTCTATGAGTGAGAGGATGCATGCGTTGTCATGAAGACAGCACGCCGCACAGCGAACAAAAACGCGTGTCAGTGATAAACCCCTGCAAGACCAGGGTGTTTCACTTTGCCAACGTTGTAATCAAATCCCGAGGAAGACACAAGATGAAGACTGACATGGGTGGCCCATTCATTGCTGCTGATGCAACCAGACATAATTGCTTGTGGCTTCTCGCTTCATTCCGACGCATCGAAGCCCGAGTCAGCCTCATTCGGCTTCGGCGAAGCCTCGACCCTTTCATGAGATCTATTGTGAAAACGCCAAAGAAACTTGTCGGTCCGACAACGTCACGGGGTTCGCGGTGCATCATCTGGACTTGACATCATTTCTATTGGGGGAATGAGACATCAAGCCACGGTGAGCCATCTGGCAAACTGCTTGCAAGTTGCAACGGCTCCTACATACATACCTACCTACATCAGCTCTTTGGAAGAATGGGCCACTGAAAAGAGCTGAAACCCCAGGAAAAAGGGAGGAAAGGGGGAGAAAACCTGGGGCTCCCGGTCCTTGGCTGCAGCCTGCAACTCAAGTCCTGACCCAGGTACCATCCCAGTTCTGGGATGGAGCCTTGGCGCCGGCTTCTACTTGTTTCCCGGATTTCCGTTCAGGTCTTAGCTAAGAATTATTAGACATGCTTCGGCAGGCCTTCTGGAACAGACGCAGTCGAGGTCACGCGCATTCGTCGCACACAGCATCCTCGCGACAGATTTGCCTGTTTCGTGCAACATTCACCAAGGACTGACGATGATGGCGAAGGGGCCAGGCTCCAGTGGCCAATTGTCAATGTGGAGACGCGCTCCAACGCACTTGCCACTGGCCACTGACTCGGACGACCAGGTATTGTACATACATACTCCGTATTTGTATGTTTGTATGTACATACCTCTATACGGAGTACATACCAACAAACGCCCGTCCACCAATCTCGAGACGCGGATGGAATTGTTCATGGTTTAGCCCGACGAAAAGATGCAAAGGGACGGCAACGAGTAGGTTGAATTCGCAGTTGAGTGGCTTGCGAATGTTGCAAAGCCATGCCGCCGAATGGCGTGTTCGCAATCGCAGGTGCCAAGTAGCGGCTTTGCGCAGCCGTCGCCGCTGCTTCCCGTCGTCTTGCCGTCAAGCCTCGTTGCAAAAACCCTGGGACGTGAGGCGTGAGTCGTGACAAGAGGCGCGCAAACTTCAAAGGTGCCGTCTCCATAGTGCACACCATCGTCTCCACATCTCGTCTCACGCGTTGGTAAGAACCTTACTTACCTAAGATGCGCAAGCACACCTAATTATGGGGTAAATTGGTGGCTCGAGCATTGGCTGGGGGCTGCATGGTTTTTTTCTTTCGCTAGTGGGAACAAGCAGCTTCTCACGTTTTTCTGGGGGTCTCGGCCGCTGTAACCTGTTCAAGTTGCTTCCGTACAACACTAATCCGGTCACCTACTGTTTAACGAACTTAGCTTTTCCATCCCTTCACATCCCGTCGACTATAAGACAACCCGGCCCGTCTCCGATCGAACAAGATGGCACATATCGCCCATTGTCACTCGGCATCATAATTACTTTCACTAGCGCCTCCTTTGTCATCTGGGGTCGCAAGTTCGGGACTGTGTCCGCTTGATCCGAGCCTCTTCTTGACCTTTCAAACTCCCCGCCCTTGTCCAGCAACATCCGGAGACATCTACAGAGGTGTGAATGCTGCGGCTAAGACCGAAACAGAGGGAGTGAGTCCGAAAACCAAAGGAAACAACAACAAAGCAACAGCAAAATGTCGTTGGCCAACCCTCGCCGGATCTCTGTCGACTGTGGCAACATGAACTCGAATCTCGCTCAAGAGGCCGCGGCTGCCACCCAGGTTGAGCACACCATGGGCCTCGTCAAGTCCTTCAAACTCTACAAGAAGGCCTGTCTTTGGTCTATCTTCCTTTCAACATGTCTTATCATGGAGGGATTCGACGCGGTTCTCTTGAGCGGCCTTTTCGCGTATCCTCCCTTCCAGAAAAAATTTGGTCTTCAGCAGCCTGATGGCAGCTACGAGCTCACGGCTGCTTGGCAATCCGGCTTGGTCAACGGGACACTTGCCGGCCAGATCTCGGGTCTCTTCGTGGTTGGATACATTGCCGATCGGTTCGGGTATCGCAAGACGCTCATTGGTGCCCTGACTGGCTGCATGGGCTTTATTTTCATTCCCTTTTTCGCCGAGACTCTCCCGCAATTGCTCATCGGGCAGATTCTTCTCGGTTTACCTTGGGGTGTTTTCCAGACTCTGACGACCACATACGCCTCCGAAGTTTGTCCCACACACCTCCGAGCCTACCTCACCACCTATGTCAACCTCTGCTGGGTCATGGGCCAGCTCATTGCTTCTGGCCTCTTGCGAGCCATGTTGACGCGCACCGACCAGTGGGGCTACAAGATTCCGTTTGCTCTGCAGTGGGCATGGCCCGTCCCTCTCATCATCGGCATCTACCTTGCTCCCGAGTCCCCCTGGTGGCTTATCCGCCGTGGCCGCATCGAAGACGCCAAGAAGTCTCTGGAACGCCTGACGACGCGTAACGCTGGCGCTGACTTCCGACCGGACGAGACCATCTCCATGATGGTGCACACGAACGAGCTCGAGAAGGAGCTTACCGCGGGTACCTCGTACCGAGATCTTTTCCGAGGGAGTGTCAACACCCGTCGGACGGAAATCGTGTGCACGGCTTGGATGTGTCAGATTTTGTGTGGCGCTAGCTTCATGGGCTACTCAACCATGTTCTATCAACAAGCTGGTATGGCTGTGGAGAACTCCTTTGACATGTCACTTGCACAGTATGCTCTTGGCGCCATCGGCACCATCTCTTCATGGTTTCTCATGGGCCGATTCGGCCGCCGAACCCTGTATCTGGGCGGTCAGACATTCATGTGCATCCTGCTCCTGACCATCGGCTGCACTGCCTTTGCTGGCCGATCCAACGCGGGCGCTCAATGGGCGATTGGCTCTATGCTCCTAGTCTATACTTTCACATACGATGCTACCGTCGGACCCGTCTGCTATTCCCTCGTTTCCGAGCTGACCTCCACCCGTCTTCGAACCAAGTCCGTCGTTCTTGCGCGCAGTGGCTTCAACATTATGGGCATCGTCACCAACACCATCACCCCGCGCATGCTCAACCCGACTGCCTGGAACTGGGGCGCCAAGGCTGGCTTCTTCTGGGCCGGCACCTGCCTCCTGTGTGCGGTGTGGACCTATTTCCGCCTGCCGGAACCCATGGGCCGCACCTACGGCGAGCTCGATATCATGTTCGAGCACAAGATCAGCGCTCGCAAGTTCAAGACCACAGCCGTGGATCTCCTCGGTGCACAACACGACCAGGTTTCTGAGAAGGAGAAGCTTCATGAGCACGTCATGGTCGAGCGAGTTGGCAGCAAATGACGCGATCCTCTGTGTACTATACTGTAACTTTGTTGGGGCCCGGGGAGGGCCCAGGGGTTGGAGCTGGCGTTGCATTGAAACTGGGGACGGCATTTGCTCCCCAAAGTGAAAGGATCATAGGGCGTTTTTTGCTGTTTAGGTATGCACGATGACATGCTGTGATGTACACATATGAGCTTTGGGAATTTCTGCTGGCCTTGTCTTTATGTAAAGCGTTTTCTTTTTTACTACATAATGGCAAGCGATATGTCTCTTCTTGATTTATGGGCCACAACCAATTTTTTTTTTTGGGTGGGGGTTGAACTTTGGATTTTGGGGTCGGAGGAAAGATGCCGATTGGCAGAGGATAGGAATTCTTGGGGTTTGGTAGCGGGCGTCTGTCAATTGGATTGTTGAATTTCAAGAATGCCGCATGCGTGCCGCATGCGTGCCTCGCGTGGCGTGCGATTGTCTGATCTGGTGTGGGTTTGAGCGTGATAACGACGTGTTTGGGTGTGACTGTGGCGTCGATGGTAGGTTTCTTTCCCCGCGTTGGGAAGTGATGGATGGTCCCCTACATCTGGGGTTGCGTCCGGGAGTGACACTCCCGGAGTGTTGTACTCCGTATGTGGTGTTGCGTTACAGCATGGGGAGTGTCAGTGTTCCAACTTCCGTCACGGGATGTTGAAGTAGCGTTTCATTGAACATTCCATGTTGCGGATCCAGTCTGGGGGACAAAGGCTCTGTGAGACTGTGACTCTTGAGTCTGTACTACCTAGGTATGTACATAGTCTGTACGGAGTACATACATACTCCGTACCTACATACGAATAAATCAGGACACTCAATGCTCCAAGCGGTAAGTTTGACCCAGAAGCGCGTCCAAAATCGCAATCTATTCCAAATTCCTCCAACTCCCTTTTGTCATTCAGTGTTCACTACCTACCTAGGTAACTTCCATCATACAAACGACGCGACCCACAAACGAGCCACCCAGTAAAAAAAGGTAGGTACATGATACGGACACATAGATAACAACCATGACAAAAGAGACCACCCGATAAAAGACAAAAATGGAAAAGAAAGGAGAGACGCCCCGAAAAAAAAGAAAAGAAAAAAAGCTTGCTAAATGGATACATATCAAACACCATGCCACGGCCCACGACCATTGAAATGTCTCACGTAACACGGTTACATTGCCCCTCCGCGTCTCCGCGCCCGCACCCACATCTCCGACTGCAGAAATACTCCGCAATTGATCGACTTCCACGGCCTCGTTGGATCCACGACCGAAAACTCAAACCGTCTCAAAAGCTGGAAGAACGCATTACATTAGCACGGGGTCATTCCTCACATCCACATCAACCCCTTCCGTTTCCTCCGAAATGCCCTCCAAAAATAAAAAAAGGGGGGGGGGGGGGGCCACGAAGAAAGAAACAGCAAGCAACGAACGGACTCGGAACGGACTCGGAACAAACAAGGAGAAAGCAACACAACGAGGGGGGGGGGGCGAAAAAACATACCTCCACAATCGTCTTACTCATCTCAATATGCGCCACATTCCTCCCCAAACAAGCCCATTTCCCAGCACTAAACAGCACATCCCACACAGCATCCATCTCGGCCCTCTTCTCCGGCCCAACCTCGAGCCATCTCTCTGGGCGGAACTCATCGGCATCGTTCCCCCATAGGGCCCGGGAGCGGAACACGCCCCAGAGGCAGAGGGAGATTCTTGTGCCGGGCGGGAAGGCGATGCCGTTCCAGTTGTCGCCGTCGGGGGGTACTTGTTTGGACATGGGGCTTGCGGCGGGGGGGTGCATGCGGAGGCCTTCTTTGATGACGGCTTGGAGGTAGGGCATTGTGCGGAGGTGAGCGTAGGGGGTGATGGGGGGGAGTGGGAGGGAGGAGTCGGAGTCGGAGGACTGGGTTTCGTGTTGGAGAGAGGAGGAGGAGGACTGGATTTCGTGTTGGAGGGAGGAGAGGACGCGGGGGTTGGTCATGATGTAGAGCATGGTGGAGCGGATGGCTGTGGCGGTGGTGTCGGAGCCGGCGATGCTGTGTGGTGTGTTAGTGTTTTCTTGCGATATAGTTTTCTTTTTCTCTGCTTTCTTTCTGCTTGCTTTCTTCCTGTTGGTTCCTCTGTTCTTGTTTTCCTGGGTGGGGGGGGATTTCTGAAGAGGTGTTCGTCCCTCTTGGAGGATATATACTCGGGGAGGCAGTTTCGCAAAGGTGCAAACATGCAAAAAGTGTCACATCACACAAGAATCGACGTACATGGAAGCGGCTATCTCACACTCAGCTTGCTCCTGCGTCAGCCCCCGAGCCACAAAAGACCCAAGCATATCTCTGCTCGTCTTCTTTTCGTCTCCGTACCGCTCAGACACGACTCTCTTGGCGATTCTGCGGAGCGCTTTTGTCAGCTTTCTTATCCGCTGACCTTATCTTCAAACCAGAGTCCAGAGGGGTAAAAGGGAGGGGAGCACGAGAGGCCTCTGTGCAAAACTCACCCCATGATGCGTCCCACCCCGAGTACATCATGCTCACTCGGAATGAGCGGCCGAAACAACGGCATCCCCAACAGGGGAATCATCCACGGCAGCACCGTCGACACAATCAGCGTGGGCACGAACCGCTCCATGGCGCCCAGGAAGCCATTCACGTCTGCATCCGACGTCAGGTCCCCAAAGGTCTCTCCGAAGATGAGATCCGTCACCACATCCACGGCTAGGTACTGCACCTTGCGCGCAAAGTCGAAGATTCTGTTCTCCTTGGCATATGAATCGAGGAGGCCGAGGAGGTTGAGAACACCGGTGTCGATTTTTTGTTCGAGGTCGTCGACTTCCTTGCCGGAGTACTGGGCTTTTTTGTCAGCAGCACACTTCAACGTGAAGGGATAGTCAAACAGGGGAAAGGAGGAGCGACGAAAGACAAGGCGACAAAAAGGGAGGAGAAGGAGGAGGAGGAGGAGGGGACATACACCAGCGGCCATCCTGGACCGCATAATAGCATGAGTGGCATCGTCACGCATGGAGACAATGTTGTTCTTGTGCGGCTCAAAGCGCATACCGTTGTACCATGCCGAGCGGGTGTACTGCGAGCGCACGGAGAGCATGCGCCGGATGAGGTCAATGTCGCATGTGACGACGTCGTTGGGGCTGATGCGAGCGATTTGGCCTGAAATGGTTATCAGTCACCACGTTTTCTTCTTCTTCTTTCTTCTTCGTCTTCTCGTTCTCTCATGTTTTGTTTCTTCTTTTCGTGTTATCCCAAGCCTTTTCTGTGCCCCATCCCCAATACCATCTTGCTTTCTTACTCCTTGACATCGTTCCACGCCCCCCTCGTTGGCTTCCATGCCAAGATCGAATACATGCCACGTCGGGGCGAGCAGACTACCATCCAGACCAGCACCGAAGATGAAGAGCCTAGAGGCAGGCAAGGCAATCCACGCAACCGAGAGCAAACGTACCATATTTTTCGCACACTTGGTAGAGATCCAAGTGCGTCTGTCCACTTAGAGTGGCCTTCACGAACCACCACTTGGAGAAGCCTGCGCTTCGCGGGCCAGGAATATGGCTCAGCCGTTTATATTGACGATACAGATACACGGATAGCCATGCCACCGCCGCGGGAATGGCCAACAGGATATACAATTCCAGATTGGAGAGCATCATCCTGAGAGCGAGATTGTTGAGACCCAGGGCCGGGAGACAAGGGCGAGTGTCGTATCGTGCAATGGCACTTGGTGTTTTTTGATCGGGTATATCGCTCGTTTGGGAAGGTGTTCCTCGAGAGACACGCAGCAGAGGAGGAGGAGACCCGAGAAGAAAGAGGAGTGAAGAGGGAGACAAGGGCACTAGAAGCCACAACTAACTGGAGACAGCAGAGAAGAAGGCAGCAAGATGTGTTTTGGTGTTTTTTTCTTGTCCTATCTGATCTTTTTGCTGGCAGTGCTGATGATGCAGTAATAGATGAACTCTGTCCCGCGAGAACACCCTGCCACGACTTCCCTTTTATATATCCCCCCTCCCCTTCAGAGCACCGGCACCAGTGAAGGTCTTGTCCAGGTTCCCGAAAGATGGCTTACATGGACAACCTCCATGTTTCCGAGAGATGGGTGAGTCCATTGGCAAATCTGATCTGACGACATGCTTCTTTCGTCCTCGTCAGGTAAGCCTCTCCATCAGCCTAACATCAGAATCAGCGAACCGGGGGAAAGAAAGGGTCGATGCAGCTGATGGGGAGGGGGAGGGGGAGAAAGGGGGGGAGGGGTGAGCATCGTCTTCTGGCACGTCCGGCGCATAGCAGCGAGGCGACGTGGAAGAGACTTGATGATTTCCATGATAGAGAAGGGTGTGAGCACTGAGAAGCGTATGTGTGACGTCCTCTACTTAGGTACTGTATGGAGTCATGAACTGGACGGAACACGGAGCCGAGCTAAAGTGCCTTGCCGGTGTACCGGATTCTCGGTCAGAGAAATCGGGAAAAAAGAAGGAAAGGCTGGACAAAGATGCGGAAGCGGAAGGATTCCGTGATTAGCGAGGACTTCTAGACCGTTGCTGGAAGCCTGGAACACAATGACATGCACCTACTCTGTACATGTGAACGGCAGCCTTGCGGTGAAGGCCACTTGCCGCATGCGCGATGCAGGGTTCAATGTAAGCCAAAAGGGGCAAGTAATGAGTCCCCACCGACTGGAGGCAGCATGGGTATAGTTGTGGGGGGGGGAGTGCATTGTGAGATGAAGGCCAGGTTTCCAACGCCCATTACATCACAAGAACGCGGTTGCGCAAAACAATGTGAGGCGGCCGGTACAGAGTATGCATTACCCTCACACTCGTTCATTGTTCTCGGTGCAGTCGTTCATAGGTGCAGAGAAGCTGGCCAAAGAGCGAGGCGAGGCGAGGCGAGACGAGGCGAGACGAGGCTGTGGTCGAGCCGCAGCTGACGTACATCTCGTGGCCTCTCTCACTCAGCTCAAGGGGGGTTGTCTGGGGTTGTTGTTTCTTTCAATTCTTTTTTTAAAACAAAACGGGCATCAGATTGTTGCGAAACCCGGGACTAGACAGGATGACTTCCTACCTACTCCCTAGACGGGTTAACAAAAAGGGCAGGAAAGGAATAACGCATAACACGCAAACGATGCCCAGTCGACGCTGGTATGTACTGTAGATCACAGATCAGCCCGGCTTTAACGAGGGGGTTGCTTCGCCTCGCACTCGGCTGCACAAGACATGCCGGAAAAAGAAAAAAGAAAACACGACGCGAATGAGACGCTAAAGCGGAAAAGCACCACCAACCTCAAAAGCCACAATGACACCGCGCAGCCTATTTGGGCAATTCTTCAGAAGGCGAACCCCTGTTGTGCGGATGCAAGTGTTGGAAGAAGGCATGGGGTTTGATGTCGCGATGGGGCCGTGAGGGTGGGCAAGGTACGGACGGGGAGCATCATGCATGCATGCATATGTACGGAGGACACGTGCAGAGCCCGCCTTCCTCCAGCTTGCTATAGAAACGAACAGGCAAAAACAAGGCGAACAAAAGACGGGAAGAGGAGCTGAAAGTGAGAACTGAGGAGCGTAGGAAACAAAAGAGAGAGAGAGATAAGGAATTGTAGGGTACAACAACGCAGCAAGCCATAGCCTTAGCCTTAGGTACAGTAGGTACCTAGGTAGGTATGGGGACTCTGTATTCTTGCGCACAGTTCGCTTGTTTCTCCGGAATCCGGACCCCTGGCCTAAATTGTCTGGCGGAAGGAAGGCGCCGTGAACGTGGGACTCGATCAGATCAGATCAGATCAGGCCAGGCCAGACCAGACAGTCACAGGCAGCCAGCCGAGCGCGCCAATATGCGCCAATATTCAACACCAAGAGATTGAAACATTGGCCCCTTCTGCCTCACGGTCCGAGGCGAGGACCGGCCGGACCAAGGGACCAAGGGACGAGGCTTCATGCCTCATGCTTCATCGTGGCTGGCAAGCCTTGCATCTCGCTTCTCGTGGCTAAAGGCCGTTTTTCCCCGAAAATTACCGATGCAAGAATCGTGGTCAGAACGGTTTTTGGTTCTCGGGCGCGGGGGTGGGCACTGGGGGAGACGGCATTGGGTCTGAGTCTGACTCTCCTGGGGCTCTTTGGGGTACGAATGTACGTTTTGGGCAATTCTTGATCAACATGGACGAGACGGGGGAGACGGGGGGGCGTGATGAGATGAATAGGTAGGTACCTACCTGGTAGACGTGGATGGATGTGAGGCGGGACGTTGGACGAGGCGAAGGTGAACGTGAGGGGTGTCGTGGAACATACAAAGTCATCATGATCGGTGAACTCACAGGGTAGGCATCTACAGCACTCTGCCGCGTGCGCTTCTGGAAGGGCCTACAGAGGAGGGTATGTAGTACACGGCGCTACGCGCGTGAGACGAAGCAGGAATTCCATCAAGAACACCACAAGTTCAGGCCCCGGTGCGCCCTCCGTCCCGTCTTTATTGACGCCGCAGATGCAGACTGCAGAATGCGGTGCAGTGCAGCGCAGAGTAGATCCCGACGGCGGCAGCGATGCTGCAGACTCGAGAGGCCCAAAAGGGGAACAAGGTGCAGACGCGGCACGTGGGTAGGCCGCAAACCTGTCATCCTACCTATAGTTACTTGATCTGGCTTGCATCATTAACGTATGCTATCCTTCTTCTGCGTCTCTGTCCTTTGTCTTCTTTTTCCTGCATCCAGAGCGTTCTGCGGCGTAATCTATGGATTGGGTCCGTGAGCAAGAGTCACACCCTGACGGCAAGGCGTAAATGGACCATGGGGCTTCTTCAAGGCAATTGTGTGGCTGTGGCGTAACTGGCGTTTGAGCTTCCTAGCCTATCATTGGCTGATGATGCCCCGTATTTGATGCAAGGCGGGCCAGCCTCGCCGGCGAAACGTGCTTCCGACCCTGATGAGCCCCTGCAGCCTGCATGTGTTGCTACATTGCATTGACGCGAAGAGAGCCGCCTCATCTTGGAGTCTTGGACCCCACGAGTTCCGCCGGCTTCGCCTGTTTCCTTCCCCGGCTGCAAGGTTGCTCGTGAACAAGTCATTATGTACATACTCCGTATATATGTATATCAAATCGCGGCTGGATTCCGTAGAACCCCTCCCAGTTCGAGTTGTGTTGCCTGACATGTCGTGCGGCAGTCAGCTTTCTTCAGCCGCGGCGCGTTGTCGCGTGCTCAGTGCTCACTGCTCACTGACCAGTGACTAACGGTTGCTGTTCGGCTGCTGCGCCAGCCGGGACCTCCATTGACCCGTTGTCGTCTTCTGCATCTTTCGCCTCGTTCAGCGGATGGTCGGGTACTCCGTCTGTCGTCGGGAACAGGTTTAGACATGTTCCCGTCGCCCGGGCTGCGTGGGAGTCGGGACCTGGGTTCCTGCAGCGGGGGGCCTCGCGCCCGAGGTAGGGCTGACGAAGGCGTGGGTGATACTGATCAGTGATGAGAGTATGAACAAAACGCTCCACAGGCCACGTTTTTTTCTTACATTACAAGAGATAAGCCCGTGGCGTTGGAACTCGGTTCTTATTTTTAGTATCAGGCCATGTTGGAACTTGGAGGGAGTGTGCACTTTGGGAATTGGTTTCTGTGAGTAATTATGGGCTATTTAGTTGCTGGCTTCATGGACTACCGTTGAATTCATGAACTACCGCTGGCTTCACGAACTACCGTTGGCTTCATGGACAGGTACCGTTGGCTTCATGGACAGGTACCGTTGGCTTCATGGAACCTGTTGGCTTCATGATTGATGGTGCCTGTTGGCCATTTGTGCTCATTGCTTCCAAGGCTAATCGTTTTCTTCTAGGACTGCTCCTGGTGTAGGGCATTGCCGGTCAGCGTAGCCGTTCCTGAACTTCGGTCATGACAATGTGGCAATATGCTCACCCGTGACCCGACGCCGACCCCTCGGACAAAAGGAAGCACACCGAGATGATGTGTCCAGACTCCGGAGTGGTATGGGACCCAGTACTGCTTTTGTATGTAAGTTGTACCCTTACTACATAAGTATTTGTATGCCCTTATATTTTTTAATCTGCACTCATGTACCGCCCGCTGCCGAAAGAAGGCCACGCCGAACATGCCGACAGAAGGCCACGCCGATAGGTAGAAGGCCACGCCGAGAGAAAGGCCACCAGGCGCGCAGTCAGGGGGCTTTACAGTTGCATGAAGAGAGGTGCAAAGAGGCAGGTAATAAATGAAGAGAAAGACCTCCCCAAAAGACAAGATTCTATGGCTTCTTCTCCCCCAACCCCCCCGCAAGCCTCAATTGTTGTTGCAGAAATGCACACGAAGGCCACCTCTGCTTCAAAGCGCAAAAGCTGCGGCGGGTCCACCCGTTCGCCATCCATGATCCATGATCCATGATCCGCCAATTATTACCCATAATTATCCTTTACTGCACATGCATCAAGTGATCACCCATGGATCACCCATAATTACCCTTCATTTCACATGAAAACAGCAAGGAATTCCCACGCCGGCCACGGCAGGATCTTCCGAGCCACTGGGTTCCCCATTTTCTAGGGACTGGCGCGTCATCAGGAGCCGTAGGAAGCAGGCTTCAGGGGAGGGGGTAGGGACTCGGTAGGGAGAGGGCAAGGTATGATGCCGGAGTCCCGGACAGATCGAGTGACTCGCCATCATGATCTGGCCCCAGCCGCTCGTAGCGCACCATGAACGCGAGGAACGACTCGGACGAGAGATGGAAAAAAGGAAGAACAAGTGCCGGCGGCAGGCAGTAAGTAGATGATGGCATCGATGCGTGCCCAGTGCCCACTGCCGACTCGCCTGCGGTCTTGAAGGCTGAAGCCCATGGGCCATGATCCATTGGATCTGGCCGGGACTTGACCGTCTTGGCGTGGCCTGTCGAGGCACATGCACATGTACATACTATACTTCATTAGGTACCTGGAGTACGGAGTACGGAGTAGGCGGTTTTCTTGGCGCTTCAAGTCGCTCCCCCCGCTGCCTGCGAGACGCCAGCGAAATGTCTTTGAATTGCCTGCGAATTTCCTTCTTCTGCTTTGACTTTGCTTTAAAGTGCCTACATACTCTCCGCACTCTGTAGGTACTCCGTAGAAATGCTATAAATGCCGGCAAAGGCCTGCCAAATGCCTGCGGAATATTGCATGCAAATCCCTGGCTCCTTGGTTCCACGCCGCCCCACGTCTCCCAATTCCAGCGAACCCCGTCTCCGCTTTTCCATGCACTTGCAGACGCACAACGGCTTGCCCAGCTCAGAACTGCTTCCTCCTTGGAATCCTCCCGGCAGGCCTTCAACCCGCGCCGTCTCTAACGCGGGCTTCCGAACCGAACAACCTCTTTCGTGGCCTCTTTTCTCGTCGTCGTCCTTTCTATTGCCGTCAGCTAGCTTTCGACACTTTCCCAGACTTGGTGCGGCTGCGGAACGGCGCTGCCAGCCTCAATCATCTGCCAAGGCTCACCAGAGGCATCACCAGAGGCATCGCCAAACCTCATCACTCAGAAAGCCTCGACAATATCCCAGCACCGTCATTCCGTCGTCAAGACCGCGGCACTGAAGGCGGCTGAAGCGGTCAAGAGGCGAGAGGCGAGAAGGCGACGAGGCTGATGAGTAGAGACGAGAAGAGCGGGAGGAAGCTGCACGACTGGACCGAGTTGCGCATCGTCAACCATCATCGGCCCTGTTGCGACAACCACAAGCAGCCGCGGCACGATACAGCTCAAGCTCGCGCTCAAATCTCTGCCGGAAAGACGTTTCTTTGCTCGCTCGCATTTCAACTCCCGCGGCGACGCGCTGCACCGCTGTTTATACCCGTCCAAGGTCCTGGCCGTCGAGAATGCTCTTGTCTGAATCTTGCTTCTCCTTGCACAATACGCACAATACGCACACCACGCTCGCCACGCTCACAAGACTCACCAGGTTCGCCGTCATACCAGATACTACGGCGCTGTTCTCTCTCGCAAACGCAGCCGCTCCTGGCGCACCAATTCCAAATCCAGCGCATTCCCGGCCTCCGCCGTCCATGTAAACGGAGTCGCAGGCCCCGATGAGCAGCCGACCTG
This sequence comes from Claviceps purpurea, assembly GCA_029405325.1. Taxonomy (NCBI): domain Eukaryota; kingdom Fungi; phylum Ascomycota; class Sordariomycetes; order Hypocreales; family Clavicipitaceae; genus Claviceps; species Claviceps purpurea. Next base: position 468,258 of record CM055782.1, on the reverse strand, counting down.
GGAATGCCTCCGCGGCCAAAGTTTCGCGCGCGTGTGATGCGTGCCGCGTGAGAAAAGTACGATGCAGTAACGAGCAGCCGTGTGCGCAGTGTTCTCACCTCAACCTGGTCTGCAACTTTGCACCAGCGCCCCCGAAGCGGAAACCCGGCGTTCGAGGACGTCTCGTCGCCCAGCTGCGCAACCGATCGTCCCCTAATGGCTCCGTCGCCACCACGACATCCTCCTCGCCGTGCAGAACCGCGACGACGCCGACGTCGACGCCGACAGCAGCAAATGCGGCGGCAACGGCAGCCCAGCCGAGATCTGTGAGCGGTGGTGACACCCCCTCGGCGGAATCGTCCCCCGCATCGCTTGCAGTCCCGGTGCCGGTGACGTCGATAGCGGGCATCCTCGACGGTGGCCTCACCACCAGTTCACGGACCGAACACCACGCCTCGTACATGATTGCCGGCTGCGGCTTCTCGGCCGAGTACTTTCTGGCCCTGCTCCCCGAATTCGAAGAGCTCGTCTACCCCGTCAACCCGATCATGACGCCGGCTGAGATCCGAGTCGCCATCCACAACATGCACCTCGACTACGAGGACGCCGCCCTCGTCCACGCCTTTGGCGCCGTCACCATCAACCTGACCAAGACGTCCTGGACGCGGAACGGGTGCGACGTGGCCATGCAGATGAACAGCCTGATGCAGTACAGTTTCTGGGCCCATCGCAAAGCCGAAGCCGGTCGAGACCGCGGCGACGGATACGCCAGCGGCCTGCATACCGAAATCCCCGTCACCGTCAAGCGCATCATGACATGTATATGGCTCGAAATCAGCCTCATGGCCTTCCAGCGCTTCGATCGCAGCTTCACCATACTCCGCGAGGGGATCGCCATGGTCCAGATGATGAACCTCGACCAGTACCACGAAGGAGACCCCCGCCTCGGCCACATTGAGCTCTGCCGCCGCCAACGAATGTACTGGGAAATGTACATCCACGAGCGCTTCCTCAACGTCATCTCCGGCTACCCCTGCATCATGACCCCCCTCCCAACCGGCCTACCCTTCCACGACGACTCCATCCCCCCCTACGTCTCCATGGGCTGGAACCGCCTCATCCTCCTCTTCCAGCAAATTGACGACTCCTTCCTCGCGCACTGGTCCGCACAACAAGACCCCAACAAGCAGCAGTCCCCCTCCGCCCCTGAACTCACCTCCCAATGGATCGAGAGCAAACAAGCCCAAATCGACCAAGACGAAGCCGATGCCCTCGAAGCAGAACAAGACATGATCACCCGCGGCTACGGCGCCCTCATCGAACTCCAGCACGCAGACCTCTTCATCACACGGCTCTGGCTCCGCACTCTCGTCTGGCAACTCGCCCTCTCAAAGGGCCTCCTCCGCTCAGCGCCCACCCAAAACACCCACGAGGGCCTCTCGCTGCATTTCCCCGCACAGAGACTCTCCGCACAGCTACGCAACCTAGTCTCTCGCCTACGAAGCATCTCCAGCGTCGTCTTCCACGGAAGCGGGATCCTGCAGAAATTATTCGAGATTACCAGCACTGTGGCGGATGTGCTAGCGTTGCCGAGGGGCGTGGGCCAGACGGAGGATGAATCGCGGACAAGGCTGGAGGATTTTTACTTCTTGGTGCAGTTTATATTTAGCTTTGAGAGGTCGCAGAAGCATCAGAGGGATTATTTGAGGGAGAAGTTGGATGTTTTGCAGAGGATGTATACTGTGGTGGATTTTCGGGAGTTGGCCGGGGGGAGTCCTGGTACGACGACGTCGGAGGGGTATGATTCGATTTCGACGAGGGCGGGGGAGTGTTGAGGGTGGTGAAACTTGAGGGCCGAGGGGCGCGTCGCCTGGGGAGGAGGATTGTTCCATTTGGTGGTGTTTTTTTTTCTTTTTTTCTTTTTCTTTGGATATGCGGGAGCGTGGGATAGAAGGAAGGCTATGTTGGGCGTGTTGTTGGATATGTTGTGGTTGTTTGTTGCTGCTGCACAGATTCGCGTCCACACAACACGTAACAGACGCACAGCGGCACAGGTTACCTAGGTATACACGCAGGCTTTACGACCTGCCTACCCTACCTACCCGGCTAGAGACAAGCATATATATATGTAAGCACTTGGGGCAGATAACGGCATGGGAGGCTGATATAGAGGATAAACGACCCGGCCGGGCGCCCCCTCTGATACCAGCAGACTGGTACCTACACAGCGGGCATGGATGATTTTATGCAAGACTGCACAGGCAGGAGCGCCTGTGTTATGATCTACACTGCACATCTTTTGAATAAGATCACATGCTACCGTTCAAGATGGGGCAGCTGCTTGCCAAGGGCGAGTGATTGGGTGTTTGATGGTGCGTTTAAATAGGGTTTGATGATCATGCAGGCAATCTTCGCCGAGTAACTCCATACAGTTCCCCAAGTAATGCTCATTTACTCCGTACACATGTAGGTACACGATACAGAGCTGAGAGTACACAATTATGTACCTACCTACTTAGGTACCTAGGTATTCTGCAAATCGATGATGGTCATTGGTGGGTCGTTGGGCGGTTGTACGGGTTGTACGGGAGGTGAGAACCTTGATGGGCAGGCATTGTACGTAGACGAGATTGGCTTTGAGGGGAGGAGATTATTTCCAACATGACAGCCAGCTTTAGACAACAAGGCGATAGCTGCAAGCCTGCAACGAGGCCACATCACCGACGCACCGGCTGCATGGACATATCGACGGGAGATCCATGACTGGCAGAATCGCACGACGCGGCCCGATGGACAATGCCTAGACAAGCCTGAATGCTCTTCTGCACTTCGACGAAAACTTCAAACCAGAAGCGAAAGGAAGTTTACGGACTGGTTGTCACCACGGCTGGTCGTTACGACTTATAAGATAAGTTGGGAGCGAAGAAAACATGACTCTCGTGCGAAGCACCGTTCGAACTCGGGTGTTTCAAGTCGACTCGTGAAAGAAGTTCTGTATTGGACTTACCGCAAGGCTATATTCGTAGGCTTGCACTCTTCTTAGCTCAGAAGCAAAGATCGCATCCAATCACTCCATTATGCTTCATATCAGACCCGGGCTAACTTCTTGCTGTCTGCTCGGTCTCTCACTACTGAACTTCAGGGACAAATAGGGGAAAATAAGAGCATTTATACAACCGCTTGCCGCCGTCACACTCCTCCACAATGTATTTGATCGGATGAAGGAATGACTCTTATCTGTCGCCACCACTATCTACTATCACCAAAATGCATTTCGTCGAAGTCTATTTGAGCTTATCTATTCCCACCGAGTCCGCCGACTTATGCTACCAAGATCACAGGCTCGCCGTTGTTCACATCCACACAGACAATCCCACCCCCATCCGCCCGATACGTCCTCCCGTCAAAGATACTCCTCCACGACCCATTGAAGCGTCTCGTCCAGATACAGTACTTGCGCGAGTTTCCCCGGCCAATATTGCTCGTCAGCGCAATCACATCACCCCCCGCACGGCTCCACGCGTACCCCGTGGACTCAACCATCAAGTGCGTATGATCATCCCGGGGCATACCCCCGCGGTCCTTTCTCACCTTGGACAACGCAGACAAGAAGCGGTACAACTCCGTGCCGGTGTTATAGCCGCTCCTCCATAGGTCCTCACGGTTCGCCGGATCCATGCCACCCCCGTAGCCCTGCTCAGTGCCATAATACACAACCGGCACGCCGCGCGCCAGCATCACATACGTGAGCGCATTCTTGAGAAGCGCCACATCATTCTTCTGGCTCAGGAACCGCGCATTGTCGTGGTTATCTATAAAGGTGCCCAGCGCCGCCGCATCGGGGAACACGCTTCCAACCTGGTTGTGCATATCGACCAGGTCCTGCGACGAGCCTTTCTGCTGGTAGAACCGCTGGAGAGGCCAAAATATGGGGTAGTTGAACAGCGACAAGGTCGGCGACGCCCACCCAGCTACGTAGCGTGGGTCGCCGTTGAAGGCCTCACCAAGGCTATACATGCCGGCAGCGGCCATGAAGTCCGGCCAATAGTCCTTTTCTATGTGCTTGACCGTATCGATGCGCAGGCCGTCAGGTCGGAACTCGCGGACGAGCCATCTGATCCAGTCCTGGAATAGCTTGCGGATCGCGGGGTTCTGGGTGTTCAGGTCGGGTAGGTTCGAGAGCTGGCAATTCTCGACGCTCCACTGGCTGTTGTAGTCTATATCGCATTTTGGGTGGTAGGCCCACGGCTGGTCGAGCGGGCTGGGACGCTTGTTGGACCTGGGGCCTGGGCCGACGTGGTTGACCACTATATCGATCATGACAAACATGCCCTAAATCGACAGATGACGGAAAGTATGATGGTCAGCTAACGGTCCAGATGCTCCAGGGAATGGGGAAGAGAGGGGTTAGGAACGCCGATGGGAAATACCTTGCTGTGTGCCGCATTCACCAAATCTTTCAGCTCCTGCGCAGTGCCAAAGTTTGGATTCACGGCATACAGATCCTTTGTCCAGTATCCGTGGTAGCCCCCGTCGTCATCTACAACCACATCCCGCATGTGAGAAAACGGAAAAGTCACATGACACAACACACAGATAAAAGGGGTAAATGGGCAACATATCATCATGGCAGACACAGAATCGACGTACTGGCCACGATGGGCGAAATCCAAATGGCATCAAACCCCATCCCCTTGATGTAATCCAGCTTGCCCTGTATTCCTCGGAACGTGCCCCCGCAGTAGTTGCCCAGGTTTCCGCATGCGCCGCCGCCATTATCACTGCCGTTGCGTGCAATCCGGTCCGTAAAGGCAAAGTAGATGCTCCTCGACTTCCAGGCATTGGCGTCGGCGGCGTGGCAGGCATGTGCGGCGAGGGCCACTACGGCGGCCACTGCGGCGGACCACTTCATCGCGGAGATGTTGCCGGTGCGTTAATATGTATTACGCTGATGTCTTTCTTTGGGGGTAGTTTTCCCTGTTTCTGGACTTTCTTGGGAGGGAAAAATGACACGGTCAGACACGGGAAAGTCTGAAGAAGATGGATTATGGACCTGAGATTCACGACTCCAAAGCAGATGACGTTTCCATGTTATAACTACTGCTCTCCGGCTACTTGTCCCCCTACTGATGCCATCTTACTCGGTTATCCCCCTGTCTATCCTCGGCCTGGTTGATGATGTTCCCCCGAGGCTCACTCATCTTTACCGCGTCACGGCAAACTTATTTGCCTGTCCGCCTGCCGGGATCTGCAGTGCCCTAGGTACTGGGCCACGAGACGGAAGACCACACATCTGGATGGAACATTGACCGGGACTCTGTACGCGTCCACGGAGTCCACGGGTAGACTATGGTCGAATGTGTGTGCACGCAGAAGAGGCAACATATGGCAATAAAGCCCCGGTCTGGAAGCGGTACTACACATCTCGGGGGACCTTTGCGCGCCGCGGCGTCAGCTTACGTTATCGAGGATTCGAGGATCCTCAAGCGATGGGATGGCACATGGCATGATATTGAATAAGGCCGTGTCACGTGTGGCATACCTATGTTTCTATTTCAAACGACATTTGTTGCCCGAAAAGCTTGGCGTGGCTTACTAGTTGTATAGTATGCCCTCCTTGATAGGTATGTACCCTCCTTTATACCCTGAGATACCATTGCTCCATAATTTCTGTGTTGAGGACAACTTGAGGTAGTCTGAGCAAACCATAACAGAGTTAGATACCTCAACGCAATGCGCAAATAAGTCCTGCACCGGGCGCCCCACGCTCGGCATTGTTTCATCTCTTCTTCAACCGTCAACGGCAGTCACGGCACCCATTCATCAGAAGGTGACTACCTAGGTACCTAGCCAACAGAGCGATCGGTCGGGCATATACTCCGCAATATTGCCCAATGCGAGACAAACTCTCCGACTGCGACGGCGTCATCGTGCAGCGCAGGTCCGCTCCTCGCGCGACGCGCAGAACATGACACACCGGCTCATCTTGGCAGGTGGGTAGCACATAGTGTCGAGAACGAGGCGGCAGTACTGGTCGAGAAGCGAAACGCTCGCCTATATGTATGCAATACTTTACTCCTGTCTCGGCACATTTAGTCGACATAGGTATCTTTGAGATGCAACGCTATACTTGGAGGACACTGGACAGCCTACGGGTCACAGTCATATCGGCCGTGTTAGGCATTTGAGCCTCCGCGCTGCCTCTGTACGGTGCCTGTGTATCACTGTAATTTGAAATGGCATTAAGACTTGGTCCTGTACGATATGGAACCTGAAATGCGATGGTTGGTTCTGACGTTCCGTCGAGGAAACGGTCAAAGGAAAGGCAAGAGCGATCTCGCGAACTAACGATTCACGAAGGTTGCTGCCCATATACGACTCTGTATCATGGGATACGCAATAGAGTCTAGACCATGGATCTCACGCGGCGTCTTAGGCCCGCTCTGCCGCATCGGCGGCTTGGCTGCAGATTTGATCTCAGATCTGGTCTGAATGGGAGAACGACGCTTCTATCATCTATGAGATTGATGTAGCAGCTATCGAAGCCCGCGTCAAGATTTTCGATTGATCCTTCTGTATAATGCGGCGGACGGGAACTTTCATGTTCATGCATGCTATGCCTCTGACATTCTAGTAGACCCATGGTCCCATCAGACCAACCGTTGCAACGAGAGGTCTTTCTTGGTCTTTTTCGATCTTTTCGACGTCAAAAAGGCGGGCCTACTTCTCGAGTAGCGAGTGACAGAGACAGAGTGGGTAGAGGGAGAACATTAGACCGGAAAGGAAACGAAGAAGAAGGAAAGAAGGAAAGGACAGAAGACTCCGACATGCAGATCGACTTGAAACTTGAACGTTACCGACAGTAGCTTGACGCAAGAGATATGCACTATACCAGAAGATCCAGCCATGCATCCTTCTCCATGCTCGCTGTCCGTGTGTCCCCGCGTCACCTTGACAGAATTTCGCCGCGCGCCGATCGAAGCTGACAGTGGACACTGACGTTCCGCAAGGATGGCAGCCCTGTGTAATCACAGCCGGTCCGGACCGGCTCGAAATAGGCGCAACTCAGGAGCCGAGCGCCCCTGACTACGTACGGGCCGACATTTACCTTGAGACAAAAGGGAAAACGTATGGCCTTGTGCCGGGCAGACCGCCGATAACGTCAGTATGCAATGCTACTGTCTACACATACCTAAGCCGTCTGTTTGGTCAGCTATCACATGGCCTCATAGACAACTCGCCGCTGCAACACGTTGTTGTTCGGCTCATTCAACTAGAAGAACAGAGAAGACTAGGAAGCACGTGAGACAGTACGACTCTACCTAAGGACGACTTTCGCAAGGAGTACGCCCCAGGCGTGGCCTCGACTCAAATCTGACTCGTACGCGGACCCGAGACGATACCTGAACAACATGCTCGACCAGCGCATGGATGATTGAACTCTATCATGCATCGTCTTAAGTTCCCATGGGCCTGGTATGGCCTCGCTCGTCGGAACTCGAGACTGATTAGAACGGCCGCACGATGTATTTCTGCGACGCGGAGAGCAACTGGAAGTTCGCGGCCGCCGTCAACTCCCCGGAAAGCGGCTCTTGACGCCGTGAGTTCTTACAAGCCGTCGACAGCATCATCTTTTCATTTCTGCATTACTCCTGACCGCATACACAGGTGTACCTCCGAGGCTTCTCGCACAGCATCACCATCTAGAGGCCCTTCTGCTACTCATAGGTCACGACGATACTCCATCTTTAAGACAAGTTCTGCTTCTCTACGGATTTGAGGTTGGCCCCAACGCATGCATGATATGTGTGCTAGGGAAGTTCCAAACTTCTTGGCCCTCCACGTCACTTTTCCACCATGCGGTGAGACCATCCGTAACATTATGACATTAATTATGGCGGCCACTCTCTCCGATATCAGTAGCCTGTCTGAATGGAGCGGGACTGATCAGGATCTTATCGATGACCGAGGGCGAACGAGATCATGCCACGCGGATGGGGCATCGTGAGAATCGTCTGCCTTCTCACCGCAATCTCTTTTCTACTACTCTGGGCAGACAGCATTGGCCGTGCTTGAGCATGTGCATTGTCTCATCTGTAATTGTGCACCCCATATCGACCGTTGCTGCTGTGGATGTTTTGTTGCATTCTGTTATTCCCAGGCCTCCACGAGACGAGAGATGAGCGTGAAACAACTATAAGAGACGGAATGGAGCCTGGGATGTCGTCCTTCCTTCCCCATCCTCTTTTACCATTCATCTGAACTACCCAGCCTTATCACGCCTTCAGTACCAGGAAACTCGGGCTCCAATCCCTCTTGTCTCAAAATAGAAATAAGGAAACCGAACAAGACTTGGAAGACACCATGTTTTCTGTCAAAAACCTCTTATATTTCGCCGTGGCCGTCTCCTGCGCCGCCATCAACCGTGACGCCGCAGACGGGTCCCTTGATTCCCTTACTAGGCGCGACGAGCCGGAGGCCAAGTCGAACTCCAACCAGACCACAACTGACCTGGAGGATATCACCAACAACATCTATGGCCTCTACCAGGTCGTCAGCATGTACAACGGCAGTCCCATCAGTCAGTATCCCATTGTAGGCTCTCAGGACAAGCTCTTACACAGCATCAACGAAGCCACCGCGCACGGCAAGCTTGCGCCCGTGGCTAGCCAAGAAGACTCCACCGCCATTCTCACCTACATCCAAACCGTCATGTGGCCCGCCATGCTTCGGGCCATCACCCCTATGAAGTCCAAGAAGGATCTTTTCTCTCAAGCTGGTCAAGCCCCGGCGATGAGGACCCTCCTGGTTGATCTCAAAACCGCCGTGATGGAACTCAGCGATGCGCTCGTGGCTGCCACTCCGCTGACCAAGATTATCTTGGCATTGTCAATCACCAGGGACATGAGGAATGGCTTTGATGATGTAATTAAGGCATTTAGCAGCTAGGCTTGTTTCGGCTTTATGCGAAATCCCTTGCGATTGATCGAAAAGTGGTAGTTGATGGCAAGACCGGGAGGGGATCATGGATAGGAGGCTGGAGCCACGAGACTTGAGGACATGGGATACGTACTCGACAGGTCGGAGTAGATTTGACTCGCCGATTGAATGAAAGAAAAGCTGCTACGGAAATAAAGGCCCCCATTCGTGCATTCTTGACAACCTCAGCCGTGCCGCCTTCGTATCCGCAAGAGTAAAACCTACTCAAGAGGCACGTTTACATGTAGCTTGTAAAGGAAAGGCTATACAAATCGCGACAACTTCACCGTCTCGTAAATGAACACAGCAGGTTAGGCGGGTAACCTGTTACCTCACCATTGTCCCTTGTCCATGGTGTATGAACGGGCAAAGGAGCCTGACACCGGGTGTCGTGTGCTAGCGTGCGTAAGAGTCAAGACATGATCAGAGATGGCACGCTGAATCTGGATCAGGAGGCTTTGGTAGAGATGCACGTCTACGCCCACGTGTCATCACTGTGATGTAAAGAAGGGGCGGTCAATGAGCCAGTTTCACGAAATACGCCAAGCAAGAGTCAAGACAGACAGGATAGAAAACTAAGATGTGATGAGGGGTCGTTCCGTGAATCTGTCTCAAAGAAAAGAAAAAAAGAAAGCAAGGCGCAAAGATAACTACCGATAGTGCCAAAACGTAGCCGGCGGGCATTAACAACATGCTCGGTCTGGTCTATACACTCGGTCTATACACTGGCGGTTAGAACGGCATCCTGCGTCGTGTTGGGTTCCATGATCGTTGCATGGAGTCGATGGCACAACCATCGATCGGCCACACGGTGTATGAACACTGAATCATGACGTCGTAATATCTTGCAAGTCGTTGTAGCATCGTCTTTCCACTTAAACATCATTGACGTTGCGTGCAGCGTCACCTCTGACTGGCAGTCTCAGATGAAAACCACCGAGGCATTTAATTTTCGCGCAGTAATCCATCCATTCAGGGTTAAATGTTTTTCCTACCTACAGATAACTAGCCTCTAGATTAGGATGCTGCCTTCCAGAAGTTGAGGACCAGAACATCTCTGTCTCGCTCAGATGCGCCCCAAATGCATGCATGATGAGCTAGAGAGTTTTGGAAACCTCTTGGCCGATATCTCCATTCACCCACTCTCTGGTGAAACCGTTAGTCAGAACATGGTGGCCACGCTCTGGGTAGCATCTGTAAATGGGGCGTGTTCGACGCATGGCGACTTGCTGTCGATGACAGAAGAAGCACGAGATCTTGATGGACGGAGGGGCATCGTGGGAATCGTCTGACCCCTCACCGAGACGAGATCTCGCTGGACGGAGGGGCATCGTGGCAATCGTCCAGTCCAACTCCTCACCAAGACTTGTGACTTGTCTTCTCGGCGTTGGGCAGAAAGTATCGGTCGAGCTAAGATATGCGTACTGTCTCATCTAGAGCCATAGGTACGTTCCAAGTCGTTCATTGCTGCTGAAGACTATTTCCATTAGCTTCTAGTATTATATTCAGACTTCCATGAGACGCGAGATGAAAAGCAGAAACAGAGTATAAAGTCACAGACAGGATCCATCCTGGGATGTCATCTCTCTTTCTCCGTCCTCTTTCACCTTCAATCTGATCTATCCAACCTCATCACGCTTTCCAAACCAGGAAGTTTGCGACCGGGTTCCCCTTTCTGTAATTTTTCTTTTCTTTTTCTCTCTTTTTTTTAAAACAAAAACCCCTCACAAGATAACTGAGCAGAAAGCAACAAGATGCTTTTCATCAAGAGCCTCTTCTTCTTTGCCGTGGCCGTCTCCAGCGCCGCCATCAGCTACGACGTCCTAGACGAGTCCGTTGCATCCCTAGCCAGGCGCGACTCCAACTCCGCACAGACCAAATCGGACATGGAAACCATCCTCAAAAACATCAACGACCTCACCAAGGCCACCGATATGTACAACGGCAGTCCCATAAGCGCATTCCCCATCGTTTCCAAACATGACGCACTCTTGCGTAGCATCAGTAAGGCCACCGCGCACGCTAAGGACATCCACGTACCTACCGAGGGGGATTCCGCCGCCATCATCTCCTATATCCAAGGCAGCATGTGGCCCGCCATGGGCCGCACTCTCTCCTCCATCAAGTCCAAAAAGGACATTCTCGCCAGCGCTGGCCAAGCCGCGGCGATGAAGTCCATCCTGGAGAACCTCGAATTCGTCATGCTGAAACTCAGCAATGCGCTCGTGGACGCCACGCCGCTTAGCAAGACGATCTGGGCTTTGTCAGTCTCCAAGGATATGGAGAAGGCCTTTGAGGATACGATTGCGTTTTATGGCAATTGAGTTCGTTTTGCGCTCTTCTGCGTGTTAACTCTCCCAAAGCTTGATGGCAGGAGATAGAGGCAGGGGGGAAGTGGGAGGGGGAGAGGGAGGGCATTGGGGATGGATGGATGGGAACTTCTGGGGCAGCCAAACTTTAGGACTTGGATAAGCTAGCAGAACAAGAGGATCCGACTACATACTGTAGCAGATTAGGGACAGGAAAGACTTTAAGACACCATGGAATAGAAGAAACAGAAGAAACATACAGTTCATTACACGCTGACTCCATCTCGTAGACTGCCTAGCTAGGAATGGGCCCGTTCACGTGGTTGGCAAAGATGATACAAGTGACGACAGTATCACCATGATATTTACCATCTCATGAGTCAATAAGACAGCAAGACGTCCTGTGTCCTTCCTTGATCATGGTGAGTGCCGGACAAAGACGGCCGACGCCGGTTGCCGTGCGTGGAGCAAGCATGTGGATAGAGATGGCACGTTAAATGCTGGATCATATTCATAGGGCATGCTAATATAGACAGGCACGAACTTCACATGAGAAAAGGCCTTCAAGAATGTCTGTCATGCCGTGATAACTTCCGCGTCGACCACTACGACGAGGTCTTCTCGAATGTCATCCCAACGGGCAAATCAACCAGCAAGATCCAAAACGTCCTCGTATAGCGAGTGTCGAACCCCAGCTGAGTAACTGCTGTCTCTTGGGTCTTGGGCAAGACAAGGTAAGGTGACACTGCTGACTGCCGCGGAGACTCTGGGGCGGACGAACTCACTTTCGATTCGGGTTGAGGACTATCCCTTGAGTCTTGAACAAGACTTGGGAGACACTGCTGACTGTCGTGGAGGCTCATTCAGCAGCGTCACTCAAGTCTTGTGCAAGACCTAAGGGACAGTAGCAACTTAGCTGGGATTCGACACGCGTGACGCGCTACGGCCGCTCAACTTCCAAGTCCTCAACCCGACTCGAACGTAAGTTCGTCCGCCCCAGAGCCTCCGCGGCAGTCAGCGATGCTTCCAAAGTCTTGTGCAAGACCCAAGGACAGCAGGTACTAAGCTGGGATCCGGCATCCGCTGCGGCCGCTCAACTTCCGAGTCCTCACCCCAACTCGAACAGGAAGAAGGAGATTTCACCGCATTATATGACGTCTCCCATTTCGAACATGACGACGATTTCATCGATTTGACGGGTACTTTGGTACCAGTAGCCACTCCCTCATGGGCTCCAAATAGGAAAACTACAGGTCCGGCATCTTCTTCGAAAAGAGAAAGAAAGAACGCCGGTACAGAGGCGTGTTGAGTCGTGAGACCGGTCCAAACGATCCGCGCGTTCGGATTCCTATCAAATGCGCCTTCAAATGTCGTATGTGTATCGGAGTATAACGTATAAACCCGTAGGTGTGTAGGTTCTCTGAGGCAACGGAGCTTTGTCGCGCCGTGAGGCTACTTGGTGTGATGGACTGGCCGAGAGGATGTGTCGTAGTCATCAACAATGGGATTGTTTGTCTTGAGAAGAGAAATGGGAAGAAAGCTCCCTTCGTCTCCCGCGCTACCTAAATACATACGGAGTTGTGTGTGGGGTTCCAGCCCTAAAGCCGAGTATGGAAATACGCCTCAACGCTTTACCCGATTTGGACTTAGCGACCCACCGGTACAAACCTGCATGTCACGGCACTTCTCTCGATACATCGGAGTACATTGCAGTTTTTCGCTGTGCCGGGATACTCGTACCCCCCCACACAATCTTGTACGCATAGATACGTCTCTGGGATTCTCGATGTCCTACGCGTCTGCACTATCGCGAGTCCGCGAAAATTTTCTCCTCTCCTCTTCGCGTCTAGCTTCGCGACTTCAGCGACCGCCCTATGAACGCCTCACCGCACGACCCGGCACCAACAATGGACTACTCTCAGCCAATATGTGCGATTGAAAAGGACTACCCGAATATGGAAGATGCGCGCTCAGCCATTATAGCGCATCAACGTCTTGAGGGTTTCGTCTGCGTGACAGGAGGAGCTAAACGCAACGTTAGCGGCGTGGTGAGTAACACCACAATGCTATGCCGTCAAAGTCGCAACTATCGCAAGTCGGCGAAAAAAGACGCCTACTCAACGTCTTCATACAAGTCCGATTGCCCATTCAGGGCACGAATTCTATTGAACAGGCACGACGGCTCTTTCAATCTGAAAGTTTCTCAGCCGTTGCACAATCATGACCGAATTACAACTCCTGCTAGCTCAAGCACGGTTCGGTCGCGAAGCCAGAAGCAATTCGGCCCTGAGAAACTACTGTCAATTGTTGAAAAGAAGTCCAAGGCAACCCGGTTATCAGCAAGGCAAATTGCTGAGCAAATACAAGGAGAAAACCCAGAAGTGTTGATCAATCGCAAAGATGTCAATCATTTGCAGCAAAAACTTCGCCTCAATGCCTATGGCGCCGAGACATCCACTCATGCTTTCGTGGACTTGCTGTCCAAAAGTGAAGACATCTTTCACTTCGCCATCGATAGAAACGATGACACAGGAAAGATTTGGCGAGTTTTCTGGACATACAAGGATTGTGTTCAGTCCTGGAAACAGAACCCTGAGGAACCCTGAGGTCCTTATCATGGACAACACCTACAAGGTTAATCGCTTCAAAATGCCGTTGATGCAGGTGATAGGCGTCTCAGCAGTGGCTACAAACTTCAGCGTTGCCTTCGGACTCGCCGCGCGTGAAGATACGGACGCTTACATGTGGTTTTTGCAGCAACTACGCTCCTCTCAAGAAAGTGCCCAAATTCGCGCTCCCGAGGTCATTGTTACGGACTTTGAAGCTGCCTTGAAGAAATCTCTTCGACATATCTTCCCAAACTGTCAGCAGCAAATATGTACCTGGCATATTTTGAAGAATGTTGTCCTCAACATCAAAAAGAAGTGGATCGGATCTCTTGAAGGATGTGAGATCGTCGAGGGTAAAGGGGCGAAAAAGGGGAAAAAAGGAAAAAAGGCAGAGGAACAACGTCAGCCCAATCATGCAGAGCTAGATGATGAAGTTGAGCCTGGCCAGTGCAAAGAACTTACTGCGGAAGAAGAGGAGGAAGATAGGCGCGCGGGCGAGCTAGCCACACAGGCATTAAATTCAACGCCTCCTAGCTCTATCTCTAATACAGCCGACGGCATTCGCGATGCCTGGCTTGCTGTGATGAGGGCACCGAATGAGACTCAATTTCTGGGTAATTGGAAGAAGCTTTGTGAGACGTTTCCTGAACAGGCAGGCAAGTACCAGGTATATCCAGTGTCATATGGTAGTCTCAAGCTAATTTCTTGCCTAGAGATCATTGACTATCTCGACACGACGTACATCCCGTGGCGAGAGCAATTTGCCGACTTCGCGGTAAAAAAATATCTCAACTTCGGCGTCACCGTGACCTCTCGTGTAGAGAGTTCGCATCATGCGCTCAAAGCACGCTTGAAGCACCCGTATGTTGACCTCTACGAGCTTCAGACAGCAATTTGGGACATGATTCAAGCCCGCAAATTACAACTTGCTGTGGATTTTGACGTCGGGGTATCTAGTCGTAAGGTGTTTTGGGATGACTACCCCGTAGTTCAGAATCTTGTGCGACGAGTCGGAGCCAAATGTATGGAACTCATCATAAGCCAGGTTGACCTCGCCTCAGATTTCATGAAGCAAAGGGCACGAACGCAGCGTGATTGTGTGGGAACAGGGAAGGCCAAATTGTGCCTTGAAACGCCCTGTACATGGGCTTGCTGCACGCTGCGTTCGTGCCCTTTGCTTCATGAAATCTGAGGCGAGGTCAACCTGGCTTATGATGAGTTCCATACATTTGGCTCCGACTCGTCGCACAAGATTCTGAACTACGGGGTAGTCATTGACGGCTTCGTCTGCGTGAAAGGGGTCCATTCGTTCGTCCTCGGCACTCGAATCATGAAGAACAGGACATTTCTATGCCGCCAAAATCGGTCCTACCGCGAATGGTCGAAAAAGAAGGGCAAATATGCAACTCCCACACACAAATTTGCCCCTTCCGAGCACGCATACTGTTGCAGAAGAGTGACAGCATGCAACACCTGAAAGTCATTAAACTCTCACACAATCATGATGCGATTAAGTGCCTTCTCAGCTCAGCCACATTGCGACCGCAAAGTCAGAAGCAGTTCGATCTTGAGAGACTACTTTCTCTCATCGAAACGAAGTCCAAAGGGTCCAGACTAACAGAAAAACAAAAATCTCCGATCAGATCCGTGGAGGGCATTCTGAAATTCTGATCTCCGACCTGGATGTTTTCATTTTTCAAAGATCTCTTCGTCTTGGTGCGTATGGCGCCGAAACATCCACTCAAGCTTTTGTGACTTTGCTCTCTGAATGTGAAGAAGTTTTTCACCATGCGGTTGATAGAAACCCCTACACAGGAAAGATCTGGCGGGTGTTTTGGACCTACAGAGATTTTAAGAGAGTTCGTCTGCACGCCAGAGAACTAGAATCGTAGAGGTGGTTGTGACATGGAGTCTGGAGACTTCAAGAATCAAGGATCAATTGAAGAGGTATGTACCTCTACATTCAAAATGAAAAGTGGCTCCTCGTCCATTTTGGGACGGCCATTTTTTGTGGTGGTTTTGGCCACTCGCTCTCAAGGACCCAAACCCTGCATCAGCCAGATAGTATCGGCCAGCAGGCACACTGAGGCTTCTCAAACAAGCCTAGGACTCAGGAGCCTTCGGCGCCCGCCAACACGTAAGTGAAGGGCCCCTTGAGTGTGCATGTGACCCTGCCTTTCGATTGTAATATTTTTCTCGTTCTTGGACCTGAATGAAGGTACATAGGTAGTCATATGTGTCCCATGAATGGATCGTGTTTGGCGTGTGACATGATCTTTTCAGACACATATGTAGATGGTCCGGCTGTGCAACATAGGCTTGGTATCTCGCGATGTACCGAGGTCGACTAACACGGGGAAAAGCCGGAATTACGCTGACTTGAACCGGTGCCAAGAATGTAAAGGAACACCACTAGATAGCGAGTATTACGAACTTTGGTATTTGTTTGTAGCCAGTAGGTATACCAGGGGTTTTTTTTTACGTCTTTTCGCAGGCAGAAGGGGGTCCTGAAGTCATCTTCCAAGCCGGCAAGGAAATTCCTCACCACTTTGTGTGCCTTATAGCAACGTGCGCGGCGGAGGCTGTCGGAATCGCGCAAGGACTCGGCCTCGAAGATGGCCTGGTTCATTTTTGCCCTCCTCCTTTAAAATAGATGTCCGCCTTTAGTTTTTTAGCGACACATGCTCTGTATCATGAAATTTGTCATTGCAAAAAATGCAGCGTTTCGATATGGGGTACGTGTCACGACCTGTGCCGTCAGGGGTGGCAATGCACTATATAACCTTGATCAAGCTGCAGACGTGCAACTTGGTCACTTGACCTTTTGGGTGGAACGGGTGGTTATGCGTTTCTCACAGTACGCGTCATGTGACAACGTGACCCAATTCAGATCAATGATACATACCTGGTATCCTCGAATCTCGATACAACCATGCTCGGACTCGGAGGCGTACCGAGCAGCATCGTTATAACGAGTTTCTACTGTACCTAAGGTAGGTAGCGAGCTTTATTCCCTTTGCGTGCGAGCAATCTGAAAGGATTAATCAATCAATCAACTTCACAAATAACATCCAGTAAAAAAAAAGAAGGATGAAAAAGCAACATGATGAGGACAGTTTGAGCGGAGTGCAAAAGAGAATGCGACTGCGTAATCTGGGAATCGAACCCAGGGCTCCCCGACGTTGCGGATGGCAACGGAGAATTTTACCACTAAACCAATTACGCGTCTTGGCTCATCATGTGATGGTTGAAAGCTGCTATGCTATTACGGTATATATATGTACATTATTCCCTGAGCAATTGCTAGCACAACTCGCCAATTCGACGCCGCTCTCAGCTCTGACTGCGTCTGACAATGTTGGGAATGTGACATCAGCAATCAATTGACGCCACCAGGCGAGTCGCTCGCTTCCGAGTTCATGATGACTCTTCCTACTCCTGGTCCAACAACATCTGTGAAGGCTCTCTTCTCGACTCTACCCCCGCGCTTACCATCACCACGCTGTCTGGCACAAGAGAGGCGTCACTTCAATGGACGAGAAGAAGGGCAAGCGGGCGCACCGCACGAATCCCGCGACAGAGGCGTCGTCATCTGAAGCAATCGTCGCGCCTCCGCACACGCCAAGCATGGATTCTGCAGATATGAGCCATGCTGAGCAGATCCCCTCATACCAAGAGGCAACTTCAAGCTCGTCAGGCGGCATGCCAACCATCGATTCCCCATTCACCTTCCCAACGGACATTCCCCCGCCGTCATACGAAGCCAACGCCCAAGGAGCACTCGGTTTCTCTTCGTTCTCCTCCTCCTCATACGGCACAAAACCCATCGCCATCCCCCAGGTTGCTCCGGACCCAGCAGCGCCTTTCCTCTCCGCTTATCCTCACGACCTTCTCTCACACGGCATCACCCAACAGGCCTGGCATGCCTTCGTAGACACCACATCTGCCTTCCTCACGGCCAAGGTCTCAGACCGCGCCATCGCCCACGCAGGAGACATGGCGAAAAGCCTCGGTGCTCCTCCCAAGCAGTACGGCAGGAACATCGCGGCCCATGCCAAGACCGTTGGCAAGCAAATCGCCCGCGACGCGAAGCGCTTCAATATCTTGGGCCTGGCCTCCAGTGTCGTAGGGGGGGCTGTCTCCATTCCGGTACAGGCTGCGTTGGGGGCTGTCCACACTGTGCTTGCGATTCCGGGGACGGCTGTGGCGGCGGTGTCGCAGACGCCGAGGACGCCGTTGGAGAGGGCGGCTACGTATGCGGCTGTGGCGAGCAAAAAGTGGTTGAATCAGAGGGGGTTGCATGCCGTGCTGCTGGATACGAGACAGTTGGCGGGCATGGTTCGTGTGCCGGCGGAACAGTTTCTGGGTGTGGCCGCCGAGGGGGCTGGTAAGACCGGGAGTGCGGCTGGCATGATGAGCGCTCTGTGTGGATATGTACAGCCTCTTCAGGTGTTGGGGAAAGAGGTCGTGGTGCTGAGCACGCAGACTTTGTGGTTGGTGGTGGTTCCGGTGGGAGCGGCGGATGTGGACGACTCTAAGTGAATTGGCTCCGTGGTTGACTTCAAGGGAACCGCTGCAAAGAGTTGGCTGAATCGATGGCTCCAATGAACTGTCTCCAAGGAGTTACGCATGGCTCACATGTTCTGTCTCTACTTTGTTATTCGGCTCGGTAAAGGCAACAATCTGTTTGCTTATCGAATACACACTTCTCATGAACGGCATCTACCTGCAACAGCACAGTATCCCTTGAGCGGGCAAGACGATGACAATCCCAGCACTCACATATCTCGTCCACCGCCCGGGCCACGCTCCCGCACGTCATCCTCCCGGACCTGTTCTTCTTCGTGACTTCGTCCACCGCCCCAGTCTTGAAGTATCGTAAAATGGTCCCTTTCCAACCCGCTTTTCCTGTGTGATATCACCTTGTTTCGGTTTTCTCAATGGTAGAATCCCGAAGAGGGTAAGGAGATTATGCGAGCCAATCGAATTCGTTATATTTCCGAGGTCTTCTGATGGGCGACGCAGTGTCGACATTTGTATTTTCAGGCGTTTGAGCTTCTTGTACCTACTCTGTACGGTGCTGAGCTCATGAAGGCATCGTTGATGAGAGAAGTAGATGTGTACTGGGCCCTGGCCAAGTCTTTAGAGGTGGGCAAAGGGTTATTTATACAGGTGGAGCAGAGAAATTCAATTTCAAAATGTGCGTACATCTATGCACCTAATTACGCGAGGCCGCCGGCCTCTTGTGGTTTACAAGATACATATGACTTACACGATGCCTTTTGTGATTTACAAACTTACAAACGTGATTTACACGTGATTTACATGTAAATTACGACCGATATTTGTTTTTTACAACTCTGCAGGTTACAATGAACCCCGCCCGCCAATCAGGCTTGGGCATTCGTCCTCATTTTCGGCTTTTGTACTCAGGTACATACACTCGCACGCTATATCTCGTCGTCAACACAGCCACTTTCCTCCTCCTCCATCTCCTCTCAGGAACAGTCCCCCAAAACAATCGTGAAGACAGTTTCGAACACACACATACAACATACATACATACCCTCAAAGACAGGCAGTCACCATGAACACCCCCGACAGCCAACCGACAGTAACCCCATCCTGCACCTCCCCGACCCCTTCCGCCCCCGAACGGACCGAACCCAGCTTATATCTCCCCAGCGTGCATCTCCTGCCCAGCCCAGATGCGCTGCTCCAACGACCGCCATACCACCTGCTCGTCACGCACGCGCACAACTCACCTAAATGTATCCGCATCCAGTGCGAGCATAGCCCCTCGCTGGGCTTTCTAGAGGAATATTTCCAGAAGTGGTGCCGGCAGAATAGTCAGAGAGTAGATAAGGTGAGATGAGAGCCTCTCAGTGTAATATGTATTTCTGCGCAGATCTTTCTCTTCGGCCCTGTGCTATTCTTCCTCCCTTCCTCCGTTTCTGTCTTTCTTCCTTGTAATCAGCGCGTCTCTTCTTCACTTGCCTTTTCCTATTCATCCTTCTACCTCTTTCTGCAGCCCTTCTGTTCTTTGATATTAGGCCTCTCTTCATTTCGACATCTCATCGCCACCTAGAGCCTCACTAACAAACAGCCTCAAGCCAAAACTTGTTCAAGTCACCCTCAGCCGAAGCCCCTATGGCGGGGAAGACCTCCACGATATGCTTACACTGGAATACCCCTCTGGCTCTGGCTTCAGCTGCGTGCCGCCCGCTCTGTCCGTTCCCATTGTGCTGCATCTCGTGGAGAGTGTGCTGGGCTATAGGCTGGTGTACCAGGATGCCACGAATTGGCACTACCGTAGGGATACACCGCTGATGCGCATGTGATGCTACACCCTGTCCGACTACGTTTTTTTTCCACGGCGCGCGTTTTCAAATGGAGCCAAGTACAATGTCAAACACCATCATCTTTCTAGCCTAATTCAGACTGGGTAGATGCCAGACCCTCGTTCCTGTCTATATGATATCTTTCTTGATGCATTGAACAAAAAGGCATGCAACGCAGCCTTGCTCCTCGATAGCATGGCAAACCCAAAAAAACTCGCTCCCATCTCGGGTGGCGCTTTACACGACTGATTCGGCTACATCACGCTGCTCCCTGGAGGCCAGCTTTAAAACATTCTCGCTCCTCCCTGAATCCATGCTGTCTTTGGCTTGGTCACTTTGTACCTCCGCAACTTCCTGCGCCCCTTCACCAGCTTGCACGATAGGCGTGCCATCTTCGTTCTCCATCATGGCCGCTAATCGTGCCGCTCTTCCCTCCTTCTTTCGGGGTACGGGCGCTATCGAGAGAGTTAGCAACTTCGTCACTTTCCTTCACCACAACCGAGACCTCCAGCATCGAAAAGACATACCTCGCCCGTTCTCTTGCACGTAGAAGCGCCTCAAGAGTCCCACAGCCTCGTCTCGCCCCCACCCTCCTTCAATCTCATACCCTGCCTCGACGTTTCCGCCATCGCCTCCTCCGGGTGGGTAAGATGTGCCCAACGTCCCGCTACCGTCCGGAAGTTGCGACGGACGAGGCGTTGGGTGTGCGCTGGCCGTTGTTCCATCCTCACGGATAGGCAATGAATTGGCATGAATGCTAAAGACTCCTCCGGTGCCGCCGAATTTGTCATTGACTGCGCCGAAATACACCTTCTTGATGCCAAGCTGTCGAAGCAACGACGCGCACATGACGCAAGGCTCGACCGTGACATAGAGAATGCATTCCCGGAGAATCTCCCGACTGACTCTGGCATCAGGATGGAACTTCTGACCGTACGGATACAGATGGCCCATCCTTCCATCTTCGTTGCCCTCGTCAGGGGGTCTCGCGTCGACCCATACCGTCTCGTTTGCGTCTTCAAGAACACGTGGGGGTCTCTTGGGCTTCAGTGATGTGGTTCGAGGCCCGTCCTTGGGCGGGTACGACAAGAGGGCGGACACGGCCATGAATTCGGCATGTCTTGTCCCGTTCCGAGTCACGTTTGTCGCATTCATCCCCTTGGCAATGATGGTGCCATTGTGCACAAGCACGCAACCCACCGGTGTTTCGTTTGTTCGCAAGGCGAGACGAGCCTAGTAGTTGCAGGTTAGCCAGACGAGACAAGGTGTCTTCCGGAAGCAATTCACAATTGCACACACGCCCGATAATGAAAAAGAAGAATATTCAATGCTTACCATATCAAGTGCCTCGCCAATAAATTGCATATGATGTGCTCGCTCTGCCAAAACTGCCGGATCTTCTTCCACTACTTCCACTTCCTCGGGATTCAATGCCTTTTCGTCCGTCGGCGTGGCCCGATTACCAAGACTCAGCTTGTTCAGCGACGGCGTCAAGTCTTCCAATCCACGATCCTCAGGAGGTGGCTGATTCTCCTTGTCCGCAAGGACATCAGCGTAATGATTAGCCGCCAAAGTCATTGCGGGCATGTCGTCGGTTTTCTCGGCGTACTCGACCCTCCCGGGTTTCCTGGATGGTGACGAGGCTATAGAATCTAAGGCAGATGCGTCTGAAGTCGCTTTTTCTTCGGCATTTGTTGTTGACGGTGGAGTCGTTGGCGGCTGCTTTGAGCCGTTCAGCTGCGTGTCAGCTGTCGACGAGCGGCGAAATAGATGAAGAATGGCATTTTGGGCAGGCGCCAGCCCGAGAGATTGAAGCAACCGCATCCAGGTAAACTCCGCGGCTTCTTTCTTCTTTTGAGATGGGACAAGGCACATGGACCGTCTTTGACCTGTGGGTGCCTCGCCGGATGTGCAAGGTGCGCTGCAAGGATCAGCGTTTGATGGATGGTCAGTGTTCGATCTCCGATGATCTTATGTTGATTCACCGTTTCTCTCGATCTGCGCCGACACGCACCGTCGAATAATCGACCAGTTGGGCCTCGCCCCTAGGCCCAGGGCTGTGGATCGCAGGAAGCCGTTTTTTTCCTTTGTCCTTGATTAGTCCAGAATTGCCAGATTCCCAGCTCAAGGCAGAAGCTTGCCAAATAAGCCGCCCCGTTTGATGTGAGAGCTTCCGGTGCGACGCGACAAGTCACTCAGTTACACGGCCTCTCGATCCCTGTCCCTTGGCCGGCAACAGCCAACAACCCCCTTGATGACGACAGGTAAATAACTTCTTGTCTTGTCCAGCCTGGTAGTAACTAATTCTCACAACAAGGCTAGAATTCGTATCCGAGATGCTGTAACTTGTAAGTGGCTGGCACTTTGAGAGGGCAGGATGCAGCGTGGTTGGTTAGGTGTATCTGTACGTATGTTGGGGTAAAAACGGCTGCAAAAGTGGCAGCTAGAGATAACCCTGGCTAGGACTTGATTTCATAGTTAGAACCCTACGACAAGATGTGTCGCCATGGCACAGAGTCCGTTTCGAGCATGTCCAGGGGCTTGTCTCTTATCGAGGATTCGAGTAGCTCAGTGAGAAAATACCTACGCTTCACTCCGTACTCCGCAGATTGCGCGTGTCACATGATGACCCACTCGCTCACATGAAATCCCATTTTCAACTGAAGACTGCGAGTACTTCTGTCGTCAGGCCAATTTGCAGTAGGATCCATGTACTCCTCATCACAACCCCCTGTAGGCTGTGAGTGACCTGAAGCGAGCTTTAAGACCTCTATTTACAGTCGCATGGGCATTGCGGCACCTCTGATAGAAATTCACACCAAGCGAGCAAGTATGTCACTGCAACTTTATACACTCAACTTCAAAGGATGCGCAGCGACAAAAGTATGAAAAGAATTGGCGAGTGGTAGCAACACAGTTCACGTTCTGCGCTACTGCATCGTCATCACTCTAGCTATTAATGCATGCTACAGTAGCTAGATCATAAAGCAGCTATGAAATCATCTATAAAGGGTCATGCCACAGAAAGGCAGCGTGTTGACATCTTAATTGCATTAAATACATTATGCTTGCTTAAACACAATTCCACTTTTGAGTTGAAACCACGGATCACATTTAGTGAAGCTCGTGAAGTTCAAAACGATTCACCCCATTATCGAAACCGTCTTCCGGGCACAGAAAATGATCGAAGCGGCCATCGGCGATTGTCGAGACGGCGCGCCTCGTCGCGAGCGTTCCCGGCAAGGTTTGTGCCATAGTTGTAGCTGCTCCTTAATCTTCATGGTTGCGGACCTGTTAGGTCCGGCCTCTAGTTTGGGGCTGGTAGCCGCAAAGATGTCCACGAAAGCAGAGATTAATCCACTGCATACCGCAGACAGGATATTTGCGAGTAGATCTGCTGTTTCACCAGAGATGCTACCCGCGGTGGTTGATGTCGAGATGGCTGTTGAGGGGTCGTGGCTCAACACAGTAGGAGCTACATGCGGAGGAAGAGCGCATGAGCTGAGAACAGTATGAGTGGCATGCGTGGGAATAGCGCATGACTCCGGAACAGTAGAAGCTACATGCGGAGGAAGAGTGCATGAGCTGAAAACAGTATGAGTGGCATGCGTGGGAATAGCGCACGACTCCGGAACAGTAGAAGCTACATGCAGAGCGCATGAGCTGAGAACAGTATGAGCGGCATGCGTGGGAATAGCGCATGACTCCGGAACAGTAGAAGCTACATGCGGAGGAAGAGCGCATGAGCTGAGAACAGTATGAGTGGCATGCGTGGGAATAGCGCATGACTCCGGAACAGTAGAAGCTACATGCGGAGGAAGAGCGCATGAGCTGAGAACAGTATGAGCGGCATGCGGGGGGAGAGCGCATGACTCCAGACTGTACAAAACATTGTTTCGGGCATCGGTTTTACCGGCCCGTGTGCTTGCGCCACTGCTACGGCCACCAGACGAGCCAGCATGTGCGTCGGTACTCGTAACTTCCGTAGCGCCTCCTGCACCGTTCGCCGGCGATGCTGGTGATACTAGCGGTACAGGTGTTGTGAAATAATTCGCATCTCCCGCCACGCCGACGGCGGGATCTCGGAAGACTTGAGGACCCAAGGTGGGCAAGGTGCACACAGTAGAAGGTCGATTGCGGTCGCTCTGGACACGCGAAGAGGCCACCTTTTGAGCATCACCAGAAAGGCTATGCAGGATTTGAGAGCCAGAACGGGCGACGATGGTCGAACAAGTCTGGTCTGGTGATGTGGTCAAGGAATTAACGCATCTTGGGTTCATCAAGACGCGGTTCGAAGACGATGGTGGCAGAGTCGCGTCATCAATAGACCGACACTTGTCAAGCGCCAGTTGATCATTGTTTTCGAGGGAAGACACGAAGCCGCGGTACACGCTTGATAGATCGACTTCAAAGAAAGACGTTTCTGATCTGGCGACTGCATAATGCTTTGCCAATGTTGGCCGCTTCTTGATAGTCAGCTGACTGAGCAGTAGAGAAATTGGGGCGACAAGGGGTTACATACCATGTAGGTGGAATTGGTCATGGCAGGTGCAATTACACCCAGCTCAACATACGATTCCTCTACACCGCCCAGACTCCGTGCGACAGGTAGCCCTGTGCTACTCTTCACAGACGTTGCGGGTTCGTCCGTTCGATCACCAGACCGAGCTCGTCCGGCTTGTTGGGCATACAGGGTCGATAGTGCCTTTTGTAAAGCCTGTTCCTGTAGGAAAGGCATCTGTATACCAGCGACGGTGCGTAAACTAGTGCTCCTGACTGTGGCCGGTGCTATGACTGCACCAGGTCGATTGGCTGATACCCCCAGGGGAACCGGGGGCAACGGAACTGGCTCAAGGCTAACAGATACCTGTCGAGAAGTCAGTCCCCATGAGAAAAACAATAAGATATATGGTGCACGTACATCTGCTAGGGTCAAGTCCCTCGTAACAATGTCTTCGGGCACGATGGTGCCGTCCGATGGATGACTTGTGGTCAGCTGGCGATCCGGTACGAACTGAGGCGCCGCCAGTGTGCTCAAGTATGACACAGGCTCTTCCCTCGAGTCGCCCGCGGGGTCGAAGAAGGGTGCATCAGTTGATAGTCCAGTATTACTCTGCTCCATCGTCACACCGTTCGTTGCGACGGCACAAGACGGCGGCGGGCATTGTGAAACTGACGCCTCATTCTTTTCAGACAGGCCTCTACCCCTCGCGCAGATTGACAGCATGCGCTCATCCTCTGAAAACTCGGACGACGGTGAGTACAGGTGAAAGTCGGTGTAATCGACCAGAGATGTAGAGCTGTCCATAAAGGGGAAATCAGGAAGCTTTGCTTGCAAATCCGAGTCCGCAAGCACCGTAGATTCCTGAGAAGACGGCACGGCCGACTTCGCCAATGACGGCGCAGGAAACAGGGGAGGAAATGGTGATGAGGTCGAGTCGCAGGTGTCGAGCAGGAATTCAAAGTCGGGGGTATCCATGGTGGGGAACTGGACGAATTCCTCAAATGGATCAAAGGCCAACGCGTCAAAACAGGTATCCTCAGCCCCGGTCAATGAGGAGCTTGAGCCCAAATCAAATGGCGGTAACGCAGGGAATAGCCCATCCGGATTAGCGGTAGTGACTGGCAACGAACAAGACGAAGACGAAGACGAAGACGAAGACGGAGGCGGAGGTGGAGGCGCTTCTGAAGGCACTGTCTTCGCCTTCTTGACGGGCTTAGATGTGCTTTGAGCCGCATCTGGAGAGGCTTCACGCTTCTTATGGCTGGGGTCACAGCGTATCTTCTTGCGTCTACAGTTGTCGCAGGCCTTGATGATTCTCATGAGATGAGCATGGTCGCGCTGTTCCTTGGTCTTGGAGCCTCGCGAGGCAATGTTGGTTACGTCCACTCCGTCTTTGGTCATAATCTTCATGCCTGGAAGAGATGCCACATTGAAGCTGGTTTCACGTGACTTTGGCTCTTCATGTCCCTTTGGCTCTTCATGTCCCTTTGGCTCTCCATGTCTCTTTGGCTCTCCATGTCTCTTTGGCTCTCCATGTGCCTTTGGCTCTCCACGGTGTTGTAAAGAGACGCGGGAAGATGAGGATATTGACGGGACAGAGGTGGCACTCCAGTCCCAGGAGGGTGTGAGAGGAGAAACGTTGTAAGGAGAGTTGATTGAGTCCACGGATGAACTGGCGCTCATAGGGGAGGGAGCCGCAGAAGACATAGACTGCACAGGATAGAACTTGAAGGCCTGCCCCGTCAGGTGCGCGTACTCAAAGAAGTCAAGAGTGACAGTTGCGCGCTTCTCACCAGCGGAAGAAGGGCCGGGAAGGAAGGCATTGATCATGTCATCAAGCTCTCGCGAGCCAAGAGGAGGAAAGAATTGCAACGGAGCACCTAGAGTGGGTTGGTAGACAGAGAAGCCGCGGGCAATAGAAGAAGTGGAATCAGAAGCGGCGGCCATTGTGAGATGGAAGCCGAAGATGCTCTTGTCAGGTCGGTGGTCCAGGCTGGACTGTCGAAAAAGCCACTGTCCGTCGTAAAGAAGCTGAAGATAGGCCTTCATGAGTGTAAGTCTAGGTGCGACGGCTTTCATCATTCTCAGAGCACCAACTTACCAAGTAAATCAAGAACTTGAGATGCCCCAGCTTGTTCACTTCACTCCAAGTCGACTTCGTGAGAGCAGATGTCAGGCGATCCAATCTTGGTCCGAGGCTCCAACAAGTCCCATTCAATTGCTAGCAGCTCCAACGAAGAGACAAAAAAAGAACAGAAGATATAGAAAGACAACTAGATTTCCAGGCCGAAGCCGTGCGGAGGAGACGCGTGTCAGGCCGCGGAGCCGATGTGAAGAGCCCCAGGATGAAGACGTGACCCGCTTCAACTCGCATTCAATCCCTTCTGGCCTTGTGATTTTCTGTCGAACAATTGTGCGCGGAGCGACTTGCTTCAAGCGAATGTCAGCAAAAGGGTGTGGAAAGAAGAAAACGATTTATGAGAGAAAGATGATGCGGGAATCAGCGGTATTATTTCAACGACTCAACCGCTGACATGTCTGCATGTCTGCGGAGCTGACTTTGACTCTTTCGGCGTGTGCTCAATCGGGATAAGCGCGTGGGGGACAGCCCCCTCAGTGTGGGCCAATAAGCAGTAGGTACCTAAGCTCACAAAGACGCAGCGGCCTTGCAATTGGATGATGTGGCCCACTTCCTGCACATCCTCATGATGTGACGGGTGATTAGGGATGTGGGCTTCCGAATTCACAGGGAAATAGGGAATTCCGAAATTCTCGGAATTCACACGATTTTGCCGATTTGCTTAATTCCCATGGGAAATAGCACTATTCCCAATTGAGCAATTACCCACTAAATTTTCCGTTTTGGGACTAGTCCGTGCCACACATGACATGTCACATGATCATCATTGATGACACACCAGAAATCAGAACTCTTCGTCTTCAAGATCAAACTTGCTGCCACCCTGGAGCAACACCAGTTGCTAGTCGCC
Source organism: Claviceps purpurea (assembly GCA_029405325.1). Lineage (NCBI taxonomy): Eukaryota > Fungi > Ascomycota > Sordariomycetes > Hypocreales > Clavicipitaceae > Claviceps > Claviceps purpurea. The sequence goes on along the minus strand of CM055782.1, from coordinate 440,547 downwards.
AACGGGCCACGACGTCCGGGTATTGATAAGAAGAACATACATGCACATTATAAAGTGTGATACATATTACAGACCTGAGAGTAGACACGTCACACATCATATACATGGCAATTGTCCAATAACTAAGTTGCCAAGGCGCTTCCTGCCTCACGTAACACGTTGATGTCATTCATGAATCATTCGCAACAAAGTGAGAAGTCAAGAGTCAAGACAAGTATGCATAGTGCAGATATACACTCGTTCTAATGAGTCAATGACACAGAAATTCAGAAGTCAAGAGTCAAGACAAGTATGCATACTGCAGATATACCCTCATTCCAATGAGTCAATGACACAGAAATTCAGAAGTCACTACTCCGTACTGAGTTGTAAATTGTAATGTGTAAGCAACGCGCACGAGGAACAAGGGCAACAGGAACATTGAATTGAGAGAAGCATATCATTATCATCATATGTCTATGGAACTATTTGCAAGTACACCCTAGTATACATCGTTGGATTAATAGATACTGTCAAGAGAAAGTCCGAGACCGCGAAGCCTTTCCTCTGGGCCGTCCTCCGCCTCCTCTGCGTCGTCCACGAATAAGTTATAAGTTATAACTGCAAAATATCTGACTCATTGAGGGCAGGCAAAGGAACTTGGAAGGCAACGATTTCTTCATTGTTCAATGTTCACTGCCTAAAAAAAAATTCCCCTCCGGGGGGGCCCTGCCGGGGGCCCGCCTGCGGCGGGCCCACCCAGACCGAATTTCGCTTGGGAATTGGGAACGAAATTCGGAATTCGCTATTTTCGTTCCCATCCAAGTCCAGCAAGGTGGGAAATCCACATCCCTACGGGTGATGGACTCATGGAGCCTTGGCGTGGAGCGGCTGTCCGCTATTGGTCAACGAGGTCCCTTGCCTGAGCAGCAAGTGAGTGAGTGACGCTCAATGTTACCTCACAGACTCCAACTCACAGCGAATATCCAGGTACATTGTTAGGCAAAAGTTAAAACTGAAGACATCGTGTGGCGACGCGTAGCGGAGGCGCACATTTCGTGTTTGCCTCTTTATACAGGGTAGGTACTTACATACGTGCAACTCCGTACAGAGTACAGAGTATGTGGAAGCATCTGCCCTACCTATTTTCTCGGTTCCATAAGATTCGGATTCGGCATCAGAATCGACTCATCGGCTAAACAAAGCGCTTCAATGCAAGCTGAGTTGAGAAAACTATGTATGTATGTTGAGAACTTAGAAGTCAACAGATAAAGGCATTGGAGTCACCTCAACTACAGTCAGACCTCGCTATAACGATCCTCGCCTAGCCGATAACCTCGCTTAAACGATAGGTCCGGGCTGAAAATTTGGTTTTGCCTAACAACTAACGATAATTTTCGCTAAAACGATACCGATACAGTTTGGGCCAAAAAAATCGCTGATATCGTTATAACGAGGTCATCCTGCCCAATTTTTCGCTGCATTTCTGACCTTCCAGCAGCAAGATTAGGCCCATCCATCACCATGTGGCGCTAGATTTATACGTGCAAGCTTCCAAAAACATCATCTTTTACCACCTCGGTACATCACCCCCATTAAACTTCCACATATGGTGTTGGAATCGCAGGACAGAGGTTGTACACGTGCATTAGTGCACGTGCCTCGCTTGTGGGGCACAAGCCCACACAGCGAGCACAACAACATAAAGGAGGCTTCCGCCCCCTTTTGTACATAGACAAGAACAACAAGAAAAGAGAACAATTGACCCATGAGAGAAGATACGCCTTTGTGTTTGTGTGCGTTACGCACCTGTCCTGTCATGCATGCAATGATATTGGAGTAACCTTACGGTTCCGACACTGATCAGTGGTTCGAATAACCGGTTGGTTACGAATCACAGATTGGCAAGGATTTTCGAGGAGAGCAATTAGATCCGCCACGGCCGAAGGATTGCGCCTCTGTAGGAAGAGACGTCGAACCCGACTCATACCTGCGTTCGGACGACGACGTGCTATAGGAAGAAGACACAATAGCGAGAGCATCCGGTGCGCGCTGTTGAAAAGGTCGAATAACGCGGCGTTTAAGATATATTCTGGCCAAGCCACAAAGTTATCTTAGACGAAGGAGCCTTTGATCGATCAGTCAAGCTTTCAAGAAGGGAAGTCTTCACTGACTTACCTTCTGCTCCGTCTTTCACGGAGAACTCGACCAAGCCTGTCGAATATCTCTTGACTATACCCGTCAGCAACAAGGACCTTGCCCCCTGATAAGTCCTTATACCCGAAAACTGTCAACTTTTTGCCTGTTGAACACGACCACTTCTCACAATGGATCAAGAACCTGATCTTACCAGTGAGACCGATCAGGAGGCTCAGCCCATCACCGCTTTAACTACAGAGAAATTGATTAAAGCGGAATTGCCTACAGATTTGCAAGAATTTTCCGAAGATAACTACTTCACGGCCGAATGGAAAAGAAAACGCAGAGACATCGACCATGAAAAAGCCACGACCATAGACGCGAACAACCGGGTGGCATATGTGATGAGGGATTATACCAAACGAAAGATGACGGGGTTGGAATTGACCGTTGGATTTCGCGAGGACTTTGAATTCTGGAAAGTGAAGTCTTTCAACCTCATCAGCGACGAGATCAGAAGAGTGTTCCGCGAGTTTCTGATCACAAGAGGTGTACATATCGACGTACGACGAGGATTGAAAATCCCAGTCGCGTTGGTACGAGCCGTTGAGGAAGACGATGGTGCAGAGGAACGGCTAGCTCAAAGGCGGATTGCTAAAATTGAGGCAGTAGAACTGATGGAGATGGAAGAAGTGAACCGAGTGAGACTTCGAAGGTCCGAGGCAATTTCACCACGACAAACGCAACAACTGTCCCCTGTGGTGGCTCCAAGACCCACCTCGTTCCCGAGATTTCTGGTGCACACTCAACAAGCCCGGCCTGCCCCCGGAACGGATCTTCAACCGCCTCTTGCTCACCGTCATCTACGACAACTTCCGCCCAAGGTGACGGAGTCACAAATCCCGTCGACGTCTGAGAAGAAGAGCCTGCATGTTCTTCGTGTGCCGCCCTTGCAGTATTGCCCTGTTCCGACGCAGCCTCAGCCTGTCCCTCGAGAGAAGCTCCTGCCCCCTCAGCTTCCTCATCAGACGCCCATGCCGACACCCCGAACAGAGATTCGGCCGACCCTCCTTCACCAAGTCCCGGCCAGCAATTCTCACGTCAAGATTACTGCCGGCTCCGATTACAAGCTCGAGAGTGCCCCCGTCGACAAAGATGTCTCTTCCCCCGTGACCAGCACCTTCGCCGAATTTCGTCACAGTACCCCTGGAGACGCTGCAGAAGAACATCCCTCCGTCCCTCTGAAGAGCGCCGCTGTCCAACCCTTGGACGAGCCGGCACAACATCCTGATGAAGCCCTCGACAAGAGGGCTCCTAATGATGAGGAAGAAACCTCTCGCAACGAAGACTCTGCCGATGCCGAAGAGTCCGACGGTCCCAATGACGATCAAATGGGGAAAGTTAAAGAGACATTGCGAGGGGAGTTTGCCCCTGCAACATATATACTTTCTCCGGTCCAGGGATCTTTCTGGTCACCGCCCGCTCCGAAGGTTTTGATGAACATCGTGACACTGGTGAACTATTTGTTTACAGACTTCGAAAACTACTTCCGACTGGTGGAGAGACTGGTCCCATGAGGGGACTCCTTATATACGATCGATTGGGTGATCGCGACGGTGGTCGCGATATGTAGTTGAAATGGACGCGTTGCGTGGTTTGGTTTGCTTTTGCCTTCGTTTTTACTTCACACTTTTTGGATGATACGCTCATTGTTTGGAGCTTTGGGATCTACTTGGATTCACTTGGATTGTATTCGTTTTTGGTCACAACTGCGATTCCTCTCTCTTCCATAAAAGAGAAGACTGCGAGTGTTGGAATCGCAGGACAGAGGTTGTACACGTGCATTAGTGCACGTGCCTCGCTTGTGGGGCACAAGCCCACACAGCGAGCACAACAACATAAAGGAGGCTTCCGCCCCCTTTTGTACATAGACAAGAACAACAAGAAAAGAGAACAATTGACCCATGAGAGAAGATACGCCTTTGTGTTTGTGTGCGTTACGCACCTGTCCTGTCATGCATGCAATGATATTGGAGTAACCTTACGGTTCCGACATATGGACAATGTATCATGAAGATAATATCAAAAGAAGAAAGAAACAAGAAAATTGGGCCTTTCTTCAGTTCTTCAACAACGTATGTGCCGTAACATGAGGTTTGTGCTTGCAAAAAAAATGTAGCGTCTCTATATAGGGTATGTGCGCCATGTGTCCACGTGACCCTCACCTGGACGATATCTCAATATAACGATGGCTTTTTTGCGAACTGTGCGATATCGTTATAACGAGGTTTGACTGTACTTCTGTCGGCCCTTGCAGCGAGCTGCATCTAGGTATACCTACTTCACTGTATCACATGATACTTCTAAGTTACCAAGTTAGGGGCCATTGCTAGACGGGTCACGGAAGTAGTCAATATCAGAACAGCCTGATCTCCAATTGACATCAACCAACATTAATCATTTCATGTCAGAAATTAAGATGATCAATTATCAACTAACCACTCGTTTTGAGCCCGTCTTTATCATCATACACCACCAGTTGGCTTTGTTGTGTACAGCCTCGACGAAAACAATTTCAGGTTCAGGGTAGGCATTACAACCCACTCGGAATTCCACCATCACGATTCACGACGCAAGTTGCAACATGCATGATGCAACACATTATGTACGGAGAACTTGCAGCCAAATATGGCCATATCACAGGCACGTATTCTCACAATCAAGTAGTACACATGAATCAAAAGTGTCTTCAGAATGCAAACGCCCCGCAGACTAAGTGGTATTCACAGGACTTCCCTCATCCTGCACCGGCACCCAGCTCTACAAATCCAAACCTAGGCTCCCAGGCGCAAAGCACGCCCGCCCTTGTTACAAAATTAAATATCCCAAACTCCCGCGATGAAACGAGTAACATAACTCAGACTATACACATGATTCAATCTTCATTCGACGCTTTCGCTCTCTTTGACAAACATAAAATAACAACGCTATTCACATCGATGATGAAGATTGGCGCTCCGCTCCTTTAATCTTCTTGCTTGCTTTAGCTGTGCCAATATGGGTATTATGAACCTAGCCTGTTGTTAGCTTTTCCCAGATCACCGCATACGCTTACTTGGCAAAGCCGTTTCAAGCACAATAGGGGGAAAGGAAAGATGACAAGAAAAAAACACACCTTTGTGGCGAAGCGCAAGCTTGTTAGTGTCTCCTTCAGGTGCGTCTCCATCGGAGACACCATGACAAACATGAGCGTCTTGCTGTTGCCGCCCAAGCTATACTGCAGTAAGTGCGTGAGCTTCGAATTTCGATACGGAATATGACCAGATCCCCTGCCGAGGGCCTCAATCACATCGCCGAGACAACTCAAGCTCTTGTTGATATTTTGTGTCTCCTTCATGCGCTCGCCCTCGGCCTGGGAATGCTTGAGACGTTCCGAGCCTGCCAGATCGACAAGGTTGAGCGTGCCCTCGCAATGTTCCCCCGTGGCCGCGTTCTCGCCTACAATCTTCAGTATAAAGACACTGTGAGATCGAGAGGATCGCTCATTGGCCCTTGTCGCAGCCACAGACCGGTTCCTTTGCGCTTCTTCCAGTATCTCTTCTACGCTCGATGCCGAATTCAGCTGAACCGTCTTGCAGTTGGTAATGTTTGTCTGCTTGCGCAACTCATCGTGCCGAATCTCCAGCCTCCTCGTCCTGCCGCCTTCCGCTAACCGATCATTTGGTGTCAGGAGATCGTGGAGCTCCTCGTTGTATACCTCTACAAATGAGCCTTCCATAGTGTACTCCCAGGACTTCTCCTTTAGCTTCGTCATGGTATCGTATATCATATGCGTGGCTCGCGGTATCATGCCGTCTTCCGATGACATGGTGTACGTTTTGCCCGATCCAGTCTGGCCGTAGCAGAAGATGCACACATTGTAGCCATCCAGAGCACTCTGCACCAGTTGCGAAATCTCGCCGAATATTTCGTCGTTCGATATCGCCGGGGGGAAGACACGGTCAAATTCAAACGGGTAGTTCTTCCGTGACACGATGCCGAGACTGGTTCTCTCCTCTGGTCCGGCCAAAACGATTTCTGCTGACGTCTTCTCGTCCGGGAATGAGATGCCGGCTTGCTTGGTTCCATCGTCACCGGTACAAGGTCGCACTCGACACATGACTCGAATGTTGCCCTTGAGTTCCTGGTACTTGTTGAAGAGGACTCGTCGCTCGGTTTCTTCCTTGATGAGCTTGTGCCGAGCCTCCTCCGCAGCTGACAAAGCCTCCCGCAGTCTTGCTTCCATGCTAGCAAACGAATCAGATTGCGCTTTGCTGCCGGACTCGAGAAATTCTATCTGTGCGCGCAGAGAGTTGATCTTGGCCTCAAGCGTAGTGTTTGATGCGGACAACTCCGCAATGTTTGTCTGTAGGCTTCCTTTCAGGTACTTTTCTCGCTTCAGTTCATCCCTCAGGCCATCGCACTCGAAACGTCCATCTCGAATTTCTCGATCTTTCCGTTGCAACTCGAGCTGCAAACCTTGCTGCTCGTTGCCGTTGCGCGCTTTCAAGTCCTGAATTTCTCGGTCCTTTTTTACTCGCTCATCTTCCAGCTCTTGTTTGTGATGTCGCGTCAGGTCGTCGAGCCGTGCTTGATGCTCTTTCGCGTCTTCGTCCTTCAACCGATCCAGCTCCCTGTTCAACTCCTCGATGACGGTCCTGTGCTGCCTCTCCAAGTCTTCAATAGTATCTTTGTGCCGTCTCTTTAAGTCGTCCATATCCCGGCTTCTTTGCCATTGAAGCTTCTCAAGCTCGTGCCGCATGGCTCGCTCGTCATCCTTGGCCGCGTCGAGATCTTTTTGTAGCGCTTCATTTCGAGCTTCCAACTTTTCGCGGTTCGCTTCGAGCTCCGCAACTGTCACGGACTTAGACTCACACGATTTGTAGCCACAGCGTTGTCGGAGTAACAAGAGACTTACCTCTGGTTTTTTTCTGCTCCATGACATCTTCTTGACCTTTCTGCACCTCTAGAGTACTGCTAAGCATTTCCTTCAACTCCATGAACTGTGCATTCACATTGTTCACTCGACCATCCACGTCCCAAGCTGTGAACCCGGCAAGATTAGAATCCTTTCTCAAGAAATTGGAAGGGGAAGAGAGTTTGGATGGAGAAAGTGGAGGCTTGAGGACTGAGATGCTCTGCTCCAGCTGTGTCATTTGCTTCTGCAGCTGCTTCCCACTAGGTGTCTTGGGGGTAATTGCCTAAATATCCCGCGAAGTCGAGAGATGTGCAGACGTGTTGCGCGTATTCCCTCTGAGCGAAAGATTTTGTGAGGGCTCGTGCTCCAGGGACATGCTGGCCTTAAATTGCCGTATTGATGTCACTCGACATCTTTTGTTGCTAGCATCATCATCGTTCAAGGTCAAACTGTTGAGCCTGGTCGAGAGAGAACTTTCTCTGTGGTGCAGCAAATTTGGAACAGATCTCATGTGGCTTAATGTGATATTCGGAAGGCTGTTACCGTTGGGGTTTGCTACCGTACCGTCACCATCCGTTGACTTATCAAAGGTTTCTTCCGCTCGGTGTCCCTGGACAGTCCTTGGCCGGGAGAGTTGACTGTTTGGTTTCAATTGGCTATATCGCGACGGCGGTGGAATGGTTCGCTCTGTGGCCTGCCTTCCCGGACCAAAACTCTTTGCAAAGTCACCTCGAGGCACGGCAGGCGGTTTGTTCGTCGCATACTTGTTGGGATTTTTGAGCTTTGCCAAGATGGTCAGCTTTACATATCTTTCTGGACCAGCCACGAACGTTTCGCATAGAAATCATCTACCTCCGACAGTGACTGCCCCTTGATACCCAACTTGTTCGCGGTGCCGGTTGAGATAGATGCCGGTGGGTGCGCAGGGTAGTCAGCAACGCGATCGTATATCGGCTTTCGTTTGGCTTCGGGTTGATGTGCTGTGCAGGAACGAGTGTCAACAATCAGGCGGTCTTCCCCGCTAAGCGCGCATCGACTTCTCTAGTCTTACCAGGCTGCGGGATCTCGCGTTTCAAAGAAGGCTTCAATCCGGGAGGAGCTGGGATGGAGGATTGTATGCGCGCGTTGTGTTGCGAAACGCTCCCCTCTCTGAGGCCGGCGTGAACAGCTGGCCCGGGCAGGCGGCTCTGTTTTCCACCTCGCAAAGGCTGCGACTGGAACCAGCAGCGTCGCGTTTAGTAACGATATATAACGCGACAATGACGAAGAATGTTAGACGAACCTGTGTATCTGAAGTATCCATGACGTATGATGGTTGCTTCGGGGCGCAATGCCCGTCAAATTGGGCGCAAAAGTAAGGTTGAAGAAGTAAAGTCGGTAGCTTGGGTATCGAATAGCCAAATGCCGTTTCGTGCGTTCCGCGATGTCAACAGAATTCCAAATAAACAAAAAATAAAAGCGGATGCCCGCGTTTCTCTGGCTCCCAAGAGAAATGTCTAGAGTTCGAACAGTTGAAATGGTATCGACGTTGATAACGAGATAATTAGTAGGGCCATTATAAGGATGCACAAGCTCAACTTCACCTTGCTTTGTGGTGGATCGTTTCCGCTCCGTTTCGCTGCGGGTCAACCTCGTGCCGGTTACGTGCCGTTTTGGTGTGGGTTCATGTTTATCAGGGTCGCCCAGGCAACAGCACTACGACCCATTATGTAATCATGTAATCTGCTGCGCCACACAGCCTCACAACAAGCGTTGTCCTTAGCCACGTGGGCTAGGTAAGCAGGCACAGTATGTACCTAGGTACGGAGTACCTTACGTAGGTATGCAAAGTTGAAAGCATCACCTCTTGCAAATTTCTGTTCACCGTTTCAACACCATTTCTAATTTCCCTTCTGATGTTTTGCCGCCCGAATTAATCTTCTCGACTGAAGACTCTCTATCGAAGATATCAGGTCATGGCAGCGTGATCCGAGGGTCCTTTGCCTCTCTATGCGGCGAAGCCACAGAGGGCTTCATGTGGGCGGTCGAATAGGTATAGGTACCTAACATACCGGTAACTTAGGTACCTACTCAAGGAACTCCGTACGACGCTCGTCGCTCACAGAATCCCGCATCCTTCAGTCAATCTCACAGATCGCCATCTGGCTGCGTGAATGAAGTAGACGTACGCTTTTCAAACGCAATCTTGCTACTTTGCGGGCAACTCCGGTGCTGATGACGCTGTGTCACTTGTTGCCGAATTCGCTGTCTATTGTGGAAGCCTACACAGTGCGCCGATCACAGGCGAATAGGCAATACATACCCACTCCCCGACGAAGAGGTTATAAGTGTAAGGCTTCGCTTGAAGTCCCTCTTCTCAATCATTGTCTCGATCGCGTGACAAAGAATTGATAGCTTCGATAAGAGCGTCTTTAGTCGAGTAGATTGGCTCGGTGGGCAAGACATCAGAGCTTAGATGGTAGCTCAGCCGTAGATTTGAAAAAGAGCCAATCGAGACGATGAAAAGCTTTTAGTTAGGTTCCCAGATTTCCTTTTCTTTACTTTATGGTATTGACTGCGTACATAAACACATGATTCTTGCGACTCGTAAAGTTCCAACGACTTACATTCTCATGCGGGGGTCGAATTACATATCCAAATGGCCCCACCCTTCACATGTCAGCCTGTCCAGTCACCAGTGTCAGGTCTTCCTCTGGAACCAGAATCTCGAAGAAAGCTTCCTGGGGTTCGCGCTGTACCTACAAGGGTCTGGCGGAAAAGGATGACGTTTTCAGCGGAATCGTAGCAGTGGGCTGGATGACCACATCAAAGTCTAACATCATCAAACAAAACAGCAACAAGCAAGCATCACGCGGAGCTTGTCCATGGGTATGCACCAGTTGGAAATCTATCCGATGCCTCATACTCCGTAGCTCCTTCTCAGCTCCACACCTGAAGTTCTCGGGGATTAATATTCGCCTGTCCGGGCCGCGCGCTTCACAAAGCTGAGAATCGCGTCATCTTCTCTTTTTCCAGCCACGCCCTGCCTCCGACCAACTGCCGCCGTGACCTTGGGCTGCTCAGGTACCCGACACAGACAAGGTCATCCTTGATATATCCAGGTCTGTCGCCGAGCCAGCACCGTTGCGGCAGCTCTGTGCAAGATGGAAAAATATAGCCAGTTTCGCGATCGAGGTGAGTGGCATCATACCTTTGATGCAGCGACTACACTTTCGCAAAACAGCCATCACCGAGAACCTACAAGCTAACCATCTATATCTGTTCCTTCCACGACAATACAGCTACCGGAATCTCCCCGTTCCTCCCCGTGACAACACCGCTGTCCGCCATCTCGACCGTGACACACGCCGTCATCTTCATATTCCGCCTGCCCCTATTCATTGTCTACGCCGCCAGCTACTTCGTCCTCTTCCACCACTTGCCACTGCCTGTCATTGCGCGGAAAATCGCATTATGGGGACTCATGGCGATCCCGGGCATCTGGTGGGTTGATCTCCGACTCGACGGCGTCAAGCGAGGAACCCTCGCAGACCAACCCCTCGAGCGCTTCCCCCATCCGGGCTCCGTCCTCGCCGCCAACTTGACCAGTCCCATCGACGCCGTCTACCTCGCCGCCATCTTCGATCCCATCTTCACGGTTTCATACCCGGGGCAGAGAAACGTCCAGCGCGTGAGTCTTCTGGGTGCTATTATGCACGCGCTCGGCCCCGTGCACACGGCTCCTCCGCATGGAGTCAAGCTTGTTCCCCTTCAAAATCTTTTGGAAGAGTACCCCGACCGGGTCGTTGCCGTGTTTCCCGAATGCGGGACCAGCAATGGGAAGGCCATTCTGCCATTCAGTCCTTCGCTCGTCGAGACGCCTGCCAAGGTGCCCATCTTCCCCGTCAGTATTCGATATACGCCCTCGGACGTTACCACACCCGTACCGGGTCGCTGGTTAAGTTTTCTGTGGAACCTCTTGTCGCGACCTACATCCTGCATCCGTGTGCGTGTGGCAGAGAGCCAGCTGAATACAGCAGCTACACCAACAAATGGTGTGAATAGCTCGTCCAATGGAAGCGGCAGCTTGAAAAACAGACGAGAGGGTCCCTCCGTTGCGATTGCGGAGGAACAGCGTGTTTTAGATCGCATTGGTGAAGCGCTTGCTCGGCTCGGTCGAGTGAAGCGCGTTGGTCTCACCATGAAGGACAAGATTGCGTTTGTGGCGGCTTATAATGGGAAGAAGTCATGAGGAAATGATCCGCGCTGAGCGCATGCTGACTCTCTTCTCTTCTTCTTTCTAATTTCGTCGTTTCGGATTGACTCTGAGACGGACGTTGTTGGAGTCGACATTCTCCATCCTAGATTGCGAGGCGTGGTATGTGTTTGTTTGTTTGTTTGTTTGTTTGACTGGTTACTTTTGCTGGGGGCGTTGCATTGCAAGGAGCAAGTTTATATGTATCTAGTGATATTCTTTAGACGCTATCTGTGCTATCTTGCTAAAGGGGTCCGCGACTCTGTGCTGATGAGAACAATCTCTTATGCACCTCTCAATTTGCAGCAAATTTCTCGAAGAGAAACACTTGGTGTTCAAAATTGATAAAATATGGCAGTAATGAAATTCTGGTCGGCCCTATGGAAAAAGTGACCGTGCCGCGCTTTTAGTGACCGGAAAAAGTAAATAAATCAACTGCTCTACCAGCTCCCCGCCTCCCATCACAAATCCATCGCCCAAGTACCTATATAGACGCATGCTCTGACATCTTTCTCATCCACAGCCTAATTTCGCAGAGAAATTGCATCATTATTAAATCGGTCCATCCGTGACACAGCCTGAGCTAGCGTCGCTCACCAGGGCCGCATACTTCTTCAAAGTACCCTTGGTATATCGAGGAGCCGGGGCCTTCCATTCCTTTCGTCGCTTTTCCATCTCAGCCTCCGGCACATTCAGGTCAATGGCATGCTTCTCCGCGTCAATGATGATCTCGTCGCCATCCTTGACCAAGGCGATGGGACCGCCCACGATGGCTTCGGGAACAATGTGACCAATGATGAAGCCATGAGAACCACCAGAGTAGCGACCGTCAGTAAGAAGGGCGACGTCCTTACCCAGACCAGCTCCCATAATTGCGGAGGAGGGCTTCAGCATCTCTGGCATACCGGGACCGCCTTTAGGACCGTCGTATCGGATGATGACGACGCTCTTTTCGCCCTTCTTGATGTCGCCTCGTTCCAGACTGTGAATCATATCGTCTTCTGAGTCGTACACCTTGGCCTTGCCGGTGAATCGCAGACCCTCCTTGCCGGTGATTTTGCCGACACAACCACCGGGGGCTAGGGATCCACGCATGATCTGGATATGTCCGGTCGACTTGATGGGGTTACTGAGAGGACGAATGATTTTCTGGTCGGATGGAAAGTCGGGCACGTTTTCCATGTTCTGCTTCATGGTCTTGCCAGTCACGGTGATGCCGGAACCGTCGAGAATGCCTTCCTTGAGAAGGAACTTCAGGAGACTAGGGGTACCGCCAATCTTGTGCACATCTTCCATGACATACTTGCCAGACGGTCTCAGGTCCGCTAGCAGAGGGACACGATTGGAAACGGTTTGGAAGTCATCAATCGTCAGTTTGATGCCCACGGAGTCAGCAATAGCAATCAGATGAAGAACAGCATTCGTGCTGCCGCCCAGAATCGAGACAACCGTCATGGCATTCTCAAACGCCTGGCGGGTCATGATATCGCGGGGGCGAATGTCTTCCTTCAACAAGTTCTTGACAGCCTCGCCGATACTCTCGCACTCGGCAATCTTGGCGGGGTCTTCGGCAGGATTACTACTGCTTCCAGGAAGAGTCAGACCCATGGTCTCAAGGGCGGTAGCCATGGTGTTGGCGGTGTACATGCCTCCGCAGGCACCACTTCCGGGGCAAGCATTGCGGATAATGTCAAATCTCTGCGCTTCTGTAATCTCCCCGGTGATGAACTGTCCATAAGCCTGGAAAGCAGACACAATATCCAATTGCTCACTACCCTTGCCACAACCGGGCTTGATGGTTCCTCCATAGACCATGATACTGGGACGGTTCACACGGCCAAAGGCAATGGCAACACCTGGCATGTTCTTGTCGCAACCGGGCAAGCTAATGTTGGCATCGTACCATTGCCCATTCATGACGGTCTCGATGCTATCGGCAATGATCTCTCGACTTTGCAACGAGTATCGCATTCCGCTTGTGCCCATCGAGATGCCATCGCTGACGCCAATGGTGTTGAATCGGTAGGGAATCAGACCGGCTTTGGCGACGGATTCTCGAACAACCTTGGACAAGTCCATGAGATGCATATTGCACGGATTGCCCTCGTACCACACAGATGATATGCCGACCTGCGCCTTGTTCATGTCGTCTTCGGAGAGGCCCGTGGCGTACAGCATTGCTTGCGAAGCACCTTGAGATTTCGGTTGGGTGATGTTTGACGAAGTCTTGTTGAGCTGATTGTCTGCCTGCAAGGTTGCTGTCGTAGACAGGAAACGACTACCAGGCCGCATGTTAGTGCATCAGCACCGTCGGTTCATTTGGCCTAGATCTGTGAACATACGTATGACTTCTCGACGATGTGAGGCTAGGCTTGGCCAGCCGAACCAGGCCAGCTGGCCTTTGTCGCAGAGCAGACAACATATTGGCTCGCGGGAGGTGAACACTTGGCGCAAGCGAGTTGTGTGAGGTTTGACTTGATCTTGTGACTTGAAATTGAGTTCGAGCTCGGATGCGCTGGTGTTGAGTGTCGTTCGCGGAATAGAAACAGATGGCAAGGAACGAGAAAGCCGGTCAGCGGTATCGGCGTCTGCGATCTAACAATCGTTTCAATTGTGCTAGACCCAAAGTTTCTTGTCCCTGTGACTTGAGCCGGGCCGTTGGAAGCTCTGGGGAAGCTTGCAAGCTGCATTGTGGGTTTACGGCGCAAACATTCGGCCAATAAGTAATTGCAGACCGCCCATTGGCCGAGGGCAGCCGCGCAGGTTCCAGACTCCAGGCACTGGAATGATCCTCGACGATACAATTGTATATACAACTAGGGAATTCCGAGCTCACCCACTACATGATACATAAGATATGTGACGCTCAAAACATTTAATGCATATGATACCTTAGGTCAAAGTGTCCTGAATGGAACAACAAATAGAGATTGTTCGCTGCAACTCAATCTATTGATATAACGGTACCACATTGCGTCCACTAGGCTGCCGATATCGGCTGGCACCTGGAGATGATGAACTCCTTCTTGCGTTTGATTTTGGCACAGACCGTCGTGAGCAGCCTATGACATCCTTCAACCTATCATCGTCCAAAAGTAGTTTGGACATTGCCATCATCATCCAAACAACTCAACAAATGGAAAGGAACCAGAGTGCAGTGTGACAGTGACCCTGTTCGGGTATCCACACGAATATAGCGTGGGAGACCCGTTATGTAGCCTCGTTCTTCTTTTCTTCGCTTTCATGCGTTTTGTTCATCCCTTCGGCTTCCTGTGTTGTCTTCTTTTCCTCGCCGTCCTGTGTCTTCTTCTTCTCCTCACCTTCCACCGTCTCGGGTCTCTTCGTCAAGATCTCATCAATTACCCCAACCTCCAGCGCCTCGTCCACGCTCATGTACTTATCCCTTTCCATCATGTCATTGACTTCTTCCAGCGAGTATCTATCTTCTCCCTTGGCCAAATTCAAGTGGTGTCGCATGATCTTGTTTGACTGTTCGCGTATTCGCTGGATCTGGTTCGCGTATATCAGGATATCTGATGCCTGACCGTGAGTCCCTCCCAAGGGCTGATGAATCATGATGGAGCTGTGCGGTAGGGCATATCGCTTTCCTGCTTCGCCTCCTGCAAGAAGGATGGCTGCCATGGAGGCTGCGCCACCCACGCAGACGGTCGAGACAGGCGATTTGATATAAGCCATCGTATCGTATATTGCCATTCCTGGGGTTGCGGCTTGTCAGTGTATTTCCGACAGAGAAGTCTGTTGTGAGAAGACATACCCGAAGTCACCGAGCCGCCTGGAGAGTTTATGTACATCGTGATGGGTTTGTCGGGCGTGTCGGACTCTAGCCACAGGAGCTGAGAGACTATTGAAGCAGACATATAATCGTTGATCTCGCCATTTAAACATATGATGCGTTCCTGCAGAAGTCAGACAAGTTGCTCGCACGGGCATGAAGACGTGGACATTACCTGAAGCAGCTTTGAAAATATGTCCCCTGTGGCCGATTAGCACACCCCCCATAAGCTCTATATGCTCGAAGTCGCATCGAAATCGGTGTCACGCACATGTTTTCCTGCCTGCGGCCTGTAATAGTCAGACGGCGCACGAAAGAGTAGTGTCCATGATGCTGGCTGGCTGGCTTACCGACGTCTCCTCTATGTACGGCATCGGGATATAGTCCATCGCGGGGCTGGTTCCAGGCCTGCTGGAGAAGCCAAAAGACCGCGCATATTGATGCCGAAGGCTAGGAAGCCTTCCTAACGCCGGCAAAGCGCGTGGGCGCAGCAGCATAATGCGGGTTTGACGGTGTTGATCGGCGTTGACGTTGATGCTGAACTCGCCTTGCCGAATTGTTGTCACTTGGTGGAGTCATGACAGCTCTCCACCGAAAATTTACAGTGCCCCGGTCACGACTTCGCAAGTTGAACTTGCAACAAACACGGATTGCGATCGCCACGACACTTATCCGCCGACAACACAACGGCGATGTTGGGTCTGTAGACCGAGTCGCGGTACCATGTATTGCTCACACTTCAAAGTCGCATCATGATAACAAGGCTACCGCTCCTCCGCGTTGGACGCGCAGGTTTCGGCTCACAAGCTCGGCGATGCATAACCTACGACAAGTCTGCGCTTACCGACGAGGCTCTCCAGAAACAGGTCGAAGCGGCTCTTAAAGATGGCATAGATGGCGATGATATACACTTAAATTCAGAGGCCAAGACGATCACAACAGCTGCAGGCGATCTGCCAATATCACCAATATTCGACATCGACTGGATGAAGGCACGGCGGCGACAACGGAAAGACGAGGCGGACAAACCGATCGGGAGATTTAGAAAGAAATTGATCAACAATCCATACGGTACGCGTTCTCCCTGCATAATTTAGGTTGCTATGGAATGGCATTTTAATTCTGTCCAGCCCAGGCACTAGCAACACCCATTCGTCGATGCTGCCGCACAAACGCAATGCTACCGCGATATTTCCTCCAAGACTTTGAAGTAGTCCAGAAACCTTCGACGGATACACTATGGTGGGCACCTGGAACACTCGCGTTCAAGGACCTTGCCACCAAGAGCGAACATTCCGAGTCTCCGACGAACTTGACATCGCGACGTAGGAGCCCCGTCACTGGCTACATGTTGTCACGCAACATCATGTTTGGGCTTGGCAAATCGGGAAATCAAAAGAAATCACACCCTCCGAATCTTGTAGGCCCACGTACTGGTATGGCCATGAGCTCTCGTATCTCGAAGGCTGTATGGCGTGAAGACATGGACGATGCTGTCTTGAAATTGATGCGGTGTCTGGCGACTGATGCGTTGATCACAGCGTCCATTCAGAGTCAGAGAAAACACCAGGACCTTCAAAACTTGCAGCCATGCAAGTGGGAAGAGGTCGGAGATGTGAAGCTTCGAGGCTGTGTCCTATGGCTACGGGGAGAAGAGAAAGCAGAAGTGCCGGTCGCGACCATCAAGGTTGACGGCGCGAAATACGGTCAAACGATGGCAGTGCATGATTTGAACTGGCTTCTGGGTGTGGAAGAGGTTCAAAGACTGAAAGGTAGCGCTGAGACGTTCCAGAATCATGATGTTCTAGTCTTACGGCAGGGGCAGAGCGAATCGATAATGGCTCTGCATCTTCTTCTGTGGAAGCTGCAAGGCTATTTAGCGCGACTTTAAACACTAGCCAGGCTTGAACGGGCCGACAATGAATGTCAAACCGATCATAGCTCATACCTCGTTGTACCCTTCTCTCAATTCGTCATGCTACCCATATGGACAGCCATTGCTCTCCAAATCCGATTGATATACTGTCGTGGAACGACTAATATTCATTTTCAGCCAGAATAATTAACTATACCAATCATCAGTCAGTGCCCTCATCGCCTCTGAGCCTTCTAATGCCGCCAAATCTTGAGCCTATTGTTCTTGATCGTGAGATGAAGCAAGCCGCTGTCCATGGCCCGCTGCATTTTCAGATAGGCACGGAATGAATGTCTCCATCGTTTCGTCACCCGCTCATGGCACAAAGTTAATATGTTTCCCGAATGTATGCGATCGCTTCTTTTGTCAGCAAGAACAAATGGCTCCTAAGTTTCCCAACTCGAGAGTCGAGAGTGGCTACAAACATAAATAACGCAACACTTCGCTTACGAACCAAGCCATCATCTTGGAGCAGCCATGGCGATGCTACCACGCCCTTTGAAGCCATTCAAGAAAAAGTATTCGACAGCACGCAGTAGGAATCGCGTGTTTTCCGCCGTTACAGCAGGAGAATCAGCCCCATCAATCGCTAATGACGAGGGAATCCCCCCCCAGCCTCGTACCTATATGGCATCAACAAACGGTTCACTAACCAAGATTGGGGTATCCCGACCAAGCTAACGAAACATTATTGGAACGCGTCCAGACATATACAACTGAACAGTCATGCTCTACCACCAGAGAGCTTCAAGATACATGCGCGCCTCATGTTTTGGGCTTGAGTCCGCTATGACAATCTGGGTCTTCTCGCCGTCCTCCGGCCCAGAGGAAAGGCCGAACGCTAGCGACACCCTTTCTGATAGGTAGCGAGATACTATCTACCTACCGAGCCTTCGAGACACTGGAACAGACCCCACCATCTGCTCCGCGCATCACGGAGACCACCATCGCTTCCTGGACTTTGCCAGGGCCCAGAAGCGTTTTCCTCATCGTCTTGACCTAGCCAGTCAGATTCCAGAAGATAGAGGACTTCGTTGTCACCTCTATCGAGAATCTGTCTCTAAATTCCCGGTACAGAGGACTCATTATCACTTCTACCGCTAAATGCCGTTGATCGTCCCGGTTAGAAATTTAAAAGCACCCCTTTTTTCCGTTGAGCGACGAGAACCCGCTTCAGGAAAGCCACCTTGCAGGCTTTCTTCGCAAGTCTTCACGCTGTCACAGTGGACAGTGGACACGACGGATTGTTCGCAAAGCCTCGTCTCTCCCCCTGCCAAATTATTAACTTTCCCTTCCCCCGGCGCCCGCGCCTTCGTCCCATTCATCGACTTCCTTCCAGGGAATGTCCAGACTCCAAGGGCCTACGACACTAGTGACTAACTCTCTCCTCAGTCCTGTGCACCTCTCAAAGAACGACATTATTGCGCACGCAATAAACTAGAGATCAACATCAAAGGAATGGACCGTCAAAGACTTCGATCAAGTGAGCCTGAGGCTTTGTAGGGAGCTTCAGATCTACCTTGAAGAACAAGATGTTTACGCCGGAAGATCCATAAGAAACCCCCTCAAATGCCTCACGAAAATGCTTGATTACATTCAGGAGGGCCTATATAACCGTTCCGCAGATGGCAGCACTGATGAAGATCACTTTCTCCGCGTCCACGACGAAGATCCATCATCGTGCTGAGTCCAATTTCCGATGACGACCCGGCCGACCTTGAACTTTGAAGAAAAGAAGGGCCCGCTACTCACTCCTCAGAAGAGAAGCCCTTTGACGATGTCGCTTTCACCTTTAAAGCCCACTGGCAACCTCATTGTCAAGTCCTTAGTCTGCTGCCGGCCCGTGACCCGTCAAAAGAAAAGGCCGCTACCAACCTCATTGACAAGCCGTCAAGCTCACATCGGACCTCTGCAAGGAAGCCTCTGGCCCTCTGTCAATCCCGGTTCACCGTTCCCTCCGCGAGCTGTACAGACCCCCGCGACAAAGAGGATCTCTCTGACGAAGGCCTCTCAGCTGATGCTCCGGGCGAGGAGGCACGCCCAAAAGACCCCATTCTCGCAGTCTTCGTCGTCAGCGTTGTTGGCCCGTCACCCTAAGCCGACGGAGCCCTAAACGGCCCTGCTCCAACGACTAAGAAAAGCTGCCGCCCTCCCGGACAACTTGAAAAGGTCCAAGGTCCCTATCACCGCCTGATAACGGCTAGGCAACGAGCCATGGTGTCGGGACTCGAGAGCCTATATACGGGCTCTATTTCAATATCCTCCACTATCATCGAAATGTCTTCGTGGCACCTTAAAAGAGTTCCTGAACTTCACCATACTTGTCGTTTTAGGCTTCCTTAATTAAAATCGCCCTTTCACTTTTCAGGCGAGACTACATGTTTTGGATAGGATCAACGTCAGAGCTATGTGACGGCCATTCCAGAGAACCCACCTCTGGCTTCTCGAGGCATCTCATCACAACTTGAGCTGTGTGAATGCGCTCGTAGCCTCGTTATAGTGCGTCAAGGTTTTGTCGTCATTGATCATATTTTGAAGAGAGTTTTCAATTTTATCACGATCAAAGGCGCATGGCATGCCGCATGGCCGCCTCTCTTTGAGTTAGGGTCTCCTGGGAGGACGATGGAAGGCCTCCGATTACCGTAATGAATTTTGCGGGTCCTTCTGATTCTGTCGCAGCGTGCGTCGTTGTGTTGTTTAAGTTGTATCATATTGTAGTTATGACACAGCACAAGAGGTATCATGGTGGGCCGAGCGTCTGTTCGTGACCAAAAAAGTCTCACATCCCCCATCCATCATGGTAGACTTTTCCCCCCCTTTAAAACTTTACTGATAACGGCATCGGCCCTGTGTTTTCATTGTGGAAATTACATTGACGCATCGAAGGTTAGTTGCACATTCTCCCATCGCCCAACGAGGATAACATACCTAATTTATCATTTACCACTCAGCTTCTGAGCTGCTTCTCCAAGACGTCCTTCAATAACTGCTTTGTAAGTATAAGCTCAGGAGTCAGCTCCCCACAGGTCAGGTTATCGAAATGGCTATTGGCCGTTTGCTTGCAGATTCTTACATAAAGGGTCTCAGATTTCCAATTCCTTGACTGGGTTTTTTCCGCATATGTTTATCACTTCAGTTCACACTGTTCACAATCAATTTTGAATTGATAGATCATAGACCTGCGCGGCATTGAGGAAACGAACCTTGAATACGAAGTCTTTGACCGTGAGTGCCCACCAGTTGCAACTTGCACGTCGCTCAGCTTTCCAGAACATCTTCTTTGTATCTTTTTGTCTCTAGACTCTTGGTTGTGAACTTGTGATTATGGCTGACAATAGTTTCAGCAGTCAAGATGGAGATTCACTCAGAATCCGCCACGTTTAGAGTGATCGATGGTCATCCCGTATTCAAACACACAGTATTGGTTATTCGTGGGAAGGAAAACGAGTTCTTCTGGGCCACCACACAACTGAGATCGAACAAGCTCTCTACAATTGACCTCGAGAAGCTCGATAAAATCCCCATCAAACTCGACCTCGTCCGGCCACTTTACTTGGACCGAATGTTGCGAGCCCCCACGCCCATACCCCAAGACTCCTACGCGAAAGAAACAACCTTACTATTTTATGATGAGGACCCAACAAGGGAGCCTCTACGCGAGCTGGTTTTGCGTGAAGTCGAAGCATATGAGCTTTTGAGAACGCACCCACATCCCAATATCGTCGAATATCGAGGTTGCATCGTAGTCGACGGTCGAATCTCGGGCATCTGTCTTGCTAAATACAAAGAGACTCTTGACGAGCGAATGGAAGCCGGCACGCCTTTTGATAAGGATCGTTGTCTCGAGGGCATCGAGCGTGGTATTCGTCACTTGCATTCGTTGAATATCGTCCACAATGATATCAGCCCGTACAATATCATGCTGGACGAGACGGACCACCCTGTTATCATTGATTTTGACTCTTGGCGGCAAAATGGACAAGAGCTCGGCAGGAAGAAGGGCAGCCCGGGTTGGTCAAATGAAGAGGAAGAGTATGCGCGGTTTGAGAATGATTTCTATAGTCTGTCCAAGATACGAGAGTTTCTGTATGCTTCTTGATGACCGTTGACTCGAGTCTCGAGCTTGGACTGCCACTTATAGCCTGAGCGCGGTGTGGGCCGTGAGTCGGGACTCGGGATTTAACTTGAATGGACTGAAATGGGCCAACTCTCAAGATGCAAGAATCAAGATATACCTATGTGCAGTCATGGACGCTCGGTCATGACTAAATGAGTAAAAAGGAACCCATGATTATTTCTGGCAAGGAAGATGCAAGACTCGAAGAGTGGACGCGTGATACGGTAACGATAATATTAATCGCATCCAACTTAGCCATAATGCCATTGGTCCATTTCATTTGCTTTGTTACTTGCAACTTACCGCAATCAGCAATAATAGAACGATCTTGTCAATTTTCAAACTTTCCTTTAATTGGCATTCATTATTATTCTATTCAATCCTGCAAAGCATGTATCGAGAGTCGAGCCCTCGACTCTCGAGTCTCGAGGCTTCCAAGTTCCTGGCTTCCCCATTTTTACATCCAAAACGAATTAAAAAATGTCGAAAAGTCGGTACAGGCTGAAAGGAAAATTTTACTATTCTTCTTGAACATCGATAATGATATCGCTATGTTCTCATGAGTCATGACTCAAAGTAAAAAGAGGCCAAGGTTCAAATTTGAAGAGCCTAGACTAAGGCTCCAAGCTTAGCAGCCTTAGCTACCTGTTAGAGGCTTCATTGTTCAAGCTTGTAATATGATGAGAACTTGAGATGATTGTAATGATATCAGTTCCAAATGCAATAGTGAGCTTTGGCTCTCTAATTAGTAAGGACATCTGGAAGTTTCTGGTTTTTCTCTCTGTCTTTGGGAATCCTGCGCGCAGCGCCCTTACATGTAAGTTGTAACATAATAGGCCAGCCGCCATTCCACTGCCATGGATGATGGCATTTGGCCGGGTCATCTCTTTTCGAGGCTGAGACCCGTTCTGACTCCTTTGCTGCAATGCTGAGTGCTACGAGCTTCCGTCATCTGACTCTTGAGTCTTGGCTTCTTGATTACAAAAGCTGACCCTCCACATCTTTATTCCTTTATTCCATGAAGGCCCTCAACAAAGTCAAACTCTACGGCCCACACGTGTAAGTTAAACTTTAAAGCACACTCGCTCCTCACTGCTCAGAACCCTAGTTCAAACGTTGTGAGCTAAGGGCCAGTGGCCACGACACTCGCCGTGAGACGGTGGGATTGAGAAATGAGCAGCAGTACGATGGACACCCTCAATTCCCCAGGGCTCAGGCATTCTAAGTTCTACTGTTCTGTCTCACTTAGGTAACAGGTTCACCATCCTTGTGTTAACTTTTAAGAACGCGAGCTCTCCGAGCAGTCGAGGACTGAGAGCAAGAAGGAAAGAACCCGTTACCCCTGACCAGTGACATCCTCGGACGATCAAGAGGAAAAGTTTATTATTTTATTCTGAATTGACATCTATGATCTACTAATAAGCCCCCAATTCCAACTTGCGTCGTAAATCGTGTTTTGTGAGCTTGGAGCCTTGGTCGGCCCTTGGGTGCTCTCCGGCCTCACCCTTTAGGTCAGATCCCTCAATCTTGGTCAGTAAACCGTTCAATCATAAACGAGCCTTGGGAGAATTCCTTCGTCATGAGAGATCTGTGTGGCTGATTTGCTACTCTGAGATGGCATCAGATATTTTTTGAATGGCTTCAAAGGACGTGGTGGCGTCACGCGTGACTGGCGTCGCCATCATGCATGGCTGCTCAAAGATGATAGATTCGCCTGTGAATGAAATTATGAAGCAGCAAGCTCCGTTGACTCGTAGTCGAAAACAAGTTTTGTATTATTTTGGCGGGCCACTTTACAAGTTTACATAATGGCAATCTCACAGCCGAAACAGATTAGCAGCGTTGTCGGGTGGTTCGATGGGAGAGAAAAAGGTAAAGAAACGGTGAAGACAACAAGTTACAACAGCAGAGATCCGCTCAGGATCCCCACGAATGACGAAGAAAGATAGACCGTCAAGCAGACGATGAAGACGATACACAACACACGATGCAGGGATCGACTCGACACCAAAAGACATGAACTGAACTGAGTTGAATTATCTAGGTCCGGCAAAGGAAACCAATCGAGGGTAACTATGTAGAGCAAGCTGCTGTCCGAAATCTTGGAAGAAAGAAGCAGGGAATAACAAGCGAGGTTGCCTCGCGTGAAAAGTGGTGTCACGGTGTCACCCACGGGCCAGTGGCCACTGGTCAACGGCAGGAAGCACGACACGACTGTTCTCACCATCGTGGATGGTACATACACAACCGTCCCGTTCCATGAGCCATGAAGACACTGATATTTCCTCTGTCGCAGAGTTCCTCGCTGCCAAATTCGCTACAGCTCGTTGTTCCGGCGCAAAGGCCTTAGGCAGCCGACTTCGAGTTTTGCGAGCCACAGACGCAGCCGACGCGCCGCCGTAGGCAATTTTCGAAGCCAAGCCAGCGTCACCGACTCACAGGTTTTAAGTGACAGGGCAGAGATATTGTGTGTGTCGAAGAAACAGAAACATCACCATCACGGCCGTCCTCATCTGTGAAGACTAGGAGAATCAATGGGCCAGTGGCTTGACAATCACAGATTCACAGGATCTGACCACGTACAGTGAGGACGGTGAAAGCGCTTAGCGAGTAAATCATCTCGGCTATTTACGCAAATGATTGAGTAGGCGCCTGGGCTATTTTCAGGTCACGAATGTGTCATGGTTCAAAGCAATTAGGTACCTATCGAAGACAGCGGTAGTGTATCATCTGAGCCAATTGGGTTGCAACTTGCGTCGAGCTTTGAAGCCAACGGATATACTGTTTCTGATTTTAAGTCCCACTGTAATTCGGCGAGAAGGTACGAAAGAGCCTGAGAAATATGGAGCATTTGGCAAAAACAGTTCGCCGAGTAACGGCTCTTCCAGAAACGTATTTGCACAGCCTACAGGTATGTATCATAACTTCATAAGGTATGACACAGCGCAAGAGATAGCGTGACCGAAAAAGTCTCGCATCCCCCATTTGTTGAGGCAGACTTTTCTCACCTGCAAAAATATAACAGCATCGGCCCTGTGTTTTCATTGTGGAAATTACATCGACGCATCGAAGATTAGTTGCACATTCTCCCATCGCCCAACGAGGATTACATACCTAATTTATCATTTACCACTCAGCTTTTCCAAGACGACCTTTTCCTGGAGTCCTGGCTCCCGCCCCATCACCTTGGCTGTAGTCGTGACTCGTGTCTACGGGCGCAGCGTTGAGGATGGAAATTTACAAATCAGCCAGAACATTCAAAGAAAAAGATGGCGAGATAGAGTTTTCCCATACGCAGCTCATCATTCGTGGGCCAAATCAAGATTTCTATTACGCCATTACTGAAGACCGTTTTATCACACCTCCCACAATTGACCTAGACAATCTCGAGAAAACCTCCATCGATATCGACAACGTTTGGCCGCCCTACTCAGCCCGACTTTTGCGAGCCTCTTCACCTGTACCGCAAGACTCCTACATTAAGGAAGCAAACCTGTTTCATGCGGGCCACTACCCAGAACTAATCCCCCCTGGTGGCCTTGTATTGCACGAAATTGAGGCATATGAGCTTCTAAGACAGCATCCACATCCCAATATCGCTCAATACCGAGGTTGCATCGTGAGCGACGGTCGGATTACGGGCCTCTGTTTCGCGAATTACTCAATGACTCTGCAACAAAGAATGGAAGTCAGTACGCCTTTCGATAAAGAGCTTTGTCTCGAGGGCATCGAGCGTGGTATTCGTCATCTACACTCCTTGAGCATTGTCCATAATGACATCAAACCGAAAAATATCATGCTGGACGAGACCGACTGCCCTATTATCATCGATCTTGACGCTTGGCAGCAAAAAGGACAAGAGCTTGGTAGTAAGAAAGGCACTGCCGGCTGGTCGATTGAAGGGGCAAAGTACTCGTTGTTCGAGAATGATATTTTTGGCTTGTCCAAGGTTAAAGAATTTTTGTACGCTTCTTCAAGCCGGGAGATCCTGGCCGAGTCAACATCAGCGAATGCTACTCAAGCATCTGTGTCCGCAAAGACGTCGACTGGTAGTCCCCGGGACGTTGTCCGATTCGATTGACACAACTCCAGGGACCAGAGTCACCCGTTGAGGGAGACATTGTGTTTGTTGCATGAATGATGACGCCAGTTTTCTTAAAATGCTTCCTGACTGTTAGAAAAATGAAGCGTATTCTTCTTCCAGCTCTCTGATGGAAATGAAAGATTGCAGATCGATACCTATCTATTTGAAGACATCGAATATTATGTTTTGAAAGCTTGAACGGACACCCTCGCCCACGAGCCTCGAGGTGAGATGCCCCAAACTTGATGCGCGAAACGTCTTCTTATTCCACGAGTTCTGGCGGGGTGGTGGTGGTATGCTGTCTCTCTCCCTCGACGGGTGACTCCGGAATTATTTCAAACGCGTCAGACACGTCCCGGGTACTACCACTTGACGTGGTGGAGGACGTTGTTGTTTGGGAAGAATTCGATGATGTTGACCTGGAGAGGGGCTTCCCGCTTGAAGGATCGTAGATGTATTCTTGAATCTTGGAGAAGGCAAAGAAATCATTCTCGAATAGGGCGTACTCTGAACCTTCAATCATCCAGCCCGAGGTACCTTTCGTTATACCAAGCTCTTGCCCGTTTTTCTGCCAAGCGTCAAAGTCGATGATAATAGGGCAATCCAGCTCGTCAAGCATGATATTAGCCGGGTTAATGTCGTTGTGGACAATACCCAAAGAATGCAAGTGACGAATACCACGTTCGATGCCGTCAAGAAACATATCCTTATCAAAAGGTGTGCTGTCTGCCATTCGCTCGCTTAGGGTCATTTTGTATTTAGCGAGACAGATGCCCGTAATCCGATCGTCGCGAACGACGCAACCTCGGTATTCGACTATATTTGGATGCGGATGCCGCTTCAGAAGCTCATACGCTTCAACTTCGTGCAAGATGAGGTCGCTAACAGGCGTTTCTTTCGGATCGTATTCGTAAAATGAAAGGTTTGGTCCCTTCACGTAGGAGTCTGGCGATATGGTTGAGGGGGCTTGCAAAAATCGGGGTGAGTAAAGTGGCCAACAGCCGTCAGTGTTGATGGAGGTTTTGTCGAGACTGTCGATGTCAATTTCGGAAGACGTCAGAAATCGGTCTTCAGTGTGGGCGTAGTAGAGGTCTCCATCTGGCCCACGAATGATGACGTTCGTATAGCCAAACTCCAGCTCGCCATCTTTCTCGACAAATATTTGGGCAAAATCATAAACTTCCATCCTGAATGGTGCGCCTCCTGGCTCCAAGACACAACTATATACAGCCAAAGTGATGGGCTCGGGACAAGGTCGTTTTGGAGAAGCTGAGGGCGAAGTTGGGTATGTAAAACTCGATGGGAAAATGCCCAACTGAAGTTCGATGCTCCTGTGTGGTTTTAGAACGCAGGGTCGATGCTATTGAAATTAAATTGATGAAGGGGAGAAAAGTCTGCCTCGACGCATGGGGAGGGTCATAGCAGCAAGAGAATTAAACGGGAGAATGGCTATTCAAATACTAACGAAACGAATCTAGGACGATGAGTTAAGATTGAGATCTGTTGGCATTGCATACGTGGCCACTGACAGCTGTACGTGACTACTGCTAGCACCTGCGTGGTCACTGTACGTGGCACGACTAGGTAGCGCACACGTCACCGATGCAGTTTACTTCTACGGGGCCGAGACGGCTCGAAAGCAAACAGAGTTCGATTATGTATGTACAGGCCAGAACAAGAGAAGCCCCGGCACATCTTTACGGAGTACTTTTCGAGGTTGAATTCGCTGGGGAAATCAGGGTCCTCGACCGTGAGGACCGCGCCACCAGCGCCCCTCAGCCACATCACGTGACTGCTGCAGACTCGGTCCTGCGGAGTACTAGAGTCTAGGGCTCGACGCCTGCCGCACGGTCCCGCACCCCTTTTACTCTTCTTTTCTTTTCTCTCTACATACTCTACTCTCTTCGTTATAGAGCTTCACTCGTCCGCCTCCTGCGCCCGCTGTGATCAGTCGTGACAGGCGGCGTCAAAAGCGCGGTTTAATGTGATCATCTTGAGGAATACCTCCACACCATCCTCGATGATGACACTATCTTTATCCATGGCAACGCGCCGATTCATACCGCCGAAATCGTGAAAAAAATCCTCGACCAGCTGGGGGTGACTCATCTGGAATGGCCGCCATACAGCCCCGACCTGAATCCCATTGAGATCCTATGGACCTATGGTCATGCTTGAAACAGCAAATCTTGAAGCGGGATCCGAACTTGGCGCATATGAAGAGGTCACGGCCGCATGGGTTCACCTTCAAAACATTGGGACAAATGTTTGGGGAATTTATCACAGCCTGAAGACCGCGGGGCATGCTGTCGATCAGATCGTTAACAAGCTTTATTTCCATATCTCCCCAAACATTTATCGCGATTTTTTCCTGGTGGTCCAAGGCGGCCTGGGAACTCTTCATATGCCCCATATTCGGATCCCGTTTGAAAATTTGCTGTTTGAGGTATGACCAGAGGTTCTCAATGTGATTCAGGTCGGGGCTGTATGGCGGCCATGCCAGAGCAGTCACCCCTAGATCCTCGAGACATTTTTTCACATTTCTGGCTCTGTGAACCTGCTCGTTTTCATGCATGAAGATAGTGTCACCATCGAGCATGGTTGGGCGGCATTCCTCAAGGTGATCACAGTAAATCGCGCTTGTGACGCCGCCTCTCTTCGAGTCGGGGTCCCTCGTCGGGAGGACGACGAGAGGACCCTGATTTCCGTAACGAATTTCACCCCCAAAACGTGAGTACATGTCGGAGTTTCTTCTATTTAGCTTGTACATATCTGAACTTGGTTGCTTTCGAACCTAGAATGAACCCATTCCGCTGCTTAGAACCCGAGTTATTGTAATCACAAGTTTAAGGTGCAATTCTGGCCGACAGGGCGACAAATCCACATCCGGGCCTGTCCATCGCCGCGCTCAACAGCGCATTCAACTGTCTAACTAGTAACAACCGCGATGAAACTACGCAACAGGCTTTTCAAAACACTTGAGTGCCAGTAGGATACATACAATGGTGGACCGACCCCCCCCCCCCCCCCCCCCCCCCCCATCCATGATCCATCCCCTAAGGTAGACTTCCAAGTTTTCTCCCCTTCATCAATTTTAATTTCAATAGCATCGACCCTGCGTTATAAAAAACACGTAGGAGCATCGGATTTTACCAGGCACTTTTCCAACGAGTATAACATACCCGAATTCACGCTCAGGTTTTCCCAAACGACCTTGTCCCAGGCTCATCACTTTCGCGGTACATAGTTGTGTCTAGGAGGCGCACCATTCACTATTCAGGATGGAAGTTTATGATTTTGGCGAAATATTTGTCGAGAAAGATGGCGAGGATGAGTTTGGCTTTACGAAGATCATCATTCGTGGGCCAGATGTCTGATGGAGCATTGGAGACCTCTGTTACGCCAAACCCGAAGACCGTTTTGCGACGTCTTCCGAAATTGGCCAGGAAAATCTCGACAAGACCTCCATTAATACCGACGGCTGTTGGCTGCTTTACTCCGCCCGGTTTTTGCGATCCACGTCAACCATTGTGCCAGACTCCTACGTAAAAGAACCAGGCACTTTCTTTTATGAATACCATCCAAAAGAAACGCCTGTTAGCACCCTTGTATCGCACGAAATTGAAGCATATGAGCTTCTGAAGCGGCATCCGCATCCCAATATCGTCGAATACCGAGGTTGCGTCGTGGACGACGGTCGGATTACGGGCATCTGTCTTGCAAAATACCAAATGACCTCGATGAGAGAATGGCAGAGACTCAGAGAGCACACCTTTTGATAAGGATATTGTTCTCGAGGGCATCGAGCGTGGTATTCGTCACTTGCATTCCTTGAGCATCCTTCACAACGACATTTCACCGGATAATGTCATGCTTGACGAGCTGGATCGCCCTGTCATTATCGATTTTGACTCTTGAGGCCGAAAGGGACAGAAGTTTGCTCCTGGTATGAAGACAGGCGCCCAAGAGTGGTCGATTGATGGTTCATCGTACAAATACGCGCTGTTCGAGAACGATAACCTTGGCTTGTCCAGGCTTCGAGAATTGATCTACGATCCTTCAAGCGGGAAACCCCTCTTCCTCAGTTCCTATTCACAAATAGTGTTGTCACAGGGGGACCCCACGCCCATCTTCTGTTTGCGATTGCGGTTTGCACCAGAGTGAGGCCATCGCGGCGGCGCCATCTCGCACTGCCTCGCCGCGATTGAGTGGTTTTGCTCCAAATATCCCACACTGCAATCTGGATGCTTAGTTCTTTCTGCGATTGCAATTTGCATCAAACTGCGTCGCCGAAGTCGACGCTCTAACATCCCCCAGAGCAGTGCCGCCGGCAACCCCCGGAAGGGCGCCCCGGGCCCCGGGGACACCTGCGACGTGCAAACCTCCATCCCATCCGCAAACTTCCACATCGCAAACTTCCACATCGCAAACCTCACTTTTCCAACCCGACTCTCTCCAACCCAAGTCCCAAAGCGAAGCTAGGTGAGTCTTCCACAGCCACGAAGCGTAGCGAAGGGCCGCTGGGACATAACTCGTATTTTAATACTCCACAAGCAAGGCACGCACATCCATGTAACTCTTTTGTCCTGCGATTCCAACACAGTGCCCTATCTGAAGTACTCCGTACGAAAAAAACGGAAAAACGCACCCACCAAATTTACGAAGTATCTACCTATCTATGTACATAGTGGAAGCCCATTTTAAATTGCACCCACGAGTAAATATGGCAGGTAGGGAGTAATAAATCTCAAAGCACAATCACACTCACAATCACACTCTTTTGTGCAACATTATACATAACTGGATACGGAGTATAATCTGAGCCCCCACCGATGAATCGTGAGTCTTGAGAGCGCTCAGCGAGATGCATCAATCTCGATTGTAGTCTGTCTTGCCGCTCGAGAAGGGGTGCTAGAGGTATGAAAATTAGGGGCCGGAGCCGGAGATCAAGATCTTCACTGTTCACGCGCTCCCACGTTCGTCTGAAGTTTGAGCTCGGCTGCTTCCACAGTATGTTTCCGTTTCAGTACTATTTATTTAAAATACAATGGCTAGGCTGGCCTGAGTTTGCCCAGTTGCTGTTTGAGTATTACAATTTACTACAGTTTACTCGTGGGTGTAACCTTTTGAAGAGGACACGTGTGACGTGACCTACTATAGGTACCTAATCTAGTGGACTGTGGGTGACACAAGTCAAGTACTTTGACCTTAGTCGAGAACGAATAAGTCGGTACGAAAAATTCAGCTCTCACCAATTTTCGTCGATTTTTGTCTTCCAACATCTCCGTGTCTGCGACATTTGATCGGTTGATTGATGGAAGCTGTGACAAGGGCAGTATATTGGGCTTGGAACTGATGAATGTCAATTCAGAACGCAATAATCGACTGTAAGTATGAGAATACGCCTCAAGGATTTGAGAACCTGCCTCAACGCCTTACCCGATTTGGACTTGTTACAACCCTGTATGTCGAGGTACTTCTCTCGATACATGAGAGGCTGGGAGCACGGGAAGTCGAAATCGCACACTGAACTTGTAAGAACGATAACATGTTCCCCAATCAATGGAATTGGCTTATTCTAGTGTCGAAGATAATTGAGGTCAAATTTGTACAAGAATACGCAAAACGCGCCCGTTATAGTTGCATACATTGTTCCGAAATTCACCAAGGTAATCAGGGTCTTCTCATCGTCCTCCAAGGAGACTCCAACTCAAAAATAGACGGCGTACCATGCGACGTTGTTCATGATAAAACAGAGAAATATTTCGCAAATATAACCAGTGATAAAATGATCTTTACGCAATCGGTATACCGAGCGCTTTCACACGGCCAAAGTCGTGATGAATTGCCTCATGAGTCATGAGTGAAGTGATTGCGTGCGATGGTCAAGAATGAGAGGAAGTACCTTTGGAGTGAAGTACAGTTACAAATGATTTCGTTAGTAAAATACTTCCACGTCCAAATCGGGTAAGGCGTTGAGGCAGGTTCTCAAATCTTTGATGTTAGCGCGGGTAGGTACTCCGTACAACGGAAGATAACAGCGGACCGAGCGTCTGATTCCCAAAAACAAGTCTCACATCTCCCCCCTCCTGCGCCTAGACTTTTCTTACCTCCCTTAAATCAATACATAGCATCAACCCTACGTTTCTGTTATAAGAAGCACATCGGCGCATCGAAGGCCAGTTGCACATTTTCCCAACGAGGATGAAATACCTAACTTGTCGCTCAGATTTTTCCAAGACGACCTACTCCTGGGCCCATAACTTGAAATTTGGCTGTAGTTGCGTCCAAAGGCGCACTGTTCGGGATGGAAGTTGTCAAATTTGCCAGCATGTTACTCGAGGAAGATGGCAAGGCCGACATTGGCTTTACGAAGATCATTATTCGTGGGCCACATCAAGACCGCTATTACGCCACCACTCAAGATCGTTTCTTCGAATCTTCCGAAATCGACCTAGACAAACTCAACAAAATTCCCATCGATACCGACACCATTTGGCCGCGTTACTCAGCCCGATTTTTGCGAGCCCCCTCACCCGTACCGCAAGATTCCCACGTAAAGGAAACAAACATTTGTTTTTATGAACTTTGTCCCGAGGGAAAGGAAGAAAAGCCTTTTCGCGACCTCCTCTTGCACGAAATTGAAGGATATGAGCTTCTAAGGCGGCATCCGCATCCCAACATTGTCGAATACCGAGGTTGCGTCGTGCAAGACGGTCACATTACGGGCATCTGTCTTGCAAAATACAAAATGACCCTCTATGAGAGAATGGCAGACAGCACGCCTTTTGATAAGGATCTTTTTCTCGAGGGCATCGAGCGTGGTATTCGTCACTTGCATTCCTTGGGTATCGTCCACAACGACCTTTCACCGGATAATGTCATGCTTGACGAGCTGGATCGCCCTATTATTATCGATTTTGACTCTTGGGGGCGAGAGGGACAGAAGTTTGAAAATGGCATGAAGAAAGGTGCGGTGGAGTGGTCGATTAATGGTTCGTCGTACGAATACGCGCTGTTCGAGAACGATAACTATGGCTTGTCCAAGCTTCGAGAATTCATCTACGATCCTTCAAGCGGGAAGTCCCTCTCCAAGTCAACATCAGCGAATTCTTCCCAAACATCCGCGTCCTCAACTACGTCGAGCAGCGGTCCCCAGGACGTGTCGGATGCGTTTGGCACAACTCTGGAGACACCCATCGAGGGGGACGGACAGAATACTACCACCCCGCCACCACCTAAGGAGAAGGGAAATAAATACAAGTTTTGGGGCTGGGGCAAGAATAAGATAAATGACCATGTCGATAAACAAAAGGCTGGGCCGAAGGAACAGCCGGAGAGACATTGCATGCTTATGTAGTCATGTGCCGCATGCGGCACGTATAGGCACAGTGGCACACCTGTTACCTGTGACTTGTCCGGCGTCCACCAGCGGCCAGACCGTCAGCTGGAGACACCGTAAACCGACGTCGGACGGTAAGAGTACTGTTGGAATCTCAGGCCAGAGGTCATATACGTTTATTGACAGAAGAGCCCACGCAGCGAGCGCAACACCATACTACAGTCTACAGCGACTCGAAGAAGGCTCGGACGACGGAGCCTCAGACTTGTTTTTCAGTTCTGGCCCCTGGGAGATATACCGCACGGATGAATGCTCGATGACTCTATGAGGGCGCCGCTCCAAGATAGACACTGATTAGATAGACGGTAGGTCGTTCGGTTCGTGTCCTCGTCCAGGCTCCTGCGCCATGCGCAGCACTGGGAGCGCGTAGTTCCGACAACTTCCGAGTAGTCTCAAATGGCCAGCGCGGTCAAACCCTTGCGAAGATCGTAGGCGTCGCATGGTGAAAATCGGAACATGTGCGGCTGCCGCACTTGATAGGAACTATAAAAATTCAACATGAAAGCAATTGGCAATGTCATTGGGGGTTGTCTATCGCTAAATTGCCGAATGTGTGTAAGTATTAAGGGCCGACTTTTGACAATTTGACTTTGAAGTTTGAACATTGTGGCTGGAAGATAAATCTTAATTGAGACCGCAAAGATCTTATGTGAGTCTCCGAAGGTGACAGGTCTCATTCTCAAGATATGTGGATTGTGAGTTCTCGGTCCGAGTCCGAAATTGCGCACGATTACTGTAACGCGATGTAAGGGTGAAGCAGGAATACATTGGATCACTACGCCAACACCGATGCAGAGAGGGAGAGAGACTCAGAGAGGGTCACTTAGTTGCTTAATACACCCACTCAGGCCTTCATCAATAACTCCAGACTCCAGTACCGCAACCTCAGACATCGCGTGTTGGAAACTGTTGGTCAAATTGCGTAGTCCAAAATTCCAGCTAAATGTAACTGTGCTTATGTGAGATAATGTTTTTCATCGCGTTTCTCGTTGCATTTGTTCTGTCTTTTGTCTGATGTGATCACTGATGTCAAGAGCACTAAACGAAAATAGAAGTTGTGATGACCGGTAGGCTGTAGCTGGGTGTACGGCGCGACGAAAAAAGATCGAACGAAGAAGAAAATTAGTGGGACAGGTGTATGTCTACCTAGAAAATACCTATGGGGTGGGATAAATATTACTATATTCTTGAGCTATTAGTCGGGTACAGTAGTAACCATCACCAGCTTAATAAATGTTCCATAAGGGCCAACATTTGGAGTTTGCAGTCGTAATCATTAGAGCCAAGGAGAAGCACCGTCAATGACCAGCTACAATGCCGGCGTGCTTAACTCCTCGAGGCCCAAGCACTGAGCAGACTCCACTGTCCAGAGCATGTCAAGTTGTCAACCTGCGTTTTTACAACTCCTAAGACAACACACACATGCAGGTCAAATCGAGGATTGGACTTGCTCCTGGACAGTGCTGAGTGGATTGCATGTCAAAACCGAGTATTATTCATACCGAATGATGCACATGACTTGACTACATAAGAATGCACACTCGCTCTAACAGTTCCCTCGGCCAACCCTTCTGCTTATCAGCCTTTTCCTTTATCTTGAACCGAGACTCGTCTTGTTTTTCCGTCCCCTTTCCGACTTGAAGACGGGAACAAATATTCTTTAATCTTGGACAAGGAAAACATATCATTCTCGAATAGCGCGAACTCCGCCCCTTCAATCCACCAATCCGGGGTGCCCTTCTTAATACCAAGTTCTTGTCCGTTTTGCTGCCAAGCGTCAAAATCGATAATGACAGGGCGATCCATCTCGTCAAACATGATATTGTCTGGGTTGATGTCATTGTGGACAATGCCCAAGGAATGCAAATGTCGAATACCGCGCTCGACGCCCTCGAGGAAAAGATCCTTATCAAATGGCGTGCCGACTTCCATTCGCTCGCATAGGGTCGCTTTGCATTTAGCAAGACAGAGGCCCGAGATCCGACCATCGGTCACGACGCAACCTCGGTATTCGACAATATTGGGATGTGGGTGCTTCCTCAGAAGCTCAAGTGCTTCGATTTCGTGCAAAATTAGCTTGGTTATTATAGACTCCTCTGTTAGATTCTCCTTATAGTCCATTAAGCTTGGTTCTTTTATGTAGGAGTCTTGGGGTACGGGCGTGGGGGCTCGCAACAGTCGGGCTGAGTAAAGTGGTCGAACGGTGTCGAGATTGACGGCGATTTTGTCGAGCTTCTCCAGGTCAAGTGTGGAGATCTCTCTTGATTTGAGCTTAGTGGTGGCCCAAAAGAACTCGTTATCCTTCCCACGAAGAACCATCACGGTCTTGTTGAATACAAGTTTGCCGTCCACCTCGTGACAGAACTCAAGTTGTGATTGAATCTCCATCTTCAATGCTGCACTGCACCTCTTGTCAGACATGATGACAAGCAAAGAAAATGAGTCAGGTGTTTTGGAAAGCTGAGCGACAAATTAGGCACTCACACTCAAAGATTTCGCATCCAACCTTTTTTGCCCCAATGTAGCGCAGGTCTATCAGTTAGTGTGAACTGAAGTGATACAAAGATGGAGGAAAAACACATTCAATGAATGGAAAGTTTGGGACCCTTTTTGTAAAACTCCGTAAGCAGATTGGTGGGGGCTCAGATTATACTCCGTACCCAGTTATGTATAATGTTGCACAAAAGAGTGTGATCACTGATTGTGAGTGTGATTGTGCTTTGACATTTATTACTCCCTTACCTGCGATATTTACTCGTGGGTGCAATTTAAACATGTCAAAACCGAGTATTATTCATACCGAATGATGCACGTGACTTGACTACATAAGAATGCACACTCGCTCTAACAGTTTCCCCGGCCAACCCTTCTGCTTATCAGCCTTTTCCTTTATCTTGAACCGAGACTCGTCTTGTTTTTACGTCCCCTTGGCCGGCGGCGGGGTGGTGGTATTCTGTTCTTCTCCCTCGCCGTGTGACTCCGGAGTTGTGCCAATTGAATCGGGCGCGTCCTGAGGACCACCAATCTGCGTGGTTGCAGGCGTGGGTGCTTTGGAAGCGTTCGTTGCCGCTGATGTTGACTCGGTGTCAGGTGAGGGGGTCCCGACTTGAAGACGCGAACAAAAATTCTTTAATCTTGGACAAGGCAAAGACATCATTCTCGAATAGCGCATAGTCGTACGGTAAACCATTAATTGACCACTCCAGGGTGCCTTTCTTCATACCATCTTCAAGCTTCTGTCCCTTTCGCCCCCAAGAGTCAAAATCTATAATAATAGGGCGATCCAGCTCATCAAGCATGACATTATCCGGATTGATGTCGTTGTGGACAATGCCCAAGGAATGCAAATGTCGAACACCGCGCTCGACGCCCTCGAGGAAAAGATCCTTATCAAATGGCCTGCCGACTTCTATTCGCTCGCGTAGGGTCGCTTTGCATTTAGCAAGACAGAGGCCCGAGATCCGACCATCGGTCACGACGCAACCTCGGTATTCGACAATATTGGGATGTGGGTGCTTCCTCAGAAGCTCAAGTGCTTCGATTTCGTGCAAAATTAGCTTAGTTATTACAGACTCCTCTGTTAGATTCTCCTTATAGTCCATTAAGCTTGGTTCTTTTATGTAGGAGTCTTGGGGTATGGGCGTGGGGGCTCGCAACAGTCGGGCTGAGTAAAGAGGTCGAACGGTGTCGAGATTGACGGCGATTTTGTCGAGCTTCTCGAGGTCAAGTGTGGAAGTCTCGCTTAATCTGAGCTTAGTGGTGGCCCAAAAGAACTCGTTATCCTTCCCACGAATAACCATCACGGTCTTGTTGAATACAAGTTTGCCGTCCACCTCGTGATAGAACTCAAGTTGTGATTGAATCTCCATCTTCAATGCTGCACTGCACCTCTTGTCAGACATGATGACAAGCAAAGAAAATGAGTCAGGTGTTTTGGAAAGCTGAGCGACAAATTAGGCACTCACACTCAAAGATTTCGCATCCAACTTTTTTGCCCCAATGCAGCGCAGGTCTATCAGTTAGTGTGAACTGAAGTGATACAAAGATGAAGGAAAAACACATTCAATGAATGGAAAGTTTGGGACCCTTTTATGTAAAACTCCGTAAGCAGATCGGTGGGGGCTCAGATTATACTCCGTAGCCAGTTATGTATAATGTTGCACGAGAGTGTGATTGTGCTTTGACATTTGTTACTCCCTTACCTGCGATATTTACTCGTGGGTGCAACTTAAAATTGGCTCCCACCATGTACATAGGTAGGTACATACTTCATAAATTTGGTGGGTGCGTTTTTTCGTTTTTTCGTACGGAGTACTTGAAAAAGGGCACTGTGTTGGAATCGCAGGACAGAAAAGTTACATTGGTGTGCGTGCCTCGCTTCGCTTTGGGACTTGGGTTGGAGAGAGTCGGGTTGGAAAAGTGAGGTTTGCGATGTGGAAGTTTGCGGATGGGATGGAGGTTTGCACGTCGCAGGTGTCCCTCCGGGCGCCCGGGGGTTGCCTGCGGCACTGCTCTGGGGGATGTTAGAGCGTCGACTTTGCCTCCGGGGGCCTTCACAGCATTATCAGGCCGCGCGGGATGGCGGCGACGCAGTTTGATGCAAATTGCAATCGCAGAAAGAACTAGGCAATCAGATTGCAGTGTGGAATATTTGCAACAAAACCACTCAATCGCGGCGAGGCAGTGCGGGATGGCGCCGCCGCGATGGCCTCACTCTAGTGCAAACCGCAATCGCAAACAGAAGATGGGCGTGGGGTCCCCCTGTGACAACAATATTTGGGACTGTGCCCACGAATGATCAGCTTCTTATGAAAATTTCATCTCGCCATCTTTGACTCCATATTCTTCACCACATTTGTAAATTTCCATTCTGAACGCTGCGCCTGTAGACACAACTACAGCCAACTGAATCCTGATGGGCCCAGGAGAAGGTCGCCTTGGAAAAGCTCAGGACGATGTAGGTACATAGTACATGCTCGTTGGAAAAATGTGCAACTGACCTTCAGAAGTTCAGGCTTCGGTGCCCCAATAAATTGTTTGCACGCACTTCTTGGCACGACACCGCCGAGGTTGCATTGCGAGTCCAGACTGCGGAGCCCGCGACATGTCAACAAAGGACGAATTGATGAATCTGTCACATTGCCGAGCGATGGACCCTGTATTGTCTCACGCGCAAGGAACAATAAAGAATACGTATGTACTCCGTACATTGAGTTTTCGTCTATGCTACTGGGGTAATAAATCCGTTCGAATCGGCATTCGATAATCGATTGGATTTTGGGAGTGGCAACTCGGGAGTTGGGCCCAATTCGAGCAGCGGCAGCATCGGAGGCCACCACAGCGTCGAATCGTGAGGAGTGTGGAAATACGCCACAAGGATTTAGGCAACTGCCTCGGCATGAGGCCCTCAACGCGTAATCCGATTTGGACGTCGCGACTCACCGATTCAAGATGTCGAGGGACTTCTCTCGATGTATTGGAGACTAAGACTTGGAGTACGTTCCAATTTTTCTTTCTGTCGGGATACATGTATCCACGCCGATTCGCATGCTACAGATATTCGATGGATTGAGTGCTATAGAGTCTCAATGAAGTTAATAGATGACCGAATTGGCACCTATTGTACTACCCGCCGAAGTCTATCACCGCCTGAAGACGGCTAGGCAAGGATTGGCAACTCCACGCTGCATCTTTCATCTTGAGATATCGTAGCATCATCCATTGGGCCATTATAGCCCTTGAAACCCCAGCTCACGACCTAAAGTTTACGCCGCGCACAGTCTAGGAGGATGGAGCTGGCTTAGTGACTTGCAACTTGCAAGCTTATCGAGGAGCATGGAGAAATTCTCGAATTTTGGACAAGGCATGGAAATCATTTTCAAACCGTGCGAACTCTATCCCATCAATCCACCAATTCGAGGTGTCCGACTTATAAATCTTCTGTCCCTCTCGCCCCCAAGAGTCAAAATCGATAATCACGGGGCTATCCAACTCGTCGCACATTATGCTATCGGGCTTGATGTCATTGTGCACAATGCCCAAGGTTGAAGGAATGTAAATGACGAATACCACGCTCGATGCCCTCGAGAAAAAGGTCCTTATTAAAAGGTTTGCTGTCTGCCATTCTCTAAATTCTCTAAATTCTAATCGAGGGTCATTCTGTGTTAAGCAAGACAGAGGCCCGAGATTCGAGCGTCGGTCACGGCGCACCCTCGGTATTCGACGATGTTGGGATGTGGGTGCCTCCTCAGGAGCTCGGGTGCTTCGATTTCATGCAAAACTAGCTTGCTTATTTCAGACTCCGCTGTTAGATCCTCCTCATGATGTACTAGATTTGGTACTTTTATATAGGAGTCTTGGGCTACGGGCGTGGGGCCCGGGCTCGCAACAGTCGGGCTGAGTAAAGTGGCCGGACGATGTCGGGATTGACGGCAATTTTATCGAGCTTCTCGAGGTTAAGTGTAGAATTCTCCCATATTCTGGATTTTGTGCCATGTGGTGGCCAAATGGCAAAAAGAATTGGTTATTCTTCCCACGAATTCGGAATAACCAGTTGGCAGTTTGGTATGGTTGAATACCACATCACCGTCGATCTCGTCAAAGGTATCGCCTTAGAAATGAATCTCCATCGTCAACGCTGCACCTCTTGTCAGATATGACGACAGCTAAAAGAAATAATTGAGGAAGGTGTTTTCAAAGCTGGCTGCTGAGCGGCAACTTGAAAGTTGGGCACTCACGCTCAAAGACTTCGCAGCCAATTTTTTGTGCCTCAATCCGTCTATCAATGGTGTGAATTTAAGTGATAAGGAGATAGGGGGAAACGCATTCAAGGGATGGGAAGTTTGAGACCCTTTTGTGAACACTGAAGAGTGTTACTCGGCAAACTGTACAGTGGCCCCAAGTGAATAACGCGAAAATCTCTCCACTTTTCATCGCGACGCGTCAATTTAGCTTCATCCAAATTCAAAAACCAACCCATCATCTTTGAGCAGCCATGCCTACGCCACCACGCCCTTTGAAGCCATTCAAAAAAGATTTGACGGGACGCAATAGGAATCAGGTCTATTCAGTCTTAACAGCAGGCAAGTCGGCCGAGCAGATTGCTAATGACGAGGGTATTCACCCAAGCCTCGTTTGAAACATTAAAAAGCGGTTCACTACCCAGGATTGGGGGATCTCACCAAAAGGGCGAGGGCACCCGACCAAGCTAACCAAACGCGATTCGCGACACTTCCAGACAAACATAAATCAAGAGCCATTCACTATTACCAAAGAGCTTCAATAAATATGCGCCCCTCATGTTTCTACGGAGAAAATCGCACGATACCTCAAGGCAAGGGGAGTCATGCACCGCCATGCCGCACAACGCCCATTTTTGAGGGAAGAGCATGTCTAAAAAAGTTTCCAACTCGCGCTCAAGTGTTTGGAAAAGCCTCTTGCGTAGTTTTGTCGTGTTTGATAGACAGATGAATGCGCTGTTGAGCGCGGCGATGGACAGACCCAGGAGTGGATTTGGCGCCCTGCCGGTCAGAATTGCACCTTGAACTTGTGATTACAATAACTCGGGTTGTAAGCCGCGGAATTGGCTCATTACAGGCTTAAAGGCAACCGAGTTCGATTATTTACTAGCCAGAATAAAAGAACCCCCGGTATATCATTATGTTTTGGGGTGGAATTCGCTACGGAAATCGGGGTCATCTCGTCGTCCTCCCGGGGGACCCCGACTCGAAGAGAGGCGGCGTCACAAGCGCGGTTCACTGTGATCTTCTTGATGAATACCTCCTAATCATGCTCGATAGTGACACTATCTTTATGCATGACAACGCGCCGATTCACACGACCAGAAACGTGAAAATTTGCCTCGAGGAGCTGGGGGTGATTTTCTGGAACGCCCGCCATACACCGCCAACTTGAATCACATTGGGAACCTCTGGTCATGCCTCAAACAGCAAATCTTCAAACGTGATCCGAACATTGCGCATATGAAGAAGTCCCAGGCCGCAT
The DNA here is from genome assembly GCA_029405325.1 of Claviceps purpurea. NCBI lineage: Eukaryota > Fungi > Ascomycota > Sordariomycetes > Hypocreales > Clavicipitaceae > Claviceps > Claviceps purpurea. Next base: position 399,923 of record CM055782.1, on the reverse strand, counting down.
TGGATCACCTTGAAAAAATTGCGACAAATGTTTGGGACGAATTGGAAACGACGCTTGTTAACGACCTTATCGACAGCGTGTCTGATCGTCTTCAGGCTGTGATAGGTTCCAGGGGTTGGTATACAAAGTATTGAGGCAGTCAATTCATTAAGCTCTGATCATTCTACAGACTTGCTTAATTACACATTTTTGACATTTTAATGGCCAGATCGCGAAGAAGTAAAATAAATAGGTGTGGTGATCCAAAATGGGACCGATTTGGCGTTTCGCGTTATTCACTTGGTGGGGCTGTCCCGGAACTTACAGTCGCAGACCTGTGTCTATTGCTTGTATCCTCTCATGACTGAGATTGTTTCCCACAGCTCTTAGGGGCGCCGAAGCGCGACAAGGCTGCTATAAACGGCGACAGCAGCAGTGTCCTCTACTTTCCTTGCTTTAAGTTGGGCACTCACGAGTCACGGCAATGTCGAAAATTTCGCATCCGATACTCCGTATTAATTGCCTTAATGCAGCGCTTTTACATCACGTTCGATGCTCGATTGATGTGAACTAAATTATGTATTCTCATTCAAGAAATTTGAAACATGTGAGTCATGAGACTCTTCTAAGTCATCGTGACTCATAAATAGACGGGAGTCGGGACTCGGGAGTCGGGACGTGTCGATTACCAACCAGTGGGGCTCAGCTTAGCCAAAAGCACATGTCGCTACCGTAGGTAATGCATATTTTTACATCCGACGTCAAGCAAAAAGCAATTGGTCTCATATCGTTGCAAATTGGTGCATGACTGGGCCGTTGTTTACAGTTTGCGCATCTGCCGAGTGCCAACTGGCCAGTGGGTCGTGACAAGTTGCAACTGCTGCCTGCACACCTGAGTACAACTCTTATCGCCCGAGTCGGCGAGAACGTTGACCGCTCCATGGGCCGCCCTCAAACACAAGTTACAACCCTCCTGACGTGAGACTTTCACGCGAGATTTTTTTTGGGCGGTTGAGGGCTCCAAGCTTGCCTCTCCATCGCGTTTCACCATGGCACCATCTATGCTACCTAGGTAGGTATACACCAGGATTCCCTCGGTTCGGGTTCCGAACACTGACTGAGGCGAGTCAGGCCCTTCCTCGAACCGGCGAAGTACATACGGAGTAGGTAGGTAGGTAGATCGTATTCCCGTTCAAGCTCCGATCGGCTAATATAGATTGTGTTGAGCAAATTGGGGGGCAAAATGGAATATTTATTTTGACTAAAGAGCTAGGTTACCCAAGAAGTGGGAAAGTGAAAATATGTGCACGTTCGGCTGGTGCGGCCGTCACGTGATGCGGCTCCCAGCACCAAGCATGGCTTATTTCTCAATACTCCCCCATAAGACATGCTTCCAGCAGCAGCACACTCCTTTTGCTTCCTAGAACCTTAATTGGCATTCCCCCGAAGGACTTGTCCCTGTACTTGGATAGAGGCCCAAATCTGCGGTGAATCGATGTATTTGCTGATGTCAAAACATTCGAAATGTCGTAGTTCCCGAACAATTAGGTCGTATTAGATGTCGATAGTTTTGAAGAGGTTGTCAGCAGGCAAACGCTTCCAAAGCTCAGCGTTTCGCTATGTTCAACATAGATGACGTCGCAGATTCCTCCATAGGTCCAAAGTCTTCTACTTCTCGCCTCTAACTCCCCCAGCAGATACACTTCATTGTATGTGCTGTCCCAGTAGTGACTCCCCCAGAATACAGAGCTACAGTTTCACTGTAAACAGCTACACTGTAGTCAATCCGCGTGCGCTACACAGTACACTGCATGCAGCTCCCCCAGAAGATAGCACCACTTCCTAGACGCGCTTACGATCTACCTGATCGCCTATCCAATCTGCATCAGAGTAGACGACAGAGTTCTCACAAGCTCACTCTGTATCGTAACGCAGCTTTTGTGTTGCAGTGGACTTGAGATACCAGAACACGTGCTTGAAAGCATTCACATGGTGTTCAGCAGACTCGCTCATTGCTTGACCAGGCAAGAGGCAAGCCCAGGGCGGATAAGATATCAGGTCTTGTGAATATCATTGCGTACATGATATATCCATTGGCTGGCTGATATTCGGAAACATTAATCCGTCTTCGGTAGTCTCAAGTTGTTGTAGCCAGTAGTTGGTGTGCCCACTGGCGAGTGCTTCTAAATCGCGATGCCAACTCGATCTCGAGTGACCCCAGCACCAAGTATCTTTTCAGTCTCCCCCAGAGGCTTGGTGTTGAGTCGGTCATGGAGAGTTTCATTGGATCAGCAAAGCTCAGACTTGCGGTTAGTAGACCTTGCAACGTCATCGGCGTACACGAGAAATACTCGGTCGTCTTGGTGGGGTGCATGAACAAGCACGGATCAGCGAGACTTTGAGCGAAGCTCTAGCTTGAGCTCGCTGATAGAACAACTTATTCCAGTCTCTCGCAGCTTGTTTCATAGCGTACAAGCTTCGCAACGCTTGTCAGATCTTTCTCATCTTGGCACGAAGTCTTCAGCTGCTACAGGAGCTAAAAACAATTAGAGAATATCCGCTCAAGTTGTTGGTGAGAAGGTGGCGTTGTAGTCTTCTCCAAGTATTCCTTTCAGTGCATGCAATCTGCATCTTCGTTGATAGCTTGGGACAAAGATATGTCGGAGGTTCTGGAGACAAGGCAGGCGTCGTGGCCATTGTCTTTTTGGATGGTCGTACCTCTTGACCTTGCACTTTCTCGGATTGCCTTGCGATCAACAAAGTAACAGCGCTTCTTCCCCAGAAGCTACGCTCCAATGTGTGTGTGTGTGTGACACAGCGCTGCACTGGCACTCAGCACCCTATCCGCTCACACTGGATGTATCGCACTACATGCTCCCCCAGCCTATACGCCGGTCAGCACCTCCACGCTGTCCCAGCTGCTGTGGGCATCTAGTACTACGCTCCCCCAGAGTAGAGTCCCAGTTTCACTGTAAACAGTTACACTGAGGTGCTCTAACCTGTGTGCGCTCCATCTAATGAAGCATCCCAGAAGCATCCCAGGGTGTGTACTTCCACTGCATTCCAGCGCCATAAATACCTCCGCTGCGCTCCAGCTCCTATACTCCTATTCTCCCCCATCAGCGTCACTGTGGCAGTTGAGTTAGACAGCTCGCAGAGTTGGCGGAGAGGCGAGGCTGATGTTAAGTGGCGATGAAACCCCTTAAAATGAGAGCGTAGATAGCTTGAACAGAGAAATCGAGTGGGTTGTGGAGGGTGGGGAAACTCGGTTTCGAAGTAGGAGTGGCAGTTTTCGTAAAGTAGCTGCCAAATTGTAGAATAGCTGTCGAACAGTAGCTATTGAATTGGTCTTCGAAATGGTAATGACAGTTTTCGTAGAGTAGCCGCCGGATTGTAGAATAGCTGTCGAATAGTAGCTATTGAATTGGTTTTCGAAGTGGAATGGCAGTTTTCGTAGAGTAGCCGCCGGATTGTAGGATAGCTGTCGAATAGTAGCTATTGAGTTGGTTTTCGAAGTGGAAATGGCAGTTTTCGAAGAGTAGCTGCCAAATTGTAAAATAGCTGTCGAATAGTAGCTATTGAATGGGTTTTCGAGTTTGCAGATACCATGGGTCATGAGCGTTGATGTTTGTGTTTGTTGTGTTGTCATGGTTATCTCCGTCGAAATGAGGAGATCCGGGTACTTCTGGAGTAACGTATCAGGCCAGAAAGTGAATCGAATTGTCGAAAAAAAAAAACTGAAGTTTGAAGTCTGCTCGCAGCAGAGTGGCCTGTCGCACAGGGCTTTCGATGGTGCCTACGCGCGGTAGGGCTTGTCGCTTTTGCCTCTCTCAGAGGACTTTGGGGCCTGTCGCACAGGACTTTGGGGCCTCTCTCAGAGGACTTTGGGGCCTCTCTCAGAGGACTTTGGGGCCTGTCGCACAGGACTTTGATGTCTTCTCCCTCTGATGCCTCGCAGGCTGGGGATATCGAAGGGCGACAACCTCCGGTCATGATCTCGAAGGGTATGGCCTCGCAGGCGCCCCTGTCCTCGCAGAACTCGATCTAACGACAGCGACAGCTGCCGGAGCCAAATCCATTTGCCATTGCCAGCGGAAGTTGCAGAACCCGGGCTCATAACCTGTTGAGCAAATTGGGGGGCAAAATGGAATATTTATTTTGACTAAAGAGCTAGGTTACCCAAGAAGTGGGAAAGTGAAAATATGTGCACGTTCGGCTGGTGCGGCCGTCACGTGATGCGGCTCCCAGCACCAAGCATGGCTTATTTCTCAATAGATTGGATCATTCGAGGACTTTGACCAGGTACCAGAAAAGAGAAGGGAAACTGTGGATCACATAGTACGGAGTATCAAGACGGATACTGTACTACTAGACACACACAAAGGAGAGAGTCAGTGGCAGTCCAAATCGGACTCCAAGAGACTCAAACAAGAGGAGAAGAAAACATGACTGAATTCAGTTCAAAACGCAGTGGAGTTCTAAGCTAAGAAGAGGGGAAAGATGAAGAGTTTATATACACGAAACCATCGGAGATGGAAGAACAAACAGCCGGTAGTGATAAACCCTCGGGAGAACTGTTGGTTTTGGTAGACTCCAATCCTCCAATCGAAATTGTTTCCTTAGATGCAAGGATTCTTTCTGTACCTACAGTACAACCCGGTTGTATCATGCAGACTCAGGGTCCCCTGCCGGTTGCATCTGTGAGTCTGTGACTCACGACTCACAGGGGTCGCAGACGCGCTTCCAGCGCTTGTACGGAGTAAGTTGTGAGGGACATAATGTACATAGGGACCCAGGTACTGGCCAAAAGGGGAATGGCCGCCAAGGCCGAGGCACCATGGCCAAGGTGGGCGCCGGGCGGTTGACCGTATTTGCCAGCTGGAGCCTGGCACTGGGCAGCAACATCACGATTCACAACTCGCTGTGTACGTACTACAGAGTATACAAGAAGGGCCCTAATGAGCGCTCGCACATGTACGATAGAGGCCAGAGATTGTGACTTTGAAGCATCGGTCCCCTTTGAGACCTTGTCTCCACATTAGGCCTGCCGGGGACCGGGGAACTTGGAAGGTCTTTGTACGCGTAACGCGAGACGCGGCGAGAGAGTCAGTGGCCTGGAGAGAGTCCTTTCTCTATCATCGCATAGGATCGGCATATGAGAATCTACGGAGTACCTACTCATGCTATAATGATCAGTGAGCGTTCCATCATCCATGCATGCGGTCAGGTGTGCGTTGGCCCCAATTTGAGTCGAGACTCGAGTCAATGGTCGTCAAGGAGCATGCAGAAACTCTCGTATCTTGGACAGACTATAGAAATCATTCTCAAACCGCGCATACTCTTCCTCTTCAATTGACCAACCCCGGCTGCCCTTCTTCGTACCGAGCTCTTGTCCGTTTTGCTGCCAAGAGTCAAAATCGATGATAACAGGGTGGTCCGTCTCGTCCAGCATGATATTGTACGGGCTGATGTCATTGTGGACAATATTCAACGAATGCAAGTGACGAATACCAAGCTCGATGGCATCGCCATCTTTCTCGACAAAGAGAGCGAAAGATTGGTAGACTTCCATCTCGAACGGTGCCGCGTGCGTCTTTGTACACAACTAGAGCTAAATTTCAAAGTTATGGGCCATTATCATTGGGCCCAGGAGTTGGTCAGGTCTTGGAAAAACTGAGCGACAAGTTAGATTATTAACTTAGATATGTAATCCGCGCTGGAAACTGTGCAACTGACCTTCGATGCGCCAATGTGTTTCATGATTTTTATGTAAGTATAACACAAATTCAGGGTCGATGCCATGTGCTAAATATGAAGGAGAGAAAGCTCGTCTACTCGTGGGTGAAACGTTTGGAAAAAGTAACCCACTAGATATAGTGGGTTACTTTTTCCAAACGTTTCACCCACGAGTAGTAGTAGCATCTACTCCGTATTTCCAAGGGTGTGATCCACGAGCGGCTGCACAAGTTTACAGAGCTGAAAAGCCAGCTTAATTGCATATTTTTTTGCAGGCTCCCTTAAAAAGATATGGAATTTCGGCTTGAATGCATAGAGCCACAGTTTGCAGAGCGCATGAAGTACCACGCTAGCCGGGCTCGCTTAAATGCCTACAATAGGAAATAATGCCAAGATTGCAGAGGATTCTGCCATTTTCTCTTTGCTAAAAATGAAGGGAGCAATTGCTCCCTTCACTTTTGGCAAAGCAGAGTTGGCAGAGAGGCAAGCACCAAAATTTTGCACAGCGCCCACCATGACAACCTTTCAGGGCCTTTTTCAGGGAGCTAATGTCCCTGATCTTTACGACTCGTGATGGAAGAAGATGCCGATAACGACCTTCGCCTCACAGTATCGATTTTTTGGTCCTGTAGTGCACTCGGAGCAGCGAAACACTGTTTCGGCGCAGTTGCGGCGAGTTTCAGCACTTGCGGGGGGTGTTGACCGCTGTATTGAGGCGCTGGAACGACGGGAAGCACTGTGGAAGCACTGGCGCTTCCACATCCCGCAGCGACGCCGCACAGCACTGTTGCAGCGCAGTTTCAGCGAGTTTTGCCGCTAGAGGCGCTGGAAGCACTGGCGCTTCCAGACCCCGCAGCGAGGTACCCGGTCACGAACAGAAGGCGGTGAAAAATAACCACTTGATATGTGCAACGGATGGTACAAAGCGGTCGCCCCACATTGACCCCACATGCAACTTGTACCGATTTTGGCTCTGCAAACTTGTGCAGCCGCTCGTGGATCACACCCCAAGTTGCAAGGGATGGGAGATAAATCAGACACTCGGTCCACTATTATCACCTCCTTGGTACGTATTGTGTCACATCTGATACAACTCGAACAACAAAACGTGCGCAGCCAACTGTTGGCACTGGCTGCAGCCTGCGACATTGCATCGGGATTGCTGCGTGAGTCGTGACTCCTTCCAGCCGACGCTCAATGTATGTAGGCCATAGGTCCGTATCATGATTCATGAGTCTTTATGATAGGTAGACACATCAGCGTTTCGGCCAACTGCGACAGCAATCAACCAAATTCGGACGTTATAACTTATGACCCACCGATACAGATGAAAAAGAAAATAAAAGAACCCTCTCTCTTCCCCTCTCCGATCTCGACATCGGTGTTGGCAGAGTGAATACTCCGTAAATGTATTCCTGCTCTCACTCTTACATCGCGTTACAGTAACCGTGCGCAGTTTCGGACTCGCCGACTCGCACCGAGAACTCACGAGGCCTTCGGACAGTGTTCGCAATTGGGCAGTCCCGGGACGTCCCGACGGCTCCTTGGGATGTCCCGGACAAGAATCTACAGTATAAATCCCGGGAGGGGACTGCAGTCGTGCCTGTCCCAGGGGACACTTTTCTTGGGGGTACCCTCTCACTTAGAACAGTCAAAACATGAGAAAAACGATTGCAAAGCATCACATGCGCAATGATCAAGCTTCTGCATGATCTGGAGTAGCAGGAGATGACTTGGGAGTGGCTCAGCTCCAATCTGGTACATAGGTACATAGGTACCTAAGGGTAGGCATGTTATATGACCCCCCCCTTGGGTAAAACCCCTGCACTTCTATACTAATACGGCCTAGCGCGGGACTCATCAGCAGTCCGACAGGCCAGATTGGGCTTAGCACGGGAGTCCCTTCAAGTCACCGGGGCCAAGTCCCAAAGTCCCGCGAGCAACCCAAGACGTCCCAATCCCGTCCCGTCAGCATTGGTCCCGTCCCGATTGCGAACACTGCAGGCTTCGGAGAGTCACATTATACACAAGATCTTTGCGATCTCAGTTAAGATTTATCTTGCAGCCCCAAATTTGAAAGTAAATTGTCAAAACTCGGCCCTTAATACTTGTCACACATTCTGTAAATTCAACTAATTTGGCGATAGACTGTACAATCCCAATAACATTCCCAATTTCTTTCAGCTTAAATTTTATATAAAGCTAGGGCATCTTTGTTTATATTATGCATTTATAGGCCCTATCAAGTAAGTCAGCCGCACATGTTCCGAGTTCATCATGGGAAGCCTACGATCTCGGATCTTCGTAGGGATTTGACCGCGCGGGTCATTTGAGACCACTCGGAAGTTTTCGGAACTACGCGCTCGGAGCTCCCAGTGCAGGGCACAGGAGGAGGACACCAACCGAAGGACCTGCCGTCTGTCTACCTTGAAGCTGCGTCCTGACTCCTCACAGAACATTCATCCGTGCGGTAATGCAGCGGTATATCTCCCAGAACTGAAAAGAAAGTTCGAGGCTCGCCCCTCGGAGGCGGGAGCCTTCTTCGAGTCGCTGACTCGCTGTAGTATGGCGTTGTAACTTGTGCTCTCTGCGCGGGCTCGTATGTCAATGAACGTATGTATATGAGACTATGAGTCATGACCTCTGTCCTGCGATTATAACAATCCTCTTACCGTCCGGACTCCGGCGTCGGTGTACGGTGTCTGCTGGCGGCCGCTGGTGTCAGGTGAACGCCGGACGGGTCAGTGGTCACAGGTGTGCTATACTTGCGGCACATGACTACATAAGAATGCAATGTCTCTCCGGCTGTTCTCTCGGCCCAGCCCTCTGTTTATCGATCTGGCCCTTGATCTTGCCCAAGCCCCAAAAGTTGTATTTTTTTTCCTTCTCCTTGGGAGGCAGCGGGGTGGCGGTATTCTGTCCGCTCGGACCGCTCCCCTCGATGGGTGTCTCCGGAGTTGTGCCAAACGCATCGGAGACGTTCTGGGGACCGCCGCTCGACGTAGTTGAGGACGTGGATGTTTGGGAAGAATTCGCTGATGTTGACTTGGAGAGGGGCTTCCCGCTTGAAGGATCGTAGAGAAACTCTCGAAGCTTGGACAAGCTAAAGATATCGTTCTCGAATCGCGCGTATTCGTACGATGAACCATTAATCGACCACTCCAGGGCGCCTTTCTTCATATCTGGAGCAAACTTTTGTCCGTCTCGCCCCCAAGAGTCAAAATCGATAATAATAGGGCGATCCAGCTCGTCAAGCATGACATTATCCGGTGAAAGGTCGTTGTGGACGATACCCAAGGAATGCAAGTGACGAATACCACGCTCGATGCCCTCGAGAAAAAGATCCTTATCAAAAGGTGTGCTGTCTGCCATTCTCTCATCGAGGTTCATTTTGTATTTTGCAAGACAGATGCCCGTAATGTGACCGTCTTGCACGACGCAACCTCGGTATTCGACAATGTTGGGATGCGGATGCCGCCTTAGAAGCTCATATCCTTCAATTTCGTGCAAGAGGAGGTCGCGAAAAGGCTTTTCTTCCTTTCCCTCGGGACAAAGTTCATAAAAACAAATGTTTGTTTCCTTTACGTGGGAATCTTGCGGTACGGGTGAGGGGGCTCGCAAAAATCGGGCTGAGTAACGCGGCCAAATGGTGTCGGTATCGATGGGAATTTTGTTGAGTTTGTCTAGGTCGATTTCGGAAGATTCGAAGAAACGATCTTGAGTGGTGGCGTAATAGTGGTCTTGATGTGGCCCACGAATAATGATCTTCGTAAAGCCAATGTCGGCCTTGCCATCTTCCTCGAGTAACATGCTGGCAAATTTGACAACTTCCATCCCGAACAGTGCGCCTTTGGACGCAACTACAGCCAAATTTCAAGTTATGGGCCCAGGAGTAGGTCGTCTTGGAAAAATCTGAGCGACAAGTTAGGTATATAATTTTCGTCGGGAAAATGTGCAAGACAGTGCAACTGACTGACCTTCGATGCACCGATGTGTTTTTTATAAAGAAACGCAGGGTTGATGCTATATATCGATTTGAGAGAGGTAAGAAAAATCTAGCGTAGTACGTCTACAGACTACCTCAAGGGAGAGGGGATGTGAGACTTCTTTTGAGTCATGAAAGATGAACAAGACGCTCGGTCCACTGTTGTCTTCCGTTGTACGGGATACCCCGCGCTAAATGACAGTGCATTCAAGCTCCTCAAATTCTTCGGTCATTACATTCATGATTCAACCACGCGCAACGACCAGCCACCCACAAGTTATTGGGCAAAACTGAAGAAATCGTGTGGTGATGCGCAGCAGAGGCACATATCGTGTTTTCTTCTTATGTTCCATGTTCCCAGTTCTAACTCCTCAGTGAGGGACGTTGCGACGTGAGTCACTGTGTACAAGATGAAGGTGCCTTTAGCTAAGTGAGTGTTTTACATACCTACAGGCTACTCTGTTGAGTCTGTTCCGTCGGGACTCCCGACTCGGGAGGGAGTATCGCCATGGCGAGCTAAATCGATACATGAATCTTAAGAATTCTTTGTATGCGCATTGTAATTTTCACCGCTTTCTGACGACAATTTCATGAGGTAAAAGGCCTAGAGAATCATAAACCTGGAATAATGAATATTTCCCGTTGAATGCCATTATGTATCCCCTAGAGTCTAAACAAGTCTTAAGTCCGAAGTCGTACTGGTGACTCGACAATTTGAATCTCGATGTCGCAAACTGCAATAAGCAACATTAAAATCCTGTGCGTGACCCCGCTTCCTTTCAAGTTTCTAGTTGTGTCCGACTGGCGAGACCCAATCTTTCGATGTTGTGACGCTTATCGAGTAATACCGACCTACAGTAAACGTTAACTCAGCCTCGTTGTGAGGCGCGAACACCAGTCAGTGTCACACGTGTGCACTGTGAACACACCGGGCCAATCGAGATTCGAGACACTGAAGCCGTGGACGCCTTCGATCTTTGCAGGTGCCAGGAAGTTGACCGCACACTTGGCGCTTGCCCCATCGGAGACCACTCGGAACTCCGCGCACCTGGTGCAGGAGTCACCGACTTGAAGCGGAGGGTAAGCCGCAGTCCACGGCAAGGAGTCGGGACGCAGAGCGGCAGACGCACCATCATTCATGCTCATCTGGTTATGTTGCACGAAAAAAGAGGCGTAACCGACTGGCCACCAATTTGTACGTGTTCGGCACAAGTCGATGGAGACAACCGTACCTCTATGGCGTAGCGAAATGTTAGGATAACTATCTTTAATGGGCAAAAAATGAAACTTTGATCGTAAGTGCCTTTTCACAAAGGTACCTTTTTAACTCTAATCTTATACAAATCTTATACTGGGAGTTTGTTCCTTTCCCCTGTCTGTGCTATGGAATCCTTACACTCAGCGACTAGACTTGCCATGTCATGAACCAAGTCTTCAGAGACGTCAGAGAAAGACTCCGTATCGTAGCCCAGGCCATCACATCGGGCTTCGATGTCGTCATAGGCTGCAGCGATAGAGGCATACTGTTCCTGCCAACAACTTTCAGTCACACCTCCAAATTCTGCGTCGTGACTCGTTCTCCGTTGAAACTTGAAGGAAACTCATTGTTCATGAGTTTTGGAATCTTGTCAGGAGGATCCAGCCCGTCAAGTGGAATGTGGCCAAAACGAATCGTGTAGATGGAAGATCCCAACGCAAATTGCTCGGTGATTGGTCGGAGGTCCAGCGTGAGGAATCTTGCGACCTTTATTAAGCTTGGCAAATGGTTCGCTCACAACTTCAAGCTCCTCGGCTATTTTTACAGATGTGTCGAAGTCGACAAGACGAATATTCTCGTTTACAGTGGGGAGAATATTAGTGGTCGTGGTTCGCCGTGAACAAAACCGAGCCCTTCAATCCATGACAGGGTGCTTGCGATTTGCGTGATCCAGCGTGCCTTGGTGCACCGTGCGATTGCTCGGTACGTGAAGTTCACGTACCGACCCTAAGCAGTTCACGTCGTGAACTGCTGAGTATTGTTCGATACGGGTTCGTAAGGTCGCTTCCATCCGCTCCATGAAGAAGCCTTCTGAGACGCAAAGGATGCATCGGACGATATTGGGATGGGGGTGCTTCATCAGTAGCTCATGCGTTGACTTTTCATGCGCGATTTTCTCGGCGCTTTCTTCCATTTCTTCTTCTGGACTCGGCGCTGGATTGCCGAATTTCGTGGGGCATTTGAACACCACACGTTTGCTGATGACGAAGATCTGGCCTCCAGCTCCTCTGTCTAAGTAATCATCACCTCTGATGGATGGAAATGGCTTCCGCAAATAGGCGGTCATTGTGCAGGAGATTAATAAAGAGAATTGCTGTTTGTAACGGATCGTACGGGCGGAGAGGCTAACCGGCGCTCTATTGATCGCTATGGACGAGGACAATAAGCTTAAGAGAGAAGGACAGGAGAAGAGATTGAAATTCTCTGCTGGTTTTGACCGTACGGCCGGTGGCTCTGATTGTTCAGATGGAACCGTAGCGAGTTCAACCTCGAAAAGTAATGATATGCCGGGGCTTCTTTTGTTCTGGCCTGTACATAATCGAACTCTGTTGCTTTCGAGCCTGGAATGAGCAAATTTTGATGCTTAGAACCCGAGTCATTGTAATCGCAAGTTTAAGGTGCAATTCTGACCTTGGACCGGCAGGGCGCCAAATCCACTCCTGGGTCTATTCATCGCCGCGCTCATCAGCGCATTCGTCTGTCCATCAAACGCGACGAAACTACCCAAGAGGCTTGTCACAATACTTGAGCGCGAGTTGGAGCGTTTTTTAGACATGCCCTTCTCTCCAAAATGGGCATTGTGCGGCTTGGCGATGCATGACTCCCCTTGCCTTGGGGTATCGTTCGATTGCCTCCGTAGAAACATAAGGAGCGCATGTTTCTTGAAGCACTTTGGTGGTAGTGAATGGGTCTTGATTTATGTTTGTTAGGAAGCGTCGCAAATCCTGTTTCGTTAGCTTGGTCGGGGTCCTCGCCCTTTTGGTGAGATCCCTCCATCTTGGGTAGTAAACCGTTTTTAATGGCATAAACGAGGCTTGGGAGAATTCACTCGTCTTAGCGATCTGCTTGACCGATTTGCCTGCTGCTAAGGCTGAATAGATGCGATTCCTAGTACGTGGCGTCGAATGTTTTTTTAATGGCTTCAAAGTGCGCGGTGGCGTAGCCATGGCTGCTCAAAGATGATGGTTGCTTCGTGCATGAAGCTACATACATAGATTGACGCGTCGCGACGAAAAGTGGGAAAGTTTTCGTGTTATGTATAATTTCTCAGGACCACTGTAGGTACTAGGTACCTGGTATGCCGCACGCGTAGGTACCTATGTATTCGCTTCCATTCGTGCTTTCCATTTTTTTGTTTGGCGATTACTCTCGACGACGTGGCCACTGGCCACGCCCCTTCTGCTTTCCCTGTCCGGTTAATAAAGCAGAGCTGATGAGATCATACGGCACGCTGACGTGCATCATGAGTGCGATGAACCCTGAGCCGGCGCCTAATTAGTCCAATACCATGATCGCTAACGTGTATTCAACCTGTCGACGAAGACGACGTCAGCCAAGGTCTGTCAGTTGCCTGGACGAGAGGTGTCTCGTCTTCCTCTCCGCATATGCTCACTCCTGCCCCTTTGCGCGTCTAATCACTCACTCTAACGGCTTCTTTTTGACTTCGGAGCGGCCTCGAAGTGTATGCTTTTCGCTGGCTGCATGTTGATGATGTCGCTCCGAACGCGCACCTGTTGACGCCTATTGCAGATCATTTGCCTGTCATTCCAGCGGTTCCCCCATCCTTCAATTCGGGCCCCTCCACTTCATCTGTGTCATCTCAAGCCTTTTGCCAGTTTATCCTCGACCCGTCGTCCGCCAAAAGAGTCCAAAGCCGACAGCTGTGTCTGAACTGCGGCGTGCCCAGTGCGTGCTCGATGTCTTCTCCTGTATTTGCCGCAAAATGCTTGTCAACTTCGCCGTCTCCCGCGGTCCATCGTTACCCCCCCCCCATATGTATTTATGCTAGCTTCAACACACACCGTTGGTCAGTTTCTACGCGGCGTAACATAGGATGACTTTAAAAATGCCCAAACTCCCCATCGGTCTCTGTCTTGTTATGGAATGTCACAACATATATATCATCGCAAATTCCGCTCAGACCACATGTTCTAATCCTCAAAGCAGGCAATTCTTGGACGTGAGAATGAACCTGACAGACAACACTTCGGCGCCTTGGTCATTTCCTTACTTCTCGATGAATCATTGCTTGTTGCCTACCCTTGTTTCTGCTTTGTTCTTGCCTTCTTGCCTTCTTGCCTTCTTGCCTTCTTGCCTTCTTGCCTTCTTGCCTTCTTGCCTTCTTGCCTTCTTGCCTTCTTGCCTTCTTGCCTTCTTGCCTTCTTGCCTTCTTGCCTTCTTGCCTTCTTGCCTTCTTGCCTTCTTGCCTTGACTTGTCCGAGTTTGATCTTTTGCCTGCTCCTTCTCTGCATTTTCGCACCTTCTGCCCATTACTGATTTGCTCTCCTGCTTCGTCGCTTGCCTTTGCCGCCTGTTTTACTGTCTCCTGCACGTTTTGCCTACTTGTTGCTTCCTCCTTCTGCGTAACCCCCTTCTCGCCTGCTTCAGTGCTTCTAGCCTGCTTCCTGCCTGCCTTGATCATCACTCGCTTATCGTTTACGGTCTTTGAGATATAAGAGGCCTGCGCAATTTCTTTCTGGAGTGAAGAATCACACTTCATCATTCTCCTTATTGAAAATCAAAATTTTTAACATTATACCGATGTGTAATTTTCAGAGTGGGAAGGACGGTAGCGGGATACAACAGAGCGAAAAGAAAAAGTCGAAGCCTAAGACCACGACGAAGAAGCCAAAGTCGAAGGCGAAGACGAAAAAAAAATAGAGTAAGTTGAGTCGGGGCACTCTGTGTACAACTATGGCGAAGTCATTTTTATCTAATCCGTTTGCTACTGCTAGGTCATTATTATGCATGCTCAAGCGAGATGGGCAGGAAGCGCTGGAGTTGAAAGGTTATCCCCTTCTTGCCTGCTTCAGTCTTCAGTGCTTCTCGCCTGCTTCTCGCCTGCTTCTCGCCTGCTTCTTGCTTCTCGCCTGCTTCTCGCCTGCTTCTTGCTTCTCGCCTGCTTCTCGCCTGCTTCTTGCTTCTCGCCTGCTTCTCGCCTGCTTCTCTCCTGCTTCTCGCCTGTTTTGATCATCACTTGACACTCCCTTATCGCCTACGGTCTTTGAGGTATAAGAGGCCCGCGCAATTACTTCCCGAGCTTCATTAGTAAACAATCATATTATCATTCCAACACATTCGTTAAAAGTTTACATTCCTTTTAAAGTTACAATATGTGCTCTTTCAGAAGCGTCAAAGACGGGAATGGCAACCGAGTAAACAAGAGAGCTGGGGACTGTGGCAGCCCCAGCTGCAAACACTCCAAGAGCCACCAACCTGCGGGCAAGAAAAAGCCCAAGCCAAAAGGCAAAGGCCAGACCAGGGGCAAATAGCCAAGCAAGTAAGTTAACTCTGGGCACTCTGCGTACAGCTATGGCGAATTCAATTTTATACAATCCGTTTGCTAAAGATGGTCCCAGGCCCTTGGTCGAGCGGCCCGCGGGAGGCGAGAGTGCTCGATCGGTTGTGAGCGATTTCGTATTATTATTATTTTTTTGGGGTTAGGGGGGGGGTTGGGGGGGGTTGTTTGACTGGTTGTATTGTTACAATACCTATCAGCGGTCTGCTCACTTATTCAGAAACGTGAAATTTTGCCTCGAGGAGCTAGGGAGGACCTCCCTGGAATGGCCGTCATACAGCCCCGACCTGAATCACATTGAGAACCTCTGGTCATGCCTCAAACAGCAAATATTCAAACGTGATTCGAACATGGCGCAGATGAAGAGGTCCCAGGCCGCATAGGATGACCTTGAAAAAAATGCGACGTCAATTTCGGAAGATGTCTCAAAACGATCTTCAGTGTCGGCGTAGTAGAGGTCTCCATCTGGCCCACGAAGAATGATGTTCGTATAGCCAAACTCAAGCTCGCCATCTTTCTCGACAAATATTTCGTCAAAATGGCGAACTTCCATCCTGAACAGTGAATGGTGCGCCTCCAAGACACAACTCTATATCCCAAAGTAATAGGCCCGGGACAAGGTCGTTTTGGAAAAGCTGAGGGCGAAGATGGGTATGTAATACTCGTTGAGTCGTTGGGAAAATGCGCAACTGAAGTTCGATGCCCCTATGTGTTTTCTATAGAACGCAGGGTCGATGCTATTGAAATTAAATTGATGTCACAGATGAGGGAGAAAAGTCTGCCTCGAGGCATGGGGAGGGTCATAGCGGCAAGAGAAGTAAACGGGAGAATGGCAGTTCAAATACTAACAAAACGAATTTAGGACGATGAGTTAAGATTTAGATTTGTTGGCACCCTGCCGGTCAGAATTGCACTTTAAACTTGCGATTACAATAACTTTGCTACACGTGTAGGCACACCAGGATCGTTGGTTGGATCGTTCATCCACGAGAAATTCCAGTGGGAGACGCCGTGCACCGACGGTAATGGCACAGTGTTATCCGCCATAGCCTTACTGAGCCTTTTTCGGCAAATTGAAGAGTCGCCGCAGCAGTCAACCGCTCCAACGATTGCAACTGCAAGACGGTCCACAGAAGATGCAGTCAGATAATACCTCTTGATGGTTAGGATGGAATGATAATGATATAGAAGATTTTTGCTTCACTCTTATAGCGCGACAGTCGACTTTCCGGTGTCGGCTCGTACTCGTAGGAGAATTAGTCTTGGTCCACTTGGATCAGAAAAAAAGACGATGCATCATCATGCAAACGAAACATTAAACCGGTATATATAAAGGAGTTATAAGCTGCTATTCATGCCACTTGTCCCGCTGGGCAATGGGCCGCTATTTCGCGACTTCGTCTGCCGCTGAGAGTGTTGGGCTCAGGAGTCAGAAATACGCAGAAGATTGACTGCCCTGTCAACATTGTAGCGTCGACTCCAGAGAGGGCCCGGGGATTGAGAGGTATCGTGCCATTTTTGGGCAACATGGCCACGGCCCGTCTCTCGAGTCTCGACCCTCGACCCATTTGCCGCATGTCCATCGCCTTCGAACGACAGCCTAGAGTGAAGCTGCGAAAGGGACACTGGACATAATCTTTCGGCCTGGGAACTGACAAAATCTGTGAGAGACCGTCACAGACTCACAGTCTCACAGAGACGTCGAATATGGTTCTTCATAAGTTCATACTTCCATGACTCATGAGAAACGCATCTAAATATGTACATAATAGAACGGCGCAGCCAACTCGCTCACACCTTCATACTGCGACAAAATCAGAGGAACATACAGCGTTGACAATAGACAAATCATCCAACAAAGACAGAATACGAGTCGAGAAACTAACTCGCTGCCAGGTTGAATAGGTGATGCGCTTCAACTCTTGATCTCTAATATCGAGCCAAGACTCAAGAGGAAGCAACTTGGTCCTTGGTCCATTAATGACCAGCTGCGAGGTCCGCGTACTGCACCGGCTCCCCGTTTGACGAATCGTAGATGAATTCTTTAAGTCTAGACAAGCCAAAGATATCATTCTCAAATAGCGCGTAGTCGTACGATGAACCATTTATCGACCACTCCAGGGTGCCTTTCTTCATGCCAGGACTAAGCTTCTGTCCCTCTCGCCCCCAAGAGTCGAAATCGATAATAATAGGACGATCCAGCTCGTCAAGCATGACATTATCCGGATTAATGTCGTTGTGTACAATGCCCAAGGAATGCAAATGACGAATACCACGCCCGATGCCCTCGAGAAAAAGAT
The DNA here is from genome assembly GCA_029405325.1 of Claviceps purpurea. Lineage (NCBI taxonomy): Eukaryota > Fungi > Ascomycota > Sordariomycetes > Hypocreales > Clavicipitaceae > Claviceps > Claviceps purpurea. The sequence continues at coordinate 382,368 of CM055782.1, read as the reverse complement.
CCTTATTCAGAGGCGTGCTGTCTTGAACTCTCTCATCGAGAGTCACTTTATATTTTGCAAGACAGATGCCCGTAATCCGACCATCGCTCACGATGCAACCTCGGTATTCGACGATATTGGGATGCGGATGCCGCCTCAGAAGCTCATATGCTTCAATTTCGTGCAAGACAAGGTCGCTAAGAGGCTTGTCTTCCATTCCCTCGGGACACTCTTCGTAAGAACAAAGGTTTGTTTCTTTTACGTAGGAGTCTTGTGGTACGGGTGAGGGGGCTCGCAAAAACCGGTCTGAGTAACGCGGCCAAACGGTGTCGGTATCGATAGGGATTTTGTTGAGATTGTCCAGGTCGATTTCGGAAGATGTGTCAAAACGGTCTGGACTGATGGCGTAATACAAGTCCCGATTTGGCCCACGAATAATGATCTTCGTAAAGCCAAACTCGTCCTCGCCATCTTTCTCGATAAAGAATTCGGCAAAGTCGACAACTTCCATCCCGGAGTCACAGACTCACAGTGCGCCTTTGGACACCACTACAGCCAAAATTCGAAGTTATGGGCCCAGGAGTAGATCGTCATGGAAAAGCTGCGCGACAAGTTAGGTATATTATCCTCGTTGGGATATGACAAGTCTCGACTCTCGACTGACCTTTGAATCTTGATGCGCCGATGTATTTTCTGTAACAGAAACGCAGGGGTTGATGACAATGCTATGTATTGATTTGTTGGATGTAACTGTAAGAAAAGTCTGACTTAATGAGGGGAACGACTTCTGCGCATCATTGGAAGTACGCACATACAATACCTACCTCGTCATCCTGTCATCCAGGAAGCAGTTTTGCGTCGGTGGGTCATAAGTTATAACGTCCGAATTGGGTTGATGCCGATGGCTGAGGTGTCTACATATCATGGAACGGGCCCATGGCCTACAAATACATGGAGCTTTGGCTGGAACACAGGACATGACCCAACGCAGCAATCCCGGTGCAGTATCGGAGCCAGTGCAACAGTTGGCTGCGCCCGTTTTGTTGTTCGAGTTGTATCAGATGTGACACAATACGTACCAAGGAGATAATAGTGGACCGAGCGTCTGATTCATCTCCCATCCCTTGGGATACGGAGTACTACTAGGGAGTAGAGTAGCCTGATCTTTCTCCCTATCATGTATTTAGTTTAGTGCATCATACATGGCATCGACCCTGCGTTTCTGTTATACTTATATAAAAAACTTTGGCGCATCGAAGGTGAGTTGCACATTTTCGCAACGAGGATTATATACCTAACTTGTCGCTCAGCTTTTGAAGACGACCTACTCCTGGGCCCATAACTTTGAAATTTGGCCGTAGTTGTATCCAAAGGCGCACTGTTCGGGATGGAAGTTCTAAAATTTGCCCAAATTTTTGTCGAGAAAGATGGCGAGGACGAAATTGGCTTCACGAAGATCATTATTCGTGGGCCACATCACGACCACTATTACGCCACCACTCAAGACCGTTTTCGCAAATCTTCCGAAATCGACCTAGACAAACTCAACAAAATTCCCATCGATACCGACACCATTTGGCCGTGTTACTCAGACCGGTTTTTGCAAGCCCCCTCACCCGTACCGCAAGATTCCCACGTAAAGGAAACAAACCTTATTCTTTATCAAGAGTGTCCCGAGGGAGTTGAAGAAATGCGTCTTGGCGACCTTGTCTTGCACGAAATTGAAGCATATGAGCTTCTGAGGCGGCATCCACATCCCAATATTGTCGAATACCGAGGTTGCGTCGTGAGCGACGGTCGGATTACGGGCATCTGTCTTGCAAGATATAAAATGACCCTCGATGAGAGAATGAAAGACAGCACACCTTTTGATAAGGATCTTCTTCTCGAGGGCATCGAGCGTGGTATTCGCCATTTGCATTCCCTGGGCATCGTCCACAACGACCTTCATCCGGATAATGTCATGCTTGACGAGCTGGATTGCCCTGTTATCATCGATTTTGACTCTTGGGGGCACGAGGGACAGAAGCTTGAAGATGGTATGAAGAAAGGCGCCTTGGAGTGGTCGATTAATGGTTCATCATACGAATACGCGCTATTCGAGAACGATGTCTTTGGCCTGTCCAAGCTTCGAGAATTCATCTACGATCCTTCAAGCGGGAAGCCCCTCTCCAAGTCGACATCAGCGAATTCTTCCCAAACATCCACGTCCTCAACTACGTCGAGCGGCGGTCCCCAGGACGTGTCCGATGCGTTTGGCACAAATCCGGAGTCACTCGCCGAGGACGACAAACAGAATACCACCACCCCGCCACCGCCCAAGGAGAAGGAAAAAAGATGCAAGTTTTGGGCCTGGGACAAGATAAAGGAACAGGTCGATAAACAGAGGGCTGGGCCGAGGGAACATCCGGAGAGACAGTGCACGCTGATGTAGTCATACCTCAAGAGTCAACTGTCAAGGCAAGGGGCGTCATTCCTCACCAAGCCGCACTGTGCACAAAGCCCATTTTTGAGAGAAGAGCATGTCCGAAAAAAGGCTCAAACTCGCTCTCAAGTATTGTGACAACTTACAAGGCTACACTCTTGCGTAGTTTCATCGCGTTTGATCGACAGATGAATGCGCTGTTGCACGCGGCGTGAGACAGATCCAGGAGTAGGTTTGGCGCCCTGCCGGTCTGAGCAAAGAATTGCACCTTGAACTTATGAAGTTGTGATTACAACAATTCGGGATTCAAGCAGGTAAATGGGCTTATTCTAGGCTGAAAAGCAATCGACTTCGATGAGATACAAGCCAGAATAAAAAGAAGCCCGGCACATGCGTATTATTTGACCGGGAATTCGCTACGGTAATAAGGGTCCTCTCGCTGTCCTCCCAGGGGATCCCGATTTAAAGAGAGGCGGCGTCACCACTGCATCGTGCATCATTCGGTACACTCCATGAACGTTTTAGCAATAGCACGCGATCCAGGGCGAAGTCTGATCCTTTACCTGACCTGCGCTCAGGTGTTGTCTTGGGAGTCGAAAAACGCAGGTTAACATGCTCTAGAGTCTTCTCATTGTGCTCAGGCATCGAGGGGTTGAGTACGCGGACTTCGCAGCTAGTCGTTCATTGGGCCATGGTCATTCTAAGTTTCCCTTGGCGCTAATGGTTTAATTGCAAGGCGCAAGAATGTAGTCATAATGATGACTTTGATGACTAGGAAGGAATGATATAAATATGTCGGCTCGTAGGGGAAGCAAATAGAGAGCATGCATACATAAACGAAACATAAAGTTTTAACGAATCTGTATTCAATCTTCTTGACAATGAGGCTATGAGTATTATAGTATGCGATGAAATCGTAAAAGTCAACAGTCGTGTATTAATTGAGCCCCGTTACGACGAAGTACGTAAATGTATCACGGGTCTCATTTGGGGGTCTTTGAACATGGTGAGAAGATATCAATTGACTTGGCGCCTGCTCCTTTGTTTTCTGGAATCCAGCCCTATTCTTCTTTGTTGCCTGAGCGGCGTGACGCGTCGTCTTTGTTACCTGGGACTCTGAGTTCTGGCGCTTATTAGCCCCCTTGATGCCTGAAGTCCGAGTCCGATTTTTTATTTTTTTGGTGTTTCATGTACTCAAGTCCACGGGCGAATTGTGCCTACACGACGCACGTGTGACAGTACCTCCTCCCGACGGAACAGACTATGTACATATGTAACAAATTTAGCCAAACTTCAAGGGGACCTTCCACTTGAAAACTTCGGGTAAGTTGTGCAATTGCCAATCACTGCACTGTAGCGCTAAGCGCTGTTACATGTCGCGGCGTCGCCCCCCACAGTGAGTCATTTTGTGCCTGCATATCACATATATCACTCCAGAGATTCAATAATATGCATGTCACTGCATCAATTCCATGCTCTGGATCATTATCTTGATCAGACTATTAGCTGATAGCCGAACCTCGAAGACCGATTTTCATGGGAACTTGGAAGACTCCGCTAGGCGCTAGATGGACCACTCGCCGAGTCGCTCATCTTCTACGGTCCTAGAGGTATAAAAGGCCTTACAACTTGCTTCCTGAGGTGCGCACAACTGCACTGCAATTCCAGGTTTCAAACACAGCCTACAGGTCTGAGGTCCTTGTCCTTGAAAGTTGATTCATTTATTGCGCTGTAGCCTGTCGGCTCTCCACCCAAGACTCTCGACTCTTAACTTGTGCCGAACAACATGTCTTTCAGCGAGATTGAGGCCCCCGTGAACTTCTGCGAGATGGGCTGCAACCATCAGATAGAGGGAACTCACATCAAATTCAGAGCTTGGGACTGTGGCCGCACGACCTGCGAGCAATCTGCAGCCTATGTTAAAGTTGAACCCAAACCTAACACCCCGAAATAGGTACAGTAAGTTGAATCGGTACAAAACTATGGCGAATTCGTGTTTATGTTCTGTTTATTAGGCCATATTTACTGCTGTGAATAGTCCTGTCAGGTACAAGTTACAACGGCAGGGGGAAATGGCCCATGGGTAATCATGGGATGAATGCGAGCGAGCGGCGACTCCGGCGAGCTGGTGAAGGTCATGGTCGGTACCAGAAAAGCCAGAGATTATAGCGCAGGCATTCGTGCGAGAACGGAATTCCATCATTACCGAGACTCGAGAAAGGGTGGCATGCTAGAGATGTATGGCGATTCGAGGTCAGAGGTCAAGACCTTCAAGCGCTCTCACCTTTCTTTGAACTTGGCAGCGACTTAAGTATCCGAGCCATCTTTGGAACTTGGAAGTTAGGGCTGATCTCTCTCCATGCCGATGGAGTCATGGTGACAGTGTACACTCTGGTAGCTCTACAAGGAAGACGAACGTCAAACAGATCGCTGCATGGATGATGGGCTTGTGCCGTCATATGTAGCGAAAGGACAGTTGCCGTCGCAATAGCACTCGATTGTTGGCTCAGATGCCAAACTGTCGCGCTACGTTGCTGGAATCTTCGAGTGGCCTCGTAAATGACACAGAGTGCGGAGTATGTACATACAACCCCTAAGGCTTAATTAAGCAGAAGAATCTCACAGCGCCGCATTGGGCCCATCCTTGACCATCACACACAATAGCTTCACTTATACATATTCAAGCCAGCTCGTATGCTAGAGATATTCAATTGAGTGCAGTTGGTTGAGTTATAGTCAAATAATTGAATCACAATCAACGTGGCAAGGCACGCAGCCTCTCTTTCAGCCGTTGTCTCCTGACGATGAGAGGACCCTGATTACCTTGGTGAATTTCGCTCCAATACATGCAACTTTACGGGCGCATTTTGTGTTTTCTTGTAGAAACTTGACGGTGACTGTCTTCCTCCTGAAATGAAGCAGTCTCATTGACTGGGTACTACGTTATCGTAGTTACAAGTTATGTGTGCGATTTCGGCCTTCTGCACGCCAAGTCCTGAGTCCAGATCTGGGTCTGTTCAGCGCCGCCTTTTTTAACAGAGCATGCTGACGGAATCACGTTAAGGACATAACGCGATAGCGAAGAGCAAATATGAGCCTTTTTTAGTCGTCATGTTCATACGTCGTACGATCGTCGATGATCATGCATGATGATGCCGCAGGCGTCCACCAATGGGTGACGGTGTTCAGGTGCGCCCAGTGCCCACGTGTGATGCCACTGAAAGTAAACTAACGGCCGACTTGCATATTACATATGTACTTTCTGGAAAAAGGAAGGTAATGATAATGTATCACCTCCAGGACTTAGGAGTCCAGACTCCACCTTCAACACGACAGTTAGTTGGCGATTGCATCAATGCATACACAAGGCGCTTATTTCTCGTATTGCGACTCTCATTGGAAGATGCAGCAAATTGTCCATCGAAGTAAATCACTCACTGAGCATCTTTTGTATACATAAGAAGGCTGACAGACCCCCTTCAACGTTTAAGCGTCTCTTGTGGGAAAGTACGCTTTGCTTGTGCACAAACATCTGTCAACTGCAACACAGACCTGTCACACTGTTAGTCTTTTATTATATCGTCTTTTCAAACTTCAAAGTTCCAACTACTCCGACTCACTCGACAACATGTTGGCTGGTCAAGATCAGATACTCGTGAACTATTGCGATTGGATCACCGTCACTGGCCCAGATGGAATTAAGCGAGCTGTTAGAAATCCGGACTGTGGCCAAAGTGCCTGCAAGTATTCCAAAAACTATGTGCCACCACAGCAGCCGCAAAGATAAGGTGAAATCTGTATTTCTCGATGAATAAATGGTGTCTAACCCATTCATACTCATAGTCGTCAAACATGGTTCTATCTTGCCACTTGTGCAGCGTGCGCCGTGCTGTTACCTACAGAACCCTATAAACTCTTCGATAGTTCTTTGCTATCAACAGTCAGTATTATTATTAGCTGTAAGGGCGGAGGGTATCAGAGACAGTATGCGATAAACGGGCGAACTCGGTGCTCTCAGGAGTCTGCTTGCCATTGGCTGGGGGCCTGGGGCCTCATTTGTTCTCCCTGATGAATAGGTATCTTGAGGCCATCGTGTTATGGACCTTCTGAGGCCTTCTTTGGTCTCCACCTTCAGTCTCCGACCTAGCAGTAACCCTCTGCTTGTACCGATATCCCTGACAATTAGTATGGATTCTGGAATTGCTCGCTTAATCCCATCTGGGCCAGTGACGGTGATCCAATCGCAATAGTTCACGAGTATCTGATCTTGACCAGCCAACATGTTGTCGAGTGAGTCGGAGTAGTTGGAACTTTGAAGTTTGAAAAGACGATATAATAAAAAATCTAACAGGGTGACGGGTCTGTGTTGCAGTTGACAGATGTTTGTGCACAAGCAAAAGAAGCCTCATGCACTGTGAGTTTTGAGGTTGCCAAAAAGAGTTGGTTATTCTTCCCACGAATAATCATTTTGCTATAAATGAATACCTCTTCACCGTCGACCTCGTCCCAGACTTCGCCGTCTGAATAAATCTCCATCTTCAATGCTGCACCCTTGTCAGATATGATGACAGCCAAAAGAAATAATTGAGGAAGGTGGTTTCAAAGCTGAGCGGCAAGTTGGGCACTCACGCTCAAAGATTTCCAAGGCAAACTTTGTTGCCTCAATGCGTCTATCAGTTGGCAGTTGGTGTGAATTTAAGTGATAGGGAGATGGGGGAGGAAACGCATTCAAGGAATGGGAAGTTTGAGACCCTTTTATGTAGAGGACGAACTGCGCGCCAGGTGGCGCCAGGTATGATCCACAATTTATACCCGATGTCTCAAGATTCAGAAGGAGGGGCTATGCCTGGTACCTGACTGTAACGCAGGAGTCGTGAGGCAATATTTTACACGATGTAACATTGCGTACAATGCAAGGACTACCTCACTCCTAATGCAACTCGCGTTAAAGGCCGCCAACACAGAAATCTCACCGCATGCATGGAACGCTCACTAACACGGGGTTGCCTATGAGTGTGAGCTGATTCTCATTTGCCGATTTTCATGGGACGACAGAGAAAATTCTTCTCGTCTCCAAAATTATTTCTCTCAGCCAGTTCAAGTCAGTCACGCTCCTGAGTCCTTTGATCTCTTGAATCTTTAGTTGATGCCATTGAGGCGTATGGTATCACAGGGTGTAGGTGCGCCGTGTGCCCACTCTTTCGTGCATATGAGCACGAAGAACTCAAGAAGGGGAACTGCAGATTGCGAATAAGGGAGCCTTTCCCGGCGCGGCGGCGGGCGCGCCCGCAGCTACGACTTTTCTGGCGATGACCATTCATGAGTCTACCAAGACCTTGTCGATGACTCTGAGTTTGATTGTCACTCAGGAGATCCTCAACGAGAATTGATGAGGAATAGGTACCTAGAATACATAGTTCCAACTTCCGACCGATCTTTTGTGTGCCGTGATTGCAGATGTGACACAGCGGAAAGGAGATTATGATGGACCGAGAAGGCCAAGCGCCTGTTCATCATCAAAGGATGTCTCACATGAGTCACATCCCACGTCCCTACACATCCCTTGAGGTAGACTTTTCTCTCTCCCCTCAAACCAGCAATAGATTTTAGCATCGACCCTGCGATTCTGTTATAGAGAATACATCGGCGCATCGAAGGTCAGTTGCACATTGTCCCAACGACTCACGAGGATTACATACCTAACTTGTCGCTCAGCTTTTCCAAGACGACCTACTCCTGGGCCAATAACTTTGAGGTTTGGCTGTAGTTGTGTCCGAAGGCGCACTGTTCCGGATGGAAGTCCTCAAGCATACCAAATTTTGGGTCGAGAAGGATGGCGAGGACGAGTTTGGCTTTACGAAGATCATTATCCGTGGGCCGAATCGAGACTTCTATTACGCCATCAGTCAAGACCGTTTTCGCGATTCTTCCGAAATCAACCCAGACAATCTCAACAAAATCCCTATCGATACCGACACCGTTTGGCCGCGATACTCAGCCCGGCTTTTACGAGCCCCCTCACCCGTACCGCAAGACTCCTACATAAAGGAAACAAATCTTTGTTCTTATGAAGAGTGTCCCGAGGGAATGGAAGAAATGCCTCTTAGCGACCTTGTCTTGCACGAAATTGAAGCATATGAGCTTCTGAGGCGGCATCCGCATCCCAATATCGTCGAATATCGAGGTTGCGTCGTGAGCGACGGTCGGATTACGGGCATCTGTCTTGCGAAAAATAAAATGACTCTAAACGAGCGAATGAAAGTTAGCACTCCTTTTGATAAGAATCTTTGTCTCGAGGGTATTGAGCGTGGTATTCATCATTTGCATTCCTTGGGCGTTATTCACAACGACATCAAGCCGAACAATATAATGCTTGACGAGCTGGATCGCCCTGTCATTATCGATTTTGACTCTTGGGGGCGAGAGGGACAGAAGTTTGCTCCTGGTATGAAGACAGGCGCCCTGGAGTGGTCGATCAATGGTTCAGCGTACGAATACGCGCTATGTGAGAATGATATGTTTGCCTTGTCCAAGCTCCGAGAATTCGTCAGCAGGGAGCCCCTCGCCGAGTCAACATCAGCGAGTGCGTCCCAAGCATCCACGTCCGCAACTACGTCGAATGGCGGTTGAAGGTTTCCGGGACGTGTCCGAACCTGTCACACGGGCGTATACAGCCCCACCAAGTGAATAACGCGAAACGCCAAATTGGTCCCATCTTGGATCATCACACCTATTTATTTTGCTTATTCGCAATCTGGCCATTTAAAATGCCAAAAATCCGTAATTAAGCAAGTCTATAGAATCATGAAGGCTTAACTAGCTGACCGCGTCAATACTTTGTATATCAACCCTTGGAATCTATCACAGCCTGAAGACGGTCTGCCACGTTGTCGATAAGGTCGTTAACAAGCGTCATTTCCGATTCATCCCAATAGTTGGTCACACAACTGCCGACTTCGCCTAAGATCAAACTTTTTCTTGCGCTTGATAATGAGCAAAGAATTCATTGCGCAAATTGGCTCGAGATCGAAATACCAACAATTGCCTTTGTGCCTAAGAGCTACATCGCACTTATCGCAACACTAGTTTGATTGAGATCGTGGCTATTACCTAATTTCTCTCAATTCAACGCCCAAGACCGAACTTCCTTTGTTTTGAGCTCGATGATTGTGATTCCCAAAGGCGTAGGGTACGCGATGAAGCATTTTTGAAGCATGCGTTTTTGGAGTCATCATGTCACTCCAAGTCGCGATCAACGAGCAAGGGGTGTGTGGGGAGCGTGACATAAAGTGAGCCTTCGGACCGCTAATGGGATACTGGTACTTGCCTAGTTTTGCAACAGTGGAGACAAATCCAATGTACCGCTGAACAGCACTGAATGTGGCTTAGCGTTTTTCTGCACACCGCCTGCCATAGATTATTCTCTGCCTCCTTCTGTCTACGGCGGAGTATTGAGGGCGCAGGCCAGGAGGACTTCGAGGAAGTCGGCAAGGTCATCGGTGTCATCATCGGTCGTCTATGGACTGCCCAGTACAAGATAGTACATAATGCCACGTTATGGATTTCGAGTTCGAAAGAAGGCATGATTATATGATTATGGTTATAAAATGATGAGAGTATGTATTGACCGGATGAGCGTGGTGACCGTGACGGCTAAGCTCAATGATGATGTGAGTCGTTTCGAATATTTTTTTTTCGTGTTGACCTCGTCAAACAGGGCCCAAAACAAACGTGCCAGTGGCCAGCAGGGTTGGCAGTCTACCTACGGAATGTAGACGAAATTCTACATAGGTAGAAGTAGCTCTACATCAATCTATCCTACATCACCCCATGTGGGGCTCTATCTATTCTACTGCGACTGCGTCTACGTAGACAAATGTAGATAGGTAGAAAGGCGCCACATCTCCTCAGCCACCTAGGCACATCAGCCACGTGCCTAACCCCTTTTGGAAACGCTCAGGAGTCATGATGGGCGATTTGATGGGGAGGACGACTCACGTGTGACTGAGGCAAATGGGACAGAGGAAGATGTTGATTCCAAGTAATGATTACACAAAAATTTCCATGTACAATTCCTCCTTGAGAACTTCCTTTCAAGTTGAATCTGACAAATGTGCGCGCCACGATAATTTTGAACTTTGAAGTGCCACGGTCCGCGGCCCATAACTCTTTTCATGGAATTTGTACGGAGTACGAAAGTCCATTTAAAATCTGAACAACATAGAATGCACGCTTCTCCTCAGAAAGAAGCGGAAAGGAATGCGAGGCCGGAACATAGGCTCAATGAAATAGGTATCTAATTTCCAGGCCCCTGCGAACCGGGCGAACTTCAAAGGCGAGAATGCATTGTACCAGAACTATCAGAATTAATTCTTTAAGGTGCAGGGTGGCAATTGCAATTGCTGTCACCTGTGAGTCTGTGACCTGTAGGCTGTCATTCGTGGAAATTCGGTTTGTTCAGCCTTCAATGGAACGAAAATGTTCATTGACCAATGATGAAAGCGGACCGAGCTCAGTGGCCCACAGAAGTGGACCTCTATCTACATGATTCTACATAGGCTACATGTAGTCTATATTTTCTACTCTATCTTGCCATGATGACTAAGCACTTCTATCCATTCTACACACACCCCATGTAGATAGATGTAGATAGACTGCCAACCCTGGTGGCCAGTGGCCACTGTGACCACTGTCTCTTGGCGGCTTTTCCACTGTGGCCACTGTCTTTTGGCGGCTTTGCCCCTGTGGCCGCTGTCTCTTGGCGGCTTTTTCTGCCAACTGTGACAACGTCCTGTCACAGTTGTTTGGGGCTTTCTGAATACTTTTTATTCAGACAGAGTGGAGATTATGGTGCTGTTCCCCCAATAACAGACGACGACAGGGGGCCCCTGCTAGTGCTCTCTAGCTCGGTACATTGCGACAGGGGTCAAGTTGAAATCGAACAAATTGTCTCCGCTTTTATGCCAAATTAGGCATGGTCGCAAAGTATTCAGAAAAAAGTTTCTGAATACTTTCTCAACTTGGCCTTCTGGATCTGGCCCTAACAAGCGTCATTTCCAATTCATCCCAATCATTTGTCGCATTTTTTTCAAGGTCATCCAATGCGGCCTGGGACTTCTTCATATGCGCCATGTTCGAATCACGTTCGAACATTTGCTGTTTGAGGCATGACTAGAGGTTCTCAACGTGATTCAGGTCGGGGCTGTATGACGGCCAATCCAGGGAAGTCCTCCCTAGCTCCTCAAGGCAAAATTTCACGTTTCTGGCCATTTGAATCGGCAAGTTGTCATGCATAAAGATAGTGTCGCTATCGAGCATGATTGGGAGGTATTCATCAAGGTGATCATAATGAACCGCGCTTGTGACGCCGCCTCTCTTCGAGACGGGTCCCCCGGGAGGACGACGAGAGGACCCTGATTTCTGTAGCGCATTCTACCCCAAAACATGAGGAAATACCGGGAATCCTTTTATTCTGACTTGTACATAATCGAACTCGGTTGCTTTCAAGCCTATAATTAGCCCATTCCGCTGCTTAGAACCCGAGTTATTGTAATCACAAGTTCAAGGTGCAATTCTGATCGGCAGGGCGCCAAATCCACTCCTGGGTCTGTCCATCGCCGCGCTCAACAGCGCATTTATCTGTCCATCAAACGCGACGAAACTACGCAAGAGGCTTGTCAAAACACTTGAGCGCGGATTGAAACCTTTTTTAGACATGCCCTTCTCTCAAAAATGGGCGTCGTGCGGCTTGGCGATGCATGACTCCCCTTGCCTTGAGGTATCGTGCGATTATCTCCGTAGAAACATGAGGAGCGCATGTTTCTTCAAGCTCTTTGATGCTAGTAAATGACTCTCGATTTATGTTTGTCTGGAAGTGTCGCAAGTCGTGTTTTGTTAGCTTGATCGGGTGCCCTCGCCCTTTTGGTGAGATCCCCCAATCTGGGTAGGGAACCGTTTTTTAAAGCCATAAACGAGGCTTGGGAGAATACCCTCGTCATTGGCGATCTGCTTGGCCGATTTGCCTGCTGTTAAGGCTGGATAGACGCAATTCCTTGTACGTGCCGTCAAATGTTTTTTGAATGGCTTCAAAGGGCGTGGTGGCGTAGCCATGACTGCTCAAAAATGATGGGTTGGTTTTTGGATGAAGCTAAATTGACGCGTCGCGACGAAAAGTGGAGAGATTTTCGCGTTATTCACTTGGGGCCACTGTATGTACTCGTGGCCCGTGGGTGAAACTTTTAAAAAGAGCGTTACTCCGCGAACTGTACGAGTTTACTCGGCGAACTGTTTTTGCCAAAATGCTCCACATTTCTCAGGCTGCTTCGTACCTCGCCGAGTTACAGTGGGAATTAGAATGACAAACGGTACACATTTGCTTTGGGCTTTGAGGCTCGACGCAACTCAATTCGCTCAAATGATACGGAGTACACCACCGGTGTCTTCGATCATTGCTTTGAACCATGACACATTCGCGACTGGGTAAATAGCCCAGGCGCCTACTCGATTATTTGCGTATCCGGGATGGATTACTCGCTTTCACCGTCCTCACTGTGCGTGGTCAGATCCTGCGATGCCGAGCCACTGATTCTCGCAGCCTTCACAGATGAGGACGGCCGTGATCTCCCCTTGTCTCTTCCGCGACCTCGCGTGATGTTCCTGTTTCTTCGAGACACGCAATGTCTCTGCCTTGTCACTTACAAACTGTGAGTCAGTGACGTTGGCTTGGCTTCGAAAATCGGCTACGGCGGTGCGTAGGCTGTCTCTGCGCCGCAACGACGGGCTGTAGCGGATTTGACAGCGAGGAACTCTGCGACAGGTGGTTTACCATCGTGTCGTCATGGTTCATGGGACGGGACGGTTGAGGCACATCGGGATCGCTTTCGGCCGCGACGCTAAAGCCTATATGACTGACAGCAACTCGAAAACAGGGTTGAAACCGCGGTACTTCTGTGGAATGAGTTGCGAGGCCGAGCACGGAGGTTGCGATTACGGACGCACTGAGGGGGCCTTGGATTCGGAGGAGTGGCTGACCGTAGTCCTTGAAGTCATGGTTAGTTGATATCTTTAGCTACCTGGTCGATGATCTGCCTTACCAGGGACTTCTTCAGCATCAGCATGGCAAAGGTTTTTGCAGGTCGAGGGTCCCATCATGATGTGCGACGTTGACGAATTTTGGTGATGTCAAATGAACAGGTACTTGGATGGATAGATGAATGATTTGGAAATGTCAAACCAACGGTGTCAGCAGTGTGCATTGCCTGAAGCACTGTCTTGGAGCGGGGAGGTACAAAGGACCCTGAAAAATGTGGAGCATTTTGGCAAAAACAGTTCGCCGAGTAAACTCGTACAGTTCGCGGAGTAACGCTCTTTAAAAAAGACACCCACTAGATATTCACCCACGAGTACGGAGTATGCAGTTGCAATTATTAGTCTCTTACCCTGGCAATTGCAGTCTATCTTCCCTCTCCTGTCGGCCCTGGCCGCCCTGGTGAGTCAGTGGTGAGTCGTGACTCGTGAGTAGGGATGTGGGCTTCCGAATTCACAGGGAAATAGGGAATTCCGAAATTCTCGGAATTCACACGATTTTGCCGATTTGCTTAATTCCCATGGGAAATAGCACTATTCCCAATTGAGCAATTACCCACTAAATTTTCCGTTTTGGGACTAGTCCGTGCCACACATGACATGTCACATGATCATCATTGATGACACACCAGAAATCAGAACTCTTCGTCTTCAAGATCAAACTTGCTGCCACCCTGGAGCAACACCAGTTGCTAGTCGCCAACGGGCCACGACGTCCGGGTATTGATAAGAAGAACATACATGCACATTATAAAGTGTGATACATATTACAGACCTGAGAGTAGACACGTCACACATCATATACATGGCAATTGTCCAATAACTAAGTTGCCAAGGCGCTTCCTGCCTCACGTAACACGTTGATGTCATTCATGAATCATTCGCAACAAAGTGAGAAGTCAAGAGTCAAGACAAGTATGCATAGTGCAGATATACACTCGTTCTAATGAGTCAATGACACAGAAATTCAGAAGTCAAGAGTCAAGACAAGTATGCATACTGCAGATATACCCTCATTCCAATGAGTCAATGACACAGAAATTCAGAAGTCACTACTCCGTACTGAGTTGTAAATTGTAATGTGTAAGCAACGCGCACGAGGAACAAGGGCAACAGGAACATTGAATTGAGAGAAGCATATCATTATCATCATATGTCTATGGAACTATTTGCAAGTACACCCTAGTATACATCGTTGGATTAATAGATACTGTCAAGAGAAAGTCCGAGACCGCGAAGCCTTTCCTCTGGGCCGTCCTCCGCCTCCCTCTGCGTCGTCCACGAATAAGTTATAAGTTATAACTGCAAAATATCTGACTCATTGAGGGCAGGCAAAGGAACTTGGAAGGCAACGATTTCTTCATTGTTCAATGTTCACTGCCTAAAAAAAAATTCCCCTCCGGGGGGGCCCTGCCGGGGGCCGCCTGCGGCGGGCCCACCCAGACCGAATTTCGCTTGGGAATTGGGAACGAAATTCGGAATTCGCTATTTTCGTTCCCATCCAAGTCCAGCAAGGTGGGAAATCCACATCCCTACTCGTGAGGCAATATTTTACACGATGTAACATTGCGTTGGCCAGCAAATTGCAATTTCAAAATACAAGGACTATGTACGTTACTCCTAATGCAACTCGCATTAAAGGCCAACACAGACATCTCACCGCATGCATGGAACGCTCACTAACATGGGGTTGTCTATGAGTGTCAGTCTTCAGAGTGTGAGCTGATTCTCATATGCCGATTTTCATAGGACGACAGAGAAAATTTTTCTCGTCTCCAAAGTTATTTCTATGAGCCAGTTCAAGTCAGTCACGCTCCTGAGTCCTTTTATCTCTTCAGTTGATGCCATCGAGGCGTACGGAGTATGGTATCGCAGGGTATAGCCTATAGGTGCGCACCGTGCGCCCTGTGCCCACTCTTTTGTGCATATGAGCACGAAGAACTCTGAACTTAGAAGAACTGCAGATTGCGAAGAAGGGAGCTTTTTCCGGCGCGGCGCGCCCGAAGCTACGACTTTTCTGGCGATGACGATTGATGAGTCTACCAAGACCTTGTCGATGACTCTGAGTATACTGTAACACTGTTTGATTGTCACTCGGGAGATCGTCAACGAGAATTGATAAGGAATAGGTACAAATTAGAATACATACATAGTTCCAACTTCCGATTGATCCTTTGTGTTTTGACTGTCGATGTGACATAGCAGAAAGGAGATTATGGTGGACGGAGCCGAGCTCGGAGCATCTGTTCGGGACCAATAAAAGTCTCATCTGATATGAGTCACATCCCACATGATACATCCCTACACATCCCTTTAAGGTAGACTTTTCTCGCTTCCTTGGACCCTCGAATCATACCTGGCGCCGACTGAAATCGTATTATCGTACCTACCTGCGCAGTTCGTCTCTACATAAAAGGGTCTCAAACTTCCCATTCCTTAAATGCGTTTCCCCCCAATCTCCTTATCACTTAAATTCACACCAACAGTTCAACTGATAGACGCATTGAGGCAACAAATTTTGCTTGCGAAATCTTTGAGCGTGAGTGCCCCACTTGCCGCTCAGCTTTGAAACCACCTTCCTCAATTATTTCTTTTGGCTGTCATCATATCTGACAAGGGTGCAGCATTGAAGATGGAGATTTATTCAGACGGCGAAGTCTGGGACGAGGTCGACGGTGAAATGGTATTCCTTTTTAGCAAAATGATTATTCGTGGGAAGAATAACCAACTCTTTTTGGCAATCTCAAAACTCAGAGTGCATGAGGCTTCTGCACTTGACCTCGAGAAGCTCGATAAAATTGCCATCAATCCCGATTTCTTCCAGCCACTTTACTCAGCCCGACTGTTGCGAGCCCCCACGCCCGTAGCCCAAGACTCGTATATAAAAGTACCAGACTTATTAAATGTTGAGGAGAATCTGACACCGGAGGCTTCTTTAAGCAAGCTAGTTTTGCACGAAATCGAAGTGCTTGAGCTTCTGAGGAAGCATCCGCATCCCAATATTGTCGAATACCGAGGTTGCGTCGTGACCGACGGTCGAATCTCGGGCCTCTGTCTTGCTAAATACAAAATGACACTTTCTGAGCGAATGAAAGTCGGCGCGCCTTTTGATAAGGCAGTTTTTCTTGACGGCGTCGAGCGTGGTATTCGTCATTTACATTCCTTGGACATTGTTCACAACGACATTAATCCGTCTAATATTATGCTTGACGAGCTGGATCGCCCTGTTATTATCGATTTCGACGGTTGGCAGAAAAACGGACAAGAACTTGGTACGAAGAAGGGCACCCCGGGTTGGAGGATTGAAGGGGCAAAGTGCGTGCGGTTCGAGAATGATTTCTATGGTCTCTCCAAGATACGAGAGTTTCTCCGCGATTCTTCGAGCCGGGACCCCTCCGCCGATTAACGTCAGCGAATGCTTCTCAAGCATCTCCGTCCGCAACCACGTCGACTCGTGGTGCCCGGGATGTGACCGATTTGCTTGCCACAACTCCGGAGTCACCCATCGAGGGAGACAAACAGAATACCACCACCCCGCCACCGCCCAAGGAGAAGGAGAAACAAGTCAAGTATTGGGGCTGGCGCAAGACAAATGGAAAGTCTGATAAGAAAGAAGGCTGAGAGCTGGGCCGGGGGAACCATCGGAGAGCCCGTGCATGGTTGTATAGTCTTGTGATCCTGACCTGCGTCACGCGTGTGGGTTTCTTGGGAGTCGTAAACGCGCAGCTTCAAGCTTGCCGTCACATGCCCTGTGATCTGGTATCTGCTGCGGCCTCCAGGAATGAATAAGCACGCGCGCCTGGCAGCTGGTCATTCATAGTTTCCATAGTTTGTCACTGCTCCGCCTTAGCTTTAATGATTTTAAATTTGCAACAAGACGGAAGTTGCAGTAATGATGATATTTTTGATGGGTCGGATGGAATGACAATACTTATTCTTGCAGCTTGATAAGTGCTTCACTCCTACGTAATGTCACGGTTCACCGTCAGTGTCTGGCGTCAGCTCGTAGGGGAATCGGATGAAAGGGCACGCACGTATGCAAACGAGTCATGAATGATGAAACTGGTCTGTAGTGTTCAGCTTGTTTATCTTCTAGCGAGAAAAAGATGGAATCAAGAGATCGACCTGTGACTCGTGATGTTGAACAATGCGCCAAGGTCTTCTGTCAACAGCCAATTTGCCAAGCGATTGCGTTCCATAGGTGCATTGACGCGACACGACGAAATGTGGGTGAGAATATGAGGTATTTTTAATGAGTTATACGCCCACGTGACTGTGCATATTATCGGCCCAGTGCCCACCAAGTCAGTCATCGAAATGGCCATCTGCTTACGGATTTTATATGAAGGGTCTCAAACTCCCATTCCTTAAATGGGATCTTTTCCCATCTTCTTATCAATTCAGTTCACCTCAATTGATGCATCACAACGTCTTTGAGCGTGAGTGCCCAACTTGCCGCTCAGCTTTCCAGAACCCCTTCTTCATTTTTCTTTGCATTGTGACAATGTGATCATGTCTTAGTGCTCACAAGAGGTGCAACAGTCAAGATGGAGATTCAATCACGGCGCGACCTTTGGTGAGGTCGACGGTGACGGTGAACCCGTATGACTCACACAATAATGGTTACTCGTGGGAAGGATAACGGATTCTCTGGTGTGCACACATGGCACGCCCTGGGGACATTCTAGCCCGAGACGGTGTGCGCCACTCACATTGCCAGCTCACTCGAAGTTGCGGAGTCCGGACTCTCATCAGAGTTGGCGGCTCGCGAGGCGCGCCAGGACATTCGAGACAACTCCGCGCTCTTGGTGTATGAGTCACGGAATGGGAGCTAGGGCACAGGTGACAGGAGTAGGAACACGGTCGGCTCGAGTAGAAGACTTTGGCCGACGTTCGGGACATCGTTGCCGGGGACAGACAGGAGGACATTGGAGGTCCATGTACATAATATCATCGCTGGCCTTCCCCACGGACTCAGAGAGATCACACGCCTCTAGAGCTCATTGTAGACTCTAGAGCCAGAGTGATTATTGCGTTCTGAATTGGCATTCATCAGTTCCAAGCTCCAATTATTGACCCTTTGCACATTGATAATGCGTGGCCCAGCCCTAGGCCTGACACTCCATTGCTGCGGGTAGGAATCCCATAACACTAATTGTACGAACTTAAGTCAGACATCTCCGACAGATGTGTTCGTCGTTGAAGGTGATTGGTGTAAGTTCTGGAGAGGCGTCAATCCAGCCACCTCCAGTGATGACATCTTCTTCCCAGTGCTAGTCGGGCGTTCGACAATCCACGCGGATGATGGTTCGTGAGGACTGGGCCAGTGGTTGGTCAAGGAGTATGTGCGTGACCTCCCGGGCACTGATATCGCGCTCTGCGACCGTGGCATTCATGACCTAGTTGATAAAGGCAGCAATGCCTGTGTCTTCTCTTGTCCTAGGGAGAACCTTGGCAGCAACATCGTTGAACGCACGGTTTTTCAATACCTTGCTCACGTACTTGACGATGTAGTTGATCACTGCTCCGGTTGTGGCGAGATGTCAGTATTCGCCAACCATCCGAGAGTAAGTGTACGGTTGTAGTGGTTCATTTTCGGATCGTTCCTCGGGCCGTCGTACACGGGGTATGACGGGTTCCAGTCGGGAATCGGGATGAAGTACAGCTTTCAGATGTACTCCCTTGGGGATAAAACCGGCAACCCTTGTCTCCAATTAGCTTTGATATGTATAGTAACGGGGAAGTAAACATGCGTACCGTGTCTCTAATCTGGTGCCCTACGTTGTTTCTGCTTGACCCAAGACAGTAGCTGTTTATGTACATGACTACATGTGGACCTTTACTCGGTTCGTAATCGCTGAGAGATTGCCGAACGAGAAGTTTCCATGGCTAATCAGCGGATTCGTGTCCTGGGCTGGTGGTATACCCAGAGTGTAGCTCCATCAAGTCAACTTGCTCTCGAAGAAGTCAAGGAATGTCCATTGTCTTCTCCACGTCCCCAGTCACCTCGCCTTCGTACAGAGTTGCACAGTCAGCTACCCAGACAATCATGTGAACGT
Source organism: Claviceps purpurea (assembly GCA_029405325.1). Classification (NCBI taxonomy): domain Eukaryota; kingdom Fungi; phylum Ascomycota; class Sordariomycetes; order Hypocreales; family Clavicipitaceae; genus Claviceps; species Claviceps purpurea. Next base: position 362,820 of record CM055782.1, on the reverse strand, counting down.
GGAGACTGCCGCGCGGCGCGTGCCTGAAACTTCAATCGTCGCTAGAAGTCCACGACCTTGAACTTTGGGATGACAACATCCTTCATGAAGCGTTGAGCCCTTCCGTGGATGAAGTGGAAAGCCGCGATATCCGGGTTTTTTCCGAGGTTGATCGAGGCGAGCTTCGTCTTCTATTTGTTGCTTCCGGCACCCAGGCATCAACTTTGCCAGCGATTGCCAGTGTACGTCAGCTGTAGAGAAGGTCAATAACAAAGCTGGATACACTAGTCCACGGACTTGAGCCCTAAGCTCATTTCATTTTCCTTGCCAGTATAAGCGAGTTCCTAACATATTGAATGCATAGCGGTTGACCGAGTTTAGAAGACTGTGTGCCTCTTGTCTGTTCTGATTGACCATTTCCCTCGCTTCAACCGTAACACTCTCGCGCTGGACTTTCTTGAGGAAGTAGGCGCTCTGCTTATTCGCCTGCGAGCGAGCCAGCACGTTGTACGCCACGAAGCGGAACTTGAGATGTTGTGCAAACCGCCGACCAAGTACCTGAGAGCTCGCTGGACATATGTTTTGAACTCCACCGATTGAAGCCACCGAGCTGTCCAAGCTCGTCAGTCGTTGTCTGCCTAATACTCGAGATATGCATAGCTGGAGGACCTTCGGGTGATGCGGTTGGTTGTCGATTGGAGGCATGCGCTTGCGAGTCTTGTGAGCTAGCCGAGGTCTGTTGGCGACCGAGTCGACACGATGGTAGGTTTGCTGATGCTGGCCGCAGTGAGAGTACTGACTTCCCGGCGCGTTTGCTGCTTGGAGTATCTATTCTTTACATCTCTCTGGTGAGCCATCAGGTGTGGGACCGCCACGCCCTCCCAGAGTTCCTCACTGTCGGTGTTGGTGCTGGTGCTGTCACTGTCGGTGGCTGCGACATCATGAAGGTCTTATTCAGGTGGCTTTGCCCAACAGCGTGTGTGTCACTGTCGATAGTCAGGGCCGGGACCGGGTTGTGGCAGTCTTTGCTCTCAGGTCGGTGAGGAATGGCTATCTGTTGATCAGTCGGGGGATGAAGATGAAAGTGTGGTGACTCTGGTGAGTTCTTGTGTTAACAAAGCGCATTTGCGCGCATTTGATTGGCACACCGCCTAGCCATGATTAATTACCCCCACCCCACGACGCGCCTCAACGCGCTTCATCGCGTCTTCCTCGACCACCAATCCCGGTGACGTTTGGGCACGGAGTTCTCTCACCAACATTGGAGATCTCGGGGCCATTCAGGTCATCCACGCAATCCGCCACCATGCTGCGACAAGACTTCAATCGGCTCGATCCCAAGCGTCGCAATGTGCTCGATCATCGAAAGAAGCAGTTTGCGGCGCCTCTGTACAAAGACGCCGAGTATCCCCATCGACTCAATTTTTACACGGATGCGCCGACGGCAGACATCACGCTCGAGCAGTTTGAGCAATGGGCCATTGACCGACTCCGAGGTTCGTTGTTCTCACCCTACTCGCACAACCTTTGTCCTTCACGATACAGACACGCGGAGACATGCAAAGACTCTGCGACACAAAACGAGGCTGACACGATGTGGCAGTCCTGGCCGAGCTGGAAGCATGCTCGTTTCGAAACCGAACACCCGCCGAGACAGTCGCTCACATGAAGCCCATCCTGGACAAATACGTCCCCCTCGATACCAACAGCTCATCTTCGGCGCGGCTGTTCGCGCAGAGACAAAAGGACCACTACAGCCACTTTATCCTACGTCTGGCCTTTTCGTCCACCGAGGACCTGCGCCGGCGGTTCAGCCGCGTCGAAACAATGCTGTTCCGCATGCGGTTCAATAACGATGATCTAACCGAGAGATCCGCGTTCGTGTCGAGCCTTGATCTAGACTGGTGGGAGGCCGTGACGGATGACGAAAAGAGGGACTATGCTGCGGACCTGGCGGCCATGGCAGGCAAGAAGTCTAGCCTCGAGGACGACATGTGGTTCAAAGTAGATTGGGAGAGAGTGCCAGACCTGGTCGAGGGCCGGAGGGTGTTTCTGAAGCAGGGCAAGGCGTTTGTGCCCGGGCGCGAACAATCGAGTATGGTGGTTGCCGAGTTCTCGTCGCGCTTAGAGAAGCAGCTCGAGGTATGGCGTGCTTCCTTCATCTTGACACCATTACGAGATCCTCCTCAAGACAATCTCAAGACATAGACAACACGTTTCTCTTACTGACATTATTCTGCGTCGCCTCCTTTCGCTTAGCTCACTGCTCGGGCACTCCCGCGCCTCGACGAAGACGATCGTCTTACCCCGATCCTGAACCACCTGTCCAAGAACTTCATCACGCCCGACTCCACCTACGTCTCCAGCTCGACAGCTCCGGACGGCGCACAAATCACCGCTTCCAACATTGATCATCTGTCGCAGCATTTCCCGGCCTGTATGTCTCATCTGCACCGGTCGCTACGACGAGACGCACACCTCAAGCACTACGGCCGTCTGCAGTACACGCTGTTCCTCAAGGGCATAGGCCTGAACCTGGAAGAGTGTCTCATGTTCTGGCGGAGCTCCTTCCACAAAGTCACCGATGATCAGTTCAACAAGGAATATCGATATAACGTGCGCCACGCGTATGGCGAGGTCGGCGGAGACTCTAACCGTCGAGGCGGCGGCTATAGCCCCTATAGCTGTCAGAAGATCTTGACGGAGCACCCGCCCGGCCCGGGAGAGGCACACGGGTGTCCTTATCGGCACTTCAACATGGAGAATCTAACGGCTCTGGTCAACGCGATGGGTGTTTCGGACCGAGCGGTCCTCCAGGGAGTGAAGGAGGATAAGGAGAAGCAAAAGTTTCACATGGCTTGTAACCGGTACGTCGAGAGGCTCTCTTTTTGTTCCATTTTTTTGAAACTTTTCTTTTGGCTGCTTGGCTTGGTCCATTGAGTGCGCGTCGAGAACAACAGGCTAACGGTGTTGTTTGATTTTATCAAATAGGGTTTTTGAACATGTTCACAAAGCCGAGATTAGGAAGGCCAAGGATGAGAGCGTCATGACGTCTAGTCAGCTGGAGACGATTGTTCATCCCAACGAGTATTTCAAGCGAAGCTACCTGCTCAAGAACTTGGGTAAGGATGGCCAGGATAAGATGGAGGAGTGAGCTGGAGCGGAAAGGAGTACATACTGATGAGGATGCCTGGGTTGAATATACGAGGGAGGTTGATGTGGCACGATGGCGGCGTATGGAGTTCTTTGGTCTGGTTCATTGGCCTGGGCTTGGCCTGGAGTTGCGTATACATAGTTTCTTATCATGATGAATTGACCCAGGGCGTATTGGGCCTCGACTTGACCGGGCTCAGAGTCCCATACCTGTAAAACCGATTACATGATTTCGCCCGACGCCCTCACAAGCGAGTTGTGTTCGTCAAAGGCAATTCGCATCCACTGCCAGGAACAGAGGAGCAATCGATGAAGCTCGCCGTGGCATTGCGATTGAGTTCAAGATTGTGATATGTATCCCGTTATGGAAGCACGAGTACGTACAGGTATTTCAAGTGATGGATGACTCTTCCTGCCGTGCGCGGGATAGTTTCTTGTTTGTCTGATCCGTGCAACAAGAGTAGGTCTAGACGTCACGCACATACTTGATCCATGTAGCAAAAAAGAGGCATAACTATACTATACAGACGCGCGAAACTGACAGATCAGCAAAAGAAATCGCCAAGTCTTGGAAAAAGACCACGTTGAACACAGTCGAGCAAAAAGCAAAAGAACTGCGGCCAGTGTGACTCGAACACACGACCTTCAGATAGGCATCCGTAGGATTGAAGTTGACTTCAGTCTGACGATCTCCCAGCTAATCTATGGCCGCAACGAACGTGGACGGGTGGCTCAGCATTAGGCATTATGAAGGCTACTGGCGGCTGCCTAGTTTTTTGCGCTTGCCTTTGTCTATCCCCTACCAACTTCCAAGTACCTATGTATGTATGTGCCTAGCAGCCTAGGCGTGGTGGGCGCATACATGCGCATGCATGTGCTTTTATTTTTTGATCCTTCGCGTATCGGGCAACGGAGCTTGGACGCGATAGAGGCAGTGCCAGCTGAACTGCCCGTCGTCCAATGTAACGGTGAACGATACAGCAGTCGAATCGACGCGTTTGCACCGAGTTTCCCACGAGTTGATCCGTAACTACGGAGTAGGTACATAATGTAACGATGTACAAGCACCCATGCTGTCACTTTTGACAACTTCGAACTGTCCACTGTCAACCAGATTTCGCTTGTGTGACTTAAAGCACCACGTGGCGCGGCACTCGCATGGTCCCAGGACTCCCAGTGCACCGAAGCGAGAAATGAAATTTCGCGTCTAGGTATGGAGTAATAAAGCCTCGTCTTCGCGCTTCACCCACGTGCTGCGCGAGCCGCGAAAAGGGGTGCCACGTGCGCGCCTCGCAACAAGCATCAAATTCTCGCGCACAAACCGGTACCTGTTCTCAATGACCACAGCGCTTCTTTGCGTGCTCAAGCCCCTTGTATCTCGTACACATGCATACGAATATGAAGGCAAAGCGGCCGTGTCGGCGCTATGATGCGAACTTCGAAGGCAAGGAAGGCACATGATGTTTCTCTGCACTTCGGCATCCGGGACTCCGGGTACCGGCAGTGTCGGGCCGGGAAAGGCAAAATGGGGAAAGATGAAAGAAGAAAAGAAGGCAAGACGGAAAGACGGAAAGAAGATACATAGACCTCGGATGGTGCCGAATTTCTACTCGCACGACACACTCTTTGTTCCATGACAATCTCGAGAGTCGAGCCCCAAGGATGCAGCTAGGGGCCAACAGCCAATGGGTATTTCAATATGTAGTTATAGCCAGTGTCTGGGCCTTTGGCTCAACTTTCAAGGCAATCTCAACGAAATGCGAAATTGCCTGCATCATGTTCTCTTTCCTCTGGCCTTCTAGCCTCTACCTAGAGCCGAGAGACTACATAGTACATACACACATTCTGGGCGGCCCCGACTTGCGCCAAGTGCTGCCAAGCCCTCCCAGAACGATCCAAAATGCCGTTATGCCGAAGCGGAGAGCCGGGGCCGGTGGGAGAAGGGGCAGGGGGGGTGTGCGCGGCAGACGTTTCTAGAATAGGGCGGGAAGCGAGACGCGAGAAGGAGGGAACGATGCAACTGGCTTGCGATAAGCCTCAAGGTGTTGATGGGACGGGCGTTGGAGAAGATAAGCTCCTCCGTGCAGGGGATGAAAAGGGAAAAGAAGAAGAACAAAGTAAAGAAAACGGTGCAGAGAAAAGATGCAGAATACCTACGGATAGGTAGAACAGAAAAGAAAAGGAATTGCAACTGGCAACGACGCAGCAATGTCGGGGCAGGGCTGTCCCCCATCGACCACTCGCCTTCGGAACGCCCTTCAGGCTTCGGGACGAGAACAACTCAATTCACCTCGTTTATAGTCCCATCTTACCCCGTACGAGTCGGCGCCCACATTCCGCCAAGATTCGTCGTGTCGTCAGCCGAGCCCGGAAAATCAACAGTGTGCGTATTATGGTGTAGTACTCCGTACGTACAGAATATGTACCTATGTAGGTATGGAGACTCTACACGCGCATATGTACTTAGACCCCAGAGCCTCCAGTCACGCACAAAAGGTCAGACCAGAAAAGGGGATTGTTGTTTCTATTCTCGACGCCCCTTGTTTCCAGCGACGGCAACGCATTCCCCCCCAATTGACCACAACCTATGAAGACATCAACACTCAGCCTTACCAAAGTTACCACTCGTCCGTCTTCCCGTTCCTGCATCGTAGGGCATAGAAACGGACGCCTGCAAGGCCCCGACGCCGGCCTGATGGTTCGTAGCGGTACTGGGCTCGTCTCGGCGATTCAGCTCTCCCAAGGCGGCGGCGCCATCTAGATTGTCCGCATGGGCGCGTTTCATCCTGGTTCATCCCACGACATGGTTCTGCATTCCCAGCGGCGGGCGCGTTTCCCCAAAACACGACCAACACACGGTCTTTGTTGATACGGAGATAGAGCCGACGACTTACATACCTACCTACCTACATCATACATGCATCGCGTAAGGAGAGCCTAGAAGAAGGGTGGGAAGACGTGACCCCAAGACCTCCGGGGTTGTGGAAGCGATGCTGAGGAATGAACCGCCCAAAGCTGCATGGAACTTGAAGCCCCCCCCCCCCCCCCAAAGGGCCCAACAAGCGCCAGACTTCGGTGTCGGAGAGGAAGAAACGGAATGAAGTCGTCGTGCGGCCGCCGGCATGCGAGGCAGCGACAGGACAGGATATTATGTAAAGAGCATCTACGGAATATGTAGTGAGAGGAAAATAAAGACCCTTGGCCAAGAAGAAGAAACCCCCGTCCCGCATCCCGGCACCGGGTGTTTCCCCATCCAGCACCCGCAACCGCAGGCACACAAAACCCAAACCCAAGATAGGTACAACGCGCAATGACGCGGCGCCATCCTGCAACTTGCTGTTTATGTTGCTCACGATGAGAAACATAAGAAAGGGTCGGGTCCCGGATTGAATCTCAAACAACAGCCCCGAGAGACAAAGGAGCGTTCGCGGCTCATGAATCGCTGACTGTGCTCGTTTGTGCGCTCTATAAATGGACGTAGGTACATACATATTCATATGATAATGCCGCGGGACAGGACAAGGACGACGAAACACAAAGGAGGAATGCAGACAGCATCATCGTCGTGAACTTGTGAACCTTCAATCACGGTACGGTGTTGATATGTGTAGAGACCCCGGGATGGGAGTCTCATGATGCGATTGCGCGTCGCGCGAGGAATGGATTACGTATTTGGGACACAAGTCGCTCATCACAGGCTGCAGCAGCTCGACTCAGCTCAAAAGTCAACTCAACTCAAACACGTACATACGCACAACATGTTTCATCCCCAGATTTCCCATCTCACAGTTTCCCGTTCTTATCTGTGCCAATCTCGCATACCCACTTTTATGCTTCTGCTGCCTCATTGCTGCATCTTGCATGTGAGAATTCCTACATGATACCCGGCCTCTTGAGTCTTCAGTGCCGCGCCCAAGCTCTACATATCGCACGAAGTTACGAACTCAACAGATTAAGCGCGTTTTTTTCCCTCCAGAACACGCGCCAGGCCAAACATCACGTGCCCTCATTTTGCGCATGCCACGCACAAGGTAGTAGGTACAAGGTAGTAGGTACCATGTACATACCTAGGTCAAAGTTCCGCAACGGCGCAAAAACAAGTTGCCAGACCTCTGTTTCAGAAAAAACAAGGGGCCCTCCCCGAACCCACTCTTCCTGCCAACTGGCGAATACCCACAGGCTGCGCGTATGTTGAGTACCTAATGTACTTACATTAGGTGCATACGGAGTACATATGTAGGTACATTCTTACATGCGGAGTACACATGAACAAGTTCTTCCTTGCAAGACATCTACCTACAGACTACCACTGTTCTGCTTACGGAGTGTGCATTAGATACAATGTACCCCCAATTGCAACCCCCAATTGCAACCGCAACCGCAACCGCAACCGCAATTGCCACTGCCAAGACCACGGAGTAAGGGCCCCTGCCAAGAATTTCTGCCAAGCCTTCTGCCAAGACATTTCCAGGCCCGAAGGCCGGAAACATGCATGGTGAATGGATGGGGGGTCATGGAAGCGGTGAAGAAGGGGAATTTGGCAGAAGGGCAGGCAGTGGGCACAGGAACAAGGGGCCGCGGGCGGAACAAGGGGCGGAGGCCTGGGGGCACAGGACAGGACAGGACGAGACAAGACGGGATGAGACAAGGCTGAGGATGGGCCTGGGCCTGGGTCGGGGTCGGGGTCGGGGTTGGGGGCTCGGAGTCGGGGGTTAGACTGCCTGGGTACATACTTGTGCGCAGTAAGGTTGGTAATGTGCCGACCGACGCGCGTACGTACGCTCCATGGAATTGTTGCTTGCAGATGCGGGTGTTGCGTGGGAGAACCTTGTTGCATAATTTGTGGTTCGCGGCAGTGGAATTTCGAGGGGACGGTCCAGGTCGCAGAGTGCATACACAAATAATCACCACATTTACACGTCAAAGGCATCAGATCACCACACTAGGTCACAGTCTTCACCGGCGTTTAGGTTCATGAACGAAGAGATGGGCATTAACAAAAAAAGAAAATTTCATTCGTCTCTCAGTTAAGCTTTGCTGCACGGCAGCTCATGCTAATATCATGTATCAAGTCCACAAGATGAAACCCAGGGCGCCTGCCCGCCTGCCCTGCTCCTCAATTCCGCAATTTCCGTCGCAATGGCCGAGCTAAGACAAGGTACGAGCTATCTCGTCTGGTCGTCGAGTACCTTTCCCCTTGAGATAGTATCCCGTCGCGGTTGGCTGTGTAAACAGAACAAGCCGCGGCTTTGGTCCACCTTGAATAATAGCCTGTGTATGACTGGCTCGGAGGTCGACGGCAAATAGGCTCGATCCGTGCGAGTGTGTTCATTCGAGTCGTCGCATCATCATCATCATGTTGGGAACGCCGGAGGAATATGAATAGAGAACAATATGGGTCGTTCGACACGATATGTGACCGCGATCGATCGTACTGCGCCAGTCGCTCAAGCGTCGCCGAATTTATCTCGGCAGACTCGGTAGTAGAGTATCAATTCGGTATTCATTTGGCATGGTGAAGATGTCGTCTTGTGTGCGTAAAAACATTCTCCGCGCCATCAAGGCTTATGCACTAAGCGTCGTCTGATCCAGCATCGCGCACGCGTCCAGCCTCATTGCGGCAGTCGATCGAGGGTATAGGCGCAGGTGAGGGTATGGTGGACTCCAAAAGAAAATTCATACATGACTTGGCGTAGTGGCGTCCTGGAGCTGACTAGCAGCTACATTGTCGATGGGGGGGTATCCTGTCCTTAAAAAAAACTGAGAAAAAAGTCGCTTGAAGAAAGTTGAAAGTCGGAAAGAAAAATATAATTTGGGGTATGTAATGTAACAATGGACTAGCGCAGCCCGCGATGCGCGCAATCTGAATGCGTCTGTAGACAGAGACCAAAGAAGAAAGAATAAGATCGTAGATGTGGTCGGCGGAGGTGAGAAAAAACGAAGTCTCGCACTCGAGTAGAAGTGGCCATGGGACTACCGATCGGATCGTGGTTGTATATTCGTGGATAGCTCATTTGTAGCCAACCATCTTGGCGCAACGCTCGCAGTAGTAGAGGTTGTGCGCGATGCGTACCATGCCGGTTGAGCTTACATCATCGGTTGACGTAGCTTCGACTGAACGAGCGCAGCGCATGCACCGCAAGATTTCTACCGAGGCGACAGGACGAGGAGGAGCTGCGGCGGCGTCCATGCTGAATCGATGATGACCAGAGTAGCAGGATGGGGATGTGGCGGTAGAGTGTCCCGATTCAGTCGACGAAGTAGAGGACGATCGGTGAGGTTGAGATGGGATGCTGGTGGAGGAAGACATGGCTTCGGGCTCGTTATATCTATTTGATGAAGCACTTGTTGACAGCACTTTGACGCAATGCAATGTGTGACCCCGCTGAGCTGACGCGCGTCTTGATAGGTCGGGGTATCTGAGGCGAGATGGAGAATTTCGGAGCAAAATGCAGCGCCGAAGTGGTTGTTGGGGAATTGTATCGGTATTGTTGTTCAGATGAAACGGCTTGTGCCAGGGTGTGCTGAGAGTTGGCGTGCCCTGATTGTTGGAGGGGGCAAGAGAAATTGTTCTTGGTCGACAAGAAGGTGACACAAGTCCGACAAGGGGGTGTTGTGTTATTCTTTGCCCAACGACCACGAGTGAGTGGTGGAAACCTAAAAGGGTCGAAGCTGTTGTGCTTTTCAAAAGCGAGTTCGATGGAAGGTGTGTGTGAGTGTGTGTGAGTGTGTGTTGTTTGAGTGAGGAAGGGAGAGTAAGACAGGGCAAAGCGACTGGATCAAGGGGAGGGATCGAGTTGATGAAATAATGTCCGGAAGGGATGGCCAGAAATTAAAGAGAAAGAAAAGGGCTTTCGGGATGAACAGAGAGGATCCACGGGCTTGTTTCCAAAAGTACACGCAGTACACCTTAATCGTCGATGCTGGCCAGGCCTTAGCAACTTCGTCTCGATGGCCTTGATCGGCTGAGGCCGTGGACCGCAAGGTAAGTTGGCGGGGGGCCCCAGTCTAGATGGGGTGTAAGTGGGCGTGCGAAGTGAGAAGGGGCGTCTAAAATGGGGGGGGATGAGGATTTGTGGGCCGCTAGGGGCGTGCAAGCTTGTGTGGCCCGACAGAAGCTTTGCGCAAAAAAAAGGGGGGCGTGCACACTACATACCTATCAAGGAGAAAAAAAGCCAAAAATTGATCAGTGTAGCCATTTTTATGCACCAATGCGAGTTTCTTGAGTCCCATACTCCGTACTCCCGTAGAAACTCGCACCTGGAGAAGGAAAGTGCCAGTGGGAAGAAAGCTGTGGCCAATAAAAGAAGTGGGCTGTCAGGCAATTCTTCAGTTAGCCAAGGCCAACGGCAATAGACAGAACAAGCAGCTTAGCAGATACGAAAAAAGCACAGCCCATCAACTTTCTCGTCCGCGGTAACTTTACGGAGTAATTAACAACACAAACATAACAACATGCACGACTTCACAAATGTCCGTGCTTGGGACTGAAATGAGCAACCTCCAGGAGTCAGGAGTCAGGACCACAGGCTGGGCCGCAGCCATTGTTTATTAGGCGCTCAGCCCTGCGACCCAACAAGCACAGACAGAAGACCGCGACAGCACAGCATACGGAGTAGGAGTAGGCTACAGTACGGCGCGGTCGAGGCCGTCTTCGCGCTGTGGATTAAGCTTCCAGCCCAAGCAACGAGCCCAAACAGAAACAGCCAGCCCAAGTCTAGCCCTTTTTTTTCGCGCGGTAGGCCATCCGAAGCTCCCGTGTTGCGTTGTGTGTTGTGCGTTGTGCGGCGTGCGGCGTGCCTTTGTCGCTTACGGTATGTATTCGGAAGTGCCGTAAAACTCCCTCTCTTCTTCAGTGTGTGTATCGCGTGTCTTTGTACGCTGCTAAACACGTAGTCTGCCATTCGCGCAGGAAATGCCCGAAGCACGAGTAGTTCCCTATGCACGCTCGGTTGATTAAATGTATGTCACTTGCAAGTTGCAACCCAAATCCTGGGACCTTCCGAAGGCATTGACGCTTCATCGTCCCCGGATGCTCCGTCGACATGGCTGTACCCGGTCTTCTTGCCCGTGGGGAGCCCGATGCGACCTATCAATTGACGTGGCCATGGCTGGGGTGCGTGGGATATCAAGAAGGAGGATAAGCGGAGGATAAGCGGCATCAGATGCGGCTCGGGCGGCGCGCTTCGACTCATGATGGCACTTGTTATGTATCAAGATGGGAAGGACAAAGTCAGCAGCAAGCAATCTTGTTGGTGTTGTTTCGGTGGTCGGGCGCCGGAGTATGCGTACGGACTCCCGGAGTAGGTAGGAACCGCTCGACAAGGACAATCGGATCTTGCGAGATATGGGGGAATTCCATCTCGGGCAGAGACGCGACACAAACCAGCCCAAGGGCGTAATTACGTTCAATTTCTTTTTCTGGAGATGCGGCATGGGCCATGTTTCGTGTCAAGACAAAGGCCGCGGCTTCTGTAAAGAGTGGAGCAGGGCAAAGTCCTTGGCTCTGGTCAGTGCATATAAGGGCGAGAGAGATAAGTTTGGGTTGAACACGTGTGGTTTGACATTCTCTACGAATGGATATTGTTGCGGCTGACGGAGTCAAATTGGTGTTGTTTCGAAACCGGTGCTTACGTACCTATGCTACGTAGCTTACATAGGTACATATGTAGCTGTCCGGACTCTTGGAGTGATGCTGGTGTTTTGCCCAGATTACAAGACTTGGCATTATCTCGCAGCTGTCACAGCCGTCGCAGTAAAGACATGCGGTATGACCAGACGCGCCTGTAATTTTCTTCAGCAAGATATTCCGGGATAGTACTCCGTACCTATGTCCGCAGTGACTGGTGGCAGATAAAAAGGAAGTTGAGCCGGATCCCTTTCTGCTTGACAGTTGACGACATGAACATGAGACAAGCAATTGATTAGTCGTCTGCATGAAATAAGCTGACCTGGGAACCCGGTTGCTATGCAGCCCAGTGCCCACAGCTTGTCAGCCCACTTGCGGCCCGCTGCAGCTTGGGATGGTGGTTGCCTCCGGATAGATCCCCAAGCACGAAGGAGCCAGACGCCCTCCTCAGAATGATATCTGAGAAACGACTCAAGACTCAAACGAGGCGTTGCTTCTCCAGTTCTTACACAAGACAACGCATGACTCTGGAATGACGAGAGCTGACAAGAGGCTCAGTTCGAGTCATCGTCCTACAATAGAAACATGCCGGTTTCTGCATCACAGCATCTGTTTCTCTAGTGCGTCTCATGTACAGGCCACAAGATTATTTCAACACGGTCTTCTGTCGAATCGCTCATGACAAGTCAGGCAGCAGCATAATTAGGTTGAGCAGTCATGTTTCAATCCAGTCAACCGCCCCTTTTTTAAAGCCCCCTTTCTACCATTCCATCCTGTCAGCGTCTTCTAAGCCGAGAGCGCCAGCATGAAGTTGGCTGTTTGGCTGTTTCTTCGGTGGAGAAGCCGGTTTGAGCCGACAAAAGATGTCTTGAAAGTTGAAGGCTAATAAGCAAAGCTTCCACTGCATGCACGGACGCCCAGCCAATCAATGTTAGGCAAGATGGATGGAACGGCAACAAAGCCAAGACAAGCCTCGGCTCAGCGCTTTTGCCTGATAAAGTTGCACATGCAGTCAATTGTCAAGAACAGTAGGTACATGTAACATATGTATCACTATCAACAAGACGAGCGCACCAGATTTATTGAAGTAATTGAAAGGGAGCATCTTGTGGAGTAAAAACTCCGTGGATATCAATCCAGACAATCCGCATCGGTCCAAGTTCCACAGTCCCTCCCGGTTGGGCTCATGCACAACATGAAGCCCCTGGGGTTTTCCCTTCTCAAGACACGCCCCCCTTCTTTTTCTTCTTCTTCTTCTTCTCTCCCCCGGTACAGGCATAGATGATAGAACCTTCACTTCAACCTGGAAGCACACAAACTTTCTGCCAAGCCTATCGAACCAGTTCCCCAGGCCTTGGGGCCAAGAAACAAACTTGGCGTTTAGTTGCCCCGAATTGGCTTAGCGTCATCGGCGTCTCCCTGATGGCCTCTGCAATTTCCGATCCTAAACCTAAACTCGCAGCGCGATAGACGAGTCGAGTCGACGACTTCTCTACAGTCTACACCCAAAGGAGATGTTAGCAAGGCTGGCGGTTTGCGCGCGCATAAAGATGGGGTTTGCCAAGAGTGTGGGAAAGCCGGTTGCTATCGACATCGATAATAACCTTGGCCACGGGTATCGACCGTTTTGGCACGCAGTCAGTGGCTCCCTACCTAGGTAGGTAGTCCAGTCGATGAGCCCTACCCCGATTTACCGAGTAAATACGGTACATACTCCCCCAGACCATTGGGGGCGTCGTAGTGACCAGAGCCGCGGGATCGGATCTGGCTTCTTGTCCTTGCATGCACGAACGACTTGGATACATATTTCACAAGGGCGGCAGCAGCAAGCGTGCAGGGGTGCAGAACAATGGAAGGAATTCGTAAAAAGCATGGCATATACGTGATGCAGGTTTTCGATGACTAGAACAAAAAATGGCGTGTGCAACGCGCGTTCGTGGCCAGGTTTTGTTTGGGGATGCATCAGATGTAAACTGTCGTAATTACATGTTGCACACCAGACAGCTGATTTTCTCTTAATTCAACTCTGCGGTCCTGCGTGATTTGTCGACTCGTACATTGTGAGGATTTCGATCTGTTGATGTGGCCAAGATGCGGATAGGCGGGTGCACGGATGCACTGATCGCGATGGGTGTCCAAGCCATGAAATCCGTAAGCAGGAATCCCCTGGCAAGTTTGGATTGGTGAAAGTGGCCTAACTCTTGTGTGGAAATGGTGGTCATTGGTCAATGGTGGCACATTGCGCCGTTGCACACCCGATGATCTGGTCATAGCGGCCAGCACTTGTCTGCCTACCTATCTACAGACTACAGTTCTAACGACTGTGCTAGCAGCCTAGCACTAGACAAGCAGGTTTCTACATTAGGTAGGTAGTAGGTTTGCGTACCTACATAGCGGCCTCGAGAAGATATCCAACTCGCTGCTTTCACATGGCTGCTTTCGAGACGAATAGATTGGAAATCGTATCATGGGATCAATATCGCAAGCTAATGGGCCAAGATTCAGGGTGTTGATGTCGTACATACCGAGGCAAAAGGGTTGAGCCAACCCATGCTGTGGCAGTGCGCATACATCGACATGTCCTTATCTGTGCACGTAGGTATATCAACACGTGTTTAGACATGGCATCTTAAAGGGATAACATGCAAGCCACATGTCACATATGCAAGCTACGTGTCATAACAGCTGTTTTCGCCCTGTTGTACGGAGTATATTCTATAATCCTTTTCGCCTTCGTGGGAGGTAGATTCCCCTCAGAACAAACTGCTCAAAGGGGGCAATCCGGGCTCATGGACATGAATAACTTAATAAGGTGGGGTTTGCCTTGGCAGACTGGCCTTCGCCATGCACTGTTACAACTCCCCAGCGATATTAATCCTCGACAGGAAGACGTTTCAATGTCTGTCTCCTGTGGCCTGTCTTGTTGTTGAACGCAGGTTAGAGCTTTGTCGAGATGCTGGTGTGGGGCGCGGGCGCGAATCTCCTGCATGCCTCTCCATATGTGACATGTCCAGAAGTGAATGACCCCCATTGAACCCGTTTAGCATCGCTTCATCACGCGACGAGATCGGATTCAGGTTTGGGCTTGATGGGATGGGCTTGGAATCTGGAAGGGATTGATGGTGAATATCTGCACTATTATTGGACGACTGTGCTCATAGAGATCAATGCATGGATGGGGGACTGAAGGGTCGGATGGATGAGATTGGTATGCCGGGCCGTTCGATGAACTTGCCAACCGAAGAAAACGTCATGCCGCGACGGAAGCTGGCGAGCCGCTCAATGCCTGGTGCGTGTTTGCATCTTGGCCCACGTTGTCACGCTATCAACTATGTAGATAAATAGACTGGCGATTAGATTTGGGGCCAGCCAGTCCATACATATGTCGCTACTTCCATGATTTGGTGATCCATCACCATCAGTCTGTGTTTCCACGAGTACGGAATTCCACGAGTTCATGATTCAACGAGTCCACATTTCTCGAGTCCATGATTCCATGAAACTATGGGCCCATGGATTGACAATTGCACGATTCCATGTTTCCACGATTCAGCCCACGGCTCAGTCCACGGTTCGCGTCCAGACTAAACCATAGCCCGGGCGATGATATCTCGGAGCAACCCGCCTTCCCCCACGGACTCCTCCCGCTAACTAATAACCAGGTGTTTACATAGCATTTTGGGTTCATCAAGTAACCCACGCGTCCGCAAACATACTGCAGCAGCAACATGCATCACGACTCACGAGTCAGCTACACCAATGAGTCAAGCTAAGCTGGACGTAAACCCGCCTTCTCCAGGCCCGCACGCCTCGGCCGCGAGAGTTGCCGCAGCGCCGCCGCCCCGTTGCGATTCAGCCCTCGACAGCAGTAGCAATTTAGCAATTCCTCGCCCGCCCCCCGCAGCCGCCTTGGCACTGCTAGGTTGATTGAAGCATTTGAGCCATCGAACGAGAAGCTGGGGCTTAGGGCTTGGAGGCTTGAGAACGCACGTACATATGGAGTACATATACATATGTACAACTCAGTAAGCTCCTGCCAAGACATTTGACGGCTCGGGGCTTCGCGCATCAAGCCCAGTCCTGACCGCCGACCGCCGTCCGCCGTTCGAGAATTGGATCCGTCTGGCGTCGCGGTCGGTCGTCTCCTCCGCCTCGGAGCCTGGAGGAATCGGCCGGCAAGCTCCAACGTGCCAATTTGGTGCGTTCCCGCGGCCCGCCTCTGGCACTTGATCGTACAGATGTATGTACATACATACCTCCTACATGACTTCTCCGTAGAACGGGGGCGGCCGCGCGCCTCATCCCGGATTGGTTCTTTCGAGGACGATTTGCGCGGAAGGCGCTCCGGGGTCAAGCTTGAAAAAGCTCCATCGAGCTGTGGATGTCTGGGGAAGCTCCGAACGGGACCTTGCATCGGGGGAAATAAAACAAAAGACAAATCACAGCAAGGTTTGGGCCGCTGTTTCGGGTTCTCTTTTTGCCAGCGCAGACTGCAGTGATGAAGCAGCGGACTCCGGAGCAGTGAACTAGGTATGTAGGTAGGTAGGTATGTATGTACCTATGAGCAAGGGCTCAGGACTGAGGAGCAAAGGGGCCGGAGACGGTACAACGTCGGGAAGAAGACGCGCGGTGTTGCCTTTTAAGTTTTCTGCGCAACCCTGAATGTTTGACCAATTTCCTTTCTCTCAACCATGTTCGAGTTTCTTCATTTTGCTGGGGATTCAGCGCGTAAGAGGCCCCTCCCCAACCTCCCTCGTTCAATTTTTAGGTTCTACGTACCAGCCGACGAGTTTCACTTTGCCAGTCTCGAGTCTCGACCCGACGAGGCGACGCAGTCCAGCCTTCCCCCCCACGACGACCGGCCACAGACTACCTAGGTATTGCAAGCGCATCTTGGCAGCCTAGGGCGGATCTACGAAGTATCATGTACCTAACCATGTTACATGTTAGTGGCTGGACACGCCCCGGACCCGCTGAAGTACCGGCGCACCGCACACCTCCAATTCGTAGATCGTTGTTTCGTTTCAACTTTCAACGCAAAGGCTTCTTCTCACGAACGAGAACTCGTTGCGAATTGCGGCAGCCTGATAATTCAGTACCTAGGCGCTCTGTTTGCGCCACGCCTGTCAGCCACATATCGCAGCCACATGTTGCAGTTCAATTGCCCCCACTTGTCCATTCCGAATTTCCGACCATAGCCGCGGAAACTCAAACAACCTTGACGAGTCGGAGTCACGACAACGTTCCCCCGGCGAGCAGCCTCTGCTCCCACGAGGATAGGTACCGTCCGAATGTGTATCTAGACGCCGGTCGGAGGAACCACGCACGTGAAGACGCATGCGTTCCTTCATTCTTTATGCATTGCTTCGGAGCCGACGCAGAGGGACCCCCCCTCCCCCCCGCTGTCCATCCAGTCCTAGGCTCGCCAAGGACCTCAAAGTTGAGGCACAAAATCTCTCCAGTCAGGGGCAAACGTACTCTAGGTAGGTAGTCGAGTATAAATTCGCTCGGTCAAGACTCAAGAGAGAATCTCCCTCTAATTAGGTATCTGAGAACAAATTACGTCTGTCGAGGATAATTTCCCATCCGGTCGAGGTACGCCACGCGACGCCACGGGGTTGTATCAGCCGCAACCGTTCTGTCTATGGAATGTGTGCCTGAGTTATTTCGCACAAAAAACTCTAGATCATTCGGGTCCGGATAGCTTGTCGAAGATTCGAACGTATAGTCTTGGCAAATTGTGCACTGGACTGTCGTGGATTTGGCAAGGGGATAAAATGGTCAGAATGGACTAATTACCTCTGTTACCCCAGACAGGGCGTCTGTGATGCGCCCGCTCAAAGCCATTGGAAGTTTGGAACCCAGCTTTGGGTCGGCCTGTCGTCTTTGATGGCGAGTTGCACTCGAATCCGTGGCATACAGCGTGACATTCCATCGGGGGACTCTGCTTCCTCATGCATACCTACCTATATTGGCAGATGGACCCTTTGCTCGTAGAGGAGTCGCGGCCTGGGCCCGATTGGGCCATCACACTGCATTCAGCGCTTAACGGGAGCGTCCCAAAGTGAGAGTACAGTACATTACAGGGATATCCAACTTGCCAGATTCGACGCCATGGTCCGACTCTCGGGAGTCGGGGGTCTGTGAAGATTGCTTCGGCTTCACTGAGGGCTGCTACAATAAAGCCTCTGTTTCTCATGCAAAACAAATGCGCACAACACGCTCCTTGCATCATGTTTCATGTTCCAAGAACATAAGACTCAAAGAGACCCCCTCGCCCTTGGCCCAGCGGGAGAATCTTCTAATCCTGCTTCGCTTCGTGGCGCAAAAGAAACGCCCACGAGCTCTGACGATTCGTCGTCATGGCGGCCTCCAATGCAGCCGCTGCTGCTCGAATCGGCGCCCAAGCCGAGTCCCGAGTCCCGAGTCCCCACCTCCCAATCCAATCCAACGGGTCGGAGGAGAAGGATTGGAGGCCGGCCGGCGGCCTCAGCCAATCTTACCCCAGACAACTCGGAGACGACGATTTCGAGCAGATGCCGGAAGGGCTGGTCAATGAGATGGCCTGTACGGAGTACGGAGTACGGAGTAGGTACCTACATACGTATGCACCTCGCCCATGCAAGAGGCCGTGATTAGGCAGTGGAAGAAGAAAGGATGAAATTGCAATGAGATGGATGGATTGCAGACGATGAAAGGCGCCGAGAGGTTGGCACCTTGTAAGTTGTCCCAGACCCAATCAAGTCAACTTTGCCGGTTCAAAAAAAAAACCGCACATCGGAGCTTGGCCCGTGTTTTCCCATTTCATCGGCCGCCGACGGCCTCGTTTGTCTTTCTTGTTCCCGCCGCGCCTTCTGGGATTTGCTGTCCGATACTTTCCCTTTCCTTTCGTAAACCTCCGAACCCGGAACGACGGACAAGACATGGGATTTTTTCGCTCTCCCTCTCCTCGGCCGAGGAACCCCCATCGAGCCCACCCCATTCCTGCTCTGTTCCAGAACCACCGAAGCCCCAGGAAGAAGTCGTTGTCAGAATACCTATTTACGTGGTTTACTGACTCGTGGTTCTCGGCCGAAAGTTGAAACTGGTCCCGACAGTCTGTTTCTTTTGGTGAAGGAGGGGGGGTATTTGTTCTCGCCTCTTTTATCTCCCCGGTCGGCGGCGGTACCTACATGCTACGCACCCATGTCCCCGCGCGTGAAACCTTTTGAAGCCATAAACGGTCTTTCGGCGTCAAGAAACTTCGTCAGACCATGCGCCGCATATAGGTGTGCGTTGTCGAACCGAAGAGAGGCCGCGACAACGAGTCTGTGCTGACTGACTGACTGCTGATGCACAAAGGATCACTTATCTAGCAGGCGTGTCTCCCTTGAGACGTGGGTTTATTTAGAGGGCAGTGTGATAGTGAGATGGCGCTCAGTAGAGGTCGTGACGGTTTCAGTGAGGGAAGTGCGCGTATAGGTACGTGCATGTGCATGGTCATGTGAGCCATTTATTGCGGCCTTCCAACATGGAAATCGACTCGTCGGGGGTCGCAAGTCTCAAGACGACAACTTATTGTGTTCACAATTCTTCATTCTTCGTGTCACCCGCGTGCGGCGTGAGACATCACAGGATCGTTCCATCGCTCGGCAATGTGACAGATTCGTTCATCCATTCGTCCTTTGTGAGTGACATGTCCCACGCGCTTGTCCGTCGTCTGTGGACTCCGGAGTCCGGACTCGGGATGCAACCCCTCGTCGGCGAAGTGCAGGGATGGAGCGGAATGAGATTTTGGGACGCCCTTGCAGACAATTGCCACGAGGGACCCTTGTCGAGTGACTTGGTCGAGGGCCCCGGTGCCTGGGCCTGCGATTTGGGACATGTTGTTGTCAATTTTTGAACAATCTCGAACTTTGGTGATCTGATGACCTTTCTTTGTTTTCTTTTTCTTTGCGCCACATCCTGGTCGGCTGGTCACATGGCAACGACTGATTATTGATATTGATACAACGTACATACCGATTTTCCCCCTTCCCTTTCCTCTTCTCTCGCCTTATTACTGCATTAACTGCATAGTACATACCTTTAAAATGAGCACGAGGTTTTATCATTTCGGGCGGCAGTATGTAATAAGCGCCCCAATGCCAAACCGTAAAAGTCTTGAGATTGAGATTGATCCAGCCACCCTAGCCACTTGATGTTCCAGTATCCTCTCCTCTATCGATCGACGATGGCAGTTACTCCGTACAGCAATTTCACAGCGAGAGAATTCTAGAGTACATATCGTCCTTCTCGGTAAAAAACGAGGCGCTTCGCGACGCTCGCATCTTGATATCCAGAGTCGATGGTCATGGCATAAGTGTAGCGGATATGCAGTCCATAGGACTATAATAGCCGTCGTGTAATCAACCCACAATCCCTAATTTCATGGGGCAAGGCTCACTATGCCATCATGGACAGCGAGGAATGGCGGAGCGAAAGTCGTCCCAGCCACTATCGACAGATTCGTGTAAGTTCGAGCCATGAGCCTTGCAGCACTAGGTAGTGAACTTGTATTCGAGTTCAAATGAAAATGCTTGGACGATCGGAACTTCGGAAGCGGTTCGAGCAAATTTCGCCTTCAGCTTGCCCTGGCGGGAGGTCATGAAATCAACCTTCAATGTGAAAATGAAGCCACTGCTCAAATAACACCAGCAGCACATGGAATTTGAGGTCTACAGCCTGATACTTTGGCCGTAAGAGTCTTTTTTCTCGCAGCGTCGATTCGATGGGGCCGAGTTGTTGGAAACATCTTGTTTCCTTTCGAACTATAGGGTAGTCACAGGCTCGACATGCGGCGGTGGCGAAAGTCTGAGAATTCCTTGTGTCCTGTCTACAGCTTGTTTGTCTAATTAATGCTCGACTCAAGATGCTGGAATGATGGCAGATGGCTCGTATGGCTATCGCGTGCGAGCGGTTGAGATCAAAATGTTACATGGGATTCTGGTCAGAAATCAGAGGGCCGAACAAACAGTGGCCAATATTCGTAGCCCGTGTCAAGGACGAATCACCGCGTCAATGATTCGACACAAATTCAATGTGTGAAATATCCTGACTACAATCATGGCCGTCACTAGCCTCCAACCACATAAGAGCCCAAGGTAGTTGGCTATCTCGAGACTCGAGGGGCGCTGCGATGATGGGCGGAGTTTCGAATCCCTTTCTTTAATTATGGGGGCGATGAAGCCAAGGTCTCCAGCTATCGAAAAGGCATTCAGATTTCAGAGTCATGCATTGATCGTGATGGATGAAAAAGTATTTGTCAAGTTGATACGATTTGCGACGAGGATGCCGCAAAAAAGAGGCGTAACGCGAAGCCGACTTGTCGGCATCTTAGCGTTGTAGGCTGTACATAGCACTTGTCGGCACTTACTACATACAGACCTATGTACGTACAGTGTGTAGCTACCTATGTTTCAATTCTAGCACCATCAGCACTTGTCGCCTTTATCTAGTTACTAACTTGCGCCGCTTTTGACGAAATCGTGTTGAATCGATGGTGTGTTGCGCCGTTCAGGAATTCATCAGGAAACCGATGCGTCATGCCCTCTGCCCCACAAGTCACAGATGGCGGAACCCACCTCGCGTTTCCCTCAATCAACTCGGCCGACGAGGCACAATGCACAATGCACAATGCACAACGAGCAGACAGCCACAAAGTAAGGAGAGACAACGTCAACCTCTCGCGGTCGAAGAGACAAAAGAGCTCCTCCGAAGAGAAGATTCCTCAACATGGCCAAGCTTTCGCCGTCGCTGAAAGCTCTAATCCACGCCTCTTTTGCGCGCCCTGGCCCTGTCCCCGCGTCGGCCGCCATCCGCGAAGTCTACCAGTCAATTGCGCGGGACGCGACGACACGAAAACTAGGCGTGAAGCCATGGCTCGTGATGTCGGTGAGTTTGTGCGCCATTCCAAATTTCTACACTATCCCCTAGAGATGCCATCTTGATTTTCCCTTGATGTTATCTTTCCTAATCTCCTGAGACGAAAACGTCATGTGAGGAATACTCAAATGTTTATGCTCATCTCCCTTTCCCATGAAAGACAGCAGCTACGATTACGCTCAACTCGCCCGACTCACTGCCCATTCTCCACGACATCGCCTCGATGGGCCAGACCCAATCGTATCAAACGCAGACCGCCGAACTCATGCGTGAAGTCGGCCTCAAGTGCATCTCCTTCAGTGGCATCCCCCGTACCATCAACTGCCTCAATGCCTTCCACGACGCGCTACCCAAAAGCGTACAATCTTCGCTCGAGACCCAGCCCTCACGGATGCTCACGCGCGAAAATGTAGACGATGTCTCGGCCCGTGGACGACGGTTATGGGATTCAGTCTACGCGCCTCTGGAGGAGAGGTTGCTGGAGAAGCTCGCGCGGGCGCATCCCGACTTACCCGTCCACATACTTAGTTGCCACTACGGCCCGTTGCTCTCGGATCCGGTATCAGAGGAAGGAGAGGAGGAAGGGCGTGAATCACTTGGTAGGACAGGGAGGGTGCTCACGTCTTTGCTGGCGATTGCGTGTCTGCGCGCGCAGACGGGGGTTGGTCCGCAGGTATTCTCGCATGTTCTGGGGCTACGAAAGGCGTTTGAGGATGGCACATGGACGGCGGATGGCGACCACAACGATGCTGATGGGCCTGCCTCTGCTGGGAAGGAAGACGCTGAGGCGTGGCTGGCGGGGGATCAGGGGCTCGAGTGGATTTTGCGCAGCGTGGACGCGATCGCGGAGGCCTTAGGAGAAGGTCGCTCTGATCACTGGAGTAGGAGTTCCAAGCTGTGAAGAGGCAGTCCAGATGCCGCAATGGCTTCATGGTTGGAAGTGTGCCTGCCCAGTGCCTGCCCAGTGCCTGCCCAGTGCCTGCCCAGTGCCTCCCAGCTTGTCTGCCAGCGTTGCAGCGGACAAAACGCGGAGAGAACTGCGGCAAAGCTGACAGCAAACGGCAGCAAATCTCTAGCTGTTATTACTTGCGAAGACCGGCGCGGAGATTATCTCGATTGCCTGCCTGCGCGGTATTTATGAGCGCCATGTTGTCAGGAATTGTCGATCCACGCCGGATCGCCGATGATATCGCTCCGAGCTCCGTTAGTCTTTCCCGGAAGTATAGACATGTTCCCACGGTAGGAAGATTTACGCGGGAATCGTAAAGCATCCATCTCCGCGTCATAGCGACGGACATTTGACTGAGAAGTCCCACGCTATGGCTGACCGTTGCATCGCAACTCCGCACTTTTGTCCGTGGTTTGCGCTTATCCGTTCGGCGCGGCCCGCATAAATCCACACAAAGCCACATGTTCCGCACAATTGCCATATTGAGGGTTCCCCTTTTTGGAAAACGTCGGCTCTGCAATTGCCCGTATCGGCCGACACGGACTTGACGCTCTCGAAGACGAGATATTGGAAATCACCACCCTCAGAAAGTGCGATTCGGAGTGTAGATCAGCCTCGCAACAGACACCTCTCCGACTCTCTCACCCGTGTCATCACGCATGGTCAACGGACATGTGTCATGCCGAAACATGCCACTGCACAAGAAGCCGTCGAACCCAAAGATGCGCCTAGCAGCGTACCGCTGTCCCGATCGATGCATCTCTCTCCACTCAGCTTCGTTTGATGCCCCCAACGTTTTTGAGACGGCGCGATAGAATGCATGTGGCGGTATGCCGGCCCAAGGCAAAACTCCGACTGCTACTTTCATCGTTTTGGATTTCAATGCATCTTGCATCACGAGAAGAGAACGAGCGATCAACCCCGATCCGCCCCATGTGATGCAAGAATTGGCAAAAAAGGATATATATATACCTTCCCGTCGAGACTGTAACGAGGTGTTTGGAAGGCTGTACCACCCGCAATACCGGATCAGACAAACCAGGGACTTCATCTTGAAGGAATTCCTCTCTCGCCTTCTTCTCCAAATTACAAAGCCTCAGAGCCAAAGACAACGTCGCCAATAAACTCGACCAAACAACCCATGACCGAGACCAAGGACACTATGGCCCAGCAGGCGAAATATACCCCGCGTTTGTTCCCCGCCGTGGTCGACGAAATTGCCGCTTTCGAACCTCAACGCCCCTATATACTCCAGCCAAGGTCTGCCGATGCGAAAGACGGATGGGCCCCTATCTCGTTTGGAGAATTAGCCAACGCAGTCAACTACGTGGCCCATCTCATCGCAACGACCGTCAAACCGGAAAGCAAAGATGAGTTCCCCACGCTGGTCTACATGGGCCACAACGATGTGCGCATCGGTATCGTCACCCTCGCTGCTATCAAGGCAGGATGCCAAGCCTTCTTCATATCGCCCAGAAACACCCCCGAAATGCAGAGAAGTCTCTTCCAGGACACCAATAGCAAACACATCTGGTACGCTGAGTCGTTTTCCTCCGCCGTCCAGACCTGGATCGAGGGACAGGACATGACGTGCTGGCAAGTTCCCCCGCCGGAGGAGTGGCTGCGTGCTGAAACGACGCCTTTTCCTTACAAGAAGACCTATCAAGAAGCCCGATTCGACCCTCTGGTGGTGTTGCACACGAGCGGCTCTACGGGGACTCCCAGGCCGATTATTGTGCGGCAGGGCGGTATGGCGATTGCAGATGAGTATCGAGCCACATTGCAGCCCTTTTGCGGGGGCGAATACTTTGGGACGTATTGGGAGGAGCATGCCACGAGGATGTTGTCCTTGATGCCGGGCTTTCACGCGGGTGGCGTGCTTGTGAATTTTCTGACTGCGCCCATTTATTTTCGTGTTTCTATTGCGTTGCCGCTCCCTGGTCGGCCTTTGACGGCGGAGCTGGCCATTGAGTGTCTGGTGCATTCTGGTGCGGATGCGGCTTTGATGCCGCCGTCTATTTTGGAGGAAATGAGCAAAAGGGATGGGGGGGTGGATGCGCTGAAGAGGCTCAACTTTGTCACGTTTGGTGGAGGTATGTTAGTTTTTTTTTTCCCCTTTGTGTCCTTTTCGGATCCGTTCCATTCCATTCAGTTTGGTTTACTTTACATTCAAGTTCCGGCCAATGATTAAGCCGAGGGAATCTAGGTTGAAACAAAGGCTGACCACGAGCGTGACTAGGTAACTTGTCCCAGGACGTGGGAGACCGGCTCGTCGGACATGGTGTCACTCTTGTTAATGTAATTGGCTCGACTGAGTACGAAATCCCCCTGCGCAGATCCAGAGACGTCGTTTGCTTCTGGATACTCCATCAAGCTTTGCAATTTTGAAGATGTCATCTTTTTTCGTCTTTGATGCCTGAGAAACGAAAGCTAACTCGGATTTCTCTTGCTCAGGTCTTCCACAACTGCACTATACTTTCAGTCGGACCCCAAGAGCTGGCAATACTTTGTCATCAATGCGGAGCAAATGGGCGCCGAATGGGTACTCCATGATGAAGAGGAAAACATTTATCAACTTGTGATGCGTCGCAAAGATGCCCATGATCCACTCGATCAACAATGTTTCTACACCTTTCCGAAAGCAACCGAATGGGATACCGGGGATTTGTACAAGCCCCATCCGACACGCGAGGGAAATTGGATGTACCAAGGACGCGCGGACGATGTCATTGTGTTTTCCAACGGAGAGAAGCTGAATCCCGTGACAATCGAGGCCGGAGTCAACGGGCATCCCCTCCTCAGGGGGTCCCTCGTGGTCGGACAGGACAAATTCCAGCCCGCGATATTCCTGGAGCCATACACGCAGCCCGCCTCGGAGAACGAGGCGAGAAAGCTTATTGAAGAGGTATGGCCGCTGATTGACGAGCTCAACAAGCAGACCGTGTCGCATGGTCGCATCTCTCGCCAACTAGTGGCCCTCACCGACCCGGACGTGCCCCTTCCGCGAACATCCAAGGGTTCTCTTCAGCGCGTCATTGCGAACCGTATGTATCAGCAGAGAGCGAACGAGCTTTTCCAGCGAGCTGATGCCGTAGATGCAGCCGACGTCCACACGCTGGACGTGAGCTCTCAGATCTCCGTGCTCGAATCTCTCCTGTCTCTTCTTGTCGACAAGATGGAGATTAGCCACATCGACACCCATCAGGACTTCTTTAGCGCCGGCATGGATTCTCTCCAAGTCTTGACTCTCACCAGGTTACTCAAAGCCGGCTTCGAGGCCGCTGGTGTCCACGTGTCTCCAGCCGCAATCGCCCCGCGCGCCGTCTACTCCAACCCAACTCCGCGACAGCTCGCAAAGCATCTGTACACCTCGACACAGGCAACTGGACAAGGCGAAGCGGAGGAGAATCGCCCGGAAAACGGCACAGAGGTGGCAGCTTGGCAACGCTTGGTCCAACAGTACACGCAAGACCTACCCGCTCGCCACGGCCAAGCAGACAAACCACACCCGCTTGACGAAGACCAAACCATCCTCGTCACCGGCACGACGGGTTCCCTCGGCGCCTACATGCTGCATTTTCTCTGCGAATCACCCAACGTCAAGTCCGTCATCGCCCTGAACCGGGGCCAAGACGGCGGCGCGTCCCGCCAACCCCGCATCAACAGCGAGCGTGGCCTCACCACCGACTTCGCCAAAGTCACCTTCCTCAGCTGTGACATCTCCAAGCCTGACCTGGGGATCGGCGCCGAGGCCTACAACTACCTCCTCGAGACATGCGATCGCATCATCCACAATGCCTGGCCAGTCAACTTCAATCTCGACGTATCGACATTTGAGCCCTACATCCGTGGCGTGCGCACTCTAGTGGACTTTGCCCACGCAGCCCAGAAACAAGTCCCCCTCATCTTCGTCTCCAGCATCGGAAGCGTCGGCGGCTGGACACGCCCCGAGGAGCCCATCCCCGAGAAACAGCTCCCTGATCCTAACCTAGCCGTCATGGGCTACGGTCTCTCCAAAGCCGCCGGCAGTCTCATCTTGGATGCTGCGGCGGCGCACTCAGGCGTGGTTGGCGCATCTGTCCGCGTTGGCCAGATCGCGGGGCCTCGCGGCGAAAAGGGGCGTTGGAATCCGCAGGAGTTCCTGCCTAGTATGATTGCTAGCTCTGTCCACATGGGTATCTTGCCTGTTGATTTGGGCGCCCTTGATGTGGTGGACTGGATTCCTGTGGAAGATGTTGCGCGGAGTATGCTTGATATTGCGGGCATTACGCAGATGAAGGCGCTGGATGATATTAGTGGGTACTTTCACCTTGTGAATCCTCATCAGGCGCGGTGGGGGGACATGGCGGTGGCGATTCAGGATGTTTACCGGGAGAGTATTCATAGACTTGTTAGCTTTGAGGAGTGGCTGCAGGCTTTGGAGGATGCTGCTTCGGCGGCTGCCGGTGCCGAGGGGAAGCTTGATCTGGACGTGGACGAAAATCCGGCTATTAAGCTGCTGGATACGTTTCGGGGGTTTGTGCAGGCTAAGAGGGCTGGGCAGGGGCATTTGGTTTACGAGACGAAGAGGTTGGTGGAGCAGAGTAGGACGGCGGCGGAGATGGGGCCTGTGGATGGGGAGTTGATGAGGAGGTGGTGTCGGCAGTGGAATTTCGCTGGATGATAGGTGGTGCTGAGTAGGCATGTAATAGAGTGAAGTCATGCCAGCAGTCAGTCCAAGAGATGGACAAATCGATTCGGGTAGAGGAAAGCCACAAATAACAGACTACATATGCCTCTTTGCCAGTATGGAACACGACCATTTTCTGTTCATCTCCCTCTCCAACTCAGATGAGTAGAGTGATCTTGTCGCCTTGGCTCCCATCATCCCCAACACGGACAATCCCCCCCATCTCCTCCATTCACATTGAAAACACCAACTCCTACTTCTCACTCCCCAACGTCGCCATCGCAAATTCCACCTCATCCCCATTCCCACACACCAACCCCCCCCTCTCATCACATCCCTCCACCGCCCTCGCAAGCACATCCGTCCCCTCCGCCGAATCAACCGCCCTCCCACCCGCACACTCCACCACCAGCGCCACAGGCAACAACTCATACAGCCTCCGTAACTTAGCCTTACTCCCCGCCGTCACAGGACTGACGTAAACCCCCCTTCCCTTGACCAGCGCGTGCACCACATCCGGGACCAATCCCCCACTGTAGCGAAGCGTGTATCCCCCCCGGATATATCTCTCCACCAGCGTCCAATACCGGGCATCGTCCGCCGCGGCACGCAGATTCGCCGGCGCAAAATACCGAGTCTCCCCAGCAGATGGCGCCGAGGACGCCAAGCGCACACAGTCTCGGATAATGGGAAAATCGACCTCCTCTTGGCCGGGATGCCCCTCGGAAGCTTCTGCCGGCGGGATACCAACTTCCACGCAGAGGGGCTCTTGCCCGGGAATACGGATCGCCACGAAGGCGGTCGTGCGGGGACCGTAGACGCCCAGCAGGGAGGCGATTTGTTTCGTGGAGGGATCTTGAGAGAGGGCGGTGGTGCTGTGCCAGATGCCTATGATGGTGCCGACGGTCCAGTTGGGGCCGATGATGGAGCTGCCGTCGAGGGGGTCGAATGCCACGGTATAGGACGTGGATGAGGATGCGGATGAAGATGAAGATGAAGATGAAGATGATGGTGTCTCTTGAGAGACTTTGCTTTGGTGGGAAGTTTCGTTCTCGGTGGGGGCGTCACGGACTGGCCTCTCTATGGGGTCTTCCTCGCTGCTGGCGGTGCAGACGGCCGGACAGGCGGCGAGGGCATCGCGGAGGATTTTCTCGGCGAGCACGTCGACGTTGAGCTGGGCGTCGCCAAAGGCGTTGAGGGTGTTGCCGTCTGTGGGGGAGATGTGGTGTCGGTGGCGGAGGGCGGTGCTGATGCGGGCGATGCTGCCGAGGAGGGCGGGGATGACGGATGTGGTGAGGGATTGGTGGGTTTCGGGGAGGGGATGGGACTGAGCCCAGGTGCGGAAGGAGGGCATCGTGAGGCGGCTGGGGACTCGGGAGTGTCGCAATTGATATCAGCTTCTCGGAATGGAGTTGGATGTGAATTATGGTGACAATTGGTGAGTATGACTATGATCACTGATCAGTGATGGGCCAGTTGGCCACGAATGAGTGGGTGCATGAGCGGGGCGGGTCCTCCAAAATGCGCAAACTTGGTGATGAGCTTGGCTTGTGTGAGAGATCCATGCCTGCAAGACAGTCAACTTCATGGACATGGATATTGAAGTTTACTACTCGTCACTTTGCGCAATGAGAAAAAGAGCCGAGACCGCGTGGCTACCTTACCGCGTCATCTTTACTCATACGTCATTCAAAGACATGGCGCCCGTGGACAAAGTTCATCTATTTGTGGCAACAGGGGCCGCTTGTCTCGGCTGTCAGGGACCGAAGTTCGAACGCAAGTTTCCACTGATCCGGCAGTGTGCTCTTTGTGGTCTCCTACACCCGGCGCTCGAAGGTAGATACATATGTATCTTGTTGCATAGAAGGACCCAGAGTAGGTACATAGCATGTAATTTCGGGATCAGTAATGCAGGAATCCTGTGGTCAATGAAGAAACACAACGTACGCCAGCCAGTCGGAGATTGGAGTGTCAGATTTGGAAAGCAGTCATTCCGCTTTGCGCAATTCCAAGTCAGATCCTATAGCTCGCAGTGCCAGCAGTAGCAGTTTACATCACCAATTACACTTACAAACAATGGCAAGGTTACCTGTCACGATGATTGCAATCTCGCACAGGGGAGAGACATCAAGTTTGATCAGCTGTTGATCGTGCTGATGACCAAACAAGCAAGTTTTATTGCGGATGGGCAGACTTTTACATTCGTGCCCGTTGGTGACAATGGCCATGACGCGCCCCTCTCCAAGGCCCAGCCATGTAGGTACGCCCGGAAGTTCTCTCAAGGCATGAGGAGGCCGAAGAATTTGGCAATGCCTAGAAAAAAGAGAAAAAAAGAAAAGCAGCATCAACAAATGAGTGACCAATGTCGGCGAAAATGACAAAAAGTGAACCCGTGAAAGCATCGTGGAACGATCTTTGCTCCCGGCAGGGCTTGAACCTGCGGCCTCCGCATCACTAACATTTATTAGTACGAAGCTCTAACCAACTGAGCTACGGAAGCTTTCACGTGTTCTTAGATGATGGCAAAGCCGACATTTTAGATATTTATAATATCACAACGTGTTTAATCCTGAGAACAGAAGAGTGGTGGGCGTTGGCCATCTCAAACTGGCCCATCTCGCGGGCACACCGGCCGCCGACATCAACACCATTCCAACGCCATCTCGTCAACTTCTTCTTCCCACTCCCTCCACGACAACAACACGTAACACCGTACTCGTCAAGAACCCGTCCGCGACCGTCCTTTTCTTTTTTTTTCTCCCCTTCCCGTCTGCACGGCGGCCACTCGCCGCACTCCACGTCGACCTACGTAGCGGATCCCGCGATTTAGCCCCAAAAGAAGCGCCATGGCCTCTTCGTCCGTGTCCCCGAGGTGGAAAAGAAAACAATGGCCAAGCTTTCCCCAATGGAGATCTTTCGTTCCCTTCCCAGCGTGGAGCCGCGATTTTTCGCGCCAAGCGCAGCGGAAGAAGCTCTTGCCGGCGACAAAGCAATTCTGAAGCAGGGACATGCAGACGAAATCGAGCCTTAGCCGCTCGCTTGACGATAGGGGGTCGCTACTATCGTGACTACCGTCAATGATTCGACTCGACGTACCTACACACTCGGTAGGCATAGGAGGCGTCCGTCTCGGGGCTACGGGTAGAGCTACGCGGGAGCCGTCGGACGCCTTCTCAAGAGCGGTAAAGACTGGAGATGATGCGGTATCTAGTCCCGTGCGGCCCCTCCTTTTGTTTTGTTTTGTTTTGTTGTCTGGTTTTACCGAAAAAAATTAGCAAACACGTCGGAGTTCAAATTGTAACTCGTAATTAACAGCAAGCATGGATTGACCCCTTTTGGTCCGATAGGGGGGTTTCGCGCGACTGATCTTCATAGGAATAAAAGCATATCTAGCCAGTATCCTCTTTCTTTCAGGTGTGGTTATAAAGCAGCCTCCTGAAAACTTCCTCAAAACCCCAGCAGCCGCAGCCGTCATAAACAAGGGAGACAAATCGTGTGAAGAAGGCCCAGTATCAGAACATAATCAGGGCCATATTCCCGCCATGCATTTCCAGAGAACTACCCTCCTCCTGCTGTCCCTCTTGGGCTCAGCCACATCCCGACGTCGCCCCGCCCCGATACTCCCAGATAGACTCGTCCATCAATTCCCACCCGGAATCTGGATAGAAAACCTGGCCGTCCGGAAGAACGGCAATCTACTCCTCACGACCCTCACGCCCAACGCCTCCGTCTACGAAGTCGTCAACCCCTCCAGCGAGAACCCCTCCACGGAGCTACGCTTCACCATTACCTCAGTAGATAGCTTCTTCGGCATCGCAGAGATACGGCCCGACATCTTCGCCGTCATAGGCGGCAATCACACCTCCACGGCCGGCAAAAAAGGCGAATGGGGCGTCTGGCTCGCCAACTTTACCAAATCCAACACCAACAACGACAAGAGCAATTCCGCAACGATTGAACCGCGTCTGGCCGTAAAGCTGCCCGACGCCGTGCTCTTAAACGGTGCCTCGGCCGTGCCGGGGAAACCACACCTCGTCATGGCTGCTGATTCGGCCCGGGGGCTCGTGTATCGCATCAACGTCAACACAGGCAAGATAGACATCACGCAGAACTTGGTAAAGATGAAGTCAGTGCCAGAAACCGACAAGGACAACAGCACGAATTACTCGATTGGGATTAACGGAGTGCGCGTCCGGAAGAAGCACCTGTACTTTACAAATTCGGCGACGCATGGGTTTTACCGCGTCCAGGTGAGGTCAGATGGCTCGTCGTCGCCCTCGGCCTTCAGGACCATGGTGGAGACGATGACGGTTCTGAATGAGTTGTTTGCGGATGACTTTGATCTTGGTCCTGGTTCCCAAGATACCGCGTGGGTGGTGTCGAATTATAATAACTCCATCATGTCGGTAACGACGGGTGGAATAAGTACTTTGGCTGCTGGAGGGACTAATAGCCCTGTGATTCCGTCGGTTACATCGTGTCGGTTTGGAAGGACGGCGGCTGATGATCATGTGTTGTACGCTACGACGGCTGGAAAGCGTGGGAAGGACGCCGAGGGCGGAAAGGTGGTGGCTTTTACTGTGGGACGTGGACAACTACCGCATGCTGATCTCGCCAGCTCGCTGTCTTTGTGAGCCCTGAGATTGGGTTGACAGTTTCTGGTGTGAGATGTTCAAGCCTTCGAGAAGAACAATTGAAAGATCCAGACCGGTAATAGCGATCACACCACGGACTGGAATATGGACACAGAAAGTGAGGATGACACAGCAGGTGGACTGTTCACATTCACCTAACTTAGTATTACATGTAATTATACCTCAAGAAATCGAGGACAAAAGAAACCTTGGCCATTTTTTTATACATTATTACCTCGGCGATATGCAAATAGAGCGCCAGTCATTTATAACACTGTTGCGAAGTTAATCCTGGTCGTCGCATGATAGTACACACGTGTGCCAAAAAACGTGCCAAGATGTATGTGAAAGGTGCGAGACTGCGAAGAATGTGTGAGAAAGCCTCCTGTCCATCCCATGTTGTGCATAAAAGTGAATGTGATGATTTGCTGCTGCCGCTCGACAGACTATCGCTTGAAAAATTTGAGTTCCAACATTCGCAAAGGCGGGAACGATACAATTGTAAAGCCACAGGCGATCCACAGACCGACATCACCTCCCGAAGCTAGCGTGGCCAGAGGACCGGTATACCACGCTTGTGCCATGCCAAGAATCGCACCGACCCATCCGATGATGAAGGCGCCGAGCGCGGCAAGGCCCAGCGGCTGATAGTCCTTGTCCTCCCACCTAGACCAGTCGAATCCTTGGCGGCCGCGGAACAGAAGGTGCTCCAGGAGGACGATGAATACCATGATCATGGCCCAGTATCCCATAAGAGCGCAAAAGTTTTGGAATATAACAAACAGGTGTTCGCGGCCAGCGACGGCAAGGATGAGTTCGATGAGTACAATGACGGTCGACCATACGTATCGCGGGACTGCTTTGCCGTATCGACCCAGGACCTGAACGCCTAGGGCGGCGGAATATGTGCTGGGAATGCTATTGGCAATGACACCTAGGGACACCACGACGGAGCAAAATCGACCGAACCCTTTCAGAGGCTCATATCCGGCCACAATGAGGGCACCAGAGCTGATGTCGTTGGCAGCGGCCCAGGCAGGGCTATTCGCGACCCCGGTTCCCAGCCCAATAGCGATGAGGTAGACGAAAGAAAAGGAGACCCAAAGACCAATGAGAGTGAGGAGAAAGATTTTGCGTTTCGATGTCTTCTCCGGATAGTAGACGTAGAAGTCGGAGGCGGCGCCCGCCCAGGAATTGGGCACGTAGAGACAAATGTTGAAGAAGCTGAGGCGCTGCGCGGCGAGAAGTGCTCCAGTGTTTTTCGATGGCGCAGAGGCGTCAAAGAAGGCACCAGCGCTGCCGATGAGGATGAACAGTACAATGGTCTGTGGCAGCCACGAATACCTGCGTGATGTCATGATTAGTAACAGGCTAGTTTCTATCACTTCGTCCGCGTTCTTCTGCCACCATGACACTGTCAAGTAGGGTAATAAAAACACACCTTTCGTATTTGTGGAAAACCGCCATACCGAAAACTGCAACCACCCAGCACACAACACTGACGAGGACTATTCCCACGATTATTGTCATTTTGCCATCGCTGACGGCGGATAGGACCTGGCCACCAATGATGCCGTCAATTGTCGCATAGCCAATCATGAGAACAATGTTGAGCAGGCACAAGATTTTGGACGGCCAATAGCCCATGAAAAACCGCAAAACGACCTGTCATGAAGAAGGAGTCAGTAAAATGCCTTAGTTTAATCGCTCGGTGCACTTACATCTAAAGTCTTGTGCGTTACGATCACGGTGACAGTCAAGGAAGCTTACCATTGTTCGATTTCCACTTTGTGGCCCCCATATACTCATATAAGCCGTGGTCAAACTGCCGACAAAGGCGCCGAAGACGGCACACATGGCGCAATCCAGGAAACCCAATTGATACGCCAGGGGCCCCAACATGGCAGCAGCCAAATTGTTCAGCGAGATGTTGGCGCTGTACCACATGATGGCAAGCTGTATATCGCTCGAGATGGAGGGTGCTTGCCTCTCTTCTGGAAGGACACGGCTAATGCCTCGGGCCTCGAAGCCGGCCAAGTTCTCGATCCGATTGTTTATTTGCTTCAGTTTAGTCGGCACGATACTTTTGGACTCAACGTCGCGGTCGCCAGCACTGCAAAACTCGTCATCTTCAGTGGAAGTCGCTCTCGACTGCGGAATCCCCTTCTCGTCGAGTCGCTGGGTCTCGGGATGACCAGTGCTCGACAGTGAGTGTGAGCTCATCTTGACACCAGTGCGTGGCGTCGCTGCCTTCCTAGAGAGATAAGACACGACAGTCGGACGGCCGACTGAAGGACTGGAAGTGAGAATGGAACAGGTGGTGGAGCAGACGGTTCAGTTATACGTCTGGTCTGTCTCTCGACGTCTGTGTAGAGTGATGGATGAAGGAAGCGCAAGAAGACAGACGGTCAAAAATATGCAGTGCGACACTCTTTGCATGCAAGCTGAGGTGTTACATACATACTCCAGCACCACGCCTTGAGACGAGGCCAAATTGCACCGCACATATAGGCGCAAATCCTACCTAACGGGGCTAGCCGTTATCTAGGCTGCATCTCCTTCGTTCATCGTGTTCGTCCATCGTCCGTCGACCGTCGTCTAACATGGCAAGTTGGCAACTTACCATATCTCAGCCGGCCAGAGATCATCATTGGCCGACTCGCCATCTTCGTGCGCCGGTGCCTTGGCTTGCAGGAACGGGAACCACCTGTATGCGTTCGACCCACAACATTCCTGCCGTTACGGAGTAGGTACGTTAGTATAGTACGTAGTTTGAGACCCTAGCGAGCAGAATTGCCGGGACGGACCTGTGATACCTAGGTAGGTATGGAGTACACACGGAGTGCCGTTCGACTGCAGAGACATTGCAAGCTATGCGAATCTCGTCGGGTGTGAGTTGAGGTCGTCAAGTTTTCTGTGTTGAGAGGGTTTGAGACCTTGATTGGTGTTCCGCGTTTCCGCGCTGCCTGTGTCGCACCTTCCTCTTTACCTGCAGCTGGCAGGGCCGGAAAAGAACCACACCCACTTCGAACCTCGTGAGTCGTGCATGTGCCATATGCCATCATATACGGCTACTTTTTCACTTCTATTATTTGAAGATTTCTCAGCGCGAAGAAATGGCTGCAGTAACCGCACTCTGTATCACAGCATCCGAAACCCTTCCGCCTGACTGGTGCGGTTGATGAAGCACTTTGCATCGCACCACTTCGCCGTCTCAAACGACTCTATAACATTACGTACTCTGTACTCCGTACTCCGTACGCATCATGCTTTTGACGATCAACATGCCAAAAATCGTGACCCTGGCCCCCTCCCCCGGTCTGATTCATCCGCCCCTTGAATTCGAGAAGGGGTTTCAGGCTCATTCACGTATCGGGACAAGTTATCTTGATAGGTACCTTTGCAATGCGCGTGGCGGAACCCACGAATCACAGGGCAATCCAAGCAGACAAGCATGTGCGAGTAGCCGTGTTCCCGACGCTGCATCGTCGTCTCATGGCCGAATCCTGACGACTGCGAGCCCTGTCACCCCGTTTACGTACTTGATGATCGGGAATGGAACGGGAATTGGCCCTAACTAAGTCAGAAAGTTGTCTGTCTCAGCCACTTGTAAATGGAACACAAGCAAACCCCAGCATTGATAGCGCGACTTGTCAATGTTGCGGCGCAATCTTTGTGTTCAAGCTCGACAATCACGAATCGGTAGCCGCCATCGAGAACGCGATGGTAGGTACTCCCGGCTCCGTACATACATATTTTGGAATGGACGCAATGCCTTCCGAATTGAGTTTGGCAATAGAGTGCTTTAATTAAGCCTGAACATGAGTCAGTCGTTTTGCTGAACCCACAAGGAAAGATATGTAGTGGCGGCATGGCCGCCAACTCTCCAAGCCTCGCTTCTATATCCGGCGTGGTCTGGATGAGGTATTCACAATGGCCAATGATATTATTGACAGCTAGAAGAGTGTCCCAGTTTCACACGGAACTTCAGATCGTAGCTCGTAGATTCTCCGCGAACAAGCTACAGCGCGCCACGACGGGCCCGCACCCCTGCATTAGACTACACGTAAGCGCCAGTTCGGCGTCGAACGACGATACCGTCCCACCGGGTAAATGGCCGTCCTGACCCCTTACACTTGGGGTTTGTTCCTCCCGAGACATGGAGCTGCGGCATGGATCGGCAACGTGGAGTCTACGACATCCGGACAGATCAGTGATTCGGTCCTCTCCGTATGGAGTCATGGACATTGGACTGTGTACGGAGTACATACAATGTACCTACATGCATAGGTACTTTGTATGGCCTCATTACATAGGCACTTTGTACTCCGTATGGCCTCATACATTAACATAGGTACTTTTCATGGAACTCGAGAGCCGACACCGAACGGAAAGGAGCAAGAGTTTGTTCCGCCTCCGCACTACTCCGTATACATGCATTCATGCGTACATACGGAGTACATGCCTACCTAATGCAGCTATGTACATAGTACAGAGTACATAGTGGCCGACTACTCGGGTCCTTCGAGTGGATTGGAGACGGGCCCATGAGATACATTAGGTACCTAGGTATCCGAAATGCTTGTACATACATATGTACATGCACGACATGATTCTGGCCCCTGATGGTGAAATGGTGAGAAATGCTTCACACAACCGGAATGTGTAGTCTACTATGTAGTCCCATAGGTAGCTACTACAGCGGCTACAGCCCGTGCAATTAGCAGCACGAAGAATAAGAATCTGTATGTTCCGTGAATACTAAAGTGGCGAGCTTTCGTCCCCTTCTGGTCTTGTTCGATCTGGCCTTTGTCTCCTGTGTCAACAAGTTCTCTGTATGTACGGAGTAGGTATCATCGTTATCATCGTGATTGAGCCTACCTCGGCATCTCGATCACACGGCCTCAATGCGGGACGAACGGGACCCGTTGATCCAAGCTCTAGCGCGCAGTAGCGTAACCGCTTGACTACCGAGTCCCAGCCTCCAAGGACGCGCCTTACATTTGGGGCCTTTTCAAAGCTTTTTGATGCTTCGGTTCTTGTTGACGGCGCGGAGACCTACGAAGTACCTAGGTACCTACTGTATGTACAGTACAGACTGAACAAGCACAAGCACAAGCAAATACTGATGACGACATCTCCATGCATAGGTATCCGCGGTAACTACGGAGCATACCAGATAGAGCGCGAAAATCCCGAGCATAATTTGAGTTATGAATTGAAAAGTTTTACGTTATGAAACCTGTTTATGCCGCCCTACATACTCCGTACATGAAACCACATTTAGACCTCGGTCCCCAAGATTCTCAGGACTCAGGAGCAATTGGAGCCGCTTTTCAACCCCGGGACTGATCTGCATTGGACCGACCGGCGACCACCCGTACAGATCCTTGCCCCAGTCTAAAATGCTTGTTCCCAGTCTAAAAATGTCTAGTTCTGTTTGGATCGTCGGTAACAGTGGAGAAGCGTGCTGGAGGAAATGCACGCCATCTCCACGGAGTATTCGTATGATCATCGTCTGATCGTCGGTCATCGTGGGATAGCTTCGTACCCCAACTTCCAAGTGTGTTTCGAGGTCGCCGTAAGTAATATGTAGTAGGAACTTGTAGATTGGTTCTCAATTGCTCTGGTAGGGCCGTGACTGTAATCCAATTGCCTCTAGCGTACATTCCGCCGTCCAGCCTTGTCCGAATCCAAGAAAGTGAGATGAGGGGGTATCTCCAAAAATGCTTCTCCATCACCGTCGACCGAAGCTACGTCTTCTTCGTACGTGTCTCTAAACTCCATCGACCCAATCTCCATGATAAGCAACCACTAAAACAAAATGTAAAAAATCAGGGAGCCGTGGCTCTATACTCTAATGAGCTCAAAATCGCTCTTCTAGATGCATCGTGTAAAAGTGAGCAGAAATACATGAAAAGAAAAGAAAATCTATATGGAGAACTAGTCCTCCCGTCTAAGGTTGTGTGTGGAGGAGATATCCACGGTCGTGACAACCATAATTTTGTCCCCTGCCATGCAGCTCCTCGTGTCGCGCGCTTGGCGCTCGCTGAGGTTGGGTGCTGGCTGCGCCCAAGTTGGTGATTCCGGAAAGGCGCTAGCGGCTGCTTGGTGGTGAGGATGCGTATTCTCTTGATCTCTTTGCATAGTCAGCTCGATCTGACTGCCTTGACTTGAAGGGTCGTTGAGCTCGTGCGACATTTTGTGTTTCGCAGAAACGTCGTCCTGGTCGTCCAGCTGATCCCACATCGTTGGGCCCAGCGCGGTCGTGCTCAGTATGTTTTTGGACTTTCGGTACTTGCGACCGCTCCCGCTAATGGTCTGTCCATGATACTGCGGCGTCTGGGTCTTTTCAGTGAAGCCACAGATAATTCGCAAGACAGGCCAGCATAGCGGTAAGTTGCCGACAAGGACTGCAATGCCTACTTCCGCGACATACCAGTATAGGAAGACGTATGAATTGGGGTTGCTGAAATTGTAATAGCGGTTAAGAATGGCCGCGAGGATGTTGAAGATTCCCAGGCCGAGGATGAAGATGAGAATAATCTTGCGCTTCCTCGGCAGGTGCGTTTTGAGGATGATAGGAACGGGGATGACGAGAAGAAGAAGGTCGGAAGAGATGTTGCATGCTGTCGTAAAGATCATGTGGTTGTAGTACGTGGCGCATTGATCGATCCTGACTGGCACAGCCCAATACTCGTATGTTGGGTGGCACCAGAAGAACAGGAACAGAAGTATAACAACTACATACGTCAGGCCGCAGTAGACCGAGGCGATTTTGACCATCAGGTTCTGCTGTGCGAGGGTGCCTCTCCTGTAGTTTCCAAGCATCACTGCATCAGCGTCTAGGTTCTCATAAAGGACGAGAGGCGCTAACAAGAAGAAGTGAGAAGCGGGAGCGGGCTGGTTACTCACGTCAGACGAGCGTAGAGAATCAACAGACAGGCTTTGATGGTCCAAGTACCCGTAATTGTGAAAATTTCCAGCACAAAAGTCATAACACTGCCGTAGATGGCGTTGTGAACACCTTCTGGGGTCAGCGCAGCGGCTGCTTCCGGAGACATGTAATTGCTGCCATTCTTGGCTACTTCGTTGATGGAGATGACTACGCCGGTGAAGTTGACCTAGCGTGGAGAAGGTGTCGAAACAAACGATCGTTGTTAGCCGGGAAAAGTCAACGGGAACGGCAAGTACGAGTGAAGCTGAGGTAGACGAGGTTACGAACGAGGGCAAAAAGCATTAAATAGTCATCCAGCATCAGATGCCTCCATTTTCCCAGCTTGATGCGCCGTGATATAAATCTGGCGGCAACGATCAGCACGCCCGCAACGTACAAAGCCCAGGATTCTATCAACAAGCTTGTGTTGAAATCCATGGCGAGGTAGTGGAATCTGTTGGTCGCTGTGTTGACCGCTGCACAAGTTGCTTCGATCGGCAGGCCGCGCGGCCGGAATGGTCGCTACGAGAGAGTACCGCGGACGTCCTTTCAGGATTTCAGACGCACGATCTCGTTGGAGGAGTTGTAGGATGGCTTAGTGATCAATTGACCAGTTTTTCAACAGGTCGATTGATTAGTCGTCGTGGTCAAATGAGCGGCATCAAGGTGACAAGGTGACGAGAGTTGGCCTTGTCTCGGCACGGCATCGAGACCGGGAGGGTCGACCGTGGTTTAATGGACCGACGATATTGGTACTGACGAACGTCTGAAAGGCAAACACTAAATAAAACAAACGGGCCAGTCGATAGTGTTCCTGGATCCGGGTGTCATCACGACGGCTGCTTCTTCCCTTCTGCCCGACCGAACCAATCTGCCGGTCCCGGCATCTCCTGAGTCCTGGCCTCTCCCGAACGCTTCGGGGTCGGCTTGAGTCTAGACAGATCAGCATCTCTCCAGAATACGTTTCAGCGCAGGCCCGTTCCTGCCAAATACGATGGGAATGGCTGTGGCTTGGCGACCGAACCATTTGTCGAGACTGCATCGTCAACTTCATGCAAACACCTGCTTGATGCACTGCAAACGCGAGCTAGGGCGCTGGCCCTTGTGGAGTTGCACTCTATCATCCCTCTCCTTGTGCAATGTGGACCCCCTGCCCGATGGATTGGCAGGTGCCAGGGCGGGGTCGCGATTCAGCCGGCTTAGAAAGGTACCTAATGTACGGTACGGAGTATAGATACCAAATGTCGCATCATAAGGCACCTGGTATGCACCTAGGAGGTAGCTTTTACGGAGTAGATACATAGGTACATATGTAGAGGTTCGAGTTGTTTGGGCCGATGGAGAGACGAAGACGATCTCAACCGTGGATACCTACCTAGCATAACGGTCCAAGTTGGGCTGGCTTGCCACACTCGGTATGATGTATTCTCGGAAACGAGGCCATCACGATCACTTAAAAACAGGAATTGATCACCGCCGTGGCGGGGCGTGGCAGCGACGATGGATCAGTGATCACTGGCAATACGGAGTATGGCCGATATGCATTGCAGAATGTCAGAGACTCCCACAGAGTGAAAGCTTTTTTTGCACGGCTCGCTCACACAGAAATTTACCGTCTCTCTTCTGCGTCTTCCGCCAACCCTGTTCCGATGATTACAAGTTGCAAGTTGCCCTTACCCGACAGAATTGTCTCTTTTCAAGTCCCGGACATGTCCATTAATATTTCGAGACCGGACACGTGTTTATGAAGCGAGGATCTCTCCGGCAAAGTTTTTCGGCAACCGGTACGCGCCGCTGTCTCGGTCCATCAGGTGACGTGTCGCCAGCACGTTACATGTCGTCGAAATGGGACTTTTATTTCGTGCTCTGTCAAAATCACGGGGCATATCCTGGCTGACAAGATTGCACCGGGGTCATCATTTATTGACTCGACATATGTAGGTATGTACATACATACATACCTACTTTACTCCGTGCATGGTAGCATGCAGTGACGGACGCAGCGCGGAATGTTAAATTGGCAACAGACGTCACTGTTACTCCGTACGGATGTACGGAGTTTGTACGTGTGCAGTCGTCGGATGCACAATCTCCGCACATAGCACTGTAGCAGCAGCACCCCAGCCGACCATCTCCATGTCCATAGCATGACCCCTTGCTCTTAAAAAGAAGTTCTCGCCTCATGCCGCAGTTTACTTTTCCGCACCCCTGGATGCGCACCCCTCGCGCGCACGGACCCCCCGAGGCCGATACCGGCAATGCACACGTGACTCTACAACTAGCCTTTCCACAACAAGCTGCACAACGTTGTTACCCGTCATCACCGCCATCACCATCATCACCGTCATCACCGCCATCACCGCCATCACAATGGAGTCCAACAAAGAGCACATTGAAGCGCTGCTGAAGGACCTCACGCCGTCACCGCCTTCACCGTCGCCGTGGCAGGCGGAGGTCATCACCATCGAAGACGACGCTGCGCCGGCGGACCCCATCACCATTGATGATGACACTGAATCGGAATGCGACCTACAGCAGAAGGAGGTCAATGTGGAGGACATTGAGAGGATGGAGGTCGAAGAAGACGATTTTGACAGCGAAGACGAGGGCTCTCTTGGTCAGCCAGCCCTTCCACAAGAGCAGACGTTCGCCTCGCTCGGAGCGCTGGAGTCTTATCTACATGACTTCGCCGTGCCGCTTGGTTTCGACGTCGCTCGGTCGAAGTGGTATGGCAGGAAGAACGAGTCCACTGGCAAGATGTCTAGGCTGTTCTTCCGCTGCTGTCGTGGTCGTAAGCAAGATGGCCGACGCAAGGCAGATTCACGGCGCCACACGATCAAGACCGATTGCAAGTGGAAGGTTGCTGCAGTAGCGTCTGATCCCTCTGACTTAACCGGCCCCTTCGAAGTCTGTCTCTGCCAGACGATGACGAGGATTCATAATCACGGACCGAGTAATCCTATTGCCCTCGTGGGACACCGTCGGCGCAGTCGAAAGAACCATGAAGCCTTGGTGGCTGCGCTGTCCGACGCTGGCCAACCTCCTCGTGTCCTTAAACTGCTCATGAAGCGCGAGCATGGTGTCATCATGAAGAGCAAGGACATTTACAATCTCCTCTGGCGTCTACACGTATGTATATAGCAGATTCATATACATAGCAGATTCTACAACCGTTGCAAAAGTCATCAACACTCTAAGAGCGTGCCATTGCCGCTGAGAACGCTGCAGCCAATGAGACCCCTCGTGGATCCACCTTCGCTGTTTGGCCGCTGCGATCTCGGTCTCGGAGGGTCCGTGCGCGCGAGGGGTGCGCATCCAGGGGTGCGGAAAAGTAAACTGCCCTCATGCCCCCCTCCCTGAGGCCAGTTCGCCAGCATGTTCCATTTCGAACTTCTCACTCCCCTCGGTAATTTTTTCTTCTTTTTTTCTTCTCGGCGTTTGCCTCTTTTATTAATATTCTATCATCACCGCCTTGTGCCTTGTCGTTCTCTATCTTAAAGTTTGACTGACTCGCGAGGATGCTATACGGAGTATTGGAAGAATCTGGCATATCTTTGCTCCAAAGACCATCGGACAGCCGTTGAAAATCCCACAGGCTACAGCGAGCGGTGCGGGTAAGTGGTTTGTCAGCGCGTTACCGAGATGGAAGGGAAAAAAAACCAGAAAACTCAATGTTGCAGCGCAGTGAGTTCGATAGGAACGAAGGATCGCTATTGCATCTTCAGCAGGATTCCATCTTGTCGCATCTGTCACCAAGCCACCCCCCATTGATAGGTGCTGCCTTTCTATTCCCTTTTCTCTTTCATCACTAACGTCCCGTCGCACAATACCTACCTACATACCTACAAGCACAAGAAGGATATTGCGACATGCGTCCCACATACCCGCCCAAGTCACCGGTGGTCGGGTGCCCTTTTATCCCTCATTGCACAATTGGGTCCAGGTTTCCGGTTCGACCCTTGACTATCCCTCCAATGTCAGACGTGACCCATCCGCCGTAAAAGTCCCCAGGCTGAGGCTCGACTTTCTCACCATCCACGAAACAATCCCACGGACCGGCGTAGAAGGAGACGTAGCCGCGGATAGCTTCGAATGCAGGTGTCGGACGCTCGTACGACC
The DNA here is from genome assembly GCA_029405325.1 of Claviceps purpurea. Taxonomy (NCBI): domain Eukaryota; kingdom Fungi; phylum Ascomycota; class Sordariomycetes; order Hypocreales; family Clavicipitaceae; genus Claviceps; species Claviceps purpurea. Next base: position 319,848 of record CM055782.1, on the reverse strand, counting down.
ACGCGCGATTAGATGATGAGATACCCCCGGCCAATTCTATCTTGTAGTACGTCGCGAGGCCCTTGAACTCGCACATCGTGTGCTTCCTGGTGGGTATCAACGGGACGTGGATCGATGAGCGCGGCAGGTAGTAAGCTGGCGAGCCCGAGAAGGAAAAGAACAAGAAACAAGTTAGTTGACTGACGTGGAGAATTCAGACGGTGCATTGAGTGAAGACGCCAAAAGAATCTCACAAAAGACAAGAAAAGTAAAGGCGTTGCATGCAGGCAGCAGATCTGAGCTTGCCGCAATCTTCAAATGCACGTACTCGGCGGGTGATGCGTTTCCAATGCCCAGAACCCCTCCTTGGTATCAGCTATTACGTCTCCATGGTATTTGATCTGCAGGTGTCGTGACGTCCTTTCCAGGCGTGGCGGGCGCGGAAAGCTCTGCACGTTGAGCATCCGCGCGGAAGACATTGGGATGAGGCGTAGTGGTGCGAACAGAGCAGTGATGAGACGGCAGATTGCTACTGTTGTTGTTCGTCCTGAAAATATGTCTGTCAATGAAATTATTGAGCTTTGTTTCAGAGAAAACTCAGAAAACTTCTTGTCCTTCCTTCTCCAAACTTTCATAATGAAGCTGGCGCTCTGGGGCGTTGGCTGTGGTGTCGTCATTGAAGTGGCTTGCCCCTTATTCCCCGGACGTGCGGCGGCCAATCGCGCATCGCATCGCATGCACTTCAATCGCTCGGTAGCTACAATTTCCTGAAGGATTGTGGCTTTGTGAGAGCCTAATGAGGTGGATTCCCTTGATGAATTCAGATGCCTTTTCTTGTTGCTGGAGATTCCACGAGCATAGTCTCTCATTGTACTACAACACTCAAGACTCAAGTTCTCTGTTTCCCTGTCTCAACATGGCTTACACTACAGAGTATTCGTACGTCATTTGTAAATGTAACTCCTTTCCCCTGCAACCATTCTGCCATGTTAAGCCTTGATGACTTCGCAGAGGCGACGTGGATTCCGATCTGTGCCATTGGATCGACCAATCGACTGACGACTACCTATGGGAGAGACAGATCCCCCACGCGGTGCGGCTGCTTCTGGCCTTTTTCTGCACAATCACAACTTTGTAAATGTAAATAATGGCTAGGATGAGAATCCCCGTCTCCGGGATGCCCCTGCTCAAGATTCAAGAATGCATTCACTGCTTCTGGTTCTGAATGTGGACTGAGTGTCGCGGACTACCTACATTATCAACGGCACGGGTCCGCTCCTGCGCCGATCGGGAAGACAGGCTGATCTTGATACATAAGTCTCAAAAGGACGGGACGACTTCTGAAACTTGTCAAGTGAGACACGCTCTTCTCCGGGCTCCCATCCCCACAGACACACGAGTAATCGTGTCCTGCATCAGATACTGCCGCTGATTTCTGACATCTGTTTTCCGCATAAAAGCAACCTAGAAACAGGGAAGAGCCAGCGTTAAATTGATCTCGATTTATAGCCTCTTACTAACATTGAGCGCATTAGAGAAGCTGTCCGACGAATTCATCATATCGAACTCGAGCATCAGGACCGATACGCACCAGGTGCGAAGTCGGCGTTGGAGGAGGATCGCGCGGACTTCTCACCTGGCCTTGGATCAGGCTGATTTCGATGTATGTACGGTACACTTTCCGCATAGGGTATACCGAGGCACGAGCGAATTCTTCCAGGAGAACGACGATGCGCAGTGCGTTGGCCATGTTTGCGCGGCAAGCCGATAGGCCGCGGCTGTTGCCCTGACTCCGACTGAGTTTGACACTGCCGTAGGAGACTGGAAACTCGTTCCGCCACGACGTCCCGAAGCCCCTCATGATATCGGCAGCGAGGGATGGGCACAATGCTACATCCCACAACATACGCGTAGCCGCTCAAGCTCTGGGCAGACATGCAACGCCCATGTCGACTACGCTCAGAACATCAACGTGCCAGAGCACCCGATGGTGTCGTGTACGATGAAAAACGAAGCCTTGTTAGGCTAGTAACGCATGCGATCAAGATGACCGGCCGGAGAATTGGGTTCGGGACACACAGTAAACACTCGCACCCGACATACCGGACTGTGCCATGTTTCCGAGACAGCATGTAGACGCGGCCTTCTTTCGGATACTGCGTCGGTTTCGCAGGACTGCAAAGCTCTTGAAGTTTCCGCGGACCCTGTGCCGTTCTTGACAATTCCGAGGTAGGGCATGTCCCTTACCAGTCCCTAAGAGACTTGTTCAGGCAATAAATGGTTCTAAACAGTTTGACTGAACGAGTTCTGGGATCTGTAGCGATAGCAACTCGCGAAATAGCCAGAAACACTCGGTGCTATTGAGATGCTAGAGCCCGATCTTCCTCAAGAGCAACAATCTCCAGCAAGGCAGACGCAGAACTTGCCACAAGGCCAACCTCAAGCGTAGAGCACAAACATCTTCTTTGAGCTTTGAAACCAGCAAACTAGAATTCGGAAAAGACACATTTTCGACTCTTACGGCATAGTCTCTCGCAGACACATTCTTTTAATAGGCGAACCGCAACCCGTGCCATTATGGTCACATGGTGTAGACCAGAACTCGATTCATAGCTGGCGCTGACAAGCCTGCAATGACAAGAAGGGGCCCGCGGAGAGTATAGTGGACGATGGTGGCGGCGGAAACATCGAAAAAACTCGCCGCGTAACCGGGCCAAACCGGCAATGAGCATTCGTCGTGATCACGAGCGCTTGAATCACCGTGGAAATGTGTGGAGAGGGCGCCCTCATACCTGCTCTATATCTTCAGCGCATGGAAGATTTCATGCTCTGAACGGTAACCCATGTGACGTTCATGATTGTCGAACGGCCAACCGGGAAAGTAAGGCTTTGTGAGCGATCGTTACTGCCAGGATACCGAGCTCGTGGGTCGTGAATGAGGTGAAGATCACTCGGAAGGGTCATGACTAGGGCTCACTGACCAGACAGAGAGCTCCGATAGAAAGTCCAGGAGCTTGAACAGTCCCCTTCTTAGACTCCGTTCTTGCGTTCTATTCTTCAGCTTCTTGTGTTGTCATTGCGATTTGCACAAAGTGTCATCCGAACTTTCGCGTCACGTTGACGGTTGTACATACAGACGATATCGTCTTACCCAGCTTCATGAGCCAGGATTTCCGGCTCGAGCGAATGAATTGGGGAGCGATTCCGCAATGGCGTTGAGGTACGAACCCTAACCAAAGTTAAGCCACAATTGCCTGATACGGCTTTCGAAGCTTCAACTTGTGTTCTGGTAGTGAAGTCCAGCGACTTTATCGGTTCTTTCGCATTTTGCGCCGTAGTGTGTAATTACTGTGCCTCGGCTGAGGCAATTTCACGAGGTCTTTTTCATGGTGCCGGAGAACGTCCCCGCCCCGTCCCGTAATATAGTAAGCATATCGTACAGAAAAGAAAAGAAAAGAGAAAAGAAGAGAACAAAAAATGAAAGCTAAGATCGGCAGTTGGCTTGCTGTTGGACTGGTTTTCGGCTTGGGCGCCATGGCATTTTACCCGTCCCACCAAGCTGTCTCAATAAGGCAGTCTTCGTAAGTCGTCCTCCATCTCATCAGATCTAGTCTGAAGAACGGGTCATTCGGAGCTCGGCGCCTCAGCGCAAACGCGACAAGGGGGTGCCAAGCAATACCAAGATACGGAGAATACCATGTTCTGCGTCACCGAGCGACTGCTGAGCCAATCGAGTCTCGAAGCATGTCAGTGTGACGGCGAACTCCTGGCGTGATGGGGTGTCAGCAAACGCAAGCCACCAACGACATGGGGTCGTTGTTGCAGTACGGCCTCTTTAAGACGCATAAAACGGGCATGTATGGTGGGCTATTGGAAGGACTGGCAGAAGATGAGCCACAAAGTCTACAAATCGATGCATGTGACCGCTCAGAGCTCGGCCGATCCAGCAACGCAGATCCATGCCAGGCGTCGCATGCAGTGCGGACGACCTGGCAAGGAAGTTTGATTGCAGCTGTGAATAGATCAACGCATAACACATCCAATCAATTCATTAGCTGCTTTTTCGTTTGCGATGGACGCTCTTTTAAGAAGCGAGTAATAGTTGTCTGCCCAGCTGTTTCCCTTGGAGTGTGTGAACAGAGTAGAACGTGTTTTCGCAGCAGCCATTTCAACAGCAGCCAGCTTGTCGACAAGACAGTCCAATGGCTTTTGTACTCTACGGATATGCGGTACGTCGTCGGTGATCCGATAGTCACTCGTCAACTAACGTTGTGCACGATCTAGGAGAACCCGCGGACTCGTGTTGCTTGCATTGTGGTGAGGACAACCCAGCCTCTGTGCGTCATCCTGCATCGCGATTTAATACTGACGAAGGCTTGTCCTAGGCTGCAGCGCAGGGCATTCCCGTTGAACTGGTCAAAGTCATACCGCGCAGAGACATCGGCCGGCATTTGTTAATCGACAAGTTCCCTTTGAGTAACGGCAAGACTCCGGCCCTGGAAGCGCCGGGAATCAAGCTCACTGAGACGATTAGCATCGCGTTGGTTCGTCAAGCTCTCGTCGCAAGACTGTGATGAACCCCAAATCAGTCAATGACAGTTAGATAGTCATGTACTAACTATTCCGAAAAGTATCTCGCGAAGTGCAAAAAGAAACCTACTACATTGCTTGGAAATGGCTCTCCAGAACAAGAGGCCGAGATTGTTTCGTGGATGAGCTGGGCAAACCAGGAACTAATCGGAACCCTGGCTCGATGGTGCGAGCCATCCTCTATACCTCTCCCTTTCGATTTCTTTCTCAACATTGGATACCAAGAGTATTGACACGTTCGAGTCTAGGTATCTTCCACTTGTTCCCAACTTCTCCCGGCCCGCTCCCCAAAACAAGCCCCAGATCGAGAGGGGGAAGGCGGACTCATTGGCTATGCTGGACGTCTTGGAGGATCTTATGAACAACAAAACTCATCTTGTCGGTAATGAGATGACGATCGCTGACGTCTTTGTCGCCATTGTGCTCGCCCGGGCACTGGAGTGGGTGCTTGACTCGGCATGGAGGAAACGGCATCCCAATTGCATGAAGCACTTTGAGATGGTGACAGCTTGGCGGCCTGTTAGAGAAGTCGTGCCGGAGTTTCCCTTTACGAATGTAGAAAGCGCATGCTTGACTCATTATGATGGCGACTGAATCATGATGTGGCTTTCGGGGCGCCGAAACTTCGGAAGTCTCGTTCACATTTATGTATTGAGGCGTCGTCCCACGTCCCATCGAGAAGGTTGTAGCCAAACCGAAATGGCCAATGTTGAAGGCCCCGGTCTGTGCTTTAGAAAACTCGAGGAACTTACAAGTACTACAAGGATCATAACCAGAGTGAATACCAAACCAATTTCCAAAACCGGGCTTGGCCATCTGTCTGTCGAGACATGTTTCTCAGCTTTCATCTGGGCAGGCGGGTAGACAGCGATGAATCTTATGCACCGATGGCTCGGGACACGGCCATGATGCCTTAAGATGGCTCGGCAAGCAGTTTCACTCTTGATGAGCTCGTTGTGAAGTTGATGCTGTGACCTTGACCGGGCACTCAGCTTTTTGATTAGCGTGCGGCGTGATTTCGAAGCCCAAGGCTGATTTGCAGGCACCGCATCCCATACAGAGATGTAGCTGGTTGCGATAATTTGTCCAGGATAACGACGACTAGCCTTAACGAGGGCGGTGACATGGTCGATAAGAACTCCGCAAGAAAGTTGTCAAGGTCGGATGAGGAGTCAAATTGAGGCCACGGCGTCAAGTACGGTATGTATGCGCTGCATTTCTTATGTCAGTTGAGCAGGCGCAAATTCAGCTTGAGCTTCATTAGCCTCAAGATTTAAAAATATATCGAATGATCGACTGTGATGGCGACAATCTCATTTTTTTCAAGGGAGGTGAATTTGCGGGCGGGAAGATGAAAAATGAAAAACTGGATCGAGAAGTCCGTGCAAACAGGTTTTTTTGGGTGGTGCAAATAGTAATTGTGCTCTGATACATCATCTTCTCAATCATTCGTATGTACCGACAACAATTCCAGCAATCACGGCCTAGCATTTCCGCCCCCCGGGCCGCTTCGAGTTGGCATGATAGCCGAGTACGCGTTGTTTCTCTGATGCTGCAAATGATAAATCACCTTCCATGGTAAACACGCAGAGAGACATCCCTCGTCGGCTGCACATGAAGTTTCAACATCTGGTTGGGCGCGACTATCTGGCATTATGCAGGATCTCGGCTACAAGAGTTTTTCAATGTTTTGCCTCTCCGCACTACCTTCAGTTCAGTCCATCCACATCTGCCCCAGCATCAACCAGCAGCTTGACCACCTGCTCCCAGCCGTTCGCGATAGCCAAGTGCAGAGCCGTGTTCCCCATGGTATCTCGGGCATTCACATTGAGCCCAAAGCCGATCAAAAACTCCACCGCATAGTAGTGCCCGTTACCGGCAGCGACGTGGAGAATCGTCTGTCCCTCCTGATTCACCGACTCGGGATAGACGCTATTGTGAACCATAAAGGACAAGATGGTGAGATTTCCCGCCATGGCAGCCTGGAAGAGCGGCGAGATTCCCTGCGCTTGCGAAGTGGACTGTTTATCTGTGACGCATACCGGGATCGAAGAGAAGCTGGCGATTTGGACTTCTCGCGGGTGAAGTGTCAAATCTGTGCTTTGAAGCTGAGTCGCTGGTGGTTCCTCTACTGCACAGGGATTCATGACAAGCTGACTTAAGTCCCATTGCGAGCTTCTCTGACTCCCAGATCCAGTGTTCGTATTGGTACTGCTAGGAGTCGTAGCCATTGAGACCTACAGACAGACGTCACGTTAATCCTCTTGGCCTTGGCCTCCATCCTCAGTAAATAGAGTTTGGAATAGAGGGCTTGCGCTGTACCGTCCAGCCCAACTTACTTTGCATGGGAAATCCAAACCATAGGCTTCATCTTGGAGAGCTGTAACCCTGGTTCTACCTGCCAACAGGGGTCTGGGATATCCGATACAACCGACATCGCCTTGCGGACACTCGCTCAAGTGCGTCAGAGAGGATGGCTCGGGTGTCACTTGGCTGCAGTTTAATTCGTGTACACTCGGGCTGGGCAGTCTCGTGATATCATCCGCCGCCGGCAAACCATCTGCTGGGCCCCCCGTAGAGACACTGCCACAGACCAGTGCCTGGTAGTCGTTGCGTTGAGGTGGCAGGGGAGGCGCCGACGTTGAGAGCTTCGTACTTTGTTGCTGGGCGTTCAAGTACGCTGGGCCTTCTAGGAACTCGGCCGGCTCCTGCTTTATCTGTGGATAGCCACATCTGGCGGAGGATGGGCAAACGCTTCCCTTTCCAGGGCAGCACCAACTGGGATCTACATGATGGATTTGCTGTAGGACGACTGTCTGAGAATGCGAGATACACGATCTGTCGGCTTGGTTGAGTCTGTCAGCCTCTTGAAGGTTGCAAGATGGACAATTTTCAGCTTCCAATCCCCTGGGATCAAGCTCGGAACGCGACGCGAATTGCCTGACTCCGCCGCGCGCGTCATTGAGTTGTGCAGCTTCGGAGCGCAAACGTAAGATTTCTCCTATTTAGACGTGACAGCGTCAGTGTTTATTTGATTCTCCGTCAAGCATAAAGGCTCAAAGCCCCGAAAGTGCGTTGAGCGAAAGGAAGACCGAGCGTCTTGAGACACTGGAGGCTTCCTTCCACTTCTGGAAGTAATTTTGATCTTGTCCTTACGATACTTGCGCTGCGCGACTCTCTTCTTCCCTCGCCTCACCTCCTCGCTCGTGGGCTGGAAATGCCAATAGTCGCTCATCTTTTGGAACATTCTCCAGCTATATCAGCGGCAATACCCCGTCACCTCTTACTATGAAACTCAATTTTCTTTGCCAGGCTCTACGAGACGTCGGCATGGGCTTGTGCCGCTTGTACTTCAGTGGCAAGCGGCCTCTCACATGTTACTGCTCTATGTCTTGCGACAACAATGGTGCATTTTTCTCTTGCAATTCTTCCTCTCCATCGATGACGAGAAAGGGCCCAAATACCGGCTGTGGCGCCCTGTCAGTCGACGTACGAACTGGATCCGTACGAATTGTCATGTTGGCATGACATACCAAACCTCAGAAAGGATTACCGCAGTGTTTGCTGCAGGTGGCGAATTTCATGGACCAGTGAGATTATAGATATCTCATGCACTTACATGCCGGTACGGTAGCGGCGGCTCCGATGGCCCAATCTTGAACGACACGATCATCAAGATTCGATACATAACAACACGGTCCCCTCTCCCGCAAGATCTCTGCCAGCTCTCTGCTTTTTAGCTTCGTGATGTTACCACACCTCCGCAGCACTGATGTGATACGTCTCATACACATAGATGCGATACGTCGTGCTGAGCAGGTGGCTTTACCTTTTCAAATTCTGCGCCGCTCGTGAGTTCTTGCATCATAGACCATATCATAGTCTCTGACATTCCCCTTGTACCTGACGATCTTTAGGCTTGCTCTGGCCGTGATTGCAATAGCATCCATCATGTGAGAAGAGCAGCGAGACACCACCATACCAATGCCAAGTCTCAAAGGTTCCACGGATTAGATGGACCATGAGAGCTGCCAATTGCGTCTTTCTTAAAATGGGCATAATTTCGCCTCTGCTCGCCTCCCCCGCAAGGCGTCCTGTGTGAATCGCTGCATACGGATCTGCATGCATAATGTGTGTCACAGAAAGCTTCAGTATAAAGAGTCTAGATCCTTCACACGACGCTCGGCTGAAGCATGCTATTGGCTCTTCATAGCTGCAGTGGCCTTAGTCCGATGCTGTGTGATATCACCATTGGGAGTTCGGCCGATCGAAGACGACACAACCAGCCCGTCATCGAAAAACTCGGTAAGAAACTAAGCGGGCAGGCCCGCGAGCTTACCGGTAGCTGAAAGTGGATGCATACTGTGCCTAATCATTACATGTAACCACAGTATGTAGGTACACATCGGCGGAAACCTTCAGAGTAATGAGTATAGAAAGTCAGAGACGTGCAATATTCTGCACACAGTGTAGTATCCTTGGGGAGCATCCGACAGCCGACTGGGTCCCAGTATCATTTATAAAAATGAATAGAACTGCAATCCTTGAGCCCAATCCCAGTTTTCCAATGCTTCTTTGCCATCTTGGCGTCTTACATCTGCCAAACAGACATGCAACCCCGGCTTTCTTAGGCTTTACTCCATTTGTCTTGGTGTAGCGCTCTCGTTGATGGTCACTACGTACTGATCGAAGCTGACGAGGGCCAACTGAAAAATTGGACTGTCACAACAACGAGGGGTGTCTTTGGGTGATATTTTCAGGCAGTCCCGGATCCCCCAAAATTTGGCGACGTGCGCCTCGATCACGATTCACGCTATCCACGATCTGCCCAGTCGTGACTCGTGAGTCAGAGTTGAAAGAGCGTCTCGCCTCCTTGGTAAGAAAACAATCGGCTCTGTGAATATCTGTTCTTCCGATTCTGTTCCGAATAACACTTGCGGTGATACTGGCCGTTCAATTTCGTCTTAATTTGCAGTCATGAGCTAAACTTAGCAGTGTGACGTCGTATCCAAGTCATTGACCAGGCAAATCTCAGTTGATGACTGTTCGGTGCTGCTTGCCGCTGATTAGTCCATCCATCCGTCTTAATAACCGATGGATGTCACCTGAGGTCTCTTTATTCTTCCTGCTGCTACAATGCAGACCAATCTCGTTTATTGAATTCGCAGCTTTTTGAGGTTCTCGTTGCGTTGTTCGAGGCCGTATTCTTTCCGCCACGTATTTTATCTTCGAGTCGTGGTATGTGAGAGATGAGATCGCTCGTCGAAAGACTGCATCGTCCACGCGGTGAGAAAAATAAAATCAGACGTCAAAATGCAACATGGCAAACTGCAATAGGTATTGTGGGAGCACAGGAACAAGTCACAACGCAACGCAAACTTTTGCGAACCTCATGTACATAGGTACATACGCACCACATATCGGATTGTGGCGGTGCACAGCCTCATTGGCAAGGGTTGCGTCACTCCATGTGGCGTCCCCGCAATCCGTCTCCCGACTTCCCATCGAGTCGGCGAGGCCGAACAATCAAAGAAAGCCCAATCCCTTTCGTCGTCCATTTCTTAACAATCGAAATTCCCTCCATCATCTTCCTACGAAAAGAAAACTCTCCCTTCAGCCAAAATGTCCAACCGAGCCCTCGCCCGCGACACCCAACTCGAATTTCAAGCCCGCTTCCAGGCCAAACAAGCCCGTCGCGAGGCCCAAAAGGCCGCGAAGCAGGACCCCATCCTCAAGAAACAGATCCAGGAGCTTCTCAAAAAGGGCGAAACCCAAAAGGCCTACCAAAAGGCCAAGATGCTTCTCAGCAAGCAGGCCCTCGCCTCGCAGATGGACCAGGTCGCCGACATGGCGGAGCTGAGCGCCGCGCAGATTCAAGCCAATAATGCGATGAACCGCATGACGCATATGATGGCGCAGAGCTCAAAGGTCATGAGTGTGGCGCAGAAGAATGCTTCGCCGGCAAAGGTATATCTTGTCTTGTCTCTCTACTCTTTTCATGCGTTTCATTTGGGGTGGAAAGGGGTGGATGAGGATGAAGATGAAGATGGCCAAGTCCTCACGCACCAAAAGCCTCGTGGTTTGGAACTCTTACTAACGGCTGTGAATGAAATAGAGCCTCGGTGTCCTGGAAACATTCAAAGAGCAAAACGAGGAATACTCCATGACGAATGCCATCTACCAAGACGCATTTTCGCAATCCACGTCGGCGCAGGTTCCCGAGGATGCCGTCCACGAGTTACTAGGCAAGCTAGCGGACGATGCGGGCATCGAGCTCAAGGCACAACTTAATCAGGCCACGCCGGCGGATCCGGAGCCTCAGAATAAGAACGATGTGTCTCTGCAGGAGGATGAGCTGCTGCAGCAGAGGTTGCGGGCTTTGCGGGCATAGTAGCATCGAGTTCTGCAGTTTGGTTTAGAGGGCGTTGTGTAGATGGGGTATCAAAGACAAGGGCAGGGGAATAGTGACATTGCTTGGCGTTGGGAGTTCTGGTTCGAGTATAACGAGTAGAAATATGCATTGGAATGGAAGTTGAAAGCTGGGCTTTTACATCCGTTCAAGGCGCAACCAGCGGTTCTCGCACGCCGATTACATATTGGTGCATCATTTCAAGTCCCGATTGATGTATACATGTGTGTTTATGAGGGACTCTCGCGTCCACAGATTACTCCCGCCCATCACGGGCTCAGTTTAGCAAAGACACTGATTACATGTATAAACTCGCCACAGCCGTAATGTCCCTCTTGATCAACTCCTGCGCCTCCTGCATCTTAGTATACAACTCCGGATCACCCACAATCCTCGCCGCATTCTTCACCTCCCTGCACACCTCATCCAGTCTGGTAATCGTCCGCACAATCGTCCCCTCCAAGATATCAGTTAGGCCCGTGATGTTCTTGAAGCTCATGCCTCGTGCCCATTCATACACTACCTCCATGAGGCCGAAGCGAGGCTTGCTGGCAAAGTCATTCGAATCGTCCGCCGACTGGATCACCTGTAGCCTCGTCTGGACATCATTCACCTTTTCCGAAATCGCAATGATTGTGTCGCGGCCCCTTTCGAGATTGCCCGTCAGAGTGGGTTCCACGAGGGTCTTTTCTTGGAATACAAAGGCAGATAGGAGGGCGGCTATCTCGGCGGGCTCGAATTCGGCGAGTACATTATCAAGAATGAGTTCGGTGAGAACGAGCTCGTCGCCTGAGTGGACTTCGCATGCTACTTTGCCCTTGAGCTGAATTCGCGTGGCCGAGTCGATGAATTCAAGTTCTTTGAGGACTTGAATGCGCTGTTCATAGTCGGGGAGGAGCTGGAGATTCTGGTCCGAAAGGGACTGCTTTAGCTGGGAGATATGTTCTTTTATGAGCCATTCGTCGTGGCACATGGCAAACTGGAAACAAGAAACCACGCGTTAGCTTTTGGATGGTTCATCGTGCGGCGAATTAAGGGTTGGGTGGAGAGATAAGGTGGTTCTTACGTGTTTTAAGAAATTGGGACACTTGAACGAGGGCGATTCCGTCACCATCTTGATCGATTGTTTTCGCTTCTCCATGATCTCCTGCAGCGCCAGACTCTTGACTTTGCTCAAGTCCAGCTCATCCCAGCGGCCATCCCAGCTGGAGCAAATATCCTGTAGTTGCTCCACGGCTTTTTGGGCCGCCTCGCCGCCTTTGAAGATCTCCGGAAGCGTGCCCTTGACAACCCACTTGGTCAGGCATTCCACGTCGCTAAGGGGCACAAAAAGATTCTTTGTGTGTATATGTTTCTTGTTTTGTGGCAGCTTGTGCAAATATTTTCTGGTGGCAGGGATAAAGGGCAGCTGGTCCGTTCCATCTCGGCCGTCGCGCGTAGACTTGATGGCACATATGCGCAACACCGGCTCTTCCAAGGAAAACCGCGGATTCGTTCTTTGGTTTAGCATGAGGCCTACTGTGCGAACGCCCTCGTAATTAAACACGACAAGTCGCTGCTCAACAAACATGTTTCGTCCGATGGGTATACGTAAGAGTCCCTTGTATAGTTCGAAGGTAAACTGTTTATAGTCTTGCGCAGCCTGGTGGCATTCGTCCATAGCGACGTCACAGACTTTGCATGCTTCTCGCTTCACCTTGGCGAGATCAGCCTGTGCGACCTTCACATCCTTTTCGTGCTCAGGGAGGAGCTGCTGGGTCGCGTGCTCTGAGAAACTGCGCTTGATCATCTCTTCTATCTTCAGAGCCTCGACGCGGAGAAGGTTGAGAATCATGTTGTACGTCAGTCGGAATTGCGATCGCAATTTAGACGGTTCTCCCTGTATCATGTTGCGCAACTCGCCAGCCGGCGGTGCGTCATCGGAGCCACCTGGAGGAACAATGATGACGGAACCGACAGTATCAAGCCCGCGACGCCCAGCTCGGCCTGCCATCTGAGTGTATTCGCCGGGCAGCAAATTTCGGAACGAATGGCCATCGTGCTTGCGATAGCCCGAGAAGACAACTGTCCTGGTTGGCAGATTGAGACCCATGGCAAACGTCTCCGTCGCAAAGAGCACCTTGACAAGAGTCTCAGCAAAGAGAATCTCCACTAACTCTTTGACAATGGGCAGCAATCCTCCGTGGTGAACAGCTATTCCTCGACTCAGAAGTTCTCTCAGTCGGACAATCTGGGGCAATGATCGGTCTTCTGGCTTTAACCTCGCAATCGATTTCTCAATAATCATGTGAATATGACTCTTCTCTTGAGCGGTGCAGAAGTCCTGGTTGCTCAGAGCGTCTGCGTTTTCCTCGCACCGTTTCTTGGAGAAGACAAAGATACAGGCCGGTAGCAAGGTCTTCTTCCTCAAAAATTGCACAAGATGAACCCACAGGTTCTTGTCTTGGGCAGCAGAGGTCATACCTCCGGCACGTCCACCACGGCCCATATGGCCAGGGGCATGGCTGGCTCGAGGCGGCCCTCCACGACCTCGCTGTTGATTGCCACCGCCGCCCCGTTGGCCACCTCCTCGTCCACCGCGTTGTTGTTGAGGACCTCCTCGCTGGGCGCCGCCACGAGGATTGCCACCTCGCGTGGCCATTGAAGTCTGTGATGGCGCTGGCTTTTCTTTCCCGCGAGCTGCGGAGTTCGCCGCTTTCCAGCCGGTCTCGAGGAACTTCTTGTCCGAGTCCACAATCATGTGGACATCCTTACCCGCCCAAAGGTAATGCTCCAGGGGCACCGGTCGTTTCGAGGTCGAGATGACGTAAATATCCTTTTGTTTCGTTCGTCCAACCCATGACGCAAATTCGTGGGTATTCGGTACTGTGGCTGAGAGCAGAATGAGCGACACATGTGCCGGTAACATGATGATCACCTCCTCCCAGACCACGCCTCTCTCGTAGTCATTCACGTAGTGGACCTCATCAAAGATGACAAACTCAACATCGCGTATCAAATCGGCTCCTCGGTAAAGCATACTTCGCAAGATCTCCGTCGTCATGATCAGGCAGCTAGCCTCAGGATTAATTTGCACATCTCCCGTAAGAATACCGACCTCGTCGAATGTCTGTCGGAAGTCGCGAAACTTCTGATTACTCAGAGCCTTGATCGGAGAGGTATAAATAGCCTTGGTCATGTGCTTTGCCGCCAACGCAATGGCATACTCGGCCACAACCGTCTTGCCTGCTGATGTGTGAGCAGCGACGAACACCGAGTCGCCGTTTTCGAGATGATATACAGCTTCTTTCTGGAAGGTGTCGAGCTCAAAAGGCCACTCTCTCGCCATGTCGGGCACCAGCTCTCGAAAGTTCGGCATCCCTTGCCTTATATCCACCATGTGAGCCCATTCTCGTCCAGCCTTGCGAGCACTCGATGCTGCCAACACGCCATGGGGTTCCAGAGCAGGAAACTCAATAGGCAGTATATCGTCAATCTCATCACTGTCACTATCAGCACCTTCAGCGACGTCTCCAGACTCGCCATCTGCCAACTCGACATCTGCCGGGTCTGTATCTGAATCATGCGCCTCGCCTGCATCTGCCGGATCATCCTCCAGCACTTCTTGAACCGCGTCAGCAGCCTCCTGCTCCACTGTGCTCTTCTTTTTGCTGAAGTCAATGCCACGACTCATCCCAGGTGCTATCTGCAGCAATCCGCCCTCACCCACTTCAATCACTCTGTCGAGCCTGCTTGCCTTGGTTCCGTTTTCAGGCGCTCCGCCCGCATGGATCTGATCCTCCAGCGCAGCAGTAGCCTCGATGCTGTCCAGGCCTCCAGGAGCAAAGGGGAAGAAGCCAGCAGCTCCACGGACAAAGTCTACCCGGTTGGCGGGCTTTCGAAGCAGACTTGTCGAAGTCTTTGCTGTGGCGCTATTTAAGGGAAGCGTCACGTTTTTGTAGCCAGTCACCCTGCCTTCGAGTCCATGGCGAATAAATCTTGTGACAGTGCGAGTTTGAGGAGGTGCAATCTTGAACAGAGAAGTGTAGTCGGTCTCAAAATCCCATCGCTGCTGTAGTCGGTTCAGCCACTCGGTGGAAAACTCGCGTGACGGGGTGAGATACTTGGCCTCCAACTGGCGCTTGAGAACTTCGGGATCTTGACTCAATTTCTTCACAGGTCTTGAGCTCGTGCTCCCACCCTCTTCCTGCGCCAGCAAAAGGGCATCGATTCCGGCCATGGTGAGGATGATCTGCCTTTTGGCAAAGTGGAAGTCGTTGATTTCAGTTCAGATGACGGATCACACACATCGTCACCACTTGTGTTTGGACTCTGGAGAAACGCCCCACAATTTTGGGGCGGAAGTGGGGTGAATGACGAAGGGAGGAACTCTTGAAAGCGATGATAAGTAGATGCGCGCTGGCAAATGCCCAATGCTATGCTCCTTCATGATGCGCCACTAGGTACATCAGATCCTAGAATTGGCAACTGAAACGGCTGGCGAGGTATGTAGAGGGTGTGAATGCATCAGCATCGCCATATAAATTTACAATTACAAGTCCCTCAGTCCCCGATCCCTATCCATCTATCGAAAAAAGAAGATATTTGCAGTGCGCTGAAAAGCCGTCCCACCCTTCTCAAAGCATATTGATTACTATGATGCTACGCCTCCTCCAGCCCCCAACGGCCCAGTTTCTCTCCATTATTCCCTCACGCGGACCCAGGCATCATGACTTTTCTCGTTCGCAGCATGCACGATTGTCAGGCAAAGCATCCGGTGTGAAGATACATTCTTCATGCGCGCAGCATCTTGGCGGCGAAATCTTCAATGACTTTCTCGGTCGGGAAGCTCATCTCCTCGAGCCCTTGGGCGTAAGGGGTGGGGACATCGGCACCAGTGACACGCTGAGCGGGGGCGTGAAGGTAGTCGAAAGCATACTCCATGGTGAGAGCAAGGATCTCGGCTCCGACTCCGTAATGAGGGAAGCCAGACTCGACGGACAGCAGGTGGCCGGTCTTCTTAACAGACGCAACAATGGTTTCGATGTCGAGGGGTTTGACGGATCGCAAGTTGATAACTTCGGCCTCGATGCCATAGTTCTTCTTCAGGTTCTCGGCGGCGGTCAGGGATTGGCCGACACATCGGGACAGCGTAACAATGGTCAAGTCCTTGCCAGAGCGCTCAACCTTGGCCTTGCCGAAAGGAAGGACGAAGTCGCTCTTTTGGGCAGCCTCGGACATGGGGAAGGATTGGCCGTACATCAGCTCGTTCTCGAGAACGATGACGGGGTTAGGGTCACGGATGGCAGCCTTCATCAGGCCCTTGGCGTCTTCGGCACTCCATGGAGAGACAACCTTCAAACCAGGTACGCTGCCGTACCAGGCAGAGTAATCTTGGGAGTGCTGAGCACCAACACCAGCGGCGAAACCGTTGGGGCCACGGAATGTGATGTTGCAGGGCTGAATGCCACCAGACATATAGAGCGTCTTGCCGGCAGAGTTGACGATCTGGTCGATAGCTTGCATGGCGAAATTCCACGTCATGAACTCGCACTGTTGCACGTCAATATTGTCAGTGAGATCGCAAAGATGATAACAGGTTGCATCTGTGTCATTGGAGTCGCGGTGGCAGTGAGGTCATGAACAGCCGTCTTTGAACCGGATAGCACTTACGACAGGGTGCAGACCGCTCAAAGCAGCACCAATAGCAAGGCCACAGAAGCCGGACTCGGTAATGGGAGTGTCGATAACGCGCTTCTCCCCGAAGCGGTCCAATAGGCCCTTGGTGACCTTGTAGGCGCCATTGTACTGAGCAACTTCCTCTCCCAGGACGAACACCTTGGGGTTTGCCTCGAGTTCCTCAGCAAGAGCCTCGTTGAGGGCCTCACGGACGGTATACTCCTTGACACCAGACCCCTCTGCGTATTTCCTGCTCTGCTGAGCGCCAAAGAAGACGGGTGTCGTCATGGCTCGAGGGGCCTGTGTGAAAGCAGAAGCGGCGGGAGCCTTGATGGCAGTGGCTCGGCTCGAGAGCGCCAGTCGCGCGGCAGGTCGGAGAAGTCGAGACATGACGGCTTGTGATATGTGGGATTCGAGATTTGTTGAGGTTCGACACGAGGTAGGGGCGACAGAGCAACGGAGCAGTGCGAGTCGGGCCGCCAATGCAGTTCGTCGCAATTGAAACTTGGGCGAACGCAAATTGGTCAGCGTAGGAGGGAGGAGAGGCAACGCTGAGCTGGTTCAAGAGTAGGAAAGTATGAGGGTGTCTCGAATGAACGACGATGGCTTCGACGGAGCTGAGTCGAGGGA
The DNA here is from genome assembly GCA_029405325.1 of Claviceps purpurea. Classification (NCBI taxonomy): domain Eukaryota; kingdom Fungi; phylum Ascomycota; class Sordariomycetes; order Hypocreales; family Clavicipitaceae; genus Claviceps; species Claviceps purpurea. Next base: position 302,582 of record CM055782.1, on the reverse strand, counting down.
AGGGAATTTGCTTTCCGGAACACGGCGAAACCAGCTTCCTGGTTGGTGCACGCCCCAGTTAGTGACTTTATTTAGTGGATGCAACTTCCTGCGACCGCTGAGCAGACAAGATTTTTATTTTTTTTTCCATTGGGGCTGGCCGTATTGGGTTTGGTGCTGGCAGGTCTTGGTCTTTGATTGGCTGGCTGTATTCTCCCCTTAAGGCCTTTCAGGTGGTACTCCGTACTCTTCCAGCGGCCAGTGGCCACTGAACCGCCGATGGAAGCGGCAATCTGTTGGGGCCACACAGACGTTGACGATATCACACATCGGGTAGAGACGGAGATAGGATGATGAGTGAGCGACTTCACTGACTAAGCGCTGTATGTGATCACCAATTCGACCGACTCTGGACAAACACTACGCGACACTACGCGGACAATTATGCTGGCGTCTACTCGCATATTTGATCCATTCTCGGACTTTGATTCGATCCCAGGCCCATCTATCCTTTGCTTCATCGGACCTGAGATGCCTCGAGGATAAGACGAGGCCGGCCGAGCGCTCACGTTCAGCCCCCACCCCGAGACGAAAGTCAGACGAAAGAGTACATAACAGGACCGAGTTTTCGAGCGTTCTGTTCGCCCTATTTCGAATAACGGCAATCGCTTTCGGCAACTTCTTCATCTCGCCTGTCAGACGCTGGTTCTGCGCGACGTCCAAGTGGACGCGCTTCATCTACGCTGCACCCTCGGCGTCGGGCACGTAGTCTGGGGAATCAATCTGGCCGATCTCGACCCCATCATTGCAGGATTTGTCGGAGGAGCGGTGCGGCAGGTTGAATTCACCTTGTAATTCGAGGAGGCAATTGGAGCGAACGGTTCCTTTTGACAGTGAGGTCCGGGAGAAGAACTTGCTCATGGGCAAGTTACGGCACGAGGACATCGTGTTGAACGGCCACTTGATCAAGGCTTTGATTTGAGGTAGCTCGAGAAGACGAAACCGGAAGACAATGTCGACAGGTGTGTTTCCTTCTCTTCGTCTCTCCCAATTCAAGTCATTTTTGTCTGTGCCAGAACGAGACATCACGGTCCGAGCGACCAGGTCGGTAGGGAATGATGGGGCCGCAAAGAAGGTGAATTCCGGTCATTGCAGCAATGTAATCAGTAAGGTGATGGAGGGATGTGAGATGATGCTTCGGGACGACGGGAGCGGCGCGAGTGAGGGCATCAGCATACTGGCGGCTGCGCTCGTACAGTAATGGATGTGCGGAGCAAGAGATCAAGTCGCAGCTGGCGCAGAAGAGGAGAGCCATGAAACTCAAGTTTATGTCATACACGACCATGTACTTCCTCGGGCAGGATTGGTTCCACTCGCGACGTAGGCCACAGTGATTCTCTTCCATGTATCACTATAGAACACATACTCCATATGGATGTTGGTGAGATCGTCCTCGAGTTTTCATATTCAGGCCACCTACTCTCCAACCTCGACGGCGTTATTAATGAGCCGCAGATCCCAACTTTCGAGCGTGAACCGTTTCCGCGAGAGTGTGGCAAACGCTATGTCACGATTGACCACGCGGCCGACGCACGGAGCACGCTACAGTCAAGTGAATGCTCATGTGGATAACATGATCAGGTAGACAATAGGGTCAGGTGGACAACAGGATTATTAGAAGGACAATATGCTCACGCGGTCATGAGGAGATCATCAGGATACTCTGATGATATCCATGACCAAGTAGTCACAGTAGAGAGATGAACATGCATAAGGATGAGGGTTTCCCTCGTAGTCTAGAGTTCAGATCTCTACTGATCAATCTAAGCAATAGTTTCATCTATTGAGAGTAATCTCTTAACGTGACTTACGCCGATAACTGCTCGAATATCTATTCAACCGACCCACTTCCTAAGTAAGAGACCAACTGTGACTTAGACTTAAGCCATCGTTACAGAGGGCGTCGTGCGCCACGGATGCAGATTCCCTGAATTGGGAGCGCTCAACCCGTCAATGCGTAGCGTGATACCAACATTGCCAAAACGATCACCAATGGGAGGGCGTGACTGCATAATGTTGTGCTACGTTGAATCCGTGGCCGCGTAAAGTGATTGTACAAAAGACCGAGAGCGGCCCAACTCAGGCTGGGAACCAGACACCCAACACGGCAACCTCTTCAGGATCACTGCACAAACTTTGCGAGCCTCGCCAACCTAGACAAGTTGGTCAAGTCAATCGCGACTGCATGTTCCGACAAAGATGTCCAACCAAAAACCCCTCAAGATTCTCATTGCAGGCGCTGGCATCGCCGGCCCATCTCTAGCTTTCTGGCTCCAACGCCTCGGCCACTCTGTCACCATCATTGAGCGATGGAGTTCTCTCCGGACAGGTGGCCAGCAGCTCGACATTCGAGGCCAGGGAATCGAAGCCATTGAGCGAATGGGCATTATCCAAGACGTACGCCAACACGTCGTGGACGAAGCAGGCGTCGACATCGTCGACCATAATGGCGAATCCATCATCTTCTTCCCGCGCTATGAGACCGGCAGCAAACACCAAGCAATCTCGAGTGAATACGAAATCATGCGAGGCGACTTGTGCCACATCCTTTATGATAGAACGAAGGATAAAGTAGTTTATAAGTTCGGCCTGTCAGTCCAGGGATTTGAGGACAAAGGCCACGCAGTGAGCGTGACGCTTTCAGACGGCAGTACCGCAGACTGCGACCTTCTCGTGGGAGCTGACGGCCAAAATTCACGTATTAGACGGGCTCTGAATAAGGATGCGGGAGGCGATGAGCAGTTCATTCAGTCTACCGGCGTGTTTACCTGCTACTATAGCATCAAGAGACAGACCGAGGACAAGAATCGCGCAACGTGCTGTTTTGAAACGGGCCAGCGCTGTCTCATGACGAGATGGCATACGCCTCATCTCGGGCAGGTGTACCTCATGACCATGGCGCCCGGTCACCAGGCAGAGATGAAGGAGGCGTTGACGAAGGATGTGGCAGCGCAAAAGGACGCCTTTACAGACATGTTCAGGACAGCTGGATACAAACAGACCAGTCGGTTACTCGACGCCATGAAGACGACAGACGATTTCTACGCCAATGAAGTCGTTCATGTTCTGAATAATGCTTGGTCAAAGGGCCGGGTCGTCCTGCTCGGGGACGCGGCGTTTTGTCCTTCTTCCATGTCTGGCAAGGGCACTTCGGCTGCCATGGTGGGCGCGTACGTCCTCGCAGGGGAGATTTCGAGGTGCAGCGGCGGTGACTGTGATGTTGAAGCCGCTCTTGCCAGATACAGTGCCACACTGCATCCCTATATCGACCAGATGCCAAAGCCGAATCCGGGGCTTGCGTGGATGATCCCCAAGTCCACGACTGGACTCAAGGCGCTGAATCTTGCTCTCGGCCTAGCCAGCAAATGTAATGTACCGAAGCTGATCCAGTGGTTTACGGCGCCCGACAAGGACGAATGGGTGATGCCGTGGTATCAAGAGTTGCATGTTGGAGAAGAAGCGGTGTCAGTGGTCAAGTGAAGATGCATTGACAAGCGCAAGCCCTTTAATTTGCTTAGGATTCTTACGGCCTTCGGCGTTCCGTGGGCACCAGATTCTTCTGAAATAAGATCACGTTACTTACCGTTCCGTATTGTAAACATGCGTAAGGTAAATTCTGCTGTCCGATCTTGCTCATCATGTCCCATACCGCTAGAAATTTGAAGGGCAGCGCTGAATAGACCATTTGCGATGAGCAGTGACGATGATATTACTCACTGCTCAGACAGGCAAATCTTTCAGGCCCTCGAAGGCACAAAAACGCTTACCAGGCATTCCATATCCCCTGTATCTTTCCCAGGAACGTGACCGAGAATCACAAGCCAGCACAGGTATTCAGACGGGCCACATCGGAGCAGTCTGCATGTTCGTCTTCGTTTTCATGTGAAGCCGCGATCTCAAGGGTTCAGATCTGATTGCGGGTTTGCATAATGATCAATGAGAAACGTTCTGCTTGCTGCACAGGCTGTTGAAAATTGCAAAAGATGGTAAATTGCCGAAGATGGTGGGCCAGAAATGTTCAAGAGCTCGTTTAAGTGTTGGAGCGACTACCGACAGGCACCAGATGCTGACTTCTTCTCCAAGAGACAGCGTCGATCTTCACTTGGCTTTCGTCTCGAAGGATCGGAAGAGCACTTCGTTGCCAAGGTAGCGAGGCTGAAGTGCCTATCGGATGTCATCGGATGTGCGAAGCTGGGGACTTTCGTCATTCTGCATATTTTGGGTCACAGCGTTTCTGTTACATAGAAAGCACAAAGTGGGCGAAAGCGTTATCATGGGAAACACCCGATGAAGACTACGCTCAGCCCAGACGAAGAGATGAAGGAAGCGAAAAGCCTATAAAAAAGGTTCGAAGTGGTATGCATAATGCCACGCAGCAGCCCCTCTTATTCTTCCCTTTTCTACGGCTCTACTAGGCACCTACTTATGTAAAATCTACCTAAGCCACTTAGGTACGTACGGAGTAGGTACAGATTGCACATGTACCTTCTCGGTTTTCGTACGTCGCATGAACGTGATTTTCCCTGTCCGTGACTCAAACATCATAACATCAAACACCCAACACACGCGTAAGCCCAGGTGTAGGTACTGTACCTACTATTTACATATACCTACGGAGTACAGGTATGTATATATTGCGCGCTTATTGCCAGGGCCCAGATGCAACAACAAATCACACCAATAAACATCATCGCCGGCGTCCCTCCGAGGCACAAGCAGCCAGGGGCTCAGCAGTCGGCGTACTCTGATACCGGAAGAACGAGATGGCTACGTACTCCATAGGTACATCTTTGCATAATAATCAGGGGCTGCACTCCGTGGTCGTGGGTGGCTTGCGGGGGTCCGGCGGGAGCGGGCGGCGCGGCCAGAAGACGGCGGTAATGGAGTACGGAGCAATAGGTAGATAAGGGTCGCATCCGATGCGAAAATGGCAAAGACCGCATGGTCAATCTGCCTATATACCTGCCTATCTACATTTTTTATATGTAGCTTGGCCAGATGATGGGCAGCCTGCAGCAAGCGTTCATGCGTTGGGTCGGTCCCTGAGCGTAGCCTTTAGGTGTGACAAGGGCAGCATTCTGGGCTTGGAACTGAAATGTCTGAGAGTCACACAATAAACGACTATGGCTCTACAAAGAACTCTGAAGGTGTGTGATATCCCTCAGAGATCGAGGGAAGAGCCAGCAATATATACACAATGTCCTCCTGTCTGTCATCTGTCCTCCTGCCTGTCTCCGGCAATGCCTGCATATCCCGAATATGTACATGATGACTCCCGAGATGATATGTATCTCTGACGCCGAGATGAAATCCCTGATGCGCTGGCAGCGCCTGTAATCTAGCGGCTCCAATGCACTGGCGCCGTCCTGTGAACCAGCGAGCCCCAGTGCTCTGGCGTCGTGCAATAGACTCCTAGACACTGGTGGGCGCCTGAACCAGCGGCTCCAGTGCACTGATGGCTCCGAGTGGCGTCCGTGAAAGTGCCCGTAGTCCAGCGGCCTCGATGCGCTGGCAGCGCCTGTAGTCTAGTGGCTCCAATGCACTGGCGCCGTCCTGTGAACAAGCGAGCCCCAGTGCTCTAGGCACTGGTGGGCGCCTGAACCAGCGGGCTAACTCAGGGCGGAATGTCTCCAGGGCGGGTCATGTACATATACACGCCTGTGTGACATTAGGCGTCTTTGCCCTTGTTCTCGTCTTGATCGATCCCAGGAGAGCTGCCATGACAAGGAACTATAAGTCATACGGAGAAGCTTTTGCCAAAATATAATGCCGGGCACATAGGTTCCTACGGTGGTGATGATGATTCGATCGAAGCGACGGAGAGTGTGCTTCGATTACGGGTAAGCCTTGTCGTCTCTTTCCTGCCATCCAAAGTCATGATTTCTTTTGCGTGTTGCTCAACGCTAGCGAGCTAGCGAGTTATCCCCACGCTATTCTTACCTTGCATTTCTGACTTATGTTGCTTTCGCTGTACATATGTACATAGGTACTAGCTGAACGATTTGAGCATCACGCTCTGGCCAGGTTGGTACAGAGTATCTGTCTCGAATCCTCGATTACATATTTACCTACGACGCATTAGCTGTTCGAAGGCCTGACTTGCGCATGTATTGTTTCCAAATGTCGCCGCTAAAATGTCCCGTCTCACTTGTAGGGAAATCTCTGCATTGTAATATATGTACTCCGTATGTAGCTCAGTTTCTCTTCCTAGACATGCAGCCGAATATCACTCGCGCACAAGTTTTTTTTCTACGGAGCCCGGATGGCTCATGAGACGAGTGCCGTCATAGGCAATGCGTCATCCGTTTATAATGACAGAGGTCAACGTGGGAACTGGGCAGTCGCAGGCAGTGGCATTCCACATTTGTGCAGGTGCAGATGGAGCATCATTGAGAACTTAGAAGTGGCATCGTATGACCAATTGGGCGAAGTTCCTTTCTTTTGGAATTGGGAACGCTTATATGCCTCAGTAACATCATAAAGCCATGACATACCATACATGATACATATGTACATTCTGTCGTTCAAGATTCTGGTGGACTTCCCTGCCCAGTGCCAACTCGTCGACGGCATTCCACGTTGCTTCCGAGCTGTATGTACCCACGGATCGGCGCCGATGGAGAATCATGCGCACAACTTACGGAGTACAAGCACGCAACCTATATCCCGATTCTTGGCATTGCGTGCCTACTCCTTATGTACGGATGTATTACAGAGTAGGTCAGTACGCAATCATCTTGAATAAGATACATACTCTGAGCTGCCAATTTGCGTATCCATCCCAATCTTCCGCATGACAGGGAATTCCGCATCAGCCGAATTATGATTCAGGCTACCTAGGTATTCAAGTCGCTCACAAGTCGTCCCGTCGTCCTAACGCCAGCGTCGCATCACTCCTACGTTGTATCTGCATCTTGATAAGTCCTCACCGCGGCGCCAAGGCGTCCGGTCGCATCGGATGGATAAACGGGTGCGTATCTGCAGATCGAGGAGCGAGGTGGATCCCCGTCTCGACAAGTGCTTGGAAACTAACTTATCCTTCCTCGTCACCTGTGACTTCATGCTAGGGGTCATGGACTCATGGGCGAGGCCGTCGCCAGATCCTGTCCGATCCTGTCATGAATGAGCCAGTGAAACGGCCGGGATCCATGCCGGTGACTGGAACGGCCTTGAGTCCTTGACGTTGCCGCTATAATTCACAAGTAAACTTTGAAACAGTATTATATAAAGTACTTCTTCAGCCCCTGTCCTTGAGGGGGCAGTATTCCTCAACCTGAGCTATATCTCTCTTGCCGCCCAAGCAGCCAGAATTCGCAGCGGCCACTCATCAACGCGCGTATAATAATTGTCGACCTCCTGCGCTCTGTCGGTTCAACTCTCGCTCGCCTTTCTTTGAGTGATGATCCCGAAGTTGTCGACCCTGTAAACATTATGCGAGCTAAGACAGGTCTTGACGTGGCGGCGCTGGTGCTTGGGACGCTGGCAAGTACAGCGGCTGCGTGGAAGAGAGGCACACCGAAGGCAGATCCAGCTAAGGCGTCTGAAGTCAAAAAAGCTTTCCAGACAGCTTGGGATGGATATTATGAGTTTACGTTCCCGCATGATACCTTGATGCCGGTTAGTGCGGGGAGCGCTGATGACAGGTAAGGCATCTCATTGACTGCTCAGTGCTCGTTGCTTGCCGAGACGTGGAATTGGCTTGCGATCGAATGTGAGGATTTCATGTAATTTGTGGAAAAATTCGGGAGAAGCAGCAAAAACAGAAAGACTTGTGAGAAAATCTTACTGATGGGTAATGGACAGAAATTCCTGGGGTGCGACCGCGGTCGATGCGCTCAGTACCGCCATCATCATGGAGGACGCCAAGACAGTCGATCAAATCCTCTCATACATTCCGACAATTGACTTTACGACAACCATCGAGGTCAACTCGTCAATTTCGCTTTTCGAGACCAATATTCGATATCTGGGCGGACTCATGTCCGGTACGCTCCCTCGTTTCTTCTCATACTCCTTTACTCTCTCACTACACATTCTTGTCAGGTGAAAGAAGACGCGCAAACATAGCTAACGACGCTGGACAGGCTATGACCTCTTGAAAGGTCCCTTTAGGGGGCTTGTACACGACTACAATTCCAAAAACGTAGATGCTCTTCTCCAGCAGGCCAAAACACTCGCCGATGGTCTCAGCGTTGCTTTCGACACACCGACTGGCATCCCCATCAACACCGTCTTTTTTAATCCTACTCGACGAGCGAATGTTTCAGAGGATACCAATGGCCCTGCTGGTTTCGGCACACTCGTGCTCGAATGGACTCGCCTCAGTGATCTCACTGGCAACAAAACCTATGCCGAGCTGGCGCAAAAGGCGCAAAAGTACCTCGTTGATCCTACGGGCGTGCCTCAGGGATATCCTGGCCTGGTCGGGATTACTGTCAACATCACCACCGGCCAATTCACGGACAACCTTGGCCACTGGGGTGGTGGCGTCGACAGCTACTACGAGTACCTTATAAAGATGTACTTGTATGATCCGAAAGAGTTTGGCCATTACAAGGACCGCTGGGTCGAGGCTGCTAATTCGACGATGGAGCACCTCGCCTCACACCCAAGCTCGCGACATGACGTTACTTTTCTCGCCGAATATAATGACACAAGGATCATTCCATCATCTCAGCACCGTAAGTCTTAAAGATGGAGGAAGATTGTCTTCCTGTACAATCTCGTCTACTTGATCGAATGGCCGAAATAACTAATCTTCCTTTGTCAGTGGCGTCCTTTGCCGGCGGAAACTTCATCCTAGGCGGCCTTCTGCTCAACGAGGCTAGGTACATAGATTTTGGCATCACACTTACCGAATCCTACTATGAGACCTACGTTCAAACAGCCAGCAAAATCGGCCCCGAAGTATTCCGCTGGATCCCGGCCGGAAACAATACTGCCCCGCCCGCAGAGGACGCAGCCTTCTACGCCAAGGCCGGCTTCTGGGTCACTTACAAGGACTACGTACTCCGGCCCGAAACACTCGAAAGTCTGTACTATGCGTACCGCATGACCGGCGACAAGATATACCAAACAATGGCCTGGAACGCCTTTACCGCGATTCGGGATCGCTGCCGTGCCGGGGTGGCCTTTTCGGGCCTGACCGACGTGACTCTCCCGGATGGAGGGCAAAAGGACGATTACCAGGAGAGCTTCTTCCTTGCGGAGACTCTCAAGTACGCATATCTGATCTTCGCCGAGGATTCCGACGTGCAGTTTCAGGGGAGAAGGAAGAATAAGTTTGTGTTTAATACGGAGGCGCACCCTTTCCGCATAAGGGCGTGAAGCGCAGGGGAGGGACGATAGGGAATATGTAAGGGTAAATTACCCGTTTATATGAAACGCTGCAGATGCCAGAGAAATTAGAATAGAGATACCAACTTCACACGTGACTTGTCATCCGAAAAAGAAGTGGGGGAAAAATACGGAGTACGTGTCAGTGGTCACGTGTGGCATAAGTTGCACAGGACGCTACCTAAAAAAATAAAAAATAACGCCAACCTTCAAGCGGCGGTCCAAGCCACCAACGCATCATGATTCATCACAACAGACGTGCTTTTGGGCAAATCCCCTCATCTTAAAAACCGTGCTCCTGGGCAACGCGATCGAGGTCACATCTAGAAACGACAAAAGTCCGAAGCCATCAACAGTTCCTCTACCTAGATACAATGGCTGAAGCAGGCTTCCTTGATATCGTCTGTAGGTTAACTGTACAGCAGCAACCTTCTGGCATAACTAACTAGGCATCACTAGACGTCACTGATCAGTGATGACATCGACACAACCGTCTGCTTCCGAGTAGCAGACTTTTACAGTCTCGAGCACCGGCAGCCCTCCTCACCCGGAATGCCACCGGGGATTTCCCTCACACGGATAAGGAACCGAATTCATGATGCCGTTGAGGCTTTCTTGTTCGCAAGAAAACAGGTTTTTGTGAGGGTAGAAAGCAAGGGCCGGCGACGGCAGTGTTTCAAATACTTCGACGAGAGCGTCAATGGCAGGAAGTCGTGGTCTTTGATTGGCCTGATGAAGATTCTGAAGACGATGAACCATAACTAGAGCCATATGAGGCGAACTGATGATCTCAACAAGGTCCTTCTTTTTTTCCCCAACAAAGTAGGAAGATTGACCCTGTCGAGATCATCGGTGTGCCTCGTGTATAGCTCTATGTATACTTCGTCATCTTCAGAATCTTCCTCCGGCCAATAAAAGGCCACGCCTTCCTGCCATAGACGCTCTCGTCGAAGCGTATTGTCGAAACACGATTTCTCGGCCTTCATCGTGGTGTCTTCCGCAACCTTCCATCGGGTGAAGTCGATCTCCGAGGCAGGTATATCCCTGATCCGAATAAGATCATCTTGCGATCCGTCCGGCCGTATGTCAATAACACAATCCATGAAGGCTTTGGATACGAGCGACGGTCTAGAAGCGAGCCTTTGAGTCGCCGCTGCTACTGTGTATGTAGTCATTATTTGCTTCTGGCTGACAGTCCACTTCTTCCCCGGGTTCCTAGCCTCTCTCAATTCGCAACGTACTCTTCTGTTGCTTCGCTCAGCATACCTTTGACAGGTTTGTTGATTGCGGTGTCAAGAGGCTGCAATAGGCCTGTGCAGCCGGGAGGGATCATCGCGGTGACGACTCCTAGCACTCGTAGTCTGCCTTGACGGCCGGAGTCTTGTGGAAAGCGACTACGTCCATAACCAGAAGATGCTTCTGAGATCCGATAGTTATCAGGGCATATTCTTCATCAATCCACCCAAGGAATAGTTCTTCATTGTTATAGGCAGTTAGGCTGCACTCGACTGTCATCTCTGTCGAACAGAAATGGCCCTCTTCCTCCAGAGTCTTTCCAAGAGATACTCCGGGAATACTATCTTCGGCTCAAGCCGTTGAATCCCATCGCCGAAGATGTATAGCACAAGGGTAGCTTGACGCTTGTCCCAGCCGCTGTGGTCTTGTTATCCCTCTCTCTCGTAGGTGTGACCGCTGAAGTACTCGAACGGGATCGGGGTCTCGTCTGTGTTCATCATGCTCCTGGGGTGAATCTGCGAGATGGCGAGTTTATAGGCTCCTTGATCGACTTCACTTGTCGAGATCTAGGTCGAGACACGGCGGACGAAGCGGGTGAAGCTGCACGCGATTTCGCGATGCTTTTCAGGCGACCTGGTTGCTTGCTTGGTGACCTTCCTTCGTACGATAAGATGACGCGTCTTAAAGCGGGTGATCCACCCGTGAGAGAAGATGAAGATAATGGCATGATTATGATATTGCTCAAGACATCGTCCTGAACCAACCAGTCGTGACTCGTAATAGGCTTCTTCAATCTCCTAGCCTCACAAAAGCGGGCATAGTTCCTCTTCAAGGAGAGCCCATGACACAATATGGTCTACAACCTTCTTGAGCTCCTCTATATCCGGTTTTAGCCACTATATCGTGCTCTTATGGATCATGAACGGCGATGCAGCTTCCCACTGGAAGGTGCTACGGTCCTTCCATGTATGTATGATGTTCTTCTTGTTGTCCGGATCATGGATTCGATGACGGACAAGAAACATGAAGATGGCATCTCTTTTGCGGGCCGAATAGGTGCGTTTGACGCATGCCACGGGCTTCGGAGGTGTATCAAGTCGGTCAAAAAGGCGCCGCTTCTTGGAGCCTTTCGAAGAAAGGGGGGGCGTTGACCGTCGTAGGGGTCTTCTGTACGTTGAGATCGATCTCTCCAAGCGGCGGCATCGTCAGAAACAGTAAAGACAGCGGCGGAGGTACCTATGTACACGTCAAAACATCGACTTCAATGGCATTCACTTCTTGTTATGTGCGGAAGAGCAATGGTTGAATGGCATCGCTAGAGCAGTCCGCAGATCAATGTTATGTAGCCCGGTTCCACGCCATCTTCAAAGCAGTCTTGTGCTTTTATTACTACGCTGGCCCGATCGGGCCCTTCTCCTGTTCCAAGGCAACAAACGTTACTCATGACTACTCACTTGATCCAAGATTATTTCCATACGGTCATTCTTGGATGATAGCTTCATGTATCTCATCTAACATACCTATAGATGCCTCTTCTCATGGTCGGACCTTTCCAGTACAGGGTATGGGAACGAGGCCTGGCGCACATCGTGACGGGTCACTCATGACTCATGAGGCTCTCCTCGAATACTTCACCACAAGCGCAAATCAATCGCAGCAAACAGTACCTAGTTCTAACAAACCAACGGAATTTATAGCCGCGATTGTAGTCCCTTGTTTGCCAGACCGGTCCTTCGCTCGTCAAGACAAGCTCTCGGCGGAGTCCGAAGACTTCATATTCTGTAATAACGAAAGCGATTCCAACAAGCAGGCCGTGACACGTCACGTGGCTTCGTGGTTTAGTGGTATAATTCTCGCTTAGGGCCCACCCAAAGCATCGCTTGCGAGAGGTCCCGGGTTCGATCCCCGGCGAAGCCCTCCTTTTTCTTTTTTTGCTTTTTTCCCATCAGACGATTTCACTGAAAGGAAAATGGATGGCAGGCAGTCTTTACTTTTTTCCTACTAGACAACATGTTATGAATTTTATTGATGACAGTGTGCCCACTGTCGCAAGAGCGGAATCCATCGGAGGTATGTAAGACATTTGTATGCAGAACGCGGCAGGATGATGTTTTGCTTTGTGTCCGGAGCTCCATTGGAGCGTTCTGTGCCCGGAGAATGAACGCAACCACGTTTTCCAATGTTTAGCAATCTGACGACTCCATTGTCTTTGGTGTGGGTTCTTCAGTTTCTTACATGTATGATGTAGGCCTGTCGGAGACCGGGGAAGTCTTCGTAGGCGAGAGAGTCGCTGTAGTCTGTGGGAGCTCTTCGCGAAGATGGGCTTCCGGCCGGTGGCGTCTGGACTCTGGGGGTGCCTCCGGCCCGGGGTTCCGAGACCGCCGCGGGCCGTTTATTAGTTCAGCTTTACTCTATTTATGTATGTATTACTAACTACGGAGTGGTCACTGGTAGCTACTAGCCATTCGTGACTCTTCCTGCTCGCAGGCGGCACGCCGCACGCCCCTTTGAAGTGGCCACTGGCTGTCTTTTTTTCCTAGGCGCGCAGGCAGGTTGTGCAGATTGCGTCGAAGAAGCAATCCAGTATTTGCCTTGAAAGTTCATAATGAGTATTGGCGTCACATTGAACCAATCACAGTCGAGGAAAGCTTCCGTAGCTCAGTTGGTTAGAGCTTCGTACTAATAAATGTTAGTGATGCGGAGGCCGCAGGTTCAAGCCCTGCCGGGAGCAAAGATCGTTCCACGATGCTTTCCTCGATTATTTTTGGGTAGCTTTAATTCCACGGCCCATTTTGGATATTTCCACCGCCCTGATAATTTGGGTAGCTTTAATTCCACCGCCCTAAAAATTTACTAAGTACCTAATCCGGCCACATACTGTAAAAATGTTTTTTTTTGGAGAACTCGATGTCAGAAGTATCGAGTCACGAGATATTACGTGACAAAAAAGGCATTTACATTTACTAGCTAAACGCACGAAAAGTAATGTACCTATTTTGCCCTGCAACTTTTGCCTCTTATTTGCATAGAGAAGATTGTAGAGGTCACTCGTCTTGAATTTCAGTTCGTCCCCAGTATCGGCGGCAGCGTGGCGGAGTGTGTTTAGCATAAATTTGGGTGCGACCCCCGCTCGCGATAGCTGGTCACTATACTTCTCGACGATTCCTGCCTCTTGGATAGCTGTCCGCCTCTTTGACGCATGTGCAAGGTTCGTTTCCGATGGAGGGTGGTTATGGATGGGATTTACCACTGTAAATGACCAGTTTAGTGTACCTTTCGCTTGGAGAGCAGTCGCTTTGAAGGGACAATCGATCAGCCGAGACCCTGCATTAGGTCGCTTCGGACCCTGGGATTCGCTCGAGCTCCGGTCTCTTGGGACACCTCCAATATCGCATTTGAACTCGATTCGCGCTGACTTGGTTCCCCTGGGGGGGGAAGAACGACCTAGGACTACTGCGTATCCCTTATCGAGTGTAAGTTCGCCGAGTTGTTGGATCAATGTTGCGCGATCTTGGGCGGTGAAGTTGGGTGGTGGAAGGAGACGAGGATCTGCGGCCGCGGGAGGATTCATGGGACCGATTTCGATGGGGGATGCGGCGGAACCGCGCTCTCTGTCATCTTCGCTATCGCTGTATGCGACGAGGCGACTGATAGAAGTCATGACGATGCTTCTAGGTACGCCAAACGGTAATTTCGATGAGGTAGAGAAGGATGAAGTGGTATAGGCTATAGGTGAAGCTATTTGCATTCTAGATTTCTAGATCACGTAATTATGGGCCTCGGGCGTCGAGTTTTCGCACCAAATGTTTTGATTTTCTACGAGTCACATGATTTGCAGTAGCCGGATTGGGGGATGCTTTACTAATTATTAGGGCGGTGGAATTAAAGCCACCCAAATTATCAGGGCGGTGGAATTATCCAAAATGGGCCGTGGAATTAAAGCTACCCTTATTTTTTTGCTTCCTAATACACCTGGGATTTTTGCTCTCTCGTCCTCCTTTCTTGCCTGCTCTGTACCCAATTTTGCTTTTCGCTCGTATGACAAGGCTAGAGTCACAAGACGACCTGGAGGTGTTACGTTACGGAGATCTCGAGGGGGCCGAAATCATTCATGGGGCGCGCATATCGTGGCGATCTTTACGAAAAACGCAACCGTTGCACGAGAAAGATGGCGCAGTCGTGCTCTTGGCAACCCTCTTACTCGGGTGGCACATAAGCGAACATATCAATGTCGTGCGAGCAAGAAAGTGAGGGTAATTGATTCTGCAGACAGGTATGGAATAGGTAGGTGTCGCTGCATGTTTCATCAAAGAAATGCACCGACCGCCGACAAGGCACAAGATCGTGAGCAATTACTTCAACGGTCTTCAAGCTACCAGCCCCCCGAGTCGGCCAGCATTTATCTATGTATTTATTTACTTTCTTTCGCCCTGAACTGCATTTTACTCAAGGTGATTTGTGAATATAGCAAGTCATCCGTTCTGCTCTACTTGTGCCAATGACACTCCCATTCGCGCTCCCGGGTCTCACCCGGACAGAGGCCGTCACCGATGCTCTGCACCGCGTCCTCGCAGGCTTCGACCACAACGATGTCGACATGTTCAAATCAGCTTTTGCAGAAGGAGAGGACGTCACCATGGAGATTCGGGACGAGACCAACATGCCTCCCTTCAAGGGCCTGTCCGCCATTGTCAACAAGGCGTTCGGCTTCGTTTCTAAGCTCGACACAACACATATGGCGAGCAATATCCGCGTGTTTCTTGAGACAGACGACAAGGCATCGCTCGTCTGCCTCGTTTCGGCACAGCATGCACCCGCGGGACGGGCCAAGGAGCCGGCTGGGCCAAAATATCTGGTTGGCGCCGAGTATGAGATAAGTCTTGTCAGGGAGAGTGGTGCCGAGGGTCTGTGGAAGATAATGAAGTGGATTGCCCGGGTGCAATGGGCGGATGGAGATGCTGGAGTTATGAAGCCCTCGACCGAGTGAGAGATATACTACATATGGGTTTCTTATGTGCAGGCTTTGAAAGGTGGAATTCGGAGGGGAGGATGCCTTTCACTTTTGACATGTAGGCAACACGGAAAGGTGGTGATGGGGAGTTGAGTTTAGACACACTTGCACAATTCCTTTTCATCTTTCGTTCCAAGTCTGCCCTCACACGTTCCTTAATTCGGCATGTATTGTAATTTGTACATAGTCGGCATACACATCTGTTGGAGTCGCTGAAAATATCACGTCGCTTGGTTGCGCAGCCACGCACGCTAATTGGCTGTAGCACCCGCCAGGAGTCCAGGACAATAGACTGCTGCTCATGGCCTTAACGCCACGAGCGGTCCTTTCCTCCTTTCCCTTTTCAAAGAATGCATAAACAAGATGAATACAATAACGCACAGCCCTGACCTTTGGTTACGTATTCCTATGCATCGACGTTGTACTTGCCTTTGACTGTTTACACCGCGGTACCTGACGTTCCCAGCAGTCTTTTTCTTTTGAAAGAAAAGTTGTCTGTACATACACGGTATCGATCCAAGTGTCAAGGAATTAAAATTTGCAAAAACGCGAGGCAAGAAATCCAAGAATATACATGGACAAATCTTACACTAGCAGACTGGGAACAGTTCCAACAGTGGCGCTGTAAAGTTGATCTCCATGAGCCTAATGACCGCCTTCAGCGAGCAAGCAAGTTATTGTTCTGTGCCTCATCTGTTTTAACTCAATTTGGACCGCAAGTTGGAAGCTGAGGATTACAGGCTCCTTTTTCCCAAGAAATGCTTTTTGAAAGCATGAAACCATCTCGATGATGTTTCAATCGAATTGAGTTACAAGCAGGTGAGGCACAGAATAATACTTACTCGCTTGCTCGCTGAAGACCTTGGACAGTCATCAGGCTCGTGGGGATCAACTTTAATATTTACAGCGCCACTGTTGAAACTGTTTCCAGTCCGCTAGTTAAGATTTGTCCATGAAAAGTCTCAGATTTCTGGCCTTGCGTTTTTGCGATTTTTAATCCCTTAAAACTTGGATCGGTACCGTGAACGGATATATTTTTTCCGAGAAAAGGACATTGCGACGTGGTGTACCAAGTTACCAACTCAGCTGGAAAAAGAAAGATATGGATATCTTGTAGGGTGGGCGTTGGGATAAATCGGAATTTTCTGGGCAAACTCCAGCTTCGCAGTACAAAGAGCCTTCTGGCCACAGCTACTAGTAAGCCTGAATGGTCCCGTGTGACAGGTCTAGTATACAGGTTAGCAGTCTGTGGCATTGCGATTGAAGCTCAATCCGATTGCGATAGCGTCCTTACAGAGGCAGTTTGTAGTTCCTCTATGAGCATATAATTCAAGGGCTGATTTATAACCGCAGGGAGATTACGGCGCTCTTCTCTGTCGTCGTATCCCTCCCCGTGTGTAGGACGTAGGAAATCAAACGACATGAATTTTTTTTGGGTCTCGTTATACAGGAACCCCATTCTGTTACACAGGAACCCCAACCGCCGCGACCGGCGATATTTTGTCGTACACGTGACCATCCGCCCCCTGCATCTGCTTTCAATTCTCAGCAGACCCTCCATCATCCGAATTCATACCATCCCATCGCAGTTCCTCACGAAGCTTTGTATGTAACGCCATTTTTCTCATGTATGAAGCATTTGCGCCTACGGCTAACGATATACGAAGCGCGTCTACAGTGTTCTCACCATGGATCGTGCCTCTGAGCCAGTCCCTGAGCAAGCTTTTGAGCCATTGCAAACATTTGAGTCTCACGGAGACGCGATCGAGTCAGCCAAGCAGCTAGCTTCAATTCAAGGCTAAAGCCTCGCAATCCAGCAGCGGAAGAAAAATTCCGAGGATATTGTACTCCGTAAGCTCTGTTCGTTGACGCTGCTCGAAGGCATTCAAATTAACCCCTCACGATACCGCACGCACCCCTCGAAGACTTAAGAAGAGGCGCACGGAAACTCGCAAAGAGTCATGCCCTTTTCGACTTCTCATCGCCCGGGGGGGTAAAGTGAGTGAGAATGCTCTTTCCTTGATTGTCAAGGAGTAAAGGTCGCTTCAGAAGCCCAGGCCCGGAGTCCCGATGCCTTCTTTGCCATGCGATTGCGGGATTAGCATTGGTCTGGGCCTTCCTTGTCGGCATCGCCTCTTCCAGTACCAGGAACAAGACGTTCCCACCCTCTTGAAGCCGTAGATCGATTCTGGTGGCTCGACCGGACGCGGCTTTTGACCGGAGCGGCGGAGATGATCTCCCTCTTGGACCGTACGATCCCTTAATCGTTAAGGGCAAGAGGAGGCCGAAAGGTAGTCTTGGTCTAGGCTCACGATCGCATCGACGCGACCCGACGCTGCTTGACAGAGCTCTTAATCAGGAGCGCAATGAAGCATTGCAAAATTCTTCATCCGCGCCGTCATCATCAGCGCCTCCAGTTCGAAACCGAAAGCGACGTCTTCCACATCCGGAGTTTGCTGTCCCAGATGCGCCTAATTCGCCTTCCGCGATCACAAATGCTTCGTCCACAATCAAGGCTTTGGAGTGGCTGGACGTTCATGGGGATACGTATGAGGCTGGTACGCAGATGCCTCGCGCGTCTCAACGAATGGCGCCGCCGTTGGAGGACCCAGAGGCGCCATTCTCACTGGGAGGCTCGGGAGACATCATCTTAAGAGATAGTGAGGGCTTAGCAATTGAAGTCGAGGATGACGTTACCAATGAAGCGGAAAATGAGGCTGACATTGCAGCTCATGATGGCACAGGAGGCGATGATGTCGCCACTCGGGAGTATTGGGATGGTGTTGCGCAAGAAAATTGGGAAGTCAATTAAGCATTTTGTATTTATTTTCAAATTTATTTTCCACATTTCAAATTTACAAGTCGATCAATTGATCTTTGAAGCATTTGCCCAAGTATCGTTGTGCGGAATGGTCACGTGTTTATGACAAATATCGCCGGTACCGGCGATTGGGGTTCCTGTGTAACAGAATGGGGTTCCTGTATAATGAGACCCTTTTTTTTGTGCGCTGTTTCCATTGACACTTTTTGTGGGGCAAATGAGACGCCGGCCGCGCTGTGATCATTGATGCCACTGGGCACTGGTCAGGTCAAAAGTGGATCCAAGAGAAAATCATACGGAGTACTCCGTATGGTCAGAGATTCTGGTCGTGGTCGCGTACCGAAAACCTCAGCTTCGAGTTGACTCCTTATAATTGAAAGTTTGTCGGCGCTCGTGGATCACACCCTCACAACTTCAGTATACGGAGTAGTATAGCCGGGAACTCACATTCGCTGGCCTGGCTGTGCGTGGCCAGATCCTGCGATGGCGAGCCACTGATTCTCAGCCTTCACAAATGAGGACGGCCGTGATGCCCTACCTCTACCTCATGAGCCTGTCCGTGGTCTCGTCTGGTAATCTTCTGTTTCTTCAAGACACGCAATGTCTCTCTGCCTTATCACTTACAACTCGTGAGTCGGTGACGCTAGGTACGCGTCGCGTCGTGGATAACAACAAGAAAAGAGCGGAAATGAAGCGAAGTATACATCCGTGATTGGTTCTCCCACGCATGACGTCATTATCAAGCGAAATTCGCTGCCTGGCGTAAGCTTTGAAATACCTATATAGGTATAGGTATGTAGGTACAATGTCAATCTTCAACCGTTAAAAGTCAAGACCCAACAGTTCTCGAGATCATTTACTTTTACTGCGTACACACGTTGCGCCAAGCCTTGATCTCCTGTTCCGAGATGTGTCTCAAGCTATTCACCTCCGCCGGCTTTCCTCTCAACGTACTCTGCGCAACCTCCACCGCCTGCATAACCTGACTCTTATCCGACAGCGCATACGTCACCGTCTCAGCATCCAGTCTCACGATGCCAATGCGAGGATCATTCTCCGACGCATCGTGTACACCGTCACCTAGATCCCCCAACCAAGCCTTGAGCGCAACGCTGTAGTACTTTTTGACGGCATCGCGGTCGGTGATGATGGAGGCGTGGCCTGCAATAGACGCCCATTCACCCTTGCTGTTGAGGAACGCCATGTTGACTTCTGGGTCGCTGCTCACGTCGTCTGTCTTGCCAGACTCGGTGTTTGTGTGGAAGATGAGGTCAATGCCGGAGTTTTCTGTGCCGGCGAGGGCCATGCAGCGTGAAACGAGACGGCCGGACTTGGCTGACTTGGTTGTCATCATGCCGTACTTGCAAGCTGTAATGAATTTGCCGAGATCATCGACCTTGGTTCGCACGTCGGGGTCTTGCTTGTTTGCCTCCTTGTATGGGTCGGCGGGCTTGTCGCCGGTTGACGCATTGGAGAAGTTCGACATGATTGTGTTATGTTCTCAGGTGTTTTCTTTTCGAATTTCGAAAGCGAAGATATAACGGCAGGTATGTTCTTAGAATTCTGATTATGTTTTATTTTTCTTCTGTGCTGCAGTAGAGATATCATCAAGGACTTGTCGTCAAACCTGCTGGCTGTGGCCTCTTTTATGCCGGATTGGAGCTATGCATGACATCATGGATAATCCGTTCATGACTTCAGCAAGATGTAATGGCTTGGTTCTACAACCAGCCGCAGGTCCACTTTTGGTTGATGGCGTCGACTACCCGTACACAGATTGCTCAAGATGACGGAAGGCCCGATGCACAAAAGCCCATGTACTTTCAGTAGGTAGAGCCAAGTTTAACGAGAATCGGGAGACATGAGCAATGGTGTAACATGATGAGTTATGCATTACGGAAAAAGGTATGAGTAATACATGCATTAGGTAAATGTACACGAAGGTTCCACCCCATTTATGACGCCAGCCTGCTATCCAGCAGGCAACCAAACCGTGTAAATGCATTGACAGGCCTGGTCTGGCCTTGTCTCGCCTTGTTTCGTCCCGACCATGGTGAAGAGGTGCCCAGAGTCGTCTCGATTATTAATACCTGATAAAGGATGCCCAAAAAGAAAAAGAAAAAAGAAAGATTAACGTTTTCATGACAAGTCCGAGCAGACCCCTTGAGTCAGACCCTTTCATAGGGCCTACTGGCTAGGCTTGCGTCCAATCATCAAGTACATGGGGGTGAAGAGCTTCTCACGACCACCAGCAACCAGACAGTCAGCGGCGAGGGCCAAGCTGTCAGCCGTCTTTTTGGTGCCAGCAGGGGCGATACGCAGGGTCTCCAGCAAACCAGCCAAGTTGTGGGCAATGGTGCGGCCCCAAGTCGTCATGCGGACAATGGTAAAGATGTCTCCAATCGTCTGGATGTAGCGGAGTTCTCCAGAAAGAGGCCAGTACCAGGGTGAAGGGTCAGGGCGGTCGGCAAGATCTTCGGCCCGGAGCAGCTCGAAGCCAGCCGCTTTCATAGCGTCCAAGGCCTCGGAAACCTTGCACATGTTTGAGATACCATCGCCCTGCTCAATACCGAGGCGAATCTCACGGTGCTTGAGGTTGTCATTGTCGTATTGCTCGGTCATGAGCCATTCATAAACACCGAATACACCACCTGGCTTCAGCACGCGGAAAATCTGACTGTAGATACCCTCGAGGGTCGGGGCGTGAACAGTGGCCTCAATGGCATAGACGGCGTCAAAGGTGTTTTCCTCGAAGCTCATTTGCTATATGAAAAGTTTTGTTAGTTTAGCCGCCTACCTCGCAAAGGTTGTGTCTATGTCGGACAGTAGATAAAAGCGCACCATGAAGTCACCCTTGACAAAGTCGAGCTGGTTAGCCAAGCCCTCCTTTTGAGCGTAATGTGTGGCTCGGTCGATCTGGTAGTCGTTGTTGTTGAGACCGGTGACGTGGGCACCGGTGAACTTGGCGATCTCGCGGGCAGGGCCGCCAACGCCACAGCCAACATCGAGGACTTTCATGCCCTCCTTGATGCCAATGCTGTGCGCAAGATAATGTTCGTGACGGGCAATGGCCTGATGGAAAGGCTCGCCATGGGAGAAGCGGCAAAAATGGAATGATTGACCCCATCCGTATTCGTAGAGATCAGTGGCGAGGTTGTAGTAGCTGCGCCGTGCAGGTTAGACATGTTGTTAGGATGAATTGAAGAAAGGAAGAGGATCGGCGCATCCTACTGTCTGGTCAACGTGGCATATTCAGCAGTGCGAGCCTGTACGACTCATGTTAGTAACTGTGCCGACGTCGCCATACTGAGGATTTCTAGATGTACGTACCGCGCGTTCCTCCGCAGTCTCGTTTTCAGCGGGCTTGTTGTCCCAGTGCTTGAAGTACTCGTCGACAGCGGCCTTCTTCGCATCGTGGCCCTTAGAGAACATGGCGGCAATGCCACCACGAGCTTGGGCGGATTTACCATGCAAGGCCTTGTTGAAGGCGGCATCGCGAGCCTTGTCCTCGCGCTCGAGGCTCGAACCGGAGGCAACCATGTTGAAGGTCTTGGTGGGTTCCGTGTTGATGAAGGCAGGAGGAGTAGGCGGAGTAGCCAGAAGTAAAACGAAAGATCCAATTGCTTGTCTGATCCTGAAAGACACCTGGTCAAAGTGCCACAGGAGAATGGGAAGAAAGAACAGAATATGCGTGAGTAGAGAGAGATGACAATGGGAGAATACGGCCGTGCCTAGAGAAGGTTTTATGGTTTCCCTTAGTTCCTCACATGCAACGATAACGATCCAATTTCCTAGGCAAAAGGGTTTCCCCTGAAAAGGATGGGGCGTAGAAGAGTGGCTCTCATTGGGCAATTTCAAGAATTGTGTACGAATTTCAATTGACGGGTACGAATACGAACTCGAGTCCAGATCAACGGTCTAGGTAGAATCTTAGATCTTGGATCTGGAATGAAACTCAGCCACGAGACACGGCTAAAAGTTCTGCCATCCTCGCCACATGGTTAGTCAGCAGCACCGCGGATATGTGGCGCGCCTTTTCCGCGAAGGTAGATGCAGAGAACCTGGCCAACACATGAAAGGTCGGATCTGCATCCCATCATGCCGCCACAAATCAAACAAGACCTGAATAGGTCTGGGTGGGAGAGCACCGACTTCCCATCCGTCTGTGAGAACTGCCTGCCCGAAAATCCATACGTCAAGATGCTGAAGGAAGATTACGGTGCCGAATGCAAACTAGTATGTTCATCTCAAAATCACTCTTTCAATGTCTTCAATGGCTGACTCGAATGTTTTCAAGTGTACAAGACCGTTTACCATATTCAGCTGGAATGGCGCTGATCGGGCTCAGGGCCGAAAGAAGAGGACAAATATTTGTCTGACATGCGCCAGGTTAAAGAATTGCTGTCAGAGCTGCATGCTTGATCTCTCATTTGGTCTTCCCATCGCTGTGCGCGACGCCGCATTGAAAATGGTCGCTCCGGGTCCACAGTCCGACATAAACCGAGAATACTTCGCCCAAAATAACGAGTTGCTTATTGAAGAAGGGAAAGTCGGTACTGAAGTGTACGAAAAGACGGATGACAAAGCGCGAGAGCTTTTACGTCGACTGGCAAACAGCAAACCTTACTTCAGAAAGGGACGAACCGTCAACGAATCCGAGCTCGCCGAAAGCAGTACGGGGGGTAACGTGTCGGTTGGTGCTGGCCAAGGTGGCCCTGGCCCGATACGGACGCGCGACAGTAGAGCCGCAGCGGCCGCAGGCTCAAGGTCGCGAGGTGGAAAGGGTAGGCAAGCATTTCCGAGCGCTGCGCAATTACCGCCAAGCCCTAAGGATTGGCTTCCTCCGGACGATAAGAACATAATGTCATTGTTCGTCACTGGTGTGGAGGACGATCTACCAGAACACAAGCTGAGAGACTTCTTCAAAGTTCACGGCAAGATCAAAAGCTTAGTGTGCTCACACATGTCGCACTGCGCGTTTGTGAATTATGAGACGCGAGAAGCGGCCGAGAAGGCTGCGGCAGCATGCCATGGTCGAGCCGTCATCGCCGGTTGCCCATTGCGTGTTCGATGGGGCCAACCCAAGGCGATTGGGACCATGAACAAGGAACAAAGGACCGAGATGCTCCGAGATGCGCGCGTTGCTATCCCTAGAAGGGCCCCTCAACAGGAATCTATCGACGGGGACCGTCAAGGAGCCCCTCAAGCAAGCCAGATGGCGAAGAGACAGGCCATTGCAGCCCCTCCGGGTGGTGACGACGCCCCCAACTATGCAAGTCTGGCTGGAGATTGAGACAAAGTATTTACATTATCAGCACGCATGGAGTTTGGCGTTTTAGAGTTGATGTGGCTTGTTCTGTCGCCAAACGGGCTAGGAGTCACTGGAATTTGTGATGGAAATTGCTCTGATGCAAGCATGGAAGGAGTATTAAACAGGCCTACAGTAGTTTTCATATAGTTCATATACTTTACACGTGTTGTACAATTTATGACAGCTTCTTCTTTGTTTTGAGATCTGACAGTTACCTGCTTCCGCCACCGCAGCATCCACCTCCACCAGTTGTGCCTTGTCCGGCAACCTTTATACTGTCGTTGTCCCCTCTCTCTGTATGTTCATGGATTCGCAATCCTATTTATACTGTCAGTGCCTGTTTCGATAACTTGGCCATTCATTTACCAAGAGGTCCGTGTCTCAACGTACGATACATGTTATCTTCGCCGTCGATCTTCTTTCCTTGGACAACATTGGCCCTCAGGAATTGAGCAACCTCCTGCGCATGCTTGATAGAGTCCTGTGTTGTTTGTTCGCTGGGGCTCAGGTTCGCTTGTTGTCTGAATTGCGTTCGGATCGATTGCTTAGCAGCGATGAGGACGGGAGCATCACCTGGCAGGTGTCAGGATGTGAATAATTTCATCGTCGTCGCATCTAGAATTCGAGAGCGACCAAACATACCTTCAAAGGCGAGGCGAGCTGCGCGCATCAAGTTACGATACGCTGCCAAAGCCATGATCGCAAGCGATAAGCTCGGGTCTCCGATTTCTTGGCCTTGACCAGCGTTTAGACGAGTGCCTCGGAATACTGGTGAATCTATTGAGACACCTTACCTGTACGGTGTTCGCGATTCGTTGTCGCGAAGTCCAGGACTACATAGCCGCTCGATGTTAAACCACCGCAGCATTCGCTGGCACCGCCCCCGCCGCTCCGGGCCTGGCATTGCGCCGCACTAGTCGCCCCACCAAAGTTTTTTTTTCGCTGCCTTCCAAACGATCAGACATTTGTCGACGCTTCACTCTCCACGTCATTCATTGAGCATCGACATCACGTCAAAATGGCTACTGTTACTCAAGTATCGGAGCTTCCACTGCCCGTCCTTCCCGAGGGCTGGAGTGCTGAGAAGGATTTCAAGGCCGTTGGCAAGCTTTCTGGCGCTGTGCAGCGCGCCATTGAGCCCGTCGGCCCTCACTTCCTTGCCCACGCCCGCCGTGCTCGCCACAAGCGCACCTTCTCCGAGGATGATCGCATCCAAGCTCAGGAGAGCGCGAAGAAGATTGAAGATGGAGACGAGAGCGACGAGAGTGAGGATGAGGATCCCATGATGTTGCAGCGCGAGGCCAAAGACTGGAAGGTAAGCCACTGAGTCTCATTCTTTTGCTTCTGCGCAAATATTTTTCACCCATGGCTGGGATATATTGAAACTGACCGGTGAAAAACTCTACATAGGCCCAAGATCACTACAAGATCCTTGGTATCTCCAAGTACCGCTGGAAGGCCACGGAAGAGCAGATCAAAAAAGCCCATCGCAAGAAGGTCCTCAAACATCACCCCGACAAGAAGGCAGCTCAGGGACGCACCGAGGATGATCAGTTCTTCAAGTGCATTCAGAAGGCCACCGAAGTCCTTCTCGACCCCGTCAGACGTCGTCAGTATGATTCCGTTGACGAAGAAGCTGATGTCGAGCCCCCAACCAAGAAACAGCTCCAGAAGGGAGACTTCTACAAGCTCTGGAGCAAGGTCTTCAAGTCAGAAGCTCGATTCTCCAAGACCCACCCTGTTCCCGCCTTTGGAAGTGCCGATTCCACCAAGGAGCAGGTCGAGGATTTCTACAACTTCTGGTACAACTTTGACAGCTGGCGCACTTTTGAATACCTGGATGAAGATGTCCCAGACGACAACGAGAACCGCGACCAGAAGCGCTCTGTCGAGAGAAAGAACGCCAACTCCCGCAAGAAGAAGAAGGCCGAAGACAATGCCCGTCTGCGCAAGCTGCTAGATGAAGCATCGGCTGGCGATGAACGTATCAAGCGTTTCCGCCAAGAAGCCAATGCCTCCAAGAACAAGAAGCGTTTGGAGAAGGAGGCCGCGGAGAAGAAGGCGGCAGAGGATGCCAAGGCTCAACAGGAGGCCGAGATGAAGGCCAAGGCCGAGGCCGAAGCCAACGCCAAGGCTGACCGTGAGTCGGCAAAGAAGGCCAAGGAGGCTGCTAAGAATGCTGTCAAGAAGAACAAGCGTGTCCTCAAGGGATCCGTCAAGGACGCCAACTACTTTGCTTCCGGCGAGGCTTCTGCTGCCCAGATCGACTCTGTGCTGGGCGACGTCGAACTGGTTCAGGGCAAGATTGATCCTGATGAGATTGCGGCTCTGGCTGGTAAGCTTAATGGTCTTACCGTCGCCGACGAGATCAAGGCCGTGTGGGCTGGCGAGGTTAAGAGACTTGTCGATGCTGGCAAGCTCAAGGATGGCGACGTCAAGACCATGGCATAAAGAGTGTTGTTCACTGTGATGCTTGTGTGCTTGATTGTCCACAACTCTCATGTAATGCTATAGACTTGACAGGATACCGCCGGTAATATATGCGAAGGAACGAATATCCTCTCTAGTACCAAACTTACCAGTTGCCCTACCGTTTTACTGACAAGACTGGTGATGTTTTACGTGATAGCAGACTCATTAACCTCATGCCACAAAAGGGCAGACACGTGGGGATAATCGACTTCTAGTAGGCTGCCTGCTTGCTCAATCAAGCGTAGAAAGGTTAGATAAGCGGCACAGTTCGACAAGGAAGCACGTCGTAGTACACAGAAATGCAAGCACGGGGATGGTCCCGCATTCATGATTCCTGAAACAGCCTCTCGTCAGCTACCTTCATCTCCTGTCTGGACCGGGCTGTTAGGCAACTCGCAGTTCGATGGTTAGTTTTGGGCAGCAGCTTAGAGCTATGTATTTATGTAGCAATAAGGCAGAGACATTCACGGCAGGTTTGGTGAATTTCATGCCTTGATACCTATGTACTCCGTACTCCGTCTTGTAAACCTTTCCCCTCAACGACTTCCGAGTTCCGGGCCCCGGCACGAGAAGTGCTCCATAATGCCGTTTTCGGCTCAGATGATTGGAAGTCTTGTCGGGTGGCATCAGTGTCATGATTGGTGGAATGCCCCAACGGGTGGGCGGTTTCTTTTTCCAGGGTCCAGGTGTGGGGTCGCCCCATTCTCCACCAAGCTTGCTTTGCCACCCATCCCGCGCCTGAATAAGACGGGAACTTCTCATTCCTTTTCTAGCCCCGAAAGCTCGGATTACATACGGTCTTTTAAGTGCGCCATGGGGACGTAGTCCTTTTTCTTTACTCCTGCAGATAGAGAACAGAAGTTTTGCTGTCCATACATACCTTCTTCAAGACTTCACCTGGCGCACCTTGTCTCTGGCCGGCAACTAGACTTTCAAAGGGACAGATGCTTCACACGGGACTGCCGGCTCTCTCTACTGCATTGGATCATAGCTTTGCTTGTGGCTTCGGGCTCAGCTATTTCCCTCGTTTTTGGCCTTTTCGACGACATATAAGCTATACGTAAAAAGACAAAAAAAACGGCCGCTCTCTA
The DNA here is from genome assembly GCA_029405325.1 of Claviceps purpurea. Taxonomy (NCBI): domain Eukaryota; kingdom Fungi; phylum Ascomycota; class Sordariomycetes; order Hypocreales; family Clavicipitaceae; genus Claviceps; species Claviceps purpurea. Next base: position 275,265 of record CM055782.1, on the reverse strand, counting down.
CAACTCTGTATCGGTGCGCGTTGCGACTGCTCAGGATAGTCTCACCTCAACACAGGCGCTTAGACGACATCTTATGTCTGTTGCCTCTTCTCCAAGGTCCGGCGGTGAGGGAGGCCGAACCTCGTTGAAAAATGGGAGCCTCCGTTCATGTCGTGAAGCCACGCCTCACGCAGGCTCTCGACCGGCCAACCTCAAGCTGTCGTTGAATACATTGAGACTCAGTGAGAGCTTCGATACAGTATGTCGCCTTTCCCGTGGTCAATGAAGGGCGTGGCAGATCGCGCAATCTTCCCGCTCTACCCGCACACATCACTAATTCATTCAATGACCAGATCAAGCTGGATGTTGGCCTGTTAGCTTGGCATGCCGGGCACTTTCCAACAGAAAACGACACACAGATTCTGGAACAGGTCAGCGAAGATGATCTGTACGCCATTCTGGAATTGTCACAAAACATCTGCATCAATGTGGAACGGATCTTGTCTCTTCGAAACCAACGTCAAGGCCGCACAGACACCAGTAGCAATGTGGACGGCGCCTTCAGCCCCTCACTCGAGAATCATCAATACAGAAGCATCAGATCCGAGATTTCGAGGCAGCAAGCCTGCGAGTCTAGGCCCGGTTTACGGATTCCGGCAAAACGATCACGGGGACCTAGTTGTTGCGCATGCTCGACGGAGCGTACGCCCAAATGGCGAAACGGCCCGGCTGGTCCCGGGACATTATGCAATGTGTGTGGACTGATCTATGCCAAGCGGAAGGGCAGAGTTCGGGAAAAGCGTCTTAAGAGGCAACCTTCTTCATGTTGATTCATGTGCATTGGAAACGACTTACAGTCAATGCGATGTCGCGAGGCGTGTGGGATATTTGATGCGACTTTGGTACGGCGTTGCTTTTAAGCTTTTCCTCCTGTATCTGTTCCTATCTACAGGTTTGTGTGTTCCTTCTCAGTCTCTTTCTTCTGTATCTTTTGGCTTCGGATCATGACTTTCCTTCTTTCTGAATAACGCCGAATGTGTTTATCTGCTTCTTTACTGGACTATACCCCTTATCGCACTACAGGCCTATGATTTTATAGATTTATCGATTCAAGTAGCCCTATCCACGGCCTTGGCTTGTCCATAGCATCACTCCATCTTACGTGAAGAACTTGAAAGCCTCTGCAGCAGGTTGTTCTCGCAATTGGTATATTGAATCGAGCTTCGATATGCTGGCTTTCATTCCCGACTTCCGCAGTCCACTTGCCCGTTGACACTATCGGTGGCGGATGTTAGGGTATCAGATCTCTGATGCATCGACCGCCTATTCTTTTCTGCGGCATTGACGTCGGTGTGCTCCGCATGTTTTACACCGAAACTCGACTCGAGAATTTCCTTTTGTTCACGACGGTAAGCTACCTTCTTCACGTTTCTCGTATCGATGTGCTTGCTCACCCATCACGATTCACGCAGGGCAGGCGTCGACCGCAGTCATTCACGTGAAACAGACATTTTCGCACGACGTCGACAGAAAATCCATCAAAGACGAACCTTGGGTCCTTGGCCACAGCGAAATCACACCTTCGAGACACGAGGCCTAGACGAAGGAGCGTTGCAACGACGACAGCATTAATGTGCACAACCGCCCCGTGCAGAATTGAAAGAACATCCCCATCAACGACGTCAAGATGGATCGAGTATCACGCGACGTCAATGGTGTTGTTTCGAGGCCATTGACCTGGTCAGCGGAATGACGACATGAAATGCACGTGAAACCGACCATCCCACTGCACACTGCCGACTTTGCCAACGATCCAGCCACATGGTGCCGAAACATTGGAAGCCGGAACTGGTTCGCACAGCGGAGACTACTTTATACGTGTACACCTGTGTACATGTACATATGCATGTCTCTGATGTCTAGAACGGGATCCCAAATAGGGAATGGCTTGCGAATTGAGAGCTTTTCTCTAAGAGGGTGGGGGTGTGAATGATGGAGGAGAGGGGGGGTTCTTTCAAAGTAAAGGAATCTGTCGCTCGCTTCTAGGTACGTGATCCTGTGTCTTGGCTGGTGTTTTTGATCATGTACAGTGGTTGAAAGCTCGCGGAAGAACGATGCGCCAAGACTCAAGAGTCAAGACTAGCGGGTGAGCCTCGCCGGGCGAGGGGCAGATCAGACTCGAGACATCAGATTAGTATGCGTGCGTTGGCCTTGTTGGACTGGCGAAGCTTGCAGAGAGATGCAATGCATGTCCACGCGGCTGCCGGCAAACCTATATCGGTGGTTTTGGGACTTGGGCGACCTTTGCAATTGTATCTGCCATGCTCGGTGAATACTGCCCTGGCCATGGGTCGAACGTACTTCGTCTTTCTCTTCATTGCCACTTGTGTAAAGTCGTCGCCGTGATGGTTCTTGTTGGAATTTGTTGCGACTAATCTTGGCTTTTTTCTTGGCTTTCCTTCCCGCGACCGCCTAGTCAGTTGACTCAGTTCTGCATATGGGATACCACGTTATTGTACGTCATACACAACTTACAAGGGGACGGTATCAGTATCTACTATCCTTTGACAACGGCACCGTTGCGGCTTGCCACTCTTCCGCACCAGAGTCAAACACAGCAGGGCAGTCGGAAACGGGAGAAGCGAGTTTCACACGCGTCAAGGTGAGCTTTTCCTATGATGGGTAAAAGACCCCGAGTAGGCGGTCTCGAACTGAATCGAGGGATCTCGACTTATCCCTGCAAGTAATGAGGTAGAGCAATAAACCTTAAATCCGTAGGCCTTCTCTGCTTGACTTGCCGTCTGAAGGGTGTGGCCCGTGGGTGACGCCGTAACTCTCGTTTCCATGGAGGCAGTGGTCGGGACTCGGGTGGCCGGATATCTGGGGATTCGGTACTGACGTCTACCTTCCGTGTTGTGGGTTTCTGTCATGTGCAACCTTATTTCCCATTGTCCCCGGATGTACGGGATGCACTTTGCCTGCGAGCTTCCCCGGAGAAGGTGGCCCGGGTAGGTGAATGCCCATTGCCCATTGCCTGCTGCGCAAGTCTTCTGACGTCAATTGTTCTTTGTCTCGGCGTATCGGGTCCGTTGACGAACAACAAGCCTCAAGGCGAAGATAACAATGAAACAAAACTAGAATATGCCGATGAAACAATACCGCTCGCTCGTCGTGAGTAAGACATGACGATGATGTCGTCCTTCGGCTTCGAAATTCTACATCACCAGTGGCTACTACTAGTATACTGTCAAAAAGAATGGACAATGATCTTTTGGAGGCAAAGCTTGTACGACGCTTTGTAAAGCACAGAAGAAACACCATCCATCATCTCACATGATAAGTAGCTGAGCAAGGCTGTCACTGTTGTAAAACATGGGCACGTGGAAAGTTGCCCATGCTGAACACAAGATTCAACTTCTCGGTTCCTCGCAGAACAAATGATGTCATGCCTTCCACGACGCCGCGTGGCCAAAAACACATGGCAGGCAACACATTCCAAACATGTACATAGCAACGAACCCTCCATCCCGGTCCCATCATGATAGAATCGCACATTGCCGCCCGAAACACCACGGCCACGTAAGGTCCCGGCAATTACAAAATCTCGATGACACCGCCGATCCTGGGTATGTTAAGAACATGTCGGCTAAGTTCTAACGAGCGAGCCGGCCCTCGTCCCCACGAACAAGCGAAACGAGAAGGAAAATCGCAAGGATCTTGGGGTCGGAGGGGCACGGACGGACCGCATGGGAGCATCGTCGGTGGGAAGGACGCGACGCGAGTTTAATTATTGTTTGACACGGTCGGTGCCAGGTGGGGCTAGTTGGTCGCCACGCATGCCTTGGGCGTGTGGGAAAGAAAAGATGTCATCTTTTTGAGGGTACGGAAAGGTGTAAGTTGTAACTTGTCGGAGTGCGATAGTTGATGAGTGGTGCCAGGTGGGGAGGAGAGGATGTGAATAGACAGAAGGAATCTAAGAAGTTGGGTTGGTATCACGCGTAGAGGAAATACGGTATACCTTACATGGAGAACTGCGCCAGACAAAGTCAGCGCCTAGAAAGCAATCAATGTGCAGTGCCCGTGATGATGTAGCACCAATGAAAAAGCCTAAAGGTCATGGACACTGCAAAATCCGCTCGGAGCAATGCATTCGTGCTCTCTATCAGTAACGTAGTGTGAGATCATTTACAGACATCATCAGGTGACAGGATGAGCATATGAAGAGCAATTATGCATTACTTTAGCTGATGAATTTGGTATATCAAAGTCTACTGTCTGATGCCGCCCTCCCTTCTCCTTTGTTCCTCCTGATATCATTATCGTCTTCCCCCACAGGTACCAACTTGCCAAGTACCAATATTCATATAGCAAGGAGGTACCTATTATAAATACTCGCGGTGGTAAGAATTATAAGCCACAACACCATTGATGCGCCTACCATATTCCCAGGCCGTCTTCCAACCCAGCTTCAAGTTTCCTCATTCAGAATCCTTTCAAAATTTGAATCGCTCTCCGTCCCCGGGGGCCGGGGCCCGTTCCCGTCCGGCGTCCAAGGCAGATCATCATAGATGCCCCTGCTGGCTCCCCTCAGTCGTCACCGCCAGGCGCTCCCGTAAAAGCTTGTTTCCGCTTACGAGCCGCTCCAGCCACTCCGCCGTCTTTTCCAGAACAGCCGATTTGCTCATGTCGCGCGCTCCCAGGCCCGGCACCAGATCGGTAAGATCGCTGAACCCGTTCTTCAGTACGGCGCGACGGCGTTGCTCCTGCTGGATGTGGTTCCGTCGGCGTTGCTCGACGGATTGCTTGCCGCGGCGGGGTCGTACAAACGCCATGTTCATGTTCATATTCATGTTGATGTTCATGCCGCCGGTGGTGTCGGGTTCGGTGGATGGGGTGTCGGTCGTGCTGGTGGTGGTGTCCATTTGGAACAGGGCCTGAGACACGGGGTATGGCTTGTCGTAGGACGATGAAGGAGTCGGCAGTGGCGGCAGGGGGGACTGCTGGAGCAAGAGCGAGCTTGCTGGGTTCTGGTACGGCGGCATAGTCGTGATGGTTTGGAAGCTGTCAAATGTGTTGAGGGGGGCCACGACATTTAGAGGTGGCGGACAGGGCCCTGGTAATGGTGAATGGGTCGTGTTCATCAGTGAGGCGGCCGTTGTGGTATCGACGCTCCAGCACCATTCCGGCGGCGTCATCTCGTGGTCTGCCACGGCAGTACTGTAGCGCGTGCTGTCGTCCTTGAAGGAATCGAAAGTCTGGAAGTGCAGGTCGGGTCTGGTCCACGCCGACTCGCTCGCGCTCGCCTCCAATGCCGATGCGTCATCGCTCGATGGTGTAAGCGGACTCGCCATGGACATGTCGTCCGTGGACCCAGTACAGAAGCTTTGCTGTGACGCAGGGCTCTGCATCAAGTCTTGAGGGTAAGAGTATTCCGCTGCCGCTGCGGCAGTGTCGTCCATGGGGATTTGCGGCCAGCCATAGGCGTGCGAATATGCCAGCTTTCGGGGCGATGTCTGGAGTCGAGGGCAAGGCGCCTTGCTACCGCTCACCATGCCGGCCATGGGGCCAATGCCGAAAAGGTCCGTGTTCCAAGCCGGCAATGCTCCGGACGGCCACATACCGAGGCTTTCCGGAGGCGGCACGGCTTCCATTGGCTCGTAGTTGGGGAGTTGGCCCGGATCAGACGCCAGGAACATGGTGTCTGGAAAAATGTGTCAGTCAAAAAGAATGAACCAAGGCGTAACAAATTAAGGGGCAGCACGGGAACTAGAAGATAAAGCAAACGTGGAGGAAAAGGAGAAAAAAACTGACAAAAAGCAAAGATGAAGAGCGGGGCAATAAGTGAGCGGGCATAGAGAACCAGAAAAGACCGGAAAGGGGCGACCAGACGTACAATCCAAGTTCCAAGGCGCTGGCTCAGGAAGGCATTCGTAGTTGAGTTCCATTTGTTCAACGGTAGCCCAGACTCCAGAGTCTGGCGAAATTCGATTCAAACAACAAGTTACAACGGAATGCTCTCTTCTCGGAGCTGGTGAGTGCGTTGCGAAGTACGATCGAGTTCGTGTACGTGTGATATGTGTATCAAGTTATGCGGGTGGTGAGTAATGAGATTCGAGAAGGTGGCTTTGGTTGAGCTCTGCGGAAGAGGACACTCATGTAATATACCCAGAGAGCAAGATACAGCAAGAAAGAACGTCCTGCATCATTTTCGAAGGTGCAGGTTGGTGCGATGTTTAAAAGCAAAACGACAGGCATATGGCATGCATGTACAAAGTCCGAACAAGATGGAAATTACTCCCCTAACTGAGTGCCGATAGGGGAGAAAAGCAAAAAGGACAGAAAAGACCAGGCAGGCCCTGACGGGTCCAGAAGGGACAAGTCAATTAGATCCGCCTGCTTGAGCCCCGTCAGCACCAAGACACGATGTTGTTTCATGTTCTTCTTTTTCTTTCAATTCGCTTTTTGTTTTTCTATTCCCTGCTGGTCCGAACGCACCTTGGCGGCAAGCGGCAAAGGGTGCAGCCGTAGGGTATATACAGGGGTGTCGATAGTTCCCTTACCCCAACATTTTAATCCCGACCCAGTCTCCTTCGGATCTACTAGTTCGTCGCCTGCGTGAATATGCGGAGGCGTGTGAAAACGGAGGGGGGTGGTGCCTGTTCGGCAACCGGATTGAATTCGAAATGAAACTTGCTTAGCTTGAACCGGGGGGAATTGACGGGAAAGGGGAGCAGCGCACGGGCCATACTTGCCATGGAGAAGCGGGTGGACCGTCCGGGAACTGCCGCCTGCCTTGATTGATTGGGATTTGGGGTAGGGCTTTGGAATGTAAGAAGACGAAGAAGAAGAAGAGGAAGAACACGGAAGGGCGTTTGCCGCGAATCATCCAATCCTCAAACCATCTGCTGCCAACGAACGAACCTTCTTAATTGACTTTGTACTCTGCAGCCCTACCGAAAAAGCACTCTTGAGCCTTTTCATGTTCGCCTTGATCTCTGTCCGCCTCGAAGCGCCCAAATCCCGTTTCTCTCTCTCCAAAGCTTCAAGGCAGTGAATACCTATGTGACATGTCCGACCCTGGAAGCTAGACCCGGGAAGGACACTCGTCATCTTGATTCTCGCTTACCCTACAAAGGCTCCCACGTGTCACTGTGTCAGTCTTGAGCCCTTGGATTGTTTTATTTCCTACTTCCTCCCAAGCTTCCACAAGTCCTCGATTTCTCGGCAATGGACAGATGACAGGATCAACTGATCTCCATCCCCGCACTCGTTGACCTTTATGTCTCAACGACACATAGTTGCCGTCATCGCGGGTCGCGGGCGGCGGCGGTCCTCAGGGGTCAAAACCAATCGCTAAGGAACATGACGACAAATGCCAAAAGTTTCAGGCGGAAAAGGCCAGGATCTCGGCCTTGCCGGCAGTTCCTTCGGACCACATACATGAAGAATGAGAGAAATAAACGACTGGTTACCGAAAGCAAGATCCAGGTGTCGTAAAGAAGATGTACTCTGTGTACGTAAGTCGTGACTCCGAACTCGTAAGCGGCTGAGGGGGGCTCTGTCGTAGCCTCGTAGGACGCTGCGATATGAAGCACAAGTCGGCCGGGCTCTACGTTTTTGTGGAGACAAGTCATGTAGGTTCAATTTCATGCCTCAGAATGCCTGTCCATTACACATGCAAACGCCCAGACGTTATGCGAAACAAGTTACAAAGCTCATCTGGCATCTAGTAGTATTTACGTTTTGGTCCGAATGAGGCTGAGGCTCCTGGCTGAAGCCTGAAGCTCATGAATTATGAGGCTGAGTCGCCGTGCCTGAACAGGCCATGGTCTCCTGCTCTCCTTATCTCGTGTATACAAGAAGACCTATCTGTCTCTGCGTCTGTCCATATCTATTTCAGATGTTATAGCTGTTAGGCGACTCTCACTTGCTCATGATCATCACTTCTGACACTTCACATGTTCATCAAGGCACTGGCACGAGGGACAGACGACATCATACAAAATTTCCCATCCGCCATTCGCCGTCTTTCATGGTCTCGTGATCCAAGGCGAATTATCAGGTCCCGCTCAGCGTTATGCCACAAAACGTAGCAATGCCTCGTGTCAAGCCTCGATGATACATGCTGTGGACCGATCTGAAGCGTTTCCAGCAATTTGCCCTGCACTCCATCTGCGTTCATGCCCCTGCGTCAATTCCCGAAGCTCGTGGACCGTGGTTGCATTGCCGGCTTGGGCGCGAACCCGAAGATGCAACCCCTGCCTCATATCTGCAAATCCCGTCCTTTATATTCTGCAACGACGTTGCCCCTTGTCCGATCCGACACTGTACCTAGGTATGTGTAGAAACTTGAAAGAAGCCAGAAAGCTTGGCGGCCAACTTTGTACGACCGACCGCGGTGCCAAAAGGAAAGCTTTGCACGAAACGAGTAAAGGGTCTCGATTGCCGCCCCTGGTTTCTTCTTTCGCAGATGCGAACAGGCCCATCTCCGGGATATTGAGTCCGTCATATTATGTCTTCTTGTTTTTTTCTACCCTCAATCATATTATCAACAATGTGCGTCTTCTTTCCCTTTGGATAGTTGGTGACAATACTTATCCTGGACTTTTTTATTTCCGCCGCGATACCCTCATGCCGCATGCGCCACACCCGTCATTCCCACGCGGTACGCCTCCAAGTTCCAGCTTCAACACACCCCTCTTTCCCCAAATCACAAACATTTCGCACACAAGGAGTAAGCCGAGGCCAGCACTGAGCAGGGGTCCTACCAGTTGCCGCCCACGAAGACCGTTCTCTCGCACAACGTGCTCACCCTTTTCCCCGTGACGAGCCATTCCCTTCTAGGCGAGCTGCAGGAAGGCGGGCATAATTGCGTCACTCGCAGACTCAATGTCATGCATAAGTTTTCTTTTGCGCTTTCCCGCTGCTCCGGGGATATGTAGGAGAAATATCAGTCCGCTTCTGTCTCACAGTTGCCTTTTCTTCTCCTATTCACAACCACCATCGAATGATTGTAGAGTCGAGTCTTTCCATTCCTCATGCGCAATACACCTTAGCGGATAGCCTCTCCTCCCTAATCCGGAACTCAAACCCTCCATGAAGTCGGGATGGAACCATAAATCACCAGACTTCTCATCGTCCGAAACGGCTCAGCCGGAACTTACTCAATCTCACGAGTCACAGGCTTGTCGTCGAAACATGGCGTGCCGCAATTGTCGCCGAGGGCCGCGTGCCGGCCCCGGGCACACCCCCTCTATCACGATCCCCACGAACTTCGACAAATCCCCCCCTTTTTTTTCCCTGATGAAGCATGCAAATGACTGTGAATGGTGATATGAAGACACCTGCCGTGTGGGAAATTGTTCATCTTTCCCGAATCCCCATGTGCCTTGACGCGTCGGCAAAGGTAGTCATACATAGGTAGTAGAGCAACCCCGATTCAATTGCATCTGGCGGCGAAAGAAAAAAAACGTGCCGGGAGAGTACCTACCTAGGTAGGTATCTCCTGGTGTTCACGACTCCACGATGGGGATTAAAGGGGGAGAAGGGGAGGGGGTACCAGGTACGCATAGGTATGTTAATGTAAGATGTCAAAAACTTCGGATGAGAAGCCCCGGTCCGGCGGTCCCCAGAGCAAAACGCGGCACAGGAAGCTCCACCTTGTGGAGATGGCGCGGATCAAAGTCTCATAGGTGCAGCAGCCGCAGGTCCGTAGCCTTCGTCTGGCAACGCTAATTGTTCCTGGTTTGTTCGTCACGTTTTGCTTCGTGACCGATCTTCCGTTCTTCTGAGTTGGTACCTAAAGCCATCTGGGTTCTGACAGGGTAAGGTAATGGGAGCTTGCCCTTTCCAGGGAGGGTGTTGCTATATCACGCCTGCCTCATCGGATGAAGGCATCTTCATAATTTCATTCTTCAACTCTGTAAGAAGTGCATAAAATGTGATGAGCTGTAAATCTTTCATCATTCGACTCTGACGCGTCCTTGTCATCATCAGCATGGTCGTTCGGCATTGATTGTGCATGCACGAAGCGCATGAGGACACCATTTGCCGCCTGGTAAGCGTTGCAAGTGCTTTTTCTGAGAAGGATACACAGAACCATTTGTAAACGGATGACTATAATCTCATCATGCCTCAGCGCGCTGCCACAGACTTACGGCACTGCTCGACTGCTATAACCGCTGCGGCTCTTGTAAGTTGTCATGGGGTACAATCATAGGGTAGGTACTAGGTATCAGGGTATCGTCATCGGGGATTTCTGAAGCCGCAAGCCACCATTCCTTTGTTTTGGCGAGTTCGGAAACGGAAATGGAGTTCAATACCCGTTTGATTCAGCCTTCTGATTCAAGATGATGGGGCATCGATCCAATGATGGCATAACAAGACGCCGCAGCAGAAGCGTTACAGCGTATGGGTCAAAGGCGTTGAGTCATGAATGGCGTGGGAAGAATGCCAGTTAATCCGTACTCGTAGAATGGGACCCTCGCGTACTCGTAGGGGTGTCTTTAGAGCATACCCAATCCAAGGAGCTTTGCTACAGCGCAAGAATTCAATGACATACATGCAAAGCATCATGATTCATGAGTGAGGACGAGGTCTCAACGACAAGCGCCCAGCAACGCGTTCCCGTGTTTCTTTCTGGCGTGAATTAGGTATGTATGTATGTATGCATGTAGGTACTGCTTTGAGCGTGTCCAGATTCTTCGAAACATGCATATTTTAAGTTGACGCTGGTGAGGAAAGGGAACGGCCCATTCATTGCAACGCGTGCGAGACGACGCTTATGCAACGCCCATGCAGCGCTATGTAGCGCTCTGTAGACAGTAGCATTCTGCAACGTGCAACGCCATGTCACGCTATACAAATGTGACGCATGCGAGACGGACACAGGAACAAGCCACCCGCTTTGTCAAACGCGTGATCCAGTCTTGAATCACTGAGAGAATCTTCTTATTTGGCTTCGAGACAAAAACGCGTGCAAGGTCAGGAGCTCCGAGCAAACGTGGTTAACCGTTAAAGACATTTCTTAGATACACACCGATTCGCATTGCAGCTTGCTTTCTCTGCTGTAATTGCGCCAAACCCCGAATTCACCAGCGCATCCCTTTCTTAGGCGTAATATACAAACTGTAGACCTTTATTAGCCCGGACTCTTGCATACTCGGATTTCAAGATAATAGCACGGCGTACCATGAGTTGGCCATTGCTGTTGGTGATGCGCTCATTTAGATCAATGCTACGCGGTCCGACAGGCTCGCCGTCGTTGTCGAGCAAGGTTGCAGTCAGAACTGAGCCGTCAAGCTCCATATTCGCAGCGGTGTCCATAAAGTCTGCTCCGATTTCCCCCGTGGAAACTCTATTGTCAGCACCATGATTGTAAAGATGGACGTGAAACGCAGGCATGCCGCATGCCTCGTCAAAGTTCCAACACTTACTGTCGCCATCCCAGACAAAAGAGCCGTTGTCATTGCCAAGGCAGTCGTTCAGATCAAAGGAACAGTCCTGCCAGTTTCCTTCCGAATCCAGGCAAGAGGCGTACAGCAGGTGAGCCTCTCTGAGATGTATGTTCTGGGAAGTAATGGAAAAAGACATGGTCTGTATCGGGGGGTGGGGAGCAGGGATGACTGGCGTTACTTTTTGGTTGCGAAGAATGGGGGCGAAGACAACAAAGTCGGATGTCTGGCTTTTCGTATGATTTAAGGTGTTTCTTGCTGTTTGAACTTCACTATGTAAGAATGGAAAGCTCGGTGGCTTGGAAGTTGGGAGGCAGCAAATCTTTTCTTATACCTCGCGTACCGGAGAGAAAAGAGGGGCACAAACTGACATGTCTGATTACTTGTCGTACCAGCAGCTGGTTTGCCGTGAAGAAACAAGGAGAAGGCGATTTGTCTCTTTATTCTGACTTTCTCCTCATCTTGGGGTCACAATATATTGTTATCATGTATCATCTTTCACTTTGAATTTTCTTGTCTCGTTCCAGATGTTCCCGCATACAATCGAGCTCTCCTGTTAAATTGATTCCCGAGCAAGACATCGCAACGCCCAACGGTCCCCAACCACGTTCAATCTTTTCTGGACGAGTAATTGCGCCGTCGATTCAGCGCCTGCGGATATTTTTTACAAAAAAGTGGGCGAAATAAAGCCATGGCGCACGTAACACGTTGTGTTCTGGTAATTCCAATTTCCCGGACTCTGTTTCTTACGCGATTCCCGATGCCCGTGATGTTATGCAACCAGGCATCCCGAATCCGGTTCACGCGAGCCGATGCCTGCATGGATCAGCGTTAATCGTCCGATTGTGTATCGAACCATTGGGGCATTGACAGAGATGACTCTATTCCAGCTCGTTGGCGTGTCTGAGGTTTGCGTGGGATGGGAAAATAAATCAAGCTCCATGCGACGCGCTAATATCCTTCACAAGGATCCCTAGACGGCATCTGGCTCATGTGTGTTAGGTACATATACATACCTAATGTATAATGTATCAGTCTCTCCGGGCCAATCTGCCTCGTTCCGCTTGGGCTGGATGGTAACTATCACTCAATGCTCCGTACCTACCTAATTTCAGGCCGCCACTTTCTCTCACGTTTTGACAAAATAATACGTTTCCTTGGAACTGGTCGTTGTGTTTCTGCTTTTCCACAAGCTCAACAAGACCTCCGCCTCTCTGCGCCACGATCTTGGCAATAGTCTCAATCTCGATGCAGAGCAGATTCAGGTGGGCTTCAAGCCTTCCATGAGTGGCAAGAATACACAACGTGGCATTCACGGACGCCGTGACGGTGCAACGCAATGCCAAAGCCATACCCCTCTGGGAATCTCACTTACGCATAAAGTGACAAGAATGCTACGTTGAGTGCATCTCATCGACCACTGCAACTCAACTCGTCCTCTTGCTTGACGTTCCACGTTTTATATGCGCATGAGGTCTGCCGCATCTGATCAAGTATCGCTCGTGCGAAAAGTAAGTAAGCTGAGGTGGGAACGGGCAAATGGCGGTTGTTGCGTGATGCGCTACGGCAGTCGGCCTCATCAACGATCAAACACAGCATTAGATCACATCAGGAAGTCATACCTAGCCATGGAAAGTTGCGCAAGTATCTGAAGACTGATGTAGGTGCAGCGAAGAAGCTGAAGGTGGGTCTCCTCAACATTGTCCTTAGGCTTGACGCGTCCTCACTCACCGATGTCATCATAGGACAAAACAATGTGGCATTTCGTCGAAATGGTGGTGTCATCGTTGCCAGGCTGCCAGACTGGGAAGATCCGACATGCGCGCTGAGAATGGGGTATGGGAAAGTATGTAGCCCATACGGAGCTCAGAAGTTGTTCGGTAGGACACATGTATGGCTCGTCGGTGTTCCGGATACAGTTTCTGAGGGAAAACTGGAGATGAACGCGCGCGCATAACGGTCGTATGCGCACCAAGCTCGCACCTTATTAGTGGCTCAAGAGTCAAGACTCAATTTCCAAACTATGCTGTCAGCATAATAATCATCGAGTTTATGCGAAACGGGGAAGCGGAAGATGAGCTTCTGGTACGATGACCAGATCTTGAATTCGACCGGGACGCGGCAGTTGACGCTGACTTAGCTCGAATGCGACCACAGCAGCGCAACAAAATCTTCTTGCTTTGATGCCTGAATTGTCCAAGGCAAACGCAAGCCAAATGGCGATTTGACCCCCGCGATCCAGTGTTTGTGGTTTGCTGGCGCTATGACGAGGATAGGTTTGAGGAAAGAAGAGAGAAATATGCAGGCGGGATCAACGATAGGCTGCGTTTCGCTCGCGAGCAAGTCATACGCGTGCGGTAGTTTCGCGGCGATACCGACAATACTGAGCTGAGGTCCTGATGTTCATCTCCAACAGCTGAGGCCGTAGAGAGCACGGTAACATTATGAAGCTCGATTCACCGTCAGGAATTTCTGATAGAACACTCATTCTCTGGTGAATGACTCCGTTCGATAGCACTTCATACAACGAAGAAGAGCGATAGAAGATGTAATTTTTCGCTCAACATTCGCTCACCATCTGGCATCCCATTGGTCAAAACCGAGTTCGAGAACAGATAACTCCAACTCCTGGCGCGCAATCGAAACTCTATTTTCCCCTCCTACCTAGCCTGATGCTGATGTGCGGCAACGAAAGCGAAACATGCCCCTAAAGAGAACAGAGGACTTTACAGCCCCAGAAGGAACTGCCACATACCTCTCTGCAAACCAGCCACCGCCGCGCTTCCATGATCCTCCCCTTGAAGCTTCCACGTCCAGATATCCTTCAACCTCCCCGAATCTCGAAGACGGCCTACAAGACCACTCATGCTCTCCTCCATTGGATCCTCCTCTGCATCGCAGTGGTGCCTATTCCACGCTCCACCTTCCACACAATCTTTGTCCGGAAACTCGGCCTTGCCAGACCCCCATGTGAGAATCAGCGATGGAGAAGATCCTTCCGGCACGGGATGTGCTCCTGCACGGAAATTCTTCTCCTGAAAGTTCACAATGGAGTCTTTGTTCCACCATATGGTGGGGCTCGCTGCGATGATGGCATCAAACAGCATCGGCTTGGTATACAGCGCGTTCAGCGAGAAAAGTCCGCCGTATGAGTGGCCGAAGAGTCCTCGACGGATGGACTTGTCTGCAAAAGATAGGTGTCCGAAGAGAGACTTCTCCACAAAGGGCATGATGTCGTGTTGAATCGCCGCCAGGAAGTTGTCAGCTTCACCCCACTTGAGATGGGTTTGGGGCTCGCCGTTGTCGTAGTAGATTGGCTCGTACTGGCCATCTTCGGATGGAGGTGTGAGGTCAGGGCCTCTCCGATAGAGATCGTAGACGTATTCGGATGGTGGGTATGAGATGCCGACCACGATGGTCTTGGTGTTGTTGGTGAAGTCAATGCGTCGGGACACATCTACGGCGGTGAAAAAATAAGCGTTCCCGTCGACGAGATACCTTTACGGCTCTATTAGCACTTTCTTCTCCATCTTTTGGGCTATCGTACCAGGCTGGGGAATTTTGGGCTCGGTAGACTAGCGGAGAACATCATTTACGTACAAGATGGATGTGGATGCGTCATTGTTTCGTGGCTTGCGATCCTCAGTCCAGCTCAGCGGCCACGCGATCTGGACAACGTAGTCTCCCTGTCTCGTCTTCGCAGTGTATTGGCAGGTATTTGGCAACTCAGCCTGTTGCAGGTTGGAAGACATTTGTGTCATTGTCCGGCGAAGTGGTCCTATGCGCAGAGTCTGATGAAAGGCACGAGTGTAGGTGGTTCCGATGACAACGATGCGCCGAATGTATTTGTGCATGAATACTCCGTGATTCTTTCGCCTTCTTCTTTTTTAAAAAGGACGGGGGCTAAATAGAACGTGGAGCCCATGGGCGCATGACGTGAGTCGCGTTTAAACGGGATCAGATAAGATGGACGCGATTGATAAGATTCATTGGGATCAAGGGGTCCACCAGACCAAATTCTTCCATGTCTTCGGCGAATGGCAGACAACTTGCCCTGGTAATTCAGCCGGCGATAGTGGCATGCGGGTATATATGTACATCGTACCAACTCCGTATGTACGTATGGACATACATACATACCTAAGTTCATAACCATACATGATACAAGGCAGGCAAGTCGTCATGGCCACAACGATATCGGAATGCGGGCTATGCAGCCATGCGCGATGAGCACTATGAGCTCATGAGCTGTTTCCCTCGTCGTGACAGCCTGTAGATATATGTAAACCAGCACAGTAATATGTAGTCCGCTGTTCGTGATCTTCCTGGATTCGCTACCACATCGCGTTAGGTACTGATTGACGGCCCGGCCTACTGGGAGCTGAGCCGGACAATAAGACCTGGAGGGGACGGAAGACTGAGCCATTCCGTGCTCTTCTATGCTCTGTAGATCATAGCCACTGGCTCAAGTTGGATCCGACCGCTTTTCGAAATCAGTCTCACGGAGTTTTGTAGAGCAGAAGTCTCAAGTTTCAAAAGCGAGCGTCTGAATTGCAAATGAAGTCGTTTTCGCCAAGGCGCTTGGAGACCAATGAAGTCCAGGAATCGAGTGGGGCTTTGCTTGAGCATCACCCAATGGGCGGCAAGCACTTGCCCTTGAGTTCCCCGGCAAGCCGCGGAACCCGACAATACCTCTACTGTACCTACCTACATACAAGTCAGTCAATCACCAACTCTTATACACCAAGACTTGCGGACGACTTGGCTTGGACCACATCATCCCCCTGACACTTGCATGCTGGAGACAGAAGAACAAAGAGAACCAACTTGCCCCGGAGCTTAGACAACCAACTCCATTGCGGGGGAATCGCGGCTGGCTACCTATTGCGGCCTTCTTTTCCTTCTGTCGCTCCCGCCACTGGCCAGTTCGCGGGATTCACTTATCATACTGTATCCAATCCCGACGACCAATGCCGAATGGCAGCGGCCCATGCCTTTCAAGTCAATCATCACTCGTTCTCGCCGTCAGCCCTCGCCGTTTCCCCTTTGCATTTGCATCCATCTTGTGCACCACAGCGCCTTAAGCCTCCATCTCGGACAGAGCCTCCATCTCAGACAGGGTATCCCAAAGAAGCATCATGCAGAACACAGCCCAAGGCCTGGGTCTCACCCACAGCCACGGAGGTGTCGCTTCCGCGGCTGCCGACGATACCAGCGGCCGACGAGCTGTAAGTTGCATTCGTGCCTCACCGTTGGCCTTCGCCTCGTCATCGCCAGCTGGCGTTCTTGTCCTCTTTGTGCCGCCAAAATGCCTCTCAAGTCTGCAAAAGACTCTGAATCATCTCGCGTCCTCTCGTGCTGCTGCTTAGTCGTGTTTGGATCCTCTTCCATGCTTGCTATTCTACGCTGGCGACAATGGGCTAACCCGCCGTTTTGCATTGTGTGCTTCAGTGTGATCAGTGTCGCTTGAAAAAGGTACGTCATATTACTACTCTGATCCGGGGTGGCCGGTATTGGAGGCGTCCAGCGGTCCAATTGTTGTCTCTCAGACTCTCACTGGCTTGCGCTTGTGAAGTTCGTTCGTGGCTTTGCAAATGGCCAACGTTTGGGGCGGCATGTCTAAGGGGCTGCGTTACGCGAAACTCCTGTTTGGCGAACCCGTTCTTCACTCTTCCCATCTGCCGGTTTGATAGCCAGAGCTGACGCCTAACCTGTCTTGCCATGGTCGATCCATACAGATTCGGTGTGATAAAGACTGGCCATGCTCTAATTGCCGCACGGCCAAACGATCTTGCACCTCCACGGGTGTCGGCCATCGGCTGAAAGAACCTCGGCAGCGGGTTCTCATTTCGTCCCAATAGTGAGTATCTCCTTGGGAAGCTTCATATTCCACCCACTAAAAACTGAGATCAAACACCGAGCTTGAATTGGCCTCGGATTGCAGATTCCCTTGATAGTGATAGGGAGTCGAGCCCGAAACGAAAATGACTCGGACAAACATGGCAATTGACACTAACGTATCTCCTGTTATTCTCCTCGTCCTCAGTGAACGAAAGATAGACTCGATCGAAGCCCGGCTCGGGAATATTGAGATACTCCTGAAGAATATCGCCTCCCCATCAGCATCTGGTCAATTCCAATTCGATTCCAGCACGCTACAGAACACCCCCCAAACAGGAAGCAGTAGCGCCCCGACCGCTGGGTCTACCTTCGAATATGAAAGCACCGACGATGAATCGGCACTTGGGGGTGACTCGGGGCTGGTGGCTCACACCACGTTTGCTCGCGAGTTCCTCGAGAAGGCTGTAGATCGAATCTCACTGCAAAGTATCAGCCCCAAAATGGCGGCTGGGTTGACGAATTTGAGCCATTTAGTTGAAATGCAAAAGCGTCGATCGATAAGTCATGGCCCGCGTTTTCCTCTTCAGAGGCCGGTCCCGCAAGGCGGAATCTCAAAGATGCCCATGCCGCCCATGCAAGCCGTGGTGAGCCTTTTGAAGCATGCGAAATGTACGTATGCCGATTTTGTAACAGCCTCACTCTTATACACACCACGCACCGTGAGTCCATCTACTAATGTTTCGCATCAGCGGCTCCGCCGACATTGTTCACCATAATGTGTTCGCTTGTCGGACTACCAGATTTTACTTCATTATGCAGCAAAGTGTATTTCGCAACCGAAGACTATTCCGATGCCACATTCATCATCGTCAACGCCATGCTTTACAATCTGTTCATGGAGCAGAGTTCGCTGGCTACGGATCCCACATCACGGGACCAATATCACGTCTACATGCGACAAAGCCAGGCGAACCTGGAAACAGCCTTGGCCAATACGCAACTCTTTCTGGCGACGAGAGTTGAGAATGTCCAGGCTCTACTCTTAGGGGTAAATAGTTTTTCTCCCACTTTTCTTTTTCCCCGCTCTCATGAATAGAGTCACTATTGTCTGGAACCCATTTGTAAAGATCCCCAAGTTGATCGTGTCTTAGGCCCTTTACGCTGTGGATGTATCTCGACCCTCTGTCGCCTGGCAGCTATCTTGCATGGCGGCTCAGCTCTGCCAGACTGGAGGCTACCATCGAGCCGAATCTTTGAAACATGATATACCGGACACAGCGAGGCTAAAGCGATTACTATTCTGGCATGTGTATACACTTGACAAAGGCCTTGGTCTAAGATTGGGTCGTGCGCCGGTCATCCACGAATGCGATATAGATATTCCCCGAGTATTCGAATTCGATGGCTTAGGACAGCTTGAGTCGACAATCCCCACGCTCTGGATCAATATGAGCTATCTCCAGAGTCGCATTTATGAACAATTGTACAGCCCAAGCGCTCTGAAGAGTTCGCAGGCAGAATTGGTAGATCGAGCGAGGGCCCTGGCAAGCGAGTGTCGTCAATTTGAGACGCAAGCAGATGTAGCTCGTGAGAAAACATATCAATATCTGAAGGCTGTCAATTCGTCTGATCTCGTTGATGTATTTCTACGTGGGGATGAGGTGCAATTCCAAGTCACGTTAACGCTGGTGTATCGAGTCATACCCGCGCCACCAGGATCTATCACACGGTTCTGTGATGAGTGCTTAGAAACGGCGCGAAAAGCAATGAAGGTCCATCAAGAGTGTACCAAAAAGTCGACGATAGGAGGGTACTTTCGATCCATTTACATGCACTGGTAAGTCTATGCACAGACTTGGAAGATGATGCCTTGTTTTGGTCTTTGTCTTTGAATAGCAGCGCTCTGTTGCTTACAGTATGTGATAGGAACCTTCTCTTGACACCCTTCGCTCCATTCTTCGTCCTCTTTTGTTACGTCATTGAAACAGCATCTCTGGATGACCTGCGACTTCTCCAAGAATTCGTCGAATCTCTAAATGAGGCTAGAGATGCATCGGAGTCGATCGACAAGCTCTACCGCTTGTGTCAGGTCATGTGTGACGTGGCCGGTCTCTACGTCGAAGCCAAATCCCAACAGCAACAGGACCAGAACATGGTACCCATCGGAGACGAATTTGAGATGTACCTCGGCCAGTTGGGCTTCATGCCTACAGAGGACCAGGCTATGACCAACTCTGGTGATAATGAAGCCGGCCCTGCAAGTCTCAGCAGCCAAGCCGCCCAGATTGCGGACTGGTTTTCCGGAAACCGAAACATGATGGGTCTTCTGGAGGAGGATTTGTCGCATATCGGCTCGTTTCCGTGGATGCAGCAGCATCAGTATCAGCAGAACCAGCAACAGCAACTATTGCATCATCAACAGCATCAGACGCATCAGCAGCATCAGCAGCATCAACAGCATCAACAGCATCAGCATCAGCATCAGCAGCAGCATCAGCACCACCAGTAACATTATGCAATATTAGTCGCGAGCACAAAATCAGTCTGCGTAGGTCGCCCCATACGTGCCCATCTCACATGTCGCAGCCTCCAAGGTCGAGAATGATAGATACTGGTCCGGGACCGTTTGTTGTCCCGTGATGGCACAAACCTCCAAAAACGATCGGTCAGGTCGATAACGGAGTGACTGAAAACCGATCATGAATCAAATGTTGCAATAGCAAATCGTCAAGTCTGCCGTCCAGTTTGGTTACCGTGTCGTGCGTATATGTAATCACTCGTGCATTGATTGCACTTCAGTCGGTCGGAAAGCGCGGGTCATACATCTCATATCCCTCCTCATCCGTATCGCTCTCCACAAGCGACTCCTTGACAAAGCCAGCCTTATTACCAACCAGCGCAGGCTTCGAAGACGGCACGACCTTATCCGCAACTTCTGGCGCCGCCACTGCCCCAAAGGCACTCTTAAATCCGCTCTTTTTAAAACCACCCTTCTTGAAGCCTGCACCAGCCGTACTCGCCGTGTCTTGCCCTGGCAGCTTTATGCTTACCAGTCCATCGGCCTTGGCCTCCGCTTTTCGCGCTCGTGCACCGGCGTTGGGATCCCGGACCATGGCCTTCATATCTTTGAGGCGCTGCTTGTGGCTGTGGTCGTAGGATGAGAGGTGTGCTTCGTAGTCGTTCATGCGGGAATAGCCCTTGGAGCAGAGGCTGCAGTAGAAGGATTTTTGAGCTTCGCGAGCGGAGGATGTTTGCGCAGGAGGCAATGTGTGGTGACGCTGTGAGGGATTGTTTCTGTGGTTAGCTTTTGGCTTCGGGATGGAGGGCTTGGAGAGGGGAGGAATTAGGAGCATACAGGAGGCATGATGGCGGTGGGTGCTTGATGCACGAATTGCAAGTTGAGGAGGTCGCGGTGTCGGGGTCAGGATCGAGGCCGGGAAGTGTAATCTGTCTGGAAAGCGTGTGCTGTGATGAAGAGGTTAAACTGTGTTGCGCGATTACGGTGGCGGCTTGCAGAAGAAGAAGATGATGTTTATTGAAAGCTCAGTTTGAGGATGAAGCAGCTTTTGGCCTTTTCAGGGCCACCCCATGCAGGTTACGTTAGCCACGCGCAGGGTTCAGCCTATTTCAGGTACAAGATACGTACCTAGTATGTACCTAGGCACGCTAAGTAGACGTCATTCGCCGCTTATAGACTTACAAACTTCACCGTCTCACAGCTTCACAGCCTTTTCTCGTCATCTCTCCTCCCAAAGATCAGTTCGATTCACCCTTTCAGTCTGCTTGACGTTCTCTTTCTGCTCTCGGCTATCTAGAATAAGCACATGGCCTCGCGATGAACACCACAAGTGGGCGGAGCCCTCACGGAAGAGGCACCCAAGATACGCCACCCTCACTCCTTCAACTCGACCCGTCTCCGATCGATTCTCCATCACCTATATCCCTCGAAGACGACCAAGACGACCAAGACGTCCTAATCTCCGCCGGCGATCTCAATGATAAAGACTCGCTGCTGCAAGACACCGAGACGGGCTTTGTGCCACGCAGTTCGACAGTGCCAGCTGGGACAGCGCACGCGCCCGGCTTGAGTAGCCATGGAGGCCGCAGCGCAATATTCTACCGTTGGTTTTCCCCTAGGAATGGCATTTCCTTCTTGTACAATATATCTACGTCATCTTGCTCATATTTTGGGGAGATTCATGATTTCAAGAAAACGAGACGAAACAAATTGGTAAAAAGCTAACTTCTTTTACGTATACCAGTCACCCGTCTACAAAAATACTCCTCGTACGCCATGGGCATCTTCACGGCCCTGCACCTGACAAATGTGTCTCTCATCCCAGCCGTCACCCGGTCGGTCCCCAGCTCAGAAACATTTCTGCTCATGACGCGCGAGATATACCAGACCAGTCTTTCTGAGCCCATAATTGTCTTCCTCCCAGTGCTGACACATATCGGGTCTGGGATAGCGCTGCGCCTGCTCCGGCGGTGGCAGAACATGCAACGGTACGGGGGTCGTACGCCTGGTCTACACGCCCTGCAACAGCTACGGGAATCACTGTCTGGGACAGTGAATGGCAGCGGGGCAGTGCGGCTCTGGCCTGTCCTGAGTTATATATCCTTGTCGGGCTACGTATTTACAGCCTGCTACGCGGCGCATGTGTTTATGAACCGAGTTCTGCCGCTGGCTGTGGAGGGGGACAGTTCGAATATTGGGCTCGCGTACGTAGCGCACGGGTTTGCACGACACCCGCTAACATCGTATGTTGCCTATCTGGCGTTGCTGGGCACAGCGAGCGGACACATGGTCTGGGGGATGGCCAAGTGGCTGGGTTGGGCGCCTAGCACTAACAGCTGGAGAGGCAAGGAGGGCGTTGTCGCGGACAAGAAGACGCGGAGAACGAGACAGTTAAGGTGGTTTGGTGTGCATGGCGTGAGTATTGGTGTTGCAGCCTTGTGGGCAGTGGGTGGACTTGGTGTTGTGGCGAGGGGAGGCCTTGCAGAGGGATGGGTCGGCAAGGTATATGACCGATTATTTGGGCATGTCGGACTGTAAGATCACGCCTCTGGGTTTGGGGCGTTGGTAGAGTTTCGGAAGGGTGATAGGTGTTCATGGGAGTGTTTTTAACTGGAGTTTGGTCCCGGGACATTGTGAAGTTGCGATGCATTTTTTTATCCGCGTTGAATGTGATCTGCGATGAAGGTAGTTAGGCTGTCAAAAAGATACTTTTGTCGACAGATGCCTTGTGGCATTGTAGGAAAGTACCACAAAAAGCATTGAACCTGGAGGCTGGAACCACTGTGACCACGCGCGTCACGTGATACCATTTCAGGCGCAAAATATTTAGGTAGACATGCGACTTCAACCAGCGTGGATTTATGAGGGCGGCACGCGTCCTACCACCTCAGCTCTTCTCAGCGTCAGCGCCCATCGTTTTCACAATGGCTGAGTCGCAAGAGTCGCCATGTCGGATCCTGGTCATGGCCTCCGGCTTTGGCTCCAACTTCCAGGCTCTGATTGATGCGGCATCGACGGGCCGGCTCCCAAACAGCCGCATTATCTCGCTCATCACCAACCGGAGAAATGCGCACGCCATTGTTCGGGCGGAGAAGGCAGGTTCGTGTTGAAAATCCAAGATCCTACGAAACACCTCGTGTAAGCTTGTCATGTTTGCAGAGGCCTGCAGCTAATCTACCGAGTTCAGGTATTCCTTGGGATTACTTTAATCTCATCAGTAATGGGTTCCTGCGCAAGGGAGAGGCAGACGAGAAAATTATTGCAGAGGGCCGTCGTAGCTACGATGCCGCGCTGGCGGCCCAGATCCTGTCACCGCAAAGGGAGACGCCCGAGCTGATCATCCTTGCTGGCTGGATGTATATCTTCTCGTCTGCCTTCTTGGAACCTCTCGAGAAAGCAGGCGTGCGCATCATCAACATACATCCGGCACTACCTGGTACGTTTTTATGAAGCACTGTGTTCCCTTGCCAAGAAAGAATTCACTCACCCTGATGTTTTTGCTTAGGAGAGTTTGATGGAGCCATGGCGATTGAGCGAGCTTTCGACGAGCTGAAGGCTGGGCGGATGACTCGCACGGGCATCATGGCCCATTACGTGATTGACGAGGTGGACAGGGGTGAGCCCATATTGGTGCAGGAGATCGAGTGGAAGGGCGAGGGGCTGGAGGAGTTAAAGGAGAGGATACATGTCCACGAACACCAGCTGATCGTAAAGGCAGCGGCCAAGGTGGTGCAGGAAATCGTGGGGGCACGGGCAGCGTAGAAGCAGGTGTGTGGCGCTGCTTTTTTGCCAATTTTTTTAGCGATTGCTGTTCCGGATACAACATGATACCATTCAGAATGACTTGCCTGCATTTTCAAGAGCTCAAGAACTGCATTTTTAGAGCTCAAGAAGTCGGCCGAGGTCATCGCCCTTTGCAAGACATGGCGTCTTGTACATATTGCTGCTTCGCGCTTCAGTTGTAGGCACCTTTCGAACGCAGCCAAATCGGCCCCACTTCTAGCGCGTCTATTCTTCCATCTCACCCATTGACGTCGACCGAAGTTCTCGACCGCCACCGCAACCGATCCGTCATTCTCGACAATCTCGCTGCGCCGGTGTCTCCAGCGCTTGCGCCTGCTCTCACCGATTCCTCCTTCACATAGTTTCAGTCCTTCCTTTGCCTCACCTACGGCACGGCTGTCTGTCAATTTCGAACTGCGGCGCCTCTGGCCCGTGGGGAAAGCGCGCGCATTCATGCGGCACTGCCGCTCGAAAACTCACACTCCATGGCAGCGACGATGCCTGTGAAAAGAAAGCTCGTTGAATACAACGACGAAGACGGCTCTGACGAGAACAGCCGAGGCAACGGCGTTGCCGCCCGCCATTGTGATGCGACTCCCGCTCAAGAGCCTTTGTTGGAACCCAAGGCAAAACGACCGCGGTCGTTCCTCGATCCCAACCACACTACCGATCTCTCCGACGAGCTTTTGATGCGTATATTTTCCTTCTTGGACGAGAGGACGTTGCTGGCCATATCCCCCGTCTGTCGGCGCTTCAACCGCATCGCCTCGGATTCCCACCTCTGGCGGCCGCATTATTATCTTCGCTTCATTTTGCCTCGTGCCTGCAGAATACCTGGTTTTCGCACTGGCTCTACACGCAACTCAAGCAAGCTGCGTTACTCGGCCGATAGGTTCATTTGGGCCGATGGCGGATGGGGCCGAAGGGGCGGCTTTGTTGCGACATCTGCGGAGGGTCAATCAGCCGTGCATCAGAATTTCGTCGATTGGAAGA
The DNA here is from genome assembly GCA_029405325.1 of Claviceps purpurea. Taxonomy (NCBI): domain Eukaryota; kingdom Fungi; phylum Ascomycota; class Sordariomycetes; order Hypocreales; family Clavicipitaceae; genus Claviceps; species Claviceps purpurea. Next base: position 250,698 of record CM055782.1, on the reverse strand, counting down.
AGCAATACCGACTGAGGGACAACTGGGCTCGTGGCCATTGCGCTGTGGAGGAAGTTCAAGTTCGTCGCGTGGAGCAAGATGCTGCTGCTGTTAATGATATTCACAATGATAATGATGATGATAATGAAGATGACGATGCTGATGAAGCACAGATGCCTGGAGCAGAATGGCAGACTCTGGTGAAAGTGGTCGATGGACTGGCTATAACTGTGGACGGGATATCTGGGCTCCGGGCATGGCACCTCAAGATGCGGCGCCTTGTGGCGCAAACTGCTCTACCGATGACAAATACACTCAGTCAGGCTACATGTCTTGCCGTCGACGACGTTGTACTCGCTAACATGCGCATTCTGGATGTCGCCATAGGGTATGAGGATGGTACTTTTGAAGTTTGGAGGCTGGACATCAAAAGAACGAAATTCAGCCTCTGCTATCGGCACGCGAAGAGCTGTCTCGGCGAGCTCGTGGCCATTACATACGCGCATCCGTATCTTCTGACAGCCTCGCGACTAGGATCTATCTCCCTCTTCTCGTTTGGCAACGCACACGTCGCCACCTCCAACGCATTCCGTGCTGATGCAGGTTCTGAAAAGACTTCGAACTCGAAACAAGAGCCGGCATCATCACCATCATGCGTGTCTTGCGCCAATGACGACGATGGCAATGGCGACAAATTGGATAGTACGACGGGCCCACGCGCGGCTTTGCCTCGACCGCGACTCCTTACATCCCTCAAATCCCATAGTACTCGCCCTCCACTGGCCCTGTCTATCCGTCCCACGACGGACTCAGTGGTTGCCTCTATTGCCTACACCTTTGACGCCATAGGTGGTTGGTGCATAGGCATTCAAGATCTGGACATCAAAACCTCCCGTACCACCTCCGGGACTAGCAAACCAGACATGGTCGTCGCATCCAAGGTGGCATACTCGCTGCCCATACGGACACGCCAATCACCTACGACGTCGTCCCCCTCATCACGGCCTTCCCTTAACCGATCCAGCCCCCCATCGCCTATTCGCTTTCTAGAAGACGAGGAGGAAGATGGGAGGGGGTTGGGGCTGATGATGGTAAACGGCGACCAGGACGACGGTCCTATACGCTTATGTTATAGTCACCCCTATCTACTCGCCACCCTCCCCGACAACACACTGCTTCTCCATCTCTGCACATCGACCGCCTCCTCGCTGTCCATATCCCCCGGCATCCGTCTCTGGGGCCACACGTCGGGTATTTCCGACGCCGAAATCACGCCCCGCGGTAAGGCCGTCAGCATTAGCACACGCGGCAATGAGATCCGCGTCTGGGAACTTGAGGGTCGCGTGGGAGGGAGCAGTGTGGCGCTGCGGCCCAGACGCTCACCACGGAAGGAGTCGTCAATGGGCCTGCGCCGGACGAGCGAAACAGCCAGGTCGAAGCCACCGCGGTGCACCTCTGTTGACGTAAACCCAGACGCAGACTCAGATGCTGAGGATAGGAAGAACTGGGTTGGCTTCGATGACGAGATGGTGGTGGTGCTTAAGGAGGCGAGTGATGGGCGGGAGAGCTTGATGGTATATGACTTTACGTGAGGAGAGGTGGCATGTACGTGTTTATACACGTATACGTATATATACTGATATGTATGCTTTACATTTGTACAATATATGCATCATTTACAGTACATACATACATATGTATACTCCACGAGTCACGCTTTGTTGTGGGTAGATGAATCAAGAGCAGTATGCATCATTGCGAATCGTCGAAGTGGCCCAAAAGGCATGCTACCAGCCACGCATAGCTCTACCGACAGGACCACATGTCGCCAATGTCCATAACAGCAGCTCCGCAGAAACATCAGGCCCTCAGAACGTCGGTGTTTTTCACATCAACGACACTGGACGGCGCATATGAGCACGTAAGCTGATGGCGAGCGAGCAGACAGCGGAAGCTATCCTGCGCTCAATGAGGTCCTTACGACACGATTCACGAAGCGGGGAAAAGTGGGAAGCTTGGTATTGCGTAGGTATATTAGTGACTGGAAGGTGGAAGGGAAAAAAAGGAAAATCCAGGTATCTAGATGTAGTGGGTGTCCTTTTTAGGTTTCACCCACGAGTAATTCACATTCACTATAATAACAATGCGCTTCACTCGAGTCGTGAGTCGTGGCCCGTGGGTGTCCTTTTTAGGTTTCACCCGCGAGCAGTAAATTTTAGTAAAATCTCAAGAAAATGGCAAATGACTGGAGCATCCAGTTCTGGCGAATCAATGTTGTGAGCTGTGGCCACACTATAAAATCGAATGTACTCCGTACCCACTTGCTCGTTTGCAAAAATTTTCCTCGCCCACACACGAGTTACAATTTACAAATACTTCACGGCGTCACTCTCTTCAATTGAGGATTTTCGCGATGCCACCTTTGGCATTTTTAGGGGGCCCTGCCTCTACGGAGTATTGTATGTAAGTCTATGTATACCCGCCTGCCCGCACCATTGCTTGTATCATTCAGATAGCTAATAGCTCAAAGAGCGCTTTGGCAATGGCAACTCCTTCATCGAGATCCGTAAACCACAAGACCAAAGGCCCGGCCCCAAAATCAGCATCTTAGCCACCCGTGAACTCGCCCTCCCTATCCCTATCCCAAGCATAAAACGAAGCTTCCCAAGACGCCGAGGGAGATTGAGGTGCTGTTATGACGGCGAATCCAGCCTCGATGACGGCCGTCTGGATCGTAGAGGCCGAGCCCTTGGGGCTCGTTTGGTATTGAATGCATTCGCGGGAGTATTCGGTAAAGGCCGCCTTACGAAGCAGACGGCGTTTTTATGGTCATGTGTTACGTCTAAGTAATAATTAGTAGCTATACGGGCCAGGCCGGTGTCTTCCCATGTGCCACACAGCTACTAATTACTCCTGAGACGTAACACATGATTATAACACGCCGTCTGCTTTGTAGTAGGCGTCCTTTACCGAATACTCACGCGAATGCACTCAACGCCAAAAGATCCCGAAGGGCTCGGCCTCTACGATCCAGACGCCTTCATCGAGGCTGTATTCGCCGGCGCGACTGGGGGAGTCGGAATAACAAAACCTCACCTTTCGGCGTCTTGGATAGCTTCGTTTGATGGTTGTAGTAGGAGGGAGGACGAATTCGCGGGTGGCTAAGGAGCTGATCTTGGGGCCAGGCCTTTGGTGTTGTGGTGACGGCCTCATACGGAAGAGGCGGCAAGCAGGGCACCCTTGAAGCTTACCACGCAACAAACAAGAAGCAAGCATCACAAAAAATCGGCTTCCATGATTGTCGTTCTACTAAGATTCTGCGGTAGTCCTTCAGGCGACATAATCTCTTCGGAACCACGTGCGGTTGTCTTCCGTGGTGCGAGCCATGTCAGTAACATGATCAAGCTTCTCCTCGTACCTGTCTCGGTCCTCTTTACAGAAAATCCAAGGGGTGCACTCAGCTTAGCACTGGCCATGCCTTTGTGTACGTCAGCAAAATCGGTATTAAAGTCGTTCTCCACGAACTCCTTGATGATATGAATCAAAAGATGGCTCGAGATCAGATACGTCACTCCAGTGATTATCAACAACGGATCAGAAATATGTCACCTACTCGTCACTCGCGCGAAAGTACCTGGAGATCCGACCGGCATGTGGAAACGCCGTCGATATGTCGACGACCACTGGCTCTCGTCATGCATTGAACCAAAGTGCCCGACTCTCCAACTTTCGAGATTGACGATGGTGGCATCCCTTTCGAGGGTTGACTAATACGAGGCATCTCAAAGCTTCATGCAAGTGTGGATCACTACCCGACCGGCGACGCACGCTGGTCCAAAGAGCTGTCAGGGTCGAGACTCTTAATTCTTTTCGGTGGCCATTAGGTTATGAGCCCGGCTGTCTGAAGGTGCCATTGGGCAGTTGTTGGCTCGGTCAATCTCGGGACTACCTTAGGCTTTGGTTCGCGCAAGGAATTGAGACGCGAGACGCGACGTCATGAATCAGACTACGATCCGCGTAAGGAATCGATCAGGGATAACGGTCTCCCGAAAGACACTTGACCTACGAGCAATCCTCAGCTTTATGTCATGTGTGCGTGGCTCTCGCGCTGTCACGACGTTCCTGATGATCTCGTAGGTCAAGTGTCAGATACCGTTATCTCTGATTCGAATCCTTCCGCGAATCGTAGCCTCATTGCTGGCGCTGTGTCTCGAACGAGGCAACTTGCGCACGCAAGTGCTAGACTATCAGGCAAAGCACTTTGCCACCTGGGCCAACATAAGACGACGCGTCTGGTATCGGACAGTCACTTCTGGTCACGACATATCGGAGAAGTACCCCGAGACGTATACGTCAGGAACTGCTTGGCGTGCAGGAGAGCCCAACCTATACACGACAAGATACCGGGCCTCTTACGCCCGCTGCCGATCTCCGACAAACGTCTTTCCAGAAGGTATCGGTGGTATTCAAGTCGATGCCGTTTGACAACATGGATTCGATGACGTTATGGTGGAGATGTGCCATCTGAGCAAGCAGTCAACGACCGTACCTTGTCACAAGCCTGTCATTGCGGCACAGATAGCCACGCTCTGTTTGGATCGCATACGGCGTCGTTACGGTTCCTCAGAGGAAGTTGTTCTAGACAGTAGGTCTCCTAACTCTTTTCGGCATTTTAGGACGAATTCTGCAAAATTCTGGGTATAGAGAGAAGCTGTCAACATCTAGACACCCTCAAACAGATGACCAGACGTAGAAACTCTAGTCAAACGCTCGATTGTTATCTTTGGCCTTTGTGGTCCGAATTCGTGGCGATGGTCGGCGCCCTCGCGAAATCTAGGGTCTTGGGCCCCTTTGAATTCCGAAATGGTTTCCAGGCCCTGCTGAACTATACCGAGCGCCACCGAGCTCAAACGACGAGCGGGACCGTAACAGTGCCGGTCAAATACGCAGAGCGAAAGCACGACTTACACAATCATTATTCCTCCCAGACCTTTCCGCTCACGAAGTCTCTGTGGAATGGTGGTACGCGGGAATAAATGATCAGACATGGACTAATCATTCAGAACTACATGCCAATTATGACTTCACATGCTTCTGCTCGGGAAGTAGGTATGTAGACGGTATGTACCGGCAGCGGGCGTCGACATGACGCGCCCCACGCGTCGCAGCTCCGGCATTTCCAAATCCCATCTCTTGATTGTGATGGCGCCCCCTCTCTATCCCGAAAATGGCGTGAAATATGCGTCAAGCTAAGGTAGGTAGACATGACCGGTCGAGGTCCGTCGCCTCCGCCGCCGCGTGTTTATCGTCCCAAGATATCAACCCGTTAAACAGGTAGGTACCTGCCTATGTACAACTCAAAGCCGCCAGAACAAACAATTGGCTGCTTATGCCCCCGCACTTTGTGCCAAGATATCCCTGCCCCCTGTACTTTTCCTTTCACGCTGACGGCACAAGCTACACGAGCCCCAAGCCACCAAGCCGGCGCTTAGAAAGGGAAACAGTCTGAGCCTCTGACATCTGCTCACGGTCAGCATGGCGTTATAGGTATATATCAGCGACGCGGACCTCGTCGTGGCTAAGATGGGCTTTCTGGTTCGAAAATGCTTTACATAATTAACATGTTGCCTGCTTAGACACAAACAGCAAAATGGGTCCAAGGGACTAAAACACAAGGACGGGACGGGACTGGGTCAAGGGACTCAAGGCACGCGGGAACGCGAAGCGACGGAGAGAAAGGAGCATGTGCATAGCATTGGTGTGTGACCTGATGAATCGATCAGCCTTCGATAAGGCGGGCGTTGTCGCACAGTGCCCATCTCTGAATTGCAATTTGCACCAGTCGTTGCTCCAGTCGAGTCGTCGTTTGCTGCCCTTCCTCCATTTGAGAACCTGCTTGTCCCGGGGTGTCGTCTTGGGTGACTACCACTGCTGCATCATTCGGTCGCCGGCGCAACATCTACTGAGTGGCAATCAAGCCTAGAGCGACGTCGCCACAACTCGTTTCGGGGCTCGGGCTGGTCAACGCGGTTAATACATACCGTCCAAGACTGGCGTATTCTGCCATTGGTGACTCCAGGCATTTTGACAACTCGTTGACCTTAAACGCCAGGAGTCCAGGACTCCATCTTGTTGACCCCACGTCTTGTGACTCACTCTAGACTCACGCGATCCGCACGAACTCCGAGGCTCCGATAGGCAGCGATGGGGTATTTCCCGCGCAAGCCACACTTTGCCCGCTTTTCCATACGACGTCGTGGCCTTATACAACAGGTATGCAGTACATTAGCATCCTCAGCTGTGAGTCGTGACAGTAAGACGAGTCGAGTACAAACAGTATACTAGATTTCTCACTTTGACATCGCGTTGCGTTGCGTAACTTGCGTTGCCATCGTTCCGGGAAAAAGCGCCTAGCATCGGAGCCAGAAATAGACCTATTACTTGTCTTTGTTGTCCGACGTACCTATGTATGTATGTAGGTACATGTTATCAGTTACTCAAGCTGTCCTCGTTCTCGCCGCCATTGGCAGGCTAGGTCGCACGCACAATTGCTCTAATTTCATGCAATGGCACTTGCTGCATCACGCGGCAACGGCTTGAGATGTGGTGCAACGGGGAGTCATTGACCAACAAACGCTCTTCGTCAAGACGACAACCTCCAATTGACCCCGTGGTGATCCTGTTGTAATTAGTTGACCTAGAAAAGTACATAATCCCTTGGTAGCCAAAGTATCTAGTGAAGTCCCCGCACGGAAATTCGAAACACTTGGCATTGCCGCTGCATTTTGAGACTCCGCAATGATAGCTACCTCATATTGACCTAGGTACCTCCTACTTCCATATGGCATGGCATACCAGGTAGGTACTTACTACTACCCTTTGTGCTGAGCTATTTCTGCCGCTCTAAAGCAGTTCGCAAAGCCCAGACTGAAGACCGCAATAGGTGTAATGCGAGTTGGTGATGTATGTATGCTGTCTCATATAAGCCTTTGCCATTTGGTCGCCTTTTTGCATGCTCCGCCATTGGGCATGAAACGACTACTTCAGGCCCATCAGTGATCAGCCCATTCCCCAACTTCGTTCAGTGCCAGAAAAGATGCAATCTTCATCGTGTTTCAATATCATGGCCATCTTTACTCTGTCGTTGCCTTGCGTGCCATCATGAGCAGACAACCTCAAATCCGGATTGATTGAAACTGGTTTGGTTCAGATTGAAGTCGTGTTGAGAAACGAGTCCAAAGATCACAATGCCTGATAGAATTCGGGGAGGGACTTGATAAAAGCTATCGTAGGTGAGCCCGTCGTTCCGCCCTTTCGAAGCCCGCACCAGCCCAGACGCGCACGATTGGATAGTCTTGGCGGCGGGCATGGCGACATGGCATAATTACAGCCCATGCCCACCACGCCGTTTCGTCCATCACAGCAGTATGGCAGCTTGCAAAATCGTGTGTAGACCATGGGCCCATGAGACTGTAGGAGAGGTAAGGGCCCAGGGGAGGCGATGCTTCTTGCCAATGCACTTTACTGCCTTGCCTGATAGTGAATTTTGGATGTTGAGGCAAAGATATATAATCTACTTGCTGCTTTGACGCATAATGAAACAGAGTAAAAACAACCCGAGATAAACGGGGCGATCATTGAATTGCTTCGTGATGAAGTCGTCACGGTAATGACGAGGTCTCGGCGCTTCCCTGCACATTGCGTACCTGGGTCCTGCCCAGGGTCCTGTCCAGTGTCCTGTTAGTGAGCACCTTCGTCGATATAGACCGCCGGGCTTTTGCACCGGCTCCCAATCATTACCACAATACTTATCCTGGATCGATCTGATCCAGCCTCACACAGCCTCTATGAGTTCATGTGATAAGCTATCAACAGTGCTCCGGCCCCAGCCTATCCACGAATCGCGATGGCCATCTATCTTCAGTGGATGAATCGGATTCTCGGCACAACGAGAAATAAAACAACTTCTGTCCATTGCTTGTCAAAGCTCGAGATGTTGGCAAATCCGCATCTACCTATCTGAAGCAGCTCTTCTCCTCGGCTGGAATGCTGCTCTCGTCAACGAGGACATCGGCGAATCACACCTGGCAAGAGTGGAGAACGATGGTGTGCCTGATGACTTGTGCTGATGGCGCCAGCTGACTGGACGAGAGAAGCAGGCGGGTGAGGGGTGAGTCTAGTAGGCACCTAGGTAGTCGATCTCAGTCCCCTACAGGCTACACGTGCTAAAATGCAGATGCGAATAAGAACGCCTTGGTGAATCCGAGTCAAATATGCATGATGGAGTGTACTCCGTACGTACCTAGGGACAATGAGAAGGTCAGAGCTCGAGGCATAGGAGAGGAACAGACCAGGTATAACCGCCGGAAATGGAAATTCAACAGGCACAGGTACTCCGTACAGGAATAGACATGGAGCAAACAACAGGATCGACATGGCATTTGGAGCGTACTCCGTAACAAGGGCCAATAATGTCGAGAGCATGAGCAAGAGCAACACGCAGGCGAAAAAAGCAAGTTCTGTGCCTAGGTAATTCGTTACAGTAACTGCGGAGTACTCCGTACTACCTACCTAGGTACAACTGTGCCTGCCATGCGTGCCTTCCTTTTAAAGTTGCCGGTCAGCACCGTGCGCATGCACTGTATCAAATAGCCCACATGCTCAGCACTGCTACAAGCGCTTTTTGTTCATTGGGCAATTCAGTCCTCGGAGGCCTGGAGAACTTATAATGGAAACGGAGAATGCGCCCAAACAAACACCGAACGTGATCGGGGAATGGGAAGGGCAATTGAACTGCATCAGGTGCCGTAAGCATTTAGTGGTCATTGGGGAGCATTGAGCCTTGCCCGGCAGCAAAACCATCCCGTGCCAAGCGCTGGACTCGGGCGATGTCGCTCCCATGATCGCCTTCCTTCACCGTTCAGTGCCGAATTTTGGGTAGGCAGGCGCAGCAGTGACCACTGACTGCGTTCGTAGGCACTCGCTCCGTCCACACCCACATGTTCCTCCCGCCCTCTTTCTCGAAGTCACTTGCAAGTTGCAACGCTTGTTCGTCGCTGCTCGATCTCGAATTGCCTATCAGCCCTCATCAGAACTCGTGCTTTTGCAGGTTGCTGTAGGTGATCCGCTTTATCAAGTCTCGCACACTTCTTGTCTTCCGTCTTTCGGTTCCTTGTGAAGTAATCAACCTCGCTCTCGCCAAGCAAATTAAGCATCTGAGATTTCGTCAATTTCCACCTTTCCGCCTCGGTCTGGGCTCCTTTTCAGATCGAATTTGTCTCCAGCATATACCATCGAGCAGCCGTGCTTCTTTTTCGAAATCTCAATTTTGGTGCCGCCTCACTAAAGCGTTTCGGGTAATGCAAGTCCACTCGACAGTACATTTTTAGTCTTTCTCGCTGCTACATGCACACCTGCTGCAAACCATCGCCCTCAACATTTCCGAATTACGGGCATCAACGTCAAACAACTCTGGCTATATAGCGGCGGCATCAGCGACCGCTTCCTCGTAGCAAAGCGATCCAGCCTTGAACGCAATCATTTCGTTGCTTCCGACTACTCTGAAAATCGAGACAACCTCGAACAAGTGATCGGGTTTCTAGGTGCTCACTACCTACTAACAGCACGAACATACGCTATCCGCCCCGTATTCGGAACTGCATGAGACTCTCTCAGTTGACTCTTCCAGCCAAATCCCACTGACACCCGCCTGACGCCTCCGGCATCGTCTTCGCAAAAGACAAAAGAGGGGTGTGTGTGCTCCGACTGGTGCCCTCGTCCCGCGTTGTTTCTTCCTGGACATTGGTGGTGCGACCCAGCAAGTCGTCCACTTTTGGGTATCAACCAAGGGCCCTGCTTTGCTTGGCCTGCGTTTGACTCATTGGAGTCATCAGCATCATCAGTCATTGTTGTTTTGAAACAGCGCAGCATAGGGCGCTGGCTAAGGTTGAGCCGGCCCATCATCGCCGCCGTATCTTTCTCTTTGCTGGCACCGCTCGTCCCCTAATCGTGGCAAAACGAAGCCAGATTTCTGAGTAGCCCCGTGAATTGATTCGCGAACGTGAACGGTCAATTGCGTGTTCAATACTCCTGACGCCATCACACGCGACAGCTTTGGCACCATTGAGCAATTGGATTCACTTGAATCACTGAGATCAATCACTGCGGCCACAATCAGTGCCGTCTCGAACAAGTTGACAAGCAATTGATCACCCCACCCCTCCTCCATCAAAAACACCGTCCTCCGAGATTTCCAGACAGACAAACCGACACCAACCATCATAACTTCAGACTACCTACAAGGACAAAGAAAAGATAAAGACGCGGGCAATTCCCACCTCTTGCTCCGCATTTTGTACCGTTGCCATCAATTCCGTGCTACCGAGTACCCTCTCTCTCCTCTTGCACAAGAAGAGGGCGTTTGCGACGTGTTCCAAATTCGGCTGTCCAACCGCTGCAGTCTCCGACTTTCTCACCCTCCATCATCTCGGACAGTGTTGCGCTGCTTGTCCATCGCACGGCTTTGTTCTGCCCTGAACAAGCCCTCGCCACCCTACTGGCGCATTCACGTCACTGCTGCAGTCTCAGTCACAGCACAGTCATCGGTTGTACAGCCCGTCGTTTATTATGGCTGACAAACCAACGGCATCTGCTAACTCGGCGCAGACTTCCACCACTTTCGACAAGAACAAACAGGCCCTGTCGTCTGTACCTCGCCGACCATCCGTTTTCTCGTCCTTCACCTTTGGTGCTTCGTCCACATCCTCATCATTTTCTGCATCTACATCGCCGGGTTTTGCATCCATAAATCGACGAGTATCTCAATCTTCCATGCCATCACATTCTCACTTAACGGACAAGCTGCATGGGTCAATGGCTCCACCACCGGCACCAATGCCATCAATGGAGCATAAAAGGCCTAACATCGCCAGTTTGATGTCACCACCCGAGGCTGTTCTCGACAATTTTCATCAAGCCTGTCCGTCCACGAGGAGATCGAGTGGCGGCAATGGCAGTGGCAAGCAGGCAACGCCGTCGTCGTCGTCGTCGTCGTCGCAGCAGCCACTGCCCTTGCCAATGTCGCCACCAGTGTCACCGTACAGCAAGTTATTGGCCACTGCCCACTCGCTGCCCGCCACGATACCTAGCCAGATGGTCAAAGACCCCGTGTTGTATCCGATCGACGAGCATTCTCCAGCCAGTCCTCCTGCGCAGCAGCCATTATTCGCACCTGCTGAATTCGAACATCACCAGCGAATTGTCGACGAGCATGTCAAAGCCAGGTCGCAGAGTATCTTCGGGGCTGTTCCGCCACCCAGACGTGAGGACTACGAATTGGTCCTCACATTCCGCTCTCAAGTCATGAAGCACTACACTGCCGACAGAAAGGGATGGCTTCGCAAGGAGCGGGCCTTACTGGAAGCGGACCGACGGGCCGGTGCTCAGAGATATCATGCCCTCATGCCAGCTAAACCCATAGCCGCAAAACCCCCACACAAGCACCGCGCCGACCGAGTGTCAAAACCACAAGCTCGCCCTATCCGCACAAAGGCCACCACGAAAGGCCCATCCCCCCGGACTAGACCCGCCGGTCGCACTAGCGCAACGCCTGAACCAACCCGGCGGGCCGTTGCTCCTAATCGCGAAGACAAGAACTTCAGGTCCATTGTCGATTACTGTCCTCCATTGGACACTCTGCCGGACCGGGCCAACAGTCTCAAAGTGGACTGGAAAGGCTCGCCTATTGATGTCAGCTGCGATCCTTCCGCTAGCCTCCTTCATCCAGATGAGATTGTCTTGGCAGGCATTTTACGTCTGGACTGTGCTACATATCTGACCAGCAAGCGCCGTATCTTTGAACGGCGCCTCCAGTGTTACCGCACTGGAAAGGAGTTTCGTAAGACGGATGCACAGCAGGCTTGTAAAATTGACGTCAACAAAGCGTCCAAACTGTGGACTGCTTTTGATAAGGTTGGCTGGCTAGATCCTCGCTGGATCAGCCAATTTTTGTGATGGCAAACGACAAGACACAAACTTTTACAAGACTCTTTGGAAAATTGTCTTTCATGATTTCAATAATGATTACGAACAAACGACTATTGGCACAAACTGGAAAGACGACACGATGGTATTCTCATCTGTTCCGAGACTTTGACGCCTGCCACTTCAAACCGACATGTCACGCATGCTATGACCAATCAACGCAACGCAGTATCGTTGTCGTTGCAATACCCTCTCCCATTCTCACATTTTTGGCGCCCTCATTTTCTGGCTCATCACGATCTCCCTTTTCCCCTCGGCGCTCACTGGTTAGTTTGCATTGCGTCGCAGTTCGCGGCACGGCACGGCACGGCACACATCATCGGCAGTTTGACACACAGAAAGAGCGTTAGGGAATATCACGATACCCCGGAGTGGAATCCAAAGTGGCCCATTCACGATAATGTCACTCCACTCCAAGTTTTCCTTTTATTTCTCTGCATTTTGATATCCGGACCGCGCCACTAGTCGTCTCGGTGTTCGGGGCTTACAGCCTTGCTTCTTTATCACACCAGTTGAGACGGACTGGAGTTATTTTTGATGATTCAATTTGAGACTTCCAGGATATTGTATGAAAGGCGTTCCATTGATTACAGGCTCTTCTTAGCCGTTACTCTTCCAGAATGGAGACTGCAAGGCAAGATGGACTCCGATGGAAACTGGGCTTTCCTTTCCAATCAAAGAGCAGCAGATGCCATTGTTTTGGGGTTCTTGTTTAGGCGGGCATGTTGAACCCGGCTTCTTGGGACCTCCCTACACAGGGACCTGGGAACGCCAGTGGCACAACCCACTCTGGCACCAAGTTCAGTTTAGTACGCCGGTTCACATGGCCTGATTGCTCAGGGTTGCAATTTTTTTTAACTTTGATCTCTCCTTCAATACACGATGAAGTTTGACTCTAGTTACCTGTAAATTAGCCTATAGTAGGGCGATGCCATCAGCTGGCAACGTTGTGACATGCCGAACCAAAGCCGGGGCCCACGGCGGATCTCCCGCGGCCCGCCCGATCGTTAGATCTTGAACCCCGGATCTTGTCCGGAGGACGCCATGCCATGTCTAGGGCCCAGTTCCCGCGTTCCCTCGTGGCTTGTGGACCCCACTGCCATTGCAGGGCTTAAAAGCTGAGCTACGGACGGTGGAAGTAGGGGCGTCTTATCGATTATTATAGGCCACGCGGAGGCCGGGATTGTTCTTAAAACCGACCTACATACCTACCTAGGTACATAGGGTGGATGGAATGAGGGTGTGAGTCCAGTATGTAGCTTGAAAATCCAACAATGTAGCATGTACGAAGTATGTACTCTGTAATTAGGCTTTTGATGTACGTATAAAATTAAGCTTAAAATTTGTGAAATTTCTATCTTCTAAGTTTGGTGTTGACGTGGGGCTTTTCGGGAAAGGACATCTTTTTTTCGTGTGATGGCTGGTCGGACTCGTGGGGAGGAGATGCGCAGTGTTGGTGTGGTACAGGCTAGGTATGTATGTACTTGCTGTCCGTTCCAAGTACCCTTCTTGCTGTCGCTATCGCTGTCGTTGTCTCCCTTGGCCAGTGAATGCAAATGACAAGCCTCGTTGTGTGTGTGCTTCATGTGGTATACAGCCTACAGGCACCGCCGGACCCCGGTTCGACCAACAACGTGAATACAAAGACGTCTCGCTTTTCCAGTCTTGTTCTATTTAATTTCCATGTGCTGCACTGCCGTAGCCCATTTTTGCTCATCGCTCCTAATAAATGAACGTACTGCTGGTTAGAAAATGGTCCCTAATCGAGTGTGCGCATATATCCCTACTACGTGTGTAATGACCATCCATCTTCTCTTCTCTCGCCGTATCTTTTTATGCTCTGCCAAAGGGGCAAAAGAAGAAGGGGCAGTGTAGTTGGAAACATACCTGTCAAATTTAAGCAGCTTCCCCAGCACAGGCACAAGCTGCGCCCGCAATCTCGCATCCTTCTGCTCCAGAAACTGCAACAGAATCGTCTTCAGATACATGGTCTCTCCCGCGGCAGCCACACTGGTACCACCACCACTCCTCGTTGAATCCATGGAGCTTCGACTCCTGGAATGATTTCCCGCCGCCGCCGCCGTCGTGAGCTTCGACTGCGCAGTCTTGAGCTCCCGCGCTACCTTCTCATACCGGGCCCGCGAATCATCCAGCATGGTTCGCAGATCCCCGCGCTGCTTCTCTCCCTCGCGGAGCTGCATCTCTGAAGTATCCAGCGCAGTGCGCAGCTGTGAGACCGTGGAGCGCATTTCTTCCGTCTCAGCAGAGGCCTTGGACTCGATGGCCTCGAGCTCATCGCGGCGGCGTTTCCATTCGCGCTGGCGTTCTTCGAGATCGTCGCGCTCGTGGGTTAGGGATTTGACTTGTTGCTCGAGTTCGCGGAGGGTGTGTTTGAGTTGTTCGGTTTCGCGGCTCTTGCGCCGGGCGAGGGTGCTGGATTCGTCTTCGAGGCGCTCGCGTTCTTCGATGGCGGATTCCATGCGGGTGCGCATTTCGCGGACTTTGATGTCGGCGCGGGAGTCTACGTCGGCGAGGAGTCTGCGCATGGTTTCGCCTTCGCGGGTGCGTTCTTGGAGGAGTCTTTGGACTTCGGAGAGCTCCTCTTCGAGGGATTCGGCTTGGGATTTGGATTCCTTGAGTTGGATGGATAGTTCGGTGGCTTGGTCTCGCATGCTGGCTAGGAGGCCTTGGGCGTTGGTGTACTGCTGGGACTTGAATTCGGCTTCCTCTTGCGAGGCGGCCTTGTCTCGGCGCAGTTTGTGCATTTGTTCTTCTAGGTCCTTGACGCGGGGACGTAGCTTGTTGAGCTCGTCGTGCGCCTTTTGCAATTCTCGTTCCGTCTTTTCGGCTTTGGCGCTCCATTCGATCTTGTCGGCTTCGGCACGTCGCAAGTCTTTCTCCGTTGTTCTCTTGCCCTCCTCAGCGCGTTGTTTGTTCGTGCTTTCTGCCTTGAGTCTTTCTTGCAGTGTCTTGATTTCTCTCTCACGGTCTGACGAAACTTGTTGAGCCTTGCTCAAGTCGCGTTTCAAGTCCGTCTCCTTCTTCTCCATGCCTTTCAGCTCCTTGGTCTTGGCACTCAGCTCGTCCTTGGCCTTCTTGAGTGCTGCAGAGTCTTCCCTCAGACTCTTCAGCTCTGGTTGTGCGCTTTGGAGGACCGCTCGGAGATCCGTCAGGTCCTTGTACCGAGTTTGTGCGAGCTGCTGAGCAGCCCCTAGGTCGGATTGCAGCGTAGCAGATTTCCCCTTGAGGTCATCATATTCCTTTTGCAATTCGTCCAAGTCACTCTGAGTTTTGGAACTGTGTGTTGCCTCGGATTTCGACGATGCTATCTGGGTTTGGAGCTCGACAATCTGCTTTTCAAGATGCGCCTTGTCTTGCTCAAGCCCCTTGATCCTCTCTTTGGCTTCTACATGGTCTTGCCCTATGGTGAGCAGGTTTTCCTGCAAATTCTCAATCTCCTCACGAAGATCTTCCTCGGACTTGCGCTTTTTAGAAAGCTTCTCGATTTCTCTGTCCTTCGTCTCCACCTCGGTCCTCAGCTTCGCAATCTCACTCTCCAGGGCCGCGTTCGATGTACTTCCGGTGACGATCGCCTGATCTATACCAGCATTCGTGGCACCCTTGATTTCCTCTTCCTCAGCCGGGGTAGCGGATGCCGCAGCAGCAGCAGGAGTAGCACTTCCACCTTTACCCTTCTTCTTCTTGTTATTCTTCTTCTTCGAGCTGCTTCCACTTGTAGCAGTGCTTGCGGTGGGAGAGGGGCCTCCAACGACGGAAGCAACAGCATTTGTTACAGGTGCAGGCGCCGGCGAAGTGTCGATTTTCTTGGTAAGCTCGTCAATCTTGGCTAAGCTGTCGGACTTTTCCTTTTTGAGACCCTCAATCTGTTGGCTGAGGTCGTCGATAAGTTTCTTGGAAATGCTGGCCGCGCTGTTCGCTTTTGTCAATTTCGCATCCAAGTCGGCAGACTTGGTGTCAACATCCTTGATCTTGGAAACGTGTTCCTGCTTGTCCTTTGCAGCTTGCTCTTCAACCTTCTTCAGCTGCGATTGTGCCGAGTCAAGACGCGCGGACAAGGTCTTAATTTCGCTGTTGCGCTGATCAAGTTGCTTTTGCAGCGTTTCTTGAGAGCCCTTTGCGTCCCGAGACTCGCTTAGTTGCTTCGTGGCCTTTTCCAGATTTTCGGCCAAGCTAGTACTGTTTTCTTGAGCCGCAGAGAGCTCTTTTTGCAGATCCTCCACCTTGCCCTTGAGCTGCTGGACCTCTTCTGTTTTGGAGGCCACTTCAGCTTGCAAGTGAGGAATCTCCTCGTCATACGAGAAGAAATCCTCGCCTGCCGTAGAGCTGGCCTTGGCCCCATCGTCTTGCGGCGTTGGCTTGAGCGAGACTGGTCCAGTGGCAGACGCTGCGGGAGACTTGATTGTCTGAGGCGCAGCCTCTCCAGCACTCGTGCGGGCTTGTGAATCGATCGAACCGCGATTTTTGGCGTCAACAGACGTGGCTGATTGGGAAGATTGAAGTGTTTCAAGTTGCTCGAGTGTCTGCCGCAGCTTTTCCTCAGACTGGTCATACTTCTTCTTGAGTTCATCTTTGTCGGCTGAGACCTTTTTTAGCTCCTCCATAACCATGTCGCCACGCAGATTCAGCTGATTTATGTATTCCACAAGAGCTTCGGGGTCACGGATCGACGCGAGGGGGGTATTCTCGCGGAGGGCCTTTTCAAACGGCTCAATGGCAGTCGCGCGCTTATGAGCAACCCTATATGATCGCAAGAGTTCTGTCCGAATGGTTAGTTCTCGTTCGTTCAATAGACGCTGCTGAGGCATGGTGTACCGGGGTAAGTCGCCTCGAGCTTCTCAAGCTTTCTCAAGCGCTGTTTGATCTCGGGGCTCAATTCGGTGTTGTTGGCGGCTTGCGCGCTTGTATTTGTGGTCGCACCGTCGGTCGCGAGTGACTTTCCTGACCCAGTCTCCTTTTCAGAGCTTCCAACATCTTGCGATGCGCCATCCTGAGCTCGACCATTCTTGGTGATCGTAGAAGATGTGCCTAAGCCTTCAGGAGTGTCTTTCTCAGGGGGAGGCGGCGGCGCAGGGGTCCCCGTACGGCTCGGCTCGTCGCTATCGTCTATGACAAAGGCCGCCTCGAAAACAGCTGGATCAGGATTGGGAGCCCCATTGTCGGTTATATCGGTCGAGGGTTTCTTGGCTCGCGGGCGTCGACCGGCTGCGTTGGCGTCGCTCTTGCGAGACGAGGTCGAGCCGGATCGAGAAGGGGTCGCGCTGTCGCCTGACTTTAGGCGAGCTTGTTCCTCGGCAATGGTGCGATCTATAGCACCTCGTAGTCTCTAGAGTGAAAACATAAGTCAACTGAATTGTCACCGATGCCGCGCCGGCAGAGAATAACATGGCGTGGGTTGGATGGGGTGGGTGACCAACTTGGAACATTGTAGTCGCTGGCGCTCGACGAGGCGGCTGTCCAGACTCGGCGGATGTCTAGTGAACAGGTTGCGCACGCATCAGAGACAAAGGCGATCAAAGAAAATACAACGTGAGTTCCAGTCCAAACGAAATGCCAAGTGGTGAGTTGCGCAAGTCCCTAGTCCAACGGTTCCGAAGGGGGTCCAGACTCCAGGCTGGAGCTCGGCGCCGCAACCACCAGCTGTCAACTTTCTTGTCGGCGGCCGGCAGCTAGCCGTCGCCACATCCACGTCACTTCTCAAGTTCTCATACAAGGAGGTACTTTTCACCACCTCGTACGACCCTTTCGACCAGTCATCACCACGATCCTTACAACATCCTCTCTCCTTTGTCCCTCTCCAAAACGGCGGCAGCTGCTTCGGCTGCTCCGCTTCCAACCTTTCAGCTCTCCAGCTCTCCAAGATGGTTTCATTCTGGCCGTGGAAGGTATTCGCATCTCGAATCAGCTTGCAACACCTCTATTCTCTTGCCACAGCTAACCAACTCAACTCTTACACAGGGCGATTCATCTTCCCCAGCGTCCTTCGAAAAGACATTGTCTACGCTTTCCAGCAAAATCACAGACGCACAGGCTCGCCTCGACCGCTTGCGCGCCAAATCCCGCCGAGTCAAAGTCCTATGGACTCTATATCTAGGTTTCGCATACCTCGTGTATGCTATTGTCCTGCTGTTGGTGGTAGGATACAAGGATCTGGGTATCTATGAATGGACTGGAATGGCAGGCGGCCCTCTTTTGTGCGTATACCTTTTGTGTTTCTTTCCATCTAACGACTCGGATAGCAGCGCTGGCCTTGACTTTTCTTGTTTATACCATTCGCAACGTATCGAACACTCTCTTATGACATCACAGAATATATACCACTCGGGCGATTATATCGGCATATTTCACTTACCATATCGACACCACCAGCACCCACCTGCAGACGTACCAGGACGAGCGCGCCAAAACCATCCAGAAGCTGAAAGATGCTACCAAATACGATTCCACCATGGAGCTCATTGAAAAATATGGCGGGGAAAACAAAAAGAAGTCACAGAAAGGCGGCGACGACCTAAACAAAACGGCTCCCAACAACGCCAGCATCTCCAAGAAAAGCGGCGTCTCCAATGTCCGCGGTCGAACGAATCTACCACCTCCGCCGACGGCCAACATCATGCGTCCAGATAGTCCAGCTATAATCGCAGACGCCAAGAGCAACGACAATCACCAGCAAGACCAGCAGACCGGCGCAGAATTCGCACCAAACGCGTTTACCAATCCGCCGCCCGCACCGCGCAATCACCACCAGCAGTACATGACACCCGAAGCGCACTGGTACGACCGCATATTCGACGTCCTCCTCGGCGAAGACGAAACCGCCGCCAAGAATAGATATGCTCTCATCTGCCACGCCTGCAGACTCGTCAATGGCCAAGCACCCCCCGGGACCAAGACCCTCGCAGAAGTCGGCATGTGGAAGTGCTGCGGCTGCGGCGCCACCAACGGTGAGAAGGACGAAGGCAAGCGCATCGTGGAAGAAGTACTCGCCTCGACGACGACAGACGGTACTGAGTCTGCAACAGAGGGCGACCCTCCAGGATCACAGAACGTAGGTGGGGAGACTGTTGGCGAAAGCTCCACGTCATCTGCGACGGATGGGCCAGCAGAGGCTGTGAAGACGAGGAGACGACGGGGGAAGCAAGGAGCGTGAAAGCTGGCTGAGTTTTCTATGCGCCTTTGTACATATACATATTTGTCTAAACTGCGTTATTAGGGTCGGTTATGCAACCTATTATCTCGCTGTCAAAGTGACTAGCCGTAAACGTATTCTGGACTCGATGGCCGCAATGCCTCAGGTAGATTCTTGACTACGATTGCATAGATAAGGGGCGTATCCGCTACATGGCAGGTCTGATCCAGCTCAGAAACTAATGCCCAGTAAGGATGAATCGTTCCTATAATTATTCAGATCCACTCAGGATTGGTGGCAACCGGTCATTTATACTTTGGCTTGATTGACGTAGGCTCGATGTATGAGGTAGGAATAGATAGGGAATGCTTGTAGGACTGGCATGTAGTTCAAACGTTACTGTACGCGTACTTTGAGCATAGTCTGTACTTGAATGGACCGGTGCCGGAGTTGCGAAAAGGTATCATATGATAGGTTAATCACCGTATGAGAGATGTGTGTGTATCATTCTAGATGTGGAAAAGAGAGAATGATGGCACGTACCCTTCCTCACATTCATATCATCAAATGCAACACAAAAGCGCACACCACTCCTGAAACCCCAACCCAATGTAATTATTCCACGCCTAGTCTATCTATCCCTTTCCCTTGGCCTTTTCCTTCCCCTTCCCTTCCTTCCTTCCTTTGCCTCCCCGTCCATCCATAACCCCAAAAGCGGGAAGTCCATCCCATCTGAATCCAGTTGCGCAGAAAGACGGAAACGCAATCCCCTCCTCTTCTATCGTCCAGACCCTTGCTCGCGTCCCGTCGCAGTAGCCCTGTGCGTGTAGTCGTCTATACAGACTTCTCCAGGCTCACCTTCCTTGCCCATGCCCACATCAAACCCGCACGTCTCTTGATTTCAGGTCCGCCCCCTGAGATTGCGGTAACAAGCCTCAAGCCACCATTGCCTAGGGCGCCAAACCACTCAACACAGTCCCATGGCAATAAAGTATACGGGTGATTCAAGGGACAGATATCCGTCCTATTGTTGCACCACACCGCGAAAGAAGTTGAAACACAACAAAGCTGTAGAGGACATGGCGTCCTCCTCAGCGACTGATGTCTGACCAAAACACCCTGGTGCGTGAGCTCCCCAGTCTTTACCGCTTCCTCACTTCCGTAGACCAGCCCTCAATCCCATCCCCCCGTCCACCTACTTCGAGTCCCGTAATCTTGAGTCCTTTCATGCCAGGTGTGTCTTCCAGCCACCCATGCCCAGCCATACCACCAGCGTTGGCACGCTTATCGGGAATCAGCTCCAGCATGGGGACCAAGAATGCGGCGATGCGCTTCGCCTCATCCTCCTTGAAGTGGTATTTCTCGCGCAGCACATCTGGCAACGCCCAGTGTCGTAGTCGGTGAATGTTTCGTAGCTCGCCCTTTCGATTAAAAATTTCTTGACTCCACTTCCCGCTGAGACACAAGGATCTGGGGAACGGTCCTAGCAGCTCGATGATTTGTGCAACATGGTCGTCGTCCTTGCCGTACTTGGTACCCGATTGTGGGTCGAACAGGTAATCGCCAGTTATTAATTCAAACACCTGCCATCAATTCTCAGCGCTTTCTCTTCCAGATACATCTCACTTGACGAACACGAAGCGAACGAAATGAACAAGAGAGGGAGGGGGCTTTACCATGGCGGCCATGCTCCAAACATCTGTGCTGGCACCCCACTTCGCACCAAGAATGACTTCTGGTGACCGGTATTGTCTGGTCTGAATATCGTTCGTGAAGTGGTGGTTTACCCAGCATGCGTTCCCCAGGTCGGCGATTTTGACACTGATAATGTCGAATGCGTGTGCATCTTCTGCTTTTCGTTTCTCTCCTACTGAAGATGAGGGCCCACTGGACTTATCGAGCGAGATCCCTGACACTTCTCGGCTAAGAATATCACTATTGACACATCAAGCGCATTAGCATATCAAAGATCGTTAAAGGTGGCTGGTGAAGATGCGAATTTGGTTCTTCTTACGCTGTCCTTTCACGCTGCCTTTGTGATTCCTCTGGTTTGGGTGATGATTCACCACTCATCTTGTCGGATCCTACGCGGCGATGAGATGGAACGTTAGCTCGTGTCCCAATGAGTTCCCACCTGACTCCAATCTTGAAGATATGGCGATGCGGTGTGCTGTTTTCATGCGCTTGCTTGTTCACATACCTTGTTCGAGCAAAGTCCCGACACTCGGCGTGGCGCACCCCGGAAACAGCATGGAGGGGTTGAAAGTAGTGTTTAGTGGTGAAGGCAGTGGCTGGCTGCCTGTGATCAAGGTCCTGCGTCTCCTCCTGCCATTCCGGTTATTCTCCTTGTCTGTGGGTGGCTCGGCTTTGACAACTTTCTTGACGATTTGCTCCACGTCCCCAATCTCAATGAGGACGTTCTCGGGTTTCAAGTCGGTATGGATGATGCCGCATTCTCTGTGGAGATAGTCCAAACCAAGCAGGACTTGTTTCGTAATCTGCTTCACAAGAGGCATGGGGATGCCTCGATGGTTCCATCTCCTAATCAAGCCCAACAAGTTCTCTCCAAGCACCTCAAAGACCATGCAGACATGTGTCCCGTGAGGGCCCTTGTGTTCAAAAGAGTCGAGGAGACTGACGACATGCTTTCGGCCAGGGTGATCGGGTTTCGCTTGCACGATTCGGTTAAGGAGCTTGATTTCGTCAATGGCGGTCTCGGTGTAGTGGGCAGCCGATCGGACAACCTTCAACGCCACATGCTTCTCGTTGGCATTGTCGCGCGACAACCAGACGGTGGAGAAATGGCCCCAACCAAGCTTGCGCACAACGGTATATTTCCCATCCTTGAAGTTTTCTCCCACGTGAACCGGATGGTATCCGCCCTTGCAATAGTCCTCGGAGTCTTCTTCATCAGCGGTATTCTCGGAAGGGTCGTCGACGGATGATGCTGAAGGTGGACCAGAAATTGCGGCGGTCAATTGCTGTGATCTGCGCGACATATTAGATTATTACTCGAGGTAGACTGACAGCTGGGCCCTGCCACTACAGCCGCGGAGAGGTCATGGAGTAGCGATGAGCTTGCGAGGGAAAGCAATTCGAGAGGCGGAGCTGATGATAGAAAATTGTTTGAGTGGAGGGGAGGTGGACACAGAGGGGTCAAAAAAGGGCCGGGCCAAATCTTCAAGCAAGAGCTTGACGATAGGAAGTCTACCATGGTGCAAAACGCACGACTTATCAAGCATCAATACTGTCTACTATCGCGTTCCAAGCACGTGCGGACGCGATGCTGCAACTTGCAAGAGAGAGATAGCAAGGGCCAGAGGTGGGGGGAAGATAGGGGTGGTATGACCTTGTCTTGAGGAAGCTCATCTTGAGTACATGTCGCGGTGTGCAACGGGACTGGCGACGGCAGCGACGGCAGCGATGGGGGCAGGAGGGTGGGGGGACAAAGAGACGGAGAGGCGGAGACGGAGGTCGTGGTTTGCTCCGTCAGTAGACAATGCCAGCCCAGAGCGAAGCGGGAAGGTGGAAAAAGAAGGCAGACCAGCGTGCGAGGGCATGTGAGATTATCGAGAGAAGTCAGAAGTTCTGGCCCTTGGACAAGCGCCCGAGGATGATGTGGATGATGGAGACGAGGAGGCAAGGTGGTGGTCGTGCGTGGTGGTGAGGGCGGGACGGGACGGACTGGACAAGGGCTGCTCGCGACAGCTACCTATGTATGTACGGAGTATTGCTGTACGTATTGTACTCTGTACTCTGTACTCTGTGATAGAGAGGGCAACAAGCCATGCCAGAACTTCGAGAACTCATCAAGCACACTAGTGCAGTCCGCATCGGCAGCCCCGCCAACTCGGCTGAGGACATGGATGACGAATATGAATGACGAAAATGAAGAGCAAACATCAACGACGGGACATGAATGACGGACACCAAGGATGGACTCCCCGTTCGTCATGTATGTATGTGCCTGCTCATCTGCGACGGCGCCGCACCATGTCCATGCTTGCAATGCCCAGCCTCACCCGCCTCCGTCTCTGTGACGTGGTCGTGGGAAGTCGCTGCTAATTAGAGCTTGTTCCCGCGACCTGGCATTGACTCTTGGCCATCATCGCATCAAGCTTGGTACCTTTCCAGTACCCTTTGTTGTAATGCGATTTCACCGTCCACTCCTGTATGCACGATCGCGACCCTTGTTGCGGGCAAGTGACTGCCAAATCGCAATAGCATCATCAACTCGGGCACATTCATCAGGAGCGGGAGCGAAGCCGCATCAACCGCCTGGCACTGATCGAGGATGACGCAGGTCGGCGCAATACATGAGGCCAGACCAGTGACTCCACCGAATTGTCTGGAACATGCATGCGCCAGAGGTACCTGTACAGCGCTGTACCTGTCCGAGCCGACACCGCCTTGCGATATCTTGCCCCGCTGCGCAGCCCCCCTCACAAAAGCACCAAGTTGCTGCAGCCTGCCAAACTTGCTTCAGGCTTCCCTGTTCCAACTTCCAGGGAGTTCGTCCACAAATGGAGAAACCCTGGCAGTGCATGACAGAACTGAGACGCTGAAGAACTGCAAGGCTGACAACGACCACAGCGCATTATTGCAAGCGTCATGCGAAGGAAAGCTAGGTGGTGAAGTAGAAGGAGGCAAGGCAATGCAAACAAGACACTCAATCTCAGGGTCGCAAGGCTCGAAGCAAAGCAATAAAGAACACAATAAATGCAGAGATGCTGGAGCGCGACACTTTTCGCGCTCCCAGGTCTTTCACGCAAAATAGGGCCCATGAATCGTGATGGATGGTGCGTGCAGCTGCGCAAATTGTTGACAGCCCCGGACTGTGCGAACAAAGTCCAGAGAAAGAGCAAGACAGCGCAAAAAAAAAAAAAGTGAAGGAGTACAGGGATGAAGAGAGATGAAAAGAAATAACAAGTGTACGTACTCAGCCTTTTGGTCCCGTTTAGCTGACTGCGCATCATTCTCTGAGCCCTCCGTCGTAATGATGGGCTTGAGGTTATCCTTCTTGCGCTTCTTGGCTAGGGCGTCCGCTCCATTGGAGCTACTACCATCAATCGCATCAGGAGGAGGAGGCTTCTCAGGCTCGGCCGATTGATCACCATTCATCTTGATAATGGTACAAGTCTTGAGTCTGCTGTTCTCGGTGCAGAGGTCGGGATCGGGGCGCAAGGAGAAAATGGAGAAAATCGTCAGGTATCCGACTACGGACAATCAACGATCTTGGTTCGAATTAGCACTTGGGAGGCTTGGGAGGCGCGCGATCCTTGGCGTGTTGACTGTGCATGTGTCTCGAAACCAGACTCGGGCCGTCGATGGGAAGAGATAGGCTCGCTGGCCTCAGTTCGGTATCGGTATCGGTATCGGTGTCGGTGTCGATGTCGGTGTCGGTAGCGGTAGCGGTGGCGGTGTCGGTAGTCGACCGCAGGAGGCGGGAGAGGCGGGAGCGAAGAGGCAGGAAGGACGGACTGGTAATTGATGAATCTTCCAGGTCTCGACGAGGATGTCGTCTGCGAGTTCGATTGGAGACGGTAAAAGGATCGCGCAGAGGTTGGGAGAAAAATAGCCTTTCAAGATGACCTCACCCCGTGTCGCCAAAGTCTGGGCACAGCAGGGCCCGAGTCCCCAGCCCCCCGGGCCCCGGCTGCCTATGTACCCATGTACTACAGTCTACAAGTGCCTGGCAGGTGCGATGCAGCCGCCAAGTCAAACCGGCGCAGTTTCAAGCGACCAATGGTGGGGTCATGAATGGTTGCAGGCAACTTTCAACGTTTCCAATTCATGGACGTGCAACCCATCCTCATTCGAAACCGAGCCTAACGGAAGAAATGACTGTTGACATGTTTTGGCAACTTTTTTGTCCACCCGACACAGCCTTGGAGAAAAAATTGTTGGGCTCTCGCCCGTATACCCTTGGACCTGTGTTCTGTATTCTGTAGGCTGTACGGAGTAGGTACCTAAGTGTAGGTAGGCTGTAGCCCTGCCCGTGGGACCAATCATGATAACGCATCGGGAAGAGAACTACCTAGGTGCCTATGTACATACATACAGTACCTACAGTGGCCCCAATTAAATAACACGAAACTTCCTCCACTTGATACATTTTACATTTCAACGGGTGATAAACAAGTTATTGAAGCAGTCAATCATTAAGCTTTCATGTAATTGTATACTCTGCGCAATGACGCATTTTTGACATATTAAATGGCCCGTTTGCAACAATGTGAAATAAATAGGTATGGTGATCCAAATGTGTTCAAATTTGGCGTTGGGCGTTATTTACTTGGTGGGGCTGTACCTATCATTGGCGGGTGCGCACTGCGCGGCCATCTCGCGAACATACGGAGTATGTATCTGGTTCTGGTTCACATACATATATCTCTTTGCTTTCGGAGTTCGCCCAGAACTATGCTTCAGAGAGGTAACGGGTGAAGTGCGGTGCGCATGAGCAAGTATGCATGTCGAGACTCGGCGATCAATCCATTTCATGCGAAGATTTCTGCCAGAAAAAAGTCTCCTCGATGAAGGTACCTCAGACCGGTGACCGAACTTGAAAGCGAACGGCAAAGTGCCTGTTGACGTCATGCAAGCTTCCACACAGGAACAGCGAAAATCTGATGTCGCAATCCCGCGAAAGAAGGGTACGTTGTAATCGGGTAGCCCACCCCCAGATCCTATAACTGATAACTAAGGTACATATATGACTCGCTTCCGGGTACATGTCATTTTCAGTCTGGGGGGGATTTTGGACTGCACATATGGATTAGGCCGACATTGGGCGCCGGTATGTCAAGAATAGGTAGTTACTTGCCAGATCGATTCGGAGAGGTCAAGTAAAATGAGCAGATATGACTGAAAACCAAAACTGAATAAAAGAACGCTGATCCTTGAAAACGAACGAAGCACAAAAAAAATATGTATTGAAAATCGACCGCTCACACTTTGTTGCTGATTCTTGCGTACATACAAAGCTTCCATCGTCAATCGTAGCAAACTCTCTTCAGCACATACATGCCTCTGCCCTTTCAAATGCGCCCAAGATTAACCAGTTATCTTTGAATGAATCACACAAAGTTAAAGAACTCAGAATGAGCAACTTCACGCCACGCTAGTAACGATTATGCTGATGTGCAGAAAGAAGATCACACGCTGGCAAATTCAATGACTGCTTACATGCCGGGCAACGTGAGAAAGCGATAGTCGAAGTAACAGTGCTTGTCGGACATCATGTTGCTCTTGACAATATAGTAAGGTCAACATGCACTTCGCAAAGCTCGAAGATGCTTCTTGTGAAGCTGCTATGTGTCCGCAGAATTCAGAGAGCTGCCACTTTGAGCAGTCAAAGAGCTTCTCTCTTACGGCCTTGAAGAATTGCTGCTTTGAACGCTCAAAGAGCTGCCTCATCGTGCCCTCTGAACAAAGTGACACCGTCCGCCGGCGCCATTGGTGAAGACGCTGCCGATCTCACTGGACAATGGCTCTGTCAACCTTGATGACGACTCACGAGGCCTTTGACGGCCTCGGCGACGGGAAGCCTGCTGCCCTCATTCCTATCAGACTCCATAGGCAAGACGATGGACTTTCTCAGAGCTGTTCGCGCTTTGAGAATGTACGCATGTGTCAGAAGAGAACTATTTACCTTCACGTTGACGCGAGAAGACTACAGTACAATATACGGTGCCGTGTTATGTACCGCTATCATGATGCCGTTCGATACATTCCTCAAGACATTAGACAGCTACTCTCGCTTGGTGGCTAGAACGGTGCCTTGACGATGGGTTATTAGCTTGTGGTGTATTGACGAGACTGGGATGAATGACAGCGGCCGCCTCGATGTAATGAACGCGATGTGCGTTGCTTGTACGTCTTTCCTTAGAGGGTATACTCACCGGGAACTCTCAAGTATTGACGTCACAGTCCGCTTATAGGACGCAGTGGCTGTCGAGTTGCGTAAGCTGGGACTTCGGAGCGCATTATGCGTATATTGCACTTGGTAAGGCTCAGATGGAAAATATACGCGTACTTGATACGATCTGGGCCGTTGCCCAGGTACCCGTTGGCCAACGGCTGCAACTTGCGAGTACCTGCCAAAGCTGAGGGGGAGAGAGAGATGAACGGAGTCAGGTAAATGATGAATGACGGACACGTTCTGTTCCTTTACAAGGAGTTTCACGGATACACGTCTCAGTTACCGAAATTCACGAATTCTGTATTGAGAGAGTCTCTCGTCCAAGGCCTTTCCGAAACACCCAATTACCTATCACCTGCCTTCAACAAACAACGCAAACGCCATAAACGCCCTTGCCTCATCCATCCCCATAGTCTCAAGACATACGAAAATCTCAGCCCCTCTTCTTGTTCTTCGTGGTCATCCTCCTAAATGCCTCCATACCACCCGCACCAAGCGGCCTATGATCCGTGCCTTGAGCTCCCTCGAACGTGCTTTTAGGAGCAATAGTGTAGCTCTCTGGAAGATTGGCCATACGAGCACGGTTGTTAGAGCCGACGGGGGCAAGGATACGCTCGCGCTCGGCGTCCTTGGCGGACAGCGTGGGACGCTGGCTGAGGTTGAATTGTGCGCCAATCTTTTGACGCTGTGCGAGACGGGCAGCCCTACAACACGAAACAACAGTTTAGTATAGCACCACAGCGTATGTATGAGGATGGAAGAAACAATGACCGAGGGGTATGGCGGTCTTCTGGGTAGTGCTAATGCCAAGACATACTTGTAATCGTATTCCCGGCTCTCGATGTGGCGCTTCTTGTAGTCATCGGTCCGTTTCAAAACAGGGCGACTCCATTCTCCCAGAAGCCTTTCTGCCATACGCTTGATGCTAGGCTCAGGCTTCTTACTTCTGGTGTAAAAGAGGACCACTTTGCCAACACCACTGCTTAGAAGAGTTTCCTTTTCAACGTTCAGCTTAGTGAGTGCTATGAACAGATCCCGTTGGATATTATATGCTGGAAGAGATCCGTCGTTGAGGGGCTCGAGGAAGAACTTGACGTGTTGCAAGAAGTTGATGTCTGGATCTAGGACTGCGTGTTGGACATTGTTTCGGTTGAGAATAGCGTTCACATCGGGAAGAAGTTTCAGCTTGTGAACGGCAGGATTTCCCGACTCGCGTGCTTCATTGTCTGCTCGACATGCTTTTTCCATTCGGACCTTGAGTTCGGCGAGCTGGTCATCGATTTCGTCTTCCAAGTCCTGCAATACAATGGTTAGCGTAAAACTTGCAATGAGCTATCTAGCTCCCTGGTCCTCACAATTTCGTCCTTGCGGCGACGTTTGCCTTTTCCAGGTCTCTTGATAGCCGCGTCTAACGCCCGGTCGATGGCCCTTTTCCTTCTTTCTTCAGGACTCAGATCTTCTTCCTTCTCTGGGGCAGGAGCATCAGATTTCGTTGCTCGCCGCCGTTCTCCATCTGCGGGCCGACGCGATCGTCTTTTTGAGTTTCCGTCTGCTTCTTTAGCGCCATCGTCCATCGCAACATCTTCATCGTCATCTCGTCTCTTCTTCTCTCGGCGACCTTCTCGGGGTTTCTTGGGAGCATCGCCAGTTGTACGCTTTCGCTTGCTGGCCTTGAGTGTACGCGCGATATCCTCATCGATGTCAACTGGGCGGTCTTCAATCTTGGCTGTTTCGGGATCGTAGTCTTCAAATTCGTTTTCATCGATTTCTGACAGAGCATCCGACTCCCGATCCGAGTCCGCGGCCGCTAACTCATCCTGGAACTCCTTCGCCTGATCTTCTTCGATGGCTGCATTCTCTGGCGAGCCGACAGGAGATTCGTGATCGGACATTATGATAATGCGTTTGCGTCAAGTTGGTGGTAGCTTCAGAATCCGTAGACGAACGGAAGAAATAATGAATGAAGGCACAAAGCCAGATCAAGCTCAAGCATGCATGTCTTTTTGCTGCGCCAATGTTCAGGCTCACTTTCGCAGCGGTCCACTTCGAGGACCAATAGAATTCATCGCACTTCAACAAGGAAGAAAAGCGGGTCTGGAGATGGAACATGACAACGAAGATGTCTTCGAGGACTTCGTTGCGCTCTACGGAGTCAAGCTAACAAAACGAGACAGTAGAGCAGCAGAAGCGGTCTGATGATTTGTAACTTTGATTCCACCGAGTACATGCTACATCAGCACGTGTAACTTGCAATCACAACTCCTCTCAAACTATCATGGTCAACGCATGACTTGTCCAGTACAGTCCAGAACAAGTTTAAATTCCGACCGGACTGCTGACATAACTGATCCACTTTTAGCACCCAAGCCGACCCCACATGGATTTGTTTTGTGTACATCTGTTCCGTTGCGAACGATGCCTTGAAAGATGCCAACAGATACTCATTATCGGGCGCTTCTGATCGGATAACATCGCGCAAGGGTCGCTGTAGCTCAGTATGGCTGCTCGGACATACGAGAGTCCCATGGACTGGGAGTACCAAGACAAAGGTCCCTTAGACCCCAGCAGTCCTTTCGTACATGCTGCAAGCAATGCAAGACGAAATCGTCAGTAAACCGCCTCGAACCCCCATTTCAGGGCTCCTTTCATGGAAGAAAGTAGGCCATTGAAGTTTGTCTCGCTAATCCGATCTTGCAGCACTCGACTCTCCCTTTAAATCACCTACTCGAACACCGAACGCCTTCGCTCGGTTTAACTTGCAACCTCATCCTCCCCAGACGTCGAGTTTTACTCCTCAGCTGCCACCGAAGTCCTATGGCCCGCCTTTCAGAAATCCTGCATTTACGACACCTAGGAAGTCAGTCGATGAAGTTTCCTACTCCGAGGCGTCGGGGGCGGAGGATAGTCCAGCCCCCACGGAGGTATCCGATTATCCAAATAATACGCCAGATATATACCGAAGGGCCGACGTGTCCATTGGTGCGCCGATGACACCTCTCAAAATCGACAAGTCGTTACGATACGGGAAGTCAACAAGTCCGATAAAGAAGCATACTCCTGGTAGAGGAGAGATTTTTGGATATCGAAACACGGACAAGTCCATGCGGAAGAGGAAGCGCCACAATTTCGACAAGGATGTTGGCGGTGTCTCTCGAGGCTATGATGGCGACTCCTGGGACTCGGAGTCCGATGATGGCGGCGCACCGAGCAGTAGATCTTCCAGAGGCCAAAAAGGTCAGGGAAAGCAGAAAGGACCGTTAGAGTCATTTTTCTATGCGATGAACAAATACCCCAATACTCCGGAGTATGTGCAGCGGTGGATGCAGCTTGGAGCCAACGTCTTTCTTATTTCTGTTTTGACGTACGTCTGTTGGTCAGTCGTCAGCACCATTCGCTCCGATATATACAACGCCAACTTGGCGGAGCATCGGACCATTATTGGGCAAATCGAAGCGTGTCAAGACAAGTGGAGGATAAACGGCTGCCAGGATAACGACCGCCCTGCTCTAAAAGTTCTTTGCGATGAATGGCATGAGTGCATGAGGCAAGATCCAGACGCCATCATGAGAGTCAAGGTGACTGCGAAGCAAGTTGCTGAGATCATCAATGAGTTTACAGAAACAATGCATCTCAAAGCTTGGGTATGTGAACTTTGATCTTCTTGCCAGAGAAGGAATAATATTCAGAGCTAACTTGCGATCTAGGGTGTAATAGTTGCGATTATATTGATTTGCACCACTGTCAACTTCAGCGCGTTCAGCCGGTACGATAGCGGCCACAAGCCCATACCGCCGACGCCTTCTCATTCGGCGAGCAACTTGCCTGATTCAGCTCGATCTCCTGGCATCACACCAGACTATATGCTGGTACCTGTACAGACCCCGAGGATGCAGAGGCAGGCGTTATTAGACGATGGGACGGATACCGACAATTCGCCCATCAATATGAAGGCATTATATACATCGCTGGGACGACGATCGCCTAAAAAAGGTGTTCGAGCGCTGAGTCCTATCAAGTATGGACTAACTCCGAGTAAGGGTTATTAGCCAATTTAGGTTCTTGGTGCACGCCACCCTTCGAGGCGTTTCGTTTGTAAGAGGGACTCATTGTAAAATACATTTAAGGCGAACAAAGGTGTTATGGTAAGGCCACATTTTGGGGGCTCTGGTAGGGCATCCAACATTCACGCATTGTTTTTATTCACAGTGGCTATGGGTCGATGGCGACCGAAAAGCGGAAGAGAGGAGATATTGTGAGCATCAGCAATGGCACAGGATGAACATTCTGGACTTTGTGTAGAGGCCCCGTCCTTGGACGTGTAAAGGAGAAATTAATTTCGTGTTTCTCAATTCGATGACAATAGCACAGCCGTGCCAATGCTTGAGATGCTTGACCTTGTGCTGCAGGTATTGATGCTGGAGTAAGGACAGGACACTCACTATACGTCTGCTGACGCAACTCTCGAACAGATTGCAAATCCTGGTAATCCTCAAAGATAATGCAACACAAGCCGCAGATGGTCCGTCGGCTTGATTGGCGCAGTGCTAGAATGTTACCAAAGCAATTAATGCAATTAATCAGAGCCGCGGCCACTGATCGTGTACGGACCGTTGTCCGCTGCCTGCCTGCCGCTCATCTGCACTTGGCACTACGGAGTAAGAGCCGAAAATTACACGTGTCAGGCCGCTGCCATGACTTGATTGATAAACGCTTCCATTTTCGGTGAAGATGATACCTGTTGATGACGTGCGATGTGACCGATGGCTCATCTTGAAGAACGTGGGCCTTCCTGAATCGATGGTGAGGGGTCGCGGCAAGGAAAAGGACTTTAGCTCGGTCGGTGGTTTGTCAATGATTGTGTGCACCACTGCACACCTTGGGAATGCTTTTGACAGCGCCGTGAACTTTGAAGGCGCGAACACGAAACCGCTCTTGAGTGGAGTGGGGAAATGCAGGTTGACACACATGGGACCTAGGTAGGTATGTAGTATGTAACCACGTTTCGGAATCTCGGCTCGCGGTGGTGGCTGCGCTGGAAGGACAATCGCTAGATAATGATCAGACAAGTCGCCTTTTGCAATTCTTTTATTTTTTCTTGACCTGACAGGCATGGCGCAGTGGCACAGTCTCGGCATTCTACGTGCTCGGAACGGCCAGATGAGGCTTGGAAATTGTTGGGGACTCTGGGAGAGACCCAGACACCAGAGTTTGCGCAAACTCCGCAAACTCCGCAAAGGGTCGTCGCGGGGTCACGACTCACATCAACATGCACTGTGTGACTTCGAGTGAGGGCCCTGGGAACCCCTGTGTGGCCCCTGGGGAGCCACTGGCCAGGGTATGGACTGAAGTGGACTTAAACCATGTCGCCAGCTGCTGCAATTGGCAGCTTTGGGCCAACCAGATCTTGCCAGAACCAACGACACGACTTCGGGAATAAGCACGTAAGCACACACCCCTCTAGATCATTTCCACCGATGCGTAGCAACTTGCCTCTGTCGATTGCTATCCCTCACTTCGCATTGTGCCAAATGAAGTTGCGGCTCTCATTCTGTTTTTGCCGCCATTCCTCGTCTTGCTGCACTGTGCTCCGCCACGAATGCTGAATCGTTTAGCAAGCGCCGAGGTTCTCTCTTCAACGATACATAGCGCATACATCACCACTTACCACCGTCGGCGCATTTGCGCCTGATATGCCCGTGCTTCACTTCCCAGAGGAATTCGCGAACTCTGCAAACAAGAAATCACAGGCCGCTTCTATCCGCTCGGCTCCGCAATAGAGCTTGTGAAAAACTTGCTGTTTCAGTGCGGAATTTCCGCTCGCCATCGCTTTTCGAAGGCTACCTCATCTGCCTCGTCCGGTCCGCCGTCGTCGCTTCGTTTTCAATTCACTTCGTCCGCCGTGTCCGAATGTTCAAATAATTACCAAGAATTAAGATTTCAATTCTCGGACGACGCATGCGTTTATCTCACCAGCCCCTTTCGGTATCTGTCACCTTGACAGGACGGCCTCTGCATTATATCAGAAAGAGACCCCCATGCCACATGCTGTGGCTCAGCATCTCAACGCCTTCCTTCGCCTAAAAAAGGTTTGAACGTTGAGCTCGCGGTCCCGTCTTTGACAGGCTTGACGGGTCATACACGAGTGTCCCACAGATTCTCACGTTGCGATTGCGAATAACAGGTGGAAGATAGAAGAACATCAGGCAGGCCATATTTCACGCTGAGCCATGGACAGGGAAAGCTGCAGTCAGACTTCTTCTGGTCCAAGTCAGCCCAGCGCGCGCAGCACGCCTCACGGAAGTGTCCTTCTTCGGTCATCCGCACGCCAGAATCGATCGACACCTGCAGCGTCGTCGTCTACATCGTCGAGGCTACAGACCGATCATCAGCAGAACTTGAAGCGGAAGAGGGGTTTCGGTGTCGTAACGCCCAATGCCTGCACAGAGTGTCGGAAGAAACGGGCCAAGGTATGTCCCCTAGCTTCGATACTTGTATCCTCAATCGCTCGAGATGAATTGCGCGATGAGGCAACGATTCCACTGCTAAAATGCCTTCTCTGTCTTTGTCAAATAGTGTGATGGACATAATCCATGTGGACGATGCAAATCTCAGGAAGATGTCGAATGCGTATACGAGATTCCTGTGCGTCAGTCAAAGGACACTCTTCGAAATGAAATCGAGAGCCTCCGCTCACGTCAGCGGTCCAGCGAGCAGATTTTTGCCGCGCTCGCTAGGCCTGATAAGTGGCAAGAAGTTCTAAAGCGCATACGCGAAGGACAGTCCTTAGATAGTATATCAGCATGGGTTGGCGCCAATCTTCCTGCTGGAACAGGTACGTACAGTTCGTCCCAATTACCCTCTGACTGTCATCTCGTCAACTTCAGCTTTTGATTCGTTATACTGACGACTGCAATGATTGCAACAGCGGGGGGCCGGTCTAGCGGTTCTCGCCTGCGGCAAATGAATCTGAATGTTGACGGCATCGGCGGCGCGCCGAAGGATTTACAACATGATAGTCCCTACAACATGAGCCAACCGAACTCTGCCAAGAGCAACAGCTCATATACTGATGCCCTCAACTGGTCTATGGATGTGTCTGTTCCACACCAGGCTCGAGTGGCCTCCTGGGCCGATAGTATGCCCGCAAATCAAGCGTTTGATCAAGGCGACAGAAAATATCGAGGCGTAGAGCAAATTTTGGCGTATAAGGACGGATCAGAGATGAAATCACCATCACGTTCATGGACCCGCGTAATAGATGATGTCAACCTTGTTCAACATCTCCTGGCGCTCTATTTTTGCTGGGAGTATCCTACATTTGCGTCATTAAGCAAGGAGCATTTCTTGCAAGACTTTCGCGATGGACGTCCTCGGTACTGTTCACCCATCTTGGTTAATGCCTTGCTCGCTCTCGGCTGTAGATTTTCGGAACAGCCCATGACCAGAGCGGACGCAAACGATCCGTACTCGTCAGGCGATCATTTCTTTAAGGAGTCGCAACGCCTGATCAATGAAGAAACTGACCATCACAACCTGACCACAATTCAGGCTCTCGGGATAATGTCGATACGAGAGGCGAGTTGTGGTCGAGACTCGGAAAGCTGGTACTACGCTGGACAAAGCATTCGACTAGCCGTGGAGATGGGCTTGCATAGGGTGGAAGATGCATTGGATGATGAAGAATTAGCGGTGCGGTCAGCTACATTTTGGGGTGCCTTCGCACTGGACCACGCTTGGTCATTGGCGACGGGCTCTCTGCCACAGTGCTCGTTGTTTCCCCTCCTGCCGCCGAAGCCGGGTATTATTGATAATGTTGAGTCGTCATTATGGGTACCCTATACAGATGATGGTGAGTTGATCCCGTAAACACCCAAGCATTGTCTCTCGCGTCAAACGCAATTGAATGGCTGACAGTTCGTTCTTCTCGGAATGCAGGCGCTCCTCTGCAACGATCATGCGAGCAGCCGTCCAATGTTCGGTCCGTATATAAATGTTTCTGTGAGCTGAGCGAGCTCGTACATCACTCGCTGTATATGTTGCACTCTCCGGGCAAGCCCTTGACGGCAAGAGAGTTGCTAAGAACATACACCCAGTTCCTGAATTGGTACGATAGAATACCAGAAGTCTTGAGGCTGGGACACAACTTTACACCTGCCGTGCTATTTGTGCAGTAAGTTCATACTAATCATCATTCATGGGCATCACGCTTTCAACGTTTAGATTAGTCTAACATCACACAGCATGTACTATCATTTTGCAATCTTGCTACTTTTTCGACCTCTCATCAAGTTACAGATCAAGGGATCTAAAATTCTACCCAAGGACGTATGCTTTCAGGCGGCCGATGCCATACAGGGACTCCTCGCATCCTATTCACAATTATATACTCTGCGCCGAATACCAGCATTTGTGCCGTACTTTGTGCTCACCTCCACCATCATGCATCTCGCCATTGGTGCTTCGGCTGCCGAAGGCTCGAGCCCCGGCCGGGTTACAACAATTGACATTGAGAAAGCCATTCAAGTCGATCCCAGTATCAAAAAGTCTCTGCAACGCGGCATCGCCGATTTGGCAGAAATGGCCCCCTGCCACCATTTTGCCGAACAAGCACTCAACATACTGCGGTATCTGGCCAAGAAGTGGAATGTAGATGTTGAGCTAAAAGGACAAGACCTGATGGCGGAGGACGAAGACGAGATTGTCCGCCCCTTCACAAGCAGTCTCAACTTCTTCGCGCCAAATGTCAAGGTGGAGGACTCGGAATGTGATTTGGGCTTAGGAAAGGCCTTTGAGCGCAATCGAGGAGAAGATCAAGTCGGGAAGACGGCGGAAAACATGGCGAATCCGCTCTTTTGGCCTTTTCCCGTGCAAGGGCGTCCGATTCTACCGTCGGGGAAGGAGCTTGAGCAAGCGGGGTTTACGTTGCTATACCCGGATGATAATGACGATGATGATGAATGAAGGATATAATGAAGTTCGTTTGGTCTATATATCTCATGGTGCGTTTGGATTGGTACGGGGCGGGTTTGTTGATCTAGATGTGCTCTCATGAGGCGTCTATAGATGGGCGGGTATGCGCCGGTACAGGAGGGAATATTTTGATTTTATTTTGAAAATGGGCCCCAAAGAAGGGATGTTTGCTTTTTTTGATGTTGTAAATTATGTTGTAACATTTGAGCAAGCTGGGCTCACTCCAATGACAAAGGGAGAGGAGCACATGCCGAAATGTTCAACTCAATTGCACGGTTGGGGTCATGAAGAACTTGGAGATCCAACTCGGGTCGCACGCAAGCCGCTGCAATGCTTTTCGAGAAGGCTAATGCGAAGTTCCATCAAGACTGTCGCAGAATGCTTGCTCGTATCTGCTTTGACTACCACTCTGCGCGCAGAGAGCAACATGAACACTACCTAGTTAACATTAGATAGACACTATCTACTTAACATTAGATAGACACTACATACGAACAAGACAACAAAGCGAACCGAATCGATACTGTGTGAAGATTGTTATTGCACACATGCTTGATTTGCTTTCCCTTTGCGAATCTGACATTGATCGTATTTGCCGATCTTCATGTCGGTCTATGCATCTAACTACTCTCTATTCGTACGAGAGAAGAGGAAAGGGACAAGTCCTCTATCAGTCCGATCCCGTAGATACTCCGTGTCGTGTTATTCAGACATTTCATCAAGATACAATTCGCTGCAAACCGGGTATCCCAACTGCGAGGCCAAAAAAAACGTGCTATTCAAAAGGTAACATAGCTACTAAATTCCTTTTAACCCGTGACCTACTCCTTTCCAAAAAAAACAAAGAACAATAAAAAGAAAAGAAAAAGGAAACCCATTACATATACGCCCTCTCAACATCCGCGTGATGAATCCAATGTTTCACGCAAGCCTCCCTCATCGTCGCACTGAATCACCCACTTACACAACTCCGCTAGTCATTCAGAACCTGAATCTCATATCCAATCAGGGCCTCCGTACAGGTCCCCTCCCAACCCCGTGTGCCTGCTGCGCTCAGCATGAACCTGCAGGTTGGATCAATATATAAAGAGGATATGACGCCCGCGCGCGGCGGTCCAGGAATAATGAGAAAAGGCACAGTCGAATGCTTGAATGCGCGCGTGTCGCGTAGGTCGTATAGTCGTGTGATATCGTAGGATGCACTACATCGCACGGGTGGTTAGCTTAAAAAAGAAGAGAAAACAGCAAGCAGAGAGCAACAAAACGAGACCCGAGTTGACTTGGAGCCAGCCAATATCTGACCAACAGAAAAGAAAAGGAGGAGGAAAGAGAAAAGAGTGCGGGAAAAACACATACCATACAAGATGCTTTCCATTCGGCATACTCCTCACAGCGCTGACGGCACCGCTCCCCGTAGGGAATCTGAGAGCCCGTTCTGGCTCCCATCCTCGCCTTGCGTGTCGAAGATCGTATTCCTCCACGGTGCCGTTCCTGCGCCCTGCGTATATCATGTTGCCGTCTGGGCTCCAGCATGCGCTCATGCACCACGGCGGAACGCCATGCTTAGTGGCGATTCTGGCGACGGCATTGGGAACGCGTTTGTCCCATATGCGAATAGTTCCGTCAATTGCAGATGATAGGAAAATGGTGGTTGACATTTGAGATTGATCAACGACGTGGGACGGGGACATTGCTGCTGTGGCTCCTGGCGAATGCCCTGGCGATGGCTCTGGTGAATGCTCTGGTGTATGCTCTGGCGACTGCTCTCCCGACTCTTCTCCCGAATCCTCTGCCGATTCCTCTGCCGACTCATCTGGTGATTGCGCGGGTGAATGTTCTGGCGATTGCTCTGGCGATGGCCCTGGCGGTTGGGACCTGTTCAGGGCAATCTCGTCTTCAGCTAGCTGGGCCATGATTTCCTCTTCATCCCTCAAGGGGTCATCTCTCATAGGGTCGAAGCTCGAAGGATCGTCTTTCGAAGCGTCATCGACTTGTCGCTGTGTGTTCAGTTCCGGCTCTGGCTGCGCCCCATTTGTGCTGTTCAGCACAGGAGGCGCTTCATCCGCCTCGCCCTTCGGCTCACCGTTCACGAACACGGCATCTTGCAGTGGCTCTTGCAGCGGCTCTTGCCATGCTTCTTGTGAAGGCTCCTGTGTCTGTACTTGGGTTGTCTGGGAACTCGGCGCGTGCGCGGCCGCGGCGAATTCTTCTTGCGCTCCCATATTTGTCATGGCATAGTCGGCAGAATGATCCATCCCGCCTCCATGGCATGGAATCATATCCATACTGGTACCGAACGTATCGTCGTCATTTCCGAACGGCTGATCGCCGACGGTCTCGCCAAATAAGCTCCCAGCGTCGCTGTCGCCAAAGATTGTGTCATGGATTGGAGATACATCGCCCTCGCGGTCGGTCGTAGCAAAGCTATCGATTCCTCTCACGGCTCCTTCAACAGCGTCTTCTTGGTAAATCCCATTGGGCAACGGAGCATCATTGTTTGTCGAGATGGTATTGGACTGTGGAATTGGTTCGTCAGCCTCGGCTGGGACTGGGTCACCGCAGGCCGGTCGCAACTCGATTGAAGATATTTGACCACCTGATCCATCGAAGCTACGTATGGTGTTGCCAGTGTCCAAGTCCCAGTCAAAGATGTTCTTGTCCCAGCCACCGCTCAGCACGCTTCTCTCATCCGTCGCAAGCATTAGTGAGCTCACGGCGTTTTTGTGCTGTTGCAGGCACGCGATTCTCTTGCCTTCGTCGTGCCGGATGCTTTGCAGGTTGATGCCGCCCGACTCCAGCCCTGATAGCAACCACAGCGCTTCGGAATGAACTGCCAGAGAGTACACCGGCGACAGGTTTTGATCTTGGTCGATGCCACCCGGCATGGGTGGTTCCTCATTCTCCCAGTACGACATCAAGATGCCGGCCTTTGTGACGCTGTCCACGAATGGATGTTTCTGAGCAACTGTCAATGGCAGTTTTCCATTGATAGTCCCCGGACCGTCGTATTTGCGAATATAGCCATCGGATCCTCCCGTGATCCAGTATCGCAGATCTGGCGTTATGGCCATGGCATTGATGCTCGTCGATTGAGGAGCCGCCATTGTAGGCACGATATCGTAGAGTCGCGCAGTGATAGCTTCGGGCCGAATCGACGGGCGGATATATGGTATCGGTATCCGGTGCACAGGTGTGCTAGGCCTACTAGACCCGGCATCTGACCTCGCTCCTGACCCGGGCGCAGTAATATTTTGGGACTCGTCGTCGCCATCGTCGCCATCGTTGCCGTCATTATCGTCGTCGTTGTTATCGTCATCGTCATCTTCGGCATTGTCGTCATCCTGCTCCTGGTCGGCGTCATTTTCTCCCTCGTCGCCGTCTTCCATGAGCTCGTCCGCCTCGTTCTGTCGGTCTGACTCTGGCGAGCTTGCCGAGAAGCGATCTTCATCATCCATCACGGCGGCTCGGGTCGGCAGCAACGCTGGCTGACTAGTCGTCGAGAAGAGCGCTTGAGAATATAGCAACCTGGAAACGGTTTAATGGGCAAAGGCGAACGGCTCAGAGACAATGCGACTCATGATTCGAAATGGCAGTCGTGTCGCTCCAAGCGGGGACGCGGCTGCCAACCCGCGGCGGCAGCAGCTCTTGCGCGAAGGCGCAGGCGCACTGATTCTAAAGGAATGCGATGACTCCGATGAGATGCCAGTCGATCAGTGCTTTCGAACCGTGATTCAGGCGGGATTAGTAGGCGCGGGTCGCTGGAGGGCTTAACTCCCTCTAACTCCCTCGCGAGGCGGCGCAGGTTGGATGGAAGCTTTCCCTCACGTATCCACCCATGGGCCATCCCCAAACGCAGTTGACGCGGAATAGGCACAACTCGTCAAGCCCGCCCTCCATGCAGCGGAGCAGCAGGCCAGCAAGCAACTACAGGTAATTATATGTACATAGCTAAATTCATGTGCATTGATGAATCACGAGACTGTTTCTCTCAAAAGTCCTTTCTCATTTTACAATCTTCCTTTCTATTATCCTGGCCTTTCCCTATCCGACTCCAGGTGCGTCTTGTCATTCGTCTAGGCCCACTGCTTGGGACAAGGCGTTCCGGTTCATCAGACTCCAGCCGTACAATTTCGTGTCACATCCTCTATGAACCCAAACAAATCAGAAAACAAAAAACAAACTCTTCACCCGAGAAGATCGATTGGCGCCTTGCTCAACATATCCTCACCAC
Source organism: Claviceps purpurea (assembly GCA_029405325.1). Taxonomy (NCBI): domain Eukaryota; kingdom Fungi; phylum Ascomycota; class Sordariomycetes; order Hypocreales; family Clavicipitaceae; genus Claviceps; species Claviceps purpurea. The sequence continues at coordinate 210,408 of CM055782.1, read as the reverse complement.
CACCACCACCACCACCACCAATTTCGTCTTCGTCATCCGAGAACTGGATCAATGCTTCATCATATTCTGTAGCTTTCAGGGCTAAAGCAGGTGTGTCTAACGACAAGTCCCGCAGATTCATCAACTGTAATGCTAGTGGAATCATCACCGTATCTGTCAGGCAGATCAAATCGGTGTCGAAATCCAGTGTCAATGTCTCTGCCTTTCCTACGACTGCTGAGGGAGGACTTTCTGGCCGTTGCAATAGTGCTGCCCCGTGGTTTCCACTCGTTGTCATCATCGCATTGACGGGCGCTCTATCCAGTTCAGATCTCGTTCCGAAAGGAGTCTTAGTTTCATAGGAAGTTCGACCTATAATATTTCGATGAGGGGGGTTTATTAAATTTTCAGCAGGATGTCGGCTGCCTTGTGCAGCTGCAGACGTTGCCAATCTGCTCGTCCGCAAAATGGATGCCCAATCATCAGGCTGACCGACACGTCGTTCTTCACCGTCCACTAATAGGCGTAGCGTCTGACCGCTGCTATGCCGCATCATATGTATCACTTTGGACCACGTCTGACGGCTTTTCGGGGTCCGGAGCAAAACATCTCGGTGGCCAAATATGTACAAACCGAGTTTTGCCCGGCTCAGGGCGACAATGGCGCGATTATCCGAGGCCAGGAACCCAGGCACTCCGTTGGGACCTCGGACGAGTGAGAGCAGTATGAAGTCGTTTTCCTCTCCTTGGAATCCGTCTACTGTTCTGACGGACCATTCCGAGGAAGGAGCACGCCTTGCGAGACATGCATTCCTAGCCAGCTCACCCCGAATGAGCCTTGCTTGGCCATTGTAGAATGTCAGCATCGTGATTCGCGTAGGGTGAATGCCTTGTATCTCCACTAGATACTGAACAAAGAGCACAATCATCCTGGCCTCCATGACGTTCTCAATCGTGGTGCAATCGGAGCCTATTCGGGATCGCATTTCCTGCCAATCGTGCTGGAACCACCACAGAGGCTGGAGGACGCCTGGCACGGACGTGGGAAGCTTAGAGATACTTGGCGAATCTATTACATCTGGGTAGAAGAGCTGGACGACTTCGCGCAGCGGTGGAATCATGCGTCTCTGTTCTAGCAGCGTCCCATGTGACAATCCAATCTTGATTAAGCGCTCGAACATGGAGATGTTGATGCGATATGGATCCAAGGACAGCTCATGTAAGTTGGCGTGAGGCTGCAACTGCTGATGGTCGCCCAGCATAATCAGGTGCTCCAGAGTCGGAAAGCACAGACATGCGGCTATCGTGTCAGCTTCGCGTATTTCGGCAGCTTCTTCCATCAGGAGGACCCGTGGCCGTAACTGAGCAAGGATTCTTTTGTGTTTCAGTAGTCCCGTTGCTGTACATGCGACGACCTTGAAACCGGCCCTCAAGATAAACTGAGCGCGGTTCATGTCCTTGACTTCCTTCATGACTTTGCAGTTCTCAGTGTATGACGCCAGAAGCTCGATCAGACCCGATCGTGGGTTTCGGATATCACGAAGCTGAGTGAGCAAAAATTTGTAGACATATGGCCTCTTCTCTGGTCTTACATCGTATAGGTTTGTGGATCGTTCAAGCAGGTGTCTTGCATAACCTTCGTTAGGGAAAGCTGCCGCAGAATCTTCTAAAGGCACAAAGGAAATTTGTGCGCCTCGCCATCTCCGGTCCTTGATTTGGCCCTCTTCTTGTACCTCTTCTTGTTGGCGAGCAGGCGTCAGGTCGGCGTCACCGAGCCATCTCGAAAGAGGATCGTCGTGTTTCTCTTGTACTTGGGCTCCCGACGACTCCCATTCGTCGTCATCTACTAGCGAATCATACTGAGCGGCACTGAGAACACCGAAGTTCTTGAGAGTCTCAGCATTCACCACCTCAATAGCTTGATTGCCAGCGTTTTCTAGGCATTTGATTATACTCTTGAGTTTTGTCGTAAACTGTTTGGTTGACTGTCCTCGAGCATTCTTCGAATTATACATGCGCTCACCCAAGGAGAAGGCTTTCAATTCATCGCTGCTACGTCGACCAAGTCGGACTACAGTGTCGGACCCTCTATCATCGATATACTTCTTCAGGAGCTGATCCACTGCATGATTTGTCTGTGCGACAACGATTATAGGACTATCTGGCAAGTCCGGCATGCCGAATGTGTCGACGAGGCTTTGAAGAATGACATTTGAGGTAAAAGTTTTTCCCGTGCCAGGGGGTCCTTGGATGAGTGCGACTTCTTCTGATGTTGCTTTGTTGAACGCGAGAAGCTGGGACTTGTCGAGGCTTCTGACAACACGTGGCATCGAGAGCTTCCTTGGCTTACTCTGTTGGAGGTATCGGGGAACGGCCACTGATTCGGGCTTGGTCTCAAATAGATACGAATTCAGTAGACATTTCGATCTTCGTTTTAGCCAAATCAGCAATCAGACATCATCTCACAAGGGGTATGGTACTTAAGAGCTGAACATACTGATGTCGCGACAAAGTCTGTAGCCCTACCATCACGTGTCTCAACGACTCGAAATAACCGGATCTTGGCTCAAGCAAGAGTAACTCGGAGGTGGGATCTGTGACCATATCGTCTGGCTTCGCCTAGAAGACATCGATATAGGGCGTGTCCATCTGTAGGCCATCATTCTCGGCCACGACTGCCACAGAACAAGTACTTCTGAAGTGGTCTGTCGATACTGCTAGTAGTGTTCCCGGCGTTAGGTATTCGACCTCGTCAACCTTTTCACCCTCCTGGGCTTCATCAACCATGAAGAGCTGATTCGGGGGTTTGCAGATGCGAAGACGTTGAGTGGCTCCGTCACTGCCAAAGGCGTGACCAGTTACGAACACCTAGACGCGTGATTAGAAATCGCACACGCGGATTCGTAACAATAATGAATCAGACACTAGGTAGGTACGTTTTTGTAGATATTCGCCAAACCTAGCTCTATGTCTGAATTCCCGTACGAGAGTTTGGTGCGGTATTCTTGAATGGCGCGACGCAGAGGTTCTGTCGCTTCATATCGGTGGAGGCGATATTGAGTTTCCAAATATTGGTCTTTGAGCTGATGTCTTTCGTCAAACTCATTCAGCGGGAGCTTTGGAGGATGCACGGCTGTCAATTCCCCTGCGAGCGGTATCTCACTCAGTTCAAGCCAGTGACCAAAAGATGGCGCGTGGCTACTGAAGAAGTCGGCATAGGCAGACATGGCGCCGGAGATTGGGCCCTTTGACAGACTTTCCAACGTGAAGAAGAGTTGTTCCCGGGCTGCATCCCGTCTAGCCCCGTGAATTATCTAGGCAAACTTTATTCGGCAGTTGGCGGGCACTCGTCAAATAATCCAAGAAGTGCCGAGCGGCTGGCGACTCTGCAACTGCCAACCCATGCATTAGGAGGTACATGTACCTAGGTACATACCTGGTACTGTGAGGGTATGTGTGCACTACAAGGTACCTAAGCTTTTAACGAGCCAGTTCCTGGCAACTGGAAGTATGTACCATCCTTGAATAAACATCAGGCAGTAGATTAACCAAACTACTCTGTCAAATACTCGTCCCTCGCATATAGTCCCAGATAGATTTATGTCATTTACTTGTGCGGCGTGCCCAGGATGGCACAGTGCGTGGGATGCCACTAAATGCATTCTCCTGAGTCCTCGGTGCATCCACAACAAGCTGCGAGCTTCACTCTATCTTCGACATAACCTCATATCTCTACCACGGAGTGCCGACAACAAATATCGAATAGAGATAACCAGGCTGTAGCTATCTTTGACGCATCAAGTTCCACTCTAAATAAGAAAGGCATCTTCAATATATCCTACAGAAGAGTACATTGGTGACCATGAGTATACTAGCCAACATATATACTTGGCGCTCGAGTGTGAACGTACGTATGCCATGTAGCATACTCCTCTATGTACAAGATGTCCATCTCAGGGATTTCCTTTAAAATACGCCCTGAGAACCGTTCCAAACCTTCCCATCGACTGCCTCAAACGACTAGAGATGCGCCCATCTAGTAAACGCCACGAAGAAGAAGAAGAACAAAAAAAAGAATAGCCCAGAATCCGGAAAGCAAAGAAAAGGAAAGAAAAAGGAAAGCAAATGAGAGGCGAACTGATGTTTTTTCAGCTCAGTAGAGGGACGTAGCCCGAGATAAAAAGATGTGACGAGACCGAAAGAAAGTGGAAGGCGCTTCGCTCTTGTGACCCCGCCCGCCGTTGGTCTTGACTTCGGTCCCTTTTTCGCACTTTGTGTTGTTTGGAACTGTGGTTGTCCTCTAATTACCGGCAGTTACATCGCTTCAACATACAAAATCGGTAGCGCCGACTAAAGGAGTGTGTCCCATGTACTGACGCTGCTGGCAGTTATGGTGGGCTGCATTGAGGGGTATTAATCATTAGATCCTTCAAGAAAGGAAAGAAAAGAAATCGCGTAGAACAAGTAAAGAGATAGAAGACAGTGAGCGACATGGAAGAACTGAATGATTTCAAGCTAGCATCTGAAGATTGGGCTCGTCTCATCTTCCGATCTGGAACATGCTGGTGAATCGTATTATGATACGTTGACAGGACGATGTATTGAATAAAGCAAAAAGGACTGGAAGGAGATAGAGGCAGTGTGGCTGGAAGCGACTAGCCGTTGTAGGTAAGTCGGCTATATGTATGAAGACAAAGCGAAATAAAAGAAAAAGGAAATATCAAAGTAACTCATGTATCAGTGTCTATGCGTGGCGAGAATGAGCATTGCCTTCATGCTGGTGTGACCCTCGGATCGTAAGAGTACTGGAACATCTGCCCCCACCCAGTTTGCTGTTGGCTGTTGTTGCTCTGCGATGGCGACTCGGAATTGTTTGCTAGGCTGCCCATCAAGCTGGGCCAGTCTCGGAATGCCTCATTCGTGGCTAAATCGTAGTCCATCAGAGAGTCCGCAATAGAATGGCCAGCATTGGATGTAGAATGCTGCAAATCAAGCTTGTCTATTGCCATTGGCGAGCTCGCGGCTGCGTGTGGCGACTGCGAGGCGGTCATCGGAGACTGTGACGAAGATTCGGGTGACGGTCCACTCTGTGCAGAGAACGCTTGCGAGGGAAGAAAGAGCGGCCCACGAAAAGACTGGATAAAAGCATTCTGATTGCCTGGGCTGGTAGGCGGCAGCATAGAAGCTTGCTGGTGCGCCTGTGAGGAGAGAGAAGCGAACGAGGTGTGTTGGGGAGGCGCCATAGATCCAGGATTATTCACAAATTGCGGCCGTGATTGAGTTTGCGACTGGACCGTTGCGTCAGGGGTTATGATGATATCGGCCAACTCATACGCCATCTTGGCGACCCTGTGAGCGTCTTCTTCCTGCTCTAGGAAGAATTCAAGATGATCCTGGAGTTGCCCAGGAGCTTCGTGCTCTAGGAAACCTTGAGCTCGTCCAGTCTTGTTTGGATGCCAACTGAACTGTGGCCGCCTGCTCGAGTGCTCGGACTGTTTGCCTCGAACGAGATTCTCCCACGCTTCGTGTACGTGAGGCTGATGCAATAGGCCATAAATCACCCGAGAGTGCATCCACTCAGCCTTGGTCAACCCAGACTCGAAATGCCGTGCAACGTGTTCGACGTGACGCTCACGGGCGGGATGTAGAGCAGAACAGAATCCACAGGCCCAGTACTTGCGTTTTCGAAGATATTTGACGACTTTTTCCGCGTGAGGGCACGTCTTGCAGCCATGACACTGTTTGTGGTGTTGATTGAAGGAATTTGAGCCCCAGAAGCTGCGATTGCAGCCCGGTTCTGGGCAAGGGTATTTTCTCCATCGCTCATGAAACTCATCTTCGTGTCGCTTCCAGTCGTACTTGCGCTTGAAGCTCGTCTCGCAGGATGTACACCAATATATGTTTTGTCGGTTGGCATTCGAAACATTTGATCCCACATGAGTGCCGTTCATCATTCCCATACTCTGACCTCCTTGCGGAACCATAGGAAGAGGGGCCATTGATCGTGCCGAGGCCGCAGACTGGTACGAGTACGTCGATTGAGCAGAGTTTGTCGACCATATCGATGCGTGGCCAGATGAGCCGGAACTAACGGAGGAAATCGAGATCCTGGGCCGATGCGCAAATGCGGCGGATGGTGGTAAGAACATGGGAGTATCCATAGCGACGTGATGATTATCCATGCCTCCCATCATGCCGTTTGAAGTCGTGCCAAAGTTTGTGGTCGATGACCAGTTCCCTTGCATGTCGTCGGAGTATGGTTCGGTCTTCGTTTCGGTCGAGGGCGCTCTCACGGTTGAGGGTCGCGAGGTCGATGATACGGCCGCAGAGGACAGTGAATGATTGGAAGCGAGGGCGGATGGCGGCGGAGGGGGAGGACATTGAGGTGGCGGCGGCAGCGGCGGCAGTGGTGCATGTTGAGAAAGGAGTGTCTGCGTGTGTGACGAAGCGAGTGTCGGATTTGATGATAAAGTAAGCTGTAGCGACAGGCTATCGTCGACCCATTGATGGAGTTGTTCCCTCGAGATACCAGAGTCAATCATGTGTTGCAGGTGCTTGCGAGCTTCGGCCAAGACATCCTGCGGCGAGGCATCGATCGAGGGGGAAGCTGCCGTGGATGGCACCGGGACTATCGGTTGACGCTGGTGATTTTGACTCTGATCCATTATGGCACTCTCACATCGAGGGTGGGCGACGATGACGGAGCAAGGTGACGAAGCACCTCTACGACAACGACGAGCGTTGTGGACTTGTCGACGGGACGTCAATCGGCGCGATGGTCGTTAGTCGCTGTTGTGTGCCTTGCCGTAGTGGGAAGTCGAGGGTAAAAAGAAGAAAGGGGAGGCGAGGAGGGGATGAGTTAAAAGCCAAGTCCTAATTTCACCATCCACTCGAGCACACAACAAGGGACAATCCTGTCGTGTTGAACGAGTGTGGTCAAGGGTTATGGAGTACAGGAGCACAAGAAAAAGGACCCTCTTGTCGAGCAGACTCTGTGCCGGGTACCTGTTATCAACGACTTTGGCTGTTCTGGGGAGCACCCACCCGCGCGTGTGAATATTATTAGCACTCCGCACTAGGGGGGTGAAGGGGGTACACCTAGTCAACCACCCGACTCGCGCTGCTGCGACTTGTAAGACTCGACGATCCGTAGTGGCCCCAAATTTCAGGCACAAAGAGAAAAGAAGCAAGTAACTTTAAGAGGCAGCACTGAGCACTGAGCAGGCCAAGTTCTCGCAAGTCGCAACCGATAAAGACTCGCAAATCTCACAATCGGTCCTGATTCACAGGATAGGTATACCGGTACGCCTGGTATTTTCAGGGAGTTTATTTGATTGCGTAACGTGCAGACAGCCCGGGCACATTGTGTGCCGTTGAAACGCCCGACGCGTGTCCAAACAACAAAGACGTTGACAAGCGCGACTGCCTTGTTGATGAGCATACGACATACCGTTACATGATAAAGGTCTAGACGTGTACGCAGGCTCCAGAGCAGACTCCAGAGCACACCTCGTCAACTATATTCAGGTCCCGTTCTTGCGATGGCGTGGCATGGGCTGGCCGCTGGCACATAATTGGAAAATCGATTGGGCGGCTGCCGGCCAGAAGCATCATGCTCATCAGAGAGAACTTACCTACCTATTAGGTACATATATAGAAGTACATACATACCTAATACCTAACTCTCAGTGTGCACTGCAGACACCACCCGACTCCCCAAGGCAAGGAGGACACGGACGGGCAGGGAAATTACCCAAGAGTCAGGGGGGCGGCGCAGGGCCCCAGCGTCTGGCGTTTGGTTCGGTGTTGCCGTGATGTGCTGAAGCCGGCCCCAAGCAGCATTGAATACACGGGGCTGGTGTGGGACAAAGACGACCGCAACATGCTTGGATCATGATGCTTGGATGCGTAAATGCTAGAATGCTAGAATGCTCGAATGCTCGAATGCTCGAATGCTCGAATTGCTTGAAAGCTTGGGAGAGCTAGAGTGAAGTTGAAAGAGCCAAGTGGCCAGGGGTAGTGGGGGCCAAGCCAGGACGACAAAGAAGTTGATGAGAAATCGCTCCGTCATATCGCGATCACTGCTGCCGCGCTCCTTGCCGCCTGTTTCCGCTCTAGCCTCGGCAGCCACAAGTCATTCTGCCCTTGTGTGCATATGTATTTATGTACACACACTGCTTCCCACGAGACGAACGCGTAGGAGGCCGTTGTGTCTTCATTTTCAAGGCCCAAAGAGTCATGATGAGCCACGCCCACGGCCCCTGTAGTCAGCAAAGGGGAGCCCAGACCGAGAACCGAGAACAACAACCCTGGGGCCAGAACAAACAGCCCCCGCCTTTGTTGCTAAACCTGGCTCGTCATTGGCGCAGATCTCATATTTTTTTTTACAAATAGTGGGGCGTTCCGCCGGCCCCAGGGGCCCAGAAGCAGCAAAGAAACTGGAAACAAACATCCATCACTGATTCACTACCTACTGCCATCACGACTCCCCTCAAGTCTCAACTCTGTAAGTATCGCACGGCGTAAGCAATCATACCAAGGGACATTACCATGAGCGAAATCCCGTGCTTGTTGAGTGAGCTGCGCGACCCGCAGCAAGTGGGTGGATTGGGCGAATGGGCGTCATGACTTGGAACGCGGTGCCGCGGGAAGCCACATCTTTGTACGCGGCCACGGTCCACGGAACGAGTTCTCGATCACAGGATGCTATAATTGTCCACTGGTCAGTGGTGAGGCCGATAGTGTTGCCGCGCTTTCATGCGTCGCTTTGACGATGAGGGTCGAGCCATCAGGCGTATGCTAATGTTTTATATCAACAGCTTGAACCTGTGTACCTACTATCCAGATATCTAGACGTGTAAATTTGCCCGTGGCGCAGGCAGCCCAGATTTTTCCTTCCAGAAGCTATTGCGGTACAACCTGCTATTGCATAGGCGCCCTCGAGAAACATGACCAGTATACTGTTCCAATTGCCCACGCATCATGGGATATGTTGAGAGGCCAAGCGTACCTACCAATGACCATTGATGCTATTGACTTGGCCTTCGGGGAGCAAGGAATGGCGCACGACTGCAGTCATTCAAACTCCTCGGCGCCTGTCTAATCAATCGCTCACATCATACATGGCAGGCGTCACTGCCAATTTGAGCCGGGCGATAGATCGTAATTACTATGCCCGGTCATCTGTCGATGTAAAATTGCCAACGACTGACGGGTGCCCATGGGTTGCACAAATTATTGTCAATCGGCTTTCAGACAGCGAAAGGCGTCAATTTCAAGTTGCGTAGGAACCAAGACCAACGTGGCCGCCGCTCCTTCATCGAGGCGCTTACGATGATATATTACGCCACTGGCAACAGCTTGTCTCTCACTGCAAAGCCCAAGTTTTTTATGAGGGCTTAAAAGTCAACACACTCTTTGGGAACGCGGTCGTTTTCACGCCCATTTGTGAGGCGCTGTACAACATGACCTCCCCACGAGACGCCCACCGATTGGACGCCATATTGTTAGAATGTGGTCATCGTCAGGCACATTTGGACTGAATTCGGCAACCGATTACTGTAGTGGGACAAACTCCGCGACGCCAAGTAATTTGTGCGACCCAGGTTCAATATGCAATTTCAGACCCCGCCTCAAATATTGCATGATCGCTTTCTCAATTGTCATACAAAGTCTTTCATATTCGTCAGAAAGTGATAGTTCGGAATCGCCCGCTTATTAGCTGCCTAGCTAATAAGCGTAGGGCAAGCCGGTCAGTGCCTCACAGGGCCAACTTCAGCGGGCATTGCGACGGAGGGGACCCCCATTCCCCCAAAAGAAAGAAAGCAAGTGCTGCACTCAGCTGGTGCAAGTCTTGTGCCTTCATCAACCTGTCAACCTGTCAACCTTGGCTCACGTCCCGTGTTGGGCAGACTCAGACGGACGCGCGCCGCGAGGCATTGGCTGACATGCAGTCCACGACAGGCTGGCAAAATTATGCTTTGCATGGGTTTGTCCAAACAGAGCGCTCGTTGCTCTGCCAAGTACCACGCGTTTTACTGTATGCCAAGGCTTCCATTTGAAGCCCCCAAGAGTAGATACAGTAAACATACGGGATAGCGGTCCTCAGCGGCTCAGCCCAATGCTCACTCTATCAGCTGGCACTGATGCGAACCAGCTTACGAACCTACTCCTTTCTCTCGATCATCCGTCAACGCATTCGTTGAAGAAGCCAATCACCCGCTTGATCCGGCTTCATCGGCGTCGTATGTAATCCATCAATAGTTTTCATGGCCACAATCGATTACGGCAGATAGCGGCAGCGCGAACGAAAGATCATTCTGTATATGTAATCCCAAACGCATGGCCAGGCGACATCAAGTTAAGCTATAACCTACTCTGTACGGAGTAGTACGTATAGTACATACATGCTTAGCTTGCTAGCCAGCCCCAATCGCGTCGCGAGTCGCGAGTCGCGACGCTTCACCACACTACCTAGGTAATCACTTCATGCTGAATGCACTTCAGTCAATGGCCATGGGGCTGTTTGTTTGCGCTCTGTCCCCTTCTCTACATTCGTCTCTCGCCCTCATGCACTGCCACCCCCTGAACCAGCGATTTGGATCTAGGTTATGGGAACAGAGATAGAAATTGAGCTTGATTCAATTAGGGGAAGCGGCAGATCTTGGTGGCGTAGCCGCGTGTCTGCGTCCCCGAAACAATCTCGATTAGAATCTCGTCATGTAGCTAAGGTAGGCATGTATGTGTACAAAGAGGCGAAATCTACCTCGCGATCCGAGTCTGGCATTTTCAAGCAAGTGTGTAAGAGCTTGGCCCCTTGCCCAAACCGACTTTGTTTCAGAACACAAAGCCGCAATATCTACGTATGTACATACCTACTTGCTGCCATCGCGGCAGTGACGAAGTGATCGAGTCGTGTTTGTTCGACTGCCAGCCACAAATCGCCCACGATGCGCCCGTTGTTTCGAAACAGCCCCGCCAATTGCCGATTCTTGATCTAAGAGGCAACCAATGAAGAAATCACTTTGCTCGGGCATGAGGCTCAATTAAGACTAACTTGTGAACATCTCTGTAAATAGTAAATATATACCATGTGGCATGCACTAAAGCTCTAACTAGAGATGAACGATTCTGATCCCTGTTTGTTTGATGATGGCCGATGGATGACAGGAAAGGCTCATCCTCTCGTTGGTCTAACCCAACTATAAACGCTGGGTCCGCCAACGGAGCTTCGGGGTGCTCCGGTCCGTTTCGGCATATGCTCCGGATGTTTATTACCCGCGCCGCAGCCCAAGTGCTTGGTCGGACACTTCATCGCACTCGTAAGTTGTAACCCGTCAAAGGTTACATACGATACATATATGGACGATATGTATCGCTTCACAGAGCTTTTGAAGCGGATGACCTGTCATTTGGTATTTGTCAATACACACTCTTGCCCTCGAGCCATGCATTGTGTGATTCTGTCTTTCAATTCTTTTCGACGCTGTCATTGCTGCTGGGCTGCCTTTTTTCGATTTGGAGTTCTGCTTTGTTGATGCGCAGATCAAGGTAAGCACATGTGTACACACTGCCGCGAATAGGCAGTTGTCAACTGTCACTTACTACTGCATGATGGAGCAATTGCCAATCACCCACTGCTTATTCACGTGTTCCTCACTCGTGCGATAACTTGACGTTATCGATGCCTCTCCTGACTGACTCGTCCCGATGGATGAGGTTCCCTGAAGGTTCTTCCGGAGCCATTCTCTTCGCGGAAATGGCCAACGCACGGCGCTCGGCAATGGCTCATCCCCCGTCTGACCTATGTATCCCGATTGGTGCATAGAACTGCAAATCTGCTCCATGGTTCTCGGACATCTGCTTCAATCAGGATCAAAAGGATCGAGTGGGATGGCCCTATCACTAGTTGATCAGTGTGTTTTGAATCACACGGCAGGATCTCAGCTGCTGCTTGACTTGTTCCCGACGACGATGGATATGTCATGTAAGTGAGCTTAGGGCCTTTTCGCATGAGCATGTTCCCGCAGGAAATCGGCTTCCCTATCATTCGTACAAGTGATACTCTGTACTGTACGGAGCATGTACGTACGGAGCACGAAGAGATGGTAGCCGCAGCGTCAATATTCTCACGAACCAACCAAACAAGCCCTGACACAAAGTTACCTCAATGCTGCGGACAATGCGAGTCGAGGTGGCGACCGCACTGTACTCCGTATGTACGTAGGTAGCCTTGCAACCCTGGCGAGAACGGGCGCATGGGTAACCCTTGTTGAAAATCGACAAACTGGATCAACACCCGGTCTGTTGTACTCTCGTATCCCGAAACAATCCCCGATCGAATGCGGAGGACAAGGTATGATGCCTAGGCGTCATGAGTTCAGCAAGCATCTATTTCGTCACGTGAATCCCGATGACAGCACCAGTCTTGTCTCTATGTATGTACAAATCTCATTCCATATTCCATTGCTCTGTATGCGGGCGTGCATTGAACAAAGGGCCATTGACGGCATTATAACTGATAGACTCAACAGCGGCGGCAAGCATCGCATCGCATGGCATTGCCATGCATTCCCAGCTTTTTCGCAGTGCAGCGATACCTGTGTTTCGTTTGTCCACAAGGCAAGACATGACGATGATGGCCGTGTAGGTATGCTGCTCATGGTCGAGATCGAGATTTAAGTCGTTTGAAGTTTCCGTATAAATGTCTTGGCCGCATATTCCCGCCGGAGCCATGAGCATCACAAATAGATAGGCGAGCAGACTATACGGGGTATTTCATGGCATCTAACTCTTCTGAGTTGTTCCTTTCGGCCGTCACTGAAATCTGAATGCCGGGCACATACACACTCTGTACAGTGAGTGCATGTGTACATACAAGGTATGTTGTCTCGGAAGAAAGTAATTTGGGATCCCTTGTCGCGATCGGGGTGCCTCTATAAGATGGTGCTATTCAAATCGTCTCCAGGCGGACACACTCAACCTTCAGACTTCCCGAGATATTGGTGCAGTTACCCATGCTATATACGAATAGCTGCATCGCTGCAATGGGTATGTACCTTCTCACCTCATCGGGATCTACAGGGGATATACAAACCGAGTATAAATATACTCCGTATGTAAGAACCCAGCGTCTTTGACTGAAATTGAGTAGATACTGGGAGATTGAACATAGTGGCATGATGCTTGACATTTACACGATGTTTTGATGTGTGTTACTTTTCCTGATGAGCTAAGCCATTCAATTGCGTCGAGTCGTCTTCATTATAGTCGCCGCGTCCCTTGCCTCCGGCTTTCGCTTCGTCACTTAGCACAACCGTCTAACCCGCAGCGCCGCACAGTGCACACGCACACCGTCTACTTTGCAAGTACATATGTAGATATGTGTGCGATTTTCTTGGTGGTGGGGACCGGGCAAAGTGTCATCGGGATTCGACTCTGCTGGCAAAGAGAATAGATATGTATGTAGGTAGGTACAGTGGACGGGATATACACGAGAATTATTCCCGCGTCGTCTTGCTCACCGGGCCGATTCGGCGCAGAAGCTGGTACATACCTACATGCATACCTACACACGAAAAACTACAATACCGAGCGGCGAGGACACATGTTTCTGATATATATATTTATTATTTATACACATCGGACAGCATTCTGGCCACGAGCTTTGCCTCTCCATTTTTCGCTTCTAAAGATTGAATGTCTTGCGTCGGCGCAGAACTTACAACGCTCCCTCAAACCACCATTGCCTAATCCACCCCATGGCACGACTTGTCGACCTTGGACTGAGTTCATGTTGTCTTGGCATTGAACCTACATATATCTACCCGTTACTTTTCATGTGACCACTGACTAGGTAGCGGGGGGTTTCGCGTAGGATTGCAAGGTTGTCCAATGTCTACGTGCGTGCGCTGTATTTGTCGTCTCCGGTGACAGCAATACGGATTCCAGTTGGTGTCTGTCAGATGCAGAATGCGGAGAAATCCCGATTGACCAACCACCCCGTTCCTTTCTATCACAGCATCACTTATTAAAAAAAATACATCACTACACCTGTACGTACGGAGTATGTGTAAGTTCCTATCTCTTGGTCTGCATGTCGCTGCCGTTGACGATCATAACCGGGCAGCCTTAAGACCAAATCTGCCGCGCTGTCCTCTGGCGTTTTCCCTATTCCTTGCTACATTAGTAGGTATGCATGCCTAGTTTTTCGAAGTACATACTCCGTATGTAGTCATCCACTTCGTCTCTGCATATCGGCTTCGATCCTACAGAGTACGACCCGGTCCATTTCTGTATCATGCTCAGTGATGACAGTGATGGACAGCGGTGAACCTGGCTGCTGCGGCTTTTTCGCCGACCCATGTCTTGACCTGCACGGTAGGTATGTGCAGCCCAAGCCGAGCTCAAACTACCATCACTCGGTGCGCAGCTGCGATGCCCGGGGCCTCTTCTTCACAAGCCAAATGCCTACAAAGTACGTATTGATTCACTAACCGCAGAAAGGAAAAGAGAAATAAAAAGCAAGGGAAGAAGGGGGGTTGGTTGGGTTGATCCACGCAAACAACGTCAGGATGATTTGTGCAGATCAACAACAAGCCAAGGTTGAAGGCAGGCATGAAAAGCATGATCTGCCCCTCTGCGGTCTTCCTCGCAAGGTGGTTCAACCAACGCGCAGCAAACAAAGAGCTAAACAAACACATCAACCAGCGCCCCCTTGGTCTTGCCTGTATGGAAGTCCTCGGATATCTACAGGAAATACTCCGTAGGTCATGGACTCATGGTGTTCTCTTGGTTCCTATCCCAATAATAAGGGAGAACTCAGGAGTCAAGAGTGGGAGTGAGCGACTTTCAAATACAGGGAGGGAGTCGGTGTATGGTTCTGCTTTTCCCTTGTCCCTGGGCCGACGTGTCTTGTGGTGACGTACGGGGCACACACGGATATGCGCGTGGTGCGGCAGGGCGGTAAATGGGATGAGATGGATGGCTAGATGGCTTGGCTGCTGGACGAATGTGGTTTTGTGTACTCTACTCCATAGTATGTATGTACATACCTACATACGGATACAGAGTAGGTACTGCACAGGCGGGAACAGAGGTTGGTGAATGGCTGGAGCGATATCCCATCTGTACATTTTGGATGAGTATGGCCTGTTTGGGGACGCGAACAGCGTTGAGTTGGGGTCGGGGGCTGGTAAACCACTGCACACTGCACTGCACACTGCAGCGGACCCGCGGGTGCGGATGCAGGGGTGAAATGGTCTTGTTAAGTTGTTTTTCTTCTTTTTCTTTTCTTTTGCTGTCTATTCTCTTCTTCTCTTTTGTTTCCTTTGCGGCGCGTTGGGTTTCATGGTTCCCTGGCGGCATGATGCAATCCATCCACAAGTGGGAGTTCTGTGCCTGATTGCCCGCACCGTGCACAAAACATGGTGTGATGCATTCGCCCTCTCTGTCTCTCTATCGTACCAGTAACCAGGTCGCCTCGCCTAAACTCAACCTGCCCGAGTCCAGCTTCCCAGGCGCACGTTTTTCTTCCCTTCTACTGCCTCCCGTCAATTGTTGTAACTCGTGCCTGAATTTATTTCCAATCCGAAGCGTGCAACAGCCGTGGCTGTGCAGATCTCGCGCCACCATCACACCCACACCCCCCCCCCCCCCCCCAGCCCTTTTCCCCCTTGCCCCTGCCCCACCCCAGCCCCCAACCCATGTCCCTTTCCTCACCTTTTCCACAACCAGTGACCACAACCACAACAACAGCGAAAAAGTAAGTTTGGAAACAAGACCACCATGTTAATAATAGACTTGGGGGCCTGGGGCTATGCCTGTTGGGAGGGTGTACTCTGTACGAAAGTCCGTGGGAAAAGACTGTCCTGGCAAGCCGCTGGACCCTTTTTTTAAGGAGTGGTTTACTCCGTACATCCTACAGGTAGGTATCTACATATGTACATAGTTCGCAAATGCACCCAACGCACGATTAAACTCCTTCTAGAGGAGGCATACCTACATCATCAGCCTTTATTGCCAAGTCGTGCTACGCATCTATCAATGTAGGTAGATATGAACGTACTTAGAGTTCATGAATCATGGCATACTAAACGATAGCTGCATGCAACATATCCTCATTGCAAACTGGAGAGAACAATTGCCTCTTATACAAACGAATGGCTGCATTAAACATAGGTAGCAAGGGGAAGCCATGGCAGTATACCTAAATGCGCCAGCTGATTCATACCTAGCCACGTTAACAAAAGGTGTACCATTGTCTACATGCTGCGTCACTTGGCAGATGAATATTGATAGCCAATCCCACCAATCTATTCATCTTACGGAGTACTGCTCTCATTGTTATTAGATGTCAGGATCCTACCTAGCGCGCACGCTCCTTTCGGAGGAGATACCCTTGGCATCACGTCACAGATGGCGATTTGAGATCGATATTGTCGTCCGTTGATCGCGGGTTCCTTACTTACTGCCTGTCACTTATATAACTTAGGGTTACTTTCTGCATGGTTGACTCCCATGTCTCGTACGTAGGCACATGCTTACTGGACGTCGGAGTGAACCAGCAGCCAAAAACGATGATTATACCTCAGCTATGCGAAATATATTGCCGACAAAAGAATCGTACAAAGATCCCACCTGCCCTATGTACTTCGTGTCAAGAAACTCGTCTACAGTCTCTCGGCATGAGTTCCACAAGGTCCACAAAGCCCGCACGACATCTCTCGACATGTACCCAATGCCTTGTTTGAAAATGACCCGAAGACCACTTGAACGTCCTTCCGCCATGACTGATATTTCCCCTCCACTTCCATGCTCGCCATGACCCCTTTTTCATCTTTAGGCCAAGCCAGATGCGTCTTGGAATTGCCACCAAAGAGCACGCAAGAGGAATCGCAGCCAGCCCAGCGTAGGCCAACATCTCACGCGCTCGTGCTGAAATGGTAATTCTCCCACAAATACTCATAGTCCTCCAAGATGCCGGCCACAAAGCCAGGCATCCGGGCCCTAACTCCCCCAATAAGCCCCTTGGTCATGTTCTCGTAAAAGGCACCCCTCATGGCCCACCACGCCATCTCCCACGCCCTCTTGTTCCACTGCTCTCTCTCCAGCGTCGTGGTCCTTAAGCTCCGATCTCGCAGCTGCCGAGCCGCGTACTCGACCGCGATGCCTACAAGCCACGGCGTCCACGATCTTTTGTTCTTGCTCCTCGCTAGGGCAATGGCGTAAATCAGTGGCGCGAGAATGTGCAATACCTCGGCTGCGTGTGAGGAGCCCTGAAGTTTATTAAGTAGCTGGTTGGCGGGCTTGATGTCCTCCGCAGTCAGGACCCGGCTGAGTAGGTAGGAGCTTATGTCGCTGGGGTCCGGCAACGATGGTAGACTCATTCCTGTGCGTGGCATCTTCCACTTCTGCTCGTACGCCGGCTTTAGTTTTTCCATCGCGGAGATGTGCACCAGGTCCGCGTCCAGGTCCGCGGCACCAATCTGCCTCAGCGCTTCCTCACCACCGTCGGGCACCGCATCCTCGTTCTCGTCTTCGGGTATGAGCTCCCTCTCCGGCAGTGGAGGCGTGACTAACGGCCTTGATCGTGTCACCCGCAAGAGGAGGAGTCTGCAAAGAGCCTTGATGGCCTCAATAAGGATAATGAGTTTCCACCGCGACTTCTCCCCGCGCTTGCGCTTGGCCGTCATCTCACACAGCAGCTCCGTATAGATGACCATCTGCAGAACCATGGCGATCCGTCTATATAGCGTACTCTTTTGTGACCAGAAGCGCGTGTAGCGAGAATGTGCTGTTCGCGGAGACGAGACGGGTAATCGCGAGAGGGCGCGCGATAGGAGGGTGTCGTGGTACAGAGAGAGTAATTGAACGCCTGAGTGTATTGATTCTGATGCGATTTCGGCATCACGAAAGCGGCCTATTGTTTTCATACATCTTGTCAATGAACTGCTGTACATTCATCTGGCTTTCCGGGTGGCTGGCCATGTGCACCATGGTGTCCTAGGTCCTTTCCAATCAAAGCTGTCTGGAAGCAAAGGGAAAGGGAAGAAAGAATAGAAAGAGCATACCAGGAACAATATATGTCAAGCTCCGCAATGCACTCTCTATCTGGCCAACCTGGCCAGCATTCTTGGTGATAAAATCATCGTACATGCCCAGCCACTTTGGTGGCATGCCCAGGATCCGGCCGACACTCGGATGTTGCAACTGCTTCTTGCGCGCCGCAGACATGGCTTTGGCCAGAGATTCTCAGCCCTTGTCTCTTCTTCAATCGTTATCTGTATCGAGTTGCCGATTCTCCCCGCCTATTTGGAGGCTTGAGACGCTGCAGTGTCTTCGTCACAAGATTTCGCGCTCTGAGCGTCGAGACTCGAGTGTATCGGATTGCGTCTATTTGTCGCAAATAAGGCTCGGCGGATTGGTTCGGTGCAATTGATACGTTAAGTCTCCTCGTTTTCGAATTGAGGGAGGTAGTGTTCGAAGTGCGGTCAGGGGGTGTGGCATCATCGATGGAAGCTGAGTCCTGACGTTACGCGCGGCACAATGAGCCGAGGTTCCTGTGGCTGTGGGCGATGGTAGAGACACCAACGAGTATGAGCTACCCTGAAGCTAAATCGTCGCTTCATGCCACACTCAAGTCGGCGGCAAATTCGAATGAATGACTTCAATCTTCATTTTACTGAGGTATTGTTATTTGTAATTGTGCAATGACGCGTCTTGGACACGTTTTCTGCTCACGGTGGCGAAGAATATATTAGCTGCAACCAGGTGTCCTTCACGACTGACACATTACGAGTGAGCATCTTATCAACTAAAAAATCTCTATTTACCCATGATTAGAAAGGTATGTAAATGTTTCTTATGAGAAACCGTTGGGTTACGCAGCACGATACGTACATACATCAGTCCGCCTGAAAAAAACATGGACAATGCTCTCGATTCTCGGTCGCATGCTGCGTATAATTTTGCGGAAAGCGTCTACGTAGTACGGAGTACGGTCTGATAGAATCAGGCCGAAAAAAAGAAAAAAGCAATCGGACCAAAAATGTAACAGCTGGTAAGAGTACGTTCTTAGATGCGTAATCTGGGAATCGAACCCAGGGCTCCCCGACGTTGCGGATGGCAACGGAGAATTTTACCACTAAACCAATTACGCTTGATGAACATTACTCACATAAAAGAAAATATAAGGCTGTGTAACGCTCCGAGTTCTCAACATTGGGCTAAACTGAAGAAATTGTGTAGCGACGCGCAGCGGAGGCGCACATGTTGTGTTTGCCTCTCCAATATTTGGTCGATTATGAGGATGGCGTAGTTGAGAAGGGGCCGGGTCATACTGCCAGCAATATCTGCTCGGGCACTTCAATGGAAGCGACACTGACATCTGGGCATCGCGATACGCAAAATTCTGAATTTCAAGATGGCTGGAGATCGTGGTGTGGATCTTGCTTAGCAGTCTTACTCAGGGCATCGTATATGACAGACGTGCGCTTCACGTCTACTTTGATTTGAGACGATGGATTGCTTGCTGCTGGGTGAGTATGCGTAAAGGCTTTCGAAAGCGTCACAGAAGTGTCAGACTCTTATCTCATTCATGACCTTCGGTCGTTTTAAACCTTTCAACTGCCAGCAAAACGGGGCATGATGAACCGAGAACATCTTTGATCGTGATGTGTAGTTTGTGCTCCTAGATTCGAATAACTTAACGCCCTAAAGGAGCTGAATCGCGTTCCGCGTTGGGAACTCCAGGCTAAGTACAACGGCAAAGTAAGTGAGAGATGCGTCACTTTTAAAGACATCAATACAGGCTACCTTAATGGTTCGAGAATGCGATCACTGCCCTTTTACCCTTTGATCATCGACCTCATGGACTGACACTTCTCTTCCATAATTATCACATATCCTAGGATCTTTACGGTGCATATCACCAACGTTAGATCGCACCACATCGAAGTCCTAACAAACGCCCGACAGGATAGACGCACTCTCCGAAACAGGCTGTCTGCGCCAACCTAACCGCCCATCGGAGAGAACCGTCGCGTTGGCGATCTCCTCGATCAACTCCCACTGACCCGAGCGGCTGTTCTTTTGCGCCGAGCGAAAAATGATAGAGCTGCCAAGGTCCTCGAACACGAGCTCCCGCCGCCGCAGTTGCAGCCATTGTTCCTCCTCGGTCCCCTCGCCTATAACCTGATTCTCAGCTTCCTGGTTTCGCAGGGCAATGGCCCGGAAGACGTAGCTGTCGCGAAGGGCATTGCGAACGGGATATTGACCCAATATGCGGATAGCGTCCTGCCGGACGTCTGGGTCGCGACAGCTAAAAGATGAGATGAAAAGAGGCCACGTCCAGCCTGAGTCCATGGCGAAGCCGCAGTTTGGACGAGAGCGAAGGAGTATTTCGGCGAGGCGGTTGATCTCGCGGTATCGCGGAGTGAGCCCTTTTGCAGCGGTGAAGCATGAGAAGCGCGGCATGGTCGAATATATACAGAGGATGAGATACTCTATTCGGAGACTCATGGCGGAGAGGTAGTTGTGGGGTTCGGTGATGGCTTCACGGCAGATGGCCTTGTAGACAGGCTCGAAGGCCTCTATCCATCGAGAGAGCCAGTGGCGAGATTCAGTAACGAAGTTGCCAATGCGAGGCTGTTTTTTCACGCTGGAGAGCTTCCTTTCTACGTCTAAGTTGGAGACAGCACGGGTGAGGCAGAGCTGGGAGGTGAGCAATGTCAGTAGAGGAAGGTGCGAGACCGTGAACTTTTGGACGAGACTCCAGTACCCTCGGGCTTCTTCAAGATTTCGAAACGTCAATGGGAGGTTGTCTAACGTGGTGATGTTGAATTGTCGGGGGCGGAAGTAAGGAGAATTTTTGGTGAATGGAGCGATGGAGGTGAATCGATGGGGGGCCATCTTAGGTGATGGGTGGTGCTGCAGCGGTGGAGTCTCTGGGTCGCTGCTCTGGCTTTCTGGGCTGAGAAGACCTGTCGCTGCTACTGCTCCTGCCGCTATTGAAGACGAAGTCTGCCCAGGCATGCTGTGCTGAGTGGGTGGGCTCGTGATGCCCTGGAGTGGCGTCGATACTTCAGAACTTGCGACTGGTCTTGCTTGAAGTTGTCGAGTATCACCAACAGAAGCTGTAGCAGGACAAGTAGCTGATTTTGGTTGTCGTGCGGCAAAAGCCTGTTTCGATGAATCTGGCGCCACGCCCTGGTTGGAACAGCCCATTTTGGGCGGATAGAGGAACTGTTTATACGAGCCCAAGAACGATCTCGACTGTAGCTCCAGAGGCCTGTAGCAATCGAGAATCTCCTGTACCAAAGACGGGGGTGCCGGCGCGATGCTGACCAGACCTGGTGCAAGCTCTGTACACGCAGCTAGCTCGTTCAGCATGCTGAAGCCATGAGAGACATGCTTGAGTGCAGCGGGCATGTTACCTCGCTGAGCCTCAAAGCAGATGAACAAAAGCGACGACAGCAACGCAGTCCGTAGTCCTTCCTTCGTAGGTTCTGCTTTCGACTGAAGACGCAGCGCTTCGCAGTAGTATATGACCGAATTGAGATAGTGCCTATTGTCGTGTCCGAGTTCTGCCGAGGGGCTCTTGGTCTGGTATGCTTTGCGCAGCGCTCCGACGGCCATGGCGCCGAATCGGAGGGTAGTTTCCTCCATCGTTACCTGAGGCATTGTCGTCCTCCATAGCTGCCTTTGATCGATGCCACCGCTGAGATACGTGACAGACAAGTCAATCCATTCATTGAAGTATGCCCTCTGCTCACTGCTAGAAAATCGAATCGAGTTGATGTCTGGTTCTGTGAGCAGAAGTGGTGCCCTTTTCGTGTGTATGAGCTGCGCGTCCTTATCGGCGGCGACATTTCGCGAAGCGGATGTTGGCAAGGTTGAGGAAGAGGCGGGCTCGGACTCTATGTAGGCTTCGCAATAGCCGCGCCATTTGATGCAGTTCAGGCATGCCGGCTTGGTCTCGTCGCATTTCACATGGCGTTTCCTGGAAAGTACCAGCTTGTTAGTAGTCTGGACACGTATAGTTGTGTTTTTTTGCAGTTTGTTTTCAGCTGTGCTTATGGTGTGTGCTTATGGTGTGTGCTTATATGCGTTGTGCTTATATGCGTTGTGCTTCTGCTTGTGCTTGAGTATGCAGACGGCGCGAGAATGTTTTTGATGGAGCTGCATGGAGAAGTCTCACGACACCGGTGGAGACTCGAGAGGCATAACATGATGAAGAACGCACTTGCCTAAACGTCAGGATCGGTATATCAGTTAGACATGATGGCATGTGGTGGTAGAGGAGTCAGGGGGCATAATCATGACGACATACAGATGGAACAACCCGTTCGAGCGCGAGTCGAGCTTCGCCTTGTGTGTCTTGCTCTAGAGTCGAGCGCAAATCGGTACGTGCCTCCACGCTGCCCCGCGGGCAACTGCTTCGTCGAGGTCGCAGATAGTCTATGTCGATTACATCAAGTCAGCGCCGAGCGCGACGTGAATCAGGCTTGGGGGGCCGGGGTCCAAGTTGTAGGTTTTGTAGGTTGAAGATGCTGAAATCAAGGACTGTTCGGAGTTCCTGAACTGGCGACTCACGCAGACGAACTGCTTTTCCTGGCGGGATTCAGCGGAACGGAGAATTGAATCTCCATAATAACAGCGGTCCGCGGAGCTGAAGCTTGTATTTGAGCCGCACATGTATCAAGTAAACGGACGTGGATGATGAAGGTACGCGCAAGAGGAAGAAGAACGCCTTAAGTCGCTGTCGGGAAGTTGAAGACGGCGCATGGGACGAGCGACAAGTCCGGTCACCAGCCACAGGACGCTGGAGGGATTTCAAATGCGACTCCTGCCAGATCACTTGCTCATTCTGCCAACGCAAGGCAGTTTGTGGACGCGCAACTTGCCATCGACGTCGGGCACGGCCAGGCAGATCGGCATATGAAGTGGGTGCGGTGCGTATGTGGGTGCATTTTTAGTGGGCGTACATATGTATGTAAGTAATACGTACGTATACAGTCATGAATATATGATACAGAGTAGGTAGTACATACACACGGAGTACGGACGTCGGAGAGCAGAGAGAATGGACGATGTCGCTTCGGGTAGAGGGATCTGGCGCGGCGGCTGGGACAAGGCAGGGAATTGCCAAAATGACATACATGATACTTGTACACACGTCAATTCAAGCCGTGGCTCGGTCTCCGCCTGTTACATGCAGCATGCTCGCTAGATTGATCTCAGATCGAAAGTCATCATGCCAGGGGCCGCCGCCCAGATGCCATCGCAGTCTCTGTAGGAACAGCGCGGCAGAAGCAAGTACATCCATATGTAAGACAAACGCCGCGCAAAGAAGAGACTTCGGCCTTGGCCTCGGTAGTCCCGCCGAAAGCCTACCTCGACTCCTCGAGGCTCGACCTCGTCACCGCAGTGGCTTCCTTTACCGGTGCATAGGTATGTATGTACATAGGCCCAGGTATGTAGTTGTCATCCGCGGAAGGCGTACGCAGTGGGATGCGCAATACAGCGGAACGGTTCCGAGCGGCTTGGGCAGAATGATGATGAAGCATGGAGCTCAGGTGGGGCTTGCAACAATGTTACAATATCCGGTCGTGCGGAGAGTCGCGACTCGCGAGACTCTACGGAGTACTGCTGGTACATACTTCTTCGTGCGCTGAAAATTGCCCTTAAATATCTGTACTTGACGCTCTTCAATTCGGTCCATTCCGGATTGCGAACAAAACGACTTCCTCACGCAGTGTATCGAGATCTTAAGTAACTGCGTCAGTATCGCAGCATCAAGCCGACTTTGCCCCAGACCGCAGACGCAGAATCTCTCCGCTCTAGGGACGAATTTCCAAGCCGTGGTATGACTATATGCCGTCTGCTCGAGATATCGTATTTCCCCGGCCTTGGATGGTCAAGAAGCCGAAGTCGAAGTCCCTTCCGTGGATACACCTTCTGGCGACGATATCAATGGACGCTTGAGATCGCTGTTCGCGCAAGGCTTTCTCATTGCCTGGCTATGTGGAATATCCCCAGCCATTTCCGTCAGGCGGAAAGGGTGAGATAGGTACCTAGTGCACACAAATGCTACAGCATCAAAGAAAATGTCCCCAACGCACAAGAAACAAACCATCAAGGCATCAAGATGGTCCCAAGCCGACGCAGACTTTGGGGCGTCCTTCGCCTCGATTTCCCAACGACCAGGCCTCCACGAGATTGCCAATTGGAGGCGTCGAAGCCAAGCGTGACCTTTTTCCATGAACAACTCACATCTTAAAGTGTATCATTACAGCAAGCGCTGACGCTGTCCCGCGGTACGCTCTTGTTGGCTCTACGAATAGCGAACGTCGAAGAAATGAAACGCTAGAGAAAGAACTACAAAGAGAGACAGAAAGACCGAGGATAACATTCGTATCTCAATGGCAGATGAGCACATACGCCCGCGGCTGGTAGCTTTCTTACCATCAAGAACGCCAATAATTATTATAGCAAGCCCACGGTGAGGTCTCCTTTGTTTTAGTATCGTTCAAGAGGATTATCAAGAAATACGTCGCGGAATATATTGCCATTCTTACCCATAGCAAAAGGTTCTGTTTAGGTGCCGCGAACGCCTTCTTTGAATGACAAGCCAAGTCATAAATGAGAGCAACAGTTGCACTCTCCATTTCTAATGATTCAAAAACATCGTTTCCTATCATCTGAAGCCAATTACCGAGATCTTCGTTGTCGATTTCATAGTCCGGCAGGACGTTTTTCCAGACTAGAAACCACATTATAACGAAGCGCGCTGTACCTATCAATTCTACTCGAGCACACGAAGCACTCAACATCCTCAAGTCTAACGGGGGGTGGCATGCTTTCAGCAGCTCGAGCTCTGTCTGGTGTAACCCTGTGGGCAGCAAGGCGCGGAGTACCTAATGGTTTCCTCAAACATATCAAGCCAAACTTCCAAGCGTTTCCTGTTTTAGCGCCGAACACCGATCGGTTCGCATGCGACGTGCATTATCAGCACCCCAATGTCCACACGGGAGACATTCTCGTTTCCACTGCCTAGCAAACATGAAATGCATCATAAAAGAGTCGAGAAGGGGCTGATGTGGCCGCAATCGCAGCCACATAGGAGCTCAACCTAGGTTGTCGGCATTCTGAGATTTATGTCCCCCGAACTTTGCTACAAAATGATGCTACGGTCAGAAAACCACAAGGCTAGACCATGGTGAGAGAGTTGAACTGGTCTGCAGGTTTCGCTCACTACTCCGTGATATGCCTATGGAATGCAAATATTACAGAAAAGGCGCACAGATGAAGTCGTGATGAAGCGAAACCGCCCTTCTTGGCAGTGTGTACACGCATGCTTCGCCACTGAGTGTCGGCTTTCCGGTAGGTGCATTGTAACACAGTTGGGGCAAATTGTTTCGAGTCCCGAGATGAAAGCCGCACATTCTTCTTGCTTGTTCGCTCGCGTCTTCACCGCACAGACGCGACTTCCACTATGCAGGACGTGGAACACCTACGAAAAGGAAAACAAATCCGCAGCATCCGACCCTGTCTAGCGTTATTTGACATCTTTTGACATCTCGATCCGTCGCACGGGCGTGAGGATGTAACGCTCGATGGCGTACAATACAGAGGAAGCACACCACTTGATGAGTATCGCAACGATGGGAGGCTCTTGCGATGAAGCTACACTATTTACATAGTTACATCGGCTAAGGCATTTGCAGTCATTGAGGCTGAGTAGAGTAGCTTCAAGCTTTCACGCCCGAGTAAAAGCGACTGGCGAGCTTAGTGACAACGACTGCCATGCTTTTCTTGCTTCCTATTTCTATGGATCAAGGTTTGGTGTCTTGAAAGAAAGGTGTAGTTAGGCGCAGCACGCTGCACACAATTATTCCTAAACAAGTCTCGCCAGAAGAGGAGACACCTGCATAAACCTCGAAATCGTTATTCCTGCACATCGATGAATGATGACGATGTGCAGCTCCGACCCTCTTCTCTTCTTGCCGCGCTTTCCATACTCTCCCAATAGAAGATTTCTGGGCAAGCCCTCTGAAACACTGCCCCTGACTTGCCTCAATCCCACGACCCTACGGAGTAAGGATGATATACGTCCCTCGCTGTGCGTGACGCAAGCTAATCCATATGGCCGGCCGGGGCAAACAGATGTCGGCAATCTGCTCGGGGTGGATTATCTAGACACTGGCACCATGCAGTATATGTATCTACAATACTGGATATAGCGCCAGTGTTCTCGTAAAGGCCGGGGTGCCGGGGCTCCCCAGCCGCTCTAAATTTTGGGAGAGAATCCAAAAATATGTAGGTATGTAGGTACATACTCCGTACATCACCCATAATAACACTCCGTATGCTCGTAAACCTTGACGACACTTGTGGTGGCTGTGTTTCAGCGGCTCGCGCACGATGAAACTTGGCCAAGTGTCTACGTACTGTACCTGGTATTGTTCGGCCCCGACACCAAAGGGTTCTACCTAACACAAGTTGCCGCTCGCCGCAGCGGCATCTGCAACAAAAGTAAGGGCAAGGTCGGAAAAGCCAGCAGCAATTGCACGATGAAGTAGACTACGGCAGCTAGGCAGGTACATACGCACTTATCTGGCGCGGGATGTGACCCGGGAATGTCGTGACTCTTCAAACAAACATGAACCGGACCCTTCAAGCATGAGAATCCACCTGCAATGGGTACGGGGAAGCGGGGGAGCGCTCTTTTAGCCGGCCTACCGATATGCAAGCGGCAGGCAACTGACAATGGACTGCAGGAAGTGGCAATTGAGTGGCAATGGTGACAGGTCATTCGCTTGCGTTTCATGGGCTCGTGTCAAATACTTGTTGGACGGGAATCACAGGATCAATACGAACCAGGCCCGGTCCAGTTTGGATTTTGGAACGACTGGAGAATTGGCTCAGCTTTATTTGGCCCTCGGTGGCGCATCAGTCTCGGCCTCTTTCCAATCCAGATGCAGCAGCATTGAGTGCCGTGGCTGCACTAAACCCCCCTTTCGAACTTGGTTCCTTCCATATTCACTTTGGCCTGAACGGGTTGACTTTTCCGCCCTTGGAACCCCAACGAGCCCCCGAGATCCGGCATTCTTCTTTCCCGTAACGTTGCTGCACTTGCTAGCGAGTACAACCAGGACAGCAAGTTCAGCAACAGCTTTTCAGACACAGTGCTGCCATTCCGTCGCCGTTTGATCACGGTCTGGTTTAGGTTGGTCTGATCAGCCTGGTAAAGGCCTGGCTGGCTCCTCATCACTGCAGCGACCCGACCTCTAGTCCCGCGTTAGCGCAGCCCGCTGTGGTGACGACAGTGGGCACTATTACCAGTCCATACCACCACCGGCGGCAATAACCAAGTTCTACAAACTCCTGCGATTTCATCTCCCGCAATCTACGGTTCGTCTCATTTTGTTCTATTTTTCTCAACCCATCCTCCCTGCAGCTGGGGATATCATCCCAACTCACTGCGCGCTTGAGCGCCCAAAATCCGTCGAAGTCGAGTGCTTGTGCACCTCTCGAGAGACACGCCGTCTGCGCAATAGGACTTCCAGTGCCACTGCGTTGCTTTGACGTCGGCGACCCGCTACCTGGTTCAGTTCCTCGCTACAGAGATCATCGAGCACTTCTTGCCCGTGATGCCGCGCTATCCTAACGGCGACCCTTCCGAGAGGGAGCCGTTAGAAGGACCGCACGACTACATTGATTCACCTCGAAGAGACGCCGCTAATGCTTTTGAAGACAATTATTCTTCCAACTCGGAACCACCCTACTACGACATGACGTCGTTGGGTCACCCGCAGCAATCATATGCGTCGGACACAATGCATCCGCAGCAACAACCAAAGAAATACCAGCCGTATCAACCGTTTGTCAAGCGTGACAGTTCTTCGTCCAGTAGCTACGGAGACGACCGCGGAACAGTGGCACCACCCCCTCCCCCCCCTCATCGCAGTGAGCTCTCCCGAATCGACGGCAGCCAACAACGTGTCGAGCACTTAGCCCGGAACAATAACCCCCCCGATGAGGACCATTACAGTGAGCACGCTGCTGGCGGCATGTACGATAGTTCTTATGACGTTGCAGATGATAATGCTCGTGAAAGCGACATGGAGGCTTTAGGAGGGAGCACAGGGCAACTGCCTCCTCCACCGTCAAGAGCACAGTATCCAAGTTCTTCAACTTCTGCGTATCACAGTACACTTCCAAGTGTAGGCTATGCGTCCGATAACCGAATGAATCGGGTTTCCGGACAACAACAGCTGCCTGAGCCAGGTTCTCGTTCAACTCTCAACCCATTCGGCACTCCCTCCGCTACGCATTCACCAGCGCGAAGTATAAAAAGCTTTGGTACCGAATCATACGCAGACGATCCCTATCAAGGCCGAACTACATCGCACAGATACCATGACGCCACGCTCGGCGTTGTTAACCCCCATGAAATCATCGATGACGGGGATGACGGCTTGCATTATGGGAAGCACAGTCAGCGTACCTCGATTCTCAGCCTGTCACAGTCTGACAGGGCCAGGGGAGTAGTAGGACCTGCTGCTGCAGCAGGGGGTGCGGCAGGTATCGGGGCAGCAGCGGCAGCCATGGAGGGGCCTCCAGTTGGCAGTGGTATGTTCATAGCAAATAATGCTCAACAGTCTTTCGTCGACTATGGCTAACCCTTATGCTGCCAGGTTATGGTCGCCGCGGCGGTGGTAACTCTCAACTCGATCGCGAAAAAGCTAGTAGGTGGACGTCGAGTAAACGTGGCTCCAACAGCAAGAAATGGAAGTGGGCGGTGATCATTCTCGCTTTTATCATTGTTGTAGGAGCCATTATAGGTGGTGTTGTTGGCAGTATGATTGCGGGCAACAAAAAGTCCGGTGGCCGTGGGCAGTCAGCATCTGATGATCTAGACAAGAATGGCGATCTCGATATCAACAGTTCCGAAATCAAGGCGCTCATGAACAACAAGAATCTGCACAAAGTCTTTCCCGGCATGGACTATACACCATTTAATACGCAGTATCCCGATTGCATACACAATCCGCCCTCACAAAATAACATTACCCGTGATGTTGCGGTTCTCAGCCAGTTGACAAACAAAATTCGATTGTACGGTACCGATTGTAATCAAACGCAGATGTTGATTCATGCCATCGACAGGCTCCAGCTGAAGAATGATGTCAAAATTTGGCTAGGAGTGTGGCAGGACAAAAACACGACCACGAATGCGCGACAGTTGGCGCAAATGTGGGACATCTTGGACCAGTATGGGAGCGAGCCCTTTGAGGGCGTCATTGTTGCCAACGAAATCCTGTTTCGCAAAGAGATGACGGTCACCCAGCTGGGAACTATTTTGGACGGGGTGCGCAGCAACTTCAGCACCAAGGGCATCAAGCTTCCCGTTGCGTCCTCAGATCTGGGCGACGATTGGACAGCTGACCTCGGTGCTGAGAGTGACTACATCATGGCCAATATTCATCCGTTCTTTGCGGGCACATCGGCAGAAGATGCTGCAAGCTGGACATATGACTTTTGGACCGGCAAGGACAAGCCATTTTGGAAAACAGACAGTTCGAAAAACATCATCTCGGAAACAGGCTGGCCTAGTGCCGGTGGCAAAAACTGCGGCGAGTCTCCTGTGTGCACATCGTCCACACCGGGCTCTGTTGCAAGTATTGACGGCATGAATACGTTTATGGAGAACTGGGTATGCCAAGCGTTGGCCAATGGCACCAACTACTTCTGGTTTGAAGCCTTTGATGAGCCTTGGAAGATTCGATTCAACGAAGGAGATAAGAATTGGGAAGACAAGTGGGGGCTCATGGACCAGAATCGCAAGCTCAAGTCTGGAGTCAAGATTCCTGACTGTAGCGGAAAGACGGTTTGAGACGGGTTACTCATTTGATGCGCACGATACTCTCAATATCTTATGCATTCCTGTTTTTCGTCACTCTGCCGGTTTGGCAATCATGGCCCCGCGCGCAACAGCATCCACAACTTTGCATCTCGAGCGCGTCGCCTCGCAGGCGCGCAGGCAGCATTAGTCTTGCATTGGAACCATTCGTCAGCCATCGTGTCTGACGAATCGCACTTATCTGGTTTTTCTTTTTTGAGACGGCGTTGGGTGTTTGGAACTCGGCCATGAGATTTTATGATTAATGCTTTTGCCTTTGCTGCACAACGGAGCAGCCTCTTTGGTGTCTCTAGGTTGTCTTCCAAGTAATGGAAGAGACGATTTCACGACGGTGTCCTGCCATGGATGAGAGGCTTGGCATCGCGCATCGTTTATGTATATCAAAGGGGGAGGGGGAATGGGTGTATGGTAAACATGCAGCGACTTCTAATTGTTTTTGGTCGGTGCGGATGGCATTCAGCTTGATACGACGTCAATAGGTTCATGTGTGCTAGCTAGTCTTGTGTGTGTGGAAATCACTGATGGTTCACATGTCTGTGAAAGTTATTGCAGTCTGCGAGCACAATGTTCAAACAAATATTCATATTCATACGACTTTGACTATACTATTACAAGGGCTGTTCCGCTGGCTAATCAAGAGAATGGCGGCACGCCTTGACACTTGTACTAAGGGGAAAATAAATGATGTTGCTTGGTTTGGAGAGACGTGTCGTCTCGTCCGCCTTTCGGCTTGTCTACTTGATCGTACGCTGAGTAGACTATGAATCGACTTTGACGTCTCGTCGACCAAAGGATCATCAAGCATACGATCAACACCCATCCATCAGTCCAGTGCTCACTCTGCGCTCTTCGTCCCAAGGCAGCCCCATGTCGGGGGGCTCTTCCGTCCCTTTTCAAGCTTTCCTCATCATCTCTTGCGAAGCCTCCGCCGGAGGTTCCTTATTTGTTGCCTTCCCCGTATCACTTCCATTGACATTGACTTCACACCTATCCTCTCCCGTTTCGCTCTTCCGCCAATATATCCACGTACCACTGAACACGATGCCCTCCTGCGGAAACTCCCATTTCCGATACGTTTCATGCATTTCCCTGACTCCGCGCAAACAATCTTCCGGAAGCATAAGCCTATTTTGTCCCACGATTTTCTCCCGTGGTTAGCTGTCGAAGCATGCGAAGAGACCTTTTCTTGGGGGGGGGGGGGGGGGAATAGAAAAGAAGAGAAGAGAAACAGGAGGGAGGGGGAGGGTGCTACGTACTGCTCCCATGTTTCCCAGTCAGTTCCAACATATGCAGAAGGCAAGTGATCCTGGAGGGCCTCCTCGTACAATGGTCGGTAGAGGTGTATTCCGTAGAGAAGCGTGTGCGGTGTCACGGCGGTACTAGCAAGTGGTGCGGGAACCACGGCGTGGCCTCGTGCGGTGAGGAATGCGGTGTCTGCGTCTGTGAAGAGGGGTTCTTGGAAAGTACAGTGGATGGTGGTGTTGAAGAAGGTTTCTACAGTTTTCGGCCATGAGTACAGTACACTCCGCGTTTAGTTTTCGGAAATGAATAGGGAAAACAAACTACAAGCAAGGGGGGCTAGGAGTTCAGAAGAAAGGGAGTGAGTGAGTGAGTGTGTAAAAGGAAGGAAGATATACCCAGTTCTTGGACCATGGCTTCAAAGACCAGATATTGTATGTAGGCACGGCGCTTGGCTTCCCAAGCACCGTCGGGGGGATCAAAGCTTCCCATACCCAGACAGACTGCTTTATCGACGCGCGAGCATGTTCCTGCATTGGCCCTGATGAGAAGCCTGATGGAGTGGCAGCATTGCTGGGTGGGGAGGTCTTGGCGCATGCGGTGGTACTCGGAGGTGATATCCTCGAGGGAGCGAGAGGCTTCCGTATTGCGGATTGCGCGTGGCGAGATGATGGCAGTGGGAGTTTTCCGTGAGCGACGGTTCTTTTTGGGCTGAACTACTTGCCATTGCTGTTGCTGAGGGTTCAAGGGTTGTGAGAGCCCGGCTCCGGGTGACGGTGTGACGATCAGGCAATCTTCCATTGTTTTATTATTCGTTGAGAAAGGTGAGAGTAAGGATCATTGGTCATTTGCCATCTGCCTGATGAGCCGCATTGGTGCATTGGTGAGGAAGCCGGGGCTGGAGTGCTGATGTCTGCTCCTGGGAGATGTACGCTCGTCTTTCGGGTTCCCCGTTCATTGTGGGGAGGCGTCGAGTCGAAAAAAAAAGAGGATCTAAGATCTTGCAGCGTAGGCCGACAGCCGCTAATCGAGGGGATGAAATGTCTCCAAAATACTTGCGACGTTCTACGATACTGTGAATGAAAACTCTGGTATCATGACAATTCTGCCTTTGCTTTCACTCCAAATCCGAATTGATTGATGGAGTTGTGCCGGTGACGTCGCTGTCTCTCCCCATGGTCGCATAGCGTTTTGCCCCATTGGTTCCGCACCCATCGTTGGCCACGCGCTGTAACGCGCCACCTTTTGCTTCCTCCACTCGGGCGCTTAACTTCCATGCTTCACCCCTCGGCAGAACCCGCCCTTCCCGCCCTCTCCGCCAGCCTCCAGGTCCCAAACTCTTCAGCGTCAGCACCCCCAGGGCAGGCTATAATTAAGTGACGGAAAGTTGGCCATCTGCTTTCTTGTCGTCGAGACGTGATTGGAGACAACTTGCGCATTGCCATCTCAATTTCTTCCCAATTCCGCTTCACACCACTCACGAGTCACAGCTGCCTTGTCGCTGTGCCCCCCCGATACAGATGTCATCATGTCACTCACCCGGGGACTGGGTATTAGCGCCCGCGTGAGGTGCACAGGAAACATAAGTGCATGCAGGAGATCTGCAGACAGGCCAAAGAGGGAGGTTCCTCATGGGAACTTGTAATCCCAACCTCCCGTCAGCCGTTGCCCCTCTTGCCCTGCCCTCTCTCCGTTCTCAATGTTGCCCTCGCTCTTCTTTGCTCAGGCAATGCCTTCAAATCCTTGCCATCTGTTGTGAAAACGCTCTACTCGTCGTCCTGTGCTCCCTCTATTCGCCAACCTGCCGTATTAGCTTGTTAGGCCTGAGACTATAACACAAGTTGACATCGCTGTTTCTTGCGATCTGGGACCACGGCAACCTCTTTACCGCTCCCTTTGGGGCTCTCTTATATCGCGACAGGACATTAGCCCATCGTCGAGAAAACACAACATCTCGTTGCGAGTCTATTACTTACCTAGTTGCGCCACTTCCTGGAATACTATTTTCTTCACGACGGCTATCGAAGGCAGGGCAAAGCCACCCAAAGATGATTTATACTATCCTTATTACACTCGTCTTTGCGGCCCTTGCCCTTGCCCACTCCGTCATCACATTTCCCGGCTGGAGAGGGAATAACCTCATCACAAACGACACATTCCCCTATGGCATGCAATGGATGTATCCATGTACGTTGGAGAGAACCTTCATTTCATCCCACCGCATCTCATGATGGCAGAAAGCCCAAATTTAATGAACAATACAAACACACATTGACTGACACA
Organism: Claviceps purpurea; assembly: GCA_029405325.1. Taxonomy (NCBI): domain Eukaryota; kingdom Fungi; phylum Ascomycota; class Sordariomycetes; order Hypocreales; family Clavicipitaceae; genus Claviceps; species Claviceps purpurea. Next base: position 176,982 of record CM055782.1, on the reverse strand, counting down.
TTCTGTTTCTGTTTCCCAGGCGGCGGCATGGGAACCACTAGGAACCGCACATACTGGCCCACTACTGGCGGCGCACTCGCTTTCCAGCCAGGCTGGTTCAGAGGCCACTCCCTCGCCGTCATATACGTCAACCTCGGCTTCGGCACAAATGGCCCGGACAACGGCCCAGAGAACATGTCTAACCCAATGGTCAATCCTTTCACCATTCAGGGTCCGACTAATAACCCCTACCCGGGCACCATCTGCTTGCCGCAAGTACCCCTACCGGCGAACGCGAGTGTCAAGGCTGGCGATTTGGCTACTATACAGGTGGTCGAGCTGGCTCAGCATGGCGCTGCGTTGTACTCGGTATGTCAGGCACCTGATGTTACTTCAATCATCCCTTAGTTTTCAGTGTATTTTCCATACCAGGCGCGAGCAAGACGGGATCGACTGCTTCATAGAAACTCTTGATATCAAGAGTGAAGGACTACACGTTCCATGGGAAATGTAACTATAGAAGAACATCGCTAACAGTTCTGTGTTAGTGCGTCGACATTATATTTGTAGAGCCCGGTGATCCAAAGCTCGGCATCGTCAACGAAACAAACTGCTTCAACTCCACGGACATGGGCTTTGCAGACATGTACACCATTACCACGAAGAACTCCGGAAGCGATGACTACATCAAGAATGGTGTCGATTCGCTGCGAAAAATCAGTTGGATGGGATATGTGCCATTACTCATTGCAGGCTTGTCAGCCGTGTGGTAGGTTCGTGTAGTTGATCTTCCTGAGGAAATTTCGGTGCAAGGGAACCTGGAAGGAAAGAGAGCATCAAGCGGAAGAGATAGGAGACATAGAGAAGAAGAGAGAGAACTCTTCAAATAGGGGGCTGATACCTTGATCGCTTCTGCGGTGCCTTTACGCAGTACACCGCGTTGTGAACCTTTCCCTGATTAGGTACCTAAGGTTGGTCCTGTTCACAGTGGAACGAGGTAGGCCGAGATGGCATGCATTAGTGACACTGGCTTTGGAGTTTGGAGCACAAGCGCGGACATGATGAAAGTATAATACAGTATATAATGATAATGATGACGATGATGATGATGATGATCGGATTAGTACTCTACATATGATGCTTTAGCTGATCTATTACTAGTGCTTCAAGTTCTACTAATGCAGGAATTACGTTAGGAATACGGCGAAAGCCAATATGCTAGTTCTAGATCTGCGTATCAGGACCGCAAGTACCTTGACTTTCCAGTGAGTGTATCATGACTATTTCACCTAAAGGTTCAACAATTGTCTCTGATAAAGCGCAACCTTGAAACTGGGTTTCGACTCATTCAAGCAAGAAAGAGCAAAGCTTCGGCTTCCAGGTCTCATGCACATTCGTAAGGTAACGAACGTCCTATTACAATCGACATGCCCTTTCGTCTAGTCATAAACACCCATTTCTCCCATGATTGGACACAATTGACCTATACCTAAAGCAAGGCTAAACACTCATCGGCCACTGCCTTGACCCGATCTTCCGTTGCCCGAGCTTTTGCTCCGCGAATCCATGCACCAACTTCTAACCCGACCGTCACTTCCTTCGCCGAGACTAACAGTGTACCTAAAGCGATGAGTCCCCGATATAAAACTTCAGAATCAGATTGCTCATCGAGTATGGCGCCAAGTACGACGATGAGTCTGCGTCGCTGGTCCGGGGTCAACAGTTTCTCTTTGTCGACCAGAACAGAAAGATTCAGAGCTGATGTAGCCACAGCAATAAGCAAGTTTCGATTGAACTTTCCGATGGCATTACCTCCTTTGACTCCGACAACGCGTTCTAGATACTGCACCACATTGTTGGCTCGTGAGATGATTAAGCTCCGGCCATCGGCGGTGGCACACATGTTTGCGACCGCTCGCGTGCCCATCATGGCTGCGTTTTCATTTGGATCAGAATCGCTGCTTATGGAAAATGCCATGGCCAGGTCCAGAGCGGTTCCGTGCTGTGCGTCCGAAAATTGAGCTACAGACGGGAACCTCGCGATGCAGCGCAATAGATCCAAAGCAGCCAGTCGATCCCCGTAGGGCCATGCGGTGACCATTCTTACAACCAAGCTTAAAGATTGAACCGGAATGGATTGGCCATTCTCGAGCGCTTGACGGAGAGACTCCAACACGGTCACTTCTCCCGGGTTGAGCGCAATGTCTTTGCGGCCCGAGGCAATCAACGTCTTGTTGACGCAAGACAGCTTCGAGAACATAGCTGAAGAGAACAGAGAAATGAATCGTCAGTGTCCGTTTCACATATCGACCAAGAAAAAAGCAATGTTCGTTTGGCAAAGGGGGGAAGGAGATCATCTGCCAGTGTTTGACCATCATACCTTCATATTTTGCTGTTGATAAGTTTAAGTACTCCTTTTGGGGCAAGACTTTTGTTTGCGCTGCTTCGGACTGCCCAGGACGGTAACGTGATTCCGTGCCATAAGGGTCTGGGCCTGAACTATCGGTTTGCCCAAGAGTAGCACCTTTGGTGTTCTTGGTAATGAAATTTGCCACATTATCCAAGTAACTCAGTGGAAGCTCGTTGTCATTGAGGAACTTGGTGGCTCTTTCGTACGGATTTTCGGACAAGTTGTACGGCAGTTTCAGCGGTGGCTTACCATCTTCGATGTCGACATCAAACACGAAGTCGTAGGCTTCCCCGTTGTATTCAACCCTACGACCACTGCTCCCGGCAGCATCAACAACGGTACCAACATTGATCCATAATTGTTGGCTCATGGACCACGTATGGGCTGTGACGTTTCCATTACTCTCCTTGATCATTTGCACCTGGCCCTCCTTGGTACCAGATTTAGCGGTGAGAAACTCTGGACCTGGGAGTTTCTCCTTGTTGATGCCACCCATCTGCTGCTGAGGGATAGCTGATGATCTAACAGAAGACTCAAATTCAGCAAGAGTCTCCTGATTAGCCACTTTGTCAGGTCTCCGGGTGAAAACTCGCGCAACGCCGTCGCTCGCGCCCGTAACAATATCGCCCGTTTTGGCATCGGCAGCTACTGTCCACACAGATATAGCCGGGTGTGTAATCGTTTGAATACACTCAGTGCCTTTCCACACACGAACAGTACGATCCTCTCCGGCGCTGACCAGCTCTCCTGATGAAAGGCTGGTCAAACTGTACACGAAGCTATCATGCCCGTGCAGCTCACCCATCTGTTGTCCGTTAAGTTTCCAGAGCCGAATTGTTCCGTCGTTACTTGCACTCGCAATATCAGCACCACTGGGGTGATTTTGGGGGACTTTGCATAGACCTCGTACAACGTCTGGAGTGTAAATCGTGAATTTCGGCTGTACCTCACCGGCCGTTGACGCGCTTAGATCGAAGACGCGTATATTCTTGTCTGCACATCCAGTGACGGCGGTATTTTTGTCGAGAGCGACGACACCCCAGACTGCCTTGTCTTCGTGACCAGCCAGCATTAAGGTCGTCTCCCACTTCTGCATATTCCAAATGCGGGCCTGGCCGTCCCATCCGCCAGATATTAAGTATGAGCCGTCGGGAGCCACATCTAAAGTGCAAACATTGTGGGCGTGTCCGATCAATAATCGCTCGGCGTGGTCGGTGGAAGCGGCATCTGGAGACTTGACTTCGATGACCGTGTCTTTACCACCAGAAATGACGAGACCATTCGGAAACTCGGAAGAAGCTGGCGCAAAGGCAATGGAGTTGACGTATTCAGAGCCACGGCTCACAAGAGTTCCTTCGAAGGAGGGTGGTGCTTCGGGGCTTCGGAACCATTTACGAACAGTGCCGTCCCTGGACGCTGAAAGAACAACAGCAGAGGACGCAAAGGTAACGGCCCTCACCTATGTATCAGACGTCAATAAAAGGACTCGTTACAAGATATGCCTACTCGTTAATCTGCAAGTCAACCTACGTCTGCTTCGTGGCCCAAAAGCTGTGCCGAAAGCTTGAACTCGGCCGTCATTGCACCTTTGAATGCGTAATTCGAGATTCAACGCCAATTGCTACGTTAGAGCATAGGAGTTGAAGAAGCTTGCTAAACAGTTCGTGGCTGCAGATATGTCCCACAAAAAGGCACAGACACGATTGATCAGCATTTATAGTGACGGAGGAATGAGGCAGCGCCAATGTTGATACCTAGATATGTACATTGATGAATAGTTCGGTGACGTTGACGTGGTCACTGCGACCTTGAGCTCCGGTGGGGCGATGGGACAAGTCAGGGGATTTTGCTTGGAATTCGGGAATCGTGGGAGCTTGTACGGTATAAAACTACAGAGTACATACACGCACGCACATAGGTATGATCGGCGTGGCTTAGTAAGCCTGAAAAGCCGCCGATCTGCAGAATCCAACAAGTCGCGAATTTGTATCTAGGTACCTACCCAAGCGTAACGCGTAGTGAGCCAAATAAGTACCTATGTACTCCGTAGAGGTGCAAACCAGCGCACGAAATTCGTGTCAGCTTGACGTGCATCTCCGTACGGAGTCAAGCTACACATGGTACCATGGCACGAGGCTACCTAGTCAGCTACTCTACGATCTGACTGTCTCGAGAACTCCACACAGAGGCATGAAAGCTTCCACATGACCTGACCTGTATGTAGGCCTGCAGGCTGCAGCAACTTTGGCGTGTTTGGGACTTTTAGATTCCTACTGTTTGACTCAAACTTTAGCTACAAGACGATATGTGTTGTCACTGGTCAGAGTCTGCCGCCCCGGCATGACAGGGTACGCCCCCACTGGCCGGCAAAGCCCGCTCTTGAACCTTCAGATATTCTACACGACGTATGAACCCGAACGAGGTTCGAGCTACATCTAATGCATCATGGCCAGCTAGGCTCGCAACTTCCCTTGACGCAGTAGTCCTCGCTGCTTCTGGCGCTGATGTCTTGACTCGAAGGTGTCAAATACCCTGAGTGATGCAACCCGGACTGGCATACACCGTCTGCACTGGCATCTGACTCTCCACTGCTGCAGGACATGCTAAAGCTGTGGCCTATGCGATGATTGCCATCTCGGCTGGCTGACGTGCTTGAAGTGGTACCTTGGTCCACATCGCTCTACTCTGTAGGACGGTCGGAAACACCACGCCACAGGCCATAGAATCCATCACAGTTTTTCCACATTTTTATCGTGCCATCTTCCGACGCAGTGGCGTATAATTTGGTGTCTGGTGAGAATGCGATGGACCAGATGGGACCATGATGGCCCTTGTGGACGTCGACTTCAACCTCATCATCGTAACGAAGTACTTTAGCCCACGTTCCAGGATCTTCTCCAACGACTAATTTGCGACCCTTGACATCAAGCGCCACACTCGCGACAGAATAAGGCAATTTGATACGCTTTAACTCATCCATGGCTTGGTCGCCACCCCAGAAATAGACCGTCTTGCCCGCAGATACTGCTAAGACAGGCTTCCCGCCGCCTATATCGGTCGAAGAGGCCAATTCGGGTGCGACGGAGACAACTTCACAGGATTTGATCTCGCCGTCAAGGACCTCATGCTTCACACATGCCCGACTTGGCAAGTCAAGCCACCGAATTGTCTTGTCCGAGGCCGTGACAACGATATTTGGATCTTTGGTCCAGCAGATAAACTTGATGGAACTATTATGAACACCTTCGCCGATTTCGAACCCAGCAGCCGCTGGTATCGTAGCAGACGCGTCTGGGTGGGAGTTTGCAAGTTCGGCCAGATCGAAAACGCGCAGCTTCTTCTCCATTCCGCCTGTGGCAACCAGATCTGAATTATCGGGAGGATAAGCAACAGCGCGAACAATATGGTCGTGTTGAAGGGTGTAGAGAAGTTCGCCGGTGTGAGTATCCCAAATTTTGCTGTTTGATTCCCTAAGTCAGACGCCCAATCTAAGAAATGGAGACCAAGTTTTGAACGACTCAACTCACGCAGTAAAATCTGCTGAAGCGGTGGCTGCGTTCGAAGCATCAGGACTAAGCCTCGCTTGCCAAACTGCTCCTTTGTGCCCAATGAATGTTCCGATCCTGTCGCGGATGTGAGTATTGTGTCTGCCCAAGGACCGGAAAACTGTCGGTAATCCGCAACGTACCAATCACCTGTCACACCGTCCCGCAGCATTGGATTTCCATCTGGCATAAATATGAGTGGCTGCACTAAATTGCTCAACTTTTGTCAAGGTAGAGCTATCATTACAAACCTTTGCAGGCGGAGATCATATAGTAGGTCTCCTCTTTCTCCAAGTGAGAGAAGCTCATGTGTGGCACAGGCCGAGAATGGCCATGGCAGGTCAGCGGTACGTATTGGCGAAGCACATCAGAAGTCATGGTATCCGATGAGTCTCTGATCAAATAGAAGACGTTATTAAGCTCAGAGCTGAACTGCTGAAGAAGGGGAAGCCCAAAGTTGTATCAACTTGAGACTTTTACTGGATCGTAGCAACAGCGACTCTACTTGCGTCGCTATAAGAAGGATCGTATGTCTTTCCCGGTCGTTATTTCGTAGCACAAATCGTAGGAGAAACAGTCAGGCTGTCAAGACGAAAGATTGGGTATTTCGTCCACAACAGGCATTTACGCAGGTAGAAACGAATGCGAGACAGTGTTTTGAACAGGAGCCGCAGGGTGAATGAGCGTGAAAAGTTGGCTAATTTCGGATTCTCGGCGGCTTGGCTCGACGTACGAAGGTGACCGGGTGAGAAGTCGTGGTGGTCGAGATGCGAGATGCGAGATTATTACGGAGATTCGAGATTCGAGGAATTGACGATTCAAGGTGGGACAAAACATGAAAGCTAGGTACAAAGAGGTACCTAGGTAAGTAGTCACGGCAGAAAGTCCACAAGTGACTACATACCAGGTACATACGGTGAGGTACCTAGGTTAGGTACCTCCTTAGATGTGACGGGGCGGTACAGGCGGTGACGCGGTGGGCAAGAAACGTGGGGCGTTTTCGTCGTCTCGAGTCTCGACCTTGTGAAGTTCGTGGCAACTTGCTCCTTCTTCGAGCACCCTGCAGACTGACAAAAGTGAAAGTTACTACGGAGTACGTACATACAGCTAATAAACTGCAAAAGGATCGTACAATGATAACGCGACTGAGACATCGACACTCGTACACAGTGAGGTTGTTGACATCACTTGATCGAAACAACTGTACTCGTATGCATGCCCGAAGAAGATTCTGTAGGTACCTATGTAGGTAGAGATCTTAGGTACCTACGAAACATGGTGACGAAGGTTAGTCAGTGCATGTGACATTATCCACCGACCATACGTATTACGGAGTACGTATGTATCTCTAATTATATACATAATACATAGCTCCGTAGAGATGCATTGCGGCAAGTTGCAACATGTCGGATTAAACCTTTTCCGCACAACACCAGAATTAAGGACAGCTTGACCAGTACCATGTGATGTACATAGTGCCGCGCCGCATACATCATATCGACTCCTTCTTCCAGCTATCACCATCTTTCCGACTCTCTACCATTCGTTGATCGACGTTTTCGAACTAACAAGCCTTTCACTACACAATGGCCGACCAAATTCAGGAGCTCGTTGATACACCAAGCCAATTTTTAAAGGATGGCGTTCAATTCATGAATAAGTGCCAGAAGCGTATGCGCGCGCCCCCTTCCACCCTGTTGGATCACGGTCCGTTTGCGACTGCCAAACTGATCACTTGTGCCCTCACAGCCGACCAGAAAGAGTTTACCAAGATCTGCCAGGCTGTCGGTACTGGATTTGTTGTCATGGGTGTTGTAGGATATGTCGTGAAGCTGAGTACGTACAGGCACCCGATCTGTCAAGCGTCATGACTAACGAGATTTCCTAGTCCACATTCCCATTAATCAGATTCTAGTTGGGGGTGCGTAGGGAATGCGAATCGAATTCGACGAGGATGGTGAATATAGATCCGGAATGCAAGCGTATTTTCCCGGCAACTAGTTCAGATAATACATACGACGGAATACCGTACGACTCAAATTGTCAAGTTACACTCCGAAGAACGCCGAAATGGAATTCGATTAGGAGATTCGGGTTTCGCACAGCGATAGCACATGTTGGCTTTTAACGGGGCTTGCAATTATCTTTAGGGAGAAATTTCGTCATACAGCGACTTGCTACTCCTAATAACGAGCAAACACCCCAAAATGTACCAAGACCACGAAAAGAACAATTTCAAATCGATCCGATGTGCACATCACTTCCCTTGCCACCGCGACTGATTCAACTTCGGTCGCCGGGGTAGATTTTGTAGAGTGGGCCGGAAGGCTGTGTATCACCCGGCGTGTTGATCGACGGACTACAAAGTATTGAAGCGGCCCAGAGGAGTATCGTAGTCCAGAGGATTGGTGGGGTCTCATTGAAAACATTCAATTTTCCTTCGCACCTCCCGCTTTAGTACTGGCATTGTAACTAACGAAGACAGTGCGATTAGAGCTCCAAATCTGCTACAGACGAACTGACACATGAAAGTATGGTCGCCTGCTGAAATATCATAGTCTAGATCTTTGCGTAAGAAGCAAACAACGAATTCTCAATCAAGCTGATACGCGGTGCGACAGTGAGAGTGATGAGTGATCAGCGGATGAACGACCTAGGTATGTATGGATGGAATACTTAAGCCGTCCGTCGGGTGGGTTATTTTCACTCTCGTCTGTGATTTCAAGTTATCATTATGCATTTAAGTCAACCTTGCACGCTCAAGTCTTAACAACGATGCTGTCTGTTTGTATGTATCTAAGGTATGACTACATTTTTTGCTTTCTGCAAGGTTTCCTTACTTTGATCATGCGCACAACTTTCTTGAGTGTCTGGAATCTCATGCAGCGATGATGTCTGCTATTCCAGACACCCTGATGGTTATTCTGGATCCATCAAGGTGCGAGACAAAACAATGATGGCCTTTTAATTTTGGAGACTACCTACTCATTAGCGGACGGGTGAGGTCCGTTCAGGTTCTCATCTCTGTAAGGAACACGCTTGACAGAAGTCTGCATATAGCGTTGTTGCGCGTACCCCGATCAATTCTTGTTGTTAACGATCCACACGACTTTGCAGACGCCGCCCTCTTGATCGCACTTATGTTTAACATACATAACTGACAAGCTGCATCAGAAGACAAACACATTTTTTTTCTTGCCCTTATTCACTTGGATCTTTTTTTGCAATTGCAATGCCCGACAACGAAGTCTACGATGTCATCATCGTCGGAGCTGGCCCCTGCGGGCTTGCTGTAGCGGCTCGTCTCCGCGAGCACACACCGGCGGCCTTATTCACCGATGAAGAACACCGTCGGTTCCACTGGATCAACAAGTACGGCAACAACGTAAGCCTGAAGCACGTTCGCAGCGGCAAGCTTTCCGTGCCGCGCCGCATAGTCAAACCAGAGTATAAGATGATGGTTCTGGACAGTAGTGATGACAAGTGGCTCGGACGATGGAAGGAATTGTTTGGCCTCTACGACATCTCGCACCTAAGGAGCCCAATGCTGTGGCATCTCGACCCCCTCGATCGTGACTCACTTCTGGCGCATGCGTACTCGGAGAATCGGGAAGATGAGCTGGTCGAGATTCGAAATTGTGTGGGCAAAGAGATCAGTAAGCACGCCAAGAAGAAGAATGCCGGAACAAGACATTGCGGCACCAAGTAAGTTTGCCAGTCCACTCTCAATTCTACATGATTGTATTTTACAAAAGAAGAAAGTGAACGATGAGTTCTTACCTGGTTCACTAGACAAGACGCGCGCATTGCAATCAATCTCCGAGAGCGAAATGACTATTACACCCCATCACAGTCCCTATTCTGTGATCATTGTGAACATATTGCGTTGAGGTATTCCCTCGGAAGTGATTTCATCAGGAAAGACGTGCTCATGGATCTGGACTATGGCACCGTTAGGGGAGTTTCCGTTGATGATCAGCCCATATTCACTGTGAAGACACCTACTAAACAATTTCACGCCAAGGCTGTGGTTTTGGCCGTCGGTGCGGCAAATCAGCCCGAGATTCCGAGAATGCCTTCCATGCCTGTCGACTTGCACAATCTTCGTCAAGCATGTCACAGCCTTCAGATCAGGACCTTTCCCGACCCCCACCTTCAGCAGTGCATGGCGGCAGGCAAAAGTACTCATGTGTTGATTGTGGGGGGCGGTCTAACCTCTGCTCAGCTCACCGATCTCGCTATTCGCAAGGGCGTGACCAAGATTTGGCACATTATGCGAGGCCCATGCCGCATCAAACACTTTGATGTTGACCTGGAGTGGATGGGAAAGTACAAGAACACAGAACAGGCCCGATTCTGGCTAGCCGACTCAGATGAGGAGAGACTGGAAATCTTCAAAGCGGCTCGAGGAGGTGGCAGTTTCACGCCCGTTTTCTACAAGAGGCTCAAGAAGCATGTTGCATCAGGAAGACTGGAGCTTCACGAGAAAATCTCTCTGTTGGATTGCAAATTCGAGCAGACAAACGAAGGAAACGGTACGTGGACAGTGGAAACACATCCACCTTTGGACATGCCTTCTTTTGACTATATCTACTTCGCAACAGGCGTACAAACAAATGTCTCAAACTTGCCATATCTGAAGACAATTCAGAAGAAGTATCCTATAAACAGCTTCGGGGGATTTCCTTGCGTTAATGAAGACCTGATGTGGAGAAAAGACCTCCCACTCTATTGTGTGGGCCGATTATCAGCACTCCAGCTAGGGCCAGCTGCCCCTAACATCGGCGGCGCAAAACTAGGAGCCGAAAGGGTTGCATGGGCGATCGAGGACACCATCAAGCCTTCAGGATACAGAGAGAACGACAATGCACCTTGTATAGATGGCGGGATGACCAATTACTTATCGGGGCATGGAAATATGTACAGTGCGTTGGCGACCGAGTCTACTTGATACTGATGACGAGCCACGGGTGACGGACCACGGCATGGTTCGGGGCCCGGGGGACAGCCAGGGAGGCACAGCCTCGAAGTTGACGCATGTAACGTTACTCTGCCGTGCTAAGACTTAACTTCGTCACTTAAGCAAACACTAAATGACGAAGCTATTGCCAGGGAGTCCGAACACGACGCTCATACTGATTACTGAGCATGAAACGTATTGTATGGAGCGCGAATAATGGTCCTAAATGTAATTATCGAATAGTTAATTAAAACGTAGTTTGGGCTGAACGTGACTTTCATTAAATCTTATACTCATACTTTGCGCAGTGCGCAGTCAGCTGAAGGGTTCTCTGTAGTCCGCGAAACCGTTCGAGGCCGGGACGCTCAAAAGTCTCAAGTTCTCAACTGATGCGAATGTCAAGTTTGGCCCAGAGCCGGCTGAGGGCCCAGATGAGGCATTGAGGCTTGCTTACCACCTGGCACCACCCGTTAGTCCTGCAGTTGATGCCCTGAATCCTGATGTAGTTAATTCGAATTCCAGAGACGTTGAGTTTTGTATGTTAATCTTTGAAGCGTGTTTGAACTTTTGGCACGAGGTGCCACTGACTGCTGCAGTTTTGTAGTACATAGGTGCCAGCGATCGAAACTTTCCAGTCCATGCAGTGATCTATTTCATACCATGTAACCATATCAAGCTCCTTATCGTCGATCGGGAGGGAGCTTCGGCATTCCGGAAATCGGATGTGTACTCAGAAATACACTATTACAAAGTCCTAGTTTCACAGCCCGAGTCCGAAAATCCTGTTCATGTCTTGCAACGCAAGAACGGGAAAGAACAGAGCTCATGAAGGATCTAACTGGACGCCGGTGGAAGAAAGTGGTGCGACGAACTTCCGCAGACGGCAAAACGTGAAGAAGATACGATATGAGGTACCGTGCCTCGGCCCTCGGCAAAGCTTTGGCAGATACATACGGAGTAGTCACCTGGTCAAGCACACGGCTCAGCATTTACGTATAGAGGCTAAGTATGTGATGTATGTATGTAGTTGACTGATATTGGGCAGGACGCAGCCCAGCCGTGGCGGCTAATGCCTAGTCCGCTTCAATCACAACTTCTCATCAGCACCCCTGGTTCCTTCCCTCCCTACCGAGTAGTACCTACGGATTAGGTGACAGGTCACAAGACACTGAAGACAAACAATTGACGGTTGACCAGAAATGCCGCCTAATATCAGACCCGCTCAGGCTTCGGCAAACTGCCGTGAGACCATGTCCATGACTGTCATGACAAGATGAATCATGGCAGTATTATTGAACACAGTAAGAGGTGCCGGTGGGTAATGCTTCAAAACGCATTCCATCAACAAGAGAAATTGAGCACTTGCCAACAAGACGACTGCGGGGATGTATATCTTGAATCTTTCTAAAGCCACGACCGTGAAGATAATAAAATAATTATGATGTCGAAGCGGCACATGGCAGCGGGCCAGCGGCTCAGCCGCACAATGCAGTTCTGCTGGCAGAGTTCACGGAGTCACTGATCAGTGATAACATAAACTTTGTAACTGCGCTGTCGATTCTTAATTTCTTCTACTCGAATGCTATTGAAGGAAAAACACGCCGAAAGTTGGAAGACTGAAATGTTGAATTCCAGGTCCAACAGCTCAAGTAAACCATGGTCCATCTCTCACTTCTTCTGCCATCTCAAATTTTCTGAGGTCCGCAGTCATAAAATTCTCAGTCACTGATCAATGACCAAACGGCATCATCTCCAACTTCGGGTTTGGCCTCGCGCTTGTCGCTGATAAGTGACCAAACGGCATCATCTCCAACTTCGGGTTTGGCCTCGCGCTTGTCGCTGATAAGTGACCAGACGGCATCATCACCAACTTCGGGTTTGGTCTCGCGCTTGTCGCTGATAAGTGACCAGACAGCGTCGTCACCAACTTTGGGCTTCACTTCGCGCTTGTCGCTGATCAGTGACCAGACGGCGTCGTCACCAACTTTGGGCTTCACTTCGCGCTTGTCGCTGATCAGTGACCAGACAGCGTCGTCACCAACTGCAGGTTTAGCGCCGCGCTTTAAAGCGGCTTTGGTTCACGTCAGCCAGTGCCACAAGGAGTAAGAGAGTAACTTATTAAGGTGAGGTAACAGGTTTGGACTCAAACTGAAAACTTACCATCTACCGGAGCTGCAGATATGCAACTCAACATACACATGGCAGCCAAGCCCACGTTGTGAATTTGCATAGTGATTCGTGAAGGTTGGCTTGCGATTTAGGGTTTGTGTAAGAAGGTAACTGCTGTGTTTGACTTCAAGACGATCGGAGATCCAGAGAAGGGTGTATCATCGCAAGAGGAGAAAAGACAGATCAAGGACAGCGCCGGGTCTATATATTGCGAGTCTAGTCTACGTATGGATCATGATAGCCCAACGTAGCTATTGTCATAACGTCAAACGCCTATCTGCTAGATGTTTCATCGAAGGAAGCGAGGATACCGGGATGCACGATTCTCCAATGCATGCAATGCATGTAACACGCGAAGTTCTAGATATTGAGGGAATTTGGAAATAATGAGGGAAATAATTGAAGTGTAATAACATCGAGCTATGTATGTGATGTAAGTAGAAAGAGGCCGAACCGGCGAACAATAAAGGCGTCATTGTCAATCAACAAACGACAACGCGACCAATGATCGAGAGGCGCTTCAAGTCTATGTACTTTGATTGCTTAAAGATTAAGCGCCGCTTTATAGCTCGGCTAATTGATCCGAGATGACAGACGCATATAGCCAAATACCGACTGTGACACCCCAACTCCTCAATCACCTGACGCCTAATTCGGTAATGTGTAGCCTGTACTATGTAGGTATGTAAAGTGACAACTATTGCATTGCATTAACGCGTTTTACGGATGCATTTACTCCCCATTGTTACGTCGCATCGTTACATCGCGTGGAACCGAATGCGGGATGTGTCGCAGAATGCCGAACGGAGGGCCAACAAGTTCAACAACACATGCATTGCATGTCATGTCATAGTATATTCGATAACTTCGATATTTGAAACGTATTATCATACAATATGTAATCCCCGCAAACCGATGATTTGTAATTGTGAGCAATTTTCGACTGCAAAAACTGCTGCTGGCAAGTTTGTCAAAGTATAATACTCTCAGACTCCCCAGTCTGAGGAAAAAGGGTGCTCCGACAAACGAATGTCAAAGCTCAACTACACACCGTTTCATACGTTCTGAAATCGTTGAATATGGATAAAATACCAACTTTCGAGAAAACCAAAAGCGTTGACTACATGCCGATTGACGCGTCATCCGAGGGGGAGAATGAGGATGACTCTTTGATCAATCACAGATGGACGCCCGTGACTTCTCGCGTGTCGCGAGTTTACAGCCATGCTGCTCGCATCGCTGGTCTCTTTCTTTACTCCATTTTTCTCGTCACAATTACTTCGTGGTGGTGGAAGAGGGAAAGACTGCATGGCCCGGGAGTTATCAGCTGTGTGTTCTAACTGTGTCCCCTTTTGACTACTTGTTCCGACAGTGCTGAAAATCCGTGAAACTAATCCTCGAAGCTCCTCTAACTCCTTATGTTCATTACGAGGAGAAGGCTTTCCCAAAAATGGACACCCATAAATATAGCATTATGGGCCCCCCAAGCCCCGAAGTTGACGCGAAATGGGACGATCTGACCCAATGTAAGTCATCCAGTCTGCAAATCTAGGTTCTCGCTGACGTCGTCATGATTTCAGTTTTCTTCACTGAGTTTCCCTACGAAGATATGAAAAAGCTGGGACGAGAGAACGAGGCTATTCAATTGCCAAATGGTAAGCTTCCAAGTTCCAGCATTTGGCTAGCTAGAGCCTAGAGCGGCGAGCCTAGCGATTTTGTAAATTGTAGTGTTGGTGCACTGACTTCGTCCAGGAAATTTTATGGTCTTATACACTGTTAATCATCTACTTCACTGCTTGGTACGTTTTCCAGAGCTTGCGGACAAAAGACGGACAAGACTGACATTCTCTGTGTAAAGAAACGCCTGCATCACTCGCGACACCCAGACTACTACTTCCCAAATATGACGGAGGCAGAAAAGATTAAGGGAAACAAGCATGACAGTAGGTGTCCACTGATTGCAAATTTGAAATGGCTGCTGACTTCTTATTGTGTGTATCAGTGCATTGTCTGGAGGATCTAGTCCAGGAGGTTATTTGTCACGCAGACACTGCTCCGTACACGACACGATGGTACCAAAAAGATCCTCGACCAACGGGAAATTCGGACATTTTACATGAGTGTGTGAACTGGGACATGCTTAAAAATGAATTCAAGCGCAAGCATGTCAACCCATGGGAACCTGGGCTCTTAGTCCATCCTGTATTTGGTAAGTCACGATATTCAGAAATCAGAATAATCTATCAATATCATTGAAGCTGACAGTATATCGGTTTCTAGGCCCAGTGGTGCCAGACGGAAAGAATACAGTCTTTCCGGAGAGAATGGGCTTCCCTAACGATTTCTTGCATGTCGGGGAGACAGAAGAGGAGTATGAGGAGCGAATTCATCGTCTTGGTATCAGTTCTGGAAGGGACCCTGAGTAGGCTGTATGAATTCTAGAGGGTTCCATGATGCAGCCAGCTGCCAGGGTGGTGGGCTTAAAGAACGATTCAATGATCTTCCATCCGTCCCACTCTGCAGCCTGCTCAGTGCTGTGGCCTATTTGGGGCCTTGGGCAGCCTGGAGGTAGGAAGGCTCAGATGCTGCCATGGTGCAATACCTAACAAGGATAGATATTAAACAGTCCGGACTCTGCATAGTGATACCTAAGTTTACTACATACGTATAGTACGTATTGGAATGAAGTACATATCACATGACACAGGCTTCACTGTTCAGGTCCGAGGTTGAAAAAATGGCGTATTTAAATTCAATAACGTGAGACGCGAACTTAGCTCTTGTTGCAATACCACGTAGAATACCTAGGTAACTCCATTGCTTGGCAGTTGTCGAAGTCAGGTAGCAATCAGCCACCGGCCCACCGCCGAACGGCCGAACGACCGAGTCACGACTCACGAGTCTAGGTAGCTTGGGTGCTGTCCGATATTACGGTGTGTTTTTAATGATGATCTGTGACCAAAAATGATGTGTGTGATTGTGTGTCCTCCGTCGTTTGTGCTTCCATCCCTTTTCTCCTAAGTACAAAGCTCTGCGTGCAGCCCCAGTTATTATCTGCCCCTTTTTACCGCCTAACCTTTAGGATCTCCCAGCACCCGACAATCTGACACACCCCCTCAGCTTGGACGGCCAACGACGCGTGCAAGCTGGAAACCCTCTTCGATTGTAAGGTTCTCCAGTTGGTCCTGAATCTCCTCCAACTGTGTCTCGTTTGTGATCCATGCCTTGCCATTTCGACCATTCCTATTTGTTCAAGAAACTCTGCCCAATTTTGTTGACTGGCAGTACCTTGGTAAAATCAATCCGCAATCAGCTTCGTTTGTAGCTTGGATATTTCCTTTGTAGCCAAATCAATCGTCTGTGTATTGCCGCAATCAATCTTAATTTTCCTGAGGGAAGTTGGATGCGAAATTCTTCGAAGTTGTTTCAGGAGTCGCGACGTGAACATCGCTTCTTTCGCCACCTGTGGCAGTGCTAGAAGTTCTGCTTCCGTCGTTGAAGTGATAATCGTGTCTTGCTTGCTCGCCTTCCAATCGATAAGCCCATTGAACACTCTACTTGCATGTCCCTGTGAGCTCTTCCTGTCTAATGTGTTGTCTCCAAATGGCGCGTCACTGGCAACCTGGAAGTTGTCTTTCCTTCCTAGCTGCAGTGCCCGCCAATTTGCGTCGAACAGATAGAGGAGAACTCAGTTGGCTGCACCGTGATGCTCTTCGTTTGGGTTTGTTCAAATCGGACGAGTCGCACGACGCAATGTCGCGAAAGCTATGCCTGGGTGTATCGTAATTGCTGCGGAGAGAAGTGAAACTATTTTCCGCTGGTATCTTTATGTCTCAGTTGGTGATGACAGCGCGGTTGATGGCTGAAAATATGTTGCATTCATGGATGAGTCGTGGAGCAGGTCTTGTTTTCCGACCAGCTGGTGGATTTGTGTCGACTTATAGGCCTGGGACACTTGGACAAGTTCTTTCGTTTCGATCTCGAGCCATATCTATTCCTAGTAACCATTGTAGATCATCTTCGCCATTCATGTTATATTTCTCACGACGAAGCTTGACTGTTGACACTTACTCTGTCAATATTGTCACGCTTATATGCAATGATATTATTGTCCACGTAGGACAGAATGAAAACCGTCTTCTTTGATGATGTATGCAGAGTTCGTGCGGGACGGTCTGGGAGCCGAGTGCCTTGAGGGTTGCCGTGAAGTCTGTCTGGACTGAAGCGCGTCTTCGAACACCGCGAGGTAATTTCTCCTCAGATGGCATGCACAAGGTTGTCCGGCACGTGTTTGATGATTCCGTTGATAAAAGCTTGTTGATCAAAACGACGACCGAGTGCTGATGACCTTCGGCAATGAAAATATCCGATGGTTGTTGAATGATCTGTATCGGACCAGGTACTGAACCCAGCGCGTGCCTTTGGATGGCGATGTGAGCGATGTTTTTCCACGACGGGTGTCATCAAACATTGCGAAAGCTTTGCATCCATATATATTTGGAAGCTCCGTGCGTGAGGAAAAAAAAAACTCGTGCGGTGTTCTCCAGTCGTTAGCGTAATTTGGCGTCCTACGTGCGCGCCTTCTTGTTGTTCACACCCCCTGAGCGTTCAGCTCCTCCATTCTGTGAATGTGTGTCTGGGGCTGAAGGCTCGACAACAATTTCTCTTCTTTCCAAAACAACGTTTATCTTTGGGATATTTTCCAGCTTGGCATTGATGAAAAACGCCGTGGGATTGTCCGTGAATAACTATCCCGCTGGAGGCCTAAGAATCGGTCCATGGTGAGCATCTGACTCTTTCTCTTTGCTGATGTTTTGTAATTCGTAGGAATGAAAATCGATCGCTAGTCTCTCTCCTGGTCCCTCATCATTGATGCGAGGTGCCCGACGTATTTGGCGTCTGGCTTTGGCTTTCCCACATGCTTCGCACTGAAACGGAGTAACACCTTTTAATGCGCACCCCCTGAGATTGCTGCACTAGGTGTTCGATTGCTGCTGGATCAGGTTGTCCAAGGCGCTTATGCCACATAATGGCTGTTGCTTTCTGGTGTGTTCTCGTTGTCCTTGAACTTGTGTGAAATACGGCACTAGGTGCAGAACTGTGTTCCAACACCCACTGACCATGAATCTCCATGACGCTTCCGATAACGGATCCATCTGGCTTTCTCAACGTGGTGGGACCGTGATCATGGAGGGTTATATTGGTACTCCTTCCATCATGCTCCAACTGTAACTCGATTGTTCCATAACCTGTTTATATCCGAGTATTTCCTGCCGAAACAAAATCGCCTATTTGAAAAAATCGTATTTCGGCCAGGAGTGTTGGTAATGCGGCACGTAGATCCTAATCCAGGATAAACGAGTGTCGTAAAGGATGATCGAGGTGTGAATTAGCTTGAATGACGCGTAGTTAGCAGCGTCTACCTCAACAATCTTCCGACCTTCAAGTCAGTCGTCATTCTCTTGAACCCTGATTTATGGTGAGTGTTGGCCCAGTTTGGTCAGCACTCGTTGGGACGTAGGATCAATCTTCTTTCTGAGCTCAGTGTAGTCGAGAATCGCCTCGTTTGCTTCCAAGACTTTGAAGTCAAGAATCGCCTCGTTTGCTTCCAAGACTTTGAAGTCAAGAATCGCCTCGTTTGGCTTCCAAGACTTTGAACCAGATCTTTGAAGATGTATCACCATACTTCAATTTCATACACTTCTTCCCCGGGTTGCTCTCTGAAGCGTGCCTGCTTCCTAACGCATGTTCATGTGCTGACGGGCCCTAGGTAAAGGTTGCCCGCTTGCTCAACACTTCTTCCCCGAGTTTGCTGACAGGCCCTTTGTAGTAACCCGCTTGCTAACCACTTCTTCCCCGGGTTGTTCTCTGGAATGCTCTTGCTTGCTGACGGGCCCTGTAAAGTAGCCGAATGTTCATGTGCTGACGGGCCCTTTTTAGTAGCCCGCTTGCTCCTTCTAGCTGGTGGTGCGCTACCTGGAGCGGAAGAGGCGTCCCTCTTGCTTCCTGGGGACCCGTGATCCACACCATGCATCAGCCATAGGAGGCATCATTCCCATCGTCCGCTGTCGCGAAGGCGCTGTTCTTGCCTCTACCCACTTTGTTAGCAAAAGGAAACTCCTCAGTCATATGGTGTCGGAAATTTGCATCTTTTCCTGCCGAGTCATCTCTTCTTGAAGCGGAGAGTCCCATGGAAATTTGTGTTCCAGTAGGACGCTGCCTTCGCCACTGCCGTCATAAAGTCTCTTATGACCGCTTATAGGTCCTTCGTATCGTTGACGCCGCAAGCCTTGCGTCTGTTGGCGGCTAGGTCGTATTCGGCCAGCCAAACATCCAGTCATATTAATCGCGGAGGACGACGTTTGGCTCGCGACGCGCGTTGAGATTGGTAATTAGTTTATCTTTCTTCGGTTGGTGTTTTGTTGGTTTTCGTTTTCTCTTAATCAATCGTGAAATCAGTGAGACTCTTAATTGTCCGATATTACGGTGTGTTTTTAATGATGATCTGTGACCAAAAATGATGTGTGTGATTGTGTGTCCTCCGTCGTTTGTGCTTCCATCCCTTTTCTCCTAAGTACAAAGCTCTGCGTGCAGCCCCAGTTATTATCTGCCCCTTTTTACCGCCTAACCTTTAGGATCTCCCAGCACCCGACAATCTGACAGGTGCTTTCTCGCCAGCATGCGTTTCCAACACACTCCCACACACCGGCACGCCCACCTACACGTATGTAAATCAAATTGTACCTGCTCAGTGCTGTATGGCACATTTTCAAAGGGTAGCTTTAATTCCACGGCCCATTTTATTTAAATACACGGCCCATTTTGGATAATTCCACCGCCCTGATCTAAAGGGTAGCTTTAATTCCACCGCCCTAATAATTTACTAAGTATCCCCCGGATCCGGCTACTGCAAATCATGTGACTCGTAGAAAATCAAAAAGAGCGTTACTCCGCGAACTGTACGAGTTTACTCGGCGAACTGTTTTTGCCAAAATGCTCCACATTTCTCAGGGTCCTTTGTATCTCCCCGCTCCAAGACAGTGCTTCAGGCAATGCACACTGCTGACACCGTTGGTTTGACATTTCCAAATCATTCATCTATCCATCCAAGTACCTGTTCATTTGACATCACCAAAATTCGTCAACGTCGCACATCATGATGGGACCCTCGACCTGCAAAAACGTTTGCCATGCTGATGGCTGAAGAAGTCCCTGGTAAGGCAGATCATCGACTAGGTAGCTAAAGATATCAACTAACCATGACTTCAAGGACTACGGTCAGCCACTCCTCCGAATCCAAGACCCCCCTCAGTGCGTCCGTAATCGCAACCTCCGTGCTCGGCCTCGCAACTCATTCCACAGAAGTACCGCAGTTTCAACCCCGTTTTCGAGTTGCTGTCAGTCATATAGGCTTTAGCGTCGCGGCCGAAAGCGATCCCGATGTGCCTCAACCGTCCCGTCCCATGAGCGATGACGACACGATGATAAACCACCTGTCGCAGAGTTCCTCGCTGCCAAATCCGCTACAGCCCGTCGTTGCGGCGTAGAGGCAGCCGACGCGCCGCCGTAGCCGATTTTCGAAGCCAAGCCAACGTCACTGACTCACAGTTTGTAAGTGACAAGGCAGAGACATTGCGTGTCTCGAAGAAACAGGAACATCACGCGAGGTCGCGGAAGAGACAAGGGGAGATCACGGCCGTCCTCATCTGTGAAGGCTGCGAGAATCAGTGGCTCGGCATCGCAGGATCTGACCACGCACAGTGAGGACGGTGAAAGCGAGTAATCCATCCCGGCTACGCAAATGATCGAGTAGGCGCCTGGGCTATTTGCCCAGTCGCGAATGTGTCATGGTTCAAAGTAATGATCGAAGACACCGGTGGTGTATCATTTGAGCGAATTGAGTTGCGTCGAGCCTGAAAGCCCAAAGCGAATGTGTACTGTTTGTCATTCTAATTCCCACTGTAACTCGGCGAGGTACGAAGCAGCCTGGGAAATGTGGAGCATTTTGGCAAAAACAGTTCGCCGAGTAAACTCGTACAGTTCGCGGAGTAACGCTCATCAAAAAAATTGGTGCGAAACTCGACGCCCGAGGCCCATAATTACGTGATCTAGAAATCTAGAATGCAAAGAGCTTCACCTATACGGAGTAGCCTATACCACTTCATCCTTCTCTACCTCATCGAAATTACCGTTTGGCGTACCTTAGAAGCATCGTCATGACTTCAATCAGTCGCCTCGTCGCATACAGCGATAGCGAAGATGACGGAGAGCGCGGTTCCGCCGCATCCCCCATCGAAATCGGTCCCATGAATCCTCCCGCGGCCGCAGATCCTCGTCTCCTTCCACCACCCAACTTCACCGCCCAAGATCGCGCAACATTGATCCAACAACTCGGCGAACATACACTCGATAAGGGATACGCAGTAGTCCTAGCTTGTTCTTCTCCCCCCAGGGGAACCAAGTCAGCGCGAATCGAGCTCAAATGCGATATTGGAGGTGTCCCAAGAGACCGGAGCTCGAGCGAATCCCAGGGTCCGAAGCGACCTAATGCAGGGTCTCGGCTGATCGATTGTCCCTTCAAAGCGACTGCTCTCCAAGCGAAAGGTACACTAAACTGGTCATTTTACTGGTGGCAATCCGCTTTCGTAGGTACATTACTTTTCGTGCGTTTAGCTAGTAAATGTAAATGCCTTTTTAGTCACGTAATATCTCGTGACTCGATACTTCTGACATCGAGTTCTCCAAAAAAACATTTTTACAGTATGTGGCCGGATACTTAGTAAATTATGAGGGCGGTGGAATTATCCAAAATGGGCCGTGTATTTAAACAAAATGGGCCGTGGAATTAAAGCTACCCTTTTCAAATCACGATTTTCGGTGTTTTATTTTGAAATTGTATGTTAGGGGTGCGATCCACGAACGGCGACAATTTTTACAAACTTTGGGACCGGTACAAGTTGTATGTGGGTCACCTGTGGGGCGACCACTTTGTACCGTCCATGCACACATTGAGTGGCTGTCCTTCACCGCCTTCCGTTGGAAGCGCCAGTGCTTCTCCAGAGCTTCCCGCCGTCCCAGCGCCTCGATAGCGGCCAATACCCCCCGCGAGTGCTAAACTCCGCTGCAACTGCGCCGCAGCGTCTCGATAGCGACCAATACCCCCCCGCGAGTGCTAAAACTCGCTGCAACTGCGCTGCAACAGTGCTGTGCGGCGCTGTGTGCCAGGGGTTCTCTCCGACTCATAAGTCAAGGTTATCATGAGAACTAATATGCTCTTGAAGGCGTTGATAAGGTCAAAAGAGCACAATTTTCACTGCTCCGAGTGCACCGCAGTACCGAATAATCGATACTGCGAGGCGAAGGCCATCATCGGCATATTCTTCCATCACGAATTGAGAAAATCAGTATATTCGCTCCATGTAAAAAGTTTGCCGTTTGCAGCCATGCGAACCGATGAAAACCCATTTTGGGTTTTCATCGTTTCCTGGCAGAAAACGGCGAAATGCCATGTAATCTTGGCATTATTCCCTAATGCAGGCATTTACGCGAGCCCGGCTAGCGCGGTACCTCATGGAGTTTGTAAACCTAAAATCTATGCATTTGAGAAAATTCCCATATCTTTCTAAGCGTGATGGCAAACGAAAATGGCTAGCGCGATCAAAATATGCAACTAAGGTGGATGTGCAAGAGCTTGCAAAAATTGTCGCCGTTCGTAGATCAGGCCCCTAGAGGCTAGTAGACAAGCAAGGGGAAAGAATATCAGACAATGCAAATCATGCATGAAAGTGAGCAAAGTTCGTTCATTCAGAGGTGGCCAGCGAGGAAGAAGAATATGTGCGCAGACGACTCCGGCTTTTGATGCCTGGTTCCAGCCTCTTTTGGCCAAGTCAATTAGGGAATGCAACCACGATAGCACGGCCTCTTCATGTTTCTCGGAACAAGATATGGGAACTTCGATCATGACTCTTCCATTTTCTGTGCCATCTTGCGCGTCTGATGCTCGAATTGAGCCGAGCCGCTGTCCGCCATCTGAATCTGGTGTTGACGGCAGCTGTGGTCCCGGTTCAGTGAGCCTTGTAAAGTACTCTGAGCAATGCCCTGAGTGAAGGATGGACACTGGAAGCTTCTATTTCATAGCGAGGTTTTTGCGTCCGCTACAGGCTGTGTGCCGCCGTCCGATCTGAAGCTGCTCAATTGATTCAAATGCCATTGAAGGGCGAGGACCTGGAATTGGCTCGCCTACGAAGTGTGCCTCCTTCGCTGCGCGATGTGCAAGACCGCTTTGTTGTACAATTCGATGGAAGGACTTGATTGATAATAGCTGATCATGATGAAACGCGATGCGCGAAAGCCAAAATCGATGAGTTCGTTGTGTTGTTGATGTGGCCGTATGACCGACCCCACTCTTCAAAACTTCTGTTGCGAAACTTGCTTGGCGAATAGTTTTGCTCCGATCCTGATCGGCCCTCTCGTCGTGGAGTTGATGAGTCTGTGACAGAAGTCCTGTCACCAGGACAGTTTATCATCATTACACTCAGTCTCATGTCACATGTGCATGTACATACGGATATCAGGTACCTACACACACACTAGGTACCTACGCCATGTACGGAGTACATACATACATTAGGTAGATACATACGGAGTAGGTAGGATAAGTATGTATGTACCTCTAGGTATGTGTATCGAATGCACAGCGGCACAGGCGGGGCGATGTAAATGAATGTGAAACGGGTGGGACAAATTGAGGACCGGTAAGCTCCCTTCAGGCTTAGCGCAATCGAATGGCAAAGCAAGCCCATTTTCGCATTTCGGCAGCCAAGTGTGTCGCTTGTCGTCTGTCGTCTGTCGTTGACTCGTTGACATTACCGCTGTTGACAACATTGACCACTATCCAATGACTACCAGCAGTTTTCCAGGAGAGTGATAGCAAAGAGGCCATCATGTTCTCCGAGGACATGGCCGAATCTGCGCTGTCTGGACCCGAAAACCATCTCTTACCCGACTACTGCCATGCCGATCTTGAAACGACAGCGAAATCGAATGCGAGCTCGGCGAAAATTGGGAACAGGGTGGAAAGTCTCGATGGACTTCGCGGAATAGCTTGCATAGCTGTCTTCAACTACCATTTCTTTTGGCCATGGACAAAATCCATTATGCTAGGTTACGGTTTCCGGGCGCCTCTATCACTAGAAACCTACAACAACTGGCTCTCATTGCCCATCATATGCCTGCTACATAGAGGAAGGCCAATGGTCGCCATTTTTTTCGCCATTTCAGGCTACGTTCTCTGTCGACACATCCTTAGATCAATTCACGACCGAAATCGGAATGCCGCATACCGATATCTTTCTTCCGCGGTGTTCAGACGACTATTCCGTCTTTATATTCCGCCCACGATCAGCATGCTTCTCGTGGCGTTGCTAGCCCAGACGGGAGCATTTCGGTCGGAAAAGTCGGTGTACACTGGATACGACTCGGCGTACATCAATGGCAGTCTGATTGATGTTCGGCCGGGTAGTGACTGCGCTCCTGGCTCTATCCCTCTGGTTGGAGTACTTGGAGTTGCTAACTTCCTTGGACTGCCCAATCCGGAGCGTTTGAGCAATAGTTCGACCCCATCTGATATGCTATGCTTAAGGCGCGTTTCAAAACGGATAAGCCCGTTTGACATGTATGATATGATGGCGCAGCTGGAACCGACTGCGAACACAAACTCGAATCCTCAAAACTTGTCTCTAGCAGTCCGCCCTGGATATCAGAGCAAAGAGTCGAAAGAGATGTTACCTAAGGCTGTCGGACGGCGGAAATCAAATTTCACTACTTTGCAATGGGCTCGATTCGGGGGATCATGGGAAGAACATCCTTCTACTGACAAGAATCTGACCACCGCAATTCAAGACTTCTCGCGGGCCTATGCAGAATGGGCCAATCCCTTCAATTTTAACCACTACCACACTAGATATGATCCGCACACATACACAATGCCAATCGAGTTTCGCGGATCTATGCTCATTTACCTATTTCTATTAGGCACGTTAGGCATCAAGACAATATGGCGCCTCTCCATTGCGGGTGTGATGTCCGTCTATAGTCTTGTGATGGGCCGTTGGGATATGTCCATTTTTTTGGGGGCTACCATGCTATCGGATATCGAAATTTGGAGCTCGCCCAAATCCGCACCGATCATTGCTGACTACACAAGGGGCAGACGTTCATTCAAATTACAGCTGTCGCCTCGGAGAACGACAATCATCCGTTGGCTTGTTGCTGTTGTTGCTCTTTACCTGCTTTCCTATCCAGACGCTGGGGCCGAGTACACACCAGGCTTTGTGTTTCTATCGCAACTCGTTCCAAGATACTACCCACCACTATCGAGGTGGATGTTTTATCAGTCGATAGGAGCGTTGCTTTTAGTTCCTTGCATTCTCAAAAGTCGCAGGCTTTGCAAATTACTAGAGACCTCCGTGGCGCAGTACTTGGGTAAGATGAGTTTCTCAATCTATCTAGTACACGGACCACTGCTTCACAGCTTAGGATTCTGGATCATGCCAAGGCTGTTTGAGCGGTTTGGCCGCACCGGAGGCTACCTTGTGGGATGGGCAGGCCTTTTCTTCACAACGATGTATCTAGCACAATGGTGGTACCAGAAGGTAGACGTTTGGAGTACCACAGTAGGGAAGCGTTTGGAGAAACACTTCGCAAATTGAGTTTACTCCGTCGAAAACAAATGATTATGGCATTCGAACAAATTTCATGGCTTTGCCATTGACTATGTGTGTATAGTCAGATCGGCTTAATTATATTGAACAGGGTCATCCGGAAGCTCCGGTGCTCTAAGCTCCGAAATCGGGACTTCGTTTGCCTGCGATGTTACACCTCATTGCACGGCAAGTAAGCTGACGTACAAGGACTGCTCCATTCTCGTATCATGGGAGAACCCCGCCTTTGGCAACTCATCGATGCTGCAAGTGCAAGACATGAGAGCGCAATATACGCAGCCTAACGCAGGCATTTAAATCACGCCGGGCCCCCCAGGGACACGAGGGTTGCTACCGTCACTTTGCTCTCCAGAAATGCGCGCTGAAACGAGCTTGAAATCTTCAATCACCTCTTCCGCAATGCCCACCGATCCAATGGATGTTACTCCACCCACCATGCATTCGCTACCTGGATCTGTCAACATCCCGTTGGCAAGATTTCCTCCTCCTTCCGATGTTGGAGATGTGAATGCTTGGCATGAGGCCAAGGCAGTGGTAGAGCGACTGAACAGCAGCCTGAGCGATTCAACCTTCAAGTCTACCGCTAGTCTGTTTGCGAAGGATGGCCACTGGCGCGATCACCTGATGTTATCATGGAACTTTCGGACCGTGCAAGGCCCTGCCCAGATTGCGAATTTCCTTCAGGTTTGCGCTGAGTCGAAGGATGGACTTCGTCTGCAGAGAGTTGCCATTGACGAATCACCATCCCGCCTACCAGCAACCGCGCCGCTTGACGGGACAGGTAAAGTGGTCGGCATACAAGCCTTTTTGCGTATCGAAACTGTCCGCGGCGAAGGAGACGGCCTGATTCGGCTAGCCCATGAAGACGGCGAGTGGAAAATCTTCACCATCTACACAAGTTTGCGGGGTTTGAAGGGCTACGAAGAGAGCACTTCCCATAACCGACCGCGGGGTGTGAACCACGGAGGACAGCCTGGCAGAAAGAATTGGGCCGATAGGAGGTTACTTGCTCGGAACTATGAGGATGGTACTGAGCCTCAGGTTCTTATTGTCGGTAAGTGGCATTCTAATGTACCTCCGATCCACGACGCTGCAGACGAGCGGCTAACAGGTAGTCCTAGGCGCGGGGCAGGCTGGGCTGACCGCAGCTGTGCGGCTCAAGGCACTGGGAGTCAATTCCCTCATCATTGATCGAAACGAACGTGTCGGAGACAATTGGCGAAATCGTTACCACCAGCTCGTCCTTCACGATCCGGTATGGTACGACCATATGCCATACCTAAACTTCCCGCCCCAGTGGCCTGTCTTTACCCCCAAGGATAAACTGGCAGATTGGTTCGAATCTTATGTGAGTATCATGGAGCTGAATGTGTGGATGAGAACTGAATTGGTTCAATCGTCCTGGGATGAGACCAAACGCACGTGGACCATCGAACTTGCACGTAAAGGCAGTGATAGTGATGGTGGCAGTGAATGTCGAATCTTCCACCCCCGGCACGTCATTCAGGCCACTGGTCACTGTGGTGTGAAATGTCTGCCAGTGATCCCCGGGATGGGGAGTTTTGCCGGCCACCGCATTTGCCACTCTGCGGAATTCCTTGGTGCTCGAGACGACGAAAAAGGAATGAAGGCTGTTGTGGTTGGGAGCTGTAACTCTGGCCTCGACATCGCACAAGAACTTGCCGAAAATGGCTATGATGTGACTATTGTGCAGAGGTCGAGCACAACCGTTGTTTCATCATACGCGATTACAGATATAGCCATGAAAGGGCTTTATTCTGAAGATGGTCCACCTGTGGACGATGCCGATATCATCATGCACAGCATGCCAAACAGTGTGCTCAAGGCCATTCAGGTTGAGGTCGGAAAAGTTATGCGGGAGAATGACAAAGATCTTTTAAAAGGGCTTGAAAAAGCTGGCTTCAAGACCGACAATGGCCCAGACGAATCAGGACTCTTCTTCAAGTATTTTCAGAGAGGTGGAGGCTACTATATTGATGTAGGAGCCTCGAAGCTAATCA
The DNA here is from genome assembly GCA_029405325.1 of Claviceps purpurea. NCBI lineage: Eukaryota > Fungi > Ascomycota > Sordariomycetes > Hypocreales > Clavicipitaceae > Claviceps > Claviceps purpurea. Next base: position 149,176 of record CM055782.1, on the reverse strand, counting down.
TTGATGGGAAGATCAAGGTGAAGCAAGGCAAGGAAATCCGCGAAATCTTGCCTCGCGGTATGCAACTTTCCGACGGGACTGAGCTTGAAGCCGACCAAATTATCTTCGCGACGGGCTACCAAAGCATGAAAAGCCAGACGCGAGACCTTTTTGGAGACGCGATTGCGAGAAGGATACATGACGTATGGGGTCTGAATGAGGAAGGTGAATGGCGAACAATATGGCAGAGAAGCGGACATCCTGGTCTCTGGTATCATGGAGGAAATATGGCGCTCTGCCGATATTACTCTCAACTATTGGCTCTTCAGATCAAAGGACTGGAGGAGGGCTTATACAAGTATGAAGAGAATTGATGGGAAGGTTTGAAAGCCGAAAATTACTTGACGTCCTGATGTTACATAGTCGCCGGCCAAAGTGTGTTGGAGATAGTAAATCACGAGCTGCGATACCTTCGCTTACGAAGTCCGATCAAGTTACGAAAGTGTTGGCAAAATCTTCGCGTCGGAGAAAACACATCTCGAAGCCCGTCATATTCCATTGCGACATGCTTTTCCTGAACGGTACAAGATTTGTTAGAATCGCACAAGAATCGCGCAGATCAGTTCCAGCAGCTTTGATGATTAGAGTTGTGATCGCATGACTGACAGACGAGACATGCGATTGATATTATTGCACAATGTAAGCTCTCCAAGTGGGATTTATAGTAGAGGGCACGAGGTTTCAAAGTCAAAATTGATCTGGAATGTGGCACAAAAGAATGGGCGCAGCAGCCGTCTGGCCACTCTTTTGGAGGGTATAGTAATGCGTACCCTTAGAAGGCCCCTGCCTACTACCCTCACTAAGTGGGTCCCAGAGTGAGATCGATAGCGATTGGTCAGTGTCGGAGTCAGGTGGACCCTCCTAAGGGTACGGTTTGTCCTCACACAATTCAAGACGGGTCTTTCAATTTAAAATTTTATACTCAGTACAGGACGCTGACTTGGTCGCGCGTCACGCGCGAGTCGCGCGTCACGCGGAAAAACAAATCCACGTCTCCGGGAGGGTATAGTAATGCGTACCCTTAGAAGGCCCCTGCCTACTACCCTCACTAAGTGGGTCCCAGAGTGAGATCGATAGCGATTGGTCAGTGTCGGAGTCAGGTGGACCCTCCTAAGGGTACGGTTTGTCCTCACACAATTCAAGACGGGTCTTTCAATTTAAAATTTTATACTCAGTACAGGACGCTGACTTGGTCGCGCGTCACGCGCGAGTCGCGCGTCACGCGGAAAAACAAATCCACGTCTCCGGACATGCCCTGCCTTCAATCGTCTCCTTATTTCCGTCCACAGACTCTCCTTCTTTCTCTGTCCACAAACTCAGACCTCTCCGCAATTGACTCATGAAGATTATCCTCGCCGTCACAACTCCCATACTAAGAAGTGTATCACCTCACCTACAATGTCAGACATGGATGTCATGCAGTCGTACCCGGATACAGACATTGAGGACAGTACCGGGCCTATCGAGGAACTCGATGCCTCAGCGGTAAGAGAGGTGAACGGGAGAATTGAACTATGCAAATACTAACAAAATATAGGAAGATGAGTTTCTTCATGAAGAAATAGGTCTTCACTTGTTTTCTAAAATGACCGACCACTACAAGGGCGGCATGCGTCACGACGCCGTGTGTGCCGAAACGGTTCACCATGCAACCTTCATACCTGACTACCCTGTCAGCTCTGAGAAAGGTTACGCGTATGTCATCCGTACGGATGGATTGCCGTCAAAAGATATTGCGAAGCCCTGGCTAGCCGTAAGTAGAGCTTCCGTGTCGCTGACTCACTGCATCAGCACACTAACCTACATAGATACAATACCGTGTCAGGTCGAATGGGTCTCCAAAACCGGTTAACTCGGCATTCCTGTCGTCATTCCCTTGCATGATGCACAAATTTGTGTGCAATGGTGCAAAGCACTGTAAACATATCGATCCCTCGTTGATGGCACACCATTATGATGTGGGAACCCTCTCGTACGGGGAAGACCGCAAAGCAATCCAGGCGAAATATATGGGGGCGAATAACGTGGAGCAAAAGGCAGTTGAGTAAGTGCATTGTCAATGTGCCAACGATATTCTGCTAACCAATGTAGATGGGCCTGGGACGTCGTTGCACAATACCAGAACGGCAAAGCATGTACGGATGGCTTTCATACTGCGTCCTGCAAGCCTGAGCTGAAACGTGCTCGGCACCCCGTAAGTACTTGTTATGAAATCATACTCGAACGTACACATAGTAACGCATTGTTAGACCCCAGCAGGAACATACCAATCGGTCGTGCAATGCTGCCATAAGTCGGACGACGACAAAACTTGCCGTCATCATCGCGTATGGGTCCCCAGCGACTACGATGGGGAGGAGCCTAGTCTGCAAATCATGAACAAGATTTTCAACAACCACAATCTGCGGCATACGAAAACGGAGGGGCATCCATGCTTTCAGGTGAATGAGGTAGCGAAGACGACGAAGACATGTGGTAAGTCCTAGAATGCATGCCCACAAATTTTCGCTAAAGCCTAACACATCCTTGACCAAACACATATTCCCGGTGGCCAAGGCGAGATGATCCATGCAGATTGCTCCGTTAAGTACTGGTTTTTCATACCAGAGACAAGCGAAAGGGAAGCCTGCCCTTACATAGTTATCATATCAGCTGGCAAACATACCCATCCGCCGCCGCCGAACACACGGATTCAACCAGACCTCAAGTGGAATCTGAAATCATCCATCGAGCAGAGCGCCGAAGAGAGGCACTATTCAACCGGCGGCCTAGGTGAGCCTTTCTTGCTGCATTAACAGAACCCTTCCTAACACTCATATGTAGTATCTTATATGGGCTCGCATGCCTACCGGGTGTTTTTAGACAGCTATAATGCGGAGTCGCTATCTCAAATTCATCCGGCGCTCGCGAACGACGACCGGATACGTCACCTCATCGTCATCCACAAGGCGATCCACGCGGGCGGCCGTCGTGGGCGTGAAGCAGTCCAAAATGAGTGGACGCTTAGGCATCGGACCCCAAACACTGCTGTAAGTATGAAGTCTCATTCCTAATTTCTGCTGCCGCCGCATTAACATACTTAGTACATACAAGAATTTATCGACGATGGTGATGGTTTCCTCGCCATCTGCTTCTCACAAGGGATGTGCAAGTTGTGGGAGGAATGCAAGACATTTCAGTTAGATATGAATTATAAGCGGGTCCGAGGCAAGAAGGAGCATGAGATAATCTTCGCAACGAGGGCCGCTGAGTCTTTTGCCTGTAAGTCACCCGTTGAGGCATTCGTGTTTTCTTTATCTAACCTATTCAGTCATGCCAATAGCTCGCGCCTTCATGTCAGGCGAATCTGCAAAAGATTATTGTCGCCTCTTTAAGGCACTGTTCGACAGTCTTGAGCGCCGTGGAGTCAGCATAAAGTGGATGTATGCTGAAGGTGAAGGCTTATCGGGTGTAACGCTCGATCAAGATGCTGGGTGCATCAAAGGTATGCTAAAGCACTAACACTCTCTCTCATCCAAGGTGTCAGCTGATTGTATAATCAGGGTTAGGGCTCTTTTTGGCGGGGAAATACTCGCACGTTTCACATGACTGGTCTTTCCACGCACAGCGCACCGTTCGGCTATGTCGAGTTCATTACACGAGGGGAATTAGTATGTAAATCTTGAAAGGAGGCTGTTGTGCAATAGCAGGTCACTTTCCTAGTGCTAACTGGAAATATAGCTGCGGTATTGCACAAATCCAGGGGCGTGGCCAATTATGCAAGGGCAAAAGCAATGATGATGTCACTACTCGCAGTGCAATCGCGGGCCGATTTCTTCGAGCTCTGTATGGACATTGAGTTAGGTAAGTAATCTCCTGAATCCTATAGATAACGCATTAACAGTGGACTATAGAACACCAGCGCCATAAATTTATTGTTCAATGGGTCAAGCATAAGAGGCACCCGTGGATCGCTGCAGGTCTGAATTCTGCGTGCTCCTTTATGGCTGGTGATGACTGGCGACGCATATCGCCTAATACGAATGGTGTGGAATCGCAGCATCAAAATCATATACCATTGCTGGGTGCAATGTCTCCCTTACTAGAGGCAGTAAAAAGGTATGGTTGCTGCATCAATGGTTTCTTACTCTTACTAAAAAATAGCAGTGGCGAATGGTTAGATGATATGATGTTGTCTCGATACTATCACTTCTTGGAGACAGGCCAGAGAGATAGATGGCACGATAACTCGGCAGCAGGCCGGGCATCACGAGGCTCTGCGCGTTATCGTAAGCTAATTCCCCAACTTCGATGTTCGTGCGTTAACAAAGAATAGGGCAAGAGCTAAAGATCCGGGCCAAGCGAGAGGGCGACTTCAGAGCTGAACAGGAACGTCGGACACAATATTCTGAAGACGAAGACGAATTCCTATTTTTACCGGATGACCCCCAGCTCAACTTCCTGGTCCTAGTGTGCAGACAGTGTCAGTGTCGTCATCTGGCGTGCCTCGCATTCGTCTGTAAGTAAATGACGGTGCATTGACTGAAATCAAGTTATTAACAGCTATATAGGGAAGCTAGCCGCCCGTCATCAGTTGCCGCCGTCCATGATTCAACCGCGGCTGCACACTTGCCGACTGGGCATGAACAGAACGTACGAATCTTTTTTCTGTCCAATCAGTTACTCAAGGTGGCACGCCTAAGTGCTACACTGCTGATTGCGGATAACCACGAGGTATCTCAGAAGCTCGTGGAATCTCTGCAAGAGGCAGCGACATCTGAGTTCAATTATGTCTCGCCTGAAATATATCTAAGCTTAGCTGAACAGGAGCCGAGTACAGCGGCACAGGATGCGCAAGTCCTGTTTCAGCAGGAGCAAGCAAGCAAGGTCGCAACCATATGTGCTTCACTGCCATTTGTGGACGACCAGACGGTTTATCGGGGGCTCTTGCAACAGGTGCGAGAGGTGTCTGAAGCAAATTGGAACCAGGTCTCGCCTGCTGCAGAATCAACTAATTCGGGAGGTATGACAGCGTCACAAACCAGCAACAAACGGCGTCGTCAGCTTGACGAGGAGGACGTACCGATGCCGCAAATCGCGCCAGGCAGGCGTGCTGACGGTCGTCTTATCGTTCCTGCTGCAGTTCCTGCTCCCAAATTCCCTGTCCATTCTGCTGGCCCTTCTTCTGCCGATCCTTCCTCTGCTGGCCCTTCCTCTGCTGGCCCTTCCTCTGCCGGCCCTTCCTCTGCCGGCCCTTCCTCTGCCGGCCCATCTTCTGATTTCCATTTTGCTGGCTTTTCTTCTGGTAAGGAGAAACTCGGGCCTGAGGCCCCTGAATCAATTTATGAGAGGTATCGAGAAACGCGAGAGCTCTGGTATGAGGGCAACCCAAACGCCCAAACGAACGAGGCGTTTCGGAGAGCGCACCGCTGGCCGCTGCGTGTAACTAAAATAATGCGCAAACATTACACTGATCGCAAGTACATGACCGCAAAGTGCGTTTCTGAAGCGCAGCCTCGCTCGTGGACGGACGAGGAAATCTTGGCGTACCGAGATTTTGACAAACGATGTGAGGAAAAGGCGATGCATTCAGTGAGGACGGAATTCGCTGATAATGGGGATCGATTTCTCCATCGCGGCGTTCGTGACGTATTGGATATTGCGGCGGCAGACATCGCCAAGCGAGCAGAGGCTTACAGTGCTGGAAGTATGCCATAGGCTGTTAGCGCGTAGGGGTAGTAAAAAGTGCTTGATTCATGCTCTGTGTGCCTTCTTGTGCGTCTGTTTGTGTCGTAGATTCCTCATGTCTAAACATCGATTTATATCTAGAGGAACGGGGTAACTGGATGGCGCACGTGGAAGACCCGGTGTATTGACGCGATGCGATAGACAGTGAGGAATTGGATTATTTTTGCCCTGGTAAGCCACCATATCACCTCTCATCACCTCTCGACGGCTTTATTCTTCCTTTTGAACCACGATAATGGCGAATAGTGTGTAAAATACGGGATGTTGTCCAAATTCTGTGCGAATGGCATCCTAGACCAATGCGTGATGTGGTGCACTAGTCAATCAAACCGCCAGGTATGCATGTAACCACGGCCTTGTAAAATTACATGACGAAGGCTTTTCGCACAACCCACCCTAGACCACCTCACCGCTTTGAATTCGGCCATTTCATTTAATGAAGAAACTGTGCACGATATGGTTTATGCTAGGTATTTGTTGAAGAGCACTGAGTCCTGACCTTTCTCTTCAATATTTGGGAAGAATCGAAAAGTGTAAGCATCAAGGTGGCGAGGTAAATATTGTTCAGTACATACGTTGATTCTATGAATTGTCATTGCTTCACACGCCATCTTCACTTGTCAAATGCTGATCGATAAGTTGAACATATCATCTTTGTTCCCACTGGTAAATGGTATAACAGGACCTTCAGAGGCTCGAGAGGATTGAACCTCATTTATCATTCAAGTTGCAATTGGATTGACGTCTCGTCAGAGAAAAATGGACTGGAGGTATTGCTGGCGAGGTGGGACATCCGCGAGCTGCAACTACACCCCATCTCCAAATCACCATATCTCTACCAATTCTACGAATCCTGGATCAAAATTTGACGACAGGATAGCAGCAGCTGAAAAGCTATATCTTATGATGATAGAGCCGCTGCACTGCTTTCCGATCGCGACCTATGCGGACGCGGATGACCCGGTGCAGTGTTCTTAGGGGAGACCTTCTCACCCATACGTAGACACTTGACAAGCAATTCACACGTAATGCTGCGGTCGCAAGTGAGTAAAAAATACATACCTGCCGATTATCCTGAGTCAAGCGGTTCTTGAGAGGTCAAAATCTATAGATGCAGACGTATAGAGCTATCCAGTGTTGAACTATCATACAGATAGAGGTTGGTGATAAGCATCTTGCATCGGCGACGACTTGCCATTCTGGCGTGGGAGACCGACCGTAGCGCGAGCAGAACGGAGCGTTCTCTGAAGTTACCGTCTTCTTACCGTCCGAGAATCGCGGTGGATTCCCTACCCTCACAAAGTGGGGTCGAGGCATCTGACCAATGATGGAGAATGATGGAAGGGTAGGTTTTGTCGCTGAAAAACCCCTGGAGGGTAGTAGGCAGGGGCCTTCTAAGGGTAGTTATTACTGTTTCCTCACTCTTTTGTGCTGTACATGCCCCTATATACCCTGCGATATGGAAGAACACGTTTCCCCAGACCCACATGGCTGTCTTCTGTTGCATTACGCACATATTTGTGGGTCCAGTTATGTACCACTCCGATCTCCACCATTCCTATTGTCATGACTCATGGAGCTTCGCACCGTCATTCCCGCTGTCATGGCGGATTATCACCATGATCTCACGATATCTCGTCCATGACGATCACGATATGGTTTCTAGTTCATGACGTTCACGATATGGTATCGTAGTCACGTCATCAGGGTGGGGGAATCACTTGGTGTCATTCATGTATCTAGCATATAGTCACACTCTTTCCACAGGATTCCGAGAGGGATCATCACAATATCAGTCATCATTCATTGTGTGCGAAATCTTCGAAGTTCGCTGACCAGCATACATAGGTACATTATTATTAGGTACTCGACATCTAATGGGTGTCCTTTTCAAAAGGTTTCACCCACGAGTAGGTATTTCACGGGGCTACAATTCACTGCCAACAACAGAACACGTTACACATAGACTTCCTCAACTCCCAGGCGAGTCGCGTACCTACATACCTCATAGCGAGGGTCCCCACTGCCGTTTCACTACCTATGTACCTTGGTCCTTCCTAGACATATGTATCGCAGTACGGAATATGTACGGAGTACCTACCCGATTATATCTCCCGCATAATTGCATTGGTCATCAACTTGACCAGTGACTCGTGAGTCGTCACCGTGAGTCGTGGCAACAGGTGCTGAGTTTATGCTGCTCAAAAAATTGTACCAGGCGACCGTACCAGCAGTTCTCCCACAACATGATTAGCCACGCGGCCCACGCCCGCGCATCCGTCCGCCTACAGACCGTGACCCTGCAATGACACGGAGGCCAACAAGTACGGAGTGAAACAGGAATGAACCAAATGGCAATTTTACTGGCAACAGAACTACATATTGACATGGACCCCGACTCCAACCGGGACAGGAATCTAGTACATATATAGGTACATATACATATCGTACGTACCTATCGTAAGGTTGTAATTGATATCAATTCAAGGGGTCAATTGCGCAAGGCACGTGAGCATGCCAATGACGTCGCAGAGCACCTTCTTCTGGTGGAGACACATGCAGCTGGGATGGGCACCTGATATGTACTCGTTGCCTCTCAGGCAGAAAGTCTGACACTCGTACATCAAACCAGCTCAGGCGCCTTGGAGCAAGTTTCAGTAAAACATTGTCTGCAACCTCTGATCCGCTAATTGGGACCTATTGCCGACCTTTTTTTTTTTGAAGACTCCTCGCATTATCGTGGCGCAATACCTAAACTCCTGGTCCCTCGGATCGGCAGATCTCTCTCAACGCAGTCGGCTGATCGCCCAGAATGGTTGACCGTCATGTGGAAAGCCCGACGTGCGGACGTAAGACAGCATTGGTAACGGGATCAGGAATAGGCGGTATCGGCGGCTCATTGGCAACGGAGTTGAACAACGCAGGTTACTTTGTCTTCTGCGCTGTGCGTCGAACATCTGCCATTGAGAACCTGCTTCAACCGGGAATGGTCGCAGTTGAGCTCGATGTGCAATCGACTGAATCAGTCATGGCAGCTGTCAAGACAGTATCAGAAATGACAAATGGAAGGCTCGACGTCTTGGTTAATAATGCCGGCTTTGCGACTCATCGACCGGCTCTAGATCTGGACGTCGACGGTGTCGTTGCTTCCATGTTCGATGTGAACGTTCTTGGGGTAATGAGAATGGTCAAGGCCTTTTCTGATCTGCTCATCAGTGCGAAAGGGTGCATCGTCAATATCGGCAGCGTTGCACCAATAGTGCCCCTCGTGTATTCTTCAGCCTACAACGCAACCAAGGCTGCACTTCACGCATATGGAGACTCTCTGCATATGGAGCTCAAGCCACTCGGGTTAGCTGAACCCGTTGATAGAGTCTTCAATTCCCGTGCATGATATTGATTACTGACAGTTTAACCAGTGTCGATGTGCTCACAATCATCACTGGCGGGGTCAAAAGCAATATAGGCAAGAAAATGCAGATGAGTCTTGAACCACGCCATCCCCACGTTGCTGACGAGACATGTAGTCCGTGAGACCAAGCCTTCGCTTCCAGACAACTCGAAATATTTGCCGGTTAAAGACTACTGGCTCCAAAGAGTCACCCTGTCTCAAGAGGGAGCAATGCCGACCATTGAGTACGCTCGAAGCGTAGTGAGGGCGATAGAAAAGAAGAAACGGCCTCTTTGGCTCTGGCGCGGTGGCTCAGTGTGGACCAGCTTCTTTCTATACTATCTGGTACCCCGAAGACTGCGTCTGTACATAATGGCACGACGCTGTGGGCTCTCGGATCTTACGCCGTAGATCTCTCATGTCAGAAACCTGTGTTGGTGCGTTGAATCCGATATGGATGTAATACTGTAGTCTGTAGCGACGGAACTAACGTTGCCACACATTACCAGACCATGAAAACGTTGAATGATTTTGACGCAATGACTTGTTATGCTCAATTCTCTATCTATATGCCTAGTGCAACCCTTGAGCTTGGTACAGCGTGTGGGTATCAAACATGTATTCGAGTTTTCCAGAGACAAGCTGAGCGCCCTGTTCAGCTAGTGAGCGGCGTCAAATACTTGTTAACATATTGTGAGTTTAAGGAACGTTCGCCTTGGACAACTTTTTCGCCGCTCGCCCACCAAATCCCCATCCAATCTGATGCGCGACGTGTGTGATGACGTCTAAGTCGTCTGCCCAAGCCCACACCAGCCCGGGGTTTTTCTGAAACATGCGACCGGCTGCGATGAGGTCGAGTGGTGTGTCATCATCGTCTTTTCCTCCTTCGATAACCGCCTGTGCTACGTCCCCGGTCATTATGCTCCCGACAGCACTGATCAACATGGCACTTCCAACAGCTGCCTTGATCTTTTTCGCAAAAGGCGCTTGGTAGCCTGGACCACTTGACACTTTTTGTAGTGCATGAATGCCACCGGTGGACACGTCCAACACGTCGACTCCGCGCTGCGCGAAAAGCTTGGCCAGTCTGACACTATCATCAACAGTCCAATTAGGCTTGCCCTGCCATTCAGGATTGGTATCGAGCCAGTCCGTGGCACTGATACGGACAAACAGGGGCATGTCCTTTGGCATCACTTCTCGGGCATCGTCAACGAGCTCAAGTGCTAGCCGGGTACGATTCTCGAAGCTTCCTCCGTACTCATCCGTTCGCTTATTCACAGCCGGCGAGAAAAAGCTCGATACAAGATATCCATGGGCAAAATGAAGCTCAATGATGTCGAAACCTGCAAGTATCGAGCGACGAATGGCAGAAATAAAGTCTTTCCTGAGCTGTGCAATGTCAGCCGCGCTCATAGACCGCGGGCTTGGATAGTGCTCATCGAAAGGTTCGTCGCTAGGTCCAACTACTTCATTCGGCCAGCCACCGACTTCTTCAGTTGCTGTAGCACCTGAACTAAGCCACGGTGCGACGGTAGAAGCTTTGCGACCGGCATGGGCAAGCTGAATTCCGATGAGCGCATTTTGACTGTGGGCGAATTCAACATGCTTTTTCAAGGTATCAACATGAGCGTCCAGCCAAATTCCTGAATCCTCCGGGGTGATGCGACCATTGGCCTGCACAGCAGTAGCCTCCAACATGGTAAAGCCCGGCTATTATTTACAAGGTTCAAAGTCAGCTTGTCATGTCAATTTTGCCGCCCTGCACTGATCATCTATAGTCTATAGGTAGACGAGGGTAAAGAAAGGACGAAAGAGTCAAGACGCACCCCTCGCTGGATTATTCCGCCATAGTGGGTGATGTGCCAAGGTGTATGAAACCCTTCATGTGCGCTGTACTGACACATAGGGCTCACCCAAATACGATTCGGCAGCTGAATGCCCCGAATCTTTAGAGGCATGAAGAGTTTGGGGACGGGTTTGCCGGAAGGTTGAGGAATGACGGCACTGCCAGCCACTGGGTCCTGCTCGGGGGTGAAGAACGGAACACCCTTGGCAGAAACATTTGGGATCGATGATTCGCATTTTCCTGCTTTCTCATTTTCGCGATTCTCCGAACGCGGGCCCGAGATGCCGTTGTCAGCATAACACATGCGTTGCATTTCGTAGGCCGCCATTGTTCGATCAGGGAGTTATTTTTGGAATAATAGGATCAATGCGGTTTGAGATGCCTGGCGAGTTTAGGCCGATGGTATTAATCTGGCTTGGTTTTGGTAAATATATAGTACCTATGCAGATAGAGAAGACACTGTGTGTAAACTGACGACGTCTGATGGAGAGTTATACAGTTCTGCTGGCAAAGCAGGGAACAGGAGCAATTTGAGAATAGTAAGTAGTGGTAGTAAATGCTTCATACCATCCTAGATGCGCCCAGGCGGCCCAGCCAGCCTCTTTTAACTCCCGAGGCCACAACCACGATGATGGCCCGTAAAAGCTTTGGAGAGATCAATTAGACTGCTTCCGTCATCAATATTTCTACATTTGTAAGCACCTTTTGCGAATTTGTCATCGGTGTTTCTCAAACCGTCTGCGTCATGACGCTATTGACGTCAAGACTGCGGAGTACCAGGTAGTACAGCGCTAGGCTCCAGCCATCGTCCTAAAATATCGTGAAGAGTGGTAGACCCAGGTGAATACGACATCACTCTTCTATACGTACATGAAACTGAATACCTAGTAATAGATACACAGTATGTAACCTTACCCCATAGATGATAAAACATTTAACACAGTCGTACGTACCTGTTTATGTAGCAGGGCTGGGCCGCATTCTTTGAGCAGAGCAGACTGTTGATTACAAATGGCATGACTACTCCTTTAGGTTTCAAGATGAACATCCTTCGTAGTTGTCGATCCTGCAGCGTTTTGAATGGGTTTTGAATGGAAATTCCAACACATAGCGGTTAGGATGTGAGAAACAGCATGCTTGCAGACGCAGACAGCGCACATTAAATCGCACATTTCCTTACCTATTTTGACTATTGAGCCATTGATCCGTTCAAATCTTCGAAAGGGTCGCAATTGAGGAAGGTGCGCATGGTGCATGTGAGACGCGAAATGACCCCTTAAACGTGGAAATCTTGAAACGAGGTTTACCCATAAATTCCCCCAGACACGCGCGCAATTGCTACATCTTTCCTCTCATCACTATCTTTTTGCTTTTCTTACATCACTTAACCAACCACTTCGCGACGATGCGTACATATTTTGCTATTAACTTCGTGGCAGTCGCGACAGCAGCTGCCTCGGGTCTCGGACGCGAGGCGGCGACTACGACAAAATGCCCTTTGGTCTTCGACGGCAGGGTGCCAGCCAACTTTACCCTTGAACAGTTCGATGTGAAGAACAATGTGTTCAATCCGTCATTCGTGGTCGGTGCAAATCAGACCTTCAGCTCGGTGCTCAGATTCGACAACCGTGGTACCTCGCATTCTCTCTTTGATCGGGTCGGGGTGACCAAGCCAGTTGAAGTGACCATCAATGATCGATCGATATTTGCACCAAGCGTCAGCAATGTTCAGGTCGGGTTTCGCCGTACCGAACTAATGATTGCCTCCAATTCCGGAAAGGACATCTCCACAACTGGCATCAGAACATTGCATTTTTCGATTGCGAAGGACCCGGCCCGGCCGTTAAATTTGGACCACGAGTATCAGCTTTCTTTTCTAGAGGACTCTAGCTTCTCAACGAACCAGTTTGTTCTTAAAACTGGAAATATCACTGGTGTCAACACTCTGGATCCCGATTCACTCACGTTGTTTGGTAACACAAACAAATTTGGCGATGTGTTGTTTACTACACCTTTTACTGCAGGAACTTTCCACAACTTTGCTCTCAGACTAGACTTCACTCGGAAGTAAGTAGTGAAATATCCACCATAACGCGAAAAAAGCTGAACTTCGTATAGCACCACGGAGGTGCGGTACTCTACCGGGCTGCATGCATTGAAGTCTGTCACGGGGCCACGGGCCAATGATATCAGTGGTCAGGGCCAGTATCACTTTGGACTTCTCAAGAAAGGGCTGAATGGTAATGGCGACTCAAAAAAAGGAACTCAGGAGACCGGGATCAATGAAGGCATCATCTATGGGGGAATTTTCATGGAAGACAGTTCGGAGAACTGTCGGTGCAACTACTGAGGAGTCGACGCTTGTACTATCGTGGTAATAAGGTCGGCCATTCGCTGATTTCAAAATTGATCCATAAGAATTATGTTGCAGGCAGACCAGGCTAGACATCAAGAAGTTAGAACACCTCATGCGTTCCTTACCTTCTGTGTACGATATCTATGATTCAAGTGCCCAGTCACAGACTCACAGTACCACTCAGCCGTGGTTCCGTGTTCAGCCCGGAAAGGAACAGAATTAAAGACTAGGCATTATCATGATTCGATATGTTACGATAGCTGCGCCCGAAAGTGATTTATACGAACGAAGTACTGGGAGAGGTCTTGCGCAGTCAGTCCAGGAACGCGTCCGCTCGCACTGGGCAAATTTAATTCATGCGGACTAGCCCTAAGCTAGCTCTAAGAATTGAGATCAGCGTCAGGCAGCCTAGCTTAGCCTACTGCCGATACGCTCCATTCAAGTTGGCCTGTTCCACCGGAACCGGGAATTTGGAAGTGGCCGTGATAAGTTGTGTACTCCGTAGTAGGCAAGGTCACAAGCAGCACATATTTAGCTTGCATGATGAATTCCCCGAAAGAAATCTTTATGAATCAGCTCAGGCCTAAATATCAGCTCATCTGAAACTCGAAGTATACTCCTGATTGTGCTCCTCTGTAAGGACTCACGGAGTGTTGATGTTTTGTCGAACCTTTCGAATTTTTGTTGCAGCCATTTCACTTACTTAAATTCGGAGTACCTGATGATTATCCATTGCAATGCAAAACAGTACGTGACCGCTGGTGGACAGTACCTACTTTATCATCGACCGGGCATTTTGGATGGTGCAAATAACAATACTCGTGCTCAGAGTCACCGTTGACTCTTGACTCCGATTGAGTAATGACTGTTCCACTCGGTGTAACTGGCATCGATTTCTGTCAAGGACCAATATTGGCACAGATAAGTATTCAGTTCTGTAGCGAGGAACTCTAATATATCTAAGTAAATGGCGATTCTCAACAGAGTAGTGTGTAGGTATGTAGATGCATGGAGAGAAATGTGCAGCGATGTTGAAAATCGCGGAGTTTGCACAACGATTCAACGAGAGCGTGCAATGGTGAGAAGCCGGTACAAATTACGATGCACCATTTAGGCTATAAAAAGACTACACATCCCATTAGCGGTCCGGAGGCTCACTTCATGTCACTGACAGGGGGTTGACAGGGGGCTGCAGCCAATCACGTCGCAGCTTTACGAGGAGTACATCGTCCGGCCCGCAAATTTGGCAAAGGACAGAAAGTACCGCCGATCCGCGCCGTGACATAGAGGAACATCGGATTAACCGCACGGCGGGCTTGATTGAGAACGAATCTTCCTGCACTGTCGACTTCGCCCAAAGTCAAACTTTTCTTGCGCTTGGATTAGGTACAAGCAAAGAATTTATTGCGCAAGTTGGCTCGAGCTAGAAATACCAACAATTGCCTTTGTGCCTAAGAGGTACATCGCACTTTATCGCAACAGTAGTTTGACTGAGACCGTGGCTATTACCTAATTTCCGTCAAGCAAACGCCCAGGACCGAACTTCCTTTGTTTTGAGCTCGATGATTGTGATTGCCCAAAGGCGTAGGGTACGCGATGAAGCATTCGTTTCTGAAGTCATCATGTCATTCCAAGTCGCGATCAACGAGCAAGGGGGGTATGGGGCACGTGACATGAAGTGAGCCTCCGGACCGCTAATGGGATTGGTGACAATGCAAAATACACACTCCGTAGGTAGGAACTCCGTACTCTGTGAAACCTAGCACACCAATCGTACTCCGTGCTCAGGTACCGGTAGGTAGGTACATACGGAGTATGCTTTCGGCCTTCCTTCCATGGATGACTTGATCCATCAACCGGCCAGGGTATAAACAGACACCCTACGTGTGAGTTGCATGGGAAAAGGTGGTCGGACGACCCGCAATAATTTACCTAGCCTGATCTGATCGGCGACCCGAGCAGCAGGTGGGCGATGAACAGGATAGACATTGCCGGGGTGTCGCATCATCCGAGTCATGGCCAAGGGGGTTAGCCACGCTATGCTATGCCGTCGATCCGAAGCAATGACATGAAGAAGGCCGGCGTGGTCTACGAGCCAGCCGGACTTATTCTGCGCGTCATGCGTACTACATTATAGCGCTATCATGGGGACCGAGACGATCCCTTTGGCTCTGATACATACATACCTACCTACCTCTCATCCCTCCTACCTCTGTACCTACTCCGTACAGGCTACACTGAGTCCTGACAATGATGCGACCCCAACCTCGGCCGACTTCCTGGCGACTAACAGGTATTAGTTATGTGCACCCCCCCTTTGGACTTCGACGTTCCCGTCATGGCGTTGAAGATTCCGTGAAAGATGGATCTTCTAGCATCCCAACACGAGTAATTTTCTTCCACGCTAATGATATGGAAGATGGCTTGAGACGAATCTACACAGAGAGACTTTCTTGTGGCCCTTGTTGCACGTCTTGTACTGCCACTTCGCCGAACTCTTTGCTATTCTCTCAACCACAACTCAACATTCATTTTCGTTCCTCTGCTGCCCATCAATCTACCGGGAGATCGCAAACTATCGAGTCAAGGCACCAGCATTTGCCCTCGAAAAGCCTCACGACAATGGGCTCACTCCCTGTTCTACCCCGGAGCCGGAACTACATGGACTGGTCCGCAGACGACACCATCGCAGCCATCCGCAACAAGACCGTGACGGCTCGCGAGTATATATCCAACGTCCTCGATCGTGCGCAGCTGGCGAAGCCGCTAAACGCCTTCATCAGACTTCTGCCAGACGAGGCCCTATCCGCCGCAGACAAAATCGACCATGCGATCGCACATGGCCATGAACTTCCGCCTCTCGCCGGCCTGGCCATTGTCACCAAGGATAACATCAATCAGGCTGGCATTCCCACAACTGGTGGAACGGCCGCTCTCCTGAATAATCGGCCGTCGAAGACCGCACCCAGCCTGAGAAGGCTCATGCAGGCCGGAGCTATCGTCATTGGCCGCGCAAATATGCATGAGCTTGCCTTTGGAATCACGAGCACAAACCTACAACCGTTCGCGAACGCAGTGCACAATCCCTACGACATGAACATGATACCGGGCGGATCATCGGGTGGAACGGCCGCGGCGATTGCCTCTCGTGTGGTGACATGTGGCCTTGGCACAGACACGGGGGGCTCAGCCCGAATCCCTGCAGCTTTGACTGGCATTGCGGGCTTTCGTCCCTCGGTCGGTGACGGCAGCGACGAGCGACGATACCACGACACCCACGCCGTGGTGCCTATCAGCCACACTCGCGACACTATCGGACCGCTGGGTCGGACAGTTGCTGACATCACACTCCTCGATTCCATCATCTCTCGACGGCCCCGAGTCCAGCCTACTGAGCTCAGCGGTCTGCGACTTGGCATTCCGCCTGTCCTATGGTCCGGTCTAGACGAGAACCTTGAGAAGGTTCTTCTGTCTGTCAACGATAGACTCCGAGAGGCGGGCGTTGTCCTCGTCAAGGACGATATTCCCAACCTGCTGGAATTGGATAGCACGATTGGCAATCCAATCGCTCTGCACGAACCCATCGCCGATATGCCAGCTTACCTCAAGAAATCGCATGCCAAGAACGTAGATCTCAAAAAGATTGTCGATGGCATCGCCAGCCCTGATGTCAAGAAACTATTTGACCTTGTCCTGAGCGACGCCCTCGGCATGGAGTACAAAGAAGTCATGCAAGTTCGACGACCCGCTCTCCAGAAACTTTTTGCGACTTACTTCGCTGAGAAACGCATCGATGCAATTTTGTTTCCTACAACAATCTTGTCCGCGGTACCGATCGATTATCTCAACGGGTCTGGAAATGTGACGATCAATGGGGGGCCGCCAATGGATGCTTTCGCTACCTACACTAGAAACTCGGGCCCCGGAAGTAATGCAGGAATCCCGGGCTTGAGTATTCCAGCAGGGCTGACTACTGCGGGCTTGCCTATAGGCATCGAAATCAACGGTCCTCTTGGAAGCGATGACAGGTTACTCGCGATCGGTCTCGCTATCGAATCTCTGTTGGGTCCTTTACCTCCACCCAAGCTTTGAGCAGCACACCGTTGTTGATGGAGATACATGTGTGTTGCAACCGTGAATAAGGACTGTAGCATAAAAATCGCCATCCGTCCATTCTTTTGTCTCAACACTTATTTGGCAAGGCCACAGGATACGGTCAAAAGATATTCTTCCTTTTGTAAAATATATTACATGTATATTACCTAGTTCTTAACTCCTAATGTAATTGTCACTATCCCTTTACTCTTCGGAAACGTGACTAGTAGGTGGCAAGAATTCAACTCTCCTCCTCAACAATGTACGCAATGTGCTTTGTAATAAACTTACAATGCGATCGTGTCGGTGGACTGTCCGACTGTGGGACACCTACTATTGAAGTCGGAAATGACACAACCTAGAAACATGTCGCAGATAAATGAACAGAGTAGCCCGATATATTTTGTTTCGCGAGTGTCATGGTCTGGGCTGCTTTGCCCAGCCCTCAGCAATGTAGGTGACAATTGTACAGAGTCCAGGAACTTGTACAATGCGTTATTCTTTTGTTGTCTTCCATGGCGCGACGGGATTAGGCACATCACCCAGACGGCGGCGCAGACACCCGCGATTGGCTCTTGGAGCCAGGCCATCACAGCGAGCGCTATTTTGCCTAAGCACTTGTGCGAATCGCGATAAGGTCATGTGGTATTGAGGGCAGGTGATCTTCCTTCAGTTAATTTATTCACGCACAAAATCATACAGAAAATGACGACATGATACTGGACCCCCCCAGGGGCCAGCTTGTACAATGGTTTAACCCATTCTTATCCAAGTCATGGTTTGACTTCACTATTCCGAAAACACCATTGTCCTATCGCCAAACGTACAAGTCATGAATTTGTTTCAAGAGCCTAATGCCGAGGGATGTTGTCCTTGAACGCCATTGATATGTTTAGAGTCGTCAGGACTCAAGATACTAGTTCTAATAAGATTAAGATTCGAAAGACTGCGGGAATTCCCAAGTCTTGGTGAAGACAAAAAGTTTCACACTTTGTTCATGGCGGCGGCGTACGCGGCCTCATTCGTGATTGTCGCAGTGTTGCTTGTACCGGCGTGTGTCACGTTTTCCATGATGCTTTCTTCGCTGTCGTTAATGGTGGTCCAGCCTGGTGGATTCGGTCTTTTGCCATCTCTTTTCAATCGGTCCAATCGATAGCCTTTCCGGCCTATTGTCACAACAGAAAGGCCTTTCTGCTTAGAATTAGCGTCGTTGGAAGATTGTTGTTTAGAAACGGCGGTCTGCGCAATAAAAGTGCACTTTCGGATGATCCAAGGGCCCAAAATCGGAGCGTTCACGGATATTACCCCAACGAACTATGATGAAGTAAGTATTTGGCCATCATCATCTATATTGACGACAGAAGCGTCCAGCTCTCACCGTTTCGCGAATTGCCCAAATGGTAGAAACGTCCACATCAGAGGACTTCCTAATTGACAACACACAACGCAAAAGGCTTGCGGCAACAACAAAAATGCCGGTCGTGAGCCAAAACCCGTATATTATCTTTCTATTCGCGCATCAGCCGCTGAGTAATTCGAGTTGTCAGACTCTCGGAGGCTTACCGTGATAAAGGCAACTGTACTACCCACAAGAGAGGTAAAGGGATGTATAAGATGAGGAGATCAGTTCTGTCTCAGAGCTTTTAGTTAGCCACGTACTTAGTAAAACCTGGGCCTTGAGACCGTGGGGGCCAGTATAACATACGACACATTGGTGATAACCAAAGTGAGAAATATCTGATTTGGACTGCCACACTCATCTAATAGCTATTGTCAGCAACAACGTTTCACTGACTACGAGATTGCGAGACCGAACTCACCGCCAGGATAAGGCCAAATTTGCCAGTTCCTTTGGAAAGGAAGGCACCGTAGTAAAACGACTCCAATTGTAGCGATGTACGAACATACACAAGCCACAGCGGCAATATAAACCAATCGCTTTTGTTTCGTGACAAGACTGGGTTGAATGTTAGGCGATCGAGGTACGCGGAATGTTGAGTAAGTTGTAATTGCTCCAAATTTGTACAGGACTCACGTAAGTCTCCGATAGAAGAACAGAATGCATCCTTTCAAGCACCAGATAAGTGTGATGTAGAGACACCAGCCCGCGATATCGGCCTTTGCGCCGTTGGTGATTGAGGTTCTTTCATCGTCCGTGAGGGCCAGGGCCTTCGCCTCTGTCATTCCCACGATTGATCCCCAACGTCCTGACCAGTTTCACGTCATGTCAGAATGCGTGTGACGTGTAGAAAGCGCGGGGAATGGGCTCGACTTATTCATACCTATAAGCTCCAACATTACCGTCTCACCCTAGAACAAGATCATGGCTGATTAGCGGATTCGCTTCGTGAGAATGACTGATACGGATGGACGTGGGGTTTCGTACTGTTAAGAAGAGCGCGGCCGCAACAGCGAAGTAGTCGTCTCCCTGCCAGTCCCATCCCACCAGGCTCGTTCGATAAGCAATTCGGCCCAAAAGAATGACGATACCTATCCCATATTCCGTCCAGGCTTCGACCTGGAATGGTGTCGTCCCCATGATGTATTTCACGTTCTCCACAAAGGCGAAAGGACACGGACGTTGGCAGTATCGCACCGCTGCCGTCAAGATGTTCGAGAGGGGCGGCGGAGAGTGCGTTGCCTGTTTGAAATTGCGTCGAGTGGAATCGTGAAGTCAAGTTAAATTTAGAGCGGAAGCTGCCTGCCATTTGAACTTGATCGAACAGCAGGGACCGCGACTTTTGCTGGCTCCAGGTCGCTGGCTGAAAGGGGATTGCTTCCATCGCGCGCGAATCTTTCCGACTCGGGCACCCCGCCAGCCGAGTCTCAAATCGCAGTGTGGTAGATGTCGATGAAGCCGAAGGGATTGTGGATGTGGCACCCCGGCGTTAACGGATGGCTTACAGCCTCTCCGTGCGCTGCGTTAAAGCCGTGCCGGCCCCTGAGGTGACTAGACCGACCCGATCAGATGTGTTATTGGTTCGTGGTCGACTTTGCGGGGAAGGGGGGTCTCGTTATCCCATCGGGAATCCGGGATGGAGTCATGCATTGGCCGGGGTCTTACTGTGGGAAATGCTGGGAAGTGCCGAGTGAAGGAAAAATACATTAGGTAACCGTTTCTGATATAGAGTAGGCTCGTAAAGCACGCGCAACTTTATGTACTTCGCAAATTTATCCAAGGAGAATTACACGCTAAAGTTCCTCAATCATGGCAGCTGCGAGAAACAGGAACGCATGAACGGAGCCGCATGTTATGTATCCATAGGCCATTCCACGCCGAGTCGCCTCCAGAATCTTCGTGGTGGAAAGAGCCAATCGGCTGCCTCGCAAATTACCTATCGTCTTGCGTCCTGAGTCCTGACTCCTGCCGCTGATGGTCTAGTCTAGTCGCGACAAGAAGGATCGAACAGCCTGATGGCTAGTGGGGCTGAGTGCTGGGTTCAAATGCTGATCTCCAGCTCGTTCCTGCACGAGGTTCCTTCGATCTTTACATGTATTCATACATATATTAGCCAGTGTCCATTCAGCCGGAGGCATGGACCCTCTGTCGACAGAATCTGGTCTGATCAGCGACTCAACATTGGCTTCAACAAGCCCAGAGTACCTATGTATCTTGAAAGAGAAAATTGTACATACATCAAAGAAGTTCAATTGCGTCAAATCCTGAGGCTTTCAAGTTTCATCGATGCTACGCCTATGCGCTTTAATTAGTTGCAAGGCTGCGATCCCGCTTCAGCTTCTATCAAAAGCTTCGCAACGCGCTTGATATATATATACATAGTTTACGGAGGACGATCGCAAAAATGGTTGCTTGTGCCAAGGCACTAGAGCTTATCAAAGCGCGCTAAGATAAAGACCCCTGTCAATAGTAAACTCTACTATGTAAGCTATTTTGTACCTAGCTGCGTGGATTGCTCTTTGCAGCTTGAAACTGATGTGCTTCCAATTCTAAATCACAATAAACGACTTTCTCTCTCTAAAGTGTCTCTGAGATTTGGGTTTCTGTCTGAGCCACTAAGTAAGACCCTGATTTCTTGTACAAGGACCTTCGACAGACACATCTGAGGCCCGAAGATGTCCCCATCGCGACTTCTGCCACCTAGATGTGGTATCTAACATGTCCAAAGTGCATCATACCCTTGGCTTCTTTGTACTCGTTACCGCCGCCTGATTCGTCAAGCACGACATCTCCGTGATGATATAACACTCCGTAAATGCAACATATCTTCACGACATGACTACACATATGTATCGTTGAAACGCGGAAAAAAATTGAAAATTCGCCCGCCACGCGACGCCCTCGCCAATGGACGGTTAAAGCGAGAAGATCCCGGGAACAATTGTCGAAACGAATGAAAAAAGTACCTATGTATACGACAGTTTCATCGAGTGTCTCGGCGTAGCGTCGCCGGAAGTTGCGTGGGCGACCTTCTTCCCCGTCCTTCGCGAAGGGTTTGAACACGCCCAGGAAAGGGCACGTCTTGACGAAAGGAAGACACAACAGCAAAGCTCGACCGATAGCATCGAAAATGTCAAGGCGGCGGTGAGGGAAGCCGTCTCCGAAGCATTTCACGCTCCCCCCCAACGTGGGCGTCGATTGTGGCCCGTAGCGCCCCGATCAGCAACGCCCAAACACCTCGCCCCTCCCCCCCAATGGCGGTCCCCGCTCGCGTCCATCGCGAGGTCATCGTCAAGGGATCTTCCATCAGCAACGCGGTCATCGGACGCAAGCCTGCGGAAATCGTGAACGCCGTCAACACCGGTCGCCGTAGCCGCACGCCGCCTTCCAAGCGGCGATACCGTGGTCACTTTTCTAGAGCCGGCACGACCCCATATCGAAGCAGACGCGTGGGTGAAGACGGCGTTCGGCCCGGAAGCGGCCCTAAGCCGTCGTCTGTTCACCATAATCGTCAAGTCTTTCCCCGTCCGGCTATCCGACAAGCAGGACACGACCGAAATAGTCAAACAACTGATTGCCTCCAATGGCCCCGGGATCGCCAAGGTTACAACCAGAAAACCGAGGGACTCCTCCACGTTCTCCCCCCTCATCGTCGCGGTCGACGGTGTCGAAACGGCGAACAGGCTATGTGACAATGGCATAATCTACGAATTGGAGATCTTCGACGCGATGTCGTACAACGCCGCCGTCAACCCGAGGCAGTGCTACCGCTGCTTTAAGTTTGGGCACATCGCCGCCCACTGTCAAACCCCAGCGAGATGCGGTCGATGCGCAGCCGGTAGACACGGCCGTGGCGACGAAGACTGCCCACTGAGCCTACGCGTCAATTTTGCTTCATTCACGAACCAACCCATCATCTTTGAGCAGCCATGAAGACGCCGGAACGCCCTTTAAAGCCATTCAAAAACGGATCGATACAGTCGGAGTGGCAAAAGGGCGCTCTATTGATCGCTATGAACGAGGACTATAAGCTATCTGGAGAGGTGTCATGGATTCGAGCTTCGGCTCGTCTCCTTCTTAGTGCGAGAGAGTGGCACACCATCCGCAGACCCCGCAGACCGACGGCGGCACGGAGAGGTAGTGGTGGGCTTTTCACAGTACGACTGGCCCGACCACCTTCCGACGTGTCAATTGGCACTCAACAACAGGACATCTACGTCACGGGGATGAGTGCCAATAGGACTTAGGACTTTGCACAGCGGTTGCACATCGCCGAAGGGGAGGGCGGTCGCGTTTTTGGAACACCTCAACGAGGGCACCGCACTTGCACAGGCCGCGATCGATTGGGCCCAGCAGACTCAGCAGGATGCCGCGAACCGTTCCCGGCGGCCGGCAGAACGTTTCGAGGCTGGGGACTAGATATTACGCTTCATGAATCCTGCAATGTCGTTTCGGCGAATCGCGATCCCGACCATTCACGCCGTGTAACTCCCAATTCAGTCTCAGGTGGCATGTGGTGCAAGATTGCTTCCACGTCACATGTGCACATATCACTGATCAGTCTGTTGGCTTATTCGGAGTCATGGTAAAACGTGTCGCATTGAATCACGACCACAAAACACGACCGCACTCCCTAGAGGAAGTCAACCGGGCGATGGGATCATCATGTCATGAGCTAAATCAAGACTCAAGACTCAAGGTGCCCGCATATTCATGGATAGGAAGTTCAAGGCTGTTGAGATGCATCCGCGAGAGTGCGTACACTCAATGAGTGAGCAGACATGACTCTAGTGTACTCGTGGTAGGCATCGGAGAAGTGAGGAGGAGACTCAGCGAGAAGGAAAGAGGAAGAGTTCTGGTCTCATACCCCACAGAACCTTGGCCATCACGCCGTACGAACTGATACCGCCAATACAGAAGTCAGAGCGTGTGAGCCAACGGGCCTCACACCGTACGCGCCGGTTGAGGCGGCGATTTAACGAAGGCGATGGGTGGAGTAGCGGTCTACGATAAGACCTTTTCTGGGAGAGACTCAAATGGGCGAACTCATCCAGTCGGTTCGTGTCGAGTCTCGACGAGCAGAATTCCACAAAGTGTGACGGTGACTTTGTCGATAAAAGTGAATGGCCTGGCGTCGAGTGGAAGGACGTGACGGCAGCGCATGTCGAGGAATGGCAAAATGATACACCGCGACGACAAGTGGCATATCTGAATTGCAGACAAGAAAGTTCGGGATGTTGCTACCCTTCTGTGTTTACGTTGCTGGCGGTCAGCCATGGCAAGGCTCCGAAAGATTGTCTTTCAAGTTCAATCTCAGGTTCAAGAACGGCCTGTATCCGGGATCCGAAACTTTTTTATTCTAGACAGGTCACAGATTTGCGATGATAGTGGCATTCTTGAACAAGACTAAGACTCATGGGGGATTCGTACATTCCAAAAGTCATACAGCATTCCTTGCTGCGGCCCTCTGCGTAAATACTGGCTACAGGTGTATTTGGATATAGTCTACACGAGAACTTCCGTCGCGGCCCTACGCTGCGCTTCGGGGCGAAGGAAGACTCGGCCTCGCTTCGCTTCGGGTTGGAGAGCGTGGGGCTGGAAAAGTGAGGATTGCGATGTGGGAGTTTTGCGGACGTGCCGGGGGCCCTTCCGGGGGATTATAGGGGCCCGTCAGAGGTCACAGCACTGTCAGGCAGCGCGGGATGGCGTGCGACTGCGTCGCCGCCGCAATGAGATGTTTTGCCCTGCTGCGATGGCGAACCATGTATAGCGGGCAAATTCAATCGCGGGCAGTTATTAGCGCGGGATGGCGGGCGACTGCGTCGCCGCCGCAATGGACACAGTTTTGTGCAAATTTAATCGCACAGAACTTCAGAAGTAAACAATCAGGTTGCAGTGTGCTTGAGCAGGCAACGCGGGATGGCGGGCGACCGTTTTCGGTTTTGGGTGTCACGTTTGCGTGTAAAAAGCACATTGTCGGGAGGCAGTTGCGGGATTGACGGCGGCGATGGCCTCACTCTGCAATTACGACAGATAGCGCAGGATAGCGGACGACTGCGTCGCCGTGTTCGTAGTTTTTCGGGGTCACGTGTGCGTCGAAAAAGGGATTTTTGCGTAGTTTTGGGTGTCACGTGCGGGTGAAAAGTGCGGGCGAAGTGGCCCCAGTTTTACGTGGAAAGAGTGTTTTAGGCTTAGCGGCTCCGCTTTACTGCCAATATTATTAGGGTGCGTTTATCGGGCACCAGCTCTGGCGTAAATGGCACCAAAAATGTGGCTGGGCTCCGGTGGTCACCGACATCGCCCGGTCCACCCAAATTGGCGGTGAGAGGGAATACCTAGGCGAGACCAGGTAATTGAAGCTGTAAATCCACGAAGTCGCGATACAGCGTCGCTTGTAAGTGGCTATGGAAGCCCTTTATCGCCAAACCTTCAGCAGCCTTGAAGCTATCAAGGCTGCGATAAATTCTACGTGTGAGGACCTCGGCTTTAGTGTTGTCACACATCGAAGCCTTCCAAATGCAACGAATCCATCGCGAATTCAGCTTCGATGGTGCAAAGGCCGGCGATATCGATCACAGCAAGGCACGGCCGGCCGACTAAGACCAAATACGAGCTCACAGATGACTGGATGCCTCTTCAAGCTCGAGATTCGCGTTGATCGCGGCGTTTATGCCTTCAATTGCGGTAGATAAAAGTACCGATGTCTCCCGGACTGCTCGGCGAGATCTCTCTTTATTCGAGCACGTTCAGGCTGCTGAAGAAGCTGAGGCTCGGCTACATCACGAGACTTTGAATGCGTCAAAGGCACCATCTTCAACGGCTCCCGCTGTGATCGATACGACCCGATTGTCTACAACAGCTATAGGGCTCCAAAGGCTAGAAGCTGGTGACTCTTATGAGCCTGGAACTGTACAGCCTCGGGCGTATATGAGGGCGGTCAATCGAATTGAAGATGTCGAGGATGACGCCGGTGAGAGCGCTGAAGGTGCCCCCCCTGCCTCGCCGGGCCCTGCTACGTGCGATGAAGCCGGGAATGAAGCGCCGTCTTGGCCTGACGAAGAGATGTGCAGTCAAGATGCTTCAGGTTGGATTTCTGCTACACAGATACCACCGGATTACGAGGGTGATATTGACGAATATATCACAAAAAGGCTTGAAGAGTAGAGGGCACTGCTTGAGGCGTCACAAGATATAATGCAGTCACTGTCGGACGTTCAGTAATTCTCGCGATAGCTTCAATAAAATATGTAGTGGTATCCAATTGTGTGGGTGGTGCACATCACGTGACGCTTTTCTGCCAGTCTCAAAGACAATGATCACGTGGTTTGTATGTAAATTTGCGTGCGCGGCCGGTAACGGCTGTCGAACGCCACGGCGCGCCACATTTTTGGTGCCATTTACGCCAGAGCTGGTGCCCGATAAACGCACCCTATTATTATTGATAGTACCTTCGCGCGTGACCCCCGTTCTGTATAAGCTTGTAGAACGCACACGAAAAGCTTCTACGCCGGCCCATAAGCTTCTGCGCGGCCCAAAAGCTCCGCCCTACTTCAGTCCAAAACGCCATTTGGCTAAGCTTTTGGTTTTCGTAAGCTTCCACAAAACGTCGTTCGACAAGCTTAGGCGCATACACAGGCTTGGGCGCGTACATAGGCTTAAGCATGTGCATAGGCTTAGGCAGGTGCATAGGCTTAGGCAGGTGCATAGGCTTAGGCGCATACCTAGGCTTAGGCACATAGGTACATACGCTTAGGCGCAAACAAAGGCTTAGGCACATAAACTTTTCAAAGTGGCCAAATGGTGTGGGAGATCGCTTGTCAATTATAGCTATGTACCTAATTGCATAAAATATCTACGAGCCTTCGATGCAGCTATCGACTGTTTCGTTACCTTCCGGAGGCTGTTCCCTTGTCTAGCTTGCCACCAATCGATGCGAAGCCAAGCGAGGCACGACGCCGGTTCTGACCATGCATTGCGAACTTACCAGGACGCAGGGGGTGGCTCGCAAGCAATTGTGAAGCTGGATAATCTCTCACCGTGAAAAGCCTTAAGGCGTAACACATCGGAAGGTGACTTATCGGGAGCCAAGCCATTCCATTCTTGCCAGCCTCTCTGGCGTAAATTGTCTCTCACCAAATGACGAGTTGACTCGCGAATGTGATGAGCGACCGATTAAGGAAAACAGGTTAGGTATTTGAAAACAGTACTATCACTTCATGATCAGCCATCAATTAACAGTCGCGATGCGTAAGAATGGGTAGACTCAGCTATCGGCCAGGTGAGCAGGCATCTCTTACGCAGAAATTCCCTAAGTCCTAAGTCGGCCAACCCGAAAAAATACTCTGGCAACTTGCAAGCGGCAAGCCCCGACGAGTTTGGCTCGTAGTTGAACCTTGGTACCGCGGCCATCATGTCAGTAGGGGACCCTGACTTGCCTGAGTATTAGCCCATATCCTATGGCCCTTGGCGGAAGTTTTATCCGCTGTGGAGGGTTATACGTACAGGCGGTATTGCAAGATCAGTTCAGTGTCGGCCATAACTTGAACTCAGAGATTGTCCAGCGATCTCTCCGTGACTCGACAGGCTGTATCATCGAGCATGAGGCAGGGAGACAAACACGAGGTCCATTTCACGGTGACGCCTGCCTGCTCTCGTTAACCAGTTCTTACCAGGTAATCAGCTCCTAAGGCTGTCAAAATCATGGGCGGGAAAGCTGACGGCTTGAGGAGTGACACAGCTTTCGGGGGCTGTCCTTGAACCTCGGTGGTTGAGGAAGAGGGAGAAGAAGAGGAGAGGGAACCGTGGGTGGGCGATGGCTCATGAGGCTTTTCGCCTGATGCGACAGTTGTGGGGCAGGTCGAGGTGCAGCGAATCAATTCAACACCATTTACTTAGCCCGTTCGGCGTTTGCGAATATATGACGCCACCGCTGCCAATTCTCGGCACAATCTTCCTGTCAAGTGTCAACTCTCTCAGTTCGCTGCAAAAATGACAAGGAGCAATCCAAACCTAGGGTAGCGCGGCGTGTCCTTGGAGGAAAATTTGACAAATCTTGAAGACCCTTGCACCCTCGAAAGCGTCTCATGCATTTACACCATCTCTCGATGCACCCTCCTTCTTCTCCCGTCCACAACACCAGCTTAGCATGTCTAAAACTGATGAGATTTTGCTCAAATCGTGTGCATATGGCATTATAAACCATAATATGAGTTGGACAGTCAGATCTGTCATTATGCGCGAGGTGGAGGCGGAAAGGTCTGACCAAGGGATCGCCGCCGATGCAAGATGTTCACCACCCTAAATCTGCATTATATTTCAATGCTGGATGACTCAACGAAACCTGGATGAAAAGCCAAATGATTGACATCTGAAGAAACTTCTGACTTAAGAGACTTGATACGTACTCGATTTGTTCAGAGCCGACCGCAGTGTCACTTGAAAATTGCTTTCCAATTGTCTGAGTGGTGACATCTCAAAGAAAAAACAGTGCGCTAAATTACCCACGCCCATTTGGTCATAAACTAGAATTAATCCGGGATAACTTAGCATTAAGAGGAACATTTAGTTAGCGACTATCGTTATTCTAAAGATTGAAGAAATTCATTGCGCAATTGATAGAACTATGGTTGTTTGAAAACATGGTACGTACAATGTCATGTCCCAGCTCGGTCATGTTCCACCTCACCAGCGATGCCTTCGGAATCGTAACATGTAAGACCTTGCCATTCATCGTATGAACCAGCCGATTTCACAGTGAGACGGTACTGGCGCCTTTGCCATTAAAATACATACTGATAGAGAATTCAAGTGTCTATGTCACACTTGCCGGTCCGACTTATTTCATTCATCCATGTAGCTCCCTGTTCTGTTGGCACTGGATACTGGCTGCTTTCCAGCGCTGAGCGGCGGACCTGCAGCGCTGAAGGCTCACATTATAGGGGGGCGATGCGTCGTGGTGCCGCTGGCCCACAGCGCAAGCTTTTCGGTGGCTGTCCTTCCAGCGCGCTCACAGCGCTGAAGTCTCACAATGGGGGGGGACGAGGCGCTGTAGAGCCGCTGGCCCGCTGCCGGTTACTCAAACAAAAACGATAAGCTTAGGCTGCCGGGCCTACAGGCTTAGGCGTTCCTAAGCTTTTCACAAAATATCGCTCCTCTATAAAGTCGACCGTTCCTGAGCTTGTAGCCACCCAGAAGCTTCGGCGTACATTCTTAAGCTTGTCGACATGTCCAAGCTTGTACAATTTAGTGGGTCCCATGAAAAAAATTAGCCCTATGAGCTTGCCACCGTCCCTAAGCTTAGGCACACATTCCTAAGCTTAGGGGCTCGGCCAGGCTTAGGGCGTGCGTTCTACAAGCTTATACAGAACGGGGGTCACGCGCGAAGGTAGTACA
The DNA here is from genome assembly GCA_029405325.1 of Claviceps purpurea. Lineage (NCBI taxonomy): Eukaryota > Fungi > Ascomycota > Sordariomycetes > Hypocreales > Clavicipitaceae > Claviceps > Claviceps purpurea. The sequence goes on along the minus strand of CM055782.1, from coordinate 119,928 downwards.
TACATATATGGAGCGACAACAATGGATCGCGAGAGACGGCCAAGTTGACAACTATTTTGCAGCAGATAACGGGAGAAGGCATCGAGCACTCACTGGTCACCTCGTAGTTCAGACTCAGCGGTCAACTTTGGATTGTTGTGGGTGGCGATTTGTCGATGATGGGCTGGCAAAAGGCTGAGGGAGATGACACAGAGCTCAAGATGAAGGACGAGGAACCGCTGGAAATGTCGGCAGGCAAATGACCCGCGATAGGCGTCAACAGGTGCGACGCTCAGAGCGACATCATCAACATCTCAGCCGGCGAAAGATATAGACCGAGTGCAAAACTGCAGCTGCTTCAACTCAACGCCCACCGCTGTTACCGAATAAACTGAAGTCCCAACAACTCTGTACGCAGGCTGCTGCGGACGAACGGAGAAAAAATGCACGCAAGCAATCGTCACCAGTACCCAAATCCGACGCCGCAGAACTCTCGCCTTTGCCGCCGACCCCGGGGAGTTCGGACCTTCGGTGAGAACGCTGAAACGTCCAAGCCCGATTTTCAGGAATCAGCAGCGGGAAAGTGCTTTCGAAACCGGGGTCCAGGGTTGAAAAAGTACAAAAGTCTCCCTAACAGGGCGAAGTTCTTGAGATCGTGGACGATTTATACTATGCGCTTGCCGTCGTACTACCGAGAGGAGGTGGGAGTCATTGCTGTTCACCACACCCGCTTGCTTGAACGACCGAGGCATCAAAATTTCGTATCTCATCGATTGTCACCGTTCCGAATCGATTGTCGTCGTCGTTCGCGGACGTTCATCGTTCCGACAGGCATTGCACGAACGTGTTTAGGAAAAAATTGGACTGAAGCGCATGACACCAGAGAGCCGGCTCCGATGAGTGTGCAACGCCGCCGATACAGTCCAGCACTGCCGTATGGTCTGAGAAGGATCCAAATGACCTACGCCACTTGTCAGCTGGTCGCCGTCGAGCGGATATGGTGGACGTGCGAGCTCTATGATCGAGGCATGGTGTTTCCTCTAGCTAGCTTGTTCTGCCCTTCCCTCTTCTGCATTATGATATTGTGTATAGGAACTAACAAATCCAGCTCATCTCCAACCACAGGAACCGAGCCAAGGGTCATTGACGAGCTCTTCTGCTGTAGCCCTGTCCTGCGGTATCCATCTCAGCATCCTTCTTATAAAGGAAAGAAACAGCTCTGCTTCGCCTGAATCGCCTCTGGGAAACTCCAGGACTTCGCTCTCCAGGTTTCGTGACCAGGGGATGAGATGATTGTGCATGAAGTTTCCTATGATGCAATATAAGCAGGAGGCAAGAATGATTAGGCTGGAGTGACTTGAAGGTACCTTTGTCATCAAAGAATGGTCCGCTGTAGAAGTCAGTGGCATTGTCACAGAGCTTCCCAGCCGCGTTATGCGCTTCAAAGCCCCATCGGTGATAGCGCATATTTCTCTCGCGCCGTACAATATCGGGAGGCACATCTCCAAGAATGGCAATCATGTCCGCAAGATGTTGGGCCGTGTTGTAGGGTGCATCAAGTGTCGAAAAGAGGGACTTCCCAGTTACGAGCTCCCAGATCTGTACCCATGTTAGGAAACAGCATAATAAGAAGCATGTGAAAGCTTACCACGAGGCCGAAGTTCCATATATCAGCGCTAAATGACCATCCAAGGCCGAGGAGAACCTCTGGAGCCCGATATTCGTCACGCTGGATAGGATAGAGAAGCACAGGAACGTTGCAATGATGTGCAAGGCCAAAGTCAGTAATCTTGGGTATCATCTTTCCAAGGCCTTCCGAGATAGGACCAAAGTCGTTGTGACACTGGTATATTACATGGTCATCATAAACCTTGCGCGCCATCGGATAAGCCCCTTGCTTGTCGACATAGGCCTCAATAGTCGACTGGTTCTCGAAGGTGAGCATGATGTTATCGAGCTTCAGGTCTAAAATGATTAGCTTAAGTTCAAACCTGAGAAACAAATAAGGCACTACCTGTGTGAACCACTTGGCACTGTGAGTGCATGTAATGCAAACCCTCAAGAAGGATTTGGATGTATGCCTTGATAAGCGGGAGGCGATTGGTCTGGAAAGCGGAATGCCCGTTGCTGAGTCGCCTTTCGAATAGCCATAATGGCTCTCTTAGAGGCTCGAACACAAGAGCAACATGGGTTTGCCCGCGCGGTGACATAACTTCGAACGCCTCAAATGCTGTCCCGAGAGCTCCACACCCTTGATGCTCCGGGGCTGCAGTAGCCAAGTGGAAATTCGAGTTCGCCTCTGCCAACCTCTCTGGCTCTGGAATGCTGCAGTTGCATAGCTTGACAACAACATAGCTCCTGCGCGTGGAGTAATTCCCTCTAGGATAAGCGTTAGCATCCAAATCAGAGAAATCACAATAGGTCATTAATAAACCATACTCGCAGATTACCTCGGCCAACCAGACAGTTGAGTCTGACCCCCATCCAAGCTTGCTCACAAGTCGGTACTTGTCGTCCAACACATCGCCCGGATTGGCGGGATAGTAGTTCCTGAAGTTATAGCCCGGGAGACGCTCCTCGTCAACCAATTTCTCAATGGGCAGTAGCTCGGGCATGGTGGCGGGCGCAGTGTGGGATGCCGAGGAAACGGATCGTCTTCCTTCATGAAACCGCCGAGACGATGGAGATTGCGACATGGGCATACTGAGATGGAGCCGAATCCGAGGGAGCTGAGGGATGCGCAAAAGATCGCGCATAACAATTGAGCTGCGAGTACGGCAAGTACGGAGGCCTAAGTTTAGCGAGAGCATGGTGCCCTTGAGTTATGATGGGATGATGTGAAATGAAGATATGGGCCTCAGTTCTCTGTCAGGCTTTAGTTCTAGACTTCTAGTTGACGTCCCAGCTGAACAGTGTTGTCAGATTGTCGGGTGCTGGGAGATCCTAAAGGTTACCTAGGCGGTAAAAAGGGGCAGATAATAACTGGGGCTGCACGCAGAGATTTGTACTTAGGAGAAAATGGATGGAAGCACAAACGACGGAGACAAACAATCGCACACATCATTTTTGGTCACAGATCATCATTAAAAACACACCGTGATATTAGACACCACTGCTGCAGCTGCAGCAAGGCGCATTACAAAGTTGTTGCGGGTGACGATCAAAGCTCAGCCGTGTGATGCGATACCTACCTAGGTACGGTACGGCTCTGCAAGCGCGAACGCACCCCGCAGTCCGCCATGATTCCGGCAACGAAGCCCGACCCCGGAACTACCAAGCGCGATTGCGCAATCAATCGCGGTTTCAACGAGTCACCAACGAAGGAACCGTCTCAACCTGGCCACCTTTCTTTTTTTGTGCCAACGCTTTCTGTTGAATGGATTGAAAGGTACAGACTACCTGTTTTTCCATCATTATCGATCCTGACATCTCGACAGAGTGGAACGATACCAGACGGACGACGACGACGACGACGACGACTTGAGCGATCGCCGATGAGTCTGCCTCGTTATACACATCCGACGAACTTTACCTCGACGACGCAAGTGATAAACAAGAGGAAATTTCATCAGAAGGGGGGGGGGCTTCTTACCTCGAACGCGCCGGCGGATCATCCGTACGTACTATACACTGACGCTATGGTTTGAAGACTAAAGGGCTGACATGAGCAGCGAGCGAATTTTTGACGTGCACAGCCGCCCCCGACTTCAGTGCTTCGCAAGCTCTCGGCATGTTCCAGGAGACATGCTGCATGAACTACGCAATCGCGACGTTGACGCTCTCCTCCGACCCAAGCCGCGGCCCTGCGTATCTGCGCGCCAAGCACGAGCGGCTGCTCGGGGTGATATATGGTCAACAGACACCAGAGCAGCCGTAAGCGTCCACACCTTTTGCGCGGGAGAGTAAACGAATCAACAAAATTATAGAAGAGAAGGAGGTGGCGTTTTGGATGGAGCAAGTCTTCACGGTCCGAACGTCACGGCTTATCCTAGAGCGACGCAGCTTCTTCACGGTTTTCCGGCCCATCTTTCAGTACATGAGGTTCTTCCTTTCGGAGCGGGATCAGTATTGCACAATCCTGCGGGCTTTTCTACTTTCACCATTCCCGGGTATACTATGCGGATTCGCGCGGCTCTTCGAGCCCTCGTTCGACGGGGTGGAGTCTGGACTCTGGAGAAACGTCGAAACGATATAGAGTCAACGGCGACAACGGTCTCGACCTGGTCCTATGTGAGAACATTGCGTGTCTGGAGAAGTGGATGACCAGGTATGGCATCGAAGGTGACTGGCATCTGATGGATGCTATTGGTTCGTTGCGCCTCCTCCGCCGAGATCACGGCTCGCTAACTGTCTGCTCTAGATGAAGAACTGTATTTCCGACTAACACAACACCAGAGAATAAGTCGTGCGATGCTCACACCATTATCCAAGGGTACACTGATGTCAGAGGCTACGATTGAACTTGGCGATCACTTCCGTAACATCCAGTTTCCGCCGAGACGACGACAACTTCAGTCAGAACACAGCAATTGGTCTCATAGATAATTCTGAAGCCGTTCATGGCTGTATTCTGCCTCTGATAATACGGGGGTCGCTCAAGGATCCGCATATGCGAAACATTCCTTGCCAGCAAGCGCCCCAACGCCTTACAAAAGAAGTGTTCAGCCCTCATGAGCCATTGGCCAATACGCTCTATGTCTGCAAGCACGAGAAACTCAATACGAACTCCCGAGATGCCACCGCAACGCTCCTGAAAACAAAATACTCCTCGAACGACGATAAGTGCTTCTCCTCTATGGCGCATAAATGATCGTCCCGAGACCAGCGACGGCTTCCGAAATCCGAAGTGCCCACGGCTTGCGAAATGTATGGACTCAAGAGCCCTCTCAGCTCTGTTTGGAGGGGTCGCAGAGAACACGCATACGCCGTCCGAAGTCTCGATCGGCATCTGTTGGACTACTAAGTCTGCTCGCGCCGCGTTCAAAAAGCCGTAATGCGATTTTTCGACGCTCTGCCGCAAACAGGATCGAGGTGCGCCCATCCTCAGTGGAAGCATGCGGACATTAGGCATTGAGTGGGTGCCCGGCAACGCCAATGGCCGGATCGCGTCAACGGCCATCGTGGTGCTGCAGAAAGACATCTCTGGTCGGTCGCCCATGTTGTTGAGAATCGCTCCGCACCTTCAGCCCAAAACGCGTCCAAAAGCTGTGCACCGCGTGGTCGGTCCCAGCGCCTTTCCTCTTCTTCCATTCCTTCCACAGCGACGTCTCTTGAGTCTTGATGAGTACATACGCGTTGAAATACTCTTTGTCTGCTTCACCTACGAGCGGACACTTCGTGTTTTGTCAATCTTCTCGTGCGCCGCGCGTTTCAGACAGACACGTGAAGCTTCCCTTTACGTCTCTTCTTTTTATCATCGTCGCAAAACAGTTACTTTACTAAGCTAATAATTTTGAGCGATAGATTCACTTTTACCAACGCTTTTGTCTATAGGCCCAACTGGCAACGCAACGATACGATGCAGTGAGGGTACTCTCAACCTTCCCCTCCTTTTCGATACTGCCCGGACATGAAAGTGTTCGTGGCATGATGGAACTTCACCCAGGGCAGGACAGCCGGCTCAACCCTCGCCTCTGACGGCAGGCTAAGATGATACGATCGACAGCCACGAACATGAAGAAACGATGACCAAGTATGGCATCGAAGATGACTGGCATCTGATGGATGCCCATGGTTTGCTGCGCCTCCTCCACCAGTGACCGAGATCACGCCTTGCTAACTCTTTGCCCTAGATGAAGAACTGTCTCCTATCTCGATCGAATACGAAGCCGTCCGACCAATACCGGAGATAAATCGTGCGATTATTCTCCATTGTTATACTGAGGTCAGAGGTTACGGTTGAACTTGGCGATCACTTCCGCAAGATCCAGTTACCTCCGATATGTATTATGGCGATGAATCTAGTCAGACCACACCCATACGGTCTCCTAAATAATGCTGAACCTGGTACATGGCTGTATGATCAGCCTCTTGTATAATAGTATTACGGGGCTAGCTCAAGAATACGCATATCAGGCCGCCGGCCCGCCGCTGAGAAACATTCCTTGCGACCAAGCGCTCCAGCGCCTTACGAAAGAAATATTCAGCCCGTACAATCCAATAATGTTCCAAACGAGTCAGTGGGCAGTGGCCACTACTTCGAACTTTAGAAGTGGCCGCAATGTCTGCCGTATGTCTCAGCTCTGTGGCTGGTACTCAAGTGAGATCGCGAAACAGCTTCCAGAGGTCATCAGTCAAGGTCGAGCAATAAAAGTCCCAGCGCCGCAATAACACCTGTCACCAAGGTCCAACTGTAGGTCTACCATTCTCGCGACTGCAATCTTTGATAACATGTTCTTAGGTTCGACTCCAATTCGCGTAATACTTTCTCTCTTTTCGAATAACAACCTCTTGCAAACGGCTCCGGGAGACCGGGACTGAGCAACGTCACACTGGGTTCGTAGAGCCAGGTGGGATCGGAGGAGGCTTGGACGTTCTGCAAGATGTCATGAACCGGTATGACTATGGCAGAAAGATGAACATTTTGAACACGCATAACTTGCTGCCGAGTGTGGCGGCTGCCCGATTCACATTGGAACCTAGACTACTTAGCCAAGCGAAGGCTGCGAAGCATAATTCAGTCTTTCGAGCTGTGGGAAAGCTACTAAGAAAAGTGGCTCTAGAATATACACGCACGCGATTTTCAATACGAACTTCCGAGACGCCGCTGCAACACTTCTCAAACGAAAGAGATAGAGGGACGATGAACCGTGAACGCTTCTTCTATAGGGCGCCTACATGATCGTTCCGAAACCAGCTTCCAGCATCCAACGACTAATTTACAAGTGCCTTCGGCTTACAAAAGTCATGGACCGGACTCGGAGTGAAATATGTATATGGAGGTCATCGTTTGCTTAGAACACGAATATGTCGTCCGAAGTCTCGATCGACATCTGTTGGACCACCAAGTCTACCCGCGCCGCGGTCGAAAAGCCGTATCGCAAATTTTGATGTTTTGCCGCTCGGCGCTAACTGTATCCGATTTAGGGTTCACCCCCCCACGAGTGCTAGTGTCGCCTAGATCAGGACTCGCATGAGACAGAAGTCGACTGCTGATGGTAGAGGCGGAGAGCTACGAGGAGCTTACTTGTGAGCACGGTAAAGAGAAGAAGGAATCAAGGATTGTACCTCGGCGGTCCGTGATGATGCGACAGATCCAATCATGCGTGATGGAAGATGAGAGAGGAAAACCTCATTTCGTCCCATCCGGCGTTGACAGCGTGACAAGCGCAAGCTTGGATCCCAATTAGCCCGTTTCCCATCTTCCAAAAAGTCCACCTCGAGCCATTTGAGAGCCCGATGATGCCCCCCCTCTGCTTCATGACGAAGACCACGGGCGACTGAAAGAGACGAGTGAATACTCTTACATTCTTACCGGTCTGATGAACTGCAGTCTGCACTGAGTTCATCGGGTCGAAGCTTCTTCTGCTCTCTAATAACAGGATGTGACGAGGCGAGGCCAGATACAAGGCTATTCCAATCACCGCAAGCAGCTTCTGACTGGAAATGTGCAGCGTATGCCGAATATATGGACTGTGCGGTACTCGGAGTGCGTAGAGTAGAGAGCTTCTGAGCTAGGCTTGAATATAACGTGACAAGGGCAAATGGTTGGGCTATGTCCTTTGGTTCTTGCTTCTTACTCCCGCCGTATGACTCCTGCGATCTCTCCTAGGCAATCTCGAGTCTTCGGGCGGTGTGACTCCCACTTTTGTCCCACGTGGTGCAAGCTTGCTTCCACATGCACGGCCAGTCTAGTCTGTTGGCTCATGGAAAAAGACGTGTTGCGTTGAGTCACGATAACAACCACCCGTTTCCCACCGGGAGTTAGTAAATCGGGCGATGAGTTGATTTGGGTAAAGGTGCCCGCATATTCATGGAGTGGTTGAAGATTGTTAAGATGTATCCGCGAGGGTGAGTATACGCAGTGAGTGAGCGGACATAAGTATAGTTATTAGTGTTTCAGTAATAGCTATCAAAGAAGTCAAGAGAAGAGAAGGAAAGAGGGAGAGGGATGGTCTTATATATAATATACCACACAAGGTTGACCATCACCTCAAGAGTCGACCCTCAGCACATGCAAGTTGCACATCGGCCCTTAACGCGTACGTACTGAATCCTGCGAGTCAGCGCGTCTGAGCCATTGAGCCAACGGGACTCAAACCGTACCCACCGGTTGAGGCGGCGATTCCAACGAAGGCGGCGGTGGTGAGGAAAGCGGTCTACGCGAAGACTTCTTTGGAAGTGATTCAGATAGATGGCGGACTCATGCAGTCGGTTCTTGCCAAATCACGACGAGCAGAATTCCGCAAGGTGTGACGATGACTTCGTCGATGAAAGCGAATGGTCCGGCGTCGAAGTGGGAGGTCGTGACAGTGCCTCAGCCTGCGCATGTCGATGAATGGTAAAATATGCACCGCGACAGCAAGTGGAATATCTGACTAGCGCGCGAGTATCTACGTGAAGTGCTGAAGCAAGTTCGAGATGTTGCCACTCTTCTGCGTTTACGCTGCTGGCAGTCAGCTATGGCAAGACTCCAGAATATCATCTCTCAAGTTCAACATCAATTTACAGAACGGTCTGTATCCGGGATCGGAACGTGTTCCCGATGTATGGTGATGATAGTGGCACTGTTTTAACAAGACTGAGACCGATGAAAGTTCAGGCATTCCGAAAATCGTACGGCATTCCTCGCCGTGGCACTCTGCGTAAATCTTGGTAACGGGTGAGTTTGACGTGAGTGTAGGTGCACACATATGCATGTCACATGTGGAGCGATAACAATAGACCGCGAGAGACGGCGAAGTTGACAACGATTTTGCGGCAAACAACAGAAGAAGAAATCGGGCACTCACTGGACACGCCACAAATCAGACACAGTAGTATGCTTTGGATTGTTTTGGGTGGCTAATTTGCCGAGAATGAGCTGGCAAAAAGCGCGGGGAGTTGACCCGGGTGAAGGAGGAGAGCTCGAAATGAAGGATGAGAAACTGCTGGAAATATCGGAAGGCAAATGATCCGGGATAGATGTCAAGATGTGCGTCGTTCGAAGCGACATGATCATCTTAGCCAGCAAACGACATAGACACTTCGAGACAGCCCGTAAAGTCACGGCACCGCTTCTTGGGGCTATGAAGTCGGAAACAAGCTGTCCGAGTGCGTGTTAAGACGCGCAAGGAGTAAGACTGAGCACACGTGGCGAGATAGACGAAATATCTCTCGTCCGGGCGGGCTGACGATGCTGGCTAGCATCACTTGGACGAGTGCAAAACTGCAGCTGCTTCGACGTCCACCGTTGTTTCTGAAGTACCGACATCGCCGTGCCCAGACTTCTGTGGGCGGACGCAGACAAAACACACGCACGCAATCGTCGCCAGAACACAAATCCGAAGTCACAGAACTCCCGTCTTGCCGCCGATCTCGTGGAGTCCGACAAGACAGCTTAAACCGTCCAAGCATGATCTTCAGCCGCGAGACAGAATGCTTTCGAAAGGTCTGCGGCTGAGAAATATAGCACCGGTAGCACACAAGCGTAGGCCCGAACAAGGCGAACTTCTCGATTATCATGAACGATCTAGACTATGCGCCTGCCGTGCCGTCGTGCTGCCGGCAGGAGTTGAGAGTTATTGCTGTTCACCACACCCGCTTGCTTGAACGACCGAGGCATGATACATTCGTATCGATTGTCGTCGCTTCGCATCGATTGAACATGGTCGGAAACTCGAGCGACGCAAAAAATCGTGGTTTCGACGCAGTCGAATGGAGTCGCAACTGGCAGACCTTGGCTGACTTCGTCTTCGTCAACAGGCTGAACACACGTTAGCGATCATGGTATTGGGATTAGGCGCCGGCTCAGAGTTCATCGCACTCGTGATGCACGTCGGCATGCCGTATGATGTGATCGGCTTTGCTTCAACCGGACAGGGAAAGCAGAAGGGGCGCGGTCATATCGTCAAGAGTAATCGCCAAAAAAAAGAATGGCAAGCAAGAAAGGAAGCGAATACGCATGGTCGTATGTAGCGGGAATGACGGCCCGCTGCGCTTCGGTTGGGGGGCCTCAGTGGAATCAGCGCTGTTGGCAGTGGAGTCGGTTCACTAAGGTAGGTACCTACAGTACCGAAGCGTTGGCGGGCGCAGTGGAATGGAGAGTAAAGGGGGGCACTGTCACGTAATTAATAACGAAAAAAGTGAAGGTTGTCGCCAACTACCTACATAGTCTACCACATCGTCTCTCGGTGCACAACAACAGCTCAAGTCGTCTGACACTACTGAAATCTCGTCTAAATCACGGGCGTATGGCATGCTATACCAGGAAACTGAGGGAGATAGTAAGAGCTCTCATTGTGCGCGAAGTGAGGGCGGAAATGTCACGTCGCCGCCCGACGCCGATGCACGAACTTCATCAACATTAGGTCGGCCCACGTCAGTGTAATATTTCAACGCGTGTTAAGTCCATAAGACCTTAATAAACCACCAAAATCTTGGCCCACGAAGAAGTTTGCATCTATGGAGTGTGATATATTCCCATTCAAAAGCATGATGCGACCGCATGATCACACCTAAAACTTTTGACAATTGTCTGGGTAGAAAAAGTCTGCTAGACAACACTGCACCGGATTGCCCACGCTCGTTCAGATGGCTTATTGGAGAGTGGTTTAATTATCTTGGAAAAGAGGAATTACTAATCAGCGACTATCGTTTCGTCAAAATTTGAAGCGAATCAGTGAGAATTGATGGAGGATTCGTCGTTCGATAGAGTTATGGCCATCCCAAGATAGAGTACAGACCCTCGGGAATGTCCCACCTGGTCCTTGCTCCGGATATGTTCTTTGACAAACCGCCTGTTCAAGTTCAAAAAAGATTGTAGGCAAGATCTTATCTTATTGAGCCTCTTGGAAAACCTTCTCTCCATTTGGCAACATATCACTTCATTTAAGCCAAATGCTGTCAAGGGGTCGAGGAACCTACCCCACGGCTAAAAAATACCCTCACTTCGTCACATTGGTCCAGCTCTTGGCCATCGCGCGCAATAACTACTTATACGTATCCAGTTCTAGGCTCCTTTAATGGAATCGCTCTTTCGGCGAGATCATATGTTCTCGATGGAGTCAAGGTCAGATCTACGCGACGGCTAATCCAGAGAACCCACCCCTGGCTTCTTGAGGAAATCCATCACGATTTCACCTGGGTGAACGCTCATTGAAGTGTTAAGATTTTGTCGTCATTGATTATGTGTCGAGATATACCTGTATTTATGATGATCAACGGCGCATAGCACACCGCCTCTCATTGAGTTGCTTAGGGTCAACTGGGAGGCCTATGTGAGGACCCTAATTCCCGTGGTGAAATTTGCTCCGATGCATGCAATTATAATGGGCGCGTTTTGTCTGGTCTTGTACACATGTAACTTCAATTTCCTCCAAACCTTAAACTAGCCAATTCCATTGATTGGAGAGCGAATCGTCGTGGTCTCAGGGCCTGATTCAGGCTGGCGCACGCGCACGCAGAAAGGCGCACGCTAACCGTATCTGGTAAAGATCTGCGGCACAAAATGCACAAATATTTGGGCCCCTGTTCGCCATGTACCGCGCTAATTCATGATGAGCAGGGATTCATGTAGGGGTAACCATTGGCCAAAACGTCGCAAAACTTATCCACTTGACCTCGTGCGCGGCGGAAAAGTTGCTCCAAAAAAAGATGGGCAATCGCAGTCGCCGTGCGCCGCGCACGAGAAAGGGCACGAGTGGAGCCCAAAAAAGCTGTCGTCTTGCAAGCTTGGCCAATGGCAAGTCTCCCAAAAAAACACTGCACCAGGTGTTTCACGCCCACTGAGATCGCAAATGGAGAGAAAGGCAAGGCATATTACCACCGAAAGAAATAGCTCGTCAGCGACGATTGCTTCGTTTGGTTTTGAAGAAGCGTGACGGGAAATTGATGGAGTTAGGGTGATTTGAACATAGGGTGGCAATGTTTACAGTTTCATCTACCACTGGACCTGTGACCACCAGCAACACCTTAACACGATTTTCTCTCTACAATCGCCATCTGAAGTGCAACTGGATTTTGAGCGAAGTTGAGTGTTCTTGGCCCTCATGAAAAGTATTTGAGATCGTTCGTCAATTGAATAGGTAGTTCGTGTCAATATCAAGTCATTGCTCATGATGAAGGGGGCAGTCTGGCCGTTGGGAAAACTTGATATTGCTATGTAATATAATCCGCGACTACACCGTCAAGAGAGAAGGATTCGGTTTCAAAAGTTATTGAAGAGCTTTATCAGAGGGTCTCCTTCCTACGCATCACATCACATGATGATTTCAGAAACGTAGCGCGAGTTTCACTGAATCTCAGCCAACAAGTGAGTGCATTTGCACTAGCAGTTGTGCGTTGCTGGCACATATGCCTGATCTAGACCCATGGAGCATACTCGAAAGCGGGTTGAACTCATCATGGTTAAGATCGCCTCTTCTTCTAACGTCGATGAAGATGACGATGTCATCGAGAAAGAATTCATCAAGTGCTTCGAGTTCGGCTGGGCAGCAATGATGATTCTTTGAATACACGAGTCGATTGACTCGTCACTCCGCCACCTTGATGCTTGCATTTCTTTAAGAGACCAATATGTCAGATTTTGAATAGAAAGGTCAGGGCTTCCTAATGATGCACGAAGCGTTATAATTTAGGCATTCGTTATCGTTTTCTTTATAAGTGAAGTGGCTGTACCGAATGCTGTGAAGGTGGTTCAGGGTGGGTGTGCAACTGCCAACAGGTTTTGGTTTGTATGATCTCAGATTGCTCGGTACGAAAACGGTATAGCGGCTTGGATCGGTGAAGTGGATCGGTACGTGAGGTTCGACCCACTTATTTCACAAATGGTCATGTACCTTTTTGCGAAGAGCGTGCCCCGTCCTGAATCAGGCACTCAAGTTCAGTGTACGATTTCGAACTCCTGGACGCTAAAGTCCTTAGTCCAGATATAGGTCCGCCCAGCGCCATCCTCAACAGAGCATTCACCTGTGCATGAAAACGCGACGAAATCAGGTAAATGGCATAAATCGGTATCAAAGAGCAAAGCTGAGCATTTTCTGGGAATGCTGATTTGTTTAAAAATGAGCGTTGCACGGCTTTGCAATTGCATGACGCCAGGTTTCTTAAGGTGCCTCCTGATTGTGTCCGTAGAAACGTAGACGTTGAATATTGATAACATTATAGTTTAAAACCTTGAACGGGCGCCCTCGCCCACGAGGTGAGATACCACAATCGATGAGCGAAGCGTTTTCTGATTCAGCTGCCAGCCCACGAAGGCTCTGAAAATTCCATCCCCGATCGCGATGTGTGCCGCGTGCGGCTGATTACCCAGCTGAAATGGCTGAACACGCGCGGTTCTTCGTGCGAGGCGTCCTTACCACATGGCTTCTAAGGGCGTCTTGGAGTCGCCATGGCTGCTGAAAGGTCATGGAGGGTGGGTTGCCATGGTTGAAGGTGAGAATGTGAACCCCAGGCTCCAGCAGCCCAGCTACCCCAATATACAAATTGACATGCGCATATACTTCCATTAATATATCGGACTGTCGCAAAACCTCGATATCTCCATTGTGCTTGCCACATTCGTGTCTCGCATTGCGTCTTAAATATATAGTAGAAGAATTAATATGTAAGAACTTGGCTACGATTGGCATTGAGATTCCCAGAGAAGTATTTATGCACGAGGGGAGGCGGGAAAGCAGGCAAGGAAGAATGTGACCAGGGAGTGCGTAAGCAAACTTTAGCAAAGAGGCAACAAACCGTGAGATAGTATATCTGTGGAGTATGCACGACAACAGAAGGTAAAATAAAAGTGAGAGAAAAGTAGAAAAAGTAAGCGGTTGGGAAAAGATCAAGAAACAGACAACATTTACAAGACTGGATCGAAGAGTGTCAAGAAGGTAGGGGCAAGGCACAATGTCGGCTCGTAGGAAAAAAAAAAAATAAGGGTATGCTGTAAACGAAACACAAACGACAATCGGACTCAATCTTCTTGGCCTGACTTGTCCATGGGATCAAGCTATAATATCAGTGGTTCGTAGTGTTGCCCCAACTTTCGGCGTTCGCATTCATGATTCCATAACCATACTAAATTCCTGTGCGATCGATCTCACACTGTGGTGCCTTCGTGAAACGTCCGTGATATGTCCTGTCTGAGACGGGCCACGGCTGCGACTATTGGTAGTGGTGCGGTTCCAACACTCAAGGTAAGGCGAGATGGCAGCCAAATACGAAGAATGGCAAGCACGAAGTCAGCATGCAGCAAGAAAAAAAAGACAGGAACGGAGTATGCACGCAGCACAGAGGCGGAAGGGAAGAAAGACGCGGAAGCACCGCGCTGAGCAAGGGGTCAATTGACAAATAATAGAACAAGAGGAAACGATATGTCCATTGTCGACAAAGCATGCGAGCAGACCGGGGAAGTCGACTATGCAAGTAAGTGATCAAGAAGCAAAAGCAGAACACAAGCATGAAAGTAGGAAAGAAGAAAGAAACCAAAGAAGAATGCGAAACAACGGATAGTGAACCATAAGCAAGTAACGAGAATGCAGGAGAGTAAGTAATGATATTGAGTAAGAAAGAAGACCAAAACATAGAAAGACAACAAGCAAGCAAAAAAAGACGAAGAGGAAATAAGTCGACAGAAAGCAGATAAGCGAGCACGCAGAAAGTAAGCAACGAAGCAGAAAGAGTACATCAAGCAAGAAAAGCGAATAGTGAGCAACTTCTCATCAAGCAAATGGAGTTCGAAAAAGAGGACGACGACTCAGTAAGTCGATAAGAAGTGAGATGAGCATCACAAAAAAAGAGGAATAATCATATAATGTCACAAGTGCGTACACATGTCCCGCCCTGGAGACGTCCCACCCTGAGATGGCGTTCACCTGGAGTTGGCGGCTCATCCGGCATACTCCAGGCCATTCGAGACCACTCCGCGCTCCTGGTGTGTCACAGGGAAATTGGAATGAGCTAGGGCGGAGGAGTGGGAGCACAGGGGACCCGAGCAGAGGACTTTGGCCACCCCGAAGTTATTCGGGGTGTTCAGGCCGTTGACAGGAGACAGACAGGAAGGAATTGTGCGTTATATCGTCGCCGGCTCCCTCCGATGACTCAGAAGCACATCACATGCCTATAGAGTTCCTTGTAGAGCTACTGTCTACAGTCGAACATTGCGTTCTGAATTGACATTCATCAGTTCTGAGCCACAAATACTGACTCTTATCACACATGAGGCAAGTGAGTAGGAAGTAGGCTAGTGGCTGAGCGAAAGGCATCAGTAAGACTGTAAGTGCGTCAGTGAGCAGTTGAACAAGGTAACAGACCAAAGAGGAAGCAGACCAAAGAGGAAGCAGACCAAAGAGGAAGCAGACCAAAGAGGAAGCAGACCAAAGAGGAAGCAGACCAAAGCAGACCAAAGCAGACCAAAGCAGACCAAAGCAGAACAAAGCAGACCAAAGCAGACCAAAGCAGACCAAAGCAGACCAAAGCAGACCAAAGCAGACCAAAGCAGACCAAAGCAGACCAAAGCAGACCAAAGCAGACCAAAGCAGACCAAAGCAGACCAAAGCAGACCAAAGCAGACCAAAGCAGACCAAAGCAGACCAAAGCAGACCAAAGCAGACCAAAGGCTAGCGCTCGTGAAGCAAGCATTACGAAAGTATCAAGCTGGAATAGGTATGTCATATGAAGCCTGAAGCAGGCAAACCAGGAGAAACGAGCGAATAGGCAAGCGAAGCAACTCGATTCAACAATGAAGCGAGTTGCCAGGCAAAGCAGTTGGAATAGTGCAAGTAAGCACACCAGCAAGGAGACGAGTATGTAGTCAGCGGGCAAGTAAGACAACTGCAAGCACAAGGTGAACAGAGAGTAAACGAAGACATCTGACAGATTAATGGGAAAGACGAGCGAAAGACAATGAAGACCGTCAGGTAAGTAACAGGAGGAAACAAAAACAAAAGAAGGGACGATAGAAAGAGGACAAGCGGAAAAGACATAGTGTAAGACGAAAAGGGACAGACAGGCAGGTAAACGAGGCAAGTCAGCGAGCATGCAAGAAGCAGGCAAGAAGGAGGCAAGAAGCAGGCAAGGGGCAAGAAATTGGGCGACCGGGAAGCGAGACAAGTAAGTGATAAGTCAGGAAGCAGACAGTAAACTTGAATGTGAGCGAAGGCTAAATGTTGGCAACATCAAGGTATTAGACCAGGACAAGGAAAGATAATGGACAAACAAGTGGACAAACAAGTGGACAAATAAGTGGACAAACAAGTGGACAAGCAGACAACTTACCTAAAGTAGGCGGGCGGGCCAAGAAGGAATGGTCAACGCAAAACAGGAAGTTGCGGAAGAGGCAACTCGAAGACATTGAGCAAGATGTAAAGAAAAGGGGTACGCAGTAGGAGGAAGCAACAAGTAGGCAAGACGTGCAGGAGGCAGTCAAACAGGCGGCAAAGGTCAGCGGCCAGCAGAAGAGCAAATCAGTACAGGTCGAAGGTGAGCAAATGCAGAGCAGGAGCGGGCAAAAGATCAAACTCAGACAAGTCAAGGCAAGAAGGCAAGAAGGCAAGAAAAAGGTAGGAAAAAGAGTAGGCCACAAGCAATGATTCATCGACAAGGAAGGAGATGACTAAGCCTCAAGGCTCCGAAATGTTGTCTCTCAGGTTCAGTCTCAGGTCCAAGAACGGCCTGCTCTGAGGATCGGAACGTATGGTCTGAGCGGAATCTGCAATGATAGCGGCATTCCATAACAAGACTGAGACTGATGGGGAGTTTGGGCTATCCTAAAGTCATCCCGTGGCACTCTGCGTAGAAACTGGCCAACGGAGTGTTTGAAGCTAGTATACACACATATACGGGGGGTAACAATGAACCGCGGGAGACGGCAAAGTTGGTACCAGTTTTCGGCAAATAACAGGAGAAGGCATCGAACACTCACTGGGCACGCCGCATTTCAGACACAGCAGTCGGCTTTAGATTGTTTTGGCGGGCGATGAGTCGAGGATGAGCTGGCCAAAGGCTTGAGATAACATAGATGAAGTGGAGAGGCTCAAAATGAAGGATGGGAAACCGCTGGAATAACGGGCAAATGATCCGCAATAGGCGTCAACAGGTGCGCCATTCGGAGCGACATCATCAACCTCTCAGCCAGCGAAAAGCATACACTTCGAGGCCGCTCAAAAAGTCTCGGTATCGCTTCTTGGAGCAACTAAGTCGACCCTAAGCCGTTAGAGTGAGTGATAAGACGCGCAAAGAAGCAGGAGTGAGCATACGTGGAGAGGAAGACGGGACGTCTCTCGTCCGGGCGGGCTGACAATGCTGGCTATATAGTGTGAGGAGTCGGATACCCCTACCGACCCGACCAAAAGGTCAGAACACTAAGCTGATGAGAAGCAGCTTAGTGTGGGATATATAGGTACAGTGCAACGAACAGAGCGGTCGCGTGACCGTCACATATAGCATCACTCGGACGTGTGCAAAACGGCAGCTGCTTCGACGCCCACCGCTGTTTCTGAAGTACCGACATCACCGTACCCAGATTGCTGTGGGTAGTGCAATCGTCGCCAGAACACAAATCCGACGTCGCAGAACTGCCGTCTTTGCGGAGTCCGACGAGATTCGCTTCAACCGTCCAAGCCCGATAGTCAGCAGCAAGACAGAATGCTATCGAAAGCTTCAGGGTTCAAAACATATGACACCGGTCTCATGCAAGTCTCCCGAACAGGACGAACTTCCCGAGGGTCGTGGACGATTTGGGCTTTGCGCTTGCCGTCGTACTACCGACAGGAGGCGGGAGTCATTGCTGTTCACCACACCCACTGGCTTGAATGACCGAGGCATCAAAATTTCGCTTCGATTGTCGCGTTTCGAGATCGATCGTCGTCGTTTCGCATCGGTTGAACGTGGTCGGATATTTGAGCGACGCAAAAATCGTGGCTTCGACGCAGTCGAACGGACTCGCAACCTAAATACGCGTTAGCGATCATGGTATTGGGCTTAGGCGCCGACTCAGGGTCTATCGCACTCGTGATGCACGTCGGCATGCCGTATGATCTGATCGGCTCTGCTTAAACCAGACAGGGAAAGCAGAAGGAGCGTGGCCACGTCGTCGAGAGTAATCGCGAATCAAAAAAAAATGGCAAGCAAGAAGGGACGTAGCGGAAATGAAGCGAAGACGACAACGCCCATCGGCCCTCTGCTGCCAGTGGAAACGGTCCAGCCATTACAGTGGTCACTGGCGTCCAGTTACAGTGGAATTGCCAGTGGTTCTGTTACACAAAAGAGTGGTGCACGCCGCACGGTGCCAATGGAGGGGGAACGGTCACGTGATGGAAACGAAAACACTCATGGTCAACTGGGACAGTCTACCACATCATCTCTCGGTGCACAACAACAGCTCAAGTCGTCTGACACTAATGAAATCGCGTCCAAATCATGCCCGAATAGCATTTAAAGCCAAGGCCTGAAGTTCTGAACGGGATACTTAGAGCTTGTGTTGTGCGCGTGGTGGAAGCGGGAAGGTCGTATATTACGATATCGTGTTATCGCCACTCCACCGACCTACACATGCAAACAATTTCAACGCAAGATAACTCTATGGAAGCCGCACTGATAACCAGACTTTCGGTCTCACAAGTAGAGCATGGATCATGAGATCTAATTCGTATACGTTTGGTTCAAGTGCGACCGTAAGATTACGCATGAATTGCCTGTCAATTGTCTTGGGAGTAACATCTTCCAAATAGCACTGCATCGGGCCATCCGCGCTCGTTCAGGCGCAAGTGGAAAGCCATGCAGCGTATCAGAAGAAGTAGCTTGTGAGTGACTATCGCCTCTTCAATACTTGGAGGAGGATGTCGAGAGATTAATTGATCATCGTTGTTTTGAAGAGAGGGTATGGACCGGGCTCCGGGATTTGGAATATCTCACGGTCTCACCTCGCCAGTGCTGCCATCTAATCGTAATCTCTGACAGATGCCATTCTAACCGCAGCATGTAATTTTTCGTGAGGACCACATGGAACCCTTCATCCTAGAGCATTGTATATCAAATTAAAATTATCTATGATGGTAATGGGGGCGAATCTAGATACTAGCCAGGCTGCCAGGGGAGAAGTCCAATTTCTCTGTACTAAAATTGGGTGACGCTGATACTAGGAGGGTCATTCATGACGACTGCAGTGATTGACCAGAATCTCTGCATGTATCTATGGTCTTTAAAGCAAGCCAGCTGATGCTTCCTTTCGTACGAGTAACGACGAGAACTGGCGACTGAAAGAGCCTAGGGGCGGGCGACTACTCTTGCCTGCTTTCCGGTCTGATGAACTGTACCATGTTGATACGGTCATAGCCGAGACATTTCCAATCAGCAAAAGAAGCTTCTTGCCGAAAGTGTGTAGCCCTGCGCGCATGCTGAGTTGCGGACTGGTCACTGCGCAGAACTTAGAAGTTATAGTGTGCACTGTCACCTGTGTAGAGTAGAGAAAGAGGCTTCAACCTGATGTGACAAGGGCCAATCTTTGGGACCCGAAACTGATGAATGCCCAGCCAATGCAGACCGCGGGTTCGCGATTCAACAGTGGCTCGCTATCAATTCAATAGGTGTTCTCCTAATCCTCTTCCATCCAAGAGTTCTTGGGAGTCTTACATACACAAAGACCTCGGAAAGATAGTGGTGTCTGAGATCTGGAGACGTCCTCGGACCTGATAAGTGACAATCAATGAGTGAGCGGACATGAGTCTAGTGTACTCGTGAAGGGTGATAGGTATCGGAGAAGTAAAGATGAGAGAATGAAAGAGGTAGAGGATTGGTCTCATACACCACACTGCACAGAACCTTGACCATCACGTCGACCGTCGTGCGAACTAAAAATATTGGCTACGGGTGTGTTTGGATAGAGTCTTACGTATATGGGGCGACAACAATGGATCGCGAGAAAAGGCCAAGTTGACAACTATTTGGCGGCAGATGACAGGAGAAGACATTGAGCACATACTGGGCACACCGTAGTTCAGACACAGAGGTGGACTTTGGATTGTTGTGGGTGGCGATTTGTCGAAGATGAGCTGGCAAAATGCTCAAGGAGATGACACACATGAAGTGGAAGAGTTCAAGAGCCTGAGATGAGGGATGAGGGCAGGCTGGAACTATCGGCAGGCAAACGATCCACGATAGGCGTCAACAGGTGTGACGCTCAGAGCGACATCATTGACAGTTTGACACCTCGGCCAGCGAAAGACTTAGACCAAGTGCAAAAGTGCAGCTGCTTCGACGTCTGCCGCTACTGAAGTGCCGACTACTCCGGATGCAGACTGCTGCGGACGAACGGAGAAGGCATGCACGCATGCAATCATCACCAGCAAATCCGACGTCACAGAACTCCAGCCTTTGCCGCCGATCCCGGGGAGTTCGGTAAGCTCGCTGAATCGTCCAAGCCCGATGTTCAGCATCGGGAAAGTGCTTTCGAAACTGGGGTTGGAAAATACGGCATCGGTGGGACACAAGTCTCCCGAACAGGGCGAAGTTATTGAGTACAATTTGGACTATGCGCATTGCGCTTGCCGTCATGCTACCGAGATGAGGTGGGAGTCATTGCTGCTCACCACACCCGCTTGCTTGAACGACCGAGGCTTCAAAATTTCGAATCTCCTCGACGTCGCCGTTCCGAATCGGCGAATACATTGTCGTCGTTTCGCATCGAAGCATCGATGATTCGATGGTCGTCGTTGTTCCACGAAGTTCATCGTCCCGACAGGCATTCCACGAACGTATTTAGGAAAAGTCGGACTGAATCGCATGCGGCATGGCACCAGAGAACCGACCCTCTGAGCAGTGAGTGTGCACCGCCGCCGATACAGTCACTTGTCAGCTTGTCGCTGACTCGCCGTCGAGCGGACGTAGTGGACGTGCGAGCTCTATGATCGAGGCATGGTGTTTCCTCTAGCTAGCTTACACTAATAAAGGCGAGCCTGGCGAGGATGGAAATGATGAATGTGTAAAGAAACTCAACCAGATGATGAGATCTAGGCACACCAGTTCCACAATACCCGATAGACACGCACAGGTCTGGATGGAATTGGTCGACTTCGCGCCAATCACATGAGACGAGAGGATCGCCGACAGCAACACCGTGCACAGCGACCAGGAGCTATCAATGGCACTTGACTATTCTCTCTTCGATGCTTTTTGGCGTGGCTGCGTGGCGACGAGGCCAAGAGTCTCGAGAATCCCGTCCCGGCGACAAGTAATATCGTGGAACAATCGCCTCTAGGAACCTTCAACCGTTCGAGCTTTGATGCCGCGAAAGGAAATCGTGCTGGCCAGCCGTCCTCTAGAAATATCATGTTCAGCACAGTCAGTAACGTCAGCGCACTACGGCCTCGCATCGGCGTGACACCAGAGGCGTAGTAGGAGATGACCGCGCATATGGTGTCTTACCTCCATTCTTTGCGAAGCTATGGCAATCTGGTGCCAGTCAGAGGGGCTAATGTGTATCGCCAAACTTAGAGAAACGATTTGGAGATCAGACGACAGATACCGTTGAGGAGCAACTCCATCAGCTCAAAAAAGATATTCGTCAACTCGCGGGTTCTCGGTCCAATCCATCAAGGAGATGGTTGGTGAAAAAGATATTCCTGGGCGCATCAGGCACCATCAAGTGAAGCGTCGCCAGAGTCAATCGTTCCACCATGTATGATGTGCCTAGTCACTCGGACGGTAAACTTGTGGGAAAAGCGGTCTACGACAAGACTTTTCTTCTGGGAGAAACTCAAAGGGGCGAACTGATTCAGTCAGTTCATGTCGAATCTCGACAAGCCGTAATCCCGCAGAGTGTGACTGACTTTGTCGAGACACGTTAATGGCCTGGGCCGCCTGGCGTCGAAGTGGGAGGACGTGACGGCAGCGCATCGCTGCGCATGTCGAGGAACGGTAAAAGGATACACCGCGACGGCAAGTGGCATGTCTGAATTGCGCACAAGAACTTTCGGAATGTTCCTACTCTTCTGTGTTTACGTTGCTGGCGGTCAGCGATGGCGAGGCTCCGAAGTATTATCTCTCAAGTTCAATCTCAGGTTCAACTTTCAGGGACGGCCTATATCCGGGATCGGAACGTTTTTCTTCTAGACAGGTCACAGATTTGCGATGATAGTGGCATTCTTGAACAAGACTCAGACTCATGGGGAATTCGAACATTCCAAAAGTCATACAGCATTCCTTGCTGCGGGCCTGTGGCCCTCTGCGTAATACTGGCGACGGGTGGTGTTTGGATAGAGTCTACATGTGTGTATGGGGCGACAACAATGGATCGGGAGAGATGGCCAGGTTGACAACTATTTTTGCGGCAGATGACAGGAGAAGACATCGAGCACTCACGGGGCACACCGTAGTTTAGACACAGCGGTCGACTTTGGATTGTTTTGGGTGGTGATTTGTCGATGATGAGCTGGCAAAAAGGCTGAGGGAGATGACACAGAGCTCGAGATGAAGGACGAGGAACCGCTGGAAATATCGGCAGGCAAATGATCCGCGATAGGCGTTAACCGGTGCGATGCTCAGAGCAACATCATCAACAACTCAGCCGGCGAAAGATATAGAACGAGTGCAAAAGTGCAGCTGCTTCGAGGTCTGCCGCTACTGAAGTACCGACTACTCCGGATGCAGACTGCTGCTGACGAACGGAGCAGGAGAGAACACCAAATCCCGACGTGACAGAACTCCCGAGTCCCGACTTTGCTGCCGATCCCGGGGAGTTCGATGATAACGCCGAAACGTCCAATCCGATTTTCAGCAGTGGGAAAGTGCTTTCGAAACTGGGTTGGAAAATACGGCACCGGTGGGACACAAGTCTCCCGAACAGGGCGAAGTTATTGAGTATCGTAGAAGATTTGGACTATGCGCTTGCCGTCGTGCTACCTAGAGGCGGTGGGAGTCATTGCTGTTCACCACACCCGCTTGCTTGAACGACCGAGGCATCAAAATTTCGCATCTCATCGATCGTCGCCGTTCCGAATCTATTGTCGTCCTTCGCATCGAAGCATCGATGGTCGTCGTTGTTCCATGAAGTTCATCGTTCCGACAGGCATTGCACGAACGAGTTTGGGAATAGTTGGACTGAATCGCATGCGGCATGGCACCATAGAACCGACCCTCTGAGTGTGCACCGCCACCGATACAGTCACTTGTCAGCTTGTCGCCGTCGAGCGGATGTAGTTCAGGCAAATGATCCGCGATAGGCGTCGACAGGTGCGACGCTCAGAGCAACATCATCAACAACCCAGCCGGCGAAAGATGTAGACCGAGTGAGTCAAAGTTGCGGCTGCTTCGACGTCTACCGCTGTTACTGAAGTACCAAAAACTCTGTACGCAGACTGATGCGGACGAACAGAGAAGAAATATACGCATGCAATCGTCAGCAATACACAAATCCGACGTCGCAGAATCCTCGGCTTTGCCGCCGACCCCGTGCAGTCCGACGAGAACACGGAAACCGTCCAAGCCCGATCTTCCGTAGCGGGACAGAATGCTTTTGAAAGGTTTGGAATTGAAAGCGAGGCACCGGTAGCACGCAAGTCCTTCTAACAGGCGAACTTCTGGAGTAACGTGGACGATTTGGACCTTGCGCTTGCCGTGGTGCTACCAAGACGAGGTGGGAGTTATTGCTGTTCACCACACCCGCTTGCTTGAAGGACCGAGTCATCAAGATTTCGCATCGCATCGTGGTTCGGCATCGATTGTCGTCGTACCGCTTAGATCATTGCCTTCGTTTACCGGTCCGTATCGACAAACAGTGGTCGGAAATTTGAGCGACGCAAAACAGCGTGCCTACCACGCAGTCTAACGGACTCGCAACTGAGAGATCTTGGCTAAGGTTGTCTTCGTCGACAGGCTGAACACACGTTAGCGATCACGGCGTTGGGCTAGTTGTCAGGGTTCATCTCACTTGTACTGCATGTCGGCATGCCATACGATCTGATCGCCTACGCGGATGGAAAGCAGAAGCGGCATGGTCACGTCGTCGAGAGTAAGCGCCAGAAAAAAAAATAAGCAAGAAAGAGAGCGATACGCATAGGTTTCGTGGCGGGAATGGAACGTAGACGAGAAGGCGATGCTTGACTTCGTCAACATAGACGATAGGCGACTGGTATGGCGGGTACAGAGGAAATTTTCAAGGGTACCTACGAAGTTATGAGTCGGGTCATGAATGCATTCCTGGCGCTATCAAGAGGTGCAATCGATGGCTGTGCCGGCTTGACCAGATCTGAAAGATTGCAAAGCCTCTAAGGAAGCTGATCAATGGCATCGTAACAATGGGAATACCCATGACATCGAGCGTTGTGCCGCAGTTCTCTCCGGGCCCTGACAGCGTGTTTCCGTAAAGAGCGAATCTCTTTGCTGGTTATAGTATCTTCCTTTCTACAAGGTTCGATCGAAATGAGATCATTGAGATCGTCAGGTTCTTCGGCATGGCGTCGGCAGAGCTTTCGGCAGAGCTTTCGGCATGGCGTCGGCAGTGTCTTCATAAAGAGTGTCTGCGAGTATTCGTCGATTTCGTACATTGCGTTTTTTCGACACCGCTTTCGGACTTTACCGTCTACGAGACGTTAGTGTTTGGTTCGCGTGGGAACTATGTCAGGGGCATTGGGGCAAGGACCATTGATTGCAGTCGAGCATAGTGGGCGGTGGAGGCCGAAAGAAGTCAGAGATTGAAACGAGGGCACCAGCGTTCGCGCTTCGCCCAATTTTACTGGCGGTCTTTTGCGTCTGCTGCGGGCTGTGTGCCTCTGTCCGATTTGAAGTTCCTGAATCGATCCGAGCGTCGTTGAAGGGCGAAGAAAGTTTGCGTCCATCGCTGCGCCGTGTGGAAAGACCACCTCGTTGTGGAATTCGATGTAAGGAACACAAATAACGTGATGATAGAAAACGATGTCTTGAAGCCAAAATCGGACGATCAGTTCGTTGTGTCGAGGGTTGATGAAATGATGCTGTTTGCCGGATTGTTGTCGAAGGAAAGAGGCTGGGGAGCGTGCGGTGTGGCCGTGTTATCGGTCCACTTTTTGCAACTTCTGCGGCAGAAAGTTGCAAGCGAGTGACTTCGGATTATATGGTCGCGCAGGCCGATGAGCAGGTACCGATAGTCTGGCGCGACCGCGATACTCATTGGCCAGATTGGAAAACAGGTGGGTCGCGGCTATGTACCTAGGTACCTCTTAATTGAATTTGCACCAACTCTTCGCCGCAATGCCCACTGCTGCAGCAAGGCGAATGACGATTGTTGCGCGCGACCTCGGAATTGACGCTTACGACAACAGTATCTACATATTCGGCTGCATCTGCAATTGAGGTGCATTGCGATCGTGCAATTGACGGCGACGCTACGCCGGCGTGCGATGCCATGGAGGCAAGACAATTTGAGGCCAATGGGAGGACGGCTTTGCGGAATCCCCGCCAACGAAGCGCAAGCGAACACATCCCGCAATCGAAAGCCACCCCGCAATCGCGCGCCATCCCGCAATCGAACGCCACCCGCAATCGCGCGCCATCCCGCAATCGAAAGCCACCCCGCAATCGAAAGCCACCCCGCAATCGAAAGCCACCCCGCAATCGAAAGCCACCCCGCAATCGCGCGCCATCCCGCGATCGAACGCCATCCCGCATACAAGCGCCACCCTGCATACAAGCGCCACCCCGCATACAAGCGCCACCCCGCATACAAGCGCCACCCCGCATACAATCGCCACCTGTCCGATATTACGGTGTGTTTTTAATGATGATCTGTGACCAAAAATGATGTGTGTGATTGTGTGTCCTCCGTCGTTTGTGCTTCCATCCCTTTTCTCCTAAGTACAAAGCTCTGCGCGCAGCCCCATTTATTATCTGCCCCTTTTTACCGCCTAACCTTTAGGATCTCCCAGCACCCGACAATCTGACACACCCCCTCAGCTTGGACGGCCAACGACGCGTGCAAGCTGGAAACCCTCTTCGATTGTAAGGTTCTCCAATTGGTCCTGAATCTCCTCCAACTGTGTCTCGTTTGTGATCCATGCCTTGCCATTTCGACCATTCCTATTTGTTCAAGAAACTCTGCCCATTTTTGTTGACTGGCAGTACCTTGGTAAAATCAATCCGCAATCAGCTTCGTTTGTAGCTTGGATATTTCCTTTGTAGCCAAATCAATCGTCTGTGTATTGCCGCAATCAATCTTAATTTTCCTGAGGGAAGTTGGATGCGAAATTCTTCGAAGTTGTTTCAGGAGTCGCGACGTGAACATCGCTTCTTTCGCCACCTGTGGCAGTGCTAGAAGTTCTGCTTCCGTCGTTGAAGTGATAATCGTGTCTTGCTTGCTCGCCTTCCAATCGATAAGCCCATTGAACACTCTACTTGCATGTCCCTGTGAGCTCTTCCTGTCTAATGTGTTGTCTCCAAATGGCGCGTCACTGGCAACCTGGAAGTTGTCTTTCCTTCCTAGCTGCAGTGCCCGCCAATTTGCGTCGAACAGATAGAGGAGAACTCAGTTTGCTGCACCGTGATGCTCTTGGTGTAGGTTTGTTCAAATCGGACGAGTCGCAATGTCGCGAAAGCTATGTCTGGGTGTATCGTAATTGCTGCGGAGAGAAGTGAAACTATTTTCCGCTGGTATCTTTACGTCTCAGATGGTGATGACAGCGCGGTTGACGGCTGAAAATAAGTTGCACTCATGGATGCGTCGTGGAGCAGGTCTTGTTTTCCGACCAGCTGGTGAATTTGTGTCGACTTATAGGCCTGGGACACTTGGACAAGTTCTTTTGTTTCGATCTCGAGCCATATCTATTCCTAGTAACCATTGTAGATCATCTTCGCCATTCATGTTATATTTCTCACGACGAAGCTTGACTGTTGACACTTACTTTGTCTATATTGTCACGCTTATATGCAATGATATTGTTGTCCACGTAGGACAGAATGAAAACCGTCTTCTTTGATCATGTATGCAGAGTTCGTGCGGGACGGTCTGGGAGCCTAGCGCATTGAGGGTTGCCGTGAAGTCCGTCTGGGCTGAAGCGCGTCTTCGAGCACCGCGAGGTAATTTCTCCTCAGATGGCATGCACAAGGTTGTCCGACACGTGTGATGATTACGTTGATAAAAGCTTGTTGACCAAACGACGACCAAGTGCTGATGACCTTCGGCAATCGAAATATCCGATGGTTGTTGAATGATCTGTATCGGACCAGGTACTGAATCCAGCGCGTGCCTTTGGATGGCGATGTGAGCGATGTTTTTCCACGACGTGTGTCATCACACATTGCGAAAGCTTTGCATCCATATGCTGTAAAGATATACCGCAGCTCCTGTTATCTCAAGCCAAATTTGACAGGAATAGTTGGCATCCAGTCTCATCGTGCGCGCCTTCTTGTTGTTCACACCCCCTGAGCGTTCAGCTCCTCCATTCTGTGAATGTGTGTCTGGGGCTGAAGGCTCGACAACAATTCCTCTTCTTTCCAAAACAACCTTTATCTTTGGGCTAAATAATGGCCAATGTTCTTGACCGTAACGTGAAACTGGTTTTGTAAGAAGAAAAATGAAAAATATTTTCCCGCCTGGCGATGATGAAAACTGCCGTGGGACTGTCCGTGAATAACTATCCCGCTGGAGGCCTGAGAATCGGTCCATGGTGAGCATCTGACTCTTTCTCTTTGCTGATGCTTTGTAATTCGTAGGAATTAAAATCGATCGCTAGACTCTCTCCTGGTCCCTCATCATTGATGCGAGGTGCCCGACGTATTTGGCGCCTGGCTTGGCTTTCCCACATGCTTTGCACTGAAACGGAGTAACACCTTTTAATGCGCACCCCCTGAGATTGCTGCACTAGGTGTTCGATTGCTGCGGGACCAGGTTGTCCAAGGCGCTTATGCCACATAATGGCTGTTGCTTTCTGGTGTGCTCTCGCTGTCCTTGAACTTGTGTGAAATACGGCACTAGGTGTAGAACTGTGTTCCAACACCCACTGACCATGGATCTCCATGACGCTTCCGATAACGGACCCATCTGGCTTTCTCAACGTGGTGGGATCGTGCTGCGTTTCCCATCAGATTCCCGATTAACACAGTAACCGGAAAGATGCAAGGTTTCATAGAAAACCGGGACATAGGGCTACATCATGGAGGGTTATATTGGTAATCCTTCCATCATGCTCCAACTGTAACTCGATTGTTCCATAACCTGTTTATATCCGAGTATTTCCTGCCGATACAAAATCGCCTATTTGAAAAATCGTGTTTCGGCCGGGAGTGTTGGTGATGCGGCACGTAGATCCTGAATCCAGGATAACCAAGTGTCGTAAAGGATGATCGAGGTGTGAATTAGCATGAATGACGCGTAGTTAGCAGCGTCTACCTCGACAATCTTCGGACCTTCAAGTCAGTCGTCATTATCTTGAACCCTGATTGATGGTGAGTGTTGGCCCAGCTTGGTCAACACTCGTTGGAACGTAGGATAAGTCTTCTTCCTGAGCTCAGTGTAGTCGAGAATCGCCTCGTTTGGCTTCCAAGACTCTGAAGTCAAGAATCGCCTCGTTTGGCTTCCAAGACTTTGAACCAGATCTTTGAAGATGTATCACCATACTTCAATTTCATACACTTCTTCCCCGGGTTCTTCTCTGAAGCGCGCCTGCTTCCTAACGCATGTTCATGTGCTGACGGGCCCTAGGTAAAGGTTGCCCGCTTGCTCAACACTTCTTCCCCGAGTTTGCTGACAGGCCCTTTGTAGTAACCCGCTTGCTAACCGCTTCTTCACCGAGTTTGCTGACAGGCCCTTTGTAGTAACCCGCTTGCTAACCACTTCTTCCCCGAGTTGTTCTTTGGTGACGATGACGGGTACTGTGTAGCCGCTGACGCTGACGGGTACTTTGTAGCCCGCTTACTCCTTTTTGCTGGTGGTGCGCTTTCGCTACCTGACACGGAAGAGGCGTCCCTCTTGCGTCCAGGGGACCTGTGATCCACACCATCAGCAACATAGGAGGCATCATTTTCATCGTCCGTTGTTGCACTGGCGGTGTCCGCTGTTGCAAAGGCGTGCCTAGATCTACCCCCCATTTTGAGCGGTTCCGGGCACTCCTCATTCATATAATGACGAAAACTCTTCATCATTTTCATCGTCCGCTGTTGCACTGGCGGTGTCCGCTGTTGCAAAGGCGTTGTTCTTGCTTCTACCCACTTTGTTAGCAAAAGGAAACTCCTCAGTCATATGGTGTCGGAAATTTGCATCTTTTCCTGCCGAGTCATCTCTTCTTGAAGCGGAGAGTCCCATGGAAATTTGTGTTCCAGTAGGACGCTGCCTTCGCCACTGCCGTCATAAAGTCTCTTATGACCGCTTATAGGTCCTTCGTATCGTTGACGCCGCAAGCCTTGCGTCTGTGGCGGCTAGGTCGTATTCGGCCAGCCAAACATCCAGTCATATTAATCGCGGAGGATGACGTTTGGTTCGCGACGCGCGTTGAGATTGGTAATTAGTTTATCTTTCTTCGGTTGGTGTTTTGTTGGTTTTCGTTTTCTCTTAATCAATCGTGAAATCAGTGAGACTCTTAATTGTCCGATATTACGGTGTGTTTTTAATGATGATCTGTGACCAAAAATGATGTGTGTGATTGTGTGTCCTCCGTCGTTTGTGCTTCCATCCCTTTTCTCCTAAGTACAAAGCTCTGCGCGCAGCCCCATTTATTATCTGCCCCTTTTTACCGCCTAACCTTTAGGATCTCCCAGCACCCGACAATCTGACACCACCCCGTGTTGGGACAAACTCGCAAGGGATGCGTATACGCAGGGTTGGCTGACATGAACAATATTGTATCCATGGAAGTTATGGAAAAGAGAAACGGGAGAAGGCAAGTGGCAGAGGTATGGTCTCATATGACATATACCAGAGAAGGGAGACCATCCCTCAGAAGGTAAACCACCATCTCATCCCCCATTGTGTGCAGTTGCACACCGGCCTCTGATGTTGTGCGACCCCAAGTGTTGTTTGAGGTTCGCACACCAATCTGTACACCGGTCCCCATCGTCGCTGTGACAAGGGCAGTATAATGGGCTTGGAACTGATGAATGTCAATTCAGAACACAATAATCGACTATGGCTCTCCAAGGAACTCTAGAGGCGCGTGATCTCCCTCTGAGTCCTTGGGGGCATCCAGCGATGATATAATGTACAATGTCCTCCACGTCCTCCTATCGATCCCCGGCTAACGGCCTGAATATCCCAAACGATCAGGAAGGCCGGAGTCCTCTGCTCGGCCCCCCGTGCCTCCACTCCGCGCCCTGGCCCTTCTCCTGTGACTCGCACACCAGGTCCGCGGGGTGGTCTCAATCCTAGCGTGCGCCTACTGAGTAGCCAACTCTGATAAGTAGCTAACTCCGCGGGAGCCAAACCCTCCTAAGGGAGCCGGCGGGACCGAAGGACGTATCTTCGGGAAGCCGACAACCTCGAACGGTCGAGCACCTCGCGTGGCGAGCCAGCAACTCACAAAGGAATCGGCAACAACGAAGGACGTATCTTCGAGGAGCTAATGACTCTGGAGAAGCCAGCCTCTCGGGTGGCGAGCCAACAACTCCTAGAGGAGTCAACTACTCCGAAGGACGTATCTTCGGAGAAGTCAACACGTCTGGAGGAGCTAGCCACGTCGAGGATCTCGGGGTGCAATGTCTCCAGGCCGAAAGGTATGCGTCTGGTCGAGTGATATGTGCACGGCCGTGTGACAGTCGCAAACGTGCGTAAGCAGAGATTGGCAATTGCACACCGGTCCTCAGCGCGCTGCACCGTAAGTGCCTATTGAGGATGGCGATTCCAACAGTCAGGAAGCCGATAGAACAGAGAAGGGACGATAAGACACGACAGGAAGCAACACAGAAAAGTATATATGACACGAGTTCGCAACGAACATTCACAACAAAACAAGACGGGTCACGGAATAAAAGAGAACTCAGAACACAGAAGGGGGCACGAGTCGACGACACAGGTAAGAGCAGGCTCAGGACAAGGGACAAGACAGACCGAATGAGACAAAACAAGATGCAAAGAAACATGCACACAGAGAATACAACTACGCTTGAACACAACACGAAAGCAAAGAGGGACGAAGCAAAGAGAAAGCAAGAAAAAGGAGGCGGAGGCAGAAGAGAAGATGGGCAGAGTATGGGCGTTGGCGACGTCAAAGAATGTTGGGACAAATCCGCGAGGGTTGCGTATACGCAAGAGTGGCTGACATGAATAATCTAGTATATTCATGGAAGCTATCGAAAAAGAGAAAGGAGAGAAGGAAAGAGGCAGAGGTGTGGTCTCATATACCACAGAAGGGAGACCATCACCTCTGAAGGTAGACCACCATCTCATCCCCCATCGTGTGCAAGTTGCGCACTCGTCCGATGCTGTGCGACCCCAAGTGTATCAGGTTTGCACACCGATCCTCATCGTAGCAAACATGCGTAAGCATAGATTGCGCATCTCAAGTGCCCATTGAGGATGGCGATTCCAACAAAGAAGGAGGTAGGGAAATAATAAGACGGTTTGTAACTAAGTGGAAAGAAAGACAACAAGAAAGTAGAGAGAAGAACGAGACGAAGGAAGCAAGGGGTAGTGCAATAGACAGAAGACAGGAGTGTCATGAGACAGAAAGGATTAACGCTCAGGAGAAAGAAAATAGGCAAAGGGTAGGGGAGAGAGAAGAAGACGGATAAACAGAAAGGTTGTTGGGTACGTCAGAAATAACAACGAAAGAAAACAACAGGAATCAGCAAAACATGTAACAGCAAGCAGCAAGAAAGTAGGGATCGGGAAGACAGCGAGCAAGGGAAAGATAGGTGTACGTACAACGACAGACAGGAAAAAAAGAAACAGTGAACACAAAACGTATGCAGCGTGAGGAACGCATAACCACCCGTTCCACCCAAAAGGTCAAGTGACCAAGTTGCACGTCTGCAGCTTGATCAAGGTTATATAGTGCATAATGCATTGCCACCCCTGACGGCACAGGTCGTGACATGCAGCACACAGCGGATGAGATCATGAGGGACATGCAGGGCAACGAAACATGCAAAACAAAACGAGACAGAACAAGAGACAAGACAAGGACACAAGAAATAGAACACACAAAAAAACGAGACAGAACAAAAGACAAGACAGAAGGGGACGTAAGAAACAGAACACACAAGGCAATAAAGAAATTCAGAAGGCAACAGAACAAGACAGAGCAAGGGACAAGACACAAGACACAAGACACAAGACACAAGACACAAGACACAAGACACAAGACACAAGACACAAGACACAAAACACAAGACACAAGGGGACACGAGAAAATAGTTTGGCGCAAACGGGCGCGATGGACTCGGGCTAGGCCTAGGATTTCGGTGGAGGGGGAGGGGGAGGGGGACACGATACCGTCCCGAAGCCATGGTTTGGAAATTGGCGGACTCAGGATGGAATGTCTCCAGGGCGGGACACAGGAGGAGAGACGCCGATGATGATGATCACCACATGATACCGTCCCGAAGCCATGGTTGGGAAATTGGCGGACTCAGGATGGAATGTCTCCAGGGCGTGACACAGGAGGAGAGACGCCGATGATGATGATCACCACACGATACCGTCTCGAAGCCATGGTTGGGAAATTGGCGGACTCAGGATGGAATGTCTCCAGGGCGTGACACAGGAGGAGAGACGCCGATGATGGTGATCACCACACGATACCGTCCCGAAGCCACCGTCTCGAAGCCATGGTTGGGAAATTGGCGGACTCAGGATGGAATGTCTCCAGGGCGGGACACAGGAGGAGAGACGCCGATGATGATGATCACCACACGATACCGTCTCGAAGCCATGGTTGGGAAATTGGCGGACTCAGGATGGAATGTCTCCAGGGCGTGACACAGGAGGAGAGACGCCGATGATGGTGATCACCACACGATACCGTCCCGAAGCCACCGTCTCGAAGCCATGGTTGGGAAATTGGCGGACTCAGGATGGAATGTCTCCAGGGCGTGACACAGGAGGTGGCGGAAAGGACGACCGCACAGTCAAATTTGCCCAATCGGAGAAATGACCACGCACTCGACCTGATCAGCCAAAGTTTTCATCCCAATGACAATAATGATGAACAAGCAGTGGCGTAATTAGCGATTATGATTTTCATCACCACGTCAAGTGCCCTCGCTGCAGGAACGGGGCATACCGTAAAAAAAGAAAGGCCGAATTCTCGACGCCTGAAAAGAGGGCATCAAAGAAAGGCCCTGATGGCGCAGCCGAGGGTGACGATTGGAAGACAGCAGCTTGAAGACGACAAGACGAGAACGACAAGACGAGAACGACAAGACGAGAACGAAGGGGAGGAGAACAGTTACAGCCAAGGCGATGATGACGGCGAGGCAGCAACGTGTTGGCGCAGGCCAGGCTCCAAGAATTCTTCAACTCGCTTCGACGCAGAAAAAGAATTGATATCGGCCTCCACAAGCGCAAGTCAAGTGGCCTATGCAGCCTGGAATCAAGAGGGTTGGGACAGACCTTCTTGTCGGATGTCCGAAGAAGAGGACGACGATGAAAATGACGATAGTTGGGATAAACAAGGTAAGCAAATGAACGTCAATGCATGCATTCGTGACCAAAGTATAGTTAATTCGTCGTGTCTGTTCGAGCTAGGAAGTGAGGCAAGAGGGATAACAAAAAAAGGGGGGGGACACCCTTTATCCTGCAATGTTATTGACGGCTGCAGCCAACGAGTGTGTGTGTGGGGCCACACACGTACGGCATTGGTGCATCCAGTCATGTGGCAGTGTGCCATGGACAGCGATTCCGACACCAGCAGTCTCTCTTCTTTTATCGAAGAAGAATCCCAGTGCGCCAAAATATATGTTTGTTCACTACGCCAACATCGATGCAGAGAGAGGGAGAGAGAGGGTCTTTAGTTGCTTTATTGGGGTGGCGTGAGCCGCATGTAGGCCTGCCGGAGACCGGGGAAGTTCTTCGTGGGCGAGAGAGTCACTGAATTGCAAGCGATGTGCACAGCTCTCGCCGCGACCGCGACCGCGACAGCGACGGCGATGAGAACGGTGGCATTGATGTGAAGGTGACATGAATGTGAAGGCTGGAATTTATGTTAGACCGCGTTGTTCGGCCGTTGTAACAAGGACAAAGCCTGAGTCTGTGGCCGCGGCAGCGCTCGTTGGCAGGACGTCCCAGATTCCATTTCCTATGAATTTGTCGCGGACTCCGAGAGAAACGGTGTCACGCAGCTTCCTGATCGTTATCTTATTATAGTTACACGCAAACTGTCCAGCTAGACTCGGCCTAGGGCTAGAGCCTATAATTTCGCATCGCAACCAAGTCAATTGAATGCGACAAACAGATAGGCGACATAGTTATGCGCAAACCGTAGCAATTCAACGACATATGTGCCGTACCATAAAAAAAATAAATATACAGGCAAGGCCAAGCTTCAGACAGCTGGTTTGAAGAGGGCATCAAAGAACGGCGATTGCGCACAGTCGGACGAAGGCGCCGCAGCCGATGGTGACGATCAAACAGCACTGGGGAGAGCAAGTCCGGGATGACGAAGACGAGGACGATAAAGAGTAGAATCGGTACAGCCAGAGTGTTGACGGCGTAGGACAACATGTTGGGAAGAACGTGTGAAGAAGACGACGGGGCGACGAATAGATCGGCTCCAAAGATTCGCAGACTTCGCATCGGCGCGGGAGAAGAATCGCCATACACTCCGAAGAACAGCCTGACAGCCTACAGTCCCAAGTGACAGGTACCGATGGTTGGAGAATGTGCGGGCGGCGCCGCGATTGATTAGGTTCAAACGCACGATGGAATGCATCATGCAGTGGCCGGTTCGATGATTGGGAGTCGGGACAGATCATTTGATCTTCATGGTGATGCACGTTCGTTGCGAGTGAATCAGTGATGTAATTGCTCATGGGAAAACTGTGCGAGTGGCTGCAGCGAACCTACCGATTTTTTTTTGCATCTAGCCAATTGATTGTCTTCCATACGAGTGACGCCAACAAGGCGATCCAAGGCGATTCGCTCGCATTGCAGCAATAAAAAGCGCTGAGATGGAGGAAGCGAAAACACAGCAAGATCGATGCGCGGGTCAGGTGCTGGAGGCAAGTTGCAACTGATCTGTTGAATCTTTTCTGACACTGAGGAGACCTCTGCAACCTCGGGCGATCTGCAGCAGATATAACCAGTGTGATTGGTTGCGCCTGCCGCCCTCCGACCGTCAGTCCAATAAGGAGTCCTACGTGTTCTAGGGCCGCCTGCTTATTACGTCAGAGAATATAAGGAGAAAGAGGCTGCAGTGAGTCAATGACCATTGACAGCATATCAGATAATCAAATTCGCATTGTGAATTGACGCATGCATTCGCGCATTGATAAAAATAACGTCATGTTGAAGAGAAAATTCGCAGCTTTCAAATGACACAGTAGACATTGCCGAAGCTCGTTCTAGATGCGGCTCACCCGTGAAACCTGACAAGTTAAAGAGAAAATGATAGGAGAGAGAGCGTTGACATCGGACTAACTGATGCATTGATTTACTCTTCACTCCATAACTGGATGGCTGCACTCGCACAGTTCACAAAATATACTCAGTATTAAAGACGAAAGCCATAGCTTTCACATAACGTATAAAACATCTACACATTAAGGATGCACGAGTAACTGAGGTGGCTGTAACTTGTTGTTGTTGTTGTTGTTTATTTAACACCGCCGCGTCCCAGTTTTGGGCATACTAGGGTGTGCAGGGCTAATCCCGGGTTCTTCTAAATACAAGCCAGTTTTCCCCAAAGAATATCCTGCATCTCGGTGGCCAAAGGCAGTTGTTTTCGGTGTGGGTTCAGGCGTCAGCGCCTTCCACCACGTGTGCTCGCGTGGGCACAAGTTGTGTCGTTAAAAGCGGAATTTTGCCAGAGGCACGGCTCCGCTACCAGAATTTCAGAAAGGTCTAGGTGACCAAGATGAGAGCGGCGTGCTGAACTCTCCAAAAGCACGCCGGTTGAAAACTCGAGGTGGGCAAACGCCGGTTTGATGGTGTCGTGGCTGGGAGGGGGGACGATGCCGCGGTCGTTGTCGATGTTGCTTGGATTTCATTTACGACCTCGAACCAGCAGGACGGTAGATGAACAGGCGCCGTCGACATCGGCGTCGACATCGAATGAAGTGGTGGTGCTGAGGGCGGCATTTTCGAGTTTTCCATTCGGAGGTGGACTGCTGTTAGGGCTACAGCAGGTTATACAGCCAAATCATAACAGAAGTGGGCGGACGTGGTCCGTGCACCGTTGCCGAGAAAATTGTGTAAAGGAGAGAGTTGAGGTGGCTGTAACCTTTTTGCTGTGAGATGGTTTAGGGTGGGTGACTGGAGTCGCGATACTATGGGCGAATAGTTATACCACGCCAAATAACTTGATGCATTCAATCAAACCTCGTTTTAGTTTTCTCTTGTATGATCAAATGCACAACCCGCATTGTAAAAGTTCTCATGAGGCGTCCGGAAGATCGTAACTCGTATATTGATCGATTGCGACGGGATTGAAGATCGGTCGGAGCGCATCATCTGGAGGTATCATCGGCAGAAAAACAAAATCGAGCTTCACGTGTCACACTAGGACAGTCACAGACGATGTGCTTCTTTGAATGACAGTTTTCGCTGCATTGCTTCCCATTTTTACGACCGCACAAAGCCGATTCAGATCTTCTCGCAGCGCCGCCGGTGGTTGGTGGCTCACTAGGTAGGTATGTATTTACCTAAGCTCGCGACTATCTTCACAACTACACATTGGAAAAAGAAGTCGAAACAACGTCAAGATGTGCGACAGTCTATAGATTTCAATCAGATCTGAAAATAAAGAATTGGTGGTGTTATGATTGCGCTCCTTGCATGGTATTGGCAAGCATAGCGCGTCCACAATTTTGGCTGTTTCCCCTTTATCCCGTCATCGCATGGCGTCATTGCTGCCTCGTCTCCTTACATTCTCTAACATAAGCAGGGCGCAACTGCCAGGGGTAATAATAAGATGACATGTACCCGCCCCCAACTTTTCTTCGCCCATCCCTACCTCCCTCATCAGCCCCAGAGCGTTGAGCCGTCGCGAGACCTTACCTTCGAGCCGTCGCAAAGCCATCGCGGGAAGTTGTTTCGGTACCTACTACCGCCTTTCCTCTCACAGTTTTGGATTTTCCCCAGGCACTGTGCATGAGGCTTCAATCTACGTCTCTTCTAGGTATTTATCATCGCCGCGAACTAATTACTTCCTTCACGAATAACGGGCGTAGGACGGCCTCCTCCTTTTCGATACTGCCAGGCCCTGAAAGTGTTCGTGGCATGATGGACCTTCACCCAGGGCAGAACACCCGGTTCGATCCTCGCCTCTGACGGCAGGCGAAGAAGCTGCGACCGACGGCCACAAACATGAAGAAATGGATGACGAAGCATGACATCGAAGATGACTGGCATCTGATGGATGCTCCTGGTCAAGGTTTGTTGCGCCTTATCCACCGAGTTCAGGCCTCGCTAACTGTTTGCTCTAGGTGAAGGACTGTCTCCTCCTATCTCGATCGAATACGAACTCACGAAGTTCTCCGACCAATACCAGCGAATAAGCCGTGCGATGCTTACACCCTTATCCAAGGGTACACTTACGTCAGAGGCTACGGTTGAATTTGGCGATTACTTCCGTAACATCCAGTTACCGCCGAGATGACGACGACTTCAGTCAGAACACAACCGTTAGTCCTATAGAGAATTCTGAGCGGGTCATGGATGCTCTTGTGTATTCATGGTAGCTGTCAAAGAAGTGAAGAGGAGAGAAGGAGGGAAGAGAAGTATGGTCTTATCAGTAAAGCTGAACTAATTTGCGACGATTCTATAGTAATATACCGCAGAAGGCTGACCATCAACTCGACCCTCAGCGCACACAAGTTACACACCGACCTTTGACGAATACAAACTGAGACTCCTAATTCAGCAGTCAGCCCCCGTACGCGCCCGTTGAGGAGCTCACTTTCAACGAAGACGATGGTGGGAGTAGCGGTCTACGACAAGACTTTCCGCTCCCATCAAACCCGACAACGCCGCCAAGCTGCCAAACGGCCAAATGGCTAAACTGCCAAATTACCACGAATGAGCCTCGTGCCTCATATTTCTACGTGGTCGATTGAACGGCGCCTCAAGCATGGCAAAGCTACTTGATGCCTAATTTTAGCAGACGATTATGCGTAAAAAGACACTAAGTCGCGCTCAAGTACCGTAGGCGTCAGCGTTGTTTTGACAGGTGGTAGGAATACGCTTGGCGGCGGTGTCTCCTCATTTACTTTTACCAGCTCAATTTATTCTATTCTAAATGACCTAATGAAGTCTGTCACTTACCACCTCGTTCCTATCTGCCTAGCCTGTGGTGCCTCCTCAATCAGCACCGTAGATGTCCTCGCTGCAATCCACCACATTATGTCTTAATGCAACACCCTTCTCCTACTGATGCAAGACACTTGCATATTGTAACGAGGGCCTCAATTGGGCGGTTTGGAACTTGATGAGAAGAGATTAATCCAAAACATATGCACTAATATAAATTGGCTCCTCAAGGAAAGCCTGCGGAAATAATTCACCTCACCAGTAATATCATACCTCAAGGCCACATATTCCTCATGCTTCCAGATATGCTCAATGGGGTTGAATTCAAGCGAGTGTGCTGCGTTCAAGTTTGTTCTATCAACTCAATAAGGATGAGGAAAGACTGGAGATATCGACAGGCAGACGATCCACGATAGGCGTCAACACGTGCGACGCTCAGAGCGACATCATCGACATCTCAGCCGGCGAAAGACTTAGGCCGGGTGCAAAAGTGCAGCTGCTTCGACATGTGCCGCTACTGAAGTACCGACTACTCCGGATGCAGACTGCTGCGGACGAACGGAGAAGAAATGCACGCATGCAATCGTCACCAGTACAAAAATCCGACGTCACAGAACTCCCGTCTTCGCCGCCACCCAGGCATTCGGTGAGATCGCGGAACCCGTCCAAGCCCTATCTTCAGCAGTGGGATAGAACGCTTTCGAAAGATTTGGAGTTGAGAGCGAGGCACCGGTAGCTTACAAGTCTTTCGAACGAGGCGAACTTCTTGTTTATCGTGGACGATTTGGACTATGCGCTTGCCGTCGTGCTACCGAGAGGAGGTGGAGATTATCGATGTTCACCACGTCCACTTGCTTGAACGACCGGAGCATCAAAATTTTGCATCGCATCGCATCGCACCGATCGTGGTTCCGCATCGATTGTCGTCGTTCACCGTTCTGTATCGAAAAACCGTGGAAGATCGTGCCTTCGACGTAGTCGAACGGACTCCCAACTGAGAGATATTGGCTAATGCGTCTTCGTCGACAGGCTGAACACACGTTAGCGATCACTGTGTTGGGCTCAGGCGCCAGGGTTCATGCCATATGATCCAATCGTCTCTGCAGATGGAAATCGGAAGCGGCATAGTCAAGTCGTCGAGAGTAAGCTCCAGAAAAAAAAATGACAAGCTGAGATCGTCAGGTTCTTCGGCAGAGCTTTCGGCATGGCGTCAGCAGTGTCGTCATCAAGAGTGTACCAAGTTGGCGTCCATCGCTGCGCCGTGTGGAAAGACGACCTTGTTTGTGGAATGGAAGGAACACAAATAAAATGATGATTGAAACATCCTTGAAAGCTAAAACCGATCGACCAGTTCGTTGTGTTGCTGGTTGATAAAATGATGCTGTTTGCCGGATTTTTGTCGAAGGAAAGTGACTGGCTGCCAGTGGCTGGTGGTGCGTGCCAGGCCCACCTCTTTGAAACTTCTGTGGCAGAAAGTTGCAATGGTCGTGCGGGTGAATAATACGTACATATGTACATATGTACATGCGGCGGCTCTGCAGGAATTCCCGCAATGAAGCGCAAGCGTGAACGCACCCCGCAATCCGCCATCAGCCTGACCCCGCAACTAAGCGCGATTCCGCAATCAATCGGCAAATTCAACGAGTCACCAACGAAGGAACCGTCTCGACCCGGCCATCTTTCGTTCTTTGTGCCAACGCTATCTGCAAAAGGATTGAAAGGTACAGAGTACAGAGTACTTATTTTTGCCATCATTGTAGATCCTGACATCTCGATAGAATGGAACGATACGAGACGGCCGACGACGACAACTTGAGCGACGAGTCTGCCTCGTTATACACATCTGACGAACTTTACCTCGACGACGCAAGCGATGACGAAAAGGAAATTTCATCTGAAGGGGAGGAGAGCTTCTTACCTCGAACGCGCCGGCGGATCATCCGTACGTACTATACACTGACGCTATGGTTTAAAGACTAAAGGGCTGACATGAGCACTCAGCAGCGAGCGAATTCTTGACGTGCACAGCCGCCCCCGACTTCAGCGCTTCGCAAGCGCTCGGCATGTTCCAGGAGACATGCTGCATGGACCACGGGCGGTGGCAGTATGGATCGACGAGCTCGACGGGCGATGACTTCCCCCAGTTTCACCTCGACATGGGGAGTCTCGTTGGGCTACCGTTACGATCGGTTATACTGGAAGGCTCGTACTGGA
Organism: Claviceps purpurea; assembly: GCA_029405325.1. Classification (NCBI taxonomy): domain Eukaryota; kingdom Fungi; phylum Ascomycota; class Sordariomycetes; order Hypocreales; family Clavicipitaceae; genus Claviceps; species Claviceps purpurea. The sequence goes on along the minus strand of CM055782.1, from coordinate 79,244 downwards.
AGGCTCGTCCTCAGCCAACGGCGACAACGGCCTCGACCTGGCCCTATGTGAGAGCATTACGCGTCTGGAGAGATGGATGACCAAGTATGGCATCGAAGGTGACTGACATCTGATGGATGCTCCTGGTTTGTTGCGTCTCCTCCACCGAGATCACGCCTCGCTAACTGTTCGCCCTAGACGGAGAACTGTGTCCGATCGCGATCGAATACGGAGTTCTCAGAATAAGTTGTGCGATGCTCATACCCTCATCCAAGGGTACACTGAGGTCAGAGACTACGGTTGAACTTGGCGATCACTTTCGTAACTACTAACATCCAGTTACCGCCGAGATGACGACGACTTCGGTCAGAACACAGCCATTAGTCTCATAGATAAATCCGAGCTGGTCATGGCTGTATCTCTTCCTCTGGTGTTACGGGGGTCGTCAAGTATACGTATCACGTATATGTGAAACGTTTTTTGCCAGCAAGCGCCCCAACGCCTTACGAAAGAAGTGACCTGCCCTCATGAGCCAATACGATTACGCTCTATAGTATGCAAGCACGAGATTCTCAATACGAACTCCCGAGATACCGAAATTTATGGACCCAAGATCCTGCTCAGCTCTGTATGGAGGGGTTGCAAAGAACACGCCGCAAGAACAGCAAGTGTAGGTCTATCGTTTTTGCGACTGCGATATTTGCTGACATGTTCGTAGGTTCGACTCCAACTCGCGTAGCACATCCTCCCCTTACGAATAGCAATCTTTCGCAAACGGCTCAGAGATTGAGCTTCGTCACACTGGGTTCATAGATGATAGAGCTAGGTAGGATCGGAGGTGGCCACTGACTTGGAGGTCCTGCAAGATGTCCTGAACTCAGAACCAGCATGGCAGAACTGAGAAAGATAAACATTTTGAACACGCTTGCTGGTGTGCGTCTCGCAGAACTTGCTGCCTAGTATGGCGGCTGCCCAATGCACATTAGAACCCAGACTATCTGGCCAAGCGAAGCAGAATTCACCCTTTCGAGTTGCGGGAAAGCTACTAATGAGCCCGCAGATGCCCCCCTTCATGATGAAGACCACGGGCGACTGAAAGAGACGAGTGAATACTCTTACATGCTTACCGGTCTGATGAACTGCAGTGTGCACTGAGTTCATTGGGTCGAAGCTTCTTCTGCTCTCTAATAACAAGATGTGACGAGATGAGGCCAGATACAAGGCAATTCCAATCAGCGCAAGCAGCTTCCGGCTAAAATGTGCAGCGTTACGCGTATGCCGAACATGTGGACTTGTGCGGTACTTAGAGCCGGAGTGTGTAGAGTAGCGAGCTTCTGGGCTAGGCTTGAATATGATGTGACAATGTCAAATATTTGGGGCTTGGAACGAAAATCTCGCAAGGTGTGACGATGACTTCGCCGATGAGAGCGAATGGTCTGGCGTCGAAGTGGGAGATCCGACTCCCGAGAACGTGACGGCTGCGCTGCCTGCAACCGGCAATCCCCCACATCATCTCCTGATGCACCGTCCTTCTTCTTCCGTCCGCAACACCAGCCGTAGCATATCTGAAACTGATGAGATTCTGTTCAACTCTGCGCATATGTCATTAGAAACCATCATCTGAGTTGGACAGCCACAGGTTCCATCATGTGCGAGGTGGAGAGGCGGGAAGGTCAGACCAAGGGGCCACCGTCGATGCAAGATATCCAACAACCTAAATCTGTATGATATTTCAACGCTAGAAAGCTCAACCAAATCTGGATGAAAAGCCAAACGTTTGGTCTCAATTTTTTTTGGTGCATTTGTTTCGTAAATAAGACCGTACGATCACATATAAATGACTTGCCAATCGTCCGGTTGGTAAGACCTCATAGACAACAGTGCACCGGATCGCCCACGCCTGTTCGGATCGCAAACAGGAAGAATCCGTGGTCGAATAGCATCAAGAGGAAAATCTAGTCAGCGACTATTGTTTTTCGAAAGGTTGGGCAAGACACTTGCGCAATTGATAGAGTTTTGGCGTTCAAAGATAGGTACAGACCCAGCTCGGGAATGTTCCACCTCACCAGCGATGCCTTCGGACCGTTTTCTCTCATGAACCACCAGTGCAAGTGCAAACGAATTTTAAGCTTGGTAGTGTGTGTTTGATCGTTGTGATTACCTACAGAATAGTGTCGGGTCAATTGCTTTTCTGGCGCGAGTCAAGAGTCGAACGCGGTTCCGCATCTGCGGGGGCAGCCCAGGGTCAGACTTGCACGAAACGTCAGCGATCGCGATGACGCTACATTGGACCTGTTTGGATCACCACACGTATTTTTTTCACTTTTTCGCGATCTGGCCATTTAAAATGCCAAAAAAGCGCAATGGAGTATAGTCTGTATAATCATGAAGGCCCAACCACTTGACTCTCACTCCATCAATATTTTGTACAACACGCGTTGAATTATATCACCGCCTGAAGACGGCGAGGCACGCTGTCGATGAGCTCGAGCAACAAGCTTCGTATCGAGTTCATCCCACTTCTTTGTTTTTTCAAGATGTTCTAATGCGGCCTGGGACTTCTCAATACGTGTCCTGTTCGGATCCCGTATCAAGGTTTGCTGTTTCAGACATGGCCATAGGTTATCAATGGGACTCAGGTCGAGGCTGGCTGCATAGCGTCCTGTACAGAGGAGACACGTCACATCCCTAGCTCCTTGAGGCAAATTGTCACAATAGGTACTGGCCATATGAACCGGCGCATTGTCATGCGTGAATATATTGTCACTATCGAGCATGGCTGGAATGTATTCTTCAATGTGATCACGGTAAATGGCGCGTGTGACGCCGCCTCTCTTCGAGTCGGGGCCCGCTTGGAGGGCGACGAGAGGACTCCGATTGCCGTAGCGAATTCCAGCCCGAAGCACAAGGACATGCCGGGGGTTCTTTTATTCTAGCTTGTACAAAATCGAACTCGGTTACTTTCGAGCCTAGCATGAGCACATTCCGCTGCTCTATACCGTACCCAAATTGCTGCGAGTGGACGGAGAAAAGATGCATGCATGCAATCGTCGCCAGAACACAAATCCGACGTCTCTGAACTCCCGTATATGCGGAGTTGCAAGCTTGCTTTCACTTGTGCATATATCAGTCTGTTGGCTCATGGTAAAACGTGTCTCATTGAATCACGACCACAAAACACCCCCGCACTCCCTGGAGGAAGTCAACCGGGCGGTGAGCTAAGTCAAGGACTCAAGACTCAAGACTCAAGGTGCCCGCATAGTCGTAGAGAAGTCCAAGGCTATTGAGATGCATCCGCGAGAGTGCCTACACTCAATGAGTGAGCGGACATGACTGTAGTGTACTCGTAGTAGGTATCGGAGAAGTGAGGAGGAGAGAAGGAAAGAGGGAGAGGTCTGGTCTGGTCTCATACATGATACACCGCAGAACCTTTACCATCACGTCGTACGAACTGAAAATATTGACTACGGGTGTGTTTGGATAGAGTCTACATACATATATACAACAATGGATCGCGAGAGATAGCCAAACTGACAACTATTGTGCGGCAAATAACAGGAGAAGACATCGAGAACTCACTGGGCACACCGTAGTTCATACACAGCGGTCGACTTCGGATTGTTGTGGGTGACGATTCGTCGAGAATGAGCTGGTAAAACGCTCAAGGAGATGACACATATGTAGTGGAAGAGCTCGATATGAGGGATGAGGAAAGACTGGAGATATCGACAGGCAAACGATCCACGATAGGCGTCAACACGTGCGACACTCAGAGCAATATCATCGAAATCTCAGCCGGCGAAAGACTTAGGCCGAGTGCAAAAGTGCAGCTGCTTCGACGTCTGCTGCTACTGAAGTACCGACTACTCCGGATGCAGATTGCTGCGGACGAATGGAGAAGAAATGCACGCATGCAATCATCACCAGCAAATCCGACGTCACAGAACTCCCGTCTTTGCCGCCAATCCCGAGGAGTTCGGTGAGAACGCGGAAACCGTCCAAGCCCGATCTTCAGCAGTGGGATAGAATGCTTTCGAAAGGTTTGGAGTTGAAAGCCAGGCACCGGTAGCTTACAAGTCTTTCGAACAGGGCGAACTTCTCGAGTATCGTGGACGATTTGAACTATGCGCTTGCCGTCGTGCTACCGAGAGGAGGTGGAAATTATTGCTGTTCACCACATCCACTTGCTTGAACGACGGGGGCATCAAAATTTTGCATCGCATCGCATCCATCGTGGTTCCGAATCGATTGTCGTCATACTGCATCGATCACTGTCGTCGTTCACCGTTCCGTATCGACAAACCGTGGTCGGAAATTTGAGCGACGCGGAAGATCGTGCCTCCGACGTAGTCGAACCGACTCTCAACTGTGAGAGATCTTGGCTAAGGTTGTCCTCGTCGACAGGCTGAACACACGTTAGCGATCGTGGTGTTGGGCTCAGGCGCCAGGGTTCATCGCACTTGTACTGCATGTCGGCATGCCGTATGATCCGATCGCCTCTGCGGATGGAAGTCAGAAGCGGCATAGTCACGTCGTCGAGAGTAAGCTCCAGAAAAAGAAATGACAAGCAAGAAAGAGAGTGATACGCATAGGTTGTGGCGGGAATGGAACGAAGACGAGAAGGCGATGCTCGACTTCGTCCACATAGGCGACTGATATGGCGGGTACAGAGGAAATTTTCAAGAGTACCTACGAAGTAATAAAGTCGGGTCAAGATTACATCTCTGGCGCTATGCAGAAGTGAAATCGATGGCTGCGTCGGCGTGACCAGATCTGAGAAATTGCAAAGCTTCTAAGAAAGCTAATCAATGGCATCGTAACAATGGGAAAACCCATGACATCAAACGCTGTGCCAAAGTTCTCTCGAGACCCTGATAGCGTGCTTCCGTAAAGAGCGGATCCATCTGCTGCTTATAGCATCTTCTTTTCTGCAAGCTTCGATCGAAATGAGATCATTGAGATCGTCAGGTTCTTCGGCATGGCGTCGGCAGAGCTTTCGGCAGAGCTTTCGGCATGGCGTCGGCAGTGTCGTCATCAAGAGTGTCTTCGGGTCTTCGTCGATTTCATACATGAAGTTTTTCAGAATCTGCTCCGGACTCCACCGTATACGGGACGTTGGTGTTTGGTTCGCGTGGGAACTATGCCAGGGGCATTGGGGCAAGGACCATTGATTGCCGGAAGAAGTCTGAGATTGAAGCGAGGGCACCAGCGTTCGCGCTTCGCCCAATTCCACTTGCGCTCTTGTGCTCTGATGCTAGAATTGACCCGCTGTCCGCTTTCTGTACCTTGTGTTGACGGCAGCTGTATCGTCGGTACCAATGAGGCTTGTCAAGTACTGATCATCCCAGCAGCAGAAGCTAGAGGAGGAAGGCATGCGTCACAGAGTTGCCGGAGATGGTCGAGATTCGATAAGGTGTGTGTGACGACATCAGGTCACGTGATCGACTTGCCCTCCATCGTGAGTGGGGGCCGGGTGCATCACCTCCATCCAAACATCTGGTATTACCACGAAGAGACGCACGAAGAGACGCACGAAGAGACGCACGAAGAGACGCACGAAGAGACGCACGAAGAGACGCACGAAGAGACGCACGAAGAGACGCACGAAGAGACGCACGAAGAGACGCACGAAGAGACGCACGAAGAGACGCACGAAGAGACGCACGAAGAGACGCACGAAGAGACGCACGAAGAGACGCACGAAGAGACGAACGAAGAGACGCACGAAGAGACGCACAAAATGAAAGGTTCTACAATTGTGCGGTCGCAGGCACAACGCCCTGCGCTAGAGCTGGAGCATGCAAAGAGCATTGCCACAGCTCGCATGCCAACAAAGCTGTACAACCACTTAGAGCCTAGGATCCAACCGACCGTTGAACCGCCGCCATGTACAAAAGTTGAAGAAGGCTTTCTTGGAACTTGGTGGACCGAAGCGCAACCTAGAAGAGCATCATCGGAAAGTGCTCTGCACGAGTGCTGAAGTAAAGCGGATGATGAAAGAGCTTGACTCGCAAGATGGCGCAAAGCAGGCCGAGGGCATGCTGGATTTAACCATCTGGCCGGACGTGAACGGGCGAGAACAGCTAGAGCTCCTTGCGGGACAGCACCGCATCCGCGCACTAGAAGAATGGGTGAAGCTCGCCAAGCTGGGCGAGGAGGAGCTCTGGCGGCCATGCAAGTTTTACGATGAGGGTAAGTTAACTTCCAAAATGCGACTCATTGACCGAAAAACAACTAGACAGCATCTCCCTTGAACAGAATATGAAGCTTCGCGTGAACAACAAAGACGTCGCGAAGAGAAGCCGGAAAAGTACATAGCCGTCACGATGTGGAGCCATATGTCGCCGTGGCTGTCAGGCTTCGCGACGTCTTTGTTGTTCACGCGAAGTTTCATGTTTTGTTCACGCGAAGTTTCATGTTTTGTTCAAGAGAGATGCTGTCTAGTTGTTTTTCAGACATGGCCGATCGGAGAAAGAGACTTGGGAGTTCTTCTACCCTGGCAAGGGCTCTCAAAAGGTTGACCAGTCCTGCCGCCGCCGTCCTGAGCTCCTCATCAAGCTACATCGTGAACTTTACTGGCAAGTATACGAGCACGTCGTTCAACGCGGACAATCGTCCTTCAACGTGCATCGTATACTCGGCCTGGAAGAGAAGGGGGTGGCGTTTCGGATGGAGCAGGTCGTCACGGTCCGAACGTCACGGCTTATCCCAGGTTCTCCGGTCCATCTTTCAGTACATGAGGTTCTTCCTTTCGGAGAGGGATCAGTACCGTACAATCCTGCGGGCTTTTCCACTTTCACCATTCCAGGCCCCCCGGGTACACTATGCGGATTCGCGCGGCTCTTCGAGCTCTCGTTCGAGGGGACGGAGAAACGATATAGAGCCAACGGCGACAACGGCCTCGACCTGGCCCTATGTGGGAGCATTACATGTCTGGAGAAATAGATGACGAAGTATGGCATCGAAGGTGACTGGCATCTGATGGATGCTCCTGGTTTGCTGCGCCTCCTCCACCGAGATCACGCCTCGCTAACTGTTTGCCCTAGATAAAGAATTGTGTCCTATCTCGATCGAATACGGAGTTCTCCGACTAACACAATAACAGAGAATAAGTTGTGCGATGCTCACACCCTTATCCAAGGGTACACTGAGGTCAGAGGCTACGGTTGGACTTGGCGATCACTTCCGTAACATCCAGTTGCCGCCGAGATGACGACGACTTCAGTCAGAACACAGCTATTGGTCTCATAGGTCAATCTTCTCGTGCGCCGCGCGTTCAAGACAGACACGTGAAGCTTCACTTTACGTCTCTTCTTTTTATCACCGTCGCAAAACAGTTACTTTACTAATAATAGCGTTAAGCGATAGATTCACTTTTACCAATGCTATAGGCCCAACGCAACGATACGATGCAGTGAGGTACCCTCGACCTTCCCCTTCTTTTCGATTGCTGCCCGGGCATTAAAGTGTTCGTGGCATGATGCAACTTCACTCAGGGCAGGACAGCCGGCTCAGCCCCCGCCTCTGACGGCAGGCTAAGAAGATACGATCGATGGCCGAGTATGAAGAAACGATGACCAAGTATCGCATCGAAGATGACTGGCATCTGATGGATGCTCATGGTTTGCTGCGCCTCCTCCACCAGTGACCGAGATCACGCCTTGCTAACTCTTTGCCCTAGATGAAGAACTATCTCCTATCTCGATCGAATACGAAGCCGTCCGACCAATACCAGAGATAAGTCGTGCGATTATTCTCCATGGATGTACTGAGGTCAGAGGTTACGGTTGAGCTTGGCGATCACTTCCGCAAGATTCAGTTACCGCCGACATGGCGATGACTTAAGTCCGACCACACCCATACAGTCTCCTAAATAATGCTGAATCTGGTGTCCATTACTGTATGATCAGCCGCTCTAGTATTACGGGGGTAGCTCAAGGATACGCATATCAGGCCGCCGGCCCGCCGCTGCGAAACATTCTTTGCGACCAAGCGCTCCAGCGCCTTACGAAAGAAATATTCAGCCCTCACAATCCAATTCCAAGCGAGTCAGTGGGCAGTAGCCACTACATACTTCGAACTTGAGAAGTGGCCGCAATGTCTGCCGTATGTCTCAGCTCTGTGTCTGGTACTCAAGTGAGATCGCGAAACAGCTTCCAGAGGTCATCAGTCAAAGTCGAGCAATAAAAGTCCCAGCGCCGCAAGAACACCTGTCACCAAGGTCCAAGTGTAGGTTTATCATTCTTGCGACTGCAATGTTTGCTGACATGTTCTTAGGTTCGACTCCAATTCGCGTAGCACATCCTCTCCTTTCGAATAGCAGCCTCTCGCAAACGGCTCCGAGACTGAGCAACGTCACACTGGGTTCGTAGAGCCAGGTAGGGTCGGAGGTGGCTTGGAGGTTCTGCAAGATCTCATGAACCAGTATGACAGAAAGATTAAGATTCTGAACACGCATGCTGGCGTGCATCTCGCAGAACTTGCTGCCGAGTATGGCGGCTGCCCGATGCACATTGGAACCCAGACTACTTGGCCACGCGAAGCATAATTCAGTCTTTCGAGCTGTGGGAAAGCTACTAAGAAAAGTGGCTCTAGAATATACACGCACGCGATTTTCAATACGAACTCCCGAGACGCCGCTGCATTGTGCAACATTTCTTAAACGAAAGAGACGTCGAGGGACGATAAACTCTTATCCTATAAGCGCCTAAATGATCGTTTTAAAACTAGCTTCCAGCTTCCAAGTTCCGACGACTGATTTACGAGTGCCTTCGGCTTACAAAAGTCATGGATCCGAGCGAAATCTGTATATGGAGGTGCTCGTTTGCTTAGAACACGAATACGTCGTCTGAAGTCTCTATCGGCATCTGTTGGACCACCAAGTCTATCAGCGCTAGCGGTCGAAAAGCCGTATCGCGATTTTTGATGTTTTGCCGCTAACTGGATCCGAGTTAGGGTTCACCCCCACGAGTGGTGTGTCGCGCAGATCAGGACTCGCATGAGACGGAAGCCGATTGCTGGTGGTAGCCTGTAGGAGGCGGAGAGCTACGAGGCACCTACTTGTGAGCGCGGCGAAGAGAAGAAAAATTGAATCTCGGCGGTTCGTGATGATGCGACGCATCCAATTATGCGTGATGGAAAAATGAGAGACGAAACCCTCATATCGTCCCATCAGGCGTTGACAGCGTGACAAGCGCAAGATTGTATCCCAATTAGCCCGTTTCCCATCTTTCAAAAAGTCCACCTCGAGCCATTTGAGAGCCCGATGATGCCCCCCCTTCATGACGAAGACCACGGGAGACTGAAAAGACGAGTGACTACTCTTCCATGCTTACCGGTCTGATGAACTGTAGTGTGCACTGAGTTCATCGGGTCGAAGCCTCTTCTGCTCTCGAGTCTCTAATAAGAGGAAGTGACGAGGCGAGGTCAGATACAAGGCATATGCCATTCTTGGCCCCTCCAATGAAATCGCTCTTTCAGGCAAGATCATATGTTCTCGATGGAGTCAAGGTCAGATCTACGCGACGGCCAATCCAGATACTGAGAACTTACCGCTTGCTTCTCGAGGAAATCCATCACGATTTCAGCTGGGTGAAGCTCGTTGAAACTCGAAGTGCGTTAAGATAATAAAATTTTGCCGTCATTGATTACATGTCGAAATATACCTGTATTTTATGACGATCAACGGCGCATAGCACACTGCCTCTCATTGAATTGGGGTCTTAGGGAGGCCTATGTGAGGACCCTGATTCCCGTGGTGAAATTTGCTCCGATGCATGCAATTATAATGGGCGCGTTTTGTTTGGTCTTGTACACATGTATATTCAATTTCCTTCGAGGAATCGAGCCTTGAACTAGCCAATTCCATTGATTGGGGAGCAAGTCGTCCTGGTCTCAAGTACAGTGTACGATTACGAACTTCCCGGACGCTAAAGTCCTGACTCCTGAGTCATTAGTCAAGATCTAGGTCTGCCCAGCGCCATCCTCAACAGAGCATTCACCTGTGCATGAAAACGCGACGAAATCAAGTAAATGGCATAAATAGGTATCAAAGAGCAAAGCTGAGCATTTTTGGGAATGTTGATGTGTAAAAATGAGCGTATGCACGGCTTTGCAACGCATGACGCCAGGTGCCTCGGGCCGCTCGGCCTCCTGATTGTGTCCGTAGAAACGTGAGGCGTGCATTTATCCTTCTTCCCTGAGTTCCAGCTCTCTGATGACAAATTGACAATAAATATTGCTTGATGATTTCTGTTTGGAGACGTTGCATATTATATTTTGGACACTTGGCCGGTTGCCCTCGCCCACGAGGTGAGATACCACAATCTTGATGAGCGAAACGTTTGCTGATTCAGCTGCCAGCATACGAGGGCTCTGAAACTTCCCTCCCCAATCGCGATGTGCACGGCTGATCAGCCAGCTGAAATGGCTGAACACGCGCGGTTCTTCGTGCGAGGCGTCCTTACCACATGGCTTCTAAGGGCGTCTTGGTGTCGCCATCGCTGCTGAAAGGTCATGGAGGATGAGTTGCAGCATTGCTATGTGGCTGAAGGTGAGAACGTGACCCCCAGCAGCCTAGCTACCCCAACATACAAATTGACATGCGCATATACTTCCATTAATATATCTGACTGTGCGAAACCTTGATATCTCCATTGTGCTTGCCACATTCGTGTCTCGCATTGCGTCTTGACTAGCATCATAGACAAATTAATATGTAAGTACTTGGCTATGACTGGCATTGGGATTCCCAGAGAAGTATCTATGCACGAGGGGAGGCGGGTAAGCAAGCAAGCAAGCAAGAATCCAGGGAGTGAGTAAACGACAACAGAAGATAAAAATTAGAGCGAGAGGAAAGCAGAAATAGTAAGCGGTTGGGAAAGGATCAAGAAACAGATAGCGTTCAAAATAATGGATCGGAGAGTGTAGAACGTCAAGAAGGTAGGGGCAAGGCACAATGTCGGCTCGTAGGGGAAACATATAAGGGCATGCTTGTAAACGAAACACAAATGAGTATGTACTGGGTAACTGGATTCAATCTTCTTGGCCTGGCAGCTGGCTTGTCCATGGGATCAAGCTATATGTCACTCGCTCGTGATGTTGCACTAGGGTTATCGCATTCATGATTCCATGATGATACTCCGCTCCTGTGCGATCGGTCTCACACTGTGGCACCACCGTAAAACATCCGTGATATGTCCTGTATGAGACGATTGCGACTATTGGTGTGGAGCCGCGAGCGGTTCCAACACTCCAGGGAAAACGAGATGGCAGTCAAATACGAAGAATGGCAAGCACAAAGCCAGCATGCAGCAAAAAAAGAGACAAGAACGGGGTATTTACAGATGTGGAAGGGAAGTCAGGTGCGGAAACACAGCAGGGGGTCAAGTCACAAACAATAGAAAAAGAGGAAACGATATGTCTGTTGTCAAACAAAGCCTCCGGGCGGTGAGGGGGCCGGGGAAGTCGACTATGCAAGTAAGTAGAAGCAAGAAGCAAAAGGCAGAACACAAGCATAAAAGTAGGAAAGAAGAAAGAAGATGGTGAATCGACAGATGGTGAACCATAAGCGAATAATGAGGACAAAGGAGAGTAAGCAAAGAGACTGAGTAAGAAAGAGGACGAGAACGTGGAAAGACAACAAGCAAGCAAAGAAGGCGAAAAGAAAAGAAGTCGACAGAAGGCAGATAAGCGAGCATCAAGCAACGAAGCAGGAAGTACATCAAGCGAGTCAAGTGGATGGAGTTGGCAGAAAAGGAGGACTTAGAGTAAGTCGATAAGAAGTGAGATGTGCATTATAAAAAAGAGGCATAATGTCATGACTGCGTACACATGACCCATCCCGCAGACATTCCACATTGAGATGGCGTTAACCTGGAGTTGGCGGCTCATCCGGCGCACCCCTGGCCATTCGAGACCACTCCGCACTCCTGATGTGTCACAGGGAACCCGGAAGAAGCTAGGGCGGAGGAGTGGGAGACACAGGAGACCCGAGCAGACGAATTTGGCAACCCTGACGATATTTGGGGTGCTCAGGGCGTTGATAGGAGACAGACGGGAAGACATTGTGCGTTATATCATCGACGGCTCCTCCCAAGGACTCAGAGGGAGATCACAAGCCTCTAGAGTTTCTTGTAGAGCCACAGTCAATTATTGCGTTCTGAATGAACATTCCTCAGTTCTGAGTCCCAAATACAGGCTCTTGTCACATATGAGGCAGGTGAGTGAAAAGCATGGAAGCAACTGAGCAAAAGGAATCAGTAGTGAGTCAGTGAGCTATAAAAAAGGAAGTAGACCGAAGGCGAGCGAGCGTGAAGCAAGCATTACGAAAGCATCAAGCTGGTAATAGGTATCAAGCAGGCAAACCAGGGGAAACGAGCTTAGGGTTATTCCATGACAAGACTGAGACCGATGGGGAGTTCGGGCATTCCTAGAGTCATCCCGTGGCACTCCGCGTAGAAACTTGCTAACGGTGTGTTTGTGGCTAGTGTACATACATATGGGGGGGTAACAATGGACGGGAGATGACGAAGTTGACAACCACTTTGCGGCAGATAACAGGAAAAGACATCGAGCACTCACTGTGCACGCCGCAGTTCAGAGACAGCTGTCGGCTTTGGATTATTTTGGCGGTCGACGGGTCGAGGATGAGCTAGCAAAAGGCTCGAGACGACACAGAGGAAGTGGAGGGGCTTGAAATGGAGGATGGGGAACCGCTTCCATAACAGGCAAATGTTTCCTAAGTAGACAATGGCCCAGCCAGCGAAAAGCATTGTGCATACACCTCGAGGCCGCTCAGAAATTCTCGATATCGCTTCTTGGAGCAACTAAGCCGAAAAGAAGCCGTTAGAGTGAGTGATAAGACGCGCAAAGGAGCAGGAGTGAGCATACGTGGAGAGGAAGACGAGCTGAAAATGCTGGCTACATAGCATCACTCGGACATGTGCAAAACTGCAGCTGCTTCGACGCCCACCGCTGTTTCTGAAGTACCGACAACACCGGATTGCTGCGGATGGGCAATCGTCGCCAGAACACAAATCCGACGTCGCAGAACTGCCGTCTTTGCGGAGTCCGACGAGATTCGCCTCAAGCGTCCAAGCCCGATATTTAGCTGCAAGACAGAATGCTATCGAAAGCTTCAGGGTTCAAAACGTATGGCACCGGTAGCATGCTAGTCTCCCGAACAGGGCGAATATCCTTAGTGTCGTGGACGATTTGAACTTTGCGCTTGCCGTCGTGCTACCGACAGGAGGCGGGAGTCATTGCTGTTCACCACACCCACTGGCTTGAATGACCGAGGCATCGAAATTTCGCTTCGATTGTCGCGTTTCGAGATCGATCGTCGTCGTTTCGCTTCGATTGAACGTGGTCGGATATTTGAGCGACGCAAAATCGTGGCTTCGACGCAGTCGAGCGGACTCGCAACCTAAATACACGTTAGCGATCATGGTGTTGGGCTTAGGCGCCGGCTCAGGGAGTCAGGGTTCATCGCACTCGTGATGCACGTCGGCATGCCGTATGATCTGATCGGCTCTGCTTAAACCGGACAGGGAAAGCAGAAGGGGCGTGCTCACGTCGTCGAGAGTAATCGCGAAACAAAAAATGGCAAGCAAGAAGGGACGTAGCGGAAATGAAGCGAAGACGACAAGGCCCATCGGCCCTCTGCTGCCAGTGGAAACGGTCCAGCCGTAATGATTACAGTGGCCACTGGCGTCCAGTTACAGTGGAATTGCCAGTGGTTCTGTTGCACAAAAGAGTGGTGCACGGTGCCAATGGAGGGGGAACGGTCACGTGATGGAAACGAAAACACTCATGGTCAACTGGGCAGTCTACCACATCATCTCTCGGTGCACAACAACAGCTCAAGTCGTCTGACACTAACGAAATCGCGTCCAAATCATGCCCGAATAGCATTTAAAGCCAAGGCCTGAAGTTCTGAACGGGATACTTAGAGCTGGTGTTGTGCGCGTGGTGGAAGCGGGAAGGTCGTATAATACGATATCGTGTTATCGCCACTCCACCGACCTACACATGCAAACAATTTCAACGCAAGATAACTCTATGGAAGCCGCACTGATAACCAGACTTTCGGTCTCCCAAGTAGAGCATGGCTCATGAGTTCTAATTCGTATACGTTTGGTTCAAGTGCGACCGTAAGATTACGCATGAATTGCCTGTCAATTGTCTTGGGAGTAAGATCTTCCAAATAGCACTGCATCGGGCCATCCGCGCTCGTTCAGGCGCAAGTGGAAAGCCATGCAGCGTATCAGAAGAAGTAGCTTGTGAGTGATTATCGCGTCTTCAATACTTGGAGGAGGATGTCGAGAGATTGATTAATCCTCGCTGTTTTGAAGATAGGGTATGGATAATAATGGACCAGGCTTTGGAATTGGAATATCTCACGGTCTCACCTCGCCAGACTCCAGTGCTGCCATCTAATCGTAATCTCTGACAGATGCCATTCCAACCGTAGCCTGTAATCTTTCGTGAGAACCTTATGGAACCCTGCATCCGAGGCCATTGTATATCAACTTAAAATTATCCATGTGATGGTAATGGGAGCGAACCCTAGATTCTAGCCAGGAGAGAAGTCCAATTTCTCTGTACTAAAATTGAGTGACGGCCCACGGGAATTAATGTTCATGGCGATCCCAAGGTGTACAGGAGCTAATCCTAGGAGGGTCATATGACGACTGCAGTGATTGACCAGAATTTCTGCATGTATCTATGGTCTTTAGTGCAAGCCCGCTAATGCTTCCTTTCATACGACGAGAACTGGCGACTGAAAGAGGCGGGCGACTACACTTGCCTGCTTTCCGGTCTGATGAACTGTACCATGTTCATAGGGTCATAATTTCCAATCAGCAAAAGAAGCGTCTTGCCGAAAGTGTGTAGCGCTGCGCTCATGCTGAGTTGTGGACTGCGCAGAACTTAGAAGTTATAGTGTGCACTGTGTAGAGTAGAGAAAAAGGCTTCAACCTGATGTGACAAGGGCCAATCTTTGGGACCCGAAACTGATGATTGCTCAGCCAATCATATGTAGACCGCGATTCGACACTGGCTCGCTATCGATTCAAGAGGTGTTCTCCTTCCATCCCGGAGTTCTTGGGAGTCTTGACTCTTACATACACAAAGACCTCGGAAAGATAGTGGTGTCTGAGATCTGGAGACGTCCTCGGACCTGATAAGTTACACTCAATGAGTGAGCGGACACGAGTCTAGTGTACTCGTGATAGGTATTGGAGAAGTGAAGATGAGAGAATGAAAGAGGAAGAGGACTGGTCTCATACACCACACTGCACAGAACCTTGATCATCACGTCGTACGAACTAAAAATATTGGCTACGGGTCTGGGTGTGTTTGGATAGAGTCTACATACATTATGATACAATGTACATATATGGGGCGACAACCATGGATCGCGAGAAAAGGCCAAGTTGACAAATATTTTGCGGCAGATGACAGGAGAAGACATTGAGCACATACTGGGCACACCGTAGCGGCGTAGTTCAGACACAGAGGTCGACTTTGGATTGTCGTGGGTGGCGATTTGTCGAAGATGAGCTGGCAAAAGCTCAAGGAGATGACACACATGAAGTGGAACTGTGGAAGAGCCTGAGATGAGGGATGAGGAAAGGCTAAAACTATCGACAGGCAAACGATCCACTATAGGCGTCAACAGGTGCGACGCTTAGAGCGACATCATCGACACCTCAGCCAGCGAAAGATATAGACCGAGTGCAAAAGTGCAGCTGCTTCGAGGTCGGTGTCACACGCGGGACACACTGGCCCCACCGTGGACATGGCATGATGCTGCATACGTCATTGAGGGCATTCGCATTGCAGAAGCGGCACGGAGCTCAGCTCCGATCACACTTGCCTACTGCGGAGTTCCTGCCCACGTCATTGAGAGTATTCACATTACCGAAGCGGCACGGAGCTCAGCTCCGATCACACTTGCCTACTACGGACATCCCGTCTACGTCATTGAGAGTATTCACATTACCGAAGCGGCACGGAGCTCAGCTCCGATCACACTTACCTACTACGGACATCCCGTCTACGTCATTGAGAGTATTCGCATTGCAGAAGCGGCACGGAGCTTAGCTCCGATCACATATGACATTCCGCATACGTCATTGAGGATATTCGTGGCGCGGTATCATCTCCGAGCCAGAAGGGAGCGGAGGAGAGTTATTGAGGAGTCCAGACATGCTAGTCTGGCATTCATGTATTTATAGATGGTAGAGTCGCCCTCTCAAGGCTTGGGGACAAATGAGTCCGCCAGAGTCCATTGAGAGCCACAGCCAACTATTGTGTTTCATCTCGACTATCTTTATCGTTCCAAGCCCCGTGAACCACGGCCCTTGTCACAGTCTGCCGCTACTGAAGTACCGACTACTCCGGATGCAGACTGCTGCTGACGAACGGAGAAGAGAAACACAAATCCGACGTGACAGAACTCCCGAGTCCCGACTTTGCTGCCGATCCCGGGGAGTTCGATGATAACGCCGAAACGTCCAATCCCGATTTTCAGCAGTGGGAGAGTGCTTTCGAAACTGGGTTGGAAAATACGGCACCGGTGGGACACAAGTCTCCCGAACAGGGCGAAGTTATTGAGTATCGTAGACGATTTGGACTATGCGCTTGCCGTCGTGCTACCTAGAGGCGGTGGGAGTCATTGCTGTTCACCACACCCGCTTGCTTGAACGACCGAGGCATCAAAATTTCGCATCTCATCGATCGTCGCCGTTCCGAATCTATTGTCGTCCTTCGCATCGAAGCATCGATGGTCGTCGTTGTTTTACGAAGTTCATCGTTCCGACAGGCATTGCACGAACGTGTTTGGGAATAGTTGGACTGAATCGCATGGCACCAGAGAACCGGCTCCTCTAAGTGTGCACCGACGCCGATACAGTCACTTGTCAGCTTGTCGCCGTCGAGCGGATGTAGTTCAGGCAAATGATCCGCGATAGGCGTCAACAGGTGCGACGCTCAGAGCAACATCATCAACAACCCAGCCGGCGGAAGATGTAGACCGAGTGAGTCAAAGCTGCAGTTGAAGAGAGTCACAAGAAGCCCTCTCGCATCCGAATTGTACGGAATGGTCCAAGGCGCCGATATGGCCTAAGGCCTTTGCACTGAGCACCACGATAAACCTCATCACACGCCGACTTGGCCTACCTGATGGCAGTGGCCGGCAGCATCAAGGAAGCAGACATGGAAACAAGGAGTGGGCAAGAGAGTCACGAGTGGACAAGCAGATATATAAGCTGAGTAGGAGAGTAGAAAAGCTGCCACAGGCAAGAAACAAGTAGGTACAAGCAAGAAATTGAAAAGGGCGAAATATAAGGGGCTTATGGGCAAGTATAAGTCAAGAATATGGAATCAGTGGAGAAAAAGGAAGACGATCGGTGCAAGTTGTTGTCGCGTGGACGTCGTCGTAGGTCGCTTCCCTTCCATATCGCAATTCCATGCCGTCGCGCCGTAGTTTTTCCCGCTCTAAAGATACCGGTGCGTGTCCACACGCCATAACGAGTCTCGGGTGCGTCCATACGTTGTTGGAGTTGAGTGTCGTCACTCAGATGACTCTATTCTAAGTCAGGGACATTTCCACTTCATCCACCTTCTCAAAACAATAAGTGTGCTTGTCACTCAGAGGACCTGGTCCTGATGTCTTGGCGTTCGTAACTTAGTAGAACTTAGAGGACCTGATCCTTCTACCTGTGATTGTCCTCGATTATAGATCACGATACCATCGTCGTCGTAGGTCGCTTGCTTCGGTATGTCCGTTCGATACCAGCGCGTTGTAGTAGTTCCAGCTTTAAAGATGCGTGTCCACACGCTATCAAAGGTCTCCGGTACGTCCCCAGGCTGTTGAAAAATGGATTTAAGTGTCCTCGTCACTCAGGTGACTACAATTCAACTTCTTCAATCTTCGTAGAATGATTGTTGTACTCGTCACTCAGAGGACTCTAGAGTCCAGTCCAAGTCGTGGTGAATTTCGACTCCATCAGCTCCTCAGAACTATAAATGTACTCTTCACCCGGAGGACTCTCTCAAAACAATAAATATACTCGCCACCAAGAGAACTTGATGTCTTGGTGCTCATCTCCTTCGAAATCAGTATATATACTCGCCACTCAGATGACCTGGTGGCTTGGTGCACGACTCTTCCCAAACAACAAGTATACTGATATCCTGGTGCTCAACTCTTCCAACACAATAGATATGCTCGCCACTCAGAGGATGTCGAGTCATGGCGCACGGCAGCTCTCTCTCAATATGCCCGCACTCAGAGGACACAATGTCTTGGTGCACGGCAGCTCTCCACTTACACATGACCCGCCCTGAACTCTGGAGACATTCCGTCCTGAGTCGCTTGCGCCACTCGGAGTAAACAGTGCGTTGGAGCTGCTGGTTTACAGACGCCCGCCAATGCATTAGGGGCCGATAGAACAACGTCACTGAATTGGGGCTCGCTGGTTCACAGGACGGCGCCAGTGCATTCAATGCACTGCATTGGAGCCACTAGACTACAGCCACTTTGAGCGCATCGAGGTCGCTGGTTTACAGCCGTTTCCAGCGCATCTGAGCTGTCAGCTCATGATTCATCATATACTTGTGGTATGCGGACATTGCCGGTGACAGACGGGAGGACAGTGGAGGATTATAACATAGTACAAACATAAGAAAAGAGCAGAAGGCAAAAAGAAAACAGACAAGGAGGCAAAAATAGGCGAGCACCGGAGCAAGACGTATCACGGCATCAACGACGTAGTCAGTGAGCAAGTAAAAAGCCAACAAGCGCGAGGAGGCAAACGGACAAGTAGCGAGTTCCAAGCAGGTATCGAGAAGGTGAACAGGCAGTGTGGAAGGAGTATAAAACGATCGAAGGATTTAAAAGCAGGTAAAGGAGTTGTCAGAGACGTGTATCACAGGAAGGAATAATCAGTCGACAAGAAAGTAAACTACCGGCGAAAGTTGAGCAGAAAGTAAGTGACGATTGGAGAGGGACAAAATATGAGCGAAAGAGAACCAAATAGAAGCTTAGTAACAAGACAAAAGCGAATAACACAAGAGGAAGCGCGTAGACGACACAGCGCAGCGCGATAAAGCACATATCGCATGCAAAGACAAGAAGAAGAGAGGAAATAATAGGAGACACATAGTGTCAGAAACAGAACACCCGCAACGCAAGGTCACAAACACGACACAAGACATAAGACACAACAGGTGACGAATAATACATGACGTAAAACAAGATTGAAGAAACGAGAGAAATAAAAAGACAAAAACGAGCAACAAGACACAATGCAACAGCAAAATGCAATATGGCAAGGGCAGTACTGAGTATTCTGGGCTTGAACTGAATGTCTGAGACACGATGAATGACTATGGGCCATGGCTCTACATAGTACAAAAAACTCTGCAGATGTGTGAATCGTGATATCCCTCAGAGATGATAGATCGAGGGGAGAGCCAGCGATATATATACACAATGTCCTCCTGCCTGTCCCCGGCAATGGCTGCATATCCCGAATACATGATGACTCCCGGGATGATATCACTGACGCGCTGAAAGCGTCCGTAATCGAGCGACTTCGATGCGCTGGCAGCGCCTGTAGTCTAGCGGCTCCGATGCACAGCTAACTCTGGGTGAAGTAAGCTGGCTCAGGGCGGAATTTCCTCAGGGCGGGTCATGTATACACGCCCGTGTGACATACAACACGAGACAAGGAACAAAAGACATAAGGCAAAACGATGCAAAATAACAGACACGCACACGAATTGACACGGAGATACCCAACATAACACAGCATGAAGCAAACAGGCAATAAGCAGACATGTTCGAATGCATGGAGAAGGGCAGAGGCAGACAAGTCTGACGGGAGATGGGTAGATGAAAGGATGACCGTTGTCAATGTCAAGAAGTGGACAGGGAAAAGACAATAAGTGGGCAAATAAGTATGAAAGAAGATGAGAGAAAAGAGCGATGAAGTGAGCTGATGGGCATGAGCAAGGATATGACAAGTGGAAAAGGCGACAAAAAGCAAACGGTATGGTAAAAGTTTGAAGAGGGGGTATCGAGAAAAGTGTTGGGACAAACTCGCGTGGGGTGCGTATACGCAAGGTTGGCCGACATGGACAAGATGGTATATTCATGGAAGCTATCGAAGAAGAGAAAGGGGAAAGGAATGTGGCAGAGGTGTGGTCTCATATACCAGAGAAGGGAGACGATCACCTCAGAAGATAAACCACCATTTCATCCCCCGTCGTGTGCAAGTTGCAAACCGGCCCTTCCATTTGAGGGTAGCGATTCCAAGGGAAGAGCACATCGAAGAACAACATGAGGGCAGTTGAATACACAAAGAGATTAAGGCGCTTAGGAAGAGACAAAAGTGTGGTAATACACAAAGGATTGAGGCACGGGAAGAAGAACGGAGGGAAAGATTTTGGAGGAGACGGAAGGAGACGGACAAAGGACGAGGCTATAGGGCACGTCCGAAAAGGACAAATCGAAATGGAAGTCAACGTCGAACGACACCAGTAAGAAAAAAAAAGCAAACGGCAAGTAGCAAGCAATCAGACTCCGGGAAGACAGCGAGCAAGGGAAAGAAAGATGTTGTTGGAATCGCCATCCTCAATAGGCACTTGCGGTGCAATCTCTGCGTACGCATGTTTGCTACGATGAGGAGCTGTGTACGGATCGATGTGCGAACCTCAAACACTTGGGGTCGCACAACATCAGGGGCCGGTGTGAAACTGCACACGAAGGGGGATGAGATGGTGGCCTACCTTCTCTGGTATATGAGACTTAGGGGAAACCACTTTCCTTCCTTCTCCCCTTTCTCTTCTCAATAGCTTCCATGAATATATTGTATTGTTCATGTCAGCCAACCCTGCGTATACGCATCCCTTGCGAGTTTGTTCCAACAGGTGTAAGCACAACAACAGGACAGTAAGTAAAAAATGAACACAAAACATACAGCACACAGCAGATGGGGGTCTTACAGGGCAACGACAAACATGCAAAACAAGACAAACAGAGCAAGAGAAAGAGGAAATCACGAGGCAACAAGGCGAGAAAAAAACACAAGGCACCTGGCTAACAAACAACAAACAACAAAACAAAATAGACGCACAGAATGTGACAAGGGCAGTATTCTGGGCTTGGATCTGAAATGTCTGAGACACGATAAACGACTATGGCTCTACAAGAACTCTGATGGTGTGTGATATCCCTCAGAGATCGGGGAGAGCCAGCGATATATATACACAAAATGTCCTCCTGTCTGATCTGTCTGATGATCTGTCCTCCTGTCTGTCTCCGGCAGTGCCTGCATATCCCGAATACATGATGACTCCCAAGATGAAATCTCTGATGCGCTAAATACGCCTGTACTCCGTCGTCCTCGATGCGCTGACAGCGCCTGTGATCTAGCGGCTCCAATGCACTGGCGCCGCCTGTGAACTGGCGAGCCCCAATGCAGTGAAGTCGTTCATTCGACTCCTGTGCATTGGCGGGGCGCCTGAACCAGCCGCTCCAGTGCACTGGTGCTCCGAGTGGCGTCCGTGAAAGTGCCCGTAGTCCGGTGACCTCGATGCGCTGGCAGCGCCTGTAATCTAGTGGCTCCAATGCACTGGCGCCGCCTGTGAACTGGCGAGCCCCAATGCAGTGAAGTCGTTCATTCGACTCCTGTGCATTGGCGGGGCGCCTGAACCAGCAGCTCCAGTACACTGATGCTTCGAGTGGTGTCCGGTGCTTCCGGACAGAATGTCTCAAGGGCGGGATGTGTACTCGTCCGTGTGACACAGAACGTGACAAAGCGCGACAAGGTACCATAGAAGATGACAAAGGAAAAGGTCAAGAGCCAACAAAACAGAACGCAATAGACATACACGGACCACAAAACGACACACGACAACAAAAAGGCGCAAAACAACGAGGGAATGCGAAAGACACAGAAAGTGACAACATCAAAACACGTGAAACGATAACAAGACGGGCCGGAACGCACACAAAAAACAAAACAGAGTGAACCGAAGAGGTAGAAAAGGACGAGCGACACAAGGAGCACAAGTAGGACGAATGGGCAGAAAGAAAACGAGCACAGAGGAAACAGAAAGCAAGGTAAGGAAGCGGGAGGCAACAAACAACAAGACGTCACATGGCGAAACCAAGTGCTCCAACGCAGCAAGATACGATACTGTATACAACAAACCAAGTAAAAACAACGCACAGAACAACAAATGCAACGAGCAAACAAGAGACAACGGCAACGAGACACAAGGGACAAAAGGTTAGCGATAAAAGACGACAAATAGAAAGGACGAGCAACGTGCAGCGGAAGAAACAAAAAGAGGACGAACGTAAACCAAGGCGGTACAGATGATGCAATACAAGAAACAACAATTCACAAATTAGACACAACGTAACAGAAGACAAAAGGCAAGACGCAACGGGCAAGAGCAGCACAAGAGACAGCACATAACGAATGAGACAAAACAAGATGCAAAAGAACGGACACGCAAAGAATACACGACACGATACGAAGAAGAAGGGCGAGAAGCGAAGACAAAGTAAGAAGAAAGGGGGAAGCAGGAAAGAAAATGGGCAGAGTATGACCGTTGGCGACATCAAAGACGGAGAGATCGAAAGAACAAGACAGTGTGCGAGTAAGTGTATATCAAGACAAGCAAGCAGAGCGGAAAATAAGCGGGTGAGCAAGAGGTGAACGACTGAACGTAAGGCAGGACTAGAGGAAAAAAAGTTCAAACAAGGCGCAACGCAGGATAAAGGAGTGTCACAAGACGCAAAGGATAAAGACAGAGGAAAAAAAGAGGCACAGAGTAGAGGAGAGGAGAGGGAAAAAGACGGACATGGAGCAAGCTTGTATGGTACGTCAGGAAGAAGGAAAGTAAACGGCACGAGTGAGCAAGGAAGAAAGCGGCATGCAAGTAGAGACCGGATGCCAGCAAGCAAGAGAAAGAAAAGTGTACGCACAACAACAGAACGGAACAACAAATGAAACGAAGTTACGAAGCAAAAGGATGCGCAGCGGACAACGCAGGGGGAACATACACGGCAACAAAACATACAAAAGAAAAGAGCGACATAAGGGGACACGGGAAACAGAAAACACAAGGCAACAAAGAATACCAGAACGCAAAAGACAAGACAAGAGGTAAAACACAATGCAACGCAGGGCAACGTGAGACAGACACGACAAGAAGACACAACCGAATGTGACAAAGACAACGAGGTAAGCAATAAAACAAAACATGTGGCACACGACGACAGAGCACGACATGGCACGGAGACAGGAAACAAAAACAGGTCAAAAGGGCAAAAGGACGAGAGGTTTAGACAGAGACAAAAGAAAAGACGACACGGTACAACGCAGCAAAAGAGGGGAATAGAAACAAGAATAAGACGGTGAGAACGTCACAGAACACAGGCAACACCGGTGACGGGACGGAAAATAGCTTCACGCAGGGAGCAGCACAAAACAAGACGAGAGGTAAGAAACGACGACACGACGCAACGCGGCATGCACAGTGACGAGAGCGAACAAAAGAAGAAAGACGGCAGGTAAGAGGAGAAAGCAAGGCAAGAGGCAACAGGGCAAGAAGTCGGTGAAAAGGCAGGAAAACAGGACAAGCCAGAGACCAAACAGGATAGAAGAAAAACAAAATGTGAGATTGACAAGTAAAGGCGCGGGCCTGGGTCGATGGCTTGTGGCTAGGGTGAGGACCCGGCGGCTGATTGGCTGGGCGATGGTGGGGGCGGGGCCGGGGCGCGCCGGCCATGGCTTAGCATGCAACCCCATGGGGACGCAGGTAAGCAGAATCGCTGGCAAGGGGCTTACGTACGCAGTGAAGCTGCCGCCCGAAAATTGAGCAAGGCAGAGCCAAGATGAATTGTCGGCGCGCTGCGCACTTGTTGAAGTGCATGTCGGCAAGTTGATAGTGACGAGGCGGGGAACTTGAAAGGACATCGTCAGGATAGCTACGCAGTGAAGCCGACGATCAATTCAATTGAACGCCGCCCGAAGAATGAGCAAGGCAGAGCCAAGAAAAATTGTCGCCGCATGAACAGAAATGTCGCGACGCGCTGCGCACTTGTTGCAGTGCGAGTCGCAATCGCCGCGTTGATAGTGACGAAGCGGGGAACTTGAAGGCATGGCACCGTCCAGATACCTACCTACGCAGCAAAGCCGCCGATCAATTCAATAGAACGCCGCCCGAAAAATGGCAAGGCAGAGCCAAGAAGAATTGTCGGCGCATGAACAAAACTGTCGCGACGCGCTGCGCACTTGTTGAAGTGCATGTCGCGATCAATATGGCGGGAGTCGCAATCGCCACCTTGATAGTGACAAAGCGTGGACCATGGCACCGTCGGGATGCGGGGGTACCCACGTGCGCAGCTCGAGACAGTGAAGCCGCCGATCAATTCAATTGAACGCCGCCCGAAAAATGAAAGGCAGAGCCAAGATGAATTGTCGCCGCATGAACAAAAATGCCGTGTCGCGCTGCGCAGTTGTCGGAGTGCATGCCGCCATCAATATAGCGAGAGTCGCAATCGCCACGTTGATAGTGACGAAGCGGGGAACTTGAAAGCGTGGCACCGCCTAGATACCTACCTACGCAGTGAAGCCGCCGATCAATTCAATTGAACGCCGCCCGAAAAATGGCAAGGCAGAGCCAAAAGAATTGTCGGCGCATAAACAAAACTGTCGCGACGCGCTGCGCACTTGTTGAAGTGCATGTCGGCAAGTTGATAGTGACGAGGCGGGGAACTTGAAGGCATGGCACCGTCTAGATACCTACCTACGCAGTGAAGCCGCCGACCGGTTTAATTGAACGCCGCCCCAAAAATGAGCAAGGCAGAGCCAGAATGAACTGTCGCCGCATGAACAAAAATGCCGTGACGCGCTGCGCAGTTGTTGTAGTGCATGCATGATGTCGCCAACAATGTGGCGAGAGTCACTCGCTAGGTTCACACGGGCGTTCATGCCCTGAGATGGCACAGGCCACTCGGAGTCATCAGTGCATCGGAGCCACTGGTTCTCAGGTGCCCGCCAGTGCAGTGTGCACTGGAGCCGCTAGCCCACAGCCGCTTCCAGCGCATCGAGGCCGCTGTCTTACAGCCGCTTTCAGCGAGTTGGCTGTGAGCGACAGTCAGACTCATATTCCATTATGTATTCGGGATATGCACGCAGTGAAGCCGCAAATCAATTCATTTGAACGTCAACCTGGAAATGAGCAAAGTAAAGCAAAGAAGAATTGTCAACACTTTTTCCTTTATTACGTGACGCGCTGCGAAGTTGTAAATACATACAGAAGACGCGAAAGCAAGAAGGGTATCTCAGCAACGACATGTGCGGCAAAGCTCGAAACACAAAGCGACATGTGGATCCAAGGACGAGTATTTCAAGCCATAGAGACGCATTCGAGGCCATGTAGAAGCATTTCAAGCCATGGAGAACCATGGCGCTGTCGTGAAGTACTTACATGCATGCAGTGAAGCAGCAGATCAACTCAATCGACGCTGCCCGAAAGCTGAGCAAGACAGGGCCAAGCGGAAAGTTCTGCACATATGAATAAAGACAAGATGAATTTTCGGCGCATGCAAAATAATTTCTTTACGGGTGTCGGAGTTGTTGTATACGGCAAGGTCGCGCGCAAAGCGGATTTTATGTAGTATGTAGGTATGTACCTCTGCGTCACAGAGAGACATATGGATCCAAGGACGAGCTAACAAAGCCATGCAGACGCATTCAAGACCCTGTAGAAGTATTTCAAGCCATGGAGAACCATGGCGCTGTCGGTAAATACTTACGTATGTATGAAGTGAAGCCGCAGTTCAGCGGCGCAGAACAATTCAATTGACGCCGCCCGGAAACTGAGCAAGACAGAGCCAAGGGGAAACGTCTGCACGTATTAACAAAGAAATCGTTACGTTCTGCGCAGTTTTAATGTACTTTAAGCGCCCTCGATATGGCCAAAGTCGACAGTTGCACTTGCCAGGTTGATAGTGACGAGGCGGGGTCCGGGGAACTTGAAAGGACATCGTCAGGATACCTACGCAGTGAAGCCGCAGATCAATTGAATTGAATTGACCGCCGCCCCAAAAAGAGTAAGTCAGAGCCAAGATGAACTGTCGACGCATGAACAAAAATGCTGTGTCGTGCTGCGCAGTTGTTGGAGTTCAGTCGCCATCAATATGGCGAGAGTCGCAATCGCCACGTTGATACATAGTGACAAAGCGGGGAACTTAAAGGCATGGCATCGTCTAGATACCTACCTACGCAGTAAAGCTGCCGATCAATTCAATTGAACGCCGCCCAAAAATTGAGCAAGGCAGAGCCAAGATGAATTGTCGCTGCATGGACAAATGCCGTGGCGCGCTGCGCAGTTGTTGTAGTGCATGCATGATGTCGCCAACAATATGGCGAGAGTCACTCGCCAGGTTCACAGTGATGCAGCGGGTGTCACACGGGCGTTCATGCCCTGAGATGGCATACGCCACTCGAAGTTATCAGTGCATCGGAGCCACTGGCTCTCAGGCGCCCGCCAGTGCAGTGTGCACTGGAGCCGCTAGACCACAGCCCCTTTCAGCGCATCGAGGCCGCTTTCAGCGCGTTGGCTGTCGGAGTCATCATTCAGCGCGTTGGCTGTCGGAGTCATCATCTCATGTTTCATCACGTATTCGGGATATGCAGGCAATGCCGATGACAGACAGAGAAGGTTATTTATAAACGAGTTCCTTGTAGAGCCACAGTCGATTGTTGCTCAGAGGCATTCAGTTCCAAGCACCTGAATTCCTAATACAGGCTCTTATCCAGCGGGGAAGTTGGAAGCGTGGCACCGTCGGGCTACACAGTGAAGCCGCGGATCAATTCAATTGAACGTCGCCCTGGAAATCAGCAAAGTAAAGCGGATGCGAATTGTCAACAGTTCTTCCATAATTACGCGACACGGCGGACACGCTGTGCAGTTTGTTATATACGGCGGGAGTCGCGTGCAAAGGGGATTGTATGTAGTATGTAGGTATGTACCTCTGCGTCACAGACAGATATATGGATCCAAGGACGAGTATTCAAAGCCATGCAGACGCATTCGAGACCATGTAGAAGCATTTGAAGCCATGGAAAAGCATGGCGCTGTCGCGAAGTACTTACATGCATGCAGTGAAGCAGCAGATCAATTCTATCGACGCCGCCCGAAAGCTGAGCATGACAGGGCCAAGCGGAAAGTTCTGCACATATGAATAAAGACAAGATGAATTGTCGGCGCATGCAAAATAATTTCTTTACGGGTTTCGGAGTTGTTGTATACGGCGAGGTCGCGCGCAAAGCGGATTGTATGTAGTATGTAGGTATGTACCTCTGCGTCACAGAGAGACATATGGATCCAAGGACGAGCATTCAAACCCATGCAGACGCATTCAAGACCCTAACCATGAGGATCTGAGGCTTTCAGCGAAAGCCTTCGCCCGATCGGGGTTGAAAGTGGGGCATTCCCACCAAAGCCGCGATACGAAAGCAGCCTACCCTATACTAGAATTTTTGATGATGAAAAAAAAAACCATGTCAAAAAAAAAGAGATACATCGGTGAAGAGAAGTATATGTACATACAAAAATATAGGAAGAGATACATCGGTGAAGAGAAGTATATTTCATACAAAAGTGATGAAAAGATCCATCGGTACAGAGATACATACCAGGGAAGTATACCTGCATACAAATTTATATGCAGAGATACGTCGCGGAGAAGTATACGTACATACAAACTTCGGTGGAGAGAATCAACTTACCCTGTAGTAGAGTTTCCAAATCTGGGCGAAGAGAATCACTCGGGCGTAGGGTAGCGTCTCGAAATCGGGCACAAGAAAAATCACCTACCCTATAGTCGGGATTTTCAAAATCGGTGCAAGAGAATCAAGTTACCCTATACTCGGATTTCCAAGTCTGGGCGAAGACAATCACTCGGGCGTAGACAATCACTCGGGCGTAGGCACAAGAAAAACCACCTACGCTATAGTTGAGTCATTCAAACTGGCCAAGAGAATCAAGTTACCCTATACTCGAATTTCCCAATCTGGGCGCAGACAATCCGAACCTAGTAATGATGACATGGAGCTTTCTGGGTGAGAATTCGAAAAGGTACCTCCAAATAGGCGCCAGAAGAGGTACCGAAAAGCGGGGCAGCCACGTTTGCTTTTCGGGTCAGAAAGCTAAAAAGTGACTTCCGATTATATGGTCGCGCGGGCGAGCGTGCAGGTACCTGAGAATCAGCCTACCCTAACCATGAGGATCTGAGGCTTTCAGCGAAAGCCTTCGCCCGATCGGGGTTAGCGAGGGGGAAAAGTGGGGTATTTCCGCCAAAGCCCCGACACGAAAGCCTGGCCGTAAACGGCTTGGCGCGGCCCTGAGAGAGAGCCCTGATTGGATCGATGGTCCAGGTCCCCATCGACCCCATCCTGTCAGCGACAATGAATTGCGACCGGGAAGGTCGGGGGCAATTGACGCCATCGCGGCCAACGCCATTTGTGATGTTCATCATTCATGAAGCCATGGCATTGGCGATGCAAGGGCCATAAGAACCTGTCACGACCGACGCAATTGAGGGAAAAAATACAAAAGAGCCATATCGGCTGCATCAGACCAAGGTCTATATTTGATGCGATTGATTGACGATGCGACCAGAAAAAAAGGCGCGACATTACAGTTGGCCGATGTATGGCGTGTACGAATAAACACGTTCGTTGCGGGTAACTTGCGACCGACGCAGACGAGGCCATCGCGACCGATGATCCTATCCGGATGCAATTGATGTTCACGGCCATCCCAGGCCAACTCCGATCGCTGCGACCGGTGCATTTGATGCGGATGCGACAAGCCGAGTTCAACGAGTTGAAGAGAGATCTCGCAGAAGAGACCCATGCTCTGTTGTTCATGGCATCGACGTGCATGGCGGTGTTTATGGAGCATGGCGATGCACGGGCGAAGAAACGTTCGTTGAGACGGACGCAACTGACACTCACAATACGACCACCACAGCATCAGCTGCAGAGGACTGTATTCATTTACTGCAATGGCAGCGCATTGATATCCGCGGCCGATGGAATCGAGGTTGATGGCGATGCGCCGAGTCGCCGCCGACGCGAATCCGCGATTGCCGCTTATGCGACACACCAAAGTCCACTGTCCAGCGCACATCATGGCGCCGACGAGAAAATCGTGAAAGGGCCATTACTCTTGATAGATCAGTGATTGACAGAATCCGACGTAAGTGAGTCGCGACAACAAGGCGAGCAGTGCAATTGTCGCCGCAACCAATGTCGCCGTGGCTACAGAACGAGACAATCGCTATAGTAATCAGTGCACGCTGACAGTGCCAAATACATCAACAAAAACATTGCATCATTCGATGAGGAATTTGTTCATCTGTTTCCCCAGCACATAATGAAGTGCACGTACACAGCTGCAGCTCAAAAGAGCTTGGTCGATGGGTTGAAAAAATGCAGTGACGCGAACCTGTGCCAGTGCGCCAAAAATAGGCAAGACTGAGGTGATAAGGACCGATAAGGACCGATAAGGACCGATAAGGACCGATAAGGACCGATAAGGACCGATAAGGACCGATAAGGACCGATAAGGATACTGACCAATGACAGGTCCAGAAAGCCGGGTCGTCCATGATCATGTACCTATGTACGGAAGTACCTGTCTCTTGAATTGATGGAGGGGACTCAGGGGAGGACACCTCAGGTCCTCAACTCCGTCATAGTGGGGCTGCCTACGTACGGAGTACCTTGATGTATGTACCTTGATGTATGGGAAGTGTATTACCTAACTCGGTGTGTGACCGATTGGCACCACCAGTGACCACTTTCTTGGCTGGACAGTGGACACGGCTCAGAGAAGTTACAACACAACATCACGAAAAGCTTGAGTTCCGAGAAGCGACTGACTCCAAGCTTACACTGAGATATAACCGAATCCCGACGTTTCGAAACATGGAGCTCGTCTTTGACTCACGAGAAAGCCAGGAAGCGGCGGCGTTGGACAATTTTACGTATCTTCAGCAACATAAGCTCATCATTTGCAAAGAACACGGCTACGCTGTCGCTCTGAAGCGACATTTATCGGACTATCATACCTACCCACGTAGCGTCCAACAAGCGGTATTGCGACGCTTCCACGGTCTACCACTGACCGAAACGAAGGATGCTGTACTGCCGACGGCTTACGAACTCCCCATCGAGGGGCTGGCCCCTCCCCGAAAGGGATATAAATGCGACGAAGCGGACTGTGGCTGGATAAGCTCCCGACGGGATAAAATTTTGAAGCACTGCCGGACACACGGGTGGAAGTCCACGCCAGGCGATAGAAAGCACTGGACCGAGTTGTGGGTTCAATCGTTCAGCCTAACACCGGGGAAACAACGATGGTTCATCGTCAGCGTCGAGGAAGCCCAGACGACAGCGACAGCCGAACCCACCTCCACCGACGTTCTGGCCGTGATGGACGAGATCAGTCGCGAGCACGATGCGTTCTGCGCCAGGGAGAAAGAAAAAATGGCCGTGCTGGTCGCCGAGCTTGACCCGACGGATAATACGGGCTGGTGGAATCGGACGGCCTGGGTGACACATCTTGGGAAGAGTCACTTGTCGCATCTCGCTCACGCTGCCAGACTACCAGGCACAGATGAGCCCGAACTGAAGGTTGTTGCCAACGCGGTCGGCGAATTGATAGAAGATTGCGTTGGGGGACTGGCATCCGCTAGGCCTGAAGTTCTTCGATATTTGAGAGGCGTGGGGGATCTACCGGATCAACGTCCGATGATGCGCTTACAGAATCGAAGCAGCCAAGACGTATATATAAACTACTGGAAGCGACTGATCTGCTACTCAATTAGGGTCGCGCAGAGTGTTCAACTATGCGAAGCGGAGAACGAGGAACGTGGTGACGAGCATGACGAGGATGAGGAAGCTGTCAGCGTGCCAGAAGAAGATGACGATGACGTGGCAGGCCCCATCGTCCAGGGGGACAGGATGAGAGATGCTCGCCGACTGTTCCCATGGACAGACGAGACTCGCGATCAAGCCAGGAGAATTCTCCATTCCGTCACATGCAGGACCAGCCTAAAGAGGTCGATTCTGGATTTCAGCCGATCTTTAATCATGCAAAAGATCTATGGTTCGGAATTCGCTCAGCCGATGATCCATTTTATGGCCATCCTGGGCATCAATGCTGAGAATGGCACGTTGAGAGAGGCCCAAGATTATTCCTACATGCTTGCCGGACTGGTATACTGTGTGAGGGTTATCAGCCTGGAGCTTCTGCTGCCGTGCAGGGACAGGCACTTGCAAGGCGCTGCAGAAATCGAGAACTTTATTCAACAGCGGAAAGAGTACCTGCAAGATGGCTCGATGAGCGTGCTCAGTTGCATGATCAGCCTTCTAGCCTACGGAAAGCGCATTGCCATGGAATATGGCAACGCCGGTTCTGTCTTCTGGGAGGGAGAAGACCGCGTGATGGTACTCAACGGCGGCCGCATCGTCATGGCTAAATTCCGTGCGATGGTAGAAAACGCGATTGACGACGCTGAAACATTGTTCTGGCAGAGACTCATGTCGACCGCTGACGAATGCAATCGATCCGAGCTCGATTTCAACACGCTGACCGACGACATCTCCTTCCGCAGGCGTGGCTGCAGCTTCCTCGACAACAAAAGCAATGGACTGTCAAATATGCATATGAGCGTGACCTTGGCCAAGCTTCTTGCGTCGAAGAACGGCAAGAAGATGTGGCGCGATAAAAAGTGGAACAAACCACTAACGCGGGAGTATTTGCGCCAGGTGGACAAGTTCAGGAAATTACTGCTCTTTTGCGTCCACGTCACAGGTGGCCAGCCCGCGAGAGGCACCGAGATCTTGTCTCTCAGGTTCGCAAACGGCGTAGCCAGTAGCCGGAACGTCTTTCTTCTCGACGGCTACGTCATGACAGTGACGTTTTATAACAAGACAGACGCCGCATGGGACTCTCCGAAAATCGTCCCCGATTCCTACCATGGCGCGTCGGACAACTTATGGCATCCTATCTGGTCTATGTTGAGCCATTGGCGAAGTATCTTCGTGATGCAATCGGCGACCAATCCCACGGGGGCGAATATATTTGGGCCGATGAAGCGGGACCGTGGGATACGTCAAAGTTGACAAGTATTCTGAAGCAGAGAACAGGACAGGATCTTGGGCAGGATCTGGGCACGCTGAAGTTCCGACACGCAGCAGTTGGCATTGGCAGGCGTTTTGTTGGCGATGAGTTCGCAAGGGGCTACAAAGACGAGATAGGGGAAGTCGACGAGCCGGAGCACGAAACTGAGGACCCCCTAGAAATGTCGGCAGGCAGAGGATCCGCAATGGGCGCCAATAGGTACGCTGTTCCGAGCGATCTTGTCAAACACCTCAGCCAGCGAAACATCGACACTTTTAGGCCACTCAGTCAGTCGTGGCACCGTTTTCTGGGACTAGATAGTCGAAAGGGAGACAAAGTGAATAAGCAGAAGCGTGATGGGGCGGAAATGCAGGCAACACCAGCGAAGAAGACGAGGTTCTGTTTGGCAGGCGGGCCGACCACGTCGGCCACAACATGCGACCAGCTTGGAGCTGTCCGAGCTGCAGCTCCCGCGACACGGATTGCTTCTACTGTATTGCCGACAATGCCGTGGACTGTTGAAGACGAGCCGAGGTGGACGCAATCGCCTCCGTTGCACGGATTCGACGTCGCAGATGACATGTTCACGCCATCGATTTCTTCGATGACGACAAGGCCTCCGAGCCAGGCAAAACTACTGCAACCCGATCTTCAGCAGCGACTGCAACCCGATCTTCAACAGCGGAACAGAGCCGTTCGGAAAGCCCTGCGGTTGCCCGATTCGGCGCCGGTGACCTACAAATCTCCCGAACAGGAGTTGGCGCTCGAGAGGATCATGAACGACACAGATCCCGCGCTTGTCGTCGTGCTACCGACAGGAGGTGGCAAGTCCTTGCTATTCATCGCGCCCGCGTGCTTGGAAGACCCGGGCATGACAATCGTCATCGTTCCGTATCTTCAGCTCATAAACGAAACTTTGAGCGACGCAACAGCTCGCGGCATTGACGCCGTCGAATGGACTCGCAACTTAGAGGATGCAGCCGAACTCGTCATCGTCAGCGCCGACAAGGTGCACAGCTCTTTCTTGGACTATGCCGCGCGTATGGCCGGGAAAGGACGGTTGCGACGAATCTTCGTGGACGAATGTCATCTAGTGATTACGGCGCACAGCTGGCGTCCGAACTTGGCACGTCTGACAAGCCTCAGATGCATTGGCGCCTCGACGATTATGCTGACTGCAACACTTCCGTTGCACATGGAGAGCGATCTGAGAAAGACAATGATACTTGAACACCACCCGTCCTGGCTCATAAGGGGTTGCACCGCACGGAAGAATACGAGATACATGGTCAAGGCCTCAGTCGCGGACGGAAAGCTTATCGAAGAGGCGATCAAGTTCTGCAGAGAAGAAATGGACGTGTTGCAGCACAAGTCAAAGATGATTGTCTTCTGCCGCTCCAAGCGCCAGTGTGAAGAGCTGGCCGAGGCTTTGGGATGTGATTACTTTTACGGCGGTTCTCCCGACAATGCGGACGTCATCAAGCGTTGGAAAACTAGCGGAGGCTGCGTGGTTGCAACAACAGCATTGGGGACGGGAGTCAACTACAAGTGTCGCCGTCACGGTGCACGTCGGTATGCCGTATGGTCTCATCGACTTTGCTCAAGAATCGGGCAGGGCAGGCAGAGACGGCGAGGTGGTCGCGTCACATATCCTCATGGAAAAGGCTGGCAGGCAGTAGAGCAGAAACGACGCCAGACGAAGCGGCAGGAATGGAGCCTAGACGAGAAGGAGATGTTCACTTTCGTCAATACGGTTCAATGCCGGAGACTAGTGCTTGGGAAGTACTTCGACGGCGATCCGGCACAGGATTGTATATCGGGCGACATGGTGAGGTGCGATCGATGCCGCATTGGAGTCTCTGACTGGGAACGGTCACAGCAAATCAAATCAGGCGAGAGATCCATGGTGGAAGATGCTCTGGATCAGATCGCGATCGGATGCCCCGTCTGTTGGGTCACCTCAGCTCTTAGGGTTCGAAACGGTAGCGATCATGGGTGGATGCACGACGGTCGAGCCTGTACGCGACGTGAGACGGTCAACATCATGGTGTCGACTGGCGGCAATTTGAGTATGAGTGAGGACGCTTGCGATAAATTCCGTAAAACAGTTCGGTATTTGGACGGCGGAAAATGTGCCATGCTTGCGGTATCAGTCAAAGAATGTGCCGCACGGGGGAAGACGGAAAATTCGTTGCCAATGGCCAAGAATCGCACCCGCTATCGTCAGGATGGCAACCACAAACAATGTCGGGCGTCATATCATCCGTGAAGCGGGGTATATGGGTGATATTGACGATTGGAAGGCATACGCCCTCTGGCTGGGCCAGCCCCACCGTCTGCGACTATGGGACGAACTAGTCTCCAATTCAATGATGGTGATCAAGGGCTTCCTGATACATTGTAAAAGAGAGATGACTCGCGAGCCATGGGGAGTTCAACAGTGATGACGACGGGAGTTTGGGAGCCGCGATGGAGGAAATATGGAGTGGCGAAGAAGCCGCACTCGTGCAGGCGGATGGCGTTCAAGAAGGTCATGAAGAAGAAGAAGAACCGCGGCGAGCACAGGACAGCAGGGTTTGTAGCAGCGGGCGCCGTGATCCCAACATCGACATGGTCTATACAGGACCAGAGGCCGTGTTGAAAAAACGTCGGCTCGATGAGGAGGCCCTGGAAAAGTTTGAGAAGCGCCTGAAAAGCCTGCGTGGATGCTGCTGTCTAATGTGCCGGATAAAGAAAAGCCATTCGACCACACACACCCCAGAGCTGCCTTGCTCTACACCAACTTTGGAGAGCGAAGTCGGACGCTATTAAAACCTGCAATGCAAGTGGAAAGGAGTGGATCGAGCCGTATACGGCCTGCTTCATGTGCTTTATGCCGCAGAGCTCGTGTAACCGGGCAAACCCTGAGACAAATGCAGGTCTGGCCGAGACCGGCAAGCGTTCGGCAGGGTGCGATTTTGCGGACATGATCCTACCGCTCTGCTATGGTGCATTTATGTCGGTAGATCCGAGGGCCTTATTAACGAAGAAATTTGACAGGTTCAAAGACGCCCTTGATTATATGCTCTGGCTTGGGAAGAAAACCGAGCATTGGGGGGTGCCATGCATCCAAGCAGTCCCCGTGGCTGCTGCCTTGTTGGATCTTTTGCTAGGAACACCGCAGTATGCAGCCAAATCTCGCGCACAGTGGAGGTCCAGGTTATTATCAGCAGTTCTAATTGTGTGAACTGGCTACCGGCAGCTACTGAATGAAGGGCAGCGAGATCTTCTTTGGAGAATTGTATATAACTCAGTGTAGGATTTACATCATTGTTGATAAAGAGAATTCATGCAAAACGAGTTTGTATTATTCAACTTGTCCATCTTCTAGGAAGAGGAAGAAGCTCTAGAACAGCGGCTCGTGAGTCATCGTCACACGGGCGTGTACACATGACCCATCCTGGTGACATTCCGTCCTGAGTACCTACTTACGCTACTCGGAGTTATCAGTGCTTCGGAGTTGCTGGCTCACAGGCGCCCGCCAATGCACTAGGGAGTCGATAGGACGACGTCACTGCATTGGGATCGCTGGTTCACAGGTTGGCGCCTGTGCACTGGCACGACCCAGCCGGGTGGACCGAGATGGGTATCGATCCAACACTCGCGGAGTGCGTTCCATACGTCTCGTGCCTTTTGCTTCTTGGGCCAGAGAAATCGAGCTGCTTGGAAGGATGTCGCCGCGTCGACGACATGTAGGACTGGTCTGCGGTCGAGGTGCAATGTGCATGTGTTGGAACAAACTCGCAAGGGATGCGTATACGCAGGGTTGGCTGACATGAACAATACAATATATTCATGGAAGCTATGGAAAAGAGAAAGGGAGAAGGAAAGTGGTTTCCCTAAGTCTCATATACCAGAGAAGAGAGACCATCCCCCATCGTGTGCAGTTGCACATAGGCCCCTGACGTTGTGCGACCCCAGGTGTTTGAGGTTCGCACACCGATCCCCTCATCGTAGCAAACATGCGTACGCAGAGATTGCACCGTAAGTGCCTATTGAGGATGGCGATTCCAACAGCATGACATTCATGACATTTCGTGGTTGAAATCGATGTCGTCCTTCACTAAGCACGAGATCGGCCGGTTTGGCATTCATGATAGTTCTGTGATCTTCGCGATGGTATCTTGATTGGCATCTTCACCGACTCGCTCGAGAACTTTGGAGAGCCTGGCGACGGATGGACGTCCGAAGCGACGATAAAGCGGTCGGATTTGCGTCCCAGACAAGTGAAAAACTGCGGGTTCAGTGACGTCAAAAGCCCACCAAGGATGGCCTCAACGTTTAACAATTGTGTTGGAATAAGTCTACCCGCTACATGGTCAAGTCCACAGTCGCGGATGGAAAGCTGATCAAAGAGGCGACCAAAGTGTGCAAGGAACAAATGGACCTCTCGCAGCCCGAGGCAAAGATGATTGTCTTCTGCCGCTCCAAGGCCCAGTGTCAAGAACTGGCCAAAGCTTTGGGTTGCGAGCACTTCGTAGCAGGCTCGCCACACAACACCAAAGTCATTCAGAGCTGGAATGAGAGCGGGGGCTGTGTGGTAGCCACATCATCGCTGGGGAACAGGCGTCAGCTACAATGACGTCGCACCGAGGCGGCGAGGCGGTCACGATGCGTCGTTCACGCTGGAGGAAAACTGGTGCGCAGGCAGAGAGGCGGCGAGGCGGTCGCGTCGTTCATACTGCTGGAGGAAAACTGGTGCGCAAAAGAGAGTGCGCGACTGTCAAGTCTTGGCCGGGTTAGGAGTGTGGACGAGTTAGAGATGATCGCTTTCGTCTATACGGAGGGATGCCGTAGACTGGTGCTAGGGAAGTACTTCGACGGAGATTCGCCACAGGATTGCCAATCGGGCGATATGGAGAGGTGCGATCGATGCTGCTCTGGAGTCTCCGACTGGACACGGTCACAGAAGGAAATGTCCGTGGAGAGACACATGGTGCAAGAGACTCTGAATCACATCGCGGTCGTATGCCCTGTCTGTTTCATTTACCGTTCCCTGTCGACAAACCGTGGTCGGAAATTTGAGCTACGCAAGAAATCGGGGCTTCGACGCAGTCGAACGGACTCGTAACTGACAGACCTTGGCTACCGTCGTCTTCGTCGACAGGCTGAATATACGTTAGCGATCATGGTATTGGGCTTATGATCTGATCGGCTCGCGACTTTGACGATGCTGGCTAGCATCACTCGACCGAGTGCTTAGGGTTAGTTGTTCGACGTCCACCGCTGTTTCTGAAGGACTGACAACGCCGACTCCAGACTTCTGTGAGCGGTCGCTTAGGGACGCACGCATGCAATCGTCGCCAGAACACAAATCCGACGTCGCAGAACTCCCGTCTTGCCGCCGATCTCGTGGAGTCCGACAAGACAGCTTAAACCATCCAAGCATCATCTTCAGCCGCGAGACAGAATGCTTTCGAAAGGTCTGGGGTTGAGAAATATAGCACCGGTAGCACACAAGCGTAGGCCCGAACAGGGCGAACGTCTCGATTATCATGAACGATCTAGACTATGCGCCTGCCGTGCCATCGTGCTGCCGGCAGGAGTTGAGAGTTATTGCTGTTCACCACACCCGCTTGCTTGAACGACCGAGGCATGATACATTCGTATCGATTGTCGTCGCTTCGCATCGATTGAACGTGGCCGGAAACTTGAGCGACGCAAAATATCGTGGTTTCGAAGCAGTCGATTGGATTCGCAACTGGCAGACCTTGGCTAACTCGTCTTCGTCGACAGGCTGAACACACGTTAGCGATCATGGTATTGGGATTCGGCGCCGGCTCAGGGTTCATCGCACTCGTGATGCACGTCGGCATGCCGTATGATCTGATCGGCTTTGCTTCAACCGGACAGGGAAAGCAGAAGGGGCGCGGTCATATCGTCAAGAGTAATTGCCAAACAAAAGAATGGCAAGCAAGAAAGGAAGCGTATGCATGGGTCGTATGTAGCGGGAATGAAGCGACCGCTGCGCTTCGGCTGGGGAACTCAGTGGAATCAGCGCTGTTGGCAGTGGAGTCCGTTCACTATAGGGAGGTCCTAGGTACCTAAGAGTTGGCGGGCGCAGTGAAATGGGAGAGTAAAGGGGGGCACTGTCACGTGATTAATAACGAACAAAGTGAATGTTGGAATCGCCATCCTCAATAGGCACTTGAGATGCGCAATCTATGCTTACGCATGTTTGCTACGATGAGGATCGGTGTGCAAACCTGATACACTTGGGGTCGCACAGCATCGGGCGAGTGCGCAACTTGCACACGATGGGGGATGAGATGGTGGTCTACCTTCAGAGGTGATGGTCTCCCTTCTCTATGATGGTATATGAGACCACACCTCTGCCTCTTTCATTCTCTCCTTTCTCTTTTTCGATAGCTTCCATGAATATATTGTATTGTTCATGTCAGCCCACCCTGCGTATACGCATCCCTCGCGGATTTGTCCCAACACTGATCAGTGTTTCTTGAATCCGTTCTCGAAACACAGATTTGCTAGGGAAACCCGAAAGGTAGAGACGACCTGTCACTGCGACTCTTCGTGCTAAAGGGAAGAAGTTCAACCTGGTTAGAATCGTTTCCGTCACTGCGAAGTTGACGATTCGACCCAGCAAGATCAAGCCTCCTAAGATAGAGAGCCATCCGAAAGGACAACTCTATCGCCACCGTCAGCAACGGGAAAACTCACTTCTTGAACCATCGCCCGTCATTGCGAAGTCCGGCGGTTCAAACCCGAAGTGTACATCCTTGACCAAGCCTGTCAATCCATCCTTGACCTCGCCAGTCAGAAGATAGAGGACTTTGCTGTCTCGTCTATCTATCACATCAGAAGATAGAGGACTTCACTGTCACTTCTATCGGAACATCCTCTCGACCCCGCCTGTCAGAAATTCTCTCGGCCTCCTTCGACAGAAACATTACTCGACCGTCACCTACTTCCACGTTCACCAACCCCTGAAATCCTTTTCCCCTGATTTCATCGGTCACGATGGCCAACGGAACCACAGACACCCCTGCTGCCGCGACCGGAAGAGTCACCCGTTCCACGACTCAAGCGGCAGCACCTGCGTCCTCGGCAACCCATGATACGGCGGCATACCTCACTGGGGACATGCTCCCTGACCACCTATCACGGTTTGCTGACTATGTCACAGCTGCATGGCAGGACAGACGTACAACCATAGGCATCATTCACCAGCACTCAACCACACTGGACATCGACAATAAGCTTGCATACCTATACAACTACTACGTTGAGCACGACAAGACGTATGAAGTGCTTCGCCGCACGTTCTGTGAGGACTGCGAACACTGGACCCTCCCCATCTGGGAAAAAGCAAGTTCCCGCACGCGCCAAGAGATGCGCGACCTCCTTGAAGTCAACGGCATCTATGTTGGCAAAGGATCAGGAAGCAAGATCGCGGAAAATCTCCTCCGCGTCGTTTCAATATACATGTGCGACGACGACGACGGTGAGAGCGAGCAGCCCAAGGGAGCCAAGACGGATTTGCACTTTAACGAGCAAGGTGACCTAGTTACTGACGATGGTAACGACTGCTCGGCAACCCTCCAGTATCAAATCTATCGACAACAGATGGAGGTTGCCGACACAACAGCTAAGTTTGAGGTAGCACAATGTCAACTTGCAACCAGACAACTCAAACAGCAAAGCCCTGTCGACTCCATTGACGAAGACCCTCTGTCGACCTTTGCGAAGGATCAGGCTCTGATGACACCTTCCCCGACGACCCTGTCAAGCAAAAGGGGAGGAAGAAGAGACACTGCCAGAGGGTTCCACTCCTTGCGAGCGAACTCATTTACAAGAGAATTTGGAGCTTTCGCCACTGAAGGTACATGCGGTATCACGTTCCCGAGAGATTTTGGCCACGGCGGACTATGCCATGTCGTGGAATGCACTGCTGATTACGACACCGTTAATCAGCCTCCTCAGAGACTTCATCAGCCACTACCGGCTGGTAGCTCCCTTGCCATTGTTCTTGGCTTGTTCTTTTGTTGTTTGCATTCGGCCACCACAGATTGGTACCAGGCCTGTTCGCCTGTTTTTTTTCCTTTTCCTTTCTTTGGGATACTCAGGACAGTCGCAATAAATGCGCTGGTATTCGCCTGCTTGCACATGGCTGATCATCTTGCGATTCCTCCTTGCACACGATGGGGGATGAGATGGTGGTCTACCTTCAGAGGTGATGGTCTCCCTTCTATGGTATATGAGACCACACCTCTGCCTCTTTCATTCTCTCCTTTCTCTTTTTCGATAGCTTCCATGAATATATTGTATTGTTCATGTCAGCCAACCCTGCGTATACGCATCCCTCGCGGATTTGTCCCAACAGTGAAGGTTGTCGCCAACTACATAGTCTACCACATCGTCTCTCGGTGCACAACAACAGCTCAAGTCGTCTGACACTACTGAAATCTCGTCTAAATCATGGGCGTATGGCATTCTATACCAGAAAACTGAGCGAGATAGTAAGAGCTCTCATTGTGCGCGAAGTGAGGGCGGAAATGTCACGTCGCCACCCGACGCCGATGCACGAACTTCATCAACATTAGGTCGGCCCACGTCAGTGTAATATTTCAACGCGTGTTAAGTCCATAAGACCTTAATGAACCACCAAAATCTTGGCCGACGAAGAAGTTTGCATCTATGGAGTGTGATATATTCCCATTCAAAAGCATGATGCGACCGCATGATCACACCTAAAACTTTTGACAATTGTCTGGGTGGAAAAAGTCTGCCAGAAAACACTGCACCGGATTGCCCACGCCCGTTCAGATGGCTTATTGGAGAGTGGTTTAATGATCTTGGAAAAGAGGAATTACTATTCAGGGACTATCGTTTCGTCAAGATTTGAAGGGAATCAGTGAGAATGTGAGGGAGAATTCGAGGACCCTAAGCCATCCCAAGATAGAGTACAGGCCCTCGGGAATGTTCCAAGTTCCAACTGGTCCTCACTCTGGATGTGTTCTTTGACAAACCGCCAGTTCAAGTTCGAAAAAGATTGTAGGCAAGATGTTTTTTTCCCTAAGCCTCTTGGAAAACCGAGCAGCTGGGAGCTTAGGGCTCATCACACTTGCCCACTGCAGACATACCGCACACAGCATTGAGGGTGTTCGCAACTTCGCATTGCCGACCGATCACATCCACACATGCCTATGGCGGACATTCCGCATGGGTCATTGAGGATAGTAGGCACGGTATCATCTCCGAGCCAGCAGGAAGCGGAGGAGAGTCTTTGAGGGGACTTAGGGTAGTCAGTCTGGCGTTGATGTATAATGTATATTGTATCAATAGATCGTAGAGTCGCCCTAACCATGAGGATCTGAGGCTTTCAGCGAAAGCCTTCGCCCGATCGGGGTTGAAAGTGGGGCATTCCCACCAAAGCCGCGATACGAAAGCAGCCTACCCTATACTAGAATTTTTGATGATGAAAAAAAAAACCATGTCAAAAAAAAAGAGATACATCGGTGAAGAGAAGTATATGTACATACAAAAATATAGGAAGAGATACATCGGTGAAGAGAAGTATATTTCATACAAAAGTGATGAAAAGATCCATCGGTACAGAGATACATACCAGGGAAGTATACCTAACCATGAGGATCTGAGGCTTTCAGCGAAAGCCTTCGCCCGATCGGGGTTGAAAGTGGGGCATTCCCACCAAAGCCGCGATACGAAAGCAGCCTACCCTATACTAGAATTTTTGATGAAAAAAAAAACCATGTCAAAAAAAAAGAGATACATCGGTGAAGAGAAGTATATGTACATACAAAAATATAGGAAGAGATACATCGGTGAAGAGAAGTATATTTCATACAAAAGTGATGAAAAGATCCATCGGTACAGAGATACATACCAGGGAAGTATACCTGCATACAAATTTATATGCAGAGATACGTCGCGGAGAAGTATACGTACATACAAACTTCGGTGGAGAGAATCAACTTACCCTGTAGTAGAGTTTCCAAATCTGGGCGAAGAGAATCACTCGGGCGTAGGGTAGCGTCTCGAAATCGGGCACAAGAAAAACCACCTACCCTATAGTCGGGATTTTCAAAATCGGTGCAAGAGAATCAAGTTACCCTAGTAATGATGACATGGAGCTTTCTGGGTGAGAATTCGAAAAGGTACCTCCAAATAGGCGCCAGAAGAGGTACCGAAAAGCGGGGCAGCCACGTTTGCTTTTCCGGTCAGAAAGCTAAAAAGTGACTTCCGATTATATGGTCGCGCGGGCGAGCGTGCAGGTACCTGAGAATCAGCCTACCCTATACTAGAATTTTTGATGATGAAAAAAAAAACGATGTCAAAACAAAAAGAGATACATCGGTGAAGAGAAGTATATGTACATACAAAAATATATGAAGAGATACATCGGTGAAGAGAAGTATATTTCATACAAAAGTGATGAAAAGATCCATCGATACAGAGATACATAACAGGGAAGTATACCTGCATACAAATTTGTATGAAGAGATACATCGTGGAGAAGTATACGTACATAGATACTTCGGTGAAGAGAATCACTCGGGCGTAGGGTAGCGTCTCGAAATCGGGCACAAGAAAAACCACCTACCCTATAGTCGGGATTTTCAAAATCGGTGCAAGACAATGAAGTTACCCTATACTCGAATTTCCAAATCTGGGCGAAGACAATCACTCGGGCGAAGACAATCACTCGGGCGTGGGCACAAGAAAAACCACCTACCCTATAGTCGGGATTTTCAAAATCGGGGCAAGACAATCAAGTTACCCTATACTCGAAATCCGACCCTACCTATTATTCTGCGACATATCCGCTCAAACCGGGGACCGAATAGGTATAGCGCGGTGAAAAAGTGGAGAAAAAGTTGAGTTTTGTACGTTCAAACGTGTGGTCAGGGTGCCCCACAAAAGTGACCTCAGGTTATATGGTCGCGCGGGCGAGCGTGCAGGTACCTGAGAATCAGCCTACCCTATACTAGAATTTTTGATGATGAAAAAAAACGATGTCAAAAAAAAAGAGATACATCGGTGAAGAGAAGTATATGTACATACAAAAATATATGAAGAGATACATCGGTGAAGAGAAGTATATTTCATACAAAAGTGATGAAAAGATCCATCGGTACAGAGATACAAGCAGGGAAGTATAGTTAGGCCCAAACTGTAGTGATGGACTCAGGCTAGGCCTAGGATTTCTGTGGAGGGGGAGGGAGGATGGGATGGGCTGGTGGATAGTCGTCGTGTCCGCGGGAAGATCGACCACGATGTGCAGCCCAAGTAGAACTCAGCGCGAAGCCAGAGCGAGCAAACTAGTCATCGTGCCCGCTTGAACAACGACGACCGTATGCTGCCCAAGTAAAAACCAGCGCGAAGTCAAAGCGACCAAACTAGTCGTCGTACCCGCGTGAACAGCCAGTGAACAACCACGATGTGCAGCCCAACTTCCAAGTAGAAACCAGCGCGAAGTCAAAGCGAACAAACTGGTCGTCGTGCCCGCGTGAACAGCGAGTGAACAACCACGATGTGCAGCCCAACTTCCAAGTAAAAACAAGCGCGAAGTCAAAGCGAACAAAGTGGTCGTCGTACCCGCGTGAACAGCGAGTGAACAACCACGATGTGCAGCCCAAGTAAAAACCAGCGCGAAGTCAAAGTAAACAAACTGGTCGTCGTGACCGCGTGAACAACTACCATGAGGTGCTGTCCAAGTAAGAACCAACGCGAAGTCAAAGCGAACAAACTGGTCGTCGTGCCCGCGTGAACAGCGAGTGAACAACCACGATGTGCAGCCCAACTTCCAAGTAAAAACAAGCGCGAAGTCAAAGCGAACAAAGTGGTCGTCGTACCCGCGTGAACAGCGAGTGAACAACCACGATGTGCAGCCCAAGTAAAAACCAGCGCGAAGTCAAAGTGAACAAACTGGTCGTCGTGCCCGCGTGAACAACTACCATGAGGTGCTGTCCAAGTAAGAACCAACGCGAAGTCAAAGCGAGCAAACTGGTCGTCGTGCCCGCGTGAACAGCGAGTCAACGACCACGATGTGCAGCCCAAGTAAAAACCAGCGCGAAGTCAAAGCGACCAAACTAGTCGTCGTACCCGCGTGAACAGCGAGTGAACAACCACGATGTGCAGCCCAACTTCCAAGTAAAAACCAGCGCGAAGTCAAAGCGAACAAAGTGGTCGTCGTACCCGCGTGAACAGCGAGTGAACAACCACGATTTGCTGCCCAAGTAAAAACCAGCGCGAAGTCAAAGCGAACAAACTGGTCGTCGTGCCCGCGTGAACAACTACCATGAGGTGCTGTCCAAGTAAGAACCAACGCGAAGTCAAAGCGAGCAAACTGGTCGTCGTGCCCGCGTGAACAGCGAGTCAACGACCACGATGTGCAGCCCAAGTAAAAACCAGCGCGAAGTCAAAGCGAACAAAGTGGTCGTCGTACCCGCGTGAACAGCGAGTGAACAACCACGATTTGCTGCCCAAGTAAAAACCAGCGCGAAGTCAAAGTGAACAAACTGGTCGTCGTGCCCGCTTGAACAACGACGACCGTGTGCTGCCCAAGTAGAAACCAACGCGATCAAACTAGTCGTTGTGTCCGCGGGAAGGTCGACCACGAGGTGCAGCCCAAGTAAAAACCAGCGCGAAGTCAAAGCGACCAAACTAGTCGTCGTACCCGCGTGAACAGCCAGTGAAC
Source organism: Claviceps purpurea (assembly GCA_029405325.1). Lineage (NCBI taxonomy): Eukaryota > Fungi > Ascomycota > Sordariomycetes > Hypocreales > Clavicipitaceae > Claviceps > Claviceps purpurea. The sequence continues at coordinate 34,318 of CM055782.1, read as the reverse complement.
AACCACGATGTGCAGCCCAACTTCCAAGTAAAAACCAGCGCGAAGTCAAAGCGAACAAACTGGTCGTCGTACCCGCGTGAACAGCGAGTGAACAACCACGATTTGCTGCCCAAGTAAAAACCAGCGCGAAGTCAAAGTGAACAAACTGGTCGTCGTGCCCGCGTGAACAGCGAGTCAACGACCACGATAGTTTGGCGCAAACGGGCGCGATGGACTCGGGCTAGGCCTAGGATTTCGGTGGAGGGGAGGGGAGGGGACACGATACCGTCCCGAAGCCATGGTTTGGAAATTGGCGGACTCAGGATGGAATGTCTCCAGGGCGTGACACAGGAGGAGAGATGCCGATGATGGTCTCGAAGCCATGGTTGGGAAATTGGCGGACTCAGGATGGAATGTCTCCAGGGCGTGACACAGGAGGAGAGACGCCGATGATGGTCTCGAAGCCATGGTTGGGAAATTGGCGGACTCAGGATGGAATGTCTCCAGGGCGTGACACAGGAGGAGAGACGCCGATGATGATGATCACCACACGATACCGTCTCGAAGCCATGGTTGGGAAATTGGCGGACTCAGGATGGAATGTCTCCAGGGCGTGACACAGGAGGAGAGACGCCGATGATGGTCTCGAAGCCATGGTTGGGAAATTGGCGGACTCAGGATGGAATGTCTCCAGGGCGTGACACAGGAGGAGAGACGCCGATGATGGTGATCACCACACGATACCGTCCCGAAGCCACCGTCTCGAAGCCATGGTTGGGAAATTGGCGGACTCAGGATGGAATGTCTCCAGGGCGTGACACACAGGAGGAGAGACGCCGATGATGGTGATCACCACACGATACCGTCTCGAAGCCATGGTTGGGAAATTGGCGGACTCAGGATGGAATGTCTCCAGGGCGTGACACAGGAGGAGAGACGCCGATGATGATGATCACCACACGATACCGTCTCGAAGCCATGGTTGGGAAATTGGCGGACTCAGGATGGAATGTCTCCAGGGCGTGACACAGGAGGAGAGACGCCGATGATGGTGATCACCACACGATACCGTCTCGAAGCCATGGTTGGGAAATTGGCGGACTCAGGATGGAATGTCTCCAGGGCGTGACACAGGAGGAGAGACGCCGATGATGGTGATCACCACACGATACCGTCTCGAAGCCATGGTTGGGAAATTGGCGGACTCAGGATGGAATGTCTCCAGGGCGTGACACAGGAGGAGAGACGCCGATGATAATGATCACCACACGATACCGTCTCGAAGCCATGGTTGGGAAATTGGCGGACTCAGGATGGAATGTCTCCAGGGCGTGACACAGGAGGAGAGACGCCGATGATGGTCTCGAAGCCATGGTTGGGAAATTGGCGGACTCAGGATGGAATGTCTCCAGGGCGTGACACAGGAGGAGAGACGCCGATGATGGTGATCACCACACGATACCGTCCCGAAGCCACCGTCTCGAAGCCATGGTTGGGAAATTGGCGGACTCAGGATGGAATGTCTCCAGGGCGTGACACAGGAGGTGGCGGAAAGGACGACCGCACAGTGTCAAATTCTTGCCCAATCGGAGAAATGACCACGCACTCGACCTGATCAGCCAAATGTTATCATCCCAATGACAATAATGATGAACAAGCAGTGGCGTAATTAGCGATTATGATTATGATCATCACCACGTCAAGTGCCCTCGCTGCAGGAACGGGGCATACCGTAAAAAAGAAGGCCTGAATTCTCGACGCCCCTGAAAAGAGAGGGCATCAAAGAAAGGCCCTGATGGCGCACAGCCAGACGAGGGTGCTGCAGCCGATGGTGACGATTGGAAGACAGCAGCTTGAAGACGACAAGACGAGAACGACAAGACGAGAACGACAAGACGAGAACGACAAGACGAGAACGACAAGACGAGAACGAAGGGGAGGAGAACAGTTACAGCCAAGGCGATGATGACGGCGAGGCAGCAACGTGTTGGCGCAGGCCAGGCTCCCAAGAATTCTTCAACTCGCTTCGACGCAGAAAAGAATTGATATCGGCCTCCACAAGCGCAAGTCAAGTGGCCTATGCAGCCTGGAATCAAGAGGGTTGGGACAGACCTTCTTGTCGGATGTCCGAAGAAGAGGACGACGATGAAAATGACGATAGTTGGGATAAACAAGGTAACCAAATGAACGTCAATGCATGCATTCGTGACCAAAGTATAGTTAATTCGTCGTGTCTGTTCGAGCTAGGAAGTGAGGCAAGAGGGGATAACAAAAAAAGGGGGACACCCTTTATCCTGCAATGTTATTGACGGCTGCAGCCAACGAGTGTGTGTGTGGGGCCACACACGTACGGCATTGGTGCATCCAGTCATGTGGCAGTGTGCCATGGACAGCGATTCCGACACCAGCAGTCTCTCTTCTTTATCGAAGAAGAATCCCAGTGCGCCAAAATATATGTTTGTTCACTACGCCAACATCGATGCAGAGAGAGGGAGAGAGAGGGGTCTTTAGTTGCTTTATTGGGGTGGCGTGAGCCGCATGTAGGCCTGCCGGAGACCGGGGAAGTTCTTCGTGGGCGAGAGAGTCACTGAATTGCAAGCGATGTGCACAGCTCTCGCCGCGACCGCGACCGCGACAGCGACGGCGATGAGAACGGTGGCATTGATGTGAAGGTGACATGAATGTGAAGGCTGGAATTTATGTTAGACCGCGTTGTTCGGCCGTTGTAACAAGGACAAAGCCTGAGTCTGTGGCCGCGGCAGCGCCGTTGGCAGGACGTCCCAGATTCCATTTCCTATGAATTTGTCGCGGACTCCGAGAGAAACGGTGTCACGCAGCTTCCTGATCGTTATCTTATTATTATAGTTACACGCAAACTGTCCAGCTAGACTCGGCCTAGGGCTAGAGCCTATAATTTCGCATCGCAACCAAGTCAATTGAATGCGACAAACAGATAGGCGACATAGTTATGCGCAAACCGTAGCAATTCAACGACATATGTGCCGTACCATAAAAAATAAATATACACAGGCAAGGCCAAGCTTCAGACAGCTGGTTTGAAGAGGGCATCAAAGAACGGCGATTGCGCACAGTCGGACGAAGGCGCCGCAGCCGATGGTGACGATCAAACAGCACTGGGGGAGAGCAAGTCCGGGATGACGAAGACGAGGACGATAAAGAGTAGAATCGGTACAGCCAGAGTGTTGACGGCGTAGGACAACATGTTGGGAAGAACGTGTGAAGAAGACGACGGGGCGACGAATAGATCGGCTCCAAAGATTCGCAGACTTCGCATCGGCGCGGGAGAAGAATCGCCATACACTCCGAAGAACAGCCTGACAGCCTACAGTCCCAAGTGACAGGTACCGATGGTTGGAGAATGTGCGGGCGGCGCCGCGATTGATTAGGTTCAAACGCACGATGGAATGCATCATGCAGTGGCCGGTTCGATGATTGGGAGTCGGGACAGATCATTTGATCTTCATGGTGATGCACGTTCGTTGCGAGTGAATCAGTGATGTAATTGCTCATGGGAAAACTGTGCGAGTGGCTGCAGCGAACCTACCGATTTTTTTTTGCATCTAGCCAATTGATTGTCTTCCATACGAGTGACGCCAACAAGGCGATCCAAGGCGATTCGCTCGCATTGCAGCAATAAAAAGCGCTGAGATGGAGGAAGCGAAAACACAGCAAGATCGATGCGCGGGTCAGGTGCTGGAGGCAAGTTGCAACTGATCTGTTGAATCTTTTCTGACACTGAGGAGACCTCTGCAACCTCGGGCGATCTGCAGCAGATATAACCAGTGTGATTGGTTGCGCCTGCCGCCCTCCGACCGTCAGTCCAATAAGGAGTCCTACGTGTTCTAGGGCCGCCTGCTTATTACGTCAGAGAATATAAGGAGAAAGAGGCTGCAGTGAGTCAATGACCATTGACAGCATATCAGATAATCAAATTCGCATTGTGAATTGACGCATGCATTTGCGCATTGATAAAAATAACGTCATGTTGAAGAGAAAATTCGCAGCTTTCAAATGACACAGTAGACATTGCCGAAGCTCGTTCTAGATGCGGCTCACCCGTGAAACCTGACAAGTTAAAGAGAAAATGATAGGAGAGAGCGTTGACATCGGACTAACTGATGCATTGATTTACTCTTCACTCCATAACTGGATGGCTGCACTCGCACAGTTCACAAAATATACTCAGTATTAAAGACGAAAGCCATAGCTTTCACATAACGTATAAAACATCTACACATTAAGGATGCACGAGTAACTGAGGTGGCTGTAACCTTTTTGCTGTGAGATGGTTTAGGGTGGGTGACTGGAGTCGCGATACTATGGGCGAATAGTTATACCACGCCAAATAACTTGATGCATTCAATCAAACCTCGTTTTAGTTTTCTCTTGTATGATCAAATGCACAACCCGCATTGTAAAAGTTCTCATGAGGCGTCCGGAAGATCGTAACTCGTATATTGATCGATTGCGACGGGATTGAAGATCGGTCGGAGCGCATCATCTGGAGGTATCATCGGCAGAAAAACAAAATCGAGCTTCACGTGTTACCTGTGTCAATTTCTCGGCATCCTCCCCAACTCACACTAGGACAGTCACAGACGATGTGCTTCTTTGAATGACAGTTTTCGCTGCATTGCTTCCCATTTACGACCGCACAAAGCCGATTCAGATCTTCTCGCAGCGCCGCCGGTGGTTGGTGGCTCACTAGGTAGGTATGTATTTACCTAAGCTCGCGACTATCTTCACAACTACACATTGGAAAAAGAAGCCGAAACAACGTCAAGATGTGCGACAGTCTATAGATTTCAATCACATCTGAAAATAAAGAATTGGTGGTGTTATGATTGCGCTTCTTGCATGGTATTGGCAAGGATAGCGCGTCCACAATTTTGGCTGTTTCCCCTTTATCCCGTCATCGCATGGCGTCATTGCTGCCTCGTCTCCTTACATTCTCTAACATAAGCAGGGCGCAACTGCCAGGGGTAATAATAAGATGACATGTACCCGTCCCCAACTTTTCTTCGCCCATCCCTACTCGCCCACCTCCCTCATCAGCCCCAGAGCGTTGAGCCATCGCGAGACCTTACCTTCGAGCCGTCGCAAAGCCATCGCGGGAAGTTGTTTCGGTACCTACTACCGCCTTTCCTCTCACAGTTTTGGATTTTCCCCAGGCACTGTGCATGAGGCTTCAATCTACGTCTCTCCTAGGTATTTATCATCGCCGCGAACTAATTACTTCCTTCACGAATAACGGGCGTAGGACGGCCTCCTCCTTTTCGATACTGCCAGGCCCTGAAAGTGTTCGTGGCATGATGGACCTTCACCCAGGGCAGAACACCCGGTTCGATCCTCGCCTCTGACGGCAGGCGAAGAAGCTGCGACCGACGGCCACAAATATGAAGAACTGGATGACGAAGCATGACATCGAAGATGACTGGCATCTGATGGATGCTCCTGGTCAAGGTTTGTTGCGCCTTATCCACCGAGTTCAGGCCTCGCTAACTGTTTGCTCTAGGTGAAGGACTGTCTCCTATCTCGATCGAATACGAACTCACGAAGTTCTCCGACCAATACCAGCGAATAAGCCGTGCGATGCTTACACCCTTATCCAAGGGTACACTTACGTCAGAGGCTACGGTTGAATTTGGCGATTACTTCCGTAATATCCAGTTACCGCCGAGATGACGACGACTTCAGTCAGAACACAACCATTAGTCCTATAGAGAATTCTGAGCGGGTCATGGATGCTCTTGTGTATTCATGGTAGCTGTCAAAGAAGTGAAGAGAGGAGAGAAGGAGGGAAGAGAAGTATGGTCTTATCAGTAAAGCTGAACTAATTTGCGACGATTCTATAGTAATATACCGCAGAAGTTTGACCATCACCTCGACCCTCAGCGCACACAAGTTACACACCGACCTTTGACGAATACAAACTGAGACTCCTCATTCAGCAGTCAGCCCCCGTACGCGCCCGTTGAGGAGCTCACTTTCAACGAAGACGATGGTGGGAGTAGCGGTCTACGACAAGATTTTCCGCTCCCATCAAACCCGACAACGCCGCCAAGCTGCCAAACGGCCAAATGGCTAAACTGCCAAATTACCACGAATGAGCCTCGTGCCTCATATTTCTACGTGGTCGATTGAACGGCGCCTCAAGCATGGCAAAGCTACTTGATGCCTAATTTTAGCAGACGATTATGCGTAAAAAGACACTAGGTCGCGCTCAAGTACCGTAGGCGTCAGCGTTGTTTTGACAGGTGGTAGGAATACGCTTGGCGGCGGTGTCTCCTCATTTACTTTTACCAGCTCAATTTATTCTATTCTAAATGACCTAATGAAGTCTGTCACTTACCACCTCGTTCCTATCTGCCTAGCCTGTGGTGCCTCCTCAATCAGCACCGTAGATGTCCTCGCTGCAATCCACCACATTATGTCTTAATGCAACACCCTTCTCCTACTGATGCAAGACACTTGCATATTGTAACGAGGGCCTCAATTGGGCGGTTTGGAACTTGATGAGAAGAGATTAATCCAAAAAACATATGCACTAATATAAATTGGCTCCTCAAGGAAAGCCTGCGGAAATAATTCACCTCACCAGTAATATCATACCTCAAGGCCACATATTCCTCATGCTTCCAGATATGCTCAATGGGGTTGAATTCAAGCGAGTGTGCTGCGTTCAAGTTTGTTCTATCAACTCAATAAGGATGAGGAAAGACTGGAGATATCGACAGGCAGACGATCCACGATAGGCGTCAACACGTGCGACGCTCAGAGCGACATCATCGACATCTCAGCCGGCGAAAGACTTAGGCCGGGTGCAAAAGTGCAGCTGCTTCGACATGTGCCGCTACTGAAGTACCGACTACTCCGGATGCAGACTGCTGCGGACGAACGGAGAAGAAATGCACGCATGCAATCGTCACCAGTACAAAAATCCGACGTCACAGAACTCCGTCTTCGCCGCCACCCAGGCATTCGGTGAGATCGCGGAACCCGTCCAAGCCCTATCTTCAGCAGTGGGATAGAACGCTTTCGAAAGATTTGGAGTTGAGAGCGAGGCACCGGTAGCTTACAAGTCTTTCGAACGAGGCGAACTTCTTGTTTATCGTGGACGATTTGGACTATGCGCTTGCCGTCGTGCTACCGAGAGGAGGTGGAGATTATCGATGTTCACCACGTCCACTTGCTTGAACGACCGGAGCATCAAAATTTTGCATCGCATCGCATCGCACCGATCGTGGTTCCGCATCGATTGTCGTCGTTCACCGTTCTGTATCGAAAAACCGCGGAAGATCGTGCCTTCGACGTAGTCGAACGGACTCCCAACTGAGAGATATTGGCTAATGTCGTCTTCGTCGACAGGCTGAACACACGTTAGCGATCACTGTGTTGGGCTCAGGCGCCAGGGTTCATGCCATATGATCCAATCGTCTCTGCAGATGGAAATCGGAAGCGGCATAGTCAAGTCGTCGAGAGTAAGCTCCAGAAAAAAATGACAAGCTGAGATCGTCAGGTTCTTCGGCAGAGCTTTCGGCATGGCGTCAGCAGTGTCGTCATCAAGAGTGTACCAAGTTGGCGTCCATCGCTGCGCCGTGTGGAAAGACGACCTTGTTGTGGAATGGAAGGAACACAAATGAAATGATGATTGAAACATCCTTGAAAGCTAAAACCGATCGACCAGTTCGTTGTGTTGCTGGTTGATAAAATGATGCTGTTTGCCGGATTTTTGTCGAAGGAAGTGACTGGCTGCCAGTGGCTGGTGGTGCGTGCCAGGCCCACCTCTTTGAAACTTCTGTGGCAGAAAGTTGCAATGGTCGTGCGGGTGAATAATACGTACATATGTACATATGTACATGCGGCGGCTCTGCAGGAATTCCCGCAATGAAGCGCAAGCGTGAACGCACCCCGCAATCCGCCATCAGCCTGACCCCCGCAACTAAGCGCGATTCCGCAATCAATCGGCAAATTCAACGAGTCACCAACGAAGGAACCGTCTCGACCCGGCCATCTTTCGTTCTTTGTGCCAACGCTATCTGCAAAAGGATTGAAAGGTACAGAGTACAGAGCCTTGTTTTTGCCATCATTGTAGATCCTGACATCTCGATAGAATGGAACGATACGAGACGGCCGACGACGACAACTTGAGCGACGAGTCTGCCTCGTTATACACATCTGACGAACTTTACCTCGACGACGCAAGCGATAACGAAAAGGAAATTTCATCTGAAGGGGAGGAGAGCTTCTTACCTCGAACGCGCCGGCGGATCATCCGTACGTACTATACACTGACGCTATGGTTTAAAGACTAAAGGGCTGACATGAGCACTCAGCAGCGAGCGAATTCTTGACGTGCACAGCCGCCCCCGACTTCAGCGCTTCGCAAGCGCTCGGCATGTTCCAGGAGACATGCTGCATGGACTACGGGCGGTGGCAGTATGGATCGACGAGCTCGACGGGCGATGACTTCCCCAGTTTCACCTCGACATGGGGAGTCTCGTTGGGCTACCGTTACGATCGGTTATACTGGAAGGCTCGTCCTCACGCCAACGGCGACAACGGCCTCGACCTGGCCCTATGTGTGAGAGCATTACGCGTCTGGAGAAATGGATGACCAAGTATGGCATCGAAGGTGACTGACATCTGATGGATGCTCCTGGTTTGTTGCGTCTCCTCCACCGAGATCACGCCTCGCTAACTGTTCGCCCTAGACGGAGAACTGTGTCCGATCGCGATCGAATACGGAGTTCTCAGAATAAGTTGTGCGATGCTCATACCCTCATCCAAGGGTACACTGAGGTCAGAGACTACGGTTGAACTTGGCGATCACTTTCGTAACATCCAGTTACCGCCGAGATGACGACGACTTCGGTCAGAACACAGCCATTAGTCTCATAGATAAATCCGAGCTGGTCATGGCTGTATCTCTTCCTCTGGTGTTACGGGGTCGTCAAGTATACGTATTACGTATATGCGAAACGTTTTTGCCAGCAAGCGCCCCAACGCCTTACGAAAGAAGTGACCTGCCCTCATGAGCCAATACGATTAGCTCTATAGTATGCAAGCACGAGATTCTCAATACGAACTCCCGAGATACCGAAATTTATGGACCCAAGATCCTGCTCAGCTCTGTATGGAGGGGTTGCAAAGAACACGCCGCAAGAACAGCAAGTGTAGGTCTATCATTTTGCGACTGCGATATTTGCTGACATGTTCGTAGGTTCGACTCCAACTCGCGTAGCACATCCTCCCCTTACGAATAGCAATCTTTCGCAAACGGCTCAGAGATTGAGCTTCGTCACACTGGGTTCATAGATGATAGAGCTAGGTAGGATCGGAGGTGGCCACTGACTTGGAGGTCCTGCAAGATGTCCTGAACTCAGAACCAGCATGGCAGAACTGAGAAAGATAAACATTTTGAACACGCTTGCTGGTGTGCGTCTCGCAGAACTTGCTGCCTAGTATGGCGGCTGCCCAATGCACATTAGAACCCAGACTATCTGGCCAAGCGAAGCAGAATTCACCCTTTCGAGTTGCGGGAAAGCTACTAATAAGCTTGGATCTCAATTAGCCAGTCTCCCATTCTCCAAAACGTCCACCTCGAGCCATTTGAGAGCCCGCAGATGCCCCCTTCATGATGAAGACCACGGGCGACTGAAAGAGACGAGTGAATACTCTTACATGCTTACCGGTCTGATGAACTGCAGTGTGCACTGAGTTCATTGGGTCGAAGCTTCTTCTGCTCTCTAATAACAAGATGTGACGAGATGAGGCCAGATACAAGGCAATTCCAATCAGCGCAAGCAGCTTCCGGCTAAAATGTGCAGCGTTACGCGTATGCCGAACATGTGGACTTGTGCGGTACTTAGAGCCGGAGTGTGTAGAGTAGCGAGCTTCTGGGCTAGGCTTGAATATGATGTGACAATGTCAAATATTTGGGGCTTGGAACGAAAATCTCGCAAGGTGTGACGATGACTTCGCCGATGAGAGCGAATGGTCTGGCGTCGAAGTGAGAGGTCGTGACAGCGGTCGTGACAGCTGCGCATGTCGATGGTGGTAAAGATGCCGATGCACCGGGAACACCGCTACGGCAAGTGGAATATCTGACTGGCGCGCAAGTATCTACGTGAAGTGCACAAGAAAGCTCGGGATGTTGCCACTCTTCTGCGTTAACGTTGCTGGCGGTCAGCTATAGCGAGGCTCCAAAATATCATCTCTCAAGTTTAAGAACGGTTAGCTTAGCTGGATCGAAACGTGTTTCTCGATGAACTAGCAATGATAATGGCACTATAGAACAAGACTGAGACCGATGGAAGTTCAAGTAGTCCGAAAGTCGCACGGCATTCCTTGCCGTGGCAGTCTGCGTAAATCTTGGTTACGGGTGAGTGAGTTTGACGTGAGTGTACTCCGTAGGTACATAGACACATACCTCATGATACGCATGTTGAGCGACAACAATGAATCGCGAGAGACGGCGAAGTTGTCAACCATTGTGCAGCAAAAAAACAGAAGAAGACATCGGGCACCCACTAGGCACGCCGCAAATCAGATTATCAGACACAGCAGTAGGCTTTGGATTGTCTTGGGTGGCTACTCTGCCGAGAATGTCAATGAGCTGGCAAAAGGCGCAGGGAGTGGACACGGGTGAAGTAGGAGAACTCAAAAAATGAAGGATAGGGAACTGTTGAGAACAGTTTCACAACAGACTGAAACATCGGCGGGCAAATGATCCGGGATAGACATCAACATGTGCGTCGTTCGAAGCGACATATTTATCTTAGCCAGCGAATGACATAGACACTTCGAGGCAGCCCGGAACGTCACGCCACCGCTTCTTGGGGCTATGAAGTCGGAAACAACTTAACAAGCTGTTCGAGTGGGTGATAATACGCGCAAAGAGCAAGAGTGAGCACACGTGGCGAGATAGACGAAACATCTCTTGTCCGGGCGGGCTGACGATGCTGGCTAGTATCACTCGGACGAGTACAAAACTGCAGCTATTTCGACAATCGACATCCACCGCTGTTTCTGAAGTACCGACAACGCCGCACCCAGACTGCTGTGAGCGGACGCAGAAAAACTGCACGCATGCAATCGTCGCCAGAACACAAATCCGACGTCGCAGAACTCCCAAGTACCATCTTGCAAGTTGCCGCCGGTCTCGTGGAGTCCGACAAGACAGCTTAAACCATCCAAGCATGATCTTCAGCAGCGAGACAGAACGCTTTGGAAAGGTCTAGGGTTGGGAAATATGGCACCCGTAACACACAAGCGTAGGCCCGAACAGAGCGAACTTCTCGATTATCACGAGCGATCTACTAATCTAGACTATGCGCCTGAGGTTATGGACAGCGATTCCGACACAGGCAGTCTCTCTTCTTTTATCGAATCGAAGAAAAGAGGAATCGCAGTGCGCCAAAATTGTATGTACATACAACATAACGTCACTCTTGATTCTTGCACAAAGGAATGCGCAGCAACTGGTCAACTCAATTATAGGCAGGTATGTAATCTCTTGTATAACCTGACCCACGTGAATACGCACAAAGCAACGTGTTTCCTCATCGCCTTTCCCTGCTTTCCCTTAATATAATTTGGCTTAGCTGCGGTAATAAATCACCTCACCAGTAAGATCGGACTCAAGGCCACATACTCCTCATATACTTCAATTGCTTCCAGATAGGCTCAATGGGTTGGATTCAGGCGAGTGTTCTGCGTTCAAGTAAGTTTTGTTAACTCAATGAGTAATGAGGAAGGACTGCAGATATCGACAGGCAAACGATCCATGATAGGCGTCAACACGTGCGACGCTCAGAGCGAGATCATCGACATCTCAGCCGGCGAAAGACTTAGGCCGGCGCAAAAGTGCAGCTGCTTCGACGTCTGCCGCTACTGATGTACCGACTATGTACTCCGGATGCAGACTGTTGCGGACGAACGGAGAAAAGATACACGCATGCAATCGTCACCAGCAAATTCGACGTCACAGAACTCCCATCCTTGCCGCCGGAGTTCGGTGAGAACGCGGAAACCGTCCAAGCCCGGTCTTCAGCAGCGTGACAGAATGCTTTCAAAAGGTTTGGAGTTGAAGGCGAGGCAACGGTAGCACACAAGTCTTTCGAACAGGGCGAACGTGTCGAGTATCGTGGACGAATTGGACTATGCGCTTGCCGTCGTGACTTGGGAGTTATTGCTGTTCACCACACCGACGTGCTTGAACGACCGGGGCTTCAAAATTTTGCATCGCATCGCATGGATCGTGGTTCCGCGTCGATTGCCGTCGTACCGCATCGATCATTGTCGTCGTTCACCGTTTCGTATCGACAAACCGTGGTTGAAAATTTGAGCGACGCGGAAGATCGTGCCTTCGACATAGTCGAACGGACTCGCAACTGAAAGGTATTGGCTAATGTCGTCTTCGTCGACAGCCTGAACACACGTTAGCGATCATGGTGTTGGGCTCAGCGCCAGAGTTCATCGCATCTGTACTGCATGTCGGCATGCCGCATGATCCCAATCCCCTCTGCGGATGGGAAGAAGAAGCGGCATAGTCACGCCGTCGAGAGTAAGCTCCAGAAATGACGAGCAATAAAGCTTAGGGTTAGCTTAGGGCTCATGGCGCGAATGGAATGGAACGAAGACGAGAAGGCGATGCTCGTCTTCGTAAACATAGGCGACTGCCATGGCAGGTACAGAGGAGATTTTCAAGAGTACCTAACGGAGTAACAAAGTAGGGTCAAGATTGCATCTCTGGCGCTTCGTCGATTTCGTACATTAAGTTTTTCAGAATCTGCTCCGGCATCCACCGTCTACGGGACGTTAGTGTTTGGTTCGTATGGGAACTATGTCAGGGGCATTGGGGCAAGGACCGTTGATTGCAGTCGAGCATACGGAGTAGTGGGCGGTGGAGGCCAGAAGAGAAGTCAGAGATTGAAGCGAGGGCACCAGCGTTCGCGCTTCGTCCAATTTCATTTGCGGTCTTGTGCTCTGATGCTAGAATTGACCCGCTGTCCGCTTTCTGTGCCTCGTGTTGACGGCAGCTGTGACGTCGGTGCCAATGAGGCTTGTAAAGTACCTCTGATCAATGCCCTGACTAGGGAGAGGACGCTCAGAGCCCCTGCACCATAGAAACGTTTTGCGTCTGCTGCAGGCTGTTGTGCCGCCGTCCGATTTGAAGTTCCTGAATCCATCCGAGCGTCGTTAGTCGTTGAAGGGCGAAGATCTGAAAAGTGGCTGGCCTACCAAGTTGGCGTCCATCGCTGCGCCGTGTCGAAAGACGACCTTGTTGTGGAATTCGAGGGGACACAAATAAAATGATGATGGAAAACGAAACTTGAAGGCTAAAATCGATCGATCAGTTCGTTTCATTGTGTTGATGGCTGATGGAATGATGTTGTTTGCCAGATAGTTGTCGAAGGAATGTGACTGCAGTGCCCTCCTCAAGGCTCAAGCGCAAGCGCGAACGCACCCCGCAATCCGCCATGATTCCGACAACGAAGCCCGACCCCCGCAACTAAGCGCGATTCCGCAACAATCCCGGTTTCAACGAGTCACCAACGAAGGAACCGTCTCAACCTGGCCACCTTTCTTTTATTGTGCCAATGCTTTCTGTTGCATGGATTGAAAGGACAGACTACCTGTTTTTCCATCTTTATCGATCCTGACATGTCGATAGAATGGAACGATACCAGACAGACGACGACGACGACTTCTTAAGCGATGGAGTCTGCCTCGTTATACACATCTGACGAACATTACTTCGACGACGCAAGTGATATCCAAGAGGACATTTCATCGGAAGGGGAGGAGAGCTTCTTAGCTCGAACGCGCCGGCGTATCATCCGTACGTACCATACATACACTGACGTTATGGTTTGAAGACTAAAAAGGGCTGACATGAGCAGCGAGCGAATTCTTGACGTGCACAGGCGCCCCGGACTTCAGCGCTTCGCAAGCCGGCATGTTTCAGAAGACATGCTGCACGGACTACGTAATTGAGGCGTTGACGCTCTCGCCCTCCGACCCAGCGCGCCAAGCACGAGCGGCCGCTAGGGTGGTATATGGTCAACAGACACCAGAGCTGCCGCAAGCATCCACAACTTTTGCGCGGGGAGAGTGAATGGATCAACAAAATTACAGAAGAGAAGAGGTGTCGTTTCGTATGGAGCAGTTCGTCACGGTCCTATCGTCACGGTTTATCCTAGAGCGACGCAACTTCTTCACGGTTCTCCGGCCCATCTTTCAGTACATGAGGTTCTTCCTTTCGGAACGAGATCAGTACTGCACAGTCCTGCGGGCTTTTCCACTTTCACCATTCCCGGGTATACTATGCGGATTCGCGCGGCTTTTCGAGATCTCGTTCGAGGGGGATGGAGAAACGACTTAGAGTCAACGGCGACAACGGCCTCGACCTGGCCCTCCGTGAGAGCATTCGTGTCTGGAGAAATGGATGACCAGGTATGGCATCGAAGGTGACTGGCATCTGATGGATGCTCCTGGTTTGCTGCGCCTCCTCCACCGAGCGGCGAGATCACGCCTCGCTGACTGTTTGCCCTAGGGGCCTAGATGAAGAACTGTGTACAAGTCGTGCGATGCGCATGAGTCACACCCTTATCCAAGGGTACAATGAGGTCAGAGGGGTACGGTTGAACTTGGCGATCACTTGTGACTTCCGTAATATCCAGTTACCGCCGAGGTGACGACGACTTCAGTGAACACAGTCATTAGTCTCATAGATAATTCTGAAGCCGGTCATGGCTGTATTCTGCCTCTGGTATTACGGGGTCGCTCAAGGATCCGCATATGCGAAACATTCTTTGCCAGCAAGCGCCCAGCAGTCTCCTAAATAATGCTGAATCTGGTGCATGGCTGTATGATCAGCCCGCTCTAATATTACGGGGTAACTCAAGGATACGCATATCAGGCCGCCGGCCCGCCTCTGCAAAACATCCTTTTTCGACCAAGCGCTCTAGCGCCTTACGAAAGATATATTCAGCCCTCACAATTCAATAATATTCCAAGCGTGTCAGTGGGCAGTAGCCACTACTTCGAACTTTAGAGGTGGCCGCATGTCTGCTGTATGCCTCAACTCCGTGGCTGGTGCCCAAGTGAGATCGTGAAACAGCTTCCGGAGTTCATCAATGATCAGTCAAGCCTAAGGCGGAGCAATAAAAGTCCCAGCGCCGCAAGAACACCTGTCGCCAAGGTCCAAGTGTAGGTCTATCATTCTTGTGACTGTAATCTTTGCCAACATAATGCATGTTCTTAGGTTCGACTCCAATTCGCGTAGCACTTTCTCTCCTTTCGAATAACAAGTTACAACCTCTCTCGCAAACGGCTCCGAGACTAAGCAACGTCACACTGGGTTCGTAGAGCCATGTAGGATCGGACATGGCTTGAGGTTATGCAAGATGTCATGGACCAGTATGACAGAAAGATGAACATTCTGAACACGCATGCTGGCGTGCATCTCGCAGAACTTGCTGCCGAGTATAGATAATAGCGGCTGCCCGATGCACATTGGACCCAGACTACTTGGCCACGCGAAGCATAATTCACTGTAACAGTCTTTCGAGTTGTGGGAAAGCTCCTAATAAAAATGGCTCTAGAATCTACACGCACGAGATTTCCAATACGAACTCCCCGAGACGCCGCTGCATGAGATTTGAGCCTTTGAAGAGCATGCACGATAAGTAGACAACAGAAGATAAAAATAAAAGTGAGAGGAAAGCAGAAAAAGTGAGCGGTTGGGAAAGGATCAAGAAACATACAATGAAATAAAGGTATGCTTGTAAACAAAACACAAATGAACATGCACTGTGTAACTGGATTCAATCTTCTTGGCCTGGCTTGTCCATGAGAAGAAGCTATAGTATATATATCACTAGCTCGTAATGTTGCACTAAGCCGATCGCATTCATGATTCCATGATGATACTCCGCTCCTGTGCGATCGGTCTCACACTGTGGCACCACTGGGAAACCCCCGTAATATGTCCTGTCTGAGACGGCTGCAACTATTGGTAGTGGAGCGGTTCCAACTTCCGACACTCAAGGAAAACCGAGATGGCAATCAAATACGAAGAATGGCAAGCACAAAGCCAGCATGCAGCAAAAGCGAGACAAGGACGGGGTATTTACAGATGTGGACACTGGAAGGGAAGGTAGTCGCGGAAGCACAGCAAGGGGTCAAGTCACAAACAATAGAAAAAGAGGAAACGATATGTCTAGTATCAAACAAATCTTCCGAGCAGCGAGGAGGCCGGGGAAGTCGACTATGCAATGCAGTACGTAGGAGCAAGAAACAAAAGACAGAAATTCAGAACACAAGCATAAAAGTAGGAAAGAAGAAAGAAAGATGGTGAAACGACAGATGGTGAACTATAAGCGAGTAATGAGAATGCAGGAGAGTAAGCAAAGAGTCTAAGTAAGAAAGAAGACAAGAACGTGAAAAGACAACAAGCAAGAAAAGAAGTCGAGACCACTCCGCGCTCCTGATGTGTCACAGGGAATGAGCTCGGACGGAGGATTGGGAGACACAGGGGACCCGAACTGAGGACTTTGGCCACCCTGACGTTATTTGGGGTGCTGAGGACGTTAAGACGAGACAGACGGGATGAAATTGTGCGTTATATCGTCGTGACTCGTCGGCTCACCCCAAGGACTCAGAGGGAGATCACACGCCTCTAGAGTTCCTTGTAGAGACACAGTCGATTATTGCGTTCTGAATGAACATTCATCAGTTCTGAAACCCAAATACTGGCTCTTGTCACATATGAGGCACATATGAGGCAGGTGAGTGAAAAGCATGGAAGCAACTGAGCAAGAACAACAGTCAGTGAGTCAGTGAGTCAGTGAGAAACAAAATGGGAAGCAGACCGAAGGCAAGCGAGCGTGAAGCAAGCATTACGAAAGCATCAAGCTAGTAACAGGTATCAGCAGGCAAACCGGGAGAAACGAGCGAAGGCGAGCGGGAAGCGAGACAGCTAAGTGAGAAATCAGCTTAGGGTTAGCTTGATTGTGAGTGAAGGCTAAACGGTAGCAACATCAAGGTATTGACCAGGATAAACGATAGGTAGTGGACAAATAAGTGGACAAGCAGACAAGTAGGCGGGCAGGCAAAGAAGGAAATCGGAATGGTCAACGCAACACAGGAAGATGAGGAGGAGGCAACTCGAACAAATTGAGCAAGATGTGAAGAGAAGGGGTATTAAGTAAGAGGAAGCAATAAGTAGGCAAACCGTGCAGGAGACAGTCAAACAGGCGGCAATGGTGGGCGACGAAGTAGGAGAGCAAATCAGTAAGCAGGTAGACGGTCAGCAAATGCAGAGCAGGAGCAGGCAAAAGATCAAACTCGGACAGGTCAAGGCAAAGAAGACGAGGAGGCAAGAAAAAGCAGGCAAAAAGAGTAGGCGACAAGTAAAGATTCATCGACAAGGGAGGAACTGAGCAAGGCTCTGAAGTATGATCTCTCAGATTCAACCTCAGGTACAACAAGAACGAACGGCCTGCTTTGAGGATCGGAACAAATGGTCTGAACGGAATTTGGAATGACAGTGGCATTCCATGATAAGACCGAGACCGATGGGGAGTTTGGGCATTCCTAAAGTCATCCCGTGGCACTCTGCGTAGAAACTGGCTAACGGTGTCACGTGTGTTTGATGCTAGTGTACATACACATATGGGGGTAACAATAGATCGCGGGAGACGGCGAAGTTGACAACCATCTTGCGGCGAATAACAGGGTAAGACATTGAGCACTCACTGGGGCACGCCGCAGTTCACTGTTCAGACACAGCTGTCGGCTTGGGACTGTTTTCGCGGGTGACAGGTCGAGGACGAGCTGGCAAGAAAGGCTTAAAATAACACAGATGAAGTGGAGAGGCTTGAAATGAAGGATGGGGGAACCGCTGGAATAACGGGTCAATGATTCACAAGTGTACAATGGCTTAAATGTCCGCGCGCCGTTCGGGGCAACTTCATCGACATCCAGCCAGCGAAAAGCATTGTGTATACACTTCGAGGCCGCTCAAAGATTCTCGGTATCGCTTCTTGGAGCAACTAAGTCGAAAAAGAAGCCGTTAGAGTGAGTGATAAGACGCGCAAGGGAGCAGGAGTGAGCATACGTGGAGAGGAAAACGAGACATCTCTCGTCCCGGGCGGGCCGACAATGCTGGCCAACATCACTCGGGTATTTGCAAAACTGCATCTGCTTCGACGCCCACCGCTGTTTCTGAAGTACGGACAGCACCGTACCCAGATCGCTGTGGGTGGTGCAATCTTCGCCAGAACACAAATCCGACGTCGCAGAACTCCCATCTTTGCGGAGTCCGACGAGATTCGCCTCAACCGTCCAAGCCCGAATTCAGCAGTAAGACATAATGTTATCGAAAGCTTCGGGTTTGAAACATTTGGCAGCGGTAGTATGCAAGTCTCCCAAACAGGGCGAACTTCTCGAGTATTGTGGTCGATCTGGACTTTGCGCTTGCCGTTTACTGACAGGAGGCGGGCATCATTGCTGTTCACCACACCCACTGGCTTGAATGACCGGGGCATCAAGATTTCACATCGATCGTCGCGGTTCGGGATTGATCGTTGTCGTTTCGCGTCGATTGAACGTGATCGGATATTGGAGCGACGCAAAAGAGCGACGCAAAAGAGCGACGCAAAAGAGCGACGCAAAAAATGACTTCGACGCAGTCGACCGGACTCGCAACTGACGGACCTTAGCTAACGCCGTCTTCGTCGATAGGCTGGAATACACGTTAGCGATCATGTTCTTGGACTTAGGCGTCGGCTCAGGGTTTGTCGCACTCGTGATGCACACGTCGGCAAGCCGTATGATCTGATCAGGTCTGTTGGGCAGGGAAAGCAGACGGGGCGCGGTCACGTCGTCGACAGCAATTATGAAGCGAAAACGACAAGGCCAATCGGCCCTCTGATGTCAGTGGAATCGGAGTTATTATTACAGTGACGGTCCAGTTGAGTTCTGTGGTGGCAGTTGGCGGATGGGGACGGTCACGTGAAAACACATCCTGAAGGTTGCCGCCGCACAACGACAGCTCAAGTCGTCTGACACCAATGAAATCTCGTCTAAATCATGCGCGAATAGCAGTGAAAGCCAAGGACTGGACGGGATACTCAGAGCTGGCGTTGTGCGGCGATGCGCCCGGAGTGGAAGCGGGAAGGTCATACCGTGTTGTCGCGACTCGCCACCCACCGTCCTACACCTGTATCGTATTCCAACGCCAGCTGGTTCCAATTAGAGGGGCCTGATATGTATCTGTCAGAGGCATGAGGATAGTGGCAAAGCATGTGATGCGATGCGTACGTATAGGAGTGGCAAAGCATGTAATGCATACGTATCTGAGTGGCGAGACATGTGATGTGCGCAGAAGCATGCGGCACACGGAAAGGATATCTAGCGATGGCCGCTCACACATAGTTTGGTGAGAGGCCAGAGATCGAAACCGTCACCATCAGACCCCCTAGCTTGTAGCCCAATACTATCTGGCAGACTCTTGAGCATACCTTCACTCCCGTGCAGACCCTTTACACCCTGACAGCATCACCAAATCTAGAGAAACGATTTCGAGATTGGATGCCGTTGAATCTTGAGGGAGCCACTCCATCAACTCAAAAAAGATATTCGCTTAGGGTTCTCGGATCAATCCATCAAGAAGATATCAAGAAGATGGTTGGTGAGCAAGATATTCCTGGGCGCGTCAGGCACCATCAGGTGACGCGTCGCCAGGGACTAGAGTCCATCGCTCCACGAAGTGTCTAGACACCCCGGACGGTAACCTTGTGGGGAAAGCGGTATACGACAAGACTTTTCTTCTAGAAGAAACTCAAAGGGCGAACTCATCCAGTCAGTTCGTGTAGAATCTCGACAAGCTTAATCACGCAGAGTGTGACTGACTTTGTCGATACAAGTGAATGGACTGACGTCGAAGTGGAGGGACGTGACGGCTGCTCATATCGAGGAACGGCAAGGGGATGCACCGCGACGACAAGTGGGATATCTGACTTGGCGCACGAGAAAGTTCGAAAAGTTTGTTGCTACCCTTCTGTTTCCACGTCACTGGCGGTAAGCCATGGGCGAGGCTCCCTAAATGTTGCATCTCAAGTTCAATCACAGGTTCAAAAACGGCCTGTATCCAGAAACGGAACATTTTTCTTTTAGACAGATTTGCGATAACCTCATAACCCTAAGCCGTGGCAAGGAATGCCGTGGCACGCTGCGTAAATATCGGCTACTACATATGGGGCGATAACAACGGATCGCGACAGACGGCGAAGTTGACAACCATTTTGCGACAGATAGCAGGAGAAGGCATCGAGCACTCACTGGGCATGCCGCAGTTCAGACACAGCAGTCGACTTTGGATTGTTGTGGGTGGCGATTTGTCGATGATGGGCTGGCAAAGGGCTGAGGGAGATGACACAGAGCTCGAGATGAAGGACGAGGAACCGCTGGAAAGATCGGCAGGCAAATGATCCGCGATAGACGTCAACAGGTGTAACGCTCAGAGCAACATCATTAACAACCCAGCCGGCGAAAGAAGTAGACCGAGTGAGTCAAAACTGCAGCTGCTTCGACGTCTACCGCTGCTACTGAAGTATCAACAACTCTGTACGCAGACTGTTGCGGACGAACGGAGAAGGAATACATACATGCAATCGTCACCAGTACAGAAATCCGACGTTGCAGAACCCTCGGCTTTGCCGCCGACCCCGTGCAGTCCGACGAGAACACGGGAACCGTCCATGCCCGATCTTCAGCAGCAGGACAGAATGCTTAGGCAAGGTTTGGAGTTATAGGCGAGGCACCGCTAGCTCGCAAGTCCTTCGAAGTTCGAGCAGGGCGAACTCGTGGAGTAACGTGGACGATTTGGACTATTCGCTTGCCGTGGTGCTACCGAGAGGAGGTGTCAGGTATTGCTGTTCATCACACCCGCTCGCTTGAAGGACCGAGGCCTCAAAATTTCGCATCGAATCGTGGCTCGACATCGATTGTCGTCGTACCGCATCGGTCATTGCCTTCGTTTACCGTTCCGTATCGACAAACCGTGGTCGGAAATTTGAGCGACGCAAAAAGACCGTGCCTACCATGCAGTCTAACGGAATCGAAACTGAGAGATTTTGCTTGGCTAATGTTGTCTTCGTCGACAGGCTGAACTGAACCCACGTTGGCGATCATGGCGTTGGGTTAGGCGTCAGGGTTCATCGCACCTGTCCTGCATGTCGGCATGCCGTACGATGTGATCGCCTCTGCGAATGGAAAGTAGAAGCGGCATGGTCACGTCGTCGAGAGAGTAAGCGCCAAAAAAAAAAAGACAAGCAAGGAAGATAGGAATACGCATAGGTTTCGTGGCGGGAATGGAAGTTGGAACGAAGACGAGAAGGTGATGCTTGACTTCGTCAACATAAGCGACTGGTATAGCGGGTACGGAGGAAATTTTCAAGGACATCTACGAAGTTATGAGCTGCAATCGATGGCTGTGCCGGCTTGACCAGATCTGAGAAATCGCAAAGCTGATCAACGGCATCGTAACAATGGGAAAACCCAGGACATCGGATCTTGTGCCGCAGTTTTCTCCGGACCCTGAAAGCGTGCTTCCGGAAAGAGCGAATCTCTTTGCTGGTTATAGTAGCTTCTTTTCTGCAAGGTTCGATCGAATGAGATAATGGAGATCGTCAGGTTCTTCGGCATGGCGTCAGCAGAGCTTTCGGCATCGCGTCGGCAGTGTCTTCATGAAGGGTATCTGCAAGTCTTCGTCGATTTCGTACATGGAGAACGACTGTGGTGGGCGCCGGAAGAAGTCAGAAACTGAAGCGAGGGTAACAGCATTCGCGCTTCGCCCAATTTCACTTGCGGTTTTTTGCGTCTGCTGTGGGCTGTTTGCCGCCGTTCAATTTGAAGTTCCTCAATCGATCCGAGCCGTCGTTGTAGGGCGAAGAAAATTTGCACCCATCGCTGCGCGGCTGCGCCATGTGGAAAGACCACCTTGTTGCGGAATTCGATGGAAGGTACACAAATAACGTGATGATAGAAAACGATTTCTTGAAGCTAAAATCGAGCGATCAGTTCGATGTGTTGAAGGCGGATGAGATGATGTTGTTTGCCGGATTGTTGTCGAAGGAAAGTGACTGGTGGGGCGGTGTGACCGGCGGCAGAAAGTTGCAAGCGAGTGACTTGGGATTGTGTGGTCGCGCGGGCTGATGGTCAGGTACCGATGATTTGGCGCGACCGCAAAGTTAATAAGTTCATTGGCCAACAAATTTAAAGCACAGAGGGGGTCGCGGCTACGTAGGTACCTGTTGTACTACCGGCAGGTGCCTCATGTATTGAAATGCACCTCAACTTGCAGATGCATCCGAACGGATATTGTTGTAGTAAGCGTCAATCCCGTTGGTCGCGCGCAACAATCGTCATTTGCCTTGCTGCAGCAATTGGGCATTGCTAAGTTGGGTGCAAATTCGACCGTGCAATTGACGGCGATGCTATGCCAGCGTGCGATGCCTTTGATGCCGTCAGAGTCCTTTCGAGAGCCACTGTTGGAATCGCCATCCTCAATAGGCACTTGAGATGCGCAATGTATGCTTACGCATGTTTGCTACGATGAGGATCGGTGTGGCTAGGGGGAAACCCACAAGGAAGAGACGCCCTGTCATTGCGACTCATCGTGCTAAAGGTAAGAAGTTCGAAGCTGGCAAGAATCGTCTCCGTCATTGCGAAGTCGACGATTCAACCCAGTAAGTCCAAGCTTCCCGAGATAGAAAGCCATCCACCAAGACACTCTATCGCTACCGTCAGCAACGGGAAAACTCACTTCTTGAACCATCGCCCGTCATTGCGAAGTCCGGCGGTTCAAACCCGAAGTGTACATCCTTGACCAAGCCTGTCAATCCATCCTTGACCTCTCCCGTCAGAAGATAGAGGACTTTGCTGTCTCTTCTATCTATCCCATCAGAAGATAGAGGACTTCACTGTCACTTCTATCGGAAGACACTCTCGACCCGCCTACCAAGAAAGATCTCCTCGGCCACATTCGATACTGGAATTTCCCAGCCGTCACGTCACATTGCACAACTTACTCCAAGCTTCGAGAATCAGAAACTCACCCTTTTGTCTGTCACAATCTTGCGTCCGACAAATATGACTCTCGAATGGCAACAACATGAAGCTGCTCGTGCTCAAGTGAAATATCTCAGGAAGGACATGCTGCCTGCACACATGTCACGATTTGCGGGATACTGTATACATCACGAAAGATTGGGTAAAAGCCCGTGATGACATCCCGCCGCCGGAACACTCACCGACCATCGACATTGACAATTTGACAACACAATGGATGGTAGAGTCGCCCTCTCTAGGCTTTGGGACAACTCAGTCCGTCAGAGTCCTTTCGAGAGCCACAGTCAACTATCTTGTTTCATCTCGATCAGTTCTTTTTGTTCCAAGCCCCGTTCATAGACAGCGGCCATGATGCTAGGGTTCTCTATATCATCAAGTAGGTGCGCAGATAAATTGCTGGTATATTGATGTCGCGAAGGAGTACTTCTACATACAAGGTGGGTGTGGAAGTACATTGCGGATTCAACATTAGGCTCGCCCACGTCAGTGTAATATTTCAACGCGTGATAAGTCCATAAGACCTTAATAAACCACCAAAATCTTGGCCCACGAAGAAGTTTGCATCTATGGAGTGTGATATATTCCCATTCAAAAGCATGATGCGACCGCATGATCACACCTAAAACTTTTGACAATTGTCTGGGTGGAAAAAGTCTGCCAGAAAACACTGCACCGGATTGCCCACGCCCGTTCAGATGGCTTATTGGAGAGTGGTTTAATGATCTTGGAAAAGAGGAATTACAATTCAGCGACTATCGTTTCGTCAAGATTTGAAGGGAATCAGTGAGAATGTGATGGAGAATTCGATAGAGTTATGGCCATCCCAAGATAGAGTACAGGCCCTATCACCCACAACTGTATTTATTGCAACGGACGCGCATTGCGACTGATGTGTATGGCGATGCGCGACAAATCAAAGTCCAGCGATCGTACGTCACTCAGAGCCGCTGGTTTACAGGCGCTGCCAGTGCATGATGCAAGTTTAGGTGGTTCGCACATAAGACACGCTCTCCGACGTCCGCAACCTTGCCATTTTTGTGTTCGAAATATGGGTTCAAGCCCCGCCAACTGGCGATCCCCACATCATCTCTTTACGCGCCCATCTTCTCCCTTCCTTATAACAACAGATCCAGGTGTCTAAAACTACCTATGTAACGGAACACATTGTGAGTGTATTGCAAGTGGACTGTCAGTGGATTTGGCAAGTGACCACCGAGCGGCGAGGCGTCCTCAGAGATACGCGCACGCCGAGAGAGTCGATGGTCATCATTCGAACCCCTAGCTTGTAGCTCATAACAGATGCGATCAAAGACGTGGAGATACGTTGATTTGCCTTCCGAGTTGTAGAAAATTCGAGCTAAGGCTATAACTGTATTACAGTAGTATCTAAATTCGATACGATCTCAATACAATTGACCAGAAAGGCTTCATTATTCCACATAGATAGTATTGCCATGCAAGTCTGATCGGATTTCCATCTTCTAAAATAGTCCGACCTGTTGTTTTGGCATACAAACCACTAGAAAGCTTTGGTTCTAGAAAGCCTTATGAAAATACACCGCCAATATAGTTATTAGTTCTCATCTTCTTAGCAAAGCTCTATCAGCACATTCATCAAATGACATCGTTAAGATTTTGCTCATGATATCTCCTTGTCGGTCTAGTCTTACTGCAGAAAGTTCAAGTCCGCTTTGGCTAGTTATAGTATCGATCGACGATCTTCCAAAACCGAATGAAATTTTCGATACGGAGTTTTTGGAGCAGCCCTGGATGTCCGGGCCCCGGCAGCAACGACTTGAAGTCCAATTTCATTCAGGAAGACTTCCCTCTCTGTGTGCGAGAAACCTTCCATTCAAGCAGGTATTGTTAGTTTATATGAGACCAAGTAATCGTATATATTTACCTACCTCTATGGAGTAGGTACGTTACAACTTACAAGTGAAGGCCCCCAATATCTGGGTCTTTCCAGCGTTGCGATCGACGATATCATA
Organism: Claviceps purpurea; assembly: GCA_029405325.1. Classification (NCBI taxonomy): domain Eukaryota; kingdom Fungi; phylum Ascomycota; class Sordariomycetes; order Hypocreales; family Clavicipitaceae; genus Claviceps; species Claviceps purpurea. The sequence goes on along the minus strand of CM055782.1, from coordinate 9,185 downwards.
TATGGTGATGGAAAGAGGCAAAAAGGAGGACTTAAACGTGTAAGCGGCGGGCCCAGATACCTGAATACGAAATGCTATCTTCTTTGGACTTGGTTTTGAGGAGGCGATGAGGCAAAAATAATTGGGGTAGGCCAGCGGCCTCGATGCGCTGAAAGCCCCTGTGGTCTAGCGGCTCTAGTGCACTGGTGCCGTTGGCTCAAAGAAGGGCCAGCGACAACAATGTCCTCCACTGTTCTCCTCCCTGTCCCCGGCAGTGGCTGTATATTCCGAATACATGTTGAATCATGATCTGATATCCTGAATACATGATGAATCAAGAAAGAGCTGAAATTCCGCATACAAGAGGAATCATGAGCCGACAACTCTGAAGCGCTGAAAGCCCCTGTAGGCCAGCGGCCTCGATGCGCTGTAAGCGCCTGTGTTACAGCGGCTCTAGTGCACTGGGGCCGCTGATGTTTTTCCAGCGTCGCGCTCAATGATATGGTGACGAAAAGAGGCAAAAAAAAAAGGACTGAAACGCGGCCTCGATGTGCTGAAAGCGGCTGTGGTCTAGTAGCTCCAATTCACTGGCGAAATCTTGGGAACCAGCGGATCCCAATGCAGCGGCGTCGTCTATCGACTCCGAATGCATTGGCGAGCCCCGGAACCAGCAGCTCCAATGCACTGATAAGTCCGAGTGGCGTAAGCTACTCAGGTCCCAGGACGGAATGTCTCTAGGGCGGAACATGTGTACACGCCCGTCTGACAGGTAGTACGAGCAAAAAGGGGGTAACGATAGCAGTAAAAAGTAAGAAAACAGAGAAAGAGACAGAGGAGAGGACTCAGGAGGTGCCAACAGCAAGGATCTAGGGTACGTCAAGTAAAGATGGAGCTAAACGAAGAGAGTCAGCAAGCAAGCAAAAAAAAGGTGCAAGAGACAGACAGAAAGCAAGAAATCGGGCGAAAGACATATTAGAAAGAGAGAATCAAGAAGCGAGAAGGTATAGTAAGAAGTCAGTAAAAAAGACCGGAAAAGTGGGCGAAGCTTACTCGTCACTGGCCGGCAGCATCAAGGAAGCAGACATGGAAACAAGGAGTGGGCAAGAGAGTCACGAGTGGACAAGCAGATATATAAGCTGAGTAGGAGAGTAGAAAAGCTGCCACAGGCAAGAAACAAGTAGGTACAAGCAAGAAATTGAAAAGGGCGAAATATAAGGGGGCTTATGGGCAAGTATAAGTCAAGAATATGGAATCAGTGGAGAAAAAAGGAAGACGATCGGTGCAAGTTGTTGTCGCGTGGACGTCGTCGTAGGTCGCTTCCCTTCCATATCGCAATTCCATGCCGTCGCGCCGTAGTTTTTTCCCGCTCTAAAGATACCGGTGCGTGTCCACACGCCATAACGAGTCTCGGGTGCGTCCATACGTTGTTGGAGTTGAGTGTCGTCACTCAGATGACTCTATTCTAAGTCAGGGACATTTCCACTTCATCCACCTTCTCAAAACAATAAGTGTGCTTGTCACTCAGAGGACCTGGTCCTGATGTCTTGGCGTTCGTATCGTAACTTAGTATAACTTAGAGGACCTGATCCTTCTACCTGTGATTGTCCTCGGACCTCGATTCTAGATCACGATACCATCGTCGTCGTAGGTCGCTTGCTTCGGTATGTCCGTTCGATACCAGCGCGTTGTAGTAGTTCCAGCTTTAAAGATGCGTGTCCACACGCTATCAAAGGTCTCCGGTACGTCCCCAGGCTGTTGAAAAATGGATTTAAGTGTCCTCGTCACTCAGGTGACTACAATTCAACTTCTTCAATCTTCGTAGAATGATTGTTGTACTCGTCACTCAGAGGACTCTAGAGTCCAGTCCAAGTCGTGGTGAATTTCGACTCCATCAGCTCCTCAGAACTATAAATGTACTCTTCACCCGGAGGACTCTCTCAAAACAATAAATATACTCGCCACCAAGAGAACTTGATGTCTTGGTGCTCATCTCCTTCGAAATCAGTATATATACTCGCCACTCAGATGACCTGGTGGCTTGGTGCACGACTCTTCCCAAACAACAAGTATACTGATATCCTGGTGCTCAACTCTTCCAACACAATAGATATGCTCGCCACTCAGAGGATGTCGAGTCATGGCGCACGGCAGCTCTCTCTCAATATGCCCGCGCACTCAGAGGACACAATGTCTTGGTGCACGGCAGCTCTCCACTTACACATGACCCGCCCTGAACTCTGGAGACATTCCGTCCTGAGTCGCTTGCGCCACTCGGAGTAAACAGTGCGTTGGAGCTGCTGGTTTACAGACGCCCGCCAATGCATTAGGGGCCGATAGAACAACGTCACTGAATTGGGGCTCGCTGGTTCACAGGACGGCGCCAGTGCATTCAATGCACTGCATTGGAGCCACTAGACTACAGCCACTTTGAGCGCATCGAGGTCGCTGGTTTACAGCCGTTTCCAGCGCATCTGAGCTGTCAGCTCATGATTCATCATATACTTGTGGTATGCGGACATTGCCGGTGACAGACGGGAGGACAGTGGAGGATTATAACATAGTACAAACATAAGAAAAAGAGCAGAAGGCAAAAAAAGAAAACAGACAAGGAGGCAAAAATAGGCGAGCACCGGAGCAAGACGTATCACGGCATCAACGACGTAGTCAGTGAGCAAGTAAAAAGCCAACAAGCGCGAGGAGGCAAACGGACAAGTAGCGAGTTCCAAGCAGGTATCGAGAAGGTGAACAGGCAGTGTGGAAGGAGTATAAAACGATCGAAGGATTTAAAAGCAGGTAAAGGAGTTGTCAGAGACGTGTATCACAGGAAGGAATAATCAGTCGACAAGAAAGTAAACTACCGGCGAAAGTTGAGCAGAAAGTAAGTGACGATTGGAGAGGGACAAAATATGAGCGAAAGAGAACCAAATAGAAGCTTAGTAACAAGACAAAAAGCGAATAACACAAGAGGAAGCGCGTAGACGACACAGCGCAGCGCGATAAAGCACATATCGCATGCAAAGACAAGAAGAAGAGAGAAATAATAGGAGACACATAGTGTCAGAAACAGAACACCCGCAACGCAAGGTCACAAACACGACACAAGACATAAGACACAACAGGTGACGAATAATACATGACGTAAAACAAGATTGAAGAAACGAGAGAAATAAAAAGACAAAAACGAGCAACAAGACACAATGCAACAGCAAAATGCAATATGGCAAGGGCAGTACTGAGTATTCTGGGCTTGAACTGAATGTCTGAGACACGATGAATGACTATGGGCCATGGCTCTACATAGTACAAAAAACTCTGCAGATGTGTGAATCGTGTGATATCCCTCAGAGATGATAGATCGAGGGGAGAGCCAGCGATATATATACACAATGTCCTCCTGCCTGTCCCCGGCAATGGCTGCATATCCCGAATACATGATGACTCCCGGGATGTTATCTCTGACGCGCTGAAAGCGTCCGTAATCGAGCGACTTCGATGCTGGCAGCGCCTGTAGTCTAGCGGCTCCAATGCACTGCTAACTCTGGGTGAAGTAAGCTGGCTCAGGGCGGAATTTCCTCAGGGCGGGTCATGTATACACGCCCGTGTGACATACAACACGGGACAAAGAACAAAAAGACATAAGGCAAAACGATGCAAAATAACAGACACGCACACGAATTGACACGGAGATACACAACATAACACAGCATGAAGCAAACAGGCAATAAGCAGACATGTTCGAATGCATGGAGAGAGGGCAGAGGCAGACAAGTCTGACGGGAGATGGGTAGATGAAAGGATGACCGTTGTCAATGTCAAGAAGTGGACAGGGAAAAAGACAATAAGTGGGCAAATAAGTATGAAAGAAGATGAGAGAACAGAGCGAGGAAGTGAGCTGATGGGCATGAGCAAGGAAGAACAAGTGGAAAAGGCGACAAAAAGTAAACGGTATGGTAAAAGTTTGAAGAGGGGGTATCGAGAAAAGTGTTGGGACAAACTCGCGTGGGGTGCGTATACGCAAGGTTGGGCCGACATGGACAAGGTCACAAGATGGTATATTCATGGAAGCTATCGAAGAAGAGAAAGGGGGGAAAGGAATGTGGCAGAGGTGTGGTCTCATATACCAGAGAAGGGAGACGATCACCTCAGAAGATAAACCACCATTTCATCCCCGTCGTGTGCAAGTTGCAAACCGGCCCTTCCATTTGAGGGTAGCGATTCCAAGGGGAAGAGCACATCGAAGAACAACATGAGGGCAGTTGAATACACAAAGAGATTAAGGCGCAACAAAAGAGACAAAAGTGTGGTAATACACAAAGGATTGAGGCACGGGAAGAAGAACGGAGGGGAAAGATTTTGGAGGAGACGGAAGGGAGACGGACAAAGGACGAGGCTATAGGGCACGTCCGAAAAGGACAAATCGAAATGGAAGTCAACGTCGAACGACACCAGTAAGAAAAAAAGCAAACGGCAAGTAGCAAGCAATCAGACTCCGGGAAGACAGCGAGCAAGGGAAAGAAAGGTGTTGTTGGAATCGCCATCCTCAATAGGCACTTGCGGTGCAATCTCTGCGTACGCATGTTTGCTACGATGAGGAGCTGTGTACGGATTGATGTGCGAACCTCAAACACTTGGGGTCGCACAACATCAGGGGGCCGGTGTGAAACTGCACACGAAGGGGATGAGATGGCCGCCTACCTTCTCTGGTATATATGAGACTTAGGGGGGAAACCACTTTCCTTCCTTCTCCCCTTTCTCTTCTCAATAGCTTCCATGAATATATTGTATTGTTCATGTCAGCCAACCCTGCGTATACGCATCCCTTGCGAGTTTGTTCCAACAGGTGTAAGCACAACAACAGGACAGTAAGTAAAAATGAACACAAAACATACAGCACACAGCAGATGGGGTCTTACAGGGCAACGACAAACATGCAAAACAAGACAAACAGAGCAAAGAGAAAGAGGAAATCACGAGGCAACAAGGCGAGAAAAAAACACAAGGCACCTGGCTAACAAACAACAAACAACAAAACAAAATAGACGCACAGAACGTGACAAAGCGCGACAAGGTACCATAGAAGATGACAAAGGAAAAGGTCAAGAGCCAACAAAAACAGAACGCAATAGACATACACGGACCACAAAACGACACACGACAACAAAAAGGCGCAAAACAACGAGGGAATGCGAAAGACACAGAAAGTGACAACATCAAAACACGTGAAACGATAACAAGACGGGCCGGAACGCACACAAAAACAAAACAGAGTGAACCGAAGAGGTAGAAAAGGACAAGCGACACAAGGAGCACAAGTAGGACGAATGGGCAGAAAGAAAACGAGCACAGAGGAAACGGAAAGCAAGGTAAGGAAGCGGGAGGCAACAAACAACAAGACGTCACATGGCGAAACCAAGTGCTCCAACGCAGCAAGATACGATACTGTATATACAACAAACCAAGTAAAAACAACGCACAGAACAACAAATGCAACGAGCAAACAAGAGACAACGGCAACGAGACACAAGGGACAAAAAGGTTAGCGATAAAAGACGACAAATAGAAAGGACGAGCAACGTGCAGCGGAAGAAACAAAAGAGGACGAACGTAAACCAAGGCGGTACAGATGATGCAATACAAGAAACAACAATTCACAAATTAGACACAACGTAACAGAAGACAAAAGGCAAGACGCAACGGGCAAGAGCAGCACAAGAGACAGCACATAACGAATGAGACAAAACAAGATGCAAAAGAACGGACACGCAAAGAATACACGACACGATACGAAGAAGAAGGGCGAGAAGCGAAGACAAAGTAAGAAAGAAAGGGGAAGCAGGAAAGAAAATGGGCAGAGTATGACCGTTGGCGACATCAAAGACGGAGAGATCGAAAGAACAAGACAGTGTGCGAGTAAGTGTATATCAAGACAAGCAAGCAGAGCGGAAAATAAGCGGGTGAGCAAGAGGTGAACGACTGAACGTAAGGCAGGACTAGAGGAAAAAAAGTTAAAACAAGGCGCAACGCAGGATAAAGGAGTGTCACAAGACACAAAGGATAAAGACAGAGGAAAAAAGAGGCACAGAGTAGAGGAGAGGGGGAGGGAAGAAGACGGACTTGGAGCAAGTTTGTATGGTACGTCAGGAAGAAGGAAAGGTTACGGCACGAGTAAGCAAGGAAGTAAGCGGCATGCAAGTAGAGACCGGATGCCAGCAAGCAAGAGAAAGAAAGGTGTACGCACAACAACAGAACGGAACAACAAATGAAACGAAGTTACGAAGCAAAAAGGATACGCAGCGGACAACGCAGGGGGAACATACACGGCAACAAAACATACAAAAGAAAAGAGCGACATAAGGGGATACGGGAAACAAGAAAACACAAGGCAACAAAGAATACCAGAACGCAAAAAGACAAGACAAGAGGTAAAACACAATGCAACGCAGGGCAACGTGAGACAGACACGACAAGAAGACACAACCGAATGTGACAAAGACAACGAGTAAGCAATAAAAACAAAACATGTGGCACACGACGACAGAGCACGACATGGCACGGAGACAGGAAACAAAAACAGGTCAAAGGGCAAAAGGACCAGAGGTTTAGAAAGAGACAAAAGAAAAGACGACACGGTACAACGCAGCAAAAGAGGGAATAGAAACAAGAATAAGAAGGTGAGAACGTCACAGAACACAGGCAACACCGGTGACGGGACGGAAAATAGCTTCACGCAGGGAGCAGCACAAAACAAGACGAGAGGTAAGAAACGACGACACGACGCAACGCGGGCATGCACAGTGACGAGCGAACAAAACTTCAAAAGAAGAAAGACGGCAGGTAAGAGGAGAAAGCAAGGCAAGAGGCAACAGGGCAAGAAGTCGGTGAAAAGGCAGGAAAACAGGACAAGCCAGAGACCAAACAGGATAGAAGAAAAACAAAATGTGAGATTGACAAGGGAAATAATAAAAACAACAGAAGGCGAAAAACAAAGACAACATGACACAAGGAAACAAGGGTAGGATGAAAACAAAGAAAACAAAGAAAACAAAGAAAACAAAGAAAACAAAGAAAACAAAGAAAACAAAGAAAACAAAGAAAACAAAGAAAACAAAGAAAACAAAGAAAACAAAGAAAACAAAACAAACGGTAGACAAGACGATAGGAGTCATGACGAAAGCACAAGGTCACGGGGAACAGGACAACAGGAGCATAAGAACACAGGAGGCAACGCAGAGAACGCAAGTACGACGAGAGAGCAGAGGAAGACGAAGACAACAGGGACAGAGACAGAAACAAGTTGAGACAGCATAACACACAGAAGGAGACGAAAGGAGACGCAAAACAGAGTGGCACAAGAAAGAGACGAGAAAACGAGGAACAAAGAGGGGAAGGAAGAAAGAAACAAGAGACAAAAGCGTGAGAAGAAGGGCAAGACAACGAGTTGCAGGTTTGCAACGAACGAGGACAAAGGTGCAAAGGTGAGGAGGAAGAAAAGCGGAAAGCGAAGTGAGAGGGGCGCAAGAAAGAAAAAGTCAAAACGCAGGTGACGCAGAGGAAAAAGACACAGACAAAGCACGGGGCGTGGGAGAGGAAGAAAGGACAGAAAAAACAACAATGACGAGACAAAAGGGAAGAACATGACGACAGACGACAGACGACAGGCGAGCAGGCGAAGCACAAAGAAGGGAGTAAAATAAGGCAGAACAGGCAAAAGACGTGACAAAACGCAACAAAACAAGACGCAACGTGGCACAAAAAAGACAGGGTGAAACACAAGACAGGCGAGTAGGTGACGCGAAAGGCAACGCACGTGACAAAACGAGGCAACAGAGAGACGACGTGACACAGGGCACAGGGGAAGACGACGCAACAAGACGAACAAACACGCAACGACACAAAAGGGAAGAACATGACACACGACACAAGACACAAAGAAGAGAGTAGAACAAGGCAGAACAGGCAAACGACGTGACAAAAAGCAACAAAACAAGACGCAACGCAGCACAAGAAGACATGACGCAACGCAAAACGAGGTGACAGAGAGACGAGTCAAGGACGTGACACAGGGCACAACGGAAGACGACGCAACAAGACGAACAAACACACAGGGTACGTCAAGGTAAGGTGAGAGACAAGAGGTAACAAACGACAAGACAGAGGAAAAGCAAAAGGGAAGTAAAAGGAGAGAAAAAAAAAACAAAAGGGAACGAGAGAAAAAGCGTAGGGCAGGTCACGAAAGACAACGAAGAGGAACAAAGAACAGACGACGAACAAAGGTTGCGAACGGAACAGGACAGTCAACAAGACAAGCACACAACAAGACAAGGTAACGCAGGAGGCAAGAAAAGAGACAAATTACGACAGAGCGAGGCACAGTGGATATGTGAGGACAAAAGGGCGAGGGAAGGTAAAAGAAGACGAGGAAAGAAAGGACAGGAAAAAAAGCCAAAAAAGCACAGGTCACGAAAGGCAAGGACAGGTGGTAGAACAAGAGGACAAGGCACAAGTGACAAAGTAACAAGGTGAACAAGGTGAACAAGGTGACAAGGTGACACAGGAAGAAAGAAGGGACGCAGGGCGAGGTAGAACAACGAAGGAGAACAACGAAGGGCAGCAAAAGTGCGGCAAAGCTCGAAAAAACGAACGAGTGGAAGAGGGAGGAAGAGTGAAAGTGAAAGTGAGTGGAAGCAAGAGGGGGAGAGTTGAAGTGAAGGTAAGTGGTTTGTTTGTGTTGTTTTTTTGAGCGGTTTTTTTTGGATGGTTTTTGTGGTTGTGTGTTGTTGTGTGTTTGTTGTTGTGTGGTTTTGGTTGTGTTTTAAAGGTGGTTTTGTGTTTGTGTTTTTCGGAAGGTTTGGTGTTGGTTTTTTTTGGGTGTTGTGTTTTCGGGTGGTTTGGTGGTTGTGTTTTTTTGGGTGTTTTTGTGTGTTGTTGTTTTTTGTGTGTTTGGTTGTGTTTGTGTTTTGGGGGGTTGTTGTGTGTGTTTTGTTGAGGTGGTTTTGTGTTTGTGGTTTTGGGTGGTTTGGTTTGGTGTTGCGTTTTTTTGGGTGGGTTGGTGGTGCGTTTGTTTTTGGGTCGTTTGGTGTTTGGGTTTTGACGTGTGTGTTGTTTTTTTGTTTGGGTTAGGGTTAGCTTAGGCTTAGGGTTAGGTTAGGGTTAGGGTTAGGGTTAGGGTTAGGTTAGGGTTAGGGTTAGGGTTAGGTTAGGGTTAG